>CM069432.1:52761640-62761640 GCA_035610365.1 Aquatica leii
AATACGTTACTCTTGTCGAAAATTTAATAACCTAAATCACTCAATCTTTTTTGTGATTATATTTAATAACGGTATCATCTGCCGCAGATGATATGAATTAAAAAAATTTATATCGATTTTTTATTTTACCCAAATTGATTTAAAAATTGCTTATAGTAAACGTCGCAGACGATCTGAACTGTCCGTATTTTTTGTACCTTCTAACAAACGACAGAAAGATAATTTTTTATTACAATTAGGAAGGCTTTCAGTATCCGATTTGCTTTGAATAAACTTCCACAAAAAACCTATGTTTTTTCCAATACCTGCATAGAAACTGTCACAAAAATCTATAACTAAGCTACTTTCTGAATTATTCAAATTGTTTTCTCCGGTTTTCTCATTTTTAATTTTATTAGCAGAACACAAAATATTTTCAACATGTATCGTTATTAATGAGTCATTAAGTCATCTTCTTTTTTGTCTTCTATTTTGTCATCGTTTACTGTTTTTTTTTACATTTTGAATGAACTTGTATCGTAAGTATTGAAATATAGTTCTAACGGTCATTATTATTGATTTCAGTTTTCAGATTTTGTAAATTTGTTACAGCATCTACTAAAGCATTCGACACTGTATTGTCTATGTAGGTATCAGAAAATTCATGCTTATCAAAAGATAACGATGTCTCATTTTCTTGTCTTTTTGCAACGTTGAAAACGTTAAACTAATTGATCTTGTGACCATAAAAATCTTCTCTTAACAAAATTAAAAACTATATGTATTTATGCAAACATAACAACTAGTTGTTATAAAGTTTTTCCCAACTATATATCTCACATTATTTTTAAACCGTTTTTAACAATATAAGAAAAAGAGACAGTATGTCAGATATTGTATATACAACATTTCATATTAAAAGTCATGTCTATATGCTGCTAGAAAGTTTATTATGTCTTTGGTTTTTAAATCTGAATTGTTAATAAATGTTTGTGTTTTGACAAATCTTTAATTAAACGCTTTAACTGGTAATAATACTAATAATTACTTCGTTGTTATGCAATTTACTACACTTGCAACCAGCACATAAACCAAAACACAAATCACATAAAAAAACAATGCGCATGCGTTCTTTTAACTACATTTTTAGTCCTTTGTCTGCATTCCTAATCGATTCAACATATCATTCCAAGAATTCGTAAACCACGCAAGCAGAATTGAGATCTTAATTAGATGACTGCTTTTTCATAGTTTTTAGAAGTCCATACGCTTGTTGTTTACATTCACTTTTGTTATCAACCGCCTGCAATGAGTGGATGCAGAAAAAACCTACAAAAATTTTTAATAAAATTAAAAAGACAGGATGCTTCTGAACATTTCTGCACATTTTGAAGTCCGTTGTACTTGCCACTCATGTTACTAACATCGTAACTTTATCTACTGCAATACTGCATATTGATTCCATTTTGCTTAGATATTTTGAAAACTGGCAGCGAGATATGTAGAACAATGTCCTATTTCTAAACATTTAACTGAACCATTAAGTAAAACATCTCACAACCAAAGTGAGTTGATCTATATTATGTGCCACATCCGGTATTGAATCCAACCCTTGTTCCCATGAGTATATGCTCGAATAAGAACGGATTAAATTTAGTTCTAGCACTACCAAGTAATTTTTATTATGCAAAAAACCAACAGGTTTTTTCGTTTCCACGAAAATAAAAATCTCGTTCTCCCAAAACCTTTATCACTATGCAATGCAATACTTTTTCTCAATATTGCCGTTTATTTTCCATCTAATTAACTAAGATAAAATTAACACGCTCACCCTTCTATTTCCGAGCTAATAAGGTAATAACAGCTTTTTTGTGTAACGTGCTTTTTTTCTGTCGAGCAAGTGCCATATTAGTGTTTTTCCAATCATTAAATCTTTTTTCAGGTATTTTACTTGAAAATTCTGGTCTCGTAACTGTATACTAAAAACAAAATATACTATTTTTTTGTACTTTCATCCAACTTTGAAAGCCAAAAACTAAGATCCGTATTATTTCCGCATATAATTCCCTTATTTTTTAAACTTTTTTCCAATTTTTTAACTTGGACAAATTATTTTCCACATGTTGCGGTTTAGAATCAGAACACATTTTTTTCTCGTGCATTATACTACTCGTACATTTGACATTTGACGTCAACGTTAAAGGTTCATAGAATTTATTTAAATTTTTGTGTTTGGGAGAAGTCTAGACATTCCCAGTCAAACGAGCAAACCAAGACATCTAAAACATGCCGACAACCTAGATAAAGATATTGATAGTAAACGTTTGAGTGATAAACTGTGATTTGTGCAACTCATAACAAAAAAAGCGTTTTATTCAGGTATCAAAAGAAAACCTTACAAAGTTCTTTTTATTTCTAAAATAAAAGTTGGTATATTCTTGTCTCTCAATGTTACTTGAAACCTATATTGTAAAAAAAAACTAGAAAATGTGATGAAGTCATCACCAAACAATGCTTTAGAATGCCTAATAATAGATTCAGTTTGGATATAAAATCAACCCCTAGAGGTACAATATCAACAAAGCCCCGCTATCAAAACTTATATAGCCGTAATAAAGCGTTAAATGTTTTAAGTGTGAATGATAAACACACAATTATTCCTATATTTTTTATAAGCCTGCGATTGCTAAAGGTCTTCCTTCTGAGATAAATGGCCAACCGTTAGATGATCCAAATTTCGTAGGAAAACGTGAGCATTAATTGACTTCCGCACTCTTGTGCTGTGTTCGTACTAATGAGATAACGCGTGCTTACTCTTATAAAAAATGCAATATACCTATTTATGCTGTTCTAAAGTTGTTTGTTTTTTATGTGCGAAAGACGTTTTAGCTGTAGAGAACCGCATCAGTTCAGAGCAATTTTCTCTTTTGCTATTAGGTACCACTTTAAAAACAGCTGTTTTAGAAGTCGACTGAAGTCACGGTGATGCTTGCAAAATACCAACTGTAGTCTTACAAAAAAACAAATGACAAACTTTATCAACTCAAAAAATTGTATTTAAGACAGCAGTTTGTCATAAAAACTATTTAAAACAGAAGATGTTCGTAATCAAGAAACGACATTTCGTACAATTGCAAATCTGAAATCTACGGGAACAGGTCAATAATTTGTGAAACGTACCTGCAAAAAACACTGCGATACTAAAAAGTGTTCATGCCTTAAAAGTAAAATTTTATGCACTTCAAAATAATTTCTCATGTAAGACTAAATAAATATTTTTTTTACTTATTTAATTTTGAAAAATTGTTTCATTTCTTAAGTTAACCTATTTATTTTACATATTGCTGGTAAACGTTTATTATATCTATAATTAAAATTGTTGATGTGTCATTACTGTAAAGTTGCATTCATAAAATCTTGTTGACTTTATATTTTTATAGACGTTGATTTTAAAATAAATTTATTTCTTATTTAATATTTGTTCTACTTGTATCCTTTCAGCAATGTAAAGGTGTGAGCAAACACTTGTAGTTATTTTTGATTAAACGCTTTTTTAATTGATTATAATCGGCACAATGAATATCAGTTAATTTGTATTAGTTGCTTCATCCACGCAACTTTTCGATACAAGAGCTGCCGTTGCCGTCTCTTTATTGTGCACGTTACAAATTTAAACGTTTGAATGACGTTATGTACTGTTAAGATTGCCATTGCCGTACCGTTACCCAAAAAAAAACAACACTAATATTAATTTACTTAAATTAACCTTCCGATTACCATTGGGGTCCCCAGCCGTGTTGTTTTTGTTGTCTTTTCTTAAGTTTTTTTTACAAGTGTCCCAATATTTTTTAGCTGAATTTCTTTTAACAATGTTTAATAATATATAACTAATTTTTCAATTGTTATTTGTTTTGCGACGTAAAAAAAATATTGTCGTTGGTGTCATATTTGACTCCACTTGGTAACTGACGTTCTAAAAAGTGATTCTAACATTTTGTCAGCATTTGTCATCTAATCTGCTTGTTTCAACATGTTTCAACGTGTTATTCGTCTGAATCATGATTACTACCATTCCGTCTTTAGTCATTACATTCGGTGAGTTTGTTCGAATCAGTTCAAAAGTGTGTCTGCTGTGTTATTACATTTGATTGGAAATAGTTGTCGTTAAATTATAGCTAGAAAATATTTGTCTCAGCGTGAAGTGGAAGAAATAGCTAGCAATATTAATTTACTGAATAAAATTGAAGATGAAATTTTATCTGACGATAGTAATGCCGAATTTGAAGAAGTAAATGTACCTGATGTAAACCCGATTGAAAGTTTGGAAAACGATGACAGTGATGATAATTTGCCCAATGATAAAGATATACTAGTGGGTAAAGTTGGTTCCATATGGAAAAAAGATAAGCCTCATGTTAGAAGACGAAATCAGCGAAATATTCTAAAAACACCGCCAAGATTAACAAAATTCAGTGAACATATTTTAACATGCCTAGATGCTTTCCATTTATTTATCTCGGAAGACATTATGAACATAATACTTAGAGAAACAAACATTCGAGTTATAAGAATTGTAGGCGATACGTGGAAGCCAGTAGATGCGGATGAGTTACATGGATTTTTTGGATTACTGCTTCTAGCTGGTGGTTTGAAAGCACGCCAAGAACCAATATTGGAGCTGTTGAGTACGAAATACATGTCTCTCCATAGACCAATTTTTTGTACTGCAATGTCTCGTAATAGAATGAGAGACCTTTTAAAACACCTTCGATTTGACGATATGGACACCCGAGAAGAACGACGGGCAACAGATAAATTAGCAGCTCTTCGTAACATTCACGATATACTCGCTGGAAATTGCAAAAAATCGAATAACCCTAATGCTGAAATATGTATTGATAAACAACTTGTTCTTTTCCATGGAAAATGTCCTTTTCGAGTGTATATGAAGTCGAAACCAGATAAATACGGAATTAAAATTTGGGCTTTATGCGATGTTGGTAACAGATATTGCTAGAATTTTCAAATATATACTAGAATGGTAAACAACGCTCCAGAACGGGAACAAGGTAAAACACAATTCTATCGTTTTATGCACGAGTATAAAATTTCATTTCTAGGGAACCGGGTAGTTTCGGATGTGGTTGAGGGTTTGAGAGAGGGTTATAGTATTACCACAGATAATTTTTTTACGTCTATGTCTTTGGCGAAGGAGCTACTGCAGCAATCAAAAACCTTGAGCGGAACAATTCGTAAAACACGTAAAGAAATACCAAAAAAATTTTTGCGAAAAAGAAATCGAGTAGAATCCTCAAACGAAATTCTATATGAAGAAGACACAATTTTAGTATCTTACGTACCTAAAAAATATAGAAGCGTTATGCTACTTTCAACGTAACACCAAGACTTGGAATTGTCCGGAGAAGACCTCAGTTACAAACCGCAAGCTATCTTGGACTATAATAGCTGCAAAGGAGCTGTGGACAGCGTCGATAAAATGGTGAAGGAATACTCATGCAGAAGAAATACAAATCGCTGGCCTCTTGTTCTATTTTTTAATTTTCTTGATATTGCTGTGATGAATGCTTTTATTCTATAAACTAGGAAATTTGGAAATTTTGAAAAAGGGAAAACATCCCAAAGGAGATTATTTTTGCAGAAACTTGAGATTGAATTAGTAATCCCACATATCAAAAAACGTACACTTTAAGGATTACCAAGACATATGCAGAATGCAATAGCGATGGTTTTGGCAGACACAGAACCAGAGGAAATGGGACCGCAAGACAAAATTATCGCTGGCCCAAAAAGAAGTTGTTGTAAGATATATCCAAGAGCAAATGACAAAAATGTTCGGAAACATGTGAAAAGTGCAAACTTTTTGTATGTAAACAACATTTCCAGAAAAAAACAACAATAATATGTAATAGTTGTTGCCCTCACTAATTTATGTTTCCATTTTATTTTTATATTTTTATTAGTTTATATAAAATCTAATGTTAATTCAAAATATTAATAAAGGTTACCATTACAAATTAATTGGTTTTTCTATACAAAATAAGAAAAAAACTTGGGGTCAAATCTGACCCCACTTGGTAATCGGCGCCTCAAAAATTGATTGGTAATCCGAAGGTTAAAACATATTTGTACAACTTTCGTTTATTAAAAAACTATTATATGTTAAAATTAGAAAAGAAACGTTTAGGATTAACTTTTCACACAAATTTTAGTTTTTATTCCTACAAAAACGTTTACATTATGGTTTTATAATTTTGATTTCTTTCTTTCACAAAATTAAGAATTATTTTTAACGTAAATTTATAATTTATAAAAATAATTTGTTAGCACATATAAAAATATGCATTACTCTTCACCTTCGCCTTCTTTAGATTGAATTTGAAATAAACCCATTCCATGATATAACACAGCTAATGTAGTCCATACAACAAGAATAATGCACCTACTTGTATCAATATTAGCCATTACATATACAAAAAATTTGCAATTTTGATTGAAACAATGCATTTTGACATTGACAGGTTGTGAAAGTTAGTTACTACGATAATTAAAATCAATTACAATAGAAGCAACTTAAACATAAACGTTCTATTCTTGTAAGGCTGGTTTTGACCAGTGGTGTTACAAAGAAAATTTATTTAATAAAATTTTTTAAAAGATGTCAATTTTCAATGTGACGAACAAATATGATGCAAACTTGAAATTACACCATTAATTTTTGGCGTTCTTATTAACATTTGTTTCCTTCTTGTAATAATTTAATTTTATAACATTTTAAAAAAACGTCTACATTTGTACTTTATGAAATAATAATGTTAATTGCTTTAAGTAATTATTAGAAATTGTTAGTATAATCTTACATTGCACAAAATTGCTTAAAGGGTTAAATTATATTAAAATAATTAGGAATGTTGAAGCAAAAGGTTATACGCACAAATCTTTTATAAAATAATGTGCAAAAACAAAATTCTAACAGTGTATACGGTCAAAACAGTTCTAACAGTGCTAATAGTGCAAATAAAATCCATTATTTAAAACAAGCAAAGAAAAAGCGCCACGCGTAATAAAGTTTATTGAATTTTCTGCACAAGGTTACGACGTTGAGTATAAAACTGTATGTGGACTACAATGGCAACAAAACATTATTAATTCATAAGCATTGTGCATGCTGTTCTAAAAACCAATTTAAGTAAAGGAAACTTTATTAATTAATAACTCTTTCTCTATATGCTTATACAACAAACTTTATTTGTTAGTAATAATAATAAGTTTTAACACTATCTATAAATCAACGTAGTTTCTAAAATAATAAAATAAAATAAATTACATGTAACCAAATAATTAACACTTATAATTTTAATATGATAAGTAACGTTGTCTGTTTATAAACGTTTTTAAAACTTTTAGATAAAAATTGGAACCATACATCAACTAAGATAGCCATGATTATTACAGAAAGATTTCAGATACCAATAGACACACACTTAATTTACGAGGGAATTATTAGAGACGCAAACAGATCTATTTGGTAACGTTTTATGAAATTTTATCAATTATTGAAAAAAACAAATGTCAAAATAATGTAATGTAAAAAAAATGCCAAAATTTAAAATAAACAAAACTTAATATATTAAAACGATTTTGGAATACAAATACACAAGCTGTCCAATATATAAAATTCTTCAGCATTATGTATATGTATTTTAATGATAAAATTGGTCCATACCTTCAAACCGTGACGGTTTTTCCATTAAGTTATTTGGTTAACAACTTCCCAAAAACATACTAATAATTGTTTTATTATTAATTTACAATAGAAAATATGTAACGTTTGATTTTGCTTATTCTAAACATAGAGAAATTTACATTAACTATAAATGTTTTTTTAAGTAAAAATGCGTTTTTAAAATTTTAAAATTAAAATGAACTTTTTGCACCATTGACCACCAGCCGTCTTTAAACTTGAAGCATTTTGATACATTTTACACTAGCAGACGGAGACACAACTTTTAAAAACATCTGCACTAGTCCACTATCATAAACCGGTTTTTTTACAAAAAAATAAGAGATAAAACTTTGTTTTTGCAAAAAAAATCAAAGATATACAGTTGAGAAAGTTTCTATGGTACGCTTTAAATATAGTCATTCTGTTGCCAAAAAAATCAAGTTAAAGAAATTATTGCTTCTTAGTATAACACTTTTAATGTCACTGAGTATGGTAAAATTCTTAATCCTCCTCTATATTTATTGTCACTAGTTTCAATTTTTTGCTTAAAATGGGCAAAACAAAGCACGTTATACTATGTTTATGGCTTCGTTTCGTGCGGCAAGTGAGTACTTCATCAGGCTGCTAAAATTTATTAAAAAACTTGTTCAAGACAATGTAAGTATTAAAACAGTAAACTAATACAGTAACTTTATAGCATCAAATTTACACAAATAAGTTACAGTGGAATAATCCAACAAATCACGAACATAAAAATAATATAAATTTTTCTCTTCCTATGCAAATAATTAAAACTAGTGACTTAGTATATATACAACGTTGCATATGTTTTTTTTTGTTTAATTAACGATACAAACTAGTAATGGTCATTACAATATCAATAGTCATTACTAGTTTGTAGTCTTTTTATTTTTGAGGCTTTTGCGGTCATAATTTTTTAACAAATAATTATTTTCGGGTTTTGAACCGCGTTTCATATTTACACTTTTCATAAAATTTATAAAACTTAGAAAACTTACAAACTTTGAAAAATTTACAATGTTTGACGTTTCGACAGGCATGTCGCTGCCTTCTTCAAAAAAAACTGAAACTGAAGATATAGGGTCCTGACAAACCTTTATATGACGCCGTTCGGGTCAATAGTTCGTGACGGTTCCGATTCATTAGTTTTCCGGAACATGTTTTTCCATATTGGCGCTAGATCGATTCCATTATCCCTATTAAAATTGTCGTACTTCTAGATTTCAATGGCTTCCTTGTATAGTCTAGGCCACAAGTTTTGGGATTTAGCCAACATTGTTGCCTCTTCAAATTTTATCGTGTGACCGGTGTCTAAAAAGTGTTAAGTTTTTTTGTATCCGCCTTATGTTCTTTTAATCTGGTAGCTATGTTGCGTCCCGTTTGTCCTATGTAAGCCAGCCCACACGAACAAGGGATGTGGTAGACCCCTGGTTCCTCGAGTGGTGCTTTTATTTCTTTTGATTTTGAGAAATCGGCTTCTTCTAAGTATCCTGGCTATTTTATCCGTGCAGCTTTTTATGTAAGGAAAGAAGGAAGTTGCCACGGGTTCCTCCTTCTTTGGCTTTTTCTTACTGTGTTTGTTAATTGCTCGATATATGTCTGATTTTCTGAAACCGTTTTTTATTAAGGCGTTTGTTAGGTGATCTAGCTTGGTCTTTAACGTGTTTGGTTCACTGATCGCCTTGGCCCTATGTACTAAAGTTTTTAGAACTGCAAACTTCTGAGCTGGATGATGATGTGATTCGGCGTCCTTTCTAAGGAGTTCCGTTTTACTTCACTTCCTTTTAAGACGTTAAACCATCGATTGCTTAAAATCGTGCTTGCGATGTTTAAATTATTTTTCTAACATCATCGGCTTGTGTTGAGGGTATGATATAAAACGACAACGCATTTCTATTAGTTTATTAATTACAGAGTAGGCTTTTACTATTAGTTTGAAAAATTAATTAGTAATTTCCATGTTTATTTGTTAGCACGACACGACACGCCTTAGCCCATATGTTTCGGTGTATTCTTCACTAATGAGGGGTTAATATCGATCAAATGGAAATATTATAATTTGAAAGGTTTATTTTAAATCGTCTTGAGAAAAATTTTTTTTCTGATGTACTGTTTCTTACGAATCAATAGACTGCGATATTACCTTAATTTAATGTGTGCAACAGCATTCGATAACCTGGCTTTAGTGTTGAAAACACTTATAGGATGCTTGATTCGAAGGTTCTTGTAACGAAACAATGAAACGCTCAGATGAAACAAATTTGGAACTTGCGGTGATACCCATTTTTACTTCATTTTTTGTATTCTTCGAATGCAGTGTTTATTATTATTATTAAACAAGATATTCCTTATAACTCGTTTTATGTTTCATAAATATAATATTTCTTAATTTTACTCAGCAGTGATAAAAATAATTATAGTAATTGCAGAATTAGATTAAAAAACGGTACAATATAGATAAAAATTGCACATAAACAATTTATTGAGCACAAAATTTACTACAAAAAAGTCCGCAGGAGTATATAATTATATCAAATAGTTTAAGCGTTACATATTTTAATGTAATAGAAGACATTTTTGTGCAACTTTGCACACTTGCATCTTCTAAAGTATTGAAGGTAATTGTACCCTTCCGCCAATTTTTTTATAGTAAGTTTTGTTTTCTAGAAAAATGTTTATTTGCAACTTTCTTCTATCTTGCACCGTTTTAGGGTAATTTTAAGTTATTAAGTAAATCATTTCAGTACAAAAATTGTGGCGGTTTTGATGCTGGCGTAATATTACCACATCGACAAAGCTACGCTTAATCGCTAAAAAAAGCCGCGCTGGTCATCAAAAGTAACTGAACCAAAACACACATGTTCCACTAAACCGATAATATATGTTCAAATTTTGAAATGCGTAAACGAAATAATTTATAAACCTGATTTATAAAGTTTTATAATAAAAACTATCAGTAGTTACTAGTTTAAATCATAAATGATTTCACTGTAAAGTTATCAACATAGAACAAAAGTATGTAAAATAAAATTTGAGTAAATTTTGAATGTTGAAATTGTATCAACAATGAAGCAATTATAAAGATTACTAGCGTTATAAATCTGTTAAGACTAGAGAAGGGATTCATGTTAAAGTAAAGTTAATCTATTTAATGTTTTTTTAGTCAGTAGCGCATTTGATTAATATTTATAGAAAAAAAATTTGTAGAATCGGTAAAAAAAAAGAAAATTTACCAAAAAAGCATGTCGATTATTTCGCGTAACAAAAAGTTTTTATTGCGACTCTAATCTGCTGTAAGTCTTCTTTAAATATAACATGGAATTGCGAACGCAAAAAACTGTTGAAAAAAATTCAATTTTTAAACTGTGAATGCACATTTCCAGAGATAAAATCTTCACTTTGCATTTTTTACAAGTAAAAGGATGTGGTAACGTAGCTCGAATCGTGTCATAATCTTAGAAGCTGTAAAACTGTGAACCGCAATAAAACTCGGGTAAAATCCAGTAATAATTTAGTTTTGTTGTTTTTTTAAAAATGCGGATCAACTAGTTAGAGTGTGATGAAGCAATTGTCAGAAATCACATGACTTAAGTTATTTATTTAATTATAGAATGAATTATTTAATCCAAGCGTATTCAATAAAAGTCTGTCTAAATTTCTGAAAATTTCACTTTGAATTGTGAAAATTTTACATTTATTGAATGCTGTCAAACGTATCTAAGCCACCAGAAAAAGACAGTCAGTGGAGGTGAACCTTAATTTTTTGACCTTTTCTCGCATAACATGCTTGTAAGCGGAATATTATTATTTGAGCATTGCGAAGGTGACCTTTTTCTTTTTTTGTTGCTTGCTTTGTGTTTCTTACAGTACATCACTTGGAAAAAAGAATCTAAGCGTTACCAACACAGCTCAAATACCCATGTTTGTGCTTTTTTAGAAAATTTTTTTGTAAAAGAAGTACCCTCCAGTTTGCAAGCATTTTGCACTAAACTATTACATATTACTAAAACTATAAATGGGAAACAACAGCCGGGAGTGTTTGGATTTAGAGCTTTTAATACTAATTCAATGCCGAGCACAATTTTTGTTCCTCTTGGAGAGATAAAGGACATTTACATGCCATAATGTTTGTTTGAGTGGATGGATTTAAGATAACGCGATTGGGTTTATCTTTAGATATGTCACTGGAAACTATGTTTTATCAGAGAGCAGCAATTCTTTATCTCACGCCCTGATGAACCCCCTTACGAAAGTGGGCGAAACGTTGGCAGTTTCGGTTGCAAATATAACACGGTCCAAACCCGGAAGACATTCTAATGTTAGTATAGATTCCGGCCGTGGAAGCCTTCGCTATTGCAGAAATTCTTGATAATGAACGGTCTCGCTCATAATTTGTTTTGACAAAGATTTCTTTATAAGTCATCGGTGTTGCTGATTCGTCATTTTCCAGCGATGAAAAAGTTATGGGAAACAATTATCAGGCATTTCATGGACAAATGTTAAATACAAACAATTGGTGAATTATCATACGAATATATTCTCGTTTAATATGTACCTAGAATACTAGTTATTTGTGATTTTTTATTTTTTTTATTATTTATGTATGCATTCTTATTTTTGAAAATTGTAATAAACTTTGTTTATTATATTACGTATTTTTTTATTTAGCATTAAATAATAGTATGTCGCAAACTGTTAATCATATATATTTGTCATTATCAATTTAATTTTCTTTGCTATAAACATTCTATGTGTCATTTAAACCTTTATATTGTGTGTTGCCGTTACTTCCGGCAGTTATATAACCATTGTTGAATAATCTACGATAAGTTTTTGTGCTTGCTGAATAATTTACAATAAATTCTTGTTAATGATAGACAATATTAAATTAAAGTTGTACACATCTATTTTTCTTTTTTTTGTTGGTCCGTTGAGAATTACAAACTTGGTTTTGTGACAAACTTAAATTCTCTGTACTAAAGTTTTTAGTTAGTAAGATACCAGATCTCATTAATTTCTATTTACTTGAATCTTAAATTTGAAAAAAAATTTGTATTGCCCAAAGTACTCAATCAACGAGAGTACTTTAGCCGTCAGCTATACTATTACAATTTTACAGTCGGTAAAGGCTTTTCTTAGTGTCATTTGAACAAAAAATAGTGTGAGAAAACGAGAGATTTAAAAGCTTTAATGAAATTGCTATGGCAATTCATAACTATCTCAAGAAACATGAACCTATAATGACACACACCTATACAGTACTTTTTGTCTCAGATTTTAAAAAGATTGGACTTGTGCAAATTTGGAAATCACAAACTGCAAAAAAATAAAAACAGTTCTCTTCATTTTAAACATTCTCTCGTAAAGCGACTTATCCTAAAGCGTTCAAAAAAAGATCAATATTCTTGTGTAGGAAGAAATGACTTATCGAAATAACACGTCAAATGCATTGTCTATTACCAAAAAAGGGCAAAAAGTTTGACATATCTCTTGCCGAACTACATCAAGGAGTTTTGCTAAAAGAAAGGAAAAAAAGCAAAAACGCTACTCACTGTTCATTTTGGAAAAGAATGGTCAAACTTGTCGAATTTCGGATTTAAGTCTTATTGAACATGTGTGGAATGTGATAGGGAGAAGACTGTCTAATTTGCGTCACCCTCCACTCTGCATCAAAGTTCAACTTGCTTGAAACAAGCAGACATCGACCATCTTGTTTTGTCGATGCATCGACGTGTATAAGAGTGTACTCAGCTACGGGGTCAGCAAACACATTATTAATTTAATTCGGATTACATGTTAATAAAGTTTCTTGCAAATGTTGATTCATTCTTTATGTAAGACTAAATAGAAGTAATTGTTTTATTCATAAAATTTATATGTATATATTCCTATTAATTAATATAATATTAAATGGGGTGTAACAATCCTTATATAATTTGTAATTATTAGCAACAATTTTAAATTCATTTCAAAATTTTTCCCGCTTAAAATAGGCCACCAACAACGCTTTGTACTTTTATAATCTTTATCTTTGACCCCAGAGTTCAAATTTTTCAACATTGGACCCTGATAACACGGTACATTTTCGATTTTAGAGGGGATTTTTGTTCGAATTTGACTTCACTTTTGCAAGTACTGCTTAACAGAACTCAAGTTTTTCCTAATTAGTGCTTAGTGATTATCACTTTCGTTATTGTTTAACGGATCTAACTAATTTTTGGAAGCAACAGGGGAGAGATTAGATTTCCAGTAATTACCTTTCTGAGTTTAATCAATCGTAACTTCCTCTACGACAATCGTCGGATCTACGACTTGAGTTGCCGTTACTTCTAAGAGCCCCGACCAACAACTAAGGGTGAGAATAATTATTTTAAATACAAGGTAGTAAAATTCTTACTTGTCCCCAAGGTTTTTTTCATTTTTTTTGTTTTTACTCGTTTCACTCGATTTAATCGTTTAATCGATTATTTGTCGTACTTTCATTCACCTTCTTGTGAATTGGAAGTTTGGAATCACCAACCGTTGACACCGAAATACAAGAAAGGTCAATCAACCTCATGTGCCAAGGTTACCTCCCAGTTCCGGACAATTTACTTTCGAAGAAAACATCTAGCAGATAAGATAAATTAATTTTTAGTAGTTTAGTTATTTAGATATTAGTATCGTACAAATCGATATACCTACAAACATTCTTTTCGTTTATACAATTACGTAGTAACTTGCTTACTTTGAATTCAGATTTTCTATTAGTATCGTTGTCGTGTATATTAAAAATTTGTTCATCGACGATTCTGTAAGCTAATTAAAGTTAAGGGGACATTCATACCTGGGGTGATATTTACCCAAACGACGATCGGAATAGAAAACGATATCGTTTTACCGGATTCGTCAAATGTCAGGGACCTGTTTATAATTTTCTTGTTTTAATTACCGCAGGGAAGTAAAGAATAATTAGTTGTCGAATAATTTCTTGCGCGATAACTTGCAGTTTAGTCGTTAAACTTTTTACAAGTAACAAAATTTTCATATTACAGCAAATATCTCTTATCAAAACACAACGATTCATTTTTGTTGTAGTAAGGTTATAATTCAGTTAATTATTGCTGCCAACCTTTTTTTTTATAAAATCAAATAAAAGAATTATTTTATTGCTGCCAACTTTGATAGCTAAAATTAATATAATCTAAACTTGATTAACCTTTTTCCTTTTATTGTGGATTAAATATTTTATATACAGGTTACTACATAATAACAATATTGAACATTTGTACATTACGTGTAATAAGCCATCGAAATTTTTGAGTTTTTATGTTTTTAAACATCGATTTAAAGACATTTTGTTTAGTTATAATTAGGTATAAGTTTATACAAGGTGTGTGTCGATTAACAAGGCGTACCGTCATACCAATTGTTGTTTTTTTATTATTTCTCTCTTTCCCTCTCTTTTTTTTCTCCTTTAGGGCTATAATTGTCGAGGAGTTTTTCCAAACTTCAAGAGGGTCTGGAAGATACCGAAGTCGTAGAAGAAACTCTTGTGGCGCCCGTAAATCACCTTTTTTTACCAAGACTCACACCATCCTCCGAGAGAGCTAGCTTGGACGCGACTAAGGTTTTCCCGATAATTCGATTTTTTTTTAAGATTGGTAGCCGTTTTCCCTTTTTTTAAAGCCACCAGATTTACGCATATTACATAGGTGGCGCCCAACGTGGGGCCTACGCTCGATATTTGCTTTTTTTTTATTTCTTTGACGTGTACGTTTCATCCTTGTTAAATCGAACACAGAGTTTAACTATTTTTTATTAGTGTATATTGGTGTGGTATTGTTTATTTTCTTTAACAGCCATGGCTTCTTCAAGGTTTGAAATAAATAGACTTTCACAGGATGAACTAAAGTACGAGTTACTTGTCAGAGGATTTGAGAATGTTGGTAATGTTACCGAAATGCGTGCAACTCTTCGTGGTTTGTTTAAGGCAGAAAAAGCAGGTACTTCTTTTACTTATCCGGAGTACCAAATAGCATTTGGAGTAGATACACAGGCAATCACTTCAAAAATTGCGGAGTTGACTGCGTTAATCGCCGACTTGAGTCCACAAACAGTTGCTTCTTATTCTAAGAAGTTTGCTTCTAAACTTCAGCATATCTTAGAGAGATGTCAACGTGCAAAGCCTACAACACCTGAAGAGGAAGTGACACAACGATCGTTGCTTGCAGGAATTCTCAGTCTCGATTCTAAATTTTCAGATCGTGTCAAATCATTGAGGCGTAGATCAACAGTAGCTATAGCACCCAGGGCTTTCTTTGATGTCAGCGCGGAACCAGTGGAGGAAGGCGACGATTCTGCGGAAGAAGTTAGTTCCTCATCAGAGTCATCTGAGTCAGACGCTGTTGCCACAAACCTATCACCGAAGGTTAACCACGTTAGTACCGCCGTTGGAGCTGGTTATGGTAGTAAATACGTGCCAGTCTATAAGTGGGGGATTAAGTTTGCAGGACAGCGGAAAGAGTCTATAGGAGCGTTCCTCGAGCGCGTAGAGGAGCTTAGAGTAGCAAGGGGGTTGTCCACACAGGACTTGTTTCAATCAGCGCTAGATCTGTTTTCTGATGAAGCTTTAATCTGGTATAGGGCGAACCGATCCTCTTGTTCAACTTGGAGAGAGCTGTGCAGAGCTTTGAAGGAAGAGTTCCAACCGCCCAACTACTGCGAGACACTGTACGACGAGATCCGCCATCGTACTCAAGGACGACACGAGTCCATTGGTGTTTATTTCGCCAAAATAGAAACCATGTTCAACAGATTAGACAGTCCAGTACCAGAACACCTAAAGGTTGGCATTCTTACGCGCAACGTGTTGCCATATTATCAGTCACACCTAGCACTAAAAGAAATTCAGACGATTTCAGACTTAAAAGCGTGTTGTAAACGTTTGGAATTTTCAAAAACATCGGTTGATAACTTTATTCCACCTTCTAACAAAATACATTCAATTGAACCAGACTTAGCCTATTTGGAGACACAGTTTGCGTCAACTTCCATAGATTCACATACGAAGACGGGTAGAGCATTTTGTTTCCGTTGTAGGAGAAGAGGTCATCACACTCGAGACTGTCCATCGAAGACAAAACCCGGAGGTGAACATTCAGCAGGAACGCCTAAGACGTCGGAAAACTGTTAAGCGTCTCGGCACCGCGACGGCATGCTGAAACGCTTGATCAAGGACCGTCAGCTAAAAACAAAATAATTTTAGACTACGTGTTGGCACAGGCAACAGGCGACGAGAGACCTTATTTAAGTATAGATGTACTGGGAAAATCGATTTCCGGACTTCTGGACTCAGGAGCTTCTAATACTATTCTAGGTACTCCCGGCTATGAATTCATGTGTCATTTAGGACTTAAATTGGAAAAAACGCGTTTACACGGAGTAAAATTAGCAAACGGAGAATTCTGTTGTATTTTAGGCATAATGTTAGTACCAGTTAAGTTGTTAGATAAATGTGCTGTAGTAAAAATGCTCGTAGTACCCAGCTTACCTCACAGCTTGATACTCGGAGTCGACTTCTGGAAGGAGTTCTCGGTAGTTCCGGACTTGAGAAGAAACGTTTGGGAATTCTCCAGTGTCGAACCCATACCTGAAGTTCTCTCGCTCGTAAGAAACTGTACGGACGCACAGCGCATACATCTAGACCAACTAATTGAACACCATTTCAGTCAAGTGAACGAACAATTGTCTCACACTAACCTAGTAGAACACACCATTGTAACCGATTCTGCTCCAATTAAACAGCGTTACTACCCCGTCTCTCCCAAAGTACAACAACATATCGACGCCGAAGTGGATAGGATGTTGGCAGAAGGTATAATAGAAAAGTCGTACTCTGGATGGTCGTCACCGATACTATTGGTCCGTAAAAAGGAAGGTACGTATAGATTCTGCGTCGACTTCCGGAAATTAAACGCCGTGACGAAAAGAGACGCATATCCCCTGCCCTACATTTCCTCTATATTGGACAAACTGCGAAATGCAAAGTATATTTCATCGCTCGATATTAAAAGCGCGTTTTGGCAAGTACCAGTCGCTCTAGAGTCCCGCGATTATCTCTCGTTTACAGTACCCGGTCGAGGGTTATTCCGTTTCACGCGGATGCCATTCGGGCTACACAACGCACCTGCGACGTGGCAACGGCTGATGGATCGTGTGCTAGGACCGGAACTAGAGCCATACGTCTTTGTCTATCTCGATGACATTATCGTAGCTACTCCAACTTTTGAGAAGCATGCAGAGGTTCTTCAGGAGGTTTTCTCCCGGCTACGACAGGCAAATCTTAAACTATCTAGAGACAAATGTCAGTTCTGTCTTAAGGAATTAAAATACTTAGGTTACCTCGTTACCGAACACGGCGTACAAGTAGACCCAGACAAGGTGAGCGCTATCATCAATATACCCGAACCAAAGAACGTGGCCGAAGTCAGACGAGTGGTAGGCATGGCAAGCTGGTATAGGCGATTCATCCCTAATTACGCTACTTTGCTGGAACCGCTTACTCAACTATTAAGGAAGTCAGCGAAGTTCTTTTGGTCACCGGCATGCGAAACCGCTTTCGAACAACTCAAGACTGCGTTAATAACATCACCGATCCTGTCTTGTCCGGATTTCGATAAGCCTTTTTCTTTACAGACAGATGCAAGTAGTTATGGCATAGGAGGAGTATTAACCCAGCTAGATAAAGAACAAAATGAGGTGATTATTTGCTATTTAAGTAGATCGCTTACCAGCGCAGAACGTAAATATAGCACCACGGAAAGGGAATGCCTAGCGGTTATCTGGTGTATTGAGAAATTGCGAGCATACCTGGAGGGTTCGGAATTTACAGTAGTGACAGATCATCACTCTTTACTGTGGCTGAACAATCTAAAGGACCCGCAAGGCCGATTAGCCAGATGGTCTCTTCGCTTACAGCAATTTAATTTCCAGATGGTGCACCGTAAAGGTAAGGAACACTTATTGCCTGATGCTTTGTCGAGAAGCGTCCCAGCCATCGCAGCCGTAACTGCTGAAGAGAAAACAGACGACCCATGGATTAAGACAATGAAGGCGAGAATCGCTCAAAATCCTCAACGTTACCCACTGTGGAGAGTTACAGTAGGAATTTTGTATAAGAAAATTAAGTCAGACTTACCAGGAGACGAATGGGCTAAAGTTGTGCCGAAGGAACAAAGGAAGAAACTTATAAAAGAACACCACGATCCTATTCTAGCAGGTCATGTAGGAGTCACCAAGACAGTGGCACGTTTATCCGAGAAGTACTACTGGCCTAAGCTGCGAAACGATGTAGCTAAGTATGTGCGAGCATGCAACATATGTCAGAAATGCAAACCAGTACAGAAGAAGGTCAGCGGACTTATGGTGAGTCATCCCACCATAAATCGTCCGTGGCAGTTAGTGTCAGCGGATATAGTTGGACCGCTACCTCGTTCTAGCCAGGGTTATCTGAACATCCTAGTTGTCGCCGACTACTTCACAAAGTTTTGTTTATTCTTTCCTCTCAGAGCACCCACTAGTGCTGCAGTCTGTAAGGCAATCGAGGAGAATGTATTACTAATTTACGGCGTCCCTCAAACCATTATAACGGACAATGGCGTACAATTTATCAGCCATAAATTCAAAGAGATGTGTCAGACCTACGAAATTCAACACAAGCGAACACCTTTGTACCATCCTCAGGCGAATCCTAGCGAAAGGATAAATCGCATCCTGAAAACGATGCTGATGTCCTACATTGAGGAAAATCATCGGAATTGGGACAAGCTTTTACCTAAAATAGGAACAGCTATTAGGACAGCCAAGCACGAAATCACAGGTTATTCACCTTACCGATTGTTGTTTGGTCGACGGCAGATTCTGAAAGGGACAGAATATCCTCATTTAGTTAATGCCGATATCATGAAGTTTGAGAGGGATGATCAAACCAAAATTACAGATCGACTACCAAATTTATTTGCGAGTGTGCGTACTAAATTGATAGCGGCGTATCAACGACACAAGCATTATTACGACCTAAGACATAGGGATGTTAGGTATAACGTTGGAGACCAAGTACTGCGCAAGAATTTTGTTTTGTCAAAGGCAGATCGATTCTTTTCCCAAAAACTAGCCCCTAGATATGTAGGTCCCTTCACCGTTAGGAAGAAGTTGTCATTATGGACATATGAACTTCAAGATGACGGAGGTACCTCTTGCGGAGTCTGGAATACCAAGGACTTAAAGCCATTCCATTCCGAGCTTTGAGTAGACAAATCCTAGAATGATTTATTGTTTTAGTAGTTATCATCTAAGTCATTTTCTTTTTTTTCTCTTTTCTCGTTTATATATATTTATTGGACGAAATAATTTAAGGAATTTTACGTCACGGAAGTGAGGGGGGAACTGTAACAATCCTTATATAATTTGTAATTATTAGCAACAATTTTAAATTCATTTCAAAATTTTTCCCGCTTAAAATAGGCCACCAACAACGCTTTGTACTTTTATAATCTTTATCTTTGACCCCAGAGTTCAAATTTTTCAACATTGGACCCTGATAACACGGTACATTTTCGATTTTAGAGGGGATTTTTGTTCGAATTTGACTTCACTTTTGCAAGTACTGCTTAACAGAACTCAAGTTTTTCCTAATTAGTGCTTAGTGATTATCACTTTCGTTATTGTTTAACGGATCTAACTAATTTTTGGAAGCAACAGGGGAGAGATTAGATTTCCAGTAATTACCTTTCTGAGTTTAATCAATCGTAACTTCCTCTACGACAATCGTCGGATCTACGACTTGAGTTGCCGTTACTTCTAAGAGCCCCGACCAACAACTAAGGGTGAGAATAATTATTTTAAATACAAGGTAGTAAAATTCTTACTTGTCCCCAGGGTTTTTTTCATTTTTTTTGTTTTTACTCGTTTCACTCGATTTAATCGATTATTTGTCGTACTTTCATTCACCTTCTTGTGAATTGGAAGTTTGGAATCACCAACCGTTGACACCGAAATACAAGAAAGGTCAATCAACCTCATGTGCCAAGGTTACCTCCCAGTTCCGGACAATTTACTTTCGAAGAAAACATCTAGCAGATAAGATAAATTAATTTTTAGTAGTTTAGTTATTTAGATATTAGTATCGTACAAATCGATATACCTACAAACATTCTTTTCGTTTATACAATTACGTAGTAACTTGCTTACTTTGAATTCAGATTTTCTATTAGTATCGTTGTCGTGTATATTAAAAATTTGTTCATCGACGATTCTGTAAGCTAATTAAAGTTAAGGGGACATTCATACCTGGGGTGATATTTACCCAAACGACGATCGGAATAGAAAACGATATCGTTTTACCGGATTCGTCAAATGTCAGGGACCTGTTTATAATTTTCTTGTTTTAATTACCGCAGGGAAGTAAAGAATAATTAGTTGTCGAATAATTTCTTGCGCGATAACTTGCAGTTTAGTCGTTAAACTTTTTACAAGTAACAAAATTTTCATATTACAGCAAATATCTCTTATCAAAACACAACGATTCATTTTTGTTGTAGTAAGGTTATAATTCAGTTAATTATTGCTGCCAACCTTTTTTTATAAAATCAAATAAAAGAATTATTTTATTGCTGCCAACTTTGATAGCTAAAATTAATATAATCTAAACTTGATTAACCTTTTTCCTTTTATTGTGGATTAAATATTTTATATACAGGTTACTACATAATAACAATATTGAACATTTGTACATTACGTGTAATAAGCCATCGAAATTTTTGAGTTTTTATGTTTTTAAACATCGATTTAAAGACATTTTGTTTAGTTATAATTAGGTATAAGTTTATACAAGGTGTGTGTCGATTAACAAGGCGTACCGTCATACCAATTGTTGTTTTTTTATTATTTCTCTCTTTCCCTCTCTTTTTTTTCTCCTTTAGGGCTATAATTGTCGAGGAGTTTTTCCAAACTTCAAGAGGGTCTGGAAGATACCGAAGTCGCAGAAGAAACTCTTGTGGCGCCCATAAATCACCTTTTTTTACCAAGACTCACACCATCCTCCGAGAGAGCTAGCTTGGACGCGACTAAGGTTTTCCCGATAATTCGATTTTTTTTTAAGATTGGTAGCCGTTTTCCCTTTTTTTAAAGCCACCAGATTTACGCATATTACAGGGGTTAATGTATAGATTTTTATTATTTGATAAAATAGTTTCAGTAGTGTCAAAATATTATACCACTTTTTATACATGTAGTGCTGCATCTTCCTTGCAATATTTTGGATCTATACATTATAAAATTTTAAAAGAATGTTGATTCATTAGTTATATAATGTATTAGGTAGTATGTATTTATACATTTTAAGTATAATTGAAGTTTTAGAAAACTCAGTACGTAATTTATTTTCGATAAAACATTGAAATTTTCAGTGTTGCTTAAATTGAATTAATTAAGAATGGTTTCTAGTTTGTAATTAATTGCATCTGTAACAGAGATAATTATTTATAATTTAATATGTAGCTTTTTAGTTTTGTACGGTGTTAATAAAAAAAGAACACATATGGCGGTTGTTAGTTTAGAATATTTTCTTTTCAACTAATTCAAAATTCTTACACTTGGATTATTAAGTGTTTATAAACATTTTTTTAATCAAATTCGGTGTTGTAAAAAAAATTTAATTCACGATGTCTTGAATGTTTACTTTTTGTGTAATATTATTAACCATCAACCTATGAATTTTATGTTTACATAATTCAATTAATAAATTAACACTTTTGTAAAATTTTGTTATGTATCTTATTTATGATTCTATCCTAATTGCTTCTTGTAAATAGATTTAATAAGCTTTTGTCATAGTGATGACGGCTTACTCGACTAGTTAAAAAAGTCGATTTCGTCGATTAGTGCGCCAAATTTGATTTAGTATGAATTGTAAATCTACATGCTTGTTAAAATTTAATATGACTTTAATTGAATTGTTTATGTATTGAAGAAAATTACTTAGTTACCACTACTTATTGTTAGTAATAACAGTAAATGTACAGCCTACTAGCTATAACTGTCCACAAGAATAAATTCAAGTTATGCATAAAAGCACATTAAGAAAAACGTTTATAAAAATTATTTATTTAGCGGTTTAATATAATTATCTTTTATAACAATAACCGATTTTTATAAAAAAAATTGTTAACACTGTTACAGTGAAAACAGTGATGAGAGAATACACATGCCATTCTAAACTAACAGTTTAGTTAAAATGTACAGTTGTTATAAATATTGTTATAGTTAGAGCGTTGAAACAATGTAAAATAAACATTCAAGTTTAATTTCTAAGCCGTTAAATAGAATATATGTAGTAATATTAAACATTTAGTTAAATGTATGTATTTTAAAAAATAATTAGCAAATTGTTTTTGTATTTGCATTTACAAATAATAGTATAGCTTGTAGTAATTATTTAATCAAATTATACGTTTATATTTATTATAATTCTTAATGTATGCACAA
Source organism: Aquatica leii (assembly GCA_035610365.1). NCBI lineage: Eukaryota > Metazoa > Arthropoda > Insecta > Coleoptera > Lampyridae > Aquatica > Aquatica leii. Next base: position 52,784,910 of record CM069432.1, read on the forward strand.
TTATTGAATATTTACAGATTACAACAAATCTTGTATTTGCAAACTATCTAAAAAAATATAAATATTTCTAGCAAATTGTTTGTCTCGACACTTACAAGTAGAATGTCAATTCAAAATGTTTACAATTTTAACGTCAAATTAAAAGAAAATTGAAAATAGCGACATCATAAAATTACTAAGTTGTGGTGCTTTCAGAATTATAAATAGATTTTTTTAATTTTGTTTACTTAACTTTTTAATGCGCAGTAGAAAACAAAAGTTATAGTGAATTCAAGCTTCAAGAAAATGGTATCAACATATGTTTGGAAGAATTTAAAAAAATGAACGTTTACAACTAAAACACTTCATCTGAAATTCTCACAAATTTATTAGATGCAGATAAAATCAACTAATTCTTTGTATATCCGATTAGCATTTGTACGTCTAACGTAAATACTAGTTTAATCAAATTCTATACTTATAACTAATTTAAATACTTTAACTTTAGGTTTACCTATCGATCTTTAAGTAACATTTAAATTCTATGAATAATTTCTAGTATTTGATCAAATGCGATTGGATCAGACGGTGTTAATATTAAAATGAAGTTTTGTTGTTTTTTAATAATTTATTTTATCACTTTTATTATTGCTTTCAATTTACTAGAAACTGTTTCCTAAATTGTAGATAAATGCTAACGTTATTTTTCTGCCTAAAGTTAGAGAAATTAAAGATCTTCGTCTTGTTAGCCTTCTGCCGTGCTTTTCTTACATAGAACAAATAATGACAGAACAAATGCTTAATTTTAGAAATCTTTATGTTATATTACTAAAATTACAATCTGGTTTTAGACTAAATCTTAAGTGTACAACAGTACAGTATAGTTCTAAACTTTACTGATACTATTATAAGTTAGTCTGCGGATTTCTAAGCACGAATACAGAACAAAATAAACATATGAAGTTTAAAATATGCACAATTTCAAGATAAGCATAAATAAGCACAAATAAGCAGAAAAAGCATTTATTTTAAATATTAAAAATGTTTCTATTTACTAGTAAAAAATATTAACATTTTTAATTGTGTTTTATTTATTATACCTATAAATAACTAGATAAAAAAACCATAAAACAATAATACATTAAAAAATTAATTTTAATTGGCGAAACAGTATCTTACTAACACTTCTTCCAAGTTTTAAGGAGTGAACTTTTATTGTTTTTCTAAAAAAATAATTTATATGCCAAAAACGACCACTCTACATCTACTAAGGTTAAAGAAGCATTGAATATATAGAAGAAATTGAATATGTTCTATTGAGATATTTTTGGGCAATTTTATTTTTTCGCCCGATAACATTTTGTTAACAGCAACGAAAAAATTATATGCCGGATTTTTTTCCAGAACAGAAATTAATTTAGTTTTAATAATATACGCATGAGTTTTAACCATTTTGATTTTGGTTTGAACTGTTTTCACAACGTTTAAATATTATTAATAATACCTTCTGCAAAGCACATAAAGTTACTAGTAAAGCACATAATATTACTATGCAAATTGTTTTTGAAACTTTCTTTTGCAGTTTTTATTGCAAGTACATCGTCTCCTTTAAAATTGTTTATTACCTCAATAATTTTTTAAAAGTTATGGGATAAAATTTCACATCTCTTAACCAAGTTCCCCATGGTCAGGACATGCAATTCTTAACAGTGCTTTTAAAAATATCTTATTAACAGATGAAATTAGTTTGTTAACATTTGGATATTATTTTCTTACTTTCTTTGCAATTCTGTGCAGACCATAGGCTAAACAAGTTAACTGAATTAAATTAAAATAAAATGTACGATTCAATGTTTCTGCTGTTAATATATTAGGATACATAATTAAAATATGTTTATCATTCAAATTGTTAGAGTAATCTTAAGCATAAATTAACCAATTGAGCAATATTTTAACTATCAACTTAAAATTTGCTACATAGTTTCCAATTGCATCTGTGCTTTCGTCTACAAAAAACTAAATAGGTCCTTCTCCAATATTCTTCCTTATCTACTAAATAATAAATTCACAGCATTCATCTAAATAATTCTTTTGTTATAATGACTTGGAATATTACAATTTTAATATTTTTCCAGATATTTCTTAATTACTAGATTATCTACAGTGCACCAAAAAATATTGGCAGATACAAATGCACGACATAACTCTTCAGAAAATGTATTTCTTTTTTTGATGAGTTTTGTTAAAAAAAATTTATGTATGTATATATATTTTGTTGCTGGACACCTGTCACAAAAAAATTAGTTAAAGAACACATACATAATACGATTGTGAATTTTACTGCAACGTATAGAAGAACCAAATGATCGGAGGTGTAGAATATTAAAATATATCTAGTAAGATAAGAAAGAAAATACATATAAAAAAATTACCTCTTTGTTACATAGATTGCAGAACAGTACTTTATCATCAGATAAAAAGCACTCAAGTCTTTTAATTTTAATCATTGCTATAACAAAATACTTTTAAGAACCTTCACTTTTTCAATTTTAAAGCCAAACAACGTATTATGAAGTTAGCAACACCAATTTGTACTAAATATTAAGTTTGAATTGAACGTTGGCGTAAGTAAATAATACAAAAATGAAAAAGCACTCCGGTTACAAAGTAAAACTAGTTATTGTTTACTTAATCCGCTTAAAATACCCTTAATAATCAATAGTACATAAGAAAATTTCTTTTTTTAAATATCAAATTTCTTTTTGCTGTATTGTAATTGTAATATATCACTACATTGCTTACCTAAATCTCATAATTGTATACAAAGAAATATGCACAAAAAAACGCAATAATTTCTAAATAAGCATTTTTACAAAATTAAATTTGAATAAGCGAATAAGCATTTATAAGCATTTGCTTAAAAATCCGCAGACTAATAATAAGAAATGTTGATATCAATAAATTAGGTCTTCGTGTAAAGATTGATTATTATTATTATATATAATACTTGGGCCTCTATTATATACAATTTATGCTTTAAATTTAAAAAAATATTTTACAGTACTGTTAGTATTATTCGTACGCAGATGACACGCAGTTTTTATTTGGTTTTGATCGTACACACACTAATAGTGCAACAATCATATTTTTAAATTATTAAAATACTCTAAGAAACATAATTTAATGGTAAATACAATGATTTAGTAGAACAAAATTTGAAAATGATATTTTGCCAAGTTTGTCTTCTTATGGAAGTCGTAAAACATCTTGGTCTGTAGATCGATTTCAGTTTCCTGTTTAAAATAGAAATCAACAATTAAAGCTAATTTTAAATAACAGGTTTATTATGTCGCGAAATTTTATAGTATTGTCTCAGTTTAACTACTGTGATAATATTTACGGCTCCTGTTTGGATGAAGTAGATGCCAAACAAATTCAGCACATTCAAAACTAATGTCTTTGTTTAGTCTTTTGTATTCGAAAATATCAAAATATTTTAATCAAATTTTTTGTCTTAATCAATTAAGTATGAAAAATCGAAAAGTTTTACATACCACCTGCTTATTTCACAAAATAATTTCATTAAAAACTCCATCATAATTATATAATAAAATTACATTTAGATTCATTCATTCATATTGTTAATATACGCCGTAAACAGCTGTTAACTACGGCAGCACGTAAAACAAGTTTCTTGGAACAATAATTTTTATATCACGTTTGAGGTACGTATACTGCGTTACCCGAAAACTGAAGACTAATGATACAAAATTGTTTAAAAAAACATGTTCCTTACATTTTGTATAATAAACATATTGTATAAGTTTTATTTTTGTTATTAATATTATATAATCAACGTTATCATTTTATTTTACTTTAATTTAAGATTATTTTTATTGTTTAGTTAAACAATCAAATATCTATAACTACAATAATTAAATATTTAATATTTCCAGATCACTAAAACTATCCTCGAAAAACAAAATTATGTGCTATCAATTTTTTTATATTTACTCATAGTATTAAAAAGAACATAATATTTATAAGATAAAACAACATAAATTAAACAATTATAGTTATTTGTAACAAAAAAGGAATAAATAAAAGTTGAATTAAATCGTTAAAACGCTTACCTAATTACAGTTCAGTCATAAAATAGGCTTTTACCTAAAACAATGAAACAAAAGATACAATTAATAATTAAGTACATAAAGCTTTACTACAATAATTATAGTTATAATTTCTTAATATAATATACACAGTTTAATTAAATTTATTATAATTTTGGTGAATCTTTAAGCAAATGTGGAATTGCACATTTTTTAATAAATTGGAACATATGTTTTGTACAAATAATTAAAACATAGTTTAAAATGCCATTCTTATATTTTCTAAAATCAATGCTAACATTACATTTTTTATATCAAGTAACTATTTAAAAAAAAACAATTTACAATAGCATTTTAATAATTGAATTCTCGTTTTTATTTAATATAATTTTTGCTTAATGCTACAGTTATAAGTATATTTTTTATGAAACAATTATTTCCTTTTTTTGTATTTATATATAAAAACATTATTTTTAACCTTATTTAGGTACGTTATGAATTCAAATATAATATTTTGTATAACGATTGAATAAATCAGTTTTGCAAAAATTTGAATTTTACTTTTTAAAAATCAATTACTTTTTTGTATACGAATTATAATCAAAAATTTAATTCAAGCAACATACTTTAATTTTCCAGCTGTGAAAGATATTAAATTTTTTTGTCAAAGTGTAAACATGTTTTATTTGTTATAATAAAGCAACACAAAATAAAAAAGAAACATTACTTACTAAACTTGCAAAAACTAAAGTAAAATGCTTAAAACTTTTATTAATTAATTTATTACGTTAATTATCATTAAAAAATATATATAAATTACGTAAATGTACGCGCAAAATTAGATTTTCAGTATGTTTTTACAGTTAGACATCTAAGCTAAAAATTAATTAATTTAATTATTATATTTAATAAATTATTTATTTAGTTAGCATTATGAGTGTGATAACAATATATAATAAGCACAATAGTATTTTCAACGTTTTATTTTGTGTTAATAAAAACAAAAAACAACAATAATATAATAAGAAAATTTACAAAAATTTAAGAAACTATAAATACAAATTTTAGTTGAATTTAACTAACATTTGTTTGATGTATTTATGTATAAGAAAATTCTAATTAAAATTACGTCTTTGCATTCATGTTTTTTAATTATTAATCAAAAATAGATTATAAATACAACTAAATAAATTATTTATGTGTTGTTTAAAAATTTCATAGAGTTATAGATGTAAATCAATAGGTAAAAATCAAATTACTTTTGCCTTAAAATAGAAATATAATATTGTTTATCGATAAAACGTCAGATTTTGTAGATTTATAAAAACGTTAGAAAAAGTGATTAATCATAATATAACGCCTTATTATACCAAATAATATTGTCAGATTATTATTTTTAGTAGCGTAGTAAATTTATCATTTAATTTTTTTAAATGTTGTTGGGAGTATTTTTTTCAATATTGTATCTTAGTTTTCATAATATGTTCTTATTACCAAGTATTATACAACAAAGCAAAATCAGTGTGCAGAATAAAATTTTAGTTTGTTGTAAACTAAGTTTACTATTTAATGTATAAACATTCAATTTTTAGGATTGTTTGCCACAAAACATTAAAAAAGAAGAAGGTTACGGTTTATTAAAAACTACGTACTCTCAGCTTCTTGCAGCGTGTGCAACTTTGTGCATGGTTTAATCAACATTTAAATAACAATAACCTGTTGGACGTACTTTTTTTTAATAAATAAAACATGATTTTATTTAAGTGGATATGTAAAAAATCAACATTATTGTACTTGGACTTTAGATACTTTTGTGAAAATTATGATTAAAACCTTTGAAAATTGGTGTATGCTTGGCAATATTAAGACGAAAGATAATCAATCAAATATTTTCTTACAAAACTGTAAACGCAGAACGTTATCTCGATTTTTGAATCCATTTTTTTACTGAGATGACAAGCTTCAATTTGGTTACTTTCAGTAAAACAATACAAGCGCTCATACAACTCGAACCACAGTTGAATTTATTTAATAATTTTACAATAAAAATGTGATGCTTTACAATCTTTAGATCTTATAGCATTAGACTTTTATCTGTACAGATAAACGGACTTGTACATTATTATAAATTTTAAATAATTGTTATTATTTATTTTTATTTCAAATAAACAGGAATTGTTATTAATGTGTTACTGTTTTTAAGTAATTACATAACCCTAATTTAGAGATTTACTGTATTCCAATCCAAGCAATGTTGGTTGCCTAACATATATGTTACAATCATTGCTGAAGTCCCCTGTACTTTCTTATAGTAACTATTATATAAGTGTTCTTGCAAGTTACTCATAAACTTTATTAGTGGTAGTAAAAGCTCAACTCTATTAATTTTTACTTTTTGTCTACACTAGATTTAGTCTTTTTTGTATGCCGTGACAAGAATAATGCAGTACAACTGGTAACTAATATTTAACCTAAATTTAAACAAAATAATACTGACAGAAAAATATGCAAAAATTATTTATTTTTATTTATGTAAGATAAATATATAAAGAAATAACGATTTTTTTATATAAGAACATAATAATAATAAATTACTGTGCAGAATCTAATTAGAACAATTAAAAAATAACCGCATAAAGTTTTTTCAATAAAAATGGTAGCAGCTTTTTATTGAATATTATTTTAACGTTTTCATTACATTAAAAAAAAATCCACTTTAATGTTTATAAAAGAATTTAAAACACTTTTGATTTCTTATTTGTTTATAATTTAAGCCATTGTTTATAAAATATTTTTTAATAACTAAACGTAACATTACAACAAACGATTGATGTAGTTTGAATACATACACACAAATAAGTAATGACAAAAAACAATTAAGAAATAAGATTGATAAAAAGGCGTTATAATTTTATTAGCATAATTATTCTATATTTTATTATGTAATAATTTGTAACTACAGATACTAAAATTTCAATTATTGATTTTGTATACGAACAAAACAATTTTATCGGTACAAAGTGCAAAAAAATTTTCGTGTGTATACACCACTAGAGCCAATATATACATTTTGCAATAAGATTTTTGTCGAAATAAAAATTCAAATGTTTGTTCAAAATTATTTGAATCAAACTTAAATTAAATTCATGTTTAAATGTAATGCAAATTAACACTGTTCTAATTTTTTGTAATTGCTTTAAAATTGTTTTATTATTTGCAATCTGTTAATCTAAACTGTTTTGTTAAAACCAAATACTTTATAAATAATTAGAATTGGTTGAAAGTTATTTTTAAAATACCAATTTTTTAAAATCATTTTGGTAAAACCTAATACTATCATTAGTTTAAAATTGTTTAAATAACATTAAATTTTTTTCGAAACTTGGCAATCTTTTTAAACTTGTTTTTTAGTCTATTCTTTTATTTAATTGTTTGTTTTAACTTGTATTATTCTAATCAAACAATAATTAGCGTAGAAATAAGTTTTTGGTTCACACTGCGTAAATAACTAATAAACCGTAAGAATAAGAATGAGACCTCTTGACCTGTATTGATTTGTCAACGCGTGTCTCGTAAGCAGACACATTTCCTTCGCTAGTCGGTCTGTGACTAATTGTGATTAGTGATGCTGTATGATTAATGAAATAGAGCAAAAATTAGCCGAAAAGTTAAATTACTTAATTATAATGTACAATGTAGACAATGTTTGAATTTTTTTGTTGCTTATTATTTCTATCTTAAAATTTACATAAAAAAGAATGCAGATCCTAGTAAGCATACAATGTGCAACACATATTCTCCCTACATGCTGCTTATACATGAGTGTGCAAAAGAAATGTGGAACACAATGAAGTATGTATGTACGGTCTACATTACTTAAAAGCATACGAATTAATACTACCGATATGCACATCCGTTACATTTAGAAAATATTATATAAATTTGTTTTTATACGTATATATAAAAAAATATATTTGTATAATTTTTGTATTTTACTTATCAAAGCAAATATTATTTTCGGCTAATAGACTAACTTTCACATTTTCAAATTAATTAAGAATGTAGTTGCATCTGTGCAAGCCACAAAATGACTACAGGTCAAAATACTTTTTTTGCAATTACATATCAGCATGCACCAAAGCAAAAATTATTCTAGAATTCTTATCAAAAAGAAAAAACATTCATGCACAAAAAACAGACTTACTAAATGCAATAAATTAATTAGTAATCTCAAATACTTAATATTATTAAAGCTAGACCATTAGGATGCGTCTATTTCATTGCCGAGTGTTTCTTTAATTAGTAAGTTTCAGAATTTTAAGACAACCTTAGTTTATTAAAATTGTTTTAAAACAGCATTCTAAAAATTTTAACATTTCCAAATATTAAAACAATTTTCATTATGCTATTTTCCTTAACATATCAAAGATTTAAATCGAATCATTTGTTTTAAAGCTGTGGCTAAATAACTTTTTGAAGACATTATTTTACAAAAAAAATTTTAAAATTGATAAGTGTGCTTTTATACCAACTAAAACTTGTCGAAAACAAACATTTTGTAATGCAGCTTCTAGAACAGAGATGGCACGGTATCTGTAAATAAAATTTGAGGTATGGATTTTAATTTTTGTACAACTAATGGCTATTTTGCATGTTTGTAAAGGTTAAAAACAAGTAAAACATATAAATCTTGCGTCGATATGGTTTTATTTACATAAAGTAAAAAAATATCTTTATTTTATTTTAATTTCAATAATTTGTAGATAAGAATCAATCCTCTTTTAATTTAGCTATTATTTTGCGTTTTTAATGAAGGTAAAACAACTCGCATTTCCGTATCGTACTAACTAATATTATAGCACGCTTTACGTTTTGATACTACTCTTTTATTTTGTTAATGTTGGTATTAGCATTGATGTATATTTGCTTGCTATAAGTAACATATCTTGCTATTTTTTGTTAAACCACGTCAAACTATAATTAACAGTCGTTGAGTTTATTTCCACATTTTTTGTAGAACTGTACAATTGTCTCAATGGTTATTACCCAATACATGTAATTGTGTCGTGTATTTTCATCTTAAAAGTAACAAGCTTTAAGACATAGAAATTATTTTTTATGTTTATTTGGGGAACAACAGTTATAAGCATTTACTGTTATTAAAAAACTATGCCGAGCATTGATTGTACTTCCGGACAGGTTTAGTGTAGAAATGAATGTTTTCTCTAGATTTTTTTTAGTTGTTGCATTAACAATAGATTGTTTCGGCATTTTATTACGACTTCCAGTAGAAGTACTGACAAGAAAGTGTTTGAGCTACTTCTATTCTTTTTTTAATCGAGGTATTAATATAACCTTCAGCCACAGCTGATGATTTCCATCATCCATGCCGTTTTATTGGTAATTGATTGTTACTTTCGTTAGCTAAATTTGAAACAATGAAACGTCAAAAATAGTGTTCTGAATTAGGAAGATTAAAAAATGCAGTTATTTATTTGAGCATTTTACTAATCATATTAATCCAAATTAGACAATTTACACAGTAACCATTTTGGTAAGTAAGAAAAAAATGTTTGCTACTAATGTTCCTTGGACGCAACTTAACATACTTTTTTACTAAATTAAGCCATTCTAGGTTTGTATTTGCAAATGACCTTATAATATTGTTCTTTGTTTTAGTAACCGTTACCAATATTACATTATTCTTAAATTCTACATCCTCGATAATCGAATTAGTCAACTCTTCACGTCTGCATGCTCCATTGTATCTAATGATCAATATGACAGGCAGTAAAGAAGATTCTAAAAAATAATAAGAAACTTTACATTACGTATGTTTAAAAAATAAACTTATTTTCATTCTTAAAAACATATGATCATCTGAAGTTGTGATAAAACGTTTCATATCTTCCAGCTCTACTATCTTTGACTGCTTCGCTTTATAACTTTCCGATGTTCTCTTCAAGAAAGCTCGTAATTTAGTATAAAGTGAGATACTTACGTTTTTGTAAACGTTTGAGAGTAGGTTGACCATAAGGTAGAAGACTCTTTCTGCTTGCTCTCTGTTTCACAATATTTTCTGATATGTTATTAACTTTGTTTTGAGTACACTAATTATTTTTTGTTTTAGGAAGATGTGCAATTATTAAATCTATTTTTAAATTAAATATAATACATAGACTGATCCTTCTTTCCCAAAGCATACATTAAAACAATTTATTCAGATAAAATGAATTGTATAAACGTTTAAGAACTAAGTTATGAGTCTAATTTATAATCTACGTTTAATTAATCTGTTCATGTTTGTTTTAAAAATGTTTAAGTTTTTGGATAGATAACTTCTGATGTGTACTAGTTCATTTTATTTTTATTCGTAATTTTTAAATTGTTTTTAACCTTATCTAACGTAATAAGTACGGCGACGTCACACCTGTCAAGTTTCTTCGATCATTTCAAATGTAATTAAAGTCAAAGTTAGGCACATAATTGTCGTACGTAAACTTACGTACTACGCATACTTTCGTCTTCAAACGCAAGAAGCAGCGGACCTTGCTACTTGTGACAAGAAAATTTCGGTGAGCTAAAGAAAAAATATGAGTGATTATTTCTTTGTTTTTCTTTTTAATTGTCGATTGTCAAGTCGGTTTGAAACTGCACGTAGACAAAGTAGTTGATCGTTTAAAGTTAATGTGATTGTAAAGTACGTTATTTGCTGTTTAATTATTTATATTTTATTATCCTAATACAATCATGCATGTTAGCATTGAATACAATTAGCTGTACAAAATGTCTGATCTAAAAGGCTTGAATTAGTATTATAAATTGTAATATTTGTAGACAAATCTCTAATCGTTATTTATTTACTATCTACCTCGTTTTTTTAACTCTTATTCTTTTGTTTTAAATAATTATATTCTTATTATAAACTGTGTTTTGCAACATGTTTTTATTTAGTGTTTGAGATATTTAAACGGGATCTGTAGTTAATAATATTTTCTCGTTTTCGCGCTCGTTTAGTTATCTTAATTAGCACACTAATGACCATATGTTTTTTTCTCACCGAAATATTGACCTAGCCGCCTGTCTTTAAATTACGGGTAATATACAAATAAGTATTTACTGAATAAAATAGTTGTGAAATACAGACAATAACAAATAGATTCACAGTAAAAGACAAAAATTTCATTTTTAAAATGTTTTCGACATAAATTCCTTTCTACTACTTTTTCTGCAGATTCATGAACGGTTGTATCTGTTAACCGTAGCAACATCCACTTTACTAGCTCTAATTTTTTTTCTTGCCTTGACGTATCCCAGCTAATTTACTAGATAATACAAAATTGTATTTTCCTATCCATTATGCATTATGACGAGTAGATAATTATGTTATTAACGATGCTATCTGGCCATTAAATTCTTTACAGTAAAAAGAAATATTCTCAGTTTTATTGCGTTTTAGGCAATACCATTATGTAGTCTGTGGAGATACTGAAAAGGCAAATACAATCGATCGTTCTTTGCAGTAAAGAGTATGACGTAATGCCGCGACAAAATACTGTCTTTTACCGACGTTTTTACTATTACTACGGTCACTTAAAACAATGTATCAGCGATGTTCATTGCAGTTTGCAATAGAAAGTAAACATAAGGATCATGTTACATCGAATATTACTAGTAGAGATTTCTAAGCAGACGACAAAAAGAATTACTAATAGTAAGAAAATTACACAGTTTTTGTTTATTTAATATTACTAATGTCATTGAGAAACCAAAGGCTTTAGGTATACAGTATAACTGTACTCAACACTTGATCTTTAAATAATTTAGCGCACATAAAAATCTTACAAAAAAAAGTTGCTTTTAAATACTTCAAAGTTGTCACTTTATAAGGTTTATAAGTTCTAGCATAATTTTTGCTAAAATTCTGTTTAACGAAAATGATCTATAAAGTTGAAATAAAACGATAAAATCTTACATGATATAAAACACAAATAAATTTTCTTTTGTAAACAGTAATCTAATTTAAATAATTAAAAATTGAAAGAAAGCTTAGTAGTTGTAGAACAACGGATTTTGCAAGGCCAGTAAGAATGCAGATTCGGCAGTAATTTATTTAAAAAGTACAAGTTTTCTTATTGGGTTTAAAAACAAAAGTTGGTTCTTCCGCGTTTAGAGCTAAGTAGGTACTATTGCCTAACTTAAACAAAGTTAAAAGTTGCTCTGAATAATGTCAATTACTATGCGATTCTCAAGTCGTTTTAAACTAGATAGATTCCTCTCTAATTCAAATATAAATAAAAAGTTCTATGTCAATACAAAAAGTAACTCTACCCATTTAGCACGCAGAGAAGTAATACATTAATAAGTTACAGTACAAAAGTTTAGTATTCCTTTATGTAATAGTTATTTAACCAAAAAAGTTAGTAATGAGGGCGATTAATAATCGAGACTATTTTCATAGTTAATATTTTATTTAATTTTTTTTATTAATTGTATGTTATCAAACGAGTTGATATTTAAGTTTTTCCCTTAATTGTATATTATTAATTTTAGCATTTTCTTATAATTTTACAGTTTTACCTACTTAACCACTGATTTATTTTTTTATAAAAGGTAATGTGATTTTTAAGTAATGGGAAACGATCGCTAATGGGAATACTACATAACCTTAATGTCACTTTTTTTTAGTGTTATGATTTTGTTTATATTTATTATTTTAATTAGGTAACGTACACATTTATTAAAAAAAATATGTAACCCTATAAAATTCTTAGTTCTCTTCTGCGATTTTCTTGAACAGAAAAAATCATGCAGTTATTAAAATGCGTTTTACTAGCTCAAAAGTATACCAGAAATAGAGGCTACTACCGGTCTACTTTTGTTATTATTATTTTGTTATTATACGTTGATGTAAGTATTAACAAACGATCGACGGAAAGTAGGATTAATTTGCTAAATATTAAAATATTTAGTGACGTAGATATTCGGGAATTAAAACTGTTTGCAAATGTTGAAAAAAAAAATTAAAATTTTAATATATTGTTTTACTGTATACATCTTGTTTTGTTTTGTCAAAATTGTTGACTTAGATCAAGCAATAATGTTGCAAAAAATAAGACATTTGTGTATTAAATGTTTTAAGGCTATTCACTTTGGAATAAAAATCCGTCAATATCATGACGCCACATTTCCCAAACTTCAATCCTCTAGACTTTTTGGTGAGAATATTGAATATCAATTTGTTTTAATAAAACAAATAATTTAGAGCAGTTACTTCAAAGAATTTGTTTTGAAGTGGAGCAAATTGTTTCTAAAGTTTTTTTTTTGCATTTGTATCGGCCAGTGCGAAATAGTTGTTTAACTTGTTTGAGCGTTTTATTTAGAAACATTATAATGCAATTATGAATTTTGTTCATTACTTTATCACCGCACGGTATTTTGCATCATTTTATAGTATGGATTTTTTAAATTTATTTATACATTTTGTTTGTTACGTTTATTCAAATTACTAATTGTTACAAATTTCACTATTTTTGAATAGGAACTGCGCGTTATCCAACATCCAAAAACAAAAAAAAAAATATGATAACTATGCGTATTGTCGACATACATACAAATTTTTTATGGCGTGTCATCTCCTTCAAACTAACAAATATAGTTTCAGAAAATACGTTAAAAAAGTATTTGAATCAAATTAGTTTACGTAGCGCCGGTTCAAAGTGATATTCCGGTTCGTACAAACTAGTGTTCTATCGCCCCATTGTTATAACTAACCAATTATCCACAACCACTAATAAATCCAAATTTTCTATTTCCACACTAATTAGTAATGCTGGTGACAACCACAACAAGCTGTGCGGGTTATGCCGCCGATAGATGATTTTAAATGATTTTGCTCTAATGCCATCACAGTTTTTTTATTACTAAACTTCGATAAGAGATAACAGTACATTTGACTGTGTGTGAAACTTGGTAAATAAATGTGTTTATATTTCTATTCAATATTAAGCACAAACACTACCATGCAAAGAAGTAGCGATGGAAGCAAAATTTATGCTCAACAAAACTACAACCAACGCTACGTACATATTTACAATAACTTCAATATAGTACACAAATCAAAAAACGCAATGGTTTCAGACTACACAAATGCAATGGCTCCCGCAGTGGAACCCCTAGCAATACCAACAATACCGTCAACAACTCCGTGGTATTTCAATTAGTCAATCGCCGATAATAGTACAAAGACAAATATCACGGCCAATAATAAACAAATCCATCTACACAAGCAATACAACAATAACACTTTTACCGCTTCTATTAACAAACATAATACTTAGAATTCGAAGAAACTGATAAAAACTTGCAACAGAAGACTGAAGAGAAAAAGGAATTCCAACTCAATGAATTTTAAGTTAAATAAAAAAGTAAACAAAAAGGAAAAAAACGGCGATAGCCTGCCTAGTCGTTAAACAAAGTCAAAACATAGATAGACACAAAGCATAACGAAAACCAATAGATTCAATGTGTTAAACAAAGGAAAAGAAGAAAAAGCCCAAACTACTACAAACATTAATTAAACGCACGACTGACCTTTATTTTACACTTTCAAGACAATATTTACCACTACTTCAACATATCAATCAAAACATAGATAAGAAGGAATACTATTATTAAATGATAAGTTGCAACAAAACAAATTAAAAAAAGTTCTAGACGACAACAAGGTCATTAGACATATATCTTTCAGGAAGATAAACACTTCCAGGCGGTAGTAACAAACTCACATCACACTACTTCAGTAGAAGACATTAAACATTAAACAAAATAAAGAATACAAAGTCATGTTCGTTATTAATGTACATAACCGCAATACCAAAAGCAATAAAATCGTTCGTTATAATAGACCTGGCACAGAAACACAAAAATAAAAAAAATATAACCTAAATCTTCTTCTAAACGCATCAAATTACGAAAAATGTGAAATTTACATCAAAATCCTAAATAGAAAACATCTGCCAAAACACGAAAAACGAATAAAGTAGAATGCCATAAAACACGTTTTTTAGCAAACAACAACGAGAAAAAACTGCTTAAGAAGAACAACAATATGTTGTAAATTTTTAAGGACAGCTAATTCTTACAAATCAAGTAGCACTTTTGATAAATATAAGCCCACAAGTTAGTAACAGAACTGCCACAAACAAAAATGCTACATTCAATAAAAATTATTTTATTGTCATACTTACAAAGCACAATTGAAGCATAACCAAAAATAATTTCTGACCTAACGTCTCAAATAAAAGAATTTGGTATCCAAAATAAGTAATAACAAAGGTTCAACTATTTAAAATTGCGCTTTGAAAGGCCAACGGATTCGAAAGCCAGGAACAAGAAAAAGGAGTATTTTTAAAATTTTAAAATATAACAGCTGCCACGATCTAAAAGTTGAAATCTCAAGCGTAGGATTTTTGAAAAAAAACGAGATTACTTGACATTAGATAATTTAAAAAAAGAAAAAAATAATTTGTCAGCTAGCCTTAAAAAAACGGAAACAACAGTTACGGGATATAGGAGTCTCAAACTTTAAGCAACAAGAAAATGGTTAGAGATTTAGGCATATATATTGAAAAATAAATAAATTCAGTTTAAACCAGTATAAGACAGGCTTTTAAATTTACCCAATTATATGATCACATATGTTGGATTTACAAAGTTTAATAAATTTTTATGTTATGAAATATTTAGCTTTATGATTCCTACAGGATAAATATCAAACAAAATTATTTATTATGCCTAAGTCTATGATATAAAGACGGCACACACACATATCTTATTTTGTTTTTGACAAGCAAAACTATCCGTTTGAAACTCCTGATAACCTAAAAAGGTGGCGGCCAGTGTCTTTTTCTGGAACATATTTTATAGCACTAAGGATAAGTAGTGTAACACTGGAAAAATGCAATAACCAGGAAAAAAAACCCTAAAACGTAATAACAGAAAATGAAATTAAATTGTTGATAATAATTAAAACAAATCTTACCTCACACTGAGGGTAAAAAGAATGTATCGATATGATTGTAAGTTCGAATAAAAACAATTTTTTTATGATCCTCTACGACAAGGTACCCAGAAGCAGGCGATTTGAATACGGTACGAAAAACTGCTTCTGTATAATTCAGAATAGTTGCTGATTTATCCCCACAAAAGAAACGTACAACTAATTGAGTACTAATTGACCAACAACATTCACATTTTATTTTCGAAACTTAACGTTGTAAAATTCAACTTGCAAGTGACATTCAATGTGTTAATATTTCTTGAACGATGAGATTATTGCAGTAATTTACTATTTTATAATATAAATACGCACATATACAGGGTTTAATACTAAACAAAGTGAACGTTACACAGCATTAACGTATTACTAATAGCTTAAACACACTTTAATTCCCAAACGCCTTTTAGAATTTCTGATTTTGCTGGTGTGCTTAGGAAATTTCAAAAGTTCTTCAAAAAAGACAAAATCCGGCATCACTGCCAACAAGAAAATGTTGATTTATTATTGCGATGGCCGTGACAGTGAACCTTTTGTGATTATCAAAACTGTTTAGGATTTTACAGACATTTTTTTAAAATTATAGTCGGCGTTATAAGAAAAATAATCAACGGCGTAAGAAATTACATCTCTGCTAATCTAAATAAGGTAAAATATGAATTAAATTTGTAAATATTAATTATTCTCCATTGCCTAACCTCAAAGTGAATTAAAATACAAAATTAGTAACGTGGGGAACGTGCGGCCAAATTTTTGTGTGCAGTTTCAGACTGTCCGAAAAGTCTGATAAAGCTGAACCAGAAATTTTTAGCAGTATTATGGTATTTTTTGTTTTGTTTTTTTGGCATGTGAACAAAGAAAGATTTCTATTGTTTTAGATTAAAACATTTATTCTACGAACACATCATGAATGATTTCGTTTAGAGGTGCTACAGAATTTGGTTTTTAACAAAAATTGTTTTGCTGCCGTCGACAAATTTGTTCATAACAAAAAATTAGATACAGAATGACACGGCTAGTAAATTAGCTACATTTTGCCTAAAAGAAATTAAAGTTCTTAGTAGAATTCTTAATCCTCCACTATATCTATTATAACTAGTTTAAATTCTTTGTTTAGGAAGGACAAAACAAACTATTTAATAGTCTTTATATGGCAACGTTTATTTAAAAAAGTCTAAGGCATAATTACTGTAACAACAAACTAATACCGTAGCTTTCTAGCATAACCTCACAAACATAGGTAACTTACGTTACTAAACTTTTTAATAAATAATAACACAAAAACAAATGAAAGAAATGTGAATAATTAAAACATTTAAAAATAACAAGGGACGTGAAACGTTCAACAAACACTTGACAAGTAATGTATAATCAAAAATCATTGAATGTCAATGCAAATGGAGAAGATAAACACGAACAATTAAAAAATGATTGTATTGACCTTTTTATATAGTTATCTCACAGTTTTTGAAATAAAATTATTAGACAAACTACTTAAATTATTATTATTTTTATGTATGTTGATGTGTATCACTACGTGCTATTACACATTAATAAAGAAGAAAACAACTTTGTGACATGCAAATTACTGACATGCATTAAATTTTTTTGCACACACAAACTATCAAACATTGTTTATGGAAAATATCACTGAATAGTTATTAGTTTTAAATTTTTTTTCTAAAAAATTAATTTTATGTGTTGATTAATATATATTCACATTTTAAATTAAAATTTTTGGGATTTATTATTTACACAAGAAAGCGTGGGTTAAACAAGTACTTCAATTTATTAGGATTAAGTCACTCTTATGTTGACAACTAACATATAAAACAGTTTTAGTTTAAAAACATTTATTTTTGTTTGTTTTGTGATTGCTAACTACAACACGTACAAAATAAAACTAACAACAATTTTATATTCTAATAAAACAATTTTTTTTTTTATAATTACTAAGTATAATTATTTAGTAACGATTTTAATTATTAACACGTGTAGTAAACATAGAATCTTTTAATATCTTTGTCAAGTAATAAAATACATAGTTTAAAAATAAACAAACTTGTCAAAAAAAGTTTTTTTTCTCAATATCGACGCAACACGACGTCCCACTTTAATGAATAACAAATGATAATTAAAAGGAATGAGTTTGGCGAATGGTTTTATTGTTTATTCCATTGCATTATAATGTTTTGTTTTAAGTACAGAATTCTATCTTTGTAACAAATGTCTGCAATTTATAACCCAAATCAACAAATTTAAAATAAAGTTTTTTTATCAAATTTATTTATTTTTTACACAATTACTTATAAGCTCCTAAAGCTTTAATCAGAAAATTTAATTAGAAAAGTTAACGCTTGTGTATAGTGGTTCTGATTTGTGTAACGATTTGATTTTCAATTTACTAACATAATTTAATTATAAACATAAATTGACCAACAACAAAAGTTACACGATAACCTTATCCTAGATTCTAAAATATTTCTGGTCAGTTTTAAACAATAATATGATCAGTACCTTCTAGAGTAAGTAGTTTAAACGAAAAAATTGTTTTGATTTATTTACAATTACTAAATGTAACCTAAAAAAAATCAAACATAGTGTTTTACTTTAAAAAAAATATTTAAAAAAGTTTAAGGTAAGTATCAAATTGAGCACGTATTTCTGACAATCAAAAGTTCTAAAACTGTTTTGTCTGGCGGCACAGTGCAATTGTTTTTTTTGCAGTTATTTAAAATATGAGAAGTAAGGCTGATGTGGGTAACAGAGACGTATCTTTACATTACTTTTTGTATTTAAGAATTAGAAAACAAATGATTCTATCAAATGGCTGTCTAGTTACATATTTCAAATAATAAAATTCTCGTAAAAAGATATCTTTTTAACACCATTCCTCGGGTATCAATTAGGCATCATTTTGGCCACCTTTTTCATACAAAATTTATGTCGAAAATTCTGCATGAAATCGGTATTCATAAACTGTCACTATCACTTTTAAGGCATCAAAATGATACCATCTATAAGAAAACTAAATGTCAGTGTGATGCCAAAATCATATCACATAACATGTTTATTCTATCATCCTGTTATCAAATTTGTATTAATTATATGATATGCCTCTATGTTGATTAATACAAATATGCACAGTATAAATAATGATTATATTTTTCAACTTTACTATGTCTAGTGAAGATCTAAAATTATAAAAAAACACTATAATTATAAATTACATATTAGAATACATTATCTTAAACTTTTATATGGTAGTAGACATCGTTTTAACAAGCATTAAAAGTAATTAAAAAGCTGAAGTTATACCACGTTATACTTCATCTGACAAAAATGGACATTTTTCGTAAAGCTTCGGTGCGTAGGAGAATGCGGCAAATTGTGCTGATAAGTATATAATACCGCCAAAATAAAAAAAATGGTTTTTTAAACCAGCAAAATACAAATATTTTTTTTTTATATGACTGATTTTAACTTTACTTCCTTCAAGTGACAATACTTTACCGTAATAGAACTGGTTGTCGCAGTTTTGAATAACGAAGTTCCTTTCCACGACTCACTGTTTAATATCAGATTCTAATTGTTCTTGAGTGTATAGAACACCAGCGAGTTGGCTATTAGTATTAAATTTTTTTGTTTGCGTTTTATGCTGCTTACATTTTTCGTAACAATTGTTAGCAAAATTTCTTTTCTGTTTTGTCTCTAGACATTTTTTGATAATTTGAGCAATTAAATGAATTTAATATTTTATAGGTTTTTACGTAGATTTCGATTTACGGAGCTTTGTTTTATGTAATTTTCATACTTCTAAAAACCCCCACATTTAAAAGTTGCCGAATATAGGTAGAAAGTGTCGGTAGTTATAACATCGAAGTTTTATTACCGATTGCTAATTTCATAACGTCAACTAAAATGTAATGTAATACAGGGCAGTCGACAATTAACAATGCTAACCAAATATGACATGTTTTATTATTAGGGTATATTTTCTGTTTTTAAGTTTTAGTTGACACCTGTGAGTGCAATTTAAAAGCACAATTTTAATTAATAGATGACAGTAAGCATGTTGTTGCTTTCGCAAGTGGTTAGCTTAAAAAACTTCTCAATATATTGTTTGTATTTTATAAATGATAAGTTTATTTATTCCGTTGCACGTTCACAAATGTTACAATTTCTAAGTTATTGTCATATCTACATGTTTTGTGTTTTATGTACGCTCCAATACATTACTATCTAAGTTTGTTAAGCACAGTGGTTGCCCGTACTTAACAGTTCGACACTTACCCCGTTAATCAATAGTTAAACAATATCAGATTCTGTAGTAAGCGTCAATTGTCAAACAAGTTTTACGTTAAATGATGATTTTATTAATACAAGATCGAGTATTTATATAGTATTTACAATGCTTATAAAATACATAGCAAAAGATTATGTTACAATTATGTTGTAATAATTAAATATTTATTAAATTTACAAGTACTAAAATGTTTAAATAAATTTTAGAATTGAGAAGAAGATGAACCAATGTAAGGAATAAAATATGAAATTAACATTTTTAATTTTAAATTTAATTCAGTAACAGGTAAATAGGTTTTAATAAGTATACTAGTAAAAAAAATTGTATAGAAACTACCCTTGAGACAATGTAATCTGTCGCTTAGGCTATAATCATACACTTCTCAACAATGGTATATAATATACATTCTTGAACTTTGTAAATTGTATTTTTTGGCTGTAGTTTCCAATTTGTAATTTGTATTTTTGCGTTGTAATTTACCCACCTCGTTGTTTTCTTTCGCTGTACTTTCACTTGGTAATTTGTTTCAAAAAAATTTAAATAGGTAAAGCTGTTAAAATATTGTTTCTTCCACTTTGTAATTTGTATTAGTTATTTGGCTGTACTTCCACTTTGTAACTTGTTCCAAAAAATTTTTTAACAGGTTTGTAAAACTGTTACAATAATGTTTCTTCTACCTAGTAATTTGTATTTTTTGGCTATAGTAATTAATTTCTTATTAAGCCATTTTATTGTCATTATTTATTCTTTTTGACTCAGTAGCAGTATTAATATTTTGTCGTTTACCCCTGTTAGTTTATTAAAAATATTTATTAAAAACGTTTGATGGCAGAGTCATCTCATAATATAAGTTACTATGTATAAAAGTTAACTATAAATAAGTTATAACGACGGTAAACGTTGTAAGTTGATTTTACACCCGCGTACTTCAAAATAGTTTTGAATAAAACTGCGGAAAAATATCACAACGTAAAAAACATGGGGGTAAAGCAATGTTAATGCAATTGTGCAAATGCCAGCAGAGTAAACTACTGGGCGGCCGTTTTGCCTTTTTAGGGTTTATCAGCAGTAGGAGAACACTCTAATGTTATGTATTTTACGTTGTGGTTTTATCCCGCAAATTTATTCAAAACTATTTTGTAATACGCGGGTGTAAAATCAAGAACATTTACCGCCGATTTTCTATCAATTTTGCTAAATTATAAAATAATTTTTTACGTTAGTATTAATAGTTGTTAATTTTTTTCTTTTTTTGACCGGATACAGTGCTAATTATAAGCACGAAACGTCGCAGATTAACTGGACTTCTTTCTTTGTTTTCTCCTATACGAAGGAATTATTAGTTTCATCGTTAACTCAAATATCTATTACCAGAAGACGAACTTTTCGATTGTTAAATAACCATTTTTTGTGTTGGTGACTGCAAAAGACATTTTTTTAATAACTCAGTATAAATTTTTGTGCGAAGCATAGATGCATAAGTCAGCATATTGTATTAAGTTTATTTGATTTAAAAAAAATGTAAATTTGACGTGTATAAGTTGAATGACAAAGGGCTTAAAATTGAACTCTGAGACAAACCTTTTGCAACGATTCTTTGTCCACAGATTTCATTACTTGAAGATGTAACTAAGATTTCTCGGTTTCTGTACAGGATAGACCCTTTGAAGTGAAACGCGTGGCTTAGTTAATTCTTCAAAAAAGTAAATAAACGACAACCCATTTAAAAAAAATGTATTTTTCGGCTGTTGTTGCCTCACTTCGTTGTATGCTTAAGCTGTTTTCAACTTCGTAATTTGTATTTTTCTGCTGTAGCTGGTCCACCTTATTGTATTCTTTGGCTGTACTTCCACTTCGTAGTTTGTTCCAAAAAAATGTGGAAAGGTTGTAAAGCTGTAAAAATGTTTCTTTAACTATGTAATTTGTATTTTTGGCTGTAGTTCCACTTTGTAATTTGTTTTTTTTTCTGGTTTAGGTAGCCCACCTTGTTGTAAATTTGTAATCATACCACTTTGTTTCTTCCACTTTGTAGTTTTTATTTTTGGGCTGTAGTTCTTCGGCCGTCTTGCACTTCGTAACTTGTATTTTTTGGCTGTAGTTGGCTTACCTCGTTGTTTTCTTGTGGTGTACTTTCTCTTTGTAATTTGTTCCAAAAATTTTTTTTTTACTTCGTAATTTGTATTCTCCGGTTGTAGTTGTACTCTTTTCGCTGTAGTAGTACCACTTCGTTCCTTCTACTACTTTGATTTTTAAGTTGCTAGTGGACCGCTTCGTCTTCTTTTTGATTGAATGCCAAATGTTAAGCACTGTAGATGCCCGTACTTAACAGTTTTATACTTACCTCAATAATCAATATTTCAACAATACCGGATTCTGTGCTAAGCGATCAAACAGGTTTGAATTGGATGATGTTTTTATTAATATTACACATTGTTGACAATTTATGTCTTACAATTTCAAACTAGGTTATTATGCTGTAATACATTTTTAGCAATTATCTGATATAGTTTACATTTAGTGCAATAAGTTACGTTAGCAAAAGATTATGTTACAATTATGTAGAAATAATTAAATTCGTTTGCAAAATTTACAAGTTTAAATTATACCTAAAACAAAATTAAATGTTTATAATCGAAAATGATTGTTCATGATTGAACAAAATTCAATCAACGTTTTATAATTAAGTAGTATTTTATGTAAAAAATTAACTACATTTACATTTAATGTAAAGACAAATTTATAAATAAAGCGTTTGTCGTATAGAGGAATTTAAAAATATAAATCAAAATATAGCAAATTGAATATTTTATAAATTCTTTTATAAACGTTTACCAAGTGTAGTTTTAACTTAACGGAATGTTTTTTGTAAAGTTGTTAGATACAAATATTAATATGTACGCATATGCAATTTTTAAGTAACCTACGTTAAAAATTTCAAAAATTTGTATTATAAAATAAAATGTGTAAGAATTTTATATAGTTTAATTAAAACATTGTTCTGCTGTAATAAATACAGTAAGCAGTAAGTTTATATACGGGTAGATTGTAAATATTAGTTTTTATTACAACGGTAAGTATTTGTACTTTTAAGTAGTATTTTGTAAAAGGTTAGGTTAATATCCTTAGCATTTAATAACCTAATGTAAATGTAGGGAATGTTTTGTTAAATAAATATAATAATTATTTTTATTTATCTTTGCTGTTTTGCTGATTTCCATTTTACTAAGATGTATGTTTCACCTTTTTTGTATTGAAAGCTTTTTGATATAATACTTCTTTAATGCTCACGTCACAGCGTACGACCTTTCCGCTATTTAAAAACAGTAAATACTGTAATAAATTTGTAAAATCCTCATACAATATGTGAATATTTTAAAGGACAAATTGTATCGACCAATCATGTATCGCAATTCAATAAAGTACCTACATTTATTTGGTTGACATTTTTGTTTCTATTTACGTTGTTATTTTGACTTTTCATGTTATTTTTTGCTTTTATATTGAAATTTTTGTCTCGTCTATGTACAAATCTGTTCTTTTAAAACAACGAATTTTTAATTTAAATTTAATCTTTTCAGTAGTCACAAACAACAAAGACATTTTACTTCAATCGCGCGTAAATATTACACACACTTAATTTTTTTTAGTATCTATTTTATTTTCTATCATAATCTTTCCATGATATATTTTTAACAGCTTTTATTTATTTTGTTTCTAATATCTGACTTGTTTTTGCTGTATCTCGTCTTGTTTCTACTGCGTGTGTTAACACTTGTTTTAATTTTGCTTTGTTTATTTCAGATTATGTGTTTTCTCTATCTGCTTATTTTGGGGGATTGTGTCGTTTAAGCATACTGTTGTTTCTGTTGCTTTAGATATTTGTTGTTTAAGTTTTAACTTCCGTAATCCCGTCGCTGCTTTTCAATTTTTAATTTACAAACTGTAAACTTCTAATAGAGACTTGCTGTAATTTGACGAATGGGTTAAAAAACCTACATTCCTTTATGGCTTGTGTAATATTTGGTTTTTTATGTTATAACTTTTGTTAAAACACTAACGAATCAATACTGTAAACCCTATTAAAAACTTCATAAATATTATGTAAATAACAAGGTATCATTTGTGTTGAAGTTGTGTTTTATTATTGATTTTTACTCTAAACTAGTCTATTGAATGTTAATGGTTTAATGTGAAATTTATTTTCAAAGCCCTAAAATTGAATTATAATTTAGTTATTGTTTCAGTGTTTTTTTCTGAATACGCAAAATGTAGATAAAAATTTATGTTAAAAAGTATACCACTTCTTTGTTATTTTAGCAATTTTGAACTGAGCATTCAGTAAAAATAACATTATTATGTTGAAGTGTAGACATTAAATGACATATTTTAGATTTTAATGTTTTTACGACTAGCAGATAATACGATACATTGTGTGTTTATTTGCGATTAGGCAACGTTGTGCATTGTGTTTGACCAATTCTATTACCGTACACAAAGTCATTTTTGTACAAATCAAAGCTATTACCGTATATGATAATGAATTATAAAAGCTTGGTTTAGAAAACTTGTACTTTCACCACAATTATAATATTTCAAAGCGAAATTATTTAAGGCTGTGTAGCTGCTATTGAGTTAGTTTCAACGGTACGTATAGAATGTTATGTTTGCAAACATTTGTATTCAGTCGTGATCTTTTTGTAATTTAACGTAAATACGAAACATCTGTTTTTAAAGTAAATACCGTTTTAAAATATTAAAACATACTATGAAACTTTTTTTTTAATTTTACTTTTACATGAACGCCATTGTTTAACCATTTATTATATCGAACAACAAGATTTTGCATCCCGTTGCCACAAAAATTTACCGCTTGATTTGACAACCACTGATTTACAAAGGTTTTGAGGTTATAGTCCTTTATCAAATTCAGAGAAAAGTGGTATTTACTAAGCGCAATATCTGGGCTGTATGGAAGATAATCAAGTTGTTCCCAGCCAAACGATGCGATAATATCTTGAGCTGCGCGCGGCCGGGCATTGTATAGCAAAATAATTTTTCATGCCGCGTCTTTTGTTTTAGATTACTTGACGTAGTTTTGCTAATGTGTCACAGTTATTTTCAAAATTTATTGTTTCACTACGAGGCAAAAAATTGAAAAACATGAAATCGTTTGTTAGAATTTCATTGTCTTGGGTGATGTTAAACGCCACCATTTTATGGTTAGGTGCTTTGATTCTGGCCTAAAGTAAACCACCGATGTTTCATTGCTTGTGACAATTTGGTTAAAAAAATTATTACTCTCGGCAGCATAACGCTGAAAAAACGTGAAAACGCTGCTTAAACGGTTGGTTTTGTGCTCCTCCCACTTTTGCTACTCATCTGGAGCACAGTTTATGATTATGTAAGCGTTTGGTCACAATTTTATACAGAACACTTCCTGAAACTGAAGAAAAAATCTCAGAGAACGAAGAGTTTGTGAAGTACTTGTTTTCTTTCACCTTATTGTCAGTCCATTTGTGACCTGCGTTTGAATTTCGTTGTAAAAGTCACCGTAAGTTTTTTTTTTTTTGTGTGTTTCGATTTATTAATTTAGTATTAGCATCAAGAACGTTTTGTTTATTGTTTGTGTGGTTTGAGTTTAATGATATTTCAATTTGTTTTCAATCGTTATTGAAATTTTCTTTTAAATGCATACAGATCCGTAGTTTTGTTTTTGATTTAGTACGTTATTTGGTTATCTCTGTAGAATACCAATTCAATATAATTTACGACTTCCTTTGTGGAATGTAAGTTGATACATTTTTCTTGGTAATTACACTTTGATTAAGCCAGCTGCAGTAATGCAAGTCTCAGCGTTCTTGTGTGAACCAAAGTCTACGTGCAAAAACGCATGCGACTAATTATAATTTTCATCTTTGTTTTTCTCGTTTGTTCAATGTGTTTTCTTTTACCACGAATTGACTGCGCACATGCAAATCAGTTAAGTAGGGGATAGGAAGTGTTGAAAGAGTTAGATTTTTTTGGATGATTCGATCGTGGGTCGTGACGACAAATACCGATTACCGTAAGATGTAGAGAGAGTAGGGTAATTTACCCTCTGACGTTATGTAGAACCGCGGAAGTTTGTCAGAAATCGTGAAAATTAAGGTGGTGGAGGAAAATGTTACTTTTCTTCAAATTTCGTATAGTACGGCTTGTGTAAAATTCGTGATTTCTGAACTGTTACGTTTGTGGGGTTTAATGTCGTGGTGGTATATGATTAAATCCGAAATTCGCCTTTGACAGTTATAAAATTAAATTGTGAGATATATCTTCCGTCGTTGTTCTATTGTTTGGGAAGCAGCTAAAGTCCATCCAAGGTGTAAGCTTTCAAATCCACTGGGAACCAAAGTTCAGCCGGTGTCACCAATTAAGAATTAAGGTATTTATCGATTTTGTTGTTTGATCGTGCAGTGTCCCGCGATTAAAAATGCAGTAAAAGCTTTTAATTTTTTTTTTAAGTCAATTGAAATTACGACTAACGTTGAATTTATTTATTTCAATGAACACGTATAGTGTTTGCGCAAAAATTAAAATCAATTAACTTTGTTTTGTGCGTTGAGAAGTGATTCGTATTTCGAGTATATGATAATGTAACGACTTATAAACTATATTGTTTTTTTTTTAGTTCGAATTAAAGTTCGGACATATATATGTTATAAACTGTATTGTTTTTTTTGTGTGTGTTATTTTATTTGTTTGTTATAAATATGCGGCCAAGATCTTGAGATTGAATTGCGTTATTTGAAAACGTCGAGTTAACGCTATTGTAGTAGCATTTCTTTTTATAAATTTTAATGTAATGTTTTGTGTGTAAATTGTTCATTTTTGTTTGCTTAAGATTATTTCATTTCTTTTATTCAAATTTATTTGATATCAATTAGTACTTGTTATTTTATTTTGTCTTGGTTTTAAATATTCATTCAATAAATGTTAAATTGTTAAATGTAAAGAGCTTTTATTCATTTAGCCGCCGCATACGTAAATTTTTGTTTAAGTGTTTTTCAGAATTGTTATAACCCAAGGTAAGTTCTGTGGTTATGACCAACCGGATGAGCTTTCAGGTAATCAAGGGTTTGAAAGCTTCCCCTTATAGAAATCCTTGATTGGCGCCCTTATCGATTATTTGACTATTTTACCGTTCTAGTTCCATTTTTACGACGATCGCGTTTCCAATTTTTCACGGAATTTTAAATAAAACCCACCCTTCTCCATTGAGCTAGTGGCACAACCCCCCCGTTTATGTTACTTCATTGCAGGCAGTGACTTTGTGTTAATTTTGGCATGTAACATAAATAATTTGGCGTCTCCAGCGTGTGGCCTTTTTCGAATTTTAGTTTGCCTGTTAAGTTTCGTGATTTTTGGAAGATTTTACCGTTTTGTAATTTCATTTTAAAATGGGTTACAAATTGATTGTTGATCGTTTATCGCATAACGAATTACGTTATGAAATTTTGATTAGAGGCGGTGATGCATCGTTAGGTGTTGTCGTGTTACGAGGTTTACTCAAGAATTTCCTTATTGAAGAAGCTACCGGTAAAATATCTCGTCCCGTGTATCCGTTCGATTTTAATGCAGATAAATTAGCGATTAGAGAAGGTATCGATGAGCTTAGAAAATTAATCGATTCATTGAAAATTACTCCGACTACAAAAATTTCTTCTACAATTGAAACCAAAATTAAATATTTGTTAAACCGTATTGGCAATTCAATTCCTATTCAAGGTGACGATTCTCAAGTTAAAGATGAGTTTTTAAAAGATTTAGTTGTTTTAATTTCGCAGTACGAACTTTTGGATAAGCAAATTGTTGTTTCAAATCCGTCTACTTCCGCCGATGAAGTCATCGAACCTGTCGTTCAACCTTCTGTAGTTGATGCCGCTTTACCGACGTCTTCTGCTGTTAGTCAAAATTTTATTAGTCATGTTAAGAGTGTTTCAGTTTCAAAATGGAACTTAAAGTTTTCTGGTGACGCAAAGTCAATTTCATTGAATGCATTCTTAGAACGAGTTGCCGAACTTCAATTATCGCGTAACGTTTCAAGTCATCAGTTATTTTTGGAGTGTACTGATCTTTTTACAGGTCATGCATTGATTTTTGTTAGGTCTATTCGTAATTCAGTAAATTCTTGGGAAGACTTAGTTAAGTTTTTACGCGAACAATTCCAGCCTACCGATTATGACGAACGACTTATTGAAGAAATTAAGCGCCGTACTCAAGCTAATGATGAACCTATGGGTATTTACGTTGCAATTATTCGCAACATGTTTTCACGTCTCGATGAACCTTTTTCTGAAGAAAAGCAGTTAAAGATTTTATTAAGAAATATTTCTCCCGTTTATCAAACTCAGCTTGGTTTGTCGTCAGTTACTTCAATTGAAGAGTTAATTAAATTTGGTCGTATTATCGAGGACCGCATGCAAGCTATTGAAGCTTACACGCCTCCATCTCGTAGAAAGCAGGACATGGAGCCTGATCTAGCTTACGTAACATCTCAAGTTAAGGACATTGCCGTTTCTCGTTCTTCGAATAACGTTAGTAGTGGTGAAAAATCTACACCACCTGTTAGACAACATTTACGATTACCGTCTTCGAATATCGCACCTTCTTCACGAAGGTTAGCTATCGTTAATGCGCCTGCTTCTTCTAATCGAAGTAGTCCGCAATTGTGTTGGAATTGTAGGAAGCCTAACCATCGAGCTGCTTCTTGCAAAGAACCTAAGAAAGGTTTATTTTGTTACCGTTGTGGAAAACCTAACGTTACGGTCCGCACTTGTTCTAAGTGTTCGGGAAACGAGTAAAGGACGTACTAAGAAGCCGTTTAGTGACGTCAGAGGTTAAAGTTAAATCGGCTGTCTATTTTAATAGTTTACATTCTTCGAAGAAAAAGAGTTTTGTTAAAAATAAAGTCGTGTTAGATTATGTTTTAGAGTCTGCTGAGTCTGACGAAAGACCTTTTGTCTACGTTAAAGTTTTTGGTCACGAAATTTTAAGTTTATTAGATAGTGGCGCTTCTCGCACTATTGTTGGTTCTAAGGGTTGGGAAATTTTTAGTCAGTTAGGTTTGAAGTTAAATAAGTCAGTTAAAGTTAATTGTATTGTAGCTAATGGTAAATCAGTACAAAGTTTAGGTTCACTTCTCGTCCCAATCGAAATTAAAGGAAAAATTGTTGTTTTAGAAGTTTTAGTTGTTCCTGACGTTCCGCATAATTTAATTTTAGGTGTTGATTTTTGGAAACAAACAGGTATCGTTCCTGATCTTAGAAAAGGTGAGTGGCGTTTCGAAAATATGGACACCATTTCACAATTGGAGGATAAAGATTCCGTTATTCAGTCTCGTCTCGATCTTTCTTCAGAACAGCTCAATCAGTTAGACAGTTTAGTTAGTAATCATTTTTCTTCGACGAATGAAAATTTTGGATGCACCAACTTGATCGAACATCAGATCAAGACTACTTCCGAACCAATTAAGCAACGGTATTACCGAGTTTCGCCGTTTATCCAGAAACAAATCGATCTGGAGTTAGAGAAAATGTTGAAGTTAGGCGTTGTAGAAAAATCAAACAGCGCTTGGTCGAGCCCGATCTTATTGGTGAAGAAGAAGGACAACTCTTATCGTTTTTGCGTGGACTTTAGAAAAGTCAACAAAGTTACCGAAAAGGACGCTTATCCTTTACCTTACGTTTCGTCTATTTTGGATCGTCTTCGTGACGCTAAGTTTATTTCATCTCTCGACATTAAGTCCGCTTATTGGCAGATTCCTTTAAGCGAAGAGTCTAAGCAGTATACCTCTTTACAGTACCGAACCGTGGGTTATTCCAATTCACGCGCTTACCATTTGGTTTAGCTAACGCACCAGCTTCTTGGCAGAGGTTGATTGATCGAGTTTTAGGTCCCGAATTAGAGCCTTACGTTTTTGTTTATTTAGATGACGTCATTATTTGCGCTCCTTCCTTCGAGAAACACATGGAAGTGTTAACTGAAGTTCTTCGTCGCCTTAGAGAGGCTAATTTGATGCTAAGTAAAGACAAATGTCATTTTTGTAAACCTGAACTTAAGTATCTTGGTTTTATAGTAAATTCTACTGGTTTGTCGGTTGACCCGGAAAAGGTCGATGCAATTTTGCGTATTCCAGTTCCCACTGGTGTCGCTGAAGTGAGAAGAATTATAGGCATGGCCTCGTGGTATCGCCGATTTGTACCAAATTTTTCGACAATTATCGCTCCATTGACGTCTCTGTTAAAGAAGAATTCCAGCTTTAATTGGACTAGTGATTGTGATGAAGCCTTTCAAATTATTAAGAATTGTTTAATTTCCGCACCTATTTTGTCTTGCCCTGATTTCAATGTTCCGTTTACAGTTCAAACTGACGCTTCTGATTTTGGTCTCGGTTCAGTTCTTACACAGTTTATCGACGGTGAAGAACGTGTCATTTGTTACAATAGTAGGTCGCTCACAAAATGTGAACGCAAGTATTCAACTACCGAAAAGGAATGTTTGGCTGTCCTGTGGTCTATTGAAAAATTACGCCCTTATCTTGAAGGAACCACTTTCACTGTAGTTACCGATCACGCATCATTAGTCTGGTTACACAATTTAAAGGAACCTACCGGTCGTCTAGCACGATGGGCTGTTAGACTGCAGCAATTTGATTTTACGATCATTCATCGTAAAGGAAAGGATCATGTCGTACCTGACGCATTATCTCGTTCAGTACCAGCTATCGACAACATTACTACCGATTGTGACACTACCGAACCTAAGTCTTCGGACAAATGGTTAACGAAACTTATGGAACGTGTACGTTCGAAACCTAACGCTTTTCCACAGTGGAAAATTAGTAACGGAAAGCTATTTAAGCATGTTACCGTAGACTATCCCGATCTTCGTTCTGAGAAGGACAATTGGAGAGAAGTTGTGCCTAAGTCTAAACGACTTGAAATATTGTCAAAGTTTCACGATGAGCCTACCGCTGGACACCTTGGTATTTTTAAGACTCTCGAACGAATAGTTCCGCTTTATTACTGGCCTAAGATGAAGGCTGACGTTATTCGTTACATCAATGGTTGTAAAGTTTGTATCACGCATAAGCCAGAACAGAAACGTCCTGCTGGCCTTATGACCCGTCATCCTGTTGTGGACAAACCTTGGCAGTTGATCTCTACCGATCTTGTTGGACCGCTACCGCGATCTAAGAGTGGTTATTCGTATATTCTTGTGGTTGCAGATTATTTTTCGAAATTTGTTCTATTTTTCCCGTTACGTTCCGCTACTGCCGCAGCAGTTACTAAACGTCTTGAAGAAGATGTATTTTTAATGTTTGGAGTTCCTCAGTATCTTTTGTGTGATAACGGCACACAGTTTCGTAGTTCAGAATTTACGAAAATGGTTTCGTCATATAAGTCTAAAATTATTTTTAACGCTAATTATCATCCACAAGCGAATCCAACAGAAAGAGTCAACAGAGTCATGAAGACAATGCTATCGTCATATATCGAAGACAACCATCGACATTGGGATAAGTATCTTGCTAAAGTAGCATGTGCTATTCGTACCGCTGTACATGAAGTCACCGGCTTAACGCCGTTTTTCGCCAATTTCGGGCGTGAAATCTGTCTCGACGAATCACGTCATGGAAAAACTACCGATTCAGACACTATCGACGATCTAGCTTTTGCTGATCGTACATTTTTGGCCGAAAGAGGCCCAGCGTTTAGAGAAGTTTACGTCGACATTAAGAATCGCTTGAATGCCGCTTATGTCCGCGCTAAACATTATTACGATTTACGTCGTCGTCCAGCACCTTTTGAGGTGGGAGACACAGTGTGGCGGAAGAATTATGTTCTTTCTGATGCATCTCGATATTTCTCGGCCAAACTGGCACCTAAGTTTATCGGTCCGTTCTACGTGAAACGGAAAGTTTCGTATCAGACCTATGAGTTGTCTGATGACACGGGAGCATCAAAAGGCATATGGAACGCCAAGGATTTAAAGTTAAACCCGACTGGGGATAAATAGTTTTAGGTTTTACCGTTTGATTTTGTTCTTTTTTTTTGTTTTAGCTTCTTTTTCGTTTTTTTTTAGGTTAGTTAGTTTCGTTTTTGGGTTCCGTGTAGAGACGGACTAAGAATATTTCTCTACAGTGGGGACACCACTTGTCGTAAGAGGCGACTAAACAACGGTTCTTTTATTTCCATTTTTCTTTCTTCTGCTATCTTGTCTGTTCTTATCTTTTATTTCTGTAGTGTTTGCGGCTAGGTGCCATCGCTCGGTGAGGGCAGTAGTTGTGGGAAAAACGCAATGCGCGGATCTCGTGAAGCGCAGCGCGCCCTCTTCTATTGTGCAGCATCGAGTGATCTGTGTCGAACCCAAACATATGCTACCCTTCCTATCGTTTAGTTTTCGTTTCGTTCCGTTAGTTTCGTTAGGGGTTCTCGATGATTGCGAGATCGCGAGAGCCATAGGTTTAGTTTCGTTTTATTTTTGCGTTTATAGTTACATTATCGTTTATGGTTCCGTTGTGGTGGGTTGGGGTCATTTGGTCAAACCACAACGGCTGGGTCTCGTTTTTTTTTTTTCGTCGTTTTGTGACCATGTGAGGGTTGGGTTTTGGGTTTTCATTTGTTTGTTTTTTTTGTTGTTTTGTCTATTTTTAGAGTGATTTAAGAAATCCCTCTTTAAGTAGGGGAGGTGTGACCTGCGTTTGAATTTCGTTGTAAAAGTCACCGTAAGTTTTTTTTTTTTTTTTGTGTGTTTCGATTTATTAATTTAGTATTAGCATCAAGAACGTTTTGTTTATTGTTTGTGTGGTTTGAGTTTAATGATATTTCAATTTGTTTTCAATCGTTATTGAAATTTTCTTTTAAATGCATACAGATCCGTAGTTTTGTTTTTGATTTAGTACGTTATTTGGTTATCTCTGTAGAATACCAATTCAATATAATTTACGACTTCCTTTGTGGAATGTAAGTTGATACATTTTTCTTGGTAATTACACTTTGATTAAGCCAGCTGCAGTAATGCAAGTCTCAGCGTTCTTGTGTGAACCAAAGTCTACGTGCAAAAACGCATGCGACTAATTATAATTTTCATCTTTGTTTTTCTCGTTTGTTCAATGTGTTTTCTTTTACCACGAATTGACTGCGCACATGCAAATTAGTTAAGTAGGGGATAGGAAGTGTTGAAAGATTTAGATTTTTTTGGCATTATTCGATCGTGGGTCGTGACGACAAATACCGATTACCGTAAGATGTAGAGAGAGTAGGGTAATTTACCCTCTGACGTTATGTAGAACCGCGGAAGTTTGTCAGAAATCGTGAAAATTAAGGTGGTGGAGGAAAATGTTACTTTTCTTCAAATTTCGTATAGTACGGCTTGTGTAAAATTCGTGATTTCTGAACTGTTACGTTTGTGGGGTTTAATGTCGTGGTGGTATATGATTAAATCCGAAATTCGCCTTTGGCGGTTATAAAATTAAATTGTGAGATATATCTTCCGTCGTTGTTCTATTGTTTGGGAAGCAGCTAAAGTCCATCCAAGGTGTAAGCTTTCAAATCCACTGGGAACCAAAGTTCAGCCGGTGTCACCAATTAAGAATTAAGGTATTTATCGATTTTGTTGTTTGATCGTGCAGTGTCCCGCGATTAAAAATGCAGTAAAAGCTTTTAATTTTTTTTTTAAGTCAATTGAAATTACGACTAACGTTGAATTTATTTATTTCAATGAACACGTATAGTGTTTGCGCAAAAATTAAAATCAATTAACTTTGTTTTGTGCGTTGAGAAGTGATTCGTATTTCGAGTATATGATAATGTAACGACTTATAAACTATATTGTTTTTTTTTTAGTTCGAATTAAAGTTCGGACATATATATGTTATAAACTGTATTGTTTTTGTGTGTGTTATTTTATTTGTTTGTTATAAATATGCGGCCAAGATCTTGAGATTGAATTGCGTTATTTGAAAACGTCGAATTAACGCTATTGTAGTAGCATTTCTTTTTATAAATTTTAATGTAATGTTTTGTGTGTAAATTGTTCATTTTTGTTTGCTTAAGATTATTTCATTTCTTTTATTCAAATTTATTTGATATCAATTAGTACTTGTTATTTTATTTTGTCTTGGTTTTAAATATTCATTCAATAAATGTTAAATTGTTAAATGTAAAGAGCTTTTATTCATTTAGCCGCCGCATACGTAAATTTTTGTTTAAGTGTTTTTCAGAATTGTTATAACCCAAGGTAAGTTCTGTGGTTATGACCAACCGGATGAGCTTTCAGGTAATCAAGGGTTTGAAAGCTTCCCCTTATAGAAATCCTTGATTGGCGCCCTTATCGATTATTTGACTATTTTACCGTTCTAGTTCCATTTTTACGACGATCGCGTTTCCAATTTTTCACGGAATTTTAAATAAAACCCACCCTTCTCCATTGAGCTAGTGGCACAACCCCCCCGTTTATGTTACTTCATTGCAGGCAGTGACTTTGTGTTAATTTTGGCATGTAACACATTCCTTGTCTTTAACATTGTTGCGACCTTTGTTACAAGTTTTAGGTGGTTTTACGAACCTGCACGGCCAACTCTCAATCGTCGGAGAGAGAGGGGGTTTATAGATACATAAAGGGAAAGATATATAAGGGCGCCAAAGCTTCTCCAAAGTCACGTCTGTCTGCTCACAACAGCATGGTAATAAACTTGTAACTAGATGTTAGGTCCGTAATTCCTCTACTCAGCTGTTCGAGTAGTCAGAAGCAATTAGTTAATACGATAGTCATAGGAAACAGGTATGTTGTCATAAAAGAATAGCTAACCACAATAACAATTTTAATGTAGAATCGCTGAGGATTATCACAGAATATAATGACTTTTAAATACAAAAAAAAAATGCCAGTAGCATAGGCAACACACCGTACATAAGTAAACATACAGTAAAAATATATAGCGAAGAATAGTTTGTAGTAACTATCGTTTACATAATTAGTAAAATGGCATTACTGACAATCAAATACAGAAATAAGAAAGTACTACGCTAATGTTAAATTATCATAACACAGCGTGTAAAATTAATATAGCATTAACGTTACTCAATCGGTAGTACACAGCATGCACAACTTGACATAAGTAAAATTTACTACCTAGCTCGTAAACAACAATAGCGATAATTACAGAATTAATAGCAAAAGTTTCGTGAGTGACCCGTTTGACTACGCAATAAAACATATAAGATCACTGACCAATAAATACAGGAATTTCCTTTGGTGTGAAGAACGTACGTTCCCCGACACATAACCCTGTAAGCAATTTGAATAGCAAATCGTGTCAAGCTAATGTCTCACGAAATCACATCTATAACAATTATTACTTAAGATACAAACAAGTATAAAGAATATAAACCGGTTGTTATATGCTGTGGTACCCCTTTTCTATGATTACGCAGGTATCTGCTGCCAGAGTAGAATCTCGACAGTTCTTAGTTAACCTCGATACATTCGGTTTTTGCCATAAGTCGTATGCCTCATAGAATATTTGTTTGACGAGATAAATGGACTCCTCATTAACAATTAACAATTAGAATTAAGTATTCGCACGTGGCGGAATGGCCGGTGACGACGCAAGCGAATTTTAAGTGTATTTCACTTATAGATTGATCACCATGATGGTGTATAAATTTAGAAAATGTTCACTCGTCAATTTGCCGGCCATTTTATGTAGTTTCCAAGTTGAAGAGTTCGTCGTAAATGACAGTCACGCGTAAACGATCGTTAGGGGGCGTCCAAAACGTAAATTAATTTTTCGTCGAAACACATAGGCGTGCGCCAAAGAAATTTCGACCGTAACAACAAAGGCGTGCATAAAGAAAATTACCGTAACACCTTCTTTAAAATCTTAAACTAAACTAAATTTGACGTAATTAGAGTAAATCAAAACACCAATAAAAGTTGCCACCTCTGTACCTACTTGTTTTTTACAAAGTTTTCTTTTCATTGAAAAGAATTGCTAACAGTAATTTATTGGACTTTTGCTTCTACAGTGTTATAAAGAAATTAGGATTAGTTTTTAAAAAAAAATTGTCTTTTGGGATTCATGGATAGTTGCAAGATAACAAGACGTTTTTTCCAAACGTGTCTGATATCTGTACAGTTTCCATAAGTATTTATGTATACTTGTACTCCGTATTACATTATAATCTTATAAAAACAATCTATCAGCACAATGTCGCTACCTTATTATATCATTAACACTTTGTACTTACGTTATACTAAATAACACAATTGCTAAACTACAATACGTTTGCTTTGTTGACAATTTTTTTTTATTCTAATATTTCTTATATTTAAACAAATTTTACAGTAAAGATTGTTGTAGCATATTAGATCCATTGGTATAACTAACTTTATTTTGCAATTTCTAAACGTAAATGTTCGTTACAAAAAACTGTTTTTACTCTAAAACAACAGTATTAAAACGACTAATTATTTAGCTGCATATTTTTTATCACTTTCTTAGTTTGTAAAAATCCATTCTTAAGAATAACACCCATTAATTACAATATTATCTTAAAACATACAAACTTACTTTATTAGCGTTGTAAGTCATATACACATGTTACGCAGTTCCTAAAAAAATAATGGTCACATACCAACATCACATTTGTCTGAAGAACTTAAAAACATTGTTAACGATTCAAGCTTTGACATAAAGATATTTTTCTATTTATTGGTTTCAAGAGCAAAACGTGTAAATAATTAGCTTTTTGTGCTTCCGTCCGTTTTGACGTATTTTACCGGCATCATAATCGGCCGGAAATTTTACTTTTCCGGCCTAGGCCGGTAAAGTGTAGTACAATTTTATAACTAGAAGTTGGCACTAGTAATCATTAATTAATTAAACGTCATCTGTCAATTTGTCAGATTTATTAACAATCACCATTATCTGTGTTATTGTTTAAAGTAGCACTAACAACATTTTTGTAAACAAACATAATAAATTTTCTTGTACCTTACAATTGCTAACAACAACAATGATTTTATTTTCATATAAGTGAAATTGTAATAATATAATGCAATTGTCAAATTAATTTCAAAAACAATTGTATTTCGTCATTACAGGTTTCCGTTTTATCAACACATGTGATTAAATTTTATTAAAAATCAACACTCAAATAACTATTAATTTATACTATAAAGGTCAGCACAAAAAATGTTGTGTATCACACGTCCTAAAAGTAGCAAGTAGCACTTTCTGTACTAGTGATACAAATAACTATTTTAAGCTGATCCAGTTAATTCATATTAACCTTCACTTAAATTTAATGTATAGAAAAAACGATTAGTAAATAATTTAAGGTTAACTAAAATTGCATATATTTAAAGCACGTAAATTATATTTACCATTTCTCCAAATAGAGATGAATAGTTAAAAGTCGAGAGTTAAATAATAGTTACACTCATCGACCTGGCAACATTAGAAAGCTACGCTTCCCTATGGACGAGTAATCTGTATACTTTTGCAATGTGTTTGTTTGTCTCA
Source organism: Aquatica leii (assembly GCA_035610365.1). NCBI lineage: Eukaryota > Metazoa > Arthropoda > Insecta > Coleoptera > Lampyridae > Aquatica > Aquatica leii. Next base: position 52,822,931 of record CM069432.1, read on the forward strand.
AACATGTAGAAAAGGAAGTACATTTGTTTATTGTTATGGTACGCACTACTTGTCAACTTATGTTGACATACTTATAACCTCAAATTTTAGAATTGGTTCTAGCAGCATTATTTGAAATACGTAGATAGTAAAATGAATTGAATCAAACTTTAAACATAAAATATAAATACAATGTATATTTAGCTTGAAGTAGGAATATGTAAAAGTAAACAAATACAATTGTCGTTTGACAAGTAGTGCGTACCGTTTGTTGACAAATACTATTTCTATCTCTTACAATGTTGTGTACACTTTGCAGCCTGCGATTACTCGTCCAGAGGGAAGCATAGCTTTCCGTTGTTGCCAGGTCGATGGTTACACTTATAACTTGTAGCACAAACGCTGACAAATTGACATAAAATAAATACAAAGTTTTGACATGTAATTGTCATTTTAGGTATTACGGTATTACCAACCCAAATTTTTAAATTTAGATTATTTCTTTTCCGCGTTATTTGTTCTTGTAAAAAGTTTAAATTTTATTTGACTTTGATTAATAATTAAGTATATAGTCGTAGAAAAAGTATAATATAGAAATGTGCATTTTCAACTTATTTGTTGGCAATGACAACAATTCCTTACTTATTATACAATATACTATTAAAATACTTTAATATACTTAGAATTAAAAATATATAACATATTATTCTTTTTTTATTATTTAAAATAAACTTAATCTAAATTAACAAAGCTGTAGATTTTAAATTAAAGTAATTAAATGAAGAACACATTGTAGAAATACTTAAATATGTGTGTGAATTATAAAAAGTAAATAAAGTTTACATATAATTTGCTTAAAAAAACTAAAAGTAAATTAACAATAAAAAAAAAGTATAAACTAGTGATTAAAAAATATAATTTTTAACATTAAACTTTACTATTTAAAGCGGTACCATCTGTGTAATGATTAGAGTTTGTTTTGTAAGATGTATCTGTTGATAAGAGAAAAATAATAATTATTAATCAAAATAATTTAAATATTTCAACACAAATTTAGTGAGATTATACTAACTTTTTTATTTATCAAGGTCAATGTTCCAAAACTCTACATTTATACTGTATAGCAAGTGCTTGCTTAGTTACCTTGAATGTTTTTATTATACCTAACCTGAATTTCATTAATACAAGTATCCGTATTTACAATTAATAAATTTGAATGTATTGCTTTTATGTAAAACAGTTACGGCGTCTGACTTTATTAAATAGACAAATTATTTTACATTACTCACACCAAAAAAACTACTTTAAATTTTTTTGTAGTTATTATTTATTTAATTAATTTTATTGATAAAAAAATTATTAAAAATTAAAATTTTATGTAAGACGAAATTATTTATTTTGCAAAATTTAAATTATACATTTTTATTTTATGTTAATAACTAAAAAGCAATTTTGACTATTAAAAAATTAAGATAATATAACAAACTACAATGTCAATAAACTATAAATAAATAATTCAAGACATAATTTGTAATAATTAGAAACATTCATCATTAATTCAAAACCACTATTTACAACAATGACAATGTCTAGAAATAATCAAAACTTTGTATGTATTTTTTTAAAATAATATATTTAATGTTTTCTTTTAGATACAACTAAAAATAAAATGACGGTACTATAAATTTTTACCTAATTAATTTTTTTAAGAATAATATTGCCGTTGCTGTTAAATATTTGAAAAAACATGGTTTATCTACTTAAAACGTTTTTATGATCTGTATACGTACAATAGCTTTATCAATTATTTTTTATATATTTTTTATTTATATCTATTAATTGAGCATTTAAAATACATAAAATTTTATTTTGATACACGTAATAATCACCTAGTTTAATTCTACAATTTTAACTAAAAAAATGTAAGTAAACGTTTAAGTACCTGTAAAACTGTAAATTTATTAGTTAAAAAAATAATTATATTCATTTATTTTTTTTTTGACATAAATTTGACAACGCGTGAGACTTAGTAGCGCTTGTATTTCGTTTTGTTTTATCGAAGATATTTCACATTTTTAAATTTATTTTACTTATTAGTTTTTTTTGTTTAAGAACATACGTACTTGAGTCATTTAAGTTCAATTTGTTGTCATACGTTTTGAGTGCATTTCTTGATTTATTACTTCCAACTCTCGTTGGTGTTTAGTTTTCGAAATAAAAATAACTCTATATTTAGGTTGTTTTGTTTATTATTATTAAATTTATTGTTTGTCAAATATGCGTTTTTAGTGAGCAGCATTTCTCGTGGATTTTTTCGTGATTTTGTTTAGTTTATTTGTTTTCTCTTGTATTTCTTTCTTCAAGATTTTAAGTTACAATTTTGAAATTATGTGGTAACTAAGGTTACAAATATAGGTGATTTTCGTTTTCGGGTAGTTTATTCTATTTTTGAAGTATCTAATACAGCTCTATCATTACCCAAATTTTGGCGTTACCACCTTGAACGTTTACTTATGTCTAAACTTAAGCGAGCTCACTAAAAACTACAAATGCAAAAAAATTTAAGGTATTAATACTTACCGTTTAAATTAAGTGTAATTTTACTTTACGCAAAGTTTTAAGTGCTTTAAAAGCTTTGAGTTTAGCAAGAAAAGTTTATTGTTGTTTATCGCATTGTTAAAAGAATTTTTAAATTATCACATTTACGGTTTCGCGGCTTTCTGTGTTACTTTAAAGACTATATGTTATAATTTACGAGTTTTAAACCAACGTTGTTAAACCCGTGAAATTTATATTATTTGATTTAGTCTAAAATTTTTGATTTAGTTAACAAAATTTTAAAGTTTTTAACTTTGCAAACAAAACTGCAAATTTAATTAACTATGTTTTAAGGTACAAACTTGATTTATTGTGTTGTTGCGTTAATTCGTTTAGAATTTCCATTTATTTTAATTTTGTTTAAATCATGTAATTATTGTCATATTGTATTCTATTATTTTTTGTGTTTTATTTAATTCAAATTATTTGAACTTATTCCTACTTTTTTTTGTTTATTTATTAAGTGTAATAAATTTTAAATTGTTATTCTGTAACTGTAACTGTGTTAACACTACCTTCCGATTTACCATTGGGGTCTTTTTTGACCCCAGACGTGTTGTTTTTGTTGTCTTTTCTTAAGTTTTTTTTACAACTGTCCCAATATTTTTTTAACTGAGTTTCTTTCAACAATGTTTAAAAATATATGACAAATTTTTTAATTGTTATTGGTTTTGCGACGTAAAAAAATATTGTTTGGCAGACACAGAACAACACAAAAAGAGGTCGTTGTAAGATATGTCCAAGAGCAAATGACAAAAAATGTTCGGAAACATGTGAAAAGTGCAAACTCTTTGTATGTAAACAACATTGCCAGAAAAAAACTACAATAATATGTAATAGTTGTTGCCCTCACTAATTTATGTTTAAATTTTATTTTTATATTTTTATTAGTTTATATGAAATCTAATGTTAATTTAAAATATTAATAAAGGTTACCATTACAAATTAATCGGTTTTTCTTTACAAAATAAGAAAAAAACGTGGGGTCAAATCTAACCCCACTTGGTAATCGGCGCCTCAAAAATTGCTTGGTAATCCGAAAGTTAAAGAGATAAGTCCCATTTGGAGAGTGTTTACCAAAACAGCGAGCTTTTTGATTGGCAATGTTCAGAAGCTTATCAAGCTATTAACTACCCAGGCGCTCTTTCAGTTTTAACTTTTAATTTGTTTTACTAATCAATCACAAAGATTTGTTTTAGTTTAAAATATTGTTAATTAATGCCATTATTATTTTGTATTAAAATCTATTATCTTTGGCTTTATTAAAGTACAATGTTTAAAATTTTGTTTAGCAATCACTATTATCTCATTTTGTTAAGTGACAAATCCATATTTGTAAATTTCACGTTCTAACTTTTGCTGAATTTAGAATTTTGTAGTACATTAATATTATAGATAAATTTTATTTAAGATTCGGTTGTTTGGTTACAACGTATAGATGCATCATACCTTAGCGACTTTTTCTATAACATCAGTTATTTTTACATTCGATTTTCTATATAAACCTATTGAAAAATTATTAAGTTACATGTATTTATTTTGCAGTTTTTGTGAAAAGTGTCAAAAGTGTAAAACACTAAAAGAAAACAAAGCTGCTACTTTGACGCTGCCTACCAAATAAACTATAAAAGCTACTAGTCAGCATATAGTTTCTTATATATTGACTTCTAAGTGGTTTTTGTTAATTGCAGATTGTATAGTTTTTTTCTGTAATTTGGGTTATTGTTCTAATTTTGTTAAAATGTAAGTTTGTCTTTAAATAGTTTTCAGTATTAAAATTAGTCTTTAATTGTTTGTAAACTGTGTTGTATTTAGACATTTTGTTATTCTCAAAATTCCTAAGTTGCATGTTTCCTGTAAACTTGTCGATAATTAAATTTGCAGTGTTTTATCTAGGATATATGATGCATACATACGTTGCTGAATGATAGTACTCTAAAAAAAGTTTTGATTTGTGGTGCCCAATTAAAGTCGATGTTATCACTTGGACTAATGTCTAATACTATTGTAGTTACAAAATGTCATGGCACTCGCTCCTCCATGCGCATAGAATTCAAACGCGTCGAAAGTATTCGACAAATATGCTACTATTCAACTTATAAATGTAGTCATTCGCTTTATTTACTTCACGTTGTATTCATACGTTGCCGATTGTTACAAATGAACATTCAATACAGATGTATTCAGTTAAGATATCAATCGTTAAAAAAAACGATAATTATTAAATTTATACATTAGCCGTATATTTTTAGGATTGCAGTTTTGCTACCGAAGAGTCCCGATTATAACATCGTTTAAATCTTTCAAATTGTAGAAATTCGCGCCGCGCATCTCGAGTGCCAGGACGTTTTGTAATTACTCTACTACTATGTTATACAGTTGTTTAGGAAGCCAAGTGTTTTCGATGTTTAGAACTTTCATCCACCAGTTTAACGCTAACGAAACATATGATTTTGTGTTGATTCTGAACATAAAAGAATATATTTAACATAAACAATTTTACATATTTCCATGCTCTCGACTTGTTTCGTTGTGCAGATTTTAGAGGTATATAAAGCAGTGGCCTTTATTGTAGAGATTAATGACTTGATTTTTTTATCCTAACCATTTGATTTGCTTTTTGTAATATTGTCCTAACTGTTTGAGTAGTCATTAATAATTTTTTTAAAACTGGCTTGTGCGGCTAAGTTAAATTTTCCAAATGATAACAATGTTATTCCGAGGTAGCAAAAGTTGTTGTACGTCCTTTATAAATAATTAATATTTTAGTTTTATCGGAGTTCACAAGCAGTAAGTTTTGTTCGCAATAAAATTCTAGTAGTTTGCTTTTCTATTAACCTCAGTAAGTGTTTTGCTAAATAACACAATATCATCTGCATAACGTAATGTTAAAACGTCTTGTCATCCATTTTTGTTCAGTTCTTGAGTATTGCCACCTTGCAGTACTTTTTTTGTTATGTCAATAAAATTGGTTTTTTTTTTCAGCTTGTTTTTATTTTTAGTTTAACTTGTCGATATAAGTAAATAAATGAGGATATTTATATCAATAGCACTTTTTCCTTCAGTGACATTTATCAGTCTGAAGATGCAAGCTGCAATGTCTTGCAAAACGTCAGTTTGTTTGGGTTCAAAAACGACAATATGGCAAAGGCCAATTTCAACTTCTTGTTTTGGCCCTGAATAAGAGACTAGAACCAAGCCTAAGTCTGGGTGTTTAACTACGACACGGTTTAAGCCGAAAATCGCTTATAATCATATAGTTTAATTTGTTTATTATCTTGTTTTCTAAAAGTTTTTGAGAATACAAACCTAAAAAAAATTCGTTAATGCTCATCTCCGTTTTAAAATATTTCGCGTTAACTGCATTTTTAAACTTTACAGAATTAATTAGAAGTATCGTATGTAGAGGTACTATCAGAAAATAATAACTTAAATTGAAATTATAAAAAAATTGTAGATAAATAATTATTTTATATGCAATTGTTTTTATTTTTTAATTTGATGTTATGCAATTTTTATTTTTTAGAAAAACACAATAACTCATTTGATAGGTGAAGTTTTAACATTGTGCTTTTAACAGCACAAATATTTTATTAAACATAATAGCGTGTAAATATTTTCTTTAAAGTTAATATTTGTTTATTAAAATATAAATATTAAATTTCTTTCGAATGTTGTACAATAATAATGCATCTGTGAATTTTGATGAACATTATAATCACCTTAAAACAACAATTATAAATACAACAAAGACTTAATTACACAAGAGTAAATTGCTTATAATTCGTCTAAAATGAAAATTTTTCAAAAAAATATGCTAATCTGTAATTAACATTTTATTTATATATATGTATATCCTTAATCAACTTTTTAACAATTAATTTATAGAAATTATAATATTTTTCTAAATTCAAAATTTAATTTATTTGTATCTATTTGGCAAATTAAATTATAACATTTTTTTAAGTTTATTATTAAGAGCTACGCAGCAACAGCAATCTGTAGTTCATTGTAAGTAGATTGTCATAATCTTTTAAAATCAAAAACGCCAATAAATAAACTTAAAAACATGTCTATTTTTCTAATGAAAAACAAAGAAGGTCATCGAGCTGTAAATATGTTTTTAAATGAACTAAACAACTTCAAATTTATGGTAGGTATGTTTATTTAAATTAAATACTTATAAATTCACATATTTAGTTTTCACTTTTATTTAAAAGGAGCTTCTAGCTGTTAGAGATGGGTTTTTACCAGAAACAACAGAATAATAATGCTAAAATTTGTATTGAGTAATAAAGTAGCCATAAATTTCAAATAGGCAATGCGTTAAAACTACCTTTAAAGTTTACGAATCTAATTGGGTTATAGAAAATACAATAGGTATAAATATTACTATAGATTATAAATTTAAGTAAAATAATTTACAGAAACTGCAATATACGCCTATTCGGACAATAAGTCATGTGATCTCAATGATGACGTCATTAACAATAAAAATTTGCTTAAAATTAGTGAAAAAATTAATATTACCTTTAAAGTAATCAAATACTTGTTAATTTAATTCTGTAATTTGATTTAAAAATTGCAAACTTAGTGGTTGTTTAGTAGTTATTTTTAATAATATAAAGTTAAAAAATGCCTGATTCCGAGTTTTCTCTGACTCCACGAGAGTTAGTAGAAGCAGCGAAAGTAGCCTCACATAAATTATTGCCAGCTAAATCGCGGAAAATTAACGAAACTGCGTATTCAAGCTTTATATAATGGAAGATGAAAAAAACATGCAGTTCTTTCTCAGAAACGATGTTATTGCCTTATTTTTCAGAACTGGCACAATAACAAAAGCTATCAACTGGGTAGAATTATTCAATGATTAAAAGTATGTTACAATCCAACAATAATTTAAAAATATTTTAAACTAATTACATTTCGGAAACAAAATAGAAAAGGTTACACGCCCAAGAAAGCTGCGATTTTTATGCGTACACAAGTTAGTAATTATTTAAATAATGCTTCCAATGATATTTGTTTAATGGCCAAGGTTGTTGTATTTGAGATTGCAAGAGCTTTTCGAATTTGTAAAATCGGCCAGGTAACAGGTAATTGTTTTGGAAATGTTATTAGTTGTGAAACTTAAGCAAACAAAAAATTATGTAAACAAGAGATTTGTCGTTACTGAAGAATATATTAAATTTTACCAAATGTATGTACATAGCCTTTCGTCCAGCAGCAGCAAAAGAATGAATGAATGAATGAATGAAAAATGTATCAATCAGGTTGTAGGTAAAAATCAGTTTTATAAAGTACTTAAAATAGTAGTTAATTTTCTTCAACTTGAAAATGGTACTTTATATACAGGTCATTCATTTTGAAGATCGTCTGCTACACTAAACAAACATGGCGGTTGAAGGTCATCAATAGTTGATAAAGGGTATGTTCATAAATATTCTGATAATACTATAACAGTTTCAGAGAAAAAAAGCTTACGAAACTATCTACCAATAGCAAGAGATTTTATTTAATGCTAATTTAAGTTTTCAAATCGTTAATTTTAATTTTAAAAAGTAAGTTATTTGAAGTTCGCGCTTAATTAAATGTGAATGTTATTGAATTAAATATATTTTAGATATAATAAATGCTTAAAATAATAATGTTTTTAAACAATTTAAACAACTGTAGCACTAAAAACTCACGCTATCTGTTTATTTTTGTGTTTTAAATTAATTACAATTAAGAATTACGTAAAAATTAATTCTATTAAAGTAATAACAACTGTCAGAATCACTGACTTAATTTTTAATTTAAAATTAATATCTTCAATTTTAAATTTGATTTAGTAACAGGTAGAAAGGTTTTAATAATTCTAGTAGTGGAAAAAATTGTATATATACCACGATTGAGAAGTTCATTATAACCTACGCGATTTATATCCCTCGACGCTTTGCGTCTTGCGATATAATATATGGCTTCGGTTATAATCATACACTTCTCAACCTTGATATATAATATACTATTGTTATTAGATGGAAAATATTTACATATATTACGAAAATATTAATATTTTCATTTAATCAACAATAGATGTTTAAAGTTTTTTATATTATATGCAGGGGTATTTTACGCTATACGGCATAAAATATTATAGTGAAAATACTGCTTTTTAATAGTTTTACTTTAATGATCTATGGAAGTCTATTATTTATTGTTATTTTTTTAAATATTTTTATGTTTTTCATATTGTTACAAAAACCCTACAAGTGTCAAAGCTATTTTTTTAGATGACATTTTTATTACATTTTTCGATATTTCGATTAAAATAACAAAAAACCTTATAGCTTATAACAACATACATAGTAAGCTATAAGGTTTGTTGATGCAATTATAGGAACGTTTACAACCTTTATAACAATTTACAATAATTTATTTAGTTTGTCAGTTTAGTTTTGCAAAGTGTGAAAATGAAAACGAAAAATAAAAATTCATGTATGGAAACAGACTATTAGCAAACACAGTAGAGATGCTGGAGAATTTTATGTTTTATCAAGAAATGTACAAAGAAAGGCTATGAAACGTCCAGAAGAAGTGATTTTTCAAATCCATAAAATGTTTTTGTATTTACTGTTTTTGTCTTTTAGAAACGTTTTTGCAATGGTCGGCCAACTTTCTCAGGGTGTTACACTAAATCTTTAGTGGAAAAAAATTCTTTCCACTAAAGAGCTAAAAAGGACAAGTGTTAAAGTAGCTGTGTCTCGTCGGCATAGTTCTTTAAAATATACTCTAGAAAACGTGAAAGTGTGTAACGCAAAAATTTGTTATATACCCACAGAAGATTGCAGTACCTTATTGACAAACTCGAAACTAGTAAAATCCTGAACGATTAATGTGTAAGACGTATCAATCATACCAAAATACTGTAAACAATAGATGTAGATAGAGTACGCGAACATATCAAGTTCTTTCCACTGCTAGAAAATTACTATAGCAAAAATGCATCTTCAACAAACTGTGTTCTAGCTGATTTGAACATAGCCACAATGCACAAAATGCCCTAAATTATCATTTTATTACGTATACGTCATGACATATTTAAAAGTAAATTTAACTTACGTTCAGCGTTGGGCAATTTCGCGTAAAAAATAATTCTATACGTATACATGTAAAAAACTCTGTATATAACGTATTTTAATTATAAAATGTATTATAAGTGATTTAAAAAGTTTTTAATTTTGTTGCAACTCTCTTTGATATTAATTTTATTAACTAAACAATGTTATAACTTAAACTTATTTCAAAGGTCTATATACTCTTGTTTTTCATTAAAGATTTGATATGAAAATCTACTTTTTTAGATTTGTACCTGTAAAGTTGCTTCTGTATAGAAGTGCAGTCGATGAAACTTAATTTAAACGTGTGTATCAAATAGTATCATTTGTTATCATCTTATAAATAACGATATGTTCGAATATTTGCATTCATGACAAAGAATTTATAATATAGGTAGAATGAAGTAGTTACAAGCAAAGTATATTATAACAATTGAAAGTACTGCCAAAGTCAGTAATTCATGAATTACACGGATAATAAATATCAATGAAGTAGAAATTCTTACTTCAAAGTAAAAAAATAAACAACAAAATGAGGTTAGGAACATAATCACATGATGATGTTTTTTACGTAGCGTAATTAAAGTGGACGTATAATACGTAAATTTTTACATGTAAAAATCTGTGTAAAAAATTACACGTATAATACGTGCATAACACTGCTTACGTTTCGAACTTCTCTGATCAGACACTTGTACCTATTGCAACAAACTGTTCATCCAGCTTTCCTCGGCAGATAATAGGCAAGAGAACGCAAGAATTCATAATGAAAGTACAATTCACCAAATGAGAGCTGAGGCAAGATACAAGACCTTGAGAATAAACTACTAGAAATACTAAAATGGTTAAAAACTTTTATTATGTTGTTTTGTGCACGGACTTGCAACAAGTACATTTCTGTCTTAATTTGATTCACTCATCAATTTTTAATGGCAGTTTTTTCAATAAGATCATTAGACTAAATTATGCAATTAACTGGTAACTTCATTTCTTCAATTTTTTCGGTACCTAAAAATAAAACATTGTAAACAATGATATGGATAAGTCTCATATTCTTTCTCTATAAAATATTAGTAGCAATATTAGTATATTTTTAAATAATTAAAGAAGCAAATCATTTAACATTAAAAATTTAGCATTGAATACTTATACTGCGTTTTTCAAGTCACCACCCTGCATACACAAACTTTATGCAATGATTAGAAAAGCAACTTAATTCAAATTTATTTCTAAATGGTTTTACTTTAATGAATATTACATATAATCAATATCTATTTGGTATACCAAAAATTATAAATTGTACTATTGTATAGTCCTTACCATTTAAGATAAAACATATTGCATTAAAAAAGCCGTGTCTAAAGTGTTTTTTTAGGTATCGTGACACTTGTTACAAGCTTTAGGTATTTTACGAACCTGCACGGCCAACTCACAAGCGTCGGTGAGAGAGGGGGTTCATAGATACATAAAAGATAATTAAGGGCGCCAGAGCTTATCCCAAAAGTGGCTTCTGTCCGCTCACAACAGAATGGTAGCACTTGTAACAAGATGTTAGGTTCGTAATTCCTCTACTCAGCTGTTCGAGTAGTCAGAAGCAATTAGTTAGTAACGATAGTCATAGGAAACAGGTATGTTGTCATAAAAGAATAACTAACCACAATAACAATTTTAATGTAGAATCGCTGAGGATTATCACAGAATATAATGACTTCTCAATACAGAAATGCCAGTAGCATAGGCAACACACCGTACATAAATAAACTACAGTAAAAATACATAGCGAAGAATAGTTTGTAGTAAATATCGTGTACATAATTAGTGATATGGCATTACTGACAATAAAACAAAGGTAACAAGTATGGCATTAACATTAAATTATCACAATTATTAAGGGTAGGATACAGCATACGTAGTATAAGCAAATTTACTAATTAAATGGTACTACAATTACGGTAATCAGTACGGAAATACTATTAGTGAAAGTTTCGTGAGTAATCTCGTTGACGACGAAAGAAAAGACAAAAAACACTTACCACCAATACAGGAATTCCTTTGGTGCGGAGAAAGTACTTCCTTCGACACGTACCCTGTAAGTAATTTGAATCGCAATTTGTGTCAACCTAATATCTCACGAAATCCAAATCTACAAAGTCATTACTTAAATTTTAAAGTATACACATAACACAACCCGACATCGGATGCTGTTATACCCCTATTCTGTGATTACGCAGGTATCTGCTGCCTGAGTAGAATCTCGACAGTTCTTAGTTAACCTCGATACATTCGGTTTTTGCCATAAGTCGTATGCCTTATAGAATATTTGTTTGACGAAATGGTTATTCAAAATGGACTCCTCATTAACAATTAACAATTAGAAGAATTAGAATTACAAGAAATTACAACAGAGTTTTAATAAATGAGAGTTATAATCTTACCCGGTGATGACGCAAACGAAATTTTAAGTGTTATACACTTATAGATGGGTCCCCAAGAAGGTAGATAAGTTTAGAAATGTTCACTCGTCAAATCGCCGGCCATTTTATGTAGTTTCCAAGTTGAAGAACTCGTCGTAAATGACAGTCACGCGTAAACGATCGTTAGGGGGCGTCCAAAACGTAAATTAATTTTTCGTCAAAACACATAGGCGTGCGCAAAGGAAATTTCGTCCGTAGCAACATAGGCGTGCATAAAGAAAATTCGACCGTAACAGATTCCCCCCCAGCAAGATAAAAGCGTGGAGCGAGAATAACGAAAACAAAGCTCAAATGAAGACAGAAATTTAGGCATACGCCAAGGATAGAACCCTAAAATCCAAAACCAACTCCAAAACACAATAACGCCCAACCCTCGAAGAAACGTAGATGAAAGAAATTTTCCCAGTTTACCAAGCATCACCAACCAGATGTGTCCAAAAGTCGCATGAAGCGGAATGATACTCCAAAGAACAAGAAACTCAACCAACAGAATAGAAGTATCAGAACAGGTACTCATTGAAAGTCGACAACAGTCGTTACGCTAAAAAGCAAGAAAGCAACGCAGTCCCATAGACCTTACTGATCGACAATACTAAGCAACCCAAGAGAAAAAGAAGAATGATAGGAAAAAAAGAATACAAATCCAACCCCAAAGATAAGTCCCCAAAGATAAGTCCCCAAAGCTAACTAAGCTAAAGAAGTAAAAAGGAAAAAAAAGTATCTAGATGTTAAAATGGGATACGCGGATTTAGAAGAAGAGTCAAAAAGAAAACTAATGTAGTTGTGCTCCACAAGTCGTCAACAGGCGATATGAGATTCTTTCACCAAAAAACCAAACAGATCCTAAAGATCTAAGCAAAGAAAACCAATGAAGAAATCTCAAGCAAAAGAAAAGATTCTGATTAAAAGTCGACATAAGTCGAACTACCTAAAAGGCAGAGAAAAAAAATCAGTAATCCAAGAGTCACACCAACAAAGTTACCAACAAGCTAAACACTAAATAAGTGCCAATCCAAAAGGAATCCAAACAGCGAAACCCAAAACAAAACCAAAAGAAAGAAAGAAAAAGAAGTAAGAACCAATAAAGAAGAGAAAACTTCACTTGCTAATTGAACGTCGTGAGTCAGTGCTCGTTGTGTTGGAATGTCACGTTGGAACGTAAATTCCGAAGAACGGATTAGAATATTCCAAGAGCAAAAGAAACCCAAAGGAGAGAAATATCCTAACTGTGACTGACAACATCAAAAATGCCGACTAAGCGGAAGTACAGAGTACAAGAAGCGACGTTGCAGTCTATTCCAAGCTTCAACCCAAAGACAACAAAACAAAAACCCACTAAACCCAATAAAACCAGAGAAGTAACTGAGAAAGAAAAGAAAAAAAGAAACCCAGTTGCAGTGAACACTAAAGAAGGAAGTTAATAAAAAGAAAAAAAAAGGAAGTGTTCAAGCAACAAGCCAAGATAAAAGAAAAAAGGTAAAAGAGGTAATTGCCCTAAAAGCAAACCTTCAAAAGCAAAAGAAGAAAAAATGAAAATTAAGAAAAACAAGAAAGGAAGAAAAGAAACAGACGGAGAAAGCTAAGACAAGATGTAAGAGTCTGATTTGTTCTTCTCTCCGTAGAAGAAACGAAAGGGAGTGACCAACCCTTCAATGCCCAACCAACCGCCCTAGCGGAGAAACATAAAGAGAATCAAAAGAAAGAATAATGGTTGGCACAAAGAAAAGATAGACCTCAAGAAGAAAAAAATGAAAAGTAGAAAAGATAAGAGATATAGAAAGACGGAGAAAGATAAGGCTTGATGTAACTGCCTGATTCATTCTTCACCCCGTAAAAGAATGAAAAGAGAGACCACCCTACGGTGCCCAACCAACCGCCCAAATAAAAAGAAAAAGAAAGAGAAGAGAAAAGATATCACAGTTAGTCATAACAAGGGCGTACCAATTGCTGTCTCCAAATTGGAAAGTTTACTCCAAAACTTAAATGCCGACAAGCGGAATAGGAAACCCAACAAAGAAAAAAACTAAACTAAAACCAAAGCGAGAGTCCTACTAGTGACTTACCAACCTCAAAATGGCCGACTAAGCGGATGTAACTATATACAAATAGAAAGGTAGTCCGTCCCGAAGTAAGATGGTTAAGAAAAAAACCTAAAGAAACTGATTAGAAACTTAAGAAAAAAAGAAATGTAGTATAGCAAACTGGAGAGAACGATTTTGTAGTATCTCAGCTATAACCAACAAGATACCGACGACGTATCCAAAGACTCGAACCACCAAAACCGAAAGAAAAGAACCAAAAGAATAGCAAAGGTCGAAAGTCAAAAGCCCAAAAAGCGAACTAGCACTTACGACGCTTGCGACGCCGATGAAAACGAAGAGAACGATTAGAAGAGGGAGACAACAAAGAATAATTAGAAGCGACTAAAGAAGGAGATGCAAAAGCAATAGCAGCGGCCTTTACACTTGGAGAAATAGTACGATCCTTATGTAGACGCGTAGACCTTGTAGCGACACTAGTGTTGGAAAGCTTCGTCGTTGCTGGCAAAACGTGACGGGACCTAATAGGCTTGCTTCGTCGCGAGTTCGAACAAGAACAATGCCGTATGAACTCGGCAACCTTAGGTCTCATATGAGGCCAGTAAAAGTGACGTCGAAGAGCTTCCAAAGTGCTCCTAACACTGAGGTGATCCCAATTAGATGTAATGTGGTGATCCTGAATAAGTTGTTTGCGCTGGTCCGATGGTACAACTAACTTCCAAACGCAAGGATCAGTAGAGGAAATGCGTACACGTTTACATAAAAGATTTTTCACAACACACCAACGAGAGAAACGACGAGGAGAAGTAGTAACTTTAGATATCATACCTAAATACCAAGGATCAGTAGTAGGCCTAATAATCCTAGAAACTGAAAAGAAATTAGGAGGAAGAGAAAGAAGAGAACGAACAGTACGTAAAGGCTTATCACCTTGAGAACGACAACGAACACAAGTATTCGAATTAGAAGGAGACACAGAAGAAGAAGGTGTAGAAGCAGTACGAGAACAAGTATCAGGAATAGCAGAAGAGACGGAAGTAGAAATCTTACTAGCAAAGACTACAGATGACTCTTGAACTTTGTCACCAATCTCTGTTGTAGAGAAGTGGAAAGAATCGCGAGAATTGATGTTAGACTCCAAACGCTTGCCTAAAGATATTAATTGAGCAATAGATGTAATCTCAATCAACGCTAAAGGAAGTTGATAGAAAGGCGTTAGATTTCGACGAATAACCTTGAGCTGCATTTGCTCTGAGACCGGTTCTGCTAACTGAAGGAAGAGATATCGCATTGAGGTAACGTAAGTACCAATGGTTTCGTTAGCTCCCATCGTACGACTGCGAATAGAATCCATCAAGCGCTCATCATAATCCAACGGTAAAAACTCACACTTCAACAAAGCAGCAACATCATCCCACGAACGTAACGAACTTCGATTCGTCCTAAAAACAAGAAGGGTTTTGCCAGATAAAACTTCAAAAGCTGAAAGAAAAAGTTGATGCTGTGAAACACCACGAGACAAACATAACTCGTCAATACGAATAAGAAATTCTATAAGTAAAGAAGGATCTTCACCAGAAAACGTTACATTCCAATTTCCTAAGTTCGTTTCTGAATCAGAGTCCGAAGAAGTAAGAAATGGTGGTTCTTCATCTGAAGAATACATAGCTAAAACAATAACAAGTAAACAAGAAACTAACCAAAGCAGTCAATTACGACGGAAAACTGCCACCACGTGTCTGACAAGAACTCAAAATAACAGTAAGCCGTATCACTACCAAGTAAGTAATTCAATAAGAAAACAAATTAATCGACGTAGTCGAGTCAATCCAAAAAATCAAAGCGAAGGTCCGATTAAAAGAAACGTAAGCAAAGTGCTAATCTACAGTCAAACTGCAGCACTAAAGAAAAATACAAAAGAAGTAAAAGTTAATGAAGTAACTCAGACGTCCAGTCTAGTAGCAATAACTAAGTAAAGAAAGCAAAGTAAAATCGAACCCACGTAAGACTCAGAAAAGATAAAAGAAATCAATAAAGCTAGAAGAACTTATGATCGCACACACTAAATCGATAGCAAGTCAACAATATCAACTACCTATTCCTGCTAGTAATCCTATACTAATTAGAGAAGAAAAAAAAATCTAAACAGCAGAAAGAATTATAACGAATGAGAAATTCAAAAAAAGAATCGAAAAGTCGGGTAGCCAATTTGTTACACACTAAGTCTAGAGAAATTCAACAATATAAGTTACCTATGAGTACCAGTAATCCTACGCTAATCACAATTAAAGAAAATAGCTAAAAGAAATGTAGTAAAATGAGAAATTCGAGGCCCCTTGGTTGGGCTGCCAATTTGTTACAAGCTTTAGGTATTTTACGAACCTGCACGGCCAACTCACAAGCGTCGGTGAGAGAGGGGGTTCATAGATACATAAAAGATAATTAAGGGCGCCAGAGCTTATCCCAAAAGTGGCTTCTGTCCGCTCACAACAGAATGGTAGCACTTGTAACAAGATGTTAGGTTCGTAATTCCTCTACTCAGCTGTTCGAGTAGTCAGAAGCAATTAGTTGGTAACGATAGTCATAGGAAACAGGTATGTTGTCATAAAAGAATAACTAACCACAATAACAATTTTAATGTAGAATCGCTGAGGATTATCACAGAATATAATGACTTCTCAATACACAAATGCCAGTAGCATAGGCAACACACTGTACATAAATAAACTACAGTAAAAATACATAGCGAAGAATAGTTTGTAGTAAATATCGTTTACATAATTAGTGATATGGCATTACTGACAATAAAACAAAGGTAACAAGTATGGCATTAACATTAAATTATCACAATTATTAAGGGTAGGATACAGCATACGTAGTATAAGCAAATTTACTAATTAAATGGTACTACAATTACGGTAGTCAGTTCGGAAATACTATTAGTGAAAGTTTCGTGAGTAATCTCGTTGACGACGAAAGAAAAGACATAAAAACACTTACCACCAATACAGGAATTCCTTTGGTGCGGAGAAAGTACTTCCTTCGACACGTACCCTGTAAGTAATTTGAATCGCAATTCGTGTCAACCTAATATCTCACGAAATCCAAATCTACAAAGTCATTACTTAAATTTTAAAGTATACACATAACACAACCCGACATCGGATGCTGTTATACCCCTATTCTGTGATTACGCAGGTATCTGCTGCCTGAGTAGAATCTCGACAGTTCTTAGTTAACCTCGATACATTCGGTTTTTGCCATAAGTCGTATGCCTTATAGAATATTGGTTTGACGAAATGGTTATTCGAAATGGACTCCTCATTAACAATTAACAATTAGAACTAAGTATTCGCACGTGGCGGAACGGCTGTCAACTTAACCTTCCTATTACCGTCACTACTGCAACGCACTGTTTGTCTTTAGCCCGAATCGACCCTTTTAAAAAAAGCATTTTTCACGCATATTTATAAATTTATTAAAGTGAATTTACAGATATTTATATAAGTATTACAAAATATGCTTAAAATTTAACAAATAAGTATTAATTTACAATAATTACATAAACTAACTGTATGATCTTTGCATATGTAACATTTAGATTTATGGCACATTGTTGTCGTTTTCGTGTCTTTTGGGTTACCACACAGCTTACATCTACGTTTTTTCTTGTTTTCATTAGTTTCTGCTGTATTTTTGACTTGTCTCACAGTAAAGGATTTTTTTGATTTGATTTTATTTATACTAGCTGCGTTATAAACTGCTCATCAAACTCGTTCCCGCTCTTCGAAAAAAGGTGTAACCAGTTGATAAGCCAATTCTTCTAGAAATTATTTTCGTTTATGCAATATATTTGGGTTCCAACCTGGATTTATGTTTTCCATAAAATAAAAGCATTGTATGCACTTATATCAAATATGTTATGAAAAATAATGATAAGCCAACGAGAAGTCATTCGTATGCAGGGGTAGGCAGCAACAAGTTTATCTAGGGTATCCATCGCCGTTTTTGTTTTATTGTAGTCAGTTGTTATGTCGACTTTTTTATGGTTTTTATTTAAAATTGCATTATTGTGATGCATTGTGCTCAAGAAAAGTACAATTTAATTTTTCTTTAAAAAATACGATCATTTGTTGTATCCTCAGTAAAAACAAACTTTGATGTTAGAGCTGGTACCGATTTTGTTACAATTATAGATTAGATTTATTCTTTTTAAGAGTACCAAAAAGAGTAGTTTTTTTTATGTTATGTCCGTGCCAACTATACTTCAAATCCATCACTGCTTTAGTTCCTTAATTTTTTTTAAGCTTCTCACCTTCTAGGTTGCCAGTGTACACTTGTTCCAAACATAAGTAGTATTGCTATCATAAGCTACCCAAAATTTAATACCATATATCGAGGGTTTGTTGGAATACTGATTGAAAGGGTTTGAAATCCCACCAGCTGCTCATCTACGGTTACGTTCTGGTCAGGGTTGCATAAATGTGGTAAATTTGCTACCCACATTTCTCATAATTCTCGCACGACCGCTAATTTAACAGTTGTTTGGTTTTTTGGTCTGGTAGATTTATCGTCAAATCGCAAAACACGAAATAATGTGAAACTTTTTTAACGACATCGTAGCCCTAAATATTGGACGTCTGGTTTTTTTATGCCACAAACTCGCAGTGGCTTCTCCATTCGATTTGTACACACCAATATATGCTTGTAGGTTTGTTGAAGTCATATGAATCCATTTTTTTCCATAAATTCTTTTTCCCTCCGGTTTGGTCATATTGAGTACAATACTCTCCATACTGCTTGGAAATAATAATACCCAAAATGATGTTATTGATTCAATTCTTCTCACTGCGTATGAAGTAAATCCTGGAATCAACTTGATTATATTTTCACTTGCAAATCGTTTATTTCTTTTTGGAGGTGTACCTCGCCAAACAATTAATTTGTTTTTTGAAACTAATTTGTTTTTTTTCAATTTTGCTGTTGTGTTAGCAATACTAGCACGATTTACAAGTTCACATTTATTTTCAGAAGAATGATCTACGTATGCAGAGATTTTGTAGATATAGCCTTTTTTTTCTGAAACGTCTTCGTCTAAGTCAGAAAACGATAACAGATCTTCTAACTATTCCTTGGATAAAAACCGTTTAGACATTGCTTCAACTTGATTATAATAAACTTTTCACCTTTGCAAACAACAAGCATATAGAAATAATGACAATTTTTCATTTATTTATGAAAATCTAACAAGAAAACCTAATTTGCCTAACAAATATATGCTATGCAGTTTTCTATTGTGATTATTTAAATTCTAATTAAAGGATTACATATCAAGTATTCAATTTACTAATATTCGTTCATTTGTCATAAATATTTTAACAAAACTTTATTGTTATTAGAGGATTTTGTTAATGGGTCATAATGACCCTTAGGATAATTGTTGTGTACAGGAAAATTATTTAAATTAATTTAATTAGTATGTAAACAATGTCTAAAAATTTTAAATATATTGATATTTAATTAACCATGTTACTTAACAGTAAAATGAAATTTTGAGTCGAAACAACCCTAAGGTAATAAGAAGGTTAATTTGAATATCTGATAATTTCAATTCAACTCAATTCACCATAACTTTTTTACTAACTTTAATTAGAACTAAACATGCTAAACATTTAGATAAAATATGTTTTGAAGCACGTAATTGTGAATTTTTATTTTTTAGTTAATCTTTGTTTATGAACACTTTGCAAAAACACGTTTCTATACCGTCTGATAAAACCCATCATCACGATCGGAATTATTAAATGACCGACACCTTGCTTCTACTGCAATATGCCAACAACAGTATTGTTAGACCTTCTGGCTGCATATTATAAAATTTACACCAGTGTAATAATAATATTGTATCTATGTACGTGGTCTTTGTTGTATTAGATAATTCGAATGTTTTTAATACTGTTCGAATTTCAATCAAATTTTTAAATAGTTATTAAGTCACTATTTATTTAAATAGTAACTGTTAATTTAGGAAATACAAACTTGTCAGTGCGATGTTTATATATGTAACAAAACTATTATCGTTTTTTTGAAGCGTGTGAGGTTACAAGTGAATCACATTTTTAGCTGACAGAATCTGTAGTCTTTATTTGAAATTTATCAATAATACTGTTGATTTGTAAACTACCGATTTATCGAAATATGAGTACATCTATAACAAATAAATTTTAACAATTGTGTATATTATAAAAATTTACAACTACATATGTTCCATATTTTGTAGAACCTATACATTTAACAATAATTTAAAGTTTTATTTCGAGTTAGATCCTGCTATTTTTTGTATTATTACTGGTTATTGTTACAATATCCAATAATAATAAAAAATGAATTTTAAAGAAGAGCAATTATTATTGTTTATATAAAAAGTATAGGTAGTTGTTAGTAATTTTTGTAAACTAGAAAACTGTCTTGGCATGACACAAATCATAAACGGAACGTTGAAAGAAAACAAACATGTTGCTAAAGAAGGAACCATAAATAAAAATATTAGGTACTGAGGTATCTAGTACACCGACGTCGGATTTTATCTAAAGATTTCCATGCAATTTGTTAGTTTTGTTCTATCCTGCAGAACTAGCTTAACGTTTTGCGTAATATAAGTGTTATTTTTGTGAAGTTAAGTAATCCTTATTAAAATAAAAAAAGACGATATTGAGCGGCAAAGGCTTGGCGACAAGCAAACGAGAAAAATCGGAAAGGTAAGACTTGTAATAATAGTTTTATTAATGAATGCTATTTACACTTAGTGTTGCAAAAAAATGTGTGGTTTTTAAACAAGGTTTATTTTAATTTGCATTGTAACTTGTAACTATTTGTTTACTTATTATTATATAGTTGTAGTTGCAATATTTTCTCACATGTCAATAAAAATCAAGAAGTATTTCAAGTTACTGAAGATGTTGCCGTTCAAGAATCCAAATAATGTTTCTTAAAGTTTGCATTATGTTTTTAACATATTGTAAAGTTTATTATTAAAACTAATTTATTTATACTACAAATCTATACACACGTTTATAACTAAACGAATTAATTAAATTTAATGATATTTAATAAAAACACTTACACTAATTTATATATAGCGCTATCACTAACACTAAGATAAGATAAAGTCACACACTTGTTTAACACTTATTGTTTACGTTAAAGTCACGTACCAGGTTATTTATCTTACACGCGTTAAATACTTATTTATTTAGATTTGAAAAATCTTCTTAACACTGCCGTCTTCGAATTACGGGAAATAAATAACTTACGATTTGTTTGTACCGCATTTATACATTTTGTCAAACATTCGAAAAGTCTCTACATTCTTTCGCAAACGTTCTAGAGGCGGATAAAAAGTACGGGAACGTTCTCGAAATTTACCAAAAAACTTTTAATATGATTGCATTGAATTTATGATATTTTTTATTTTTAGTAATACTGACAAACATATTAGTTCTTGTGATACAAAAGATCAAATGATGTACGAAAGAGAAAAGGTCGATGCTAGCACAGAATGTGAAAAGCTTATAGCAAAATATGCATATTTGATTCAGGAGTTACAGTTAATATTAACATTCTCAAAAATTATAGTAATGGTAATTGGTGTACCAGATGACAGTAATTTATGTAAATCTAAAATACTAGAATTAGAAAAAGGTGCCGTCTCAACAAAGTGTTATGAAGATATATGTCAGTACCAAGTAGCGGTAGAAACAATGCCACATGACAAAAGTCCTATCAAAGAATACCGTATTGTTGAACTGGAATATGTACTGGATTGAGCAGTGCCACTACAATATGAGCTTTCTAAAGTTTGTGTCCTGAGTAAGTTAAGTATAAAAGAAGAGCTGCGTAGAAGTTTAGGTTTAGTTAGTCCATTGTATTTAATGTAGTATATATTCAAAAATTTTTAAATTTTCTACTCAAAACCTTAAAATAACACTATTTTAAAATAAAGCTGCTGTATGGGGTAAAATTGCAACGGAAAATACTAATTCTTATTTCGTTGAGTTGCTAAGGGGTACATATCTTTAAAGGGGTGCAAAAATTTTCAACACAGTGCAACAAGTTTGTAAGATTTGCAACTTTTATGCAAAGATTTACAGGATGGCGTTCATCGCGTATTTGGTGACTATTTAGAATACCGTGCAAGTATATGCAATACGGTAAATGATGAGACATCAAGCCTTATTCTACAATTAAAACAAAATAGTATTTATTATAAATTGAGTGGTAACTCTACATACATTTATTTTATAAATAATTATATTTAAAATTTTAGATGCAATTTATTTATTAGTTTCTAAAGCTTAATTGAGAATGAAAACACTAATAATAGATGTGAACGGTTAATAAATATTGTTTCTCGTTTTAATATGGTAAACGTCTTAATTTGGTGCAACGTTGTTTTTACGAAATGAGAGTGTAATTAGTTGAGCTAAGATACAATAAATGTACTGAATGGTACTATAGTCTTTGGAAATCGGCAATGAAATCTAGTGCAAGTTAATTTAAAATCAAACAAAAAAACATAATTGTACTAAAATTTTTGTATAGGTAAATATTTTAACAAATTTATGAAATAAAAAACACATGTGAAAAAGCCACCCGCTAGCGTAAGAGACTTTTTTCAGAGGATGACAATGGTAATAGTACTTTAAAGAAAAGACGATATGGTAACACTTCATTTAATAACACAGGTATTAATACAAATCTCATATTTAGTTAACCATTTTTGTATAATAAATGATTTTGTAATTAGATTATGGTTTTAATGCAGAAGAAGTAGAAGACTCTGAAGTACTCACAGTTTAAAGTTAATTGTTGATTGCTAGAAAAACTGCAGGTAAGTTTTTTTTTGTGAATTTTAAATCATACAATGTATTAGGTTGATGTCACAAAACAACAAACAATTGCTAAGCAAAGTACTGGAAAGAGAATAATATATCGTTAATGGATAGGAAGGAAAACTTAACCGCATCGATGTTTAGACAAGTTATAAAAAGAAGACACCACACACCTTGCCACAATATTGTTAAATCGTGCCTTCAACGTACTTTTTCATCGAGACTTTCGAATAGGGTATATTCAAAACCAAACCGTAGCAATTAATTTGTTTAGTAAAAAAACAGGACTCGCTGTTAATTTAACTTGTCTATGGATTGATTTGAAGTATGGTTTCTTAGGCGCTTCTGCAGATGCTAAGTAAACTATACCATTTAAATATGTAGATTTTTGTTTATGTCTTTCCTATACTTAATTCCACATTTATAGTAATAACACTAATGTTTAGGTTTACTAGGCGATGATGCCGTAACTCAAGATAAATGCTTATATTCCAAAGATTACGACAATGTCAAACCAATTCACGAAATTTTCAAAATTTAAAAAAAATACATTTGTTTAGAGTTTGTTCAAAATAAATTACAGTTGAAGAAAAATCACAACTATTACTATCAGGTAAAGCAACAATTCTCAGTATGATTTAACGTAAAAGTAATATATTTACAAAAGCATTTTGTGTACATAATTATTTTAAATAAAACCTCTGCCAACTAGCTTATTCTATTTAAAAAGGAAACTTGTTAATGTTTTCTTGAAGAAATTGAACAAGACGTTGCTTTTACGCACTCAGTTTAAAACAATTTTATACAGAATTCATTGAGCCATGGGCAATTTGTATTGTAGATACGCGTCGTATGTAAGACAAAGGTCGAAACATCTATCTTATGTTTCCTTTTTTGATAAGCGCTTAATCCGATATGTTTCATATTACTTAAATCCGATTGAGTTGGTATGGTGTTTAAAAAAACATAAGATCACTACGAATAACGTTGCACATTGTAGTCTAAAGATAGAAACCTTAGCAAAAAATGTATTTTCTGAGGCACCTGCATTGGGCAAGGACAAACACTGTCAACATTTAAATCAATTGGCGCAATAAATGTGGCAACGTGATAGATTGCTGAATGAAATGGTGAAAAACCTATGGTTTATAGTAAGCATTATATCATCTGACGATGAAGTGATTACTTATGATAATTTATGAGTAATTCTCATTCCCCACTTAAATATTTGTTAAATAGACGCCTCCCTAAATACTAAATACTATGTTTAGTTAGGTTAACTGTATATGTTGCTATGTAATAGCCTATGTTTAAAAGAACGACCAAAACGTATTAAAAAAAGGAATTTTACCTACAAAAAATAAAAAACGACCTACATTAAAAGGTACCTTAAATTTATAACATTTTTTATAAACAATTTATATTTTTAGTAATTTTGCAAATAATTTGATGCCGTGATTCCATTTCAAGTCGGCTTGCGTACTTCAAATAATTCAATAAAAAAATTGGGTTTTAATTGAATTGCAGTATACATAGATGCATACATACATAATAAGTTTTTAAAATTGTTCTTTAATAGATGAAAAACGGCAACAGTTAAAAAAAGGTGTTTAATACGTTGATAAAACATATTGATAAAAAGCACACAAGTTTAAACTAATGGGTTGCTGATACTATACTGGGTTTAAAAAAATCTGTTTTTAAAATAGATCAATCAATTATTTTGCATGCAGGTAGCAACAATGGATTTATACCAAGAACATTAACAATACTTTGTCTAGGTATGTGGTATTATAATTGTATTGTCTTTACCCTTTATTATTATTGTATTATTTATAAAAGCAGTATTAACATTCTCGTTTATTTTATAAATCATACATTGACTTTCTTACGTCGTTTACGAACATCTCATAATGGCCGCATTCAAAGATACAATCCATATACATGACACCTCCCTCATAATAAGAAAAGTATCATTTGCAAACAAAACTAACTCTGTAACCTAACACATACAATTCTACAAATCCAACTTTGTCGGAAGTTTGGAAATCCTTCCAAATCTAGTTATATAATCCTTTCTCTCTGGAATGACTTCCTGTTCCTTACTAACTAAAATACTCGAAATATCTGAATAAAGTTTATTCCAGTAATTGGTTCTACTTTCCACCTTATCTAATATTAAACCATCAGGTGAATATCTAAATTTAGGTGGCAAGTATGAATGTCTAATATCTACTGTATTTCGTCTTTAAACTCTACCTGCCTCATCCTTTAACACAAAAGATCGAGGTGTGTTATACTCTCTTACTGTTTTTGCCGGTTCCCAAATTTTCCCTTTTCTATATACAACGTCTTTTCCCGGAGAAAAGTTATATTTTCTTAATCTCGCTGATCGATCATAATAATATTTATTTCTGAGATTTGATCTGTTTATTACTTCATTAAAATTCTTTACTATTACAGGTTTCAATAATTCATCGTTAATTGGTAACTTTGTGCGCGTTCGTTTAGAAAACAGTAATTGTACCGGTGAAAAATTACTACCTAGAACTGGTGTATTTGTTTCCAAGCGTTTCTTCAACATTGATTTATCAATGCCCACTCCTCGCTCAGGCAAACCATTGCTTTTAGGATAATATGGACTAGAAGTTATCACTTCAAATTTCCACTCATCACTAAATTTAAGAAATTCATACGAACTGAAAGGCATATTATCTGCCACAAATTTTTTTGGTATTCCATGTATAGAAAAAATTACTTTCAATACTTTTATGACGTCATGAGCAGTTTTATACTTTAACTTCACTAAATCTATCCATTTAGAATAATAGTCAATCAAAATTAGGTATGTTTCATTTGCAAATTCTAAAATATCACAAGCCACTTTCTCAAAAGGTGAGTTCGGATTATCCTGAACTATCATTGGTTCTTTAACATTCTTAACCCTAAACTTTTTACAAACTCTACACTTGCTTACAAATATTTTTATATCTGAATCCATATTGATCCAATAAAATAAAGTCTTTCCTCGACTTTTTGTCTTACTGATACCAAAATGAGTTTCATGTATATTTTTAAGTATGTCATTTTTCAACGTTAGAGGAATTATTATCTTATTATTAAAATATAGGATTTCATTATCTACAAAAATTTCACTTCTTTTACTATAGAAAAATACTACTTCATTTTTTACTTTCGATCTTGATTTAGGCTAACCTTCAAAGCATAATTTTGTCAACTCTCGCAACGTAGGATCTTTATTCGTTTCTGTAACTATTTTCATTTTCAAGTATTTACTTATATAAATCGCATGCACAACTTCACTTAAGCACTCATCAGTAATACTTTGATCTGCCTGTGAACAAGCTCTACTCAAAGCATCTGCAATAAACATTAATTTTCCGGGTTTATACACAACCTGTATATCAAACTTACACAACTTTAACTTAATTCTCTGTAATCTTCCAGAAGGAATCTTATTTAAATATTGTTTCATAATACTCACTAAAAGTAAGTGATCTGTATGTATTAATGCTTTACGTCCATAAATGTAATGATAAAATTTATTACAAGCAAACAAAATGGCCAAAAATTCTTTTTCAATCTGACTATAATTAATTTCACAATCAGTTAAACTTTTAGAAACAAAACAAACCGGTTTACCTTGCTGTAAAAGGACACATCTTAACCCATTCTTACTAGCATCTGTTTGTATTATGATCTCCTTATCACTTTGAAAATTTTGTAACACTGGCGAATGTGTTATTTTTTGCCGTAAAATATCTACACACTTAGTATGTATATCTAACTATTGAAATTTCACATTTTTCTTTAATAGTTCACGTAATGGTGTCGAGATTTCTAATAAATTTGGTATAAAACTACGCATATAATTAATTAAACCTAAAAATGTTGGCAATTCAGTTTCATTTTTTGGAATGTCATATTCCTCTATTGCCTTAATACGAAATGCATCAAGTTTAATTGTACCATTACTAAATATATGACCTAAATAAGTCACTTTATCAACTCTATATTGAAATTTTGCCTCGTCGAACTTAATATTATTTTCTTTTGCTCTGTTCAATAGTTTTCTTAATATTCTATTATGTTCCTCAACCGTTTCTGCAAATATTAACAAATCATCTAAGTAAATGAATAGATTCTCTATATCGCCAAACATCTTTTCATTATATCTCTGAAACACTTTAGCAGATATGTTCAGCCCAAAAAGTAACCTCTTAAAACAATAAGTACCAAACATGGTGCTAAAAGTACACAATTTTTGACTATCACCATTTAATTCTATCTGCCAAAACCCATCCTTCAAATCAACAACCGAAAAATATTTTGCTCGATTTAATTTAGAAGTTAAATCATTTAATGTTAGAATACTATAATATTCTTTTAAAATATTTAGCCTTTGAGGATTCAAACAACGTCTTGAACTTCGATTTTTCAACTATAATTAGTCGATTCACCCATTCAGTAGGTTCGTCAATTTTCTTTATAATATTTCCAAGTATTAATTTATCTAACTCAGCTTTAACTTTTTTTTGAAGATTTAATGGAATTCTATATGGTGACTGACTATAAGGTATAGCATTTTCTTTTAATCTTATACTATATTTTTGTGGAAAACAACCTATTCCATTAAACACATCTACAAATTCTTGTACAATGGCGGACTTACATTTCGACTGTACAGTATCTATTCTATTTCTTGTCATAAGACCTAACTTTTTAATAATATTCATTCCCAATATTGGAATTGTGTCTGTCTTAGTTACTATGAATTTGTCTTTAAGAACCTTGTCTCCCACTTTAATTTCTAACAGAATTTCTCCCATTGTTTCTATCAAATAGCCTCCATATGCTTCTAATTTAACAATAGTTTTTTTTAACTTCTAACCTTTTAGATTACTTTGTCCTATCTGCTTTAAATATTCAATTGGCAAAATGTTTACATCAGAACCTGTATCAATTTTAAATTTAAACATGCAATTTTCAATACTAACTAATTCTAACCATGAATTTGCATTATTAATTGAATCACAAAAGTATTCAACATTGTCATTTACATTAAGTAACTGCTTAACACTTGCTCTACACATTTTAGCAAAATGATTATATTTTTTACATTTTGCACATTGTTTGCCAATAGCCGGACAGTTTCCTTGATGTGAATAACCACATCTACTACATTTACTTAATCTATCGTTTCTATAACTAAAATTGTTTAAAACGGTATTAATACTAATAATAATAATTAATAATAATATTTATTGTCCAGCAAGTACATCAGAACAATTATATTTTAACAAAAAGATTTAACTTACAAAAAAAATATTTGTGATACATTATAATAAACTTTCTGTTAACAAATCATACCTCATATAAAAAATTAAACAAAAATTTAAAAAAAAACAAAATTATTTCATAAAAATAACAATAATCAATTACAAACAAATTAGAAATGTCTAATATTACACTTTCATAAAAAAATAATGGAAAAAAAAAATTATTATTATTTACTTTTATTTAATTTTTGTAATTTAGAAATAAAATTTTGCAAAGAGTTAAAAAAAATATCAACACAATCAGGTGGAAGCTTATTATACAATTTACACATATTTAAAACCGGCGAATTTAGATGTTTCATCGTGTTTGCGAAAGGGATAAGGAACGTGTTAGGATTGCGTGTATTATATTTTAAATAGGAAAACGAAACGGAATACAATAATTCGGAATCGTAATAGTAATAGTTATTTAGTTTGTATAAAAACGTTATGCAAGCTATTTTTCTACGTGTCTCTAACGAGTTGAAATTAAATGTACACAAGAGATTATCATATGGATAGTTTCGTCTTGGCCAATTATTGAAAGTTTTATAATACAGATATTTTAAAAATCTACGTTGTACAGCTTCGATTTCAGTTTTATACAAGGCGTAATACGGATTCCAAATAATAGAGTTGTATTCAAGAATACTTCGAACATACGTATAATATAACTTTATTAATACTGAAGTAGAGTTAAAAATCTTACACGATCGAATAATAAAACTCAACGATTTTAACGCAGAAACACAAATGGAATGAACGTGATACTTAGACGATAAGTTACAATCAAAGTTTACACCTAAATCTAACAATTTTGAGACTTTTTCTATTGAAATTCTATCAATTTTATAATTAAAATTTATTTTATTGAACTTGTTAGAAAAACTCATTGTTTTACATTTGTTTACATTTATCTTTAATTTATTATTGGTACACCAAGCGTGAAGTTTGTTCAGGTTTGATTGTAAGAATGTACAGTCATCATTGGAGTTAATTAATGTAAATAATTTGGCATCGTCTGCATACAGAAGAATTGGACAATCAATATGTTGTACTAAATCATTGATGTAAATGATAAATAAAAGAGCTCCTAGATTAGACCCTTGAGGAACACCTGTAGAAGAAACAAAATATCTAGATTTAGTAAAACCGTACTCAACGTAATTTGTTCGGTTAAATAAATAAGTCTCTAATAGTATTATAAGATTTTTAGATAAACCAAAGTAATCTAACTTTGTTAGTAGTAAATTATGATCAACTAGATCAAAAGCTTTGGTTAAGTCTGTATAAATAACGTCTACTTGTTTACTATCATTTAAAGCAGTAGAAACAAAGTTTGTAAAATTACAGAGGTTGGTTGCAGTAGATTTTCCTTTAGTAAAACCATGTTGTGAATTGCTGACAACATTAGAAAATAGTATAATCAGGAACATTAAAATCGGCAGCTAATATAATGTTACTATAACTAGTTAATTCATTTTCTAAGCTATCTAGAAGTTCTTTAAATACTGAAGTGGTAGTAGCTGGAGGTACATACAGGCAGATAAGTAACACAACTTCTTTTCTTAACATAACCTGAACACTTACAATTCCAACACCGGGTATATTAAACGAAAAACAGTTTTCTATTCCTTGTATTTTGTCTGTAATTGCAATTAGAACACCTCTACGAGAAATTAAATGCCCGTTTCTTACAAAATAAGTTCTATCGCATCTAAATACGTTAAATGAGGATGGAAAGATTTCATTATCATAGATGTCAGGAGATATCCACGTCTCTGTTTTACCTCTGCCTCTCCTATTCACCTGACGTGTCGTCTTATGTCCACTTCCTTCAACAACTACTTCTTTCTTCTCATGTTTATTATTCCTCTTTACTTGAGACTTTGCCTTTTCTATGATATTGACCTCTTGACCATGTATTTCTCTTGTATGCTTCCTAGTTATCTGTGCCACTCTAAATGCCTCAATTGCTTTGTCGCTTTCAATTGTACCCATTTTGATTATACGATCTTGAGTATCTTTATCGTTGCTATATAGAACTATTTTTTATTACTTATTCTTCTCTAACCGTATCCTACCATCTGCGCTATGTATTGTCTTTACCCATTATTGTTATTGTATTATTTATTAAAGCAGTATTAACATTTTCGTTTATTTAATAAATCATACATTGACTTTCTAACTACGTCGGTTACGAACATCTCATAATAGCCGCATTCAAAGATACAATCTATATACATGACAATAATTTTTTAACAACTTTTTTATTATATTTGCGTATGTTTAGGTACTAAGTCTGGTGATTGTCATTAGGAAACTAATGCCAGTCATTTTTACAATACGTAGAAAACCAATAAGTTTCAATATAAAATCTTAATCTTTCGCGGTTATGTTTATGATTATAAGCCATTTTCGGTTTAGACCGCGTCGTAGTTAAACACCTAGACTTAGGCTTGGTCGTGGCCGTTCCTTGAGAGCCAAAACAAGAAGTAGAACTTGACCTTTGCCGTATTGTCGTTGGTAAACCCAAACAAACTGACGTTTTGCAAGACATTGCAGTTTGCATCTTCAGAGTGGTAATAGTCACTGAAGGAAAAAGTGTAAGTGACGATATTTATACCAATAGCGATTAGCGTGACTTTATCTTTCCGTTACCGTTTGACTGACTTTGATATTACTTGTAGTAAGTGTTTGTGCCCTTTCCAGGAAGGTTGATCATTGTGTTAGAAGATATAATAGTGGTAGCCAAGGCTTGCTGAGTTTTAAACCGTTTTCTTAGTTCATATTACAAGGATGTTTTTCTATTTCCACAGTTTTGCGGATTAGTCTGGAAAAGTAGAAAGGGGTTCTAGCAAACACTTTAGTTTGGACAAAGTTCAGCGTGTGTCCTTCGTTCTACACATATTCTGATACTGCTGATTTAGTAACTCTGTAGTGTTTGCAGTCAGCTATATGTTTTTTTACTCTAACTTCAATAGAGCGGGACGCTGTCCTATATAACTTCATCCACAGGAACAAGGAATTTTGTAAACACCGGCATGTTTTAGAGCCTTTTGTTTGTCTTTATCAGATGTTTACGTGTTCAGGGTATCCTTAATCGTAAAGACAGTTTTAATGTTATGTTTCTTTAGCATCCTGCTTATTTTGTCTGTCGAACCCATACAGTATAGTAAATAAGCGGTGCTAGTAAGAGGTGATATGTCTTCTTTGACTTTTGGATTTATTGCTCTTTTCCATGCGTTTTGGATCTCTTTGAACCCGTATCCATTTTGTTCTAGGGACTCCAGCAGTGTTTCCTTTTTTTTTTGAGGAGAATACGCATATTACACATTTTAAAAATGTTTTAAAATGTGTAATATGCGTTTATCCAGCGGACATTCAAACGTTTTTTATACCAATGTGTTGCTTGGATAATTTCTGTAATTAAAATTGTGTCACAATAGTTAAATAAATAGTAATTAAAATACAAGATATACCGTCATTCAAATTTTGCTTAAAGTAATATAAGAAGTGTTATTAATATTTCATTAACTTTATTTATTCAAAATAAATTTTATTGGCATTTTAATTAGCTTTAAATAGGTATTTGTTATAAAAAATTTTAATATTTTGATAAATGTATTACCATATTTATTAATTTATGAAAACTGCATCTAAGTTTTAATGAACCAATCAATAAGCATTAGATTTTAAGTTATATTTAACATGCATTAATGCATTAGCTTTAAAATAAATTTATATTTTTATAAAAATAGGTCTTAATTTGAATGTAAAATACTTCATTTCTTATAAAATTTTACTTTAAAATGAATTCTCTTTATTTTGTGTGATAATTTTATATATTGTAGCGCTATATATTACATACTAATTTTACTGTTTTATTTTTCAATTATACATTTAATGTAACAATTTCATCTTTGATTTATTTATTGTTAAACGTGTCACGGTAATTTTGTGTTGTAAATCAACATTTATTACTTTATTGCTAATGCATAAGCTTAATGAACGAATGTATTGTTATTCTTAGTTTTATACATTGTTTACTTTAGCTTAATTTAACAATTAGTATTATTAGTTTCTAAGTAAACAACAAACAGTAATTTATTCTAGCTATAAGATACAAACTATTTAGTTCGTTGCTCAAATTGTCATTTTAATTATTTAACTTAAATAAAAATGCATACAATTACTCACATTTTAATTTAATAATACACAATTTAAAAATGTTTTTAAATACGTTTGATATGTTTATATGTCATTATAGAAACTTAAATACGTAGTGTTGATTGGCGTAGTATAGAATAATTACAAAATACTTTTATAGTTTGTTAAACATGCTTCAGTTTTCATCAAAATTAGTTACAGCAGTTTAAAATTGACGAGAATATAAACAATTTTAGTTTCTCGCAATTTCATGAACCGATAAGTGATTGCGTTAGATTGTTTAGTAACTAACACAAAGTGTCGTTGTACCACTGCATTTTTGAAAAATTATAACAAATAAAAAATAATGTTTTGCGCATAACTTTGTCAAGTTACATATTTAACCAATTTTATTACCATAATTGTGCATTTTTATAGATTTATGTGTACTTTAAAGTATATGCAACTTTATACATACATAGCTGATGACATACGGCAACAGCTGCAGACAACGGTATTGAACTTCTAGCCAAAACAAAGTAATTTGCAAACAACAATTTAAGCTTGCATTTTGTTTGACCTCTTGCTTAAATTATAACATATTTTTTTTATCAACCAAACATTAATAAAACATTAATTATATGATTACGATAGAAAAATAGACACACGAACAACAATTAAATTTAAAAACAAATATGTAGTTATCACAAAAAATATTTACGCAAAAATATATCTTCATTTAAAATTGTAATTTATAATTTTTTTTTTACTAAAACAAGTATACTATAGAATTTTAAACAAAAAAATTGGTTTCTAAACAAATATAATTAGTTTTTATGTTATTTATCGTGTAATTTTTGTTGAAATCTGCTTTTAATATTAAAAATTTTTCTATATTTGTATTTTATAATAAATACAAAATATACATTTTTTTTGTTAAAATTTTGTTTAATAATAACTATAAAAAATATTTAAATGTATAAAATTAATTATGTTTTATAATAAATATTGATTTATTGGAATAAGCAATTTAAATTGTGGTATAATGGTAATTACAAATGTATATTTTGTGTATTGTACTAAATGACATTTTTTATAAAAATAAAAATCAAATTGTTTTTCTATTGCTTTTGTCATTATTGTGTGAGTTCATTGTTACTAACAAAATTAATTGTAATTCTACAAAACACTAACATTTTAACCCTAATGTAAACTGCAGTTGTAGTAAATTTAGTTTACTTTTAAAAACGAACATTATGGTTGTGTTTTTAATTATAAAAACTAAAATAATAATAAAAAAAATAATGCATTTAATTTAATTAAAGAAAGATAGATGCAGGTATTTTTTAATTCTAGTTTTTATATTCTCTGATTATATTTTTTTGTTTTACAATAATTTATAGGTGTATAGTATTTAGGCAAATAAAATCAAAAATAAAAAAAATAGCTTAATATATTATACTGCAAAGTTACAAGTACAACCTTTGATAGAATCTTTAAATTATGAATGTTATGAACACGTGGACAGTCACTAAACGTCTGAGTAGCTCATCTTATTATAAACTTACCGAAGTTTTATATTTACCCTCGCTAAAAAAGTTTCACTTCTAAACATTTAATACCACTAAAGAGATACCACACAAAAATAAAACTTTTTGTATATATTTATTATTAATAAATCTTTAATTAATAGTATACCTTTTTAAAATTTTGAATTGAAGGTTAATTTTCAAAAATGAACTCATTCAGTACCGTACAATGTATACCTATTTTAATTGTTTTATTCACACTCAGTTAGTAACGTACAGTTTTCCGAACCTCTTAAAGGTTGGTAAGTGAGCGGTTTCCATGGTTAAAAAAAACGAGTATGTAATGAAACCTCACGGTCAGTAATGTACACTTTCCGAACCTGTAATTTGTGTGTGTTTTGTTTTAACTAATTTGATAAAATGACAATGATAAATTAAATACATATATGTCAAATGTGAAGTGCCTACTATGTGTTAATATTTTACCGAAACAAACGATAATATTTTGAAAGTAGGTTTTCATTCATTTTTTATTAGTTTTATGTTATTTGTTTTATTTAATGGCTGATTGTGAATAAAATTGTATACAAACCTTGACAAAAGAGTTCCATTTGTCTCGAGAACTAAACTATAGTTCTCTCGACAGAAATGGAATACTTTTCGCCTCGGTATGTAATCTACTATTACGGATCGCAGAAAACATTAGGCTGGCTCTGGCTTAAACGTAGCAATAAAAGTTTCCTATTTATATTAGGTTAATGATTATACTATTTCGCTGATCTATGATAATATTTGTCATATATATTTAGTTTTTCAGCAGTTTTAATGTTGTTTAAATCCATAATTTGAATGTATTTTTTTAAGTAGTAGTAAAAACTTACTGTTAATATTTTAAACTTATAATTGATGCTGTGATTTTTATTGTCTAGTGCGTGTTGGTTTGGTTTATTTATTTATTTATTCGGGTGTTTATATTTTGAATGTTGTTGATGTTTTTTTAATTCCACGAAAGATATTTTTTTTCAATTAGCCATTTTATGGTTAACTCTGTTTGCATTACCGTTATTTTCTGTATATACTCTTACGGTGTATGTAGACTCAGTAGCAGGTATTTGATAAAAAAGAATGATTCTTTTTAAATTTTTTTTCAGTTTAATTGTGTTTTGGTTTTTTTGTTAAACGTCTACTACGTGTTGCTGTATTAAATTTATGTAATTAGTACAATTTTGCTAAATTTAAATTAAATGTACTTAAATATCATATAGTAACATTTTAACTAATTTAGGAACAGTTCTCTTGACATCGTTTAAGTTGCTGGATTGTTGGTTACATTTCAGTTTGGCTGTTCTGTGCAAGATGAAGGTACCAAAAATTTTATAATTTTTTTACGTTGTTGTTACAGCGACAATTTACTTTATTGTCCACAAATTGTTGTTTTTCTTTTTTTTTGTGCCTTAAAAACTATTCTTAAACTACAGTTAATTCTACTCCTATTTTAAATTTGCATATTTCTTTGTTTGAATTTCCCTCTTTTGATTCTCTTTTCAAAAACCTTCTTATCACAGGAAGTGTGATTACTTTTGAATAGCACTAGACTTTCCCCACAGTTCTTATCATTAATTTTTATTTCCTTTTCACAATTGTGCATGGTGGTCTTGAGGTACTCGTTTAATCCTTATTTTGGGATTTATTCAAGCCATCCTGTTAAATTACGTGAATGTGGTCATTGGAATTGTTAGTTTAAGTATCGTAGACCCATTTACAGTTCAGATTTTCTGGGATTTGAGCGCATTTTGTCAAACCACTTTAAAGCCACCTACCACCTACGGTAAGATTTCATTAATTTCCACTTTTTAACTTTATTCATTTCATGTCTTTTAGGCTTTTTCTTTTTTCCTCATTAAACTTCTAAACGTAAAATTCAGTTTTGATAGTCAAGTATACGTCAAGTATACACCAAGGAGGTTCTCTTCTCGGTTGTATCTTCTCTACACAGGTCAGAGGGTTTTAGTTTTTGCCTAATCTTAAGCACACAGATTAGAGGTTATGTTTACGATGTATTATAAAGAATATCTGTTTACCTGCGAGAGCTGATTATGTTAAGTCGATTGTCGCTGTTACAAAGTATTACTACCGTACGTGTCCCACATGAACGTTTTCTTTGTTTATTATAATTATTATTTGCTATCATACGCAAGTGCATTATATTTAATTTTTAGGTTAAGGTTAAGTAACTTGAAGTAAGTAAGCATACATTGTGTCGCGACTACCGTCAACGGGAGCCGGAATAAAATTTGAATTTTTTTTATTTTTCATGTAAATATTATGGAGAATAATGCGGGACGCTTAACTTATACGTTTGTTTTCACTTAATGCGTACTATTTTGTCGCGGTTTTGCACGTATCGGAAGGCCTTGCGAACGGAGTACTCACCGCTGACATTTTCCAGTAACGACGCAGGTAATACCTAAGTGTCAATTATACGACACTTGCCCCGCACTATTGCGTTCCGATTTTTTTTGTGTTGTTTTTTTAAATAGGTTTGGTAATTTGCTTATTTTTATTATTTTTTTTTAATCTGGTTCTCTGCGAAGGTAAATCATTATTGTCAAGTTTTGTCTGGGTTATGGATAATAGTCGTATCTAATTATTTTTGTTTATATGAATAAAGTAAGTTGACAGTAAATTTGATTTCTTTTCCCCTTTTTGTCACGAGTTGCCAAATGTGTTTGCCTGTATTTTAGAAACAAATTTGTATTTATTTCAAAGTTTAGTTAAAATATGTTTCTAGTTTTGTATCTTCTTTTACTTTTGAAAAGTTTAAAGTTCTGAAATAATATAGATTGACTTGCTCGGCTGTCTTTTACTATCACAAACAAAACTGTCACAATAGTTTTTAGATTACAAAACAAACAGTAAGATTTCGTTAGATTTATGCCTGCACTCTTTAAATTTTACTAGTAAAAAGAACGTTATGAATGAAAACTGGCAATATTTTTCTTTTGTCGTAGCATGCATTAAAATTTCTCAAACAATGTCGTGGTATGTTTGTTTACATAACATACCTTTAGATAAACTTTACTTTTTCAGAAATTTAGATAAAAACTATTAATATCAGTAAATACTAATGTTATTTGTAATTAATAGAAATTAGTATTGTACTTTTTAAAATCATCCGTTAATTTGAACCATTCCAAGTTTATTAAAGCAGTCCCAGTGTTTTTCTTAGTTTACGTTTTACAATAAGATAGGTATACCCTTTATTAATGAAAGGTTTACCTGTCTTATTGTAATCGAACACTAGGTCTAAAACGCTTTTCTTACGATTTACATTTATGGTTTCCCACGTTCGTACACACAGTACAGTACAGTACACACAGTTGTTATTAAATTTCTTTTTCTGTCGATCGTCTTTTAATAACAATATTAACGTATAATAATATATCAAAAATAGATCATTAATGACCTCTATTAATGAACGATTTTGAAACAATGAATGAATTTCTATTAATGAACGATTTTGCATAGCAACCAATGAAATCGTTAGCAACCCCTTTTTTAACAATATTGCACGACTACTAGATATAACATCGGATTACGTATGCTTTACTTTTCTTATAACTTTACATTTGATTTGACTAAAAAAAATTCTGATATATTGTGGGACTTTGAATAGCAAACATCATGTGGAATAGTAGGTAAATAGTAAACTTTATGATTTTTTAAATTTATTGTTGTAATTTTTTGACAGACAGAAATACAAAGATTGTAAAAAAAGTCAAATTCAATTTAGATAACAATTTTATTACAATTACAATTTAAAGAATCATTAAATAAAATAAAGCTGCATTCTAAAATTAGTTAGAAAGTGCACATTTTCGTAGGAATAAACTTTAGTCAGTGAATCTTATTGAAACACTCCAAGCACAAAAAAACTTGACAAAATGAACAAATCTTGTGAGTTTGAGTTGCATACTTACGCTTGCTTTTCACTACTGTCCCTGTGCGACCATAAACTTTATAGCATTCTACACAAATGCCTTTTGATTTTCTAGCAAGGTCTTCTATTAACTTAACCGCCAGTTTACGCATATTACTGAGTTTTTGCGACCTTGTTTCCTCAGCTACCGTGGCGACTGCTCGAGCAATTTGATCGCTTAGACGAGCATCTTTGCGTAGCATTCCTTGTATAAAATGTTTGCGGAAATTACTAATTTTTATTTCCTTGTTTCGGTTGTATTTAGTGTATAGAAAGTGCGCGTTTAAAACACTTGTGCCCTAAAGAATTTCAATAAATAGCTTTCTATGGCATTTGGTGAGGCGTTTCAAGTCAGTTCTGTATGATGCCACCTAGTCACTTAGGTCGATGCTGGATTTACCCGTATTATAATCTACTATGCACGCAGGTTTAATATTTTTCTGTCCTTTGTGATGAAAGTATCTTCGTTATGAGCGCAGACACTATCCTTTTGTCTTTCTACTTCACCACTACTACACTATCACTGTTTTCTTTTGCAGCAAACTTTCGTGTCAACCAAGTGCGTTTTTCTATTGTTTAGGCGATACGCTAAAGGTGCACTGGTACACTAGTTGTCTGTATATAGAACTTTTTTTTATGTGTATTCTCGATCTGTACACAATTTGAAAAGTTTAATTTGATACCTACCTACGGCGGTTATTCGGGTTATATTGCTTAAACAATAGACGACTACGTCATGGTATCAGACTTTTGTCCATGCAAATTCTCTCGCCAGAAGTGTAAGCAACTTGACAATTGTGAATAAATTTGTTTATCACATTGCGAATTTTGAACAAATGGTCATCTAAAGGGGTTTTCCATCATCGGCAAAGTGTATAAATTTGAGAAGTAGCTGAAATCTGTTTCTCGGCATAACAGATCTTGCTAAAGGGATCCCATATAGTTCATCGGTACGCCAATAATCCCGAAGAGATGAAAGTTTCACGAGTCCCATCCAACCTGTTAGAGCTAGGAATCTTATCATTTCTGGTACAACAACTGGTACTATAGTATGTATTCTGGCATGCTTTGGAACGTATGTACCGGGTGTCCCAATAAGAATGGCTCTCGGCCGTATATCAGAAACCGTTTATAGTACAGATGCGGGAAAAAAATGTATAACAAAAGTGGCCTTGAGAAAAATCTATAAATTATTTTTAAACTTGTATGTCTACCGCTAGAGGGCGTAATTAAATACAAAAAATTTAAAAAACCAAATTTTACAAAATTAACCTAAGTAAGGGGCATAACAAAAAGAATCAACGCATTCTTTAAAAAAATCTGTGTACAGTTCATATTACAAGTTTTAGTCTATCTACTCAAATAAGGCGTGGGTGAGAATGGAAACTTTGTTATGAAAAAACGCCCATAACTCCGATTTTACTTAACCGATTTTTGCAAAGTTAATCTTCTTAAAAACAGTTTTTTTTCCACCAATATAAAAGTAATAACCCAATCGAGTAACATACACATTATGCAGTATGCACTTTTAATCGGGAAATATAAAAGTATACCTAATTAACAACAGAATAGCGAAAACCCCATGTCGATATCTTTTTCATGTCTTAAGATATCTTAAAACAAATGTAAATTTTAAGCATTTTTCTTTGAATATAGATTACCTACTATGGTTGTAGGTACGGAACGAATTTTAACAATTTTGAACTAATTAAAATTGATTTTCCTTGTCCTATTAATAATAATTTTAATTATTATATCAATGTCATTATTAATGTGATTGGGAAACGGCGTTAAGGCAGTTAAAGTGGAAATATATAAAAAATAAGTAGTGGGTCATGGAAAATAACAGATATTTGCCGAATCTTAATATATATAATAAATTGAAATAACAATAAGCACAAACAACACTATAAAATATAAAAAAGGCAACTAGTGTCAACCTAATTGTTCAAATTGTCGCTCATGATTTTTGACACAAGCGTTTACTCTTCGAAGTGTAGATTGAACAGCAGTATCAATTTCTGCTCTTGAAATACTCTAAATGCCATTTCGTATTTTCTCGATCATATTGTCTTGAGTAGATGCAAAAACAAGCTCTTTAATCCGTCCCAGAGATAAAAGTCCAAGAGAGTCAAATTTGGTGACCTGGCTGGCTAAAAAAAATAACTTCCACGTGCTACTTTTTCTAAAAATTTTCTAACATTTCTGGAGTAATGCGCCGGACAACTATCGTGCTGAAACGACATAGACCTACGAAATGTTAAGGGTATGTCTTCTAATGGAAGAAGCAATTCATCTATTAAAAAAAATAGATACTGTTCCCCATTAAGTAAAGTATTGAAAATGCAGGGTCCAATTGTCCGATCATCTAAGATACCACACCATACATTAACCGACCATCGACCCTGATGTTGAACCTCTTTCATCCAGTGTGGATTATTCTGTGACCAATAGTGCATATTGTGATGGTTTACCATACCATCACTTCTAAATGTAGCTTCATCTGACAACAAAATATGTGACAACAATTGAGGGTCGTCAAATATTATATCTAGCAACCAGTTGCAATAATCCAACCTTCTATCGTAATCACGATCATTCAAGCTTTGATGCAGTACTAAATTATATGGATGAAACCTAAAAGAAATATAACATCGTAATAAATATCTTTATAGGATTATGAAATAAATAAATTAATATGTTAAAATATAACCATGTCAAATATTATTGAGTAGGTATATTTTGATAAAGAAACATAGTAACTATTTTTAACTTTCCATTTAATGAATTTATCTGTGTTCTGTTAAAATACCATTAACGGTGGTTCTGCTTATTTGCAAGTCTCTAGCTACTGCTGTGATGCTTAAACGGAGGTTAAGATGCACATATACCAAAGCGTTTCTTGTGTTTTTATCTGCGCAACCTCTGCTGCGTCTTCTATTAACAGGAAGATTTACATTTCCCGTCGTTTTTAAACGGTGTATGAGGCAACGAAAATCTCTGCTAATGGGATGGCGTCTTTGGGGATATTGTATTGCATACACGCTAACCGCAACAGTTGCATTTCTCATGCATTCAAGATACGTGCCTATCATGTCGAATACTTAATGGTTTGTAAGAATCATCGTAATTTAACTTTTAACTAATTTTATATCGAATTTAATACGAACAAATTGCAATGAAACATAAATAAACAAATTACTATGTTTAATTATTTGACAAATGTCTGTTTGTTTTTTTTTTATGACCCGCTACTTATTTTTATGTATTTACACTTTAACTTTCTCAACGCCGTTTTCCAGTAACATTAACAGTAATAATAATAATTAAAATTATTATTAATAGGGTAAGAAAAGTCAATTTTAATTAATTCAAAATTGTTAATATCTGTTCCGTACCTACAACTGTAACGTTTCGTTACTATTTTTATTTAATGTCAAACTAATTTAACAAATCCTTGCGTATAAACCTTAAGACTTTAATAGTTAAGTCTCATCCATGAGTTCGGAAGTTAATTGACCAATTTTGGCCATTTTTCTAATTGTTTAATTAATTTGTTGGCATCTTTTTTTAACGCGCTCTTTATCTAAGAAATTACCTGATAATCGACGTTACACAACCATACTAGGTAATCTATATTCGATAAAAATGCTTAAAATTTACACTTTTTTTTAAGATATATCAAGACAGGAAAAAGATATCAACATGCAGGTTTACTATTCTGTTGTTAATTAGATCTACTTTTATAATCCCCGATAAAAACTGCATACTCGTGTTTAATATTTTCCAAAGCAGGAAACTAGATGTAAAATAAAATTTAAATAGCGCCTTCTAGCGTTAGTCATTGAGTTATGTAAAAATTATTTTTCTTATATTAGTGGAAAAGAGATGTTTTCAAGAAGACTAAGTCTGCAAAAATTGGTTAAGTAGAACCGGAGTTATGGGCATTTTTTTATAACAAAGTTCCCACTATCACCCACTTTTTATTTGAGTAGATAGACTAAAACTTGTAATATGAAATTGATTATTGATTATTTTAGTTATGCCCCTTACTCAGATTAATTTTGTAAAATTTGGCTTTTTAATTTTTTTTTTGTTTAATTACGCCCTCTAGCGGCAGACATACAAACTTAAAAATAATGTCCAGGTTTTTCTCAAGGCCACTTTTGTTATAATTTTTTTTCGCATCTGTATTATAAAGGGTTTTTGATATATGGCCGAGAGCCATTCTTATTGGGACACCCGGTACTAAAAAAATTGAGTGTCATATATTCGTTTGACCGACGATCAAAGTAACAATATCATTATTTAAAAACATTTCAAAATAAACGAGTGGATTTGCAAATATTTCTTGGTATATGATGTTCATACCACTAATATATTAAGATGTGAATTTAAATTTTAAGTAGTGTTCTAGTTTACAAGTTTCCCAAACAATGTAGCCAATTTTTTGGTTAACATTTAAAGTTTCATCTGTTGAAACAGTAGTTTCAGAAATACTGGGTTTATTATTTAAATGTAGTTGTGGATTTTCAATCAGCCTTACGTGGGTGAATTCTTCATCTTCATTATAATCAGATGCATCAAGCAACTCTGACAGTGATACAACATCAAAGAAAAAATCGGAACCCTTCTGCAAGTCATTGCTGGAATACTCCATCTTTAAAAACTATTAAAGTTCGTATTTGTCACTATGTAAAATTTTAAGTTTATTGGTCACAAACACATAACATCATGTGATAAGATGATAATGATCTTGAACACTGATTTTTCAGGTTTAATCTGAAACAAAAACACTCATAACTATGTCTGCATGGAGCAACTGCAATACACTTGCAAATTCTTACCTGTGTATATAAAGACACATGTGACCAATAAGCAAAATTGCAAAGTCAAAAATGACTCAGACACCGCGTTTGTCGTCGGCGCACACACTAAAAACTGGTGAAATTTGATCTTGGATCACGTTTATATTATTAGACTTATTTTAAAACAGCACACTGTAAAAAATAAATTTAAAATAACAAAACATGAAAAATGACAAACGCGTTTTGCATGCTTGGCGGTGAGCGTGTTAAAGCTCAACGTATATTACAAAAAAATAAACAAGCTAATGCTACTTTTAGATATTATTTGCAAAAAATATGTCTGATTGATTTGATTACAACATAAACCGTAAATTTAGTAAAATTTAACATATAAGAAATTCTTTACACGATAACATAAAGCGGGTAACAGGCGAACAACAATACCATCATAAAAACTAAATTAAAGATTAATGGCTGAAATTACACACATACATAAAATTAAATAAATAAAATTATATTGACCAAACAAAAAATAACATCTAATGTAAGGTTAAATCTTTAGTGATCGAACACATGACAAAGCCGTAGTATTATTATTTTATCTGTATTTGTACAACAATAATGTTTAAATTTTACTAGAATTTGTGTTTCAGCAATTCAACAATAGTAAATGAATAATAGCGCAGTTTTTATTATAACAAAATTGTTATTGCAAAATTGTAGTATCTAAATAATTAAATGAACTTTGAAATAAAACTGTAAAGTTATTTGCTTTAATTTTAAGCTTCTATTTTTTTATAAATTTTTGTTATTAAAACATCTGTTAATTAAATAAACTCAAAAACATAAATTTAAAAAAAATCTGCGTTGTTAATTTTAAGCATTTGTTTTAAATACATCTATAAACTATACTGCACTAAAATCAGAAAGTAACAAAAAATTTAAACCTTATTTATGTATAAGTTCATTAAAAATAAAGCAAAAAATTTGTTAATTAGTTTTTGATGTGCATGAGTAATAATAGCAATTTTTAAATAAATATAAAATTAAATTCAAAAAGAAAAGCAGTTTTAGTGCTTAGTAAGTTACCCACAACAAACGTCAAACCTCATAAAACAATTTGTCACTGTGTGTCAACGAATGATGTTATTATACAAATTGTAATCACTCTGGTATGATCAAAAAGAGATTATATTTCTATCGTCTATCACACTGCACAATTAATTTCTGTATTAAGACTGATCGGTAGAACTTATTATCCTGTACG
This sequence comes from Aquatica leii, assembly GCA_035610365.1. Lineage (NCBI taxonomy): Eukaryota > Metazoa > Arthropoda > Insecta > Coleoptera > Lampyridae > Aquatica > Aquatica leii. Next base: position 52,867,083 of record CM069432.1, read on the forward strand.
TAGTTGGCTAACTAATCATTAAAATACATTCATATTCAACTAAATTTAAACTATACTATGTGAATATTGACTAAAAGGTCAACAAAATTTGAGAACTTGTACATTTCTATATTTTATAAACATTTACAAAAGAAACAACAAACTTTATATAGAAAACAGTACGTATTTGTGAAAAGACTAAACTTGAAAGCTTAAACTTGTTTGCTTAATTAAGTACTGCAAACATAATTGCTATTGTTGTGGAAAGTCAGAGCTACACACAGTGAACATAATGTACAAGTAAAAAAGTACAATTTATCTCTACAAACATGTTTAATTAATTACATTAAACATCTTAGACAGTAGCCTACAACAAATATTTTGTTTAGTTTGTAGTTCTGTAAAATTTTTATTTTACAATATGCATTATAATACAAATATAAAATTTAACAACTAACAATTGTAGAAATTATTATTTACTGTTTTATTACGTTTATTATTATTATTACATAATATATGAAGATTACTTGTTTTTTCATTGTTCAATTATAATACGTGATTCAAACGATCGCACAAATAATTTTTTTTTAGATTTACTTATCTTAGTCGACGCTAATAACTGCAACAGTGACAATAAAAGTTTAGATTATAATAAAAAAAGTACCTCACTAAAGAATGATTTAAAGCGTACAATTAATTAAAATTACGATTGCCAATAAGTGATTAACTAAATGTAAAGTAAACATAACGATAATTGGTCACCTAACTTTTTGAGTCATTTTATGATTAATAATCGATTATAGAACCAAATATGGTTTGGAGATAGAGTCACGTTTTTGAACTGAATTCTTACCTTCTGCAAATTTAAACAAGAAATTCTGCTTGAGCATCCCGTTATTTATTTACTACATTTATATTTGATTCACAATAACCCAGCAACTACAATAAATTGAATAAAACAACTCGCTGGAGAAAAAGTCTTAATTTAAAAAAATAAAAACAAAGCAATATAATATAAAAAAAAAACATAAACTATTTAAGAGAACGGGATTTGAAATTGACTTGTTTATTCAACCCAGTGGACTGTATAATTTTCCATAAAATACTTGCAGGACTTGAATATTTCCATTAACAAATTAATATATCTGAGCTCAACAACCATTTATTGCGACCTTCTACAAAGACTTTTTAACAATACCAATCTTCGGCCATTAGTTGCCTTTTATCTTTTATGCGCGTACATTTTAATGCGCGCCGATAAGCATACTTTTACAAAATTGATTCGGCGCGAATTTACATATTTGAATTAACAACAACATCTCGGCCAGCTCGAAAATATAACAAATCAATATAATTTTCGAAATTAATACTAGATCCGTTCACATTTAACATAAACATTGTCGGATCATTCGAAAAAAAATATATAGCAAATCAATAAAGGTTCGAAATTAAAACTACATTCCAAAAAGAAAAAAAGTAAACCTTGGTACTCTTTACATTATAATTTAACTAAATTTTGTGTTTTGAACTTAAAATTAAACACAATGGTTTTGCACGTCACTTTATATTTTTACAGGTTTACAGGTAGCCGACACACGCCTCTTGCGGATCTTTTGATAAGCCCCTTTGTCGTGATGACGTCGACGACCCGAACAACACCGTCAGTTCCAGGATACACTTGAGATATGCGGCCTAGTGGCCACTGTAACGTAACTAAATTATCTTGCTTAACAAGCACCATGTCGCCTGGCTTCAGCTGATCGGTTGGTTTTAGAGTTAGTTGCCACTTGGATCGGACCTGCATCTGCGAAGTGCATTCTCGTACCCAGCGATGCCAAAAATTTTGAGTAATTTGTTGCGCTCGCTCCCAGCGAGATAAAGTATTGCATTTGGTTCCCAGCAAAATTTTCTCTGGAATGGCTTGTAACGTTCCTCCAATCAGAAAATGCCCGGGCGTTAAAGGATTTAAATCTGTAGGATCATCACTGATTGGGGATAAAGGTCGGGAATTTAAACATGCTTCTACTTGTGCTAAGACAGTAATAAACTCGTCAAAAGCTAAATGAACATTCCCGATAACTTTTCGTAAATGAGATTTCATGGAGCGCACAATGGATTCCCATAACCCTCCAAAATGAGGGGAACGGGCGGGTATAAAGTGCCAATTAATACCTTGATTTGTTAAATAAGAACGCAAATTGCTTTCGTTTGATTTCAAAAATTCATAAATATTTTTTAATTCATTTTTTGTTCCTACATAATTTGTCCCGTTATCAGAGTAAATTTCCGAACACAATCCTCGTCGAGACGTAAATCTTTTCAATGCGGCGATAAAGGCTTCGGTGGTTAAGTCTGATACTAGCTCTAAGTGGACCGCTTTGGTCACAAAACATACAAAAATACAAGTATAAGACTTAATCAATTTAGGGTTCCTAGTAAGCCGGTCTTTGAGCAAAAAAGGTCCCGCAAAATCTGTACCGACTATAGTAAAAGGACGGGTATAAGGAGACACACGAGCTAACGGTAAATCGCCCATTTTATACTTAAAGCCTTGAGGTCTTGCTTTAAAACATGTAACACAATTTCGAATGATCTTTCGCGCAATCGACTTGCCTGATATTGGCCAAAACATTTCTCTAATTGCTAATAAAAGTGTCTGTGAGCCACAATGTAAAAGTTTTTTATGTTCGTGTTGGAAAAGTAACCACGTAAAATTATGTCGTTTAGGTAATAATAGTGGGTATTTTTATCATATGTAAAATTACTGTTTGCAAGTCTGCCGCCAACTCTTAAAAGATCGTGACTATCCAAAAATGGACTGAGTGATAGCAATGAACTTTTCTTACCGACTCTACCATTTGTTTTAAGCATCTCTATATCTAATTTAAACGAATCGTGCTGAACTAGTTTAACTAGTTTATTTAAAGCGTTATTAATCTCTGTTGGAGAAAGGGGTCCTAAACGTTGACTCTGATTACCTTTAGTGTTATGAGTAAATCTTAATATGTAAGTAAATACATGCAATAAAGTTTTGAAACTTGAAAATTTATCAAAAATATCTAAACCGGTACCTTCAGTTACTACAATGTTAACACGCTTTTTTTCTAAAATTTCTGGATTATCAAAACATAAGAATTCATTTGTGGGCCAGTCAACAAATTCTCGGTTTAACCAATTTGGTCCATAAAACCATAAATCTGAAACTATTAACATTTTAGGTACTACACCTCGAGATATTAAATCTGCCGGATTGTGACCAGAAGCTACATGATGCCACTCTTCGATGTTTGTATTAGTTTGAATTACTGACACGCGGTTTTGCTACGAAGGTTTTCCATTGCGCGGAGGTATTTTTTATCCAATGTAGAACAACTGATGAATCTGACCACAAATAAACTTGATCTACCTTTACTAAAAGAATCTTTTTTACTGATCGTATAAGCTTAGTTAACAAAACAGCAGCGCATAGTTCGAGCCTAGGCAGTGATAGTTTTTTAACCGGAGCCACTCTAGATTTTGCGCAAAGAAGGTTCGTACTAATTTTATTGAGACTTCGTACTCGAATGTATACGCAAGCTCCGTAGGCTCGTTCGCTGGCATCGCAAAAACCGTGTATCTGAATCTCTATTGGCTGACCGACTACATCCCTAGTAATTTTTAAATTTTCAATTACCTGCAGCTGTTCTTTGAATTCCACCCAATTTGATAATATTGGTTCCGGAATGGGTTGATCCCAATCCAAACCTGCTTGCCATAATTCCTGAATCATTAATTTAGCTAAAATTGTAATCGGCCCTAATATTCCTAAAGGGTCAAATAGCCTTGAAACCGACGACAAAACTACGCGTTTAGTAGGTATAGAATTATCATACAAGTTTTGAACCGAATAGTATAAAACATCTCGTTTTGCGCACCACCGAATCCCTAAGACGTTTTCATGAGTATCACGAACGAATCCTCTCGATTCATTCTCAACCGTTGGTTTATTTACGTTAGAGCACCATTTTCCTAATTCAAACTGACCACCGGCTAAAACTTTTGTAATTTTATTTTTAATTTCAATTAATTCGTCGATTGTGTCAGCCCCAGTTAACATGTCGTCTACATAGAAATCATTAGTTATTATTCGCGCGATAATTGGTTCACTTTCTTTAATTTCGTTACCTAATTCGGCCAAACTGCGAATAGCTAGAAACGGAGCGCACGACATTCCATACGTTACCGTGTTTAAACTATAAACTTTAATTGTCTCTGAGCTGTTTTCACGCCAAAATATTTTTTGATATACTCTATCTTCTGGTGCAATTAATACTTGTCGGTACATTTTAATTACATCTGCCGTCATAACATATCGATGTTGCCTAAATCTTAATAATATAGAAAACAGATCGTTTTGGATGGTTGGTCCGACATATTGCACGTCGTTCAATGACAATCCAGTATTGGTTTTAGCGGACGCGTCGAATACTACCCGTATTTTACCTCCCTTAAAAACCGCATGATGGGGTATGAAATAACCTTTATTTTTATCATTTTTCGTATTTTTGATTTGTTCCATATGTCCTAATGACTCATAATCCTTCATAAATCTTACGTATTGCCCTTTCAATAAAGAATTTTTTTCAAAACGTTTTTCCAAGTTTAAAAATCTATTTAATGCCATTTGACGCGAATCTCCTAAACTACTCAAATTTTCATTGAATGGTATTTTTGTTATGAATCGACCTGTATTAGGGTCTCGCGAATGTGTTTTAACAAAATGATTTTCACATATTTGTTCCTGGAGTGTGAATTGTTTATCGGAACCTTTTATATTTTCAATATCCCAAAACCTTTCTAGTTGTTTCGATAAACACTCATTTGTGATACAAATACTTGACAAAATCTGATCGTTAAACTGTTCTAGTTTACCACTTAAAACCCACCCTAGCTTAGTTTCAATTAATGTAGGTTTATTTTTACCTAATGACAGTCGGCCAGCATCAAAAATGTCCCAAACTACATCTGCACCCAGTAATATATCTATGTCTCCACCCTTGCTGATTTCCGGATCGGCCAGCATTACATTAACAGGTACCTCCAAAGTAGGTAAGCTTAATTTAACAATTTTGGTAGTAATGTGAGGTAAGACTAAGCATGAGATGCTCATAGAAAATTTATTATTTGGATTATAAATAACGAAACTGCATTTACTACTTACATTAGTTTTTGAATTATTAATTCCTATAACGCTTGAATTGCAAGCAATTTTCTTTACACCTAAGACAGATACAACATTTTCTGTTACAAAAGTAGCTTGACTCCCTGTGTCTAACATTGCCCTAAACTTATGTGGATTATTCCATTTATCATTTACACTGACTAAAGCAGTAGCTAAAAGTACTAATGACGTATCTACTTTGGTTCGGTTAGCTGCATTAGATGCAACCGTTGGTAAAGATTGTTCAACCGTTTCAATTTGATTATTTACAGAATCGCCGAGGTCGTTGTTTTGTTCGAAATGTAACAGAAAATTATGTTTTTTATTGCATGTAGTGCATCTCATTGATCTGCATTGTCTAACGCCGTGACCGCGACGCAAGCAATTAAAACAAAGCCCTAATTTAGCTACTTCTTCCCGTCTTTCTCCGACAGATAATTTTGAAAATTCGTTGCACTTGTTTATGTTATGGTTTGACTTACAAAATTGGCAGTGGCTAACTGTAGACCCAAAATTTGTGTTTGACACAGCACTGGATTTAATTATTGACGTGTGAGTGTGACGCATTGAATTTGAATTAGTGGGCTTATTTATGGACTCTAAAATTTCACATCTTTTTTTTAAAAAAGATCTCATATCGTTTAAATTTGGCAATTCGTTATCAAACTCGTACTCCTGCCACTCCCTTTTACTATTTATATCTAATTTTGACACAATAATATGAACTATTAAAGTGTCCCAATTTGAAACCGGTTGCCCTAAAGCTTCTAACGCACGTAAATTTTTATTAACATTATCGAGCAATTGTCGTAATTTTACATGAGACTCTTTTTGTATCACCGGTACATCGAACAAAGACGAAACATGATTTTGAATAATTAATCTTTTATTTTCATAACGATCGTTTAATAAATTCCATGCAACAATATAATTTGCCGCGGATACAGTTAAGGAACTTAACAGATTTGATGCCTTGTCCTTCAAAGCCGCACGCAAATAATGAAATTTTGAATGTCAGTTAGCGATAAATTATCATGAATTAATGCCGTAAACGTATCTTTAAATTCAATCCATTGGTCGTATTGACCATAAAAGACAGGCAAACGAATCTCCGGTAACTTAATATTACTTGATGCATGTGCACTTACTGATAAATTGTGTTCGGGAATTATCTCTGAAATTCGCGATTCAAATTCGTGGCATTTAAAAAATGTTTCTACTTCGGCTACAACCGTACAATAATTTTGTTCAAAACTTTCACGTTCCCTTTCATCTTCAACCCCTTCTAATATTTCGATTTCTAATTGTATTTCAAAAAACTGTTCATATATAGAACCCGCTTTATGCAACTTAATTTGTAATTGTTGTAATTCCACCGGTGTGGGTGCGTTTCCTTCAACCGTTAATTGTTCGAAATAATTTTTTAAACGTGTTAATTGACCCTTAAAACTCGCTCGTTTAAGTTTGAGTTGCCGAATGACCTCTATGATTTAATTTAAAGTAAACTTGATAAGAGTTAGAATAACAAATGCTTATATACGTATTATTTAAATAAATCAAATTTAGCACAAATAGACATGCATAACATGGAAATAACAAAAGGAATTAGGCAAACCTGATTTTTCGTTGTCGTTTTGCCGATTCTACTATCTTTAATGGCTGCTCGTGATAAATTTCCAAAAAATCTTCAATAATTCAAATCCGGCTCGAAGGACCAAAATGTTTATTCAACCCAGTGGACTGTATAATTTTCCATAAAATACTTGCAGGACTTGAATATTTCCATTAACAAATTAATATATCTGAGCTCAACAACCATTTATTGCGACCTTCTACAAAGACTTTTTAACAATACCAATCTTCGGCCATTAGTTGCCTTTTATCTTTTATGCGCGTACATTTTAATGCGCGCCGATAAGCATACTTTTACAAAATTGATTCGGCGCGAATTTACATATTTGAATTAACAACAACAGACTTTTAAAAGAAAAATTATAGCAGATTTTAGATTTTTTTTTAAATTGAGTTTATAAGGAAAAAAAAGAAGTTAGATACAGTAACTGTTATTGATTCAATGTTAGATTCTTTTATTGCTAGTTGTAAGATGCCACTGACGCAACATCAAGCTTCTAATTTTCATGTCGATGGGGTCAAAAAATTGATTTTACCAATTAAAAACACCTGCAAAACTTAACCACTAACAATTGGTGCACTAGTGTGCTTCTTGTCAATTACTTGAGAAAAAAATTATATTTGTAGAAACAATAAAAAAATAAGAAAAACAAAAAATTAAAATTATCTGTTTACTACTGCTGTCTTCTTTATTATTAAAACTACAAATTAGGTTTTGCGAATCACGACAGTGTAATAAAAAAAAACATTGGATGTTAGCAATATTAACAAATATACATTTTTACTTTCTTATAAGGAAAGAATAGCGATCACAATTTTTTTTCAAAAAATTTTTATTGCATAATTTTACGTTTTAAGGTCTTCTGAATCAGAAAAATGTATTTTTGACAAAAAAAATTTAGGTGTGTGTGTGTGCGTCTGTGTGTCTGTATGTAACGATGTACCCACGATAACTCTCGAACTAAATGTCCTAGTAACTTGAAATTTGATATGTAGCTGGTTTTTTATATCTTCTCGGTGCTACCAAACGATGGGGTTGATAAAGAAACCGGAAGTGGGTGTATCCGCCATTTTAACAGTTTTTCTTATATAATTTTGTAGGTTCGTAAATTATTCGAATTATTTTTACAGTTTCTTATAGAGTCAATTCTTCCTAACAATATATTCAAATAAAATTTCTAACATTAACAGTGTATTAGATATTTGATTTATAATTTAAAGTGAATTCCATATATAATCTTAGGTTCAAATCCTGCGTACGACAATTTTTTTTAGAAAAAATTTTATATCTTAAAAGGAAAGCAATATACGTTAAAAAATAACATTTTTTTTCTATACTAAACATTGTCAATGTGTAAACAAACCTGTATAAAGACAATTACACGTATTTATCTGTTATAAACGTTCTTATATTTGTCACTGCTCAAGGTTCCGTTTAACATGTGATGCGGTCAACGGAGAGCACGTCCCCTGCACATCTTGCATTCAAACGACCTGCCTATGTTTCAGCAACGTATTTAGTCTATATATTCCGACGTCGTTGGAACACGCCAAGTTTTTCTTTGTAGTAGCTTTTTTTCTGTGATTATTTTTTTAGTTGCTTTTATTTTGTAATTTTTTTTTAATATACGATTTTTTATTTTGTGCAGGAAGACGTACACTGGTGGCTTTATTAATGTTACTTCAATTTCAATAAACAATAATAAAAACATTTTAGATTTCAAAACCGACAATTATTTCAATAAGCCCCACCAATAACACTGGTCTGGAAAAAAATATTTTTTATCGAGTCCTGACACTATTCCGGGTGATTCTTATATAAAATGACGTCCTGAATCCAAATATGTCTTCCGCTTTCTTCCATCGCCCACCATTTTCGAGGAAGCCCCAAATCTTTAATTTTACCACTTTTCGATAACTTAATTATAATTTATTTATCGAACGATAACAATAATTATTATAATAATAAATATATGGACATGAATTTAATTTAAATGGGAAAAAGAACTATTTTAGCTATAAACAGTAATAAATAAAAAGATATTCATCGTTACTTGGTGCCAAACCATGGGCATAGCAAATGGCATTGATTTACGAGTACCTTTGAGCCATTTGGTCAAACTACTGTAACAAGTCGTACAGCAAACTGATGGAGCCCAAGTCTTGTCCTGGTCGCCAACTTGACAATCAAAGTACAATTTATAAGCTGTTTTAACAAGCGGAGAAAGGGGGTTTCGTTGCGCTTTTAAAGTTAATTCCCCGCAGACATAGCAGAAGCTATCGGGATGATTTTTACACTCGCGTGGCATAATTAAACAGTAATTCAACGCCCGACATTAACCACAAATCACACTTAGTCACTTGAAAAAATCCGGAGTAAAAGTAGTTTTACTGTTTTACACAAATGAACAAAAATGAACAAAAAATCCAGCACGTTTAAAACGTCGACAAGTTAACTCTGCAACAGCTATAGATGTACTGATCGAAGCAGTTAAGCAAACAATGTAATATACTATAATAAGAAGAGTAATGCAAGTTCAAGCCTGTCGAAAATTCCTGTTCAAACCTGCATGTGGTATTGAAATCGCTAGCGTCATGCAGTGAATCTTCCTAACGGTTTATTGATATTTCTTTACTGTTCTTATATATTTGTATTTTATTGTTGTTTCTATATACATTTTATAGCAAAACTTTTGCCATATACTTTGGTATTAATGTTATTACCTGCTTTGGGATGTTTAACGGCTATAAGTTAAAATTCTAAAAAAAAATGCAAAAAATAAAATAAAAATGGGGTCCCTCCAAAATAGGGTAATGGGTTAAAACGGAGGTCATTTTACATAAGAATCGTCAAGAATGGTATCAGGGCCGATTTTCATGCAGACCAGTGTAATTTAACGTTGTACTTAGGAAACCAGATTATTGCTATTTAGAATATGTTTACACTTCACATAGTTACGATTTATAATCATTTTTAGAAATATCCTACTTAGATATAAAAAATATACAAAAGATGACAAAAATTGATTTAAATACATTAATATTTTAGTTTTACTTATGTATTTATTTAACATTCAAAATTTTTAAATGTATCAAATCCATTTAAAAATTTTGGAATAAATCTGTAAAAACAATTTTTGCTCTCATAACACGATAATTTACGTTGCTCAGTTATGTCACGTTATGTTTTGCAGCACGAAGTAGAGATAAATAAATGCGAAGACTAGATATCATACAGAAATTTCAGTGATTTGAAAACCAAACTAGTAAAATTTGTAAACCATTTAAGTATTTGTTTTAATATTTTTTTTAAACAAAATTTAAAACTTTTGGAATAAATGTTTTAATGGAATACCCAAACCTGATTTTTCAAAAAATGTTTAGCTAATATTGTAAAATATTTAATTTGAGAAAATAAAAAATTGAGCTTGAGCGTTCCATTTGTATTTATATACAAAATTCTCTGCAAAAAATCCGAACTCAAACCGATAATAAATAAGCTCAAAAAAATGGCTTACCTGGTAATAAATCAGCAATAAAATTTATTGATTTAACTATCCATCAAGACAGATTTTGCACAAAAACTTTAAGTTCATTAATGACGATGCTTTACTATCTATGCAGTAACTTGTAGTTGTTTTACCAATTAAGATATCTTAAACTAGTTGTTTTACATTTTATGGTTTTCCATAAAGAAAAGCATTTATTTTCTAGCTTACAAAAATCTAGATCTTGTTCTTTCTTAAAACTAGTTATTTTTTTAAACTCTTTTTTTTATACTACATTTGCTTTTACAGAGTAAGTATAAACCTACGTGTGTTAATAGAAATGTTTTTAATTTGTTTTTATTAAAACAGAAATCGATTTGTTAAACTTAAACATGTAATGTTTTTGAAGCGTAAGCAAAAGAATTACTGCTGACGGGATATATACATATATTTGAAAAACTACGTTATCATATATTATATAATATAATAATAATCTGTTTATGAGTATTGTTAAATTTTAAAATAAGTAATCTTCTTTAAATGTAAACTAGAAAGAAGTTGATTTTTAATTTTTTTTTATTTAAAAAAAATAACGTACAAATGTCATAAGTTTGAGATTAAGCGTTTTGATTAAATCCAGAATTTATTTTAAATTTTAGTTATTAGATTACTTAACTTGCAATTATTGTAAATAGCTTATTTAAAATATTTAACTTTAACAACAGATAAGTACACTTTGTAAAATAGTATAAAAATAATCTGAAATGTTTTTGACGGTTTGATTGGTTAGAATTATAAAAATTATTTATCAATAAAAATTCATTTACTGATTTTATTTCAAAATCATTTACCTATTTTCCTATATATTGTAATACGTTAATAAAACTGTTAATAAGCAATCTACGAAAAAATAGTTTTAGTATTAAAATAAAAAATAAACAAATCGTTTCAATTTGAATTATGTTAGATTACTCTAACTATCAACTCATTGTAACTATAATTGTATAGATTTAACGCTCCTAATTAAGTTGATGAGTACAAAATATGTAGTCTAGTAGAAACTACGTGTGGTTAATTACATGTAAACGTATACAGAGTTTGTGTACTTCTAAATAAAAACAAATCCTCGGTTTGTACTCTTAATAGAATTCAACCTGTAGAAATATACATGTAATGTCACCAATATCATTTCTTGAAAACTAAATTAATGTTTATTTTGCTCTGATTATTATCATTATTGAAGAAAAATAAAAAAATATGTATATGTATCTTTAATAAAAATTAAATTTCAAAATATATTAACATTATAACATCAAACAATTTTGTTATAATTAAAAATTCTACTTTGTTTAAATTTTATCAAGCTTAATTTAGTTTTTTTAGAAGAATTTAGCTTTTCGTTAAAATCAACATAAAGATTTCTGTTTCTAAGAACATGCTATATTTTATAAAATGTGTTTTGTTCTAAATGTACGCAGCTTTAAACATAAACAAAATAATTTTACTTACATTCGTCATTTTGTGAACAATGTTTTTCGTAGTAAAACCTTTTACTGAATAAAAATTATATTTAGTGTAAATGTGTTTGAAAAGCAGCTATATACTTTAAACGTATAAAGAGTGTACTTCTAAATGAAAAGAAATACTGGGTTTGTACTCTTAACTCAATTCATCATTTACAAATATACATGTAATGTCACCAACGTCATTTGTTAAAAAGTAGATCAATCTTTATTTAACTCTGATTGTTATCATAATTGAAGAAAAATAAAGTAATATACATATTGCAGTGTTTAAAAGAAATTTTAAAATAAATTAATTACACTTTAGCATATATCTCTATCGTCCGGCTAGCATCTTCAGGATAGGTTCAAATATATAAACTTTTAAATTTACTTGTCTGCAATAAACAATAAGAAAAATCTTTTATTATCTTACCTTTATTTTTGGCATATAACAAAAAAACTTAAACACAAAGAATTCATACAATTAATAGTCCCACCCTCAATTTTTTTTATAAAAAAATGTACGCACTATAGTTTTGTCGTTAGTTCCAATTTCCCATCTTATCATCACCAAACTGGCCTCCTGCTTCAAACACGTGTGAATCGTTGCACTTCCAATACTTGCTTTAATGTAGAATATGATTGATTTACCATTTGACCACACTTCAATTGATTTAATTTATTGTTATCATTGGTATTTCCCAACTTTTGTTTCTTAACTCAACCATCAATCTCCATCCTAACGATTCAACTTCCTCCCCTTTATATCCCGTCATTATTACCCGCAAAGATAACAGTTTGATCTTGTGACATTCACACGTTTATTCTCTACCAGATGCATAAAATTTTTTTTCCGCTTATCCACCACGAACTTTTTACTACTCGGTGAACTTAAACTTACAAACTACAACCCTTACTTTAAACAACTTTGGAAACCTATAATGGTCCCTTCCATGAATAAATCTTTTAAACTACAAAAAAAAATCGAAAACACACATTAACAATTTTTTTTAGATAAAAAAAAATTTCCCCTTATGCTTATCGCTAAATTGAAAAACTTTTTAAAAAAGATAATGAAAACAATAATCCAAAGACGGTGCCGGCTGATAAGCAACACCTGCTGAGTCTTTGATGTAATTACCGTATCAGTAATCTAAAAAATAAAGTACGTAAAGAAATGTATTACTTTAATCCTTTATAATAAGCAACTCACAATGCATATATCCGTTAACTGTACACAGCAATATGTATCTTTAATAAAAATTAAATTTCAAAAAAAAATATTTTAACATTATTACAAAATACAACAAACAATATTGTTATAATTAAAAATGTGATCTGGTTTAAATTTGATTAAGCTTAATTTATTTTTTTTAGAACAATTTAGCTTTTCGTTAAAATCAACATCAAGATTTCTGTTTCTAAGAACATGCTATATTTTAAAAAATGTGTTTTGTTCTAAATGTATACAGTTTTAAACATAAACAAACTAATTTTACTTACATTGGTCATTTTGTGAAGAATGTTTTTCGTAATAAAATCCTTTACTGAATACAAATTATATTTAGTGTAAATATGTTTGAAAAAAACTATATACTTTTTTATATGCATACTTATGTAATTTGACATTTGATTAAATATTACTGAAAAAAACACGAATAAAAAATTGTAGCTATAACCACCATTTTTAGTATTTTAGACATGTAATCTTGATGTAAATATACAGGTATTTGAAATTGTACTAGAGAAATAACTTACAGAGTTAACATGTTCCACAGTACTGTACACTGCATTTTGAAAAATTATTAACTCAATCCTTAATATATCCATCGAGTCCAACAGTTAACCGACGTTTATTTTGAACCAAGACTTGAATTTTGTGGTTGCAGTAACAAAAAGCTGTAGACCCTAACTTCAGTGCCAATGTATTATTTTTGAATTAGTATTGTTTTACACGAAATCGGATAATGAATTTTTACTATACGCATATTTAGAGTGAAAAAAAACTAAAAAAATAAAATTAAACCTTCAGTGGCGGTTTTCCATTAGTGTTTAGACGGGGAATTGTAGAAATACTTTAAAGAAGGGATTTCGCCTGTCTATATAGTACACGCACATCTCAAAAAAATATTAGTCGTAAAAACACAAAAATGTGTTACTATGAAAGAAGAATGTTGTCAGCATCATGTAAAGTATTTTGAAATTTCGAAAAAATAATTGTTTCGCATAAAGAATCACAAAGTAAACAATATTTTATATAAAATAGCTTAGAAGACGTTAATCTTTTCTTTTTATTTGAGGGTTTACTTTTATAATTACATTAGTTTTCGAGTGGTCTCGTTTCTAGTGAAATATGTTAACAATTCTACTGCGTTGTTATTACGGTCGAAAATTGAATATGTAAAACGCAAACTTGAGTTAAAAAGTAGCTACCGACACACAAAATTTTAATTTAGTAGCAATTATAAGTTTATCCATTATAACGCAGATGGCGCTGTGAACAGGCAATGACGCGCTTAGAATATTATAATTCAGTAACTTATTTTATTAGTTTTAATCCGTAAGCCGTATGTTATCATACAACATCTCGATTTTTTTTGAGTCTACATTTTTAACAATTTGCAATTTGCGCATTTAGTAAATACATCACAATTGAGTTGAGGTCAAGGTCTTGGATGCAAAGAAGTAAAATTTTTGAATGATTGATGATTTTGAAGAAACTGATTACAATTTATTTTGAGTTTGTATTTTTAATAATTTACAATTTTAATTTACGAATTGATTATTGTGTATACTGGTATAAAACTATAAAAAACCTATTTTTATTTTTGTTAGAAATAAAAGAAAATACGGTGCACGTCGCTTATTGGAATAACGCATAATGGTATCAATCGGGTAATGTTATCACTTTATTAAAGATCAGGCCAGACGTATGCTGTTACATAGAAAAAACATGGTTTATAGTAATCGTGATTTTGGTTTATGTTATAAATTTTCTTCTCAGGTTAGTTTCTATACACGAACAATAACATAATTAGTATGAATTTCTTAACAATTTTTATAATACGCTTTTTACCTTTAAATATATGTAAACACGTCATTTTCAAAAATTAACTTGGAAAGCATGTGCGTTCTTAAAATAACAACTTAAATTAATTAACGGACGTAACCTACAGTACTTAAACTTAAATTAACTACGTTTTATGTGATAACGTTATTTTATATTTATTTTTAGTGTCAGCAATTTTTGAGAAAAATTGTGTAGTCTTAAATATTTAATATCCAATTTCCAGGAAATTTTCATATTGTTAATATGCATATAAAGCGTGTTTCTGAGATACTCTAAGCTAAAGCAGTAGTTTCTTTGTGTTGTTTAATGAAAATTTTTACGTACGGAATTGGTGATTCTAACTGATTTTAACTATGTGGTACATGCTTTGAGATCCGTATTTTAAAACATTTTGATGTATTGTGTCGTTTGTTATTTTTTTAATTTTTTATCTAAAAAATAAATCGTTTATAAAATAATTACATACGATGCCAATCTTTATTTCTATGTATTGACACTGACTTAACTTAACAAAATGTATTATGTGTTACGTTTATCTGCGGTTGTAACCAAAACAAAACTTCAGCTAAATAAATAAGATTCTTTAAACTCATTTCGATAACTTGTTTTATTTCTGTTACAAGTTTTATGTTGTTAAAAATAAAAAACAGCAATAAATTGTTAATAAAAATTAATTATTGTCTCTTTGTGTACGTTGAATTTTTGATTTTTTGCTGTATTTAAAAAAAAATTTAATTTTTTTTATAAAATAAAACTAGTAGTTAGAAGTATCTATACATTTACATCACAAGTCTTATTGTTTGTATTCATATGGTAATCGTTTTAATTGTCAAAATAATTGTTTATAGTAATATTTTGCCAAGAAGGCGAGTACATTTTACCGTTTCTCGTTTAAGTACTATAATACTCCTTGCTGTGTAGCGGTATTAGTTATATCACGTAATATTAATGAATAACTAATAAATATTTACCTAATTTGTCTGCTAAACATGAAACTTGACAGTATCAATCAATATGTCCGATAAGAAATAACATCGCTATTCTAACTAAGAAACTATAACGTTATTGCTTTCTTGGTAACAACGTCTTTAGTAATTATGGTTAGAGTGCAGATTTTTGGTATTGTACTACTGTTTCTACAATAATTAGTTAAGCAGTTTAAAATACGTCTAAAAATAAACGAAATAATTAATTCTGTTTTAACCACATATCTCTGATGAAACGTAAATGCAAAACGAACAAAAATTGTTAATGAATTTGAAAAACTGACATGTTCACAAAAACATTTTTCAAAAACGATTTAAACAGTTTTTGACTGGTTATAATCGATCATCTCTTATGATTTAATCAGTAATAGAATCGTCAAAAAGATCAATCAATAATTCTACAAAATAACCAGCAATATCAATCTATCAATTCTTTAATTTAGAAAAATGTAAATACCAAAATAAGTGTTTTGTATTAACTTTTTTATTACTTTACATGACGATTGCCATCTCTTATGTAGTTGTATTGTTTCAGGCGCTGCTAAAAAAATGGGAAACAAAGTATAAAAAACAAACTAAAGAGGGCCAATGAACGCTAGAATCTAGACGATAAAAAAATAAAATTTTTAATTTATTTTAATTGAATATAATTAGAATTATTATTTAAACATATAGTTTTATGTAATGATAATTTGTATTTTATTTAATAAAATTATTTATTTATTTTTCTAATTGATATATGTAGAAAAAGGGAGGGGTGACTACCTTCTACATATCCTACAGCTATCTAAAGGGGACGTCCTGTAGATTTTCTACACGGATGCGCAAAGATGTCCTATAAAGACATCGTAGGGATGCACACAGTTGTGACAAAAGAACGTCTCATAAATGTTCCCTAGGACGTAAACAGGACAAAAATGAGATGACTTTGAGACGTTCAGTGATCCGCAACATCACGTCATACGGACGTCCTTTGGACGTCTTTGTGTTAGTTGGCTTACATGCACTTACGGAACGTGTTGTCAAAGTAAATAGCAGCATAATTGGTTTTAGTACTTAATTTTTCTTCTATGCATTATTTTTAAACAGATTTAAGACACTGTCGTAAGATACACCTCTGAGTGAAAGTCTAAAATTAAATTTTTTGTACAAGATACTACTTACAGCTGTAAAAAAAATATAGCAAAAAAATTATTATTATTTTAATCGAATATTTTTATATTTGATTATTATAAAATAGTCAGTTAATCAATCCCAAAACCAAATATGTTTACCTCTATATTTCCTATGTGATTGGTTAACAACATTACAACAAAATATAGTAATTGCTACTATCTTGTGAGTATCTCACAAACTACAATAACATAAAACTATATACATACAACTATATATCTGATTAACGAGTTGTTATTTTAGCAGGTGAAATTAAAACATAAATACACGCAAACAAAATCAAAATAAAAGTTCCATTAAAACAATAACAAAAATTAATATTTTTAGCAAAGTGAATTGTAAATTACGGACTTGTAGTACTAGATTGTTGACACAACGAATAACAATAAGTTGTTCTAAAAAATGCAAATTTCTTTTCAACGATTTGCTGACAGCAAACATTAAAATAAATATTCTGCCCACTCTTTTCAAGTACACTGAATAATACCTCCTTCATTGAATAAAACACAAACGTCTAAACGTTGCCGAAAATTGTTTGTTACAGCTGGTAAAGCTCTATAAAAGAAATACAGAATTATTCAACTATCTTTACAAACCAACTTTCACAGTAAAAAACGTATTTACGAAGCTTGAGCTGCTTAATTGACTACAGTTTTTATATATTATATCATAACCTATCTAAAAGAAAATTTATTCACTTTAGAAAAGACAGAAGATTTAAAAAATCCTACTTGCTTTGTGGTTTGTGATTCCATATTGCTTACATATTCACATTTATGTATTTACTGAAATCTGAAAAAAACAGTTGAGTTGAAATAATCCCTACGCAAATTTGTAACGGCGATAAATTAAAAACAGCAATTTTTAATACAAATTAAAATAAAGTTACGCGTTTATAGATAAATATTAACCAATCAAACAAGAAATAATTTAATTTCATCTAAAAATCACGTTCTAATGAGTCACGTCGGAGCTAGGGATAATAAATGACATTTAATTTTAACCATTACAAAAATAAGGTTAAGACAGTTAAACGTTTTATAATATATGTTTTAAATTACCATATTCTTAAATTAAATCGAGTGGTCTATCATAAAGTACGAGTAGATATGCCTAAACTATGTAATAATTAAAAAATCCGTTTAAGCAATTAAATTGGTTATTCAAATATAATTTTTGGTTTAATTAAATTAAATTCAATCGTACAAAAATATATTAATAAATAATAAACCATTTTCTTATTTTATTTTTGATATAACAGCTTTATATAATACGTGGAAGATATATACCCGAAGCGCGCCCCGGTTTGAATTGGCGCCGGGCCGGACCAAAACCCAACTCATAAACTATTCTCACTGACGAGCGTCAGAGTGCCGTTTCTTCTAATCCAAAAACCCATAAAAATTATATTAAAGAACTCTCAAACGGGGCTACTTAAATGCGGAGGGGTCTTTCGTGCATAAACTACATTATTCCGCAAACTTCAAGAGGTAAATTATTGCGCAAAAGTTTTTTGTAAAAGTACAAATCGTCTGTAAGTTTTTTTGGTAAAAAAATTTCTTTATTCCAACCATGCGTGTTGCAAACATTTAGTACTCTGTTTTATGTAAAACAACACTTATCTGAAAATAATATTTTGGAAATAAAATCAGGGTTAAAAGCTCTTTGTTGCTGCAACCACTCTCAAAACTCAAGTCGCGGTTCAAAATCAACGTCGGTTAGCTGCTGAACCCGTTGAACTTGGTAAGGGTACAAAGAATAATTCCTTAAAACACGGTGTAGCGTACTATGGGACTCGTTAGCTGCGCGACCTATTTATCTAGTGCTACTTCGTGTCCGATCTAATACAATTTACAATATCTACACATACATTAAAGAAAAACAAATATTAAAGTTTTAATGTTATTAAAAAGATGTATTCTTCTTCCGTTGCTAATACACGGGGTGATCTTTCTCTACCACCAGCTTTGTAGGTAGGAAGAACACCTTCAGTTTCTCTAAGATACCGTTCAACCCACAATCTACACGTGATGTGGATGTTATAATTACACTCACCGTACATTAAAACAGAATCAATGTATTTTGCAGTTTGTCATAATAAAGAAAATTTAAATTAAATGTTATGAAGTACGAGTACGTTTACACGAATCACTTAGTATCAACTAAAGAAATCCGTTGAATAATTGAGATAGAAATAAATCGGAATTTTGCATATACATATTTATCTAAAGTTGTGTTTTGGTTACAACCGAAGATAAACGTTATTGTGTTCACATAGTACATTTTTTAAGTTAGGCCAGTAATGATTCTCAAAAATAAACATTACTATCTGCTTTAATTATTTTATTAACAATTTATTTCTTAGATTATGGAACATTAAAGAAAATTATAATTAACACAATACATCGATACGTTTCACGGATTTTACAGCATTTACCTATCGTCATTGTTTGTTGATTGTAACTATACGGTAAACAAAGTTACAATCAACAAACAATTTTTTTTTGTTTAAATAGTCGAGACCGGCCTAAAAACTTTCATTGCAACTATCTCAAAACTAGGCCACTTTAAAAAAAATTCATTTAACGCTACAAAGAAACTACTTCTTTGTGAAATAAATAGTAAACGAACTAATAAAAGATTCTGCAAGTAAGTAATTTATTGACTAAATATATAATTATAAAGGAAACTAAAGAATACGTTCTGTATCGTTTTAACGTAACACAGGTAGTTCAATAATTCAATTTCTTATCATTTACTATTCCCACTTTCTTTCTTCACGCATCAACTCATTAGTTGCGGCGCACACGAAGTCGTCCTTCTTCTTTTCTACATCCTCCCGGGCGGTAATAGGAACTTCAAGTGGGTACAACAACTGCACCGGTCGTCTTAGTACGGTTTTATTAGGCAACTAAACTTCACAAGCGCGAACCTTACCATCTCTACCTGGATACATTTTTATAACACGTACCATCTTCCAACTTAGACGTGGTAAATTTTGATCGTGCAGTAGTACGATATCGTTAACTTCGAATTTTTTTGTTGGGGAAGACCAAAGATTTACGTGTGCAGTACGTATGTAGTTGTTGTAAATAGTCAACGGACCAATTCTTCCAAAATTTGGTAACAATTCTCTGACGTTCTTTCCATTTTAGCAGAATTGCTTCTCGATTCACATTAACTTCAACATTAGGTAAAATACTTGAACGTGTATTTCCCAATAAAAAAACTTGAAGGAGATAATATAGATAAGTTATCTACGTCGTTATCAATGTATGTTAGCGGTCTCGAGTTCACCGTAGCTTCTATTTCCGTTAGAATTGTTTGCAACTCATCGACGTAAACCAGGGATTTCCCTAAGGCGAATCTGAGGCTATCTTTAACCGTTTTAATAAGCCTTTCCCAAAATCCACCCCACCATGCGGCTCGTTCAATTATAAATTTCCATTTGATACGTTGGTATGAAAAAAAGTTAGATACAGTCTCGCCTTCCAGATTTTTATAAAGCGTGTTTATCTCGAGTGAAGCTCGTTTGAAAGTTTTTGCATTGTCAGAAAACACGGTACTCGGCACTCCTCGTCTGGCAACAAATCGTCAAAAACCTCGGAGGCAACTATCCGTAGTAATGTTTAGCACCAACTCTAAATGAACGGCGCGCGTAACCGCACAGGTTAAAATCATTAAATAAGATTTTTGCTTTTCATTAACTCCACTTAACACATACAATGGTCCTGCAAAGTCTACACCAGTATTTTCAAACGGATGTGACATCGAAGCTCTTTCTCTCGGTAAAGGTGCAAAGGATTCTTGTCCTGGTTTTCCACGCATCTTTTTACAGACGACGCACTTGCTTAGGAGTGATTTGATCGTTTGTCGCGCGTGTATAATCCAAAATCGTTTTCTAATTTCGGCAAGTGTTAAATTAGTTCCACTGTGGAAGCAACGATTATGAATTTTCCATATTAACTTTTGCACAAAAATTGATTTCTTTGGTAGAATAATTGGATTTGCGGTTTCATAAGAGAGTTCTGATTCTTGTAGTCGAGTCTTAATCCTTAAGACACCAGTTTCATCCAAAAAAAGCATTAATTTATAAATAGACGATTTCTTGTTGACAAATTTATGTTTCTTTAGATCTTCTATTTCTTGATTAAAAATGCTGTATTGAACGTGCTTGATCCAATAAGCCTCGGCATCGTTAAGCTCTTCGGCAGCTAATACTAAAGATAATTTTTTTCTTTTACGAAACACGCGTTTCACATACGCAGTAACTCTTAAACATTTCTCTAAATGTTCGTAATTTTCAAGAGAAAAAATTGGTTCTAACTCATGTGTTTCCGTTTGGTTTAAACCAGTAGCGCAAACTACAGTTTCGTTAAAATCGTCACAATTATTATTATCATTCGACCAGTTACTGTCTAAACGCGATAGTATTGCTGGTCCATTAAGCCAAATTTTAGATTTACTAAGTTCACTTGCTCGCACACCGCGCGTTAACAAATCAGCAGGGTTTATGTTACCGGAACAATGCCTCCAAACACAGTTTTTTGTTAAATTTTGTATTTCAATAACACGCTTGTAAATATACGTTTTCCATTTAGACGCGTCACCGATTATCCAATACAACGTTATCTTAGAGTCAGTCCACAAATTTACAGTGTCAAATTTTAAATTTACATTTTTAACAATAAAGTTTTTTAATCTAGACGCGCACAAAGCAGCAGTTAATTCAAGTTTTGGTAGCGTTAAGTCACTATTGTTAGTACCTTTAATTGGAGCCACACGATTTTTAGCAATTAAAAATTTTACACTTACATTATTTTCAGACAATTCACGAATAAATGCAACAGCGCCGTATGCCGCTTTACTTGCATCGGAAAATAAATGTAACTCAAATTTGGAGTTCATATTTAATGCAACGTTTCTAGGAATGTTGTAAGAAGATAAGCTTACTAAATCGTTACACCAGTTGCGCCATTCACTAAAATATTCTGAGGGTAATTCAGTATCCCAGTCAATTTTCATTTTCCACGCGATTTGTAACAAAATTTTAGCTTTTATTGTGAACGGTGCTAAAATACCTAAAGGGTCATAGACACGTCCAATAGTTTGTAAAATGTTTCGTTTCGTACAACTTGGGTTTTCGTTAATAAATGCAACTGTTGACGTTAAATGTAAATACAAACTGTCACTCGCCATGTCCCAATACAAGCCTAGCACCTTCGGACACGATTGCACGTTAGATTCGCTTTCATATTCGTTAAGGAAAGCTTGAAATTTGCGATTGTTCGTACACCACTTACGTAAATTCATTCCACCTTTTTTAAGGATCTCTTTAGATTCACGATATAATTTGATCGCACTTTTAAATGAGTTCACGGTTAAGACCAAATCATCGACGTAGAAGGAACGCGATAAACTATGTGCAGTTTCCGAATAACACGATGATTCAATGGTAAATAATTTTTTTAAAGTGGCTGATAACAAAAACGGACTACTTGTTACACCAATGGTCACTCTAGCCATTCGATATTTTTGTACAGGCGGTAAATTATTTACATCGGTAATTGGATTCTTGTACCACAAAAATCGGTGGCAGTCCCTATCTTGTTCACACAATTGTATCTGTAAGAACGCTTTTTCAATGTCGGCCGTTATTGCGATACTACCAACACGAAAGTTTAATAAAATTGTCATTAAGTCTTGCACTAGATTTTCACCTGGATGCAGAAGTTCGTTTAACGATGGGAAACCGGGCGCGTGAGATGACGCGTCAAACACTACACGAATTCTTGACGTCGTCTTTTCCTCGCGATACACAGGTCGATGAGGCATATAATATGTTTTACCAGAAATGCACTTCGCGGGAACTTCTTCAGCAAATTTGTTGTCTACTAGTTGGCGTATTTCCTTATCGTAATCGATTAAACGAGAGTTTTTGAAAAGTTTAAACATTAGATTTTTCATTCGCGATAATGCACCGTCATAGTTGCTGTCGATGGCACAGTTGTTCTTCCAAGGAAGCGCTACTTCGAAACGATTATCTTTTTGTACAATCTGTTTTGTGATAAATTCGCCGGTAAATTGGTTGTGTGACTCCTTATCGTTAATTCCAATAGTTTCTAGGTCCCAAAATTGATTCATACTTACGTCAAATTTTTCGTCTATGACATTAATATGTAACGTAGTTACAACGCTTGTGTTTACGCTAGTCGATTCGTTAATATTCGGTCCTTGAAGAGTCCAACCCAACTTTGTATTTATTGCAGTCAAATCTTCTGATAATCTAATAAATTCGCCGGTCGTTACTCTCCAGTAATTATCTGCTCCTATCAATAAAACAATTTCGTTTATAGTAGGTACGTTTCCAATTGAAATATCTGCTAAATTTAAAGTATTTATCGTTGCATGAACCACGTTGGGTATTGGAAATGAATCGATACAGATATCAGGAACTTCGATTGCTGTTATCGAAAGTGACTCGTCATTGTATTGAGACGTCAACCTTAATTCAACAATGTCATATAATTTAGGTGCTATTTTATCGTTACATCCAAACGGCATCACTGATAACTTGCGCGTACCAAGTATTTTTAATCCTAATTTTCGTGATACGTCTTTTTTTACGTACGATAGCTGCGATCCGCCATCGAGGATAATGCGGACAAAAGCATTTGAATTTACGGTATCGATTGAGGAAATATACGCTTTTGCAGTTTGTAAATACACTTGGTGGTTATTATCGTAAGTTTTTGTAAACAAACTTGTGGATGTATTAGATTTATTTTCACCTTTCCTGTAAACAGGATCACACAAGGACGTTATATGTCGATAATGACAATTGTCACAAGAAACTTTATTTTTACACGTTTTAGAGTTATGGTTTGGTTTAGAACACCGGTAGCAACAATTATTTTTTTTCAAAATATCCTTTTTTTTGTTGAAGCGTAACATTAGCGTTATTGCATTTCTCCGTAATGTGATTTTTAGATTTGCCAAAGATGCATTCGTTAATTGTTGCCAGCAGTCCTGCTGTGGTATATTCATTGCGTGTTGCTTTACGATCAAATTTTCGATTGTCGCCTTCTTTGCGTCTTCCGTCGCGATTTGTAGCAGACACAGAGGGCACGCTTGAACTTTGAGGTGATTGTGCGATTTCAAGTGCCTCGACTTCTAACTTTAAATAGTTTAACAAAATAGTAATTTGTTCGGAAATATCTACGTTAGTTTTGTTAGGGTGATGTTTATAATAATCGATTCGCATTGCATAAGGCATAGAGTTAAGAATAACAGATTTAACTATCATCCCGTATTCGTTCGCGTTCACTCCCAATGACGATAAATTGCGAGTAATTGACGAAGTAGTATTGTATAAGCTACGTAAACCTACAGAATCAATCTTACTCTTAATAGGCGTTATCGCTAAGAGCTTGTGCACGTGACTATCAATTA
Organism: Aquatica leii; assembly: GCA_035610365.1. Taxonomy (NCBI): domain Eukaryota; kingdom Metazoa; phylum Arthropoda; class Insecta; order Coleoptera; family Lampyridae; genus Aquatica; species Aquatica leii. The sequence continues at coordinate 52,891,568 of CM069432.1, forward strand.
TTCGTTGTTGATTACCGTATTCGTGTTTTAACAAATCGACAGCGTCCTTATAGGACTTTTCAGACGGCGTTAGACCACTAATTGTCGCTGCAGCTTTACCGATTAGCGATTGCTCTAAATAGCTGAATTTAGCAACGGCGTCTAGGGACGCGTTGTCATGTACCGCTGTTCGAAACTGTTCCCAAAATAAAGTCCAATCTCCTAATTCACCCCTGAATTTGCGCAGCTCTAATTTAGGTAACTGAACAGTACTTTTACCTTCATTTCCTTGAGATGGGTGTGATAGTTGAATTCTTAAACTTGAGCTAGCGCCCTCGCTTCCTGCACGTAACGCACTTTGTTCTTCGTTTTGATTAGTTACCTGGTCGATTTGTATTTGTAACCTAGAGAGTATTTCGGTGATTTGATCTTGGTACTCCAACACCCTATCAAACTCCTCCTCATAGTCTTCTGCTTGAATTATCGACACCATTTGTTGGTTAGCACTTTCAAGACTTTCACTCGCACCTTTAATTCTTTCGCGAATCACAATTAACTCGTTAAAATCCTCTTTAGCATTCAATAATTTATCCTTAGCGTTATTTATTAATTTAGTCAATTGTCCTCTACAACTTGCTCTAACAGCGCGCTCCATTACACTTTCTTTTGTACGTTTTTACTATCGTTAAACACACGTTTACGTTCCGGTTTTTCCGTTAATTCGCGCTTTCCCGGGTTTCGGCACCAAATGTGAAATAAATAGTAAACGAACTAATAAAAGATTCTGCAAGTAAGTAATTTATTGACTAAATATATAATTATAAAGGAAACTAAAGAATACGTTCTGTATCGTTTTAACGTAACACAGGTAATTCAATAATTCAATTTCTTATCATTTACTATTCCCACTTTCTTTCTTCACGCATCAACAACACACAACACAATTATTTTAAGTTTGAAGATTAAAATTTCGAGCTGTACTCCAAGAGTAATCTTAAAGAGATCTGTTAACGTAACTATTTGATTATCATTTTTAGCAGTATGTGCATTCTCCGTGACAAATTGATTGTAGTTGAGAAAGTATTGTGCCACCTGTCAACAGCATTGTTGGTAAGTAGAATATCTTCACAGTCACGTCGTAGTAATTTCATATATCTCTGGCAAATAATGGATAACACAATTTTTATTTGCTCAGGTTATTTATGTGTCTTTCTAATAATAAAGCAAAAGCTTTAGTAAATTTTTAGTATAAAATTTACTTTCAAGCAAAGCTTTAAACTAGTCAGCAACATTGTTTTCTGATACGTACGCAAGCGCTGCGACAAGTCGTAAATTTAAGGCAAAGATTTTGCATATATTAAATTTGGCTAGATGTGTCTCTGTACGCATTGCGTAAAGTAAAAAATAACATCCTCGTAGTCTAATAACGAGGAAAGTAAAAATACCAATACAACATATGCACTATTTGTTGAAACGAAAGCGAGCAGAGAAGGAGATTGGTACGTAGTATAAATAACATATGTGCTAGAAAAAGTTTTTAAATCTTTTTAATTTTTATTGATTGCGTTGTTAGATGTTGTTATTTATGAATTTGCTAAAAACAATATTTCTAATTAAAATTCACGCCTGCACTGTTTGCCGCCAGCACTGTTTTGTGAACGCGTATGGTTTATTATATATTATCAGTCTTATTGTAATTAATCAAAGTGTAGATAATGCTAATTCATGTTACTTTCAATTGTAATTTTTAAATAATTTTTAATTCTGTGTAATGCAGTTTGTCTTTAGTACGTTGACGTGGCACTCGTCGAGTATCTTTGATTATTTTAAATGTAATCCAAACCAAAGTTAGTCACGCAACGTCGTATGTAAGCTTACATACTATGCGTACTCTCGTCAATAGACATATAAAAGTTCGTTTTGCGATTGCATGTAAACGAAGTAGTTGATCGAGTACATTCGAAGTACGGTGATTGTAAACTATGTGATTTGATCTTCAACTATTTCAGTTTTATTATTCTGTTAATTTCAAATCATATGTAGTGCATGTTAACATTGAATATAATTAGCTGTACGAAGTGTTGTCTGATCTAAGGGGTCTCTATCAGTATTATTAATTGTGATATATTTAATTACTTTATTATTAGTACATCGAGTATCACCTGCAATCTTCTCTCCAAAGTGTATTGAGTTAGCCGCTTGCCATAAGTTACAGATAAATTGACGTAACAATGTGTTTGTTGTGTAACTATAAACAATGAAGTTAAAATTAAAATATGACAGTTATTTAAAATGCAATATTAAAAAAGGTACTTATTTAAAAAAAATTATACCATGCAATCATAACATTTGAGTCGGTTCCAAAAGCTGCTCACGAAGCAACTAATTAACTACTCGCGCTTAACATATTGAGTGTAATCGACTTGCATCTAGTTTTTAAAAATGAGTAATTTGCAAAATACGCGTAAATGCATAAAACACTGAGATACGTGTATTTACTACTACTACTACTACTAGCTAATAAGTTGATAAGATCCCAATTAAAGCTATACTTTTAATAATTTTTAATATTTATCGATTTATAGCAATTAAAACGTACCCGTCGAGTTAAGACAGCTTTTACCAAAACCAAACGTGGTAAGTTAAGCGTTACTTCGGAACAAAATAATGGAAAATACGTAAATAGCCCTATCGATAATCATTATCGACATGTGACGTTTTAATACCAACTATAGTCTGTTTTTTAACTAGGAGGAGTAAGTATCAAAGGCCAATTTACACTATAGAAAATCACTAAAAAAGTTACTAGAATAATTTTGCGGGAAATTTAAATTTTGCGATTTATAATCTATGTTCTTATACAACTGTTCCTATTGGCATGTAATGTGGGTGGTATCTATAACATTATAAAAAAATAAGATTTTTCGGTGTAATCCTAGAAACTACTAAAAAAATTGTTACCTAATGATAGACAAGATATTTTTGAGAAATATAGGATATTTCCATCATATACAAACTGAGAAGTAAATAAAAGATTACTTAGTTAAAAAAAATGTCAACAATAAGATTTATTTGCATAAAATAACTCAAAACTTTAAATTAAATTGTTTGATGAGAAACTATATAATATATAAGAATGTCCTGTACATTATGATTCCATAATTAGTAAATTTAAAACAATAATAAACTTAAACTAATTATTAAACTAAACTCTCAGATAAACTACTCTCGCCAAGGAAAATAATTGATGATTAGAATATAACATCCATTATGTCATCCAAACTAAACATTTTTTCTTCTTCTTTAATAACATGATCAACGCAATTTCTCCAGCCAGCAGGTGTAACATTTTAAACGGCTTGTAGGAATAGTTGCTTTACATCCTTAATTTAAAGGTGCAGTTTTTGGATGCAACTCCATTTTTTATTTTTGCCTATATCAATTCTATTGGGTTTAACTCACAATGATAAGGAGACAACCTTTATACAATTATATTCTTCGTCTTTACCATTTTATCTGTTACATACAAATCGAACTGTGGTTTATGTAAACGGATTAAATGTAGAAGTTCTGACCTAACCATATCTTCTGAGAAGACTATATTCTTTGATTGTAACTACTTTTGGATGTTTTTATTTTTTGACGATGATGTTGGAACTTGTTCGAGTTTACTGCTATAGTACAACGCATTGTTCATAACGATAACAGCATTATCTAGTAATTTATTCAGAATTTCGGCAAACTATTCTCCAAAAACTGTAGCATTTATTTCTTCGTAATAATCTGCAGTCTTTTTGTCTTCAAAAAGCAACAATCCATTTAATAAATGTTTGTCTTTTATTCAGTACATCCATATTTTTTCTTTTGTGTGATCTTCATTGAACCATGATATGATATATATAATAAATGGCTCGTCCCTCCCTTCTATATTGTTTAACAGTTTTTATATATTTTCTTCACCAACAAATTATATTATATTATATCGTCAGGTTCAATTCAAACTTTTTCAGTTACGTGTCATATATCTATTATTAAAAAAAAATTTAGTCACCATGCTTTGGATTTAAGTACTACAAACTTACTTAAAATTTATCTGCTTTATTAATTTATATAACGACGAAGAAGACATTTTGGCAAATGCAACTGATTATGTATTTCAATTAAAACTTTGTTCAAAGTAGGAGTTTCATTCTTATGAAAAAAACTATGTACTGCCGTACTCGATTTTTAGTAGATTTTCTGAATGTTTTAATTAGTGATGGGCGGCCTCTACTTTGTTTTGAAGAAGAAAATTTCCCTTTTTGTCGATACTTTTTTATTGCACTATAAATAGTTGATTTAGTAAGACCTAAAAAAATTGCCGTTAATTTGATACCAGAATTAAATTCTAAAATTTCTTACCTAACGTTTCACTAATTTTGTGTACTACATAAGAAACTTTTATTTTTGAAGCATTACTTAAAAATGGCTTGTACATATTTAATATGGACTGTCTTTCAGGTAGAGATACCTGACCCAAATTCAAACGCCTACGTTTTCTTGGGGGTGAAACGTTTAAAACTGTATTTGGAGCAGTGCAGCATCCATATACTTATAAGAACTATTCATTCACTTAAGAATATCACAAAAAAGATTTAAAGCGTTCAATTTAAAAAAATGTCAAATTTCTGTCAAACATCATTAATGTTTACACAGGTTATGTATCCCAAATTATTTAATTTCGTGTGTGTAAATCAGAGTCAGCGTTAGCCAATCTTAAGTCTAGAAATTACCGGAAAATATTCAAAACGCTCCTCCTAGTTAAAAACAGACTATAGCATTAAAAAATTACAAAACAAAATAACTAAATACTGCTTTAATATGAATACAATTATTGAACTTCCTAGTATAACTAAATTGGTTAATTACAAGTATATTTACAAATGGTTCTAAGAGCGACTAAAGAGTACATTGAAATAAATTTTTTATTGTGTCTTGAGCTATAAAGAATTTACTCTTGGGAGAGCATTAAGATTTATGACTCCCAAATTGTCGCTGAATACAGGCTTTTTGTATAACCGTGCTTTTTCCAAACAATTTTGAATGGTAAATAAAAAACTTTAAAATTCTACTCTCAGACTCTAATAATAGATGACGCTTAACCAATATGGCTAAGCATTTTATTTGCAAGGTAGTAAGTCTAACCTCGATTATTATCGGTTTAAGAGTTTCTGTTATGTAATTATGTATCGTGGCGCTGCTGTCGTGTTTGAAGTTTGCTATTAATGAAAAAAATGGTTGTTTTTTGCTACTAGTTGTATAACCTTTCATTATTACGTATAACAGTTGGTTGTAAAGTAGAACTTTCTTAAGTAGAGGTAAATAATTTTTCATTAGAAATTGGAAAATAATGAACATATTTACATTTTTTGATAATTCTATAACAGTTTTAAAGAAAAAAACTTGACAAAGTATCTACTAAATTTTATTTAATGCTATTTTAAGAATTCAAATGGTTTGTTAAACAAATTAAATTGGTTTTAGAAATGTGAATCATTAGAAATTTGCGTTTAACCAAATTAAATATTATTGAATTAAATAAATTTTAGATAAAATTATGGCTTAAAGTAATGTTTTGAAACCGTTTTAGTAACTTAAGTAAAAAAAACTTATGTTATCTATTTATTTTTGTGTTGTAAAGCACAAATACAAATTACGTAAAAATTAATTCTATTAAACTAATGACAACTGTCACAATCACAAAACGAAGCACTGGATTTTGTATTAAAAATTACTATCTTAAATTTCAAATTTTATTTAGTAACAGGTAAAAAAGTTTAACTAATTTTAGTAGTGTAAGAAATTGTATATATACCACGGTTGAGGAAATAATTATAACTTGTCGCTTAGATTATAATCATACGTTTCTCAACTTTGGTATATAATATACTATTAATTGCATCTCTTCTTTAATTATAAAATACAAAATTAGGATAGTAAAGTATTGATAGCAGTAATAAATAGTGGCTAAAAGTAAATATTGATCGTATATTTTATCCAAACATTTCCACTTAACTAACATTACAATAAATTAATAGTAAGCAATAATAGACTATTGTTTATAATATACAAATATTAGAAATGCAATCGTAAATGCTTGTTGTAGGCGGAAATTAAAACGGCATGCCATTGACTTGATATCACGTTTCATATAAACATTAGATTAAATCTCGGATTAAATGTTTAGAAGCAATTTAATTGTCGAGAAAGTTAATTTTAATCAACCTGAATTAAAAGTTATACAAAAAAATATTTTAAAATTTATTAAAACAGTTTCCAATAATCTGTGTCTTTTTAAAAACATTCTCTGAAATGCTTGCTGCAAATCAAGTAGCATTACGACTAGTATTCAATTACAAAGTTCTTGTAAATTTTTAACACGATAACACTATTTTTTACTAATGTGGTTATTTTATTTATTTTCAAGTAATACAAAAATCCAAATTTGTGCGCGCTAACTAACATTTACGTGCTGCAATTACAATTATGTAATAACAATTGAATAAGCAAACGGTAGCTTAGCAAAAACAAATAGTTATTTGTATCAGTAGTCCAGAAAGTGCTATTTGCAAGTATGAGTTTTTGTCATTACGTAAATACACTCACGAACAAATATTGGCTTTGCAAACGTAAATATTTGCCAATTTAACAAACAAAGTTTCTAATAATAGCGAATTTTTCTGTTGATTGCATATTAGTAAAACTAGTGCAGTTGTAAAAAAACTAAAATATACCAATTAACTCATTGTTTTATCTAGTAGTCCCGCATAGTGATGAGTCATATCGTGCTTTTTCAATGTCACTGTGAATCGCTACTGTGATATTTTGATATATTTGACCGCCGCTTCAATATTCATATCGTTATCGAAAACGAAAACCTTGCAACTACCAACCAGTAAACAGTGCAGCTCAAATACCATTGCTCACAAAATTGCGATTTCACAACAAAAACGAAATAACGATTTTGTAAAATTACTGATATTTTTACAAATTCGTAAAATTCGTTTTTCGTGATTTGTTGGTATCAGTGAAAAAATCACAGTTCGTGAAATATCGCTTATCACTAGTCGGGCAATATCGTTAGATCAGTGGTTGCTAGTGATTTCATTGGTTGCTATACAAAATTGTTCATAATAGAAATTCATTCGTTGTTCAAAATACTTTATTAATAAGAGTGATTAACGATATATTTCCGATACAGTAATATTGCTATTAGCAGACGATTGACGGAATCGTTTGTAGCAATATAAATATTGTATCAGAAATAGATTGTTAACGACTCCTTTTATTGAACGATTTTGAACCAATAAATGAATTTCTATTAATGAACGATTTTGTATAGCAACCGATAAAATCGTTAGCAACCATTGATTTAACAAAATTGCGCGACTACTGGACATAGCAACGAGTTACGTATACTTTAGTTTTTTTTATAATTATATATGTTTTTCTAACGTACGATCAACGAAAAAACTTTAAAACTAACTGTTAATCGGCGACAAATAATCTCAGCAAGATTAACGCGTTCGCTCGCTACACTTGCTCACGGCGTTAAAATGTCTTGATTATTAATTGCTATCATTAACAACCTTTTTCGTTAAATAACTATTAATATAACCATATTAATATTTAGTTAAGCGCGAGCTTCAAATAACTTACATTATTTAAATTAAATTAATTTGTTTAATTAACGATTTAAACAGCATTAAATAAAATCTTGCAAACAGTTTTGTAAATTTTCCTATTATAGAATTATTAGAAAATGTAAATATGATCCTTATTAATCAATAAATAATAATGCTTTTATTATTTACCTGCGGTTAAAAAAGTGCTACTTTACAACCTGCTATTAAACGTAGTGATGAAAGCGTAATTAAAAAACGGCAAATTTATATTAGATATACTACAAATTGCATTAATTTTTGTAGTTTTTTTCTCTTAAAAATTTGTTTTAAAACAATTATACAACTTTTATATTTAAATAGTGTTAAAATAGAATTTATTTAGTAATTTGTTTGACGTTAGTTTGTTTAAGTGTTTGTTTCTATTAACAATTTCTATTTAAGTGTTAAATGGAATAAAAACACAAACATAATTACTAACAGTTCTAAATTCTTTTGTTTTACTGTAAAGATACTACTTGTAGGTTTGAGCTTTCGTATTTTTTATACGTTGTAAATTTTAATATGTATAGTTCAAACATAACTATAAATGTTTGTTCTTTAAAATAAAACTTCAGTATATAGCCTTGACATAGTTTTTTTAGAAAAACTAATATTAATAAAAATATAATCTTGAACACGTTGAACTTTTCAATTTAATTTTTTTATCAATATACTGAGAATATTCAAGTTTTGGGATTTATCTGTGCACAATGTACCTCATCATAAAAATATAAAAAGCTTTAAGATCAATAAAACTTTAAAATGAAACTCACAGGAATAGATTGTTGTATTCGTATTCGTAGAGACGATACTATGTTTACGTTTTATTATTCAAACTTCCAATCTGTGATTTTGTCGGTGTAGAAGTAGAAACACACCGCTGCCTTTCTCAGTGTTGACAAATTTCAAAAGGACGAAACAGCTGTCCACCGGTATCTCATGTAGTTTTTTGTAATTATACTGACACAATAAATCATTGACTTTTACTGTCATTCAATTTATTTTATGTTGTTATTTATAGTTTGCCACTTATAACACGCAACTGTTTTCACAGAAAAACGTTTCTAAACAGATTGCATTTAATTACATCTTTAAAATGTATGATTTAATAAAAACATCTAAAAATCAAAGTAAATATTATTCGCTTAGAAAAAGAGTAGTATTTGTAACAATAAACACGTAATAGTATATTATATATCAAGGTTGAGAAGTGCATCATTATAACGTAAGCGATAGACTATATCGCAAGACGCGAAGCGTCGAGTGATATAAATCGCGCAGGTTATAATGAACTTCTCAACCGTGTTATATATACAATTTTTTCCACTACTAGAATTATTAAAACCTTTCTACCTGTTACTAAATCAAATTTAAAATTTAAGATATTAATTTTAAATTAAAAATCAAGTCGCTGTGATTCAGACAGTTGTCATTAGTTTAGAATTAATTTTGACGTAATGCTTAATTGTGATTTAAAACACAAAAATAAACAGATAACGTAAGTTTTTATTGCTAAAGTTGTTTAAATTGTTTAAAAACTTTATTGTTTTAAGGATTGATTATATCTAAAATATATTTAATTCTATAATATTCACATTTAATTAAGCGCGAACTTCAAATAACTTACTTTTTAAAATCAAACTAATTTATTAATTGAGCGATTTGAAAACTTAAATTAGCATTAAATAAAATCTCTTGCTCTTGGTACGCAGTTTGGTAAACTTTTTTTCTTTGAAACTGTTGTAGTATTATCAGAAAATGTAAATATGTTCATTATTAACTACTAGTTAATAATGAAATATTATTTACATGCCCTTAAAAAAGTACAACTTCACGGCCTTCTATTATACGTAATAATGCAAGCGTATACAACTAGTAGTGGAAAAACATATTTAGTTATTAAAGCTACATCTTCAAATTAATACTTACTAAATATGTTGTTACTAATTTTACACTAAAGTTTAACGTATATAAATTAATTTAATTTGAATGTAAAATTGCAAGTTTATTTTATTTTGTTTATACTTTTGAAAGTTTATTTGCTTAGTTAAACTAAGATAAGAACGTCTTCCGGGTTTAAACCGTGTCATTGTTGTAATCGAAGTTGTCAACAAGACAGATTCTAAACTCCAAAATGGTAAGAATAACAACGAAATTAAAAAACCTAACGGCAATCTAATATAAAACTACTGCAAAGTTAAGTAATTGTTAGAAATTAGATATTTTGGATTAAAAAAAAAGTATTACATAAAAATATTTTTATTAAAATGTTTTCACATTAGTTTTTAGTAAAAAAATGGTAGTATAATATTCTTATTTCAAAATATTTTCAATTTGACTGCATTTTTGATTATATTGAAAGTTGATACCAATTTTTGATTTTAAATAAAACGTAATAATGCTTATGATATTTCTAGATTTTACTATTGATCTTTGCAAAGATTTATTAAAACTGTACAATATAGTGAAAATACTAATTAATAATTGAAACGTACAAAATTTTGTATAAAAATAATTCGTTAATACAAGTAACAATTATTTGTGAGAAAACATTGTTTTTATTACGTTAACTACTTAAATTTTAAAACCTTCATAAATTCTACATTACTTACTAGTTTTTTTTAACTGGTTGTTCCTATATGTTAAGTAAAAATGAAAATAACATTTGATTTATGCGTGTATATAACTGAAGGAAACTGTTATAAAAACATAAGTAAGGTAGACCTAGAAATTGTATAATTGATTACTGTAATGTTATATAGTACTCTGTAAGGTATTTAGAGTGATGTGACAGTTGATTGTTTAAATTTTTTAATAACGTAATTTACAAAGGTTCCACTTGCGCGGTGAAGTGGGGAAAGTGCGTTTTCGGTTTAGGTTTCGTATTTAAACTGTTAAAAAAGCAATACGGAGCAAAAATGTCTAACGAAATGAATAACCAACAAAATCGTCACTATTTTTATTTTAACATTCAATTTCTACAATCTCCTGTTGTTCTCTTTTTAGTATATTCTTTAGCGTTTCATTGTCACTATCATAAAAACCAAATGCTTCAACTTTATCTAAAAGATCTTCAGTTTCAGACATTTCAGTTTTTGAGTACTCTTCAATGTTTTTCTTTTTGTTATTTTCTTAATTGCTTTGTCTTTCTTTTGTTCTCTATCTTTCTTCAGTTTCTCTTACTCTCGTAATCTTGCTAAAACTACTTTTTTTGTTACTACATTTACAGCTAGTGTCACCCTGTCTTTCTTCTTTGGTGCCTACAATGTCTTAAAACTTACTTTATTCGTTTGCAAAGTACATGGTTTATTATCAATTGCATCTTTGTTATTTATATTATATGGTGTATTTTTCCTTAATGTTAAATTATTTATGAAAGGCAGGCTGTTATTATCTAACTTTGATGTTGATGGTACGTTTTAACGCAATGGTAATGTGCCAATGTCGTTAATAGATGCCTGATTTGAAAGCTCATCGAGAAGTGGATGATGTGTTGCTACTACATTCTTAGTTTTTTCAATTCCTTTCCATTTCTGCCAAAGTGCAGGATCAAATTGCTGTTGTAAAATAACGTTACTATCAAATGGTACTATTTCTGCTTTTCTTAATCCATTAACTATTATTTTGGGCTTGGTATTTAACCACAATTCACCAACTATTTTGGTAAAAACACTCTTTGGTAATTTCTTACCAATATGTACTGTTACGTGCAAAATTTTTAGAATGCACTACCCTGTATATTGGTTTATTTAAAAATTACTTGTCTATTTCTCGACGTCATCTATCGGGCTCGTTGGTCTCTTCGTATTGAGTAGACGATATCCGGTGAGATACGGGCATTTTGACTTTAACATCGTTCACGATATAACCTATGTCTGCGTGAATTAAAATTCGTTTTCTCAAAACATCCACGTGTTGGGACACGATGGGTAATAAAAGTCTTCTTATTTAACTAAATTAATCCACGCAGGGTAAGTGGCTTTTGTTCTTTCTTTGGTTAAAGGTAATTTTGATGTCTTTTCGTTAGCGCCATGTGCTATCTTCTAAGTATGGGTGTTCTGGTCGTAATTTAAAATCTACAAGGGCAAATTATAATCGGAAGCTGTAAACCCTAAGAACGCTGCGTACCAGTAATTAATATCACCTTGTTCGAAAGATCCTAAGTACCGGATACGATTGAATTCTCTTCGGAGGCAATAAATTAATACCATCGTAGACGAAAATACATTGTAACAGCATACGATAAGTTTTGGTTCTATTACTTTCTTTTAAATGTTTCTTTTACTTGTAGTTTGTGAGTCGCCAGGTAAAGACGATTCTTTTCAGGAAGTTTAATTACAGGAAGCCAGTAGGAAAACGTTTTCTGAAGGTAACCCTGGATTTGGTAAGTCAATTTTTGCTTAATTATTCGTTGTCGCTACGGTGATACTCATGACTAACTATATTTACTGATCGTACCTTCGAATTGATTTGTTGCTTATTATTGTTACTCAATTAGTTTATCATATTATTAACGTAATTTACTTATGAAGATTTTTATATGTTCCGGTGGTTACACTTTTGTTTTACGTGTAGTGTAAGTTGCCGATATTTCTGATATTCTAGTACTTGCTTATATTTGTACTCGGACTAAAATTATTCTTTGTCATGCTATCAAAGTGTTATTGATTCAAATTTTAATCTATTTATCCTTATAGAGTAATTAAAGTGCAATTGTTGTTAACGATTTAGTTTCTTTTTTCTTTTTCTCCATCTTTACGAAACCTTAACAATTTTGTACAAGCTTCGAGCCTCCTGTGCTGATCTAGCAGGACCTATTTCTGCAAAGAACAAAAGATCTGGCGCCCTTTAAAATAAAATCACTTGAACCTCCCCTCTCTCCAACAGGTATGGTTTCAATCCTACAGTGAGTTGGCCGTGCAGGTTCGTAAATTACTAGAAGCTTGTAGCAGTACATTTTCCTTTTATGCTAACTCCAAACCATTTAGACTTAGGTAATTACTGTGCCTATCAAATATAGGTAATGCAGGTCTTTAAATTCCCAAAGTTTTGAACAAGAATGTCTTAAAATAATTTGTAAAGATACCAGTTTGCATCCACCCGTTATTGGTTGCTGCATATGATGTCGCTAGAAAGCCTATAGTTTCTCGTGCAGTCTACTGATACTATATATTCTTTCCCTTAAACATAACAAGTGGTGGAACCTTGCCACCAGCAGAACTGCATGTCAGAAGAATAGTTATAGTATTGCTAACCGGGGAACAGATTGTTCCTGTGGACGCTTCTCCTTTTCTTTCACACCACTTTTGTGTTTGATGGGTCAGTACAGAACGAAGTTTTATCGATATTTCATGCTTAAAATGATTTTTTTTGTAAATCCAAACTATCGATGGTTGCAGTATAAGAAATACGCTTTAATGACAAATGGGTCACATATTTTTTTTTGGAGTACTCAACGCTTTGAGGTTTCTTTATCGACAATTTGTAGCGCTTTTTAAACCCCAAAAACCAACCTTCAGAAAGTACACCGTTCTTAAATAGAGTTATGATTGAATTTAACCTAACGTAGTCACAAGAAGAAAAACTTCTTTTCTTGATAAGCCAAATCCGTGGGATCATATGTAACAAAAACACTCAACTATTTTTGTTATCCGCCTGTGAAACCGCTTACGATCGACCAAACAAAGAAAATTTCTTCACACGTCGTTGTTTCAAATGATCGACAAGTATAGTTTTAGGAATTGTGCAAAGTTTGCTAGCTCTGTATGTTGTAATCCTACAAATCTTTAATTCTTTGATAGCAGTTAACAAGTCTTCTTTGAAATAATACGATTTTTTATATAGTTTTGCACCATATTACTCACACGTTAAAGTTAAAAAGTAAAATGTGATTAGATTCAGTTTTTCAGGGGCAAGAGCAACCTAAAAACGCATTGAACCGGTCTTACCCCCAACCTCATTTTTCCGGGGGAAAAGAGTTAAAGAAACAGCCACAAGAAAATTAGGAAAAATATTTTCCACCTAAAAACCACACAACTATTACTCCTATACAACAGTCAGTACCGTTCTGTTACAAAAAATACTTTAAATAATAGCAGAATTTAATCCCAGTGCTTATACTCTGCAGTCATGCATTTAACAGATAAGGTTATGTTACCACTGATTACATCAATAATAATAAAGTTATAGATTTAATTTAGAAAGTCACCAATGTAGTTTAGATACCCGTAATTCCTTTAAAACAAAAATTCTGGCATGGTTCGCACTTGCGCCACCTTACATTAAATCAAACAAACTTACCTTTTTTTTATAAAACAATTTACTGTTATTTAGTTTTATTGTGACATTGTTAAATTAGACGACAACATTAGTTAGCGTCAAACTTAGCCATCAACTCCTTAAAAGTTATTCTTACTGTTAAGGACTTAAAAATTTCACGACAAAAGTTTCTACCGCAATGACAATTTATTTTTTTGTTACGACATATTTGTAGATTAAAAAACTTCAACAGAAACTTTAAAAAAATCTTTAATAATTGTTTATTTTATTCAAAAGTTTGTTATTTAATATTCAGTTTTTATTTGCGTTATTTTTGTTGAATTCTAATGTTAGATCAATACTTTAATCTACAGATTTTATGTTTAAATAAATAAATTATTTTTTAATTTGCATTGTAATTAAATAAATTGATACAATGTCCACAAACAAATTTTTCTTTAAATATGAATTAGTATATGTCAAAAAACGAAAAATGTTGCTAACTTATATATTATACACCTAAATAAGTAAATATGTATTAATGATAAATGTTGTACTTAAAACAGCATTAAAAATTAGTATTTTTTTATAAATTTAAATTGATTTTAAAAAAATATCGTTTATAGCTCGGCAATAGCAGTTTCTCTCAAGCTTACAAGATGTCATGTTTTTAGATAAAAGTATGCATTTTATAATAATAATAAAGATAATTACTTAATTTTTTGTAGTTATTTACAATTGAGTGCTTGTATGTATATATACAATATGTAATAAACAATTATAAACACAAGATGACGCAATTCTAAAAATTAAAATATAAATTTAAAATGTTTTTGTACATTTATGTGTTTAAATATAATGTAAAGTAACATTCCTTTATACAGAGTTTAATATTATCTAATTAACATACTTTTCAGATGTTTTTGCAGCTTCAAATTTAGTGCCTATTTTACTGCAGTGTGAGGATTTTATTTTACTGTCATATAACAATGTACTTAAAAATCAAGTTACATTTGATGTACAAAGCATTATAAAATACGGTTTACATTTAAAACGACTAAAAACAGATGTTTAATGGTTTTGTACACGTTTTTGATGTATTCGTTTGTTCACAACAAATTTTATTGTTTTTTTAACTTTATTATGCACTTGATTTTTAACACATTTGTTTTATTAGGTTTTTGTATACAAGCTTCCAAATAAAATTTGATATAAAAAAACCTTTTGCTATTTATTTTTTTTTGTTTTGTAAATGTAAAACCTGGCAAACAATTTGAATAAATTCAATATTTATTCAAAATTAAAAATTTACCAGTTTTGAGAAAACAATTGTTGTAACATTGTGTACGTTTTATTATTGACTAAAAAAAGTAACGTTTAGTAAATTAAGCAAATACTTTTATTGATATTTAATAACATTAACGATTGTTGTTGACTAAACTACTTACAAGTATATACACTTTGGTAATGTATATAGTATAGACTACCATATAAAATTAAACTACAGACACCTTTAATTCGACGCTAATAAACAATTTATTGATTCTGCTGTAATACTTTGTAGTTCTTTACGTTTGATTTATTATACAGTCAAGGTTTTAGAATTTAAAAATAAAATGATAATTTTAATAACATTTACTTTAAATTTTAAAGTGCAAATACCTGTACAGTTGGAACAAGCAATAAAAAAACTACTGTTTATTTTATAAATTGTTTTCAAACATTTTTAAAAATGTGTTACGTAAAATTAAGTTAACATACTTATTACCTTTTAAATAATTAATCTCTATATTTTAAGCATAATATTATTACAAATACTGAATTACATCACATTTACAAACTGCGCAAAAGTACGTTTAATTTATATTTTTATTTTTAAAGTAGATATAACACAAAAAAAATATAAATAGTGTTAGAATACATTTTGGGCATATCGTTTATAAATTACCGCTTACCTGTTGTAAGTTAAACAATATTGGTAAAAAATACGCAACAATACCATCAAGTATTGCATTTTTATTTATTCAAATTGTTGGTATAATCAGTTTAGATAATGATACAAAAAATTTGAGTAAAAAAGAATTATTAAAATTTTAGGTAAACAAAACTATAAACTCCGTAGTTCACATTACGTAATATTCAATAACACAAATATTATTATTGTTGTTTTACGTTTGAATACTTTTATACATAAGGTTCACTTATTTGAGTTATATCAAACATTCCATTGATTAAGGAAAATAGTGACAGACATGTTTGCGAAATATTAGATTAGATTCATAGTTGGATCATAGAACAGCAAAGCCTTTTACATAAAAATACCATAATAAAGATTCATTTTATAATTGTGCAAAATGCTCGGCTGAATAGCGATAAGAAATATTATATAAGGAAGTTAAATTAGATAAGTAGTTAGTTATTAAGTTTACCTTGTAAATAAAACACGAAAATCTATCAAAGTTTTTGCCTGATAAATAAATAATTTAAGTTTGTATTTTTTAAAAACAAAAAATCCGAACAAATATAACTTTTGTATCACATTGAGACAGATTAAATAATGTTTTTTGACATACGTGTTTGTGAGTATATTAAAAAAAATAATTTTGCCAAAATTAAATGAGTTTCTCTTACTTTTTTTATTATTTTGTATTCTACAATATACTTTTATTCAATCACCAAAATGATACCAAAACGACATAGATACATATCACAAAATAAAAGCAACATAACAAAAATTGAATAATTTTTTAATAATGAAATACTAAAAAAACATTGCGTCTACAAGCGAAAGCTTTGTCGAAGACCGGCGTGCAAAAACAAAAAGTGCGCCTCTGCATTCTTAAAATTAACAAACCGTCTAATAAAATGCAAGTTTTTTTTTGTTGTCATTTTTACCTTGCGCACATTTAGCTTTGAATTTTTCAAGTTAAATTCTGTAATAATTTTGCATACATCTCGACGAATACCGTAATAGTCAAAAATGCAATATAAATTAATTATTAATGTTATACAATAGTTTTATTTTATCATAAATTTTATACAAATTATTAGAACATGCTTTAATAAAATTGAAATTTACACGTTTTATTTAAAAAAAATTGTATTAACGTTTCAAAGTCTAAATCATTAATTAAAGCAGATTTGATTGAAATGATAGTAAGATTTTCTAATCGTTCTTGAATCATAATAAAACGTAAAACATTTATTTTACAACTACTAGGTTTTACAGCATATTGTATGTTTATTAGCGGTTAAGCAATGTTCTGCATTCTTTGTGATTAATCTCATTTCTGTACAGGTCAGTCATTTCCTTACAGTTCAAAGTCATTTCGGTACAAGGCAATATCATTACCGTATAGCATAATATATTATAAAAGCATAGTTTAGAAAATTTGTAACACTTATTTTTTGTACCGCAATACAAAATTTGATCACACATCGTTACAAAAAAATTATAATTATAAATTTTTTTTATCAGTTGTTTAGAAACTTTACAATGATTAGAGTATAGGACACAACGGCCACTAGACACAACGGCCACACAGAATTTAGTATGCCCATATCGGCCACACTGGACACATCGGCCAAATGTGATGTGTAGACACAACGGCCACCTTGAACGTAACGGCCACAGCTCCAGCTGGACACGACAGCCACCTTAGACACAACGGTTACTAGACACTACGGCCACAGAGACACTGGACACATCGGCCAATGTAGGCACAATGGCCACAGCTCTATATAAATAACAACTTTCTGCTCTTATGAATGAGAACGTTTACGCATGCCTATATTTTTCTGTATTGGATTGTTATAAATTGATCTATATCTAAAAAGTATTACTACACTTTGGGTGACTGGATATTTTTATTATATTTGCACCTGATAGATGTTTGTAATTAGAAGTCATTTAAAAAAAAGTAAACGAACAAAATAATGCTTGTTAGCAAAACGTGACTAGAAATCCGTATGAATCCCATATACAGTATAAAGATTAAATTGTATACTGTAACTGTTCACAATGACATTCTAACTGATTTTGAGGTATTTTTTAATATGTAAATAAATGAGGATAATGCATATTATAATTTAGAATAAACAGCGGCCTCAAATTCATGTTACGGTTATGGTTCAGGCCTCCAGGCCACTGTATAAACCAACAATAAATTAATAAAATATGGGAATTTTTACTTTATGTTTCTGTTAGTTTGGCTGCGGGCCATTTGAGATCACGGACCTGGTTCCACCAAACCTACTGAACCGTTGTAGCTACGGCGCTTAATATTTTTGCTTTAAAATCTTCTACTACACATAACGAATCCGTTTGCTTTTAACAAATATTTCGTCGTAAAAGGATTAACAGTTCTTGACAGTAAAAAGGT
Source organism: Aquatica leii (assembly GCA_035610365.1). NCBI lineage: Eukaryota > Metazoa > Arthropoda > Insecta > Coleoptera > Lampyridae > Aquatica > Aquatica leii. The sequence continues at coordinate 52,909,890 of CM069432.1, forward strand.
TTACCAATACAGCGTTACGGTAAACAATATTACTCTTTTATTATATTTGCATAAGAAGTATGTGTCTGCCTGCCAGGTATCTACCAAACGTAAGATGTTATTGTTTGAGTTTCTAATTTTTTACAACTTTCGGCTTTGGATTGAGATTTCGCAGCAGCGTGTATGTAACAAAGAATAAAATAAATAATGCAGTAAATAACCGATTAACTAAAAATATGTAAGTAAATCATATCGCAAACATATACCAACCTATGTAGGTACTTAATATTTTAAAATTCTAACAAATGTAGAAAAATCCATAAACCTAGAAATATTATGTCACATCATGCGTACTATAGCAGGTGTAATTTTTGAGATCATTATTTTTTTTTGTATCGAGTTTATCCACTTTCAATTTTGTGAAAATGAAAGTACAAAAAATTCCTGGTCACAAGAGGAGGTCGAAATATTTCACATGTGAAGCTACTAGCGGTTTTTATAATCAAAAAAAGTCTCAAAGGGACAACGTGACGTATTTAGTGTGTGTCGAAAAAGACTGCAAAGCCGGGGCATCATTCTCCGGCAGTTTATTTATGTCCGTTCAAAACGAACTCCACAACCCAGTAAACACGGATTGAAACTGTTACAGTCACAAAATTAAAACGATTGTTTCATTACGTTGTTTCGTGTTAGTTCCATTTTTATATCATTTACATGTAACTGACAGTGAATAAATTGAAAGAGTTCGGATTTTTCACAATCAGTTTTAAACCGTTTCAGTACTTGCAATTTTTTCCCATAATCAGCAACCGTCTAAAACTGATTTACTAAAACCGAATATTTTTTGATGAACTTGAATTGTTTGAAGATCGATTAAATAAGATTGAATTATTTTCAAAACAGTGGAATCGTTCTAGTAAAAACGAATACTTTGTGATTAGCCAGTATTAGTCGTTGCTATACTTTTGATTACTGTCGTCAACGCTTGCGCTGCAAATTGATGTCTTTTCACTTGTTCAGTTGTAGTTTGATAAGTGATGCTGTGTGTACAATTACGAAATGGAACAGTAAACGGTAAGTCGAAACATTTTATTATAATCCATAAACGTAATCAATATTATTATCATTTCTGTTATTTATTTATCATGTTTTAATTTGCATAAATGTAAATGCAAAAATGTAAAAAATGTAAATTAACACACATGGTTGTGTTAAGGTAGATTATTGCGTAAATCTGATGATACTTTAGGATTTATAATTACAGTTCAATTCTTCAAGTTTTCTATACGATTATGTACAGCTAAAGGTATTCACAGTGTTTTTATAACTTTCTTATGATTGCTAAAGTGATATTTATATTAAGTTTGTGTTGTTTTTGATTAAAAAAATGTAATGAATATTTATTTCTATGTTACAGATGCGGTTAAAAGTTGCTACCCAACAGTAACTGATGCAGTTTTCGAGGCTTCCGTGAAAAGACCACATCAAAAAAGTTGCAATATGTAAAAAACTCAATGTGATATTGTATTTAAAAATATTTATTGTGCAATAAAATTTGAAACGTGCATTCGAAAATGTATTATTATATTATTAAAAGAATTGTTCTAGTTCATTATAGAAACAAGAAAATCATATATTTATTGATCATTTAGTATCCGTTCAAGAACGGAGCTTTTAAAACGTAAACCGAATGCAACATTTATTTTGCAACAGATTTGAATTTAAAATACCGAAACTATACTGATTCAAATAAGCGAAACAGCGATGGACTTATAGCTATTTTATTGCAGTTAGGTTTCTTTTATGTTTGAAACAAGAGTGAATCATAATTCTTTTGTTTTGAAACTGTTACTAAACATTATCAATTTTGTGTTTACTAGGAATCATCTATCAGACCTAACTAAGAAGGACGCCCTTATGCTGAAACAGTAAATGTTAACCGAAGCCGCGTCCTTAAGTGACAAAATTAGAATAATTTTTGTAACCAATAGTGCCAGGTAAATAGAGTGAGAAGAAAGAACTGAATACTGCCTACAACTTTTATATACTACTTTTATACAAGAATGACTTCAATAAAAGTTGTTTGTTACAGAATGGCGTATATCTTAGTAATATCAAATCAAAGTTTCAGTTTTTCTGCTATGTCGACCAAATGGCAACCCCAGTGTTTTGCTTTTTTTTAAATATTGCAAGTACAATCTTTTTGTCAGCTAATATAGGAAAATGAATAATTAATAATTTAAGAAATGCACTTTCCTAATGCTATGTTCGGTATATGGCTTTTTTTAATCCGTGTGCGTGCCTTCAAATCTTTCAAGATTTGTGGTCGTTAGAAGCTTTGAAAACAATTTAAACACGTTTTGTAGTAAACTTAAGGTTTGTGCAGTTGTCTATGTTCTGTAATTTTGATAAAGTGAACTAGTAAATGCAATTTAAAAATAAAATTTATTCAGATATATCGTTTCAACCAAGTTTTAGAATTAAGACTACAATTTGAATGAATGTTGCCGAATTTTCTCTTTTTGTGTAATAGACCACAAAATGTTATTGAAATATGTCAAAAAATAATATACTTAGCTATAAGGGCACCTCCTAATTATAGTAGAATACGTTTTTTTTTGTTATTTAGATAAAGCATTTGAAATAATATAATTTCAAAATTTGTTTAATAATAACTGAGTTAGCCATAAGGTCACGTCTTCATTATTGTTGGATACTTACATAAAATATGTACCTAAAATTTGGTTGCAATAAGTGAATTCGTTTTTGAGTTATCGTCCAGACTGAACGAGCGAGTATCGAGGGCATAATGACGAGCAATAAACCTTCATTAACGCTCGGTACAAAAGTTATAAGCATTAATTAATGTCAGTATAATTGTGAAAAACAACATCAGAACTAGCGGACAGCTGTTTTGTTCTTTAGGAATTCGTCAGCGCTAGGATACACCGATGTGTTTCCACATTGTTCCTAACCTATTTTATAGTTGGGATTTTGACAGCGTGACTTGTCAATAGATCATTGACTTTCGCTGTCATTAAATCAAATGACAACTTTTCTACCCTCCGTACTAATTTATAGTTTTCTATATTATCATACGTGGTATTTTTACCACAGAATGGCGTTCCAAAAACATTTTAAATATGTTGGTAATGTCTACACGATATTAAAGAGTACGGTTGTCTGTCAGTCGGTGTATCCTAGCGCTGACGAGTTCCTAAAGAACGAAACAGCTGTCTGCTAGTTCTGATGTTGTTTTTCACAATTATACTGACATTGTTCCTAATCTATTTTATAGTTGGGATTTTGACAGCGTCACTTGTCAATAGATCATTGACTTTCGCTGTTATTAAATCCAATCACAACTTTTCTACCCTCCGTACTAATTTATAGTTTTCAATACAAATTTTATTAATGAAATGTTAAAAAATGCGATCGAACATTAGTTATAGTAAAACTAGAAGCCTAATCATAAGCTGAATGACAAACAATACCTTTTCTCTGTATTACATTATAATCTTATAAAAACCAACAATTTGCTCAGTATCCTTCATCGTATTATATATACAGATAAATAGCTAAAAGTCAAAAATTAAATAATAAGCATGCTTCTAATTTGTAATATAAGCCTAGACACATTGACATACAATAAATACAAAGTTTTGACATACAATTATTTAATTGTTATTGGAGGCACAATTTAATCATATTTATAGACATTTCACGTAAATTAATGCAACTGGCTACAAGTTTTTAATTGTTACTCTAAACTATAGATGGCTATCGGAATGAGAAATGTTCTGGATTATTGACAGTGTTTACAAAATAATGACAAACCATGACAAATATGGAGTTTTGTTAAATTCATGATGAGTGACGGACGTATAAATTTGTGCCAGTCGTTGCATAATTTATTTGGGTAAAGTTAAATTTGAGTACTATAATATCTATAATTATTTGTAGCACAATTAATTTTACACGTGCATACTAAAAAACAAATATTATCTTCAGTTGCCAATAAAAGTTTTGGTTGTGTTAATTATATACGAACACGATAAATTGTTGCATTAAATAAAGCAAGGTCAAGGTGTCGAATTACAATTGATATATGTAGATAAAATTTTATGTTAATATACAGTATGATCTAATACTAGTATTATACATTTATTGTTAAGAAATGGATAAATATATTCAAATATCTAACAGTATCGGTAGTAATGAAGACTTAAGAAGACAACCAAAAAGGAAGAAAGAAGATAGGGAAAGCGAAAAATCAAAACAACTTCAATTAATGGAAGAAGTACTACAACAAATTACCGCGCTTAGACAAGATAATTTAAAAATTAAAAATGAACTTAAAATACGAGAGTAATAAAAAGAAGTGGCAACTAGAAAAAAAAACGTCTTAGAAACACGTATAAAGCAATTGGAAAACGACAAAAAAAGAGAAGAAAAGAGAAAGAATAAAAATAACATAATAATTTCAGGAATAAAAAAAAAACTTCTTCTTGGAAGAATTAAATGTCGAACCAGAAAAACCAATTCTGATTGGAAAACAAAAAAACAAGAAATTAATATTAATGAAATTTCTAAATTTTAAAGAAAAATGAAATATAATGAAAAAGAAAAAAACAATAAAAGTTAGACAGGTTTTCATCAATAACGACTTAACAGTTCAAGAAAGAAAAATACAGAAAGTCATCCGTGACATAGCCAAGCAGGAAAGGAACAAAGGGAAAATATTGAAAGTGTTTTATAACAAATTATAATAAGTAACGATGTGTATGTTTGGAATAAAAAAACAGAATCTGTCGAGTTAAAAAACTAAAAGTTGTTACAAATATAAACAAATCGTGTATTACAAAAAACGAACTAAATGTGTTGTTTTGGAATGTAGAAGGAGTGGATTATGTATTTAAACTAAGTAGGAGTGAAACAAAAAAGTAATAACTCATGATTTAATTTGTTTTAATGAAACGTTTTTAGTACAAAAAAATAAAATTGAAAATAATATATTTAAAACAATTATGACTGCATAATTTCAAGCACAACAAAAGAAAACACCAAAGGAAGAGCTAATGGGGGAATTCATATATACATGTTAAAGCATTTGCAGTGGAAAATTATTGATATTTCAAATTTATGGGTATTCCTAGAAATAACTAATACCAAAAGCAGTACGATAGTAGAATGTGTATATTGGAGACGCAATACAAATATAGATAAGTGTATAGACTCGATGGAAGATTTACTTCTTCAAATCTCAGAAAAAAATTTAGGAGAGAATGTAATTTTAGGGAGAGACTGGAACTGTAGAATCGGCGAGTTAAATCAAATAGACGAGGATATGCTATATGGAACAAATCTAACAGCAAAGAGAAAAAGCATGGACAATAAAGTCAACAGGAGAGGAAAGCAATTGGTTAACATGATGGAAAATCATGGATTTTTTGTAATGAACGGTCGTAATGTTAGCGATAATCCGGCTCAGATAACATGTAGTACTCCAAATGGAACAAGTGTAATTGATTTTGTTTAGATTAGTGAAAATACGGCGGCTTCTATAAACGACTTTCAAGTTGAACATTTGTCTACCAGTTCTAGTCATTGCAGTACTTTAATATCGATGTTGTTTGATTAGAAAGTAAACAAAAAATGTATCTTGGAGGAAAATCAAAAACAAATTATTACTAAAACGAATTATATTTGGAACAAAAAAACAACAGCAAGTTATAAACTGTTTTTAGATCTTTCTAATTCAATTTATTATAATAGCGATGATATTATTAATAAGTTAGCACAAAATATGTTAAACTCTATAAAACAGGCAGCAATCAATTCAAGAGCTTTACAGGTCAGTACTATTAATTTAGCAAACAGTAAATAGGTTGTATCGCTCTGGTTTGACGAAGTGTGCAGAATAGCAAAAAATAGCGTTAGCCAATGTTACAAAAAGTGCAGAAAAAATAATTACCATCCTAATGCAATAATTGAATACAACAACAATAAAAAACTTTACAATAAAACAATTCAAATAAAAAAAAAGCGTACTACAGTAAGATTTTAGAAAAATGCACAATAACGGAGAATTTTGGAACACAACTATACCTTTACAGGAATTAGTAAATTTTTACAAAAGTTTTTACCAAATAAAAAACGGAGAAATATTTACAGAAATATCTATTAACTTACATCTGCATCATTCTTGCTTAGATCAACCGATAACGCTAGAAGAGTTTCAAAGTGCAGTACTGACATTAAAAAAACATAAAGCTACAGGATTGGACCACATACGAAATGAATGTTACAAATATCTACCTGCACCATGGGAACACAATTTAGTAAATATGATGAACAAAGTGTTAATCACCGAAACAATGCCTAAAGCATGGACGGAAATAATAACTAAATTTATTTTTAAAAAAGGAGATAAAGATAAAGACCTATCTTATTATAGAGGCATTTTATTAGTTAGTACAATTGTTAAAATACTAACCAAAATACTTAATACGCGACTCATGCAGTATAGTGATGAAAAAAATTACTACATGTTTTCAATTTCAAAAGTCTGCAAGAAGACTAGTAGTAAAGTTGCAAATTAAGTGCTTTGATTTATTCTATTGATTTTGAATTTAATCTTTCTAAAATATATTTACATTGAATTACAAGAACGTTGCCACTAAATACTAAAATATGCAATCAATCTAAGACATTCAATTTAAAAATCAAACTCTTTTATACTATATACCTACCATTGAAACCAAAAGAAATTTTATCATTGTGGTTCACGAAATACTTGTACAAATCTCATAAATTATGCTTTTGTAACCTATTATCGGTTGGCAATGAGTTTGATCTGTACGGCAATAACTTTGACTTATACGAAAATTAAATTGGTTAAACACAATACATAAGGTAAACTAGCATCGTCAATAAAATTAATAACACAAAAATGGATAAGAATAATGTAAATTATAAGTTACAATGTAATTTAGGTAACAGTTAGCAAAGTGATATCTGAAAATTCTGCAAAAAAAGTTTTTTTCAAGTATATCAAAATTATTTTAATTTTTGTCATTTAATATACTCTTAAATCTTGTACAAAACTCTAGCTGTACCGATTCAGAATAACTACTAAATTTCTAAATATTAAAAAAAAAAATTTGAAATGCCTCATCCATGACTTTCTAACGTCGATAACAAAAAACTTGTTAAGCCTTCACTAGTAAAATCAGTTACGAAACAAAAAATTAGAAAGCGTTCAGCAATATTAATTTTCGAATCGTTTAAATAGGGGAATCTGATACATACTAAAATTTGTTTTTGGTGGGTTACAATAGGTGCACATTGAGAATTATTAGCATTTTTAATCATGTTTAAAGTTTAGAGTTTTATTTGCTTATAAAAACCGGTTTTCATGTTCAGAAATAACAGCATACATATACCTATGCCATAATTTCGACACATTTACCATTATGATCTTAATACAATTTATTAATAGCATCTTAAAATACTAAAATAATAAATAAAAAAAAATTCTGTTTGCCCAAAAATTAAACTGTGTGAAAAATACGTTTAATAAAGGCATTTCAATATTTTGTTTCTGTATTGAATATCTCATTAAACCCATTGTATAATAATATAATAACTATTCTCGTTTAGTTTTTTCATAATTTTTTTAAAATTTTAGTAAAATATGTATCAGAAAACTTACGTTCTGATTTATCTTTGTCATCAATTATTAATTTTACCCTCTTTTCTAGACACTTTTAAATTTGTATGTCAACCAAGTAAAACTGCCAATATTATACTTGATTATACTCTTATTATTTTCTATAACTTACCGACATTCTTATCTTACATTACTTTTACTTAAAATTAACACTGTTGCCAAACGTATCTTTTTGACTATATTTTGATGCAAACTAAAACAAAGATTCTGTAACACTTCTCGCTAAAATTAATTTACCTTAACATAAAAGAATTCAAAACTATTTCTAAATAAACATAAAATATAATAAAATAAACATAAATTTTCTGTAAAGATCCTTTGTCGCCATATCCGCAAGTTGAAATTTTGAATATAATAATAAGTGCAATGCAGCCCTCAATTATCTTCGTACACTTTAAAAGTACAAAGATCCTTATCCATATTTACTAGTCATTTCTTCACCCACGAGCAATCTTGCACCCTTGCATATAACGCCACTAATTCTACTTCGGTACTAGATAATGGTATGCATTTCTGTTTTTTTTTGTTACCCACATTATTGTATTCCCAAAAACTTTAATCTAATAATCACATACCTATTTCCTATTCTTATAGTCAGTGCCCCAATCGGAATCTATATAACTAAAGAGTATTTCATTATAATATTGTTTTCTGGCATAAATTGAATCTACATCTATCGTCCTTTTCAAATATCGATAAAATCTTTTCAAAGTTACCCACAGTTCATCTGGATTTAAGTCTTAATATCTACTATAATAATTTACTGCGTATCTAATATTAGGTTGCGATCCTAACATCAGATACATTACACAACTTATCAATTATGTCACTGGTTTTGTGTTAATAACTTTTATGCCTTAATTTTTAGTGATGGTTCTATAGATGTCGAGCTTGGCTAACAATTCTCAAAATTAAAACGTTTTAATATACTCTTTATGCACCGTTCCTGGTTCATTTTTAACAATCATTATTTTTGTTGTACATTATCTTAAAGCTTAAAAATTTGTTTAAATCTTCTTTATCCTTAACATCAAATTTGACCATTATGTCATGTTTGTATTGTATTGTAACTTGCAATTTTGGTCTTGATATTATCATTATATCATCAACATATAATAAAATATGCATTTTATTATTGCAATAACTTTTATTTACAATCAGTTTATAATATGACAATTAAAAAAGTGGGCCATTAAAAACTCAAATCCATTACAAACCACATTATATATGATATGTAAAAGAAGTTCGTTACCATAATAATGTCATTACGTACCATTTCGTCAGTGTACCGTGAAAGCGCGAGGTGGCGTAAGACAGACCTTAAATTAAAAGTATACACAATGATTGTATACAGGTTAAAGGTGGAATTATGCAGACCAATTGAAAAGTGAAAATTAGAAAGGACCTAAGTGCCAAAAATAAAGTTTTGCGATAATCGAGAAAAACTAAATAAAAGGCACAGAACTTGATTAAGCAAGCGGTTTAGCATTTAAAACAAAACGGAAAACATAATTCTTAACAAAGATTTGCATTTTTTTTCAAACTTTGTGTTAAAAAATTGTTAAACAAGTCAAATTAGAAAAAGGTCTAAGTACCATAATTCATTTTGATTCAAGAAACATTCATAACAAACGTTTTAGTTTTTTTTTGTAATATTGTACATTAATATCTCTTTTGCTCTTTTGGCTTTGCAATGATGTATATTCAGCTGAACTTTGGCAGATTCACTTGACTTAATATTGGCTTTAATTTCACAGTCTAGTTTGACACATGTGCTGCACGTATCGGTTAGAGATCTATGAAAACATAGGTTGGGAAAATCTTTGATGAAAACAGATCTATAAAATTTGTAACTTACTATTGAATCTAGATGTATTTGCATAAAAGCTTTAAATAATCTATGAATATTTAAGTCAAGACTCAGGTACTCTTTTTTAGATTTGATCCTTGAATAATGATCACCTTCTCTTTGAATCAAGTTTATGTGGTTTTTTACCAAAAGACAATTAGTTTCAGAGCAGCATGTCTTGTACCTTTATCATTGTAACAGATTTAGCCCATATGGACACGTACTTTTTTATTATTAACATCGAATGTATTCTGAAATGTTTTTTTACATACTCGAAAAAATTTTTTTTGTTCATTAGAGAAGGAATAGCATATTGTTGCTTAACGTTAGCTATTTTACTCATTCTCATACGAACCATGTCGCCTTTTTTGAACATCACAAATACTTTTAAGCTCTATACCCGTATAACCCGTATAATTCCAAAATGTAATTACTTATTTGTTGTGATTTATTTTGTAAAAATTAGAGAACCTAAATTTTATTATTGTAATGATAACAATATCCTTGAAGTGTAACAGGTGTTTGGTACGTTACTTTTATCACAGTTAGTTTGCAGGTTATGAAAACAGTCAAAGGATAAACAAAAACACGAATTTCGAGGTTATGTACACTGGTACTACATTAGTCAAATAAGAATTCAATTCATATGAATATAAAACAAATTGATTTCGTGTTTATAGGTTTACTCGTTCTACTACATTTGCTCATTCAATACCGTATGTCGATTTCGTCAAATTCACTGCGAATGTTCACCATCCTTATTTACTTCACTGATTTATATGAAAAGACAATATAAACACATTAGGTAGCTAGTTTCAGACATTAATGACGTAGGGGTAAACATTCCTGGCGAGAATAATACCTGTCAACTGCCCGCAGTATATCTAAACTTTTCTATCTTGTGTAATGTATTATTATTATAAATAATCACCAAGAAATCATCACGAAAACTAATCCAATTACCTTGTTCGCCATTAAATGATCGCAACACTAATTCAGGTAATTTTATTTTTGCTTCTATGGGCGCATTACTTTTATTTCCGGGAACAGGAAAACTGTTGCCGTTATCTTTTAAAAATGCCTTAGCTTTATATAATTCTTCAAAATAAAAATTTCTAAATTCTACTATTTTATCTAGATCCCTTTTTACACAAGTTTTATCTTGTTAAATTTCTAATTGAACTCTTTCATCAAAACCATATAATATACCCTCAAATTTGATTTGCTTCAACAGAATTTAAAGATTCACCAAAAATAAGTAAATTTTTGTGTATAAAATTCCCGTTTTGTCCAATACAAATAATTTAAAATAAAACAAAGAAATAAGGAATATTGGTACCTGGTTTGATTGTTTTTTTTATGTCTTTCGTTAAAGCGATGTCCTTTTCGGTCGTTCCAAACCGTGTTCGTCAACGTCGTTTAATCACTTGTCATCTACGCCTACGCCCTTTCTTCGTCTTCTCGCTTGTTTTTCCAACTTTGTGTTAGACCTCACGTTCTATTTGATATACCCTACTGCTTGCATAATTTCCTTTAACCGTATCGCTGGTATCCACTAAAAACAGTTGTGCCAAACTCTTTAACGTTAGAAAATATATATTTCGTGTTTTTCTATACACTTTTTTTGCTTACACTTTTCTGCAACTTTTAGTAATTCGACTCTGTTTGCAGTCTATGCTACTTGTAATTAATTTTTACTATTTAATTTAGATCACAGATCCGGTTCCAAATGAACCAAAAAAAGTTCGATAAAAGTATTTGCATAAATTTTATTTACAAAAATGTAAAACTAAAAAAGCAACACTAACTTAACTTGAATACTATAAACGACTGTTCGCTACCACATGTTAGGCGATACTATTCACTAAAAACACATTAAAGTCCCTTATGAAACATTTCCCCAAAATGTCAAAAATACGCACAAACAAGAATGAAATCTTATATTTTAGCTTAGATGTTTTTAAAGTAAACTAATAAAAAAAATGCATAAAAGAGGTTAATGTAGTTAAAATCTTATAATGGAAATTAGATAATTGTCATAAATTTTGTCAAAAACACGTTAATTTTTTCAAAAAAATTTTTTGGAATATCTTTTTTAGGAAAGGTAAAAGTAAAGTGGTCAAATCAGAACACATTTTATTTATAAAAAGCAAACAAATGCTCAGATTTGAGCAATAGAAGTAATAAGACGACGCGACGTTAGTTTATTTATGATTAGATAATAAACTATATAATACAATATATAAGTTATGCTACTATTACAAACTCATAAATAATCTGAATAGGCAATAAAACAGTATTTTAGCAGTAAAACTTAATGCAACATAATTTTCGTTTACAAATTAGGCAAGTATACAAATGAATAGAATGCAAATGTATAATTAGTTATATAAGTTCGGTTGTTTTTCACTTTTATTCACATAATTATTAACTTCCTTTTTTTCTATCTTAATGTAGTGTACATCTTAATTTACAGGTGAATTGTTTTTTTCCTGTAGTAGTTTTAACATATGACTTTGTGTTCTGTTGCGAAAAACAACTTATTCATTAAACTTGATCTTAGGCATTATGCAGCATTAAGTTGATAAAAAAACAATGAAGACATTATGAAATTAATATCTTTCAATCTTTATGAACAGTTTAGACAATATAGTCATTTTTTCGAATCTACCAATTCCCAATATAGTTTTACCATTCCCACCAACAGCAACAAATACATCTCAACATAGACTAGAGCAACAGCGGTAACAAAAAAAGTTAAAACACAGAAAAGTATTTATTAGAACAAGAAGTAACAAATAGTCTTGAAATATTAAAAAATAAACCAACTGTTCTTGTTGCAACACCCAACGAACGATCAATCAAATTATTGTAAGTTTTAGTATAAGATGTATGTTATAAACTAGATTTAATTAAAACTACTTACACTGACACTGAAATGTGACAAAAAATGTAGAAAAAGCTAACAATTTAAAGTTTCAATAAAGCTTTAAAAAAGTTGAAATAGGTAGAGGAAGCAGGTAATCGATAATACAAAAAAGAGTCTTAAACCGTGGAGAGGATTATCTGTGTATTGCCTTAGAAGCGTTTCTTTGCCAAATTGTATGTATTAAATATTTGTATTGTTTAATTTGTAAATGTAATAATTTATAAGAATATTTATTGTATTTATTCTAATATATATTTTATTTGTATTTTAACAAGCAAGAAAATGCTTAACCAATAAACGCTCGAAAAATTCACCTACCTACATATAATGTGCACATAAAGTAATTGTTTTTGATTTAATATTATTTTATAGGTACCGATTATTTAATAATAAATACGCACAGAAAGATTATTATTAAATTGCAATAATAAAAATGGGAAGTTTAAAAATTTTTATTAGAGTATGTAAGACTGATAGGTTAATAAAGAAATATGCATAAATTAACCATTATTCTATATAATATAAAAGCTTATTATACCTACCTTTTTATAATCTATTCAACTTCTTGCTTAACACGGTTAATCGACGTTTTACTGCATTTTTACTATATACACCATGAGTACTTTACTTTTCTAAACCAAATGTTTTGTGTGCTTTGATTACAGTTGAATTTTGCCAACGTACAAATCTAGCATAGAAATTAAAGTAATTTTTAAAAGTTTTTTGTGTTGACGTTGTTAAACCGGAGTATTTATTATTACTTTGTTGACCTATATGTGGATGTAATAACACATTCGTCTAATAGTTTTTTTTACTAACTAAAAAATTGTGTAAAATGTATTAAAGTAATCATTTGAATCTATTCAAAGCACAAATAAATTGGATTTAAGAACATCAAAAACGACCTTTTTTTGCTTAATTTTTGATATGATAGGTAAAAATCATCGTTGAAATAACGTTTTTATTCATCTGCTCATTAAATGAATTGCATCACCAATAACTACGTACTTATAGTACAATATCGAAACCATTAGATTATCCAATTAGTGGAAGTAAATGCACGATATTATTATTAAGTTTTTAAAATGAATTATTGGCGTTAAACACACTTTTATGTTACTTATTCTTTACTTAGCACACACATTTAGATTACAAAGTCAAGAATTAGGATTAATTAGAGCAATCGCACAACTTGATTTGTTTTCTAGAATTAAAATAACATAAACTGAGTTATATTGAAGACAAATGATAACGTGGCTTTCATTCAATGCGATTAAATCATATACATAATTATTTTTTGTAATCTTTAGCTAATTAATGTTGTACTTCGGAGTATCTAAAATATACATTAACACTCAAAGTATACGCATACATTATTCAAATACTTGCAAATCTTTAAGTATTTCAATTTTAAGTTTTTATAAATAGCACTGCAAATTTTAAAAACTAATATTTCAATGTACTTTTGGACTACTCCAAGGAGTCAAACCAAACTCAACAGGTTAAAATAAAAAAAAACATATCAGCAATGAGGGAAGTTGTTTTTGGTGTTCTACAAGGTTCTATTTTGGGTCCTTTAGTGTATATTATATACACTTCCGATCTTTATCCCACTATCAAAACGTGCAGATATTATTTATATACTGACGGCACTCAGTTATATCCCAAATTTGATCTGAATCTGAGTAACCTAATTAAAGAATACAAAAAATAAATGCTTCTAAATCCGTAGTCATGACATTTGGCAAAACTCGCATTCGGAGTTTGATCTTGCCTATTGTAAAAATTAATATAGATAATTAAGTGATCTATGTTAAACAAGAGTGTAGGAATTTACTATTATTTGTAGACGATTGTTGACGTTTTAAAAAACATATCGGTAACTGCATTCGTAAATCTTACAACAATTTAAAATTGCTACATATTTATAGACTCACCCTAATCTATGTTGTAAAAGTTAATTAAACATACTAAATAAACTTGAAGCTTTCGGGGTTACAACTGGCGAATTATCTCTAACAGTTTCAGTACTATTAGTAACATGTGTACCTAGTGTTGTGGACGATATTATTTTTGGTATTGCTACTGGCAACTTTCCTATAGTAGGATTAATTTAACTGTATTTATTTCAACATTTATTTTAGTGCTTTTGCATGTTTGTACAATGTTTGGTCTTCTACTTAAACCAAATACATTGCACGGTTTATTACTTTCATAACTACTTTCATTTAACTTTAATTGTTATTGGTTAAGCCATTGGATTGTGGATAATACGAAGATAATTTTAATGCATATATACTATTGACTTAACAACACTTTTAAGATTCTGTTGAATTGAATGGAGGTCCGTTATCATCCACAATATAAAAAGTTTTTGTTTTTAATGTTTTTGGAATCATTACTCTATTACATACCATTAGACATTTTCTGCATTAGATGCAAAATAGACGCAACTGGAAACACAATTTGGTAGAGGGTTATATCCGAAAGTAAACGTGAGACGCTAAGAAGTAGAAAAAGCAGAAGAAGGCATTTTTCTTTATGAACGATCATTATGTTTTAAGGAAAATGGTTCTAATTGAGAATTATTTATTTTGTTTGGCGTTGACAATAGTCTTTAACTTTGAGTAAAATTTAACCATTTTCTGATTCTTTGCCTATTTCTACGCTAGACAAAGATATTTTATTAACAAAATAAAAAAATATATTGAGGACCCTACATTGGTAGGATATTTAAAAATAGCATATGTTTCTTTTAACTCTGATCCTTTCCGATATTTAATTTTATAGATTTATTTCTGGGTTTAATATTACTTTAAGTAGTTGGTGGTTCAAGAGTAATATTTTTTACATCAGATAGTGTTTCTGATGCAACAAATATTATCAATTTTAATATTCTATAACTTAAAACACTATTCTTCATGAATTTATTTTTATTTTATGTGAATCATAAAAGACTTGTTTTTTAATAACGCATATAATGGAGTTAATTTTAGTACAACAATGGTATAAACCTCGAATAATTGTTTAGCAAACTGACAAACAGTTTAAGTTGTGTGACATTTTTAGAATTTGGTGCTTTCATTATAGCTCGTTATATTTTTTTTTGGGTGTGGGACATTTTTTTAGATTACCTTTTAGCATGTAACGCTCTAAACTACTTAAAGTTCGACATATTAGACGTAACATTCATTAAACTTTTTATTATTATTTATGTCATCCAGGTAACAATGAACTTTTACCATTTCTGATAAAACTTTATTCATTACTGATTGAAATATTACCGAAACATTTGTCAACTCAAAGTGTTAACCGCGTGTACCTCAAGAACCTTACATGAGTATTCATGGTAAGTAATTCTGAAACTTGTATCTACTTTTAACTGTAAGCATGCTTTTGCTAAGTCTAGAACAGTAAATTTTTCTCCACCTGCCAATGGCGCAAAAATATCATTTATTGTCGGCAAAAATAATGTTTTCAAACTAAAAACTTATTGACTGTTACTTGTTTAAACAGACTGTAACATCCAAATCTTTTTTTTTTTACAACGGTAATGGTTCGCTCACTATCTGATACTAGCTCAATTATTCCTGTTTTCACTAATACATATATTTTACTTTTTGGTCTCACTGTATAAGGCATATTGTATGTTTTTTAAATACCAATTTTACATTTCCTTTTCTTACTATTTTTATAAATTGGCTTATAAATTGGTAATGCAAAGTTATTTTAGCATCCAGGAAATAATATATTTAACCAATCTTTGTTCAATAAAGGTGTAAATTTTTTTCTGATTGCTACCGGTAACACGCCTGATTTTCTTTCTAAATCTTAACATATACTTAGCTCACTGTTCTTAAGCTTTGTTGTATGATAGAACTTACACAGGTCTGGTTTAACATTATTTTTATTTAACATCGTTTACACTCATTACAGTTTTGCGTGCACCTGTTTCGACTTTACAACTTACATTTTTTTCTGCTATCCTTACAGTTAACTTGTGTTAGACATTGTCTTGTGTTTTGAAAAGATATAAATTTGCATTTACCTCAGAGTTTTCGTAATATTGTACTGCATCAACTCTGACTGCGTTGTTGTACCTTTTATTTCTACAGTCTGTAAAGGTCCACCCATTTTTCTTAAATTTTGTAGTTTTTCTAGTGACTTACTAAGCAATTGTTGGCGTTATTGAGCGTACCATAATGAAAACTTGAACTCACAGGCGACCTCGGCAGTTCCGACTGCTAACTTGGTAGAGATTTACTTGTAAATTGTTTATTGACTGCCTTATTTGATGATTTCTTTAACCCATGACCAATCCAAATTTTTTTGACACTACGTACCTCCTATGCTTTTAACAGCTTGATTTGATTACTAGCGATTTCATGCGCATAAACTATTGTAAAAGCTTTTCTGTAGTCATATACTGTTCGATGCCATTTACCGCCTTCTACGCATAATTAGGAACATCTGCATCCCGAATGACATTTATTTCCCGCATCCAAACGTCAAACAGCGTGCGGGAAAATTGAAAAGAACATAGGCATTTCTACAGTATTCATTTAAAACTACAGGTTCACAGAGCAAACAAGATAGTTGGAGAGGGGATACCGGCGCTACAGTAGCTTGTATGGTACAATCCCAAAAAAAGTATTTGGGCGCTTAATTTAAATGTATATTGTTGGATACACATAAATGTATTGTGTGCTGCATAACCAGTGTAACTTATTTTTGTCTTTACAAAATAGAAAGAAACATATCTATAAAAGAAATACTTTATTAAACTTAAAACCCAAAACATGAATATACAATTTTTAGTAACAATATTAAATTTTACAGAAACAGTTTTAAATAACTTAAGATTTATAAAATTCCTTTTGCTTATCTTAATTGTATTCAAGTTTGATATTTTGTTGAATAAACGAATAAGTTATTAGCTTGGCAATTTTTAGTAACACAAATTAATCCTTACATTGAAATCAAAATTAATTGAACAAGTACCTATTTAAACAGATTTATTAATCACTTTCATGTTCTTCTAAACTTGTGTCATCTTCCGATGAACCAGTATTCACTAAAAATTTAAACCCGTTGTTAACAAATCCATACGCACCACCTGCGTGTACAATAATGTAACGCTGGGCAGAACGATCAGCTTTATATACACCTGGTTGGTCCTTTGACTGCCAGCACTTACTGACCCCATAAGATGGGTGAATAAAAGTTTCGTCTAAATATGTAATTGCTTTTTTATTTTCTCTGAGAGCAGCGTTTTCTCTCAACTTTCGTAGATAACGAGAACGCCAAGCTACGATATCATTGCATCCCATGAGCAATTTTCGTCGGTTTTCACATTTTTTAAATTTGAAGCCAATTCTTAAAAGATGTTTTCGAATGGTTTTTTGTCCGCCAGTATAATTAATCTTGTCTTGCATTTTACTCACTAAATTTTTTAATGTTGGCACTTGCTTGTCAACTGTGTAAACCTCTTGCACTATTCTTTTTAAAATTCCTAAATCGCACTCATCCATCACTATGTTGTTGGATCCTCCGCTTCTTCTTTTTTTCGAAGGTGATTCTAGGATATTACCGTCAGCTACAGCAGCTTCTTTTCTGATTCTCAAAATAGTAGCCACTGATTTCCCAACAGCAGCCGCTGCAAGTTCGGTTGCCTTGTCCAAAGGGAATGCCCATTCTCCAGCAGCTTTTTGACTATCGAAGAAGTGAATAACATTTTTGATAATGTTTCGAGTCTCAGAATGGATAGTTTTCTTCATAGTTCCAGCCATAATAATAATAACCTTCAAACATAAAACTTACATTATAATTACAAGTTATTAAAACATTTGTAAATACATACCTGTATTTCACAAATAAAACAAGAAAGTAGTCTTCAAAGAAACTGATTTTAATAAACAAGAGTAACACTGGCACACAATAAAAGGAATTAGTAATTAATAAAACGCAAATAAAACGCACGCGGAAAATGTCAGCTGTAAACTGTCATAGTTTACTTTTAAGCAACTTTTAATTGTGAATGTACCAACTTCGAATTCTCAATTATGATTGGACAAATTATTTATAGCGGCAAAAATTTCAAATTAATTTTTTTAGTTGACATATTTTCCGACTATCATGTTTGCAAAGTGGAGCTGTACATTCAAAATAACAAAATATGATTTCTTGGAGTGTACTTCATGCAAAAATACTAAGATAAAGTGGCGAAATTGTAATAATATTTGATATTCTAAATAATAAGGTTAGTGTATTTGATTAATGAAGTTGGCAACACCAATTAATTCTGGGTGGTAAACATTTGGTAACATATGTTTTGTGTGATAACTGAAGATAAGTAATTGATAAATATTTGTGTTAGTAGATAGTTGTTATCAAATTTGCTACTACATAATCAGAAAATGTAAGTATTTAAATAAATGTAATAATATTAGACGATTATTCTTATTTTCGTAGGTATTGAAATACCATAACCTAACATTAGCAGAGGAATTTTTTTACTATAAATCGAATGAGAATTTTAACATTTGTATCTCGCTACTCTGATTGCAGCAGTAATCTGGCTGTTCTCATCTGTTGACCTACTCCGTAATTTTTATTTAAATCTTTTACAAGTTAAGAACAAGGAAACGGAATGTTTAATAATCTGTAACAAAACAACAGGGACTAGAGTAATTATAATTACATACAATGGAACAATTATTTCACGGATGATTGCTTGAATTACAAATGTTAACATTTATACTGTTTATATTTTAAGTTCCGCTATTGCATATTTTGAATAATTTGAAATATTAACGTTGCCGTGTAAAATTAAGTACGCCTTTAACATCGAATAAAAAGAAACTAACATACTGTAAATTTTTCAATTCAATTGAAAAATTCACAGTCCAGTCCACATTTCTTACTGTTTTGTTGTATTTGTTCTTGTGTTTAATTAATTTATTTTCAATGTTAGTCTATTCGATTAATTGTCTTCATCATAGCGCAGGTCAAGACACACCATTTTTCTAGTCTATAAATGTAAGTGTAATTTATTGTAGGATTTTTTACTGATAACTAATGTATATTTACCTGCCATGTAATAATTACTATTTCTAACAAAAACAGAGGCCTGAGGAAGTGCGCACTTAGCTGCACGAAACGTCGCCTTATATAGAAACGTAAAGTGTTTTGAAGCCCCTCCTCATAGAAAAACTTTTAGAAAATTGTGAAAAGAATTCCAATTAGGGAAAAAAATAATATATGACTTATAGTAAATATTATGTAGAATTAAAAAGCGCAATTATATTCTTAGAACATGCGAAAGTAGATCTATTAAAGATATTTAAAAGAAGCAAATTATACTAAATTAAATTAAACATTTTTATTAGAATGAGTAATAACATAATAGCTTACATAACAATACTGCAAAGAATAGCAATAGCAGTTTTGTTACAGTTTACTCTTGACGGTTTTCTATTTACAAATAACACTTTACAGAATTCGGCGAATAACAACGAATTCTAATAATAAATCAATATATTTTTTCGAAGAAAAAAATCTTACAAAAAACCGATAACAAAAATTATAACTTATAAAGTTAATTAAAAAAACTAATCACATAAATTTAATTTGCAAAATTTAAGACTAATATTATTTTTAAATATTTAATAAACCAAATAAACATGCATGTAACATGTACAACATTGTTTAAATAAACATAATTTTGTTGACAAAAAAACATTAAAAATGCTATTATAGAGAACTTTATGTAGCCTGTATTTTACTGTTAGTATTAAAAAGGTGTTGTTTTGTTTTATAGAAAAACCATTTTAGAAATTATAAAAGTTAGTTAATACAAGATATTTTTGTCTGTCTGATCAAAGTGTTATGAACAAAACTAAAAGAATTTTAGATAAATCAATTTTTTTGTGCCTCTCAAATCAATATTTACGTAGGTCAGTAAAATTTGACACTTTGAAGATGCAAGCTGCGAAACCTCAGTTTGTTTGGGTTCACGAACGACAATACGGCAAGGGCCAAGTTCTACTTCTTGTTTTGGCGTTTAAGGAGACGACGCGGTTTAAGCCAAAAATAATTTATAATAGTAACCAAAGAATTGTATTAACTAAATTATATTTTTGTAAAACAAGAGAAAAAATGGCAATGTTTTCGAAACATATTGTTACCTTAAAATATTTTGCTTATTTTCTGTTAAAAAATATTACAAATTTTAATATTATTCCGACTATTAGAGTGCAAATAAAGCAAAATTATTGCAAACGTAAATTAATAACTTTTTTGAGTTGTATTGAATTTAAAAATTAGGTATTACTACAACAAGTTTTACAAAGCTTTAAAAAAATTATCAGAAATAGGTAATCCTTAAAATTAGCTAACGCGTTGCATGCAATTAATTAAAATGGTTTTAGTCAAATCAAATATAAATCTATAAATCGCATTATTTGTGTTACAAATTAAATATTTATTGTATATTAAAATTAGTTAAGGTTTTAACGTTTGGTTATTTATATTTGCTGTTTTGTAATATTTAATTTATTTTATTATTGTGATATTAGAATTTTTTTATTATTATGTAACGCAATATATCTTAAGATAATATGTTTTTTTCAAGCAAATTATTGTTGCTTTTAATAATATAATTAAACAGTTTCTTATTTTAATAATATAGATATTGGAAAATTAATGTTGTGTATGACAATGTTGTTCATAATTTACTTTTTACTTGTACACAACTAGTAATATTTAAAAAATAATTTCAAAATACTTTAATACATATTATGGCTAAATAAAATACGACAGTTTAAATTAATAGAATATTTTCCACACTACTGCAAAAAATGATGATTTTCTACGCAAAATTTGTGTTTGGAAAATGCTATTTTTGAGTTATTCGTTTAGAACGGCAATTTAACATGAGGTTTTAAATTTTTTAAAATATTTTTGATTTATTTTTTTTAATTACCGATAAAAAACTTTTTTTTTTTATTTCTGTTTTTTATAATTGCTATTAATGCTAATTAATATTTATTTGTTAAAAACTTTTTTATAAGATTATTTTTTTCTGTTTATAAAAATTACAATTTTGTTACTGCTTATTTAACACTTGCGTTTGTTAATCTTTAAAAAAATTTCTGAAACTAATTTAATTGGAAGTTTTTTAATTATTTAATATAGTAATTTTTTTTATTAGTGCATAAACTATTTTAAATGTAAGTAATGTAAAATGGTCACTTATAAATTATTTGGTTTCAGATAATAAGTTACGTTGCATACTAATGTTCTGTTTTTAGTGATTGTTTTTTGTCAGCAATATAAAATTATTTTATAAAAGTTATTTTTGATTATATATACTAATTTCACTAAATAAGTACAATGACGAAGTCTTGCAAGACACCACAAAAGTATTTCCGGCATTCCGGCTTTCGAGTGTGCTCTAATACACTTAAAAGTACTGAACGAAAAACTGTAACAAACCATATATAACAATTACGTATAAATCTAATGAAAAGGTGTAATTTCAAAACTTAATATAAAATTAATTCAAAATTAGAATAAGCAAACTAGATTTAGTTTTCCATTTTTTTTTAAATTAAACTTCCGCTACCTTATAAACTTTATTCTAAACTTCTACTTTTAAATGGATTACAAGTTACAGGTTTTATTTTTATAAGAAATGCATTTTCTTATCTATTGTAAAGTCTTAAATAAACTCGTTTTTTTTAAATGATGTTTTTACTAAAAAACTATAAATTAGTGCGGAAGATAAATAAAATATTAAATTAGTCCCTTGTATTAATAACAAGTTTTTGTTTATTTAAATGGAGTTAGTTAAAACAAACAGACGTAACTCTCGTTTCTGCTGTAGTGTGTTTTAAGCCTATAAATTATTTTAATAATATCAATACAAAGCTAAATAAAGTTAAAACATCGGATAATTAAAATAAAAATAGAAATTGCTGATCGTGCTTTAACTTTTATGATTTGCAATTTATGAAAATTCATTATAAATATTTAATTTCATTTAAAATATTAAGGTAAGTATTAAATTTTAATATAGCTAAAATGCAAACAGTTTGAAACTATTTTGAAAAGATGAAACATGTAATAAAATGTTAAATGAGTACACAAAAGTAATTGTAATTTAATAATAATTGTATAACAAATACTCAATATATACAAATAATAAATTAATTAAAAAATTGCTATATCATATTTATATACTATGTTTTATTGTTTTAGTGCAAGTATTAAATAAGTACTCATAATTCAATATCAAATGTAATCTAACAATGAAATAAATACAAGCGTAAAATATCACACATTAAATTTAAGATAAACTTAAAGTGCCTTTTTATTATGCTGCTTACATGGATCATTATAAACAAAATTATATATAGAGTTAGAAAAAACACAAATAAATAAAAAAATTAAATAAGCATAATTTTCACTGCGATTGTTTTACATTGTCATAATATTAATTGTATAAAATTGGTATTTTATTAGAATTAATTTTAAACAACAATGCATCGTATTAAGATTAACTTTTTTTTAACTTACAATAATTTTGCGTATACATAAAAAATTTTTTTTTGCATGTATATGTATATTACATTTACAAAAGCATTGTAAATACTAAAATATTTTAAGTTTAACAATGTCATTTTTGTTTCTAACATAAAACACAACAGTTTGTGTTAAGAAACAAATTTTTGTTTGTTTCTAAAATTGCTTTTGTTACTTTAGAGTTATTTATGAGATAATAAAATAAAAGCATTATATTCAAGTAAATAACAAATTTCATACTTATAAAAATAAAAAGCTTACCTCAGTCGTTGAAATTTTCACAACAAACACCCACACAAACTTATGTACATAGTAAAGACATAAACGATAATAAATAATAGCTTAACAAGTACGTTTTGTTTTTTTATTTTTTTGTCATTAAAAAGCTTTACGTAACTTTAGAGAACTATACACAGTGTTGCGCGTTACTATGCCGTTGACTTGAGAAACACTAAACTCTGCTACCATTGATAACTACATACAAACCTCGCGCCTACAAAACAGCTTTTACGGAACGTGCGCATACTTTCTCAAAGAAATTTCAGTTTCATTTTTAAGTATCACCTAAATGATATAAGTGTAATGAGCTTCAGTTGTGTATCATAAAAATCATACAACTTTTTTCTCTTATTTTCTGAATCATCCTTTTGTATTCTAAAAAATTCCGTTAAAGAATCGTAAACTATAAATTATTTAAGTAATGGGTTACATTAAAATCAACGCAGTATTTGCGTAACTATATAACCTTTGGTAACTTCACATTGCAAGCAATATGATCAAGGGTCGTTCAATTAAAATGTAAATGTAATTAGGTGCATGCCAAGGACTTTCTATTATAATGGATCAATTTACTTTTTTCACCATTTTTTAAGTAAATAATAAAAAATTAAAATGCGTTTATATCAATGTATATAATTTTCAAACAACTAAAATAAATTATGCCCTAGTATAATTTAGGTAGCAACCGTAAGATAACCATACCGTATACTACACAATCTATTTAATATAATATAAGATACCTAAGTTATGTACACATATCGGGTTGTACTAAATTATAGTTGTTAATTTAATAGTAATAAATAAATGTTATTGCAAATTAAAAAATAATGTTATAAAAATGTTTTATGCTGTTTTTACATTTTTGTATTATTTAATTACAAACAATGTTCAGAAGGCGTGTAATTTTATTTTTTTGTTAGAATAAATCACATTGAAACTTAACGATCTTAGAAATTAAATTAGAACTCAACTATAATGTACCTGAAAGTTGTAGAAAAAACTGAGAAACAGTTTGTAATAGAAGCTATTTTAGCGAACGATTAGAAGACTTGGTCATTACATTGTGATAAAACTGAAAATCTCAAAATTCACAGTGTTTTATAAGCGCAAGAAAATTTACTTTTATGTAAAATATGTAAAAATAGTACTCATAAATTGTGAAACGTATTTAATTATGCAAAGCCCTTCTTTTCATTAGAAAACAAGATATATATGTATACATAACAACGTTTTGTATTATCAACATTGACATTAGCATTAATTGAATGAATACTTTATACTATATTCCAATCAATTGCATTATTAGACTGTTTTTGTTAACAAAAATTTGTTTATTAGAAGAATAAATTAATTAAAAACATGTGCAAAAATTATTAACAGTTGTTAAAAAAGATGGAACCTAAACTTACAAATATATCCTGTATAATCCAGATAGTTTTTGAAATACTATATGAAAAAAAACTACGTTTGATAAATTATATAAAACATACTAAAGACTCAAACACTTAAAAAATTGAGTTTAAATTGATTAAATAACTAGTTTGTTCCTAACTTTTATAAAATGAATAAACCGAAAAACAATTACTAAAAGCAACCATTCAGTAAGGGAATGACATAATAAACATGGAGCTGAAGAAAACTACACACAGAACAGAACAAATTATATTGATTTTTTTTAACATTAATTTTAATTTTCAAAACTTAAACTAAAAATAGTAAAAACAGGTTCGTTAATAATATTAACTTAGTTATTAATAATAATGTAGAAATAATTGCTTTTTATGGTTCTGCTTTAAACCTAACAATAATTAAACAAGAAATTGCTGATTTTCTTAAGTTGAGATTAACAGAGAAAGCTTGTTAGTAATTAGTGCTTTAATAGTGCTTATTAGTGCTTCATATCAGAGCATCAACAAACACTTGATTTCAAAGTGATAGGTAGTCAAAGTTTTTTGCTAGCTTCAGGCCCAGCAAAAAATGTTGAGCAGTAATTCTGAAAGTTTGTTAGGAATTAGTGTTTTGTGCTTATTAGTGCTTCATACCAGAGCATTAGTATTCATTTGTCTTAAAAGTTATAGGTAGTCAAAGTTTTCTGCTAACTTCACGCCCAGCAAAAAATGTTGAGCACTAATTCTGAAAGTTTGTTAGGAATTAGTGTTTTGTGCTTATTAGTGCTTCATATCAGAGCATTAGTATTCATTTGTCTTAAAAGTTATAGGTAGTCAAAGTTTTCTGCTAACTTCACGCCCAGCAAAAAATGTTGAGCACTAATTCTGAAAGTTTGTTAGGAATTAGTGTTTTGTGCTTATTAGTGCTTCATATCAGAGCATTAGTAATCATTTGTCTTTAAAGTTATGGGTAGTCAAAGTTTTCTGCTAACTTCACGCCTAGCAAAAAATGTTGAGCACTAATTCTGAAAGTTTGTTAGAAATTAGTGTTTTTTTAGTGCCTATTAATGCTTCACATCAAAGCAGCAACAAACATTTGGTTTCAAGTCACAGTTTTTTGTTAAATGCACGCCCAGCAAAAAATGTTGAGCACAATTAATTCTTTGTTCGTGCTTATTAGTGCTTCATATCAGAGCATTAGCAAACACTTGATTTAAAAGTTATAGTTCGTACTAGCTGTGTGGTTGTTGTGATAAAAACTTTGAAGTTTGATAACAAATCATTTAAGGTAAAACTTCTATATCTAACTCTGAATGTTGCAGATTCGTTAATGCTATTTGGATATGTTTCATAGTTCAGTCGTCTTTGATTTTTGATATTATAAGCGATTTTCAAATTAGACCACGTCGCAATAGAACACCCAGACTTTCTAGCCTTAGTCTTAGTTTCTCCTTGTGAGCTAAAACAAGGAGATGAACTTAACGTTTGCCATTTTGTCGTTTGTGAACCCAAACAAACTAACGTTTTGCAAGTCATTGACTAAGAACTAAACAAAGAAAAGAAAAGCAGAAATGAGAACTTATGATTCCATATCTTTGAGTACTACGCTCTAGTGGAGCGTCTGTAAAGATTTAAGTTTAAACATTACAGTAGTAAACAGAATTAAATTTGTATAATATTAGATATTCATTGAATAAATGATATGATAATGAAATCTAAAATGAACGTTTTTTAGATATAATGTACTGTCTAGGCGACTTATGAAATAAAAGAGATTTATATACAAAAATGTTCTTGTGTTTTGCTGCATTTATTTTAACCTTGACAGACATATATATGTATAAAGACAAAAAATTTCTTAGTTCTAAATTGGATAATGTTAAAAATTTATTAATACACAATTTATACAATACATCAATTTTTGTTTGATTTCAAATAGAATTAGGCATGTAACATTTAAACCATTATATTGTTATAAACGTTTCACTCAACGTGTAAACCATTTGTTTATGAGACAACAAAAAAAACATTTATTTCAAATTCTACCGTGCCAAAAACTATGCTTGTCGTTAAAAACCTATCATCGATCTATCTGTTGCTTAGCATATATAATAACACTTTGTCTTATTAATGATTTACTGTAAATTAATTTTCTTAAAGAAAATGTACGAACCGATAATTTTTCTGCAAATTTAGCGAAAGCGAATTTTCTGTAATTAAGAGTTTTTTTCGTTTAAACGTTTTCTTTTTTGTTTTCATTTATAAATAGAATAGTTCTATACAATACCATTGTTGCTGCTTTGAATCGATTGTAACTTTAAAATTATTGCACTTTTTTACATACAAAGTTTACACTGCTAGCTTAATATCAAATTAGTGGAAATAATTTACTTCTTCATGTATTTACAGATAGAAAAATTTTGTAACTACATTTTTACTTATTGAAAACTTACTATCATTACTAAGAATACCGCCTCTTCGTCTATTACCTGTAGTTTAACTTACATAGAAAAAATTAATTTAAAAAGTACTAAAATTACAAACGATGTAGACCTTTATAGTACCTAAATCTACCGTTAAAAAGTTGAAATTTAAGAATAACGCTAGTACGACAATGTTCAAAATTGTTTCTTTAATACTAAAAGCGATGTAGATTTTTTTGCAAACTTAGTTCTTTGTAGTCATAAAGGAAAAAGTAAAAATGAAAAAAAAACAAACTTACAGCCGACAAGATAATTTTATAACAATTTAGGCTAAAGTGCTAAATATGACTACTTTTAAAAAATCTCTTTGAACATTACCTTGAATTACGTAATAACGTATGTTCTACGTCGGCAATCATATGGGACAAAATAAAAAAAAACTGAAATTATGTTAACAAAAGCCATGTATAACTTAATTCAAAATCATAAACACAACTGTTAGAACCTTTTAGAAATATTAGAAACGGATTTCAAACAAAATTTGATCCTATGTGATAGAAGACGATGATAATCATTTACATTTTACCTTACAACTGTAAAGAAAGAAGAATCTAATATGATGATTAATTTCTTTGAAGCGAAAGTTACAACCGGAATGGACAAACATTTTGAAAAAAAAATTAAATACAAAGACTATAACTGTCTTTGGATTTTTAAAAATCATCATGTCTACATCTAGAAACACTTACTTAACAATTAATGACTTTTGCAAGAAATGTGAAGCTGAATTATTTGTACTTAATAAACAAAGGTCAGATGAGGAAGGACTTAGTTCGTCATGCTCAGTTACAAACATTTTTACTTCAAAACATACAAACTGAGGATTAGAACGAAAAAACGTATCTCAAAAAACGAATTATTAGAGACTTGGAAATTTTACGCAAGCAAAAAGCATTGTAGAAAAGTATCAACGTTGGCTCATTACTTAACACTACAAGATGTCCAGAATTAATTCTACGAAACTTAAAATACATTCAGCCATACACAAACGTCATACACAGTATATCGTTAGATAAGTTTTTTGTTTATTATTGGCCGTACAAACAAATCAACATAAATAATTTTTACGTTATGAATCATAAAGACTATTCAATTTTAAACTAAGAAACCACAGGAAGTTATACAAAAGTTATCCAGACCAAATAACAAAAGTTCATCGCACATACTTTTATACGCTGGAGTTGTACATTCAAACAAAAAACATTGGCAAATTCCCGTCGTACAGATGTTGTCAGAATGCCAGGACACAATTCATATTTTGTTATGGCTTCAATGTTGGATAAAAAATAGTACAAAACCGCTAAAAATGATAAATTTTGATCATTCTCTTGCACTTTTGAAGGCCACCTTGTAGTGTTTTAATAAAATGTATTTAAACAAATACATTAAAGTGTGCTATGACATTCTTTTTGGAAAAAATTCTACAATGCCAATTTTTTTTAGAAAAGTGGACTAGGCTCATTTAGTCAAATCATTTACTAGTTGGGATAGTGTAAAAAATAAACATTAGTAATTCAGAGTACATCTTTGTCGTCGGCTAAATAAATAATTACATCATTATTTATTGTTTCTTATAGCTAATTTACTAGTACATTAAATAATGTTTCAATTGCAGCTGCTTATTATAAATTAAAATTAAAAAAACATGTTGTCGAGACTAGAAACAGTGAATATAAAGAAAGCGTAACTTGTCATAACGACCCCGATTTAACTGACAACTGCCAAAGTTTAAACTTTGAAAGATAATGCTTTAAGCAATATAAAAAACAGTGATGAATTTACAGACGATGATAATCTTTATTACAATCCATAATTTTCTAGAGATTTTGACAGATTTTTGAAAACCATTTTATTAACATCTGGCATTATGAATGCAGCATTTCAAGCTAAGAAAATGAAGTGTTTCACAGTTGTTTTAAAAACTTGAATCACTGTATTCTTCAACAATATCAACTTCCAATGAAATTTGGTAAATTTATACCACTTCACATAAATGCTATCAATAGAATGATAACTTTGGCTAAATACAATTGTGAACCTGAAACTGTTACCAAAATCATGTGTAATTTTACTTGTTTATACACTTATATCTATTTAGAATTCTGTTGTACAAATAATATATGTTGTATTTTAGATACATTTTTAAAGAAGATTGTATTGACAGTGTAACACTGAAAAAAAAGATCAATAGAAGATAAAAACTCAGACGAATGTAAGTAGACTTATTGTTGTATTTACAAAACAAAAATAAATTTATTTGGTTACCACACGAGATTCTTAAAAAAATTGAAAACATTCAAATCCAAAACAAATAAATTCACAAAATTTCAACATTCTATAATAACATAAACGTTGTTATTGTAATCATTTAAGTTCATGTGTTTAAGTTGATTTTACTTTTTAAGCAACTAACTAAAAACCACAATAGTACATAGATACAAGTATAAGAAGCTTTAATTGATATGTTTGTGTCGTCAAAGTAGTGAAATATAAGTTAATTTTATGTTCCTCGAGAATGGCGGCCATGTAAATATACGCGAGTACATTTTCAAAATGGTCCCTTTTTAATAGAACATTTTTATAACCAAATTTACTCTTATACAATAATTATGATGCATATAAAAAACTTATAAAATGTTCAAATTTAATTACCTTAGTTTATGTAAAAATTAACACGACAGCATCGTATTTTACAAATGTGAGTATATTTTGATGAATTTTTAATCGCGTATTCAATAACAAAAAGTTAATGAAAATGGTGCATCAGGCGAATCACATACACTGTGTTCGTAAATGATTGACGAGCGTTTGAATTTGGCGCCCCGCAAACTAGTAACTTTGATTTTACAGCGTTGATTCAGTTTTGATGGATTTCTCAATTTGACTATTTATTCAGTGGTGTGCTTGTTTATATTTTGAATTTTTTGTTAGTATTTCAAGTTTTCATTACCAAAAGGCTTTTTTTATTGCCACATTTTTGACTGTACAGCTTTTACTTGATGTAACTTAAAAATAATTTACTTAACAAGAATATATCACATCTTTTTAGATTATTGGAAATAACACCATTCGGGAATTCACAATGAACAAGGAACGTGGGATTATTCCTACCAAAATTACTACGAACAGTTTCACGAGTAATTTCCCAATGACGTATGGCGATGTCACGACGTAGGATCACTGGTCCGATTTTTTTTAATGAAAATATTAATGCAAACACTTATAGAGAAATTATTTTGTATTCGTTTATTAATAAACTACATCATGATAAATTAGAGGATTGTTATTTCCATCTTGATGGGGCCACCGCTCGCACTGCTAGAATAACATTAAATTATTTATGACAGTTTTTCGGTGACCAATTGATAAGTGAAAATAGATGGCCTCCACGATCACCCGATTTAACCCCACTGGACTTTTTTGTTTGGTTTTTTTAAAAATTAAGTACATTAACAGCATCTACATACTTTAGAAGATATGCAATTACAGAAGCTGTTAACAGTATTATACCGGAAGTGTTACATAATGTTTTTAACAATATTAAAAAAAAGAGTAAACTATATTTAACACAATAATTTTGCGCTTTAATAGCAGTATTGCTGTATAACTGCTTTTTCTTTTATTATGAGTAATTTGATGCAAAAACCAAAATTGTTATATAATATTACTAATACAACAATTATATAACGTAGTCAAATACTTTATTAAAACAGTTGTATAAAACAGTTCTAAAGTGACAAATGACATAGCTACATAGCTATTATAAATCAATTATTATTTGTAAGGGGTGAATCTCTTATAACCAATATTATATAAACGTTTACAAGACACTTTTATACTTATCTCATAAGCAGTTTTATAATTTTGTTGTAAGAACGTTCTAAACATCGATTTAAAAAACAATTTTGAATAGATCACAAAATAATCTTCCAGACAACTTTAATAGAACCATTTTACATTTAGAGAGCAACAACATAACTACAATAAAAATGAAAAGTTTTCTAACTTAAGAATTATAAAACCACTTTGTTACTTAGGAATATAAACCATGTAACGGACGTTAAGTAAAACCATTTAAATAAAATGTAATAAAGATTTAAATATTAATAAAATTATAACTGTTGTCAATGTCTTAGAAAATGATAAAAAAACTAATTAAGAAATCAAATAAATTAATAGTGCCATCAGAATGTTTTTTTTACAATACAAAATGTGATTAAAAAGCTTGGTAATTGTTAGTACTTTATAGCTGGCGTATTAAGATAAACTACAAAATCGAAAAAAACTTCTTTCATAACAAAATATAGAAACTTCATTTTGAAAATCTTGCTTTTTGGCTGTAAATATGTGACAGTCGCTTTCAAAAATATTTTTCAAATAATAAAAAAAAAATCGATTTTTGTGTTACCACTGATCGGTTAGAAACACACAATTTACCAAATAACTCGTCGTGAGAGCGTAGATGAATATTATAATAATTTTATTTAGGCGTCACGTTTAACAATATTAAATAAGATTTATTGCGCTAAAAGCTTGCAAAAAAAAACAAAAGAAAAAACATTTAAATCATCTAATAAATAAAAACAAAACAAATATTTTTCAGTACTACAACTGAAGAGTAAAGCAGTAGTACGGTAACTTTGAAAGTAGTATAAGAAAATTACATAAATAAATAAATCAATAAAAATAATTATATTAAATGAGTATACAGGCTGTATCAAATTTCGTGTTAACTACAGGGATCTCGTTTAACATCAGAGATAGAGAATTAGTTAAATAGACAAAAATGATCTTTAAGTTATGCCTAAATAAAGTATTTAAAAACTAAAAAAACTTTCTTAACAGAACTTTTTCTGCTCTTTCAGATGATGGCAATAAATTTTTGTTATCTTTACTACTTCACTTTATATCGATAACTACTTTTCTTTTTCATATGGTAGTCATTTTAAAGTTATATGGCAATAGATAAAAAGTTTAACATTTAAAGAAAACCGTTTCGATTGAAAATTTATATATAATATATAAAATATATTATATATAATATATAATATATAATATATAATATATAATATATAATATATAATATATAATATATAATATATAATATATAATATATAATATATAATATATAATATATAATATATAATATATAATATATAATATATAATATATAATATATAATATATAATATATAATATATAATATATAATATATAATATATAATATATAATATATAATATATAATATATAATATATAATATATAATATATAATATATAATATATAATATATAATATATAATATATAATATATAATATATAATATATAGTATATAATATATAATATATAATATTTAATAAAACATTCTAAAATGTATTAATGTACAGTTTAAAAATAAATAATCTTTTTAGGTTTTCAAGTAAATATATAGGGAATATTGTGGCCAAAATACTTTACTTTTAAAAAGTTTTGCTTTTTAGAATTACTTTATAAAATTGTTTTTAAATTATACAGAGTGTCGTATGCTTTTATAATGTTACATAGCTAAGTCTTTCCGTTTTTACACATACCTCAAATAACTGCTTTTTGTACTATTTGATGTTTTTTTAATTAAAGTTCTGATAAATCCAGTTATTTGTAACAACTTCGTAGTATATTATTGCCTAAATAATTTATGTTATGCTATTTACAGTAAAATTACAATCCAACACCAAATCTACTTTCTATGTAGTGCAAATGGTTTTTGACCTCAAATGTTGATAATAGTGATTGGTTTACGTTAGATAGAGTACGGGCCTTCGTAGGGTTGATCTAAAGGTGCTTTTATAAGGTCACGTCAAATAAACACTTGTGTAGTTGCATCTCTTTAAAAATAAACGCGTCTCGCGATATAATCTATCGCTTAGGTTATAATGATGCAATTCTCAACCTTGATATATAATATACTATTTCTAAAGCGTCTTGTACTTTACCAGCGTATTTTAGATCGAGCTATCACGTAATCAATCTCGCAAGCTTACAGGAACCACACGCCAGGATTTTCAAACCAAAACGGATGCATTTGATTGCCAACGCGATTGACAGAAACAGGAGCCTTTGTGATAGCGTTTCAAGTAGCGTTGTTAATGTTTGAGTTCATTTTGAATTGCGGTTTTGTCATTTTTAGTGAAAAGATTAGCTATGTTAGGCTTGCATTTGTAAAAAATTCGGAGTACGATAACAACCAGTAATGCAACGGTTATCAAATGCAGCATTTTTTTGCCAAGGCGTTTTTATTAACGTGTTGCACATATTTAATGTCTTTGGATTCTTACCTGCTCTTTACGTTGGATTCTTGTCAAGCTCGGGTTTAGATAACGTTGGGTTCAAAATGACATCGCGTTCTACGTTAGATTTTAGCTTACTTCGGGTTTTTGAACGCGTCGAGGTTACCACTTTGACGTCCTGTGCCACTTTAGCAATAAGAGTTTATTTGCGTAATTAGTTCGTTAGTCGAGAAGGATTTTTATTATAATGAATATAAGATTACATTATGCTTGTAACAGCTACGTAAGTATTCTATAAATAATTTACGCTATGTGGTTTATAGTAAAATTACAATCCGGTAGCAAACGTACTTCCTAGGTAGTGCAAAGTGTAATAAATATGCATCAGCAGAATGCAATTGGAATGTATATTTTTCCATTATGCTATTTAATTATTTCAACAATAGTTAAGACTTCACAAAAATGATGAATTATTAACAATAATAAATAATATGACGTGAAAATGCAAAGTTTATTTGTTATTTCCATAATATAAATAACATAACTTTTAAACCTTTGCACATACGCAAAATAGAAAGTAATCAATGGTCGTTTGTCGCTTTGTTACTGTTGTTATTTCATATCTAGTATATCAAAAATTGTATAAAGTCTATCTGTAAACATTTTATCTGATAACAACCATAAATAAATTTTTTTAGGTAGATTAAAACAAAAAACCGACAATTTTACAGATGGTTCGTGTCGTTAAAAGCATATTACAAGGAATAGACAATTAATCTTTTTTAAAATAAAATTGACAACTTAAAATTGCTGATATTGTTTTTACAGTATGAAACTTTAAAAATTTTAATTCTTTTGCAAAACAATTAAAATTTAAATATTAAAATAATTGAAATGTATTTCTATTCAATTTGTGTTTAGGTAAAAATTCTAATAAAAAAATCTTTTGATATTTTACAATTTACAAAACATATATAAAAGGTAATAGTAAAATACATTTTAATAAGAAATAATTTTCTTAATTTAAAATATTGATTTTATTTTTTGTAGCGTTGACAGCTTTATTCTACAAAATAAAAAAAAATAAATTATTATTTAATGCTACAAAAAACTTTAATAATAAAAGGAATTTGAAAACTTTATTTTAAGATAATTAGTTTTTAAATATATTCTAATTATTTAAAAATTTTAATATACTTTTATTGAAATTTAATTTAACTAAGTCGTTATTTAGTATGATTTTATAATTCATCTTAATTATATGTACAGCGCTAAACACATTTACAACTGATTTTAATAGATTAACTTCTAAAAATTTGTATTAATTTTTTAGTATCTTAATTTTTATTTAGAAATTTGTACTATCAATAAAAAAAATTAAAACATTCAAATACATTAGTTAATAAATTATGTGCATGCAATAAATTAAAAAATGCGCGATTTATAATATTCTTGTAAAAACACAATTTGCCGTTTATATATAAAAACAAGATTTTTGTTTTGCAAACTTTTTTTGTAATAATTTAAAGGTATTTTGTTTTTAGAGTACTGACACTCCGGTACAAAACATTGTATACTAGCAATTAATGTCTGCGTTGTCGCCGAAAGCTTGTTTTAGTGTTGCTGGTATGTTATATTGTTGTATTTTGCTAGTGTACTTTGTAACCATCGTATGATTTTTATACCATTTATTTTTGTTATGATCCTTGTTTCTAACCCTCATAATTACTATTGTTTTAATTTATTGTTTAAATTTTAGCCATTTATTGAGTTTTTTTTTATTCAATTTTGTTCATGTGAGTTTCATTTAATTTAATTAATTTAACTTTTTGCACGCAGCAACTTTTTTTCTGTTATGATGTGTTGTTTGACTATTGTACAATTCGAACATCCTATTTGCAGCATTGTGATGACAGTTTCTGTTTTTCTTTCTTTCTTCATGCTTTACGTTGTATTTTTTAGTTTGTTAATAGCTTTTTCTGTTCATTTTTGTTGCAATTTATTTGCCATTATTTGTTTTATTAAGGATTTTAAGTCGGATATTAAGATATTTTCTATTACCGTTGTTTTTTTGTGCAGTATCATCTGCATTTTGTTTGTTTGTTCATATATTTTTTTGTAAGACAAAGTTTATATGATTAGTCTTTTTGTCTATAGCTTGGTGTGTGCTTTTTTGAATGTTTTGTATGTGAGTATTTTTTGTGTACAGATTTGTTAAGCTGTGTATTGTACGGATAAAATCGTTACAAATTGCAGCTTTTCTTATTAATAATTGTTTAGTGATGTCAGTTGCTGCTTTTAGACTAAAATTTTTGGCTGTAGATATGTTACACATAGATAGCATTACATATTATTGTTTACAACTGTTGTAGTTTTTGTGTTGTTATTGTGTTTTAATCCGTCTATGTTTACGAAACGATATTGTAGGTGTTTGTTTCAGAAGTTTATAATAAGGTTTTTATAACGCTCTGATAGAGTTTCAGTTCTGAGGTATATTGCTAAAGTTAGGTTAGATTGATTAGCTCATCCATTAAGGATGTTTGTGATTTGATGTTTATAGAATAAATATTTGTACTTTTTAAACCAAAAAATAATTTCTTGTTATTGTGAAGTGGTTGATTTAAGTTTTTTTTTTGTTAAATATTTTATTATACGTTGAATTGCTAATGTTATTTGTGACATAATGACATAGTTTAATGACAATTGTTGTTTTCTATTTTTCAAGGGTGTATCTCTAACTTTTACCAGTATACTGTTGACTGGATTTCTAGAGAGCAGTATTGTGTGTTGAGTACAATAATTTTAGTGTGAATGGTTTTCCACTAACGCAAACAATGCATAGTTAACTTTTGTTCTGATTTTAGATATGTTTATGATTGTTTTTATGCTGCTCATTTTAAACAAGCAAAGGCTTTTCTATTGCTTAGTTTTAGCTTTTAATTTCAGAATATGTACTACCTAAGTAAGTTTTGTATCTAGTGTGATCCAGAGAAATTTTACTGTAGTTGCATATTTAATATTTTAAGTATTACGTTTTAGAGTTAAGAGAGAGCTAAGTGTTGAAGAGCTTTTATTCATTTACTAAAATGTATTGCTTTTTCAACCCATTTAAGCCCACTGTAGATCTTACACAGAGGAAAATAATTTGCATTATTAACAGAGACTTTTCTGTAAAAATAATTTACCAAACTTTGTACGTTGTATAAAACTTTTTTACAATATTTAAAAATTTTGTGAGATCTACGATAACTTTTTGTACATTTTTTATCAGCTTTATTAACCTACATAGTATTTGTACATATAGTAAACTGCTTTTGTAAAATATTATCTGTAGAATGTAAAAATATATTGTTGTATTAGCAAATATTCTAAAAACTCATGCAGAAAATAACACGTAGGTCATTTTTTATATGCACGTAGGTAGAGTTTTTATATCTTTGGAAATGAAACCAAATACTCTGTATATGAAAGCAACGACTTGACTCAGTTTGTCTCACTAGAGATAACAATTCTATAATACAGCATTTTCCATGGTAAGCACTAAACCTATACAGTGAGCAGTTTGCAGTGTATATTGTGCATCAATGTGATAGTTTTGACCGATTTTTACTGTTTCATCAACTTTCCAATGTAAGTAGTTATCATTATATTTTACATATACTTATTGATTGGATTTTCTAAAAATAGGTATCTAATTTGAACCATAAAATTTCAACGACATTGCAGTCGGAAATTTTAAAACTAATTATTTTACAATGATTGTTTATAGAAAAATGTATCATTTGGGTAGAGTATAATGAATCCGTATTTTAGCAATACTCTTTCTTAATTATATCAAAGTCAAAATGAACCTATTTTTATAATACTAACCGCATTAAAAAATTGCATCTACATTGAATTATTTTATATTTTGTTTTAATGTAATAATTCATCAAACGAAATTGTCAATTCGTTTAATGGGGAAACAAAGGTGCCCATTATCAAGTTATGTTACGAATATTTTTTCTACTGTGATGTTTTTGTAGGAATACTATTATAGCCATCGAAAAAATTCTTGCCCCAGAGGAAAATTATACAACAAATTTCACAACAAAAAATCATTTTTTAAAAAAACCGTTGCAGATACTGTAGTGAAAACGAATCAGGAAAAAGCAACGAATTTTAATACGCTGGTGAAGAGCAAATAGAGTACGTTCGAGCTTTAAAATATGACAATCTTACCATTGAAGAAATAATATCACATTATAACAAATGCCGAAATACACGTTTAAGTCAAATTAAAGCATGTCAGGATATGAAGGAAGTTTATGCCAGCTGGCCACACTACAAACAGTCTTATGGATATAAATTGGTAAGTTGGACAGATTTTTAACAACTATAATTTTAATAATTTACTTTTTTTTTAATTTATAACGATTTTAATTATTTATATGGATGCCATTCAAAGATATATAAAGAATTTGATACCTTTTTTGAGAAGTGATTACCGATGTTGAAAGAAAAAAATACAGATTTAGAAAGTATAAAGCTTTTTACACAATTAGATGTACAAAGAAACAGTTTAACAGAAGGTAAATTTATAGTTTTCAAATATAAATAACAATAGTTTTTAACTTTGTTAAAACTTTTAGATGGTCGTAATGCAGGGCTGCTATACTTCTTACCTATTATTTTACCTCCAACGATAAGAAGTGTTGTCAAAGTTAGCGATGGTACTAAACGTATAAAAAGATTCACAACTTAAGATTCTCAGCTGTCAATTATTAATATTCATCCTACAGTAACCGCATGAGATTCTTATATTGCCCGTCAAAATGAACATCGATCGAGCATCCAACCCTGTATAGGAATAATTGGAGAGCACATTTTAGATCCAAAAAAAATTTATGTGTACTGGGTAATATCAAATTTAGGTTTCATAACATTTTAAGAGCCTTGGACGTTTGTTTCATGATTTTTTGGTTTTTAATTTTTTAAATCCGAAAGAAAGTGATGCTGTGTGACAATTATTTTTATAATATAGAAGATTCAGAGTTGGTAGAGTTCACACAAGTGTTACTTTGTTATTTCATGTCATTAAAAATGAACTCTAGATTGGTGGACATTCGTAAATTTGTTTGCATTTATTTTTCTATATTTATAAAAAAATGTTCTTTTTTTTTAAATTTTATTTTATTTTTTAAAGTTTTCATAATAAATGATTTATCTAATTTTAATGATTTAATCACTTTTTTCCCATTTCAGAACAGGTAGAAAACGTAAATTGATCGGTGATGGCTTCTCTAAAATTACTTTAAAAAATCAATATTAAAATAAACAATGCATTTTTTATGAAATAATTAGATACGAGTGGGATTACAAAACTTCTGTTTTTTTATAGAAATTATCTGTAGATATAGTACCGGTGAATTTTACAAAACCAATTGTATCCGTTACAATTTATTTATAAATACTACCAATTAAATTACAAAAATTATAGTTCTTGTTATAAAAATAATCTGTAAATAGTACCAGTTGAACTACAACTAATGGTTCTTTATACAAATTATCTGTTAATACTACTTATCCAATTTATAAAATCATTTGTTCTATGTATAATTGATCGGTAAGTACTACACATGTGTTTACAATATATCTTAAAAGCTACAAATAATTTGGTACCATGTAATACAGCTACTATTTATTTTTCGTGGTAATATTTAAAACATACTGTTGTACATTGTTAAAATGCCTATCTTGGCCAAAAACCATTGCCATCTTTTAAGAATGTACATATATTTTTGTAAATACTACTTATTATTTTTCTCTGTGTAGTTAAAATAACAATAATTTATTACGTATTTTGTAATAATTCTAAAAAATACATTTTCATAAAAAAATTTAAAAAAATTATATGCAAGTTAAACAAAACATGTTGCGAAAACGAACCGCTTAAACCGGTTATACCGGACAGACATCTTTTTTATTTTATATGGAATGCTATACTTTTTACTAATTTTTTCAATTTTACCTGTAATCTTAAACTACTTTTGTTCATAGCTGATTATCTCAAAAGTCAACGGTTTTTGAGATATTTAGAAGTTTTTGAGAATTTTCACATGTAACATCAACTTTAAAAATTCATATCTTGTCAAATTATGAAGTGCAATTATTCTATCACTATTCATTAAAATAATCATCTTTTAACCAACCTTTCGTAAAGATCCAATATACATAGAGGGTTTATAATATAATGCCGAAGTTAACAACTTTCATATGCGCAAAACTTATTTTTGCAAACGGAACCGCCTGTACATATTAAGTTGGTCAAAAACACAATAAAATTCTGGATGAATTGGTATAAGGGTAACCTATGCTCATTTTTAACCATTAATGAGTTATAAGGATTTGTTTGATATTAGTACAAATTTCAATTATTTCAA
This sequence comes from Aquatica leii, assembly GCA_035610365.1. Classification (NCBI taxonomy): domain Eukaryota; kingdom Metazoa; phylum Arthropoda; class Insecta; order Coleoptera; family Lampyridae; genus Aquatica; species Aquatica leii. Next base: position 52,949,800 of record CM069432.1, read on the forward strand.
TATTCTAGGTAAGGCTGAGTATACATATGACATTTGTCACTAATCTGTCAATAGACATTATTATTTGATACAATTTAACTCTAACAGTTATGCAGAACGGTTTAGATTGATATCCTAGACCTATCTTTAACCGTTAATGACTTATAATTAGTATTAAATAAAATCACTCATTGTAGAAGATTTGCGGTAAAAACTGTTTAACCAAATTGGCTAAGAAAAAATGTTGGAAATAATTTTTAAGTTATAAGATGACATCTGGGGGCGTAACCGCATTTGGATATAAGTTAGTAAAGTTTCTTAGAATTTTGCCTTATTAAGGGAACAAAAAGATACATGTTTTTTAAAGCTAAAATAAAATCAAGTATTTCTCGTTAAATACTTTTTGCCCTATCTCCGAAAATAAAGTGGTAACAAGTGTTCAAATTTTTTTCCAAAAGAATGTCTATAACTTCAAAACAGCTCAACGGATTTCAATAAAATTAGTATTGTTGAAAAGAACATTTCTTAAGAAACTAACTCTAAATAAATTGTGGTGATTGCGATTTAGGATCTCGCCACTAGAGGGTATTTTAATTGAAATTTGTACTAATATCAAACAAATTCTTATAACTCATTAACGGGTAAAGATAGGTATAGGGAACCATTATATCAATTGATGCAAAATTGAATTATGGTTTTAATATGTATAGGTCGTTTCATTAAAAAAAATTGAGTTTTACGCATGTAAATGTTGTTAACTTTGGCATTAATTTTGAACACTCTGTATGTGTGTTGAACCTTTACAAAAAGTTGTTTAAAATATGATAATTTTAATGAATAGTAATACAAATATTGCAGCTTAAACTTCATAATTTGACAAGATATGAATGTTTAAAGTTGATGTTACAAAATTCTCAAAAACATCAAAATATCTCAAAAACCATTGACTTTTAGGATAAGTATAGCATTCCATAGAAAATGAAAAAAACCATGTCACTTCTGGCATAACCCGAAGTGATACCTTCTTGAATATATTTTAATTATAAAGCCAATAACCATTTACTTAATATTTAAAAAAATTAAAATTAAATTATGATTGGAAGTATAAAAACTTTTAACGAACGGGTTACGTGAAAAACCCTGTATATACGTGAAAAAATTTTAATATAAAAAGAAAAATTTTTTTGTAGGTGCGAAAACAAACCAGTGGGATAATTAATATTTATTTTTTTATGATAACCTTCCAAACAAACAATATGAAGATGAACATCGCATTTTCGACACATATGTATAATATGATTTTTACAAATTTTCCATCTTCGGCGAGCTTTGGTTTCGTAGGTGGTTATATTATGTCCATTCTTATCAAACCGAAATTTATCTATTAGAGTGTTTGTTTGTGTGACTGTAGAAAATTGATCCATTCTGATTAATCTTAAGGTAACAAATGATTCTTCCCTAACACTGTACTTCTATAATTGGCTACGCCATTATCATGCGAGTCGACTCCCTCCATGTATTTATTATATTTAAAAATGACACATAGTTGGGAGATTTTGGTATCTTTTTTTTTCTGTTGTAACGCTTAGTAGAAGTTATCGGACTTATGTTAAAATTGTTGCTGCAAATTGTGACGACAGAGTTGTCATTCCATCAAACGAATGCCAATTCATACGATCCTCTACTTGTTTTAGAAATTATTTTCACACTAACTAAAGAGCAATGACTTATTCTGTTATTCCTTATTGTTCCAGTTGCAAAAAATTCTTTGCTTTTAAGTGAACAAAAAGTTTGAAAGAATTAAAAAAATTATCGAAAAATATTCTGTGATTTAAAAGATTAGGTACAACTGAAAGCAAATCTATGACAACTTAAGTTCTAAGACTTACACTTGATTTTTTAGTTCTTTGAGCTTCTTTGATTTGATACCAAATCGTACTGGTTTGTTTTTTATAAACATTTTGCAAGAGTGCCTTTGTTCGTAGATGAACAAATTGAATGTAAATATATCCTACTATAAATTTCTTTTATTCATTATGTTTAGAAATGGTCTCAATGTACTGTATTTATCATTTTTGTCTAAAAAACTGATATCTGATAATAGAGATTTCTTTTTATATTTAGAAATTTATTTTGAGACTTGCAATTTTTTAGAATGTTTACACCTTTGTCTTCTTTGGTTGACCAATACATTCGGATTTGGGGTAATATATGACAACCAGAAAACATCATTATGCCAAAAAAATGTAAAAGATCCTTTTTTGTAAATTAAAAATCATTACAAGAATAGTTTAGTGAAGAAGTCTTGATTCCATATTGATAGTGTTTTTTTGCTCAAAATGTGGTGAAATTAAACAAATCCGTTAGTAATAACTCAATTACTCGAAACCTCTCCTCGCTGAGTTGTTCCTCACATCACTTGAACATAATCTTTTCAATAATTCACATATCACTGATAACTTTGTTTACTATAAACGTTATGTGGACGACATATTTGTTATATTGAAAGGCTCCCATCAGGACCTTATAGATTGCTTTAATATCCTCAATAATTTACACCCTTGCATCAAGTTTACGTTGGAAATTGAAACTGATAAAGCTCTCAATTTTTTAGATCTTACTATTCAGAGATTGGACCACACCCTCGAGATTGCCATCTATAGAAAACCGACCACCACTGACCATGCTATCCCTTACAGCTCCTTCCACCCCCTATCCCACAAATTAGCTTCCTTCCGTTTCTTTTTCAATTTGATATATAAACTTTACAACCAACTTCTTCAGAATTTTAACAGAAAAAATAGTACCACTTTGTTCCATTTCTCAGATGCTGCTTCACAAAAACATTTTTCCTTACCCTTTATAGACCCCCCTTCATTTTTCTTTAAAAAGCTTTTCAAAAATCATAATATCAACATCTCTTTTTCCTCCAAGCACAATTTAAAAAGCCACCTGGTTCACACCAAAGATCATATGGATACCCTTGATAAATCGGGTATTTACAAGTTACAATGCTGTACTTGTCCCGCGCTCTACATAGGCCAGACTGGGAGAAAGTTTACAACTCGTTTTGCCAAACATTTCAATTCCATAAAGAAAAATAATACTACTTCCCATTCCTTTTTTGCCGCTCATATTTTAGAGTCTGGTCACTTCTTCGATACTAAAACCCATTTTGAAATCCTCCATATATGTGAAAAAGGAAAAAAGCTTGACCTACTGGAAACGAAAGAAATTATCCTTAATTATAACCGTCAACCGGATTTATCTCTCAATGAAATTATTAATATTAATAAAAACGTTCTGGTACTCCAGTGATTCTCCTTTTCAAAGCCCCCTCGTATCTAATCCGCATTTCCTTACCGTCATTACAGATCCCTACACCTTTTTTGGGTTTCCCACTTTTGACGTTTGGCGTTGCCCTTCGTTCATCGGACACTTGTTGCTATGCATGGTAGCCATTTGCTAATTTAACTTATCTTTCAAATTTAATTTTTAATTATTTATTGGCTGCTCCACACCTTGGTTGGTTCCGTCATGTTATTTCACTTTAATTATTATTAAGTTTTGTCGCGGTGATGTTTTTCCTGTAAGTATTTTTTGAACCTTTACGAGGTCGCTCTAACTTTTACTTTTTCAGCATGGTCCGTTTGACTTTCATTATTCCAATGTTTTAATTAATTAATTCTTGAATTTAATTTTATCAACTTAATGGTAAGTACGCTGGCTTTATTGGCCTCTTTTTTCATAACGGTATGTTGTAGTGATGGATCTTTAAACGTCAATTTATTTATTAATTTTTATTTGCTGCTCCACACCTTGGCTGGTTCCGGCATGTTACTTCACAAAATTTTAATTAGATTTAAGTTTTGTCACTGAGATGTTTTCCCGTAAGTATTCCTAGGACTCTATTTAAATTGTTTGACCTTATATTTTAGCTTGGTTTCCTCTTTCAAATTTCACTAATGTAATTCATAATATTGTTTAAATTATTGTCAATTTTACTCACGTTTAATTAATTTAATCTTAACGTAAGTATACCTTTATGTTATGTTACGCTTAGTATACCTGCTTACATTTTAGTAGCCTGATGATGGATTGTTTGCCGAAACATGTAGCTTTACGTCTTAATTTTATCTAATTTAACAACCGTCAATTATTAAACATTTTTCTATGGGGAATGGTTTCGAGTTATTGAGTTATTACTAACGGATTAGTTTAGTAAAAATTGCACTATCAGGAATATACGACAAAAAGACGCGGATATTTGGACACGCGACAAAAGGGCGCGGATATTAGGACGCGCAACAAAAGGACGCATGTAAAATTGGTTGCGAGACAAAAGGACGCATAGTAAATAGTATCTAACTTTGCTTCACACTTCATTTAATTTATTTTTTGTTTGTTTGTGTATTTAACAGCGCATATGTAAAATTCCAATGAGAAGCCGTTACATTTTTCATAATGAATATGTGTAATTAGAAAACGAATTCCAATAATAATAAGAAGACATTGTTGCAGCGTACGAAGAATTACTGGATAACAATTTTTATACGGAAAATGAAAATCTACTGTTAGCAGTGACTAATTACTTTGAAGATACATGGATAGGCCGTTTAGACAGGAGAATGCGACGAAGACAACCATTATTTTCAACGAGTATGTGGATTTGTTACTCAATGTTGGAGGAAGATTTACCGCGAACTAACAATGCTGTTGAAGGATGGCACAACAGTTTCTCTTGTGTGCTTAATGCTGTACATCCCAGTATATGGAAATTCATAAATGCATTAAAAAAAGAACACGCCTTAAATATATTAAAAATAGAGCAGCACATTGCTGGAAATTTGCCGCCGCACAAAAAAGTGTATAAAGACACTGCAAAAAGGATTAAAACAATTGTTTCCGACTACGGCAACAGACCACTACTAGAGTATTTACGAGGAATTGCGCACAACTTCCAATTACAAATTTGAGACCTGACGCCGTTCCTTTAAAAATTAAATAAAATATGAATTTAAAAAATAATAAAAAGGATTAAAAATAAATACGTTTAAAATAACATAAAAAAGTAAAAACATATTAATGACAAGGCAATGGCCGCTGCAACCACATAAACTTTTAAACACGCCAGTATTTTTGCTGCCAGTTCTAAGTCTGGATGAAGTGTGAAGGAAAGTCCCTATGCGTCCTTTTGTCTCGCGTCTAATTTTACATGCGTCCAAATTTCATGCGTCCTAATATCCGCGTCCTTTTGTCGCGCGTCCAAATATCCGCGTCCTTTTGTCGCGACATCATTATAAAGTTATATCTATTTGCAATGTGTACATCACAAAATATTGTAGAATTTACAGACAGATTAATATTATACTTGAATTATTTAATTAGGAGATTCGCAGCCATTGAATATTGTGTAATTTTTAGATAATGTTTCTCTCATATCTGACTTGATAACTACCGAAAAAAATTGATTTATCCACCTCTAATTTCCAAATTCACTGTAAGTAAAATTTTTGAATTTTTTTTAGGTTAATGATTTTTCTGTTTGTAGGAGTATTTTAAACAATGGCATTCAATAAAAAAGTTATTCAGTGTAGTTGAGTTGAGTTGTATGCGAAGATACAATTAAACAAACCACAGCTTAAAAATTATGTAGTTGATAAATTACTATCGGAACATGGACATGTTGTTCTAAGATTACCCCCTTACCATCCAAAACACAATCCAGCTGAAAAAATATGGGCACTAATGAAAAATCATGTAGCTGCACACAATACAATATATAATAAGTGATGTTTTAAACTTGGCAGAAAATAAATTTTAAGAAATCGGTGCAGCCAAATGGCAAAGTGTATGTGATCATGTAGACAAAGTGGAAGCAGAATACCTTGACAGAGAAGTTGTGAGTGACAGTGTCCCCGAAGTTATCATTAAGATCGGTGAATCTGAAACAGATTACGATGAAGAATCAGTTTATTATTCTTCAGATGATTAAATAATAATGTATTTTAATCAACGTTAATTACCACTAAGTTTTGTGTTTCAATATTTATTAACAAATTTTTGTTTTAATGTCCAAAATGTAATGGAGCAAACTGTATTACGAGTTTCGATGTCTATCTTTGTATTTATTGATAAATCAAAGTATTCATTTTTAAAACATTATTAACTTTTATAATTAACAAATAAAACGATAATGTGTCAATATCACAGTACTGTAATGTATTTTGTTACATTATCGATTTAATTAAAGTTATCGAGAAACTATTGGTAATTTCATATAATATACTTTGTAAAAAAAACGATAATCAACTTATTTTAGCATTTTGTGAGTAATCTAGAACACATTGATAACTAGTATTTTCACTTTTAATTTTCTTCTAATCGTAACTTTTGTATAAAAATTTCGAGTTTCCAAATAGGCATATTTTTAAAAAATCAATCGCATTAAATTATATGATAACCTGTCGTATTTGTGTATAAGCACATAATAAGTTCTTTCGAAATTGGAGAACTAGCCAAGAGCAGGAACTGTTACGATGAAACGTTAACATACCTAAATAAATAAATTGATTAGCAGGGTATATTTTTTGGTTAATTACTACTTACGTCTTTGCTTACGTAGTTAGTATAGATTGTAATAATGATATAAAGATCAACAATAGTATACTTATTTAACGTTCAACTCAATATTTATTATTTAGAACTTTAACCCATCTTTAACCTATAAGCGATCGGTAATACAGATTTTTATAATGTATATATGTTTCTGTGATCATAGTATGTTTTTAGTTTGGCACTTAAAATCGAAAATTTTAAATTTACCACTTGTTAGTTCTACCTTTACACTCAAGGTCACGGCCCATAAGATCCTGAAAGACCAATACATATCTTATTTTTTTTAATAACATTTGAAAAATTAAATAAAACGTAATGTGGTGCGTAAACGAACCGTTGGCGCTAGGAGGAAACGTTTTAATTAAATAATTGATAGGTCTGTTGTGTTTTTTGTGAATGTCTGTTAGTTTTCTTTTTTTAATTTATATGTTAAGAATATCATGTTGTTATGTTAAAAAATTGGTAGGGTAAAATTTTTCGAGTATAAGAATTCTCCTCGACACGCTTACCTTTCGTTGGCGCTGTCAAATTCTATAAACGCATTTGATTTACTTTCCGATAACGTCTTGTTTGGAAAAAAAATTTCATGACGTTACGTTACTATAACTTAACGAATCACACCGTCAAAGGGTTGGAAACCTTTAAAATTGCGATTTCTTTTGAGAGAAGTTGCTACCATTAATTGGTACGTTAAGTCGGAAACCTGTAAAGTTGCGATTTCTTTTGGAAAGAAAGGCCACCATCAATTGCTACCCTAAGTCGAGGGAAAACGCTGCGCATTCGTTATCTCAAATCATTGTATGCTTTGAATACGAAATCTACTTGTGTTAACGCCGTATGTACGTTTAGTGTTAGATTTAATATTACGTTTTAGGTAACACAGGTACGGAATTAGCTAATCCCCTACTGAGAAAAACCTAACTATGATTATTGCAATTTCTAATTTTACGATTAGTTTGTTTGTTGGTCATGTTGATTGTTGATCGTACGTGCATGTTAGTTTAACACAATTAATTATATGATCCTTTTGCGCGTCACAAAGTAGTATGCAGTGCGCGTTGAGTCTCTAAGTCTTTATTTGTTTTTGTTATATACTTTTGCGATTTTAAATGTACGAATAAAAAGTCATTCCTTCTTCGAATGTGATAACTTAGACCGACTAGGTCAGTTTACTGTACGACGTGTTGCCCAGTATAGGGCGCACTTTTTATTTTTGTTCCGACCCATGTCGGATTAGCGTTTGGAAAATTTACGTAATTATGTTTATGTAGCTTCTTCGTTCTCTTTGGAGATATTGTCTGTAATAAAATAAATTTATATTCTGTGGTATTACGCCTGTCGTGTCATTTGTTCTTTTCCAGCTACGAGTAGAGTTAAACGATATCTTCCTAATTTAATCGTTCATCGTTTTGGCGCCTTTTTCGATTTAATTTATAATTTAGCATCACAAGGCCTGCGACTCTTTCTCCGAGACAACTGTGTTAGCCGTTGTTTATTTTTTTGGTTACACGAAAACCAGTGTAACAATGTATTATTAGAATTTAGTTAAAAAGTATTAGCTAAAGTGTTAGCTATATCTGGTGCATTTGTATTAAAAATTGACTACTTTTTGTATTTTTATTTTGTATTCTGTATTTGTTCCGTATTTCTTATGAGTACGGCAAAGTAATAACAAATAGAAACTTTTTCCACAATTTTTTTTTACTTTGTAACATTTCATGGCTACCGCTACAAAATAAATTTGAGCGGCAACTGAACTAGCCAACTAAACTAAAACCAAAAAGAAACACAACAAACGACGACGGTCTATTCAGTACAAAAAGAAGAAAGAAGAAAAGACGTATCAAATAAAAATACGGTATATTTTGACTGGCACGGTGGAGGTGTAATATTATAAAACATACAAAAAAAATACTATATGTACGTGGTAGGTGTCTTAGATACTATTATATAATTTGTAGTTGAAAGTAATAAAAAAAAAATCCTATGGTCGATATTTTCAGCGAGATGCGACAATTGATTGATTGGATTGATTTAAAATTACTTTCAAATGAAAAAAAAATAGGGAAACAAAAAACAGGATACTCTCGATATCAATAACCCACTCTACTTACTAAAAGGTAAGTTACCTCACGTATTAATTTTTCGTATCTCTAACATTCAGGGAGGCGAACTACTTTACCTAACTAAAAAAAATCTTATATGTGAAATAAAATACTGAGCTAATTAAGTTACTCGCGGCCTAGGCATTGCTTATACCTACGAAGAAGGAACTCCCTGTACTAGCTAAACAATACAAGCATACTTCCTGCTCTTAAAACAAGACGAATTTTAAAACAATTAATGGTTATTATCTCGATATTCTCATAGTAATTTGATTATATCACTATTTAATTGTTATAATACTAAGTTGTTGTAGATAGCAGTAACGGGTATCGTTTCAGTCCGCACGCTTAATCCCGGTAATTCTTTTGTAAAGACGTTCAAACAAAAAAAAAGATCATTACCTGGAGCATCGGCAAGACACCACCTTCTGTGTACTCTCAGGTAACATCTTGGGTTGAATACAATACTTATGTAGCTTTTCCAGAAATGACCACCCGGACTGCCCACTGTAACTGGTGGATTTCTTTACTTTTGGCTTAGTACTGATCCTTATTCGCTAAAATTATATTAATGAGAGTTATTGTATAATTAGAATTTTTTCTTTACCCAAATGTAATTATAAGCAATTACAAGCATTAAAATTTAAAATTTTTATACGTGATCTTTACCACTTTTACGTCGCGAATACTCACTTTCTCTTTTGTTTCTTAATATAATTATTCTAACCCTAATCTAATGATAAACCCGAAAATGCTTTGCCAAAAACCCGCCAAATATTATTACATTTTTAATACTGTAATAGTTGCAAACAACACTACTTAAAAATATTACTTAAAACTTTTAAAGCGTTACAGTGCGGCAACGTAAAAATTATTATTGAAAATTGAGTGAATTTAACAGAAGTTGCATTATTGACTTACGCGATGGTGATTTTTCATTCACAGAAATTGCTAACCGTTTTAACCGTCAAAAACTTCGTGGCATTTAGAAATCGATACTCGAGTACAAGATCAATAGCCGATCAATGGTTTCAAAACGAAGGACGTTCTGTGCACTTTACCGTCGAATTAGAGCTTTTGGCTTGCAGCTCTATCGACCACATTTTGTGTTTTCGGTGACGGCTCTTTTGAAGTAGTGTGTTTTGCGACTGAACTGAATAGAGTGGTGTTCAGTGACAAATTCCAATTCTGTCTGGTAATGCACGATGATCGCATGATAGTCAGACGTAGACATGAAAAACCTTAACTTAAAGGTTACAAATCAAATTTTTTATTTAATTTTTTTTCTATTTGATACCAATCTAAGCAGTGTTGGTTGCCTAACATATATGTCACGTAAGATACAAGTATTTCAAACGATAGGTAATTCCCGGAAACGCATTCCTTCAAAATCTCATAAATTTTGTCTACTACTACAAATTAAAGTAGCAATACTCGTCAATTACTGTTCACCATTATATTTAAGTAACATACATACTCATACTTATTAACTTTATTGAAATGATTACAACTATTCATGCTTAGTTTATATGAGTACTGTTTGAACTACAAACATAAATTATATTTAAAATAAAATACAAAATTGCAAATTTAATAATATTATTGTGTTGTAATACGATAGACGATTCTTTACAGTATTATAATGTGTGTTAGCAAATTCTTTCCAATGTCACAACATGTATTGTGTATTAACAAATTCCTTACAATGTCGTAACAAATAAGCAAACTTTTATAATATAGGCTAACAATGAAATAGTTGAATGTGGAGCTAAGCATTTTATGTGTATAAATACTTGTAAATTAAGTTAATAAATTAGCAGTCATTTTACAACCGTATTTTGATTATCTCGACTACTACAGTTTAAAGTATCAGTGGACCAAGCCATAATTACCTGCATGAGGCTGTGCAGGACTGATACCTCTTAAATTGTACTTCCTTTACTATGACTTCGACGGTTTAACGTATCAGTGGACCAAGCCATAATTACCTGCATGAGGCTGTGCAGGACGGATACCTCTTAATCGTATCTACTGCATTACTGACTATCCAAGCCACAATTTACCTACATGAGGCTGTGTAGGGGTCAGTAATAATTACACATTTATTAATTACTTTAACTCTTCATATCAACACACTAGATCTCTCGCTGACAAGTACTAACTACAACTACTCATATTCGTTTTTGAGTACTGATTACATATACTGTACTCATATTATAGAGTATGATTCCACTGTACACGTAATCAATGCTCGTACTCATGAGTACAATTTGCATTGTTCTCAACTACCTGCTCAAGTGTCATATTCAATTAAGTTATTTTGGTTTTTATTTGAAATTGTAGGTAGTACATGATTTAAATATAACCCATAAAAATAAACATAGTATACACAGTAGCAGCATTTGATTTGTAGATCCGAGTCTGTAAATTGATATAGAATAAGTAATTAAAGAAAAAATATATATTACATAAAAGATTAGTTTCTATCAATTAATATTTATCAATTAACCCACATGTTTTGGCCAAACTAATAAAGTAAGACTAGGTACATTTAGACACAACAAAAAAAACAAACAAATTCATAACATTGACTAATAATTTAGTGAATACATATACAAAATAGAAAATTTGCAAAAAAAGTTTTAGAAGAATTTTTGTTGATAGTAAAGTAGAACGTAACTAACTTAATAAGTTGTTTGAAAAAATTAATTAAAAGTGCTTTCCATTAAAGATAAAATAATTCTATTAAGATAAACGAAATAAAAAACAATTTAATATTTTTTATCATAATTTATGGTAGATAACCGAAATATATGTCAAAAGAAAATAACAAAAAAAATAATTTTGATTCCTTAAATATTTTACTTGTATAAAATATGTTTTGTTAGTTTCCAGTATTGTTACTTTAACTCTATGATGCATAAACCGGGTTTATTAGCCTCGGAGTTGGTTGCTTTTAATTTCTATTAAATATTGAAACGTCCGAGAAATTACTTGCAAATGCAAGAGCCTTCTAGAACTGTTATCTAGTTTCTAGAAAATATAACGAAAAGTGAGGAACGATCGAGAAGAATTCGCTGATGTCTATAAAAGCCGAAGATGGAAATCGTAGGTCAGTTATTGCTGGAATGTGAAAGCATGCAGTATTATGATTATCAAGTTGAAATAAATACGTATCATTAGCACGCGCGGCGTTTTAAATAAATAACAGTGTACACCGAATCGAGTGAACGTGACTTATAGTGTAAACAAATCCGAGGACGTTATCTAATCTTATCTTAAGTGTTATACAACAGTTATACATAAATTATAGTGTAAGTGTTTTTATTATTAGATTTTAGTAGTTCGGTCAATTTAAAAGTATACATATTTCTATAATAAGTAAACGTAGTTTTAATCGTTTAAATAAATTAGTTTTTAAGTAATAAATTCGTTACAAATTGGTATCAGGTGTTCGGTTTTAAACCCGTGGAAATCGTGTAAATAGATAAAGCTGTTCGCGATTTTTATTAGTGTAAATACCATTAAGTATTTTATTATCGCTCGAGATACGATACGCGTGTTTGTTTATAAAGTAGTGTATTTAAAAACTTTATATTCGTGTTATATTTAAATTTATGCCGGTGACGCGTTTGCAAGCAGTTAAAATGGATGCAAAACTATTTGAAATTCTCGAATCGATGAATAAAAATATGGAAGAAAATAATAGAAAAATGGGCGAAAATTCACAGAAAATTGAAGAAAATTCAAGAAAAATGGAAGAAAAACTCTCCGAACATTCTCAGAAAATGGAAGAAAATTCTAGAAAAATAGAAGAAAAGTTGTTGGAAAATTCTAGAAGTTTAAAAGAAGAAATACGAACGAGCATAGAAAATCAAATTAAAGTTGTTCAAGAAGAAACCCAAGCAGATATGTTAGACTTAAAAGAAGAAATTTGCGAATCTGTGAATGACAAAATAGAAGAAGTACAAGACAAATTAGAACAGAAATTAAATGAAAAATCAAGAACCATAGAAGACAAGCTAGAGAAAAAATTGAGAGAAAGAATACAACTGCTTGAAGAAAGAATGGCGCAAATGAATTACCATGGCGAAGGAAGTGTCACAAGTGAAGATTTAATAATTGACCGCCGGGATGAAAGCACTCACAAGTTCAAAGTTGTACCTCCGAATTTTGATGGTAAAGTTCCATGGTCAACCTACTACAAGCAGTTTGAAGCCGCAGCTACTGCTAATGGTTGGAGCAACAAGCAGAAAGCGACGTCTTTAATAGTGTCCTTACGTGGAGAAGCGCTTGGAATTTTACAAACTGTTCCGGACCACCTGCAAGAAAATTACGAACTCTTAATATCACGATTAGAAATGAGATATGGGGATGCTCATCTTCAACAAGTATACCAGGCTCAAATTAAAAGTCGGGTTCAAAAAGCTGCCGAAAGTCTTCAAGAGTTTGAGGCTGACATCGCCAGACTAACACGGCTTGCGTATCCTACAGCACCGGATACCTTCCTGGAGCAGTTAGCTATTCAAACTTTCGTAGATGGCCTCCGAGACAGCGAAACACAGCAGACTCTCCGGTTAGCTCGACCGAGGACATTGGATGACGCTTTGGTGCATGCTTTGGAGTTTGAAGCAGCAAAACAAGCATCGCAACGAGGTGGTCATAGACTCTGCTGTGCTACAGAAGTACCCGCGCAGACACTGGAAAGCATCGAGGAGATAGCGCGACGAATACTTCGGGAAAGAGGAGTGACAGCTTTGAACTGCGATGAAATAGGCCATGTACGACGGCATCGTACCAAACCTAAGAAGAGGACTAGAAGAGCCCTCGAAAATTTGGAACGAGGCGAGCGAAAGAAACAAAAAGTAATCTCATCTAGTCAAACTCCGGAGGTTACAATCCAAATGGCATCGCCTAGAGAGCAATTGCATAGCATTTATCTCGATGGCAAGATCAATGGGAGAAGCGTCCAGTTACTGGTTGACACGGGAGCGACGAAGACCATCATTCGTCCTGACATGTTATTGGAAAACGAGAAGACATCACCAGTAACAGTACGACTATGAACGGCGACGGGCGACGAAATACCTACTCACGGACAAGTCAAAGTAACCATTGGTTTGGGAAATGGAGTACTCGACCATCAAGTACTGGTAGCCGACATCACGGAAGAAGTTATCCTGGGAATGGACGTGATAAAGAAGTATGGTTTCCATTTGGATATGAAGAACGATGTCCTGAAGATCGACAATGAAGAAATTCCTTTTCATTCGTCAGAGAAGGCAGCCGTGCGAGTCTTGTTGAGTGAAGACGTGATTCTGCCTGCAAGGACGGAAAGTGTGGTGATGGCACGCCTGGATGGAAGTCTCCGGGAAGGCTACATACGCGCGATTGAACCAATTGAGGGCGGCTTAGTTGAAAAAGGACTACTCGTTGGCAGAACTTTAGTACGAGTAAAGAAGACGATGCCAGTAAGGATCTTAAACATCAACTCAGATCCTGTAACGCTGAAAAAGAAGACCGTGGTAGGCCAATGCACGCCAGTATCACAAATTGTGAGATGCGTGAAGTCGAACGAAGATACGTCGCCGAAAAAGTGTCCACAACATCTATTGGACATTCTTACTACCAAATGCGAAAACCTCAGCCAAGACCAGCTGGCTGAAGTTAAAGTGTTGATCCAAGAGTACCAAGATGTGTTCGCGCTGGAGAGTGGCTCCAAAGGAAGAACTAACGTGGTGAAACATAAAATTAATACCGGAGACGCTCGGCCGATACGACAACATCCACGCAGACTTCCTTTGGCGAAAAGAGAAGAAGCCGAACAAATAATTACGGATATGGAGAGAGAAGGCGTGATTGAACCTTCAAGTAGTCCATGGGCATCCCCAGTGGTACTCGTGAAGAAGAAGGATGGATCAACGAGGTTTTGCGTAGACTACAGGCAACTAAACGACGTGACCAAAAAGGACAGCTACCCTTTACCCAGAATTGACGATACGCTAGACACCCTGTCAGGATCACAGTGGTTTTCTACGTTAGATTTAAAGAGTGGATACTGGCAGGTAGAATTAGAACCCAAGGATCGTGAAAAACCAGCTTTTACGATCGGAACTGGTTTGTGGCAATTCACTGTAATGCCCTTCGGCCTGTGTAACGCTCCTGCAACGTTCGAGCGTTTGATGGAGACCATCTTGCGCGGATTGTCTTGGAAGACGTGCTTGGTTTACCTGGACGACGTGATCGTGGTTGGAAGGTCGTTTGAAGAACACTTGAACAACTTGAAGGAAGTGTTCCAGAGATTACGTGGGGCTAACCTCAAACTGAGCCCAAAGAAGTGCCACGTATTTAAGAAGGAAGTCCAATACCTTGGCCACGTCGTATCTAGAGATGGAGTAAGGGCTGACCCAGACAAAATCCGAGCAGTGCAAGCATGGCCAAGACCGATCGACAAACATCAGGTCCGAAGTTTCCTTGGGTTGTGCACTTATTATAGAAGATTTGTACCCGGATTTGCCAATATTGCCAAACCATTGACAAAATTAACCGAAGAAAAAGCAGAATTTAGATGGAATGAAGACTGTGAAAATTCTTTTAATCAACTAAAACAGACCCTAGTCACTTCGCCGATTTTGAGTTATCCACGAGAAGATGGAAAGTTTGTTTTGGATACCGACGCAAGCAATATGGCCATAGGCGCGGTCCTTTCGCAGGTCCAAGATGGACAAGAAAAAGTTATCGCGTACTTTAGCAAGGTTTTGTCCAGGCCAGAAAGGAATTATTGCGTGACTAGGAGGGAGTTGTTAGCAGTCGTTAAGTCCATCGAACATTTCTACAAGTATTTGTATGGACGAAAATTTTTACTGAGAACAGATCACGCCGCTTTAAAATGGCTACTGCAGTTCCGTAACCCAGAAGGACAAGTGGCAAGATGGATCGAGAGACTGCAAGAGTATGACTACGACACAGAACACCGTGCCGGAAACAGTCATCGGAACGCTGATGCCTTGTCTAGAAGACCATGTCCGGCGGACTGCAGCCATTGTTCGCGACTGGAAGAAAAAGTCGAATGCCTCCGGAGAACTGCTATGGTTGATGATGAGTGGGAACCTGAGCGGTTACGTCGCGAACAAGAAGACGATCCTGAAATAAGACTACTCCTGGACTGGAAAGAAAACGGCCGACGACCAACCTGGGAAGAAGTGAGTGCTTTGGGCAAAAATATCAAAGCGTACTGGGCGCAGTGGGACTCCTTGATAGTAGAAGACGGTCTTCTTAAGCGATCCCTAGAAAATGCCGAGGGCACGGGAAACAGACTACAGCTGGTAGTGCCGAAGAGCAGGGTGACCGAAGTGTTGAAGCTTCTCCACGATGGGACATCAGGAGGACACTTTGGCATTAAGAAGACGTTGGGTAAAGTGCGAGAACGATTCTACTGGATGAACTGCAAAGAGGACGTCATGAACTGGTGCCGTAAATGCATAGTCTGCGCTTCAGGAAATGGTCCAGCGAGAAAGCGCAAAGCACCCATGAAACAATACAACGTAGGAAGCCCTTTGGAAAGAGTAGCGATTGACATCGCAGGGCCGTTCCCAGAATCCGATTCGGGAAATAAATACATCTTGGTGGCGATGGATTATTTCACGAAATGGACGGAGGCTTATGCCATACCCAATCAGGAAGCAGCTACAGTCGCAGACGTATTAGTAAAGGAGTTTTTCTGCCGGTTTGGAGTTCCGTTGGAATTACACTCCGATCAAGGCCGCAATTTTGAGTCTGGGCTGTTTCAAGAAGTTTGCCGACTGTTAGGAATTAAAAAGACTAGGACAACGCCTCTCCATCCTCAGTCTGATGGCATGGTTGAACGGATGAATCGAACAATGGGCAAGTACTTAGCCAAGGTAGTGTCCGAACATCAAAGAGACTGGGATCAGTACTTGCACCTCTTCTTAATGGCGTACCGATCATCCGTTCACGAAAGCACAGGTCAAACACCATCCTGTGTCATGCTCGGTCGTGAGATAAGATTACCATGCGATCTTCAATTTGGACGAAGACCGGAAGAAGAAGTCGCTGGAGCAGATTACGTCAGCAAGCTGGCAAAGAGGCTAGACGAAGTACATGAAGAGGTTCGTAAAAACACACAAATTGCCAGCGACAGGATGAAAACAAGATATGACGTCAAGGCGCAAAATGGTGGGTTTCAACCTGGCGATATGGTTTGGTTGTATAACCCTCAAAGGAGACGTGGTTTGTCGCCGAAGCTGCAAAGGCAATGGGAGGGCCCCTATGAAGTCGTGCAGCGTATTAACGACGTTATATACCGCATCCGAAAACCGCCCAGAGGCAAGCCAAAAGTGGTCCACGTCGATCGTCTATCCCCGTTTGCTGGCGATAACCACAATCCGCAAGTTCAGGTCCGAACCAGAGTAATAAGTAGCAGAACCAGGAATCCAATCGAAGAAATGGAGTTCGAAAAGTTTATGAACTTATACGGAGGTTCTGGAAAAGCTAGGTTCGGAGTTACCACCGAGGAACAACAAGATCTGTTCCAGACACAAAAGATTACGCCATCGCACATTGCGTGAGCGAGGACCTTGACATGTCCAAAGGGGTTGCAGTCGTGTTTAAAAAGAAGTTTGGGCAGCTAGATGAATTACGAAGACAGCAACCGGCAGTCGGAAAGGTTTTAGGACTACGTGGTGACGGACGCTTCGTTTTCTATCTAGTCACCAAGAAATACTCACGTGTCAAGCCGTTATACAAAGATCTGTGGCGAACATTATGGAGTCTCAAGAGACAAATGGAGTTCCATCTTGTTAAGAAATTGGCAGTACCCAAGCTTGGTTGTGGCTTAGACCAATTGAATTGGAGGACAGTTCGAAACATGTTGGAGGTCGTCTT
Organism: Aquatica leii; assembly: GCA_035610365.1. Classification (NCBI taxonomy): domain Eukaryota; kingdom Metazoa; phylum Arthropoda; class Insecta; order Coleoptera; family Lampyridae; genus Aquatica; species Aquatica leii. The sequence goes on from CM069432.1 coordinate 52,967,406, forward strand.
CCGAGGAACAGGCGTTCAAGTGTTGGTCTGTAGTTACCAACCGAGGAGAGTATTGGGTCAGGAAAAGTCCATTGACTGTTACTTCTATGGTCAAGGAAGTTGCCGAAATGGAGAAAGCTGCCGCTATCGCCACGATCCCTTTTACCGGTGTCACATCCAGTCTCCTGTTCTGGAACAGAACAGTCCTAAGAAGGGGGCAGTGAAACGTCCGAGAAATTACTTGCAAATGCAAGAGCCTTCTAGAACTGTTATCTAGTTTCTAGAAAATATAACGAAAAGTGAGGAACGATCGAGAAGAATTCGCTGATGTCTATAAAAGCCGAAGATGGAAATCGTAGGTCAGTTATTGCTGGAATGTGAAAGCATGCAGTATTATGATTATCAAGTTGAAATAAATACGTATCATTAGCACGCGCGGCGTTTTAAATAAATAACAGTGTACACCGAATCGAGTGAACGTGACTTATAGTGTAAACAAATCCGAGGACGTTATCTAATCTTATCTTAAGTGTTATACAACAGTTATACATAAATTATAGTGTAAGTGTTTTTATTATTAGATTTTAGTAGTTCGGTCAATTTAAAAGTATACATATTTCTATAATAAGTAAACGTAGTTTTAATCGTTTAAATAAATTAGTTTTTAAGTAATAAATTCGTTACAATATTTCTAAATTAACTTAGCGTTATAGTATGCTCTAAAGAAAAAAAAAATGTTAGAAAATTATTTTTATCGTTACTATCTTGCATTTGCATAAATCTAACTTACGAGGTATTCATAAAGATGTTTTGTATTTGTGTTTCAGTTTGTTATTGATAGCGTAGGTTGTCAGACAGTTTGAAGTAAATCTTGTAAAAGCTGGCTGCTTGGACAGCAAAACGTCAAACGTAAGTTTTGACACACGGCGATACTCGTAAGAAACTATTAGTAATAAATATTTATTGGATTTGACAATAAAAATATTTGAGAATGCAATAATGATTAATAAACACTTATTCAGTATATGCAAATTAAGCCAGCAAAATATAGCTTAATTTTTTTTCAAATGTACGAATCTAAATTTGACTTTGATCTTGATGGTTTAGTTTATGCTTGTCGCTGACCTAGAAAACATACAGATAAGAATCTAAAAGTTGAAACTTTGAAAACTTTAGTACATAGCATAGTACATAGTATACATAATTCTGGTCTTAATCTGACAAGTGACAATTTTTAGTTATTAACAAAACAGTTTTTAGAAAAATATTACTATTGTTGGTTCGTTACGTCAAAATAAAAGAGATATTTAAAAAAATAAATATATCTACGTGATAATGTAAAATTTATAATGACGTAGCTGTCAAAATAAAGCTTAAAATAATCTCCTACTAAAATAAAACAAAGGATGGCGTTAACAGTATAATCATAATTTATTTTGATGTAGTAAAACTTATAGAAATTATAGTTTATTAATTCTATCCAATATTATTTAAAAAAATGTATTAATTTATAGCGTAATAAAGCTTAAGTATTAAACTTCCTGCTTAAAACTGTTTTTGAAGCGGGATATTGGGAGGAATACTATGGCAGTGATGACAACTTTTTAAGCGCAAAAAACGTTCTTTAATATGTAAAAATGTGACAAGTGCAAAAAAGTTGTTATTAATTTACTGTAAGCAAATGCGTTGCTTTTTCTTCAAATTGGTAATTTTGCGTTCCAATTAATTTTATAGAAATATACTTATTAGCGAGCACGTTAGATGTACGCGCATATAAAAAAAGTTGCTCTTAGCTTAACTTGGTATTTTAGTAATGTCTGTGCATAAAGTCGTAATAAATGGTTAAGTTTGCGTGAATTAGTTTGGTGAAATGGTGTGTTCAAATGCTGCCATTTTTTGGTAAATTATACAGTTCACTGCGTTGAGTAACATTTTATTAGAACCATCAAAGCGTTATGTTATGCATGTCTATTTGTGCTAAATTTGATTTATTTAAACAATATTAAAACGTCTTGAAGTTATTCAAGATAATTCAAAGTGATTACCTGAACGTTCTCAAAGCCGATAAAGCAAAAATATAAAAAATGACCGAAGGAAATTTGAAGTTAATCTAGTCAGAAGTCGGAAGTGTAAAGAATGGGTTTAAATAAATGATGTCCAACGCGCGTACCAATGAAAATAAAGACAATGTCGTTTAAGTGAACGTGTTGTTAACATAAAAAAATACCAGTTTAGATAAACATAAGTGCAAAGTTATCCGCGGACATTATTTATCGGTTGATAATCAATGCATATAATTTAGGCGTTTAATAATAAAGAATCGGTCGTTCTGAAAACTTAGTGCACAAGATAAAAATAAAACAACGGTTTCGCAAAAATTTAGAAGAAAAAGAAATAGAAGTTGATTTGTAATTGTTTGAAGTTTCTGAAATAATGGATGTCAGTAGTCTTATTAGAGAAGTGGATGACAATTGTCAGAAAATAGAAGAAAATTTTCAAAAAATAGAAGACAAATTTCCAGAAATTAAAATACAAATTACTAAAAAATTTGCAAAAAATAGGTGAAACTCGGACTAACATTGATAATCAAATAAAACCAATAAAGAACAAACACAAGCTAGTGCACAAAACCAAATTTTAAATAGTTCAAAAAGAAACTAAAGCAGATGTCTTAAATTGAATGATATGGTCATATACAGGATGTCGCTATACACCGTGTCACACCAAATTTATTTGTCATCTTCAAAAAATCACCCAGATTTTACTGTTGGAAATAAATTAGCGATTAAAACGTCAAGTGTATTTCCATTCCTTGAATTTTCATCAAGTGTTTATTGGTCTACTAATCGAAGTACCATATACAGGGTGTGTTTAAACACAAATAACATAAATAACTCAGTTGTTTCAAATAGAACACCTTGTATCTTTTTATACCATGAAATTTTATTTTTTCTAGACTTTTTAACAATCTAATAGTATGTATGGTTTATTGTGAAAACCTGCTAATACTGATTCAAAACAAAATTTAATAAATAAGCAAAACAATTGCATAACAAAAGAACAAATGTTTAAATTCAATGTTCAAATAAGCCGCCATTTTGTTTTCTACAAACTTCCAAACGCCTAACGAAAAAAAACTTGACTCTGGCTAACTTATCTTATTCAATTGAAACTAATGCCTTAGTTATTTTGTTTTGCATATCCTCATTCGTCGTTAAGAAAACTGCGTAACCTTATAAGAAATAGTTCATTGGTGTTAAGTACCACTTTCTCCAATCCAACAACGTGGATATACCCGCTCTAGAAACTGACGAACAATTTTTTTTATTATGCACAGGGGCAACCACATAGACCTTCAAATATTTAAATTTACATCTTTAAGTAATATTGAAAGATTCTCTTGGAGAAATCGTAATATTTCTTTCTATTCAAAACGTTATTTAGGAAAATCGGACGGATAATTCCTCTCTACACATATAGGAATCAACGATTTTGGAAATTAACGGATCACAACCAATACGGATTTTCCGTTGCATAATAATGTATATTGTGTCGATTAACTACTCTATTGCCTTTAAAAGTCGCTTCGTCACTAAATAAAATATTAATAAAAAAATCACCATTTTCTTTGACACGGGCACTCATTTGATTTGAATTTTTCACTTCCATGTAATTCTTGATGTAGTTCCATGTGATAAGGGTGAAACTTTTGATTTAATATAATGCTACTCACAGTACTTTTGGATATGTCAGTTTCTGCACTAATAAAAAAAGGTGTTCTATTTGAAAAACTGAGTTATTTATGGTTTTGCGTTTAGACAGATTCTGTATACGCTACCTAAAATTAGTAGAACAATAAGAATTTGAATGAAAGTTTATGGTATGAAAAAACACTTGACACTTAAGTCGCTGATTGATTTTCAACAGTAAGGTCTTGGTGACTTGTTACAGATAACGCGTTTTCACTGGTTTTTCGACCATAAGAATCTGAACTGTGCATAATGGGTTTATAAAAATTTAAGTCGTTTTATTCAGAATCCAAAGAATGATGCAAAAATATAAGAAAGATTTGCATAGAAAAAACATAAGTTTGGTATATAACAATACTCTGTATATGGCAAATATAATGTTAAATTATGTAAAATGTCCGCAGTTAACTTCTGAAAAAAATTTAAGTTGATATCTTAAACAACAATAGAGTTATGAAAGTTCTTCGTACCTTTGGGGCACCCTGTATATATTTTTTTAATAATTTTATTAAAAATGATTGTAAAATTGTTTAATTTTCAAATAATAATTATAAACGTCAGTGACAAACCCATTTAATCAATGCATGTCAGTATTGATAACATCTGTAGCTTTTAATTGGGTTTGATTAAAATCATAAAAAGACTGAGAAAGACACTGAAACAAAAGAGAAACAAAGTTTAAATACAAAGTAATTAGTGATGCGACCAATATTACAATAGTTCAAAAAATGTTCATTGCATGAACCATCTGTATACTATATATCACATTAAAATGTAAAATGCCCAGGCAGCACTATGACGATATTGGCACGTCTTAATAACGTGTCGTACGTAACTTTGACAATAAAAGGTAATGTGCTGCTTGGGTAATTTCTAAAAAATAAAATAATTTTTGTTTGTTAGTTCATTTATTGTTCTGCGTTATTAAAAACATTCTTTTGTTGCACTTATCCTAAGTTTGCATTTTCTTTGTTAAGTGTGTTTATAGAAAAGATTATTTTCAAGAATATTTTGTTGATTCATCTGGGAAGCGATCACAAATGGCTTAGTTCTTGAACTTATTGCGTCTAAAACTGTACCTTTAATATCTTGTTTGTTTTATTTATATTATATGGTATTTTTTTGGGAAAAAGTTCTATAAGCGGTTCGTAGAAAGTTTATAAAAAACGACGAGATGTTAGTTAGTTGATTTTTGATTGAAACTCAGAATATTATGGATATGTAGCGGTATCGCAAGTCTTCTTTTTGTAGAAACAAAGATTTACTAGTGTAATAATGTGTTTGTAAAACATTTAAGTTAGAAGCTTAACTTACGTTTTGCTTTAATAACGGATTTGATTTTTTATCAAATACAAACCATATAGTCCCGTGTGATTGAGTACTATACTTAGAACCAGGTATTTATAAGTAACAATTGTTATAATTATACCGTTGTTGTTCGTCTAATGAACATTTACGATTAAAGACATTTAACCAATATTGAAAACAAAAGTTCAAATGTGGAATAATCTCTTCTAGGCTAAATTAATATAATTAGTAAGTAATTTTTTTTTAATTTAATCTTTTTTTTTTTGTCAAAAGCCTTTGCATTTTTTTGTTTTTGTTTGCATTTTTTTTAGTTTTTACTATCGTATCAATTTGAGTTCAAGTTTTATTAAAATTTACTTTTAAATAAATTTTGTATTTATTTAATTACGAATTCATTGTGTGCGTTAAAAGTTTGTTTATGCATTTCATTCTTGTTTTATTTTAATGTAATAAATGTTAAATCGTTCAAGTGTAATAATATTTTTAATCAATTTATTTCTCGAATGTGTTTTGATTTTAAAGTTTAGTGATTTTACACACTAAAAGGTTGATCCTAATAGTGTGTACACCGCATGACGTGACGTGTTTCTTTCTTAGACGGAGACTAGAGGCCCGTTGTAACGCTATTTTCATTTTGTCTAGGACTGATTTTGACTTTAGACTTCAATATTACAAACGGTTCACTTAAAAATACCAAGCGCAATTGCTACTCTCTAAAAAGAAGTGTAAATAATACAACGCAGAATAGTTATAGTTTTAATCTTACGTCTTGAACACTATTACCAGATTCTAAAAACCCTCTAATGTTGATTTCTATTTGATAATATGCTAAAAGGTTAATAACTATCTTTCGTAATTAACGATTCAATTGATTGTCAAGCATAATCTAAAAACATAACCTAAAATAACTAATATAGTTAAAGTAATCCATCATCAAAGTGGATTAATTTAGAATAAAACATAATATACACAGAAAGACGTCTACAAGATTATTCTATTAATTAGTTATTACTAAACAAGACAAGTTTCAACAACATAAATCGTCATTTTCAGCCGATCTAGAAAAAACAATTAAATTAACTAAGTTATTTAAACGCACAGTCATACCTGATTGATAAAAAATAAAAAAAATTAAAAAAGTTTATTGGTAAGAAAAGGAATAACTTTTATTACAAAAATGCAGAAATTTAGCGTTAGGGTAAAAAGAAAAAGATGGGCCAGAAGACAAAACATAATTAGCAAAAAGGAACAAGTGTTGGATACACCAAAATTTAAATACCTTTTAATAAATTACACTTTTTCTTAATCTAGTTTTCAACTTTCTACCAGTTAGTACTGTAATGATACGAAATCCGACCCTGTAATTGCAACAAAATTGGTCAGCAATTCTGCAATTAGTACGTAGGAACTTTACCGGTTTGGAGTTTACCCCACCAACTCCAAAACAAAGAGCGCGGCGTTCTTCTCTTTAGGCGCAGTCAAGCAAGACGACATCGGTCAAAAAATCCGCTGCACTAGCTTTACCGGCACCTGTTCTCCGAGATCCGTCTCCGGCACCTGTTTTCCGAGTTCCGTCTCTGGCACCTGTTCTCCGAGATTCGTCTGCGGCACCTGTTCTCCGAGATCCGTCTCGGGCACCCCTTTTCCGAGACCCGTCTCCGGTAAAACCTCTTCCGAGATCCTCGCACCATAATCGCTGACATACCTTAAATCACGAATCATATTGACAACCGCTCGTACCTGTATTATTATAATTTTTGATGTTTTATCTGCTGCTACACCGAGTTAATTCAATTTCACCAGCATCCCCTCATCTAAATCATTCATCGACATCACGTTCGCAATTCAGTAAGTTGTTTATACCGGTTTGTATATTCATTTATTTGTTGGCGGTGGCGTAAACCCTTGCGTACTGGTCCGGTTGGGCGTGTCCCTACCGGGAGTACGATAAGAGATTATTCTAACCCCTGAGGGTTAACTAAAGCCCGTCGGCAAATTCCAGATGACTTGGGATAACTCTCTCACTAAAACAATCGAGTAACATAAAGGAATACGCAACGAAATTTTTAAAGTTTGTTACCGGTACGTGTTCAAAGTAATTTAGTACTTTTAAAATAATTTGTTTGCTCACTGCGTCTACAGAGGGAAACGCCGCGCGTTTTGTTTTGAAGTTGGTGGGGTAAACTCCAAACCGATAAAGTTTCTGCGTACTAATTGCAGAATTGCTGACCAATTTTGTTACAATTACAGGGTCGGATTTTGAATCATTACACTACACAAGAACAACTGCAAAAAGAACAAGAAATTTTATACACGATTTATTCAAAGAAAAAATAGAATCTTTATTATTAATAATAATGATTAGTAGAAAAGAAATTGTAATATTAAACAAAAAAAATTTAAAAAAAACGGAAAACAAGATTTAACAACAACAAGAACAATAGACAGTAGCATCATCCGATTTATTTTTGACAAATTCTTAAAGAAATTATAAAAACGAACTTATAAAAATCATTATTTAAAATATGAAACTGGTAACCATTATTATAAGCTAATTGCTTATTTATCAAATTCTTTATTAAAACTAGATTTGGAAAAAGCTATAGAAAAGAGACAATATAATAAGGAACAAAAAGAAACAGTTCATGGTTATACGGATGATTAAAGTAAATAAAAATAGGAATTAGTATAAGTTTATGATAGATTTCAAAATTAAATTTTATCGCGTAAATTAAGAAAAAGAATTGTTATATTTAGTTTCATAAGTAAATTTGTAATAATAATGAATACAATTAATGAAATTATTAAAATTATATTGAAATTTTTATAAATAATACTAAAAATAAAACTCTTTATAGTTCTTCTTTTTTTAATATAAGTTTGTGATTTAGATATATGTCGATGACTGGATTGTTCTTTTTAATGACTCTAGATGATCTTAATAATTTTAATAATTTTATGTTGACAAATTATTTAAAAAAATGTCAATAAATGGTCGACTCAATGCTAACATTATCTGTTAATTATCCATGGAAAATCGCACATTTTTATATTATTGTTTAGACTTATTTTAAAACTATGGCTCAATGTCTACTAGATATGAATTGTTTTACGTGCTATATAATATTTAATGTCCGGATATTGAACACAACAGTACCCAATGCAGCTATATAGGATTTTACTAATGTTTAACTTGTTCAATGTCCCAGAAATGATATAGTTATAAAGTTCAATATTCATTTAAATCCATCATTCATAAGTTTTTGTATTACCTGATGTTAACAATACTGCACGTGCATCGTGTTTTGTTTAGATTTCGTTAGAATTAAACGTTTGTTCGTAGTGTTCAGTCAAAAGTATCGATTTGGAAAATGACTCAGATAGAGAAGAAACAGAAACCCAGTTAACACGGATTGAAACTTTTACAGTCACAAAATTAAAACAATTGCTTCATTACGTTGTTTCGTTTCGATTTTTAGATTCCGGATTCCAATTTCCACAATTTTTCACAATCATTTTTAAACTGTTTCAGTACTTGCAATGTTTTTCCAATAATCAGCAATCGTCTAAAAACTGATTTATTAAAACAGAATATTTTTTGAATAACTAGAATTGTTTGAAGATCGATTAGATAAGATTGAATTATTTTCAAAACAGTAGAGTCGTTTTAGTAAAAACGAATACTTTGTAATTACTCAGCATTAGTCGCTGCTATACTTTTGATTAGTGTCGTCAACGCTTACGCTGCAAATTAATATTTTTTCACTTGTTCGGTTGTAATTTGATAAGTGATGCTGTGTGTACAATTACCAAATGGAACAATAAGCGGTAAGTCGAAACACTTTATTATAATCCATAAATGTAGTCAATATTATTATCATTTCTGTTCTTTATGTATCATGTTTCAATTTATATAAAAAAGAATGCAAATTACATACATCCCAACTAGCATTTTTGGCGATTTCCACGTGGCAGCAACAGTCGTAGGAACTGTAGAGTGGCTTGCCACTAGTCACTACCACGTTACAGGAACCGTTCTATACCGTGGCTACCACCGAAATGGGGAACAGGTATTGGGTGGCCGCTACATGATTACAACCATTTTATCACTTACAAAATAACGTTACATCCAGGTGAAATCGACGTGGCTGTCAAGTGGCGGCGTAGTGACCATTGGTGACCCTGAACATTCCAGAAACTGCTTTGATGTATTTATATCTCTGTCCCATTTTGTAATGTTGTTTACTTTCTCATCAACTTCTCTCTTTATTTTACAAATAGACAACTAGGTTTACTTCGATAAAAATGTTTTAAGTTTCTATGAACTACATGTTTATTATTGCATTTGTACAACATTTGCTAAGAGGAAAATTGTAAAAAATGCAAGTTCAATGTTAAATGTGGAGGTTTTAGTTTGAGATATAACCATGCGCAAACAAAATTTTCATTTTTTGTAGAGAAATAAAATTAAAAAGTTCTATATATGACAAAAAAATTAAATAACTATTCAGTTCAGAACAGATTTTATTAGTATTTATATTTTAAATTTAATGATAATTCATTAATTTATTACATTCAATGTATTGTTAGTTATAAATTTCATATATTTAGAATAATTGTCAAATTTTTATTAATGGCGGCATAGAGATTGTTCATAAATATGGCTACACTTTGGAGTTACTTCCACTCATCAACTTCATTTTATAACGTATAATTACAATAAATTAATTTAAACATTCTTAACAATATTGTTATCCAGCTTATACATTTGTAATTGTTCTAAATTACTTTTACATTATAAATTATATGAACTATTAAATGTCACATTCCTAATTAACTTTACTTTATGTCTTCCTGGAAAGTAATTTTAGGCTAAACAGATTTAAATATTTACAGTGTATTTTCATTTATACCGAGCCGAGATGCATTGTAGGAAATAAGTCACTATTTAATTACTGTAACTTAAAAGTGGATTTCAGAAGTAAATGTCGGTCTGTAGTGGCTTTAATCTAAAACGTCTCGTGAAAATCACTTATAGAAGTGGCTAAAACGTTACAACAACGACAACATACCACTCTAGAGTGCCGCTACATTTTATGTATATTTTAAGTTTTCAAACCGTGACCAGAACTTTAACAGCCACTTCAAAGTGATTTAGTGATATTTGGCAGTCTAAAGTTAAAAAAACTTATAAGGGATTTTACTTAGTGAAAATAACGTTGAAAAAACTTTACTTTTCACCACAAAGCTGCAGAACTACAAAGTGGTTAAAGAAAAGATGCTTCCACGGAATTTCTACTAAAAACATAATTATACAAAGTTACAATTACTAAAAAGTAGCATATAAGGTGTTAAATACGTAATTATCACTAAACTGAAGTGGCAATATAAGTTATCCTCACTATTTTAATGCTACTTGGATGGTTGCGTTAAAGTAGATTACTGCGTAAATCTGATGATACTTTAGAAATAATTAAGGTTCCAGTGTCATTAATTTCAGTTCAATTCTTCAAATTTTCTATAAGATTATGTACAGCTAAAGGTATTCACAGTGTTTTTATAATTTTCTTCTCATTGCTAAAGTGATATTTATATTTTGTGTTTTTGTTGGTTAAAAAATGTAATTAATTTTGTAAAACTCTATGATTATGTATATAAATAAAATATTTATTTCTGTTACAGAAGTGGTTAAAAGTTGCTACCCAACAGTAACTGGTGCAGTTTTTGAGGCTTCCGTAAAAAGACCACATCAAAGAAAGTTGCAATATGTAAAAACTAATTCATAAATAATCTGGTTATTTGGAAAACCTAAACCTACTGAAACTCAATGTGATATTGTATTTAAACAAATTTATTCTACAATACAATTTGAAACGTGCATTTGAAATATCGATTTAATTGTTTCATTTTAAAACCAAAACTGATGTATTATTTTATTATCAAAAGCATTGTTTTAGTTCATTATTCAAACAAGAAAATCATATATTTATCAATCATTTAGTATATCAGTTCAAGAAGGAAGCTTTTAAAACGTAAACCGAATGCAACATTACTTTGCAACAGATTTGAATTTAAAATACCGAAACTATACTAATTCAAATAAGTGAAACAGCGATGGACTTATAACTATTTTATTGCATTTGGGTTTCTTTTAAGTTTGAAACAAAAGTGAAACATAATTTTTTTTTTAAAACGGTTACTAAACATTATCAATTTTGTGTTTGCGGGGAATGTAGTCTCTTAAAAAAGTTTGGCAGTTTTATGAAAACGTAATAATGCTTCCTTGGATATGCAATACACATAAATTGATAAAAAAACTCTAAATTTCAAGTAGCTGGAGGAAAAAATTGCCATAAAATAATAACAAAAACAATGAATATTTTCTAAATCAAAATTTTGCTAACGAAACAAGCTCCAACGCAACCAGCGAGTACGTTCTCCGCGAAGAAAATAATGCAGAAATAAACGAAAAAGAAGGAAACGACAAAAAAGAAAATCTGAATAAACTTTTTAGAAAACGCCTAAGAAATAAAAAAAATGATGTAAAAATATTCGAAAAACAAAACGACAAATGGGAGAAAAATAAGTGACCCTAAAAGGACAAAAATATGTCAGAAAGAGAAGTAAAAATAGGGTGTCGCTACACTGCTTATTTTTATGTATGCCAAAATGTACCTACGATAAAAGAAAAATTATACATGAGCAATTTTGAACGTTGACTGGTAGCAAAAAGTCTCATTATTTAGTAAATACACAAAAAGAAAAAAATTAGTTTGAAAGCGAACACCAAAAGAAGTGAGCAAGAAGTCATATACACATTGATACTATTTTGAGCTAAAAAAAGAAATAATAACTAGTTTAAGTTCTAAACGCTTTCAATGTAAAGAACTATTAAGCTAGAACGAAAGTATGTAAAATAAAATTTGAGTAAAAATTTAAAGGTTTAAATTGTATAAACAGGCAGGCAATTGTAAAGATTATTATCGTTATAATTAAGTTCAACTGTTTAATGCATTTTAGTAGTGCCTTAATTTATTGTTCATAAATTGCAAAAAGAGTTACAAAATTGGTAAATTTTATTTCAATTGAAACACGCAGCGCCATCCAGGACGACGAGGTAATATCTTAAGGATGGAAAAAAAGATAACGTCGCCTTCAAAAGTATGAGTAAAAGAGAAAAGCCAATTAGCGGAATTGGTACTGAAAGGGTTTTGAGAACTTAACCAATCAAAAAAAAAGCGTTTTTAGAAATAAGGCAAAATTGAGTACAATGAAGGAGGAGTAAGTTTTAAACAAAAGTTTTAAAAACTATAACGCGAAGCTAAATGGGAGATTGCATATGGGTATTCTTCTTTTGTTCACGTACTAGTAAAAAAAGTTACTTACTTACGCTTAACCAAATTTACTACGGAGTTCAATTTAAATCTTTTGATTGTTTAAACGTGTTACCATTTAGTGTTGAGTGTTTGTTTAAGTTTATATTAAAATCTGTTTAACTGCAATTTTGCTTTTATGTCATATATATTTTACCTTAAGTTTTACGTTTCCGATAGTTTGTTAGCTATTAAGTGACAAAGTATAAAAAAGGTCAGAAATTAAGTTAAATTTATTTGAATGTTCGTTTGTAAATTTATTTGATTAGTGTACGAGAGATGCGATGAATTGAGATACTGTCTAACGCAAAAAAATTGATAATAGTTATCTAAAATCAACATAAATATTTAACACGTTTTTTTTATTGTTGGAAACGGAGAGAGCAAGTATAACATATTTTTGTTGGTTTGTTTTGTCTTGGGCAATTGACGTGTTGCATATAAAATTTGTTTTTAGTTCTTTTGCGCCGAAAGACTACGCTGAGAACACCTAAAGGATCGAGTCAAAGAACACAAGTTTTTCGCATCGCGACATGTTTTGTTGTAAGTTCAGTCTGCTGTAAATCTTCTTTATAGGAATCGCAAACTGTTGAAAAAAACTGTGGATGCAAATTTCCAAATTTGAAACCTCCACATTGAAATTTTTACATATGACAGGGTGTGGCAACATAGCTGGAATCGTGTCATAATGTCAGAAACTGATGAACTGTGAATCGCTTTAAAACTTGGGTAAAATCTAGTATGTAATTGCTTTTTTGTTGCGTTTGAAATGCGCGCCAAGTAATTAGTCTATTGAGAAGCAATTGCCAAGGATCACGCGATGTAAATTGCTTATCTAATACAAAGTTTAAAATAAAACTTTAATTTAACAAAGTTAATTAAACTAGACGATCACACGACTCTGAAAAACTCTACATAGGTAGAAAAATTTTAGTCATTGATTAAAACTTAAAAAAGATAATTAAATTGATTAATACTTCTCATTCCCATTCAAATTTTATATCCTGTCCTCAAGATGAGATGAGATTGTAGAGTTATTAAAAAAAAATATTTCTGGATCCATTACTTAATATCAACCGAATGTACAATTTCTACTTATTAAAAGTATCGGATCCATTATGAGAAAGTATATACAAAAAAAACATTCATTCATACAAAATTTAATTTAGACTTTTATAACCCTAAAGAAACAGATTCGACAAATGCGAAGAGTTTAAGGTAATGAAGCAACTCACTCTTAAACAAAGATGCGACAATGTAAACATTTAAGACGAAAATTAGAAGACAACAATGACAGAATCATGGATAGGGAAAGAAGCAGTGTAGAAGGTGATGAAATTATTTGAAAATGTTTTTTCACTATTAAAATGTGAAGTTTCAGGGTTTTTTATAAACAAAAAACTAAATGTGTGTATTTTAGCAGTTCATGGAATGAGGATTTAAGTGGTAGATCAGCTGATCTTGCCAGTGCCGTAGTCAGAATTCAAATAAAATTAGTTGACCTTCTAATTTAACAAAATTAATTTTATGGTCAGATATTCGCGTTTCACAAAACAAAATCTCGATTATGTCTACAGCAATTAAATATTTCTTAAAATTGCTTGATTCGAAAATTTAAAAAAAAATTAATAGAAGTTTTTTGAGCCAGAACATGGCAATTTGCAAAAAGTAGATGCCGCTCATTCAGTTATCAAAAGATTTTTTAGAAGATTGAAAATTTATAGTGCTCTTGGTCTTATAAGATGTTTGTCTAAAATGCCTAAAAATAAATTAACATTTAAGGTAATCCAAATGCAGCAAAATGATTTTACAATTATCAAATTACATCGGCAACTTTAAAATTTTCTACCATTCCCTACACAAAATTAAATTATATTATTTACAGAAAAAAAAGTTAACTTTAGAATCTATCTCATAGACTCTCGTTTGTAGACTAAATTATAACTGTAAATCTACTTACAGCAAAAATATAAATTTACCACAACTTAGTCTCTAGAGACTCGCAAATTTAAGAGAGGATAAAATAAAACATTTAAAAGAAGCCTTAAAATTTATGCACAATGATCAAGATATTGGATTTTACAAAGCAATACTACAAATGTAAACTATATTAATGCAATTAATTATTAAGAGTTGTTTAATAACAAAACAGTGAGTTACTACATTATGATGATATAAATCTAGGTAGTATAATTTTTAGATAGCAACAACCAATCAATTAGGTATTGATACGTTTAATGTGATGTCAACATTGGTTAACTATTTACTATTGGATATAATAATTTAATAAAATAACAACCATTTAAAAGTATTTTGGGTTTCGACTTCAAGTGTAGTTTTTTTGAACCTGCAAAAAATGGGTAAAAAACAAATAAACATTGAGAGGGCAACATATTAAGACTTTTACCTTATCATTGCAAGTGCAATGCCATCATACTAATCTGGACTAAAGCTAAAATTTGTTTTAAAGAACATAATTTTAGAGATGGTTGAAATGACAAAAGTTTATTAAAAATGTGAGAAAAAACTTTGTAAAGTTGTAAAGATTGTAAAAAACTGTATTTAGCACAAAAATGCTAATAGAAGAGTAGTATAAACCGAAAAAAATTCTTGCAGATATTGAGATTCAGCCTTTAATCATTAATTTAACGTTAATTCAAGTTCTGATTCCGAATAAGACAAAAAACATTTGAACTTTTATGCGTTTGATTGATATCTGGCTACACAATTAATAGAACTGTTTTTTAAATATTCTTTATTTTTTGCATAATTTTAATACTATTTGGTATTTTTGTAAAAATATTTAAAAAATAAGTTGTTATCGTAAAGCACTAAAGTTATTGATAAACAATTAAATAGTACAATTTTGTTTCTACGACTAACAGATAATACGATACATTGTATGTTTAAATACGATTAGGCAACGTTATGGTATAGGATAATGAATTATAAAACATCATTTAAAAAACTTTAACAAATATTCCGTGAATCGCAAATTGTAAAATATAAAAATTTGAAAACGAAATCATTGAGAGACATGTAGATGCTATTGCATTAGTTTTATAGCATAAAAAGAGTTTGGTTTGTATATTACATATTTTAGGTTATGTTCGCAAACGTTGACATTTAGTCATGAATTTATTGTAATTAAATGTAAACATATTTTAGAAGTTCAAGGTAATTAGAATAAATAAAAACTTTTAATTTTCAACCTCATTAGGTACTTGTTTTTTGCAGGGCTTTCTCTTGATGGAAAGAAAATGTCCAGAGTAATTTATCGTATTTTTGTTTTTGCAGTGTTATAAACGAGTTATGACTATAAAGACAGTTTTTTAAAAATAACAATTACTGAAATTCGCATGTTTGACAAATTAAGTAATTCAATCCTTGAAATAAAATTATTTATTTTGTAATAACATGCTTAAATTAGCTTAAAGAAGTTAGTATTTATTAACAACTATTAGTTTTTTGAACTGCATGACAATTTAGAAGCAACTAATTATCTTTTAGCGTTTATCGATAGTTGCAAGATACTAAGATGTCTCTTTCGCACATGTATGTTATTATTTATCTTTATATTAATGCAGTTTTTATTAATATTTATGTATAATTCTGCTACATATTATATTATAATCTTATAAAAAAAATATTTGCGCATTGTTGCTACCTTATTAAAAACTTAATCATAAACACTTTGGATTTACGTTATAATAAATAACACAAAATAAATAAAAATATTGTTACAGAACTAATGCAAACCACTGGCTTATACATACAATATTTATATATTTATATGTAATTATAAGCAAAAGCACTGAACTACTTGTTTTCTTTTGCCTATAATGTGTTTTGTTAATTAATTTCTCAGATTTAAACTAATTTTGCAGTAAAGATTATTGTAGCATATTAGATCTATTAGGATAATTAACTTACGTTTTTTAAAAGAAAAATTTTCTAATTTTTCAACTGCGATGTTATTACGTTCTTAGTTCGTAAAGTTTAATTCTTAAGAATAACACATATTAATTATAAATTATCTTTAAACATTTACAAATTTACCTTAGTTGCTTTGTAAGGCACATCCACATGTTATTCGGTTGCAGCTTCTAGAAAAAACTATCACATATCAACATTTGTTAGAACTTGACAATATTGTTAACGATTTAGGCTTTGGCATGAATAGATTTATTTTATTTACTGTAAATTATTAGTACTTTTTAAACTAACCCAGCTTATTCATATTAAGTTTTGCTTGAAATTAATGTATTAAAAAAATTCAAGTAGTAAATGATTCAACTAAAATTGCATGTATTTAGAGCAAATAAATTATACTCACCATTTCTCTAACTAGAGATGAGTATCTAAAAGTCAAGAATTAAATAATAGTAACACATAACTCGTAGTATAAACGCTGAAAAATTGATATAAAATAAATACAAGTTTTGACATATAATTTTTTAATTGTCATTTTAAATATTACTAACACAAATTTTTAAATTAATTTATTAAATTTCTGCGTTATTTGTTTTCGTAATTTTTTTTTAACTTTGATTACTATAAACGTTGAGCCGTAAAAAAAGTATAGTGTATAATTCATAAAGAATGTTTATTACCAACTCGTACGAATTGCCAATTTTTATACTCGTTGGCGATAACAACCATTCCTTAATCATTATACAATATACTATTAACAATCTTGTTAAAGCTTTTACATAATTTTAATTTTCTTTTACTACACTTACATACATTATTGCAAAGAACCTCCGTACCAACAGCTATTTTGTAAATTATATTTAAGTTAATAACTTGTTAAAAGTGTTATATTTACTATATATCAAAACTTTTGTGATAGCTTTAATAAAAAGTTAATAAATAGGCTGTTTAAATGTAACCTAAAACCACCATGTATTAACCAATTTTTCAATACATTATTTACCAAAAATAAAATATTAAAAAAAACGCTGATTAGTTTGTCAAATTTTGGTTTTGACAGTTTTAGATTATTAGTAACGTGCATAAGCTCAGATGTTCTACAAACTGCTTTATAACATTTGTATAGCTATTTAAATAATAGTTTTTGATATATTTTTATAAATTTATATCTAAAAACCAAAAAAATACATTAACTAGTTTTCTTTAAACTACGCAGCATCCAAAGGTATTTGCTTAACTTATGCATAATGTATTAAAAATCGTTTAAGATTAGTATCTTTTATCTTATATATTTGTGCGTTAACATTTATATTGACTTTTAAATTTTTTTACAATTTATCAGGATGCAAAAATAATCTTTGACCTACATATTTATTTTTTAATATATATTAAATCACACAGCGTAAAGCGTATTGACTACAACTCTATTCGGTTTTGTAATAAGTTTTTAAAATAAATTTTATTAATTTTTTTTTATTAAATTGGTGTATACACATTAGAAACTATTTGGAAATTATTATATCAACAGCTCGAGGTTAAAATTTTTACCTGAGAACTATTTGTAAAATTTTATTTTTATATAAATTAAGTTGTTTATTACAGTAGAATTCAAGTTTCTACGGGTTGCATTCGTAATATTATCCAGAATAGAAAATTATTTTGTTTATTAATATTTGTTTTTAATATTATATGACAAACCAAACCCACGCAAAACAATATTTTTTGTTTCTTTATACATTTTTTCCAAAATAACAAATAATTATTTATGTATTTATTCACAATCATTATAATAGTATAAAAATTATTGGGACCACTGTTGAGACCATTAGACGCAGCTTAATCGTATATTGGAAATTCTTCAGATGAACAAGTTGATTATTAATTTACAAAAAAAAAACAAAAAAAGTAATATTAAAAATGGTAACTGCCATAATTACAATGTTACAGACGGTTAATAATGATTACAATGTTCAAATACTGTAATTTAAAAAAACAATATTTAACTACATGTTTGCAGATTCACGCAAATAAGCAACACGTGATTTAATTTTGTATCAATTCTGTTAGTCTAAAGAGGAATTCATTATTTAATTTTAATACGTTTTATTAAGTATAGGTATAAAATAGTTATTCATTATCAACTAATATAGTTTAATTTATATTTACTATTACTATTTTTTAATTTTTGTTCACCTGCTATATAGAAAACACAGATATCTCATTTAACAAACATAGTAAGTTTTAGTTTTATTATACGTAAAAATATTTTTTCTTTTAAATAAATGTGCAAATTATGGCCAGAAATTGTAATTTTTTTCCAAAAACTAGTTCATTAACCACAAATAGATTTCATTATATATGCATTCTTTTGTTTTATTTATACAATATACATCAAATACTTTACAATATGTAACAAAAACAATAAACTATTTTACATTAGGCCTACTCATTATTATCGTTTAATTACTATTTTTAAAATTCCATAATAGTTATAATTGTTCTACGCAGAAAACAAACAGAAGTTAAACTTTAAATTAGAACTAATCTACAACCATAAAATTATAAATTTCAAAATATATAGATATGAAATAGAAATTTATGTACAAGCACTAACTACTAAATTTAAACTAATTCAAATATGTAATTTTGCGAGTTTTCATAATCAATACATAAATACAATTACAATTTATTTAAAGTATTTAATTTTAGTTAATGTATATAAAAATATTGTTGATTGACGTTTTAAAAGAAAATTTAAAAACTTTTTCAGTAATGAATCTTATTGCTAATACAGTTTAATTTTATAGACAAAAATTTGTTAATCTCAGGATCTTATACTATAGTATTGATTGTTGCTATAGTAATAAAACTGCAACAAAGATCTGAGAAAATAACTAATTATATAATACAAAGTAATTAACATGTTTAGGTAATTAAACAATTAAAAACTTCTGAAACCAGTTTTTAATTTTAATAAGACTGCATAAATTATACACTACAAAAATTGCTGGTTAAAGTAATTATAATGTCTGTAATTAGACATTTTTTTAAATAACTTGTTATTGATACTAGGTCAAGGTTTAACTAAAATTAAAATACGCTTGTGTGATTTTCTAAAGTGAAAAACAGTATATAAAGGTAAACAACGTTTCATTCTATAGAAAAGCATTTGTAAATAAAAAAAAATGTTTTAAAATTTCACATTCGCACAAGTCTATGTTCTATAAAAAGATTTTACTTTTCTGCGTTACACTAAATGTTGAGTATAATATAATAATATATAAACGTCAACAACATTTAAAATAAAGTTATTGTGACAACAATTTGGTTGAATTTTTTAGATATCATATGTAAAATCATATACATAGTTAAATAAACATGGAAATAAGGCTGTATCAAATTTCGTGTTAAGTACAAGGATCACGTTTATTATCAGACATAGAAAGTTGGTTAAGTAGACAAAAATGATCCTTGAGTTATGTCTAAATAAATTCAAAATACAAAATTTACCCCCTCTATAAAGTTTCTGAAATATGGCGAAAAATAATAAAATTAGTGTTTTTGATTTTTAGCTTTAAAATTGTTATTTGGGAAGGTATTTAAAAACTAAAATAACTTTCTTAAAAAAGCTTTTTCTGCTCTTTTAGATAATTTTTTTAAAATAAATTCCTACCTGCTATACATATTTTACTTAATTCCATAACGGTCAGCTAAAATTGCACTTGTCTATAGTAATGTTTCTGAATAAATTTTCAATCGGAACGGTTTTCTTTAAATTATAAACTTATTTTTGATTTTTGTATGAACATGTTATACATTTTTTAAATCAGGATTTTTTTTCTATCCTATGACATAAAACTTTAAAATGGTTACCATATAAAAAAAGTTGGTATCGATATAAAGTAAAGGAATAACAATAACAAAAATTTATTGCCATCATCTGAAACAGCAGAAAAAGTTTTTTAAAGAAGGTTTTTTAGTTTTTAAATATCTTTAGGTCATTTTTACGCATGAGTTACATATGCGCTGCTGCAAATTTAAAATTCTTACATTACATTACAAACCAAAATACAATATTTTGTTTGTTTATATTTTATTATTTGTTAGATTAGAGTGTATGTGTGTGTGTTGACATATTGTTGACAGTTGTCACATCTTTGCTGTTTCTACCTTTTGTATCGACAATTGTTCCTTTTAAAACATAGGCTTGAGTGAATTAACATTTAATCGCTACACTAATGCCGGATCGTATATTAGAAAGTAGGAGACAGGAGCTTGTTGCTAATTTAATAAAATTTTTTTAACAAGAACGGGACAATGGCGGTCCATTTATACCTGTGACATCAGTTCGTAAAGTAATTTATTGCAATTTTAACGTTACCTATACTTTATTAATATTATTCTAATTTTAGCGTGTGGCAGCTGTTTTAAAGAGTGACACCTCTACAGTTACTAGTGTGTCGCAAACCTTAAAGAAGAACGAACCGTTTGTTTCTCAACTAAATATTGGGGAATTTAACAAATGTACGATCCGTAATGTAATATACAGATTGTACCAAAATTGTAAGTTAGGTACTTCAATTTTCTTACGTCACATTAAATCATTACAGAAAAATATATCACGGTAAATATCTTGTGGCAAAATTTAAAAACAAAACTTTTCAAAGGTTGTGCTAAAACGTTTCATACTGGGTTTAAATAAAAAAAAGACAACCCGAGACGAGATCTGATGGAATTAACCGATTTTGTTCTTAAAAGAATAAGATACTTAAAAGTATATATGAGGATCAATGATGAAAAGATATGTTAATTTGTTTTTTTGGATGAAACGTGGATTTTCCAGAGTGGCACAGTAAGTCGGTCATGTCAAGATGTCGACTTAAAAACCGTTAAAAGTACAAAAGTTGATGGAAAAAGGTTACTTTCTAATTACTAGCTCTAAATTTGAAAATACATATTGTTTTTGTTTTAGATACTTAGTGTTACATGTAGGGTATAAGGAACGTTTTATTAATGGAGCAGAACTAAATTTTTTTTCTTCTACAATAAATTAAGGTTATCATGTGGAGATAAACGAAAAATATTGTTTGCATTAGTTTAAACATCAATATTAAAGAATTTAAAGCGACAAACTAAAATTGTGTTGTACCCAATAGTACGCAGAAGAAAACTGAGATTGCCAAATGGCTTAAAAATCATAATATTGGAAATTTATTAAAAAGCCAACTTCTAGAGAAAGTTCTGACGTAAGTAGAAAATTGACATTGCATCAAGTAGATTAATGTATTTATTGCTTTTTTAAAAACAAGCTTCCAAAAGTATTCAAAACAGACATGTTGGCCGAACGATGTGGTCACAAAGTACTTCAATTACTTCCCTACCATTGCATTTTTAATCCAATTGAACTTATATGGTGTATTACTAAAAATTATTATAATCGACACATTAGAGATGATAAATCAATAGAAAAATGAATGGAAATGTAGCGCGACGCTTTAGCAACGGTTACACTAGAAGATTGGTGAGATCAAGAGATTGGTTTTGACCTAGATGTTGCTCCGTTAATTCTCAATCTAAACAATGAAAGTGATGACAGTGAATCAGATTTAAGTAATTAAATTAGTATGGTATATACTACGTTAGTCATATCAGTTATTTGTACGTCTTATCGTATTATTTTGTTATTTGTAAGGGTACTAAAGATAGTTATCAAGCAGGTACATGTTTAATAGAATGTGCAAATAATTTTGTATATGTTAACTTAATATTATATTATAATTTTATTTATACTATACATATGCAGCAAAAAATATTAAATCAAGACAATTTGGTTGTTACTAATATAACCTTAAAAATATGTATTCGTAATATAACTTCTAACTTTCATATTTTGATATTGGAATCAACGCTACTCAATCACGTCATAAATATCAATAAAGTTTGATAACTCATTTCATGAATCATAGTCACCAAATTGAAAACGTCACGTGATTCAAGAGTCTAACTAATTTTAATTTAAAATACAAACATTTTTACTAAAACTAAAACGATATCATTTCTTAGTTTTTTTTTAATTAGAAAACATTGAATTTATATTAATATTAAAACTACGTGTAAGAAATAACTCGGTCTCGATAACTAAAGAGCGATCCGTAGAATAAAAAACTTACAGATTGAATTAATAGAACGGTTCGCCTCCTGGTAATGGTTATATTCTAATTTGGCCAAATTAATGACCCCTTCTTTTAGGAGGTTGGACAGAAGCAACTAGAGGTATTTTATTATGTCGTAAACTGTGACCTTGAGT
The DNA here is from genome assembly GCA_035610365.1 of Aquatica leii. NCBI lineage: Eukaryota > Metazoa > Arthropoda > Insecta > Coleoptera > Lampyridae > Aquatica > Aquatica leii. Next base: position 52,990,055 of record CM069432.1, read on the forward strand.
TGGAAATCGGAATTAATAAATCAAAAATTGAAAATTTGACAAGTTTAAGTAAATCTCGAAAACGTTAGTTTATATAAAAGACAACCACGTCAATTAAAAATTTTAATAACTTGCAAATAATTAGATATTTAATAAAAATGAGTAGTAATGACTACTTGTTAATGACAAATACAACGACAAAAGCAATTATATGTTAGCAAAAATGTTACGCCGAATATTTGTAAGACGGATGATAGCTACATTTTGACATAAACTGATTACAACACCACAGTTCACGAGATCCTAAAAGACTTCTACTTTAGTATTTGTTACAAGTTTTTCGGTATTACGAACCTGCACGGCCAACTCGCAATAATCGGAGAGAGGGGAGGTCCACACTAAATATAGAAAAGATGTTGCAGGGCGCCAGAGCTTCCCAAAGTAATTCTCTGTCTTGCTCAGGACAGTACGGTAGAAACCTTGTAACACTATGTTAAGTTCGTAATTCCTCTACTCAGCTGTTCGAGTAGTCAAAGTAAGTAATAGTTAACGATAATCACAGGAGCAGGAAAGATAAAAAGAAAGATTAACAAGTATAATCGATTTAATAGTTTAACGTTGGATAATAGTCGAAGATATGAGATTTACTATTAGCAAGTAGAATTAATACTTATCACAGTTTACATTAATAATTATGAGAAACTTTGATTAAATGAGTACATAAAATTTTCTAGAGTATATCACAATCCTCATACATAAATGCCTGTAACATCGGCAACACACATCACAGAAAAAGATTATATCGAATAGACCAGCATACAAAGTCACCGAATAACTAAATTTCCCTCACAGCATGCGATACAAGTATGACATGATTAAAATTACCTTATTGGTATATAAGCAATAACGCAGTGACAATCATTAACATTTAAATATAATTCTGTGCACAACTTTTGTGATCTCGATATAAAGAATCAAATAAATAACTCACCTAATAAAGTTTCCACTTACACGTCGAAAACGTTTTCTCGTCAGTGGCCTGTAATCAATCGTGAAACACAAATCGGATCATAATCGAGTTCACACAGAACAAAAGCTACAAAGATAGTATTAGTAAATAATTAAATGGTATATAAAAACCCGTTGTATCGTGTACTGCAAGAAATAGTCTTTAACACAAGTGACTGCTAACACATTCGATTTCTTCATTAATCATATCATTGAACCCCAAGATATAGAACGATGTAAGTAACAATTCAAGACAGGTGGCTGAAACACATTCGACTTCAAATTTTCAAATCAACATCCCCGACACAACGTGCGACTGGACCCCGATGTTGTTTAAGTAGCAAGCCCTCACGACAGCTGATAGGCTCGGCTGATTTATTCCTTAATAGTAGTTATGCATCCCAATTGTTGATTTAATTCCAAAATGGTAGACAACGTGGTCGGAACCGGCTGTCATATGAATATAGAAATTACGAAAGAAAGAATAGATTTAAGACAAAATGACTTACCCCGTGCCGAACTAATCGTAAAACCTTCTACGTCGGTTTATTAATTTATGTTCATCACACGTGATGTTCTTAAAAATTTAAGAATCAATTCGAAAACTTCGACACCGGACCGTTACTGTGGTTTACAGTTTAACGTCTACTTGATCGAATGACAGTCACGAGAAAGGATCGGTAGGGGGCGTCCCAACCATAAACTAATTTCAAGTCAAAAATACATAGGCGTACCTACTGAAAATTTCGTCCGTAACAACAAAAGCGTACGTAAAGAAAATTACCGTAACAGATTCCCCCCCAGCAAGATAAAAGCGTGGAGCGAGAATAACGAGAACAAAGCTAAAATGAAGACAGAAATTTAGGCATACGCCAAGGATAGAACCCTAAAATCCAAAACCAACCCCAAAACACAATAACGCCCAACCCCAGAAGAAACGTAGATGAAAGAGGTTTTCTCGGTTTACTAAGCATCACCAACCAGATGTGTCCAAAAGTCGCATGAAGCGGAATGATACTTCAAAGAACCAGAAACTCAACTAACAGAATAGAAGTATCAGCACAGGTACTCGTTGGAAGTCGACAACAGTCGTTACGCTAAAAAGCCAGAAAGCAACGAAGTCCCATAGACCTTACTGATCGACAGTACCAAACAAACCAAGAGGAAAAGAAGAAGGTTAGGAAAGAAAGAATACAAATCCAACCCCAAATATAAGTCCGCAAAGCTAACTAAGCTAAAGAAGTAAAAAGAAAAAGTATGTAGATGTTGCATGGTGATACGCGATTTAGAAGAAAGTCAAAAAGAAAAACTAATGCAGTTGTGCTCAACAAGTCGTCAAGAGACGATATGAGATTCTTCCACCAAAAAAACCCAACAGACCCTAAAGATCTAAGCAAAGAAAACCAACGAAGAAATCTCAAGCAAAGAAAAGATTCTGATTAAAAGTCGACATAAGTCGTACTACCAAAAAGGCAGAGAAAAGAATCAGTAATCCCCGAGTCACAATAACAAAGTCACCAAAAAGCTAAACACTAAATGAGTGCCAATCCAAAAGAAATCCAAACCGCGAAACCCAAACCGAAACCAAAAGAAAGAAAGAAAAAGAAATGAGCCAATAAAGAATAGAAAACTTCACTTGCCAATTGAGCATCGTGAGTCAGTGCTTGTTGTGTTGGAATGTCACCTGGAACTTAAATGCCGAAGAACGGATTAGAATATTCCAAGAGCAAAAGAAACCCAAAGGAGAGAAATATCCTAACAGTGACTAACAACATCAAAAATGCCGACTAAGCGGAAGTACAGAGTACAATGAGCGACGTTGCAGTCTATCCCAAGCTTCAATCCAAAAACAACAAAACAAAAACCCACTAAATCCAATACAGCAAGAGAAGTAACCGAGAAAGAAAAAGAAAAAGAAGATAGTTGCAGTGAACACTAAAGAAAGAAGTAACTAAAAAGAAAAAGAAAGAAAGTGTTCAACCAACCAACTAAGATAAAAGAAAAAGCAAAGAGCTAATTGCCCTAAAGACAAATCCCAAAAAGCAAAAGAAAAGAAAAAAATCAAAGTACAGAAGACAAGAAAGGATAAAAAGAGAAAGACGGAGAAAGATAAGGCTTGATGTTAATGCCTGATTCATTCTTCACCCCGTAAAAGAATGAAAAGAGAGACCACCCTACGGTGCCCATCCAACCGCCCTAAGGGGTAAACCTTTAGGAAGAAGAAGAAGAAAGAAAGAGATGTGGCATGTAGGTGATCAACAAATCAAGAAGAAGGAAAAAAAATAAGAAGTAAGGAAAACAAGAAAGGAAGAAAAGAAACAGACGGAGAAAGATAAGACAAGGTGTAAATGTCTGATTCGTTCTTCTCTCCGTAGAAGAAACGAAAGGGAGTGACCAGCCCTTCAATGCCCAACCAACCGCCCAAAAGGCGAACCATAAAGAGAATCAAAAGAAACAATAATGGTTGGCACAAAGAAAAGATAGATAGGCCCAAGAAGAAAAAATGAAAAGTAGAAAAGATAAGAGATATAGAAAGACGGAGAAAGATAAGGCTTGATGTAACTGCCTGATTCATTCTTCACCCCGTAAAAGAATGAAAAGAGAGACCACCCTACGGTGCCCATCCAACCGCCCTAAATAAAAAAAGAAAAAAGAAAGAGAAGAGAAAAGATATCACAGTTAGTCATAGACCAAGAGCGTACCAATTGCTGTCCCAAATTGGAAAGTATACTTCAAGACTTTAATGCCGACGAGCGGAATAGAAAACTCAAGAAAAGAAAAACCAAATCCAACAGTAAAAGAGAGAATTCTATAGATGACGTACCAATCCAAAAAGGCCGACTAAGCGGATATAACTATATACAGACGGAAAGGTAGTCTGTCCTGAAGTAAGATGGAGCAGAAAGAAACCAAAACAAAAGTACTAGAAACTTAAGCAAAGAAAAGAAAATCGGTGACAGCAATATGAGAAGAACAATTGGGTAGCACCAAGCTACAACCAACAAGATACCGACGACGTATCCAAAGACTCGAACCACCAAAACCGAAAGAAAAGAAACAAAAGAATAGCAAAGGTCGAAAGTCGAAAATCCAAAAAGCGAACTAGCACTTACGACGCTTGCGACGCCGATGAAAGCGAAGAGAACGATTAGAAGAAGGAGATAGTAAAGAATAATTAGAAACGAACGAAGAAGGAGATGCAAAAGCAATAGCAGCGGCCTTTACACCCGGAGAAATAGTACGATCTTTATGTAGACGCGGGGACCTTATAGCGACATCAGTGTTGGAAAGCTTCGTTCTACTTGGCAAAATGTGACGTGACCTAATAGGCTTGCTTCGTCGCGAATTCGAACAAGAACAATGCCGTATAAACTCAGCAACCTTAGGTCTCATATGAGGCCAATAAAAATGACACCGAAGAGCTTCCAAAGTGCTCCTAACACTGAGGTGATCACAATTAGAGGTAAAGTGGTGATCTTGAATAAGTTGCTTGCGCTGGTCCGAAGGTACAACTAACTTCCAAACGCAAGGATCAGAAGAGGAAATGCGTACACGTTTACATAAAAGATTTTTCACAACACACCAACGAGAGAAACGACGAGGAGAAGCAGTAACTTTAGATATCATACCTAAATACCACGAATCAGTAGTAGGCCTAATAATCCTAGAAACTGAAAAGAAATTAGGAGGAAGAGAAAGAAGAGAACGAACAGTACGTAAAGGCTTACCACCTTGAGAACGACAACGAACACAAGTATTGGGAGGAGAAGTAGTAAGAGAGCAAGTAGCAGAAGAGACGGAAGTAGAAATCTTATCAGCAAAGACTACAGATGACTCTTGAACTTTGTCACCAATCTCTGTTGTAGAGAAGTGGAAAGAATCGCGAGAATGGATGTTCGACTCCAAACGCTTGCCTAAAGATATTAACTGAGCAATGGATGTAATCTCAATCAACGCTAAAGGAAGTTGATAGAACGGCGTTAGATTTCGGCGAATAACCTTGAGCTGCATTTGCTCTGAGACCGGTTCTGCTAACTGAAGGAAGAGATATCGCATTGAGGTAACGTAAGTACCAATGGTTTCGTTAGCTCCCATCGTACGACTGCGAATAGTATCCATCAAGCGCTCATCATAATCTAAAGGTAAAAACTCAGATTTCAACAAAGCAGCAACATCATCCCACGAACGTAACGAACTTCGATTCGTCCTAAAAACAAGAAGGGCTTTGCCAGATAGAACCTCAAAAGCTGAGAGGAAAAGCTGATGTTGTGAAACACCACGAGACAAACACAACTCGTCGATACGAATAAGAAATTCTATAAGTAAAAAAGGATCTTCACCCGAAAAAGTAACATTCCAATTACCTAAATTCGTTTCGGAATCAGAGTCCGAAGAAGTAAGAAATGGCGGTTCTTCATCTGAAGAATACATAGCTAAACAAACAAGTAAACAAGAAACTAACCAAAGCAGTCAATTATGACGAAAGTCTGTCACCACGTGTCTGACAAGAACTCAAAGTAACAGTAAGTATAAGCCGTATTACTACCCAGTAAGGAATCCAATAAGAAAACAAATTAATCGACGTAGTCGAGTCAATCCAAAAATCAGAACGAAGGTCCGATTAAAAGAAACGTAAGCAAAGTGCTAATCTACAATCAAACTGCAGCACTAAAGAAAAATACAGAAAAAGTTAATGAAGTAACTCAGACGTCCAGTCGAGTAGCAATAACTAAGTAAAGAAAGCAAAGTAAAATCGAACCCACGTAAGACTAAGAAAAGAATCAATAAAGCTAGAAGAATTTATGATCGCACACACTAAATCGATAGCAAGTCAACAGTATAACCTACCTATTCCTGCTAGTAATCCTACACTAATTAGAGAAAAAAATCTAAACAGCAGAAAGAATTATACCGAATGAGAAATTCAATAAAAAGAAACGAAAAGTCGGGTAGCCAATTTGCTACACACTAAGTCTAGAGAAATTCGATAGTATAAGTTACCTATGAGTACCAGTAATCCTACGCTAATCACAATTAAAGAAAATAGCTAAAAGAAATGTAGTGAAATGAGAAATTCGAGATGAGATAATCAAGGCCCCAAACAGTTGGGCTCGCCAAATTTGTTACAAGTTTTTCGGTATTACGAACCTGCACGGCCAACTCGCAATAATCGGAGAGAGGGGAGGTCCACACTAAATATAGAAAAGATGTTGCAGGGCGCCAGAGCTTCCCAAAGTAATTCTCTGTCTTGCTCAGGACAGTACGGTAGAAACCTTGTAACACTATGTTAAGTTCGTAATTCCTCTACTCAGCTGTTCGAGTAGTCAAAGTAAGTAATAGTTAACGATAATCACAGGAGCAGGAAAGATAAAAGAAAGATTAACAAGTATAATCGATTTAATAGTTTAACGTTGGATAATAGTCGAAGATATGAGATTTACTATTAGCAAGTAGAATTAATACTTATCACAGTTTACATTAATAATTATGAGAAACTTTGATTAAATGAGTACATAAAATTTTCTAGAGTATATCACAATCCTCATACATAAATGCCTGTAACATCGGCAACACACATCACAGAAAAAGATTATATCGAATAGACCAGCATACAAAGTCACCGAATAACTAAATTTCCCTCACAGCATGCGATACAAGTATGACATGATTAAAATTACCTTATTGGTATATAAGCAATAACGCAGTGACAATCATTAACATTTAAATATAATTCTGTGCACAACTTTTGTGATCTCGATATAAAGAATCAAATAAATAACTCACCTAATAAAGTTTCCACTTACACGTCGAAAACGTTTTCTCGTCAGTGGCCTGTAATCAATCGTGAAACACAAATCGGATCATAATCGAGTTCACACAGAACAAAAGCTACAAAAGATAGTATTAGTAAATAATTAAATGGTATATAAAAACCCGTTGTATCGTGTACTGCAAGAAATAGTCTTTAACACAAGTGACTGCTAACACATTCGATTTCTTCATTAATCATATCATTGAACCCCAAGATATAGAACGATGTAAGTAACAATTCAAGACAGGTGGCTGAAACACATTCGACTTCAAATTTTCAAATCAACATCCCCGACACAACGTGCGACTGGACCCCGATGTTGTTTAAGTAGCAAACCCTCACGACAGCTGATAGGCTCGGCTGATTTATTCCTTAATAGTAGTTATGCATCCCAATTGTTGATTTAATTCCAAAATGGTAGACAACGTGGTCGGAACCGGCTGTCATATGAATATAGAAATTACGAAAGAAAGAATAGATTTAAGACAAAATGACTTACCCCGTGCCGAACTAATCGTAAAACCTTCTACGTCGATTTATAAATTTATGTTCATCACACGTGATGTTCTTAAAAATTTAAGAATCAATTCGAAAACTTCGACACCGGACCGTTACTGTGGTTTACAGTTTAACGTCTACTTGATCGAATGACAGTCACGAGAAAGGATCGGTAGGGGGCGTCCCAACCATAAACTAATTTCAAGTCAAAAATACATAGGCGTACCTACTGAAAATTTCGTCCGTAACAACAAAAGCGTACGTAAAGAAAATTACCGTAACATATTTTTGCGACGTTTCGTGCTCAGGATGAACATTTCATCAGGCTTGCTTACATTGAATCAAGTAAGCTTGCGATATAAATAAAACATTTAATTAAAAATCATGATTTTCATGCACGATCGTTGTACGTTCTGCAAGTGCAAGTCATAATAATAAATAATTGTTTGCTAGAACGTATCTAGGTATTTTTATTTTATTTATTCCTTGGAGGCCTTTTGATTAGTAGTGAAACACAAGACAGCAGCACCATAATTAACACACGTCAATAATTCGATCTTTCCATCGCATATACAAAGGAAATTAGAAATGGATCTTTTGTTTACAGGTTATACAAGTATTAAACTAAATGGTCCTTATAAAAATATTTGATTTAATTCAAAAAACAACTCAGGATGGTCTGATCTCTACCTGATTTCTGTTTTCAATGTAACGATCATAATATAATTAAGTTTCAATTAAAAACATACAGGTCACCTAATTAAATGAGAATAGAATATACTCTCTAAAAATGAAAAAATAAAACATTATAATAATTAAACTAGCAAAACGAAAAAATAAAAAAAACGTTATTTGTCATTTTATTGTTACTTGTAAACTCACTTGTAGATACCATTGTAAAAATTGTTCTATTCTAAATATTCGTATAGATGTCACTGTAATTTTTAGTAAAAATCAAGCGACGAGATTTAATCTCTTCCCCATTGTAAACCTCAAAAAAATATTCATTAAGCGTTCTGTTCTGTTATTGTTTTTGTTATCAATCAGCAGATTTGCTTTACGCGTAATAAGTTTTAATGCTCCTACATGAAAATAAAAAACAAATAAGTTAATTTTATTTTATGGAAATAAATAGGTACTTTTTAAGTGATTGAGCTTAGTTGTCTGTCGCAACTGTTCTATTTTTGATTTTGTAGTATCACTCACGGTATTACAAATTTCGGACCTACATTCAGCATGGTCTCCAAAAACAGGTTAATGCCGTACTCCAAATCTTTTTGAAGGGTTCCACATTTTAACACCCATTTTTGGAATGTTCTTAAATGGAACATTTTGCCCTTTAGCGCAAATGATTAATAACAGCCTTAGTAAATAATTTTCTTCCTGTCAAATTAATGTCGGCATCTTTCTTTATTTTAAATAAATGCTTTCCATAATTTTTAAGAGCGTGATTGATGCTGATGATGACATTCTAGTTTTTTGACAATAGCGTCATAAGTTACTTTTTTCTTTATTTCGGAAAATGTGCTACTATCTGCGTCAGCTATAAATTTAGTATAACGCAAACCATGCATTTTTTCAAAAACAGTAAACCGCTCTACCAACATATCTACTTCCATGGCTGGGGCAGATTCGTCCCAGTTTTTGTAGCGAATATGAAGTTTAGTATATTTCTTATTATGTTTTGCACGCCTACATATGATGCAAAATTTATTCCGCACACCTAAAAAAAAGGATCTCATCCCTGAATTTTCCAATGATGCCTACTTTTAAAAATCAATATTGTGAAAGTTTAACTTATGTAATACGTTTAGACATGATACTACCCTACCATTTCAGCAACAACATCGTAGTTGTGCCCGTACCATCGTTTACTCTACAAACCGTTTAAATAGACAGTTATCCATGGAATTCCATCTTCACAACCGTTGCTTATTTCCATAGCATTTTTGCGTTCAACTTTACTAGCCGCTTGCATAGATTTCATTAATGTTGTTTTCCACTCTTTAAAAATACGTTTTCGTTTCATAAAGTAAATTATATTAAGATCCATACCTCTTCCAGATTGCATTCCAATTCTAAAAACAAATTGTTTGACATTTTTGGTATGTTCATGCAGCTTAGCTTCTCAGTTGACTGCATGCAAGTGCTTTCAGTCGCAAGCGTTCCCCAAACTGCTCCAGTGTTAATAAACAAAATACTTTTTTGGGTCCTCTGTAAAATTTCTTAGAGCACAATTGGCACTATAAAGCTATGCAGCTAACCAAACCTAGGTGCTTTTGAAATTCACTAACAACAGCAAATTTACCCTGTGTACATTCTCAACTATGTTTAAACTCTTTACTCTTCTAGTATGTAACTAAACAATAAATATTTATAAATTGAAATATAATAAAGTTAAAGGGTTTACTTACCACTGAGTCAAGTAATTTCTGATATAATTAAAATAAAAAATAAACAGATTTAATTAAAAACATGTTTTACGTACATCCTGCACTTTTAAAAACGTACGAACGATATTAATTTTTGGTAATGTTGTACGGACAAGGTGAAAGGTTATTGATAGAAAAAGAATTTTTGTTTGGTAACGGTGTATAATAGGAAATTAAGCAATTATTGAATAACTACACTAATTATACAATTTTATTTTACAGGTGTTATCAACGGAGCGATTCTTAGTTTTAGATTTAATTTAAGTTAATTAATTAAGAAAGTAGTTAAGTTAGTTAAGATTAGAACATAAGTTAGTAAATAAGTTAGATAGGTTGTATATATTAGTTTTGTTTGTTTTTTATGTTCGTTTTTTTTATTTTATGTTTATTTTTTATTTTAATCATATCAAAGATTACTTGACTCAGTGGTAAGTAAACCCTTTAACTTGATTATATTTCAATTTATAAATAATTATTGGTTAGTTACATACTAGAAAAAGAGTTAATGTTTTATTAGAATTAACAATTTTACAATCAATAATGTTAGTTATTTCAAAACAATCAAATTTCTAAAGTGCTGTTTTGTTGGTAATTATGTTTTCTACACATTTTTGATTTTATAAAATATATTAATAGTATATTATATATCAAGGTTGAGAAGTGCATCATTATAACCTAAGCGATAGATTATATCGCGAGACGCGAAGCGTCGAGGGATATAAATCGCGCAGGTTATAATGAACTTCTCAACCGTGTTATATATACAATTTTTTCCACTACTAGAATTATTAAAACCTTTCTACCTGTTACTAAATCAAATTTAAAATTTAAGATATTAATTTTAAATTAAAAATCAAGTCGCTGTGATTCAGACAGTTGTCATTAGTTGAATAGAATTAATTTTGACGTAATGCTTAATTGTGATTTAAAACACAAAAATAAACAGATAACGTAAGTTTTTATTGCTAAAGTTGTTTAAATTGTTTAAAAACATTATTATTTTAAGCATTGATTATATCTAAAACATATTTAATTCAATATTATTCACATTTAATTAAGCGCGAACTTTAAATAACTTACTTTTTAAAATCAAATTAATTTATTAATTGAGCGATTTGAAAACTTAAGTTAGCATTAAATAAAATCTCTTGCTCTTGGTACGCAGTTTGGTAAACTTTTTTTCTTTGAAACTGTTGTAGTATTATCAGAAAATGTAAATATGTTCATTATTAACTACTAGTTAATAATGAAATATTATTTACCTGCGCTTAAAAAAGTACGACTTCACGGCCTTCTATTATACGTAATAATGCAAGCGTATACAACTAGTAGTGGAAAAAAATGTTTGTTTCTTACAATAAAGTAAGCGAGCCTGACGAAGTGTTCATCCTGAACACGAAATGTCGCAAATTACTGAAGTAGTTACTTTCATCCAACCTCCTAAAAGAAGGGGTCATTTATTTGACCAAACTTTAAAATTGTGTTCAAACTGTAAAGACAAGGCTTGTTCTATAAAGTACTTAAATTTAACAATTTGGTTTCCAGTTATTGAAGGTTCAATTTTGGGATCCGTATCTGTTTCAAGGCACAAAGGATGCTCCCTAATGCTGATAGTTAAATTAAGTTAAGGTCAGTCACTTTTAAAACCTAATTTTGATGTACGAATAGAATTTAAACTTACGTAAGCTATAAATTGATTATCATGTAACATCTCAATGAAAAAAAAAATTGAATTAAACTTTTACCAAGTAAATTATTAGTGTAAACAAATAAAACAAACCTTTGAGATTCTTCAGATATAATTACGCGTAATTCACTTTTCTTTTCAATTGTTTTTTTCTTATAAACATTTTTATATCAATCAGAATTACGAAAATTACGCAAATCAAAAGTATAAAAAATTAATCTAAAGTGTATAGAGCTTGTAAAATTAGTGAGTATCAGTATGGAGCTTGTAAATATTTTGGATCAAAGAAAACATCTAAAAAAGAAATAAATCGTATCTGTGATAGTAAGAGTTATTTAAAATCAAACTGACGAAATGTTTATTGCAAAAACAACTCAATAACTAACCAACATTAAAGCTATAGTTTTTTGTATTCAAAATAGATATATTGATTGATGAGGAATGTCGGATTTTTAACGATAATTAGACATTTAAATGTAGACAATAAAGCTGTTTGTTTGGCGTGTAATGAAACTATCTCTGTATTTAAAAAATACAATCTAAAACGATATTTTTTCACAAAACATTTTGTTAAATATAAACTTTTTTCATCGGAACAAATGAAAATTGAAGCCAAAAAACTAAAATCTGCTTTACGAAAGCAACAAAATCTTTTAAAAATGTATCAACCACAGATAAAGTTCTTACAAAAACTAGTTATATTGTTGTTGAAGATAAAAAGCACGTTTGATGTATTAATGTAAGGCGCCAGTCTTTTAATATTCGTATCAAATCAAGTTTTATAAGTTACTCATATAATACTAAATGTAGATGCAAGCTAAAGCACTTCTATTAAAAATGGTACTTTTAGAGTAATAAAGTAACTGTTTTTTGTTAAAACAAAATTGAGTTTTGTTATATCCACCGGCGAATACGTAAATAAAATACAATTGTTGCAGATAAAAGGTTGCAAAACAGTGCAAATCTTTTTCTGACGGAGATTTTGTGAAAGAGTGTTTGATAGATATTGTTGAATTACTATAACCTGAAAAGCAACAAACGTTTGAAAAATCAAGAAAGACTTTTGTGAGACAAATTGGTAATATTTGAAATGATTTATGTGATCAATTAAAATTGAAGTTGAAAAATTGTTCTTATCATGCGCTGCCTTTAGATGAGTCATGTGACATTTCCAATACTAGTCAACTTTTAGTTTTTATTCAAGGTATAAATTAAAATTGAAATAACAAAAGAAGTACTTTCTATATATCCTATGAAAAACACAACAATTGGCAAAGATTTTTTATGGCGCTTCAAGAAATGTTAAAGAAACACGATATAAAATTAGACAAGATTTTTAACAATACAACCGATTGATGTCCTAGTTTGACAGGAAAAACAACTGGTTGTTAAAAAGAATAAGTGACAAAATAAAGAATATTCTAGAAAAAGATATAATTTTCCTACACAAGGAGAAATTTTTGTATATTTTATCTACAATTTTTAATAAAAATTACACAAATTGAACAATTGAACAAAAAGTGACAAGACCAATTTGTGCAGTTTTATTGCATTCATTTGTGCAGATTAAATTGTAATTTTTTTTTTCATTGCATATAAACAATTTCTACATTTCAAATTGATCGCACCGTATCACAATTTGTTTAAAAAATGGTCTAAAATGGATAGTAAAATTTTACACAATGTTGTCATATTTTTTTTTAAACTATGGTTGAAGTATTTTTACCCAATGGTATATTAAATGTCTAATAGCGTTAGATTATCTAGATACATATTCTCAATGGTTAATTTTGCACAATATTGTGCAAATTATTATTATTTCGTATAGCTTTTTATTGTACAACTTTATGCATCTTGGTTAAATGTTATTTACTTAAAAGTAACATATATTGGGTGAATTGTCAATAAAACGTTGCAAATCTTAAGAGCATTATTTATTTATAATTAAATGGTACAAAACTAAAATAAGTGTTTAAATATGGATAAAAACAATAAATACCTATATCAACATTGGATAACAATCTACTAAACATTTTAAAAGATTATTATCTAATAATAATAAATAATAAGCCTATCTATTTTATTTTCTAAACAGAACATCTTATGGAGATGAAACATTTTGAGTTCAAACTAGTCAGAAAATACGGCATATAAGTATGTAAAAAACTAACTTTAAAACAATAATGTTTATCCGATTCAATGTTGACCTCAAACGCATGATAATCTCTCGAGAAGTCTATCATCGTCTTGGTTTTTAGTAACCGCATTTAGTAGAAACGCCTGAAAATGCAGATTTGTACTTTTGGAATAAATGATAATCCGTTAAATAATGTTACATTATTACTACTCTTACTATTATTTAATTACAATAAAAGGCATGCACTAAACCTATTACAAGTAAAACATTTAAAAAAACATAATAATTACATGAACAATTCTACTGAAGAGCAGTACTCGATGTCACAATCTCATAAATATTGTAACAAATTCCAACCAACTTGCACGTATAGCTCCATTACAACTTTTATTGCCAGATGATCTAATGTTTATCGTAAACGTCTTGTTTTCGACAGTTACATCCAGTCACATTTCTTCTTCCAAGTGATTCACATGTTGATGATGTTTATCCCAGTCCGATGCAGTTGTTTCAGAAAATGCATTTCTCACTAAAACTTTTATCTCCAGACCACTCTATGTAATATTATTTATAGTGATCTTGTGTTTTGCTAAACTCTATGCCAACTCAATCGGATTTAAGTCATAGTGGTAAGATGGTAAACGTAACACTGTATGCTCATGTTTTTTTAAGGAATTCGCTTACATATGTTTTCGTATAATTAAATTGTTTCACTAACACTATGCATTTCATTTGGTGTCATTACTCCATTATTTTCAAAGTATTGTGGAATACTTATTTTTTTCTTAGAGGGATATCTTAAAATTCCATTACTGCTTGTTATCGATTCACTCCAGATTTTTTTATAAATGTGGTTGGTTTGCCTGTTGCTACTGCAGCTAGTTTGGTTGCCTTCTCTAAAGAGAGAATTTATCGAAAAACTTCATTTTTCATAATGTTTCTTGCTTCGAAATAAATGGTTTTCTTTGATTTAGATTTCATGTTGAAAAATAACAGCTGAAACAATATAGAAAGTAACTAATGTAAAAATCTCTATCAGAAATTAGCTGTTGTTCGTAGAATTAACGCTGGAATTAAATACAGAATTTGAAGTAATGAATGAGGTTAAGCTACAAAGGTTACACTTAAAAAATGTTATAAATACACTTACCTTTTTCAAATAACAGCGTTTCAAAAAGTCTTGCTAAAACTAACTAAATAACTACAAATTTTTCAGAAAACAAAAGGTAAAGATGTAAACAAACCCAATGCAATCAAAGAATTTTGATTCTAGAAAATTTTTCAAGCGGACGGTACTTGCTAATTGTGATTGGTTGAAACATTTACAGCTTCAAATTTTTGAAGTTAGTTCACATATTTTCCGTGGACTTTGTTTACTTCGGCGCTCTGTAAGTGTCAACATCAGCGTCTTTACATCATCATCATCAACTAATTTGCACCAGAGAGAAATGACGTATCACAATTTTACACAAGATTGTGCATAACTGTATTGTTAATGATATTACTACAATTGTTTATATTTATACCATATGCTTGCACGTTTTTATTTAATACGTTCGGATAAATAGGTTATGAAGTTTTATTTGACAAATTGTTGTTGTAAAATATTATAAACTTTAGTATGCTTTGTATTCGACAACAATGTGCTAGTATTTTGCACAATTTTGTTTTAGTTTTTCGTACAGCTTTGATAATATACATATATTACAATAAGATTATGAAATTCTTTTAAACTCGGAATAAAGAAAAAAACTGAACGAACTGTAGAATAGCAGTAATTTTTTATGGTGAACGTTTCCTCTAAAAAAATCAGGCGACAACGCGTGGTATGTAAGCACGTTGATGTTGATCCTTACATTATCTAGACCTATACGTGCAAGTTGGTTGGAATTTGTTACAATGTTTATGAGATTGTGACATCGAGTACTGCTCTTCAGTAGAATTGTTCATGTAAGTATTATGTTTTTTTTACATGTTTTACTTGTAATATGGTTTAGTGCATGCCCTTTATTGTATTTAAATAATAGTAGGAGTAGTAATAATGTAACATTATTAAACCCATTATCATTTATTCCAAAAGTACGAATATGCATTTTCAGGCGTTTCTACTATATGCGGTTACTAAAAACCAAGACGATGACAGACTTCTCGAGACATTATCATGCGTTTGAGGTCAACATTGAATTGGATAAACATTATTATTTTACAGTTAGTGCTTTACATACTTATATGCCGTATTTTCTGAATAGTTTGAACTCATAATGTTTAAGATGTTGTTACATTCCAAAATTAACACAAAGTCACTGCCTGCAATGTAGTAACATAAACGGGGGGTTGTGCCACTAGCTCAATGGAGAAGGGTGGGTTTTATTTAAAATTCCGTGAAAAATTGGAAACGCGATCGTCGTAAAAATGGAACTAGAACGGTAAAATAGTCAAATAATCGGTAAGGGCGCCAATCAAGGATTTCTATAAGGGAAAGCTTTCAAACCCCTGATTACCTGAAAGCTCATCCGGTTGGTTATAACCCCAGAACTTACCTTGGGTTATAACAATTCTGAAAAACACTTAAACAAAAATTTACGTATGCGGCGGCTAAATGAATAAAAGCTCTTTACATTTAACAATTTAACATTTATTGATTGAATATTTAAAACCAAGACAAAATAAAATAACAAGTACTAAATGATATCAAATAAATTTGAAT
Source organism: Aquatica leii (assembly GCA_035610365.1). Taxonomy (NCBI): domain Eukaryota; kingdom Metazoa; phylum Arthropoda; class Insecta; order Coleoptera; family Lampyridae; genus Aquatica; species Aquatica leii. Next base: position 53,006,315 of record CM069432.1, read on the forward strand.
AAAAGAAATGAAATAATCTTAAGCAAACAAAAATGAATAATTTACACACAAAACATTACATTAAAATTTATAAAAGAAATGCTACTACAATAGCGTTAATTCGACGTCAAATATAATTAAATCTCAAGATCTTGACCGCATATTTATAACAAACAAATAAAATAACACACACAAAAAAAACAATACAGTTTATAACATATATATGTCCGAACTTTAATTCGAACTAAACAAAATATAGTTTATAAGTCGTTACATTATCATATATTCGAAATACGAATCACTTCTCAAACGCAACAAAACGAAATTAATTGACTTTAATTTCGCGCAAACACTATACGTGTTCATTGAAATAATTAAATTCAACGTTAGTCGTAATTTCAATTGACTCAAAATTGAAAGCTTTTACTGCATTTTTAATCGCGGGACACTGCACGATCAAACAACAAAATCGATAAATACCTTAATTCTTAGTTGGTGATACCGGTCGAACTTTTGGTCCAGTGGTTTTGAAAGCTAACACCTCGATGGACTTTGGCTGCTTCCCAAACAATAGGTTACCAATGGAAGATTTATTAATCCGCCCTCAAGGCGAAGGATGAGATTGCGAAACAAACTCACGCACAAATTCACGTAACGAAACATGCGATATTAATTTAGGCAAAACAGTGATCTTAATTAACCGTAATTACGAAAAAGGAAAGTTTTCCACTTAAATTCACTGCACCATCTTCTTTTACTTCCACGGTAATTATTAGAAAAGGTGAATTATCACCTGCGTGATCTACATTTTTATGACCGTCAACCAACTAACTTCCCACTCTCACATTTACCAAAAACACGTCTATATATCAACTTTCGTCGACTGCCCTTTCCACAAAGGCTGCGTTCGAAACTTCAAACACCAAAATTCTCTCGCGAAAAAGTGCAATAAAGAGGCAAACAAACATATTACGTCATATTTATATAATTAGGACACAGCGTTTCGCTTGTACGTGAAACTGTCAATTTGACAAACTATTATATTACAAGAATTTAAACTGCCTAATAAATTAAGATAACGACTTAATTTTTCCACGTAATCTAAACGTTTGACATAAAGAAATTCAAGTACGAATGTACTCGAACAAAGAACTCATAAACCAACTTAAAATAAACAAACGGCGAAAATAGATTTAATTACGATTATATCTCAGAAGGAAAACATAACTCACAACTGGAATTTTTACGGCGTAACAAAATACAAAACTTTATCAACAATTACATTGTAACTTTGAATTTAAAATCGTAAAATAACTTATTAAACTCAATCTAAAATTCACATTAAACCAAATTCAAAATACATTAAATGAAAATCGTCAATCCAAATACTGTGTCCGTTATCAAACATTACTCAATCAACCAATCGATTTTTAAACGATGGTTACACCTCCCCTACTTAAAGAGGGATTTCTTAAATCGCTCTATAAGAATCCAAAAACTAAAACTAAACGAAACTAAACCTATGGTTCTCGCGATCTCGCAATCATCGAGAACCCCTAACGAAACTAAAACGGAAAACTAAACGATAAGAAGGGTAGCATATGTTTGGGTTCGACACAGATCACTCGATGCTGCACAATAGAAGAGGGCGCGCTGCGCTTCACGAGATCCGCGCATTGCGTTTTTCCCACAACTACTGCCCTCACCGAGGGATGGCACCTAGCCACAAACACTACAGAAATAAAAGATAAGGATTGACAAGATAGCAGAAGAAAGAAAAACGGAAATAAAAGAACCGTTGTTTAGTCGCCTCTTACGACAAGTGGTGTCCCCACTGTAGAGAAATATTCTTAGTCCGTCTCTACACGGAACCCAAAAACGAAACTAACTAACCTAAAAAAACGAAAAAGAAACTAAAACAAAAAAAAAGAACAAAATCAAACGGTAAAACCTAAAACTATTTATCCCCAGTCGGGTTCAACTTTAAGTCCTTGGCGTTCCATATGCCTTTTGATGCTCCCGTGTCATCAGACAACTCATAGGTCTGATACGAAACTTTCCGTTTCACGTAGAACGGACCGATAAACTTAGGTGCCAGTTTGGCCGAGAAATATCGAGATGCATCAGAAAGGACATAATTCTTCCGCCACACTGTGTCTCCCACCTCAAAAGGTGCTGGACGACGACGTAAATCGTAATAATGTTTAGCGCGGACATAAGCGGCATTCAAGCGATTCTTAATGTCGACGTAAACTTCTCTAAACGCTGGGCCTCTTTCGGCCAAAAAGGTACGATCAGCAAAAGCTAGATCGTCGATAGTGTCGGAATCGGTAGTTTTTCCATGACGTGATCCGTCGAGACAGATTTCACGTCCAAAATTAGCGAAAAACGGCGTTAAGCCGGTGACTTCATGTACAGCGGTACGAATAGCACATGCTACTTTAGCAAGATACTTATCCCAATGTCGATGGTTGTCTTCGATATATGACGATAACATTGTCTGCATGACTCGGTTGACTCTTTCGGTTGGATTCGCTTGTGGATGATAATTAGCGTTAAAAATAATTTTGGACTTATATGACGAAACCATTTTCGTAAATTCTGAACTACGAAACTGTGTGCCGTTATCACACAAAAGATATTGAGGAACTCCAAACATTAAAAAGACATCTTCTTCAAGACGTTTAGTAACTGCTGCGGCAGTAGCGGAACGTAACGGGAAAAATAAAACAAATTTCGAAAAATAATCGGCAACTACAAGGATATATGAATAACCACTCTTAGATCGCGGTAATGGTCCAACAAGATCGGTAGAGATCAACTGCCAAGGTTTGTCCACAACAGGATGTCGGGTCATAAGGCCAGCAGGACGTTTCTGTTCTGGCTTATGCGTGATACAAACTTTACAACCATTGATGTAACGAATGACGTCAGCCTTCATCTTAGGCCAGTAATAAAGCGGAACTATTCGTTCGAGAGTCTTAAAGATACCAAGGTGTCCAGCGGTAGGCTCATCGTGAAACTTTGACAATATTTCAAGTCGTTTTGACTTAGGCACAACTTCTCTCCAATTGTCATTCTCAGAACGAAGATCGGGATAGTCTACGGTAACATGCTTAAATAGCTTTCCGTTACTAATTTTCCACTGTGGAAAAGCGTTAGGTTTTGAACGTACACGTTCCATAAGTTTCGATAACCATTTGTCCGAAGACTTAGGTTCGGTAATGTCACAATCGGTAGTAATATTGTCGATAGCTGGTACTGAACGAGATAGTGCGTCAGGTACGACATGATCCTTTCCTTTACGATGAATGATCGTAAAATCAAATTGCTGCAGTCTAACAGCCCATCGTGCTAGACGACCGGTAGGTTCCTTTAAATTGTGTAACCAGACTAATGATGCGTGATCGGTAACTACAGTGAAAGTTGTTCCTTCCAAGTTGAGGGCGTAATTTTTCAATAGACCACAGGACAGCCAAACACTCCTTTTCGGTAGTTGAATACTTGCGTTCACACTTTGTGAGCGACCTACTATTGTAACAAATAACACGTTCTTCACCGTCGATAAACTGTGTAAGAACTGAACCGAGACCAAAATCAGAAGCGTCAGTTTGAACTGTAAACGGAACATTGAAATCAGGGCAAGACAAAATAGGTGCGGAAACTAAACAATTTTTAATGATCTGAAATGCTTCATCACAATCACTAGTCCAATTAAAGCTGGAATTCTTCTTTAACAGAGACGTCAATGGAGCGATAATTGTCGAAAAACTTGGTACAAATCGGCGATACCACGAGGCCATGCCTATAATTCTTCTCACTTCAGCGACACCAGTGGGAACTGGAATACGCAAAATTGCATCGACCTTTTCCGGGTCAACCGACAAACCAGTAGAATTGACGATAAAACCAAGATACTTAAGTTCAGGTTTACAAAAATGACATTTGTCTTTACTTAGCATCAAATTAGCCTCTCTAAGGCGACGAAGAACTTCAGTTAACACTTCCATGTGTTTCTCGAAGGAAGGAGCGCAAATGATGACGTCATCTAAATAAACAAAAACGTAAGGTTCTAATTCGGGACCTAAAACTCGATCAATCAACCTCTGCCAAGAAGCTGGTGCGTTAGCTAAACCAAACGGTAAGCGCGTGAATTGGAATAACCCACGGTTCGGAACTGTAAAAGCGGTATACTGCTTAGACTCTTCGCTTAAAGGAATCTGCCAATAAGCGGACTTAATATCGAGAGATGAAATAAACTTAGCGTCACGAAGACGATCTAAGATAGACGAAACGTAAGGTAAAGGATAAGCGTCCTTTTCGGTAACTTTGTTGACTTTTCTAAAGTCCACGCAAAAGCGATAAGAGTTGTCCTTCTTCTTCACCAATAAGATCGGGCTCGACCAAGCGCTGTTTGATTTTTCTACAACGCCTAACTTCAACATTTTTTCTAACTCCAGATCGATTTGTTTCTGGATAAACGGCGAAACTCGGTAATACCGTTGCTTAATTGGTTCGGAAGTAGTCTTGATCTGATGTTCGATCAAGTTGGTGCATCCAAAATTTTCATTCGAAGAAGAAAAGTGATTACTAACTAAACTGTCTAACTGATTGAGCTGTTCTGAGGAAAGATCGAGACGAGACTGAATAACGGAATCTTTATCTTCCAATTGTGAAATGGTGTCCATATTTTCGAAACGCCACTCACCTTTTCTAAGATCAGGAACGATACCTGCTTGTTTCCAAAAATCAACGCCTAAAATTAAATTATGCGGAACGTCAGGAACAACTAAAACTTCCAAAACAATAATTTTTCCTTTAATTTCGATTGGGACGAGAAGTGAACCTAAACTTTGTACTGATTTACCATTAGCTACAATACAATTAACTTTAACTGACTTATTTAACTTCAAACCTAATTGACTGAAAATTTCCCAACCCTTAGAACCAACAATAGTGCGAGAAGCGCCACTATCTAATAAACTTAAAATTTCGTGACCAAAAACTTTAACGTAGACAAAAGGTCTTTCGTCAGACTCAGCAGACTCTAAAACATAATCTAAAACGACTTTATTCTTAACAAAACTCTTTTTCTTCGAAGAATGTAAACTATTAAAATATACAGCCGATTTAACTTTAACCTCTGACGTCACTAAACGGCTTCTTAGTACGTCCTTTACTCGTTTCCCGAACACTTAGAACAAGTGCGGACCGTAACGTTAGATTTTCCACAACGATAACAAAATAAACCTTTCTTAGGTTCTTTGCAAGAAGCAGCTCGATGGTTAGGCTTCCTACAATTCCAACATAATTGCGGACTACTTCGATTAGATGAAGCAGGCGCATTAACGATAGCTAACCTTCGCGAAGAAGGTGCGATATTCGAAGACGGTAATCGTAAATTTTGTCTAACAGGTGGTGTAGATTTTTCACCACTACTAACGTTATTCGAAGAACGAGAAACTACAATGTCTTTAACCTGAGATGTTACGTAAGCGAGATCAGGCTCCATGTCCTGCTTTCTACGAGACGGCGGCGTGTAAGCTTCAATAGCTTGCATGCGGTCCTCGATAATACGACCAAATTTAATTAATTCTTCAATTGAAGTAACTGACGACAAACCAAGCTGAGTTTGATAAACGGGAGAAATATTTCTTAATAAAATCTTTAACTGCTTTTCTTCAGAAAAAGGCTCATCGAGACGTAAAAACATGTTGCGAATAATTGCAACGTAAATACCCATAGGTTCATCATTAGCTTGAGTACGACGCTTAATTTCTTCAATCAGTCGTTCGTCATAATCGGTAGGCTGGAATTGTTCGCGTAAAAACTTAACTAAATCTTCCCAAGAATTAACTGAACTACGAATAGACCTAACAAAAATCAATGCATGACCTGTAAAAAGATCAGTACACTCCAAAAATAGCTGATGGCTTGAAACGTTACGCGATAATTGAAGTTCGGCAACTCGTTCTAAGAATGCATTCAATGAAATTGACTTTGCGTCACCAGAAAACTTTAAATTCCATTTAGAAACTGAAATACTCTTAACATGACTAATAAAATTTTGACTAACAGCAGAAGACGTCGGTAAAGCGTTATCAACTACAGAAGGTTGAACGACAGGTTCGATGACTTCATCGGCGGAAGTAGACGGATTTGAAACAACAATTTGCTTATCCAAAAGTTCGTACTGCGAAATTAAAACAACTAAATCTTTTAGAAACTCATCTTTAACTTGAGAATCGTCACCTTGAATAGGAATTGAATTGCCAATACGGTTTAACAAATATTTAATTTTGGTTTCAATTGTAGAAGAAATTTTTGTAGTCGGAGTAATTTTCAATGAATCTATTAATTTTCTAAGCTCATCGATACCTTCACGAATCGCTAATTTATCTGCATTAAAATCGAAAGGATACACAGGACGAGATAATTTTCCGGTAGCTTCTTCAATAAGGAAATTCTTGAGTAAACCTCGTAATACGACAACACCTAAAGATGCATCACCACCTCTAATCAAAATTTCATAACGTAATTCGTTATGCGATAAACGATCAACGATCAATTTGTAACCCATTTTAAAATGAAATTACAAAACGGTAAAATCTTCCAAAAATCACGAAACTTAACAGGCAAACTAAAATTCGAAAAAGGCCACACGCTGGAGACGCCAAATTATTTATGTTACATTCCAAAATTAACACAAAGTCACTGCCTGCAATGTAGTAACATAAACGGGGGGTTGTGCCACTAGCTCAATGGAGAAGGGTGGGTTTTATTTAAAATTCCGTGAAAAATTGGAAACGCGATCGTCGTAAAAATGGAACTAGAACGGTAAAATAGTCAAATAATCGGTAAAGGCGCCAATCAAGGATTTCTATAAGGGAAAGCTTTCAAACCCCTGATTACCTGAAAGCTCATCCGGTTGGTTATAACCCCAGAACTTACCTTGGGTTATAACAATTCTGAAAAACACTTAAACAAAAATTTACGTATGCGGCGGCTAAATGAATAAAAGCTCTTTACATTTAACAATTTAACATTTATTGATTGAATATTTAAAACCAAGACAACATAAAATAACAAGTACTAAATGATATCAAATAAATTTGAATAAAAGAAATGAAATAATCTTAAGCAAACAAAAATGAATAATTTACACACAAAACATTACATTAAAATTTATAAAAAGAAATGCTACTACAATAGCGTTAATTCGACGTCAAATATAATTAAATCTCAAGATCTTGACCGCATATTTATAACAAACAAATAAAATAACACACACAAAAAAAAAACAATACAGTTTATAACATATATATGTCCGAACTTTAATTCGAACTAAACAAAATATAGTTTATAAGTCGTTACATTATCATATATTCGAAATACGAATCACTTCTCAAACGCAACAAAACGAAATTAATTGACTTTAATTTCGCGCAAACACTATACGTGTTCATTGAAATAATTAAATTCAACGTTAGTCGTAATTTCAATTGACTCAAAATTGAAAGCTTTTACTGCATTTTTAATCGCGGGACACTGCACGATCAAACAACAAAATCGATAAATACCTTAATTCTTAGTTGGTGATACCGGTCGAACTTTTGGTCCAGTGGTTTTGAAAGCTAACACCTCGATGGACTTTGGCTGCTTCCCAAACAATAGGTTACCAATGGAAGATTTATTAATCCGCCCTCAAGGCGAAGGATGAGATTGCGAAACAAACTCACGCACAAATTCACGTAACGAAACATGCGATATTAATTTAGGCAAAACAGTGATCTTAATTAACCGTAATTACGAAAAAGGAAAGTTTTCCACTTAAATTCACTGCACCATCTTCTTTTACTTCCACGGTAATTATTAGAAAAGGTGAATTATCACCTGCGTGATCTACATTTTTATGACCGTCAACCAACTAACTTCCCACTCTCACATTTACCAAAAACACGTCTATATATCAACTTTCGTCGACTGCCCTTTCCACAAAGGCTGCGTTCGAAACTTCAAACACCAAAATTCTCTCGCGAAAAAGTGCAATAAAGAGGCAAACAAACATATTACGTCATATTTATATAATTAGGACACAGCGTTTCGCTTGTACGTGAAACTGTCAATTTGACAAACTATTATATTACAAGAATTTAAACTGCCTAATAAATTAAGATAACGACTTAATTTTTCCACGTAATCTAAACGTTTGACATAAAGAAATTCAAGTACGAATGTACTCGAACAAAGAACTCATAAAACCAACTTAAAATAAACAAACGGCGAAAATAGATTTAATTACGATTATATCTCAGAAGGAAAACATAACTCACAACTGGAATTTTTACGGCGTAACAAAATACAAAACTTTATCAACAATTACATTGTAACTTTGAATTTAAAATCGTAAAATAACTTATTAAACTCAATCTAAAATTCACATTAAACCAAATTCAAAATACATTAAATGAAAATCGTCAATCCAAATACTGTGTCCGTTATCAAACATTACTCAATCAACCAATCGATTTTTAAACGATGGTTACAATGTTCTGTTTAGAAAATAAAATAGATAGACTTATTATTTATTATTAATAGATAATAATTTTTCAAAATGTTTAGTAGATCGTTATCGAATGTTGATATAGGTATTTATTGCTTTTATCCATATTTAAACAATTATTTTAGTTTGTATAAATAAATAATGCTCTTAAGATTTGCAACGTTTTATTGACAATTTACCCAATACTATATGTTACTTTTAAATAAATAACATTTAACCGAGATGCATATAGTTGTACAATAAACAGCTATACGAAATAATAATAATTTGCAAAATATTGTACAAAATTAACCAATGAGAATATGTATCTAGATAATCTAACGCTATTAGACATTTAATATACCATTGGGTAAAAATACTTCAAACATAGTTTTCAAAAAAGTATGACAACATTGTGCAAAACTTTTCTACCCGTTTTAGACTATTTTCTTAACAAATTGTGATATGGTGCGATCAATTTGAAATATAAAAATTGTTTATATGTAATGAAAAAAAAACTGTACAATTTAATCTACACAAATGAATGCAATAAAACTGCACAAATTGGTCTTGTCACTTTTTCAGGTCCAATTTGTGTAATTTTTATTAACAATTGAAGATAAAATATACAAAGATTTCTCCCTGTGCAGAAAAAACGGTAACATAATTTGATAAATTTTTAACTCCTAAAATGTTTAAAAATATGTTAGATAATGCTCAAAACTATTTAGCATTTTTTGGATGTACTTACAAAAATGCAAAAAGCAAAACGAGATTACGAATTACGAATAAAAATTTAGGGGCTATATTATAGCCACGAGTGATTTAAATCCTAATTTTGAAGAAATTATGAATCACGAACATAGTAATTTTAATTCTTCTCATTAGAGTTTTTGATTATGTTTCCTAAATTTTTTTTCTTTGGATTCAATTTGATATCACAATAAAAAAATTTGTTCCAAATTGTGCTTCTTTTAGCTTAAATCTACAACATATGTATATATAAGCAATAGCACTAGATATTTTATTTTTAGTATTAAATACATTAAGAATTTGGTATACCTATAAATTAATTTATTTATTCTCTTTTATAACTTTCTTTAATCTAATATGGCCCGCGTCACGATACGATAAATTTCATTTGGCTCGATGAAGAAAAAAGTTGCTCTCTCCTGGGGTAAAGAGATATTTATTGATGACGATAAATCAGAATCCTTAAGCACCGATATTCGTCGAAAAAATTGAGCTCCGCTTTAAGACAACTGTAATTTTTTTTAAGAAGCAATTTGTTAATTAATTATTGGATGTGATTGAAACGCGTATGTTAGGTTTCGTGCGACAGTTGCATAGAATGCCCTCCTAAACCATTCCGTTGCAAGATGGTGAAGTATAGATTCATCGCAAGCGACTTTGCTAACTCATAATTTTGAATCAATATTTTTGTTGTTATCATAACGAACAATCGTCAACATAAAAATTCTTTTTAATAACGTCACAAGATTCTGAATACTCTGCTCAATTATCTAACCCTAATTGGTACAGTGTTCTGATACCTAAATAGGATGTTTATGTTACCGTATTTAGTTCGTAACATTTAACTTGATCTTGTGGCTTAGGACGCCAAAATATTCGGTTATTCAGGATTTATTAACACTTGTCAGTACATTTTTAAAATATCCGCTAAGACAAACAAGTTTTTGCGAAACGTTAAAAAAATTGTAAATCCCGACGTAATGAATATCGTTACATGACAACTCTGTACTCATTATAATTATAAGCGACTTTCGGCTTAGAACGCGTCCTAGTTAAACACCTGGACTTTTTAGGTTTAGTCCTAGTCTCTTCTTGAAAATCAAAACAGGAAGTAGAACTTGACATTTGCTGTACTTTCGTTCGTAAAACCAAACAAACTGACGTGTCGCAAGACATTGCAGATTGCGTCTTCAGAGTAATAAATGTAACTAAAAAAAAGTGTAAGTGACGGTATCTATATCATTAGCGATTAGCGTAATTAACGGATCTTATCTTTCCGTTACCGCTTAACTGTCTTCGTTATTACTCGGAGTTAATGTTTGTGTCTTTTCCAAGAAGGTTGATGTTTGTCTTACAGGGCATAATACTGGTAGCCAAAATTTGCTGTTTGATTTTTTTAACAATTTCCTTCTCAATTTTCTCTACAGATGACAAATTCACTGCCTTTGGTATGCTTTTTTTATATTCTATTCGCAGTAGTCGCCCCAATTCCTGTTGCAGCGGCGACTCATTTTTGAAGATAATGTAAAAGTATTAAAAGTTGACTTGAACTTTGAATCATTTTACGTTCTTGATAACTTTATTTGTAGCCGTTGTATAAACTAAAATTTATTAAAAAAATACTGTAAATATAAAAGTATATTTACGTACAATAATACTCTTACATTTCATATAAAATAGTCTTAATAAAAACTTGTTAATAACAAATAAAATTACAACTTTACAAAATCCTGAAAAACCTCTACATCTATTATTGTTGCTTTTAAAAATAAAAAATTACATTTAACCTTTCGTTAGTGTACCGTAAAAAAATCACTTAGGAAGTGTTCTGGGGTATGTCATACCCCACAAACTAAATTCACTCAAAATTTAGTTTTTTTGACATTTTCTTAATTTAATTATTAAAAGTGATTTTTTACTTACTCTTGAGTCAAATAAAACAAAAAATTTTAGTAACATCAGCTTTTTTCTAAATTTTATTTAATTTGCCCAAAACATAAATTGTGCTTTTCAAGAAAAAAGGACACCCACTATTATGAAAATTATATTGCTAATCTACATACTACTACAATAAACTTAAACACATTTTAAAACAAATGTCTGAAAAGCAAAACACAACTTAAATTAAACAAACGGAACATCTACTACTTGTCTTACGTCGCGTTAAGCCAGGTTCATGATGAGGTCGGCTAGATGCAATTCTCGTAGTCCTCTGCGTAAACAGGGATTTTGTCTTCGCTGACTTCTAAACTGTGATATCAGCTGCGTACCAAGTTCTTTTAAAAACGCACGTCTTTTCAAATTGTAAATTTTTGTATTTGCTTTATATATTACCTGAGCATTTACTCCGGCAGTGTTGAAGAACGAGAAAAATAAAGTAAGCGGCCAGCGGCGACTGTTCCTTGCTACACTATAATTAGCAGGTAGTTCATCCAAAGTATCAACACCGCCCTTTGTTGAATTATAAAAATCGATAATTTCAAGGAATTTCTTATCACCAGATTCTTCAACTGTATTACTACCATGGTGTAAAGTAGAAAAGAGAATGACATTTTTAGATTTCTTTGGAACATATGACACAGCCATAATATCCTGTTTGAAGGTAAACATTGAACTGCGAGGTTCTCTGGTTTTTATATTTAGAAAAGCTAATAGTATTTCACGTTTATTTTTTCTGACTGTCCCAACCGATGTAAGCCACTGCGTTTTCAGTAGATTGATCATAAGAGGGTATGTAATAGCGAAGGCTTCCACGGCCGGAATCTATACTAACATTAGAATGAGAACCAATTTGATAATAAGTTTTACGAACAAGTTTCTGGTCCTGCTATGGGTTCTCCTCTATCACCTGTTGTAGCTAACATTTTTATGGAATCTTTTGAAACGGTTGCTTTGGAATCATCAATATTAAAACCTAAAGTGTGGTTTAGATATGTTGACGACACGTTTATTGTTTAGTCTCATGGTCATCTTGAATTGTCTAAGTTTCTTGATCATCTTAACAATCAACACTTAGATATCAAATTTACTATGGAAATCGAAAGTAATGGTTCTCTTCCATTTCTTGACGGTCGTTCCGTCATTACTCGCATTTCAGAACATGATCGTTGTATAAGGAAAAGGTATACTGCCAAGTCTGCGGTCGCTGAACATCATTTTACTACAGGTCACAGGATAGATTTTGATAATGCTTCGTTGATTGCCAAATCTCCATTCTTTTTCAACAGGAAATTCCGAGAAAGCATAGAAATCATCAAACACCCCAATAACTTCAATCGCGATCATGGTTTTGAACTATCCCCTCTTTGGTTCCCGGTTATTAGTCATTTATCAAAAACACGCCCTCTAGCAACCGTAACCCAATCAGGGTCGAGCTTAATCATCCGTGACGATCCTTTTCCTTTAAATATGGAGACTATTTCTTCTGAAGTCACTTCTACGGAGTTTAAAATCTGGCTTGGTTCACAAGTTGATTACCTAACTCGGTAGTGGTTCTTTGTTAGATTTTCGTTTGCTTTTTCAGGTTATCGTTTTCTTTTTCACCTTTTCATAGTTTAGGTTATGGCTTGTTTTACAAGTGGATAACCTAACTTTTGAGAAGTTCTTAGTAAGATTTCGATTACTTGTTTGAGTTTTGCGATTTATCTCACGCCCTGATGAAGCCCCTTACGAAAGTGGGCGAAACGTTGGCAGCTTCGGTTGCAACTATGACACGGCCCAAACCCGGAAGACATTCTAATGTTAGCATAAGAGGGTAGCTGGTGAACCAGTTATTGAAAGTAATATTTTGTTTTTTTCCAGATACTGGCTGAATCAAACGTTCAACTTTATTTTGTGGGTTGTTACTTCTTTTAAAAGGACCTTCTGGCTGTGTGCCAACATATACTTTCATGTTCAGACAATAAAATGTATTTGCGTCAACGACGGTGAATATCTTTAAGCCGTATTTCGCGTGTTTATTGGGAATATATTGAAGCAATGACACTCGTCCTCTGAATGGCTCCGACTTCTCATCAATTGTTAGGTTTTCACTAAGTTACAGTTATCAACAAAATGTTCGAATACTCCTCGAATTGTTGCCAATTTGTCAATCTGTTTACGTTGTGCTGTATTGGTGAAGTTATCAAACCGCAGTGACTGTAGTAAAATATAATATCTTTTCTGTGACATTGTTGTGCGGAACAAATCAATGCCACTACCATCAGTGTTCCTAAGATCCGCAATATTTTGCTGATTGGCCAATGACTGCTTTGATTTTAAGTTTGTCGGTAGGTTTTACCAAGTACTGATGTCTTTTACATGTTGACATTTGTACAACGAACCATATCATCCAGCACTTCGTCTGTGAAAAAAAGTAGCCAGCAATCAAGCGGGGTATTCTTTTCTCGCGCGACACCAACCACGCCGGGTAAATGAATTATTATATTCTCTGATTTAATTCTTACGTTTTGGTTGTTTAGAAGTTTTGACCATTTTGATTTACATTTATTTAAGAAATACCTGTTACTATTGGCAGACGAAACATTTTCTGATTCTTCCGATTCTACAACATTTTCAGGCAATCCTTTCACTTCCTCTTTTGAGCTTTCTTCTCCGTCTTCTATGTTTATTTCTGCCTCAACTTCTTCTCCTTCTGACTCACTGCTTATAATAGGTTCTTCTGACAACCCACCAAACTCGTCCTTCTTCATACGACATACTGCTAAAATATACCACATTGACAATTAGCGTTTGAGAAGTAAACTAAAAACCGTTTTATTTACCATTCAATGCGATGTACACGAAAAATTACGCAAATAGTGTTCCGGGGTATAGCATACCCCAACGGTCTTCGCCGAGATCTGATATCAAACTAAAATAGACAGGGTACTGCACGCGTGTTCTTTTAAAATATGTATGAACTAAAGCTTTTGACAGCTAAAGGTCTCTAGCTTCTGTAGTTTTAAATTTATAGCTATAAATAGAGACACTGGGGTATAATATACCCCGGAACACTAACGAAGGGTTAAAATTGTATTTAAATAAAGTAAATCACATTTAATGGTGGCTTTTCTACTAGATCATTTGGTCAATTACCCTCCAAACAAATACTAAACGTTTTATTATTATTTATATATTCAAATATGTAATGTTTTATTTTGTTTATTCCAAAGGTAGATAAATTGAAATATAAATCTTGTAGAAGGTAAATATAAGGTCCTGGTAATTCTCCCATTGTTAATATCTCAAAATTAAAACACAACACGCATATAAATAAGATATTTATTAATTTTGATTCACACAACTCGTGCTCACATCATTTATTAGTAATGGTTGAAGTAATCTTTGCTTACCATTGCGCGAATTACTTACCGTCTGTCAGAGGCGGCGTTAATAGTATGTTACAGTTTTTATTAAGTAAGAATGCGTATTTAAAGTTTTAATATTAAAATGACTTTCTTGCAGCATTGACTACCAAACTAAATGCTACGGATTTTTGGAATAAAATCTTTAATTAAAACTATATTATAAATTTCATGTTGGAACAATTACTGTATTGGAAATATTTGTTAAGCGTAAAAAATAATAGTTGTTTGAACTAAGTTTTTAAAATTGTTATTAATACTTTTTCTAAAAGAGTATAATTTCAGAAAGATTACTTCAAAACAGTACTGCAATTAAAGTCATTATTGTTAATTACACAACTTTTGTAATTAAAGTGAAAATGAATTTTCATTAAAAAGTTAATTTAATATGTGCAACTAAAAACAAAATTGAACGCATACGCAAACAACTTATTATTAAAACCTTTTGTTAGAAACTTGTAATAGTTGACTTTATTGGTGATGTAACAATTAATTTCAGAAATAATCAGTAATTACATTCTTTATTTCTTTAATAAAATATATTAAGTTACTACCCTGTATTTAATGCAATTAATGCCTGTCACGTAAAGGTTGGAAAAATATTTGTTTTATATGTCTAAAGCGCACACAGTTCTCCTATAGATTTATAAAGGTTTTTGTAGCAGCATTATAACAAATATTCTGCGAACTACCAAAGTATCAATAATTACTTTTATATATTTTCTAACAAAATTAACGTAATAGTAACACAAGTAACTATAATAAAATAGGTAAACCCTTTAGTATGTAAGAGAGGCAATGAAAACTACTTCATGCGTTCTCTTCCCAAGTTAACAAAATGTTGAACCATTATCAGCTAGAACTTGCAAGCAAATAATGTTGGGCCAACTATAAGTATGCAATATTTTGCGAATGTTTATATTAGAATATGACATTGGTCAATGCATTCATGCAAATGTAGGTACTGCAAAAGTATAATGTGACTGTACCAACATTGGTTATAATAATAGGTCCAAGGTTATCTAGTATTGAATATTGGTTAACGCAATAAATACAATCTAGTTTCAGAGTAGTTAGTAAATTTTTAAAATCAGTTTTAATTTTTAGATCTTTTTACTATTAACGATATAACAACACAACAAGCTATAAAAGTTCTAGTAGATTAATAAAGTAAATATTACATGAAAAAATAAACGTAAACTCTGTTTATTCAATATTATTCTCATGATGAGCTGCGCGGCTACCATCAATAAACAGTAGTTCTTTATCCTTAAATAAATACAAAATAATTGTCTATTATGTTTAAAGAAATCATTCGAAATTACAAATCATATTTGTATATCGGCATCTAATAAAGGTGTGTGTGTGTGCGTGTTCTTCTAAACCAAAAACTTATGTGTAAAATACTAACTCTTTTAGAAATTGTTCCTCAGTCTGCACTAAAAATCTTATATTATATATGAAATAAATGAACGTAACTAGTTGTTTCAGTTGAAGAATAGCTGGAGTTGCCATCTGTGTCGTACACCTAATGCGATTTTTATTTAAAACGTTTTCTAAACCGTACAATAAATAGTTATTTAAAATACAATTAATTACAAAAATCAACTTTGGATTACATTATTAGTATACAAGATTTAAAAGAATATACTTAAAGTTAAAAAAAAATTAACAAAAAAAAGAACCGGCTTTAAAAAATGCATCAAATAAAATGCATTAAAAAGTAAAAAATAATGATTTAATTTAGTTACAATTAAACCATGAAATTTTTATTTAACACATCCAACATAATATATGAAATTACTTGTTAAAGTCAATGCCATGTATGACATTGACGTAGGATTAGACTTAACATTAACTTTGGCAGCTGTAATCAGTTTAAATCGTATGTGTTTGGCAGCGACTTTAAAAAGTAATTTCATGTAAATAAATATTTTGAGATGTGTCATATGTATGTGCTAAATGAAAACGGTGTCGTTTAATTGTATCTAAATTAAATCAGTTGTGCATTTTTTGAAATCGGTTCTTGTTCATTTGTGAAAAAAAATATGTACTTCACTCTTTTTACTGATGCTAACAGTAGTGTTTAAGATAATTTCATGTTGATGCAAATTTAATAATAATATTAATAATAACAAAGTACATATTAAAAGAAAAAATTGAAACAGACACATGCCGAAAATGCCACCAATACCCAGAAACAATAGAACACATTACAGGAGGTTGCAAACTACTAGCAGGAACAGACTACACCGATAGACACAACACAGCAGCAAAAATCATCCATCAAGAACTTGCACTTAAATACGGCTTAATACAAACACAAACACCATATTACAAATACACCCCTGAAACTATACTAGAAAACGAAAACTGTAAACTATACTGGGATAGAACACTACACACAGATAAAACGATAATATGCAATAGACCTGATATCACACTATTAAACAAAACACAAAAGCGTACATACATTATAGATATTGCCATACCCAACGACAGCAACATAGTCCAAAAAGAAACCGAAAAGATCGAAAAATACACACCTCTTGCAACAGAAATTAAAGAAGTATGGAAACAAGAAAAAATAACAATAGTACCAATTATAATGTCTGTGACAGGTATAACAACAAAATCATTCAAGCAACACTTAAAAACAATAGATCTCCCACTATACATCCATACCAACATACAAAAAGCAGTAATTCTAAAAACAACAACAATAGTCAGAAAGTTCATGCAATAGACAGACATGTGACTTGGCCCCGGTCCGTCGCATGGCTTACAAACACCACTACGGTGAGAAACTAGAAGAAATAGTAATAATAATGTCTTTTATTGGCAATTTTTTATAAGTATGTACAGAAATAAATATAATTAATTAGATTACATTACCAATAGGGCGAAGTTCAGTGACTGAAAATATATTCAGCCTCTGCTCTACCACTTAACCCTTCAATCAATATTTTTAACCTTTTTTTAAGGATCCCATTATCAGAGCTTGATCAATTTTAAATAAGACCATCTATACAGCATCCCCTCTAGTAAAAAAAAATAAAAATCGGTGAACGTGGTAAAGAATGATTGATAAACATACATTAAAAAAAAATTGCGACAAATTGAAAAACCGCCTCTTTTTTTTGAAATCGCCTGAAAAAAATTACTGAATTGTAAATAATAACAGTTGCTGGCAAACATAAAATTTTTTGAGAGTTGTGAAATAGTATATTTCATTACTAGGCTTGAAAGTAGGCTTTTTCCGTGCGAGCTTGCGAATTTCCCGTGTTAGGCAAAGCCGAGCACGGGAACGCATGCGAGAACGGGAAAAACCCTTTCTGCCGTCTAATGAACAATATTTTTCATTATACCTGTCTACAAAACTAAAATAAAACAAATAAAAATTAAAATAGATATGTCTGAATCACCCTTTATTAAAACAATGCATATCTAGAATGCATTGAAAATTTCATGCATAATTGTTTTGACGCGGCCCAATATTTTAATAGATGGATTCTGTAGAACATAATTTTGAAATACCAGAAAATATTGCTCAACAAGCAGCAGAAGTACGAGCAGAATTACTTTCTAAAAAATCTTAAGACAGATATGAAAAAGAGTATCGTTTGTTCTATGAAAGGCGCAAACAAAAAAATGTAAAATCTGTTAGTGATGATGTTTTTCTTGTTTATTTGTCGGAGAAAGCTAAATTTTTAAAACCATCTACCCTGTGCAGTCGATTCTCTATCATAAAAAGTTGTTTATCTATCAAGGAAATTGTAGACATTAGCAAGTAAGTACAATTCACAGAGTATACTTGCGTAAAACTTCTATTTTTTACTTATACACTGATGCATTCATTCGTACAGATTTCCACTAACAATCGCATTTCTCAAACGTCAACGTGTTGGTTACGAACCTAAAAAAGCCGAAGTATTATCAGCAGAACAAGTAATCAAATTTATTTGTGAAGCTTCAGATGAGAAATGGCTATTAACAAATGTTTGTGTTTGACTTATATGAAAAAAATGTTCCTTCCGATAGTAATACTAACCATTTTCGTACAGGTACTTTTGGTATTGGTATTTATAGAGCATGTTGACACGTCGGACCAAAGCAAATCGGAGAGTTCGACTAAAACTGTAAATATCAGTAACAATTCAAATTGTACCAGTAATGTTACATTTCATTAATTTATTGTTAAAAATAAAGGCTGTTCGGTTAGTTCTTCTTCTACTATATACATTCCTAAAAAGCAATGTACCATAATTGGCTGTTTACAAGGAAAACTTATATCTTATATCTCACTCGATCCAGTAAACTTGAAATGAATTTACTAAAAAAATTTTACAATAAAGAATGTGGTTTAACTTTGAATACAAATAAAGATTTTGACAGATGTCAAAAATTTTGTGTAAAAATGCAGATCGCCAACATTAATTTCATGACGCGAAAATTTGACTTCAATAAAAATGTTATTATAAGACCCGAATGAGACCGAAAACTGTTAAATTACATTGAAACTATAGTTAAGAAAAGAACTAACTTTAGCTGAAGTATCTAAAAATTATTGTTATAAAATTAGTCGTTAGTATTGTTACCTACAATTAAAGTCACTAGTGTAATGTTATTTTTAAAAGTTGGCAACAATGGAGCACGGGACGCGTGCACTGCACGGGAAAAATGAATTTTCATAGCTCATAAACAAGTACGGAATACATATGTTTTCATTGTGGTATAATGAAAAGTAAATTTACTCGCCAGTAATTCAAATCTTTCTTTTTCATGAGTAAAATTGTGAATTCTTATTAATTCTTCATCGAAGTAAAAAGGAAATCAATTTTTCGGATTGCCAATTTAACCATACTACCTCCTGCTGCACCGAATGATTCTAGCGTGGTCATCATATTTTTGTTTCCATATTTTAACTTTCCTAATAAACTTATCTATGAAATTTGTATCTGCAATAACAAAATTGTTATTAAAAGTTATCACTTAATTTAAATAAGAACATTTCCTAGAAAGAAAGGTTTTTAAGTAACTGTTTTACCTTTTGTTTTTAATTAATGAATAATCTACACACAGGTTATGTGGTTGACCAATGCCATCGATGTTTACCCACTATTTTACATCTTTTCAATTAATTGAAGGGTATACAATACATTGTCAAATTCTGGTGTAACTTCTAATAAAGACTTTGGTTTAGAGTCACCGTAAAACAATGCAATAACAAATGTAGTCATTTGCACACTATTGGCCAAAATTGAAATTTTGTACTTTTGTGTACGGGCAATCCATCTACATTAAATAACAACCTAATTATTGTTACAGAATTTTCCAACTGTCTAAAAGCTCTACTTGCAACACTAATTTCAAAGTTTCCACAACAAAAACAACTAACTTTTATTCTAAATAAATAAATTTAGATGTACATTATAATGCTTGTAGATGCAGTAGCATTTATTGTGTTGATTGTAAAGTTTAAGTGCTCAAATTCATTAATAAGCAAATTCTCGGTGTTACCACATGTTACTTGGAAGTATAACACCGAGTATTTTCTTGCTAATAAATTTGAGTATGAATACCACAGCAATAACATTATCTTTACATGTACTTTTTTGTTTCAGCAAAGTATTTATTGAAATATGACTCAATTTTGTTCAACAAACGTGATTATTTTGAAAACTATGTCATAGAATACAAAATTATCAGAGGAACAACGGAACGTCGGCGAGTTTAATCTGCAGCCATGTTTAAAGGGTAGAAATTCAGGATCGCATTTAGAAATTTTAATAAGTGATAAGGTCCGTACTTAAAATATTTAAAAGTAAAAAGTAAATAATAAATACCACACGTTCTCTAAAGAATAATTATTTAAGCATACGAAAACTTAGCATATGTAATATATGTAGTGATGGCCAAACGCAAGACCAAGACAAGACCATATAAGTCTTGGTCTTGGTCTTGGTCTTGCACCAGTTGGTCTTGCTCTTTGTCTTGTATTGATATCCTTAATCTCGGTCTTGTTCTTGGTCTTGCATATAGAGTTTTAGTCTTGTTCTTGGTCTTGGACGCAAGACTCTTGCAGTCTTGCATTTTTACACCGTACTAGGAATGAAAATTCACAATGAAAGTCAATTTTGTTAAAAAAAATTTTTTTAATGGATATTTGATTAATAACGAAAAATTAAGTTACTAAATAAAAAGTAAAAAATTCTGTCTAACCCACATAAATTATAATAGACACGACATGTTTCGACTTTTTTAATATTTAAACCATCTACAAGTACAACTGCATCTGTAAATGGCTTAAGTATTAAAAACGTGGAAACATATATTGCTTATAATTTTTATTATTAAAAATGAATGTGGATTAGACAGAATTTTTTACTTTTCATTAATCTACTAAACCTGCAATAACAAAGATGATACGGAATATTAAGTTACTTTATTTTTAATTTTACATGTCAACGATCTAACAAGATTTAATTTAATTTTATACTCAATAAAGTATCAAAACACAAATACATAAATACATAAGCAAATGTTAATTCACTTCAATTATTAATTTTGAAGGACCTTAAAGTTGTATATACCTACATTTTTATTGAACGAATAAATTTAAATTGTCACAAACTGATAATATATACACCAATAATTTTTCAAAATTTTAATCAATAAAAAGATACATATAATAAAAATAATAGTATGACATACGTACAAAAAAGTAATATAGGTATATAAGAAATCATGATATTGTTTTGGTCCAGTTATTAATGCATAGCAACCATCGTGCTGATTCGTTGTTCAATCTGTTGCGGTGCTTGCGAATCACCAAGGCTGCCTTTGAAAATAATCTTTCCGCAGGAACAGACGTTGCCGAAATTGCCAAAAGATCTCGAGCCATTTTTGCTAAAATCGGGAATTGTGTTTGATGAGTCATCCACCATTGTAAAATGTCCTCCGAGCTTGCAGCCCTAGGCTGATTCATGTAGTCATCTACCTCCTTACTGATTCCTTGAGCTCTTGAAGCAGGTGAAGTTGCAGTTGATGTGTACAATTTATTAAAATCGATGACATCGTCATCATCGCTTTGGCAGTCATGCTCTTCTTCTGTTCTTCTGATTCAGTCAATGCGATTTTTGTTCTTTATTCTTATATTGCTCATAAATTTCTTTAAAATGTTGCAGACTTTTTATTTTTATTTCGGTTCCCCACGTTGTCAAGTTAAAAGTCTCGGCTTTGTGTCGGGGGTCTAGCACAAGTGTCGCACAATAAACCCAATTGGTTTTTTGGTAGTGCTTTAGCATTTTATCCTTGCAAGCTTGAAAAGCAAATATTAATTTCTCGTCCATCTCGTTTCGATCGACTTTTTCGTCGAATTGATGAATTGTTGACTCAATTTTATCAAGTAGTAGGTTAAAAGACACAATGACAAACGGAAGAGTAACATATTTATCTCCACCAAGTTTTACAGTTAAGTTTTTAAAATTCACCAAAAATTTATAAACTTTTTCTAATAGCCACCAATCTCCTTCGGAGATATTAAATTCGCTTAAATCTGCAACACTACTACACAAAGTAATTATTCCACCTTTTAATTTTAGCGCGATACCAAGCATGTCATGCGTTGAGTTCCATCTGGTGGGGCAATCCAAAACGGGGCTTATTGTTGTTGGTGCACCAGCTGTATCGCACGCTGAACGAAATTTGTTTTTCAATATTTCGCTTTTTTTTTTAATTCTGCTGAAAATAGACCTTATTTTCATAACGCCACTTGTAGCGTCGTTATAGTCTATATCATTGTCGCCTTCGTCTTCGTTTTCTTCGTCTTCATTTTCGTTTTCTTCGTTTTCGCAGTTAAATTTTAGGGTTTTCATCAAATCCTGAACACCTAAACTCAAAATATGTGCCATACAGCGAAAGTGTTGATTGTATGAATCAAAGGTGAGAATTAATTTTGCAAGTTCTTTCATAAATTTGGCATTTGCAGACGCACTATCCACAGTAATACCTTGTATTTTTTGAATTAGTTTATATTGTTGCAAGCACGAATCAAAAATTTTGCTATATCATTTCCTGTGTGCCCACCACGAGAAGGGATAAAATCAAACACTACTGACTTATAGTTTCAGTTATCGTTTATATAATGCGCCGTTATACCGTAGAAAGTTTTTCTACCAACAGACGTCCATCCATCGATTGTAAAAGATATTTTAGATTTACAAGTTTCTAACTGGTCCTTAACAAGAAGTTGAAGATCTTCAAATCGTTGTTTAACTTGCCGTCGAAGAGATTGTCTCTTCAGAAACGTACGCCCTGGGCATATTAATTGGAAATAATTTTTAGTTGCGTCATCGTCAAAAAATGAAAAAGGGAGGTACTTTTTTGTCACCCAATCCACCGTTGCTGTGACAAAGTCTTTATTTTTTTGTGATGTCTGTAGTCAAAAATAAAGTTAATCGTTATATGGATGAAAATATTTTGTACTTACTTCTCCTGTAAATTGAAAGTAATTCGAAATTGAAATCGTTGATGTTGATTGTTTTTGTGGTAAAATATTCTGTGATTCTTTTTTGTGGGCTGACATAAGATGCTTCCTTAATCCTGAAATATTGCGGTTTTGCATTTTAATTTCAACTCTCCTCTTCTTAGATTTTTCGCATAACTTGCACAAACCAAAAAGGTCTTTACTTCCAGAATTAAAATCAAAGAATTCGCTATATTTGCTTTTGCTTGATAATTTATGTTGTTCATTATTTTCACAAATATTATCACTATCTTGAATTGGATTACTACTACAACTTTGCGACCATTCCATCGAATCTTCATCACTAGTCATTTTTAAGATCGTATTTTCAAAAACGTCGCCTTATATAATTAACCTATCTACAACGTTAAAACACTGAATGAGAACTTAGAATTACAACAAGCTTTTAAATTACAGACAAGTAAAAATATTTGTGAAGGTATAAACTGGTTGAAATGTGCTAAAGTATCGCCGATTTTTTTCCCACAAATATTAAATAATAAGCACTATTGCATTTTATAATAGATGTACTTTTAAGTTTTAAGAATACAGTTGTTTTGTGAAAAGGAACAACGCTTCGGGATGTTTGAGGGATTTGCATGAGTATTACAGGCGCCGTGCTGGTTTAAAATCCTTTGTAGGTGCCTTTATTGTAAACTAAGTAAAACGTGCTTTTTACTACAAACTTAGAATTAAGAATTTGGGACTTTTCCACAAGTTATTTTACGAGTTATTTTATTACTTGTGTATACTTTTATTAGATCATAGAAATGTAAAGAGTTTATATTCGATGAACTCAAAAAAATATTAAATTAATTCAAAGAAGCTAATGTTGCTAAAATTCGTAACAGCATCTTTCAACGCTTTAGGAATCGATAAAAATTAATATTTTATTGATATCTATCTGCCTATATAGTTTCTAATCATATGTGACAGAAAAATATGTTTTCTTTAAAATTTAGAATATCGTTTTGTTTAAATACTAATACTTAAAAATACTAATTTACTGTAAACTTTCTTCTTCTGAAAAACTGAATTTGTTTTATTGTACACCCTTATTATAAAATGCGTTCTTGACATAATTTATTTCAATTAAATTACATTTTAGCCAAATTTGAAATAGTTTTATTTGGTTTAAGTAAATATTTCATTTAAGATGATTATAGTGGTTACGTATTAGTTATAATTTTATTTTTCAAACAAGCATCATTTTACTAAAGTCGAAACAACGTTTTTTCAAAAAACTTTTTACTTACTTTACTTTCACGTATACATACAATATTTTTTTGGGAAAACAAATGTTTTCTTGTATGTGGGATAAATAAAAAAGATAAATAATCGTTCGTAATAAGAAAAAAAACTGCAAGAGTCTTGCAAGGTAGTCTTGTATCTTGTCGAACTCTTGCAGAGCTAGTCTTGCATCCAGTCTTGGTCTTGCAACCTTGAGTCTTGGTATTGGTCTTGCTAATGGCGTTGTTGTCTTGCTCTTGGTCTTGGTCACGCAAATCTTGCGAGACCAAGACAAGACTTCAAGACCAAGACCGATTTTGGCCATCACTAAATATATGTAATTAATCACTTTCAATTAAAATAAATAAGACGTTCATATTGATGCCAAATATATAACTCAACATGGGTTTAATAATTTTATTTATTTTTCCAAATTAACAACTTGTCTTTGTTGTCACTTTTTTATTAAATTTCTGTATTTGTATGTATGTATGTATTTCAAGCTATAGTATATTCTTAATTTAAAATACAACTTTGTAACATAATTTGTTAGAAAATTATGACAGGGATGGATTAATATAACATGCATCGACAAGTCTAGCAAAATTTTTCATAATATTATTTGAGCTAGCGATTGAATCAAATGAAGAATCAAATATATTCTTTAACAGCCCAATAAACAATATAAAATTATTATTTGGCATGGTCAAATTACCGAATAAACAATGATTAACGGCGGTAAACAAGTTGAATTAGTTTAACACCCGCGAAATTCAAAATCAGCTTTGAATAATTCGTCGGAATAAAATCAGAACGTAAAAGGACACTGGGGGCAAGCAATACCAGAGTGAACTACTAAACGGCCGTTTCGCCCTTTTGGAGCTCATCAGCAGTAGGAGATACACTCTAATGTAGTTCCCACAATTGCATTGACGCCCCTTATAGCTTAAATTTAAGTATGACGAAGTTACAATTCAAAAGCGTTTGATGGCAGAGCCATCTCATAGTTTAATTTTACTATGTGTCTAAAGTTAACTGTAAATAGCTATAAACGACGGTAAGCACGTTGAATTAGTTTAACACCCGCGAAATTCAAAATTAGCTTTGAATAATTCGTCGGAATAAAATCACAACGTAAAAGGACACTGGGGGTAAGCAATGCCAATGCAATTGTGCAATCGCCATCAGAGTGAACTACTGGACGGCCGCTGATTTTGAATTTCGCAGGTGTTAAACTAATTCAACGTGTTTACCGTCGTTTATAGCTATTTACAGTTAACTTTAGACACATAGTAAAATTATACTATGAGATGGCTCTGCCATCAAACACTTTTGAAGTATAAATAAAGAGTAGTATAACGAAGAATACTACCAGTTCTTCAACAAGATTTACTGCATCAAAATTAATTGTTTTTGTAATAACATTATGTTGTATTGTTTTATACAATATAATTATATAATTATTGTTAACCGCGTTAATATCTATGTTTGTCTAAACCTGAAACGGTTATATTTGTAACAATTTGTGTAAAGTTTACAAAACTTGTTAATAAGAAACAAGTTAAACTAATTTTGTCAGTTATTAATATTTTATGTTGTAGTTTATGCTGTACAAATATAAAAATCATAAATAGTTGTAAAAGCGGAAAACGTTGTGAGTTAGTTTTACATCCGCATAATTCAAAATAATTTTGATTAAAACTGCAGGATAAAACCACAACGTAAAGGACATTGGTAGTAAAGCAATGTCGATGCAATTGTGTAAATGTTATCAAAGTGAACAAATGCATAAGCAGTTTTATAAATGTTCATTAAATATAATTTTTAAACTTGGTAAAGATTCTTTATCCTCCTCTGTGTGTAACTAATTAATTCAATCTTCTTCGTTTAGGGGGGGCATATAAAACCACTTTAATTTATTTTTGTGGCAACGTTTCGTGCTGAAGGTTAGCACTTCATCAGGCCAAAGAATAAAATCAAGTGGATCAATCCACCGACCAAGGACATTGGCAACTTTACGAGCTAGTAATTAATAATAAATACAACATTCAACATACAATGGTCAATATTTAAAATTTTAATATAACGTAGGACATACACGTTCAACAAACAATGTTGTATTTATTATTAATTACTAGCTCGTAAAGCTGCCACAAAAATAAATTAAAGTGGTTTATATGCCCCTCCTAAACGAAGAAGATTGAATAATTTTTAAATTTTATGTTAACAGTCGTATAAATGAGCAAACTTTTTCGTTTGCTTTAAAAAATAAATAATTGCCATATATTTAAATAATTTTTTTAGTAATTTCATGTTATGTTGCTTACTTTAGCATTTACAATTGTAACTTGCAATTAAAGTAACGCATTACAAAACAAGGCATTTAAAACTAACATGATACGACTACTTTATTACTACCAAAATTTTGTCTCGTTTGAAAATCGATATGGGGTTTTTAATATAAAATTATGTAGGTGTAAGCACTGAACGATAATAATAAACCGACAACAAAAAATAAAAATTTAATATCTTTTGATGTTACACTGACTAAACTGTACGTGTGTAGGTTTGTACATTATACCTGTATTAAATTTAGATTTGTTTACTAAATAACACACTTACAAAAACTACTTTAAGTAATATAATAAATTTTATTTGTTTATTTGCGTTTTTACAATAAAAGTTATCATATAGTACTAACAAGTAGTTACGCAGCTAACAAAAGACACGTTTTAAAATCTACACTAGGTGATTAGTACATAAAAATGTTATTACAATTACAATTTTTTAACAATAATGATTGACCTATTTATAAGTTAGTTTTGCTGGTATTATTACAACGTAATTTTAAATTAAAGCATTGGTATTACAATTTTTTGTTTATACTCGCATATTAAAAAAATAACAGTTTTTTAAAAACTTTAAATACAGCTCCACTCTGTAAATAAGATAGTCAAAAAATATATCAACTAAAAGAATTAATTAAAAATTTTTTTTTGTGCTGTCGTCCGTTTTGACGTATTTTACAGGCATCATAATCGGCCGGAAATTTAACTTTTCCGGCCTAGGCCGGTAAAGTGTAGTAGAAAGTAAAAGTTGGCACTAGTAATCATTAATTAATTAAACGTCATCTGTCAATTTATCAGATATATTAACATACGCCGTTATCTGCGTTATTGCTAAATTGCTAAAAACAACAATGGTTTTATTTTTTTATAAGTAAAATTGTAATAATATTATGTAATCGTCAAATTAATATCAAAAACAATTGCATTTCGTCATTACAGGTTTTAGTTTTATCAACATATGTTATTAAATTTTATTAAAAATCAATACTTAAATGACTACTTTTAATTAATAATACTATAAAGGTCAGCACAAAACATGTTGTGGCTTCACCTCATACTCGCAAAATAGCACTTTCTGGACTAGTGATACAAATAACTATTGTCGTTATAAATAATTTGTCCAATCACATTTGAGAATTTTAAGTTGGTACATTCACAGTTAAAAGCAAATTATGACAGTTTGCAGCTGACATTTTCCGTGTGCGTTTTATTAATAACTAATTATTTTTATTGTGTTACAGTGTTATCCTTGTTTATTAAAATCACATTTATTGAAGACCACTTTGTTGTTTTATTTGTGAAATACAGGTATGTACTTACAAATGTCATAATAAAATGTAATTTTAATGTAAGTTTTATGTTTTAAGGTTATGCTTATTATGACTAAAACTACGAAGAAAACTATACACAAAAATGTTATTCAGTTTTTTGATAGTTAAAAATCTGGTGGTAAATGAACATTCTCTTTAGACAAGGCAACCAAAGTTGCAACAGCTGCTGTTGAGAAATCAGTGGCTATTATTTTGAAGATTAGAAAGTAAGTTGCTGTGACTGACGCGGTGATCTACTAGAATCATCTTCGAAAAAAAATTGGTGTGGTCAGCACACGATTTTCCTATAAGGAATTATGAAAGAATGTTTACGTATTTTTTTAAGATTATGGTGTCATAAAACTATTTTGAAGTGTTATGTACAAGTTTGTATTGATTTCCTGGCATGCTATACTTTTTTTGAAATTTTTTTTTTCCCGATTTTATTAGGATCATATCGACTAACTCTTATATTTGTGCGCCTCGATATTACTTACCCTTATAGTAAATCAGTACAAAAAATCGTCGCAAGCAGGATTCGAAACTATATTATATTTGTGAATTCATTTTAAATTACAAATCAAATATCTAATAAACTGTTAATGTTAGTAATTTCTTTAATTGAATAAATTGTTAGAAAGAATTATCTCTATAAGAAACTGTAAAAATAATTCAAATAATTTACATACGTAAAAGATTATATTAAAAAAACTGTTAAACATGACGGATACACACACTTCCGGTTTTTTAATTAAATCCAGTTTTTAATAAAACCGAGAGAATATAAAAAACCAGCTCCACACCTAATTTCAAGTTACTAGGAGTTTTGGTTCGAGAGTTATTGTTGGTATCTCGTTACATACACACACAGACACCCAAAATTGAAACGTAAAATTATGCAATAAATATTTTTTAAAAAAGAATTGCCATCGCTATACATTTCTTATAGAAAAGTAAAAACGAAAAGCGAAGGATTTAACAGAATACTAATGGATGACTGAAATTTACGAATTTAAAAAAAAACAGTGTAAGAAGTTTACAAGCTTTACCGGTTATCGAAGTAGCATGTAACGTTATGGTTGTATTAAAATTTATTTTGATTAAAATTTTGTTGTCGTCTTTCGTTACTTGTATGCATTTTGGGTTGCATCACAAAATTTCGCAAAATTTGAAAAGTATTATCTAGAGGAACAAGAAATTGAATATCGCTTCCATTTTGGTGTTTGTTAAGTGCGTGTTCTGGCTACAGTAGTGGACATCCTTTGAATTATTCAAGATTTTTGTAATTTTTTGTAGTAAACAGGATTATTAAGGATCAATCCACTGATTGTATCACATTTTGAGTTTGGTATACTAGTTGTGAGCAATCTACGATCAATTCGGAACAATAGCTGTATGCCACGTTTTTTTTGTTTTTATCATTAATTGGACATGCTGGTTCAATTTCTCTGCAACACATCCTATTGAGTGAAACGTTACACTGGAGGAGTCAGTATTACGAGTAGTACTTAGAGCAAGCGTTATGAACCGTCCAGGTATTAGTCGTAGTAGACCACAAATTGAAATCACCAGTTTCATCTTCTTAGGGCCAGTATACTTACTTATTGCATAGAGTGATTTGTATATATCTAATTGTGAGTGGACTTCTGTTTCGATCTGAATTTTCTTCTTTTTATGATAAGTTTTTTTGTACTGTACACAATCTAAGATTATTTAGGTATATAGGGGTAACTTACATGCAACTTGTAAATAACTTGTTTTCAAATTTTGATAAAATTTAATTTTTTTAAACGCTTTATAACTAGGTTAAGTTGATCACTTAAGAAAATGCAGCTAGTTTAATATCACTAGCAACTAAAATAACTACTGCATAATTCAAAGCAGTGGCGTCGCAACTTTTTTTGCAGTTTAGTTTGTTGGGAAGTAACCCAAGTATATTTTAATTTTAATTTATTAACTACTTCGACGTAATAAAGTTTGATATAGTAAGATTCTGAGGTTGATATTTACCTTGTTGGGGTTGCGTCGTCGAAGTCACATTTGGTAATTCAATTTTTGTTTTGTTTTGGTCGGAACCTTTTCTTAAGTCGTACTCTAATTTATGTTATTTTCTTTATTTGTAATCAATTATTAGTTAATATAAGTCAGTATAATCCTCGAACATTTTGTTTTATGAATTGCATTATAATTTATTTCTTTTGCGATTTAGTTTTCTTTTGTGTTGTTCTTTGTGTTATCTTGTGCACGAAAGCTGTCGTAGTAGAAACTGCTTTGATGCAACTCAGGCCCATGATAATCAGTGGAATGGTAGCCTTGGTTTGCTGGCGCCCCTTTTTTACTTTAACCGCATGCCGTCTCCACTCGTGCTAGTCGGAGCCCTTCTATCTACGAGGCAGTTAGTCGCCTGCAAGTCGTTTACATTATAAGCACTGCACCAAATTTCAAATCAATCGGTTCTGTGAAAGTTGGTAAGCCCTTTTTGTGAAATAGGCATTGAGCTGACGATGTTTATGTTGGTAACACGATGTATATCTTAGGGGGCAGGTTGGCAACACCCAGGGTCGAGGGAGTTGGTACACAAGCGACGCCACAAGCAGGTCGTACAATAAAAGGTCAATCTCCTAAATGTGTTTTATTAAAACTTAAAAGATAATTACTTCTTCACTAAGTAAGAGAATACTCACATATAAGTAAAGTGAGTAACATGGCGCAGTCGGTAGGAACGAACAAAACTGTTCAGTGGTATGATGAGGTAGACAGAAGAAAGGAGGAAAAGGAGTACTCTTGTAATTTACAAAAGTGCGAATTAAATAGTTTTAAGCAAACAAATGAGACAATGAGTTACAATTTGTCAGATGAGGATATTGGCTCTAGTAAACTGAGCAGACCATCAACAAATAAAGAACCCGATGTAAGTCTCAATCAAGCGGCAAATAATTTAGTTAGTAGGAGCGGCAGAAGCATTAAAACGCCGATTAGACTAAATTCGTAAGTAGTTTTAAGATGTAATTATTAATAGTAAATTAAGTTTTAATCTTGGAAAAAAGGGAGATGTTGGTAGCACGATGTATATGTTAAGGGGCAGGTTGGCAACACCCAGGGTCGAGGGAGTTGGTACACAAGCGACGCCACAAGCAGGTCGTACAATAAAAGGTCAATCTCCTAAATGTGTTTTATTAAAACTTAAAAGATAATTACTTCTTCACTAAGTAAGAGAATACTCACATATAAGTAAAGTGAGTAACAGTTTAAACGCCTGAACAGATCTTCATGAATTACAGCTAACATCATCCTTCAAACAGAAAAAACAGCATCAAAATGAGTCCATTTTTGAAAGCTACGATGCCACAAAAGAACATACAAATATACCCTTCCTTTTGTGCCGGGAATAAAAACTAATAAACAACACAACGGACTAAGCAATACAACTATCCATTTAAGAAATAAATTAATTACTGTGATTTATATAACACGAACACTAACCTGAAATCATTTTTAATTATTTGTACAACACGTTTGTAAAAACACTTAATACTGATTTATATGTAGTTTTGTATTATCTTCAATTAGAATATACTTTTTAAGTCGTTTCGAATGTTCTCAAAATTCGACAATACTTAATTAGTTAAAACCACAAAAACTCAAGGTTTACTTCAATCTGTTAAAAAACTTAACAAAAAATATTTTGAAGTAAAAAAACATAACAGATAAATCTCAATTAATTTCTGATCACTATGAAAAATTACGGACGCAAAACACCACATGTTGCATCGTCTAAAAAAAACATTTGCATCAAAATCAATAAAATTTTAATTGAATCAAGTAGAATGTGTTACAGACTACATAAAAGTTAAGCTACCAAAAACTTGAATTAAAAACGATAGCTTCTACGTAAACGTTTCTTAACTAGTGGATTTGACTTACGCCAAAAGATTTGCATTTTTTTACAAGAGAACCGTCATGAAGCTGCACTAGTGTTGCCGAATACGAGTTTTGCTATAACTGGTCTACTTCTGCGATATATTTACTAAACTGAATGATTTAAATCTGTCTCTGCAAGTCAATAACATGCAAATTTTGAATCATTATGGGCGTTTAGAAAAAAATCAGTTAGAGATAACAAAATGTATAATGTAAAAGTATGGCAGTCAACATTGTTTCTTTTAATTGTACAACTACGTAATCATTAATAAAGTAAAATAAAGAAACGTTGTAAAACAACACCGCAAGCGCTGGTGGGCAAGACCAATAAACTACGATGGAGAAAAACAAACAAACGATTATTATTACCAGAATAACTCCGGCATTATATGATAAGTTACTAAGCCTTATCAGTAAGTTAGAGAAAAAAAGCTACGAAAACCATTAAGTTCAAGTCGGGAACTAACTATCACTTTGAGGTTAGAAGTTATGTTTGTTGTCGGAATAATAATTTATAACTTTATGTAGATTTTTAACTACGTTTAGACATAAACTACAGACACAACATTGTTCTACATTTCTTTGTTGGTAATGCAGTCTTTGGATTAAGTGACAATTGAATACGTCCTTTTTTGGGAAGAATGTTAAACGTTTTGATATCAATGTTCAAATATCGATTATCACAAGCTAACCATGTAATTGAGAATACGTGATGCATAAGGGTTGCATGGTATAGAATCTATTATGAAGCAATTTGTGCATTACCATCTACTCTAGACAATATACTAAAAGCCACAGAATGTCTTCTTAATTATAGAAGAAGCTCACTTTCGTCACGATGACGTTATTCGCCGCTAAATTACTTAGACGATGAAAACGTTTTAGGTAAATGAAGACAGAATGTTAAAAATTCTATTATAGAGAAATGTACTAGAATAAGTGGTAATAATTCCACATTTGCATTGGTTCAAATGAAAAACGATTTAACAAAATATTTTCTAACATCTGCTTGTTTTAAAGAAGAGCACATTAAATATGTAACATGAACTTAATATACGTTTTTTATTGGTAATTAACGTGAAAAAAAATGATCATATGTAAATAATCAATAATGGTAGACTTTAATAAAGATTTAATAATTAGTCTCTTCTGATTATTTTACTTTTAAATGCTCCTTTTTTGCAGCATCTTTAACGGGTGCTACCTCATGTGAAACTAATTGACCAAACAGACTTTTTGGCTTGTGAGTTAAGTGTTTTGACAAATTTGCATGTTGACTTCTCCTCGATCAATTTTTTTGTTTTGTGTTTTTTTCGGTGTTTATTGCAGTAGTCTCATTGTACGTGAGGTATTTTTTCCTATGTGTTTTGATGTGCTTACACTTGCCACTTTTACAAAAACTTAAAATAAATCTAATCGTTAAAACACACATTAAAAAAACACCATTTGAATTGGCCGTACTAACGCTGTAAAAGAATTCTGATTACCTTAATTATAAGTCCACATCTTTTTGAGTAAAATTGTTATTTTAAATTTTTGAATTTTTGTTTGTATATATTGTTAGACATTATGAACAGAATGCTGCAAGCTACATACATTTGAAAACAAGAAAATTTTTTTTAATAAATTTTTCAGGAAGCTGATATATACATTTGGGTTGCGGCACTCTTTCAAATAAAATAAACACATTAAGTGAAAACAAAAAAATTGCAAATCATCTTAGTTTTTGCGTAAAAGTGATTCTCGGTATATTTAAATAATATGCTATAAAATGCTACAATAAAATAATTTCAACTAATACGATCTGGCAATAACGCGTTGAAATAGTTGGGACTTGTGATTGTTGTAACTGAACGACTACTTTCGTTGATAACGTTTTATCCAATTGCTCTATTAGTAATTACCGATGAAGGTGTTAAACACCTGTTTGGTACTCCAGTTTAAATGCTATGTAATGTGATAATTAAAGACCGGCAAAATGCATTTTGCATTTTTTGCCTTTTTTCTTGTTTTTTGAACAAAACACATCTTTATAAAATAATTATATAATTTATTGCATTGTTCGGTTAAAATTTTACCAAACTAAGAACATTCAATACATTTACCTCGAAAGAAACTTTTGTTAATTATTATACATTTACCTAGATAGAAAGAAGATTAAAGTGGTTCTCACTCGTCGATCATTTAGTTTTTACCCTTTTTTCCCATGATTCCATTATTTTTTCTCTTTCTCAATTAAGGTTTTTGCTCACTGTAGGATCTATAATCAGATGCATTTTTGCACTGATAACTCTACGTGGAGTGAGTTCATATGTCAAAATAGTCTTAACCAATGTTGTGTAAATTGGCTGACTATATACACACGCTTCTGACTTGCAAACGCTGCAAATTGTGGTCCACCTATTTAAAAACATTTCTCAATTATGACAACATATTTTCTTTGCAATGTTTGTTATTACAACCGTTGTTGACGTTATATCTGCTTCTACAACATATATTTGATGCAATGTTGTTAGATCAATATGTTAGGGGAAATACAAAATGGAGACGTAAAGGGCCTGTTGCAAAAATAACGTGGTACTGAATCCTCTTAACTAATTAAATAAAAGAACAAAAATCAATTAATAAAGGAACAAAAACTAGTTTATAAATATCAAACAAGTCACAAGCTAGGTTAAAAAGTAGCAAGTGTCGTATGTCGTACCAACCGAATACCGAATGAAATTTAAACACGCTAAATTTCACTAAATTCTGTATAAAATATATGTAATAACTACATAACTACATAAAATTGAAACTATTTGAACTTTATGAATTTGTTATATCTGATAATAAAAGGTGAATAAACACCACATATGCTTACGAGTTATTAAGGAGTATTGTGAAGAAATACGTTGATTGTAATGTATTCTAACTTTATGAAATATGTGTTATGTATGTATTATACCTTAGCTCATTGTGAATGAGCACTAAAAATCTACTTTTGAAAAAACATGTGGCAATTAGCCAGATTTAGCGTTTTAATTATTTATTTAATTTTCTTAATACTTTTATATTTTTTGTCAATTTTAGTTTAATCGTTTCGTAAGCCACTTTCAATGTTCTAGCGGAAGTAACTGAAAATGCCAATATAAATAATACAAGTAAGTATAAGATTAAATTATTCATCACAGGGTAAGCTTTTACTATTCGATTTTAGAATTCTTTAGTAATATTTATGTTAATTTGTTAGCACGACCCGATACGTGTAAGTCCACATGTTTTGGTGTATATTTCACCAATGAAGGGTTAAGATCGACCAGATACGTTAATGGAAATATTACCTACAATATTAAAAAGTCTACGTTAAAGCTAAAAACGAAGTCTTAACAAAAAATTTTCTCCGATGTACTGTTCCTTATGAGTCAATCGACGGCGATATCAACCTTTATTTTAATGTGTTCAACAGCATTCGATAACCGTTTTTGAATTTCTTTTAGCATTAATTATTAGTTTTGTAGATTTTTGCTTTCGTGAGTCATTGTGCTGACACGATTTGCTCTGTTCATTAATATTTCAGATCGACGCAACGAGAAAAACGTTTTCTTTGAGCAAGTACTAGATTATGGGTAAGTTTTATTTAATTAGATTTGTGTTATCATTAAAGTCTCTTACAAACATTTTGCTTGTTATTCTAACTTGCGTAATTACAATAATTGCTTCAATATCATGTAGGTATTTTCATTAATTATTTTTGCATATCGCATGCTGGTAATTATAGATATGTGTCATTATCAATTTAATTTTTTTCGCTATAAACACCCTATGTGTAATTTAAGCAAATGTATTGTGTTGCCGTTACTTCTGGGATTTACATAACCATTGTTGAATAATCTACAATAAATTTTTATGCTCCTTGTATAATCGACAATATTTAATTAAAGTTGTACGTATCTATCCTCCTTTTTTTTTGGTGCGTTGAGGAATACGAACCTGATTCTGTTGGAAGCTTGGACCTTCTGCCTTAATCGAAACAGAAGTTTTACTTAGTAAGATCTGGCGCCCCTTTACATTCTATTTACTTGAACCTCCTTTATCTCCGACTAATTGGCCGAGCAAGGTTTGTAACACCTAAAAAGCTTGTAGCATGCTTATTAATCAGTTTTCCGAGTTTAGTTACCAATTTTTAAGTTCTTCATAGGTAACACTCGATGTTTTCGATAATTGCATTGCAAAAAGCTGCCCCTCTGATTGTACAAATTGCATTTTAATTAGGGCGTCGTGATTTCTAGTTTAAATTGTGCAAAATGAAACTTGAATTAAAAAAACTACAATTTCTTATAGGATTATGTGCTGTCTATTTCTTTCCGATTGCATTCTCCAATGCTTTTTATAGAAAGTTATGTCGGAATACAATTCCAAGTGGTAAGATTAAATATTTTGCTTTATACACGTAACTGTTTATTCCAAACATGAAGAAAAAAGAAGTGTAGACAAATTAGTACACCCATTTCTCCAGTTTTAACTGTAGAACATTGCTTCGAATAGCTGGCACTTTGCAACAGCCTGGTTAGTACGTATTTATATTATAATTTGAATAAGGTTTTTATGAAATTTAGATGACAACTTGAAAACAGCTGGCAAGAGAATAAATAATTGTGAAAAATTATTTCTAAAAAAATATTATACAGCAGAAAAAGGTAATATATTGAATAGATTCAGCAAAAATTATAAAAACTTATGAGTGCAAGCTATACACCGTGTCTAAAATTAAACGTTCAGCATTGTTATTTCCGTTATTATTGAAGCTACAAGGTCAGTTAAACAAGCAAACTAATGTAATTTTTTGTTCTGATTACAATGATGACAAGAAAACTAAAATTGAACGTATCGTGTTTGAGATATTTACAAAAAAAATATTTTTTTAAAAGGAACACCCTGTATATTTTTACAAATTGTAAAAGAAAATTTAATTTTGAACAAAAAATTGTTAATGCATAATCACCCTAAACTTAAAAATGAACAAATTAACTTTAAATGTTAAATGTTACAAAACTTAAATAAGAAAAAGTTTGACTTACTTGAGTGTGCAGACAAAATTTGCAGAAGCGATACAACATTACCAGATAAGATATCTGAACCGTCAAACACTAAAGGTACAATATTGCTTGAGATTACACAAACAATTTAAAAATAATAAAACATTATTAAGAAAACAAGAAGGATGATGAACAACTGGAATGTGATACTGTATTTTAAAATATCTCACAAAAAACGTTATGCGAAATAATGATTAGGTATCTTACATCTCTCTGGAAACAAAATGTTCAAAAATATTGCGTTCTTGCTCAATACATTTTTGAGTCGATAACACTTTGTTATGTAAAGTGTTTGTAATTACGTTCTTTAACGAGTCCACATTTTAATACCGTTGTTTGTAGATCTCATCTTTCAAAAAAACTCTAAAGATAAAAATCTAAATCCGGCGACAATGCAGGTCAACGAATTGACCCACTTGTACTTATCCATTGACGACCAAATATTCTTGTCAAAATATAAATATGAGCAGCTGCTCCATCCTGTTGAAAGTAAACCTTTGGCTAAACAATTAACAAAATATTTTCCAGAAACATATTAATAATTGCTTCTAATAACGCGGCATGTATCTCTCCAGTCAAATTCCGGTGATAGAAAGCGGAACCAAGAATTTAGGTACCGCACCAAACATATAAGCTAAAGCGGTGTTAGGGATTAAGTAAATCCGTTATAAGAAGATTTGCCTTGCTCCAGTAAAGTTGATTGTGTTTGTTACACATACCTGAAGTGGAAAATTAGATTCGTCAGGTCATAAAATAAATTTGAAGTTATATCGACGTTGATTACAAAAATTTAGTAACCAATAACAAAAAAATACTCTTCTTGCTGCATCTTCAGCTGTTAAAGTGTGCACCTTTTTCGGTTTATAGATATGGATTTTATGTTTTTGCAGAATCGTGCGATTTTTTACATTCAACTCGACAGTAGCGTCTCTGATCAATTTTCCAGGAAATGCTTTAAAATAGGTCAGCACATTTGTTTCTATTTGTCCATTGATCATGAAAAGTTTGCTTTTTTGTGCTTTTAAATGTAGCTTTATTGTTTCTGAATTGTCTGTATAATTTGAGAAAATACTGTACATGTCTTTCTGCAAACTAGATATACCTCAAGCATGTCACATTTTTGTAAATGAGTGAAACGCATTTTAAAGCTGTCACAAACAAACAAAAATCTTGAGAAACTTTTGAGAGATTTTATTTATCTAACGTCTCTTCCATAACCTTCTTAAGTTTAAATAAATAATCATTTGTTTGTTTGTAAGTTTAGGGTGATTATATATCAACAATTTTTTGTTTAAAATTAAATTTTCTTTTGGAATGTGTAAAAATATACAGTACTTTAAAAAAAAATGTTTTTGTGAGTATTTTGAAAACGAGTCAATTGCTGTTCTGTTGTCAACATTTTCCTCCAAAATGTAAGTAAACGTATATTTTTCTTTTATTCTCCTACCGTTATTTCCGATTTTAAATTATAATACGGTTTTACAAGGTCTGGTATCTTGTTATCCTTTTTTGGTCAACCTTCAGAAAAATTTTTTTTAATTAACTTAAACTCCTCAAAAATCAAAACCGTTTTGTTTTTACGAATCAAAGTAGTTTTATACCAGAACACGAAATATTGGCGGAATCAAGAAAAGAAACTAACTTTTTCTTTAAATTACCACGTCGTTTAATAAACTCACATTAGAAGTTGGTGGTTTTGATATCAATTATCAAATGATCACAAACTCTGATATAAAAACAACAATAGTATATTATTTTATAAGGAAGAAAAGCTTAACATATTTAATATTTCAAACTTGGTGTATTTGTCGATATTTCACGAAATTATTGTAGGACACGGTGATGTAGCAGTAAAAAAACCAACGGTATCTTTGGACCAACTAAATTCGGCAAGAAATGGAGTATTGCCTGGAAATGGTGCACTGAAAATAACATTAATTCTTTTTTAGAAAGTGCGCTACTTACGTATTTCAGCCGTATGAATAGTGAGTAGAACTGGAAAGCATCAACTGTGTGGTCTCGTTATTTTATGATAAAATCGCAGTTAATTCTTAAGTGTAGAATAGATGTAAGTAAATACTTAAAATTGCGTGCGACATTTACAAAAGAAGAGTTTTCTAGCGGACGCACTAAGGGAAAGATATTTAGGAATGAAAGTAAAACTAAGTAACATTA
The DNA here is from genome assembly GCA_035610365.1 of Aquatica leii. Taxonomy (NCBI): domain Eukaryota; kingdom Metazoa; phylum Arthropoda; class Insecta; order Coleoptera; family Lampyridae; genus Aquatica; species Aquatica leii. Next base: position 53,045,523 of record CM069432.1, read on the forward strand.
GGTTATGTTTCAACATATTAATTATGTATTTTTGTTTATTTAGACGGTATTGTTAGTTGGAGTATTGGGAGCATGTAGAAGTGATCAAATGACAAAAATGACGGTGAATGACCTAGAAAATACGGAAAAATTAATTTGGATAAAAATTTCTGGTACCAAAACTTTGATAGCTTACAATAATAATAATAAGTAACTAAAAATTTTTCCCAAACATACAGGTTTGAGACCAAAAAATATGAATGAAAAAAGACTTTTTTGTTGAAATTTTAAAATGTTATAAGTCCGTTATGGGAGTACATACTATAAGTAACAACAAAAGTGGAAAATTTTTTAAATTACCCAATTCTCAAGAATATACTGAGCATTGCTTACGACGTACTTCAGCTACTGTTAATTGATACAGGATAAAATATAGAACAGTTGAAAAAATAAGGAAGATGGACGTCTTCTACTGTTGCCGAAGAGTACAAAGAAGACTCTTTGAAGTGCAAATCCGAGATAGCACAGAAATATTGAATTCTGGTACTAACTAGTTCAAATACAGCTTTGTCAACACTACAAACAATTTTTCAATCAAATATGGCATAATCACTACAACATAGCTTTAATTTACAATTTCAAGTTATATTTTTATTAATGATGTTAAAAATAAAGACGAATAAAAAACCTTCCGTAATTTTTTGGCTCTTTCATAGCAACACTTTTTCCTCTGTTGAACAGAAAAGTGTATCATAGCAACACTTTTCTCTCCTATAAACAAAAAAGTTCAACTTTCTAACTACCTCTTTGCTAAATAATGGTTGGTTTAAAAGCAGTAAATACATACAACGTGTATCTTAATCTTAATCTAAATAAATCAAAAATTAATGTTGTGACGTTTAAATAACTGTTCTAAGAACTATACTGTAACGAATTTTATTATTAAAACTAATTTATTTATACTACAAATATATACATGTTTAAACTAACTGAACTAATTAAATTTAAGGATATTTAATCAAACAATTACAGTATAATTTATTTAAATTCAAAATCTTGATCTAAATAAATCAAAAACTAATGTTGTGACGTTTAAATAACTGTTCTAAGAACTATACTGTAACGAATTTTATTATTAAAACTAATTTATTTATACTACAAATATATAGATGTTTAAACTAACCGAACTAATTAAATCTAAGGAGATTTAATCAAACAGTTACAGTATAATTTATGTATAGCACTATTACTTACACGAAGATAAGATAAAGTCCGCAGATAACTTCACACACTTGTTTACACTCAAGTCACGTACAAGGTTATACTCCGTATATTTATCTCCACACACGCGCTAATTACTTATTTATTTAAACTTGAATAATCTTCTTAACACTGCCGTCTTCCCATTACCGGAATAACTGACCTCGGATTTGTCTGCACAGTATTATATACATTGTGGCAAAAAGTGTGTTCCGCATCCTTCGGTGAACGTACTAGAAAACCTCGCGAAAGCTTTCGAAGTTGCGAATAATTTTTCGAACGTTTCAATACATTTCTTCTCAGTAACTCTTTCTAGCTACTAAAAATACAAAATAACTCAATAACGTATTTACAAATCTTTAATTTTTTGTATACGAGTCAGAATACTTGAATAAACAAATAGCACTGCAAAAATAAAACAAAGCATACAAAACAAGTATATTTAGTGTATAGGTAAGGAATACGTTTTTCGTACTCAACGTATTGTACAGGTTATTGTTTGGGTATAAAAACAAATCTGAGAAGAAAATTGATAACATAAACCAAAATTATAATTAGTACAAAATATGTTTTTTCATGTAGTAGCATACGTTTGGTCCGTTCTTAATAAAGTAATAGCATTACGTGACTAATATCATTATCCGTGATTTCAATAAGTGGCTTGTACAGTATTTTAATGGATTTTCGAATTTATTGCTGATGGTAAATAAAAACATTAGTCTAAACGTGGTTTTTATTTTTTGTTCCTAACTGCTACTGCTGACTTAGAAGATCGGTTAAGACAGAAAATTTCACACTTTTATAAAAAAAACTAACAACTTATGTAACATGGACTCGTATTTATGTTAATGTTGACAACGTAAATTGTAATTTTTGCAACTGCTGTTTTTTTGACATTTTTTTAAAATAACGTTCTATGTTCAAATTTTTCAAGCTGTTATAAAGCGTTTTTTTCTTTTTTGTTGTTAATCTATTACACATCCTGTTAATATTATTTGTTGTTTGAAAATAATACATATTTGCATACATTTTGTTTTACTATCGCTATTAATAGAAAATACACTTTTTCAAAGAAATTTTAAACAAATAGTTTAAATATACAGTAAATGTAATTAAATTTATGTATAACGTATGTATCAAATATGAAGTATAGAATGTACTGTAATTTTATTAATGGTGCAGTATACAATTGAGATAAACAAACAAGTGACGCAAAGATACGTGACTGAAAGCGCATTTAAAGTATTTTGGGGGCAAATTTAAATACTTTTAGTTGTGTATGCTGCATTATATGTCTTTTCTATTCAAATAATATTATTTATTAATTTCAGAAAAAATAATTAATTTTTATTTATGTATTGATTTACACAAGTTAAAATAAAAACTTTCAACTACTTTTTTCCATTGTTTACTGTATTTTGCAGACATTGTACTAAATTAGCAACCCGATTGCTGAAATAACAACTAAAACTTACAATTGTGACAAAACTCTTAAATTAGACTGCTTAGAAAATAGCTTTAATAAAGTTTATAATGCATCTTTTCAATATGGAGCTTTTATTTACATACGATAATATTTTGTATGAAAATAAAATCAGTTTACTTCAAAAATAAGAATATATTTAAATTTTAATTTTTGCGAAAAAACAATTTGATTTTCTGATATTGTCAGTGTTTATTATTTGTTTAATTTGAATTTTTTAAACAGCATCGTAACGCCTACGAATGATTGCCGATCGTATTTGCTAACAAGGCTAGTTTACACCAAAGATAATAAAGGAAAAATGCATTACTAAATGTTAAAAAACGGTTACAACGTATTACTACCACCAACATCTACAATTCTGCAACGGATTTATTTATGTAACCTGATACCCATAATACAGATTTTTAGAAAAACTGATTAGTATCAGACATCTCGTAGTTACAATTATTTATATTTTTATTTTCATAAATAAGATGAACTATTTCAATTTAAAATAAAATTTAATTACACAAAATCATATACTTATAGACAAAAAACATAAAACAAATACACATTTTATATCAAAAAATATTGAATAATTATTCAATGAGTTTATCTTATAGCTTAGGAGACTTGTAATAAACCATAAATTATTGCAAGTTTTAGACAACTGTTTCTAATTAAATTTACAGTTTAATGTAATTTTAAAAGAATTTGAATTTAAAAAAAAAGATATATATTGCACTCATACTTTTTTTTAAATTTTTGATTAATCTTAAATTTATGTAGTGGATTACCTTTTTCTGTTGTGTAATCATTTTTTTTAATAAATTCTCTTGCCACTTCTTTCAAGTTGTCATCTAAAAATGATACAAATAAACCACACGTTTCCGTTTTTTTCTGTTTACAGTAAAGAGTTACCTATGTGTATAAAACAAAATAATTAAACTTACCAATTTGAATTGCATTCCGACAGAACTTTCTACGAGAAGCATCGGACAATGCAATCGAAAAGAAAAAGGCAGCACATACTCTTTTAAGAAGCTGTACTTTTTTTTTCATTAAAGTTTCATGTTGCACTATGTTTACCCACTAATTACCACGCCCTTATTAAAATGTAATGTTAACAATGAGAGGGGCCTCCTATTGCAATGCAATTCTTCTAAAACATTATTTAATCATTAATGATTCATAAATTAGTATTATCTATTAGAACTTACCGGCTCATTAATATTGAATTAAATTAAACTTAAGAAAACGGCGATTAAAAGTTGTTAAAGATTTTTAAAATGATCACAAAACTGATTAATAAAACTATAAAAAGTACTAAATGTACATTATTTATGCGAGCATGTAATGCGCGTAGGTGATTTAATTATACAGATAGCTGTAAACTAAAATTACCGCAATTCTATTATAAAATTGTAGGTGGCACATCAATCAACGGTATTTACACGAAATTTGTATGAAATGAATACCCTCTGGTTTACACCTTAACTATTTCAATCAAACTAACCAAGGTGTTCCGTTTTTTGTTGAGTTTAGTGTACTTTATAATTTTTTTATATATTTTCATGTTTTTTTTTTAAATTCGTACCAAATATGAACTGGTTAACTAGTAAGTAAATGGCTATATAGATAGAAACCCATTTACTTACTAATATTCATACATAGTAAATTTATACTATATATGTATATATTTTGTAAAAATCGTTAACTTTTAATTTTTTTACATAAATACGCTAAAAATGTTAGAATATTTTAATTTAAACATTTAAAATACTTTATGGTTCAAACTAAAAGTATGTATGTACGTTTATTGTCAACATTTTTATTCAACTATAACAAAATAAACAATTTATTAAGTTATTGAAACATTTCTGTTATTACATTTTAAGTAATACAATCAGAAATTGTAAATAACTTATAAAAAATTTATAATGTAAAATCAAACGCAAAGTTCAAAAACGAAGCATAAAATTAATTTTTTTATAAATGAAATGTCAAACACAATATTAATGCTTTAATTTAAATTTGTTTATTTAATGTTCTTATTTCGGTTTTTTAAAAATGCAGTATATTCATATTCAAATAAATATATTAGTTTCGTTTTAATATCTTTAATAATATTATTTATACTAATTACAACTGGCACGTAATTTAATCTTAATAAATTTAACAAATCTTAACTTTTTGTTTAAATACATCATCCAGAGTATGTACAAAGTTTGGTTTTTACTCTTGTTAAACAAATTTATTTGTATTACGATATGCCAAAAAGCATATAATAGTATTATTACAAGCTAAGTGGTTATATACTAAGGTTATACATATACATTTTGCGATACGTTATAATTTAGAAACACATTAATTTGACGTGTAAATTAAAAACACATTCATTTGAATAAAGAATTTCTTAAATTCTTGTAGTACGATATGTTTTACAAAATATGTTTAATATATTAATTTCAGAAAAAAAGTTACTACCTTAAAAATACTGTACACATTTTTCTATTTTTATATATATATTTGTTGATTACGTCAAACTAAGTTTAAGGAAACATTTTAGAAATAATGCATTTTTAATTAACTTTTAAAATTTACAGTATATTTATCAAAAGCCACGCGTAACAAATTATTCAGCAGCTACCAAACACAAATCCAAATTTAATTAACACCAGTGTTTTTTCTGAAAGCGTGTGATTACTATGGTAACGACTTTTAAATGTAAATCGAAACTCTTATAAATATCAAAACAATAATGCTGCTATTAATTAAAAGATTTTAACAAAAGTTGCTGTATGTATCATTGTGTATTAACTGATAAGCAATTTCCAATAATTGTAAGTAATTTATTGTTATTTCATACCTTTTAATACATTAATTAATAAAATACAAACAATGTCAAAGAACATATATAAATACAGGGTTTTGTTTTTAGAGTTTTTAGTTAAAGCTGGTTTTAGAGTAGTAAAAACCAATATGAGATAACTTAATTTCTAATAACACTTGATCTACTTTTTCAGCTTTTCGATAAAGAGGGGCATTAAAACACTTCAAGTGTCTAAGAAGCGGTTATGTTTCGTGCGGCCGTGTGCGCACTTCTTCGGGCTTTTATTTATTAACCAAATAGTTATTTTACAATGGCGCAGACAATAGAGTAAATTAATCTGTTAATTAATAAGTTATCTTAAACTACAATAAAAATTAACACTTACATTTTAGACTTATAAAGTGGTGTGTCCAGGACTACACTTCGAAACGGTCACAACAAAAATTAACATTGAGGAATAAACTAACATGAAAATTAAGAATATGACAAAACTTAAACGCCAACGAACGTAAACGTGACAATTTATTATTTCTCAGTCAAGGTGATAAAAATTGATAAAAATTTTGTAGACAGTTTCGTCAAAAAAGTATATCAAGTGTTATATAAATTTAAGGAGGAAAAAAAACAACTTACCGTAATAACATTTCTTCAAATAATGTCACCCGTGTCCGAAACAACATCGTACCCACAACCAACATGGCACAGCAAGATATATTGGAACTACAATGAAGATACGTACAATAAATTAATCACTTTAGAAAAGTCGACAAAAATATTAGCCAATCTCTACAATCGGAAGACATACCTTAAAAAATGTTATAATTACGTTACTCTCACACACATCCAACTGTTTTTCAAATGATAGTATCTTATACAAGCACAACAAACCTCTTTTAACGGTAAATTAGATAGATTGATTAGTAATTTTCAAACATTGATATTAAATATAGAATAGTATATAAAACACAAGTTACAGAATGAACGCGCTTCAATCACGAGACCGGGTTTCATACACAAGCCGCGCAGCGACGAGTTTATGAAGCGGTCGAGTGATTGAAACGTTTTCTATATCGTGTGCATTATACTATTTTCTCTATTTCGATACAATATTTATTTATTTTCGTATAATTTTAATTTTAAAACAACATTGGGAAACTTTTGTATTTTATTGAATTGCCAACACTTACATTTTGACATATTGAAGTTTATGTGTTAACCTAAAATATAAAATCATATCATATCATATCATATAAAATAATCTCTTTAATTCTTTATAAGTAAATAACTTTAAATAGAACGTCTTTATGTTATCTTGGCATCAATATTTGAATTTCAATTGTTAACTTAGAATAACTTTGATTTATTTTTTACTTACGTTAACTTACGATGCAGAGATACCAACTTTGAAAAAACTAACATTACTAAAATTCGGATTTAAATGTAAGAATCGCTAATTTTTATGTCGAAATATAGAAATAGACATCTGTTACTAGAAAATACATAACCTCAGAAAAACATTCACAGCTTGAAAGCCGTATTACACAACGTACTTGATGAAACAGATTTTCTAATTCTCACTAAAACATTGAACAACAAACATAAAAACACACTTTAAAAAAGTAAAACTAAAACAAAAAATTCTAGAATCTATACACCAAACAAAACCAGATGCTAAGTGTCAACAAAAAAGGTTGCATTTACAATTTAACGGATATCCGATTATTTGACATAGTGTCACAATACCTTGCGTTAACACTAAAATTTGTTTTTAACTATAATTATAGAAATGTACAATAACAAACTTTATTAAAGATACGGAAGATATACTCACGCGCTATGATGACAACGACAAAAAAAGAGTGAGAGGAAAGGTAGTTAACATAATTACCAACTTTGACAAGAAAGAAAACAAGTATAATTGTATACTAAGATAAGAACTCCACTTCTATGGAGTTTAGAATCTGGCTTGGTTCACAAGTTGATTACCTAACTCTGTAGTGGTTCTTTGTTAGATTTTCGTTTGCTTTTTCGAGTTTATCGTTTTCTTTCTTACCTTTTCTGAGTTTAGAATCTGGCTTGGTTCACAAGTTGATTACCTAACTTTTGAGAAGTGTTTAGTTATATTTCGGTTGCTTGTTTGAGTTCTTCGATTTCTCTTACGCCCTGATGAAGCCCCTTACGAAAGTGGGCGAAACGTTGGCAGCTTCGGTTGCAACATTGACACGGTCCAAACCCGGAAGACGTTCTTATCTTAGTATAGACTCCGGCCGTGGTAGCCTTCGCTATTACAAAGTATAATTGTACTCCACAATATAGGTTTGTTAATTCATTACTGACATCTACTAAAACGTTTATAAGAAGGCATGATGACCTAATGTTTTTACGTTCAGACAAAGGAAACTAGACCATAATTATACAAAAAAAAGAGAATATGAAACAAAAACAAATATTTTATTAAGTGACAGAGTAAAATACCAAAATCAAACTAAAAAAATCACTAAACAACTACTGAATGATGGACACATATAAACTCTCCAAATTTATATCAAACATCTCATATTTATTCCAACACAACATTAAAAACTCATATGAACTAATAGACAACATAAAAAATATTATAATACCACCGTGAAGTTGATAACACACTTAAAATATTTAATAGTTATAAATATGATTGTTTACAAGAGTACGGTTTCTTCGTCCTTCTTATTAAACTTTAATTAACAATTTTAAATGCTTTGTTCAAAGAGAGGCATAAAAAACTACTCAGTTTTTCGTTCTGGCGACGTTTTGTGCACTAATTGTGCACTTTTTCAGGCAACTGCAATTCACTATAGTAAGTACTAACTGATCAAATAAGTTATACAGTATCTAATTACAGATGTAACAAACAACACTGTATAACCTATTTGATCAGTTATACAACGAAAAAAATGCTGACTCTACTTAATGATAATAACAAAAAAATGAGGTAGATTTTACGGCTAAATTCCAAAGCAAAAATAACAAAATGAGCAAACAATTATACGACAATGGACACATTGATTTGTCAATTACAAAAAACTTATCAATTATATGAGTACATCTCCTAAGATATATGGCCTAATTAAAATCAATAAAAATGAACATGCGATAAGACCTATTGTTTTATATATGGGAGCTCCTACATATCAATTGTCTAATTAAATTTCTAATATAATACAGAATATCTCTTACTTAGTTGAACGTAATATTAAAGACTCCTTTGAACTGATAAAAAAAACTAAAAATATATATAATAATACCGTCAAATTATAAGATGTTGATGTTACTTTTTTATTTACCAATATATCTAAAGAACTGGTAGTCAAAAATCGTATTAACAACCATAAATATGAGTGTAAGATTAAAAAAGCAGAAACAGCGTTATCTATACATCACGTCGACACATAATTTTAATTTGAACAATCCTACAATTTTAGACGTGGAGAATAATTACAAGAAAAGATTAGTTTCTGAAATGATTTTTATCAACGTACGCAAAAATAATATTAATTTTAATACGGACACTAATAATTTAAGTAGTATTTATAATACTATGATAAGAATATCTACAGGGTTTTAACCGTGTCATTGTCACTGTAACAATGACACGGTCCAAACCCGTCATAGTATAGATTCCGGCCGTGGAAGCCTTCGCTATTACAGTATTTATAATAATTTAATTTTTAAAATTACGAAAACTTGTTGTGTTTCTCGCAGTTACTTTCCATTTTAAATTGTATTTTTGATAACAGATTACCTTGAAATAAATGTTTGATTATACATATCATAGTGTTTGTTCTCTATGTTTAATTGTAATTGTCATTTATTATTTAAACGTATTTATTGATTTGAATTATTGACTGTAAGTAGTCCCATTTGTGTTGATTACGCTTCATGTTTTTAAAACTTCGGAGTAATTGCTCAAATTTTCTATTAAGTTCTTACGTTAAGTGTTGTTACATGTGTAATTAGATACTGTATAACTTATTTGATCAGTTAGTTGTAGTACTTAATATAATAAATTGCAGTGGCCTGAAGAAGTGCACACTTAGTGCACAAAATGTCGCCAGAAAGAAAAACTGAGTTCTTTATACCCATCCTTGAACGAAGAATTCAAAATTGTTAATTATGGTTGTTTACTTTTTTTAGATGTAAAACTAATTAAAGATCCTTACATTAACGCTTTACTTACAGATTGGTGCACTAAACTAATAGGACTATTAACTTCTTATCTAAACACCCTCACCACCAAAAAGTAAACATTATTAAATCAATGAAAAAAAATAATCAAACTTAGTAGTCTACAAATCTACACTAAAAATATAAACATTCTAAAAAAGATACTTCGTAAAAATAACTATCCTAATAACATCTTTAAGGTAATACTAACATAATTTAAACGTAAATTTTGCTTCAATCATTAACGTATCCGGGTTAACAAAAAAACTGATTTCAATTCTAAAAACACCTAACATGCATATAATTACATATAACAAAAATAACATTTACAACATGCTGTACACCAAAATTAAGAATAAAATAAACATACTCGAGCAACATAATGTTATTTACAAAATCAACTGTATCAATTGTAATAAATGTTATGTGGATCAAAATAAACAAAAAACATAGAACCGTATAAAAAATCATAAATACGATTGTGCCAACAAAAAATTAGAATCAGTGCTACCTTTACATCATGTTGAAACAGGACATAAGTTTGATTTTAACCACCCTCTAATTCTAGATATTAAGCCTAACTACAAGAAAAAATTGATAGCTGAAACATATACATCACTAAGCACAGTAATAACGTTAATAACTTCAATAATGACTCACAAAATTTAAGCACAATTTATAAAAAAAGATAAGGTAATATAAGGATTCGTCAGTTTTGCCTACAAAATGTTTATCAATTTTTATCACCTTGACTGAGAAATTATAAATTGTCACGTTTACGTTCGTTAGTGTTTAACTTTTGTCATATTCCTAATTCCATGCTAAATTATTCCTCAATGTTAATTTTTGTAGTGACCGTTTCGAAGTGTAGTCCTGGACACACCATTTTATAAGTCTAAAATGTAAGTAATAATGTTTATTGTAGTTTAAGATAACTTATTAATTAACAAATTAATTTACTCGATTGTCTGAGTTATTGTAAAATAACTGTTTGGTTAATAAATAGAGGCCCTAAAAAGTGCGCACACAGCCGAACGAAACGTAGCCGCTTCTTAGACACTTTTTAATGCCACTCTCATCGTAAGCTGGAAAAGTATATCAGGTGCTATATAAATCTAAGGAAGAAAAAAAAGGACACTTACGTTTATTTCTAATATCTAAGTTAGTACAACACTTATCATTAATAACATTTAGCTATGTTTTATATATAGATACTAATTTTACATACATTGGAATTTAAACAACGTTAAAATTAGTTTTCACAATTATGTGTGTTTATAACACATTGAAAACGTTTCTGTGAATCTAATTTTTTTATAGTAACTCCGGTAATAGTTGTTTACAATTTATAGATGTATTATTTTAAGAAAGTTTGTTTATTTTCTATAACACTAATATTTAAAACTAAACTTAGTATGTGTATGTGTACAAAACTGTTCTTACTACTGTAACATATACATGCCTATTATATTATTCTCAAAATTGATAAAAATTGTTAGCAATAAATATAGAAAGCAAAAGTTTTTTGTGCTGTAAGTCCAAACTAGTCTTTTTAGTACACAGAAACTGATAAAAGTAATTGAATCGCATATTTCAGAAACAACGTCATATTTTGAAAATTTTGAGTTTATTGCATCAACTCATATTTTTACGGGGTACTAGTAGCAACGCCCAATTTAATTTAAAAGTAACCCAAGTGCTATATGCATCATTGGTTTTATATTGATTTAAAATATTCCTTTATTTCTGAAATAACCTTAGTTCGGATTAAGTTTTTTTTTTTACTTTCTAAGACTTGTCAAAATGTAGGTTAACACGTTCAGCGACATTTATATCCGATTGGATATAAGTGGTATTGATCATGTAAGCCACCTGGATTTAAACGGATACAACTAAATACTTTTACTTTAGTCATTAGAAAAAAAATTACATGATGGCGCTTAGCGTATTAAGTTCTTACCTAAATAAACGATTCAATTACGATGAATTTAACAATTTCACATAGTTTACATTAAATACATTTAGATAAAAAAATTATATTTTAGAATTTGGTGTAAGTTAGCATGAGTTGGTAACGTTTAAGAGCTATTTGATGATAACTGTTTAATTTAAGTTTACACTTAACATTTTGCTTCAAATAATTTTGTATATTTGCGTTCTGTTACAAACATAATTAATATATATAATTTTATTTTGGTAATTTTGATAAAATTTATTTAAAGTTATGTTACTGAAACATTAGTTAATTATTTGTTTATGTCAAGGTACTTGCTATATTAAACAATTTTATTTATTAGTTCAATATTTATCTATTAAAAACGTAGATAAAATACGATGGCAGAGCCATCCTACAGTATAACTTTACTACGCATGAATAATGTGTAAATGGCTATAAAGATGGAAACGTTGAAAACATTGTAAGGTAACAATGTCAATGCAAATGTGAAAATGCCACCAGAGTGTACCACTGGACGGCCGTTTTGCTCTATTGGGGATCCTCAGCAGTAGAAGAACACTCTACTGTACTTCCAAAAATGCATTGACAGACCTATATCTTTATATTAATAAATGATGTTAGTACCATAAATGAAATACGATGGTAGAGCTACTACTATAAAGTTACTATGCATGAATAATAATTTGTAAATGGCTATAACTTAACAACTAATATTATTATAAATACAAAATAACGTAGAATTTACATAAAAAAAGCTCGAGCGGAGTAGTCGTTAACTCTACGACTAAGACACTTCTACAAACACTTATATTGCAATTAATTACTACAATAATGATATGTATAAATAATAATTAAAATAATGAAAAATAACAAAATTACAAGTATAATAAAGCAAACAATTGACGAAAACATATATAATCAGAAATTTTACATGTCAAGGTAATCACAATCACTAAAAAGATGAACACTAAAAATACCGCAAATTTAAAGGACCTATCTAAAACTAATTTTTGCACATAAGTTGTAGGTATAAATTACTTAAATTATTTGTGTAGTTATTTAAATTGATGTTATTTTTATACACTTTGATAAATATAATTTCTCATACTAATCTCTTTTTATAGTTTTTGTCTGTATCTAAAATTGTGCGATTCTTTAAATCAAAGATATGTCTCGTGTTAATATGATGTAACGATAGCGCACTTTTACCTTTCTTCTTGTTACAATTATATTTGTGGTAGTTGATTCGATTTTTACTGTTTAGTTTGTCCTATATAACACACTTGACATCGCGTACAGTCTAGCTTGTACGCTAGATCATGGTTTTTAGTTATGTTGCTTTTATCTTTTGTTCTAGTGTATAACATGTTGTAAACAGTATTTATGTCCTATCAATATGTAATGTCAAAATTTACAACAGTTGATGACGCATCCCAATATCATTGTTTACCGCAATAATGCGATAAAGTAATACCATTGTAACACTTTACTACACTAGTGTAGTAAAATAAACTGAGAAATAAAATAAATATTAAAAGAATATTTAACAAAATTAGAAACTATTTATTATAAACAAATTTATAAATTAAATCTAAAACAATACAACAATCTGATCAACTTACGTACTGTAACGACTAAAACTAATTTATTTATACTAAAAATATGTACACCTTTATAACTAACCGAACTAATTAAATCACTACACTAATTGCTATAGCACTATCACTTACACGAAATATAAAGTCTGCGAATAACTTCAGTTTAACACTTATTGCTTACATTAAAATCACGCACGATTTTAATTCGCCGCATTTATCTCGACACACGTTAATCACTTGTTTATTTAAACTTGAATAATCTTCTTAAGACTGCCCACTTCGAATTACTGAAATAACTGCTCTATGATTTGTTTGTACCGCATTTATATATTTTGACCAAACGTTCCAGAATTTTCTATATCTTCTGGTGAACGCTCTGGAAATAGATAAAAACTTCGTGAAGGCTTTCGGCCTTGAGAATAATTTTTCAAACGTTTCAGTAATATACTTTTCTATGATATGATTTATGTTCTTTGAATTACACCACTTCTCAAAATGCTTATATTCATTCTCATACTTATTTCGGGAATATACCGAAATTAATTCTTCAATGGCAACTATTGCTGCCATCTCAATATTCGAGGTAACACTTTTTCATATAAGTTTATATTACAAAACCAGCTGATACTGAAAATCTAATCTGATATACATAATTCACAATGACGGATATCTAATACACTTGCTTGATTTAAAACAGTTTTAATAGTTGTCGCCAACTAAATTATTTTACCACTACCATCTTATTTCCTTAAGAAATTAGAATTGTTTATAGGAAATAAAACGTTGTACGGTATTTGTATTGTAATCTCATATTACAATATTTTATGGGTTATAAAATAAGGTCTTTGACCTCGTTTGACAACGTATCGTAATATAAAACTTTACAATACTCATATCGTAAATAACTGTTCTGTGCTTCCATCCGTTTTAATATATCTTACAGGCATCATAATCGACCTAAGCCGGTAAAGTGTAGTACAACTTATAACTAGAATAATCAAAAAGATTCATGAAAAACTTTTTATTGGCAAAGTTTTTAAATTTGCGTAATTAATTACTTAATAAAAAACGTAGTAACTAGTCAATAATAGTATAATTTTTGATGAATAATATGTTTCTACCTGTAATTAAAATTAAAGATTCAAAATTAACTTACTTGTTAAACAAATAAAACAAATTCAGAAATTAACACCTTGAAGCGGAATTGTCACAAAGACGTTACATACTTAGCAAACTAATTGGTAATGACGCTGCTAAATATTATCTTATACTTAAGTGTGATAATTTTTAATTTTAAATACAGTATTGCAGAGAACTGTAAAGGGGCCTACACATTAGCAGACCGATGATCCGGCGGTCTGCACAGTTTTGCTCTGTGCAGACGACCAGAACAGCATACACACTACCGTATAGAAATTGTAATTTTGTCAGTTCAGTACGTTCAAGCAAGTGATTGCGCTGATAGAATGGATGAATTGTTCTTGATCATTGTGGTGGCGTGCACATTAAAACTAATATAGCGTTGTCTTCATTGTCGTCGTTCTGTTTAATACTCGATGTACCACGCCTAGGCGTTTCTTAGCCGATTAAAACGCGAAAAGATTGTAGTACCATAAACGAGGAACATAAACTTCTGTCTCCTCGATACCCAAATGTTTAGAACCTTAAATTCTTTGCAAAATGATCTCAAATTATTAATTTTTTTAACAACGTACTCTTTGTTTACGGAAGTACCAATTTCACGCATTTCATATGCTTATCCACATATTCTTGCTTTTTACAATCCAATAACATGGATTCGTTCTATAAAGCTTGATACATTCGAAAATAAAGAAATCTGCGGACATATCTATTATTTAACGCTTGCATTTAAATGAAGCATTCGGCCTCTTTCGCATCCACACTCTCAGTTTTAGTAAGTCTGTGCAGAAAAATTTCAAGCAAAGACACAAAGCGGTCCGGCACAATTTACTTAACTGCACAGGCCATCTCATTTATTTACACACACGCACACAGTTTTAGCTTGCACAAGCCAAAACTGTGCAGGCCGCGATCTTTTTTTTTGATAGCGCATGGTTATATCTTAAACTATAACTTCTTTACGTTTCACTTCCAAGTCTCGGGATTTCTACTTCGTTTTTCAGATTTTTATTTGCTTTTGGAACATGTCTAGATGTATTGGCGACATTATTTTCTTCCGATACCCGTTTTAAAATATTTGAAGCAGTTTGTGATTCAGTACTATAGCTGTCATTCGATTTTGACTCAGGAACGAAGTTGAAACGGGTCTGTTGCATCATCACGAAATTTATTTCACATTTTAATAAATATAAATTTGCCATATTTGCTAACTTGTTATTATCAATGCACATTTTTTGCTTTCTGTTCAGTACACGAACCAAATAAATTGCTGTAGCAGCCGTACACTACTTGCCACGTTTGTCGTGAAGCAAACTAAATAATCTACACTATTTCCAGCATAAGCACCCCCCACACGTATTATATTAAGTGGGGAATAATAGTAGCAATATTAGTTTAGCTTCTACACAAACAATGATAGCAATTAAGTGCAAAAATGAGGTAACTCTAGGAGCTGTCCGGTTCTTGCTGCAAACAAAAAACAAGGCAGCTCCAAATGTCGTTGCTGCATACACACTATTATACCAACATTTTTGATTCTTGCATCAAACGATGGGTTTATTTTTTTTACGTATGTTAACGTAAAAAATTGTGTTTCGTAAAAGAATGCTGCCTGGCAGTTGTACCCAACTTTTCAATTACAAAGGTGCATTTATAGGTGTAGAATGCATTAAAATTCTCCACACAATTAAAATTAATAAAAATTGTACATGAGTTTATAATGCTCATAAAATACCAATTAGATAAATTAGAAAGTTTTGGTATAATTAAGAAAATAAGCGACTCAACTGATTGAATTCATCTATTGATGGTGGTAAGCAAACCTAACGCTAATATACAAAACAAATATAACATTGAATAAAACCAAATGCGCATTCAATGTAAACAAAATTTAATTTGGAAGGCATATTTTTGGAAAAAACGTTGTTAAAGTAGACTTACAGAAAATTAATAGCATATTTGAAATTAAAATTTTACAAAATAAAAAATAAATAGAGAGATTTTTAAGTATGATTACTTATGTGTGTGTTGAAATTTATCACAAATCTATATAAAAAAAACATACATTTTGAGAGGATTGTTATCTAATAAAACAAATTTTGAATACATCAAAAATAATTCAAAATCATTTACTGAATAAAAATTTTCCTTATCATCAACTCTAATTCGTTAATAATTTGCTATGTCTAAAAAAACAGTATTGTTAGGTGCAGTTCTTTTAGAAAATAAATTTCCAGTATTTCATGTTTCGCCTGCGTTAACTAAAACTGAGAAAAACTATGTTTAGATAACTTTTCAAAGTAGTTTTTAGATGTGTGATATTCTATCAATGTATTTACAAAAAAAAAATTTGTGGAAACTGTTTACAAACCCCTTGTATTTATATATAATAAATCATTAATTAAAACGGTTTTAGGATAACAAGGAATGCTAATCAAAGTTTAAAATTATAACATAAGTATAAAATTTAAAACTGGTAAAAAATTGTTTGTAGCAGAATACTTATTCAAAAATGTTCATTTAGTTGACAAACTTATACTAACGGCAGAGTCAAAGTTGAAAGAGTTCCAACTTAAAACAAAAAAAACAAAATAAAAAAAATCTCTAAGAGTTGTATAAAATAGTTAAACTAGAATACTATAGGCAAAAAATCTGAATAATCTGAGTAATAACATCAAGTTGTTCTGGAATTATAGAAATGAGATCAGCGTAAATAATGTTTTATTTAAAAGCACAAAGATTATTATGCCCCGTAGTGTGGAAATGGTCATGATACTTAATACATTACTACTACTTCAGTATCAATAAGTGTTAATTAAGAGCGAAGCAAATCATTAAATTACAAATTCAAAAATATATAAACGTCAAAAATATATATGTATAGTTTAAAAAATATAGTTTGCTGCGACTGTGCTGTCCTCTTTTTCGTTACGTTGCAAATTACCGTTTTAGATTTACTTTCGTTAAAAAAGTTTCACTTGAAAAGTAATCATAATAGACCTCTATATACTCCAAAAGTAAAATTGTTTGAAAGTCACGTGTTTTGGCCACACATTTCCGTGCCGTATAGCGTAAATAAACCTGTATAAGTAAGTTTGCTTTTATAAAAAATACAGTACTTTTATTTTTAGCTATATTTTTACTATCGTCTATACCAAAATACACATAATTTAATTTTATTGTTTTAATTTATTTTTAATACTACTTATATAATTTGTTTAATAATTAAAATCTAATTGAAAAATATAACAAAAACCAAAGCTAGCGTTATTTAATTCTATTAGGAATAATAATGATGTATATTATTTTGAAAACACGGTTCTGTTTTATTTAAAACTTTTTAATTGCAATACAATGCTGCTTGTTATAATTATTTGCTTGGGATATTAAGTTACATTCTTTTATTAGACAAATAAACATTGTTGAAAATATTTAACTTACAAAATTAAACATAAATTACACTACTTTTTAAAAAAAAATAAAGTTAGTTTAGTTACAAAATTTATGGTAAAATAGCAATTTAAAAATCTTAATAACAATATAAAAACGTTTTAATTATCAAAAAAACAGGTCTTGCGTTAAAAATTAATTTTTATAATTTATTTTGAGCAAAAATTTTGTAAATACTTGAATAAGCATTTTTTTACAACTTTTTACACTTCTACTTAGTAACCGTCAAATTTATCTTTTAAGAAAATCATTATTTTTCTAAGTAAAATTACAATACAGGTGGTCTACTTTAGATTCATAACGCAATTAGTCTGCATTAGTAAACATAACGAATTAAGTAGTAATAAAAAAGTAACAAAATGAATAACTATTATTTTTGGTTTAGGTTGATTTGGCTGGTGCAGCTGTTATGACGTTGAAAGCTGCTATAAAATTACAATGTTTAGCTTCGAGAGCATTCACAAAGTTACTATCAACGACTAGAACGTTTAAAAAAGATGTGGAAAATTTTCGAAGGATTGCTAAAATATATAAAAGGGATACAAACGAATCATAGGTCACTTATTAGTAATTTAAAATTGGCAGTGTTAAGAAGATTATTGAAGTTGAAATAAATAAGTGATTAACGCGTGTTTGAGATAAATACAACAAATTACAAACGTACGTAACTTTAATGTAAACAAGTGTTAAACTAAAGTTATCTGCAGATATTATCTTTCGAGTGATTGTACTGTATAAATTAGTGTAAGTGTTTTTCTTAAATATTCTTAGATTTAATGTAGTTATAAACGTGTAAATATTTTTAGTATAAATAAATTAGTGTTAAAATTCGTTACAATATGTTGCTTTTGATTTATATAGTTTCTTACTATTTAATATATACAGCGAATAAAAAAAGTATTCGAGATATTAATAAATTAAATGCGTTGTATATTGTATTCTATTGTACCTTAATAAAATAAATAATCTTTTCACCGTGTTATTTCAAAACCGTGCAAAAATAAAATATTCTCTCAAGTAAACAACGATTGTTTTTATCTAAAATCTGTTGATTTTTATTTATTTTCTTTATATGAACACAACTGAAAAATTACTTTACGATTAGGGTACTCAGATACTTAGTTAACTACTACTAGCCTTTGCAAAACTACTCATACTAGTTTTTAATTTATTTTTTTACTTTAAAAATAAAATAACGCAGATAAAACCTGTGATTAAAAACTTTTTTTGGTAATTTTTTCTTCTGTAACATTTAATTTTTTTATTTAAACTGCTACTTGTTCAGATGAGCGTAAAATTGTGTTCGCCGGTTAGAGGACAGACGTAGTAATTTTGAAATTAGTCCCTTAAATTAAACAGAAGCACATCATGTTTTTAAAACACGTTTAAATACATTTAATTTTAAATTGTTAAGTAATTATATTTAGTTTATACACAACAGTTGTAATCATTTTTTATTTTACTACTATTTGCAATATAGTTTTATTCGATTCTATTATTCTCTTACAGTAATTTTATAGATAAAAACAAATAAGATTATAATAGTTATACTGGTTTGGTTTGTTTCATCACTTCTGTTGATTATTTTAACACTAGTAATACTATTTCTACAATCCATTTTCTTAGATACGTTGTATTGCCAAAATGCTATATTTTTTAAATAATTTTACTAAATTGTTTTTGTTTGGTTTGGTATTAAGTAGAGTTTTATTATTTTAATGCTTAAGTGGTGTTGCTACTGTGATATGGTTAACTAGGATTTTAAAATTTTGTATCATTAGTTAACAGTTGTCTGTCACAAATAGAAACAACTGTTAAAATTATTTGGGAAGATTTGCAGTTAGATTTATTACACTGCGCATCTATAGAAATCCGTATTGTTAACTAGTAGTTTTCTTATTACTGAAGAAGAAATTTACCGCAATGTGCATTTATATTTACTTAAACACCACACTATGAGACGAATCGGTATATATCATTTAAAAATTGATAACTTAAAAACCAATACGAATATTAAAGTAAAATTTTATGGTGGTTTTCCTTTAGACCTTCGAGCGAATGCTGTAGCTAAATACTTGCGCTTATTATCTAGTTCCCTTATAGTTATTGTTTTTAGTTACCTTAGTTTTTATAATTGTCAAATTAATTTAATTTTTGCCTGACGAAGAACTTAGACAAAGTTCGAAAGCTAGCAATTGTATTTCTAAATAAATATACACCATTTACCCAAAAAATAATTTAATAATGTTTTATGGTGAAAGTTTCATGTCTAAAATAAAATGTAAAAATTTAAATTAATGCATATAACTATAATTTGTTTAAGAAAATAACTTAAGAAAATACTAAATAATGATGATGTAAAATAAGTGCTTATTATTTAGGAAAAAAAAGTTTGGCTTTTTCTATTAGAAATAATTTATAAATTACTAAAAGTGTTCATTATAAAAAATTGTATACATTTCCTTTCGATTCTGCACTTAAATTATGCACAAGTTTGTCTTTTTTACAATGTCACTTCCAAAAGAGCATTGAGGTTTTAGGTTGATACGGAATAGTTTTAAGAGCATATTCTTTTTAGTCTTTTTTATTGCATTTAATACTAGTTAATATTTTATCTTATCTCAAAATGATGAAGGGTAATTGTCTTACTACCGATAAATTAGATTGCGAGTTTAATTCCTAATTTAAATCCTAAAAATCGAAAGTTGATGAGAAACGGAAACTTCTTAGAGTTCAATTAAATTTGGAAAAACGCAACTCTTATGCGAGTATTCCGGTCGATGTTTTACCTTACTGTCAAACTAAATTAGACAAACTTAAAACTTTAGTTCAAAGTTTTGAGGATAAACCGTTGCCATCTGAATTTAATAAATTAACTATTCAACATAAACATTTAGAATGCCGGTTAGATTACATGTCTATCGCTATCGATGAGGTTAATGAGCCTAGCTGGACTATTTTAGAAAATCTTTCTTCAATTAATCGAATCTCTTTTTGAAGTAGCTGAAGGTGACGAAATGCATTATAACAATTTATTGTCGATTCTGGAACTTTCTGAACAACAAGGCACTAGTGCACCTGCTAATACTCCGCTTAGCGCTAACCCTATCCTCAAAGATATTTGTTTCATAGCTTTTTACACACAAGTACTTATAGGGTTTACTTTGATCTTTCAGAGCGTATCGATCAATTTTCTAATATTATACGGAATCTACATTTATCACCAGGTTCTACTCACAATTTAGTTCCCAATTTAATTTCAAATTCAGTTTGAGTTTCAAAATGGAATTTAAGATTTTCTGGTAACACGGCAAACCAAGTCGAAGAGTTAAGAGTAGCACGCAATTTGTTCTCCGAACAACTATTTTTATAGTGTTGATTTGTTTGACGGTCAAGCTTTGATCTGGTTTAGATCCATTCAAAAAAAAGTCAGAAGTTGGCATGAAATTGTCATTTTGTTAAAAAAAACATTATCTTCCTAGTGATTACGATGACGCGCTTTGGGATGAAATTCGATCCATAGTACAAGGTGTTGACGAACTTCCTCATATTTACATAACCACTATGATTAATCTTTTTAATCGATTAACCCAGACTTCCCCTGAATATATTCAAATAAAATATATCAGAAAGAATCTGCAGCCTTATTTTAGCAGTCATCTTGCTTTAACCCAAATAATAAGTATTAATTTGTTGATTAATTATTGTTGAGAATTAGAAGAAATCTAAGATAGAAATACAGTGTTTTAATCTAGTTTATCCACTCATAGCGCTCCTTTGAAACCAGACTTAGCCTATAAACCGTCTACATCTTCAAAACGATAAAGTAATACCCTTGTTGGACTCCGGTGCTAATCAATCTGTGATTGGTAAAGAAGGTTTGCTTTTGTTAAATAAACTAAATCTGTCACTAAACCATTTTAATACGAGAATGACATTTCAAACTGTTGCTGGTACTTGTCTGTTAGTCTTAGGCTTAGTAGATTTACCTGTAACTGTTGACGGTATTACAAAAGCTGTTAGTTGTGTAGTTTCTAATACTATCTCCGCTCATCTTACTCTTGGTGCCACTAATTGTTACCTATTTAACCTAAATACAAACTTTCGCTCGGATACATCAAATGTGTCTAGTTTAAACACTTCAATTAAATATATTTTTGGAAAAAACAATCTTTCTCCCGAACAATTTTGAACTTTGGTAGTGGTAAATAATAAATTTCAGGAGATTAGTGGTTCAAAACTTGGTGGTACTCATATGGTAACCCATCATATTGATACGAAAGATGCAAAACCTGTCAAACAAAGATATTATCCAATGTCATCTATAATGTTAAACGCTGTTAACAAAGAAGTCGATAACATGTTGGAATTAGGGGTTATTCAAAAATCATTTTCGCCTTGGAACTCTTTAATTGTCATGGTTAAAAAGAAAAATAATCTTTTAAAATTTTGATTTGACGGTTGCCAACTAAATAAATTAATAAAATTACCTTATGTCAATGGTATTCTTGACAGATTGCAATACGCCGTTTCTTTCTATCTCAGTTCTATCCTTTTTCATAAACAATTTTGACAAATTCCACTTTGAAAAGACAGTGTGAGAAAATCGCGTTTACTGTTCCAAGCCGAGGTTTATTTGAATTTAAAGTTCTTCCTTTTGGTCTCAACAGTAGCCCTTAAATTTTACAAAGAATGATGGACAATATTTTTGGTCCCGAACTAGAAAATGTATTTGTGTATATGGATAACGTCATCATCATTACATCTAAAATTTTTTTTGAACATACTAATACCCCCTTTTTAATTGATTTGAAGATGCTGGTCTTGCAGTAATTCTAGAAAAATGCGAATTTTTCAGACCCTTTTTATCCTATCTAGGTTTTCTTGTAGACAAGGATGGTTAACATACAGATTCTTCTAAAGTTTACGCAATCGTTTTATTCCCTACTCAAATTACTACTACAAATTTAACGAAAGTTAAAATACTTTTAGGAATGGCCGGCTGGTATCGGAGGTTTATTCCAAATATTTCAAGTGTTGTATTTTCTATACTAAAATTTATAAAGGTCGACTAAAAAAGAAAACCCATCAAATGGAATGATCGTGCTGAATCTTCTTTTCACGCACTTAAGAAACTCCTTGCTTCTGGGCTCATTTTAACTAGTCCTGATTTTAGCAAACCTTACATTATTCAATGCAATGTTAGTGATGTCGGTTGAGGAGCGATCCTACTCCAAGGAGAAGGTTTAGAAGAAAAGGTTATTGCTTATGCTAGTCGTTCATTAGCAAGTTCAGAAAGAAATTATTCTGTGACAAAGAAAGAATGTTTGGCTTGCTTATTCGACATTGAAAAGTACCGTCCTTATATAAAACTTACTCATTTTAAGATTATCACAAATCATCATGCCTTACTTTGGTTGCAAAAACTTCAATCGCCAACCGGTAGATTAGCTCGTTGGACAGCTAGAATGTCTCAATATAGTTTTGATGTTGAAGGCAAATTCAATGTTGTACCCGACGCACTATATAGAGCTGTCGTCTTTGTTGCTAACATAAATACCATAAATCTTAAAAAGTCAGATTTTTGTCCTTGGTATAACAACCTGGTTGTTAAGGTTTCTAATGATCCAGATCGATATCCGTCTTGGCGAGTGGAAAATAAAATTCTTCTGAAATACGTTCCAAACAAACACAATATTACTTCTAATTTGGTGAATGGAAAATTTTTGTCCCTAAAACAAAACGGTTAGATATCTTTCGACAATTTTATGATAAACCTACATCTAGTCATCTAGGATCTTTTAAAACTTTTAATAAAATTGCTGAAATATATTTTTAGCTTAAAGTAAAGGCTGACGTTGCTAAATATGTCAGAAAATGCGATGTATGTCAATCGTGTAAAATTTCTTCACAGCTTTGTCCTGGTCATCTGGTAAACCAAGAAGTCAAATACCCATTTCAGCTTATTTTGATCGATTTGATTGGTCTAATCAACTAAATATCACACGTCTATTTTAGTTGAACCTGATTTGTTCACGAAATTTGTTCAAGTCCAACCTCTTGGAAAAGCAACAGCTTCTTCAATTGTTACATTGCTAGAAAATGACGTGTTTTTAATGTTTGAAGTACCACAAATTATTATGTGTGATAATGAACCCCAAATTTATTGGAGGATTGTTTCAAAAACTCATTGACAAATATAAAGTTCAAAAAGTTTCTTATAACCCATGATATCAATCATAAGTAAATCCGGTCGAAAGATTTAACAGAGTTATAACTACTGCAATTTGCTCATACGTAAGAGAAAATCATAGATTGTGGAATGCTCAGATCTTTAAGATAGCTCACGCGATTAGAAATGCTGTACACAAAATTACTGGTTATACTTCTTCTTTTCTTAACTTTGGTAGAACGGTCACCGCTCATAGTGATTTTTTTGGTCGATTAGTTAATTTGAAAAAAAAAGATATTTTTTTGGAAACTCGAAAACAACTGGTTCGAGATGTAAACAAACTCTCGCCGCTTTACGGAGATGTTGCAGAAAGAAAGATTAAAGCTTATGAGCGTAATACATCGTATTATAACTTGCGAAAAAGAACGTTGCACTTTAAAAAGGGTGACATTGTGTGGAAGCGTAATCCGGTTTTGTCAAATAATATGCAACTTAGTACAGATAACATACTTAATTTTTCTGACTGCTAAAGATGCTTATATTCTTTTCATGTAATTATTCCTTTATATATGCGGTAGATGTAGTATTTGTGTTGGGTTTGATATTTATTTATTTTTCTTTCTTGTTGCCGTGGAGTCGTGGCATAGCATTTCTTTTGCTGTGTCCTATGAGATGCAGATAAATACTTTTTTATAGATAATCCATTTGGTTCCGTGTAATGGGTAGTGTTTGGGTTTTGCAGTATTCTGTTCAATGTGTTTAAGTTTTGCGCTATTAAAAGTTTAAAATAACTTTGTAGCGTGCGAGGACGGACAAGATTATTTATAGTTTTTTATATAGACTATGCATCTGAAGCTAATTCCGGACATTTACGTTGGTTAAGCGGAAACGGTTGATTTCTGGTTCAGAAAGTTGTGATGAAAGGTTTATTAAAAAAATTCTAGGAGGCAATTAAGGTTGAGGAAAATAGCTTAAGTCCTGTTCTATAGCATAAAATGTGATATTTTCTTTTGATTTATTTGCCTTATCCATAATGTTCCGCCCGAAAGTGAGACGACACGATAGTTTGCCTGATTACCGAGAACAGCCAGATAATGTGAAACTGCTTAAGTTATTAGCACAGTCTCAGTTACAACACGTTGCATAAATCTTGCAATGCAATGTTAAAAAACTAAATCTATAAGCTTTTTGTTGTTTTTGTTTATTATTAATTAGTTCCAAATTATTTATTTCGCATGATTTTGAAAGACGTATATTGCACGCTGAAGAAGATGGCGAATCAGTTAATACTAACGTTACGTTTCTATCAATCATCGTCAAAAACACTTTACGGAAACAGTGGTATGTTCAGAAATAACTGTTTGAATATTTATTAGATGATAGTGCTGGATTTATTTTTAGTATCAACTAAATTTAACAAAACTAAAAAAACAATAAAAAGATTTGCGTTTGAACAAAATTTACTTTCTCCAGAAAGTTTATACTTTGCCTGTCCCGATGATCCATCACACCCCTATTTTACGTATATTTTCATTTGAATTTTATCTGATATACTCAACAAAGTCAATTTTTAGGATGTTTCTTGCAGTGTGATTTAGTAGATCTTAAATTGTAACACTTGCTTTTATATCCGTAATCGTTATTCCATCAAGATAACATTCCGCATTGGTTTCAGATAATTTTTATAAAATGGTAGTATTACACCCCTCTTTTTATCTAAGACATTTTTTATTAATTGGTATGATATAATAAACATTTTAATGTTATATAATATTTGCATGTGTTGTTTTGGGTCAGGATTTCTCAAGCGGGCCACTAAAAATTTTAATATATTTATGAGCACTTTATAGGTTGAAAGTAATACCCTAAAACGATTTTTGAATATTTTAATTTTTCAAAAATCTATGAGAGTAAAAATTTCGAGTACTTTTTTTTAATTTATAATATATCAGAAAATAATTATTGGATTTTAATGAAACTCGGTTTGTGTGCTAAGAAATAGCAGAAAAATAAAAAAAATTATTTGCGTAAAAAAAATTGTTTATAATTAATTAGTTTTATAATAAACAAATGATAATTTAACTAACTTCTCGGTGTTGTAGAAATTTTTTTTTAAGGATGTGTTGCTTATAATTGTTCAACTTTAAGACTATAAAAAATTAACGAAAAAACCTACAGATAATGAAAATTTAGACTTTAATGATGCATAATCAATTATTCTTTTAGTAACCTACATGTTAAGTGATACATAATTGTAACACAGTAAAGTTACATTATAGTTATTTTAACTTTTGAGACAATAGCCAAAGGATGTAGAAAATTCTAGAAGCAGATAACAAAAATATATAGAAAGTATTCAAAAAGAACAAATCGGTTTAGATAAACAGAAGTTACCCGCGAACATTATTTTTTAAGTGATAGTAGTTTACAAATTAGTGTAAGTGTTTTTTTTTAAATATCGTTAGATTTAATTAGTTGTAATCGTGTAAATTTTTGTTTATAAATAAAAATTAGTTTTAAAAATCGTTACAACACAATTTTACGAATTACTAGCTCACGTATTAATGTAGGTACTATTAGTAGTAGAAAACAATTTTTTTTACTTAAAATATACCCTATTTTTATTGTAATTAAATATTGCTTTATAGACATTACATAAAAATATGTATACGTTTAAACAACAATATTAATGAAATTAATTAACCGCAATAATCGTGTGCGTTTAGTAATCGTGTTATAAATTAATCTACAATTGTGTAAATAATCCCTGCTTTTTTTATAAAAGTTTTAAAACAGACGTAATTGTTCGGCATACGTATTTTATATTTTATTGTGTAATTACTTTTTTGTAATCCACAAATTCCACAACTCTCATATTTAGATTACTAAAATTCGCCTTCAAGCGTATATATAATAGTTTTTAAGTAACTGAGAGTTAATTATAAAAACGCAAAATAAATATTATCAATTAACAGTATATCTATAGCAAGCTAAAAATAAAACACATCTTAATCACAATCGTAATAGTAAAATTTTAATAAATTCCAATTTTATGTGCATTTTAACTTTAAATATGAAAACTTAAAACATTATATTAGTAATATATTTATTTATTAACAAATTATAGAAAAAGGATTGGTAGTGTGCTCTCTGGCTATAATTGAAGAAGTTATTGAGACGTTTCTACAGTATTCTACAATGTATCAAAACATGTCTACAGCATTCTCTATTGTAAATGTAGAATACAAAATCGGTTTTGTACTGGTACATAGATGGCTCTCAATTGACGAATTTCACAATAAAATTAAGTTAATGTTATTTGTATACAGTATGGTTTTTTCGTTTGCTACATAGCAATTTTTTATTATATTATATTATATACATATATACGTATAATATTATGTAATCATTTGAGTTTTCTCATGTACTATCATTTGTAGATAAAATATATATTTAGAAATCTTATAAAATTTCTTATTTTAAATGCATTATAGTAATGTATTAATCAAGATGATTGTTTTTAAATAAAACAAAAAAATATTTATATATTTTAATTAAAAAGTAGTAATTTTTATGAATCAATAAAAATTAAACTTCACATTAATATAAATTATATGATGTTTACCGTTATTTGTATCAATTTTTACTAAGATATTTCTTTAACTTTGTTTTAGTTTTTTGTATAGCTAAAACCATTTTTTAGATTTTAGAAATTAGTAAAGTGTGCTCAACAAACAATTTAAAAATACTATTACAACTTACTTTTTAATTTATGATTTTGATGACAGGCAAAGAAAATCGAGAAGGTCAAAAAGTTGCGCCATTGTTGAAAAAATAGCCTATTTAAAATTTGTTAGGTTTTTAAGTGTAATTGAAAAATTGTATCGTATTGTATCGGCTAAAGCATTCCATGTTATGTCCAGAATTTTGGCGTTTTTTTTATCACCTGTTGAAATAGTGTTATAAGATAGTTCTTGTAATGTATTGCTACACAATGTATTTGAATTAGTCAACAAACCTTTTTAAACAGGAAAATCTACGCTTAACTAATTTTTTATTCAAATTAATTTTTCAGTCAAATCAGCTCCAGTCAGAAGAGCGTCCATATAAAAAATTAACTACAAAACAGGCAACGTTATAGGAAATTCCTTTGAGTGTAATTTTAATAAATACTGTAAATATTTAGTAGCTAAATAACTAGCAGTTGCAGTGCCTTAAATTACGTATTTAAGGGTACATTTGAATTGTTTAGCCTAATAATTTGTTGAAAGTTTCTTATTGACGGATGAACAGGAATCTATTTTTAGGACAAACTTATGTTGCCTGAAGCGTAAAAATACAGAAAATAATTTGTTTTGGAGAACTGGTCACACTATTTGAGTGTCGTTGATTGAAATGTTAGAAGTTGATTTTGCATTTTTGTCAAACACTAACTGAATTTTTGTAGTTAAGGAACTATGTTTAATAATCGAATGGTGTGGCAAACAATGGTAAAGTAGATGCATCCATAGTGCTAAAAGTAAAATTATCATTATTCAACACGCAAATCCGGACATCGTAACAATTTCTATTCCATTTTTAAAAATCTTTCAATAGATGCTTTTTTTAGTGTCTCAACATTGCAAGATTTGAACGAAAAGGCATCGACACAACAAAACGAAATAAAGAAGTTTTAGAAATAGTCTGTAACAAATATTTCTCGCAGAATTGTTTTACCAAAAAAAAATAAGATATAGGGTTTCAAAAAGTAATTTCATCTAAATTCCAAAGGTTTTGAATTGATTTGTGTAACATATCGTTAGCCATACAAGTACCTAATGTAACTAAGCTTGCACAAGAAATATTGGATATAACCAAACTTGGACATGTGCCCGAAATTATCCAACCCAATAGAGATTTTTTGTAAAATAGGTTTCGAACTATAATATATATTTGCTCACACATAGTAAGCTGTAAAAGTGGATTGCTCTTATTAACAAATCAATAAGTGAATGCTTATTAAAATTATTATTTGTCAATCTAATATTTGAGAGGATATTTCAAGTAGATTTTTCAAAATAATCTAAAGGTAAATTTTCTGATGTTTTTTCTATAGTAAGACGCCGCAAAGTAGTTTAAAAACCATTTCGAAAAGATGCAATTTTAGCATCCACGAGGTAATTGACGCTTACGGAACATGATTTGATGCCTACAACTTGAGTTTTAGTCCCTAGTTTGTCTAATTTTAAATTGTTTGCTAGTTATTTTGTTATAAAATTGCAATGATTTCGGTTACCTAAAAGAACTCTAGCGATAAACCATTTACCATGCTTGCCTTGTATTTTTACTGACACTGTTGAAAGTAAAACTTGCTTTTGAGAATTGTTAAAGCAAGACAGAGTAATTATTGATTATAATTGGTTTGATTAAGTATGGTACCTGGTTCCAGGCCACTACTCACGTTTGGCAATAAACTTGAATCATTGACTGTTTGTCCTATATGTAAACGGGTATGATGCCTTTTTGACATATGCGACATGAGAATTTTGAGTTACATCGATTATTATCAACATTTTGTAAACAATTTTTGCATAATTTGAGATCGTTTACTGTATTTAGGTTTTGGTTAGTACACGAAGCGACAAGATTTCGTTAAAAACATTCAATTGTATGATAATCTAAGTTACAAAATTTTATTTGATGCGGCTAAGAGAATTTGTTGACGATTATTAAAACTTTTGTACATAATTTTAAGTAAAACTTTAGAGTGATTTAGTAAAACGTTGGCATGCCAATGGTTTATTTTTCGTTTTCCATAGTTTGAAAAGTTTGATTTAACAACGTCAACTTGGTAAAATTTGATTTTGTTGTAACGTCTAATTTACATTATGTAATTCAAGAAAATGCTTTATAAAAACGTGGTCGTAAATTAAGAATACCTTTTATGTGACCAAAAATAATTAATTTTGGATTGTCGCGCCGTTTTTATTAACTTTAATGCGACTTTCTAATTTTCTGCAGAGATTTGTAAATTCGAAATCGTTTGAGCAGCTGTACCTTGCAAACTACCTTTAAGATACATGAACCTTTCAACATTTGTTAACGTTTGGTTATTATGTGCCCAAATGTTTCGTAATAACACGTAAATTTTGTGAGATTTTCGTTATAATATGGAATCAGTTTCCAGTAGCATACTGTTGAGATTTCTTTTTCAGAAAGCTATACAATAACGTGTATATTACAAACACAATACGGTTTTGTTTGACTAACTTAAACCCAATTTCTTTCAATATTGTAGTTGTTATTAGTTTTACAAACTCTCATTTTCGGTAATACAAACTACAACTTCTTGTACTGTTGATGGTTCATTACGTAGAAAAAACGAGTGCAAAATACGTTTTAGGACGCTTTTCATTCTATCGGTAATATTTTCTAATATTGGCTTTGACTTACGGTACACTTTCGAAGAATCCAGTAAATCTTCACATGCAAGTATATAAAAAACGCAAATAAAATCAAAAGTTACGTTACCTGCTGATGTAGCTGTAAACTTACTATGACTTGGTTGACTTTGTTCGCAAGTTTTAAAAATATTTAGATTAACTTTTTTTATCAGATATTTATAAGTATTTTAATTTACGTTTTTTTTATTTTTGAAAGATCAATAATAATGTATTAGATAATATATAAACATTTCTTGTCAGTCAACAATATCAGATAGTTTTTCAAAAGATTATTTTAAAATAATAAATTGTGTACACAAAAAAAATACTCATAAAAGTTAACGACGCGCAGAAATGCACAAAAATTTCTGACTTTTAATGTAATTTTGCCACGCACTCTAAATTAACCAATTACAAAAACATTTTTAAGAGGTACTTATTTCCAGCTGTTAAGCGTTTTAACCATAGTAAAAAAACTAAATCAATTTATTGTTAACGATGAGCGTTCTTTACCCTAAATCGTTCACCAATTAAATGCATTCAACGGAAAAATCTTGATTGTATTTTTGGACATCAGAAACGGTTTTTATCACGTACCTATTACTATAAACAATGTTTTCTTTGCGTGTTTGTAAAAATACACTATTTGGTATCTATATGACACATAGAAGTTAAGCTATATATAAGTTTAGTTTTTAGTAACAATATACCTTGATGATTTATTAGTCGCCATCGTAAAACATTGAACAACATTTAGAAGTTTTAACATTGCATTAACAAACGTAGTAAAAAAGCTATTTAATTATAGGCTAGATAAGTATAATTTTTTTAAATTTTAATTTAGGTACTGTGTACAAATTTAGTAGTTCGATAAATGTAAGGACAATTATTGTTTATCTCAAATCAAAAAATTAACATTGAGTTTTTATCTTAGCATTGTGGCAGGTATTTTAGTTGAATCGAGAAATTTTGATTTTTTTTAACCGAGTTATCACAATTTGGTTACTATGCATATGTTTGCTGTTATTGGATACCATATCCCACACAATTAAAACACTGATTATTTAATAAATATTTTAAAAAAACAAAAAGTTGTAAAAAATATAAGTTTCTACAAATAATGTTATACGAATATTCTATGAACCTTAAATATCTCAATAGTTCGCATTCAATGAATATTTTAAACGATTATTATGTGAATATGCACTGATTGTATATATAATATTAAAATTTTTAATAAATATTATATATATATTTTGTTAGAACTGTATCTGATAGCGAGGCATCCCACATGCACGCTCGAGTTACGTAACCCCGCCTAGCAATTATATATTAATTAATAAATATTCTTATTCTTTAAATTTTATCAAGTTATGAGCCTAGTATGCCTATTTAGTTTCATGTGTTTTTAATAAATATAAAATGGTCGAAAGATAATTATATTTGGAGTATCGCAATTAAAAGGTTGTTTACAAAAAACGATTTATGGGAGTATGTGATTAGCAAAATACCAAAACCGAAATGCGGTACTGCTACCGAAACACCTGAAACAATAGAAGTTTGGATGGAAAAAGATAAGAATTCAAATGGAATGACATAGAGGAAAAAACGCGTTTTTAGATGTTTTAAGTGCAGTGTAAAAGGAGATAAAGCTAACTTGTGTCTTAGTAAAAACGTTGATTAGGTCAAAGGAAAACCGAAATATTCAGCAAACAGTGTTGATGCGTTCGCGGCGAGTCACACTGTGTTAAATGTAAACAGTGCGTTCAAGGCCAATACAAAGGTCAGAAATAAAGCATGGGCTTTATAAAGTAGTTGTACCGCACACTTGTGTGCTGATGATGCGTTATTTTGGTCAATATGCAAATTTTCAAAAGTGAAATTAAATCTTGCAAGTAATGCAACAGCTGAAATAAAAGGAAAAAGTGTTGTTGTTGTGTCAGTTAGTAGTGACAGCTATCAATGATTGATAGCGTTTAATGACACTTTGTATGTACCGAATTTGAGAACAAACCTTATTTCCGTCCTAAAAATTACAAACAATAGACATGAAGTGATTTTTCGTAAAGGCAGCACAATTGTGTAAGATGTTTTGGGAAATGTTTTAATAATGGCAGAGAGCAAAGGTAATTTGTACGCGAAAACGTTGACTGTGCTGAAGCAGCAGTTCAACCAATGAGTTCAAACTTAATGTTGTGACATGAACGATTATGTCACTTGAATAGCATAGACCTCGTGAAATTGCTTTGTGATCGAGTTATGCCTAAGGTTGATCCAAAAGATGTAACACAGTTATTACGTTGTGAATTGTGCTTAAAGGGTAAAATAAGTATATTTTTTAAGACGCAAGTGCGGTGTATTCAAAGCTTTCAAAATTTACCAACAGTTTGTAGAACGATAAAGTAAAGTACTTGCTATCGGACAAAGGTGGAACATACTGTAATGCCGAGTTTGATAAATACTCATTTGAACAAGGTATTGACGGTTGACGGTGCATTGTTTTGGTCGGAACCATAGCCACGGCTTGTTCCATTCGTAATCTAAGTCCAACGACTAGCTTGGATGGAATGATACCGTACGACAATTGGACTACCAATAAAGTAAACCTGAGTTACTTTAGGAAGTTTAGGTCAAAAAAGTTTTTATGTGTGAATCCCAAACTCGCGACAAATGATTGAAACCTAAGATTTAAAAGTTTTGAAAGAGTTTAATAACGGTCTGTTTGATACGAATATGCTAGATGAGTTGTTTATGTCAACAAGGACAAAAGACATTAAAAACAGCAAAGAGTGCCAGAATGTTTCTGTTATCCTTAAAGTTACTGAAATAGAACCGAAAGAGGATCCAAAAAAGGGGAAGCAGAGGGTGACCACGCCAAATATTTCGGTCGACAGATGCGGCACCACAAGATGACGACGCTCAAATCAATAATGTTGACTCAAAAATTGTCGATTAGTCGCTGTAGCAGAAATCAGTGTGCCAGAAGCTTTAGAAAGTGACGCGTGTGACAAATAAAAAGATGCAATTGAAGCCAAACTCACAAACGTCGTGAAAAATTATGCGTGGAATATTATTCAAAAAGACGATTATACGAATGTTGTTGGGTGTCGTCTGTCAATAATGTCTAAGCAAAGTGAAACTTCCAAAATAAGTGGTCGTGCGAATAAAATGCTAATGCAATTAAGTGATAGTTGTAACGCATGCAGGTTAAAGAAGGCGTTGTATGGTTTGAAACGAACCGATCAGTTGTATTCGAGTCTGAATGATAAGCTTCATAGTATGAGTTTAAAGTGTGCAAAGAATGAACCTTGTTTGTTTTATGGCAATAGAAATAACGATATAATATCAGTGGTAGTATGTTTAGATGACATTCTCGTCGCGTCGCGAGATATTGCGTGGGAATGGGATGGATAAGTTTAACCTAGTTGTGACACTATCAGAAACGAATGTGCGTTTTGTCGAAGTGACTGACTTAGAAAATATCCATTTCCAGAATTTATCGAAGCGTTTATGTAACTGCTCTGATATTCCGAACACAGTGTCAAAGTTGACACAAATTGTTGAAAAGCCGCGTAAATGTCATTGGCTTGCAGTAAAGAAACTTTTGAAATATCTAGCTGGTAGAGTCGATATTGAATTGGTGAATACGCGTACAAATAAACCATTGTTTGGTTATTTTGATGCTGATTGTGGTAAGTGCACTGTTGCTCGTCGTTCATATATGGCATACGCATTTATATTAAATGGTGCTGCAATCACGTGGAAATCTCAAAGGCAAAAAACGGTTGTTTTGTCGTCAATGGAGGCGGAGTACGTCAGCCTAGCAGAGGCAGCCAAAAAAGCTATTTATTTGATTAGTTTGCTGAACGACCTGGAACTCGATGAATGGGCCGATGTTACAAGTTATGTGGATAATCGTGGTGCTCAATGCTTGGAAAATAATCTTGTGTTTCATGCTCGCACGAAACATATTAAT
Source organism: Aquatica leii (assembly GCA_035610365.1). Taxonomy (NCBI): domain Eukaryota; kingdom Metazoa; phylum Arthropoda; class Insecta; order Coleoptera; family Lampyridae; genus Aquatica; species Aquatica leii. The sequence continues at coordinate 53,079,978 of CM069432.1, forward strand.
ATTAAACTCTATTTTATAAGGGAGTCGTTTCGAGCTGGAGTTTTTGCAGTGGAACGAGTATTAACAACCAATATAATTGCTGATATTCTGACAAAACCTTTGACTAGAGTTGGCCATGAAAAATGTGTAGATAGTATTGGTTTTGACAATGGGTCGAGTGTAAATAGGACATGCGGTTTGAGAGGGCGTGTTAGAACTATATCTTAGAGCATGTATACTCAAGTTACGGGCCGGGACCGCACGTAGCAATTAGTTAGTGTCACATACAAAATTACGTTGCATATACTGATATACTTATCTGTTGCATTTTAATAAATATTCTTATTCTACCAATTCTAACATATTTGTAGGTTATGATATATGCTTGCTAATTATAGACTTGACTAACATATATTTCAAATTACAATTGATTATCAACGTTAATATATATTTTTTTCTTGTAGTTGCATCAACTTAGCTCGAACTGCTTGAACTAAATAATTTTTAACATGCTAGACTATTTTTGATTTGGTTGCTTTTTTCTATAATTTTTTAGAACGTACAACTACTTAATGTTTATAAAAAACTTGATTGTTTCAAGATACAAAGGAGGACGCGAATGTTCACAATGATTGCCTGTAGATCTGGTATTGTGGGTTGCCTAGATGGATTTTTTTTAGTCACTAAATATATTGTAATATTGCACTTTAAGGGTTGTATTTAGTTAGGACGTCTTGCACCGTAGAATAGTGAAACGCTAATCAAGATATCTCACTTTGTAGCAGTATGATTAAAAAAGTAATTTAAGTATTATTTAAAACAATCTTCTCTAACGGGCTAAATCGCGAAAAGTTTTTTTTTTTAATAAATATGAATAATATCACGTTACAAATAAAACATAAGTTTTAATTGATACTGCCAACGGAATTTATTTTTATAAGTTTTTATTCTTTTACCCCGTTACATACATGTATTTTACTGACCTACATGCATCGATGTATCTTTACATTCTACATGGTGACGAATTAATTGAGTAAGCGATTAAAAAATGTTCTATTAATTTTGTTAAAATTTCGTACAAATATAGGCAACCCATTAACCAGGGACCTGTGCCGGCGACCACCCGTTGTTAAACAATCGGATTACTAACAAAAGGATTATAACTGTTTGTAAACTGCAGGTAGAAACCTACTTAATTTGCTAACGCATTTATTTATTAAAATAAATCTAATAATACACCAAGTACGTAATCAATTTGATTAGAATATTGAAATTTATTTATAACGAATAAAAATAAAATTGCCTAAAGATATTTATTTACGACATATTAGCTAACAGTGTTAATAGTGACGAGAAAAATTTAAAACAATAAATACACCAGTCCAAAATAGGTACCAACATACTGTTGTCAACGCATAAATAAACAATCTTACAAATAAACATAACTAATAATAATCAACTATGTATAAATAATAATAAGTCAGCCTGTATATTATTTTGTATGCATATAAATTAAATTAAAAAAGGGGAAAAAGTAACAACTTTACAGATGTACATCCTTGACATTGAATTTCAGAAGATACGGTTTTTTCCACATACATTAATTTAAAAATGTCTCTCGAATAGGTAGCTGTCGTGATTGTCTTGAAACCAAAATTTCGGGTAACAATACTATATAATAAAATTGTTCAAGCTTCGAAAGCATTTTTTTCTCCCAAAACAAAGTATCGATTTTAATCTTTTCTACAGAAATACCAGTAGGAATCCAAACAACAAAATAGCAAATGTCTTTTCTTACGATATTTAATTGCCCTTGGATTTGGTACATGTAGCTGTCATTTTGTTTTAATTTTAATTCGATTTCCTCTACTCGACAAAATTTGATTTTATTCTTTATAACGGCTTCCATCGGAGTGTACATTTTTGCACCGTATGGGCATTTGATTTCTACAATCGCATTTTCATCTACTACTTTGTCTGGAGATGCTGCCAAACATGGGTGAATTTCATCCACAAATAAACCCCAAGGATTAACCTTTATATTCGTGATCTCTTGAAAATCGTCTACGGCTCAATGCTCATTTTTTCCCCATATCTTTTAGCAGCACTTTCTGTAAACTGTTGGTATAGTGCATTTTTTGTTACATTTGCATACGAAGTTGCTCTGCACAATTTACAAATGCGGTCAAAATTTGACGCTGTCAATATTTTCCACCGCTCTTCGTACCACCGACTGCTTCGGTGTTGACTAATAGTTTTATTCAAAATTTCTTCTCGCTTCAAAAACAATTTCTGTACAAATTTCTGCGCTGCTTCGTTTAATTATTTCTCTAGCATATCGGGCGTTGGTTCAGCTGCATCCGGTTTATAATCAGCATCTGCGATTCTAGAGTACTTAGTACGGTAATGTATTGCTTTTTGATTGCAAATCAATTTTACGCTTTTGTTTTTCGCAAAATAACTACTACTTACGTACGTACTATTGGCTGTAGTTTTCACGATTTCGTGGAATGTACCTAATTCATTATGCGCTACAGCAGTTTTACTCCTAATTTGATAACTACGGTGAAAAGCAAAATTCACACGTTTACCACCAACAAATTTCGCAACGTGGGAATTTTAAAGTGCTGCGGAACTGTTGGTAACATCATGTATCAAACTCTTGGAATCGTAAGATACACGACATACTGCAGTCATTATTGCCTTAAATAAACCGCTTTTTCAAAATCTGGAATAATATTGTTTTTGGTTTTAGCACCGGTACAAAAACAACCCCGTATGATCACAAAAAATATGTTTCGGTGCATTTAAAACATCAAGTTCTAGTTCTTTAATTTTTATATCTGTAGTCACATCTTGGATTTTTCTAAATTGAATGACTTTAGTAACTTTACTACGAAGCCTGAGAATATTTTCTGAGATAATGTCTATTAATTCGTTTTTGGTTTTTTGACTTCTCGTAGTTTATTTATGTAATTACGCAAAATACGGTTTTTGCATTTATTTTTTTGTATTACAGTAGAAGTACCATAGGGCATCGACTCCACAAGTTTTCGATGCACGCTGCTATCGCAGTCACCCACTAATTTTACATATTTCATACATCTCTATTGTTTTTTTGGAAATCCTTTACTAAAATGACTGCCTCCATTCCAGTTGATGGACCGCTCTAATTTCCATAACAGGTGTGCTCTGGACATTGATTATTTTTGTACAAATCCTTTCGTGCACACACCAAACAAAACTTATTTTTAACGGCCATATAGAGCACCTTCTTTATCCGTAGTCCAACTATACACGCAACACCTCACAACGCGTTATAATTAGTGCGATACGACTGTTTGCTCCACGCTCCGTCTGTTACAACTGCAATGTTTGGACACCCTTGGTCGTCTAATTCTATTAGTTCTAATGCTAGTTTCGTTTCTTCTTTGGCGGCTTTATTCATCGCGTCAATTGCTGCTCGATTATAAATTTGACAAACTTCATCTTGGTAAACGGCGTAAGTAGCACTTGATGGACTAGGAATATCTAAAACCGCAGAAAAGTCAGTTGGGTTTTCATTAAAATTTTTGGAATCATTGAAATTTTCAAAATAATATTCATTTTCAGATGAAAATATTTCTTCCTCAACGTAAAAGTTTATGTCGTTATCCATTAAATTTTCTTCAGTAGAAGAAAATGGCCGATTTCACTTCACTTTCTTCATCGTGTACACGCGATACACATGGTGCACTAACTGTGCGCACCCTTTCTTTTGCTGCACGCATTTGTTCTTTCATACTACGTCTTGTTTTAGTTTAGTTTAGTTAGTTGTTTGCAAACTCTGTACGACATATTCTCGAAAACTAAGAATGAACAACTAAACACAGATAATATCACTTCGTATTATGTTTGGTAATTACTGTTTAAATGAGATGTACGTAAGTAATTTGTAGAATAAAGTTGTTATTTATATTAGACTGGAATGTATCTATAATTAGATTCAACCAATAAATAGTATTTAAATAATCAAAAATTTATCTTAAAAAGATAATAATCACATTTTACGTTTACAATAATTTCAGGACGTTTTTAATAACAATTTATAAATAAACTTACATTGGTTCATTGTTTCAAAGGATTGACAATATTGCAAATGTTAGATGTTTATCAAGTAGCTAAGTTACATGCACTTCTGTAGCTCTATGATAATTACCAAAAATTTATTTAATCATCAATATCTCAAAACGACAATAAAGAAATTAAAAGAATAAGGATACCTTTTATTGTTGTTCAACATCCTATTAGTATTAGCTCTAACTTTGTAAAATATCCATTAAATGATTAATTATAATTTGTTATTATAATCTATATTTCGTATAAAACAAAACAAAACAATTAATGATAAAATACATAAACATTTTTTTTAAATTTTTTTAAATTTAATTTTGCCTGACGAAGAACTTGACCAAGTTCGAAAGCTATATAAATACAACTTATTACTCTAAAAATATCTTTAGTACTTAAACATTATTGGTAACTAATTTAAAAATGTACTGTTTGTTTCTGCCAAAAACATTTTTTCCGTGTAAACAATCACAGCAATTTAATATTAATAGAATTATTAATTAATGACTTATTATGTTAAAAAAAATTGTAGCATTCTGAATAAGAATAAGTAAATAAACTTAAGTTTGGTTTGTTTAAGAAAGGGATTTAGGTGTCTATCATATTACAAATGGTAAATGCTGGTTTATGGTTTACATGCACCCCTTCAGTGAGCCAGGTAGTTGGTGTCATGAGGTTTGCAGATACTACAGGCGTTTACTAAATTTCAAAACTAAGATTTTATTTGACTAAATACAACCCTTAAACGATTGCAATTTGTATGTCAAAGTGAATTTTATATTATAAATATATAAATTATATCTTGATAAACTGAATATATTCATAACATCGTGTTATCGAGTAGTAGCGGTAAAATTGTAATACCGTTGTAAGTTATCAGTAATACAATATTTTTCTAATAAATGGTTTCTTTAAATAATTTGCATTAGAAGATTTAAATAAGTTGCTATAATAATACCAAACTTTAAACAAATAATTTAATTTTTTTATATTATAAAAGTATTATTTGCATCGGTTTTACAAATTAAATTTTTTCTAATTATTTGCAAAATACATTTATTTTAATTTTTTTAATACAGCATACTCAAAATTATTTATAACAAAAATGTCTTTTGCATTAAAAAATTAATTATTTTGCTTCGAATAAAAAAATTGAAATGAGGTATTTCTAATGAAAAAGAACAAACTTCATAGTGATGCTTTAAAGTAATCAATTTCAACATCTGTATAATTTAAAAAATAATTTCTAATATTGATCAACTTTGGTACTTTTTTATATTCCTGCAAGCGTCAGAAGTTTGCGGGGAGACTTTGAGAAGTTATAAGCAAGCTTTATTACTTTTCTGTAGAGGAATTGAGCTTTATATAAAATGCAAACTCGCGTGCTTCTTCTGAATTCTTAAAGATACATTTGAAAGCATAAGTGCAAAAGGATTTAAATTAGGTTTTTAACTTTAATGTAAAATAAAAATACATACAATCTTAAAAAGTTTTTTTACACTATGTATGCTGGCGTTAAAAAGCATAAATAATTAATGAATGGAAAATAATGAGGTACTATCTAATAACTTGAACTATAAATGACAAATATTAATACAAAAGTTTTCATTTAGAAATAGAATCAAAATATCAAAACTACCTTTGTAGTTATTACATTTGGCTTCTATTACCACTGTGCCGAAGATGTAATTAACTGTGAAAACAATATCAAAAGGTTTGTTGAAGCGAATTAACGACCGATTTAATGCTTACATTGCTTTCATGCGTACAAAGCTTTGACCTTTCTTTTTGTATTAAGTTACTAAAGATTATTTTTTTTTAAATCTAACTTCTAAACGAGCTGCATTTTATTAGAGGATTTACTTATTATTACCCAAATATGGTATAACACAATATTCGATTAAATTTAAAAAAGTTTAAGTTATAAAACTTGATATACTGGTAGCACCACTTAACAAAATTTTATTAAAAGCATATTTTGTTTTAATAAATTTTTATTATTGTTGCAAATGTTGTTTTAAGTTCTTCAATCATTTTTATTTTAGTTTAATCGTGTGTGGTTGAAATTTTCAAACTAGTACAAAACCATACAGACGCCGGACGTATGAAGTACTTACTCTGTAAAAACTTATGTAAGTATAGATGTTTTGTGATGTAGTGAATCAATCATATGAAAAAAAATAATAAAATTTAAATAAAAAAACAATGTTGTGTGCTTTGCTATAAAACACACATGATTTTCTTTTCTTTAACAATAAGTTTAATAAATAAGCACTTGCTTTTATCAACTCTAGGATGCAGATACGATTAAATATCTAGTTTTACAAAAAATAAACTTATTAAAATTAAACAATGCAATTGTTTATAAACTAAACTAATAAACAGTTTAAGTCCTACACTACGTACATTGCCTAAAAAAAAAGTAATTGGACACTTTTAAGCGCGACCTGCAAGGAAGGCAACCAAACTTACGTTATAACAGAACGGCTAGTTAAATTTGACAACATTAACATTGTAGATCATACCCCCAGTAATGCTTCCCTTTGTCCAAGGCTCTGCTAATACTAAATAGGGTAAAGAAGTTACTTAAAATTCATTTTTTAATATATAATATTTATTGTTGTATTGTGTGTCAATTTTGTGCAAAATGCTACGTCTTTCTGGACAAGCAGAGTTATCACTAGAAACTAGAAGGAAGATTATTGGTTTACGAGAATGTGTATTTTCTATCCGAGTAATTGCTGCACGTATGGGTTTATCGGTAAGATAATTTTTCATTTTGCATTTGATAATATTCTTTAATATTGGCAGTATTTTCAATTTTAAACATGTGTTATAAGTGTTATATGATGTATAATTCAGATTGCACAATTATTCACTTACATCAGAAGAATGGTTTATAATAAAATTATAAAAGCTTCAGTCACATAGCAATTGGGTATCAAGTTTTTCACGTTAGCTATACAAAGTAGCAATATCAAATAAATATAATTAGGAATTTGTTACTAATTTCTTGCAAAAGGAAAAGCTTTTTTATTTTTTTAATTGTGCAATAAACTTGAAGCGAGTTAGTAGTACACTATTCTAAACAGTGTTTTAATGAATCGGTATTCGTTTTAAAATGTGTGTAGAATTTGTTGCTAAATTGTTTTTAAATAATTGTAAAAAAAAGCTGATAGTTTTATTATTATTCTACACACATTTTAAACAGGAAATAAATTCATTAAATCACTTTTTAGAATGGTGTACTGCTAACTTGCCTCAAGATAGCAGAAAAACGCATAACTAAAAAAGTAAGAATGTTACAATTTTTTCTTTTATTTTGCAACAAATTCCTAACTATATTTTATTTGATTCTGTTAATCTAGTACTGCTAACTTGCAAAAACGTAATTTTTTCACTTAAATTAATAACATTATTTTATCGGTACCTTTCAGTAAACGTAAACCTATTTGCGCAGCTTTAATGAACTATTATTTCTTTTTTTTGGTAAAGTATGGTCCAGTATTGGGTTCAACGGAAAGAACAAGGCGCGAAAAATAATCGTCTTTTACAGACCGCTCGTAGAAGTGGAAAGCCATCTCTCCTATCCAGAGTTGCAAAAGACAACATTATCTATCCATACTCGTTTAACTTCCGCCACCATTCGCGAAAGACTACAGCTACAATGCAGTTTGCAAACAATAAGGAATACTTTGAAAGCTAAAAGAATAAGCTGCTATCGACCTGTAAAAAAACCTGTAATAACTGAAAAAAATGCCTACCGGAGATTGCAGTTTCTAGAAGAACATTTACATGTTGATTAGAACAAGACATTAACAGTGATAAAGATGCTATTGATGACGAGGTACTGCATTTACATGAAATACCCGAAAAAGTTTTTGAAGAAGTGAAACCATTTTTTGAAAATTCTTCAGATGATGAAGAGAAAAATGGAGAAACATCAACAACAAAAATTGTCAATTGATCGTGACTCTAAGGACCCTCCAAAAGTAAACGAAGAGCACATTAGAAAGTCGCAATATAATTTTTTTTTTAATTTCTTACAAACATAATTATTTCTTCTATTCGAAAAAAAAAACTCAGCTCTATACAAGGATGAACAAAAATGTTCATAACTTCAGTGTTTTTGTCAAAAAGATTCGACCGTTTTGAGAATTACTTTAATCAGTAGCTATCATAGCCTTCCAACTAAAAACAATTACTGGTCTACAGCTAAGGATATGCAAGCACCGATTTTTGCTATAAACTTACCTTTATTTAGTTGACAGTCGTAGCCTTTCTAAATCTAAAATGGCAAAAGTTTTAGTGTTTTATGAAAAACTAAAAGAATGGTTTCAACAGTTTGAGTTATTTCACAAACATCTTAGCGTAGATAAACGACTGGTTCCATATCATGGGCGTCACTTGGCAAACATAATCATTAAAAATAAACCGATTACGTTTGGATTCAAAATATGGATGCTTTGTGGAAACAATGGATATTCATACAACTTAGAAATTTATTTTGGAAACACCGTACAACACCTTTAGAAAACCGGGTATTTCATTCGATGCTAGAAATAATAAACAATCTTGATAAATATGTAGTGTTTTGACAATTTTTTTACTCGTTTCCAACACATTTGTCTGAAAAGGATATTCGTACTGTGGTACGATAAGAGAAAACAAAACGAACAAATGTCCTTTGATTTCGTCAAAGAACATGAAGAAAAAGAAGAAATTCGTACGTTATAGGTCAGATAAGTTTGTGGTGTGTAAAAGTGTAAAATGGAACGATAATGGGGTAGTAACTGTAGCAAGTAATTACTTTACACCAGTTGACCTTCTCGACTGCTTATCAGCTAGCTACAAGCTCATGTTACAATCGAAGAAATGATGGTAAAACATTTTCTCAAATGGTATAAATTCAACCGTTGTTGCTGCATTATGATTTTATCAACATATAAATTCCGGAATCTGTATAACCCATTTGCAGTTTAGACGAAATGTTGCATTAGCGCTCATTAACGTTGGCGCAACCCAAAAGAAAAAAAGTGAAGACTATCTACAGCTGTATTGCAAAACTGATGATTTAATGGTGTATACCATATTCCGAAATGCAGCCAATGTGAAAAACATCATCACATGTTTGTTTTGATAATTTTCATTCCAACAAGTAGGTACGTCTATATAAAAATTGGTTTATGTAATGTTTAATTACATGTACTGAGAAATAAATAGCAAAAAATCTACTTTTATATTTTTTAAAGTGCTTCAAAGGTATAATATGTGTTACTGTACCGTAAAATGCAAACGTTCCCAAAATGGTAACATAACGTTTTTTCAAAACAGCAATTGTAGACAAAATTTTATTTTATCGTTTATTTATTATTTATAATATAGAACTAATAACAGTCTGTTAGAATATTATTGCCCAAGGCAAACCCGATCAAGTTGCGGCCGTTAAAAGGTTAAGTACTCTACAATTTTATAAAAAAAAACATTAAACAAAAAATTATTCTATACGCACAATACTAATAACATGTCATTATCAACTCTAATTCTAATTTTGATTATACTAAAATCATAAACGTTTTCGGCTTAACAAAAAAATTCCAATTTTAAAAATGTCATATAAATAAATAAATTGTTTTATTAATTATTCATATAACACAAATAAAATAATACTACAAACGCCCAAAAAATTTAAATGAACTGCTTCTCAACTTGCAATAAACATACAGGATTTTTATAAATGATGGGATGCCACGTGACATATATGTTAGGCAACCAACGTTGCTTGAATTGGAATAACGTAGAAAAAATTATTGGCTTATTATTCTTTCATTGTCGAATTGTTGAATAAATTGTCTTGCTAAAAGTAACCAAATTGAAATTCGTTGTCATCTAACTACTCGAAATATTGGCATTAAGTATCACGATAACGTTCTGCCTTTGCAATATTGTAAAAAATATTGTTCTAATTATTATTCTCCTTGACATAGCAATCCATACACTAACTTTCAAAGGATGCAATGTTGTTTCCACAAAAGTGTGTGGATTTTCGGTTGCCCAAGTGCAACAACTTTGGCTATTTGTAAATTCACTTAAATAAAACCATGCTTCGTTCGTAAAGAAAGTTAAATCCAATAGGTCATCGTTATTTAAAGCCATTCACAAAATTATATGCGCTGCAAGAAGTCAAGAGCACGTAACTCTTGATAAACCGTAAGTTTGTACGGAGTCATTAAAAAGTTCTTTTTTAATGGATTGTGACAAGTTTCTACTGATCATCTTATGAATCTTATTGCTTATAATTTACAAATCAAACTTAAAATGACTTTATAAATAATGTTACTAAACGGTAGCAGCTGTGGTAACGCTACCAATCTAAAATAATGTTCATGCTCAGGGTGGTGAAGTTCGCGTAGGAATGAGTTTTAATAAAGTCCCTATATTATGTAGGTACATATTTTGTGAGATTATTTTATTTGCTTAAGAATATGATTACACAGAAACATAGAATGAAATTGTAGTTTAAATACATATATAAATTTATATCATATAATTTTAATATTTCCATGGAATTCTGAAAATCTATATACCTACAAGTTCAAATTCCAAGACATTATTAAAAGAAGCCATTTACTAAAGTTGATGGTAACATTGCTTTATCTTAAATGAATTAGATTGTACAAAATCATCTGTAGGTACAAAAAAAAATTGCCGGTTAATTATGTTCGTATGAATTAATATTAAAAATTCGACTCAACTGAACATCTGCATAAGGATTATTTTTAGTTTTTGCCTGCACGCTCTTATTTTGTCGCATTTTATCGTACGAATTACAAAACGTCTCAAAAACCTAAGTTCGAGCGTCGATTGAAAACATGTTTTTAATGAATGGCCAAATCTAATGTTTGTAATACACATAAAACCAAAAAAATAATTTAAAAACTGTATGAAGATTAATGCTTGATCAATTTTAGCTTATGTTGTACTAAATATTATTTTAATATTAATTTAATGTACAATAACAAAACCCAAAGAGAATATTTCAAATTTAAAAAATTTGCAATTAAGGAAGTCCAATGCAACCGATTTTTGTGATACGTTTCATTTTTAGCATTAATAATACTTATTTTGTACCTGAAAAGATTTCTTTATCAAACTATTAACAGATTGATCGTTCACATCAACTTCTATTTAACATCTTAATTCCAGTCGTATGATGTATGAAAACTACTTATCAATTAGTTTTTTTAAGCGTTGGTTTGACTCAGACTTAAAAGTATTTTATTTCCTTAACATTTATAAATCAACATTTCAATGTATTACCATAATTTAAACCAAATTCTCAGTACAAATCGCTTTTTTTTACATTGTTTTAACATATTTTACTTCATATATACCCCATCGATCTACATATACATTACATAAACAAATGTAGAATAACAGTCTAACTTAAACTTAAAATTTTGATTTCAAAACACTAATGCTAATAACACCTAGTTCATTTCAGTTGTCATGACTTTCACTTTCATTTTTTATTTGATGTTGAATGATACGGAACATTATCAATTACTATTATTGAAACCTGTTCCAAATTACAAAGTCAATTCTTCACCAACCGTTTTCTGTATAATTCTATGGTCAATTCACCATGATAGCCTTTTTTTTTAAACTTTGAAACAATTATTAACGCAGCATTTTTTACAAACCTTTTTTTAGATCTTACACATTTTGCCAAAATTTTCCAACAATTTCCTTGAGAGTAAATCTATGTTTAATACATCTATATAATCTGGTGTTTTTGTTCATGTACTTCTTCAAGAACTGAAGTCGCATTTTTGCTATAAAGCTTTTTTTCAATTTATGCTATGCAACTACTTTTTTTTTAAATTTAAATATTACATTATGTACCTAGTATGCGATTTAAAGTAGTGTCAATAAATACAAATTTTTCTATTCAACAATTTGATTGTGACACGTTTTTTTAAAGAAAAAAGATATTTAAATACTATAACAGCTTTAAAAACTTAATTTATTTAATCTAACTGTTTACACAATGACCAATTTGGAATAAATTATTCTCTATTTCGACATGAGAATTAGCGATTCTTACACTAAAATCCGTGTAAAAATAAGCAAATTCTTACACGAATTTTAGTAATGTTAGTTTTTTCAAAGTTGGTATCTCTGCATCGTAAGTTGACGTTATATGAAAAAGAAATCAAGATTATTGGAATTTAACAATTGAAATTCAAATTTTGATGCCAAGATAAAATAAAGACGTTTTATTAATTTCAAAGTTATTTACTTATAAAGGTATAAAGAGATAATTTCGTATGAGATTTTAGGTTAACACATAAATTTCAATATGTTAAACTGTAAGTGTTGTCAATTCAATAAAATATTAAAGTTTCCCAATGTTGTTTTAAAAATATACGAAGAATATTACTTATTGTATCAAAATAGAGAAAATAGTATAAAACACACGTCATAGAATACGTTTCAATCACTCTACCGATTCATAAACTCGCCGCTGCGCGGCTCGTGTATGAAACCCGGTCTCGTGATTGAAGCAGGTTCACTCTGTAACTTGTGTTTTAATATACTATTGAAACGTTCGAGAAGTTATTTGCAAAGGCAAGAGCCTTCTAGAAGCTGTTATCCATCTTCTAGAAGATATACCGAAAAATAGTGAACATTCCAGAAGGATTTCCTTATGTGTATATATACCGACGGAACAATTCGTAGGTCAGTTATTGCCGTAACGCGAATGCAGCAGTATTAAGAAAATTATTCAAGTGAAGATAAATAAGTGATTAGCACGTGCGATGTTTTAAATAAATAAATGACACTGTACACCAAATCGAGTGAACGTGACTTATAGTGTAAACAAACAAGTTAGTGGCTTTATCTTATCGTCGCGTAAGTGATAGCATATTATTGATTTATATAAATTACTGTAAGTTTTTATCCTTAGATATTTAAATTTAATTAGTTCGGTTAGTTTAAACGTGTATATATATTTTTTGTCGTTTAATTAAATTAGTTTTAACAATAAATTCGCTACATTGGTGTCGGTGTCGGGTTCGCAATTTTTTTTTAGTGTAAATACCATTAAGTAATCTAATATCGCTTCCGTAACAAAAACATTGATTGCGTAAATAACTGTTAAGTTCGCGATACGCGTGTTTATTTATAAAGTATAAAATAGTGTTTATTAAACTTTTTCTTTTTACAAGTGCGTGATCGCGATATTAATTAAATTCGTTTCCGTACACTAGTGGTTTAATATTAACAAGTGGATCGTTATTAAAATTTTGTGTTAGACAAAAACTGCATTTTAAAAACTAGTGTATTTAAAGTTTATATTCGCGTTAGATTTATGCCGGTGACCCGTTTGCAAGCAGTTAAAATGGATTCAAAAATATTTGAATTTCTGGAATCAATCAAAAATGGTCAAGAATCGATGAATAGAAAAATGGAAGAAAAGTTTTACGAAAATTCCCAGAAAATGGAGGAAAATTCTAGAAGTCTAAAAGAAGAGATACGAACGAGCATAGAAAACCAAATTAAAATTGTTCAAGAGAAAACCCAAGCAGATATGTTAAATTTGAAAGAAGAAATTTGCGAATCTGTGAATGAGAAAATAGAAGCAATAGAGGACAAATTAGAAGACAGAATAAAACTGATTGAAGAAAGAATGAAGCAAATGAATTGTCACGGCAAAGGAAACGTCACAAGTGAAGATTTAATAATGGACCATCGTGAAGAAACCACTCACAAGTTTAAAGTTGTTCCACTAAGTTTTGATGGTAAAGTTCCATGGTCAACCTACTACAAGCAGTTCGAAGCTGCAGCTACAGCTAATGGTTAGAGCAACAAACAGAAAGCGACGTCTTTAATAGTGTCCTTACGTGGAGAAACGCTTGGAATTTTACAAACTGTTCCGGACCACCTGCAAAAAAATTACGAACTTTTAATATCACGATTAGAAATGAGATATGGAAATGCCCATAATCAACAAGTCTATCAAGCTCAAATTAAAAGTCGGGTTCAGAAAGCTGCTGAAAGTCTTCAAGAGTTTGAGGCCGACATCGCCAGATTAACACGGCTTGCGTATCCTACGTCACCAGACACCTTCTTGGAGCAGTTGGCGATTCAAACCTTTGTAGACGGTCTCCGAGACAACGAAACGCAGCAGACTCTCCGGTTAGCTCGAGCAAAGACATTGGATGACGCTTTGGTGCATGCTTTGGAGTTTGAAGCAGCAAAACAAGCATCGCAACGAGATAGTCATAAACTATGCTGTGCTGCAGAAGTATCCGCGCAGATACCGGAAAGCATCGAGGAGATAGCGCGACGAATACTTCGGGAAAGAAGAGTGACAGCGTTGAACTGCGATGAAATAGGCCATGTACGACGGCATCGTACTAAACTTAAGAAGAGGACAAGAAGAGCGCTCGAAAATTTGGAACGAGGCGAGCAAAAGAGACAAAAAGTAATCTCATCTAGTCAGACTCCGGAGATTACAATCCAAATGGCATCGCCTAGGGAGCAATTTCATAGCATTTATCTCAATAGCAAGATCAATGGGAGAAGCGTCCAGTTACTGGTTGACACAGGAGCGACAAAGACCATCATTCGTCCTGACATGTTAGTGGAAAACGAGAAGACATCACCAGTAACAGTACGACTTCGAACGGCGACGGGCGACGAAATACCTACTCACGGACAAGTTAAAGTAACCATTAGTTTGGGAAATAGAGTACTCGACCATCAAGTACAGGTAGCCGACATCACGGAAGAAGTTATCCTGGGAATGGACGTGATAAAGAAGTATGGGTTCCATTTGGATATGAAGAACCATGTCCTGAAGATCGACAATGAAGAAATTCCTATTCATTCGTCAGAGAAGGCAGCCGTGCGAGTCTTATTGACTGAAGACGTAACCCTGCCTGCAAGGACTGAAAGTGTGGTGATGGCACGCCTGGATAGAAGTCTCCGGGAAGGCTACATACGCGCGATTGAACCAATGGAGGGCAGCTTAGTTGAAAAGGGACTACTCGTTGGCAGAACTTTAGTACGAGTGAAGAACACAATGCCAATATTAAACATCAACTCAGATCCTGTAACGTTGAAAAAGAAGATCGTGGTAGGCCAATGTACGCCAGTATCACAAATTGTGAGATGCGTGAAGTCGAACGAAGATACGTCGCCGAAGAAGTGTCCATAACATCTATTGGGCATTCTTACCACCAAATGCCAAAACTTCAGCCAAGACCAGCTGTCTAAAGGTAAAGTGTTGATCCAAGAGTACCAAAATGTGTTCGCGCTGGAGAGTGGTTCCAAAGGAAGAACTAACGTGCTGAAACATAAAATTAATACCGGAGACGCTCGGCCGATACGACGAAATCCACGCAAACTTCCTTTGGCGAAAAGAGAAGAAGCCGAACAAATAATTACGGATATGGAGAGAGAAGGCGTGATTGAACCTTTAAGTAGCCCATGGGCATCTCCAGTGGTATTCGTTAAGAAGAAGGATGGATGAACGAGATTTTGCGTAGACTACAGGCAGCTAAACGACGTGACTAAAAAGGACAGCTACCCTTTACCCAGAATTGACGATACGCTAGACACCCTGTCAGGATCCCAGTGGTTTTCTACCTTAGATTTAAAGAGTGGATACTGACAGGTAGAATTAGAACCCAAGGATCGTGAAAAAACAGTTTTTACGATCGGAACTGCTTTGTGGCAGTTCACTGTAATGCCCTTCGGCCTGTGTAACGCTCCTGCAACGTTCGAGCGTTTGATGGAGACCATCTTGCGCGGATTGTCTTGGAAGACGTGTTTGGTTTACCTGGACGACGTGATCGTAGTTGGGAGGTCGTTTGAAGAACACTTGAACAACTTGAAGGAAGTCTTCCAGCGATTACGTGGGGCTAACCTCAAACTGAGCCCAAAGAAGTGCCACGTATTTAAGAAGGAAGTGCAATACCTTGGCTACGTCGTATCTAGAGATGGAGTAAGGGCTGATCCAGACAAAATCCGAGCAGTGCAAGCATGGCCAATACCAATCGACAAACATCAGGTCCGATGTTTTCTTGGGTTGTGCACTTATTATAGAAGATTTTTCCCCGGATTTGCCAATATTGCCAAACCATTGACAAAATTAACCGAAGAAAAAGCAGAATTTAGATGGAATGAAGACTGCAAAAATTCCTTTAATAAACTAAAACAGGCCCTAGTCACTTTGCCGATTTTGAGTTATCCAAGAGAAGACGGAAAGTTTGTTTTGGATACCGACGCAAGCAATCTGGCCATAGGCGCGGTCCTTTCGCAGGTTCAAGATGGACAAGAAAAAGTTATCGCGTATTTTAGCAAGGTTTTGTCCAGGCCAGAAAGGAATTATTGCGTGACTAGGAGGGAGCTGTTAGCAGTCGTTAAGTCCATCGAACATTTCTACAAGTATTTGTATTGACGAAAATTTTTACTGAGAACAGACCACGCCGCTTTAAAATGGCTTCTGCAGTTCCGTAACCCAGAAGGACAAATGGCAAGATGGATCGAGAGACTGCAAGAGTATGACTATGACACAAAACACCGTGCCGGAAGCAGCCATCGGAACGCTGATGCCTTGTCCAGAAGACCATGTCCGGCGGACTGCAGCTATTGTTCGCGACTGGAAGAAAAAGTCGAATGCCTCCGGAGTACTGTTATGATGGATGATGAGTGGGAACCTGAGCAGTTACGTCGCGAACAAGAAGACGATCCTGAAATAAGACTACTCCTGAACTAGAAAGAAAGCGGCCGACGACCAACCTGGGAAGAAGTGAGTGCTTTGGGCAGAAACATCAAAGCGTACTGGACGCAGTGGGATTCCTTGATAGTAGAAGACGGTTTTCTTAAGCGATCCCTAGAAAGTGTTGAGAGTACGGGAAATAGACTACAGTTGGTAGTGCCAAAGAGCCAGGTGGCGGAAGTGTTGAAGCATCTCCACGATGGGACATCAGGAGGACACTTTGGCATTAAAAAGACATTGGGTAAAGTACGAGAACGATTCTACTAGATGAACTGCAAAGAGGACGTCATGAAATGGTGCCGCAATTGCACGGTCTGCGCATCAGGAAATGGTCCAGCGAGAAAGCGCAAAGCACCCATGAAGCAATACAACGTAGGAAGCCTTTTGGAAAGAGTAGCGATTGACATCGCAGGGCCGTTCCCAGAATCCGATTCGGAAAATAAATACATCCTGGTAGCGATGGATTATTTCACGAAATGGACGGAGGCTTACGCCATACCCAATCAGGAAGCAGTTACAGTCGCAGACGTATTGGTAAAGGAGTTTTTCTGCCAGTTTGGAGTTCCGTTGGAATTACACTCCGATCAAGGTCGCAATTTTGAGTCTGGGCTGTTTCAAGAAGTTTGCCGACTGTTAGGAATTAAGAAGACTAGGACAACGCCTCTCCATCCTCAATCTGATGGCATGGTTGAATGGATGAATCGAACAATGGGCAAGTACTTAGCCAAGGTAGTGTCCGAACACCAAAGAGAAGGGGATCAGTACTTGCACCTTTTCTCAATGGCATACCGATCATCCGTTCACGAAAGCACAGGCCAAACACAATCCTGTGTCATGCTCGGTCGTGAAATACGATTACCATGCGATCTTCAATTTGAACGAAGACCGGAAGAAGTTGCTGGAGAAGATTACGTCAGCAAGCTGGCCAAGAGGCTAGACGAAGTACATGAAGAAGTCCGTAAAAACACACAAATTGCCAGCATCAGGATGAAAACAAGATATGACGTCAAAGCGCAAAATGGTGGGTTTCAACCTGGCGATATGGTCTGGTTGTATAATCCTAAAAGGAGACGTGGTTTGTCGCTAAAGCTGCAAAGGCAATGGGAGGGCCCCTATGAAGTCGTGCAGCGTATTAACGACGTCATATATCGCATCCGAAAACCGCCTAGAGGCAAGCCAAAAGTGGTTCACCTCGACCGTCTAGCCCCGTTTGCTGGCAATAACCACAATACGCAAGTTCAGGTCCGAACAAGAGTAATAAGTAGCAGAACCAGGAATCCAATCGAAGAAATGGAGTTCGAGAAGTTTATAAACTTATACGGAGGTTCTGGAAAAGCTAGGTTCGGAGTTACCACCGAGGAACAACAAGATCTGTTCCAGACACAAAAAGATTACGCCATCGCACATTGCGTGAGCGAGAATCTTGACATATCCAGAGGGGTTGCAGTCGTGTTTAAAAAGAAGTTTGGGCAGCTAGATGAATTACGAAGACAGCAACCGGCAGTCGGAAAAGTTTTAGGACTACGTGGTGACGGAGGCTTCGTTTTTTATTTGGTCACCAACAAATACTCATGTATCAAGCCGTTATACAAAAATCTGTGGCGAACATTATGGAGTCTCAAGAGAGAAATAGAGATCCATCATGTTAAGAAATTGGCAGTACCCAAGCTTGGTTGTGGCTTAGATCAACTAAATTGGAGGACAGTTCGAAACATTTTGGAGGTCGTCTTCCGAGGAACAGGCATTCAAGTGTTGGTCTGTAGTTACCAACCAAGGAGAATATTGTGTCAGGAAAAGTCCATTGACTGTTACTTTGATGGTCAAGGAAGTTGCCGAAATGGAGAAAGCTGCCGCTATCGCCAAGATCCTTTTTACCGGTGTCGCATCCAGTTTCCTGTTCTGGGACAGAACAGTCCTAAGAAGGGGGCAGTGAAACGTTCGAGAAGTTATTCGCAAAGGCTAGAGCCTTCTAAAGCTGTTATCCATATTCTAGAAGATATACCGAAAAATAGGGAACACTCTAGAAGGATTTCTTTATGTGTATATATACCGACGGAACAATTCGTAGGTCAGTTATTGCCGTAACGCGAATGCAGCAGTATTAAGAAGATTATTCAAGTGAAGATAAATAAGGGATGAGCATATTATTGTTTTATATAAATTACTGTAAGTTTTTATCCTTAGATATTTAAATTTAATTAGTTCGGTTAGTTTAAACGTGTATATATATTTTTTGTCGTTTAAATAAATTAGTTTTAATAATAAATTCGCTACACTATTATAAACCTAACTAACACAATACAAGCTAAGGTAAAATAACAAAGTAATAGTTTAATAAAAACAACATTTACATTAATTTATTTACCATTGTAACAGTGTACCGCCTGCGCATAATATAGTTAGTTACTTGATGCAGTTGTTTATTTATACTTAACACACGCATTTAGCACTTTATTTAATTAGACCGATACAGTATTCTTTTGACTAGATTAAACTTTAATTTCCTGGGGATACATGTTATATTTTTACTTAATCTGGATCCAGAACATTCCGTTATTTATTTTCTCAAAGATTCCAAATTTTCACTGCTTTTCTCTGACTGTTGACCGGTAGAAACGGTCATGGCAATATCGACAGCTCTTATCATTATAACAATTTTTTTGAGCATAGAAGTAGCAGTCAATAGACTACTTTTGGCCCTATGTTTTATTTAAATTGTAACTGCAAACTAACATTTGGACGTTTGTTCCTTCGAAGACGACCTTTAACATATTTCCAACTATCCTCCAATCTAGTTAATCTAAGCCATAACCAAGATTGAGTACTTCCAGTTTATTAATGTCATAGAACTTCATTTCACTCTCTTCTTCAATATTATATAATGCCCGCCAGAAATTCTTGTATATTAGCTTTGTTCGTGAGTATTTCTTAGAGACTAGATAGAAAATGCAACACTAGTCACCACGTAGTTTATGATTTTGCCGACCACCGGATGCTGTCTTCGTAGTTTATTTAACCGTTCAAATTTCTACTTAAATAATTCTGCAATTCTTTTAGACATTTTAATCTTTGCGTGTGTGGAACAGGTCGTGGTGCTCCTCGGTTGCAATTTCAAACTTAGCCCTTTCCAGAACCCCCGTACATAAACGTATCAAAATCTATTTCGTTTGCTTGATTCTCAGTTCTGCTTGTTATTATTCTGTTTCGGACCTGATAGTGTTGTTATTGCTAGCAAACGGGGCTAGATGATTAATGTGGACCACTTTCGGTTTGCCTCTGAGTGGTTTCTAGATACGGTTTACAACGTCATTAATTTGCTGCAAAACTTTATAAAGGTCATTTTGCAGCTTTGGCGATTAATTACGTCTTCTTTGGGGATTATATAACCACACGATGTCACCCGGTTAAAACCCACTGTCTTGTGTGACTTCTTATCTAGTGTTTATTCTGCCGCTTGCAATTTGCATTGCATAGCAGTCGTGTTTCACAACCAAGCATGACACAAGATAGTGTTTAGCTTGTGTTTTTGTGAACAGTTAATCGGTATGTTATTGGGAAAAGGTGTAAGTAGTGATCTCCGTTTCTTTGTTGTTCTTACATTACTTTAAATAAGTACTTTCCTATCGTTCGATTTATTTGTTTAACCATGTCATCAGATTGAGGATGAAAAGTCCCCGTTTTAGTTTTTCTAATTCCCAACAGTTTGCAATTGTATTTTTGTGTATTACGAAACTGCTAAGGTTTCCACTTATCCTCAACCATAGCAGTTTTTGAAAAACATTGCATCGGCATCTAGAACAAAATTGATATCTTCTCTTAGATAACTTAAAATTGGCAAAGTGACTAAGACTTGTTTTAATTAACGGAAACCGTTTTTGCAGTTTTCATGCCATATAAATTTTGCTAATTTGTTAGTCATTTTTGTCAATTGTTTGGCAATATTATCAAATCCGGATACAAATCGTCTAAAATAGATGCACAACCTAAACTGCAAACTTGATGCTTGTTAGTGGCTCTTGGCTATGCTTGCACTGCTTGAATTTTTTGTGGGTCAACATATACTACATCTTTAGGTACCACATGGTCAGTTTTAGATTTTCCTTATGTAGTTGTTGAAATACTTTCAAATTATTCAAATGATCTTCTAACGACCTTCAAACCGCAATCACGCTGTCTAAATAAACTAGGCACGTCTTCTAAGACAATCTTTGTAAGAAAGTCAAACGCTCTAACGTTGCAAAAGCGTTACACAGAGCAAGGGGCATAACAATGAACTGCCAAAAACTAGTTCCAATCGTAAACGGTTCTTAGGTTCCAATTTTACTTTTATTTAAAGGGTAACTGTCCTCTATAGTCACATCGCTAAACTGTATGTAGTCTACGCAAACCCTCGTTAATCCATCTTTTTTTTTTTTATTAGTACCGAAGTCGGCGTGGATGTTGTCGTATCAGCTAAGCGTTTCCGGTATTAATTTTGTTTATTAACTTTATATTAACGGTTATTTTTATTTGTCCTTGAGTAAATATTTTTTTGTCAGTCGCCGCTTAAAGTAGTACCGTTAACGGTGATATCTTTTCATTTTTCAACGACATGTCGGGATGAATGATGGTCTTCGTTGCACCTGTGTCAAATGTCAGTAACTGAACACTTTGTCCATTAATCTTGGCATCAAAATAAATGTACAATTGCTTCATAAGCAATAACATTTAAATGGTAATTAAGGCAAACTTTTGTTGGTCAACTTGTTTGAAAAGTTTCAAATATTTTGGGAACGTTTCAGTATTACCGTTTTATTTGATTTTTAATACGTGATTACTTATTTTGCAAATACATGTTGTATAATTTATTTCAAATATTCATCTTTGAAGTTGTTACAAGCTTATAGGTCTTACAAACTGTGCACGACCCTCACACAATCGGAGAGAAGGGAGGTTTAAATTAATAAGAGTTAAAGGGCGCCAGATCTTTTATAATTCTATCTCGATCAGGACAAAAGGTATAAGCTTGTAACAAATTTCAGGTTCGTAATCCTTGTTACTCTGGTGTTCGTGTAACCAACAAAAGAAAGATATGTTACCATAAAAAAAAGACAAAATATGTATAACAACTTTAATTTAATAACGTAGATAATTAACAATGAGTCTATCTAATTCTCAGTCCATAAATGCCAGAAGTATCGGCAACACACAATACATAAGTTTAAACAATGTAAGTAGCGAAGAAAATTACATAACAAATATCATTTGTACACAGCATGCGATACACATCAAATAATTAGTGAAACTACTTCAATGGTATTGAAACAATGATTGTAATTACGGAAGTTAACATAAGAAAAAATTCCGTGAATGACTTTTCTGACAGCGACAAAATAATTAAATAAACTTACTCACAATCCAGTACCTACTTGTTCGAAGAAAACGTTTTTCATGTTAAGTCAGCCTGGAATAAATTTAAATAGCAAATCGTGTCAACATAATGACTCACGAAAGCAAGATTTACTATATTGTTAATTACTACGAAAAGAAAGTACACATAACATAACCCGATTATCGAATGCTGTTGTACACATTGTAACCGGCGTTGAAATTTGGTCGTGAATCTTTTGTAAAAGACCCTTTATCTAATTTATGGTTTTCTTTCTGGAATGAAATTTGATACATTTTCTTAGTATCTACTTTTGTTTATTTTAAACCCATTTTTGAGCGCGAATGTTTTTGTTTGGTGGTTTTAGCTGACTATGCGCTTTTTATGGGAATATTCTTTCGCTGTGCGTACGTGACGTGACGCATGTGGTGACAATATTTTTCATCTTTATTAATTTACTTTGTTTAGTGTTTCATCTTTTACAAAGGGTTTTACGGCGCAAGTTTGTTGAATTAAGTGGGATTACGAGGTCATATAAGGATAAAAATTTTGATTTTAAAAGAGATAGTTGGGGTTGCAATCAAAGAACACCGGGTATCGAGATGTAGTCAAGTGTTCGGGGTGCTTTACCCTACAGTTATGTAATACCGCGGAAGTTAAATAAATGGAACCGTGTTTGGTTTTCCAAATTCGTAATTTTACGGTTTAATGTATTTCATGGTTTCCAAAATTACGCTAACGTTTCGAGTTGGATTTGCTATCGAAGTGTTGTGTTAAGAAAAAAAAAATCCAGTCTTCGCTTTTGTGCGAATTTCACGTTGGTATTAAAAGAGAATTCTTCCGCCGTCATTCCATTGTTTGGGGTACCCTCCAACGTTTCTTCCTGTAGACAGCTGGCAACCCAGAGTCAACCACAGGTTCTTTCCTGGAGTTACGACGACAATTCGAGGTATTTATTTTGTACCGATTATTTAAATGTGAAATTTTTGTTTACGCGATTGTGTTTTAAAAGTTTTGAGATTTTAAGAAAAATCTAAAGTGTCGCGAATTGATGTGCCGATAATATAATTAATAATTGTTAGTATTTGTCGAAACTAGGTGACAAAATTTTCGTTGAAGTAAAGTTTTTATTGAACGTTAGCCGTTAAAAAAAACAATTTACGATTAAAAATTTTCGTCTTGGTTAATAATAACGAATTATGTCGTTTTATATTTAAGTAATTTTCTTTTATGCAATGCGCACACGGCCGTGATTTTTAGGTAATTAAGATTTACCAATTTTTGTTTGTTTTATTTCTTTAAATTTTGTATGTTTTTTTTGTTTTTGTGTATTTATTTAGTTAACTTTAATTTTTTTTCTTTTGTTTATTAAACGTTCATTTTACGTACCTTTTGTTCTTGGTGTTTTGTTTTGTTAATTTTGTTGATTTCAATACTATTATTTTATTTTCAAATAAATGTTAAATAGTTAAATTGTAAACAAGCTTTTAATTTCGTCGGCCTTCGCGTGTGTAAATTTTTAGATTATTTCAGATTTTAGTGAGATACACTCTATTAAGGTAAGTCCATTTAGAGTGCATCTTTCAGGAGCGGGTTTGTGGTTGGCAAGGGCCAGAAGTCCAGTACGCTTTACTCCTTTCTGGCGCCCTTTGATTTTGATTTTATTACTTTTAGATTTTGTGTTTTCGTCAAGTTTTCCAAATCAATCACGAAATTTTGTGTATAACCCACCCCGTCTTCACTGAGCACTGGCATAACACCGTTTATGTTACTGTATTTCAGGCAAGTGCATTTCTACTTTTGCATGTAACAACATTCAGTGAAAGTTGGTTTCGCAGATGTTTGCCGCATGAGTAAAATCTCACAGAAAAGTTCTTGTCTTCGGTTTTTAGTTTTAAAGGTATGCCTTATAGAGTTATACTCGTCCCATAAAGGTATTTATCGATATTAATCCCTGATCGATAATGCATTGAAACGTACAGCGAAAACGTGCGGAACGGCCTGTGACAAATAAACTATTTTAAATTTGTAATGAAATTATAATTTTATTTCCATTAACGTTGATGTTATTAGAAACTTTAAATTTTAAACGGCACATACCATTTTAGGTAGTTGTCGGTTTAACGTCTTGATAGGAAATGACAGTAAAAAGAAAAATAGGCAGAGGGCGTCAAAACCGAAATCTAATTTTAATTCAGCGTATTACGTTATGAAATTTTTGCACGTAACAAAGTTACTGGCAAGTGGCTTGTTTTAAACTTTTTTTGTGGCCGCTCCTTTTCAGGATTTTTAGGGATAAGATTACGAATGTTGTACTTTTTATTCCATATTCCAAACAATTACCTAATAATAGAAAAAAAAGCAAATCGAAAGTAAACCTATAAACTGAAAGAATAGAGGTTAAATTAAAGTGTTATTAATGTAGATCACTAAACTATTATAAGTAGTTTAACGTGAAATCTTTTGCTTTTTTTCTACTGCATCTGAAAACAAAAAATGCATGTTTTTGATTGTGAACACAGTTAAATGTTTTTTTGTTTTTATCTGTGTTACATTATTCGACTAATACAAATGATGATCCAACTGTCATTTTTCCTGAATACGACAATATATTTATTTCAAGTAGGTTTTTCTGTAGAGAGCAAAAGTAAGAGAAATACATAAGTTGTAAGTTGTTTACTTAGGTTTTTATGTGTTGCCATAAAGAATGACTATATCTTAATTTTTGTCAATTAAGATGCTATAATTTTCAAACAGATTGCTGATACCAGATAAGTTTGGTTGCCGTAAGGCGTTTTTTATAAATAGTTTAATGAACGTCGTCGTAATGAACGTGTAAAGGTTCATGGATTTTTTATATACTTAATACAGACGTCTACCGGACATTGTGTATTAATTTGGTTATTATGATTTTTAATAACGTGTTTTACGAAAGAAATATGTTGCAGTGCTTATCTTATCGACTAAATATGCAATATGTTTTAAAACGATAAAGGTGGCTATTTAAGTAAAAAGATGTTTTGAACAAATCTATTCAGAAATGATCTAAGAATGTACTTTTACCGCAGATGTAATTTAAAATTGATTTTCGTATCAGCAGCTATGTTTGTTTATAAGTAAACAACCGCAGAATAAAAAAGTGACGTTAAGAAACTGAAACATATAACTAATCGTACGCTACTGTAGTATAATCGCGACACAAAAGGCTGAATTTTACATAAATGCGTTCTCGCATCGATCCTCTTTTTATTTGATTGCTTTTATAGTAATAAATATGCAAGAGAACAAAATAAAATGTTATTTACAATAGTTATTAAATTAACTAAGCGTTATGTTATCGGTCATTAAATCAACTTGTCAAATATGTTTGTGCATCTTCTGTTAGTACCAAATTTAGTTAGCACAAATTAAACCAGCAGCAGTTATTGATAGCTATATACTTCGTCATAATTAAATTTTTGATTACGTTTTCTAAAACTGGTATGGTAGCATTTATGACATTTTTTTAACAATTAATTAAATAAACATTTAAATAATTAACAATGTGAACTTTAAAAATAAACACGAGTTTATCGTTTAACTTTGTATTTGCTGTGACAAATAAATCGACAAACGTCAAGGGACATAAAATGTACTGCAAATGTTGTAAATTTCTAATAAATTATTTAATTTTCTATTTTAAAAATTAATAGCTTATAACTTATGTACAAGAAATTTTTATTAAAGATAGAAGTTAGAAACATTCAGTATGCAGCACATAGTGTACTACTGCTACTCATCGCTCGTTAACTTTATCATAAGAAAGTACTACTAGGTTAGACATATACATCGATATAAATTTTTATTTATAAGTCAGTAATGAATTTATTAGTAATATAAAATGTTTCACAAACGAACGCTTTAAATTACACAAATATTACCTAATTAAAATGATTGTCAGACGTTAACGATTTTTTGCGTTACTTATATTTTATGTGCGCCGCAATACGTTCAGTTATGTTAAAAAATGGATAATCCTTGTTAACGTTCATATCACCTCAAGGGTCGTCCGTAAAGCCAGCCCGTATCCTTTTTATAAATGGTTCACAGGTTATGACGTTTAATATCTATCTATTATGCAAACCCATTTCTATATTCTAAGCGATGTACTACCATTAGTAAAACAAATCTTTTGTTTATTAAAAAATCTGATTTTTGCATTATACCATTTTAAAATTTAAACATTTATTTTTAACTGTTTTTGATTTTATTTTTTAGTTTTTGTAGAAATGTTTTAAAGCGTATATTACTATTAATTACAAACATACGGGTGATAAGCAAGTGAAAATTTAACTAAAACACGCCTAAAGCATAAGTTGACTTTTGATCCTCTTCAACTCACAGATGCCTCATTTCCGATTAATTTCCTTTTCATTATTTACTTATCACAACCAGTTCCTTTTAATGAGTACATATAGAAAATAAATATTAAATGGTATTTATACGACAAATATTAATATAATTTCGTATGTTATATTATGGCTTTTCAATTAATAAATTTATTGCGTATAAATCTATCTAGTCAACTCCATAATTGGAACTATTAAAGCAGTAACTTCAATTTACTAGGTTATTAGTTGATACAAATTGTTTTATGTTTACATTACATTAATATGTATAATTAACTTAATTGTATTTATTACTATTAAATATCTTAAGTAATTTTTGTTATAAAACTTTGTTGAAAAATTTAACATAAACATAATTGCTTTTACTACGTTTTATGTTTAAATATTATTGTTATGTTATGACTAGCTCTAAATACCTCATTAATAAAGTTATATGTTTAACTAATTTATTTTATTATTAAATTGCGTAAGCATTAAAATTAAGTTTTAAAGTAGAACAAATAAATAATCATAATAATTGACAATTGATTACTTTTAAAAAAACTAAACAAACCGTATTTTTTATATAATAAATAAAAATATTTAAATTACTTTAGATAGGTGCACATTTAAATTTGTTATAAATTAATTTGCAAAATACATATGTAAATAACGGTAGCATAAATAAAAACTTGAAACATCAAAGAATAGAATACGTTTGTAATGTAAATAGTAGTATTTGTTGAACGTACATGCCCAACTAATCAGCAAACACGAATTTTATTTTTATTAGTTAAACCATTCTAGATAACATTAACTTTTGTAAACTTTTCTAAATAAAAAAAAACACGTTTTTAGATACTAATACAGTCTTTCATCAGTACACTCTACCTAAAAATTAAAAAATAGCATTTTTCGATTGTAGTGAAATACATATTTTATAGAAAAAAATGCAGCAGCATTAATAAAAAGTCAATGTTTTATACATAGTACAATTAACAACAAATTGATTAACATCAAATAAAACAAGTTTTGTTTGTCAAAGTGACAATAATTATGAACGTATAGACATAATCGTACTTAAATTTTGAGTGTCATTGTTAAAAATAACATTATTACTATGTTTTCTGATGATAATTAGCTTCATAGTGTTGTAGACCAATGAGACATTAAGAACAGTGTCACATGCACCAATCACAAGTTAGAAATGATTTCTTTAACTAAAAAGAATGTATGCTACTTTTCTTGCTACTACCTCATTGTTTTAACATTATTTTAGCAACCATTAATATTTAAAAAAATCAAATGTCATTTTGAAAAAAGTAAAAATGTCGCGCTTCGGCAACATTCCTGACGCTTCAGTTAATGAAAACATTCAAAATTCGATTCCGAGAAAGACAACTCAGTGTAGAGAAAGTGTGTGGAATCAATTTACAGAATTTTGCCAACAACGCAAATATGAATTAAGCGAATCTTTGTCCACTGATATGATTGCAAGTATTTTAAAAGATTATGCATTTAATATGCGGAAACGTAATGGAGAAGATTATAAGAAATCTTGTGTCAAAACGATATGGAATACAACCGCCAAGTTAGTGCAAGACTTGTATTTTAACAAATATAATAGAAGAATTGACCCATTCTAGGATATAGTCTTCAAAGCTGCAGGAGAAGCGGGGAGCACCAAACGCAAGCAGCTGCAATCAATTTCGAAGAAACGGAAAGTAAGCGCTGAAGCATTTTCTCTTGAAGAAATTGACAAGATTATAAACAGCTTTGACGAAGATACTCTAGAAAGTCTTCAGAAAAAGTTTTTCCACATTGTTTCTTTTGAATTAGCGTGGCGCGGTGAACAAGGAAGCAATTGTATCACGGACTGTTTTAAAGAAGAAATAAGAAACGATGGATGTGCGACAGGCAGGATTATTTATAATCCTATATTTACAAAAACTTGTCAAGGTAGGTTAACAATAACTAAAGAAATTCATTAAAATTTAAATAATATAGGAGGTGCTGAAAAATGCGCAGAGAATAAGTGGCTTACCCCTAACAAGGAAAACATAGACCGATGTCCAGTAAGGTTATTCAACAAACTGCAAGATAACTGCAAAATAATAAAACATAGTTCACACATTACATCTAATAGACTATTTTTAACCGCAAATCCTCACTGGGAAACAACTGAAAAATAGTACAAAAATTTTCCTGTAGGTCACAATGAGCTTGCGAGGTAGACCAAGTTCTCCGCGGCAAAAATTGGATTAGATGTTAAAAATAGGAAATTGACAAATCACTCGCATCGTTCTAGTATTGTTTTGCATTTAGCAAAATCTGAAATAAATGAACAGGGATTAATTAAGATTACTGGCCACAGTAACGCATCTTCAATAAAACCATATCTTCATATTGACGAGAACCACCACACCAACATCATCAACCAAATACGACACACCAACTCAAACATCATTCATCAAAATTCTAGTTCAGATTTACCTCATGTCGCATTTCCATCAACTTCAAAACAAAATAATTCTCAAGCTACGTTCACTAATTGTATTTTTAATTATAATTATAATTGTTCTCATAAATAAAGTTGTTAAAAATTTGACGTATTTAACGCTTCATTCAGTTAATTCTCCAACCGAAGATCATTCGCTCTCAACTCTTGTCAGGCAAAATTTAATTTTTTTTTATTTGCAATGATTGCTAAAAAGTAATTAAACTCTATCAAAACTTAGAATGTAGTTTCAGACACACCAAATTTTATATAAATTAGTTTTGTTTCTAAATAATTGTTACAAAATGTACTACAATCATTTAAAAAAAACGGTTGTTTTTGTAGTACTATAGCTTACAATATTGTTTAAAAAATTTTAGTGAAAATATATATATTTTGTAAATAATATTAAAACAATTAATAGTAAAAATTTTATTACAAAATTGATGTATAATGTTTATTATAATTTGTGTATACTTTTGTGACACTTGTTAGAAATCAGTGGGAGCTCGTGAAGTCGCGCTTAGGATGGGCTACATTTTTCAAGATTTGTACAAGAACAAAACGAGAATACTACTCTACAGGCTACACACCAAACCACAAAATATATTTTAACTAAAGATGTTCAGCTTTTGCCATCATGTAGTAGAATACAGAGCAAAAGAAAAACCAAACCAGGAATGACGGCAATTATAACAAGCACCTCATACAAAGAAGAACTTGGGAAAAGTATTTCAGCAAAAAAGAAAAAGGAAGTTTTGAAAACAAAGAAAATTAATTTAAAAAAAAGAGTAATAAAACAGAGAAAATTAAGACAAGAACAGAAAAACGTGCACTCGAAAATTCAGCTACAGAACAGCGGGACAAAAAAGAGACAGTTTAAAATGGAATATTCAGAATTCGGTGATTCAGGTAAAGACCTAGTTCTAGATTATGATTCAGATATGAAAGTCTTAGAGCAATAACACCAAGAAGATAATGACGCGGAGTGTTTGTATTGCAATGGATTCTACTCGAATGATGCTAGATGCAAAAAATGGATCCCTTGTACTAAATGTGCTAAATACTAAATGTTTCCGTTGGGCACTGATTTAGCCAGAAAAATGATTTCTGTGTGTAATTTTTGTTTAAACACTTAAATTGTACAGATTACATGTTCTAATAAAAGGGATCTTAATTTCGGATACCCTATAAAAATTGGGGGCATTTTTTTAATACTACAATTTTTTTGTTTTGTAAATTATTCTTTTCTACTAAACTATTTGAAAGCAATATAATATAAATATATGAAATGAAAAGGTTTGACATGTTATACGTTTGCTTCATAACTACCTTTTTTTCATAAAAAAAAGTATGCGTTAACAAAAGCGTATAAATTAGGGTATTTTACTCTACGTATTGCAGTTTTCTCTGCTTGATTTAGTTCCAAATTTGGAGTAGGCTTTTTGAGAGATTTTATTTCATTCTTCTTCTTGACTGAATTATTAGCGATCTATCGAGAAAACACTAATGATAATTATTGTGTTTGATATAAGGACTTGAGTCTCATCGATTTTTACAGATTTTTTCTTGGCAAGAAAGATGTTCCAAAGATAATAATAAAATAAGTTTGTTGTAATTAAAAAATTATAATAATTATGTGTATTTATTTTACCATTTAAAATAAAAAATAGTAAATATTCATTACAATTTGTGTATATTTTTGTTACGCTTAGAAATTATACTCAAAATTTTGTATGATGAAATTTGGTAAAAAACGAACACGGCAATATTATGTATATTTTTACATCAATTTGTACTAATCATGTACCTACTGTTGTATAAATATTTTAGCAACAATTAATGTTAGATATTGCTACATTTTGCAGTTATATAATTTTGTATGAGTTTGAATTAGAAGTTGGTGCTGTCTGTATTTTTACTAAAATTTGTGCAAAATATTTATACAATTATACCAATTTCTGCAATTTTTTTTATGTATTTACATTGTTGCTTTCTTCTATTTGGGAGTAACTATAATAATAATTTTACGAAAAAAAGTTAAGATTTATTCTTTGTTCAGTTGTTTCTCGTTTGTTACGATCGATGTTACAATTTTCTCTGTACAAGATCATATTTTTTAAATACAACACTTAATAGTTTTGTATTTTTTTTAGCATTAGTGCCAACTTATAATTTCATAAATATTTGTTAACAAAATTGGGTCGGATACGCAATTTTGTATAGAAATTCTAATTAAATTTATTTAAAAAAAAAAAAGTTTAATTTAATATACTGTGGTTTTTATTCCGCAATATTTCACTTTAAGAAAAAGTTTGTAAACAATCTGAAAACAACGAAACATACAAAATGATCTACATAGTTATATTCAACATAGTTACCACAGAAATTTGATATCAAGTTGTGTTTTGGTTGTAATGCCTATGACACTTTACAAAGCTGTGTACTAAAATATAGAAGGTATCTTGCCGAATTGGTAATTTTACAAGTAAAGTTGTTCTGTTAGGAGCCCACTACATGGATTCCGCTGACTATTAAAAGCGGGCAACTAACTAAAAAGTAAACACAAATTACAATACGGTTCCTTCTCTTTACATTATACGCGCTCTGGTAACAGTGTTGGGTACGATTGCATTAGTTTAAATTGTCTTACAATTGGCATCAGATGTCTAATTATTATTAATTAAATTGTATTGTTACTCAACAAACTAGGAACATGAACAAAAAAAGGGATTAGTTATAAAAATGTTATTCCAAAAGTTTGCTGTTCTTTAATAATAACTACATTGCTTACTATGCTAATAACAATTGCAATACGCAGACGTCACATATATTAGTTTAATTACAATTTATTTGTCTTTAGCAAAGATTGTCTTTGCTTTGTTCAAAAAATTTAAAATTTAGTTAAAAAGCCACGTTTTGTAAATAACGAATTGATAGATACGGTTTTCATTCTCTGACAGTTTAAGGAACTCGTTATTAGCTACGCACGTCTACAGAAGAGGTATCTTAATCGACGCCATTTGGTCTTAACTGCATTTAAAAATTTGTCTTAGTGTTTCGAGGACAGTCGGTGACACACCTACTTTCCTGCTCCGAGACGCTTTTCTGCGATTATCGATACAGATCTTTCTAAGGCGCTCTAATTCTTCAGACCATTAGTAGAGTGCATTATGTTTTATTCCTGTTCTTCGTTTGAGCATATTTTCATTGCAAAAGTGGGTTATAGAGTTAACCATAGCCCTTAAATTGTTGGGAACCTCTTGCGAGAACCTTGTTTCCATTGGACTTAAGAATTTATGTGGGTCAAACTTGTTAATGTTCCACCGTGGTCTCTGTCGTTTTGAGCAATTAGTTGCTAGTTTAATTAATTTAGAAGAAGTTTCAGATTAATAATAGATTAAGTAAAATCTACCCCAACTCTGAGCACCCTAAATGTAATTTAATTAAATTAAACAATCTTTTTAATATTAATTTACAAAAAATTTTTATATTTGGGTAAAATCGCCACCAATTACATTAGACCAGTGGCGTCACCCATAAAAATAAACAAGAGGTGTGTTTAAAATACTTGTGTAATCTAGAAATATCCGCATTTGCCTTTTTTAACTAAAAATTAAACAATGTTGTACATTTGATGGTATATTTTAATAATAATTAAATTCAAAACGTTTGTAAATGAACGGATAGTGTCCAATACTTCAGACATTTATCATCCACGCGGTACTATCAATGTTTCTACTTTGAAGACAAGCCGTGAATATGAAATTTACAATGTGTTTACTAACCATGTATTTCTGATTGACCATCTACATATGTTAATTATTACTACGTATGTTTAAGCAACCAACGGTGGCAAACGCCATGCCACCTAGTTATTAAAATGGCGCCAGAAGTCTTTACTAAAACATTTGGTAGACACATGTTTGAATTAATTACTTGTTAAAACTTTGTTAGTACATTAAAAAAAATTATTAATTAATTTATCGCGTACGCGACATATAAGTATACGTGCCACATATACATTTTAATACTACACTTGCTGCGTAATTCTGTTTTTACAACAAATCATGAATAAAAATGTTTAACCATACCTATAAGAATTGACCAACATTAACTTTGTGAAAAAACTATATATAAAGTGCAATGATTTTCTGAAATAATCACTCAAATACTAATTTTTAGCCTGACCAGGAACAATGTAAATAAACCACGAGAATTAATTTACATCTGGAACATAATTCTCTGTTCTTTTTTATCACTGCGATTGCTGGAGTTAAAATCACTACTACAAATAATTGTTCTAACGACGTCTGAAAAAGATGACCTTACATTTAAAAATAAAGCAAATAACATAAAATTGCTAAAGGTAGCACTTATATTGTTTCCCACGTTTTTAAATGGTTGGCGAACGAAAAAGCGACACTTTCGGTATGCAGGGCGTAGGTCGGGTATTACGAGTTCTCTCTCTTTCCTAGTCCTAGGGTAGAATCAGATCAGTTTGCATACTATCTTTAATAGATACCAAAATTTTTGTTTCGTTTACTTCAAAAAAAAATTTTTTTGGTTTAAAATTAATCAACATTGTTTTTGCATAATAAAGTACAATTTATAACATCCATGACAATCGAAAATCCAACAATCTTGAAAGACTATTTTGCAATTGTTGCATTTTATTTTTATATTAGCTATATTTTACTCAAAATAGCTAGAATACAAGATACGTAATCGTTATTTACGTAACAAGTAGAATATGGATACTATTAATGCACGCATGTGAAAATTTTCCCAACAAAGTCGTAGGCCGAGTGGTGTAATCAAATAAGTGTGTTAATAAAATAGTACCCTACGTGTTACGTACAAAATTTTATCTACAACTATAACTATTGCAATTACAATAATTATTTTATTAATTAAAATAATTAGTTTTAAAAAAACGAAATACATACATACATCTAATAAAAGTTTGTATAACTTTATTATCAGGCATAGATACAATTGTCACTAAATGTTAGCGTCTGAAATTAATTTATATTAACTAGCGCGGTCATAAATTCAAAACAGCACTAGTGCGGTAAGAAAGATCATCATGACATTTTAATGAGTGTCAAATCATAGTCATTATATGACAGTTGTAGCTAAACATATTAATAACAACCGATGCATAATGACGTAATGAATTCATTACACCCTGTAGTTACGCCCTCTTATTACGCACTCAAAAATATTTTTTTTTATAAAAATTTGTTTAACTTGAGATTGTAACATGTTTTCTATATTTTGTGCATTTTTTTCTCATACTTGTGAAATTAATGCACATTCATTTGAATAGAAAAGGCAATTAGACTTGTAATTAGGTATAATTTATTTGACAACGATGTTATTTAAATTTAAATAAATAAAATATTATTTTTGTTTATTTGAAACCCTAACAATAGACTAACAATAATATGTAAGATAAAAAAAAACTTGCAATTTAACATAATAATTAGTTATTTAGTTTTTACTGGTTATTACAAAATTTGATAATATGTATATTTTAGTAATATTTATTTTTTTTTAATTATACTTTATTAAAATACAAATTTTGTTCGTTAATTGCACAAAAAATACATTCAAACCAATGTAAATATTATCGCAGTATGTACATTTTTACGCTTACTACTGCATAGATAGAAAAGTGTTTGGTAAACCTGTTGGATTGGTGTATTACCATAATTAATATAAATTGATGTATGATTCTAGCGGCTTCCATCGTTAATAAATCATAAGCCCTAAGGCAGTTTTCCTAAGCTGAGGTTTGCAACATGGCGTGAGACATCTAATTATCCTTCGTAAATGCTTATAAAGTAGATTTACCGTTACTAAGTCTTCAATCAAAACTAGAAGTATTTGTATCAAATGTAATTAAATTATATGTAAATATGCTATATATTACTTTTACAACTAACATGGCAACTTCATATATTAACGGTGGTTTAAATTAAGTTTTTCTAATAAAATTGTGGAGAAAATCTACAACGTTTTTTTTTGCTAATATTTTTTGCTTTCAAATTGTGTTTCAGGTTTTTTAAATAAAACTGGATATTATTTACTTTAACTATCTATTAAAAGTTTGTATGTTTCAGATAAAATAAACATAAACAAAATACATAAAAGACTACATATATGTACAAATATTAATGCGTTTAAAAATATCTATTGTACTAAATCAAATAACGTTTATTATTAATATTTTACTAAGTACTTTGACATTCCTTTAAACTATTAAAACTATAGAATTTAATAATAAATCTGTTTAAGTTTATTTTAAGTATAGTATTTTGTTAGTTTTACAATGTATACATAAAAGTTAATCATACTATATTTGTTAGGTAATGATTATTTATTTGAAAATAATAAAAATTAACTGTTTGTTTTTCTGTAATAACAAATATTTATTTAGTAAATTTTTAGATTATTTTACATTTGTTATTATTATCAAAAGTTGATAATGTAATTAAATATGAAAAACGTATATAAAGATTTTTAAAATATTTGTTTTTTACTAGGTAAGCGTAATTAATATTAGTTGACAATTTTATATAATTTATAATAACGTTTTTAGTCTGAAGATGGTCATATGTGTTTAAAAGACCGAAACATGTCACTAAATATATAAAATAAATTATAAGACATTTCATATTGGATTACGACATTGTTTATTTTATTTATTGATTTTTGTTTTTAGTTAATAGAAAGCGTTTTGGATGTCGATTGCATTATTATAACGTTTTTTTATTTTTCTGGTAAAAAATCTACTAAGAAAACTGTACTGCGCAGTATGTAAAAGCACTTCTCTCAGCAGATTAGTGACTACTTGGAATCGAACAATTTATTTTACAATTTCCTATAGTGTTAAATCTATCAAACATCAGAAAAAATGATGTCTATCAAGCTTTGCCTTAATTATTGTCGAATAAATAATAATAGAAAAAACAACCAAAAACTGTTGACATTTTGTTACCTTGTTTGGTTTTAAATATTTTAAACATTAGGTTTCAAAAACTGTAAAATAGATTGATTAAGTTTTTGGTCATTTACATTAATATCTTCTAGATTGTGTAATGCATTGTATGATAAAAAAGACTAATAAACTCCGCACTGTGCGGCTTGTTGTAACAAACTGTTCTAGTACATTTGGACAATGCAAAAAACAAATTATTTGAAAATTATTTTCAGAACTTAGGTTCAGTTGTGCTAATGTTAAACTCAGTATAAAGTATTTCTGTTACTTAAAAAAAAATATTAAACATATTACACAGTAAAATCTGACACACGCTGTTACAAATACGTGTGTGGCAAAAAGTTTTTGTTTAGACCACGCCCTTTTAAAATAGTTTTTGCTACTTAAAAATTTTATAAAAACAATTTGATTGACAAAGTTAACAGAAATATCTGACGCTTTGTAAAGCAACCAAGAATACATAAATGGTTTCTGTATCGTTTCAAAGAAATTCCATGGGTGTTTGCGTTACAATTGTTACCTTTGGTTTTATATTGATTATATAAATGTTTGTCATGCACTAGCCAAAAGTAGATAAATATTTTCTGCAGTAAAATAAATGCATCGATTTTTATCTTTTGTTATCTGTTCTATATTTGAACAGGACAATAATGTGAAAGCGCGGTATCAAACCCATAATTAAGGGAATTGCTTCAAGCTTATAGGTGTTACGAACCCTACTTGGTCAACTCACACTAGTCAAACAGAGAAGGGTTCAAGTAAATCGAATTTAATGGGCGCTAGATCTTAATAAGTAAACATTTCTGTTTTGATCAAGATAGAAGGTCCAAGCTTGCAACAAAATCAGGTTTGTACCTCTCAACGGACAAAAAAAGATAGATAGATAAGTATAACAACTTTATTTAATATCGTCGATTATTAACAACAAGCACAACAATTTATCGTAGATTATTTAACGACGGTTATATATACGCCGAAAGTAACGGCAACACAAAATATGTAGGCATAAATTACACGTAGGATGTATGTAGACTAAAAAATTAAATTGATAATCACAAGTGCGCAAATGCAATTAAATAAGATTTACCTACAATCTAGTACTTGCCCGAAGAAAACGTTTTTCTCGTTAAGCCGATCTGGACTATTAATGAACAGAACAAATTAAGTCAGCAAAAATTGGAAATAAAAACCGGTTATCGAATGCTGTTGCACACATTAAATTAAAGGTGTATCGGAGAAAATTTCCTTTTTGATGCTTCCTTTTTTAGATTTAAATTAGGCTTTCTAAATTGTAATATTTCCATTATGGTATTTGGTCGATATTAACCCTTCATTGGCGGAGAATACACCTAATACATGTGGACTAACACGTGTCCGGTCGTGAAGTAAAAACGAAACTTGTTATAGGGCGTCGAAAGTAAAAATCTATCTTCCCTGTAATAAATATACAGGATTGTACATTTTAAAATTTATGCACGTAACGGGATTGCAGCGTTCGTTTGATTTCTGAATCTGAATTTATCACAAATTTCGCCTATACGTCGACAACACACTGTACCTCTACATTTGGAAGAAAATTGACACAGTTGTTAAAAAAAGGACGTGCATTTACGTAAATAGAAACACTAATTGCCTCGGGCACATTTTTTTTGCGCATTGTTTAACAATGTATTATTTAATTATTTACAGGAATTTTAGAATATACAAACTTTAAATATATTCATACTTGACAAGATATTTATTAAAAGTTTTTTTATTACAATATTCATAGGTTTAATCAAATTTTAGTAGTTTTCGAAGAGTAGTGTTCTCGTAAATTTTGGTTCGGTGTGCGAGAATGGAAATAAAATCATTAAAAACTAAAAAACAAATGATTAAATATATATTTAGGCATTAGTATTTCATAAGTTAATGTTACTTGTATGTGTAGACGTATTTTTATATTACTAAATAAAAATATTTTTTATGAGTTTTATAAGTACGTAAACAATTCTAATATTAACCTACTTGCCCAGAAGCAACATATTGCTTACACACGGATTTTATATAAAAAGAAATACTAGATCTGTAAATTTTAAAATATAATTTTTTAGTGATGTTTGTACTCACCACACTATTACTTATTTGATTAACAATTATTAAAATTGTATTAAAAATATGTGTAAAGGAATATTTGTCAAACCTTCCTACTACAAATAAATAACTAGTACTTAAAAAACGTCTATGAATTAATAAATAATATAATTTAAATTATATAAGTTAAGGTCAGGTGATTTATTGTTTGTCTATAGTAGATTCAATTTACTTAAAGTTTGCTTAGCTTTCTTCAGGTTGTTGCAAGACCAGTCTTCGTAGTCGGTTTACTTATTTTTGTTTCTTTTATGAGTACGTTGGTTTAACTTGTTTTTTTTTATTGACTTACTTTGATTTTGATGTGATTTTTAATCGGACATGTGTTAGCAGATTTTTGCTCCTGGTTTACTATTTTGATTAGTCTACTGTTTTAGGTTTTATTGTGTTTTTTATTCTGTTAGCTACGTACTCTTTAGATAAAGAACCACCACTTCTCAATTCATCGGATTCTGATTCAGAAATGAACTTTGGATTGACGAATTGTGCTTGTCTCGTGGTGTTTCGCATCACCCAATTTATTGATCAGCGTTTCAGATTTTGATTGGCAAAGCTCTTCTTGGTTTTGGATTGAACCGAAGCTTTTTACGTTTGTGAAATAATGTTGCTGCTTTGTTAAAGTCGGAGTTTTTACCTTTGGATTATGATAAGCTTTTAATGGATACTATTCGCAACCGTACGATTAGATCTAACGAATCCATTGGTACATACGTTACCACTATGCGATACCACTTTCTTTAGCTGTCGGAAATATTGTTAGGTTTTTTGCTAACTCTATTATTTACTCTCTTAATGCCTTTTCACCTTCTTTTGTATCTACTACTACTTCAGATACTTTAGTTTGTTGCCGTTCTCAAGGTGATAAGGCTTTACGTTCTGTTCGTTCTCATCATTCTTCTCTTTCTAATTTCTTTACAGTTTCTAGGATTTTTAGAGCTACTACCAATCCTTGGTGCTTAAATTTAGTGTCTTAATTTACGGTTTCTCCTCGACCGTTGTCTCGTTGGTGTGTTGTAAAATTTTTTTTATACAAACGGGTACGTGTTACTCTAACGCAAGTAATTTATTCAGAATCACCATATATCTGGTTGTGATCACCGCAGTGTTAGGTGCACCTTAGAGTTCATATAAAACTTTCCTACTAGGTCGCGTTGTCACGCCTTGTTTCGTACTACCGTATACGGTAGCAGTTTTAATCTCAATCTTCTTAACCGATTGTTTTTTATGTCTTCTAAATCTCTACTAATTATTACCCCTAAAGGTTGATGATTTGTATGTACTATTGTATTATGATGTCCATAAACATAAAAATGTAATTTATTTAGAGCCCACGCCACTGAAAGCATTTTTTTTTCTATTTGTGCATACTGCGTTTCCGTATGCGTTAAACATTTAGATATAAAAGCTACAAGACGTTTTTCATGTAGGGGACAAGCTCTTAATGTATGTTTGGAAGAATTACATTGAACTTCTATAGGTTTTCTAAAATCAAACGGTACCTACGTAGTACAGCTTTTAATAATTTCTTTAATTTTAAAAAACAATTCATCGTGCCTATTGGTCTAAAACCAATTAACATTACTTTTAACCAAGTTTCTAAAAAGAGAAATAACAGAACCCAACCCAGGTAAATAATTCCTAATAAAATTGACCATTTTCAAAAGACTTTGTAAATCCCGTTTGTTTTTTGGTATTTCCAGTTCATCAATACATAGAGTCCTTTCAGGATTTGGCACCATCCCTTCTAGCCCATATATTGCACCTAAATATTTTACTTTACTTTTATAGTACTGCAATTTTGACTACAGTTTGAACGATTATATGTAATTCTTCAAGAGTATCAGCAGCACACAGTACATCCTTAAAATAGGGAATTACACCTTTAATGTTATTAAAATATTTATTTATTAGTTTATTAAAAATTTTCGGTATTACCGACAACCCAAATGGTGCTCCTAAATATGCGTAACATCCGAATGGAGTACTGAATGTACACAGTTTACTTGACTTTTTATCTAGAACTAGCTGATGAAAACCGTCTTTCAAATCAAATACGAAAAAAAAATTCTTATTTGCTAATTTTGCAGTGATTTCCTCTAACGTAGGAATTCCATAAAAATCTCGAATTAGGTATTTCTTAAGTTGAGAGGGATCGATACACAAACGCAATGTTCCATCAGTTTTTTCTACGCAAACTAAATTGCTAATCCATTCTCTAGGTACATTTGCTGCAATGATCACACTTCTTCTGTTATATTTGTCCAAAGTTAATTTCAATTTATCTTTAATCTTAAAAAGCACTCGTCTAGTAGGACTGACTTTTGTAATTGCATTGCTTGACATTTTTAAACTAATTATGTCAGGAAATGATCTCAACCCTCTAAAAATATCTCGATTTTCATTTATAAATTTATCTCTCAAGTCATCATTTTCTGTTACATTATTTACTCTTTTTATCAGGATTAGTTTTATATAAAAACTTAAACCTAAAAGAGGTACACAATTATTATTTTCAACAACAATAAATTGAACTTTAACATGCTTACTTTCATACCTAATCAATCCATTAAATTCACCAATTGGAGTAATTTTAAATTCTCCAAAAGCTTCCAATTTTAGCTTTGTATTTTCTAATTTAACATTATCAATTTTATTAAAAATTTCAATAGGTATTACTTCCATAGATGCTTCACTGTCAATTTTAAAATTTAACTCAACATTATTCAATATTAATTTCACATACCATTCCTTGTCATTACCATCGATAAGCATAATAACATTAAATTGAAACCCTTCCTCAATTTCACTTAATTCTAAAACTGTATTACAATAGTTCCTAGGATTATTTATTCGTATGCCACAACAAGATTTAAAATGATTTTATTTTAAGCATTTATTACATTGCTTGCTATAAGCTGGACATTTTCCCTTATCATGACTACGATTACATCTTTTACAAATAAATTTATTTACCTTATTTATATATTTCTCGCGCTGCTTGTTATCCATATCTTCTTTCTTCTCTGGGTTCTTTATACTTAACACCTTCAGTTTTTTATCTTCCAACGTTCTCTTGTTGGCTTCTGCACATTCAGCAGTTTGGCAGTAACTGACTGACTGACATGGATGAAATAACTGGCGTAACGCCCAGCTCTCGTGTTGATTGGAATATCTTGCAGATTCCATCAAATATTCAGTTATCTGACCCCCGATTTAATGAGCCTGGCGATATAGATCTTTTAATTGGTTCCGCGCAGTTTTTCAATCTGTTATGTGTGGGTCAAATTCATTTAGGTTCTAATCTACCGATTCTGCAAAAAACTAGACTTGGGTGGGTTCTTTCTGGTCCTACAAGCCCCCTAGTATTTATCCAAACTCAATGCAACGTCAGTATCAAAGATGACCTTTCTGGTTTAATTTCGAAATTCTGGGAACTTGAAAGTTATCCTGTCGAGAAAGTTTTTTCACCCGAAGAAAATGCGTGCGAAACGCATTTTCAAAATACTTTTCGTAGAAATGCCGATGGTAGGTTTGTCGTTTCTATTCCTTTGAAACAGTCAAGTGAGGTTCTTGGAGATTCATTTCATGTTGCTCAGAAAAGATTCTTATCTCTCGAACGTCGATTTCATCATAATCCAGAGCTTTTAAAGCACTATACTTTGTTCATGCAAGAATATCAAAATTTAGGACATATGTCCCTCTCAAAATCCCAATCTTCTGAACAATCGTATTACCTTCCTCATCATGGAGTAATAAAGCAAGGGAGCTTGACAACAAAACTCCGTGTCGTCTTTAATGGATCTTCTCCCACATCTTCGGGTCATTCGCTAAATGACATTCAAATGGTTGGTCCAACCATTCAACAGGATCTATTCTCGATTCTGATTCGCTTTCGTAAGCATACCTATGTTGTGTCTGCCGACATTGAAAAAATATATCGGCAAATATTGATTGATCCCACTCAAAGGTATCTTCAAAAGATTATGTGGAGATCCTTACCGTCAGAATCTCTCCAGGTTTTTGATTTAAATACCGTCACCTATGGTACGGCTTCTGCCTCGTTTCTGGCCATTCGTTGCTTGCATCAACTTGGCGTAGAATGTGAGATCACTAAACCACTAATTTCTCAAATAATTAAATCCGATTTTTATGTGGATGATCTTCTTACTGGTGCTGACAACTTAGACGACGCTCGGAATATTTGTTCGGAAATTGCGCGTGTTTTACGAAAAGGAATCCTAATATTCTTGCAGAAATTCCTACTTCAGAACTGCACCCGGGTATTCTAGATCTTGGGTCTCATGATCACACTAGCACTCTTGGTCTGAGTTGGTCATTCCAAACGGACACTTTCATTTTTACTATATCTCAATTAACTGCCAAAAAGGTGACAAAAAGGTCTATGCTTTCTGAAATTTCGCAGATATTTGACCCGTTGGGGCTACTTTCCCCTTGTTCAGTCGGTGCAAAGATCCTTTTGCAACAGTTGTGGTTGGAAAAATTGTCGTGGGACGACCTTATTCCTAACGATGTCTTATCAAAGTGGTGTTCATATCGTAATGATTTAATTATCCTCAATGATTTGAACATTTCTAGACACGTCTTATGTAAAGATGCAACTGACGTTCAGCTTCATGGGTTCTGCGATGCCTCAATGTACGCCTACGGAGCCTGCATATATGTCAGATCTATTGATCAAACTGGTCTTATGCAGTCACACCTTTTGTGCGCAAAGACCAAGGTTTCGCCCTTAAAACCTACTACCATTCCAAGGCTCGAATTATGCGGCGCTGCTCTTTTATCCAAACTAGTTGGGCAAGTAATTAAAGCTTTAAATGTAACAACTTCTGCAGTTTATCTATGGTCGGATTCTACTATAGTACTTAGTTGGTTAAAAACTAGGCCGAATCTCTTAAACACCTTTGTTTGCAATCGCGTTTCTGACATACAAGAACGCACGTCCAATGCTATTTGGGAACATGTGCCTACCAAAGATAATCCTGCCGATCTACTATCTAGAGGTATCACTCCTCAAGCTTTTGAGATGTGCTGACTTTTGGTGGCACGGTCCATCATGGTTAATAGAGAAAGAAGTTGCATGGCCTGAATCTTTCTCCGTAAGTTCTAACATTCCTGAAATAAAAAACGTCTTGAAATCTTATAT
Organism: Aquatica leii; assembly: GCA_035610365.1. Classification (NCBI taxonomy): domain Eukaryota; kingdom Metazoa; phylum Arthropoda; class Insecta; order Coleoptera; family Lampyridae; genus Aquatica; species Aquatica leii. The sequence goes on from CM069432.1 coordinate 53,123,392, forward strand.
TACAATAGTTGATTTTCCAATACCAATCACTAACTACTCCAACTTGAATCGTTTGGAAAGGATAATAGCCTTTTGCCTTCAATTTCGTAAAAATTGTGCTACGTTGCCTAAAGATCGTAATAAAGGCTCTCTTACAATAAATGAGTTAAGATCCGCTCTCTTTTGTTTGGTCAAAATGTCTCAAATAGAAACATTTCCAGATGAAATAAAACAATTACAAGCCAATAAACCGTTGAAGAGGTCATCAGCACTTCTCAGTTTAAATCCTTTTCTAGATAGTGATGGTGTCATTCGTGTTGGAGGACGTCTTCGTAACTCCAAATTTTCTTTTGATAGGAAACATCCTATTTTAATTTCGGGCAAGCATCACCTGTCTAAACTTATTGTTAGTCGAGAGCATTTACGAATGCTTCATGCGGCCCCTCAATTATTGCTATCTTCGCTAAGAGATCGATTCTGGATAACTTCAGGTCGATGTCTTGTCAAGCGGGTAGTCCATGACTGTATTAAGTGTTTTCGACTTTCGCCAAGCTTTCTACCACCCATTATGGGAAACCTACCTCAATCACGTGTAGAGCCTTCCGCCCTTTTCATATTACGGGGGTTGATTATGGCGGACCTTTCCAAATTAAGGATCGCAAGGGTCGTGGATGCAAACTTTACAAGTCCTATCTGTGCTTATTCGTTTGCTTTGCTACTAAAGCCGTACACTTCAAGTTAGTCACAAGCTTGTCTTCTGAAGCTTTTATTATGACTTTTCGACGTTTTGTGTCTCGCAGAGGTAAGCTCCTGCGTGTTTACTCCGATAACGGGACTAACCTTTCTGGCGCTAATTCTCAACTTAAAGAATTAGCCACATTTTTAAATAAAAATGGTTCGTCATTGTCTGACGCTGCTGTTAGTCAGGGAACTGAATGGCATTTTATACCCGCGCATAGTCCTCACTTTGGAGGTTTGTGGGAGGCTGGAATTAAATCAGCCAAGCATCACATTAAGCGAACCGTAGGTAATAAAATTTTAACTTACGAGGAGTTTACCACTTTACTTGCTCAAGTAGAAGCAGCTCTTAATTGCCACTATCCCCCCTATCTTCTGATCCCAATGATCTCCAACCCTAAACTCCTTCTCACTTTCTCATTGGGAAACCTCTTACGTCTCTACCGGATCCGGACGTCAGCGAACTAAAAGAATCTAGACTTACCTGTTACCAACGTGTACCACAGTTACATCAACGCATATGGAAACGTTGGAGTAAAGAATACGTTTCAACACTTCAACAACGCGTAAAATGGAAATCAAATGGTTCTGAGCTACAAGAAGGCACGCTAGTTCTTCTCAAAGAGGACAACCTTCCACCACTGCGCTGGAAGCTAGGTCGCATTGTGCAATTATATCCCGGTAGTGATGGTGTAAATCGAGTGGCGTCCATACGCACAGTGTCAGGAGTAGTGCGCCGCGCATTTACTAAAATTTGTCCTTTGCCCATAGACTCAGTCAGTGCAACATAGTGACATTAATTTAGTTATTATAGTATAATTTTATTTGGACAAAATCTATATTTAATGTATCTATTGTTTGTTGTTTTGCGTAGTATAATCATTTCTTTTTTTTTGAAAGCTTTGCCTTTCAAGGCCGGGGGCATGTTAAGAATTGATTGCGTTCGATGGTTTTCGTTCGCCCAAATATATGTACGGGTGTTTTGCCCCTTCTTATGTTGTAAGCAGCGCGTACCCCCAGAGTTGTTCATGCTACCTTCGTAGTAAAAAGACCTCAAGATTATTATGTTTTGAATAAATCTAATTCAAAGTTTATATATTTTATTTTGGTTTGTTGGCCACCTCAAAGTGCCAAGAAATTCGTTGAGCTGCTAGATGTTGCAAAATCTAGATTGAAAATAGTATGATTGCAGTTTACAAGAAGCAGTTCCTGCATCATACGATACAACATCATTAGGCTTCAAATTTGTTTCCGTTGCCAAAAATTATATTTCCACTTGCTGCTTAAACGTTTTAAAATTTTTAGCCAGATTACCCTCCAGTACCAATTCGCTTAGTTTATTATATTCAGCCATGGTTTTACTTCATCACCACCTGTTGAACCTTACTTTTACAAAGTATCAAGTTGTACTTTTTCTTCTCATCAATAACCCCTAAATTTTCAATAATTTAACGACTGCGCCATGTTTCTTTAGGTTTATAATAAATGATGCTGGAGATATCTGATATAACTTTTGTATTTTACTTTCTTATACATTTACCATTACAATGACAGTCACTAGTTGCACATTCTGCCAACTTAACTAACCTTGCCTATTTAGATCTTCTGTAACAAGCTGTATTTTTAAAAAAATTAAAAATAAAAAAGTTTAAATGTAAAAATTAATTTTACTTTTAATTAGAATAAACAAGACAAAAACTGTTTACTCATTACTATCTTTTTTTAAATATGTAATCGATGTTAAAAAGAAGGATACGCGTTGCAACTATTGAAACATAAAAATTTTTGTTGTATATCAAAATTTCTCGTAAACGACAGAAACAATTTCTGTTTTGTGGATTATTTAACAGTGGGTCATTATTTTTGTCACTATTTGTATGTAAATTACTGTGTGTTTATAAATCATTGCTACATCTGCAATTATGAACAATAATTAAAAGATACTACACTAAAAAAGTATATATTCAAACTAATTTTTAAACATTAAAAAATTTCAGATCAGTGCATACTTGTTGTTACTAACATACTAAGCTTAAGGCCAGTATCCACAAAGCATACATTTGCAATTATATAACTTTTAATTTTGAAAATAACTTCGCAAAATAATTGTAAGCAATAATTGTATAATTAACCTTACGAAAAGAAAAGTTGAGATTCAAGTTTATAACAACATAAAAATGTTTATTATGTAGAACGTGATTTTATTTATTTATAGTAAAATCCATTAGTTAAAAGATATGTTTTATAGTGTCATTAAATTTAGCATTTATTGTTATTGTTGTTATTTTTTTACAAAAGTTTGATGTGCATAATATAATGTGTTTTTTAAAAACTTTATTTAAAGTTTTGTATACGTTCATCGATCTCTTTCAAAGTAATCCATTATTATTATTTCTACGTTAAGTTTGTCGTTTTGATGTGATAATAATAAACTTTGTAGTAGGAAAAGCAAGCTGAAATTTCTAAACGAAATTATTCACTGACATAGACGTAGATGCATTGCTATAAATATTCATCTACTATCGTCAGATTTGATTTTCAACTTTTTTGTATAGACTACTAAAAGTTTAGTGATTTAAAAGTGTTATGAAAGTGCGGTGACTACTATAACGGACGATAAAGCCATTTTAGCTTTTTGCGTATAGCTACAAATTTAAATTATGAAACCTGTGATTCAGAATATGAACAAAGCAGAGCGATAATATACGGTCAAACTAAAAGGGAAGCGTCATAAACGTGGAGTGAGAAGGTTAGCTACCCGGAAGGTCCCTAAAATATTATCAACAAAACAATAGGGAAACTTCCGACACACTATACACCAGTGCTACTGTAAAACAAATTAAAAATATTACAGCTCTCAACTCTTGCAACCAAAAGCGAGAAAGGGTGAAATACGGGAACATAAAGCTGCGGTGTCAGTTGTGCGAATTTTATTAAATGAGATGTGATGAGAATGACGAATATTATTTTTTAACTAAAAAATAATGTTATTTTGATATAAAACTGCCATTAGACGTCACCACAAAACTATTTTTAAATTGATGTTGTGTTTATAATTATTTGTGTTATGTTATAATAACTTAAATACAAAAATATATCGAGTGTACTTTGTTAAACATATTTTTATAAATGGTAGTAACTTTACTAGCACTTTTACACTTTTTGTGAACGCTGACATTTACACCGTTTTAAAAACTTGTTTTAATCTATTCTTTGTACGTTTTAACGGTATTAGAAATTTTAGTTGAATCACCTTCTATTTATTTAATTTTTTTTTCATGATTAAACTTAAAAAAACAGATATTTAACTGTTATTAAAATAAGTTACTACTGTTTACAAGAGATACAAAATCGTATTAACATTTGATGCAGACAAATCTCAGACGAAGCAAAACCAATGGAGCCTTTCAAAAATTTTTATTTTAAAAACAAGTAGTTATAGAAAGATTGTTCAGAAAACTTGCGTCTGAAATAATCATTTAAAGTTATCCTGTCATTTATGAATTTCAGAACTCAGAAAATGTGACACGTTCTAAAATCGTACATTTTATATCATTCTGGCTCATAAATATTTTTAACACAAAGCGTAGTTCAGTAGTTCTTGTAGTATTCTTAAAAAAGCTATGGATATATTGAAGTATTTGCTGGGCCGTGTATTCTAGTTTGTTGATCAAAAATTTTTTGCATATTTGTTTTGAGTTATCATTTTTTACTTCAACATTTTTTGTAAAGCTAACCTTTTTTTTATTTTTGATTTTGAATAAGTTGAACTTAAAGTTAGGTTTTACTTTAAATTTTTTAGATTTAATTTTTCTTGGTATCTTTTACTTATTGTTTTAGTTCTTTTTAAATTTTTTTGTTGTTTTTGTTCTAATGTTTTTAAATTTTTTTTGGTGTTTTGTTTATTTTTTTTTCTGAATTTATATTTTTTTATAGACAAAATAAAGACAAATGGTCATCTCGTAATTTGTCTTTTTCGTTTCTACTGAAGCTATTGGCCAAGCGAGAAAAAAACACAAATCAACGCTAGATTATATTGATGGTGTCCCATTTACAAATTTTGAATGATCAGCATTGATAGAGACAAGAAATTAATATTTGTTTTTGCCGATAATGTATCAAAACTGTTCTAAAGTAACAAATCATTTGATATCCTCCATAACATGATCACTTTTTTTTCTCTCGCACAGTCTTTAGCTCCAAAGCGCATTCTTTATTGTTTTAATTTTTGGTCAAGTTTTATTGATTACATTTTTTAAAATAAGTGCACAGTTTTCTTTTGTAAAAATTTTGAATATTTTGTCAAAATTTGAGGTCCTCTGACTTCCAACCAATTTTTAAGGGTTTAAAAGCAGCAGTATCTTCCATTGCATAATTTTGGTAGCGTTACAGTATATTTGAAACTACTGTTATTTTAATTTTGGTACACAGTTGACTAACTTAGTAATGATTATAGATAAATAGTATAATTGTGGAAATTTTGTAACTCTCCGTCTTAAAAAAAGATGCAAAACATTTCCGATATATTCAAGTTTCATCCACTTATTTTCACTACAGTTTACATCACATTCAGTATTGAATTAGTTATAGCGAATGTTAGTCGTAACTGAACATATAGTAGTATAGATGGTGCAACTAAACCAAAAGCTGCAAAAGTAAACATAATTGTTAAATTCTTCTTGAAATAATTTATCTCCTAAATAATTTTGGCGCTTTCAGAGGCAAGAACTTTTTTGTTTTTTATACACAATGAGAAACACCTTTTGCCTTCATTAAGTAAACGGTTCGGGTCTTAAAAAATATCATAAGAACTATTATTCTTACAAATACAATATGATTTTTGTAAACCATTTATTTATATTTGTTTAAAAAATATTGGCGCTTGCAGCCGTGATTGCCTTGAATGTTCTCAACGACACCTTTGGGCTGTCGTAAAAACGCTCTTATCTACCCATGACTAAATTAGAGGATTGGTCGTGAGACATTATATGTTAATGAAAAATGTTTTTGTGATTTTCCGCTTTCTATACTGTGTATATATACAGGGTTCGCTATTAGTCTAGCCTCGGTTTCTAATGCCTTTGTATAAATGTCAGTATAAAATGTTTAGTACTTTACTCATTTTTTCAATAGTTTTTTAAATTTTTTTAATTGATTGCGGGGTTGCCATTTTAGAGCAATTTTTTTTTAATAATGCAGCATCAGAAAGAAATGGTCACAAAACTGGTGTTTTCTTTTTGAAATTTTGAAATTTGTTTTTGTAAATTCGTAGATTTTTTTTAATTTGCCATACTTATTTTGTATAAGAGCGCTAATTTTTAATTTTTTTAAATTGCTGAAATTTATTTTTCTTAATAACACCCTCGATTTCTTTCAACTGTTTTTAATGTAGTTTGCCTAGTAGGCTTTGCTTCTACTAAACATAATACAAAACTGTAGATGTTAGGAGAAAAAATACTATTGTAAATCGATAAAAAATTAAAAACTATCTTACAAACAGTTGAAAGAAATTGAAGGCGCCATTGAAAAAAAATAAGTTTCAACAATGTAAAAAAAATGAAAATTAACGCTTTCATTCAAAATCTTTTAGACTATTTAAGTACATCTGACTTCTACGAATTTACAAAAACAAATTCCTAAAATTCAAAATGCAATAGTTTTGTAACTATTTTTTTTATGCCTATGCCGCAATCAAAAAAATTTAAAAAATACTTTTTGTCTAAATTATGCCTTCATTAAACAGCATAAAAAAATTGATAAGATTGCTATTTAAAAAAGTGTAACTTTATGCTGCTCAGAAAAAACTAAACACCCTGTATGAACCAAAATATTTGTAAAGCATGCAGCTTTTTAATAGAAGTGAGTACAGTACTCACAATTATTCAAAAACACTAGAAATCGAGACCGGAGTAATGGCAAACCCTGTATAATTTGGAAGCAATTAAAGATTACGAAAAAAAACTATTTTGATTTTGTACATATAGATTAACATATACTTTAAAAAAATATTAAACTTATAAAACGTAAAACAATTAGAAGAAGTTCAAAAACAAAAGATTAATCAACTGCAGCCTTTCTTAAACTAATAAATTGTTATATGTTAACGTGTTTAAATGTACTAGAAAAGATTAAGCGTATGTAACAAGCAAACATAAAAAAATATTCTGTCACTATAAGAAAAACAATAAACTTATAACTTTTCAACGCCCACTTAACTAATACAACAAAATTTTATCAATAAACACTGGTAAAAACTATAAAATTTTTTCCTTACATAATCGGTAGAAATTATACAAATGTTTCCTTTCAATAGTAGATTATTTTGCAATTTTGTGATTCTAATAGATTTTATTGATTGCCAATTTTTTTGTTGACATTTCCGCTAATATTTTTAAAGCGTTTGCACTGTATGTCAAATTTCCTTTACGTAATTTTACTTTTGATTTTGGTAGTATTAAAGTAAGTGTTAAGGTATTTATTTTTTGCAATTTTGTTTGGTTCTTTCGACACTTCTAAAATATTTTGTTTTGTTTTATATTGCTTTTTTCTATTTCTACATGCAAAAGTCTTATTGCTTTTAATGACAGAGATGTTGCCAGACGCAGCTTGTCGATTAATTGTAGTTAAAATAATTTTTTTCTGTTATTATTAGTTTACTTTCTTTAGATGGTTCTGCTGCTTCTGTTGCATGTTTTGATTAACTTAATTTAAATATTTTTTTATTTTATCACAGTATAATATACACCTTTTCAATACCGTTTGTTTGTGTTTGCCGATAATATTCCGTTTCAGAAATTGTTGCCCAGTTTTCTTGATTTTATTTAAAGCTATATGTTACAGAAAAATTTTTCTGACATTAAGTCTAGATCAGCCAATGCTAATTTAACTAATATATAATTTTAGTTAGCACTACAATATAATTTTTTATTGGTAATTTTAATTGTCTTAACGGTCTTAATTTAAACTTACTTTTAGCACTTTTGTGTTAACTTGAATGGACCGGGTAAATTAAAAGTTGCAAATAATGTTTAATTCTAATCGATCAAATAGTTTTAGGTGTTGATCTAATTAAATGCATAATCGAATTGTTTCACATTTTGATTACACCCAAACAACACATACCCATCTAAATGTAATTTAATAGACGTCTAAAACCATCTACGAACGTCTAAATAAAAAAGTTGATAGGTAATAGACGTCCATTGTGGTATTAATTTTATTTAGACCTTAAATTTACATAATTTAGACTACTTCTAAAGTTGCGAAAATCTTGTATCTTAATTAGAGTTTTATAAATTTTACATAAAATAAATTCAGCAAAAGTTATTTCTAATGGACGTCTAAAATCTCACTTTATTTTACTACTTTTTAGTCACATGAGGAAAACATACAAAAACAACTTTTTGTTTGTTAGCAAAGAATAATTGTGCAAAAACTAACATTCAATTGAAGCATTTATGATACCAAATACTTTAACGCATTATCAAGAAAATAAATAAACAACAGAAAATATATTTAATTACATTTTTGCGTAAAACAGAATATTAAAAACAAATTTATAATCTTAAAATTATTATTTTTATGAGTGTGATATTTTCCTTCGCGATTACAGCGATTACAACGCTTATCTTACAACGCTAAATCAATAGCACTCAGAGCGAATTCTTTCGAGTCTCGGTCATCAGCTATGGTCATCAGTGTCAGTTCACATCATTGTCGAAATTCCCAATTCATGCTTGTCAGAAGTAGGTGCAATAAGCGTCAATCCAGTGTGTGTGTATAAAAACCTGTGTAGTAGGTAAGTACTTGATAAGTGCAAACAAAAACGTTATGTTTTTTTAAATGCAAATTTTAACGTACTAAACCTTTTATTGCGAATCCTCTCAATAACATCTAAATTTTTATTGCATACAATTGATTAATACGCGTTGTATGTTGTATGTAGTAGGTTTAAGTTAAACATTTTCAGTATTTTACTTACATTGTAGTCTAAAAACGATAATGAAAGCAATATGTGGATGATTTTTTAACATTCACACAATTCTCTATGGTTTATTGGTTGGATGACCTTCAACAGCATCACCATAATGTAACGCTTATGAAGCGTTATACACGGTGATTATCCCACAGTGTAATGTAACGGTATATGTTTATTTTGAGGTACTATATTAAATCTGCTGCGCTCGACATTGTTATCTGAAAACGAACTTAATTTCGAATTGAATTTACAACAAATTTAGACATAATTTAGTAAACATCTAAATGAGTTTTTATATATCTTCTATAATTTTTGATTGGAATATGTACGAGAAATAGTTTTTTTTTTCTAACAAAACGGCACATTATATGTACTATGTACATGATGGTAAAAACTTAGATCTCATATGTAATATCTTTGCAGAGGCAGTTCACCTTCATTTCACTACAGATAAACCTATAGATTTAACTGACTTGTCAATCACAAAAACCATTCAAGATTGGCTTCGATCGGCAGCACGTTATAACTACAAAAATAAAAGTAACCCAAGAAGTACGCAAGAAAATTAATCTTTACATAACCCAGCTAAATTTGGATACATGTTAAGGCAAAGTTAGTATTCTGGTGTTATTCAAGTGAAAAATAGAACGTATAGAATGTATTGTTTTTAGTTTTGTTTTAAAAAAATATTACTCAAAGATAGGCGATGTCTATTGCATATGTTTATTTGTTTATTTTATGTAAAAAAATATATTACAGGTTTTTATAATATTTTTTATTTAAAAAATTACTTACCAATTCGGTTATATGTAAAAGGTTTGAATATCTCTACCACTTTTATAATTTAAAGCAACTTCTAATTTGATGTATCTAATGTACATAACCGATCTTTAATCGTATAAAGAAATCACATTTAAAATCAAAAAAGTAAGGTATTCTGTGCGTGTTTAAGATGATATCTATACGATGTGTCATTTTCGCAAAAAATGAACGTCTAATATTGGCATATTCTTTATACACATTATTCAGTCTAAATTTGTTATACTCTAAGACATCTTTTAGAGATACAAAATTTAGCGTTAAATGTACGTTAAATTATAATGCTACAACTCGGTACAATTAAATACATCTTTTAGAAGTTGAGAAACGAAACATTGTAAATATGTTTAAAACTAGATTCAAGTTATACGTAAATACCGCGGACATTTAGATGTCGAATATCCGCCCGACTTTGAGTAAATTATACTATCTATAGACCATCTACGAGTACGTTTTATTTATGTCTTTTAAACATTAGCGTGTTGTTTGGGCTATTTTAGAAAAAAAATCTGTTCTTTTTTTTATAACCAACCAAAGCGGACGGTTTCATACTCAAGTTTTGGAAGACAGAATAATCATTTGTAGTACATTCAAAATTAACGTGTTTATTTCGGGTAAGCTATAAATATACTTTAAAATTAATATATTTAACATTCATTTTTGTTGAAGTTGCCATACACAAACATTCAAAAATCTTATCACTGATGTTCTTGGGAACCGGTAAAAAAAATAATTATAATTTTTTAGTTTTTTGTTAAAACGGTTCGCCTCCTAGTAATGACTTATATTTCTGTGATGATTAATTAAATGTTTTATTTAACCATTAACTTTTTTTTGACTTAGTGGAGCGAGCCTGATAAAGTGTTTATCTAGAACACGAAACGTCGCGAAAAACTGAAGTAGTTGTTTCTTTCCCTACCTCTTATAAGAAAGGATCATTAATTTGATCATCACAGAAGTTTTTTGTATGATATTTTGTATAGCATTAAATAAAAATTTTTTTTCTTAATAATTGAGTAGATAGTTATGTATCACTGTTAAGGCAATTTGGATATAAACATGCCCAAACAACACGCTAATGTTTAAAAGACATAAATAAAACGTACTCGTAGATGGTCTATAGATAGTATAATTTACTCAAAGTCGGGCGGATATTCGACATCTAAATGTCCGCGGTATTTACATATAACTTGAATCTAGTTTTAAACATATTTACAATGTTTCGTTTCTCAACTTCTAAAAGATGTATTTAATTGTACCGAGTTGTAGCATTATAATTTAACGTACATTTAACGTTAAATTTTGTATCTCTAAAAGATGTCTTAGAGTATAACAAATTTAGACTGAATAATGTGTATAAAGAATATGCCAATATTAGACGTTCATTTTTTGCGAAAATGACACATCGTATAGATATCATCTTAAACACGCACAGAATACGTTACTTTTTTGATTTTAAATGTGATTTCTTTATACGATTAAAGATCGGTTATGTACATTAGATACATCAAATTAGAAGTTGCTTTAAATTATAAAAGTGGTAGAGATATTCAAACCTTTTACATATAACCGAATTGGTAAGTAATTTTTTAAATAAAAAATATTATAAAAACCTGTATTATATTTTTTTACATAAAATAAACAAATAAACATATGCAATAGGCATCGCCTATCTTTGAGTAATATTTTTTTAAAACAAAACTAAAAACAATACATTCTATACGTTCTATTTTTCACTTGAATAACACCAGAATACTAACTTTGCCTTAACATGTATCCAAATTTAGCTGGGTTATGTAAAGATTAATTTTCTTGCGTACTTCTTGGGTTACTTTTCTTTTTGTAGTTATAACGTGCTGCCGATCGAAGCCAATCTTGAATGGTTTTTGTGATTGACAAGTCAGTTAAATCTATAGGTTTATCTGTAGTGAAATGAAGGTGAACTGCCTCTGCAAATATATTACATATGAGATCTAAGTTTTTACCATCATGTACATAGTACACATAATGTGCCGTTTTGTTAGAAAAAAAAACTATTTCTCGTACATATTCCAATCAAAAATTATAGAAGATATATAAAAACTCATTTAGATGTTTACTAAATCATGTCTAAATTTGTTGTAAATTCAATTCGAAATTAAGTTCGTTTTCAGATAACAATGTCGAGCGCAGCAGATTTAATATAGTACCTCAAAATAAACATATACCGTTACATTATACTGTGGGATAATCACCGTGTATAACGCTTCATAAGCGTTACATTATGGTGATGCTGTTGAAGGTCATCCAACCAATAAACCATAGAGAATTGTGTGAATGTTAAAAAATCATCCACATATTGCTTTCATTATCGTTTTTAGACTACAATGTAAGTAAAATACTGAAAATGTTTAACTTAAACCTACTACATACAACATACAACGCGTATTAATCAATTGTATGCAATAAAAATTTAGATGTTATTGAAAGGATTCCCAATAAAAGGTTTAGTACGTTAAAATTTGCATTCAAAAAAACATAACGTTTTTGTTTGCACTTATCTAAGTACTTACCTACTACACAGGTTTTTATACACACACACTGGATTGACGCTTATTGCACCTACTTCTGACAAGCATGAATTGGCAATTTCGACAATGATGTGAACTGACACCGATGACCATAGCTGATGACCGAGACTCGAAAGAATTCGCTCTGAGTGCTAGTGATTTAGCGTTGTAAGATAAGCGTTGTAATCGCTGTAATCGCGAAGGAAAATATCACACTCATAAAAATAATAATTTTAAGATTATAAATTTGTTTTTAATATTCTGTTTTACGCAAAAATGTAATTAAATATATTTTCTGTTGTTTATTTAATTTCTTGATAATGCGTTAAAGTATTTGGTATCATAAATACTTCAATTGAATGTTAGTTTTTGCACAATTATTCTTTGCTAACAAACAAAAAGTTGTTTTTGTATGTTTTCCTCATGTGACTAAAAAGTAATAAAATAAAGTGAGATTTTAGACGTCCATTAGAAATAACTTTTGCTGAATTTATTTTATGTAAAATTTATAAAACTCTAATTAAGATACAAGATTTTCGCAACTTTAGAAGTAGTCTAAATTATGTATATTTAAGGTCTAAATAAAATTAATACCACAATGGACGTCTATTACCTATCAACTTTTTTATTTAGACGTTCGTAGATGATTTTAGACGTCTATTAAATTACATTTAGATGGGTATGTGTTGTTTGGGAGGTGATTACAACTTAGCAAAATTGTTTATGGGTCTTCTAAATCTTCAATATTTTTAGTTTTTTATCGGCAGTTTATTGTATATGATAGCTTGAAACTGATAATTTGCTCGTAAATAGAAGCAATGTTCAAAATTTCTGTAATCATTGAATTATTAAATTCAATATATTAAGTAAGTATTGGCAATTATTTATTTTTGGACAAGAAATTTAATGGATTAGCATTATGTAATGTTATTTACGGAACTAAATTACTATTTCAAACTTAAGTTATAAACAAGAACAGTTGAATTACATTATATTTGAACAAACATTCATTTTGCATTTAACCAATCTTTTCCAACAATTAAAATTCGTTAAACTACTAAAACAACAAAAACAAAACTTCAATAACGCCTTATTTAACACAGATAATAATACATTTAAAATACTTATACAACCATCTAAAAGACAACGCTAACTTAAATCTTAAACATGAATACAATGTTTTAAAAAAACATCATAGTCGTAATATTAAAAACGCCAAATTATCGTTCAATAACAATATTTTTTTCAAATCAGAAAACAGAATTAAAGTTGCTTGGAATATAATAAAAAATATTAAAAATAAACAAAATTGCATTTCTGCAAATATAATTGACTCTGATAATAATGAGCATACTGACAAAAATCTTAATGATTACTTTATTAACGAAATAGAGAAGCTTAACTTAGATCAAAATTTTTACATTTATAACACCTTTTCAAACTCAATTACAATATTTCTAGATATTTTGACATTGTCTAAAGTCTAAAGTTCTTCTGATATAGATGGCTTACAATGCAATATATTAAAAGATGATGTTGAAGTAATCGCCATGTGTAAAATTATAAATGTTTCATTTGTAGAAGGCAAATTTCATACCACTTTAAAAGTAGCAAAAGCTATTCAAATACATAAAAACAACACTATTTCACTAATATCAAACTACAGTTCTATTTCTCTATTGTCGATATTTTTTGAAAATCTTTTGTACACCAACTATACAATTTAACTGTGTTTTATTCTAAATAGATAAATACATCTAAATAAAAACAGAATACAACTTGTAGATTGACAAAAACATCGTGTTTTATTTAATTTTTAATATAATCTAATCAGTCTTAATAAAGTAGCTACTTTATGGTTAAATTTAGAAATTTGTTATTCTGGTTTAGCAGTTTTTTGTTAGTTAATTATCTAACCATTTTATAGTAATAATAAAAAAAAATATTTAAATTAAATATTAGCACAATTGAATAAACAAAATAAATTGTAATAAAACAAATCGATCAATTTGAATCTGGGTTTTTTATCGGTTTAGCTGAATTTAGTGTTAGTAGCATTTAGCACTAAACGATCACAATTAGATGACCAAAAAATATTGTAAAAAAACTGAATCAAAAACCGGATGGTTAATAAGTTAGTTTCTGGATTAGTTCTAATTTTATTAACAATTTAAAATTGAACAAATTCAAAATTGATAACGGCACATTTTAGCACAAAACACACACTATTAAATTAGGAAAAAAATTGAAAAATAAATAGAGAAAGTGGGGAGCATAATTAAAAATTATTTAGTACAATTTAACATAAAACTGGTGGTAACTAGAATGTTTTATTCTAGCTGCTTCTCCTAATTGTTTTTGTTATTCTTCTTTTTTTTCTTCTTCTTGCTGCAAGCTTCTATCCTTGTCATGGCAAGCTTGAATCAACTATTTTGCTATCTGAGAACTCTGCTTGATTTCGCATTTTTTAATTTATATCGACTAAGAAACCTACTGACAATTAATAGAGAAAGTACTCATAGCTAATACTAACAAGCACTTAGTTGACAAGACTCTTTTTTTTCGTAATACTTGTTATCATTTATTGTCCTTTTTTTCAAATCTTTTAATGGTAACTCGTTACACATTTTATAGTTTTTGTATCCAACCGGTACTAATATGTCTTATAAACTTGTGTTTAAATTGCTTTTTTGCTGAATTTCTCTAAAGTTGTTATCTCGTTTAGGACATGGCAAAAATAGATAATAACTGTTACTTATAATAACGTTAGATATATTTTCTCAAGTAACACATTTTCTAACCAAAGAAGAAGCATTTTTGGTGCAATAGTTAAGTTTAAATGAAATCCCAGCTAAAAACAGAACAAATCAATTCTGATAAGGCGGAGAGTATTCTTTTCAGGTTTACAACCGCTACTGTTTTCATCTAGCGGATGTCAAAGTATGAGCTCAAAATAATGTGTTGGCACTTAACTCGGATAAAAATAGCATCCTACACCACACATTATCAAATCATCCTTACAATGAAATAAATGTAATAAGTACCAATAGCTTAAAATTTTTTGGTACATACTTTGATCAGAAATTAAAATTGGCGCAGCATTGTGCTTAAGTAATCAAGTTCATTAATCAAGCATGTTATCTTATAATTAGATTGACAAAATTTTGTAACTGTAGATGTCTAAAACTGCTTTATTTTGGCTATGTAGTCTCGTCTACAATACGGTATTATATGTTGGAAAAATTCGACTAACGCGAAAAGAATCATTACGTTACAAAAAAGAATAACAAGATCTATCTTGAATAAAACTACTTTATGCCGACCACTTTTTAAAAAACTCAACATATTACCCTTGCCATCTCTTTATATTGTTTGATGTTTCTTATATGCTAAAGAAAACTATAACAAACTATTAAAAGTTACAAATGTTAACAGGCGATACTCAATTCAAAGAAATGAATTCACTCGCATTACCACAACATAGGACGGAACTGTATCACAAAAATTTTATGTATTTAATAATTACACTGTACAATAATTTGTCACTTAACATTAAAACATATAACACTAAAAATATTAAGAAGGAAATTAGTAAAATGTTATTGTATAATTACTGTTATTCAATAACTGAATTTGAGAGACTATATGTAATAACCAAGGTTAAATTGCTACAATATTTATGACTAGTCCTCATATCATAGCTGTATGATCTAAAAGAAATAAATGATTATTATTATTGTTAGTATAAAAATATGTTTTGAAAATTGAATATTTAAATATCAAACAAACATATAAATTTTGATTTTACAAAATTGTTTATAATAAAAAAACTTGTAAATTTACATTTATATTAAAAAATAACTTGTTATTCAGATTTTTTGTCTACGACTGGAACATTTTAAGTGTAAAAATAAATTAAGATTAACATTCTACAAAACTTATAAGCAAATGATTTCACGAACACGTAGTAAAGTTACACAATTTGCTCTATTCTGTGTGTTAACTTTGTCTTAGACATAGAGAATAAATTAACGTTTATTTCAACGTGCTTACATAGTAAAGGTTAGATCAAGTAAAACACTACCGTCTATAGCAAACAACAACTGTAAAGACCCTTAGATTAGATGATAAGTAAATGTTTATACACTTTTCGTTTAATATATTATTTTTGCTAGACAATTACTTTTTAAGTAAAAAATAAAATATGTAAAATAAGTTCCTCATGAGTTAAGTATTGTCTAATTATTACTATTTACTTTAATCTTTAAAAAAATATGATATGTGTTGTATTAAAAGTAAAAATTAGGTTGCAATACTAAAAGTATAGTAAAAGTAAAAATTATTTCTGAAATGTTTAGCATCCATACGTTTGTAATCAACCGTTGCTGTTATTTATAAATACAATTTTATTCCTAGTTTTATCTATACTAACATAATTTTTTTATGTTTGTTTATTGTATGTTTATTAATATTAACAATAATGTCACCTCAGTAACCCAATCAAGTTTGCATTTAAGAGTAACAAAAAATGGTCTCTAATTGGAGATGTCATTTTTATTTTAAAACGGTAAAATTAAATTATATCACAATTTACTAAAACAATAATTCATATTATTGTTTTTATAAAATAATTTTGACCAATCTGATTAAAAATATTTATGAACTATTTCATAAATTTTTAGAAGTTTTTTTGTTGATGTTGCAAACCTTTTAGTCGTTTAAAATTTAACTAAAATTTAAAAAAACTATAAGTAGAGAAACATCTGTTAATTGCTCTTTATAATATTTATGTGTTATAAACTTTAATAGTAACATCTTTTCCTATCGAATATAGCGTATAAATTAGTAAATAATGCAACTGCATAGTACGTGTTCGAAACCATTTAATAAATAATTCGTTAAAATAACATTCTTTAGAAAATTCGTTTATAACACATCAACATCAAACGCTTTCAAAAAAGAATAAAACTTGCAAGATAAATTTGGTCAGTTACTTTATTATACATGTGCTTTAAATGTTGAATTGGTTAGTGCTGCAATGCAGGGTTATCTGCTACAACAGATAGACAGCAGGACAATGCAACAACCATGATATAAATTTAGAACAATGCTACCGGAAGGACAACTGTGTACATTGGGAAAAGCCAAGTATCCTGTTCTTACTTCTATTCTAGACTACTATAATAAATAAAGATCTATGTGATTTTAATCGCATATAAAATTGTAATGTGCACTTTATAAAATAATACAATTTTAAAATTTTATTCTTAAGTAAAAAATTTAACGTAAATTTAACAAAAAAAAACTCCGTTGAACTCATGTAAAAACGTTGTTTCCAGGTAAGTAAGTAGAAAATGAATTTTTACAAGTCGTTTGTGTCGTAGGCGTTTTGTATTCTCAACACGATGCAAATCCCTGCGTAACAATCTGCATGGGAAAGTACTCTACTCCCACGAGCCTTGGTCTGTTTTAACGCTTCGTTCTTTTTAATATTCTTATGAGTTTTGCAATCTATTTAATATTATGAATTTTTATGACATATGTAGAAATTTTTTGTATTCTAAGTATAAGTTAAATGTTCATTTATTTACTTACATGTACGCAACAATAACTTGTATTTAATGTTATCAAATAATGCATTCCGTAATTTTTTTGTTTAAATGTAACTTTACTAACGTTTTAAATGTTTACAAACACAAAATTTGCACCAACATATTAAATTACAATTAAAAACTAATTGTAATTGTTTTTATCTACTACAACATAATTTTTACTTAGCTTTATTAGTTTTCTTTAAATAAACTAAATTAAAATAAACGCTTTTTTGTGTTTTTGTTTGCAAAATGTCTATAATTAATAAACTGTTTATGATTATTAGAGTTAATATGATAAAAACGAGTCATTCAATTGCTAATAAATACAATAATTACTTATTTTAATATTCATTTAATTATAGATAAATATTTAATTGTAAAATAAAGTAATTCAAATTATAACTCTACTTAGGTGCGTATAAACAATAATTATTTACGTAACAAGGGTCGAAAGTAAGACGAACGTTAATGCGACGCGAGGCCTGACGATCGAGCGTTGCATCTGAATGAGTTATTCTATGATACTTTCGAGTTCGAGTAACGTACATTATTTTTTGTGTTGCCTTTTGTGGAATTAATAAATTTTTTTTTACTAAAAAAACACCAGAAATATAATGTCGATACTACATTTATTACTAAATGTGTCAAAGCTGACATTAACTTTACCATGTTTTTTTTTGTTTTAACTGAATTTTAGGTTTTTTTAAATGAATTTTCTACCTGTCGTATACTCGTTCTAATATAATAATTTACTTTGAACACTTAGTTTTATATGTATTTTTTGTTTTCATTTTGCCACCCTATAACTTTTTTTGCCCATACTGACGTTTGCGATGTTGGCAGCACAAAAACAATCTTTATCTTATTATAAGAAGTCGTTCGCTAAAAATTATATTTAGTACACGCTTTGTTGTGCTTGTGTAGTGTTCAAATTCAAGTATCTCAATATAAATAATAGATATTACAATAAGGTAGTTAGTCAAACCTGTTGGGTATGCAAAACGCGTGACATACATGGATTGAAACTGCAGCAACGACATAAGTTAAATTTTGTTTTTATATAAATTTAATTAAAATAATGTTAAATAAACGAAAACAATGCTTAAAGGACAACTTAATTCAATAATTAATTCAATAATACATGTAAAGAAAGCGAGATTTTATAAACATTCAATAAATTATTTAAAAAGTTTTTAAAAATTTAGAAATTATTTACGTCACAGACTTTATTATTAGATAAATTGATTAACAAGGTAAAAACAGTTTAATTTCTTATGTTTGTTAAAAAATGTAAAATACTTGAATTTTGTTATTTTTATTGTTACGTCCAAAATTTTCATAACGTAATACCCTGTATATTAAATTAAAATTAGATTCCGGTTTCGACGCTTTCTGCCGATCTTTCTGGTTACTGACATGTTGCGGAATTCATTTTCAAGCTGTCAACTACCTAAAATGGCCTGTGTCGTTTGAATTGGTCTAAATCCAAAGATTTATTAGTACCTACATCAACTGTGATGGAAATAAAATTATAAATTAATTACTTATTTAACATAATTTATTCGTCACAGGGTAAGATATTATCACTAAATTAAAGTTATTATACCTGTTTTATCTTTTCTTTATGGTAACCTATCTTTCTTTGTGGTCAGTTACACAAACACCAGTACAACAAGGATTACGAACCTGGAATTCGTTACAGGCTTAAACCTTCTGTCGAGATAAAAGCTTTACTTATAAAAGATCTGGCGCCCTTTAACTCTTATTTAGTTGAACCTCCCCTACCTCCGACTGTGTGAGTTGGCCGTGCAAGGTTCGTAAGACCTATAAGCTTGTAACATATTGTAAAAAAGGATAAATTAGCATTTAGAGTTGATAAGTTTTGATGTGTTTGAAGGTAGATAAGATAAATGATTAGATATCAATGCTTGATAAGAAATTTATGAAAAGATAAAGACAAAGCATGTAAAATTTGAAGGTTAGGTGATAAAAACAGCAAAATTAAAAAAAACAGGAAATAAAGTGCGATAACAAAAAGACACTTAATAATGTGCAGTACCGGGATATAAACAAACAAAGTGAAAGAACAATGAAAAAAATGGTAAAACAAGTAACATAAGAATTGTGCAGGTAAAAAGATCGTATTACATAAATAAGACAAGGACAGATAGAGAATAAATTGGTAAATGCGTGGATAACAACAAATAGCTGCAAAAACTTATAAATTTAACAAAATTTTAAAAATAAAGTATTAAATTGAAGTTAGTTACAAAAGAAGTGCCAATTCATTGGTCCCAAAGTGAAAAGTTACTAATAAAACACGAACTTCAAACAAGCGATAAGAAGAAAAGATAAATAATGATTCCGCAATTTCTGAGTGATCTTTCGTCAATCTGCAGGGCTACAGTTAACATGTAACCAAGTATAAAAAAAATTTTAGTCAGTTAATTACGTGGCGCGGGCGAACGTTGAACAAGTGGAAGGCGCATGACAGCATAAACATGTGCTTGTACACCAAAGTTAAAACTGCAAACGCAGCATATCGAATATGAAATTAAATCCCAAGTGACAATAATAAATTAAAAGTGGAAATAAACAATTATGTATAAAAAATAAATTGATTTTGTTGTTTTTAAACAAATTTGATTTTCGTTGTTTACAATAAATGGCTTTTGTGGTTTTTGTAAAGGACTTGCAATATAAAAAGATGGAAGAAGAACACGAATTATTATGGAAGAATAGTGCAGACGAATCAACATTAAATTCAATTATATAAGATAAGGTTAGTGATTAAAATTATTTTATTTATACAATCGTAGCCCATTGTTTTAACATTTTTATTTTATAAATTTGCATTTAAAATATTTGTGTTCATAATAAATGTAAGTGATTTGTTTGCATTTGATTATTTTTAAAAATTTGTTTTATTGCAAACATTTTGTGAGGGCATTTGAGCTTGAATTTTCCACCTTTTAGACACGCTTTAAACCCTGAGCTAAACGCCATATATTGGTGATGTCATAATATCATTAAAGTTTTTAATAGTGAAATAGAATTCAAAAGTTAAATATCCAGTAAAGCAAGATTTCGTTTATTAAATATTTAAAACGGTATCACCGGAATATGTATAAAAAATGTCAAATGTTCAAACAATATTTTAAAAAATGTATAAATCTTATCTACTAAGGAAAAGTTTTAGACTATTGTAAGTTTATAAAAACCATTTATATAATAAACCGCACATAAACATTCTACTTTCCATCGTCATTGATGATCAATGTTTGCAACATCTTATGTCATGATTATAGCCAAAACAAAACCTCGTAAATTTATTTTCAATATTGTTCTGTTGCAACTTTGGTGCACGTTTTCTTATACAAAGAAAGATTATAAAGTATTGGAGGTAAGCAAAAATTACTTTAAACAGTTATTTTAATTTGTTGCTATAGTTATACAGAATGTATCTTAAATACGACTACAAATTCAAGGAGTAGTAACTTTGTGGTGTTAAATATAAATTTTTCTTTTAAAGATCTGCTTTGCTGTTTTGAGATATTTGTAATTTTTAGGTCGGTACTGACTATCTAAACAAATGGAAATTGTTTGTAGATGTATTGTGTTAATTATTGCTTTGTTTAATTTTCTATCATCTACAAAATCAACTGTTAATAAAATAATTAAAACAGATAGTAATGTTTATTTCTTAGCATTATTACTAACCTACTTTAACAAAATGTACTTTGTGTACACGATCACTTTTATCTTTGATTGTATTCAAAACAAGATATCAAATAATTAAATTTTTTAACGGATATCTTTAGTTTATGCTAAGTGATTCGTGTACGCGTGCTTGTACTTTATAATAATAAATTTTATTTTTTTATTATGTACAACAGTGATAATGTTTTAATGTACGGTTCATCGGATTTTAAGGTATTATTCATTGTACTCTTACCATCAACAAATCCAACTGTTAACCGACGTAATTTTGAACCGCGATTTGGATTTTGTAAGTGGTTTCAGCGACAAGAATCTTTTGACCCTAACTTTAGTGCCAAAATATTATTTTTAGATGTGTGTTGCTTTACACAAAATAGGGTGCTGAATTTTTACAACATGCATGTTTGTAACAAAGAAAACTTTCATAAAACTCAACAAAGTAGCTTTCAGTGACAGTTGTCTATTAATGTACTTCTACAAGAAGCTTTTGCGCAAGAATTTGGTAACTTGCTCCTTGAAGTTCGCAGGACAATGTGTTTTATGACCGATAATGCAGTTCAGCATGTTTGTAATTTTCAAATATCATTTTTACTCGTTGGATTGGAAGAAACGCCAATAAACGCTAGTTAGTCCGTAGGCCAGATATTAACATGTTTAATTGTGTCTTAACTTTCTACTTTTTTGCATCTTTCTGTTGGTTGCACTTTAATCTTATAAAATCTTTTTTAATAATCTTGTCATCGATTTGTGTAAAAGTTTATTTGAAAAAACGATGTTGTTATTAAGACAAGAGTTCTGATAAATTAGAATTCCAAAACAAATTATATGGAGATAAGAACTGGCACGTGAGGCGATGTGTATTTGACCACCTAATAGATCGTGAAGTTGTAAGTGTTTATGGTTGAAAAAAACCGAGTTTAAAAATTTTTAGTTATACAATAAATTTTTCGTGCTAGACGAGTTTTCGTTAAACTAAGTTAATTTTAACTTTTACCAAGTTTTTTTAACTGTGTTTTGAATTACATACGTTATTTGCTTAAATAACCATACCAGTTCGTTAATACTTTTTTGTATATATTCAAATTTCAACGTTTGTATTTTGTGTGTTAAGTTCATGTAAATTTTATTTCTATTGTCATTTATTTTTATTTTTGTTCAATCGCCTTTGTTTTTATTTGATTGATTTTTATAGTAAATTTGTAAATTTTAAATGTTTCAAAGTCGTTTAATCACACCGCATGCGCGTAAATTGTAGTGTTTAACTTTTAGATATGTGACGTTACAACCCTTAAGGTAAGTTCGTGAGGGGTTGTAATCAACCTGATGGGCTTTTAGGTGATCACGGATTTAGAATCTAGTGTTATGGTGTTCTTGATACGTGTCTACACCGATCTTGAATATTTTACTTCGGTTTTTGACATTTCCGAAATAGTCACAAATTTCTGATCTGAGCTAATCCACTCCTTAACACTAAACAGCGGCAATACATCATTTTATTGAAACATTTTTTGTTTTAACTGCCTTTGCACGTAAGTAACAGTAAATTTCGTAGAATTCAAGAAATTAATATTTTCAAATTAAATATCTTGAATAAGTAGTACTAGTAAAATATATAGTATACCCTAATCAAAAAATTATACAAAAAATAAACTGTCAATCATAAACAAATACTAACATAATAACCAGTCTAGTTAAAAATAAAATTCAAAAAAAGATCTAAAAACGTTTCTGTGTAATATTGAACAATAAATAAAATATAACATAATGTTGTTGTAGACAATCCATTTTATATTGTTTAAATAAGTAATATTTTATTAAAGTTTAAAAGTTTTTGGAATTTTCTTTTTAAAGTAAGGTAAAAATTAAATAATATTTTAAAATGTCATATTTAGTTCTTACAAGCAAAATTTTGTTTAAATTATTTATTTGTTCACTTTTAGATTTCAAAACTGTTTTAATAAGGTTAACCTGGTAAGTGTAATACAGGGGTAAGTAGGTATATACATAGAATTTAAAACTGCAACAAATACACTACTGACCAGTAACGCTATCTGTCGTAGTTGATTATATTAGAGTAGACAACGTTATTTTTGAAAAATTAATAAATACGAAATCTTAAAGTAAGATATTTTATACTTATTGATTATATACTTGTAAGTCGTTAAAATTGAACACATTATTTATGCATATTTGATTTATTTTTTATAAATAGAGAAATTGCCGTGTTTACACTAGTTGCATATTATTTTCATTGTAAGCTAGATATAAACATTTCATCGGTGCATGTGTTAACGTATATATCAACTTGTATAAAATATACGTTCATACTTGCTTTTTTCCCGCCTGAAAATGACCAGAAGCCTTACATATTCAAAAAACAATACAAAACATAATGAAATAAAACCAAGTAGTTTTACTATTTATCGAGAACACAGATTGTTTAAAATTCCAAAAATTACGATATTTTATCAACTAAAAGAGCTTCAAGGACGGAAAAACAAGATTTAAAGTTGTGCACCACTGATTCCAAAAGAGAATAAAACCAGATTGGCTAATGCTCTTTGCACATTAAACAAGTGGGTTTTTAGAATGACTAAAAAAGAATTGTTAATGATAGTAGCCGACTGTATCCAAAAAAATAATCTTAAGACACAATTTAAACTCAATGAACTTGGAGACTATCCGTCGAACAAGCTTGAATAAAGATTATAAATATTAATGTCTATTTCTACAACATAACGGTCCGGTCGTTTAAATCGTTTGTTACACACATTTTATGTATATAAATGACTATATAAAATACTTCCTGCTAATCCAAATTGATAATAGCTACCATTCTTACAAATTCGTAAAGTATTAATTTTAGTAGGTTTAAGTAGAGTTCGACAATCTAAAGAAAGATTTACAAATTCACTTTCGTCACGAGGTTTTTTTAATATTGACAATAATTTGTATATAAGTTTTGTTCAGATATATGCCCTGAAACTGCATAATAAGCTAACTCTTTTTTTTTTTAAATATTTGGTATAGATATTGGTTTGAGCAAGAAAATATAGTTGTAGGTAGATTCTGACATAGCACATTAGAGAGTACTGGAGTTGATTATTGAAAAATTGGTTGAGACAGTAAAACATTTTGGACGGCAGGTGTCCTTTTACAAAAGGACGACTTTTTTTGCTTGGTTCACTTTATTTTGTGCTATTCTTCCTCTAACGATTTGCCGAATGTAAACTTTATTTATTGTTGAAAAAGGTTTCCGATGTTTACGCTACAACAAATATATAACTTGAACTACAGATATACACAAAAACTAAAAACATAAATTTTGGAGTTGGAAACGTCTATATCTCTTATACGTTATTTTTTCTAGTAAGAACAATGTGCAAAACAATGAGATTAACATATAGATTAAATGTACCGTAAAAAGTTGTATTTAAATCATTAAATGCTACATCAGATGAAAAATTGATGACTTGGCAAAGAAGAAATGTGAACATGAAAATACCAATGATTAGTCAAATCTCTAGCCTGTTACAATAATTTATGGTTTTAAGAAAGCAAAGATACAGCTATTTAACTTAGCAGCAATATCTAAAAACAAATGTAATCTAGAATGTTTGAAACAATAGAAAAGGCATAATTCGCTTCATGCTTATAGGAACCACAAAAAAAATTTCAAACACAGACGTTGATGCAACTGGTCACTTCACACTAATAAAAGTAACAACACAAGAATTATCATGTGAAATGCTTGTTTAAAAATCAACTGGACATTCAGATAGTGGTCAAGGTTGAAATTATCTTTCTACGTAATTTAGCAGACGAGATGGGATCCGAAATTCCTGATACAGAGGAGGATATAGATATAAATATTGCTGGGAATAGTGACCGTAGAGCGGAAGAACAGAAAACCTGCAATGTTAATATGGGTAAATTGGTGGTAGTGCAATACTAACAGAAAATAAGAATTAAGAATTTTGTAGGTAATATTATAAACAAAATCGACAAAAAAGGAGAAGCAAGATTCTTAAAAACCGGAAGAAAAAAATTATTTGTAAAGAAAATATAGTGACCATCCTGGCAAATCTTACACGAGAGCGGAGAAACGTTAGTTTTTATTTTTTTATAGATTTCTCAAAATTGAGTTTAAACTTTTAATTTCTAATATATTTTAATAATATTTTCAAAAGTTTTTTTATCAAAAACAAATTGGTAGTTTTTTAACAATTATTCACAATATTCCCATGTAATCTCAACATGCATTACAATGTAGACAGCAGCAACCGCAATTACACTTACTCATTTTGTAGGAAAATAGTAAACACCAGACGTAAAAAATTAAATAAAATGATAACACAAAACTGTTTTTTTTTAAAATGCCAATTAAGAATCATGCAGTCAGATACTCATACAAAATTATGTTTAAAATGTAACATGTTTGAAGTAAGTTTAATCAAGTTTACCTTATTTATTTTTTTTACTGTACATAATAAGTTTTTAACTAAATCTTTTATTAGTAAATAATTTTTTTGTTGATAGCAAATAAAAGAAGAGAGTTTTTTTGATGATTCTAAAGTAATTACAAAATCTAAAGTATTCAACAATCGTGAGAGAAATTAACAGTACTTTTAAACAAAAAACACATTTTAGATTAGCTAGTTTTTAAACATCTTCAAATTCTTGTACTTTTTACATAAAATGTAAGAGTTAATAAAAAAAATATCTCTTTCTAAATATTGTAGATTAGTTTGATTTATGCAGAGGTAGGATTTATAATAAGAACATGAAATAAGCAAATGAAACCAAAAACATCTAAAACTACAATTGTCAACGTTTTGTTCTTTTGTGTAATAAGTCAGAATAACAGAGCAGTTCATGGAATTACAACAAGCAACGGAATTTAACCAATACAAAATTACTAATGTCGATTCCGAACAAGAAATGCATTGATAAACTTAAAATACAACAAACGACAAACTCTTGTAATATGAACGAAACAATTAAATTTTCAATTAAAACCGTTTATGTGACACTCACATTTGCGTATTAAAGATGTAAATCTTTTATAATAATTCTTAAAATTTAATTCATACTTTAATTTAGTGCATTCATTTGTTTAAACAATTACTATTTAATACCCTTTTAATAATAAAATTTGTAGTGCCTAAATTAATTTGAATATGCTTATTTATTAAATGTAACTTGTGGTTTAATTTAAAACTTCCTGCAACATATTTATTCAAAACAAAAGTAAAGTATATGTAAAAATGTACATAATAAAACATTAAATTAATGCTTAATGAAAATTTGCTATAGAAGAACCTTTTTCGTTTAAGTCAGGTAAATAATGGCATAGGATTTTAATTGAGGCCGTTTGAACGTGGTTACACGTGTGAAAATAGGGTCGAAAACGCAAATGTATGTTTACAACATCTATCCATTTACTGAATTGTAACGTTTTCTAAAGGTTTATATGGTGATTATCAAATAAACAAAGATTTATATCTTTCAGTTTTTATATTACATTTTAAGATTTTGTTTAAAATTTGATAGACAAGCTCATCATCTTAAATATAAAGCGTATCTTTATAGCAGTCTATATTCGTCAAAAACGAGGCGAATTCTTGTTTCCAAAAGCGACCATTTATTTTCATTGAGTGTAAGTTGCTGAGCTTGCTCTGAGAACGTATCATTCCCGTGACTGACCATCACAAGCGGCTCGTTATTCCTTTAAATCTGTATTTCACATACTTACTTTTATAAATAGGATTTCAAACATGTTTTAGAAGAATAACATAGCACTTTACAAAAATGTTAAAATAAAAATACTTTAAATTTACTTAAAAAATTATAAATGGGAATTCAAATTTTAATCGCTAATAAGCATTGATGTGCGTTTCTTAAATTAAAAAGAAACAAATTGACAGTACGCCTCTGTCAAAACAAATGGAACCTATAAGGCAGTAATATTATCGTGTCAGCAAGAAATTTTATTATGTTCCATGATCTTCATAACTATAATCATTTTGCTTGTAAACTGAGTAATATACATTTTAGACCATTTTTCGATTATGTTTATTTATATCTTTACGGCGTTCAAGCTTAACTAGTCAGATGAAAGTTTTATGTATTGTGCTGTAATAAAGTTTATTTTTGTAAAAAATATATAAAACTGCTTATATAAGCAAGTAAACTTAAAATTTTACACTGTTTTATAGGTTTAATAATAAGTCAAAAGAAACTAAAAGAATTTAAAGATCTGTCCAAAATGTTAGGATATACAAAATCTTTTAGCTTAAGATGACATTGCTTTTAAAAAGTGACACATGTATAGAAGTTAATTTTATAAAATATCCTCTATTTGATGTCCGAAGTAATCCCCTACCTGTCGTACAATATTACTGTCAGAGAAAAATTTTCATTACTTACCTTGGTTGCTTTAAATTTTGCGACCTAAACTTTACTAAAACACAGGATTATTTTCATTTGTTTTATATTGAATAAAGTAAGTGTTATTATAAATTTAGGTAACTTTGTAATGTCGTTAAGGCTTTAATGGTAAAGTTACGTGTTGTAAATACAAAATAAGCTTAATATTGTAAAACACGTCATTATGTTTTGTAGATGTTTAATCATAAATATTTCAAAAGTACATACGGAAAAGCATAAATAACTAATGTAATCTTTAAAGTAATTTTAAATGAAAAATAGAAATAATTTCCAATCATCGGAGTCACGTACAAAAGTTTGATATAAATGTACTATATGCGTCATAAAATTTTTTTTTTTTGCTTTCAGAAAATTATAATTAATCATAACCTATATACATACTATATACATGTTGATTGTTCAAATTATATTTTCGCTGTTACATAGTAGGTGGTTTTGTTAGTTGTCGTTTAGTGCTAACTTAAATTTAACGTTTTAACAAATTACGAATACAAATTTACTCCAATTAATATATTTGTGTACATTTTAATTAAGTTAGCGTTATAATTAATAGCATTAAATCAGTTTTATTAATTTGGATACGTTCTTGGCCGCAAAATCGCTGTTGAGATCAAAGTTTTTGTCTTATCAAAATAGTATTTAAACGTTATTACTAAAATTAAAACAAATGAACGTTTTTACATAGTTCGACAAATATAAAAAATTAAGTTATATACATTGTAATGTGATACTTGTAGTTTTTTAATATTATTATTTATTATTTATTGTTAATTGTTTGGCCATTCGGCCTTACAATGGGTTACGTTACATCTTTCTCTTACATAATAATATAATTTGTACAGAAATTTAAAAAAAAACTAAAAACAAAAACTTTCTCCCCTAAAATCTTCCCATCACCATCTTACTATTCTAATACTTTAGATCTAACCCTTCCCTTTTATCCTTCTTTCCTTTACTAATTTCGTCCAATCCAATCCCTCCCCCTCCTCCCCAAGCAAAACCTTCCTTCCCCTCATTTCTTCCCTTAGCTCGCCACACTCCTCACTCATGTGCTCTATGTTCTCCCATCCTTCCCCACATAGTCTACATCTCCTCATTGCATCCTCCTTCCAATACTTATTTAAGTTCTCTTCATTGACGCATCTAAACCTGGCTATTACTCGCTTTTCTCCTAAGTTTCTCCTCCCCATCAGATACTTAGGAACCTCCCTGGATACTATATTCCCATACCTTACATTATACTTTCCTTCTCTTATTTTTCCTTCCCTCTTTTGCACCTGCGAATCTTTGTCTCTTAGTACTAGCTCCCCCGTATTTAACCTCCCTTCCACTCTCCTTCTTTCCACCTCTTCTCTTGCAAAACCTCCTCGTTGATAGTACAGTTTTCTTGCCCATATATGTTTTTACTATCCTTTACCGTCCTCCAGAAACATTGCAAAATTTTACATTCTCTCCTTTCCTTCATTTTCTCTTCATAACCCATCGCCCTTTTCCCTGCTTCTATTCTAATCTTCTTTAACTTCCCCTCCTCCTCTATTATGTACCCTGGCGTCTCCCTGTCTAAACCTAGTATCCATTTCCAATATTTTATTTGTACCTTTTCCAATAGGTTCCACTCTTTCCAACCCCATACCTTCACCCCGTACATCATCACACTTTCAACCAATTTTTCAAACAGCCATCCTTTCTTTTCGATCTCCTTCCCAAATACTCTTTCCCCTAAACTCCATACCTGCCCTAATACCCTGTTACCCTTCTTTACTAACTCCCTTATGTGCGCATCATCTTTATTATCATACCTTAGCCTATATCCCAAATATGTCACTTCATTCACTGTCTCTATCCTGTGTTCTCCCCAACTTAACTCCTCTTTTTTCTTCCCTCCTTTCCCTTTTTGAAAAACTACTATCTTAGACTTTCTCACATTTAAACCCAAGTCTTTCCTTTCCAGATATCTCTTTATCGTATTTATCATACCTTTCATCTCCAACTCATTTTTTGCCACCATGACCATATCGTCTGCATATGCCAACACCCACACTCCCTCCATGACAACCCCACCACACTGACCTCCCTATAACACTTCTTCTATGTCCCCTATATACAGTGCAAATAAAATAGGGCTAAGAGGACACCCCTGCCTTAGCCCCTTCCTCGTCCAAAACACCTCACTAACACTATCCCCTATTTTTACCCTATTCTTAGTCTCTTTATATATCTCTTCTAGTTTCCTCACTAGTTGTTCCTTTATTCCCTTTTTCCTTAACACCCTCCATAGCTTTTCCCTATTCACATTATCAAACGCAGCTTCTATGTCCATAAAGAACGCGTATACCTTAACCTTTTTCTTATCTAGCTCTCCATTCACTAACTGTTTTAATATATAAACATTGTCTATTGCCCTTCTTCCCACTCTAAATCCCATCTGCCAATCTGGTAATAGTCTTTTTTCCTCCACTTCCTTTTCCAACCTCCTTTATATAATCATGGCATACAATTTATAACTTACATTAGTGACACTAATCCTTCTATAATTCTTTACCTCCTTCCTATCTCCTCCTTTATAAACGTGCATATAATTATGGATATTAGCAGCAGAAGATTATATACAATAGTGTTTTGGACGCACTATTGCAATTAAATGATCTGCAAAACTACTTCATTTAACCTGTAATTTATTTAAAATGTTATATTGCAAGAGATTTGCAGGTCTACTATAGGTCTGCATTACTTCTGCACATGATCTGCAAATAAGATACATTTACCTGCAATAGAAGTAGTTTACCGACGACTTGTAGGATAATAAATAAATCTTACACAGTTATTGCAGGTCTATTAATATATGGAACATTTTTTATTTAAAAAATATGTTTTGCAGAACTTTTTTTTCTGTTACTAACATTTTCAATCAACCATATTTTACTGTATTAATCAGTATTCGTATACCTTAATGAAATAACTACCTAATATTTTATTAGTTATAATATTTACCTACAAATTTTTAAGCTTGGCTAGAGTTCAAACCTTTTCCAGAATGTACGTCATGAACTGGTCACTAGTCTCTTAACCACTTGGCTAGTAGGACACACAAATATGAATGATAAATGTTATGTTTTCCCTAATAAAAATGTACGTTTTGCAAGATCGCGACATATAAAAACGTTGCCTTACGATAGTAAGGCACATGCATTAAAATAATAATAAAGATAAACCTTTGGACACCTTGTTATTTTGTGAGACTGGGGCTATAGAAAGAGTAAATACAACAGTTGGCAACAAGGTACGTTTACAAACCTATATATTTTTGGCAAAGTTTACGTTACAAGTGTTACAACACATAAAAACGTGCTTAACCTAACTTTTTTTTGCATTACAAAGGTTAGTGCAGGTGTTTGCAATTTGCCTTATTATCGTAATTACAATGCCCCGATAGCACCAGTTCATGTCTTACATTTGATACATACAGTATTTTTAATTGACACTTACAATTCCAGTACAAAGTTCGACCGATGGCAAATGAGACTAGAAAGTGCTTTCAAAGTATTTAATGTTTCTGCGAATCTATTACATTACATAGGTCCGGATGCCTACGACGTTTTGTGTGACAAAATATTACCGCAAAAGTCCGACACTAAGACGAAAAAATAATTAATGCAATGCGAGCACATTACAACCCCGAACCTCTTGAAATTGCAGAGATTTTTACAAAGAAGACAAGGTGAGGGTGAGGCTGCTCAAGAATAGATTACTTCTTTAGAAAAGCTACGACGTGCAAATTTGGTGACTACATTATTACATATTTTTTCCGACGGTTCAGAGCGACCTATACAATTTGCTTTACAAAGTCTAAAGTTCAATTAAAATATTTGCAAATCGATAAAGAAGCGTATAGTATTGTGTTTGGCATAAAAAAGTTTTACTATTACTTCTATGGTAATAGATTTACATTATACATCGAACATAAACCTCTTGTCCAAATTTTTACACCTTTAAAAAGTTTAAGCGCATTTACTGATACACAAATGCAGCATTATTCTTTGTTTTTGCAAAATTTTCAATTAGACTTTAAATACAAAAATACAAGTGCACATTCAAATGCAGACGCGATGTCTAGACTTCCTACAATTTCAAATCCATTTAACAATAACGATGAACCGGATGTTTTCAAAATTTTCCAAATTGAAAGCTTACCTATAACACTTCTGAAGTTAGCTGTAAAAACAGAAACAGATAACAATTTTTCAAAATTGTTAGAGGACCTACGTACTGGCAAAATAGTAAATAAAGTAGATAGATTCAATATAAATCAAATCGAATTCACATTACAACAAAATTACTTATTTAGATTACAATGCGCAGTTATAACTAAAAGCTTACGTAAAAAAAATTTAGAGGAACTACATATTTCACATTCGGGAATTATAAAAATGAAAAAATTGGCTAGAAGTTGTTGCTGGTGGCCGCAAATTTCGATTGACATCGAAAATGAAGTCAAAAATTTGTATACTTTGCAATAAATTAAAAAACAATCCAGTAAAAATTTCAGTTCACTCATGGAAAGCTGCAACGCAACCATTTCAAAGAATTCACGTGGACTTTGCGGGTCCATTTATGAATTCGTACTTTTTGGTATTATTTGATGTATTTACTCAATGACTTGAAATACATGTGGTTAAGCATATAACTACTGAATTGAGAAAAATATTTAGTACTTTTGGAATACCTTGCTTTTTAGTAAGTGATAATGGGCCGACGTTTGTTTCGTATCAGTTTAAAAATTTTTTACAAGAAAACGGAATATTTCATAAATTATCAGCTCCTTACCATCCTGTAAGGAACGGATTGGCAGAGCGTGACGTGCAAACATTTAAAACAGCATAAAAGGCAATGAGTAAAAATGAACGTAAAGGAAAATTTATTGAAATTTCTGTTACATTACAGGAAATCTCTCCATACAATTACAGGAATTAGTCCTTAATATCTAATGATTAACAAAGAAATACGTTTACGATTAGATTTTTTAAAGCCTAATGTTAATACAAATTTAAACGAAGTGTAATGTTAGGGAAATTAAAGAGGGAAAAAGAGTTTCTGTACGAAATTATTCAAAGAAAAGGAAATGGGAATTTGGCAGAGTTTCTGAAAAGCTAAGGAATTTACATTATTTAATTAGACTGGATAATTCACATGTCTGGAAACTACACATAAATCAAATTAGGGTAATAATGGAAAATACGCCTGTATTAAGTAAAAATTTTGTAACCCAATTACCTCCTGAGACTCTATAACTAATAATTTAGTTCCAAATAAAGATGCTAATATTACTGCAACTGCAACCGATCTCCTTCCACATGACACTTCAATTAAAGTCTCTAAAAATAATGAATTGCAATCATACTTACCTGAGAATATTCAAATATCACCAGGTCTTGCATTTGTGCCAAAAAATCCTTGCATTTTACGACGTTCAAATTGTGTACGAAACCCACCTGTACCTTTAAATTTATAATGTTTGTAATTTACTTCAAGGAGAAGACTGTTATGTTTTCCCTATTAAAAATTTATGTTTGGCAACATTGCGACGTATAGAAACGTTGCGTTACGATAGTGATGTACATGCATTAAAATAATAATAAAGATAAACTTTTGGACATCTTGTTGTTTTGTGAGACTGGGGCTATAGAAAGAGTAAATACAACAATAAATTTGTACCTTTTTAAGTATTTTTTTGCCTTAACATAATTATATCAAAATACGTTTTTTTGGAGCTTAAAATAATTATTAAAAGTAGCATTTTAGTCTGCTTCTGTTCACTTTTCTATACAAAAGACTATAATGTAAAACACGACAGATTTATACAAATAAATAGTAATTACATAGTTTTGTAACATCTGATTTAAGATGACAACCCTGCTTCTTATAAAACATGAGAACCTTGTTGTTTATATGGTTTATGTATTTTATTTAACCGTAAGAAATGCTAACGCCAGCTGGAAAATATTATATTGTCCAAGAACAAAGTGGACTAAAGAGGTGCTTACTAAATGGGTAAAATTAAATCAGTTAAGTGATGGCAGTGATATTATTTATTGGTCTTATAAATCGAATAAACATTTAATAAAATCAATAGAAATAGATCTAATTGTCCCTCTAAATTAGGATGATTTCATTTGATTAAAGTGCCACTTAAAATCTGTTTTTATAATGTTTGAAGAGCTAAGTTTTAAGAATAGGTAGTTTAATTTTACACAGATAAAACTATTTGTTAATACACAATTAATAGTTATTTAATGAAGAAGGTTGTTAATGATAGCGATTAATAATTAAGACATTTTAACGCATTGAGCGAGTGTAGCAAGCGAACGCGTTAATATTGTCGAGATTATTTGTCGCCGATTTACAAACGAGTTAGTTAAAAGTTTTTCTGTTGATCGTACGTTAGTAAAACGCATGAAGTTATGAAAAAACAAAAGTATACGTAACCCGTTGTTATATCTAGTATTCGCGCAATATCGTTAAATCAGTGGTT
The DNA here is from genome assembly GCA_035610365.1 of Aquatica leii. Lineage (NCBI taxonomy): Eukaryota > Metazoa > Arthropoda > Insecta > Coleoptera > Lampyridae > Aquatica > Aquatica leii. Next base: position 53,157,748 of record CM069432.1, read on the forward strand.
GTTAACGATTTCATTGGGTGTTATACAAAATCGTTCATTAATAGGAATTCATTCATTGGTTCAAAATCGTTTATTAGTAGGAGTCATTAACAATCTATTTCTGATACATTATTACGCGTTAATAATGCTATTAACAGACGATCGACGTAAAATAAAATTTATAACTTCATACTCCTGTCATTTCAAACATGGCGGATTCGTGCGAGTGTTGATGATGGGATTGAATAGTATTTATTCTGTTATAATTGTGAAACGTTTTAAAGAGTGCTGCGAGTTATTTATTTATGTGTGAATCACTGTTTAAGATAGGCTGGATATCTACAGATACGAGAACATAAGGTCAGTGAACTATAATTTAATATTGTAGAAACACAATTTTTTTTTTCAATGTTTGTATGATACTTATGAAAGGGACACAGCAAACGGTTATGAATGAGACGTTCCCTTCCTAACTGTCGCTTTTAAGACTGCTATTTTGCACTAGGTTTTAAATACATTTTTTACTTCTTTTGTAGATTAAAAATGCCACCTAAGAAAAGAACGCGTGTCGATGCACACAAAATTGAAGAGGCAGTTAATGAAATGTTACAAAAAAGCATTTCTGTGAAATCGGTTGCGAAGATAGCTAATGTAAGCAAATATCATTTGCACAGATTAGTGGCAAAAACTAAAGCTTCTAAATGAATTGTTTATGAACCAAACATTGGTAATAAATAAGTTTTTACGGTAGACCAAGAAAGTTCTTTGGCAGATTACTACTACGAGCTTTAATAGACATAATGTTCAAAATTTTTTTGATAACTTAGAGAAATGTTACTTAAAGCATAATTTCTCTCCAAATGGAACTTGGATGAAACTGCGTGCACGACGGTCACTAATCCACCCAAGATAGTTGCCCAAGCAGGTGTTAAAAGAGTTGGTCAAATCAGCTCAACAGAACGTGGTTCGCTTGTAACTATGCTGGGTTTCGCAAATGCTGCTGCTAGAAGTATTCTTCCTGTTTTTATATTTCCGCGTGTAGATTTTTAGAAACATATGCCGAAAATGGTTCTACGGGTGCTTAAGGCCTCGCAAATGTGTCTGGTTGCATAACTAAATATTGTTTTTTAAAACATTTTGTTCACTTCGTCAAGCCTAGTGCTGAAAGACCTGCTTTAATAGTAGTCGACAACCATAAGACCCATATAACTATTAATGTAGTGCTGTATGTCCGAACAAATAACATAATATCTTTCCACTTCACTGCAGTTACCGGCCCTTCAAAGCCCGGTATACAACTAGCATGAAATAAAATTGCAGCATTACAAAAGATAAAACAAGAGATGATGACCAATGTACTGTTTGCAAAAAAATATTCAGAAAGCACTGAAGATTGGTTTCAATCTAAAATTTTCACGAAATGAGCACAAAAAACCTGTGGCGTTAAAAGTGTTTTTATTTTTTTTTTTTGCTTACTATGTCACTAAAAACCACAATGATTAGTATCTAAGTACTTTTATAAGACTGCAAATCAAACTTTATGGAGGCTGTTCTGATTATAAGTTATTAATAATTTTTAATTTCATTATGTCTGAGAAAAATGTTTTAATATTGTTGTTTTCTGTTTAAGTTATATTAAGTTATATAAAAGTGTTTAACTATTAATCCTTAAGATAAAAACGGTAAGATTTAATGACAATAGTTAGAGTCGCTTTTAAATTTGATGTTTAACATACCTAAGTAGTTCTTGTATAGGTTCCTCGAAATTAGGTACTGTCCCTTTCATAAATTACTGTGTCTCTTTCAATACAGTCCATTTATGAAAGGGACAAAATACACATTTTTTAAAGATGCGAAAATAAACTACTAAGAATTGATTAATGACAACTATTGTATCTTATTTTAATAGTTTAATAATAAACGCTTTTTATTGGATTACAACCTGCTCCAAATATTTTCTCAATCACTTACTAGGATCTCAAAATCAAAAATGTCCCTTCCATGCCACCCCTCCCCCATACTGGAAAATAAGTATTTTTTTAAACTTCCATACATTTGTTTTGACTTTATTAAAACAGGGTTTTTTTTAAATCAAACCATGACTTTAAATAAATAGGTGTATTTTTTTTTTAAATAATTATATAATTGATTGAACTAACTCATTTATTTTGTAGAAAAAATTTAATACAGCCAATATATCTATGTTTTGTATTAATTTCATGATTGTTTTATTTAAAACTATATATTTGTTAGTCTTTGTATTGCAGGTTATTAATTTAAACAAGCGGCACAAGAAAAGTAGTTGTACTTTAGATAAAATTATAATTCAATTCAATAAAACTACATTTTCTCGATCGTTACGTTGCCGAGTGCGTTAGTTAAAATCATGTGCTTTATAACATTTTTCTTTATTTTGATAATTTATTTGATCTTGTTGTGTTTCTTTTAATTTAATTAGTCCATGGATTTTTAAAGTAGTATGTTAGGTACTAATCGTAAAGGTGTTATAAGGTACGTTGACACGGTCTTTGATAACGATTAATTACATCTTAAGTAGGTAAGTTTAAAAATTAAATTGATATATACCGGGTTAGGTAAATGTATGGAAACATAGTCATATCTTTTAAACCAAGCATGTTACGGAAATAATGAAATGTGTGTTGTAAATGAGATTATTTAAAGAATTTGAAGAGTCAATTTTTGTCGTAATCTTGGTTATTGCGTAACAAACAAATATTTGCGTTTGTAAAATGGGAACCTATTGTTTTTATCCCAAAATATGATTTGTCAATGTAACTTTTCTATAAATCTAATAAAATATTAGATGTATTCGGACAAAATTTAATTAAAAACGTGATTAAAATAGTACGTACAATATGCAAGTATTTAAGCGCATATGTCCTTGTTGGTTATTTATTATAACAATGCACAAATAGAAATGCAGGTATCTATGAAGCGGGTCTTGCTGATAACGTACGGACGTATTTATAAGTGATAAATGACCAAATAGACATCAGCGTTCAAATATTGTATGAACTATTTGAATTGCGTTTTTAATTAAATCTCTTCAAATACACATAATATTTTATTGGATTCATAGACAAATTACATCAATATATCATATTTTGGGATAAAAACAAAACGTTCTTATTTAAAAAACAAAAGTCATTGTGTGTTACGCAATTACTAATAATCAGATCACCTCTAAAATTAATTGATTCAAAAGATATGAAGATGTTTCCATACATTTGCCTAACCCGGTATACTGACGCGTATGAAGATCATACAGCTGCTGGTGGTTTTTACTTTATTTCTTCTTCTAAACATAGAAGTATGTTTAAACTACCTGTAGAAACATCACATTAAAAACATGATTTATTTATATAACCGTCTATTAAATGAAGCTTACAAGACAAATTTGGGTTAAATTGCTAATGTGTATGTAGATATCAACTCAATATAGAATTGACAATTAATAACCTTATTAATATCGCCAAAAAAAAATTTAAAAAAAAATAGATTAAAGCGTACAGTAACTTTTGTCACAATAACACTACAAGGTACACTGCAATTCAAAAAAAGAACTAGGATTCCTGGAAGATATTTAAGCAGAACGGTTTTTACTAAAATCAAAACTGAACATGGAAATTTTCCAATGTTCTTATTTAAAATAGGTTTTGAACCATTATCAAACGATTGATAGCAGAGCTATCTCATCGTATAAGGTACTATGTATGAACGATAACTGTAAATAGCTATAAACGTGGTAAACGTTGTAAGTCGTAAAATCGACGCGTATTTCAAAATAGTATTAAATGAAACTGTGGGATAAAACCACAACCACAACATTGGGGTTAAAGCAATGTCAGTGCAATTCTGCAAAACACAGTGAACTACTGGACGGCCGTTTTGCCCTTTTGGGGCTTATCAGCAGCAGGACATACACTCTAATGTAATTCCCACAATTGCGTTAACAAAAAAGCGAAACGGTTGTCAAATCAATTTTAGTAATAAACTCATGCAATAAAACATTGATATCATACCCCTATATTTCATTAAATATTTGTTATTATTTACAATTATTTATTTAAGGAAAACGTATCGTGCAATGGTACAAATACCGTTGTTGCATACACAACAATTGCTAATAATTTACACAAAACATCTTTAAATACATATTTATTATATGACAAAATTCATGCTTTTCTGGTTGAAATATGACTTGATACTAAGGGCAATCAAAAAAAATCTTTAATATTTTTTAAACGTAATCCAAATATGCTAGACGTCTTTCAGGATCTTGTGAACTGTGGCGCTGTATATGTCTAAATATTGTTATTATCCCTCTTACAAACATTTGCCGATACATTTTTTTTAACCTATCTTTGCTTTTATCCTTGTATTTGTTGTTAATAAGTCTTTAGGTATTATTATAAGTAAATTAATTTTTCTTTAATAAATAATTATTTGATTATTTTTAATTTCTATTTACGTGGATGCCTTATAAATAGGCTAACGTTTTTGAAATGTAGATAAACTTGTCAAATTTTTGACTTTTAATGTATTAATTCCAATTTTTGACTCAAGGTCACAGTTCACGACATAATAAAATGCCTCTACAGGAATATGCATATTCTATTGTTATAATGTTTTTGTTTCTATTAAGGAACCATTTGTTTTGAAAGTAGTTTTTAAGTTCAAAACTTTCTCGCAATTCCACAGGGATTCACTTAGAAGCATCATTTTCTATAGGATATTTAAATAAGGGATAAGCAACAGCACTTTGTGTTTAATAATTAATAAAATTAGATCTGCATCCTGACAACATATTCGCTATTTGTTATTAAAAAAAACTTCTTAGCGTTTGTTTGGTTTTAAAAAGATGATTTTCAAACGGATATGAAGATAAAGCTCATAAATCACCAAAACATTCCACTTCATTCACAACATGGTGTGAATTATGAACATTTATAGTCACACTTCTAAACAATATATAATAAGTTTTGATAAATGTATCAAACATTTGTTAAGCAATTTTCAAAAATCGACGGTAATAATGTGTTGAAGAAAGTGTTACACCACAAAATAAATGTAGAAAATGTTTATAATGTACTTTTTACAAAAAAAGGTTTTATCACTAAAATACCAATATAATTAAAGAAAATGCTGCATTCTGATGCTTTCCGGTGTGTTAAATAATTGATTCCCTAAACAGACCTATGAAATTCTGCAGGAATTAATGCTGGCCAAAATTCTAGATATTTCATCTATGGTAATACCTGACCATAATCATTCCTAATTTTTCCATTTTTGTAGACAGTAAGTAATCGTTTTGTGACATCTAAATAAAATAAATGCAAAGACTCAGCAATAATTATGTCATCATATCACATTATTTGGTAATTTAAGTAATGGTGTACATATCATCATCATTTTCATTACAGAGCTGGTAGTGACCTTTCTGTTCGTTTAATACAATTTAGAGGAGGAAAAATGTTATAACCTGTAGTTGAAAAATAAAAGCCTACGGAGCAGCATTTCAAACAACCCAGTTGATTATTAAAATTGAAAACACCTAAAAATTGAACAAGAAAGAAGAGCAGGTGAATCACAATCAAATGTTGTGAACTTAACTTAAATAATTTCTATTGATGACAAGTCCTGAGTTTAACAACAAAATTGCTTCATTTATAAACGGCGTAAGAAATGTTTCAACGGATTTGGGTTTTGATTTTCCTTTAAAAAATTCAAATTATCATCGAATGAATATATTACAGTTAGTTAAGTAAGCTATCATTTCATCCCATATTTTTGTTATGTTATGTAGACAATGTCATTACTTGCATTCCTGAACATGAGGTTTTAAACACTTTGAATGTTTTTAACAGTTACGATCCACATCATGAAGTTGAAATTGAAGGCTCGCTACCATTTTTAGATATTAGGATAATTAAGCATGACAACACGATAATAACCGATTGGTTTACTAAACCGATAGCCTCCAATCGTACTATAAACTAATTTTCAAAACATGCTCACCATAAAAAAATAAACATTATAAAGTCTATTAAAAACAAAATAATAAGATTAAGTAATCCTAAATTCCATATAAAAAACTTTAATATACTAAAAAATATACTCAAAAACAACAATTATCCTAATAACCTGATTAATAAAATTGTGTTTCACACCAACACCAGCAACGGTACACTTTCACCATCTATTCAAACTAATTCTATATGTAAATTTTCTAAAATCATTACCGTTCCTGGTCTTACTAAGAAGCTGATTCCTATTTTAACAACATCGGACCTTAAAATAACTTATAATAACAGCACTATATTTACAACATTTTTTTATTCCAATGATAAAGATAAGACAAAGTTATTAGACAAACATAATGTTGTATATAAAATCGATTGTATGGATTGTAATAAATGTTATATTGGTCAAACAAAACAAAAAACTATTAACAGAATTAAGAATCGCCAATATGATTGTAAAAATAAAAATGCAGAATCAGCTCTTTCTCTACACCATATTAATAAACAGCATAATTTTGATTTTAGTATTCCTTCAATATTAGATGTAGAACCAAAATTGTATAAAAGATTAGTTGCAGAAATGATATTTATTACACAACATAAGAATAATGTTAATTTCAACACTGATACTACAACCTTAGTACAGTTTATAATCTCTAAAATTTCCTGGACCTTGGGTATGTTTTGGATTATCTTTTCATTGCTCATATTTTGTATCACACGACCATAAAATTGTAATGTTAGTGATTTAGTTTGTAGCGATTTTTTGTATATTTTACATTAATTGTTTTTCGTTATTTATTAATTTTTGTATTATTGACGTTGTTTGCGGACCATTCTCCTATGTATTTGTTTTTCGTAAGTAATCATCTTTTATTATCAAAGAGCATTTATAATAAGTAGAAGATACATTTAAAGTTCTCACCGAATTGTAACTGCCTTTTTACTTTTTAATAAATTCAGTTGGCCTGAAGAAGTGGACACAACCTTTCTACGAAACGTCGTCCTAAGAAAGTAGTTTTTATAGCCCGTCTTACAAAATAAAGGGTTTACCGATCTTAGTTTAATCAAGCAGTAGGAAGTCTAAAACGCTTTTCTTAATGATTATATTACATTTCATGAATATTAAATAAAATTGGCCAAAATTGATCGGTTTAATTTTTAAAAAAGGGTAAACCATCAATATTACTATATTTACGTTAATTGTTAATTCATTATTTAATTTTCTCAATAAATGTTTTAAAGCAACTTGTGGTATATTGAATTTAATCGCCTAGCTTTTTTCATTAGGTATTAAATCAAAGCTTTCCTTAATATCATGTACGTTCAATATATCTATCTGCAAAAAATGCTTCAAAGTCTATGCTTTCTTTATAATCAGCAGACTGATAATCGTTTAAAGGTATTTCAGACTCTGTGCTTAAATCAGGACAGTAATGAATCAACTGTTGCATTCGCAGAAAATAGATGTCGATATTTTTTTAATTGTCAACACAATGTTTTACTGCGACTCGCTTTTCTCCATTTTGCTTTATTTTCTATTTACAATATTGAAATTTCTAATATTTTTGGCGTTTGTTATTACTTAATCTACAAAAGTTAATCCTATGTAACAAACTCACTTTCACTGCATATTACATGTGTTTCTTTTTATTATTTTATTTTGTATGAATACTTCATTATTAATATATAACTTAAATACTTTATTGTTTAATCTTCATGACATAACATAACATAATGTTTCAACTTAACCTTCTAATCTTAGCATCATAATTACCAACTTCACTTATATACATTTATTTTAGCGCTGTTGCCAGCTTCATAATTTGTGCATACTCATTAACACCTTCCCTTTCAACTATTTACAAATTTAATCTAGTTGGTGGTTGTATTTTACGGTTTGATCTTCTTAATTGTACTTCACTAGAACTACCAATAGATTCATTAACATTATCATTACTAGTATCTGGCATTTCCAAGTTGACCACTTCTCCATTTGTAATATATTTAATATTTCTACGATAATATTTTTCATTTAATGTTTTTACTAAATATGATCTCTTAGACATTTGTTTAATAATAATAGCTTTTTCCCACAATTTAGTGTTAACATCTTGAACCCAAAATTTTTGAAATTTATGGAGTCGTTGTTCTCTTGGTAATGCGTGTCTATCATAGTACAATTTTTGGCGTTTTTGTCTATTTACAATTTTCTTATAAACTAACTCTCTATCAATAAGTTTAGGTTTAAGAACATTTAAATTACATAGAATTTTAGACCGTAAAACTCTGCTCGACATTAATTCAGCTGGTGAGTAACTTAAATCCGCTACAGGCGAATTCCTATAATTTAATATATACAATTCTGTCTTGATTATTTTCTTTTGCCTTTTTTAACATAGTTTTCGCTAGTCCTACTGCCTTTTCCGCTAAGCCATTACTCTGAGGGTGGTGAAGACTAGAGGTTTTAATTTCGAAATCCCAAGATTTTGCAAATTTGTTCATTTTATAACTATTAAAAGGCATATTATCCGCTATCATTATCTTAGAGATACCATTTCTGCTAAAAATTTCCTTAAATTTTTGAATTATTGTAAGACTATTTTTACTATTCAATTTCTCTAGCTCTAACCATCTCGAATAATAGTTATACACTACTAAATAACTACAACCTGCATACTCCGCTATATCTGCACCAATTTTAAAATAAGGAATTTCAGGTATTTCATGACTAATTAATGAACTTTTTACGTTTGATCTACTAAATTTAAAACATGTTTGACAAGATGCAATGTGATTTTCAATGTCTGCTTTCATAGCAGGCCAATACATATTATTTTTGGCAACTTGAATAACTTTATGAAATCCTAAATGTGTCTCGTGTAAGATTTTTATCATTAACGGTCTTATAATAAGTTTATCGTTGTAATATAATAATTCATTTTCTAAAGTGATATCGTTTTTTAGCTTAAAATAATTTTTTAATTCGCCTTCAGCATTACATTTTTTAGACCAACCGTTTTGGTAATTAAATTTAACTATTTTTAAAATTGGATCTTCCGTCGTTTCTTTTTGAAATTCTAACAATGTTTCATCACTAATACTAATCATGCCTATGCTAACTGTATGAATAATATCCCTAAACGGTTGCTTATTTTCAGTTTCACAACTACTTTCTTCAAAATTTCTAGATAACAAATCAGCTATATAATTTTGAGGTCCCGGAATGTACTTTAACTCAAAATTATACATCAATAATTTTAATCTCAATCTTTTTAATCTGTTATTTTTAATTTTATGAAGTTGTTTTTTAACCAATGATATTAATGGTTTATGATCATTATAAATTTCTATTTTGTGACCATAAATATAATTATGAAATTTTTGACAAGCAAAACATATTGATAATAATTCTTTCTCAATCTGTGCGTAGTTGATTTCAGCTTGATTTAATGATCTTGATGCATACGTAATTGGTTTGCCATCTTGCAACAAACAACACCCTAGAGCATCTTTCGATGCATCACTTTGTATAGTAATTGTCTTATTTGGATCAAACGGAACTAACATTGAAGCATTACTAATTGTTTGTTTAATTTTTTCTAATAAGTTATCATGAACTTGAGTCCACAACCATTCAACATCATTTTTTAACAATAGTCTCAAAGGTGATATTAATTATGATAAATTGGGTATAAAACCTCTTAAGTAATTAATTACTCCCAACATTTTTTGCAATTCGAGTTTGTTTTTAGGTGCTTTCAATTTTTGAATTGTTTTGACTCTACTTGGGTCTGGACTCATACCGTTTGAGTTAAATACAATTCCAAAATATTTTACTTCATTGACATAATATTGGAGTTTGTTAGGATTAAATTTTATTTTGTTTTCTCTAGCTCTCGCCAGTACCTGATCAACTATTTTATCTAATTCCTCTTTGCTACTAGCTGCACAGAGAATATCATCAAAATATACTGTAACCCCTTCAATATCTCCAAAATATTTATGTGTTAACTTTTGAAAAATTTCAGGGACTGAACTAAGTCCAAAAGGAGCCCTTAAGAATCTGTAACAACCATATGGTGTGCTAAAAGTACATAGCTTACGAGACGTATCATCTAATTTTAATTGAAAATAACCATCTCTTAAATCAAACACACAAAATATATTTTTATTAGCTAATCTCGGACTTATTTCTTCGAAAGACGGTATCGTATAAACCTCCCGAATAATACTTTTATTTAATTCGATTGGGTCAATACAGATTCTCAATGACTTGTCTGGTTTCTCTACCATTACAATATTATTAACCCACTGATCAGGGCTATCTACAGGTACAATTATTCCTCTCTTAACCAATGACTCTAAACTGCTTTTAAGTTTATCTTTTACTTTAAAAGGAATACGTCTAGGCGGTGCAGTTACAGGTACAGCATCGTTTTTTAATTTAATACTATATTTGTCGGGAAATTCTCCTAGGCCATTAAATACATCATTATATCTTTTAATAAAGTCATCCTTTCCTAATGTTTGATTTACAGTTAAGTTATCGATTCTTTTTAAGCAATTAATTTTACAAGTGTTTAATCCTAATATTGGAATTTCATTTTTTACAATATAAAATTCTGATGTTACATTGTTATTACCGAGCTGTATTTCTGTAGTAATGACACCCACAGAAACTACTTTTGCTCCTCCAAATGCGTCAATTCTAATTTTAGTAGGCCTAATTTTGTTTTCCCATTCATATTTTTCTATTAACTTTAATGGTAACGTATTAATTTGTGCGCCACTATCTAACTTAAATCTAATAATCTTACCACTTATTACTAAATCTTTAAACCATCCATTATCATGTTTACTTGTTACATTAAATGTAGAAACGTTAAACATTGCTTAAATTGCATGTTTTTAAATATTTATGTAATTACCTTTTTGATAGGATTGGTTACTTCTTAATCTACAAACAGATGCAAAATGATTCGGTTTTTGACAATATTTACAAGTTTTTCCGTGCGCAAAACAGTTACCTAAATGATGACTAAATCCGCATTTATAACATTTTTTCTGATTCATAAATTTATTACCACTATAGTTACCTCTTTCACTTTTAAATGAAAAGTCATTTAGTTTTTTAGTTACCAATACATCTTTTTCTTTTGATTTTTTTGTAATTATTTTCATATTCTTTTCGGCTACTTCAACAGATTTGCAAAATTCTATAGTTTTATCCAATGTTTGGTTTTCTCTCAGAAGCCTTTCTTGTAAAGTCTTCGAATTTATTCCCAAAATTATTTGAGCTTTTAGTAATTTGTTTTCTTCACTTCCAAATTCACAAGAACATATTAAACGTTTTAAATCGGTGTAATACTTTTCGAATGGTTCATGTAACTCTTGCTTTCTATTAAACAATTTATAAATTTCCATTGTTTCGTTGATTTTTGGAGCGCAATGAGATTCTAATTGTTCTACAATTGATTGGACAGTTTCTTCTTCGAGTTTTAGTTTTGTTATAGTGCGATACATTCTTAATGCTTCTGTACCCATTAAATTCTTGAGCCTTGCTACTTGTACATCATTTGGCTTTTTACCAGTTTCTGTAGCTATAAAATACACATTAACCTCTTCCTTAAATGTTTTTAGGTTTTCGGCTAAATTGCCAGACAAATTCAGCATTGAAGGTTTATTAAACTCCATATTAACTTATTAAAACAATTTACAGAAAACGTGCTTGAAGGTTATGTTTTAGTATTCATTAATTATTCCACCAATCCACCAATCCGTATTTATTTCTTTAACTTTCTTGTTTTAAATTGTTTTTGACTGCCATGTTTCTTTTTATTATTTTATTTTGTATGAATACTTCATTATTAATATATAACTTAAATACTTTATTGTTTAATCTTCATGACATAACATAACATAATGTTTCAACTTAACCTTCTAATCTTAGCATCATAATTACCAACTTTACTTATATACATTTATTTTAGCGCTGTTGCCAGCTTCATAATTTGTGCATACTCATTAACAACATGCATATTGATTGTGACTGAAATGTTCTCTGTATAAAATGTATAGATACTGATAAGTAGAGACTATCTGCATAAAGCCTGGAAATTAGCTTCAGTTAAAGATCTGCATTTCACTTTTGCTTAGAAGCTATTTGCAAAATATTCAGACTTGCATTTTACCCCTGTGAAAATTTTTTTTATCTGCAGGCGAAATGCAAGAGAGACTTGCATTTTGCCTGTTCGTTAATGTGTTTTGCAGATCACCACCATAGATTATCATGAAATGTAGGTGACATGCAGTTACATGTAATTTCACCTGCATTTACAGGAAATATGCAAGTACTATACAGACATCCTCTGTTTTCAGAAGCTATGACATCCACTGCAAGTTAATAGCAAGACATATGCATTTATTTTATGCAGATCCGTGTTACTTGGGGAAGCTGAGCCGGCGGTAGAAAATTTTGTTACCCGAATTACAACATCTGTATAAAAATAAAATGATTTGGATACTTATTTTTAAATAAACTAAACATTTTAAGTGCTGTAATGTATGATATTACCATATACAAACTGCTTCATTAATGTTGCTGTGTAGGTTAAACCGTAGATATTTCTCACAAATTGACATTTGTTCTAACAATTTTTTACTAGTATTGTTTATGTTTTTTGTTTTATTTTTGATTGTTACATTAAAAACTAAAATAATTTAAATTTTAGTTACAAAATCGTATAAAATATCTAATTTACGTCACATTGTGGAGGTGTTAATGCGCCAATGCACTAAACAATTATTAAAAATTAAATTATTCGTGTTAAAATACTTTTGCGTTCTTGGACATGGACTGCGTTATACAAAATAAGTTATTTATTAATTAAAAATTTTATTTTTTATACTTTACTTTTAATTTACAAACCTGAATGATTATTCAAAGTTTAAATCAAGTTTATCGATTAAACGTCGTAAGAATATTCTGTTTATCTTTCAATGCACAATACAAAACTCAATTACGGTATGACTAAAAAGTCTGATCATTGTTTTAGGTGAGCAATATGATGTCCCGTAGGAGTATTTTTATAACAAACTTTTTCAATTTCACGCTCTGTCCGAACCTTGCAATAAAACTGTAACGGGAAATCTACAATTCCGGAACCGGTACCGGTAAATTTATTGGCTCACTTCTATGAGCACTGGCTGAGTCGAGAACATCTAAAAGTTAAAGATAATAAATCAAAATTTAAACGACTGTAATATTTCCGATATGGTATTATCAGTTGCATCATATTAGAGCTTAAATTCAAAAAAATTGATATATTGTACTACTGTTGTATACCTATATATATTTTAAAAAATGTATTAAGTCACAATCTAATCTTTATTTATATACACGTACCTGTTTTTCTTTAAAGGAAATAAGATAAACATTAATTTTACGTTTCAACATTCAAACTAAACAAAAATTAACTAACTTTAAAATATAAACATTTCACAATAACTAGTTTTTTAAGCAACGTTTAATTTGCTCTAAATTCCATATCATATTTATCTGCAAATAATAAATTATAAACTTATATAATTCAAAAATTTAATTTGCATTAAAAATAATAAAATTATAAGTTTTTTTAAATTGTGTTTTAAAGAAATGTAATTTTTTGTTGTTTTTAATTCCAGATCTTATTATATTTATCTTATTACAAACCATCTATTTCTTTTGCGTAAGTAATTTTTCATCTGTCGCCAACGCATTCTCTGTAACACAATTACAGCGGTAGATGTGACTCAGTTTACTAAAATTGAATTTGCTTTCATTGTTAAGATTCAATAAATTATGATAAAGGTTTATTGTTACAAAACGTGTTTCAAATATTTCGAATGAAAGTTTCAAAAGCTTTGGTACTTTGAATTAGTAATTATGTAATTAGTGATTTATTAGAATAATTATCACAATTTATATAAAAGTATGGATTAATTGTTTATTAAATATATTGATTAAAGCTAAAATAAGAGAATATAATTTTAAATGGGTGATTAAACCCAATTACTAATTGTATAATAATAAAAAGAATTATCATAATACATTCTTAGAACGTATTAAGCTGTAAGGATTGAGAAGTTAAAACAGATATTATTCTTTAGTTTCTTTATTGCAATTTATTAAATAAGATAAATTGGATTTGCTAAAAAAATTCAACAGTACCAAAAAACGTTAATTTTTTTAATTGGGCAGATTTGTTCAAACTAAAGCCCGTTGACCAACCACCACTATCTCTATTATCTGCACTTGATAAGATTACTTTAACTTTGAAAGACAAATTCCTCTTTTTTTCTGAGTAACGAAATTTTTCTTGAACGCTATTGTAAAACTAAAATAATAATTAAAAAATAAATTAATTTCATACAAGGTCAACATTCCTTTAAATTTTTTAAGTCGATGATACAATAAATAAAAAACCTTTTCAACATTTGAAAGTTTTCGTTAAATTAAATTTTAGTTTGCTTTGTTTGGATCACCTGCAAACTCTTAAATATTGCTGCTGTACTACCAAGGCAATTATTGCAGTAAGAGTTTTTTGAATGCAAGCAATTTCATCTGTCTCGTCATAAACGATTGCTTTAAATAAATCTAACAATATTAGGTTTTCATCAGAATTTACTTACCTTTACTTCCTACACTTACTTACACTAAAAACTAAATTAAACTATTAACACAGTAATAGTAATAATACTGGACCTGATTTTTAGATCACAGGCCGAATTGCCAAATTGCACAAGACGTCATGTATGACTCGATTATTCTCCGGTATAACGTTTCTAATAACCTATGCTAGTAACAATAAAGGTTTATTCTAAAAAAAATAGAGAGAAATACGTTTACTAAAAACTATACATCCATATCCTATTTTTTAGTAAATCCTACAATTCTGCCTCGAATCAATAAAAATCCTTATAAATCGTACTAGATTTAAAAAAATTCTAATACATCTTCATTAACTCCGGTACATCCTAATCAATTCCGGTATATTTTAGTAAATTCTTCTATTTTTTAGTAATTTCTCGCAAATCCTTGTACATACATACATTTTCATTATGTGTTTACTTACAATTTCTACTGTTTACATTTGAAATAAACTTGTAAGTATTTAAAGCCGTATGATACTTTTGTTGCTATATGCTAAATCAATACATTTTTTCTACAGTCAAAACAGGATTACGGTAAAAGTTAGGGACTTAGACAAATTCGATATGGTTTTGGTTTCAAATTTTTGAAAAAATAAATATGAATCAAGTTATAATCATTTTAATATTAAAAGATTTGTTTAGAACTTAATATTTAATTATTTTTATAAAATCGCAAAATTTTAAAAAGGCAGGTTTCAGATATTGATATAACCCAGTAAACAAGGATTGAAACTGTTACAGTCACAAAATTAAAACAATTGTTTCATTACGTTGTTTCGTGTTAGTTCCATTTTTATATCATTTACATGTAACTGACAGTGAATAAATTGAAAGAGTTCCGATTTTTCACAATCAGTTTTAAACCGTTTCAGTACTTGCAATTTTTATCCCATAATCAGCAACCGTCTAAAAACTGATTTATTAAAACCGAATATTTTTTGAATAACTAGAATTGTTTAAAGATCGATTAAATAAGATTAAATTATTTTCAAAACAGTGGAATCGTTCTAGGAAAAACGAATACTTTGTGATTAGTCAGCATTGGTCGTTGCTATACTTTTGATTACTGTCGTCAACGCTTGCGCTGCAAATTGATATCTTTTCACTTGTTCGGTTGCAGTTTGGTAAGTGATGCTGTGTATACAATTACGAAATGGAACAATAAACGGTAAGTCGAAACATTTTATTATAATCCATAAATGTAATCGATATTATTATCATTTTTGTTCTTTATGTATCATGTTTTAATTTGTATAAAAAAAATGTAAATTAACACACATGATTGCGTTAAGGTAGATTATTGCGTGAATCTGATGATACTTTAGGATTTATAATTACAGTTCAATTCTTCAAGTTTTCTATACGATTATGTACAGCTAAAGGTATTCACATTTTTTTTATAACTTTCTAATGAATGCTAAAGTGATATTTATATTAAGTTTATGTTGTTTTTGATTAAAAAAATGTAATTAATTTTGTGTAACTCTATGATTATGTATGTATATAAATGAAATAGTTATTTCTATGTTACAGATGCGGTTAAAAGTTGCTACTCAACAGTAACTGATGCAGTTTGGCTTCCGTGAAAAGACCACATCCAGGAAAGTTGCAATATGTAAAAAACTCAATGTGATATTGTATTTAAAAATATTTATTAAATGTATTATTATATTATTGAAAAAATTGTTTTAGTTCATTATTGAAACAAAAAAATCACACATGTATCGATCATTTAGTATCAGTTCAAGAACGAAGCTTTTAAAACGTAAACCGAATGCAACATTTAGTTTGCAGCAGATTTGAATTTAAAATACCGAAACTATAGTGGTTCAAATAAGTGAAACAGCGATGAACTTATAGCTATTTTATTGCAGTTTGGTTTCTTTTATGTTTGAAACAATAGTGAATCATAATTTTTTTGTTTTGAAACTGTTACTAAACATTATCAATTTTGTGTTTACTAGGAAGGCACATATAATTTGCTTAAGACCTAAATATAAATAATTATTAATTAAGTTTTGACTGTAATAATTTTTCACTTTTAACTGTGCACACCTACCATGTATTGTGTAAATTTTAAGTCGGTGTAAACCCTTTAGAAACTTAACTAATCAGAAAAAAGAAAAGAAACAGAAGATCATTGTCGTGACTTTCATTTTCAATTTTTAACAAATAATAAAGCGCTTAATTTCTATTGTAAATTAAAAATAATATGCTACATACCTATTGGTTATACTTTGCTATTAATTGTTATTAATTGTTATATTATTTATGTTTCTCTAATGATTTCGTTTAACAATTCTAATAGAAATGCATTTAGTAATTGGTGCAGCAACAAAACAGATTTTATTTGCGGGAATAAGAAATAAAATATGTTCTACGTGCGATTTTTATAAATCTGGATATTAAAAACCACGAATGTATTTTGAATTTTTTGGGATCTTCAAAATTGAGTTCTAAATAATATTTTTTAGGGGACGGAAACTAACGCGTATACTAAAATTAAAGAAAAAGTTTCATATAGCCGGTATTAAAATAAAGTTTGCTAATCATATAACTTGATGTTAAGCGAGAAATTGCACAATCTATTGAAAAATACTGGTTTTTCGTTGAATGGTCATAAATTATTAAAAAGAAACAATTGGTGGTATCCCGAAAATCAAACTATTGGTAAAAAGAGTAAGAACAAGAATAAAAAATGCTAAAAACAATTACAAAAACGCGTTTTAATTACGGCAGAAGTTGTTAAATGCCTCTTTTCATTTATTTCGTAATCACAACTGTTGGTAAGCATAAAACGTCAAATTATTTAAATTTTTAATAGTTTGGAATTTATGAATTTGAGTAAATCATTTTGCAAACAAGATAAAAATGAGACCAATATTTTAGAATTAGCCATCAGTACTAGAGTTTTTGCAGAAATACAAAAGTACATGGAAACGATTATTAAAAAACTGATGGAATAATGTTTAAGAAAACAACGAATCAAGCAGAAGAGTAAATGTAAAATGTCTTATTATTCTAAAAAAAATTATTTTATGTTTTTGTCGTTAGTTTCTAATTGTACAAGTGGCAAACGGGTAGATTTCTATACCAACCACGAGTAAACGCTGCTGCGTTGTTGTTTATGATTGGTCCTTCTTAGCATAACCGTAAGCTGCAAAATATAGATACAAAAAAAGGTTAATAAAAAACATGCGATTATTGTAAAACAAAGAATTAATGTGCAACAAAAGAAAATATAAGAAACGCTGTTCAGGATCCTCAAGCAAAAGATCGGTAACGAAAAAAGAAAATATTAACTCGCGGTACCATTAGAAAAGAATATTTGATTGCATCCAATTTTGACACCGTTCTGAAAAGATCTTTTACTTTCTTGTCACAATTTTGTACAAAATTTGCTATATTAAAAAAAATTAAATACCCCAGCCATAATGTAAAGTAGATTAGATAAACGTAAAGCATACAAATTATATGAAAGAACGAATACTAAAATTAAGAATTGTAGACTTTTTATAGACATAAACAATTACTTTCTTGCAACTTTTCCCGACGGCATTGTAAAAATAAATGGTTTCGTGGAAATAAAATGTCCCTTTCACTTGAAAGGAAAGAACTACTTGATCCATTTGAGAAAAATGAGTCATCGGCAATTAAAAATTTGTGTTATTGCTCAAAAAACACGGTAAGATTTATATTCCTATTAAGTATATCCAATTCCCATTGTTTATGCATTATTACAGACAAAAAAGAAACCACAGCTATTATTACCAGATGCAAGGGCAATTAAATATTAATAAAAAAAGTTACAATGCTACTATGAGAACGTCTTTCGGGTCCGGACAGCGTTGATGTAACCGAAGTGGACACGTGTTGCCCACTTTTGTAAAGAACGTGAAAAAAATTAAAACTTAAAGAAGTAAACAATAATTTAACAAAGAATTAGTACCACTCTTACGATAGTATTAAATCCATATTCAACTCGATAGGTTTTTCGATTATTCCTCCTCCTAAAGACAAACTTATCTCAAGGTGCATATAAAATTCCTTGTTTATGTGCTTTGGTCTATATTGGTAAAACAGGTATTTCAGAACATAATCGTTGTATAAAGATAAAATATATTTCTAAATCTGCCGTTGCTGAACATTAGTTTACCACAGGCTGTGGATTTTAATAAAACATTGGTTCGAAGTAATAACATTCTGCTGAACTTTCATTGTTTATTATTTTGAAACGAATATACACAACGTTTCAAACGATTGCAGATACCACAGCAATCGAAATGTTGTGTATATTCGTTTCAAAATAATAAACAATAAAAGTTCAGCAGAATGTTATTACTTCGCATCAAGCAACATTGTTTAATACATTAAAAAAAAAAACATTGGTTATTGCAAAATATTTATTCGTATTCAATAGACAAGTCTGCGAAAGCATAGAAATCATTTCTTCAACACTCCAATAGCTTCGATGGTGACAACGGTCAAAGACACGCTCCTTTTCAAACGTGAATCAATCAGAGTCGAGCTCGTGCCACTGAGACTATACTTCTTCTATAATACGGAGACTTTTTCGTAAGTCATTTTTATAGAGTTTAGAATCTGGCTTGGTTAGCAAGTTGATTACCTAACTCTGTAGTTATTCATGTTAGATTATTGTTTACTTCTTTAAGCTTTTGATTTCTTTCGCGCTCTGATAAAGCCTCTTATGAAAGTGAGCGAAACGTTGGCCACGTTGGTTACATCATCAACACTTTGTCTTTTACAAAACCTTACAAAAAAAAAAGATCTAGTGCCATCAGGTTCAGAGAACGTATAGGCCAACGTATCAATGCTTTTTTTAATTTATTTTCTATTAACTGAAAATACTATTATTACTCACAATTTAATCAATAGCTGATCGTCAAAAACTATATTTGGTCAATTCGTCATTCAACATAGTTTTTTTTTTATATATAAACGATATATCGTGGCAAAAACGTCTCACAGTGAAGATTTACTATGTCGATATAGTAATTTGTGAATTTTTATAGAAGTAAAAACATTGACAAGTAAATAACTCAAAACGCTCAACAATAATCAGAATTAGAAACCGTTTTTGAAAAAAAAATTTTTTTAATTATATTCATATTTTTGTAAATTTTTATGATGTAGTTATATTTAATTTAAAATGTTTTAAGCTAGCTTTCAAACTTCGTTCAAAAAATTATTATTTTAATAAAAACTTTAAGTCTACAAACACTTAAATATTCATTTATTAATTTTTTTAAGTTGTAGAAGTAGGTTCTGAATTGTACAGAAAAAAAATATTTTGTTAATCTTACGAATAGTATACGTATAGTAATCTCAAAAGTAGATGAATCCCAAGTAAGATATGACGTAAAAATTATACCACACTAAACCGTTTAAGATTGTATTTTAAATAAGAGGTTGATAGTAGAACACTGCGTTGCATTTGTTTTGGTTTCTTATTTATATTAAAACTTTTCTTTTTAGAGCAATTTTGTTGATTCTTTATTTTGCGAGACTAGATTGAGATGTTTAACTAAATACAATTAAATAAAAATTAAGTTTCAATTTTTATAACAGCGTGCAGCAGCTGCGGTGATAAACATTGATAAGGTTGCCATTGGCAAACAAATTTCTAGAATGTATGAAAATAGTATGTTGAAAAATTAGATAAAAGTTTATTTAATAATTAATTAACTTAGATGAACCTGTAGCAGACTAATTATTGAGACAATAACTCGTTGTCGATAAACTTTTTAAAAAATGTAAAACATAATTAAATACTGTTTTAAAAAATATAGGATTTAAGTAATAAAACTCACTCGATTCTTAAAAGAGTATTTAAGAATTAAAAAAACAACAACTTACGAATTCTTTACTTAGATAAAATTTTGATTTTCTAGAACAATACAGTTGATGGTTTTTGACAGAATGAAAATAAAAAAAACTATTAAAATCAATGACAAAATGTTACTTAGAAAAACTCTCATTATGGTTTTTATTAAAATTTATTACAAACAAGTATACTGTACTACATATCGGTAATAAGAAAATAGTTATTGTTGTTACGTACCACAGTACTATAGTGGCAAAGACTACAAATAATACATAAAAAAGGAGGTATTTGGAAATAATAAAAAGACCAGAATGTTTAATTTAAAATCTATTGTTAAAAAAAGGAATTATTACACATTCAAAAGTAAATTAAAATATATTTTTATGTAAATGAATACATTTTGATTTATTGGAATAAACCTCAAAAAGTTTATGCAGCTGATCGATTGGCTGAAAAATATAGACATAAAGCACTTCGATCGTCTCTCTGCTTAAAAATTTAAAATAATTAAAAACATGTTTGATGAAACTGCATTTGGAAGTAAAGATAAAGTTGATATTCTGAATAAATCTGGCGTTTACAAATTAAATTGTGGTAGCTGTAGCTCTTTTTATAATGGACAAACCGGCCGTAAATTTCGAACAAGAATAGCAGAGCATTTTTCTTACATTAAAAACAATAATGTTGGTATTAATTTATATAATAAATCTTGTTTCGCTAATCATATATTATTATTTATTTATTTATTAATATTTGTTAAGCCATTCGGCCTTACAATGGGTTACGTAACCCTTACATCTTTTCCCTATACTTAATAATGTAATACATATAATACGTACAGAAATTTATAAACTAAAATAACTTTCTCCCATAAATTATTCTATCACCATCTTACTATTCTATTTCGTTAGTCCTAACCCTCCCCCCTTATCCTTCTTTCCTTTACTGCTTTTATCCAATCCAATCCCTCCCCCTCCTTCCAAAGCAAAGCCTTCCTCCTCCTCCTTTCTTCCCTTAGCTCGTCACACTCCTCACTCAAGTGCTCTATGTCCTCCCATCCCTCCCCACATAATCTACATCTCCTCATTACATCCTCCTTCCAGTACTTATTTAAATTCTCCTCATTTCCACATCTAAACCTGGCTATAAACCGTTTCTCTCCTAAGCTTCTTCTCCTCATCAGATACTTAGGAACCCCCCTGGATACTATATTCCCATACCTTACGTTATACTTTCCTTCCCTTATCTTTCCTTCCCTCTCTTGCACCTGCGAATCTTTATCTCTTCTTACTATCTCCTCCGTATTTAACCTCCCTTCCTCCCTACCTCTTCTCTTGATAAACCTCCTCGTTGGTATAATCATATATTAAAATATAACCATAGTTTTTTGATTATAAAAGTAACTACAAAATTCTTCATATTTGCAATAAAAGTCTAAAATTAAATTTTTTGGAGATGAAAGAAATTGTTAAACATAAAAACTTAGAACCAGATGCATGTTTAAATGAAATTGTTGATTTTGAAAATGATTTTCTTTTTCTTAAATAATATTTTTGTTTTTATTTAAATTATTTTTATATTTATTTATTTTTCTTGTTAATAATATTATTTTACATACCTTTCTCGTTTAATTTATATTGTCGTTTTGACATAAACTGTTTAATTTTAATTTATTAAGTGTAACTATATTAAGAATTTTAGGTTGAGATTTTACTTTAGTTGATAACTTTAGAAGCCTGATGATGACCGTTAGGTCAAAACATGTAACCACCAATAATTAAAAACAGTTATAGGGGAAAGGCATTAAATTATTTACAATTATAAAAAATAAGTCTTTGTCTACGAAATATGCTGTATTGTTAACTCAGTGTCAAAGTTATGTTTATAGTAAAAAATCAAAAATTTAATCGTTTACAGTTATTATAATAGAACGTATTAATTTTCATTTGTTTATGTTGTATAAAACTGGTAACTACAAAAGTTATTTGTATAAATAGTCCAGAAAGTGCTATTTTTCGCCCTATTATGTTGCTTGAAAAATACATCAAAACTGACGCAAGCACAGAAATAAACTTAATGATAGTTTACATAGTTTATTCAAAACAATAATTTTTTATGTAATTTTGTTTAGATAGTTTAATATTTCATATTGTTTATACAATTTTAATTAAATAGTTATTTACCATTACTTTAAGAAAAACTTGTAGATTACTGTATACTTAAATGCTGTAAAATTAATGCTTTCGTATTCAAATATTTTTATAATCAATGCAGTTAAAAAAATTAATTAAATGCATGTCTTTTCGAGTAAGGCAATGTGCCCTAATGCAGAGAATATATCTAAGATGATTTCTTAAAATGTTGATAAAATCAATAAACTGAATTCAGTAAGCATCTTCGACTACCAATTCAAAAGTTTAGAGAAGACTGCTAAATTTTAGATTACTTTTAATATACCAGGAAGGAATGATTTAGTTACCACCATCTGCGTTTTGTGTCCTTCGGATAAAGAAATTACGAAGATGGTAACCGTGAAAAAGCATAGCTTTCATTTCAAATTTAATAAAAGCGGTTACAAATAACACGTGAACATGAAATTTATATTAAGAAAAATTGATATTTTTTTCTTTTAGTTTTACAGATTTCCACAAATTTCAAATACTACGTAGTTTATACGTAAAAATGTCTTTGCATTTATTTACATAATATTTAAAATTTTAAAATTTCTTTTTGATATTCATTGAATATTAATGTACTTTATCGTAACTTTTGCTTTACAAGACAATAAATGTATAAATGAGTAGGACTGTTGTAAGGGTCTTTTGTTACTGTTAATTTTTAACAAAAACCGATTGGTTCTTCATGAATTATTTATTAAATGAGATTAATTTTCTAATTATTGTTCAACTTTAGTTACGTATTTTAGCGAATGAATTAAATATATTTAAAATTATAAAGATTAATTAGAATACATTTTATTTAACGAAATTTTATTAATTGATAAAAGTTATTATCAATCTATAGACAATAATTAAGAATAAACTATATGTTTTACTATAAATAGCTATAAACGGCTGTAAACACGTTTAACACCCGCAAAATTCAAAATCAGCTTTGAATAAACAAATAATTAAACAAAACATATGTAAATCAAAGTTTATCTTATACTGTAACATTAGTTTATTTTAATAGTGTACAACTAAATTATTTTAACTTGAAAATTTAATTATATGTATAGTACTCCACTTTGAGTGATTACTTTAGCGTTTTAATAAAGTAATCCAATTATTGTTTTAATGTACAGGGTGTAACTAATATAACGCATAATCTCTTAATGTGGCTTAGCTGTAATGAATTAGAGCATATTTCTATTATAAACATATGGTCTCTTTATGATAGTTTTTAAGAAATTTTTAAATACGTCTCTGGTTGAACCCAAATACAAGTAGCGTGTGACACAAGTGAAGATACTTTAATAGTTAACCGCATGTACCAACCGTATCTGAAAGTGATAATAGTTGTTTTGCTAGCGGTACATACAAGTTTTATTGCACTCACACAAAATAAGTTGATGCAGTAATAATTGCAATTTCTTGTTCTTTCCATTCTGTCTTTATTTGGCTCTAAAGTTGTTATTATATACTTGTTTCTTTGTTTAATTTTTGTGAAATTTTTTATTAGATGTTAGTTTTCTTTAATTTACTAGTTTTAGTCAGATTGTAGAGTAGTAGATAAGTTCTCGCGATTTTAAATTCATAAAGTAAGTGTTTTCGTTTTAGAAATTAGTAATTAATTTTATTTTATTTTTTTTTCTATTTAGGATATGTATTTTTGTAGTTGTTTGGTATTTAGTTTTTTAGTCAAGGCTTTAATTTAGTACTTAATGTTTTTTGCAACCTCGTCAAACAATAAAGAACTGAACTTTGTTCCAGTAGTCACCATTTTCTAAGCTTGCATTTTTTTAAAGCAGGTTCTATTTTATTAATTATAAAACAAAACAGGTCCATACTTAATACTTACTTGCTTATTATTTTAATAAAAATTTCACGAAAAAATTTTGAAATGTTAAACCACAAGTCCATATAGCAAATGTGTTTAAAATCATCGTAGCTACCACCTATTAAAAGATTATGCGTTATATCAGTTACACCCTGTATAGTTAGAAAAATGTTCAATTGATGAAAGTTTGAATTTTTTTCAAATAAAGGTATAAGTTGTAACGTGCACATTTTTTACGATTGAATACGTCTGTTTTTGATTAACATTTTAGTGTTCACTGTTTATGTAAATTCTTTTGCGCAATGCATTTGACGCACTGCACATGCGTTATGAGCCTTCTTCTTAAGTACTAAGTCATCCTCCTGCATCTTACGTTTTGCAATGAGGCGAAGCAGACATTTTTTTCCGTGCTGCAAAAAGTGGAATGACCACTTGTTGAATTTGTGTTTGTGATTTTTTTGCCTTAATGGTAAAAATTATTTAAGCCGGCGTTTCGTTGTAGCGTCCGCGTTTCGTTGTAGCACTTGCGTTTTGTTGTATTTACAAAAAATGGAAAGATAGAACCCGATAATTCGAAGGGGTAAGTCATTTTTGTTTTGATCCGCATTGTGTAATTCATCGCAATTTACGTTTTAATTTTTATATATGGTTCTTGGTTTCAAATCTACGAAAAAGAATTAAGAATACGATTTACGGGAATTGCATCATATTGCTTCATTTCAATGAGTCTTATGATGACCACACCCCAAATAGAAAGTTGCGCAATAATTTTTTTGTACGTCCGAACTGGAAGTTTTTGCTTTTGATATACGACTACGCTTTACTGATTTATTCGATGCTTTTTGATTTGTGTACCTGTGAATTCGTTTATGGTTACGAAAATTTCGTTTGGATGCATACGCCTTTTTACGATTTTGGTGTTTGAAATGCGATATTAAGATAGGGTTTACGCTGCACGTTTGAGGTTAGTCACAACGTCGCTGTTACGAAGAATTTCCGTTACGAATTATGATTTTTATGAGTAAAAATCGATAATTATTCATGTTACGTCTGATGAAATTTGAGTTGGATGTTGCGAATGAAGTTATCATACGTTACGTTTGTTTTACGATGTTTTGGTTAATGGATCTGTACAAGTATTAGATCAATCAGGATAAATACGGAAAATTTGGAAATTTAAATATGCATTTCAAGAATTTCGTAATGTTGCGTCATCGCATGAATCAGATGAGAAACGCGTAATTGACCCCACTAATTTGACTTGCGCATTAAAGTTTGAAATCAGGTAACTTTGATTTTATACTTAACCTTCGATACTGTCAAATATGTAAATATGTTTTTTGTTATTATGTTAAATGTGTAAATCTTTTGGTTTCAATATTTAACCATTTTAATATAAAAAATATTGTGGCGTCCAATTTATAAAACTTTTGTGTTTATCAAGTTAAAAATTTTAATCTTAAGTAACGTAAGAATTCCCACAACTCTAATTTAATAAATATGAAAATTTCTCATTGCTCTTATGTAGTTTGTTTTTAATGTGTGCTTTGAATAAATATTTTTGTGAGCTGACTGGTGCATTAAATTCATTTATTAGTTATGCGTTTGTTTTATGTTAAAGTAAATTTCGTCGTAACTGTTGAAGTTACGGGGAACGTTACAAAGTAAGGTCCGTGAAGTTAGCAGTGCATAAACGGCACAAATGTCGGGACTTAGCGCAACGGTTAGTGCCTCGTTTGTGCTGGTTTGTGCCGTTATTAGTTTTTTAGCAAAACTTCAATTAACGCAGTTATGGCGATTTTTGAGTGCACTGCTAACTTCACACCTCACTAACAGCACAAATATCGGGACCTAGTGCAACGGTTAGTGCCTCGTTTGTGCTGGTTTGTGCCGTTATCAGTTTTTTAGCAAAACCTCAATTGACACAGTTATGGCGATTTTTTAGTGCACTGCTAACTTCACACCTCACTAACGGCACAAATGTCGGGACCTAGTGCAACGGTTAGTGCCTCGTTTGTGCTGGTTTGTGCCGTTATCAGTTTTTTAGCAAAACGTTAGCATTGAAGGCAAACACAAAACCATTGTCTGCAGTGTGATTTTATCGACAGCCACACGTAAAGTTTAGTAACGAGATTGATTGTTGTGTTAGTTCCAGAATAGGATAAGCAATGTATCTTTTTGAAAACCGCTTTGCGTAATGGTTTGGTAAACTAAAGACGGTAGGTATTATTAAAAAAAATTAATGCAATAGTACTTGGTATTCGCACTAACTCAAGTTGTACAGAAAAGTTTTCTGTCAGATATCTTATCAATTCTTTGTTATATTGCTGTGCCATTGCTAGGGTCACAAAACTTAGATCAGATAAGAACTTTTCAATGCGTCACCAGGTATCGGCAACTTACATTGTGTTGCCCGGATGTATGTTAAATGTTAGGATTGTTAACTACACCATAATTTTAAAGACGATTAAACAAAGTTTCTAAATGTTGCATATGTTCATCTACAATAATAGAAATTAAAAATCGTGACCTTAAAGAACTAATAAATAAATAATAATAAAATAAATCTTTGAAACTTTTGGACTGCGTTTCGCAAGTTTAATGCCATAAAGGTAAACACGAATAGACCAAAAAGTGTCGTAATGCCAGTTTATAATATTTTCTTTGGCAACTTGGATTTAATTAAAGCAAAAATTATATAGTATATACCCAGTAAACACAAAATCGATAATGTTCCGTAACAGTTCCAAAACAGAAAAATGATGTTTCACTCTTGTTTTAAACATAAAATATACCTAAGTGCAATAAAATGCCTATAAGTCCATCGCTGTTTCACTTATTTGAATCAGTATAGTTTCGGTATTTTCAATTCAAGTCTGGTGCAAAATAAATGTTTCATTCGGTTTACGTTTTGAAAGCTTCGTTCTTGAACTGATACTAAATGATCGATAAGTATACGATTTTTTTCAATAATGACCATCAAAAATTCTTTAAATTATATAATAATACATTTGTTTTGGTTTTAAAATTAAACTATTAACTATTTCGAATGCACGTTTCAAATTTTATTGTACAATAAATGTTTTTAAATACAATATCACATTGAATTTCCGTAGGTTAAGGTTTTTTAAATAACCAGATTATTTATCAATTATTTTTTACATATTGCAACTTTTTTGTATGTGATCTTTTCACGAGCCCTTACAAACTGCATCAGTTGCTGTTGGGTAGCAACTTTTAACCGCATCTGTAACATAAAAATAAATATTTAGTTTATATACATAATCATAGAGTTACACAAAATTAATTACATTTTTTAACCAAAAAAAAAAACACAAACCTAATATAAATATCACTTTAGCAATCAGAAGAAATTTATAAAAACACTGTGAATACCTTTAGCTGTACATAATCGTATAGAACACTTGAAGAATTGAACTGTAACTAATGACACTGGAACCTTAATTAATCCTAAATATTTACGCAATAATCTACCTTAACGCCACCATAAGTGTTAATTTGCATTCTTTTTTATACAAATTGAAAGATGATATATAAAGAACAGAAATGACGATAGTATTGACTACATTTGTGGATTATAATAAAGTGTTTCGATTTACCGTATATTGTTCCATTTTGTAATCGTACACGCAGCATCACTTATCAAACTACAACCAAACAAGTGAAAAAAATATCAGTTTGTAGCACAAGCGTTGACGACACTAATCAAAAGGATAGCAACTACTAATGCTGACTAATCACAAAGTATTCGTTTTTACTAAAACGATTCCACTGTTATGAGAATAATTCAATCTTATTTAATCAATCTTTAAACAATTCTAGTTATTCAAAAAATATTTGGTTTTAACAAATCAGTTTTTAAAGGATTGCTGATTATTGGAAAGATATTGCAAGTACTGAAACGATTTAAAAATGATTCCGAAACATTGGAACTCTTTCAATTTGTTTACTGTCAGTTACATGCAAATGAAATAAAAATGAAACTAAGACGAAACAACGTAATGAAACAATTGTTCTAATTTTGTAACTGTATTTCAATCGGTGTTTACACAATACTATTTTTTGATTCAAGTGTAATGCTGGTTGTTTCACTAATTATTTGGTAGTCAATCTTTGTTTTGCTACTTTTGTTTTTTTGTGATCTTGAATAATTTTAATTAAAGGCCAGACACGTTATCAATGTTGACATGCATTTCTTGAAAAAAAAACATGCGACATAGGTATTTTTCTACATGTTTGTCTCTGACCTTAGTATTATTTCAAAAACGAAATTTAAAGATAAACAAGCAATCAAAATGTAAAACAATACGATTATGTATTTAATTAGACCCACACCTTAAACTATTTGATCGATTCAAATCAAACATAATTCGAAACTATTACTTCGCCCAATTCATTCGAATCAACAACCATTTCATGAAATGAATGATGGAGAACGATAATTAAAATAAATTGTTAAACGTTTTTTGTTTACGTAATGTATTTTCATCCAAATAAGTAAAAAGTTTTTATTTTTTCCTAAAGCATCATTTTCTTGCAATTTTCTTAAATAGCGACATTTGCCAAGTTGCAATATTATTGCATTCCATCAACAATTTTTTTTAATCGTGCCTTTTTTTGTATCTAAAGCCAATTTGATATAAAAATTTTCTTAAAATATTTAATCTACTTCTATGTTTCTGCAAAGTAGATTTTAATATTGTATGCTTAGCGTGTAAAGCTTTCCACTTAAGAACAACACTTCTATAATTTATTAACATTGCATAAATAATTACAAATTTGATTCAATTGTTTTATGAAACTTGTAAATTTTTCAGTTGCAGCAGCAGTTAGTTCGGTAGCTTTCTTTAAAGAAAATAATCACATACCAGCATTTTTTTTTGTATCTCAAATAAATCTACGATAATTTTAATGTTTTGTGCTTCGGCATAGTCTTCTTTGATTTACTAGCTTCTCAAATGCAAATGTTGAAAATGAGTAATACTTTTTAAACTGTTGATGTTAATTGATAGTAAAGTTATGTACGAGTTCAATTAGTTAGAACACGTTAGAATTAGTATATTCTACTTACCTTTTTAATAAACAATGCACAATTGTAAGAAATAAAAAAATCCTATTTAGTAAAGATGAATACAGGCCAAAATTGAAGATTAAAGATACAATAATTAACACGAGTACAAATACAAATTAAAACTTTTGCCGGTAAAGGTACCTGTCACAATTACTTAATTGCGATTGGACGATTGATTTGCCACCACAAATTAGTTTAGTTTTCTAGGCGATACATGTTTTTTATATTGCAATTAAATAATGTTGTCAAAAATTTTAAAAAAATTAATAGCCAGTCATCGTATACTATAAGACAACGATTAATACAAAGTATTGTTACAAACACAAATTTAATGTACAATTTTTGCATTACTAAATTTATAAGAACCAAAACACATCACAAAAAATTTTAAAAAAAGTTAAATTAAGTTATTAATTACACAATAACTAAATGAATTTGTGTACGTAATAAACGTAAATTTATGTAATTAAATTAGATAGATAAACATAAAATATTCTTAGAATTACACAGTCAGCAATTACAAGTATAAAAGAAAATAAAACCGTATATTTTAAATTTCATAAATATTTGTGTATTTAAAACACAATAAATATTTTTTATGTTACTAATAAAATTAATATACAATTGTATATATAAATAACAAAACGCAAAATGATTCTTGTTTGAAGTACAACAAAAGGAGTGCGTAAAGCTTTGTAATATCAACTAGGCGGAATACAAAACAAGGTCTTTTATAATCGTTTGCTACTCTAATACGCCGTAATGAATTTTAACGTATCTTTATACAACCGCGCTTTTCAGACAACCTTCCGTCTTTATTTGGCGATTTCCAGAGGGTTACTTGAAAGAAAACATAGCGGAGAAAGGAATCAACATCATAAAGCTTCTAGAGCCTAGTGAGGACGCCGACACATAATTCTTCTCAAGACCGTCTCTTTAAATGTATAAGTGGTCTTCTATTTATATTGTTCAGCAGGGAACTTATTTCGTCGGTTAAATGCCTGAACAGTTTTAGAACACGAAAACAAGAAACCACAAATTTGCTCATCCATAAATAAACGCTGTGCTTAATGTAATAGCTTGGTCTAAATTGTTGAATTTTGTTTAAGTTAATGCTTTTTAGTGCTACTTTCTAATTCAGCTATTAATTTTGTTAATTCAATTACATATTAAAACAAATTTTTAAATAAACACACAAATTTTATTAAACGTTCTATAAATTGCATTGCATACTTCAGTAAAAGAATTTATAATTTACTTACAATTATAATTTCATTACTATAGTATCTGTATCAATATTGATTTTTACTACTAATAATACGACCGCAACTTTAAATTTAATATCTATATAATATTCCAGTTACATTTACAAAAATATATCTAAAGACTGTTTGAATGCTTCAGATGATAGCTTAGAGACAAGAAATTGTCTTTTTTGTAGAAGTCAATTTTGAAAGTGTTTTGAAGCATAAAATAAATTTCGAAAAGCATCTAGTAATTGCCTCTTGTAGCAAAATTATCCAGTATTGCTGTAAGCAAATATAACATTTTTTAACCTAAATGTAGGTTGGTTATATACGTATATTTGATGCCTGAGCCGTTTATCTACCAAGAGACATTACTCTTCATCGATAAATGTTGCCAAATCTTCAAAAGAATTTTAGTAGAATTTTTAAATTTGTTATACATACAAATACATTTGTAAACGATATATGTTTTACGTGTTTTATGATTTTAGTTAAAGATGTATGCACCTGTTTGTTTCGCTCACACGTTTTTAAGTTAATTTCGTTGTTTTGCGCGACATTTAGAAACAAGTTTAAGTGATAAGAGAGAACGCATACGCACGCGAGGACATAGAAGTGTTAAAAGTGCGGTCGTGTATAGACTATAAATTAAGTGTGTGTAAAGTTAAGAACAATTGTAAGCCCAATCAACCAAAAAAAGAGAGTAAAAACTAAATTTAGCTACAAGGCACAAAAATCAGCGCAAAAGCATTTGTCCACCGCGACAGCACCTCTATTTGCAACAAATGTTCAATGTTCTGGATTCAGAATTTTTTTAAAATTTCACGATAAATTTAAAGAAAAGTAATATCAATTTAAATAAAATATACTGTAGCATAAATTCGTCGATAACGTAGAGTTCGTATGATACAGTTAAGGTAGTACTTCTACAACAGTAAATTCTAACGCTGAAAGTTGATTAGGTCATGAAAATGTGCTTTAGAGAGCCAAACTATTCCATCAAAGCGTGTAAATAACATGCTGCTTAAGAGTTAATCCACGAGATCCACAATTTACTAAATTTTTAGCAAACGGGATGTAGTACCAATAAGTATTAAAAAGTTGGCAATGAAAGTTGTCCAGCAATAAGGAGAAGAGCATATCCAAGACAAAACGCTCTGACTGCTACAAATCCTAGACTGAAATACTTTAGGACGCATCGGCAAAACGTGTAATTCAATTTTACCCACGTCGTTACTAACAAAACGTCGAGATATGGCAAGTGTAGAAGTATGTGTTTGAATTCATTCTATTTTTGTTTGATATGGTGTGGAAAATCCTCTCAGTCTAAATTAAAAAACCAAAGTTGATGCATCATCTGTTTTACGTATAAAGTGCAAAGAAATAGAAAAGCAAAAAAATTATAATCGTAAAATCCAACGATTTCTAAAAGAATTCTGCGATTTGTGATGACAAATGTAGCAGAATTTTTTGTGTTTTGGATTTGATCTAAGACCAAGTACTTTTGTTACAAAATATATAATATGTGGCATTTCGTTGTTGTAAACTGTGTTTAATAACTCTTAATTGTTGATGGTCCATTTGTGTAAGTTGAATTTTCTACAGGATATTAAATTGATAAGAAGAAATATAATTTTCGTAGAGATTGTTAATGTAATAGTGAAGGTCTCTACAGCCGGAATGTATAGTAAGATTAAAGGGCGCAACCATTCGCGACGATTTTTTTTTTATATACGAACACGATTTCTACTTAAGTAACTTCTATAGAGTTCAAGTATGGTAACTCTGTAGTGGTTCTTTATTAGATTGTCGTTTGCTTTTTTAAGTTTACCTTTTCTTTTTTTCCCTTTTTGAGTTTAGCATCTAGCTCAGTTCACAAATTGTGTCTTTAGATGTTCCTAGTTAGATTTCAGTTGTTTGTTTAGGATTTTTGGTTTCCTTTACGTCCTGATAAACTCCTTACTAAAGTAGGTAAAACGTTGGTTGTTTCGGTTACTACAATGACACGTTCTAAAATCCGGAAGACTTTCTTTCTGTGAATGTATCAATTTTATAATTCGTTTTGTGTTGTGTGTTGCTTATTTTATAAAACGCCACATTATTAATTTTAAGTACAGATTTCACTTTAGTCACTTAATGCAAATATAAATATGACCACGTGTGTGTATGCGTTACTGTTAAATATTCTAATTAATAAAAACTGATAACAGGTTATGAGTCTAGTTTACTAGACAGCTAAAATAATTGCGACCGTTAGTACAGAGCGCCGAAGCAAACATTACCCCCGGAAAATACGTGAACTAAATTTAAAAATTTCTGGTGGCAAAACAATCGACCAATCACAATTATGGATTCATAGCAAGTACCTTCCCTAACAAAACTTTTAATTTGTACTCGTTTTGGCGTTTACAAGTTGTGTTCTGCATGTTTCATATTTGGATCTTATTTATCTTTATTAAATAGTTTTTTTTTTCAAAACTCTTAATGTTGTAGATTTTTTTATAAATCGGCAAGTACATAATACCAAATATAACAGCATATGATACTTATGCTAAATTATTGCAATCTTATAGATTTATGCAGACCAATTTAATATTTATCATTTAAGCAGTTGAACTACGAATCCCTAATTAACTAAATTATAAATTTAATTCACATTGCGCCTTATATTATCTTTGCATTGCGCATCATTGCTTATTCTCACACACAAATCGAAGTAAGTTTAAAGTGAGTGGGTATGTGCTCTAAAACTTCCGTAATTTGTTACTATGTTTATTATTAAACACAAAAATGTAACGAATTTAACTATATTAACATATATTAATGTATAACCAACGCGGATGTCGAAGTGTACATAAATGGGTACTAATTTTATAATGTGCTAAATGTTAAATTGATCTGCATAAAACCACCTTTACATAACCTCATTATCAAAACTGTGTGTTTTTACCTTAAGGGTTTTTACTCTTATTTCTTTAATACATTAACGTCAATCATGATTCAATTTGAATAATATTAATTAGTTTGAAGAATATCACTTTAGTTATAGCTTTTTGTTTTTTAGAATAACATGGAAAGTAAATCAAGAAAAACCGTTCATGCCGAAGCTCGAAACATCATTAGAACTGTCGTACAGTTCTTTGACAAGCAAAAAGCAGCTGGTGTGTGGTCATATCCTTTAGACAAAGCTACTGAATTAGCTGCAGCAGGCACTAGGAAATCACCGATGTTTATAAAACAAATAAGGTAAGTTTATAAATATTTAAAATATGTAAATAAAAAATGTTTTCATTAGGAGTGAAGTTTTGCAAACTGAGCATGGAGTACTAAAATCTCCTTGAAAAAAAGTGGTGGTTCCAATAAAATTGTTTTGGACAATGCTGATTTAGGCATCTTAAAATGAAGCATTCATGAAATTTATACCATAGACAAAAAGGTTCCAACGTTGAAAAGGAAATCGTTACATCAAATTAGGTTTAAATACAAAAAACGTCACGATAAAATGAAACTGTTAATGGAACGTCATGACATAGTAGCTTGGCGATGTCGCTATTTAAAAAAGTTACGAGAAAACGATGCTCTAGGAGAAAAGAAACAACCTATTACGTACTTAGATGAAACATATATACGTCCAGCATATGGGGTTAGTAAATGCTGGCAATCAGAAAACGAACCTGGTGTGTATCACACAGGCAAAGCTGGACAATGATACATAATTGTTCATGCAGGTGGATCTTATAGATTTGTGAAGAATGGAATATTAATTTTTAAATCAAAAAGTAAATCTGGCGACTACCATGATGATATGAACCATAATAACCTTATGCAATGGATGGAAACGCAGCTTAATTCTAAATTTGCCTCCTAACGGTATTGTTGTTATGGATAACGCACCATATCATAGCGTACA
The DNA here is from genome assembly GCA_035610365.1 of Aquatica leii. NCBI lineage: Eukaryota > Metazoa > Arthropoda > Insecta > Coleoptera > Lampyridae > Aquatica > Aquatica leii. Next base: position 53,192,558 of record CM069432.1, read on the forward strand.
AATAAACAAACCACCAAATCAAGGTACAAAAATAATGGACATTAGAGAATGGTTGGAATCTAATGGTATATCAACTATTACTGACATAATAAAAGCTGAATTACTATAATTAGTAAAACAATGTAACATCACCAAAACTTATGTAGTTGATGAATTACTAAAGAAACATGGACATACTGTGTGTTACGTTTGCCACCTTATCATTCTGACCTAAATCCTATTGAATTAATTTGGAGTTTGGTGAAACATAAAGTGGCAATGAACAATGTCACTTAAACTAATGCAGAAATAGAAAATTTTGTAAGAAATGCATTTTCTGAAGTTACTCAATCTGATTGGAATAAACATTGTCAACATGTTAACCGTTTAGCTGACGAAATGTGGGAACGTGATGGCCTTTTGGATGAAACAGTGGAAAGCATGTCTTTTAGAGTGAACACTGATTCATCAGACGAAGACAGTAGTGATGAAGATCACAGCAGTTAACGTTTATTTAATTAGTTTTTAATTTTTGAATACATTAAATATTTTTGAGAAAAAAAAATCGCATAAGAGAAAAAATCGTATAAAGTCTTGCAGTAAAATAGTTAAACTGTAACAATTAATTGGTTTTAACATAACATTTATCTTGTTATTTATTAAAATCCAATGCTTAATTTCGGTATAATACTGTTAATATTTTAAATATGTAAAATTGGCGAGTATAACGTAGGCAGCTGCTAAAGTTTTGTGTCGTGATAATTACTGCCTAAGAATTTATTGTTTTTCTAATAACATCTATGTTCTGTTTTAATGTAATACATAATTGTCTTATAATTATTGATAAAATCTCGTAATTTTTTTTAAGTATAACCAAGTAAATTGTTCAAGTTTTGTAGCACTGTATATAAGGAACAACTGTTTTTGTAATATTACAATGAAATGAATATGAAAATTAATAAAAGCACTAATGAAAACTTCATTCCTAAGTATGTTTTAAGTCTGTTATTAATTTAAAAAAAAACTGGGAATCTTTTAATCGCTAAATTTCTATTTATGTCTTCAGATTCTTTAAGAAGTCGAAAGCAGGATAATTAATGCTTTTTTACTCCAAATTGTAGGTTTAATTAATCTAAAAATGTGATTTCATTCTTATAGATTGTATAAAATAATAGATAAGTAACATAAGTTGTTATATCTGAAATTACTGAGCAGTGGTATTTAAATAGAAACTTCTTATAATGCTTATTACGTAATTTAAAGTATAGTAATAGAAGAATCGAAACAAGCAAAATGTAAACAAAAAATAAAATAAATAATGAAGGAGTTATAAACAAGGCAAAAAAAATAAACAGTTTCAAAATAAGGCAAGTAAAGTTATGAAAAACAGTGTCATAACTGTAAAAAATTCGGACAAACAAGCAGATTGTCGAAGTGGAAATCGAAATGGTTATAATAAAAGAATTAGAAATTTTGAGTGTAGAAGACAAGCAAACGTAGCAGATCAAGATGATATAGAAAATAAAATATCATTTATAACAACAGAAGATACAATAGATTCAACAAATGCACTTGTGGCATATAAGACAGATATCAGATTTTTTATTGATAGCGGTGCTACAAACCAATTGATAAAATCTGAATTGGAAAATTACGTAATAAACAAAAGTAGGGTTACGTATAATACAAATGTAGCTAAATTTAGTAAAACGATTAAAGCAACAAGACAAAGTGAATTAAAATTGGTTATCGACAAGGGTATTAACGTTGTATTAAAAAATGTGTGAGTTTGTGATGGACTAATGTGTAATTAGTAAAAAAACTAGAAAAACATGGATTTTAAGTAATATTAAAGAAAAACGAATCAACAATTAGAAAAGGAAACAAAGTGGTACTGAAGGAAAAGTTAAGTGAAAATTTATCTAGTACAACATTGAATCTCAAATGTACTTAAAGAATTTACGCTACGCATAAATTAAAAGATTTTTCAATAACTAATAGAAAAATAAGTCATTAATCAAGGAACCCGGTTAAAAACATTTGTGAAATATGTTTAAAACGAAAACAAACAAAATTACCGTTTACTCGCAAATCAGAGAAGAAGGTCTAAAGAATTCTAAAGTGTGTATCAACTGATGTCTACAGTCTTATATTTTCTAGCATTTATGAAGGTAAATGAGTGCTAGAAGTTATAGGACTGCAGAACATTTATTAATCATTATTCACATTTGCAGGGTATACCTATTGACAGCTAAAAGTGAGGTTACAGAAAGATTAAAAGAATATGAAAATTTTGTCTTTGCAAATATTGGAAGACGAATAGAAACGAGAAGATGCGACAATGGTGGCGAATATTGTTTAAAATGATTTAAAAAGTTTGGAAGAAATATGGCATAAAAATTCAATATACAGTAACACAAAATCCCGAGCAAAACGGAGTGGTAGAACGTTTTAATCGAACACTAATGGACAGTTCGTTGTCTTAGTTTCGACTCTGACTTAGACAAGATTTTTTGGGGTAAAGCAATTTATTTCATAAATAGAATCAACACAAGTGTAATATAAAATCATTAAACTCTTTTTGAAATTTAGAATTGAACTAAGCAGGATATGAAGAAAATAAAATTATTCGGTTGTATCGCATAAAATCTCATACCTATAGAAAATTGAGATTCAAAATTTAGATGAAAAAAGTAAAAAAATGATAATGATGGGTTAAAAATAATGATTACAGACTTTGAAATAAAAACAATACGAAGGTAGTACATGCAAGAAACGTTGTACTTAATAAAAATGAAAATAGAAATAGTAGTATAATATTAGATGTCAAAGAAGATGAGAAACCTAAAACAGAAGAACAAAAGAACCAACAAGATGAATTTGAAAACTAAGAAGATGTTACGCTAGGAAGAAGTAACAGACCAAGACGAAAATCAAAGTACCTAAATGTGTTAAGGTAGCTCTTTCAGCAGACTACCTTATTTCAGAAAAAGTCCCAGGTTCTTTTGAAACAGATTCCAATAAAAGAAAGCAATAGAAGACAAGATAAATACATTAGAGAAAAATGTGGAAACTAGTAAAACGTCCTAAAAATGAAAAAGTAATAGATTCTAGATGGGTATTTTGTAAAAAAGAAATAAATGAAAAAACAATTAAAAGAACACGTTTGGTAGCTCGTGTTTCTAACAAAGTAAAGTTGGTGAAAATGTGTACGCACCAGTGGCTCAAATGGCAACGCTTCGAATACTATTTTTTTTCATATCGAACATGATGTATATATACAACATTAGACATTAAATCTACGTTCTGGCTTATTAAAAAAATACCAGTGCATATGTTTCAACCACTATACGGTCTTTAACAATCGCTAAATGTTAGTATAAACAGCTAGATAAAATGGTAGGAATCTTAAACTTTACCAGATCAAAGAAGGATCCATGTTTATATTTTAAAAATTCATTATTTTTGCTAGTTTATATAAATGATCTTTTTATATTTTCAAAAGTAAAAAATTAGTCATTATTTATTAAAAATAAGTTTGCTAAAAAGTATAAAATATAAGCGTTCAAAAATTAAAAAATTACATTTTTCGTGTCAGAAATTGAAAAAAGTCATGTTGAAGTGCATAAATGTCAAAAAAGATTAATTAAAAGGGTTTTAATTAAATTTGGAATAAAAAACTGTAAACCGTCAGAACTGCCAATGCAAATTAAATTAGAATAATCCAATGAAAAGGAAATAGGAAATAGTAATAATATGTAACTGATAAAAGATTTGAAAATAGGGATCTCATTGACTGATTAATATACATGTTGGTTTCAAGATCAAACTTAAGTTTTTTACTTACTTACTTTAGTCAGTTTTAAAACTCTTATACGGAACTTGGTGTATTTAAGATATGTATTAAAGTATCTCAAACAAACAGAAAATTATGATTTAATGTTTGTACAGAAACAGCTTTTGCTATTATAGTATTAAAATTGCAAAAATTAATTGATGTATATTGTTTATTCTAATTATTTTAAATTTTGTTTTTACTTTCATTTATCGACTAAATTTGTTTTGCTCTGTATGTACCACTGACTTGTATATAATATCGATAGTTGATACTATAGTCTCTATTGCTGTTTTTAGTGCAATCATGGGCGCCAATCCTTACTGAGGTAGTGACTTGTCCTTTTGTGTATTAATAAATGTTATTTTATTTACACAATAAACATTATTATTATTATTATTATTATTATTTTTTTTTTTTTTGTTGTTAAAGTGCGTCAGCAACTAAGGCTATTAGCACTTCTATGCCTCAACATTATCGTGTCTCACATTTATCTATATTTTGTCTCTCAAACCACATTCGCCTAAAAATTCTAAGGTTTTTCGTGCGCTTTGCGCGTCGTATTGTAGTATGTCTTTCAAGGATTTATTGTTTATATCGTATTTAAGTCTTAACTCTTCTAGGTTAGGGCATTCTACAAGTATGTGCCGGACAGTAAAAGCGCCCTGACACCAGTCGCATAAAGGGGCAACATCACCTTTCACGAGGTACAATGACGTGGCTTTCGTGTGCCCAAGTCTCAGCCTAGTGATGATCACCTGTTGTTCACGTGTGAGTTTTTTTGTCTGGCAACCACTCACCGAGTCAGTTATCGCTCTTAGATGTCTGTCGCTTTGTGCCCACTCTTGTTGCCATTTATCCCGTATTTTTCCTTTTATAGAGGACAGAAGCTGTTGTTTTTGGGCCTTAATAATTCGCAGTTCCACTACGTGCCCTCTGCTCCATGGTGGATCGTCTGGTGTGTATTTACGATTTTGGACTGTCAGGGTAAGCGAAATATCATCTGCTGTTTTAAGCGCCGCGTGAAGAAAAGACAGGTATCTGACGTGTCTTGACGAATCGGTATTCCTTTCTAGCGCTGGCCTTGCTAAATTGTTGCTCCCCCATATTCGAATTTTGGCTATATAGGAGAGTGCCAATATGGTTTTTCTATCTGTTAGATTAGGAATACCAGATTCTGCGAACAAACTCTGCTTTGGGGTTGTGTAAAACGCCCCGATGGCGTACCTGATCCCTGCAGCGTGTACTACGTCTAAAGGCTGTAGGGTAGATTGAGCTGCTGAACCGTAAACAAACAAGCCATATTCGATCTTAGAGAGAACCAGGGACTTATATAAGGTTAGTAGTTGCTCTCTGTGTCCGCCCCACTTAGTGTGGGATATACATTTGATGATGTTCAGAGCTCGTATAGCTTTGACTCTTGTGCAGTCCACGTGGTTCTTCCATAATAAGCGGTCGTCCCATAGCAACCCTAGATATTTTGTTTGGGATACACATTGAAGAACTTGACCGTTCATAGTAAGACAGGGTCTGTAGTGCGGTGTGCGTAAGTGGCAGAAGTGCATGCACTTAGTTTTAGTTTGGGAAAATTTAAACCCTCTTTCCGCTCCTGTCTCTACTATGGTATTAATAGCAGTTTGCATCTTTCTATTAATATCAGATTTGAGGGGGCCAGATACAAAAATGGCAATATCGTCCACATAGATGCTTCGCTCAATAGTCTGGTCTAACCTATCGCATATTGTATTTATGGCAATAGCGAATAGGGTGACGCTCAGAGTCGATCCCTGGGGAATGCCATTTTCCAAAATTCGAATAGTCGATGATGCTTCGCCCTGGTTGACTTTAAAATATCTTTTTCTCAAAAATGACATAATAAAAAATGGTAGGTTGCCACGGTAACCCCACTTGTATAGCTGTTCTAAGATTCCAAAGCGCCACGTCATGTCGTAAGCTTTCTCTATATCGAAGAACACTGCTGTTAAATGGTGTCTTATGTCAAAAGCTTTGATGATAGACAGTTCTAAGTGAACCAGATTGTCTATGGACGATCTTCCGGAACGAAAACCCGACTGGTATCTAGACAATTGGTTGTTATTTTCTATACACCAAATGAGCCGCCTGTTCACCATAGATTCGAGGAGTTTGCTTAAACATGACGTGAGGCTGATCGGACGGTAATTTTGTGCCTTAGATGGGTCTTTTCCCTTTTTCAGCAGAGGAATAACTACCGCTTCTCTCCAGCAAGAGGGGTAAATACTCTCGGACCATATCCGGTTGAATATCGCTAGTGTGTAGGCTTTAAAATCAGCGTGTGCTTGCTTGCAGAAATCATAGTGCACTTTATCTGCACCGGGACAGCTCTTGCCGACTTTGGCAAGCGCCTGATCGAACTCCTCTCTAGTAAAAGGGCAGTTGTAGTCAAGATTTACGTTTGTAGAAAAGTCCAGATTTCTTTCTGCGTTTTGTTTTTGTTGCAGAAATTCTTCGCTGTAGTTGTTCGAGCTGCTAATTTGTTGAAAATGATCCGCAAACCTTTCTACAACTTCTTGCGGTTCATCGACTACGACATCATCTACCCGTAGCATTGCAGTTCGATGAGGTTGCTTGCACCCGGAAATCTTTTGCACTTTTTTCCACACTAGCGATATGGGAGTATCGGGATTTATTTCGGAGACGTATTTCTCCCAAGATGACCTTTTGCTTTCTAATATGGTCCGTCGAGCCACCGCTCTTGCACGTTTAAACGCGATCATAGTTTCTTCCGTTCTACGTTTTCTGAAAACGTTGAAAGCTTTCTTTTTATTAAGAATGGCCGCTTTAACGTTTTCGTTCCACCACGGCACTTGTTTTTTGTTACTGTAGTAGCCACCAGTTTTTGGGACGGCTATCGACGCAGCGTTAAGCATGTATGTTGTCAGATCGGCGATCTCGTCGTCTAAGTTCTTTCCGGATGGGACAATCCTGACAGGTAAGGACGATCTATACAGATCCCAATTGGCTTTGTCCACGTTCCATCTTTCAGGAACGTAGCATTTTGATAAAGGAATGTCGAACTCAATGACGATTGGAAAGTGATCGCTATCGTATAAGTCGTCGAGGGCTTTCCACGTTATTCGCGGTGTTATGGATGTGGAACTGATTGAAAGGTCGAGAACGGAAAAATTGCTTGATCGAGCGTTAAAGAAAGTCTGTGATCCGTCGTTTAGCAACGATATGTTAGAGTTTTTAATAAATAAATGTTCTACAATTTGACCGCGAGCGTCCATCTTTTCGGAACCCCACATAGGATTGTGGGCATTGAAATCACCTACCAGTAAGAAGGGGTGATGCAGCTGGGATATTAAATCTTCGAGATCAGTCAGAGTCCAGTCAAAACGGGGTAAGTAAATGTTGCAGATGTACAATGGGGCGGGGTGTGTAATTTTTACGCATATAGCTTGTAGTTTAGTGTTGAGCGGCACCCGTTCCATTCGGATGTCGTTTCTAACTGCAATCACCACTCCGCCGTTTGCCCGTTGATCTATCGCTGCATCCGATCTAATTATCTGGTACTCTTTTAAAGAGTATGGTTGTCCCGGCTTGAGATGTGATTCTTGCAAGCAAATGCAATACGGTCTGTATTTACTTAAAATAAGTTTTAGGTAACAATACCGTGCTATTAATCCGTTGCAATTCCACTGGATTATACTTTCCATGAAAAATTTAAAAGATAATAATTTAACATGTAAATATAGACGTGGACGTAAATATAGACCAACAAACGTGTATATAAAATCAAAAAAAAAAACAGGTATAAGACAGACAAAGTAAAATGACTAGATAGATAAAAATGACTAGATAGATAAAAAGACTAGATGAATAAAAATATCACAGATTACTTAGGACTAGAAGGTGAAACACTCGATTTTCGAGGTTTCCCTTTCGGCCACCCCTTTTTTTGTCTTCGTGTTATGGGGTTCACGAATTCGGCGTCTATCACCTCGCTCGTAATCGAGTCGGTAGGTGATACTGGCAAAGCCCTTTTTTTTGACGATTCAACGCCTTCCATTGGGGAAGGAGTATGTATCGTTGCTATCGTTGTATTTGCTTCAGTGCAATCATCTCTCAGCGGTTCAACAGTTGTTCCCACTAAGTCAATGTTCGTTCGCTCCCTCGGAACTTGCGGCGATGAAATTACTGTAGATTTGATTGCATTTATTTCCTGCTGGACTATTTCTTTGACGAGCGGTAGAAACTGGTTGGCAAGTTCTTTGTAGATGTCTGTAATTTGTTTAGGTGTCGTAGATACCACTTTGGCGTATGATACACCAGGTTCCGGTGTGTTCCCAATTACTTTCTTTTTGGCTTCCGGGTATGTAAGATTTTCCCGAACCTTCACTTCCTGTATAGCCTTCTCCTGTTTGTAAGTTGGGCAGTTTCTGGACCGGGACGAATGGTTGCCATTGCAGTTAATGCAACTTATTGGCTCTTGGCACGGTGAACCTTCGTGCAGTGGTTTTCCGCAAACACATACTACTTCTTTGACACATCTCACGGTGGTATGACCAAAGTTTTGGCACTTGTAACACCGGATCGGATCAGGAATGTATAGCCTGACAGGAAGAGAGTGGAAGCCGGCTTTGACCTTCTGCGGAAGTGTAGGCTTGTCGAACGTAATTATGAGACTGGCGGTGTTTTCCAGAATTCCGTTTCTTCTCGTTTTGATGCGTCGAACTTCGATTACTCCTTGACTCGACATGCCTTCAACAATTTCTTCTTCTGAACAGTTTAACAGGTCGCGACAAGTGACTACGCCTTTACTCTGGTTCAGTTTTACATGCGGACTGACCTTTACCGGTGTTGATCCCAAAATTGTAATATTTTCTAAACGACTGGCCTGCGCTATTGAAACAGTTTCCACCAGTAACCCTTCTTTGATTTTCCTAATAAGTTTAGGTTCTCCAATATAACCAAAAATTTGTTTGTAGATAACAAAAGGACTTTCTTTAAAGAAATCCCCATCCTCCTTCTTCACGATCCAGAACCGCGGCAAAGCACGCTTTTCTGGATTCGTGGTGGCTGATTTGAGTGCCCCACCGGCACCACCCTCATTTAGGGGTGTGGGCGTCCCCTTTATTTTTTCTAGTGTCGCCATATAAGTCCCACGAGAAGGGAAGAAAAATGGTCGACCGCAGCAGTGCTCCCATACTGACGGCAAGGCATAGAACGTCCCATGGGGTTGCCCGACTCCCATGGTTAGAAAAACTAGTGACCGGTATTACCCACCGGCCTCTCATCTCCTCGGCGCTTTGTCTTACCTTGAGATAAGGGATTTTTATAGAGGTTTGCTCCTCTGCGGGCCGGGCGATAAAGCCAAGCCCCCCGTCCGAGCAGAGACATGACCTAACTCTGACGGTGTGTACAAGAAGAAGAAAGTTTCTTCTTCAGGTCCATCGGGTACCACGGGTTTGGCGATCCCCGTACTGCCTATATGAAAATAGACAGCCCCTGTGGGATTTTTGATTCAGGGTTTACTCCCCTAGATCCGTCGCCTTTTGCAAAAGCAGGGTCACCTCTTGCAGGATGTAGCCGAAGCTACGGGCGAACGGTCTTGGACACTGAGAGGCTAAAACGGGTGTCGCCGTTGGCTGCACACCCTTGTATTACGCATCAAGTGTCCCTGGTCTACGACCTTGACCCCATTATTATTATTATTATTATTATTATTATTATTATTATTATTATTATTATTATTATTATTATTATTATTATTATTATTATTATTATTATTATTATTATTATTATTATTATTATTATTATTATTATTATTATTATTATTATTATTATTATTATTATTATTATTATTATTATTATTATTATTATTATTATTATTATTATTATTATTATTATTATTATTATTATTATTATTATTATTATTATTATTATTATTATTATTATTATTATTATTATTATTATTATTATTATTATTATTATTATTATTATTATTATTATTATTATTATTATTATTTATTATTATTATTATTATTATTATTATTATTATTATTATTATTATTATTATTATTATTATTATTATTATTATTATTATTATTATTATTATTATTATTATTATTATTATTATTATTATTATTATTATTATTATTATTATTATTATTATTATTATTATTATTATTATTATTATTATTATTATTATTATTATTATTATTATTATTATTATTATTATTATTATTATTATTATTATTATTATTATTATTATTATTATTATTATTATTATTATTATTATTATTATTATTATTATTATTATTATTATTATTATTATTATTATTATTATTATTATTATTATTATTATTATTATTATTATTATTATTATTATTATTATTATTATTATTATTATTATTATTATTATTATTATTATTATTATTATTATTATTATTATTATTATTATTATTATTATTATTATTATTATTATTATTATTATTATTATTATTATTATTATTATTATTATTATTATTATTATTATTATTATTATTATTATTATTATTATTATTATTATTATTATTATTATTATTATTATTATTATTATTATTATTATTATTATTATTATTATTATTATTATTATTATTATTATTATTATTATTATTATTATTATTATTATTATTATTATTATTATTATTATTATTATTATTATTATTATTATTATTATTATTATTATTATTATTATTATTATTATTATTATTATTATTATTATTATTATTATTATTATTATTATTATTATTATTATTATTATTATTATTATTATTATTATTATTATTATTATTATTATTATTATTATTATTATTATTATTATTTTTCTTCTAGTTTCTCACTGTAGTGGTGTTTGTAAGCCATGCGACGGACCGGGGCCAAGTCACATGTCTGTCTATTGCATGAACTTTCTGACTATTGTTGTTGTTTTTAGAATTACTGCTTTTTGTATGTTGGTAGGGATGGATAGTGGGAGATCTATTGTTTTTAAGTGTTGCTTGAATGATTTTGTTGTTATACCTGTCACAGACATTATAATTGGTACTATTGTTATTTTTTCTTGTTTCCATACTTCTTTAATTTCTGTTGCAAGAGGTGTGTATTTTTCGATCTTTTCGGTTTCTTTTTGGACTATGTTGCTGTCGTTGGGTATGGCAATATCTATAATGTATGTATGCTTTTGTGTTTTATTTAATAGTGTGATATCAGGTCTATTGCATATTATCGTTTTATCTGTGTGTAGTGTTCTATCCCAGTATAGTTTACAGTTTTCGTTTTCTAGTATAGTTTCGGGTGTGTATTTGTAATATGGTGTTTGTGTTTGTATTAAGCCGTATTTAAGTGCAAGTTCTTGATGAATGATTTTTGCTGCTGTGTTGTGTCTATCGGTGTAGTCTGTTCCTGCTAGTAGTTTGCAACCTCCTGTAATGTGTTCTATTGTTTCTGGGTATTGGTGGCATTTTCGGCATGTGTCTGTTTTCAATTTTTTCTTTTAATATGTACTTTCTGTAGTTTTTTGTGGCTATTACTTTATCTTGGATGGCTAGGACGAATCCTTCTGTTTCTGGAAAAAGTTGACCTGAGTGCAGCCATTTGTATGACAGTTGTGTATCTATGTGCGGGTTTTGCATTATATTATAATGGTTGCCGTGTAATGCTTTTCTTGCCCAAATGTCTTTTTTGTGTTGTATTGTGTTTGTTTCGGTGTTTTCCTGAATGTCGTTTTGATGTAGGTTGAGTGGGGTGTATCCTTTGTCTGCTTTTGTGATTGCTTGATGTAGCGAGGTGTTTTTGTTTATGAAATATTTTTTTTAAGTTTTGTATTTGTGTGTTGTGTAATGTTTGTATATCTACGAGTCCTCTTCCCCCTTCTTTCCTGGTTATTGTAATTCTTTCAATGCATGAGTTTGGATGCAGTTTGCGATGTTCTGTTAATTTTGTTCTGTTAACTCGGTTTAACTCTGTTAGATCCGTGTCTGACCATTTGACGATGCCAAATGAGTATGTCAAGAGTGGAATCGCGTATGTGTTGACTGCCTTAATGATGTTTTTGGCGTTAAGTTTTGATTTAAGCACAAGTGTAAGCCTTTGCTTGTATTTCTTTTTAAGTTGTTGTTTAATGTGCGAGTGATTTAAGCTGGTGTTTTGTTCAAAACCGAGATATTTGTATGTCTCCTGTGGTTCTAGATTTTCAAATGCTTCATTGTTTTGTGTTTCTGTAACGTTCTGTTGTTTGTATTTTCCTTTTTCTATGTGCAGCATTTTGCATTTATTGATGCCAAACTCCATGCATGTGTCTTGTGTGAATTTTTTTGTTATTTGTAGTAGTGATTGCATTTGTGTTTTGTTTGAGGCGAATATCTTTATATCGTCCATATATAATAAGTGATTTATTGTGTGTTGTGGATTATTTTGATGTTTTATCTTAAAACCGTATGTTGTCTTGTTTAGTGTATTTGAGAGGGGGTTTAGGCATAAACAAAACCATAGTGCGCTGAGTGAGTCACCTTGGAAGATTCCTCTGTTGATTTTTATGTTTTTTATTTCTATTTGTTGTTCATATGTTTTTAGCTGTATTGTCGTTCTCCATGTCTGCATGATTGTGTGTAAGAAGTTTTGAATGTGTGCGTCTATTTTATATATTTCTAAAATTTTTATAAGCCAACTGTGTGGGATTGAGTCGAATGCTTTCTTATAATCTATATAGCATGTAATAATGTTTCGTTGTTGCTTCTCTGCTTGTTTCATAATGACGCTGTCTATGATTAATTGCTCTTTGCATCCTTGACTGTTTTTTCGACATCCCTTTTGTTCTTCTGTAAGTATGTGATTTTCTATTAAGTGTTTTCTATTTTCTGTGTAATCAATGCTGTAATTATTTTGTATAGTGTTGGCAGGCATGTGATCGGTCTATAGTTAGCTGGATTTTGTGTGTCTTGGTTTTTGGTATTATGTATGTTTTTCCTTGTGTTAAAAACGGTGGCATACTCTGTGGTTCTAGTATGATTTTGTTGATTTGTATTGTTAGGTGTTGGTATATAGATGTAAATTGTTTGTACCAGAAATTGTGTATGTGGTCTATTCCAGGAGCCTTCCAGTTCTGTGTTTTTTGTATAGTGTTTCTTAGTTCTTCTATTGTGATTATATGGTCCGTATGTATAGGTAAGCTTGAATGTTTTTTCTGTTCTTCTGTGATCCATTGGGCTGTTTCTTTGTGTTGTTTTGGATGTGACCATATATTTTCCCAGAAATGTTTTATTTCATCTGTGCTTGGTGGTATTATTTGTATTTTTTCATGTCTTTCTAGGTTTTTGTAGAATAGTTTTTCGTTTCTGTTAAATTGTATGTTTTGTGTTTTTCTTTTGTTTGATTCATTGTATCTTTTAATCTTGTCGTATACAGTGCTAGTTTTTGTTTTAGTGTGTCTAATGCTTCTGTTGGTGTTTCTTTGTTGTTACTGTTATTTATTATGCGCCGGATATGTTTTGTAACTTGTTTGATATGCGTTCCTTTGCAATATTGTGTTAACCTACCTAAGTTTTTTCTTATGTTGTTTATTTTGTTTTCAAGTCTGATTTGCCATTTTGGTTTTGATTGTTTTCTTTCATGACTTGTTCTGTTTTGTGTGAGTTGTTTATTTTGTGTTATAACCGTAATTGCAGCGATGTAGACTAATTGATGTATATCTTCTATCGTGCTTGTGTTATGTAGGTGTGTTTCTATTAGTGTATTAACCGTGTTGATGATGGTATTTGTATCTTTTTGTATATTAGTTTTGGTAGTGGTAATCTGTTTTCTGGGTTGATTCCTGTCCATTTGATTATGTTTGTTTGTAATTCATCGTTTATTCTATCAATACTGATTGTATTTGTAAATCTTGGTGTTTGTGTGTGCGGGGTTTTGTTTAGTAGAGTTGATGTTGCAGGTGTTTCTGGGAGTTCTGTGTTCTGTATTGTTGTTGAGGTTTGTAATGATGTTTGGAAATTGTTTTGTCTTGTATTTTTTCCGTCCAGTTCTGTGGCTATTTCTTCTTTGATGTTCTGAATATCCTCATCTGTAAGTCTTTTGTTTGTAAGAATTACTCGTTTTTGATCGACTAGCCTCTGCGGTGTAATTATGTTAGTTAATTCTGGATATGTTTCTGTGAATAAATTATAAAGTTGTGGTCGGTATCCTATTGAAATTTGTTCTAACTGTGTGGCGGTGTAGTAGCAGCGCATGACAGTAATGTTCATTTCTCGTGTCCATGTCATGCGTTGCCGGGGTTTTCCTCTTTTGTGGTTATCTTTAAATTAGACAAAACACGTTCGGTGGGTTCATTGTTCGTAGCCGGGCCATTAATAATTTGATCGGGCTGTTCATTCCTGCGTCGTCCCCGATCTTGACGACGCACGTCCGAGGCTTTTATATTTGTGGTAACCTCTGTACACACCAGGGGATGGTTAGTCCTATTGGTGGTTAGCTAGGGTCCGCGTGCTCGCTGCGCACGTAAGGTAACATACCTCCCCTTGCGGGGTTATTATTATTATTATTATTATTATTATTATTATTATTATTATTATTATTATTATTATTATTATTATTATTATTATTATTATTATTATTATTATTATTATTATTATTATTATTATTATTATTATTATTATTATTATTATTATTATTATTATTATTATTATTATTATTATTATTATTATTATTATTATTATTATTATTATTATTATTATTATTATTATTATTATTATTATTATTATTATTATTATTATTATTATTATTATTATTATTATTATTATTATTATTATTATTATTATTATTATTATTATTATTATTATTATTATTATTATTATTATTATTATTATTATTATTATTATTATTATTATTATTATTATTATTATTATTATTATTATTATTATTATTATTATTATTATTATTATTATTATTATTATTATTATTATTATTATTATTATTATTATTATTATTATTATTATTATTATTATTATTATTATTATTATTATTATTATTATTATTATTATTATTATTATTATTATTATTATTATTATTATTATTATTATTATTATTATTATTATTATTATTATTATTATTATTATTATTATTATTATTATTATTATTATTATTATTATTATTATTATTATTATTATTATTATTATTATTATTATTATTATTATTATTATTATTATTATTATTATTATTATTATTATTATTATTATTATTATTATTATTATTATTATTATTATTATTATTATTATTATTATTATTATTATTATTATTATTATTATTATTATTATTATTATTATTATTATTATTTCTTCTAGTTTCTCACCGTAGTGGTGTTTGTAAGCCATGCGACGGACCGGGGCCAAGTCACATGTCTGTCTATTGCATGAACTTTCTGACTATTGTTGTTGTTTTTAGAATTACTGCTTTTTGTATGTTGGTATGGATGTATAGTGGGAGATCTATTGTTTTTAAGTGTTGCTTGAATGATTTTGTTGTTATACCTGTCACAGACATTATAATTGGTACTATTGTTATTTTTTCTTGTTTCCATACTTCTTTAATTTCTGTTGCAAGAGGTGTGTATTTTTCGATCTTTTCGGTTTCTTTTTGGACTATGTTGCTGTCGTTGGGTATGGCAATATCTATAATGTATGTATGTTTTTGTGTTTTGTTTAATAGTGTGATATCAGGTCTATTGCATATTATCGTTTTATCTGTGTGTAGTGTTCTATCCCAGTATAGTTTACAGTTTTCGTTTTCTAGTATAGTTTCGGGTGTGTATTTGTAATATGGTGTTTGTGTTTGTATTAAGCCGTATTTAAGTGCAAGTTCTTGATGGATGATTTTTGCTGCTGTGTTGTGTCTATCGGTGTAGTCTGTTCCTGCTAGTAGTTTGCAACCTCCTGTAATGTGTTCTATTGTTTCTGGGTATTGGTGGCATTTTCGGCATGTGTCTGTTTCAATTTTTTCTTTTAATATGTACTTTCTGTAGTTTTTGTGGCTATTACTTTATCTTGGATGGCTAGGACGAATCCTTCTGTTTCTGGAAAAAGTTGACCTGAGTGCAGCCATTTGTATGACAGTTGTGTGTCTATGTTCGGGTTTTGCATTATGTTATAATGGTTGCCGTGTAATGCTTTTCTTGCCCAAATGTCTTTTTGTGTTGTATTGTGTTTGTTTCGGTGTTTTCCTGAATGTCGTTTTGATGTAGGTTGAGTGGGGTGTATCCTTTGTCTGCTTTTGTGATTGCTTGATGTAGCGAGGTGTTTTTGTTTATGAAATATTTTTTAAGTTTTGTATTTGTGTGTTGTGTAATGTTTGTATATCTACGAGTCCTCTTCCCCTTCTTTCCTGGTTATTGTAATTCTTTCAATGCATGAGTTTGGATGCAGTTTGCGATGTTCTGTTAATTTTGTTCTGTTAACTCGGTTTAACTCTGTTAGATCCGTGTCTGACCATTTGATGATGCCAAATGAGTATGTCAAGAGTGGAATCGCGTATGTGTTGACTGCCTTAATGATGTTTTTGGCGTTAAGTTTTGATTTAAGCACAAGTGTAAGCCTTTGCTTGTATTTCTTTTTAAGTTGTTGTTTAATGTGCGAGTGATTTAAGCTGGTGTTCTGTTCAAAACCGAGATATTTGTATGTCTCCTGTGGTTCTAGATTTTCAAATGCTTCATTGTTTAGTGTTTCTGTAGCGTTCTGTTGTTTGTATTTTCCTTTTTCTATATGCAGCATTTTGCATTTGTTGATGCCAAACTCCATGCATGTGTCTTGTGTGAATTCTTTTGTTATTTGTAGTAGTGATTGCATTTGTGTTTTGTTTGAGGCGAATATCTTTATATCGTCCATATATAATAAGTGATTTATTGTGTGTTGTGGATTATTTTGATGTTTTATCTTAAAACCGTATGTTGTCTTGTTTAGTGTATTTGAGAGGGTTTAGGCATAAACAAAACCATAGTGCGCTGAGTGAGTCTCCTTGGAAAATTCCTCTGTTGATTTTTATGTCTTTTATTTCTATTTGTTGTTCATATGTTTTTAGCTGTATTGTCGTTCTCCATGTCTGCATGATTGTGTGTAAGAAGTTTTGAATGTGTGCGTCTATTTTATATATTTCTAAAATTTTTATAAGCCAACTGTGTGGGATTGAGTCGAATGCTTTCTTATAATCTATATAGCATGTGATAATGTTTCGTTGTTGCTTCTCTGCTTGTTTCATAATGACGCTGTCTATGATTAATTGCTCTTTGCATCCTTGACTGTTTTCGACATCCCTTTTCTTCTTCTGTAAGTATGTGATTTTCTATTAAGTGTTTTTCTATTTTCTGTGTAATCAATGCTGTAATTATTTTGTATAGTGTTGGCAGGCATGTGATCGGTCTATAGTTAGCTGGATTTTGTGTGTCTTGGTTTTTTTGGTATTATGTATGTTTTTCCTTGTGTTAAAAACGGTGGCATACTCTGTGGTTCTAGTATGATTTTGTTGATTTGTATTGTTAGGGTGTTGGTATATAGATGTAAATTGTTTGTACCAGAAATTGTGTATGTGGTCTATTCCAGGAGCCTTCCAGTTCTGTGTTTTTTGTATAGTGTTTCTTAGTTCTTCTATTGTGATTATATGGTCCGTATGTATAGGTAAGCTTGAATGTTTTTTCTGTTCTTCTGTGATCCATTGGGCTGTTTCTTTGTGTTGCTTTGGATGTGACCATATATTTTCCCAGAAATGTTTTATTTCATCTGTGCTTGGTGGTATTATTTGTAATTTTTCATGTCTTTCTAGGTTTTTGTAGAATAGTTTTTCGTTTCTGTTAAATTGTATGTTTTGTGTTTTTCTTTTGTTTGATTCATTGTATCTTTTTAATCTTGTCGTATACAGTGCTAGTTTTTGTTTTAGTGTGTCTAACGCTTCTGTTGGTGTTTCTTTGTTGTTACTGTTATTTATAATGTGCCGTATATGTTTTGTAACTTGTTTGGTATGGTTTCCTTTGCAATATTGTGTTAACTCTACCTAAGTCTTTTCTTATGTTGTTTATTTTGTTTTCAAGTCTGATTTGCCATTTTGGTTTTGATTGTTTTCTTTCATGACTTGTTCTGTTTTGTGTGAGTTGTTTATTTTGTGTTATAACCGTAATTGCAGCGATGTAGACTAATTGATGTATATCTTCTATCGTGCTTGTGTTATGTAGGTGTTTTTCTATTAGTGTATTAACTGTGTTGATGATGGTGTTTGTATCTTTTTGTATATTAGTTTTGGTAGTGGTAATCTGTTTTCTGGGTTGATTCCTGTCCATTTGATTATGTTTGTTTGTAATTCATCGTTTATTTTATCAATAGTGTTTGTATTTGTAAATCTTGGTGTTTGTGTGTGCAGGGTTTTGTTTAGTATAGTTGATGTTGCAGGTGTTTCTGGGAGTTCTGTGTTTTGTATTGTTGTTGTTGTGGTTTGTAATGATGTTTGGAAATTGTTTTGTCTTGTATTTTTTCCGTCCAGTTCTGTGGCTATTTCTTCTTTGATGTTCTGAATATCCTCATCTGTAAGTCTTTTGTTTGTAAGAATTACTCGTTTTTGATCGACTAGCCTCTGCGGTGTAATTATGTTAGTTAATTCTGGATATGTTTCTGTGAATAAATTATAAAGTTGTGGTCGGTATCCTATTGAAATTTTTTCTAACTGTGTGGCGGTGTAGTAGCAGCGCATGACAGTAATGTTCATTTCTCGTGTCCATGTCATGCGTTGCCGGGGTTTTCCCTCCTTTGTGGTTATCTTTAAATTAGACAAAACACGTTCGGTGGGTTCATTGTTCGTAGCCGGGCCATTAATAATTTGATCGGGCTGTTCATTCCTGCGTCGTCCCCGATCTTGACGACGCACGTCCGAGGCTTTTATATTGGTAGTAACCTTTGTACACACCAGGGGATGGTTAGTCCTATTGGTGGTTAGCTAGGTCCGCGTGCTCGCTGCGAACGTAAGGTAACATACCTCCCCTTGCGGGATTATTATTATTATTATTATTATTATTATTATTATTATTATTATTATTATTATTATTATTATTATTAATATTATTATTATTATTATTATTATTATTATTATTATTATTATTATTATTATTATTATTATTATTATTATTATTATTATTATTATTATTATTATTATTATTATTATTATTATTATTATTATTATTATTATTATTATTATTATTATTATTATTATTATTATTATTATTATTATTATTATTATTATTATTATTATTATTATTATTATTATTATTATTATTATTATTATTATTATTATTATTATTATTATTATTATTATTACATATTATTATTATTATTATTATTATTATTATTATTATTATTATTATTATTATTATTATTATTATTATTATTATTATTATTATTATTATTATTATTATTATTATTATTATTATTATTATTATTATTATTATTATTATTATTATTATTATTATTATTATTATTATTATTATTATTATTATTATTATTATTATTATTATTATTATTATTATTATTATTATTATTATTATTATTATTATTATTATTATTATTATTATTATTATTATTATTATTATTATTATTATTATTATTATTATTATTATTATTATTATTATTATTATTATTATTATTATTATTATTATTATTATTATTATTATTATTATTATTATTATTATTATTATTATTATTATTATTATTATTATTATTATTATTATTATTATTATTATTATTATTATTATTATTATTATTATTATTATTATTATTATTATTATTATTATTATTATTATTATTATTATTATTATTATTATTATTATTATTATTATTATTATTATTATTATTATTATTATTATTATTATTATTATTATTATTATTATTATTATTATTATTATTATTATTATTATTATTATTATTATTATTATTATTATTATTATTATTATTATTATTATTATTATTATTATTATTATTATTATTATTATTATTATTATTATTATTATTATTATTATTATTATTATTATTATTATTATTATTATTATTATTATTATTATTATTATTATTATTATTATTATTATTATTATTATTATTATTATTATTATTATTATTATTATTATTATTATTATTATTATTATTATTATTATTATTATTATTATTATTATTATTATTATTATTATTATTATTATTATTATTATTATTATTATTATTATTATTATTATTATTATTATTATTATTATTATTATTATTATTATTATTATTATTATTATTATTATTATTATTATTATTATTATTATTATTATTATTATTATTATTATTATTATTATTATTATTATTATTATTATTATTATTATTATTATTATTATTATTATTATTATTATTATTATTATTATTATTATTATTATTATTATTATTATTATTATTATTATTATTATTATTATTATTATTATTATTATTATTATTATTATTATTATTATTATTATTATTATTATTATTATTATTATTATTATTATTATTATTATTATTATTATTATTATTATTATTATTATTATTATTATTATTATTATTATTATTATTATTATTATTATTATTATTATTATTATTATTATTATTATTATTATTATTATTATTATTATTATTATTATTATTATTATTATTATTATTATTATTATTATTATTATTATTATTATTATTAACTGAAATGTATGCTACGTTTCAGTTGCTACCTCACTGTGCTTCCTATAACTTTCATCTCAGTATTGTAACATGTTTTGATTTTTTTATCTTACGTATCAGCTATCCATATTCTATAGGGATCAGTAGTATGTACCTACCACCAAAACAAAATCGATAGTAGCCACACTGCTATACAATATTTTAGTTTTCGAACAAAGTGGTTTTAGTTATGATTCTTATCTGTATTAAAATCACAAGGTAGTTATAATTTGGCAATTTTATACTGCAAATTAAATTGAATATCAATGTGTTGCAAACATGTAATCTTGTAAATTTGTTTCATGCAATAATTCTATTTTTCTTTCCAAACCTGAAGAATCTTAAAATAATTAAAACAAAAAAACTAATAAATCTTGTAAATTCCAAAAAATGGAAAGTTTTAATTAATTTAGTTAACCTGTTATGTCAGCAAAAAAATACGTCTATTAACATTATTAACCTTTTATCAGATACTTCAATAATAAAAATGTGTCAGAACATTATAAATTTACTCAGTATTTTTTTTCAGTTTAGTAAAATGTATAAGTTGTAGTCAATAATGTAAACACAGTACAAAAAAACGTTTAGAAAATTAAATCAAAATTTACATTCTTTAAATATTTTACTGTTAATATTGTTACAAAAGTTATTAATAGGTTACAAGTACTAGATTAAAATTATTAAAGTAATAACGAATTTTTAAAGGTTACATATCTATAAGTTTTATTATTGTAGAAAATTAATTTGTAAAACTTGCGAAAGAAATAAAATGCAGTACCAGTTACTGTAGTAATAATGTGTCTCGTATAACAAATTTATTATATAGAATTGGTGTGCATTTAGTTGTTTGTTAGCAGAGCATTTTGTTTCTGAACTGCAAAGTGTTTATTGGTTTAAAGAACATAACGTTTCCGTGTTAATAAAGTTTAATTGTATTAAAAACAAATACAAAATAATGTATTTTAATTAATGTTTTAAGTAATTTTACTGCGATTAATTTTTACTACCACATCCGTTTCATATATTTAGAAAATTCAATAAGTGGTTATCGCCTGAAAAACTTTATTGAAAACTTTTAACGTAAGTGGTTATTTTCACTGTAACTCTGTATCAAAGCATTGAAAATTTCTTAGAAACTGCACTCTAACGACACATGTGCCAATAAAAATACGATTAACCACGTGTGCTGTCTGACTCCATTGGCTCAGTAATGCAAAACAGAATGGATATTGTAATAGCTTTGAATGAATTTAGTAAAGTACCTACACCTGCGTCTCACATTAACCCATAATATACGTCAACAAATCGGGAATTATGTTCTCCTTTGTTATCGTTTAGAATACACTAGTTAATATTTTAAAGCTTTGTTACATTGTTTCGATTCAAGTAAAAAATGAATAATTAATTTTGTAGCCAAATTCTGTAGGATGTTACGACACAAGCAATTTCTATAAGTAACAATTTTAACTCTGGAGACAAGAACATTTATTAGAAAACATAATAACCAAAAAAGGATTAATAAGCAAACAGTGCTAACACCGCAATCCTGGCAAGTCCCATTCTATGGATAACTGTTATTTCATGCATTGTTCTCGGCAGCTATCATGCGTATCTTTGCAATATGGCGTCCGCTCACGGGCACAGGCTGATTAAGATGAAGCAAATTGAGCAATTTCATTATGAATTAAGGTTGGATGAGATGAGATAAAGAAGTTGAATTACTACATAAAGTTAATATTCTTTAAATTATGGCAGTGCTTAATTATTGACGAACTAATACCCCACCTACTGTCTAAAATCGTATTCTACGATAAAATAACAAAGTTACAATTGAACAACTTAATACTTTAAAAAAACAAGTGGTCTAGTAAGTTAAAATTTAATTTAATTATACGGGTAAACTTTGTAAGCAATGTTAAAGTACCACGAAACGTTATAATAA
The DNA here is from genome assembly GCA_035610365.1 of Aquatica leii. Lineage (NCBI taxonomy): Eukaryota > Metazoa > Arthropoda > Insecta > Coleoptera > Lampyridae > Aquatica > Aquatica leii. Next base: position 53,215,071 of record CM069432.1, read on the forward strand.
AACTACTTTTTTATAGATACTTCATCTACTGTGTTTAATTCAAACAATTAAAAAGAATTGTCTAAAAAGCTAATTAAACCTAAAAGGATCTCATTCTTTGTGTTTAAAACGAGTGTTACAAAGATCAAACGATTCAAAAAGGCAAGTCTTAAATTTCTCATTATAGTTATTTCACTGCTGCTGCAAACGGGCAATAATTATTTGTGTTTTGGCTTTGTTTGAGGTTTTCTCATTTTTTTTAAACATCACATTCTTTACAATAGAACTAATTAACATCATTTAATCAAAAAGTTTTTTAAAACTGCATTAAACATAAATTCATTTGTTTTATTTACCGCTTTTACTAAAAATGTCGTTTCTAATTAAATTACAAACGATTCATTTCTTTATTTACATATATTACACATATAAAAACAAATTCAAAAATAAATACACTGTGTCTAAACGACACAAAATAAAAACTATACACCAAGTTTTACATGATTGTAATTCTTTACTTTTATGTTAATTATTAAAGGTTTTTTATTTAATACAAATTAAAATTAATGTAACTTAAAAGTATTTACGAATAATCTTTTCGTTTTCATTTTTTTAAATTTTTAATTACTTAGTACATTTTTGGTACAAGGACAAAAATGATGGGTTTAATTTATAACTTCTAAATTAATTTAAACAAATAACTAAAGTAAAAGTAAAGGGATATTTAATATGTTGTCCTTTGGCTGTGATAAACCTGTTACTTGTTATAACTGGTCACCACACGACTTTTCTATAAGGAATTTCTACCTATTTTTTATTTTTAAGTAGAAGAAAAACGTCCAAGTCAAAAAGTATAAAAAGAATTCATAAAATTTAAGTTCATATTTTTTATAATTTTATTTGCTTAAAAGAAATAATAGTATGAGTACTAACAAATAGTGTCTTCACCTCGTGACAATTTCCACGTACTAAATATTAAAGAAAGATTAATCAATGCTTAATTGACAAAAGTCATTTTGTGAACTAACAAATTACCAACAAAGTTTTTCTGCAGTATACTTCTTTTTTTAAAAGTACTAAGTATTACACATTAGTATATAGGTTATGTATGTCATATCGACTAACCACTATATTTGTGCATTTGGATATTGTTTTTCTCTCTAGGAAATCAATTTTTTTTTCTAAAAAAAATTTTTGCAGGCAGGATTCAAACCTAAATAATATTTCGAATTTATTTTTAATTAGAATTTAATTAGAAAAATGTGTGGTCTACGATGAACAGATAATATGACACATGGTATGCTTATATCAATTAGGCAATATTGTGCATTGCGTTTGACTAATTTTCTGTACAGGTCAACGTCATGTATGTACAAGTCAAAGCTATTAACGTACCGTATAATGAATTATGAAAACATAATTTAGAGAGCTTGTGCAAATAAGTTATTTATTGCTTTAGTTTTAAAGGTACGTATAGAGTAAAACAAGTGTTGTTGTCAAATATTTTAAGTTGTTTGCAAAATTTGGTATTACTGATAACTTTCTTTCAATTAAATGTAAATATATTTTAAGAAAAAATAGTTCAAGGTAATTAAAATTAATGAAACCACTTAATTTGCAACAACACTACTAGTTTTTTTTATAGGAAAAAGCGTCAGTTATAACAAAATCATCAAGTTGCAATAACACCATGTTTTAATTAATTTTAAAAATTCAGGATGTATTAACATTGATCAGTTTTTTCAACTGCATGACAATTCAGAAGAAATCAGTTACCTGTTGGCATTCATCGATAGTTGTAAGATACCAAGACATGTCTTTCGAACATGCCTGATATCTTTATGTTATTATTTATATTTATGTTAATGCAGTTTTAATAAGTATTTACATATACTTTTATTATAATCTTACAAAAACAATAAATTCACACAGTCTCATAAAATTTGTAAGGCAAGTATACTTTAAAAAATTCATATTTAGAAATTAATCATATACAATTTGTACATTGCATTATAATAAATATTGCAAAAATAATGAATTGTTAAGGTATTATGCTACAAGACTAGCGTGCAATGCCTATATGTACATTGAAAAAATTACATTGAGAAATAAGCAGAAGTACTTAATCACCGTTATGTTTATCCAAGTAGGCAACCAATTTTGCATTTCTTCTATAGTACCATTTTATTTTTTAAGTAATATTGCTAAGCTATAATTCATTTACGCTGTTAGCATTTCTTTTTATAATATTCTTGTATTTACACTAAATTTTCAATATATTTTCTTAGAATATAAAGTCTATGTCATTAATTACCTTTGTCTTGTTCTAAACAATGATCCTGAAACTACAATCTTTTTCCTTCGAAGAAAATTTTAGCATTTTTTTCTCATGTAGAGCTATATTACTATGCATAATACCCATTCGTTAGAACTTATGTTTGACTATTAGAATGGATCGGTCTTGGTTTTAGTCATAGTCTTAGTGACTTTTTAATTTTTTATGTATATTTCATTTCTTATCAGATGTCCTCCATCTTCTCTTACAATTTTAAAAGTTCTGCTACCTGATTTTTTTATTATTCTACCTTGTTTCCAATTATTTTTTGGTTGATCCTGGTACCAAATATTGTCATGTTCATTTAAGTTTTGTCTAAGTTTCGTATTAGCATCCCAGTAAACACGGATTGAAACTGTTACAGTCACAAAATTAAAACAATTGTTTCATTACGTTGTTTCGTGTTAGTTCCATTTTTATATCATTTACATGTAACTGACAGTGAATAAATTGAAAGAGCTCCGATTTTTCACAATCAGTTTTAAACCGTTTCAGTACTTGCAATTTTTTCCCATAATCAGCAACCGCGTAAAAACTGATTTATTAAAACCGAATATTTTTTGAATAAATAGAATTGTTTGAAGATCGAATAAATAAGATTGGATTATTTTCAAAACAGTGGAATCGTTTTAGTAAAAACGAATACTTTGTGATTAGTCAGCATTAGTCGTTGCTATACTTTTGATTACTGTCGTCAACGCTTGCGCTGCAAATTCATATCTTTTCACTTGTTAGTATTCTTGGGTTGTAGTTTGATAAGTGATGCTGTGTGTACAATTACGAAATGGAACAATAAACGGTAAGTCGAAATATTTTATTATAATCCATAAATGTAATCAATATTATTATAATTTCTGTTCTTTATGTATCATGTTTTAATTTGTATAAAAAAAATATAAATTAACACACATGGTTGCGTTAAGGTAGATTATTGCGTAAATCTGATGATACTTTAGGATTTATAATTACAGTTCAATTCACAGTGTTTTTATAACTTTCTAATGATTGCTAAAGTGGTATTTATATTAAGCTTGTGTTGTTTTTGATTAAAAAAATGTAATTAATTTTGTGTAACTCTATGATTATGTATGTATATAAATGAAATATTTATTTCTATTTTACAGATGCGGTTAAAAGTTGCTATCCAACAGTAACTGATGCAGTTTTCGAGGCTTCCGCGAAAAGACCACATCCAGGAAAGTTGCAATATGTAAAAAACTCAATGTGATATTGTATTGAAAAATATTTATTGTGCAATAAAATTTGAAACGTGCATTCGAAAATGTATTATTGAAAGAATTGTTTTAGTTCATTATTGAAACAAGAAAATCATATATTTATTGATCATTTAGTATCAGTTCAAGAACGAAGCTTTTAAAACGTAAACCGAATGCAACATTTATTTTGCAACAGATTTGAATTTAAAATACTGATTCAAATAAGTGAAACAGCGATGGACTTATAGCTATTTTATTGCAGTTAGGTTTCTTTTATGTTTGAAACAAGAGTGAATCATAAATTTTTTGTTTTGAAACTGTTACTAAACATTATCAATTTTGTGTTTACTGGGATCTTACTACTTTTTTGCTACATTTTGGTTTAAATTAATATTATCACAAAATTTGTTTTTGTTTATGATTTTAAGTGTGAGTTTTTTATCTTCCATTAAAGTATTTCTTAAATGTCTTGACATTAATATTTGTGCCGGAATGTATGTCGTGTAAATGGAAGTATTTCTGTATGCTAGTAATGACAGAATATGTTAGGTTTTTCGGAATTGTTCAACTTAGTATGAAAATTAGTGAGACGTAACAAAGCGAAGCAAACATAATTGTAGTCTAAATTAGTTTTAATCTTAATTCTAGTTTTAGTATCAGTTCGCTGATAATGACAGCATAGTTGTTATAACACGTGTACGAGTAGTATTTAATTCGGTGGTGAGCACGTCGGCAGGCTCGGCATTGAATACGGCGGCGGCTTTGGTGGCTGGCACGGCGACAGGCTCGATGCAATTTGATAAATCCTATGCAGATTTGAAGCCAGCTGATGCAATTCGGTGCAATCTGATGCAATCCGTTGCAATTTTAATGCAATTTAAAGCAATCTGTTACAATCCAGTGCAATTTGGTGAAATCTAGTAAAATCTGATGCAATCCGTTGTCATTTAATGCAATCTAGTTGATTGTAGTGTAACTTGATGTAATCCAAAGCAATCCGGTGCAATTTGATGCAACTAAGTGCAATCTTATGCAAACCGATGCAGTTTGATATAATCTTGTGCAATTCGGTGCAATCTGGTGCCATCCGTTGCATTGTTTATGCAACATAAGGCAAACCGGAAAAATTTGATGCAGTCCGATGCAATTTTTATGCAATTCGGTGCAATTTGTAGCAATAATTTGCAAACCAGTGCAATTTAATGAAATTTGATACGATCTGATGTAATCCGGAGCAATTTGATGCAAGGCGGTTCAATTTGGTGCAATTTGATGCATTTTGATGCAGTCTGGCACAATCCGGTGCAATTCGATGTATCAAATTGCGCCATATTGAAACGTTTTTTTATTATTATACTAGCTGTACCCTGCCACGCTTTGCAGTGGCACATTGTGATTGAATGGTTGACATTTAATGTAATTATATTTATATACATTAAAAGTGAGGTTAATCCAAAATAAATAATATAATTACTAAATAATATAATTACGTCCACGTGTTAGATGTAATAAAAAAAATATAACCACTCACTTCTGTTAGAAATCCATTTGAATTATAATAAGTCCTTTTATAATAATAATAATAATAATAATAATAATAATAATAATAATAATAATGTCTTTTATTGATTGAAAGTAATATCATAGAAGAAAAAAAAAACAGTTGCTACATATCTAATAACACATTATGTACTTAAAAAATAAACTTAAACATAAATTATATATATCTTACTTTCAATGCAATAGGGCGAAGTTCAGATATTGCCAAAGCTAACAAAATCTGGTCTTCCACTTAACCCTTAAATTAGGAATATTAATAGTGTGAGTAGGCAATAAGTTATGTCATAAAACTTAATAAGAGGGAACCAAATTCAATTTAAGTATACTTAAAGAAGAAAAAAACAGTTTAATTAATTAATTATTTGTTTGAAGGAGTTAAACGCTATTTTGGTATTTTGCCTGCCAGTTAATAATATTTTTACTGTCAATCTTTGATATAAAATATAACCTCTACTTACGATTTGGTGAAAGGCGCAGTTCACAACACTATCACACCAAAAATTCTTGATTTAAGTGAATATTTAATTCAGATTGTATAATAATCAGAATCAGATGCAAATTTTTTTGTAAATAAACAATGTAATTAGGAACGAAATTGTTTCTCATGTGACTGCGTCGTTACTATTGCGGTTGTCAGCGAGTGTTTTCCTCGCTTATGGCAGATGGCGCGGTCACTGATACACAGCTGATCGTTAAAAAAACTCTTTTCTCGCGGTCGCAGATATGTGACTGATGCAAAAAAATAGATAAAAACAATCCTTGATGCGGATTTTATATCATGTTAAAATTTCAACTCAATCGGTGCAGAACTTTTTGAGTTTTTGAAGCGTACACAAACCAACATAACATTTTTATATATATAGATGTGTCTATGTACCAAGCATTTTATACGATTTAAACTGAAGTAAAACATAAAAATGGGTTTTTCTTGATTTTCATACATTTTAATTTGAGAGTACTTAAAAAAAACGATCTATCCTTTTCTAAAATGTGAATCATTCGCGTCATTTTCTTTTGCACTGCAATGCAACAGGTTTCACAACTGTATCGCCAATGTTAAATATGTGCGCAAAAACGTAAAATAGCTATTAACTAAATAAATTTCTATTGAAAGTTGATCCGTTCTAATTTACTTAATACATTTTTTTTATGATAAGTATGAACTTAAAGAGGATGCAGTAACACTACGATTTATTTATATCAGCGTTTATCAAATAATTTTAGGGGCCACTTAAAAAAAATAATAGTCATGCGTAAGCTTAAGAAAATAATATCTAATTTTTAAAATGTTTGTCCTAGACTAAATGACTAAAGGTATATCTACTTTAATCCTAACAGTTATGTTTACGTTTAAAACACGTACTGCATGTTTTTTTTGTATAGTGCGTTATCAATGTATACATATATAAGTTTTATTTGAATTATCAAATAATTTGTTTTTAAAAAGATTTATTTTATTTGAACAATAATTTTATCAACGTTGTTACATTAGTAGCAAAAACTAGTCTCTCGTTTTAATTCATAATTACAGTATTTATAAACTATCTTATCTAAAAAGGAATAGTTATATTATCTCTTGCGACGTCTGCAAGTCCTTGAATATAACTCTTCCGGGGCGAGTTAAAAGACTGTCCTCAGGCTTTTCATTGTTAGGTAAAGAGGAAGTCGACCTGTTTATTTTACATTTATTTCTAATCTTAATTCTATACTTATACAATACAAAAACAACTATTATTATTACAAGAAAAATCAGTAAGTAGTGAGAAAATTGAATTGATAATGGTATTTCCTTTAATTGTACTAATGTTTCTTGCATAATTTGCTTTTTAAGATTTTTATCTAAATTAGTTTTACTTAATTTAAAACTTTTATAATTAACAATAATATTTTCAAAATTTATTTCTGAAATATTGGGTAAATACATTTCTTTATATATTTGGTCTTTACGATTGGTATACACTTTATTCTCAAATTCGATGGAACAATTTAAGGGTAACTTTATTAAAGTATTTTTGTGTACGTTAAATGTACCTTTTGTTTTACACTCGTATTTAATTAAATTCGTCTTGTCCGTTATTAACAAGTAGTTGGCATCGTTTAATGGTTTAAGTTCGGTAACGATTTCTTCTACTTTAACTATTGTACAATTATTGACACTATTTTTTAAAATGTTATTCACACACTTGTCACTAATTTGTTCATTAACACTGCTTTTAATTATAAATTTATTATCAACTTGTAAATAGTCAGATACACAAATTGATTTATTGTAGGACCATGCTAAGAAATCACATTGTTCTAATACGTAAGTTTGAAAATGAGGTACTTTAACAATTTGATACAATGTTAGAATGGTATCCTCCACTATGGGAAACTCTACTGATATTATAATTCTTTCGGCATCTAGTCCAATTTTTACCGTAAGAATCGAATAATAATAATGATTGTTTATTAAATTTATAACACCATTTGGATACAATTTTTCGAGGTAATTTAATTCATTATTTATTTGCGGATAAGGCAATAAAAAGGGGTGCAATTGATTTCTAAAACCTAATATAATTGATTGTTGTAAATCGTTTACAAAACTATCTACTTCTTTAATATTATTCTCTAGGATAAATAAGGTTTCAAGTATTACTAAGTACTGGTTAAAAAATGAGATTTCTCTATTGATATAATTTAGGCGTTTTTCAATTAATTCTATATTATTATTAGTATTATTAATTAAGGTTTCAATCTGATTCAACATGTTTTGCAACAGGGTTGTTTTATAATTAATATTATTTATAACGTTATTTTGATTTTCTTTTAATAAGTTTAATGCTCTGTAAATTTCCTGTCTTTCGTCGTCGTCCATTACTCCGAATAGCCAGTTAGCTGTTTTACCAAAAAAATTGAAAGGAGATCTTTTGTTTCTACTAGAAGTTATAAAGTTAGTGACTTTTGTGAAAATATTTTGGATTTGTTTGTCTGCTTGTTTAAGTAATTTTATGACATTAGCGTCGTGTTCTGAAATGTTGGTTTCAAGTTGCTTACCATGGTGAATTTCTCTAAATTTATTTGAAATGAGTTCGTGTTGTTTAGTTAATTTCATAATTAATGAACTTAAGTCTCTATGGGATAACGTAAAAACTAATTTATGGTTAAATAAATGATTATAAGCTTTTCCTAATTCTAACGGTAATAAATAATTATTAACTTCTTTAATTTGGATTTCTTCGTTTGCTAGTGCTAGGGCCAGGATCATAAGGATTATCATCTTCGTCCTGCAACAACATATATTTTTTAGACCTTTTTACTAAATCTCTTTTAAGTTTTGTGGTCGCATTTCTTTTATTTTTGAATGTGATAGTCTTGTCGGTTACATCTTGTAGCTTTATTTTGTTTGCATAGGGTGTTAATTTATTTCTTTGAGCGTTTCTTCTAACAAATACAACTTGTCCTGGAACATTTTTTCTATCGAATGTTTTGGTTGTTTTTTTTGTACTTTCTCTTTGGATTTTATTATATTTTCTTTTACGTGCTGGTTAATAAGATTCATGGTTTTGTTTCTGTGGTTGATGTAATCTTCAGTGATTTTATTCGTCGTTTTGTCAAAAGGTAAAATATTTCTTTTCGTTTCCGTTAATAATTTGGAAAGGTGTAACTTTTGTTGTTGTGTGGATGCTGTTATTGTAAGCTATTACTGCCATGTTCAACTGGGTTTCAAAATGATAGGTTTGATTTTTCCATGTTTGATACTCTCAGTGATTCAATTAATGTAGAGTTAAATCTTTCTGCAGTTCGGTTTGATTTTGAGTTTTCCGTGCAAGTTTTGTGATGTTTGATTTTATGGGTATTCAAAATTCGGATATTAAATTATTACAGAAGGAAGGGTCGTTATCTGTAATTAATTTGGAAAATATGCCATGGTGTGACATAAATAATGTTAAGTGTTCTAAAATTGTTTTTGAGTTTCTATCGGGAAGTAAATAAGCCTGTGCATATTTTGAGAATGCGTCAATTATGGTTAAAATTATTTTTCGGTTAATAAATAGCAAATCTGAATGTACTGTTTGAAAGGGTTTATCGGGGGTTGGTGTTAGTGCGACGGGTAATTTTTGTGGATTACGGTCTATTTTAGATAGGTTACATATTTCGCAATTATTAATGTATTTTGTTACTTCTATTTCCATATTTGGCCAATAATATAATTGTTTGAGCGAATTGTAAGTTTCATTTATTCCTCTATGCTTTGTTTTGCCAGTGTGGTAATATTGTATGAATTTTGTTTGTTCGGTTGGTTCCTCTATATCTTCTAAAAGTTTATTGGTGATATTTAGTTTGACATTGTCGTTAAAATTTTCTCTTATTATTCTAAGAATGTCTCTTTCCATATTATGTTTTGAAATAAATACTAGTGTTTGTATTTGGTTGTATTATTTCCTTTAAGGTATTTAAAATTTGGGTGTCACTATATCCAAAAGGTAAATTACAATAAATTCTTTTCTTTGTGTTTCCAAATAAGTTTATATTTTTTATTATTGCGTCTGAAGTATTCTGATGGGTGTCAAATATAATTTGGTTTTTTGCTGTATTTAACGATGATTCGTTGTAAGGGATGTTAATTTCTATTTCTCCTGCTGATGTGTGAACTGTATCATTGTCGTCTTGGTGTGGTAAGTTTTTAAGAATTTCGTCTAGTTCTGCTATATCTGCATCTGTGGGTCCATCTGCGTTTGCAATTAATGTATCGAAGTCTATTTCGTTTGTGTAAATTTCTTTTGGTGGTCTTGATAATGCGTCTGCAACATAATTTTCTTTTCCTTTTTTGTATTTTACATCGTAGTTATATTCCATCAATTTTAGTTTCCATCTTGTTAATTTTGAATTAGCTTCTTTTAATGAAAATAGCCATGTGAGAGGTTTGTGATCCGTTTCAATGAGAAAATGGTTTCCATATAAGTAGGGTCTAAAATGTTTGGTTGCCCATACTATTGCCAAAAGTTCTTTTTCTGTTGTACTATAATTTTTTCTGCGTCGTTAAGCGTTCTTGATCCATATGCGATAGGGTGGTTTTCTTGAGTTAGTACGGCTCCGATTGCTTCGTTAGAGGCATCTGTCGTTAAAGTAAATTGTTTGTTCATGTCCGGGTATTTTAGAATTGGGTCATTTACTAAAAGCGTTTTACACTTATTTATTGTTTCTATAAATTCATCATCAATTTTAATGTCTGTATTTTTCTTTAGTCTTTTTGTCAAAGGGCGTGTGATTTTGGCAAAGTCCTGAATAAATTTACGGTAATATCCAATTAGTCCTAAAAATCCTTTAATTTCTTTTTGATTTCGTGGTATTGGAAAGTTTTTGATTGCTTCGATTTTTAATGGGTTAGGTTTAATTCCATTTTTGGTGATTACATGTCCTAAAAATTCTGTTTCGCGTTTACAAAATTCACATTTGTCTAATTGTAGTTTAAGATTATGTAGTTGTAATTTTTGAAATACTTTTTCTAACGATTTTCGGTGTTCTTCTAAATTTGGTGAAAAAATGATAATGTCGTCTAAATAAACAAGGCACTGTGTGTTTATTAATTCACTAAATACATTATTCATCATTCTTTGAAAGGTCGCTGGTGCGTTTTTTAGTCCAAAGGGCATGCGATTAAATTCAAAATGTCCGAACTCGGTGTTGAATGCAGTTTTCTGTTTTGATGCGTTTTCCATTTCAATTTGGTGATATCCTGAAGTTAAGTCTAATACACTGAAATACTGAGCTCTTCCTAATTTATCTAAAATATCCTCAATGTTTGGTAGCGGGTATCTATCGTCTATTGTTTTGGCATTTAATTGTCTGTAGTCTATTACCATTCTAGTTTTCTTTATTCCTGATGCGTCTGTCTTCTTGTTGACTAAATGTACTGGAAATCCCCAGGGTGAAATACTTGGCTGGATTATTCCTTGGTCTAACATTTCTTCTACGTGTCTTCTGATTTTTTCTTTATTTGTAAAAGGTGTCCTATAAGATCTTAAAAATATGGGTTCCTCGTCTTTTGTGTTTATTTTGTGTTTTACTAGGGTGTTGCCGTTAATTTTTCTTCTGGTGTTTTAAAAATGTCGATGTATTTTCTACAAACTTTAATTATCATTCGTCGTTCTTCAGAATTCATGTGGTCCATTCTGATTAAATTGTTTAGGTTTTTTAATTGTGGTTCTTGCGAAAAGCAAAATGGTTGTACGTCATTTGGGTCAATTCTTTCTTCATTTAAGTCACTAAGATGTATTTCTTTATCTGAGTTTGTTGGATTTTCTATTACTAAATTTACGTTTCCATTGTATACGTTGTATATTCCTTCACTTATTTTTACTTCGTCAATTTCGTTTTCTGGTATAAAAATGTCTTGATTAGGTTTAGCGTATGAGAATGTCATAATTTGTTTAGTTCTGGGTGGAATGTTAATTTTTACGGGTTTGTCGTAATATAATGTAAAATTGTTATTATCTACTCGCGTAAGTTGATTATTTTGTAGATCAATATTAAATTTTAATTTCTTTAAATCACGGATTCCTATTAATGCGTCGAAAAATTCGTGAAAATTGAAGACAATAAATTTAAAATTTCCTGAAGCTTTAAATTCATCAAAACATGGTACGGTTGCCAAAGTTTTCATTGTAGTAATTCCATTCGCGGTATTTATTTTTATATTCACTGGTTTAGTAGAATTTGGATAATATTTCGAAATTATTCTAGGGTCAATAATACTAATTTCACTACCTGTATCGATCAAAATTTTTAAAGGTGGGTTATTTAATTTAATGTAGGGTAAGTGTTGTGTCAGCTTGATCCGGTTGTTAAGGAAGTTTCTAAAAAATTTACCTCCGGTTCAGTTTCGTCATATTCGTTAATTATTTCGTCATTTGTAATTGGTTCGGGGTTAGTTTGGTCAAATTGTTCTAAATTGACAGGTGCGTAATACTGATTAGTTTCTTCATTGAAAATTACGGATTCGGGATTAATTTCGTGAAAGTAATTTTTTATACTCGAAATTCCTGACATTGGAGTGGGTTTTGGTAAGTTAATGTTTTGGTTAGGTTTAAACACATTTGAAGGTGGTTTATAAAATTGTTTAAATTGAAATTGGTTTTGTTGGAATTGGGGTCGATAAGTTTGATTTGAAAATCTATGATTGGAAGCATTTGTTAAAAATGGATTAATTTGTGGTTGGGGTGGTTGATTGAAGTTTTTATAATTAGAAATATTTTTGGAACTGGATTGGTTTGTGGTTGTCTTGAAAATATTTTACTGTTTGTATTAAATGAATTTACGTGTGATTGATTTGATCTTTGTACGAAATTTAATTCATCTTGAGCATATGTTATAGCTTGTTCTAAAGTATTTGGTTTTCTTGAACGAATTTGCATTGCTATTTGGTACGGGATTGTAACTAAAAATCTATCTAAAGCGTTAGCAATAAGAATTTCTTGTCTAATAGGTTTATTTGTTAATTGCGATAAATTTAATTTTGCTATTAATTTGCCTAAAGAGGTTCTTATCCTATGTCCGTATTCAACTAAATTTTCCGATTTATTAATTTTAATATTATTAAACTCAACTGTTAATTGTTCTAAATCTCTAGCATCCGAAAAGTGTTCGATTATCGCGTTTTTAATTTGGGGCCAATCAGATAAATCGTCGCGTGGTGACAAAATTTCTGAAGCTCTACCTCTAAATTTAGAAAATATTGCGGCTCTAATTACGGTTTGTACTTCGGGTATATTTTGGTAACGTGTGTATATATTTTCACATGTTAAACAAAAAGCATTTATTTGAGTATCTTTACCATCAAATAACGGTATTGTATCTAATTCTATTTTGAATAATTGATAATTGACAGGTGGGTTTGCCATGTCTTCCGCTTCTAACGTTAACGAGTCTAAAGATTCAACTAGATCGTCCGTTTTGGTGTTTTTATTATTTAACTTTGCAAAAGCAATTTCCAATTAATGGAGGATATAACAAAATATTTTAAGGAAGTACCTTATTTGTTAAAATAACAATGTGAGAACTAGCTTTCCTACCTTTTTATTGTGTGCGTTGTCTGTTGACGTATCCTTCGACCGATGCTGCGATGCACTTGGTTGTGGTCACCTTGGCTGCGTTGCGGGACTCGCACTTGGTGTTTTCCTTGGGTGTTTGCCGTTGATGTTTTCCTTCAACTGATGCTGCGATGCACCTTGTTGTGGTTGATTTGGGCTACCTTGCGGGCTTACACTCGTCGTTGACTTGGAGGGTTGTTCTGGGTTGTTCTTCGTTTACTAAGGAATTGAAATTCGCCGGCCACGTCACTGTTTACGATAAACACTTTCTTCGACACTTGACCGTGTAAACTTTTCCGTTTCGATTAATAATTAATCTTTTCGGAATCCTACCGACTGCGCCAGTTTTATTTGAATTATCAAATAATTTGTTTTTAAAAAGATTTATTTTATTTGAACAATAATTTTATCAACGTTGTTACATTAGTAGCAAAAACTAGTCTCTCGTTTTAATTCATAATTACAGTATTTATAAACTATCTTATCTAAAAAGGAATAGTTATATTATCTCTTGCGACGTCTGCAAGTCCTTGAATATAACTTATATAATATTTTAAATCACTGACCACTGGGCATTGGATATATTTTCAGCAAACAATTGTGATTTAAGAGTTTGTTGAATGTGGATTTACTTGTAAATATAAACAATGAATAGTTACTGGGAAGATGTTTTTGATACGTACTTCTTATTTGTATACATATTTCAAGTTTATAGGTATGTAGGTATATATTGATTTTAATTTGGTTCCGATACCAGTAAACAATACTAACTGCGTTTAAACGCTACATTAAAAATTACAGCACTTAAAGAAAAAAGCTTACGTACGCTTTGTTCTGTTAAAAACCTTCAAAAATTTAATTTACTAAATATTTTTTCAATCTACTAAAATTTAAGTAATCTACCAACGTTAACAAATTTCTTCTGGCGACAAGGACTGTTCTCAGGGTTCCCTGTCAACACTTGACTGCGTTAATAAATAGCAGTGCGTTATAGTTATTTATGTTTTATGAGCGTTTGTGTCATTAATTGTTTTCAATGGATCGTTCACTTAAGACAGGATTCTTTAAAAAACCACGTACGTTAACATCAAGTTCACAATGTACAGAATCAAAGCCTGAGCCTTCTAGTTCAGGTACAATATTTTTTATTATTATTATTAGATTTTTAGAGTGTTCAGAAGCAGACACCTTAATTATGCTAGAAAGAAGTAATAAGCGTACTTTATTTCCTCAAACATCTTTAAATAAATCTTATGAGACACAAAAAAAAGAGAAAGTATGATGAACGTTACATAGCTTTTGGATTTATGAATACCGATAATTATCCTCAGTGTATTTTGTGTAACAACATTTTGCCAAACAGTTCTAAAATGCTTCGCCATTTTCAATCTTTACATCCGGAATATAAAAATAAGACGGCAGAATTTTTTTCCCGAAAACGAAAGGGGATTTTAAAAACAAAAAGCTTTATGTCTCAAGCATCACAGACTGTTAACAAAAATGCTTCCTACATTTTTTCGTACAAAATGGCAATGGCTGAAAAGGCTCACACAATAGCAGAAAAGCTCATAAAACCGTGTGCAATTGACATGGTAAAATGTATGTTGGACGAAAAGTCGGTTAAACAATTGTTCATGATACTACTTTCGAATGATACAGTATCTCGCGCATAAAAAATCACTCAGATAACATAAAATCTGAACTATCTTCTAGTCTAAACTATTTTGAGTTTTTTCTACAAGTGGACGAATCTACTGATGCAGCAGGACTAGCAATATTGTTAGTATTTGTACGGTATCAATACGAGAGGGTCTACTTATTTATAAGCTGTTAGAAAGTAATATCAAGGGTGTTGAAATTTTTAATGTTATTAACAACTATTTTTGCAAAAATGAATTGCCATGGGATTATTGCATTGATGTTTGCACTGATGGAGCAAAATCGATAGTGGGAAAAACTGCAAGAGCTGTTGCAAAATTAAATAAATTGCTAAAAATTGGAGTAGTGACTGTATAATTCACCGCTAAGCTGCCAAAAATTTACCGTTTTCTGTTAAAACTGTTCTTGACGAGTCAGTGAAAATAATAAACTTTATAAAGTCTCGTCCTTTAAATATGAGGTTATCAAAGATATAGTGTGATGATATGGGTAGCTTGCATATATGTTTACTACTTCACACAGAAATACGATGGTGATTTCGGGGTTAAATTTTACTTAGATTCTTTGAGCTGCGAGATGGAGTGCGTTGTTTTTTCTTAGAGCATCGCTTTAATTCGGAAACTCGGTTAAATGATAAAATGTGGCTATTTAGACTTAGCTGTTTAACGGAAATATTCTCTAAACTAAATGTAGTTAATCTGTCTCTACAAGGAAAACATATCACTGTGTTTAAAGCGATTGACAAAATTATTGGTTTTAAAAAGAAATTAGAATTTTGGTTTAGTAGCGTAAAAAATGGGAACTTTGTCTGTTTTCCAACATTAAAAGAATTTAGTGAAAAGTTGGAAACATTTGAACTACCTAAAAAACTATTAAATGAGAATATTAAACATCTTACACGCTATGTAGCTCTGTAACACAGTACTTTGCAAATTAATAGAGTAATTTTCTGAAAAATTGTTTCTAGGTAAAAGATACTGTTGCTATTGGAGAAAAACTCCATGGTTTATCATCACAGTAGTATGAAAAATTTATAGATATGGTTTCAGACCATAAAAACGGCATTTGAGAACCGATCACTGTCAAAATTTTGGTGTAGCCTTAAACACAAGTATCCAGAACTGTCGTGAAATGCTACTTTTGTTTTTCTTCCATTTGTCAGCACATGCCTTTGCGAAACTGAGTTTTCTTTGTACGTCGCCACTAAATTAAAGTATTGAAATCCTTTGGATGCAGAGCCTGATATGAGACTCCAACTTTCTTCTATAAAACCAAACATTAAAAAAATTTGGCAAAGAAGTCTCAATATCACACATCACACTAATATACCAACACTTTTGTAACAATTAACAATTAATATCGTTTTTGAAAATTGTTTTTATTAATTTTACATAAAATTTACCGACTATTTTCTTATAATTAAAAGTTTCGATAACAGTTATTTAGTTAATTAATTAGTTGAATAAATATACTAGGGCTCCGCTAAACTAATTTCAATTTTCAAGGGCTTCACGCTTAAAAAAGTTTTCACTCGTTTGGTGGTTTAAATCAGAAGCCGTTACTAACTACCGTTTTTCAACCAAACTACTCGTTGTGAGAAGAATCAATATACAACGGTTTCATAACACTGTCTCCTTTACATTAAACTTAGAAACATTTAATAACAATCCTTCGACCTCCTTATTAAACACCATAAATTAATTAATTTCCAACGTTTTACCATTCAGATTGGCACAACTATATAACAATTTTATAATTCCTTGGTTCTTCTTCTTAGCAAGGTAAAAATAGCAAGTGTAAGCAAATCGGTCTAGTACAACTGGCCGCCGCCGAGCGGCCGCTGCTGTGTGGCCGCAGCCGACTGGCCGCAATGACAACTGGCCGCCGTTCCTACTGTGCGCTGTCCCTACTGGCCACTAACCTAACTGGCAGCCGGTACCGTTTTAAAAACTCCCTCACTTACTTGTTTTATTCCAGGGATCAGAAAAGTTCTGCAATTGTTTGTAACTTACCTTTTATAGAAAAATAACAAACGATTATTTTTAATAATAGAAATATTTTTGTCTATAGGCAAGTTAAAATGTTAGTAAACTGAAAAAATATATGCAAGTAAAAAAAATAAGAGGAATACTGAATGTCATATAATACCCGCATGTATAATATAGAAATGTGTCACATAGAAATTAAAACAAAAAATTCTTGTTCTGAAATCTGTATCGCACTTAAATATACCTATTTAATCGTAATACCCATGCAATTAATGAGTTCCTTCCAACCCTTCGTCAAAAATTAGAATCGTGTTTTTATCGGTTTTTAAACACCGATCGACTTGGAATTTGAAGAATAATAGTTTACATACTGATATACAAGGCTCGGATTTTATACTCTAAAGAATCTGAGAAAAATAATTCTTTATGCTGAATAGATAGACGACAACCATAAGTGTGCGGCCAGTTGGGTTGGCGGCCAGTAGGAACGACGGCCAGTTGTCATCACGGCCAGTCGGCCGCGTCCTGATCGCCGCGGCCAGTCGGCCGCGGCCAGTAGTCCCATCCCAATTTCCGGTCTGTCCGGTACAATACTTGTCCTCTAAGCTGTTTGTTGCAATATACCTATGTACTTATTTTTTAGACTAAAATAAAATGTCTGAAAAATTGAAATAAATTAAATGTAATAATTTTTTCATTGTAATCTTTAATTTTTAAAATAAAAATTAGCTTAACTGACTATTAAAATTGTTTAAACAAGTAGATTGTAAAATATACAAATATTTAATCAATCAGATAATTAAATTATTTTTTATGGTAATCATAAAATTTAATTAATAGAGCTTTAAAATATATCTGCTTAATTATACATTAAATTAGGAAATATATTTTTAATTATACATTAAATTAAGAAATATATTTTTTACAGTGACAGTTTGTTTAAAATTGCAGTTATTAGATGTAATTAATCGTTTACACAGGTGGGTCAGGTAATTACTTATTGAAATTTTGTTTTTTTTATTTGTTTTTTGTGTAATCGGTATAAATAATTAATACAATATGCAATTAATTCAACACACCAGTACAATACAAACAATACATAACTATTAGACAACATATGTATATACAGTTGAGCTGAATAAACAAAGTCCCTGGAGAGGCGTGGCTGGTGTCACTCTAATCTTAAAGGTACACTCAAATTAAAAAGTATTTTGGTGGGAAATTCAAATTATTCATAGGTTACCTGTGTAAATAATCATTAGAGCTTGTTGAAGTTTGAGGTTATTTCAGATAAACACTTTATGACTTTATGATTATTAAAATAAATTGTAATTACACATTTACTTTTCTAAAAGATGAGGTATGGCATTACAAAATATTACATATTTCTAAAAGTAATTCTAAAAATTACTTATTTACATCAAAAAATACAATCATAAAAAAAATAAAGCAGTTCAATCACTGTCACTTTCGTCTTCTCCACTACAACTTTCATCGTCGGATGATCCTGTGTTCACCATAAACGACAGGTTTTCCACCGTTACATCCATCAATCCATCACGTTGCCACATTTCTTGCTCCAAGTGATTTACATGTCGACAATGTTTGTCCCAGTCCGATGCAGTTACATCAGAAAATGCCTTTCTCACTAAGGCTTCTATCTCTAAACCACTCTGTGTAACATTATTCATAGCGATCTTATGTTTCACTAAACTCCATATCAACTCGATTGGATTTAGGTCGCAGTGGTACGGTGGCAGACGTAACACTGTATGCCCGTGTTTTCTAAGAAATTCGTCTACGTAATATGTCTTCGTATAACTAAATTGCTTCACTAACATTATTAGTTCTGCTTTACGCATTTCATTTGTCGTTGTTACTCCATTATTTTCGAGCCATTGTCGAATGCTTTCCTTACGTTCTGCTTGTGTTGGAGGTTTATTAATTTGTACACTGTGATAAGGTGCATTATCCATGACAACAATACCATTAGGAGGCAAGTTTGGAATTAATTGTTTTTCCATCCACTGCATAAAGTTGGTATGGTTCATGTCGTCGTGATAATCACCGGACTTAGTTTTAGATTTAAAGATTAAAAGGCCATTATTAACAAATCCGTATGATCCACCTGCATGCACAATAATGTACCTTTGACCTGCTCTGTCCGTATGATAAACACCAGCCTCTTCTTCGGATTGCCAGCACTTACTAACACCGTATGATGGATGAATGTAGGTCTCATCTAAATACGTTATTGGTTTTTTGTTTTCGCTTAAAGCATCATTTTCTCGCAACTTGCGTAAATAACGAGAACGCCAAGCAATAATATCATCACGTTCCATCAATAATTTTCTTTTATTGTGGCATTTCTTATATTTAAAACCAATTTGTAACAAATACTTTCTTAGTGTATCTGCTCCCCCCTTGTAATTAATCTTTTCTTTCATTTCTTCAACTAAAATTTTCATGTTTGGAACTTTCTTATCAACCGTGTAAACTTCATGGACAGTTCTTTTTAAAATGCTTAAAATACCATCACTGGTCGTCATCGCTTCACTCCGGATTTTTTAAATAAAGGTGATTTGCCCGTTGCAGCAGCAGCTAGTTCTGTTGCCTTCTCTAGAGGGAAAGTCCATACGCCCGCAGCTTTCTGTTTATCGAAAAACTCCACAACATTTTTAATAATGTTTCTGGCTTCGGAATGAATGGTTTTCTTCGACTTAGATTCCATGTTGGTAAATAACAGCTGAAACAATACAGAAAGTAAGTAATGTAAAAATCTCCATAGAAATTAGTTATTGTTTGTAGAATAAATACTGAAATTAAATACAGATCTTTAAATAATGAATATAAAGTAATAACTGATGTTGAGGTTATGCTACAAAAATTTGGGTTATACTTAAAACAAAATTTATAAATACACATACCTTGTTCACAAATAATGGCGTTTAAAAGAGTCTTTATAAAGACTAGTTGAATAACGACGAATTTTTAAGTAAAACAGCAGGTAACGATGTAAACAAACACGATGCAATCAAGGAATTTTGATTGTAATTTAATTTTTCAAGCGGACGGTACTTTGTAATTGTGATTGGTTGAAACATTTACCGCTTTCAATTTTTAAAATTAGTTGACATATTTTCCGCGGACTTTGTTTGCTTCGGCGCTCTGTACCTACATCTGTTTCAAACCTAATTAAAAAGAAAAGATAACTTTTTTTAAATAAAATAAAATAATTTAATAAAACGTCGGTTTCATGCTCATAAGTACATATGAATATACACACGATAAACTATTATACAGAACGTTATAAATATTGTTATAAAATAATATATTAAAGTTTGTTATATTTAATTTAGTACTTATAATTAATAAACTTTAGAGATAATATAATTTAAAAAAAAGAAGAATTTTTTTGATAATTAATGTAATTGTTTGCTAATCAACTTTGTTTGTAATATATGTAGTTAGTAGTAAACTACTAAAAGCAAATTTAGTTACGAGTAATTTTAGAACAATAATAAAATTATGAGTTTCTAAATGTATGTATGTATGAATAGTTTAAATTTATGTGCCTTTTTTGGTTGTACGTTATCCATCTTGTGTTTAAACAATTTAAATGGCTGTTTGCTTAATGAAAGTTTATAGCATGTTTTCCATTACATCAAAATATACAAGATACGTAAATTTATGTTTACATGAAAATTGTTTCCTTACTTAAATGTACACGCATTCAATTTTAGTTGTGCGGTTTGTACATTACCGCCAATTGTTCAAATAGCCCTTGGCTAAACTTGTTTTCATCGATTCTCTAAAGTTGTGTATTTACAGCGGTTAAATGTTTGCAAGCTATAAATCTGTTTTCAACATTTAATCTTTCTCGGGTAGATTTTGTAATAATGTTAACAAACAGAAAATTTAATAAAACAATCAAAAAAAAAATATTAATATTTATTAAATAAATGGAATGAATAAGTAGTAATGGTGTTCCCTAACCAAATGTTTTAATGCGTATATGTAAATAATTTGCAATATCTACATCATTTTGTGTAAAATTTTAGTTTTAACTTTGGTACTTATTTTGCTTTTTTTTAAAGAAGATTTTCAGATAATTTATGAACCATTTTCTTTACTTTCGGTAACGTTTTGAACTGTGGTTATGTGCACTTTTGTGAGTCATCATTAATTTGCTAATATATTAAACTAAAATATTAGTCAGAATTGAAACTGAAACTGTTGCTTTTTAAAAACACATTTAGGACTTCTAACTACTTTAACTCCAACTTTATTGATATACTTTTTGTATTTTTACGTTATCTGCTCTGAGAACATTCTGTCCCTTACGCTAATTACCTCGAATCATCTTGAATAATCCCGAAGCTTCTACGTGTTATTGTATTTATTACCATTTATTTTTTGATTATATTGTATGTATTGAAAACTTACTTAAATTGCAGTTAAAGTCAATCAAATACATTTTTTTAAATTTATTTTGTTAGATATTATCAAACCAAAAACATTTTTTTGTTGCCAGTTTTTAAGATGTACGTACACCCACGGTCAACAAAAATGCACATAGAAATAGAAGTACGTGGTCACAGTCTAAGACAGAAAAGTAGCATGACTCTTTACCCGTCAAAAGTATTGTATTTAAAGTGTTTCCGTCATTTCATTTTGTAATTAAATCTAAAATGCTCAGAAGATTGAATCAGAGAGATGCTGCTTTAGTAATTCGTAGCCGTATAGCAGGTCTGACTAAAGCTGGATAGTCTATAACAGGAATTTCTTAAGATATTAGTCTCTCTGTAAGTGTTTATATTTTATTTTATCTATAAATTCCTTCAATTGCACTTATTGGTCAAGTTTTTTTTAAATTAAACAAAAAAAATATTTTGAGGGGTAAGATTTGAGGTGTGGCATGTATCCTTATTACCCAAATTCATTCAATTGCTTTTATTACTGTAATATTAATTTACTTATTCTTTTTATTAATTTTTATACAAAACTTATAGAGACAAACTGTTGGTGGATTACGAGAAGTGAAATGGGAGAATTAGATACTGTTCGTCCTGGAAGAGGACTACCGAAGATTACTCCATTATGCATACAACTGATGAAATAAGGTTTACTTCAGCAGTTCAGATACGTGAAAATTTAGGACTGGGTTGTAGTGTGCGAACTATCCGATGTCGGCTGCATGAGGTTGGCATACATAATCGACAACCTGCCCGGAAAATTGTTTTAACTCCCGACTGTGCTATTGCAGTATGTGGATTATTGTGTACTATGTATTAAATGTATCGTTTCATTCTTAATGTTATTTATTCATATTTAAATTTAGCAAATACCTCGTAACTAAGCGTTTTATTACCTTTAAAGTCATTTGACTACATGACTATATAAAATTGTTTTTTGGCACTTTTTATAATTCTAAATTTATTCAAATTCAATACTCCTAACTAAAACGTGAAGAATAATTCCCTTATTCATAAATATTCATTAAATAATAATAATAAACTGGAAGATTAACTTTAATTAAATTGGTACGACCAAGCATAAAATTGCTTTCTAAAGGTACGCGTCCACGGACAGCACGCCGCGCATTATTGAGGTCCAAACGCACATTTATCGGCAGCAGGCAGACAGACAGCATTGGAAATTTTGCTTAAATTTAGTTTGAATCATGGATTCCTTTGACAAGAAGCTGTTTCTAGTGCTAGAACATGAATCTGACTGCCAGAAAAAAGGGAAATGGACAATGTGGGTTTACGATGTTTGTTTAAAAAGAAGTGGTTTTCAGTGAATACAGTTATTTGTTTAATGAATTAGTGAGAGATGATGCCAAATTGTTTCCGTACGTCTAAGACCAAATATTTCAAACTTTTGGAGCGAGTTGCATTACATAACTAAAAATAATTCTAAATTCCGGAACAATATAATAATTATAATAATAGTCATAACCATAATGTTCAAGAAGGCTATTTGTTATGGTCGTACAGGTGGACGATTGTTGCTGTACCTGATGACGCCGGCGCCGTTCCAATAGTCAGATGTTGTCACACGGGTGCTATTGGCGGTAGCGCCCCTAAAATTTTTTCTGCGTCGTTAACTATTGCAAATACGTCGTTGTGGACTTTAGCTTGCAGATGTTTAGAGAAAGTTTTGACAGTATTAGCCATAAACAAAAAAATGCCATTTCATGAGTTTCGTCATCGTCATTGATGTGCTGAGTGTTTGTAAATCGTTCACTAACTATGTTAGATTTGCGACAAGCTACAGCCACAATGACACATGGAAGTATATTGGAAAATCAAAAGAAATTTTGCTGATAGATGTAATTTTCCGAACGCAATTGGTGCTATTGAATTTTTTATACAAAAAAAACCTTTAATACGGTTTTGTTAGCATTTGAAGCTGCTAATTATAAATTTATAGTAATAGACGTAGGTTTATACGGAAAAAACTCAGACGAGACTATATTTCCTTCTTTTAATTCTGTCGAGCTTTCAAAAATCATAAACTTTGTTTTTCTCCAAACAATCCTCTGGCTGGTACCAATGAAATGATGCCTCATGTGGTAGTAGGGAATAAAGCATTTCCTCTTTCTAAAGCTTTCATGAGGCCGTATCCAAAAAACAAAGTAAAAAAATACAAACGAAAACCAATTTTTAACTACAGGTTAAGCAGAGCTCGTAGAGTTAGCAAAAATGCATTTAGGATCTTACTAAAAAAAGCGAATTTTTTACATCAAACTTTCATTCCACCCGTGTAACCATACACAAAAGATAATTTAAATAGTGTTATTTTATACCAATTCGTTTTATTCGGTATCTAGTGGCGAAAAGCAAATTGTTTTCTACTTCTTAATTTTTTATTTATAAAACAAAAATAACTAAAACATATGTTTAAGAACAAATTAATAAATGCAAATAATACAAAAAATAACGAAAATGCGTATTTGCTTTCCAGAAATAAACTTTCGATTTGGACTAAATAATGTGTTAACATTACAAAAATTGACCGTCAAAAATTTCTCGTATAAACTGCTGTTTGTGTTGTATACTTTTGTCTTCAAGGTGATGTAAATAACAATAAACATTTGTCAATATTCAGACAAAATTAAGTTTATATAAACGCGTCAAATATATCTGTAGCAGTGTTGTCATACTAGATGAAATTATATAGATAACTCTTCTATACAATTTTAATCTTTTTTTTTTTGGAATATTATCTAATTGATTATCTTAGACGATTTTTTTGTTATCTATCTATAAGAAATTAGATAAATCCAGTGTTGCCCTACATATCTTCAAAAATAATCATAAAACAGAAGACTTCGAATTAATTAAAAAAAATAAACAATAGGAAAAAACTAGATCCATACATGAGTTTGGAAATTTGTAAAAATAAATGTTTATTGATGAACAACGAAGACTACGGACCGTTAGGTTTTTCTGTTCAACTTACTGTAAAAATTAGTGCAACGTACATGATTTTAGTATAAACTAGTTTTAATCTTAATAGTAGTTTTAGTACCTGTTTGCTGATGATGACAGCTTAGCTGTCGAAAAACGTGTACTTATTTAATTTATTGTAGTTGCTGGGTTATTGGGAAACAAATATATTTAACGCTACAGTGTTTATTGTTTCTTTTATTCATTATACCTCGTTGTATTAATAGAAGCAAGACAAGCAGCATACATGCTGCAGATTAATAAACACACATTAACTACCAGGACATACACACCAGGTATATACAACGTGATGCATCCATAAGGATCAATCAGACCGCAGTGCAGGGGAGCCAAATAAATCACCAGTTGAACTAAAAAAAGTACTTCTTTACATTTGTACAATAAATTAACTTGCACCATAAAAAATCTTAAGCTTTCGCGGTTGTTATGTTTATGATTATAAACGACTTTTAGCTTAGACCGCGTCCTAGTTAAACACCCAAACCTAGGCTTAGTCCTCGTCTCTCCTTGAGAGCCGAAACAAAAAGTAGAACTTAGAGTTTGCCGTATTGTCCTTCGTGAAACCAAACAAACTGTCGTTTCGCCAGACATTGCAGCTTGCATCTTCAGAGTAGTAAATCTCACTGAAGGAAAAAGGGTAAATGACGATATTTATACCAATTGCGATTAACATGATTAACGGACCTTATGTTTCCGTTACTGACTTCGTTATTGCTCGGAGTAAGTGTTTGTGTCCTTCCGAATAAGATTGATCTTTGTCTTACAGGATATAATACTGGTAGGAAAGATTTGCTGAGTCTTAAACCGTCTTCTCGGTTTATATTACATAGATGTTTTTCTACTTCCACAGTTTCGCGGATTAGTTTGAGAAAGTAGAAAGGAGTTCTAGCCAACACTTTAGTTTGGTCAAAGTTCAGCGTTTGTCCTTGGTTCTACACGTGTTCTGCCACTGCTGATTTAGTAACTCTGCGGTGTTTGCAGTCAGCCATATTTTTTTTACTCTAACTTCAATAGAGCGTCCCGTCTGTCTTATGTAACTTGATACACAGGAACAAAGAATTTTGTAAACTCCGGAATGTTTTAGAGTCCCTTGTTTGTCTTTAGCAGATGTAAACCAGGTGTTCAGGGTATCTTTAGTCGTAAAAACAGTTTAATGTTATGTTTCTTTAGCACCTTGCTTATTTTGTCTGTCGAACCCATACAGTATGGTAAATAAGCGGTGCTAGTAAGAGGTAATAAGTCTTCTTTGATTTTTGGATTTATTGCTCTTTCCCTTGCGTTTTGGATCTTTTTGAACCCGTATCCATTTTGTTGTAGAAACTCCAAAAGTGTTTCTTCTTTCTTTTGTAGATTTTCATTATTATATTATATTATTAGTGTGCGTTTTCTTTCTATAAATTTTCCGTTATTTTTTTTAATCACTACTACATCAAGAAAGAGTAGACTGCTGTTCTGTTCTAACTCTATAGTAAATTTAATCCTATCATGTGCAGAGTTTAGATGTTGAAAGAACTGATTTAGTTTATCTTTGCCATTAGGTCATACAACAAACTTATCATCAACATATCTGAAGCAAGTTTTTGGTTTTAACTCAAAATTTTTCATAATTTCAGTTTCAAAATATTCCATGTAAATATTGGCTATAACTGGAAAGAACGGTGAACCCTTGGCCGTTCCTTCTACTTGCTTAAACAAGTTGTCGTTATAAGTAAAATAAGTGTTTCTAAGGTAGAGTTCGATGAGCAGAACTTCTTCTTCAGTCATTCTCTCATTGATCAAAAACAACACTTTGTCGACCAGAACTTTAGTAAAAAGAGATAACTACGTCATATCTTCTATTGTTATACGCAATGTCTTAATTTTCTCTATAAAATCTGTAGAATCTTTAATGTGAGTTTCAGTTTCTGTTATTCATTTCAACGGCAAGAGTTTTTCAGCTAGATAACGTGCTAACAATTGGGTTGGTGAATTGATGGTGTTTACTATAGGTCGAAGAGGAACTCCTTTTTTGTGTATCTTGGGAAAACTATAGATTTGTGGCATAACCGTATGTAGCAATTTTCCGAGAGTAAGTTCGTCATTTTGTCGTTGTAATCTTGTATGTTCATAACGACTGTAGCGTTCTCACGTAACAGCTTAGTTGCTTCTCTCTCATGTCTGTTAATATTAAAGCGCGGCAGTTTTGCTTTTCTTACAATGTTGCAAACATCTTGTCGAATAGTTTTAAAGATAACCTTAGGTAGAGTGCGTATACGCGAGGGCTGTTTGAACATTGCAAAGTAGCAGAGGAATCAATTTCGTAGGATAGAGGAAACTGCGACGGTGACTCGTCCAACGTGGCCCGGCAGCAACACGAGTATTTGAAGGTGATAGAGCTCCACCGGGGACTCGCTATCCGGTGTTCTATCAACTGGTGTCGGTCTCTTAGCGGCGTGGCAAATATTTTAAGTCAGGTTGGTCGTCAACTTATTTCGTTGTGCGACATGTCGTTTAAGAGAGGGGGGGGGCACTCTATCACCACCTTGTTCCACTGCTACGCCCTCATTTATAGACGTGTGAGAACTGAGTTTAGGGTGCTGCACTGACCACCTAGCATCGACCAGAAACAATAGTCATAAAGGATGTAGACCGTCCTAGTTATACGCTGCACTGCCAATTTCCTACTAACAGACTGGGTCGCAATGCCTGCAAATAGGGGGAGCTCTAGTTATACTAGTTCAACCGCCAACTGTGTAACGGGAACCCGAAGTGCAAAGACCAGAAGCTAGGGTTAGTAATGCGATAGATTGCACGACAGTTTTTGTACCAGTCTTGTACTAGATGACAATTTTATATAGTGAATAAATAATTACTACTACAAAACTGTACTAGGTATGCATTATTGGTTTTGAATTTGGGAGCTACTGGTTACCTAAGTTTTTTGAACCGTTATTGTCAAAATCTTTATCAGTAAAAACCTTGTTATTTGTACTTATTTTTTTTTTAATTTTGATTTGACACACTTGAAGATAAATAAAAAAACCGTTGTGTAGTACACAAAGACTTGTTTACATTGCAGCTAAATCAAGTTTATCTCATTATAACTAGATCTAGACAAAAAAATTAGACACATTAACAGATACTTAATGCTTTAACTAGTAAATTAATATTTCGAAAAGTAGTAATTTAAAAAAAAATCTTACCATGAATAAATCATAAAATACCTAATAAATATCAAACTTCATTTTTTTAATTATATTTATTTTATAAAAGTCAAACAAATTGAGAACGGAAAGTATAGGTATAAAAACAACTTATAAAACAAAAAAACAACAATTTTAGTTTAATAATTATAGACTACATTAAATAGAATTAAGTGTTAAAAAAAACGTTTTAAAACAACGTACGTTTATTAAACCGAAAAGATAAACTGTACTATTTATCTACTTAAATAATAATTGTAGTTTCTACATTTAGAAGTATTTGGATTTGCTGAATCTACAGAATTTTATAGTCAACCAGCAATATATTGTTTTGTGTAGACATTTGAGGTTACCAACAACTTGTAATTACAATAAATTTATCTGTTCAACAAAGGTCAAACATAATATTTTTATAACGTAAACGTTTCTTTACTTTAGTGCCTACACATACCAATTTTTTTAGTATACTCTTCTCGCGGCAGTCATCACGAACAGCAATAAAAAGAAAAAAAATCTATTTGTACAATATAGTACTTAAAACATATATCTATTTTGAACGAAATGATAACGACACTTTAATATAAAAAATATGTTATTTATCTGGATTATTCAAATAAATTAAAAACGTTTATATTTAATATATTATATTTTTGGCCTTAGCTGTAGTTTACATTATTTAGTCCACTTATTGTTAGTCTCGACAATGATTAAGTTTGTTCTGAAATCGAGTTTCTATATAAAAGACATCGAGTTTATTAGAAATTGATTATATTAGACATAGAAATGTACGAAACATATTGGTAATTATGTCTGCAGCATTATTCTGAATTTAAAAGAGTATGTTTCAATTTTTGTATTACGAATTACAACATCTAATTATAAATATTTTACAAGTTGAATTAATTTAACTAATACCTTATAGTATATTGGAAATAACTTGTGTGTATAATAAATAAACCAGTTTTCTTAAAGCATATGCTTAGTAAAATGTTTAAGTAAAGATTGATAACGATGATAACGGTTTTTTGTGGATTCATTATTGTAAATGTAAAAATCGTTAATTCAAAATTATTTTACATACATATTAAAACTATAAGAACATTTAGTTATCGTCACTTTCATTGACATTAACTTCTTCATCTGCGAATCTAATTCTCTTACATTTTTACCAATTTGTAAAACTATGCTTTGCTTAACTACACATCAACTTTTACCAGAACAATCACACGATTACTTTTCGGTTCATAATAAAAACTTTTAAATATTCCGAGATGTAATTTTCTTTGATTTCCTAGCAATAATGTTAATCACATAAAACTAAAAAAAATTTTCAAAACTTAATTATCATCAATTCAATTGAAATTTAATTGACGCGTTGATATTACGTACCATTCCTATTACTTAAAAATCCCACTGCGGTTGATACAAAAATAAAACAATTGTTAAGTAGATGCCAAAATTAATAATATACGATCGACAAAAAAATTTAAAAACCAATTTGTTTAATTATATGCGGTTTTTTTTGGATTTTTTTTATAGTTATTGTAATTCACGTTATTATGATAATTTTTCAAAGTACAGTTTGATTTTTAACGTATGTAATATTTTAGTATAAAGTCTGGATTATCTATGTAAACAAAAGATTTATATTTTTATATTGTATTTAAAATTTATTTACCAAAAACCAATACGCTTAACGTTTTTAACTAGTGTGACAATAACTGATTTGCTTGGAACTGTAATTACCAAATTACAAGTAATGCTGTCGATTACTATAGTTCTAAAAAATAAAACGGATTGTAGATTCACATATTTAAATTGATTTTTATTAAACATGCGTTAAACATGAGAGTAACAAACTTAATCATAAACTTAAAACTATTTCAAATTAAAAGAAAAAATTATTTGATACTGGATTGGTAGAAAACTAACGCATTTTGGTTCTAACCAATGGCAATGGTAACAAAGTTTACGGATTATATACATGACAGTAATTTCAGGAATTTCAATTATTTGTCACAGTTTATTTATTATACTTAATATTAAATTCATAGAATCGTCAATCATCATTATGCGCATTTGTTAAATCTTAGCAATAAATTTACTTTGCTTTAACATACCGCCGCTCTTGCAAGAATGTGGCTTAATTCGTTTCAAAATCACTTATTTAACGCAAAATATTGTAGGTATATGAAAAAATATATTTACACATAAATATCTTATATTAAACACTACTATAATTATTGTTTGTTGACTGGCAAAACACATACACTTTTAACCGTTTTTTTGCCAACACCATCATAGCATTTTCACAGTCATAAACCGATTAACATTATTACTACCTGAATAGACTTCTGTTATTTGGCCAAATCTTCACTTGAGACAAAGTCAATTATTTCCCTTAAAAATTACCATGTCTCCAGGTTGAATTGAAGTTGAAGTTTCCTTCCAGTTCTTCCTGACTTGCAATTCAGCAAGGTATTTTTTTGACTATCGTTTCTAGTAATGTTGTGTCACGTTTTTAAGTCTTCAACTTCAAAAGCTAGTTGCCGTTGATGTTGTACACATTTCTGGTAACACCGTTAAACTTTGTCCAATTAAAAAATGTCCAGGAGTTAAAAGAAACAAGTTATGAGGATCACTAGATAAGAAACGTAAAGGTCTGGAATTAAGGCATGCTTTAATTTGTGAACACACTGTGTTACATTCTTTATAGGTGGGGAAGCATCGCCGTCTACTCTCTTAAAATTATACTTAAAACTTTAAACACTCGCTTTCAAAATACTTACCATATGACGCGCTTTACTAAGAATAAAATGCCACAAAATACTTTCCTTCTACAGTTGAGTTAGAAATTTTTTAGTTAAATTGGTAAAACATGTTTGTAGTTCTAAGTAAACAGTTTTGAAATTAATTGCGTTATCCAAATAAATACTTTTTATTGTACTTCTGCAAACCACGAATCTCCTCAAATATGCTAAAAACTTTTCTGACGTTAAGTCACTAAAAAGTTTTATATGAACTGCTTTTGTTGCAAAACAAACAAAAATACATATGTAAGTCTTAGTAAATTCAAAATTTCTGGTAATTTAATTGTGCAATACAGTAATCTACGCCGCTACGAAAAATGAATTAGCAGGCGTTACACATTGATGTGAAAACTCGACCATGAAATAATCTTTTGGTTTCACACAAAAACAAGTGACGCATTCATGCGCTACCTTTCTCGTTGCATTTCTACCATCTCGTAGAGTAGTAATTGCGGTCCTGCATGTAAAAATCGTGTATGCTTAAATCGTACTATACTCTGTTTTTTAACTAGGAGGAGTGTTTTAAATATTTCCCGGTAATTTCTAGACTTATGATTGGCTAACGCTGACCCTGATTTACACACACGAAATTGCAATCATTTGGGAAACATAACCTGTGTAAACATTAATGACGTTTGACAGAAATTTGACATTTTTTTAAATTGAACGCTTTAAACCTTTTTTGTGATATTCTTAAGCGAATGAATAGTTCTTATAAGTATATGGATGCTGCACTGCTCCAAATACAGTTTTAAACGTTTCACCCTCAAGAAAACGTAGGCGTTTGAATTTGGGTGACCTATCTCTACCCGAAAAACAGTGCATATTAAATATGTACAAGCAAATTTTAAGTGGTGCTTCAAAAATGAAAATTTCTTATGTAGTACACAAAATTAGTGAAACGTTAGGTAAGAAATTTTAGAATTTAATTCTGGTATCAAATTAACAGCAATTTTTTTAGGTCTTACTAAATCAACTATTTATAGTGCAATAAAAAAAGTATCGACAAAAAAGGGAATTTTCTTCTTCAATACAAAGTAGAGGCCGCCCATCACTAATTAAAACATTCAGAAAATCTACTAAAAATTGAGTACGGCAGACAGTACATAGTTTTTTTCATAAGAATGAAACTCCTACTTTGAACAAAGTTTTAATTGAAATACATAATTAGTTGCATTTGCCAAAATGTCTTCTTCGTCGTTATATAAATTAATGAAGCAGATAAATTTCAAGTAAGTTTGTAGTACTTAAATCCAAAGCATGGTGACTAAATTTTTTTTTAATAATAGATATATGACACGTAACTGAAAAAGTATTTTAATTGAACCTGACGATATAATTTGTTGGTGAAGAAAAACTGTTAAACAATATAGAAGGGAGGAACGAGCCATTTATTATATATATGATATCATGGTTCAATGAAAGTCACACAAAAGAAAAAATATGGATGTACTGAATAAAACACAAACATTTATTAAATGTTTAACTACTGTAGTAGGTTTTGTTGACAATGGACTGTTGCTTTTTGAAGGCAAAAAGAATGCAGATTATCATGAATAAATAAATGCTACAGTTTTTGGAGAATAGTTTGCCGAAATTCTGAATAAATTGCCAGATAATGCTGTTATCATTATGCACAATGCGTTGTACTATAGCATTAAACTCAAACAAGTTCCATCATCATCGTCAAAAAATAAAAACATGCAAAAGTAGTTACAATCAAAGAATATAGACTTCTTAGAAGATATGGTTAGGTCAGAACTTCTACATTTAATCCGTTTACATAAACCACAGTTTGATTTGTATGCAACAGATAAAATGGTAAAAACGAAGAATATAATTGTATAAAGGTTGCTTCCTTATCATTGTGAGTTAAACTCAATAGAATTGGTACAGGCAAAAATAAAAAATGGAGTTGCATCCAAAAACTGCACCATTAAATTAAGGATGTAAAGCAACTATTTCTACAAGCCGTTTAAAATGTTACACCTACTGACTGGAGAAATTGCGTTGATCATGTTATTAAAGAAGAAGAAAAAATGTTTAGTTTGGATGACATAATGGATGTTATATTCTAATCATCAATTATTTTCCTTGGCGAGAGTAGTTTATCTAAGAGTTTAGTTTAATAATTAGTTTAAGGTTATTATTGTTTTAAATTTACTAATTATGGAATCATAATGTACAAGACATTCTTATATATTATATAGTTTCTCATCAAGCAAATTAATTTAAAGTTTTGAGTTATTTTATGCAAATAAATCTTATTGTTGACATTTTTTTCTAACTAAGTAATCTTTTATTTACTTCTCAGTTTGTATATAATGGAAATATCCTATATTTCTCAAAAAGATCTTGTCTATCATTAGGTAACTATTTTTTTAGTAATTTCTAGGATTACACCGAAAAATATTATTTTTATAATGTTATAGATACCACCCACATTACATGCCGATAGGAACAGTTGTATAAGAACATAGATTATAAATCGCAAAATTTAAATTTCCCGCAAAATTATTCTAGTAACTTTTTTAGTGATTTTCTATAGTGTAAATTAGGCTTTGATACTTACTCCTCCTAGTTAAAAAACAGACAATAATAAAGTTAACAATGGATAGTTGCTAGGTAAAAAAAGATGTTTAAAAAAACTCTATGATGATTTATCTATCCTTCCGAATTCTTTTTTCATCAAGAAACGAGTTGAATTGTATTAACTTGCTTTTATTACTTACTGCACCTTTTTGTTTTATTGAATAATTTTTATTTTAGAATAATTAAGATAATTTTTATTTATTACCTATACATTAAAAATATCTTTTCTTGCAATTAAGGTGACTAACATACATCATTCTTCTAAAAAATTAGATTAATCATTAATTACAGAGAAGTTGCGTTTTCAATTTGCAAGTGTTTCCTACTCGCTGCGAGTTACGTAATCTAATTTATTTATTATTAAGTAGATTTTTAAAGGGTCTCAATGCATTGTAACCGGTCCTGCGTTGTGATTTTGTTCACAACACCCTAGGTAGCTAAGTGGAGAAATTAATAACACAATTAAGATGTATAATAAAATAATTATGTCTCTTTGCTTTTTATTACATACAGTAAATAAAAAAATTAAACTCCAAAGTACAATAAACAAAATAAATAACATAAATAACACTGCAACAAAATAAGAATAAGAAACGAAACTGAAATTAATTCTGCCGACTCTGTAGATCTCGCAGTCGACTGCGCCGGCAGCGCCTTCGGTTGGCTCATGCGCAACTCGGTCTCATCGTTGCTTAAGCTACAACACAAATTAAAAAATACGGTTTTTGTACCAGCGTTTTACGGTGTTAAATTAACGCAAATCCCCTTGCCAGCTGTGCCTTTTCTTGTGCGTTTGCCTGGATAAATTGAACAGGTAGTGCCGGGGAAATTTGACAGGTTAGTTTGTATACAATTTCGTCGAATTGTTCGAACGTTGACCTGAAGTGCGTTTTAAATGCAATATAATTATTGTGCGTAAGAAAATACAACTTTTGGACTTTACAGGTCGATGCGGCGGATTATTAAGAACCAAATTTAATTAAATTCACGTAGATCAAACGACAATGAATATTAAATTCGCGTTTTCTATGATTTTGCCAAGGTCGCAAATGAAATCTGAATGAAAATGGATTAAAATCCACTTCAATATGTATTTATAAGGTTTGTAACACGACTCGGTAACAAAACGAGTTTCTATTGTATTTGTTTATGTCACAGGTATGAGTTACATAAAGTTAGTGTCGTACAACTCGAGAGATGAATAAAATCACCTTAAGCACTTACGGCGAGCACTAAGGTACTCTACGAACAAATGTCTAAGGACTACTCATCCGGGTCGACCAAGGTACAGTACGTAACCATCCAGTAATGGTGAATAACTCCTTTGGTATCTACGGTGAGCGCTAGAGCACTCTACGTACCGATAACCTCAGGTGTTAGACAATTACCAATGATGTGTGTATGTCACAAGTACGGAGTTACATAAAGTTAGTGTCGTACAACTCGAGAGATGAATAAAATCACCTTAAACACTTACGGCGAGCACTAAGGTACTCTACTAACAAATGTCTAAGGGCTACTCATCCAAGGTGCAGTATGTAACATTGCGGTACTAGTGAATAACCCTTTAGTTATCTACGGCGAGCACTAAGGTATTCTACGAACAGAAAACTTCAGGTGTTCAACAATTACTAACAAGGATAACCAAATACAATACTCCAAAACACAACAATTACTGAATATACGTACAGATTAATGAAAGTGCGTGAAAATTATTTGCTGTTTGTTGCGACAGGTAAAACGCATGTCTCGATCGTTGTAATTGTAGATCGGGATTTAATCAGGTCGAACGAAGGTTCCAGGTACAGGCTGTGGTTGTTAATTAAATTAATAGTAAACTCACTGTTAATTTTCAGGTTTGGTGATTGTCTTCGGCAGGTTCTCGATATCTTGAGCGATGGCTTCGGACGCAGAAGAAAAGATACTATCCTAGACGGGACAGCCGCTTTTATATCCTTTTTCCTTCCTGTTGGGCCGTGTTTAGAGCGGGGATTGTCACGGCGCTGGTGGGATATACAAGGATGGAGGTAAAGTACATGCACAATTTGTTTTAAATTTTTCCAAAATGGTGGATCTTATGTTCGTTTCGTTACAGCATGACCAGTTGTTGTAACACTTTTAACGCGTTTATTTAAATAATTTTTTATTTAATTTAATTTAATTTTGATATAATTGTTAACAAAAAATTGATTATTTTCAAACTTATTTTGCAACATATTCCATGCAATTTTATAATTTGCGATTAACACCTCTAACGATATTGATAAGCCGAATGCCTTGTCTTTACGTGATAGGCGCAAGTAATGAAATTGTTAGAACCATAAAATATAGAAAGTGGTATAAATGGCAGTTTACCATTATTTGGCAATGTGTTAATACACTTGATTCGTTTAAAATGGTTTTTACAAGAGTTAAGTAATAAAAATATTCATTTTTAAATGATTGGCGTTTTTTAAAGTAAAGATTTTGCTTTGAACTTTATCAAATCTATTAAGAAAATATTCAAAATTTTTATAACAAATTTCAAAATATTTTTAAATCGCGTGAAGCAACTTTTATGCCGCGTTTGACCAATAATGATTTAGTGGTCCCATTCTAAATTGTTTGATAAATTTGATAAAGGATTAACCTTAATATTGACGGCGATGTTTGTTTACTATAATTGATGTAACATTTTCAGAAGACGATGTTTTTAAATTGACTGATTGATTATTATTGATTGTTAGGTATTCAACCCTTCTCGAAGGACCAATGTTCATTACTTTACTTCGAAATATAAAACGGACTGTAGATTCACTTATTTGAATTTATTTTTATTAAACATGCGTTAAACATGAGAGTAACAAATTTAATAATAAACTTAAAACGACTTAAAACTATTACAAAGAAAACATTACTCGTTACTCGATTTGTAGAAAAACTAACAAATTTTTGTTTTACTCAATGGTATCAAAAGTCACAAATTATACACACAATGACGGTAACTATAGAAACTACAATTATTCTTTACAGTTTATTTATAATATTTAATATTAAATTCGTAGAACTGTCAATCTTTATAAAGCGCATTTGCTAAATGCTAAGGTAAAGTTCCCACTACTAACACTAATGCCCGTTTGCACCGTATTTTTTAAGTTATACTTAATGCAAAGTAGCACTTAATTACTATAGAAACATTTGTTATAACAATAGTTTCTACAGTAATTAAACGCTACTTAGCATTAAGCATTACTTAAAAAATACGGTGCAATCGAGCATAAGTCTGCTACAGCGCAGCTAAAGGTCACTTAGCAAGTTTAATTTCTCAAGTTGTAAAAAGTAATTTGTTGATATATTTTTGCACTCTGTTTTTATTTGAGTGTACCGCAATCTGTTTGTACTACGTAAAATTTAACAATAATCCGGACGTCTTGGTTTTTATCAGATATAACAGTACAAATCATAGTTTAATGTTAGCTATTTCAATGCTATTTTTAAAGAAAATTTTAAAAAGACTTCTCCTTGAAACTAATGCAGTAGTTTTCATACCATTTTTTATTAAAATATCTAGTTTTTTTCAAATTGTTGCAATTTATATTTCCGATACAATTTTATAGTGCTTTAAGCATTAGCTAATCTCGACATTTCACGTTTCGATAAGCTGTTGTTGCTCTTGGCGGTAATTAAAACTACAATTTCGGTTTATTTTTAAACTATTAGTTATAACAATAATATAAAAAATCCACATACAATGAGAAATATACTAGTTTTTGTCTAACACTTTTTTATATCATCTCTAATTTTTAAGCTATTATTAAAAAAAACTAAATATCGGTATATAAATTTTGTTCAAAATACACAATTTTTTTTGTTTTGAGCTGTTTTGTTTTTTATTTTATAAAATAGCAATTTAAATCACTACAACATATATTTTGTAACTGATTTTGCACATTGTATTTTAAATCATTTTTTATCATCTTAAAAAGCTTGATATAATAAAAGAAATCATTATACAGCCGCTTAATAGAATCATGTTGGGATATAAAGTTTTTGATAAAAATAACTAAATAATAACAATATCCAAAATTCAGAAAAAAAACGTAAGTTTTTATTAGTTAAAAAGCAGTCAATACATACATCGTGTGTCTGATTAACTATTTGTTAATTTAGAAGGTAAAATCATTGCATCAATACAACGAAAGAATGTGCATAAGACGTTTAAAAAAACTAACAACTTTGAATCAAATAAATTGAAAATTACGGATCAAAAATAACGTTATGATATATGTTTAATTCACTATCCTAAGAACTACACATTTCTTCTCAGTAATTTGCTGACAGTAAAAGTTAAAATAAACACAAAATAATTTATCACATAAGACGTAGTTACATAAAGTTGTTATTCTAAGAACCTACATGCTTTCAAAATAGTTGAATAAATAAATAACACTGCAAAAATAATGCTTAATATGCAAAACAACTATTCTTAGTGTACAATGATAATATTTTTTACTTTAAATAAGCTAAAAAAACATTATTCGACTGATAACGTTATTTGCGATTTCAATAAGCGGCGTGCACTGTATTTGATCACTCATACAGTTTTTTTTAGTATGGTTTGTTTGTTTACTTGTAATTAATAAATTCTTAATTAGACTATAAAGTACTTTTGCACACTAAAACATATAATAAAAATGTAAAATCATATTCAATATTCACATAAAACCTATACCAATAAGCCAAAATTAAAAATAAATTAAAATACTACATAACTAGAAAAGCACATATGTTTTTTATTTTATTTTGAACAAATAAAATCAGTATACAACAAATAAATGCTGTTTTAAAAACGCAGTGAAATGTAATTATAAGTTTCTAGAAATGGAAATCATTTACTAAAAAAACTATAGTTTATTGCATTTTGATAAACCATACTTTCAAACAACAGGTAATAATGAATCAAAATTTATTTTGATGAATAAAGCTTTTAAAGAAAATTACATATAGAACTGAATAAACGCGTAGAAATTATTCACGTATAAATCCGTCTTTCGATTTAAAATGTTGTCAAACGGACTCGGCTTTAGAAAAATCTGTTTGAACTGTGCAATGCGTAAGGTACAAAGCTTTAAAATATTTTATTTTACTGTTTATACTACCTGATGGTGTAGACCAGAAACATGTCGCTCTTGGCAACTTCATCGTAGAAAATACGAAAGAATTTTGTTAGCAGACATCAACTGCCGAGTATACGATATACCACAAAGCTTCTAATTCTTACATCTAAATGTATATGACAAAATACATTAAGAAAATGTTGTATACAAAAAATAAATTTTATTTTAACAAAATGTGCGCAGCAAAAAAAAATGTTTTTATAAAGACAATACCTTAATTAATTGTAATTAAATATGTTAATAGTTTTGAACTTATAAATTTAAATTATTAAAATTTAAACATGAAGAACACTTAATTGCGTTCATTATTAGAATATTTGATTGATAATTGTACCGTTAAATTAAGAGCGCTTAGTTACTCGTGAATTACGTTAACTTTGTTTGTCAAAAAGAAATGTTTTTCAACAAATGTTACAAGAAACTGCAAAGATAAATTTACTAAATAGTAGCAGAAACAAACTAAATTAATTAAATTACCGAAGCGCGCGTCTGAAATAAAAAATAATAACAAGAAACATCAACGGCCTGTTTCTTACATAAAAAGTAAACTTTGTAAATGGAATTAGGAATACATAAACCGTTTTCTAAAGAATCGCTTTGACGGCGCTTAAAAATTCTATTATTCTTCCAACCAAAGCTCCCTTTAAGGTTAATAAATTAGGGAAAGTAACGCAAAGATTCAAATAAGCTTCTTTAAGCATGTCAGATTTAGAAGATATTTTAGTGTAACAAGTCTATTTAGGGATTACTAGCCTGTGGTACGAGTGGGTTGTAACTTGTTAGCCCTGACAAACTAATTTATTGTCTTTAGTCAGCAATAGGATTTGCTAAAATAAGGAAAAATTTAAATATCTTGTATTTTCAAGAAGCACAATATAAGACTAAAATACTAACATTCTAGAATTTATAGCATTTCGTTAATGTTAGAAACTTTAATTTAATTCAAAAAAACAAATGTGTAAATAAACGCATTATAACAAAAAAAACCTTTATAACATCGTATAAAATTAAATTCGAGAGCTATTTAAATTTTATTAAATTATATATAGTATACAAATATTAAAACATATTTCATTTTGAATTGAATTTTGTTGTTGTTTATTTTTTGTATTGTTTCTAATCTACGCATGACAATTCCTTAGCTCCATAGAGATCGGCGTAAATTTGCATTTAATAAAAGTTGATCGTTGTTTTAATCACTGGCGGCTTGTCCGCTAGGTCATTTGGTTAATGACCTTCCAAACAAACACTAAAGATTGTTTTATTATTAATTTATAATTGCAAATATGTAATGTTTAAATTCTCAATAAATGCGCAACACATTCGAAAACTAGCGAACTTGCTCAAAAGTAATGTAGTAAAGTAGCAACGCGTTTTTAAAATAACCCTCTTGCAGTATTGCACAACGGATTGTGTGTTAGTGGATAACAAGTAGGTGTTTGAAAAAAAAAATATATAGTGCTGGAAATCTGTGTTAGTATACAAGATGAGTAGCTCGGGGCTTATACAAGAAGAAGGAATTGATTACGAAGAAACTTTTTCATCAGTTGTTAGATTTGGTTCGCTCTTTCTGTAAAATTAGATTTAGAAATATTACATATAGATATTTGTACGGCTTTTCTAATTGGTTATTTAAAAAAACAGTTTATATGACACAACCGATTGGGTTCATTTCTAAAAAAAATAGTCAATAGTATGTAAACTCAAAAAAGTTATTTATGGCTTAAACAAGAGCTCGAAAGATTAAAATACTCGCACGTCGTAAAGAAAGATCGGTGTCACTCTCAAGTACTGAGGATGAATATGTAGTAATTTCTGAGGTATCTGAGGCAGCAATTTATTTATAAAATTTATATTTAGAATAAACGGAAATATTTTTTGAAATACCTTTATACAATGACAGTAGCGCCCAAAAGTTGCTAGCAAACCTTATTGTCCTACAGAAGAAATGTGTGCGTATACAAGAACTATCTTCTGCGAAGAATAACAAATGTATAATTGCTTTAGGATTAATACCTATATAGTCAATAATTCAAGTTTGATAAGTTGGGTGTTAAAAATAAACTAAAAAAAAATATAGAAAAACAGAATGTGTACTGCCATCTAGTGTAAAAAATAATAAACCTTGTAGTCGATGAAAAACCGTGGTATTATGATTGATTGAAACATTTTTAAAGATAGTTAACTCATGTAATAATTATGCAATACTTGTATTAATGTATAATTCCGTTTTTTTTACTTTTTTGCTTGTACTGAAGCGTAATTCATGAATGTGGTTGAAACAAAAGCACTTCAACTATAGTAATTAAAGTTGCTACGTTGCCTTGCTATAAAATGAGAAATTTTTTTAATGCACTTTATTATGAAAAGGAAATAAAAAGACTAACTTTACCGATAAACTTGCATTTTACTTTATTTTAATCTCACAAGGTGGTGTTGTTATACAATCGAACAGTTGCGATCTATATAAAAATTGAACACGGAAAAACACACCAATATTTTAAAGAATGGATCACTAATGGGGTTTTGCAACAACCGTTAATTAAAATTTTGTGTACAAAAGAGTTAATATTTGACAGCAAGTCTTAGATTTATAATATGGTATTTTATTTACATTTATAATGTTTATTGAATAATTGATTATTTTCAAAAATCTTACAGACCACCAATTTCAAAAAATATGATTTTACGTAGAATATTTGCTTTTTATTAAATGCAAAACAACGTGTTACTACCCTTTAAAGTATGCAGGTACTTAGATTTTAGTACTTTTTAGTAATAATTTGCTAAATAACCTTCAGATTTCTTGATAGAAAAAGTAACAAATTTAAATATTAAACTATTGCTAATTTCTTACATTGGAAAAGACACATAACTAGTATTTTAAAAATAGTTAATTATACGTTTAACTTTATTTGTTGCTTACGCTTACAAATTGTTTCGTGCTTCCCCTATTTACAATTACCTTACATTCTATTTACATTTTATTTACAATTTACAATTTTTTTTTATGAAGTACATTTCATTATCTCTCCTTTCTCTTAACTTTTTCCTTCTTCTTCATACTTCTTCCATCCACTCCGCTCCATTTCCTTTTTCGTCTACGATTCTCGCTATTTTCATAACCTCTTCTCTTGTAACGTGTTAAAAATCCAAACGCCGAAGTATAGGCAACTTAACGTGCTGGGAATTTTTATAGCGACCTATTGGTGACCCTTTGATATATTATCACTGTTATCACAAAGGAATTCTTCACTTTCTCCAAAAATACGTATTCGAAAGGTTGTTGCATTTTACCTGTGTGTAAGAATATTGGCGGCATAAAGTCAATTAGTTGGCTGGTATTCGAATATTGGTACCTGGGCTAATAGACTCCTACGGGGAATTAAGCAGCTATAATCTACAATTAAATAAAAGCATTAGTGGTAATAACGAACCTTATGCTTACGGTTAGCGAACCGGATTTCAAACACAGGGCAACATCATACGATAATTGGAGTCCCCAACAACATCGTGGGTAAGTGTGATTTTGTACCACCAAGTCTCCACCTTCGGTATATTTATATGACAAAAAAAATTAGGGAACTACCACCGGGTTCCAGCAGCAGTTCCGGACGTAAACAGGGTGTCGGACTACCCCCTTATCTGCTCGTTCCACCTCGGACACAGTCACCACCAGCTGCGATACCCTACAACAAACAAGATAAGTTTAGTTTAAGATAAGTTCGATTTGACTTTTTTTTTATGTTAGCTGTTAGTTGAATAATTAGTTTAGTCCTAAAATATAGTAATATTGTACATTGGTTTCACCTACCTGAGATACCACCGTGGGTTTCTTTCTTCGTAAATTCAGAACGCTGCAGATATTTGAAGGCAGACACCGGTTTTGTTCACGGGGGACAGCAGGGATAAAAAGGTCCTGTAAGAATATAGAATAGTTCGGTACGCGGAATTGTACACAAATTGTACGAGTTTAAGTTTATTTACGATAGGAAGCAATTGCTCGCTGTCGGTGAGGGGAACGACCTGTCAGTTAGGGGGCAGCTTTTGGGGGAGATCGTAGTGCTGATCTCGAATTCACTTAGGTGCTCTTACAGCCATTTTTACCTCGAGACAACCCTCATAATTTTGTAAAACCGCGTGGCGCAATACATAATAATTCATAACCTTAAGTATAAAGGGTTAACACGAGCATGCGTGTATTTTTTTGGTGGGCGAAACCTCTACAAATAAACATAATTCATACAAAGGGGATGATGATTCTTTCGTTTTCTTTTCTACTAAACTTTAGTTCGTAATTTATTTATTATTCGTTGTACAATAAAAAAAATAGTAAACAGGATTAAATACAGGGTAGAGTTTTATTAAAAACTGGAGAAACTGCTGACCTCGTCTTTTTCCTTCTTTTTTTTTACGGTGCCTAGTTCTAGTGTCGATAGGAGTTCTGGGTTGATCCTAGCCTTCTCCGTGGTCGGTTGTTTAACCCAGTGGCGCCTCCCGGAAATTTAGCTAATTTTATATTAATAAATCGAAAATCGGTACTCACCCCACTCCCGATGTTTGCTAGTCGTGGATAGAGGCCAGGAGACGATACTAGAGCTAATTGGCAGTTTATATAGTTCAAAGTTAGTTACACTCTTAATTCACTGCATTCATCTTTCATGTGGTTGAGGTCCTCCGTCTCTTCTCCACATAGCCTGAACATCTTTTCTTCTTCGTTTTTTCCAGTATTTGTTACCTAACTCCTCGTTCCCACATCTAAATCGTGCTATCATTTTTTTCTTTTTGTTGCTTCTATTCTCTCTATCCTTGAAATATTCTGGCACCTCTTCAGCTTTGATATTCTTATAATTCCTCTTATATCTGCCCTCTTTTATCCTTGTCGATCTTTCTTGTTTTTCGATGTCGATCCTTATTATTTCTTTACTTACCCCTACTCCATCTTCTCTTAATCTCTCCACTTCTTCTCTCGCGTACCCGTTTCTTTTATAACACTCTTCTCTGCCCTCCTGCCCGTACTTCACTTTTCCTCCCTTTATCTCTTTCCAACATTCTTGCAGTAGTTTGCATTATGTTCTTTCCCTAAGTTCTTCCTCGTATTTTATGGTCCTTTTTCCTGTCTCTACTTTTATTTTTGCTACCTGTACCTCCTCTCTCACAATATACCCCGGTGTATCTCTGTCCAGTCCCAAAACTCATCTCCAGTATTTTTCCTGTAGCCCCTCTACCTCCCTCCACTTCTTCCAGCCCCATATTTCTGCCACATACATCACCACCCCCTTTATTAACTTTTTAAACAACTTTATTTTTTCTATATCCATCTGGAATACTCTTTCCCCCACACCCCACACTTGTCCTATTAGCCTGTTTCCTTTCTTCACACTTTCCTTTATGTGTTCTCCCTCCTTATTATCCTGCTTCATCGTGCAGCCCAGGTATGTAAATTTCTTCACTTGCTGCACTTCTTCATCCCTCCATTTCCATTCCTTTATTTTGCTTTTCCCCCCTCCTTTTCCAAATACCATTATTTTTGTTTTCTTCGTGTTTACTTCCATTTCTTTTTTTTTCATGTATTTTTCCAGTGTTTTCATCATCTCTTTTATTTCTTTTTCCTCCTTAGCCACCAACACTATGTCATCCGCATACGCCAACGACCATACCTTCGCTTTCCCTAACACTATCCCTTTTGGCTGTTGTTCTCTCATTGTCTCCTCCAGATCCCCCGTATATACTACAAACAGGCCTGGGCTCAGTAAGCATCCCTGTCTCAACCCTCTCTTTGTAATGAATTTCACGCTTTCTTCCCCATTCACTTTGACCCTGCTCCTCGTTTCTTTGTAGGTTTCCTCTATTCTTTCTATTAATCTTTTATTGATTTTTTTCTCTTCATGTATTCCCACAGTTTTTTTCTGTTCACTTTGTCAAAAGCGGCTTTTAGGTCTACGAACACTGCCACCATTTTCCTTCTTCTTTTTTCTAGCTCTCTATTCGCCAAATGCTTGAGTATATATATGTTGTCTATCACTCTTCTTCCTTTTCTGAATCCCGCTTATCCGTCTGGTACCAAACTTCTTTTCTCTATTTCCTTCTGTAGTCTTCCTTGTAGTACTGTCGCATTGAATTTGTATGTTGTGCTTAATAATGTTACCCCTCTGTAATTCTTGACTTTATTTCTTTCTCCTTTTTTATGAATTGGGCATATTATTCCTTCTCTCCATCTCTCCGGGAATCCTTTCCTTTTCCATATTTTGTTTAGTATTTCCGTCATCCTTTTTGCTACATTTTCTTCCCCGTATACCCACTCTTCGCCTTGTAT
Organism: Aquatica leii; assembly: GCA_035610365.1. Taxonomy (NCBI): domain Eukaryota; kingdom Metazoa; phylum Arthropoda; class Insecta; order Coleoptera; family Lampyridae; genus Aquatica; species Aquatica leii. Next base: position 53,259,415 of record CM069432.1, read on the forward strand.
CTCATCTTCTTCTGTCACCTTTCCTTTTTTTATCCTCTTTATTGCCTCTATTACTTCGTCTTCATTTATTCTATCCCTATCTCCTTCTTCCCGTCTTACTACTGCGTCTTTTCTTTTTTCTGATTTTGTTCTTCCCCTCCCCGCAGGTTCCTAAAATATATCTCCTATTCTTTTATTTGTAAAAACAATAGTTAATTAATCATAGGTTACCGCAATATTGTTTTCAAATATTTATATTTCATTGAAATCTTTCTACGCAAGATATACTTTTGTTGCCGTTTTCAAAAACTTTTACAGTGTGAAAATATTTTAACAAATTTCTTAAAATTTTGTAAGGAAGATACACGGAGAGTAATCTGTAACCACTAGTTCTATCTTAAGTTATAAACAAACCTTATATTATGATACATCAGCAAAACCAGCAGAACGTTTCACACGCAGATAGTGTGTGCATTGCATCGTCTATTGAAGTCATTGTATCAACTGATAAAAAGGTAAAAAAAACGTAATATTGTCATATATTTCTGTTTTTTGATTTCTAATGATTGTATATTAATTATTTTCTGCGAATATACATAAGATACAAATATTAGTACTTATAACACATTCACATACAAATTTATAATTCTTGCGTAAGTATGTATTTGTATGAGGTGTACAAAATTAATTTGCCGTTTATCTCAATGTGTGCATGCAATGCGTTTTTATTTTAACTTGAATTAGAATTAGATATACAAGATGTTCAAAGTTATCTGTTTATTATTGCTATTTTGATTAATATTAAAGCTACGAATTAGATTAAATTGAAAGTCGAAACACTTTTGATCACTTTCTATTTATTTACATTTTCTAATACACACATTTCTTATTTCTAGATTTGCGTCGCTATAGTTTAACTAAAGTATTGCAAAGAGTGGTAAAACCTAAAGGCCGTAAGAAAATAGACAATAAGGTATGGAAAGTTAGCATTGGAGATACATGGAAGTGTTTTAGTTCTGAAGTGAGATCAGTGGCAGATATGTGTGTACTGTTATAAACAAACTGAAATAATTTTGCATCAAAAACAAAATTATCTTACACTATTTCTAATAGTAGTAGATCGTAAGGATGACGATAATCTAGTTTGCTTTGGTAACGGATAATATTACGCATTTATACAACAATTTTCTATAAACTTTTGATGCCTACTTTAAAATAATGGATTTGATAAACGTTGCCTATATTATAAGTAAACCTATTACAAAAATTATTTGTATTCATGTTCTTCAACTTCAATATAAAAAACCGTTTTTGTTAAATTATCTTGACTGCAATAGAAGAAAAGGTTTGTGGTTAGCACAAGTTCAGTTCAGTTTTGTTTATATTATTTACGTTTTATTTATTTGAATAATGTTTTATTTTTTATAATAATCTGTATTATTATATAATGATATTATGTGTTATTAGTTAAGTATTCATTCTTGTATTATGTGTTCTATTTAAATTATTTAGTTGTAGAAGTATTAGTGGTGAACTTATAGTAAAAAAATAAACATTTTTTGAAACTCGAAATATATGTTTTACTAATTTATAAAGTATATAGGAGAAATATCTTGTTATTATTTCGTATAAGAAGAGTAAAATTAACTACGAAATTATGATTAATATTCGTAATTGTGAATGCACTATTCTGAATATCACTTAATAAAAAATATTTTATTTATCACATATTATGATTGGCTGCTTAAAAATTATTAAAATATTAATCGTAAAAAATATAATCATAAAAAAAATGTGATTTTTAAGCATACATAATGAAAATACTTCGTTACTGGATGTAAATTATAATCATAATAGATGTGACTTAAATCACATATTACGATTACCTGGTTAATATTTTGTTATTCATAAAGATGTGATTATTACGCATATATAACGAAATCGTTTACTTCATAACTTATGAATTATAATCATCATAGATGCTAACATGACTATTCACAAATTATACCGATGGTTTATAAATTTATGAATAGCTAGTAGTTGTTGTATTTTATGCTGAAATTGCGCATAAGTTGTGCGTCTTACGAATGATATCTGAAAACATTTCTCTCCGTGTATCAAACGTCTACCTTTATAAAGATTTCCGTCAGTTAACGTTGATCTATTCAAGCAATCAAAAAATTTTTTTTTTGTTTTATAAAAAACGCGGTGTCTACGGTTGTATCGCCCTTTAATTAACCTGTAGTCAACGCGTTTTTAATTGTTGCAGATACAGAATCGTTAAATACTTGGGCAACATATTTAACAAGCATTTTTTTAAAAATTGGATAGATTTACGTGCTTTTCTGTAATTTTAACATCGATTTTGCAACGTGGCTTCTCTATTCAATATAAAATCTTAATAAAATCAGATCAATCAATTTTCTTATCATGAACAAACGCATCTAGCTTTGGGTTTATGAAATTGTTTCTTAAATTCTTTAATAAAAGAGACGGGGAAATACAATTAATCAATAATAACTTTGGGTTATATTTAGTTACTCCTAAACGCGCTAACCCTGTTCTATTGTTTGATCCCTGATTACATACTAAAATTAAAAGCTTTAATTCAATTTGAAGCAGTACAACTTCTTTCAAAATTGTTGCAAGTAGTTAACACTTTACGCAACCGTTGCTTATGTAATAACAAAACGGCGGTTTTTAATTATATAATAATTCCTTTAAAGAAAAAACGAAGTACGGTGTACGACCTAAACTACCTAAATCTTTAAACCGTTCGCTTTTTTGTCGATTTAGTTTATACAGTAACGAAAGTTTTTACTTTTTTCTGTTTTATCAATAATCTTAAAAACATAAACGGATATTTTATTTTTATATGTACTATATTATTATTATTATTATTATTATTATTATTATTATTATTATTATTATTATTATTATTATTAGTTTATAAAACAAGTAAGATTGGCAGCAACAGTTTTTATTCAAAGTTTACATTGACAGCGGTTTGTGTGACCGCATTACGGTAACGACGTAACTATAACTGAACTACGGCGTTTACGGTTTAATAATTTGATATTGCCTGGAAAACAATCTATCAGCAAATAAATAAAAAATGTTAGAAAAAGCTTTTTTGCATCTATAATAAATATAAGGACGATGTCTTTAACATAATTCAGAAACAATTACGATTTTTTGCTGTTGTTAGTACCTTACTAAATATAGTTAATTTATTAAAAATTAAACATTTGTTGTAGATCAGCTGATATTAATTCATGGAACAAAAACATACTGACGAATTATATAAATGAAGAGGAACCGAAAAAAAAGTATTATAAACGGATATTTTATTTTTATATAGTACGTGAACAAACAATGAAAAACGGAGCAAATTAAAATGACAAATTAATTTTCTTGTTATTCAAAATTTGTATATTAATGAAACAAAGCTCGCTAGTGTAAACATTTCGATAATTTTAAAAATGTGTATAGAAAATTGATGATGTTCAAAATAAAATTATAAAAAGTCTAGACCAAGTCGTTGTTACTTCTCTTTTTAAATTCATAGTAAAAAATTTAGCGTACCTGAAGTGTACTTTTTTGGAATAGCATTAAAATTAAGTTGTTTTTTCAAAGCGGAAGAGTCACGAAAACTATTGAACGTAAAGCGTTTTTCGCAAATTATTTTATTTTTCAATAAACTTATTTATAGAAAGTATTTTCCATAAAGCGTAAATTAAAACCAACCAAAAATCAGAATCCAAAATTAAGCTGAGAACGTAGCAAAACATCGAAAATATTTCAAGCACAATTAATTACAAAGAAGGCTAAAATAGATTTAATTTCAAAACAGTTACTTCTTTCCTTTGTAGTTAATTTGTGTAATAAGAAAATTAAACAAACGAAGAACAACTAATACAGTATTGACAATATAATACCACGCGGTACGTCCGGTCTAGTGTTTTAATAACACATTTATAAAAAAAACACGTTTGCTTGAAACTTTTTTTTGCGTTTACAAATAATTCTTTTGTTATTACTAAATCAGTAAGAATTAAAAAAAGTTTTGATTTTGAAAAATGATGACGAATCAAATGTTAATAGATTTGGTCATGGTTCTATAAATTACTTAAAACACCTTCAAATTTTTTCTAGCGTTTAGAAAATAAGAGCGACTGTTTTATAAAAATTGTTATTCTAAGAGCTACCAATTTTTGAAATTTTAGAAATGCCTAACATTTATCTATGTATTTATTAGATAAATGTTTTCAAGTTTTACAGTTTTATTTTAAAAAGTGTTAGTATTAAAACAAACTGTTTCATAATTTAATGAAAATTTAGTCGAAAAAAAAGCCTCGACGGAAACACGCATGTTCTACTAAACTGATAATTTATGTTCAAATTTTAAAATGCGTAAACGAAATAATTTAATAAACCTGTTCTATAAAGTTTTATAATAAAAAATATCAGTAATTACTAGTTTAAGTCATAAACGATTTCACTGTAAATTATCAACATAGGACAAAAGCATGTAAAATAAAATTTGAAAATTTTGAATGTTGAAATTGTATCAATAGTCAAGTTATTGTAAAGATTATTAGCGTTATAAATCTGTTAAACTAGAGAAAAGATTCATGCTACAGTAAAATTCATCTCTTTAATGCTTTTTTATAGTCAGTAACGCATTTGTTTAATCTTAATAAGAAAAAAATGGTAGAATCGGTCAATTTCTATTCCATTTGAAACACGCAGCGCCGCTCAGTAACAAAACGTCGTAACATCTTAAAGGTGGAAAGAAGCATAACGCCGTTTTCAACAGTTTTAGTAAAAAAAGGAAAAACCAATTAGTAGATTTGGTACTGAGATGATTTGTAAACCAATCAGAAAAAAGCGTTTTAGGATATAAAGTCAAAATTGCGTACAAAGAAGAAGGAGTGTTTTAAACGAAGATTTTAAAAACCCAGACGCGGTGCAAAAACAAAGAAAGTTGCATACGAGAGTTCTTGTTTTGACTTACTCGCAAAAAAGATTTTACTCTCGGGCTGTTCTTTTTAAGGTACTCGCGCTACGCGATGTTTTTTTTTACCTAATCGGAAAAGTTATTTACGCGCTATTTTTTTTTCACTTATCCGAAGAGAAGTTACTGACGGGTGGTGTTTTGTCGAAAGTTATTAGTTAGTGACAAATTGTAACGGGGTTGCCAACCTGCGTGCAGTCAAGACCCAACAAACTGCAAATGTGATCTTCAATTTACTGATTAGGCGCCATATAAAAAGGTCAGAAATTAGCTAAATTTATTTTGATTTGCGTTTGTAAGTTTTTTATTTGATTATTGTACGAGAGATGCGATAAACTGAGATACTGTCTAATGCGAGAAAATTAAGAATGATTATTTAAATTTAATTCTATTGCGTAAACGAAGTTTTTTGTTTGTTCTTTTTTTGTTGTAAACGGAGAGAGCAAAATTAATATTTTCTTTTCTTTGTCTTTGGCAATTGACACTTAGAAAATTTAATAAAAAGGCATGTCAATTATTTCGGGTTGCAAAAAATTTTTATTGCGAGTCCAATCTGCTGTAAGTCTTTTTTAGATATGACAGGAAATTGCAAACGCAACAAACTGACAAAAAATTCAATTCTTAAACTGCGGATGCACATTTCCAAAGGTGAAATCTCCAGTTTGCACTTTTACATCGGAAACGATGTGGCAACGCAGCTCGAATCGTGTCATAACCTTAGAAGCTGTTGAACTGTGAACCGCCATAAAACTCGGGTAAAATCCAGTAATCAAATAGTTTTCTTGTTTTTTTTAAATTCGCGTCAACTAATTAGAGTGTGGTAAAACAATTGTCAGAAATCACGCGATATAAATGGTTTATTTAAGTATTAAGTGATTTATTTAAGCGTATTTAATCAAAGTCAGACTAAATATCTGAAAGTTCCACTTTGGCTCTAAAATTCATTGGGTCTAGAGAAAATTTTACATTAATCCGAATGCTCTCAACTGTATTTAACCCAGCAGAAAATGACAGTCAACAGACGTGAATTTTTCGACCATTTCTCGCAAAACATGCTTGTGAGCGCAATTTTATTATTCCAGCTTTGCCTTTCCCTTAAACATTTTTTGTGTCAAATAAAGTTTGATGTTTTGTAATTTTGTCGCTTGCTTTGTGTTTCTTTCACTATGAAAACAGAACCTAAGCGTTACTGATACAGCCCAAATACCCATTTTTATGCTTCTGTAGAAAAATTAGTTTGCAATCATTTTGCACTAAACTATTACATACTACTAAAGCTATAAACGGAAAACAACAGCCGGGAGTTTTTGGATTTAGAGCTTTTAATACTAATTCAATGCCGATTACAATTTCCGTTCCTCTTGGACAAATAAAAGGGAAACAAATTGAACTACAAGAATGGAACAAATTAGTGACTCCGGCCTATTTAAGCGGTCGGGTTTCTTTTTAGATGTGTCACTGGAAGCTATATTTTATCAGCGCGCAGCAATTCTTGATAATGAACGGTCTCGCTCATAATTTGTTATCACAAAAAATTCTCTATAAGTCATTGGTGTTGCTGATTCACTATCTTTCAACGATGAAGAAATTATGAGAAACAATTCTCAGACATTTCATGGACAAATGTTATATACAAACAATTGGTGAATTATCATACGATTCTACTCTCGTTTAATATGTACCTAGAATATTAGTTATTTGTGTTTTTTTATTTTTTTATTATTTATGTAGCATTCTTATTCTTAAAAATTATAATAAACCTCGTTCATTATATAACGTAGGTAATATTGGGTTTGTTTTTAACATCTTCCGATTATTGCAAGATTTGCGATATCTGTGAATTTCTTTGTGCAGAAATTTCGGCAACTTGCAATAAGTATATTCTTATTTGTGTTTTTTGTATGTGATTAATTTCAACTAACATTACGATTTTACGTAACATAGAGGTGTTTTGATTTGTACAGTAATATTATGTGTATAAAACGTGTTCTTTTGTTTAGTAAGTACAATTTATATACATTTCAATAACGTAATCTGTATTGTCTGAGTGTGATACGTCTTTTCTTGTCTAGAATCCTATCAACTCAATGCAGTTTAACAACATCAAAAAACTGGGTTAAGATAAAAATTACAATTCTATTATCAACTATAATAACGTTATAAGACAAATTAGGTTACACTTTCATTACATTTTTTTATTATAAATAAATGTAGTGTATAAAGTCGTTTACAAACCGAGATTGTAACATACTTTGCAGTAGACAGCTTTAGAACTTGGAATTAAAAAAAATGTTTTGACTTTAAATATGTCTACAGCAAACCTGCCACAAAAATCAACTTGTAAACAATTTTAAATCAAAAATTTATATACAATGCAGTATTCTAATCACAATAACGTTTCTGCTACTAAAGCTACTGTTTTCAAAATGTGGTTTTTACGTATTGTGTTGTATATGCTGTAATTGCTATTTAAAAAAGTGTGACTTTATGCTGCCCAGCAAAAACTAAACATCCTGTATAAACAAAGAAGACATGCAGTTTTTCAATAGAAATAAATACAGTACTAAACATTTTATGCTGGTATTTATACAAAGGCTCTAGAAACCGAGTCCGGAGTAATGGTTGTTGAGATTTACTTGTTGATATAAGTGACTGTATTTCATAAACTTGGATACATTTTTAATGTTGATTCTAAGGTTTGTTACATATCTATTTTAATTTTAGATTCAACCTAAACTTCAAACACCCCTTCTGATATAATCATCTTTCAGAAAATTGGCACAAACTCCTAAGTCGCGCAATTTTGGTGGAGGAACTACAGGCGCATAAACTTAAATATTTATTACAAAAATAAACTAAACAATAGCAAACCCTGTATAATAGCTTTTGGCCCCCATCGGCTACCACTTAAACTACAATCAGATGTTTTATCTATTGTGTATTGTTTTCAAACTCATATGCAGTCTTAGAATCTTCTAGGTTTGAATCTCTAAATTGCGTAAATAAAAACAAATTATCAGGCGGAGTTACTTGATCGTTATCGTTGTAACATAAACAAAAGAGTTTATCCAAACAAACTAACAAATTTTCAAAAAATTTGTTTTAAATGTTACTTGTGTTTATAAATAGTTTCCAAACAAAATATATCCGCAGTTTCAAAAGGTATTTTTTACTTATAGAATGCCTAAAAGTAATCGAAACATATTACAATAAGTACAATAACTAAACTGATTCTGTGTTAACTAGGTAAGCTTTATAGGAGCGACTTAAAAATATTCAAAAACCAAGGTAGCACCCAGTAAACACAAAATTGATTAGTAACAGTTTCAAAACAAAAAATTTATGATTCACCCTTGTTTTAAACATAAAAGAAACCTAACTGCAATAAAATTGCTATAAGTCCATCGCTGTTTCACTTATTTGAATCAGTATAGTTTCGGTATTTTAAATTCAAATCTGTTGCAAAATAAATGTTGCATTCGGTTTACGTTTTAAAAGCTTCGTTCTTGAACTGATACTAAATGATCAATAAATATATGATTTTTTTGTTTCAATAATGAACTAAAACAATTCTTTCAATAATACAAAAATACATTTTCGAATGCAGGTTTCAAATTTGATTGCACAATAAATATTTTTAAATACATCACAATGAGTTTTTTACATATTGATCTTTTTGTGACCTTTTCACAGAAGCCTCGAAAACTGCATCAGTTACTGTTGGGTAGCAACTTTTTACCGCATCTGTAACATAGAAATAAATATTTTGTTTATATACATACATAATCATAGAGTTACACAATTAATTACATTTTTTTAATCAAAGACAACACAAACTTAATATAAATATTACTTTAGCAATCATAAGAAAGTTATAAAAACACTGTGAATACCTTTAGCTGTACATAATCGTATAGAAAACTTGAAGAATTGAACTGTAATTATAAATCCTAAAGTATCATCAGATTTACGCAATAATCTACCTTAACGCAATCATGTGTGTTAATTTACATTTTTTTATACAAATTAAAACATGATACATAAAGAACAGAAATGATAATAATATTGATTACATTTATGGATTATAATAAAATGCTTTGACTTACCGTTTATTGTTCCATTTCGTAATTGTACACACAGCATCACTTATCAAACTGCAACCGACAAGTGAAAAGATATCAATTTGCAGCGCAAGCATTGACGACAGTAATCAAAAGTATAGCAACGACTAATGCTGACTAATCACAAAGTATTTGTTTTTACTAAAACGATTCTACTGTTTTAAAAATAATTCAGTTTTATTTAACCGATCTTCAAACAATTCTAGTTATTCAAAAAATATTCGGTTTAAATAAATCAGTTTTTAGACGGTTGCTGATTATGGGAAAAAAATTGCAAGTACTGAAACGGTTTAAAACTGATTGTGAAAAATCGGAACTCTTTCAATTTATTCACTGTCAGTTATATGTAAATGATATAAAAATGGAACTAACACGAAACAACGTAATGAAACAATTGTTTTAATTTTGTGACTGTAACAGTTTCAATCCGTGTTTACTGGGCAGTATCTATAAAATACAGACAACGTATTGTACGTTTAATCGTAATTTATGAAGATACATCTTTGTTACATATGACACACGTTTACGATACATTGTTTTTCATATCACGTTTGTATTATGCAAAAATTATTGTCAGTACAATTATTATTCTTGTGTATACGCTTCCTTAATTAATTTTCTAATTAAACTAATCGTTATGTCGTTTTAAATAACAACATAATAAAATTTTGTCAATAATGCTTTTTTACTAAATCTAAATCATTTTTTCAAACATTGTATGACTACAAATGAATATTATAAATTATGATTTATATATGATTTATTTTGTGTATTTGCATAATATTATTCAATTGCAGTTTATAGTAAGTAAATCTGTTAAAATCAAATTTGCTAAATTGAAATTGCAACTTGTTCCTTTACCAATCTGATAAGTTATACAATAATGAACGTTTGAACAAAGATCGAGTAACAAAGAATGCAATTAACTGAGGGTAGATAACTTCTTCATCCCTCATCGATTACAGATATATTAGTGTAAATGGTGCGGACTGACTTCTTGCGCTATCGTGAAATATGGCCGATTGAATACGGCATCGTGCCACCATTTTAGTTCTTATTACATTTACTGCCATGTAATACCGAAGAGATATTGACTTGCCGTGTACGGGATTTATTTCAATTATTTATTTTGCTTTTATGGTATAACGTATTTTAGCACTTTTTCTTTTTTAGTTAAACTCATTTCAATAAAACTGATAGGTTTTTTTATTATAAAATGACTATTTGTTATAATTTCGCTTGGTCATCTTTCTTTTTTAAGCTCTTTAATTTACATTTACGTATTTTAACTAATTATTTTTATGTAAATTTTATGTTTTAATACCCATTAACTAAGAAAAAAAGTCACTTTTAATTAAACTTATACTCTGCAATTTGCAATTTTTAACTTAAAATTATAATTAAAGTGTGTGTTTTTTATGCGTTTATAAACAGAAACTGCGTTTGAGTACCTAATTATTTGTAAAAAAACTTAAATTTCTACCTACACTCTGAAACAATATTATGATACTAAATGCAAGTTATTAAAAGTTTTCTGTAATGAATTTGCAGTTTCTTAAACTTTTCCTTAAATATTAAAAAGCTTTTTTTTTGTTATATAACTTTATTAATGTAAATTTTAATTAACTTTATCTTTATTTTACTAGTTTAATTTATTTTGTTTAAGAAGATTACAATAATTATATACCTTTTTTACTAGAAAACAACATTCTTATGTTATTAAAAATCTCGGCAAACAAATATTTTTTTTCAAAAAGTTCACGTTTATTATAAACATACTGTTGGGATAAATTAATTAAAAATCGTAATTAAGTTAACATTTTGAGTTACTATATTATGTAAAATTAAGAGAGGTTTAAATTAGCAACGTAAATAGTTTAGTTAAAACATATCACTTTAGCAGAAAGAAAGATACGTCATTTAAAAGTTTATATAACTTTAATTAAATAAAATAATTAATTAAAAAGTAACATTTTGTTCTAAAAACAATTATTTACACTATAAAAAATGTTTTTTCTCTAAACATTTTATTAGTAAAAACAATAATCAACGAAACAATAAGTACTTACGTCCTGTTACATTTATTCATTTATTTGAACATAATTTGGTTTATATAAAACTAAACTATTCAAATTCGCTATAGTATTGTTTTACAATTGAAATTAAATGTTTAATATATATATATAAATATTAATATATTAACCAATATGAAACAAACAACTTGAACAACTTCGATCATTGAACTTCTCTCTATGTATAGGGGAATTCGCAGGTACGGGTAACAGATCAATGACAAATTTTACTAAAACTTGTGCATTCAATTTCTGTTGCAATAAATTATAAACACAATATCAAACAAACAAATCTATTTACTAAATGCACAAATTCAATAAACAACAAAAGAAAACATCAATTTCGATCTAAACGATCAAACAACGAAAAGCAAATTTTTACGAATTTTACGATGCTTCGTCTTACAACGAAAGCTAAATGTTACTATAATATTTACGAATTATCGATTTCTTTGACAAAGACTTTTATTTAAATTTTCAAATTCAATATCAACGAAAGCGATGGTGAAGAGATGCAATCAATGTACATCCTTCGAAACTTATACCGTTGATTGTAATACTTACCGGAAGATGCCAACCTTACGGCGTATTTCGTACCGAAAAAGTATGCTCGCCGCTAGGAAATTAGTATCGATCCATCTGTTGGCCAGCATATTTACTAACCACTTTGCTAACTATTGTAGATCACTGCAGAATCTTGATATTACGTTTTAGCGATGTTGTCATGCAGCACTTTAATTACTATAAGCGTTGATCGATACGATTTTATTATTCTTTTACTGTTAATATACTTTTCATAAAAAATAAAAAAAACTTTTGACCAAACTTTATTATGTACCGATTTATTTATATGTATATATGATTTGGTTCTGTAGACATCTAAAACTTTGACCTACCTAAACTGTACCGTTTTTGCCAAATATGCATATAACCGATATAATTAACAATAACGTATAAGGCTTGAGTATAAATTACAATCTACGGTATAAGCGTTGGTATGCGATAACTGAAAGTGGTGATATACCACGTTTGCTTTTTTCAACAATCCGACTAAACTAAAATTTAAAAAACTTTGGTAATTACTCACACAGATTCTGTGCTTGCATGTCTCTTTGCGTAAACGTGTTTCTGTAGTAAAATAAAAATGTCTTCAACGTCCAGTAATTGTTGTGTTCATTACATGTGTAATAACACAAGAAAAAATGCTCCTGGGAAAAGTTTTTATAGATTTCCGGTAAAAGACGAATTTCGTTATAATCAGTGGGTGATAAATAGTGGTAATCAAAAACTTATTACTCTACTTTTAAACAGTAATCAGTTAAACAAACGATTAATTTGTGAAAACCATTTCCGTCCTGAAAGTTTATGGATTTTTCTGCGCGGCAGAAAAAATTGAGAAAGATGCGGTGCCGTTAAAATTTTTTCGTAAGTAGATCAATAATGATATACAGTTAAACTCAATTGAATATCTGTTGTTTTTTGTCAAAAATTTAAAATGCTGTATTAAATAATTTTCACAAGATTGATATCTCCGGTGAAAAATTAGAACCATAACAGAAAAAAATTAATGTTGAATAATAATTTTAATTTTTCGAGTAAACATTTTAAACAGCTGTTTCGTCAGTATAGTGTTTCAGTATAATACTTTTATTTATTTCCTTTACATAATATAATATTTTTAGAAAATGACATGAAAACGGCAGAACAAAGTTCATCATCAGTAATTTTGACACATAATGACAGAACTGAAACATCGTCTCCGACGATCATAGAGGTCCACAAATTCAAAAACATTCGTACTTATGCGTCTTGTTACGGTAACTTTTGGTGGTAACAAAATTTAAAATGCTAAGGCATGGTGGCTCAGTACCAGTAGGCAAATATTGTTCCCAGATTGTTCCCAACAGATAGCAGAGGTCTTCGACACACAGCAGTTATTTGAAACATCTACTTTATATCCGAATAAATCGAGTTTTATAGAAATTATGGAGGTTTCAAGGCACAACGAAAATGGCGCACGTTTGGCACGTTTAGCAAGTTGACGGCAAGTGAACTTCATTAAAATGCACCAATCAAGTAAATAATATAAATGTAATTGTATGGATGAAAATGGACCAATCAGGTAAATAATATAAATGTAATTGTATGGATGAAAATGGACCAATCAGGTAAATAATATGAATGTAATTGTATGCCATCTGACGGTAAAACTAAAGACGAATAATTCCAAGGAGTATGGATTGATAGAAATGTAAACAATTTACATAACAGTCTTCAGAAAAGAAAATATATTTAGCAGAAGAATCTCGTGATGTCAGTTCCAAACAAATACAAGCTTTACCAGATTTTGATTTTCAGATAAGTCAAATTTGTAATTTATCATCACCGTCGGTGGTAACATTGCATCCTACAGAATTAAAAATGAAAGCAAAAATTTTAGAACAACATAAAATTATTCGTAGGAACAATTATCGCATTAAAAGGCTAACTAAATACAAAAACGAATTAACAAAGTGTAATGTATTACAAAACTTGTTAAAAGGAAAAACTTAGGCAACAAAAACATTAGTTCATATGCAATGTTTACATAAGAAAAGAACCACGTGGACTAAATTTCAAAAAAAGTTAAGTTTATCATTATTTTATAAGTCGCCAGGTTTATCAACAATTTAATCATGGTTAAAAAAATATAACTAAAAAACGGGTGTAAACACTTCTCTAGTAGAAAAATTAAAATTAAAAGTGAATAGTATGGATACTAAAGAAAAACAGTGTGTTCTACTTTACGATAAAATTATTTTAAAATAACGATTAGACTATAACCATTTCTACGACGTAATAGAAGGCTATGAAGATCTCGATTCATTGGATCATGCGCTACTATTTTTCTTAAGGGGCCTTTTTGTTTCTTGGAAAATACCTTTTTGATATTTTGTGTCAGCGGGCCCAATTAAAGGGGACAAGTGAAAACAACTAATACTAGATGTTTTATAAACAAATTACAAATAATTGGACTAAATCCCTGTGTACTTATTGGCGATCAAGGAATATATAATCAAAATGCAATTAAAATGTTAGGAGCCAGTGTAGAATATTCTTTTTTCATCTGCAATGGCAAAAAATATACGTTTTGTTCGACCCTCCACACCTGATAAAAAGTCTGAGAAATAACTTTATGAATTCTAAACTAGAAACAATTGTTAACGGAAAACATGTATTATGGAAGGATTTTACTGATACTTACGTTTTAAATCAATCAAGTACAATTTCTAGAGCGATGGGGAAAATAACTGAGGTACATGTATCGCCATACATTTCAAAAAATGAGTGTCAAATACGCGGTTCAAGTTTTTAGCAATTCTGTGTCAGCAGCAATATTAACTGCATCTGCGACTGGACAACTCCAAAGCAAAACTAATATAAATACAGCAAATCTTTTAAAAAACATTAATAATATATTTGATTGTCTAAATATTAAAACTGTGACAGATTCAACCCATACAAAAGTGCTTAATCTATCTATAAGTTACTGCCTTTTAACACTTTTAAATCAGCGATTCCTTACTTTGAGAATATAAAGTTTTTCGAAAATAGAAAAGAAAGACGTAACATTTATTGTGTCAACGGATTTATCTCGACAATACGAGCTGTTCTAATGTTATGGGACGACTTAACAAAATAAGGTGTGCAATATCTAATAACTTCTCGGTTAAATCAGGATCCTATTAAGAATCAATTTTCGGTGATAACAAATAGGGGAGGTTATAATTCACAACCTACTGTAAGGCAATCTAGAACAGCGTTACAACGTAATATGCAGATTCGTTTACAAAGTGCTGTGGACAAAGCTAATTGCGAAATTGATGGGGATGAACTTTTAGAAATTGAGAAAAATTTGGAAATGGTTACTGCAACACCGCAAACATGTAGCACATTTACAAAAAACGTTTATGTGGAACCGAGTGTGGAACAAAATAAAAGCTTTAACGAAAAGCAAGGAATGATAGCCTCTTCATGAAGTCTCACCAATTTAGAAACTTGTACCAATGTCTATATCGCTGGATATCTGGCATTCAATTTATTTAAAAAAATTAAATGTAAAAATTGCCACAAAAAAATCGTTAAAGAAAACGGATCTCTTGTCAGTAATAAGAAGCTCTTACTACTTAGTAAAGATTTTGGACGAAAAGATAA
This sequence comes from Aquatica leii, assembly GCA_035610365.1. Classification (NCBI taxonomy): domain Eukaryota; kingdom Metazoa; phylum Arthropoda; class Insecta; order Coleoptera; family Lampyridae; genus Aquatica; species Aquatica leii. Next base: position 53,274,798 of record CM069432.1, read on the forward strand.
CGAAATAAAATTTCTAGGTAGGCTCAGTGACGAATTTGTCGAAGTCGTAACTTTACTTTTAAACAGATTTAATTCATGGTTTCTTAGTTATAACGTTGATTATGATCTCATTAAAAATATTAAATCATATTTACTTGATAACCTAATTTTACATTTTTCTTTGTGGTTGGAGAACTGTAAAGAGCATAAACTAATGATAATAAATCATTTGATAAAAATAAAAGTCTATCGACATCTAAAATGGGAAGTTAAAAGTCAAATTAAATGCAAACAAACAAAACAGCTCTCTATAAAAACACACAGAAAAATTAAAATAAACATAAACTTTGTATATTTCAAAAATAAAACGTTTTACTTATTTTTTTATTTGCGTTTTCTTTATATTTTTAAAGATTTAAGAAGAATAAAATCATTTTTATATCACGTGTTTAAATATATTACAATATTATTATGGTTTACCTAATTTAGATTTTATATTAATACAAAGTTCTAGAACGATCGCTTATCTTTGTCATCAGTAAAATTGTTGATTTTAAAAAATCTGGTACGAACATACAATACCTGTGTAAGTTAAAAATTAATTGATTAATTAATTAGTATTGTGCTTTAGCGGGAAACGGCTTTACCTTATCTTGCTATAAAACAAAACGTTTGACGTATGTAGATATATTTTTACATTTTGAAATGGTGAAAAAAAATTATTAAAAACGTCAAAATAATGTTTTGTTTTATTTAAAAAGCACGCTGTTGTTATTATTACACACATTAAAAAACGCCAATTAAGTTACACTTCAAATAAGTTGGGAATTTCTGCAATCATTTAGCGTACTTAGTGAACGTGAAAGAAAACAGCGGACTCTGAAATCGGACCCGATACTTATGGCAACCTTGCTTGTAAAATGCGCCAGTATATGATAAAATAATTTTACGATAATATACGATAATACGCTGGCCGTATGTGGCGACACTAGACGGTTCAAATCATGTAGGCGAGAGAGACGCACTTATTAGCACGGAGTTGGTCATCTTCCAGTAAATATTACAATCAACGCTTATACAATTAACGAAATAACGAATTTCATACCTTATGTATGCAATGGTTAAACTCAAACATTGATGTTTCCTTATCGACAACACGATACTCAATGAAAATTTACAACTTCCGCGACTCCAGAAAATATAATTCTTTAATACAATAACAACGATTTGTAGACATAAAAGCAAATTCCATTTTTGCTACGACGATATCTCAATTGGGATGCTACTTCCAATTCTAACAAGATTTACGACTTACAAGATTGGATCGATACTACGATACAAAGCCGCCAGTTTCTACAACCAAATGTGCCATGCTTTATTTCAATTTTCGACTAAATATTGGATCCTAATTGATTTTCAAGAACCAAATCTTAAAAGCTATTAACGACAAAACGAAATTTTAATTACATTAAGAACGCTTAAGAGCTAAGTCAACGTGTTGACTTGCGAAAAACACAATCAAAAAAGAACGAACGATTGGTATTTGCGCATGACGATCTTGCGCGACATGTACGATATTTAAACTAAAAGTTTTCTATCCACAGGCGTATAAAACGTATGGGTTTGAGCAACAATTCAAAATTAAGCGTTACAATATCGGTTTAAGTTAATAATGCAAATACACGTAAATGCCAATAAATACTTTTTTTCGTCGATCGTCCGTTAAGCAATATTAACGTATAATAATGTATCAAAAATAGATCGTTAATTATCCCAATTAATGAACAATTTTCAACCAATAGATGAATTTTTATTGATGAACAATTTTGTATAGCAACCAATGAAAACGTTAACAACCACCTCATACGTTTTACTGACGTACAATCAACGGAAAAACTTTAAAACTAACTCGATTGTTAATCGGCGACAAATAATCTCGACAATATTAGCGCGTTTGCTCGCTACACTCGCTCACGGTGTTAAAATTTTTCGATTATTAATCGTTATCATTAAGAAACTTGCTCGTTAAATAAATATTTTTGTGCTGCCAACATCGCAAACATCAATATTCGTTCGTTAGTGTAGTTACGTAATGAACGAAAAAAGCTCTAGGGTGGCAAAATGAAAACTAGGAATTCACATAAAAGTAACTGTTCAAAGTCAATTAATATATTAGAACGAGTATGCGACTGGTAGAAAAATCATTTTAAAAATCTTGAAACTCAGTTAAAATTGAAGAAAAACGATGTTAAAGTTAATGTCAAATTTGACAGATTTAGTAATAAATGTAGTACCAACATTATATTTCTGTTGATTTTTTTATTTTTTCAAAAAAGAATGTAATTTTATAAAAGGCAACACAAAAATAATGTACATTACTCTCGTCGAAAGAATCATAGCATAACTCACTCACATGCAACGCTCGACCAAGCGACCTCCCGTCGCATTAACGTTCGTTATGCTATTTCTTACTTTCGACTCTATTCCACTACTAGTTAAGGCTTTTATTATTACGTATAATAATGAAGTAGCACCTTTTTATGCGCAGGTAAATAATATTTTATTATTAACTGCTAGCATTGATTAAAGAAGATTGTATAGATGTGCAACCTCGCTGGTTTTTTAGAGCATGAACTTTAGTAAGGTTTTGGTCAATTTTGGTAGAACTTTGACGTAAACCGGTGCCGCCAATTTAAATAAAGTGTTTATTATGACAGTTTCTAGCCTAGTCGACTTAAATATATGACATCACGTGTACCTAGAGCCGACTCCCTGCTTATGTTTTAACAAATTTGCCTTATAATAATGATAATAATAATAATAATTCTACAACACAATTCGCTTTGAAAATAAATAACAAATAAAAGATTATTCAATATTATTTATTACAAAAAATAAACTACTTACAAGAATAACTTATGTACTAAATCATACATAATAAAATAATTATAATCGATATATACTTATTTACTGCATTTTGTTTATTAAATAAAATTGTTAATTTCTGCTTGTTTTGTTTATGATTAAATTGGTTAGATTTTCCATTTAATCGTTCAAACATGTACACTTTAAGTAGGTGCTTGATTTAAAAAAATGTGCATTTCATTAGCGTATTAAACCATTGAGTAAAATGACCTCCCGTGTTTTTTAATTTAAGAATTTTTTGACACCTATAATTATGAAACTTTGCAGGTACGTGCGGGCATTGTTGTAAACAACTTTTAATTGAACAGGCATCGATCGGACTGCATATAAATTAGAAAAACCGTTTAAACAAAGAGTTGGAGCATTACGGTAGCTGTTTCACATACAAAAATAAAATCAAATAGCCACACAAACCCTTGGACCGAGATTACTTAACCATGCAATAATTTGTAGTTCTATTACGTAACTATTAGAAAGTCGGAATAACCGTCATCAACACTTGGGTTAGTAGTTTGTCTAGCCTCACAAGTTTTAAGATTGTTATGCTACTATGGACAATGATAAACAGATAAACGACTCTACAAACTCAATATTTATTGAATGTGAGACGCGAGACGGTGATAATGATTTCAATGAATCAACGGTAAATTAATGAAGCAGGTCTATGTGCATAAAGACGTAATCGTGGTCAACAATTCTTCAGATTGTTCGAGCAGTCCAGGTAACAGCGAATTTGCTGGATACGGATGTTGGATCGGGGGCTCTACCGCGATGGATTTTAGCAGAGAGTTTTTCGAAACGAATCTCTAACGGAACGAATTTTGGCAAATATTTTTGTTGGAACGGGTTTCGGACGGAGAAAGGTTCTACCAAGACGGATCTCGACAGAGAATTGTTCTCCAAGCTTATGTAGCCGCCTTTATACACTGTTATGGTTTTGCTTGGCTAACTTCGTAGCGGAGATCAACGTGCGCAATTAAAAAACTTCCTAAAAATTAGTTTACAGTTAAACAGCGAACGGCCGAGTTGGAAAAAAACGAGTATTTTTGACAAAAACAATAAACCATACTAAACGCAGTGAAACATCTTGAAAGAACACGATCTTTTTTAATCCTTAGAAACTGAAATCATGGAGCAGTGTAGCATTTGTACGATGCTAAGTCGAGAATAAAGAAGATAAAAAATGTAGGTAAGGTTTTATTAAATAAACAGCAGAGAAGACGTTATGGAGTGATGCCGTAAGTACACGGTCTAAATTTTAGCCTTTTAAAAAGTTTTTGACATCGCAAAGCAGTTCCCAGAGTATAATTAAAAACCTAAATACATCTTGGCAGCTATGGATTACTAAGACTAGACAGAAGCTTAGACTATACCAAATTAAAAACCGGCAACGGAAACAAACGTTTTGTTAAAAAAAAATTTTTTGCCGGTTTGGCATTCTTTTTGTATAACATTCTGGCCAGAACCGTAACTTTAAGTCTGCAGTATTTCCAAAAGTTTTCCAATTGTTGAAAATTAAATTAAGATAACGCTTTTCCTAGTCTAATAGCATGATTAAGCGGACGAATCAAACATTAGGAAAATCCTTAACCAAAACAGCGTTCAAAACATCAAAAAGACCGGGACTAGTACTTACATCTGCTTTTAATGGCGTATTAATCGTCCGTTCGCAAAAGCTTAGGCCAAACAGCCAAGCTTGGTTGCAAAATAGAATTGCCATGCGACCTGCAATTTAAACAAATACTAGAAAAAAGTTAATAGAAAAGACTACGTTGGAAAACTGCTCAAATTTGGAACGATATGATGAAGACTAGGTATGACGTTAAAACGCAAAACGGCAAGTTTTAACCATGCTACATGGTTGACTATACAATTCTTAATGAAAATATTGTTTGTTGCTATATTTGCAAAGCAAAGGGAAACCGCTTATAAAGTTGAAGCAGCTCATTAATGATGGCGTATACCATAATCGGAAACCACCGAGAGGCAAGCCAAAAGTTTAGGTCAATTGTTTATCCTTGTTTGCTGTTTTAAACACCTTGAGATTACGTCTCTAGAGGGATAGAACCTGTAGTGCTTTAGAAAAAGTTGAACGGTTAAATAAACTACGAAAGTACAACCGGCGGTTGGCAAAATCTTGAAACTAAATGATAACTGACGTTTAGTTTTCTGCCTGAACACCAAAATTTTGACGTGCAAAACCGTTATACACAAATCTATGGCAACCATTATAAAAAAAATAGAGTTTCATAACATTAAGCAATTAGCAGTACGCAGGTTTGGCTGCGGTTTAGATTAACTACATTAGAGGATTGTGTTGATCTACAGTTATTATCAAACAAAACATCGGATCAAAAAAAAGTTTATTGAGTGCTACTTCTATACACAAAGAAGCTGCTAAAACAGAAAGAACTGCCTTGCCACAACTTTTTTCATCAATGCCGCGTTTAGCTTTGTTACAATATTTATTGTGATCTAATGGGGAAAGGTGGAGAAAGAAATAAAGAATGAAGAATAGTATCGCTTCAACGTAAATAACCAGATGTTATCGCTTACCTTTTTGGCTAGCCTCGCCGCAGATGGTCGTCGGGTTAAAGAAAATCGTAAGATACTCAGTTAGTTCCGGTAAGCTAAATGCCCAAGTGCGCCACCTTCTCTCGAACTGTTATTCGCAGAAATTATGGTCTAGGTAGGAGAAAAGGAAAGCCTAGACCCGAAGTCCCCCAAAAGAAAACATATTTAGTATTAACAATAACCATTTATTATAATAAATGATTCACAACCTCCTTCCGAACGGAAGAAACACAAACTTCGACGGTTACGCCACTGGTAAACTCCTAACAATTATTTATATAACCCCCCACAGAGAAAAAGATTATTAAGCACAAATATCAATTATACATATATAAATACATAAGTCACAAAAATAGAGTTTGGAAGCCACAGAAACTAAGACCGATTACGTAGCTAATTATTACCGCGGCTACGGTAGCGATGATTAATAGATAAACGCGTTCCCGCTAATTAAGGTACCGTCAGGGGACAGCTTGATCAAGCGTCGTAGGACCGGTAATAATAATAATCAATTTAATGTAGAGAGACGGATAACTCCCAAAATTCTACCCTTGATACAATTTATAATTACTGTATATGACTGAGAAGTTATCATAAATAATTGTAATGACTCGACCATTACAAAGTTAAAGTATTGAATGAATTACTATACAAAAAAAATTATTACACACAATAAAGTTTTACGTTAGGTGATATTAACATTACTACGACCAGTTATAAAGACACGTGAACAGTACGCTGATAAGATAGTTTTATACAATTTTAGTTTTCCTTAAAGCCGGTAATTAACTTAAATAATAACACAATGTCACTCGACGTCGTCTCCCACTTCCGCAATCATTTATATATCTATCTCCGAGAATCAATTTTAGTCTAAGTACATTATAAAATGGTGACACGAACACGATCTTGCGTTCCTTATGCACGCACCGCGGCCGCTGCCAATCGAAGGCTACAGCGTCCGGCCGAAATAATGTCGATAGCGAGTCTCCCGCGCCTCCAATATAAAGGTGTCATAAATACCTCGAGTACACCACCGTAGTTCTCCTTATTTTGTCGAACATCCGAACTGGTTTAGCGCGTTCACCATCTCCCTCGGATTATAGATATAAGTATACGCAGATATAACTCCGAACGACAGACGAAGACGTCAGAAGCGAAGATCGAGCATCCAGAATCCACATTTACATCAACCGCAACGTAAAAAGGAAAAAAAAGGACCCAAAGAAGAAGCTAAAAATTGTGAAGATTAGTTGGTTTGCCTCTATTACTAACACGTGTGAGGATACTAACCCGCTTTATGTGTTTGGCCGTCCACAAGACATCGTGCTGATTTTATTTGCACCGGAGGTTCAATCGGATTTATTTTCAAAATGCTAAAATAAACGTCGGTGTAGAAGATGTTACCAGATGAAAAGAAATTCCATTTATCTCACCTCTCCGATGTTCCCCCGTTGTAAACCGATCCACAGACAGCACAGAAATGAATTAATTTTGTCGACGACTAACAACCTTCGCGTCCCCGTAAGCGTGATTTCGAACTACGGCTCGAGGCCGAAGATGTTACTGTAAGTTGCCTAACTCTCAGGCGGATTTTGACTCGCAGTTGAAATTTACACGTTACAGCTTTCTATTCTAAAACAGAACAGTCTTAAAGAGAAAGTAGTGATACATTCCTAAAATCTCATGAATTTTTGAAACGTTGAAATAGTTTAGTCCAATCAGTATTAAAAACAAGCAAGTCTTGCAGATGATCTTATCGCAACTTGTAAAGTTTCTGAGATATATAAGTTATTAGTAACTCGCGGTTCAAACCTGAAAAGCGTTCTTATCTTGGCATTGGCTACGACCGTAGAAGCCTTAGCTATTATATTAACATATTGCAACATTTTTAAAAGTTAGTTTATGTTTACTATTTACACAATTATCAAATTTTACAAATCTAACACATTTTACTAAACTAAAATACAATACAAAAAACACTAATAAAAGTTATAGCTATATAGTGATACAATATGTTGCTGGTAACTATCTATGTATTACTGTTGCTTTTTATGTAAATTGCAAAAGAAAGCTTTTTTACGTTAAATTTAAATGTTTCATTTCTTTGATATCAATGTAAAAACATGAAATATTACAAGATTTATAGTTTTTTTACCAACTTTTTGTTTTTAGTGTAATAATAATAAAATAAAACTACGGCCGCAGTTTTCCAATTTTTTTAAAACTACAAAGAAATGAAATCAGTCAGACTCGTACATATCGTCTAATTTTTTAATATAATATATTTGTTTTTTTTGCAAAATTTTTTTAAAAGTGACAAAATTATGAACTTAGGCATCTCAGAAACAAAACGGAAAAGCAAAATAATTGTTTATTTAATCAAAATACGAAGAAATGTAGTAGAAATTGCGGAAACAATTTGTGTTTTTGTTTACATATAAATATGCATTGCACTTTTGGCAAAAAACACTGGATAGACTTTATAGCTAGGCTTTTTACACCGTCCACGTTTTTCTTGCACAATCGGCCAATGACCAATATAGCGTCATACCAAATATATGTTTGTGGAATATGTTGCGTCGCATGTCGTTTCCGTTTTATAGCGGTTTGCTGAGTATCAATGGATGACGTTCTCGGACGCCCGACTTGTTGGGCACCACACATTTCCCTTCCTTTAACAAACTTTTTGCTACCCGGGATTTGAATTCGTATATCGTCAGTTTATTCTTTTGCGGTACTCTAAAGTGTCTACAGCCTCTTCTATATAAAAGCCAACAATTTGTTACAAGCTTATAGGTCTTACGAATCTTGCACGGCCAACTCACACAGTCGGAGATAGGGGAGGTTCAAGTAAATAATAATTAAGGGCGCCAGATCTTTTATAATTAACACTTCTGCTTCTGCGATCAAGACAAACGGTCCAAGCTTGTAACGAATTTTTAGGTTCGTAATCCTTGTTACTCCGATGTTCGGGTAACCACAATAAAAGAGAAAGGTCTGTTAGCATAAAAGAAAGATTAACAGATATAAAAACTTTAATTTAGTAACGTAGAATATTAACAAGAGTATATCTAATTCTCAATCCATAAATGCCAGAAGTATCGGCAACACACAACACATAAGTTAAATCGAATGAATTGAATGAATAGCGAAGAAAATTTCGTAATAAATATCGTTTATACGCAGCATGCGATACACACAAAATAATTAATGAAACTACCTTAATGGTATTGCGCAATGGTCGTAATTACAGAAATTAACATTAACAAAAGTTCCGTGAGTGACTTTTCTGACAGCGACAAAATAATTAAATAAACTTACCCACAATCCAGTACCTACTTAATCGAAGAAAACGTTTTCCCCGGTGAGTGAGCCTGAAATAGATATGAATAGCAAATCGTGTCAACACAATAACTCACAAAGATAGGAAGCTACAAAATCGTTAATAATAAAGGAAATTAGATATAAAAACCCGTTGTATCGAATGCTGTAACATCTCAAAGGCAAATGCTAGTCAAGACTTCGTTTTCGTTGTGGATAATATGCCTTCCAGAATCCTAAGCGTTCAGTGAAGGTATTTATCAATATTAATTCTTCATTGTTCTTTTATTAAATCGAACATGTGGTCAAAGCGTGGCGGAACGGCTATCAAATTAAGAAAAAAATTACAAAAGAATCCTAACAATACGGATGTAAATATCTTACCCTGTGCCGAATAAATTATGTTAAATTCGTAATTAACTTATAATTTCCTGTCCATCACAGTGGATGTACTATTAAATCTTTGGATTAGACCAATTCAAAACGACACAGACCGTCTTAGGTAGTTGACAGCTTGAAAATGAATTCCGCAACATGTCAGTAACCAGAAAGATCGGCAGAGGGCGTCAAAACCGGAATCTAATTTTAATTCGATATACAGGGTATTACGTTATGAAAATTTTGCACGTAACCAAATTAAGAATCAGATCCATGAAAAGAAAAAACAGACGATGGTAATATTTTTTTGATCTAATTGTAATTCGATATTGTAGGTAGTCACAACAGTAGAGGATGATATATTAATTTGCTCTAACGTAATTTTTTTATAAAATTCCAATAGGAGGACGTGTCAGGAGAACATTTTTTTTTTTGGATTATATTCTGTAGGCGACGTTTCACAGACTGCAGTGTCTGCTTCATCAGGCCTTATATTTAATTGGATAAAAAACATAACACAGTAAGTAAAAATTATTACACAAATTTAGAATTATGATATTAAAAAATAATTAAACCAATTAATACATATGTATATGTGATCTGTCCTTAATTACATTTTTAAAACAAACTTATTAATTGAATTTGGTATGTGTTTAATTGTATTTATATTTCTAGATATCACAGAAATTTAAATTATCACAACAAAATAATTTGGAGTTGGAAGAACAAATATTTTTTGATTATGTTGATAGAACCTTAAGACACTAATTACCCAATAAGGCAATGGAAATTTAAGTAGTAACTACATTTAAGACTACGAAAACCTAACTATCTTAATCCAATATTGAATTTATACATAATTTTTCTTAAGGTAAATGTTTCCACTGATTACATACATAGAAATATGTGAAAATATTTGTCTAACATGACACAATGTATTCGTATTAGTTATTTTAACACTAAGATAATCTTTTTTAGTATCTTCCTTAATTACTTTTAGTTATTTACGTTCTAATTATATTAAATTATCTTAACTTAAAAATTGTCTTAACTAACAATATTTTTTATTTTACTAATTAAATTATTATATGCAATGCTAAAATTTTGAATGTCGCTTTTATAGTTAACACAATAGCAAATTTACATAAAAATTTATTATGTATAAATTCAATACTGTGATTAGGATAGTTAGGTTTTCGTGGTCTTAAATGTAGTTACTACTTAAATTTCCATTACCTTATTGTAGAATTGGCGAGTCCTCGTATTGGGATTTTATAAAAAAATAACGTTAAATTACTTAGAAAATTAATGTACTTCTTATCTGGTTTGCTCCATGGACAAATCTGATGTCAATTTCATTTCAATTTCCTAGAATAAACTACGACCTTGTAACTTGATGTCTCTATCTACTCTTTCTCTACTACATGCAGTTCCTAAGGTATAAATTCCTTTCTTGGATAGTTCGCTCAAAAAATTTATTGACGTAACTAATTGTCTATAAACAGTAAATGGTTTACGAGATCAACAAATCTACATAAAGTTAACACGATGAAAATTCATCCATTTTCAAGATTAGTTGTATCCCCACTTATGGGGCCTTCTGGTAAGTACTGCTTTAGCCCTGAATGCTTTTTGTAAGAAACCATTTGGTCATCTACTACCAACATCTGTTCTTTTGGGATATTCTGAATTTTTTTTACTAAATGGTCCGTAAAGGGAATAATTTTGAAAAGTTTGTTAGGTATGTATGTGTAAATTTGACTGTTGTCTTTGCAATGTAGATTACTCTTCATCATTCATCTATCTTGACTTGACTAAGTATAGAAGTGACATAATGAATGGTCAAGTGACAATTCCACTACAATCGACACTATAATTAGGTTCATTAAGTAATTGTTTTTCATTACAAGAAAAACTTTTTTTATTATGCAAAACAATTTATTTAATAGAACAAAATTTGTATCTCTAACAAGTTATTGGGTAACTTAAAAAATGTAAAATCTTAACACGTTAAAAAAAATAAACTGAAGAATTTCATAAATGCCGTATATGGGATGAAAACGTAATACATCAATAAATTAATTGCACTAAAATATATATGTATTTTATTTATTACAAAAAACACAACTGAATAATAAGTGATGCTAAACATACAATTTTAAAATTTTATTTATTTAAGTTAAGTTTGGTTTATCAGTTTCTAACTGCAAACACAGTTCAATCCTTAAACGTTCTCATACATCAGCTAGAAAATAAAACGACAACCGTAAGCACGACGATATGTTCTTTTGCATATATGGTTTGTCAATTTGTCTAAATCCCTTCATTTTTTATAGAAAACTTTAAATCAATTAAAACCAGTAACTTATAGTGTAAAAATAACTTGTAAGAATTTAAGTAAAAACATAATTAATAACAGTTTTGTTAAATAAATCGTTTTTAGTAAGTAAACACGTAATTAGAATATTCTATTACTTTTTTTTGTTTTAGAATATTGTATGCATACAATATTGTAATGTTTATGAATAATTGATACGGCAGTCAATATTAGTTAATATTCACTATTACAGCGTTGTGTAATATATGTAAATAATTTGAATTTGCTCTTAATTTGCATGTACAATTAATTTAACCAGATATATTAGTTATTACATTGTAGTTGGTTTAAATCATTTTGAAAACGTTATAAGGTGAGATAACTTTTGCAGCGCAACGTTGATATCGTTTCCTTATACAAAACAATAGTTAGTAGTTTTAGTTTAATAACATACATACATACTACTTACCAACATATAAGTGATGTTTTGTTTATGTATGTAGAATAAAACAGAAAGTAAACCAACTTGTTACGTAATATATTTCGCCTTAGGTTGACTTTTTAATTTTTCTTTCTTATGCATTTAAATATATTTATGTAACAAATTACATTAAAAATGTATTTATTATTATTGATAAATCACAAATTTAATATCATTGTTATAAGCAAATTGAGTAAAAAGTAAAACTTTTGCAGCTGTAGTATTCTCTGCTATAAGGTAAAAAATTCTGTTTTATTATAGTCGTTTTGAAAGATTGGAATAGTAATTCATTTGTGATAATTGGATTTCGTAATAATAGAAAATATTGTTTAAAGTAAAACATGTTTCATAATTAAAAAAAAATGTGTATATTTTTAACATATATTTTGTAAGCACGTTAAACAACTATTAGAGTTAGGAAAACCTGTAATAAGTCTGACTTCAATAGAAAAAACAACTTTGTAAATATGTAATATTTAAATAATGTAAACAAATTAAATAAGTAATTGTAAATAGCCATAAAAAGGAAAACTTTGTAAGTTAACTTTAGACCAGAATATAGGTATTTACAGTTATCTGTTACACATAGTAAGTTAAGCTATGAGATGGCTCTACTATCAAACTTTGTCAACTTTATGAAGTTTTGCAATGTTCTCTATGCCTTTTACAAAGTTTTCCGTACTTATTATAAAATAGTAAATTAAAACTAATTGTTCGCTTGTTAGTCTTTTAACAATTGACGAAACGTAAAATAATTATTTTGATCGCGATACTGCTGGTGATCAACATTGGTTTAAAGCATCTACACTATATTTAGTATTGTTCTAAAATTTTTCGGTTGCAGTTGTGATGTCAACTTTTTTGCACACTTTTGGCTAACTTAAAAGATTTAAAATTGTCATCTACAGTTACAATCTTCTTTTCTTTTGGAAAAAGTTTTATTAGTTTCATGTGTGCTCCTGGTTTATAGCCATAACACAAGTACTCACAAATTTATTTTATACTTCAGATACTGCAACAAACTTATCACATTTTTGACAATCTCAGTAAATTAATTTCACGTTAAATCAAATAAACCGCTTTATTTGGATGAATTTATTTCTGTGCATGGTATTGCAAAATTAATTAAAACTTGGTGTTTTGTTCCAGAATTGATCTACTGGAAAGTTTTTACACCATATATGCCACGATCGTACAAACAAGATATAAACACGTTTAATTCTTTTAGCGAAATTGTCCATGGACTGCCACTGTTATATATTTTATTCATTCGTTTTATGTTCGACTATCTTATAAGCACATTTAATCCAAAAGGTCTTCGAGTTTGAACTAAATTTTATTTTTATATTTATAAAATTGATTTACAAAACGAATCAACCAACAATACAGAAATAAACAACACTAAACTATACATCTCCCTTTTTTTTTAAATAACTATTTATAATTATTCAACATATACACTCATAGAAAATCTTTATATTGAGTTGCCTTAATTCTACGACCGTAACGTGAGTATGTTGATAGAGAACAGTTTTGTTATTTTTTTTAGTAATCGTTTCATCACATTCAGATTCCGGTTCATAAACATAAGTTGATTGAAGTTCTGGTAAAATATGTATTTTGAGATTACCTTTTATTTCTCTAAGAAACATTCTATTACGTGTTATGCATCTACCATCTCCTCTTTCAGCTTTGTACGTTCTATTACTTAACCAATCTATAACTCTACCTAGTTTTCAGGTGCTCTCTCTTGGTACCAGACTTGCGAATCTAATTATCTTTCATTTAATGTTTTTACACCTCTGCTATTGTAATAGTTTTTATTTTTATATTAATTTTCGTGTAGTTTGTTATAAAAGCGACTTTTACTAATGACCTTTGGAGACATTTTATTGTCCAAAATTGGCAAATTATCTCTTATTTAACACGACATCAAAATTTGTGCAGGACCGTAAATACCGTACACAGGTGTGTTTCTATATGCTGAAAGTGCGAGATCAATATCTTCGTTCTAATCATAACATTGTTAGATGATTATCTTAATGGTTTGTATTGTGCGTTCAAACATGCCATTGGATGCTGGTGATATGGGGATGATGCACTAATCTGGAAATTCTATTTTTTAGCAAAATTCTTAACTTCTTCGCTTTGTAAATGAATTCTGCTGACACAATTATTTTTGGGATGCCGTAACGAGCTAACATATGTTTCAAATTATTTATTATATTTCTTTAGGTTAAGTTTGCATTTAAATTAATTACTTCTTGAAACTTAGAATAATAGTCGAATACAAGTAAATATGTTTGATTATTACATTGAAATACTATTCCGAGTTTTTGTCACGGTTGATGAAATATTTGGTGGCATTGCATCGGCTCTTTCTAATTTGATGTATAAAATTTGTTACAAATTGAACATTTATTTACTAAATTTTCTATTTGTTGAGTTATATTTGGTCAATAAACCGAGTTCTTTGCTTGTTGCAGACATTTTGTTATTCCAAAATGCCCTATATGTAATTGATTTAAAATTTTGTTTCTCATGAAAGTTGGAATTATAATTCGTTTTCATTGAAGCTGTAATCTATTCTTACTCTCAGTTATTAATGATTTTAATTTATAATAAGGTTTTTGTTCGGGATTGGTTTTACTAATTGTGTTTAACCATTCATTTTTTAAACAAGTTTTATTTGTAACAATTCGGTATCTTTTTGAGTTTGGCGTATTAACTGTTGAAATGCTGAAGCATTTGATATTAAAGATTTTTCTATTAAGCATATGTGTGCTTCCAAATTTAAATCGTTGTTAAATTGTGCATTTACAAAAGGTCTTGTATGTCAGCATAAAATCGTATGTTTGAAGAGAAAGTAGCATTCTTTGTAATCTAGCAGGACATTTGTGGTTTATGGTCGGTTTCTTCTTCGAATTTTTTTCCATAAATATACTGATGGAATTTGTTGACGCCAAAACATATCGCTAACAACTCCTTCTCTATCTGCGCGTATCGTTCTTGAGTATCCGTCATTTCCCCTGAAGCGTAAGCGCATAGCTTATTAATTAGAATTAAAACAGCACCTAATCCTTTTTGAGATGCATCAACTGATAATATTACTGGTTCGTTTGGATTAAAGTAGTCAGAATGCAATTTTGAGTAAAAATCTTTTTAAGTCTTTAAATGCGTTTTCGTATTCTTCTTCCCAGATGAATTCGTTTTTTTCTTTTAATAACTGTCTTAAATAATATGTTTTGTCTAAAAAATTTTTTATAAATTTTGCAACGTAAGTAATGATGTCCAAAAATCTTTGTAGTTCTTTTTTACTTGTTGGAGTTGGTAACTCGTTAATGGCTTCTATTTTTTCTTCATCAATCATAATTCCTTTATCCGAAAACTTGTACCTTAGATACTTTAGTCGTTGTATTCCAGATTTACATTTATTTAGATTAAATTTAATATTGTGCAACTTCAAAGACTTTCGTTTGCTTTTAGCATTAATTAAAATATCGTCAATATAAACCTCTACACCATGTATACAAAAAATGTACTTGAAGTATTCTTGAAAAATTTCACTGGCATATTTATTCTCAAAAAACGATATCTGCCGTAAGGAGTTCCGAATGTACATAACTTACTGGAACTTTCATGAAGCGAAATGTTCCAAAACCCACTTGTCGCGCTTAACATATTTTGATTCTTGTAATTTCCAAGTAATTTTATCTAAAGTGGGTAATTTATAAGTTTTTTATTGCTTTATTTAGTTTACGCGGATCGATACAAATTCTTAGTGACCCGTCATTTTTTTCTACAATTACAAATGAGTTCACCCAATCATCACTTTCTTTGACTCTAGCAATAATACGCTACTGTCCTATTTCGTTTATACATCGTTTAAATTTAGTTTCTAATGCAAAAGGAACTTTTCTAACTGGTTTTATGACCACTGCCTACTTTGCCAATTCCTTTAAATAAACATTTGAAATTTTCAATTAGTTTATTATATTCAATCGACGTAAGACTATTATTTGTTGTTATTTATTTTGTTACTGAATGTTATGATTCCTAAATCTAAAATGGTTTGCAAGCTCAGAATAGGCTTATGATATCCTTTAACAATATAAAAAAACATTCTGTGCTTTATCTTTAAATGAAACATTTAATAAAAACAAGTTTATTGTTAGTCGAACATATGTCGTTTAAATTAAATTTGCATTTTCTTAGTTGATTAAAGAAATTGAATTTGCTGACGCACCTGAATCTATTTTAAACTTAATTCTATCTAAATTATTTAAAATATCACTTACATCTAAGGTTGTTTCCCATGAGTTAAATTTATTTGTACCTATAGTACTGTTGCGTATTTTTTTATTAACTACTAATTTATTTAAACGACTAAAGATACGTTTACTTATTCTAGAAATATGTAAACTTGTAAATTAACCGAACTAATGAAATCTAATAATACTTAATAAAAACACTAATTTATATCACTTACAAGAAGATAAGATAAGGTCCTCGGATAGCTTCACAATTGTTTACACTAAAAATCACGTACACGATTATTCTCGGTATATTTAGGTAGACACACGCGTGCTAACGATTTATTTCCACTTGATAATCTTCTTAACACTGCTGTATTTGCATTCCAGCAATAACTGACCTACGAATTGTTCCGTCGGTATATATACAATAAGAAAATCCTTCTGAAGTTCCTTATTTTTCGGTATATCTTCTAGAAGATAGATAACAGCTTCTAATTTCTCGAACGGTTCAGTACTTACTATAAAATAATTGGACTCCAAATCGATTTCATTAATTCTATTTTTTGTTTTACACCAAGTAACAAAATGATTAAATTTATTGCATTTGTTACATTTTTTTCCGTATGCTCAATCTTTTATTTTGTGGTTTGAAACACACCGACAATTATTTATTAATTTGCTGACTTTTTCACCGTTGTTTGTTAGGTTTTTCTGTTGCATACCGCTTGGTTTGTTCAAATTTCTTATTTTGAGACCATGGTTTTTGCTTCATGGCACCCACGTTCATATTAACATATGTTGAACTTTGTCCCATTTGAAGTAGTGGTATTTTCATTTCTTGCAGTTTTTTTCTCGCATTTTTGGTTAATATGCAGCATTCAATTGCTTTTTCAAGCGCAATTTTTTCTTTTTGAAGCAGTTTTTCTTTAATGGGGTCGTCCTTTATGCCAGTAACTAGCATTGTTGCAATTAATTCGTCTTTAAAATCGCCAAATTTGCACCTCGACGCTTTTCTTTTGAGTTCAGTTGCAAATTGGTTGACGGTATGTGAAAAATTTATATTGTTTAAACAAAACAAAACAAAACAACGCAACCAACAATATGAACAACACTAAATTATACAACAGCCACCCAATTGTCTGGTTGTTTCAGCTTTAGTACACTTTCTAATATTACCCAGCATAAAATTATAATTTAAAAAAACCTTCAAGAACTTGCACAAGTCAACGTTTAGCATATACGGTTGGTCTTCTCTAAGTATATTATGACGAGATATACGTTCGCAACCTTTATTCAAATCAGAATTTAGAATTTTTCATATAGTACCGCCAGCTGCATCATATTCTACACTACATTTTGATGTTCCTAAAAAACTGAATAAATGTGCATCTTCTTCATCATTACTACTGGTGCTCAACAATGCATCTACTAAAACGTAGGATATACTCCCTTTCAATGACACTACACTATTATCATTACGATTGCAGCCATCGGTAACGTACAAAGATAAATTATTAATTTTATTTTGTAGTTATCTTTTAGTAATACATTTAATTTAAAACTAGTAAAAGGTGACCAATGTTTGCGAATTTTAAATTTGTTAAGTACCAGAAAAAGTGCAAAACTCTTACAGCCGTATTAATATTGGATCGCTAACAGTTTGCTAGTGACTTGTAAGCAATTTGCTAGAGGTTTCACTAGAGGTTTTGTCAGCTACAAGCCAAAACATAATTTGTGTTGCATAGTTGATCTCTCGCCGTTCGGTTCGTTGGCAAAGAATTTGTGGTACTGCACATGCGCATTACATATATTTACACGTTACACAAAACGCACTTGTTTAATCTGATTAATCTTTGCAACTACTAATAAGTTTTTCAGAATATACTTGCAATACTAGCATTAAAAATCAGATAGTTGACTGCATATAACAAAGATGAATAAAAGGAACACCAAACTCTGTAGCGTTAAATTAATTAGATTCACGATAACTCAGCAACTACAATAAATTGAATACTTGTTATACTCGTGTTTCAACAGCTATCTTGTCATCCTCAGCAAACTGACACTAAAATATAATTACGACTAAAGCTAATTTATACTAAAATGATGAGAAGTTTTTAATATTTAATTTATGTTTCTGCTTTCTAATGATATTGTTAACTCCAAATATTTATTGTCTGTTTAATATATTTTAATTTTTTGTTAAAATTATCTTTTAACAATGGGAAATTTAAGCTATTGTTCGAATCATTTGCTATAAATTTCATAGAGTTGGTATCTTTGCGGTAAATGTCAATATCTAATTTATTGCCTTTTCTGCTTACTAAAGTGTCCAGGAATGGCAACTTCCCATCGTTTTCACCGCAAAATGTCGTCCACTTACCTAAACCAAAATTTCGAGTAGTAATGTAAATATTGTGTTAGATCGGTTTTAAATCTAAGAATGGTAAATATTACCGTTAATTTGATTTTTCGCTATTTCGCTAATTTTACAATATTTTTAACTACTCAATTGTCAAAATGGTTTTTAGATATTACATCTTTTAGATACTCTATAGTCTTATCAATCGGGACACTCAAAAACAATGCATTAACATCAAGTGATACCAACATTTCATTTTCAGTCAGCTCAACGTTTTCAAATTTTTTAATAAATTCCTTAAAATTCTTAATGCAAAGATGTGGTTATTGATACTCCAAACTGTTAATTTTATTTAATAAACATTTTGATATCAGATATCTAGGATCATTGATACCTGAAACAATTGGACGCAATGCTTTTTCTGGCTTATATGTTTTAGGTAAACTGCATATAATGTATATCCTCGGTAAGACTGGATTAATACTGTTAGTTGAAACTGGAGTTGTTTTGCTACAATGTTTTTATATTTAATATTAAAAAACTTGCCTACCAATATGGTTGCGAGCACGCATTGCTGAATTTTTGAAATCAACAATAAACAATATCAGTAGAAAGCAAAAACAAATTAAATATTAAAAATGTGACTACCTTACAAAATATTAACAGCAAAAATGAAATAAAATATGTAAACTTCCGTATTTCACATTTCACATATACTAAAGGACTTCAAAAAATCTTCCCAAAAATTTGAATACAAAGTAGTAATAGACCACTAACAGCAACATAAAAACACATTATATGTTTTTTTAAAACTAATGCACAATACAATTTATCTGTACTTACAAATTATAGATGCATCAGTATCATTTAAGCACAGCAACGCACGTTTAATACAACAAACTTCGATTCTCCTTAATCAACAATTACTGTTTTAAATTTTGACTTCTGTTATAATTATAATCTGTTATTTCACTTAATTATTACATTACATTTTTTTTTGTTTAATATTTTATATACCAGCTGTAGTTATTAATGTCTATTTGAAATCTCTAAACTAATTGCAAAGAATATCTCACAGTCTAATATTTATAAAAACAAAAATCAAACAACGCTATTTTACTAAAAGATTCTACATGCAGTAAAAAAAATTTTCAATTACAATATGTTCTGTATAACGTGTCAGCGACTTGCCGGAAATGCTATCAACTACCTCCTACCATTTGCCAGCAGATAGCCAGCTTTTCACCACAATTTGTGATATAAATTATGCGCGTCGTTGTTGACAAACAATTATGCATTAAAATTCTCTACTAGCAAATAAAAATTGACACCTTTTGACTATGAGTATAGCTGTTAGATAGGCAGACGGACTTATTCATTGTACGTAGAACTTAATGTGCTGCGTACGTTTTTCTAAAAACAATATTTTTAGATAGAAAACATATTTTTCAAGAGTTTTTTCTAAAAAGTATTTGTTACATGTCGTTGTTTATGCATTTACTAAAAACAACAATTTTAATAAAAATTCACGCCGTTACTAGTTTGCCGCCTCCACTGTTTTGTAAAACGCGTATCGCATTTGAGATTTACAGGGGGAACGCAAACAAAAAGAACTTTCATTCATTTATTTACAAACTTGATGTCGCTCGGAACGTTTAATTTTATCGAGACGCTTTCTGTTACATTATAAGTAATTCTCTTTACTGAAAAATTGTTTGATGTACTAATTAGACTAAGCGATTTTGTTAATCGAGTGGCGTCCTCAGGTAAAATTTTAAGATCGCGTCGACATCTCACTTTCAATGCGAGTTTCCTGAAGCGACAGCACAGTTTTCTTAGGGGTATAAATCAGTGAAAATCATAATTGTTTCTTCGTAGATCGGGATACTCAGCTTATATCCTCCAAAAGCTTTAGAATCCAAGTATAATTTTGTACTGTAAATTATTTTTTCAGTTTCTTATAGCGATGATTCTTCCTAACAATTTATTCAAATAAAACATCTCAATCAAGGTGATGTTTGTCTATGTAGATGTCTTCTGTTTGTAATTTATTATAATTTCATCTCTACACTAACTGTTAATGTCATCGTTTGTTTATTTATTAAATTTTAATTTTGTCACTAGTTCATCGGACAGCTCATTTTAGGCCCGTTTTATTGGCCATGATAAAGTGCACACAATTGAACTAAATGAACGTTATCATGTAGTGGTGCTTAATTTTGTTGTAAACGCCTAGAAGAGAATATACAAATAGATTTAATAATAAAGTGCAGACTACACATTATACATTATTATCGTTTTTGCCAGAAATGATATGTAATAGAACAGTTTCATAAAGTTGCTAATTTATACTTTATTTTTCTAGTATTGCACAATTGGTTTCTTGTCATAAACGTTTTGAAAAAAAAAACGTTATAATGTTATTGTTATTATTACTGAGTTTTTTGAAGATTGCCAGTGATAAAAAGTTAATAATTTTATTTACTGAAGCAAGACAGCTTTGTATAAAAAAGTGTTACGAGAAACTCGGGTTTCTAGAGTTGAACTGTCAAAAATAAAATATCCCACCGGTCTTGTCAAAACCAAACAAAGCAACGGCTAGCACAGCTTCTTCGGAGAGGGATCGCGTGCTTTGTTATGTGTGATTATAACGTGAATCTAAAAAAAGGCGCCAAGACGATTAAAAATTAAAGTCGAGGGATACCGTCTAACTCTACTCGTAGTAAGCGAAGAATAAATAACACTACAAACGTAATAACACCGAATATATATATTTATTGTATCACAGAAGTTGAAATAAGCATAGAAATGTAAATTCTTGACAACATTTATACGTAGGCTGATTAAATTAGAAGTTGCGCCGAGTGGCGAGCAACACACCGTATAACAAACTGCCCTTGTCGGACTAAATAATTACGTACACATAGCGTCTGAATTTATAAGTACATAGATTTAAATTGTAGACAAATCAAACAAATTAAGCCTTCGAGATTCGATGTGCACAATTGATAAATTTGCGAAGCACAAAAATACAATTAATTGTGTTAAGTTAACATGCACGTACGGTCCTAAACGACCTAGTCCCCGAAACACAAATAAAAAATTAAAAGTAGTAATACTTACAGGTAGGTTCAGTCGAAAGTTAGCTAACCTCCGTACTTGATGTACCTAAAAAATACTATTAAACCCAGATCGGAACGAGCATATACGTTTAACACAAATAAAAAAGGTTTGTTTGGCATCCAATTATTACGAACGTAAGTACGCAGCGTTTCCCTGTGACTCAATCAATTAAATTTTCCATGTTTGTTTTCGTAAAAGAAAGGATTGCCCTGGTGGTTCTCAACTTTTGACGGTGGATATGATAAGGACGTATCAATACTTCGACGTCATGGAATATTCCGAATAAGACCACTTGTTAGTTATCATGGATGATAACGCAGAACAATTGGTGGCTACCAAAATCCGCTGTAGAAAATTAGTAGGTGTAATTTAAACCCTTAATAAAGAAAATTGTATACCACTTACCCCGTTTCAACCTTCCACAAATAAACGCATATTAAATTAGCAGCGTGACACAATCTAACCGTGAAGGTTAGGCCGGGCGTACAAGTAACAAACTCGCCAAAAGATCTAATACAATATCAAATGCTGTCGAAAATGTGACAGTCTGGCGCAAAAGCAGAAAGGTCCTGACAATTTTCATACTAACGAGAAATTTTCCATACTCGCGAATTGAACTACTAATTTCTTATTTTAACGTTACAATAGTTCTGTGAAAGAAAGTAAGAGAGGGCGAGTGCATACATTTTTTTCAATACTAAAATAGTAAAAACATATATATTTGCTACATTTAATTTGAATTTAAAACCCGTATGACACAATAACGTTTGTAGACCATTTATTTATCATATAGCAATTGAGTAACTTCTACAATAAACTGTACAAAAAAAACCATCAAATCAGTGTGCAAGTTTGTGCGCACAAAACCAAATTTGGAACAAACTAAATCAGGATTTACGTTGCAACCTTGCTAACAACACAGTAATGCCACACTTAAAATCATTATAACAAGTGTTTTACCTTGATGACATTTTTACATTTGCATTGAAATTGTTACCTTATTATATATTGTACGTTGTGATTTTAGCCCGGGGCTTATTCAAAACTTATTTAAATTACGCGGGTATAAAATCAGCTTCCAACGTTTTCATCTCTATAGCTATTTATTTACTATTATGTATGCGTAGTCAATTTATCCATGAGATTGCTCTGCCAACCTACTTTAGTCATGTTAAAATAATAAATTCTTTTTGTACGTAAGCTTCCCACCACAAATTTCCGCAAATAAAAAAACGCTTTTTATAAAGTTACTTTTTAGAAAACATTATGTCGTGTCATACAGAAGTTTTTTGATTTGCGTTAAAATGTGTACACACTAGCTTGCAAAAAAAGTTGTACAATAAATGTTATAAGAAACTTTATGGTTTCATATGGGCTTAAAAGAAAGACAAATTAACCGAGCGTTTATAAAAAATAATTTTTGAACCTAGTAAATTTCAAAGTAAAAGCACCAACAACTAAAATCTATTATTTTTACGGCCCCATGTTTCATCCATCGGGTGTAAACAATAAATTTACTAGAAATAACATTTTAAAAAAATTTGTTTATGCTAGACATGGTGATCTTAGGAACATCTAAAGTACAAATAGATCAAAATTGTTTGAACGTGACGTTTCTAGTAACATACTAATGTCCCGCATCTGTGAAATAAAAATTTTATTTTAGCTATTAGAGGCAATCGTGAGAGACTGTAACTGGTCCGTAATATCTGAGGTCGGATATATTAATGTAAACCACTAGATATAATAAACAATTAAAATATTGTTACAGTACTTTGGGAATTGATGCCATAAATGTACTTAATGTTGTTTTGTAAGCGTGTATATATATATCATCCTTATAACAATTAGAAAAAAAAATTACAATAACAATATAATCAAGTAATTAACTTTGTCTACAGTAAAAGTAAAAAATATACAAGTTAGAGTTATTGAGTACGTCGTAAACCCTATTTTAAATCAATGTAAGTAATAACATTAACCAACTTATTTTTTTGAAAGAATTAACAGTCTAATATAAATTATAAAAACGTAACTAAATAATAAATGCTTAACTGTCAAAATATTTTCATTTTTCAAGTCATTTCAATAACCATTTATTAATATAATTTTTTCTCATTTATCTTATACTGTAAATTAAAAGTAAAGCAAATTAATGAGTAAGTATAATCTTTATAATCAAAATTTATTACATGAATTGGATTTAAAATCCACAACGGATTTCTTCGAAAGAACATTTTAGCTTATTCAGACGTTAAATACTCATTGATGTAACAGGTAGAAAACAATGGAATAAAAAGCTCGAGGGAATATTTATAACAACTAGCATCAATCTAACTGATCCTTCTGTTTTCAAAGAGACAAAACAATTGAAATTTCTTATTAATCAAGTGGGAGTTTGCCAACCGCAGGTGTTTTAACGTACATTAATTAAGCACGAGAACTCATTTCACTAATTTTAAATGTAAAACAGAAGATTTTGCAAAGAAATGTATCTAAGTAAGTGAAATATGATTGTGTAAATTTTTAACGTTTCTAAACTTTTTGAAATGTAACCAGTCGTTCTGTTGTTGAAGCAGCAAAACCTTTTAAAGTTCAAATTAAGTTATAAAAACTGGGTTTAATAATATACAATTTCAATAAAACTTGACTTAGTATTTATGTCTTCTGTTTTAGTAAATTTACAATTATTATATTTTTTAAGCAGTAACTTTCTAATGTAATACATAGAAATCAAAAAAAGTAACCGAACAGATTTCTACATATAAAAATAGAACATTACTATTCAGTGTAATTTACATTGTTTAAAGGTATAATACGTTTAATGTAGATTGTCACTGGCAACAGTTTCACTACATATTTTCAAAACTGAATACACATTTGATGTAACTGACCTATTAAAAAAACAAAGATAGTATATGTTTTACGCATGCGCTAATTTTATTATACATGTACTCATAAATAAAAATTTAACCTGTTTAAAATATTAAATACACTAAGTTTCATTTTTAAATGTATTTTTCTTAAAACGACAATCAAAAACCAATAATTTTATTACATAATTTCTTTTGGAACCAGAATAAATAACTTGTAATTTTAAATTTAACAAATGAAAGTTTCCATAAGAAACACACGGTAAACTTTTTCCCGCCAAATCGTTATACATAACATAGAGAGATACCTCTGCAAATGAAAAGGTCAATTGTTAATATTTTACTTAAAAACCAATTTTAAATAAATAAATTAAAATGTATATAGAATGGTTAGTATATTTTCTATACAGTTATAGTTAAAAAGTTTTAAAGCAATTTCAAACTGTAAGTTTGTAGGGCCAGATGTAAAAGTAAACTTTGAAGTAATACATCATTTTCAATCTTGCGAAAAAAAATGGAGTAAAATACAAATGTAACTGATCATTATTTAAATTTAAGTTTTATAGTGTTTTAATTAGATTCTTTAAATTATTATTTATTTTCCAAACAAACTGTTATTTGATTTAGTTACCAAACGTCATTTTTATTTTATTTAAAAAATATATAAGAAGATTGATAAACAGAACTAATCTATAGAGCATGAGTACTTTTTTAGGAAGCTTTTGTGTATAAATTATATGTTTTATATAGTTTTTTTTTTACATTGTTACTGTTAAAGAACACAGTTTGTATATTTACAAAAAGTTCTTTTTTAGTAAATGTATTTAATACATTAGAAACATCTTTAGTAAATAAACATTGGTTTTTATTAAAAAAAATTTATAACTTGTTCACTGCGCTTAAAATGTAAATTAGTGGTTATATAATAAAAATCGTTGTTTATAAATGCATTACGCATCTTTAACGTCAATAATTACATATTTTAAAATTAATTTTGACATTACAGTTAATAGCTAAATGCTCTTAGGTTGCTTTGTTTGCAAATGTTGAGGTACTTAAAACTTTTTTATAGCGGTAATTGGAACATTACATTATTAACAATATAACACATTAGGAATATGTACTGTTAATAATAATTTTATTGCATAGGAAAGTGCATAAGTAACCTAACCCTAACCAAAATAGCACAAATCTTCAAGATGTTTTTTTATGCTTTTTTAATGTATGAAGATCTGTGGCTGTAACAAAAGACATTTTAAAAATGTTCTTATGCAGTTGGCCATTTCTGCATCTAAATTGCATACAGCAATTACAAAGCATTATACATTCTGGTCTGCGGACAAAGTTAAAATCTTTCTAAATTCTTTAATTCTTAAGTATTTAATATTTAGTGTGTTTAAAACAGTTGTAAATTTTTTTTATTATTTTTCAGGCAACTCTATGACAAGGCGACAATGTTTAGTAAGATATATTCAATTTGTACCTAGGTACAGATACAGATAGCTCCTAAAAAGAATATCTAGATACAGATATTAGATACATTCTATTGATTGTATCTAGATGCAGACACAAATTTTGGAACTTGCAACTAATTTTGAACACCATAAACCGCCAATTAGCTCTAGTGTCGTCCCCTGGCCTCTATCCACGACTAGCAAACATCGGGAGTGGGGTGAGTACCGATTCTCGATTTATTAATATATAATTAGTTAAATTTCCGGGAGGCGCCACTGGGTTAAACAACCGGCCACGGAGAAGGCTAGGATCAACTCAGAACTCCTACCGACACTAGAACTAGGCACCGTAAGAAAAAAAAAGAAGGAAAAAAGACGAGGTCAGCAGTTTCTCCAGTTTTTAATAAAACTCTACCCTGTATTTAATCCTGTTTACTATTTTATATTGTACAACGAATAATAAATAAGTTACGAACTAAAGTTTAATAAAAACAAAAAAAGGAGAGAATCATCCTGACCCTTTGTATGAATTATGATTATTTGTAGAGGTTTCGCCCACTATAAAATACACGCATGCTCGTGTTAACCCTTTTACTTAAGGTTATGAATTATGTATTGTGCCGCGCGGTTTTTTTTACGAAATTATGAGGGTTGTTGTTCGCGTTGTCTCGAGGTAAAAATGGCTGTAAGAGCACCTAAGTGAATTCGAGATCAGCACTACGATCTCCCCCAAAAGCTGCCCCTAATTGAAAGGTCGTTCCCCTCACCGACAGCGAGCAATTGCTTCCTATCGTAAGTAAACTTAAACTCGTACAATTTGTGTACAATTCCGCGTACCGAACTATTCTATATTCTTACAGGACCTTTTTATCCTTGCTGTCCCCCGTGAACAAAACCGGTGTCTGCCTTCAAATATCTGCAGCGTTCTGAATTTACAAAAAAAAGAAACCCACGGTGGTATCTCAGGTAGGTGAAATCAATGTACAATATTACTATATTTAAGGACTAAACTAATTATTCAACTAACAGCTAACACAAAAAAAAAGTCAAATCGAACTTACCTTAAACTAAACTTATCTTGTTTGTTGTAGGGTATCGCAGCTGGTGGTGACTGTGTCCGAGGTGGAACGAGCAGATAAGGGGGGTAGTCCGACACCCTGTTTACGTCCGGAACCGCTGCTGGAACCCGGTGGTGGTTCCCTAATTTTTTTTTGTTATGTAAATATACCGAAGGTGGACACTTGGTGGTACAAAATCACACTTACCCACGATGTTGTTGGGGACTCCAATTATCATAAAATGTTGCCCTGTGTTTGAAATCCGGTTCACTAACCGTAAGCATAAGGTTTGTTATTACCACTAATGCTTTTATTTAGTTGTAGATTATAGCTGCTTAATTCCCCGTAGGAGTCTATTAGCCCAGGTACCAATATACGAATACCAGCCAACTAATTGACTTTATGCCGCCAATATTCTTACACACAGGTAATGCAACAACCTTTCGAATACGTGTTTTTGGAGAAAGTGAAGAATTCCTTCGTGATAGCAGTGATAATTTATCAAAGGGTCACCAATAGGTCGCTATAAAAATTTCCAGCACGTTAAGTTGCCTATACTTCGGCGTTTGGATTTTTAACACGTTACAAACTGTAACCAGATACTTTTTAAATACTTTGGTTAACCATTAGCATTACATTAAAATTGACACTTTTTAAATTCACATGCATTTTATTGTCTAATTATTACATAACATAGAATACAATTATAACATTATAAGTGATTTTTTATTACAATACTTACATTTAGGACCTTAACTATTTCAATCACTTACTTTGCTAAAGCGCACCGTTAAGTTGATAAATAAGTACAAAAAAAGGTACTTACTCTGTGTTCCCAATAAGCGATAAGCTAATGACATATCCAATGCACGTTTCTAAAATTGCTGAAAACTAAGCAAGTATAAAATCGTGTTATCACAAATAAGCTTTCAAAGTCGTCTAAGCTATTTAACAGATATGCGACTAATTCCTCGTAGTTATTTGCCGTAACAGAAAATTTAAAAACGTTGGTTTTAATTTGCTCATCTAACAAATGTGAGTTGCTAACATGATTAACATCTAATTGGTACGGTTTAGTTTCTGCATCAGTATATGCCTTAGTTATCGATCCAATGAAAAAGTAATTAGCCAGTCATTAAGATTTGTTGAAATAACAAACACGTGCAAATGACCAAAATTGCTGTGATAATAAAAGATTATATCTTGCTTTAAAAAAAAGTGCACCCCAGCAATTCTTTTACATGCACACGATCAAAGTCTTAATTGATTTACACATCAAAACGTGGATATTTGAAGATTAATAAATGTTTATATCACTGAGCGTTCCGTTTACACGTGCTGTTTGTTAACAGTAACCAAACCGGAAACTAAACAAAAACTAATGCCATAAACGAATATTTCACATTGGGAAACTTTACAAAAGTTGTTTAACATAACAAACCTATTTCCTGCGTTTTATTAAACTTTTTTCTAATTAATTAGGAACAAGTTATATTTTTTAAATTCTTTATTTGTAACGTATGATTTTGAAAGCAATCAACATTTATAAAAATTGTTGTTTTAGTTGAAGTTGCTAGGCGTTTTTTCTTCGATCACACTAACGTAATAGACATTCATTGCATCAAATTTTATAACCAATTGATGTCTACTTATAAATTTAATAACTTATTTATCGTACCAATATCGTAACCATTAAAAAAAATTCATTTTTACATTTAATACTACATGGATTGCCAATATGTTTATGGAGGATTTTGAAGAAAGAGCATTAGAAACCGCTACCCTCAAACCAAAATGCTGGCTACGTTATGTGTACGATACATTTGTAATTTGGTCTCATGGAACAGAAACACTACACAACTTTTTGGATCACATCAACCAGTTAGATTTCAACATCAAATTCACCATGGAAAAGGAAACAAACAGAAGCATTCCGTTCTTGGACGTACTGGTCACTCGAAATATGAACAACAAATTGGGACATCAAGTATATAGAAAACCGACACATACTGTCAGGTACCTCAACGCCGAATCACATCATTATCCAGCTCAGAAGTTTTCAGTTCCAAAAACTTTAGTACACAGAGCCAAGACGATCAGTGAACCAAACACGTTAAAGACCGAGCTAGGTCACTTAATGAACGCTTTAAGAAGAAACGGTTTCAGGAAAGCAGACATATATTGAGCAATTAATAAACGCAGTAAGGAATAAGCAAAGAAAGAGAAACCCGTGGCAACTTCCTTCCTTCCTTACATAAAAGGCTGCACGGATAAAATAGCCAGAATACTTAGAAGAAAAAATATCAAAGTGATCTTCACTGCAACAAAAAAATATATTTTTCAAAATCAAAAGAAACAAAAGCACCACTCGAGGAACCAAGAGTCTACTACATTCCTTGTTCGTGTGGGCTGGCTTACATAAGACAAACCGGACGCAACATAGCTACCAGATTAAAAAAACATAAGGCGGATACAAAGAAACATAACTCAAGATCTGCTGTTGCGGAACACTTTTTAGACACCGGTCACACGATAAAATTTGAAGAGGCAACAATGTTGACTAAATCCCAAAACTTCTGGCCTAGACTATACAAGGAAGCCATTGAAATCCAGAAGTATGATAATTTTAATAGGGATAATGGAATCGATCTAGGACCAATATGGAAAAACATGTTCCGGAAAACTAATGAATCGGAACCATAACGATCCATTGACCCGAACGGCCTAATGTAAAGGCTTGTCAGAATCCTATATCTTCAGTTTCAGTTTTTTCTGAAGAAGACAGCGACATCACTGTCGAAACGTCAAACATTGTAAATTTTTTAAAGTTTGTAAGTTTTCTGAGTTTTATAAATTTAGTGAAAAGTGTAAACATGGAACGCGATTCAAAACCCGAAAATAATTATTTGTTAAAAAACGTTATGTACTATTAAAGTCTTCGTTTTGTGCACTTAATGGCCGGTTTTACCAACTATGATTAAATCGTTGGTTAACTAATCATGAATAAAGTTAATCAATAAAATTAATCAGGATTAAAACGCAAAGTGTTCCACCAAAATATTTGTATCTATAACTAATGAAATTGTTTTATTTTTGTTTACATTCGGTTTGCGTTTACGATAGCTATACTAATTAGAGACATCTAGTCACGTAAAACATTTCCTGACATTTTTATAAAATAAACAAACAATATAACTTTATATTCTACTATTAACTATTAGCCTCAGATAATATAAAAATATATTTTTAAAATATTAAAGAAATTTCACAGAACTTTGCGACTGAAATCTACTGTAACAGTAGTATTCCACCAAAATATGAGGCTATATTGCTAGAATCCTGAAAGGAATTGTCATATTCGTCAGTTAACTTGTAGTATACGACAGTTCTTCTTTGTATATGCTACATACGACAGATACTATTAAAATCAATGGCAACTTTTGCAGTTATCACAAATTTTGTAAGCGCATATAGCAGTCAATTTTTATCTTACGACATTTTCTTCTAGCACCAGAGGTGTAAAATGATGCACAAATGACTGAATTTGAAAGATTTGTTAGATATGACCTTCTTAATTAACACGGCAGTTAAAAACATATACGTGTTATCGTTAGTTAACACTGTGTTATTATCTTTAGATCAGATTTACTTAGTTCTAAATAATATAAACAAATATTTTAAAGAATTGACCGAAGTTAAAATAGAATACGTTAAATTACTGCAAAGGCAATTCGGAAACACCAACGGGAAAACTAAAGGTAAACTGTTGAGCTTGAAAAGCAAGCAATAGCACAAGGTTGAAACAACGAAAAATTGCAACCAGAATTACTAAAACAGCAATTATTACAAAAATAACAATTTTAAATTTATCAATACTTTTATGTTTATTTGGTTAAGTCAATAATCAAAAGTTACATAAAAAATACTTGTTTATTATGTACAAAATATACCTACTTATCGTTAAAATAAGTTTATTTTTTTACAAGTTACAACAATAATTATTGGAAATTATTATTCAGAATTTAGGAAATACTTAACCTTTTAAAATAGTTAATTAAACTTCTCCAAACAACATCAGTTATGTTGTTGCCTATGCATTATGCACATTTTCATTAAATTACATCCTATTGAATATTTATTGTTAGATTGTCTTGAGGTAAAGGTTCTGCAGCTAATCGTGTAATATAGAACTGCAGTATCTACTATCATCGGAAAAAACGTTTTTCTTTAAATACCTTATTGTTGCTAATCATGGAAATCTATGTTTCCAAATGCCAAACGTTCTAAAATGGTCTACAATGCAATCTTCTAACGACACCACTGCAACGATACTGCTGTATATTTATTTTATAACAGCATTTATTTATTAAGTTCCTAATTATCTAGATTGCTTTTCAAATAAAAATCATTCAAAACATAAAATTTAAACAAAAACTTTAGAAAGGTTTTGAAAATATGAACAAATTGTACAAATTGATTATCTTCAAATAAAATAAAAACGATTAAATTTAAGTATAGGCATACGAATTAACAGTCATAGTTATTTCGGGTGCAAAACACAAATTTACTGTAAAATCGTGTAATAATTCTTTAGCAGTTAGAGTTAGATATAAACGAAAGATGTTCAGAATTTTCCATAGGATTAAAGATAACATTCAAGGGTTTTATTTAAAATAAGAAAGTTACAGTACACTTTCAGTATAACCAAAAGTACCAAAACCTTTAATATTGTTACAACTTTGAAAACTAATTTATTTACGATAACTATTTACACAATTTAAAACCAAATTAAATCTAACAATATTTAAAAAAAAAACTTGCAGCAATGTATATGTAACTATTACTTGATATTTACAAACATAATCAGATAGGTTGCGCTTTTGTTTACTTTATCAACACGTTTTCTTTTACAACGTTGTATTACTTATTTTTTACTAGCACGCACGTTAAACACTTAATTTATTTGGACCAACATCGTATTCTGGTTTTGACGAGACTCGGTAAGAATACTCCTAATTAGATTCGGGCACCTTTTATATTTCACTTTATCTGCTTTAAGAACATTCCGGGAATTACTTAGAATGATCTTAAACTATCTCAAAGTTTCTATCTGTTTTGCTCTTTTCTTCTTAATACTGTCCTGTCGTAGAAGATGGAGAAAGGTTCTCTTAGTTTTCTTAATTTCCAACAGTCAACAAACTTCTTGAAACAGCGCATACTCAAAATTGCGGTCTTGGTCGGAATTCTAACGTAACTTCAAACAAGCAGGAAAACTCTTCCATTAAAACGTCTGCGAATGTGGCTGTTTATTAATTGGTTATGACGTAAGACTCTATTTATTTTGCAAAATAATCCATCGTTAACGGACTTTCCACGTTACACTTGTTCTTTAATGCTTCGAGTCTTTTTGTCGGATTATTACCTAATGCACAGACTGTGCACTTACGGCACCATTCCATGGAGTATTCTTTGTAGTTCACTCAGTAGAATGCTTCTCGAACTTTTCTTAATGTATTTTGCACGCCATACTGCCTTCCTGTTGTACTATCCTGCAGATGCTGCAACATTTCTGACATTTGGTTTTTCGGCATTACCAACTGTAGTCTATTTTTCATACCTTTGACAATCTCTAAGGATCGGTTAAGGAAACCGTCTTCTACTCTTAAGGAATCCCACTGCGCATAGTATGCTTTGATGTTTCTACATTCAGTTCTTTGCAAGTTGGTCGTCGACGGTTTGTTTTCCAGTTCATGAGTACTTTTATTTTGGGATTGTTTTCTGGTTCACAACGCAACTGCTTATGTTCCCAATCGTCATCAACTATAACAGTTCTTTGGAAACATTCAATCTTTTGTTCAAGTCGTAAACAATGGCTGCAGTCCGACGAATATGGTTTTTTCGGCAAGGTATCAGGGTTTCGATTACTGCTTCTGACACAATGTTTTGTG
The DNA here is from genome assembly GCA_035610365.1 of Aquatica leii. Classification (NCBI taxonomy): domain Eukaryota; kingdom Metazoa; phylum Arthropoda; class Insecta; order Coleoptera; family Lampyridae; genus Aquatica; species Aquatica leii. The sequence continues at coordinate 53,307,850 of CM069432.1, forward strand.
TCATAATCATATCTTTTGATACATTTTTCTACTTGTCCTTCCGGATTACAAAACTGTAATAGCCATTTCATTGCGGCGTTCTTAGTAAAAACTTTTGTTCATACAGATATTTGTAAAAATGTTTTATAGATTTGACGACTGCTAACAGGTCTCTTTTAGTCACACAATAAATCTTTTCTGGTCTAGACAAAATTTAAATGTGCTAAAATACGCGACAATTTTGATTGTCTATCTTGCACCTGTAAAAACATTGCACTTGTGTCCAGATTACTTGCATTAGTATCTCAAACTTTTTAGTTGATGAAAAGCGTTTTCACAATTTTTATTCCATCTAAATTTTGTTTTTTAAATCAATAGGTTAAACAAATCGTGTATAGTAGGTGCACAACCCAAGGAAATTGAGAAATTGATTCCTGTCGGTTTGTCTTGGTCATGCTTGCATTGCTCAGACCTTGTCTGAATCAGTATTGACTTGAGCTCTAGATACAACGTAGCCAAGGTACTGCACTTCCTTCTTAAATATTTTTTGGGTTCAGTTTTAGATCTGCCCCGCGCGTAAGTTCAGTTTGTTCAAATGTCGTTCAAACAACTTTCCAATTACATACACGTCGTCTAAATATACCAAGCACGTTTGATGAAACAGTTTTTGCAAGATGGTCTCTATCAAACGCTTGAACGTTGCAAAAGCGTTACACAAGGCAAAGAGCATAACAGTGAAATGCCACAAACCAGTTGCAATCGTAAACGATGTTATTTTACCGTCTTTGGGTTTCACTTTCATTTGCCAATAAATTCTTAAAATCCTATGTGTAAAACCACTGGGATCCTAACAGGCTGTCTAAAGTATCGTCAATTCTAGGTAAAAGGTAACTGTCTTTTTTGGTCAAGATTTTATTGATATATCTTTTTTTTTACTAGTATTACTAGCGACGCTCATAGACTATTTCTCTTTCCGTATCCGTAATTATCTGTTCTGCTTCCTTTTGTTTTGCTAAAAGAAGTCGGAGTGGATGTGCCAATTCTTTTTTTGGAACCACTCTTCAGCTCAAACGTATTTTGATACTGCTATCAATACTTTAACTTTATCCAGTTGGTCTTTGGTAAGATTTTAGCACTTGAAGATAAGGATCTCTAATGATGTTGCCGGCACTTTTTTAGCTTTACTAAAATTAACGCATCTCACAGTTTGAGATGCTGGCGTACATTGGCCTATCGCGGTCTTCTTTTTCAATGTTACTGGATCTAACTTGACATTTATGATTCTTACTGGCATTGTGTTCTGCCAACTAGTAGTTCCTTTTTAACAATGTCGCCTTTGTTGGTTCATAGTGGGAATGTACTCCTCCTGGAGATTTCTACCCAGGCGTACTATCACCACACTTTTAGTCCTTTCTAACAGAATACGAAATCCGTGACCGCGCACGTTTCTCCAATGTTAAGACTTTTAAAATGAAGTTATATACACGATTTAAAACAAAATTTTATAAATGAATTAAATCAAACGATATTTTATAAGAACAACTTACAGCAGTTTATATGTAATTGTCCCCTAATATTTGCAAACACTGTCAGATAAATTGCATTTTTGTTTTCATTTAAGTTTTCATTTACGACGTATTATTTATTTTTCACTAGCACCTGCTTTAAAGAATTTATTTAATTAGACCAACATCGTGTTTTGCTTTTGTCTAGACACAATTAGAATACTCCTGATTGAATTCGGACACCTTTATATTTCGTTTTATCTGCTTCAAGAACATTCCGGTAATTACCTGAAATGATCTCAAAGCTTCTATCAGTATCAATATATTTGAGTTGAGATAGGAATATCAATTTTTTCATGATACCAAATTTTCAAATTCGTCTTACTACAATTTTTTTTCAATTTTTAATTTTTTAGAGCAATATCCTATTTGACGTTTAAAAAATGCAATTCCTTATAAATACATTTCTATGTTTATATTACAATTGTTAAACTGCTTATACGTTTTTTTTGCTAGTTTTACGATTTATTATGACTAAATTCTCTCTTTACCATTATAAACTTTTACTTTTATTTTTAATAAAGTGTTTACTTCAGTTTTTGATGCAGCCAGTATAAAAATATAGGTTATAATTTTGATTGTAGAAAAACAGTTTTAAATTAATCTTTCAAATTTCTCACATTGGTTTATACTATTTTTATTGTAAGACATTTATAAAAATGACCAGTTTATTAATTTTCGACAAACGTATACTCAATTAAACTGAAAAATATATTTAGATTTGTTTAAATTATTTTTATAAACAATTTTAGTAAAAAAACATGAGCGGTTTCAGTAACACAACATGTGCAAATTTATGAAAAAGAAATATGTTGTTTGCCAAACGTATAAAATAATATATTTGTAAACGTGGTACACTAAGGATAAAAAACATCTTGATAGATACTTTAAAATTTCTGATTTTACAAAGTGTGCTTTTTATACAAATGAATGTTTTATTGATATTGAAATCAAACATCTGTTTTTTAAGCGAATCAAAAGAAATTTTAATACTTTATGTACACAAATCAATAAATTATTCTCACAATTATTAAATCGACAAATATTTATGTATGTATAAAAATTTTAAATTAAATATATTTTTAAAAGTTTATTGGTTTTGATATCTACAGTATCAATGTACGTAAAATTTCTATAAAATATTTTTAATTATTGTTATCTGGTTAATAACCGAATTAATTAATACGTTACATAATAAATCTGCAGCAGATAAAGACAACATTTAATCAAATGTTAGTTTAAAATTTTTGCAGTGTGTCTAATACAGTTACAAAAAATTAGAAGCGTTGCATAAGTTTAACTTATAGTGTCGTTAAGCATTCTTAGTTTAATCCACTAAACATTTGCGTGCATAAAAACAACTTTAGGTAAAGACATTTTAGAAGCTAAACCCATTATTACGTGCCTCTAGAAGTATATTGATAATAACTAAATAACAAAATATATAACAACTGCCAAGTAATTAATAATAGTAATTAAAAAAATGTTTTCGTATAAAATATGAAGATTTTCGATTGCCGTACAACTATCACTCGTTAAATTAATCAATAATTACAACTATAACCACGATTGGTACGGTTTTTAACAAATCTTTTATTAAAAAATTTACAAGGCAGAAAAGTGAACACTCAGTTTAGTACAAAATATAAAAAATCGTATTATCTCTTATGTATAAAATGACATACAATAACTGTCAGTAATAAATTAATCATCGTTACCTGAAGATTTACTTCTGTCAGTTTTCCAACCATCCTAATGTAAATTGCTATTATTCACTGTAAACGTCTACAACCCCATCAACTATACAATCTCTTTTCCAGATTTCCTCTCGAACATATAACACGTGATTGCAAGGCTTTTCCTAATCTTCATTGTTGTTTCAGAAATTGCCTTTTAAACAAAGTATTTAATATCAATACCTACATTATTCATTGCAACTTTTTTTTCACAAGATTTTATATATATATACATATCTCCGTACACCCTTAGTAATGTGTTCACAAAATAATTTTTTGATGTAAGATACTGTTTGACTAACGTTTTAATTTAATACTATTATTTACTTCCGTACTAGGAGTTTCGTCAGATTCACTTTAATTTCCGGTTTTTTGATCTGTAATAATCAATTCAATACCGTTTGTTCACACACGGCACGACGACAATTGTAATACTACGGTTTTCAAACCGACGAGTTTTTAAAGGTCGGCAATTGCAATCAATTTTCCTCTGTACGGCTTAAGATTATCTTAATAATGGTAGTTCTTCAATGTCGGATTATATTAAACGCCTTTTTGAACCTAGGAGCTCCCCCCAAACGCCAGGAAATAATAATTAAATAGGATAACAAAAAAATATGTAATAGACAACTTACCCGACCATCCCCTGCGCTTAAAAGTTTCACTTCAGGCAATTCTACTACCTATTTGAATTTGCGGAAAAAAGTCAACAAAAGATAGAACCAGACACTACAAAAAAAACAAAAAATTGAGATACTTGAAAAGAATGAAAAAAAAACATTTTCGATTAAAGAAAACTAACAAGTATCTATAAAACAATCTAATTGTGTTGGCAAAGTGCGAACAAGGACTGCTTGAACGACATCATTAATACTAAGGTGTCTACTTGTAATGGTTGTGAAGATTTTATCCATTTAGCTCTACTTTGAAGCTCGTGCAAATACTTCCGACTCTATCACACCCACAAAAGCTGTACCAATTGGTTTAACAGTTGATAACGGGTGATACGAAAAGAATTCACACTAATGACAGTTGCCGCCGGAAAAGTGCTAAAGGTTCTGATAAATCAGCACTCAGTAGTGTAAGCGAGCGCAAATTTAGTAGAACTTCGATTTGTACTAAAAAAGTATTGAATCCTTCATAAGTTAGCAATTGACCACCGACAACCCAAAATAAATATGTGTTCATATTTTTAATATTTGATTCCACCAAAATGCGGAGAACTAAAAAGGTCAAGATTCCATATTATTTTAAAGTTGCTTAAGTCATGAGTGAGCGATCCTTGATACTCGGTAAAACAAATTAATCAATTTAGTTCTTCCAGCTCTCGCTAAGCATCAACAAAGTTAGTTCCAAAACCAAAAAAGATTTTAGAACACACACCTCGTCTGGACAAAAATCTTTTAAAAGGAGACTAAAATTCTTGGGTTGTCCAATCGGACAACAGTTGCAAATAAACGGCTTTTGTCACAAATGAACAAACAAATGTATACTTTCTAAATTATCGGTTTTCTACGACGACAAAAACTAATTTGCTAAGGGCGCGTATGCTTTACCCTAGTTTTCTAAAAAGTTTTTGATCCAGACACTCGGCAAGAGGGAAGATCAACCATAATCGAATTTTGCGGCTTAGGATTAATGCGAAAACAAATATTACATTTTCGTATTACTTTGCGTACAACCGATCGTGCGGATAAAATCTAATAATTTTGTCTGATCAATGATAACAACAAATTTGGACTAGTATGTATATTCTTTCGATAATAATACCAAATCTTTAGAAAATACAAGTTCTTAGGAAGTACAATCGGATGCGCGTATTTGTAAGCGATGCTTGCGTTTTTGAGTCTTCTCCCTACTTTTAAGAGACCATCCTTTAAGTAAGAGCCTAATCTTTAAAACGCATTTTAACAAAAACTTACATTTTTCAAAATGTTTATGTCCCTTATAAAGTGTTGTGCTTGCGCAATTGACATTTTCAATAGTTTTCCTACATGGTAACATACGTATAAACTGAAGAGCGCACATCATGCATCTTTGTAGTTTAAAAAACAACGAGAACCGACTACTAATGTTATATAAAGAATTTCCGAGATTGGGAATTATTGAATACATTATTTTTGGTGTTTAAGTCTTAAATACTCACCATTTTTATTAGTGTAAAAAAATAACTAGATGGGTTAAGAGTTAATCTTCGGCAACATTAAATTTATTAGATACATTTTTTTAATTAAAACTTAAGAAATTTTCTCTTGCGACAGCAGCAAGTTCAGTAATTTTTTAATTGGATATATGCCAGTTGACAAAGTTAAGGAAATACACCACCACTAATTCATAGCCAGCAATTCATTGCCAGCAGTTCATTGGTTCAGCAATTAACCGCCAGTAAGTCATCGCCAAAATTTGTCGTTCTGTTAATGGCGTCAATTATAAAGTACTAAAGGTGCTAAAGTATTTGCATGATTAGTGAATTATTTCAATAAAAGTTTAGACGTGCGAGTGTTTGAAGTAACAGACTATCGTAAAAGTTTTTCAGATTTTAATAAGTAATGTATTATTTAAAAAAAAGCCTGTTAGCGTTACACAGTATTAAAATCAAAAAATTACACAAAAAAATGTATTAGCAAATCACTTACTCGACGAAAAAACCTTTACGAAAAACGACGGCAATCTGTACGCGATCTTATTACTTCAAGTGCACATTGTACTATTTTTAGTAAAGAAAATAATATAATATGTAGTATATTTTGTTTTTTGTCTTCTGTTGTGTTTAAACTATTAAATGTGCATTTTTTTTTGAACACATTAAAAATAATCATTAACTTTAACAAATAAAAAAAATTTCAAAATTTAAAAGTACCAATATAAAAAACAATTCACTTCTCAAAACATTTAAGTTAAACATTTTTTACACATTTAAAATTGAAAACACAATTTTGCAATAGAGAATTTGAAACTGTACTGTACTGTATTTACAAATCAACTGTTATAATTTTATGAAATAATGAAAATTAGTTTTTTTTAGAAAATATTTAATTATCTTACAAATCACAGCGTTAATAACTTTTGAAAATCAACAGTTCAGTTTTCTTATATTTAAGGTTATCGCTTAATTTTTTTTAATCTAATAAATACTTTTTTAAATTTGTTGGTATACTAGAAGAAAAGTGTAATTTAAAATTAAATTAATATAATTTATAATCCAGGCATATTGCGTTTGAATTTAGTCTATAAATACAAACAAAATTAAATTACAATGTAATTAAAAATATTAATTTGTTACGAATTAATTGTTTAAACGTTATATCGATTTTCAAATATAATAAAATTGCTATCGCATCTCGCCAGGATATCATAAAATACATAACACAGAAGTCATCTCGCATTGCTGAAATATAGTAATAAAAATATTGAAAAATATTCGTGTTTTCAATAACTCCATATTCGAAATTCTTGGCTTTACTAGAATACTAAATATAAAAGTATTTGGAAATACGAACATTGGATTTTCAGAAATTTAAATAGTATTATATGTATATTTTTACCACACCAATTTTTATTTAAAAAAGATTTGTATAAACATAATTAAATTAGAAAAACCGGACATGCTACTGTTTATAACATATTTTTATTTGCTGTAGAAGTAACTGAAATTTAAGGTTATACTTACCAATTTTGTCATTTATACTAAGCTGGCCACTTTTTACTTTCTTATTAACGTAGCTTATTGTCTTGTCAAATTTTTTTATTTATATGTTTTTTAGCAAATATAAAATACCAGCAAATGCTATGTATTTGTTTTATTATTCTAAACAATAATATAGATAATGGTATCTGTTAATAAATCTGACGGAATGACAGAAGGCGTAAACCATTAATGCTTATTAGTGCCAGTTTCTAGTTATAAAATTTTACCATTATTTAGTTTTTGGTTAAAACAAAGATTGAAAAAAATCAATAATAATTATGTATGCTCAACACGTTTGCTTGTTACGACAAACGTTTTTGCAAATGTAAATGATAAAGTTAACTAATATGAATAACAAACATCGAAAGTAAAGCATAGCGTAACCAACGTTAACGCTACACAAGGTCGCACGGCCGAGCGTTCCATGTAAGTGAGTTAAGCTATGAAACTTGTGACGAGAGTAACGTACATTATTTTTTGTGTTGCCTTTTGTAAAATCACCTTCTTTTTTTTAAAAATAAAAAAACACGCATCGTGCGCTTTAATACGAAATACGCTGTTTAATATTAAGATGATTAATTAATTCGATACAATAATTAATTCTGCAAACCCATAATTGATTTACTACAATATATTTGCACGTTCATGCTTATTTCAGAGTGCGTGTAACAACTGTACTGTCTTCAGGGTCGCTATGTAGCTTGTGCAGCTATGACTACGCAGTTTATATTCTAGTTTAGTTCAGAAGTTGATTACCTAACTCTGCAGTGGTTTCTTTTTGTTTGATTGTCGTTTGTTTTTTTAAATTCATTGTTTTTCTCATATTTTTAGAGTTTAAAATCTGGCTTGGTTTACAAGTTGATTATCTAACGCTTTAGAGGTTTTTAGTTAGGTTTTGATTGACCTTTTGAGTTTTTCGATTTTTCTTTCACGCCCGGATGATGCTTAAAAACACCATTGGCGTAACAACAAAAATCTAACAAACGTTAACGTTTGTTATGCTGTGCTTCACTTTTGACGCTTGTTACTTCAATTACGATTAAAAGTTGAAATGAATTTAATAGTTTGTGTCAATTATATAATATATTTTAAAACTAAAATAACAAAATGTTTTAAATTTTTAGTACAGTTGTTTAGTATGGCGACTTTATATCCGGTTGTGTAAAGATATAACATCTTAAGCGTTTTAAAGTTTGATTTATCTACGTTAAAATGTAATTAAATAATGTATTTTATTAATAAAAGATACCAAACAGTCGTTAAAAAAACTATTAAGTAAAGTAATTAACCATGTATCAACTAAAGAAAATTTGTTTGTTTGAAATTGGTATTTCAATGTAATGTTTTATGATTTATAGAAATTTGATGTGTAAATGGATGTAATGTATAGTAAAGTAACAACAGCAATTTCAAGTTTTAATATCCTGTCGTAAAATTATTATATGTAATAAATGATTTCATAGACATTTTCGAGTGATAATAGGTCTACTCCAGATGTTCTGCTTTTGTTGTTATCGATGTATCGTACCTGTACAAATACTTAGTCGTCATGCTTTGTAATGATTTTACTTGTCCTTATATAGATAGTACGGTACACATATCTTACATTTCTAACAATGACTTACTGGTCTTTGAAGTTTAAAGTGATTTAATTCTTGTAAGACGTACCGAATAGTAATTGTACAAGTAGATCGTCAGTTTGAGCACAATTTCTTGTTTTCTTCTGATTAATTTTTTTTTCTAAAACAGTAGTAAAAATATATTCTAAAAATAATAGATAACGAGACGCACCATGTTTAATCAAAATTACTAAGTTTATGAAATTATATATGTTTTTATACTACAAATTTGGAAAACTACACATAACTGATGAATTTATTAAATATACACATTTTGTAGATCAAACATCACTCTTGTTTTATGTAATGCCATTTTATTAACATTTTATTAGTATATTTTTATGTGCCATTTTGTTTATTATAACTATATCTGCATATACGTCTGTAATAAAACACTATCGCTTTAATAAAATTTATTAGAATTTGTTTTTATATAAACGTAGGTATAAAGTTAATACAAAAAATTTTATTTATGGACATTTTTTATTTAACACATAATTGTATTATTTGCTGTAAAAATTTTGAAATTACATAAATTTTATTACTCGAAACTTTTATATTGAATCGCGTCTATTTAAAAGAACGCAAAAACGTGAATGACTTATACAAATGACATTTTTACCAATAATATATTACACACCCTTATCATCGCCACAGACAATATAAATTTCCGAATGGGGCAATATTGTATTCAGAAGCTCGCTCGCAAGGGTGTTACAATATATCTCATATTTATCGCATTCGGACCATTCCTATTGTAGCTACTGGTAATGAATACTTTCCTATGCGCTTTGTACATTTTATTGGGTAGAGAGCTCTCGCACATTGTGTCTCGACAATGGAATTACACATTCATAATCTAGAAGGTACCGAAGTGGGTTTTGAATACATTAATAATATTACTCTTGTATGAAAGGAACTTTAGAAATTTTTGCATTTTTTTAATTTAGATCGCCAAATACTATTTTTTAAAATTTCATCTAGTGTTTTTTTTAAATCTGCTTTAAACATAATTTTAATTTTATTCTAACGTTAGTGTTAAATTAAACTTTGCTTACATTTTGCGAAGCAATTTTATGGAAAATGGATAAATACAGTTCATATTCGGCTTTGAAACAATAAATTTCAAAATTTTAGTTATTAATTGTATAATTAATGTAAACGTAATTTAAAAAACAGAAGTTATTATTTGAGTAAAATATGTAGAATTATCTTGCAATGTCGCTCGTAATTTAGTGGTATTAAAATGGCTATTTAAAATAACATCACATAAAGTTTTAATAAATCTAAAACTATAGTAGTTGTAAAGAGACTTCAAATATTTTATTATTAGAACTACAAAAAATCATATTTGCATTTAAGTAATGTAGTAATTTGGTTAAACAAAATCTCTCTTTTGTTACCACACAAAAATGAACTATTTTAATGAGGATAGAAAAGGTTTCAACAAACTTTAAGACTGATATGACCGATAATAGTTATAATTTAATTGCTGATAATGATATATTTAAACAAATTACTTTACACATACATAGACAACACAAACCAAATTTGGTTCAAATTTCATTACAATTTAAAAGTTTACTCGATCCAAAATCGTTGATTCTCTTTAAACTAAGCGAATTTATTTCCGCTATGGTTTAGTTTAGTTACTGTGTTCTGATATGAAACAAACTTGGTTCTTAAAAACCAGTAGTTTCAATTTGGTTGGTTTATTTTGGTTTGCATTAATTTAATTTTGTGTAGTTTTTACGCTTCCCTAGTAACACCCAAAGTTAGAACCATATGGTTTCGATTTGTTTTCGGTATTTAAATATTATCCAATATTGTCCATTTAAAATCCATTTCGTTACAATATTTGCAGCTTAATATTATCCAATGTAGTAAGACCTGTAAAATAGACGTTAAATATATAGGATAATCAATATTGAATAACCACGCAAAATTAAATTAGATATAATATTGACAGCCTATCATTTTTAAATATTGTAAAGCAACATAGAGCCTACATTAAATTTATTTAGGTAGAGTAATATGGATTGTGTGTGTAAAACCAATCTTAATAAAATATTTGCAAATTATTATTACCTTCCCAAACAACACATTGGTACAAAAACGTCTAAATGTCCGTCTAGTAAACGTTAATAACGCGTTTAAAAACGTTTTTATGTCAAATAAACGTCTATTAGCCGGACATTTAGACGTTTTTTGTACCAATGTGTTGTTTGGGTTATATTGTTAATAAAAATTGAATACTGTATTATTTACTATACACAGTTATTATTGACTATTATTAGATCGAATCTTTAGTCAATATTCTTAATGTGTTGAATTTAGTTTATTTTGAATATTTGGTTTTTAAAAGGGTCGCATCAATTATACTTATATATATTGTTAATTATATTGCTTGAACTAATAAAAAAATATTTTTTTGATAAATAGTGTTTAAAAGTGGTTCATCATCAGCATAATAGTTAAGCGATTTATTACTTGTTGAAGCATTTTAAATACTTTTGGACCCATAACTTTTTTGTTATTTTAAAAACGTAAAACTTTGTGCATACTTAGATCAATGGTACATTTTTGATAAAATCTATTTTTACAGAAGTTTACGAAAGTTTACCTATTTGTAACGGTAAGGATTTGTCTCTAAGTAAATAAAGATTAAATAATTGCATAATGCAGCGTGTAGAAACTTCGAATGTAAGACAATTAAAGATATTGTCGATTTTTAAACAGTAATCTTTAAACATTCTAATTTTCTATTACAATTTATTATTTCGGTAGATGTGAAAGGATCTGTCTCAAACTCAAAGTGTATATATATGACATAGTCAACAAAATTTTACAATAAAAAGTTTAACACGTTATATAATTATAATTTATAATGCAATCAAATAAAAGTAAATGTTTACATAGTTGTATTTTGTTGGTTAAATACTTAAAACATTGTTTTTTTTGCGTTTTATTTTTGTACTTTTACGTTTACGAAAAATGTGATTTTAATCCTTGACTAATTAAATTTATGTAAGTAGTAAACCCGATAAATAGTGTTTTTAGAAACATAATTAAGTGTATTCGGTACGTGTACTTGCACCAAGCATTTGTAAAACAAACCTATACCTATATTTCTTTCTAACACTTATATTTGTCTTATTCCAAACCACGTTTTTTTAAATTTTTTGAAGCTATACCTGACAAGTAATTATTAATCGATTAATTACTTTCTTGGTTTAATTCTAGTTATAAAAATTTATATATAAATTATTTAAAAAAATTTATGAAAAATAGCTAGTAAACTTTCCTTGTAGGTACCTTCTGATTAAACGAATTAATATAATAATTAGTAACTCCACTAGAGGTAATAATGCACTCACTATCTACTTCTAAGTAACTGTTTATACATTGTTTGATCAAGATCGACAATTTACCACTTGTAAATAGTTCGATTGTTGTATTTTCGTACTCTTTGTCTAATACGCACTTTTCTTTGTGCCACTAAGTAGTTTTCAGCAGGTACTTAAATTTAACGTAAGTAAATTTTTTTATTATAACATTAAATCTCATTTTTAATTGTATAATTTGCCATGTTTCCAGTTTTAAATTTGAGTTTACTCAGGTTTTGATAAAAAAAAATTTTGGTTTGAAATAGTATTTTAGTTATAATAATGCTAATTCATTAAATTTGTTGTCTTACAATAAACAAATCCTAATACCTACTTAATATATCAAATTTAATAATTAAATTATTATATATATATTAGAAATTTTAAATATTGTTCCTACTAACGAGCAAATTATCAGTTTCAAGCTATTGTATGCAATAAACTGCCAATGAGAACTAAAGATGTGGAAGATTGAGAAGAACCAAAAAAAATAAAACATTGGTAAGTTGCAATTACTGGTTTTAGAAAAATATTTTGTTTTCTTTTTATAGCAATACGAAAAAATTCCAAGCGATAGCTTTATACTCATGTTTTAGAAGAAAGAATAAATGATCATTTTGTAGTAGAATAAAAATTTACGAAGTTATTTTGGGTAAGCTTTATATACTTTAAAACTAATATATTTAGTATTCAGTTTTGTTAGTTGCAGTTAAACGCCGATTCCAATAAGTGCAAGACACGAATATTTGAAAATTTTAACACTGATGTTCATGGCAACCGCTGCGCTGAAGAAATAATTATAACTTTTTTATTGTCTTTGTTTGATAATTAATGGTTTATTTTCAATTTAATTAGATATAATTTTTGTTTCTTATTTTTATCTAATTTATTGCTAAAAATAATTTTTATACATGTAAAAAATTTGTTAATATTTTTTGTAGACAATAAAGAATTTATGCGTTACTAAATTATTATAATATTTATTACTTACAACTAATCTATTTAATATAAAATGAAGATTGGTTTATCTTGGTCTGTCGAACCCATACAGTACGGTACCGTACTGTATGAGTTCGACAGACAAAATAAGCAGAGTGCTAAAGAAGCATAATATCTAACATATAACACTTGGTTTACTTCTGCTAAAGACAAACAAGGGACTCGAAAGCATGCCGGAGTTTACAAAATTCTTTGTTCCTGTGGATCTAGTTATATAGGACAGACGGGACGCTCTACTGAAGCTAGAGTAAAAGAACATATGGCTGACTGCAAACACCGCAGAGTTACTAAATCAAGAGTGACAGAGCACGTGTGGAACCAAGGACACACGCTAAACTTTGACCAAACTAAAGTGCTGGCTAGAACTCCTTTCTGCTTTCCCAGACTAATCCGCGAAGCTGTGGAAATAGAAAAGCATCCATGTAATATCTACCGAGAAGACGGTTTAAGACTCATCAAATTTTGGCTACCAGTATTATATCCTTTAAGACAAAGATCAACCTTCTTGGAAAGGACACAAACACTTACTCCGAGTAATAACAAAGTCAGTCAAGCGATAAGATGAGATCCGTTAATCACGCTAATCGCTCTTGGTATAAATATTTACACTTTTTCTTTCAGTGACATTTACCACTATAAAGATGCAAGGTGCAATGTCTTGCGAAACGTCAGTTTGTTCGGGTTCACTAACGACAATACGGCAAAGACCAAGTTCTACAACTTGTTTTTGTTCTCAAGAAGAGACTAAGACCAAGCCTAAGTCTGGGTGTTTAACTACGACGCGGTTTAAGCCGAAAGTCGCTTATAATCATAAAGAACTTTTTAATAGGTTTAGACGGTAGACATGAAGGTTCCGGTAATTAACATTTTATTTCCGAAGTGCAAGAGAAAGTTGATTGCTGTGTTGTACCAAATACCTTAAGAAATTCCTTATATTAACTATGCTTTAACTACAAAAAAAACTTGATAAAAAAAAACAATAAAATGCAAGAATGTTGCAGCTTTGCGATGTTGTTATTTAAGAAAGTTACAAGTAAATAATGCTCTAAAAAAATTATATATTCTTAAACAGATTAATAAAGCAACGAAAAGTATGTGTGTTTCATACTGGATAGTCAGATGATAATAGTGATGAAGAAGACTACAGCGATTAAAGTTCTTGTCTAATTATTTTGTTAATTCTTGGATATGTAATATTTTCGTGATAAGATTTATATCGTTATTTTTATAATGTCTTGAAGAGAATTTGCTTGATTGTTAGATATTTAATATTTAATTTTCTTAAATGTAATAAAAGCAGGAGAATTACCGCAAATTGATTTTTCAAATTTGTTAATATGTTATTTTAACCGAAGACATCTGACTCGTGTAGTATCAACTGTTTTTGTAATATAATGTAGTTAATGTACATGAAAGTAAATTATACTAATGCCAACTCCATTTTTAATAATACGCCCAAACAACACATACCCATCTAAATGTAATTTCATAGACGTCTAAAACCATCTATGAACGTCTAAATAAAAAAGTTGATAGGTTATAGACGTCTATTGTGGTATTAATTTTATTTAGACCTTAAATTTAGATAATTTAGACTACTTCTAAAGTTGCGAAAATCTTGTATCTTTATTAGAGCTTTATAAATTTTACATAAGATAGATTCAGCAAAAGTTATTTCTAATGGACATCTAAAATCTCACTTTATTTTACTACTTTTTAGTCACATGAGGAAAACATATAAAAACACCTTTTTGTTTGTTAGCAAAGAATAATTGTGTAAAAAGTAACATTCAATTGAAGTATTTATGATACCAAATACTTTCACGCATTATCAAGAAATTAAATTACCAACAGAAAACGTATTTAATTACATTTTTGTGCAAAACAGAAAATTAAAAACAAATTAATAGTCTTAAAATTATTATTTTTATGAGTGTGATATTTTCTTTCGCGATTACAGCGATTACAACGCTTATCTTACAACGCTAAATCACTAGCACCAACGCTAGCACTCACAGCGAATTCTTTCGAGACTCGGTCAGTGTCAGAGCACATCATTGTCGAAATTGCCAATTCATGCTTGTCAGAAGTAGGTGCAATAAGCGTTTTACTTTAACGAATTTATTAAAATTACGTTGTTCAATCCAGTGTGTGTGTGTATAAAAACATGTGTAGTAGGTAAGTACTTAGATAAATGCAAACAAAAACGTTATGTTTTTTTGAATGCAATTTGAACGTACTAAACCTTTTATTGCGAATCCTCTCAATAACATCTAAATTTTTATTGCATACAATTGATTAATACGCGTTGTATGTAGGTTTAAGTTAAACATTTTCAGTATTTTAATATGTGGATGATTTTTTTAACATTCACACAATTCTCTATGGTTATTGGTTGGATGACCTTCAACAGCATCACCATAATGTAACGCTTATGAAGCGTTATACACGGTGATTATCTCACAGTATAATGTAACGGTATATGTTTATTTTGAAGTACTATATAAAATCTGCTGCGCTCGACATTGTTATCTGAAAACGAACTTAATTTCGAATTGAATTTACAGCGCATTTTATACATGATTCATTAAACATCTAAATGAGTTTTTATATATCTTCTATAATTTTTGATTGGAATATGTACGAGAAATAGTTTTTTTTTCTAACAGAACGGCACATTATATGTACTATGTACATGATGGTAAAAACTTAGATCTTATATGTAATATCTTTGCAGAGGCAGTTCACGTTCATTTCACTACAGATAAACCTATAGATTTAACAGACTTGTCAATCACAAAAACCATTCAAGATTGGCTTCGGTCGGCAGCACGTTATAACTACAAAAAGAAAAGTAACCCAAGAAGTAGGCAAGAAAATTAATCTTTACGTAACCCAGCTAAATTTGGATACATGTTAAGGCAAAAGCTAGTATTCAGGTGTTATTCAAGTGAAAAATAGAACGTATAGAATGTATTGTTTTTAGTTTTGTTTTAAAAAAAAATTACTCAAAGATAAGCGATGTCAATTGCATATGTTTATTTGTTTATTTTATGTAAAAAAATATATATTAAAGGTTTTTATAATAATATTTTTTATTTAAAAAATGTATTTACCAATTCGGTTATATGTAAAAGGTTTGAATATCTCTACCACTTTTATAATTTAAAGCAACTTCTAATTTGATGTATCTAATGCACATAACCGATCTTTATTCGAATAACAAAATCACATTTAAAATCAAAAAAGTAGGTAACGTATTCTGTGCGTGTTGAAGATGATATCTATACGATGTTTCATTTTCGCAAAAAATGAACGTCTAATATTGGCATATTTTTTATACAAATTATTCCGTCTAAATTTGTTATACAGTAAGACATCTTTTAGAGATACAAAATTTAACGTTAAATGTACGTTAAATTATAATGCTACGACTCGGTACAATTAAATACATCTTTTAGAAGTTGAGAAACGAAACATTGTAAATACGTTTAAAACTAGATTCAAGTTATACGTAAATACCGCGGACATTTAGATGTCGAATATCCGCCCGACTTTGAGTAAATTATACTATCTATAGACCATCTACTAGTACGTTTTATTTATGTCTTTTAAACATTAGCGTGTTGTTTGGGCGAACATATGTTTTAAGTCTAACGTTAGGTAAAGTTAAAAAAACTATATTGTAGGTATTTGACAGTCTTTAATTCGTGTCCTCAAATTCGTCAAAATAGTTTATATCAGAATTGCTTTTAAGAAGTGTTACTTGTCAATCTAATTCAAAAGTTTTACAATTCCATATTGACTATTTTTATTATTATACAATTGGGTTCACTTAACCTTAATCGGAAGTACTAAAG
The DNA here is from genome assembly GCA_035610365.1 of Aquatica leii. Lineage (NCBI taxonomy): Eukaryota > Metazoa > Arthropoda > Insecta > Coleoptera > Lampyridae > Aquatica > Aquatica leii. The sequence goes on from CM069432.1 coordinate 53,324,682, forward strand.
CTTTTGTTTCTAACATTTAATAAAAGTTCATAATTTTTTTTTCTATTTTTAAAAATTAGTTAACATATTATTACTTTACGTTTAATTGCTGTTATAAAGAAATTGCCAACATAAACTGTACCAAAAAACCATGTTTTGCTCGGTGCTATGTGGATGAAGAGATGAATTAAATCAAAACTAAAAATTCGCAAATATATAGATATCTGAAAAACGGAAGTATAATACTTAAATTCGGTGTGAACGCTAAACAAGAAAAAAATGTAATTAGCTCCTAGATCCTGGTTCACCTAGCAGTTCATCAGGTTGGTTACAACTATAGTGAACTTACACTTAGAGTGTAACGTCATAAATCTAACACTTATTTTAAACACAAACTTTGGTTACATTAAATAAACAAACTTAAAGAATATATAAAACACGTTAAAACAAAATTTACAAACTACAAATGTTATAATCTAACAAAATAAAAAAAAACACGAATGAATTCGATTACACATTAGCATAGTATAACATATATAAATAAAAAAAACAAAGATAGCGTAATACGCAAAGGCCTTGCAAGACCTAAATAACAAAATACTTATAATAACAATTCAATAAATCATTGTTAGCGTGTTAATATATTTTGCAATTTTTAAATTTGGTTGAACTTAATTAAACCATGAACAAATTTGCTTTGACAGACTAATGATTCACAAACACAAGTGAATCACCATATTAAAGTTCTATGCAATTGACAAAATTATATAGGTAGAAAGTTAAATATAAAATTTATTAGGAATTTCAGTCTTAATGTTATTTTTATAACAGCAATGTCAAGATTTTCTTTAAACCAAAGTTTAACTTTTTTTTTAATTTTTAGAGTTTCCTTAGATTATTTAAATGGCGATTTCGTCTAAATGAAATTAAATGTAACGTCCCAGTAAACACGGATTGCAACTGTTACAGTCACAAAATTAAAACAATTGTTTTATTACGTTGTTTCGTCTTAGTTTCATTTTTATTTCATTTACATGTAACAGACAGTAAATAAATAAATCCGATTTTTCGCAATCATTTTTAAATCGTTTCAGTACTTGCAACTTCTTTTCAATAATCAGCCATCGTTTAAAAACTGATTTGTTAAAACCGAATATTTTTTGAATAACTAGAATTGTTTGAAGATCAATTAAATAAGACTGAATTATTTTCAAAACAGTGGAATCGTTTTAGTAAAAACGAATACTTTGTGATTAGTTACCATTAGTCGTTGCTATCCTACTGACTAGTGTCGTCAACGCTTACGCTGCAAATTAAAAATTTTTTCACTTGTTCGGTTATACTTTGATAAGTGATGCTGTGTGTATAATTACGAAATAGAACAATAAACGGTAAGTTGAAACACTTTATTATAATCCATAAATGTAATCAATATTATTATCATTTCTGTTCTTTATGTATTATGTTTTAATTTGTATAAAAAATAATGTAAATGAATACCCATGGTTGCGTTAAGGTAGATTATTGCGTAAATCCGATTATACCTTATGATTAATTAAGGTTCCAGTGTGATTAATTACAGTTCAATTCTTCAAATTTCCTATACGATTATGTACAGCTAAGGGTATTCACCGTGTTTTTATAAATTTCTTCTGATTGCTAAAGTAATATTTATATTAAGTTTGTGTTGTTTTTGGTTAAAAAATGTCATTAATTTTTTGTAACTCTCTGATTATGTATATAAATAAAATATTTATTTCTATCTTACAGATGCGGTTAAAAGTTGCTACCCAACAATAACTGATGCAATATGTAAAAAATAATTGATAAATAATCTGGTTGTTTGGAAAACCTAAACCTACTGAAACTCAATGTGACATTGTATGTAAAAATATTAATTGTAAAATTTGAAACTTGCATTCGAAAATGTATTGTTATATTATTGAAAGAATTGTTTAAGTTCATTATTGAAACAAGAAAATCATATATTTATTGATCATTTAGTACCAGTTCAAGAACGAAGCTTTTAAAGCGTAAACAAAATGCAACATTTATTTTGCAACAGATTTGAATTTAAAATACCGAAGCTATACTAATTCAAATAAGTGAAACAGCAATGGACTTATAGCTATTTTATTGCACTTAGGTTTCTTTTATGTTTGAAACAAGAGTGAATCATTAATCTTTTGTTTTGAAAATGTTACTAAACATTATCAATTTTGTGTTTACTGGGGTGTTAGGGTACAAAACGTTATTTTACTAAAAACGTAGATATGTGTCATCTGCGGTAACGCATTACTAACATGCGTAAATAAAGTACGATATTGATAAAACAAGATTTTAAAAACTACGGTAATAAGTGGTATTTAATAATCATATAGTTAAATGTCAAATTATTACTATTAACAATATTAATAAGTATGTAATAATTACAATTATTTAAAAAAAACTTTATTTATCTAAAGAAAAAGATTTGATTTGTCAAACGTTTAACTGATTGGGAAAAAACGTGGACTGAGAACACACTGTATGCTCTAAGTCCACGTTTCTTACTGTTGTGTTGTATTTGTTTTTGTGCTCAATTAATTTATTTTCAATGTTAGTTTATTTGATTAATTGACTTCATGATGCAGGTCAAGACACCATTTTTTTGGTCTATAAATAGGCCTGAAAAAGTGTGCACTTAGCTGCACAATACGTCGCCTTATATAGACACGTAAAGTGCTATGATACCCCTCTTCATAAAAGAACCTTAAAGAAATCGTGTAAAAATAGTAAGCTATACACATTAGACAATTGTTTTTTAAAAACGTTTTTATCCTACCTACTTTGAAGTGATACACGTCTGTATTGACTTCCTCTTGACTTTCCTCTTTAGTAAATCAGTAAAAACGATTAGTTTTAACGTATTTTGCTTTCCCTTCAAGGTATTTTTTTCTAACAAAATCGTCGCAGGCTGGATTCAATCCTAGATTATATTTAATATCCATTTTAAATTATAAATAAAATATCTAATAAACTGTTAATGTTAATTTTTTTTTATTTGAATAAATTGTTAGGAAGAGTTATCTCTATAAGAAACTGTAAAAATAATTTGAATTATTTACATACGTACAAAATTATATAAGAAAAACTTTTGATATAACCCAGAAAATATGAAAAGCCAGCTCCGCACCAAAGTTCAAATTACTAAGACTTTTGGTTTGAGAGTTATCGTGAGTACATGAACAACATGAAACATCTAGATAGATCATAAGTCTGTGCACCGCATAAATAATATTTTCGATAAAACTGGATCAGTTTCCAACAATTTGCTTAAAACGAGGCAAAATAGACATTGTTTACAAGAAAATTTTGCAATATTTTAACAACAAACCCCGAAATAATATAAGAGCGCCTAGTTTAGACCTGAATATACTCAGAAAAAGTATAAGAAGATGTCTGGAAGAAAACAAAATAAGAGCTTTTAAGCCAAAATGTTCTAATGCGTTGGAACCAGGAGATTAAGAAAGAAAATTGGTTGCAAGGAGAATATCTAAACAAAGGTAATTTAAAAAAAAAATTTTATTTACCGACAAAACCACGTTTCTCACAAATGAGTTGGTTTTAAGTCAAAATTGTGGTCACTGGTCAGCTTAAAATCCAGAATTTATCATAAATGCATGGAGGAAATGTTTTCAAAAATTAACGTTTGGTGTAGAATACTAAAATTTTGTACAGACCCGTTGAAATATTAAACAATGTCGGTAACAAAGCTGTACTTCATTTAACTATTGCTTTACAGTATTCTAGTGTAGTTTTACAAATGTTAGATAAAAATATTTCGCACGCATTTGCTTGGCGACATTAATGTTTATGTGATTTATAACTATAATAATACAGTAAATGAACTAAATACCTTTAATTTGAATAATAAATTAAAATAAGTTCTTACGAAAATAATTACTGTTTATTTATGTTATGCTCCGTTATCAGTTATAAGAAAAAAATAGGGTTAATAACTGTCGCATACATAAAAAAACAGTTATTCATTTAACGAGTTTCCGTGTAAATTGGGAATTTCTTTCACTAGTAGGCATTTTAAACCCGAGCACAAAAACTTGCAAAAACGGTAAACAAAAGCAAAAAATTCTGAATTTATAAAAGCTAAGAACAATAAAATTAAATAAACATAAACATAAAATGTAGAATGAATTATAATACAATTTTATAATTTAAATAAAAGTTTATTCATATTTCAACAGTTTGTACATTGCATTGCTCTTCTGCTGACATTTTAACAAGAAAGTGTCGGAATTGAAATAGTTCAAACACAGCAGTAGAATATTTTTTATAAGCAAACTACTTCGGTAATAAAATTTATGGTACCTTTGCACTAATTAGAAATTTAAAAAAAAATTCAGTTGGGAAACACAAACAAAATATTTGTTAAATTGCCTAAGCGCTAAGGTAATGGTAATTACACGTACAATATTTAATTTGTAAAAATAAAAATATAAGAGCAAAAGTTTATAGAGTGTTAGTAAAAATTTAGTACAAAGAAAATAAAAACAGATTATGCAAATATAAAGTTTCTACAAAATAAATGATTTAGTTAATTTATATTTTTGCAATCGCGTTACGAATAAAATAACGCAGAAAAAAAATTTCCTGTAAAAATTGCACAGGAAGAAACACTTTAAAAAAAATTATACTTCTTCTCGTCCAAGACTTAGAAAATTTCTTGTATACACTTTATCTCACGCATAACACAAAACTAAATTGTTGATTGGATGCACGACTTTTTGTAGTAGTAGTTTTTTGTAGACTAGTTAGTTTAGGTATCGGTTCTATTGCGTTCCTATATAAACCTGTATAGATAGGTTTGACTTACCGCGATGCTTGTTATTACTTGTATTTTATGCACCTGTCTATATTTATATTTTACTTAGGACGTAAAAATTTATAATAATTTATTCATTGTTATTTACTTTAACTGTCATAAAAAAAATTTTAACTTTCCACGGAATTATGATCTTGTAGACATCTTGGGGTCCGTCGGAACTACTTTGGAAACCACTGATTTACATTTTACTAAAATTATATTATAACGTTTACAATACATTTTCTTATATTTCTTATAATGCAAGTTCTAATATGCGCAACAGCACTATAATATAATTTACATGTTTAAATCTTATAACGTTTAATAGAAAGTGTCATAAGCTTTATAATATATTTTTAATATAATTTATAATATTGGTTTTCTTTTGTATGAGAGCATATTGTAGAAATAAAATGCATTAAACAATTTATTTTATGAAATAAAAAAATATATACAAAAGATAAATTTATTATAAAAGTAAATAGGCGTTGAAATTTAAGCACACCTAATACAACACATTGTGTACCTATAGTATTAAAAACAAGATTAACAAACACAATCATCTTTGCTTAGTGAACTGTTTACCCTACGTTTGATATCATGACAATGTAATTATTTGTTTAACTTTCTCAAGTCATAAAATTGATGGTTGCTATATTAAGGTACGTTTTTCTATGTTTATACAACACGTATTCATATATCAGCGTTTTTATTTGACATCGAGTCACAACAGTCAAAATTGCGGAATTGCAGAATCTGTCACGTACTACGGATTATTATCTGTTATAATATTTCTAATAAATACAAAACATATTGTGTAGTAGTTATTAAACAATGTCTGTAATTATCTTGGATTTCTCTCAAAATAATACTTCTTATAATAGCAGAAATTTTTATGGTAGTTTATAAAATTTACTATTTATATAAATTAATGTTTATAGATAGTTATTAACAATATTATAATTTTTAAGTCAGCAAAACATCTTATAACAACGTTTCTCTCAGAGTTCTTAGACATTAAAAAGTTACCACTCATACCACGATTTAAAATTCATCATAACTTTAGAAACATTTAATAACGATTTTTCTATCAAAAACAATCTTTTAGCACGAATATAGAACCAGTGATGAACTACAACTAATCAAAGCAAGGCTTACACTAATTACGCCAAGCTTCGGCAGAACACAAAACACTAAGTATTGATGATGTTACTTGTATTTTATGTTATTAATTTGAAAGTGTACGCAAACAAAATAAAAATAGAGAAAGTGTCTAAAACAAAAAAATAAGTTTAGTGTCCTGTATTTTTCATTGCATATAAATGAATTCATAAATAATTAAATTAAGCGCAGCTGACAGTTGAAACTTTTATTTTAAGTTTTTGATCAAAAGATAGGTAAGTAAAGAAATGGTTTTTAATGATAGCAGCAAAAAAAAATAACACTGGAATCAGTTGTTTAGAAAATAAATAAAACCTTTTAAAAAACTTAGAGGTGTAATATAACTGATCAAACATTTTTAAAAAATATTACCTTAACGGCTTAACCTGTAATTTAAATTGTAAATTTAAACATCAAGATATTACTATTTGATATTTTATGTTAGTAATAAATAAAACATATAATAGATACACATGGTATTTGCTTTAACTGATTTTTTTTAATTATTAGTGTCCATTTAAAAAAAATCGATAAAAGTATTAATGTTATATACAAATCTGTTTTTAATTTTTGTAATAAGATAAATGTTTTGGGTAAACTTTTTTTTATAGATTTAAAACTAGCGATACAGAAATAATTAAATGTATAATTATATAATTTTACTTCAAAATGTGTTTGACGTTATTTTAATTAGCACGTTAACTTTTAAACTATAATTAGTTATATAAAACGTCAAATGTTTAGTATACTGACTATTATACAAAAAACTCAATTTGATATCAAATCGACAATGTCCACTTTCTGCAACCGATTTCTTTAGAAATCGCGACTTTGCAATAGCGACATTGCGCTATTTAAGTGCAGTATACATAGTTACAGTCGTAAATGCAGTCGACTGCGGTTGCAAAACAACTTCAGTAGCCTGAATGGTAGTAATGAAATGCCACTTCACGCTACAATGTGTTAAAGGAGCTTTTGTCGACGCCAACGTTGGATAACCAGTTTACTACTGTATTCGTCCTTACATTCGAAGATAACATTAAAATAGAAAAGAATTTCAAAATCTGCAGCTTATTGTCTTTAATAGTTTAAACTGAATATTTTTTTAGTAACTTTGTAAACAATATATTGTTTTTAAATTAATTTTTAATGCTGTTTTCAACTTAAAATTAATTTTTTTACATATTAAAATTTTAATTAAAATTATGTGTTCTCTTGAAAATTTAATATTAAAAGAAAAACTTTATAAGCATTCAGCTACTAAAAAGTAATTATTTCATTTTTAAATAAAGGTTATTAAAACTTTTAATTATTTATTGTTTTTTATACTAAATTATTAAATATCAAAACTTTTTGTATTAATTTTTTATGGTACAACAGTTTTATGTTTGTTTCTTTAATATTAAATTTTGTGTAGTAAATACAGTCAATCAAGAAGCATTAATTTTTTTTATGCATTTATGAAATTTTATTGCAAGCAAATTGTTTTTATTTTAATAATTTACTGCGAGTTCGTGAAATAACGTTTTTGTCATATTTGTAATATTAAGTTTTCAACATATTTAAATATTCTATGAATTGTAATAATAAACTAAACATCATCAACAATTTTCATAACACTAAAGAAACAGATGATCATATGTTTATTAAACTATTAAAAATTAATCAACTCTTAAATGAAATCTGTATTTCATACGCAAAGTAAACAGTTGCTATAAAATGTTATGATACTAATAATTTAAGATTTAGTTTTATTTATGTTATTAAAACATTTACCAATACAAAATATTATTTTTTGTCAGATTCAAATGCTTAACATTTGAAAATTGTTTACTAATTTTGTCTAACTTTTAAACAAAAAAAATCTATAGTATTTATTATAATTGATACAAAAATAAGTACTTAGTATTATCACTGAAACCCTTTTCTGTAAAACACTCTTTTTCAAATTTTTTTTATAATTATTATTAATCTCAAGGTATGAATTTTTTTTCTAAAAAAATCGTTGCAGGTATTGTTAGGAAAAATGATCTTTATAAGAAACTGTAAAAATAATTCAAATAATTTACATACGTACACAATTATATAAAAAAAACTGTTAAAAATGGCAGATATTCTATATTTCGGTTTCTTTATCAAACCTATCTTTTGACAGAACCGAGAAAATATGAAAATCTAGCTCTATACCACATTTTAAGTCAATAGGACCTTTGGTTTGAAAGTTGTTATGGGTACATCGTTACACACACCCAAAATTTGTTTGGTCAAAAATACATTTTTCTGATTCAGGAAACCTTGAAACATAAAATTCTGCAAAAGAATTTTTGCAAAAAAATTGAGATTGCTATACTTTCTTTATAGGAAAGTAAAAAATGAATGGTACTTTTCGATGTTTCAAAAAAATTAAATTTTGACGAATGCCATAATTTTGTCATGATTATAATAATAGTTTTCACATACAATATTGTTAACAAATTGACGTATAACTTGACGTATCATTCGGTTAATTCTCTTACTAAAGATCATTCGTGTTCAACTCTTGTCTGGCAAGATTTAATTTTTTTGTTTATTGCCATGGATTGCTTTGAAGTTTCCTTCTTGTATCAAGTTATGTTTCTTTAATAACGACAACATCTTCGATTTGATAAGTCGGTGCTTTGTTTCTCTTTTTGTTGAATTGAGTTTTATTCTCTTCTGGTAATTTTCAAATTTGAATTTTCACATTTCTTCTTCTATCATACTTGTAAAGATTTAATTTTTTTTCAAATTTCTGATTACCAAACCACTGTCATAACTAGGTATTGGTAGATCTTTATCTTAATTTCATGAAGATGTATCCGCCAATGACCACGGTCTGGTTGCATAAAGCAGAAAGTTAACTATGTTGTTAGCTGACGCCGTTGTTTACTAAATTGTAGCTATTGATTTAAGAATGTCGTCAGCGATAACAATTGTTTTGTACCAATTATAACGTTTAACGACAAGATCACGTAATTAGTTAACTACATTGTCAAAGTTAACTGGGCATGTATCCTCTCTAAGTTTACTGCGAAGAGTTCAAATAACGTCATGTCTTTCTTAAAGTAAAGCAGTTCTATACATAAAATTTTTTAATAGTTTCTATTAGAGCTAATACTTCTAACTTGTAGTTGCAGTATTTACGTACTGCTGTAATGGTTTTTTACTGTTGTAAGATGTAGTTTATTCTTTTCGACAGCTTCAACATTTTATTGGTTCACCGACTAACGTTAATGTTTAACTCGGTCTCACCGCCTTGCTTAAATATTGCATTTATAAATTTTTAGAAAATTGAAGAATTGTTTTACAATAATTCTGTTTATTTTTCTGTAACCAATGCAAACTTTTGGAGTACTGCCTTTTTTCTAATTTAAACTGTTGAGTTTGCATAGTTATACAGGCATAGTTAGATTATATCTTCTTTCGTCCATTATGCTACTTGGTCACAATTCATTTTTTGCAAAAAAAAAGGTTTTTTGGGCTTATAGTAAAGTGGTTTCTCCTGTGAAATAATAATTTGCATAGATACGCAGTCGTCTCATCTTAAAGTATAATTTACGGGCTGCTAAAAATTTTAAGAATCTTCTAAAAAAAACACACAAAATGATGACCAAAACGTCAAAAAGTCAAATTTATCAGCGACGCGGTAAACACCCCGAAAACCAAACTTCAAATCTGTAATCCTCATCTTCTTTGGTTTGCAGTTAGTAACAAGCGTTTTTACTTTGCTTCTTATTATGTTGATAGACTACGATGATCCTAGACTTCAAACTCAGTGTTTATTACTATTTCCGTTTGAGCTAAATCATTTTTTTAATGATCGGATTAATAACAATACCTTCTGAAGTTATGTGTATTTTGTTGTTCAATGTGACGTCATCTATATTTGTAGTCGCTTTAATGCATTTTTACGGATCACACTAATCCTCCACGAAACTTAGACAGATTAATGTTGGTTTTTTTCATACTCGGTGACCCAATCTTTTTGTATACATCGCCGTTTATTAGGTTTATTACGCTTTTTGTGTCCATAATTGTGTTGCCTGGTTTGTTGTTTATTTTATTCAGTTGTGCGTATTGTCGCTTTATAATCAAATCTATTGCATTTAAAACATTTAAATCTTTTATTTTTGTGCTTACTGATCGGTGTCCTGCTACACGGTAAAAATAATATTATTTCTCTCTATCCTTGTCTGTTTTCTGACGTTGTCCTTCTTTACGTATTTTATCTTCACTGCGTTTTTCTTTTTTACGTTTGCCGTTTTTTGTTTTAAGACACCTAGTATCTAAATGTTCTGTTTGCTTGTTTGTTAGTAAATGCAGATGTTTTCAAAACCATTGTTAAAGAGTTATTTCTACGCCAGCGTTTAAATTAAACCGTCGTTTTTTCAATAACTGTTTTAATAGACCAAACACATGAAATTTTGATGTGTTACTGTTAAAATTAAGATATTTTTTTTAATTCAAGAGTAACACACTATTTATTTGCATCCGAGTGTCACTTTAATGAAAATATTTTGATATAAAGTTATTGGTACGATTTTCATAGCTAATGGATAGTTTGGTGGTTTGTATACGCTGCTATCGTTCTCAATGCATCATTCTGTTATAAATTCAACGCAAAAACTTAAATCCTCAAAGCATCAATTTAGTTCATACAAAATTCATGAAACTTTTTCCTATTGGTCATTTTCTAAACGTTGCATAATATTTTTCTCGGCAATCATTAATCTGAAGATGGCAATTTATTTACTACTAGGACAAGAATCAAATATCTGTAGTTATCTATTTAATCTATTGTGTATTTTACGCAAAAAGCAATTTGTAAAAAAAGATAAATTATTTCAGACAATAAAAAAAATATTAAGATATAATTGCATTTTATTTTAGTGGTATTAAAAACTAATCAGTATAATTTGCCGCATCCTCCTACGCACTGAAGCCTTAGGAAGAATGTTCATTTCTGTCCTATGAAGTATAACTTGGTATAACCTCAGTTTTTTTATTACTTTAAATGTTTCTTAAAACGATGTCTACTACCATAATAAAGTTTAAAATATTGTATTCCAATATGTAATTTGTAATTACAGTGTTTTTTATAAGTTTAGATCTTCAGTAAACAGTAAAGTTAAAAAATATAATCATTATTTATACTGTGCATATTTGTATTAATCAACATGGGAGCATATAATTTAATTAAAACAAATTTGATAACAAAATAATGGAATAATCATTTTATGTGATTTTGGCATCACAGTGACATTCAGCTTTCTTATAGATGGTATCATTTTGATGCATCAAAAATGATAGTGACAGATTATAGATACCAATTTCAAACGGAATTTTTGACACAAATTATGTATGAAAAAGTGACTAAAATGATGTCTAATTGATACCCGAGAAATGGTGTTAAAAAGATATCTTTTTACAAGAATTTTGTTATTTGGGTACTATCAAATGTTTCTATTGCATACTCAGACGTTCATGACGATGTCATTATAAGACTCATTATACTCATACGAATCATAAGCTTATCATCGGAAACAATTTGGTGTAAAAAAGCATTATTTAGTTGTCATCAAACTCTGTAATAATAAAACCAAACGCACCGAAGAGCCAATGTAAAATCAACTGACCACAAACTTTGTAACAACTAAGACTATTAAATTGACAGTTTTTACGCTTATAATTATAGGTGACTTTCGGCTTAGACCGCGTCGTAGATAAACACCCAGGCTTTTTAGGCTTGGCCCTAGTTTCTTTCTTTCAAAACAAAAAGTAGAACTTTGCTTCTGCTGTATTGTCATTCGTGAACCCAAACAAACTGACGTTTTGCAAGAGATTGCAACTTGCATCTTCAGAGTGGTAAATGTTACAGTGACATAATGTTATATATTCCCGATTTATGTTTCTTTTTTAGGTTTGCCGTTTGTAAATTGTTATTTTCGTTTGTGACTTTTCTAAAACTATTTTCTCTAATAAAGTAAAGTTTTCCGTTAAAATTTTATATTGACAAAAGGAAATTTAATAGCCTATAAACCAAAAATGAAAAATTGCTAGTTTGTGTTTTATATATACAACGATTAGATTTATTTGTTAGACGTTGTTCTGTTAGAAAACCGCCTAGAGTACAACAGATTTGCAGTAGCAAAGTTTTTTAACGTACTTCTCCATAAATGTTATCGTATTCATTATTGGCGCGATAGACCTTTTTTAATTTCCTTATTAGAATTTATTTGGAAAAATTTATGTCAAACCAGCATTGCAGTGACAACTGATGTAAGGGCTTAAGAAATAGAAAAAGTTACTAATATTGTTTAAATTTATATTTACTTTGTACGAGGTGTTGACCAATCGTTTTAGCGTTAATAACCTTTTTTTAAAGACCTTAATCACCACTTGAAATTAAAACCACAAGATTGTAAAGGTCCTGTATTTATGAAACCATGGTTTTCAGTAAAATAACTAAAGTGTATAAAATTATTACATCTAAAACGGCAGAAAAAAGTTAGATGACTAACGCTGGAAGATAAATTTAAATAATTGTAAACCGTTTAAAAGAAATATTATTATCATGTATTTTATTATAAATTAATAATATTTTATATGTTCTTATAAAGGACATGTATATATAATCATCTGAACAAGTAAATTGCATAAACTATTTAACCAGCAGATGAAGATGAAGAGAGTAAATTTGTTCATATTTTTTATTAATTGCAAAATCTTAATTTTTATTTGTTTTTGATAATAACGTATCTTTAAGATGTATCTACGTAAATTTAAAAGCAAATGGTAATGGAAAAATTATCGTTCGTAATAGTAATAGTGGAATTTACCGATAATATTATAACGTTTTTAAAACTAAATTTATTTTACACGTATTTATTTACACGATAAATACAATTTAACTACTTTTAACTAACACTGTACTTTTTATTTATCTAAAACTGGTTTTTGTTAATGTTTACAACACGTTCGCGACGCTGTATTTATTTTGACAACACACGTTAAACACTTGACTTATTCAAACCGACAAAGTTTTCTTCCAATTCAATTAGAAAAAACTGACTCCAACTTCTTCCCAACACTTTTTTATATTCTTCCGTTATCGGAATTCAGAATATGCCATTGTTATCGATAAAGGTCCCAAAGTTTCCAAATACTTCGGGAACACATTAATATAATAACCAGTTAAACTTATTTCATGTTTAGCTTTACACCATAATGTATCAAATCAGCACTCATAAATAGATAACCAAATTCAAAAAAATTTAATGCAATATCCTTTTTTCAGTAAATCACAAGAAATGTATCTTTTTCTTCTTTTAAGGTTTTGTGATAAGCAGATGTTGATTTTTGTCTAACTATTGCCTCGTGCCATACAATTGATATGTGCTACGTGCGTACGTACGTACGGTTATTTCAGTCAAATTAACCGTTTCCTTAATATACTTTCGGTACTCATTCCTTAAACCCATAGATCGATATGTATGTTGCAGCAATGTTTTGAACTAATGGCAATTATTTACAATTTGTATGAGTGCACAACGATGACATAATACTTGCAGCAGCTACTGAGACACGAGTATAGTTACCTTTTGCACCAACATTTTGGCTTTCTTCATTCTTGTTGCTTGAGGAAGAAGGGGTACTGTGAGAAAGCATTTGTATAATCAAAATTTTTCATTTCGTGGTAATTTTGATATGCGGACACACATAGCATACTTCGTTGCCTAATTTCGTAAAGCTTATGTTTATTTCTGAAACGGCTTGCTACGTAAAATTTGGGAACTGGTGGTAAACTTACTTTTTCTTCCCCGAAACTAACTCTGGGCGGAGTTCCCAAATAGAACAGATGTTGAATATGGAGGGCGCCAAGCCTTATGGAACGCGACAGCTCTAGGAAGGCCAACTCAAAGCCCAAATCTAATTGCCGAATCCACACGCAAATAAAACAAACAAAAAATGGTCGTTTGGCTATATATGTATTGCAAAAAAAACAAAAAAAATAAGACAATAAATGTAAATAAAAACTTTTTGGGTAGCGCGGCTTACCTCTACATCAATATATATTACAACATGCATTTTGACAGGACATCCAAGACCATAGAACTACACGACAGTTTGCGACGAGCCCCAATCGCACATGAAAATTTCCCCAAATAGCCGGGTAAGACTAAACCTACTATAAGTTGCTATAAACAAACATAACGTTAACTTTTTAAGCTACCGAAAAGGTGTACCTACCCAGGTGGTCAGTAGATAAAAGTGGCATCGTGTAGAAGCTTAAAATTCTCCAAAATAAGGTACGTGAATTAAACAAATTTCCAATTCAATCCAAATACTTACTACTAATTGACTGTTGCTTTGTAGTATAATCCGATGGCTGGAGATTAATTTAATTTTCAAAACTACATAAGCTGACTTCCATACACTTTGGTGAAAACAGGAAAAGTGAAGTCTAATCACAACGACCTTGTTATCAACCAATGCCTCGCCAAAGTTAAATAACGTAATTTTTTGTCTGATAAAACTGTTTGAAATTTTAAAAATTGTGCAGGTCAGGATTTTAACGTTACAGGCTTTTTTGTAAGTTTGGTAACTCACTTTTTCATCAGGGTAACATGTAATAAAGTCTTCAAACATATTTGTTATTTTAATATCATTTGGTGGAAGAGCAATATATGTTGTCTTATAAAACACAAGAGTTTCAAAAAAAAGGGTTTTACATACCTTTTCAAAATTTTTTTCTTTATTTAAAAAACTATAATCTAGAGTTTTATTGCGTTTGCTTATTGGTTCTTTTGTTATTTTACGCTTTTTTTTCTTTCAAAACTATTATACTGTGCATCCACGCCTTTCATCTATTATAATTCATTCTATAAAATTATTTTTAAATGAAATATTACTTTTGCTTTCCTATAAGGAAAGTATAGCGATCGCAATTTTTTTTGCATAATTTCGCGTTTTAAAGTCTCCTGAATCAAAAAAAGTATTTCTGAAAAAAAATTTGGGTGTCTGTGTGTAAAAATGTACCCACGATAACTCTCGAACCATAAGACCTAGTAACTTGAAATGTGGTTAATTTTTTATATTCTCTCGGTTCTATCAAAAGATGGGTCTGATAAAGAAACCGAAAAAGACTGTATCCGCCATTTCTAACAGTTTTTCTTATATAATTTCGTACGTATGTAAATTATTCGAATTATGTTTACAGTTTCTTATAGAGTTATTTCTTTTTAACAATTTATTCAAATAATTTTTTTTTCTAACACTAACAGTTTATCAGATATTTGATTTATAATTGAAATTGAATTCCATATATGATTCTAGGTTCGAATCCAGCCTACAACAATTTTTTTTAGAAAAAAATTTGATATCTTGAAAGGAAACAAAGATACGTTAAAAAATAACAATTTTTCTCTAAATTCTTTTGACTTGTTTATATACGGAGTGCTGCATCTTATTTAAATTATCTTGGATGCACCTACGATAACTCTCGAACGAAAAGTTCTAATTACTTGGTATGGAGCTGGCTTTTTATATTCTCTCGGTTCTTTTAAGAGATGGGTTTAATAAAGAAACCGGAAGTGGGTTTATTCGTCATTTTTAACGGTTTTTCTTATACAATTTTGTACTTATGTGAACTATTTGAATTATTTTTACAGTTTCTTATAGAGTTAATTTTTGCTAATAATTTATTTTAATAAAAAAAATTTCTAACGTTAACAGTTTATTAGATATTTGACTTGTTTATATACGGAGTGCTGCATCTTATTTAAATTATCTTTAGATGTACCCAAGATAACTCTCGAACCAAAAGTACTAATGACTTGAAGTTTGGTATAGAGCTGGCTTTCTATATTCTCTCTGTTCTATCAAAATATGGATTTGATAAAAAACCGGAAGTGGGTGTATCAGCCGTTTTTAACAGTTTTTCTTATATAATTTTGTACGTATGTAAATTATTCAAATTATTTTTACAGTTTCTTATAGAGATAATTCTTCCTAACAATTTATTTAAATAAAACATTAACAGTTTATCAGATTTTTAGTTTGTAATTTAAAATGAATTTACAAATATAATATAGTTTCGAATCCTGTCTGTGACAATTCTTTTTTACTGATTTACTAAAGGGGTAAGTAATATCGAGGCGCACAAATATGCTAGAAGATCAATGCAAACGTGTACATATCACTTCAAAATGGTTTTATGACAGCATAACCTTAAAATGATATGTAACTATTCCTTCATCATTCCTTATAGGAAAGTCGTGTGGTGACCACACCAGTTTTTTTAGTAAATTTTATTAATATCATTTTTTGCAATTACGTGGACATTTCAGACAATGATTTGCTTTATTTCTCGCAATTCTTCTTGAAACCGTGCGAATTTTTTTTAAATTTTTTTTCGAGGTAGTAGTTGCAACTTTATCTTTATCGTGTACAAATTTTTTATTATTTTTCTCAGTACTGCAGGATGAGAAATCTGTTGTACTGAAAATCTGGATCAGCAACCAAATCGTCATCAACTTTTTCAATAAGTAATTTCTCCGTCTGTACCGTTTTCTTTAAACAAAAATACATATTACTTTTTTACATCTATCTACACAATAATATTAATTATCTTAGCAACATAATGGTTTTCATCAACAACCACGTTGCACTTTGTTGTGCAGATTCTAAACAAATTTATTCCTGTTGAGAAATTTTACCTTAAATAAAAAATAAATAATAAATACATTTTTGATGTAAGCACAACTTAGAATTATTTTTATTGTTGAATAATACAAGATGATATCATACTTTTATTATTTAATGGCGTAGAAATGAAAATGAAATTTTGTAGAAAGTTTGGTCACTTACTGCTCATTGGTTAAAGCTAATTAACTCATTTTGACCCATAATGTCACTTATTGCTGTTTACCTTTTTAGGGTAGTATTAGCATTAATGTAAATATACTGCATTTGCAATGCGATTGTGTAGTGCAGTGTAAAATTTTTTAAGACAAAACTTTTCGATAAGCTTAAAGTATTTACAACAAACCTGCACATTTAGTTCTATATTATGGTGATTAAACTGTGTGTTAAATTAGAATAACTATAAATAAAATAATTCACAATCAAGGACAGAAATAACAACGTTTGATAACAGTCATCTCATAATAAAAGTTACCATGTATAAAAGGTAACTGTAAATAATTATAACAGCAAAAAACGTTATAAGTTGATTTTACACCCACGTAATTCAAAATAATTTTGAATCAAAACTATGAGATAAAACCACAACGTAGAAAACATTGATAGTAAAAGCAAAATTTGAATGTTTTCCTACAATTGCATCGACAAAACCCTATAACTTTATATCCAAGTATGATAATGTACCCATTGGCAACCTTTGATGGCAGAGCCATCTCGTTGTATAAGTTACTATGTATAAAAGATAACTGTAAATAACTATTCGCGCATCTTTTCAGATCCATGTGAATGCAACTATACTTATTGAAGCGTTCTCGAAGTAATTGGAAACTTTGAGACAATGATCAAAAAACGTGAAACATTTTGGATGCAGATAATGGAAGTATATAAAAAGTGTTTGGAAGAAGTCCGGGTCAGTTTTTTTGAATTGAGTCGAACGAAAATTTAAGAAAACCTTGTCGGTTTAAATAAATAAGTGATTAACTTGTATGCTAAGATAAATAAATAGAGTTCACGTGCTAGTAAAAAATAAATACGGCGTTGTAAGTGTACGTTTGTTTTTTAATATAAACAAATACGGGTTTAGATAAACAAAAGTTATACGTAGACATAATTTTTTGAGTGATAGTAATATATAAATTAATGTAATAATAACTATTCCTTACTCGTTGACGTAATTCGTAACACAATTACTTACGATTTTTTGTTAAATGTAAATATTTGGATTAACTTTAATTTATTATTAAAACATTTGCGTTTTGAACAATAATGCATTAAAAAAATTACAAAATGCTTAATTTGTTTTTGCAATTATACAAATGTACCAAATTTTAAAAGAATGTATTAAACTTGTATGAAATAATATACTATATTAAAAAACGTATTAGATGCAACAAAATATTGAGAAAAAAAATAATAATTAATAAGTGAAATGTTGTAATAGATATAATATTATAAACAATTTTATGATTTACCAAATATTAGTATATAATACATTTTATATTTAAATTTAAAGAAAGCATGTATTCTGTTTGAATATATGGCATTGTAGTAGCACTAAATAACAACAAATCATTAAAATTACAAACGGCCATGTTCCACAAACTGTTGAAAAATTTAGAAATAGTTGGCATTGTCAGATAGAATTATTTTCTTCTGTGATTTCGTAGTCGGGAGTTCGCCCACTCATTTTTATTGCGTCATGTTTCTTGTACGTGCGCAGGGTTACCACACTGCAGACAACAGTCGAACACAAGTGTCCCCAGACTGTCGATGAGAAATGAGATAATATGATATCGGTTTGTTTTTCCTGTCTTTTTCACGTTTTTATAAGTAACCTGAAAAGTTTTTGTATTGTACTAAAGTTTATATATTGTGATATCTGGATATGAAAGCTTAACATTAAACATCAATGACATTTGCCGGTCGTACAAGATAAATACACTTGATTAACGTTTTATGCTCATTTAAACCTAATTGGTTATCTGAAAATTTAATATAAAGTTTGTTTAAGAGTTTTGAGATAATATAGTAGCAAAAAGTTAATAAAATCCTATTTAAACGTTTTTTGTAAAATTGTTTTTGTAGAACACAAAATTGGTTTTGTATTTATAACGTCGTAGTATATAATTAAATAAAAGAATTTCTTCGTAAACTTACAGATTCGACAAGCTTAATTATATATATATTGTTTATATATCCTATTAACTTATCTACGTTAGTACTTTATAATTCAAAAATAATTTGCTTTTATTAAATTTTAAATATACATATATACATACATATAAAAAATACAACAAAAATTAAATTTAAAATTAAATTATTTTAAAAAGTCTGTTTTAATTATAATAAAATGCAAACAAAAATTAAACTAATTTACTAATTAATTAATTTAAATGTTATTGTTTATAATAAGTAGGTACATTGTAAGGTACTACATTTAGTTCCGGTTTTTCAATTAACGAATTTCAGATTTATTAAACTACGGTTAATTTAAAAATTATTATTATTACTATTATTGGTTAGTTTGTTTTTACTACCAAAGTTAAACTGTACAAGCGATTAATGAAAGAACCAGAAACCGTAAACCTCGACAGTAATACTAATAAATTTTGGTTAGATATGTTATGGACTAAACCGCAAGGAATTATTCAACCAAATCGGCTTCCAAGTAGCAGTCTTCACAAGTAGTTTTTAACATACTTAATTTAGTAGTAATAAGTTCATGGATAAGATAACGAAAACAAAAGTTGTAGAAAATATATTTCGAAACTTGCGAAGTTCACTACATCTTAATAAGATGACTCAAAATTAACAGGCAGGCGAACACAATTCTAAACTAAAAAATGTACGAATAAATCAAAAAAACAATTGCAAAATTTGTGAAAACATAGTATGTGAGAAATACGTTGGCATTATAATTAAAGAAATTATGCACACATCAAAATAATTTAAGAGACAAATGTAAACAGTATGATTAGTCAATTAAATTATTTTGTGATTATAGCATACAGAACTTTGTTTTGACAGTTTTGATGTTCATTTGACTGTTTTTTGCTTTTGCAAAACAGATGAGTTTAGTCAATGAATTTGTATCAAAATGGTTTTGTTGCTTTTTAGATTACTCGGTTTATGTGTATTGAATTCAGAACAAGTTGAGTTTTACAGTGTAATCAATAAAGATGGAAAGTGTGCAGTTTAGTTGTTATATTCAGTTAAAAGCTGTGGGCATGATACAGAGAGGTATGACTGTTCGAAATGTGGCGACTGTTGTAAATTCTTGTAAAAGTATCATAGGGCGCTTGTGACAGCGTTATCAAGAAACTGGTGATGTAAAGAATAGTATACTAAAACTCAATTTATAGAATAAACACGCTTCAATCACGAGACCGGATTTTATACACGAGCCGCGCAGCGGCGGGTTTATGAAGCGGTCGAGTGATTGAAACGTATTCTGTGACGTGTGCTTTATACTATTTGTTCTATTTTGATACAATATTTAATATTTCACGTATAATTTTAATTTTAAACCAACTTTGGGAAACTTTTATATTTTATTGAATTGGCAATACTTACACTTTGACAAATTGAAATTTATGTGTTAACCTAAAATCTCATACAAAATTATCTCTTTATACCTTTATAAGTAGATAACTTTGAATTAATAGGACATTTTATCTTGGCATCAAACTTTGAATTTCAATTATTAAGGTCCAACAATTTAGATTTCTTTTTCATGTAACGTCAACTTACGATACAGAGATACCAACTTTAAAAAAACTAACATTACTAAAATTCGTGTAAGAATTTGCTTATTCTTACACGGATTTTAGTGTAAGAAACGCTAATTCTCAAGTCAAAATAGAGAATAGTATATTTAAACACAAGTTACAGAATGAACGCGCTTCAATCACGAGACCGGGTTTCATACACGAGCCGCGCAGTGGCGAGTTTATGAAGCGGTCGAGTGATTGAAACGTATTCTATGACGTGTGCTTTATACTATTTTCTCTATTTCGATACAATATTTAATATTTTTCGTATAATTTTAATTTTAGGACATCGGGAAACTTTTATATTTTATTGAATTGGCAACACTTACACTTTGACATATTGAAATTTATGTGTTAACCTAAAATCTCATACAAAATTATCTCTTTATACCTTTATAAGTAAATAACTTTGAATTAATAACACATTTTTATTTCATCTTGGCATCAAACTTTCAATTTCAATTGTTAAGGTCCAATAATTTAGATTTTTTTTATGTAACGTCAAGTTACGATGCAGAGATACCAACTTTGAAAAAACTAACATTACTAAAATTCGTGTAAAAATTTGATTATTCTTTCACGGATTTTAGTGTAAGAATAGTATATTAAAACACAAGTTACAGAATGAACTCGCTTCAATCACGAGACCGGGTTTCATACACGAGCCGCGCAGCGGCGAGTTTATGATGCGGTGGAGTGATTGAAACGTATTCTATGACGTGTGTTTTATACTATTTTCTCTATTTTGATACAATAATTAATATTTTTCGTATAATTTTAATTGTAAAACAACATTGGGAAACTTTATTATTTTATTGATTTGGCAACACTTACACTTTGACATATTGAAATTTATGTGTTAACCTAAAATCATACGAAATTATCTCTTTATACTTTTATAAGTAAATAAATTTGAATTAATAAAACGTGTTTATTTTATCTTGGCATCAAAATTTGAATCTCAATTGTTAAATTCCAATAATTTTGATTTCTTTTTCATGTAACGTCAACTTACGATGCAGAGATACCAACTTTGAAAAAACTAACATTACTAAAATTCGTGTAAGAATTTGCTTATTCTTACACAGAATTTAGTGTCAGAATGGCTAATTCTCATGTCGAAATAGAGAATAGCTAATTCTCATATCGAAATAGAGAAAAGATATTCTGACTCTATCAGAAAAACGAATGCTGTACAAGATAGATTCCTTTAAATCAAATGTTTTCGTAACCAAAATCTTACGGCTAACCAGTTTAAAAGTGAGCTCCAAAATGATTTATCAAATGGCATTCACTAGTCAAACTGTAAGAAATAGGTTGCATTATGTTCATCTTTATGCTCGACGTCCTGCAAAAGTTTCCGTGCTTTTACGTGGCAATCGCACACGGAGATTAGAATAGGCCGAAGAGCACAAAAACTGGCAAGAACAAGACTAAACTTACGTGTTCTTCACAGATGAATTTAGATTTGGTTTGAGACTAAATTCTAGAAGACTAAGGGTGTGGACGAGACCTTGAAATAAAAATCGTTTAACAATTATTTAAGAAGTTTGTCGTTACCAAGAGGAAACAGCTATGATTTGACCTGGAATTAAAATTGGCCGTAGAACTGAGCTCGCTTTTGTTGAAAGCTTTTTACGGCATACGCATATTGGGATACACTTCTACAACCTGTTATCCTACCACAAGAAGAACAAATCGGGGGACAATTTTTATTGATGCATGACAAGGCTCGAACACAAGTGGAAAAACCAGTTAAAATATTAATAATTTTTTGTTATTAAAAATTAAAGATTTATTGTTCAACTTTATGTTTTGTTTTATTGTTGTGTCATAATGCTTCCACTAGCTGCAACAACGGTTATTTTTAGCCTTGTCCTTTAGATCATTTTGGTGTGTGTGTGTGTTCATGCGGTATTTAATTACTTATTATGTTTTAATATCTTTAAAATAAAAAAATCTCAGAGTTTCTCATTTTACTGTTACAATATAATTATAAACTCTGATCAATCTGACGATTAGCGTACTTATAGGTACATAAATTATGCTGTATTTCTAGTGTAAATGTGAAAATTCTAAATACTATGAATGTGTCAAACTTTCAAAACTAAACTTAAAATATTAATAACCAAAGCAACCTAAAATTACTAGTATATTATCTTTTACAATTAGGTCAAACATATATATATTTTAGTGTTGAAAACACTTATAGGGAGCTTGATTTGAAGGCTCGTGTAACGAAACGATGAAACGCTCAGATGAAACAAATCTGGAACTTGCGTTGGTGTTCAATTTCACTTCATTTGTTGTATTTTTCAGATGCAATGTTTATTATTATTAAACAAAATATTCCTTATGATTCGTTTTACGTTTTAATAATATAATGTCTTAATTTCACTCAGCAGTAATGAAAAGTTATAGTTATTTCAGAATTAGATCCGCGCGAGCTTCCGCCTTGTACGCTGCAAAAACGGTACAATATATATAAAAATTGCACATAAACAATTTATTGAGCACAAAATTCACTACAAAAAAGTCCGCGGGGCTGTATAATTATATCTAATAGTTTAAGAGTTACAGAACTTTAATGTAATTTTCGTGATACTTTGCACACTTGTTTTTTTTTAAACTATTCAACGTAATTGTACCCTTCCCCCGACTTTTTTATAGTAAATTTTGTTTTCTATAAAATTGTTTATGTGCAACTTTTTTCTATCTTGCACCGTCAGTAGCGCATTTGTTTAATATTAATAAACTGTGGATGCATATTTCTAAAGATGAAATCTCCACTTTGCAACTTTTACATCTGAAAGCTCGAATTGTATCATAATCTTAGAAGCTGTAGAACTCTTAGAACAATGTGGAACATTTAGTTTTGTTGTTTTTTAAAAATGCATTTCAACTAGTTAGAGTGTGGTGAAGCAATTGTCAGGAATCCAAAAGTATTCAATTAAAGTTTCACTTTGGCTCTAAAATTGATTGTGTTTAGAGAAAATTTTACATTTATCCGATTGCTTTCAAACGTATCTAAGCCAGCAGAAAATGAGTCAGTGGACGTGAATCGCAATTTTTCGACTTTTCCTCGCATAACATGATTGTGAGCGCAATATTATTATTTGAGCTTTGCGAAGGTGACTTTTTGCCTTGAAAATATTTTGTGTCAAATAAAGCTTGATGTTTTGAGATTTTGTTGCTTGCTTTGTGATTCTTACCGTACATCACTTGGAGAAGAAAAGCTATGCGTTACCAACACAGCCCAAATACCCATTTTTGTGCTTCTCTAGAAAAATTTTCTATAAAAGATGTATCCTCCAGTTTGCAATTATTTTACACTAAACTATTACATACTACTAAAGCTATAATTGGAAAACAACAGCCGGGACTGTTTGGATTTAGAGTTTTTAATACTAATTCAATACCGAGCACATTTTCTGTTCCTCTTGGAGAGATAAAGAGCAACATGCCATGATGTTTGTTCAAGCGGATGGATTTAAGATAACGCAATGTAGTTTCTTTTTAGATAAGTCACTGGAAGCTATGTTTTATCAGCGCGCAGCAATTCTTGATAATGAACGGTCTTGCTCATAACTTATTATGGCAAAAAATTCTCTATAAAATTGGTGATGCTGATTTATCATCTTTCAGCGATGAAGAGGTTATGGAAAACAATTCTCAGATATTTCATGGACAAATGTTAAATATAAACAATTGGTGAATTATCATACGACCATATTCTCGTTTAATATGTACCTAGAATACTAGTTATTTGTGTTTTTTTATTATTCATGTATGCATTTTTATTTTTGAAGACTGTAATTAACCTTGTTCATTATATTACGTAGGTAATATTGTGTTAGCAAGCTTTCACGGCCGTTGTTTAACGTAGCACTGTTTTTCGGGTGTTGCCGCGTCACAAAACTTTCACTTAACGTTTCGCTGATCATCCTGTCAGCTTCTTCAGAAGATTTCTAAAAACTGATGTTATCATCTTGCGTTCCTCGTTATATACCGTCTTTCGGCTCCGCTTCGTTGATCTAGTGATCAGCGAAGCGGAGGCAATACGGAGCCGACTAACCCTTATATTTGTGCGCCTTGATATTACTTTCCCCTTTAGTAGACTATTAAAATTTATTATTTCTAACGTATTTTGCGTTCTCTTTATTACATGGAATTTTTTTCTAAAAAAATCGTTGCAGACAGGATTCGAACCTAGATTATATTTGTGAATTCATTTATATTATAAATAAAATTTCTAATAAACTGTTAATGTTAAGATTTTTTTATTTGAATAAATTATTAGGAAGAATTATTTCTATAAGAAACTAAAAATAATTTACATACGAACACAATTATATAAGAAAAACTGTTATTACTATTATTATACAAAAAAATTTATTTTTAAAGTTACGATTTTATACTTTCTAATAATAAAAACACATTAGAATCAATTTGAGCAACTGAAAAAAAAGTTTACATTTTACAGTTTTTTGTTAATTAATACCGATTACGACTTTAACATTTCTATTGTTACAATCCGTTTTATACTTAACAGAGAATAGAATACATTGTTTTTTTTTAGAATTTTTAACCTACTGAATAAAAAAAAATTAATAAGCAATCGGGAAATTTATTACGTAAGTAATATTCTAAAGTTTCTAAGAGGGTAATAAAATTATCTTTGCAACTTCGTCGTAGCATTTGAGATCATATCATGCTAGAAGCTTGTTTACATGAACGAAGGATCTTTGTAAAGGAAATTAACGTTGTATGATATATACAGTAAAGTAATTGCAAAAATAAAATAAAACCAAATTTTGTAATATCATAACTTAGTTTCAGTCAAACATTTACGAACAGCATCTTAATGAATACTCCAATTCAGCGTGGATAAGCATCATTTTTTGTTTACTACCACATAGTTTCAAATTTGTCTGATTTAGGTTAATTATAATGCAGCATTCATAGATTTTATTGCAAATAAAAATGATTTAAGACAAGATTCAATACGCAGTCTACTCACAACGTAATATGTTATGTACCTATTATTTTACAGTAAAAGTAATTAAAGACAAACATGATAGTATCAATATTTTTATTAGAAAAAAATATAAATGTATTTAATTTGTGCTTTTTCTCAATAATATTAAAGATATTATTTACTTATTTAACTTTTGCAAGTAGAAATAGATTAATCTTGTGATTTTTTGATTTTATTTACTGTAAGCGGTCAGTAATCAAACGAATTCAAACTAGTATAGCACTAAGTAACGTGTAATTTTTTTTAATTGAAATGGTTAAAGTATTTAATTTTAAACAATAAGTTATAAAAATAAAAACGATATGTTATCAATAAGTGTAAACCTCAAACTAGTTTACGAAAAAAAAACACAAAAACGAAATATTAAGATTAGTAATACAGCAATTTTAGGTCATGTCAAATTATCAACTGTCTTTAATTGTCGTGAAAATATCTGGAAAAATTAATTACGTTTAACTAGTATTTGAAATATTGTCACTCTTATTTAAATAATATAACAATTTAAGTTAATTATCTTAAATCTTTAATTTGTGGACGAATAGATAAAAAAAGTGCTTTTTACATTAAAATCAAGCAAAAGTTGAAACATCAATTTGTATGTCAAGTACGGTAATATAAAATTTGGAAATGACAGATTTGTAATATAGAAACAACAACATTATATAGCAAATTCTTTTATTTTATAGTTTAAAAAAAAATTGTTTTATTTTATACAGTAAAATATTTAATTGTTAAAAAAAGTTAATTTATATCTGCAATATAGTTAAAACTAAAAAACTAGTTTTTCTCATTATATCAATTTAACTTTATTTTTTAGCTATGGAGTTTGTATGATGACCTAGAAAAGTTATTCATACGTTTAGAATAGTAACACAATTAAACGGTTCTGTTTAATTGTTCTCAAATATTATTACATATTCATGATAGTGTTAGTTTTGTTAAATCAAAATTTAGCAAATTGCATAATACAAAACGTTTGAGTGCAAATATTTATCGTTTATTTGCCAAATTTAGTTTGTTTTCAAATATTATACTATTTTGCTTTACACTTCTATAAATTAAATTGCTGATTAATATACGTATTTTAATTTACAACTAATTTAATTACTTGCCTAAGAATACTGCATATATTTTTATCAGCATGTCTATATATGTATATACACGTATTATTCTTTGTAACATGTTATTTATTTTTTTATTTTTGTTTATAACATTTGTTTCTACAGTAGTTAGGTACTTAATAATAACTTTAACGTATATTAATAATAAAAAAACATTTTCAAAAAAGCTTGTTTTCGAATAGCTTTTTATTATTAATTAATTTTTTAATTTTTAGTTTTTACTAGACTAAAAATGTAGTCATCGAAACTGAACCAACATGTATAGATTCAATTCCTTTGGATTAAAAAAGTGATTCTTTCCTTATCTAGAGCTAATGGTTGTCGATTCAAGTCAAGCGTATCATAAAAATGCATTGTTATCGGAACTAAACCAACATGCAAAAATTCTGTAGTATAAGAAGAAATGGTTCTAATCCAGCTCGGAAGACATGACCTAAATAAACAAACATGCATTGTAAGGTAAATAAAAGCTTGTGATGTATTGCGCGAGCATTTGAAAAAAATTATCTATCAACTAAGTTGCAAAAATAAAATATAATTTAACCAAACAAAAAAAACTATTTTTTATTACTCTGCTTTACTTTTGGACACTAACATGATAACATAAATTTGTCCATACAGAAAAGGAAAGAAAAAATAGAGAGACAGAGAAACAGAAAAATTAACACGTATAATAAAATATCAATTTCTTGTGTTAAGGCTCCCTTTCACACGCCAACATGTTTGCGCAAACTAGGTTAAACAAACCGATTTGCGCAATAATTTGTGCGTAAAAAAGCAAAAATTTTGTTTGTACATACAAAAATAATTGGTTTGGGCAAATCTGTTCGGTTTTGATTAGTGATGGTGAATTTCGTTACTTTTGAGTAATCGTTACTATTCGTTACTTATACATTTTGTATTCGTTACTTTAATTCGTTACTTTGATTACTTTGATTACTTTGGATACTATGACTACTTTGACAACTGCATGTTTTTGTGGTAATAAATACGGGTACCGGAATATAATTCCTTGAATCGTTTCGCGATAGGGATTTGATTACTTTAGACGTATGTGCATAAATGACTAGAACGTGTTGTAAAACACTAATTTATGTAAACATTTTTGACAGTAGCTGATACCGGAGAAACTTATCATTTTAAATACAAAACAAAACATATGTACTTTGGATTGTTAGTATTTATTAACGCTTTTAAAATTAATTTTAAGAAATGGAAATAAACAATATATAATGTAAAAGCTTCAACAAATATTTCAAAGTATAAAATTATAAATTTTCGATAATAATAAATTTTGTTTTTTGCTAAATTTTGAAAAAGATGTTATCCAGAAAATAACAGAATTAACATTTGTATATGTATGAATACGAATAAGTACACTTATACCTCAAAACGTTGATAATTTTGGTTTTATAAATTGCACAATTTAAGAAATTTAATTTAAGAAATCTAAGGGAAGAACAGAGATCACTAATATCCGTATTATAATGTGTTTAAAAAGTTAAGGTACTGCGTCGTTTATGCGCTTTGTATTCAATAATGTCCCTACAAAATTACAATTCATAAAACGAGTAATGATGTGTACTAAGTACAAACGGGTACTCGAACCGATTTTGCAGATGTGAATACTGTAATCGAATGGTACGAATGTAACTATGTAACGAATACTTTGCCTATCGAGTAATCGTTACTTCGGATCCTAGCGAGTAACGAGTACTCAAGTAACGAATAGTTACTTATTCTCCATCACTAGTTTTGATTTTTGGTTTGAGGTTGGTGCGCTGGTTTGAGCGTAAAAGCGCAATTTAAACCGGTTTCTGCAGTTGTCACACGCAGCATCTGCGCATTGGTTCTATTTGCACATGTTGCCCACGTTTTGTCTGCTACGCTCCATGCTGATTGGTGTAATTAAACTTAACAATAGTCAATAAGTTTCCTCGTCCATCCGCAGATAGTTACGAAAATCTTCAGGTTTATTCCGTAATTGTTGTATTAAACTAGTATGTGCCAATAAGAGTCTTTTTTGCAGCCACGATTTCGTTGCTCTTCTATTCTTTTTTTGCGTAATGAGTTTCTTCTTAATAACACAAGCAGCAATAAGTCCTAGCAGTAATTCCTTCTATTTGTCTATATCCATATTATTTTTTCCATTTCTGCAATATTGTTGTAAAAAAGTGCTAAATTGTTTGAGCGTTAAAAGTACGTACGTCGACTCCAACATGTTTGAGATTTCGGTTTGTTCAACGTAGTTTGCGCAAACATGTTGGCGTGTGAAAGGGAGTTTTTACTTCTACCATACTAGAATATTTGATGGAGAAGGAACATGCAAGATACCTCCAGCATCTATTGTATTATAAAATAAAACACATACATGTAAACAGTGAAAGAAATTGCAATATGTTGCAGAAGCTTATAAACGATGAATTCAATTCTACAAATTAATTACGGAAGTCACACACTTCCGGATGATTGAGACGGCTATTCAAAAAATTCAAGCAGAAGATACAGAACTTTACATTTAAAGTGTTAGAAAACCCAGCGGAAACAACAGTATATTTTTAAAATATACCCGTTATTTTTGTAGCAGCAATGAAGAAAACGTAACTGTAGAAATAGAAACAAACTCCACAACAGGAAGTTAGAGGAAAGAAAAAGACTCAATAAAAAGTAAAATGGAGTAAAAGCAATCTGTTACGCTTTTGACAAACTACTTACACTGCTGAAAATGATGATAGTATACTTCCAATAAAAAACTTCTGTTGAACTGTTTGAGATATTTTGGGAAAAACAATTATTGAATCACATAGAAGAATATACTGTATTTTATGCATTGCAAAATAATCCAAATAGTTCTTTCCAGATTTCTATAAATAAAATAAAATTATTTTTAGGGTTTTTACTAATTTTGGAATATAGTTCAAAACCGCGGGGTTATATGTATTGGAGTACTGACCCCAACCTTTAAAACACGGTCATATTAGGGGCAATGTCTAAAAATCGATTTACAAAAATTATAAAAAAACTTACATTTTACTGATGATTACTTAGAAAAATTACAAAAAAGCTGATATATTTGACCTCGAATTGAATACTTGTCAAACGTTGTATCCAAACCGTAACTGTAATTTTTTATTGACTTCACAGGACTACCACCCATAAAGCAGATGACAGAGTACGGATTTGGATGTATTGGGACCATCCGACAAAATAGAATTGCCTATTAAATAAAAATTCAATAAAGAAGCAAGCCAGAGCTTCACATTCTTTTATAAATGCGGCGAATGATATAATTGTTATACAACGGAAAGATAACGCGACAGTTCAGGTGGCATCCAACTGTAATGGAGTATTTTATCATTTCATTTAAAAGATTTAGAAGATATATTTAGTCCAAAACTTTACAAAACATTTAAAAAAAAAATTTTTAAGTGAGTAAACAAATAACGGATGAAAAAATTATTAAAATGTAAATTAAAAATGTGGCGTTGTATAGGTTAACTAAAAAAATATAATTATTAAAGTTATATAATTAAACACTGAACTAAAACACCTCAATCTAATTCATTTGACTTAAGAAAACAGAGAAAACATACATCAACAAAAGCTATTAAAACTAATTACAACTGCAATTTTATATAACATTTAATTGTTTTGAATTACCTCAAACCTGTTTTTGTGCGGTCTTTTTTTTGTGTGATTTTTTTTTGTGCGGTAAGTAAAAATTTCAATCAAATTGAACATAATTGACGAAGTTATCAATAAAAAAATGAGTAGAATTGATCGGCCATTTAGTTTTTTCGGTTTATGATATGTGAATGTATTTCATCACATTACATAAGTATTGCGTCAGCCAATTACAAGAATTTCCATGTAAATAGGTAAATCACAGAAATGCAAATAACATATTTAAAAATGTTCGCAAGTATATTTTCTAAATCAGATTCCAAAATGTTTGGCGAAATTCCAAGTATGTACTAGTTTTTTCGTAAGGTTTTGAATTATTTTAAACGTGACTTTTTTTATGCGGTCCCTATTCACCGCATAAAAAAAATACTTTTTAATTGTGTTCCAAAAATTATATTTTACAGCTGCTTGTGAAGTTTTGTGCGATTTTTTTAATGCGTTTTCTTTTATGCGATCCCTATCCACCGCACAAAAACAGTTTTGAGTGTATATAGAATGAATATATAGCTGCTACACCAACACACGTAACTTTCTTTTGTACCTTTTTTTAAAGACAAAACTACTTTGCCTAATTCTTGGTTTAAAGTTCACTACTGTTTTTCTGCACGCCTTTGATAGACAAAATAACTGGGCAGGCAACCAACAATGCTTGCAAAATTTTAATTTGAACTGAAATTAATACATCAGAATACTGCAAGCTTCTAAAAATGTAGTGCAATATGTATAAAGAAATTAAAAATAATATTTTAGCAGTATCAGCTCAGCGTGAAACAGAGGTATTGAAACAGATAAAAATTCGAGACCATTTAAAATCATTCGAGGTAGTTACCGGAATGTTCTTGATGCAGATAACTTAAAAAATAAAAAGTGTCTAAATTATGTTAGGAATGTAATCGGGTTTAGTAAGAAAAAGAATGCGGTGTCGTCGGTCTAAAAAACAAAGTGTTAAACGTTAAACGCGCGTGCTAGTAAAAAAAATACGCCGTAAAAAAAAGGTGTTGATAAAATAAACAAAAGTATAATTTATCTGACAGTGTTTGTAAATATTGAGTGATAGTTATATACAGCGTGTCTCAGGATTGATGTTACAAGAGGTGATGTGGAACTAAAGGTTTTTGAGGTATAATTTGACTTTTTGCAATTAAGCTCTGTTTAGTTTGAAACCTATTTTTAATGTATTTTTGATTTTTAAAACCACGTAAACCTTAACAGTTGAGCAAGAACTATTTGTTTAGGTAAAATACTTTTTTCAATTAAGGTAGGTTATAATGAAAAAAAGTTGTCCAGAATGACAGGATATGGTTTTATACAGAATTTCATAATGATCTACTTACTTTGATTAAACCGTGATCGTTTATATACAACACAACAAAATTATATTTATTATTCAATCCATAGCAATAATCGTTGCGGCATTGTCTTTGTCATATCTCTTTTTCGTTTTTTGTCGTAAACGTTGCTCATTGCAAGAAAATTTTTAGCTATTCGCATGGCAGTCATTTGTTTTAGATTAGTGTTGGTAATTTTTTTGTTAAATTGCCGCACCAATTCTGTTAGGAACTATAATTCGAAACAACGTTTTCTGCTGTAATGTTAACATAATCTTAAAGTAACTATAGTTTGAAGTAATGATTACTACCAATCAGAATATAACAGAAAGATTCGCCAACAATTTATTTTTATTGACCTAGTATTGTTTTTGTTTTGTTACACTGTTTAAAAATTTAGATATTGCTGATCAAAGTGGCAATTCTTGATAATGAATTTCATCTATTTTGTAAAATAATCCATAGTTACTAGAATGTATTTGCTTCTCGAATCAGATTCTGTTTTATTAACGCTTTGCGTTTCTTAGCTGAACCATTTCTTGATGCGTAGGCCTTGCACTTGCGGCACCATTTTATGATATTGCAGTATGATATTGATATTTGCAGTTCACCTAGTAAAATCTTTCTCAAAGTTTTCTTAATTTCTTATTTACTCCAAAGTGTTCTCTTGATATACGATCGTGCAAATGTTGCAACACTTATGCAGTCAGAAACAAAACACTTGGGTGATAATTTAACCAGTTAAGAAAAATTTATTTCATAAATTAATTGTGATGACATGCATATATCTATGTCGTTCGTATCTACGATCAACAACAAAACAACTTATAATATATAGAAAAAAATTACTTACAGTTATCCTAATATGCAATTAGCTAATAGCATATCCAAAAAATTCTTCAAACATTAGATATATAATGATATCACAAGTAAGTTGCGAATAATTTATCTAATGATTAATATATACATGATTTCAAAAGGATTTTTTCATCAATAAATTTTAGCTGTACCACCGAGTCTTTGAGATTAGTTGCTGATTTTAGAAATACTTCATACAACTTGACTACAATTAACCATTAAGACTTACTTATTTAATTTTGGCGTTCATGCACGTCGTAGTTATTGACACAAAGAAAGAACTGATTGAGTAATGTTTCGCAATTTTTCTAAAGTAACAGACATGTTGAGATCACCAAACTTACTGCAATAATAAAATAAAATAGCAATGCATTCTTACCGAAGCAAATCTTTTACAAGTAACACATCACTATCGTAATTCATTTACGCATTAATAGCAGAGATGTACTTAGAATGTGGATAACACTGAGCATATTGCGTTAGCGTAAACAAAACGGAAATTAATGTACGGAGCAAATTGCTACGCAGATTGCGTTTACGGCGGGGCCAAACTCCTACAGCGCATAGAACCATACAAAGATGAGCAATATTAGTTTTTAAACACATTTTCTGTTAATGTCTTTTTATCTTACAGAAATTAGAAATAGCATTAATTTTATCGCACTTATTAGTAAAATGGTTCTTACAACGATAGCATTGATTATAACCTTTTTTAACACGCTTTTATTAGTTCGGGATGTATGTATGTATGTATGTATGTAACGGAATCTTTGAGCTTAATTTTCAGTGGTTTCCAGGTGTTTGATTAACTTGAAACTTTGCATGCGTTTCACGGACCGATGACAATGCAATAATTCATTAAAAAGTTTTTATTATCCTAATTAGGATCGTCAGGATTAATTGATTTCTTTAGGGATCATCTGCATGAGAGTGACAAAGACAGAGCGCGTGAACTGCGCAGGTGTGCATCTCGACAAAGCCAATCGCGTTTAAATCGTTCCAGTGTATTTCACTATTACCACTTCGTGTCGGAGCAGGTAATTTGCGCGCCCGCTGCCTGCCTTGGACGTGATAGCTGTTTCTCAGGTTCCCTCCCCGAGAAATAAGGTCTTATTGTCGATAACTACTGTTTCCAATACGTTTTTAGTTCGTAAGATATTTCATAATCACATGTCCGCAAAAATTGATTATTGATAAATCGAATTAAAAAATACGGAAAATAACTGATAGCTTAGAAAATTGAAAAAACACGCTTTTATAGGTACCCGAACTAAAAAATAGAAAATAAATAATAGTTTAAAAAAACTAAAAAAACACGCTTTTATAAATAACCGAACTAAAAAGAAGAAAATAATTTATAATTACAAACAAAATTATTAAATTCAGAGTTAAAAGCGTGGGGTGCATCTATAATCATTGTTACAATAATTATTCTAAAGGCAGCTATCAATAAGGGGAGAGTTATGAAAATATAGAAAAATCCTACAAATAACAGTTTCACTGTATAATGTCTCGCCAAGTACACGTTAAACTATTGTTACAAACAATGATAAATTTATTTCTGTGAACACAAAATTAAAAAAAAAACCTCTGATCTTTACAAAAAAATTATTAGATTTAACAAAAACAGTGCAGCTGTAGAATATCTCGTCACGTATGTATTCAAACGTCGTGTTTAGTGACAGTATTATGTATATCAGTCAAATGACAAATTGACAGCAATAGTCGAACTGAATACATGTTAAAACAATGATTGATATAATTAATTACAAAAAAAAAGAAATAACAGAAAGACTACCGTGTATCCGGATGCACCCCACGCTTTAAACTCTGAATTTAGTGATTTTGTTTATAATTATATATTATTGCTCTGAATTTAATAATTTTGTTTGTAATTATAAATTATTTTCTTCTTTTTAGTTCGGTTATTTATAAAAGCGTGTTTTTTTAGTTTTTTTAAACTATTATTTATTTTTTACCATTACTAACAGAAACTGTACTGTTAGTTATCTCAACGTTTTTGTTAATGACGTTTTATGTATTTTTTGTTAGTAGTAATATTATAAAAGTTATTATTATACCACATTATTAAATTACATAGTATTGCAATATAATTGTTTAATTTTAGACATAAAACTTTCACTATAAAACATATTAAAATATTTTTAGGGTAAAAGGTGTATTATTTATTTAGAAAATATAAATGCGAGCTTTCGAACTTTTTCTAAGTTCTTCGTCAGGCAGAATTAAATTAATTTGACAATTGTAAAACTAAAGTAACTTATAGTTATTGTTTTTAGTTACCTAAGTTTTACAATTGTCAAATTAATTTAATTTTGCCTGACGAAGAACTTAGACCAAGTTCGAAAGCTCGCATTTATATTTTCTAAATAAATAATACACCATTTACCCTAAAAATATTTTAAGAATTGTTTAATTTTTTATTAATATATTATAGTCTCTAGTTTATTAGAAGTTAGTAGACCATTAATGTAGGGAAATACCGTCACTGCACTGAAATTGTTGAACAGTAATATAATAAACTTAAACGGAATAGTTGTACAAAGATGTTACCTATAACCTATAGTTAATAGGTCACAATTGCATTTACATAGTTTAACAGACCAAAAGTATAGAATTGCGCACACATTCATATTTTGCTTTTATTTTTTCTAATACGTTTAAGAGTAAGGGTATAATTAAATACTCTACACTCGTCAAGTGTATTTTACGTAATTACACATTTATTACAATGTAGAACTAACAAAGATGTTCAAATTGTGTTAATGAAATTCTCATTATCTTGAATTTCTTAGATGTTTAAGTATTTAGCTTATAAGCTTATAATTAAGAACAGGTACGTAAAGCACTAATAAAATTAATTGGACAAAAGTAATAATTCTGAAAATCAAGAGTATAATTAAAAGCTTTTGAATTTGATATTTAATATTAAATTCTAAACTATTGTTATATTATACTACACAAATTATGTGTATATATAATTTTTGAATTAAATGGTTTTGTTTAAAAATAAAAAAAATACTTGAAATATTTTACATGTAAAGTCTCTTATGATTTTGTAGAAAGTTTTCCTAGAAATTACATTAAAAGGCCATTATGTAGATTGAAATCCTTAAAAACGCTGAATAAGACAGTCCATATCGAGTCTGTAGATATTTGAAGAAATAAACGACACTTAAATAAATTTGAAAATACGTATTTACGATATTAATTTTATAAAAACCCGTTTAACAAAAATCGATTAACGTAAAGTATACAATTATTTGGTATATTATATATTATGAAAAGGCAATGGACAACTTGGAAAATGTATTTTTTCTAAATATAAATATACCTAATTCTACTCGTATAAAAAAATTGTGTTATACTTAATTTTATTTGTACAAAATTCAATAACCTTGACTATTTGTTCATTAACATTGTAATACTATGTAAATTGCGTTAGGTTTTATGGTTCAAATTGTTTAACATATTTACGAAGGTTTTAATAACTAACATCAAATATTACTACATTTGATATAAAAGTAAATAATATAATTTGTAAAATATTTCTTAGAAGTTTCTACAAATCTAAAATTTTTATTCAAAATTAATTTAACACAAGTAGACAGTTTCGAGCGCGAGCGTGTAGAACCACGAGTACCAAATTTACACTTTAACCTAGTAACATACAGTACTTTTTCTATAACCAAAAAGAATACGCTGAATGCAATAAAATAAAACTAACTAATTTAAGGTATTTATATAGACAAAAAAAAACGTTATTTATTTGCATTATATTTATAATGTACGTACAATTATTGAAATTAGTGACTTGGTGTATTAAATTTTTTTGTAAACTTTTAGATTTATTTAGATATAAATAGACCGCATTTTAGTTTGATAATTATCCGGTGTGTGAATATTTATTATATCACTTGTTATAGAATAAAAATATATGTAAAACACAATATTTTTGTAATAAAACTTTTACTACAAGAATAAAAATGTTTACGTTCTGTTATTAAAAACATTTTCAGAAGATTTACATTATTTATACTACTACCGTGAAAACTTTTTTTATACTTGAATTGATACGTATATTGATTTTTATGTCAATGATCTACTCTAACTTACTATTACTAACTCTGTAGTAAAAACTCTATTCAATAGTTATAATAATATAACTTTTATTCAATTAATTGAATTTATAAAAATATTTGATTATTATAAATTTTTATTAAGTAAACATTGGCATAACAACATTGTTGCAATTAGTAACAAAATAAAGTAAACATTTGTACTGTTATAAAAACAAAAAATAGACAGGACTAATTGTACGTTGTGTACGACAAAATTTATGATATTAAACAATGAAAAAAGCATAAGTCAAATTATTAAAATAAAATAAAAACGTACCATAATTTAGCTAATAACAAGGAATACATTATAAATGCTCATTTATTTACATTACTTGAAAAGAAAAATTATTTGTACTGTTACGTAACAAGCAACATTAGTTAAATAATGTCTTTTGAATTTTATATACTGAAATTTAACTGTGTGCTTTTTTCAATATCGACACACAACTGTTTGTAAACGAGTTGAATAGTGTATCATGTTTTAACATAATTTAATTTTTCGTTTATTTATCACCTAATCACACTGTTTATAATTTTGAGAGGACTGACGTTGGTCTATGTGTTTTACCGATATTAAACTGTAACTGTGATATATTAATAGTTTATTTATTAACATGCTAATTAAAGCAGGTTTAGAAATGACTTCTTATTTGCGCGTCAAATAACATTGATGAAAAATTGAATTGTTACTTTTACGAAAAGTAATAATTAAAACTGTGTTAGACAACGACAAAAATTTTATGTTTATGTAACAGAACACAATTCAAAATACTGTAACAAATTTAAAAATTTATTTATTTTAATTATTTACACGATTGTCGATTATTATAATTGTAACATTTTTTTTCTACTACTAATTGTATAATAGGTTATAAAGTTGCACTTTTTTAAGTGCAAGTAAATAATATTTCATTAAATGTTAGTAAATAAAGAAGAAAGTAGACAAAACCATATACCAAAAGCAAAAGATTTTATTTAAAAAAATTAAGTAGTTGAGTAAATACGTATATAAATGTAAATACATCAAACAACGGCCGTGAAAGTTTGCATTCTACTATTGGACGCCTCTATGGGGAAGAAACATATTTGAAAACTAGAAAACTGGATAAACTAAGAAAGAAGAAAAACCAACTACTTGCCTCGTTGGCATTCCTGCGCCGCTGCTGAGACCAACATGTGACACCTACTTTTGTGAAGATATAACATCAACTAAGAACCACAGTCGTCAAAAGGATAATTCATCGTGCGGAAAACGCGCTAGTCAGAGAAAGAGTACGTGATACCTAGCATAGATTAAATAAAATATCCAACGAACTATACGTGCTGCATCTAGAGTTGAGTAATAAACTTAGTGAAGATTTGTATCAGCTACAAACATCCTAAACATCATCTGGCTACAACAACGAAGAACCAAATGAAAAATTTTGATAAACCAGACTACAAAAAACCAGACAAGATACTAGACCTGAATATAAAAAAAACCGTCATCAATCTTTTGGAGCAGCAACTAACCGAAGCACAAACAAAAGTACTTGCCAAAAGACCCAACTTTGCAGTCGCACCTGCAAGGATACCAAAAGAGGAGATAATCGCTCAAGTGGAATGTGCCATCTGGAATCTACCCATCCACGACGCCGAAAAAATAAAACACGAAACTTGTCGTATCTTACGGACAGTCAAACCACTATCAAGAAACATAACCAAAAATGAACAAAGAGCGTTACTTGACGTAAGAATGAGAAGGTAATCATTCTACGAACGGACAAAGGTAACGCGACAGTAATAACGGATAAAGGCATCTACATCAAGAAAATGGAAACTCTACTAGACCATTACACAAAACTAAATAGGGAGCCTACTGCAAAAATTGAACGACGCATAAGAAAGGCGATCAAAAACTTATCTATACCAACGGAAAAACAAAAAAGACTGTTACCATCGGAAAGCCAACCTTCACGACTGTATGGGTTACCAAAAATTCATAAAACAAGAAACCCTCTTAGACCTATCGTCAGTACTTGCGGATCACCGACTTACAAGTTAGCAAAATACTTAGCTAAAAAACTACATCAACACACCGGACAAACAACCAGCTACGTTAAGGATTTCGAACATTTCGTCAAGATTCTCCAAGGACTTGTGGTAACTACCAGTGACATACTAGCTGGTTTCGACGTAGAATCACTTTTCACCAATTTACCAGTGGAAGAAACATAAGAGATCATAAGACAACAACTAGTGCCCCAGGTTTACAAGAAGACTTGATCGACTTGGCCAGACTCTGTTTAACGTTAACTTACTTCCTGTGGAATGGTGAGTTCTATGAACAAAAGAACGGCGCAAATATGGGATTACCACTGTCACCAGTAACAGCCACATTTTCGTGGAAGCTTTTGAACAAGAGGCTATCAACTCAAGCGACAGGAAACCGAAATGCTGGTACAGATACGCAGACGTCATATGGCCTCACACACGGGAAGAATTACAAAGTTTTCATAAACACATCAATAGACACCACAGCAGTATCAAATTCACCATGGAAATCGAAAGGAACAAAACGCTACCCTTTCTAGACGTAATGGTAAACGCACAGACAACAAGAGGCTAAGCCATAACGTATACCGCAAAAAAACACATACAGAGCGGTATCTACACGCATCCTCTCATCAACATCCACCACAGAAAAAATCCTTTATCAACACACATCTATGAAGAGCAGAGAAAATTAGTGATGAAAAACAAAAGCCGGAGGAAATCAAGGCTACAATAAAAAATGAATAAAACCACAAAAGAAGAAGCAAGCTGAGCTTGCTGCGGAGATACCGTCAGAAACATATGCTTACTTAGCTTACGTTGCCGGAGTCACTGACAGACTAAAGGAAGTTCTAGAAAAGAAAAACATCACTAAACGTTATAACAAAGTGAAGAAAATAAATCAGCTCATACCACCTAACAAAGATCAACTTCCGAGACTACACACCAAATGTTTATACAAATTAGAGTGTATGTGCGTCAAGAGTGACATCGGACAAACAGAAAGGAGCATCAGTGCGTGGTTAAAGAACATCAACGAGACGCTCAACTCAGACGCACGGACAAATCTGGAGTAGCGGAACATCTACATGAAAATGGAAATCACCGGATTGATTATGGGAACTTTAACAGTAAGGATGGGTACAGATTAAGCAACACATGGAGATCTACGCTGCGTAAAGAACATGCAAGAAGTCACCAGACGTCTATGAACGCAACTCAACAGACCAGAACCGACACGGGTCTGCAAAGCGGAGCCGAAAGACGGTATATAAGGAAGAACGCAAGATGATAACATCAATCTTCAGATATCTTCTGAAGAAGCATGATCAGCTAATATTATCAAAATAAACTGTAATTATATATTTATTTAAATCTTTGCACAACAGTTTTTAGTAGTACACCATGTTACATGTAGTTATTTTGTATTTTTCAAAACCGTTTATTTTAAATTAAAATTAACGTCTGCACTGTGTGTACGCCGCTACTGACAATCAAATCACCTGTCGTTGGAAATCGGTATTGAACGTCTGATTAGGGACAGTCCGCTAAATGTAATTAGTTTTTCTTTCTGCAAAATTTTTCTTGTGAGTTATTGCGATTACACTTGTAACGTCACGTTAGAATTCATTACCTTTATAATTCAATTTTTTCATTCGCTTATTTTATACAACTAATTTTGCATTTAAATTTATTCAGTTTGGCAACGTCGCGTTGTATTGTTTTCGACAATCAACGTTTGTTCAACACTTCCATTTTTAACCACCTTAGGTCTGGTACGTATTGAGTGATGAAAATAAAACAATCTTCTTAATAATAGCGTAAAAACGTTTACAAATTCATTTTTCTTCTTTTCAACTAGTTACTGGTAAATTCATCTTCATTCTGATATATTTTTTCTATTAAATTTAACATTTTTAGTAAATTCGTAATGTGACGCAATACTTTAACAAAGGATTCATTCAAGGCCGTTGTATAACTCAACGTAAGTGTTTCTTGTGGAATAAAAACCATTCTAATTATTCATATATAGGGTTTTTATCTTTATCTTTATGGGTCTTTGTTTTGACTTTTCCAATTTACATTCATCTTTAATTCCGTTGGAATATTTTAATTTGTGATTTTATGGAATTTCGATGTTATTTTGTTCTAGAAGAAAGCATAACACGTGAGCGAAGAATTTGATATTAATAGATCTGCAATAACGTAACATTTGTTATTAGTGAGTCAGCTATTTGAATTTACTAAGTGCATTTTTGATTAATGATTACACCTTAAATTCAAATTAATTAAATTGTGCCTTATTCAATTATCAAAAGTGTTCGAACTACATACTTTGCAACGTTTATTACTTTTGAATTTAATATTAGTTAATACTTAGTTATACGATGTTTAATGTTTTTGTTTATCAGTAATTTAAAGATGCTTGGCGCCCAAATACTGTTTTTCTCTTTAATGTAAATAGTTAGTGTAGTAATTTTATAATTACAAATAAATTATAACAAACTCACACCTGTGTACTTTTGTTCCATTCAAGCTCACACCCAGAGGTCTGTGTTCCGACAGCTGCCGTGGTAAAAATAATTTTGTTCTAATTAATAATTTAATATAAATTGTTTATATTTTTTTTATTACACTACAATATTAAATTAGATCATGAACCAATTTGAAGACGACACATTAATCAGTTAAAGTTATAGGCGCCTAAAGAAAGACTATTTTCTACATATCAGTATAAAAACGTTACAGAAAAACATTTTGATAAAAATACGCACGTAATCATTAATAA
The DNA here is from genome assembly GCA_035610365.1 of Aquatica leii. NCBI lineage: Eukaryota > Metazoa > Arthropoda > Insecta > Coleoptera > Lampyridae > Aquatica > Aquatica leii. The sequence continues at coordinate 53,366,171 of CM069432.1, forward strand.
AAACATACATCAAATAGTTTAAAAAATAAAAATATATTGCTTGTACGCTTACTGAAAATGTACCTATTTTTCGAAAATCGGCAAGAATTCGCAATCCTGTTGTAAAAATGAATTTATAATTTTTGTTGCAATTTGATGTTACAAGTTTATACTACAACAAATGTGTTTTTTTTTGTTAAGAATTGTTACATTACAACTTAGTTATCAGTTATTATATTTGTGTTAGTTAGTTAGTTAGTTATGGTAAGGAAGGAAATGTTATATTTTAAGAATTCAAAATACATGTATCAAATAATGTACAGACGTTTGCGCGAAGAATACAAGATAGTAATTTTTGAAAATGACGATATATAGGTGGATAAAAGTTAGTGGCATTAAAATTTAAGTTATAAGATACAAAATACGTTTTATTTAATTTAATTACATTAACAACAACATACAGAACAATTGTATTAGTTAATAAACTTTAACGAAGTAACCGCGTTTGACATTTACAAAATAAATTTGTAGAAAACGTGCAGAATTTTAATATAACCTATTTTATAATACAAATAAAGTTTATTATAAATTGTTTTAATCTAACTTTGTTATTGATTATATAAGTTTTGTTTACGGTGTCAATTACACCGCAGATGTCCAGTTTACTTTATAAGTCACACAGGCCTTTACCAATATTTGCCAAGTATAGCTTAATTTAATAAGAGGATAACTAATATTAGTTACATAAATTGTTTGTTTGATAGAGAACTGTTCAAACATACAGTTTTGCGTGTAGCTTAATAATGTTCACAATCTGTAAATATTGAATCCGTAAATATCTATAATAAATCAGTATTTCTATTTAATCCTAAGGCTAGGTCTGTTAGATTTTCTAGGTTTTAATTTATTTATAGCGTTTCTTCTTGATATTACTTATCTTCCAATTAATTTTCTTTATAAAAAACTATTATTTTAAATATTTGCCGTATTTTTAATTACAAGATTGTTATTAAAGAATCAACATGTTATAGTAAATAAATAAATAAAAAAAATAAAAACTAGTGTGCTAAAGAAAATCTAGTCTATGAAAAAATACATAAATGTTGCAAACAAATTTACAACAAACTCAAAATCAACCAAAATGTGTAAGTATGTGATTTTTTAAATAATGTGACATGTTATGTTTTGTTCTAACAATATTAAATAAATAGAGTAACAGTAGTGTTACGTTTCCGATAATGACAAATGTTAGCAAATGGCAAAACCAAAAATAGGTGTAGAAACTATAGATTTTTTGCATTTTTTTTTTAATACTGAAAAAATAAATTAAAGACAACATCCTATTTAACTATTTTAACACAATTTATTTTTACTTTTTTTTTAAATTTATTAAAATTCAAATCTGTAATAGATAATCTAATATTAAACTTTTAAAATGTTATTAAATAGTAAACATCTTTTAGATTTTGCAAATGACATTATTAAAAAAAAAACTAACATAGTTAAACTAAAAAAATATATAAGAAATGTATATTTAAAAATATAAACAGAAATCTATATCTTCATCTAAATTATACCTTGAAGGGCACTGTAAAAACTTGGATTTCAATACTGCTAAAGGGCTCGGTTAAAATGCCTATAGATTATTAAGCTTACAGATACTATTGCTACTGTAAGAACTACTGTAAATTATAATTAACAGTAATTAGATTTTGAGACGTGATATTTTAAGTTAATTTACACCTAACCCGTATTAAGCAATGTTATGTGATGTCGAGTCGAATACGGTAGATATTAAAAGTCATTAAGGTGAACGGAATGTCTAGAAATGGTTTCAATTCTCGTAGCGCCTTGAGTTATGACGTTCATTAGAAAATACGGTTCAGAAAGTTTATCCTTTTCATGGTTTAATTCCCGTAAAGAAAATTGAATCGACAATGTTTGTGTTGTGAACCTTTGCAGGTAATTATTTTTCTAATAAGTATTAACGTTTTAATTATGAACCCTAGATTACTAAGTAATTTTAATTAATGGTTTCAGTCAAAATTATAAACGTAATTATTTACTTTACTTGTAAACACCATTGACCTATATTTAATACGTTTTTACGCATACATGTAAATCAAATAATTTTAATAAAAAAAATTTGTATTTCAAAGCTTCGATTTGTTGAAAAGTCGTTTTATGTTTGAAGTAATTTATTTATACAACGCACTACGTGACGTTTTTTTTAATATAGATGTTATTTAACTCTATACCAGAAATCACAAAAAAATTAATTAATAACATATTTTACTTAAATAATAAAAAAATCTAATTTTATTAAAAATGTACACCTAATAAAAACAATAAAAACTTTTCTAAAACAAACAAAAATTAACAGATTCCATAATGTTTAAACTTAATTACAGTTATCTAGCAAAACCAAATATGCAAGTTATATTCAGGAATTCGCAAACATAGTAAAAAAAAGCAGTCCATCGACAGCGGACGTTACACTCGATAATCCGCAAATACCTTTGTATTATTATCATCGAAAAAATTGTGAAAAAAATGTATATTTTCATTTTTTAAAAACGAACTATCGAATATAAAAAAGAAATTGACGCGGTCCAAAATGTACCAAGAAAACAGTTAATTGGAAACTAGTAAGGGATGGCAAATTTTAATTCCTTAGTGAAAGTAACGTGTACATAAAAGCATCCCAGATAATAATCACCAAAGAGGGTAGTGCAAGAAGACCCGCTATAATCTACAACTACACAAACGGACATCGAAGTGACCATACCTTGTGGTATCCCGCATCGATCGAGGACCGCCCTAGTAAAAAAAAGAACACTTAAGGTATGAACTAATATTCACATTGTTAATTGGAACAAATAAGGAGCTTTCTTAATTATTGGAAATTTGTGTGCGCAAAATTAGTAATAAGAAATAATAAACTAGAGGATTTAGTAAATTTGCTAGAATCGTTATCTTTAAAAGTCATCATGGCCAACTCTGACCAACCAGCGACTGTAGTTATTAATTATCAACTTTTTAAGATAGAGATTCGAAGCTAAAGACACTCAAATAAATGCCTTCTGCATGGCGTGTGACAGTATTCACACGCCTTATCAACTAATACTAGAAGTACAAACAGTGATAACAGCCGCGATAATTTTTAAATTTTGAGGTAAAGCATCAAAAATTTTTTCACTACGTGATGACTTAATTGGTTTGACACAAATTAGAAAAGTAATAGTCATTTTTCAGACACAACAAATTTGGATTAGTTAATAGTTCAATTCAATGCTATGAGAATTAATAGAGGTAATACTTTAGCAGAGCATAAAAACAGAATTAGATCGGCTTAAGAAAAATTAATAGGTAAGTTAAATTTATCACAGCTGTTAAATAAAACAGTTAGACAAAATATTTTAATTGCTAACGCATTATATAAATTTTCAGTAACAATTCCTTATCAAATAGAGATGCAAATACGCGCAGGGAAGCCAATTACTTTAGAACAAGCAATCACACTAGCCCAAGACGAGTTAAATTTTGCACAAAAATCGGGACAAAATCCCAATGTTGCTAATACAAGAAAAATTTCAAAACAACCGTTCTTTAACCCATTTCAAAGAAATTATTTTAACACACAACCTACATTTTACCAAAATACTCAAAAACCAGCTTAACAAAATTTTAAGTGTACGGACAATCAAAATCAGCCTACGAATTTTAATCCAAACCATTTTTAAATTAGTAATGTTAATAAATAGTGAACTAATAACTTCTGTCCTAATCAAAATTTTAATCTACTTAAACCAAAATTATTTCCAATAAGCCGGTTCCGAAGCAATTATATTTGACGAAGAGACCAACAATATTATGAACTCATTAATATCAACCGATATAATAAAGACAATTCCCAACACTTATCTGAAAGCGTAGAGCATGACCCACAATACGATGTATCCTTATCGGACATACATTTTTTAGAAGTTATCTCAATGACCCGATAAATATGTTCAAAAGTTTACCATACATTAAGTTAAATAATCCACCCTAAAAATACTTATCAACACAAGTAGTCCAATTAACGGTATCGATACCCGAATTGTATCTAAATTTTATTCAAATGCGACGCAACCTATAAATATAAAATTAAATACCGCAAATGGAACGAGTACAATAAAAACCTTAGCTACCTGCTTCGATGAGCAACGGGCAATTTTAAATTTATCGTTTTGAACTTTTACGAATTTTTCAAAAGAGTACGTGATCTAAAAAATTTAAAATTTAACATCTATTTACAAAATAACTTACTAACAAGAAATAACGGAAACAATTTCCCTCTACATTACACAAAACTAAGTAAAATCAACATACGACCTCGAACTAAACAAGTGTACACTTTAACATACATAAAACCGAATCAAGACGTCTTCGTAAAAGAACAACAAGTTAACGAAGTAAAAATAGAAGGATTATAAAAAATATTTAACGGGAACATCACATCGTCTTAGAAAACAAATTAGACGTAAAACAACAGATAGAAATAGGAGACTTACACGAAGAAAGGATTGACCCAAAAACTGTACAACCAAGTTGTCAAATGAACGACGTAGGTTTGAAAAATGTAAACAATTTTAGAAGGATGAACCATATGAATAAGCACAAAAAACGAAAAACCACAATTTTTACATGCATATTGAACACCATTTACTAACAAAGAAAAAAAATAAAGAAATGCTAGAAAACGGAATCTTTCGATCGAGCGTATCGCCGTGGGGATTCCTAATGCAATTCGTGAAAAAAAAGGAGAACGCATTTGGAAAACAATAAACCAGAATGGTAATCGATTATAGACAACTAAATACTAAAACCATTGACGACACATATCCCATACCCAACATAAAAGACATTTTAGACAAATTAGGAAGAGCGCGGTATTTAAACGCATCTAACATCTAGATACTACCAGATTGAGATAGAGAAACAATCAAAATAGGAGACTGCATTTAATACTGAACTAGGACATTTCGAATTTAATAGAATGTTGTTTGGACTCAAAAATGTGCCAGCGACATTTCAATGCATGATAAATACCGTTTTCAAAGAACTGATAAATACACTGTTGTATTTAGACTATATAATTATTTTCTCCCCAAATTTAGAAGAGCATTGAAAATTTCTTGAAGGAGTACTCCAATAAGTACAACTATACATAATCTCAAGTTACAACTTGATAAATGCGAATTCTGTAAGCAGGAAATCGAATTTTTAGAACACGTAATCACAAAAGACAGAATTAGATCTAACCCCAAAAAGAGTAGAAGCAACTAAGAATTATCCAATAAACACAACTCCAAGGAAATTAAAAGATTGTTGGGACTTATGGGATACTATCGAAAATTTACACCAAAAGATTAACGAAACGTACTAATCATTAAAACAGCTATATTATTGGCTAACACCCCGTCGGCTCACAGTCTCGGCATTGGTTTTAAAATGTTATTAATTTGAACACAATTAACATAAATTTATTCTACAAACTAAAAATGTAATTAAGTAAGTGTAATAAATGTCTTCCAATAATCAAAAAATTTGTTCAAAAATATTTAATTATTTAATGTTGTGACATATGTTTCGGCTAATTTAAACTTTTAGCCATCTTCGGACTACAATAACGAAATACTAACGCATAAGATGTACATCAATTAATTAAGAAAACTTACCACAAATTGGTCATAAAATAACATATAAAACAATTAACAATTAAATAAATAAATTACAAACAATGTACATGTCGACAATTGTAACTATATAAAACTTGAAACCAACCGAAGGTCAAAAATCAAACAGAATGCGCAAGTATACAGTAGATATAAAGTGACGTAGTATGGCATTAAAACTTAATAAATTTAAAATTAAAATTAAAATTTGTTTGATCGTTGAGTAAATCTTTTTGATTAGAATAAATATAAATGATTTCCAATACATCTAACAACTTGTCGGAATTATAGTTAGGATGGATAATATTAGCTGTGTCTAAATTATGTTTGTTGTTTAAGACGTGTTCCGCAAAGGCTGACTTGATGGAGGTCGGATTTGTTAAATATCTAGATGGGTGGGATAAATATCTCAAATGTTCTTTTAGCCTAATTTCAAATGCTCTTTTAGTTTTACCAATATATATTTTTCCACAAGAACATACTAATTTATAAATCCCACTAAGCTGTGACTTATTGACATTGTCTTTGAGTTTACAAAAAGTATGTTTGAGAGAGACTGGGCTTGTGAAACTAATGCAAAATTCGTGATCGCTGTTTTTGTTAAATCTATTTATTAGGTTCTCGTAATTTCGAATAAAAGGTATTGAAATATAGGTTTTATTTGGTTTATTAATTTTAGATAAAGAAGTGACTAAACTAATGTTATATTTTAAGGACATCTTATTATATAAATTGTAAATTAGTCTCACCGGAAAATTATTTTTTAAAGCTATGAAGAAAACAGTTATCCAACAAGTTGAATAGATTACCATATTTCCATAAACCTACATTTTATTCCAACAATTTCAATTTTACATTTACTTCACTTTCGCATAATCACATTCCCAATAATATACACACAGTTCAAGTTAGATCTGACCACAAACCTTTTAAATTTCATCAAAGAACCCTGAACCTAACTAATAGCTTTTTCTCAGAAAACGAAAAAAGTTTACTTGATAAAGGACTGAAATTTGCTCCTCATTTACCCATCAACAATATTCAGTACAACAATTTTTTAGCTTTATTAGAAGTTTGTTCTAATAAAATACCTATAGAACGTCAATTTAACAGAAACCCAGTTGTTCCTTTAAGAAAACTTAATTGTATTTCTCCACAAATATCAGATTTATCCACTATTAAATCGATAAGACAGAAAGTTAATGATAAGAACTTAATTATTTCTAAAGCCGACAAAGGCAATTGTGTTGTCATCCAAAATAAAGATACCTACATTTCCAAAACTTTACAACTTTTAGAAGGAAGTGACTTTACTAAAAATCTTAAATTTACTTTACCCAAGATGATCGTCAGCAGTAATAAAATTTTATCAGATTCAGAATATACTTTAAAGTTTTTTAACACTTCATCTTACAAATTAAAAGTCAGTAATCCGGTTTTACCCAGACTATATTGTTTACCAAAAATACATAAAACTAATATTCCTTTTAGGCCCATTGTTAGCTATGTGAATTCACCCATGTATCCTACAACCCGGTTTTTATCTCACCTTTTTAATAAACAAATTAATTTCCAAACTACTTTTGCTGTCAAAAATACTAAAAAACTTTTAAACAATTTAAATTCAATTGAACTTCAGTCAAATTCTAATATTCATATTTGCTCCTTTGATATCGTGAATTTATTTCCGTTCGTCCCTACCGGCGAAGTTATATCGTTAATTTCAGATTTACTACATCACACAGATTTTCCGAATATTGTAACCGAACAAATTTTATCGTTAACAAAATTTTGCCTTAACAATATGGTTTTTCAGTTTAATAATCAATTATATTCTCAAACAGAAGGATTACCCATGGGTTCCCCTCTATCACCGGTTTTAGCTGAAATTTTTCTCACAAATTTTGAAAACAAGTTAATCAGTATTAATGTTCTGTTCAAAAAACATATCTTGTTTTGGAATAGATACGTTGACGACATTCTTTGTGTGTTTACAGGATCTGACGCAGACATTGAACATTTTCTTATGTTTCTTAATAATCTACATCCTCGCATAAAGTTTACTCTCGAAAAATCCGTTAACAACACGTTACCGTTTTTAGATTTGTACATTTCAATTAATAACAATTCGTTTACATATGACATATACAGGAAACCTACCACCACCGACCACGTCATTCCATTTGACTCGAATCACCCTATGTCACATAAAATGGCAGCGTTCAGATTCTTTTTCAACCGACTATTCACCACCCCTCTTAACCAGAACAATTATAATAAAGAATTAGATACTGTTTTCTTCATAGCTTTAAAAAATAATTTTCCGGTGAGACTAATTTACAATTTATATAATAAGATGTCCTTAAAATATAACATTAGTTTAGTCACTTCTTTATCTAAAATTAATAAACCAAATAAAACCTATATTTCAATACCTTTTATTCGAAATTACGAGAACCTAATAAATAGATTTAACAAAAACAGCGATCACGAATTTTGCATTAGTTTCACAAGCCCAGTCTCTCTCAAACATACTTTTTGTAAACTCAAAGACAATGTCAATAAGTCACAGCTTAGTGGGATTTATAAATTAGTATGTTCTTGTGGAAAAATATATATTGGTAAAACTAAAAGAGCATTTGAAATTAGGCTAAAAGAACATTTGAGATATTTATCCCACCCATCTAGATATTTAACAAATCCGACCTCCATCAAGTCAACCTTTGCGGAACACGACTTAAACAACAAACATAATTTAGACACAGCTAATATTATCCATCCTAACTATAATTCCGACAAGTTATTAGATGTATTGGAAATCATTTATATTTATTCTAATCAAAAAGATGTACTCAACGATCAAACAAATTTTAATTTTAATTTTAAATTTATTAAGTTTTAATGCCATACTACGTCACTTTATATCTACTGTATACTTGCGCATTCTGTTTGATTTTTGGCCTTCGGTTGATTTCAAGTTTTATATAGTTACAATTGTCGACATGTACATTGTTTGTAATTTATTTATTTAATTGTTAATTGTTTTATATATTATTTTATGACCAATTTGTGGTAAGTTTTCTTAATTAATTGATGTACATCTTATGCGTTAGTATTTCGTTATTGTAGTCCGAAGATGGGTAAAAGTTTAAATTAGCCGAAACATATGTCACAACATTAAATAATTAAATATTTTTGAACAAATTTTTTGATTATTGGAAGACATTTATTACACTTACTTAATATCATACCAATAATATAAATGAATCCATTTTACGAATTAAAAATGTAATTGTTACAATAAATTTTTACAGGTGGTGTATTTTTATTTCCTCTCGTATAACAAATAAACTTATTTTGCTAATATTATTATTTCGGGCTTCGGTAGAATGCAGTCTACCACTTTATGCGAAATTGAGAATAACTGAATGCGGCCCACACAACTCGTATCTAACCTTAAAAAAAACCTGTACTTTTCCTGAAAGAGAATGATTCAACGCAAATGGCGTGGTTGAAATTTGGTCGAGAACTGTGCTAAAATTCAAGTTAATTACAGGCCGGAAAATTATTCAGGTACGGTAGGTAATAAGGGTTGAAGTATTTCGAAACTGACTGAATGATTGTAAAGATTACTTTTAGACCTCAGCCGAAGCAAAAACGTAGCGATGCCAAACGTATTGAAACACTCTAAACCAGCCTCGCTCGCAGTATTTTAACGTGCCAACATCAACTACGTTAAGGGTTGAACGTAACTGGAGATTTAGTTTACGCTTGACAAAGCCTACACCAGCCTGGCACAAATGATTTGTCAATTCACTAACGGACTGCGGTTCGGTTATAACAAATACTACTTGGTGAAGGGAAAGCTTGTGGTCAACTTGAGGGAGGGCGTGTTGACGTAACAAGGGTTCTAATACCAAACGGAAAATTGAATACAAAAATCGTGAGAGTAGCAGGGTTCGAAAGGTGGTCGGTATGAGTTCAGAAAGTCCGGGTACAATAGCAGGTTTCGGTTAATCGGTGCACACAATTATACAGTATCAGGATCGGTTCGGCAAAGAGTTAGCCGGGTACAAAAGCATTCGGTAGCAAAATATAAATCGGATAAACACAGGTCGGGTTTCACCAGGACTGGGTCTTGGAAGAGAGGTTCTACCAGAAACGGGTCTCGGCAGAGAGAGAGTTTTCAGCGTTAACGTCGGCTTTTATTCGGTATTTCGTTCCGGTTGAATGATTATTCGGCAGGGAAGAGTCGCGCGTTTCGAAGCGGTAGAGGTGGTCCGCAGCCGAGCGTCCAAAGCTCACGCGTAATTGAAACAAATTTATATATAATTTTCAAAACAATTACGGCCACCTCTGCCGTTTCGTTACAATACATTAACAATTGCGAAATATGTAATTTATCCAGAATTGAACGCAACCCTGAAAAATTTGCAATCCCCCCAACTCCAACCACAAGCAAACCATTTCAAGTAATACCTACCACCTATTATTTATAAGAAGTAAAGCAATACTAACAATAGTGGATGCATTTTCAAAATATGTGCAGGCATATCTACTTCCGGATAGAAACTCTAAAATTATTTTGGAAAATGTGACCTTATACATATCGCATCATGGTATTTTTTCTAAATTAATAACTGATAACGACCTTTCATTTTGTAAAAATTTTATATATAAATTTCTCAAAACTCATAAAATTGAACATCATAAAACTTGCACTGAGAATTCTAAATCAATTCACACCTTTCCAAATAATTAATGAAAATGATAGAAACATTTTACTATTTGACCGAATGATCAATAAAGTCACAAAAGATTACGTAAACGAAAGTAAAGTGCTATAAGCTTAGAGGTGTTACAAACCCTGCTCGCCCAACTCGCACTAGTCGGAGATAGGGAAGGTTTAAATAAATAGAATTTAATGAGCGCCAGATCTTATTAAGTAAAAACTTCTGTTTTGATCAAGACATCAAGATATTTATAAATTTTCAATTAAACCAAAACAAGCATTAGCAGGTTTATTCTAGTAGCTTTGCTTCTATTAAACAAATAACCAGTAAAAGTTATTTACTGTCCACATGTAGGAAACTATGAAGTTGTTAGTTAGATAGTAAATATTACAACCGCGAATTTCAAAAAATGTATTTGAATTATACGCGGCATAATATTTCTAACTGTACTACGCAAGTGCAAAAATTTGTTTATATAATTGCAGAAACCATCTTAGAGACCAGTGGACAGCTGTTTCGTCCTATTTGGACTCTTCAGCACTGGAATACTCTAATGCAGTTTCCACAACTATATAAAACAAATTGCCATAGTTTTAATCCCATTCGGGTGTTAATTGATTAACAAATCTGAGGCTAAACGCCATCTCGTAGGAACGGAGCTACGTACGAGTCAATCCACATGTAGGAAACTATGAAGTTGTTAGTTAGATAGTAAATATTACAACCGCGAATTTCAAAAAATGTATTTGAATTATACGCGGCATAATATTTCTAACTGTACTACGCAAGTGCAAAAATTTGTTTATATAATTGCAGAAACCATCTTAGAGACCAGTGGACTAACTAACAACTTCATAGTTTCCTACATGTGGATTAACTCGTACGTAGCTCCGTTCCTACGAGATGGCGTTTAGCCTCAGATTTGTTAATCAATTTACACCCGAATGGGATTAAAACTATGGCAATTTGTTTTATATAGTTGTGGAAACTGCATTAGAGTATTCCAGTGCTGAAGAGTCCAAATAGGACGAAACAGCTGTCCACTGGTCTCTAAGATGGTTTCTGCAATTATATAAACAAATTTTTGCACTTGCGTAGTACAGTTAGAAATATTATGCCGCGTATAATTCAAATACATTTTTTGAAATTCGCGGTTGTAATATTTACTATCTAACTAACAACTTCATAGTTTCCTACATGTGGATTAACTCGTACGTAGCTCCGTTTCTACGAGATGGCGTTTAGCCTCAGATTTGTTATTTATTGTGTTTAGTTGTCACATTATTACCTATTTCTACTTTTTACTTTTTTAACTCTCGTTTAAAATAAATTTTCCACAGAGCGAATTAGTGAACATAAATTTTATTTTGGATGAATTTGAAAAAAAATGTCCTTTTGGTTGTCATGTCTATACACAAAGATATCCTGATCGCCGTGCTCCAAGTATCCGTGCATTACAAAAACTATTGGTTCAATTCGAACAAACAGAATCGGTAAACTACAAGGCACCTGTTCAAAGAAAAACTGTACGAACAGAAAAGGGAGAGTTTTTGATATTGCAAGCTGTAATTGAAAATCTCAATTCTAGTACCAAACAAATTAATAAAGAAATTGGTACAATTGGTGCTATTTCAGTGAGAAGAGTACTAAAAAGCCATAATTATCATGCTTATCACATTGAATTACATCAAAAGTTGACTATGGAAACTTTCTTCGAGAACTTTCTGTGTGTGGATGTTAAATAAGCTTAATGAAGTACCAAGTTTTATAACTACTGTTTTATTTACCGACGAAACTATCGAGTAAAGTGTCGTACTTATCATACCTAAAATAATCTAATCCTAATATTTTCAATCGTCAACATAGATGGATGGTCAATGTATGACGAGGAATTGTGGATGATTTTACCATAGGTTCTTACTTCTTTGACGGTCATTTAAATGCCGACAGATATTTAGAGTTTTTGAATAATTCTTTGCCATAGTTACTAAAAAAGATTCCGAAAACACAAAAAGGACCTTGTGGTATCAGCATGATGGGGCGCCTAGTAATTTTGCTAGAAATATGCGTAATTATTTAAACGAAGAATATCGTGATCGATGGATCGCCCAAGGAGGTCCTGTGTCATGACCGGCAAGATCTCCGGTTTTTACTGTTATGGTTTTCTTTTTATGGGGGTTCGTAAAAGATTACATATTTCATGAAGATTCTACTACACAAGAGACAATAAAAAACAGAATAAGAACCGCATCTTCTAACGTCACACACTAGATGTTACAAACTGTGCGTGAATCTTTACTTGAGACCTGCCTATAACAAAGTGCAACATTTTGAACACTTTTTCAAAATTAGCGCTCTCATATAAAATAAGTATGGCAAATTAAAAACATTTTTTAACGATGAAGCGCTTCTGATTTTGCTCTACGAATTTATAAAAGCAAATTCCAAAATTTTAAAAAACACTAGTTTTGTGACCATTTCTTTCTGATGATGCATTTTTAAAGAAACTGCTTTAAATGGCAATCAATTTAGAAAATCTAAAAACTTTTTTTCATATAACTGAGTTGCTAATTACAAAAGTGTAACAGAACTGTATAAACAAAAATATTTTTAAAGCATTCAGCTTTTCAATAGATATGAGTACAGTACTAAACATTTTGCGATGACATTTATACAAGGGCACTAGAAACCGAGGTTGAAGTAATGGCGAACCTTGTATATATAAATTTATAAGACAAGACGCAAAGATAAAACTACACAACCATATTAATAAAAAATTAAAAATGCTTAACCAGTTCAAAGGTAGTGTACTTTACCTTTAAATAAATCCCTTACATAGATAAAATTAATTCCAATTATCACAATTTACAATTTTAAGAGAATATTCACTGCATACATTTTTTTTTCACATGATTTGAAATATTGTTTTTGTTTTCTAAATTTACTAGTCGCACACATAACATTTTTTCTAAACATAGTCTTTTATTCGAAAGTGATGCTAGAATCCACCTGGTACAAAATGGGCCTTTTGAATACCACTTTGAATACAGACATTCGTCTTTTTCCGGCTTATTCGTGGTTGAATAGATTTTTTGCTAACTGTTGTAAAAATAAATGTCTTCGATGTGACTTATTTTTATTTTAACCAATATATATATTTGTTCAAATCACATAGGAAGCAATTTTACAACAATCTACGGATTCAAGGAAAACACAAACGGCCATCGATTGCTTGTTATTGTCATATATTTATGTACTCGTTGATTAAATGTATAAACACCTTCTTTCGTGTGATTATTAAAACTCATTATTTTTGAAACTTTTTCTCTTTCGGTAACTGGAGTATAATGCATCGTAGATAATAATGTGACGCATCTGTAGGCATGCATTGACAAAATGAACAAACAACCTCTAAATGATACTATGTTTCATTCCAAAAAGTAAGTAATTGCTCTACGACCGCAGACAATTTTTCAAAAGCAAATAGCATATTTTCTAAAACTCTAATTTAAAAAAATTTTAACTCTCTTTAATTAAGTATTAAAAATAACTTAAATGTCTGCAATTCAAGCAACAGTTCTTATATAAGTTAAATTGCAATTTTTTACTGTCGACAAATATTTTTATAGAAATAAATAAACGCGATTAGCGCAACGGGTGCAATTATGTTTGTTTTGATTTATGTTGACCAAAGTATCTTTTTACAACATTTCTTGTTCTGATATCTGGATTATCGTAAACAATTTCTTGTCGTGTTTCTGGACGTCTAATTAGTGTACATAAATACTACGGTGTACAAACAATCAGATACAGCCTTCAATATCTTATAAAAGCATTGCTTATTATCCGCCAAAAAGCGGTTAAAAGTATTTCTTTATTATCGTTAAAGTCGTTGTGTCATTTTATCTATATATTTAATGAATTGTAATTTTTTTATTGAAATAAAATGCAAGTCGGAAGTATTAAGAGGACTGTTTAAATAAATAAGTGATTCACCGGTGTGTTAAGAGATAAATATAACGGAGTATAAACATACGTGCCTCTAATGTAATTAGTAAGTAAGTAGTAAGTGTTTTTTTTTAAAATATCGTTAGATTTAATTAGTTACGTGTAGTTATAAATGTGTAATTATTTAATTAGTATTAAAAACTCTTTACATAACGTTTTTGCTAGTCTCCGATAAATATTAGTAAGTGACTGCTGGTTTGTTTTGTAAACATCTGTAGTATCATCTCAAATCTTAAAAAATCGAATAAAAATAATCGTTGGATTGCATTTGACACAAAATACGGGCTCCTCATTTCTCATAGTTAACCAATTTTGTAATAAGCGTTCTAAAACATAAACATCGTTTTTCATGAAACAGTACTTTTATCAAAATTTAGGAAAAGGGTCAATCTATAACATCAGTTACTTCTAATTTCTGTAGTCTTTGTATTACTTGCATATTGTTAAATACTATCTTGACCGTTGAATTAAGATTGGATTTTTATTTATTTTTAAGCTAAACTAAGGTCGTTGTAGAAACAATAAATGACATATGACTTATTGTCTCTGTAGTCCGTAGTTAACTCCCCTTTGTGTATTCTAAGTTTATTAGTAATTTTTTTGTTACACCATTTAAGTTTTGTTTACTGGTAGTTAATGAACCGGGTAATGTGAAATATTTTAAATAGGCTTATCTGTTCTTGGATAAGATTGTTAAAGAATTTGACGATATGGAAATGCAAATCAACGAGATTTTGACGAAAATTATGAACCGCGATTTATGCGTCAGTTCCGGATTCGTTCGTTTAAAAAAATTCAAAATTCCAAATAATGAAAATAATGAAAATAATGACATAACACCCTTAGAAAAGGTGCAACATCTTACTTCGTAATCTGCCGGTTGATTATGAGAAAAACCTTTTGTTGATTGCTATAACGACGAGCGTTTGTTTTGAACTCCCGTCGCGGCTTAAAACAATTAAATCAAGACGATGTGATGTTGGCGACTTTATTTTTTTAAATCGTAGTTTAAATATTCTTGACCCAACAACAAAAAAAAAGCATTTGAGGCGGCCCTTCGCAATAAAAGTTTTCCGGTTTATTCGGAAATAATTATAAATTGACGCATTCCTTCGTAGTAAAGCCTGACGAGGCAAATTGTCAAATAAAATAATTGTTTTGTAAGCTAAGTTCCCATTGTTTTGAAAAATGTAAGAAATTTTTAAAACTGACACCTTACAAAAAATTTAAATTTGTAAAGCGCCAACGTTTGCGTATTAAATGTTTATCAGAAGATCATTGTTTAACTGAATACAACCAGGAAAATTGCTGTAAATGTCTGTTAAAACAGCATACAATGTTATATTTTAAAGATTTTAAACTTAGAGAAAACGCTTGGATGGAGCAGTTAGATTTACTACCCCTGCAAGTTTGTGCTTGATCAATATTTCAGATGTTAAAAAACGGAGGATATACCATCTATACTTCTTTCTACAATTATTGTTAATGTGCTCGATAAAAAAGGAAGCTAATGTAATATTTGTTTGTTGTTAGATTCCGGAAATCAATCCAATTTTTTGATTACTAATATTTGTCGTAAATTAAATTTATCGATCAAAAGCTTAAAATTATTGGTATTAAGATTCCGGGGGTTAAAGAATCCTGTACGAGGAAAAACAATTTTGCAAATCTATTCACGTTTCGATTCTCGCATCGTGCTTATCTTAAAGGCACTAATCGTTGATAACATAGTTAGTAAACTATTAGGAAATTGTTGTTGTATCCCAATAGGAGGTCGTGGGAAGGTTACAAATTAATTAAATTAATTTGTTTTTGAATGTTGGCGACGTTTCGCAGACTATAGCTGTGTCTGCTTCTTCGGGCCAAGTTATTCTATGCAACTGTTTGCAATGAACAAATTAACACAACAGTTGTGTTAATTTGTTCTATATATATAGTCTGCGAAACGTCGCCAACATTCAAAAACAAATTAATTTAATTAATTTGTAACCTTCCCACGACCTCCTATTGGGATACAACAACAATTTACTAATAGATATAACAAGGAGGATTATAATAAATTAATAGAGAAATAGTTAGTAAACTTTCTTTTAACGTTTGAAATTGGTCGTCCTTAAATTAATTACAAAATTTACAATTAGCCGATGAAAAATTGTATGTTCCTAATAAAATTAATGGAGTTATTGGTGCCAAACTTTTCTCTTTTAAAATAAAGAGAGAAAAATAAATTTAGGCTCTTGATAAACCCGTAGCCATTCAGATTCAATTTAGTCGCCTACACTTAGTTGTACTTTAGACAATAGTTTTGTAACCACGGTTGACAAATGACAGACAGATTGAAGATATGTTGTCGCCCTTCCGTTTTAAAAACATCTTAGTTTATTAAAGAATCCTTATAATACAGCTTTCTAACGATTTCAAAATTTGGCTAATTAAGCTCGTAATTCCTCTTTGCGGAACGCATATCATGCCGTGATCAAGGATTATATTCAGCAAGAACACATGTCGATTATTCCTGATTTTATGACCTGAAGAGAATATTTTATTCTACATCATCCTATATTTAAACCACAAAATGGGAGTACATCAGTGCGCGTGGTATTTGACGCCAGTGCAAAAAGCAGTTCTTTAAGATCGTTGAATGACTTGTTATTTTCAGTTCAAACTTACAAACTAATATGGTTGCCTTGTTAAATTTTAGATTCTTTCTCTCTTTGTTCTAAAGAGAAGGCATTAAATGCGTATACTGTACTAAAAAATTTGTTTTAGTCTGTTTTGAATTTCATAAATGGGCTACAAACTCGCCGCTAGTAAGAAAACATTTATTCCACAAAACGCATCTCTAGATTCTATAGAATTTTATTCAGAAAATTAGACTTGTGTAATAAGTTTTGGATTGAGCTAGATAATCGTTCAGGAACTTAACGAGATATATTGCCATCAATCGCTCATTGGGTTCTTAGCACCAATCACCCTGTATTTTAATCTAGAAATTGTACCAAAACAACGTTGATTAAGATGAAGCATTGTCTAAACATGTGTTTTCGTGTTAGCAGCGTTTTCAGAACAAACATTTTATGTTTATTAAAATTTTGGTTTTTCTCGGCGTTTATGAAAATTATAAGCTGTTGTTGATAGAATTTAATTAACGGCATCAATCAACTACGCCAAAAAAATATTTTAAAGAAGTACAAGTTCGTAATGGTGAATTAGGTAATATTAAGTTTTTGTATTCTCTAATTTTAACTTGAAATGTAGAGTAATTCCATATATTCTGACAGTCTGTTTGCGTAAAAATTCTTCGTCAACAGTTTATCAGTGTCTATTAGTGAGAGTTCGTGAGGTCGCGCTTAGGGTGGGCTACATTCTTCAAAATGCTTGTAGATAATGTGAACCTTTTCAGATATTATTAAAACATTATGTAGGTAAACTACGAAAATGTTTTAGAGTTAACAAATAGATTCTGTTGACTTTTCTTAATTTTCTTATTTAAACGTTCCCAGTTGTAACTACATCCTAACCTCGTTAGTTTTATTGGCTCCATCGAAATAAAACAATAAAAATAAGACACAAAACAAAGCATTTATCGTATTACATCCAGATGCCCACTTATTCTTATTATGAACTACACTAGAAAGATGTAAAAAATTATGTTTTGAAGTTTTATCTGCTTGATAATTCTAAATTTAGACTTGGCCTTCCAATAGATTTAATTTCAAAACTTTCTTGGCTTAGTCTTAGTGATTTCTCGACAGAAATGTTAATCATTGTGTTTGATACAAGGACTTTAGTCGTGTCGATTTTTACAGTTTTATTCTTGACAGGAAAAAGATAATAATAAGATAATTTTGTTGTAACTAAAGAATCATAATAATTATGTGTGTTTAGTTTTACATTTAATATCAAAAATAGTTTTCAGAAAAGTTTCTGGTTTAGAATTTAATATTTGTTTTTCATAGATTTAATTTCTTACTTCAAACTATTTTTAAGTTACTCACAATATATGTATGTACATGATACATGATACAGAAGTAATAAACGGGTCTAGGACGTTTTGGCGCCGCCGTTTTGGCACCGCCGTTTCGGCGCCGCCGTTTTGGCGCTAAGACTTTTTGGCGCGGGGATGTTTTGGCACATGGATGTTTTGGCGCAAGGACGTTTTGGCGCATGGATGGCTTGGCGCCGACCTATTCCCATATTTTGTACATTTTTATTTTCGAGTACATTACAATAAGGTTAAGCACAGGCAAATCACTTTTTGAATTAATACGAACATCTTTTAACAAAATACAAACGGTCAATATTCATATTTTTATACATGTCTACATTTTTCTAAGTACAACACTTATGTCGGTACACTTACAAAGTCTTTAATGAATAGGAGATTTTCTATTACTTGCTAAACATTGGATTAGTTTGTTAGATTATAGAAACCGCCTTTTTCAATGTTCATAATGTTAGCTTTTAGTTTAAGCAAAAAGTGTAAATGATAAATCACTTCTAAATATAATGATAAATCAATATTTCAATTTAATTGATTCTAGTATGTGTCTAGTTGATGCTTAATTGCGTAATTTTAAGATTTATATTATTATTGTTCATTAAATCATAGGTGCTTATCAAATGCACATAAGTACTACCTAGAGTGGTAAGAGTTGTCATATTTTTTATTCGTGTTCAAAAGAAAATCAAATATGTAGCTTTACCTGCAAAAAGTCGGTTAAACTCATTCATGCGTATCCGTGTCCCTAAATTTAACTGTTGCGCAATCCGGGCCTAGGATTAACGCTGAATACTGACCATCGGCGCGGCGCAATCTGGGCACATTGTATTTATGTACTAAGTGTAAGTATTGTTAAAGTATTATCACTGTAATCCTCTATTTTCTTAAAAAACACCACGCTGATCCTCTAAGTAATTGTGTCTATAGTTCTAAGAACTTCTAAGCTTTCCTGTGCCAGGTAAAAATTACAATGACGAGCGAACCTGTTTGAAAATAATTCAATAAACTTTTTCTTTATTTACTAGTGCTAAGACAATAGTTTTAAAATATCCCTACTGTTAAACGTTTTTAGCAGAAGTTTCCTCGTAAAGCACGAAGTGAAAAATAGTCAGTTTGTTTTAAAATTAACATTGATTTACAAATAAAACTAAAAATGAACGATATTCTAAGTAATCGCGGAAAAAATAAATTTTTTTGTGATGGTTACATTTATGTGTTCGATAAGTTTAGTCGCTGTAATACAAAACAATTTTGGAGATGTGAAAAAAAGAACTCTTGCCCAGCTCGTATTCATGTGGAAAACAACATTATTATAAAATCAATCAACGAACATAATCATGATAGCTCTGCAGCCAAAATTGAAGTCGAAAAAACAATCACAAATGCTAAAAAAAGAGCTACAGAAACCATGGAATCAACAAGCCAGGTAATAAACGTATCCCTCAACAACATTTCCCGAGCTGCTCAAACCATTTTACTTAACCACGATGCAATGAGAAAAATAATACGAAGAAGGCGAAATCAAATAAATGCTGCTCCTCCAACTCCTGAAAATGTGATAGATCTAGTTATCCTGGACGAATATAAATTGTACGAATATGAAAGAAATGTACACGAAAATTTTTTGTTGGCTGACAACGGACCATTACCAAATCGAATTTTGATTTTTGGAAGAGCACGTTCTCTGCAGGTAAACGATTCTTATTAAGAAAATATAATATGTATTTTTAATTATAATCTAAATCGTCACGTATTTATTTCAAATACTTAGTGAATGCGACCACTGGTTTGTTGACGGAACTTTTAAATGTACACCTCCATTATTTTATCAAGTGTATGTATTTCTAGCAAAACGTTTTGAAAGTGTACATCCTCTTTTATACATTCTATTGCCTAACAAGCAACATATACTGAAATGATTAACATGTTACGTAATATACAACCGGAGGTACAACTAAATCCTGCACGTATAAGTTGCGATTTTGAATTGGCCGCTATTACAGCATTTCGTAATGCATTTGAAACCGTAACTATACAAGGATGTTTCTTTCATTTAACCAAAAAATATGAAGAAGCAAGGTCTCCTTGGTCGTTATAATAACGATGCAGAATTTGCAGTTTTAGCAAAAATGATTACTTCGCTGGCATTTGTTCCACGCGCCGATATGGATGAGGCAATCAATTCCTTAGAAGAATTGCTACCACCAGAGCTACAACCCGTTTTGGAATGGTTTGAGGATAATTATGGATCGTCCCAATCGAAGGGGACATGGAAGACGACGTGCAATTTTTCCTATTGAAATATGGTCTGTTTATGACCGTGTATTAAATAATGTTGACAAAACTAATAACCATGCTGAGGGTCTCATCGAAGATTACAAGAAGAACTTGGGATGAACCACCCTAACCTGTGGGCATTCATAACTGCTCTCAAAAAAGTGCAAAAGGGGCGTGATGTTTTTTACGAGCAAATGCTAGCAGGAAGGAGTCCACCAAAAAAACTGAAGAAGTACCGGGATGCTGACAGACGTATAAAAAGACTCGTTGAAGGTTACAATAATGCCCAAATTGTAGAATACTTACGCGGTATTTTATATAATTATGAAATGGAACCGTAATATGTAAATTAATGTTCAAAATAAGTGCGTTATGATTATTGTGTTACAATATATAGATTAAGAAAATTTGTATTAATAAATATATTGTGTATTTTTTAAAAATTACCCATTTCGAATTTAAATCTTTACAACATGAAATATGAGGTTCTTAATTCCACTTCATTGCAGTTTGCATGCTGCAATGTAACACCAAAAAAGGCGAAACATATGTATTGTAAAAGTTCCGTAACCGCCGCAGTAGTTGCCATCTGAATCAGAAACTTAAAATTTTGTAATGTAATTTTTGTAATTTGTAACTTTTTTATGTTCAATTACTTTTTCAAACCATTTCAAGTTTATTTTATTTAAAAAACATGATTTCGCTAACGCGAAACAAGTTCTGTATTCGAATCACTATCGAAATAAAAAAAATCTAAGTATTAGAATCTTAATGAAAATTTAATAGGAACAAATAAATTTCTTGAATTTTGCCGTGATGGGCAGTTACTCGCAAAACATTTATATTGATCATTTTATGTGGTAAGGATACAATAACGGAACCAATTTGTGTCAAGCCGATCTTGCAAAGTATCGCCAATTGAGATTGAAATAAAAAGTATTCGCAAATTATGGTAAGTTTTACACACAAATTTCTTTCTGATAAACACATAAATTAAACATTTTGTATCTTTGTTTATAAAATTAAAATTTAATACATAATTAACATCCGATAAACGTAACAAAGTTAACGCGAAAACATCCAAAGGCCAAAACAATTTGCGTAGTGGCGCCAAAATATCCTAGCGCCAAAACGTCCTGGCGCCAAAACATCCATGTGCCAAAACATCCCCGCGCCAAAAAGTCTTAGCGCCAAAACGGCGGTGCCAAAACGGCGGTGCCAAAACGACGGCGCCAAAACGTCCCATTCCCGTAATAAACACATACAACTTTAACTGTATGTTTAAGAAAATATAAAAGTTCATTGTACTAAATAATTTAAATTTGCAATTATTGAATTTACATTATAATAATTTTTTTAAAATTGTTGGGGCTATACTTCATTTAATAACCACGAGGAGTGATTTAAATTTATTGCGCTTAATCCCTGCGATCTTATTGGCCAAATTACGGCTCTTTTTATACAGCCACAAATAATGTTGTTTGTTTACTACGTTTACTATGCCATTTTGCTTTTCTATCGTCTTTGAAATTTTGTGTTATTTTTGCGAAGTAAATCTGTGTCCACGTATTTAATTAAAAAAGTTCTTTTGTGAACTAAGAACTTTGTATTACGATATTTATTTGATGGATTACGCAATACCGAGGTGTGTTTTTAAATAAATATTGGACTTAGCAGTGCATAAATAATATGTACAAATAAATTATGGCTGAAGATGTAAAAGTGTGTTATTCTATCTAAAATCTCCGAAAGAACAGTTGTGTTTATTAACGATATAAATTGAAAGTTCTAACTTATAATTTTTTTTTAGCATTGCAAAATCAAATGTGTATCGTGTTTTAAAAGAATGCAGTGTTACAGCAAGTCTTTAACATTGTGACTTGACAAGACAGCTAAAAATAATATTCGAAGAACAGTACACGGATTCTTTTCAGAAATGAAACCTTGACACTGGATAAGATTAGTAATGCTTTAAAAAATTAGTTACAATCAAAAACTATTACACATCAAGACAAGTATCAACATAATGAAATAGTCGATGGTTTACTAGAATCGCTGATAGTGTTTAATAATAATGTTACTGATACGATTTCGAGTTCCAAATATGACATCGACTAGTTTGCATGTTTTGCTTTACTTTTTAATGTATTTAAAATTGTATGATTTTCTATTCTGGGTGATTGATGAGTGTTGTTTATTTATATTTATTTTACTCGTTATTTTTAATACTAAATTTTGCAATCCGTGTCATTTTGTTACTTTCATTATGACTTACGTTAATAAACATGTTCTAAATTTTACTATGATCAATTGATAGCGCTATAGCAATTTAATTTCTACCAGAGTTACTACAAAGACATTTTTATACGTACATTTAATTTTTAAAATTATATAAGCTTCTGCTTTCAAATTTACTCAAATTATTTGGTTATTTATCTGGTGGTTTAGCAGTGTAAATCAATCTTTTCCAATCGCTCCTCATAGTTATTAAATAGGGTATAGTCTGATTCAACGGATATGTTACGATCAACTTTTTTTTTTTTTTTTTTTTGATAAAACTGTAATGCGGTATTTTTATAGCCTTCTGAGAGATATTATTTCAACCTTCAACGACAGTTTTACAAATTAATTAAAAACAATTGTACAGAATTTTTTTGCATTTTTCCAAAATTATGTACGACAAATATATCGTTTTACTTACATTACGTCGTGTAACTCCTACCGCTTCATGATTGCTAAATTAAAATCATCGCAAGTTACAAACGCGGGAGTCCTTTCCCTTGTTAAAACTCCATACAAAATCTCGTAGTGGGGGTTATGATGTCACGTTAGAATGCTCTGCTACATATACATTCATGGGCTCAAATAATTGTAGCCCAAACATAAAGAAATTATCTATTTAATATACGTTGCTTTGAATGACAACCATATTAAATTAATTTGATTAAAGTGAAGAATGCTGTTGGTATTATGTTAACTTTTAATTTAATTTTTTTGGAAGAATACAATTACAGCAAATTCGAATTAAAAATATATTTTCAATTAATTTGTGTTAAACATCATATTTTGTTACGTTTCGCACTACTAGTGCTTTTTCAAACATCGAATTTTGTTTATTTTTGTTATTTTAATTATTTTAGTTATTTCACAATAATTATTAAAATAACAAACATAAACAAAATTCGATGTTTGAAAAAGCACTAGTAGTGCGAAACGTAACAAAATATGATGTTTAACACAAATTAATTGAAAATATATTTTTAATTTGAATTTGCTGTAATTGTATTCTTCCAAAAAAACCAATATTAAATTAACGTTTTAGAGTAATAAAAAGTAGTTGATGACTATATCCTATAAATATGTTTAAATATTTTAATTCATAATAATAAGTTAATAAGACCCAATTTGGTTTTCTAGTAATTTTAGTCATAAAATAAAAAAAGTAAAAGTCCAACAACCGTAATTTTATTGGAAGTATTACAAGTGTTATTTATTTTTGATTTATAGATTAGTTTTGCTGTAGTGGTTTGTTATACATTAGTATATATTATATTATTCTAATATGTAGTTATATATATCATATAAACCTAAAACACATTTAAAATAATTACCTATAATTTTATAAACTCTAGCTTATATTTACTTTTAAATATCTAAAACAATAATCAAAGTTTCTTAAGTTAATTAGTTCACACAATAAGATTTATCAAACTTAAATATTAATTTGAAGCCACCGTAAAAGTTGTCAAATTAAATTAGATCTAACCGATTACATCACCGCAAAGTTTTCTTGTAATAATTTTATATTAATTTGCAGAGTTTATGTAAGTCGTTGATTTATGTTTTATATTTTTAAAATAAAAACATTTTTTTTGTGTTTAATACAACCACTTTAAATAATAATTAATTGCTAAAGAAATGAATAATTAAAAAAAAAGTATTAATTTTATGTTTATATTTACTAATATTATTGTAGACAGACAACTTTCTTTGTATTTTGTTTCATTAGCTTGTGTGTATTAATACCATATAAATATTCTAATTTTTTTCATTCGTTCTTTTGTTATATAAAATGTTTATAATACCGTTAATAATTAAAATAATATTTACAAACAACTTCAGTTACAATCAGAACTGCCTGAATTGTAATCTATAACACAAAATAAAAACAAATTTTGTAACAAAAATAAATCACTTTCAAAATCATGTAAAATCCATACGCTGTTACATTATATAATATATTTAATTAAATCGTTAGTAAAAGCATTCTCCTATCAGCTGAATGCTTTGATCGTTGGCAATGAAACTAACTTGAATTTTTTACATAGTTTACATTATTGTTGAATACGTTACGGTTATGTTCACTCATAGTAATACGCAAATTGATATATTTTTATAGTAATTCGGTTTTTATTATTTTATTTGTTTTAAAAAATATAAAATTTTTATCTTTATGTAGAATTTTTAACTTTTTATTACAAGTTAAGCTTTTTTTTAAGTTACCGATACAATGACTATTTCGATTTATTACTTTCAGTATACGTAGTTTCTTTCTTTACACTTTTATATGTATACATAAAATAAAAGTAAAAACTAAAACGTTTTCAGTTTTTATTTCTTTAGATTCATAGGTATAGTTGACTCGATTTAATATTTTAGTTATTTAGAGTACAATTTTTGTAGTCGAAATGCATTAACCTTACAAATTAACAAAATTTAGTTTTTGTTTTATTTGTTTATACATTTTTTAAAATTAAATCCAAAATTAATTTCATTAGATTTAAAAATTGGAAATTATAATAATATTTATTTTGAAATTGTACATGGAAACATCTGTCTACTATTAAATTGTAGTTGATATATAATCAAAGATAAACACAACTCTTGCTCTTAGTGTAAGTACATCTACAACTAAAAAATTAAAAGATTTATTAAAATCTAGCCAGATTTTTGAATGTTGACGGCATGTCAATATACATATATGGTGTATGCAAATTTATGTATTCTAAAACACAGGATTCCGTTTTTTAGTAGCTTGAAAAACAATTTTACATTCTTTATTTATTTTGTTTATGTAGTATAGTTTTTACGATTTGTTTCTACTTTAACATAGAATATACCTAAGTACTTTTTAGTTATTTCTAATTAAAAAGCTCCATATTAAGATGCATATAAATATATTAAATAAATTATAGTCGATTGCACGGAATTTGGTACTAAATAACATTTATAGTTACTGTAGAAACGATTTTTATAACAAATGCTTTTCTGATACTGTAGTATGATATTAGCGTTTTTAGAGAAATCATCAGTGCCACTCGTTACTGAGACAAGAATTAAAATGTAAAAACAAGTAGTTCAAATAAACATAGTTTTTTGTGACAGTTTAATTATCAGAGAGTTGTCATAAATGTGGGAATTGTAGTTTCTGTCGGTAGAGTGCGCACAAAACGCAAACTTTTTTGTTACGTCGAACACAGTTAGGTTGGTGACCGTGTGCGAAAAACGCGCAATGTAGTAAACAAAATTATGTGTTAAAAAAATAGTTTTTATATTTAATGTATCAAATATAATATAAGATGTTATTTGAACGGAAACGTATGTAGTTTATTTTGAATTATCCACAACAATAACAAAAAGCCCACAACAAATTCAGAAGTGGGATTGTTCGATGTAAACACCTCGTGTATTGAAACCCCTAAGTAAAAAGGATCACGTTCAGGTGTTTGAATACGGTAAATACAAACAAAACAAATAACAACGTAAAATAAAATGAGTGAATGCGAGTAAAAAAATTAATGGTCAATACGGAAATAAGAACATCGATGTTTTCTTCTACTAAGTGTGTAGAAAATGTACTTTTAACGACAAAAAAACAATTGTTAAGTTACGGACGAGACTGATAATAAAAAAGCGCAAGATGCTTTGCCGATAACAAACGCTAATAAACATGTCGAATGACATAACAACTATCAGTGGTGTCGGTTTGCAAACGGATGTTGTGGAACGACTTTTACCTGAGTTTGACCCTACAAAGCAGACATGTATGACGGCAGAACGATTATTAAAGCGAGTAGAAAGTGTTGCAAAATCATATTTGTAGTACACTCAGTTGACAAGATGCGAAGAAGGCTGTAGTGCAATGCAGATGAGATAACTATGTGAAACGAATTTAAAACCTATTTACCTCGTAATGGCCTTTAACTTCAACTACGACAGCGGTGCACCAAATGCCAAAAGCTGGGACACGCATCGGAAAAGTGTCGTTTGACAACAACTGAACAAATAAACAGTGTAATACGAAGTGAAATAAGCTATGTCGAACTTTTCTAGTATGACAAAATTGCAAACTAACAGCTCTAATTGAAACATGGTGCAATAATTCAATTGTTACACTTAACAATTCAATAAAAAAGAACATTATAATTGGTCAACACTTTCTAGAACATATCGATTAAACTTTGATGTCAACGGGCATAAGCTTTAGACAAAGCACCAAAACAGCAGACGTCAATTTATTAATGGCAATTGAAGGAATTTCTCTGGCAAACGATATAAGAATCAATGCAGAAATACCAATTGCAACACTAACTTACAAAACTTATATAATTTAAGAAAATACATTTAAATGCGCCCACGTTTTAAGTTGAAGAAAAATTATTTTCTACTTTTTAGTCCATAGGAAAAACGTGATTTTTTAAAATACTTTTTTTTATAAAATATTTATTTAATACTTCTTATAGAAAAGTGCTATTTAAGAATAGTTAGTACATAAACAGTTGTTTTATTTCAATCAATTCTATATACGAATACATAGGTAGTCTAAATTAATGAAAGTGTCATAATACTACCGACACACTTTAACATTGACATATATGTCTAGTTAAAATAATAATCTATACTTTTTAAAAAGTTTAAATTTGGTGCGCCAAAATAAATGAATAAAGATAACCTTTTAAAAAAAAGTGCATTATCAAATATCTAATAGCAAAAAACATGACAACCCTAGTAGCACAAAATATACGTAATGTATTAGTAAATAACATCTGGTAAATATTTAAATGTTGCACTTTTTAATATTGGCCATTTATTGTAATGTTATATCAATAATTTATATAAAATATATGTTTTCTAAATATTAGTTGTAAATATCTTCTAAATATATGTTTTCAATATATGGCAGACATTAGATGTAAATGTCGTCTCAACATTTCTTTCCAATATATGGAAAATATTCTTTTTTAATCTGCTCTAGATGTATCTCACTATTATTTGTGAAATATTTCAAAATATATACCTACTAAATATGTGTATATTTGCAAATGATATTTAATCTGGGGTTTTATTGCTACGCATTGTACAGCTTTTATTAAATCGCATTGAAACACTGCAGATGTTCTGTAAAAAACACGTTTATTTATAAAAATAACACTAACAAAATACAATTATAAATGATGAATAAAATATAAATTCAAAATTTGTATACATTTTAAACATCTTTAAAAAATAAGTACACAAAAAAAATTATATACTTAAATTACTTATTACTATCATCACATATTACATAGGTACTACATAAATGTTCTAAATTTTGCCAACTATAACGCAACGCATTTACGTATGTAACATCCGTTACATTAGCATGTCGTCTTGTAATGGCATCTGAAAAAAAAACACAATTAAAATTTACCAAGTTGTATTAAAAAATCTACATGTTATAATAATTATTATGAAATGCATTAAAATGTATTGAAGTTATTTTTTGTGCTGCCAACCTCGCATACGGCAACATTCGTTCGTTAGTGTCGTTACGTTATGAACGAAAAAAGCTCTAGGGTGGCAAAATGAAAACTAGGAATCCACATAAAAGTAAGAGTTCAAAGTCAATTAATATATTAGAACGAGTATGCGACAAGTGGAAAATCATTTTACAAATTTTGAAATCCAGTTAAAATGGAAGAAAAGCGATGTTAAAGTTAATGTCAAATTTGACAGATGTAGTAATAAACGTAGTACCAGTTTTAGACATAAAACTTTCACCATAAAACATATTAAAATATTTTTAATATGTTATATACACCATTTACCCTAAAAATATTTTAAATGAAGTACTAACATTATATTTCTGTTGATACTTTTTTATTTTTTCAAAAAAAAATTTAATTTTACGAAAAGCAACACAAACGATATTGTACATTACTCTCGTCAAAAGAATCATAGCATAACTCACTTACATGCAACGCTCGGCCGTGCGGTCTGGCGTCGCATTAACGTTCGTTATGCATATTAGACATATTTTTTTGAAACATATATTTCAACAGCATTATTATTTCTATTTATTTAATCACGTCAATACAACATCTACTACATATTGTAAAGTTTGTCTTTTTACCGACTAGTATGAATTAATGAAATTACAAAAAACTTCAAACATGGTTAGTTTTAAAAGTGCACAAAAGCATTTTCTTGGAATTGTTATTCAATAAATAAAGATAATATTCAAATAAATTTTAGAAACTGTTTTCTGCATATATTTACTTTGATTTTAAAAGGTTTAAAATGTGTCGTTTATTATTTATTGGCTATAATTACGTAAATAAAAGCATTTATTTGTGATGACCGTTAAAATTTCTTTGAATTATTTTCTGTAAACGTTGAGCAGCTAACTCGTTGCGTTAAAATAAATTATTTACAAAATGATTTTTTGCTTTTCTATATTTAGAAAACATGATGCAAAAATAAAGAATAAGAAAATTAATAGGCACTTTCCTTATTATACAATTACGTTGCACTAAACCTCGATATAAAAATTTAAACTTTGCAAATTGCAAACACGAAATCCAAATGTATATTAGTAAAGAAAACTTTCCTTATTCTTATAAATGATATACTTTCTCAATGTTGCAAAAAAATCTATGAAATTTACTAAAGGGTACTTTTTGTAAACCCGTTTAGAATGCCACAAAAATGACCTTTAAAATCATAAATACCTACTAGCATTACCAGTAATTTTACAGCAGACTTACAATACCTTGTCTAAAATTTCTTTGCAACAAATGTAGTTTATTATTGTAAAATTACTATAGTTTTAGTTATAACGCAATTGGTTTTGCAATTCAATTCAAACGCAGATGTCTCAATTTTATATTCTCCTTGTGTACTTTTTTAATAATTAAATTGCGTTTCTTATACAATTTTTAACAGATTACATACTATGATTTTGGATTACTTTTTATTAAAATATACGCACATAAAAATAATTTTTAAAATAAGGATATTTAAATCGTGAAAACGTCGTGTTATAGTTTTTAGCAAAAATTAAAAAAAAGTTTAACATCTATACGTATTTTTATATTTAAAAGCACAGTTAAAAATAAGCACAAAGAAGTTTGATACTGATCAAACGTAAATATTAGCTTTATATATAATTTTAATATATACTTTATGTCAGTCAAACTTTGAAAAACATTTGTGACTTTAGAATACACGAACGATTTTGTTGGTACATATTTTTATAACATTGTTTTTATCTAGTTTTACAATATTTAGAATACATTTTCTTCATCTTGCCATAAGTATCTAGGATTAAAATATTTACCTATCATGTAAACCTTGAAAACATTTGTAAGGTTTTAAAATATATCAATGATATTGTACGTATATATTTTTAGAATATTAGTTCAGTGGTGCCTCACACAACGAACTTAATTCGTTCCAGGAGCAAGTTTGTTATGCGAAAAGTTCGTTATGTGAAACGCGTTTTCCCATAACAATACATGTTAAAAAAAATAATTCGTTCTGTAGCATAAAATATGCTAAGATGACATAAAAAAAGATAAATTTTTTGTTATTATTTTTATTTAGATACATCTAAAAACATAATTTAAAAAAAAACACACATTTTTTTAATTTTAAGACAGACTAAGTAGAGTCTACCGAATCTTGCACATCTTCATCCATTTTCTGCTTTTTGGCCGATGGTTTCATGAAAAACCTGTCCAAAGTCGTTTGTTTTTCTCTTTTCTCCAACATCTGCCGGAAATAACGGACAAGAGTATCGGAGTAAAGATCGTTGATCCTGTTTGCTTCAGCTGAATCCGGATAGTGGGCATTGGTAAACTCCTGAACTGCTTTCCATTTGACCAGGATGTTCTTGATGTCATCAGTTGGGATTGGTTGATTGTTTGATTGTTGCTCCTCGTTATCAGATGACGCATCCTTTTGAGCATTTTTCTGTTGCTGGACCAGAAGTGCTTGGAGCTCTTCAGTGGTCAGCTCTTCTTCGTGTTTCTCATAAGCTCCTCTACATCCTCTTCCTCTACCTCTAATTCCAACCTTTGGGCCACTGTGATGATGTCCTTCACCACTTTTGTGTCATCAACAACTGCTTCTTCCTGGGTTCACGAAGGCACAAGCATCTTCCAAGCAGAAATGAGGGTCCTTTGTGACACTTTTTCCCAGGCCTTCTGTATAAGTTGTATTGCCATAAAGACATCAAATCTCGCCTTCCAAAACTTTTGAACAGTCATATTGTCTCCACCAAACTCGCATTCTTCAAACACCTTATTAAAGAGGGCTCTAGTGTAGAGTTTTTTAAAGTTCCCAATAACTTGCTGATCCATTGGCTGAAGAATGGATGTGGTGTTTGGTAGTAAATACTGCACTTTGATAAAAGAATAATTTTTCTGCAATATTTCCTCTAGGTCTTTTTGGCGAGAAGGAGCATTGTCAAGTTTCAGAAGGGCTTTGAGCGGCAGTTGTTTTTCCAGCAACAATTTCTTTACGGCAGGAGCAAAGGTTTCGTCGAAGATAACTTGGGTCACCCAGGCTTTTTGATTGGACTTCTAATGGACGGGAAGTTTGGACTTAAGAACGTTATTTTTCTTGAACATTCTTGGATTTTTAGAGTGATAAACCAATAGAGGTTTGATCTTGAGGTCTCCGCTGGCATTAGACGAAAACATAAGGGTAAGTCTGTCCTTCATGGCTTTGTGTCCTGGCAATTTCTTCTCCTCTTTTGTAATGAAGGTTCTGCTCGGCATTCTTTTCCAGAAAAGACCCGTTTTATCGGCATTGAACACTTGTTGTGGGCAGTATCCTTCATCCTTAATACATTTTTGAAAGTTAATAGAAAACTTTTCTGCTTCTTTCCTGTTAGCACTACCAGCCTCACCATGCATAGTAACGCTGTAGATTCCACACCTTTTCTTAAATCTAAAAAACCACCCCCTGCTGGCTTTAAATTCTTCTTGATTATCTTGATTGCTGCTACTTCCAGGGACGTTTTTCTTTAGATCGTCATAAATTATCTTGGCTTTGTGACAGATAATATCTTGGGTTGTTACGTCACCTTTCACCTGCCTGTCCTTAATCCAAATCGCTAATAGCCTCTCCATTTCCTCGTGGATTGAAGACCTATGTTTTTCATGAAATAGTTTTGATACTCCTTTGGCTACTTTGGCTGATTTGATTGCATCCTTATTTGTCAAAATGGTGGTCTTGCTGAGGCCAAACTCTTTGACGAGGTCACACTGTTTTACCCCACATTCACTCCTTCTAATTATTTCCTGTTTCATTTCAACAGAAATCACCTTCCTGCTTTTTTTAGAAGCCATGATATAAAAAAAATATTGAGTTTAACTTAAAAGGACGACTGCCGTGATACGTGCGTGATTTAATTCGTAATGAAGAACGATTGCCGCGATACGTGCGTAAGTTAAGCGCAGTGACTAACGACTGCCTGCAGTGCCTGCGCGGGAGGATACAATACATTGGCAGCGATCGTGGAAGCTCGGACGACTTCGTTGTGTGAAGCGTTCTTTATGCGAGGCAGCACTGTATAATTATACACTTTAACAATATTAACAATATATCTATTGCACCAAGCAATATCTAACCGACTTTAAATATTGTACCAATATCATTAGAATATCGTACATATATTTTGTGCTACTAGAGAATATTGTACATGTCGTGAGCACCTAGTAACGTTTTATTGATGACGTGCAACGGCTGGTTGCTTAGATAACCTTTAAAATGCTTAGGTGCTACTTAGCACTAAACATAATTACAAAAACATAATGCAATTAAGCATAAGTGATATAGAAAGATTAAATCACAAACATTTAATCAGTAACGATAATAACCAAACGCCATAAAACTTAACGCTATTTGTTCTTGGATGATAAAAATTGACTTTTTACAAGTAAGTATCAAAAACATAAATAAATGAAATAGTCACATATACGTGTTTCCTATTACCCAAGTAGCAAAAATCAGTTACAAAACGGTTGTAAAACTCTCTTGCAACTATGGTTTCAGTAAGGTATTTAGTTACAGAATAGATGCTGAGTCTTTCCTGATACGTTGTCAATACCGGATTTGGTCAGTTGCAAGGCAACTGCAGTAATATTATAACCGTTTTACAGCGTGTCTGAAACCGTTACAATTACTACTTTGTAACTGTTTTGCAGCGTTGCTATAACGGTTTTTTACAAATCATGTTTACCTATTCTGAATCATTTCTGTAATGGTTTATCATCACGGTTTTATGATTGATTTGTAACATTGTAGTTACCGTTTACAGCAACTGCTATGTAACTGTTTTGAAAACATGCGTATTACCATTATTTGAAACTACTTTATACTACTACTACTACTTTATAACCGCTTTTGTTAAGCAACTTATCCAAGATTTTAGTTACTAACTGCATCATAAAGATTAAAACAAAAGTAGAGATAAAAATATATGTATTAATAAAAAGATACAGATATATAAAAAGTTATAATAAATGTACATTATTTAATTTTTTATAGTTTCTTATAGAACTAAATTCAAACAAAAAAGATATAATAAAAGAATTTTTACATCTGTTACAAGTAGGTACCAGTAAACAGGTTTTACGGCAAATTTTCAAGAAAAGCGGATTATGTCTATTATTTATAAATTTTGTAAATAGTAAATGCATAAATTTTGTTAAGAGAAAAATGTCTTTGTGTTAAAAGACCATGGCGGATTAAGATATTCCTCACATGTTATAGTTTAATGCGTCTACGTAATTCTTAGTTAAATATTTGTATTAGGCTACAAATGCACATGTGCAATTATAATCGGTTCAATGATCATAATCTCGACTGCTTTTTTAAAGATTATAGGTGTTCGCAATGGCGATCTAATTTACACGTTCTGATCACTGTGTGTAATATTGTAATGTCCTTGCAATCAAATTCTATTTTCTCCTAGAAGAAAATAAAATCAATTTAAATATTGCTTACTTATAATTGGCAACTAATTCTTCAACGTTGATTAAATTAGAAACAGTAGTTTAAATGCACGATTAAAATTATAGTAATATAATATACCAATAATTGTACTTACGTAGTTTTGAATTAGAAACACTTTCGGTACTGTTTATTGGATAATGATAATGGACTATGTGTCTTATAAAAATCTCGTAAAATGCACTTCTTCTGTTGCTGTTTGAACGTATAGATTAACACTGTAGTGTAGTTTTAGAAATTCACACTTGTAACCATAGTTTTAAGACTGTTACACTCGAAACCGAAATGAAGGTTTTACTGTCACTAAATTGACACTGTAGTTACATAAGGGTTTAAGAAAAACTTACTTATAACCATAGTTGTAAAATGGTTATTTCTGTAATAGATTTGAAACCTCAGTAAATTACGAAAGTTGCTGCTACGTTGCTGCAACGGTTTATTTACCATGGTGCTAATGTTACTAATTTTCAACTGGTTACAACGTAACCACCGTTACAAAATGTTGCTTGGGTATGCTTGCCGTAAAGCAATAAACAAAAATTTATGCTTACATTGCTACGTGTCATTTGTATTTTTCACTGGTATACAGACCCCACTAGTTAGATAATTCGGATTTATTCGATACTTACGGAAAGGAGGTTGCGCTGGTGGTCATTTGTCATTTTCGGTCTTAAATTAGCTATGAGTGGTTCGATTTTAATAGAAGCCTGTTTGCTTAATTGTAAATTATTTTTTTTAATTTAATTTTTATAGATAACTAGCTGTACCCTGCCACGCCTCGCAGTGGCACATTGTGATTGAATGGTTGACATTTAATGTAATTATATTTATATGCATTAAAAGTAAGGTTAATCCAAAATAAATAATATAATTACTAAATAATATAATTACGTCTACGTGTTAGATGTAATAGAAAAGATATAACCACTCACTTCTGTTAGAAATTCACTTGAATTATAATAAGTCCTTTTATTTTGCCTGTCAGTTAATAATATTTTTACTGTCCATCTTTGATATAAAATATAACCTTTACTTACGATTTGGTGAAAGGCGCAGATCGATCACAACACTATCGCACCAAAAATTCTTGATTTAAGTGAATATTTAATTCAGATTGTATAGTAATCAGAATCAGATGCAAATTTTTTTGTAAATAAGCAATGTAATTGGGAACGAAATTGTTTCTCATGTGACTGCGTCATTATTATTTCGGTTGTCAGCGAGTGTTTTCATCGCTTATGGCAGATGGCGCGGTCACTGGTACACAGCTGATCGTTAAAAAAACTGTTTTCTCGCGGTCGCAGATATGTGACTGATGCAAAAAATAGATAAAAACAATCCTTGATGCGGATTTTATATCATGTTAAAATTTCAACTCAATCGGTGCAGAACTTTTTTAGTTTTTGAAGCGTACACAAACCAACATAACATTTTTATATATATAGATTTCTAATACGTTTTTAGCGATTTCACTGAGATGAAGAATGTTTATGTATATTGACGAAATTAAGACAATTTTCTATTTGCTTAGCTCTTGCAGGTAATGGTTCCGACAGTAGCAGATGACTTGCACTCTAATTTCTATTATCTTGTTATAACTGTATTATGCAACTTTATCAAACTTACCATCACCTATTAAACCTTAAGCGTTATTAATTTTTTTATGCATTACTATTTGTATTAATCCTCAGTTAACATTAAGATCATAATTAATAATTAACTTTTCATAATATAGTTAAAGTAATCCATACCTCTAAGTGGAGAAGTTGTAATAAAATATGATATTTATTTTCTTAAAGTCAATCCATTAAAATCAATTAAAACATTATTGTGGATTGACTTTAAGAAAATAAATATCATATTTTAATTAACTTTTCGTTCAAAGTATAAAGTTTACGGTGATATCAATAATTACCGGTGATTGAAATTTTATATTGTGGTGTTAAAAATATTTACCGAGTTAGTTTATGTAACCGGTAGTATTTTTTTTCTGTTTTGCTTGTTACTAGATCATGTAAAATACTATTATATTATCGCTTGTAGTAACAAGATAATTGCTATTGTTATTGCTTAAAATAATTATATACGCTTTTTACTTTTTCTCCTGGATTGTCTTTTTTGTTTTATCCTAATTTCTTAGATAGCGAATTTACACGTACCATTGGTGTGTTCGAGCCGAGGATCCTGTCAGTATAAGGAGTGGTGCATGTTTTTTATATTTTCATTGAAGGTTCTTGCTATATGCAGCATAACATGGAGAGCAATTAAAACTGATTACAGTAGATGATGACTTATAATATATACACTTTACGAACTTTATGCATTGTAGAATTAATTATACGACGCTACTGGTAAAATCTAAACATGAACATTTAGTTATTGTTTGTGTTTTACCTAAAACAATCTTTCTGTGTAATATTCAAACATCAAATAATGATAAAACTGTAAAATTAAAATAGTTATTTGTACCACTAGTCCAGAAAGTATTATTTTGCAAGTATGAGGATATTTGTAGGCTGAAGTGAAGTCTAAGCCTACAAAACGCAAATACCTCCAAAATACTTTCAAAACGTGTGACTTACAAAATTTTTTGTTTTATTTTTTAAAATATATAAATCAGCTATAACATAATCTTAATTTTACACGGTTTCCCTGGTTACAATTATATGCGACTTTCTCCTTGAGAGCCAAAACAAAGAATAGAACTTGGCTTTTGCCGTATTGTCGTTTGTAAACCCAAACAACTGACGTTTCCTAAGACATTGCAGCTTGCATCTTCGGAGTGGCGAAAAGAAAAAGTGTAACTAAGTATCTATATCAGTAGCAAACAAATAATTAACGGATTTTTATGTTACGGTACCGCTTTACTGATTTTGTTATTACTCATAGTAAAAGTGTATGCCCTTTCCAAAAAGGTGAGTGAGGTACTGAGATTTACTGAGTTTGAAACTGTCTTACCGGTTCATATTATATAGACGTTTTTCTATTGCCACAGCTTTGCGGATTAGTCTGGGAAAGTAGAAAAGAGTTCTAGCCGCCACTTTAGTTTGAGCAAAATTTAGCGTGTGTTCTTGGTTCCACGCGACTTTTGTCACTGCTAATTTTATAACTCTGCAGTGTTTGCAGTCAGCGCAATGTTTTTCTACTTTAACTTCAATGGAGCGTCATGTCACGGAATTTTGTAAATCCCGGCATGTTTTAAAGCCCTTTGTTTGTCTTTAGCAGATCTAAACTAATTTTTCAGGGTAACCTTAGTCATAAAGACAGTTTTGATATTATGTTTCTTTAGCATTCTGTTTGTTATAATGGTCAAAGCTTTACAGTATGGTAAATAAGCAGTGCTAGTAGGAGGTGGTAACTCTTCTTTGACTTTTGGATTGACTGTTCTTTCTCATGCCCTTTGGATCTTCCTTTAAACCCGTACTTGGTGTTAAAGATTCGTCTTATAATGTATCTACATTGTCGTATCTAATCATACGATGCAATTCTAATGAATTTTTCAGACTAAATTTGTCGTATTTGTGTAAGTAAAGTACCACATGTCATGATTATCTTATCACTTATCATACCTTGAAAAAACGTAAAATGGTTTAAATAAATGCGAAAAATCACTACTGATTCGATATTTGGCAATTAATTAAACTAAAATGCTTATCTTGTAAAATGACTATTTTGAAGTTACGACGTGATTATATACACAACGTCAAATTGTAAATTTATTACGAAAAAATTTATTTTACTGGCTTTGTGGTAAAACTGTCAAACTTAAACATATATTTGTTAAATTGAAGAAGGTAAGTAAGAAAGCTTAGTCGCAGTATTTTTTAGTTTGATTTGTACAAATGTAGCAATAGTTGAAATAAGTCTAACCACATAACTATATATACATAATAAAAGTTTGCGTAAATAATTTCACTTTCAGTTAATTTTTGTTTTAAATAAAGCTTTTACAATAAGTATCAGCACAAAACATACTATGGCAATTTCTAAATTTATACTAAAAAATAAGCAAAATGAAAATTTTAAATTGTAGATGCATCTTTAACAATATTATAAAAACTAGTTTATTCAAATTAACCATACTGATGGCGCAAGTTGAACAGGCTTATTAATGTTTATTGTGGTATTTAGTCTTTAATCGTGTCACCTTTGATAAGGGTTAAATAGATTTCAAGTAGTTTTACATCAACACCGTTTAAGCATTTCCTTTCGATTTGGCAGTTGCAAATAGAAAATCTAGTTAGCGTTTAGTTTTACCATAAAGTAGTTAAAATTATTATTTAAAAAGAAAAACAAAAACAATTGTGATTATTCGATATTTAACAAAATAGCCTTAGGTGTAACATATAAAAGAAAAGAAATGTAATGCTTTTCCATGTGTTATTTTTACGGTCAGCTACTTTATGGCGTGAGATGATAGCGTTAGTGACGGTCTTATGAACAGCTCGGTCGCTGCTCTTATCACTCCCTTATCACTTTGTATGTTGGGATTGAGCCTATGTGCTTGCTACCCTACGTACGTGATGTCATATCGCGTTACGCAGTTGTATTTGCTTACTGATGACTGAAATAAATACCACCTATTTTTAAATAAACTTTTTTACGAAAACACTTTTCATTCAATGAAATCTTTTTCACTTACAATCTTAAAAATTTTTTTGTAATTGCATGAACTCTAGTAGTTAAATAGTATGTCTGTAAAATTATTATGTAGAATTATGAAGATTTGTAGGATCATTACAGTAAATCTAAATCTAAAATATATTTAGGAATAAAACCTAAACTGTGTTACAGTTTTTTAATTGTAAAATGTTTATCAAAAATGCTAATACGTACAACTTATTTAAGAAAATCTATTTCGTTAGATTTAATTGCTTGAGTACAAAATTATTAAGCATTTATTTCGATTTTACTTTAATACACTTCTTTTCATTTCCCATTATTTTTTGGTAATATCTTGATACATTGTCTGGAAATTGTGTGACTCCTTCAAACACACCCGTAACAGCATGATTCCATGATTGTTTTATTTTATACTGTAGTTTTGCATTGTTTACGGGAGGTACAATGCAAGGATCGTCTACACTTGGAGGGATAGTCTATAATATTTGTGTTTAACTCAGTACATTGTTTACAAGTAACTTACCAAAGCAATTATTTCTAATTCTTTTTGACAAGATTTACTTAACACTTTATCCGGTTTAGTGCATTTTTCACTAAACAAATAGCATACTGTAGAATAAAAGCGTTCTACATCTACAGAGTCACCCCAAATTCCAGCTTCCCACGTCCAATAAACAAGACTACCAAGAATTGCTGATTTTATGCTGAACAGTACAGTTCTATATAAACAGTTTAAGAATGATCCAAATTTGGATAGCTGTGGTGGGCACTCGCAAGGCGTAGGACGACACATTTTTTTTAATTCTGCTCCAGTACAAATTCTAATTTTTTTAGTTGGTACAATAGAAATTTCTAAAAAATAAAATTAAGATATTTTTGTTCAAAATATTGTTAAATCAATCTTACGTGGTCTTGGTACACAATCATGTTTACGTTCTGCTGGTTTCTCGCTTCTTTCGTATACCAACAATGTTGTTTTTCCTTTACAAGCATTAGATAAATTTGAAGCCTTGTTTAAACACGCTATAGTCCTTTTCATTTTAAATAATTTTGTAAAACCAAATGTAAAACTGTAAAATTATTTTTTACTCGGATTTTGACATAACATGATGTTACAACGGATTTTACTACACCTGCTAGATATAATACAACAATAATTGCTCATATTATTAATGATATCAAATCATGTTAGATTGTAAACTTTAATAACTAAGCAAAATTGTAATTAGGATTAACAATTACATGTTAAAATTTTAGCATAATCGTACAAAAAAGATAATAATTACTAAAACATGTTTTTATTTAAAAGTTTACGTTCACAGTAAAAAGTAACGAACATAACAGATATTATGATATTTTCAATTAATTCACATCTGCATTCGCTTATAGGCAAAATAATAATTATTAATAAAACCTATTGTTCAGTTCATTACAAAAACAATTCAAAATTCAAAAGAGAAATTGCACAACTGCGTCTACTGTCTCAAAGGCGAAAGGTTAAAATAAAAGAAGGGAGAAACGGCACCATGAAAAATTAAAACTTGTTATGAAATCTATGTTGACAACCTTCCTTATACACTCTTCTTTATTTCTAAAAATTTTAATTTCTAAAAAATCGATGTTCCAGTATTGTCCCTTTAAGTAAAAAATGATTTAAAGTTGGTGTTCATCTCTTTTGTCTGTAATGTATTAATAATGAATATTAATTTCAGTTATTTGTATTAAACACCTGGTCGTTTCAAATATTTTATTAGCATATAATAATTTTCTTTTCCAATTTTAGTTAGTCAACTAATAACGACAATTACAAATTTCAAATTAATTTAAAAATTGTAATTTTTTAACTATTTTGATTAACGTTAAG
The DNA here is from genome assembly GCA_035610365.1 of Aquatica leii. NCBI lineage: Eukaryota > Metazoa > Arthropoda > Insecta > Coleoptera > Lampyridae > Aquatica > Aquatica leii. The sequence continues at coordinate 53,406,659 of CM069432.1, forward strand.
TTTGAGTAGTATTTAGAAAGTTAATTGTATTTTTTAAAACGAACTATCAAAAATACTATACTTAAAGTATCCATTGAGTTCTTTTATGATACTCTTAATATACTACTCATTTTTTAATTAATATAATTTTGTTTTTAATTGGAATGACAAAAAAATGTTGTTTATTAAAAAAATTGTATTTTAGTATCGGAAGGAAATGTTATTAAAGCGGTTTGTTAAATTTAAACTATTCTTCAGTATCAGCTTAGTCTGAATCTTATTTTTAGCACATAACTTACTTTTTAGACGTTAAAAATTGTTTTTTGTAAAACCTTTTACTAAAGTAAATAGTACATGTCAAATTTGAAAAATCAATATTGTAAGTGTAGTGTAACGTTTTTAAATTTTTAAATGTTTCTAAAACTAATCGTTAAAGTTTGATTTGATTACAATTGAAAAAAAACTAACTTGTATTTTGCTAAAAGCGTATAATCTTCATTTACATGCAAATGATTGGTTATATAGTCCTCGCAATTTTACTTTCGATGCACGTCATTAACGTCAGTGACGTAGTTATTCAACCATGTTGTCGGTATTATCATGTAAACTTACTCTTTTCGTACATTCTTAATATTACATTGCGAATTACGTTTTCATTAAATGTTTCTACATTCGTAACAGGTGTACTACGCTTACGTTTTGAGGAGATCTAAGAACCTCGTTGTTAGCAACCGCTGTACATACAGAAATAACTGTAGAATATATGTATGTATTACCACAATTTAAATATTATGTAAAAGAGTACCTCTCGCACAGCATTTACTGATATCAATGGACCACCATTATCTCGTTCAAGCTCAAAGTAGTACAGTTTTGTATCAAAAATAATTATAAAAAACAGCACTTTGACATATTTACTTTGACGTAAAAAACACAAATTAAATTTGACAGATGCCAACAACGCTGCAACTTTAGTAAGCACACCAACAACGCGACAAAAAAAAATTCCATAAGACAATTCGGTATTTATTTATTTTTTGCTATAAATAGGGTGGTATGAATTTTACGTCATTAATGACGTACATCGAAAGTTAAATTGCGAGAACTATACCATATTTTAATAAACCACAATAAAAAAAATTTAAATTTTCGATATTATTTAGTTTTAAAAGATATTGATATCCTAGTCTTTTATTTTAAGTGTGTAATATTTTAAGTAATGTTGATTTTTAAGTAGTTATTTCATCTAAACGACTTACATTTTAATTACAATTCAATTATACGTTTTAGTTTTTAGCTTTTATGGATTTAAATAAGTGAGTATTTCTCATCGAATTCCAGAATTTAAGTCCCGATGTATTTGTGATGAGAATTATCAATGTAATATTTTTATTTAAATTGAAGATAACTTTACTAGTATTATTTCAAAAAATGATCAGACAATAAAAGAAGTGATAGTCAGTTTAATCTCATAAAAATTATTGCGTCACGTTGCCCAGTCCAAGTTAATTAGTAGAAAAGCTGCCATTTTTAAATAAAGTTATGTTTTTATCGGCTAAATATTTCTAAAATATTCAATAGATGGTGTTTGTCGTATTTTAGAACTTTTTTTCCTTACGACAAACACATAAATCATAAAAAGATTTTGAATATTAGTCCTTTAAAATGAAATCATTACCTCGCCATGTTACGAATATTTGATTTATTTAAGTTTTTAAAACCTGGCAACGATTTTTTTAACTCCGCAGCAGGTTTTTGCTAGAATGTATTTAGTTAAAATTATTTAAAATTACATTTCTATGAATCGTTAGCTCACTGTACGTATATAAACGATAAGCTTAGTATAAATAAATGTTTTAATTTTTTTCAATACGTTCTGGGGAGTAAAATGCATAGCTGCAAATGCTAAATCAAATTGATTCTATGTATCTGTTTTTTTAACTTTTGTCTGAATTTGTCATTTCCTTACTGTCATTCTCTTAGTATTCCTAAAAGTAAGGGAATGACAATTGTGTGAGGAAATTATTTATACAGTATCATAATAACTACCTTTAAAGAAAATTGTGTTTTTCAACTTCTTTACTACTTAATTTCAGTTTATATTGCATAACTTTGAATTTTAAACAGGTATTCCAAGCGATGAAAAATGGAACCTTAAAAGAAGTTGAATGACGAAGCAAAGAAGTTAAAAAATAAAGAGTACCACAAAAAAAGACAAGAACAAATAAAAAGTAATACCAAATCTTTAGAAAAACTACAGAAAAAGGAACATTTATAGTGTTAAAAAAAAGAAAAAGCCGCGTAAAATTAATCAATGCTATGAGTGGCTGAGAAGCGAGACAAAAACCTAAACACTAAAAAAATAATAGTAAAATGCACAGTATCGGAAAAAGCATAGTACGCCAAAATTGTCAAAAAATACTCGATATGTTGTAGGAGGTGTTACCTCCACAAAGTTGTACACCATCTTTGCTACAAAGGTTAGAATCTTTGTTTGGAACAATTTTAACTTTTTAGAGAACGATGAAAACACGCGAATGTGCCCGTGTAAGAAACGGTATCTTAAACCCAAAAACTAGTCAGATACAACAGAAACGTGTGCATTTCACACTTCATAACTTACATCAAAAATGTTTTGATACAGTCAATTACAAGATAAGTCTAAGAACTTTTTTACAAATTTAGACTTTTTTTCGATTATTTGACAAAATATGACTCAGAGAATTACTTACTAATGCGTACAGCACGATAACATTAAACTGATGATATCTAAATTGTCTAAATTCGAAGCGTTGAAATTTGATAACCTGATTTCAACTACTACTACTACCACTTACCAAAACCTGATAAGTTGGTGTCCTATTAACAATGGATTTACAAAATCAGTTTGTTTGAAAACGACGGAAAACCAGTGGCGGCTCGTGAAGTGGGGCTTAAGGCGGGCTACATTTTTCAAAATGTTAGTTGATAATGTGAACCTTTTGAGATATTAATAAAGCATTATGTAGGTAACTATCCAAATGTTTTAAAGTTAACAATTAAATTCCGTTGAGGATTGTATATGTCGGGCAGAAACTTTTTTTTTAATTTTTTGAATTTCAAGTTTTAACTACATTCTAATCTTTTATCGGATCTATCGCAATAAAACAATAAACGTTGGAAACAAAACAAGGCATTTATCGTATCGTATCGTATTTGCCATGATTAAACTCACATTATAATAATTAAAAAAATTGTCATGGTTTGCAGTTAAAACTTTGGGATTTGAAATCTATTTGTCCCGGTTTTGCGATTTTCTAAATGGCAGCTTTATTAAAGACCGGAAAATGCGTTTTTTATTTTTTCTTTGAATATTTTTTGAAAATTTTGCATTTTGCCAATAAAACAATAATTTTTTTCCCTTTCCTTTCATTAACTACTCTGAACCGGAAACCACGGATTTTTGTTCTGTGTGAATTGAGATTTAATATTAATAAAAGCTGTTAAAGAGACAATTTTTTCGGACACTCATTGCGAATTAACAATAAACGTAAAATAATACTATTTGAATATGTGTAGACGTTCAAAAATACTAGTATCATCTAGTATGATTCAACGGATATGTTACGAATAACTTTATTTTGTTGTTGTTTAAATTCTCATTTAAACATTAAAATTTTTTTGTTGAAATAATTCTGATTACTATATTAGATTAATAAACCTTTCAGAACTCATCGGTCAATAGCATGCAATTCAGCATAACACTGGTAGTCGCTACATTACTTAGCCTCATTAAATTGCAGAATTGCTGGATTACGTCTATATACCACAATTTTTCTTTTTATAGGAATATGTATTGATTTTACGTCACACAAATTATTGTATAAATAGCAAAGCGTTCAAATAAAACAGCATTTAATCAACAGATTGTTTTACTACAATACTCTTTTTCAAGCTTATATCGGGATGTGAGGCTGCGTTCCGCGAGTATTGCACAACTTACCTGCATCGATTGATGTATAATCTAACGTACTATAACTCTTCCCAATTATTGCTTATCTTAACCCTTGCCAACTATTGTCTAACCTATGTAAGATTAGAGCCAAAGTTATTACCAAAATCCTCACCAAATTAATTATTCAATATTTCTTAATTTCCAAACATATCTATTTACAATTTTTCATTTAACAATCCTATTTGACTATTTGCCGCCTAAACAGTTTTTTTTTTTTATAAAACTGTAATGTGGTATTTTTATAGTCTTTTGAGAAATATTATTTCAATCTTTAACAACAGCCTTAAAAATTAATTTTAAATAAATGTACAATATAATACAATACAATATAATACATTTTTCAAAAATTACGCACGACAAATATACCGTTTCACTTTACAATACGTAGTACAACTCCGACTGCTTCATAGCTACTGAATTGAAATCATCGCGGGCTACAAACGCAAGAGCCCTTTTGCATGTTAAAACTGCATATGAAATTTCGTAGTGGGAGTCGTGACGTCACGTTAGAATGTTTTGTTACATATACAGCCATGGGCTCAAATAATTGTAGCCCTAACATAAAGAAATTACGTATTTAATATACGTTCCTTTAAATGACGACCATATTAAATTAATGTTTTAGAGTAATAAAAAGTAGATGACACTTATAAATATGTTTAGATATTTTAATTCATAATAATTTGTAGCGTTTTTTTTTCTGTTTTAGTAAACGTCTGAAAGGCTTGCGCTTTAGAGCCCTTTTAGACCAGCCGCCACTGCGAAAAACATAAATCTGTTCGTAGACCTGTAAGAAAAGAGTATAAAGTTAAAATAAAACAACTTCAAAATCTGAATGCGAGATTACCACACTTCTTGGAACTAGGTATCACATCAATACCAAGCCATCTAAAACAAATTAACTATAAATGATGTTTTGATGAAAGTTGATCACAGTAAAAATTATTGCTACAACTGTAACCATAGAAAAAACAGCAAATAACGATGCATACTGCAATCAAACTTATATCTTTTTGTAGTCCACCTTGTAACGATAGACACGGTATATCGACTATGTAAGCACATTTAAAACCCATATTTTATTAGATTAAAACACAAAAATTACTCGTGTTGCATGTATTTTTTTTCCATTTTCTGGAGAACTTCCAAGTTTATTACGTAATTTTTTCATATCTTCAATATATCTTTGTATAGCCACGTTTCAAACATTTAATTTTTTTTTAATGTTTATTGCGTTAAGTGTTCAGAACTTCACAGCGCAAAATATAGCATCTCAACCTGCAAGTTTTAGTATCAATGTGTAGATCGTGGCATTTGACTATACTGCTCTTGGTATTAAATGCTGTACCAATTTAAATTGTTATAGTTCTGCAACTATATTTTATTCAAAATACTATATTTTGGTTATTTCCTTAAAAAAAATTAACATAAATTTATGAGTAATGCAGTTTTATTGTAATGTATTTATTTTCAATTTTTTGTTAATCACATAGTTGTTTTTAAAACATACTATTTATAGTAAACTTGTGTTTTACTTATGTTAAATGCAGTAATAAGTAACGTTTATATATTATAAGTAAGGTCAGTAATACAAAAGTTTAAATGTATTTAACTTCTTTTTAGCTTTTGATTTAAAAATGAAAGCAAAAATATTTCATTTCAATGAAATAATTCTGGGTTTTATACTGCATTTTCACATTATTGTCCTGTTTAAATATGTAACAGATTACAAAAGAAAAGAAAATCGCGGCAATTATCTAGCGTTTATTTTACTGCAGAAAATATTTATCTGTCATTGACTAGTACATACATGACGAGTACTTATATATTCAAGATAAAACCGCAAGCAAAAATTGTAACGTATACACCCATGCAATTTCTTTTAAACGAGACAGAAGCAATGTATGTATTGTTGGTTGTTTTACAGAAGGTCATTATTTTTGAACAGAATGGTGTTAAATCCTTCTAGGTAAGAGAAGACGACAGAAAAACACTACTTTATGTTTTTTTTAAGCGACGTTTTGAGGACAAAGTGTCCACTTCTTTAGACCACTGTATTTAATAAAAGCAACAAGTATTTAAATTAATTATAAAATTCTTTTGATTTTTTAGAACAACTAAAAGTAGTAGGATGTAAAAAAAACCAAAAAAAAAAACTTAGAAAAAATTAAAAACAAGTAGCGATGATTTGCCAAACACAGTCAATTGGTCAAAAATAATAAATAAATAACAAAAAACATTAAAAAGTAAATAGTTTAAAAAACAAACAAAAACAATTAAACAACAAACTCGCGAACATCACAATAATCAAAAACCAATTAGTCAAAAATGAAAGGTAACGGTTAGGAATTCGATGTCATGACATTGTATTGATAAAGTTATTATATACAATACTAAGATTATTAATATCTGTATTAAAATTGACATTGCTGTTATGTCTGGTGATAAAAATAATCTCAGATATTAGTCGTTAATTGTATTTGGGTTCCACATCTAAGATGATGGGGTTACTAAAATCGAAATTGTGGCCTGTGTTAATATGATGCAAAGCAAGAACCGATTCTGCTTTTTCGTTTTTGCAATCATATTGATGATTTTTAATCCGATTAATAGTTTTTTGTTTAGTTTGCCCTATATAACATTTGCTGCATCCCTTGCACTCGATTCTGTATATAACATTATGTTGGTCGTATAACTTTGTTTTATCTTTCGTTTTGGAATAAATGGTGTTGCTATTATAGGTCGCTATTTTTAAGTTGGTACTTTTTAAAATTGGAATCAGTTTTTTAGTTAACGCGGGAACGTTTATGATGGCATCTTATTGGTGTTGTTCGTATGGAATAATATTTTGTTTATTAGATATTTGTTATTTTTAAGATGTTTAGGTGTTTTTAGTGACATTGTGGACTACTTAAACTGTTAATTTTTTGATGGTGTGCATGTTTTGAAAAATAATTAATTGTACGGTTGATTGCTATCGGTTTTGTGTACCAATCCGTTAATACAGAGTTGTTCGTCCACGTTACAAAACAACAATGTGAGTTAAAGAGTAAGTTTGTTAAGTACACACTGCAATAAATCATGCATGACTAAGCTAGCTAAAGCTGGAGATGCCAGGTTGCTCATTGCAGTGCCAAATCTTTGAATATAAATTTCACCCTGAAATGAGAAAAAGCTGGAGTCAAAAAGATATTTGATAATGTCAATAAATTAAAAATACTTAACTAGAGTATGACTTTTAAGTTCTCTCCAGTATTTATGGATTAATTTCAAACCTAGTTCTTTGGTGATGTTAGTAAACAAATATGTAACATCGAATGACATGTGATAATTAGGTAGAATTGTAATGTTTTTAGTTTTTTCAGCAAGTTTCTGTGAATTAGATATATTATAATTGACAGGACTGTCGTCTTTATGCGTTTTAATTAATCTATAAATTGGGTGGTATACTGTGTATGTGACTATTTTTTTGTAAGTAATTAGGTCAATGTGTATTTTGTTAAATAGATTTTTGGTTAAGTTATTATTTTTGTTTTAAAATTTGATTGTAGGATCTAAGTTAGTTTTTTCTAAGTGTTTTCGTCGTTGAATAACTTCTAAATTTTATCTTCATACTCGTCTCTTTGTATTATAACCGTACCTTTATCCGATTTGAGTATCAATAAATCTTTGTGAATTTTTAAAAAACGTTTAGTAAAAAATACCAATTTTTGAATAAAAAGGTCTTCTGTATTTAACTTGTTTTTGTTGATTCTGTTAACAAACGTGGTAATGGCATTGACTATTTAGCCTCTTAACTATTTTTGATCCTCTTCTGGTGATTAAGTATGTCTTTGGTGTCTTTTCTTAGATTAGCAATAGGTAACTTGTAAAGATGACTTAAGTTGTTTTCTATTTTAAAAAAGATTAACAATTAGATGTTAATAATGTTAAATCTATGACCATATGTATATCATAAGCATTAGATTGTTTTCATGATTTAAAGTAAAAAGTTATGTTTTTTTCGAATATGAAAATAATAAAATTAGTGTTTTTGTTGTTGTTTTGAGGAGGTATTTAAAAACTGAAAAAACTTTCATAAAAAAACTTTTTCTGTTCTTTCAGATGATGGCAATAAATTTTTGTTATTGTTATTACTTTACTTTATATTGATACCAACTTTCGTTTTTCATATGGTAGCCATTTTAAAGTTATATGCCATAAAATAGAGAAAAAAAACTTGATTTCAAAAATGTATAACATGTTCATAAACAACTCAAAAATTAGTTTAAAAGTTAAAGAAAACCGTTTTGATTGAGAATTTATTAAGGTGGTCTACAGAAAATGAAGGAAGAGTTATACAAGTTAAACCACAAGTTCAGTTTAGTTTAAATGTTTGATGTGGAATATTTAATAATATGATTATCGGACCTATCATATATGAAAGACATTTAAATTCTGATATTTATCTCAACCGAATTTGAAAATTTCCTAGACAATATTCCCTCAAATCAATTCATTTTCAACAAGGCGGTGTCCCTGCGCACAATGCGCAAGCTGTTCAAAATTATTTAAACCAAAAATTTCCAGACAGATGGTTAGGAACAAATGGACCTGCGAGGTCGCCACTAGACTTTTACTTTTGGGATTACGTTAAGGATCAAGTGTATTCTGTAATTTCGAACACTGTTGAGCAGCTAAGAGAGCATGTAGAAATTGTCCGAGAGTTCACATTAGACGTGTTTCAGAACAAGTCTTGAGAAGATGTGTAGTGTGTCTAGAAAATCAAGATCGTCAATTTGAACATTTATTGTGGTTAAATTTAGGTTATTTTTTAATTTAGAAATGTATTTGTTGTTTACGGATATTGCTATTATTGACACTTATTAATAAATTTTCAATCGAAACGGTTTTCTTCTAATGTTATACTTATTTTTGATTTTTTTATGAACATATTATACATTTTTGAAATCAGGATTTTTTCTCTATCGTATGGCATAAAACTTTAAAATGGCTACTATATAAAAAACAAAAGTTGGTATCTATATAAAGTAAAGTAATAACGATAACAAAAATTTATTGCCATCATCAAGTTTTTTCAGTTTTTAAATACCTCCCCAAATAACAATTTTAAAGCTAAAAATTAAAAAAAAAAACTAATTTTGTTATTTTTCCGCCATGTTTCACAAACTTTATAGAAGGGGCAAATTTTTTTTTTAAAATTTATTTAGGCATAACTTAAAGGTCATTGTACTTAACACGAAATTTTAATACAGCCTGTATATATAAGTTATGAACAAAAATATGAGATATCATTACTCACAAATACATAGTTAAAGTTTGGATTTCTGTTATAAAAAATAATTTTCTTAACGCAAAAAATTAGATATAATCCAAACTCAAATTTTGTAATTTGATAAGAATTACCCAGGTAATGGTTTTAATGCTGGGTTGAACACCTGATATTTGGCTAGTCGGCGTATAATCAATAATTTAATGTATGATCAATGTTTAATTAAATAATTGGTAAATGTCAATGTAAATTAAAGACTGGCAACTACATAATTTACGTATTTTTGCCCTGCACAAAACAATAATTATTGATATGTTATTTACTTTAGTTATACCTGCCTGTTATCTTCATATATCTATACCGTGCCTCTAACTATTACGTCATCGATAACAGCCACGGCAAATACTAAAAAGTTTTTTATCAAATTTATTTATAGTTTTTTAGGTAAATCATAAATTAATAAAACACTATTTTGTATGGGAACAAGTATAAACATTAAAAACACACTTTTGTTTCCAGTAACTGAAACGTTTTAGTGTTGAAAATACTTATATCCTATAAGGCTCGTGTAACGAAACGATGAAACGCTCAGATGAAACAAAACTGGAACTTGCGGTGGTGCCCAATTCTACTTCATTTTTTGTATTTTTTGGACGCAGTGTTTGTTACTATCAAACAATATATTCCATATAATTTGCTTTATGTTTTAAAAATATAATAAGTCTTAATTTCACTCAGCATTGATGAAAAATAATTATAGTAATTGCAGGATTAGATCCGTGCAAGCTTCCGCCTAGTACGCTGCAAAAACGGTACAATATAGATGAAAATTACACATAAGCAATTTATTGATTACAAAATTTACTACAAAAAAGTCCGCGAGAGTGTATAATTATAACTAATAGTTTAAGAGTTACAAAATTTTAATGTAATGTAAGACATTTTGTGTTTGAGTAAATTTTAAATGTTGAAATTGTATCAACTGTCAAGCAAATGTAAAGATTATTAGCGTTATGAATCTGTTAAGACTAGAGAAACGATTCATGTTAAAGTAAAGTTCATCTCTTTAATGCTTTTTTATAGTCAGTAGCGTATTTTCTTATATTAATAGGAGAAAAAATTGTAGAATCGGTAAAAAAAAAGAAAATCTAATAAAAAGGCATGTCCATTATTTTGCGTCGTAAAATGTTTTTACTGCGAGTCCAATCTGCTGTAAGTCTTCTTTAGAAATGACAAACAATTGCGAACGCTACAAACTGTTGAAAAAAATGCAAATATCAACTGTGGATGCATATTACCAAAGATGAAAACTTCACTTTGCAATTTTTATATCTGAAAAAATGTGACAACGTAGCTCGAATCCTGTCATAATCTTAGCAGTTATAGAACTGTGAACCGCCATAAAACTCGGGTAAAATCCAATAATCATTTAGTTTTTTTGTTTTTTAAAAATGCGCATCAACTAGTTAGTGTGGTGAAGCAATTGTCAGGAATCACGCAATATAAATTGTTTATTTAATCATTGAATGATTTATTTAATCCAAGCGTATTAAATCAAAATCTGGATAAATTTCTGAAAGTTTCACTTTGGCTCTAAAATTGATTGTGTCTAGAGAAAACTTATTTTTTTATCCGAATGCTCTCAAACATATCTAAGGCAGCAAAAATGATTCAGTGGACGTGAATCGCAATATTATTATTTGAGCTTTGCGAAGGTGACTTTTTCCCTTGAAAATATTTTGTGTCAAATAAAGTTTGATGTTTTGAGATTTTTTTGCTTGCTTTGATTTTCTTACCGTACATCACTTGGAAAAGAAAACCTAAGTGTTACCAACACAGCCCAAATATCCATTTTTGTGTTTCTCTAGAAAAATTTTCTATAAAAGATGTACCCTCTAGTTTGCAATCATTTCGCACTAAACTATTACATACTACTAAAGCTATAAATGGGAAACAACAGCCGGGAGTGTTTGGATTTAAAGTTTTTAATACTAATTCAAGACCGAACACAATTTCCGTTCCTCTTGGAGAGATAAAGGGCAAACAAATTGAACTACAAAAATGGAAAAAATTAGTGACGCCGGCCTATTTACATGCCATGATGTTTGTTCAAGTGCATGGATTTAAGAGAACCCTTATCGGGTTTCTCTTTAGATACGTCACTGGAAGCTGTGTTTGATCAGCGCGCAGCAATTATTGATAATGAACGATCTCGCTCATAATTTGTTATCACAAAAAAGTCATTGGTGTTGCTGATTCATCATCTTCCAGCGATGAAGAGGTTATGGAAAACAATTCTCAGGCTTTTCATGGACAAATACAAACAATTGGTGAATTATTATACGAACCTATTCTCGTTTAATATGTAGAATAGAATAGAATACTAGTTATTTGTGTTTTTTTATTTTTTTATTTTTTATGTATGCATTCTTATTTTTGAAAATTGCAATATACCTAGTTCATTATATTACGTAGGTAATATTGTGTTTGTTTTCAACACTTTCCGATAATTGCAAGTTTTGCGATATCTGTGAATTTTTTATTTTGTTATTGCTGCATCATTTTTGGAAAAAAACTCTTAAAGCTAGCTCAATATTTATTGGATGCGCTTCGTATTTCCTGTTCAAACATTACCAAAATATGTTCGGAATGCCATCCTAAGGTAAAAATACCACGAATGATATATGGAAAACTATAAATTAGTACGGAAGGTAGAAAAGTTGTCATTGCTATTCTACTCGACATAAAAGACCACACTTGTCTGTCGGTATGGTTGTGGAAACACATCGGTGCATCTTAACGCTGACGAATCTTAAAGAACGAAACAGCTGTCCGCTAGTTCTGATGTTGTTTTTTACAATTACACCGACAATTGTTTCTAACCTATTTTTTAGTTTGGATTTTGACAACGTTACTTGTCAATAGACAATTGTTCTACCTTCTGTACTAATTTAAAGTTAATGTTACTAATTGACAAATACACGAAACTAAATGATTGGAATGATACTTAGATCACGAGTAAGTGCCTAAGGTAAAATACAAAACAATAAGCAAAACTGGAGCTTATCTTAAAATATTGCTAGAAATTGTATACACAATATTGCTTCGATCTAACTTAAATCTGAACAAATTTATGGTTTTATTCTAACCATAAAAAGTACTTCATTTTTAGGCACCCTTTAAAGTAATAATCAAAGTTAGTGTTAAAGGTTGAACCTAGCTAACAAAAGTACCTAGATTTAGGTTACTCTTCAAAGGTAGGATCAAGTTAGGTGATATAGCTAAGTGTTAACTAGACAAAGTACTTATTCTGATTACTCATCAGAGGTAGGATTAAGTGTTGGATGTCGATTCTACCTAACCGGCGCGGCGTTAGAAACAATCTAACTTTTGGTGCTATTAGGAATATTTATATAATACACGCCGTATGCATTACAAATAAGTTCAAGCATACTTTTTTATAAAATTTGATGTAAAGTAATAAAAAAAAAGTTTTGATAGTTCAAAAATTGACAATGTCAATGAACTCTGACCTTATTTAATAAGATACGTTAATAAACAATCTGAACGTTTGTTAAAACTTCCCATAGGATTCTTGACTCTAGTTTACATACTAAATTTTTTTTGTATTGGTGGCAATATTACATAAGCGTATTTTTTGAAGTCATTGTAAATAAAGAGTGTTATTGCTATCATATTTTACAGCTACTTATTAAACAATTAACAGAAAATCGGTAAAAGTAAGATGCTTTTCATAACACGAGGTCAGAGTAGAATTATCACTAGTTTACAGCAGTACTTTGACAACCCTTACTAATTTTGGTGTTGTTCTTAATAGAAAAAGAACGTTTTGATACCAGGTCGTTCGTAATAATGTTTACACATTTAAAGATTTTTGCATAAATTAAAATTTTAAATAAATTTATTCAAACATATTCTAAATGGCCCGTCAAAATAACAATTAAATATACACTTTTTTCAATTACTTACATTAAGAAATCTATATGATTTGTATAGATTTTTTAAATAGATATTTGAAACAACTTATGTTAAAAATAAATGTATTTTTTTTAATAAGCTAATAAATTTTAAAAAATACATATGGTTATTATAATTGTTTTTAGAAATAGTTATTCATATATCCGTTTTATTGCATAGGTACTTATAATATTTACATTTACAATTAATTCACGTGAATGCATATAAATAATAGAAATAATCTTAATAGAGAATTTATTCAACTGTGAAACAGTGTAAGCCGTTTGTTGTTTTGAAATGGCGTGGTCTGAGATTGAATCATAATATTGACTGAGATCTTCGAATGTATACTTTCTTTTTGAGATTTATGTCAACACTTCACGTCTATTCTTTTGTTATATGAACTTCGAGAACACTTTTGTGTATATTATTTTAAGAAAAAAGCGTAACAATTATAAGTATATAAAAATATAATGCATTTGTAATTCAAACATTTCATTCAAATACGATTAAATGATTTAAGTTTTAATAATTTATAAACATATCAAAATATAATATTGGTCAATATAGTAAAAAATGAAAAAAACACAATACAACTAAATATACTGTATAAGTAATCCGTACGCGTTTCACCTGCTATAAACTTCATTCACGATGATAACTAAACTAACATTAAAATAATTTTGCTAATTTTTTTATACTTTGTTTTGTTTTATTCAAATGCATAAATTTCTAAACATATTTTTATAACTTTTATAGACAATTTTTTTACTGCTGGCAGTAGCTGTATTATATTAGAATTCTTGTTTAAAACTAAGTATTTTTGCAGTGAGTTACCATTGAATTGTGAAAAAAACACTTTTATTTCTTTAAAATTAATTATAAAAATCTTATTGTTTTTTTCTTTCTTGCAATACAACTAACAGAATTGTTCATAATACGGTTACAAAAAGTATCAAATTGCTATTACTCATAGACAAGGTAAAAACGTTATAAATATTACCATTAAAGCGCACACTTTTAGTTTTATTATTATTATTATTTATTTTTATACGTAGTTATATTTCGCTTTCAGGTAGGAGTTACAAATGACCACAACTTGGTTTTATTTGCGGTGATGAATGCGCACAATATCGTCACGAAAAGTTGCCGACAAAAAAACTAAAACCAAGTTATGATCATTTGCCTCTCTTACCTAAAAACAAAATATAACTACGTACAAAAACAATTTGTTTAAATTTTATTCATAATAGATAAAAAACTTTTTTGTCATTTATGATAGATGTTACAAAAAATATTAAACTCAAATTATAATTAACTGTAAATAAACGACGGAAAATACGTTGAATTAGTTTAACACCCGCGAAATTCCAAATCAGCTTTGAATAATTCGTTGGGATAAAATCACAACGTAAGAGGACTTTAGGGGTAAGCAATATCAATGCAATTGTGCAAACGCCATAGTTGCAAAGCTGTATTTAAAAAATGTTTTCTTCTGTACAAATATCTCGTTTTAATCGAATAATTTATCACAATCAAGAATATTTATTAAAAAATTTACAAAGCAGAGAAATTAAAACACTTGTTTTTCACATTTCTTCACAAAGATGTGACAGATGATTCCACTGCTTTTTCCAATCTTCATTTGTAAAAGTAGAAAATGCATTTCAAACTAAATTTTTAGTAACAATACCTTGTTGTGCAATATTATTCAATGCAACTTTTCTTGAATTTGAGTTTATTAAGTTTACGTGTATTGTAGCATTTCTTCTAATAAATTCAAGAATTAAAAAACAAGTATCTTTTTGTTCCAGCATTAAGAAAATCAAAACCGCTTTCAATTGGCTATATCCATTGACAAACTACTTGTTATTTATTGAAGAAATCGATGACTTTACAAATTATCTTTCGTACTTCAGAATGAAAAACCAAAATACAACGTAAATACAAAACCAAAGTATTAACAAAATAGATGTACCAACGAAAGGTGGTACACGATTGGTTCTTTTAATTAATTCGCATGTTTTTGGGTTTTTTTTGCTGGCACAGTAGTTACTGTTTATAAATAGCGGAAACTGCTTGAGCTATAATGTAAGCGTTAAAAAAATTTTACCCCCCAGTTGTGCCTAAAGAATATAATAGTTTTTTATATTCATTATTCTTTATCCTTGTCTGTTTATTGCAACAAGTACAACGCCTCCTACTCTAATCCAGGCTGTGATTCAATTGTTCTGCAGAAAACATACACAACATTAGTAAATAAAGTTGACTCAGCTAAAGATCTAAGTTACGTGCGTTCCGAAATGCAGAATGTAAACGGACGCATTTTGCTCTGTATTTCAACTACACTACGCTACGTGGATAGTTAAAGCAAATTTACTTGGATTACAATTGTCGTAATTGTAACACTCGTTTACCAATATGTTATTGATTACAAAATATTTATACATATAACTAGTTTACTAAACTAAACACACAACACAACAATCACTAGACTTTATTACTAAATAATTAATGAAAAATCACTTACTCAAGTAATTTATATAACATTGTAACTTAGACAAGATAATCACTAACTGTAAACTGTAAATAAATAATTAGCAACGTTTATGACACAGAGTGACTTTGACTTTGCACTTTGTATGTATTTACACGGCACTTTATTTTTAAGACTGACTACACTTGATTTTGTAAATAAGCAGAGTGGTAAAGAAACGTAATATAAAAACAACTTTTACTACTAAGAATGCCCCGAACAATTGGTTTAGATCTGCTAAGGAGAAACAAAGGCTTTTAAAACATGCCTAACTTTACAAAATTCTTTGAACTTGTGGATCAAGTTATATAAGACAAACGAGACGCTCTATTAAAGTTACAGTATAAGAGCATATAACTGACTGACAACACCGCACAATAGTAGCAGAACACGTGTGGAACCAAGAACACTTTGCCATATTAAAAGGTTGGCTAGAACTCCTTTCTATTTTCGCAGAATTATCCGCGAAGCTGTATAAATAGAAATATATCAATGAACCGCAAACACGATTTAAAACTCAGCAAATCTTGGCTCATAGTATTACACCTTCTAAGACAAAGATCAACTTTCTTGGAAAGGACACAAACTTTTACTCCGAGTAATAACGAAGTTGGTCAAGCGATAACGGAGAATAAAAATCCGTTAATTACACGATCGCTAATAATATAAATACCTTCCGAAGACAATACAGCAAAGGCCAAGTTCTAATTCTTAGTTTGGCTCTCAAGGAGAGACTAGGACCAAGTTTAAAAAGTCGGGGTGTTTAACTAGGACCTGGTCTAAGCCGAAAGTCGCTTATAATCGTAAATTTCACTTTTGCCTAGAAAATAAGAGATATGATACACCAAAATTTAGAAGGGTATTATTATAACTAAGCGACAGAATTAAATTGCATGATGCAAAAGTAGCTATTGTATATGCAAAAACATTTTTAAAAAATTGTTTTGTCTGGCTCTATTAAACAGTCTATTTGCAGTACTAGAATAATAAAAAAAGCATAAAAATTTAAATGCTTAAATTCTAGGTATAACTAAATTTCTTAACAGTCTGCATTTTATTGTTATACATTAAGAATTGTAAAAATATAGTTAAAATAGTAAAATACGCCACTAGTTTGAATTTAGATTAATTAGTTTAACACAGAAAGAAAGGAGATTAAGAATACGGAAGGAGCAGACGGTGAAAGAGGAAAAGACAACACTTGTTTTTTAAGTGGTAACGAAATTATTAAAACTTGCCGTTAAAAATAAATAAAACGCTTTAATCGTCCTTAATTACAATGGCAAAATAGTGGTGCAATACGTTGAAACCGATATTTGCATTTAAAGTAAAAAAGCGCAATATTTACCAAAGATACGGAAATTGCACAATAAAATACTTGATTGTACAATAAAATGAAATCGATGAATTATTTGATTTCTTCAAATAAGAAAATTAAAGCTTTGAAACTAGTTTAACCCTTTGTATGATTTTATAGATAGTCATAATGAGGTGATAATTTTACTACATAATGTATTTTAGGGGTAGTGGATTTGTGTTCAATTGGGAACAATATGTACAGAAACAAGTTTTATTGTGGATAAAATTATGATGAGTTTACATGAAACTAAAAAAATAAGAATTTTTTGAATAAAAACATAAGTGGATTTTACATTTTTGGCATTTAAACCTAGATTTTTCTTTTCATCCTTTTTTGCACCGTTTGCCTTATTAGCAACAGCAATATTTCTATAAACCGTTCTATATCTTTGACGCCAAACCATATTGGTCGATTTGGATTTGTTTAAGTACTGTATATACATGTCTGTCTAACATTTTTTTCAAAAAAAGTCTTCAGGAAAAGTAGTTGTATAATATATTAATTATTCATTTGTTGATGTTTTCGGCTAATAATTCATTACCGCGAAATTTCTTTCACATTTTGGGTGGTAACTGTTCTTTTTATTTGATGTTCTTTCTATTAGTTTTGCATTTTGTTACAAGATAGTTTAATCTTCAACATTATAATTATTATTATTGTAGTTTACTGTAGGCGTTTATTGTTTTAAATTGCGTGGCTCATCAATTTCGTGCAACTTCTACTTCACGCACGTAGAGGACAAAAATGTAGATGCTATTTGCGCACAAGGACAAACACGGCAAATGGAATTGGTTTATTTTGTTTAATAACAACCTAAGTTTATTTAATGCTATGTAAATATTCTTTGCTAATCAAAATAAAATAAGTAACACAATTGTTATGTCAAGAACACAATCACATTTATAGAAACAATAGGTCTGTCCTCTCCAAAATGTAAAATAAAAAATGTAAGCATGCAAATATTATCATTGTTCAAGAAACTCAGTAATAGAATGAAAACAAGATTTTATTAAGTATCCTTTTATTATTTTTTTAAATTCATTTTTTAACTCAATATCACGTACTGAGGTCGCCAGCTTAGTAAAAAGTTTAACAAAACTAAAAAAGTAAGATCTATAATATACGTATATCACTTTTACTCAAATTACTTCTATACAAATTGTTACTAGTGTTACACGAGTAATTTTTAAGGTAATTTCTTTTATTATTAAACATAAATAGGCAGCATTCATAGATAAGTAGGTTGTAAACTGTCATAATATTATATTTAAGGAAAAATGGCCTACAACTATTCCACTTAGTTAATCCAAACATAATCCTAATAGCTCTTTTTTGAATTTTAAAAATGTTCAGCAAACAACGAGTATGTCTCCAAAAGATTAAACAATATTGCATTATGGGTTCAAAGTAAGCATAATAAATTTTCAATCAAGTTTTAAGATCACAGATTGGTTTTAATCTACGTAACAAAGAAATATCTTATTTAATTTATTTGCTGTTATTCTAATCTGATCCCTCCATTTAAACTGATTGTCAATAGTAACTCCTGTCGTGACATAATTTATTTTGATACTAGTTGTAAAATTACTAACAAATTTTGTATGTTGTGTATTATTTAAAAACGAAATAAGATTGGGTTTATTGAGATTTACAGTTAAACTGTTTGCGGAAAACCAATTACATTTATGCTAATGTTATCAGCATACGTAGTAATAGGGTAAGATATGCTGCTGGGAAGATCATTCATAAAAATTAGAAAAAGTACTGGCCCAAGTATAGAACCTTGGGGTACTCCACGATTGACTGTAATTTTTTCAGATTGACAACGCCCAATTTTATCACTGATTAAGTAATCTATTTTAACAACTTGATTACTGTGTGCCAAATAAAACCTTAAGAGTGCCAAAGCGAATGCCATAGTATTCAATTTTTTCTATCAATAAGTTACGATCAATAAGGTAAAAAGCTTTTCTTAGATTTAAATATCTGCTAAGGACCAATTGTTTTTTATTTAAAGCATTTAATATTACACTAAGAGTATTGTGTAACGAGGTATTCGTTGTTCTACTGTTTAAAAATCCATGTTGGCTATCTGTAAAAAGATTCCGTTTTATGAAATAACTTAATAATCTTTGTTTAATGGGAATTTCCATAATTTTATAAAATGTTGTCGCAATTGATATTGTTCTATAATTTTTAATATTATCCTTCTCTTTGTTTTTATAAAATAAGATTATTTTTGGTTTTTAAACCAAAGGACCCCAGAAATAATGGTTGAGCATTTTTATTGTTCCCACTGAAATATCATAAATATAATCTGAAGTAAGTAAGTGTTAGATAAAAGAAGTTTAAATTATTAATTTTTAGTGCCTTTAATTGTTTAAGTGCTAAATCATAAGAGAGCAATGAACTTACAAAATCTTAAGCTTTCGCGGTTGTTATGTTTAAGATTATAAACGACTTTCGGCTTAAACCGCGTCGTAGTAAAACACCCAGACTTAGGCTTGGTCATAGTCTCTTCTTGAGAGCCAAAACAAGAAGTAAAACTTCGCCTTTGCCGTATGGTCGTTCGTGAACCCAAACAAACTGACGTTACGCAAGACATTGCAGCTTGCATCTTCAGAGTGGCAAATGTCACTGAAAGAAAACGTGTAAATGACAATATTTATACCAATTGCGATTAGCGTGATTAACGAACCTTATCTTTCCGTTACCGCTTGTGTCCTTTCCAAGAAGGTTGATATTTGTCTTAGACGATGTAATACTGGTAGTCAAGATTTGCTGAGTCTTAAACCGTCTTCTCGGTTCATATTACATGGATGTTTTTCTATTTCCACAGCTTCGCGGATTAGTCTGGGAAAGTAGAAAGGAGTTCTAGCCAACACTTTAGTTTGGTCAAAGTTCAGCGTGTGCCCTTGGTTCCACACGTGTTCTGCCACTGCTGATTTACTAACTCTGCGGTTTTTGCGGTCAGCCATATGTTCTTTTACTCTAACTTCAATAGAGCGTCCCGTCTGTCCTATGTAACTAGATCCACAGGAACAAGGAATTTTGTAAACTCCGGCATGTTTTAGAGCCCCCTGTTTGTCTTTAGCAGATGTAAACCAGGTTTCAAACGCCATTATTCCGAAAAGCGCTAATTTTAGAGATATGGTAAGTTGTACAGAAAGTGTTTAGAATTTACCGTATCATTAAAAAATATAGTAAACAAAGGGTTCTATTAAAAAAAATCAATGTTTGCATATTTTCTTCTTCAGAAACGCTGTATATAATTTTTTTTATGTCAAAGATGTGTACGAGCGTTTTTCTATAAAACAATTACATGAATTTTAAACAAGTTTGTTCCTCTTATTATGAACGCCCAGTATATTTAGATATCTTTGGTATATATTAACAGTTACTACAAAAACAATAAAATTAAAATTAATCCCGGCATATCCGGAAGATTTAGATTGTAAGTTTTACAAAGAACAAAATTAAAAATAAAACTCAAATAAAATAATTAACCGGTAGTAACTATAAATAAATATATGTAATACTGATAATTGACATCTCAAGTTATAAATTGCTGTGAATTAAAAAATAAATTAGTAATGCTGCGTTTAAAACTGTGTAATCTGCGTTGAATTTTCTTGCGTATTTTATGACAAACACTCGTATTTACGATCGTTTTAATTTGACGTTTCCATTTACTCAAGTTTTAAACGCTGTTATTTAATTGGTTTGACGTATTTTCATATCATCGTTGTCATTTCGAATTTTTAAGAAATTTTGTATTCAAATAATTTATCGTTTTACAGTGTTAAAAAAACCGTTGTTAATTTTTCCCAATTTAGCACTTTCTTTGCGTTAATAAATTTCTGATTGCATTATAATTTATAGTTCCGATTGTTATTTAATGTTTAGTTCTTAAGATACAAGACATTTGTTATTTTAGCAGATTTGCTTATTTTGACACCATTAATAATTTTATTTATGTTTCGCTTTTGATGATTTTCCGTCTTTTGTTGCTATTTTTGTTAAATTACGTCTGAACTTTGTATCTTTTTGCATCTCTATTGGTTGCACTTTAATCCAATGCGATTACTGTTTGTTACCGTTGAGCGAGGTGACGACGTTGGTGGCGGCGTTGGTGGTGGTGTTTAAATAATATATTTATAGAAATACATATATACAATAAAATACATATAACATATACGTCGCAACATTTTAATAATCTTCTCGTCGGTACGTGTAAAAGTTCTAACAAGAAAACGCAGTTTTTATTAAGGTCAAAGTTTTGATCACGTAGAATTGCAGACAAATTATATCCAGAGATAAGTGTTTGTGCGTGACGCAGTAGCTGTTTGACTTCTTAATGTCTCGTGAAATTGTGTGTTTAGGGTAGAAGCACCCGAGTTCAAAAATTTTTGGTTCATCACATAAACCTACATAATCAATTTGCATTTCGCGGCTAAAAAATTAATCCGTTATCGCCTCTTCGATTAAGTTTTTTGTTTATTCAAAACTGGGATTACCGTCTAGCTTCTGGGTCCGACAGCTTTATCAAGTAACAAAAATCGTTTCAAGCATTTACAATTTACGTTTATTTAAAAGATTTTGTTGCAACAAAATTTGAGTTT
The DNA here is from genome assembly GCA_035610365.1 of Aquatica leii. Lineage (NCBI taxonomy): Eukaryota > Metazoa > Arthropoda > Insecta > Coleoptera > Lampyridae > Aquatica > Aquatica leii. Next base: position 53,428,400 of record CM069432.1, read on the forward strand.
AGTGTAAGAGTTTTAAAGTTATCAAAGTGTATTGGTTTCTATTATTACTATTCCTAACATTGATTTATGTAATTTCATTAACAAAATAAAACAATTTAGTAATTGATTTCTTTTTTTTTACGTTTGTTTGCTTAAATAGCCATGGTGGTTTTTGTATATAATTAAGTTTCAATATTTGTATTGTGTGTTAAGTTCATGCAAATTTTATTTCTTGTCATTTATTTTTTTATTGCTCATCTTTAATTAAGTATTTTCTTAAATCGTTTTTGTTTTTATTTTATTTATTTTTATAGAAATTTGTAAATTTTAAATGTACCAAAGCTTTTTGAGTTTAGTGTAAAATTTTCAGATTTGTGACGTTACAACCCTTTCGGTAAGTTTGTAAGAATTGTAACCAACTCGATCGGTTTCCGGCTGATCATGTAAAGTAATTTCATCGTGTCTTTGATTTCCGTCTACACCGATTGTGAGTATTTTACTTCCGTTTGTATGTCGAAAATAGCCACAAATTTCTATTTTGAGCTAATCCAGTTCTTACCACTGAGCACCGGCAATATTTTATTTATGTATAGTATAGTTGTACAACAATATATTCAACACGCGTATACTTTACATATATCACTAAAACTACAAGCTCACTGCTTTACAGAAACACTGTACTTATTAATATTGCAATTTTATGGTGTGTAAACAATATATATTTATGGATATATAAAGTATGAATATAATATACATTTGTAATATATGTATATTAATACATCCACGAATGCTGAGAATCTTTGATAGGGCCTAAAATAAACATATTAAGCCAAACTATTTTGATTATATTAAAAATTTACTGGTGTAGATTAAAAAAAAAATTACAGAGTGACTCAATATTTTTCTACTTAATTATAAAATAAATAATAAATATTTCAATGAAACACCCAATTCAATTCTTCAAAAAAAAGTGTAGTTAACATTAACCTTTTCGCGTCAAAAGCCGTATATTCCCGTAAAAACAAAACTGGTGTGATCGCCACACGACTTTCCTGTAAGGAATGATGAAGAAATGTCTACATATTTTTTTTAAGGTTATGCTGTCATAAAACCACTTTGAAGTGATATGTACACGTTTGTATTGATTTTCTGGCATGCTATAACTTTTTTGCAATTCTTCTCCTCAATTTCATTAATATATAACCGAAATATGTCAAATTGAGCTTAAGTTGTCATATCGACTAGTCATTATATTTGTGCGCTTTGATATTGCTTTCTCCTTTAGTAAATCAGTAAAAATTATTATTTTTAACGTATCTTTCTTTCCCTTCAAGATATGGAATTTTTTTCTAAAAAAAATCGTCGCAGGCAGGATTTAAACCTAGATTATATTTATGAATTCATTTTAAGTTAAATAAAATATAAATAAAAAAAATAAAAAAAATCTAATAAACTGTTAATGTTAAAAATTTCTTTTATTTAAATAAATTGTTATGAAAAATTATCTCTATAAAAAACTGTAAAAATATTTCAAATAATTTACATAGTACACAATTATATAAAAAACTGTTTAAAATCGCGGATACGCTCATTTCCGGTTTCTTTATTAGACCCCCAGAGCCGAAAAAATATAAAAAGTCAACTCCATAACAAATTTTAAGTTGCTAGTACTTTTAGTTCGAAAGATATTGTTGGTACATCATTACACACACAGACGCCCAAAATTTGTTTGTTCAGGAGACCTTGAAACGTAGAATTATGCAAAAAATTGTGACAAGTAGTAGAAAACTGTATTTATCCGATTTGATTATATTATTGTGTACGGACGCTTCCGTTTTTTGTGTTAGATATGTTTAATGCAAGAATTGTAACTGTAAACAAGTTTTTTTTTTCAAATAACGCAGACCATACAATTCAAAAAACTTCGAAAACTGTTCGTCTTATAGACATATTTAATATAAAAATAGCACGTAGAGAAAAAGTTAATTTCAAATGTAGCTGTACATAGCTATAAAAGCGGAGAACGTTGAGAATTAAATTTTACACCTGCGTAATTCAAAACTGCCGTATAAAACCATAACGTAACAGACATTAGAGGTGAAGAAGTAATTTTAAACTCAAATACAAAAAATATTTGTAGATATTAAACACGAAACTCATTGCAGAAATTCAAACTCAATTGATTAAAAACTACTTTCACAAAACGCTGCAATCTGCAATGTCTTGCGAAACGTCAGTTTCTTTGGGTTCACGAACCACAATACGGCAAAGGCCAAGTTCTACTTCTTGTTTTGGCTTTCAAGAAGAAACTAGGATTAAGCCTAAGTCTGGGTGTTTAACTACGACGCGGTCTAAGCCGAAAGTCGCTTATAATCAAACATAACAATCGCGAAAGCTTAAGATTTTAAACATACGTGCAGTTCGAACAAAACAAACAAACCGTAGCAACAGTTTGAATCGATCCAATAACATTGTGTTTTTAGGTTAACTTCATTCTATGCTTGCATTACCTTTACTGCTTTCTGGTTTGTAGCACGCACTAGTATGTCTACTATTGGTGGCAATATTCTATCGCAAAAAGTGGTTACTGGGTTTCAACAAAATAGATGAGCATGGTCTATTGGTCTGGCACTGCTGCTGGTGAACCGGTTCTAGCTGGCGGTTGTTTACTTTGAAACATATTCTTGTTTATCAATTCGTAATGTTTTTTACCTAATAACCAACGCACACCACTGACAGGAATTGATGTTAGGATATAGTTGAACAACTATAACTTTTTGTTTTAATAATGTTCTTCTATTCATGCAATTCTTTTTCAAGTTATTTCATTAATTAATTATTTTACTTATTATCAATAAAAACGTATGGATCTTCATGAATATTTAATTGTTATGTAACTTATATTTAACATTAGATGTCTCGGTCTGAGAAACATAATCTACATTGTCATTACCGTTGGTGGCGTACGGATCCTCGTCTCCACTCTTCGCCGAAATATGTTTGTTATTCAATTTATTATAAAGTTTATTTTATTTGCAATAGATACAACAATTTTAAAAAATTAGAATTATTTTTGTGTTTAACGAATAGTAGCTGACAAGAGTATTTTCTTTTTTTAAATTAAAATTTTATTTATAACAATAAAACGTATTTAAATTAACTTTTTGTGTCATAGTTTTATGTGTTAACGTACATTTTACAAATGCTGTGGATTTTTTTGGTGGCGTATATTTATTAACACTTACCGGACATTCTAACGATGTGATCGTGTCGTTAAGCTAGCAACTTGACCTTAAACGATTCAAACGAAAATAGTCCTATGACCTAACGGAATAATTTAATAACTCCGGATTTTTATTCTACAGAATAGTGTATTGGTTTCTTTGTGTAAATAATTACATTTGCATTACTACTTTAGTACCTACGATATAATATCTAAAAAAAAGTTCGTAGAAATTTAATTTGCACACATAATACCCTTAATTTTGTAATATTGAAGACCTTTATAAATTTAATTTTTTTTATTATTACTATTTATGTTAGTAAATTTATTTATTGTTACATTGTTATATTTTAACATACAGTACAAGCTTGTCCTATAAAAACAAACCCGGTTTTATTCATACTTTTGTGTACTAATTGCAACGCAACTACACGCATTCATCGTTTTAGACAGCAATATAAAGCCTGATATTAATTTGTTATCTTTTCTACTTTTTAAACAGATTTATACATTTCGTACCAGATACTCTGTGGTTGACAACTTTAATTAATTTACACGCAGTTGTAACATTTCAAACGTAATTTAATTTCTATATAGGTTTTTGCTGTCGTGTATAAAAAAACTTACAACAATTTAACTAAATTACAGTTTTGAAAGAATATAAACTTTACCTTGTTATTGTTGACAAATATATACGCGACTAGACAAAAAATAAATAAAAAAACAAAGTTTAGTTTGAAAAAATTGGATAGCAACTATTTTGTGAAAATATTAAATATGTGTTAACCTGCTTCAAACTTAAAATTGGTTTACTTAAAAAGATTCTTAAAAAAAATGAATGTCATATCGAAATAGTATGAGTGTTGCATTGCATAAATTTAAATAATAATTTGTGTACGGAATTTAAACACTAAACAATTAAGAAAACGAAACGTGGACTTGATTATTCTTTTGACGAGAACAGAATTTATTTTAAAAACCGTTACTTTCAAATATTTGTACTTGAAAATAATTCGTTAAAAAAATACATTATATTTGTTTTTGCCATGTCAAATTGTTTTGGAAACATTGTTGTATTCACTTTTATAATAAACTTAGTAAGAAACATGTATTACTATTTAAAATGGTTATATATTAATATACATATTTAAACTAAAAAAAGTAATTTGTTTTACTATTATTTTTTACAGGTATTCATGTTCTGAGCTTTATAGAGATTTCACTTTTTCAGACTTTTTGATTAATTACAAGTAATAAAGAAAAAAGCTTTCTACTAACTTTATTTTAAAAGCAATAATTCATTTACTTGACTGGATTACAATGGAAGGACATATAAGGACTTGTAGGATAAAGACGAATATGAAAGTAACGTAAGGATAAAGCTGACATGGTGTTACCCTATATATAAACAAGACGATGATTTTACGGTGATAAACTGCTCTTTTTATACTGCTATTATTGTACAAAATAATGGTTTTTATATTTTCCTTTGCTTTGTTGTTATCTGCTGTACAACCTTATGTTTACCTTCCCATCATAAAAGCGCCAACTCGATTTTATTTGACCTCGATTCGCTTGAAAGTCTAATGTACTTGGTTTAACTACCAAGTATTATTTTATTATTTATGTAGTTTAGCAAACACGCAAATAAATTAACTAATGTTAAGTTTACATTCCTAATAATGTTTAAAGAATTTAATTAAGATACGTACGAAGCACATTTATTTAGTATACATAGACATTTAAATGGACGGCGTTATTTTGCAAATAAATTATTATCTTCATGTTTATCTTTATGCAAACTATAAAGACGTTACACTATTGTTAGAAATATACAACTATTGCAAACATTATGTTGATTTTCCTTTACAAAGATAAACACAACCCTAAAAATTAAGATTCTCATCTACAAATGAAATAAAGGAAATTACTCTATAAAACCAGTAACTGTAGAAATTCTGTTTACTGTAGTGGAGGATTGTTAGGCTTTGCTTTTGAGTAAAAGTTAATTAGATGGATTTCTACCAGAACTTGTCTCTTTATATTATATCTAGTTGGCTTATTCTTTATATTACTTTGGTAGTTAATCAAATAACAAGTTTTTATGCTCTTATTGTTTTAAATTTAAAAGAAAGAACTTTTATAAGAAATTGTTGAACTGAATAAAGCTTTTGGAATATTTCCGCGCTGAAGAGTAATATCAAAAACTGTATGTTATTTGAAATACTCAAAACATGAAATAATCTGTTCGATTCTAAAGATTTTTGCGTATCATCAAGTTATATTATATTGTAAGATAATCACTGATAACTTCAAAGAAGCTTTAGTCAAGCAAAAAATATAACAAAGACTTGTGTTTCTAATTACGTTAAAAGAAATACCTAATAAATTTTTATTAGTGTACATTTAACTTTAATACCATAAATACGTTTTTAAGTTAACTTTGGCAATTCTCTTAATACACTTATAAGTTTATTCAAGATTCGAAGTTTCTTATTGAAAGTGTGTTGGTGTTTCTTGTTATTTTGTTATGTATTTACTTTTTTTTTAATTAAAAAAGTTTGTTACATTCAGTTAGCCATCAGTTTATAAATGTTTGCATTATGTTTATCTATGTGGGCATATATAATTTTAATCTAATTAATACTTTGAATACTGTTTTAATATTATTGCTAATAAAACAGGTAATCAGTAAATACAACGAGTCAAGTAATAATAGCCTTTTCGACATATTTCAAATAGAAATTATAAAAAATTGTTGTTTTTTTCCCCTAATATTATAATAAACAATCGTTTCATAATCTGAAGATAATAATTTATTCTGCGATAAACATCTGCTTGCATTGTAACACATACCACTTTCATATAAGTAATTTACTTATTCCTCTACGTCTACAGTAATAACATGAAAATAAAAAAATAATTAATAACTATTTTACTGCATATTGACTAACAATTGCAGCTATAAAAATGGGTTATTATTATTATTAAATTTGTTTATTTTTGTTTGCATTTTAATAATACGTACTCGTACGTACGTACTCCATTTTGAGTTCATCGGCATGTTTCAATAGTATATTATATACCAAGCTTATAATCATACACTTCTCAAACGTGGTCTATATACAATTTTTTCTACTACTAGAATTATTAAAAGTTTTTTACCTATTACTAAATTAAATTTAAAATTTAAGATGTTAATTTCAAACTAAATATCAAGCGAGTGAATGTGACAGTTGTCATTAGTTTAATAGAATTAATTTTAACGTAATTTGTAAATGTGATTATACACAAAAATTAATAGATAACGTAAGTTTTTTTTGCTAAACTTACTAAAAGTTTTTAAAAACATTATTACTTTAAGGATTGATTCCATGTAAAATAAATTTAATTTAATTAAAATTCACATGTAGTTAAGCGCAATCTTTAAATAACATTTTTAAAATCAATTTATTTTTTTTAATAAATGATCTAAATTTTTAAAATAACATTGATTAAATTTTTTGCCTCTAGTAAACAATAAAAGTATCAGAAAATGTAAATATGTTCATTATTAATTCGTGGTTAATAATGAAATATCATTTATTTGCGCTTAAGAACGTGGAACTACACAATTTACTATTACACGTAATAATGAAAGCCTATACAACTAGTAGTAGAAAAAATATTTTTAACTACTTATGTTGACGCTAGTCCTTGCAATTTGGTCCAAAATATTTGTACCAATTTAGTATTATTGTAAAATTTTACGGTTTCTGGTAGTTCCTTGTGTCCCTTATCAATTGTTGGAAATTAGTACGCTTGATAACTTATTAGAAAAATACCGTCACATACAAAAACTTTTGTAAAATACAAAGCATTTTTCGATTTCTTTTATAGCACCTGGTATAAACTTTCTACAAAAAATTCATTTAACATATATTTTGTTTTGATGTCAGCTGGAATATAAAACTTTATAATAAAATTTATCGAGTTTATAAATTATAACAAATGTCCCAAATAGAATAGGATAGTATGGGTATCTTTCTTATTATTAAAAAAAAAGATTTGGTTAAATGAGCAATATTATGCCATTTTTTGTAGAGAGTTTGATTCTGTTGAGAAACGTTTCAATTTCTAAGCAGTTTCAAAATTATTTAAAAAAAACTAAAAATCGACTATTTTTAAAAATTTAAATATCTCTGTAATCATAAATGATATGAATGACTTAAAAAAATGATGTCAAAACAAAATTCAATATGGCAGTTTTCAAGATATTAATAACAACTTCTTTATTTTAAATGGGCACCATATTGGGTTTTTACACAATGTATAACAACCTATGCCTTAAAAAAGTTTTTGGGCACTTTTAAGCGCGACCTGCAAGATAGGCAACCAAACTTACGTTATAACAGAACGGCTAGTTAAATTTGGCAACATTGGCATTGTAGACATTAGTTGCAATGATATTACAAGGTTACTAACAATCCTTCATAAGCACCACATCAAGCATTGGAAGAACATGTTTCTACCTGCAATTATTTTTATTTTTTTCCAAATTTTCTATTTATGTATTTATGAGTTCTCTGCTTAAGTTTTAAATAAATGCTATAGCCCTTAATTTAAAAAAAATTAACTGTTATTTATAATTAAATAAGTTTCATAAATAGCTATAATAAATTTAAACTGCATGCCTAAATATGAAATTGCTATTTTAATTAGCCTAAAATTTTCCGATTTTCTTTGTTAAGGAAGTATTATCATCATTAGCACGTAATTAGTGGTTGAACAATTGTAATCTTAATTTCCATTAAAACTTTTCAACATTTATTTGTAGTTTGTATTTTTTGTGCTTTGTTTACATTGCTTGTTATTTTTTTAAATTTGAATATAAGAAAAATGACAAAATTTGAAAAACGGAAATTTTATTAAATAATAGGAGTAGGGTTATACATTTTATAAAAAAATGTTTTTAAACAATGTTCTTTGTTTTCTTGAACACTAAACCATTCTATGATCATCTTTCTCTCGAACCGAGAACGGGTTTATAAACCACACACAAGTAACATGATTTTTTTATATTTTTGCATTTTGAATTATCTTTTGATTTTTTTTTCTTACATTTTTATTTATAATTATACCATATGTAAAGTACGCAATGGTTAACAGAAATTATTGGGCCAATGAAAAAGTATAAAAATTTTTACTTGGGGTTAAGAATGTTCAATAAAAATTTAAAAACATGCTAAAAAATGCCAAAATTTTAATCGTTGTTCTATACTATTAAAAAAAAATTATGTATCGCAATAGTTGCCCCATCAAATTTCGAAGTAATGCAGAAGTTCTAAATAGACGGGCCAGTTCCAGACGCGGGCGGGACTCCCGCTTTAAAAAAACATCGTGTAGAAATACGATGAAAAAATGCAAACAGCCCAAAATAAAGAAATAATATTGCATCTTATTTTAAACAATAAATAATAATAAAACAAGTACAATAACTCATCAACAAAATATAATAATACAAAAAAGTATAACTTTTTCACCAAATAATTACAAAACATTAACAATTTATATTGTTTAAACTCTTTTTAAATTTATATTATTATATACTTTTTTCCTTTACTTTTATTCATTATTTTGCTTTATTTGACAATGTTAATAAATCTACGTAGGGTGCAAAACATTACATTTGGCAAACGTTTTGAATTTTGTAATCATTTGGATTTGCTCCATTACATCTCAATTATTTTGGAAAATCTAGTATTGTTGGTTATAAAACTAGTATAATTACCTATTAAACAAAAATTTACAAATGTTTTTCTACTTTTATTACTAGTACTTATCGTATTAAAACCAAAATCAAAAATTGAATTGAAATTTGAGAAGAAAGAATACAAAAATTTTCATCAAAATTACGTTTAAAATGTGTTTCCAGAGATCCGAAACCCCTGTTCTCCTGGAGCGTATTTCATACCCTTAGTTATGTTTCCTTTTGCTCAAGGTTCCGCAAAGTTTAAGACCGCTATTGATAAGGGGTTACTTAAAAGTCATTTTGTAATGTATAATATTTAGTGTTGTTTTCTATCTCTCTCCTCGTAACATTTAATTTAATTATTACCTGTTTCGAAATTATATAAATTTGATAGTAATGAACTGAAATTTGCAGTTTTCTTGTCTTTTTTATGTTTTACATTACTATAGTATCTACCAGATTTTGATAGAAATAATACCTTAGTTTTTATAAAAAATTACATACTTACAAGAACAAAACTAAATACAAGAAATCCTAATAAAAAACATGAATTAAAAACTGTTTAAAATTTTATTTAATTTTTTTTATTTTACATGCTAATAATGTGTGTAATATCCATTATTGATTAGGTATACATTTCCGTAGACGGTTTGATACCGAATTGATTAAACTGGCACATACATTAGCTCCTCGAAATCTTTTCCACACGGTATTAATATGGCGATGCAAGTTCAAATCTGGTGACCGCTGCCGTGTCTGTATAAGAAAATTGTCCTGAACAAACCGAATTTGTCTTTTGGGATAAACTGCTCGTACGGAGAGCAACATAACGTCTTCCAAAATTGTCAGTTAAGTTTGAGCAGTTAATCATCCTTCGACACGTGTTAATTCTCTTAGGTCAGCATCACTCATCCATCCCCAATAAGCAGCATTATTTCTCCCATTTCTTTTGTTGGATTGCACATGTTTTGACTCATACCTAGAATTACTTTTTTACTCTTTTAAGAAGTGCAAAAGGTTTTTTGGTCTGAACACATCTCCAATCTAAATATAATGTTCTTCTGAAAACTGCAATCTCCAGTAAGCATTTTCTTCAGTTATTACAGGTTTCTGTGCAGGTCGAAAGCAGCTTATTCCTTCAGCTTTCAAAGTATCCCTATTGTTTGAAAACTGCATTTTAGCTGAGTCTTTCGCAAATGGTGGCGGAAGTTGTGAATGGGGTCAAAAAAGCATCTTGGATAATGTTGTCTTTTTCAAATCTGGATAAGAGAGATAGCCTTCTACTTCTATGAGCGGTCTGCAATAGACGATCATTTTCCACGCCATGTTCTTTGCGTTGAACTCAATAATGGACCACACTTTTCTAATAAAATAAATAATAGTTTATTAAAACTGTTTACGTTTACTGAAAGGCAACGGTAAAGTAATGTTATTCATTTAAGTGAAAAAGTTGCGTCTTTTAAGTTAGCAGAATCAAATAAAATATAATTAGGAATTTACTAATTTGTTGCAAAAAAAATTGTAACTTTCTTACTTTTTTAGTTATGCGTTTTTCTGCTAACTTGAGACAAGTTAACAGTATAACATTCTAAAAAGTGCTTTAATGAATATATTTCTTATTTAAAATGTATGTAGAATAATAATAAAGCTATCATATTTTTTCTTTTGCAATTAATTAACAACAATTTAGCCACAAATTTAACACACATTTTAAACTAACACTGTTAAGAATGGTGTACTACTATTATTATTATAATTAAATTATAATTAAAAAACTAAGAAAGCTACAAGTATTTCCTTTTGCAAGAAATTAGTAACAAATTCTTAATTATATTTTATTTGATTTTGCTAACTTTGTACTGCTAACTTGAGGGACATAAAAAACTTGATACCTAATTGTTATCTGAACTGAAACTTTTATAATTTCATTACAAACAAGATTCTGTGATGTAGGCGAATAATTGTGCAACCTGAATTATGCATCATATCATCCATTAACTTAAAAATTGCATTAGCATACCTATAAAACAGGTATATATTTATGCTTAAAATTGAAAAGACTGTTAATAATGTTAACCTTCCGATTACCATTGTGGTCTTTTTTGACCCCAGACGTGTTGTTTTTGTTGTCTTTTCCTAAGTTTTTTTTACAACTGTCCCAATATTTTTTTAGCTGAGTTTCTTTCAACAATGTTATTTGTTTTGCGACGTAAAAAAATATTGTTTGGCAGACACAGAACAACACAAAAAGAGATCGTTGTAAGATATATCCAAAAGCAAATGACAAAAAATGTTCGGAAACATGTGAAAAGTGCAAACTCTTTGTATGTAAACAACATTGCCAGAAAAAAACTACAATAATATGTAATAGTTGTTGCCCTCACTAATTTATGTTTACATTTTACTTTTATATTTTTATTAGTTTATATGAAATCTAATGTTAATTTAAAATATTAATAAAAGTTACCATTACAAATTAATCGGGTTTTCTTTACTAAATAAAAAAAAAAACTTGGGGTCAAAATATTATCAAACGCAATATAAAAAATTATCTTACCGATAAACCCATACGTGCAGAGATTACACGGATAGAAAATCCACATTCTCGTAAAGCAATAATCTTTTTTCTGATTTCTAGTGATAACTCTGCTTGTCCAGGAAGACGTGGCATTGAGATAGAAAACAACACTAAATATTATACATTACAAAATGACTTTTAAGTAACCATCAATAGCGGTCTTAAACTTTGCGGAACCTTGAGCAAAAGGAAACATAACTAAGGGTATGAAATACGCTCCAGGAGAACAGGGGTTTCGGATCTCTGGAAACACATTTTAAACGTAATTTTGATGAAAATTTTTGTATTCTTTCTTCTCAAATTTCAATTCAATTTTTGATTTTGGTTTTAATACGATAAGTACTAGTAATAAAATTTACAAATGTTTTTCTACTTTTATTACTAGTACTTATCGTAAAATTTTTGTTATTTTTTTAAATAATTTCCAAACTGTTTGGAAATTGAAATGTTTCTCAACAGAATCAAACTCAGCCCAAAAAATAGCCTAATATTGTCTATTTAACTAAATCTGTATCTATCTTTAATAATAAGAAAGATATCCAAACTATCTACTCTATTTGGAACACCTTGTATATAAGGTGAATGCACATCTGACTTTTGTAAAAAATAATTCATCAATTGTAATGTATGCTTCTAGCATAAGACAGTTACTCACAAAATTATTCCATATTTCAGATACTGCAGCAAACTTATCAGATTTTTGAATATCTCGACGAGTACATGTTAAATCAAATCAAATAAATCTCTTTATTTGGTTAAATTTATTTTTAGACAATGTATATCAAAAGATAGTAAACTACCATGTTTTACAATTGATCTACTATAAAATGTTTTTAACACTGGATATTCCACAAACAAGATATAAACGCGTCTAATTTTTCTAGAAGACTAACACGTAATTATTTTTGTTTTGCTTCAGGTTTAGTACACTTTCTAATATTACGCAGCATGAAATTATCAGGTATAATACTCCTAGAGTATTGATAATATCGAGATAAGCGACTTTCGGCTTAGACCGCGTCGTAGTAAAACACCCAGACTTAGGCTTGGTCATAGTCTCTTCTTGAGAGCCAAAACAAGAAGTAGAACTTGGCCTTTGCCGTATTGTCGTTCGTGAACCCAAACAAACTGACGTCCACTATTTCTTCTTAAGTCACTTCTACGGAGTTTAGAATCTGGCTTGGTTCACAAGTTGATTACCTAACTCGGTAGTGGTTCTTTAGTAGATTTTCGTTTGCTTTTTCAGGTTATCGTTTTCTTTCTTACCTTTTCAGAGTTTAGGTTATGGCTTGTTTCACAAGTGGATAACCTAACTTTTGAGAAGTTCTTAGTTAGATTTCGATTGCTTGTTTGAGTTTTGAGATTTATCTCACGCCCTGATGAAGCCCCTTACGAAAGTGGGCGAAACGTTGGCAGCTTCGGTTGCAACTATGACACGGTCCAAACCCGGAAGACATTCTAATGTTAGTATAGATTCCGGCCGTGGAAGCCTTCGCTATTACAATACTGTAATTGTATTAATATTTTATTAGATAATTCTAATTTACAAAAGCAATAATATTTCCTTAAACAATATAAAGACGTCTGGCTTGTCCGTTTTAATTTAATTGAAATAAGCCAAAAGAATGAATACTAGCAAAGTAAATTTTATAATTTCTTGATAAGTAATGAGCAAATGCCGTTGTGGAGTAATTCTAGAGACAATAAGTCAAATTGTATTTTTTAATAAAAATATTTATATTTTTATTTATTTGTAGGTCCTGCTTCTTTTCAATGAAAGTGAATCTAATTTTTTGTAAGAAAATTAATGATACAATTTGACTTAATCCTTTTTAAAACTTCTTGATAACTAATAAGAAAATGCTATTGTAGAGCAATTCTAAAAACTATTATGTCAAATTGTATCATCACTTTTCTAAGGAGTTTGGGTATTTTTATCGATAATCACTTTCTTAGAAAAAATTAGATTCAATTTCATACAAATCTAATTTGCTAATGTCAATTTTATCGGTTTACTTTAATTAAATTAAATTAAAACCAGCAAACCGAACGTTTATATATTGTTTAAGAAAATGTAATTGTTTTTGTGGATTGGAATCGTCTAGTGAGGTATTAACATAATTACAGTATTTTTTGTGTAAAGATATTCAGAAAAAATTATCAGTTTTACCATAAAAACCAAAATGTTCTGTTCACTTATAAAAAGATAGTGCTACTACGTACTTGAAATTTAAAATTATCAATTTCTAATAAATACATTTTTTAAGCGTTATTTGCATAAATAATATGTATGTATGTGCAAAACTTTTATATAATAAACTATGCAAGAATTGACAATTAATAACACGTTACAAGGTACCCATTATTGACAAATAATATTTTTAATAAAAGTAACCTTCTTTTTTTATGTTTTCATTTCAGTGTTCTTGGTTAGAACTGGGCGGTTTCTACGGCAAAACCCCGTTTACACCAATAAAAGTTCTATTCGTCACGAAAAGTTTGTTTCTAGGATAACTGCTATCAGAGAAACAACCGTGTACTACTATATTTCCATAAAACGCCAATTTTTATATAAAATAATGTTAATACTACAATCAACATACAAAATTAAGTAGGAAATGTTTTTTAAATTACTTTGTATTTAAGATGTTATTAAAGCAAAGAAAAACTCCAATTAAAATATAAATAAATTATTTTAGTTTCTTCTTCAAAAATTATTTATTGTGTGTTATTAGTTAAAATTTAAATTAACTTGTTTGTTCTAAGACCACTAATATTGCAATATCTAATGTGGCTGAAATGTTTAAGAACGCAATTTTACTTTTTCATATTTCTTATAAAGTTTGTTTGTTTTACTACCTGTTACATATATAAAATTTATGTTTTGTTTAACGTTTCTATTTTACTAGTAATGTAACAGATTTTTAATAAGTATTGCGTTATTTTAAAGTTATTATAATCAATGAAGTAAAAAACTTAATTTACTATGTAAATTACGAGTAGTAAATGTTATTATAACGTTGACAGTTATAACTGATTAATAATATCTTTTGTTAATTTTAACGACAATTAAAAAAATAAAAAAGCAAAATGCAAAACTTGTAATACAAGCAATTTAGCAAGCTTTACGACCAAGTGCATAAAGTGTCGCAAATTAAATGCTGTGTCTGTAAATTGCGCACAAATGACTTTAACTCGTACTGAAAACTAAAACGCTAGACATAACGAGTGCTGTATATTAAAATAATAATAAAAATAGCCGAGGCGTTAGGACGGATCTTGCAAAAAGGAAAAAGACGTTTTTTACCTTTTTATTATCCAGAATCGCATTTCGCGAGTGAATGCTGCGGCACAAAAAACAGATCGAGGAAAAGTTTATGACTTTCGCCAGTAGTTTCAAACATTTCTAGAAAAGAAACTTCTGCTTGTTTTATATCTCGCTGCTTTTATCAGTTAATAATAAAAGAGATACCATAAAATAGGAGAATCGGTTCGTAAAAAGAAAGTAGGTAAATGCAATATTGGTTTTAATAAACCTCCAAAATTGAATTCCAGGTTCAATATCAGGTTTTAAGAAACACACGGTAAACGCGGCAATAAAATATTAATATTTAGTAAACATCGGAAAGCATGTGATGGACAAAACCCGACAACAATTGAAACTTTATACATTGATTAACTAGTAATAATATTTAATACTTGTAATGTGTTCATAAATCATCACTGTCAACGAATAATGTAATATGGAGAGTTATTATGATTATATAAAGGTATAAATTATTCATTGTACACCCAAAATAACTTTAATTACATTTTCAATCGATTTTCCAAAGGAAAATTAAGGTATTTTAATTTTATTTATTTACCATCTTATCTTACGACATTAACGGTATTAAATACTTTCACTACAATACTTAATACATTTTGAAACATTAAATTTATCTTTAATGCATTTGCGCTCTTTACGTTTTTAGTAATTTACCTTAATAACACATTTATGTGGTTTTACTTTGACAGGTACTTTGTTCCAGTATTGTGATGTTATATAAAGTTATTACACCTTTTAGGTAATTTTATGTTTTAAACAGTTTAACAGCTTTTGCGTACAAAAGTTAGCGTTCGATATAAAAAGAACTAATTTTTTAATAATAATTTTAATAAATGTTAAGCATTTTTTTTATTAAATCGTTTTATTGTATTTTTTAATAACAATATCGCTAATAATATTAGCAATAAAACAAAACAAAAAGAAATAGTGCATAAAAACAGATCAAATACCTACGGTTACGTATTTTATTATTAAAAATAATTTATTTAAACTACTAAAAATATTTTTACTTATACTAAAAATATGTACACTTTTAAATTAACCGAACTAATAATATTTAATAAAAACACTTACACTAATTTATATCACTTACACGAAGATAAGATAAAGTCCGCGGATAGCTTCACACACTTGTTTACACTAAAGTCACGTACTTCGTAAATTTATTTATAACACGCGTTAACGACTTATTTATTTAGACTTGAATAATCTTAGCACTGCAGTCTTCGCATTACGGAAATAACTGACCTACGATTTGTTTGTTCCGTATATATACACATTTTGAAAATCCTTCTCGAGTGTTCCATATCTTTCGGTATACGTTCTAGAAGATGGATAACAACTTCGAGAAGGCTGTTGATTTTGAGAACGTTTAATTACTTAGACGTGATCAGTGGATACGCAGGCAATATAATATATTAATCAAAATATCGCGCTGGGGGATTGTATTGTTAGTTCTGATGAACCAACACTTTTACTGTATAGAACGAGTAATTCTAGTAGTTTTCTAGCAGTTCAAATTTTAATACAAAGTCTTTTTAGCAAAAAAATTTGCAATTTTTTTTTAAAGATTCAATATCGAGGTAAGATGAGTCAATGATTGTTGAAATGTCAGAATTAGTTTGAGGATTAAAAGTTATGCGTCATATATAGATAGCTAAAGCAAAACTGTTCCAAGTAGCACAGATGTATTGGACCAATATACAAGATACAATCTATTTTAAATAAGTAATATCTAAGTACGCTATGAAATATATATTCAATGAGAGTTAATTAGATTGGGGGGATAATGTATCGAAATTGTTAGCTATACTAGTTAGTTGTTGAAACTTATACATTGGTTTAATGTTGGATCTAAATATTGGGCATATCCACAAATTTTAGCAGTCTGATGGTCTAACCTGCTTATTAAGCCTATTTTTAATGTTAGAACTAATAATACAAGGTTTTGTACCAACCGCGGCATGATCCTTGCTGATCTACATCATTTGCGTTTGTACAACTTATTTTTACACTAGCCTCTGACGAACTCGTCGTCACGACTGGAGACCCAAATTCTTCACGACTGCACACAGACGCAGACGGATTACTAATTCTAGAAATTTTATCAACTATCAACTGATTTTTAGGATTCTGTGTAGAATATGACTCTTTAACATTTTCGTATTCATAAAACTTTTATTATTATTATATATATATTAATTTTAATTATTTGGTCTATCTGTCTCTTCCATACAAGATCCCTATTATCTACAGGTGAACGCAAATAATGTTGTAATCCTACTACCTTAACAATAATTGCCTTCGACCAACTACGTTTTACCGTCCGGTAATCTTTTACATATGTTAACTCTCCAACCGCAAACTGTAACATACGATTTTGTCGGTGAAAAAAAATCAAAACGGGTTTTTACATTTCTTGAAAACATTAATTTAGAAGGTGTTTGGCCGGTCGTGCAATGCGAATTATTACGGTAAAAGAATAGATACTTACTTATAAAATTATCTATATTTTGAGTAGTGTCTTTTTGACATTTTGTTCAGTGCGTATTCAAAAGATTTTACCGAAGTTTCAGCAGCTCTATTTGTAGGCGGGTGATAGGGAGCTGAAGTAAGATGTATTATGCGGTTATTCTGACAGAAATAATGGTATTCGGCAAACCCAACCTTGCAAAACAATCTCTCAACTTATCAAGCGTATTAGCAGCATGGACTTTGGAGATCTTATATAAATCCAGCCACTTTGAGTAAGAATCAGTTATTATTAAATATGTCCAACCATAAAATGGACCAAGAAAGTCAACATGTATTCTATCGAATACGTGTCTACCCTCAATAAATTTGATTACAAGCCTTAGGCGGGCTTACTAAATTTTTTTGACAAGCGTCGCATTCTTTCACAAACTTCTCAATATCCAAATAACGATAACCCCACATCAAAAGGACGTTATCAATACTAAGTTACAAAGCTCTTAGCGAATATTGTTTTAACTCGTTGGATTGCTCCGCACCCCAACCGTCTCGTACATATCGATACACTGTACTTAGGGTAACGTCAGAACAATTTTTTTTATATCGGAGGAAGTAGTCGGAATTTTGTTTTCAACTAACAAATTAAAATAGTCTAGTTTGGTTTCTAAATTTTAGGTATTTTTCAATGGAATGCGCAACAAACCGTCGGCTGCTCCATTCTCGGTTCCTTTAACATGTTTAAAACTATAACTAAATCCGCTTAAAAATAAAGCCCAACTCTGAAGTCTTCTCGCAGCCATTTGCGGTATGCCTTTATTTTCACCAAAAAATGCCAGGAGGGGTTTTTGATCAGAACATAAAATAAAATGTTTACCCATTAAATACTGGTAAAACTTCTTGACCCTCCTAATAGATAGTCAACGCCTCTTTATGCATAACAGAATACTTAAGCTCATGTTTGTTCGATATCCGTGATGCAAAACTAATTAGCTTTTCAGTGCCATTGTTATAAACGTGCATCAAAACTGCGCCCAACCTTACATTAGAAGCATCGCATATTAACTTTAAAGTTACATCCGGGTTGAAGTGCGCAAGACTTATTTCTGAGCATATTGCTTTTTTTGATTCCGAAAATGCTTCTTTGGATTCTCGTGACCATTCAAAATAAGTGTCGCTTCGTAACAACTTATACAAGGGTTCCATTAGGGATGATAGCCCCGGTATGAAACGACCATAATAATTTATCATACCTATATATGCTCTGACTTCCGAAATATTTTCAGGTCTAGGATATTCTATTACTGCTTTAATTTTATCTGGATCTTTACGTAACCCCTCTTTATCGATAATAGGCTCTAAGTATTTAGTTTCAGTCTCGAAAAATTTACATGTTTTTAAGTTTAATTTGAACCCAGCTTAGGAAAGTTTCTCAAGCACCAACCCTAAATTTCCCAAATGCTCATCGACACTTACATAACAATTAACCTTCATGGAGTACTCGTATTATAATATTACAAATTATCTTATATAATCTTATTGCTACATACCAAAATATCACACAATGAAATTGTAAATATGCATCTAAGTCATTCTTTAATCTAAAATTATATGAATGCGATCAAGACATTTTAATATTGCATTCTCAATTATTGACAAGGGTGTTTTTAATTTTTGTAACGTAAGTATCTAAACACAAAAACAAAAATTTTTAATATAATTTAAGAGCTAAAGATTGACTTGTTTCATAATTGTTAATTTTATTTTTTGTGGGTATTAGTTACTATTCTTATTCTAAAATTTTATTTTAAATAAATAACACAAAAACAATCAGTTTTTTAGAATAGGAATTAATATGTTTTATTAGCAAAATTCATAAGGTAGATTTACGCAAAAAACAATAGTTAAACATGATATGTATAAAACATTTACTACGTAATAAATTTTGCGGTTTCAGTATAGGTATTCAAATAATTTTCAGATACACTGTTTAGCCTACGAATTTTTTTTACACGCCGCTCAAACATACTCCTATAACTATGCTCTTATAATGATTAATATTAAGGCTGTATGCCCGGCCTGAAAATCGTTTTTTCCATTTCCTGAGTTTATTTTTGAATGAAAAATTTTGATGTTTACATGATAATTCATAAAAAAAATTGCTGCAAAGGGGTAAAGAGCCCATTTTTTGAAATTGTCTTTAGGGCTTTAAAAATAAACAAAAAAATTTGATTTTCGAAAATATGGGCCTTTACCCACCATTTTAGAGATCGTAAGAACATGTAACATTTTAATTTTTTTAATTATTTTCGAAAATGCGACCAGGAAATGGAAAACAAAATTGAATTTATATCGCTGCATTTCCTGAAATCTAAGTTTGATACATGGTACGGTTTTGAGCGATGGAAGGATGGAACTCCGCCTATTGACATTAGCACGTTTCGCAGTCGCAAGCGTTTCTACAGTAAGCATATCTGGTAATGTATATATCTACAGAATGTCTTGATAAGAATATAATTTAAAATTCTCTTTCGTTAAATTACATATGGTATGTACTTACTATTTAGAAATTTCTAGTGTGACAATCTCTTCTGCTCGATAAATGTACATTTAAATTTACTCTATTATAAGATTTTGACATTATAGATTTTGTTAAATTGTAAATACTAAGCTAATCTAAAGTTCCCACTAAAACGCACGTACTAATTTTATACACATTTACTTCATATATATATATATATATATAAATTTTCTCTGTTTGTTTACAGATACAAAAAGATAATAGTTTCTGGTCTTGTATGAAACCCTAATCGACGGACTTTTATTTATAGTACATTATGCCTTCAGTAGCATTGAAGGAAAATAGTTTCAATTACATTTGTAATTTTTTACATTTTTAAAAAGTATCTATGATTATAGTATTATTTTTTTTAAATTGTTCCAGGTGCTCTTTTAGTATTATATGGGATCATATATAGAAGTAAATATTTCTACAGAAACAAAAAAATGATTTTAATAAATGAAAAGCAATATTTTTATTATTATTTTGTCTCAAAATTTTCTTATCATTGTAAGCAACGTATACTAACTTTTGTTATGTAAATATAGTATGACCTCATAAACATCATCAAATTGTTTAGTTATCTCAAATTTGCAATTTTATCATAATAAAGAGTACGGATTTGTAGTCCACGTGGACTTGAAGAATGCCAGTCAAAGTGTCGAAGCACCAATCGTGGGTAATACTAATCTCATAAATTATCAGTATCGCAACCGCGACTAAATATTTGCTACTCTTTCTTCTTTCATTACATTAACAGTATGTAACCATATCTCTAAACATATGTGAATGCTTAAATAATTGAACAAATTAGTGCAACGCCCATCTCAAAACAAATCTGAATTAAACCGGGAGTATAGCGTTAACTTAACAAGCACAGTTGGTACTTACTTACTTTTTATCATTCAGAAAAATTTTTATAAATCACTCAATTTAAACTTTCTTGCGCAGTTTTAAATACAAAATAAAAAAAGATATTTTACAAACTGAAGTGTTAAAGTAAATAACTAGTTTGTTGTTGTAATCACTAGGAGGTGGCTTATGATTCATACTTGACCTAAAAGAAAATTATAGGGTCATTGTAAGGCTTCCAGAAAAAAAAATTTACGGTGCTAATATTTATGCTAGAAATGATATTTATGGTCTTGCAAATTTGTTCTGGTCAATGTACGATTATTTTACTTAGAAAACTATTTATACAAATATTCGTCACTTTTCGAAAACACTTATCTTCTAATTTGAATATATTCAAAATTGTAATAACTATGTTCAACAAACATTTAAAATCTAGCTAACAAATTTTTTAAGAGGACTTATTAAAAATGTTGATTGAACGTAATAATATTTAAATTTACAGTATAATTGCACTTTATTTTTCTAAAATCTTTACAAAGGGATCTAATACAATACCTTTCCGGGTACCTGCTTTAAGTGCACAAATGTTATATGTACAGTCAATAAATTAAAAATCGAGACACTACCTGCGTCCGAATACAAGAATTTAGTTGTTTAAATGGGGTTTAACCCTATCAATTACAGACCCCAAATAATTTTAGGTAAACTAATTATTGTCCATACTTTGCAATCTGCTAGTTGTTTTTACTAAAGAATGATTTCATCCTTTACGTTTGCAATGCACTGCTTTTGGCGGTTACATTTTTAAAGAAATTTAAATTTGGAAATGCATAATCAAATTGGTTAGTAGTTTAAGCTTGATTATTAAGATAAACAACTAAAAGACTAAAGTAGATTTAAGAAAAGCACAGCATTATTATTAACAGATATAATAATTAATAGATAATCCACATTTTTTTAAAAGCAATTACTTCATTACATCAGCATATCATTGCTTAAATACCTACTAATGCTAAATCGTTGAAGACGAAACGGGTTATTGAATTGTTACGATCATTTTATTTGTTCTGATTGATTTTTTGTCATTCAATTTAGATCGAATAAATCAAATAGCAGAAAACAATTAGTTTCCCTATAAATTAGACAAATCGTTAAAATGTAAAGTAATCGTATTCAACAAAAAATCGTCTACCAATGTTTGTTTTCTTCAATGTAGCAAATTATTATATTCAATACGGTAATTTTTTACAGACATTTTTAACTACAAGTAATCATGAATTAATATTTTTTTCTAAAAGTGCAAGGACACGCTTTGTCTGCAATAATATAGCACCAGTAGGTATTTAGGAAATGATATTCGCTAATTAGCTTTTGTGTAAGAATTTCTTCAACACAAGATTCATGTATATCATTAATCTGTTTTTTTAGTTATTTAAGTTAATTGTCAAATTTAATTTATAAACCAACAAAATTCCAAGATTAAAATAAATCCAACTATTTAGAAAACGTAACGAAAAGTATACAAAGGTCATTAAAAGTAACAAAAGAATCGTGAAAATACCGGAAATGTATTTATTGTGATGATAATTATATATTGTATAAAAATTTCTTAACTCATGGTATTTGGGAATATTGATTTAAATCAACTAAAATTTAGTCTACTAGTTATGCACGTTTTCACACTCAATTATAATGTATAATAAATTCCAGAATTTCTTAAAATCGCAATCAAAACAATTTGCCTTTAAAAAAAATAGCATTACAAATTTACAATTAAGTAAGAAATCTTTTTTGATTATTATTTTGTCACAAGGTAATCTTAAATTCTGACTGTGTTATAATACCTAAATGTTATGCAATAAACTGATACTCATATTCGTTAATGATGCGTTCATTATACTGAAATATTGTATAACCATATGGAGCATAAAACTAATAACGATATAAACTTCTTTGTTTTGAATACATTCCTTTAACCGCCTGGGTATGGATGCTATCAAGTGATTTAAATATTCCACACCAATTGTCTCCCAAGCATTTTCAATCGCTCCAACTAATTCATTGCGATTTTTAGGTATGAAGATGAGACCTTGTTGTTCTTAAAGATATGCACCATGCACTTTGTTTGTTAGGGCAACACATTTAGGTTATTTTTTGTAACCAACGACGAATCATCGTGGATGCGTCTAAAGGCACATTGCCCTTGTAACAAAAAAAGTGTCAAAACCATTGTGTCAAATCAAGAAAAATTAAGTTTATGATATATAACAGAAAACTTATTTGTTGAAATACATAATTTCTGTCATGATATACAATTTCGACAGACGGCTCCATAACATCCCGCAATATATTCAAATAGCCCTCAGAATTTAGTCCACCATCGATGATCCAACAAATTCCTGGACCTCTCAAGCTAAATCAACCCCACACATTCACAGAAAAGTAGCCACTACGTTTTGTTTTCCTAACACGATTTGCCTCATAACGAATTTCTCGGGATCAATACGCTATAACAGGACCATTGTTAAAACTTTTAAATGTTTTTTCATCGCTAAAAATAACGTGATTCCAAAGCTCTAATGGCTGGTTGACATATTGTCTGGTGAACTCATTAGTGTAAGAAAAAAAATTCTAAGATTTAAATAACCTCATTCATTTTAGTAAGTATGCAAGGATAACGAAAGAATTGGAAAAAGTTGACAGGTTTAATTATAAGATATTGGCAAATAATTGTAGAAGTGGGGAGCCAAGTTTCCATAAATACCGATGATAACCCTAATATATTTTAATGTTTCGATCGTTACCCAAACAACACATTGGTACAAAAAACGTCTAAATGTCCGTCTAATAAACGTTAATAACGCGTTTAAAAACGTTTTAATGTCTAATAAACGTCTATTAGCCGGACATTTAGACGTTTTTTATACCAATGTGTTGCTTGGGTATTTGAAATGCCTGCACATATAAATACTGAGGTAAGGGTTCGAATTGTAGCAGAGTTGGCTAATGGTGTTAGTGTTCGCGAAATAGCGCGTATGTTAAATGTTTCGCGTGCTACTGTAGGACGTGTGCGTGTTAAATGGCATCGTGAACATACAATTGATAGAGTGGTAGGTAGTGGCAGAAAAAGAATTTCCACTGTAGCTCAAGATGAAGCATTAAGAGCATATGTGATTGAAAATCCATTTTCCACTTGTAAAAATGCTATACGTCAAACAGCATTTCCTGGATGTGCAGTAACAGCTTGTGCAAGATTGAAAGACAGTGGAATTAAAAAATTTACAGTTGTCTTTAAAGAGAAACTTAGTGAGCAAAATCGAAGAAACCGCTTAGAGTTCGCCAGACAATATGTCAACCAGCCATTGGAATTCTGGAATAATGTCATTTTTAGCGATGAAAAAACCTTTAAAAGTTTTAACGATGGCCCTGTTAAAGTGTATCGATCTCGAGGAAATCGTTATAAGGCCAATCATGTTAGAGAAACTAAACGTAGTGGCTACTTTTCTGTTAATGTGTGGGGTTGGATTAGCTCGAGAGGTCCAGGTATTTGTTGGATCATCGATGGTCGCCTAAATTCTCACGGTTATTTGAATATATTGCGGGATGTTATAGAGCCGTCTGTCGAAATTGTATATCCAGACAGAAATTATGTATTTCAACAAATAAGTTTTCTGTTATATATCATAAACTTAATTTTTCTTGATTTGACACAATGGTTTTGACACTTTTTTTGTTACAAGGGCAATGTGCCTATAGACGCATCCACGATGGTTCGTCGTTGGTTACAAAAAATAACCTAAATGTGTTGCCCTAACAAACAAAGTGCATGGTGCATATCTTTAAGAACAACAAGGTCCCATCTTCCTACCTACCTACCTAAAAATCGCAATGAATTAGTTGGAGCGATTGAAAATGCTTGGGAGACAATTGGTGTGGAATATTTAAATCACTTGATAGCATCCATACCCAGGCGGTTAAAGGAATGTATTCAAAACAAAGAAGTTTATATCGTTATTAGTTTTATGCTCCATATGGTTATACAATATTTCAGTATAATAAACGCTTCATTAACGAATATGAGTATCAGTTTATTGCATAACATTTAGGTATTATAACACAGTCAGAATTTAAGATTACCTTGTGACAAAATAATAATCAAAAAAGATTTCTTACTTAATTGTAAATTTGTAATGCTATTTTTTTTAAAGACAAATTGTTTTGATTGCGATTTTAAGAAATTCTGGAATTTATTATACATTATAATTGAGTGTGAAAACGTGCATAACTAGTAGACTAAATTTTAGTTGATTTAAATCAATATTCCCAAATACCATGAGTTAAGAAATTTTTATACAATATATAATTATCATCACAATAAATACATTTCCGGTATTTTCACGGTTCTTTTGTTACTTTTAATGACCTTTGTATACTTTTTGTTACGTTTTCTAAATATGTGGTTGGATTTATTTTAATCTTGGAATTTTGTTGGTTTATAAATTAAATTTGACAATTAACTTAAATAACTAAAAAAACAGATTAATGATATACATGAATCTTATGTTGAAGAAATTCTTACACAAAAGCTAATTAGCGAATATCATTTCCTAAATACCTACTGGTGCTATATTGTTGCAGACAAAGCGTGTCCTTGCACTTTTAGAAAAAAATATTAATTCATGATCACTTGTAGTTAAAAATGTCTGTAAAAAATTACCGTATTGAATATAATAATTTGCTACATTGAAGAAAACAAACATTGGTAGACGATTTTTTGTTGAATACGATTACTTTACATTTTAACGATTTGTCTAATTTATAGGGAAACTAATTGTTTTCTGCTATTTAATTTATTCGATCTAAATTGAATGACAAAAAATCAATCAGAACAAATAAAATGATCGTAACAATTCAATAACCCGTTTCGTCTTCAACGATTTAGCATTAGTAGGTATTTAAGCAATGATATGCTGATGTAATGAAGTAATTGCTTTTAAAAAAATGTGGATTATCTATTAATTATTATATCTGTTAATAATAATGCTGTGCTTTTCTTAAATCTACTTTAGTCTTTTAGTTGTTTATCTTAATAATCAAGCTTAAACTACTAACCAATTTGATTATGCATTTCCAAATTTAAATTTCTTTAAAAATGTAACCGCCAAAAGCAGTGCATTGCAAACGTAAACCATGAAATCATTCTTTAGTAAAAACAACTAGCAGATTGCAAAGTATGGACAATAAATAGTTTACCTGAAATTATTTGGGGTCTGTAATTGATAGGGTTAAACCCCATTTAAACAACTAAATTCTTGTATTCGGACGCAGGTAGTGTCTCGATTTTTAATTTATTGACTGTACACCAAGCAAATTAACATTCTAAGAAAAATTCTAAACATAAATCATTTTATTTGTATTTGCTTTTTAATTAAAATACACAAATTTGATTATACTTACCAGAATGATAAAATAATGTACATTTTTGTGGAGGTACTATATTCTAGTATTTAAACTACTATATTTTGTTCATTTCATTAAAACTTTGGAATGCGAGTAAACGTACTAAAAATACTAAATCTTTTCTTTTATGCTCATTGCTCAATTGCAAATGTTTAAACAAATTGAAACCTAATTTACGAAACCATGTGCTCGTACATAAACACATAAGTAGGTATACATTTATACAGCTTAAAATATTTGTTAAACAACGTAGATTATAAAATGCTTCAATGTATTTTAGACAAACGTCACTCTTGGCTTACACAAAAGCTCTGAAACATAATAAACCAGTTACAAATAATATAAACCTTACTAATTATTACTTAAGTTTATGCACACACACTATATTAATAAAATGGTAAAATAAAAGTAGATCTTGGAGTATAAATACAAAACAATTTAAAGAACAAAATAAAAAAAAACTGGTAACGAAAAGTAATCAACTTACTTAACACAAGTTCGGAAATTTTTCTGCCTCACTGACGACAACAATCACAGATGTCATAAACATATTGAATAAATATTGGCATTCATTAAAAACCTTAGTTTGGTTAAATATCTACTAAGCCTTGTTTTCCTAATATTGTTTGAAGAGAATACAACAAAGTTCCATTAGAATTCCGAGTACCACTTTGAAAATGTGCCATTATAATAACTTTGTTTTGTTCAGAAATAAACATCATAAAATGCTATTAATATAGAATTACAAAAATTAGACATCAAAATTACAGCTGTTATTCAGTATTTACTCAGAAAAATCACAAATAATATTAAATCAACATCTATTTTAAATTAAAAATTGACAACTAATGTACATTGATAACCTATATTAATTCTGCATTGTTAACCGACATTTATTCTATGTTGGTGACGTGTATTTGTCCTACATTGATCACCAACAATTGTTCTAGATTTAAAACCAATTTTTATTTTATATTAAATAGATTAGTTGTTAGTAATAAATATTATAATAATTTAGTAACGTATATATTCTTTATTGCCTACAAAAAAATATTGACAAGTTTTTACATGTATTAAAATTATTATTTTTAGCAATGAATTAGATAATAATAAGAAACAAAAATTACAGCTAATTAAATTAAAAATAAATCATTAATTATCATACAAAAACAATAATACATCAGTGCAGCGGTTGCCATAAGCATAAGTGATAAAATTTTCGAATATTTGTGTCTTGCACTTTGGAATCGGCGTTCAACTGCAACTTTAACAAAAATGAATACTAAATATATTAATTTTAAAGTATATTTACAGCTTACCCAAGATAACTTTGTAAAGTTTTATTGTACTACAAAATGATAATTTATTCTTCTTTCTAAAACTTGAGTATAAAGCTATGGCTTCGAGTTTTTTCTTATCGCTATAAATTTAAAACAAACTTTTTTTTTCTAAAATCGGTAATTACGACTTACTAGTGTTTTATTTTTTTCGGTTTTTCTAAATCTTCAACATATTTAGTGTTTATCGGTAGTTTATTGCATACAATTGCTTGAAACTGATAATTTGCTCGTGAGTAGAACCGATATTTAAATGATCAGTAAATTAATTATTAAATTATAATAAATAAATAATATATTAAGTAGGTATTGGGATTTGTTTAATTTAAGATAACGAATTTAATGGATTAGCGATATTATAATGTTATTTATAAAATTAAATTACTATTTCAAACCAAAAAGTGTTTTTATTTAAACCTGAGTAAACCTAAATTAAAAAATGCAAACATGGCAAATTATAAAATTAAAAATGAGGTTTAATGTTATAATAAAAAAAATTAACGTTAAATCCAAACACCTGCTGCAAACACAACTTATTGGCATAAAGAAAGGTACCTACAAGAAAAGCTAACTAGCTATTTTTCATAGATTTTTATATAACTTATATTTATATTTTTATAACTAGAATTAAAACAAGAAAGTATAGCTTTAAAAAATTTAAAGAAACCGGTTCAGAATAAGACAAATATAGGTGTTAGAAAGAAATAGTTATAGGTTTGTCTTACAAATGAATGCTGCAGGTACACGTACCGAATGCACCTCATCATGTTTTTAAAAACACTATTTATCGGGCTTACTATTTACATAAATTTAATTATTAAAAGGATTAAAATGACATTTTTCGTAAACGTAAAAACACAGAAGTAAAACGCAAAAAATCCAATGTTTTAAATATTTAATCAACAAAATACAACTATGTAAACATTTATTTTTATGTGTATACTTTGAGTTTGAGAAAAATCCTTTCACATCTACCGAAAAAATTGTAACAGAAAATTAATTTCAGAAGAATGTTTAGAGATTACTATTTAATATTCTACAATATCTTTAATTGTCTTACATTCTATGTTTCTACACGTTGCATTTATGCAGTTATTTAATCTTTATTTACTTAGAGACAAATCCTTAGCCTTACCGTTATAAGCAGGTAAACTTTTGTAAACCTTTGTAAAAATAGATTTATTTAAAAATGTGCCATTGACAAGTTCTAAATATCTACAAAATTTTACGTTTTTAAAATAACAAAAAAGTTATGGCTTCAAAAGTATTTAAAATGTTTCAATAAGTAATAAATCGCTTAACTATTATGGTGATGATGAACCACTTTTAAACAGTATTTATCATCATATTTTTTTAATTAATTTAAGCAATATCATCAAAATGTAAGTATAATTGATGCGACCTTTTTAAGCACCTAATATTCAAAATAAGCTAAATAATAGTCATTAATTATATTAATTTTTTTTTAACAATATAAGACAATAATAGTTTGCAAATACTTTATTAAAATCGGTTTAAAGGTAAATAGAAATTAAATACAAATATAAACAAAATAAATAACAAACTAAAAAAATTATAAAGCAAACACTTAAAACTAAACACAAATATACAACAATAAATAAACACAAAGAAAAGGGTTAAATACTCTAAAATTATTACTACTTACACTTAATTTGATTCTTTACAATGACAATAACTAAACTGTAAATCAAAATAAAAACAATTGTCAGTTATGCAAATTTGTACTAAGTACTTAAATTAATCATAAATTTTGACAAATCGGTAAAGTTGTTCCAAATATTTAATTTACACACAAACGGCATTGATGTAATTAGCAGTGTTCACATATTATCCATAATAGTATATTATACAACAATTTTCAGAAGTCGAATTTTATCGCACGCGACCAAGTTTAATGGTCAAGTGCGATAAAATGACTTATGAACGAGTTTTTTATACTATTTTTTATATTTTGCGACTTTAATTCAATTTTAAAATAAAAATTTCGAATTATAACATGTTCTAAATTTTTAACAATTGGCTACACTGACATTCAAAACTTAACATTCGAACTTGTTTATTAGTAGTTATGCATTTGTTTTAAATTAATTAAAAAGGATGGACAACACCAATACTCAGTAATAACGTTATATATTGTATAGTACTTAATAACAAAATTTACATAAAATAATGCATATAAGAGCGATAATAAACGGTCAAACGGCGTCATAATCAGAGGTTATAATTAATCATAATTTATAATCACGCATGATCATGAACGTCATCTGACCTCTAACATTGCGCGCAAAATTGAAATTCAAAACAAATTCTTAAAATATAATATATAAAAGTATGTATACAATTTATTAATCTTACTAATTTAATGAAAATGAACTTGGAAATTGCAATGGAAAAATTAAATACATTCTGTTCAATATTTGACATAGATATCAATTTTAACGATGTGACCAACCTTGAGTAATTAAAGTTTGGGTGCTATAATGAAAGAAAAAAGTCATATTATAGCACCCAAATGGATGCTATAATAACTTCGATTATAGACGCAAGTAGAAAGAGACCAGCATCCCCTCCACTTTTGACGTCACACGACCTCGTCGCAAACGTACGTGAAGGGTTTTTTTCTCTCTCACACATTTTTTTCTCTCTCACATTTTTTTTCTCTCTCACACATTTTTT
This sequence comes from Aquatica leii, assembly GCA_035610365.1. Taxonomy (NCBI): domain Eukaryota; kingdom Metazoa; phylum Arthropoda; class Insecta; order Coleoptera; family Lampyridae; genus Aquatica; species Aquatica leii. Next base: position 53,458,617 of record CM069432.1, read on the forward strand.
TCTCTCTCACACATTTTTTCTCTCTCACACATTTTTTTCTCTCTCACATTTTCTTCTCTCTCACACATTTTTTTCTCTTTCACACATTTTTTTCTCTCTCACACATTTTTTTCTCTCTCACACATTTTTTTCTCTCTCACACATTTTTTTCTCTCTCACATTGTTATATCATCGCATAATTGGTAATTGTGATTGCGTCGTGCGTCATCGCGTAACTGGTAATTTTTTATGCGTCATGAAGTCTCATGATTCGAGCGAGAAGTATTTTTATTTAAAAAAAGCTGTGGGTGTACCTGGATTTGAACCCGGGCTTCTTGATTACAAAGCGGCGACCGTAACCACTGGACCACGTAAACAGTTGAATCGAAACGGTCAATTGTAAATAATATAGTGATATATAAAAAAAAAATGCCATGAAAGTACTGAAAGCAGGGTTGAAAAACGTGATTTGTAACAAAAGAAAAAATGAGAAAATTTTATACAATTAGTTTTGAAAACAATAAAAACTACATATAAAAACCTTTATTTTTTAATTCATTATAAACTCTTCTATAAAATACATTATTTCTAATGCGCCTTCTGGAAGTTCTTCCCACTCGTTTTGTACAATTATAGCTTCTATTTTAGAGTTTTTTTCCAAGTCTTCCTCCATTTTGTCGTCTTTTTCATCTGCAATATAATTAGTTGTTCAAGTTGTAAGCAATAAAAAGTATTTGTACGTACCTTCCGAGGAAATGCTAATGATGCTATCATCGGCACTATCAGCTGACATAAAACCTGATAGATCCTTTATTTGAGGAGGTCTTGCGCGACAACTTGGCAAATCATCTTCATATATGCCTCTAGCAGATGGAGTACACCAATCTCTTTGCGATGTAGCCACTATGCAGCAACTTTTAAAAAGATCTGTGAAAATCATATATCAACGTGCATAGTAAAGATAAAGGATGCTATACCTGAGTTCTCTAAATTAACGCTGCAGTTTTCACAGATATTTTCCGATTCAAAGAAAGGACTACTTAGAACGGGTAAACCTTCCATTGCAGTAATTATACCTAAAAAATTATTTGCAATCAGTACTAGCGGTGGGTATCAAACATATGAATAAAATTGTCATTAGCTGTAAATATAGTTTTACACAGTTGGAATTAAATATGTAATTGCATAAAAAGCATTACTGTATGTAAAAAAAAAGATTATATAAAAATTGTACTTACCAATACTCGTAAGATACAGGAATAACGCTCGGATATTGTCTGACACACGCCGAAATTTTACTGGTAATAACATATTTTGTGAAAGCCAGGCATTAACGTAAATGACCATGTAATTAGATATAATTACTTAACCAAACGCATTCTTCAATCGATAGTAATAAATATAGTTTGAATAATTTAGAATTAAATATGAAATCACATAAAAAATTAAAGTAACAAAAAAAATCAGTACTATTTCTAGAAAAGATTATTAAAAAATGTTTGACGCTATAAATATTTTTCATGTAGTTAGCAATTGATGACATAATTACATACAACTTATTACCAAAACGTATTCCTACATAAACCATAGTTTGAAAAAGAAACTGTTTTCGGATAAACACATTTGAAAGAACTATAAAAACTCATTATAACTGTGTAAAAAATAATGTAACACCATCTTAAAAAAGTAAAAACAAGCATAGACTTTAAAAGTTATAAATTATTTTGCGAAAACCGTCAATAACATAAGCAATAACATAAATGACCGCGTAATCACTCATAACTAATTACTCTAATGCATTTTTTAATCGAATTATAGTTTAAAAAAAAATGGAATTAAATATTTTACCACATAAAAAATAAAGTCAGAAAAATCAATACTATAATAATATGTAGAAAGATTATTAAAAACTGTACTTACTAATACTCTTAAGATACAGAAACAACTACTCCTGTTTGACGTTATAAATATTTTTTGCGTAATTTTCAATTGATGATATAATTACATACATTTAATTATCAAACCGTATTCCTTCATAAGCGATACTTTGAAAAAGAAACTGTTTTCGAATAAAATATTTTGTACTATAAGAACTCATTATAACAGTGTAAAAAAAATGTTATAGAGCACCATCTTAAAAAATTAAATACAAGCAAAAATTTTAAAAGTTATAAATTATTTTGCGAAAACCATCAATAACATAAGCAATAACATAAATGACCGCGTAATTACTCATAACTAATTACTCTAATGCATTTTTTAATAGAATTATAGTTTTAAAAAAATGGAATTAAATATTTTACCACACAAAAAAAATAAAGTCAGAAAAATCAATACTATAATAATATGTAGCAAAGATTATTAAAAAACTGTACTTACTAAAAAAGTAAACGTTTTACTTACACTATACAAGTTAAATAGGTATTTAATTTAGAAATCAATTTTTTAACTATGATTTAAAAACTAACGTTCAAAAACTTCTTATTTTTTTTAAAATTTAGTTTAAAGTGAAACATTATCAAAATTATTGAAAGAAATGTTTAGCAAAAATCTTTACGAGTTTTAAAGAATGTAAAACATTTTAAAGTTGACTTTTGTTTAGTTATAATTAATCAATGTAAAATCTTAAAACAACACTTCAAAAATATTTGTTTTTAATTTGTATTTCATACTAATGTTTCAACTTTAGAATGATAAATAATAAAACTTGAATGATTTAAATAATTAGCAGATTTTTTTAAAGAAAACCAAATAACTTTAAAATGTTGCAGAAAGCAAAATATGTAAAAATTGCGTGTATTGGAAACTTTCATTAATGAATGTAAGAATCCAAAAGTAGGTAATGTTGTCCATTAATCTAACGGTTTTAACTTATGTCAAATATTTTTTACAATCGCTTATATTTTTAATATGAATCTTTACAGTGTTAAAAAATAAAATATTTCAATACAGCAAATATTAAAATATTGAATTTCAAATTATTGATAATCGCTTCATAATTATAGTGACAAGTTAGCTAATAAAATCTTCATTTTATTTTTGATAACGAGTAATTGCTTATGTAGAAAGCCAGTAATTAATGTAATAGTAATGATTATGTAATTATCGTGACAAATTCTAGAAATTAAGTAAAATTGTTCAAAAGTATTTTTATGTAGTACATAAAAGGATACTGTTTACAATTAATCTTGATTTGTAATATAAAAATTATTCATGTTGAGAAGCAGAAAGAAAAGAAAAACCGAAAGGGTAAATATTGCACTCGGACACTATACTAAAAAAAATCATGTACCTTTTGTTAACGATAACGTGTAATATGACTTATACACAAAACAATTCTAGCATTTCGCACATTCTATTGCGCAGACAAACGGCATTTAAAGCTAGATTTTCTCCATAAGAAAAAAGAATACATATCAACAATACTCAAAACAAAGAACTACACAACGCAACAAAAACATTTATATAGGAATTGCAAGTTGTTATTAAAAATCTACTCGTGCACATTTTAACACGAATGATTCACAAATTAACCTAAACCCAATTAACATTTTTTTCTCTACCACAAAAACAAGAAATGTTATTTTATTACTAAAGACTTACGTACAAACAAACAAGTAATGCAAATTACTGCAGATCAAACATTAATTGTAAAACTAAACCGAATTACAATTGTATTTGTTTAAGCTGTATTGTAGCTAGAATTCTAAATTTTAAGTATTGTTACTAATAAAAGTTTCCTTATAACAAACAAAAAATTCACAATTACAAGTAACGCAAACTAAATATTACAAAACGAATAGTTAACTAGAACAAAAAGATAAACGTCTTGAATTCGTTAATAACACCAGCATACTTTTTTAACAAATAAAAATTATAGTAAATGTATTAACTGTAGTTAACGTCAAAAACTAAACAACATTATTGAAACAATAAAGATTATTTGAGTAACATACTATTGAATTTCATTTGTTAACAAAAATTTTAATGAACAGTTTAAAACTTATTTTATATAAAAATTATCTAAAAACACAATTTAACAAAGTTGTTGTAATATCAGCTAATTCAAAAACTACTTCTTAAAAAAATTAATACACTTTACTCTAAGCTGGTGAAATAAAATTCCTAATGAGATCTGTATACGTTTCTTTTACATTAATATTATAAACCGTTTAAATCGGTTTGTAAATATTATAACGTTACAATTACTTAAGATTACAAGCAAAAAAATGTTATTCGAAAACAATACATGTAGAAATAAATGTTTGTAACAAGTTTAGAACACGTTTGAAGATAGTGAATAACTTGAAGACTTATTTTACACCTCAACTAGACAATGTAGAAAAATGTGGTAATTTTCACGATTTTATTGAAAATGGTAAACCAAATGAAAATATTAATCATTTTTGTAATAAACACGTGATTACTAACAAATAAACTTTTTATTTAACGATTAACAGAAAAGAAAGAAAACATTTTTAACAAAACCTACAAGCAAAACAAAGTTAAATAAATAAATAAAGAAAACGTGTAAAATTAAAAATTTTCCTTGTACAATTTTAGTTGTAGTTATAGTAATTACAGTCAATAACAATGTAAATAATGACTAAGGAAAGCCACAAAAATATTTTTAACAAAAACTATCTATCAATTTTGTTTTAAACGAATATAATTAGATACTTTTATATCATAATCTTAAGAAACAAATAAAAAAATTATTAAAAGCGCAAGAAAAGCAATAGGAATTTACTGGAGTTATTAGAAGTAAAAGAAAAAAAACTTTTGTCAATGTTTATAATTACTTAGTCATGCTGAAATAGAAAATGAAGAATCATTAAGAATATAATTTTAACAAAAACTATTTAGCAATTTAGTTTTTTTTTTGTTCAAATAATTAAAATTAGATACTCTAATAGGTACCATAATCTCAATCAGTAAACAAATAAATTATATATTTTTTAATGGACAAAAAAAGCAATACATGTACAAACTGTAAAAGAAAAAGTAAACATAAAGCAAAGTTTCAAAGAATAAGAGAAGGAAGGAAACTACGTAGAATATAGAATATATGTTCTAATAAAACTTGTTTTATAGTAAATGGTGTTATTGTTTAATTAAAAATTTTAAACTTACGAGTTTTTAAACGTAGTCTAGGTTTTTTGTCAAATAATAAATTACAATCAAAAATATCTAGAAACATTTGAATGTAAATAAGCTTATATTTTTAATTTTGCCATTCGTTCAAAATTAAATAATTGTTTAAAAGATTGTAACTAAGAAAAGAAAACGTTTAGTTATATCTGACACTTTTTATATATTTTTTTTTGGTTTGACAGGTTTTACCTTACATTTTTACTAAATTAATTCAAACTGAATCTGTTTAAGCAATAACCGATATCTAGTTTATTAACCTAGAATTTTGTATTGAGAAGCAAGTTCGAGATATTCACAAACGAATAGACTTGTTTATAATTTCAATTTTTGTACTAAGATATTTCTTTTGTGTGATGTCATCTTAATAACATACTTTGTTCCACCGGTGCACTAGTGTAAAACGTTATTTAAATATTATAATACGTTTTTACAATTTAAGAATTTTTAAACTTAAAGTATTAGCTCTATGGGCACCTACGTAACGTTTCAATTTCTTCTCAAAGTTAATGTTACGAATAATTATTATTAAAATCAAACTTTATTAAAAATAGAAAACAAAATTACAAAACCATTTTAATACGCAAAAGCAAAACTTATATACACATTGTCACTTAATCTATTGTAAACAATTACGAACACATTCATTTATAAATTTACTTTGTACATACGAGGTAAATTTATTAAATGTCATCTTAAGTTGGTAGTAGTGTATTTAAAAGTTAATAAATAAATCATTAAAAGATATGCTGTAACGTTTCAGAAACATTTAGCGTCACTTTGAATTATAAAAGATAGGGGATACAAAATAGAGCTACGCAAACCAAAGCAAATTGGTCTCCAATCCGCAGTGGCGGACAACTAAAGCTATAACAGGACTACTTTTTTAACAATTATGAAAATTTTATTGTCTACACCAACGGCCCTTGGATGTTTATGTTACCTTTATAATTTTCTATATAATTTATTAGTTAATATAATGTATGAAACCGTTTTAGTAGTTATTTTTATGACTAACTGCTTTCTTACATTTATAAAAATTTACATACAATATAACTGGTAATTTTTGTTTACTTTTGTAAGCTTTAGTCTAAATTTCTTTGTTCTGTTATTACTGTTGCAATGAAAAACTGTACGAACCATAATTCTAGCAAATGATAAATTACGTTCAAACAAGATTTATTTAAAATATGTATTTAAAATGAAATAACGATACACAACTTGTTGCAAACTAGAGCAATGGCAATCAGACACTACCATATATGACGCGCAGTAAGTCGATTTCAAATTCTTATCTTCCATAATCTAAGAGTTTGACAATAATTAATTTAAATTACACTTATGAGGTTTTACCAACTAACGTAATATTTGTAATAAGCTAACCTTACTTCTTATATGTTAACATAACCTCACGTTTATAATAATTAGACTAATAAATTGCAAATCTTATTATTTTAAATAAGCGTTATCATTAACCTTAATACAATCTTTTAGATGTAAAATCCAAAAACTTATAAGTGTGGTTAGATTATTACAATAATAGTGAGGGTGATTCTCCGAAAAGTGTTGAAGTTTAGGTGTAGTAAATAACATTAACACAAGTAAAAAATATATAAAGAAGTTAAGTTTAATTGCACTACCAAAAAACAATGAATTAAAATTAGTATTGTTTTATAATTCGCCATGAATACAGTTCCAGCGTGATTTTCAAAAATTTGACATGTCGGCATCAAACTTGTAAAAACTTTATATAAATTTTATATAATATAAATGCATTAAAACACAGTTTGTCTCTGTAATTTTGCAATAACTTACCTAAAATTGTTATCTATTTCTTATTTTAAACTGTTTTATTATTTTCTTTTTAATTTTACAATTGATTTTCTAATAACAAACTTTACTATAAAATTTTAATAACTACTAATAACGTTAAAAATAATTTTGATTGAGTCGTTTTATTGAAAACATAAAAATTAAAGCAACTTATAATTATAACATAAAATTAATTTTTTGAAAATTACTTATTTTGTGTCAGTAAGAGCCAATAGGTAATATTATTGTGGTCATTAAAGCCCTTGACAATTATATTTCTTAACATCGTTCAAGTTTAATTTTTTAATACGAGTTATTACTATTATCAGAATCTAATTATATGATTTAGTAATTAAATGTTTAGTTTTTTCTATTTTTTAAACTTAACAGCTAAATAAGTTATTAGTCATACAAAGCCTTAAACGCGTCAGCATGTAATATTTTTTAAATTAATTATTGTCAAACTCTTAGATTATGGAAGATAAGAATTTGAAATCGACTTACTGCGCGTCATATATGGTAGTGTCTGATTGCCATTGCTCTAGTTTGCAACAAGTTGTGTATCGTTATTTCATTTTAAATACATATTTTAAATAAATCTTGTTTGAACGTAATTTATCATTTGCTAGAATTATGGTTCGTACAGTTTTTCATTGCAACAGTAATAACAGAACAAAGAAATTTAGACTAAAGCTTACAAAAGTAAACAAAAATTACCAGTTATATTGTATGTAAATTTTTATAAATGTAAGAAAGCAGTTAGTCATAAAAATAACTACTAAAACGGTTTCATACATTATATTAACTAATAAATTATATAGAAAATTATAAAAGGTAACATAAACATCCAAGGGCCGTTGGTGTAGACAATAAAATTTTCATAATTGTTAAAAAGTAGTCCTGTTATAGCTTTAGTTGTCCGCCACTGCGGATTGGAGACCAATTTGCTTTGGTTTGCGTAGCTCTATTTTGTATCCCCTATCTTTTATAATTCAAAGTGACGCTAAATGTTTCTGAAACGTTACAGCATATCTTTTAATGATTTATTTATTAACTTTTAAATACACTACTACCAACTTAAGATGACATTTAATAAATTTACCTCGTATGTACAAAGTAAATTTATAAATGAATGTGTTCGTAATTGTTTACAATAGATTAAGTGACAATGTGTATATAAGTTTTGCTTTGCGTATTAAAATGGTTTTGTAATTTTGTTTTCTATTTTTAATAAAGTTTGATTTTAATAATAATTATTCGTAACATTAACTTTGAGAAGAAATTGAAACGTTACGTAGGTGCCCATAGAGCTAATACTTTAAGTTTAAAAATTCTTAAATTGTAAAAACGTATTATAATATTTAAATAACGTTTTACACTAGTGCACCGGTGGAACAAAGTATGTTATTAAGATGACATCACACAAAAGAAATATCTTAGTACAAAATTGAAATTATAAACAAGTCTATTCGTTTGTGAATATCTCGAACTTGCTTCTCAATACAAAATTCTAGGTTAATAAACTAGATATCGGTTATTGCTTAAACAGATTCAGTTTGAATTAATTTAGTAAAAATGTAAGGTAAAACCTGTCAAACCAAAAAAAAATATATAAAAAGTGTCAGATATAACTAAACGTTTTCTTTTTTCTTAGTTACAATCTTTTAAACAATTATTTAATTTTGAACGAATGGCAAAATTAAAAATATAAGCTTATTTACATTCAAATGTTTCTAGATATTTTTGATTGTAATTTATTATTTGACAAAAAACCTAGACTACGTTTAAAAACTCGTAAGTTTAAAATTTTTAATTAAACAATAACACCATTTACTATAAAACAAGTTTTATTAGAACATATATTCTATATTCTACGTAGTTTCCTTCCTTCTCTTATTCTTTGAAACTTTGCTTTATGTTTACTTTTTCTTTTACAGTTTGTACATGTATTGCTTTTTTGTCCATTAAAAAATATATAATTTATTTGTTTACTGATTGAGATTATGGTACCTATTAGAGTATCTAATTTTAATTATTTGAACAAAAAAAAACTAAATTGCTAAATAGTTTTTGTTAAAATTATATTCTTAATGATTCTTCATTTTCTATTTCAGCATGACTAAGTAATTATAAACATTGACAAAAGTTTTTTTTCTTTTACTTCTAATAACTCCAGTAAATTCCTATTGCTTTTCTTGCGCTTTTAATAATTTTTTTATTTGTTTCTTAAGATTATGATATAAAAGTATCTAATTATATTCGTTTAAAACAAAATTGATAGATAGTTTTTGTTAAAAATATTTTTGTGGCTTTCCTTAGTCATTAATTACATTGTTATTGACTGTAATTACTATAACTACAACTAAAATTGTACAAGGAAAATTTTTAATTTTACACGTTTTCTTTATTTATTTATTTAACTTTGTTTTGCTTGTAGGTTTTGTTAAAAATGTTTTCTTTCTTTTCTGTTAATCGTTAAATAAAAAGTTTATTTGTTAGTAATCACGTGTTTATTACAAAAATGATTAATATTTTCATTTGGTTTACCATTTTCAATAAAATCGTGAAAATTACCACATTTTTCTACATTGTCTAGTTGAGGTGTAAAATAAGTCTTCAAGTTATTCACTATCTTCAAACGTGTTCTAAACTTGTTACAAACATTTATTTCTAGATGTATTCTTTTCGAATAACATTTTTTTTGCTTGTAATCTTAAGTAATTGTAACGTTATAATATTTACAAACCGATTTAAACAGTTTATAATATTAATGTAAAAGAAACGTATACAGATCTCATTAGGAATTTTATTTCACCAGCTTAGAGTAAAGTGTATTAATTTTTTAAGAAGTAGTTTTTGAATTAGCTGATATTACAACAACTTTGTTAAATTGTGTTTTTAGATAATTTTTATATAAAATAAGTTTTAAACTGTTCATCAAAATTTTTGTTAACAAATGAAATTCAATAGTATGTTACTCAAATAATCTTTATTGTTTCAATAATGTTGTTTAGTTTTTGACGTTAACTACAGTTAATACATTTACTAATATTTTTATTTGTTAAAAAAGTATACTGGTGTTATTAACGAATTCAAGACGTTTATCTTTTGTTCTAGTTAACTATTCGTTTTGTAATATTTAGTTTGCGTTACTTGTAATTGTGAATTTTTTGTTTGTTATAAGGAAACTTTTATTAGTAACAATACTTAAAATTTAGAATTCTAGCTACAATACAGCTTAAACAAATACAATTGTAATTCGGTTTAGTTTTACAATTAATGTTTGATCTGCAGTAATTTGCATTACTTGTTTGTTTGTACGTAAGTCTTTAGTAATAAAATAACATTTCTTGTTTTTGTGGTAGAGAAAAAAATGTTAATTGGGTTTAGGTTAATTTGTGAATCATTCGTGTTAAAATGTGCACGAGTAGATTTTTTAATAACAACTTGCAATTCCTATATAAATGTTTTTGTTGCGTTGTGTAGTTCTTTGTTTTGATTATTGTTGATATGTATTCTTTTTTTCTTATAGATAAAATCTAGCTTTAAATGCCGTTTGTCTGCGCAATAGAATGTGCGAAATGCTAGAATTGTTTTGTGTATAAGTCATATTACACGTTATCGTTAACAAAAGGTACATGATTTTTTTTTTAGTATAGTGTCCGAGTGCAATATTTACCCTTTCGGTTTTTCTTTTCTTTCTGCTTCTCAACATGAATAATTTTTATATTACAAATCAAGATTAATTGTAAACAGTATCCTTTTTATGTACTACATAAAAATACTTTTGAACAATTTTACTTAATTTCTAGAATTTGTCACGATAATTACATAATCATTACTATTACATTAATTACTGGCTTTCTACATAAGCAATTACTCGTTATCAAAAATTAAATGAAGATTTTATTAGCTAACTTGTCACTATAATTATGAAGCGATTATCAATAATTTGAAATTCAATATTTTAATATTTGCTGTATTGAAATATTTTATTTTTTAACACTGTAAAGATTCATATTAAAAAATATAAACGATTGTAAAAAAAATATTTGACATAAGTTAAAACCGTTAGATTAATGAGCAACATTACCTACTTTTGGAATCTTACATTCATTAATGAAAATTTCCAATACACACAATTTTTACATATTTTGCTTTCTGCAACATTTTAAAGTTATTTGTTTTTCTTTAAAAAAAAATCTGCTAATTATTTAAATCATTCAAGTTTTATTATTTATCATTCTAAAGTTGAAACATTAGTATGAAATACAAATTAAAAACAAATATTTTTGAAGTGTTGTTTTAAGATTTTACATTGATTAATTATAACTAAACAAAAGTCAACTTTAAAATGTTTTACATTCTTTAAAACTCGTAAAGATTTTTGCTAAACATTTCTTTCAATAATTTTGATAATGTTTCACTTTAAACTAAATTTAAAAAAAAATAAGGAGTTTTTGAACGTTAGCTTTAAATCATAGTTAAAAAATTGATTTCTAAATTAAATACCTATTTAACTTGTATAGTGTAAGTAAAACGTTTACTTTTTTAGTAAGTACAGTTTTTTAATAATCTTTGCTACATATTATTATAGTATTGATTTTTCTGACTTTATTTTTTATGTGGTAAAATATTTAATTCCATTTTTTAAAACTATAATTCGATTAAAAAATGCATTAGATTAATTAGTTATGAGTAATTACGCGGTCATTTATGTTATTGCTTATGTTATTGACGGTTTTCGCAAAACAATTTATAACTTTTAAAGTCTATGCTTGTTTTTACTTTTTTAAGATGGTGTTACATTATTTTTTACACAGTTATAATGAGTATTTATAGTTCTTTCAAATGTGTTTATCCGAAAACAGTTTCTTTTTCAAACTATGGTTTATGTAGGAATACGTTTTGGTAATAAGTTGTAGGTAATTATGTCATCAATTGCTAACTACATGAAAAATATTTATAGCGTCAAACATTTTTTAATAATCTTTTCTAGAAATAGTACTGATTTTTTTTTGTTACTTTAATTTTTTATGTGATTTCATATTTAATTCTAAATTATTCAAACTATATTTATTACTATCGATTGAAGAATGCGTTTGGTTAAGTAATTATATCTAATTACATGGTCATTTACGTTGATGCCTGGCTTTCACAAAATATGTTATTACCAGTAAAATTTCGGCGTGTGTCAGACAATATCCGAGCGTTATTCCTGTATCTTACGAGTATTGGTAAGTACAATTTTTATATAATCTTTTTTTTTACATACAGTAATGCTTTTTATGCAATTACATATTTAATTCCAACTGTGTAAAACTATATTTACAGCTAATGACAATTTTATTCATATGTTTGATACCCACCGCTAGTACTGATTGCAAATAATTTTTTAGGTATAATTACTGCAATGGAAGGTTTACCCGTTCTAAGTAGTCCTCTCTTTGAATCGGAAAATATCTGTGAAAACTGCAGCGTTAATTTAGAGAACTCAGGTATAGCATCCTTTATCTTTACTATGCACGTTGATATATGATTTTCACAGATCTTTTTAAAAGTTGCTGCATAGTGGCTACATCGCAAAGAGATTGGTGTACTCCATCTGCTAGAGGCATATATGAAGATGATTTGCCAAGTTGTCGCGCAAGACCTCCTCAAATAAAGGATCTATCAGGTTTTATGTCAGCTGATAGTGCCGATGTTAGCATCATTAGCATTTCCTCGGAAGGTACGTACAAATACTTTTTATTGCTTACAACTTGAACAACTAATTATATTGCAGATGAAAAAGACGACAAAATGGAGGAAGACTTGGAAAAAAACTCTAAAATAGAAGCCATAATTGTACAAAACGAGTGGGAAGAACTTCCAGAAGGCGCATTAGAAATAATGTATTTTATAGAAGAGTTTATAATGAATTAAAAAATAAAGGTTTTTATATGTAGTTTTTATTGTTTTCAAAACTATTTGTATAAAATTTTCTCATTTTTTCTTTTGTTACAAATCACGTTTTTCAACCCTGCTTTCAGTACTTTCATGGCATTTTTTTTTTATATATCACTATATTATTTACAATTGACCGTTTCGATTCAACTGTTTGCGTAGCCCAGTGGTTACGGTCGCCGCTTTGTAATCAAGAAGCCCGGGTTCAAATCCAGGTACACCCACAGCTTTTTTTAAATAAAAATACTTCTCGCTCGAATCATGAGACTTCATGACGCATAAAAAATTACCAGTTACGCGATGACGCACGACGCAATCAAAATTACCAATTATGCGATGATGTAACAATGTGAGAGAAAAAAATTTGTGAGAGGGAAAAAAATGTGTGAGAGAGAAAAAAATGTGTGAGAGAAAAAAAATGTGTGAGAGAGAAAAAAATGTGTGAGAGAGAAAAAAATGTGAGAGAGAAAAAAAAATGTGTGAGAGAGAAAAAAATGTGTGAGAGAGAAAAAAATGTGTGAGAGAGAAAAAAAATGTGTGAGAGAGAAAAAAATGTGTGAGAGAGAAAAAAACCCTTCACGTACGTTTGCGACGTGGTCGTGTGACGTCAAAAGTGGAGGGGATGCTGGTCTCTTTCTACTGACGCAAAGTATAAAAAAATACTTTTATAACTTACAGTAATCACTGCTCTTCAAATTCACAAGCAACGCAACAGCCGCAGAATTGAAATGATAATTTTTAACGAGCACTGATCATCCCACATTACATCATAGGCAAATATTATTTTTCTCATCAAAACGCAGCGTAGTATTTAAGGAATAAGGAATGACGGTCTTCCACTAACAATTTCCATTGAACTGTACTACATACATACAACACCATAATCTCGTCAAATCTAATACTTTCTTTTTTTATTTTTTATTTTTGACAAGAAAAAAAAATCTCGTTTCATTTTTATTTCAAACCCAAGAACGTGTGATAAACGGGCACGTTACAGGTACTGACTGTTAAGTAATTTTTTTAATTAAAAACAGTAGCTATAAACATATAAAAAACTAAATTAAAACACTAATTTATTTGTAATATTAAATATTACTCGTGCTTAAACTATCAAGACATATTATAGGTTACAAACTTTATCATATTATTTATTCAACTTAGGAGATTTACTTTCTTAATAACGCTTTTATTGAATTTAGAACTGGTTAATGTTTCTCTTAACACGTTTGTCCGTTTATTATAATATTTATCTATCTGTAATTTTTACGCTTACATTTTAATTTCAATTTGATTAGTTTTTGTTCCAGTTTATTTCTGATTTATTATATTTTAATTAGTCTAAGTATTACCATTATTTTAATAACTATCTAAAGTGTTATTTTGTTATTTACACGTTTCTCTTTCATTGGCGTGAATGATTAAATTTACAATTACTGTGATTGTTATTTTACAATCGAATTACATATATTACAGCACATGCTTAATTTGTAAAACGAATGTTTAAATAAGAACGAAACGAATGCATATAAATTCAATGTAATGTAATCAAAGCTGAATTCAATCAAATCCTTTCATATTTGCATATCGTTGCGGAGGGGCACACACCAACACGTACATATACATTGTTTACGAATTAATTCCGGCTATTAGATTGGAGATGCGTGCGTTGTTCCTATAAATACATGATATCGATTCGTATTGATGGCCTTTACAGCAACAATCTGATTAGGTTGGTTCAACGCTTACCGACCCTACTTTGCTCATTTCGACAAAATAAACGTCAGTGACCACACTGATAACTGAATTACCTCTTCTTAGTTAAAATAATGTTTAAAAAATCCCGATTTTTATTTTAACTTATGTATTTTTTAAATTAATTTAACGTATGTATTTTCTTTAACTGCGCTGCTTTATTACCTGACATAAATTGGTAAAACGTTTTAGGGATTAAATAAATAATTGAGCTTCTAAAATTTACGAGTTTTCTGCTCGAGGTAATCCTTTTATATCCAAGATTCGTTGTTGGTTAAATTAGAGTCTTTTGTTTAAATATGACTATCGTTAATTAGTATCAAAACATTTGCAAACGTCAACCGTCATGAAGAAGAAAACATTAGATTATTAACCTTTAACTTTTAA
Source organism: Aquatica leii (assembly GCA_035610365.1). Classification (NCBI taxonomy): domain Eukaryota; kingdom Metazoa; phylum Arthropoda; class Insecta; order Coleoptera; family Lampyridae; genus Aquatica; species Aquatica leii. Next base: position 53,473,644 of record CM069432.1, read on the forward strand.
AGCCTCGTGCTAATAAATGAAATTGTACATAATACAACTTGTGTATAAAAAAGTGTATGTTACAATATTGAAATGAGCTTACGATTTAATTTTTAATGTAGGTATACTTGTTAAGTTTACTTCAATCTTTAATGAGAGAAGCTTTATTTTAGATATCTTTAACTTTCTTTTTTAAAAAATCTTTAAAAAGATTTTGTAAAACTACAACAAATATTAAAATAAACTGTCATTGAAATGCTGTTACTTTAATTAGCAAAACTTGTAGTAATTTCAATGTTTAAACAAAATTAATTCAGCTGTGGTAAACAAATGTTATGTATATATGTATACAGCATATCCTACAAATATAAATTTAAATTTAAACATTAATTACAAAATTAAAATTAAAACTACTTTAGATTAAATCATAAAATAGGCCATACTTGAAAAGTACATACGTAATGGTTTTTAATGTGTTCAAATACTTTTTAAAAACTAATCATTTATATTTTTTTATGATCAAACTTAAAATAAATCAGACATTTATAGTGTATACTACGGTCGACTACGGTACACTAAAGTTTAAAAAAAAATATTTTACTGAATACAATAAAACTTTTAAAATTTTAATTTAAGAGAAATTCCTTAGGAAAAAACCTTTTCTTAGTCCACTTTTTGATTTTTATTTAAACAATTTTTATATTAATTGGTTTTATACATGTTTCATAAAAAACGTAGGTACACTTGTATACACATTGTGTACTGAATTAACAATGTTTACAGTAAGTTGTCAGTTTTCTTTAAAATTAATTAATCAAACCATTAGAGGTTAAAATTTATTGAACTAGTTATTAGTATGTGTTTAGTAATTTATTTTAATTTGAAAGCAGCGAAAGCTGATTTTATACATATATATAATCAGCTTTTACCGATTCCATCTTTAACCCACTTACATACTATTGTTCATACATAATAAATTTATACTATGAGATGGCTCTGTCATTGAAGTTCACTCTTGTTACTAACATCATTTATTAGTATAAATAGCTATAGGTCTGTCAATGCATCTGAAGCGAAACTCAAAAATTGTTGTACAATTTCTATATCCAATTACAAGACATGTCAAAAAAATAAACACAATTCAATAAATAGCTCCAGAGGCATTGCACTTCTCATTCTTCTTCTACGCAATTTAACATACGTAAGCATCTATCGAACCTCAAATGCGTTGCTCAGTTTTTTTTATCATTTTGTAGTTTTTTTTAGCTACTATAATCCTTCAAATGACACGCTTTCTAACAATTTTTAAAATTTTGTTTCTAGTAACTTAAGTGGTGTATTAATAGAAGATTTTAACTCACGCCATACACAATTTGGCAATTCTATAACTAACCGCTAGCTTTCAAATTACTTACTATCCACTAGCTTGCAAAAAACACAAATACTGCATTTTTTAGATTTCAGGGTACATAGATTTTATATCACTTAATATGTTTTAAAACCCTAATACATGTTTTGCTCAAAAACTACATTTAATCCTTTTCCTTTAACCCAACTCAATGAGTTACTTATTAAAAATTTAAAAAAAAACCAATTGGAACCATTTTACAGACTACATCACTCCCCAAATCACTATAAACGATTTTTGACTTGACTTGTTGTCGATTCATTTGTGAAAGTGCAGTAGAGTATTCCTCCTCTGCTGAAGAACTCCAAAACGGCAAAACGGCTGTCCAGTGGTTCACTCTTGTGGCATTTTCACAATTTTTTTACACATTTTAGTTTTAACCAGGGTGCTACAAGCTTCTAGTTTAAGTGATTTTATTTTAAAGGACGGCAGATCTTTTTTTGCAGATATAGCTCCTGCTAGATCAGCACAGGAGGCCCGAAACTTTTTTTTTTTTAATTTTTAAGGTTCGTAAAGCTGGAGGAATGAAGAAAAAAACCAAATCGTTAACAACAATTGTACTTTAATTAATGTTAGAAGGATAATTTAGATTACAATTTGAATCAATAACATGTCGAGATAATTTGATAGCATCACAGTAAATAAATTTAGTTCAAGTACAAATATACGTAGGTACTAAAACACCAACAGTATCGGCAATACACTTGAATCATAAGTTTAACAACCAGGACACACAAAAATCTTTGTAAGTAATTTACATTAAAAATAATAATTGACAGTCGACGTAATCAGAATGCTATAGCAATTTAACTTAAACTAATTGACTAATAGTAATAAGAAACAAGCATTTTAAACGTCTCGACACGATTAGTGAATATGAATCATAAGCAGAACCGTAGCGACAGCGAATAGTTAAAATCAAAAATTGACTTACCAAGATTCAGGTGTACTTTCAGAAAACGTTTTCCTACTGGCTTCCTGTAATCAAACTACCTGAAAATAATCGTGTCTACCTGGTGACTCACAAACTCTACAACAGGTAAAAAAACATTTATAAAAGGTAAGAGAACCGAAACGTATCGTATGCTGTTACACATGCCTTTTTGTTCAAGGTAGTATTAGTTATCAATTGCTTCCGAATGGAAATATCAATTGTATCTGGTACATGTACACTTTCCTACAAGGTGGTACTGTTTAAACGTCAATTGCCTCCGAATAGAAACATCAATTGTATCGGGCCTTGTATCGCAGAGTTTGTAGGTGCAAAGCTTCCTTTTAGAACTTTTCCATCGTATATGTACACAGACTACTTATGAAGATCTTCAGACTATTCTAGTGCAAGTAGAAGCTGTATTAAACTCGAAGTACGAAGTATCGTTTGTTGCTATAGTGCCTGCTTTTGGTTTAGTGTCTTACACAATTAACGCTATAATGGAACATGAAATTACACAGTAAAACATTTATGAATCTGAGGAAATTTAATTTGTTTGGTGATATTTTAGAGATACTGTTCGCTCGTCAGTTAAGATGTTTAATCACTACGCAGAAGTCAGTGCTCCAACTGGATTTCCACACATTGAACTTTCTTTAAGTGCAGCCGACTTTTTGCTTCATAATGCTCGAGTTTCTGCCGCTTTTAATAACCTAGGACTATTAAAAGCTACAAAACTGTCAACAAGTACTATTCCCGTGCACTTAGACTTTGTTAAGTGAGTATTTTCGGTCACTTAAATTGTGGAATTATCGTTACATTTATTAAGTTAATTAACAGTAGTAGCAGTAATTCTGTCCTTTATCCACCGATTCTTTAACCTGTGGTCATTTTTTGATTGGTCGTCCGTTGGCTGCGCTGCCTGAGCTAAACACAGTATCTGTCAGCGAAAATCGACTTCGCCATTATAAACGTTTACAAAAAAATTGCGAAAGACTTTTGGAAAAGATGGAGTGTCGAAGTTGTTCCAGAACTTCAACGTAAAATAAAATGGTTGCCTGAGTTATTAAAAGTTGGAGTCGTGGTAATCATTAAAGAAGATAAGCTGACACCCTTACAAAGGTGCATGGGTCGAGTCGTCGAAGTTCATCGATCAGCAGATGGCATCACACGTGCAGAAACTATACAATTATCCAACAAAAATACAATTAAACGTGCAGTTCATAAACTTTGTGTTTTACCAAGTGTTAATGCAATTTAAAGAAAGAAGAAAAAGAAGAGAATAGTGATTTCTTTGCTTTTCTGTTCATTTTAGTTCATTTATCATTACTTAAATTATTTAAAACGTTTATGTGTGTACTATATTAATCTTATAAGTTATACAATTTGTGCATTTAAAATATATGATTTCAAGGCGGGCGATGTTTCAAATATTTTAAGTAACACTTTTGTGTTTGCGTATGACGCATGACTAGAGAGGGAGAATTTTTGTGATGTAAAATTTTGATTTTTAAAAGCAGAAGCGAATGTGCTTTTACGTTGTTAAAAAATAAAGTTAAAATTAATTACAAGCGTTCTTACTGCAACGAATACCAATAAAATCTTACAATTAAGCACGCGATACTTTATTTTTATCTACTAAAGAACGACAAGGCAGTACAAGCCGTAATAGTTCAAAACACAAATTTTAATAAAAACCAACGATTCTACCATTAGAACACACAAGATATATAATAATTTATAATTTGTTAGTTCTTTAGCAAGGCAAAGACAGCAAGTGTCCGCGAATATGTCTATCCGGGATGATATACAACATAATTCTTGACCTTTTATATCAAAAATTGAAAACAAACTAAATTAAATTAGTATCATTACTTGAATTGTTACAAGATAATAACTTATAATAACTTATAATTTAAAATTATAATGATCTTACTAACGAATTTAAGTATGCAAATTCCTCTATCAGCAATAAAATAATTTTTCTGTAAGCTTCTACAGTTTCATTTAGTAATGTGTTAAAACTTAATTCAGAGATTTTCCTTTACATTATTTTTGTGCTACTTTGGTTACAACACCGTGAATAAATGTGTTGAACATAATGTTAATTTAGTACAAATTGTAAAAAATAAGTAGCAGGTTTTCAAGTGCTGACACTGTTGTTACTAATTCGAAATTGACGTTGTATGCAATGAGCCGTATACAGCGCTTATCTTGTAGATAATGCAGTTATGCGACGCTAAATATGAATTCATGGACGTACGTGATTATGGTAAACCACAGAGTCATGCAATTTATCATATGTTTGTTGTTCTAAATAATGTTTATTTGTAAATGATCGTTCACGTCATGTTCATTAATTGTTTACAAATGCATGTTTGAGATTATTTGGTTTAATATTGTATACAAATAGAATATTTGAGAATTTATCGCCTGTTGTATATACATATGAACGTACAAATATTCCTTTTTTAGAAGTAATAATAAACAAATAAAATTATTATTTTTTATTATAAAGGTACGAGTGTATTATAAAATATTACAGTGTTAAGAAAATTTCATAAATTCATAAAAAAAAACAAATACGTGTAAATTAAACACAAAACTTTCTCAACACATTCAAATTTTATTAGGTATATTTATTTTAGTTTTAAAGATTATAAGTTTTTTAATGCAACTTAAACATTAGCAATTTATGAATTATATTTTATTCTTGTTACTCGATTTAATTTAAAAAACTAAGAAATTTATTTAGAAGTTTTTGTTGAAGAAGTATTTGTAACCACATATTATAGAAAAAGTTTTGTTTTTAATTATATACTTTTTAAATCAACAAAAATGTTGATATAAATTATGTATTAGTTTACTAACTTTATTGTAACCGTATTAAGAAGCAATTTATTTATTGTAAAACTCAATTGAAAACAAATACAAAGTAAGATATAAATGAAAAAAAGCAAAAAACGTTAGACAAAAAAGCGAAACGGCCGTCCAATAGTTCACTCTGGTGGCATTTGCACAACTGCATTGACATTGTTTTAACCCTAATCTCTTTTACGTTTTATACAATCTTAAGCTTTTGCGGTTGTTATGTTTGTGATTATAAGCGACTTTCGGCTTAGACCGCGTCGTAGTTAAACACCCAGGCTTAGGCTTGGTCCTAGTGTCTTCTTGAAAGCCAAAACAAGAAGTAGAACTTGGCCTTTGCCGTATTGTCGTTTGTGAACACAAACAAACTGAGGTTTCGCAAGACATTGCAGCTTGCATCTTCAGAGTGGTAAATGTCACTAGTAAACTACGACGCGGTCTAAGCCGAAAGTCGCTTATAAACTCTTTTACGTTGTGGTTTTATTCAAATAAATTTTGAATTAATTGGGTGTAAAATTGGCTTATAACGTTAACGATCTTTATAGCTACTTACAGTCACCAGTTATATTTGTTTCATTGCCATCGACTGCTTCTTTCTGAGCGATAAAAAATGTAGTTAGGTTTTTCGTTTTCATATTTAAATATTTGGTACATCTTGAGGAATACTACTAATTTTGAGAACAACTTCCGACATCCATTAAGATTTTTGGGTCAAAGATCTTGATGTTTTCTGTATGTTTTTAAATTGGATCAGTGACCGGAAGAAGGGTCTCAATCCAGGTTTTGACATTTCAAAGTAATACTGTTAAAAACACTTAAATTTATTAGTTGAACGCAAGAGAAGTTCAAAATTTCATACATAAACGTCTATTAAGCCGTACTTCCGCAGAGACTGAGTGGAAGAATGGTCCATGTTATATACAATTGACCGTTCGTTCACTCAGTTATGCGGTACTGGCGTTGTAGTAAACGGCTGACTTTTTACAAACACATCAGGAGTGACTGTTAAAGCAAAGAAAATCGGATTTTCTTGTTTGTAAGTATTTATTAACAGTGTTCTTAGTTTTATTATTATTTAGTATTATAGTTTATTATAGAAGTCTTCATTATATTTTTTAATTCTATTGATTCTTAAAATTATTCTAGTAAAAACTGAAATCATCTTGTATAGTAATATACCATAGTTTCAATTGTTAGTGCAAATGTTAAGTAGTTTTAAAATAAACTGTTTCAATCAGTACTTTGTGCACAAATTTGCTTTCCAAAACTATTTGAACATTAATGTATGTTATAAAAACAAATCGTTTGGATACGCCAAAACAATGTAACATGGCAATGTGCAAAAAATTCATTTTGTTTTAATTAAATTTTTCTTACTTGAGTCATTTAGGTCGATTTTATTGTCGTGTGTTTTGAGTGCACTTTATAATTTTTTACTTACGACAGTCATTATTTAGTTTCAAAAATTTAATTGGAATTCTATATTTTAGTACGTTTGTTTGCTTTAGTAACTTGTATTTCTTTATTCTAAATTTTACCGCCTTATCCAAGAATGGGATTACCGCTTAGCTTTTGGGTCCAGCCACCCGCAGCTTTCATCAAGAAACAAAATTACCTCAGGTATTTTGTTACCAGGATTTTCTCGTAACTTAATTGCTGGCGACTAACTCAGTTAAACCGCAGGTCTCGATGTGCTTATTATAACGTAAAATTAAAAAAACAATAATACGGTTTGAAACTAGAATAGAAGTCAGTGTTTAAATCTAGTCAAGACTAAAAAAGTATAAATGACAACACACAGGTTGTAACACAAATATATTTTTATTTTGTCACAGAAAGAGAGGTTAGAAAAGAGAAACGAGAGCACAGACAGTTCATATAGTCTATGAAAAAAAAACAGATGCACAAAGTTTCCCCTATATTAATATTAATATTTTGGTGAGTGTGTTCAATACGGTTATAATTGTAGTAATTAATAGAAGGTTTTGATATATTTAATCAACGTAGATGCAACACTACATCGTAGATTGTGACGTCATCATAGAAATTATTCCAATATGAACCAACAGGTGTTAATATTTGCGCATTCATGCAATACGTGTGAGTATCTAAAATTGCTGATGACAATTTCAAGAAAATCGAATTAAATCACAACAATAGTATCAATTCTTACCTCATAAAGACTTTCACATAAGCAGAAAGTACTACACCCATTTATAAGGTGGATGCGCGTGAATATTTAGAAATCAAAAGCTCACCGAGCGCGTATGTTAGATAATTACCGTACCACAAGCACCGAAAGAATGGCCACCACTCTCTATGTAGCGAAAAGTGGGCGTTCCGACGAAACTGTGTATTTTGAAGAGGCTTGTACAGAGACGCCATATTTACAAAATTGCTATTGCAAATTACGAGCTAATTATAAATTAAAAAAATTTTCTAATTACACTAATAAAACAGATTTCATAACTGGAATGCCACAAACTGTTAAAAAATAACTTTTTTAATTCCAAAATTTAGTAATTTTATTTTTTAGAGTTTTTTTTGCTTTTGAGTGAGTTTGCCCCATTAAGTAATAAAAATGGAAAACGTTTTCTTAACAATAGTGGTAATAAAACCGCATGGTTTACCGTTAAAATGAAATAAGAATTTTAAAATATGATAGTATTGGACAGTGCTGACCCCTACGGCGTGTAATAAATGCGATAACGCTGTAATGAAACGAAAGTTTACTTAGTATCCGTCAAATAGTTTTTTAACCTAAAACTAGGCTAGAATTTGTCAAAAATTTAACATTTTCTTCGGTCCTGCTTCTCAAAGAGAAACATATGCTGCTTACATACGAAGGTCGGGGTTTTAGTGTCTATATAAATTCCATTTACGTACAGTTACAGTAAGTAATTTGTAATTACACCTAAGTGCGAAAAATTTTCGTTGTGACTTTTTTTGTGTAACATTAAAGCAGAAGTATAAGTAAAATACATCTTCGTAATAAACAAAAATCATTGTGTGCTCGCAGAAAAAATAGACGCCTTGCGCTGTTGAGGTAAGAACATTATATTTATTTTAAAACAATTTATACCTGTTGTGTTTTTGTTACATTAAAATTTAATTTAAAGTAGGCATATAAACTTTATTTTATAGAGCTCTTAAATGTAAAGAGGAAAGAAAACATTGATCCAGATTTTTCAGAATGTTCAACTATACTTGAACCTCAAGAAGGTTGTAGTACGATGGATTTACAAATTGACACTTCTGTGAGGTTTGTATCCCAACCTTATCTAATGAATATTAACCATAAACTATGCATAAATGAACCCATAGTTGAAAGAAATACAGTTGTTAATTCAAAATAGACTTAAACATTTTACGACTTTAGTTACCAATAACTTAATAATAAAAATATATATTCCAGTAATAAACATTCTGATGCATTCACCGTACTGTTACATGATCATGATTACTATAAGAAGTGTTTCTGATGAATTGCCGGTACCACTACAAAGTGACCATGAATATTGTCAGAAATTAGAAGTGGACATGAATACAACAGAGTAAGTCATAAACTGTTATAGGGTAGTATAAAGTATTTCACCATTATGTATTTATTGCAGGAGCTCAACTTCTATTTCCGGTAGAAGAATTTTTGATGTACAACATCTATTCCGACAGATTCTGAATAATAAAAAACACACGCCATTTGACTGTTCCATTATTGACATGGTAATAGTCAAAGAAATAAGAAAAGGATTGCATAGTAAATTTGAACTTTAATGTAAAATGTTGCAGAAATAGCAGTTGCTATAAACATGCCTATGATGACCAAGTCCACTTTTAATACTAATCATGAAGCAGTATTGGCAGTTATTTTGTTCACAGTATGGAAGGTGATGGAAGATGCAGCACGTGAAGAAGTAGCCAAAGCTAAACAACTTAATGAAGTTAATAACTGTTGTGACTGATGGAGGAAAACGATCATATAATGTTAATTATGATGCATTATCTGGTGTGGTAAGTGTGTGTTAAATGAGATAAAACTTCTATTAAACGGGAAATTACAGGCTTGCATCATTGGACACAGAACTAGAAAGCTACTATATTTAAGTGTTAGAAATAAATATTGTTCAACTTGTGCAAAATATGAAAATATAAACTTGGAAGTGCCATTTCACAATTGTTATAAAAATTGGTATGGATCCTCAATTGCAATGGAGTCTGACATTATCCTGGAGGGTTTTAAGTTAAGCATGCAAATGCATGGTTTGAAATATACCAAAATGATCGGTGATGGTGATTCCTCGGTATACAGGAAACTCAAAACCATATGGTAACTAATTGGTGGAAAAGATTGAGTGCAACAACCATCTACTACGAAATTTTTTTTCAAAATTAAGAGATATATGCAGTAAGTACTACCTATACAATGCTTAAATAATTACGCGTATTATTGTAGACAGAAAAAAAGAAGTTGCTCAAAAAACCTACCGGTACCTCCTTATCTGCGGAAAGAAGCTATGAATCGTTCCAAAAGACTTTGTATAGCAATAACAAAAGCCATACGTTACAGAATAAGGGAAGAAATTAATCACTCCGAAAAATTGGTACAACTGGAAAATGATTTTAAAAATGCTCCGTCACACGTGTTTGGAGAGCACGCTAAATGTGTACAAATTAGCTACTTTAATTGTAACCCGAAAGAAAATGAAACAAACCTTGTTTTAAGCATGACAGAATGTGGCTTGTATCAAGATATTTAGTCATGTTTTCATAGACTTATTACGAATTCTACTAGCCTCTTACTCAATATGGAAAATAATTTAGCAGAACACTTCAATAGCATAGTTTGTAAATTTATTGGAGGTAAACCTGTGAATTTTTCATTAAGAGGATCATATAAAACGCGGTGTGAAGCTGCTGCAATTTCATTTAATTCTAGAGAATATTATAGAACAATGCACAAAGGTTTTACTGGCGTTAGTCCAAAAAAGTATACCAAGGAGTTTGTTATGAGAAGTAAACGCAGAAGGCAAACCAAAAAAAAAGTTTTTGGACGAAAAAAGGAATAAGCATTACCAGACCAAGACTATGGACCAGCAGCAAATATTATTTTATCATTTGATGATGACATCTATAAACATAAAAAGGACGAATGTTTGAAATCACTTAAAAAAACAAAACAGCAACTTGACGACATACAGAAGTCCACAGTTGGACAAAGTGGAAATCCCCAATGGATTCAGGAAAGATCTATAAGATTAACGGCTTCTAATTTTGGTAGAATTTGCAAAATGAGAAGTACAACGTCAACTGCAAATACTGTGAAATCTTTACTTTATAGTACATTTTTGGGAAATAGAGCCACAAAGTATGGTTGTGAAAATGAACTAAATGCCATAAAGGAAATAGAAAAACTTATTGATGAAGAGGAATATTATTTAGGAGCTAGTCCTGATAGACTTATAAGTGATGACGGAATTGTTGAAATAAAGTGTCCATCGGTTATTTCAAAAATGACACCAACACAAGGTATAAATGAAAAAAAAATTACCTTTGCGATTATGAAAGATGGGAAATTATTTTTAAACAGAAAGCATAACTATTATTATCAGGTTCAGGGACAACTAGCTATTTCAAAGCGTAGTTGATGTTATTTTTGTATATGGAGTCCATCGGAGATACTTGTAGAAAAAGTAACGTATATTTAATTTATATTTTTATAAGATTTTATTGTACTTATTGTTAGATCGAGCGGGATGACGTATTTTGGCAAGAAATGATACCATCATTAAAGAAATTCTTTTTCATGTGTTTATTACCAGAGTTAGTCGATCCCCAATATCCAAAATTACTTCCCGTTAGAGAAACTGTGACAAAAAAAAACAAAAAAAGTAAACAGATAATTTTAAATTATTAGGATTGTCCTTAATATTTCACGGAAGGTATCCAGACAACCTGTTATTGGTAAATTATTAATAAGATAATATGTATGTTGTAAAAACTAATGAAAATTTATAGTCTAAATAAACGAGTATTAAATATCAAAAAACTATTTATTTAATAAATGTAGGGTAAGCGAAACAGTAAAATTCATTTAAAAAAATGGCATTTGTGAAAAAATATAATTTTGCAAAATAAACAATATATGTAAGTAATAAGAAAACAAGTTTATTGTTGATCCCAGTTTCTATTTGAAATATAAACAAAAACAAGTAAATTTGAAAAAGAAAAACGCAAACAACATAACCCTAATAAATCATATGTTTAAACTCAGTTACAATGTTGTCATATTAATGTATGTAAACTTTGTGTGAAACAAGTTACGACATTATTTTTTATTCTGTATTCTATAGCTATCTATCTCATGAGGATTACTTTTTGTTGACGTATATTTTACTCTTCCCACTCCAATATGAGCGTAATGAACAAAAATAAGTTGAATTTGAAATTAGTCACGTGATGTACTAGCCTCTTACGGTAAATCAGATTTGCGTCAGGTGTTAATGCGCCGTTAATGTTTTAATAAGTAAATTATGATAACTTTGCTTTAAATTACATAGTCCTCAAAAATTTACGTTTAGTACTTTTTTGTTTAATTTTTGCTGTTTTCTTATATTGTATATTTTTTTTATTTGTTTTATAATAAACTTGTAAATATTAAGTGTAGAAAACTCTTTTAATCACACCGCGTGCGCGTTAATTTTGTGTTATAATTTCAGATTTGTGACGTTACAACCATAAAGTTAGATTCGTTATAGGTTGTAACAAACCTGGTAGGCTTCTGGGTGGTCAAGAATCTAGAATGTAATTTCATCGTGTCTTATATTGGCGTCTACAACGATTTTGTGTATCTTACTTCCATTTTTGAGATTTTTCGAACTTCAATTCTGAGCTAACCATCTTTTATTCAGGCTTTTTTATTACCATATTTTCCATGTAACACAATAAATAATGTTAATTACAACAAAATAATATTTATTTTAGATACGTTGTACATTTTATAATAAATTTTTATTTTCAAAATTTTAAAAAAGTAAATTTAAATTTTTGATTATCATCTAGTTGCATTGTTTTATAATTTTGCATAATTTTGTAAATATTTAATTTATTGGTATATTTTGTCCTCATGCTACTCACTTTCTTAAATTACTATAACTGTTTTATTTTAAAGTAATCAGTAACTACATTTCTGGCTTCTTAGAAAAACCTTGTTATTTCCGATACGTAACATTGAAGATGAAACTTGAAATATATTTTTATTGGTTTAGAAACAGTTACGTTGTTCGTACATTTCGAACTTTAGTGTATCTATTAACATCACTTGTACGTTTTTCAACATTGCTCGAACTCTAAACGTCTGTAATGTACATTGGTTGTACATGTACAAATGCATCCAGTACGCGATTATATGAAATGGAAACAATTGTTAAATATCGTAAAACTAAGTTTACAGAGTTTGTTTCTTTTTATTTTGTTAATATAATTGTTTAAGAACATGTATCGTTTTGTCTATCTATAATTATTTATTTATTATTCAGAGTATTATAAATGTAAAAATGGTTTATAATAAAGCATTTTAAGTTTAGAATAACTTTATAAAAAAAGTTTTTACGTTTTTTTAATGATTTATCTTTCTATTCCAACATTAATATATCCAGATACCTAAATCACATTAGATGTAGGATTAGGTAATCATAAATCACGTTGTTGCGTTTGGTTCTTTGATAAAAGTTTTAAAACACATTTTTGCTTACGCTTGCTTTTTATGCAATTGCTATATTTACAGTCGGACAAACCATATATAATTTTATTAGCCACTGTCACTGCACAATTGTCATACCTTGCGATTTAATGTAATTGATTTATATATTATTTTATATCCACTTGTTCCGGATAGGACAATAAGACAGTTTATTATTATTTTTTAAAATTAATTGACAAAAATAAAATTTGAAACGTCTTAATAATTTTTTTTATGCAATGTAAACCAAATAAAAAAAAATGTAAGGAAATGTTTAAAATCACTTGCTTATTTTTTTAATAATTATAGCTAAAGAAAATTTAAAAAAAAACGCTTACATAGATATACTATTAAACCGTTCAACAACAAAAATATTCGATTTATAAAAGAATTATAATATTTTAGACACAGATAAAGCTACAATATAATAGAAAAGCCTATTCAGTCTAAAAAATTGGTTTGTGTTAAATAATGAAATGCATAGTAGGTGTTTTACCATATGTATCGTAGAGCTAAATAAAAGTTATGTGATATTGGAGAAAAGTTTTTAAAAAAATGCCTGAAAATTCTAGAAATTAGAAAAAAAACCTACTAGTATTGGAAATCAAATAGAAACTATCAAAAAGCATAACAAACTATTGTAGAGAACCAGAATATAACTGCTTATAAATAAATAAAAACAAAACACAAAAAAATGCAAAGAGAATTTTTAAATTTAAGAAAAGCAATAAAATACAAAATAACAAAATAGAAGCAGTCGAAGACAACGTTGAAGTAGTAGAGGACTAGAACAAACATTACGAAAAAAAAGTGCAATTCCTTGAAAAGAGAACACATCAAATTAGTTGTAATAGTAAAGAAAGCGTATCCAGTAAAAAGTTATAAAGGAGCTATTGAGGAAAAAAATTATAAGTTAAGGTGACACCTCCAAATTTTGATGGAAAAACTACTACAAGTATATTGAAGTCGCAGTTACAGTTAATTTGTCGATTTTTGTTGACCACTTGACTCTTACTGTAGTGTTTTTGTGAATGTCTTGAATCGCTATTGTATATCTGTAGTCTATTCTGCTGTTTCATATACTGGATTGTACCGCCCATGTTTCGATGTTATCAAATGCTTTTTTATAGTCTTTTACTGCTATGTATAATGGGTAATGACATTTGTTTGCTTTCTCTGTTAATATTTTAAAGGTTAACAAATGGTCTGCTGTACTAATTTTTTGAGAAAAACACTGTTTTGTGTCGGATAAATATCTAGTTTGTTATTAAACTTTTTCATTACGATTCTTAACAGAAGTATATCTATTTACAGTAGTAGCCTTATATGCTTGTAGTTTGACTTCTTTCCTTTCACTATTTTTCTAGCTTTCAAACATTTAATAAACAATATTTTTAAAACTGCTGCTATATTTTTCTCCTGTCCTTCAGAAAATAGTTTCTGTTTGCTTTTTTTGGGAGTTTTTAGTTTTTTGTTTTCATCGCATTTATTATTTTTTTTAATTTCTGCTATATCTTTTCAGTTTGTGTTTATCATTTTTGTAAATTTTCTTTTATTCCTAGAAGAATTTTTTTTGGAACTTGTACAATTATTCATAAAATTCATTCACTATAGAGTTTATTTTGTATTTCTCTTTTATTCTTCTTCTTGTTTTATCTTTTATTAGTATAATCTTGTTCTGGCTTACTTTATCTTAATACTTTTATACTTTGATTCTATTCTATAGCTTGTTTAACTTTTTAATTGTGTTTTATGAAGCGGAGTTAAGCAGACCATTGGTATAGATAAAATATACGATTTCATTAAGAATATGGAATTTTACTTAGGTTGAAACGTTGAAAAACAAGTACAGTGATAGGCTAGTGTAAAACAGTATCTCAAAGTGATTATTTCAAATATAATGAGAACTGAAGGATTATGAGAAGACAGTGTTTTTGTTTGGAAATAGTGTTCGGCAATTTACCGTTATGCTTTTTGGCTTGTGTAACGCTCCTGCTAGGTTTGAGCAATTAATAAAAACTTTTGCTATTGCTGCTATTGTCTTAAAAACGTGCATCCTTAATCTGGATCACGTGATTGTAATTGACAGGTGCTTGAAGAATAATTGAACAAACTAAAGTAAGTTTTCTAACAACTTCGTAAGACAAACCTAAAACTGAGCCCAGAAACGTGCAACATGATTAAGAAAGAAGTGTGAAAAGTTGACTATACAAAGTTCGAGCAGTGAATGCATGAATTTACGTAATTTGGTTAAGTGTAGTTTTTTCGCAGGTTCAATATAAATAAGAAAAACTTATCACGTATTTTCTAGACTCAAAGGGAATTATTGCGTGACTAAAAACTGTTACACTCATTAAGTCCATAAATCACTTTGTAACGAAACGGCAGAGGTGATCGTAATTGTTGCTAAAATTGTATAAAAATTGTTTGCAATTACGCGTGAGCTTTGGACTTGCCGATGATTACCACCTCTACCGCTTCGAAGCGCACGACTCTCCCCTGGCGAATAATCATTCAGCCGGAACGAAACACCGAATAAAAACCGCCGTCAACGCTGAATACTCTCTCTCTTCCACGACCCAGTCCTGGTAGTACCTTTTATATACTGATACCCGTTCTTGATCTAATTATTGTTTCACGACTTAATGCTTTTGTACCCGGCTAACTCTTTTCTGAACCGATCCTGATCCAGTATAATTGTGTGCACCGATTAACCAAAACCTGCTATTGTACCCGGACCTTCTAAACTCATACCGACCCGCTTCGAACCCTGCTACTCTTACGATTTTTATATTCAATTTTCCGTTTGTATTAGAACCCTGTTACGTCAAAACGCCCTCCCTCAAGTTGACCACAAGCTCCGGTTTCACCGAATAGTATTTGTTATAAGCGAACATCAGTCCGTTAGTGAAGTGACAAATCACTTGCGCCAGGCTAGTGTTAAATTTGTCACGCGTAAACTATATCTCTAGTTACTTTCAACCCTTAACGTAGTTTTGGTTGGCGCGTTGAGATACTGCTCGAGCCAGGCTGGTTTAAAGTATCTCAATACGTTTAGCATCGCTACGTTTTGGTTTCGGGCTGAGGTCTAAAATTAATCATTTCAAATCAATATCAGTTTCGAAATACTCACCTGAATTTACCGAAGTTTTCGTTTAATAGTATAACTAAACCGCAACAACCCGTAATAGTAATAACGTCATTAAATTCCGCCGTGTTTTATTTGTCTGAAACGTTATCATTAATAGACACGTGGTCAACCCGTCGTAAATTAGAAATTAAACTCAGTTCACCGTATCAGTGTATTACCTGGAAAACTTAATTAGTTACACCTAAGTCTTGTAACCCTTATTATCGTACCTGAATAATTTTCCGCCTTTATCCCGGTTAAATTAATGTTAGCACAGTTCTCAACAGAATTGTAACCACACCATTTTCGTTTAATCACTCTCTTTCAGGAAAAGTACAGGTTTTTTTTAGGTTAGATACGAGTTGTGTGAGCCGCATTCAGTTAATTTCAATTTCACGGAAAGTGGTAGGCCGCATTCTACCGAAGCCCGAAATCAATAATATTAGTAAAATAAGTTTATTTGTTATACGAGAGGAAATAAAACTACACCACCTGTAGATATTTATTGTAACAATTACATTTTTAGTTTGTAGAATAAATTTATGTTAATTGTGTTCAAATTAATAACGTTTTAAACCCAACGCCGAGGCTGTGAGCCACGGGGGTGTTACAACTTGTATGGACGCAAATTTTTACTAAGGACGGATTATGTAAAGTTAATATAGTTGCAGCAGCTTTGTGATTTGGAAAAACACGTAGCAAGTTAGATCGAAAGTTTGCAAGAGTATGACTACGGTACAGAACACTATGCCCTTGTTACAATGTTTAAACGCTGATATTTTATCAAGAATACTTTGCACTACTAGTGAACTGGAAAACCTAGCAACCGACAACCAACCCGGCAAGCAAAGCAGAAATATCAAAGCATGTTAAGCGCAGTGGTACTTTTCAAGGACAAAACACGTTTTTTTTTAAACGATTCCGATAGAGCGTCAAGGGCACAAAAAACAGACTACAGTTTGTAGTACCAGAGAGCTGTGTCTAAGATGTGTCAGCATTTGTACGATACCCAGGTATAATAAACTACAAAGAACGTTCTTTTTATGTTGCATTTTTGGTATATGGTGAAGCGTTCCCCTTGCTAGTCCCAAAAAACGTTTTTGAGAACAAACTACAAGATGGTAACGTGCGGAATGCTTCAAGAACTACAAATTTGCAAAATTTTTTGGAACATACATATTGCGCATAATGCGCATCTAAAGGAGGGTGCTCAAGCAAGGATTGCATTCAGTTTTAATTTTGACTAACATTAATGCTGTATGAGCATTATGTGCTTACTAAATGTTAACACAACCGACCTTGGTCGAGGCTGAATACAAACAGATTTTATATTAATTTATTACGTTTACATTATTGAAACTTTAAAAAACAAATTTAACATTTTTAACTTTTGTCTGATGTATTTTAGGAGTCAGTTGACAATTCAGTTTAAATAATAAAAATTTTTTGTTGTAAATGTTATGTACAATTCTAAAATTACTTTCTGTTTTATTAGTTTATTTTTAAATTATTTGTTTTAGTTTCAATATGAATAAATTGTGTACTATATATGTAGAAAAAATTTAATTAAAAAAATCGCGCGTCGTCGTTATCTTGTGTTCTTGTGATTATTTTTTGTTGTTGTTCATACAGTTCTTTTCAAAACTTTTAAAGATTTTTTTCTATTTGTATCGTTTTTGCGTTCATCATCCGATGACGAAGGGTTTGATCTTTTGGGGGTCGTGGAACGAGTTAAAGTGTTTAAACCAATACCCAATCCGTTTGAAAAGTACGGCAAGGCAGAATTTTGGACTTGATATCGGTTTCCATTTATTCAGTTATTCAGAGAGTATCCAAATGTTTGGCGGAATTGCGACCATACTTCATGAAGATGCCCGAAAGTTATTCGGAAACGGTTAATACGAAGCAGGGCTTTATTGCAATAAGAAAATTTCCAAACGTGTAGATGATTTTCATATACCAAATAAATCCCCTGAAAGTGACAATATCGCACTATTTAAAAATAGAAAATCATTTTTTTCAATAAACATTTAAGTAGTGAGATTCTAATTTATGTATTTGAGCAAATGTTGTTTGTTGGCCAGGATTGGCTCATGACTGCACAATTTAGAATTCTTTGCTGGTAGGTGCAAGATTTGAAGCAGAGGATTTTTAAGTAAACTTTATCTTGTGCAGTGCTTATAGATATACATATTACTGTAAAACTCTGTTGCTGAATTCAGAGACTTAGTCAGAAATTGCATACATATAAGAACAAGAAATTGTATCTAAAAGCGTTTTAGGGTTTGGAAAAGGCAATTTCCTTTGTCGTTGCCTTGGTCTAAGAATTAAGTTGGAAACTAGTCTTACAATTCTTGTAGCAACATCTGTATTGCACCACATTGCTGTTAAAAAAAAATGGCGCTAATGGTGATTTTGAAAATCATAACATTGGATGTAGAAGTTAATGAGAAACGCGAAAATGCTGTTAGAAGACACAGTATTATAGTTAATTTCGATAGTTTAAGTCTATAATATAAGAACACAGAAAAAGGTTTTGAGAGTTGTCAAAGATAATTAATAAAATTTTCATTAAATTAATTAATGATCTACTTATGATCAACTATAATAGGATTACTACCAAGAATTTCTTTAATAATTGATACTATACTAACGTTTTTTGACTTCTTACCCTATTGAATTCAGTTATTGGTTTCTTTAACGTAAAAACTCAAACCCCAAAAAAATAAATTTAAACTAAAACTATTTTGCAAAACTACTAAATTTTGTTTGCTCTATTTCTTCTAGTAGATACTTTTTTGGTTTAATAAATTTTTATTGTCTTTCTTTTATGATTTTTTTCTATTTTTAATCATTCCATTCTATCTACGTGTATTTCTGCATCTTTCTGATCTTTAAAATTTTAATTTAATTTAAATTTGTTTTTATAGTTTTTTTTTACAGGTTGTGAATAGTTGTCGACTATTTTTCTCGTTTTTCTTTTTAGTTTTGATTAAGGCTGACTACTTTCGGATACGTAAGTATTTGCAAAAATGGCTTCCTCTACTTCGGTTTTAACGAACTCTTAAAAATGGGAAGATATATTGTTGTATGTTTGTGTAATACGATTAGATCTAACCTAAACTTTAATATGAATATGAAATATGAATTGAATTTTAGCGGTTTTTGTATGTATGCTCTATGTACAGCTTTTGACAAAAGTAATGTCCCTCGGACAGATAGGCAACCAAAACATCAGGTTCGCGATCGTAAACGAAGATTTAAAAATAAAGACGCATGAAGGACGATTAGATGTTGCGTTGCGCTAGTTTGCAATGGTAGTATTGCTAACTGGCAAAAGTGATTCACAATAACAACTTTGATAAGGTGGAATTTGTATTACCTCTAAGTGACGTAGCTAGCAAATATATTTACAAAGCTTAAAAAATAGATATTACCTGTATTAGAGCAAAAATCTAATTAAATTCAATTCAAAAACGCAAATAATAAATTGCTTTACGGGCGACAATATTACAAAATAATGTTCACATGTATAATTAATAAAAAAATAGATATATTGTCTTTAATATTTAACAATTTCGTTTTAAGCGGCAATTGTGAATTTTAAATTTGTGACAATAAATTAAAGGCGCATTATATTTGCATAATTTGATTACGGTTTCCGACAAAATAGATTCTATATGGTCTACCTATTTATATTACCTTTTTGAGCTGAACAGCCTAGATTCTATATCAATCACTTAAATTAACCAAAAGGAAAAAAAATACTTTGATTTTGAACTAAAAAAATAAAAATTCTATATAAAGGAAATAGCTTGGAGCACCTTCGATAACATAGATAATGACCAAAAACGAGATAATTTATTGTTAATACGTTTAAAAATACTTAAAAAACTATTTTATTTCTTATTTGTTTTTACTTACTTTGCAATACACAAAATTTATTATTTACTAGTTATTCAAAAAATCAGTTTTTTATTTATTCTTTAATGTTTTTTCTATAAATTTAGTTATGTTATTATTCGTAATATCGTAGTTGTAAATTTTTATTGTATTACTGAATGCATTCAAAATTATTTTTTTAATTGATAAAAAATCTTTCTTTATTTCAAACTATGCAATAATACAATAAAACCTTCATCCTGTAAAAAAATGATACATTAATTAATGGATTATCAAAAATAATGCATCATTTACAACGCTGTAATAATTCACACAATCACAATTACCTAAAATGTGAAAAGTGGTTTATGAGTGTATACGTGTAATTATAAGTGAGAAAGAAAACGTCTAAAAATAAAGTTATAGATAAGCGCATACCATACGGACGCCTATCAGTATATCTTTTTTTTACCTTTTTTGAACTTTCTTTTATTTGTCACTGTTAAAATGTTTTGTTTTAAAATAAGTATCTTAAAGCTAGACTTCTGGGAAATCGCTAGTATCTTTGGAGACCATAGGAAAAATAGTTGCGCTATGGGAGATCGGTGTTCCAGTTACTGAAATAGCAGAGAGGGTTGATTTGCTCTTGTGGTGTAGTTATTTAACGAAATAGAAATTTTAATCATTGAACATCATTTAATCTTGCTTAAATCGTCGCCATATAAAGTTTGTAGTATAAAATCCGTATTTTTGAAATATCTAAAAAGCTAATAATAAAATGCTGTGCTGTTTAGTAACAATCACCCGTTTTTGAGAACACTAGCTTTTTCTGGAAAAACGCTGTTTATTTAAAAAAAATGTTTCTATTTCGTGTTTCAAGTAGTCATTATCGCTCAAACCTATAAATTGAATGTTGCAGAAAACTAATTTTTCGTAATCCTAGTCCAGTATTTAGCGCTCTTTATTTATTATTTAAACTGGACCTGCACATAGAACTTTATTTCTTCCGTTGGTTTTTAAAGAAAAAATGAACGGAATATTATGCAAACAACCATCTTTACGTTTTCAAACAAAAGGAAGATAAAACACAAAATGTTCTTTAAGATTAAATCTAATTTTTACTTTAGCTAATCCACGTATTTTTATGACAGAAAATCGTTTATAAATTTCTGATTTTGTTTTAATGCTTACTATGTTTCATCACAAACATTTTTTTTTCTCAAAAGCGGAAGTGTGAAAGAAATTTTTGTACTGTTGTATATGTTTAATAATTGTTTAATAGCTTTTTTCAATAATTGAATAATATATACCAATATGCACGACAAATTTGTTTGGCGCGGTGTCCAGCTCGCAAAAACAAGATTTTTTTATTCTATAAACCTATGTAATCAAAGAAATAAACTTAGTTTTTTTCTCAGGAAATAAAACGATCATCGTTTAGTGTTAATTAAGAAATACTTTAATAATGATTGCATACAACTAACGCCAGGACATTGCAAACTATTATTACTTTTTTGGCAATCAATTTCAACTGATTAAGCGTTCATAGCATTGATATGAGACATTAATTTGTTAATTTGATGGGAATGATTTACATCAAAGAGTCGATTGTATGCATTGGTTAATATTAATTCATTTATTGAAATAGAATACTTCAAGATAAAAATTGAGACATTTGCTTATTGCAGGAAATTTTTTGAAATTATTCAAATATAATAACGACATTTAGGTTTTTATTTGGCGTCATAATCGAATTAAGAGCAATTGCATTTATATTTTACGAATTCCTTATTTTTTGTAGTCAACGCAAGTTTGGAGATGGATCCGAAGGGAACAAAAGAGAGCCGAAAATAATCGTCTCTTACAAACGAGAAAACGTACTGGACGACGCCGAATTTTAAACCATAATAACGAGAGCAACATAAGGCAATGTTGCGCAGAAAGACCATTTTGCACGTCTACCATGATTAGAGATAATCTACAGTTTACTTGGAAATATCAGGACTGAGGTTAGGAAATTACACAGTATTGAAATTCACAGTCGCATTCCTGCCCGAAAGCCACTGATAACGAAAGAACATGCCCGACGTCGAGCACAATTTTGTCAAGCCAACGCAAGACGCAGCTTGTAATTTTTAGTGACGAAAAAACATTTTGCTCTTCGGAAGATTTCCAAAAAACACTGTGGAGAGCAAATAGTACCAGATACAATTTTGAAAATATCCAACCCATAAAACGCATTAGACGTATAAGTACAGGTTATTGGTGCTGGATGAGCCAAGCATGTCCGGGGGAGCTTGTCCAAGTAAACTCAGGGTTTCGTCTGAGGAATATGTGTCCATACTAGAAGATGTTATGTTACCATCGGTTAGGGCAATTTATCCAGAAAGCGAAATAGTTTTCGTTCAAGGCAACTCTCCCATTCATTGAAGACGAATAGTTCGAGAATGGTTCGAACAACATCCAGAGATACACGTCATAGAGTGGCCAGCCAGGTCTCCAGATCTTAACCCCATCGAAAATCTCTGGACAGCTGCTGTGCGTGAACGGGAAAATAACATCATGATTTGAAATATAGACCAACTTCACGCAAATATTATGCGTACTTGGAATACTCTACACCTGAATAATATTGGTAATAATAAGATTGGTAAATACATGCCTGCTCGCATTCAAGCTTGTATTGAATCCGATTGATACTACACAAAATATTAATTAGCCTTTATTACTTTTCCTTGTTCAACTTAAACAAAAAATTAACACATTAATATTATGTTTAATTTTTAATGTTAGGGTGTTCATCACTATTTTTTTGTTTAATTTGCCTTTACTTACATTTATATTACATGTCCATAGATAATTGATATGTAATAAAACAATAATAATTTAGTTCTTATTAACCAAAATATAAATGAGTTACATTCATATTCTGATTAATACTTTACACGTAAATTTTTTTGATGCTAATTTCTCTGTTTAGATTAATTTTATAACTAAATATATGAATTAACTACAAATCGCGGGACCACGACCATGTCGTGCCAATTACTTTCACATTGATTATCAAATCGCGGTATGATGTATCTGTAATTAAAATATTTTGATTATCTCATTTCCATACTATTTCAATTTTTTATAAAGTATTAATGTTATGTATGGAATATCATTGATAAACGTAAACTTGTAGTTTGTTTTAAACGTTTCATAACCAGCTTATCGATATTACATTCAATTATCTTCTCTTATATGAAAAGTAACTTGATTATATTTATACACCACAATTGTGTAACTGTCATCTGTTATCTTTAACTACCTAAGTTGTTACAATTTAGCCATAATATATTTAAGCCAAAGGATGGCATTTGTCAGGCCAAATTAGTGACTGCATGTTAATATTTCGATCTTCAATTAGCTAATTATGTGAGAGGTTGGTGACATTTGTCAGTTTATTTCTTATCTTCAGTTTAAGTCATTTCTACAATTTAGTGCAATAGGGAATTCAATCAACTTTCATATTACGAATTGTATATTTTATAAATAAGTTGTAATTTTTAGTATAACTTAAATATGGTTACATGTTATATTGCATATGTTGTTCATATTACCTTTCATTCCGGCAGAAACATCTTTTCTGTAAGTTCACTTTACGTAGTTTATTCATCTTAGTTAAATTAATATTTTTTCTTTACATTATGTTTCTCTTTTTTGCTGCGATGTATTTTAATAAAACGATTACATATTTATTCTTAAGTCGATTGTCGTTTATGTGATAAATTATTTTTATGCGCAAACATCTATTTGTATATCTTAATCATCTCAATTCCTTGCATAACTATAAATTGTACTTATCGCTTTTAAAATAAAAAAAATATGTTAGTAACTTCGCGTAATAAATAATTACACTGTGTGAAGAAACCACTGTTCAAATTTCAAACCTTTATGTAACTTAAAGTTGACTGCTTTAACGTCACATTTTTTTTAGTACAACGTAATTAAAAACAAATGAGGAATAAAACTGTTTTAAATATAGTAAACAAAGATGAAGAATATAATATTTTATTTTGAGGGTTATTAAGAATAAAGTTTTCTATTTTTGGTCATTATTGGTAATGTGTCTATCTAATTCCTTTATATAATAAAGTAAATTTATAACATGTAAATCTGCTTTTGAATGAATTGACCATTCTGTTTAAATTGCATGAACCAGTGTTCCAAGTGAGTAAATACCTTAAAACTAGAAAAATCTATACAAAATTAAAAATTGGTGTAATACATTAGCGTTCAACCAGTGGCTTTGGTTGCAGTATTGGTAACGCTCCTAGCTATTTCTGTTTTTTAACAAAATAATATTACACACACACACACAAAATTTAAATTTTTTTAGTTCAAAATCAAACTACATTTTTTTCCTTTTGATTAATTTAAATGTTTGATATAGAATCTAGACCGTTTAGCTCAAAAGGGTAACGTGAATAGGTAGAAACCGTTTAGAATCTATTTTGTCGGAAACCGTATTTAAAGGAAAGTAAATATAAATGCGCCTTTAATCTATTCTCAAAAATACAAAATTCACAATTGGCGTTTAAAACGGAATTGTTTGGTATTAAAAACAAGCTATCTATTTTTTTTTACTAATTATACAATAGACTTGTGTAATTTATAATATATAATTATTGTAATATTGTCGCCCGTTGAGCAATTTAATATTTGCATTTTTGAATTGAATTGTTAATAGATTCTTGGTCTAATACACGTAATATCTCGTTTTTTAATGTTTGTAAATATATCTACTATGCTACGTCACGAAGAAGTAATACAAGTTCCACCTTATCAGAGTTACTATTGTGGACCACTTTTGCCAGTTAACAAAACTACCTTTTCAAATTAGCGCAACGCAACAACCGTCCTTGTTATTTATAAATCTTCGGTTACGATCGTGAATGTGATACTTTGGTTGCCTATGTCGCTGATGGACATTACATTTGTCAAAGACTGTACATATGCATGTAAGATAAAATATTTAACTTTAAGACTGGGTGAAGCTAAATATTAATGTTTTGCATCATTACAATTTGCACACAAACACAATAAAATTTAAACTTCTGAAATACAACTTTTGTTTCCGACAGTTTTTTTTAGATATCGTTTAATTGGTTGAAGTTACCCAATAATATTTTAACGCTCCGTTACTTATATCGGAATTAGTTAAGCCTTGATTAAATGTTTATTCTAAGAACCGGCAAATCAATAATGTTTTTTTAAATTGAATAAATCGAAAGCTTTTCATTTTCTTATTTCATGAAATATCCGCAACTAGTAAATTTCTACATTCAAAAATATTAAAATTACATACAAAGAATAATATTAATGTACGACAGAGCTGCGATTACTGCAATGCGATGACTTCTTTGTTAACTATTATTATTAAAACATTGTAATAAAAATAATCCTATATTTTAAATAACAATTTTATAAGAATACGTTTTTATAATGTACTAATGTATACTACATTTTGCCACTGTTCATGTATATTTACTAATTAATCCATAGTATTTTTAATATGTTCACAAATACACATAAAAATTTTGTAGCTAGATTCGCATGGAGTTTTCCCTCTTTCTTGTTGACATTGTTTAATTGATTTATTTAAAACATAGTCAGGCACTATTTTTAAAATTTTCTTTAAGTTAGTAGCATTCACAACTAGATCATCGTTTAAAATGTTTGCTTTTATTAATAAACATTTTATAAAGCCACTTAAAGACTTGTCAGGTGTTTCTTTTTGGTTCATCCATTTATTAACAAGAACTGGGTTTGCGTTTGTTGTTCTATAGCAATCATTCTTATGTAGAAAAAATGCATTTAAAACATTTTGCTGTGCAGTTTTAAATTCCTGAAAATTTAAATGTAATCAATCATTAAGAACGTAACACTAATAAGCAATTGCTTTGTTTACTTTATTTAAAATCATATAAAAAATTTTACCAATTGGTTTGTTAAAACTAACACAGAAATTAATATTTAGAAAAAATAAAGTTTCATGATCAAAGCAGACTAGTACGTAAATTTTAACTCAAATGTCTAAAAGTAAATAAGTTTCTACTGTATATATACGTAATTTTCTAACTATTTATTACAACTAATTAGTATTAAAAGAATGTATTTTGAAAAAAGTACACATTTAATTAATTTTTATACTTGTATTGTTTTGTAACGTTTATGTAAATTATTATTAATTGTTTTTATTAGACAATTATAATTTCTTAAATGTAGTTTAATGTATATTCACTAAAACGTCACTTTTTATAAAATAGTTTTTAACTTAACAAACTACATGGTCGTAAACCAATGTGCAAAGTACAAATTTAATTGGTTATATTGACTTAATATGTGTTTGTAATTTTAATATGATTTTTTTTATTACTTTCAGGTACAACACAATTTACGAAACGAAAAAATATTCTTTTTTATAAACATACATAACTTTGTTGTATTTAATCCTTATTATTACTAAACAGTTTTTCTTAGCTCTATTTTTTAAGATGCTTAGCATGCGTACATTACATTTTATGCAAAGCCAATAACTTAAGATATTTTTGTACCAATATACCTATGTATTTTTCAAGTAATAACATGATTTTAAATTTTCTTTAACGAGGTTTAAATGATGCACTAGTGTACTGCTGCTAATAAATTTTATTAGTATTAACATGCAAGACCTCGTAAAATTTATTATGGCGCTGTAATCCGTTTATATAAAAATGTTGCTATCATCTGTCTTACAAACATCAGCCTGTACATTTTCCTAACCTATCTTTACTTTTGTCGTTATATTTGTTATTAACAAATCTTTATGTACTATTTTAAGCAAACTTGTTTTTCTTTAATATGTCAATATGTGACTATTTTGAAATTAGTTTGTGTTGTCGTGCTTGCCTTTTAAATAGACTAACGTTTTTAAGATCTACTACGACAAATTTTCAATTTTTAGTTTATTAATTCCAACTATTGACTCAAGATACAGTTGATGACATAATAAAACACCATTAATTTATTTGTGGCATTTTTGAATGCGTTTAGTTTAAGTTAATAACACAAAAAATCATATACATTTACATTTAGAAAAAAATGCTATGTGCTTTGTTGTTTTTGCCTTTTGGGTTACATTAGAGAGACTGGGAACTACTTTGGACAAACCTTGATTGCATTTTTAACATTTCATCAGGTTTTTTCGGCATTTTGAGCAATATATGCTTTAACGTAATACAAAAAAGGGTTTCATTGCGTGTTGCAGAAGGTGAACATGGTGTGAAGAAATCTTGATTGAGGTATTTATTAAAAAGAACCAAAGAATGTAGTATGCGATTACGGATGAAATTGAGAAGTTATTAAGCAAGTGCCTTTTTAAACGTTTAAACATGTTGTATGAGCTCACTACACAAATGAAACAAAAATTGGTATACCATTATGCTAAAAAAAGGTTTAAAATTACCACTTTTGTTTAGATAAAAGAAAAGAGGCTAGTAAAGATTGGTTTTCGGCTTCCATAAAAAGACAACCTTTTTTTTACAAATATTACAAACCACAAACTTGGCAAGAATGGCTGCATTCAACAGACATACTGTGGCCATATTTTTCGACAAATTTGAATGCGTTTTAAAAAAACATAATTTTCGTCCCACTCAAAACTTTAACTTAGATGGAACTGTAGTATTCATTGCTCCTTATACAAAATAAATTTGTTAAACAAATCGCAAAAAAGTAGGGCAACACACTTTCTTCTGCATACATTTTTTCACGTGTGCGTTTTGATGCAAATTAAATGTTTGGGACAATTGCTACACTTGGCCTAGTGCACAAATCAAACTAAATAACTTCATACAACTGTATTAAAATGTACTCCCAAAATTTTGCAACTCTACTTACGACCAAGGAGGATCACTAGAGAATACAAAGCTTCTACATCTTCACTGACTTTAATAGAAACTACTGACAAAACGTGATAGTTTCGCAAGGATGTATAAGATCAGATAAAAGCATCATTGCTATAGATACACTTGAGAATAAGGAGCTTAAAAAAAGAAAAGTAGTTACTGTTCTTAAAAAAAAACTTGTGTCTTCGTCTTTCAGGAAAGATAACAATGAAAACTTGTGTCTTCATTTCAACTGTTTCTGTTTTCTTAAAATAGCAACACCAACAATAAAGTTACATATGGTAAAGAGGTGAAAGAAGAAGAGTAAGTTGTTAAATTTGCTCAGAAAAATTAAGTCATTACATTGATAATGTAAAAGTGATCCAGCCGAAGTTTGAGTGTGAAATAAATTTTTTTAAACTATTGTTTACTTAATTGTAGATGATAAGGCAGTTGTAATATTTGCAACAAAATTTTTTTTGTCACAGCAAGATCTAACCATTTAAATATATTTTTGTTCATTTGTGTATGTCTTAATATTTGTCATTAAAAAATGATATATCAATATTGAGTATTTTATTTATGTGTTGAATACATTTCCTTAAAATTTTTAATCAAACCCCGTTGTTTAGATTTTTAATGATGCGCCGCCGATATAGTCGCGCGCATTAAGATTTATATACGCATGTAAAAAAAAAAAGATATCCGAACCAATGCAAATTTAATGCAGTTAATTTTTTTTACATTAAAATACTTGAAATAAAATGTAGTTTATTCTTTTTCTAAGAAAATCAAGATTGGACAATTTGCACGTTTGCGATTTTTTGCAGGAAATTTTATACAGTGGGTATTTTAATGATTGTCCGGTGTTTGAATTTGTCGCGTCGTCATTCTAGTAACTATAATCAAACAATGTTGGTTTGTTGACGAATAAACAAGCGGCAAATTCAAACACTGGACAATCATTAAAATACACACCGTATAAGTTTCTGAGGTTTAAGAGAGTAGTGTAATGTCTAAACAACCAAATGATGTATGAATATAACTACTATCTTAACACACTCACTGAACTTGGTAAAAAGTGTTCAATAAAAATTGTCCAATGCATCCTCGGTCTCCTAAAGCTACACTTAGAAATGTAGAATAGTTTGTGTATAAACTTGAGTATTTAAACAAAAAATTGTATATGTTCCACACATCTAACAGTTTTAAATTCTGGTAGTCTTGCTACTATATCATTTTCTGTTGACGTTTATCATATCTTAATAATTTTTTTATATTCTTAGTTCTAAAAGATTATACGCAACTGTTGATTTAAACTTGAAAATCAATAATCAAACAATGATTTAATTATAAAGTTAGGCGTTTACAAAAATTGTTTTAGAAAGAAATACGATCCGGTCAATTTTTGATCATACAATTAAAGCATAAGTCACAAATTTGCAGATTTTGAAAACTTTTATTTTAAATATTCTGCATTGTGACGTCACACCAAACATAAACGTTTTGCAAATTCAAGAAAAATTGTAAGTGTCTTGGTGTGATTTTCGTCCTATATAAATTTCGCCTACTCTTTGCTACTTTGACAGTCATGCGCTGTGAAGTAGTTTTTTTTGACACTTAAAACTATTTTTCTGCTGGCTGTGATTCGTTTCGCATATAAGGTCTAACGTAAGCGCCTAGCCAAGTATTCACTTTTAAATTTTTACACTCATCTGTGTTATAAAGGGGTGTCGTATTTTCGCTGCTTTTGTAAAAGCCATCCTGGGGTAAGCGTTGTTTCATATTTTCGCGATTTACGTTAATTTTTCTGTTTCTGTGATAGCTATTTAAGATACCGTCACGTGTTGGCCAATTTGGAGTAATTCATTTCAATCCATTACATTCCGCTGGAAACTATAACTAGAAGCACGTACTCAGAGGTGCTATTGGTTAACTAAACCACTTTCGAAACATAATCAATCAATAATCATTGTGATATTTTATGTTATGTTTGAATAACCTTGAAGGCACACTTGCGATAGAAGCAATGGAGGCCACTCAAATGCTTGACGCATTTGATTACGACGATTCATTGTTTGTCGACAAGCAACTTACTTGTGATACGATCCTATAACTAATTTTTACTTTACTTGTTTGAGCGATTTTAGGGGATGATGCAGATAGCTATTCGCATGGTTTGCTTCACTCTAAAAATACGTATTACTTAATTTTGTTATATTGTGCTTTGATAACTGTATGTGTGGAGTGTTACCTACTCTTCAGGACTAGTATGATAGCTATGCTACAAGCTTATATGTATTATTACTATTCATTAAGACAGAAGGGCCAAGCTTGTATCATAATCAAGTTTGCGATCCTGAACGAACCAAAAAAAAACAAAGATAAAATTGTATATCAACTTTAATTTAATATCGTAGATTATTAACAATGAGTACAAGACATTTTGTCGTAAATTATTCGATCAATGAATGCTGGAAGTATCGGCAACACACAATACATAGGTTTACACATTGGGTGTTGATAGCGAAGAAAAATGTAATTGATGAGAAATGTCTATGATTTACAGCATGCGACTTACAAAATAATTAATGAAAATACTTAAATGGTATTGAAACAGTTATTGTAATTACGTAAGTTAGATGAAACAAAATATAGCGAAAGACTTTTATGACACAAATGTAATTTAATAAGACTTACCCACTTGCCCGAAGAAAACGTTTTCCTTGTTGAGTCCAGCTGGAATATTAATGAACAAAGCAAATCGTATCAGCACAATGACTTAAAAAAATATTAATGAATGCTAAAAATTAAACATAAAAACGGGTTATCAAATGCTGTTTACATTAAGTTAAAAGTGGATATCATAATCGATTGACGCATAAAGAATAGTATCTCGGAGAAAAGTTCTTGCTAACATTACCAAAAAACGAAGCTTCACTTTTAGCTTATTTGAGATTTGTAAAAAAATTTTTTTTTAAATTGTTATTATTTGTTAAATGTTTGGAAACTGATACAAAAGGTGCCACTTTATTTACCGAATTAAACAGATTTTTTTATGTTAAAACTATACTCTTGACTAATATCATCCCTGTTGCTACTGACGGTGCTCCGGTAATGGTAGGACGACGCTGAGGTTTTCTGGAATACTTAAAACAAGCTATACCAAATGTATTATCAGTATATTGTGTCACTCATTGATAACATTTGGTCGCAAAAAACCTTAGTGAACGTTTGTATAAATTATGTCATTGGAGCAAGTAATAAAATCAAAAGGAATTTTTGATTGAGAGATTATTTCCTCAACTTTGTTTAGAAAATGATGATGACTATAATCATTTACAACTTAACACAGAACTACGTTAGTTATCTAAAAGTGCTTGTTTGAATCGCTTCTATTTGTTCTTTGATTCAATGTTGAAATTTCTAGAAACTAAAGACAATGATTCGTGGCACAATTTAATTATCACAAAAAATGACAACACTTATATGATGATTTATTTGCCGGATTTAACAAGATTAATTTGAAACTACAAATTGACACAATAAATTTAATCAAAGCTAAAAGTAATATCTGCGTTTGTTGTAAAACTTTTGCTGTACAAACAAAACTTGGGAAGAGGAGAATGTTGTGAGTTTCCAAATCTTTCAAAATTGCAAAATAGAGATAAAAATTTGATTGCTTATTGCCAACACATAACGGCGCTTCATTCCGACCTAATACAAAGATTTGAAGACATTCTTCATTTAGATATTCCCGGCTGGATGTTGAACCCTTTTCCAAGTAGTCATACTTCAAGCACAAATACAGAATGAATTGAATTATCTACAAATGAGAAGCAGAAACCAATGTTTAAGCAAAAGGTTACGACAATTTTTAATTACAAAAACAGATCCAACATTATGAATTATTGTGTAAAAGCTGTTGATTGTTTTTTTGTTTTCCTATTTGGTAGAACGTGGATTCAGTACCGTTATGAACAAAGAAGAAACCGACTAGAAGTATTTCTGGGTATTTACGGTTGCTACTCATAAACATTGAGTTGAACATAAATACACTCGTAACATTCCATCAGGTTCATTCAGGTCATTATTTTTTTTTTTTTTAATTTTAAAACAAAAGTTATAATTTCAATAAATACTTATTCAACAAAATGTTTTATTTTTATTTTATTTTTACGTCACCACTATTCAAGATGTCAAAGTAAAATTTATAATTTTTTTATTGTGCAATTATGGAGTTTTTTCACTTAAGGGTCCATCGGAAAGTTTTGACTATGAAAAGGGGTCCGTGGGTCAAAAGAGTTTGGGAATCATTGATTTAAACAAAAGCACGGTGATTTGAATAATTTCAAGCAGTGTGTACTCTTCTATTGGAATTGATGGAAACAATATTTTATTTTGATTCGTGCGGCGTGTGGTGTTGGTTCGGCTCTTGCAAGTGTGCGCCTACCTTTAGAATACAGCTTCAATCTGTTTTAAAAAAAAATGATTTATCAATTATTTACGAGAAAACAATTAATATACGATTTTTATTTTGACTATTTCATTTTTTTTGTATTGCTTGTTTTTGGCTTGTTATAGTTGGCTGTAAATTTTTAGTTCAAAATTGATCCACCTCGTTGTTAGATGCTGCAGTATACGTTTTGTGTATACTTTAGCGCGGTCACCCTATGATACACGCCACTGATTGTTTCATTAACCTGGCTGCCAGTACTAGTCTTTTTCAGGCAATCCCGTTTTTATTCCATTATTTAGCTCTAGGCTCTAATGTCTAACAACAAAAAATAAAACCAATAATATTTCAAATGTACTCATAGTTTCTTTTTCTTTATTACTATAAATTTATTTTTGTGCACCAAACCAAAATGGCAAAAAAACTTTTAACTAGCAACATCCATAAAAAAACATTTATTTAAACTGCGTTTTGTTGAGGTTATAAATAACAAATTTATGTTTATAAATTACAAAAGTAAATCATTTTGCTTAAATTAAATAAATTCTATACCTCCTATTTTATTTTACTATTTCATAAAATATTAGTTTCAAGATAATAATGTGAACAGATTATTCTAATGGTGTCTACAATTAGTTAATTTATATCTATTCAAAAACATTACAATTACTAACAAAGAATAAGAGTAATGTACGTCAGAGCTGCGATTGTTGCAGTCCGATGATGTCTTTGTTAAATATTATTATAAAAACATATCTTACTTACATCGTTATAAAAAAAAATTACATTATTGATAAAACTTTGATATATTGCAGTACTCTATTGTACTACAGTTGTCAGTGTTAATACATATTTAGTAATTAATGCGTATGATTTTTAATATTTTTACAAATGCACATAAAAATTTTGTAACTAGATTCACATGAAATTCTTCCTCTCTCGTGTTGACATTGCTTAATTGATTTATTTATCAGACTGATAGGCACTTCTTTCATAATTTTCTGCAATAGAGGCGCATTTACAACAAAATCGTTATCCATTATGTTTGTTCTCAATAACAAACATTTTATGAATTTACTTAAAGACATGTCAGGCGTTTCTTTTTGATTCATCCATTTATGTACAAGAACTAGGTTTGCGTTTGATCTTTGTAAGCAAACGTTCTTATGTAGATTAAATGCATTTAAAACATTTTGCTGTGCAGTTTCAAATTCCTAAAAATGTAGATACAATTAAACATTAAAAGTATGACAATAATAAATTATTGCATTAATTATTTTAATTAAAATAATTCTAAAAATTTTAATAATCTTACCAATTGATTTGTTAAAACTAACACAGAAGTTAATATTAATAGAAAATAAAGTTTCATTGTCAAAGCAGAATAAAAAGTAAATTTTAATTCAAATTTCTAAAAGTAAATAAGTTTCTACTATATATATACTAATTTTCTTTACCATTTTATACAATTAGGTAATTAGTATTAAAATCATGTAAGTTGAGAAAAGTACACATTTATTAATTAAATTCCTTTCTAAACTTGTATTTTTTGTAACGTTTATGTAAGTTATGTTTAATTATTTTTAATAAGCAATTAAGATTTTTTTAATGTTATGTCAATATATTTACTATAACGTCACTGTTTATAAGACAGTTTTTAAGATTAGTTGAAAACTACATAGACGTAAACCAATGTGCAAAGTACAAATAAAACAAAGCTGTTTTATCTAACAAAATACAATAATTTAAAAATTTAAATTTGATTGCTAAAATTTTTAATTTTAATTGGTGATATTGACTTAAAATGTGGTTATAATTTCAGTTTTGATTCCTATTATATTACATCCAGATACAACATACAAAGTTTAGAAAATAAGATTATTTTTATAAACGTATATACCTAGCTCTCTTTGTATTTAATTTTTGTTTTTATTAAACTAATTGACACAGTTAATGTTATGTTAAAAATAAAAATTTTATTTTATTTTTATATACAGATTTTTACTGTTTGATTTTTAAGCACAGGATGGGTGTTATATACTATTAGATAAAAGTGGATTTAACTTTAATTGAATCACTCGTTTCAAAAACAGCATAAGTCACTAAAACGCAATTTTACAGGAGGAACAAAAAACTTTGTAGCTAAAGTAAAATTAATAAATAAAGTACTCAACAATTTTAAATTGATGTAAAAATATGTTTTCAATATAAAAAATACAAACAATTATTTTTTGCCAAACATGTTTTTGAAAAAAAAATTTTTTGATATCTTGACTTATGCAGTTTATGCAAAGAATAAAAATAGCCTGTAATGCTTTCTTACATATCAGGTACCAACACTTAAACACACTCAATAGACAGTAAGAAAAACTTTTATTAATGTTAATACAATAGTGTTTTTACATTATGGAACATAATCATATTCATTATCATCTTCTAGATCTTCTCCTTCTTCTAAGATATCGCTTGTTGGCAAGATTTCTTGATAAAACTCTTTATACTCGTCAAGAATGCTGAGGTGGACTTGTCGAATATTTTCTATTTTTTTGGGGTTTATTGGAAGATAGTTAATGTGTAGTAACGGAAAGTTCTGCATAAAATCAAAAGCTAGCCCTGTAACGTCATTTCGGGTTTCACATAATTGATGTATTTCTGATATTTTCTTGTAAAACTTCTTGGCTCTCCTTTTATCTACAGCTAATTCGGCTTCAGCAGCTCTTTTAGCATAGTCACCTAACTGTGGACTTTTTATTTTGACGGTTAGCTGTTTGCAGGTTATACAAGTATCAAGGTCTACGAAACTGTAGCAAAAAATTTTCCTTGAAATATTAGGCATAAAATTGATATTTCACGTTTAGGATTGGATATTTCGACTTGAATAAGAAAAACATTGTCTTAACATCCAATCGTAATCCAAGGTATTGAATATTTCGTCTAGACTAGTGGATTTAGACAAAATATGAACGTGGATTTTTTTTAGCCCACTGGGAGGCGTTGTATTTGTTTTTGAATGCTTTCCACGCTTATCATGTGATATAAGGAGACAGTGAATGTAAGTTACATAGACGTCTCACTCGTTCTTGGCTTATACCGTAGATGGAAATAAATGTCTTTTTGCAAACAACTTGTTTTTTGCTGGGTATATCGATGAAGTACTTGAATGCGTATTCACGTGGAACTGAATCATCTTTTCGAGGTCTATGTTTTTTTACTGCTGATTTTTCCATCAATTGTTGCAGATAAATGTCTTGCTCGTGTTTGGTACTGAAGCTGTTTATTTTCGTTATGCAGAAGTTGAAGTCTTCTACCGAAAATGCCCGAAAGCATTGCTTTTGGCAAATAAAAAAGATTACTTAATTACTAAGTGGAACATAAATAATACCTTTGAATAACGTACTTGCAATCGGGGCCTGTTCTACATGCTGATATCATGTTTCCTTTCCAGTTGGAATGTTGGAGTCCTTTAACTTTAGCCGATTTTATAACGTTTCGCTTATAGCAATCAGGATTTTATTTGTCTGTTTTTTCGGGGCTCCCTGTTATCACTATCGCTAGAACTAGACATTCAATCGTAACTGACCAATCGTTCTCTACTAACGAGCTAAAGCTAATCGCAAAGATGGAGTATGATACACGGATGTTCCCCTCTATTCGTACTCTTATACAAAATCGGAGCAAGAACAACATAAGTCAACGACTAATGTTTTTGCCACGATCATAGGATATGACCTTGCATTATTTATAGGTAAACGATGGGACTTGTGTCATCTTTACTGGGAACGTGTGCATTCTAAAGAAGATTCGTTTTGTGTTTAAAAGTGAATTACGTAAAAAAGTGACTTATTTCGTTTTTGAAACGACCGATTCAATTGAATTTTAATTAGCAAAAGAAACTGACTAAGGTTAAGTTTAATGAATGGCATTAGCTAAACAAACTGTGGCATAGTCAATTACAAATAATAATAGTAGCATCGCTCTTTAGAACAAACATATTACACACATTACATTCACCCTCCTCCTTTGTATTATTTAGTTACATAGTCTTTCAGATACTCGGGTTGCCGCTTGGCTCTGCCAGAATTGGGAAGTGTAAGAATTGAAGAGTTCATATCAGTACTTATTTTTGTGTTTTCTTTTTCTTGTTTTTCGTTTGTTATGATGGAAGTGTCTAGTACCTGTCTGTCGGTATTGTCGTATTGCGTGATAATCTCGGGTTGATATAGGCTTGGTCAAATGCGTCGTTTAAGTTGATCGTGCACTTTTTAATCTTCCAATAAACGCGTCACGTACTCATTTTTATACTGTTCAGTCGATACAAGTTTAAATTCGCAATCTTTATTTAATTGTTTTAACACTTGGAAATATTCAGCAACACTTTCACTTGCTTGCTGAATTTTTGATGCTAGATAACGTCTGGCAAAGATTTTATTGCGATATTCCACATACAACAAATCTAGACTAGAGATAGCAGTACTGTAGTTTTCTGTATCATTGATATACGGAAAAACGGCGGCAGGGATGTATTTACATAATAATGGAAGCTTGTTATTTTCAGTCATATTTGGTATTTTGTCGATAAAATTCGATTAAGCTTGTTTTCAATGTTTCTATTTAGCTTTTGCACTTGGACACGAGGGATCGACATGAAAGCGTTCTGGTTTAACGAATTGTTCTATAACTACAAGCGATAGATAACTTACAACATTTTTTTGCTAATTAAACTGTTATATACTATTAAATAAAAGTAGATTTAGCATTAATTGAGCTTTAACTAGCAAAGGAAACTGACTAACGTCAAGTTTAACTAATGACATTAGCTAATCAAACTGTGGTGTAGCCAACTACAAATAGTAATAGTAGCATCGCCCATCAGAGCAAACGTATTTCACATATTACAATAGTTTTTTTTAAACATTAACAACATTTCGTAACCATGTTTGTATTAAACTTCTCTAACGATGTTGATTAACATTAGAATACGACCTAATTTATGTGCCGATAAATACAAGCAATACTGGTCAATTGACTAAAGTTTAGAATTACATTGTAAAAGTAAAATAATAAACTGAAACTTTTTTTCCCAAACTTTTTAATTTGGCGTTGTCTTTGCTTGTTTGTTGTTTGTGATGCATCTTATGATATGTGGTAGGTTTTCTAGTAGAATAAACGTAATTTGTAAAAGACGTGATATGTACAGTACACGAAATTGACACAAAGATCTATTCTTACGAGTATAATACAATAAGTATGATTCTGATACGCTCTCTTTTGAAAGTCGCCCAGAAAGGCTTCGCCCACAGGTTCATACATTACGCGAACATCACTCCTGAATTCATCGGTAAGTATCAAATTAGATTTTCGACAACTTATGTTTTCGTTAGAACATAAATTGTATATAATATTACGTTAAAAATATTTTGGTATGATTTTCGTATTATATAAATGCTGTCTCGAAACTAATTTTTACATATAAAACGTCATCTGTCCATTCCGACATGCGTGGTTACATTTTCAATCGACCGTTTTGATTTCGTACATAACGACAATCAGACAAATAAAAGCCTGTGAGTTTCTTTATTAGTAAATATCTTAAATCATCCACGTCGATTTTGTGTACTAAACCACAGTGTTAAGCAATTAATCGCTGTAAGTATGCTTTGTCATTTTGCGACGCAATTTGATTTGTTATGTTGTCATTAACAACTTTGGTTACCTACACGTGTCTCATTAATATTAAGATACACATGTTTGTTCAAATTAGAAAAATTTCTATGATGACGCTACAAATTACGAAACATTGAAAATGGTGTTGAAATTACGTTAATTGAGGACATCAAAACCATTTGTGTTGTATATCCTATTTTAATTTTGTTTTATGTACGTTGTCAGTCGCTTGCATGCACGACTGTACGTACATCCCACATAGCCAAAGTTAACCTTAATTGTCTAAAAAGTGATCATACTTTAACCTGAAAAGTTGACAAGCATGTGGTATCTTTATCGTGCCTTTTAGTCATTCATAAAAGTTAGTTCTACCGCGTGTCCTTAATGGTTAACTTATTCACAACAAATAGTTATTCCTAATAATACGCCAAATTGTAAACGTAATGGTTACTTTTTGTATAAGCTTAAAGTATAAAATATGGCGACCTATCTCGTTTCTTACCCACAGAGGTTGACTTTTGGATAACTTTTCAATAGACAACTTTAATTGTTACTCAAAAGCCGTTTTAAAAGTTAACTTGATGGTAACCATAAAAATTAACCTATTAACAGCTTTCAAGTATAAAATGAGACTACTTGTTTTTACTAACCCTATAAGTTAACTTTTCGATATCTTTTAGAGATTTCTAATTAATGTCTTGAAAAAGTTATACAACTGACATCCTACAAAATTAATTTAATGTTAATCCTAAAAATTAAGTTTTTAGTAGCCTTATAGTACAGAATGAGACTACATGTCTTTTTAGTAACCACATAAATGTTATTTTCGGTGAGTTTTATAATCAATGTCTATAAAAGTTGTGAAACAGACATTCTAAAAGTTAATTTTATGTTAATCCTAAAAATTAACCTTTTAGTAGAATGTTTTTGTGTAGAATAAGACTGTATCGCGGAAAAACGTCCTCGGAAGAAAAATCACCCTAAACCAAAATTACTTTTCTATATTCTAATAGTTACCTCTTACTATTATTACGACTTACAAGGAGGAACTAAGAAATGAGTTTACCAATTGCGTTTCTGATTTTTGGTGATTCTCATGGCAAAAAAGTACCTTTATTTTGTTTTTTTTGTGCATTACCGCTTAGTTTTCAGATTATGAATTTTTAAAGAATTGATCAAAATCGTCAGAAGTTAGTTAGTCGCTCCGTAAGCTCTAATTACAACAAATTCAAGGGTATATTTTTTTAAATAGACAAACACTTATTTTAAGAATATTTAAAAGCACTGCAGATGGAACCTGCAGTCATTGTTTCGCTAATTATTTGTTGTAATTCTTATAAGTATATAGGATCCGTAGTTGTATACGCTGAGACTAATTATCTTAGAAAAACTTGTATTTGAAAAAAAAACATTTTAGTGGAGTTGTAAGTGTAATTGATTATTATTAATTAGTGTTTGTATGTTTAGTTACTGCTTACATTTATAATAAAAATCTAATTGGCTAACAATGAAATCCTTAGAAGTAAACTTTATTTAAGTTCCACCATTACCCTCGCACAACAGTTTTCTGGAATGTACTATTTTAATCCGATTATCGTCATAAACATTGTTCTTTTTTGTTTGTAGCCTAATGATTTTTTAAATTTAATTTCAACCTAAAAATTATTTTTTTTAAACAAACTTTTTTATAATTTGTAATGTGGATCGATACAAAATCGTATTGACAATAGTTCAAATTATCGCCCTTAAATCAATAAAAAATATCAAATTTTTCTTCAAAGGCGATTAGCAGGTTAAAGAGAAAGTATTAATAAACGCGATGGCATCTTAATGTTGATTGTAAAAACTTTTTTTGTCGTTTTTGTTTCATCCGTTACGGTAAATGATTAATTTAAGAACTTGTTTTGCATTGCGGCTGTGTGTCAACTGGGCACCAAACAATAGCCTTTGTGGATAATCCCTGTGTCGGTCTCTTCGACCATTCAAGGTCTTTTTCTTAGATATTGCAGTTTTAACGGAAATTTCATTTAAAGAATCTCATTCTGTCGATGCTGACAAATTTTTTTTAAAACAAATCGTTATTACTTTGAGCAGAGTTTAATATTCATTTCTGCTTTAACAAATCCGTTAAACAATTATAATATGAACTTGGCCTCTTGATAGCAAATAAGAAAAACGAATTTTTCCAAACAGACATACCGAACAAGTTTTGTATTTAAGCTTCTTTAATATTGTGACTCATAAAGGAGCTATATGCGCATCAATATCCAATTTTAAAAACGTAATACAGGCAAATTTTAGTGTTTCTTATTAAAGGATAGTTTATTTGCGATAAACGGTAAAAAAGTATTATTAATGTCGAAAGTGACAATACAATAATTGATCTAGTGCTTCAAATGAACTTTCTGG
Source organism: Aquatica leii (assembly GCA_035610365.1). NCBI lineage: Eukaryota > Metazoa > Arthropoda > Insecta > Coleoptera > Lampyridae > Aquatica > Aquatica leii. The sequence continues at coordinate 53,514,022 of CM069432.1, forward strand.
AATTAATTCAACAGTTTTTCATTATGTAGCCATCATTAAAAAAAAATTAAATTTCGTAAAAAAAATTGTAACTTAAGTTTTCATGTCGCAGTTAACAATAAGGATATGACATTTGTACTGATTATTCTCAACTTCTTATTTAACCTCTTAAAGTACTTAAATTTAAGAAAATACATTTTTGAACTTTATTTTGGCCAAAAGTAATAACTAAACACAAAATAACTGTCTATAAACACTTATCTTTGCAGTTTTATAATTTTTACATATTACATTACAAAAAAAGTCTTTCACTACTAAATCAATAATAATTTTCAAAAAAAACGTTTCTTTGTTTTACAACTGGACGAAAAGTAATATTACTCTAACATTTTATAGCTTACAAGACAGATGTAAATAAAAAAAATCAAAAAGACCATTTTTTTCTTATGTTTCCTATAGCGATAGCGTTCGAATTAATTCGAGCGTGCCTATTTTGGCCCATTTAGCGTAATAGAATTAACTCGAGCATGCACGTTACGGGGTTAATTTAAACTTAACAAAAATAGATTTCAAGAATCATTGAATTAACATTAAACAAACGCCCACCGTTTGTAAAATTTAAAATTATGTTGTTGAAGTGGGAGAGAATGGGTATAGTAATTTAAATAACCACCGGGTTCTTTTAAGACTAGTTTAAAATTGAACGTCGTTTTTTTTACCTGCTAGACAATCGTTCAAGTTTTGTTGATGTGCGTGTTGTACAAGTCGAGTGTTAACTTCGTGTAATTGTGTTATACTAAAAGTTCCAGTTATAAAGGTAAACATCTTTATACATATTTTTAACAGACACAAAAGAACACATAATTCATAATTGCAGATGAACGGTCAGTATACAAAAAGACATAGAAACAGGCTTTCTCTAAATTTTACATGTTTGCCCTGATTTTAAAATACCCAGATTTTTTACAATTTTCTAGATCGCTGGGAACCCTGTAAAAAATCAAATCAAATATAAATATTTGTGGTTTAGTTAAGTATTTTTTCTAATTTCAGCTTCCGTAAAATGAATAGTTTCCACAACTACAGAAATGAACGTTTTAGTGGCGACAAAGGTGTGGATTAGAAAATCGAGAAAACGTGTGAAAAAAGGTTAAAGGCGATGACATTTATTTTAGATATTTTTAAATTTGTAAATAAATAATAAATATATATGTATTATACCGTATCGTATAAAATCTGTTTTTCAAGACTTGCACCTTTACTTTAATGTGTTTTATTTTCAAATGTTAACTATAAGATATCCGTTAAGCAGCCATTAATCGTTGAGCAACTGAAAAAATAGTATTTTTTAAGGAGTTTTAAAATCCAACAATTATACATCTTTTACAGTTAACTTCAGGTTGATTCTTGAATAAGTGCAAAAATTGTATATTTTAAACAGCTTTAAAATTAAATAGTAAAATACCCATTTAGATTAACTTTAAGTTATCCTAACGGGTTAAACGTTAAGCAAACAAAAATTAGTATCTTTTAGGCAGTTTTAAATACCAACCATTAACAATCACTTTCGATTAACTTTAGATTACCCTAACAGGTTGAACGTTGAGCAAACAAAAAATGGTATCTTTTTAGTAGTTTTAAAATTCAACTATGCACCGGGCATTTTGATTAACTTTAGGTTAGCCCAACAAGTTGACCAATGAATAACTAAAAAGAAGTATCTTTAGAGTAGCTTTAAAAGTGGACAATAAGTTGTCCGTTTCGGTTAATTTCGGGTTATCCTAAAAGGTTGACCGTTGCATACACGCAAGGTCAGTATAAGAGTATCCTATGGAGGGATTAAGTGGGACATAGTTCACCATTGGGTGTACTTTTGGGTACTCTATGATCACATTTGCCAATCCACAGCGGTTACCTTTATTACGACTTTTGGTTACTTTTGGCTGTGTGGGATATTATGTTTGCTGTCACCATTAAGTAGAAAACTTTTTTCTGTAAAATTATATTAGACACGTGCTCTGCTTTCGCTTAATCAGGAAATATTCAACATTTGTGTTATATATACTACTGTAAATTTGTTCCTTTGGGAATGTGAAAGTTAAGTCAATAAGTTTTATTTTATGTAGACGTGTTGCCTAACCATAGAAGGCTGTGATACTTATCGATTTTTAATTGTTACTATATACGTACATATATACGTGTTTTGTTCTCTTTAAGTGTTGGATAAATTTAACCGGTGTCTTCTAGTACTTGGTTCCAACCGTTTTGGAGTTTTTTTAAATTACTTTATGATCAGCTCCCCAAAATTCAAAATTTATTCACTGAATTATATCGAGCTAGTCGCATGCATTTACGTTACGAGAAAATTCTTGTTACAATTATTCATGAATTTATTGCTGCTGGTCCAAAACATCTACACTGTTAAACGCAATCTATTTTCAGTTACAAATTGTAGGTATATAAAACATGCGCAAAAGCGGATTAGTACGCATGGGGTAAGTTTAAGGAAAAAGGTATTACGTTTGTAACGATTGAAAATGTGGTTTTGTTTAAATCAAAAGATTATAAATCTATCAACCTCTTAAAAACAGCAAAACATATAAGATCGCTCTACAAAACGCATAGAAATCTTGCTTCCAGTTCAGCTTTTCTTCATATAATTATATATATCGTATACAGACTAAATAGACAATACAAAATCTTCAATAGCAAAGCGTGAATTACTAAAAGCGCAGTTAACGCGATTCTGTTTATTTATGACAGTTTCAAAGTGGTGAAATAAAAAATAAAAATGTAAAGATTAGATAATATTTTAGACAAGGTTACTATTTTGCAAGATGAAATTGATTTTTATTTGCTCAAAAGAGATAATGACCCTGATTAATCAGCACGTAATTTTCAAGAATTATAAATTTTTGAAAAAGTTTATTTCAAATTCTTCGCATTACCAAAAGAACAATTAGAACCGGTTACAGATATACTTGAAGTACTTCCATCAACAAATTTACCATAACGGTCGTTATGACCAACGGCTATCATTTTATTAAACTCTTAAAAGTTTCATTTACAACGATATTATTCTTACAAATATTAAAAAATTACACTATTTAAAATCATGTTTAAAAAGCGATGCAACTTAAGTGGTAATTTTTTGAAACAGAAATGTGAATTGCTAAATCATTGCAATTTGATGAACCAGTGGTGACTGGTTCATAAGGCTTTTAATAGGCGAGCCCCCAAACGTTCATTAAAACAAAAAACGATACAAATTATTATGAATTAAAATATTTAAACATATTTATAAGATATAAGTATAATCTACTTTTTATTACTCTAAAACATTAATTTAATATGGTCGTCGTTCGAAGCAACATAAATTAAATAGGTATTTCTATATACAATTTAAACGTGCAAAATGGTTTGCGTTTTTATAATCTGCGGTGCTTCTAAATTTTGTACTGATTGATCGATGTAGCATGTACGACGTGTTTCAAGTAAAACGGTATATTTGAGGTACGTAATATTTAAAAATACAAAAATGTTGTTTAATTTATTTTGAAAAATGACTTGAAATGAAAAAATTGAACAAAATCTCTGGAAAGAACTATTCTAAACTTGGGACTAAATTAAGCAAATCAAATTTCAATACGTAATTTTACACGGTATTTTTCTAATGCAGCTTATAATAAAAATAAGTGCTTAAGTGGATGATATACGATAAACGCCTTGCTTTGCTTAGTTTTATTTCGATGTTGCCGATAAACTTGGACTAAATTAAGATGTACCGTGTTACCTGTTATTTTGTAGTTGTCAAATATATTTATTCTAAATTAAAATTAACAGCTGCACTGGTTTACACGCCGCTACTAATTGTCAAATCACTTTACGAGTGAGGATAAACGCAATACAGCAAATATCGGCTATTTTACTCGCTTTTTTACCTTTACATAAACGTTCGTGTATTCAAATGCTATTTTACGACATTACATGTGCTGGGGAAATCTATTCTAAATATTGATAAGCTGCAGTGCTTGGGTTAATTACGCAACGTTCCAAATGTTCCTTAAGATTTTGGGTAAAGACTTGGCTACTTAAATTATAAACTTTTCCGTACCACAAGTTCAAAAAAACAAGTATTTTGAAAGTTATCCAAGCCTGTAGAGTTGATGTAAACACAGTTTAGACTTAAGAAGCAGCACAAACAGCACGTGCGACCCATATCGTTATTAGTGTTGCTAAAAAGTATACAGCATTTTAAGGGTTACAATAATAACATAAATTTTGTATAAAACAATTCTTATCACATACGTATATTGTCATGATATTTATGTAATTCCTTTGCTTAGATATCAAAAACATTATGTATTTAAAAAATTAAGACTAATTGAAAGCATTTAGTTAGCGTTGTTTTAAAGTAAATTACCTTTTTAATCTGATAATCCGATTCTCTTACATCGTCACAAATTTGCAAAACATTCATTTTTTACTATACCTTGCTGAACTCTGTATCAAATCGTTCTTGGATTCAAATTGTAATAATAAAGTAATGAACAACATTATGTTAGTAAATAAATAAGGGCCACACTTTTCTATGACCCTTGTGCAAGTTCACCCTTTTTAGAATGTGTTGCGCTAGTTTTGAGAATTTAAACGTTTTATATAGTGGTACATATTTGCAGTTGTAGATCAATAATAAAACATTTTTTAGTAATTTTTGAAGGATCATCAAACAAATGACTGACTACAGAAACCACCACTTACATATTGCACCTTATCTTACGGTTAATTTTACAAATTTACATTATCCACAAACGATTATAAATCTCTTGTCAACTTTGTGTGGTACACACCATTTTTAAAAAAATTGTTGTTACGTATATAATGCGATGTACAAAGGTAACACCGCAATATAATAGAAAAATAAATACAATCTATAGGTAGGTAAACTAGCATTTTTAACTATGCTATTATTCAGTAGCAACAACGGTCAGTTCCAATATGGTAGCATCGTATTCAAATACAATTTAATGTAAAAAATTGTTAATGACATCTGGTTCCTTTTGCGATAACTTCACTTACACTAGAACTAGAATATTCAACCTTTAAACTTTTTTATCTACCGAAGTAAATGTATACATTAATTCTATCGTAAATTTTTAATGTTTTCTGGTTTATTCTTAAAATCAAAATTCATTATTTAAAAACTATTTTTAAATGCATAAAGACTTACCTTATATTACTCATAAAGTATTTCAATTTTTCAATTTTTTGGTTCCTGTGTCCAAAGAAAACAATGACAGTTTCCTTTCTGTTTATCAAAAGAAACTTTTTTAATAATGTTTTGAGTTGTGATTTTTTTCGATTTTCTAGCCATGCTGTTAATTATATAAAAAATGTTTTATTTTTAAAACTAGTTATAATCAAGCAAATTGAGACTTATTGAAATTACGGTATTAAAACAGTTATTATAAGAAAAACTACAACAACAAACTTACGACAATACAATAAGCCATTTTGTTTGTTAATAAGCAATTAATAGTCTTGATAATATTAACGCAATGTTCGGTAACGCTTTAAATATTTGCAATTATTAATAGCGCTCATTACCAACTTTGTTGGTTAAATAACGATGAAGTGTAACTAATACGTCAGATTTTTGATAAATAATTTAATTTGTATTTATATTATTTTGTATTTAATATTTGTAGTATTTATTATTTTAAAAACAAACTTTACATGAATTGCAATTAAATATATTTACACTTTATATTAATTAAGGATATTTCAATTCAGGTTAGCAAATTATTACTATACTACGTAATTTTAACTAAAAGACAATAATTAATTTAATTGTATGGTAATTTGTGACGTTTTTTTCCAGGAGCTATTTATAAAACATAATTGTATGTTATCTCTAAAAATATCGGTTTATTAAAATAACAAATTATACTTTCGTAGGAATACTTAATGAAATGTTTTTATTGTTAAAAAATATATAGGTTAAAATAAACTACAGTAAATAAAGTTTATAATATTTATGTAACCTGTAGAAGAATTCCGGACATATTTTACAAAAACGTTGTGTGTATGTTTATGGTCAATGTTTTAATGATTTAACATTACTTTAAATACCAGAATATGAATTTTTATTTACAAATATATAGTGTTTTTATTTATTTGTAAAATTAGCATGTGTATAAAAACTACTGTTGATTATATCAATTTCAATTTAAAAGATCTAACAAAAAGTAAATTAAAAGACAAATTAGTGTATATATTTGCATTTAATAATATACTCAAAAAATAGTTTTTGTTTGTTCATTACGTTGTGTACTTTGTATTTTTTATTAGTTTTATAAAAGAATAAATTATAACAACGTAATTTAATAATTATAATATTATTTTAATTAATAGATGATTATGTAAAACTATCTAAATTGACTAGAATGTTGATCTTTAGATCCAGTCATTTGACCTCATTCTTTTATTGAAGCGTTTATGAATAATTTTCTTTTTCCAGAATTAAAATAGCTTATTTTTATTTTTAAACCACATAGTAAACCTAAAATGTTACTATATATTAATTTAAGTACTGTAGTTACGTCCTCCTTTAATATTGAATTACTGACTTAGATTGTAGGAAGTTCTTCACTAGGAGGGGCAATTAAACCACTCAAGATTTTATTATGGCGACGTTTCGTGCACAAAGGCGTGAACTTCTTCAGACCACTGAAATATATTGTGAGTAAGCTAACACTTCTTTTTACATAACAACTAATATTATTTTAGGTATAAACAACGTAGAAACTTACACTAAAATGTTAGAGTGGAGTAGTCCTTAACTCCAAACGACATGAAATTTGTACACAATAATAATTAAAATTAACATGAATTTACAATTTACAATTATTTTAATTTATTTGACTTGTAGAAATAGTTTAACAATTGTTCATGTTAATTTTAATTTTGACTACTTTAGGTAAACTTATGATTAAAATAATTATTAAATATTTGAATTTTATTGTTAGTAGTGTTACTTAATTTAAGCAGTTTTTTTAGTAACAAACATTTAAAGTATATTAATTGTCTTTACTTCAATCGAATCATTTATGTTACCTAAAAAACGCACGTTTATAATTTCTATAACTTTTATTTGACGTAATATTTTATGTGTATTGTTTCTATAATTTTTATTTGACGTAACATTGTTAGTATTTTTTAAAATTTATTAATAAAAATTTTTTAAATTGGCTTTGTGGTTTTGCGTTGTCGTAGTGCGATACACAATTTTTTTATCAATATTTTTTTAATTTGTATTATTTGGTTTTAGTTTTGCTGATTTTTTAGGTTTGGTCAAAAATATTTATGTTTTTTATTATAGTAAATAGTTTTTTTATTGTTCTAAAACTTAACTTGTTCTAAAACTTTGTTAGAATTGATCAAATTCAACCAATTTTCATAATTTTATGTGGATTTTTAGAGATTATAAATTCCCATTTAATATTGCTTTTTGTTATATGATTTAAATTGGATTTCAAGAAATTATATAGACTTTTCAAATAATTTTGAGCGCTTTTAAAATTTTTAGCACCGTTGCTAGATGTTGTTGCTAGAATGCTTTTGCAATCAATAAATCTTTTTAACGCCAATAAAAAATGTCGGTTGTCAGTTCGGTGACTAGTTCTAGATAAACGGCTCTAGTTGTCTTGCAAACGAATAAACAAATATATGATTTGGGATATTTTACGCTTCTCGTTTTTTTATTAGAATTCGGCTAGCATAATTTCGACGCATGTTATCAAATGAAGATGCTTTGTATTGCAATCATTTTGAGGCTAAATTGTTTATTAAAAGATTGTAAGAAATCGGGTTAGTTCAGAAACCTTTTACACATTGTCTAACAATTTTCTTAACGCAAACGTTATCGGAAATTGGCAAGTATTGTTTGCGTACACATGTTAAGAGTTGATTGACTAACATTTGCATGTTAGTTTGTAAATATTAAATTGGTTAGGTTATACACCTTGAGAAGTAAAACAGAGTGTCTTTTGGTAAAAAGGAAAACGGAGTTTTTTATAATACCATATTCGTAGAGAAATAGGTTAAATGGTAAAATTTTTGATTTGCTAGTTAAATTTTTATAATTTTCTAGCAATTTTAATTCATGTAGAAATACTTACAATTGGCAAATATTAAGTTATTGAAATTCGCTTTTTTTCTGCAGTTAATAAGCACGTAGTTCTTGTACCTTCAGGAGATCTCCAAGCAACCGTGCGTTGCAATTTGATTAATTTTGACTTATCAAACATGTTAAACATTTGGGATTTACTTCCGTAGCAATTATGTCCAAACACGGTTTTAAAGAAAAATAAATTTCAAATAAACAGTTCGATTTGATCTCAGTTGTTTTTTGTGATTTTTAATATGTAATTGATTTGTGTTAATTACTTTTCGGATTTGACAAGAATTTAAGACTATTCCATTAAAGGATGCTGTCAATCAGTTTTTGTGGAGTAATTTCTCGTGATAATTTACCGAATTGTTGTTAGATTTGACATGACTCTAAGGCTGAGTATTAGGTGAGGTATAAATTCGTTTTATTAATTCTGCCAAGAATTCAGCCACTGAAAACTTTAAACATATAATGGTTGCACTATGCAGCGAAATAACACGGAATTTCGCACAATCAATTTGGTTTAGATTTGATTTAATTGGTTATTGGTTTTTATACAGACTCACGCGCTATAATCCGTAAAACTGCTGTCAGAATAGCCGTGAATCTAAATTATTAGTACATTTGATAGAATTAGATATCTCAGGATACCTAACTTGATTAATAATGGTAATTGAGATTGAAAATCTTGCCATTCTGTATTCAAATTTTGAGGTAAGCTTTCATCCCAATGTAACCGCAGCAGCCAAATGAGTTAATTTTTTTTGAAATCGTTGACAAGATTGTTGTTTTACTAATTAAAATTTCGTTAGAATTAATTTTGATATCAAATTGTATTCAGTCAAATTCTGAATTTTAAATTACACCTAATGTTTTACAATTTTCTATTTTCACAAGAGGAATGGTTTGAAACAAAAATTAATTTTTTTGGTTCCAAATCTCGTAGTGATTTAACAAATATCTTTCTTATGAGACAACCTGTAAAAGTAAGTATTGTCGTTAACTCATTTAAACTTTCTTTCGTTTGGATTGGTTAGAATGTGTCGATACATTTTTTCAATGTCTGCCGCTAAGACAACGCTGAATTTGCGGCACTTTATATGAATTAAAAATAAGTTGTTTTGAACAACTAGACCTACTTATTTAATATGATTTATTGATAGTCCAGAGTCAGATTTTGCACATCCGCACTCTAAATTTTGTAGTTAATGAGGTTGATTTTAAAACCGCATGGTTAGCTGCATAATATCTTTACATGTTAATTGTTTCAGTTTTTATGGTCATGGTCTTGATTGTTGATGTCTTTAGTGAGATCTTAGACATGTAGTGTAAAGGGCTTAAAAGTCGGGTGCAGATAATAACCCTGTAAATGTTTCGGCTAAGGTCAAATATAAGCTAAGAGCTATAAGGGTCGTAGAAACCTTTTGGGGAAAACTTCATGTTTTTGTTGCTTCCCATAGAAGAAAGTACCATGAGCCTAGGCTTGGCTCAGGCTGGGCCCAAGTTTGTACAAGCTTGGGCCAAGCTTGTAAGCCAAGTTTGGCCCAGCCTTGGTAAAAGTCTGGAATGATAATCATGATCCAGTCCTGATCGCCAGCCCTGGGCCATGCTCAGTTGCAAAGACTGGGCCATGATCGGTTGCCAAGACTGGGCCATGCTTGGTTGCCAAGACTGGGACATGCTTAATTGCTAAAACTGGGCCATGCTTAGTTGCCAGTACTGGGCCACGCTTAATTGCTAGAACCAGCCCAAAATTAAATGCCAAAAATTAGGCATTAATAAAACAATGGAATAAATAATTGTATCAACGTATTTACACTTTATTTTTATTACTCGTATTATGTACTATTTAAATTACATCAATTACTATCAAACGCAGCTTCCGCACCATTCTGAGTTTCACCATGCAGGGAACTAATACCCAGACTCTGAGCGACTTTCGTAGAATTTAATACGGTAATTTCACTATCTTTAACCTTGCGATTCACTCTCAGGCCTTAGTGCCGCTCTCCAAATCATTTGTTTTGTACGGTTTTTTGAAGCGTCGTAATCCTTGGACATGATCTTCTGAAATGACAATAAATTATGTTACACAATTACAATAACACTAGGCATCATTACTTCTAGTGTTAGACTAAATTCAGTTACATCTGTGAAAAAAATAAGTTGTACAATGTAATATGAAAAATCACACAGTTTAAAACTTATGAAAAATAAAATCCGAACTATTAAAAGGTTAATTACAAGATGGTACCTCGAGATAATATTAATACTATAAATAAAGTTATTGATGTACGTAAATACTTACTAGCTTTACGAAGAACCTTGATTGCGTAATTTTTCCACGTCTAGTAAGGTTCACATTCAAGTTCAATTCATTTTGGCACCTTTTGTTGGATATTTTTTGGTTTCCTGTATCACTAGGGTCATTAACGTCACTCACACAGCTGCTGTTTACACTTTTTTTTTTAATTTTTGGTTTATTTAACGCACGCCATCTTTAAACTCTAAGGTAAAAATCAGACATGATTACTTTTAGTAGCCTCGCCTCGTGATAATTGCGGAGTAATGAAAGAAATCATATTTGAAGGTTTTTTCCTTCTAGTTAAAAAGTACTAACATTGAATGACTGTATAACTAAAACTCGGAGATTTGATTCATTACCTTTACTGCTCTAGCAATGAGAAAAATCTTACATTTAACTAACAGATGATCTAAACAAGGATGGCGGTTGCGCTAAACGATAATATCCGAATCTCGCCATACGTAACCGAACGGCTTAAATTTCAATTTTACACTTTCGATATTATTATAACTCAACTTATTAACCGATTCTTTTAAATTTTTAACGCCGAAAAAAAATCTTATTGCTATTTTTTTGGATAATCCAGCTTTGGCCGAGGCTGAGTCAACCAGTCTTGGCCGAAGCTTGAATTTCCATGGAATAGCCAAGTATGCAAACTTGGTCCAAGCTTGGGTAAGAATTGGCATGGCCGAGGATGGGTCAACCAGTCTTGGACCAAGTTTTGGTTCCAATGGAATGGCCAAGGCTGGGTTATCCAAGCTTGGGTCAAACTTGGATTCTCATGGAATGGCCAAGGATAGGTTATCCAAGCTTGGGCCAAGCTTGGTTAATAATTTGCATAACCGAAGCTGGGTCAACCAGTCTTGGCTCAAGCTTGGGTCCCCATAGAACGGCTGAGGCTGAGCTACCCAGTCCTGGGCCAAGTCTGGGCCAATACAGGTACGCCAAAGATAGGTTTCCCAGTACTGGCCCAAGTCTGGCCCCGTTGTCTAACTTTAAGGTTTCCTGTATGGGTTACCTGTCTATGTAGGATAAATGAACGATACCAAACAATAAATAGGGCGCCAGCGACTCTTTTGATAAGAACAAAAGTCACAAAATCTAAAAAAATAACTTAGACAAGGAAAGATAAATGTAGAATCAAAAATAGACTAAAACGTAATTCTCAAAAACATTAATGAGTACATCCAACACAAATAAAAATGAAATTCAAATATAAACAAAATTAAACAACTAAATATATAAAACTCAATCCACAAAAAGAGGATAATGACCTTTAAAATAATAATTAACTAAATCAGATTCCAAGTGAATCGCGTGAATGCACAATAGGAAAATGATATGAACGCGGGAGTAGGAAAAAAACCAAAGTACGATAGGCACGTAAAATTTGATTTCAAAATCTAACTTAAATTATATAATTGGAAATGATGGAAACGTGCATAATATTAACACGTTACAGTAGCTTAATGCCAAATATTGATTAATGAATTGGAAATATTGATTTTTTAACTGAGGATTTTTAATAATAATTTTCAAGACTCACAAACCCTTGAGTAGCAAACTTTGATTTGCCTAAACTGTATAACTAAGAATTAAAGGGCATTGAAACTACATAACACCCAGAGGAATCCCTAGAAGTAGTATTCGCAAAGTGATTTTCACAAAAGCGTTTATCCTTTGATAATAAAGACATTTTGTCATTGGGTTTAACATTATCAAATTTCCAAAGTTTGATTAATGATTTATTTAAAGATTCGTTTGATTCAAGAAAAAGATTGGACACAGATATGTTTTGATTTGCACTTGAATTATTTAGGCTTATGTTTCCGGTTACCAACCATCCTAAAAGCGTTTTTGGTAAGATTGGTTTATTATTAGTTATTAGCATAAAGTTTTAGCTTTTGTAATTATTTCTTATATAAGCTAATTGTATGTTTACAGATTTATTTATACGACTTAAAATTCAATTTATACCTAGAATGATTAAATTAACCGGTTGCAATTTAAGAACGATATTATTCAAATTTTAATAATATTATTCATATCACACACATGATACCATATTTAGAAACAGAAAAAAAAAGATTGAAGAACAAATTAAATTTATCTATACAGACGAATAAAGGAAATATTATAGTGTTCATGTATGTATATTTATTTTGTAAGTTTTAATAACTATACTAATCTTCAACGACACGGATTAGTGTCAGAAAAATTATTGATTCACACTAAATGATACATTTATAAGTTATATGCAGTATGAGGTTTAGTGTAATGAAGATGCTGTCAAAAAATGTATTTTTTTGTGTGCCGTTTGAAATATTAAATTTATTATTGAATAGTTAAAATTAGTAAAAATTTAACTCAAGCAGAAATACAGATGTAATTTGTTATGAAAAATGCAATATAAGTAAACTAAAATTGTATTTTTTATGATTATAGATGAAAAAATAGTAGTTTACATAAAAATAGTATTTATATAATGCAGTAAACGTTAATAATTGTTTCTAAGAAGTCAGTGAAAGAGTAATTTTACATTATTGAAATCGGTCAAGTTTAGGTATTGACAAACAAGCACACGTATGTTAAAACCTTTCTTTTAATACACTAGGTCACAAATAGCGTGTTTTTAAATTTAAAAAAAATAAATAAATAAAACATACCAATAATTAATTTTTATTTTTATTTTAATTGGTACTATAGGTACTTACTTTCAGCTATTTTTCGCATTCTAATTTTGGTTACTTTTTACTTTTAAGGGTTCTATAGTGTCAAGCATTTAAGCATATTAATAAACAAATATTACTAGAAATTTGTTTAAAACATTTTTTTATTCTCTAGTATGTACACGTTTCTATTAGTTAGTAACCGTTATTAAAAATTTTAAATAATTAATGTCACGGTCTCAATAAAATATCTAACATAATTAAACAAGCTAGTGATAAATTATAAAACTAGTTATTACAAAGAAAAACTATATAATCGTAACACTTGCGTTTCAAACATACATTTCCTTTGAGTGCATTATTTAATAATTTAAAAAAATGATCTTTAAAATTATATTGTTTTACAGTTTGTGTATTTTTATAACACATGCAGAGGTATGTTAAACCAACAACACAAAATTATTTTACTTATAGTAATTATTATGAAAATAGATAATGTCGGAAATAGCTAATGCTTTTCGTGATCAATTGGTTTTAAAGAAAGCAGAATGTGATAAAAAATTTAAAGTGGGACCATATTCTGTGGAAGCAGCAATACAAGATGGAGTTACCGACAATTCTCTAAACTGCTTTTTTGATTGTGTAGTACAACCAGACGTAATAAGTGATGAGGGAAAGCTGAAGCCTGATATCTTTTACAAAATTATAGACTCAAAATATCATCATTTAGTAGATTCTACAGTAAGTGAATGTAATAGTAGTGTTAAAAAAACAGATTGTGGTATAGGAGTTGCCTTACTAAGATGTGCATATTTTACATTCAGAGATGCAGTCAGCAAACAATCTTAATAATTTAAGTTTTAAAATAATATACAATTAACGATATTTTATAATGCAATTTTTATTATAATTATTCAAATGTAATATTTGCTTGGTTTTTTGCAATCTAGTCGGGGTTGATAGAGTTTTACATAAAATCACTTTTTTGTCACATACTACTATAAACTATTTTATGTGCCTATAAGTTGCCAAAAACTAGATTCTTTAAATATATTTAAATATAAATTTACTTGAATTTTTTGTCCTTTACTAATAAAAACGATATTTTAAAAATGTTAAAAAAAGGTATAATCACTTCTTGTCTGTCTATATAGGTTTTTATTTTTGTTTTGTCAAACAAAGTAGACTTCTGTTTTGAATTGCCTCTATATCAACCATTATACAAAATTTACCAGCTTTATAAGACCAATTAGTTTTCGCCGAGAAAGCTTAATTAACTATGCTTCGATATACTCGACGGATTTGCTGCTATTAGCAAAAAAAACTTTTTTAATAACCGTTTACTTTATTTTTTATCAAATCAAGAGTAGCTCTACTAAAAGGTGTGGCAACCTAATTTCTTAATTACTTGTTCTTATCGTTAAAATAATAAAAAAACCATAATGCATAATAGTGCATTTGTTGTATAGTTTAGTGTTGTTAATTTCTGTATTGTTGGTTGCGTCGTTTTGTAAATAATTTTTGAAAATATAGAAATAAAGTTCAGTTTAAACTCGAAGGTCTTTTGGATTAAATGTGCATATAAGAATGGTCGAACATAAAACAAAGGAATAAACGTACATTTATAACACTTACATTTCACTACGTAGGAAGTAGGTTTGCTGACAAATTGTAAGTTTACTGTAAATAGTGTAACTTAAATTATTTATAGAGAATAACAAAATAGTATGTGGCTGTTAATCTTACATTGTAATGCAATCTTATATTCACTGAAATAAATTACTTCTTAATCAACGAACTAATTAGGGTTATGTTGCTAAAGTAGCACACGACTCCAAAGTAATCACCCCGACGCACAGTGCATCGAGCTGAACCCAAAAATTAAAAAAAAATTCAACTCGTTGGAAACCAAAGTAGACGTTGATAAGACAATTGAGTGCGCTGTCATGACCAATGACAATGACCAATTCTAACAATGTTTTCCGCTTGGATTGACTTGTCACGACCTGTCAATTTCTCAATTTGAAGTTGCGTTTATAATTATTAAATAATTTCCAACTATTGTTACTTGGGAAAGTTGATCAAAAGTAAAAAAGAGTCAGTGTTCATCAACAACATTTCATGGAGAACATGGATCAAGGTATGTACTTTGAAATATTTGGTTTTGTATGCCTTTGACTTATTTGTATTTTTTTCTGCATGTTTTATAGATTGCTGTTTCAAAATCATCCACATTTTTCAGTGGTCAAACTTCACGGAAGGTTAAAAAAACATGTCATATCATTTCGTAGTTGCAGATTTTTATTGCTGCCTAATGAATGAACATTAATATCAAGTAGAGTTCATTTGCGTCTGATCGCGATTCATCTTAATATGATATTTTTTGCAGAGCGATTCAGATCGATAAAAAATGTTGATGTATTAGATGTATAGTGTCAAAGCAAAAAATTAAACAAAACTTTAGTCGTGTTTGAGAAAATGTATTCCCTTCTAGCGCTGGATGAATGTCCTGACAATTTTCGTCAAGAACTGATGACAACTAGCTGTCTGTTTTGTCTTAACATGAATAATAAATGGAAAGAGGTTAGTCGAAGCAGAAAAAGACTTCTGGAACGTCACGAGGCTTGGCTACAGCAACAAATACGATATTCATCCACTGAAATAAGCAAACTCAGATCAAAACTTCCACGTGGAAACCCCTTGAAGCCCTTCAATAGAGCATCACTCAAGACGAAAAAAAGGCGGTTAGCAGGACATTTGATGAGCTACAATTCGCCGCCGAAATGACTCGTCGCACAACAGAGATCAAAGCTGAAACTTCTTCACTAACTCCATCTCAAACTCTAGCTCTGTATTTAGATTTGTCAGAAAATAAATACAAAGAGTTAAGGTTTGTAGTAAATACTATTTGCCCAAACTGCTTTCCAAGTCTCTATAAATTGAAACAAGTCAAAAATGCCTTTATGCCATTATCTGTTTCAGTTACTGAAACCTCAGCTGAAGCGAGCCGGCAGGAACTCCTTCACCTGACTGCTTAGAGCATAATTAATCTTTGCAATTTAGAGATTGACAGTAATCGACTCAAACTGATGTGTGATGGTAGTTCTAGTCACAGCCAATACAAACAAAAATTCACAGATGTTTCCAGAACTGATGAGTACTTGTTCTTGGTAGCATTAGTATCTTTAAAATTGGTTAACCTAGACACTAAAAAAAACGCGTAGGTCAATGCTAGGCCATCATTGACACTTTACTGCTGGCCTATAAAATTTATGTTTCAAAAAGAAAATGCAGAACTAGTGCGCGTGGAGGAGAGGTTGATAACAGAGAAAATCAGTCAACTGCAAAACAGTCATTTCACAATGGAGAGCGATCAAGAATGTCATGTCAGCTAAGAGCTCCTTTTTACAATGATAAATGGCAGTGTGAGCAACGTTTTATCTGATACAAATGCCGCTTCCAAATGTATGATTTGTGGTGCTACTCTAAAGGATATGAACACAAAGAAAGTGTTGACTAGGGTACCTCATGCAAAAAACTATGGCTTGGGTTTGTCCACCCTACATTGTTGGATTAGGTTTTTCGAATGCCTTTTGCATATAGCCTATAGGTTACCCATTAAATACTGACAAGTAAAAAGTAATAAAAATAAGGAAATCATAAACATGAATAAGAAAAGAATTCAAGCTGACTTCAAATCGAAAAAGAGTCTTTTAGTGGACAAGCCCAAGACAGGTAATAGCTCGACTAATAATGGTAACACTACTTAATCAATTAGTTAAATTAGTACCTTTATGTTTAGCAGTAGTGGTAGTTATTAAATTTCTAACATTTTTAGTATTAATACTAACTATATCAATTAGTGTGTTTATAAGTAGTTGTTGCTAACAATATCACATTTTGTGTAAAAATTGATTTTCTTTTATTCAATATGTATTTTCTAAATAGAGCATTATACTTTAAACATAAATTTATTTATTAGCAACTTTTAGGAACAGACACAAATCTCAATAAATAAAAAATAAATTTAAAGTGCTTAACATTGAGAAAAAATTCACTTGTATACTGGACAGAAGAAAATTAATTTTTGCACAAAATGTGATATTGTTAGTAGCAATAACATATGATCAATAAGTCAAGAAATAAGTCAATCTACAATTATATTTATTCTAAAACTAGTTTCGACAATTTAAATTGTTATTATCAGTTAAAAAGTTAAATAAAATTATAAAAATTAAATGATAAATATCAAAAAATTAAAAAAAATTTATTACAATATCTTTTCCACTTAGAGATGGATTACTTTAACTTTGTTAGTAGCAAATACTTATAAACACCGTAATTGATACAGTTAGTATTATTTTGTAAAGATATTTATTATAAAATGTTTTTTTTTATTATAACTATACTATTAGTACAACCCTTGTTTATATACATTATAGTTAGACAATGACTGTGCTAAAATTAAAAATATTAATTTGGATGCAAAACGCTAGTAGTTTTCGATGCAAACGCAAAATTGACATATCTGGCGCTGCTTTTATTAATATTATAGATTTCTCAGTTACAGATCAGTATATTCGCTGACAGTAATCTATAAAGATACGGTTTTGAGAAATTTGGAAAAGACATACGTTCTTTTTAGTACATGTAAAATAACCTTGAGAGAAAATAAATCTATGCACAATACTTATGTTAAGAAATTTGGCCTACGTAAACAACTAGTATTCTGAAAAACATAATCATTCCCCTAATAGAAGACAATTTTATAATTGAACGTACAGTTTCTAAGTTGTATATTTTTTTATAGTATTCTAGCGATCAAACAATAAATTAAACTACCAAATTTACAAAATTTCTATTTAAATTTGATATAAATTAGATTAAAGTTAACTAGTTAATGAACACACATGCTGATAAAAAAATTATAAAAGATATTTTGGGTGGGCAGGAATGTTTAGATAAAGATGATCTTTTTATGTCAAAAATCGAAATATTCTACATGTTTCTCCATATTAACATAGTAAAAACACATCTGGCATCTAGTATATTGTAGGCAATGATAGTATCATTTCTCGTCGAATGCTTCTGTTTTTAACTATGCAATGCACGCCGCTTAATAGAATCACGTTGGGACTTGAGGTTTTGATAACAATAACCCAATGATAAAAATCTCCAAAATTGAGAGAAAAATGCTTATTTGTTAGAAAACAGTAAATACATACAGCGCGTATGTGATTAACATGTTGTTAATTTAGAAGGTGCAATCAAAGCATATATACAAGCAAAATTTTTTTACAAAACGTTTTAAAAAAGCGGCATTTAGAACCAACGGATCTATAGCATTAAACAGTTTGTTGTTGTTAATTTAGAAGGTGCAATCAAAGCATATATACAAGCAAATTTTTTTTACGAAACGTTTTAAAAAAGCGGCATTTAGAACCAACGAATCTATAGCATTAAACAGTTTGTTGAGACGGTTAATAAAACAAAATCAAAAGCAACGTTATGATGCTTCATTCACTATTCCAAGAATTACAAAATTCTTCTAAGAAATTTTCTGACACTAAAAATAAATACAAGATAACGTTATGACATAAAAAGTAGTTACTTTAATTAGTTATTCTAAGAAGGCACGTGTTTTCCAAGTTAATTCTCAAAAATAACGTACTTACAGATTTTGAAATAATGTACCGTTTCGTAAATCAGTCAAGTTATTTAAATAAATAAATAACACTGCAAAAATAAGATAAATATGCAAAACAACTATTTTTAGAGTACAATGATAACATTTTTCACTCTAAACAAGCGTATTGTGAAAATTCAGCTCAAAAATGCATACAAAATAAGTTATTGGTCATGTATAGAAACAAACCTGAAATAAATTGATAACATAAACCGAAATTATGATTACTATAAGCGGCGTTTTTTCTATGTAGTAGCATGCGTCCGAATTGTTACTTTAGTAAAGTGAAAACATTACCCAATTGAAAACATTATCCGTGATTTTGATAAGCGGCGAGCGCTGTAATAGTAATTCATACCAAATTTTAAATTATTAATTTGGTCCGAATTTTTGAAGCATTGCCGTGTATTATTGATAAAGAGACATTTAAAGTGCTAATACGTTTGTATATTTAAATTTTATGTGCTTTTTGAGTAATATAAAAATTTAAAGAAAATCAAAATAGTACATTTTCGTTGGCTTCCAGCTTGAAAAGAAAGTTAAACAAGGTAAATGAAACAAACCACTCAATCGATTATAATTTTATAGAAACGTTTGCAGGATTTGATTCATTCTATATTTTGTTTATAAACCGAAATTAAAGTGTACGAATTATTTTTGCAAACTCGGAGTTTTAACAATCAAAGCAAGTTAACGGGTAAAACATTGCTTTGCACGTATGTCAAAACTAATAGCGTGTGTAAGTAGCTTACTTGTGCCGCTATCGTTTACAATCCTTTAATAACCAAAAACGGTTTGAGGCTTTGCATTGTTTATTACCTTGTTTTTACTATCGCCATCCAACATGTATAACATGGCATGACATATTATTGATTTCTGAAACTGTCACACTTTAAAATACGAGGTTACAATACCTATAACACCAACTATCCTAATAACACAGCAAGAGGCGGTTCAGCGATACTGATAAAACGCCGTATAAAACATTATAAAATTCTAAGATACTGCTCTAAATTTATCCAAGCAACCACAGGATCTATAGAAGACTGGATTGGACCCGATAATATTTCTGTTGTTACTGCCCATATCCGAACTTTAGGCAACCGATTTCTGGCTGGTGGAAATTTTAATGCAAAGCACTCTCCCTGGGGTTCTAGTGTTTCCAACCCAAGAGGTAGAATACTACTATCTATTATACAAATAAATCAGCTGAGCTACCTCTTCACTTTACAATCTACTTATTGGCAGAGTGATTTAGCAAAGATCCTTTACTTTTTTGACCTTTTTATAGTCAAAGGCTATCTAGAAATCTCGTCGTACCTTAACTGATCTTTGTACCATAGTTCCAAGATAGCACAACTTAGTACATCAGTAATAAATAAGATTAGATCTCCAACCTTAACTAATAACAAAACAGACTGACACCACTTTATAACAACAAAACAACTAATATGCCATTAAAACAGAAGAAGACATTAAAGTAACGGTTAAAGCAATAATCCAAACAAGTCATCTAGCAGCTTCAAAGGCCATACCACAACTATTACCTACTATTACAAATAATACAGCCCCAGAGGACAAACGTAGATTTGACACAGCAGCCCGAAATTTTAAAAAACTTAGAAAACAAGCAAAAAATAAGTATCTTAACGAATACCTAGAAGAATTAACCGCAACAGAGGATACTGATTACTCCCTTTGGAAAGCCACTGGCAGACATATTAGACCTAAAAATCACATACCCCCAATTCGTAGTGCAAGCGGTACATGGGTTTGTGTAGTAACAAAAATAAAGCAAATACTTTTGCAACTGATCTTCAGGAAGTGTTTTGACCTCTTCCCTCTATTGACCCAAACACTGATGTAGAAGTGAACAATTTCCTTTTGGCCTCCCACCAATTTGCATTACCCATCAAACTTTTTACCATAGCTAAAGTCCAAACAATGATTGACGAAAGGATTAACTGTAAAACATCCCCTGGTTATGACTTAATCACTGATCGCATATGGAAGGAACGGCCTTTTAAAGCTATCTGCATGCTCACTCTGATTTTTAACAGTATTTTACGTACAAGATTTAATTATTCCGATTTAATGGAAAACAGCTCAAATTATACTTATCCCCAAGCTCGGAATGCCCATTAATGAGTTCACTTTATAGAGCCCCGTCAGTTTGCTAATACTGTTCTCTAAGCTGTTTAAAAGATTATTCTTGATCAAACGGTTCCGGAGTCTAAGTGGTACATAATGCCAAATAGATTACAGTAAAACTGCTCAAAAAACTGTCTATACAAGATAACATTAGTTAAGGAATTAAACGAAAATTATTATAAACATATATTTAAATTTTGTAAAGGTATCAATGCCAATATCAGTAATGAATAAAGTTTTCTTAACTATCTGATTTTTAGTGATAAAACCACGTTCTGTTTTGATTGAAACTATACATTTAGAACTATAGATGCTTATCTAATTACTAAAAATTTCAATGTGATGCAAGAAAAGCATACACACATCTACTAAAATTAAATTTTTAAACAGGTTTTACTAGAAGTGGTATTTTGTGTTCTTATTTTGCTGGTTCTTTAAATAGTAAGATATAGTTAGAGTTCCTTATATTTAAATTAATTCCGGTTTTAGCAATGTTATATTCAAATAAATAAAAAACTTAGGTATGCCGAGTGTTAATGTGTGGTATCAACAAGATGATGCTACGCCATATTATTCACTTCGTATTAGAGAATACTTAGAAGATTTTTTTTCTGATAGGATAAAATCTGAGCGTAAAATATACTCTACATGTCGGAGTTTTTCTTCCACACAGCGATAATAAACATAACATGAATTTTCTTACTTATTTTATTGACACCGTACAACAAATTATGTTTATGTTTATCTATCTATCTAAACTAAAAGTTGTAATAAATTTCTCGTAAGCATAATAGGATTAATGTAATAATAACGCTTTATAAATGTATTAAACTACTATTACAAAAGTGCGTGACAACAAAAACATTTCCGTCAATAGGTATCTGGTATATAAAAAGGTAGGTCCTATAGAACGAGATATCATTTTCCACGTAATGAAACGAGCCTGAAAGAATCTTTTTGCATCTAAAACCTTTTGAATAGAGACTTAAGAGAGAATTACGTAATAATTACATATATTCGTATCACAAAACGTAAGTATGTATAAATTTCAAGCACATTTAAGAGTTTTCCCAAACGATCTTTGCAATGTATTTTAATGCAAAGAACTTGAAAATTATCTAAATACACATTTTTAATTACGATTTAAACATTTTTGTGTTTAAACTATCATTTGAATTACAACTCGTACCACTATCAAACCGACATTAAATCAACAATAATTAATAAAAATCGCTTAATAAATAAGTTTACACAAAAAAATGCATATAATTTTTTTTACATAATTCGAAATTGCCTAAGGATATTTTTTTTGTATTTTTAAAACTACCATTTATGAATTTACATTATTACAAACTAAAAGTGAAGGTATGTAGTTACGTCGATAGTTTTCTTTTCTTTACAATAGTTGTCAAGTATATATTATTTTCTGGTATCAACATAAAAAAAAACGAGAACATGTAATATTCTTACTTAAAAATTTATAGAAACTACAAATGATAAAAACATTTATGTAAATGACATTGGTTTATTTTATTTGCCCAATAAAATTAATTCTTTCTGAAATAGGACATTTAGAGGATGTTAAAATTTAAATTAATCTCGTAGAGCCGTACCGCGTGGATGTATGAGATGCATAATCACTGTAACTGTTTTAGATTATATAACGTTAAAAATTGATTATGGCCAAAGTTAATAATTACTATAATAAAACAGTAAAGTAAAGAAAAAGATCAAACAGATGTAGATCACTGTTAACGGCTAACCGACAATATTTACAATAAATATTTTAACTGAACTGCATATAAAAGTGCTACAGTGCACGCCGCTTATTGGTATCACTGATAATGTTATCAGTCGGGCAATGTTATCACATTATTAAAGAACCGACTGAACGTATGCTACTAAGTGCTACTACTTAGATAAAACACCGTATATAGTAATCATTATTTTGGTTTATGTTATCAATTTTCTTTGCAGGTGTACTTCTATACATAAACAGTAATCTATTTTGTATGAATTTTTTAGCTGAATTTTCACAATACGCTTGTTTAAATTAAAACATTTTATCATTGTACCAAAAAATAGTTATTTTGCATATTTAGCTTTATTTGTGCAATGTTATTTATTTAGTTAAGTATTTTGAAAGCTTGCGGGTTCTTAGAATAACAGCTTCACTTAGCTACGCAAATTACTAAGAAGAATTGGTTCTTATAACAGTGAATTGAACACGATAACGTCATTTTTGATTTTTTTTATCAACGGTGTCAACAAACTATTTAATACTACAGGCCCATAATTTTAAATTTATTTGATTCAAAATTTTAAATTTTTTTAAACGTTTTATTTATTTTTTTGCTTGTATTGATGCTATGATTTTAGTTGTTAAGTTAACAACCTGTTAATCAGATACACGCTGTATGTATTTACTGCTTTTTAACCAATAAACATTCATTTGTTTTTTTTTCAGAATTTTGGATATTGGTATCATTTGGTCATTGTTATGAAAAACTCCAAGTCTCAACGTGATTCTATTATGCGGCGTCCACGGCATAGCTAATTGTTTGTGCTATTTAAAATACAGATTTTTTTCTACTTTCATTTACATTATATTTTTTAGATGTAACTGTAATAGACATTTTTAACTTTGTGTTTGTTGGTTAGACAATTTACAAGAGCAATAAAATTAAAAAACAACAATTATCTGTCGATAAGTGCTTAAACTTCAATAACAGCGCTTATCGTTATGGACGTAATCAGTTTTCTTGTGTTGTATTTTTCTCTTTTTAATATTTATCGTTTTAGAAAATTACTTTGTTTAGTTCATAATTTATGCAAAATAGTACGACAACGTGATGTGTAACTTCTGATTTAATTTCTTCGTTTACCTACTGTATTAACTGGAGAAGTCTACATTTGAATTCCAAAGTGTAAAGTTGTTCCGAGCGTCTGTGATATCAGTGTCGTTTTAAATAAATAACGGCCGAAAGGCCAAATATGGAATATAGTTTTAATTTTAAATTTTTTAAATTCTCATCTCATGCAATTGCCATATGCACAAGTACGTTCGAATTATGATTTTAACTTGCAAACACAAATAACCCAACCACTAGTAGGGTACACACAACCAATCCAACAAATGAATATGCCAAATAATATACACAGTAGCCAACTCTGGACAAACTAGCAGCGGTACCAGCAACAATCTCAATAACAAATATCATCTCATAACTTCCGCCATGACTGATACAAACAAACAATGAAAATCAATTTTTGTTATATGTGCTTTTTTTATATTAGATTTATTTATTTTAAATACATTCAATGATGCATATACTATAACCGTTGTTTAAGTTTGTGCGGTTTCTTTTGTGTAAGACCCGGTATGGAAATTGATATTCGTTTTATGTATTTTGGAATTGTTTTATTGATTTCAAATTGATTTAAGAAAGTAATTTTACGTTTTTAGATTCAACTTTGCCAATTAAAGTTGTTGATAAAATTTTGTATTTAATTATTTCTAAATTATTACATTGTTTAATCATCAGTATTCTGCATTTACGTTGATATAGCCTTTACTTTGTTATGTAAATAAAAATCCAGTCGTAATTTATGTTTCCCTTCCGAGATATAATTGTAATTAAATATATTTTAACAGTTTGTTTATTTTAAGTTTGTTTAAAAGTTCTTTGTATTAAGTACGTTCAGAGTGCATTCGTATTTAGTTTATTGGTGTTAGTTTTATTAAATTACATTTGGAATGAAGTCATTTTTATAACTTATTAGCAGTGCTGTGCATTATCTAGATGAAATTATATAGATAATTTATCTAGATAATTTTTGATCATCTTTTTCCTTATCTAGATAAAAGTATTGAACATTATCTAGATGATTATCTTAGATGATCTTTCCGTTATCTATCATGAAATTATCTATATGATTTTTTAACGTAACATACATTTTTTTGATTAGATTTGTTTTGTAATTTTTATATTTACAAATATAATATTGTTTGTAATGTCTGTGGTAATGTACATAATACGGTCCAAATCGCTAAAACCTTATAAATAATCGCCGTAGATGTTTCGCATTTTTGCAGCTATTCTGCTGACAAAAACTAGACTCACGTAACCTTGAGCGTAAATACATGCAATACGAGATATAAACAAAAACACAACTCAAATTACTTTTTGAAACTGAACCAATTGCTTGCGATAAGTATCTTATCGTCTTTAAAAACAATAATAAGCTTTTTGATATACGTACATTTATTCAATACATTATCTTGCACGATTCATACATTGAGATTAACAGCTACTAATTCTGTAGTTTTGAAAATTTAATTAGTTGAAGTGCCTACACGCAAAACTATGCCCAAATTTAAAAAAATGCTTGATTGAAAAAGAGAAAATTCATGACTTTTTGAGCAATTGAAAGTGACAAACCTCGATACACGTGATTTAGAGGTCTTTTAGAAGACTATTTAAGTCATGGAGCTTTTAGCTTACTCTTTAAATCAACTTGTTAAGTAAGAAATATTAACGTTAAATTAAAGTCGCACTAAGATCCTAATGTAGACCGCCTAGAATAAAAACGCTCCTATATAGATCTATGATGTAAATTATCATATGAGTACAATTACTGACAACCTGTCAAATATAATTAACAAAACTGCAAAGCAAAAATGCTTTTTTAACATTTGGATTTGTTGTACTTACAATTACAAAAAGTACTGTGCAGAGCATAAACTGTTTAAAATAACCCAATTTTTTTAGAAGAAACAAAACTGCTTGCGTTTCTTTAAAAGTCAATAAAGCTAATTCTTTAAGGGATCGCTGATGTAAGCTGCTCAAAATTTAAAATATAATAAATTTTTGAGGATTAGTTGGTTTTTTGTGAAAAATTTGCTTAAAATATCGAACTACAAATGATAAACTTAAATTTAAAAAGAAAAAGCAATAATTCAGGAAGTGTGATTAACGGCTATGAGCAATAATTTTTTAATCTTTTACGTTCAAACTGACGTCGATATCAAAGCCAGATTTTTCCTAACTGTTACAAAGGAAAACTAATTAAGTTTATTAGAGACTTCTCCATTTGTGAAAAAGTTATTGATTAAACATATCAATTTCGGCGCTAATTGAAAGACTTTATAGTCCTGATTCCTAATAGTGTAAATTTTGCTTAACAATGAAAATTTTGAAAGGACCATATTGTATTAAGAAATTTGTTTTATATTTTATATTAGTAGGTCATTAAATCAATAAAATTTCTGTCATGTTTTTATTTCGGTAATTTTTTTTTTCAATTTGCCTTTCAATTTATTAATTATTTAATTTAATACACAATGGATTGGTATTGATGATGATGATAATTAAATGGTAACAATTTATTATTACCTGTTTGTACTTATTTGAAAGAATCATCTATCGTATTATCTACGTAAATTATAGATTATCTTATCTATTATCTAGATAAATTCTTCAACTTTTATCTAAATCGTTATCTAGATAAAAAAATGGGAAATTATCTATTATCTCATCTAGATGAAAATTTAATTATCTATGCACAACACTGCTTATTAGACAGTTGTTATGATTCAGGTCTCAACAAGTAATCTTTATGACCGTAATAAAATAAAATATTCTGTTGATTTAACATTTCTCACTGAATGAAAAACCGTTTTCCAACTACTTTGGTGTCGTAATTAAACCTGTTTACACTCTCTTTGCATTTCTTGGTGGTATTGCATTCTTGTACGGAGATTTGGGACACAACCTTTAGGAAAGGGTAGCCGATTAAGTTATTAAATAATCAATAAATGATTTTGGTTTGAGGGCATAGTGGGTTGGTTGACAATCGTTCGAAATGCCTCAAGTAACGGAAGGTAGTTGGTTGGGTGGTGAAACCACCCCCTCTTCCCTCATTGGATACAGTAATACCGTAGAAAATATGCAGAAAACATGAATTTTTAGTGCAGTTAATGGAGTTTTGTCTTTCCTAGTTCGTAAAATCTACGGATTTTAAAAAAAATTTCGCGTGCTTCCAAATTTTATTTTTTTTACGTGATATAAAATCATGTTTGTTAAGTTGTATGACGCGATGATATTTTCGCCTTGGTGGCGGCTTATTAAAAATCTTCCGACGGAACATAGTCCTTTGGATTTATTAAATAAATTTCAAATAACTAAATGTGAATAAGCTTTTAATTTCGTCGACCTTCGCGTTATGTGAATTTTTGTTTATTTAAGATTTTAGTGAGATACACTCTATTAAAGTAAGTCCATATAGAATGTATCCTATAAGAGTGGGCTTGTGGTTGGTAAGAGCCAGAACTCCATTAATCTTTACTCGTTCCTGGCGTCCTTTGATTTTTGTGCTTTTCATTGTGTTTTCTATTGAGTTTTTCAAACAATCACGGAATTTTGAATATAACCCAAAACTTTGTTTATGTTACTTTATTTCAGGCAAGTTTCATTTTTCCAGTTTTTGCACGTAACAATACTCAGATCTACTTTTTTTATAGACATGAGTTTTAAATTTTATGTATGTAATTATTTTTACGCAAAATATTTTTAAAACTTATATACAGGGTGGTTTACTTAAGACGCCTCCGTTGTTAGCTGCTGAAGTATTTTACTTTCCATTGTAGCAAATGTTTTTTCTTATTGTACTAATATCGTAATTGTTTGTTTTAGGTGTGTTCGTAATTGAATTATTTTTATTTTAGAAAATTTTAAATAACACAAAAAGTATTTGTAATGCAACCTTAAATATGTTAATAAATTCTCATGAGAATCAATTTCACCATCCGGTTTCATAAACATAAATGTACCACTTCATTAAAAAAAAATTATCCCCAATTGAAATTTTTAATATAGCATCTTCTATAACCGTAACGTTTGAACTGAGGGCTTTCCTATCTTTAGTAAAATTGATAATATTGTTTACATTCAACAATTCGCTAAGTCGTTTAATTAAGCATTTACAAACGATTTCTTAAAGTGCTGCAAGTAACATTTTTTTGAAAGAATACTTAATAACCTTCAAACGATTTACTGACGAGTTTATAGTGTATGGTTATAAAGTGGTCCTTAAATTTAGTAAAATACTAATCTGCCATAATTTATAGGATGTCCCATTTAGCAAGACAAAATTCTTTAGCTTCTGAAGCAGAGAACACATTTCTATAAAATAAATACTACAAGAGTTATAGACCGAGGCGTCTTAAGTGGGCCACCTCAGAGTGGTGGTTTTTGAATTTAATTTGCTTGTTTTGTATATTTTGCTAATAAATGAATGATACAAGTTTTACTGAATATTTAAAATAAAAGATAAAATATTTTTGAACGTGAAATTTTACATATACTATAACTACGAATATAATATTATCACTAATTAGTAAAAAAGCAAATCTAAGTAATATAGGACTTCTCTCGGCAAAAAAAAATAATATAATACATATTTTTGTATACATTAATAAAATCTTACGTTCTAAAAATTGTAATAGTAACAATATAACAAAAGCTAACATTTTGTTATTAATAAAAGTAATCAAGAGCAAATCCTACCTCATAAATACATTTGATTTATAGTTAAACGTATTTCTATTTCTAAATTTTCGTAAACCTAACCCTGCTTTTATTAGATTTGTAATGTGTAAATGTAGGATGAATAAATATTACCGTTAATTTAGTTCAATATTACATGCATAGTATTACTATTCAAGAAGTGTGGGAACGTGATATTGGAAATCTGATTATCTGTGATTGTTGAACAAACCTCGCTGGGAATACCTATGAGAGTGGAACGTTTGTTAGCTGATGTGTTTAGAGACCTTAACAATGGATGATACTTGATCAAGGGCTGTTAATCTCACGTATCTTCAAATATAAAAGAGGCGAGTAACTTTTCACTAACGCTTTTGAACGTTTCTGTAAACACTTTATTTTAATTTTAGGACATAAAACGCTAACGGGCTACCAAAAAAGATCACGTTTCTTTATTCTTAACTTCAATTAATTGTATAAATAGGTTTTTACAAAATTAAAGAATCGATCTTTGCAAACGCTTGCATTGAATTTATTAACAACATATTAATAAATTATTTTTAAGGATCAAACATAAATTATTCTAATTTTATTATAATTTAAGCACCACAAAAAAATTCTAAATCATGTTTTCAATATGAATAATTAAAAATAATGTAGTTAAAAATGCTATATACTTTTTAAATGTGTTTTCATTTCACAATAAATACATGTTTTACAGCAGATATCGGTTATACATTATTTTTCTAATACATATTATCGATGTATGTATTTATATTTGACTATTTAAAAAAATAACTTATTATATTTGAAAAATATGGCTGTTAACTCCAAAAAAGTTACCGATCTCTGAGTTAAGTTAATCCAAATTGTTTTAAAAACCAATAGCATTTAAGTATTTATAAGTCACAAATTGTTATTACAATGTGTGTTAAAATCAACAAAACAATAAACAATACATTTCTTTAAAATTTTTTGAAAAAAATCAAATAGGAATTAACAATAACTTATTACACTGATACAAACTCCTAAGAAACAAAAAATTAAATTTTTTGTTTAGAATAAAAAGCAAATTATATTGATTGAAAGATTAATTTTATTGCAATTTTTTTATACTTAATATTATTTTTTTATTATTTTGGTTAATTTGTTATTGTTCTTCTAATAGTTTTATAATTGAAATCCGTAAAAAAACTATTATAAAAAAAACAAGTTTGTTAAGTAGAACTTCTAATTTTTGAGAATTTTTTAAAGCCCAGCGAGAGCGTTAATATTGTTCAGATTATTAGTTGCCGATTAACAAAAATCTGTTTTATTTTTGTATAAACGGTAGTGTAATTTTGAAGCAATAGGAATGCTACAGAACCTCATTTGTATTTTTTATATTTCTTTTCTGTGATACGTTAATGTTAGTTAAAATTTACTTGGATTGATTATATTTAGTTTTAAAAATAAAGTAGTTACAACATTTTTTTAGCTTTTTATTATTAGAGAATGAAAAAAAAAATCACATATTAAAACATTAGCAAAAAGTATTTAAGAAACAGATAGATGTGATTGCTTCTTTTAAAGACAACAGCAAAACCTAATGTGAGTGGGAAATCTGAATAATTTATAAAGTAAATACAATTAGTGTTTATACATTTAAAAATAGCTAATAACAAATATGATTATTAGGAATAAAACTATAACCTCAACATAAAAACATTAAAATTTTACGGTAAAAACAGTAGTAATTTGAATACACTTATTTTTGTAGATAAGAAAGTTTTAACAATAAACACTTTAGTTGCAAAAATTCTTACGACAAATTGGGTTTCAGTACAAAAATGCAATAATAGTCTAATGTAGCGTTGTCACTACTGAAACTCTAAAATATAAAAGAAATACAAGAAGCTAGTTTACATACTTGTAGATTAAACATACAGTTATCTATTCGTTATACTTCGGTATTATCTTAAATAATTACGAATAATTAACATACATTTTATTATACAAACTAAAAATTATTTATTACAATCAACAACATAATGTTTATGGTTTTATTTGAATGTGTGCCTGTTATTAAATTCGTACTTCGTGCGAATGCTGTAACAAAAACAAGTTATTCTTTAAATGCATTTTTATGCGTTCTGGCAACGATAAAATCGCGTGAAAGGGTTTCATGTTAATGATTGTTATTAAAATTGTGTTAATTAACATAAACACGGAACGAGTAAAAAGATTATTAATTAGGACGTGTATTCACATCACTCAGGTGAGTTTTGGCTGTAGTTGCAAACTTTGTTAAGACCAATTAAGGTTTACAAGTTAGTAAAGTACGTGCTACCTATAATTGATTGAATTCTAATTACGAATTTACGGCGGATGTTGACTAATATTTGGGATAACAACGTTATCAAAAAAATTGCAAACAAATTTTAATTGCGGTGGCGGAAATATACAGAGTGTTATAAGACTACTTTTATTGAAAAATTGAGCTTCTACAGGATTGAATTAAGGCAAATTATGCTGAAAGTAAATTACGTTACTGAATTATTATTTACAAAAAACGCGTTCAGAAACAAATTCAAATCGTAAAAATGTCGAACGTCTTAACAAATTCTAATTCACCCTGACTCGAGCAACTTTATAATGAGTTAACTTACATACGTTTGGTTAGTGCGAATAGCACAAAATAATTTAGAAGCTTGTGGTCAACACGATAAAACTGTTTTTTTATAGTACAAGAAACTGTAAGACGGCAGGTAAAATTTAAATACAGTAGAATAACCAAGAACAAGCTGATAGTCGTTAGTTTAAATGAAAAATAGTAGGATCTTTTCGGTTTAAAAAACAAAATCAGCTACAGAAAGACTCAGCCAAGTACAGAGTGGTGGTTCACAAATATTATTTACGTTGAGAATCGGAAATGGGTCTTAGCAAAACAATTCTCTTCTAGAACTAGGCATCTGCTTTAATAAATGATTTTGGTTAGAGCATCTGAAACGGTCAAACAGGCTAATCTTGTACAACGCACACTGGTAGTACTATTGGCAGAGTTAGATTTGTTATTTCGTGACTCGAATCATTGTATCTGGAGGGTTGTTTATTTATATCTTTGCACATTTATTCCCTTTGTGTTTTGCGGCAGGATCTGCTTATGACGAGTCATAAACATCTCTGTCGTAGTCACTAATTTTTTTTTATTTTTTTGCTTGAATTCCTTACAAATTTTTCAATACGTGCGAGAAATTAAATAGGGTCGGTTTTATCATTGAACTAGATTCTTAATTTGCAGATCTTATCACACAATTGTGCGCATTTACTTACCACTGCTAGTGTGTTTAAAAAGGTTTCCTAAAAAGAACCAAGAAATATTCTGGTTTCCAGAACAGGTTAGCGTAGAGGAATTAAGTTTTCTGTAAATGCAGTAAATGTGGTTTCCATTTGGTCACGTCATTTTCTTATCTAATTAATGTATTTTTACCTAGTGCGTCTACTTTTTATTTTTATGAGACTCGTCCACTTGGACTATACGTTAGGGTTGCTTTCGACACATCTACAGGTTTAAATATTTTTTGATTTTTAGACAAGGAATCGCGAGCGCGATCAAAATGTCTAAAACAAAATAAACAATGTTTAGTTTTAAGTTTAGGTCTTATGTTCGATTGCAAACTTTTGTAACCACTTTGGTGCTCAGATTGACAGATGTATTTATAATGTAAAATAATTACGAGTAATAAAAAAAAATGCTGTAACAAAAATGCGTTACTCTTTAAATGCACTTTCATGCACTGTAACGACAAAAACTTTTTTTACTTAAATTTTGTAACGAAAAAATCTTACTTTAAGGTGTCATTTATAAACATAATCTAAATAATTAATAATAATAATAATTAATAACACAAATAACTAATAATTCAGAAAATAACTAATGCACCGTGCTAGCTCTATGAATTTATTAAATATAAACAACACACAAACATTAGAGCAATGAGTCTTACTTCTAATTATATTCAGGACGGGGTATTCTACTCGTACACTCATATTTACAATTCTAATTTGACGTTTAATTTAAATATAATCTGAAACATAATTTGGACGCCACAATATTTTTTTATATTAAATTTATAACGGTTAAATATTGAAATCAAAAACGAACATATCTTAAAACTAACACTTAATTAGGTACATACTTGTATTTGAAGGTTAATTACAAGTTTCTGTTCGTAAACTTCAGCGCATGGGCGTGATCATCACGTGACTTACTTGAATTACGCGTTTCTTATCTTTCTTATCTGATTTATGCAACATTACGAATTTCTTGAAATGCACAATAAATTTCCAAATTTTCCGTAATTATTCTGATTTGATCTAATATCCGTACAGATCCTATAACCAGAATATCGTAAACAAACGTAACGTATGATAATTTTCAATCGAAACATCCAAATCAAATTCCATCGAACGTAACCATGAATAATTATCGATTTTCACACATGAAAATCCTAATTCATAACGAAAATTCTTCGTAAAAGCGACGTTGTGACTAACATCAAACGTGCTGCGTAAACCATAATTTCATATCGCATTCCATACCTCAAATTCGTAAAAAGGCATACGTATCCAAACCAAATTTTCGTAACCATAAACGAATTCATACGTACACAAATCGAAAAGCATCGAATAAATCAGAAACGTAGTCGCATATCGTAACTCATAAAAAAACTTCCAGTTCGTACGTATAGAAAAAAAAGAAAAACGTACACCGTAAACCATCGAAATTGTACGTATCCAAACAAATCAAATTGAACGTATCCACCAGCGTATATCGTAGCTCATCGTAAAAAAACTAAAATGCAAAATCAAAGGTTACACACCACGTGTACAGAACAAAGAAATCACTTACCCCTTTTAGATTACGGGTTTCTTTAAACAAACGAAAGCGTAGAATTTTAAACGAACGAAAGCAGATGGTATTGCATACAACTAAAGCAGAATTCCACCGTACAAATTTAACATGTGGACATTTTCTGCACGCTGTGCAGGACAAACACGTCCTCACGCGTTGATGAACGCACGCAAGATGGCGAATGACTTAAGAAGAAGGACTTATAACGCATGTGCAGGACGTAAAATGCATTGCGCAAAAGAATTTATATTAACAGTGAACGCAAAAATGTTAATTAAAAGCAGAGGTAATCAATCGAAAAAATGTGCACGTTACAGCACTTTGGCAACGGTAAAATACTGTGGTAAAATTTTATGTTAATGACTGTGTCTAAAATTGTGTTACTTAACGTACACACAGGACGGATAAAAAAATTATTAATTAGGACGTATGTACAAATCACTTCGGTAGGTTTTTGTTGTCAATGATTTTGCTAAAAACAATTAAATTTTACAAGTTGGTACAAGAGATGCTAATTTTTATTAATTAAATTTTAATTACAAGTTTATGGCGGATGTGGTCTACTCGTATTTATTTCCAATGACAATCATAAATTACTGTTAAGTCAGAAGGCTTATGTGTAACATTTTACGATTTGTGCAAGTGCAGATTTAATTATATTTGGTCAATTTGTCCAATCAACCAGCTAAACCTGCAACCATTCCGGAGACCTTTAGCTAGAATAGTCCAGATCCATCCTCTATCATAAAGTGCAGTAAAGTGTTGTTCAGAGAACGAAATGTGCATATAAGTAACATTTCACAATTCGTGCAAAGGCGGATTTTATTTTAGTTAGTTTAATAGAGAATTATGTTAACTGTTATCTTGAATGCACGTGTTGTTTTAAGTAGTGCGTTGAGCACTTAATTCTTTTCTATAAACATGTATTTTGCTTGTAAAAGAATGAGTTTGTAAAGTTAGCTTTCATTACATTTAAAGTTCAATTTTGTATTCGCTTATTTTATGCAACTAAATTTGCATTTAAATTTATTTATTGTGACCATGTCGCGTTTGAATTAAATTCGACACTTCCGTCTCAACCATAATATGTTCTGAATGGTTAGCAGGAAACAAAAAAAATATTTCATTGTCTAACAGTAAACGTCCCGTAGGTTGAGCTACCTATTGGGTGCGTTTCCAGGTGGTGGATAAGAAGGTAGATGTTGTGTCATGGTACGTAGCTATATTAGTTGAGCAGGTGTTGGAGGCGCGGCCTAAAATCCGTAGGCTTTCCAATACTACTGTCACACAAACCAGCTCTCCCAGCCTCAAACTGTAGTGTTGTGGCAAAAGCCAACACTGAGGTAAGAGTGCTTGTCGCTGCTCTGCTGACTTGTATCAGCAGGTACGGCAGCCAAACTAAAACTTCTTACTGCTGTGGACATGTCCCACAGGAAGCACTGCTAGGGCACTGCGTACGGTGACCTTGTATTTTTCCGTAGTCGTGGAACATATATGGAACCACCGACCCAAAATTTAAAAAAAAAACTTTGAACAGAACCCGAAAATATCGGTTGATGCTGAGCGCAAACCTGAAAAACCTAAAAAACAAAGAAAATCGAAAATTCAGGCAACCAGTTCCACTCCAATGACAGGGACGCAATAGCGCTATCTTTTTAGCAGTAGCACACCTGCGTCACAAAAACACCGGTAGAGCGAAGTCGAAGTGACAAAGAAACTCAAAAAAAAACATTCAGGGACATTCTGACGGGAATTACTTTAAGTAATAATACCAAAAGGTTTTTTTTTAAAACACCATTAGTCTTAAGGAATTCGAGGTTATATAAACCTCGATACTTGGATAGATTTACAAATTGGAGAAAGGACAAGTTTCTCCGCATTTTCAGGAATGTACATATAAATAAAAATCCTGAAAATAACGTTAAAACATTAAAAAACCACAGGAGGCAGATTGCGAATTAGAGGTTATTTATCTCAAAGACCTACCTGCACTTAAAAAAGTTATAACTTAGGTCCCGGGAACAGCACTAGAACCGGTCACCCAACTAAAAAGAATATCGGTACCGAAACGTGACGGGTGGTTAGCACTAAACCAAATCCAAAAGAAACTCAACACGTTTTGTTCATGGACAAGGGCTCAGAATGTGGAAGCGTTAACCAACAAATTCTACCTCAAATTTTTCAGGATTGCTCTCCGAGCGCTGGTCGACTTCAAAATGAACAGGAAAAAACCGGATGCTACAAATAATGTCTACGAGGCAATGGATGTAAATCCAGAGCCGGAAAAATCGTACTGACGGCAGATCTAATGCTCAAAATCCATCAGATAAATATACATCATTGCAGGGCAGCCTCATCGGCCTTCATCGTAACACACGATATTAATAGTGCCCTTGTCCAGCAGTCATGGATCCACAGGGGAACACTAAAAGGGAATTTATGTTCTATAGACGTAGTGGCAGCTAAAATATTGAGGGAGTTTATTATTGGTTCCCGTTACCTTTCGTACGACCAGACAGTACCACCGTCGCCGGAAAAAATCCATAGGCTAATTAACGGTGGAACCAAAAAACCGCTGATTTTTCAATGCGATGCTAATGCACACCACATTTTGTAGGAGAGCACAAACGCAAAAGAGTTGAAAAATTTTAAAAATCTATTTTAAAAAGCAATTTAAACATAATAAATAACGGAGATGCGCTTACGTTTATAACTGTGTCGCGTAGTGAAGTTATTGACCTTACGCTTGCTAGTCCAAAAGCGAGTAAAATGATAAAAATTTTGCATGTATTAGATAAACTTCCTTGATCTGATCATAGATACATTCTATTCAACATAGAATCAGACAAAAAACTCCTAATGGAATACAGAAACCTAAGGAAATCATACTGGGATTTGTTCAACGAAACTTTAGCGGGTAAAATCAGGGACTATCCCACATTTGCAAGAACAACGCACAAGCTACAACCATTGACGGACAGTATTGTTTGTTGATTAAAATCCGCATTTGAAGCAAGCTGCTCAAAAACTGTCAAACGAATTCCCAACAGTATAACTTGGTGAAACAGGAAGCTTGACAAAGCAAGAGCACCCACCAAAAGGCTATTGAACACCCAAAAAAAGCGCGCAATTGGATGAATATAGAACTAGCCTCCAACATAAAACAATGCTATTAAAAAGCATAGAAAAATTCATGCAGAACGTACTATAGGGACGTAGAAAACAAACTTATTTCTTGACTTCCAAAAGCTTTGAGCAAAAACCGCACTAGAAACGTCGGTTTTTTGCTGACTAAAAGCGGAAAGTTTACAGACTCAGTTAAATGCACTCTGCAAGAACTATTGCATAAACGCTTCTCTGGTTCATCGTTACCTAAAGTTCTTAAGCACCAGAACCTAAAAGTACTAAACAAACGGGCATCTAAAAATAACTGGGACTTAGCGGGAAAAATAATTAATCCTAAAAAGCTAGAATGAGGAATCAATACGTTTACATTTTCAGTCTCCAGGAGCCGTTGGAATTTATCTTATCATGCTGCAAAAGATTCTGCTGTTCTTCGAAACGCAGTATACCAAAGTTTTAAATCTAGCTTAGCACTTTCGCATATACCAAACAACTGGCAGATTAGCAAGGTGATATGTATACCAAAGCCAGGGAGATCTACGTACGCCCAGGCAAAATCATACAGACCCATAAGCTTGACTTTCGTTATCTTAAAACTACTTAAAAAAATAATCGACAGGTATATACGGGACGGGGCACTAAAGGCCGCAGCACCAAAACCAGTATGCTTACTAATCAGAAAAATTTTGCGAGCTAGCAATTCGCCAATTAGTAAACAGATGCAAAAATGCAATGCAATCTAATGATATTGCATTGGGTGCTTTTCTAGATAATGAAAGAGCATTTAACAATACTACCTTTACCTCAATTGCAATAGCAGTGGAGAATAAATGAATCACGCTTCTAATCCAAAACTGGGTCCACTCAATGCTCATAAATGGGACAATAACAACTACTTTGTACGGTAGCATTCTAAGAACCAAAGTGGCTGGCGGATGCCAGACGAGTCGCTATCAGCTCTAGAACTGGAAGACAAGTTGGTATTTGCTTTAGGATACGCCGACGATCAAGCTCTCGGTGAGAAAATAATTTAAATATCTGGGACTCTTGATAGTAAACTGATTTTCAATGCTCATCTAGAAAAAGTCACAACCAAGACCATCAAGGTTCTTAATACAAGCAAACACATGGGGATTGAAACCCACAATGACCAAATGGTTATGTGCTGTGGTAACAAAACCCATCGTCACACACGGTGCGCTTCTATGGGGTGAGAGAAGGAGGAAAAGCACAGCTGCGAAGCTTGGCAAATTACAGAAAATGGCATTTCTGCTTATAACAGCAACGATGAGAACCACGCCCATATCAGCCATGGAAGCATTACTTTTACTTTCTTCATTACACCTTGTCCTAATGATGAAAGCAAGACAAGCAGCCTACAAGTTACAGATTAATAAACTCACGTCAATTACCGGGAAAAACAAACAGGGTATATACAACGTGCTGCGTAAAGAAACAATCTTAACTATCAGATCCAACTTCACAAAAAATTATTACATCTTTAACAAATTTAAAATGATAATACCGTCACGAGACGAGTCTACAAAAAACATTTATCCGGGCGCGATTAAAAGAACTATCTGGTACACAAATGAGGCCAAAAATCGCAACAATACCGAAGCAAGAGTATAAGGAGGCAAACACCATGGGAAACAATTTTTGCGAACCTTGGATTAATATGCTTTCGTTTTTTAAGCTAAAATTGCTGCTATTGACTGGTGGTCAAGAAAAATATCGACTCGAAACACAACAACAACACTTCTAGAGATTGCCAGTAATAAAATCTAAACTGATTATGGCATGCATGAACAGTCTGGAAATATTGGCAACTTGCCAACTAATGCAATTCATCTGAATACCAAAAGACTAAGATGTAAAGGAAAACCTAATAGCGGACGCACTAACTTAAAATGACAGAACAGGGTCATATATTGGACCTTGTTACAAGTTTCTAGTAATTTACGAACTCTGCACGGTCCACTCACTGTAGGATTGAAACAATACCTATCGGAGGAAAGGGAGGTTCAAGTGATAAGTTTATTTTAATGGGCGCCAGATCTTTTATGCAGATATAGCTGCTACTATATCAGCCCAAAGTTTGTATAATTTTTTTAAGGTTTGTAAAGCTGAAGGAATTAAAGAAAATAACCAAATCGTTAACAAAAATTGTACTTTAATTACTTAGGGAGGATAACTTAGATTGAAATTTGAATCAATAACAGTTAGAGATAATTTGATAGCATCACAGTAAGTAAATTTAGTTCGAGTACACGTATACGTAGGTACTAAAACACCAGAAGTATCGGCAACTTACGATACACTTAAATCATAAGTGTAACAACCAGGACATACAAAAATCTTTGTAAGTAAATTATATTAATAATAATAATAATAATAATTCATAGTTGACGTAATCAGCATGCCATAGCAATTTAACTTAAACTAATTGAGTAATAGTAATAAGAAGCAAATTATTTTAAACATTTCGACACGATTAGTAAATATGATTCATGAGCAGCACCGAAGCAACAGCAAATAATTAAAATCAAAAATTGATATACCAATATTCAGGAGTACTTTCAGAAAACGTTTTTCTACTGGCTTCTTGTAATCAAACTACCTGAAAATAATCGTACCTACCTAGTGACTCACAAACTCTGCAACTGGTAAAAAGAAACATTTATAAAAAGTAAGAAAACCGAAACGTATCGTATGCTGTTACATATGCCATTTCGTCCAAGGTGGTATTATTTAAACGTCAATTGCCTCCAAATAAAAATATCAATTCTATCTGCTCTTGTATCGCAGAGTTTGTAGGTCCAATGCTTCCTTTTAAAAATTTTCCATCGTAGATTTTAAACTTGTACAGACAAGGAAACCCACATTTGGAATGTAGCACATGGCGCTGAGGAAACGACATGGAAATTACCTTTAATCTACAAAATAATCGAAGACACTTACCCTGCGTTGAATAAATTAATTAGTTATAGATATTTTCATTATACATCGTGTCACAACACGTATATGTTTTAAGAAATTAATTTTAATTCACGCAGACATTTTTGTTTTGTTTACTCGGCCGGAAGAGACCAACGATGCTCGATAGATGGCATCGAGAAATGGAAAACTAACTTTAATTCAAACAATATTTTTAATTTTAATTTAATATTTTTAAATTTATGCATGTAACAACCTAAACCCGTTTTCGGAATCGCTTACGAGACCGAAAAAGAAACAATTCGCAGCAAACTTGCAGCGAAGCATAAAAAACTATAAAAAAGCAAAAAAGTATGAGACACGCAAAACTCTTCCTTACAGAGCCATAATCAAACACTCCAACTGCACTGCACTGCGCAGCACCTGCTGTGTAAATGCAAAGCATATCAAATGCAACGAAATTCGGGAAACTAAAACTAACCGATGATGAGTTGAAAAAAGCCCATTGGAATAAACTTTTAAACTTCATTGACAAAATAAAACTGTTAAGGAGTAATAAACCAGAGGTGCACAAATGGACCGAGTAGACCGCAATTCAGGGGCGATAGAGAAACCACCTCTTGAATTAATTTTAAAAAAAACAGTAAACATTTATTTGTTTTTTTTTAATTTTGGATATTATGATTCGGTCATTCTTATCAAAAACCTCAAATCTCAACGTGATTCTATAAGCAGCGTTTACTGTATTTGTTTTTCAACATTAAATATTTAGAATATATCCTATTAAGGAATTAAAAATCAAAACATTATATTAGAAAAACAAAGGCGTTATGTTATGATTATTAAAATTAACGAAAATTGCAAATTTTGAGAGATTCCTTTTGAACGTATCTATGATAGAATTTAGGAAACATTTTCGAGATGTTTTTTTAACCTTTTTTGTACAATTTTAACTTTTTCCAATTATTTTATTAAATAAGTAATACGAAAAAACAAGAATTTATTTGTATTTAATTATTTTTTTTGACTAAAAACTTTAAGTAGCAGGTATTTTAATATCATCTGGTTGAGTTTAATTTTTTAGTAAAATATGAAAATATGTGTTTGTTATTATGATACGGATATAATTACAATAATGCGTACTCGTTACATACAAAAAATTCAAAACAAGGAGGTTTAAATTTAAAAACAAATAACATTTTACCAATTACTTTTGTATATAAAATGAAAAGATTGATACTTATTTTATTTATCGTTATACATGATGGATATATTTTTGTAATGTGATGACAAAAAAACTCACTCGTTGTTAAAAGTTGCTTGGACATTAATAATTGCATTATTATTGTAATGCAAATATGCAAATTTGCAGATTAAAAATGATTTTAGTTTTACACTAAATCTACTTACAAAATTAAATCTCAAACAGTTTTAACAGTAAAATTAGTTATTAAACTAGAAAACAATATGTTGTTAAGAGTTATATATTCAAAAATTGTGCTACGATCAATGCATTGTTGACAACAGAATATGGCGCAAAAGGGTTTATTCTAGTAAGAGATTATCTTGTCAGTAGAGCAATGAGAACGTCGCAGCAATTGTATTCAGATAATTGTGTGTGCTAAGGGTGAAATCCTACTTATACGGTCATTCAGATAAAGCCGGTACCTTCTACAGCAAAATAAAGCATAAACTCTTCAATAAAGTGTAATGTTTATAATTATGATGTAACTACAAATATTTTTAATCTTTATGTTATTGTAAAGTTTATTAATTTAAAGATTTGTTTCTTGTATACACTTGGGTTAAACTTACAAATTACTCTAAACGCAGGAAACTTTAATTATTTATCAATAGTCGGTTAAAGAAGCCGCTGTTGAATGCGAATGTGTGTATTGATTGATTGCTAATGCATTGAATAAAAGATGTACGACCCTATAAAACTCTTTTTTGCGAATAGCAAACCATGAAACGATCCACAGCATATAAAATATTTGAAATCTAATTTACAATCATCTTAAGGGTATAAAAAAATGATCGTAAAACTCAGATAAATAAAAAAGAACAAAGAATAGAGGGTGTGTACAAGTCAGAAGTTGATAACATCAAATGGCCTAGGGTGACTTCTAAAACACTTGATAATAGTGTCGTTCGACAGGGCCTTGATTTAGGACGCTGTTTGAGTTTGACGCAATTGGGATCACGAGTTGAAACAGTATTTTAAGCTATAGGTGTTATTTTAGCGTAATTTACGAAAATCTCTTGACTTAAAAGATTGTTTTTGTAGAATGATACTCTAAAAACGTTTTCGATAAATGAAATGACTATAAAAAATATTTTTAGAAACATCAGATGGGTTTGTGTTTGTGGGAATGTAGTTGTTGTAAAACTTATACAAATTTAATTGTTCTATAAAGTTTAAACAGTAATTTAATGCTTGATCTTTATCTTAAGAATTGTTGAGTTCGTCCGCCTTTCAAATCATTATATAATTGGGTATTAAACCAATACTAATTTTTAATGCCCATAAACAATCAGCTGCGTATTAATTTGAGTATTTTCTTACTTAAAACGATCTGAAAATTATAAGATTTTTGTTTACAATTTTATTTCGTTTTTTACACTTATTCATGAGTATGTAACAATACTACTACTACTAATTAAACTTATTTCGTACAGTTTTTAATAAAATAAAGCTTTAGCAAATTTTTCATTACGAAGTTAATATTTGATTTAAAAAACTATTTTCTTCTACATTTTACAATTAAAAACAAATTATGACAACTATGAGACAAATGTGTTAAACTAAGAAATATTAATTAAATTTAGAGACATTGTGTGTAATACATAATTATTTATTAACAAAATAAAATTACTACTTGTTTTTAAAACTATCTACAAAAATAATTAAAAAAAACAAAATTTTAAGATTTAGTCAAGAAAAAATTGTATAAATACTTAACTTTTATTTTACTCTTTAATTAGATATGGTTAGAAAATAATGTTTAAACGTTTAGTTAAAATGTAAATACGCAATAAAAATATTATACATAAGCATTTATACATAGAATGGCAAAAATCAACATGTGATAATTGAGTATACAGTCAAAAAAATTGTAATTTATTTTGTCTAATTCAAGCACCTAAATTATTATATACATAATATATCATTAAATAAAATTATATTAATCATGTAAAAAATACTTTTTTATACGTAGAAAATGATAAATTTTTACATGACATTTAATGTAAAAAATGTAGTACTTATGTATATGTAGAAAGTATAAAAATTATTTCGTACTATTTTATAAAAAAAATTTTCAAGAAATAAATCATTTATTCACTATTTAAATGTTTTACGTTTTTCATTATTTATCTAAAAGTTTCAACAAGGATAAAGTATGTTACGTTTATATATGTTTACAACTTTCAACATAAATACAAAAACAAAACAAAACATTAATAACGGGTTTGGTTTAATAAATCTAGACTAGACTGCAGTAAAATTGTTTTTGGTTTGATTTAAGTTCTTGATGGAAAGTGA
This sequence comes from Aquatica leii, assembly GCA_035610365.1. Taxonomy (NCBI): domain Eukaryota; kingdom Metazoa; phylum Arthropoda; class Insecta; order Coleoptera; family Lampyridae; genus Aquatica; species Aquatica leii. Next base: position 53,557,030 of record CM069432.1, read on the forward strand.
AATTACCTTAATTAAATCAATAATTTTTAATAAAAAAAAGTATGTGGCTACAACTTAGGCGTTATTTGTAACAGTTTTCGCAAATTAAAATTTGGAAGTAAAACTTCTTTAGGCGGAAGGGTAATTCAAGCTTTTCTCTGATAGAAGTAACGCTTACGTAGTTTCTGCTATTTAAAAACAGTAACTACTGTGCTACCAAACTTATAAAAACCCAGAAACATACGAATACAGGAAATGTAGAATTATGTACAATACAAGAAATAACACTATTAATAATTACTGACAGCGGTATTTTTTATTATATTTATATTATGATTTCTTTATTTCACGGTTGCCAGAAGTGTTGTGCAATTTTTTCAATTTGTTGGTATTTGTTAAGACGATTGTCTTAAACTTCAACTACACTGCTTTCTGGTAAAAAAGTAAGTTTAATTTCAATTAGGAAGTGCACAGGAGTTAAAATTTTAAACTAATTTGGATCATTTGATAAGAAACTTATAAGACGGGAATTTAACGCGGCCTCAATTTGCGTAAGCAAAGTATAATATTTCTCCAAAATAAAAACTCTTTAGCGGTTCCCATTGTTTACAAAAATGTGGTGAACAAGAAAGAATAAAATGCTTTGTCGTATTTTGTAGTTTTGATAAATTTATAATATCTTGTTGATTTGATAAAAATGAAAAAAATCTATTAATTCTGCATTCACTTTAACGAAGTTGCTACCATTATCAGAGTAAACGTTTGTGGGCTGGTCTAAATGCCAAGAAAGTTTCAGCTGTCAAATCCGTCTAACTAATTCAAAAGGAAGTGTTTTAGTAAACCAACAAACAAAAGTACATATATAAGATTTAATACACCTTAAACCTCTATCTACAAAGACGACTACCTACTTGCAAAATGCCTTCTATGTCTATGAAGGGATTTAATGCCAATAATGATATTGTTGTATTGACATGCTTATTATTCGATTATAAAAACTTTTCGTTTTAGATATTGCAACTTACATCATCGGAGTGGTACATGTCACTGAAGGAAAAAGTATAAATGACGGTATTTCTATCATTACCTTTGATGTACTGATAATACAGAAAAATAACGGAAATTTGGGACATTCCGTTAATAAAAAAAAAAGTTCACTAATAAATACTTAAGCGCCAACTCTCACCACCATCTAATACAGAAGACTACTGTTTTACATACTAGCTAAAAGAGTGATATGTGTGTCAGATAATGAAAATCTACAAAAAGAAAACGAAACACTGTTGGAGTCTCTATAACAAAATGAATACAGGTTCAAACCGATCCAAAAAGCATTAAAAAAACAATACATTCTTGTTCTTAAATACTGTGAACTCTGCCCAACATAACCCAAATCGCATTCAGAACATTGAACAAAATACACAACATCACAGTATTTAAGAACAAGAATATGTCAACATCGTAAAGACATTAGACAAAATAAAGATAGTATAGGTTTGGTTAGACATTCTTTAGAAACAAGACACAGTTTTAATTTTAATAATGTTAAAATTTTAGATAAAGAATTAAATTTAAAGAAAATATTAATATAAAAGAAACGTTTCATATAAAAAAACAACAAAATGGTAATAATCATAGTGACATCGATAATTTAAGTAAAATTAATAGTAATTTAATTTAAATTTGTATTATTATTTTGTTTTAAGTATGTGTGTTTCAAAATAATCTTTGATGTTTAAAAATAGTTTATTTTAAACTTTGTTATATAAAAAAAATGTTATTTAGGTAAAGTAATTTATAAGTTTTAAGGTTTTTTATATACAGTACGTATTTTAATGATTGTCCGGATATTGAATTTGCCGCGTCGTCATTTTAGTAGCTATAATCAAACAATGTTGGTTTCTTGACGAATAAACAAGCGCCAAATTCAAACACCGTACAATCATTAAAATATATTCCTTATAGCCTTGAGGATGACTAAATATTAGTCGAAACTGTTGGCAAAATGAAAAATGAAAAGAAAAACTTATCCAAAGCTTAATAATCTATTTATAAGTATACATAATTAATGATTAATAATAAAATGACATATTAAAAAATAAAATTGTTGCACGTTATTTAATTTACAATTTTTATTTAGCATTGCATCGAATGCGTTGCAAAATTGTATTCAGACCTCAAGCCTTCCGCTGAATCACAGTAGCGTGATATTGAGCATTGGTAATGCAACTTTAATATCATTTTGAATGCTATTAACATTTGTAGCGGATATAATTTGTGATTTAGACAATGAACATTTTTTAATGAAATTTGATAGACGTAATTTGAAAGGTGTTCTCAACACACTCTAATTTCTGCTTGTAAGAAGAATCATCAGATTCTTGAATAATTTTTAAATGCAAATCTTGAAACTCGTTGTTAAAATGTTTAATATTTTCTAATCTATCAGCAAGTTTAGACAAATAGTCTAGATTAACTGTTTCGGATTTGGAAATTATATTAAAAAACGTATATTAACAAATTTATTGATTTTTTGGCATTGGGCGGGATGCCGTGCAGCCAGTTGCACTGTGATTTTATGATTATATGTAAGCGACTTTCGGCTTAGACTGCGTAGTAGTTAAGCCACCAGACTATTTAGACTTGGTCCTAGTTTCTCCTTGAGAGCCAAAACAAGAAGTAGAACTTGGCCTTTGCCGTATTGTCGTTCGTAAACCCAAACAAAGGAAAAAGTGTAAATGAGAATAATTAAATCGTTAGCGATAAGCGTAATTAACGGACTTATCTTACCGTTACCGCTTCACTGACTTCGTTATTATTTGACACGTATAGCTCTTTTAGCTAAAGTATGTAAAATAGTACGTAAACTGTACTGGATGGTAGTGAGGTATGGCGTTTAAGTATCTGTTAGTGTGCGTTTTCTTTTTATAAACGGAATGCTTCAATTTCCCATAATTGTTGTTATTACCAGTACACCAAGAAAGGCTAGACTGCTGTTATGTTTTAACTCCATAGTAAAATTAATGCTATTATGCGCTGAGTTTAGATGTTGAAAAAACTCATTTAGTTTATTTTTGCCATGAAGCTATACAACCAACTTATCATCAACATATCTAAACTAAGTTTTTGGTTCTATCTCAACATTTTTCATAATTTTAGTTTTAAAATACTCCATGTAAATATTGGCTATAACTGGAGACAGTGGTGAACCTATGGCCGCTCGTTCTACTTCTATAAATAAGTTGTTACAACTGAAATAAGTGTTTTTAAGAAAAAGTTTGATGCGCAGAACTTTTTTTTCAGTAATTTTCTCCTTGAGCAAAAACAACTCTTCGTCGACCGCAACTTTAGTAAAAAGAGTTACCACGTCAAAAGTATCCAGAATATTTTCTTTTGTTATACGCATTCTTTTAATTTTCTCTACAAAGTCTGTAGAATCTTTAAAGTTTCTGTTTCTGTATTTGCTGTCAACGACAAGAGTTTTGCAACTAGATAATGTGCTAACGATTAGGTTGGTGAATTGATGGTGCTGACTATCGGTCAAACGGGGACTCCTTCTTTGTGTATCTTGGGCAGACCGTAGATTTGTGGCATAACTAGATTTTTGACAATCTAAGTTTGTTTCTTGTTAATATCTATAGTAGTGGAGTTTTTGATGGCACAGTTTACTTTAGTGCATAAGATGTTTAAAGGGTTTCTCTGTATACGTATGTAGCAATCTTCTAAGAGTAAGTTTGTCATTATGTCGTTGTAATCTTGTATGTTCATAACGACTGCGGCGTTTCTTTTATCTGTTCTCAATACAAAAATGTCTTTATTCTCACATAACCGTTTAGCTGCTTCTCTCTCCTGTCTATTAATATTAAAGTTTTAACACCTTTCTCACACCTACAGACAATGTAATTGATATGTGCTTTCCAAGACAACTTTTTACCTAAAATTATACTTAAGTACTTTATTTCGTTGCGGCAAAGAAAAGTTAGATTATTTATCATTATTGTATCTCTACGGGGTATATTATGTCTACTAAATACTGTACCTACTGATTTATTGTGCAATAGTTGCATTGTCTGTTAACCATTTTGGTATTTGTGACACCGTTAGCGTCTGTTGGTTTAAACAAGTATCACACGTTTTTCCTTTGCTATCCATGCAAAAATTGTCTGCGTATTGATTAATGGTTTTGTAACACGCTGAAAATTTAAACGGCAAAAATTTGATTTATAGTGGCGTCATCTGTGTTTCGTAGGTACAAACACTATATTCAAATCTTTTGGCGGTCATTTGAATATTTAAGTGTTCCCGCCGTATTTTTGGGGCAAAGAAAGGGCTTAATCGAACGTGATTTCCTCTTCGAATTGAGAAAGGGAAGGAAATTTCCTTTTTGATTGAGAGTTGCTTGGGCGGAAAAGGAAGTGCTGCACAAAGTGATGTTAAAAATTCGTTCGTCGTCCTCTGGGATTTTCAATGTTTGCAAGATTGCTGCTGTAAGGCAGGATTGTCTAGAGAAAACGACTTATATTTCAGTGGTAAATTTTGACATTGGTGTTTACGCTGATTTCCGTAAGGGATCATTTTGGAATTTTTCACCACATTGCACCTTCAACCTGTCTGGTACACCTGAGGCGAAAAACAATCTAAATCAAACATAGTAAGTAATACTTTCAAGTATTATAATTAATATACTTATTATACAATTCAATCGATCTAATTGCACGTTTTTACTTCTTCGCCGTAGACGTTGCATTGGGAAGTTGGTCCTGCTAAAATCAACTTTTTACAATATTTATTATGATCTAATGGGGAAGGTGGAGAAAAAGAAAAAAAGAAGAATAATGTTACTTAAACGTAATTACTGAGATGTTGTTGCTTACCTTTCGGCTAGCCTCACCGTAGATGGTCGTCGGGTAAAAGAAAATCGTAAGACACCAAGTTTTCTTTCGGTAAGCTAAATGCCCAAGTGCGCCACCTCTTCTCGAAATGTTTGTATCGCAGAATTATAGTCTAGGTAGGAGAAAAGGAGAGCCTAGACCCGAGGTCCCCCAAAAGAAACATATTTTGTATCAACACTAACCATTTATTTAAATTATTGATTCATAGCCCCCTTCCGGAACGGAAGAAAAAAAACCCCTCGACGGTTACGCCACTGGTATAATCCCTATTAATTATTTACATAACCCCCAACAAGAAATAGAAATAATATATATATATAAATTATACATCAATAAAGCAGGTCCCAAAAATAGATTCTGGGAGCAACAGAATTTAACAAGTTGCTATAAACAATTATCTCCGCAGCTACTGTAGATCGTAGCAATTCGTAATCGCGTTAATGTATGCAATACGGCCCGTTGACCTTGATCAAGTTCAGCACGACCGGTAATCAGTGTAACAAGTAATTAGTTTCCGAGAGACGGCATAGCTCCCAAATTTCTACCCTTGATGATAGCGCAAATACTTGATATGACACAAATTATTAACTGGAAGTTACTATAAATAATTGTAATGAATCAACCATTACAAGATAAGGCGTTTGATAACCGTGTGAATAAATACTATTAATGTTTTACAGCAAAATTAACGTTAGATATTCTTAAACTTAAATCGGCAAGTTACAAACATGCATTACAATTACTCTGATAAGGTAAAGTTACAAAAGTACATTACAATTACTAACAGTAATTAACTTTATCGGTTAAAAAAAGAAAAAAATTACTTTAAATATTATTTATCACTCTTGTGTCCGTTACAAAGAATATTCATCATTCTTACTCCGAGAACTTACAATAATTTTCGTCGACAAGAAAAGAGATTTACGATTTCACTGAACAAGTACCGCGGGTAGCGATAACAGAAGTCTGTAGCGTGTGAACGAAATGAGGCCGACAGCGAGCGAGTCTCCCGCGACTCGAAGTTAAGGATTTTATAAATACCTCGCTTGCACAGCGCCAACGATCCCCTGGGATCCTTTATTCCTGTTGTTTACCCTTTTTGTCTACGATTCGCATTGGTTTAGTACATCCACCATTTTTATCGGATTCATAATAAAATTCCCCCCAGCCATGGTAGAAACCCCAACAGTGCAGATTACAGATGTAAGAACAACGAAGACGTAACTAAGGACTACGGACTAAGAAGTAAGAACCAAGAAGCTAAAATAGCGAGAATTAGTTGATACGCTTCCATTTCTAAACCACGTGTGAAATACTAACCCACTTTATGCGTTTAGCCGCCAAATACATCGCGCTGATCTTATCCGCATCGAACGTTTTAGTCGGATTTACTCTTAATTGCTAAAATAAAGCGTCGTTGTAGTAGATGTTAAAAGATGAAAAAGAAATTCCATGTATCTCACCTCTTCGACGTTTTCACGTTCCTATTCAACCAAATGACAGCATAAAAATGAGGTTTGTAGATGGCCGACTACCTTCGAGCGCCCTCACGAGTGTGACTTAGAAACACGACTCGAGGTCGAGTATATTACGGTAAGTTGCCTACTCTCAGGCGAATTTTTGCTCGAAGTTGGAATTTACACGTTACAAACTAGAGTAGAGTAGATAAATTAAGCGGTCCAATCTATTACCTCCTGGCTTCAGTATCTCCAACGTCAATCTACGCAGGAAACTTGCCCAAGACCTCTGACCTGTCCGGTGTACCAAGCTTAGCCCTTGAACAACCTGTATCACACTAGATATGTGAATGTAATTGATTTTAGTTATTAGAGTTACATTACTTACGTCGACCGATTCAACGGTGAGGTTAAGATTCGACCTCTTGATGTTTTTTTTTTTTGAATCTTCTCTTAAGTATCTAAAAATGAATCATCATTATGAATATTATTATTAAAGTTATCTTGTTTTACTTACGGTATATATTAATAATTATTCATTTACTCCGTGCAATTAGGGTTTAAAGTCACATTTTATAGTTTTCATTTCTTTTGTGGTTAAATGCATTATAAGTCAATTTATAAGTAGTTGTGAACGTGTCTCATTGGAACTATCGTTACATAATATATCTACCGTGCTACCGTTACAATATCCAGTAGCGCACGATTGTTATCGGAATTTGGGTCCGGCTTTACATTGATTAATTAATTAGTTGTTTTATGTACAGGTTAAGCAAACAAGTACTTGGGTGCGCTAACTCTTTTAATTTATTTTTTTTGAATTTATTTAATTTATGCACAGTCAGGAGCGCTGTGAGAGGATCCAGGCCTGATCGTGGTCGACAATTTTTTTTTGTTAACTAAATTATATGACATTTACCAGTACTTTTATCCTTTTTTTGCGGCTGTAATTGAACGAGGAACTGAGAAAACTCTAGTATTACGTATTTTTTTGTTGGTTATGGTATATTAATTATAAAGTTTTTTTTTATCTGTTCACAATTTATGATAGGAATAAACACATTTGTTGCGGTTTATTCGTCAGCTTGTTTCTTTCCCCTTTATGCCAGTTAGTGGAACTTGATTGCATTAGAGCAGGTCCTGTTGCGTCAAGGTGTGTGCGCATCGCTGGGTAGACTTGCTGGCACCCCATAACATAATTGTTTTACCCGCAGCTTTCTCCACTTGAGTCGGCCGGGGCCACGTACTTCCAGTACGAGAAGAGAAAAAGCTCGTCTTCGATAGAACAAAGCGTTTCAGTTTGACAGTATAAATAATGAAAAGGCTGAAATAATTAATTAACTATGATTAAGTTTTATTGCTAAAATTCACTATTAAATATTGAAAGGGTACACGATGTACCCTCGATATACTCTATATCTATATAAAATGTGTTCGTCACAAACTGAAGAGATGTTTGAAAAAAAATTGAAGCAGAAATAAAGCAGATTGTCGAACTCAGTTCTAAGAAAGCTAAATCTTGTTTTGGTTACAACCAAAAATAAACGTAATTGCGTACACAAAGTACATTTTGTTAAGCTATGTCAGCAATAATTATTTGAGTTAGCGCATAGCTTTAATCAATAGTCAATTTCCATTTGTTTAGACAGTCAGGACCGACTTGAAAACTTTAATTGCAAACATTTCAAAACTGCGCTACTTTAAACCAAATCTTAAAATGACAAATTTGTATTTAACGCCACAAAAAAACTACTTTGTATATTGTAGTTTGTAAATTAAGAAATTTATTACTTGTATTATCGGCAGCTCTTGACTGCGCAACCTAAGTTTATATTCATTTTTCGATTAAGCTACAATATAAAACGTTGTATCAACATGGTGATATGTGCTTCTCAATGGTATGTAATTTGTCCCACAATATGTAGTTGTCTAAAAACAATAAATTATTTTCTGGTTTGCTGAAATTAATAATTACTCTAATATTGAAACCGACGTTAACATCTAACCATGTTTTCTATTAATATTAAAACATTGTATTTGATAGAGAATAGTAACTAATGTTATGTGATACTGTTAATAATAAATAGCATAAAAATCTTTCAGTTTGGCGATTGAACTCCATACATTTGCGCAAAATTCTTTGCACGCAATAGAAATATCCCTCATAAATAGCTCTTTTCTTCAATGCATAAAATAACAAATACATTTTTTTAATCCGTTAATAACTTAGAACCCTCTAAATCTAAAAAAAAACTTTATTTTAATAACATGAAAAGTAGTTTATGAGATTGCTTTAACAATAAACAAATTAGTAAAACTATGCAAATTAGTCGACTTTAATAAATATATCTAGTATTAAATAATTTATCTATTCTTAACAGTTTTAAGAAAATGTAATTATAATTGCAGTAAAAACTTGAATTTTTATTAATTTTTATAAATTAAAATTAAAGTAAACAGCAAATAGAAATTCAATTTAAGTATAATTTTTTTAATCTTTTTTTAAAAAAAACTAAAAAGTGCTTTTTATGAGTTTAATTAAGCAGTTAAATGTAAAATTGTTTATTGTTGCTTGCAGCTATGCAAATGAAAAGATCAAAACGTATTTTACAATGAATGACAGTAAAACTGTACTAAATGTGAATAAAGCTTTCACATTAACACCTTTTTAATATCATTGTGGGATAGCTCACTAAATAGACACGCAAATCAACGAAAATCTGATAATGTTCGTTGTGCGATACGATTATTTTTTATTTGTTACAAGTCGTTTTAAACGTATTTGAATTTAAATTAATGTAGCTATTTATTTAGATACATTTTTGTTATTGAGATTAAATGTAACATATTTTTAAATAATTATTCCATTACTTAAAAATATTTTATTTAGTTGCTGTAATCTACACTTGAAACAAAATATATTAAAAACCAACGTTGGTCACTGTAATAGTTATTTTATACAAATGTTATTAAGCACAACGCAAAATAAATATAATGTCCATTTTAATGTTTTCCTAGCGTTTTAACTACGCATTTTGATATGTATTAGAACTACTACCAATTCTACAATTTGCAAACCGAAATATAGATTAGTAATAAAATTTTTTTAGAAAAAAACGCATTTTATAAATGAATTAAATATTTTTCCCAGATCTGTTACTCAGCATTTGCATTCCCTGTTTCACTGTCAGGTATTTTAAATTGGAAGATAAACTGTAGGATAGAATTCTATTTTAAACGTACCATCAATCAGTCAGTCGTTCGGCATGCACATCCGAATTTAAATTTGTAGGTTAAATAAAATGCAAAATTTAATTTTAAGTCATTGATTTATATTATTGTACTGACTGATTTTAATGTACGTAAGTGTGTATAAAAACAAAAAAAAAGAAATATGCATTTAAAACATATTTTTAAAACATTAAAGTTTAAATCTACTATTATAAATACTTCGTTTTGTAATAAATCATTATTTTAAATAAAACCAATTTCTTATGTGATACAGTACCTATAATTCAAGAAATTTTTCTGTTTGTTTCAATTAAAAGCATTAGTATTTAATAAAATTAAATTCTTATGTAAAAAAAAATGAATTTGTACAAAAACTAATAATTTTTAAAATATTTGCATTTAAAATTTTTAATCTGTTTTTAATGTTTAAATAAATTTTAATTCAACGTTATTTTAACTATGCTGTTAATAATGTGATATTTGTATTATTTATTTAATTTGAACTTTTTTTAATATTAAAGTAAGCTTAAGACTGTTAAAGCAAGTAAAGGAACAGAAATAGAAAACGCTATTTACGAAAGTCATTCTACGTGAAACCACCTTTCATTTATATAAAAACATAACGAAAAAGTATAATATATAAGATAGCGTAAATGCGTGGAATACGATAGAAAAGTTAAAATCCGGAGGTAGAAGTGTTATATAAAATTTGTAAACGGTTATCCAATTATAGTATTCTTTTAGGCAATATTTGTGAACGGAGGTACAATGTGTTGTGTGCAAGATATAACGTCGAACGTAAAAAGATGCGAACTATTTTATCGTGCAATGACAGCAGCAAAGATTGGAAGCTCTATAAAATACTGACGTTTTTGGACAGTCACATTGTGATTTATTATCATGGCTACTGAAATGTGGGTATGTTATAGAAGAAGAGAAGCTACAGTAAATACATAACCAACCGAACCACAGGTCGCGGAGAAGGTACGGCCGTTTATGTCAAACGGTTCATCTCTCCCTACCACTCCCGACGCTACAACTCTCAAGTCTAGAAGCTACCCAAATTGTTAATAACACTATAGCTAACGGGGACATTGTCCTTTGCGCTGCGCACAACGCGCCCTCCAAAGACGTCTTATTCGCAGATTTAGAGACAATTTTCAACGTTTGGACCCTTACTATTCTCGCGAAGCATCTAGGCAGACACAGCAAGAAATCTAACCGCAATAGTCAACTTCTGCAAGACTTTGGCACCATCAAAAATTTCGTCATAGACGGATCTATGAACCTACAATGCATCCTCAGAACGGACTTTTCGACGTCATCGACATAGCTACATCAGGCTACTTCACGTTCAAACTACCGTTTTCGATCTCAGTTCCGACTGTGCTTTTGCAACTCGGTGATCAAGCGAAAAACGATAATCTTTAGTTCGAAAAGAACATATCCTGTGGCCATCTTACCAATTCGAGGCCAGCAAACAGTTTAAGATACAATTTTTTTAGCCGCGATTGACAATTTCTCAGACTTTATCAAAAAATGCATTTCAAAAGCTACCAACACTTTTGCCAAAATCAAGTCAGATCCGTTTCAACTCTCAATTTACATCTGAGACCAGATCGCTGACACAACCCATCTAAGACGCAGACGGCAATGCAGACAACAAAAGAGCTGTTACGCCACTGGTAATGCATACATGTGTATAAGCGCCACCTAGAATTATCATTACTGTTGATACACGCAACCCATGTACGTTGTATTAATTTAACTGATTTTTAGAAATAAATGCTAAATAAAATATATAAGTGTGTTGATGGTGCTAACCAAAATGGTTTAAACAAAACAACACAACAGTTTGGCAACGAGGATAATTAAATAAAACAATCCAAGTAAATTGCTGCACCAAGAAACTTCCAGTGTAAAATGGCGACTCCTACGGCACATGTTCCCGCCAATTTCATTGAATTCTTCGATTCTAAAACCAAATTCACACGATGGCTACAACGGCTAGAAGGAGCGTTTAAAATATATAAAGTGGAAGGAGATGCCAAATTGCATTATTTCCTACATTTTATCGGGGGAGAAACTTACGATTTAGTGTGTAATCTGCTTTCGCCTGTTACTCCCGAAGAAAAATCATATGACGAATTATGCACGTTATTAAAGAATCACTTTGACCCGCAACCCTTGGAAATAGCCGAATATTATAAGTTTCATCATCGTCTCCAGCACGAAGGGGAATCAATTAGAGACTACATTATTGAATTAAGAAGAATGGCAGCAACATGCAGCTTTGGTACTTTCCTGGAGACTGCACTAAGAAACCAGTTCACATGCGGCATCAGGGACAAACGAATAAGGGATCGCCTGCTAGAAACAAAAAAACTTACAATGGTAAAAGCAGTGGAGTTAGCAAATAGTATTGAGTCGTCGTACGCAAACGAAATTACAGATAAGTCTATTCACTCAATAATTTCAGTAAAAAATAAAACACCTAAACATTGTACTAAACAAAAAATTGTAGTTAAGTCACAGGCAAGTCAAAACGAAAGGGGTATTTCTTGCTTTAGATGCGGTGGTTCCCATTTTGCAAATAAATGTAGGCATAAAAGTAGTATTTGTAACTATTGTAAAAGAAGAGGGCATATACAAAAAGTGTGTATGCAGTTACAGAAACCTAAACCTGTCAATCTAGTAGACACTGATAATAATGCAGAGGGAAGCCAGCCTGTAATGTACATAAATAATGTTAAAAAAGATTACAATTCTGATAAAATATGGGTGGATGTTATGTTAAATGATGAAAATATTAAAATGGAGCTAGATAGTGGCTCAGCTGTTTCCATTATTAGTAGTGTAGATTATAAGAAATACTTGAGTAATGTTAAAGTAAAACCTAGTAATATAAGATTAAAGTCTTATTCTGAAAATGATTTAAATGTTGTAGGTTAGAGGTGACGGTAACTCTCGAAAGGGAAACAAAGGAGCTTTCTTTGTATGTTATAGAAGGAAGTAAAACAGCATTATTTGGTAGAGAATGGATAAGAGCATTTTCAGCAACTACATTAAACAAAATTTTGGATACGGTAAATGCTGTTCAAGTTTCAAATGCCACTGAATCCACTCTTAAAAAATTATTAGGTAAATATTCTGTCTTATTTGATAAGCAAATAGGGGAAATTAAAGGGGAGCCAGTCTCTATAAATTTAAAAACCAATGCGAACATACCTTTCTTTAGAGCTAGACCTGTTCCATTTGCAATAAAAAAATTAGTTGAGAACGAAATTGAAAGTTTAGTTAGGGAAGGAGTGTTAGAGAAAGTAGATTATAGTGACTATGCAACACCAATTGTACCTGTATTAAAACCAGGAAATAAGATACGTTTATGCCCAGATTTTAAAGTAACGCTAAACCCTAATTTAGTAGTTGATGAACACCCTTTGCCAACAACTGATGAATTGTTTCAAGATTTAGCAGTAGGGGAAAAATTTACAAAAATCGATTTAACTAAGGCATATTTACAAATGCGAGTACGTGATGAGGACCAACAATTTTTTACTTTAAATACTCATAAGGGTCTTTATAAATGCACACGTTTAATGTATGGTTTAAATTGCGCCCCTGCTAAATTTCAAAGAAAAATTGAAAATATTCTGTCGGGAATACCTGGCGTCGCTGTATTCATTGACGACTGCCGACTAACTGCTCCAAATGATAAAATTCATCTTGAACGTCTCGAAGAAATTTTTAAAAGATTGTTAAATTATAATGTTAAAGTAAACTTAAACAAATCTGAATTCTTAAAAAACGAAATAGAATATTGTGGTTACCGAATAAATAAGTTTGGTATCCATAAAGTCAAATCAAAAGTAGATGCTGTTGTAAATGCTTTGCAACCAAATAATGTTCAAGAACTTCAGTCATTACTGGGACTCATTAACTATTATGGTAGATCTTTCGAAAATTTAAGTAATCTTTTGGAGCCAATGAGAATGTTATTACGTAGTGGAGTAAAATGGAATTGGTCCAAGGCTTGTGAAGATTCTTTAAATAAAATAAAACACATGATGAAATCTCAAAATTTTTTAATACATTTTAACAATAATTTACCAATAATCTTAGCCACTGATGCATCACCTGTAGGGGTAGGAGCGGTGTTATCACACTTTATGTCAGATGGCTCGGAGAAACCTATTCAGTTTGCTTCGCAATCCTTATCCAGTTCACAGCGAAATTGGTCTCAAATTAATAAGGAAGCATATGCAATCATTTTCGGGGTAAAGCGTTTCCACCAATTTTTATTTGGTCGAAAGTTTATACTATATACGAACCATGCGCCATTAGCTAAAATTTTCTCGTCACACAAAGGATTACCAATAATGTCTGCTAGTAGAATGCAACACTATGCAATTTTCTTACAAAGCTTCGATTTTGAAATACGGTACAAAAGTTCGAAACTGAACGCGAATGCGGACGCATTTTCGAGATTGCCTGTGGAAGTAAAAACTGAAAACACTATAGAAGAGTCAGACATTTTTGAAATTTCTCAGATACAAACATTACCAGTAACAGTGGACGAACTGAGTAAAGAAACAAAGTTAGATTCTCAACTAGGACCATTGTTGGCAATGTTAAAAGAAAATAACAATATTCCACATTTATTGAGATTTGGAATCGATCAATCTGAATTTACAGTGCAAAATGATTGCATTTTGAGAGGGAATAGAGTGCTGATACCTTTTAAATTACGAAAACGTATTTTGCAAGATTTACATTGTGCCCATTTTGGGATAGTACGTATGTTATCGTTAGCACGCAGTGTATGTTGGTGGCCGGGAATAGATGATGACATTAAGGCGGTAGTACAAAATTGTTTAACTTGTACAGAAAACAAAAATAATCCTCCTGTAATCAAACACCATTGGGTATATCCATCTTCACCGTTCGACAGAGTCCATGTAGACTTTGCCGGTCCAATTTTAAATGTATATTTTCTTATCTTAGTTGATGCCTACTCAAAGTGGCCGGAGGTTCATATTTTAAACAAAATAAATACGAATAATACAATTGACGTTTTACGTAAAATTTTCTCTATCTTTGGAATCCCAAATTGTTTATGTACCGATAATGGAGTACAGTTTGTAAATCCAAAATTTGAATTATTCCTAAAGAGTCAAAACATTACTCACAAAAGGTCTGCACCATATCACCCTGCCACAAATGGGCAAGTGGAAAGATATGTTCAAACAATAAAACAGAAAATCAAATGTTTAAAAGCAAATAAATTAAATCTACAAGAAAATTTAGATAAGATACTGGCTCAATATCGTAATACAAAACATCCTGTTACCAATAAGTCTCCATCTGAGCTTATTTTTGCTTATCCAATAAGAACTACTCTTTCTTTAATGTTACCAAAATTTATCCCAAGATCATTTGAAGTAGGAGATAGAATTGCGGCAAGAAATTATTTAGGTCCACTTAAAATGAGATTGGGTGAAGTTATTAAAAAATTAGGCATGTTGCATTATGAAATCAGGTTGGATGACGGATTAATTTGGCGGAGACATATTAATCAGTTGTCAAAGTGTGGCAATAATCTTGAACAGCAGTTACCTAAAGATTATAGACATCACGAATCAGCCGAGGTAGTAGAGAGTAAACCCGATCCTGTAGTCGACCTAGAGGTAAAAGAAGGTAAAAATCATAATAATGTCATGCAAAAACAAACTCAACCAATGGACATTGAGCTATTAGACTCTTCTGTACCTGTACCTAGTTTAAGACGCAGTAAACGTACTCCTAAGCCTATTGATAAGTTAAATTTGTAACAATAAACAATTCTTTTTTTAAGAGAGGGAAGTGTTACGCCACTGGTAATACATACATGTGTATAAGCGCCACCTAGAATTATCATTACTGTTGATACACGCAACCCATGTACGTTGTATTAATTTAACTGATTTTTAGAAATAAATGCTAAATAAAATATATAAGTGTGTTGATGGTGCTAACCAAAATGGTTTAAACAAAACAACACAACAAGAGCCTTTAAGCATCCTAAAAAAAACAAGGTCTGGCATCGCGGTTTACTCTAGAAAATGCATTGTCTGGACATCATCGCTCTAATGCTCTAGCTTATCGGCTTCTTCCTTTATTGACGTTTGTTTACAATCAAACTTCTCACTGCCAAGTCCACTCCACGTAACGTAATAGACGATTTTAAGAATCTGTGCTATATCCATTTCTATACAACATCCTATAATGATCCGCCTGACCTACGCAGCGCAAATATGATTCTACGCTGCCAAAACTCACACGACCAAGATCGAGATCTTCCAAAGCAAGCTTCTCAAAATAATCGTAGACACTTCTTGTTTTTTTTCTTCATCATAAAGTAGGCACTGCAAATTCGCAGCTGCGCTTTATGCAGACCTTCCGGCCTATTAGCGATAACATGCCTAGGCACAAGCTGCCAAAGTATGTCATCCTAGATTAAGCATTAGAATAAAATGTTCAACCCTAACGAAAAAGTTCAAAATCAAAGAAACAACTAATTCAATGGGGCTATTTAAGCAAACTCGTTTACCACTTAGGATTAAACTATAAAAATTGTAATATTGAAATATCAAATAAACATGTATGAAATCTGAATCTGATTCAACTACCACTCATTATCGAGATCTAATTATTCCTAAAGTTACCGTAAGAACGAACTTACCTTATTAACCGACTTTAATTATTTTTATTGACTATATGCATCGATTTTTTTGCGAGTTTTACTTGACAGCGATTTATTACTTACACTTACAAGAACCGATCTAGCCATCCACTTTAATTTTATTACCAAAACGCTACGCTTAACTTATAATTAAATTATTTATCTCATTGCTTACCGTTTTATCCTGTGTAGGGAATACACTTCCGTTATTATTTGTTCGTAGGATGCTACAAGCTTATAGGTGTTACGAACCTTGCTCGGCCAACTAACACTAGTCGGAGATTCAAGTAAATAGAATTTAAAGGGCGCCAGATCTTACTAACTAAAACTTTTGTTGCAACAGAATCAGGTTTGTAATCCTCAACGGACCAAAAAAAAACAAAAGAATGATATCTACAACTTTAATTTAATCTTGTCGATTATTAACGAGCACAAAAATTTATAGTAAATTATTAACAAGCACCAAAAATTTATCCTGAATTATTCAACAATGGTTATATAAATGCCGGAAGTATAAGTAACACGCAATACATAGGCTTAAATTACACATATGGTGTCGATAGCAAAGAAAATTAAATTGATAATGAGAAATGTCTATAATTAACAGCATGCGACGCATCGTATTTAAACACACAAATGTAATTAATTAAGACTTACCCACAATCCAGAACTTGCCCGAAGAAAACGTTTTCCTCGTTGAGTCGATCTCGATAATTAATGAACAGAGCAAATCGTGTTAGCGCAATGACTCACAAAAGCAAAAATCTATAAAACTATTAATTAATGCTAAAAAAATTAGACATAAAAACCGGTTATCGAATACTGTTACACACATTAAATTAAAGGTAAAATCGCAGTCGATTGACTCGTAAGTAGCAGTACATCAAATAAAATTTTCTTGTCAAGACTTTCTTTTTAATGTAAATTAGTCCTTGCAAATTATATTTTTATTAAAATATCTGATCGACATTAACCCCTCATTGGTGGAGAATACGTCAAAACGTGTGCACTAACACGTGTCGGGTCGTGCTAATAAATTAACATGGAAATTACTAATGAATTCTAAAAACGAATAGTAAACGCTTACTCTGTGCGTTTTCGTTTTATATCATAGTTTCCACATACGCCGATGATGTTAGAAAATTAATTTAGACATTGCAAGCACGAATTTAAGTGATGGTCAGTTTAACGTCTTGACAGGAAATGAAGTAAAACAAAACTAGTTAGAAGGCGTCAAAAGTAAAAATCAAACTTCAGTTTAATGAATATATACAGGGTACTACATTTTGAAATTTATACACGTAACAAAAAGAATATAACCAACCAAAAGTTTGCCGAGAAGCGTTCCATTCTGACTAAATCTGTTATGAAGGGTTGTATAACCAACTCACTGTAGCACTAAAAAGCTGTACAAGAAATTTAGCGACCCTGGGAACAGTACAGTTGTTACACGCGTAAAGTAAGCAAAAACGTGTAAATATATTTTAGTAAATCAATCGCCGGTTTGCAAAGTTGTTATTATACTGATTCAACCAATCATCTTGTCCTTAAACGATCTTGGCGCCAAGGTTAATTACATTTCTCAACTTATTTATTTTGACTTGATTAAAAGTTGGAGCTTGTAAACTCGACTATTAACTTTTGTCAACACCGTTACGTTACCGCAACCGTTTTCCGGTAATAATTAAAAAATTCCGCCAAAAATCAAAAGTCAATTTTCAAAAGTAATTTAATTTATACTCACCGTCAGTTAGTAGAGTACCTTTCTAATACTTCTGTCAGCAACTATACATTCAAAAGCTTGAAATCACCGTTTTTAAATTTATAATCAGTCACACAATCGTCCGCCGAGTAAGTATCGCCATTTTACGTTAACGTTTGTTAACAATAATCATTATTTTTTTAAATACATTGCTTAGTTTATGCTATAAATTAAAATATTAATTACTTACTCTAATTTTCATTGTAAATATTTCATTCATAGTATTATATTAAAATGTGAAGGTAAAAGTCAAGACCGACAGTAAACTAACTACGTGTTTTTTAATCAACCTTGTACATACATATTGCGTACAGAACTTTCTGTAAATTCAAATCCAGAAGAAATGCCACACGAAATTAATAAAGCAAACAGAGATGCATAAGGTAAAAATTTAAACGCAAAAATACTTCATGGAAAATTTCTTGGAGATCACTTCTCACATGAGTGACCAAATTATAACTCATGTAACAAAATAGTAACTGTCCAAAAAAAACTTTTATACAAGCACAGCTAAGAAAGAAAGTGCGAATTTAGCAATAAGTGAATGATTTATAATAACGAAAAACGGTAAATTAATTAAAAACGAAAATTACTTAAAATTTGAAACGATATCAAAATGATTCAGAATGCGTCAATCAACTAGCAAACTACAGAAAAGAACTTAATAAATAACCTAAATGCAAATGTCATAATTAAAATGATCGTAAGTACGAGGATTCAAACCAAAGTAAATAGTACGGTATATACACGAAGGTTACAACATATACACAGTTGAAACTAATTTAAAACGCCATTACAATTTTTAAAAAGTTTTTATTTTTTTTAAGTATTTTATTTTGTGTGAAAACAAATTACGCAAACCAGGCTTAAGTTTAAAACCATTTTTAAACAATTCTTTTATTTTTAGTTAGTAGTATTCTTGACAATTAATTTTTGTTTGAACTATGTAAAAGTATTTAATTGTTATATTCCAAGTAGATTTGGCGTTGTAATTTTACAAACACAACTAATATATGTAAGTTCATTTTAAGCTATTGTTGCTTTAATACATTTTTTGTGTCGCGAACGCTATCGAAGTAAGAATTATATTTATTTTTAACATATGATGTAATTAAATCATATTTTTTTAATTTTTTTGATAGTACATTGTTTATTTGTTATTATATAAACTTTAAATGACAAGATTAATATTATAACTTTCATATAGTATGTATTATAGATGTAGTTTTTATGCGAGCACATATGCAACTATAATATTAAAAAAAAAGAAGTTTATAGTTTACTTTTTATCGTTGATTTTAGTATTTAAAGATAACCAACCTTGTGACGTAATTTGTGCAAAAAAAATATGCTCGCCGCTAGGAAATTAACATCGATCCATCTGTTGGTCTGTACATTTATTAACCACTTTGCTAATTGTTGTAGATTACTCAGAATCTTGATTTTACGTTATAGCAATGTTGCAATGCAGCATTTTAATTACTATGAAGTCTAAGGTTTTGTTTATCAAGTGTTTATAAGAACATTATCAATCTTTTATTGTGAATTAATTTTTTGAAAAACAAAAACTGCGTCAAAACGAATTAACAACTTTTGTTATGTACTAATTTATTTAATATAAATAGTTACATGCAAGTAATAAAATTATCGTAACAGAAAAGTAATTAAGAAACGATATTTTCATAAATCGGTAATATTTGAGATTTTTTGACATCTAATATCATTAAATTGAAATAACAAAGGTAACAGTAAAAACATTTTAAATATTTTGACGTGGTAATCTGTGTTTACGCGTCTCGGAGCGTCATCAAAGTGTGGTTAAATTAAGTTTGAAATTATTTTTTATCATCAATTTACATATTTGCTTCGTCAGCATATCAAACAAAAAAATTAGAAACATAAATTAAAAAATTTAATTATTACTAATAACCCTATTTTTCCCGAAAATTATTAAAAAGGCTATTTTTAGTGGTATGGAAATAATATAACAAAACCAATTTCGGTTTATAATGATAGAAGTA
This sequence comes from Aquatica leii, assembly GCA_035610365.1. NCBI lineage: Eukaryota > Metazoa > Arthropoda > Insecta > Coleoptera > Lampyridae > Aquatica > Aquatica leii. Next base: position 53,577,093 of record CM069432.1, read on the forward strand.
AATATCATCTCTAACGGTCATAAAGGTGCATAAATCTAAAAATGTTTGTACTGTTAAAGAAAAAACATCAATGTCAAGTTTTATCATATTTAAAAAAGTAATAAAAACAAAGAAATATAAAATCAAGTTATGTTTGAAATAAGCTTGCCACTCGCAAGAAATAGGTTAACAGGATAAGATTAGATTAGATTTTTAATCAAACATGATATATCATGGCAACCTTGCTTATAAAAGGAGCCAGTAAATGATAAAATATTTGAAAATATTGTGCTGGCCGTCTGCAGCGACACTAGTTATACAGAGGGGCGCGCGGTAAAAAAAAAGTCATGTTTCATACTCATTAGCACCTAGTTGACCATCTTCCAGTAAATACTTTTAGATTATTAAAATAAATGTTATTGAAACAACACTTATTCGATTATATTATTAAAAAAAAACTTTATAGTGCTCTTCTTCAAGACGCAAGTTCTATTTGCGACTATAACTTAAAAAAAACCAATTCTGTACATAAACAAAAACATCCTTGAAAGAAAAATGAGTTAGTCAACATACCGCTTAAGATCCTTTGCATGCAGTTTTTTCTTAATAATGAATGTACCAAAAAATTTCGGACCAAATGTAAAACTATAATACTTTGTCGGGCGGTTCTTACCGCACACCCAAAATAAGGAAGATTTTTATCACACAAACGTTCATTGTCAGCAATGTACCACATAGTTATACGAACTCGATTTACCTGTTCCGTAGGGCTTGATTGCGGGTGGTAATTAAGACTATACCGGATTTTAGCATTCTACTTGCTGCATAATGATCAAAATAGCAAGTTACAAATTGCTTGCCAATATTAAAATAATTTTAGGAACACCGTACATGAGAAATACCTTGTGCTTAATGTTAAAAGCTACTGTTGAGGAGTCAAATTGCCCATTGTGCTAACCTATCAGTAAGATCTTTAAGATTCTGCAATTAGTGATTACTTGAAAACTGACGTCTTTAAGATAGGGACTGAGACGATCAACAGGCCATAGAACCGCTAAGCACTCTCTTTCCTTAGTAGAATAGTTTCGTTCATTCTTGGTTAAAAAAACGACTTAAATAACAAATAACTTCTTCTAAATCATCAATATGCTAAATTAATACTGCACCCAAACCATGGCTTGAAGTATCGGTCTAAAAAACAAAACGAAAGGAAAATTTGAACACAAAAGAATGGGAGCGCTAATCAATACTTCTTTTAGTTCGCATTCGGCTGACCATGCGAATTTAATGCCTTTTCGAGTGAGTGCAATGATCGAAGACATAAGATCTGAAAATTGCGGCACAAATCTTCGATACCAAACCCTATTACACTAAGCACTTCGGGAACGTTCTTGGGAGTTGAAATTTCAACCAAAGCCACTACCTTATCTAGATCAACATGCAATCCATTACCGTTAACAATAAAACTCAAGTATTTTAATTCAGAATAGCTAAATTTATATTTACTGTGACCTAAAGTGACACTTGCATTACGTAAACGATTAAAAACTTTACGCAAAATAATATAATTTTTTTCAAATATGTATGTGTTATCCAGATATATTAAAACGTGAGCCTCGAGATCAGAACCCAATGCACAATCTATAAAACATTGCTGTCACTGGAACATTGTGCAAACCAAAAGGCATGCAAGTAAACTGTTGGGTATCGTAAAAACGGTTAATGGTTCACTCTCTTCTGAAATAGGAATTTGCCAAAAAGCTGACTTGACGTCAAACTTAGCTAAATATTTTGCATCTCTTAGTTTGTCTAATGTCTGGATTACACAAAGTAGTGATTCTGTGATTGCATTCAAACGCCTAAAAACAACGCAAAGTTTATGTGAACTGGTTTTCTTTTTGACTATGAGAATAGCAGAAGACCATGAACTAGACGAAGGCACAACTACACTCATTTTAAGCATATTTTCTAGTTCTTTGTCTATATGTCGTTGCATATTGAAGAACACAGGATAGTGCCTTAAAGTGTATCTTAAAGTTGTGTACTCAATTGTAAAAAAAAATTAATTACGCAACTATTGAAGAGCTTGGGTTTGCTCTGGTGTCAAACTGAGGCTCAATATAAACTGTTTACAGTTAGCGGAGGTAAAAAACGTAGCTAACTCTTTGGATTTATTTGTTAAAAATTTTCATTGATTCCTTAGATTAGGAATAATTTCCATAGTACGGCAGAAGTCAACACCTAGGATTAAGCTTTGAGGAAGTTTTGGAACAACCAAAATGCTTAACGTTTTAATTTTAAATTTAAAATAGACCACAAGTACAATTTTTCCAATACACTCACATTTATTGCTATTACTAACCACACAATGATCGATAGTAGAAGATTGCAATTTAGTCAGGACCGCCAAAAAAGTCTGAATCTAATAAACCTATATAATCTTGATCAAAAATAACTAAAGACAAATAAGGGCTTTTATCTCCTTGTGTGTGTGACTAAATCTCTAATATTGAATTTATCGATTCAAAACTACTCTAAGATACTAGTCGACATTCTAGCGTCCCTGGATAAAAGTTTTCCGAAGACAAAGTAGGAGAATTATTAGTACGACCATTGAACTACAAGGGTATTGCAGAACGTTTTCTGATTTTGTAATCAAATATTTAGTAAACTCTAGTTTACCACATCTAAAACATTTTTTGTTTTAATCACTCAGATTTTAAACGCATTAAATTAAATTGCATAACATAATTTGAAGCTTTATCTTTATTGAAAGTTTGAGTTTAAGTTACTCATTTAACTTATGTTTCAAAAAATTGTTTTTCATTGTAGCTATATAAGAACTTTCTTCAGAATCTAGGATTCTATGCTTAATTTTATATCTAAGTCATAATCTCGCGCTAAATATTCTTCTCTTAATAATTTTATTACAGAATTCTAGTCAGAAGTTTTACTTCAAATAGGCCTAAACAATAACAACGCTTGATTTTCAAACAAAACAATAACCAAAGAAAATAGTTGTAATTCAGATATATTACGAGCCACTTTAAGTACTTCAACATGATAAAAAAAAGTTAGACCTGTATCCGGTAAACTTTAAGCCCCATTTCATAACAGGTACTAATTTAATTTTGGAATTAACAATATTTTCTAAACCCGGAGTATCTACAAACGTTAAAATAGCTATAGAATCATTTTGAGTCGCATTCGATTATACTTCTTTGACTAAATTCGCTAAACCTAATAAACCGACATTGTCAATAACATTTTTGATCTCAGAAATCGCATTCAAGTCTGATACTTTTTGCTATGTATCAGACTTCAAACAAAGAATTTATTGAACAAAAATAACCATTTTCTTCCTTTTTTTGATCATCGTCACCCGTAACTAAAAATCTGCTTTACTTAAAGCGTGACTAAGTTTTGTTTGCAACTTTTTGTAAGCTGGGGATGTTTTAGAATCAGAAACTAAAGAAATTGTTTCCTTAAGGTTAACAATTTTTTACTTAAGTGCATCCTCGCCTTGTTCAAACGTAAATGGATAATTAGGAACGCTAATGCCAAAAATGCAAAAATTTTACAAAATAATGGGCAAAAATGAAATAGCTTAAACTCTACTTAATATTGCACTTGCTAAATTTAACACAATACAGAACTGTTTTATAACTGTAAACGCTAAAGCTAAATTTAATTTAATAAAGTCCCACCTTAAGCGCCAAATTTATGTAACTGTTACACCTTATTAATTGAATTTAATACTATAAACTTGAATTGGCTGTTTAAAAAACTTACACTATTTGTAGAGAAAATATTGTCTTTTTGATTTTATAAGGCATGTGATCATTGCCAGTTTTCCATTTTGATTTTTACAATTGACAAAAACAAGGAAACAATTCAATGAAATCTCTTGCATAAATCAAAGTTCTATTACTAGTTTAGTACTATTGCTTATGTTCGAATATAAAAGATATTCATTCAATAAATTGCGCACATAGTATATTTATTTTATATGTTCCTTAAAATTATACTTTATTTTATTAATAACACAAAAAATTACTATTTATAGTGTTCCTATCAATTTTCTTTAACGTAACCTTGAAAACGATAAAAATCTTGATTAATTTTTGGCGTTTTAAATTAATACGAAATGTATCTATACAAAACAAACGCACCCCTATTATAAAAATCGTTTAAGAAACGAAAAAAATATCTACCAGTAAAATCTGAACAGAGATAAATTAGATGGATAATGCTTCAGTAATTCAGTTAGCCGATTGCACGTCCATCGCCTACTTCGCATCAATCTGGATTAACTTCACACCTATACTGAGTTCAACTAGAATACTGATTAAGTATTTAATCTATCCCTTTTAAGTGTTTGTTTTAAAGTGAGATGCAAAATTTCTATTTTAAATTTTAGTTCTCTTAGAATAAATAAAATAAAAATATAGGTATTGTTGAATAACACAAAATACATTCTTACTATAAAACTTTAGAAAAACAAAATGTTGATTGTTATTTTGTACATTTAATACAAATTTTTGTTAACTTGACCAGAACATGGAAGTGATCAAATGCAATCTTCTGCTCTATTTATTCTACTTGTGTAGATTCGCTTCGAATTCTTTTGTGTAATGGAAGAAGTTTTAACGTATTTACCAAATTTATTTGCTACTTTTTTTTCTTTTTGTACTCTTTTATAAAATTTGTAAACAATAAAATTAACAAAATAGAGTGCATATTTTAATTATGAAATTCTTTATTTCATATTTGCTTAACGTGAGTTATACATGTTTCCAAATAAATATTCTATACTATTTTGAATTCTATATGACTGTTATTTAAATTTAAAATAATTATACTTTATTTGTTCTAGTTCTTTTTTACTTGTATAAATACATTTTAATTGTAAATAAACATTGTATCTAACGTAAAATATTTTGAAAAAATTTTATAAGACCTAAATTAAAACTAATTTTCCTTGAGGTTCAAATTTAACAAAGCATAAAATCTAATTTGTTTTGTCATAAGCAGTTTGCTATGCAGTCAAACGTTTATTTAAACAAAAGTTGCAGTTGCCGGGAAACACTCATTAGAACTCATTGCACATGTTATCGAAGACATCCGCAATCGCATGAGATCTAATAAATCGTCTGCGGCAACATGTATAAAAATCCATTTGAGTTTAATTTTTAATTTACAAACATTAAATGTTTATGTGTATTAGTAAGAACTTGCTACATAGTATTAAAAAAGAATCTTTCTTAATACAATAATTGTAATAATAAGCACTTTACTTCAACAATTAAGTTGTAATATAGCCTTCTGCGAGAAATAAACAGTTTTTTAAACATCAAACTTGTTGCCACCTTTTTTTCCAGCGTCATCGCGGCTAGCTGAAATGTCGGTGAGTAGGAATGGCTGACATCACTATAAAAATAAATAAAAGATGAACAAATCACATCCTCATCGGCACTCAACAGGTAGGTACAGCTGAGTGACATCCAATTTGAGTGAACATCTGGGATCATCTATTTTACGTTACCGGCCTGAATTGGTCTACTAAGCAGGAGACAACATTATAAGGGATTTAATAATTACCCCATTAATAGCTGAGTTTAAGGAAATAATCACGAACATTCGCCATTACCTGTGATTTTTTAACTCTTTCAATATAAGTAGAAAATCTTCATTTAATTCAAGTCGCTAAAATCGTAATAATAACGACGATGTAAAACTAAATTTAAAAGAATTACTTACGCTTGACCGAACAAAGTTTCTGCTACTCAGCCTACTGACAGCGAATGTCAACTGAGAAGTGAATTTTGACTAATGTTGGACATAAAATACTGATATCGTATCACCAGTGGCGTGCTGATTGCAGTGCAGTAATATGATTTTTGTCAAAGTACAAAAATGTGAAATGCTTATCCACAACACTTGTGACATTTTATTTATTTTATATGTCTGATGTGTTTGGCATCTTTTTATAGTTTTTTGATGTACTAAGTGTTGGTTTACAACATTTCGTCATATTAGATTTGGATTTAAATTGTGTTTATTTTTTCAACTTTTAATTTTTTTTAGACGGGACATTTCGTTTTATTTGTTCTTTTTCCTCTAAAATATTTTTAAACTGAGTGTAACTTAGTATCTCGTATTACTCCAATTTTTTTGCATTATAATCTCTTCTTTGAGGGATCTGGTAGAAAACATAATGATTATAAAGTTAGCTTCTTGAGTCACTTTGATAAATCAGGCCGTCAGTTGCCTTTTTGCCTCATCATTGCATTTGTTAAATCAATTGCATGGAATGCTTGATATATCCAGTGATGATGTTTACTTTGAAGTTGTATGCTGGGGTGTATGATAACACAACAAATCTTTAACTGCAGCATGTGATCAGTTAGAGCTACTAGTATCTTTAGAAGTCATAGTGGCTGATGGCATTAGACAATTTTGCTTCTAACAAATTAGTATGTTTGTTATCTCACATGATGTAAAATCAACATCTTAAAATTTTTGCGGATTAAGAAAAACAATTCCTGTGCATTCAAAACCTTTTTGAACAGTTGCTACCTTAGAATCTTTGGAAAAGACAGTATTAACAAGTCCGGCAATTTCATATTCTAATATTCGCACTTCAAGATTTTCTCTAATCCACAAACCACTAGCTTCATATACCGCATCTTTATATGGTTTCATGGATGTTCTGTCAAGCGGTGGAAACGTATGGGTAGTATGCGGTGGAGTATTAATTATATGGATGTTATGTTTACGGGCGAATGTAATTACGTTTAAGTTTTTATGAGTTGCATGTCCGTCCAGTACAAATAATATTTGTCGTTCTTTAGATGGATTTGTAAATTTACAAAAGGGAATTATCCATTTAAGAAAAAGATCAGAATTTATCCAACCATTGAGTTGTGCTTTAGCAACTCTCTACTGGTGTATCTATTCTTAGTTTGTGTTTATTAGCAGACATACAAAACAAAATTATAACGTTTTTATTTTTATCGGAAGATGTTGTGTTGCCCACTTGTCTATGCCTTTCGGGGATATCACTTTTGTGTTCTTATGAACAGCGCTAATCGTGGTTTTGTAGTTTACGGAGTAAAATTAAATTTTTTATTCAGCAGTAAAGGTTTATTAAAGAACTTTTCCACCTGGGGTCTATTGAATTCAACACATTTTCAGATTTTCAGTCAGATGTCAGATGTCAGCCAGATGTAAAAATTCTACGGCATCCGTCTGCTTGTCACTTCCTTTATATGTTTTACTAGAATATTTTCGTATTTAAAGTTGAAAGTTTGATTGAATTGTGCAAGTTTGGCGTTGAACAAAACTTTTTTGCCACTTCGCAGGGCTTTTATTCTGTCATAAAGTGAGGCAATGTTCATGTAAAATGTGAGTCTGGAAAAAACAATTGTAAGTAATTATAAAAATATTATTATTGTTGTGTCCGGAACTACCCTCGACGCTCCTGTTCGGGGTTACCCTCTAAACACCATTCCAAAAAACGATGTTGGCAAATTTCCTGAGCAATCTTTTAAGAACAACTGACGCTAAATAATTCTTTTATCTTTATTTAATTTTTGTTAACAATAGTGTAATCATTTTTAAACTATAATTTAACCCACATAAAAAAATTAGAAATATTTCTTCTTTATGAGAATATATGACACCGTCTAGTTATCCATGGTGAAGTTTTTTAGCAGTAGCAGATTAAACCCTAATAACAGTAGTATTTTTAATAAGAGAAACCACAAACCAATGTATCCGCCATTCTTGATTACAGATATTAACCTATTTTAAAAACGAATTTGACACAATAAGTAGTGTATTTTTATTCGCGCTTTAAATGGCAATTCTAATACAATCTTTCATATGGTCGATAGTTCTAAGCGGATTGCTGTAATTAGTATTTTTTAGATAACCTCACAAATAAAAGTATAATTTTGTAAAGTTTGGCAAATGTGCTGGCCAACTTATTAGGGGGGCCACCTTTTCCGATCCGTTTATTTAAAAAAAGTTTCAACTAAATAATTTCTTACCATTTGACTAAAATGAGCTGCTACGCCATCATGTTGAAACCACCCGTTTCTTATATTTGCCAAGGAAAGATTATCGAGGAAATCTTGTGACAAAAAGTTAATCAGTTAATAAAGTCGTTATCGTCAAGCTCTTGGTCCAGTTGTACATGATGCAGGTGAAATTTATGCTTTCGAATTATTCGTAAATTTAGAGATAACTAAAGTCCACTATAATTGTCTTACTGAAATATTTCCAATTTCAATAACACTGCCTAAAACTAAAAATTCGTTTTCGTCATTTTTAACTTACTTACTATATTTCTTTTTGTAACGCACGTCACCATCACTTCCAAACTGTTTTTTTAGTTTCGAAAAATACTTTACTCGAGGAGCACGTAAATGAGGGAATTTTTGGTGATATATTAAATAAACACGTGACATCTTAAAAACTGTAAGATTTAGGTTTATAAAAATGAAAGATAAACGTGTAAACTATCCAAATCAATAATAAAATTTATAGACTGGATTAGAAATTTTCGAAAAAAAAAGATTTGTCAAAACTAACACCCTGTATAAACGCTTAGTTTTTAGGAAACCAATGTTATGGAATTCGAAGTCTCTACATGTTGAAAATGTTTGCATCACATACGATGGTTGTCTGATGTTTTGTTTGCCGTCCATGGCTGTTTAGATCTCATTATATTTTTGGACAAACAACATAAAATGTTAAAATAATTAGATCATTCCATTTAAAAAAATAAAAGTTTATGTCATTGCAAGTTTGTAACTCACCTTGTATGATTGAAACTATTTTTAAATTACACCCTATTTGAATACACAGAATTTCTTCCACAGGCACTTTCCTCTCAAATTTACCGTTATGGAGATATCGTCAGGTTATGACACCCTGTATATGTTTTGTGTACGAAGTGTACACTTTTTCAGGCCAACAAAAAATTTATTAGGTGAATCTGGTGGGCAAAAGACATAAGCTAATTTACATTATTTTTTTTTGTTTTATATGGTTCTTTAATAGAAAAATTACATTTTTCTGACAAACAGCAAATAAATAGTCGCAAAACAGTCAAGATGTCTTCCTTAAGAAAAGCAAATACTCTAAATTTAAAAACATAGTGAATCTGTGAATGTATACAACAATACTATAATATGTTAGTTAAAAAAATTAAAACACTTTTATAAAACTTTTAGGTTTATAAACGGCATAATTTTAAATTTAAATTTAAAAGAAATTGTTATTATATTCCCTTAATTTTTAGTCACGTCAAAATTAACAGCAAAACAGAAAAAAGTCATTTTCTTATAGGTCGGAAATCGATGAAATATGCGAACTAGTTTTATTCACCTAACTAAAAGTTTACTGCACAAACTAAATTAAAAACCATTAGAAATAATAAACATGTAATTACAGATACAACGGTTTGCATGTTTTTACAGTAGTGTTAATATTAGTGTTAGAAATTTGTATTGTAATGCTAAATTAACTGTAAACGTTAATACTTAACGCATTATTAACTAAATTAATTTAATCTTAATTATGTTATTATATAATATGTATGTAGTATTTTTTTTAAAAATTGACAATAAATTAAACAAAAACGTTCTTGTGTAGTTTGAGTATTTCACAAAACTCTTCAAAAATGCTTAAAATTGCAAGCAACTTAATCTGTTATTAATTTTAGTAGTAGTTTTTAGCAGAATATTTGTGATTAACGTAAATTACATTCTTTTTAAATTTTAAATCATAACATTTTCTTCAATTTTACAATAAAGTAACTACAATGTTTTAAAATCTTTTACATACTGACTACAATTTTCAAACCTATGTGCTATAAATGTTGAAATATTTATGAGTACGTCGGTTACGACCATCTAGTTTTGATATTTTAATAATTTTTATAGTTGAATAAAATTTCATTGGTTTTTATTAAGTCTAGAATGTACATAAGTTAGAAATTTTAACTAATAAATAATTAAATGTTTTAGTATAAATTTCAAACATTTTTGTTATTCTTTCAGTTACGTTAAGTTTTTTTAATCTTGTTGTTCAAAACTTAGTTTTATAGTTTTACTATCTTATTATGAACTGTAAAAACTTATTAAAATGTTATTAATTGAGTTTAAGAAAAACAACTTTAAGTTTCGTGGTATATATTTTATCAGTTTAATCCTTAAAATATAAAGTTTTGTTAGCTAAAACAAAAACAAAACTCTAAATAAACAAAATGCGGATTGGAAGAGTACATGTTTCTGTATAAAGGAGCGCATGCTCTCAATACTATAAGGGTTGAAAGCTCCGATATCTGCAGTCGTTCCGTGTAATTCTGCGGGAAAAGCTTTAGTAGAATTTTCATATCATCCGTTTTCCGACGCGATTTCAGATTCTAATTTATTGTCGTAATTTATAAAGATAAATTTAATAGTAAATGTTTTAAGATTGTTGACGTATAATTGACACTTAAATAAAGTTAAAAAATTGTTTTAAACGTTTTTTTTTCTAAGAAAATGTACTTTGTTTTTTAATGTCGGTTGTAACTAACGTGTTGAAAGTTTTGTGAAATGGATAAATATAAATGTCAATGTGACATTTGTATTTGGAAATAACCTTTTGCAAGTGATATAAATGTTAGAAAACAATTCACTACAGAGACCACTTAAAGCAAGAATTTTCTGTGTTAACGTTAAAAAGATAAACAAACACTAATCAAATAATCACTTGAATGTACATTTATTGTTCCGTGTTATAAACTTAACAAAAGAGGTATATGTACATTGTTAAATAAAAAATTTATAAAATAAAATAAATGTGAGTTGGTGGAAAAAAAACTGGGCGGCAATATTTGTCATATCAATTACAGACATAAGTATAAACACAACATTAACTAAACACAGCAATGATTGCCTTCGGAGTAAGATTGCTATTTTTAGCAACGGTTCTAAGTTTTGGAAGTTCTGGGATCAAAGCAGCTGAAAAAGAAGGTCAGCTTTTTTATTTATCTCTGTTGCTTGTCAAGATAGATTAAAAGTTAAGTGGCGGGGGAACCGAGCGTGTAATTCTTAATTAATTTAACTATATAACCTACCTAAGAGATATAAATTGCAGTTAATTAGTTTAAACTCATTTTGAAATCTTTTCAGCTTAATTAAAACATTAGAAACTAACCTGCAATTTAAAAAAAAAATTATTGTATTAATGTTTTTATATCTCTTGGATATATACTAAATACCGTTTTAAATAGCATAAAAAATTTTTGTTTAATAAAATTCTACAGAAAATAAGAATAAATGAAATATGAAAAAGTTTTTCTTGTGAATTATAGATAGGTTAATAGAAACATGAATCACTATCAGTATTTTTTTTTTAATTTTATTTCTCATAGAACAATTCTAGAAAACACGGCGTTAAAAAAAATACAAGAAAAATCAAAATATTAACTTACCTTACTATTACAGTTAATAAAACAGTTTGTAATAATAAAATTGTTCTATTTGAAAAATTTTAATGCTTTATGGCGCTTTTTGTATCATATCTAATAAATATATAGTACGCATTACTACTTGGTAGTTTTTTTTATGCGTAGTTTATACAATTTTGCAAATTAAAAGTTAGTTTTATGTTCGTTGCTTCATCGGTAATGAAATTACATATTTGTTGTTTTATTTTATCGTAAACGTAAGGAACAATAATGAAACCGTAATATTTTAGAAGCAAATTATTTCGTTGTCTTTGCCAATTAATTAATTTGTAAGTACATACATACGTGTTGTGACTATTTTTATATAGTTTTAACTAAATTGTTTTAGTACAAAATGAATTTTATAAGATGATAAAAACATAACACGCCGAATTATTTTAGGTATTGCATTACCTTAGCATGTTAAAATAGCGTAAACATTTTCTATAAAGTTCAAAATATATATTTTTAACACTTGTCTGACATTTGATATTTATAACAAAGTCTTATAAATCACTTCAAAACCTTTTTTTAATTTATGATACCTCATTAAATTTCTAACAAATTGTTAAGGTAAATTACCAATAAATTTTATACATAATAAATTATTATATTGTCTTTGCGTTTTTTATTAAAACAAAATTGATATACACAATTCCGCAGCTTACTATCACGTCTACATACCATTTTATAAAAAAATACACTTTTTATTTAATTTTCTATGTCATGTATATATGTATATAATGTAATGTTTTAATAAATATTATATAATTTTATTAAACCAAAATTTTACATTTATATTCACGTTTATTTGATTATGTATTACTTGTTTTAGTAGAACTATACCTAGATAGAAAAAAGCAGAACAAATGAAATGTTTAAAGTATTAATTAAATTTTAATATCGTCTTCCAATAATCATATATTCAAAAATTGTATTTAATTATTAATTATTAAATGCGTTACATGTTTCGGCTAATACAAAAAATTTTAAGCCATCTTCAGACAGCAACAATTTGGTCATAAAACAGTTAACAAATAAAATAAATTAAATTACAAACAAATGTACATGTCGACAAATTGTAATTGTTTAAATTACGTTTAGTTGGGTATTTAACAAAAATCGTTTCTGAATATGATTAATAGAAATAACTACTGATAATAAAACACTAATAACTAATAATACCTTTCATTGATTTTTTCATATAAGCAAAAACAAAATTATTTAGTTATTTACCTGTTTCAGATAAATGTTTTAAGAAATGTTAACATTATTATTTTATATTATTAAACGAGATTTTAGAACACACAGAAGTGCTAAAAGTACATTTGATAAGAAGTAACAATTGACATCTATTTATCTAATCTAAGACAAAAAAACATTTATATTTTAAATTAAATTTCTGAGAACAGACGTTTGTTAAAATTACTCAGTCTGTAAATGACAAAGAGATAAAGAATTGTTTTCTTAGTTTCTAAAATCGTATGAATAGTTATTAAAAAAATTAACATTTGGTAAATTTTTATAATAATTGTAATAACAAGCAAATTACAACAATACATTACAGACAATTTTATAAAGTTGTTACAGAGCATGTAATTAAAATAACAAAATTAGTATGCGGTCTTAGAAGTTACATTTTAGAAATATTAAAAACAAGTCTGTAAAACTGTATTACTTTAATTGGTACATTTAGTAACTTTCTTTTAGTTCTTAGAATTTATTTGTTACAAAGTTTTTACGATTATGAACCTAATAATAAAGTTTCTATTTAATATCTACTTTTTAAGTAGTTTTTCAACAAACACAAAGAAATTGAAGTAAACGGTTATCATATCTTAACATCTCTTTATTCGCAATTTTTATTATAAATGATATTAAAAAATTGTGTTCAGTGTGTAACACGCAGTCGTTTATTATTTTTTTAATTAACTTGACTTTTTCTAGTTTGCATTATTTGCGTCTTTTCTTGTTTCGCAAGATGCTGCCATTTTATCTTTTAAATAAATTACATCTTTTGTTTAATTGTCAATAAAAACTACCTACCGCCTCGACTAATTTAACAAACCTCTTATCAGTAATATTAAGAAAGTTTATTACAATGACTTTCTTGATAGGATAGAAAATTGTATTGTGTTTATTGAACCACAAAGTCAAAAGATTACTTCAATTCTTTAATCATAAAACTCGTTAAAAATATTAAAAGAAAAAATGAGTTCTACCCCACATAACCAAAGTTAACCTTAATTGTCTAAAAAGTGATCATACTTTAACCTGAAAAGTTGACAAGCATGTGGTATCTTTATCGTGCCTTTTAGTCATTCATAAAAGTTAGTTCTACCGCGTGTCCTTAATGGTTAACTTATTCACAACAAATAGTTATTCTTAATAATACGCCAAATTGTAAACGTAATGGTTACTTTTTGTATAAGCTTAAAGTATAAAATATGGCGACCTATCTCGTTTCTTACCCACAGAGGTTGACTTTTGGATAACTTTTCAATAGACAACTTTAATTGTTACTCAAAAGCCGTTTTAAAAAGTTAACTTGATGGTAACCATAAAAATTAACCTATTAAGAGCTTTCAAGTATAAAATGAGACTACTTGTTTTTTACTAACCCTATAAGTTAACTTTTCGATAACTTTTCAGAGATTTCTAATTAATGTCTTGAAAAAGTTATACAACTGACATCCTACAATCCTAAAAATTAAGTTTTTAGTAGCCTTATAGTACAGAATGAGACTACATTTAGTAACCACATAAATGTTATTTTCGGTGAGTTTTATAATCAATGTCTATAAAAGTTGTGAAACAGACATAGTAAAAAGTTAATTTTATGTTAATCCTAAAAATTAACCTTTTAGTAGAATGTTTTTGTGTAGAATAAGACTGTATCGCGGAAAAACGTCCTCGGAAGAAAAATCACCCTAAACCAAAATTACTTTTCTATATTCTAATAGTTACGTCTTACTATTATTACGACTTACAAGGAGGAACTAAGAAATGAGTTTACCAATTGCGTTTCTGATTTTTGGTGATTCTCATGGCAAAAAAGTACCTTTATTTTGGTTTTTTTGTGCATTACCGCTTAGGTTTCAGATTATGAATTTTTAAAGAATTGATCAAAATCGTCAGAAGTTAGTTAGTCGCTCCGTAAGCTCTAATTACAACAAATTCAAGGGTATGTTTTTTTAAATAGACAAACACTTATTTTAAAAATATTTAAAAGCACTGCAGATGGAACCTGCAGTCATTGTTTCGCTAATTATTTGTTGTAATTTTATAAGTATATAGGATCCGTAGTTGTATACGCTGAGACTAATTATCTTAGAAAAACTTGTATTTGAAAACATTTTAGTGGAGTTGTAAGTGTAATTGATTATTATTAATTAGTGTTTGTAGGTTTAGTTACTGCTTACATTTATAATAAAAATCTAATTGGCTAACAATGAAATCCTTAGAAGTAAACTTTATTTAAGTTCCACCATTACCCTCGCACAACAGTTTTCTGGAATGTACTATTTTAATCCGATTATCGTCATAAACATTGTTTTTTTTGTTTGTAGCCTAATGATTTTGTAAAATGAATGTCAACCTAAAAATTATTTTTTTTAAACAAACTTTTTTATAATTTGTAATGTGGATCGATACAAAATCGTATTGACAACAGTTCAAATTATCGCCCTTAAATCGATAAAAAATATCAAATTTTTCTTCAAAGGCGTTTAGCAGGTTAAAGAGAAAGTATTAATAAACGCGATGGCATCTTAATGTTGATTGTAAAAACTTTTTTTGTCGTTTTTGTTTCATCCGTTACGGTAAATGATTAATTTAAGAACTTGTTTTGCATTGCGGCTGTGTGTCAACTGGGCACCAAACAATAGCCTTTGTGGGTAATCCCTGTGTCGGTCTCTTCGACCATTCAAGGTCTTTTTCTTAGATATTGCAGTTTTAACGGAAATTTCATTTAAGGAATCTCATTCTGTCGATGCTGACAAAATTTTTTTAAAACAAATCGTTATTACTTTGAGCAGAGTTTAATATTCATTTCTGCTTTAACAAATCCGTTAAACAATTACAATATGAACTTGGCCTCTTGATAACAAATAAGAAAAATGAATTTTTCCAAACAGACATACCGAACAAGTTTTGTATTTAAGCTTCTTTAATATTGTGATTCATAAAGGAGCTATATGCGCATCAATATCCAATTTCCAAAACGTAATACAGGCAAATTTTAGTGTTTCTTACTAAATTATAGTTTATTCGCGATAAACGGTAAAAAAGTATTATTAATGTCTAAAGTGACAATACAATAATTGATCTAGTGCTTCAAATAAACTTTCTGGAATTAATTCAACAGTTTTTTATTATGTAGCCATCATTAAAAAAAAATTAAATTTCGTAAAAAAAATTGTAACTTAAGTTTTCATGTCGCAGTTAACAATAAGGATATGACATTTGTACTGATTATTCTCAACTTCTTATTTAACCTCTTAAAGCACTTTTTTTTTTAAAAAACAACAAAAGAATCATTTTTTTAAATTTAAGAAAATATATTTTTGAACTTTATTTTGGCCAAAAGTAATAACTAAACACAAAATAACTGTCTATAAACACTTATCTTTGCAGTTTTATAATTTTTACATATTACATTACAAAAAAAGTCTTTCACTACTAAATCAATAATAATTTTCAAAAAAAACGTTTCTTTGTTTTACAACTGGACGAAAAGTAATATTACTCTAACATTTTATAGCTTACAAGACAGATGTAAATAAAAAAAAATCAAAAAGACCATTTTTTATTATTTTGGCCCATTTAGCGTAATAGAATTAACTCGAGCATGCACGTTACGGGGTTAATTTAAACTTAACAAAAATAGATTTCAAGAATAATTGAATTAACATTAAACAAACGCCCACCGTTTGTAAAATTTAAAATTATGTTGTTGAAGTGGGAGAGAATGGGTATAGTAATTTAAATAACCACCGGGTTCTTTTAAGACTAGTTTAAAATTGAACGTCGTTTTTTTTTACCTGCTAGACAATCGTTCAAGTTTTGTTTATGTGCGTGTTGTACAAGTCGAGTGTTAACTTCGTGTAATTGTGTTATACTAAAAGTTCCAGTTATAAAGGTAAACATATTTTTAACAGACACAAAAGAACACATAATTCATAATTGCAGATGAACGGTCAGTATACAAAAAGACATAGAAACAGGCTTTCTCTAAATTTTACATGTTTGCCCTGATTTTAAAATACCCAGATTTTTTACAATTTTCTAGATCGCTGGGAACCCTGTAAAAAATCAAATCAAATATAAATATTTGTGGTTTAGTTAAGTATTTTTTCTAATTTCAGCTTTCGTAAAATGAATAGTTTCCACAACTACAGAAATGGACGTTTTAGTGGCGACAAAGGTGTGGATTAGAAAATCGAGAAAAAGTGTGAAAAAGGGTTAAAGGCAATGACATTTATTTTAGATATTTTTAAATTTGTAAATAAATAATAAATATATATGTATTATATCGTATCGTATAAAATCTGTTTTTCAAGACTTGCACCTTTACTTTAATGTGTTTTATTTTCAAATGTTAACTATAAGATATCCGTTAAGCAGCCATTAATCGTTGAGCAACTGAAAAATAGTATTTTTTAAGGAGTTTTAAAATCCAACAATTATACATCTTTTACAGTTAACTTCAGGTTGATTCTTGAATAAGTGCAAAAATTGTATATTTTAAACAGCTTTAAAATTAAATAGTAAAATACCCATTTAGATTAATTTTAAGTTATCCTAACGGGTTGAACGTTAAGCAAACAAAAATTAGTATCTTTTAGGCAGTTTTAAATACCAACCATTAACAATCATTTTCGATTAACTTTAGATTACCCTAACAGGTTGAACGTTGAGCAAACAAAAAATGGTATCTTTTTAGTAGTTTTAAAATTCAACTATGCACCGGGCATTTCGATTAACTTTAGGTTAGCCCAACAAGTTGACCAATGAATAACTAAAAGAAGTATCTTTAGAGTAGCTTTAAAAAGTGGACAATAAGTTGTCCGTTTCGGTTAATTTCGGTTATCTCTAAAGGTTGACCGTTGCATACACGCAAGGTCAGTATAAGAGTATCCTATGGAGGGATTAAGTGGGACATAGTTCACCATTGGGTGTACTTTTGGGTACTCTATGATCACATTTGCCAATCCAAAGCGGTTACCTTTATTACGACTTTTGGTTACTTTTGGCTGTGTGGGACGGTAATACTTAAAAAGACAGTTTAGTAAATATTTATCAAACTGTCTCTTTTTGTTTTATTTGCCGATTAATTTAAAGAATTAATTTATTATTTTTAATATTGATTTGCCTTTATTTTCAATTTTAAAGTATATAGTTTGAATTTCCTTTATTAATTTCAGATAGTATTTATCAACGTTTAGTAAATTGCAAGAGTTTAGGTTGTAGTGGTCAGTAAATAGAAGTAGCAGAATAAAAAGTCGAGTAAGCGTTCATGGGATTGTTAACTTACAGCCCCTCGGTTCACGCTCAATATGCCACAAGCGTAGTTACTCGTTGATTGATTGACTACATTTATCTATTGAAAATTTAATAGTGTAAATAGCTAATCGTTACTCCAGATACAACAGTATTTTTTAATAATAATAAAAATTATAAAATACATACTGTGTGTCATAACTGATTTTTCTTATATTAACTACATCCAATATTTATGTGATATCTTGTTCTTAGATGTGTTTAAATATATAAATTAAAATTAAAAATAGGTTTTTCAGTTTCCTTTTGCAAGCATATAAGTTTCAAATAAGACTGCTGTAGTGTTTGAGAATTTCTTTATTTGAATGCATGAATTTTAAAATTTCATTTTGCACCATATGGTGCATTATGTATGTTTTAACGGTTTGAAATAACTACAATTTTTTTTTCTATTTTAAAATTTTAAAGTTGAACAAAACCTTTTAAGTGATTGTTTGGATCTGTTTTATTAAATGATTTATTATACGCTAAATAAAAACCTCTACGCCAAACTGTACAAATTGAAAAAAGAAAATTAATCAACTTACTAATCAAAAATTAATTGTAAGTTTTAGTTTTTGTTGTTTTCTTTTTTGTTTTTCTAAATCTAAATTGTGTTTTGTCTTTACAGCTTAAGTAAAAAGTAAGTGTTTTTGTTAATGCGTAAAAACTAGAAAATTGATTTTAGTTTGTTTTCGCATCTTACATTTTAATGTGAAGTAAATTGTTTACTTTTATATCGTGTTTAGTTTTTTAAATAAACTGCGTTTTAATTTTTTTATGTGTCTTGCTATTAATAAGTACACACGTTTATCGTTTTGTTGTGTTTTAATTATACGATTTTATTTACTGTATTTTTTTTCAAATATGCATTTGCGTTTTTAGAAAAAAATTAAATAAAAGAAATGTTTATAGCACATTCTTGTATAATACTAATAAATATACGTAAAATTATAGATAAGTAAATATGGTTTCTAATTATTTCTAATATATCAATTAATTTCAAACTGACTAGTTTGCTACTTTTCATTTTATTTATAACAATATATCAATTTTTAAATATAACTTTACAACTAATATTAATAACGTATGTAGATTTTTGATAATGCATCTTTTTAAATTTGTTTCTAGTATCAATTGTTTTATAATGTCTTCTTTACTATGTTACCAGATATGTATGTACACTTTTGTACATTTTTCTAATTTACGAAAACCATTAAACATGTAAACGACTTCTGCTTTTTAATTACTATAATAATAAATAATAGTAATTTATGTAATATTGTCAAAAGTGAAGCATAGCATAACGAACATAAGAGAGTGAGTGTCCAGTTCATTGTAAAATTATACGTAGCACCAGCCAACTCTTACTTACTTTTTTTTGTAAAAACCGTTTATAATTTAACCAGCTAGTTTTAACCACTTTTAGAAACTGATTTTAACTAATTGATGTTAACCGATTCGTATGAGGTACTTTCGATAACTAATTTGTTACAATGGTCTTAAACACAATTATAACGTAATGAAATCAAAATTATTTTCTATAACTAGCACAGTTAAAATATTTTTTTTAAACATTTTGGTAAGTACAAATTATCTTTCTACTACAAACATATAAAACTA
The DNA here is from genome assembly GCA_035610365.1 of Aquatica leii. Lineage (NCBI taxonomy): Eukaryota > Metazoa > Arthropoda > Insecta > Coleoptera > Lampyridae > Aquatica > Aquatica leii. The sequence continues at coordinate 53,596,741 of CM069432.1, forward strand.
CAAAATATAATTTTACTCAAAATATTGATTTTAGTTTAAATTCAATGCAGATTAAGTAAATGTCCTTTTAAGAAAGGCAGGTATTTTCTAAAATAATTTTTTTCGATTTTCTGTAAACAAGGTATATTATAGACTTATACTTGAGTCAAAACGAGATATGTATGCATTATGCACACCAAAAGATTTAACAAGTGGTCAAAAGCACAAAAACAATTTAGTACGTATGCGTAAAGAACAATACTTCTGCATTGTAAACAGTTCACTAATGTGACTACTTTTCTGTAGTTCCAAAAATACATATTAGGAAAATTTTTATGGTGTTTATATTTTGAATTATTTGAACTTACTTATCATTTTCTTTGATTTAAAATCAAGTAGGCAACTTAAAATTACCGCCGGCTATATATCAGAAGGAGATCGTCGCGCCAGCTTTTGAAAAAAGTTTTATTAAGAAACACCTACTATACTACCCTAAAAAATAGCTGGAAAATGTTTTCAAGCTATTTTATATTCAAATAATAGTGAAGCCTTTATAGAAATTTATCTAAAATGTAAACAAATATTGTAATTTTTCTTTAAGAAAGTTAAATAAAATGATATGTTTTTTACAGTAAATTAAATGATTTAAAACTTTACATTTCATTAAAAACCGAAATTACAAAGCTTTTGTCTAATAGAAGTTATTGGAAACCAAAGTTCAAATTATAAATTTTCTGATCTTGGCAATTAAATTTACAAAGTGGCCCCAAAACCAAGTCTCCTATGAAAATGCAGAATCAACATACATAGTATGTCAGAATTTTTTTTTTTCATTTCTGCCATTGTGTTTAGTGCCTACTACTGTTTAAGTAGAATTAATTTTTTTTTGTTTCTATATTAATTATTAGAAATATTTTATATAATAATTTTCACAAATGAAGAAACGTTTGACAAAGTGTATAGAGTGCAATTTTCTGAAAGACGTCATCATAGTAGGAGGGGGTGGGCACATCGTTTACGTACGACTGTAAATGTGCATCTTCCTGTATATTGTGGACAACTTAGAGATAGTACCAAAAAAATGTTATAAACATATTAGCTTATGTAAAATTTAATCGTCATTTAAGTAGTAAAGTAATATTCAGAGATTTCAGAATATGTCGAAGTACCATTAGAATTATTCTAAGAAAAATATAGTAAAAGTCGGTTTATACTAAACAAAAATAAATGTTACTTATTATACATTAAGAGAAAAACTTATTTCTAACATGTTCAAAATAGGTGTTCATATAACTTAAGTAATGTATTTGTTTGATATTAAGTTGCGTCCATATTAGGTGGTATGATTAAATTATCGTAACTGGCTGTTTCAATTGATAGAGGAGAATGTTGGATTACTTTCGCAAATTTTGTGGTCAGATGATTTTGTTACTGTTTTGTTACTTTCGTTATTGATTACTTATCGTTTGACTTTTATTTGTTATTGGTGTTGAATTTTAAAGCCTACTAATTAAAGATTCAGTTATTGAAGAATAATAAAATTGGAAAATGTTTGATTTCCCAAAATTATTTTAAAAATTAAAAAGTTAGATTAATGTTGAAACAGGATTAGTTTTGAGTATTGAATTTTGCAAAACATTCCGTATTTAACGGTTGCTTTATGTTTTCTAATACCAACGGTGAGAATCGAAATTGGGACACACTATTTATAGTTTGTTGTCCAGCTCTTCGATAATTATTATTAATCATTATTAATGATGTCGTTCCACAAGTATTTTACGATGATTCATTGTTTTTTTCTATTTGAATAAAATATTGTTGAAAAATGTGTCACATAGTTTTAAATTAGTTTCGTTAAATCTAGCAAATAAATTAGTCATATAAACGATGTCACATTTTTTGAGATAATTAAATTGTGCCGCAAATCATTGTCGCTACTCTATAGGAATTCCAACACTGAATCAAAAAGCAAATAAAAGCGATCCAAACTTGTACTTCCTTGTTAAGTAAAAGACGATTATAGTCATCATCACATTCTGTGTTACTTGTTTTAAGTATTCTAGAAAGCCTCGGTGTCGTCCTACCAATACCGAAGTAGCGTCATAGCAACGGAGATAATATTAGCCAAGGGTATAGCTTTTACATTAAAAAATCTTTTTAATGCAGTAAATAACGTTTCACCTTTCGTATTAGTTTCCAAACATGTCTGGAATTTTTTTTCTTTTTTTACAAATCTCACATAAACTAAAAGTAAAACTTCGTTTTCTGGAATTTAGATGTTTTTCAATAGTTACAAAAAAAGTTTTCTATATAATGAGCTATTTCGTCGATCCTTCTTCGTACAGCACTATTATCCAATGGGATTCTTTTTATAATATCGAAAGCTGATTTGTGTAACACGGTGCATATTACCTCACTTACAGCTAGTAGAAGAAGTTCTTAATCTTAGTGTGCGGCCTTCCGGATTTCGCAATTATTAAAGAAATATTATAAGAAGCACGTAGTTCATTGTCATTTCTCTTAGATGTTGTCCCCATAAGTTCTTGCAATGTCGGTGTTTTCAAACATTTTTTTTTATTGTTAAATACACACGAAATCTTTGTCTTTTTTGTCACTATGAATTTTTATTAAATGTTTTTTAAGCTTAGAAAGTTTCATTGAATCGTTTGATATCGTTTTATTACATAGAAGACACATAGATAAAGTACTATTTCCTGGTGACGGCATAAAGACATGTTTCATATATTCAACACTGTATTGTCTGCAATTTTTCTTTGACTCGCTCATACTTTTATCTGAAAAAAAACCTCAAAAAAATATAGGCAAATATATATTATATATATAAAAATTTTTATTTGCAACAAACCACAGTTAATAATAATAATTTTTTAAATAGAATACAGCAATGTAACGCTTATTTAAATTAATTATTTAAAATCTAAGGATAACATATGTAGGTACTAATAGTGTACCAATTAACTTTTTAAGAAATATAAATAATTTAAAAATTAATTACCAACATAATATATAATAATACAGCGTTATATAATAATTCCAAACATTCGCGGATTTAGTTATTTGCGGAAATAAAAAAAAATTTTTAATAAAAAAGAAATTTTTAATAAATATTAAAGGATTTACTGTACTTATAATTGTGATACATAATGTTTTTAATGAACTTAATCAATGGTACAACTTTGATTAAATAAATTTTAAAATGATATCAATTTTATTCAATTATACTTACATAACGAAAGTACGCTATCTGCACAAAAATTTATACTTCTTTTTGTCTTAGACTAGAAAAATTTGTTGTATGCACTTTACATCACGTATAACAATGAACTAAATTGTTGCTTAGATGCACGATTCTTTTATCATTTGTTCTGTACGGCGAACAGATATAGTTAAGTCTCTCCTCATAAATCCGCACTAAATTTGAATACATTTTTGTTATTGTTTAAAATTTTTAACTCAGTATCACAACAAACACCTGTATTTTAATGACATACTTCGGTTTAATGTTTAACATTTTGGTTAACTTATTCGCAGTTTTAAGTTTGTATTATTTTTATTCTTTTGACAAATCCTAAATGTCTTTTTTATACAGAATGTTCTTTAACTCCCATAAAATATGTAATAATTTTAGTTTTTCAAATACCTTAATATGCAAAAATTTAATAAACCCCTTTTTTATAGGCGTTTTTAATTTCTAGGTGTTTCCTCCAAGTGTAATTAAATTAATAAATATAGTTGTAACCGCATTTATTTGTTATAAGTAGAAATTTTTAATTTTGTACATTTATTGAAAACTATACGTTTTTTTACGTACTTTAATCAGCTTTAATGCCTATGAGATGATACAGTACATAATTTTTGAATGTTTGTGCCTTTACTAATTTGAGCCGTGTGCACTAGTCTCTTCATACATTGGTTTAAATTATCATACAAAATTGAAGGAGTTTTCTATTTTTTTCGCTCTACAGCGTAGTCTTGATTTCGGTGAGGTGAGAAAAAAAATTCTTGTTACGGTATTAGCTCCGCTAGCGCTTCTGTCACAAACACTGGAAAAACGATGCAAGATAGAGGAATGTTGCACATTTTTATAGAGGAAAAAATTTACTATTAAAAAGTCCGCGGAAGGGTACAATTATCTTCAATAGTTTATAAGATACAAGAGTGCAAAGTTGTACAAAAATGTCTCGCATTACATCAAAATTCTGTAACTCTTAAATTATTAGATATAATTATACCTTTCCGCAAACTTTTTTGTAGCAAAGTTTGTGCTCTATAAATATGTCTATGTCCAATTTTCATCTATATTGTACCGTTTTTGCAGCGTACAAGGCAGAAGCTCCCGCGGATCTAATTCTGCAACTCCTATCATTATTTTTCAGTATTACTGTGAAAGTGAAATTAATCATATTTTTAAAACATAAAACAAATCATAAGGAATATCTTGTTTAATAATAATAAACACCGCATTCAAAAAATACAAAAATGGAGTGAAATTGGGCACCACCGCAAGTTCCAGATTTGTTTCATCTGAGCGTTTCATTGTTTTGTTACACGAGCCTTCGATTCAAGCTCCCTATGTGTTTTAAATACTAAAATAATATTAAAATGTAACTATAGTAGACCCTAATATATCCCAAAAGTGAAACTTTTTGCAAGTTATGTATTTTGGTCACAATATTCCAAGCCAAATAGCGTGAATCTGTGTGACACATGCATAAATAAACAAGTTCAGAAATAAAATAACTATATTAAGTTCAGAAATAATTATTTAATTTTTTAGCAAAAAAAACAATTAAATTAAAAATGGAATTATTACATAAAATTATCATAAACGCGTTGTTTACAAAAAACTTACAAAAAATAAATAGATTAAGAAAAAATCACATATAGTATGTCATAATTATATGTTTAAAAAGAAAATGTGCAAATGTGTTTACTATGTCAACCTAAATTGTGGGCGTTAAAAAGTTTTTATTGTAGTTACAACAGTAATTTTCAAGATAAAATACGTAGGTACCTAAACATAGTCGTTACTTTATAATTTGTTATAAACTTCATAGTATCTTATTAAAATCGTTTTATAACGAGCTGCAAACTTTGCTTTACGAATAAATAAACTACGTACTTGTATACAAATAAACACGTTTATTTGTTGACATATTCTATTTGGAATAATAAAAATAAACGTTTGAACCGTGTAGCACAAAAGATTGTGTATTTCTATAAATAACATCTTACACAAACGTTTGTTACAATAAAATTTAAAGTTATCTATAAAGCATCATTATAAATATCAACAAACGTCTTGTTCCATAGCATTTTGCATTTAAAAAGAATAATTTACTTGCTACAAATTTATGTCTAAAACATAATAATTATTCAAGTTTAATGTATTGTAATATTAATGTAGATGAATGTAAAAAAGAATACATCTACAATTTATGAAAATTAAAATTAGATATAATACATTCATTATATATTACGTTATCTAATATACTACCAATGCAATCTGATTTTCAGTTTTTACTTAGAAGTAAAATGTTTTGCATCGACGCATAGCGCGGTTAGTAGTTATATACTATTATATAGATTTAGTTTACGGAGTTGATTTGTCATGAAATGTTTGATAAAATAATATCTGTTAAGACTTTTATACGAATGATTTATTTCACAAAAAAATCAAATGTACCACTACAAGATACACGTCAAATTCTTATTTATTTTGTAACTGTAGTGTGTTTCAAAACCGTATTTTTACGCTGACTTTGCAATCTGTTAATGTGGTAAATAAAATCGCTTTTATAAGTAAACACATCACATTTTTATAGTTTCAGTAAATTGACTAAGTTACAGCGTTATTGTACAGTATTGTATTGTAAATTTACATGATTCTAATGCAAGATTTTAAATAAAAAAACGCAAAATTGTTTCAATACAAATTTTATTAGAAACTAAACAGACCAGCATAAAAGTTATGAAAACCATCATATGACATTGAAAACAATAACTGATGATGTATTAAAACAAATATTTTAAATCTAATTAAAAACTAAATGTTAGTGTAGAACCAAAAGCTACTTATTTTATTATAAATTAAACTTGTTTCATCCTCATTTAATTTTTTGATTCAGTTTTGAACTTAAAGTTTAATTTGTAAAATATTTAGAGTTCTTTTACTAATATTAAAAAGTATTGATCGTTTTTTTTATTATCTATTACGGTTATTAATATGTTTGTAATGCACGTTTAACTGGTCAAACAAAATTTCTGATAACGGTGTTTACCGTAAAAAGTATTGACTTTTTTTATTTAATTAGATTTGTTATAATAGTATGTGCTTAATAGTAAAAATTAATAGATGAATATAAAAAATTTTGTAAAATGTTTAAGAATCAGAAGATTTTGTAATTTAAAGTTGCCGCTATAATTTTTTTTTGTACTTTAATAATTTGTTTAAAAATTTCTATAATTTGCGTATTGAATTTTTTAATGTAATTTTTTATTATAAACAATGGATAAGTTACAATACTTTATTTATAAAATGTATACCAATTATTATTCCAAAAACTCACTATTAACTGATAGCGTACAGTAATTTCGTTTTATAATTATTTCATTTTTTGCTATTATCTTCTTTATATGTTTTTATTACTGCTGTTACTATCATCAACCCACATAAACCGTTTTTGGTTATGGTTTTATATTGCTGTTGTGTTGCTATCCTTTTTTTGTTTATGAAAAAAGTATAGTAATTATGCGTAATAACTACCACTGTTAATGTTCATGTAATACATTCAATGAGTGTTTTAACAGAAGTAGTAATAACAATAATATTATATTCCTCTATAAACAGAATAAAGGAAAAATGAGTAAAATTTTTATAATACCAATATAAATCATAATGACGCATAATAATTTAAACTTAATAAATATGAGATTATTACAAACAAATATATACGATTTACGTTGATTTGTGTTATTTATAAAAACTTTGTTTTTATCTGGCTTTAAACAAGATTATAAAAAAATTTGATATTTTTATAATCACGCACATTGTCGTTTTTGTTATTTTTGTAATAGTATTAATTATTGGAACTGTTACAAATATTAATTAATTATTAGATTCGTTAAGGCTTTTATTTTAAAGAAGCATTAAAGTTGCTTATACGCTTTTCTTTAGAATTCTTTCAAGAAACCTTTTATAAATTTACAGTTTCTAAATAAATACTAATCAATAGAAACACAAATACATTATAATTTATTTTGTTTGAAATAACTCGTGTAATAAATTAAAAATAGTTTACAATAGAACTGCAACAAAAGAAAATTACTAATAATATAAAAGTTAAGGTTCGAATGTAAAAGAAAAGCAGTCTTTTTTAAATTCAATTTTAAAATTTATTGTGAAGGACAAACATATTCAAATGTATAAGGCTATATTTATCTAAAAACGCATGTAGAAAACGTGTGAATGTTACTACTAGTTTGCAGACTCATTGATCTCTGGAGGCTTAAAAACGCGTAGTTTACTATAAAATTGAATAACTTTAAGCAATGAAATTTAAATCTTATAGAATGTTTGTTTTTTATTTATGTAAAACAAAAATTATGTTATGTAGAACATTCGGTTAAATTTTTAGAAATAAATATATTATAGATTACTTTGTTTTTCTTCTTCAGAATAAAATGTAAAAATTTTCAAAAAAAAATACTACTGTTTATATTACAATAATTAAAAATAAAATTTAGAATTTTCTAAACGTAAATGATTAAAAAAAAGGTTAAAACAGATTTTAAAATAAAAAATCGTATTGAAACTATCACTTTTTCAAGTAACATTTTTCTGTCTTAGTTCGTAAAGCTCCATTTCTAAGAATAACATACATTAATTACGAATTATTTTTAAACATTTCCAAATGTACTTTATTTGTTTATAAGCTACATCGTATTTGTTAAAAAAAATTGAAAACAATATTAACGATTCAAGCGTTGCTATGAATTTAGTTCTTTAACTTGCTAGTTGCAAAAGCAAAATTTTGTAAAGAATTGATATTTTTTGATTGAAGTTAACTAACACTTCATGTATTTAAAACGCGTACACTATACTATACTATACTATTTTTAAATCAAGTTGAATAAATAAAAAGTAAATATTAAAAAGTAAAAATACTTCTAACTTATAATATAAACACAGTCAAATTGAAATGAAACAATGTTTTAACATATAATTTCTTAATTGCAATTATAGAAGCTAATAGTATGTTAAAGGTATTACTAAAACAATTATTAAACTGTAAGTTTTTATCTGGATTCAAGGAAATATTTTTTTCTGATATAATAAGACCTAAATATCGTACTTGTGGCAATAAAATTACATTTTGATTTTTTAAAATTTAGTTTTGTTTCTCATAATCGATTAAACACCAATTTAAAACTTAATATCCTGTAAAATTCGTGTACTGCTATGTATAATATTATGATCTAGATATACCATATACATTTCTGAACGTAAACCTGATATGGTTGCGTTCATAAATCTCTGGAACGATGATGGGGCGTTAACTAAACCAAATGGCATTATTCTATATTGGTATCAGTCACCTAACGCTGTAACTACTATCTTCGGTATTGATTAAGAAAAAAAATACAAAAGCAATACTAAGATAAAAATGTCTTCCGGGTTTGGACCGTGTCATTGTTGTAACCGAAATTGCCAACGTTTTGCCCACTTTCGTACTCGATTACCTAAGGACATTTCTACTTCCGTATCCAATCCGAAATTGCCCTTTTTACTCTACATTCACAAGGACAACTTCTCCGTAAGAATGGTATTAAACCCATAATTAACTCGACAGGCAATATCTCTCAAATTCTTCCTTCTCCCAAGGACAAATTTCCTACCTTTTCATCTTAGGGTGTATATCAAGTTCCTTGTTCGTTGGTTTAGTCTACATTGGTGAAACTGGTTGTTCCGTCATTACTCTCATTTCAAAACATGATCGTTGTATAAAGAAAAGGCATATTTATAAGTCAGCGGTTGCTGAGTTTATTTTACTACAGGCCACAAGATATATTTTTATAACGGGATTGGGGATTGCCAAATATCCATTCTTTTTCAACAGAAAATTACTAGAGAGCATAGATGTCATCAAACACCACAATAACTTCAATCGCGATCATGGTTTCGAGTTATCTCTTCTTTGGTTCCTGGTCATTAGTCCATTATCGAAAACACGCTTTTATGTACAGCGATTATTTCTTTTTAATTCACTTCTATGAAATTTAGAATTTGGCTTGGTTCACAAGTTGATTACCTAACTCTGTAGTGGTTCTTTGTTAGATTTTTGTTTGCTTTTTCAAGTTTACCGTCTTTTTTCTTACCTTTTCAGAGGTTAGAATCTGGCTTAGTTTACAAGTTGATTACCTAACTTTTGAGAAGTTCTTAGTTAGATTTCGGTTGCTTGTTTGAGTTTTTTGATTTATCTCACGCCTTAATGAAGCCCTTACGAAGGTAGGCTTCTTTATCAAAAATATCTTTATATTCTTGTAACCACTTGTACATCATGACTATTCTTGTAAATGTGTCAAATTAATTTATTTTGTGATATTTCTAGATGATTTTTTTTATTACTTAGTTTATAGATATTTCTCGTATTGTTTTAAACTTCTTTATCCGTGTTTGTTTTTGCAATTGTTTATAATTTTTTAAGTGTAATTTTAAAGTCGTTAAGATGAATAATTCTTACATATCGTTCACTAGGAAGAAGAGAGTTACATCGGAAAAATTACGATTTTTAGTAATGAAGACTTGAAAAAGGTTTTAATATTAACCAAGATTTGTTTGTCAGCAAGCAAATGTTAATTATACTGTTAATGTATTATTTGACTAGTTTTGGTATCTACGACTAAAGTTGTAACCAATAATTTCATTCCTTAAAATTTTCAAAAATATATATAGATGCAACTCTCTTAATTAAAAATATATAATAGTTTTCAATATTTTTTTATGGGTATAAAGATAGATTTGAAAATAAGAACTGATAATCATTTTGGTTCATAATGATAAAAATTTATAATTAAATTAAAATACAGAATATGTAAAAAATAAATCTTTTGCTATAGGTTTAACAAATTATTACCTTTTCTGTAAACCGAATTATCATTGATTTCATTAAATATTATTTCTTATTATTTTTTATAAAATTTTAAATAAAACATCGGAACGCACTTTATTTGTATTACAGAAAGCAACTTTTTTTTTCTTGGTTTCAGTAATACCTACTTTTTTGTGGTACACTTTTTTAAGTGCAATTTTTCCCATGTCAACTGTTTTCCCCAAATGAAGTTTTATAGAATAGAATATTAGCATCGTCTTGATCTACTATAAGCACTCTGACATCTTAATGTTCTTTAGTATATTGATAAAAAGAGCTGTAGCTAAAGCTTTCAAGTCAAAAATGTTATTAAAATTCATTTCCCTGACCTTACAAGGCGTATCAGTTTTTTTTGCAAATCGTATTGTTTTGTCAAGAATATTGAACTTGCTATCTTAAATTTTTTTACCTGTTTTTCAATTATCGCACGTGCACTGTGACCATGTCTGACAATAAAAAAATTATGAGATAGATTTTATGTCCACCAAAAACAGTGCATGCGTAGAGCAATGATAAATTTTTCATGTTTTCTTCCACGCATTTGTTTGAGTAGAACACGACTTTCATATATTCCCAATTCTAATAAATACATTTGATTTTAAAACTACAACTTTTATAAGTGAAATTATTTACATCTAATTCACTTATCACTTTTTGTAAAATTACCTGGTACCAAATGCTTACAAGGTAAATCACTCACATAGGTTTCTGGTATGGCAGAAGACACAAGTTCGTCTAATTCTAAAACATTATTTCAAGCTTATCCTGTTCAAGTTGGTATTGTTTTGCCTTATTCAGAATATTTTGAAATTTGAAATTGAAAATTTGATAGAACCTTGCATTGTGATGGTGCGATAACTCTTAAGAGTTCATCTAAAAGGTTTGGGCAGAAATTAACAACACATTTACTTACTAGTGGGCATTGATGTTTTTCACATTTTACTTACAAACTAGCTGTCCGTAGTTAAACAACGTTAAAATCAGATTTAAAAAAAAATAATGTAAACTCTTTTTTGCTTTTTTTAATTATATTATTGCTTACATTATTTATAACTAGTAGAATAACAATTAAAAATACCGCAAAGGAAAATAATTTTAAGGCCGTTTTTTATTAATTATCAAACTTGAAATGTCAAAAAATTCCTATTATTTAACAATAGCTTCATTTAATGACAAATGAACAAAAAAAAATTTTATTGACGAAATTTTTTTTTACCGTTTAGATGACAATGTATTTAAATTTTTTAATTAATATTTAATACAACAAAAAATAATTTTTGTAATTAACGGCCGGTTTTAAGGCAGCGTAACGTAACAGCGCTCTCAGTGTGGAAACGTATTTTCAGCATAAATAAAAAGCATTAACAATAAAGCTCAAGTTCGGATAGTCCACATCTTTTTTCGAAAATTTCCTCCTTTTTAAGAATCCGTTTGCAAACTTCTTAGTTTGTTTTAATTGTTACGTTAATATTTATAGATCATCAACATAGTATTTAACAACAAATTATAAATTGTTAATAAAAATTTCTATAAACATCATTTTATTTGTAAAGTAAAAATATTTAAAAAAAATTAATACTGCGCTAGTTAATTATTGCCGTTTAATATCAATAAACACGTATTACAGTAAAACAAAAGTATTTTAAAGAAACATTGTTGGTAATAACTAAGGACAGTAATTTTAATTACAAAAACATTGTAATATTTTATTTTAAGGAAATACGTAATGCAACAAATCACGATAAATCCGATTACTGAGATTTGTTGTGGCATACAAAATAAAATGAGAAAGTAAGGGCATTGATCTTAAATCTTTTTCAGAAATGAAACTCGGTATATGATATAAGTTCTTTCAAATCTTATTCCGTTAGCACTGAACATTCAATAATCGTTTTTATTTTTTTTTTAATTATTACAAGTAATAAAATTTTGTATAACATCTTTAATATATATAGTTAATATTAAACTAAATACAAAATTATATTTAACAGTTAATTCAATATTTTAGAATTAAAAAATATACTAATTATATCTGTAATGTTAAATTAATTATGTTTGATAATAATCTTTAATTGTCATATAAAGCACAAGACAATTTATATCGTTATTTAATAATTTTCTAATCTAATTAATTATAAGTATTCAACGTAATAAAGTATTGATGTTTAATGGTTTATATTCAACTTGTGACACAAATAATTTAATTATTAATTTATCAGAAATAATATTGTTGGAAATAAATCTTCAGATTTTATTTAATTTGCCAATGTTTATTTAGTTTGTAATAGTTTTATATACAGAAAAAAACGACGAAATTGTAATATTAGTAAAATCAAGTTTTTAATATGTATTTAAAGTGACTAAAACTAATACTAAGACTAAAATGCAATAATATTAAACAAGTTGTACTGTTTTCATTATTGTTAAGTCTATCTGGATAGCTATATTTGATTATCAAATAATTTAAATTAAACGTAATTTTAGTAAAACATAAATCTAGTAACATTTATTGTGTTTTTAGTCTAGTATCGATAGAAAGTATAAAAAAAATGATCTTTTATAAGATTCAACAAAAATTTAAAATAAATTGTAGCATGCGTTGTGCTAAAAGTGCTCATTACGCTAAGCGGAATGTTTTATACTATACAGCGTAAAAATGTAATCACAATTTTTTTAAACTTTTTTAAACTACGTATAACCGCATATACCTGTTTGAAGCACAATCGGTTTTGAAAAAGAAAACAAAATTTAAAACTAGCTTCACAAGAATTTTAGATTTTTTAGTTTACACAGAAAATGTAAAAATAAACATATTTTGTAAAAAAATACAATTTATTATACGTGTAGTATCAAATATAGCTATGTCTGATCAATGATTTCCAAACTATTTTTTTGAATTTTTCTAGATTATATGCGTTTTTAGATAAACTGGGTTAAATATGTTGTTTACATTAGATTGCAGACATTTTTTAAAAACTATTAGTGACTATTATTTGACAACAGTTATAACTGCTTTCTCCAGAAAAAAAAATGATATCTTATCTTGCTTTTTAAGTGCCTTAACGCTAGCGCCAGCTTACAAAGTGTCTGTTATTAAAATTGTATTTGTTTTTTAAGGCGTAGGAAGCTATTAACGTGTTATTGTCGACAATATTCTTGGTTTAAGCAAATACAAAATTAATTGTAAGTTTAAATTGCAGAATGAACCGTACTGAACATTATTGGGGATCGGTTTAATAAAATTCCAGTAAATTGCAGTCTAGACCCTAATTTAATAATTAAAGTTGAACTTGTAAAATGTAAGAAGTTTAAAATTGTGTAAAATATAACTAGTTACAATGTTTCAATTTTGTAATTTACAAAGATCATCTTCAGGGAAACACATGTGCGCTCTAGTTAACAAACATGATTTAAATGACTCATGTCATTGTTTACAAATTCATAAAAACCTCTTGCATGTAGTACTACAATAGTATATGGTTAGCTAACTCGATCTGCTAAGTAAATGTTGTGTACTGCAACTTGTTAAATAAAATAAGGCATTAATTTTAAATTGGAGTACATTAAATTTGTTATTATATATATTTACAAGTTTACTGTAAGAGTTCCCAATGTATACTGACTAAAATATAAAAGTACAAACAAAAGTTTTACTGCGTACCTGCAGTTTAACAAGAAAAAAGTTTATATAATCAATAGAATATTAAACGAGTTATTAGAAGTATTACTAATACTAAGAATACGTACAATGCCCTAATTAGAAGATGAATGTAAGTGTTATCTAAATACGGAACGGTTTTTTTATTTCTACCAGCAACACCATTTTCTCTAAGCTTACATAAATATTGTAAACAATAAGCAACAATAATGTTGCGTTCTATCAAAAGTGTTATTTTATTATACTATTACCATTGTATTTAAAACCAATTTGCTATTAACGCTTTCTGTTTGTGTCGCATCCGGTAGTGTAACCAATTTTTTCTTGCATTTTGCGTACAAATTTTTTCATTTTTGGAATTTTTTTATCAATAGTATAGACTTGAGTATAGACTTCATGTTCTTTTAAAACCTCCTGATTCAAAATTTTTGTTTGAATGCGCCACTACTTCTTTGTTTCTTTGAATGAGTTATTAATGAAGAATTTAGCTTCAGTCCTAATTGTTTTTCTGTGTAACTAAATTAACGCGTTTGTGCAGATGCACACTTATCTTTTTTGGAATCGATGTAAAATAATAAAAAAGTTTGAAATAATGTAATGTATTTGTAACGAGAACTTTACATCAACTACTAGCAAATCCGGAGTTTTTCTACATGAAACCTTCGGATGCCAATTGTTACGCCTATTTTATAAAAATTGTCTAATAAGGAGCAGGCTACAAAATAGTAATTAAATACACATAGGCTGAACAATGTCAATGTTTAAGATTAAACGTAGGTACAATAACCCGTAAATTTATTACAATAGGTATGTAGAAACCCAGCTTAACAAGAGAAATGGTGTATTAGTAATAATACGTTTTTTAAATCTCTAATTTTAACTAATCCTAAGTGACAAGTTTACAATAATATAAATCAAAAGATTATAAAACAAAACGTATATACATACTAATATTATTGTAAGTGGCCTTGTCACTAAAATAGATAGGACGCGTTAACACTAACAATATTAGAAATTAATTTTAATTTAATTCAATTACTTGGAAATAATTACTTAAAGGTCAAAAATGCAATAAAATTTAAATAATGTTTCTCACTTTGCATTGAACATTGTTTTTTGATATGCTAACCGCATTATGAATAACGAAAACTTGATGGCAACAAAGTAATTAGCAATTATATAAAAAACAATGTATTATTATATTTTGCAAATTACGTAATGAATAATTTAACTAAATTTTAAGTTGAATTTTTTTTTAATCAGTACTAGAATCGCAATGGTAAACGCAAAAAAGTTTAAACATTAAACGCGTTTTTGACATAAAAGTTTAGTTACAGCATTTGCTCGAAAGTCTAAAAGAAAACCATCATAAAAATTCTAGACGTAGCTTAAGTTTAACTAATGGAAAAATGAAGATTACGATATAACAGGTAACCAGGTATCAGATAGTTCGTAACTATTGTCTCTATTGAAATTGTTAAGAAATTTATTAATTTCAATAGCTTTTCTAAACTTTTTTAAATTACAGTTCTTTGTTTTAGAAATTGTTTTAATTTTGACAATGTTTATATTATGTAGAGTGTCAAGTGCTTGTTCGACAATGGCGCTGGATGGAGTAAACGAAGATGTACTTTGTGTTATATTATTTTAGTATCTATGGTTCTACCAGTTTCGCCAGACTTGGTACATTACACGGGTATTGTAAGGTATTTTACCTTTTACTGGATTCAACAAATTTTTAATTATAGTTGTGATGTGATAAGCAACTTTTATGTTATGTTTTCTTAATATTCTTCTAGTTTTGATTTTGTCACTTATGATTAAAACAAAGGGCAGAACAACAAAATTTTTGTTAATAGTTAAATCGTCTCGTCTTTAGCCAAAAAGCTTTCTAATTTGCTCTCTATTAAACCATTTTTTATAAAAACCTGTTTAAGGTGATCTAACAATTCTTTAACTTATCTTGCAGATAACAAAAATTCAAGTATTCTTAATTGTAGATTAAAATTACATAAACCACTTTTGTATCGAACAATTTTTCCTAAAATGAATATTAACGACAATAAATCGCCGCCTCCATACTTTTTACTAACCCTGTATAAGTAGATACTATTGTTACTAAATAACTTTTTTTAATATTATTGTCAAAATTGTGTCTGAAAAATGCATTCTAAATTGAGTTCAAAAATGATGTTGTAAAAAAGCATATTCAGCATAACAAGTAAGAAAAGGTTATTAGTATATTTCCACGACACCGCAAAACATAAATGCTCTCAAGTAGAATGTCGACATAAAAAATATGTAAATTTGATTAGATTTCTAACAAAAATGAATGGTTATAATCCTAAAAAATCCAAAATATTAACTAAACTTTTATTAAATGCTGGAAAAGAGAAATTTTTGTGCATAAATGTAAATCAAAAATATTTTTTTATCAAGAAATTCCATTAAGCAACCTTTTTATGTAAATGCTATATTCTAAAATTTATTACTTTCTTTAATTGCCTAACCTAAAAGAGTATAGCAAGCAGCACACTAATAAACTAATAAAAGTCATTATAAAGAGTGTCAAATCATAGTCATTATATGACAGTTGTAGATAAAATAACTGACTTATAAAATCAATAGATACACCAATACATTTTTGATAAACACTTTTGTAAAATAAGTAGTATAAAAGAATAAGTTTATAAACAAAAATCAACAACAAAAAGTAAACAAGTGACGTAACTTGTAGTTAATAAAATAGAATATTAATTTATAACATTATGTAATAAAAGTAACAAGAAAATGAATACAATTAGTTGTAGACTCAAAATAAAAAACATCCAATACATTAGCATTATTGTAAACTTACAATTGTAATTAAAATTTTGCTATATAAGTCAAAAACGACTGTTACAAAACAACTTTTTTAAATTTAGCCAAAACAAAACAGCAAAATTAATTTAATTTTACTATAATTGTTTTAAATACTGCTATAAATTCAATTACTATCTAAACTGTCAAAGATCGCCTAATTTTTACTATTTAATAAAATTTAAAAATATGGAATGAAAATTTAATCTAGAAGTTTTCTAACTGTTGTATATTACAGATGTAAATTTAATAAATGAGGTTGAATACACTGACTTTAAATAATGCATAAAAAATATAAGTAAATAAAAAGAAATAAGACACTGACTAACTAATAAATTAAACAAGTATTTGGTTGAATAATAAATACCCGAATGTCTCTAACGTAGGCTATTAAAAAAAAGAATTAAAAATTTTATAAACGGTGATACAATGCAAATTACTAAAGACGTTGCTTTTTTACCAATGTTAGTAGTTGCATCATTGTACTTTAGTATTATATACCACATCATTTAAGTTAAAGTTTTAACATAGTAGTACCTGAATCAAAAAAATTTGTCACAAACAAATCGCTGAAAAAATTTTGCGTAATACATTCATACATCGCCTTATTTCTATATTGTGCACATTTTCATTTTGATATTCTTTACGACCGATGTGTTTATGAAAGCAGGACTGACAATTCACGATCCAGACAAGCGTTCGATATCTAGCGAAAAAATTTTAAATTCATTTACCCGGTATTATTTTTATATTTGAACGTGACTCAAAAACGATTGAATACTTTTTGCGTTTTTACATAATATGCCCATTTTAACTGTAAGTTGTATGTATTGTTGGTTCTAACCAGTACATAAAGAATCTGATAACTAGTTATTCAAACATTTGATCGTTTTTTAGGTTGGATATGACAATTTTGCGTAAGAATCTTAATAAAGTATATTCTTATTTAAATATGTACATTCTTTACATTCTAATGGCATTAACTAATTTCAAGTAAAAGTTAACAATACTAATCCACGTTTTTTAATGTGTGTTTATGGTTAATATTATATATAATTAATTTGAATACGGTGTTTATAGTTCTTTTACAAGAGTTTTGATATTTGTAAATAAAAAAACTACATTAAAGAACACGTTCAAGTAATTAAAATACTAAAATTTAAAATAAAATTAAATGTTATTGTAGTATATGTGAAATTACTGCTACACAAGAAGTTTCTTTGTTGCATCAATGTAGCGAATTTCAAACACACAAAGTTGTAAACACAAAGAAAGGTTATATATGTTCAATAAAGCAAATTATGTATTTTTAAAATCAATAACATAAAAGCTTGCTTTGTACAACCACTATAAAGTTTTTTAACAAAAATTTATTTATTGTTTTTGATGTATATAAAAGTTTGATTTATTTTAAACTTAAATTGCAATTAATAAATTTGTTTGTTTT
Source organism: Aquatica leii (assembly GCA_035610365.1). Classification (NCBI taxonomy): domain Eukaryota; kingdom Metazoa; phylum Arthropoda; class Insecta; order Coleoptera; family Lampyridae; genus Aquatica; species Aquatica leii. The sequence goes on from CM069432.1 coordinate 53,614,856, forward strand.
TAGAAATTGTAATTATAAAATACACTATTTACGTTACAGTAAAAAAAAGTTAAATCTAATAAATAGTAAAAGATTATTAACTGCTCACGCTTTGTTGCAATTAATAAAATTGAACTTTAAAGACAAATATAAAAAGGTTAGTAAATACCTTTTATCATATACAACGGTGGTATTTATTAATTGTTTTGTAACACTTGTGATGTTTACAAATATTTATAATGTTGTAAAGTTAATAAATATAACAAACAAGACTACTCAAAACTCAATTTAAAAAAAATGATTTTTGATTAGTTGCTAGGAATTTAAAAAATAAAAAATTGGTAGATTAAAAAAGTTCACGTACCACTTTTTTTGTGTAAACAATGTTGTACTATAGAAGATGTTATAATGAGACAGTGTGATTAAAATTAAGTTAATTGTAGTGTGATTTTTTGCTATTTTACCTTGATTTATGTTATTTTTTAGCTTTTATTGTAAAAATGTATAAAAACGGTTGTATATGTTTACTAATTCTCAGTATTTTTGTAATTCAAATAACACAGATTTATGTAACATATTTAATTAATAAAAACATTTTTGTGGTTACTTTTTTATTATAAGTCTTCGCAGAGAGTATGTAGAAACACTGACAAATATAATTAATACAAAAACTATTGAATATTACAATGCATTCTTTTTAAAAAACGTAGATACGGTTTTACCAAAAAATTAATTTAAAAGCATGGCTCACTTAGATTATTTGATTAAAAATACACTTTACATATTAAACTAAGTACTATTAAGTAACTAATTCTTTTAAATATATTTTTTATAAGTTATATTTTTATTAATCTATCATTTTATCATTTATTTTAATTAATTTTACATTAAATATCATATATCTATTATATTTTCTAACATTAACATGATCCAATTTAATGTAGTTGATTATGCTATTATTATATTGTAGTAAAGAATTAAAAAAAATTAACGGTTTTCTTACATTTTTTTATTATGGTCTTAAATTATTACTCAACATTGATCAATTTTTAATTGTTATTTAAAATTGTTAAAAAATTTTTAATTCGACTTTACCAATGTCAAGAATGTACATAAATTGAGATTATCTATTTATTAATTATTCGCAAGTTAAATCAGATTTAGTTTAACGAAAGATTAACGACCTTATAATTAAAAATCTTATAAAATATATACAAAAATTTTGTTTACTAAAAAAACAAATACTTAACAAGGTGAAAGCAAGTATACGGTTTCTAATACTATTTGAACAAGTAAAGTTAGACTTGTGTGAAATGCGACGCTGCTTGTGAAAGTTGGTGAAAGGAACAAGCGAGGAATAAAACCAAAACGCGATTTCCCTAGAGAGAAAGCATTAGCACCCTTAACACAATATTACACCTAAACCATCCTACTTACAAACCACCGCCCGCATATTTGTAAGAAGTCGTCCTCATGACATAGTTGGTGTCCTTTAAAACAGTTTTTCGCTCTAGTGTGATCATTTCAGTTAAGTAAAGAATAAATTACTTTTAACAAAAACTAGGTTTTACTGTAGTTTTCTCTAAACAGATAATTATACATATCAAAAAACGTTTAGATTTTGTAATTTGGTTACGATAACATTTTTCTGTGACAATTAACTGTTATTCAGTCAATTTATTTAAATAAAACGGTTTTTATTATTTTTAAACGTCATAATTATATAATTAATAATATTTGCATTTTTCTAAAAAAAAACAAGTTTAACAATCTAGTGTTGTTTTTAAAATTTTGTATAATTATACATATGTCAGTATCCTGAATTGTTCATACGCGAATTATGCTGGTATGACATATTTTATTTATCTAAGGTTCGTAGTGCTCATCTAATGCTCAAATGCGTACTGTAGAAATTTTTAAAAACAGATAATGGTTATTAAGAATAATATTACCTGATATTGAACGCAAAAAGTACCGATGAGTTCTGAAACAAACTGATTTAAAATTACAAAATACCTATTGAAATAATTTTAAAAAACAAATCGAAAAATAATCGCAAACGAATTACGACAAGCAAAAGTACGCCAATAAATATGACAGATTAAAAATTAAATGTAACAGCTGATTATATTAATATATTATTAATGATATAATTAATTGTTTAAAATCCAGCATTTAGCAAAATCTTTAAATTTACTACTAAACTGTTTTTCCATCCGAAATAAGTAAAGCAGGAATACCGTGTCTAGAAAACGTTTCTTTAATTTTATTTATAATATTAATTAATGTAAGATTATTGTGTAAATTAAGGATTGCTGGAAGTTTTGCGTAATAATTGACTAATATAAGAAAATTCTCACCGTTTATATGATAAATATCCATGGTCTTTTAATTATTTCCTTATTGATCATAGGCTTTTTTAGATTTGAGCTTGCATATTTATTGTAAACTTGACATTTACTAATAAATTTTTATATTGCTTTGAATATACCTAGCCAATACACACTAATATCAGCAAATTTTATTCTTTTATTTATTACACAGATATAAACCTTCAGCTGTAATTCGTCATTAAATTGTTCACTTAAATTCTCGATAAAAGATCTGCGATTAATAATTTTTTTTCTGGTTTGTACCACTAACTCAATATTATATTTCCGAAAAATTAATAGCAGTCTTTGTAACCTTAAAGAGCACATATTTAAAGGTCGTATGAGAGGTTTATGGTTTGTTTCAACTATAAATTTCTTACCAGAAACATACTCATGGAATTTACACGTAGCAAAACAATTGCCAACAGTTCTTTTTCTATTATGTTACGGTAAGATTTGATTAGAAACACAATTTACAAACAATGCAATGGCCTCGGTGGCTCGGTCTTAGTAGGCAAAATGGGTTGGGTAAGTTAAGGTGAGTAAAAGCAGGATGCTTATGAGTAGTAAGGGGCAGAAAAGAGAATTAGAATTAGAGCGCCACGTAAGTTCTTCAAAAGATAGGGCTGATAATAAGAACTAAGAAAGGACTAGCAGCTTTAAGAGTAAACGGCGAAACAAATAAGCTAACAATAGGCTTCACTAGGTTGTATTGAAAAAAAAAATATTATAACATATATGTACCCGTAGGGGTGTATTGTAATACAAAAATAACTTATATGTCAAATTATCTACAAAAATTAATATCTGATTTACTTAGATAACCGTAAGAAAAATTTTGAAAGTAAATTACGTTAATAAACGAATTTGGAAGTAATTCAAGATACGAGTGATACAATTGGCGAGCAAGTAATGAATTAACCATAGGTTGTAGTAAAGGTAGATTTCACTTATTGTTAACTCGAAGCCGGACTGCAGTTTCTTTAACTAAAGCGTTGACCGGAAGGAATAAAGGTAACACTTCACGATGTCGGCGAGATGTACTAAATGTTGCACAATAATTTATAAAGATGACAACGGTGGATAATGTGGAAAAAGTAAAAATAAGGCCGGTAAACTCTTGAACTAGTGTACAAACTTCGGAGGTAATTAATTATTAAAACTGTATTTGAATGCTTTTTAAATCCGTAAAAGTTACGTGTAATAATTATTAGAAATAAGCAGATGATCCAAATCAATCATTTATTTATGGATGACCCGATACATCCGGTATAATTACCAATTTTTAGAAATGCAGATCAAACGACTAGCAATCAAGAACGTAGAAAAGTGAATCACAAAAATAAAGTTTCTCGGCTCGATTGATGAAAAAAACGCCTTTAGCGCAAACGAAAATGGTTCATTATCTATGTATAGTAACATGATACAGCAATGTAAATTTCACATGCATATTTAAAAAATCCGTAACGAATCTAAGGCGACTTGCAAGGGTAGAGGGTAGATTATTAAATGTTGACAGATTTCTTGAGTAGGAGTCATATCTCGTGAACTTTATGCACACGGTCTGTCATTTTAAGTTAAAACCGCACCTAAACCTGATTTTAACGCATCTACTTATATAACTATCATGGGTTGATTTTGGTTTTAATATTGTAATGTTTGTTTAGTCGTTATAATTTGTTTTAATTTATCAAAACTATTTTGTTTTTTGTTCCAAACAAATTCATTACGTTTTTTGATTATTTCCCTTAATGGTTTTGTTAAAATTGACAAATTTTCTACAAATTTCTCTGCATAAGTAACTAAAACTAGAAAACGTTGTACTTCTTTTACATTAACCGGTTCTTTTATTTTTGTTATAGCATTAATTTTATCATCATCAATTGAATTATCTTTGTATGAGAATTTGTAGCCTAAATACTTACCTTCAGACATCTTAAATTTACATTTTATATTTTTTTAGCTATTTCAAAGACTTTTTGCAATCTTTTGTCAAGTTCATCTTTATTTCTACCAAATACTAAGATATCGTCAATATATGTAAACCTCAACACATAAAAATGTTTCTAAATCATTCTTAAAATACCTCGCTTGCTACTTTGATACCAAAAGGCATCCTGGCAAATTTAAAATGTCCAAAAAGAGACCGGTGTGAAGTTAGCCATAGATTTCAGCCATAGAAATTAATTTCCAGTTTCACATCTTAAAAACGAATTAGAACTATTACAAAATGTTATTTCATTCAATACTGTTACTAAATAATAAAAACAATCATTATTTATTAATATTTAAAAAAAAATTTTTTTTAACAACTCTCACAGATAAAACCATTTCCTGCATTAACGCTTATTTTTCGCAATGACGTGCAATTCTGATTTTTCTGCAAATTCACATACGTATAGAAAATGCATTAATAAACAACATATCAAAAAATTAGGATGTAGTTATTTCTATAATTAAAAATAATTCGATTCAAAGTTGGGCTTGCGCGGCACGATGCTAAACGCTAACGGCACCAAATTAAAGTCGTTTTTTCGCAATGACGTGCAATTCTGATTTTTCTGCAAATTTACAAACGTATAGAATAGTATATTAAAACACAAGTTACAGAATGAACGCGTTTCAATCACGAGACCGAGTTTTATACACTAGCCGCGCAGCGGCGAGTTTATGAAGCGGTCGAGTGATTGAAACGTATTCTATGACGTGTGCTTTATGCTATTTTCTCTATTTTGATACAATATTTAATATTTTTTGTATAATTTTAATTTTAAAACAACATTGGGAAACTTTTATATTTTATTGAATTGGCAACACTTACACTTTGACATATTGAAATTTATGTGTTAACCTAAAATTTCATACAAAATTATCTCTATACCTTTATAAGTAAACAATTTTGAATAAATAAAACATTTTTATTTTATTTGGGCATCAAAATTTGAATTTCAATTGTTAAGGTCCAATAATTTTGATTTCTTTTTCAGGTAACGTCAACTTACGATACAGAGCTATCAACTTGAAAAAACTAATATTACTAAAATTCGTGTAAGAATTTGTTTATTCTTACACGGATTTTAGTGTAAGAATCGCTAATTCTCATGTCGAGATAGAGAATAAGCATATATAATGCAAGAAACTTGTGTGCTTGGCTAAAACATTACGGTATAGTGGTAGTAAATAGTACAAAAGGAAGATGGACATTTCAGAATTTAAAAAAAAGAGATACACCACAAAGCTATTAGCAAACCAATATTAATCATTTGTGGTATAAATAATGTACGGAAAATAAAAACTATAACAAAATTTAAAACTACAGTAAGTACGTCTCGTTTTCAACAAATTTAAGAGTAACCGGTAAAAAAGTATATTATACTGAAATAACTCCAACTGTGCACAAAAAAAAGTAATGGGAAAAAAAGTCAAAATATTTAATAACTGTACGTCATTGCAAAAAAACGACTTTAATTAGGTGCCGTTAGCATGCAGTGTAGTGGCGCGGAGGCCCAACTTTGAATCGAATTATTTTTAATTATAGAAATAACTACATTCTAATTTTTTGATATGTTGTTTATTAATGCTTATTCTATACGTATGTTAATTTGCAGAAAAATCAGAATTGCACGTCATTGCGAAGAAACGACTTTAATTTGGTGCCGTTAGCGTTTAGCATCGTGCCGCGCAAGCCCAACTTTGAATCGAATTATTTTTAATTATAGAGATAACTACATCCTAATTTTTTGATATGTTGTTTATTAATGCTTATTCTATACGTATGTGAATTTGAAGAAAAATCAGAATTGCACGTCATTGTGAAAAATAAGGGTTAATGCAGGAAATGGTTTTATCTGTGAGAGTTGTTAAAATTTTTTTTTTTAATATTGATAAGTATTAATTGTTTTTATTATTTAGTAACAGTATTGAAAGATATAACACTTTGTAATAATTCTAATTCGTTTTTAAGATGTGAAACTAGAAATTAATTTCTATGGCTGAAATCTATAAATTACTACTTGGTTTATTAAGGGGTATGTTCCAATATCCAGTTGTTGCATCAAGTGTAGTGAACACTTGAGCACCATTAAGTTTAAACATAATTTCATCAATTGTTGGAAGTTTGTATCTATGATTTTTAATTAAATGATGTAAATCACGTGGATAGAAAATACGATTTTCTTACTAAAACAAATAAGTACCACCAATCAGAAAGATCATTTATCCGTTCGATAATTCCTAATTTGACATACGTCTTTAAATTTATCTCTACTTGCAAATGATATATTTTGAACTGGATTTGATACTGGTATTGCATTGTAATCAGATTCAATATGATAAAACTTACCAATTTTACCAATACCTTGATTATGCATTCATAATTTCTTATTAACATTTCATATTATACCTAATTTTATGCTGTCAGCTAAATTTATTATTGAATCTTTATCTTTGTAGTTGCACCGGTATCAATTTTAAACTGTAATGTATTTATGCTTTCAATTAACACCCGTCTCCAACAAGTAACTAAATTTCTATCATTTACAGATTTTACTTTCTCAATAATGCTTAACATTAAAACAATATTTTCCTCACCTGCTTAAATTTCATTTACCTGATTCTTAAATTTATATTTGCAAACAACTGCAAAATGATTTGGTTTATTGCGCATTGTTGACCATATATGCAAAGCATTTATTAATTGGATGAGTGTAACCGCATCTGGAACAATTCTTAATTACAGAATTATTTTTAGAATTACTTACTACGTGATTTCGTCAATCTTATGATGTACTTGGTTGATTGTGATTTTTTTCTGTTTATGTCAATTTCGTCATCATCTGAAGTATAACTTTAAATGGTTCCATTTTTTGTACCATTTACCATATGTTTGAAGTTTTTGTTATCACAAAGCATTCGATTGCTTTTTATAGTGATGCTTTATCCTTTTGAAGAAGTTTTTCTTGTACCTTTTTATTTTTCATATCATTTATAAGCATATTTTTTATAAGTTGATCCTTTTTAAGATTTCACTTCCAAATTCACAGGTTTGAGCTTGACTTTTTAAGGATGTTATAAATTAGTTCATCACTCAATTGTCTTAAATTGAATTTTGCTTTATCAATTTTTTTTACACTTTACTAATTTTGTTAGTTTTATTTTCTTCTAACGTAAATGTATTAAAAGATTCAATAGATTTTTTTCCCATGCAAAACAATAATTGCGTACACTAAACTTTCTCTTCTTTCTTGTCTAACTCAGTAGCAGTGGCATAAATTTCATAACTCTGCTTCCATTTTCTCGAATTTTCAGCTATATTTCTTCTAAAATTTAATTTGGCAGGTATATTTATTTACAAAAGTATTGTAGGTGACGCCGTCTCGTGCTTAACGATCCCACGTATAAAATGTAAAACAAATTGGTACTATAAGGATTCTAGCATGTTGATAGTTGGATTTGCTAACAAAAAACGTATCGAATTATACACGATTGCAATCTAGCAACGAAAATAGTAAAAAGTAACTATATCAGTAAAATAGCAAAAAATTACCACCAGAGAGAACCAGTGTACGGCCGTTTCACCCTTTTGAGGATCATCAGCACTGGGAAATTATACTGATATATTTCAATAGCTTATATTCATGTTTCGTTCTAATAACATATAAAAGTATTGTGGCTGACGCTATCTCGTGGTTAACGAGCGCACGTATAAAATGTAAACAAATTGGTGTTTAATTATTTATATAACTTTTAATTCAGATACCTTTTATTTATTAATTTATCAACAGGTGATGAAATAAAAATTTTTTGAATTTCTGCTTTTACTAGCGTAGTTATTTTAATTCAATAACTTAAAACATTATTTTTATTTAATTTGCCAACCTTTTACAATTTTGCAATTATTCTTGTTGTTTTCACACGCTTTATTTAACTTTTGTATATTTGTGATTTTTATTATCTTAACGACATCAATGTAAACGCTTTTGTGCATGAACCAAAACTGAACTTTAATTTCAAAATGAACATACATAATTTCTTGATTTAGGCAAACAACTTAACATATAATTGACTTAACTTACATGACACTTAGAAAAACAGGACCATTTTCTTCGAAGCTGTATGGAAGTATTGTTACCAAAATACCAGTACAAAAGAAAATATTCTCAACGTAAAAACAATCAAAAATATTATTTAATGAAAAGTGTTTATTGTTGATTGGAGTATCTGCAAAGCTGAAAAACATGAACAACTTTGACGTTATTTTTTATTTAGATAACTTTACGGGGAAAAAACAACTACAGTCGTGAAAAAAAATTCTGATTCAAAGACATATTCAAAATGATAGTGTTCATTTTGTCATAGAAGCTACTGTTATAATGGGACTCTTAAAAACGCACTAATATACACCCTTTCCCAATACGTAAGCATCATTGGATTGGCGAAAAAACGTAAAAAACCTTACAAAGTCGTCGAGTTGACGCACTCAGATTTTTATGATTTAAAAAATCTGGAACCTGTAAAAATCCAGAACTTAAAAGTTATAAAGATTAGAAAAAAGTGACAAATATATAACGTTTTAAAGAGTTGTATGGGGAGGCTGAATTTTCCAATACAAATATGAAAAGGGCTGCTAAATCAAACAATAATAATCAATTATTTAGGAAGGCGTATAGCCACATAAGTCCAGTAAATACAGAAGAAATGCTTTTTTAATTCTTGTAAAAAAAGATACCATTCCAAAAACCACTTCGTTTTTTATAACAACTCATAATATTATTATTGTATGTATTACGTAATAAATGTTGAAATTAAATTTTTTAGAGATGCTGAAATAACTACTACCCTTGTTCTCAAATTTATGGTGTTATGGTAATTCAAAAATATTTTCAAATTTTCCTAATAATTCAATTACTTTATAAATCTATAACTTTTTGTTAATCGATAATGCAACCAAAATATCATTTTTGCATTACTATCTGTCTTTTAAATTAAATAAATTACGTTCAACTGATTTAAATCTACTATTTTATTAGAGTAACAGATTCCGGAAAGATAAATTTTACATCAAGTTATAAGAAAATTGTCGTAAAATCAATTGAAATTAGTCCTTACAAAAACAAATTAAGTAACAAAGGACTTTCATAATCAACAAATATATTTTAATTTGCTTTCTATATAACTAATATAATAATTCTAAATTTTCAAATATAACATCAACAAAATTATATATTCTGAATTGAATTTGTAATAGACAAATGCTGATTTATGTTTTTACGTAATACCATCTCATGTAAATTTTGCGCAGTAACACTTTATTATTATTTAACAAATTAAAGCGTGTTTTTTTACCACAACATGTTTAATATTATTTATAGAACAGGCGTAAAGCATATTTAAAGAATGTTTTATAAATTCTACTAATAAATATTGTAATGACGTCTATCAAAATTGAATTGATTGGTGCACAACATTCGTCTAAATATATGTTCAGTGTAGAATTTGACGTCTAAGACGAAAATTGATGTTATACAATTTTGGTTCAATGACAATGATTGATGAAGGAAACGCAATGTCTGATATACTTACCTATCTATTTAATGTAATCCGTTTCACACATTTCCTTTTATAAGTATTCATTTCCTTAATCATTATTTATACGTTGTTTTGAAACATAATCTTAGCATTTAGTTTTAAGATCGATTGATTAATATATATTTGAATTAGTTTTAAATAGCTTGCGTTTATTTATATACTAGTGTACTTACATATATAAAGTCTTTGCTGCATTATATACAGTTGGTAGTTTTATTGTTAAACCTAAATGATTAAATGTGGTTCTACTAAACGATACTTAGAATAAATCTTACACTTAAGGTAACAACAGAAAAATCCTTTTTAGAGGAGTTAATAAAATGTAATTTATCATCCCACATTTAACAAATAAAGAGAGCAAAGTTTTATAATAAAAGAAACTACAAAGCAGACACGGACTTCAGTTTTACTTTAGTATTTTTAGAACTTAATTGAAATAATGGAAACCATTTTTCTTGTTTTGTTTAAATTTGCAAATATAAATAAAACTGATTCTAATGAATTATATACGTTTTTAAAACATTTTATTTAAATTTAGTATTGAAAATCAACATACATCATAATGTTAACAATAAATTTTATGCGTTAAAATTAGAATTACGGTTAGAATTTTGTCTTTTTGATTATTACTGCTTGTCTAATTATGAATAAAATAGTTTTTGAAACTTTAAATTTTGTAATTTTTTCAATTTTCCGTCATTTTAAGTCAAATAATTTTTGTTTTCAGAAATCAATAATTATCTTTTGCAAAATCAAATTTATTAAAATATAAAAACTAACTTTTTGTGAACAATAAGGTACACTTCTTGTTTCTGTAATTATTGTTAGAAAATTTATCTCATGCCATGTTGCAACGGTACTGCCAAATTCAAATCATTTAAAAAAGCGGTTCTTAATTCGTTGGAATATTTTTTTAAAAGTTCAGCGATCATTCTTTATCACGATAACTGATTTAAATTTTTTCATTGAAAAGAAGTTACTTTACGAGTGGTTCGATTTTAATTTGGTCAAATTGTGATAATGAGATCCGTGAGAAAATGATCAAACTCTTATAGCCGGTTGCACAAAAGATAATTGACAGCTAATTGGAGTTTAATCTTCGATTAAACTACGATTATCTTTTAATTGTAGTTTAACAAGCCATTAACGGTCAATTAAATATTTGATGACAGTCGGCGCGGCGTTAATCGGAGATTAACGGTCAATTAACTGTATTTTCGGTTGCACAAAGCAATAATCTCTGATTAAACTCTTGTTAACAAAAAATTAGCTAATTGGTGATATTTGGCTGATTAACCTACAATTAAAGTTTTTCAAAAATAAAAGTCTATTATTTAAAGTCAAAACTAACTAATTATTTATAGCTACGTTTAATTTAAGTTTAGTTTAATATAAGTTTATTTTAAAAAATAATTATTAAAGAAAAATAATTATGTTGTCTGACTTGTTGTCTACTTCTTCGAACACCTTTGAAGATGAACCACCAAAAAGACAGTGTCGGTGAATAAGATTTATAAGAGATAGAGAAAATCCATTTGAATCGTTAAATGATATCGATTTCAAGAAGCGGTATCGATTAAATAAGGCCACCATTATGAGTTTGGTGCATACAATTGGGCATAGAATCGAACCAAAAAGCAAACGAAACAAATCCCTTGATGCAACAGCACAGATATTAATTACTCTACGCTTTTATGCGACTGGTGGATTTTTAGAATTAATTGGTGATTACATGCATATTCATAAATCGAACGTATGTAGATCAATCCAGCGTGTCACACACGAAATTGCCCGACTGTCCCATGAATATATCCAGATGCCCAGAACCACCGAAGAATTACTAAAAACCAAACAACAGTTCTTCCAGATTTCTGGTTTTCTACGTGTTGTAGGAGCTGTCGATTGCACACATGTGCGCATACAATCACCTGGTGGTCCAAATGCTGAAATGTATCGCAATAGAAAAGGCTATTTTAGCATTATTATTCAAGCAATTTGTGATGCAGACCTAAAATTAATGCATTTTATTGTACGTTGGCCAGGATCAGTACATGACAGTACTGTTTTCGAGCATTCCCCTCTTCCTTTTGAATTTCATATTGGAAGATATGGCAACGGTTATGTATTAGGTGATAGTGAATACCCATGCAAACCTTATCTTCTTACGCCTTTACTTAATCCAGCAAATGCTAGTGAAATAGCGTATAACAAAGCACATATTACAACACGAAATACCATTGAAAGGTTCTTTAGCGTTTTCAAAAGGATATTTCCTTGCATGCAATATCGTTGTCGGCTTAGAATTAGCACAGCTTTAAAAGTTATCGTGGCTTGTGGAGTTTTACACAACATCTGTAAAAAACAAAATGACATTATTGAAAACTATTTTGAAGAAATTGAAGCTTTAGAAGAAGCAGAGCATTTCATTTTAAATGAAAATAATGAAAATACTGCTGTTTGAAATGCATTAATTACAACAGTTTTTAGTACACAAAATATATAAAAACAAGAAGCTTTATTCTAATTTTTTTATTTCTAATTTTAATTTTCTTATTTGCAAGCTTAATATAATGCTTTGCTTCGTTTCATTACTAATTTTCTTTAAATAATATTGCTTCCTTAAATAATCGACAGTATATGATTTTTTTTTAAATATTTTTTTCTTGCTCAGCTTGGGAGGAGATATAACAGGTGATAATGGTACTGCAGGAGATAAGGCAACAGGATTAGAGAATGGACCAGGTAGCACATCAACGGTGTCAAATAATTCACTTTCTTCTATTGTTAATAAGATAAAGTTAATTAGGTGTCATTGTAATTATTTAAATTTACCAAAATAATGTGCCGCACTATCAAAACTGTTGGGATGTGGCCGAATTTGCTCGTTGATATTAGCCAACAAAATTTCCTGTTTTGCAGTTAATAGTAGACTGGATACTCCACCTCCAGTTTTTAATACCTCCTTCTTTTAAAATTTGATATTATTATATGATTTGAATGTTAAAACTATACTATTATGTGTTATACTACCTTATCATGAACTGCAGCTTGTTTTGCCTCCTGCTCACGCAATTTAGTTTCGAAATTTTCATGCTATGAAATAGTTTTTTACAAATCATATATAATTTAATTTATCGTTTTGTCTTGTTGCTTACGTGTTGTGATGTATAAGCTTTTTTTGTCTCAAAGTTAAAATAATTTTTCGCTTTGGCCTTTGTTTTTCTCGTCAACGGCTTACACAAAAACGTTTATTGTTTTTGAAAAACACGATTGCAAAATTCAAACTAATTGTCCAGACAATGTTCTGTAATAGACAATCTCTATCTACATAAAATTTCTTCGGTTACAAGCAAATGTATATTAATAAAAATTTAAGATTACCTATTTAAATACCCTATGATATTTTAAAAATAAATTTAAATATAGGTTTTACTCATATTTTATCAATTTGTATATTAACCTCAACATATAGATATATGTTGTCCTAAACTTTTTTATAGAACTTTTTAAGTTCTACAACTTCTTTATAGAAAGTATTGAAATATTTTTTTCCGTTAAGGCAGCATTTGTAAAAAACGCGTTGTTCGTCGACTTTAATTGTAAAATAGGTCTCCATAATTTTTTTTTATTTTCACGGAATAACATATAGTTTGTGTTTGAAAGTGTATTCCAAATATTAGCAAAAGAATTTGAGGTTTGAACTGAGATATGTAATAATTTGAATATTTTTTCCGTAAGACACAACGCCATTTATATTATTCCAAAGTTTATTAAAAATCTATTTCTTACAAAACTTACAATCATTATTAATTGATTGAATTTTTTTTCTCTCCTACATAATATGCAGTTCTGTGCGTTTTTTTTATCAAAAAAATCTGTTTTTATTCTAACAAAATTATTTTGCAGCTTTTTTTCTATTAACAGCATAAAATAACTATAAAATTTAATTTTTAATGCCGTCTAAATTTAAAGCAACAGCTAAAAACAATTCACACATCAACATTTTGAACTAACATTAAGAATATTTTTTTTTAATTTGAGTGGTATAATGCATAAAGTCAACAAACTGATTAGTTGTATTTTGAGAGTTTGAGTTTTGTAGCTCAACTTCTGCTTGATAAAACTAGTTCTCAAACATCCACTAAAAGAAAATAATTATCATTAAAAAATTCATCGTTTTAATGTATTCTCTACTTTTTTATTGATTGTAATTTGAATTATTAGCCAAAACCTTAGGGGTTTAACAAAACTTTGATTTGTTTCTAGCATATATTTGGCTACTGTTGACTTAAAAGATAGTAAAATACAATTATATATTACATAAATTTGTTGCTTCATCAGGAAAACTAAAATTTCTAATATAATTGCACACGACGTTATATAAAAGCATTAATATAACATTTTAAATATTCACACAAACTTCGACAGCGTTATATTAATATTTTTAAATTAAAATATCTCAAATTGACAAATTAACAAGTAAACTGATAATTGAAAAAATTAACAAAAAAAAATTTAAAAAATGAATTTAAGAAACTTAAATTTAGAATAATAAATTATTTAATTATCAGTAAAAAATAACAATAAATAATACTCATACTTTTAATCTCAATTCTTTAGTTCATTGAAGTGCCACACCGAATAATATGTAACATTTCTAAACAGTTTCTTTTTTGTTGGTTATTTTCTTCAACTAAAATTTTGATAGAGTTATAGTCCGGATAATGTCAACGTTGATTACAATGAATTGATAACATACAACTAGGTTTGTTTAATTTAATGTCCTTATAATTTTTTCAACTATTGATCTTCCTGTCTGCCCAAGATAACACGAATTACAATCAAAACAAGAAATTTTATAAACTACATTCGACTTTTAATTTTGAAAAAATAGAACGTCTAATCAAAATGTTTTTGTAAGCAATTTAACGTTAGGATTACATAAATTTATATATTTTTTTTTAACTTAAAGGATAAATCTTGAACATAAAGAATTAAAAAATACTTAATTTTTGTAGGAATAATTTCTGGTGAATTTCTGAAAAAATTAGATGTTTAAAAACACAATTTATTTAATAATTTAATAGGATATCCGTTTTTTAATCAAATTTCTCTTAGTTTATATAGATCATTATTTACATATTTTTGATGAGATAATTTTATAGTTCTTGATTTTAAATTAAATATTAAATTAATTTTATACATATAGTCATGGTATGATTTAAAGATAACGACCTGAAAAATCAGATCTAGTAAACCATGAAGTTCTTATTATACCATTTTCCTGCCTATGAAGTAATAAATCAAGAAAAGATATATGTCTATCTTCTCCTTCAATAGTAAATTTTAAAAATTAATTATAATTATTAAAAACGTTCAAAATTACATTAGACTGACTTTGAGGAATAGCAAGAATTATCTTGTCAACATATTTTTTAATAAAAAGAACATGAAAATTTAGTTGTTTTAAACAAAAATCTAAAAGATCATCCATAAGGTATTGAGAAAAAATTGGAGATACTGAACTGTCTATAGCCATACCAAGAATTTGTTTGTAATGAACATTTGTTAAGTTAAATAAATATTTAATTAACTATAGAATTTTTTTTTGAAATATTACAATTTAATTCTATTTCTGGACAATTTCTTGTAATACTATCTTTAGTAAGATTTAAAGAGACATAACTAAATAAGGATTTAACATCTAAGCTAATCAAAATATAATTAATAGGAACTTGAAAATCATTAATAAAACTACTAAATTCCAAAGAATCTTTGATATAATAAATATTGTTATAGTTATAAGAAGCAGTTAGAATTTCAGTTAAGATTTTTGAAATTCCACTATTAGGACTAATAAATAAAGAAATAATAGGTCTAAGTAGTAGTGTAGGTTTATGAACTTTAGGCAAACCATAAAACTTACCAGATGTACAATTGTATGTTTTGTATTTTGCACCTTGTTCTTTAGAAAGCATATGTTTTTTTTCTAGTTCATATTATAGAATTTAATTTTTTTTAATAGTAGAAGTTGGATCACGAATAAGTTTTTATCGTAAGTGTTTTCTTGCAAATGTTCAATTGCAAGTTGTTCATATTGAGGTTTCGTCATAATAGTTAGTTGATATTTAACTTATTACATAACATCACTAATAAGTCAAGATTATTTTTAAAAAGCTTTTAGTTTTATACAAATAATAATAAAAAATAGAATTACAAGATTATTTTGAAAGAACGTAGTTTGTTAATAAATTCATAAATTTAGAAAGAAATATGTATTTACAATTACTATTAGAACAAAAAGAAGATGCTATAAGATCCACGTTTGCTAAAAAACTTTCTTATATTAATATCTTCTATGGAAGGTTCAATAGAGAATTTAGGTCCAAGGGAAAGTAATAATTTAACTTCCAGTGGTAACATGCGACGTTGCTACTTTTCCTAATGTAAAGCTTCTCAAATAGAATAATTACTATTATAATACTACATATAATTTGCAATAATATATATAATAAACATAAAAGCTAGGCTGCAGCTTTGTTATTGTTTAATATTAATATTAATTAATCATTTTTTTATACAACTTTTTATATAAACGTAAATATACAACTGTAGATAAATAAACTAAAGTTATTGTTAGAACACTTTTATATCCGTATAAACTACAAAAATGTGTAATAAGCACGCCAGAAAATGTTTCCTTTGTAACTTCGCAATTCTATTTTGCGTAACGACATTGATTAATGAGTTTCAGATCAAGAGGTTATCATTTTCGCACAAAAGGTATTTCTCAAAAATAACACTTATTATTTATGATTTTTTTTTAATTGTCCGAGATTTCTAATTGTAAAAAATCTTATAAAAAAAGCAATTAACAATTAATTGTTACCGCAAAACGTACTCTTTATATAAGCACCTTTGCATTTATAACCAAAGCGAATTTACTTGGTTAAAATAACGAATTTATCTTTTGACATTACTAATTGAAAATCTTTTAATTCTTTTTTAATAAGAATGTTTAGCAATAATTAACAAGCTTAATATTTAGTTTTGCTTGGCACATTTATTTAAAATATAAACAGTAATGGTTAGTATTTAAATATTTTGTATTTTTATAGTTATTGTTATTAAAAAAAACTGTTTCAAATGATTATGTAACGTCATTGGTTAATGATTTAAGGCAGCGGTTCTCAATGTTTTGGCATATGCGTAGTACTTGAAATTTTTAATTTTAAAAAATTAAACAAAAATAAAACACTACTTGGAAAATTTTAGTTTATTTATAACTAGTAACTTATAAAACAAACATTTTTAGGCATTTTGAGTTTTAGTACGAATACTAAATTTTACAAAACAGCTATTTTCAGTAGGAAACATGTTGTTGGATCTTAAGTTTACTCTTTAGTTCTCTTTGGCACTTTTTGTTTATGTTTTTAACAGTTCAGAAAACCTATTATTACATAATATATGTGGTAGCAAATGTCATCACCCTTATGATGATACATGTTAACGCCAAATACGTCAATTTGCACTTTCTCCTCCTTTCATTGTTTCTTATCCTTATCACCACATTCCCATTGCGTTCGTTTTCTTGTTTCGACATACAACGCATCGTAATTTTAAAAAGAGAACTTTTACTGTGCTACGATTTTCCGCGGCAGTGAAATAATAGTTCGGTGAATTCGCTTCACGTGTGTCATCTGGCCAGATTGACCAAGAAGACTGCCACCATTCCTAGCCTGTGCGGATTATTCGTAAGTGCTTTAATATCACTAATTTGCGACCACCAGCGCAACCTTATTCACAAACATATTGGTCCTCCGCGCCGTATAAAATTTATTCTGTAACCTCTGAATCCTACATAAACTACATTGCTACCTGTTTGCATCCTTAAATTATACTCTTAAATTAATATTGCAACTAAATTAGAATAATCATTCAAAATTTATTCGTGCATACATTTACATACGATACAAATTCATACGATTATGGCTAAAAGCAACATCGAATCAATTGCAGATAAGCTATCGAAAACTATCAGTAAACGTTCAAGCTTATTTGCAAACGTGACCTTTATTTACAACAAAGTAAAAGATTATACAATTGAAAAATTTGAGGTATTGGAAGCCTACAACGCTAAATTAGATAGGTACGAGGCAGATTTTGAAAGTTTTCAATATCAAATTGTTGAATACAACACGCTTTTAAAACCCGAAGAACAATTACATGAAAACCAATTGTATCAACCTCATTGCGCCTTTGACGAAATTATTGCTTACATTAGAGCTACTTACATTAAACTTAAAAAACAGCTTCCAGTACAAACAGAAACATCTTTATCTTCTGTTCATGACTCTTCCTCGCCCGCGTTCACGCTTCCAAAGATATCGCTGCCTAACTTTTCTGGTAATATCGAAGAGTGGTCTGAATTTATTTCATTATACAATTCGATTGTACATAACAACAGTTCATTACGCATATCTCAAAAAATTCAATATTTGAAATCAGTACTGTCTGGAGAAGCTTTGCCAGTAATATCAGAATTTCAACTTATTGATGATCATTATTCTTTAACTTATCAAACCTCCCACAAAACCAAATAGGTTCCATAATAATGCTTTTAGAAGCATAGAGGCAGTATTGATATTACTGAAAGCCTTCCTGTAGCAGTAGAATGGTTTATGTTTAGAGATAGGTTTTGACACTCCAGTAGAATGCTGTACAGTTAGTGCTTATAGAGTTCTATTAGACGTTGTACAAAAGCAGGCCAAAGGTAGAAGTTTTCACGTTCCATTAGAATGCTTTAAAATAGTGCCAATGTAGTACTTTCCTATGTTGTAGAATAGCATGACAAAGTTAGCGGCTAAAAGGTAATTGATTTGCATGCTTTTACAGGGTTTTAATAGCATACCATAAGAAACACAAAAAGCATGAAATGATTAGTTTTAAGTCATTTTTTATTAAGAAATTTGTACAGTATCTTTGTCTAAACTATAATAATTTTTAATCAATGGTTTGCGAATTTGTAGTTTGCTGCATCATCCTAATTATTTCATTTTTTAATCTCGCTTTGCCATGACGTAGCCATTGGAACACCTCATTAATAACATCTATAGGAACTCCTTTGAATCAACTTTGGGTTAACTCTATAACAAAATTATGCGTTTAATTATTTTTTATTATCTATTATCAGTCGCATGCATTTTCACTAGATTCATATCAAAAATATGTTTCTTTTTATGAATAAAATAAATTTTTATTACAATGCTTTTTAAGTTTAAGTCCGCAGGTTGGTCACCCCTGTTCTAAAAAATAACTGGATGCCAAGTAAAAATAAACAATAACAATAAAGCGCTAAAACGTGGATAAGCTGAACGTATAAAAATTGTTTCTTTTTGTACTTACTTTTACTTAAATCAGCAGAATTTCTAATAGCTTTTTCTTCTTTAATTCAGCACAAAAAAAGAACCCATTTACAAATATACACCAAGCCCGAAGTCGTCTTCCTTTCGTAAACGTAAAACTGCATATACCCGTACTTAGAAGCGTTTCTGGTGAATCAAACTCGGTAGTCGGTACATATTTCGTCACAATTCTCAGAAATCAAATTATCTTATCTACATTTACAGTATCAAACGCGAATGCATAAGTTTTTATTGCATACATATCTTTATCAACAAAATTTAGATGTGGGCGTTTAATCTCTACAGGAAGTTATTTTTGTTTAGGTATTACAATTTAGCAACTTGTACAAACGGTTTTTTCTGATATTAAAAATTATATTTCTTTATCTCAAATAAAGAACGATTAAACCGATTTTAGAGGTACTAAAACACTAAAAGAATGTTATCATGTTAGTCGTAATACTTGAATTTCAATACATTGTCAAAGTTGCTATAAACACTTTATTTTTTATATCAATATAGAAGGCCTATAGGAATGATTTTAAAGGAATCTTTTAAGGTACTTTATTCTCCTTCTATACGCATTGTTATAGAATCAATATGGGAACGCCATTATAATGCTACATTTCTAATACTTTAGTGATTCCAATCAACTGCCAATTTTAAGGCTGCTATAAGCACTTCTTTCTTAAATTAAATATAGTATTCCTATAGAAGTGTTTTTAAAAGAATCTTTTAGAGTACTTTATTCTTCTTATATAGGAATTCTTATAGAATACGTTTTAAATTAAGTGTGTTATTAGAAGTCCATACACAAACTACTATTGGCATGCTTTAGAAATGAATATTTGGGAATGCTTATCGAACCTACATGGAACTTATGGTTTTGTGGGCTTACACGAAAGGTATCAAAATAAAAGACGGATAGCTACCATGTATTTAAATAAAATTTTAAGTTTTAAAGTGGCATCACCAGCTACACTACAAAGCTTGAAAGATTTTTTAAACGTTCATCAAACTTGTGTACACGCTATAAAGTCATTAGGTATTGACGACTTAGCAGATTTCTTATTATTTTCGTTATCGTTTAAAAATATAGATCCAACTACTAAACGTGCTTTCGAAAATGAATACATTTTCAATGAGATACCGTTGTATGAAAATCTAATTGAGTTTATTACTCAGCAGATGCACAGCTACGAGTTATCCGAACCTTATTCTAAACCATTTAATGCTTCTAATAAAACCAAAAGTAAATTACAATTACCATCAAAACCTTCGCACTTTTATAATTCGTTGCACTCTTTACAAGTTCGGAATTTAACATGTCCTCGTTGTAAAGGCATACATTTATTGTATCAATGTCCAGAATTCATAAATTTAAATTTGTCAGACAAATACGACTACTTACGTGAATCAAATAGGTGTTATAATTGTCTCGGAAATCATTCTCGTTCGAATTGCAAATCTAAGTCGGTTTGTAGAGTTTGCGGCGGAAATAAACATCACACTGTATTGCATTCGACGCAAAAACCGCTTCATCTTGCTTCAGTGCATGCTAACGTTGCTTCCGAATCAGTAAAGAATGCCTTGCAAACTTCTCATGAAGTTCAATTGTCTACTTCACATAAATCAGATGTTTCTCTGTTTACCTCAACTTCCTTATCTAGTTTTGCAGCACCTCAGGTAAAACAAGTATTGTTAGGAACTGTATAGACTTACATTGCTGATAAAAATGGTTTTTTTCATAGAATACGCGCCCTCATCGATCCCGGGTCACAAATTTCCGATATTACCGAATCTTTAGTAAAGTTGCTCGGGTTAAAACCGCAGTTAGCTTGTACAGAGCTATCAGGAATCGGTAAGTCCACAGTAAAGTCTCAGAGCATTGTAAACTGCTGTCTTCGTTCAAAATTTTCAACTCATACAATGTGTTTTCCTGTGTTAGTTTTACCTAAACTTGCTAGTCGAAAACCTTCTTCTCAGTTACCTGAAAGTGTTATAGAACAGTTTCGCCACTTGAACTTAGCTGACAAAACGTTTCATATTCCTTCTTCTATCGATTTGCTATTGGGTGCCGACGTATACCCTACCATTTTTAATCAAGAAGGAAAAGTATATGTTACTGGTTATCCCTCTGCGGTAAACACTTATTTCGGATGGACAATTATAGGTCCCACAGATTTTCCCAATAATGATCAGACATTGCAAAGTATGCTTACTTTTTCTGAATTATCCAAAGATTTAAAACGGTTTTGGGAAGTTGAAGATATTTTTAGAGCTCCACCTTCTGATCCAACAAATTTGTATGTTGAACAACTCACAAACGTGACGAAACTGGAAGATATGTTGAAGCGCTTCCATTTAAACCTAATTCGAGTCCTTTGTCCTCAAATTCTTATTGAGGTTTACGGTCTTTGTTAAAATTAGAAACTCGATTACGCAGTATTCCCGAAAATATCAAACAATACAATGATTTTATGCAAGATTACTTGATATCAGAACATATGTCAATTGCTTCTTTTCCTTCCACGTATATAATACCGCACCATGTCGTCACTAAACAATCAAGTTCCACAACAAAAATTCGCGTGGTATTTAACGCTTCCGATCCTGATTCAACAGGAGTTTCTCTCAACGAGCGATTACTGCCCGGACCCAAACTACAAACAGACCTTATTCAAATCTTATTAAAATTTTGTTGTTATCCTGTTGCATTATGTGCAGATATACAAATAATGTACCGTCAGATAACAAATCGAAAGGAAGATAGAGCTGTACAACATATTCTTTGGCGCGCTTCCTCTGATGGCAATGTACAGGAGTTTGAACTCAATACTGTTACTTATGGTCTTACTCCTTCCGCCTACTTGGCAATACGCGTATTACATCAACTTGTTCACGATGATGGTGCACGATATCCAGATGCGTCTTGTGCCATCATGAACTCTACATATGTAGACGATGTGATAACTGGTCATCAAGATGTATCTTTTGCTATAAATTTACGAAACCAGTTAACTGACTTATTTAAGGGCGGAGGTTTTCAACTCAGAAAATGGGCTAGTAGTTATCCAGAAGTTTTAGCCGAGTTACCTGAAGATCATATAGAATCGCAATTGGATTTTTCTGACGAGGAAAATTCTTTAAAAATCCTAGGATTATCTTGGAATCCAAACTCTGACTTTCTTCTGTTTCGAGTGCTGCCTTACGATGATAATATTACAAAACGAAATTTGTTATCGTATATCGCACGAATTTTTGACCCGCTTGGTTTTTTGGCACCCGTTGTTTTTTCGATGAAAGTTCTACTTCAACATTTGTGGTTAGATCAAGTTGGTTGGGACGATTTGATTCCACTAGCACTAGAAAAAAAATGGTTAATATTTACAGAAAACATTTCTCTTCTTGCTACTGTTAAAATCCTTAGGTGCGTGCTTCAACAGAAACCTACAATAATTAGGCTTGCGGAATTTTGTGATGCTTCAGAAAAGGGTTATTCTGCTGTTTTATACTTATGCGTCCAGTCAAATTCAAAGTTTTTTTCCTATTTTTGGAAGGCAAAAACCAAAGTAGCACCACTCAAAATCATGTCTATTCCTCGTTTGGAGTTGAGCGCCGCCGTTTTATTAGCCAATTTAGTCGAATAGTAGTGACTGTTTCTTTGCCATTTTTCATTGAATCTGTTCACTTATTTTCAGATTCAGAGATAGTTTTATCTTGGATTATGACTCCACCACACTTATTAAAAACGTTTGTGTGTAATAGGATTGTTACGATAACAAAAAAAACTTCAAAGTGTGTTTCGTCTTACATTAAATCTGAAAACAATCCCGCTGACCTTCCTTCGCGAGGATTAAGTTTATCTCAATTTGTTAGTCCGGATATCAAAATATTTTGGTTTAATGGTCCCTTATTTTTTAACAAAGAAGTTTCAAAATGGCCACCTCCTTTTCAAATGCATAATAAGCATTCCTCTTTGCTTTCGGAAATGAAACAAGACTTCAATTGCTTACTTACAAAGCATACAACCTCAAATCCGTTATTAGACAAAATAAATAATACCTCAAGTTTCTTAAGATTACGTCGTGTTTTTGTTTGGATAAGACGTTTTATTCACAATTCAAGGCTTCGAGATGGCGTACGTATTTCTGGATCGTTATTTGTGGCAGAATTAGAAAGTTCTACATTATCCCTTACAAAAATTACTCAAAATCATTATTTTCATTCTGAAATAAAACGAATCCAAAATAAAACGAACGCAAGTCGCAACCTAGCATAGTTATCGCCTTTTATTGATTCATTTGGTTTCCTCAGAGTGGGCGGAAGATTACGTTACTCCGCTTTGCATGAAGCAGCCAAGCACCCGTTATTGCTACCCAAAAATGCTCATCTCTCTAAATTAATATGTTTTTATTATCATCATCTGTCATTACATTCTGGTTCTAACACTGTTCAAGCTCTTATTAGAACAAAGTTCTGGATTTTATCGCTTTGTGGTTTGCTTCGAAAATGCATACGAGAATGTTTTACTTGTTATAAATTTCGTGGTTGTACTTTCCAACCTCCAATGGCTGATCTTCCTGCTTCAAGAGTTTCTATCTCTTGCCCTTTTTCACAAGTAGGTGTAGACTATGCCGGGCCTTTATCAGTAAGATCTAACCGCTTACGTAGACCAGTGGTCACTAAAGGTTACTTATGTTTATTTATTTGTTTTATAACTAAAGCGGTACATCTTGAGTTTGTATCTGAGTTGAGCACTGATGCTTTTTTAGCTGCTCTTGATAGATTTGTAGCTAGACGGGGTTTACCATCAGTTATTTACTCTGATAATGCGCGTAACTTTATTGGAGCTTGTAAGCACATAACGGAAGTTTACAAATTTTTAGTTCTTCATGTCACAGATATTTGTGATTTTTTATCTACACGACAAGTAAAATGGCAGTCCTCCATATGGCCCTTATTTTGGAGGTTTGTGGGATGCAGCTATCAAATCTGCCAAAGCTTTGCTTTATCGCTTGTTAGGTAATGCATCAGCCACATTCGCAGAATACGCTACCTTATTCGCTAGAATCGAAGCTGTTCTTAACAGTCGTCTTTTGTGCACCTTATCTGAAGATCCAACGGAGTCTTGTAATTATCTGAGCCCTGGTCATTTTTTTAGTAGGGTCACCTTTACTTTCTGTTCCGGAAAATCCTATTCCCGAGTCACGTAACATGCGTAACCGTTGGTTAAGACAAAATCAGATTCTTCAATCGTTTTGGAATCGTTGGTCGAAAGAGTACTTGAACCATCTGATTCAACGCAATAAGTGGACATCTAACACATCGATTCCAAATGTTGGAGATATCGTGTTACTGAAAGGAGTTGCGTCGCATCCTTTATCTTGGCTTATAGGTCGTATTGAATGTTTGTATCCAGGTTCAGAACGTATAGCTAGAGTTGCTTCAATTCGTACAGGTAGTGGTACATACACTCGTCCAGTTGCAAGCCTTGTACCACTGCCGGTATCCTCAAATTAGTTAATAGTTAAAATTTATTTGCTTAATTTTTTTTTATGTTAGTTACAGTTTATCTGCAATTAAGTTTAATTTGCTTTGCTCTTAGTTTGATTTAACCTTTTTACATTATATGAAATTATTCTAATTTGGTGGGCGGTATGTTAACGCCAAGTACGTCAATTTGCACTTTCTCCTCCTTTCATTGTTTCTTATCCTTATCACCACATTCCCATTGCATTCGTTTCCTAGTTTCGACATACAACGCATCGTAATTTTAAAAAGAGAACTTTTACTGTGCTAACGATTTTCCGCGGCAGTGAAATATTAGTTCGGTGAATTCGCTTTACGTGTATCATCTGGCCAGATTGACCAAGAAGACTGCTACCATTCCGAGCCTGTGCGGATTATTCGTAAGTGCTTTAATATCACTAATTTGCGACCACCTCAACCTTATTCACAAACAATACATATGTCATTTGGTAGATTTCCAGAAAACATTTTTTTACCCAGTTAAATTTAGAATAATATTTACAGAAATATTTACTAAAACTCACTTGAAAGGATTTTAAGTGGCCAATAATATCAGCAAAAAATTATTAAATTATTATTATTAAACGCGGCCAAATCATTTTCTTTTGCTTGTTACAAAAACAAAACTAAGTTTCTCATGAATAAAAATATTTTGTCGTTAACTGTAAACAATGTGCTACGTCTTTCCAGAAACATGTCCAAATGTATAAGTTAGATATTCCATTTTTGATAATTGTATTTTATCTGTGAACTAGTTTTTTATTTTATTATGCTTTTCACTTTCCTCCTTTGACTTTAGTCCAAATAATCGAGTTAAAATTTTGTCTCAAAATAATCATCTGATTTCTGGGTGTAGAAAGTAACATTTTAAACTTTCTATCTATATCTTTACGCATTAAAAAAAATCATCATAAGAAGAAAGCCCTAGCCTTAATAACAATATATACTGCGATATTCACACACTTTTTTAAATTTTACTTAGACTTAAAAACGCTTACTTTTAACACGTACAAGGTAATTAAAGATGTTTTTAGCTGAGTATTTGATGATAATCAATCTGTATTAATACAACCTCTTGCATCACATTTGTGCCATCTATGCTCTCGTCTACTTGACGGTCAAAATAAGTGCACTCTTGTTCTTCTTCTTGTTTTTTTTACTGATTTTAAATAATGGTATTTTAGTATTCCTTTAGCTTTCTACATACAAAATTAAAAGGTTACAATTAAATTGGTTTACCACTGTCAAGATTTTGTTTGACTTTTTGTCACTGGACGATGTCGTACTTGATTTGTAAACTCGTTTGATATTGTAGGTTCACAGATATTAATTTTATTTAATGAACTGACCAGTACTTTTGTTTTGATGAATGAAGGTACCGTTTTCCAAATTTTGGGTAATCTTATAATTGCATACTGTTATCTCTTTTGTTAAATTAGATGGTTGTTTTTCTATTTCAATTGTTCGCTTCCTACCCTAAACCAAAATTTTTTAATAATTGGTGGAGCTTTAGTGTTCTTAAAGTTAATTGAATGTCTCGCTTCTTTAACATATTGGGCTAGTTAAGACGAGAGAAGTTTTTGTCTAACTGCTAGTTTATGTTCTTCTCTACCCTTGCTGCGACTCCTCTCCTTGTTTGACTAACAAACATATGTCTGATAGCACATACTGCATGCAATTTTATATACTTCTTGTGCTGCTAGTGGCATACATTCTTTAGGAGAATGTAGCATACAGCTGATGTTCTTATGCGTAGTAAATACAATTTTAATATTATACCGTAATAGTATTTTGCTAGTTTTATTAGTTATGCTCTTAACGTAAAGTAGATATGCTTTTGTCAGTAAAGCTTCTTGTTGGGATAACTGGTTTGTTGGGATTATTTGTAATATAAAGTAGCATAATTGATAGTATTCTTTTAGAGGGTCATTGATCAGATGACCTAACGGAGAAGCCGCCGCTGGTGTTAACTATGAATACTAGCTGAGCATGATTCAGCATTAAGGTGTCTGTTCGTATTAATTGTTTTTTTTTATAAACTGTATAACCCATGTGAATGTCTTCTTTCTTTTTAATAAGTATGTCTAAAAAACCAACTGTTGGTTTTCTTCATTTCCATTATAAGAGCTTTATTTTGAAAATTGAAGTGTTCTAAGATTTTATAAAACTTATCTATACCATGAGGCCATATAACAAAAGTGTCATCAACGTATGGTAACCATAACTTTGATTTTTGTAATGCTGAATTTAACGCTAGAGTTTCTAATTCCTCAATTTCTTTAATAAATTGAGTTTCTTTATCTAAAGATGTAGCTTGTATTTTTGCTTTTGTAATTTTCTCTAGATATGTCGTAGGCTCTCTAACTATTGGAATACAAGCTGCATCGTTAAGAAGTGTCATTATTTTAATGTGATAATCTGTTTTGTTTAATATTATGGTTGTATTTCTTTTATCTGGTGGTAACACTAAAACGTCGTTATTACTATTTAATTTTTTAAGTGCTATATGCTCATTCTTAGTCAAATTTCTATTTGGTAATTTAGATTTTCTTAACAAATGAGTCAGATCTTGTCGAACAATTTCAGCATCGTCATTAGATAATTTTTTGATTGCTGTTTATACATTTAAATTATTTTTTCAATAGGTATATGTGTCAGAGTAATCGCAAAGTAGATAAGACGGATTTCGTTTCTTCATTAATTATTGTGTTTGACAAATTATTAACAATTTTAGTTTTTATATTATTTTGAAAACGTTATAGTGGTCGCTGTTTAGACATTATTTTTTCAAATTTGTTTTTCTGTTTTGTTGTAATAAGTTCTTTGTCCTTTTTTGTTCTAAATAGAGATAACTTTTGTACCGTGTTTCAGAAAAATAAATGTCTTTTGTTGCTTAACTCAAGGTCAAGTTTAAAAAAATCAATGCTTATACGATTTAAAATACGTCTTGTTTCATGAATAGATTCATGAATAGATTTCCTTACTGTTTTTAGTGTGTAATTTATGACTTATCTTCATACAATTTGGAATTACTTTTTCGTTTCGACATCGTTTTAGGAAAGTAAGTCTACATAGCAGTTTGTTTAAACAATAGTTTTTCATATTTTTTGAATTGGTAAAACGTTTCCTTTCCGTTAAGGATAATTAAACTGTGTTTAAGATTTTTACGCGTAAAATTATTAGTAAGAAATGATTTTTGGTTTGATTCTCGTGCTAACTGATTTTATTATTAAAATAACGTTTTGATAAAATTTCATTTACCATTATCGAACTTAAAAGTAACACTAAATAAACACTAAAACGTTACAATTAAATTAATTTGTCATTGTCAAGATTTTGTTTGACTTCTTGTCACTGGACGATGTCGAACTTGATCTGTAAACTCGTTTGAGATTGTAGGTTGGGGGTATTAATTGTATTTAATGAACTTACCATTATTTTTGTTTTAATGACTTTCTAGAACTTTAGTGTTGTTAAAGTCAATTGAATGTACCGTATCTTTAACATTTCGAGCTAGTGAAGACAAGGGAAGTTTTTGTCTAACTGCTAGTTTATGTTCCTCTACCCTTGCTGCGATTCGTGTATTTGTTTGACCAACGTCTTATTGCACATACCGCATGGAACTTTATATACTCCTCGTGCTTCTAGTGGTGTATATATTTATTAGAAGAATTTAGCATAGATCTGATTTTCTTTGTGTAGTAAATACAGTTTTAATATTATATCGTAATAGTATTTTGAAAATTTTATCGGTTATGCTTCTTTAAGATAAATATGCTTTTGTCGGTGAAGTTCCTTTTTGGGATGGGGTTTGTTAGAATTATTTGTTTTTTTGTAACTCTCATTATAATTTTTTTTGTGAGTATTTATTCTCCTATAAACTCTTCAGCTTTTGCGGTTATTTTAGCCACTTACATTTGCACAAACGACAATACGGCAAAAGCCAAGTTCTACTTCTTGTTTTAGCTCCCAATAAGAGACTAGGACCAAGCCTAAAAAGTCTGGGCGTTCAACTACCACGTGGTCTAAGCTGAAAGTCGCTTATAATCGTATTCATTGTTCATTAAAACTTCCATTAAATAATTAATTTCTAGATTTTAATGTTTTTTATCTGTTAAACGTTTGGATCTTGTTATTGGTGTGTTATCTACGGATGCTAGTTGAGCAGGATGGTGATGTGATTTAGCATTTAGATATCTGTTGGTATTAGTTGTTTTTGTATAATATTGTTAGTGTTTTAATTGTTTCTAATAAATGTATTAGATAAATCTTTAATAAAAATGTCAGAGAAGCTTTAAAAAATTAAATTAACGTTAATTAACAATATAATGAAATACATGCGTAATAGTTAATCAGTGTTTTAAAACCGACATGTTCATTTATCAGCATTCCTATTATAACCACAATTAATAATAGAATTATAATTAATTTAAAACAATTATCTTGATGTTTGTAATGACTTGTGTTATAATTAAATTTTTAATTAAATTCGTTTTATATTACATTTATAAAATAAGATACCTCTTTAGTTATACATATAATCACTTTAACGTACAAAGTAAATTTGAAGTAAAGTCCTTTTATAATTTAGAGTATTTAAACTTTAATTAAAATCGAAATATTATTTTTATACTGTTTGTTAATAAATAACAAGATTTAAATAATGTCACATTAAATTAGAATCAACTAGTCAATAAAAACTTTTATTCGTTTATACAAAAGTTTTCTCTTTATACAAACGGATAAATATAAAACTTCCTAACAAGTTAAAACCAACGATAGGGCGGTTTGCAACGCATACTTTGCACAATCTCTGTAGTGCTGAACAAGATAAGGTTGTAAAAAATAACCTCATAATTTTTATTCAGGCCACATATAAGGATTTTTAATTCGCATTTTGAAAAGTGACAGCACGTAATGTTATTGCACAATATGACGTCAAGATATTCGTGCTACGTACGTCCTTTTCTGCTACCACCTACATCTTTTTTAATTTAACTTTCTCAAACATTTCTAAAAATACTCAATTTTAAATACGAAATTGTATAAATTATTTGCACAAAAATAAAATAAATTACTGTTTTATACAGTTCTTAAAATATTAGGTAATATCCCGAGTTTCATTAAAGTAATGTTATTTATATGCATTTACAAATGCTGAGGATACTAAAAACTTTATTAATATACATTTGCATTTATATAACTTGATTGTAATTATATTAGTCATCTACACAAACATTATAACTCCCGAGCTCGTTATGAATACTACTCTAAAACATTTATTAGATGGGTTAACTTAGTAATTTTATAGATCAAATATTTATGTAGAACGAGTTCGGCCACTTTAATCAACGAATACCAACAACTGTAAAATAGTAGTTTATATACTTTGTAACAAACTGCAGTTTTTATTTATTTTGTTGTGAAAACCATAATTTTATGCAACCTTCCGCAGACAACGACACAGGACTAATGATAATATAAATTTTTAATGCGTTTTTTGTTCACAAACAGATGTCAAGTAAACAAACGGTTGATTTAAACCAAATTTAAATGTAATCAAGAGAAAAACTAAAATAACAACAAATTTTATTCTATAGTACTTAGATGCCTTTATTTCATAACCTAACACAAACAAAAACTGCAAAGGGTTTTTTTTAAAATAAAGTGACGACTTTTATTAACATTTAAAATCTAAACTTATTCTATAATTTTGAATATCTTGTTTAGTTAGATACTTAGTACAACTGGACAGTTAGTATGTTTGTAAACGACGCGTGCGATGGTTATCTTAGCGTTACTCATTTTTATAAAACGATGAATATCCATTTAGATTAAGTTCATTCATTCTGTGTTGTACGGATCGCGTAAATTGAATTAAAGGAATAAATGGTTATCGAGTTATTTCTTACAATTTAGAAATGGGATTTATCAAAAATTAAAATGAACAAAAAGGGGCGTAAACGATGTAACAATTCAAGTTCAAGTCGTCTGATCATAGCGCTTTTAAAAACTTGTAAAAAATTTAAACAGAATAAGCATGGAATTATTAAATAAGCCTTCATCAATTGTGCATTTAAGCGATAACTTTTGATTCCAATATACGATCTGGCAAAGCACGACATGGTGGTGCAACAATGAGTAACATGTTGACTGCTGTAGTGTAATTTGACACATTGTTATTTGTACGCTACATGCCATTAGGGCCATGTGATTCTTTTTTTGCAATGTGCGATACATGCCATGGGGCGCATGTATGGGGTGCTAGAGAATGGGAGCATCTAACAGTCTGTAGGTAAACCATTTTACAAAAACTTCTTGAGATAGTTGATTTGTAGACAGATATCTTTCTACGCTTTGAACAACTTTATGCATCTGTGGGTTTGTACCGCACATAGACAATTAAATATTATGATTGCATTCACAGATTAAAACTAATACAAAATCCTGTGAATAAGATGTATTAAAATTATAATATTAAATGTAAAAACATTGCGAACGAAAACCAGGTTGACCAGGACAATCTTGACAAAAGCTATTACTAAAAGTTTTTACATTCTTGTTTGTTTTACGACTAGTTAATGTTTGTCTTAGGATTTGGCAACAATCTTTACATGGTATTTGTTTTTTCCTTCCGGTTTTACGAAAATATGTCTCCTTCTTTTCGGACGCTTGGGTTCGTCTAAAACTGGCTCTGCTAATAAATGTGCTAATTGTTTTCTGAACTTTGTAATACTCAGTTTTGTTGAAAAACATAAATTGTCTATTATTAAGGTTCCGTTTGAATGCGACATTTCAAATCCGTAGTAAGCGTTAAAAGAATTAGTATTACGAAATATGGAGAGCAGATGTCGCTCTCGATTTAAAGTAGAAAAACATTGTGGGCAAATGTTGGTTTTGAATTATTTACAGTAGTAGATATTAAAAAATAATAAAAAAATTAAAACATTTGTTTAGACATTAAATAACATGCTGCAAATCAATTATTTTACAGTGTTACAAAATTGTTATAACAGGTATACCTAATAATAGGTAAACATACTCATCTTGAGACGAAAACCTTGGATTCAATTTCAGTAAACCTTTTATTTTTATTCGCTAATGTGCTGTCAGCAAATACCTAAATACAAGATAGTAATGCAAACATGTTTTAATGATTCAATATTATCTTATTTTAATTCTGTAGTAATTTGTATAATATTTAATTTCAATTAAATAAGTTTCTAAACATATTTTCAAACTTTCTAGATTAAAAAAATTATTTTTTGCAAAAAACTTTTGTTGTTTATTTCATTTTACTTAAATTTCCAATATAGAAGCTTAGTTAAATGGATATAGTAGTATGTACGCAATAATTTACATAAGATGCCAACCAAAAAACAAATAAAAATTACTTTGGTTATTGTTTTTTTGGAGAAACTCCGAAAAGAACGTTATCAATAATGGCTCACTTTTTCCCTTTTGGTCTAATTTAAAATTTGCATTTACGTTTATGCACTAGATTTTCTATTGAACTGATTTCGGTTTTTTTGTAACCAGCGGTTTTTCAGATAATTTTACAAACTTCCAAATTCTTTATAAAAGTTTTGTGTACTTATTGCGTTTTGCAATCAGCCATTTTTACTGATTATTATGATTTGCTGTACCTGAATTTCGAAATTTCAACTCTATTTATTATCTCTTTTACATAAGTAATGTTTTCTAATTTTAGATTTAAGGGCAGTTAAATATTACGGGACGGATGAATGTTACTTTATACGGTATATTCGTGGCTACTTACCGTTACATGTGGAAGAAATTATGAGAGATTTCAACTTATAAAATGAAATGCTTCCGAAACTGGAACCATTTTATAAACAATGTTTACTTATTGAAATTATTAATAGTAACATGTCCAAGGGATTGCAACGTGTTGAGAAAATATGGGATTCTTAGTTAAACTTAGTTGCCTTGAAGATTGTCACCAGATGAACATTAGCATCTATTTATAATCTTGTAGAAAATGGTTTTTGCTGTTAGTGTTGGCACCAGTAATTTTACATTATTACTTTCGTATATACGAAGTGTAAGGAATGTATTTGTTTACATTTCATTTTGGAAGACACGAGAATTAAATTTTGAACTTGTACAAATCTCAAAAATGTAGTTACATGTGTGCACTGGCGTATGAGTAGGTACGTTTGGCGAATACGAAAATTAGGAATATTGTTTCTTTGTGGCGAAATCTGGATTCAATTTTTTCTATAATTTTAGATTCTAGTCTTACATAACATCAAAAATACAACTATAAAAGCACAGTAGTATGTACTAACAAAAAAAATCTTTTGTAATTGCCCACGTTTAGCTCACTTTTGTAAGAGCCTTTATCAGGCCGTGAAAGAAATCGATAACTAAAGAAGCAACTAAAACTTAACCAAAAGAGTTAGGTAATCAACTTGTCAACCAAGCCAAATTCTAAACTACATATATATAGAAGTGACTTAAGAACATACTTCAGTACATATAAAAGAATTTTCGCGGTTAGATGAGCGCGAGGCCGATTGGGTAACGATCGAGTGAACGAATTTCAATTTTTTGTACTGCAATTTTATCTAGAAATAAAAAATCATGTCGATTTGTAAATGTAGAATTATTTCAATTTACATCAATGAAAATAAAATCTGAATCTATTAATTAAAGATTGCTATATATGAACAAGATCTGATGCTGAAGTTGAACGACATAATTTATTAATTCTTTATTACAATACGTCAAATTGTATTGCTATTATAATAACTACAATTTAATGTTTTTAAATAGTGTTTTCATTAATTTTACAAAATTTCGGATTTTGATTTTTTGAGAAAAAAATTTGTTTTCAATATTTAATCAGTACTGTATAATAGATTTAGCTAAAGTAATAATTTATCCAACCATTCCTAAATATGTGAAACAAATTGTCATCGTGGGTTTTTATCTATGAACTCTCGTACCATCTAACTCAAAAATCGCAAATTCAAATAAACAGTAAAATGTGGATTATTGGTACCTAATCTGTTTTTGTTTTTTGCCTTTTAAAACGGTGGCATTAAATATCAACTCATAATGTTTTGCATATGCATTCATTTCTTCGAAACCTTCAATATAAACAAAAATTTAATGACATTAGCGTAAAGCATAAGTGTAAAAATGAGTCTTATGAACGAAACAAAACAACTTCTCTTTGAGCGTCGTCCGTGTTAAAATGACTGAACTAAAATAAAAAAGATTTCTGTGATCGAATGTTCATTTAACATTAGTTATATGGAAATATTTCTGTTTAATATTACATTTCCATATTACATAATTTTTGATAATATTAAAATGTTTTAATACACTTTCAAATGTCGTTCTAGAAGTTTTGAGTATTAATATT
This sequence comes from Aquatica leii, assembly GCA_035610365.1. Taxonomy (NCBI): domain Eukaryota; kingdom Metazoa; phylum Arthropoda; class Insecta; order Coleoptera; family Lampyridae; genus Aquatica; species Aquatica leii. Next base: position 53,649,124 of record CM069432.1, read on the forward strand.
TCGAAACATTTCTCGATTTCATGGCAATTCTCCTTTTAATGAGATGTAAAAACTTTTGACGCTTAGAATTTCTTTATTATAAATTAACGTTCAATAAAAAGTACCATTATCGATTCTTCTATGATTGATCTTGTCAATTCTAATTAAAAATGTTGGAATATTGTTTTACTTTTTAAATGTTATATTAAACGCGAACCGTCAAAATCTAGCTAAAAATGCGAAATTTTAGGCCTCTAATAATTTTAGTACAACTGATTGTGAGTGTCTTAAACTAGGAATAGTGACATCCACTAAGACTTATAGTATCTTGTATATATTCATATGTAACATATTAAGTAACATTTCATTTTTATTTTAACACAACATAAAAAATTCTTATAAACTAATTGATAATGTTAAAAATACCTAACACCTAACTACAAGATGGTCTCGTTTGATGTTTCGTCTCTGTTCAAAATATTACCAAAGATCTCACTATCAAACTAATCAATTCATATTATAATGATATAAAGTGTTATACCACCTTAGATTTTTCAACTTTTAACAATGTAGTTAAGTTTATATTTTTATTCAACACACGCATCCCATGGTTATCTTAGCGTTACTCGTTTTTAGATAACAATAAATACCCATTTAGATATAGTTAAGTGAGATCCATTCATTCTGTAAGTTTAAGTTGTACGAGTCAAGCAAATTATTTAGCGGAATAAATAATTATCGAGACCGAGTTGTTTCTTACATTATTATTTAACATGTGAATTAAATACGACTGTGCATGCTCTAAACAGCAATGAAATATATTATCAACTTTTATACACTTCCAAACTGATTCATGTGTTATGTTTATTAAGAATCAAGTTTGCTGATTTGATTAATTAACAAATATGTAAATACAAAATAAAATTTTACAGCTTTTTCAAATTTACTAAGTTAAACTTCAAGTACAATTATTCAATATAAAACCTGACTTATTTTTTATTTTAATAAAAATGTAATGCATTTTTAGTGCTTCAGTAGCTAGTTTATTGTTTTCGAAAGATTTATTGTGGTTTATTTTACCAAAAGCTTTACAACTTTGTAAGAACTTATTTTTAGATTGATTTATTGCTTCAGTTATTACGATATATTTCTGTACATTTGTAAAATAGTATTAAAATATTATTTTAATTTAAGAGTTGATAAGTTTTTAATATACTTTTCTAATCATATTATAAAAACGAATACTGACCTATATCGATAAATCATGTACTAGTATCTATTTAAGAAATAACACCACTATATAAAACACTGTGTTTTATGGCACACTTCATTCGGTTTATGTCGTTAGAATTAGTTTAACGATTAAGTCCAACCGTTGTAAAGTGTTGAGGTGTTAATCAATTTTACGTAACAAAAATAAAAATGCAAAATAATAAAAATGATTTTTAACTAAAAATTAGTTGAGTTCTAACTAAACGTTATATATTTTTTAAAAGTATAACATACATCATATGTCTCAAAATTGAGATTTTACGTTTTTTATACTAATAATTTGTTTGTTCTTTTTGGTATACAATAAAACTTGCCAATGTAAAACCGCTTTAAAAATGAGAACCTACGTATAACTTTTTTTTTAACTTTGGTGAGTATAGATACCAGTATGTAGTATACTTTATCCTATTACAGCGGTAACTTTCATAACGCGGTAGTGGAATTAAATTGCAATAATCATAAATTAGCTTATACGTTTACAAAAAAATTAATATACCTACTATTGTGGTATTACCGGTTCTAAGAAAAGAAAAGAAAACATATGCGGCAGATAGTGTAAATTTAAGCTTAATTCCCAGAAATTCCCAGTAAGTAAATTTTTTATCATACAAAACATTCAATAAACTACAACTACCAATACATACCCGCTAGGGTTAAAAAACATTCCGTATTATGCAGGTTTTAAAGAAGTTCCGCAATGGTAAGTTTTGCTGTGTTTGTAAGAATTAGAAAATACAAAACTAAGAAAAGTAAAAAAATTTTAGATGGTTGATAGCATCCTTTCTCTAATGCGATGTTTTTATAAGGTTTAAAATTAATTATTCATTGTAACAATGTAAATTTTTCTAGAGTTTACTCTAATATAATTTAAATTATTTAGGTTAATAATTTCAGTGTGTGAGTTTAACAAGATTTATAATTTTATTCAAATATATATGCATTGTTACACTCTAAAACGATGGTTTAGAGAAGGTAACAATGGGATGGTGGTTTGCCAGCTAACTTAGTCGAGAAGGGGCGGGTCGAATTATTTGTCTCTCACTTACCTTTTTGCCGAGTTTACTTAAATCAGGAAGAGTTGTTAAGGGCGCCACCGAATTTTTAGTCACTGTGAAATGTTCGCCAAAACCGGAAATTCGAACACTCCGTAGATGAAAACAGGCTATTCAGAGAAAGTCAAATATGAGATAATTCGTATATTAAAATTTAAAGCGAGTAAGATGGTTAATAAAATCATTCAAATCAATCTTTACATTTAAAATTCGCACAGGGAATCAGCCGCAGAGCGCTTGGTCGTACGTACGACTCGCCGCAAACGATAAATGCCGCTACTCGAGAACTACCTTAACTTAATTCACAACTAAAGCATGCATACAACAAAACATCAAACGAAATAATAAATCAAGACTGCGAACCGAGTCAGAGGGGTCTAAAGTTTGATAATCAAGACATAATTGAATTCTAAGACTCTATTCTTATCGATTCGCCCGTCTTGACTTTAATCAACAATTTAAATCAACCAAAAACAAAATCAAATAAAAGTACGCGTCGAAAATAACTGGTGTCCGTGATGTTCCTCTAACGATCGAATTGGAGGCAAGTTCTTCAGTTGAAGAGGTGATAAGTTGTTAAAGGTACTTACAGGTATGCCTGCAGTTTGACAGCTACTAATCCTTAGTTTACAACAAAAACTCAACACTTTATTGTCAGAATCGATTCACTTCCCTCCGTCAAAGACGTTACACGCGTTCAGCATCGGTAAAACGCGTCGATACAGTACCATTAGCCGGGAAAACTTTATAAAGTCCGCAGTAGCGACTATTTTCTCAATTGGGAGAACAACCGGCAACTTTCCCGGAACTAATTATTACAATCGTCAATTCTTTAGATGTTCCGCTTGTTCGTTCAATTACCCACACTTTAACATTCTTCGTTTACCGAACTTTTCACCTCAAGGTCTTATTCTTGCCTCAATCGTTTGATTTTAACCAATTTTCGTAGTTCACCTTTATTTAATTAAACACACACAAGTGCGGTTCTAATTTGCCACTTAAATTAGAATGTTTCAGTAACGTAATGTTCATCACCTGTATTTATGATGCGTCGCCGAAAACTCGGTGTTAATTACCCGCATAAAACACTTGACTTCTTGAACCGAACTAAAATCAACTGTTTGTTTTACAAATTTCAATTATACAAAATTTCTGATTGGATTCGAAATTATATTAATTGACCTTTTTTTTCGAGGGCCAAAAAGGAACTTAACTTTCCTCTGGAAAGAATGAAGCTTAAATAGCCCCTTCTCAAAAACAAAATCTCCAATCAAAAACCTTACATTAATTACATCTTACTTTAAGACAAAGAACTTAACATAATTTAGGTACGTGACAATTCTTATCCGAATCTTCCCACGCAACAGCTAAATTAGCACTTGCTTCTGATTATGAAATATAACAAGAATGATAGCTCAGCAAATCCATGGGAACAGAGTAATAAACGCGTTCAGAAACATAAATCTTACTCTAATCTAAACTTAAAATATACAAAGAGACATCTGAACAAAGAATAATTCTAAGTAAAATAATTTTTAACATGAACCAAATCTCAAGTTTCAAAAATTTAATGGGTTTAAGGCACGTACACAGACATCCGTCGCCAAAAGATATTCAATTACCAGATAATAAATAATTTTAAATGAATGTAAGTAAACACAATGGAAACTTTTAGAATGTTACCAAGAAATACGCAATTCGAAAATACAAAGAAGTTTAATGAACGATGGAAATGCTAAACACACCCGTAATTACAACATAATAATAAAAAAAAATATGGATAAAAATTCTCAGCCCCCAAAAACCACCGGGACGGTGACAGCATATTGTAATCTACATATGTCCGTAGACAAATATTATAATTTAACAGAAAGATATTAAGTGTAATATAATGTCTGTAAGGACGCCGAATCAAATTTAAAAGTATAACGTCAGCAATTGGAGAAAGTAGTAAATGCGAATTTTTTGTCGTTTGAGAAAAATTGAATTCGAGTAATAAAGTTTCAGTAAGCATGGTTTCTAAATTATTTATATTTTTAATACAAAAACAGTAATGGTTTGTGTGTTTAAATTAATGCTTACACTGTTATTAGAAAAAACAACATAATTTTAATTACTTATAAAAAATATTTATTTAAACAAGTTAAACAAACGAATTATAATTGTAATTTATTTTTGTTTCAAATAAAGTTTTACGTAGTTCAAGAATAATATTAAATAAAATATTCGTCAATGCGTTTTAAAGAAGATTAAGTTTTTACATGAATGAACATGAACACGTCATTGAGTTTTACATTACTAAATTTTTGAGCTTTAAGGAAATGTAACATTTTTTTGTTTTTAATAAAATATTATTACATTTTTTACATTTGCAGTTATGATTTACTGACGAAAGATATATAGTATTCAATAATATCTATATACTGTAGGATTGTTATTTTGGATAAGATCAAAGATATTAAGTAATTCTCCGTTTTGGTGAAAAACTTTAACCTGAATCTTCTTTATAGAAATCTACCAACTGTATTCAGTGTCGGAAGCAATAGCAAAGACGAAGCATTCAGGTTGAAGTTTATATTAAGAAATTATACTCCGGATGATTCGAGTAAACACAGAGATGTGTAAAAGCATTTCCAATAATTATGAATTTATATAATGCAGACAATAAAGAGACGATGAATGATGAACAAAATCTTAGAACTAAGAAGTTAAATATGCTTCATTAAACTTACTTCCTTTGTGATGCGACCCTTTTCTTAATTAAATTTAAGAACACAAACGATTCTCGTGGTTTAATTTCTTACATTTAAAAAAATAAATGAACGGTATTTAATTAGATATAAAATACAAAAAAAACATAAATTCTTTTTATTTTTTGACTAAAACAGTAAATGTCAATATTTCTTTATTATACGAAAAATCAATACCACATTAAAAAAGTAACATGCAATGTATGATAATTTCAAAGTGAGAATTTGCATTTAAGAGTGAAAATAATTTCCGTGTAAAGTACTTGATCATAAAACATAGGAAATTAAAATTTTAACTCATTTATATAATCGTAACATTAATTTACCGCAACAGAATCATTAATAATTTTAGTAAATAAAGAATAAGCATAAATCCATTTAAACTAGGTGATAATTTATGTTTTTATCGTACAAAAACATCATATTTTTTTTAAATTACTTATTGCTGTGTTTTTAAAGTAACGTGTACATGTGATGTTATCAACACAAAATTACTTTTATTAACAAAAACAATTTTAGAATGTAGAGACAGAGGTAAGTGATATTGTACAATAAACTTAAACAATAAAAGAATGCATACAGCTTAATCAAGCTCACCAAAAATTGCCTGGAAGAGTATGATACAAGGTATGGTCTGATAAAAACGTATTTCGGCGGTAATATTAACTGTTTTTGAAATTTGTGAACAAGTAGTACTTAGATGTATAATTGTAGTTAAAAACATGTTGGTATAAAACAGGAACAACCTCGATTAGTCTACGAATACGTTTTTATTTAATTGATTATAAGTCGTTACCTAACAATTCACTTTCATTAGTTTTTCAACCGTCCTCATCTAAATCACTCTAATTATTTACTGTAAATGTCAAACTTTCCACAACCTCATCAACTAAACAATCTAATCACATTTTTTTACGAAGAAGTGGCACATTATTACATTGTTTTTCCCAATCTTTGTTTTTAATTTCAGAAAATGCATTTTCAACCAACTTTCGAATATCAATACCTCGGTTGTCATGTTATTTATTGCAACTTTTTTTTTCACAAAATTCTATATTAATTCAGTTGGATTTAAATCACAATGGTAAGGATACAATCGAACAACAGTATGCTCATGCTCACTTAGTAATTTATTAACAAAATAACTTTTTGATATAGAATGTTACACTAACATTAATAATTCTGCTTTTTGCATTTTATTTGTTGTAGAAATTTCATTTATTTTCAGTCATGAACGAATATCTTCTTTACAACTAGAGGTTTATTTATTTGTTTTGAGTAATATGGTGCATTATCTATTAAGATGAGATTATTGGGGGCTAAATTCAGAATAAAATTCTTTTTCAGCCACATCGTCATGATAGACGCCAGAGTTAGTTTGCAGTATAAAATGTTTTTGCTCAATTTAATCACATTTATTCTTCTTCGGACTGCTAAAACTTGTTAACTATATATGTCGCGTGAATATTGGTTTTATTTAAGTTTGTAGCTGGTAGTTTAGTGTTTATCGTCATTTTCTCGCACATTTTTTTCCATTATCATAAACGCCAAGCTACAATATCGTTTCGTTCTATTAAATGTTTACGTTTATTACAGCATTTTAAATATAATTTGCATATTCTGATTCAGTTGACTTTGTTTTCTATTTTTTTTCATTAATACTTTGGCTGTAAGCACATGATGATTGGCTGTAAATATTTCATGCACAGATTTTCTTGATATACTTTGATCAAAATCATTCTACTTAATTATGTTCACAGAACCAGTTCGACGCTTCGTATCTGTACTTCTTAAAAGTGAATATCCAGCAACCTCAGATTCTTTACGAATTTTCTTAATTAAATTTAAGGATTTCCTTGTTGCAACAGTTTCCAAGTTTAGAAGCTTTTTCAATTGATGATAACATTAGGACTAATGCTTTGTGTTTCCGAATGAAGAATTGTTATGTTTTAAAGAGTTTGGGTGTAATTTTCATACCGTATAAGTTTCGTCTCAAAACTTTCACTTTTTGCTACATCAAAAGTGATCAAAGGAAAAACGATTTTTGTGTTATCTGTGGTACGATAATGAGCTAACATACCCGGCGAGGCTTCCATCTGTAAATATTCACACGCATCCACGTTATAAATGGGTGTAGTACTTTCGCTGCTAATGAGAAAGAAAAAAATTGATTTTATGTTTGTGGTTTAGTTTGATTTCTTTATAATTGTCATTACCAAATTATGGATACCAGCAGCCATGACATTAATGCGAAGATAATAACCTATGTTAATTGATTTAGGGAAAATTTCTGTGATGACGTCACAACCATGTAATGAAAGAGGTGCTACCTCTACGTTGCTTAAAGATATCGATTTGTACCCTTTAAATACTGCAATTGTAACCGTATTGGAAGGCCCACTTACTAAAATAAATTAATCTGAAGGAAACTTGGCGCATCTATTATTTTTCTCATACATTGTATAAACCGAAAGGAACTTATTTCTGAAAATGTCGAATTCTGGGAAAGATGAGTGTAATATAATACTAAAGTGTGCGTTGGGGTCTCTTAATTATCGCGATACTACATAATTGTATTATATTTATCAATGAATATCTGTTCGTTTGGAATGTACAAGGTAAGCCGACAAGTTTTATTTTATGTAAGTGTTGCTCAACCGAAGAGGGTTTGGATCAAGAATTATTGTCTGTGATCTATACCTACATACTAATAATTGATTGCATTTATGTAAATCTACTTTGCTTTTCTTTTTTATCCTATCTGTGTTAAAATAAAGATATATTCCTGTTACAATTTGTGTGTTGTCATTTGTTCTCTTTCAGCCTTGGATAGATTTAAACGTTGTGTTCTATTCTAGTTTCTATCAGTTTTGGCGCCTTTTAAATCTTACGTTATAATTAGTACATCGAGACCTGCGATCCCCTTGCCGTTAGTCACTAGCAATTATGTTACGAGAAAATTTTGGTAACAAAATTGAGGCTCGATTTTGTATGCATTATAATTCCTTCTATTATATTACTTATTACTCTTATTACTTCTTCGGATTTTGAGGCATAAATAGAAGTGCACGTTCAGACTACTTTTGCTCCTTCAAAAGCAACTTTTACTAATGTTTTGTTAGCTAAGTGAAACTTGACTTTTTCCGGTGAAGGTTTGTTTTCGCTCACTGAATTTTTGATGCGAGTTAATGAGTTGTGTTTGTCGCGTGGTTCCTTTGCACCAAATTTGTTTAATTCTGCTGCTGAGATCCTGACTAGAAAAACTTTGTGTTTATGTAGGGTATATCGAGATTCTTTGCGTTGCTGGCAAGTTATAGTTATTTTATTAAAATAATAATTCTTACCTCCTGATCACGACGATCGGCTATAGGATGAAATTTAGAATCAAATTATAGGGCATCGAAAATCAATTGGGATATATGTGACGATTATGCAAAGTCTCTTTCAGCAATTATCTTTGTCCGTTTTTGAAGAAATTCAAATATAGACGATTCTGTAATACTAATATGCCTTAGGATTAGCACATATCTCTACATTAGCTCAGTTGATTAACTAAGGTAAGCTGTTGGAATTGATTAAACTTTCAGTAGACAACTACAAACCACTTCCTTCACGGCAAACCACTCGATTGTTGGAACCTGCATTGGCTTACGTTAGTGACGCATTGGTTTCTTCTCTGGCTTCTACTGTGAGGAATCGTTCCGTACAATTCTAATTCTTCTCGACGAGGTTTTCTGGCTCTCCTCTTTGCGTTACTTTTTGAAATTATCGTCAAACTGAATATATCTCGCCGAATTGTGACAAATCTACTTTTCACTGTTTTGGTTGTGGATAAGTAGGGTTAGTCGTCGCAATTCTCTTAAGTGTAGTTCTATCTCGAGAAACTAAATCACGAATCTACGGACCGGGTCGCAAATTTAACGTTGGATTCTATTTTAAACTTAACTGAAAACCAACGTATTTTTCTGGATTTCATATTTGCTAGTGTGCCAGATGATGAGCGTCTATATCTTAAGATTAGTGTTTTAGGTTTTTCTTTTATTGGTCTTCTTAATGCTAATACTTTTCAAACTATTTGTTCACAAACAAGACAAAAATTCAAAAAGTAGCTTAAAAAATCAAAATAACTACGTAAATAGAAACCAAAATGTCGACATAATTAATAAATAAATGCTTATGATGATAAATGTACTTTAATAAATCGCGTGGACACAATTTGCTCTTTAAATTAATTTGCATATTTTCCGGAGTTTTTGTAAACTTAGTAGCATAGTACACATACTAAAAAATTATGACGTTGAAAAATACTTGAAAGAAAACTCCTATTGTTAGGCCCGTCGGTCTAAGTATGCGTAATTGCAGTGAATAGTTTAACACTGATTATTACAATTGAAAACGATTGTTTTTTAATTTTAGAATAACTTATTGTTATAATCTCTTGAATTTCATTGGGAGTACCAATTAAAAGTAAATAAAATCTTTTAAAATGATAACAGTTATCAAACTAACTTTAAAGGAAACAATTGAAAAAGCAAAACATTTTTATTAAATTATATAATAAAACAATTTCAAAAACATTTGGTAGTTATTGTTTCTAGTAAGATCAATAGACAATTTGCTATTGTACTGCACAATACTAACTACGTAAAAGTAGACAATTTTTTGTTGGTGCTGGTAGAGTAACTAATGTAGAAGAGACCGAGATTACTTTGAATAAAAACATTTAATAACTTTCTGCAGTCTTTTATATAAAAAATTGAAAATTAAAAATGTTAGGTAGTAGGTAGCTGCTTTTTGATGATATTAATGAGTCAATGAGATCGATGGAGACTTGTTAGAACTGTCATGGTGTGCACTTCTCTAGTGGTGTATTTGAAAAGTACAAATTGTTTCTAGTTATCCTTGTTATATATTTTTTAAGTTTAATTATATCTGTTAAAAATTAATAAGTGATCCATTTATTGTGATGCATCTTCAAATAATGTAATATAGCGTTTGTTTCAGTATTGAAATCTTAGTAGTATTATACAGGGTTTTCCTAGCTATTGTTGATTAATTATATTGAAAATTTGTAATTATATAACATAGTTGTGTATGTGTGCCTAAGGAGTCCTTGAGTGAGAAGCTTGATACTTTGTGCTGCGGATTAGTACATTTGTAATTTGCAAGCTAAATGGCCAGTTTGCATAAAAGTATTCAAATGCAATTTTAAATAAGTTATGGTCTTTGATTATAATACTTCTTTTAAATATAATAATCAAACCGAATATTCTGGACGAGTCTCTTTCCTAGTACAGGAGTAATAGGAGTATAATTGAATTCTATAATATTGGTAAGTAGTGTTACTTCTGCTGTAGCTAATATTTTTGCATTAAAACGTACCGCAGTTCTACAAATTGTAAAAAGATACATTAAAACTGGAATTACTATTTGTAGTAATTTCAGTTTTAATGTATTTTCTTCTTTAGAAAAGAAAACAATCATTAATGCCTAAAAAAATAACACCAGAAATAAGTCAAAAAATTAGAAATTAAATTGATGAAATTTGTTCTATTTTTTTTCTTTCTATTGTAAAACGTTCTAAAGAAAAGTTGAATTTAGACGTTTCTAATAAACAATTAAAAAATTTCCTAATGATTTTGATTATTTCTTGAAACAAGAATCTGGAAAAAAGAAATGATACGAACACAAGATAATAGTAGTTTATTTAACGAGTTCCTTTGTAAATTGGACGCTTTTTTTCACTCGGGTTTAATGCCTCGAGGGAAAAAAAGCGTCTAAATTAGACAGGAACGAGTTGAATACAACATTTTATTGCTCGAACAGAGACTAGGAGGCCCACAAAATCTCAAAATATTTCAAAAATAGCTTGACGTTTATGTTGAGAAGTGTGACAAAACTGTCAAAGATGGTTTACAATAGCAAAAAATTAAAATTTATGACAGTTGAGAACAATAAAAACGTTTACAATATGCCAGAGATTTAATTTGAGTTTACGAAGTCAATCTTCAGTACGGAATTAGTTTTCATTGATGAAACTGGCTCTTATTTATCTCTGAGAATTTTAAGAAAAAGATCACTTATTGGCAACGTGGCTACTTTAAAAGTTCCTCCAATTAGAGCAGGAAATATTTCTTTGTGTGCGGCAATAAACAGAGAAGGAGTTTTGTATTATGAAACAAAACTTTTAACTTATTATTCCAACACTTCTTGTTTATTTTTACAAAACCTATTTAATGTACACATTAATAACAATATGAAAAATGTATTATTTATTTTAGATAATGTACGGCTTCACAAGACTTTTAAAATAAGATTTACCTTATGAGTTGAAATATATTTTTCTACCACCATATTCTAGGTTCCTTAATCCAATCGAAATATTATTTTCAAATGGAAAAAACATGTTAAAAGAGAAAATCCACAAAACGAATATGCTCTCATGAATTTGATTAAAAATGTTCACCAATTAATTACATCGAATGATACAAACGATTATTTTAAAAAGATGTTATATTCCCAAATGTTGAAATAATGAAACAATTATCTACCTCTATCTCGTCTCCCCACACATCGTCAATGCTATGCGGCACAGCAGCATTTCAAAATGTGATATTTTAACAAAAATGGCAGGCAGCCATTAAAAGGTTTGCCAGCTCTGTACTAGATAAACAATATTGTTGGCCAAATACGGAATGAGATTTTATTCGCTTTTTGAAAGTGAAACAAGTTACGCAATTGATAGACAAGTCGACAAGTTGATAAAAATGTAGAACAGAATATTCCTGAAAACGTTATGAATAAATTAGTTTTGTCGATACTAAAATCGGGCCGTAATTTGACAATACACCATTTTTTGGTATAGCATTTAGTGTTTGTAAGAGTTACATGTGTTAGCACAATAAAAAACACAATAAACATTTTAAACGCATTTCAAGTATTAAAAGATAGTTTTGTTTATTTTTCTAGTTTGGGTTTCATCAAAAATCTCACACTCGTGAGCCATGTCCCAAAGAAAAACCGTGCTGTATTTTTCTAAGTTCCATGCATCACTTTGAAAATTTAGATATGGGTAATGAAAAAAAATATTGAAAGTTTATAATTTTACAACAAAACAAAAGGATAAGTTGACTGTATGGATGAAATGGTTAGAAACTATCCAACGAAAAGACAAACAAGAATATGGCATGTTGCAGTTTGGTACAACATCATGGATGTAAGAGCTTTGAATGCGTTTTTTCTTTATATACACGAACACCAAGATTTTGCAACATAAAAAACAAATAAATGAAAATTCTTTATAAAACAATTATTATTAGAATTGGTAATTATGTTTATAAAACAGTGAGCTCAAAATACAAAATTAACAAGAAGTATTCAAAGAGGTATGAACAAATTTATAATTTTTGAAGAACCCACAACAAGCGTATCTACTGAAGTCTAAAGAAAAGACAAGAAGATGTTCCAAATGTTCTACACACATTAGACGTAAGAGTACATTAGTTTGTGTAAAGTGCAAGAAACAGTGTGCAAGAATTCTAATTTTAATTTTTTTACTTTTACGTTAACATTTCTAATTATATAATCTTGTTACGTGCATAAACGGCAAGAAAAGCTGTCGGACTTAGATTAACACAAAATACACCCTAAGGGTGTTCGCAACGGTAGTTCAGTGGAGAAGGTCGAGTTTAACTTAAAAATCTCGCAACACAGTATCCGACGGCGTACTCACCTTAACTATGTTTACTTCTAAATTTTCAAAATCAGTAAAAGTTAGGGCGCCATCCCAGAGGTTCTGGAAGCTAAGTGCACAAATTCTGGGAGCTTCAATGTTCCGCTAAAATGTCGTAATAAATGATTAATTCGCCTAACGAGAACAAGGTACTTTCGACGGTCTGTATGGATCGCAACTCGTTACAAATATTAAAATAACAATATATAAAAATAAAAAAAGTAAGATGAATACATATATTAATACCAAAAAAAAAACAAAAAAAGGTAATGCGGTCATAAAATAAATATTACAATTCCGACGGGAGAAGCCCTCGTCTTATCAACCTAAATCTAAATAGGGTAAATAATTACTACGCCTAAAAGAACAGTTTTTACACGTATAAATTCGTACAAATATAAAAAAATCACTTTTGCATATAAACAAACTGGAGTCGTCCCTCGTCGAACCCCAAGTTAGTTGGTCCCTTCGTCGTTTTTTTTTTATGTACTTTGTCACGTTAATTATTAATTAATTTTCTCAAACGTTAATTTGTTGTAGAGCGTCGGCGTCCAATACTATATGTTGCGTTAGGCCGAAAATTGTAATTAGAACAGTAGTGCCAAAGGCCTCTTTGTGTTCTTGACGTCCAAGAAAAAGAAATCCACAAAACTTGTGTAATGTAACCCACAAAACAAACAGGGAAACAAATACCCCAAAATCCAAAAATGACTTAAGTCAAAACACTTTGCCCGAAACGCATTCACTTTTTAACTCCCAGCGTTTACTACGTCTCCGAACGATCAATCCAAAAGTCGTTAATTACCAAAAATGATTTAATTAAATTTTCACGCGCCTTCCTATTTACATCCTGATTCCGGATAGTCAAATCGGCCACCAAAGTTTTCCTGGAGAAGAGAGAAAGAAATTCTACCACGCAGAAAGTGTTTGGCTAAATAGCATAAATCGAAAGTGTAATTTTATACTTGAAGAATGATTTCATTGAAACAGCAAAATAAGAAGCTTATCGAATTCTTAGATTAAGAATATTTTATTAAAACATTTCCATGTTAAAAATTTTATGATTTTTTTTTATTTTTATTTTATATTTAGTTATTTATCAAATAGTCTTTTATTGAGGCAATGCTTTAAATTTGTTTTGCGTGTAAGAATAGTAATATTATAGCTTTCAATGAATCATATATTATTCATACCTTTTATTAAGCTTTTACACTTACGTAAAGTAACAGATGAATGTTATATTTAATTTAATGACGATAAGCAAACAAATATAATTTCTGATAAACAATTTGATAGCGTTTTGTTTTCGCACAGTGTTGCATTGAAAACAATTTATTTTGGTTTAGGTGTTTTCATTTGTATTTTTCTTTAAAATTTTTATTGTTAAAATATACTAAACATTGAATATTTTTACGCGGGGCAATTAGTCACGGATTCAAAAGATAATTATATTTAATTTTTTTTTAATTATTATTACATTTTTACTGAAATAGAACAAAATTAAAACAATATATCGTCTGCATATTAAATATATTATTAAAAAGAAAATGAAAACACTATTTAATTTTTAATTAAAAAAAAATCGCAATTTAAATTATAAGTTACCTAGATATTTAAAATTTTAGCGCATTTTACTGTTCTAAAAACATATTTTAACTAAGTGGTATCAATATGGACATTTATCAAAAAGATTTAAAAAAAACTCGAAACCAAATACCAAAACTTCCATTTTTAACATTGAGTTTCTCTCAAAAAAAGAGAACAAAGCTGCGTCATCTATTTTATTTTATCTAAATTATAATAATTATTTCTTTTTAAAGAGTGAAATTAATTATGTTTTCTAAAGCCGTTATCGCGTGTTTTTAAATGATGTATAATTTTTTATACATGTACATACAATAAATAAATACTTAAGAAGCAAAAAAAAATTAAAGTAAATTGTTATCTTTTTAGAGTTAAATGAATGAACTCTTTTAATTAGAATATTAAGGAAAATTCATTTATAGTGCGGTAGTATTTTCTTACATTTTCTTAACTGACTTTAGGAACTTTACATCGTTGATGTAAAGCTTTATAAAAGAGTTTAATTAAAATTGCTTTAGTAATTAAAGAGCAACGATAATGTTTATAATTTTTTTTTAAATTAGGTTTGTATTGCATTGGAATTTTGTGTATACGCAATGCAGTATTGCTTAGTGTACTGTATGTCTTCGTAAGTAAAAAATAAGTAAGCAATCATTATTCAAATACTAACTGTTAAATTACAAGCAATAATACGTTACTCTAAAACTAATATTCTACTAAAAAACTCATCTGCTAAGTTGTACAGGTACAGCATATAAGCCGTAAGTCAAAACAACACTTACAATGATACGAGTGATGTGTATCAACTAATGTTAGGGCACTTTGCCAATTTTATTATGAACACTGTCTGCAGTATAAAAACGAGTGAGTAAACTCCGTTTAGTATTTCTTAATGCAATCAGTGCTACAAACAATAAATAAACAACATGAAATTAAATCTAAAAACTTTTTCTTTTTTGTGTAAACTGAATTAAAAAACACTTTTGGAGTATTAAGTACATCAGATTTTTTGTTATTTACAAAGATGTAGTTTGCAAACAGACATTTGTTTTTATTAATAAATTAAATATAAAATAAAATAAAGTAGTACAACTACTATATATAATTACAATTTTTTGAGAAGTTTATCCATAAGAATTACCTCATTTTTAACTTATTGATTTACTGTTTATAAATGAATACAATTGAACTGACAATTTTGTCGATGACAATGCTAACAGCTTAAATTATACATCATACACCAGATTCGTATTACCATATTTGCTTACAACGTAAAGCTCTGTTTACATGGAATCAATATTAATAAAATTTTAATATAACTTTTATTACATGTATGTTTCTCGTTTTAATCTCAAACTAGAAAATAACATTACGTATAGTTGTCCGAAGTCTTCAGAATTGATCGTTTCTCACTTAACATATATGTTACGTAACCAACATTGTTTGAATTAGTATGAAATAAAATCAAAATTAGTAAATAAAAAGTTTGATTTGCAGGCTCTAAGTTATTGATAAGTAAATAAATATAAACGGTAACACGTTAACAACAATACCTGCTGATTTGAAATAAAAATAAGAAACAACAATTAGTTAAAATTTAAAATTTATAACCAAGGTTTAATATATTGTCCTTTAGCTTCAATATATGTGTTAACTCTTCTTTTTAAATCTTGAAAAACATTACAAAGCTTTTTAACTTGAATATTTTGAATAACATCAGTACTCAGTAGTTGCGGGTTCCAAGCTTTCATTATTACGCAGCTAATTCTTTCATACTGTGTCTTTTAAATTAAGTTAAAAATGCAAATCCAACGGTTGAAAAATCTACTCAAAATATTACAACATGTATTTACAATATTGTAGAATGATTTACTCAACAAACGTCAAAAGTAAAGGATAGCATAACAAACATTAATGCATGTGAGTGAGTTAAGCTATGACATTTTCGACAAGAGAGACGTACATTATTTTTAGTGCTGCCTTTTGTAAAATTACACTAAATTTAAAATAATTTAAACTACCTAAAATATAATGTTAGTACTACATTTATTACTTAATTTTTCAAATTTGACATTGATTTTAACATCGTTATTTCAATGTTTATTAAACTATTTACAAAAACAATAAGTGAATAAGGTAATCCTTCTTGTGGTTTTTCTTGCAAATGCAATTTTAATTTCAAAACGATTATTAAAATTTGTTTATGTTGTCGGAAAATATGGTAATTTGTAGAAACTCGTTTGTTTCCGTATCTATTTAATCTGAACACTACATAAGAATGTAATAAAACATAAGCGTTCTCACAATGTTTAGTAACATAATAATAATGGCGCTAAAAATGGCATTCGTAACATGAAATTAACGGTTGGTGGTGTCTCCGTCAACGCTAAATATCAGGCGGGATATTAAAATTTGATAGAAACTACTACAACTCGGCCTATCCTGACATTTGACCGTCTCGGAGCACCATCCATTGAAATACAATAATTGAAAAATAAAACGTATTATAAGTAGCTTAGATATTAAACATTTTAAAATTATTCATTATGTACCCAGCGTTTCGTGTTATCGTTAGATGTTACACCTTCAAAACGTTTTTGCGTGATCTGAAAGTTTTCTACATAACTTACTAAATATCTATCATTTTCTAACACTTTCTTTACTTCGTGAGGCTCTTGTATTTTGGAATTAACTTTTTATTAATACCAGGAATGCATTTTTCTGATCTTTAATAATTTTACAAATACAACAAACTATCTTTGGAATAACTTTGAGGTCAAGAAAAATTCTGTAAAAATCGATACTACTAAAGTCATTGTATCAAACATAATAATTAGCATTAGTATTTTTTCGATAAATCACTAAAGAAAAAGTTAAAATAAAATCTCTCGGAAGACAAAGTCTAAATTTAGAATTAAATCATGCAAATAAAACTGCAAAACGTAATTTTTTACATAGCATTATTCTAGTACAATTTATAAAAAGAATAAGTGGGCATGTAAATGTGATAAATGCATTGTTTTGTTTTTCATGTTTATTGTTTTAATCTGATAAAAGCAATAAAACTAACGATGTTAGGATGTACATCTGTACATCTTTGATGTGTCGTTAGTTAGGCATTGTTATGTCTTTGTTAGAAACACGTTTACATTTGAATTTGCTTTGGGTAAAAATACATTTATTATATATTACTGTTTTTTATTTATAATAAGTGAAACTCTTCAAATAGAAGCTCTTCTTAACCAACCCTGAAAATTTTGTTTCTCTTTTTGAGACTTTCAGCTTGTTTAATAGAATCCAAAAAGGTTTTGCATTTATTTATTTATTCTAAATTAGAGAATATACAAATTTTATAATACTAATAATTTATTCATATAGGTTGGTCAACTATTTCAGATTAATTTAGTTAATTCGATAAATTCCAATCAATTAAGGCAGAAACAAATGTTTTCATTTTCACAAAATTTTTATACTGAGTTAGTATTGCAAAAATTATTTATTTATTGCGTATTTATATTTACTGTCTAAACGCTTTAGAATTTAGCAATTCTGATTCGTTCAGCGCTTATCAATACTGAAACACGCTAAGAACTTATCTTTCTCTAGAAAAATATTTGACAATAAATTTTATATTTAAATTTTAATTATAAACGATGAATTACATAAATTAAACAACAAGAATTCGGCATAACAATTTAATTGAAATTTGTTTAAATTAGAACAGGCGAAGTTTCGATAAATATTTTCATCTTAATCATGCCTAAAACAGTAATTACAACCATAAACAACAATAAAAATATTTTGTATTAAATTAACTTATTACTAATTACAACAATTTATAAATAATAAATAAACTTAACAATTAATTAAACTAACAGGTTATTGTATATAATGTACATTGATATTGAACGCACATTACATGAATGCTAAATTTTTTCAGTTAGTGCAAGTTCAAAATTATTGAAAGTAATTCAAAAATGTTCTTAATATTTGACAATTATTTCTGCAATTTACTTTTCTCACGGTGGTTTAAGTTTAATTAAATTAGAATAAATATTACTTAATTTGTCAGTATCTTTTTCTTCATAAAAAAAATGATTTATTTTAAATAACAACAACACTATGAATCAATTTTAAATTTTCTTTTTCCTTTTTAAATAATGCTTTATCATCTCAATACTATAATGTTACTGAACAGTGATACTACTAACCTAAACCAATATTCATGTTTAACTCATAAGCCACTTAAAAATTGATATTAATGAAGATTCTTTATTTAGATGCTCAAACAATTGATTGTTAATCACGTTACTATAAATATTACACAATTTTCTTATTGTATATTATTAAATTGTTTGTTATTATTATCATTATTTATTAAAATATTCTTTTAGTTTAACGTTTTGTATAAACAATTTCATCAAAAATTTTGAAATGATAATATAAACTTTTAACAACTTTTTCATTGATTATTTCTCACCCATCAAGCCTGAGTTATATGACATGTTACGTTATGCAACCTACGTCTGTAGTAATAAACAAATCTTATTCTCTATTACTTGCTTTTAATTTATTATTTTGCAGCTCTATATACATTACGTGGTGCATACAAAACTAAAGAGATACTGAATAGGTGTGTTACGCTAGCGCAATGCATTACCTAGTGTTTGTATAAAGTAATGTTTTAAACTGATAATGTGTCCAATCCTGTTATAGCGTGCATGCATAAATATACTACCTGCATTATTAATAACAAAATTTATAGTGGTTATACGAACCGTATCGCACAGATTATTACAACCCTACGTAATACATAAAGGTAATATTAATATGTTATGGAAATTTCAATTATGCTTATATTGCAATTGGGTTATATACATAGATTGGAAATAGAGTGTGGATAGAGCACATGCACGTTTTGTATATTCATTTAAAGCATTGTAATTTTATTAGTATAAGTTAGTATTCGTTTTTTTTTTTAGAAAGGTGATGTAAAAAGTAAAGCTGCTAATTTTGCAATAAGTTTATAAAATGAATAAATACTTTGCATGTATATTAGTATTAAATTTTAGTAAAAAATCATATACTGTAACTAATTGCAATTATATTTAAATTATTAAAGCGTCTATTTCATAATTTGATAATTTTTAAAAATCACGTAATCAAGTTGGGAACCAAAAAATAATTATTTTTAATTTGTATTTTTTTTTCTTATATATTTTTTTATTTTTTTAAATTTGTATAAAAAAAGACCTTACCATAAGTAAGATTTAAAACTGCTTTGTAAATTGTAGATGCAGATGTTGTAGCGTTTAATTATTAATTTCGTATAAATTTGTTGCACATTAACGATAGCGTTGTATATTAAAACACAAGTTACAGAATGAACGCGCTTAAATCACGAGACCGGGTTTCATACACAATTTTATAAAACGGTAAAGTGATTGTAACGTATTCTATGACGTGTGTTTTATACTATTTTCTCTATTTCAACTCAATTTTATTATTTTCCGTATAATTTTAATTTTCAAACGACATTGGGAAACTTTAGTATTTTATTGAACACTTACATTTTGACATATTGAAAATGTATGTTATCCTAAAATTTTATATGAAATGATCTCTTTGTTTCTTTAAATAACTTTGGATTAATAGGACGTCTTTATTTTATATTGGCATCATCATTAGAATTTCAATTGTTAAAGTTACGATAATTTTTATTTCTCTTACGATGCAAAGATACTAAAATAAAAACTATGATATTACTAAAATTCGTGTAAGAATTAGCAAATTCAAATTTTAGTGTAAAAATCGCTAATTCTTATGTCAAAATAGAGAAAATTCTCCTCTGCTTTCTCGTAAAAAATTTGTTTTCCAAACACGCTTATTACAAATTTTGTTTAAATAAACATTTGAGTTAGTAAAATTTTAGAAATACTTGTAATTTTTAAGATTTTGTCGTATTAAAATCATCTTAAATTCAGCAATTATTGTATTGTAGTGTATATTACTTTTTTGCTTGATTTATTAACGTTAATTTAGTACGATATTATTTATTTTGTGTTTTTGTCAATTAAGCAGTTTGTTTGTATTAAGTCGAAAATAACTTTGTTTATTTTGTTTTTTGGCGTTGATATTTCTTTATTTTTGTAAAATTACCTTTTTGCTTGAAAATTTTGGTACTGATTCATGTGTAACAATTATGTCATACTTTTTAATTCCATATTTAAATTTGTCTAAAGTAATGCTCAAAACAATTACAAAATTGATTTTATTTAACAATTAATTTTAAACACAAAAATTGCTATATTGAACATTTTTACTATTTTTTGTTCAAGACCAGCATGTCTCGAATTCAGCTACGCCGCAATCTATTGAGGAAAAAAAACTCGAGGACAGTAGATTACTCAAAAGCTTTCGTGAATAATCATAAAACTTAACAAAAACAAGTATAAAATTTTACGAATTTTTTGTATTTACCACGGAACGCAATATCTACAGCCAAAAAAGAAATGCGATTTGTTTTTCCTACTTACAGTAAAAAAACACTAGTTTTAAAGGGATCATTGCATTTTCTGATGACTGTTTTGCGAAATAAAATCAGGTAGAAAATCAATCTGTTACTGATTATGTTAACAAAAATGTCGATATTTCCGGTGTAGTCGACTTTACCATGAAGCCGGTAATCTTACAATAATAATATACAAATTGCTGTGATCGTACAAACATAAAATAAAAAAAAATAATTATTTTATTATATCATTTATTATATGAATCGTAGAGTGTAAATATGTTCATAAGAATATATAACAACGCATCTGAAGTTGTTGTACATATGTTTATAATTTACATATATTTGATTTTAATTTTATTACTACTAATTTTTCTTGTAACAAAATGTTTATAAATTAAACCGTCATGTAAACTAAAATTAAATTTTGTGGTAAGCTTTATAAAATGTTTTGATCTTTTCAACTATACGAAATTAACAACGAATAAATTCAATGGTAATTCAAATATGAATGTAAAATCGTTCTACGTTTTAGAGATGATTTGAAAAATGGTTTTTTACTAAATGTAATGTAGTGTTGTAAAAATAGCTCGCTTTTCTAAGAACTGCCATTTTTTACTAAGTAATTTTCTGGCCCATGAACAGTTTATTTACTAATGCATTCTGAGTGAGAAATAGTGTGTGGACGGACATTTACTTTGTAACACCCCAGTGGCTCACAGACTCAGCATTGGATTTAAAACGTTATTAATTTAAACACAATTAACATACATTTATTCTGCAAATTAAATATGTAATTGTAACAATAAATCTCTACAGGTGGTGTAGTTTTATTTCCACTTTCCGTGAAATCGAACTTGATTGAATGCGGCCCACACAATTTAACCTGCAAAAAACCTGTACTTTTTCTAGAAGTATGATAAACGCAAATGGCGTGGTTACAATTCTGTTGAAAACTGTGCTGACATTAATTTAACAGGGATAAAAGCGGAAAATTATTCAGGTATGATAATAAAGGTTATAAGACAGGTGTAACAAATTAAGTTTTCCAGGAAATACACTGCTACGATGAACTGAGTTTAATTTCTAATTTACGACGGGTTGACCACGTGTCTATTAATGACAACGTTTCAAACAAATAACACGGTGGAATTCAATAACGTTATTACTATTACGGGTTGTGGCGGTTTAGTTATACGGTGAATCGAAAACTTCGGCAAATTCAGGTGAGTATTTCCAAAATTGACATAGATTTGAAATGATTACTTTTAGATCTCAGCCCGAAACCAAAACGTAGCGATGCTAAACGTATTGAGATACTTTAAACCAGCCTGGCTCAAGCAGTAGCTCAACGCATCAACTTCAACTACATTAAGGGTTGAAAGTAACTGTAGATTTAAGTTACGCAAGACAAATCCTACACCAGCCTGGTGCAAGTGATTTGTCCCTTCACTAACGGACTGAGGTTCGCTATTAACAAATACTCTTCGGTGAAACCGGAGCTTGTGGTCAACTTGAGGGAGGGCGTTTGGACGTAACAGGGTTCTAACACACAACGGCAAAGTGAATGCAAAAATCGTAAGAGTAGCAGGGTTCGAAGCGAGTCGGTATGAGTTGAGAATGTCAAGGTACGATAGCAGGTTTCAGTTAATCGGTGCTCACAATTATACAGGATCAGGATCGGTTCGGAAAAGAGTTAGCCGGGTACAAAAGCATTAAGTCGTAAAGTAATAAGAATCGGATAAACACAGGTCGGGTTTCGGAAAAGAGGTTCTACCAGAAACGGGTCTCGGCAGAGAGAGCGTTTTCAACGTTGACGGCGGCTTTTATTTGTTGTTTCGTTCCGGTTGAATGATTATTCGGCAGGGGAGAGTCGCGCGCTTCGAAGCGGTAGAGGTGGTCCGCAGCCGAGCGTCCAAAGCTCACGCGTAATTGGAATAAATTTATATATAATTTTCAAAACAATTACGGCCACCTCTGCCGTTTCGTTACAACTTCATGAAACTAAGATATTTTTTATAATTATTTTTGATTTAACCCCGAGCCTTTTTCATACAGAAATGCCACGTCGCATTGATATCTTGAATAGAATTGTTATATTTTTGAATTTTTTTGCAATAAAATTTGGTAAAGATAAAAAAAATTAAGTTATTCAGGAAATTTAAAATTTTCAATTAGCACAACTTTAAATAACTAAAACCAAATTGTTTTAGACGTTTATTTATTTTTACATAATTTGATGCAGAAATACAATTTTGTTCTTTGATATATCACATGATCAAAGTTAATATTTTCAAAGATATTTCCAATGCATTAGATAATAGATAATTTTTATGGTTTTTATTAATTTTTAGTAAATTTTTAAATTTTACTGATTCATTTACAACTTCTTCTATAAGTTGAGAAAATTTTATTGCTAAAATCGTATCTACGTCAAAATGATAAGTTTTCATAAAGACTGTTTCAACTGTCAAAAAAATTGGAAAATATTTAATTTCTCAAGGTTATATTAAAAAACATAACAATATACAGTCCGTCCACCCACTATTAACTCATGACTGAGTAGTATTGTTCTTCAGCATTTTATTTTACATTAATATTAATATATTATGCAGTATCATAGTAACTTTGAACTGAAGAAAACAAGAAGTACAAAGTTACCTGTGTAATTAAATATAGTTTAAAGAGTAATAGCATCTCATAGTTATGTTTACGTTCGCTATTAATAATCTTATAATAAAAAGAAATGAAATCTTTCGGTTCTAAAAATCTATAATTTTTAATAAATGTTTGATTGCTTTTTCAGTGGTTAAGGCAACTTCTAAAAATAGTCAATAATTATTTTACATTCTCGTAAAACATAGCAATTTTCTCTAATTAGTTTTCCGACGCTTTGTCAACTTTTACTAAATTAAGTAGTTTTACCTAGACTAATGCCGGTCTACAACGTGTCTTCTAATTGAATAATTAATTTTGTTAATTAAATTTAAGCCAAGAAAGAAAAAAGTTTGTAGTTTATTGAAATGGCTAATTTTGAAGAAATCGATAATGATAATATCTTTGAAGATGATTTTCAGTCAGAGCATTTTGATAGTCTAGATAATTTAGAGTTTTATAAAAGATTTCGGTAAGAATTTTTATTCTATTTATCTATGTGTACATAACATGCAATTTTTTAGTCTGACGAAGGAAACCTGTCTTAACTTGCTGGTGCTGATGAATTAGAAGATGTCAGTGATATTTAAGTAAAATTCGAACAGGTTACATCTATTACCACTTATGAAAAATGTTTCGAATAGAAGTGTTTACTAAATAATATGTTTACGTTTTTTAGCTACAATTGGACATTTACAAACTATAGCAGATTTTGCTAGTGTCTATGTATTAACAGCATCGCGAGTGTTAAAATTCAACCTCCAGGTCAGTTTAATGGCGGGCAACATATCACATATGTAGTGTGTAACTGTAATTTTAAAGAGGTGATGAAGGAGAAACTTTTAGAAATACAAAAATGTACTTGTCTGTTAACGTACAGGCAATAGGAAATGCTAAATTGAAAATATTAAATTTAGTGGCAAGCTACCCAGGTTCAACACATGACGCTACTATGTCTAATAACAGTAGAGTGCGAGTTAAGTTTAAAGCTGGACATTTTCCAAACAGTGTATTATTAGGTAATTTTTGAAGTTAATGTAAATAAACCACTGCGTAACCTATGTGTTTTTTTAAAGCCATAGTGGGCCCCAGTGAGATATTTCTTACTACTTTTAATAAACCCCCAAACAAAGTCTGAACGGTTATATAATGAATCACACATACGAACTCGCAATACTATCTAAACATTATTTCAAGTATGGAAAAAAATATTTCCTGTCCTAACATATAGTTACCTCGTTGCAACAGTTGCTGAAGCACCTCCAGGGAATCGTTTAAAATAAATTAGAACATTTCATTTAGATTGGACAAATCAATGTAAATCCAAATTAGATCATGATAATGGTAATATAAGGCAACAATTTCTAAACGATTACTTTACTAATTTATTATAAATAATTATTTTTTTAAATTTTGTAGTTGTTTTTGTTTTATTTTCAATTCTATTTGAAGAAGCTGAAGTTTAATTGTCTTTGATTGCTCTTTAAATTAATTTTTCTGTTTCAATTTGTTCTCTGTCAGGTCTGCAATGGAGAACTTTTTTTCCAATAATTGATTGTACTTCTCTGCTACATTAGAGGAATTCAATGCCTTCACCACTGTTATTGGTCTTTTGCGACTTGCACTCTATGATGAATATTGGTTGTAAAAACAGACTTAGTTAAGTTTTGATGTAAAATCTACCAATGCTTTGTGTGACGGCTTTTGCATTTCAGATTGAGTGTAGTGTATCCACTCGGTTGAAAAATGAGCATCTTCTGATGTAGGTGGAGCATGATCATTCGTATCTTCAATTTAAAAATTAATTACGTTACACTAAATCAAATATTAATTTGAATTTCTATTTGATCACCATCGAAATCGTTCACCATTTTGTCAATTGTTTTTTCATTTGCAATTGACCTAATCAGATCGTCCTCAGTCTTTTGGTAAGTAAACGGCTCTCTACCTCAAATATCTTTTTTACTAATAA
This sequence comes from Aquatica leii, assembly GCA_035610365.1. NCBI lineage: Eukaryota > Metazoa > Arthropoda > Insecta > Coleoptera > Lampyridae > Aquatica > Aquatica leii. The sequence goes on from CM069432.1 coordinate 53,674,631, forward strand.
TACTTCTAATAGCAATTAAAACATACCAGTACATATTTTAATAATGTTCATAATTGTACGTTTAATTTTAATGTGATTAAAAAAAATAATTATTTATTATACCTGAATGGTTTCTTAATTAATAAAATTCGTATTTGAATTATTTTTAATTGTGTGCTAAGTTTTGATTCTTGTGTGATTTTAAATTTATTGAAGGAGCTCTTTCTTGTAGTATACTCGAAATCATTTATGTATATTGATCGTATTTTTAACTTTTCTTTATTTTTGCGTTCAGTTTGCATATGCATAAAGTAATTTTTTATTTCTTTTTGTTAAATAAAACCCTTGTTTATAAACATTATAGTTAGACAATGATTAAAATTGGAAACATTAATTTGGATGAAAAACGTTAGTAGTTTTGGATGCAAACGCAAAATTGACATATCTGGCGCTGTTTACAGATTTCTAAGTTAAAGATCAGTATATTCTTTTACAGTAATCTATAAAGATACAGTTTTAGAGATGTGGAAAACACATACGTTCTTTTTATTACATGTAAAATAACTTTGAAAGAAAATTATAACTATGCACGATAACACTTATGTTATGAAATTCGGTCTACGTAAACAACTGGTATTCTGAGAAACATAATAATTCCCCTAATAGAAGACAATTTTATAATTGAATCTACAGCTCCTAATTGGTATATATTTTTTTATAGTATTCGAGCGATCAAAACAATAAAATAAGCTACCAAATTTACAAAATCTTCTATTCAAATTTGATATAAATTAGATTTAAGTTGACTAGTTAATGAATACACATACTGATAAAAAATTATAAAAGATATTAATAACGAAATGACTAAAAAGGTTTATGAATTTGAGTGGACAGGCATGTTTAGCTAAGGATGGTCCTTTTATGCCAATAAACAGAACTATTCTACATGTTTCTGTTTACTGACATAATAAAAACACATCTGGGGTCTAATATATTGTAGGCAATGCTGGTAGCATTCTTGGCCGAATGCCTGCGTTTTTAACTATGCAGTGCACGCCGCTTTTTGATAGCAATAACCGAATGATAACAGTATCCGAAATTAAGAAAAAAATGTTTATTTGTTAGAAAGTTGTAAATACATACAGTGTGTATGTGATTAACAGGTTGCTAATTTAGAAAGTGAATTCAAAGCGTCAATACAAGCAAAAAAAATTATAAAACGTTTAAAAAAACAGAATTTTGAGCCAACAAAGAAATCAAAAACAACGTTATGATGCTTCATTCACTGTTCTAAGAACTACACAATTCTTCTCAGAAATTTGCTGACAATAAATATAAATACAAAATAACGTTATCACATAAGACGTAGTTAATTTAATTTGTTATTCTAAGAAGGCACGTGCTTTCCAAGTTAATTCTCGAAGATAACATATTTACAGATGTTGAAATAATGTACCGTTTCGTAAATCAGTCAAATTATTTAAATACATAAATAACACTGCAAAAATAAGATAAACATGCAAAACAACTATTTTTCGAGTACAATAATAACATTTTTCACTCTAAGCAGCGTATTTTGAAAATTCAGCTCATAAACGCATACAAAATAAGTTATTGATCATGTATAGAAACAAACCTGAGAATAAATTGATAACATAAACCAAAATTATGAATACTATAAGCGGCAATTTTTCTATGTGATTCCGATAAGCGGCGAGCACTGTAATAGCAATTTAAACCAACATTTAAATCATTAATTTGGTTGTAAAGTCCGAATCTTTGAAGCAGCGCCCAGTATGTATTGCTAAAAATACATTTTAAGTGCTAATAAACTTGTATATTTATATTTTATGTGCCTTTTGAATAGTATAAAAATTTTAAAAATATTAAATTAGCACATCTTCGTTGGCTTCCGGATTGAAAAGAAAATTAAACAAAGTAAATGAATCAAACCACTCAACCGATTATAATTTTATAGAAACGTTTGCAGGATTTTATTCATTCTATAGTTTGTTTATAAACAAAGATTAAAGTGTACGAATTATTTTTGCAAACTCAGAGTTTTAAGAACCAAAGCAAGTTAACTGGTAAAACATTGCTTTGCACGTATGTGGAAACTAATAGCGTGTGTAAGTAACCTACTTGTGCCGCCATAATTTGCAATCTTTTAATAACCAAAAACGGTTTGAGGTTTTGCATTTAATTATTACCTTGTTTTTGATATCGCCATCTAACATGAATAAAAAATCTGTTCCCATATAAAGCCATCTCATTGTCTAACTATAGTGTATATAAACAAGAATAAAACGCATGCATCAAACTTTATTGTACCTGTTTTGTTTGTTGTATTGTGTTTTATTAGTCTTGATTCTTAAACAATTGTTGGTAATCTGTTTCATATTTGTCTTTACAAGTTATGTTGATCAATGTGGAGATGCAACTGATTCGTGGTTAATTTTGATTGTTTTTAGAATTTAAAACATCCGTTTTATTTGTGTTTTTAAATTATTTTTAATGGACCATTTGCTCCAAATTTGTCAATTTGAAAGATTTCTCTTTTAATTTGATTTTGTCGTTTACTAAGTTTTTTAATAGTTAAAATTAGATTTTAAATAATGAACTTAAAAAAACAATATAAAATAAAGATAATATAAAATTTCAATATATTTGTAAAAAAACATTACACATACAATTTTTATATGCATGAAATTTTACATTTCTAACAAAATGTTACTGCAAAAGAAAATTGATCAAATATTATAGTCATAATCGTGCATTATTTACTATAACAAACACGTAACATTACTGTAAAAATACACGGATTTATTTCACTATATCATTAAAAATAAACTGTTATTTTAACAATTAGAAGACTGGAATGTAATCAGTCAAAGTTGTAGTCACGTGTTCAATAGTACCATACAGGTCACGCGCTAAAAAATAGGTTATAAATTATAATTTTATTTTTAACAAATTTTATTAATATGTTAAAATGTTTTTATTTAATACCTTTTTTTTTATTTTTGTTTTGTTATAGATTATACAACTTTTTACACTAACATATAATTAATTTCATTTAGGCAAAGTAAATATGTTTACTTTTCTTACTAACTAAATGTTAATGTGTTTTACAAATGTAGCTTATATGAATTTTCAGTAATTTTAAACAATTAAAGATAATTTACAGAACAGAATTTATTTACGAGGATATTGTTATGTGTATGTTTACAAATAAAATTTTGGTACAAAACAAAATTACCGCACATTTTCTACCTAGACCCTTATAATTGCGCACATTGTTTTGTATTCAACAATTTCTCGAAAACATTCCTGAATTTCGTTTGCAAAATAACAGCTTTTCTAATACTTTCTGAATAAAATGTATTGAATTAATAAAATCATGTTTAACAAGCTTTCTTGCTGTAAAACAGTTAATCTTGTATTATGACTAGAATTTTCTCTGTTAGATGATCATATCTATGTGTGAGTTACATAATTATAAATTTAAATGACAGTTGCAATTAAAATTAACCAAATTATAAAATTATTAATAAAAATATGCAATATTAATTAATTAGATGATTTTATATAATTATAATAAAAATAAAAACATATATACTTGCAACTTTGTAATAAACTCAAGAATTTTGTTAAAATCGTAGATGACAAAATTGATCTTCACAGGTGCAAACGCAAACGTACAAAAATTAAAAAAATTACTGTTTTCAGTTTGAAAGAATGTTAAATAAAATGTACTTAATTGTTGCTATGAATAAGGTCAAACCTTAATTAAATACATCGTTATTTAAAATACTATAAAATAGCACAATCTTTAACAATTATATTTATTATTATCTGCACAGTATGGAAGAGTCTGTTACATGCTAAAGTTTAAAACTGTAGCCTAAACTCTTAGATTATAGCACAAATTGAGTTAATAAGACCCGGTTTAAACTTTAGATTAACCCAATCAACAAAGAAATATTTTTTTAATCTTTCTTTTAACGTTTTGGAAAGATATATTTACGTGTTTAAAAACATTGCAAAAAGGTCTAAATGGCCAAATCTACGTTGCAAGGGCAAAAACGTTATTTAAATTTAAAAAAATGTTTTACAAAATATGTTTAAAATGTATTTAAAATATTGTAGTACCAATGAATAGATGAAATATTTTTAAAACGTAACATACACATTTTTCTAAAAGACATTTTTATTTCAACTACTGTAAAACGTTGTAATGCTTTTAAAACATGGAAAAAAACGATTCCTTGCTGATTGGGAACTGAAATACGGTTAATTTTAAAATTTTGTCATACATTTGGTTAGCACAAAGCTAATTAATAACCAAAGTTTAAATAAACCAAAATTTAAACTATGATTGAAAAACCACCCCTTAATAAAACATTTAAATTAAAATATTAGTTTCAAATTACGGTTTAATTAATTATTTTTTGTATTTTGGTTGTGACGAATGTTTATCTAATTATATTCAATTTTATCGAAATTTTAGTTAAAATACAAAAGTAAAAAGATAAGTTATTTTATTGTTAAAACTACAAAAACTGTTGTTTTTACACGAAATAAAAACGCTTAAATTGTTCAGACGCACTTTATCTTTATTTTAAGAACCAATGTGAATCTTACATTATATTCTTGGTAACTAACTAAAAAATTACTTACAATTCACATAATGGTATAAAATCCCAGATATAAATCATCCGCTTAGTTCTAATGCTAAGTGACGGCCAGGTGTAACAACAATTAGTGATTTTCAAGATAACGGTTAAATACAGGAAATATAAGATTATGTACAATACAAGAAGTAATACTATTAATAATTGCCGATAGCGGTATTATAAACAAATTAGATTTCAAACATAGATACAAAAAACGTTGATTACTTCTTGACTATAATTAATTGAATAATATTTAAATTTAAAGTTCTTTAAGTAGGAATAAAAAGAATGTTTTTTAATTGTTTTTTTTTTCTAAATTATGTTTTGTTCATTATAAACAAGTATTTAACAAAAAAATATTTATTTGCGGTTGAATAACATACATAGCCTTGAGTTTTCTAGCAGTAGAAAAAAATAAATTATATTGTTTAATGTATTTTAACGTATTTTTACAAAAATTACTTTGAATTTACTAAATATAAATTTATTTTAATACGTAAATCATTTAAAAACAGAAAAAAAATGTTTTTTACAAATAGTGTAATAGTAAAAATAAACTGTTCGTGTCATTTTCAATTACGTATTTTAAAACTCTGTTAAAAAATAGGTACTGTAATAAATATGTAAATAAAAGTATTTATTATTCACAACGTTAAACTTGTTGATACAAATTTAGTTAAAAGAATTTTTTTAATAATCTTATTTTTATTGGTAACAAATAAAAAATATAAATAAATTATTTGTTTACTTTTTTATTTACACATCATTAAGTTATATCAAAAACCAATTTATTATATTGATTCTTAAAATATAAATAATAAATGTATAAGTAAAATTAAAAAGTAAAGCAGGTTTTTAGGGCATTGCGTGAATTGTCACCATCAACTTTTCTATCAGCATAAGTTCTTAAGTATTTATAGCTTAGGTTTCAGTTAATTAAGGTTTATAATTTATATAGATATTGTAGTATATTTTCTTAACATAATGTTTCTTTAAGTTTTATAAATCGTTATCTACTAGTATCTTACATTTTAACTAAAATTATGAAGTTTTATAAATTCTAAAAATATTGAAAAACTAGAACATATTCCAATTTAAATTTAAAATAAATTTAAAAAAAAACCTAAGTGTTATTTAGATGAACTATTATAATTATGTTTATTAAATAATTATACCAAATATTTTTATTATGGAAAATGTTTATAGTAATAACATGACATTCCAATTACATTAATTTTAATTATTTTGTGAAAAAATCGTTGTAAATATCTCTAAAATAAGTTTTTTACTTCATTTTTTTAATACAAAATATATTTTGTTATACTTAGAACGACAGTTATAAATCTATATTAAATAAAAGTGTTGTTTATGGTAATAGGTTCTATTGATTTTTTAGGGGTTAAAGTAATATTGTAATTTACAAATAAAATACTAGCTATAATTAACGTATTTATTTCATAACGGTAAAATCAATGTTTTTATCATTAATATTTTGTTGGATTTAACTTTTTTTCTCATATTTTAATTTTATTGATTTAGCGCAACGTAAATTCTGAACAGAAATTATTGTTTATTTGCTAGGTACTAAAAATTAAGTAAAAACATTTAACAAATGTGCTTTTAACTAAACTACTTGTTTAAAACATGTTACTGTAAGTTTTTAAGTTATAACTGTTATAAAAATTTTTAAAAATGCAGTAACTTAGATAAAAATGTTTATTATTATATTTTTGCAATAGTTTTCTTTAAAAAAAAATAACTTTTAGCTTTAGTGTTCAAAAACTAATTGTGAAATATAAAGCAGTCGAACTAAAAAGTACACCAATTTGTGTCGTGTTGATTGTATTATTTTGCTCTCTAGATAATGCATCTTTTGTTCATCGTTTATTTAGTGGTGATTGATAATTTGTAAAAGTTAAACATAATAACGGGTACTAATTTTTTATGTGAAGTATGTGATAATCATTAATATTGTTTTGACTTTGCAGTATTATCTTTTAGTAACATTCTGGCAACCTTTTGTTAGTAGTTATTATACATTTTCTGTTATTTTTCTGGATTACTGCTCTCTAGATAAATATCATTAAATAAAAAGTTTATATGGAAACGCCATCACATGGTATTTTTTGTACGTCGTGCATGTAAAACGAATGATAAGAATGTACTATTTGCAGTTGAAATGTAACTGTTTGAGCTCTCAGCAGAGAAACCAATCGCTTGGCTTTCATGAATCATGCAGTCGTCAGAATGTTTTTTTTAGTATAACCTTTTTAAGCGGTCTCTTATAAACCGTTCCTCGAATTAACCGACCTTGCTATTAAACTACAACTAGACTTTACTTAGTAAGATTGACAATAACCACGTTATGGTTTTATCCTACGATTTTATTTAAAGCTATTTTGAATTACGCGGGTGTAAACTTAACTTAGCTATTTACAGTTATTAAAATGATACCTAATTGTTTTTTCATTTATTTTGCAGTATTTCTTTATCCTTTTTTTTATTGCTTGTTATTGTTTGTTTTGTGTGTCTGTAATTGAGTTATTTTTATTCTAGAAAATTGTAAATAATACAAACATTTTTAATAGATTTATAAATACCTTAATAAATTTCAAAGAGAATAAATTTCTACATTTGATTCGATAAACATAAATGTACTATTCGATTAAAAAAAAACTGATCCCCAATTTTGAAAACTGAAAGGTTTGTTCTGCGGGTTTTTCTATCTTTTAAATTAATAATAAAGTTTATGTTCAACAAGCCGCCAAAAACCATACATGTCTTTTTCCTGTAATACAGAATTGCAAACGATTTCTTAAAATGCTGCACGTGTCACTTTTTTAAAAGAATACCTAATAACTCTCAAAACATTTACGAAGAATTTATGTATGGTTAATTAACTGGTTCTCAAATTTAGTAAAATATACAAATCTGCTATAAGAAAAAAAAATGTTAAATGTAAAAAATAGAAAAATATTAATTACTAATGTCTTTAATAGTAGAACTTGAAGTTATTCATTTGTTTCGGTCTCCTGTACCTGGCTATACCTATCAGGCATCTTTGAGTAGGTACCGCTAGAGTTTTCTTTGTACCTCGTTAGGATGTACCGGTATCCCTTCTACCAACTTTTGTGTTGTCTGATAAAGTAGATCTTTGATGGTGAGTATTGTTACATACATATACACATTCATACACGCCACTAAACCCGAAGCATACAGTCTCAATATCGTATGTAACTAAATTTGTTGATCCCGGACTAGTTCTGGGTCGTGGGTCAAAGAATCCACAAACCATACAATGTCGACAAAAGGTGACTATAAGGGCGCCAAGAACGATGATACTGTATAAATATCAACAAATTTAATAGGAGCTATAGTCGCTCTCGCTCTAAAAGCAACACTAAGGTTGAGAATCGGTACGCTACTGGCTGAAATACAAATATAACAACAAAAAAAAACACAATAATCCCAACAAGTCCGCTTCTATATTTATAAACAATAATCAACATGCAAGTAAACAAATAACGATATGTAATAGATAAATATGGGTGGCAAGGGTGATGGTAATGGGGATGATACTTTATTTTAATTACACAAAATAAAATGATTAAGTCAATATGATAATGGTGAGGGTATCTAGACAAATTAATTACACAAGTTATGATGAATAATTGAATTAAATGGGGGGGTTTGAAACAAGCTACTTTAATAACTGATATATATATATATATATATAATTTGTTACAGACATAAGCCAAAAGGGAACTACTATTGATTCAAGGGCGATGGCTAAACGAAACGTTTCTTTTAGGTCTACCCAATGTTTGTTGTATTCTGTATATTAGTCACACAAAAATTAAAGAATAATTTTGGGTAGTTCTTGTTTCTATTCCCTTACACAGTAGGTATTTTATATAGTAGTTAAAACGTACTATGCCACATAACCTTAATTTTTAATGAATGATAAATAATTACATGTGATTAATGATCGATTGCTGTCGAATCTATACAAAATCGGATATTAACGTAAGTGAATATATATATATTTAAATGAATGTACTAAAGTTCACAGTTGAAACGGGATAATACACACAATACTTAAAACCTGAAGGGTAAATATTTAATTACAAAGTAAGCTTCTTAATCTCATAACCAACAAATTCAAATCTCCACGATACAATATTATTTTATATGATATTAGGGTACACAAAATGTAATTGGACGAGACAACAATGACTTCTGACCTGCTATTCGGTGATAATGCCTCTCCGATGATCGAGCGGTAACGTAAGGTTTCAGCCAAAGTAGGTAGTAACGATAAGGATCGGGTTAACTTTCTCGATGATGCAGATGATAGCGATGGTAATCCACACAAACACCATGCAGACGGAGCCCTGAATACAGGAATACAGGAATCTTCCGGAGGCGAACACCCAATATACTTTTCTTAGCGGGACTTCAAAATACGAACAGGTACACGTAGTAAATAATTGAATAATGCTGATGCTTCGATAACACTAGTACTCGTAGAATGACGGTACGCTACAATACTGGTGGCAGAAGGTAACACGAAGATCAAACGATGGATAAAACCACAAAAAAGAAAAGAAGAGAAGAAAATAGAAGCTGAAATAATATTAAGTCTTAGGGACATTATAGGAATATAAGAATGGTACAAACCTCTACGATCTTGGGCGAGCTACATGTGGTATTAACACTGGTTGATAAATCCGCCGAAGCGATAAAATCTTCACCCAAAACACAAGTTTCCATAAAATGGTGAGCGATTTTTTATAAACTAATGCACAATTTCATTCAGATTCTTGAAATTTCAAGGGATACAAAATATATTTTAATGAAATGGCACAACCATGCGTTCAGCACCAATTTTGATTGTCGAATCCCCAAAATGGCTAACAACAGGAAGAGAAAAGCTGGGATTGATAAGAGATAACGGGAAAATACAATTTTAAAACTCGAAAATCAACAAGGTCACAAATTTTTCTTAGTAATAGGCAACAAACAATACACAGGATCATTTAAATTGTAACAACTCCCCCCTACCAAGAGGAAAGCGTAGCGAAACTAAGCAAAAAAAAATGATAGATGAATGATAACATGCAAAAAAAAAAAAAACCCAGGAAGAGGAAATCCCTACAGCTTAAAGTGATGCAGCACTAACAACCCAAAGGAAACCCATTCCAACCCCTGCCAACAATCAACCCAACAAAACACAAAAAAAAAACCAAAAGATAATGTGGGATTCCAGAGAAATAATCTCTTGAGAAGATGTAAGGACTCAATCCCAAAGATGCCATTCTCCAAACCCAACCAACCTCCACCAAAAAAAAAAAAAATTCTTCAAAATAATGACAAAGACTCAACCTCAATTTCGGGGACACGATAAGCTTTCAAATCTTTCGAATGCCAAGTACCTGGTAGTAGGTTCTCGTCTGGATCTTTAAGTTGATAAATCCATCTTGCCAGTTTCTTATGGATTTTAAATGGTCCTATGAATTTTGGCGCAAGTTTTGCAGAAAAATGTTTACTCGCATCGGATAAGACATAGTTCTTCCGTAATACTAACTGACCTATTTCGAACTCATCTGGCCGTCGACGCAGGTCGTAATGCGATTTTGATTTTTCATACGCTTTTGTAAGTCGTTTCTGAACATCTCGGTATAACAATTGATAGGCGTTAGGTCTTTCACCTAAGTTGTCTCCTCTATTAAAACCTAATTCAGGATTTTCTTCCGACTCGTTTCCTTCTGTTTTAGGACCTAAAGGTAATACTATCTCTCTTCCGAAATTGATGAAATAGGGTGTATGACCGGTAACTTCGTGGACTGACGTACGTATTGCACACGCAACTTTCGCAAGATGTTTATCCCATTCACGGTGGTTATGGGTTATATAAGCCGATAACATGGTCTTGAGTACACGGTTAATTCGCTCGGTAGGATTGGCCTGCGGATGGTATAAAGCCGTATACGAAATTGTTGTACCGTAAGTTTTAGCTAAGTTTCTAAATGTACTGCTTCGGAACTGAACACCGTTATCACAGATGAGTCGTTCGGGTACTCCAAATAACAGGAACAAATGTTCTTCTACGCGTTCCGACACAGCTTTTGCGGTAGCAGTTCTCAGTGGGAGTACGATGGGGAATTTACTGAAGCAATCGGCAATTACTAATATATAAACATACCCTTTAGATGAACGTGGGAGTGGTCCCATCAAATCTATGGACACGACTTGCCAGGGTCTTGAAATGAGTGAGTGTCCTCCCATTAAGCCGGTAGGCTTTCGCTGTTCAGGTTTAATTGTTTGGCATACGTGACATTGCTTGACATAACGGCTTACGTCGGCAAACATTTTAGGCCAATAGTATTTCTGGGTAATTCTGGCAAGAGTTTTTGCAGTTCCTTGATGACCACATGTTGGCGGGTCGTGGTGCCTGCGAATGATATCCCTGCGTTCCGAGCGGGGAATCACTTCTTTCCAATAATCATTTTCTTCGGCCAGTTCGGAGCGGTAGACTTTAGTATACTTATAGAGTTTGTGGTTCTCAACTCGCCACTGGCTGTAACGGTGAGGGGCATTTATGACGGTACGTATCATTTTGTTATACAAGCCATCTTTGGTTACCTGGTTCTTTTCAGTCATAACGTCGATGATAGGGACTGAACGCGATAGGGCATCGGGCACGAGATGTTCTTTACCCTTCCTGTGAATGACTTCATAGTCGTATTCTTGAAGTCTTAATGACCATCGAGCTAGCCGACCGGATGGCTGTTTCAAATCGTTGAGCCACTTGAGACTATAATGATCGGTTATAACCACGAACTTGCTTCCCTCTATATAGGGGCGGAATTTTTCTACTGCAAATAACACTGCTAGGCACTCCTTCTCCGTCGTTGAATAATTTCTTTCCGCCTTATTGAGAGATCGACTGATATAGGAAATCACTCTTTCTTGCTCTTCGACTATTTGTGTTAAAACGGCTCCTAAACCGTATCCAGAAGCGTCAGCCTGGATGGTAAATGGTTGGCTGAAATCAGGGCACGATAGTATAGGTGCGAAAATTAAGTGTTCTTTGATGGTGACGAAGGCTTGTTGGCACTCCGGAGACCATAAGAACTTGGAGTTTTTCCTTGTCAATGCAGTTAACGGCGAGATAATGATTGAAAAATTAGGTATGAATCTGCGATACCACGAACACATTCCTACTATACGTCGAACCTCGTGTACATTCGACGGGACTGGTATTTTTAGTATAGCTTCGACCTTTTCAGGATCTACCAATAATCCTCTGGCATTGACTACGTAACCTAAGTAACGAAGCTCTGGTTTACAGAAACCGCACTTTTCTCTGCTAAGGGTAAGTCCGGCATTATATAAACGATCTAAAACCTTAGTTAATATATCCAAATGTTGTTCAAAGGTGGACGTGCAGATTACGATATCGTCCAAGTATGCAAAGACGTGAGGTTCCAAATCGACACCAATCACTTTATCAATAAACCTTTGCCAAGTTGCCGGGGCATTATGGATCCCAAACGGCATCCTTTTGAATTGATATAGTCCACGATTTGGGACTGTGAATGCGGTGTACTGTCGTGATGACTCAGCAACCGGTATTTGCCAATAGGCAGATTTTACATCCAAAGTTGTCAGAAAGCGTGCATCTCGAAGTTTATCTATGGTGTGGTTTATATATGGCAGTGGGTAAGCATCAGGTTTACTTACTTTATTTAATTTACGGAAATCCACACAAAATCGATAGTTTCCATCACGTTTTCGCACCATAACTACTGGTGAAGACCAGGCAGATTCAGACGGTTCAATTACTTCGGCCTTCAACATCTTCTCTAGCTCCAAATCAACGAGCTTTTGAATAGCTGGAGAAATAGGGTAATATCGCTGCTTAATTGCTGGTGAATCTGTGGTAATTACATGTTCTACTAACCGAGTACATCCTAAACTATCTCCCATTTTTGTAAAGGTGTCATTAATTAAGGTGTCTAATTTTTCTCGCTCAAAGTCGGATAACGAAGATAGAGGCTGAATAGCTTCGATCCGAGGTGACTGATTAACGTTGTTGGCAAATGTCCATGCACCATGACGAAGGTCTGGTACAATAGCCATTTTCTTCCAAAAATCTGCTCCTAGAATAAGGCCTTGATGGATGGACGGAATAACCAAGAGATCGAGGACAATCGTTTTTCCCTGAAGGGTAATTGGAAGTGTGATTGATCCTAACGAGTTACATTCGTTTCCATTGGCTACTATACACTTGACGGCTTCATGTTTATTAAGGGTCCCAAGATCTTGTAGCAAGGACCAATACGGTTCACCAATAATGGTCCGTGAAGCTCCTGAATCTAAAAGTCCGAGTAATGTTTTACCCATGATTTGGATTTTTAAGTAGGGTCGCTCATCGCCTTCTGCTTGATTTAAAATAAAGTCTAAGATCGCTTTGTGTCGCATAGGATTATCGTTGGCCTCTTCGGTAAAACAGCGTGTTACGAGACCTCTTAACGACGCTGAACCTCGTTTCCCGAACAGGTCGGACACGTGAGCTTCGTGACGTTTGGCTTCCCACATCGAAAACAGTGCTTTCGACGTGGACTGGTACAAGCTGATGATCGGTGACCAGGTTTGTCGCAATTCCAGCAGTTGACTGCGTTTATTACCGTAGGGGTAAGAGAGGACTGATCTAATTCTTGAGCTTCCATGCTATACGTTTTAGGATTCCTGGTTTGACGATAGGCAAGATCTGGCTCTAAACAATATTGACTTGCACTTGGTGGTGGACAAAAACGATTCGCTCGTGTATGAGCATCTTCAATTATCTTGCATTGACTTCTCAGCATCGCCATTGTCGAAAATATATCGGTAGCTATAGCCTTTTGTAGATAAGGAAGTAAATTTCGTGTGATGTAAGGTATTCTCGCGATTTCGGATGGTACCCCAGGAAGACGTCTAAATAAATTTTCCATGACTGCAATATAAATAAGGACTGGTTCGTTAGCACCCTGGGTTCGTTTGCGGATTTCGTCCCAAAGGCTGATTTCGTAGTCGCACGGTTGAAATGTGTCACGTAAGGCTATGACTAATTCGTCCCAATTACTAACGGTGTCTTTTATAGCGCGATACCAGACTAGTGCACTCCCCGTAAACAATTCCACGGCAGACATGTATAGCTGTTCCTTCGGAACTCCCCTGGACAGGCGTAATTCCTCCAGCCGCTCAAGGAAACTGGCCACTCCCCCTTCGCCATTGAAGCTGACGTTCCACTTATTGATCGCTAAGGTATTAAATGGTCTAGGCGTTTCATTATTGGTTACTCGTGTACTCTCCCATGTCGAAAATCTACGCATTTGATCCCTCCAGGATGGCATAACTGGTGTATCTTCCTCATGAGATACTGGTTCAGGTAATGGTACTGGGTCTTCTGATACTACGGCAGGATTTTCTGGAACCGCAATCTGACACTTCTGATCGAGACAATCAAGTAGCTGCAAACATTTCTCGACCAAGCTCTTATTATCTGGTTGACTTACGACCTCCAATCGGTTATATACGTGGATAAGTCTGGACTTGATTCGTTTATATTCATTTTGAGCCATAGGTTGGCCTGATGAGACAATCTCACTTTCTAGGTCTACCAATTTTGTATTACATATTTGTAGTTGTTCTTGCGTATCTATTACTAGCTTCGGGAATGATACATTAACTTCACGCTCAACACGCATTCTGGCACGTAGCTTAGCGCGTTTATCGTCTATTGTACCTTCGTTAGGGATTCCACGACGCTTGAGTTCAAAATCTAAATCGTCACTTAACAATCGGTTTACATCCATTTTTGTACTTGGCACTCTACAGAGAATGTCGCAAAAGAAAAGAAAACAAAGAAACACACCGTAATATGGACACAAAACAAAAAAATAAGGGCCTCAAAAGTTTGACTCACCAAAAAAATTAACGGCATCAAAAGTTCAATTCACAAGAAAAATAAGGGCCCCACGTTGGGCGCCATTTTTGTTACATACATATACACATTCATACACGCCACTAAACCCGAAGCATACAGTCTCAATATCGTATGTAACTAAATTTGTTGATCCCGGACTAGTTCTGGGTCGTGGGTCAAAGAATCCACAAACCATACAATGTCGACAAAAGGTGACTATAAGGGCGCCAAGAACGATGATACTGTATAAATATCAACAAATTTAATAGGAGCTATAGTCGCTCTCGCTCTAAAAGCAACACTAAGGTTGAGAATCGGTACGCTACTGGCTGAAATACAAATATAACAACAAAAAAAAACACAATAATCCCAACAAGTCCGCTTCTATATTTATAAACAATAATCAACATGCAAGTAAACAAATAACGATATGTAATAGATAAATATGGGTGGCAAGGGTGATGGTAATGGGGATGATACTTTATTTTAATTACACAAAATAAAATGATTAAGTCAATATGATAATGGTGAGGGTATCTAGACAAATTAATTACACAAGTTATGATGAATAATTGAATTAAATGGGGGGGTTTGAAACAAGCTACTTTAATAACTGATATATATATATATATATATATATATATATATATATATATAATTTGTTACAGACATAAGCCAAAAGGGAACTACTATTGATTCAAGGGCGATGGCTAAACGAAACGTTTCTTTTAGGTCTACCCAATGTTTGTTGTATTCTGTATATTAGTCACACAAAAATTAAAGAATAATTTTGGGTAGTTCTTGTTTCTATTCCCTTACACAGTAGGTATTTTATATAGTAGTTAAAACGTACTATGCCACATAACCTTAATTTTTAATGAATGATAAATAATTACATGTGATTAATGATCGATTGCTGTCGAATCTATACAAAATCGGATATTAACGTAAGTGAATATATATATATTTAAATGAATGTACTAAAGTTCACAGTTGAAACGGGATAATACACACAATACTTAAAACCTGAAGGGTAAATATTTAATTACAAAGTAAGCTTCTTAATCTCATAACCAACAAATTCAAATCTCCACGATACAATATTATTTTATAGGGGGCACAATATGATATTAGGGTACACAAAATGTAATTGGACGAGACAACAATGACTTCTGACCTGCTATTCGGTGATAATGCCTCTCCGATGATCGAGCGGTAACGTAAGGTTTCAGCCAAAGTAGGTAGTAACGATAAGGATCGGGTTAACTTTCTCGATGATGCAGATGATAGCGATGGTAATCCACACAAACACCATGCAGACGGAGCCCTGAATACAGGAATACAGGAATCTTCCGGAGGCGAACACCCAATATACTTTTCTTAGCGGGACTTCAAAATACGAACAGGTACACGTAGTAAATAATTGAATAATGCTGATGCTTCGATAACACCATAAAATGGTGAGCGATTTTTTATAAACTAATGCACAATTTCATTCAGATTCTTGAAATTTCAAGGGATACAAAATATATTTTAATGAAATGGCACAACCATGCGTTCAGCACCAATTTTGATTGTCGAATCCCCAAAATGGCTAACAACAGGAAGAGAAAAACTGGGATTGATAAGAGATAACGGGAAAATACAATTTTAAAACTCGAAAATCAACAAGGTCACAAATTTTTCTTAGTAATAGGCAACAAACAATACACAGGATCATTTAAATTGTAACAGTATCTGTAGATCACGGTTCAGTGATATCGAAAATAAATCATCTCTCTATCTCTGCTAATAAGCGAGATCCCTGTATTTAACACGAATTTTAATACAGCCTGTATAAGTTCACATAAACATATTGATTAGGATGATTCTAAAAGTAAAACAGTAATTTTTAAGTAAGACAGCTTTAAAACAACAAGTTTATGAGAAACAATTAATAGTGATTAACAACATATTAATTAATTATTAGTTTACCAGCGACGTCTAATTTTTGGTAGCGTTGTAATGTACAATATAAAAATACTAACATTAGAATGTCTTCCGGGTTTGGGCCGTGTCATAGTTGCAACCGAAGCTGCCAACGTTTCGCCCACTTTCGTAAGGGGCTTCATCAGGGCGTGAGATAAATCGCAAAACTCAAACAAGCAATCGAAATCTAACTAAGAACTTCTCAAAAGTTAGGTTATCCACTTGTAAAACAAGCCATAACCTAAACTATGAAAAGGTAAGAAAGAAAACGATAACCTGAAAAAGCAAACGAAAATCTAACAAAGAACCACTACCGAGTTAGGTAATCAACTTGTGAACCAAGCCAGATTCTAAACTAGGTAGAAGTGACTTAAGAAGAAATAGTCTCCGTATTTAAAGGAAAAGGATCGTCACGGTTGGTTAAGCTCGACCCTGATTGGGTTACGGTTGCTAGGGGGCGTGTTTTTGTTAAATGACTAATAACCGGGAACCAAAGAGGGGATAGTTCGAAACCATAATCGCGATTGAAGTTATTGGGGTGTTTGATGATTTCTATGCTTTCTCGGAATTTCCTGTTGAAAAAGAATGGAGATTTGGCAATCAACGAAACATTATCAAAATCTATCTTGTGACCTGTAGTAAAATGATGTTCAGCGACCGCAGACTTGGAAGTATACCTTTTTCTTATACAACGATCATGTTCTGAAATGCGAGTAATGACGGAACGACCGTTTTCACCAATGTAGACTAAACCACAAGAACAGGGAATTTGGTATACACCTTAAGATGAAAGTGTAGGAAATTTGTCTTTGGGAGAAGGAAGAATCTGAGAGATTTTGCCTGTCGAGTTGAATATGGGTTTAATACCATTCTTACGAAGGAGTTTCCCTATTTGATCTGTAACCTTGTGAATGTAGGGTAAAAAGGCCAATTTCGGATTGGATTCGGGAGTTGAAATGTGCTTAGGTAATCGAGTACGTGGATGTAAACGACGATTAATAACTCTATGAATATCTCGCTTTACATAACCATTGTTCACTAAGGTTCTAGTAAGATGACGGAGTTCTGAGTCTAGATTCTCAGGTTGACAAATAGAAAAGGCACGATGGACCAAAGATTCAATAACAGAACGTTTCTGTGCAGGATGATGATGAGACGAAGCATGAAGGTATCTGTCCGTATGGGTGGGTTTGCGATAAACAGAATGGCCTAGAAGTCCGTCGGGCTTACGAGTCACAAGAACGTCAAGAAATGGAAGAGAACCATTACTTTCGATTTCCATAGTAAATTTGATATCTAAGTGTTGATTGTTAAGATGATCAAGAAACTTAGACAATTCAAGATGACCATGAGACCAAACAATAAACGTGTCGTCAACATATCTAAACCACACTTTAGGTTTTAATATTGATGATTCCAAAATATAAAATATATATAACGTGATATGCTACAAGTAATCAGAAATGAATTATTTGATGATCATTTCTTTGTATTTTGCGTTTACAATGTCTTTAGCAAAAAAAAGATTTTGTATTTTTAGATTTGAAATGAAATGTATATACATTTGAAATAATAAATTTTCTTTATTGGTACTGCAAGCACTCTTTTGTAAAACCAAGTAATAAAAATTTATAATAAAAATTTATAAAAATAAAAAATTTTAATTAAATGACAATCACAAAATTATAAAAATTTGAACAATGTACAACAAAGGTTTGAAAAAGCTTACAAGATAAGCGAAACGTCGTCACCAAAAAGTCAGATTTTAAAATAAAGAAAAAAAATTGTTTTTTAACCAAAACGCTGTTTTATTAAAAATCTTCAAAAATAATATTAATTACAAATACATTTTCAAAAAACAGCCTTAACTTCCTTATCATATAAAAAATAAACTCTTTTGTATGTTAGCAAAAATTAAATCCAAAACTGAAATAATTTTGTTGTTTCATAACGGTGACCCCGTTATAATAAATAAATAAATAAATAAATAAATAAATAAATAAATAAATAAATAAATAAATAAATTTCAGAAGCAAATTTCCTGAGTTTATTTTCTATTAAGGCAAAGCAAAGTATATGTGTCCGGTAACAAGAAGATGGTGTGTTATTGTTTTGGTTAATATAATAAAATCATCCACTTGGATTTGGCGCTTTAGATATTTAAAGAGTACAAAAAGCATTTCATCTGTTCCATGCTTGGCATGATTTTCCGTTTTTAGATACAGTTGACCTTGTTCAACCGTGCAGTCGTGTCTCTGGGCTCAGATTATAGAGCTAAACCTTTTAGCAATAAAATGCTAAACCAGTCCTAAATTTGGGTATAGACATTGCATGTTGTAAATTAAAACTGATGAAACATACGTTTATCTTATGTTTTGATCGCCCCATTTCCAGTTTCAACAGATATTGCATTGCCTTAGTGTTATTTCTGTATATATTTATAGAAGTTGTTAACCGTTGCACCTTTACATAATCTTTGTTTCATTTTGCAATATCAAGATTAATATTTGCTTCATTCCATATCTTGCACATGTCAGAGTTCGACGGCTTATATCTTGCGGTAGGCGCTATGTTTTAGAAAAACGATGTTTTATTGTAGACAACAAAGAACATAAAATTTTTGTACCGGCGTGCAATTGTCATGTAACAGTTAAGGTACGTTTTATTCATGTTGACTTAGTGCATCTTTTTGAAGGACAACAAATCTGATTGTCTTCATCTTAACCATATTCAACAGCATTCATGAACTTAACCATGCATATTTTGATAATAATATTACTATTAACATTTACAGTGTATTCAGTAGTAATTTGTCTACGAGACTCTTGACGTTTCTGGTTTTTCTTGTAAGATTGATTTTTTTTTTAACTCGAATGCAACCAAAAAGATAAGATTGAGATCATAAAACTCTAGACATCAAAATTTGAAAAAGAATAATTTTATAGCTGTTACTTAGTTTTTCTTTGCGATTGTTCTTACATATACAAGAAAAACCCAATGCACAAAGTTTTATAATTTTCTTGGTTTTTACTGTTAAGTATTTTTGTCTTAAATCGCGTTTTTTTCATTCGTTTATAGTTTTTGTTTCTTTTTTGTCTCCAACAAAACCACGAGGTTTTTCTATTGTTTTTGCCATTACTTTTGTTAGTATATTAGCTGCAGGTTTTGTTAAAACATTATATGCCACAAAAATAAATACATACCTCAGTTGTATCTGAAGTTCCATCATTATCTGATTACAGAAAGTTCTTATCAACATCACTATCACCAACTGGCCAACAAAAAGAATTGAATTCATACTATGACTTAATATTCAATTTCCGCTGACAAGTGTAACAACGCCGGTAGCCATTTTGGTGTGACTTATCATGTTTACAACTTATACAAAGCTGACGATATGCAATAATTTGATTTTAGGCATGCTGGCGACATTTGTTGGGCGATAACCACATTTTTTCTACTGTGGCTTATCATATTAATGGTTAATCAAACAAAAATAAATCTGATTTTTGTGTATGTGTAGCTTATCATGTTAATGCAATAAGTCCTTCAGTTATAATATTGTTACATATTTTATTATTATTAAAACTAATTTATTTATTTATACTAAAAATATATACACGTTTAAACTTACCGAACTAATTAAATCTAAGAAAATTTTATAAAAACACTTACACTATAATTTATGTATAACACTATCACTTACACAAAGATAAGATAAAGTCACACACTTGTTTGTTTACACTAAAGTCACGTACAAGGTTATACACCGTAGATTTATCTCACACGCGTTAACGACTTATTTATTTAGATTTGAATAATCTTCTTAACACTGCCGTCTTTGAATTGCGGAAATAACTAACCTACGATTTGTTTGTACCGTATTTATACGTTTCTGCAAACATTCTAAAAGCCTCTACATTTTGTCGTGAACGTTCTAGAAAATGGATAAAACTTCGAGAAAGGCTCTTGAATTTGAGAACGTTTCAATATGTTAAAAAGTACTAGTTTTTTAAACTGTACACATTTTTTACAAATCAAAGAAAATCAATTGCAGGTATTAAGTTGTATTATTATAGTATTAACAAGTTAATATCGCAAGGTCCAAATGCTCAAAAAATATATATAGCCAGGGTTATGACAATATTCTTAGTCGTGGTTTATGTATAACTTCTTCCACTACTAGAATTATTAAAACTTTTTTAATTTCTACTTTGTTTTTTTTTTACTGAAAACTAATACAATTAATAATAGCAAAAATCAGAAAGTATTTTTGAAAGTGTTTCACAATCTTTTATTGAGACATTTCGTATTTAAGTTTTTACAAGCATTTTGCAATGAGTCTTAATAAAAGCAACATCTTTTAATGTAACATTTTGCCCCTTTTTTTGTTATTGATATTTGCAGTTTAAATGTAATTACATTAACTTTTGCTTAATAATAAAATAATAATTAATACTGTATAACATCTTAAAACCCAGCACGTGAATTAAAGTATAACCTCTAAAATTAAAACGTTTGTGAAAGTTGTGTAACAAAGTACAACATCTGTTGATGTGTTCCATAACGAAGTATGATAAAGTTATTGTAATTTATGACAAATTCAACTCAAAATTTCGTTGCAACAGAAGTTCTTACAAACTGCCTGGATTTATAATTTTAACTTTTAAAAGTATGCATCAAATGTTTACTACAAAATTGATTTGTAGCATATTCCAAAAACTAGTATGTAAAAAAATTATTACTAAAATTCAACAAAAAATTAACTCAACGAAATCATAAGGTAACGTTTAATAAAATTACAAGGGTTCAGAAACCCGTTTTGCATGCAAATGTGGTTGTTTCAAGAATGCACAACTAGAATTTATAGCAATTAATTTGCTATTCTGCTTACGTATAGCTAATTATATTATATTCAAAATTATTAAATATATAATTCTCAAGTAACGTAAATATCTTACTAATTTTTATGTGTAACGTACATGTGTTATTACAAAAATGTTAACCTTATTTTTTAATATTTCTTACATATTAAATACGTTGGTAAGTAACATTTTTATATTTGATTTAAACTATTTGTTATTACTTTTGTATATTCCCTTTCAGCGGTTATAATAACAGAAACCTTCAATTCTCGTCCAGAATAGCAGTTTCAAGCAATAGCTTATATCTGTAGTAAACTTAATTAGGCAAATGTACTGGGTCCCTCCAATATTCAGTAGTTGCTATATTACTGTCACAAATGTTCCTAATGATACTGCAGTCACTCAGATTCTGCTGAATTTCTCTCGACTAATCAATTCCCAAGTGCTGTTAAATATTGGGATTCCATAATCAAAACTTATGTGTATATTATTGCTGTTCAGTAAACTACCGACAAAATTAGCATATATTAGAAATAACCTTAAATTTATGAATCATAATTTTATCAACAAACAGTAATTATTTTGGTTTAACGATTTATTTTGTGAAATATTTAACGCTTATAAAATTTTCTTGCAAAAAACTTTAATAAATATTTTTTTATCTTTTATCATCTATAAACATTTATTGGTTTTGGTAAGAGTAAATTTAAATACACTATTACTATTTATTTAATAAAATTTGTTTTAAAATTTAATTTATAAAAACATTTGTAATTCCTCTGTATAATTATACATTAAAGGCAGAAGAGAACAAATTTAAAACGATTAACATCACGGATTTACTTTAGTAATACATCAGACTTTGATAAAAAATGCCAGGAAATTAAATTGAATTTCGAGTAATGTACAATTTAAAGACCTAATGAACAGAGATTTTGGATACGTTTTAACTTTTATAACAATTTATATTATATAATACATTTGCTGTCATTTTCTGTAAAAATTGCGTGAAATAGAAACTAATAAAACTATGTTAAAACAAAAAGTTGACAAAATTACAGAAATGATTAATTTTTAGTTTACTTTATTAAATGAATAAATAATAATAATAGCTTTAAAAATACTTTTGACGTTTGTAACGAGCAGTATAAAATTAGTTTCGATTTTTTTTAATAGCTAATAAATGGTAAAAAAAACATAAATTATCTACATCAAACTACTTAAATATCAATAAGCCAATTATTTTAATATATAAGCAAAAGCAAAAATGATAAAAAAAATTACTAACAAAAGAAGAATGAAATATTGTTGCAAATCACGTAATACAACTATTAAAATCGATTAAGTTTTTTTAAATCAGTTTACATAAAACGTGCTCTTATTATTTATTATTTATTAAAATCCATCATACTAGTTACTACATATCAAATCTATCATTGACTATTACGGCATAAAATCATGATTTGTGATTGTCAATCGTTAACTTTTGATTATATTTGATCTTCAGATATATAAAGAGTAAAGCGAAAAGTTTTAGATACTTAAATAAAAATAAAAAGAAACTATATTCAAAGTTCTCAGTAACTACAAAGCTATGAGATGCTTCAAAACTAAACCATGTGCTTAATTTTACAATTATCCTTCGGTAAGGAAGTTTGGTAGTTTGCTTAAAGTTATTCCTGTTACATTAATTCAATCTCTGTTAGATATAATACAGATTTAAATTACCTTCTAAATCATAAGTTGCATATAAAGTTAAAACTTTGCAAGGATAGCATTCTAGCAGATGAAGAATCTTTTAAATTTCAATTGTAAAGGTACGTTTCTTGTATAAAATCAAATTATTTACTTATACAACTTATTATTATGATAAACGTTTTTTTGTGACAGACTAAGTATAAAAAGTAACTATAAATATAGATTTTAGCGATGCATAAAGTACTTTACCTAAAAAATACAATTTTTAATTTAATTTTTTTAATAATTTTATTGCCGTAATTTACAAAGACAAAATATTTGCTATTAAAAGTTTACATTATTACAGACATCACATTTCGTAGTAAACATAAATTGCAGTTTAAAGCTTTAACGTCTAAAAACTTGTAATAAACCACATGTCTTCTAAATTATACGTTCAAATATTTATTAAATCGTTAATTTCTGAAGTGTATATTTTGTCGTACTATAGGTACTTTATAGAATTTTATGTTTTACTAATGTTTTGTCGTAACTAAACAAAGCATATAAATATAAATCGTTATTAATTTTTGACATAACCGTAAATTTAAAAATTTTGTTAATTATTAGCTTAACGTAAAACTTGCATGTAAAAATGGTCGATATCAATTTTTTTAATTATTACTAGGTGCATAATAACTTTTTATTTTTAACAACAAATAAAGCAATTTTATGAACTTTAACGTTTTAAATATAAACGAATTTAATAGAAGTGTCGCGTCGTTTAAAATTATTTTTTAATTAATACACAAACTGTCAAAAGTAGTTTTAGCAAACATCTTGCACCTTAAAATTATAAATATTAAAACAAGTGGTACTTTACTTTAATGTGAATGAATTAGTTTTAACGGTACGCATAAAGTAAAAAAACATTTAATTTAAATATTTTAGGTAATGTTTGAAAACGTTCGTATTTGGTTGCAACTTTTTTGTTATTAAATGTAATTTTTTTTAGAAAAAATTTGTTTAAGATAATTAGAATAAATCGAAGCACTTAATTTGCAACGTCACTAATATTTTTTGTGTAAAGTTTTCTTTTCACAAGAAAGAAAAGCCAACAGTAGTTATCAAATTTTGCTTGTGCAAAATTTTAAAGATTTTTAATCAGTTGTTCAAAAAATTTATCACAATTACTGAAATTCCTTCTACAAGTTAAGTAATCAAATCAGTTAAATAACAAAATTACTCAATTTGCAATAACATGTTTAAATGAACTTAAAGAACATAGTATTTTTAAACATCGTTTAGTTTTTTAAACTGCATGACAGTGCAAAAGAGACGAATTATCTTTTGCCATTTATTAATAGTTGCAAGATACCAAGATGTTTCTTCCAAACATGCCTGATATCTACACGTTATTATTTATGATTATTTTAATGCAATTTTAAGTATTGCTATATACTTTTATTCTGTATTAGATTATAATCTTATAAAAACAATCTATTCGCACAATGCCGCTAACTGGTTGGTTTCGTAGTTTATACTAAATACAACTGCATATTTAAGAAATAATCATAAACACTTTTACTTACGTTTTGATGAATAACACAAGATAAATATTAGAAAAACAATCAATTGTTATGGTATTAATGTGTTATACATTAGTTCAACATTACATATTTAAAAATAATTATAAGCAAAAGCATCTTATTACCTTTATCTTTGTATCTGTAATTGACTATTTGTTTCCTTCTACACTATCATTTTTTTATGTAACAGTATTGCTAAGCTATATATGTTTTGTTAACAATTTTTTTTTACTGCAATATTTCTTATTTTTAAATAAATTTTGCAGTAAAAATTGATCCATTGAGGTAATTAATTTATCTTGCATTTGGTAAACGTAAATGTGCTTTATAAAAAAATGAAAACGGTTTTTAGTTCAGAACATTGGTATTAAAACCAGCAATTTTTTAATTGCGATTTATATATTACCTTCATAGTTCGTAAAACTCCATTCTTAAAAATAATAATCATTAATTAGAAATCTAAGTTTTTTTGCTTTGTAAGTTACATTCACGTGTTATACAGTTGCAGTTCCTAAAAAAAACATTTACATGCCACCATTATATTTGTCGGAAGAATTTGACGACATAGTTAATGATTCAGGCTTCTGCCTAAAAAATATTTTTTAATTGGCTGCCAAAGCAAAATTTTGTAAATAATTGATATTTTTAAACTGATTCAGTTTATTCATATTAAGCAGTATTAAGTATTAATGAAAGTAGTAAATAATTTATTTAAAGTTGTATGTTTTTAAAACAACCCACAAAACCATTCCATTTAGGTTCGATTAGCATTCCCAAATATTCATTTCTAAAGCATTCCATTAGTAGTTTGTGTATGGACTTCTAATAACACACCTAATTTAAAACGTATTCTATAAGAATGCCCATATAAGAAGAATAAAGTACTCTAAAAGATTCTTTAAAAAATACTCCTATAAGAATACTATATTTAATTTAAAAAAAAGTGCTTATAGCAGCCTTACAATTGGCAGTTGAATGGAATCACTAAAGTATTAGAAATGTAGCATCCTAATGGCGTTCCCATATTGATTCTATAACAATGCATATAGAAGGAGAATAAAGTACCCTAAAAGATTCCTTTAAAATCACTCCTATAGACCTATATTGATATACAAAATAAAGTGTTTATAGCAACCTTGACAATGTATTGAAATTCAAGTCTTACGACTAACATGATAACATTCTTTTAGTGTTTTAGTACCTCTAAAATCGGTTTAATCGTTCTTTATTTGAGATAAAAAAATATAATTTTTAATATCAGAAAAAATCGTTTGTACAAGTTGCTAAATTATAATACCTAGTACCTAAACAAAAATAACTTCCTGTAGAGATTAAACGCCCACATCTAAATTTTGTTGATAAAGATATGTATGCAATAAAAAAACCTACGCATTCGTGTTTGATACTGTAAATGTAAATAAAGTACTTTGATTTCTGAGAATTGTGACGAGATATGTACCGACTACCGAGTTTGATTCACCAGAAACGCTTCTAAGTAAACATTTATACGGTTACGGGTATATGCAGTTTTACGTTTACGAAAGGAAGACGACTTCGGGCTTAGACTACATTTGTAAATGTGTTCTTTTTTGTGCTGAATTAAAGAAGAAAAAGCTATTAGATGTTCTGCTGATTTAAGTAAAAGTAAGTACAAAAAGAAACAATTGAAAACATATATCTATTTTTGTACGATCAGCTTATCCACGTTTTAGCGCTTTATTGTTATTGTTTGTTTTTTACTTGGCATTCAGTTATTTTTTTAGAGCAGTGGTGGCCAACCTGCGGACTTAAACTTAAAAAGCATTGTAATAAAAAAATATTTTATTCATAAAAAGAAACATATTTTTGATATAAATCTAGTGAAAATGCATGCGACTGATAATAGATATAAAAAATAATTAACCGCATAATTTTGTTATAGAGTTAACCCAAAGTTGATTCAAATGAGTTCCTATAGATGTTATTAATGAGAAGGTGTTCCAATGGCTACGTCATGGCAAAGCGAGATTAAAAAAAGAAATAATTAGAATGATGCAGGAAACTACAAATCCACAAACCAGTGATTAAAAATTATTATAGTTTAGACAAAGATACTGTACAAATTTCTTAATAAAAAATGACTTAAAACTAATCATTTCATGCTTTTTGAGTTTCTTATGGTATGCTATTAAAACCCTGTAAAAGCATGCAAATCAATTACCTTTTAGTCGCTAACTTTGTCATGCTATTCTACAACATAGGAAAGTACTACATTGGCACTATTTTAAAGCATTCTAATGGAACGTGGAAACTTCTACCTTTGGCCTGCTTTTGAACAACGTCTAATAGGACTCTATAAGCACTAACTGTACAGCATTCTACTGGAGTGTCAAAACCTATCTCTAAACATAAACCATTCTACTGCTACAGGAAGACTTTCAGTAATATCAATACTGCCTCTATGCTTCTAAAAGCATTATTATGGAACCTATTTGGTTTTTTGGGAAGTGAAGCTTTAAAGTCAAGAATTAAATAGTAACACATAGCTTGTAATATAAATGCATACAAATTGACATAAAATATATACAAAGTTTTGACGTATAGTCTTTTAATTGCTATTTGAGGTATTACCAACATAAATTTTTAGATTTAGGTTATTTATTTTTTTTACGTTTTATGTAAATAAAGAAACGTACAAACATAAACGTTGTATTTTGAATGTATAATATTTTTGATAGTTTAGTATTTTCAATTATTATAAAAAAACATAAAATATAAAAAGAATAGTTTAAATGAAAAAACCTCATTCTATGTATTCACACAGTAACACATAATCGACTTAAGTTGCAAACTACGTAACTCCGTTTTGCTAAATTTTACAGGACAGACAGAAAACTACCCATTTTATAATCTAATGCAAAAAGAACATATTTTGCACACCGCATTCATTTAAATGGTTTTGTAATATGAAAATTTCAGTTGTGTCGATTGTAATATTCACATTTAAAGAAGGAAACGAGTTACAAATTATTCTAAAATAATGATAAAAAAATGGAGTTGCACACTTTGTATAAGTTGTGAATCCAGAAAATAACAAGACGTAAAATGAAACAATATTTGTAATAAACACTGGCTTTAATACACTTTTGTGTCAGAACTAAAACAAAATATGTACATTTACAAAAGAAGATTCTACATAACTATAAAATGAAATGACAGTAAAATAAAGCTATTAGTAAAAAAATTAGTTATAGGGCAGGTTATCAAAGCAATTGTGGTAGTCTGCTTTCATACTTGTTAAAAGTGCTGATATTTTCCTTTTTTGATTTTGAACCTACTTTTGTAGAGTTGCGGTAGGGTTAAAAAAACTGCTCAATGCTATTCATGTTCAAAGTTTTGATTAATTACTATCTTTCTGTTCATTGCAAAATTAAATAATGCATTTTATAATGTTGCCTTTTGGTTTTGGTACGCACAACCGTCGCTGTATGGAGTTATTTCTCTGTTGTCGGTTATACTTAGAGGTGGTTTTCTATAAAATAAATATACTTATTTACTTGTAAACTCATTGCTAGTCAACCTCTTCAGACTCATTCCAGAAGAAGCAATATCTCTGCTGGCGTTTAATATCATAAACTGTAAAATTATGCACTATAAGTTTCGTCTTGTTATATAAATACGATGCATTTGACTTTGGACATAATACTGCAGAGCCATACTAAAGACGTCATTAATAGTCTCTGTGTTTTGATTTTTCCTTCCTTCCTTCTTTTTTATTTGGATGTGTTGGTTATACTTTTCTTTTGTTAAGTTACCAGTTTCAAACGTGGTGTCGCACAAATCTTTTTTGGGTGTATACAGTAAGTGTCTTTTATCAAACTTTTTGTGGAACATTGTGAAAGGACTGGTATTTTGATTCAAACAAAAGTCATTACAATAAATTTTATATGAATGGGCTTTAGAGCTCCAAAAGAACTCTAAATATAATTTTATTGTTGAGACACTGCAATAATACAATTTTAATTTTGGCAAGGAATCTTGCAGCAATTTAATACGTGGCTTGGTAATGTTAATAGAATTTGTATCGTGTGAGATGTGTTTCAAGGTTAGTGAACCATCTTCACTCCGTTTCCTTATAACCCAATCTTTCACCGCCAGAGTATAGAGAAACATTTCCTTACAGACTCTTAGTTTGTTATTGCCCAAATAAAATGTGTTTGAGTTTGCTTGCCTTGAATTTTTTTATTCTCCTTGTTTTCTAGTTTTTGGTTTGACACAAACGTAACTTTTGACAAACACCTTCTCCTTCTTAATATATTTTCAAAATTGTTATATTAGTTATGTAATATTTGTGGTCTTTTTTTTCGTTCAGGTTTTTTATTTCTGCTAAGATTACATTTACAAGCTGCTCGCATTGCTTTCGGCTGTCATAAAAAACTGTCATTCGCCAATTTCTTTTTTCTATTCATAATACGATTTACTTTTTTCCCTGTTCAAACAATTTTCGTTTGCGTTCCAAACTTTCGAATTAACTATGTATTTTGTAGATCGTGTTCTCTTTTGCGTTTCCTCCTCTAAATCTTGTTGAAGCAGCTCATCTTCAAGTTTGACGTTTGTAGATGCATCTAATTTATTTTTTACTACATTTAATTATTCTAAGATAGCAGTATCTGATAATATTAAATTTTCTTTTACTAACAATTGTAAATTAGAAGCAGGGTTCGGTTCTTCATTATTCACAATAATTGGAAAATTCAGTTTTGCAAACTCATTAACTGTGTTAAAATTCATTTCGTCATTACTTGTCAAATTAGGGATGTCATTCAGAAAAATTACTGCTGATGTTTGAATCAATGAAACTACATCTAAAGTATTTTTGTTATTTGCAAAATCTGTTCTACAATTTTCAGCAACATTGTCGAGAATTAATTGCTTTGAAACATTATTTCTTTTTTGATTTTCTGGCACAATTGTATCTATTGCAGAATCTTTTTGACATGACAAATGAGTAAGAAAACTATGTATCTCAGTACTAAACAGATAAACTTCTATACACATAATTCTATAAAAAGTACGTAACTCCATGGAGTCATAAAAACCGATGAAAGTGGTACCAATTGCAGCAAATTGTTGATTAATTTTTAACTAAAACGAATAAATTTATTTTCTTACTTGATTACTAACAGGTTTAAATAAAATTTTACTAAAATTTAGTTACTTTCACTGAACATCACTAATCATTTTTTTGAGCATATACGAATTTCTCCGTACAATTGTAAGCAAATTTCATATCAAATGGGGCTACTACTGGAATTTTCACAAATAATGAAGTTACGTAGTTTGAAAATTAAGCGACATGTCGTAGTCTGGGTAAACGTTTTATGAGCAAGTTTGTTTTTCTAAAGAAACTTTTAAAAGCTAATTTCTCTGTCTGAAACCGATTCTAGTTTCATTCTTAAGCATAGATTTTATTTTCTGCTCTATTGTTTGTTTTCAGTTCAAGATTGAAGTGCTCTTAGTAGCATCGTAGCAGGTTGATCAATATTATTTGTGCTGTACAAAACAAAATCTTTAAATTTATAAAAAAATTGTGTGAACCTATTTCTTAAATTAAAACTATTAACTTTGTGATTAGCTAACACTTTTTCTTCCAATTCAAGCAGTAAGTTGCCTTACTGGACTTTCTTCAACATTAAAGTTTTCATCTGTTTGTGTGTCTCAACAACCTGAGGAACAGCATTTTCATCTTTAGTTAAAACAATTTTTATGCAATTGTTTATAAAAAGATATATCTATACATATTTTAATTTTGACATCAGATTCTATGTTTATCCATGTCATACTAAACTAAAATCTTGTTAACAATTTTGTGGTCTATTTTCTTTTTTTAAACTGCTTGGGAGTATGAACAATTCACTCAGAACCAAGTTTTCAAATGTTTTATTCGTGGTTTTTTTTTAAACATAGTTGTTGAAAACATGAGTAGCAAAGTTTATTATTTCCGCCCATCAAAATTGGGATAGTTTTTTTTTTTGAGTGCATGATTGGATAGTCTGCTTCAACAACGGTGCGATTTTTAGTCAGCTGGATTTTTCATTATAGTATAAGGCATACTCAGTCTTTGTTATTTTGACTGAAAAATTTACTTACTGTGTAACACACACACAAATTCGTCTCTATTGTCACTTAAAAACTCTTAAAGAGCATGTCCAGTGGTTTTAGCTTTAGCAAGTACAGGTTTATTCAAACTTCTTTAATAAAATGTACCATTCTATACCAAGTGTACTCAGAACAAAAAATTATCTAACACTTGACTTTGGTTTAACTTTAAATGAACCTCAGACATCAGCAGTCAAAAGTTCATTAAGTTTTGTAGGATTGACTCTAGTGCCAAATTTGAACCTGTGTGATTATTATAAAATGCATCCTTTACACAGTTTACTATCCAATTTAGCCTATAACAATTAATGTTTGATTAACTTTCGACAACAGCATTTTGTTTTAACTGTGTTCCAACACAAAATAGCTATGTTTCGGTACTAGTTTCGATATAAGTATTTGTCTTACCTTATCATCTGCATTTGGCTTTCTTGTCTTTCTTTGAAAATTATCATAGCACGTTTTAAGTTGACCAGCACGCCTAGAAGATCCTAAAGCAGACGCATTGAATTCATTAGCAATTCTTTGCAAACAATGATTTTTACTTTTTACTGTTGATCCATCAGTCTTTTTATTTTCAACGATAACAATAAATTTTAAAATTAAATCTATTAGTAAACTAAGTTCAATATCAGAGAAGTTTTTGCGCTTCTGCTGTTTAATCAAGCTAAATTTACATTTAAATTTTAGTTTTAAACGTAAAAAGTATACATGATGGGACCGCAGTACATTTATTTCAGATTCTCTATCTAATAGCAATAGTCTTTCATTAGGTCAAGTCACATCTTTCTAACCTACAAAATACAAGAAAGTTGCAATATTTTAATTAAAACAATTGTTGTTTTAAGATACCTTTTTAGTAATACTAAACAAACTCATACTGTATCATTTTTATGTTAGAAATTCAAATTAAATTCTCTTTTCCGGTCATTGGCGTTGTTAAGTTTTAACTTCACATGTGCAATTACCTAACAGAAAAATAAAAATCATTATGATTATTGAGTAACTATTTACTACATCTTCATGAAACATATTTGATTTCATCAAAACTATGTTTCTAGTTCACTGAGCTATCTTTGTTACAAAATCTGAC
Organism: Aquatica leii; assembly: GCA_035610365.1. Classification (NCBI taxonomy): domain Eukaryota; kingdom Metazoa; phylum Arthropoda; class Insecta; order Coleoptera; family Lampyridae; genus Aquatica; species Aquatica leii. The sequence continues at coordinate 53,706,589 of CM069432.1, forward strand.
AGCTGTTTTCAAAATGTCAATATTTTATTTTATCGGTATTACAGGTATCACTTATTATGCGGGTGCTAGTCAATAAGGACATAGGTTTCAAAAATCTTAAACCTCACGTTGCTTACCAACAAGTCATGAGACTCCCCTCGCGATTACGACTACAGCTTTGTTTATTTTTGTTTTTGAGAGTGTTTTTGAAAGCAGGTTAGTTAATTTTTGCGTAGTATTTGTTATCAAATATTAATTTTATGTGTTTTAAGACTTGTTGCAATCATTAATTGCTTTTAGTCAGTCTTTCATTTCAGTGAATATAATTTTGTCAAAGTTACATAATATTATAGAGTAGTTTGATAAAAATCCAGTGAATATAATTTTGTCAAAGTTACACAATATTATAGAGTTTTATTGTTATATTTAAAAATAATTTTTAAGTAACAAAGGATAACTTTGTACATTTGTTACTTAATATAACTATTTCCTTTATAACCTTATTTGATGGTAAGTTACTTAGCTTATCATAAAATAGCTGTTTTATTTAAAATTAATTACAGAAATGAGTAGTGGAAGTAAAGAAACGTTTTAATTGAAAAACTACTTATAAATAATTTAAAAATAAACAAAATTTAAGTAATTGTTAAAAAACAGTTTTTTGATTAGATAAAATATAAACTTTTGGTTATTATTGATTATATATAAAACGTTGAATTTAACCATCTTCTGTTTGTTGATTAATACTAACATGATGCCAGTAATTGTTACATTTAACGTTTAAATATTAATGCAATAGCTAAGAAATACAAATTGATAAAACAATGTGATCATATAATAAAATGTTTTTTGTTTAACAAATTTTTAATGTGCGTACTGTAAAATATTGATTACGTGCTTGTATATTTTTTAGGTATATTACAAAACGTAACACGTACACAAAATTAATTAAGGCCATCATATGCATTGATACTGTTTTTTATCTTATTGGATTAGATGAATAGAAACTTGGTTGTTCCTTCATTTCTGTAGTAGACCGTAATGAGATTAACAAATGAATTTATAAGCAGGCAGCTGACCAAAGCAGTAATTTCCAATTTGGAACTTGAAGGACAATTTACGCATCCATGCAAGAACTTTGCAAACTCTGTCATTCTCTATAAATTCTCATAAAAGCGTGACTATGAACTACTCGAATGAATTGGAACAATACGTTTGGTAGTATTACATTTTGCATTTACAAGCAAAATCTAAGCTCTTCTATTAGAAACTATTTTAAACTAGCAAACGTGCAACAGTTTAACTTTAGAATCTCTACTTATCTCGCTTTCAAAGAAAATTGAGTTAAAAGAAAAAACTTTTAACAAAAGAATATTTATTGAACTTTGTTGTAACATCAGAACTCCAATTTAAACTTGTACATGCAATACACTTTACTCAATCATTGTACTCTATGTAATAGATAGAATTGTAACAATTCATAGGTTTAATTTGAAACCGGTTATCCCGATTCTATTTGTATTTCAACTGTTTACTTAAGTTTATTAAAAGTTTGTTAAATTAAATTAGTTTACAAATAGTGTTTTTGTGCTATTTTATTTTTAGTCGTTCTGTTTTTGCTTAAATTCTACATTTTATGTTTAATTACAATATTGAATTTTGTGATAAAGTTATAAATATAAAAATATTTTTGTTTTTAATCATCACATTAAAAATAAAATCAATAAATGCAATTAATTTAATACATTTGTACTTAGTGGTATAAAACATGTGTATTTTTATTTTTTTACAGATTTTTCAAACATTTCAATATAATACAGCAGTTTTAATTTATCTATATGTAAATATAGTAATATGCGGTCCTTATCTATTTATTTAATGAGTAATTAACTATTTAAATTTTTTATTATATAAAAACTACATTATAGTCTTTGTATAAGTATTAGATAACTTAAATATAGTCGTAGTTATTATACTTTTTTTATACAACTTAGAAATTTTAGATGTTACTATTATAGTAAGTCAAAATATTTATAAATACATAAAATGTATGAATATTACAGTACTAAAATGTAACACTACCAAATTCGTGCTTAGCATTTTGTTTTTCGATATTAGAACTTTTGCAATATTTTAGTCACTCTTTGTTTTAACCTTATAAATTTTTGGTAAGTGTGCTTCTTAGAAATAATTTTATTAAAATGTATAATTTAAAAAAAAATTATTTTTCAATATTGTTTAAATATTTATTATTCGGTAAATGCATAATAAAAATGCTAGTTGCTTTAAAAAAAAACTTCTGATTACCTATATAAACTTGAGAAGTTTTAGAAATGGCACTAAAATTTAGTTTTAATTTTATGTAAGTGTGAATACTTTTACTATGGTACTTTTTCGGTACATTAAAGTGATTTGTCCGTGTTTGCATTTAACGGTGGAATTGTATACCACATCGTTATTATAAAAATTTCTTTAAACTGTATGTGAACTGTGATAAATTATTATTTTTAGTCTTTTATCGTGTTAATAATTATAGCGCGTTGTCGTTATTGCCTGAATCATCTGTAAATTACAATAATTTATCTTAGATTAGCTACAGTAATAATATGTAAACTTGTGCACATGTGTTGAAACTTCAACAATGCCTTGATTTGTTAGAAAACTGACACAATCGACTGGTGATTAAAGTTACCTTTACATGCTAGTTCAAATAAACACGCGCAGTTGCCATTAATTTTCACTAGACAGGATATTTGTTACCTTTTAATTTGCCAGAACTTATATAAAAAAATAGATTATTTGTGATAGGAATAAAACACAGCATACAACCTAGCCATGTCAGCTTTACTGTAATTAAAACATGCAGTACTAAACAGACATCCTCTATTGCGTGAAAAGCTCACCTACAACTCAAACCCTTGACTGTAGATGAAAATATGAGCCAACCAGCGGCACTTTGTGTAATTATTGGCCCCAAGCACGTAATATTCAGCATACAACTCTTGGCATTTAACAAATAAATTATAAAACTCTGATTAACATATAAAATAATAGCTTTTGTATTCAGAATGTAATTGTTATTTACACCAGCTAAAATTCAGAGGTATTTCTACTTAGCAACCCATTTTAGTAACAGTATAAGACAATTTAAAATCATACTTACTTTACATAAATCACTTTGTGTTGATCACTTATCATAGTGATTTGTATTTTTAATTTTAGGAAATAATTATTGCAATAGTAGATGCTAAAAACTTTAAAATTTTTTATTTTGTTAATTTTTTTTAAACCACTATTTTACCAACAAGAAATTGTTGTATTTGTTGTAGTAACTTAAGTTATCATGCACTTAAATTACTTTGCCATTAAATGTATAGATTTTATCAATTGTTGTTTATTGCATTTGAAGAAATGCTCAATTCCATAATACTGAAATTTATGAAACTATTAAAAATATTATATAATATTTGTTAGTTCTTAGAAAATATTGGTAATCGTATTACTGACATATAGAAATGTGTTACATGATTGTAACATTAAATACAATAAGACTTTTTAAAAACCTCAAAAGATGTTGATTTGTGGTTTTTTTATTTAACAATACAAAAATGATTCATTTGAATAGAAAAGTCGGGTATAGGTATGTGACGTCAATAGTAAATATTCAGTTTTGGTTCTGTAGTAGTAGTAACTTGAATATTTTTTACTGTATTAACTAACCAATTTTTTAAAATGCAACCAATCATTAAAGGATTACAGCAATACCACCATGCATGTGGTGTTATCGGACAAAGCAGACATGATATACATATTCAAATGTAAAATTAAATGTCAGATAGTGAACCAATTCATAATAATGATACAAAGCTTTTTGATATTTGGAACGATAAAATTAACAAAATTAGTTTTGAAAATACACCAAAAAATACAATTAATTTGTATTAATTGATTAAAAACCATGTAAAGTAGTAAAAAATTTGGCCTCGTGCTATTAACAGTCTCTATGACAAAATTATCTCGGTAAATTCTCTAGGTCTATTATAGGTGATAATTTTTTACTGTAATAAATAATCAATCAGAATATTTGATTTCCTTGCGTTTTTGAAAATTTAATCAATTATTAACGGATTACAGCGATAGTTTTTTACTGTATCAATTAACCAATAAAAAGGTTTTATTTTATTGCATTTTTTAAAATTCAACCAATCATCAACGGATAACAGCGATAACACCACGGGTGTGGTGTTATCGGGCAAAGTAGACATGATATATTCAAATGTGAAATCAAATGTCAAATAGTAAATAAATTCATAATAATCATACAAAGATTTTTTGATATTTCTAACAACAAAATTAACAACATTCTTTTAGAAAATACACTACAAAACACAATATATTGTATGAATTGATTAAAAAACATGGAAAGTAGTAAAAAATTATCTTACCAAATACACCTCGAGCATTGATAAATACTCAAAATTTTGTCGCAGAGAATGTTTCAAACGTGCTTCTTTAAGGTAATAAATTTCAATAAATTAAAAAAATTGTTTATATGGACGTAATTTGAAGTACTTTTTAATTCATTCAATCCATGGCATAATGATTATTGCAAAAATTCTCTAATTGTTATTTTTGCATTAAGGTATCGAAACGATGATTGCATCTGTTTTATAATTGATGTCATGTAACAGAAACACGCTGTATATTATTATAATATACAGGGTGTTTGTGATATACGACTGTATATTCAAAGAGTAGTTTCCTTGTGGCGTTAAATAAAATTGTTTACATGATTTATTTAATACAACGTACATGCAAGCTTGCGAACTTAAACTAAGTTCTTTGTCATTAATTTGTTTTATGGTGAAATTTTTATGTCTAAAGAAAATGTTGGTCTATGGTGGCTTATTTTTGAAAAACTCTGCAATTAAAGTCTGTCTTGAGTATTTATATGAGTGGAAATTTTTCTGTTATCATATATCAATATTTATTTCTTTGTGTTGATACTAACTTACCTTAACAAAATGTATTTTGTGTTTGCAATTGCTTTTATCTGCGGTTGTAACCAAAACAACATAGTTAATTTTTTTAGAACTCAGTTCGACAACCTGTTTTATTTTTGCATCGGTTTTAACAGTTATTACTAAGTCATTAGCGTAAATTGCATTCAATAAACTTTATTTTGACGTCAGTGCAAAGATTTAAAGATACTAGGTTGTTCATTTACCTACAAATGCCGTAAACAAGAAAGACCACCTTATGTACTAGCAGCCAAAGATTAAGTAAAAGAATAGAACTTTTCGATAAAAACAAAACTTTAATATTTGTTTTTCTTTTATGTATATGCAAGTATTGCAAATTATACTAGAGAAATAGCTCGCAGAGTTAATATTTTCCATAGTGCGGTACATCGTATTTTGAATAAATCTTTTCGTATGATTAATATGTTAAACGATTCAAACAGTTAACCGACGTTGGTTTTTGCACCAGGACGTAAGTTTTGTGAATGGTAGAAGTATCAACAAATTTAGATCGCGACGTTAGTGCTAAAATACTATTTTTGGATTAGTGTAGTTTTTTTACAAAATGGAAGTCTGATTTTTTAAAATACGCATTTTTAATTAAAAAATACGTTAATTAAGCCGTTTATTTTACAGGAAAAACTTACGGGTGAAATGTACCTAACTTTCTTACAATAAACTTTTTTGCAAGAATTTGATAGCTTACGTATGTAAGTCACCCCGTTTGATACTTCTTAAATATTTTTTGGCTTGTGGAAACGGCACCAGACCATAGCCAATTTGTAGTATAAACACTAACATTTTGAACTTTTTTTTAGCTATAGGAAAGGTGAAGTGTACGCATCCGCTGTAAATAAAAGACAAAAGCTGCAAAATTTAATTTTTGCGGTAGCAAGTGCAATTATTTACGCAAGTAACAAACAATTTTTGGCTACTTCTATAAATTTGTGTTTTAGTCAATAAAGGACATTTTGAACATTTATTATAATTTGTTACACTTAAAAGCGGTTAAAACAAAAATTGCCTAAATGAAAACAACATAAATGGGGTTTTTACTCGGTGTTCGGCGGTAAAGAGTGTGTTAGTTCAGAATAGAAATTTGTGAGTATTTTAGAAATGTCAGAAACAGAATTAACATACTCAAAATTGGTGTGAACGCCAATCAAGAACGCGGTGTGATAATAAGGCATTGGTACATTTAAAATTTACAAATTTATTATAAAACAACATTAATAAAATTAAAAAATTAATTGGCAAAATACAAACTTTGGAATTTAATTAAAAACAAAAAAAATTAAAGAAACTGCATGGTTACTTATTAATAAGATGAGCAAACAAACGTAAAAGTTAAACAAAGAAATATTAATGTAAGAGAAAAAATGTTTAGTTAAATTAAACTTAAACACACGAATCGATTGGTTATATTTGTTGTCTGACGAAATTACATAAATCAATTTTTGGAATTATAAAAAATACACTTTGATAAGTTTAAAGCCCTTGAGTTACACAGAATTTAAACATTATTTCAATGCACTAAACTTAAATTGTATATACTTAAAGTAATTTTTGTTTCCTAATGAAAGCTGCGTGTGACTGAACCCAAAAGCTATAAGAATAATCTTAGACAATAACATTCTGAAGAACTTACTCGAGGCGGCGGTAACGGATTGATTAGGTATAATATTTATGTAGCTGCAAAAATGCGAATTTGAATTATGTTAGTTTCTACGATACAAAACATTACTCAAACTTAATATTACGTGAAAAATTAATTTGCATAACCAAAAACTTCGGGTACTTTTAACCCTAAATACACAGATCTTAGAGGGTCTGTAATAAAAAATACAGCACTGATTGAATGGAAATAAAGAACGTATAATAAAAAGTAAAAATACATTTAATGAATGCAAAACAATAATTTGACCACGGCAAACAATCGTAAGCACAGACCTCAACGTAATGGGTTAAATAGAAATAATTACAAAGATGTGAACTACTTAAATTTATTATCTATACTTAATTAACTATTTACATTAAAGAACAATATTTGAATTAAACATATTAGAAATAAAACAGGATTTAAAATAAAATATTTGGACGCCAATCACCTTTTCAATTGGTGATGAATAAAAAGCGTAAAATCTTACATCTAATTATTAATTATTGATAATAAATGCAAATGTCGTAAACGTTTGATTTGTTATGAGTGAAAAGTTTTTAATAACACAATTTAATTATTTGAAGATAAAATGCAGTATCTTAATTTTAGTTGACTCACCATGTTTAATATAACGTTATCGGATATCTTCTATTTTTAGCACATACTTTGTTCTTGTGATAAAATTCTTCTAAAGGAATGTAGATTTCAAAAACCCACCAGCAAGCATGAATTATCCATGTATAATAAACTTCATTAACGAAAAATCCAGTAATTAAACGACAAAACCAAAATGAAAAGATCCAGAATAAAAATCCAATAAACGAAAAGATCCAATAAAAAGAAAGATCCAAATAAAAAGAAAAGACCCTAAATATAAATAATTAGAATGATTTTTTAAATGACATCATGTACTCACGCTGCATTTACACTTAGCAACGGTCTTCAAAATAATTTCCTTTGTCTTAACTATTGCGCAATATTGCGAAGTCACTAAAAATGTTGAATTCAATAGAAAAATTATATCAAAATAAAGGTAAACTCACCAATAATTAGATGGAATGAATAAAAATTAAATTACATGCGTTTTTACGCCATAATCAAGAAAATTTTGTCTTCCTCGCATCACTCACGTGAACTCGCAAGATTGCTCAAACGGAAAATGGAGTTCAGCTACCCTCAAGTCGGTTAAAACAACGCGACGTTGCCAAACTGAATAAATTTACGTGCAGTATTAGTTGCAAAAAATAAACGAATGTAAAATTGAATTTTAATTGTAATGAATTCAAACGGGACGTTACACACCCCCTCCATAAAATTTGAAATCGGAAGGTTTCAAACTTCGAAGTGCAGAACAAAACAAACAAACGCAAAATAAACGACAACAAACGCAAAAAGTAATAACAAACGCAAAATAAACAACAACAAACGCAAAAAGCAAGTCTCGCAACATTGTTGCACAAGAGTCAAATTCCAAAACTTATTTCAAAAATAACTTAACCTAATGAAATCCTAATCTAAACCTTAAACTAGAAGTCAAAATCGGTAAAGGTAATAAAACTTAATAAGTCACAATCGAGGATAGCGGATTACACTTTAAGAATACCGTCCAACCTACCATTTTTCCAAAGCGGAAGATGAAACTAGAATTACAAGTTCGACAGTACTATGTAACGAAGGATATAGATAAAAGAGGGACGTCGCGCGAATCCGCGTCATCGTTTGACGTATATTCCACAAATACCAAAACCACTCGAAACAATTTCCACCTTACTAAATAACTCAAAAAGAGAAGAGATTGAAAATAGAATTGAAGAAGAAATATTAAACAAAAGTTCCCAAGGTTAGTCGGCTCTTACGACAAGCAACAGGTATTGCTGTGAGAAAATTCTGCTCCCGTCCTCACACAGGGCAAATGAATAAATGACAAGATTAAATACAAAACTTTAAAATGAAAATGAAAATCATCACCAATACTTCAAACAAGGAAAATAGGTATTAATGCTCTAAAATGAGTTTTAAAGTTTCACATATAATTATATGCTCAAAGGTAAACTCAAAATGTTCGTCTTAACAATTGCACGCAAGCAATTAAAAACTCAAATACGAGAAGACGAGTTCCAGAGAAGAAATTCTCAGAATCGGCAATAAATGTAATCAAATACATCAAAATAAAGCAGTAAAATAACTGCAAATAAAATAAGTCTTTGGTCAGCGCATTAACCAAAGAATTCATATACCCACACTGTGGTATACAATAAACATTGAGATTTCCTCAACATAAAATAAAATATAAAATACAAAACATAAGGCATCCAATCACTTAGATTGTAATGACCCTCAAGGGCGAGCATCAATAAAATTTAATTAAAAATGTAAAATCCCATCTGAAGCTTGAAGTAAAAGAGAATCACAAAAATCTAATGAGGTTTCAAATCTTTAACATGAAAAATTCCTAACGGCTTATTATCAGGTGAAGATAATCTATAAGTCGTTGGACCCATAACTTGAACAACTTTCGCTTCAATAAATTTTGGAGCTAATTTAGAACTAAAATGCTTTGATGCATCCGAAAGAACGAAATTTTTCTTCCAAACCAAATCTCCAAGTTTAAGTTTTAAAGGTCTACGCCGTAAATTATAAGAATGAGAATTACGCTCGTAAGCTAAATGAAAATTACGTTTAACTTCTTTAAAAATAGGTGACAATTCATTAATATCTTGAACTAACTGTTTGCGAGTATTCAAAGTCAACTCCTCCTCCCTAAAATTTTTAAACTTACCATAAAAATCTCCAGAAATTGGAACAGTACGACCAAAGGCCAAAAAAGAAGGTGTAAATTTAGTGGACTCGTGCACAGCATTGCGTAACGCGTGACCAATTTTATGAATTTCAACATCCCAATCTTTATGACTGTCAGAAATATAACTACGAATAGCAGTACCAATCACTTTGTTAACTCTTTCTACGAAATTAACCTGTGGGTGATAACTAGCATTAAACCAAACAGAAGAAATTTTATATGACTGCATCAATTTATTAAACAGTACACTTTTAAATTGAGGACCATTGTCCACCATACAAATCTGAGGAACACCATAAACCAAAAATACGTAATTTTCCAAATATTCACAAATACGTTTTGCAGAAGCATTGCGCATCGGATGAATCAAAGTAAATTTAGTGAACCAATCACAAACAACTAATAAAACTGTATTGCCTTGTTTCGAACGAGGAAACGGACCTACTAAATCAATTAAAAGACATTGAAAAGGAAATGAAACTTCTTTTTCTTTACCCATAAATCCAAAATGATTAAACTGAGAAGATTTACTCTTACAACAAAGAGAACAACGACGAATATATTTAGCAACATCAGACTTCAATTTAGGCCAATAATATAATTCTTTAATTTTCGAAAAGGTCTTGGTAACACCTAAATGTGAAGAGGAAGGGTCATCATGACACTGAAGTAAAATTGATTTCCGTAAACTTTTAGGAACTACTAACTTCCACTCAACTAAATTTGAATTAATTTCTAAATTATTTGAAACGAATTTATAAAGTTTTCCATCATCTATTCTCCAATCAGGATACAAATCTGGTTGATTAGTAATATTATCAATCATCTTTTAATACCAAGGATCAAAATCAGTAATAGAAAATTCCAATGAAGTAATTTCCAAAGGAGCACGAGAAAGAGCGTCAGGAACAACATTAAATTTTCCCTTACGGTGAATAACTTCAGAATCAAATTGTTGAAGCTTTACGCTCCATCGAGCTAAACGACCTGAAGGATCTTTTAAATTATTAAGCCAAATCAAAGAATGATGATCAGTAACGACTTTAAAATGAGTACCTTCAATATAAGGACGAAATTTATGAATTGCAAAAATAACAGCTAAAAGTTCACGTTCGGTAATTGAATAATTACGTTCGGCTTTATTCAAAGTACGAGACGCATAAGCAATGACTTTTTCATTTGTTTCTTCCCCTTGGGTAAGAACACAACCTACTCCATAATTGGAAGCATCACATTGTAAATAAAATGGTTTAGTAAAATCTGGACTAGCTAAAATAGGTGCTTCTACTAAGCGTGATTTAATTATATCAAATGAATCTAAAGCTTCTTCGGTCCAAACAACAGTTTCTTTCTTCTTCTTTCCTTTCAACAAATTATTAATAGGAGCCAAAATAGTTGAAAAATCTGAAATGAATCTACGATACCAACTACACATACCAGTAACACGTTTGATTTCCCTGGCTGTCTTAGGTAACGGAAAATTAACAATTGCATCAATTTTAGAAGGATCGGTTTGAAGACCATTCTTATTAACAAGATGACCTAGATATGACAATTCAGGTTTACAAAATTCACATTTAGCCAAATTAATAGTAAAATTTGCCTCCTTTAAACGTTGATAAACTTTCTCTAAAATTTCTAAATGTTCTTTAAAAGTACTGGAAATGATAATTATATCATCAAGATATACAAAAACAAATTGAGATAAAGACTCGTCAAATAAGGTGTCCATTAAACGTTGAAGAGTGCTAGGAGCATTGGTTAAACCCATAGGCATAACTCTATATTCAAATAAACCCCTACGAGGTACAGTAAAAGCAGTTTTTTCCTTACTTGCATCATCAAGAGGAATTTGCCAAAAAGCTTTCTTTAAATCAATAGACGTTGTTGTGTTTCTGCTTAATCATTTAAAACCAACTCATTTAGTTATGCAGTTTATTCTACCTTATGCATACAGGAAGTGAATTTATCCTTATAATACAACTTATTGGCTTATCATTTCTAGTTTATAAATTTTAGTGGGGCCATCGAGCGTGCGCTCATTTAATACCTCATTTAATACATTACAACACTTCCCCCTTAAGAAAAAAAACAAAATACATTTTAATTTAGTAAACAATATTTAACCTTAGAAAAATTTTATTATACTTAAAATAAGATGTATCAATTAAAATTAACGATTATATTTTGTAAATAAAATACATATATTCTTAATTTAACAAATCCTTAAAACTAGAAAATTAATATTTAATAATGAGTTATAATTTAAAATTAACAATTATATCTTTCCGGTGGTTTAATTACTCTTGTGGGCCTCTTTAATATATTAGGTGACGTACTAATAGTACTTTCTAAAATTTTATTTTCCCCATCATTAAAGTTTGGAATTACAAATTCATTCCAAGGTGACAAAGATTTTTTTAATTGGTTAGCGTGTCTATTCCATTGCAAATTTAAACTTGGTATAAAAACTAAGTAAGTACATGATCCAATTTTTCTTTTAATTATTCCTTTACAGAATGTTGTTTTTAATTTATTTCTATAGTCTTTGACTAAGACACACTCGCCTTTACTAAAATTTAATTTTTTGCTGCCTTTATAATATTTTTTTTGATTAACTAGTGATTTATTAACAGTCGTTTGTATATTTTGATCGCAATTATTTGAAACATTATTATCTGGTAGCAATAAATCAAATCTAGTTCTTAATTTTCGTCCGAACATAAGAAATGCAGGACTAACCCCTGTAGTCATATGAACAGTGTTACGGTAATCAAATAAGAATCGGCTCAAAAGTTGATTTATTGTGATGGTTTGTGGTTTCTCAGCATTTTCATGTAAAGCTTTAATTAAAGCATTTTTGACCGTTTTGACACAATTTTCTGCAGCTCCATTAGAAGCAGGGTTGTACGGTGGACTAAAAATTAATTTAGTGTTATTTTTCTCCATAAAATTTATGAAATTTACTGAAGTAAAATAACTGGCATTGTCCGCTACTACCGTTTTAGGAAGTCCAAATCTTGCAAAAACGCTCCTAAGTACTTTAATTGTGAGATCTGTGTTAGCGCTTGCCAATTCGGCTACTTCTACCCACTTACTGTGAGCGTCGACAATTACTAAAAAATATCGACTAGCTACTGGTCCAAAGAAATCAATGTGAAGTCTATCCCAAGGTGATTTTGGCCACGGCCATGAATTTAACTCTAGTTTAGGTGCACTAACGCTATAAGAACAGCAAGAATTGCAATTTTTCACTAATATTTCTATGTCTTTATCAAGTCTAGGCCACCAAAAGTAAGCTCTAGCTAAATTTTTTGTTTTAACAATTCCAAAATGATTTAAATGTAATTCGTTCAAAATTAAATTACGCAATGTTAATGGAATTACTAAACGGTGATTCCAAAAAATACAATCTTGATTAACACTAAGTTCACATTTTTTTTGAAAGAAATAATTTAATTCGGGAACTCGACATTTCTTAGGCCAGCCATTTAAAATATAATCTTTGACTTTTATTAACAATTCATCTTTCTTTGCTTCTAATCTAACCGTTTCAAAATTTAACTTAACATCTGGATTATTATTAAAAAAATAACAATAGTCTAATTCTTTTTCTACACTAAAATCGTTTGAAGATTGACATGGCAGACGTGAAAAAGCATCTGCTAAATTTTTATTTGATTTAACAAATTCTAATTCATATTGATAATTACTAAGAATTACGGCCCAACGTCTTAAACGATTAGCTGAAAATTCAGGTATCTTTTTATTATTTCCGAAAATAGCTAATAACGGTTTATGATCCGTTTGTAATTTAAATTTTTTAGCATACAAATATTGGTTAAATTTTGTTACCCCGTATATGATAGCTAAACCTTCTTTTTCTATTTGTGAGAATTTTTGTTCGCTGGACGTCAGCGTGCGTGATGCGTACGCTATTGGCTTTTCTACCCCTGATGGAAAAGTGTGGCTGATTACGGCACCGATACCACATGACGCTGCATCTACTGTGAGCTTTATGTCTAAATTAGGATTGAAATGTACTAAAATTTCAGGAGAAATTAAAATACTTTTGATTTGATTAAATGCATTTTCACATTCCTTATTCCATACCCATTTTTCGCTTTTTTTAGAAGTTTATACAAAGGATATGCAATGTTAGACATTTTTTATAAATTTTTCATAGTAATTAACAAGACCTATAAATGATTTTAATTGAGTAATATTAGTAGGGGCAGGAGCTTCAATAATTGCTTTAGTGTTACTATCTTCTGTGCCCTAAATATTCAAGTTTTTTTTTAAAAAACTACACAATAAACACAATTTAAGACCAGGGTCTTTCAAGACCTGCAAAACTTCTTTTAATTTGGGGAACTGCTCATTTTCATTTTTTCCTATTACTAAAATATCATCAATAAATGCAACCACTCCTTCTAATTTGTTAAGTAAACTATCCATAATTTTTTGAAAAATAGAAGGTGCTGAGGCCACGCCAAAAGTTAAATTATTATATTGAAATAAACCCTTATGAGTATTAATAGTTAACAATTTCTTTGAATCGCAGTCTACGCCAATTTGCTGAAAAGCTTGTGACATATCTAACTTACTAAAATGAATTCCCCCTTGCAGCTTACTGAATAGATCTTCAATTCGCGGCAGAGGATGATGGTCCGCTTGGATATAAGGATTTATTGTGACTTTAAAATCACCACAGAGCCGTATTTTACCATCTTTTTTGATTACCGGAACGATGGGCGAGGCCCATTCACTGTAGTCAACTTCTGACAGTATACCTAAAGAAATAAGGCGATTTAATTCATTTTCGACTAGTGTACGAATAGCGTAAGGAATTGGTCGAGCTTTAAAAAATTTTGGCTGTACATTATTATCTTTAAGTTTAATTGAAGCTACCCCTTTTTTAAAACGACCTAATTTTTCATCAAAAACCTCATGAAATTCGTTTATTATTTCATTCAATTTTGGATGAATCTTATTAATATTTAAAAAATTACAATAACTTAATTCCATGTGAAATTTACTTAAAAAATCTCTTCCTAAAATAGGAGGTCCTCCATTTTCCATAACAAACAAATCTATGTTTTTTACATCATTTTTATACATAATTTGAACATTTATAAGTCCCAACGGCGTAACCTTAGTTCCATTATAAAAATAAAATTGTTTATCAGTACGATTTAGATTTACATCTGAGAAGAAATTGTTGTACAAATTACTTGAAATACAAGAACAACTCGACCCAGTATCAATTTGAAAATTTAAACGAATTTTGTTATTTATGAGAACATCAATAGTAAATTTCATTTTATTAGCGGTTTCAAGGCTAGTAAAATTTCCTTCTATAGAATAAATATTTACATCATTGAGTTCTTCTATAAAATTATTTTTACAAGTATTTTTATTTAATTTAAATTGAAACTTTTTTGTACACACTGTAGATATGTGACCCGGTTGTTTGCATTTATTACAGCTATGTGACTTAAAAAAACACTTATCTGAATTATGGTTGGTTTTTCCACAGTGTCTGCATCTTCGATACCCATGCTGCATGTTTTTTGAAAATGTCGTTAAACTTCGGCTGCTTGAACTCGTTGAAGGCTTTTCTGTTGATTTCGAGTTGCGCAGATGATTTATCGGCTCTTGACTGATTGCGCCCTGTACTTGATTAACTTCGAAGTGACCTATTGCCGCCATTTTTCTTCCTGCGATGTCAACTGCTTCTTCAAAAGTTACTGTTGCTTTTTCTTCTAGCAAACGATCCAAAATTGCTCCTTTTTCATACCCGCAAATAAACTTGTCACGTAGATACTCGTTCAATGACTCACCAAAGTTACACGTGACAGCCAAATTTCTTATGCGCGCTGCCCAGTCTTTCACTGTTTCATGTGGTGATTTTCTAGCTTCATAGAATTTACATCGATCCGCAAAAAGTGATCGCACTGGTGCAAAATGTTTATCAAAAACGTCATTTATCTCACTAAATTTTTTGTTTTCCGGTGGTACCGGACTACATACACTATAAATTAGTTTGTACGCGTTTTCGTCTAACATATTTAACAGAATCGCACACTTAATTTTGTCATCCGTTATACCATTTGCAGTAAAATAATTATTTAATCTTGCTTTATATATTGTCCATTCCGATACGTTTAAAACGAACTCGTGCAGTTGACCGATAGCGTGCGGTATTTTATCAGTCTTTTCAATTTCTCGCGGCATTGTAAAGAATTTAATTTAATTTAAATGTTGCAATATTTAATTCTATTTACTTATTTTAGATTTATTAGAAACTATTTAGATATAATTTATAATTTTTACCTCGTCGCCACTTGTTGTGTTTCTGCTTAATCATTTAAAACCAACTCATTTAGTTATGCAGTTTATTCTACCTTATGCATACAGGAAGTGAATTTATCCTTATAATACAACTTATTGGCTTACCATTTCTAGTTTATAAATTTTAGTGGGGCCATCGAGCGTGCGCTCATTTAATACCTCATTTAATACATTACAGACGTCAAATATCGGGCATCTCTAAATCTATCTAAAATATCGTTTAAATAATATAGTGGACATGCATCCTTCTTAGTCAAAAAATTTAATTTTTTTGCATCAAAGCAAACTCTATAGTCGCCTGACTTCTTCTTAACCAATACCATGGGAGAACTCCAAGGGCTTGTACTAGGCTGTATGATACCTTGTTCTAACATATCATTAACTTCTTTATTTGCATGCTCAAGCATTGCAGGAGATAAAGGATAATAACGCTGTTTCACTGGAACTGGATCACCTGTATCAATTGAGTGAGTAACTCTACTAGTTAAACCTAATTGAGGTCTGTCTAAAGACTCAAATAATTTAATAATTTTCGACAAACCGGATTTTTGTTCATCACTTAAGTCACTTAAAGATTTAATCATCTGAAAATTTGAAGTTTCCGCAGAATGTGCAAAGAATTCATTATTAATAAAATCTACAGTTAAACCAAAGGTTTGACAAAAATCAATCCCTAACGTTAAAGCAGTTTCGATTGTGTCAGACACAATGACATTTAATGAACGGGTAGTTCCATTAATAACAAAAGGCAAATTAATTGTACCTAAAATTCTTTGAAAATAACCATCGGCTGTAGTTAATGAAGGAAATTCATGATTTCTATTCAATTTCAAATCATATTTATCAATTAAGTAAAGTCCTGGCTTACCTAAAATTAAAACATTAGCACCGGAATCCAAAAGAGAAAGAAAATTTTCATTAAAGATTGTAACATTTAAATGAGGTCTAGAATCCCTAGCCTTTTGAGAAAATTTTGAAGAAACCTTAAACGATTTGTAAAAATGGTTGACTTTTAACAGCCAATTATTCCAATCAGTTTTGTCAGTCCTATGAATAGGAACTGAGAAACATTGACTGACACGATGCTTCTCAAAACTTAGTTTTTTGAAGTACATTTGGGACAGTCTCTAACTGTAACACCAGAATATCCACAAAAATAACAGAACTTTCTTCGACTCTGCGAACAAGTATGAAACGAATGACCTGTTCCACTACAATTATAACAAACCGTAGTTGATTTGGCTGTATTAACTAAAATAGGTTTCAAAATTGATTTATTTTTAATAATCAAATTTTTATTAGAATTGGTTGAATTAACCTTAGGTTTTTGAAAAAACGTTGATTTCGGTTTTACACCAGAATCTTTAGAATCAGTTGTCAAAGTCGGGTTAATTTGAGAATCTGTTGGCTTAACAGCTTCCAAAACCTTACATAAAGAAATTAATTGAAGAATAGAAGTAATAGTCTTCAAAGCAAGTTGAGACGCATAATAAAATTGCAAATTTCTTTTAATAATTTTTATCTGTTCAGTTTCAGGTACTGAAATGTCCAATTGTGAAAATTGATTCACCATTTGAGATATAAAAACAGTCGGTGACTCTTTAACTAATTGCTTTCGAGATTTTATCTCAGCTAACAAATTTTCATTGTAATCTTCAGGTAAGAAATCTTGTTTCAACTTAAGAACCAATTCATCCCAAGAATTAACAGTAGGGCGAATAGCACGATACCATGATAAACCAGAATCAGCAAAAAGATCAATTGCACCATCAAATAATTCCTGAAAACTAACTTTACGCGCAACTCTAAGTTCATTGCAACGTTGAACAAAAGACAAAACTGAAATATCTTTAGGATTTCCAGTAAACTTTAACTGCCATTTATAAATTGGTAAACGGTACTCGACGATTGAAAAATATGCAATAAATTTGAAAAATCGTTACTTGAAAATGTAACTGAAGGAATAGACGTATTCATATTAGTCATAGTTGGAATTGAAGTTGTCGGAACATTAATGTCAACAGAAGAAGTAACTTGAACAGAAGTAGATTCATGCTCAATAGCTTCAACAAAATAATTAAAATCAGAAGATAACCCTTGTGTTGCATCAACACTCTCAAGCAAAACTAATGAATCAATAACCATACGTATTAAATTATTAGAAATATCAAGAAATTCATCACTAAAAGTTATGTAATTCAACCTACGCAAAACATGAGTAAAGCGTGTGCTTAATCGAAGATATTCACTCTTTTTCGGTTTAATTTTATAAATATTCAGTAATGCATTTAATTCATTTACTTTAACATTCAAAATATTCAACTCGTCTTGTTGGTCAATGTCAACTTTAACATAATTTGGAAAAATCGTTAAATCAAATTTTTCAAGAGATAATTTAGCTAGTAACAACTTTCGTCTACTATCGACATTTTCATTACTAGCATCAACGCCTCGCAAAAACAATTCATGACATAGCTCGTCACTTCTGATAGCTTCGACAAAATACATGATCACAATAAAATCAAATTCAAAAATAAATCTTAACCTAAAATACACAATACAAAAAAACAAAGTACAAAAGTATTCAAAATATAGGAAATTCACAGTAATTACTTCATTCAAAATTCAGCCCCAAGTTGGTAGCGACAGTGTAATAAAAAATACAGCACTGATTGAATGGAAATAAAGAACGTATAATAAAAAGTAAAAATACATTTAATGAATGCAAAATAATAATTTGACCACGGCAAGCTATCGTAAGCACAGACCTCAAGGTAATGATTGAATGGAAATAATTACAAAGATGTGAACTCCTTAAATTTATTACCTATACTTAATTAACTATTTACATTAAAGAACAATATTTGAATTAAACATATTAGAAATAAAACAGGATTTAAAATAAAATATTTGGACGCCAATCACCTTTTCAATTGGTGATGAATAAAAAGCGTAAAATCTTACATCTAATTATTAATTGTTGATATTAAATGCAAATGTCGTAAACGTTTGATTTGTTATGAGTGAAAAGTTTTTAATAACACAATTTAATTATTTGAAGATAAAATGCAGTATCTCACCATGTTTAATATAACGTTATCGGATATCTTCTATTTTTAGCACATACTTTGTTCTTGTGATAAAATTCTTCTAAAGGAATGTAGATTTCAAAAACACACCAGCAAGCATGAATTATCCATGTATAATAAACTTCATTAACGAAAAATCCAGTAATTAAACGACAAAACCAAAATGAAAGGATCCAGAATAATAATCCAATAAACAAAAAGATCCAATAAAAAGAAAGATCCAAATAAAAAGAAAAGACCCTAAATATAAATAATTAGAATGATTTTTTAAATGACATCATGTACTCACGCTGCATTTACAGCGTGAGTTAGCAACGGTCTTCAAAATAATTTCCTTTGTCTTAACTATTGCGCAATATTGCGAAGTCGGTTAAAACAACGCGACGTTGCCAAACTGAATAAAATTACGTGCAGTATTAGTTGCAAAAAATAAACGAATGTAAAATTGAATTTTAATTGTAATGAATTCAAACGGGACGTTACAGGTCAAATACCTATCGCATCACGTGCCAACTCTTAGCTCTTGATATTATTTGTTCCAAAATTACTACATCATTAACATTGTCTTAATGACAACTGCGTTTTTTTTTACAAACTTTTACACGTTTCGACAAAGAAAATATCAAAGAAATCGCATATAGTCAAAGTGCAACCAACCCACTTGCTAAATGTACTAACAATTTATTCTCACAACATCCGCCAAATTATCAAATGATGACAGAACATAAATGAAACTCTTAACGGTGTTTAAATAAACAAACTACCATAAGACCGAAAAAAAACAAATTATAATGCAATCTAAATTTTACTAACACAAAAAAAATGCCAAATCATCTAAAACACATCAAACGGACGATTTAATAACGTAAAACCATAAATTAATTTAACACAAATATTTACTTACAAATTAGAAATGACAAGGATGATTTGAAATACGTCAATTAAATAGCAGATACTTTAGAATTCAATCAAAAACTTTCAATAAAATGTTAACTGACAACGTAAATTTAAAACAAACGTAGTTACAAAGGTCCACAAAAAAGTACACAAAAAAATCCAACGCAGGTTACAAACTTTAAGCTACCAAAACTTAAGTTTACTTTTTTTGTATTGTTGTAGCAGCACGCTGCTGTTAGCAGCTGGAAGATTACAAAAGTATTTGTTTAGTTTTATTTTTGCATAATAATTTATTTGTTGAAGTTGGTTGACCTACATAACAATACCACCTGTAAATACGTTATTTTTAAGGTATTATTTAGTATGTGCAGTTCTTAGAATAGCTACTTAATTTAACTACAGTAATTTATCTATGTATTATGTAGTTTTTTGTGTTTATTTTTGTTATTAATGTCAGGAAAATTGCTGCGAATAAATTTACACTTTTTAGAACTATTTACTTTTATTCCCAATGTCAACAACCTTGGGAGATTATTTAATGCAACAGGTTCTAAATTCAACAGAACTTTTATTTTGATATTTTTCTGTATTTATGCTCTAAAGCTTTTTAAAACAACTACTTGTTAATTAGACACACCAGTATATACGTATAATATGTTGGTTAGTTCTTCCCTCCGAGTGTAATTGTATGACATTATTAAAATTATCTAAACTATATTTTAGTACATGAATAGCTGCGATATACATAAAAATTACATTAACTTTTATTGCCAAATAGTTTCTATTATTTGCTTGTTAATATTTTCTAATATTTTAGATTTTCTTAAGGCGTAATCTGCAGATGTTTGTTTTAAAAGAGTTTGCGATTTATAGTACTTCTATATGTTCATATCTTATACATTTGCACAAAACCTTAAAATAGAATAGATGGTTCAAGTTGACAGTTTATAATTTTTTCATGTATTTAAAATTTAAAAACAACAAATTTTGTTAGCTCTCATTGGAAAAAACAAATAACTAAATAAATGATGACAAATAACGAATAGGAACAAAAGGATGTACGTTGTGTAGGTTGAAACTGAAATTGATTAGTTTGCATTTGTTAAAATAAATAAACGTTTGTTATGCTTTTATTTATTTGAAACATTTTTAATGCCATTCAAAACGAATTTTGCAATTATATCTGAATAAAGTTTTATAGTTATATTATCAAAAACTGGAAATAAATTACGTGGCTCTGTTATTCTTTACGAAACAAAGTTCATTATTAATACATCTTGTACCTTTAAAAGAAAATCATGGTTTAACATTATTTTAATAAACGTCAGTAGCTTTGACTAACAAAAAACAACAAATAGCATTTTATATTAAATACTTATAATGAGGTATTAAATAAATCTCATTTATTTTCTAAGAAAGAACAAAGTCTTTTTTACTTTTACATACTTATTAAATAATGAAGTATACAATACATACAAAGTCTGAATAAAAATTTTGTTAAAATTGTAAACAAACATTTACTTTTATGTAGTACGTAAGTTGTTATTTTCTTTTTAAAGAGGAAATATTAAACTGTAGCTACACTGATAATGTTATTTGATTCAATCAAAATTGTAAAATTGTCTATAATTTTATTCCAATTGTTGTAAAGGTCTGCCTATTGTTAATTTACGATAGGTTTATGGAAACGGCATCAAATTTCCGTTTTCGAATTCATACGATTAAAATTGCCGCAATAAAAAGCCATCATGAAATCTAATCGTTGACGTTTTGCGAACGATTTATTGGTCATAATTGCTCGCCCTGATTTATACTCCCATCTGCTTAAAACTTATGTCAATTTATTGGCATACTGTTTTTATACCCATATTTTATTATGTAAAAGCATATTAAACGATAAAAACTACCAATTTATTAAAAATTTTATTTCTTTATTAAACGTTCATATTTTACTGCTCTTTTATTTTAATGTTAAATATCGTAACCAATGTATAATTAATAAATATTCTTTTTTGCAAGCATACTATTTTTTGTTACAGTTTGTTTTAATTTTATAATCTATAATAAACTTTAAATGCAATTCAATATACAATTAAATCATGGTTATTTTTTTACAAACCGTAAATGAAGTATTATTTTAAACGCTTGATTTTCAAAAGTATGTCGGTGCAGTTTGCACTAATTGAGGTATTTATGTAATTACGAGTTTTTAATAAAAGTAAGATAACTAACTCAAAGTTTATATTATTGTTATGAGGTAAAATACAAACTGCTCCAAAAACGTATTTCTTGATGTTGTTTCTATATTAAAATAGATCCTTTGATGTGGAGGATAGGCACCAGTCAGAAATATAATTAGGCGGCTACGTTTCGTTAGCTATTGTGCTAACATCATTGGTGATTATAATTTAATTATAAAAGTATCACAGTCAAGAACATTATTAAATAGTAAATATTATTAAAAACTTACCAACTAGAGTAATAAATTACAATTACAACAAAAAACAAAGGAACTAACAGAATCTTGTTCGTTCACTAATATTACGTTTGTGTTAACAAGACTAAAATTGGAACTTGCCTTAGCCTAAACGTTAAATTTTTGCCTATACATACATGTAATTAGTATGAAAGGTAGGTATAAGACAAAAATATATAAAGTATACGACACAAACAGAACCCACATATGAATCGAATTGCAATACGCACTCCACCTAAGGAGACCTCTGAAACAATTCGACAAAATGTTTGCAGCATTGTAAGAAAAGCAAAACCGCCACGCTCTAATATTAACAGACATGAGAAAAGCAGCTAAGCGGTTACGTGAGAATAAGGACATTTTAGTATTAAGAGCAGATAAAGAAAATGCTACAGTCGTTATGAACATACAAGATTACAACGACAAAATGACGAACTTACTCTCAGAAGATTGCTACATACGTCTATAGAGAAAACCTTTAAATTCCTTATGCACTAAGGTAAACTTCTCCATCAAAAACTCCACTACTATAGATATTAACAAGAAAAACGTTGATTGTTAAAAATCCAGTTATGCCACGATTCTACGGTCTTTACAAGATACATAAAGAAGGAGTCCTCCTTCGACCGATAGTGAGCACCATCAATTCACCAACCCAATCGTTATCACGTTATCTAGCTGCAAAACTTTTGCCGTTGATAGGAAATACAGAAACTCACATTAAAGATTTTACAGAGTTATAGAGAAAATTAAGAACTTGCGTATAACAAAAGAAGATATTCTAGTCAGCTTTGACGTGGTATCTCTTTTTACTAAAGTCCCGGTCGACGAAGTGTTTTTGCTCAAAGGTGACTTACTGAAGAAGAAGTTCTGCTCATCGAACTCTGTCTTAAAAGCACCTATTTCAGTTATAACGACAACTTGTTTAAACAAGTAGAAGGAGCGGCTATGGGTTTACCGCTCTCTCCAGTTATAGCTAATATTTACATGAAGTATTTTGAAACTGAAATTATGAAAAATGTTGAGTTAAAACCAAAAACTTAGTTTAGATATGTTGATGATACGTTTGTTGTATAGACTCATGGCAAAGATAAACTAAATCAGTTTTTTCAACATCTAAACTCTGCACATAACAGCATTAAATTTACTATAGCGTTAGAGCACAACAGCAGTCTAGCCTTTCTTGATGTACGAGTGATAAAAAAAAATAACGGAAAATTGGGGCATTCCGTTTATAGAAAGAAAACGCACACTAATAGATACTTAAACGCCGAATCTAACCACCATCCAGTACGAAAGAATACTTTAGCCAAAAGAACTATACGTGTGTCAGATAATGAAAATCCACAAAAAGAAAAGGAAACACTGTTGGAGTCCTTACAACAAAATGAATACGGGTTCAAAAAAATCCAAAACGCATGGAAAAGAGCAATGAATCCAAAAGTCAAAGAAGACTTATTACCTTTTACTGGCACCGCTTATTTACCATACAGTATAGGTTCGACAGACAAAATAAGCAGGGAGTTAAAGAAACACAATGTTAAAACTGTCTTTACGACTAAGGATACTCTGAACACCTAGTTTACATCTGTTAAAGACAAACAAGAGACTCTAAAACATGCCGGAGTTTACAAAATTTCTTGTTCCTGTAGATCAAGTTATATAGGACAGACGGGGTGCTGTATTGAAGTTAGAGTAAAAGAACATATGGCTGACTGCAAACACCGCAGAGTTACTAAAACGGCAGTGGCAGAACACGTGTGGAACCAAGGGCACACGCTGAACTTTGACCAAACCAAAGTGTTGGCTAGAACTCCTTTCTACTTTCCTAGACTAATCCGCTTAGCTGTGGAAATAGAGAAACATCTATGTAATTTGAACCGAAAAGACGGTTTAAGGCTCAACAAATTTTGGCTACCTTTTAAACAAAGATCAACCTTCTTGGAAACAACACAAACACTTACTTCGAGTAATAACGAAGTCAGTCAAACGGTAACGGAAAGATAAGGTCCGTTAATCACACTAATCGCTATAGGTATAAATATCGTCATTTACACTTTTTCTTTCAGTGACATTTACTACTCTAAAGATGGAAGCTGCAATGTTTTGCGAAACGTCAGTTTGTTTGGGTTCACAAACGACGATACGGCAAAGACCAAGTTCTACTTCTTGTTTTGGCTCTCAAGAAGAGACTAAGATCAAGTCTAAGTCTAGGTGTTTAACTACGACGCGGTCTAAGCCGAAAGTCGCTTATAAGCATAAACATAACAACCGCGAAATTTTAAGATATTATACAAGTTGTTTACGTTTAGTAAAGATGTGCGTACCTCATGTGAGTTGCCTGTCAAGCTGCATGCCCAGATATTTTACTGCGTCTTTTTGAGGGAGTATACAGTTATTTAGTTGGACAGTTGGACATTTTTTCTTTTTTAGTGTAAAAGTTGTATGTTAAGTTTTATGCGTCAGTGTTTAAGCCAATTTTGAATTTCATTTAAATGCTCCTGCAAGTTTTGACAAGCAATTCTAGGAGCCTTGCTTGAGGCTAACATAGCTGTGTCGTCAGCAGAGGTTGCAATCGAGGTTAATCTAATTTTTGGAAAATCTGTTGTATATAATAGGTACAGGGTTGGTCCAAGAACGCTGCCCTGAGGTAAACCTACCTTGATCGGCAGTAAGGTTGTTTGGGCATCTTGGTACTTTATGACGAAATATCTATCTACTAAATAGGATTTTAATATATGATAGTAGTTATATGGCAACATACTTTTAATTTTATATAACAATCCTTTGTGTCACACCTTACTAAAGGTCATTGAAACGTCTAGAAATACTGCTGAGCAGTAATTGGACGATAAAAGTTTACTTGTTCTGCTGGTTTGCGAGGTTTCTCAATCATTATAATTTGTGCCACCTTCCACTGTAACAGAACGTACCCCAACCTGAGGACTAAGTTGCGTATCATGGTGATAAAATAGAAACCACAAGTAGGTAAATTCTGAAGTACTTTTGCGGTGATTAAATCATATCCAGCGCTTTTTTGGTATGAGTATGTTTAATGATCATTTTTTTGAGTTTATCCAATTTGAACATTTTTATCGAAAGATCTATTTAAAATGGCGCTTCGGGCATTAAATGAATCCATGCTTCTTCTTCAGTTGTGAGTTATGAAAGGAACGGTTTAAACACATTGACCAGATATTTAGCAAAGGCATCCACTTTTTTGTTGTTGTTGTTGTCACTTTTACGAATGGCCGGTATTTGCTTTTGTGGCTGATTTAATGTTTTTGTCGCTTTCCATAAAGAGTAATCATTTGCTTCTGTTGCTGAAAGGCCAGCTAGATATTCTTGGATCTTACGATTTTTGTTATTTCCTAATAATAAATACTTTAACCTAATTTGTGACTTGATTTAGTTTTCTTTTATTCTCCGGGGCTCTGGTAGTTTGCCATCGTAAGAGGGACACGGTTTATAGTTTGATTTTATATTGGTATCTGAAGTTGCTTTCCATGCTGCTTGTTGGGTAGAGCGGTTGAAGATTTCTATTGCTGCATCCATTTCGTCTGGTGTTTTAAGCGGTAAGTTTAATGGAAGGTTTTTGTTTACTTTATTCCTGAAGGTTTCCCAGTCTGTTGTTTTATTGTAAAGCTTAGGGAGAGTACTGTTATAAATTACTTGTGTACTAACATTAGCTAGTAAGGGTGAGTGGTCAGAAAACAGTTCGAAGCAGTATCTTATCTCCAGATAATAGCTCGTAATGCCCTTGGTTACCTCGTAAGGTTTGATACTATTTTTAATAATGATCGCAGTACCTTCATGGCCTGTTCCATCTGGATGTTTTGTATTGTATATAATGTAATTAGGGATGTTTAAGTACCTACTGTCTGTGAGGTGTGATTCAGAGATCAGCATTAAGTCGATAATATGTACACCTAAAATTTTGTTGTCTCTAGGATATGGTTTGTTAAGCCATTAGCGTTCCAGACTACAATGTTTAAGTTGTTTAGAGTCATTATGGGAGCTTAGCAATAACAGAGATGAGGAAGTTTAGGAATACGTCCATTTTCTCTATCATTTTCGTTAGCACAGTTTCTAGGCTATTATTTGACAAATGTTGAGGAGAAACGAAGACTTGACTGTTTTGACACTTTTTTGGACTCAGTATTTGTACAACTTAACTTAAGAACGAATTATTCACCTACTAGTATACAATACAAAAAAACTTATTAACATCCCAGCTTTAAATAATAACATAATTAACATTTTAAAAAAATCGAATCACATTAAAATCGTTTTTTACGACCAAAATACTACATACAACACTATCTATACGAAACTAAAAAACAAAACTAACATCTTAGACAAATCCTGTGTTGTATATAAAATCAACTGCAAGCATTGCAATAAATATTATATTGGCCAAACAAATTAAAAATAGAATTTAAAACCACAACTATGATTTTAATAAAAAAAACTTTTAATACTCGCCTAACTTTCCATCATGTCAAAGACAATCACGATTGTGATTTTGATAACTCACAAGTGTTGGTACGTAGAATTAAATCTAAAAAGAAATTAATATCTGAGATGCTTTTTATTAATTTATACAATGATAATGTGAATTTTAAGACGGATACACAAAATCTGAATTCCATTTATAACAACATTATAAACAAATTTACTAACAAATTTATTGCAATAATTTTTATAGCATTACGAAATAGGTTAACTTTATCTTTATAAATACAATTTCCCACTTTTATCTGTTATCAAATGTAGATTACTTTCTTTAACTCATCGAAATTCAACTTATATGTGGGTCATGTTTGTGTCGTATAATTTATATATCTTCGTCTTGTACTTATTTTTCATGCTAATTACTTGTATGTATAGGCAGAGAAATTTAACGTTTAGGTTAAGGTAAGTTCCAATTCTAGTCTTGTTAACACAATCGTAATATTAGTGAACGAATAAGATTTTATCAGTTTTATTGTTTGTTTCTTTCATTTTTGCTGTAATTGTATTTTATTATTCTACTTCGTAAGTATTTCATTATATTGACTATTTAATAATGTTCTTGACTGTGATATTTTTATAATTAAATTATAATTACCATTTAATACAAGTGACCTAATGAAGTTAGCCAGAATAACCAAGTAGTTTTATTTCTGACTGGTGCCTATCCCTTACATCGAAGGATCTATTTTAACATAGAAACAACTTCAAGAAACTATTATTTTTCTGATAAACTTTTCATGATCACTTCTAGGCAATGTATAAACTCTCGTATTAAATATTATAGTTACATCTATTAAGTATATACAGCTATAAAACCAAAAAAAAAACAAGTTCGCATTGCGATATAGTCTAAAAAAGAGTTCACTACAATCTGAAATACCAATTGATGGTAAACCCGTCTAGAGAAAACTAGATACTGAAAAGAACTAATTTGGTAGCATAATTAATCAAAATGGTAATATTTCTTTATAAAACCATTTTTAAATTTAATATTTTTTATCAAACCTATAAAAACTGAATGCACAATCATAAATATAAGTATTTCTAGAATTAAGCCAATTATCGTTTGTTTACAATGTGTTCACTATAAATAACCAACAGTCATTATTCAAATTAAAAAAACATTGTTTAATTTCACTTTGTTGAATTATGTATTTATGGAATAAATGATAAAAGATAAGAAATTAGAGTTAATGTACACAAACTTGCAGGGAAAATTGAAAGTGTTTACTTGTGGTTGTTGGTAAACAACTCCTAGCAAATTAATAAATTATAAACCCTAAAGAAAATTTACTTAAACGTTTTTTTGGCAATTTCTTTAATTATTTACATTCGTAAAATAAAGTGTTTGGGGCAGTTAATGTATACCAGACACAAAAAGACTGTTTATTTATAAATTAATTAAAAGATTATTTGAATGTGTGTGAGTAAACGTACAATGAAATTGGATTTTCCTGTTTGCTAAATTTAACTTAAATTACATGTTAGGCATTTCGCTATTGTTTATAGATTTTCAGAGTAAATAAAGTAAAAGAAAGAGACCAAACTTGTGTGGGCAGTTATACGGAAAATTTATTCTTGAAACGCCTTTTCTAAAGTTCTGCGAAGTTAGCGGGAAGATTAGCATACGTTTTCAAGCAGAGATTGTGGAGAGTTTGGGATTATAAAAAGAATTAGGAGCTCTTTAAGCATAGACAGACACTTGGGGTAGAAGTGCATTACGAGTGAAATAAAAATAATGCTGGCTATTTTAAGGGATCGAAACGAAAATGATAGGAATTATAGTCGCCTTAACCGATTAGGGTTGATTTATGATGATTCCGTTTCTAACTCCGATGCAAGGTATGTTTTCACAGTATCCAACTTTGGTAGTGTCAACTAGATATTAGTGGTGTAATTGAACTTAGCGTTAAGACATTATTTAATCCTTCTGACATAGTCGACTAATTTCAATGTTAGTCAATTGATTTATGTAATTTACATACTTACTTCTTACAAGTCGTGATAAAAAATTATATTTATAGAGCAATTAGAAAACTTTTAGTTTGCGTTATGGTAATTTCAAGTTAAAAAATTCTTCATAACAATATTAATAGTATCGCCAATTTTAAAATATACATGAATAAAATATAAATTGACGCCTTTTTTTTAAATGTTGTTAAAAGAACAGAAGATTAGTTGTCTTAATTAGAAATAAAAACTCATACTTACAATTTTACATCAATAACATATTTAAAATCTGGAAGTTATTCTTTTCTTAATATAGATTCAGCCCAAAAAACTTCTGCAGTTATTTTTTTTTTGGTTACGATTTGATTTGTTTCTTAAAATGACAAAACTATGGAATCGTTAAGTAATAAAAGTTTCTTATTGGTTTCATTAACTGACAATCTTGTAATCAATTTTA
Organism: Aquatica leii; assembly: GCA_035610365.1. Classification (NCBI taxonomy): domain Eukaryota; kingdom Metazoa; phylum Arthropoda; class Insecta; order Coleoptera; family Lampyridae; genus Aquatica; species Aquatica leii. Next base: position 53,735,787 of record CM069432.1, read on the forward strand.
GAAGCAATTTTTTTAAAGAAAACGAAAGATTTGTTGAAATTACTTTATACTGAAAGAAGATTATGAATAACAGTAGCGTTAGTTTTGTCATATTTAAGAATAAGAATTGATTTTATTTTTATTTTAATGCTAAAAATTTTTACTTAGAGACATTACAGTAGGAATCGCTTAGTAAGCAATCGGTTACTAAGTAAAAACGTTTAAAAAGTAAAAATTCCAGCAGTCCGTCAGTAAGTAAGTTGATTTCGGTTAATAAATAATTTTTAACGATATACAGCACCTTCAAAATTTTTTTCTGTTAAAATTTTCTAAGGAATTTGTACATATTTTGTAACTAAAAATTCGAGTACAAAAGAAAGTCTTTATTGTTAAATAATTTAAGATTAAATGTGCACCAAAATAACGACTGCAACAGATAGGTAAAATCTATATTTACATAATCTTCTTTACAATTTACACCTATTTATTCTTTATAACTAACAATGACAGCCTTGCAATAGATATGTATTAGACTACTTCGTCGACATACTTAGATTATTGTAAAATTTTATATTGTTTGAATAACGGTGCTTGTTAAGTTGAAGATGTCAGGTGTTAAAAAAGCTGTGTCGATTAAAACTAAGTTAGCAGTTATTAATTTTCCAAGGAATTTGTATACATTTTGTAGGTAAACATTTGAGAAAAAAAAGATTTTGTTTTTAAAAGTTTAAGATTATATATATATATATATAACTTTTTTGAATCAACTAGAGATGATGATTATTACATTTTGATAGAATTAAGAAATAAATGGACTACACATTTCTTAATTCGCCTAAACAATTAAACATGTTAGACTTTTTAAAAATAAATATGTAGTGTATATAAACAATTTTACATATGTACATGTAAAATTTTATGCAGATATTTTTAAGGTTTTTAACAATACGCTTATTGAGTAACTTTCGTTAAGAAGTACATATATCAATAGTCCCTTGAGTTACTTACCAAACGAGTTGCGCTATACTTTAAACTAATAATAAATTATAAAAAAAATTAAAGAATTGTAGTTTTAAAACAAATCTGTTTTGCAAGCAATTAGGGAATTGTTAAATCAGAAACGTCTACATTTGATTCAATTTTTTCAGGTGAATCAGTTTTAGAACAAATAGCAAATTAAAACTTTTAGACAAAACTATTTCTGCTGTGAAAGTGTAATGAGGCAGCCCAAGCACTTGTAATTTATAATCAATAATTGGCAAAGCAATTCAATAAATGACGCTGAGACTTTGGACTTCTGGAGTAATCACTGGTTCCACATCAAACGCACGACGTTTCTCACTTCATGCAAGTCAAACTGCATCATCCTCAGAGGACTACTTTTGTTTTGAGAATTTCGTAAATCTAATACTAAATTAACCCGTAAATTCTAATAACCGACCCAGCTATTTACCGGATAACTCTTATTTTTTTGTTGTAATAATAACCCGATTAACTTTTTTTCATTTCTGACTATAATAACCGACTACTAGTCAAATAGACATTTTAACTTAACCTGCACAGTTTTTAATAATTTTGGTTGCTGTTTTCTTCACATAAAAGCGTATCCAAGCCAAGTTCAACTTCATACAATCATTCATTAGATTATTCATTGCGTAATTTTGGTTGTCGAAAGCAGGGACTATTAGCCGCCAAAGACTCTTATTAGATAAAGACCGAAGTACACCTCGCTGCTTCAAATACATGCTTATAATCCTCTTGTTTCTTTGCAGAACTTTATTTTTGTTCACAATTATTTAATATTCCACTACAAATTGCTAAATTATTAACACAACTACTTTAAATAACTTTTCGCTACTAATGTACAGCTCTAAGAACAATTTTTTATGTAGAATACTTATCTGATTCTTCCATTAAAAAAAGATTTTTTGTAGAAGATTGTGGTATTCGAGTTTAAAATTTGCAAGCAATGTTGGTTGCCTGCATAGTTATTTGTCTATCAAAAGTGTCTTAGGCATAGCGAGAAAAACGGAGCGCTTGCGAAAAAAAAGGAAAAATAAGAAAACTTTGACACCCGAGAATTAGACAAGGAAGTTTCTTTTGGTGTTAAAAACAAAGAAAAAGGCAAGTTACGGGTGTGTATAAAATAATAAGTACAAGTGCTATTGCGATTGACATTGACATTTTATTACAAGTGTTAATTTTTTGTCTCTCCCTTCTTCTTTTACTTATTTTTTCTCTCACCTTTGTTATTATGTGCAGATATATTTTATGCATGTTAATGGCCGAGAGTAAAACAGAGCAATGAAATATAGTTTTTTTGGTGTGGCTAAACTTAAATTTCGTTTTCATAACGTAGTTGGTAAACGATTTTACGCGGAGTTTTCTTCTTTTTTAAATTCTCCGCTATACATCACAAAACTTATTTGAATCTTCACTTAATTTATTGATTAATTTGGCTTTATTTGTACTTATTTTAAAACATGTTAGTTTGTTACTAACAATAGAGTCATTGCGTCAACTTCATCAATCCAATATAAATTAATGGTAGTTATAAGTTAGTATCACACTCATAAATAACAAAAATGATAAAAATTTAAACAAAAAATAATTGTCAATAAAATTAAATGCTTACAAACTAGAATAATTAGTTACAATTACAGGGACTGAGTGGAAAAACAAACGTTGAATTATGTTTAAGAAGAAAATATTAAATTAAATTTAACTTACCTCAACCGTTAATGTTAAAATTTTGTCAAACTACAGAACTATTTAACAAAACTTTAATTGTAAATGACAAAGACATTTAATTTATTTGACACAAACATAACACACACACATAAGAAGAGATGCAAAGAGTAAGTGAATGTAATATGCAAATTGATAATTGATAAAAAAGTGAGGAACTGTAGTTAGATTTTGTGCATCAGTTTTAAAATTGACATTATTGTTGTATTAATCAATAAAAACACATTTTGGATTAATATTTTTTCTTAGACTTAATTCCACGTTCAAAACTTGTAGGTTTTCAAAATCAAAATTGTGATTATCCTCAACATAATAGAAAGTTAAGCCAGTATCAAGAGTATTTTGTTACAATTATACCTGTAGTTTCTAATTCTATTTTTAAGCTTTTGTTTTGTTTGGCCAATACAATATTTATTGCATTGCTTACAGTAGATTTTATATACACATGATTAGTCTAAGATGTTAGTTTTGTATAAATTGTGTTATTAAATTAAATAGTATTTTGATTATAGGGATTATAGGGGGTTTTAAAATTTTGTTTATCATGCTTTTAATTATGTTTAATTTTTGGTTATAAAATAGTCTATAAAAATAGTTTATGATTATAATCGACGCAATAGGTTTAGTGTACCAGCCAGTTTACTTTAAATAATCCATCTAAATAATTACGTTATAATAATTATAATATTTTATAATTTACATTTATTTTTTCAAGTTTACTATAATTGGAGAGTTTTTTTTTGTGGAAACATCAAATTATTGTTAAGAATGTTTTTTGTCATAGAATTGACAATTTTTAAAACAATTTTTAATGCACGCTGCGTTTATAGTATAACGTTTTTTTTATTAGGTGTTCTTTTAAAAAACAATAAAATTATACAATTTTTCATTTAAAAAGATATTTTGCTCAAAAATACAATAAAATATATATACATTTCAAAATTACTTTATGATACAGTTATATACAAAATATATTAAATTTTTCTAAAAATAATTAAAACCGTTTTGTTCAATTTTATATTTTGTGTACTTGTTAAATAAGGTATAAAGCGGAAAATTATAAGTTGTTTTCTAGGAATTCAACAAATCGCATCAGAAAACAACTTAAAATAACAACAAAACAATAAAAACTTTTGTGTAGACGTAGTATTAAAAAATATAACAATTTAAAACTTTTTAATTGCAATTTAAAATTTTACAATCAATTACAAATACAGCCAATACCACAAAACCTTTTCGAACCACTTCTGCATGAGTGACGTCTAATTTTTATGATTCATAAAATTGTAACTGATTTAACGTTTAATTATTTTTTTTCTATCAACACAATATAACACTTTCGTACTAATATATGTAGTTTAAGAAAATAACTAAACCATTAACATTTACCAGAGGACTTAATATATACTACTAATAATTAACGTGATAATAATCAAATGTTTTTATGTAAAAAATAAATTGATTAATTTTATAAAATTATGAATATTGTATTATTTAGCTAAACATTTCTCTTATATTTTTAAAATGTTGCTATGCTGTTTTTGTTTTATAGTATGAATTTAATCAAATTGCACTTTAAGTTGTTTAAAAATGCCAGTTTTTAACTTAACGTTGAATTACAAATAGCGCAAAGGTTATACATACTACGTTTTTAACATATGTGTACAGCGCACAGATGTAAATATTTCCCTAAAAAATATATCAACTAAATTTAAAAATTTTTGGTAGTGCAACATTCAGTGTATAATAATTAGAGAGTACATTTAATTCCAGAACCAAATTCTCTGCAATTGGACAATGACTTTTTTGCTTTAGTTCGTTATCTTAGCGTAGTCCTTTTCATTAAAAACAAATTTTGTTTTTTGCTTTTCCCATTACGATTCTAGAACTCAATAAAAATTAAATCTAAAATTTAATTACTTTTATAATTACTTATTTTGCAAAATATAATTATACATTTTTTTTAAATAACCCGTAATTACTTTGTTATCTTCAAGTTCTCGTTGTTCGTCATATGAATGACACATCAAAAACGCTGTTTTCTGCTGGGGTATGGTTGTTCTCTTTATAACAACCGAATTAGCTGCTGCCGTTTAGGTTTTCAGTCATGGCATTATATTAAAATTATTCTAAACAGTTTTGACAAGTGCATCAAGATAAAAAATACCAGCTATGAAGAAATTAATACATAAAATGCAAAAAATATTGGTTACACTAATAGAACCTACATACGTATTTAAAGCAAATTGGTTTTAAATACAAGAAAAACTATAATAAAAGAAAACTTTAGATGCAACGGAATAAAATTGTTCGTTGCTGTTGCAAGACTTAACGTAAACCAAGAGAAAAGAATGCTGCGGTAATTAGATTTATATTAAATTCATTATTCGTATGGGGTTTCTAAACCTTGATAAACTAAAAAGTAACTTTATCAAAGAGATGACAAACTACACGAAATAACTAATTCCAAAATTTTTATTTTATGGATTACTTGTTATGAATAATTTACATTATTACAGTGTACAAATTCATAACCTCTACGCAAGCAGCAAAAAAGCAAGAGATGCGAAAATGACTTAATAGTAATGGTAAACGTTGCAATGAAAAATATGTCGCAGAACAATAGCAAGATCAAGAATTTACTGAAAAATGCTTTCTTAGAAGTAATTGCAATAGATTGGAAAAACCATTGTATTGTAATCATGTTTACCATATAGCAAAAGAAATATGGTTACGAGATGGACTAGCAAATGAAGCTGTTAAGACTTTATTTTTTACAGCAGATACTAGATCATTGGCTAAAGATGAAACTGAAGAAAAACTAAATTTTAGTAAGTGCCATTAGATTAGTTTATTTAATAATTAAGTAAGGATTATTGTTGTATTTATAAAAGGACTCGAATTATTTCGTAGTTTTACGAAGATTATCCACTTTGTCTTTTTTATAACTGACATTAATACAAAAAATATTACTCAACCAGTACTGAAAACTGTACGTACTTTTACAAAAACTTACAACGAACAAGATATAATTTTACATCTGGTTAACGTTGATATTGGTGTCACACCAAAAGCAGTAATATTCTAGAAAAAAAGCAGCTGCAATTAAAAGTGCAATTTAAAAAATGTTATAAAGTTTATATTTTTTTATCTACTGAGTCGAGTATCTTTAAAGATTTACAATATTTCCGGCTTCCAGATAGACATTTCTGCAACGTTCCATTATCCGCTTATACCGGAAATATCCAATTGTGAAATGTTTCCAAACAACTTTACTATCTACAGGTGTGACCGTAAGTTTGGTATAACTAAACAAAAGTGGGGCGGAGGTGCGTTAATTGCAGTAAATAATTACATTACCAGTGAACATATCGATCTAACCAATATAACAAATGTTCTACCAACTATTGATATTGTGTGTTGTAAGTGTATTTTTGCTTTTGGTTTATTATTTATTGTTACAATTTATATACCTCCCAGCACTACATTACATGATTTCCAGTTGTTTTTTGAGTTACTGGAGCAGGAGAGTTGGTGTCAGGGCGATGTTTTAATGCTTGGTGATTTTAATATCCCTAATTTTGTTAGTGGTTCTGAGATAGATAAGAAAGCGAAGGTGATGAATGAATTTATTGATATATTTAATTTAACGCAATTTAACAATATTTTTAACTGTAAATATCGATTGCTTGATTTAGTTCTAAGTAATTTAAGATGTGAGGTTTATCATGATGATGTACCTTTGATAGCGGAAGATAATTATCATCCCGCATTACATATAGTTCTCTATTGTAAATCTAAACAATCAAAGTATGTTCCTTTTAATTGTACTAACAAAAGATTTAATTTCAAAAAAGCCGATTATAATAACTTATATAATTCTCTTCTTGGTGTCGACTGGTCTTTCTTAAAAACAGTTTCTGATGTTGAGATTGCGTGTAATCAATTTTACAATATTATATACTCGTTATTAAATTCTTATGTTCCTGTATATGTAAATCTTCCGGTTATCCCAAATAGTTTTCACCTGAACTCATTCGTAATATCAAACATAAAGCTAAATCTTTAAAACGGTATCATAAACATGCTACAGAAACTGATTTATTGGAATTCAAAAGACTAAGGAAACTTGTCAAATCTCAAATTACTGTATCATACAACAAATACTTGACTGATGCTCAAAATTCGATTACTAGTAATCCAAAATACTTCTGGAATTTTGTTAACTCTAAACGCAGCTCATCGCGTATTCCTAACAAAGTAAGTTATAATAATAAAATATTTACAAACCCGCAAGAAATAGTTGATGCTTTTAGTAATTATTTTGGCAGCGTATATGCGCCTGTAGTTAATAGAGATATATCTCAATTTTACTATAATAATAACTTTCCTAACATTTCTATTAGAAACATCACGTTAGAAGAAACTATTGCGTCTACAAGAAAGCTAAGCAACAAATGTACGGCTGGGCCAGATCAAATCCCAAGCTTTTTAGTGAAAGATTGTGTTAGCGTATTTTCTGAACCGTTAACTTATATATTTAATATTGCACTAAATACCAACACGTTTCCAAACGTTTGGAAAGTAGCTACTATATGCCCAATTTTAAAAAATGGTAATTCAGCTGATATTACCAACTATCGACCTATTAGTATATTGAATAACTTTGCCAAGGTATTTGAAATGGTCATTTATTCTCGTATATATCCTGCTGTAAGGAAATTCATTTCCCCAGACCAACACGGTTTCATGGAGCAGCGATCCACTGTTACTAATCTTGCATGTCTATTGCATCATATAGCTAGTGAACTTGATAATAATGGACAAGTCGATGTGGTGTATACTGATTTTGCCAAGGCGTTTGACCGTATACCACATGATGTTATCCTTGCAAAACTCAGTAACTTTGGTTTCAACATCAATTTACTATTATTTTTTCAATCCTACCTTGCAAATCGAATGCAGTTTGTTACATATAATAATTATTTATCTCGTCCTATTTTATCTTTATCAGGTGTACCCCAAGGATCAAATTTGGGCCCGCTTTTATTTTTGTTATATATTGATGACTTGACATATAAACTTAAATTGAAAAAATTATTTTTTGCTGATGATTTAAAAATATTTTCCAGCATTTCTTCTATTACAGACTGTGAACTAGTTCAAGAACAATTAGTTATTTTGCAAGATTGGTGTTACGATAATGGCTTATCTCTAAATATACCCAAATGTCAAATAGTTTCATATACGCGAAAAAATCAGTGGATTCAATATAATTATAGTATTCACTCTGTTCGATTGAACAGAACTGATTCTATCAAAGACTTGGGAATCCATTTTGACAGGAAGCTTACGTTTTATAAACATGTCTACAGTATATCTCGTTCTTCAATGGGGATGCTTGGGTTCATCTTTAGAAACTGTAAATCATTCTCAAACATGACAGCTTTAAAATTCTTGTTTTTTTCTTTGGTACGTAGCAAACTTGAATACTGCAGTTTGATCTGGGATCCTCAACATAAATATGAAATAAATATGTTGGAATCGATTCAAAGAAAATTCTTAAAATTTTTGGTTTTCAAAACTGATGGTGCTTATCCTGCTAGAGGTTTTTCTAATGATCAACTATTAGAACGATTTGACTTTCAATCTTTAAAAAGAAGAAGATGTAAAATCGCTCTTACTTTTCTTTTCAACTTACTAAATAATAAAATAGATTCCTCTTATTTATTATCTTTAGTAAATTTTTTAGTGCCTAGTTATTTTTCTAGAAAATCAAATACGTTTTATATTCCCACACCACGTACTAATGTTTTATATAGATGCCCGATTGTCAACTGTAGCCGGATATATAACAAGTTGTCGAATTGCGTGGATGTCAATAATTGTAGCTTGGGGTTATTGTTAAAAGCATTAGATGATGCGTAATTTGGTTTTTAATTTTTTCCTACCTTTTTCATTTTCATTTTTGTTTTATTTTTCCATTATTGATAATACTAATATTAGTTTCGTAATTACATATGTACTATATAGCAAATATAGGAATGTTCAAATTATATAATTTTGTGTAAAATTCTTGTGTGTACACTTGCATTTTTTTTCACGTGTGTATATTGTCCTATAAATGGATGTAAATCTGTTGGATAATAAACTTTTATTATTATTATTATTATTATTAAATCAAAATATTAGTAATTATTTGAAATGCAACTAACATGCAGATTTGCGTATAGAACAAATAAAAATACAGTGGTTAAAATATCGAACAGAAACAATATCAGCAGAAACAATTGCGAAAAATATCGATGACAAATTAAAGCTATTTTGTACTTTATTTAATAAAAAACTAAAAATGAACAATTGTTTTAGTTTTTATTTTACTATGTCTAATATTCTTTAGCAATAAATAATTTGACTTTTAATTATTTATTGTTCATATTTAAGTGTACAATAATGAATGTGCAAAAATCATGATGATGATGCCATCTAAATCTTAACAAAAACATAAAAAGAAATATCATTTGTAATGTGTAATCAGAAGGCGTTATAAATCTGCTTTTTCATAACGGCCCAGTTGTTATGTACAGTGGTATGAAAAAGTCCTGCATCATTTTATAAAATTCATAAAAAATGAACTTTAAAGCACTACACTAAAATGCATTTTAACTACATATATTCTTTATATCAGCTCTATCTTAACTAACGACTTAATGGTAATAATAAAAGAAAAAAACGTTAAAATAATTTGGTAAAAAAAAAGGTTTTATTAAAAATATCAAAAAGTTAACAAAAAAACGTATACTGCATTATGCAAAATATGATCTTATTTAAAACTAATTTTAGTATTTAATCGGCCAACTCTGACGGCTTGTTGACATTTTATGGGCATGAAATTCACCAGATTTTCCAGTTCGTTCTTAGTGATACAGTAATGGCAGGCATCAATTAAAGATTTGGTTATTTTCCTTGATATGATTTTTGATATTTCGTTCCACAAATTTTCGATTGAATTCAGGTAAAAAGATTGCGCAGGCCAGTTCAATCTGTTAATCTATTCAACTCCATTAATGACTTAACAAGCTTCGCTCTATGGCAATGTGCGTTGTCATCTTGAAACTAAAAGTTTTCTCCGCCAAAAATTTTTTTTCCACTTTGCAGCACTTTATTGTGTAGTATTTCGATGTATTTTGTGGCATTTATAGTTTCTAAGATGATATGCAGCCGACCAACTGCTCTGGGGGAGATGCAACCCCACACCATAACTGAAGTTAGATGCTTAATTATTGGAATGATAAATTTTAACAAAAATTCTTTCCCAGGAAACCTTCTGGCATACGTATTTCCAGCATGATTATTAATGTTAAAAGTGAATTCATCACTAAATATTATTTTTTGCCACTGATTTGTTATCCACTTTAAAAGTTCCTTTGCTTATTTTAGACGGTTCAGCTTTTGCTTCTAGGAAAGCAATGGTTCTTTCCGTGCTTTACACCCTCTCAATCCAAGACTAATCAGTTTTTTCCTTGCAGTGGTGTGCTCACACTTATATTTGTAGCTTCACTTTGAATTTTTGTTAACTGAGTAGAATTGCGACTTTTATCTGCAAAGCTTGTTTGTCTTAAGACAGCATTATCTTAAACGGAGGTTTTCTTTAGTCGCCCACTACGCGGTTTGTCGTAAATTTTTCCAAATTTAGCAAACTTTTTAATAATCCGTACTACTGTAGATTGGTTACAATTTACTAATGACACGATTTTGCGATTAGAAGCACCTTGGTTATAATGAAAAACCATTTCAAACCGCTTTTGGTGTAATGATTTCGTTTGCTTCGGTTTCAAACACATTTTAACTTGCTACACGAAATGTAAAAAGCAAATAATGAGTTAAAGTGGTTAAAACCCTTATAAACTCACAATTCATTTAAAATTTTTTCTTCAAACCTACTTTTAATAGATTTTAAAGGCTTCTCTTTACGACCCAATAATTACATCATTTTTTGAAATTTTCTTAAATATGCTTAACTAGCCGGTAATGATTAAATATAATGATCTAATTAGCAATAACATTAATAATATATAAAGTACAATTAGAGTTAAGGGAATTAACGAAGAAATGCGATACAGTTAAGTTGGAGACCAAAAACCAGTAGTAGACGTATCCTAGAATTTATGAGTAAATTATAACAAAGTGAAAAATAATACTATTAACAGCCACATTGCATATTCAAAAGACTTAATAATTGAGATACGGTAATTCTATACCAAAAAGATACTTTAGTATTAATAAAGACATTTTGGAAAACAAGGTGTTATTTGGCGCCATCTTAACGACTTTGAGAATAGTAAAGGAGAATTAAATCGGTGAACACCATAATTATCATTTTGATAGTGTTAGCAAGCAAATACAAAAATTACATAGAGAAGCAACACAAATAAAAAGAAGACTTGAAGTATTGATATAGAAATTTAATAAAAAGCAAAGAAAGAGAAAAATAAAACACAAAGATAAAATTATAGAAAATATATTGGATAAAAACTTGGAATTAAAAATTAAAAAAAAAACATTTAAACTAGGAATTAAAAAAATGGTAAAAGAAGTGAAAAAAATATAATTAAAAAAAAAGAATTCAAAATGCTCAAACAAACAATGGACTTGCAGAAAGGTGACGAACTAAGAAATGAGTTAACTGATGTTAAAAATCCTGCAAACGATCTGATTAAGAAAAAAAAATAAAAACAATGATACTTGCAATTATTTTCTATTTTATCAAATAATAGAATGGCGACCGTTCGAAAATTTCAAAACAATATGTTTTGAAAACTACTTGATCGATTTTTGAAAATAAAACATATAAAATCTTTAAATTATCTACTGTAACATTTGTCTAGAACATTTGTTCAAAAAAAATGTTTACTCAAATAGAATTACAAGATAAATTTTAACAAACTGCAACAATGATTTAAAACAAAACACGCTTGCTGCCATTAAACAAGAAATACAAGAAACAAACAAACAAACAAGAAAAGTAATACAATGAACAATGAAAAACAAAGGAGGCACTAAATTTGATTTTTAAAATCGCTACCTTTCGCAAGAATGCAAGTCCGGCAAAAGCTGCTTGCTTGTCTTTTGTATGCTCTGCTGCAGTTACTCTTCTAGGCACCACTTATAATTTGGTCTTTACTGGTGTCTTATATACAGAGGACCTTCTTTTCTATTGTAGATAAATAAAACAAAACTTCGTCAATCAGCCATTAATGTATATTTTCAAAAGGGACATGTTTCGACACTTTTAGTTTTGATTAGGTCATCATCAGACTAATTAACAACAACAAACAACTAATAAACAAATTAACGCATTAAAGAGGAAATTTTACAACATTACAAAAAAACGAACAAACTATTAATGTCTTTTCTAATCCACTTATGTGGATTTAGTAGTGTTATAACTTTTCGGGTTGTGTGATCCGGTGCTCTATCATGTTGACACCAAAAAAGGTGTAGCACAACGTTATTTAACAAATTAAAATAATTTTCATCATTCAATTGGTTTGGGATAATGTAGTGTCTAATAACGTACTCCTCTACGCTTCTAACCCACACATCTACTAGAAAACGTCATTGATTCGCACAAATAAATGTTACGTGGAGATTTTCATCACACCTCAGGTGATTATCGCGAGTATTAAATACACCGTCCTTTGTGAAACAAGCTTCGTCTGTATTTAAAATAAACTTTTCAAAACACTTCTTAAAATTGCAACGTTTAAGAAACCAACGACAAAACAATTTTGGCTGGCAGTTTTTAGGTCTCAAACCTAGCACTTTATGTCTAGAAAACAAATAGAGACCTTGTTCTTTTAGAACTTGCCAAACTGTTACGTCATTTATATATAAAAAATCAAAGAGTATTTAAGTTTGAACGTACACACTAGAAAGCACGCGCCTCGAGTTTGAAGTAGGCGTTTATTATTTGGCTTTTGTTTCATTGTTAAACGATAGTAAACCTGCTTTCTATTAAATGATTGTTACAGTTAGTTAAAATTTATCTTGTAATTCCATTTGATAATTTTTTTTTAACGAAAAAAATATTTTATACAAATGATATAGTAGATATTTTTATAAAAATAGTTATAAAAGCATTAAGAAATAAATAATATTTTAATAGTTGGTTCTCTGTTATAGATTATAGTAACGCAAGTGATGACAATGGCAAATTACTACATTGTAAGACTAGGGCAATAGCAGCAGCTAATAATTTGTAAAAAACGCTGTTTAAACAGAATTAAATTATATAATAAAGAACTAGTGTACAATTCTTTGTTTAGTTTTCTCAAAACTGATTTATGTATATATGCGCATAAATAAGTGAATTAGTGATTGTTTTTTGATCTTTATGCCTAAAAATCATGTTGTATTTAAGCTTGAGAACAAAAATGATTGTACTTTGTTGACATAGCTTATATATATAGCTTAAATCGTTCATTATTAATGTTTTTATAATTTGTTGCAGGTATGTTCTTCACAATCTGATTTTATAAGTCGTAAGTATTCACAATTAATATATTCTCTTTACTAAAATCTTATTATACAATAACACATCTTTAATAACAATCAATTTGATTATAACACTAGAAACCGTATAATAATAATAGATCTAATCACCGCTGTATAATAGTACAAAGTGAACTTTGAACTAAGTCCCTAAGGCTTTCTAAACTTCTATCTGCACGTTGTTCTTGAATTAATTAACGTTGTTAAATTAGTTGCAAAATCAAACACAAAACTATTTTGTGTCCGTTATTATTATAAATAAATATATTGGTAATTTTGCAATTAAATCAAAAAAGAAAATAAACCGGCTTGTCAATGTGTTAACGTTTTGGTTTGTAGGTTATTTTATTAAATTAAATGAAAGGTCGACTTTTATTGGAATTTTATTGCTACGTGGTTTAACCTCATAAATGTCTTCTAACGTTATTATCATTTACTTATTTTTGTAGCCCAGGTAGTTTTGTAATGGTAATAATGCAGCTTTTGTATATAATTACTAAAGTTTTCAATTTGTGATATATTGTTTTTTAACAAATGATTTTTTATTAGATTTTTCTAATGTAAATTTTAAAACATAGTTTTTGTTTTGCTATCGACTTGAATTTTATTCGAACAGTTTTATAAGATCTTTCAGCGTTATTGTAACATCTGTATTGAATCACATTTATATTGAATATATAGGACAGTCTTTAAAAATATAGTAGTATGGTAGATACAATAATTTAATATTAGGCTCACGTATACATTTCTACCAACTTTACACATTCCCAGCACCATTGTGCAGGTGCCTGTCAGCATACGTGCCAAGTTCTGAAAATCATTTCTTGTAACTCTGTTTTAATGTTTGTCGAACGTGCATTCTTAGAATTTAAGTTTTAAAGAAAGTTTACATTAAAATAGTATTTCTTTGTTTTAGTTTAACATCTATTTTATATTAATTATTTAGAAATTAGTAAAAAAGACGTTAGCTCCAAAGGTATTAGATTCGTTTGATATGTATGTTGTTCCATAAATAAAAAAAGTACTGTTTTGTCGATGTATTCTAAATCGATGTCTACAAAATCTGAAGTTTCTTATACAAAGTACTTGAGGTACGAAAACCAATTTAGCTCCCCCGAACACAAAAATCAATTTATCATCAATTTATTACCAGTCACGAGATGCGACAAAATAAATTCGATTCTGCATAATAAAAGACTCATTCAATCAAGACTACACTTAAATCATCTTATTATGTTTACAAAATTTAAAAATACACCTTGCTCTTATTAGTTCGTCTACATGGTTCGTGCTAAATTTTAATGTAATTTTTTTGCACTCAACTATAAAATAAAGCATTCAAATTATGGAGGAAAAAATATTTTCTACGGTTAAAAAATTAATTTTTTCAACATCTAAGCTTCTTTTAACATAAAACATCACGACTGAAAGTTCTATCAAGATTAGTTCGCTACTAAGAACATGTCCGTTAAACGCTCCAGCCACTTGTTTATTTCAAGCGATTACTTAAAATTCCTTTACGAAAACTCATTACAACGTTTAATATCTAAAGAGGTGCGCTGCTTAATAACTTACAGATTATTCTAATGCTATAATTTTTAATGAAATTACTAAGCTTAAAAACAAAACAAAGTTTAAATAATGGCGCATAATTTTATATTTTTCTTATTGCTAACTTATGTTTTCAACATCATTTTAAATAAGCAATTTTTTTTTCGTATGGTTCAATCTTTTTGTTTATTTTCAATATTGGCTTTTGTATATGTGAGAAGCTAAAAGCTAAAATGAGATTGAATAACGTACGCATCTGGGTCTACATCTAAAACTTCATGCGTGTAAAATCTAATTCTTGTGATTGTTGCTTATTTGAAAACAAAACTTTAGGAAGAAGATCGATAGATTAATATGTAAAAATATATTACCACATATAGGGTGCGTTTCAAATTACTGGTGAACAAATTAACACATTGCTTATGTTGTTTGTAACTCAAGAAAAATGCATATGTATAAGCTGAGTATTAAGATTTTATCAGAACGTCTATATTTCAATGATAAGAAGAAAATGTGTTTTAGAGCTTGAAATAGTATTTTGTTAATTTAACCTATGATTTATTAATAATGTAATCTTTTAATTGCAAACCTTTAAATTCATTTTTTTCTTGTCAAGCTAGCTTTGATATCGACTGTTCAACAAGTACGTTTTAATTTGCGTTATTCGTTAGCAGTTCATTTTAAAATTACCAGTTAAGGATTCATCTTAGGCGTTGACTGAAGTCAACGTCTTAGGTACATATAATTTTACACTTATTTACTTTTTATTTTTTTTTAATTGCAAACAGAAAGAAATCCATGTATACACTTATTGTCTAAACTTGTAAATTAGAATCCAATCTAATATATCAACTAACTGCTTTTATTAAAAAATAGATTGTAAAAATCTACATTATTAGAGAATTGAAATTTATTAAGAATAAGCAAAATTAATTTATAAACGGAGTCTACCGATACAATACTATATTTAAACATATCGATCCTTTACTTGAGTCAAACTGTAAGAAATAACTACACTAGGTTACAATAAGTGAAAACCGTAGCTGAGTAAAAACGAAGTTTATACAGTATTGTGGAAATAAATACGCTTGTGCAAAATTTAAAAAGATTGTCGAGTTAGCACAAATAAAAAAATAAAATATACATAACGTTACATAAATGTTACGTATTTACGTTTTATTCATTTATTATTTTGTGTGAGAACAAAAGAAAATTAATATTTTTGCATGCTTTTAATTACGATAATTGATGACAATTTCAAGAGCATATACAGTGCAATAAACAATAAAGTGCAGATGTACACTGAACTAAACAAAGCCGGGACACCTTGGTTACTTCGATTAAAATAGTTAGAGGTGTAAACTAAGCTTGTTAACGAATGCGATTAGCAATCATTCGTGGTCGCTTCCAATGGTATTGAAAAAATTCAAATTAGACAAATATAAGACATTGACAATACCAGAAAGTCAAATTGTTTATCCGCAAAAACTAAAAAGTCTATATATTCTTATTTTTAAATGAATTGGAACAGTAAGCTGCATTTTATTTTTATACGAAATCTTTTCGTGTGTAAATAAAAGTTCCATATAAACAGTGCATTATAAATTTTATTAAATCTATTTTTTAAACACATTTTATATTACTCCTATATGACAATTTATTAATAATATTGTGAATATAAAATTTTAATCACGTTTAAGTAGTTGGAAATTCGTACGAGTTGGCAATACACATTCCTTATGAATTATACACTATACTTTTTCTACGACTGTATACTTAATTAGTAATCAAAGTTAAACTGAATTTTACGAAAAAAATAACGCAAAAAATAAATAAACTAATTTAAAATTTTCTTCTTCAAATCATTTGATATTTTTTTTAATACATTGATTTTAAGCAAAGGTTAATATGAATGAGCTAAATTCGTTAAAAAGTACTAATGATTTAATTACAATTTGCTTTTGCAGCCAGTAAATAAAAGAAATCTATTCATGCCGAAGCCTTAATTGTTAACAATGTCGTCAAGTTCCTACAAATGTTGATATGTGACAGTTTTACTTAGAAGCTTCAACCCAATAACATGTAAATGCGACTTACATAGCAAATCATATAAATTTCTAATGCTTAAAGAAAATTTATAATTAATAAGTGTTATTCTTAAGAATGAAGCTTTACGAACTAAGAAAGTAATAAAAACATCGCATTTTAAGAATTGGACTTAGACTAAAAACTATTTTAATATTTTTATAAAAATTTTCTTTTAGAAAATGCAAAATAGTTCATTATTCTAATAGATCTAACTACAACAATATTTACTGCAAAATTAGTTTAAATGAGAAATAAATTGTTAGTTGTTAGAAGAAAACAAGTGATCAAGTACGTTTGCTTATAATTACATTAAATATCTAATTTTTTTAATGTATAATTTGCATTAGTCTTGTAACCATTGATTGTATTTATATTTATCTTGTGTTATTTATTATAACGTAAGTCCAAAGTCTTTATGATTAAATTTTTAACAAGGTAGCGACAATGTGCCAATAGATTATTTTTATATATATATATATAAATTATATTTTAAGTTTCCCAATTTGTATTTTTAAAAACAAAACGCAAGATTAAAACCTCTTATTTATTATTAAAGATTACAGAATAATAGTTACTTAAGGTGACAAACTGTATATTCATTTATTTATTGCAATTTGCTTGTATTTATAAATTTCAAATTGATGTTACAGCATTACGTCAGTATCGTCAGAGTGCATTAAACCTATTTCCTCTTGTGTTAACAGATTCTTAGATATAACTCCTCCGGGGTGAGATGGAAGACCGTCTTCGGGCTTTTGATTACTTTGCGGTTCTGCCGTATTTCCATTTCTTAGATTCTTGAGTTTCTTTAATATTTTACCCTTATTTTTATACATTACTAAAACAGTCAAAATTATTATACAACATATTATAAAATAATGAGAAAATTGATAATTAAAAGGAATTTCCTTTTGGTACATTAATTCATCTTTAATGATTTGATTTTTAAAGTTATCATTCATATTTACTTTTGTTAGTTCGAACGGTTTTTCATTAACCGTGTTTTCAATTTGTATTAAAGATATTTTGGGTAACTTCATTTCTCGGTACAATTTATCTTTAGTGTTAATATACAATTGATTGTTGAATTTAATTGAACAGTTTAGTGGTAGTTTAATCAATGAGGTTTTACTTATGCTAATTGTTCCTTTTGATTTACATTGATAATTTAACAAATTTACTTTATCTGTTATTAGTATGTAATTTGCTTCATTTAATACTATTAACTCGTTATCAGTTTGTTTGATTTTAACTATTGAACAACATTCGATTTTGTTTTGTAGAAGGTTATTCATGCAATCACTACTATTTTTCAAATAAACACTACTCTTAATTATATAATTATTTTCTACAAGAACAAAGTCTTTCACACATATTGACTTATTGTAGGACCACGCTAAATACTCGCATTGTTCTAACACATACGTTTCTGCCGTAAGGTACCTTTACAATTTGATATAGGGTCAAACTACTATTTTCCACTATTGGAAATTCTACAGAAATTACAGTTTTTCCAAATCTAATCCAATTTTAACCGAAAGAATTGAGTAATAATAATGATCATTTACTAAATTTAATATTCCATTTGGATATAAACGTCTTAAATGACTTAGTTCTTTGCATAGCTGTGGATACGGCAATAGAAAGGGATGCAATTGGTTTCTGAAGCCTAATACAATGGATTGTTGCAACTCGTTTATAAAGGTGTCTACTTCACTTATATTAGTTTCTAAAATGGTAACGGTTTCAAGTAATAACAAATATCTGTTGAAAAGTTCTATTTCGTCATGGAGATGATTTAAATGTTTTTCAATTAATTTCATATTATTATTAGTAACATTAATTAAATCTTTTAGTTGTGTAATTGTATTTTGCAATAATGAGGTTCGGTGGTTAATATTGTTTATAACATTATTTTGGTTTACATTGAGTATTTCTATAGCATGATAAATTTTTTGTTTTTCATCGTCGTCTATTAGTCCAAAGAGCCAGTTGGCTGTTTTGCCGATAAAATTGAAGGGAGATCGTTTATTTCTAACGGGAATCATAAAATTCTCATACTTTTTGGAAATTGTTTCAATTCGATTTTTTGATTGTGTAAGTAACTTAATAACTAAGATTGGTAAACCCTTTTATGTTAGGAGTGGCTATAAAAACTACTTGAAGAGTTTTCTTATGGCGACGTTTCGTGGAACGGTTGTGTCCACTTCTTCAGGCCAACTGAATTTATTAAAAAGAAAACAACATAAGTAAAAACGGCAGTTACAATCCGGTGAGAGCTACAAACTATTCTTCTACTTATTATAAATGCTAATTTTTTAATATAAAATTATAGATGATTACTTACGGAAAACAATTAAAAAGTAGACTGGTCCGCAAACAACGTCATAAATGTAAAATTAATAAATAACAAAAAACAAAAAACAATTAATATAAATTACACGAGACCTGTACAAACTAAATCACTAACAACAATTTTATGGACGTGTGATATAAAATATGAGCAATGCAAAGATAACCCAAAACATACCCAAGGTCTAGGAAATTTTAGAGATAAGGTTATTATAAACTGTACTAAGATTGTTAGTATCAGTGTTGAAATTAACATTATTCTTATGTTTTGTGATAAATATCATTTCTGCAACTAATCTTTTATAAAATTTCGGTTCTACATCTAATATAGAAGGATTACTAAAATCAAAATTATGTTGTAAATTAATATGGTGGAGAGCAAGAGCTGATTCTGCCTTTTTATTTTTGCAATCATATTGGTGGTTCTTAATTCTGTTAATAGGTTTTTGTTTCGTTTGACCAATATAACATTTATTACAATCCATACAATCGATTTTATATACAACATTGTGTTTGTCTAATAACTTGGTCTTATCTTTAATGTTGGAATAAATAATGTTGTAAATAGTATTGTTATTATACGTTGTTATTTTAAGGTCCGACGTTGTTAAAATAGGAATCAGCTTCTTAGTAAGGCCAGGAACGTTAATGATTTTTGAAAATTTACAGATAGAATTATTTTGAATAGATGGTGATGGAGTACCGTTGTTGGTGTTAGCGTGAAACAAAATTCTATTAATCAGGTTATTAGGATAATTGTTGTTTTTGAGTAAATTTTTAAGTATATTAAGGTTTTTTATATGGAATTTGGAATTACTTAATCTTATTATTTTGTTTTTAATAGACTTTATAATGTTTATTTTTTGATGGTGAGCATGTTTAGAAAAGTAGTTTATAGTACGATTGGAGGCTATCGGTTTAGTAAACCAATCGGTTATTAACGTGTTGTCATGCTTAATTATCCTAATATCTAAAAACGGTAGAGAGCCTTCAATTTCAACTTCATGAGTAAAACAAAGATGTGAATCGTAACTGTTAAAAGTATTTAAAGTGTTTAAAACCTCATGTTCAGGAATGCAAGTAATGACATCGTCCACATAACATAACAAAAATATGGGATGAAATGATAGTTTACTTAATACAAAGTCAAGTAAATCATGCATAACCAAACTAGCTAGAACTGGGGATGCTGGGTTACCCATTGCAGTGCCAGATTTTTGTAAATAAATATCATCTTTAAATATAAAATAACTAGAGTCAAACAAGAAATTAATAATGTCAGTAAAGTCTGAAAACTCAATAGTGGTATGACTTTTAAGATACCTCCAATATTTATGTATTAATTTTAAAACGAGCTCTTTAGTGATGTTAGTAAACAATGATGTAACATCAAAAGAGACTATAATGTGATTAGATGGAATGATACTGTTATTAATTTTATCAACTAGTTCGTAAGAGTTAGAAATATTAAACTTAAATAAGTAAGAGATGTTATTAACAATACTTGTAATGAACTTAGATAAAAAATAACTTGGAGCACCTATGCACGATACAATAGGTCTAACTGGATAATCGTCTTTATGTATTTTAATTAAACCATAAAGTTTAGGAGGTATGCTGGTATAAGTGACTAATTTTTTATATGTCATTAAATCAATGTGTCCATTATTAAACAATTTTTTAGCTAATTGATTATTTTTATATTGAAATTTAGTTGTCGGATCTACACAAATTTTTTTGTAGGTGTTTACGTCGTTAAGTAAGTTATAAATTTTGTCCTCGTATTCATCTTTTTGTATAATAACCGTAGCGTTACCTTTATCCGATTTAAGTATCAATAAATCATTATGAGCTTTTCGAAAACGTTTTGTGGAATTTATCAAAGTTTGAATAAATAAATCTTCCGCATTTAAATTAGTGTTGTTATTGTTGGTAAAATTCGTAATAACGTTAACTATTTTCCCTCTTAACCTATCTTGGTCTTCTTCTTTATGGTAACTGAGTATATCCTCAGTGTCTTTTATGAGGTTGACAATAGGTAGTTCCTTATTATTCGAGTAGTTTAACATAAACTTAGGGGTTAACGCCAGGCATTGAGCCACATCCTCGGGTAAGCTCACATCTGTCAAATTGTAAATGCAACCTACTTTAGACACACTTAAATTATAACGTTGTTTCACAAATAACTTTTCAAATTTTTTAATTAATCTAATTTTGGTTTTTGTAAATTCTCTTTTATATTTATTGTCAAGTGTGTTAGTAAGGATTCGGAAATCTACGTTGTTGAGTGTGATACTTAAACTATTTTTTAAACTACTAATAACTTTTTTAAGGTTATGAAATTTCCAATACGAAATCTTCACTTCTATTTTAAGGATCGATTTTTGAAATTTATGTGTTACTTTGTCCAGTTTTTTATTGAATGGAGTGTGTTCCGCTTGGATAAGGTAAAGACATTTAAAATATTGCTGTATATGTGTGGGTGTTAAGTAGTTGTTTTTGCATCGTTTTAGGTATACAATACGGTTGTGTAATGCAGCTAGTTGTTTAGTAGAATTTTCTAATTTAGTGATAAGTTTACATGTATCCTGATTGTAGATTCTTCGGATTGTCTTGTGCCATGTTGTTTGTGTGTACGATGGTGGTTCGGACAGAGATGCCATTATCGAAAGGAATCAAATTATTAAGAAAAGTGTTTTATACCTCCTAATGCGTAGTTCAACTAAGATTGGTAAACCCTTTTATGTTAGGAGTGGCTATAAAAACTACTTGAAGAGTTTTCTTATGGCGACGTTTCGTGGAACGGTTGTGTCCACTTCTTCAGGCCAACTGAATTTATTAAAAAGAAAACAACATAAGTAAAAACGGCAGTTACAATCCGGTGAGAGCTACAAACTATTCTTCTACTTATTATAAATGCTAATTTTTAATATAAAATTATAGATGATTACTTACGGAAAACAATTAAAAAGTAGACTGGTCCGCAAACAACGTCATAAATGTAAAATTAATAAATAACAAAAAACAAAAAACAATTAATATAAATTACACGAGACCTGTACAAACTAAATCACTAACAACAATTTTATGGACGTGTGATATAAAATATGAGCAATGCAAAGATAACCCAAAACATACCCAAGGTCTAGGAAATTTTAGAGATAAGGTTATTATAAACTGTACTAAGATTGTTAGTATCAGTGTTGAAATTAACATTATTCTTATGTTTTGTGATAAATATCATTTCTGCAACTAATCTTTTATAAAATTTCGGTTCTACATCTAATATAGAAGGATTACTAAAATCAAAATTATGTTGTAAATTAATATGGTGGAGAGCAAGAGCTGATTCTGCCTTTTTATTTTTGCAATCATATTGGTGGTTCTTAATTCTGTTAATAGTTGCATTGCTCATATTTTATATCACACGTCCATAAAATTGTTGTTAGTGATTTAGTTTGTACAGGTCTCGTGTAATTTATATTAATTGTTTTTTGTTTTTTGTTATTTATTAATTTTACATTTATGACGTTGTTTGCGGACCAGTCTACTTTTTAATTGTTTTCCGTAAGTAATCATCTATAATTTTATATTAAAAATTAGCATTTATAATAAGTAGAAGAATAGTTTGTAGCTCTCACCGGATTGTAACTGCCGTTTTTACTTATGTTGTTTTCTTTTTAATAAATTCAGTTGGCCTGAAGAAGTGGACACAACCGTTCCACGAAACGTCGCCATAAGAAAACTCTTCAAGTAGTTTTTATAGCCACTCCTAACATAAAAGGGTTTACCAATCTTAGTTGAACTACGCATTAGGAGGTATAAAACACTTTTCTTAATAACTTAATAACGTTTATGTCGTGTTCGGAAATAAAGTGATTGAATTTTTTATGATGCTTAATTTCTGTAACTTTATCTAAGATTAACTTATGTTGCGCGGTTAAATTAAAAATTAATAAATTCAAGTCCTTATGTTCTACGCTAAAAACTAATTTATGGTTAAAAAGGTGGTTATAAGCCTTTCCTAATTCTAATGGTAATATATAGTTCTTTAGTTCTTTTACTTCTATCTCTTCATTTGCTACAGCTAGGGCCAGGATCGTGAGGATTGTTATCTTCATCCTGCAACAACATATACTTCTTAGTTCTTTTGATTACGTCCCTTTTAAGCTTAGTGTCTGTATTTCTTTTGTTTTTTAATGTCACTGTATTATCGGTTACATTTTGTAGTTTAACTTTGGTGGCATAGGGTGTGAGTTTATTTCTCTGTTTGTTCCTTCGAACATAGACTATTTGTTGTGGTTTGTGTTCTTCTAGTTTATTTTCGGGTTGTTTCTGCTGCACCTTTTCTTTTGCCTTTACTATGTTTTCTTTCACTTGCTGGTTAATTAAGTTTGTGGTTTTATCTCTCTCGCATATGTAGTCTTCAGTTATTTTATTGATGGTCTGGTCAAAGGTAAAATGTTTCTTTCATTTCCGTTAATTATTTGAAATGGTGTAAATTTAGTTGTCGTGTGAATACTGTTGTTATATGATGTTATTGCAATGCGTAACTGAGTCTCAAATGAAAGTTTTGATTTTTCAACGTTTGATACCCTTAATGATTCGATTAAGGAAGAATTAAATCGTTCGACAATTCCGTTGGACTTTGAATTTTCAGTACAAATTTTATGGTGTTTAATTTTATGGGTGTTAAGAAATTCTGAAATAAGATTGTTACAAAAGGAGGGATCGTTGTCTGTGACTAATTTAGAAAATATGCCGTGATGGGACATGAATAATATTAGATATTCCAATATTGTTTTCGAATTTCGATCAGGTAATACGTATGCTTGTCCATATTTTGAAAATGCATCTACCATAGCGAGTATAATTTTTTGATTAATAAATAACAAATCTGAGTGTATTATTTGGAAGGGTTTATCTGCTGTTGGTGTTAGTGCTATTGGCAATTTCTGTGGGTTACGATCAATTTTAGATACGTTGCACACGTCGCAGTTATTAATATATTTTGTTATATAAGTTTCTAGGTTTGGCCAGTAATACAATTGTTTCAATGATCTAGTTGTTTCGTTAATTCCACGATGTTTGGTTTTTCCAGTATGATAATATTCCATCAATCTTGTTTGTTCGTTCTTGTCTTCAATGTCTTCTAATAATTTATTACTAATGTTTAGTTTTACGGTATTATTAAAGTTTTCTCTTATTATTCTTAATATATCTCTTTCCATTTTACGGTTTTTAAAATAAATGCTAAAATTGGTATTGGGTTGAACAATTTCTTTTAGTGTTTTTAAAATATCTTGGTCGTTAAATCCATAAGGTAAATTACAGTAGATTCTCTTTTTTGTGTTATCAAATAAGTTGATATGTTTTATAATCGCGTCCGGACTACTTCGGTGGGTGTCAAATAGTATTTGGTTTGTTGTCATATTTATTGGTGTTTCTTTATATGGGATTTCTATTTGTACATCTCCAGATGACGTATGGATTGTTGCGTTGTCTTCTATTGGTTCTTCCGATCCCATGTTTTGAAGTATTTCATCTAATTCGGCTATGTCTTCATCTGTGGGTCCATCTGCGTTCGCTATTAGTGTTTCGAAATCTATATCATTTACGTAAACGTCTTTCGGTGGTCTTGACAAAGCATCCGCAACATAATTTTCTTTGCCTTTTTTGTACTTTAAGTCATAGTTGTACTCCATTAAGCTGAGTTTCCATCTGGTTAGTTTGGAATTTGCTTCTTTCAGTGAGAATAGCCATGTCAGTGGTTTATGGTCGGTCTCTATTGTAAATCGGTTTCCATATAGGTATGGTCTAAAATATTTAGTTGCCCATACGATTGACAAAAGTTCTTTTTCAATGGTACTGTAATTCTTTTCCGCATCGTTGAGGGTTCTTGATGCGTACGCTATTGGGTGGTTCTCTTGTGTTAAGACTGCTCCTATTGCTTCATTGGATGCATCTGTTGTTAGGGTGAACTCTTTGTCCATGTCAGGATATTTTAGAACTGGGTCGTTTGTTAGAAGTATTTTACATTTATTAATTGTTTCGATATACTCGTCATCAATTTGAAGTTCTGAATTTTTTCTTAGTCTCTTTGTTAAAGGTCTTGTAATTTTAGCGAAATCTTTGATAAATTTACGATAATATCCCAGAAGTCCTAAAAATGCTTTAATTTCTTTTTGGCTACGCGGTATTGGGTAATTTTTTATTGATTCTACTTTCTTTGGGTTGGGTCTAATTCCTTCTTCAGTGATAACATGTCCTAAAAATTCTGTTTCTCTTTTACAAAATTCACATTTATCCAGTTGTAGTTTCAAATTATGCAGCTGTAGTTTTTGGAATACCTTTTCTAAAGATTTTCGATGTTCTTCCAGGTTAGGAGAAAAGATAATTATGTCGTCTAAGTATACAAGGCAATGCGTGTTTATTAATTCGCTTAGCACGTTATTCATCATTCTTTGGAACGTTGCTGGAGCATTCTTCAAACCAAACGGCATGCGATTGAATTCGAAATGTCCAAATTTGGTATTAAATGCGGTCTTTTGTTTCGAGCTTGCTTCCATCTCAATTTGGTGATAACCTGATGTTAAGTCCAAAACACTAAAGTATTGTGCTCGTCCTAATTTGTCCAGGATGTCTTCGATGTTTGGCAACGGATATCTGTCGTCAATTGTTTTGGCGTTTAATTGCCTGTAATCTATTACCATTCTGGTTTTTTCTAATCCCGATGCGTCTACTTTCTTCTTTACTAGATGAACTGGAAATCCCCAAGGCGATATGCTTGGTTGAATTATCCCTTGATCCAGCATGTCTGTTACATGTTCTCTAATTTTTTCTTTGGTCGTAAAGGGTGTCCTATACGATCTTAAAAAGATGGGTTCCTCGTCTTTGGTGGTTATTTTGTGTTTAACCAGGTTTGTTGTCGTTAATTTTTCTTCAGGCATCTTGAAGATGTCGATATACTTTCGACATGTTTTGATTATCATTCTTCGTTCTTCAGAATTCATGTGGTTTAATCTAATCAAATTATCTAAGTTTTTTAGCGATGGTTGTTGCAAATGACAAAATGGTTGTACATCTTGTGGGTCAATTGCTTCTTCTTCGAGATTTTTAATTTCTATTTCTTGTTCCGTGTTCGTATTATTTTCAATCACAACGTTTACATTTCCATTGAAAATTTTATACAAACCTTCGTTTAGTTTTATTCCGTTGATTTCTTGTTCCGGTATTAGAGCGTCTTGATTTGGTTTAGCATAAGGTAATGTTAAAATTTGTTTTGTGCGAGGTAAAGTTTTAATTTTTACGGGTTTATCATAGTAGAGTGGAAAATTATTATTATCTATTCGTGTGAGTAAATTATTTTGCAAATCGATATTAAACTTTAATTTTTTCAAGTCGCGTATACCTATTAAACCGTCAAAAAATTCGTGAAAATTAAGTACAATAAATTTTAGATTTCCCGATGCTTTAAACTCTTCGAAAATTGGTACAGTTGCTAGTGTTTTCATCGTAGTAGTTCCGTTAGCCGTATTAATTTTTAAATTTATTGGTTGAGTGGAATTGGGGTAAAATTTGGAAATTATTCTAGGATCTAAAATGTTTATTTCGCTTCCCGTGTCTATCAAAATGTTAAAGGTGGGTTTTGCAATTTAATATAGGGTAAACACTCTGTCATCTTAATTCGGTTGTTGAAGTAGCTTCTAAAAAATTTATCTCTGATTCGGTTACGTCGGTGGGAGTATTTTCATTTAACATTGAAAAGTTTTCTTCGTTTGAAGTGTCATTTAATTCATCGATTTGTTCTACATTTATAGGGGCATAATATTGGTTTGTTTCTTCGTCGTAAATGAATGATTCAGGGTTCGTTTCTTGAAGGAAATTTCTTACAGTTGAAATACCTGACATTGGGCTTGGTTTGGGTAAATTAAGGTTTTGATTGGGTCTAAAAACGTTAGAAATTGGTTTATTAAATTGTTTAAATTGTGGTTGATTTTGGTTAAAGTTTGATTGATTTTGATTTTAATTGAATTGAGGATTCTGATTGAAATTTCGAAAGTTATTTTGAAACGGGGGTCTAAAGGTTTGTTGAGGTGGTTTGAAGTTAGAAGAAATTTTCTGAAATAGATTTTGTGTTAATGGTTTAGACGGGGCGATTCTAGTGGTACTAAAAGAATTAATGCTTTGACCTGCACGTTGAGCAAAATTTAGTTCATCTTGCGCGTACGTTACCGCCTGTTTTAAAGGTTTAGGTTGTCTTGCACGAATTTGCATAGAAATTTGATATGGTATTGTTACTAAATATCTGTCTAACGCGTTTGATATCAATATTTCTTGTCTAAAAGCTTTATGTGATAAATCGGATAAATTTAATTTTGCAATTAATTTCCCTAATGCTGCTCTAATTCTATGTCCGTATTCTACAAGATTTTCGTTTTTATTTAACTTTACATTATTAAACTCTACGGTTAATTGTTTGAGATCTCTAATATCCGAAAAATTTTCGATTAATGCCTTTTTAATTTGAGGCCATTCAATTAAATCATCTCTAGGTGACAAAATTTCGCAAGCTTTTCCTCTAAATTTTGAAAATATCGCTGCTCTAATTACCGTTTGAAGTTCATCGACACTTTTATAACGAGTATGAATGTTTTCGCAAGCCATGCAGAATGCGTTGATTTGTGTTTCACTTCCGTCAAATAGCGGAATGGTGTCTAATTCAATTTTAAATAACTGAAAATTAACTGACATTTTGTGTTCTAATTTTAAGGATTCTAATGAATTTACTAATTCTTCCAGTTTAAAATTTGTTCTTTAATTTAGTCTTGCAAACGCAACTTCCAATTAATGGAAAAATATAAACAATATCTTTAAGGAAGTACCTTACGTGTTTATAATAAACAATGCGAATATAAGCTGCCTACCTTTATGCGTTTTCCTGCTGCCTTCGACCGTATGCTCGATGCACCTTCGCTGGCCACTTAGACTGCTGGTCGCCGTAACTGGGTTTCTTCTTCTCGCGCCTTTGGTTTATGGGATGCTAAAGTTTGTTGTTAACCAAGGAATTAGGATTCGCCGGTCACGTACACTTTTGGTTTTCGATAAACACTTTTAGTTCATACACACGACCGTGTTAACAATCCTACCGACTGCGCCAATTATATTTTAAGTTTCCCAATTTGTATTTTTAAAAACAAAACGCAAGATTAAAACCTCTTATTTATTATTAAAGATTACAGAATAATAGTTACTTAAGGTGATAAACTGTATATTCATTTATTTATTGCAATTTGCTTGTATTTATAAATTTCAAATTGATGTTACAGCATTACGTCAGTATCGTCAGAGTGCATTAAACCTATTTCCTGTTGTGTTAACAGATTCTTAGATATAACTTATATATATAGATTATATAATAATATAATGTGTAGTGAAAGTATACATAAATACTTATGAAAACTGCATTAACATAAGGATAAATAATAACATACAGATATCAGGCATGTGCGGAAGAAACATCTTTGTATCTTGCAACTATCTATGAACGCCAAAATAGTATATTAAACAACAAGTTTCATAAAATGACTTATGAACGAGTTCTATTTATACTATTTTTTATATTTTGCGCCTTTAATTCAATTCTTAAATAAAAATTTGTAAATATAATATATTCTAAATTATTAACAATTGGCTGCACTAAAATTCAAAATTTAAAATTTGAATTAATTATTAGTAGTTATGCATTCGTTTTAAGTTAATTAAAAAAGATAGACGAAGAATTCTAGAAATAAAGCTGATAATGAATTATATTTAGCTATGAAAGTAAGTATTTTTATAATTATTACAACAATGAGTATACTTCTTGTGTTACGATATGAACTTTAGGTCATCTTGATTATTGGTTTTAATGGTGCCTGTGGAAGAGATGAATTACTCAATTTGTCTACAGATGACATTGAATTCAAACCAGATTCAATAATTATGTCACTTCCTAAAACAAAAACAATATTTTACGAACGTTCGCAATGATACAAATTAGATTGAACTGATTAAGTAATATGCAAAACTTAGACTTACCAAAACTAATCACAAAAGAAAAAAAAAGATTTTTTGCAACATACAGAACTGGTTGCTGCATTAACATCCCCATTGATATCAACACAATAAGAAAAGTATCGAAAAACATTTCAGTTTATTTAAAATTGCCTAATCCGGAACTGTTTACGGGTCATTGTTTCCGAAGATCGAGTGCTACACATTTGGCAAATTGTGACGGAGATTTTTTAACATTGAAAAGGCATGGTGGGTGGAAGTCTTTAACTGTTGCAGAGGGCTATGTAGATGTTTTACTGAAAAATAAAAATGATGTTGCAAGAATGTTTGTTCCGCAAGAAAATATCAACTTACCTGGATGTTCAAAAAACTCTTAACATTAATAATATATTTTTACCAGGATGTTCAAAAGATTCCAATATGATTAGTGTTACTAAAACTAACATTAATGAACATAATATTGATGTAACAAATGGTAATAATGCTTACCCTGGTTTAACAATTAATTCAAATAACTTTGCAAATGTGGTTATTAATTACAATGTATATAACTGTACCCTAAATATAAAATCAACAACACCAAAACTCAGTAATAACGTTATATATTGTATGGTACTTAATAACAAATTTTACATAAAGCATTTAAGAACGGTAACATAAACGTACATAAAGCGTCATAATCAGAGGTTATAATACTCATAATCCATAATCACGCATGATCATGAACGTCATCTGACTTCTTACATTGCGCGCAAAATTGAAATTCAAATCAAATTCTTAATATATAATAAATAAAAATATGTATAAAATTTACTAATCTTACTAATTTAATGAAAATGAACTATGATAATTGCAATAAAAAAATTAAATAAATTTTGTTCAACATTTGACATGTATATCAATTTTAACCATGTGACCAACCTTGAGTAATTAAAGTTTAGGTGCTATAGTAAAAAAAAAATGAAAGTTATATTATAGCACCTAAATGGATGCTATAATAACATTAATTATAGACAAAAAGTATAAAACAGTATATTATTATACAAGTTTAATAAGAGGGCTTATTGTAGCATCGAGTGAGTTTGGAGCACGACGAGCGTAGCGAGAAGTGCTTCAATGAAACGAGTGCTACAATTCCTCTTATTAAACGTGTGTAATATATTATTTTTTCTACTTTGCATATAAACATATGAAATTCTTTGTAGAAATCTGTCTTTTTGACATGTAGGGATTTTTAATAATTATAGTATGTGACAAATCTAAAAATTTAACTGCGTTTGTTTTAAACAAGTTTTGTTTTAAATAAAATTCTTTGAAACTATTAAAACTTTAATTTACAAATTAATTCAAAGTATGGATCAGGAAAATATCTCGTGCACACCTTCAGAAATTAGAGCAGCAGCTGCTGATGCTGTTAATAAACTTCTTCCAGCAAAATTAAAATCTATTTATAATAAAGAATATAACACGTCCGATTCATGGTGCCTGAGAATGTGTGTTAAAACTATTAGCGAAAATGTATTACTTGCTTATTACGATGAAATGAGCAAAACGAAGAAATCATCGACATTATTCTTATAGCATGTTACGTGCTTGCTTAAATGTTTATAAAAACGTGGACATCTCAAAGTTTGCGAGGTTGCAAGGATTCCTAAAACAGCAGTCAATAGGTTATCAACCTAAAAAATCTAATATTCTGCAAAGTTCGGAAATAGATCGTTTCATACAAGAAGCAGATGACTTGCCTTATTTGGCAATTAAGGTGATACTAGTTCTCATGTGTAAAGTCTTTTGTGTACTAGTATACATTTTCAGGTTATGTTGATAATAGGATATGTTGGTGCATGCCGTAGAGACGAACTGTTAAACATGACTGTTGATGACGTGAAATTTAGAGACGAAATCATCATTGCTAATATTTCTAAAACAAAAAACCATTCGCCAAGAATGTTTGTAATTAGCGAGTTACAGTGGATTCATTTAATACAAAAATATTTAAATCTACGACCTGTAACTGCTACCACAAAAAGATTTTTTTTAAGATACCGTAATGGACGTTGCTTATCAAGTCCAATTGGTATTAATAAAATAGGTCAAGTTCCAAAAACTATAGCATTCTATCTCAAACTAGCTAACCCTGAATGTTATACCGGACACTGTTTTAGACGATCGAGCGCATCGCACTTAGCCAATAAAGGTGAAGACTTGGTGACAATTAAAAATCATGGAAGTGGAAATCTTCTGCGGTAGCAGAGGGATATATTGAAACATCCCTAAAAAGAAAAATTGAAATAGGGCGAATGTTCAATTTTGTTAATTCACCTCAGCCGAGTACTTTTACTAGTGTACCGATCCCTAATTTTGGAGTAGAAAACGATATAACCTCTCCAAAAGTAAATGTGCAGGTTCTACAAGATTTGAATTATAAGCATGATGTCATAACACAGAACCTACCTAGTTTAACAATTCATGCTCAAGATACGTGCAGTGTTACTGTTAGTGTGTACAACAATTGTCAGATTGGTACAGCTGCAAAAGAAAACTAAATATTAACTTTTTGAGTTATTATGTATTGTATTTAGTTTGTTTCTCACTTTTGCGTTAAATTTTCTTTGTTACTAATATTTTAATGTTACAAAGTTAATGTAAATGGTTGTAATTGTTATTTAATTGACGGTATTTAGTTTGTTTTTAAATCTTTTTAGTACAACTCAAGCTTCTAACCCCATGAATACTAATAACTCTTAATTCTTTCTTATTTTTAATGTTTAACCGCATTGACAAATGATATTTGTGATTTTGACATCATTCCATTCGTGTAAAAAATTTAATGCTGCCACTTATGAGAACAAAAATTTTACTAAAAACGGTGTCACAATGAGCTACATTCCCAAGTAGCATCAAGGTGAGAATAACTTATACTGCCACTTCAGTTTAGTGATTATTACGTATTTAACACTTTATATGCAACTTCATAGTAATTATAACTTTATTCTATTGATTTATAGTGGAAATTACGTGAATACATCCTTTCTTAACCACTTTGTAGTTCTGTAGTTTTGTGGTGAAAAGTAAAGTTTTTCCAACGTTATTTTCACTAAGTAAAATCACTTATAAGTTTTTTTAACTTTATAGTAGCAAATTAAAGTGGCGACCACTAAATCAAATCACTAAAATCTTACTTTAAAGTAATAACCACTTTAAAGTGCCTATTAAAGTTTTGGCCACGTTTTGTAAACTTAAAATATACCTAAAATGTAGGTGCACTCTAGAGTGGTATGTTGTCGTTGTTGTAACGTTTTAGCCACTTCCATAAGTGATTTTCACGAGACATTTTAGATTAAAGCCACTAGATAGTGACATTTACTTCTGAAATCCACTTTTAAGTTACTGTAAGTAAATAGTGGCTTATTTTCTACAATGCAAATCGGCTCGGTATAAATAAAAATACACTGCTAGTATTTAAATCTGTCTAACCTAAAATTGCTTTCCAGGAAGACATCAAAAGTTTAATCCGTAAAGTGAAGTTAGTTTAGAAATTTGACATTTAATAACACATATAATCCATAATGTGAAAATGATTTAGAACAATTACAAATGTATAAGCTGGATAACAATATTATTAAGTGTTCAAAATAATTGATTGTAATTATACGTTATGAAATGAAGTTGATAAAAAAATATAAATTAGTTAGGTTATGTTTCCAACTTCATTATGAAGATGAACGTGAAAGCATGTAAATTTTATTGAGTGGCCGTTCAACAAAATTCATGTGGTCGCCACCAATGCTGCCACTTTTAAAAATCACTTTTAAGTGTTCTGAAATTTGATTGGATGTTTCTTAGTTCTCTTGGCCACTTATTGAGTGGAAGTAACTCCAAAGTGGCTATCCTTAGTTTTTTCCACTTAACAGTTACTTTATTTCTAAGTAGCCCTATTTATGAACAATCTCTATGCCGCCATTAACAAAAATTTGCCAATTATTCTAAATATAGGAAATTTATAAGTAACAACACATTGAATGTAAGAAATTAATGAATTATAATTAAATTCATAATGTAAATACTAATGAAATGTGTTTTAGATTGTATAGTTATTTAATTTTTATTTTATATTTAGGACTTTTTAATTTTGTTTTTCGAAAAAAAAATGAAAATTTTGTTGGCGCATGGTTATATTTCAAACTGTAACCTCTACATTTAACAGTAAACTTGCGTTTGTTGCAATTTTGCTGTTAGCAAATGTTGTACAAATTCATAATAAACATGTAGTTCATAAAAACTTAAAACAGTTTGATCGTAGTAAACCTTGTTGTCCATTTGTAAAATAAAGAAGGGATGTAGATGAGAAAGTAAAGAATATTTAAAAAGGGGAGAGAGACATTAAAGCAGTTTCTGAAATGCGCAGGGCCACTAATGGTCACCACGCCGCCACTTGGCAACGACGTGGATTTTACCTGGCTGTAATGTTATTTTATAAGTGATAAAATAGTTGTAATCACGTAACGACCACCCAATATTTGTTCCCCATTTTGGTGGTAGCCACGGTATAGAACTGTTCCTGTAACGTGGTAGTGACTAGTGGCACGCCACTCTACAGTTCCTACGACTGTGGCTGCCACGTCGCAATCACCAAAAATGCTAGTTGGGTTGTGAAACTGTTTTCGGTGTCACAATTAAGTAATTATAAACGCAAAGTAGAAAAAATATTTTGTTACTTCTGAATCGTCATGCAGTTAAAAAAACTGATAGATGTTAATAAATACTAACTTCCTTAAGTTAAATTAAGCATGTTATTACAAAGGAAGTAATTTTATTTCAAGAATTGGATTACTTAATCTGTCAAACATGCGAATTTCAGTAATTGTTATTTCTAAACGGGTGATATTTATGTTCATAACTCGTTTATAACACTGCAGAAGCAAAAGTCCGATAAATTACTGTTCCCATAAAAAGAAAACCTCGCAAGCGAACTAGTAGTGAGGTTGCAAAAAAGGAATTTTTATTTATTAAACCTTGAATTTAGTTTTTCTAAAATATATTTAAATTTAATTACAAGAAAGTCACCACTAAATGTCAACGTTTGCAAACATAACCTGAAATATGTAATTTAGAAACCAAACTGTTTTTACGCTATGAAACTAATGCAGTAGCATCTACATGGCCCTCAATGATTTCGTTTTCAAGTTTTATAATTTGTGATGCAAGAAATACTTGTAAAAGTCTGCTAAATTATGTTTTCGTAATTCATTATCCTGTACATTAATAGGTTTGACCTGTTCGGAACTGAAATTAGACAAACACAATGCCCAACATTGCCTAATCGCAACTAAACATACAATGTGTCGTATTATCTGTTAGTCGTAGAAAAAATATTTTTCAACACAAAAGAAACAGTCAAAAATACAAATTAGTTTAAGTTATAAAAACTACTCCAATATATACTTTTATCAATAATTATTACATGCTTATATATAAAACAAAATTTTTAAATGTGTTTTGTTACAATATTTAAACAATTTGTAATGTTTACACAAATCACGGATAAAGAACCAAATCATTTATATTAAATGAAAATAATATTGCTTTATTTTCAGAATATTTATTTACGCAATGTATTTTTATCTTAAACAATAACTTTTGTTTTTTTGGATATAGTAAATTTGCATTTTAATGCCACTCTGGATTGAGATTAACAAAATTCATGTATATGTTATCATGCAAATACAAGTACCTAATAAAATTGTATCATAAATATACATGTACATAAGAACTGCTTAAACAAATATAGCGCTATATAAATGTCGATGTACCAGTTGTTATCGATTTTCAATTCTATAAAATTAATTTTGTATACCTATACGTGCTTTTGATTTTTAAATCATACTTTAGCCTTAATTAAAAATAATTTTTTTGTTTATGTTATATAGAAATGTACAGCTTTTAACATAATTAAATTACAAAACAAAACATTAAGAAGGCATATTTGGTAGTGTTTGCTTACATACAAAGTTAATTACATATTTTTTAAATGTTTATTATAAACAATTAAAGAAATAACATACTTCTTCTAAATTTTATTTGTATTATCATAAATTCATTTGTTTAGCATTATTGTTTGTATAATACAGTAACGTAAGTAAGTATTTAAATAATATTTTAGTTGTTACAACGTTATAAAGATTTTGGATTCATATAACTTTTATACTTATGTAATAAAAAATTACAATATATTTGCCAACATTTATTTAAACTTAAAATTAAAAAAATGTTTGTTTAATAAAGTAACATTACTTTTGAATACTTGAAAATAGTTTTTGATCATTTAATAAAATAAATTATTCGACGTATTTACGTGTATAACGTAGTTTAATTTATGCTATAGTTCAATTATAACTTGATAATATATAAATCTAATGGTAATTCCAAGTATTCACAAGTGCGTGATTAGTCTTAATTTGAAATTGTTCAGAATTGTTTACAATCAATTAAATTAGGTCGACGATTGAATTGATTATTGCCTAACTAACAGTTCTCATTACGTAATGTAAAATTTACATATTTACAATTAAATAAATATTACCATTTGATTTTAAATCCAAAATAAATTTTGTGTTATTTTTTAAAACCTAAAATTTATGTAAAAAATACATTGAGTTAAACAAGAAACTAAAATTGTGGTATGCAATCTATAATTCAATAAATCAAAGACTGACATTTACATCCCTTTAGTTGCGTGTTCAAGTACAAATACAAAACTAATCAAAAATAACCGGAGGCGGAGTATTATGACAAGGTTTTAATAGTTTTATATATATGCCCTTGTCTTTTTGGTTTAGCGTGAGTTGTTAGTCAATCCGCGATCTCGCAAATCCCAAAAGAGAATATTATTTGATTTGACATGCAACGTATAATTTTGCGTGTTTCTTTTTCAGAAGATATTATTGTTTTATATCATATTATTATTGACTTATTGCACATATAGCGCTTATTATGCAGTTCTTTTGTATTTTCAGAAAACATAACGTCAAGTTAACAGCACATTTAATGTAAATAATATAAAAAATAAAAAACAAACTTTATTTTTGTATGGTTTTGTGATTTAAAATTCTACAGTAAATATTATTTTTAAAGGCGCGCAAAAAATATTGAAGTTAATATTTCTTCAAAACTCTACTAAGATAAATTATTTTGTTTTTTATTTATACATTTTAAATAACTCTAATTTTTATCAATATTGTAAGACTATCACTACAAGTAAATTATGTATATTTTTAAATTTAAAAAAAGACTTTATTTAACACTTCAACCGCCAAAGGGGTCAATTTGACCTTTGGTGAACTTTAAAACGTATTAACGTTGCGTTTATTTGCATTCTAGGATTTTTCT
The DNA here is from genome assembly GCA_035610365.1 of Aquatica leii. Lineage (NCBI taxonomy): Eukaryota > Metazoa > Arthropoda > Insecta > Coleoptera > Lampyridae > Aquatica > Aquatica leii. Next base: position 53,772,504 of record CM069432.1, read on the forward strand.
TATCTTTTGGTGATATACAGGGTGTCCTCGAAACACAAGCATTAATTTTAACAAGATGTGGTTTAAATCAAGTACAATCGATTTACAAAAAAAAATTATAATAAAATTTTGAAAATAACGAAGTTGCAATTTTTAAGAATTTAAGAGAAAAGTTTTAGGACCGCCGGTTCATATGTTTATTCTTAGCATTTTTTTGTTTGCTTAGTTCCATGACCTTAAGTCGTCTTGACATCGTTAAGAAACCAGAAGTGTCAGCATTAAAAGGATGATAGTACAGATCCCGTAATTTGTGTGACAAATAACCTGTTCCGTTTAAAGTGTGAGCAGTTTGATTAAGGTACAATAACATTCATTGTTTTAAAAACGTTGCAATTAAACTACATGTAACTAATTACTACTACTCCAATAAATTAATGCTGTTTAATTTCTACAATAATATTTAAAAATACTTGCACTTAATAATACTTTAATATTGTTCTGATTTGTAACTGTCAAAATTTCAACGTATCATAAAAAACTATCGATTGTTGTCGAGTTTTATAAAAAATGTTCAAAGTTCTGCCCACCTTCCTGGATACACAATATCACTCGACGCAACTACGAATTGGTGTCATTCCGTAGTTCATTCTGTAAAACGATTTATTTCCGCGGCATTTTCTATTCGTTCTCGTAATTCTTGTGGTGTTAATTTCTGTGGCATACACAGTATTTTTCAAATGACACCATAAGTAAAAATCAATAGGGTGTAGATCCGGAGAACGCGGTGGCTGAGATACTGGTCTTCCACGACCAATTCACCTTTTTCGAAACACATTATTTAGATGTATCCGAACTAGCATGAAGAAACCAGTTAGTTCAGACAAATTATTTCGCAAAAATAATAAATACGATTGGCTTGTCATACGTTCAGGTAACACAAAAGGGCGAATCAATTGACCGCCGACAATACCTGCCCATAGATTTATCGAAAATCGATGTTGAAAATGAACCGGTCTTGTCACATGTGAGTTCTCAAAACTCCAAACGTGGCTGTTAGACTTTTCATTTCTACTAAACGTTGCTTCGTCTATTATCAAAACTTGATTAAAAAAATGTTTATTTACAGCGCATTGCTCACGTAACCAATTACAAAAAGCAATGCGTTGAGGGTACTCTGCGGGGTTTAAAGCTTGAACGCGTTGAATATGGTACGAACATAAACATTCTTCTCATAGGGTACGCCACACTACGTTTCTGGATACATTCACTTTCCGTGAGATTGTACGAACACTAAAAGTGGGACTGTTATTTACAAGATCCAATATAATTTCTTCGGCTTCCATAACACATTGTGTTCTAGCGCGTCCGCGATTCCAACCCCGTTTTAACCTTAGGTCACCAGTATCACGTCCACGTTGAACAGCATTTACAAATGCTCTAGGTATTGGATGTTGTCTTCTAGAAAAACGTTCAGCGTAATACGTAAAATTTCTGCTGCGTTTTGAAGCACTTTGCCACAAATTAAAACTATGTCCTTTAATTCTTGATTCGAGAATTGAGCCATAATATGGATCGCAATACGATAAATAAAAAATTATATTAAATAACAAATAACAATTAGCAAACAACGAACAATAAGCAATAATACCAAACAACGAACAACAAATAAAGACAAACCCGGAAACGAAGTGTACGATTAGGTTAACGTGACAAAACTGAACATTGAATCTATTGACGAAATTTGTACCAATCACCTGAAATCTACAAAATTGCAATTGTGCTATGCATCATCTGATAAGATGTATCGCCAAAGTTGCTTAAAATGCGTAGGCGTATAGTGGTTCTCAAAAAATTTTTCATTAAATTTAGAAAACCCCTAAATCCGTTATTTTTAAACTTTTATTATAGTTTTTTTTTGTAAATCGATTTTACTTGACTCTAACCACGTCCTGTTAAAAATAATACTCGTATTTCGAGGACATCCTGTATACATGTTCATTCACCGAATATAAAATAAAATTATTATTATTAATATTTAAGCGCGTTGCGCACATCGTTAAGTTTTGAATATGTACATTTTGAAACCAGTTTAGTTAGCATTCAACTTGCTTATAGAACAGTTGTTATAGTTAGATATTTAGAATAAATATTAATTCCTTTAAGTATTCTTATTAGTATAAAAGCCGATACAATTTTTTGGTCCTTCGCGAGCCGGATGCTGATTAAGAATACAAAAAAAAGAAGAAAAAACTATCAACCTGGTTGCCGTATTTGTAAAGCAAGTTGCTGTAATTCTGCCAATTCTTATCGTGCAGAAGCCGATTTATGCCGTCAAATTGCCGTAATTTCGCCGATTCCTGCCGTTAAGTAGCCGTAATTCAGCGATTCCTGTCGTTGAGTAGCCGTAATTCATCGATTCCTGCCGTTAAGTAGCCGTAATCTGCCAATTCCTGCCGTTTAGTAACTTATCATACAGGAGATAAAGGTAGCCGTCTGCCACCGCCAAGAACAAACGCCGTTAACACGTTTATTAAAAGTGTGAGTACCTTTCCTATATTTCCATTTATAAAAAATTATTATTTACCATGGGCCGTAATAAAAACAACAAAGACGAAAGTTCACCAGATTGCGATCTAGTTATCAGTAATAAACGACGCATACTTGCGTCTGTAGAAAATTTTAGTAGTTTTGTACAAAATTTAAAAGATAAAGGTGCTAATAATTCATTAATACAAGAAATCGACCGTGTTGAATTAGAAACGCGATTACATTCTTTTGATTCGCTATACAAAGAATTTCTAAAGTCATGCGATAGCGATGATGAGTTTATCGAGTTTGAAAATACTTATTTTAAAATACTAGCCGAAGCTAAAATTATTTTAGAAAGAATTACGAAAACAGATGTACGATCTCCTAGCCTCCCATTATCTACTGCTTCTGGTCACTTTGACGTTCCAGGTCAATCTTATATCGTAAAGTTGCCTACGATCGAAGTACCTAAATTTAATGGCGATGTGCGTGATTGGTTACAATTTCGCGATTTGTTTAATAGCTTAATTCATAGTAATCAAGCGGTAAAATCTTTAGAAATATCTTCACAAAATTATGAAGTTGCATATAAAACGTTATGTGAACGTTATAATAATTCGCGTTTATTAATTAACAGTCATGTTAAATCATTATTTAATTTAGAAAAGGTTAATAATGAAAATCCCTATAAAATTCGAAAATTAATTGACGATTTTTCAAAGCATTTATACGCACTAAAACAGTTAAAACAACCGGTAGAAACGTGGGATACACTTGTTATTTATATCGTTAGTCAAAAACTAGATGAAAAAACATTAATTGAATGGGAAAAATCAAAAAACGACGAAATACCAAATTTAGAACAATTTAAAAGTTTTTTGCATACGCGAGCTAACGTGTTAGATTCTATACAAGGGGCACAAAAACGAGAAACGCCACGTACATTAAAATCATTCGTTAACGCTTATGAAAATAATTGTTTAATTTGTAATAATGCTAAACATCCCGTAACCATTTGCCCAAAATTTAAAAACTTAAGCGTACATGAACGAACACAAGAAATAAAAAGCTTAAATTATTGTTTAAACTGCCTCAAGCCGTTTCATTTTACTTATCAATGCCGAAAACCGCCGTGCAGTATTTGCAAACGTAAGCATCACGGTATGCTACACTTAAATTTAAATAAACCGAAAAATGTCCCAGTAAATGAGAGTATTGAGGAACCAAATATATCGTTAAACAGCGAACCTTCAACTTCAGAAGAAAAACAATTATCACTTGCACGTCATTATATTTCGCAAACTTTGTTATCTACAGCAGTTATAAAACTTCAAGCCGAAAGTGGTAACATTTGTACCGCCAGGGCCATCTTAGATGCTGGTAGTAATATATCAATAATATCTCAATCTTTATGTAATAAATTAAAATTAAAAACTACAAGTACAAATGTAGCCGTTTGCGGTATTAATCAAAATATTACAAATTTAAACCAGATGTGTAAACTGAAAGTAATTTCGCGATTTAATGAATTTAATCAATCTATTGACGTGCTTGTGATAAACAATTTAAGTCATAGAATACCTAGTGTTAAAATAAACAAAGACAAATTAAATATTCCTGCTAATCTTTACTTAGCTGATCCAAAATTTTATGAGCCGGGAGAAGTCGATGTATTATTAGGAGTAGATTTATTTTATGATATTTTGTTACCTAAACAAATTAAGTTAGGAAAAAATTTGCCGATTCTTCAAGAAACACAGTTAGGTTTTATTATTTCAGGAAAATTACCTGATGCCGTTTTAAAACATTTAGTTGCCTGTAATTTCGTGCAGATTAATAAACATGACGATCTAAAAGATGAACTAGAACGTTTTTGGAAAGTTGAATCAATTGACGATAATAACCTAAAATTTACACCGGAAGAATTATTATGCAAAAGTCATTTTAAAAAACATACGTATCGTACACAAGACGGGCGTTTTGTAGTAAAATTGCCGATAATAGAAGACCTTAATAAATTAGGAAATTCCCGAAAAATTGCCGAAACGCGATTTTATAAGCTTGAAAAAAAATTGAATATAAATCCAGACTTAAAACGCAAATACAGTAGCTTTATAAATGAGTATCTTGAATTAGACCATATGCAATTAGTAAAAAAAGAATCTAATAAAAACGAAAAAGAATATTACGTACCTCATTTTGCTATTTATAAAGATTCGTTAACAACGCAACTTAGAATTGTATTCGATATGAGTGTTCCTAGTGATAGTGGGTTTTCACTTAATAATTTACAATTGAATGGACGCATTTTACAACGCGATTTGCTATCTATACTTATTGAATTTCATACTTTCAAAATAGTTGTTTCGGGTGATATCACAAAAATGTATAGGCAAATTTTAATTAATGAACAAGACCGTAAGTTACAAAAAGTTTTGTGGAGACAAAATAGTAATGAAGATATTAACGAATATGAAATGCTACGACTTGTTTTCGGTACTAAAGCTGCACCCTTTTTAGCCGTACGTTGTTTATTCGAGTTAGCAAAGAAACAAATGATTTAGATGTAAAAAACATTATAAAAAATAATTGTTATATAGACGATTTCTTATTCGGAACTGATACTGTAGAGAAAGCAATTGATTTAACAAAGCGTCTTGTTGCCGTATTAAATAAAGGATGCTTTCCTCTTAGAAAATTTAGATCAAATAGTAAAATTGTTTTAGAACAGTTAAATAATGATGTAAAAGATACCGATAAATTTAAAGTTTTAAATTTTAATTCAGAACATAAAATGTTAGGTTTAGTTTGGAATAGCGCTACAGATACGCTCACATTTAATACAAGCGTTATTAATCAGGTGCCAATAACAAAGCGACAAATGTTGTCGTCAATTTCAAAACTATTTGACCCGTTATTATTTTTGTAAAATTAATAATACAAAAACTTTGGTTATTACAAATATCTTGGGATGATCGCTTGCCGGATGACATAATATTAGAATATAAAACATTTTTAAACGATCTACCCGTACTTAATGAATTAACAATTCTGCGTTCAGTAATAGACATTGATAACGATTGTATAATTGAATTGCATGCATTTTCGGATGCTTCAGAAAAAAGTTATGGAGCATGTGTGTACGTGCGCGTTATTAAAAAACATCAAATATTAGTAAGTTTATTAACAGCAAAAAGCAAAGTAGCTCCCTTAAAACAATTAACCGTACCTAAACTTGAATTGTGTGGTGGAATAACAGCAAATCGGTTAGTTGATAAAGTTATAAAATCTATCAATTTAAAAATAAGCCGTTGCGTAATATGGACAGATTCGTCTATTCTTTTGGGTTGGTTAAAAATGCCCACTTATAAATTAATGCCTTTTGTAAATACACGTATAGCCGAATTACAAGAAAACCTTAACATAACTGAGTGGCGACATGTTAATACGCGTGACAACCCTGCTGATATTCTTTCCCGTGGCGTCTTACCGTCACAATTAATAAATTCAAATATATGGTGGACAGGCCCGTTATGGTTAACGCTACCAGAAGATTGCTGGCCTGTATCAAAAATAACCAACGTTTCATTGCCGGAGATTAAGAAAAAATTTAATACGTTTGCAACATTTACGCAGATACCTATAATTGATTTTAAACGTTTTTCAAACATAAATAGACTGATACGTACGGTGGCATTTGTTAAACGATTCATAAGCAATTTAAAACTTACAAAATACAAACGAGCAATAAAAAATTTAAGTTTAAAAGAACTAAAAGATGCACATGACTATATAATAAAAACGATTCAAAGTATAGAATTTCATGATGAAATCAAGATGTTAAAATATAGCAATTCAGTTTCACAAAAAAGCAAAATTTTACAGTTGGATCCTTTTTTGGATGAAAATGAATTGTTAAGAGTCGGTGGAAGGTTAAATAATTCAAAATTTTCATATGCTAAAAAGCATCCTTTATTGTTGCCAAACACTCATCACGTAACCGAGTTAATTATAAAAAATACACATTATTTAACCTTACATGCAGGACCAAATTTAACTTTAGCCGCTTTCCGCGAACGTTATTGGGTAACCAGAGGCAGAAATGTTTGTAAAAAGTAATACATAAATGCATTCATTGTTTTAAAGTTGAACCACGCGATCTGTACCAAGCCAAAATGGGCGATTTACCTGCAGATCGAATTTCTGTTTCGTTTCCTTTCAAAACTTGTGCCGTAGACTACGCAGGTCCAATTTTAATAAAACACAAAGTGGGACGCGGTTCAAAAACTATTAAATCATATATTTGCTTATTTATTTGTCACGCTTCAAAAGCAATTCATATTGAGTTGGTAACAGATTTAACTACTGATAATTTTTTAGCCGCATTTAAACGATTTGTGTCCCGAAGAGGCATACCAGATAAAATAATCTCTGAGAACGCTTCTAATTTTACTAAAGCAGCACGAGAATTAAAAGATTTACAAGAATTTTTAAAAATAAATAATAGTGCAATTTCAGATAGTCTAAATTTAAAATCAATACAGTGGCAATTTATTCCACCCAACTCGCCGCATTTTGGCGGTCTTCACGAGGCTGGTATTAAAGCCTGCAAGTATCATTTGAAAAGAATTATTGGCACTGCTCTTTTAACTTATGAGCAATTAAATACCCTTTTAATTCAAATAGAAGCAATCTTGAACTCGCGCCCTTTGTGTCCGTTAACGTCTAATCCAAATGATTATTGTCCTCTCACACCCTCACACTTTTTAATAGGTCGTAATTTTTGTTCTGACTGAGGTGATGGGTGCGCAGAGCCTAGAAGATGTTCCTACCAATAGATTAGACCAATGGCAAAAATTGGAGCAACTACGTCAACATTTTTGGCGCCGCTGGGCATCTGAGTATATTGTGGAGTTACAACAGCGATTTAGATGGCAAATTACTCAAGGAAAGTTACAAGTAGGCGACTTAGTACTAATTAAAGAGCCAAACACACCTCCTCTTTGATGGAAAATGGGGCGCATTATAAATATGTTTCCTGGAAAAGATGGTGTTGTAAGAGTAGTCGAAATCCGAACTAACCACGGAACTTTAACTAGGGCTACTGCCAGAATATGTCCATTACCGGTGAATTTCTCTTTAGCAGATTCTGTTGGAACGGATTCTTCCAACGCCCGGGAGAATGTTCATTCATCGAATATAAAATAAAATTATTATTATTAATATTTAAGCGCGTTGCGCACATCGTTAAGTTTTGAATATGTACATTTTTGAAACCAGTTTAGTTAGCATTCAACTTGCTTATAGAACAGTTGTTATAGTTAGATATTTAGAATAAATATTAATTCCTTTAAGTATTCTTATTAGTATAAAAACCGATACAATACATGTGCAAAATTTAAAAAAAATATTTTTATTTATTATGATTTTTTTCTTTCACTTAAAACCTGCAAAGTGGCAACCTGATTCTTTGCAAAATTATTGTAATAATAAATTTATTAGAACCGCATAATACGTTATGCACGTGATTTTGATTACTTATAAATTAAATATCAGTGATTTTATAAGTAGTGGCTGTTTGGATCAACTCCAAGCAAATTCATGTATGTTGCCGGAAAAACAAGCACGCACTTGTTTGTGAGCTATGCGTATATAAATGCAGCGCTGCAGAAGTTTAGCGCAGTATGTTATAAGTTTGTGCCGAGATAGTTTTGAAATTCTTATTAACAAATAAAATAAATCAAGATGAGGAATTCGCGAGAACTTACTCCAGAACAGACATTACAATGCTTTGAACAATTGTAAAAACAAAAACAAAAAACCGTTGAAAATTGTCTGTCTCTGTAAATAGGAAACAAACTACAAAGACAGTTATAAAATGTAATAAGGATAATGTTAGACACAACAACAGAATATGAATTTTTATATTAACTTCTTTTTGCAAAACGACGTGTAACAGACTCTCTATTTAGTGCATTCCATTTATTCATAGACAATTATATCCTAAAACATATTCAAAACTGTACTGTAATCTAAACCAAGAGACAGCTGGAGGATGTGTTCGGACCATACGCATTTTAGAACTTGAAGCTTTTATTGCCATTTTATATGCTTGCGGAGCATATAGTGCTCTTGCCTTAGAAGCACTTATGGTCAAAGATGTAGAAATCTGTTGTTTTAGTGAAACAATGTCGCATCAAAGGTCATGACATTATAAGGTTTTTAAGATTTGACACTTGATTTACTAAAAGTGAGCGTTTAAAGAATGAGACATTTTTTTTAGTATTAGTAGTGTGGGACAGGTTCATATTTAATTGCAAAAGCTGCTACACGCCTAGGAAAAATTATACCAATAACAAACAGCTGCTGCCGCCTAAATCAAGATGTCGTTTTTCTAAATAGAAGGCCAGCAAATATGTAGTAAATAGATTTCTTTACCTAGAAAAAAATGACACGAGGTCTAGAAATCAACATCTTGCTGAGGACGTTGTTCTAAAATTAGTATACTCATATTTGAATAGAGGCAGTAACGTTATTATTGACAACTTTTTCACGAATGACCAGTCGGTAAAAAAATACTTCGTTAGCGGTAGTAAATCGTTTCCAAAAAGAAATTCGGAATTCTATAAAAAATCAAAAAGCGGAACTAAAAAAATTACCGTTTTAGCAGTTGATAAGTGTATTAGTACTAATTACCAAGCCAGTACCAAATAAAAATATACACTTTACTCCAACAGAATGAAAAAAAAACCAGAAACGATACTATATTATAATAAAACCTAGTGTGGAGTGGACGCAGTAGACCAAATTGCAATAAAATGCTAGTGTAAATTACATTTATGTAGATGACCGGTTCATGTTTTTTTTATAACATACTGGATCTTGCTGTAATCAACAATTGTATCATTTATAAAGCTATAACTAATAACAATATGTCAAGAAAAAACTTTATTTAAAAACTCGTTTTAAAACACCGTAGAGAGTACATCGACAATACAAACGGTCAATCGGCTTCAATAAATTAACACAAGTGCCAAATTTTAAAATTTAAAAGAAACAATGCAAAGGAAATGTGTGTTATATGTAACAAATACGTTTGTGGAGAGTGTGTCGGAACTGTAAAAAAATCTTTCACATTCCGTGGCGGTTCCAATGTTAAAAATTGACTAAAAAATACGTAAACTAAAGTATTAGAGCTTTTTCTTACTATATCACACTATGTATGTATGTTACCGCCACCGTAAATAAATAAATACTAGTAGTCAATGCACGCTGTGATTGTTTAATTAAATTGATAACAGCACATTATCATCCTTTAGAATCGCAGCAAAAACTTACCTGAGTGATTTTAATCTCCGCCTTGCTTAGTAATTTTCCTGCTCGTCTTGTGTGTACGTTAATTCATTTAATTCCAACTACCTCGCGAACCAATTTTTTGCACGCCGTTTTAGTATTACCAAAATTTATTAACAAAATTGCTCGTTTTGTTCCAGCGTATGAACGTGGTCCGGCTTTAGCCCAAGCTCGTATTTAAATAAAAATACAAAAATTATCTGCCAATCTGTGGTACCACGGGGGTCTTACAACTGAAATAAAGTAAAAGATAGAGATATTGATGTACCAAAATGCAAAGATTACGGAAAGAAATACGTGTGCGCAATCAGTACAATCTATAACCCTTTAAAAGTTACACAAGTACTGGGAACTCAAACCGATGAAACAAGACCATTAGTAAATTTCTTAAAAGCGGTTACAGATTTGGGTAAGAGTTTTATACTACTGCAACAATTATTGAGTTGCTTGCTCTAAAAAACCTTGAATATCTTGGTTCGTACCTTGAAAAATTCGATCTCCGAGTTAGCCAATTTATGCTTTAGTAATGTTTATTTTCAATTTAATAAAACGGTCTACAACTGTACTAACAAGCTCTGGTTTCCTCAAACATGTTTTCTTGCAGAAACGCTATGTCGATGACATTTTTTGCATTTTTCAAGTTACGAACCAAGATATTCAAAGTTTTTGAACAGCAAGCACGCAAGAGTTAAATTTACGGTCGAAATTCCTCTAAACTGTTTTCTAAATTTCCTCGATTTGAATGTCACTCTTTAGTGGATGGTGAATTTTTATTTGATATTTACCGTAAACCTAGTACCACCAACCATGTTATCCCATACGACTCTAATCATCCCTTCTTTCATAAATTAGCTGCTTTCTTACAAAACATTCATAAAACATAAGATTAAGTCGATCACAGCTCTTACACCGATTAGTAACCCAATATCTACCTATTTTTCTATATCGTACATACCACAGCTACACTATTTAATTAAAGTTATCAACAAAAACAACATTTTTCGAGTTTCTTACGTTAGTCCTCCAAAATTACATAACCAACTTTCACATCTAAAAAGCTTCATTAAAGATAAAGACCGTAGTGGTATCTACAATTATCTCCAATCCCAGCAAATATTTACTTAATCATAATTCTATAAAATCAACGTTTCCGAATATGTGCTGCAACAGAAGCATTCGCTTATAAAAGCGCACATTATTCATTTCACAAATATCGTCAAATAGATATATTGGAGATGATCTATATCACGTCCCATAAAGATATCACCCTTAATGACAAACATAATTTCATACAAATACGTTTAAATTATTAACATTTAGTTTACGATTTTGGCTATTGACTTTTTACAATTTTATGCGTCGTCGATACCCACATATGTTGTTTCTTTATTTCATTTTAGCATTAGACGTGCATATATTATTTAGTTTGATTAATTATGTAGTGGATTTATTTATTTTAATGTTTTATTGATATCATATGTACAATTATATTCTTGTCCACATACGTTAGTGCTCAGTAGGTATGTAGTATTTATATCGTTATCTATACTAGGATAGTGTAACGTAATTAACACCTGTTATCATTATAATTTCTGACTTGGTTTAACTGTAAGCTTCATTATTACCTCTATATTTTTTGTAGTTATCTGATGATGGCCTATACATAATTAGAAGGACGAAACATGTTAATTTTATGAGGAATAATTACATATTGGTTCGATACTGATTTTTTGATGTTTTTATTTAAAATTAAATCGTTGGTCTACTGCATTCCTACAAATTTATCGACTGTGTAACAAACAAAGACAAAGTGATCAATTATCCAATTAAGTTTTAAAATTTATTGTATCTGCCTTGCTTTCCACCGCATAATTTACAGCTAAAGGTTTGATCAGCAGTCATCATGCTTCGAAATCTGAACCAACAACAACTATGTAACGGAACGTGTTTGGTGGTGAGAAAATTTATGTACAATGTAATTTACGCAACGATACTCAAAAGATAGTTCAAAAAATAAGAAACTTCTCATTCCGAGAATTCTGATGATGCCAACCAATCTGCCATTCAAGTTCAAACGAATTCGTCTTTCATTTGTCATGACGATCAACAAATCGCAAAGCCAATCTTAGAGTGTTTGTGGTTTAAATTTTGAAAATGAATTTTTCTCTCACAGTCAATTGTACGTAGCATGTTCACGTGTCGGCAAACTATCCGCGTTGTTAGTTTTCGCACCTGATGATAAAACAAAAAAGGTCGTATACACAATGTGCTTCAATAAAAGGAAGTGATGCAACTTTAACCCATCTAGCAAATAGTTTAACAAAAAGTAGTGTAACAACGCAATCATTTCGATTCGCTTTAATAAAAAATGTGCCTTCCATGTAACTTATATTCATTTCGATACATTTAATTTCCGTTTGTTTTGATTTTTGTACATTTATTGAACGTAATTCATATTATTATAATTAAAAACTGAATTTAAATTTGGTTAATAAGTTAACACAACATTTATCCATTCAGAGGCGGTACGAAGTTCGGGGTGTTAGCTAGTTTTATATGAATAATTTAAAAAATGTATTTACTATTTCTAAAATTTTTGTTTACAGTAACGAATAAAATGATTATAGTTTTCTACGTTTTAATTTATTTTAAATTTATATTCTCAACATGTTTTAAATTATTATATATATTTTTTTGCAGACAGAGTTGAATAAAGTAATTCTCGTATTCATTTAGCTTTGAAACTTTCAATATTAAATTTGAGTATGGGATGTTTAATTTGTTTACTCGTCAAAGTCGTTAATAAATTATTTAATTACATTTTTTTCAATTTTATATTGCGTAAATAATAATATTAATTTGAAATATTAGGTCGTTTTTAAAAATTTCTGAGCTTTAAATGTCAATACATGTTCTTTTTTCTTATTTAATAATTTGTTTTTTTTTTTATTTATTCGAAACGAATTACAAAAACTTAAAAACATAATAACGTTGTGTTGTTGACTCGAAGATATTTTGTTTACTGAATAAATAAAAATGATAATTAATGTACGATAGTATTGCGTAATTACATATCTGTATTAAAAATCTTATAACAATAATATCTGTAATTACAAGAATCGATAAGAAAAGTATAAGTAAAAATATAAGTAATTTGGCGTCATAAACATTAAAAAAATTTCTGGCGGTTCTAATATAAAATAAACAGCAGAGAAAAAATTATTTGAGTTTACTTCAAAATCAAGCCCGAAAGGCATTTTACTTTAACGTTAAGGTAACATTTCATAAAACTTTTCCATTTATATGATTTTAACAACACATTTCAATAACGTTTTTAAATAAAAGTTTTATATTTATTTAGTTTAACGTATAAATATTTTACATTAACTTAATTTTGGAATTACGTTAACAAGTACGGCCTTGTCATAACTCGAAATATAGTTTTAAGTTGTTGTTTAAAACAATAGAGAATAAGAGAACAATAATGCTATAAAACATAAAGTTGTCAAAGTACTTCTCTAACTTAAACACTCAGTTATTTATAATAAACGTAAGGCAAACTTCGAGACACTAAATTCTGGGCGCAAACTCTCTCGGTAGACATGTGGAGAACAAAACAGGCTAAAACTTTATCCCTGAAAAGAAAATCAACAAGGAAACAAAAAGGCGAGAAACAGAAAGCTTACGTATCAGTATCTTATTTCAGAAGAGAATTCTCGGTGTTCGGAATCCTGCAAAATAAGAAATGGATAAAGTTAAGCTTCCACCAGAATCCTGAGTTATACGAGTCGGTTTTGATTTGGATTTTGGAACGTCGAGCCTGCTGCTGCTGTAATGATAAGTTTGAACTAGTATAGCGAAATAACGGGTGAGTTATGTTGGTAACCCTCGCCAGCCGACAGCGCTATAATATATGGAGACAGAGTAGAGATGCGATAACACCTGATCTAAGTTAACCTAGTGGGTCACGCAATGCCGTTACTTCTGTTGAAAATGTAGAACCCCATTTTCAAACTGTATAATAATTCCTTATACAATGTGTTTGTTTTATTAATTAACTGTTTTTAAATGAACATATTAAAAAAAACAAATTTTATGATGCTTATTCTATTCTTAATCATAATTAATGCTTCAAACTTGTAGATAAGGAAGAGTAATCGGTTAGAGGTATGTACTGACCTAAACTTTGCAATGCTAGGCAAAGCGTTTGATTTATAACAACACTCAATTTCGTTAATATAGTTTAATAAGTAATTCCATTAGTTACTTATACCTTAATTTATTACTCAATACCTTAACAAAGGATTAATTTATTAAACTACACGAACAATCAACTAACCAGAAAATATTAATTATTTATTAAAAATAGTAAAATTTTAATAGTGCTTAATAAATTTTGTTTTATAATTATAAAAAATATTTAACAGTTAAATCAAAAATTATTTTATTATTACACAATTTTTAATAAGAGTTAATTATTTAATGAGAGCTTTTCGTATTAGTAGAACAAAGTGTTATTATTATAACGTATTTGTAATAAATTTAGTATAACACGGTTTGAAACGTATTTAATTATTTATATATTTCCGGTTTTTATGCCGCTTTTGCAGTTTCTCTCTTGTATGCATTTGTATTTCTACAAATGCGCGAGACAGTTTTATGCCAAATCCGAACGACGAGACGTGAGATAGATGTTTTACCATGAGGCATATCTTGCTGGTTTGCCAGACCTACAAACGGATAACCTACCTAATGTTATAAATTTTTGACGTTACCGGGATTTGAACTCCGGTTCCGTCAGTGTAGTAACGAGCGAAAAGTGCTTGACCCACCACACCACAGCGGCTCTACGTATTTATTTATTTACCGCAAATCGGCTACATTTGCCGTTTATTTAAAATATTTTTTTCAATGTTTGATTTAGACGGTTTTTCACAATTAATTTTAAATGAATGAATGAATACATTTATATGTTATTGATAGTATAACAAGCCGTAAACGGCCAACTAAATATTTGATTTGACTTTCTTTATATTAAACATTATTTAAAAAGTACAGCTACTTTAAATAAAACACTAGTTTATTGAAACTTGGTTTAGAAAAAATAATTACATAAAAATACGTAAATATGTTGTCCGACTTGCCTTTTTCTTCGAGTAACTTTGATGACGAACCACCAAGAAGACAGCTTTGCAGGATTTAGTTTATACGAGATATAAAAGATCCTTTTAAATTGATCGAATTCAAGAACGATTTCGTTTATATATTTATTTATATAAGGTCGCCGTTATAAGTTAGGTACATGCTATTAGAGATAGAATCGAACCAACGAGCAACCGAAACAAATCTCTTAATGCAAGAACACGAATATTAGTTGCAATAGGTTTTTCTGCAACTGGAGGATTTTTTGAATTGATTACTGACTACAAACATGTTTACAAATCTAATCTATGTATAGCAATTTATTATGTCACACATGAATTTGCTCGGCTCTCCAGTTAGTATATAAAAAAAACCAGAAGGTTCAAGAGAATGAATGCAAACTAAACAACACTTCTTTTGTATTGCGCTTTTTTACATGTGATTGAAACTGTCGATTGCGCACATGTGCATATACAATCACTTGGTAATTAAACGTTGAAATGTTCAGCAACAGAAAAGAATATTATAATGTTTAAGCGATTTGTGTTTTTTGCAGTTTTGAAAAAGAGGCAATTTAAGTTTTATTTGAAACAGTAAATTACTACTCTTAAGTAAACAAAATTTAGTAAATTCTATTGTTACAAATTACAGTTGAAAGAGTAGATCACTAGTGTTTGCATATTACTTTAAATGTAGCTTGCACAAAAATATTTTTTCTATTTCGCGACGGTTATAGCCTTATATCCGTACTGTAAACGATACGGAAAGAGACTCTCTTTCCGTACTGCTGTAGTGATTAAATAAATTTAAGTTTGCAATACTGTAAACCCTATCTGACTGTAAACCATAACCTAACTAAATATATTACAGCTGTATTTTCTGATTAATGAAAGTTATTTTGCTTTAAATTACAGTTAATTTCGATATTTAAAGGTTAGTTTATAAAGTTATATTTTGAAAATACGCCAATACCACATTTTCTGTAATTGAATTTACATTGTTTTGATCGCACCAAGTTAAAAAGTTTTTATATTCTTTTTGATATTTTGCACGGGATTATGTTGGCGTCAAGTTATCTAAAGCTTTATTAGCTAGTTCTTTTACGTCAGGCGGAGTACAACTTAGAGATTCTATTTTTACAACTTTTTATTAAATTCAGAAATAATTAAAAATTTCAAATTTGAATTGTCAAATGCCACAATTACCAACATAATTTTAAAAAAATCACAAACAATTAAGATCTTTATTTATTAAAAAATTTTGAGTAAATGCACGCGAAATAGAAAAAATAGTATGAAAAACACATGTCACAACTTCTTTTTGCCGCACTCGACCATTTGCAGACCTCCTTTCAGTCGGTCTGCAAACCTGGTCTTCGTGCGGCAAAAAGTCTCATTGCGACATTTGTTTTCCAATATACTATTTATCAACAGCAAAATCAAAAAATGGTTCTTCAAAAAAATATAAATTACACTGCTTTTGTTGTTTGATACAAAACTTTTATGTACCTGTCTTAACAATTAAATGAAATATTATAGTATATACATACAGTAACAACCTTAGATACTTTTAAATTGTTTAGAAAGAAATACCGAAATCAGTATAATAAGTGTTTAGGTGCATCAAATTTATGTGATTGATGAAACAAAGGCATTACTGCATTTCACAATTTTCTCTCACAACTAAAATTACAACTGAACAGTTAGTATATGATTTTAGCGCCGCTTGGTATACGTAAACATAACAAGAAGGTACAAGTGGATTGAAATTGGACTAGGCTTCTACGAGAAGAATTTCATATATTTGTTTAGAAACGTGTCAATCGCTACTTAAGCGTTAAACAAAAAATAGAAGCATTTATAGTCTGTAAAATTTAATGATTGACAATGTGAATAGGGTTTGGCAGACCTGTAACTTTGTCTGAAGGTCAATTTATTCAGCTTTGAGTCTCCCTGTAAGAGTGTAACAGTTGTTTAGTTCTATCACGTAGTCTTTCATGATTAAAATGGTGAAGTTATTTAACACTTTCGAATTGATCTTTAATTTTAATTTTTATTTTATTAAATACGTGTTTAGTGCATATGCACTTGAATCACTTTGGTTAATTTTATTGTCATACGTTTTAAATACATTTTATAATTTATTACTTCCGACATCTTTATTATATTGAGTTTTAAAAATTAAGATTGTAATTTTATATTCTTCTTTAGTTATTTATATTTTGTTACTGATGCATTGTTTAACGTGAGATACGTGGTCAGCCGACACGTGTTATAAGTTTTTATTTAATTTCGCCTTTTTCTGCACGTATGTCTTGTACTGTTGGTCTTTCTTGATGACTTGATGTCACAGTTTTTAAATTTGGTGGTGGTCACCAAGTTCATATAAATGGGTAATTTTCGTTTTAAGAAAAATTTTACAAACTTACCATAAGTACCTGTAATATTGTTTTTCTTTCAATTTTGCTAGTATTTTAATTTCATTTAAATTATGTAATAACATTATTTACTTTTTTATTTTTATGATGCTTATTTATTTGAATTTAATTTAACTTAATACATGTTTTTAATTTTTGTGTTTAATTAAATTTAATAAATGTTTTTATTCTGTCGGCTTTCGCGTTTGTGTGTAAATTTAATAATTATAGGTTTTAGTGTAATACACTCTGATAAGGTAATTTCCATTTAAAGTTGGCATCTTAATTGGCAAATTCCAGAAGTCCTTTTTGAGCTATAAAACTTTTTGGCGCTTTTTTGATTTGGATTTTTAATTACTCTTTTTTTCGAGTTTTCTAAAATATTCACGGATTTATGAATTTTACTCTCGACTATCTTCACTAAACACTGGCAATTACTTCATTTATGTTACTTTTATTCAGCCATTGGTCTGCTCAACATTTTTTGCATGAAACAAGTAATCCGTGAAACTAATCTTGAAGCAAATTATTGGCCCAGTTGCATGAAGCATTGTTAACTTTGACGATGTAGTTAACTACGTAACCATGCCGTTTAGTCTTGTCAGTGGTACAAAAACAATTGTTTTGCTGACGACAAATCAATAACTACAATTTATTAATACTTTGCTTTATGCAACCGAGAAATTGTCTGTTATTTTAATTGATGCAAAGATTTTTCACACAAATGTTCTATGTGCTTCTAGTTCAATTTAAAAATGTATTAGACGTATCTTCATCATATTTTTTTTCTTATGGTTTGAATATTTGCCGCATTATCAGTACATTTTTAGGGTGGTTAGTTACTTTTGAAATTGTTTTAAAATTCCGCTGCGCACGTTGCGCTCGCCACGCACTTCGAACGCCAATTCGTTTTAAAATTACAATTCTCTTTCATAGCCGACTTTAAATTGGTTTTATTCTAACGTATAAATTATATTCCAAAATAGATACTAGTGAAGTAAAAATACATAATAACATGTTTCAAATAAACGTTTTTACTTGCAATATTTATAATATAACAATAAGTTTGAATGTTTGTTTAAGCTCTTAATTAATTATTTAGGTAATTATTGAACTTGTTAATACTTACAGGTTTACTGCCATTACAATTACAAAAATTAGTTATTCTAAAATTTAATGTTATTATTCTAATTTTTCCATAAAATTAAATTAAAATTGGGTCGTAAAAGTGAACACTTTAATATTGTTTACTAATTGCATTAATTAATTAGGCAAGGTTGTGTCAATTTCAAGTTATGACCCTTGTATATAATTTCTCTGCAGTGTCAATTTTCATTACCCCAGAAAGTACCTTTCGTCAGTTTTAACGATATTATCACTACGTTTCCGACACTTATGGCTATTTGCACGTTTCATTTTATATGAATGACTTTTCTTTTATTACTTGTTAAGTTGCAATAAAATAATTATTTATAAAACATTTTATATAGTAAGTTGTAGCAAAATAATTTTTATAGATAAATTTACATGATGATTTTTTTTAATTTTATTGGTTTTGTTAAAAATCGAATACATTCTTGCTTAAAAGTGACACCAAATCTTTATTTTGTAATAATTTTTGACTGTGATGATCGATTTAAGAGTACAATTTTTGTGAAATGCCGGTATACTAACAAAAATCAGAGAAAACCAATTTACCAAATTTATTTAAATCTTGTTAAAGTTTACAATAAGTTTCCGTTTTGACGTGGCGAGAATCCTTTATATTAAAAAGTAGTCTAATTAATATTCTAATTTTAAATTGTGTGATAAAAATTTTTTTTTTGCGTTTTTTGATTGATGAAAGATATTTTATTTTACAATACAATTAATTTCGATATTTATTAAAATTTAATTTATATATTAAACTTTTATGCATAGTGAATTGTCACCGCTAGAAATAGTTTAGTTCTTGTATTATTTTTCATATTTTGACGGGATATTGTTGGAATCAAATTATCTGAAACATTATTTGCTAATTTCAAATTTAAATTGTCAAATTGCCAACACAAACGAAAAAAAATCACTAAAATAATTTTATGATCTTTATTTATTAAAAATTTTGGAGTAAATGCATGCGAAATAGAAAAAATAGTATAAAAAACACGTCACAACTTCTTTTTGCTGCACTTGACCATTTGCAGATCTCCTTCGTGCGGAAAAACGACCCACTGTGACATGTGTTTTTCAATATACTATTGTAGTTATATTTATTTTTTACAGTTACCATAACATTATTGTGTAATAATAATAATAATAATAATAGATATGCGAATTAAGCAAAACAACAATTATCATAAATAGTAAGAAAACAAGAGGTTTTTAAATTTAACATTCTAAGTTACTACACGTTAGTTTACTGAAAGTCAAATTTAAACTCTAAATTACAAGAACATAGATAAAAATCAACTTGTATTACATTTTCAACCTTAAATATAAGCATGCAAACTTAAAAAACAAAACATGAATAGTAAATTCAAATTATCGTACAATCCTACATTATTCTAACGACGCTGTTGATTTAATTTATTAATAAATAAATTTTTTATGTTGCATAAGCTTAGACTAAGTAGGTAATGTTAAGATCAGAAGTACTCCAATGGCGTGAATAATAGAAACCCCACGGGTGTTCGTCTCTTGTTAAACGACATAACGTATAGCGTGAAGTTGAACAACGTTAAGATTAATACCTTGCAATATTTAGAAACGTAAAAAATGTTCAAGTAAAAGTCTTACAAAAATTTATGTTTGCGCCTAATATAAAAATGTAAATTGATATCTTACGGAAATAAATGAAATAATTAATTCTTTTTATATATACCGTCATAACGGTATTTAAAGGATCAACTATAATTGGTATAAAATAATCTTTAAGGCGGAAAAAAGTTACTGGTTTTATACGGTTTTATCTATTTTGTACCAAAGTTGACAAAAATTTGAATACGGGTATTAGGTTTTAAAGCTGAAGCATGGCATAATACATATTTTATAAGCATTAAATTTGTGAATAAATTCGTTTGTTCTAAATAAATTTAATATTTTTGTTTTTAATTTTTTATTCATATATAAAAAATTAATAACAAGAAAACTATATTTTGTAGCTTTAAAAAATTATTGATTATGTAATTTAACGATGAATGCAGTCAGAGGCATAATTAGTCATTACTATGTGCCTGTATATAAGATCTTTAAAAAGTACATAAAGTATAAATAGAACATATTGGCCAAGTAACAAGTCGTTAATAATTAAGAAATACCTTGATAACTGTCAACGTTAATTTGAGATTAATGTTTAATTAACGGTATTTTACGGTGCACAAAACCATGATTGCTGATTAAACACTAAACTTAATTTATTTAATTGTAATTTCACTGAGGAAAATACTAATGAAAACATAATTAGTTAAAATTATATATAGGCTATCGAAAAAACCAAACGTTGAACGTCACCAATAAAAAATTGCTAGGTGATGATTTCATATACAGTGTTGTCATGTATTTTGCTTTATTAGCCATTAGACAGTGTCTTTTTTAAGTTAGGTTTATATATTTTGGCTAAAAAGTATAGATCATGTTGTTTACGTTTATATTTCAAATTATTTTGTTGTTTGTAATTTGTAAATGAATTTGTGTATGTACATACAAGTGTCAAACAACAACAAAGAAAAGAATTACTAGGAGGTGTGAAAATATGTCGTTACTGTTTTACACACTGCTTAAGCATAATTAAATAAAATTTGTACAAAGGTGATAGTATACTTCCAACAAAACTGCATAACAGTTCCGATTAAACAAATATACATATTTTTTTAAATCAATTAATTTATAATGTGAAACTGTGCTGGTAGTACTACTATCAGCTTAACTATTCTTAATAAATTACGTGCTACGTTTTACAACCAAAAGCAACGGTCCAATTTGGAATTAGAAATACAACTTTTGACTTCTATAATATAATTAAATATCTGTTTTAATCTGACTTAGATTTATGTTCATCTTCTAATGCTTTTTCTCATTCCATCACTTTAAAATTTCTTTGTCAGTATTATGTCACATCTCCGGTGTAAGGCTATCAAGTGCTTTCTTCCACATTTCTATAATTTTATTAATTCCATAGGAATTTTATCCTAAATGTTTGTTATAATACTGTAACGAATTTTATTATTAAAACTAATTTATTTAAATTACTACTAATATGTTTTTACTTATACTAGAAATATATATGTACACTTTTAAATAAACGGAACTAGTTAAATCTAATAATATTTAATAAAAACACTTACACTATAATTTATATCACTTACGCGAAGATAAGATAAAGTCTGCGGATAATTTCACACACTTGTTTACACCAAACTCACGTACTTCGAAGATTTATTTATAACACGCGTTAACGACTTATTTATTTAGACTTGTATAATCTTCTTAATTCCAAAAAAAAATAAGAAGTCTAATCAAAATAACCATGGAAAAATCAGAAGCCGTAGTACAAACACATGAAGAAACAACAAAGAAAATAGAAATAAAACGAGGGGTTAGACAAGGAGACGGATTGTCAGCAACCTTATTTAACATTGCAGTGGAAGGTATAATAAAAGAATGCGAAATCACGGGATCTATTATACAAAAAATGGTGCAAATAATAGCATATGCCGACGATGTTGCGGTAATAGCAAGAGATAAAAGAACATTAGAAGAAATAATAGATAAAATAGAGCAAGCAGCAAAGAGAAGAGGACTTGAAATAAATCAAAAAAAGACAAAATATATGAAAATCACAAGGAAAAGTGAGCAAACAGAAGAAGAAAAGAAACGAAAATAGGGAAACATAAGTACGAAGTGATACAAAACTATAGATACCTGGGAGTAATAATAAATAATAAAAATGACAAAAGCATAGAAATTGGTGCAAAGAATAAAAAGCCGGACATAACACTTTCCATAGGTACAAAGAAATAATGAGAAGTAAACATATACGTAAAAAAACGAAACTTATGCTATACAAATCAGTTATAAGACCTGTAGTAACCTATGCCGGAGAGACCATATGCCTAACAAATAAAAATGAAGAGAAAATGAAGATATTTGAAAGAAACATAATTAGAAAAATAATGGGACCCAAGAAAATCAACGGAGAATATAGAAGGCTCATGAATACAGAAGTGAATGAAATACTAGAAAACGAAACCATAACAAGAATAATTAAAGCAAAGAGAATGAAGTGGTATGGACACGTGCAAAGAAGAGGAAACGAAGCAATTATAAAGAAAATCATGAAATGGAACCCACTTAACACTGGACAGAGAGGAAGACCTAAACTCCGCTGGGAAGATCAAGTCATAAATGACATTAAAAAATGGAAATAACCAGAGCAAAGGAAAAGATGCAGGATAGGAAGGAATGGCAGAAAATTACAGAAAAAGCAAAGAAACACATCAACTTATAAAGAAAACAATAATAAAAAAAAAACAAGCAAACAAACAAGAAATCATAGCAGAGTGACTAACTGCTATGTAAAACCCATAAGTCAAAAGAGCTCCAACGAGCGGTTACAATTCCAAAATGGAATGTATAACCTTATATATATATATATATATATATAATTTTCTTAACACTGCAGGCTTCGCATTACGGAAATAACTGACCTACGATTTGTTTCTTCGGTATTTATACACATTTGGAAATCCTTCTCGAATGTTTCGGTATATTGTAACGTGTAAATTCGTATTTGAGCGTAAATCCGGTTGATAGTTAAGCAGCTTACCTTTAAAAGTGGGAAATACTTGACCTCGAGCTATATTCTTCAAGTTATGCTCGCAGAGGGCGCTCGAGAGTAGTCGGCCATCTACGAAATTCACTTTATTTGTTGGTTTTGCGGTGTAATGGACGTGGCAGAGTCGGATGGAAATCACTAGTGAATCCGATTAAATGTCCTATGCATCAAACAAAATATCTACGTAGTTTGACGTAAAAATCGTAAAGTAGCTCTTTTGTTTCTTCGTATCTGTTGGAGTTTTCTTCCGAGCTCCGACGAAGCTTTCGGACTGAGTTTCTTTTGATATCGCTGTACTTATGAAGTAATCAACGTAGCGGAGTAAAGGATCCCAGTGGCTTGATGGCGCTGTTCGACAGGTTGGGGGCTTAAAAGCGAGGTATTTATAGTATCATTAAGCGTACGTTTGGAACCGCGAGAGGCCACCAGACCTCGACCCACTTTCGTCCACGCGCTTCGGGGTCATGATTGCTGCTTTCGCTGCATCACGAATAGTGAACGGTACACATTACGCTGCGGATTTACATTAAATAAAATCAGTACGGACTTCGCATGTAAATTAATCTTGTCTTGAACTTTGTCCTTTGTACATCCAGTACGCCTAATTTACTGCATTTGATTGTGTTTAATTACCATATTTAACGAAAATTTTGATCTGCGTAATTCTGTTTAATTACTATTTTTAACGTAAAATTTAATGTAATTGCTTATGACTATAGTTAACGTAACTTACAATTTTTTGTAACGTAAAAGAAAAATTTCAATTGTAAAGGGTAGAGATTTGGGAGCTCGCAACGCTTTATTTTGTCGTAAACTTCTTGAATGACAATTTTACTACCGGTCGTGAACTTGACGTCAAGGACCACGGGCGATGTTAATTTTTTAATGCTCACGCGCGATCACGGGTGGATATGCTACCGGTTATGGTAGCCGCGAAAATATACTTTAAACATTAGCGCATAAATTATTGCTTCCAGAGTCTATTTTGGACCTGCTTTATTCTTATATTCTATGTTACAATTCTTTTGTGTTATGTAAGTTAACTGATCTTGTGATTATACCAGTGGCGTAACCGTCGAATGGCTGATTTCGTTCCGGAATTGGCTGTTAATATATAGATACTCAATAAATGGTTATTGTTTATTTTCGCTATATTTCTTTTGGAGGACCTCGGGTCTAGGATCTCCTTTTCTCCTACCTAGACTGTTTATCTTCGACAAAAATTCGAGAAGAGATGGCGCATTCGGGCATTTAGCTTACCAAAAGAAAACTCTGTTCCTTTCGATTTTCTTTTACCCGACGACCATCTACGGTCAGGCTAGCCGAAAGGTAAGCGTGACATCTTGGTAATTAACTAAAAAAAAATATTTTTTTCTTTCTTTTTCTCCACCTCCCCCATTGGAACGTAACAATAACAACTTCCAGAAGACTCTTGAATTAGCAGATAACTTCTCGAACGTTTCAATAAGTTTTTGTTATTCCCCATATGTTTTTGACGTAGTTAAAAATAGTTATATAGCGAAAATCTTAAAACTTGATGATCATAATTAACTGCCATCTCAATCAGGTTCGTATTTTTTAGGTTGCTTGTTTCTATAAATAATACATTAATTTTTAATAATTAAAATTTAAACATCAGTTACAGTCTTTATTTTATTTTACATCAGACGCAGTTGAACTTTTTGTTTTGCTCAAGCACCTGATCGATGAGTTTCAATGAAACTGCTATAATTATTCTATAATTATTATTACTAGTAATGAATATATTAATTCTTTCAGTAACTGATTTTTTTACCATGTTATTTTGTTTATGTTCCCATAATAATCTGACCAAGTGTTCAAACAGAAAACTTCTGAAGCTGATGAAATACATATACATACATACAAGAAAATCTTTTAATATCCAAATCTAAGGTAAACTGTAATCTAATT
Organism: Aquatica leii; assembly: GCA_035610365.1. Classification (NCBI taxonomy): domain Eukaryota; kingdom Metazoa; phylum Arthropoda; class Insecta; order Coleoptera; family Lampyridae; genus Aquatica; species Aquatica leii. The sequence goes on from CM069432.1 coordinate 53,797,667, forward strand.
AAATAGATACATAGTTACTGTTAACAAATATTAATCATTTACCGTTTTCCTTCAGAAGTAGATTTGTGCCAAACAGTTTTTGAACTATAATATTGCCATGATTTTATAGATGTTCCTTCTATAAGAATCCAACTTTTCTCTTAATATACGCCTTGTTCATAATAGGAGACACTTCAATAAATGATTTCTATCATAGAGTAATATGGAAATAAAAAACAATTAAGACGTTATTAACTATTTATTCGTAAAAAAATTTCAGCATTTAGTAGAACCTCCCTTAGCTTTTATAACCGCCGTAACCATTTTTAGCATACTTTCATACAAAAGGTGACAAATTACTCTATTCTTCTAATTTTTGTTTAGCTTTGTTTTTGAAGTAATATATTTTTTAATACTTCTTGTGCCGGACAATCTAAAACGTTAATTTCGTTAGAAGCCAGTCAACCCCTACTTTTATGGAAAATATGACAAGCAGTGTTCTCCTGCTGAAATTTTATGATCTGATGATTCATGTTCTAAATATTTTTTTAGAAGAGTCTTTCATATATATCTCCAGAATTCAAACGTTGATACCTGATGATGTCATGAAACCCCAGACTATAATGTTGCCTCTTCTATGTTTGACGCTAAAGACAATGTAGTCGGGACGGTAATCTTCTTCTACTCTAGGACGTACATATAGGGAGCTAAAAAAATACAGAAATAAAACATACAGAAAAATGTTTAATTTACGTGGAAGTTAAAAGAGTTAACTAACATACTCTTTAAATTAACAATTGCCTAAACAAATTTATAAACTTTAACTCAAAGTTTGATTCGCCAGGCCAAACTATTTTATAGTGACTGTCTAGTGTTGACGTTTTTGTGCCCACTTCAATTTTCTTTTTTTGTTGTTTTCTAAGAGCCACGGCATTTTTCGAGGTTTACAACCTTTATGTCTACCTTCCTTTAATCTTCTCCTCACCGTACACGCCAAAATGAATGGTTTTCCACTAGCGGACATTTCAGTAGCTTAATTGACGACATTTTGCACAGCCGATGTTTTTGAGGGGTTGTTAGACATTTTCTTCCACATCTAGTCTTAGATTAAAAGGATCCTAATTTATTGTACCGTTTAATTGCATTAAAAGCGGCGGATCAAAAACATTTGAATTTTTTTGAAATTTTACTTTTATTTAATCCCTCCGAGTGAAATAAATGTATCTGTGAACGCCGACACACTTAAATCAGAATTTTTAACCATGTTCTAATTTACTAATATATAATATAAATAAAACTTATAACAGAAAAAATAGTAAACTGATAAAAAATAAATTACTACTTGAAACTAACAAAACAATCACTTTCAAAAAACTAAAAAAATTATCAAATTTGTATTTGGTAATCCTGGTAATAAAATAAAGCTTGTTTTACATCATAAAACAGTTTTACTCAAAACAACCCTAGAACAAGATTTTTGCCAAGTGTAACACGTGTAACAGATTTTGATAGATTTTTATGGGTGTCTTAGTAATATAAACAAGATGTATACATTGAAGAAGTTTTTGGCTAGTTAAACTTGTAGTGTACCGCTTTAAAAACTCAATTCTTGTTGAAGCAACAGGTTGAGTTTCAAATAATGCTGTGCTGTTATCTTTATTTTTTCATTTGAAATCAATGTTATGTTAAAATGTTTACTACACTAGTGAGGCCTTCTTCAAAAACTAACTTTTCCTCTAAAATTTTTACGGCCGGTTCCACCAACACGACTGAAATTTAAGCAGTACTTAAAAACAATTGTTGCTATGTTTTTAACAATTGTATCTCAGTTTTTTAACTTTGCTAAAGTTTAACTCGTGTTAGTGGAACCGGCCGTTAATTATGTATCCAAAGTTACAAATATTAATAAAAATTATATTGAATCAACAGATTACATTAACAACAAACTGGTTTGTGGCTTATTTTTTTTTTAATTCTGAGTTAGTTTTCCAGCTTTTAACTGGGTGCATATTTGTAATTTTATAGTGATGTTGGTTTGAATTGAATTAGCTACTTTCAAAAACATTACTTTGATTAAACAAATCTATTAACTACTTTCTAAATCAATATTTTTATTAATATTTTATTTTTCGTAAAGCTTTAAAAGGTAACGATGATGGGTCACCGTTATTTCGTTCTTGTATAAAGTACTATATTAAATTTGCAATCAAATGTTGTAGGGATACAAGATACATAACAACCAGGTTTTTCTTTCAGAAAACATGTTTATTTTTACAGATTTGTTTAGATTTTGATAATAACAGGTTTTGTATTTATTTTTGTGCATTTTTTTAAAACATATTTGAGAAATTTGTGCAGATTTATTGTGATTGAAGCAAATAAATAACGTCAAACTATTTATTGCTTTAAATTGCTAGATATATTTGTAATAAAAATTTAAGTTATTGTTTGTTTTTAGTTTATATATATTATATAAAACAAAAACGGTATACATCCTTCAAGGCAGAGGCCTTGGGCTACATACGTTGCTATCCGGGCGTAATCGTCGTGATAGCGCTTTTGGTACATAAATAGCTATTATAAAAATGTATGATTATATATAACTGCAACACGTAATTGACAGCAAAAATCACGACATATAGATGACAGGTGTAAGCAAATCAACACTGCAACGTTTTTTAGTGTAAAGTCGTTTATGCGCGAGATACGCTTAAATAAGTTTTGTCATTTGTACAACAAGAACAAAAACTACCTTTTAGTTATGTCACGTGTATGTATTGCCAATTTTAATGCAACTGCAAAATTTATTTAAATACAAACTTACAACACAATTGATGACGTGCAACGGTTGTTTAGAAACCAGATAGGTTTCATTCTTGTTAAAAAAGATATGAAAAAATTTGTGAAAGCCGTAAAAACATACTCTGAAGCGGATGCAGGCTTTGCCCATAATCCTGTTTTATTAAAATTCTAAATGCACAGATTTAAAAAGGTTATTAGACAACAAATAACAAAATCCACCGATGTAAAGAAACTAAAAGATACCAAAATAAAAACGCAGATAGACAATCACTTAAATAAGAAATTTAAATACCAAACGGAAACAATAAACGAAAGCATCGAAATACAATGGACAACGATAAAACATGAATTAAAAATTATACACGAAAAAAAAACTAGATAAATCAAAGACAAGAAAAAAAAGGAGTGGATGACAAGAAATTTTGAATCTAATGGACGAGAGACGCATTCATAAAGCAAAACATGTAGCAGAATACGACGAAGTAAATAGAATGATACGTCGGAAATGTAGAAAAGCACAAGAAACTTGACTAAATCAAAAATGTCAAGAGATAGAACACCTACAAAAACAACAGAACACTTTTAATTTACACAAGAAAGTAAAAAGCTAGCGGGAAACAGCAAAAAACAATTTTGAGAAACTAAAATAATGAAATTATGTTGTACACTGGAAGTAATCTAAAGACGTGGAAACGGTATATAGAACAACTTTTTAACGTACACAGACTAGAGGAAATACAGCTAAGCGAAAGAAATGACATTAGACCAGAGATAACAAAAAGAGAAGTTATGTATGCCATACAACTGCAAAAGGATGGAAAAGCTGTGGGGCCAGATAAGATAAACTATGAAATCCTCAAAATATGCTCAGAAGGAAGCTCATTTATTAAACAACTGATAGTCTTATTCAACAAGATATATAAAACAGGACAAATCCCCCTCGACTGGCTTAAATATACCGTCATCCCAATACCTAAGAAAACAAGAGCAACAAAATGCGACGACCACCGCTAAATAAACCTGATGTTACACGTTCTTAAAGTTTTCCTAAGAATCATACACACTAGGATTATAGTAAGTGCGAAGACGGTATAGATAGCACATAATTCGGGTTTCAAAAAGGCTTGGGTACACGTAAAGCTCTATTTTTTTTAAATATACTTGTCCAGCGCTGCAAACGTATTAACGTAGATGTTTATGCATGTTTTGTGGATTTGACTGCGTGAGCATAATAAATTAATAGAAATACTGAAGCCAACTGATATAGATAAAAGAAACCTTACGATCATCAAAAATTTATATTGGAATCAGTCAGCGGAAGTTAAAATTGAACAGGAGGTGCGACAAAGACTTACGATACGCGGATGACACAATTTTAATAGCCAGCAACATAAAAGATTTACAAAACCTGATTGATAGAGTCGTATCTTATAGTGAAGATTTTGGATTAACAATGAATATAAGGAAAACCAAATAGATGTTAATAACAAAAAAATACTATTACCTCTCAAAATTGGGGAAAATGATTTAGAACAAGTATCCACACTTAAATATTTGGGTACCAACGTAAATCTAAAATAAGATCCAAGGAAAGAAATAAACTCCAGAACTGCACAGGTTTGCATAAAATATATAAATATGAATACTTTTTTCCATAGTACAAGACTTAATTTGTAACTCCGAATGACAATGATGAGAGCCTATGTATTTCCTGTGCTTTTGTATGGATGTGAGTGTTGGACCCTTTATCTCTACTTCAAAAAAAGCTTGCAAAACGTGTATATATATATATAAGCGTTTTCTTTGCATTTTCTGGGTACAGAAAGTGAAAAACACAAAGGCACTAACAAGGATAAGCAAAGAAAAAGAACTGTTAACAACTACAAAAATTAGAAAACCCCAATACTTTGGACATATCATGAGGGGTCCAAAATACGAAACTCTACGTCTAATCATTGAAGGCAAGATAAGGAGAAAACGATCTATCGGAAGAAGTCAGTATTATTGGCTGAAAGACATACGAAAGAAGTTTAGAAGTTCGTCAAGTGATATTTTCTGAACAGCAATTTGTAAAGCTCACTCAGCTATATGGATTCCCAACTTTCGTAAGAAGAAGAATTATCCCCGAAACTATTGCCATCAGGTATACGACACGTTTAAGAAAAATCAAAGTAAACTTAATAGGGAGTTTATTAATAAAAAAATATACAGGGTATTTCATTTAAAAAAATTAACTTTTTGATAATTTTCTTGTTGTCGTCAAATAAAAACCAATACAGCTTTTTCACAACAAATTTGTTTTAAAATTAACATATCAATAAATAAAACGCGTTTTCGTGTATGACAATTTCAAAATTTGTCGTTCTCTTATTGATTAGTTACGATGTTTTTACTAAATGTTTATTACGGCAAGCATCTTTAAAAGATTTTTTTTTCTTCTAAACAAATGGACTTAAATCGGTAAAAGTCTTAACAAGCTTAACCTAAATTTAAATATAGATTTCAAAAATACAAAAATATAAAAGGTGTTCTATTTAAAAAAAACTGAGTACGAAATATTCTAAATTTGTAAACGAGGAACATCTGAACAGAAAATATATTTTAACTTTTTCGCGTAAAATTATTATTAAAGTTACTGTCAAAGAAAGAAAGGCAAGTGTGCACATATTTTAGAGTAACCAATATAAAATTGCAAAACTGCAGTTAAATCTATAAGAATTATCTTTTTATACTGCTTACTAATATTTATTTCACTGTCATTAAATTTATACCAATTTCAACATTTTCTTATTGTTTTTAGTTTTCTAGTATTTATATTATAAAATATGTATCATATAGTTAAAAAAGTATTAATCTTAATAATAAAACAGTTTTACCATTTGTAAAACCGCTGTGTTTCTTATTAAATATTATTAAAATACATGGTGTATAGAAATGCCTAAAATATTTGATTTCACGTATTATTTATACATATATCACATCAATAATTATAAATCTGGCAAAAGTTGTTGATTACGATAGGCACAATTCTAGAAAAGTATGCAGCAACATCGGGAATAAAACAATGAGAATTTCTATATTCTATTAAAACAAAAATATACACTATGCAAATTTGTTTGTTTTTAACTTGTTTGTAACATAATTACAATCAGATTAAGACTAAATAAAATCATTTTTAATGTTCTCAACAAGATTTGACTCCAAAAATGCATTTCATGCTTACAATCGGAAAAGAATTCAATACACTTCAACAGACTTTATGTAATTTCAGTTAGTCGATGTTCTATTTGACGACTTATTCTTCCTTGTATTTGAAAATCCGTCAATTTCGAAACACATAAAAGTTTTACTATAAAGTAGTTTCATATAAAAGAATTTTAATTTATCTACAATTCGTTTTCTTTGTGTCAACATTAATTAACACTTAAAATAAAAAAAAATAAAAATATATTTTTCAAAACATCTTGTTCAAATAAGAACAATAGGATTTATATTTTCTTTGGAAAAAAAAGAAACATTGTATTTCTATTTTTATGACTTTTATCTTGAAGGTCAATAACATAAAATGTAGGCGGACGTTTCAATCAATACTTTATTAACTTTTCATTATTTTCTGTCACGTTATACTTTCAGTGCTTTTTATGTGACGTTTTCTTTTAAGAAACAGTTTTTTCTTAGTAATAAGTGCTCTTATATTACAAACCTTTCTGTTTCTTTTTTATTATTTTCTTATAAAAAATTGATAATATTACTTTATTTTTGCTCATTTTTTTGTTATATCTGTATAATAAAAATTTGTCAACTTTGTGATTACAACTAAGACAAAGTATTCATACTAACATGCCAACAGTGTAAATTATTAAATTAAGATTTTGAACATTTTATCTTTTTAATCACACTTGCATTGATTGAATTACGATTACTATAAAATTATATTCTCATACTCATGTATTTCTTATCGTTTTAATATTAGAAAAAAATTGGATTGAGCAAATATTAATGTGACTGTGTTGAAATATATAACTTAAAAAAAATTGCTATAAAGTTTTATATAAGTTTTGTTTTTTTAAGTTTCACACTTTTCGTATTTTACTATATACATATGTATTATATTAAGACTTGTATTTTTGTATAAACATAAACATGTTTAAGATTGATAAATAACTCTGTTTCGCGGTACGATTAGCTCGTTTAGCTCACAAAATTATCAACGAAATTAATATTACATTTAAAACACTAAAATTCTGGTTAAAAACTAAACATTCGAAATTAACTATATTTGTTGCAAATAGAGTGTAAAAAATCCAGGAATGTGCTACGGTTAAAATGTGAAATCACGTATTTTCTAAACACAACCCAGAGGATATTATATCCCGCGGTACATTACCAAACGAACTAACACGCTTAAATTTGTGGTGCCATGGTTCACAATTTTTAATTGGAATTGAAAATAAAATTCCCGAACAGCCCGAGAAGATAGGATTTCACAATTTACTGGACGTTAAGGCACCTAAAATGTCAATATTCTTAGTAAACAGTTTAAAACCGAGGTTAGATATGTTCGCAAAAATTTCATGTTTCAAAAAATTATGTCGTATAATTCTATATTGTAAACGAATTAAAAATAATGCTAAATCCGGAGCACAAAAATTAAATCGACAGTTAAACACAACGAAAATTTAAAACGTTGAAATATCTATCATTACAATTTTACAGAATGATTAATTTTACAGTAAAATTTACCAATTAATCAAAACACAAAACGTTGCCAGTAATAGTACAATTTACTCTTTAAGTTCATTCCTGGATGATAATAATTTATTACGCGTAAGGTTGTATAAGTCAAATTTAGTGTATAATGCAAAACATCAAATTATTTTACCAAAATGATTATTGCACGCAGGTGAGTTAAGTGCATTGCATATTACACAACAAAAGTATTCGCCTATTGCAGGAATAGGCCAAGTAAACAAGGTATTAAATAAATGTATAAGATGTTATAGAGTAAAATCTGTTACATCCGAGCAAATTATGGACAATTTACCAGTAAACCGAGTCAGCCTTGCTAAACTTTTTATTCCTTCCTGGGTTGATTATCTTGAACCATTGTCAATAAACAAAGGCAGAGGACGAGGAAAACACTTAATCAAAGCATATGCATCTCTAGTTTCTTCATATCGACAAAGGCGATTTATGCTATAAAACAATTTCTTTCTTGTCACGTGTCTGATTTTTATTCCGAAAATGCAACAATTTATTTTTGTTGCAGAATTTCAAAATATTAATTAGCATTTTATACCACCCAGAACGCTACCTCACGGTGATGTTTGGGAACCGAACATAAAACTAGTAAAACAACAATTAGACGGGTTGTTGGTAACCTAACATTTAAAGAAATGTGTAGTGCTTTGACGAGAATTGATGCGTGTAACAACTTCCGCCTTATTACTTATGTTAGTCATGATCTCAACAATCTAACTGCTTTATCTCCAAGTCATTTCCTTATTAGAAACTTATTTACTGCACCGGTGGAAGCTGATTTGACAAGTATAAAGTTAAACACACTATCAAGGTGGCAACTTGTAGAAAGATTAAGACAGCACATCTTGAACAAAAACAAAAGGAGAAATTTACTAAAAATAATCTCAAAATTGGATACATTCTGTTATTATTAAAGAAAACTTGGCATCACTTCAATGGTTATTTGGAAAAGTGGCAGTGCACTAAGAGACATGTAGTTCGGTCTACGTAATACTACATAAAACCACTTAGTTATTGCTATAATACTGTATAAAAAAACTGCAGTATTCGTTATTCCTTAAACACTGTGTCCAAATAAGTTGAAACCATATGGGAAACTTTTTTATTCTTAGTTTTATGAAAAAAAGTCGTTATTTATAAAAAGTTGTGCATGGCTCAAAACCATCAGATATCAATTTTTTTGAGCCGTATACAAGGTTTGTCAAAAAATATTATTTTTACTCAAGTTATTAAAAGAAGTTAATCATAATAAAAAACTATTGTCGGATATCCAATATTATCCATGTGCAATAAAAATTTAATTTTTTGGTGTAAATAAAATACATATGCAAATTTTGTAATTTTACGTAAAAATGCACATTCCAATTGAATAGTTAATGCATACATATCATAATATTTTATTTTGCAAATGAAAAGATAAACAAGTTAATTAATAGGTAATAAGTAACATTCATAACAATGTATTGGAAATAAAATAATTTGTTTTTGGTTTCAATTGACTAAAGCCTCAATATATTCACCATTTTTATCTAAGCATTTAATGGTTCGTCTATCAAATCCCTTATTACATTCCTGATCATATTTGCAGTAATTTCCTGACATGCTTCTGTAATTGTCTGTTTCAAATGATCAGTGTTGGTGCGCAACTCAGGCAATTTAGATAAGCGAAGAGCGCGCTAACAAACGATGTAAGAAATCAATCAAACAATTAGAAAAATTGTCAAAATTGGTCAATTAACTTCTGATGTCAGGGATGCCAAATAGTTTGATTATAAGACTAAACTATTAAAGTCTTATCTGAAATAAAAAGTTACACAGGAAAAATTCATTGATTCAATTTCGAAAGATAGTTATAATCTTATATTCAAAAACAAAACAAAACAAAAACAATAAGCTAAAACTCAGTTAGATTACTGAAAACTAAGAATAGAAATTTTCAATATTTCGTTAATTAAACTTAAAACTAAGATAATACCGGTAATTCTTTACAAATAAGAGAAACAATTTTGAATTGAAGTAAATATTTGCGGTACGCAAATTTAATTTTTATATTAATTAGAGAATTTATTCTTTTATATTTAATAAGTTACGTTCAAATATGTTATTTTGTAAGAAGAAAACCAAGTTTGTTGATAAAGCAGTCTTTAATCAACGAAAGAAATGTAGATAAAACTAACTCACGCATACGGATCGAATTTCCAACGGAATGCAAAGTTGAAGCTAGCGGATGGCCTTGGGAAATTTTTCCATCAAAAATTGAGGGCTTAGGTATATTTTCTTCACGAAAATCGATTTGGATAATTGGCATTGATGGTGTTATTCATACACCAAATCCACTCAATTTATATAGGTAACGCTAATTTCATTTAAAGATAAAATCGGTATAAAAAAAAGTCTAAAACAAATAGAAACTGGGAATTAGATAAACCCAACAAAATAGAAATGAAAGACATACCTGTATTATTAACACAGACTTTTTAAATAAAGATATTGTAGATATAAGGTAAGATAAAAAAATTACATGGCTTCCAAGTACCACCTGCGTACTCGTCAAACGCTAAATACTGAATGTATCTCAAGGTGACAACGCCCTGAAAAGCAGCGACTCCACAAAATAAAAATAAAAGAAAGTTTACACGCAAATTTAGTTAAACTAATACAGATAATTTAAAATCAAATAATAACAGTAACGGAAACGTTACAGTGTTTTGAAAAGGTCTTTACTGGTAAACCCTATATTTTAAGTAGCCCCATAAAAAATAATCCAGAAAGGTTAAGTCTGAAGATCTAATTGGTCAAAGATGCACGAATATTTATGTATTACTTTATCTTTGAAAATAATTTTAAGGTATTTCCTTAAAACTACTGTGGTACGGCTAATAAAATCGTTGTAAAATTTATTTTGTAAAAAATTTAGATAAAGTTGAGCATTCATGGAATGTCAAAAAAAATATGGTCCTAATAATTTATTTTTATAACTACCACAATATACGTTGGTCTTAAATGAATATTGGGCGCGAGTTTTTATTGTAAAGTGAGGATTACTATTGCACCACCAGCGACAATTTCGTAAACTGGTAGTTCCATTTGATGTGAATGTTGCCTCGTCGGTAAAAATTATATTTTTTAATAAAATGGGATACTTTTCTAGTTCTCCTTGTATTAACGAGCAAAATTTAAACCGTCTGTCATAATCTCTTTCTTTCAAAGTATGAACAAACTGGGGTTTGTATGGATGATATTTGTTACTTTTTACTATATTTGCCATTGTACCTTTACTTACTTCATTTCGGATCAAAGACGTTCTTCTTCTCAATGACATTTTAGGATGTTCTACTACAAATAGCATCGCTTCTAATTCCGTGTCCTCACTGGCAACCCGCTTCTGACGTTTTTTATTGAAATTATTTTGAACACTTCCAGACGTCTTAAATTTATTTCCAATTTTTGTAACTGTCGAATGCTGAATATTTCTATTTGAATGTCTGTTATAAATTGCTGCTGTTTTTCGATGAGTCCTAATAATTATCTCCCATAGTCAAAACTATTTCATTTTTCTCTTCACAACTCAACAGAGCCGCCATTCATTGTATTTTATAAAATCTAACAACTGATTTGACGTTTGCCGTCAGTAAATCTTTTTATACGCCAATTGCTAATATATAGAATTTGTCAGGGCATCCTATATTAAATGTTTATCGGTAAATTACCAATGCTAATACAGAAAAGTTATCAAAATAACAAAAATCAATTTTTTATGGAGATGGATAATATTGGATATCTGACCATAGTTTTCTATTATGATCAACTTTTTTAATAACAATTGTGTACAATTTTAACAAATTTTAATCAAAAGGTCAATGCAACATAGTTAAAATGAATAATATGTAAACGGAAAGTATTGTATTTTGTTAAATTGAGTTGAGTTATAAAAGAGAAGTGTAACGTTGAGTTTAATAAAGCCGATAAAAAATCTTTAACTAAAATTAAAGCCCCTGATTTTTTACAAATTGTCAATATTCTCAAAAATAAAAGTATTTTACTCTTGATTAAAATTCATATTTTTTGACAAACCTTGTATACGGTTCAAAATTTTTTTTTCCGATAGTTATATTAAGTTTTAGATCATGCAGAAATTTTTATAAAGAATGAATATTTTTCATAAAATTAAGAATAAAAAGGTTTCCCATTTGGCAAAATGGAATACCTTTTTTGAATCAATTAATGCTTTTGCGATCCCGATTAATTTAAAATACTTATTTTCAAATAAATTTCTTTGTTCCGCGTTTTCGGCTTTATTAATGCCTTCCTTATCCGCGTTTTCGATTTTACCTTGAATAATTTCGAACTCGTCATACCAATTTTCGGCTTTAATTAATCGCGCATTTAATTCATTCTTTTTATCGCCCGTGTATGTGTCTATAAAACTATTTAACCGGTCTAGCTTTTCCACTACCGTTTCCCGCTGAAGGATTAATTTTTCCATAATGCAACGTTTACTTTAGTTTTAACATTTAACACAAATATCCTGACCTTTAACTCTGCCGATGAACATTTGTTTCCTAGCCAATCTGTGTTGCCTTCTATTTCGTCTTCTTCTGGAGTTTTTCTATCGTCGTCTGGACCAAAATGCCTCTAACCTGACGTCTTCTTATCAGGCTGTCTTTTTTTCCAAAATTTTCCAGTTTTGTTAATCCCGGTTCGAAGGATCAATTTTAAGTTGTTTATTTACGTATTTGCCGGTGAATATAACAAAACTCAATTTTGTTTTAACACAAAAAAACAGTTAACTATTACTCTAAAAGTACGATTTTTAATAGAAGTGCTTTAGCTTGCATCTACATTTAGTATTATATGACCAACTTATAAAACTTGATTTGATAAGAATATTAAAAGACTTACGCCTTACATTAATACTTCAAACGTGCTTTTCATCTTCAACACATAAATTGTGTCAAAGTATAAAGATACAAAAATATGCATTGTTAATCTTATTGTGCGCTTTTAATACAAAAAACTATAAACTAGCACTCAATTATAAATCTACACTATTTTACGTGCATTATACAGTGTCATTGATTTCTCGTGTCCAAGCATACATCCAATTTATTATAAAAAATGGAAAAAAGTTTATTCAGCAAAAATATGGTACCTGCATTTTTTAATAATACTACATATTCAAAAAACGTAAAAAAATTGTATTTTAATGTTTTTTTAAGGTTTAAAATTTTCTTCTTTTTATCATGGCTATTCTAGTCAATTTTTGTATAATAAATAATTTTTTTCGTATCTTAATAAATGCAAATAAAAAATAAAAAAGTAGTTTTAGATAACAAATGAAAAACTATAACGGACAATCTAGATTACAATATCACTTAAAACCATTGACCTGGCAACAACGGAAAGCTATGCTTCCCTCTGGACGAGTAATCGCAGGCTGCAAAGTGTACACAACATTGTAAGAGATAGAAATAGTATTTGTCAACAAACGGTACGCACTACTTGTCAAACGACAATTGTATTTGTTTACTTTTACATATTCCTACTTCAAGCTAAATATACATTGTATTTATATTTCATGTTTAAAGTTTCTACATGTTTGAGACAAACAAACACATTGCAAAAGTATACAGATTACTCGTCCAGAGGGAAGCGTAGCTTTCCGATGTTGCCAGGTCGATGCTTAAAACAGACAAAAATATTAATTAAATGTTCATGTTTTTGCCATTGTTTTGAACAAGCTTTTCTTACTGAATTTTTGCGTGTAACATATATAGAGATATTTGACGATTTTTGAGATTTTTAATATTATTGGATGCGCTGACCCAAACTGTTGGTTTAAAGTATCTCTAAGCAAATATCTCAAAATTAAAACCATGCGTTTATAAAAAGTCTAGTTTAAAATTTGCATGGATGTATTCTTCTAAGATTTCTGTCATCCCGATACTGGTTATTTTTCTTATTTAATAGACCGTTTCTACTACTATTCGCCATTGCTGATCACCGTAATGTAGTCTTGGTAAGAAATACATTTTGTAGTTATTTTATGTCCTTTAAGTATTGTAAATATATTTTAATAGCTTAATTTTAACTCGCCGGAATTTACCGCAAAACAAATATTTTATTGTTTTCCATAATACTTCTCCGATTTTTCGGTTGCATTGGAACAATAAAATTGCTAGGTTTGCGTATATTTGCTTCTAGTGTAGTAAAAATGTAAAGATGTTGTTATAGCGCAGGATACAAATATTAAGGAATAATATACAAACAAGTAATCGACACCTATTTGTTTTCTAAGATTACTGTTTCTATTTGATGCTTTTATTTGCATTTTTTAAAATGCGGAAAAATAATTTAAAAAAACTATTTTGACTTGAATGGCAATAAATAAGAACTTGTATGGTATCAGTGTTAAGAAAGTTTTAAGCTTATTAATAATATTTTAAAAAAATTAACTGTTACGTTTAAAAAAAAATTGAATTATTTAGTTGTTTTCGTGTAATTTGCGTTTTATGAACTTGTAACATTTTATTAAACATTAAATGTAAAGTATTTTGTCATATTAAACTTTTTTTTTCTCTTTTATAATAAAAAACATAAATATTATATACCTATGTATGCTTGGACACATAAAATCAATCACACAGTATAAAACACCGTGAGCAAGATATTTACTAATTTAGATTCAATTTCGTAAATATTATAAATAACACATTTATGCATTATATGAAAAAGACATTACTGTTAGATCGGCATTATTGTGTCGTGTATTAATAAAACGACATATTTATGTAATGTAACAAACATTACGATACAGTAATACATTTTCTATAAACGAATTTTACTTTTATAAAACTAACATAAAAATCGACTTAGTGTACACCACGTTTCATTGCTACTTTGCATTTATTTTGCTTCGAGTAGTATGGGTATATAATTACGTAAGTTATTTTGCATCTAAAATCAGACAGCACAAACGATTAAACTGTCGTAGGACTTACTCAACTTACTGCCTCTGAACTATATTCAAGAATCTGCAACTCAATCAACTAATTAATCTAACTAATCAATTATAATAATTTTTTAGACTTTGTTTACATTATTTCTAATATTGTGTAAAACTTCTAACTGTTATAGTAAAGGTTGCTACATTTTTGAAAAAAAGGGATATACTATTACATTATAAACACAATAAAATAAAATAAATAAGTAAAATAATAATATACACACTAATCAACTACTACAGTGTTTTAAAATCATTATTCAAATTCTAAAAAAATGTATAATAATAGATTCTAATAATCACATATGACATATCAATTTCAAGATAAACTATTAAACCTGAGAAATTTGACAAACTTTATTTTAAAAATAAAATTTTTAATGAATAGTTTTTGTTCACAGTAAGCGCACTGGCAAATAAACTTCTAAAGCATAGGTTTACAGTGCAATTAAATTACAAAACAAAAAAATTAATTTTCGTATAAACAAAATGATTTTTACTGTTAGTTTTATTTATCTTTTATCAATTATGGCTCAATGTTGTTCTACCAATTTGCATTAAAAATAAATTTTAGAGTTCACCGCATGTATTTTTATCGGAATTAAAACTACCGTCTAAAACTTATTTTATTATTTTGTAAACATAAAGAATAAAAATAGTTTTCTCAAATAAATAATAATCATGTAAATCTCGAACATTGTTTGGTTGTTTTTTATGGATAAACTTCCTTTAGAGATTAACGGATATACAAAATAAACAAAATAAATGTTAATAAAAGACTATTTTAAATGTAGATGCGAGACCATAGAATATTGATCCTTAATAAACACTAGCACTTGATACAACAATTGCGTATTTTTTAATTTCGTATTTTCTTGATTAAAGTTATACATATATGAAAATATTTACTCTCGGTTACAGTTTATTTTTCAGAATTTTCATCTTAACCAATATTAGCATTGTTGAATTGGGATTATTTGATCAAGAAACATTTTGATTAAGGGATTCAAGTCAATATAATTATTTACTGAATCTGCGTTTACAAATTTACATATGCATGAAACAGTGGCAAATGTGTCAAATAAAATTGTAATAATAGAAATTTAATATAATTCAATTACAATCTTCTGCAATGGCATAAAAGAAAAACCAGATCTTTATTTTACTTACACCATTGTAACTCTCTGCCAGTGGCGACTTGTCCATGACGTCATTTGGTCAATGTCTCTCCAAAAATACGGCTTACGAAAAAAAATATTTTTAATATACACGTTTTCATCTATTTTATTTTAATACATATACATACTTAATCACAAGTATTTCTTTTGTAACATTATCGTGTACATGCGTATACACCTGGGTAAATTTTTATTTGTTCAATTGAGATCTTATGGCGAATATTTTATGTTTTCCCTATATATATATATAAATAACTGACATCGCTATATAAAGCAACGTGAAAAAATGAGATAGAATGTACATTTTGTAAAATGATAATTGGTCATTGCATTTCAGTTAGATTCGAGATTGCATTTTATTATTCCCGTACAAGGCATAAATAATGGTCCTTGAACTGGAACGTTGACATTTCAGACTATCCAGGTGTGTTTCGCGGACTAATAAATTTTGTGTCAGAATTGAGTGCGGTTTTTAAAAATCATATTAAAAAAAGGGACCTTAAAAAAATTTGGTTTCTAAGATATTTCTAAAATCATTCAGAATGATATACTTGACTCCATGTTAGCAATTATATGGGGTGTACAAGCAAAGATTAAGCATACATACCCTGACGCAAATTTTATTCACTGCTATGCACATCAACTTAGCTTAATATTGCAAAAAGCTGCAAGTCAACATAGACAAATTAAATTATTTTTTGTAAATCTGCATGCATTTTCTTCGTTTTTTTAAACCGCCTAAGCGTATTGCTATTCTAAATAAATTTGTAAAAGTAAGAATGCCTAAAGCCACACTTACACGGTGGAATTTTCATACTAGATATGTTGAGACAGTCTACACTTACAAAACAAATTTATTAAATTGCTTAGAAATTATTGTTAATACGGAAGAAGTTGAAGATGAACACTTTCAGTATTGGTTAAATGTTTATCACTTACTTATGCCTCATATTAACATCCCGTTTAACCACTTTTAGATGAGACGAATTGATGTTATTTCTATTAAGAAATTTATTACCACGTTTAACAATAGCATTTAAAAAATTCGAGATAGTATTTTAGACCAATCAGTGGTGTCTAACACACGTTCCAGTAGCAAAACTAGAAATCGCAATGTAGATAATACAAATATAAAACAAAAAATCGCTTTCGAAATTTTACAGAAATTTGGAAGCACCGATCACTTAATAGTTGTACACCTATTTCAAATACACATTTTTTTTTAAATCAATCATAGCCATATTTTCTAAATTAACTACTTGAGTTTGATTTCTCCAAAAATACAACCACGTTGAAGACTCTTCTTTTAAATTGTCAATAGTATACAGCTTATCAATACCATCTGTAGACTTTATAAATTCTGCTTCAGATAATTTTAACAATTTCTGTGGATAGAGATTATATAAAAGAAATCCTAGATTATTCTGATTGAAAAATCTTTTACTAAGAGAATTTATCAAAGAATCTAAAAATGGGACAAATAATGCTGCTCTAAAATAATCTTGTACAGAAGCAACTGAATAGTTTGCACGGTGAGTTTGCTTTTTTGGTAATCGTGGCATCTCTATATCAGTACTAAGCAGTTTTGCATTATTCTTACTTTCAACAAAAATGACATGAAAAGATATATCCGCTTCTGTTCTCTGCTTTTTAATCATATCCAGCGTATGTATATGATTTTTAACAGATAACATATCTACTGCTTTATTCTGTAAAGTATTAACAAATGGTTCTAGGATAGATAAATATTTGGCTATTAATTGTAAAGCAATAATAAAAGTAGACTCTGAAGTACTGCTTGAAAGCTGATGCGCTTTTAACTTCGTGGAACTATTAAAGTTTCTATCGTCTATTGTTATATCTAAAATATTTTTAATCTCAATGAAGTTTTTAGTAAATATTCTTATAGCTTTATATTTTGCTGACGAACTAGTTTCTGAAAGCAAAAGCATGCTTGGTGCCAATCGCCTTCTTAAAGTGCTATCGCAAAAGGATTTTATCACTTCTTTTATTATGTCTACGGCATTTTGTATTTCACGAACTCTATTCACATCATTCACTATAAGATTTAATTTATGTGAAGCACAGTGAAAGAATAATGCCTTTGAGTGTTTATCTCTAATAATCCTTTGGACACCATCTTCTAGGCCAGCCATTGTGGCACATCCATCAAAACACAAACCCACCAACTTTACCATACTAAAATTAGCTTTACCGCAAAAAGATAAAATTTCAGCAGCTATAGATTAAGCATTTAACTGGTTAAGTGGAACAAAACCCAAAAATTCTTCGTGAACCAAATTTCCACTCGTGGGTTCTTTTCAACAAAGCAGTTCAATTCTTGAAATATTTGCACTCTCATCAGCAAGTAATGAAAATGCAACCGTCGTTTAACTGTTTATTTTATTTACAATTTGCTGTCGAATAACAGACCCACAGTTATTAATGAGCTTTGCTAGAACAGTTTTTAAGTGATTTATCAGTACATTATCTCCAGATTCGGCCCTAAAGTCAAGTAATGCATCAAAACTTCCATCGTTAGATAATTTTCCACGCAATGCAAAACCACGCGTTCCACATAGCACAATAGTAGCTACAATTGAATAATATTTGAAACTATTTTCTTCAAGTTTATTATAAACAGCTGTATTTAATTGTAGATCTATACTAAGAGTTTTCTGTGAAAAGGGATTTGCAAAAGACTTATGAATTTCGTTAAAATTTCTTTATGCCATTCAGACCGTTGATGAGCTTTTGCATATTCATGGAATTTTTTGTACTTATCAAAGGTCTCGAAAATGAAAGAACTTGAAATCCTCGTTTTATGATGGCTCTAAATAAAACACAATGAGCACACAATGCTCCTTGTAATTTTTTTTTTTGAATATATTAACCACAAATACTGACTAAACCACTCGAACCTAAAGTACCTGTCAGTGTGGGGATTACAGTTTTGTATAAAATTAAACATTTTATCAGGATTAGGTACATTTTTTTGTAAGTTATAATTTTGTGAATCGCTTAAGTTACTAATTGTACTAAAAATTAATAAAATAGCTAATATCAAAAAAAGAGGAAGAACTTTGCTTATTTGAGGAAATTTCAAAATTACTATCAAATGTATCGTTTGGTTCTGTGTTATTTGATGTTGGTGTAATATCATTCTCTTTTTCTCCATTCCTTTTTTTCTCAATCGTACTTTGAAGATGTGGTTTCTTTGATGCAAGCTCAACAGTGAATTTACTCATTAGGCTTTTTAAAAAACTTTCGGATATCCTCCATTATTTCACCCTTAAAATATTTAAAAAATAGTCGTTAAGTAGTTGAAATAAATTTGAACAGTGTAGCTTGTAGACGTCTTACAATTTAATGACGTGATATAATAAATCTAGCAAGTTCGAGATGTATATCAATTTTGCATAAAATAAAAAGAAAGAATAATTTTAATGACAACAAAAAGGTAAAAGAATGTAATATGCAAACTACAAATATATATATTGTTCCAGTTTATAATAGCAGGACTGCATCAAATGATAGATAATGCTAGAATAATAGCAGTTTTCCAATATATCCGGGAAATTTTGGGAAAAATATATTATTTTCAAAAATTGGGAATTTGGCATCCAGTATGAGTTAATGATCCTTTATGATTTAAAGTTTGTAGTGATAAATTACGAAAACCAGTAGGTGTGCCCTATATAAAATAATGTGATGCATTCCTTTTAGAACAAAAAAGAATTCATAATTTTTTTTTCATATTGTTTTGGAGATATTTGCGGTTTTTTCAGGTGATGTCTGATGTCAGTAACTATATTAAGAATAATATGCATTTTGGCGGCACCGAATATAAACCTACCTTCGGCTTAGAATGAGTGCACGTGCACGAGTTTTCTTTGTGTTGCTATAAATTATGTTTAAAATGGTAAGTTTTTGTAACGTAATAACTTAGAATCATCCATTAAGGGTTAGATATTTTGAAAGATTGCTTTGTATGGACATAGGAACGCGTGTAAAATTTCATGCGAACGGAACGACACCGGCTAAAAAATGTAACTTGTAAGAGGGCAGATTGAAATCATATTTGTTGGTGACAACTCGAAAAGATAAAAAAACGGGTTTTGGATCGTTTATATGAAATCAGTTTTGTTTGTTTGTTTTATTGTTTATTGATGACTTTGTTTGAAATTTGTAATCGTAACTTTTATAATAGTAAATAAACTGTGTAAACGATCAGTGTCGTGCAGTCTAACCCAGCACAAACGCTCAGCGGAGCTCCCTTTAATACTCGATACGTCTCTGACATGCATATCTACAGATTATAATCAAATAAGTTTTAATGGCATCAATAAGATAATAACTGCAATTGACAAAGATAACACAAAAAACCTACAATACTTTTTTCCAAAAGTTTAACATCCTTTATCTAGAAAGGAGCACAATAAAATTACTATGTAATGAATTATTTCCCTAATTTTTTTTTTTGTAACATAACATAACTTTTTCATCAGTATTTTTTCATAAAATTGATTTATGCAAATATTTCAAAATACTTACAGTTAACTATCATGAAGCAGTAAAAAAACCTATACAATGTTTACAAATTAAAAACGGATCAAGCAACGATGTAACTTTACGTTTAAAGAATCTACGGTTTCTGTCTTGTTGTTACCAAATGTGCAAACAAGCAAGTTTTATTTAAAACTTTTGTTAGGCTGTAGGCTATAGTACCCTGATGAATACATACATTACTCATGCACATATCACATATCCTTTCGCAACTAATGCAGCGTCGGCATCTAAAAGATTAGAGCTGCAGGTACAGTACTTTACTATAAACTACTGTACACATTTTGTTTCTTTTATTAATGTATTACTATTTTATCTTTAAAATAAGTTGACTGCTTTATTAAACATTATCTCAATAATATGAAGCAAATTAAAACTCAAGTATGAGTAGATTGAACAATTAGTTATATTTAAATTAAAAGCGTATCGTTATTTAAGAAATTATTACTGCTTAGTTAGAGTCCAGGGGGAGCCGACTGCCCCTTGTCCCTCCTTATGGGCGCCCTTGATAATGAATATAACACGTACGAAAAAGAATGAGAATTAATGGCGACTTTTAATTCCTTTATTTATTAAATTATAACATTTCCTTCGCGGTTGCTATTTTTGATCTATTGAGTTAGAAAAGTTTGTTTGTAGCTTATTTATTTATAGAATAAGATTTTTATTCATGGGTTATTAGGGCAATTTTAAGGTTTTGAAATTTGCGTGTTACAATATTTAAAACTGACACGTCTTATAAAATTATGGGCAACTTAGTTCTCCAGGATATCGCGTGCCGCATCACATTATCTAGTATTAGTCATGTATGTTTACACTATTGTTAGATAGTGCGTAATCAACTCCTTCTCTTGTGTAAAACTAAACTCCTCCTCGCTACTCGTTATTCATCATTTGAATTCCTAAAGGAAGTTGTGCATAATCTGCATTGTATGTTTTCTGAAAGGGCAACTTACTTATTTTGACCCTAATTTATGTATGCATTTGTAATTAAACACGATACTTAAAACGTTTTTCGTGTTCAAATAAGAATACACCTAGCAAGAAAGCTAAGCATTTTAGATAAAATGATAAACGTAGTTTTATAATCTTGCTTCCTAACTATGTATACAAACTTATAGCTTACTCATACTATCTCGTACATAATTACTTAGATTATCTAATCATTTTTACGTTTAAAATGAAGTTGTTATACTTTTTCTTTTAAAAGTCTAGAATCTGTACGTTTTGTGATAACAGTTTTTAATGTAAAAGAATATTCATACATTAAATTTTGATCTTTTGTAACTTTTTACCCTAGTCAAGTAATTGCAACTTGTTTAATTTCGTTGACCGGTCAAATAAGATAATATAAAAGTATTAATGAAGCGTTCTAAATTGTATTTACAAATAATATATTTTCTAATTACTAGAATTACTAATTAAAAAAAAAATTCTAAATTTTGTTTAAATGAATATTAATTATTCATCTAGTAATTATATTTTTTTAAAGCAAACATTACGTGTTTATTCATGGAAAATATTTGTTAACTCATTGATAATATAATATTGTATAAATTGATTTTTAGATGTAGTATGAATTAGGCGAGATTAAGTAAGAAGCAGTAAAAATGAAGGACAACGATAAAAATGAATGGCGCCTGAAATAATGGCGGAAAAGGTGTAATAATGAGGATAATAAAATATACAGTTAAGCCCGTTATATCTTACAAATTCAGGTGTGGGGTGTAGCTCATGTAAGCTAGAGTTTTGTGAAAAATAGCGACGGTCAAAAACATTATAAAAAATGGATGCACGTGGTCATAGTGAATTTACATCTCGGAGGGCTGAAGGCGTGGAGGAAGCACGAGGGCAGTTGGGATTGAATGTCACAGTGCAAGACTTGATTACGATGGTAGTTACAACTATGAAGGAAGCGGAGTTACTAAGGAAGATAAGTAGTGCAGAGGTTGCAGCTTTGATCCCGGACTTTAGTAGTGCTGTCGATGAGGATGCCTTTATGTGGTTCAAACGAATATCAACATTTAAGAGAACACATAATTTAAGTTTTGCAGAATTAGTTCCGATATTAGCGGCTAAGTTGAAAGGAATGACTTTGAACTGGTTTGATTCAAAACCCAGTCATGCTGCTCTTGAATATAAGGAAATGAAGGTGGCAATGGTGTTGATGTTCAGCCGACGAGAAACGAAAATCAGCTTAATGCGAAAATTTGATGCTCGCAGGTGGCAAAGGAACGAAACCTTTTCGAGTTACTATCACGAGAAAATTATGCTTGGTACCCAGTTGAACATGTGCAAAGAGGATTTAATTGCATATTTAATCGATGGCTTTGATAACGCTGTATTGCAATCACAAGCTAGGATGTCAAGATTTGTGAAGTTGGAAGATTTATTAGAAGTAATAAATGGATTAACCGACTTTGAGGGGAATACGACAAAACCAACTGGGCATGCGCCAACGCCTGCAAGAAGACCAGTTGTACCTTCTGGAGGGCCAAGAAGAGCAACGAGATGTCATTTGGCATCTAAATGTCAAGAGAAGAAGTGCTTTGGATGCAATAGTACCGGCCACATTTGGAAAGATTTTCCAGCAAGTCGCCGTGTGTCGGTCTCCAATAGTACAACATTGGTTGTCCAGGTGCCAGCTGTTGTCAAACCACCTTATTATGTGAAATTGAAGTTGAATTATCATTAATTAAAGTTTGTTTCATCCCGGAGCGATGCAGGGTTCCGTACTGGAGGAATGACAATTATACAGGTATTAACAATGCTAAGTTAGATATTTTAGGAATGTTTAAATATAAGTTGTACATTGATGAGATTTGCGTTAGTATAGATTTTCATATTAGAAATGATAACACCATGAGCTATGACTGCTTGTTAAGTAGGGATTTTATCTCTCATCCCTCAATTCATGTTGAGTTTGGTAGCGATGGTCTTGTTGTGACAAAGAAAAGTGATAAAAATGATTTGCAGGAAGTTACTGATGAGTTAACGAATATCATGCTGATTGATATTGGTCGAGAGAATGACAAGCATGAAGTCTGTGTGAATGTTGGTGATGAGATTGATATAAACACTAAATTGAAATTTATAAATATGTTTGAAAGTGAATATAGACAGCCAGTAAGACGGCTCTCTCCCAAGTTTCGATATGTAGCTGAAAAACCGAGCCTCACTAGCAATTTTATTACAGTCCTCGTAGGCTTGCCTATACTGATAAAGATGTAGTAAATAGAATAGTGTCTGATTTATTAGATAAGGGTGTTATTAAGATTCGTTCGTCGCCATACGCATCGCCTATTGTTTTGGTTCCAAAGAGAAACGGTTCGCCAAGATTTTCGTGAATTAAATAAAATTGTTATTAAGGATAGGTTACCTCTAGCACTGATTGACGATCATTTGGATGCGATGCAGGGTAAAAAAGTATTCAGCAATTTAGACCTTAAAGACGCCTTTTACAATGTCGAGATAGCTGAGAATTCAACTAAGTATCTTTCTTTTGTAACTCCGCATAGGCAATACGAATTTCTAAAATTGCCATTCGGTTTCTGCAACAGTTAGAAAGATATTAAAAAATTTAATAGCGACGCGCGAAGTCTTGGTCTATCTAGACGATATTATGGTTGCTACTGTTACAGTTGAAGAAAACTTACAGATATTAGGAAAAGATTTTAAAATTTTAGTGGACGATTTATTGGACTTACAGTTAGCAAAGTGTGAATTTTTGAAAAGTAAGATCCAATATTTAGGGTATGAGGTTAATGCAGACGGCATTAAGCCAAGTCATGATATTGTTAGGGCAGTTATGAACTTCACTGTTCCAACCAACTTGAAAGAGACGCATACGTTTGTAGGGTTAGCCAGCTATTTTAGGCGGTTTATAGAAGGGTTTTCATTGATCGCAAAGCCCTTGTTCAATTTAATTTATGAAAAATTCTATGTTTAAGTTTGGTCCTGATGAATTAAAAGCGATGGAAATTATTAAAGAAAGATTGACTTCAAGGTCAGTTTTAGCCATATACTCGATAACAGCCGAAACTGAGTTACATTGTGACGCGAGTAGTCAGGGATTCGGGTCAGTTTTGTTGCAACCTTAGTCAGATAGAATATTTCATCCGGTCAGCTACTTTAGCAAGCGAACGACAGACTGCGAAACCAGTGTTGTGTTGATAAGACTGTGGGTGTTGATAAGACTGCAGAATTAATTTTGAAAAGTTATTGGTTCCTAAAATTGCACGATAAGATAAAAACTCACATTAGTAACTGTTTGAAATGAATCGTGTATTTGACTCCTAGTGGGCCTAAGGAGGAGTTATTGCATCCGATACCGAAAAGAAATGTGCCGTTCGACACGGTGCATATAGATCATCTGGGGCCTTCCAAGAAAACAGACAGGGGTAATAAGCACATCTTCGTAGTAGTAGACGGGTATACGAAGTTCGTTAAGATGTATCCTTGTAAGACTGTGGATACGAGGAAAATTTTGATACATTTAGAGTCGTTTCGTGGTCATTACTGTTTACCAAAACAAATTCTTTCAGATAGGGGTACGGGATTTACTTCAAATAGTTTTGCGGAGTTTGTCAATAAATACGGTATACAACATATTAAAATAGAAACTGCCGCACCACGCGCAAATGATCAAGTAGAACGTTTAAATCGGGTAATTACGCCAATGCTATCGAAAGTAAGTCAGACACCTGATAGGTGGGATGAGGTTTTGGATGTGATAATGTTTTGTATTAATAACAGTATAAACAGATCCACGGGGAACACGCCAAGTCGTTTGTTGTTTGGAATTGACCAACGCGGAGATATTGCGGATCCATTGCGAGAGTTCTTAAATGTAGATGATAATAGGGATTTGGGAGCAAGCTATGACGAAGCTGCTGCTAGAATTGAAAAATTAGAAAATAAGTTATATTTTGATAAGAAACACAAAAAAGCTAAAGAATACAATGTAGGATACTAGGTTGTAATAAGTAACAACGTAATTACACCAGGTAGTAATAGGAAGTTACCGCCAAAATATAAAGGGCCTTATGTGATAAATGCAATTTATGGTAACGATAGCTATATTGTGAAGGATGTCGATGGACAAAGTGAAGTAAGGTTATATTAAATTTTGGTAAGGATCCATAAATTAAATTGCCTGTAGTTATGGCAATAAAAAAAATTAACTTGACGCTTGTTAACAGGTAAACGTTGATAGTACAAGCTTGTAATAATCAATTTGGATTTCAGAAGTTTAATTTCCCCGTATCACGAAGTTAATCATCAAAATGCAATGCCTTACCTAAATTCTTACATACACATTTAATCAGCTTAATTATTAATTTATGAAATAATTTTTGTCTATTGAACAACCGTACATAACAGCTAGAAATTAATAGAAACAAATAGATTAGGATGTTATTATTAATCGAAGGTAGTGCTTACGCAGGCCACGGTACAGCGTAACTTTATTGTTGTTTTAGTAAATAAACCGAAGGATCTGACCTGTGTTTTGGAGATGTCAAGTAAGTGGTGACGCTGGTATTTGAGTGTCTATAACCCTTTACTTTGGTGGTGATAGTGTAGATCCAATATGTCGTTACTTCGAGTAATAGCCGGAACAGTAATTCTCAGATAAGTTCGTAATCATCGCCGTGAAGCCAAGTAATACTCATCTGTATAAGAAGGAAAAATTATCAAAGTACAAGGCAGAAGACACCAAGCAAATAAAACCCCGAAAAAATCACTAAAAGAAAAACGGATTAAAATCGTTTTGTAAAACCTACCAAAAAGAAAATTTGTGTGTGAATAGCCGTCATGCAGCCAAATTCTTGAGTGAGTACATCTAAAAGACGAATTTTAATAATCGTTAAATTTACAGAATACATTTTTACTTAATGACTAGTTTCAAATACATGTGCTTGATAAGAAGCATGTTTATAACCTTTCGTGGCTTACATTTGAGCTTTCGAATGGAAAAGACCGTCATAAGCAAGAACGAACTTATTTCAGCGCCAAATCTCCCCCCAACTTACGTTATTCGTGGTGGTAAATCAGTATGGCCAATTTTAGAAAATCCAAAAAACCAAATGCCGTGAGACATTGGGAAATATAGGGTTAAACAAAATCGAAATAAAGAAAAGTAATGTAAGTTGTCTATACGACAGGTCTCAAAATGTAATTCAAATCGGAAATTCCTTGTTGCAAATTACTAAAATAGAACAAATGCAACTTTTACGTTACAAAGTAAACACGTGTTCGAAAAAAAACGTTCTTATCAGTGAAACAAGATGGGGGTCACAGGTTAATCTGCTAGCATAAAATCACCATAGTTTTAAGGTGTCCACCTTGTACGTTGATTTATTCTGCCGTTGTGGAAATAATTCAAAGAAAATTAAGCAAATCATTCCAATACATAAATTGTAGTGGTTTTGATGCAGGCATGGTTTACAAGAAAAACAACTACGTAGTGTAATATTACGACACCAACAAAGCTACTTTTAGCCGCAGTGGTCACCAAAACAACTTGAGCGAAACACACATGTTTGGCTAAACCGATAAATTATGTTCAAATTTTAAAATGCGTAAACAAAGTAATAGCTTAATAAATCTGATTTATAAAGTTTTATAATAAAAACTATCAGCAATTACTAGTTTAAGTCATAAACGATTTCATTTTAAAGTTTCCAACATAAAACGAACGTATGTAAAATAAAATTTGAGTAAATTTTAAATGCTGAAATTGTATTAACAGTCAGGCAATTGTAAAGATTATTAACGTTATAAACCTGATTAGAGAAAGGATTCATGTTAAAGTAAAGTTCATTTCTTTAATGCTTTTTTATATTTAGTAGCGCGTTTGTTTAATATTAATAAGAAATAAAACTGAAGAACCAGTAAATTTTTATTCTATTTGAAACATTCAGCGCCGCCCAGTAACAAAACGTCGTATCATCTTAAGGGCAAAAAGGGGCATAAGGTCGCCTTCAACAGATTGAGTAAAAAAAGAAAATATTAATTGTCAGATTTGGTACTGAGAGGGTTCGTGACTTAACCAATCAGAAAAAACCGTTTTAGGAAATAAGTCAAAATTGCGTACAAAGAAGAAGAGCTTTAAATCGGGATTTTAAAAACTCTGATGCGCTGCAAAAACAACAAACGTTGCATACCGGAGTTCTTCTTTTGATTTATTCGCGAAAAAGAAGTTACTGTCGTGCTGTTTTTTTTTCTCGTACTCACGCAAGGGAGTTAATTTACGCGCTGGTTTTTTTACGTACTCGAAACAGAGTTATTTACACGCGGTTTTTTTTCACTTACCCGAAGACTTACTGACGGGTGGTGTTTTTTTTCGTACTCGCAAAAGGAGAGTTACTGACGGGCTGGTTTCTTTCACGTACCTTTATTATTATTATTTTTCTTTGAGTGTACGTTTTGTATAAAAATCAGTTACTGACAAATTCTTACGTGGTTGCCAACCTGCGTCCAGTCAAGATCCAACAAACCGCAATACGTGATCTTCAATTTGAGGATTATATAAAAAGGTCAGAAATTAGTTAAATTTATTTGGATATGTCTTCTTTAGATATCACAGGGAATCGTAAACTCGACAAACTGTTGGAAAAATACAGGTTTTAGTGTGTGTGTGTGGATGCACATTTCCAAAGATGAAGTCTCCACTTTGCAACGTTTACATCTGAAAGGATGTGGCAACGTAGCTCAAGTCGAGTCATAATCTTAGAAGCTGTTGAACTGTGAACCGCTATAAAATGTAGATAAATTCCAGTAATCATTTTGTTTTGTTTTTGTTTAATGCACGTGAACTAATTAGAGTGCGGTGAAACAAATGCCAGGGATCACGCGGTAACAATAGTTTATTTAATCATTAAGTATTTTATTTAATCCGACCGTATTCAATCAAACTCTGGCTAAATTTCTGAAAGATTCACTTTGGTTCTAATATTATTTGTGTTTAGAAAAAATTTACATTTATCCGAATCCTCCGTGTCTAAATCAGCAGAAAATGACAGTCAGTGAACGTAAATCTCAATTTTTCGACTTTTCTTCGCAAAACATGCTTGTGAGCGCAATATTTTTATTTGAACTTTGCGAATGTGTCATTTTGCCTTGAAAATATTTTATTGTGTCAAATAAAGTTTGATGTTTTGAGATTTTATTGCTTGCTTTGTGTTTCTTACCGTACATTGCTTGGAAAATAGAACTAAGCGTTACCAAGACAACCCAAATATTTTCTAATATTTGCAGCTTAAACAAAGCTTAAATTTGAGAAAGTAAATAAGTACGGTCATTCACGATATTAAAGCTTTACAACCAAAACATCGGGTCCCAATGTTGGTGCCAACAGTGGACTATTGGTGGAATAGAGAGAGTCGCAAACTTATGACAAAGTTTAAGCATTTAGAAAATTTATTAAAAAAATTTCTATAAAAGATGTACCTTCCAGTTTGCAATCATTTTGCACTAAACTAACTAAACTGTTTGGGTTTAGAGTTTTTATTACTAATTCAATGCCGAGCACAATTTTCGTTCCTCTTGAAGAGATAAAGGGCAAACAAATTAAACTACAAAAATGAATATAATTAGTGACGCCGGCCCATTTACATGCTTGTCAAGTGCATGGATTT
This sequence comes from Aquatica leii, assembly GCA_035610365.1. Classification (NCBI taxonomy): domain Eukaryota; kingdom Metazoa; phylum Arthropoda; class Insecta; order Coleoptera; family Lampyridae; genus Aquatica; species Aquatica leii. Next base: position 53,826,595 of record CM069432.1, read on the forward strand.
AAGATAACGCAAACAATTCTCAGGCATTTCATGGACAAATGTTAAATACAAACAATTGGTAAATTATCATACGACTCTACAAAATTATTGTTTTTCAATTGTTTGCTTTGTTTGTTTCTGTAAATGCAGTAAAAATTAAATTTTTGTACAGTTTCATATGCTTACAATACCTATAACTAAACATACATTTCATGTAATGCGGTTTATAAAACACGTTTAGGTATACTTTAACAATTAGCACAAAACAATTAAAAAAAGTAAAAAAACGGTATTTATTTTTATCTCTAAAGTTGCAATAATAAGTTTCATTTTCTACTTTTGAGAAATCGAGAAACACTCATTAAATAAACTTTGCTAATCGTATGTATGAATTCTTAATTAAAAAAAAAAATAGAATTTTACTCTTTATAAATAAAACTTCATTTATTTCAAACATACATTTTTAAACGATGCCAATTTGTTTCTTACACAATTCTTGAAATTCCAACTTTATGTTTTCAAAGTTTTAATAAACTAATGTTTAGTTTAACTTCTTTTGTTACTTAGATGAGTTTAGAAACTGAAACAAATTGCATAAAGTTTATTTTACCAACTTTTGTAAAACAAGTATGTCAGTATTGGCATTTATTTATTTTCTTTTGTGCACATTGTAAATCAATATGTTTTTAACATCTGATTTTAGATGTTTAAACAAAACTGAGACTCGATAATATACTTTAAAGTAAACTACGAATTTTGTTACAGTAAGAGTCCACATAACAAAAACATAAATTTTGATTTTTTGTATAAATTGTTTTTTTGCATAGTGTCGATTTAATTATACAACAAATATGTGTACTAAAAAAACAAAGACGTAAAATGTTTACACGCCTCAAAAAAGATTATTTAGTGTTTGATGTTAAATTGAATTATATAATAAAAGATACTAGTTGAAATGGTAATTGCACCTGTTTGAGAATAAACATTAATCAAACTCAGTGTTTGATTAATTTAAAATTTTGATTAGTTAAAAGTTTTTGACGTGCGCAAACATTTATAAATAACGCTAAAAACATTATTGGTAATACAAGAAAGTAATTTACAATTATTATCCAGTAAATGATTTATAACAACCTTTTTACAACAAATGTTCGCTATTCAGTGGAAAATGCGTCAAAATATTCCAATCCTACCACGTGCTTAGATTACCTTTACTAAATAGGATAATATCCAATTTATTAGGGTGTGAAAATTTATATTATAATCTCTTTATTCTCGGCTTTAAAGTCTTCTGTTGTTTATGATCGAAAAATTATAATGGTTGTATTTATAAAAAGCTACTTGTAGAATATATTATTGAAGAATAAAATAATAAAAAAACAATTATTTTTGTTTGTGAATAATTAAGAAAGTTTCTATTTGCTCAAATGGTTTTGAAGGGATGTCTTGTATTTTAAAGTGTCTAGAACAACTGAAAACGCATTTTGAAACAAGGGACTGCTCTTCTAATGAGTGTTTGAAGCCGACCAACTTCAGGAATGTAGTAACTGTTCTAAAATACCAACCTTTAAACGTAGAAAGCAATTTAACTAATAGTTTTATAACTACTTTGCCGGAAGAATTTATATAGTATAAATTTAAAATGTAGAGTACTGATTAGATATATTTTTATTACATTAACTTTAAAAAAACGCATCCACAAAGTTAAAACATTTGAATTGCAGATTCACAGCAATAAAAACAAAACGCGAGTTGAGCTTAACTTTGTTTGACGGGATAAAACATAAGTCAAATTGTCAAATGCCTAAATAAAACAATTTTTTAATTGAAAGGCTTATGCATTGTTTTATAGAGACATCTCTGGAATTTGTATTTAGAAATTTTATGCTCACGCACAACTGTGTTTACACGTATAAATCCAAACATACCTTTTATTATTTCGAAACATTTTTACAAAAACATAAATACATCATGCTTTTATAAATGACAAAAATTCATTACTTTTAATTCTGTTTTAGGTATCTTTTTTTATATATTTAAAGCTTATTCGGTATTAAGCTTTTTCAACATTAGTTTATTATCTACGTACATATTTCCCGTCGTTTATAATAAAATGTAATATTGACTGTATGTATAACATAAATATGTCTGGTTTACATAATGTTGATGTTGATAAATAAAATACATCTATATAACTATGCAAGTACGATCAGTTAGTGTATTAAATAAGAAGATTAACATTCAATTATACAAAAAATTTATTGTTTAATTAAAATAAACGCCAAAACAGTTATTTGAAATAAAAACAACAAAACATTGTTTGTTTATGTTTTAAAGAATTTGTTTAAGACGATAATTGATATATCTAAACGCAATTAAGATAACAATGTGAAATTCTTAATAAGAAAATTTAAATTATTTTAAGAATTACATAGCAAAATCTTCTCAACGCCTTCTGTCGCGGTAAAAGAATTTTTTAATTAAATTTAAAAATTTTCATAGACAGGAATTTGGAGTATAATCAAAGTTTTTTTATGAAAAAGTTTTATGTTCAGAAAATATAAAATACGACATTTGAATTAGAAAGCTTGCCAATTTTCCGATTACAAAAATTTAAATTAAATTGACAAAACTTTTAAGTCCGTGTAAGAAAAGTTAGATGAACAGAATGGCGTTTTTAATATCATAATTATTTTAGTTGTTATACATAATAAGTTTTAATGATTTTATCAATTCTTTGCGATACAAATGAGAGTTAATTTAGTTAGTTTTAATTAAGATCTAACAACAATCTGAATATGTATATCATTTGAAGTCAATTAAGAATATTACATTAAACAATTTGTTTATCAGCTAAAACACAATCGTTTAGGATAAGGTTTAAATATGTTCCAGTCTTTGTGTTATTTGTTTTTTAATGACGTGGGTCAAATTCATTAATTAAAACTTAAATATTTATATTTTATATTTATATTTTATTGAATGGTTATATTTTTATTTCGACTTATGTAGATAAATACTGACTTTAATGATATTTAAATATTTAAATAGTGATTACAGATGTGCCCGTGAGAAATACCTAACATCAATTAATTATTTAAAACAAGTTTTATAATTTATATTTTATATACTGTTCTCTAGCTTTTATGAACGTGTTAATTCTCTTCAAACTTTGAACAACATTAAAAAGTTTATTAATTTGGATATTTTAAACGATATCAATTATTGCATGTTCTAATTCTTTATTTGTGTATTTTTGAAATGTTCGTAAGATCAATACCCGAATGCATAAAGCAAAGCTAACTATATTGCTAGCTAATGCCGTGGTTAATTAAATAGTAGCTGTTGATTTGGCAATGTGGTCAGCAAAACGATTGCATTTGTATTTGACGACCCATACGACGCTTCACTATATGCTCACGTAGTTAATTACATCGTCAAGATTTTAACAATGCTTAATACAACTTCTTATTATATATATGTTTAATAAGTTTAATTGTAGCTTTAATGGTACGAGTTGTTGCATTATCTTGCTGAAAATAATCTATATAGAGTTCGTAAAAAAGTTAAAAAATTTGCTTAAAATGGCACGATAACGTTATGCAGTTACAGCTTTGCAAAAAAGCAATAATGTTTCTACAAAAGCGTTGAGATTTTTGATTGACCAAGTAATTTTTTGAACATTTGCATCTAAAACCAACAAGTAATCGTTATTTAAATGTTTATTAAAGTAGTAACTAATAATCGCTCAAAAAAAATTATAGACACGGAATTCTAATCTAATCTAATCGGAATCATGTAGAGGTTTGCTTTTAATGTTTTGTAACAAGCTCTTCCTTACAATTTTAAAATTTCTATGTCAGTAAATTATCTGTTGTCGGAAGTAACCACCGATTTATTATGCAATTACAAATGTATCGAAAAGAGGTGCAATAAGTGTAGTAGACCGCTCAGTAAATGTTTTTTTTAATGTACATAATTTTTGTTTAATTAACGTTTAACTCTATAGTATATTGTCTAATGAGTAAGGAATGGTTGTCATTGCCAACAAGTATAAAAATTTGCAACCGAGCTAAAAAACGCAGAAAATAAATAAACTAATTTAAAAATTTGTATTGCTAATACCTAAAATGACAATTAAAAAATTATGTCAAAACTTGTATTTGTTTTATGTCAACTTGACAGCATTTATACTATTGGTTATTTGTTACTATTATATTATTCTTGTTTTTTACTCATTTCTAGTTTAAGAAATGGTGAGCATAATTTACTTGCTTTAAATGCATGCAATTTTAGTTAACTTCAAATCATTTAGTATTAGAATTTTTTTTAATACATTATTTTCAAGCATAACCTAATATAAATGAGCTAGATTAGTTTAAAAAGTACTAATGATTCAATGACAAGATTTTGCTTTTGCAGCTAGTAAATAAAAGAAATCTAATCATGTCGAAGTCTGAATCGTTAACAATGTCGTTATGTTTTGACAAATGTTGATAAGTGATAGTTGTTCCTAGAAACTTCAACCGAATAACCTGTAGATGTGACTTACAAAGCAAATTAAGTAAATTTGTAAATGTTTAAAAATAATTTGTAAATAATAGGTGTTATTCTTAAAAATGAAGCTTTCCGAACTAAGAAGGCAATAAGAACATCGTAGTTAAAGAATTGAAAAAAATTCCTTTCAGAAAATGCAAGATAGTTAATTATTCTAATGGATCAAATATGATGTAATAATCTTTACTGCAAAATTATTTTAAATATGAGAAATGAATTGTTAAAAAAACACATTGTAGGTAAAAGGAAACAAGTGATTCAGCGCTTTTGCTTATAATTACATCTAAATATATAATTTTTTCGATGTATAAACCAGTGGTTTGTATTAGTTTTGTAACAATTGATTGTATTTATGTTTATTTATTATACCGTAAGTCCAAAGTGTTAGTGATTAAATTTTTAAGAAGGTAGCGACAATGTGCAGATACATTATTTGAACAAGTTTATAATTTAATATGTAGTTAAAGTATACGTAAATACTTATGAAAACTGCATTAATACAAGGATAAATAATGACAAACAGATATTAGGCATATGCGACAGAAACATTTTGATGTCTTGCAACTATCAATAAACGCCAAAAGATAATTAGATACTTCTGAATTGTCATGCAGTTTAAAAAACTTCGCACCACTAAACGTCAACGTTTACGAATATAACCTAAAATATGTAATTTATAAAACACTTATTTTACGCTATAAAACTAATGTAATACCTTATACATGACACTCAATGATTTCGTTTTCAAATTTTATAATTTTTGATAATTTATTATCCTGTACGTTAATAGGTTTGACCTGTACGGAAATTGCTTTGACCTGTACGGAAATGAAACAAAACAATCACAAATCACAACGTTGCCTAATTGCAATTAAACATACAATGTATCGTATTATCTGTTAGTCGTAGAAAAACTTGTTTGTGCTGTCGAAAAATATTGTAATTCAAACATGCTTCTAAGAAATTGTTTAATAAACTGATCTACGTAATATGGAAGGGAATCTAACTAACTTTTATCAGAGTTGAGGGTACCAAAAAAATGCTGTTATGTTAAAAGAAACCTTGTTATGGTTTCTCGCTATGTATAAATTTTGCTCAGTTTAAACTCCGTCAGCAATATTGGATTTGCGCCCTCTTCCGTTAACATATATGCATTTGGCTTTTAACTGAGATACTGAAAAGTTGGCACGTGTTAATGAAATGCTCAGTGAAATCTTTAATTTAAGAATCTGTGAACATCCGCATATTTGATGGTGTATAAATCGAATTAAAATTCAATAGTTAAATGTGAAAGAAGCGTTTAGGTAAAAGAGATATTTCTATTTTGCGATGAAGTTTAGTTTTCTTTAGTTCTTATAGCATTTTAGTACAGTCACTAGTTAACTTCAAGAAATCTTTTAATTACTGCTCAATATTAAATTTATTTATTTTTTGAATGGTCGGTACCTACTAAATGGAAAACCTCATTTTATCGTCGTTGCTTATTAAATGGAAACGTCATCTATTAATAGAAAAAATCAAATTCACAATATTCTTTTTTGTTGAAACATCTTTAAGATTAAGCAGCATATTGTAACCGCTTGCCGCTGTCTCTAATTGTAACTAATGACCAAGCGGTTACAATAATTTTGAATTAGGATTTGATTAAAATGCAAATAATGGGTACAAACAACTACTCCCTTTAGAACACTACGTCGTCGTTAGGCCAAGAGTCTGCGGTGTTAGCCTAGATAATAATTAAAAATTTGGTACTTACCTTACTATAAATACTTTTATTTTATTCGTCGCGAATAAAATAGTTCTAATAATTTAATAAATTTATTAATGTAAATTACACTCAATAAGTTGTTATTAATAAGTTACTTTTAAATTACAGTTAAATTTATGCAACTACTCTAGACATAATTTAAGTTGAACACGATTTCGATGCGGAGTTTTTCTTCTATCTTTTTTAATAAACTATCGCTGCGTTACTTCTAGAGTCTAGTTTTTACACAAAATTGTTGCGGACTTTTAATGTTATTTTAGCGAATGTTGTTTGCGGACTTTTCTTAATTATGAATTGGATGTTAGTTCTATTTGATAATATGGTAACATATAATGTTGTAAATGAATTTGATGTGCTAAGTTGGTCTAAAGATTCTGTTAATCATTGAATAAGATTGTTTTTCCTTGTTACATTATTTAATTCTCTGAAACTTTTAAAAGGTATACGAATTGTTCCGATGTGCATTTTCTTTCTTCGTTTGAAATTTTATTTTGGGGTAACTTAATATTATAGCAACCTTGTAATTTTTGTGATTCTAATGATTTGTCCATACTTTGTTTTATCGCGGCGACTTTTTTTGTGTCTAATTTCTTTTTTGCATAAATTCTATTACTTTCTTTATATGCAGTATGAAATGGTATTTCGTTTTTATTTTTGTCACTTAGGTACCTACTTTCTTCTATAATTATTTCTGGAAAGAAGTTACTATGTCCCTCTGTGATTATTGTTTTTTAAAATTATTTTGTACGTTTTAGAACCTATTATTGAACAATTGCAATAGCATTCAATTTTATCGTTGATATTATACGAATTAATTATTTAACCCCAAACTTCAATTATCATTACTTTTCTTACGGATGACTTTATCCTTAACCAGATAGATATTTTCTCTTCCAATTATCCGAACCTTATTCTATACCATTTAATGCTTTTAATAAAAACAAAAGGAAATTACAATTTGTAACCATCGTTTAAAATCGATTGGTTGTTTAAGTAATTTTTGGTAACGGACACAGTATTTGGATTGACGATTTTCATTTAATGTATTTTGACTTTGTTTTAATGTGAATTTTAGATTGACTTTAATAAGTTATTTTACGATTTAAAATTCAAAGTTATAATTTAAATTGCTGATTTAGTTTTGTATGTTGTTACGCCGTGAAAAATTCCAGTTGTGAGTTATGTTTTCCTTCTGAGATATAATCGTAATTAAATCTATTTTCGCCGTTTGTTTATTTTAAGTGGATTTAAAAGTTCTTTGTTCGAGTACATTTGTACTTGAATTTCTTTATGTCAATCGTTTAGATTACGTGGAAAAATTAAGTCGTTATCTTAATTTATTAGGCAGTTTAAATTCTTGTAATATAATAGTTTGTCAAATTGACATTTTCACGTACAAGCGAAACGCTGTGTCCTAATTATATAAATATGACGTAATATGATTGTTTGCCTCTTTATTGCACTTCTTCGCGAGAGTATTTTGGTGTTTGAAGTTTCGAACGCAGCCTTTGTGGAAAGGGCAGTCGACGAAAGTTGATATATAGACGTGTTTTTGATTTGGGGGATGGATAATCATCAATCGATCGTTGGTCGCAATTTTAAATTACCGGTTACCGGTTGGTAAGGGTACGTTTCGTTATGCCCTACCGCGGAAGTTAAAAAGAAAATTGGTACCGTGGAAATGTAGTGTAGTGATGGAAAAGTTTGATTTTTATCTTCTTTTCAATGTTCGTAATTTACGGATTATGCAAATTTCACGGTTTCCATAATTATAACGCAAGTTTCAAGTTGGATATTCAATCGTTGGGTTGTACTGTGTCCAATCGTCGCATTAGTGCGGATTATGTTAAGTGTTAACAAAGAAATTCTTCCGCCGGCATAGAAATTATTTGGAGTACCTTTTCGTTTGGCCATCCCGGACCACCTAACCATAAGTACGTTCCTGCAGTTACGACGAATTCAAGGTATTTATGTTGCACCATTTATTTAATCGAGAAGATATTATTTACGTTTACGCGATCAAGTGTTAAAAGCTTTGAATTTTCAATTAAAAATTACAAGTGTTTCGAAGTTATCGTTAATGTAACTAATTAATGACCGTATTTTACGGTACTATTTTATCCCAAGTTTAAAATTTATTAAACGGGACCGAATTATCGATTCAAATTATATATATATATAAATTAGTTTATAAGTTTATTTCATTTTGTTTTTGTATTATATCGACACACACACGGCCGTGATCATAGATGTTTTAAGATTGATTAATTCGTGCTGTTTATTTCTTTAAAATTCTGTATTGTGTAATTTTATAATTTTGTTTGTGTATTTTATTCCATTAACTGTAAATTTGTTTTGATCTAACGTGCATTCACGTAATTTTTATTATTTTGCTACTGTTTTGTGTGATTAATTTTGTCAATTTCAATTCAATTATTTTATTTTATTCTTTTATTCATTTTGTTTTATTTTGTTCAAATAAATGTTAAATTATTAAATTGTAAAGAGCTTTTAATTCCGTCGGCCTCCGCGTGTGTAACTTTATTAGTTTATTTTAGATTTTAGCAAATGCACCCTCTAAGGTAAGTCCATTGGGGGTGCATACTACAGAAGCGGACTTATGGTTGGCAAGGGTCATTAGTCCATTAAGCTTTACTCCTTCCTGGCGCCCTTTGATTTCGACATTATTATTTATCGATTTTGTGTTTTCGACAAGTCAATCCATTTCGATCACGAAACTTTTAAATAAAACCCACCCCGTCTCCATTGAGCTAGTGGCACAACCCCCGTTTATGTTACTACATTGCAGGCAGTGATTTTGTGTTAATTTTGGAATGTAACATAAATAATTTGGCGTCTCCAGCGTGTGGCCTTTTTCGAATTTTAGTTTGCCTGTTAAGTTTCGTGATTTTTGGAAGATTTTACCGTTTTGTAATTACATTTTAAAATGGGTTACAAATTGATTGTTGATCGTTTATCGCATAACGAATTACGTTATGAAATTTTGATTAGAGGTGGTGATGCATCTTTAGGTGTTGTCGTATTACGAGGTTTACTCAAGAATTTTCTTATTGAAGAAGCCACCGGAAAAATATCTCGTCCCGTGTATCCGTTCGATTTTAATGCAGATAAATTAGCGATTCGTGAAGGTATCGATGAGCTTAGAAAATTAATAGATTCATTGAAAATTACTCCGACTACAAAAATTTCTTCTACAATTGAAACCAAAATTAAATATTTGTTAAACCGTATTGGCAATTCAATTCCTATTCAAGATGACGATTCTCAAGTTAAAGATGAGTTTTTAAAAGATTTAGTTGTTTTAATTTCGCAGTACGAACTTTTGGATAAACAAATTGTTGTTTCTATTCCGTCTACTTCCGCCGATGAAGTCATCGAACCTGTCGTTCAACCTTCTTTAGTAGTTGATACCGCTTTACCGACGTCTTCTACTGTTAGTCAAAATTTTAATAGTCATGTTAAGAGTATTTCAGTTTCAAAATGGAACTTAAAGTTTTCTGGTGATGCAAAGTCAATTTCATTGAATGCATTCTTAGAACGAGTTGCCGAACTTCAATGATCGCGTAACGTGTCAAGTCATCAGTTATTTTGGAGTGTACTGATCTTTTTACAGGTCATGCATTGATTTTTGTTAGATCCATTCGTAATTCAGTGAATTCTTGGGAAGACTTAGTTAAGTTTTTGCGTGAACAATTTCAGCCTACCGATTATGACGAACGTCTTATTGAAGAAATTAAGCGTCGCACTCAAGCTAATGATGAACCAATGGGTATTTACGTTGCAATTATTCGCAACATGTTTTCACGTCTCGATGAGCCTTTTTCTGAAGAAAAGCAGTTAAAGATTTTATTAAGAAATATTTCTCCCGTTTATCAAACTCAGCTTGGTTTGTCGTCAGTTACTTCAATTGAGGAATTAATTAAATTTGGTCGTATTATCAAGGACCGCATGCAAGCTATTGAAGCTTACACGCCTCCATCTCGTAGAAAACAGGACATGGAGCCTGATCTCGCTTATGTAACATCTCACGTTAAGGACATTGTAGTTTCTCGTTCTTCGAATAACGTTAGTAGTGGTGAAAAATCTACACCACCTGTTAGACAAAATTCACGATTACCGTCTTCTAGTATCGCACCTTCTTCACGAAGGTTAGCTATCGTTAATGCGCCTGCTTCTTCTAATCAAAGTAGTCCGCAATTATGTTGGAATTGTAGGAAGCCTAACCATCGAGCTGCTTCTTGCAAAGAACCTAAGAAAGGTTTATTTTGTTATCGTTGTGGAAAATCTAACGTTACGGTCCGCACTTGTTCTAAGTGTTCGGGAAACGAGTAAAGGACGTACTTAGAAGCCGTTTAGTGACGTCAGAGGTTAAAGTTAAATCGGCTGTCTATTTTAATAGTTTACATTCTTCGAAGAAAAAGAGTTTTGTTAAGAATAAAGTCGTGTTGGATTATGTTTTAGAGTCTGCTGAGTCTGACGAAAGACCTTTGGTGTACGTTAAAGTTTTTGGTCACGAAATTTTGAGTTTATTAGATAGTGGCGCTTCTCGCACTATTGTTGGTTCTAAGGGTTGGGAAATTTTTAGTCAATTAGGTTTAAAGTTAAATAAGTCAGTTAAAGTTAATTGTATTGTCGCTAATGGTAAATCAGTACAAAGTTTAGGTTCACTTCTCGTCCCAATCGAACTTAAAGGAAAAATTATTGTTTTGGAAGTTTTAGTTGTTCCTGACGTTCCGCATAACTTAATTTTAGGCGTTGATTTTTTGGAAACAAGCAGGTATCGTTCCTGATCTTAGAAAAGGTGAATGGCGTTTCGAAAATATGGACACCATTTCACAATTGGAAGATAAAGATTCCGTTATTCAGTCTCGTCTCGATCTTTCTTCAGAACAGCTTAATCAGTTAGACAATTTAGTTAGTAATCATTTTTCTTCTACGAATGAAAATTTTGGATGCACCAACTTGATCGAACATCAGATCAAAACTACTTCCGAACCAATTAAGCAACGATATTACCGAGTTTCGCCGTTTATCCAGAAACAAATCGATCTGGAGTTAGAGAAAATGTTGAAGTTAGGCGTTGTAGAAAAATCAAACAGCGCTTGGTCGAGCCCGATCTTATTGGTGAAGAAGAAGGACAACTCTTATCGTTTTGCGTGGACTTTAGAAAAGTCAACAAAGTTACCGAAAAGGACGCTTATCCTTTACCTTACGTTTCGTCTATTTTGGATCGTCTTCGTGACGCAAAGTTTATTTCATCTCTCGACATTAAGTCCGCTTATTGGCAGATTCCTTTAAGCGAAGAGTCTAAGCAGTATACCGCTTTTACAGTTCCGAACCGTGGGTTATTCCAATTCACGCGCTTACCGTTTGGTTTAGCTAACGCACCAGCTTCTTGGCAGAGGTTGATTGATCGAGTTTTAGGTCCCGAATTAGAACCTTACGTTTTTGTTTATTTAGATGACGTCATTATTTGCGCTCCTTCCTTCGAGAAACACATGGAAGTGTTAACTGAAGTTCTTCGTCGCCTTAGAGAGGCTAATTTGATGCTAAGTAAAGACAAATGTCATTTTTGTAAACCTGAACTTAAGTATCTTGGTTTTATCGTCAATTCTACTGGTTTGTCGGTTGACCCGGAAAAGGTCGATGCAATTTTGCGTATTCCAGTTCCCACTGGTGTCGCTGAAGTTAGAAGAATTATAGGCATGGCCTCGTGGTATCGCCGTTTCGTACCAAATTTTTCGACAATTATCGCTCCATTGACGTCTCTGTTAAAGAAGAATTCCAGCTTTAATTGGACTAGTGATTGTGATGAAGCCTTTCAAATTATTAAGAATTGTTTAGTTTCCGCACCTATTTTGTCTTGCCCTGATTTCAATGTTCCGTTTACAGTTCAAACTGACGCTTCTGATTTTGGTCTTGGTTCAGTTCTTACCCAGTTTATCGACGGTGAAGAACGTGTTATTTGTTACAATAGTAGGTCGCTCACAAAGTGTGAACGCAAGTATTCAACTACCGAAAAGGAATGTTTGGCTGTTTTGTGGTCTATTGAAAAATTACGCCCTTATCTTGAAGGAACAACTTTCACTGTAGTTACCGATCACGCATCATTAGTCTGGTTACACAATTTAAAGGAACCTACCGGTCGTCTAGCACGATGGGCTGTTAGACTGCAGCAATTTGATTTTACGATCATTCATCGTAAAGGAAAGGATCATGTCGTACCTGACGCATTATCTCGTTCAGTACCAGCTATCGACAACATTACTACCGATTGTGACATTACCGAACCTAAGTCTTCGGACAAATGGTTAACGAAACTTATGGAACGTGTACGTTCAAAACCTAACGCTTTTCCACAGTGGAAAATTAGTAACGGAAAGCTATTTAAGCATGTTACCGTAGACTATCCCGATCTTCGTTCTGAGAATGACAATTGGAGAGAAGTTGTGCCTAAGTCTAAACGACTCGAAATATTGTCAAAGTTTCACGATGAGCCTACCGCTGGACACCTTGGTATTTTTAAGACTCTCGAACGAATAGTTCCGCTTTATTACTGGCCTAAGATGAAAGCTGACGTTATTCGTTACATCAATGGTTGTAAAGTTTGTATCACGCATAAGCCAGAACAGAAACGTCCTGCTGGCCTTATGACCCGACATCCTGTTGTGGACAAACCTTGGCAGTTGATTTCTACCGATCTTGTTGGACCGCTACCGCGATCTAAGAGTGGTTATTCGTATATTCTTGTAGTTGCCGATTATTTTTCTAAATTTGTTTTATTTTTCCCGTTACGTTCCGCTACTGCAGCAGCAGTTACTAAACGTCTTGAAGAAGATGTCTTTTTAATGTTTGGAGTTCCTCAATATCTTTTGTGTGATAACGGCACACAGTTTCGTAGTTCAGAATTTACGAAAATGGTTTCGTCATATAAGTCCAAAATTATTTTTAACGCTAATTATCATCCACAAGCGAATCCAACTGAAAGAGTCAACAGAGTCATGAAGACAATGCTATCGTCATATATCGAAGACAACCATCGACATTGGGATAAGTATCTTGCTAAAGTAGCATGTGCTATTCGTACCGCTGTACATGAAGTCACCGGCTTAACGCCGTTTTTCGCCAATTTCGGACGTGAAATCTGTCTCGACGGATCACGTCATGGAAAAACTACCGATTCCGACACTATCGACGATCTAGCTTTTGCTGATCGTACCTTTGGCCGAAAGAGGCCCAGCGTTTAGAGAAGTTTACGTCGACATTAAGAATCGCTTGAATGCCGCTTATGTCCGCGCTAAACATTATTACGATTTACGTCGTCGTCCAGCACCTTTTGAGGTGGGAGACACAGTGTGGCGAAAGAATTATGTTCTTTCAGATGCATCTCGATATTTCTCGGCCAAACTGGCACCTAAGTTTATCGGTCCGTTCTACGTGAAACGGAAAGTTTCGTATCAGACCTATGAGTTGTCTGATGACACGGGAGCATCTAAAGGCATATGGAACGCCAAGGACTTAAAGTTAAACCCGACTGGGAATAAATAGTTTTAGGTTTTACCGTCTGATTTTTTTTTTGTTTTAGTTTCTTGTTCGTTTATTTAGGTTAGTTCGTTTCGTTTTTGGATTCCGTGTAGAGACGGACTAAGAATATTTCTCTACAGTGGGGACACCACTTGTCGTAAGAGGCGACTAAACAACGGTTCTTTTATTTCCATTTTTCCTTCTTCTGCTATCTTGTCTGTCCTTATCTTTTATTTCTGTAGTGTTTGCGGCTAGGTGCCATCGCTCGGTGAGGGCAGTAGTTGTGGGAAAAACGCAATGCGCGGATCTCGTGAAGCGCAACGCGCCCTCTTCTATTGTGCAGCATCGAGTGATCTGTGTCGAACCCAAACATATGCTACCCTTCTTATCGTCTAGTTTTTTCCGTTTTAGTTTCGTTAGGGATTCTCGTTGATTGCGAGATCGCGAGAATCCATAGGTTTAGTTTTCGTTTTATCGTTGTCTTTTCGCTTAGTTTTAGTTTTTGGGTTTCTTAGAGAGTGATTTAGGAAATCCCTCTTTAAGTAGGGGAGGTGTAACCATCGTTTAAAATCGATTGGTTGTTTAAGTAATTTTTGGTAACGGACACAGTATTTGGATTGACGATTTTCATTTAATGTATTTTGACTTTGTTTTAATGTGAATTTTAGATTGACTTTAATAAGTTATTTTACGATTTAAAATTCAAAGTTATAATTTAAATTGCTGATTTAGTTTTGTATGTTGTTACGCCGTGAAAAATTCCAGTTGTGAGTTATGTTTTCCTTCTGAGATATAATCGTAATTAAATCTATTTTCGCCGTTTGTTTATTTTAAGTGGATTTAAAAGTTCTTTGTTCGAGTACATTTGTACTTGAATTTCTTTATGTCAATCGTTTAGATTACGTGGAAAAATTAAGTCGTTATCTTAATTTATTAGGCAGTTTAAATTCTTGTAATATAATAGTTTGTCAAATTGACATTTTCACGTACAAGCGAAACGCTGTGTCCTAATTATATAAATATGACGTAATATGATTGTTTGCCTCTTTATTGCACTTCTTCGCGAGAGTATTTTGGTGTTTGAAGTTTCGAACGCAGCCTTTGTGGAAAGGGCAGTCGACGAAAGTTGATATATAGACGTGTTTTTGATTTGGGGATGGATAATCATCAATCGATCGTTGGTCGCAATT
The DNA here is from genome assembly GCA_035610365.1 of Aquatica leii. Classification (NCBI taxonomy): domain Eukaryota; kingdom Metazoa; phylum Arthropoda; class Insecta; order Coleoptera; family Lampyridae; genus Aquatica; species Aquatica leii. The sequence continues at coordinate 53,841,634 of CM069432.1, forward strand.
TTAAATTACCGGTTACCGGTTGGTAAGGGTACGTTTCGTTATGCCCTACCGCGGAAGTTAAAAAGAAAATTGGTACCGTGGAAATGTAGTGTAGTGATGGAAAAGTTTGATTTTTATCTTCTTTTCAATGTTCGTAATTTACGGATTATGCAAATTTCACGGTTTCCATAATTATAACGCAAGTTTCAAGTTGGATATTCAATCGTTGGGTTGTACTGTGTCCAATCGTCGCATTAGTGCGGATTATGTTAAGTGTTAACAAAGAAATTCTTCCGCCGGCATAGAAATTATTTGGAGTACCTTTTCGTTTGGCCATCCCGGACCACCTAACCATAAGTACGTTCCTGCAGTTACGACGAATTCAAGGTATTTATGTTGCACCATTTATTTAATCGAGAAGATATTATTTACGTTTACGCGATCAAGTGTTAAAAGCTTTGAATTTTCAATTAAAAATTACAAGTGTTTCGAAGTTATCGTTAATGTAACTAATTAATGACCGTATTTTACGGTACTATTTTATCCCAAGTTTAAAATTTATTAAACGGGACCGAATTATCGATTCAAATTATATATATATATAAATTAGTTTATAAGTTTATTTCATTTTGTTTTTGTATTATATCGACACACACACGGCCGTGATCATAGATGTTTTAAGATTGATTAATTCGTGCTGTTTATTTCTTTAAAATTCTGTATTGTGTAATTTTATAATTTTGTTTGTGTATTTTATTCCATTAACTGTAAATTTGTTTTGATCTAACGTGCATTCACGTAATTTTTATTATTTTGCTACTGTTTTGTGTGATTAATTTTGTCAATTTCAATTCAATTATTTTATTTTATTCTTTTATTCGTTTTGTTTTATTTTGTTCAAATAAATGTTAAATTATTAAATTGTAAAGAGCTTTTAATTCCGTCGGCCTCCGCGTGTGTAACTTTATTAGTTTATTTTAGATTTTAGCAAATGCACCCTCTAAGGTAAGTCCATTGGGGGTGCATACTACAGAAGCGGACTTATGGTTGGCAAGGGTCATTAGTCCATTAAGCTTTACTCCTTCCTGGCGCCCTTTGATTTCGACATTATTATTTATCGATTTTGTGTTTTCGACAAGTCAATCCATTTCGATCACGAAACTTTTAAATAAAACCCACCCCGTCTCCATTGAGCTAGTGGCACAACCCCTGTTTATGTTACTACATTGCAGGCAGTGACTTTGTGTTAATTTTGGCATGTAACATAAATAATTTGGCGTCTCCAGCGTGTGGCCTTTTTCGAATTTTAGTTTGCCTGTTAAGTTTCGTGATTTTTGGAAGATTTTACCGTTTTGTAATTACATTTTAAAATGGGTTACAAATTGATTGTTGATCGTTTATCGCATAACGAATTACGTTATGAAATTTTGATTAGAGGTGGTGATGCATCTTTAGGTGTTGTCGTATTACGAGGTTTACTCAAGAATTTTCTTATTGAAGAAGCCACCGGAAAAATATCTCGTCCCGTGTATCCGTTCGATTTTAATGCAGATAAATTAGCGATTCGTGAAGGTATCGATGAGCTTAGAAAATTAATAGATTCATTGAAAATTACTCCGACTACAAAAATTTCTTCTACAATTGAAACCAAAATTAAATATTTGTTAAACCGTATTGGCAATTCAATTCCTATTCAAGATGACGATTCTCAAGTTAAAGATGAGTTTTTAAAAGATTTAGTTGTTTTAATTTCGCAGTACGAACTTTTGGATAAACAAATTGTTGTTTCTATTCCGTCTACTTCCGCCGATGAAGTCATCGAACCTGTCGTTCAACCTTCTTTAGTAGTTGATACCGCTTTACCGACGTCTTCTACTGTTAGTCAAAATTTTAATAGTCATGTTAAGAGTATTTCAGTTTCAAAATGGAACTTAAAGTTTTCTGGTGATGCAAAGTCAATTTCATTGAATGCATTCTTAGAACGAGTTGCCGAACTTCAATTATCGCGTAACGTTTCAAGTCATCAGTTATTTTTGGAGTGTACTGATCTTTTTACAGGTCATGCATTGATTTTTGTTAGATCCATTCGTAATTCAGTGAATTCTTGGGAAGACTTAGTTAAGTTTTTGCGTGAACAATTTCAGCCTACCGATTATGACGAACGTCTTATTGAAGAAATTAAGCGTCGCACTCAAGCTAATGATGAACCAATGGGTATTTACGTTGCAATTATTCGCAACATGTTTTCACGTCTCGATGAGCCTTTTTCTGAAGAAAAGCAGTTAAAGATTTTATTAAGAAATATTTCTCCCGTTTATCAAACTCAGCTTGGTTTGTCGTCAGTTACTTCAATTGAGGAATTAATTAAATTTGGTCGTATTATCAAGGACCGCATGCAAGCTATTGAAGCTTACACGCCTCCATCTCGTAGAAAACAGGACATGGAGCCTGATCTCGCTTATGTAACATCTCACGTTAAGGACATTGTAGTTTTTCGTTCTTCGAATAACGTTAGTAGTGGTGAAAAATCTACACCACCTGTTAGACAAAATTCACGATTACCGTCTTCTAGTATCGCACCTTCTTCACGAAGGTTAGCTATCGTTAATGCGCCTGCTTCTTCTAATCAAAGTAGTCCGCAATTATGTTGGAATTGTAGGAAGCCTAACCATCGAGCTGCTTCTTGCAAAGAACCTAAGAAAGGTTTATTTTGTTATCGTTGTGGAAAATCTAACGTTACGGTCCGCACTTGTTCTAAGTGTTCGGGAAACGAGTAAAGGACGTACTTAGAAGCCGTTTAGTGACGTCAGAGGTTAAAGTTAAATCGGCTGTCTATTTTAATAGTTTACATTCTTCGAAGAAAAAGAGTTTTGTTAAGAATAAAGTCGTGTTGGATTATGTTTTAGAGTCTGCTGAGTCTGACGAAAGACCTTTTGTCTACGTTAAAGTTTTTGGTCACGAAATTTTGAGTTTATTAGATAGTGGCGCTTCTCGCACTATTGTTGGTTCTAAGGGTTGGGAAATTTTTAGTCAATTAGGTTTAAAGTTAAATAAGTCAGTTAAAGTTAATTGTATTGTCGCTAATGGTAAATCAGTACAAAGTTTAGGTTCACTTCTCGTCCCAATCGAACTTAAAGGAAAAATTATTGTTTTGGAAGTTTTAGTTGTTCCTGACGTTCCGCATAATTTAATTTTAGGCGTTGATTTTTGGAAACAAGCAGGTATCGTTCCTGATCTTAGAAAAGGTGAATGGCGTTTCGAAAATATGGACACCATTTCACAATTGGAAGATAAAGATTCCGTTATTCAGTCTCGTCTCGATCTTTCTTCAGAACAGCTTAATCAGTTAGACAATTTAGTTAGTAATCATTTTTCTTCTACGAATGAAAATTTTGGATGCACCAACTTGATCGAACATCAGATCAAAACTACTTCCGAACCAATTAAGCAACGATATTACCGAGTTTCGCCGTTTATCCAGAAACAAATCGATCTGGAGTTAGAGAAAATGTTGAAGTTAGGCGTTGTAGAAAAATCAAACAGCGCTTGGTCGAGCCCGATCTTATTGGTGAAGAAGAAGGACAACTCTTATCGTTTTTGCGTGGACTTTAGAAAAGTCAACAAAGTTACCGAAAAGGACGCTTATCCTTTACCTTACGTTTCGTCTATTTTGGATCGTCTTCGTGACGCAAAGTTTATTTCATCTCTCGACATTAAGTCCGCTTATTGGCAGATTCCTTTAAGCGAAGAGTCTAAGCAGTATACCGCTTTTACAGTTCCGGACCGTGGGTTATTCCAATTCACGCGCTTACCGTTTGGTTTAGCTAACGCACCAGCTTCTTGGCAGAGGTTGATTGATCGAGTTTTAGGTCCCGAATTAGAACCTTACGTTTTTGTTTATTTAGATGACGTCATTATTTGCGCTCCTTCCTTCGAGAAACACATGGAAGTGTTAACTGAAGTTCTTCGTCGCCTTAGAGAGGCTAATTTGATGCTAAGTAAAGACAAATGTCATTTTTGTAAACCTGAACTTAAGTATCTTGGTTTTATCGTCAATTCTACTGGTTTGTCGGTTGACCCGGAAAAGGTCGATGCAATTTTGCGTATTCCAGTTCCCACTGGTGTCGCTGAAGTTAGAAGAATTATAGGCATGGCCTCGTGGTATCGCCGTTTCGTACCAAATTTTTCGACAATTATCGCTCCATTGACGTCTCTGTTAAAGAAGAATTCCAGCTTTAATTGGACTAGTGATTGTGATGAAGCCTTTCAAATTATTAAGAATTGTTTAGTTTCCGCACCTATTTTGTCTTGCCCTGATTTCAATGTTCCGTTTACAGTTCAAACTGACGCTTCTGATTTTGGTCTTGGTTCAGTTCTTACCCAGTTTATCGACGGTGAAGAACGTGTTATTTGTTACAATAGTAGGTCGCTCACAAAGTGTGAACGCAAGTATTCAACTACCGAAAAGGAATGTTTGGCTGTTTTGTGGTCTATTGAAAAATTACGCCCTTATCTTGAAGGAACAACTTTCACTGTAGTTACCGATCACGCATCATTAGTCTGGTTACACAATTTAAAGGAACCTACCGGTCGTCTAGCACGATGGGCTGTTAGACTGCAGCAATTTGATTTTACGATCATTCATCGTAAAGGAAAGGATCATGTCGTACCTGACGCATTATCTCGTTCAGTACCAGCTATCGACAACATTACTACCGATTGTGACATTACCGAACCTAAGTCTTCGGACAAATGGTTAACGAAACTTATGGAACGTGTACGTTCAAAACCTAACGCTTTTCCACAGTGGAAAATTAGTAACGGAAAGCTATTTAAGCATGTTACCGTAGACTATCCCGATCTTCGTTCTGAGAATGACAATTGGAGAGAAGTTGTGCCTAAGTCTAAACGACTCGAAATATTGTCAAAGTTTCACGATGAGCCTACCGCTGGACACCTTGGTATTTTTAAGACTCTCGAACGAATAGTTCCGCTTTATTACTGGCCTAAGATGAAAGCTGACGTTATTCGTTACATCAATGGTTGTAAAGTTTGTATCACGCATAAGCCAGAACAGAAACGTCCTGCTGGCCTTATGACCCGACATCCTGTTGTGGACAAACCTTGGCAGTTGATTTCTACCGATCTTGTTGGACCGCTACCGCGATCTAAGAGTGGTTATTCGTATATTCTTGTAGTTGCCGATTATTTTTCTAAATTTGTTTTATTTTTCCCGTTACGTTCCGCTACTGCAGCAGCAGTTACTAAACGTCTTGAAGAAGATGTCTTTTTAATGTTTGGAGTTCCTCAATATCTTTTGTGTGATAACGGCACACAGTTTCGTAGTTCAGAATTTACGAAAATGGTTTCGTCATATAAGTCCAAAATTATTTTTAACGCTAATTATCATCCACAAGCGAATCCAACTGAAAGAGTCAACAGAGTCATGAAGACAATGCTATCGTCATATATCGAAGACAACCATCGACATTGGGATAAGTATCTTGCTAAAGTAGCATGTGCTATTCGTACCGCTGTACATGAAGTCACCGGCTTAACGCCGTTTTTCGCCAATTTCGGACGTGAAATCTGTCTCGACGGATCACGTCATGGAAAAACTACCGATTCCGACACTATCGACGATCTAGCTTTTGCTGATCGTACCTTTTTGGCCGAAAGAGGCCCAGCGTTTAGAGAAGTTTACGTCGACATTAAGAATCGCTTGAATGCCGCTTATGTCCGCGCTAAACATTATTACGATTTACGTCGTCGTCCAGCACCTTTTGAGGTGGGAGACACAGTGTGGCGAAAGAATTATGTTCTTTCAGATGCATCTCGATATTTCTCGGCCAAACTGGCACCTAAGTTTATCGGTCCGTTCTACGTGAAACGGAAAGTTTCGTATCAGACCTATGAGTTGTCTGATGACACGGGAGCATCTAAAGGCATATGGAACGCCAAGGACTTAAAGTTAAACCCGACTGGGAATAAATAGTTTTAGGTTTTACCGTCTGATTTTTTTTTTGTTTTAGTTTCTTGTTCGTTTATTTAGGTTAGTTCGTTTCGTTTTTGGATTCCGTGTAGAGACGGACTAAGAATATTTCTCTACAGTGGGGACACCACTTGTCGTAAGAGGCGACTAAACAACGGTTCTTTTATTTCCATTTTTCCTTCTTCTGCTATCTTGTCTGTCCTTATCTTTTATTTCTGTAGTGTTTGCGGCTAGGTGCCATCGCTCGGTGAGGGCAGTAGTTGTGGGAAAAACGCAATGCGCGGATCTCGTGAAGCGCAACGCGCCCTCTTCTATTGTGCAGCATCGAGTGATCTGTGTCGAACCCAAACATATGCTACCCTTCTTATCGTCTAGTTTTTTTTTTCCGTTTTAGTTTCGTTAGGGGATTCTCGTTGATTGCGAGATCGCGAGAATCCATAGGTTTAGTTTTCGTTTTATCGTTGTCTTTTCGCTTAGTTTTAGTTTTTGGGTTTCTTAGAGAGTGATTTAGGAAATCCCTCTTTAAGTAGGGGAGGTGTAACCATCGTTTAAAATCGATTGGTTGTTTAAGTAATTTTTGGTAACGGACACAGTATTTGGATTGACGATTTTCATTTAATGTATTTTGACTTTGTTTTAATGTGAATTTTAGATTGACTTTAATAAGTTATTTTACGATTTAAAATTCAAAGTTATAATTTAAATTGCTGATTTAGTTTTGTATGTTGTTACGCCGTGAAAAATTCCAGTTGTGAGTTATGTTTTCCTTCTGAGATATAATCGTAATTAAATCTATTTTCGCCGTTTGTTTATTTTAAGTGGATTTAAAAGTTCTTTGTTCGAGTACATTTGTACTTGAATTTCTTTATGTCAATCGTTTAGATTACGTGGAAAAATTAAGTCGTTATCTTAATTTATTAGGCAGTTTAAATTCTTGTAATATAATAGTTTGTCAAATTGACATTTTCACGTACAAGCGAAACGCTGTGTCCTAATTATATAAATATGACGTAATATGATTGTTTGCCTCTTTATTGCACTTCTTCGCGAGAGTATTTTGGTGTTTGAAGTTTCGAACGCAGCCTTTGTGGAAAGGGCAGTCGACGAAAGTTGATATATAGACGTGTTTTTGATTTGGGGATGGATAATCATCAATCGATCGTTGGTCGCAATTTTAAATTACCGGTTACCGGTTGGTAAGGGTACGTTTCGTTATGCCCTACCGCGGAAGTTAAAAAGAAAATTGGTACCGTGGAAATGTAGTGTAGAGATGGGAAAGTTTGATTTTATCTTCTTTCCAATGTTCGTAATTTACGGATTATGCAAATTTCACGGTTTCCATAATTATAACGCAAGTTTCAAGTTGGATATTCAATCGTTGGGTTGTACTGTGTCCAATCGTCGCATTAGTGCGGATTATGTTAAGTGTTAACAAAGAAATTCTTCCGCCGGCATAGAAATTATTTGGAGTACCTTTTCGTTTGGCCATCCCGGACCACCTAACCATAAGTACGTTCCTGCAGTTACGACGAATTCAAGGTATTTATGTTGCACCATTTATTTAATCGAGAAGATATTATTTACGTTTACGCGATCAAGTGTTAAAAGCTTTGAATTTTCAATTAAAAATTACAAGTGTTTCGAAGTTATCGTTAATGTAACTAATTAATGACCGTATTTTACGGTACTGTTTTATCCCAAGTTTAAAATTTATTAAACGGGACCGAATTATCGATTCAAATTATATATATATATATATAAATTAGTTTATAAGTTTATTTCATTTTGTTTTTGTATTATATCGACACACACACGGCCGTGATCATAGATGTTTTAAGATTGATTAATTCGTGCTGTTTATTTCTTTAAAATTCTGTATTGTGTATTTTATAATTTTGTTTGTGTATTTTATTCCATTAACTGTAAATTTGTTTTGATCTAACGTGCATTCACGTAATTTTTATTATTTTGCTACTGTTTTGTGTGATTAATTTTGTCAATTTCAATTCAATTATTTTATTTTATTTTGTTTTATTTTGTTCAAATAAATGTTAAATTATTAAATTGTAAAGAGCTTTTAATTCCGTCGGCCTCCGCGTGTGTAACTTTATTAGTTTATTTTAGATTTTAGCAAATGCACCCTCTAAGGTAAGTCCATTGGGGGTGCATACTACAGAAGCGGACTTATGGTTGGCAAGGGTCATTAGTCCATTAAGCTTTACTCCTTCCTGGCGCCCTTTGATTTCGACATTATTATTTATCGATTTTGTGTTTTCGACAAGTCAATCCATTTCGATCACGAAACTTTTAAATAAAACCCACCCCGTCTCCATTGAGCTAGTGGCACAACCCCCGTTTATGTTACTACATTGCAGGCAGTGACTTTGTGTTAATTTTGGAATGTAACAAATTGCCTTCAAAACCTTCGCACTTTTAATAATTCGTTGCACCCTTCACAAGTTTGAAATTTAACATGTTCTCGTAAATATATGCATACATTTATTGTATCATTGTCCAGAATTCATAAATTTAAATTTGTCAGACAAATACGACTACTTACGTGAATCAAATAGGTGTTATAATTGCCTCGGAAATCATTCTCGTTCGAATTGCAAATCCAAAGCAGTTTGTAGACTTTTCGGCGAAAATAAACTAGACACTGTATTGGATTCGACGCAAAAACCGCTTCATCTTGCTTCAGCGCATGCTAACGTTGTTTTCGAATCAGTAAAGAATGCCTTGCAAACTTCTCACGAAGTTCAACCATCTACTTCACATAAATCAGATGTTTCTCTGTTTACCTCAACCTCTCTATCTAGTTTTGCAGCACTTCAGGTAAAACAAGTATTGTTAGGAACTGTTCAAACTTACATTGCTGATAAAAATGGTTCTTTTCACAGAATACGCGCCCTCATCGGTCCCGGATCACAAATTTCTTTAGTAAAGTTGCTCAGATTAAAACCGCAATTAGCTTGTACAGAGCTATCAGGAATCGGTAAGTCCACAGTAAAGTCTCAGAGTATTGTAAATTTTCAACTCATACAATGTGTCTTCCCGTGTTAGTTTTACCTAAACTTGCTAGTCGAATACCTTTTTCTCAGTTACCTGCAAGTATTATAGAACAGTTTTTCCACTTGAACTTAGCCGACGAAACGTTTCATATTCCTTCTTCTATCTATTTGCTGTTAGGTGCCGACGTATAGGGTATACCATTTTTAATCGAGAAGGAAAAGTATATTGTTACTGGCTATCCCTCTGCCGTAAACACTTATTTCGGATGGACAATTATAGGTCCCACAGATTTTCCCGATAATAATCATTACAAAGTATGCTTACTTTTTCTAAATTATCCAAAGATTTAAAACGGTTTTGGGAAGTTGAAGAAATTTTTATAGCTCCACCTTCTGATCCAACAAATTTGTATGTTGAACAACATTTTATAAAGACTCACAAACGTGACGAAACTGGAAGATATGTTGTAGCGCTTCCATTCAAACCTAATTCGACCCTTTTGTCCTCAAACTACTCACGAGGTTGACGGTCTTTGTTAAAATTAGAAACTCGATTACGCAGTGTTCCCGAAAAATTTAAACAATACAATGATTTTATGCAAGATTACTTTATATCAGAACATATGTCAATTGCTTTTTCTCCTTCCACGTATATAATACCGCACCATGTCGTCACTAAACAATCAAGTTCCACAACAAAAATTTGCGTTGTATATAACGCTTCTGATCCCGATTCAACAGGAGTTTCTCTTAACAAACGATTCCTATTCCTGCTCGGACACAAACTACAAACAGACTTTATTTAAATCTTATTAAAATTTCGTCGTTATCCTGTTGCATTATGTTCAGATATACAAAAAATGTACCGTCAGATAACAATTCAAAAGGAAGATAAAGCTGTACAACATATTCTTTGGCGCGCTTCCCCTGATGGTAATGTACAGAAGGTTGAACTCAATACTGTTACTTATGGTCTTACTCCTTCCGCCTATTTGGCAATACGCGTATTACATCAACTTTTTCACGATGATGGTGCACGATATCCAGATGCGTCTTGTGCTATCATGAACTCTACATATGTAGATGATGTAATAACTGGACATCAAGATGTACCTTCTGCTATAAATTTACGAAACCAGTTAACTGATTTATTTAAAAGTAGAGATTTTCAACTTAGAAAATAGGCTAGTAGTCATCCAGAAGTTTTAGCAGAAACCTGCTCTAATTAGGCTTGAGGGATTTTGTGAGTTATTCTGCTGTTCTATACTTATGCGTCCAGTCAAATTCAAATTATTTTTTCATTCTTGGCAAGCAAAAACCAAAGTAGCACTACTCAAAATCATGTCTATTCATTGTTTGGAGTTGAGCGCCGTCAGTAGTGACTGTTTCTTTGCCATTTTTCATTGAATCTGTTCACTTATTTTCAGATTCAGAGATAGTTTTATCTTGGATTATGGCTCCACCACATTTATTAAAAACGTTTGTGTTTAACAGGATTGTTACGATAGCAGAAAAAACTTCAAATTGTGTTTGGTCTTACATTAAATCAGAAAACAATGCCGCTGACCTTCCTTTACGAGGATTAACTGTATCTCAATTTGTTAGTCCGGATATCAAAATATTTTGGTTTAATGGTCCCTCATTTTTGAACAAAGAAGTTTCAAAATGGCCATCTCCTCTTCAAATGCATAATAAGCATTCTTCTACGCTTTATGAAATGAAACGAGACTTCAATTGTTTACTCACATAGCATACAAACTCAAATCCGTTATTAGACAAAATAAATAATACCTCAAGTTTCTTAAGATTACGTCGTGTTTTTGCTTGGATAAGACGTTTTATTCACAATTCAAGGCTTCGCGATGGCGTGCGTATTTCTGGATGGTAATCCGTGGCAGAATTAGAAAGTTCCACATTATCTCTTACAAAAATTACTCAAAATCATTATTTTTATTCTGAAATAAAACAAATCCAAAATAAAACAAACCCGCAACCTAGCATCGTTATCACCTTTTGTGATTCTTTTGGTTTCCTCAGGGTGGGCGGAAGATTACGTTACTTTGCTTTACATGAAGCAGCCAAACACCCGTTATTGCTACCCAAAAATGCTCATCTCTCTAAATTAATATGTTTTTATTATCATCATCTGTCATTACATTTGGTCCTAACACTGTTCAAGCTCTTATTAGAACAAAGTTATGGATTTTATCGCTTTGTGGTTTGCTCCGAAAATGCACACGAGAATGTTTTACCTGCTATAAATTTCGTGGTATTACTTTTCAACCTTCAATGGCTGATCTTCCTGCTTCTAGAGTCTCTATCTCTCGCCTTTTTTCACAAGTAGGTGTAGACTATGCTCGGCCCTTTTCAATAAGATCCAATCGCTTACGTAGACCAGTGATCACTAAAGGTTACTTATGTTTATTTATTTGTTTTATAGCTAAAGCGGTAGGTACATCTTGAGTTTGTATCTGAGTTGAGCACTGATGCTTTTTTAGCTGCACTTGATAGATTTATAGCTAGACGGGGTTTACTTTCAGTTATTTACTCTGAAAATGCGCGTAACTTTATATGATCTTGTAAGCACATAACGGTAAGTAACTTTACAAATTTTTAGTTCTTCATGTCACAGATATTTGTGATTTGTTATCTAAATGGCAGTTTACTCCTCCATATGGTTCTCATTTTAGAGGTTTGTGGGAAACAGCTATCAAATCTGCCAAAACTTTGCTTTATCGCATGTTAGGTAATGCATCAGCCACATTCGAAGAATACGCTACTTTATTCGCTAGAATCAAAGCTGTTCTTAACAGTCGTCTTTTGTGCACCTTATCTAAAGATCCCTCGGAGTCATGTGATTATCTCAGCCCTGGTCATTTTTTATGAGAGTCACCTTTACTTTCTGCACCGGAAAATCCTATTCCCGAGTCACGTAACATGCGTAACCGTTGGTTAAGACAAAATCAGATTATTCAATCGTTTTGGAATCGTTGATCGAAAGAGTACTTGAACTAAGTAATTGAACGCAATAAGTGGACATATAACACGTCGATTCCAAATGTTGGAGATATCGTGTTACTGAAAGGAGTTGCGTCGCATCCTTTATCTTGGCCTATAGGACGTATTGAATGTTTGTATCCAGGTTCAGACCGTATAGCTATAGTTGCTTTAATTCGTACAGGTAGTGGTATCTACACTCGTCCAGTCGCAAGCCTTGTACCTCTACCGGTATCCTCAAATTAGTTAATATTTAAAATTTGTTTGCTTTTGTGTTTTTTTATGTTTGTTACAGTTTATTTGCAATTAAGTTTAATTTGCTTTGCTCTTAATTTAATTTAACCTTTTTACATTATAGGAAATTATTCTGATTTGGTGGGCGGTATGTTAACGCCAAGTACGTCAACTTGTACTTTCTCTTCTTTTCATTGTATCTTATCTTTATCACCACATTCCCATTCTATTCGTTTCCTAGTTTCGACATACAACGCGTCGTAATTTAAAAAAGAACTTTTACTGTGCTAACGATTTTCCGCGGCAGTGAAGTCGCTTCACGTGTGTCATCTGGTCAAATTGACCAAGAAGATTGCCACCATTCCGAGCCTGTGCGGATTACTCGTAAGTTCCTTAATATTACTCATTTTGCAACCACCAGCGCAACCTTATTCACAAACATTAATAATAGGTGTTTATTGCAATAGTTTTTATAATTTAATTTTACATTTAACATGTAATATATGCAATTAAATACACATTTGAATATGTAGATAAGTTTTTCTTTACAAACTAATAATATTTCCACAGTTTTTAAATGTTCACATTAAACATCAATTATTTATCATTACCCATACTAAATTTTATGACAATCGGTAAAAGGATTACGTATTTGTGGACTTCTGACAGAAAAACTTTTATTAGGGATCACATCACAATCTTCAACAAGCCGTAGCAGATTTTTTAGTAGATATTTCCAAATTATTACAAAGCAGAGTATTGTTGTAGTTCTAAAAAAAACCAAAACTACTAGATTTTATAACCCGATTTTATAGATAGCTTTAAACAATAATATTTAGCAAGTCTTGAAAATGCAATTTGAAATAAATTACAATATACTAGAAAAAATGCCTTTAAATTTGTAACCGACATCGTTACGAGAATCTCCAGAATAAATACAAATTTAATTTTTGTAAGAAAAACTTTAACATTAACTGATTTGTTGCTTCCTTTGCTGCATCATTTCAAGTTCACCAACTTCCACCTTTGACTCTTACTTTGCCACTACTGCTCTCTGACTCCTTACGCTCGCGTCTCTTTTGTTGCACCCACTATACTTCTTTTTATTTTATTAAGCGCTTGTAACATCGCTAAACCACAGTCTCAATTATTTTCACTTTGTACCTAATTCTAACTTACTTGACTATGGATTAAAGTTACAATAAAAAACATGTACGTTTATTTCCTTTTTTACTAAAATCAAAGGGCGTTACGTTTCAAAGAATGATTATAACTGACTAGCTATTACAAAGATGTTTTATTAAAATAAACAATTAGTTCACACCGTCAAACAAGTACAATTTACCGAGTCTTAATCTTTGATTTTCATACAGCCAACAATTTCTGCTTACCCGGAAAGCTTCAATCGTTGCTACACTATTTCTCTTTAATCAAACAACTACTACTACTACCGCCGTAAAAGTTTTTCAGCTGATAACAACGATCTTCTTACTAACACATCAACGTGGCGACCAGAAATTTGTTGATGATGTGCAAACCTAAATTTTTTTTGGTAATTACAAGAATACTGCCAAAAAATTTTGTGTTCAAAAAGTGTTTGTATGACCCTTATGTATATATGTATATAAAAAGCAAAACAACCGCCTAAGTCTTAAAAATACCCCAGCGCATTAGTAAGACCGATTACCATAAATCATTAAAGGCCCGAGACCACTATAACTGCTTTGCAACTAAAATTGGCCATTGTAAGTACCTGTCGGAATAAGTTACCGTCATATGGATTTTTCGTACCGGTAGTCAGTTTTTTGTTTTAACTCTTTGTGAGTGGTTTGATTTTAATAGAAAGAACGCGAAGATTTTTTCCGAGAATGCTGCATCAAAACATATTGATTTTGCTTTTCTACAGTTACGTGTGGAACTTCCATTGTGTAATAAATATGATTTTTTCTATTAAATAAACCATTATTTGTAATATTGGCAAATAGAATTAATTAAGAAGATACTTCATTTCTTTTGTTTTCTTTAACAAACTATGGTTAGCATAATTAAATTTTGTTTATAAATCTGTTGGATGCAATGTGTTTCGAACATGATAACGTTTTAAATTATTTTGCGTCAAAATTGTTCTTCTTTGTTTTGTGGATACACTATACTCAAGTCCAATTTCTCGCACAGATACAGTTGATTTAAAAGTATTATATACCAAAACACGCGCTTCTACTTCTTTATTAATATTTTTAGAGCTTCTTTTGGTTTACAAAATGATCCATACTGTTTATTTGGATTTAAGTTTTGCAAAAAAATTTTTATCCGGCTGCTTTCTATCCGTGTATGTTTGCAGATTAAATCACGGAATTGCATTTGCATCACGATTACAATTGTTATAGCAAAATAACATTTCATTGATTTCTTCTTACAAGTAAGCCATTTTAGTACCGTCAACACAACTACTCAACACATTTACATTCGAAATTATCAGAAAACAAAACTAACTATGACAATTAAATGTGTTTTGTTGTTTTCCAATTCAAATGCACAACCTATTCATTTTTGAAATCGAAAAAAAAAATAACTTTTTGATGAATTTATATAATTGCTATTTAAAAAATTCGTTTGGCATATATCTCAAAAATCGAGAGTTCTTTAACTTTGTAAATATTTTTTATAATTTTACGTAAAAATATCTACAAGAAACATATTTCACTTTGGTCTACAATTAGAACTAGAATTAGAATTAGAAATACAATTAGAAAACATTTAAAGAATCGTATGTTTTTAGTTTTTTCGAAATATTTGATAAAGTTAAAAGTGTATGTCAAATATCAGACTGGCAGTGGCGGCTGGTTCATATGGCTCTAAGGCGCGAGTCTACCGGACGTTTAATAAAACCAAAAAAAACTGTACAAATAATTATTAATAATTAAAATATTTAAACATATTTATAGAATATAAATATCATGTACATGTATCATTACTCTAAAACATTAATTTAATGTGGTTGTCATTCAAAGCAACGTATATCAAATAGGTAATTTTTTTATGTTGGGGCTACAATTATTTGAGCCCATGGCTGTGTATCTACCAGAGCATTCTAACGTGGCGTCGAGACTCCCACTACGAAATTTCATATGCTGTTTTAACATGTGAAAGTCGCGTTGTAGCCCGCGATGGTTTCAATTCAGTAATTATGAGGCGGTAGTAATTTCACAACGTATTCTTAGTGAAACGGTTTATTTGTCGTACGAAATTTTCGAAATATGCAGAAAAGTACTATAAAAACACCTCATTACAGTTTTATCGAAAAGAAAATAATAAAATGAAGTTGATCGTAACATATCCGTTGAATCATACTAGGTGATACTAGTATTTTTGAACTACTACTACTATATTCAAATAATATTATTTTACGTTTATTGTTAATCAGCAATGAGTGTATCAAATCTCAATTCACACAAAACAAAAATCAGTGGTTTACGATTGAAAGTAGTAAATTAAAGAAAAACGCAATTATTATTGCTTTATTGGCAAAATGCAAAATTTTTCAACTATTCAGAAAAAAATTTAAAATGTTTTATTCCGGTTTTTAATAGGGTTGCCATTTGTAAAATCACAAAATCGGGACAAATAGGTTTCAAATCCCAAAATTTTTAAACTGCAAATCCGGAAATTTTTTTAAATTAACATAATGTAAATTCAATCATAGCAAATTTAAATGTTTTGTTTCTCAGTTTCTTGTTTTATTCCGAATTCCTATTAAACCGATAAAACTAACGAGATTAGGATATAGGTACAAACTTGAAACATTTAAATGAAAAAACATAAAGTTTCTGCACGCCATATATATTGCCCGACGAAATTTATTTGTTAACTCTAAAACATTTTGTTAGTTGCCTACATAATGCTTTAATGATATTTGAATACGTTCACGTTATCTACAAGCTTTTTAAAAAATGTAGCCTACCCCAAAGATCGACCTCACGAGCCGCCACTGCAAACTGGCATCTAATTTGTTTTGAAATTCTGCACAATTTAGCCAACTCTCTAACTTTTATAATAACAAAGTACCTATACAGCACACGTAGATTATTGTCACTCTGTATAATGTATCAAGGCAACAATAGAATGGTTTGCAAGTATCTTATTTTATATCAGATTGATTTAGAAAGTTATACAAATGTGTATTTTTAAATATAACAAATTGTATTTTAAAATTATTAAATACTAATTATTTGCTCTTAAAACCGCAGTCTTCTGTACACCAAAAAATAGTTATAGTAGTATAGTACTTAGAAATACAATTTTTGTTTTACATTTTTGGTTTTTATTTATTATCTAAGTTATAAAATTAAAATTTGCTACACTTTGCTTTCATTGCGTCTATACTTCAGAAAGTATTACTTTTTAGTACGGTAGGGCTCTTTGAAGCTTTTATAAGGATTTATATGCTCCGTTAATAACTGAAAATTTTACAGCTTAGATGGTATCCAAGATAATTGAATTTTTTTATCAACATTACCTTGAATGCAAATTTAGATTTTAGGAATCATGAAGTTTAAAATAATTTACAAAAGAAGTAGTTATTAATACACGTTTTTCTGTTATTTACGCATCTGGTTACGAATACGTTACTTCAATACGTTTTAAAAATAACTTATTAAATAGCAAAACGTATACAGATAACATCGGTTAAAAATACAGAAAAATACGTAACAACCAAGGAAAGTTCCCGTAAAGAGTAGAAAACGAATTGGTCGGCGTTGTCAAATTGAGTCATTATCCTGGGGCATTCTGCAAGTTGCTCGTTAAATCCAACGTCATTAAAAGATTATTGATAACAAGATTTAACTAAAAATGTTTTTATACTACGATTGAGATTTTAATCTCATATAAAATTTTTAAGATTACTCATAACAAAGGCAGGATGAAGTAATTGTTTAGTTTAGCATTTTGTAGTTAAAATATTTTTTTTTAATCAAATTTAAGTTTACATAGCTTGTATTTTTTTTGTAAAATACTATAAAACAATGTTTTAAGATCGGAACAACACCAGACTAAAAATTTGTATTTATTAAACCCACAACGTTTAATAAAAGATATTTGTTATTTTCCAAATAAACAAACGAAAGGTTTATTTCTTTATTTTATCAATAATTTATTTATAAAACAAAGTATTTTATTAAAATGACATAATTTGTTTTTATTTTCTTTACATGACAATAGAAATAAAATTACGCAAACAAAACAATATAAGGAAAACGTTTTCTTTTATTACATTAATTAAGTTAATTTTATAGCCTTTTGGAATAAGTCGCAAACCAACAATCCGTTCTTAATCCCGGGTAAGTTTCCCGGCAATGTTTCCTCCATTTCTTATCCGTTTCCGTCTAGTAAAGCTATTCTGCCTGCATTTATTCTCAAGGGTTAAACTAACCAGAATTGTAATTGGTGGCTAAAAAGAAGATGCTAAAGTTTGACATTTGTTTTCTTTTAAAAGCTGTCCAAACGTTTTACGTCTCTCTAGTTATCTTAAAGAACAAAAAAGCATAAATTTAAAGTTACACTATTAAGTATAATTTAATTAAATAAATTGTTTAATTTTCCACTAGTACATTACTACGGTATTATTATCAACACTGTTAGAAACGAAGTTTATTGAAAAACTGCAAGGTTTTTTTTTTAATTTGTATTTTTTACAATTGAAATTAGGTCAAACATTAAATAAAGTCCTAACGTAAGTAATCTTAGTTTATCAAAACTTTCTCTATAATGAAAAATAATGAAAGCGCAATCAAAACGAAGCTGGTTCTTTTTAATTGCCTAACCGCTATAATTAAAAGGCCTTACAAAAGCAACTGCAAGTGACTGGATTATTTTATATTGTAAGACATTAACATTTCAGTATTAAAAAAAAGATAAAAAAAACACGCCTTTGCAAATTAAGAAATTCTGACAATTTGAAAGCTTTACATATAATTGTAAATATAAGCAACACGCCTAAAAATATGATTAATAGCTTGGACTCTTTTGAGAAGCAAGTGTAGTTTAATTTATTGTGATATTTTATTTTGTTGTTTTATAAATTAATTTGGGCAACAAAAACGGTTTTTTAGTTAGAAAGTTGCTTCAATTGTTTGTACTTTTTAATGTGATTAAAATTTTAAACTGAAAAGCTTTATAGAACCATCATATTAAAAATTTAATATATTTTTAATTCAAAAGAATTTATAAAACTTTTTAAACGTTTGTTAATTTTATTCAAAAGGCAAATTATTTAATATAATTAAAATATTTTTTTTAAATCAAATGCTTCTTGTGTTCTTTGAAAGTATTTATTAAAACGTTTATTTGCATTCTACAATTGAATAATAAATTAATTCAATTTGAACACTCGTCTTTGTGATTCGATTTGTAGGAATCATATCTGTGTATATAAATTTAAACAAACCGTTAATCAGTATAGCAATATTGATTGTAATATGGAAATTTTGACTATGGTTTTTTGTTTAAAAAAAATTGTCAAAAATACAGACAAAGCCCCTTTTTATTAAAATTTCAGTAATAGTAGAGCTTTTCAGAAGTACCTATTTAAACGTATAGTAAACAAAAATTATAATAGCGTCTTATATCGTCAGAATAAATTCAAATTCTAACAATTTTAATTTAAAATTAAATTATGTATTATATAAAAGAAAAATGCTATACCGCAGTGTTTTTCGTAATGGGAAAAGGAAGTATAGAATACAGTAGAAAAGACTTTTGATTCTAGTGATTGCGTTTTTAACAAAACGTGTATGTATATAATTCTTGTTAAAATTATTATTTTGTGCAATATTATTACTACACACTTCTAATACGTACTGATAAATAAAAATTTTAAACGTTATATAAAATAAATAAATCCTAATATAATGAACGTTTCCAACGATTGACCCTATTAATGGCAAAGTTATAGTTTTTACGTTTACAGTGATTCAGCGTTATTTTTTTAAATAGTTATAAATTCTGACGGATGTTAGCATCGATTTTAAACAGGATAAATAACAGTTGAAAGGATTTATAGGTGAACTCGAGGTAATCATCAAATGTACATACATCGGCACAAAGAGATACAAAAAACTTAGGATTTTAACGTTAAATTAATAAGATATTTTTTATTATTTATTCAATTATAATTTTTAAATTAAATTGAATTTTGCTTTTAAAAAGAAAAATATTATGTGTAAAATAAAATCTGGATATAAATAGATCGAATTTTTTTCTGTTATATTTATTCGAGTGTAATAATTCTACGGTCTCTTCATTGTGAACACTCGTTTAGGTAAATTCAGTATCGTTATGGAAAATTGAAAATTCTGTTTCCACTGGTGCGTGTAATAGATGCCTATCGCATGATACATATAAAAAGAATATTCACGTTATAAGTACTTAACTATATGCAGATTTTCTAAACAGTTTTTATTTGGTAATTGTATCTTTAAAACATAAAACGTTAAATTGGCTATTGTTTATTAAAAAAAAGTACAGCCAAGTCAACAAACACATTTGTTTTGGTTAGACATTCAAAGGTCTGCTCTTAGTATTAATAAAACAAAGTGGACAATCAAAAACTGTTTCATTCAATTTAAGCATGGAAGATAAAAGTAAAATACATCCATGTATTCATAAATTTCATCGCATTCATTGTTTACATTGGTATGAAAAAACGATTTCATTTATTTCTCATTGTTATGGTGCTCCGCTAAAAATATAATGGACACCGCTTTGAAACGCTCAGTTTATCATTACAGCCATTGTGTTTAGATGAGGTTGAAAATATAAATTGGTTTGTAAATTGTCATCTTTCTGAAGAGGTAGCTCTTCATTTATTTTCATGATCTTTTGTACAATTAAATTTATACCTCGTATGATGCACTTCTTGAAATTTATTAAATTTTTTTTAGCATATTTATTTAAATTTAAACACTTAATGCCTGTAATGTTCAAGTAAAAACAAACGGTTAAAGGATGTTAATTTAATGTTACTAATACTTTTAACCGCAGACATATAACAAGAAGTATCGTAAGTTAAAGCTGAAGTATCTTAATTGAAACTTTATATTACGTCAAACGTGGAGTAATAGTTGGGATACTAAGCGATAGAAGGTCTTTATGATACAATCCTTTGGAGTGTGTAATAAATATAAAACTTTTTTTAGACTTTTGTAGTACATAAACTTAGTTCTCAAAATTAAATGTCTATCTATTATATTCACAAGTATGAGATTAAGTTAGTTTTGTTAATTTTTAATTGTGTCAGTAGAATGTGTCAGACGTTATTTGATTTCCTACATACTTAATTGTTAACGCCAAAGTTTCAATCTATTAATTTACTTGTTAACTCATAAAACATAATGAAGATAATTAAATGTTTATAAGTTCGGTCCTGTTGTGGATAGGAGTTGGGTCGGAAATTCCAAGAGGGAAACAGCAAACAAAGTGACGTCGTAAAGAGCAAATTGCTCAGGATATATCAGTAAGTGGCACCCTCGCAGGCAGAGATATTACTGACATTCGTTGTCCTTCCTTCCTTCCCTGTTGTTGCTCTTTAATGTTATAAATGGCAATACTAAAGAACACCTTAAGACTTCTTTACAAAATTACCTGAATATGTATACTTACTGAATATTTATTGTACTAAGCTGTTTATATAAATTTAAAGTAAGCGAACACATAATTTAATTAAAATCGTTTACCTTCTCACGAAAACTAACGTTGTTAAACATTTATAAAATTTATATTTGACAAATTAAATTAATAGGAAAAATCCTCAAAATTCATATTTTCTGTACTTAAACTGTCATGTAGTTATGACGTTATATAAATGTTACCAGTAAATAATTTTTGTTAGAATGCGACGCAAATAAATGCTGAAGGAATATGTTATAGTACTATTATTATAAATTAAGTATAACTTAATTAATAATCATTAATTATCAAATAATTATTATTGTGGTGAGTAAATCCAATCCAGTATATAACGGCAGTTAATTCATTATTTATTTTGATAATTTACTAATAAACATTATTTTTTATTAATGTTCAAATTACTACGCGTTGTTTTATAATAGATCCTAAGTTAACTAAAACATAATCTATTAATGAATACTATTTTCTGAAATTGTTACATTTGTAATTTTATTTTACAGTTCTAAAACATAAATTTTATTGCTGTACACAAAAAACTGCAATCTTTTTTAATAATACTACTTGACAGTAGGTAATATATGTATTTATTATTAATTTAAAAATTGATATCAAGTATATGGTTATATACAAAAATAAAATTAGCCTGAACAATTTTTTGTAGACATATTTTAATTTAAGAATAATTTATTTCTAACATAAAAGTGTGCATTCTTATGAAAGATAAAGTCTTATAAACCAAATTAATTAAGAATTAACATCGTTAGTTCGAGGTTTTAATTAGTAATTACCTTAACTTTCCAGAGAAGTAAAAGCAATAATTCTAGTTGTCATCCACAGAGTCGGAAGTACGATAGTTTGAATCCGGGTGAATAGCACATAGTCAAAGCGCAGGAGATTGCTCTATAAACTCAATTTCCGCTGCAAAGCAATCCCCCTTACGTTGATCTCGGTCTAATGTTTTGTAGTGTATTAAAAATTAGTCGCATTCATCGTGTATTAAAAATAACAGAAATATAGCCAACGACATGCGTTGCAGATTCTTTTGAAACTATACATAATCTTGCCTCGTTTTAATTAATGGTACATTTACTTAAATTTGTTAAACAAAAATTTAGATTTAAAAAATAGATAAAACGGTTTTTATTCTATTTAAATTAAGATAAGTTGTGAATTGTTTATCTAGGAATAATTAGTCTTGTCATCTTTAAAAATAGAATGTAATGATCTGATACTATAGTCATTACTTTTTTACATTTTCGGTGACAATAAAAGTTTTGTCAAACTTTTTCTGTTATTTAATGAAGCAAAATACGGCTTTTATAAGTGTTTATTAGCTAACAAAATTCAACTCAAAGTTTGTGTAATTAATTAATAAAAAGTTGGTAATAAATAAATTTTAAGTATTAAAATGTCACATAGAAATTAATTTTTGAAGTAAAATAATATTTAACGCTTTAAGATAACGCAAAATGTTGATCGTTTGTAGTATTTTCAATTGCCTAAACTAATCTTTATTAAATTTATATTGTCGATAAAAAACCATCAAAACTGCCTTTACGACTAAGGACACAGGATTCGTATACATCTGCTAAAGACAAACAACGGACTTCAAAACATGCCCGAGTGTACTAAATTTTGTTGCTGTAGATTACGTTATATAGGACAGACGGAATGCTGTATTAAAATTAGAGTAAAGGAACATATGGCTGACTGCAAACAGCGTAGTGTTACAAAATCAGCAGTGACAGAACACATGTGGAACCAAGTTTAATCCGCGAAGCTGTGGAAATAGAAAAACATGCATATAATATGAACAGGAAAGACGGTTTAAAGCTCGGCAAATGTTGGCTACCAGTACTACACCCTCTAAGACAAAGATCAATCTTATAGGAAAGGGCACAAACGCTTAATCCCAGCAATAACAATATCAGTCAAGCAGTAACGGGAACTTATAGTCCGTTAATTACTTAAATCGCTAATGATAAATACCGTCACTTAGACTTTTTCCCTCAGTGACATTTACCACACTGAAGGTGCAAGCTGCAATGTCTTGCGAAACTTCAGTTTGTTTGGGTTTACAAACTACAATACGGCAAAGGTCAAGTTCTACTTTTTGTTTTGACTCTCAAAGAAAGACTAGGACCAAGCCTAAAAAGTCTGTGTGTTCACCTACAACCTACCACCAAAGTAACCTCGAAAACTTAAGATTCTATATTATAAACCTCTACGGCGAGAAAGTTTTTTTATAAACTAGATCTAAAATTTGATACTAAGCGAATTTTTTGCAAAGCTGACTGAACCGTTACGTTCAAAAATTTACAATAAACGCAAAGTACTAGATGATTATCTAAGCTACATTTAACATTGTCTAACAAACTAGAATGGGTAAAAATAGATGCTATCACTACGATACAAGCAAATAAGTTTTACGAACTATCAAAATTGAAGCAATCTAAGAAATACAAGCGATTACATGCTTAACAGCCTAAAAAAACGTTAATCGACCATAAAGTAATTGTTAAACTAATAGTTACAATTTTGGATAAACAAGTCACATCTTTATTAATAAAGGGTTTTAACTACGCTGTTACGATTAACATATCACCGATAGAAGACAGTATGTAGAGTAGAAGCTGCAATACGTAATCGGACTAAGAAGGTTTCTAAAACTATTCGATAAGATGTTTGCAACATTGTAAGAAAAGCAAAACCGCCACGCTTAAATATTAACAAGCAGGAGAAGAAGCAACTAAACGGTTACGTGAGAACAAGTACATTTTAGTACTTTAAGCAGATAAAGGAAACGCTACAATCAACGACGACTTACTCTCGGAAGATTGCTACAAACGTCTACAGAAAAATTCTTTAAACTCTTTATGCACCGAAGTAAAGCTTGCCATAAAAAACTTAACTACTATAGATATTAACAAGAAACAAGCTTTGATTGTTAAAAATCCAGTTATGCCACGAATCTACACAAAAAAAGGCGCCTCTTTGACTGATAGTGAGCACCATCAATTCACCAATTCAATCGATAGCACGTTTTCTAACTGCAAAACTCAGATTAAAGATTTTACACACTTTGTAGAGACAATTCAGAACTTGCTTATAAGAAAAGAAGATATCCTAGTTAGTTTTGACGTGAGATCTCTCTTTACTAAAGTCCCTGGCGACAAAGTGTTGTTTTCGCTCAAGGAGAGAATTACTGAAGAAGTTCTGTTCATCGGACTCTATCTTAAAACTACTTATTTTAGTTATAACGACAATTTTTTAAACAAGTAGAAGGAGCGGTCATGGATTCACCGCTCTCTCCAGTTATAGCTAATGTTTATATGGAGTATTTTAATACTAAAATTATAAAAAATGTTGACTTAAAACTAAAAACTTGGTTCAGATATGTTGATGATACATGGCAAAAATAAACTAAATCAATTATTACAACATCTAAACTCTGCACATACTAGCATTAAATTTACTATTGAGTTAGAACATAACAGCAGTTTAGCTTTCCTTGATATACTAGTGATAAAAATATAACGAAAAAATAAAGCATTCTGTTTATAGAAAAGACTTTCACAAAAAGAAAAGGAAACACTGTTGGAGTATCTACAACAAAATGGATACGGGTTCAAAATACCCAAAAGCCATGAAAAGATCATTAAATGCAATAGTCAAAGAAGACTTATCACCTCCTACAAGCACCGTTTATTTACCATACTGCATGGGCCCGACAAACAAAATAGGCAGAGTGCTAAACAAACATAATATCCATAATATCAAAACTGTCCTTATCACTGAAGATACCCTGAACAATTGGTTTACAAACAAGGGGCTTTAAAACATGCCCAAGTTTACAAAATTCTTTGTTCTTGTAGATCAAGTTACATAAGACAAACATTACGCTCTATTGAAATTAGATTAAAAGAACATATAGTTGATTGCAAAAGTCGCAAAGTTACAAAATCGGCAGTAGTAGAACACGTTTGGAACGAAGGATACACGCTAAAGTTTGACCAAACTAAAGTGTTGGTTAGAACTTTTCTCTACCTTCTCAGACTACTCCACGAAGCTGTAGAAATAGAGAAACATCCATATAGTATGAACTAGAAAAACGGTTTAAAACTCGGCAAATCTTGGCTACCAGTATTACCCCCTCTAAGACAAAGATCAACCTTCTTGTAAACAGAAAGTTAAGATTACCCCAATCTCTAATGATATAAATACCGTTACTTTCACTTTTTCCTTCAGTGACATTTACCACTCCAAAGATGCAAGCTGCAAATTCTTGAGAAACATCAGTTTGTTTGGGTTCAAGAACGACAATACAACAAAAGCTCTACTTCTTGTTATGGTTCTCAAGAAAACACTAGGACCAAACTTAAAAAGTCTGGATGTTCAACTACGACGCCGTTTAAGCTGAAAGTCACTTATAATCGTAACCAAAGTAACCGCAAAAGTTTAAGATTTTATAAAGTTAATTAGTCCATTGAATGGGTAAATGGCTTATTATTAGTCAAAAAACGCGACAAATCATTAGAAATAGGTTCAGATCCTAAACCACTAAACAAATACATTTGTACAAAATTTTCTAATTTCAACATTTATCCCACAATTGACTAATAAAAATATATTCAACGTAATAGACATGGAAAAAGAGTTTTGGCAACTAACATGAGTTTAGATTTAGGTACTTTCAACACCTTTCATGGTCGTTGCAAATTTATGCAAATGCTTTTTAGATTATTAATAGTGCCTGAAATATTTTAGAAAAAAACATTTCAAATCATTGGCGGCATAAAGGCCGTGAGCATTTATTTTTATGACATAATGACCAAATAGTCAAAGAAGTGTTTTGCAGAGCCATTAAAAATAATATTAAATTTAGTTTTCTAAACTTCATTTCAAACAATCAAAACTAAAATTTTCAGTGCAAAAACCTGATGTTAAAAACATAAAGGTTTTACAAGAAATACAAAGTCCTAAAAATAAAAAAGAATTTTTGCGGATATTATGTATGTTAAAGTTTGTTTCCAAGCTTATACCAAATTTATCTAAAAAAATTCAAAAACTTAACTAACAATAACGTTGAATTTATGTTGAGTAATGAGCATGAACGTGAATTAAGTGAATAAAAGAAATAATTACTATTAAACCGATTTTACAAATATTTAATCCAGCAAAACAAATAGCAATACAATGTTACAGTTCTAGCTAAGGATTAGCTTCCTGCTTATTACAAAATAACTTGTCAGTTTTTTGTGCTTGTGAAACAGAAATACGCGCAGATAGAGAAAGAACTTGTAGTAATTGTGTTTAGTATTTAGAAAAATTCCATTACTTTACATTCTGACAAGAGGTACTTGTTCAAACTGACCACAAGCTTCTTACTACAATTTTTAACAAGGATATAAAAAATTAGTGCAAGATTACAAAGAATGTTGCTTAAACTTCTTGAGTAGAAAATAACATTAACGTACTTACCTGAAAGAGAAATGTATATTTCTGATACCTTATCTTAACCTTATATTAATGTTGATATACCAGATGATCCTGAAGTACAATATGTTATTCATTCTTTAGTAAATCATATCCCAATAAGTACTCAAAGGAAATTTACTTTTACAACAGAAACTACTAAAGACAAAATTATATCCAAAGTTAAAATTTACCTAGAAAAAGGTTGGTTAAGTAAAAATTGAAACAGTAAACTAAAATACAGTGTAAATTTTTAATAAGTAACTCAAAGGAATTAAGCGTATTGTTAAAAACCATAAAAGTTTCTATTTTCAATTTTATATTACATGTATATTTTTAAAAAATCTAAAATGATTGATTGTTTACGCAAATTAAGAAATTTGTAGTCCAAATTTTTCTCAGTTCTATGTAAATGTATACAAATTTCTTGAAAAATGAATCACAGCTAACTTAGTTTGAATTAACACCCGACATCTTCAACTTAACAAGTACCGTTTTTCAAATAATATAAAATTTCACAACAAACACATACAGTGTGTCGGCGAAGTAATCTAATACGTAGCTTTTATAAGATTGTTAGATACTTTTATATAAAATGAATCGGTGTAAATTGTAAATAAGATTAGGTAAATACAACTGTTACCTACCTATAACATACCTTATTTTGGTGCATATTTAATCTTAAATCTTTAAGAATAAAAAATTTCTTTTGTACTTGAACGTACAAAATGTATACAAATTCCTTGGAAAATTCTATCAGAAAATAATTTTGAAGATTTTTTTACCGTTAAAAATTATTTAATAACCGAACGCAAATTACTCACTAAACGATTTATGATTACAAGTACCGGGCTTATGTCTGGACTGCCAGAATTCTTACTCTGTAAATGTTTTTACTTAGTCACCGACTGTTTACTAAGGGATTTCTACTGTATTACTATAATCTTAAAAATTAGTTACACTTAACACAAAAACGTACATACGGCGTTATTACAATCATTGAAGATAGCGAATGCGCAGCGTTTCCCTTGGACCTTTAAACAAAAAGTATTGTAAATGCCCCTAACACCTTGACGGTGTAAGTTATTTAATTACCACAACGTGACGTCATGGAAATTTTCTCGAATATGCCATATATTCGTTATCTCCACCGTGTGGTATAGAAACTCCCTATAGACATATATGAAAAAATCAATTTAAACCATCATTAAAAAAAACATAACGAGTCACCCCAAATAGACTTTCGCTCAGATAGACACAAAATTCGACCGCATATTCACGTGGAATTGCGTGAAATATCTTAATGATGAAAGTCTTGTTGGGCGTAAACGCCGATAAACAGAGGTCTGTGTTGCACAAACGTTAGTGGAAGAAAGTTAAATAGTGCTTTTAAAACTTGACAGTCAACTACGAAAAGCGGGCGTGTAGAGAATAAATCTTATACTAGAAAATTTTTAATATACTACATTTTTAAAATAAATTTAGTTACAAATTGTTTAGTTTTGATACATTATTATGAAATTTCTACCAGTCTTTAGAAAGGTTTTGTGATATGTTGTCATTCCAGGATATTTGTAGTTTCCACAGTTTTTGCAATAATATTTTTGTAATAATTATGACTGGTCCTACAACCACTAAAAGATCACAAATTTGAGATATTACAAACAATATTGTACGTTTGCTTATAGGACGATTATTTAGTACATCTCGAATTTATTAACTTAATTGATCAGAATTAGAGTGCCACAAAAGATCTAATGCATGTGTGTCATTATTGTCACGTATACTTACAATTACGTTTGAATTAAAATCAGAAATTTTTGATATTAGAAAAGGACTATTTGATGTCCATATATTTAGTGAGAAGCCCCCAGATTTAAGTATAGCTGATATCTCAAAGATTGTAATTACTGAACATTATCTGATCCGGTTAGTAGGTCATCGACATAGAAATCATTTTGAATGATTTTACTAGATATAAGAAAATAGGATTTACGTTCATACGCAAATTGCTGTATCGCTAAAAAGGGAGCACTAGCAGTATCATAAGTTACGGCATTTAATGTATATGTATGGTTCGTTTCAATTTTACCTCCACAAGTAATTTCCTGTCGTCTAGAAAATTTATCATCATCATTTACCTTTGACATATGATTAAGAATTAGATATTTTTATTCCTTTATAAACCGAGTGTATTGTTCTTCAAATTTAGAATCTTTATTGAGTTTCTTTTCAATTGAATGAAATCGTTTTAATTCAACGTGCTTTTGACTACTTTGTTACGTACGAAATTTTCATTACGAAAGACCCTGTATATTGAATTGAAATTAGATTCCGGTTTTGACGCCCTCTACCAATCTTTTCTCGCGACTGTCATTTTACGACAAAATTGCGAAGCTGTCAATTGCCTAAAATGGTCTGTACGTCTTAAGTAATTTCTTCAAGTACCATCCGTAATAATGGAAATCAAATTGTAATTACATTACGTTCATAAAATATTTGATTCGTCACAGGGTAAGATAAATGCTGTGGTTTTATTAAAATTAGTTTGTAATTCCTCCTTCATTTAACAGCCATTTTCTATCCACTTCGAGCACATGTACGATTCAACAAAGAAATGGTGAATAGTAATTCTTACTAAGGAATACCGTTACCGAACACGTACGCTTTTGGGAGGCGTTTTCTACGCCACAAAAACGGGATCTCGATAAGCCTTACCGTGGGAGATGTTACTACCTGTATACTAGTCGATTGTGGTATCAGCCACCTGTGTTAAAATTATTCCTTACAGTACACGATACAACGGGTTTTTATGTAACATTTAATGATTTATTAATACTATTTTTTTTAGCTTTTGTTCTGTGTGAACTAGATTGTGATCCGATTTGCTTTTCACTATTTATTTCAGGCCACTGACGAGAAAACGTTTTCTCCGTGGAAACTGGATTTTGGGGTGAGTTATTTGTTTGACTTTTATATCGGGATCACGAAAGTTATTCACAGAATTGTATTTAATGTTAATGACCGTGATTACGTTATCGCTTATATACCAATAAGGTAATTGTAACGTGTAAATTTCAACTGCGAGTCAAAATCCGCCTGAGAGTTAGGCAACTTACAATAACATCTTTGGCCTCGAGCCGTAGTTCGAAATCACGCCTACGGGGGCGCGAAAGTTGTTAGTCGTCGACGAAATTAATTCATTTCTATGCTGTCTGTGAATCGGTTTACAACGGGGAAACATCGGAGAGGTGAGATAAATGGAATTCTTTTCATCTGGTAACATCTTCTACACCGACGTTTATTTTAGCATTTTGAAAATAAATCCGATTGAACCTCCGGTGCAAATAAAATCAGCACGATGTCTTGTGGACGGCCAAACACATAAAGCGGGTTAGTATTCTCACACGTGGTAGTAATGGAGGCCAACCAACTAATCTTCACAATTTTTAGCTTCTTTCTTTGGGTCTTTTTCTGTCCTTGTTACGTTGCGGTTGATATTGATGTGTATCTGGATGCTCGATCTTCGCTTCTGGCGTCTTCGTCTGTCGTTCTGAGGTATATCTGCGTGTACTTATATCTATAATCTGAGGGAAATGGTGAACGCGCTAAACCAGTTCGGAGGTTCGACAAAATAAGGAGAACTACTGCGGTACTCGAGGTATTTATGACACCTTTATATTGGAGTCGCGGGAGGCTCGCTGTCGACCTTATTTCGACCGGACGCTGTAGCCTTCGTTTGGCAGCGGCCGCGATGCGTGCATAAGGAAACGCAAGATCGTGTTCGTGTCGCCATTTTATAATGTATGTAAACTAAGATTGATTCTCGTAGATATATATATATATATAAATGATTGCGGAAGTGGGAGACGACGTCGAGTGTAATTGTTTTATTATTTAAGTTAATTACCGGCGTGAAGAAAAATTAAAATTGTATAAAACTATCTTATCAGCTTACGGTGCACGTGTCTTTATAACTTGTCGGAGTAATGTTAATATCACCTAACGTCAAACTTTATTGTAATTCATAATTTTTCTGTATAATAATTCATTCAATATTTTAACTGTGTAATGGTCGAGTCATTACAATTATTTATGATAACTTCTCATTCACTTACAGTAATTATAAATTTTATCAAAGGTAGAATTTTGGGAGTTACCCGTCTCTCTATATTAAATTGATTATTATTATTACCGGTCCGACGACGCTTGATCAAGCTGTCCCCTGACGGTACTTTAATTAGCGGGAACGCGTTTATCTATTAATCATCGCTACCGTAGCCGCGGTAATTATTAGCTACGTAAGCGGTCTTAGCTTCTGTGGCTTCCAAACTCTATTGTTGTGACTTATGTATTTATATGTAATTGATATTTGTGCTTAATAATCTTTTTCTCTGTGGGGTTATATAAATAATTGTTAGGAGTTTACCAGTGGCGTAACCGTCGCCGTTTGTGTTTCTTCCGTTCGGAAGAAGATGGTGAATCATTTTTTTAATAAATGGTTATTGTGAATACTACATATGTTTTCTTTTGGGGAGACTTCGGGTCTAGGCTTTCCTTTTCTCCTCCCTAGACCATAATTTCTGCGGATAACAGTTCGAGAGAAGGTGGCGCACTTGGGCATTTAGCTTACCGGAACTAATTGAGTATCTTACGATTTTCTTTAACCCGACGACCATCTGCGGCGAGGCTAGCCAAAAAGGTAAGCGATAACATCTGGTTAATTACGTGAAGTGAGACTATTCTTCAATTCTGTGTTTCTTTCTCCACCTTTCCCCATTAGATCACAATAAATATTGTAACATAATCTTAAACATTTCATAACTGTATCGCATGCTGTGAGGGAAAACATATTTATTCTGAGACTTTCGGTGCTGTCCATTTCGACATAATTTCAATAAGTAGTGTGTGTTGCCGATACTGCAGGCATTCATGAATGAGAACTTCGATATAATCTAGTAAATTTTATGTGTTACTAAATCAAAGTCTCCTCTACTTGTTAAGGAAAATTGTTAGTCATTCTCGTATTTAAGGTTGGCGCATTTAGCGTATATTTGTCAATTCACTGCGCTACTAAAGCAAACTGTGATATTTGTTAATTCTACATGGAAACCATTCGAGCACCGATAGGTGAAGAAATTTCATATATTCTCATTAGTATCCAACGTTAAGACATTAAAGTGATTATAATTGTTAATAATATATATATATATTTTTCTTTCTTCTGGGATTATTGTTAGCTATTAACTAATTTTGGCTACTTGAACATCAGAGTAATAAGGATTACGAACCTCCAATTGGGTTACAAGTTTGGATCGTCTGTCGTGAGCGAGACAGAAGTGTTATCTTGGATTAGCTCTGGCGCCCTTAAGCATACTTCCTGTGAACCTCCCCTACCTCCGACTGTGTGAGTTGGCCGTGCAAGGTTCGTAAGACATAACAACTTGCTAATTTTTTGAAGACTAATTTTACAATAAATCTGCTCGTTGAGTGATAGAATGATTCTTCTTGTTTAATATCCTCTGATGAAGGTAAACCATTATTAATGATTTCTAACTTTCAAAATTTATGCAAGGCCTTATCAATCTCATTTGAGCATACAAGATTACACTGGATTTGTGAATTATACAATTTTTGTAAAACTTGACCTGATACGACCCAGCCTAATAAAGTTTCTTGTAGTATGGATTTATGTTTTCTTAAACTAAATTGTCCCAATTGTCACAACTTCAAAAAAGTATCCTCCCAATTAACATATCTAAATCGTTGGACATATATATTTAAAACAGATTTATAAAAGTTATTGGGTGGCAAATTATCTGTTATTTTTAGAATAATTAAGTAATTTATAATTGAATTAAAACAATTATGAGTAGACCTTGTGTTTACTTGCATACTAAACCTAATTTTGCTTAAGTTATTATTTAATCTAGAAACTTCAATTTCTATATCTTTTTGAGGTACGTTTAGTTTCTCTACAATTTTTTTTGTAATAAAGTTACTCTGGAACCCACGGCCTAACAAAACTCTAACATGAATAAAAATTTCCGGTTTTATCCGGTGTCTTTACAACTGCAGTTGATAGTAATACTTGATCCGATAAACTATGAATATTAGCATTAACTATTGGAATTACTGCTGTTTCATTCTTTGGTTGATTTTGTATCGAGACGATTTGTAGATCTTGCGCTTCTGTTAAATGTAGCAAAGAATGATGTTTTTGACAAGTTTTGCATTTTGCTAATATTTTACAACGTTTTGTTGTGTGATTTTATCGTAAACAATTTACCCATTATGTTTTTTGTTTTACTTCCTTAAAGCTACTGTCTGATAAAAGCTTTAGAAATTCTACACAATTGTTAATAGTATGACAACGCAGATCAGCAGTGGCAAAACGTGTGGAACCACATACTAAACTTTGAGCAAACTAAAGTTTTGTACAAAATGAACATTTTAATTGATCAGTTAACACGTACGCGTTCATCTGATTTTATCATACTTTTACAGTTTTTATTGTTTGAAATTAACGTTTCTAATAATCTACACATATCCTCAAGAAAATTTAAAAGTTTATTTATGGTGTGAAACGACTTTTCTTTAATTCTAATAGCCGGTGACTCCCATTCGCTCCCATCCCACTAGTGATGAATTCCAACTTATTTACTATCAAAGAAATATTGCCTAACAGGTTGTTCTAATGCCTCTTGTTCACGTAAATGTTTATTTGGACTATCCTATAATTGTTGTAGTTTTTGCGATTCTTTTATCAACTCTAATAATTGAAAAAGTGCTTTAATGTGATTATTTACCAAAAGTTGTTTGTTTTCGAATCGAGTAATTAAAATTTCTCATGCATCATCTCATCTTTTGCTCGGGCCAAATATTTAAAAAGATGTGTTGAGATAATAGATGACAATAAGGTAAAAGAGTCTACACACTCGGCGGCGAATCAGACGGCCTGTGTTAGTGTTAGTTAAAAAAATTGGACCAATTTCTATCTCTGAAATTGAAATTTACCTGCATAGACTTACTAAAACTGAAAGTGTGGATGCAAAAGTTCAAGTGCAAGCGTCAAAAAATAGATATGTCTGTAGATTACTTTATTTCCGAATTTACAAGTTTTATAGAGCGAATCCATATCTTTGGAAGGTAAAAAACAAGAATTATATAGATAAGCATATGAAATGTGTGAAATTAATGCTTCTGTAAACAAAGAGTGTTTTGTTAAAAACATTAATAATTTGTTTAATTCATTTTGTAAATCATTGATGGTGAACAGTTTTAAACGTTCAGATACAAAAGAGACAGAGGTTTATATATCTCATTTATGGGACTACAATCTCGTCACATTTTTAATTGACCAAGAGACGCCTAAGCGTGGTACATCCAATATTGAAGAGAACGACAACAATAAAGACGACCATTTGTTAGTTTTAATGTACACGGTACAACACTAATAATAAACGTTTTATTCATTCTATCAGCAAAATCGTTTGCTTGAACATACTGAACTGACCAAGTTACAATTTTTGTCCTGTGTATGCTTATCCGGTTGCTTACACAGACCAGAACTGCACAGATCACCGGGTAGGCTCCTGAGCAAATGATTCACATGCGTCATCTGCACAAACAAATAGTAATAGGTTAGTGTCGTAAAACCAAAATATTTAAAAGCGTCTAAGTTATAAATATTGTTCTTAAAAATATTTCAGTTTTGTTTATTATTTGTTTTAAGAATTAAATATTGTTAACGATAGTTTATAGTTAGATAATTGATGAAAATGTTATTGTAAAAATAAAACAAATAATAAGATACGTTTTTGAAAGCAAAATGCATTTTAAATATTGTAATCAGTAGTAATTAAAGTAAAAAGAGAAAAAACGTATACATGTAAAGAAGGTACATTTTTACCTTGCAAATTTATTAGTTACTATTATTTTCTAAACAAATTACTATTCCTATAATAGTAGTAAATATAAAAAATATAGAATATACATAAATGCGTAATTAATTAAACGCAAACAAATGAAAATTTGAGCTTATATAAAGTAAATTATCAACGTGTTTCTAAAAGTTGTAAAATTAGTTTGTGAAACATATTTACATATATGTGTTCTGTAACATGTAGAAACAAAATGTAAACTTGACAAGCATCGATTTCTGTCTGAATGTCTGTATTGAATACGTAGGTACCTCGTAGCACATGCAAATGAGTTTGAAAGTTTTGGATCGTTTAGAACAAGATGAACTTGAAATAAATGTTTACCTTCAGAAGGTTTTCAATATTCCCAAATTTGTTGCCCGTTACCTTCAGAACGGTTCCCCCTAAGATGTTTATTCAAATTTAACTGATGTAATTAGATTCAAGTCGCAGCATGGTTTATTTTTTCACTGATTTTAAAAAGGTATTACACTTTACACATTACGTTTGATAACCATTTCATAAATATTTTTATATATTATTTAAATTAGGCATCTACGACTTTTACGGTTTCATAAATTTTTGTTATTTCACTGAATTAAATTCGATGATGAATGTGTTTTACTTAGATAAAACTGATGAGTGTTTAGGGATTTATTTTCAAACGCGTTACTTTCAAATATCGAATAAATAATATTTCTGAAGTTACTGCAAGCTTAATTTATAGTGTGACATTTTTTATTCTTGAATAATTTGTTTAACTTTTTCTAAATTTAATTGAATTTATGGTACAGTTATCATTTATTATAATAAAATTAAACTTTTATTTTAAAAATTTATTTATGTCGCATTTTTTTGTACAATTTTGGTTATATTGTATAAATTATTATTTGTTGTCGCAACAGATAGGAATGTACTACAAAAATTATTTCATCTTTCTAATCGATAAGTTAAGTTTCAAATTTTTTTATTTAACATTTTACGTAAATTTGTTACATATTATAAACATTGAAATTAGTTAGTTTTTCTTAAAGCAATTTTATATTGAAATAATATTTATTTTTTTAGAAACCATAAGATTATGTTGCCTTTGGGAGAACGTGTTTTTGTCCTTGTCATAGAAGTTAGTTTTGTTTTCAGCGAGTGTAATACTGATAGCCAAAAATTACTAGGTTTTACACCATCTTTCCAGTTTACTGTGTGTCTGTCCCGGTACTGACAAAGTCAGCCATGCAATGAAAAAAAAATAAATTAAAGTTTGTAAATCACCACGTTCATCGCAAATGACATACAGCGCCGTCTTTAACACTGTGTTTCATCATCCAGTCTGCAAAAGTTTATATCATTTATGTTGTACAAGTACTTTTAGACTAAAAGATATTTTAATTATTGTGATGAACTCAAATAGTTAAACAATCAAAACATATCATTTTGAAAATGGATTAGGAAAGCGTGCAAAAAACAAAAAAAAACGTTGACAAGTTGATTTTTACCCGCGTAACTCAAATAAGTTTTAAATATAACTCGGGCTAAAACCACAACGTATAGACATTGTAAGGCAAACAATGTCAACGTAAATGTAAAAATGGCACCAGAGTAAATTATTGTACGATCGTTTTGTTTACTCTATAATATAGCTCTGCTATTTTCAATCAAAACGTGTTAATATGCAATTGATGTATCAGAAAGATCTTGATTTTGTTGAAACAAGCACTTGCCTAAATAATTCTATCTCAAACATATTAGATAATCAACTTGTGAACATATAACAATTATATACAATTAAACTAATAACAAACTATTTTTAAGAACGGATTACTTTAACGTTATAAACTATTTTTTATATACATTATTGTGTTTTATGTATCTGTAAGAAACAAAACAAAAGGCGTTAAGCTAGAGTTTTATTTTACTTACTATAATAGAATTTTAAATAATTCTGACTCAAAAAGTCTTGATTTTCTTGAGTAGTTTTATGTATATATAGCGCACTTAGCATTTACATTATTCTTAATTTCCTATGTTTATTGCAGAAGTTTAGTTATTGGTTTGTATTTGTAGTAAGTTTTTAAACAAAGTTTGAAAATTGTCTAGGCAAATCTAATTTAATTCAATCTTATTAGTTACCGTCGTTCAACATATTTTACGTTAATTACTAATAAGTTTGCTTTGTGATAGTTTTTTCATTGGGTTAAAGAATAAACTTGATTTGTGCTTAACTAAGAAAATTACAAAAGTAAAAATAACGATGCAAATGTGAAAGTTGTGCCTGTTATAAAATGTAGAATTAGAGAAACAAAGTTGCACGTAAATGGCAAGTTAAAATATCCTAAGGAGCAAATTAAGTAATTAAAACTCACGTAAATAAATGCCAAGTGGAGATAAGACAACATTCCCAAATAAAGCTTGCTTCTAAACTAAATCTCGTAAAGTATTCCTCGAAGAACTGCAATTAGTGTCGGCGGAGAACGTGATCGGAATTTAGGCCGCATTTCGAACCTCTGTTTGAAAGCAGACTAGAAAAGTTAGACGCTCGTGACAGCAAACAACTGCGATAGCCGCAATAGTTTGTAAGTCAAAGAACGTATTATACGTTTTTATACACTTTTGCTTTGTATAGACATATTGAATCTTGGCTGTAACTGCAACTGTAGGTAAACGGTTAGTGTTTTTAACGGTATTATACATGAAACATCTAATTCCGTTCTTTATTCTTCTTAAGGTTGATCTAATTTTATCTATATTCAACTTATATTTTAACAACAATAAATTCATTTTAAAGTTTAATCTTACGGATGGAAATGTATTGATTTCAACTAGTCGTTAGCCACGGTTAAATTGCAATGCTATTAATCAAGTTAGATATAATTTGAGAAAACCTTAAACTAAACACAATAAAGATCTGCGTGGTCTAAGAACATCAATTATCCGAAAATCAATTGCCTATTAGGTTGGTCCAAGGTAGCGTCGTAGAACTCAATGGAGCAATTACTGGACCGATTACAGCACTACTGTTAGTAAGTTTGTTCAGAAAATTACTTAATACAACTGTCTTGAGAGCTTGCTCGTTTAGAAGACATTGTCTGTAGAAAACTTGTAGTAGTACTATTCAGCATTATGGTAAGATTCAATCTGTATTACTAATACTCAACCTTCAACATTCGTAACAATATTGTTTTTTTGTATACATTATCTAAAATTTTTAAATTGTTATTATATTGTAATTAATATTATTATATTTAAGGATATAAAGAAAAGTATTACTTCTTATATGTTAAAAATGTTATTATTTTGTTTATTGAATGTTCTGAATTGTTATAACAAAAATTTTAAAAATGCTTTTATGTAAGTCTAAAATAAAAAAAAGGTTAATAATTATATTAGTTTGCAATTTTATTCATAATTAAAAAATAAAATAAAACATGTTGTTTACTACAATAAGTACTTGATTTAATTACTCGCTTTTCAATTATTTTGTAGAATATGACGTTAAGAAAATTATGACCTACTTTAACAATTTTTTTTAATAAATGTAATTTAGTGATAAGGTTCTTACTTAGTTAAATGGATAAGGTATGCGCCTAACTGCAATAAATTCGAAAAGTTTAAAAAACTTAAAAACTAATGTTTTTCTTATTAAGGTGGCTTTCATTTGCTTATGTGAAAGACCAGTTGTAGGAGATCTACTAGATGAAAATAGTATCATTTCTAAACTTAAAACGTAATATCAAATTTTCTTTTAATCGTTTTTTTTTAAGATGAAAATAATACCACTTACACAACAAATCTACGACAACAGTAAATAGCTATAATGGCGACGTTATAAGTTCATTTTACACCCGCGCAATTCAAAATTGTTTGAATAAAACTGCGGGATAACACCACAATAGAAAATGCATTAGGAGTAAAGTAATGTCAATGTAAATGCCGCCAGAGTAAACTACTGAACGGTTGTTATGCCATGTTCGGGCTCATCGACAGTAGGAGATACACTCTATGTATTTCCATAACCGCACCAACTTTATAGTTTTATATTCATATACGATGGGGTAAGCTTTCAAGTTTATTGTTTTCTTTATTACTTTTTTAGAATTTAGAATCTGGCTTTGTGCACAAGCTAATTATCTAACTTTTGAGAGGTTGCTGTCGTAACCATAACATCATTTCTGAATACCTCAAAATCAAGTTCAAAATTCAGACACGTTCTTCTAAAAACATTCTACACCATAAGTCTAGCGTTGATACTCGAACATATTTAGCAAACCAGACGATAGTTAGACACCATTACGAAGCAACTCTGTTATCTTTATCTTGAGTTGGCCAACACTCTATCCCCATATAATTAGAATCTCTTTGACAATAGTACTTACCAGCAGTCTGATACCACTGTAGTACTAACCTCTAAAGGTCATCTCAAAAAGTTTTAATTATTAAAATTTAAGTATTATAAAGTTTCATCTACTACTAACTTCTTAAAAATAATCGTCAACTGATCCACTTTGTCTCCCATTTCAGAATCGGTGCTATCTAAGAGTTTGAATTGTGCTGTTGCTCCAAAACGTGTTACCAAAGAAGATATTTTATGTGCTGTCTAGTCTTCTGTAAGACATCTTCTTTGTCACGTCTCATATCTTATAAATCATCGAAAGATCTTATATTCAACATTTACATGTCGGAAAAGTTAACTATAATACTTAAACACCAAGATCTTTTTGTGAGTTTTGATGTCACTTCACTTTTCTATTAATGATTCACTTATTATCATTAAACAGATTTTGTCTCAACATAGCAAGGGCTTGAGTTTGGTTTATCTTATTGATAATGTTATCTACTTACTTCCAATTTGACTACAAGTTTTACAAACAAGTTTCTAATGCTGTTATGAGTTCTTTTCTATTATTTGTTGTAACTTGTAACGTGCACATTTTTTTGATTGAGTACGTCTGCTTTTAATTAACATTTTTGCGTTCACTGTTAATATAAATTCTTTTGCGCAGTACATTTTACGTACTGCACATGCGTTATAAGTCCTTCTTCTTAAGTGGTCAACCATCTTGCGTGCGTTCATCGACGCGTGAGGACGTGTCGTCCTGCACAGCGTGCAGAAAATGTCCACATGTTAAATTTGTACGGTGGAATTCTGCTTTAGTAGTCGATGCAATACTATCCGCTTTCGTTCGTTTTAACTTTACGCTTTTGTTTGTTAAAGAAACCCGTAATCTAAAAGGGGTAAGTGATTTCTTTGTTCTTACACGTGTTGTGTAACCTTTGATTTTGCGTTTTAGTTTCTTTTTTTCGTACGCACGGACTGAAAGTTATATTTTACGATGAGTTACGATATACGACTACGTTTCTGATTTATTCGATGCATTTCGATTTGTGTACGTATGAATTCGTTTATGGTTACGAATATTTGGTTTGGATACGTATGCCTTTTTACGAATTTGAGGTATGGAATGCGATATGAAATTATGGTTTACGCAGCACGTTTGATGTTAGTCACAACATCGCTTTTACGAAGAATTTCCGTTATGAATTAGGATTTTCATGTGTGAAAATCGATAATTATTCATGGTTACGTCTGATGGAATTTGATTTGGATGTTTCGATGGAAAATTATCATACGATACGTTTACGATGTTCTGGTTATTGGATCTGTACGGTTATTAGATCAAATCAGAATAATTACGGAAAATTTGGAAATTATTATGCATTTCAAGAATTTCGTAATGTTGCATAAATCAGATAAAAATTGCGTAATTCAAGTAAGTCACGTGAGACCACGCCCATGCGCTAAAGTTTACGAACAGAAACAAGTAATTAACCTTCAAATACAAGTATGTACCTAATTAACCTAATTAAGTGTTAGTTTTAAGATTTGTTTATATCTTCGTTTTTGGTTTCAATATTTAACCGTTATAAATTTAATATAAAAAATATTGTGGCGTCCAAATTATGTTTCAGATTATATTTAAATTAAAAGTCAAATTAGAATTGTAAATATGAGTGTACGAGTAGAATACCTTGTCCTGAATATAATTAGAAATAAGACTCATTGCTCTAATCTAATGTTTGTGTGTTTATACTTAATAAAATTATAGAGCTAGCCCGGTGCATTATTAGTTATTTATTATCATTTTAATTACGATTATTTGTTAAGTATTTGACGTTATAAATGACACCTTAAAAAAAAATTTTTTTGTTATAAAATGGCACCCATC
This sequence comes from Aquatica leii, assembly GCA_035610365.1. Taxonomy (NCBI): domain Eukaryota; kingdom Metazoa; phylum Arthropoda; class Insecta; order Coleoptera; family Lampyridae; genus Aquatica; species Aquatica leii. Next base: position 53,882,150 of record CM069432.1, read on the forward strand.
GTGTGAGGCTAGAGAAAATTCTACCGTACTAAAAATTTTGATTTGATTTTTTGTATTTGATGTTTTATGAATTATGTTTTATATGATATGATTTGTTTATGTTTTTATGAATTTTGTTTTGTGTATTGTAACTATGTTAATATGTTATGTAAGGTTTATCACTTGTTGGTACGAAGGTAAATTACGATTCAATTTAAGTTTACGATATGATTTGAAATACTACGTTTGATATGATTGATCTGATTTCGTTATTGATTTTGATTTGTAACTTTGGCTACGATTACGTTGTGATGATTTACATTTTGTGTACGACTTCAGTATTTATGATTTGTTTCGATATTTTGAATTTTCTGAAAATGGAGTTCGATCTTTTAATGTGTATGAATTGCATTTGAACTTATGTGCTTTCGATTTTGTTTTGCATTCGTCTGATTTCGAAGTGAATGTTTCTCAATTTGTAGAACTTTCAACTGATTTCTGATTGTGCTTAATTCTGAGATTTTCACCATTGTAGTGTGTGCTCGTGTGAATTCTCAAATTTTTGCATTTGGAAAAGTGGATTGTTCTGCTTACGTTTCTGCTAAGCTCTTGTTTTATGATATTGGTTCGTTATGGTACCGTATGTTACGTTGAAATTTGTTCGATTTTCTTTTGTTAAGGTCTTAAAAGAAATTTTCTTCTTTTAGGTTACAAATATGATTGGTGAAATGAAATTCGAAGTAAAACACAAGGTTCATATGAATATGCTTTGTCTTTTGGTTTGTCAATTTAAGTTTTGTCTTATTTAGAAGCTCGGTCTTCAGGATATGCTATCTGTGATCATATTTTAGGAAATATGAACTGTTATTTATTTTTGATATGTATACGTTAGTATATTTTTGACTTGTACGATTTTCTTTTGTTTTTGCTTACGTTTCTTGTTTTTTATAGTTGTTGGTTCGCTATAAATAAGTTCGTTTTATATTAAGTAAGTTGATTTAACGATTGTTTGTGTTTGCCTATTTGCATTTTTAGGTAGTGTTTTAGTTGTGGGTGTACAACATTATGAGTGGATCCCGTGAAGCTCAGAAGTTCCCTCTTCTTAAATTGCCTATTATCAAATATGTCAGACTATAGTGATCTTAAGTTGATTTCATTTTTATTTATACAGTTCTGTTCTAGGTATTGAAGGTTATTTGTTTATCTGAAATATTTTGTTATTCGCTACGTTTCGAAAGTGTCCTTACGATAAATATTTTTGAAAGTTTGTATTCGATCATCTGTTATGTTATATTCTTTTCTTACGATATCTTTAGGACTCACTTAGTATGTTTTTGATTTTCAAAGGTGCGCACCATGAATTGATGTTTGAGAATGTTTGTTGCGTGTATGATTCGAAAGATTTTGTTCCGATTGTTTCGTATGATTCCGATACTTGTGAAGTAGTCTTATTGATACATCCGTTTTTGATTTCAAGTTCTTCTTGGACAATTACTCATTTTTTTATTGTTTTTTTTTTTGACTGAGCAGCGAGTGTAACGTGCACATTTTTTTGATTGAGTACGTCTGCTTTTAATTAACATTTTTGCGTTCACTGTTAATATAAATTCTTTTGCGCAGTATATTTTACGTACTGCACATGCGTTATAAGTCCTTCTTCTTAAGTGGTCAACCATCTTGCGTGCGCTCATCGACGCGTGAGGACGTGTCGTCCTGCACAGCGTGCAGAAAATGTACACATGTTAAATTTGTACGGTGGAATTCTGCTTTAGTAGTCGATGCAATACTATCCGCTTTCGTTCGTTTTAACTTTACGCTTTTGTTTGTTAAAGAAACCCGTAATCTAAAAGGGGTAAGTGATTTCTTTGTTCTTACACGTGGTGTGTAACCTTTGATTTTGCGTTTTAGTTTCTTTTTTTCGTACGCACGGACTGAAAGTTATATTTTACGATGAGTTACGATATACGACTACGTTTCTGATTTATTCGATGCATTTCGATTTGTGTACGTATGAATTCGTTTATGGTTACGAATATTTGGTTTGGATACGTATGCCTTTTTACGAATTTGAGGTATGGAATGCGATATGAAATTATGGTTTACGCAGCACGTTTGATGTTAGTCACAACGTCGCTTTTACGAAGAATTTCCGTTATGAATTAGGATTTTCATGTGTGAAAATCGATAATTATTCATGGTTACGTCTGATGGAATTTGATTTGGTTGTTACGATGGAAAATTATCATACGATACGTTTACGATGTTCTGGTTATTGGATCTGTACGGTTATTAGATCAAATCAGAATAATTACGGAAAATTTGGAAATTATTATGCATTTCAAGAATTTCGTAATGTTGCATAAATCAGATAAAAATTGCGTAATTCAAGTAAGTCACGTGAGACCACGCCCATGCGCTAAAATTTACGAACAGAAACAAGTAATTAACCTTCAAATACAAGTATGTACCTAATTAACCTAATTAAGTGTTAGTTTTAAGATTTGTTTATATCTTCGTTTTTGGTTTCAATATTTAACCGTTATAAATTTAATATAAAAAATATTGTGGCGTCCAAATTATGTTTCAGATTATATTTAAATTAAACGTCAAATTAGAATTGTAAATATGAGTGTACGAGTAGAATACCCCGTCCTGAATATAATTAGAAATAAGACTCATTGCTCTAATCTAATGTTTGTGTGTTTATACTTAATAAAATGATAGAGCTAGCCCGGTGCATTATTAGTTATTTATTATCATTTGAATTACGATTATTCGTTAAGTATTTGACGTTATAAATGACACCTTAAAGTAATTTTTTGTCGTTATAAACTAACATGGTTATGGAATCTTTTGAACGCGTTGCTTTGGAATCATCAATATTAAATGTATTTAATGATTCTCTCTCACTCTCGTAAATCTGACGGACTTCTAACCATTCTGTTTATTGCAAACCCACCCATACTGACCGATAGTATCATGCTTCGTCTCATCATCATCCTGCACAAAAAGGTTCTGTTATTGAATCTTTAGTTCATCGCTCTTTTTTTTATTTGAAACTTGAGAAATTATACTCGGAACTTCGTCATCTTACTAGAACATTGGTGAAGAATGGTTATATGAAGCAAAATACTTAAACAGTTTTTAATCGTCGTCTACATCCAAGTGCTTAATTATTCAAGGGCATATCTGCTTCCAAATCCAATTCAAAATTGGCATGTAAGGTACATTTACAAGGTTACAGATTAAATAGGAAAACTTTTTGGTAAGAGTGGTATTAAACCCATATTCAACTCGGCAGGCAAAACCTTTCAGATTCTTACTTCTTCTACGGACAATTTTCCTACACCTTTATTTCAAGGTGTAAACTAAATTCCTTGTTCATGTGGTTTAGTCTACTTTGGTAAAATTCGCCATTCCGTTATTTCACGCACTTTGGAACATGATCGTTGTATGAGAAAAAAGAATATTTCTGAGTCTGCGATTTCTGAACATCATTTTACTACAGGTCACAATATAGATTTTAATAGCGTTTTGGTAATTGCAAAATCTCCATTTTTCTTCATAAAAATTATCAAACATATTAATAACTGTAATTGCAATCATAGTTTTGAGCTATCGGTTCTATGGTTCCTGGTCATTACTCGTTCATCGAAAACAAACCGTCAAACGTAACCCACTCAGAATTGAGCTTAATCAGCTGTGACAATACTTTTTTTTTATATATGGAGGCTACTTCTTCTTACCTTGATTACCTAACTATGTAGTAGATCTTGTTAGATTGTTGTTTGCTTTTTTAACCATATCGTTTTCTTTCTTACTCTTTTAGAATTTAGAATCTGGTTTAGTTCAAAAGTTAATTATCTAACTTTTGAAAGGTTTTTAGCTAGATTTTGCTTGCTTGTTTAAGTTCTTCAATTTCTCTCACGCCCTATCTCGGCCCATCTTTTACATTCAGAGAATGAATGACATCCGTATATTAAAATATAAAAGTACGAAAATTAAATATTTAGAGAATCAGAGCGCACCGTATAATAATATGACACAACAAAACAATTTTATAATTAATTGTGTTAACAACTTTGTAACGTGTAAATTCGAAATTAAGCGAAAATCCGCCTGATAGTTAGGCAACTTATCTTAAAAACGGAAAATACTCGACCTCGAGTCGTGATTTTCAAGTCACGCTCGCAGAGGACGCTCGAGAATAGTCGGCCATCTACAAACTTCCCTTGATGTAGTGGTTTTGCGGTGTTAGGAACGTGGGAAAGTCGGATGGGTAAGAAACATGAGGTTTCTCTTTCATCGATTAATATCTACTACAACGACGTTTTATTTTAGCAATCAATAATAAATCCGATTAAACGTTCGATACATACAATAAAAGATCGATGTATTTTGCTGCAAAACTCATAAAGTAGGTTAGTATTTCGCACGTGGTTAAGAAAATGGAGGCGTATCAACTAATATTCGCTATTTTAGCTCTTTCGTCTTTTCGTCCTTCTTACTTTTGGGTTTCTAAATGTCTGTTGGAATTTTCTTCCGAGCTCTGTTGAAGATGGTGGGCTGCGTGCTTTTGAAATCGCTGAACTAATGCGGTAATCGTAGTCGCAGAGTAAAAGGATCCCAGTGGATCGCTGGCGCTGTGCTACAGGTTGGGGGAATGAAGTAACGAGGTATTTATACGATCATTAAATTTGGAACCGCGAGGGACCACTAGACTTCGGCTCATTTCGTCCACGCGCTTCGGGGTCAGGACTGCTGCTCTCGCTACATACGCGGCGTTTCAATTTAAGTGAAAACAGTGCGGACTTTGAATGTAAATGCTTTTGTGTTTCGAGCTTTATCTTTGTACATCCGGTACACCTATTCGACTACAATTACTTCTATGTTAATTGAACTATTTAACGAACTTTTGGAACCTGAATAATTATGATTAATAATATTTAACGTCACTTTTCTTTATAATTTTAATAGGGTTAATTACAATGTTTAACAGACGCCTTAATGTAATGGTTGATCTATAATGATTATTTAACGTAACCTACACTTTTTTTTGCTTTTGCTGTAAATATAAAACACATTTTCTATTGTCAAGGGTAGAAATTTGGGAGCTATAACCGTTTCTGTCGTAAACTAATTTAATGATACTTTTACTACCGGTCGTGATGAACTTGACGTCAAGGGCCACGGGCGGTGTTACGTTGCTTTAACGCGGATAAATTTTGCTACGGGTTACGGTAGCCGCGGATATATATTTTAAATATTAGCGCTTTACTTTTTTGGCTCCCAGAGTCTATTTTTGGGAGCTGATTTAATCTTGTATTTATTAGTTACAATTTTTGTGGTGTTATGTAAGGTAATTTATTCTCTGATTATACCAGTGGCGTAACTGTCGAATGGCTCTTTCCGTTCCGGAATGGGCTATTAATAATTATACTCAATAAATGGTTATTGTTGATTCGTACTATATTTCTTTTGGGGGACCTCGGGTCTAGGATCTCCTTTTCTCCTACCTAGACTGTTTATCTTCGACAAAAATTCGAGAAGAGGTGGCGCACTTAGGCATTTAGCTTACCTAAAGAAAACCATGTGTCTTGCGATTTTCTTTTACCCGACGACCATCTACGGTGAGGCTAGCCGAAAGGTAAGCAACAACATCTTGGTAATTAATTTAAATAATTTGGTCTTTCTTTCTTTTTTTCTCCACCTCCCCCATTGGAACATAACAACCTAACATGTACGTACGGTCATTCTACAATCGACAAAATACTAAGAAAGTGTGCTACTTACAATTAGGTTTCCTCAAGTAAAGGAACTAGCTAGCTCCTTACCAGTATTACCTAAAACTTAATTGGAATGTAACACATAAGAAAACTTACATACGGCGTTATCACAAGTAAATCCCTTTTTAATTCATACGATCACTGAAAATAAGCGAATGCGCAGTTTCCCTCCTATTAACTTAGTATATTCGGCAATTGTTTCCTCGAATATGTTAATTGTATTCAACCTCTCGAAAGTGTAGGTGGTGTTAATTCCAGTGACGTGACATCATGAAAATTTTCTAATTGAAACCTATGCTTATCAACTCCACGGATAAAGAACACAGATGGGGGTATAGAAACCCGCTACAGACAATTATGGAAGAATAAAATTAAACCACAATACAAGAAATAATTTCACACTCCAAATAAAAATTTTCATTCAGATCGCCACAAATTCTATTGCAATTAACAGTGTGAAATACTAACAAAGAAAGCATTGTTGGGCGTAGACAACGCTAAAGGATGACTGCGTTTTTCAAACTTTACCGGAAAGATAAAATCGTGTTTGACTATTTAACATTCTAAATAAGATACATTTTATACTAAAGAATTTTTAACATAACAAATGACACGGTTTAAGCTCGGAAAACGTTCTTATCTTAGTATGAAGTTTTCTACGTTTCGGCCACTTCCGTAAAACGTTTTAGTGGGTATTGAAATAAATTGAAAATTTAAAGAAATAAAATATTCTTTGTTTGATCCTATAGTTGTCTCAAATTGTTTAGGTTTGTTGATCTTTTAAACAACCAACACCCTGATATCAGATTCACTATAGAAATCTAAAAGAATAGTCCTTTCCTATTTCTATCGTTCTTGTGATACGTAAACCCGACTTTTAAGTCTTTCTGTTTATCGAAAACTTACACATACCGACAGATATTTTTATGCTTTGTCTCACCATCATCTAACACAGAAACGTTTTGTTATTGAATCTTTGGTTCATCGTGTTTTTTCTATTTACCAACTTGAGAATCTAGACTTGAAACACTGTCATATTACTAGAACCTTATTAAAGAATGGGTATATGAAACGGGATATTTAGGTAGTTATTAATCGTCGATTACATCCTCGTACTCAAATACCTAAAGACTTTTATACTTTGGATTCCAATACTAAGTTATTTTTACTTTACATTTATAAAGTCACAAATCAAATATCAAAATTTCTTTGTTAGGATCATATTAGACTCGTGTTCAAATCGACAGAAAAAATCTCTTAAATTTCTCCTTCCCCCTAAGACGAATTTCCTACACATTTATCTCAAGGTGTATACCAAATTTCTTGTTCATTCAGTTTAATCTACATGAATAAAACTAGTCGTTTTGTCCTCTTTGGTCTCCGGTTGTTACTAGTTATTAAACACACGTCGAACGTAACTTAATCAGAATCGACCTTAACTAACCGCGACGATACTTCTATATATACGAAAACTTTTTCTTAACACTATAACCGCTACTGAATGTAAACACCTAAAGGAGCCATTTCTAATAAAATTTGACCTTTCTGTAATTTAACAGTTTAAATTCGGAAATAAACATTAAAATAAATTATTTAGTGGACATTTGTTTCAAAAATCTAATGCTAAAAACAGCTTGGTTTACAAATTGATTACCTAACTTTTCAGTAATTATTTGTTAGTTATCGTTTACGGCTTTAGGTTTTCGATTTATTTCACACCCTGATGAAGACCTATACAAAAGTGAGCGAAACGTTGGCAAATTCGGTCATAACATCAACATAATCCAAACCCGAAAAACTTTCTAATTTTAGCATAAATTGGTTAGAAAGCGGTAAATATATACAGCGTGTTTTTGATTAGCAATAAAAGTTATAATAAAACATTTAAAAAAATAAAAATATTGAGGCAAATAAATTGAAAATTACGAACCTGTTTCATTAAATAGTTGGTTGACACCGTTAATACAAAGAAATCAAAAACAATGTTATGACGTTTAATTTACTGTTCTAAGTAATTTACTGACACTGAAAATACAAAGTAACTCGCAGATAACGTATTTATATTTAAATGAGAAAATGTTACGTAGGTAAGGCAAAATCCTAGAATCAATAAATAACACTGCAAAAATAAAACTAAATAAATAAAAATAGTATTTTTAGGGTACAATTATTAAAGTTATCAATCTAAGCAAGCGTATTATATAAATTCAGCTGACCATTTATGCAAAATTAGTCATTGTTCATGTATAGAAACTAACCTAAGAAGAAAATTTATAACATAAACCAAAATTATGATCACTATAAGCAAAATTATTCTAAAGTATGACAACAAACTGATGTTACTGCGCATTAGTAGGCGCTTCTTTCGTCGATCATCTAAAATGTTTTCCTACATTTGTCGAGCTGTAATAAAGGCACAAATAGATTATATGACATAGTCTTTAAATCACGGTCATGTAAGAGTTCACTAAGTAAAACTTTACATTTCATAGGTACTACACTGAAAAAAATGTTCATCAAAACTACTCAAAAGACACGAATCTTTTATCTATGTATATATAGTGCAATTGGCGTCGCCGTAATTTTGACAATACATCCAAAGTAAGAAGTATTTCGGTAAGAAATTCAAATAACTTATAGGTTAACAAAGTTAAAGTTTTTTTGCACCAAACATGTAGAACTGCAATAATTTTTTAATTGATTAAAAGTTCAATGTTTCTCACGTTTATTGATATTTTTCAATTTACAATTACAATTAAATTTAATGAAATTAATTTATAAAAAGTCAACCGCTGCCACTTTCCATTAGTAATAATTTTTGAAACGACCAAATTTCTTCGAATTAACTGATCAAGCAAATAAATAACAGCTGAAACAATACACAACGTAAATATTGCAAAAATAGATCTTAACAATAATCTGTAAATCTATTACTAAATTAAATAAATAAAGTATCAAATAATTATTGTGTTTGAAGTTATTCCAGACGAATTGTATTTATTAAGAAATGCTTATACATAGGATATACTGCAACGTTTAGTTTCTGTGTTGTCCCACTTTTACTATCTTCAAAAGAACTATCTTCAAAAAACCATAAGCCAGATCGAAGTTGATAAGTTACCTGCTGAAATTTTTTTTGTAATTTAAATCGTTTTAGGTCCACTTTCTTTTATTACTAAGTACACTAATTTGCGCGTTTGATTTTCCTTAATTGCTTCTGTTAGTCAAAAAGAGCGTCAAGTACTCACGGTACTTCTTAAGCCGTGGTTTTAATCAAAGTCCTCTACTTTACTTTTTTTTCATTGCCTTTTTATTTGCACTTTACAAGTTATTTTCGAAAATACACTTTTTGTGATTTAAGTCGTTTTAGGTCCACTTTCTAATTGCTTCTGTTAGGTAAAAGCGCGTTGAGTACTCACATTACTTTTCACGCCGTGGTTTCAATGGAAATACTCCAAGTAATCTTTTTTTTACCGGTTTATTATACGCACTTGCGAGAACATATTCTTATTCACACACATAACGCACGCAAATCATATACAGTTATTGCTTTTAGTATGCATTATTAACATATAAACTAAGAATATAGAAAGTGTCATTACAATAGCATGTTTATGAACAACAGCGTTAAAAATCTTTATGATAAACACCAGTTTAATAAAGATAAATTTAAAACAAAATAATAAGAAAAATATAATATATGTAAACAAACAAATTGTTTATGCAAATAAAACTCTTATCTTATTTTTATTACAAATTAGTTGAGATATTTTTCTAAGATTTTATTTACTTAGGTGCGGCTGTACCTTATCCGAAAAAAGTTAAAACTTAGATTAACTTTTAATTGATTGCTGTTGTTATTTAGAAACATAATTATTTGATCAAAATAATTATTTATAATAATATATTATAATTGATGTTTTTGAATTAAACTAAAAATGTTTTTTTGTTACAGGTTAGTAGCCATTACATCTATAAACTGAAACGTTGCAAGGTAAATACACATTTTGTGATTTAGAAATCGATGAATAAAAAAATAACAATTTCAAAATTTTAGAAAAATTAGAGTTATCCTAGTAGACGTTTTAGGGAAACTACAAATATTTCAGTTTCAAAAACTTGCAGTTAAGACTTTTCGAGTACGTTGTATTTAACTAACATTGTTATTTTCGGTTGCACCAAAAAACACTATGTTATATTTCGATTGTACTTTTTATTTTAACACATAAAAACCGTTAATCAAAAAACGACAAACATTTACTAAAAATAAGTTGCTTATTTTAAATATAAGATATCGTATTTTGTTGTGTATACAAGCAAAAAAATTTTATACGTACAAAAAATTAGGTAATTGCTAGCGACAGCTCGTTAATAGTTGGTAGCGACGTAGCTAGCAGTTCTTTAGGTAATCGACCGAAAAACGGATTTATAATAATATATTCTAACGTTAAAATTGAGCGCCAAAGAGTTTTTCATAAAAACAACTAGGAAAAAAGAAAAAGAAACAAAAGGATAACGTTGAAGAAATTAAACAGATGAATTTATTTTCATAAACAATCGATAATAGAATAAGCCAACAATTAATTTATTACATACGTAGATTTTGAAATAATGCTACATTATCTAATTGAAATATTTAAAAACTACATAACCATTGCAGCAAGTACATTCATACATAGTAGAAATAAAATAATTATTTGTATTTGTGGCAAAGTTTATTATACATAAATAATATACGTTGTCTAGGAATGGACTGAAAACAACACACAATCAAAAAATGTTAACACACTTGTGGAAGCACTTATTACGATACTCCTCGTCTAGATTTAGTTAAAGAACTTAAAGCCACGTTATAAACGTGACAATAAAAATTGTGCACTATTACATAATACAGGGCTTCATAAATGATTGGATTCCACGTGACATATATATTAGGCAACCAACATTAGTTGGATTAGCATAACGTAAAAAAATACTAAATGAAAAATTTAATTTGTAACGTCTAAATTAAGGTTAAGTAATTTATTAAAAACGGTAACACATTAATAACAATACCTGTTTATTTGAAATAAAAATAGGTAATAACATTTATTTAAAATTTATAATTGATGTCCAATATGTTGTTCTTTAGCTGCGATAGATGTATTAATTCTTCTCTTTAAATTTTGGAAAAAATTGATAAACCATAATCTGGTACGGAGTCGTCGAAATGTGCTTTTTTAGTGGTTTGTGGCAAGTTTCTACTAACAATCTTAAAAATTGAATGTTTATAATTCACAAATCGAATTAAAGTGACTTTATACGCAGATAATTTTGCCACCGTTTTATTAGGACTTTGAGTACAGTAGGCCTTCCTGTAGGTTTCCCCTTGTAAATGCAATTCCTATTTAAAAATATATTAATTGAAACTTTTTTACGTCGTCGGAAAGCAACGGAAGTAACGTTTCCTTTTGTGAAATATTCGTTGAATTTATCGATGCAACTTTGAAGAGAATACGACCAAGTTTTATTGATCATCACAATTGCGAGTAGGTACCACTTCTCAGTTTGAAAATGCTTCATTACAATGACGGTGACTTGTTTAATAGTAAAGATCGTAAAATGTTATTACTTAATATAAAATTACAAAAATTAGATCTCAAAGTTACAGCTGTTATTCAGTACATACTAACAAAAACACAAAAAGTGCTGAATAGTTATGATTATAACTATTTTAAAATATAAAAAATAGAGAATAAGTAAAACGACGAAAAATAATACTCAGTGTCAACAAAACATCAACCGAAATACTCAAAAAATGTTACTAAGAGGTAACACTCGTGGTAACACTCGTGGTAACACTACCAACCTAAAAGAATGTTGATGCTCAACTCATAGATCACCTGGGAAATAAGTTTTAATGAAAGCCCTGTACAACAACAAAAATGATACAATACCACATAGTCTTGCTCTTGGTCTTGTACTCGCTCTTGGTCTTAAATATAGAGTTTTGTTCTTGGTTTTGCTCGCAAGACTCTTGCAGTCTTGCATTTTTACACCGTACTATGAATAAAACTTCACCATATAAGTCAATGTTGTTAAAAAACATTTAATGGATATTTGATTAATAACGAAAAATTAAGTTATTTTAATAAAAAGTAAAAAAATCTACCATCTAAAAGTACAACTGCATCTGTAAATGGCTTAAGTATTAAAAAAGTGGAAACATGTATTGCTTATAACTTTTATTATTATTAAAAATGAATGTGGATTAAACAGAATTTTTTACTTTTTATTAATCTCCTAAACCTGCAATAAGAACGATGATACTTAATTTTAAGTTTATTTTTGATTTTACATGCCAACAAAATACAAATACACAACTACAAAAGCAAAAATAAAATTAATTGTTTTCAAACAGGCGCCGTGCCGGTTTAAAATTCCTTGTAGGTACCTTTATTGTAAACTAAATAAAACATGCTTTTTGGTACAAATTTAGAATTAAAAATTTGGGACGTTCCTATAAATTGTTTTTTTACGCGTTATTTATTACTTGTATGTACATTTATTAGATCATAGAAATGTGAAGAGTTTATATTCGATGAACTTAAAAAGATATTAAATTAATTCAAATAAGCTAATGTACCTAAAATTCGTAACAGCGTCTTTCAACACTAGGAATCGATGAGAATTAATATTTTATTGGTACCTATCTACCTACATGGTTTCTATTCATATGTAACAGTATCGCTTTGTTTAAATACAAATTGTTTGTAAACTTTTTTCTTCTGGAAAATTAAATTTGTTTTATTGTACACCCTAATTATAAAATGCTTATTTGACATAATTTATTTCAATTAAATTACATTTTAGCCAAATTTCAAATAATTTTATTTAGTTTAAGTAAATATTTTATTTAAGATAATTATAGTAGTTACCTATTAGTTATAATTTTATTTTTCAAACAAACATCATTTTACTAAAGTCGAAACAACCCTTTTTAAAAAAAAAATTTTACTTTTACGTATACATAATATAATATTTTTGGGAAAAACAAATGTTTTTTTTTATGTAGGGTAAACAAAAAAGATAAATAATAGTTCGTAATAAGAAAAAAACCGCAAGATAGTCTTGTTCTTGCCGATATTTTGCAGAGCTTGCATCCAGTCTTGGTCTTGCAACTTTGAGTCTTGGCCTTGCTAATGGCGTTGTTATCTTGCTCTTGGTCTTGCAAATCTTGCGAGACCAAGACAAGACTGCAAGACCAAGACCGATTGTGGCCATCACTAGTGTTCACTGCGCTTTTTAAGTAAAAATGGACCTGGAGCCAATGACCCAATGGAAGTAACGGTTCCAGTTCTGATTTTTCCAATAGCAAAATATTTATAACGGTTTGGGTCCGGTTCCGGTTACAAAAAAATGATTTCGGTTTCGGTTCCTAATTTTTTTCTGTCCATAACGGTTTTTTTCGGTTCAAATCGTTTTAAATAAGTATTATACAAGTTTGGTAATTTGATATGCATTGCATAACTTTTCTTATGGGTCTGTCAAAAGAAGAAAAAGAAAACCAAAGAACCCTATTATGGAAAAGTCAAAATTAATATTTGGACATTTTAAAGGTGGAAGCCTAAGACCCTAAAACAGTAGAAACATGAAACATTTATTTCTAATTTTTAACATAATTTATTAGATTAGACTAGTATTTCAAATAATCGTGAAACAACAAACTAGTTTGTTAAAAACTTATATTTGTTTGTTTGTTTCTTATTTTTATTTTCTTTATCTTGCCTTTTTCTTTTTCTGCAATTACTAGCATTCAAACTGGAAGCGGTAGTTGTCCCTGTTAGTTCAGGTTATTATTATCCCATTATCAGTTGTTATTGTATAAATTTGTTTTTCCTTTATTTCAAAATCGTATATATTGTATATTTATTCCAAGAAAAGACCGATCTAACCTACTAACAGCATCTACTTTAACGCAAATCAAGAAACATTCATTAATTCTAATTTCATTGCATTATATTCTGTATTTACATAACTTTGAATCGATTCTGGAGTCAGACCAGTGGCGGCTGGTGGTCAATCATACCAGAGGGTCATTTTGAAATATTCAGAAAAACGCGATTATCACAAAAAGTAACAAAAACTTTTTTGCATTAAAGCTATTTATATTTAAGATCTATTCGTCTATCTTTAGATTCAGCAAAATAATCGATAACAAGTTCATTAAAATTTACAATGTTTTCAATTAAAAATTTTTCCATGTTTCTTCAAATCCACAAATCCATTCTGATAAATCGTACATAGATTTTTTAAAATTACGGTGTACTTCTTTATTTTTATGTTTACTTGTTTATCGAATTTGAAGTAAAAGCCGAGGACAACCATTGGTTTTAAATTCTAAACGTCTTTTAAAATTTAAACTATTATTAGCGATTTATTTTTTTATTAAACAAAAACGACAATATGTACTTAAACAATTAATTTTCTTTTAACTTGTGAAAGTCATTGACATTGGTTACAAACGAATATTATAAAACAACTAAAAAATCGAGTGCAAAGTTTGTCGTATGAGATAAAAAATGTGCATTCCAGCATTTTTGTTTTACAAACACGTATTGCGGAGATAATAATAAATGACGTAAGCATAGCATTGAGTACGCGAAATGGGACCCGGCTGACAACCGCAGAAACCATTTAGTTGTCTTTTTCTAATTCGCATAAGATTGTATTATGCGTGTTGCACTCTTGACTACAATAACTATCATTTACGATTCGACTGCATTATATAATACAATATAACACACAGGGACTATAAAACACAACAGCCTCGGGTAAATTCGTAAGTTTTCGCATCTGCTGCGCTTATTACAATGAAAATTGAAATTCAAACGCTGATAATTTGATTTAAACGCGGGTTCTTGTAATTTTAAATTAAATAAAATAATTTTCTAATTCATTTTGGAGGGTCATTGTCCGAATGACCTAATAGAGAAGCCGCCACTGAGTCAGACATAAGCTTTCTCTTTTCTTTTGCAATCCTTCTAAAATAGGATCTAATATTTTACGAAAACAAAAACGAGTCCTTCATTAATGTAAAGGGTCTGCCATTCGAAGTGACCAGTTCAACACAAGCTTCTATTAAATTTTGCTTTGAATTTTGTCTATTTCTTTTAGCTTCAACTGGTCATCTTTCTATCTATATATCCTATAGTTTGTCTCTCAAAGTCAGTCTCTTTAAAATCATGAAATCGTAACAGATGTTTTTTTTAAGTTTGCACCATGATTTCCCTAAAATATTGTGTATATAAATGTATGAACTGGTTTAAACACTGCCTTGTTCACACAATAATGCATAAGAAATAAGAATAGTTACTTTTATCTTTTGATTGCATGTTTTGCAACAAAAATTTTTCTACATCGTAATTGAAACGTTTGTGAGCAATGTTTGTTGTTGCTCTTCCCATATTTTAAACTCGTACCTAATCAACAGTTTTAAACTAGATCTACAAATCATTTATTTGTTTATATATAAAAGAAAAGCACAAAATGTATTTTAGTTGATCTTTTTTACAATGTTATTAAACTTAACCTTTAAATTGATTTGGCAACATTTTACAAATATGGTAGTGGCTAACGTATCACCGTGCTGTGACGCTGTGAGTCAATCTGCAATTGGAAAACAACTTCCTAAATGAAATGCTCGTTTTGCGTTTCTACGTTTATTATGTTTTATTGGCGGCAACGTTTAGGAACCGAAAAAAACCGAATAGAAAAATAAGGGTTTCGGTTCTTTACAATTTTTTTTGCATGGAGAAATAACGGTTTCGGTTCCGGTTCCGGATCAAAAAAAATACCGGTTTCGGTCCGGTTTTCGGTTTTATATCGGTCCGGTCCAGGTCCCTGGTTTTAACAAATCAAAACGTAATCACGGTACATGTGATAAAACTACTACCGTAGCTCTTATTTTCTGTCTATCTACTTCTCTCTGTTGCAAATTCATGAAGTATAAGTTAAAAAAAAAGAAAACTAGAAAGTATGGCGTAATTTTCTCACAACTGAGATAAAAACATTTCTTAAAACTGACTGACTGACTGACTGACTGACATTAACAAAAAAAATTGCGATTTTAGAGCTTAAGGTTTTTCCACAAAATTTAAAATCTATTATAAATTTATAATTTGTTTAATTAATTAAATTAATTAAAATTATTGACAGCACTAAATACGTTAACGATTTTTGAGAACTATATTGCAAATCACACAAATTAACAAAAATTATTTTTATTAATATATACGTAAATACCGAGACAGAACAAAAATTCTTCTTATTCTTTCTCTTGTTTAAGTTTCTTGATTAATTTAGTAATTTTCTCTTTGCTCATCTACATTTTGTATGTATCCAGTTTTCTGAATCTGAAATAAATAGTTTTAATTAAATAAAAATCTGAATTAGTTGTGTGTTTCACTTGTAACAATTGCTTTATAGTACTGCAAACATTCATTGATAATATAAAAATAGTAATAATTCACACGTTTATCCTACGTAAATTAATCGATTTTAACTGTACGTTTTAGATAAAGCAGTACTATAAACAATAGAAATATGCTTAAACATTGTAGCTTAGAATAAATGAAACCATAGAGAAACAAGTTTTGTTCGTAATTACAAATGTTACATTTTATGTAATTCAATTTTGTAAGATTACGGTATAATTATTTTTTGTTGGTTGGCATTTAAAATTTTAACATTATTAACTGTTAAAATTTATTAAGAATTTAAAAAAAGTAAATTTAGGTATCTGCTTAAGTTAGCCATCAATTAACTTAGATACGCCAGATCAAGTTAATTGTGGTTAATCTCCAGAGGTTGATTTACACTGCCGAATTTAAGAATTAAAGCTGAGACGCATCATGAATTTTAATGTTTGCTTTCTTTTCGTTTCCAACTTTCTATTGTCTTAATATAATGTTATATAAAT
This sequence comes from Aquatica leii, assembly GCA_035610365.1. Lineage (NCBI taxonomy): Eukaryota > Metazoa > Arthropoda > Insecta > Coleoptera > Lampyridae > Aquatica > Aquatica leii. The sequence goes on from CM069432.1 coordinate 53,898,875, forward strand.
AATTAATGTGAAATAACAAAGTTGGTATTTTGCGGAATTAGCAATTACATAAATAAATTAGTTAAAAAAACAGTAATAGCAAACACAACTGTAAATATGTCGATAATCTTAACGTTTCTATGAAATTGGTTACGTTTTAAGGAGTTACGCCAGTCTTCTATACTTTAAAACGCTTGATATGATTTTTATTTGTACTTACGATATTAAACCCATTTCAGTGTATAAATGTACAAGTGGTGATGTATTCGAAAAGATCAAGTACGTGCTTGAACTTCTTGATCGTGTTACAAAGCCAACATCGTCACCAAAGTTGCGATTCCTCACCTTAGCTTCGTCGTCAAAGAACATATTATCTATAAATAACTTACAACATAACACCTGCTCGCACTTCACCAGTCTTCACTACCTTTAGTCAGCACAAACGTTGAACCTGGGATAGAATACTACGTGCTTTGCTTGTATAAGAGCTCTTCTCAAATACAAAGTGAACATCGTAGTCGCTTCGATGCCCTTAGAGATTTCGAAGAATTCACAATGGTATTGTAATTACGGTTACTCATTATTTTGACTAAAAAGTACTAAGAATTTTGTCACAGCTTAATTTTTTTCTTTTAATTTTATTTTGCTGTAGAAATTATATATTATTAAATTTAACGTAAACATACTGAGCAAATAAACCGAATTTAATTTCACATCACATTTTTCCAGAGCCCGAGTTAATAATAATCAAACGTAAATAAACTTTCACTGAAAAAGGCTAAAGTAAACAAACAATTATAGAGTTGTTTGGTATTAACTTGCTTACTTAATCGAACGTAACAACATGAACTGATGTTAATATTTTTACTGCAGCGTTTTTTTTAATTTAAGCGTTTATATAAATTTCGTAAATACATTAAGCTAACATTTTTAAAAACAAACTAAATGGGGTAGCAACCTTCTACATAGATGCCGAGTAGGGAAAAGTGTAGGTAGATTTGTGTAATAGGTCCCTGGCGTGTAATATTGTATTTTTGTTCAAATCAGGTTTTATGTACTACAAGACAGACTCTTATAGTTCATAGAAAAGTGGTTGAATTTTTTTTAATAGATCTCGCATTGTTTAAATGATATAAACCTCATTTACACTACAGTAATATTTTTGGACATAAACTATCAACTACCGTATATTAAAACATACATTTTACTGCAATGCATTACAGTGTTACTTAAAATCGTTTTCATATGTAAATACAAATATTTTGTCTTTAAAAAAATCTAGTCATTAATATCGGTCAAAACATATTCAATCTTATAATAAAAAAAAATTTACAAAACAAGTTTTGTTTTATAGCTCTAAAGGGAGTTCAAAAATTACAAACCTAATAGACTTGTTAAGTGTGACGTCATGGCTGAAATTGCAACAATGCTTTGTTTCCAAACAAAACAAATGAACCTAACATTTTAACCACGTTTTTAACAAGATAGGGTTTAGTACGATTGTGTTACGATTTTTGTCTTAAAAGTGTTGCTTAGAATTATGAGTCATTTAGTAAAATTATCTCAAATAACATTGTTTTTCAATAACGAGCCAAAATTACTTGAAAGAGGAGAAAACGCATTGGAATCAAACCATGTTTGTACAGTAATTTTGGATAAAGAATTAAAAATTATAAAAGGCACTATTCTTGCTAGTATGCGAAAAAAAACTTATCAAGTTGAAGTAAGTAAAATGATTTTTATAAAGAAACCATTGCAATTATGATTTTTAGGTATTATTTGACGATACTTGGCACATATCCAGTGCGTCTTGTGAATGTCCCAGAGGTCAAGTTCGTTGTCATCACATGGCAACTTTGTTGCTATTTGGCCATTATAATTATTCATCAACCGATATAAGTTGTAAGTGGTCAGCACCAAAAGGTTCTCAGGGGCATGATGTGAAAACGATGAATGATCTATATCCTATTTCTAAAGCTTATCAAGCAACTACATGTGTTTTAAGTGATTCTGTTGTGGAAGAATTTAAAAATAAATTAAGTGTTTTTGAAGGAGCAATTGGATTTGGATGGTTGTTATCTGATTACGATAATTCAAACGAAATTATTATAAACATTGAAGATATTATTTTTTCTGCCGAATTTATGAAGCATAATATAAAATATTTTAAAGACAAGGTTTCCGTAAACCAGGAAAAAATAAAATTGATAGCGGAAGAAACAAAAGGCCAAGTTTCCAATTACAGGTGGTTGATGTGGCGGAAGAATCGTTTAACTGCTAGTCAGTTTGGCATCATACTTAAAGCATGTGCCAGGAATAAATTCCCACCATCTTTATTTAAAACCCTGGTAAGTCAACTAGAAATATACTTATAACTTAAGTAATATTTAATGCATTTGAACATTATATTCACTAACAGCACAAGTTTGTAATGTAATTAAACATTCATAATTGTTTTACCTATAAAGTTCGTTGTGAATTAGCACATAATTTGATATCTTTCAATTTTTTTTAGACAAATGCTTACAATATGGATAATGTTAAAAGCATACAATGGGGTCGGGATCATGAGGAAGATGGAATTAAAGCTCTTCAGAATGCATTCAATACAAAAGTATCAAAAACAGGAATTTGGTTGCACGAATGTGGGTATTTGGGAGCAAGTCCAGATGGACTTATTAATGATGATATTGTGGTAGAAATTAAATGTCCTTATAAATACCGATCAACATCAATCCTAGAGGATATCATGAAAACTAAAACTTATATAATTTATGTGAATGAAAATGGAAGTGTTGAAGTAAATAAGGAACACATTTATTACTACCAAATTCAGGGGATGCTGTCCATTACCAAAAGAAGATTATGTTATTTAGTAGTTTGGACACCTATAGATGTTCTAATTACAAAGATTGAAGCAGAAGATTTTAGTAATCATATAACTACTTTACAAAATTTTTATATCGAGCAATATTTAAAATTTTTATGTGGGGAAAAATATAAAGAAAATGTAAATTATTGGCATTGTTTTATTTATGATATAATATATAATTTTAATTATTCATCATCTGCTATGTTGACTAATGGAAACTGCATATTGGTAAGTGCAGCGATTACTTGAAAAATTACAGTAGCCTGTGGAAGTAGTTTATGGGATAACCCTGTTAAAATACGGAAACATTTAATTCTGCGAATTACTCTTTCGACATGGATTCGTGCAGATGCTATTGTTTTGGTTTGAACGACTTGCATTGGAGTAAACTGGGATGTGCTCAAAAAAGGAGGTATATTTAAATGAACTCCTTGTGGCAATAAATCTTGTATTAGAAATCCCTTGTCTGCAAGTATTAAATCCCCAGCTACCATTTGGGAAAGAACATTAGAGTGCGAAACAATTTTTTTATCTGATAAACCACCAGGATATAATTCACTCACAAATGTTATCACTCCATTTGGTGCTACACCTACTAACGCTTTTAATGTGTTGTGATGCTTATAATAACTATACATTTTTTTTTGCTTATCCATTGATTGTGGTTTTATTGTTGCAATTTCGGTGCAATCCAAAATAATTCGGCAATTAGTAAATGTTGAAAATGATACTGGCAAGCAAGATCGATTTTTGTCTCTTAAAGGTATTTTTGCCATAAATTTTAAAAACAAAGTTTCGTGCAACACATGTATCCATGTTATAAATATGTTTGAAACTGTCGCAACACTAATGTTAAAGCGAAAAGCTAAATCTTTATACAATAGGTTCAGACGTAACTTCATTAATGTTAGAAGTAACTGGTCTTTCTTTGGAATACTTCCCACAGTCCAACCATTGTAATAGTTGATGTCTATGTTTCCAAGCAATTCAAACAATGTATCAAATAGATATTTGTTGGGAATACCCGTATAGCACATTATTAATGAATCATCTGCAATTTGTTGAAATGAAAGGCGGGACTGATAATTCTGAAATTGCTTCTTTAAAATTTCAACATCTTGTTTTAAAAAGTAATTATCTGCTTCGTTTAAAGATAAAAACTGAAATCTCTTGCAGCTGCTTGCACTACTGCTACTTTCAGATACAAACTGCGAAGGTAAAGTGCTGATTGGAAAAATTTGCTTTGACGTAGATGGCAAAGATTCTTCAACTTTCACACAACTGTGAAAACAAGTGATAAGTAATCTCATATTTTTAATAAGCACAAACATACTGTAGTTGATTAACTTCAGTGTCTATTTGACGAGTCATTTCCACAGGCACACTTTTTTGTAAGTTTTTTAGAATACGTTTATCTCCAATTATATTAAAATGACAGCTGCATACCAATGACCAACTTGATGGTGCTCGATCCTTTCTCCTGTAAATAAATAAGTTTATGTAATCTTCGATAAAATTGAAAACATTAATTTATCTACTAATAAGTAAAACACATACCCTAATGATTTAATCCACTCTTCTCGCTCAACTGGATTTCTTGGAAACCTATAGAATTTGCACGTCTTCCTTTCACTGTAGTGGTTACAAACAAAGCACATAACCATTTTCGTAAACTATTCTTAAAAATAATATGTAAAATGGATGTAATAATTAGTAATTGTCATACCTTTCAAACAAAGAAAATTAATAAAAACAGCGGTTAAAAAACTAAAGAAAGAATAATACAACAAAAAACGCAAGAACACAACAGACATCAACAAAAACACTAGCCAAGATGGATCAAGATAAATAAGGTTATGTAGAATTTATTATGTTTGGAAACATTGCGGCGTTGCCATTTTACAAATTGATGTCATCACTGAACAAGTCTATTAATTAAGGGGGTATTCTGGTCTAGAAATTTAAAAAAATCGATTTTTTTTTATTTCATATTTTCAAAGCTGAACCTTTTAAGAATGCGTCTTTAAGATGATTTTTCAAAGTTCAAATTGTTTTCGGAGATATAGCTGTTTTCGTGACGCGAACCAAAGGTAACCCTATGTATTTTACAATAATATTTTATATTTAGCGTTCAGTTAGATCCAGTTGCTGACAGTTAAATTCTAACCGCAACATATGTATTGCCCATCTGGTGCGGAAAGTTGGTGTAAGTGGCAAAAAGCTGTATATGAAGGTACGTTGCAAGAATTTGATTACGAAAATCCTCCTTTGGGTGATAATGTTTTAAAAATTATAAAACCAATTTACGAGAGTTTATCGTCGGAGGAGTTACTGACTCGTTGTTTAGATTTAGAAACCCAAAATAATAATGAGTCCCTAAATTCTTTGATTTGGACTTTTGCGCCCGGATTGAACGCTCTGAGATTCGAACATCTAACGCGTCAAAGGAGGCCAGAACTGCTCGATTGGAAGAGAGAAAAGCGGAAAATGCTTTTTTCGAAGTCGAGGAAGGTCTCATGTATGCAGCAGGAATGGCAGATTAAATGCATGTTAGTATAAAGTATCACTTTATGGCTTAAACTGCGCGAAACTTGACGCGAAACTTTAAACGTCTTTTTCTCGAAACTATCTTTTTTAAAATGGTACCCACGATTTCTCAAGTTCTATTGAACTGATTTGCTTGAAATTTGGCGTGGATCTTGTCTAGACACTTCTCTATCGTACCAACTATCATCAGAACCAAATTTGAATTTTTTTCTATCTTTAAAAAATTCAGAAAACTTAAAAAAAGTAGTACAAAAATTAATTTTTTATTCAGGCAACTGCCATTTTGTGAAAAAATATATTTTTCTGCTTTTTATTAGTTAGTACGATAGCGGCATTACTCTAGATTAATCACTTTTTTTTAATTATTCAGATTGCTAGGGGGGTTGGAATCGTGGTCACCGTCGCACGCCATTTTTTTGAGACTCTCCACTTCATCGGCCGATAACTTTTTGAGTTTTTAATGTTTTCACTTTTTTATTTCTTTTATGTATTCTTGAAATATTAATTAATATCTTATAAAGAAATGGTTTGTAAAAATACTGTTTGCCTATTTCTTACGGCACTTCAAAAAGTACCTAAAATTCATGCTTCTAGACCGTAATACCGCCTTAATGAACCCAATACATACATTTGCTGTACGAATAAGTTAGTTTTGATCTCCTAAGGTGAATTTTAGTTTTTTTTTGTTTAATTTAGCATTGATTTTTTTAAAGAAAGATTTGGTTAGCAAGACAAGAATATTTGTAAGTGCATACTTATTTGCTTGAATCCGCTTGGTTTTTGCAATGGGTAGAGAAGCATTATTCAGTTTTAACATAACACACAAATGCCTAGATGTTAATAAAAAATCATGATCCACGCTTCCTGAATTATCAAAAATGATTTATTAGAGTTTGACCTGACAAACTTACGCAAATACTAAAATTAAAACATTGTTGAAAAAATACAGACTGTAGTGTAATTTTGTTCCCCGTTAATTAAAGCGACAGGGTTGCAATAAAAAAAATTAAAGTGCTTTGTTAATAATAATTGACACAACTGTCGTCAGTTAAATATTTTGTATTAATTTTCGATAAAAATAACACTTTTTAATGAACTTGGTGAAACATTTATTAACGTGCTTTTTAACATTTGGTGCCGAAACCCGGGAAGTGCTTGTTCTGTTGTCAAACATGGAATCGAATAAAGTCGATGTAACGTTAAGAAAAAAATACCGTTCTCAACTGACAAGATTAGGTAATAACGTGAACGATATAATAAAATCTGCGGAAATTCAAACTGATGAATTGGAGGTAACGTGTGAAAAAATTAAACTTTTGCGAGTATCAATTAACGAATTAAACGAAAAAACTATCAGAACTTTATCGGATGAGACAATGCAATCGGAATGTGATAAAGTTGCCGATTATGAATTTAGTGCTATGGAGGCTATTGCAAGTTTAGAAGCATGCATAAAACGAAAGCTAAGGGCGGACTGCCGCGATTCTTTAAAATCACCGAAAAGCGCACACAACTTAGAAATGCCGACGATAATCAAATTCTACCGCAAAGAAATACACTAAAATCTGTGAGATTACCAAAGCTCGGTTTGTTAAGGTTTAATGGAAATTTGGAGGCATGGCCGGGTTTTTGGGAACAATATTCGCAAGCAGTACATAATAATAACGAATCAGACAATAATTCTAAATTCACATATTTAAAATCACTCTTAACGGGAAGAGCTACATTTTTAATTTCTAGTTTAACGTCGAGTCAGACCTCGTTTTTATGACGCTTTGGAACAAGCTCAAACTGCATCTAGCGAAAATAAAGATAAATCAAACGGTAAATACTTTAATAATGATTCTAGTAATCGTTTTAATAATAAATCGCAAAATAACGCCGCTATTAGTGCACAAGGTCTGATGAATGTTGTAAAAGATTGTTGTCTGTTCTGTAAAAATAAATATCACGAAACAAATAATTGTAAGAGCGCTTCTGTAACTCTGGATTAAAGAAAAGCTATTTTGCAGAACAATTTTAGGTGTTTTCGTTGCACGGGTCCGAATCATAGGTCTAAATTCTGTAAAACCAAAGACATTTCTAGTGATAGCTGCACAGAGAAAAATCTTTGTATACTGACAATACCAATTTGTGCAGTTTTATTGCATTCATTTGTGTAGATTAAATTGTACAGTTTTTTTTAATTATATATAAACAATTTTTATATTTCAAATTGATTGTACCGTATCACAATTTGTTTAAAAACTGATCTAAAACGGATAATAAAGTTTTGCACAATGTTGTAATACTTTTTTAAAACTATGCTTGAAGTATATTTTTACCCAATGATATGTTAAATGTATAATAGCGTTACGTTATCTAGGTCCATATTCTCTTTGGTTAATTTTGCACAATATTCTTCAAATTATTATTATTTCGTTTAGCTTTTTATTGTACAACTTTATGCATTAAATGTTATTTACTTAAAATTAACATATATTGGGTAAATTGTCAATAACACCCCAACTAGCATTTTTAGTGATTGCGACGTGGCAGCCACAGTCGTAGGAACTGTAGAGTGGCGTGCCACTAGTCACTACCACGTTACAGGAACAGTTCTATACCGTGGCTACCACCAAAATGGGGAACAAATATTGGGTGGTCGTTACGTGATTACAACCATTTTATCACTTATAAAATAACATTACAGCCAGGTAAAATCCACGTCGCTGCCAAGTGGCGGCGTGGTGACCATTAGTGGCCCTGAACATTTCAGAAACTGCTTTAATGTATTTATATCTCTGTCTCATTTTTAAATGTTGTTTACTTTCTCATCTAGATCCCTTCTTTATTTTACAAATGGACAACTAGGTTAACTTCGATCAAACTGTTTTAAGTTTTTATGAACTACATGTTTATTATTGAATTTGTACAACATTTGCTAACAGCAAAATTGCAACAAATGCAAGTTTACTGTTAAATGTAGAGGTTATAGTTTGAAATATAACCATGTGCCAACAAAATCTTCATTTTTTTTAGAAAACCAAAATTAAAAAGTCCTAAATATAAAATAAAAATTAAATAACTATGCAATCTAAAACACATTTTATTAGTATTTACATTATAAATTTAATTATAATTCATTAATTTCTTACATTCACTGTGTTGTTACTTAGAAATTTTATATATTTAGAATAATTGGCAAATTTTTGTTAATGGCGGCATAGGGATTCTTCATAAATATGGCTACTTAGAAATAAAGTAACTGTTAAGTGGCAAAAACTAAGGATAGCCACTTTGGAGTTACTTTCACTCATAAGTGGCCAAAAGAACTAAGAAACATCCAATCAGATTTCAGAACACTTAAAAGTGATTTTTAAAAGTGGCAGCATTGGTGGCAACTACGTGAATTTTGTTAAACGGCCACTCAATAAAATTTACATGCTTTCACGTTCATCTTCATAATGAAGTTGGATACATAACCTAACTAATTTATATTTTATTATCAACTTCATTTTATAACATATAATTACAATCAATTATTTTGAACACTCTTAATAATATTGTTATCCAGCTTATACATTTGTAATTGTTCTAAATCATTTTCACATTATGGATTATATGTGTTATTAAATGTCAAATTTCTAATAAATAACTTTACTTTACGGATTAAACTTTTGATGTCTTCCTGGAAAACAATTTTAGATTAGACAGATTTAAATACTAGCAGTGTATTTTTATTTATACCGAGCCGAGATGCATTGTAGGAAATAGGCCACTATTTAGTTACTGTAACTTAAAAGTGGATTTCAGAAGTAAATGTCACTCTGTAGTGGCTTTAATCTAAAATGTCTCGTGAAAATCACTTATGGAAGTGGCTAAAACGTTACAACAACGACAACATACCACTCTAGAGTGCACCTACATTTTAGGTATATTTTAAGTTTCCAAAACGTGACCAAAACTTTAATAGCCACTTTAAAGTGGTTATTACTTTAAAGTAAGATTTTAGTGATTCGATTTAGTGGTTGCCACTTTAATTTTCCACTCTAAAGTTAAAAAAACTTATAAGTGATTTTACTTAGTGAAAATAACGTTAAAAAAACTTTACTTTTCACCACAAAGCTACAGAACTACAAAGTGGTTAAAAAAGGATGTATCCACGTAATTTCCACTATAAATCAATAGAATAAAGTTATTATTACTAAGAAGTTGCATATAAAGTGTTAAATACGTAATAATCACTAAACTGAAGTGGCAGTATAAGTTATTCTCACTTTGATGCTACTTGGGACGTTACAAATCTTAAGAGCATTATTTATTCATATTTAAATAGTATACTTATTTTATATACTTATTTTTTTCTTTGAGGGATATCTTAAAATTCCATCACTGCTTGTTATCGATTCACTCCAGATTTTTTTTATAAATGTGGTTGATTTGCCCGTTGCTACAGCAGCTAGTTTAGCTGCCTTCTCTAAAGGGAGAATTTATCGAAAAACTTCACAACATTTTTAATAATGTTTCTTGCTTCGAAATGAATGGTTTTCTTCGATTTAGATTTCATGTTGATAAATAACAGCTGAAACAATACAGAAAGTAAGTAATGTAAAAATCTCCATCAGAAATTAACTCTTGTTCGTAGAATTAAATTAACACTGGAATTAAACACAGACTTTAAAGTAATGAATGAGGTTATGCTACAAAGCTTATACTTAAAAAATGTTATAAATACACTTACCTTGTTCAAATAACAGCGTTTCAAAAAGTCTTGACAAAAACTAACTGAATAACTACGAATTTTTCAGAAAACAGGAGGTAAAGATGTAAACAAACCCAACGCAATCAAGGAATTTTGATTGTAGAAATCTTTTCAAGCGAACGGTACTTGCTAATTGTGATTGGTTGAAACATTTATCGCTTCAAATTTTTAAAGTTAGTTCACATATTTTCCGAGAACTTTATTTACTTCGGCGCTCTGCATGCGCTCTGTAAGTGTCAACATCAGCGTCTTTACATACAACGCGTTATCGGGTAATTTTTTTAGAGGGAACGTTTACCATAGACAATTATGCTATTCTACAGTTCGTTCAATTTTTTTCTTTATTCCGAGTTAAAAAAAATTGCATAATCTTATTGTAATATATATTATCAAAGCTGTACGAGAAACTAAAACAAAATTGTGTAAAATACTAGCACATTGTTGTCGAATACAAAACATACTAAAGTTTATAATATTTTTAAAACAATTTGTCAAATAAAACTTCATAACCTATCTATCCAAACGTATTAAATAAAAGCGTGCAAGCCTATAGTATAAATATAAACAATTGTAGTAATATCATCAACAATACAGTTATGCGCAATCTTGTGCAAAATTGTGATACAGCATTTCTCTCTGTGTGTAAAGGCAGGCACGTAACTGCTTTATGTAATCCGACATATCAGCCTAAACCTACTAGTGACGAACAGACCGTCAACCGTGACAACCTTTTTTAGTAGTCGCATCGATAACGTATATTTACAAACTGCATGTGTTTTTTTGAATTCGCGTAATGACAAAAGCATTTTGGTGCGCGCAATTGTCGACGGCGGAAGTCAATTAACGTTGGAACTCACAAAATTTCGATTTGTTCATTTGGAAGTATGGAAAAGAAAATATCAAAGTTGTGTACAAAGAGTTAGTATAATAATGAAATAATAACGTTGCACGCTATTGAAGCTCCTGAAATTTGTTTCGATTCTTTAATGCCGCCTTCATTGGATGATCCATTAATATGTAAATTTAGCAAAAATCATAAACTAACCGATTTAAAACAAGGTAAGTTGTTACAAGCTTTTGGTATTACGAACCTGCACGGCCAACTCGCAATAATCGGAGAGAGGGGAGGTCCACACTAAATATAGAAAAGATGTTGCAGGGCGCCAGAGCTTATCCCAAAGTAATTCTCTGTCTTGCTCAGGACAGTACGGTATAAACCTTGTAACACTATGTTAAGTTCGTAATTCCTCTACTCAGCTGTTCGAGTAGTCAAAAGTAAGTAATAGTTAACGATAATCACAGGAGCAGGAAAGATAAAAAGAAAGATTAACAAGTATAATCGATTTAATAGTTTAACGTTGGATAATAGTCGAAGATATGAGATTTACTATTAGCAGGTAGAATTAATACCTATCACAGTTTGCATTAATAATTATAAGAAACTTTGATTAAAGAGTACATAAAATTTTTTAGATTATATCACAATCCTCCTACATAAATGCCTGTAGCATCGGCAACACACATCACAGAAAAAGATTATATCGAATAGAACAGCATACAAAGTCACCGAATAACTAAGTTTCCCTCACAGCATGCGATACAAGTATGACATGATTAAAATTACCTTATTGGTATATAAGCAATAACGCAGTTACAATCATTAACATTTAAATATAATTCTGTGTACAACTTTGGTGATCTCGATATAAAAAAAATCAAATAAATAACTCACCTAATAAAGTTTCCACTTACACGTCGAAAACGTTTTCTCGTCAGTGGCCTGTAATCAATTGTGAAACACAAATCGGATCATAATCGAGTTCACACAGAACAAAAGCTACAAAAGATAGTATTAGTAAATAATTAAATGGCATATAAAACCCGTTGTATCGTGTACTGTAAGAAATAGTCTTAACACAAGTGACTGATAACACATTCGATTTCTTCATTAATCATATCATTGAACCCCAAGGTATAGAACGATGTAAGTAGTAATTCAAGACAGGTGGCAGAATACACATTCGACTTCTAATTTCAAATCAACATCCCCGACACAACGTTCGACTGGACCCCGATGTTATTTAAGTACCAAGCCCTCACGACAGCTGATAGGCTCGGTAGATTTATTCCTTAATAGTAGTTATGCATCCCAATTGTTGATTTAATTCCAAAATGGTAGACAACGTGGTCGGAACCGGCTGTCATATGAATATAGAAATTACGAAAGAAAGAATAGATTTAAGACAAAATAACTTACCCCGTGCCGAAATAATCGTAAAACCTTCTACCTCGATTTATAAATTTATGTTCATCACACGTGATGTTCTTAAAAATTTAAGAATCAATTCGAAAACCTCGACACCGGACCGTTACTGTTGTTTACAGCTTAACGTCTACTTGATCGAATGACAGTCACGAGAAAGGATCGGTAGGGGGCGTCCCAACCATAAACCAATTTCAAGTCAAAAATACATAGGCGTACCTACTGAAAATTTCGTCCGTAACAACACAAGCGTACGTAAAGAAAATTACCGTAACACAGTTAGACAAGGATAGAATTTCTTTACTTATAGGTGCTTATAATTATTGGTTAATTGTTAATAACGGGACTAAGCATTTAATGGGTAAATTGTCGGCTGTGCATACAAAGTTTGGTTGGACCATACACGGAAGCAGCTGTGAAAAAACGAAAAGCTCTGTAGTCAACGTGTCGACTATTTTGTATACTCAAATGTTTGAAAGCGATAGTGAGAGCGGGATAGTTAACGAACCTAATTTAAATTTATTATGGGATTTAGAGACAATCGGAATTAAAGTGTCGGAAACAAAATCGATAGACAATTTTACCGAAAATTTTATTAAAAATAACGTGGTTTTTCAGAACAGTAGATACAAGGTGACATTACTGTGGAAAAAAGACAAAAATATCGACTCAAATTTTGAGGGTGCGTTTGTGCGTGTAAAAAACTTAATATGGAAACTTTGTAAAAATGGCCAACTTGTTGAATATGATTGAGCAGTGCGTGAATACACCAAACTAGGTTGTGCCGAACCTGTTAACGAAATAGAGGTAAAACACCTACTATATGCCACATAGGCCTGTATACAGATGGGATAAAGAAACTTCCCAAGTGCGCGTAGTATACGACGCGAGTGCACATGCGACAAATATGCCTTTTTTGAACGAAAAACTTCTAACGGGTGAGAACTTGGTACCGGATTTGGTGAAAATTCTATTAAATTTTCGTATTCGTAACGTGGGTCTTATAGCTGACATAGAAAAAGCATTTTTGTAAATTTCATTGAGATCGTGATTTTCATAGATTTCTTTGGTTAAAACTTCCGATTAACAATGAAGTAACATCAATGGAAGAATTACCAGACCTACAGGTAAATAGAATGTGTCGTGTTCCATTCGGAATTACCACCAGACTTACGTTGAGAAAACACTTTTTAAGCCAGTTTGATCGAGATTTTGAAAAACTTTTGTTAGAGTCCTTTTATGTAGGCAATTTTGTCATAGCAGCTGATAACGAAAACAAAGCTTTAAAGATTTATGAGTTTTCTAAGAGCGTAATGTCTATTGCAAGTAACGGCTTATGAAAAGCATCCCATAATATTGCTTAAGAGTTCCAAACTAACGACAAAAATAATTTGGAAAGCTCATAACGAATCAATGCATAGCGGAATAAATTCTACATTGGCTCTTATAAAAAAAAAATATTGGGTTATTTGAGATCGACAGAAGATAAAATCAATAATAAGTAAATGTGTAGTTTGTAACAGGTTAAAAGGAAAATCGGGTATGGAAGCGTTTGCTTCGTTACCCCGTGATAGAATAAATGTGGTGAATCTATTTAAAATCACCGGAAGAGACGTTGCAGGACCATTATACGTTAGATTTAATGATGACGACAAAACCAAAACATTAGTTGTTTACTTGTGCCGTTATTCGTGCAGTGCATATTGAGTTGGTTAAAAGTTTTTCTACCGAAAGCTGTGTACAGGGCTTACGCAGGTTGTAACATTCTTCAAAAGCATAACAAATAAATGAATTAATGCACCAGCCAGATCACAAAAATATTTATTCAAAACACACATTAAAAACAAACTACATAAGAGCAATGAGAAATTTTCATATTTATTTAATTAGAGTCGTGGGAATTCTTACGTTACTTAAGATTAATAATTTTCAATTTGATAAATACAAAAATTTTATAAATTTGGACGCCACAATATTTTTTATCTATGATGGGTTAAATATTGAAACCAAAAACAAAACTTAACTTAAAACTAATAATTACAGATTATTTACATACTTGTCCTTGAAGGTATTTTATCACTTACGAATTGCGCAGCTTCTATTTAGAGTGTGGTCATCATGTGACTCATTGAAATGATGCAATATGATGCAATTTCCGTAAATCGTATATTTATTCTTTCACGAAGATTTGATTGATATCTTGCCTTTTAAATCAATAAAATTGATAACCGTAGATCGTAGTTTCCATAATTGTAGACCAGAGCTGGGCAGTAGTTAACTACAAAGTAGTTAAACTACTAATCTAACTACTTTATTGTTGACGATAGTTGTATTCTATATATTCAAGTTACTTTAATTTAATAATGTAACTGTAGTTGAAATAAATTACTTTTTTCGTGTAATCGTATTTAAAAAGTAGTTAGCTACTCTATTTTAACTACAAAAATAGTTAAACTACTTTGTTAATAGCTTAACTACTTTACTAATAATTAAACTACTTTATTAGCGGCTTGAATTACATGCAATGGCTACAAGTATTCAGCTTGCATTGCAGTTTCGCAGGTTAAAACGTGTCCTTCAAGTGATGAACGGTAACGCAGAAGTAAACATGAATGTAAAGACTATTCAAAAATTTTTTATAAATGCAGCAAACCTAATTTGTTTTGAAATGTTAAATGTCACTGATCTAAACGTATACAAAGTATTACTTCAACAAAATGAAGATTTTTTTGATTTTGATGAACCTGGTTTGTCTAAAAAGTTACACATATCTTCTGATACTGAGAATGAACATGCTCACAAAACCAGAAGAATAGAACTAGAATTGTTAAAACACCTGGAAGATAACAGAATTCATATATGTATCTATGTCAGATGATTATAACATTATTAAAAAAATGTTCGCTGTTGTCGAGCGATTATTTTCGTTTTTCACCCATAAATTCGCTCATAAGAAATGCATTGGCTGATGCTCTTTTTGAAAAGTTACTTTTATGAAAAGAAAATGGATATTGAATACCACAATGAGTTTATTACTTTAAGTTTTGTTTTTAAAGGCTTGTTTTATTTTTTTTTTTTGTAATAAAATAGATATACATGATAATAGAATAATAGTACATTTAAATTGTTTTACTGTTTTCGTGTGAGCGTGATTGATTTACTTTGTCTTCTTTAATGTAATAATAATGCAGTGTCTATAGGTACTTATTTTTATATGACTGAAAGTGCTATAACATAAATCGTCTCAGAACTACTTTTTCTACAAGTAGTTGAAAAAAAAAACTTATATTTTAGAATACAACTGTTGAGTAGTTAGTAACCTAACTACTTTTCGATTTACGGTAGTTAGTAGTTAGTAACTTACACTACTTTTAAAAAGTAGTAACTTTAATTAGTAGTTAACTACTTTTACAAAGTAACTTGCCCAGCTCTGTCGTAGACGTATAAAGATCGAAATCGTACTCATAAGATTTTCATACTTAAAAAAACATCGTTTAAGAACGAAACCAAAAATCCAGAACAAAAAAAAAACTAAAACGTAAATTGCGATGAATTACACAATGCGGATCAAAACAAAAATGACTTACCCCTTCGAATTATCGGGTTTTATCTTTCTATTTCTTTTTAAATATTACGAAACGCAAGTGCTACTACCAAACGCAAGTACTACAACCAAACGCCGGCTTAAATAATTTTCACCATTAGAGCAAAAATTCACAAACACAAATTCAATAAGTGGTAATTCCACTTTTTGCAGCACGCAAAAAATGTCCGCTTCGCCTCATTGCGAAACGTAAGATGTCGGAGGATGACTTAGTACTTAAGAAGAAGGCTCATAACGCATGTGCAGTGCGTCAAATGCATTGCGCAAAAGAATTTACATAAACAGTGAACACAAAAATGTTATTTAAAAACAGACGTATTCAATCGAAAAAAATAAGCACGTTACAAGGTTCATTGCCCGACGTGGCGTTCTAAAGACAATTTATTCGGACAACGCAAAAACATTTAAACGTGCTGCCATGAAGCTTAACGAATTATCAAAAATTTTACAAGGACCAGAGGTGCAAGATTTGGTTATCATTAACTCTAGACCACTCATGTATATCGACGACGATCCAACAAACTTATTCATATTAACGCCAGCGAAATTTTTGATTTGTGAATCTGATCTTGGATTTAATCTTAACTTAAAATTGTCCGAGATAAGAAAAAATGAAATTGTGCAGATTTGGAAAAATAGACAATCAGTTATAGATAGCTTCTTTAAGGTTTGGCGAAGAGATTATTTACAAACAATTGAAATCAGCTCATTATACGGAGAAGCTGAAACCAGTCATTATAAGAAATGGAGATATTGTTTTATTAGAAGACCAGAACAAATCAAGATTGTCATGGAAGCTGGTAAAAGTTGAACAGGCCCTTCAAGGACGAGACAAAAAACGATAGAGCGTGTGAAATTTTGACTAGTGATGGTACAAGACTTAAACGGTCGATTCAATGTCTCTACCCCTTGGAAGTGCGAACTATTTCGCCCAGGGAAGGTGTTCAAAAAAATACAGACTTTAGTTTTGTTCCCCGCTAATTAAAGTGAGGGGTTGCAATAAAAAAATGAGAGTGCTTTGTTAATAACAATTGACACAACTGTCGTCAGTTAAATATTTTGTATTAATTTTCGATAAAAATAACACTTTTTAATGAACTTGGTCAAACATTTGTTAACGTGCTTTTTAACAAGCATATAACTACACAGACAACAGAATCATTGGATACAGTTATTACTGTCAAAAGATCAACATTAGGATTAACAAGTGCAACGCCAAATTTTATTTATCGTTCGAACGTATACATAAAATTGTAATAGTACGCTTGTAGATATATTATGTTAAATCGCAATATCGTTGCAAATACGACATGCGCAGCAGGCAGTTGTTCCTTCTTGTCCAATTATTCTGTTGCTCAATGCCTACGTTGTTATAGTCTTCATTATTAATTAAAAAGGTATATATCAGTTAATTTCGTAGAGCTGGTAATAATTTTGTTCTATCGTTTTACAATTTTTAGAACTAGTTATCGAAATTTGTTTGGATTGAATATTGATTGTCGAAAAATTATAGTGGTCTCATGTATCATTTTGTAATATAAAATGGCGTCATGAATTCATTGCATCAATTTAACATCTTTTTGAAATTTCATAGCTAGTAGACATTGCAACTCAACTTAGATAAAGCATAAATGAGAGTCGCAGTCGTATTAATATAAGGAAATCTGTCCGAACTTGGCATCGTCAACTATCGCATACGTAGTTATGAAATTTGTTGCTTCTTGTGCTAGTATTAGTTTCGAAGAATGCATATTAAATTACTATCTTGTTGTAGTGTAGTTGAAAAATAATAAAAATCTTTGTTGTAAAACGAAGGTGTCGTTGTAGAAAGGTCTTAATATTTATAGCTTTTGTTGTAAAAAAAATCATATAATAGCAATTCAAAAACAGATTTTGTAGCTAGATCGTAAAAATCGAAATTGATTTTAAATTATTAAGTATCATCGTAACGTTTTATAAATACATTAATTTCACATAATTGTGAAAGTCTGATCTGATCTGATATTTAATATAGAAATTTTAAGTAGTAGTATTAGTAAATGAACTGATAGTGAACTGAAAGCTGTGAATTCCTCTATATTTAGTCTAAAATTTGAATAATCAAAATTAATTTAAATAGTTTTGTTTCTAGTAGTAATAATAGCCTTGTTTATACACATTATAGTTAGACAATGACTGCGCTAACATTGGAAACATTAATTTCGATGCAAAACTCGAGTATTTTTGAATGCAAATCCAAAATTGACATATTTGGCGCTGCATATCAGTATATTCTCTTACAGTAATCTATAAAATACAGTTTCAGAGATTTGGAAAAGACATACGTTCTTTTTTATTCCATATAAAATAACCTTGAAAGAAAATTATATCTATGCACGATAACACTTATATTATGAAATTCGGTCTACGTAAACAACTGGTATTCTTAGAAACATAATTATTTCCCTAATAGAAGACCATTTTATAATTGAATATATATAATTATAGTATTCGAGCGATCAAAACATTAATATAAACTACCAAATTTACAAAATTTCTAGTCAATTTTGATATAAATTAGTTTAAAGTTAACTAGTTAATGAATACACATTCTGATAATAAATTATAAAAGATAATTTGGGTGGGCAGGCATGTTTAGCTAAGGATGGTCCTTTTATGTCAATAAACAGAAATATTCTACATGTTTCTGTTTATTGACATAATAAAAACACATCTGGGATCTGGTATATTGTAGGTAATGCTGCGTTTTTAACTATGCAGTGCACGCTGCTTAATAGAATCACGTTGGGACTTGAGGTTTTTGATAACAATAACCGAATGATAACAATATACTAAATTCAGGAAAAATGCTTATTTGCTAGAAAGCATTAAATACATACAGCGTGTATGTGATTAACAGGTTGTTAATTTAGAAGGTGAAATCAAAGCGTATATACAAGGAAAAAAAATTTTATAAAACGTTTAAAAAAAGTAGCATTTTGAGCCAACGAAACTGACGCATTAAACACTTTGTTGACACCGTTAATAAAACGAAATCAAAAACAACGTTATGATGCTTCATTCACTGTTCTAAGAACTACACAATTCTTCTCAGAAATTTGCTGACACTAAAAATAAATACAAAACAACGTTATCAAATAAGACATAATTAATTTAATTTGTTATGCTAAGAAGGCACGTGCTTTCCAAGTTAATTCACTAAGATAACGTATTTACAGATGTTAAAATAATGTGTTACATACATATACACACATTCATACACGCCACTAAACCCGAAGCATAGAGTCTCAATAACGTATGTAACTAAATTTGTTGATCCCGGACTAGTTCTGGGTCGTGGGTCAAAGAATCCACAAACCATACAATGTCGACAAAAGGTAACTATAAGGGCGCCAAGAACGATGATACTCACTATAAATACCAACAAATTTAATAAGAGCTATAGTCGCTCTCGCTCTAAAAGCAACACTAAAGTTGAGAATCGGTACGCTACTGGCTGCAATACAAATATAACAACAAAAAAAAACACAATAATCCCAACAAGTCCGCTTCTATATTTATAAACAATAAACATGCAAGTAAACAAATAACGATATGTAATAGATAAATATGGGTGGCAAGGGTGATGGTAATTGGGATGATACTTTACTTTAATTACACAAAATAAAATGATTAAGTCAAGGTGATAATGGTGAGGGTATTTAGACAAATTAATTACACAAGTTATGATGAATAATTGAATTAAATGGGGGTTTGAAACAAGCTACTTTAATAACTGATATATATATATATATATAAATTGTTACAGACATAAGCCAAAAGGGAACTACTATTGATTCAAGGGCGATGGCTAAACGAAACGTTTCTTTTAGGTCTACCCAATGTTTGTTGTATTCTGTATATTAGTCACACAAAAATTAAAGAATAATTTTGGGTAGTTCTTGTTTCTATTCCCTTACACAGTAGGTATTTTATATAGTAGTTAAAACGTACTATGCCACATAACCTTAATTTTTAATGAATGATAATTACATGTGATTAATGATCGATTGTTGTCGAATCTATACAAAATCGGATATTAACGTAAGTGAATATATATATATATATATATATTTAAATGAATGTACTAAAGTTCACAATTGAAACGAGATACTACACACAATACTTAAAACCTGAAGGGTAAATATTTAATTACAAAGTAAGCTTCTTAATCTCATAACCAACAAATTCAAATCTCCACGATACAATATTATTTTATAGGGGGCACAATATGATATTAGGGTACACAAAATGTAATTGGACGAGACAACAATGACTTCTGACCTGCTATTCGGTGATAATACCTCTCCGATGACGAAGGTCGATGATCGAGCGGTAACGTAAGGTTTCAGCCAAAGTAGGTGATAACGATAAGGATCGGGTTAACTTTCTCGATGATACAGATGATAGCGATGATGATTCACACAAACACCGTGCAGACGGAGCCCTCAATACAGGAATCTTCCGGAGACGAACACCCAATATACTTTTCTTAGCGGGACTTCAAAATTACGAACAGGTACTTGTAGTAAATAATTGAATAATGCTGGTGCTTGGATAACAATACTCGTAGAATGACGGTACGCTACAATACTGGTGGCAGAAGGTAACACGAAGATCAAACGATGGATAAAACCACAAAAAAAGAAAAGAAGAGAAGAAAATAGAAGCTGAAATAATATTAAGTCTTAGGGATATTATAGGAATATAAGAATGGTACAAACCTCTACGATCTTGGGCGAGCTACATGTGGTATTAACACTGGTTGATAAATCCGCCGAAGCGATAAAATCTTCACCCAAAACACAAGTTTCCATAAAATGGTGAACGATCTTTTATAAACTAATGCACAATTTCATTCAGATTCTTGAAATTTCAAGGGATACAAAATATACTTTAATGAAATGGCACAACCATGCGTTCAGCACCAATTTTGATTGTCGAATCCCCAAAATGGCTAACAACAGGAAGAGAAAAACTGGGATTGATAAGAGATAACGGGAAAGTACAATTTTAAAACTCGAAAATCAACAAGGTCACAAATTTTTCTTAGTAATAGGCAACAAACAATACACAGGAACATTTAAATTGTAACAACTCCCCCTTACCAAGAGGAAAGCGTAGCGAAACTAAGCAAAAAAAAATGATAGATGAATGATAACATGCAAAAAAAAAACCCAGGAAGAGGAAATCCCTACAGCTTAAAGTGATGCAGCACTAACAACCCAAAGGAAACCCATTCCAACCCCTGCCAACAATCAACCCAACAAAACAAAAAAAAAACAAAAGATAATGTTGGATTCCAGAGAAATAATCTCTTGAGAAGATGTAAGGACTCAATCCCAAAGATGCCATTCTCCAAACCCAACCAACCTCCACCAAAAAAAAAAAATTCTTCAAAATAATGACAAAGACTCAACCTCAATTTCGGGGACACGATAAGCTTTCAAATCTTTCGAATGCCAAGTACCTGGTAGCAGGTTCTCATCTGGATCTGGCGCAAGTTTTGCAGAAAAATGTTTACTCGCATCGGATAAGACATAGTTCTTCCGTAATACTAACTGACCTATTTCGAACTCATCTGGCCGTCGACGCAGATCGTAATGCGATTTTGATTTTTCATACGCTTTTGTAAGTCGTTTCTGAACATCTCGGTATAACAATTGATAGGCGTTAGGTCTTTCACCTAAGTTGTCTCCTCTATTAAAACCTAATTCAGGGTTTTCTTCCGACTCGTTTCCTTCTGTTTTAGGACCTAAAGGTAATACTATCTCTCTTCCGAAATTGATGAAATAGGGTGTATGACCGGTAACTTCGTGGACTGACGTACGTATTTCACACGCAACTTTCGCAAGATGTTTATCCCATTCACGGTGGTTATGGGTTATATAAGCCGATAACATGGTCTTGAGTACGCGGTTAATTCGCTCGGTAGGATTGGCCTGCGGATGGTATAAAGCCGTATACGAAATTGTTGTACCGTAAGTTTTAGCTAAGTTTCTAAATGTACTGCTTCGGAACTGAACACCGTTATCACAGATGAGTCGTTCGGGTACTCCAAATAACAGGAACAAATGTTCTTCTACGCGTTCCGACACAGCTTTTGCGGTAGCAGTTCTCAGTGGGAGTACGATGGGGAATTTACTGAAGCAATCGGCAATTACTAATATATGAACATACCCTTTAGATGAACGTGGGAGTGGTCCCATCAAATCTACGGACACGACTTGCCAGGGTCTTGAAATGAGTGAGTGCCCTCCCATTAAGCCGGTAGGCTTTCGCTGTTCAGGTTTAATTGTTTGGCATACGTGACATTGCTTGACATAACGGCTTACGTCGGCAAACATTTTAGGCCAATAGTATTTCTGGGTAATTCTGGCAAGAGTTTTTGCAGTTCCTTGATGACCACATGTTGGCGGGTCGTGGTGCCTGCGAATGATATCCCTGCGTTCCGAGCGGGGAATCACTTCTTTCCAATAATCATTTTCTTCGGCCAGTTCGGAGCGGTAGACTTTAGTATACTTATAGAGTTTGTGGTTCTCAACTCGCCACTGGCTGTAACGGTGAGGGGCATTTATGACGGTACGTATCATTTTGTTATACCAGCCATCTTTGGTTACCTGGTTCTTTTCAGTCATAACGTCGATGATAGGGACTGAACGCGATAAGGCATCGGGCACGAGATGTTCTTTACCCTTCCTGTGAATGACTTCATAGTCGTATTCTTGAAGTCTTAATGACCATCGAGCTAGCCGACCGGATGGCTGTTTCAAATCGTTGAGCCACTTGAGACTATAATGATCGGTTATAACCACGAACTTGCTTCCCTCTATATAGGGGCGGAATTTTTCGACTGCAGATAACACTGCTAGGCACTCCTTCTCCGTCGTTGAATAATTTCTCTCTGCCTTATTGAGAGATCGACTGATATAGGAAATCACCCTTTCTTGCTCGTCGACTATTTGTGTTAAAACGGCTCCTAAACCGTATCCAGAAGCGTCAGCCTGGATGGTAAATGGTTGGCTGAAATCAGGGCACGATAGTATAGGTGCGGAAATTAAGTGTTCTTTGATGGTGACGAAGGCTTGTTGGCACTCCGGAGACCATAAGAACTTGGAGTTTTTCCTTGTCAATGCAGTTAACGGCGAGATAATGATTGAAAAATTAGGTATGAATCTGCGATACCACGAACACATTCCTACTATACGTCGAACCTCGTGTACATTCGACGGGACTGGTATTTTTAGTATAGCTTCGACCTTTTCAGGATCTACCAATAATCCTCTGGCATTGACTACGTAACCTAAGTAACGAAGCTCTGGTTTACAGAAACAGCACTTTTCTCTGCTAAGGGTAAGTCCGGCATTATATAAACGATCTAAAACCTTAGTTAATATATCCAAATGTTGTTCAAAGGTGGACGTGCAGATTACGATATCGTCCAAGTATGCAAAGACGTGAGGTTCCAAATCGACACCAATCACTTTACCAATAAACCTTTGCCAAGTTGCCGGGGCATTATGGATCCCAAACGGCATCCTTTTGAATTGATATAGTCCACGATTTGGGACTGTAAATGCGGTGTACTGTCGTGATGACTCAGCAACCGGTATTTGCCAATAGGCAGATTTTACATCCAAAGTTGTCAGAAAGCGTGCATCTCGAAGTTTATCTATGGTGTGGTTTATATATGGCAGTGGGTAAGCATCTGGTTTACTTACTTTATTTAATTTACGGAAATCCACACAAAATCGATAGTTTCCATCACGTTTTCGCACCATAACTACTGGTGAAGACCAGGCAGATTCAGACGGTTCAATTACTTCGGGCTTCAACATCTTCTCTAGCTCTTCATCAACGAGCTTTTGAATAGCTGGAGAAATAGGGTAATATCGCTGCTTAATTGCTGGTGAATCTGTGGTAATTACATGTTCTACTAACCGAGTACATCCTAAACTATCTCCCATTTTTGTAAAGGTGTCATTAATTAAGGTGTCTAATTTTTCTCGCTCAAAGTCGGATAACGAAGATAGAGGCTGAATAGCTTCGATCCGAGGTGACTGATTAACGTTGTTGGCAAATGTCCATGCACCATGACGAAGGTCTGGCACAATAACCATTTTCTTCCAAAAATCTGCTCCTAGAATAAGGCCTTGATGGATGAACGGAATAACCAAGAGATCGAGGACAATAGTTTTTCCCTGAAGGGTAATTGGAAGTGTGATTGATCCTAACGAGTTACATTCGTTTCCATTGGCTACTATACACTTGACGGCTTCATGTTTATTAAGGGTCCCAAGATCTTGTAGGAAGGACCAATACGGTTCACCAATAATGGTCCGTGAAGCTCCTGAATCTAAAAGTCCGAGTAATGTTTTACCCATGATTTGGATTTTTAAGTAGGGTCGCTCATCGCCTTCTGCTTGATTTAAAATAAAGTCTAAGATCGCTTTGTGTCGCATAGGATTATCGTTGGCCTCTTCGGTAGCACAGCGTGTCACGAGACCTCTTAACGACGCTGAACCTCGTTTCCCGAACAGGTCGGACACGTGAGCTTCGTGACGTTTGGCTTCCCACATCGAAAACAGTGCTTTCGACGTGGACTGGTACAAGCTGATGATCGGTGACCAGGTGTGTCGCAATTCCAGCAGCTGACTGCGTTTATTACCGTAGGGGTAAGAGAGGACTGATCTAATTCTTGAGCTTCCATGCTATACGTTTTAGGATTCCTGGTTTGACGATAGGCAAGATCTGGCTCTAAACAATATTGACTTGCACTTGGTGGTGGACAAAAACGATTCGCTCGTGTATGAGCATCTTCAATTATCTTGCATTGACTTCTCAGCATCGCCATTGTCGAAAATATATCGGTAGCTATAGCCTTTTGTAGATAAGGAAGTAAATTTCGTGTGATGTAAGGTATTCTCGCGATTTCGGATGGTACCCTAGGAAGACGTCTAAATAAATTTTCCATGACTGCAATATAAATAAGGACTGGTTCGTTAGCACCCTGGGTTCGTTTGCGGATTTCGTCCCAAAGACTGATTTCGTAGTCGCACGGTTGAAATGTGTCACGTAAGGCTATGACTAATTCGTCCCAATTACTAACGGTGTCTTTTATAGCGCGATACCAGACTAGTGCACTCCCCGTAAACAATTCCACGGCAGACATGTATAGCTGTTCCTTCGGAACTCCCCTGGACAGGCGTAATTCCTCCAGCCGCTCAAGGAAACTGGCCACTCCCCCTTCGCCATTGAAGCTGACGTTCCACTTATTGATCGCTAAGGTATTAAATGGTCTAGGCGTTTCATTATTGGTTACTCGTGTACTCTCCCATGTCGAAAATCTACGCATTTGCTCCCTCCAAGATAGCATAACTGGTGCATCTTCCTCATGAGATACTGGTTCAGGTAATGGTACTGGGTCTTCTGATACTACGGCAGGATTTTCTGGAACCGCAATCTGACACTTCTGATCGAGACAATCAAGTAGCTGCAAACATTTCTCGACCAAGCTCTCATTATCTGGTTGACTTACGACCTCCAATCGGTTATATACGTGGATAAGTCTGGACTTGATTCGTTTATATTCATTTTGAGCCATAGGTTGGCCTGATGAGACAATCTCACCTTCTAGGTCTACCAATTTTGTATTACATATTTGTAATTGTTCTTGCGTATCTATTACTAGCTTCGGGAATGATACATTAACTTCGCGCTCAACACGCATTCTGGCACGTAGCTTAGCGCGTTTATCGTCTACCGTACCTTCGTTAGGGATTCCACGACGCTTGAGTTCAAAATCTAAATCGTCACTTAACAATCGGTTTACATCCATTTTTGTACTTGGCACTCTACAGAGAATGTCGCAAAAGAAAACAACACAAAGAAACACACCGTAATATGGACACAAAACAAAAAAATAAGGGCCTCAAAAGTTCGACTCACCAAAAAAATTAACGGCATCAAAAGTTCAATTCACAAGAAAAATAAGGGCCCCACGTTTGTTACACTCTAAAACGATGGTTTAGAGAAGGTAACAATGGGATGGTGGTTTGCCAGCTAACTTAGTCGAGAAGGGGCGGGTCGAATTATTTGTCTCTCACTTACCTTTTTGCCGAGTTTACTTAAATCAGGAAGAGTTGTTAAGGGCGCCACCGAATTTTTAGTCACTGTGAAATGTTCGCCAAAACCGGAAATTCGAACACTCCGTAGATGAAAACAGGCTATTCAGAGAAAGTCAAATATGAGATAATTCGTATATTAAAATTTAAAGCGAGTAAGATGGTTAATAAAATCATTCAAATCAATCTTTACATTTAAAATTCGCACAGGGAATCAGCCGCAGAGCGCTTGGTCATACGTACGACTCGCCGCAAACGATAAATGCCGCTACTCGAGAACTACCTTAACTTAATTCACAACTAAAGCATGCATACAACAAAACATCAAACGAAATAATAAATCAAGACTGCGAACCGAGTCAGAGGGGTCTAAAGTTTGATAATCAAGACATAATTGAATTCTAAGACTCTATTCTGATCGATTCGCCCGTCTTGACTTTAACCAACAATTTAAATCAACCAAAAACAAAATCAAATAGAAGTACGCGTCGAAAATAACTGGTGTCCGTGATGTTCTTCTAACGATCGAATTGGAGGCGAGTTCTTCAGTTGAAGAGGTGATAAGTTGTTAAAGGTACTTACAGGTATGCCTGCAGTTTGACAGCTACTAATCCTTAGTTTACAACAAAACTCAACACTTTATTGTCAGAATCGATTCACTTAACTCCGTCAGAGACGTTACACGCGTTCAGCATTGGTAAACGCGTCGATACAGTACCATTAGCCGGGAAAACTTTATAAAGTCCGCAGTAGCGACTATTTTCTCAATTGGGAGAACAACCGGCAACTTTCCCGGAACTAATTATTACAATCGTCAATTCTTTAGATGTTCCGCTTGTTCGTTCAATTACCCACACTTTAACATTCTTCGTTTACCGAACTTTTCACCTCAAGGTCTTATTCTTGCCTCAATTGTTTGATTTTAACCAATTTTCGTAGTTCACCTTTATTTAATTAAACACACACAAGTGCGGTTCTAATTTGCCACTTAAATTAGAATGTTTAAGTAACGTAATGTTCATCACCTGTATTTATAATGCGTCGCCGAAAACTCGGTGTTAATTACCCGCATAAAACACTTGACTTCTTGAACCGAACTTAAATCAACTGTTTGTTTTACAAATTTCAATTATACAAAATTTCTGATTGGATTCGAAATTATATTAATTGACCTTTTTTTTCGAGGGCCAAAAAGGAACTTAACTTTCCTCTGGAAAGAATGAAGCTTAAATAGCCCCTTCTCAAAAACAAAATCTCCAATCAAAAACCTTACATTAATTACATCATACTTTAAGACAAAGAACTTAACATAATTTAGGTACGTGACAATTCTTATCCGAATCTTCCCACGCAACAGCTAAATCAGCACTTGCTTCTGATTATGAAATATAACAAGAATTATAGCTCAGCAAATCCATGGGAACAGAGTAATAAACGCGTTCAGAAACATAAATCTTACTCTAATCTAAACTTAAAATATACAAAGAGACATCTGAACAAAGAATAATTCTAAGTAAAATAATTTTTAACATGAACCAAATCTCAAGTTTCAAAAATTTAATGGGTTTAAGACACGTACACAGACATCCGTCGCCAAAAGATATTCAATTACCAGATAATAAATAATTTTAAATGAATGTCAATAAATACAATGGAAACTTTTAAAATGTTAGAAAGAAATACGCAATTCGAAAATACAAAAAAGTTTAATGAACGATGGAAATGCTAAACACACCCGTAATTACAACATAATAATAAAAAAAATATTTGGATAAAAACTCTCAGCCCCCAAAAACCACCGGGACGGTGACACCCCCCTTACAAGAAGAGTGATTTCCCAAATTACTCTAACCAAAAAAAAAAATAAAAGCGATAGAATACCAAAACAAAAAAAAGGTACCGTAAGCCAAAAGGAATCGGTAGATTTTGGACGAAATGCAAGGCTCGACACGATGCACCGGACATGAGTAGAGAAGAGGGCACGCCATGTTTCACGGTATCCACATGTTGTAAAATCCCACAACTAACCCACGACCGACACAAAGCAACCTTACCTGTGATAGCAAAAAGCCAAAACCATCGACACAAACATCTGACCAACGGCGCAAAACGAAAAAAATTAAAAAAAATAATAATAATAAAAAAATTATTTTTGGGAGGGATCGAGCTTCAAATCCTTTGCGTTCCACACACCTCTTGAAGTGCCAGAAGCATCAGATAATTCATAAGTTTGGTACGACACCTTGCGTCGAATTAGAAAAGGACCCACAAATTTGGGTGCTAACTTAGCGGTAAAATGACGGGAAGCATCGGAGAGGACATAGTTCCTCCTCCAAACGGTATCTCCAATTTCAAAAGGAGCGGCACGACGACGCAAGTCATAATATTTTTTTGATCGTATATAAGCGGCCTCTAATCGCTTTTTAATATCACGGTAAACATCGTTAAAAACATTGCTCCTAGGAGCCAAGTGAGTTCGATCGCCGAATGTAATGTCATTAAGTTCGGCATTGTCGGATGTAGGACCAAAACGGGAACCGTCAAGACATATTTCTTGACCAAAGTTAGTAAAATATGGTGTCAGGCCGGTTACCTCATGCACGGCAGTTCGGATAGCACAAGCCACTTTGGCTAGGTACTTATCCCAATCACGATGATTATCCCCTACGTATGAGGCTAACATGGTTTTCATTACCCTATTTACTCTTTCGGAAGGGTTGGCCTGGGGATGATAATGCGCATTGAAAATTATTCGCGATTTGTATTGGGCTACCATTTTAGTAAACTCACGACTACGGAATTGAGTCCCATTGTCACATAAGATATATTGAGGAGCTCCAAACATTAGGATGACATCCTCTTCTAAACGTTTAGTCACTGCCGCAGCAGTAGCGTTACGTAACGGGAAGAACAAGACAAACTTTGAGAAACAATCCGCCACTACCAATACATACGAATATCCACTCTTTGATCGTGGCAAGGGTCCGACAATATCCGTAGCAATCATTTGCCAGGGTTTTTCAACGACTGGATGACGTGACATCAATCCAGCAGGGCGTTGTTGCTCGGGCTTATGAGCAATACATGTATGGCATTTCCTTACGTAGCGACCAACGTCGACTTTCATCTTTGGCCAATAATAAAGCCGAGAGATTCTCTCATAAGTTTTAAAAATGCCCAAATGACCTGAAGTGGGCTCGTCATGAAATTTATGTAATAAGGCTGAACGTTCCGCCTTAGGAACTACCTCCCTCCAGTTATCTGACTCGCTAGATAAGTCTGGATAGTCTACCGAGACGTGTTTAAATAATTTACCGTTATTTATTTTCCAATTCGGGAAAGCTTGGGGGTCGCGTTCAATTGATTTCATGAGTTTATTTAGCCATTTGTCGGGTTCACTGACCGCAGAATTCCTTACCGTCATTGCATTCAGCACGGGTACGGCACGAGACAAAGTATCGGGAACGACATGGTCTTTACCTTTCCGGTGAACTATATCAAAACTATACTGCTGCATACGTACAGCCCAACGCGCTAAACGTCCGGTAGGGTCCTTTAAGTTGTGTAACCATACTAAAGAGGCATGGTCCGTAATAACCGTAAAATGGGTTCCCTCTAAATAAGGTCGTAACTTTTCGATGGCCCAAAGTACCGCGAGACATTCTTTCTCTGTGGTGGAAAATTTTCTTTCATTTCGTGTCAAAGACCTACTACTATAACAAATAACCCGTTCCTCATTGTCTATATTCTGCGTTAGTACGGCAGCAATGCCAAAGTCAGAAGCGTCGGCCTGTACGGTGAATGGTAAATCGAAATTTGGACAAGATAAAATAGGTGCTGAAACTAAACATTTCTTAATAATTTCAAAAGCTTCTACACATTGAGGAGTCCAAACAAACCTTGCTGATTTCTTTAACAAATTAGTCAAAGGTGCTATAATTGATGAAAATTCCGGTATGAACCGTCTATACCATGAAGCCATTCCAATCAGACGCCTGACCTCTGATACCGTGGTAGGCGTTGGGATGTTAATGATTGTTTCAACCTTTTCGGGGTCTACCGATAAACCGTTGGAATCTACGACATACCCGAGATATTTCAATTCAGATTGACAAAGACGGCACTTATCAAAGCTTAAGGTCAAATTCGCTTCCTTGAATCTTTTCAAAACTTCAGCCAACACCTCAATGTGTTTTTCGAAAGTTGGAGTACATATAATAGTATCATCCAAATAAACAAAGACATAGGGCTCTAATTCGGGTCCAAGAATTTTATCAATGAGTCGCTGCCATGAAGCCGGAGCATTAGTCAAACCAAAAGGTAACCTTTTAAACTGGAACAAACCTCTATTGGGAACTGTGAACGCGGTATATTGTTTTGAGTCTTGACTTAACGGAATTTGCCAATACGCAGATTTGATATCCAAAGAAGAAATAAATTTAGCATCACGTAATTGGTCTAAAATGGTTGAAACATAAGGTAAAGGGTAAGCGTCCCTTTCAGTTACTTTATTTAACTTTAGGAAATCCACGCAGAATCTATGCGTGCCATCTTTTTTTTTGACTAATAAAATAGGACTCGACCACGCACTACTAGATTTCTCGACCACATCCAACTTTAACATTTTGTCCAACTCGGCGTCAATTTGTTTTTGCATATAAGGAGAAACCCTATAATACCGTTGCTTAATTGGGGAGGCGGTAGTTTTAATTTCATGTTCGATCAAATTAGTATAACCCAACGTCGCTTTTGATTCCGAAAAATAAGGATCAATCACCGAATGTAATTTAGAATTTTGTTCAGCTGTTAAATCCGCGCGTGACACGACAGCTGGTTTTGGGTCATTGACTGCGTCAGCGGTGGCGATCGACGCAAACTTCCACTGACCTTTCCGTAAGTCTGGAACGAACCCAGATTGTTTCCAATAATCAACTCCAAGAATTAAGGTGTTCGATATCTCCGGTACTACAAGGACGTTAACTAAAGTCATTTTGCCCTTCATCACAATAGGCAAGTCAACGGAACCGATAGATTCAATAGTTTCACCGTTAGCTACAGTACATTTAATTTTGTCTTTGTTATTTAAACGAACGCCTAATTTGTTTAAACGACGCCAGGTTTTATCGCCGATGATCGTTCGCGTAGCACCGCTATCCATAAGGCCGAGTACGTCATTACCGAAAATTTGAACGTTAATGAATGGACGCTGATCTTCCTCAGATGCATCAAAACATAGTCTAAAATAATTTTGGTTTTCTTAAAATTGG
Organism: Aquatica leii; assembly: GCA_035610365.1. Classification (NCBI taxonomy): domain Eukaryota; kingdom Metazoa; phylum Arthropoda; class Insecta; order Coleoptera; family Lampyridae; genus Aquatica; species Aquatica leii. The sequence continues at coordinate 53,930,314 of CM069432.1, forward strand.
TTTCACGTTCACTAAATGCGGAATTATAAAATATTGCCGACTGTACTTGATTAGCGGAACGGACCACTCGTCGGTCATTTAATCCGTTCTTCGGAAGTTTTTTGAACAATTTGGACACGTACGTACGGTAGCGTTTCGATGACCACAACGATAACAATATTGAGTTGACCTAGGTCGGTCACAATCTCGTGCCAAATGTTGTTTACTTTGGCAATTCCAACATGATCTACTGGGAACACGATTAAAAACAGGCCGATCACACGTCTCGTTACTAATTTTTGGTGTCTCAATTTTCCTTTCCGCGACTGGCGCATCCGGGATACCTAAGGCCGCAATGTCGCCTTCCAAATCGTATTTTCGTCTAACCGGAGGAGTAAAATTTTCAATAGACTCTAAACTGTTTTCTATTAAACGTCCTAATTCAATTAATTCATTAATAGAGTTAATTGGGGTTAAACTTAATCGCGATTGGTAAATAGGTCTAATATTTTTACGTAAAATTTTTAACTGTGCGTCTTCCGATAATTTAGTTTCTAAACGATTAAACATTCCTTTCATAATTGCTACGAATATTCCGATCGGTTCTTTCTCGGATTGGGTTCGTTTTTGAATTTGTTCTAATAATTTATCATCAAAGTCGACAGGCTGAAACTGTAATTTTAAAAGGCGAACCAATTCAGGCCATGAATTAACCTCATTCTTAACCGAGCGCACGTAAATTAATGCGTGATCCTGGAATAAATCTAAACATTCGGCAAACAGCTGATCATTACCAACATTACGAGAAATTTGGTATTCGGAAACTTTTTCTAAGAAGGAGTTCAAAGACAGTGAGCCACTATTACCCTTATATTTTATATCCCATTTCCAACAAGGGGTCGATTTCGAATGATTAGTTGACACTGGAGACACCGTAGTACTTGCAACCTGGCAAATATTATTCACATTAGAGGTGGAAGGAGTACTTTCGATATTTAATTTGACATCAATAGGTTCTTCCGGTGGATCAGAAGTATTTTCCACCGCGACCACTTGACGATCTAAGAGTTCATAACGGGAAATAAGAACGACTAATTCCTGAAGTAATTTTTCTTTAACTTCAGAATCATCACCTTTTTTTGGTATGGCGTTATTAATTCTATTTAAAGCATGTTTAAATTTTGTTTCGATAATAGAAGAAGTTTTTGATGAAGGACTGGTAACCAATTCGGTAATTAATGCGTCAATTTCGGATATAACTAAAGTAATTGCAGCTTTATCGGTAACAAAATCAAAAGAATAAGGAGGACGGATTGGAGATTTTCCCGTTGCTTCCTCTGCTAAAAATGTTTTTAACCAAGCACGTAATGCAGTAACTCCTAAGGTGGTATCTCCACCCCTAATTGAAACCTCATATTTTAATTCGTCATGTGATAATCTGGCGATATTTAACTTATACATTGTAGATAATTAAACGTGAACGAACCTTTATAAATTAAAGTGTAAAAGAAAAGTGTTGACTCAATCGGATTCCCGATGCAAAAGAATATCTCAATTAGCACGCGCCAACTAATAAAAACTGACCTATGTGATCCGGTCAATGACTCGCCGATAACGATACATAAATAAACATCAAATAAGCTTGTGGAAAGAAATATCGACTTCCACTCGGAAACAACAATTGATCTAAAGACAACAAATCGAACACAATTTTTCTTAACACACCTAAAACGCTGAACAGAATTCAATCTAACAAATAATCGACTAATAGGTAAAAACAAATTTATGAAACGTCAAAATTAGGTATTTTCTTAACACAGTGAGAGACAATTGGGCTCCACGTTGGCCGCGCCAATCTGTTACACTCTAAAACGATGGTTTAGAGAAGGTAACAATGGGATGGTGGTTTGCCAGCTAACTTAGTCGAGAAGGGGCGGGTCGAATTATTTGTCTCTCACTTACCTTTTGCCGAGTTTACTTAAATCAGGAAGAGTTGTTAAGGGCGCCACCGAATTTTTAGTCACTGTGAAATGTTCGCCAAAACCGGAAATTCGAACACTCCGTAGATGAAAACAGGCTATTCAGAGAAAGTCAAATATGAGATAATTCGTATATTAAAATTTAAAGCGAGTAAGATGGTTAATAAAATCATTCAAATCAATCTTTACATTTAAAATTCGCACAGGGAATCAGCCGCAGAGCGCTTGGTCATACGTACGACTCGCCGCAAACGATAAATGCCGCTACTCGAGAACTACCTTAACTTAATTCACAACTAAAGCATGCATACAACAAAACATCAAACGAAATAATAAATCAAGACTGCGAACCGAGTCAGAGGGGTCTAAAGTTTGATAATCAAGACATAATTGAATTCTAAGACTCTATTCTGATCGATTCGCCCGTCTTGACTTTAACCAACAATTTAAATCAACCAAAAACAAAATCAAATAGAAGTACGCGTCGAAAATAACTGGTGTCCGTGATGTTCTTCTAACGATCGAATTGGAGGCGAGTTCTTCAGTTGAAGAGGTGATAAGTTGTTAAAGGTACTTACAGGTATGCCTGCAGTTTGACAGCTACTAATCCTTAGTTTACAACAAAAACTCAACACTTTATTGTCAGAATCGATTCACTTAACTCCGTCAGAGACGTTACACGCGTTCAGCATTGGTAAACGCGTCGATACAGTACCATTAGCCGGGAAAACTTTATAAAGTCCGCAGTAGCGACTATTTTCTCAATTGGGAGAACAACCGGCAACTTTCCCGGAACTAATTATTACAATCGTCAATTCTTTAGATGTTCCGCTTGTTCGTTCAATTACCCACACTTTAACATTCTTCGTTTACCGAACTTTTCACCTCAAGGTCTTATTCTTGCCTCAATTGTTTGATTTTAACCAATTTTCGTAGTTCACCTTTATTTAATTAAACACACACAAGTGCGGTTCTAATTTGCCACTTAAATTAGAATGTTTAAGTAACGTAATGTTCATCACCTGTATTTATAATGCGTCGCCGAAAACTCGGTGTTAATTACCCGCATAAAACACTTGACTTCTTGAACCGAACTTAAATCAACTGTTTGTTTTACAAATTTCAATTATACAAAATTTCTGATTGGATTCGAAATTATATTAATTGACCTTTTTTTTCGAGGGCCAAAAGGAACTTAACTTTCCTCTGGAAAGAATGAAGCTTAAATAGCCCCTTCTCAAAAACAAAATCTCCAATCAAAAACCTTACATTAATTACATCATACTTTAAGACAAAGAACTTAACATAATTTAGGTACGTGACAATTCTTATCCGAATCTTCCCACGCAACAGCTAAATCAGCACTTGCTTCTGATTATGAAATATAACAAGAATTATAGCTCAGCAAATCCATGGGAACAGAGTAATAAACGCGTTCAGAAACATAAATCTTACTCTAATCTAAACTTAAAATATACAAAGAGACATCTGAACAAAGAATAATTCTAAGTAAAATAATTTTTAACATGAACCAAATCTCAAGTTTCAAAAATTTAATGGGTTTAAGACACGTACACAGACATCCGTCGCCAAAAGATATTCAATTACCAGATAATAAATAATTTTAAATGAATGTCAATAAATACAATGGAAACTTTTAAAATGTTAGAAAGAAATACGCAATTCGAAAATACAAAAAAGTTTAATGAACGATGGAAATGCTAAACACACCCGTAATTACAACATAATAATAAAAAAAAAAATATTTGGATAAAAACTCTCAGCCAAAAAAAAAAAAAACTCACGTTGGGCGCCATTTTTGTTACATACATATACACACATTCATACACGCCACTAAACCCGAAGCATAGAGTCTCAATAACGTATGTAACTAAATTTGTTGATCCCGGACTAGTTCTGGGTCGTGGGTCAAAGAATCCACAAACCATACAATGTCGACAAAAGGTAACTATAAGGGCGCCAAGAACGATGATACTCACTATAAATACCAACAAATTTAATAAGAGCTATAGTCGCTCTCGCTCTAAAAGCAACACTAAAGTTGAGAATCGGTACGCTACTGGCTGCAATACAAATATAACAACAAAAAAAAAACACAATAATCCCAACAAGTCCGCTTCTATATTTATAAACAATAAACATGCAAGTAAACAAATAACGATATGTAATAGATAAATATGGGTGGCAAGGGTGATGGTAATTGGGATGATACTTTACTTTAATTACACAAAATAAAATGATTAAGTCAAGGTGATAATGGTGAGGGTATTTAGACAAATTAATTACACAAGTTATGATGAATAATTGAATTAAATGGGGGTTTGAAACAAGCTACTTTAATAACTGATATATATATATATATATATATATATATATATATATATAAATTGTTACAGACATAAGCCAAAAGGGAACTACTATTGATTCAAGGGCGATGGCTAAACGAAACGTTTCTTTTAGGTCCACCCAATGTTTGTTGTATTCTGTATATTAGTCACACAAAAATTAAAGAATAATTTTGGGTAGTTCTTGTTTCTATTCCCTTACACAGTAGGTATTTTATATAGTAGTTAAAACGTACTATGCCACATAACCTTAATTTTTAATGAATGATAATTACATGTGATTAATGATCGATTGTTGTCGAATCTATACAAAATCGGATATTAACGTAAGTGAATATATATATATATATATATATATATACATATATATAGACATATAAACCGGTAGTTGTTGAGCCCGTAGAATATACAAACACTACGCTCTCGAGCCCGAAAATTCGTTATTGAGCCCACTTTCGGGCTCAACAACGTATCCATGTGTATATAGTCAAAATATGATATCAAATGCATTGAAACGTGTAAATACGAATTTTAGGTCGGGCTCATGAAGGGTACGTTAATATATTCACTATAGACAAAATAGTTCGGACGAGGCAACTGCAGAGGTCTCTTTTATATACACGTTCTCGTTCTTCACGAACGGTACGTTGTGTGGCCCAGCATGCGGCAACGTTGAACGGGTCTAATAACGTGCAGAAAACGTATAGTCTGCGTGTATTCGATTTTACTAGATAATTCTATGTATCAGCATTTTTTCGAGTAGCAGAAATGCGTGCTTAAGTATAAAACATAAGCAGAAGATCGACTCGTTGTCTTCATATTTTCTTAACAATACCATCGGGATTACAATTACAGGGAAATACTCCCTATTTTTGTTACTAAAATTTAAACTATTTTAAATTAAGTCAAACAATTTTACAATAATAATATTATTGTTAAATTACTTTTTACTCAATAATAGTCAAAATCTTATTTTTACTTTTTCTTAACAGTTTAAATAGTTTAAAATATTTCCTAATCAAAAAACGACAATAATATCCAGATAATTTTTTTTAAACCACAACAAATGAATTTCGGGGACCGGCAGTTAGATTGAAAATAAAATATGAATAAGCTTTTTTATTGTAACTTTTATTTTGTTACAAAATGACCAAACTTTATTGTAATGGAAAGATTAATTATTAAACCAAAAATTTTGCAACTTGGACATTACCAAACCTGGCATTATAGGTTTTTTTAATATAAAAAGTGACTGTTTGATAGCTATATTTAATATAGTAGCAAATTCAGACAATTAAACAGTTTCAATTTTGAACGTAAATATGTAAACGAAGAATACGGTGATTAACGGTCATAAGACATTCTCATACAATAGAAAAATCCATCCCATCTTATTTTATTTATATGTGTGCCATCAAAGGGGAACAACTAGCACATCATGTAAATATTATGCGATTTTAACCACGCCATTATAAATGCGACACAGTGTACAAGGTACATTCATGACAAATATCAAAACAATCGAACGCCAAATAAAAAAAATTATAACATTCTAAATTCGGGCGTCTTATTTTTTGAAACCGATAGTAGTACTTTTATTAATATTTAAAACGCGACAAGTAAGCCAATTTTTGAATACTGTTCTTTAATAAACTATCTAATAAACAAATCAAACTTACAAAAATTACAGCATTTACAAAAACGAGGAATGCGCATTATTCTGCAATGTAGTAAGTACCTACACACCTACCGATTGCATGCTGAAGACATTAAATTGGTGTTCAATTAGTAATAAATATAAATTAAATATTTTATTTTTATTTTCAAAATAGTAAATGGTTTTTCTCCTAAATATTTTAACAATTTCATTATTAAGGATTTTAATATTCATAATTATTATACAAGGAATAATAATGATAATTTCTATACCTACTAAAAATGTAGGTACGTCTTGCAAGTTCAAAAAATTCTTTATTTGTATGGTTTAATCATGTATAATAAGTTGCAACATGAAATAAAAACATGTAGTAGTTTAAGTACCTTTAAAACAAAAATTACACCTATTAATTACTTTTTACAAATAATTTCTTTCTCTCAGTTCTTTGACAAAGCATTAGAAATTTAGTAAAATTTGAATTATACGTTGTAAGGGTTTCGATTTTTGTCAATTTCTTTGTTCGTTATTTAATAATTATAAAAACATGTTGAATGACAACGTATCGCCGCTTATTAATTCGTTTTTTTCAAGTCTAAAATTAAGTATTTTTAATAAAATGTTCAAAAACAAATCATGTGTTATAATTTTTATATTTTTATAACACATGATCTGTTTTAAGAAGTTTCTGAACATTTTATTAAAAATAGTTAATATTAGACTTAAAAAGCCGAATTAACAAGCGGCGAAACGTTGTCATTCAAAATGTTTTTATAATTATTAAATAAAGAACAAAGAAATTGACAGAAATCAAAACCCCTACAACTTATAATTTAATATTAGTATCTGTCGTACCCTCACATCAACAGAAGTAAAAAAAAAACCCTTAGAATGTACTTACCGCTACTATCAACTGCCATTGCGTATATTTTTTTAGTTCTCGAATTCATTTATCACTTGATAACACACGATTTTCACACTACAAATTGAAGTCACGATTTACACACTTCAAATTGAACTGATGAACTAATATTAACATTTTTGAAGTTAACCACGAAGACATTAATGAATAGAACAAAAGTCTTATTGGAATTATCAATTTCCTGTGTCATTACAATTGGTACCATAATTAGAAACTACCGGGGTATTTTTCAGGGAATTAGAAATAGAATTCGAATTGTTAATCGAACAATAGTTAATTACATTCTTAATGTGGATTCAATATGCATATTAAGGAAAAAATAAAATTTTAAGGGAGGTTTCATACTTATTAAAACAATTTAAATTTTACACCATAATAGACCAATGAAAAAATCAAGTAGGTACTGACCGTTCAATTACTTTTCTTGAAATCACCCTAGTATAAATTGATAAGGTAATACATTAAAATAATTTTTAAAAATTATTTAACTTTTATAAAAAGCTTTATCTAAGTGCACAATTTTTATTAAAGATAACACTTTATTTTACTTATTGCATTCTTTATAGTATTTCTACACTTTTGTGCTACTGCTACTGCTATTCAATTACAGTAGCTATACAAACAAAACAAAATAGAAGAATAAAAGCTATACGATATGTTGAACAAATCGAAAACTTCCAAAACTGTGATACTAACTAATCATTTTAATGGTATGCCCTGGTAACATTCGACATTGCTTTATCGTAAGTAATTTTGAACGGCTAACATCTCATCTTTAGTTTAAAAAAAGAACTCCATGGATTCCAAAAACAAATAAACTTTTCGTGATGCGATGCCAATAAGGCAAGGTTTTTTTAAAAAACCAATTTTAAAAATTTAAAATCAATTCGTAGGTGATAAAAAAAATGAGGGACTCTTTAAATGCAAATGCTTTGCTAAAAAGTTCATTTTTAAGGAGTACAAACTCAATCGAATACGTTTAATCGAAATGCGATCATAATTAAAACAACCGCGTGCTGTCTAATCGGTAACAAAAAATATTAAAACTAACATTTTGTTTTGTCTAAAGCAGGTACAACTTTTTAACTTAACTTAAATTTTCAATTAATTATCGTTTTTCCTGAAATTGTACATTGGTTACTAAATTGCTCAAAAAATTATAAGTAAGTTTTTTTTATTTACAAATATATTGTCAGATGGCAAAAGTTAAATTAAAAATCTTAATTTAATTAAATTACACAAAACTTAAATCGTCGTGGCTTGTAGTTTGTTCATAAGATGAAAAATGCTTAACACTATATAGTATAAAAGATAAATATCGTTTAAGATAAAAATTACCTTGATGAGCCCAAATAGAGTGGCAACGTTGGTGGGCTTGCGAAGGATCGCTAAACATATATTCTGTATATAATCGGGCTCATCAACGTCCTGTATATCAACGAAAAGATTCGGGCTCATCGGGTACCTGTTAATATATCGGGCTCAACAACGTGCTATTTATAAGTATATATATATATATATATATATATCCGTCTATCAACGTGGCGTCCAGCCACTGCAAAATCACCATCAATTTGGCGTCCATGGTAAATTGGCGTCCGTATATGGACGCCACTTTGGATTCCCTTATAGAAGTGTTGCGGTAGACCCCTACTACCTACAGACAAAGATTTGGAGGGACGCCAAAAAACGTAAACGTGTCAGAAAATTGAATAATTTAGTTCAAAAAATTTTCACTACGAGCGCTACTGTCGCCATACATAATTGTATATTAAACGAATATTTTTTTTAAATACATTTCCGTATCAATATGGCGACCTCGAAGTGGCAACGTAGCAGGATGCCATGTTGATATAAAAATGAATATGTATAATTAAATATTGCGTTGTAGACGCCAAGGCCAGATTAATGATTAGGTCATATGCATTATACCAGTTTATCCTTCTAGTTTATAACAAACATTAATATAGTTTCTACAAGTTATTACCAAGACTTAAACTACAGTAAAACGTCCGAAACGACGAAGCCTTGCAAAATCAAAGTCGATATTACATATGCTAATTTACTCTAAGCGGTTCTTGATTATAATTAATATAAAGGGTTAATTCTAATTTATCATACAATTTTAAACATTCTGTAACAAAAAAAAAGAACATATAAGTGTACTTTTTGTACATGACGAAGAAAATGTATTAAAAGAACCTGTTTGCAACTTAAGCATATAGCTGCTTTGCGTAATTTTATCATATTATACTTAAACTTTATCGGTGATATGATTAATTACGTAATTATACTTTTTTATTTTTGTTGTAGTAGCGTTTCTTTTAAAGTAATTACAATGCCTTGTTTTATATAAGAAGTAACATTGTCAAGTATTAACCAATTTTTATTTAATTTCTACAAATTGTTTAAAACTACTCTATACACTACTTGGTATAAAAAAAATTGGAAAACTGTCACATTGCGACTCTCATATTGAATTGATTAGGAATGTATAATTACCTTATGTTGTATTTTACGTTTTTCTTTTTGAGTTAGCTATCGAATAACCGAGAAAAACGTGTATTTATTTGTACCAAATTTTTTTTTTATTCTGGAAGATAGGCTAACAAATGGTAGCAGAGCGTGGTTTTCTTTCATGTAGGTGGTCTACCCTATCTGTCATACGTTTATATTAATTGAATTTTGTTTCTGTATTTTATTAATTATTAGCATTATGTCATATTTTTCATTTGCATTCGTTTAGGAATTTAAAGGCCTCCCGTAACCCGAAAAGCTATTAAAAGCGACCTTATTCCCGCTGCACAATTAACTGAAGTAATGAATGTTCAAGGTATTGAAAATTCTTCGCCCGAAGTGGCACAAGCTGGCCCTTCAGAAGCTAAAAGTTCACATCTATCGGCGCCCAAACCTTTAATAAAAACTAAATGTAAAAAGACACCTGCTTCTAGATCTCGAAGGTCCAATTTAGAATCATCGTTACTTTCGGTTGCCACCGATCTAAAGTTAGCCCATCAAAATCATGGTGCTCTAATTGAACTAACTAAATCTGTAAATAAAGTAACCGAAAAATTTTCCGCTTGTAGTATGATTAAATTTTCAGTTGACTCTAATAAGTTAATCTCAGGTGTTGCAATGTGTAATCACAATGATCCCGAAACAATTATACTTTTCATCGAAACAGTAGAAAAAATTTTTAAGCATCCTTATGTCGATAAAGCAAGTTTTTTCACAGCCTTAACCGTTAAAATCGACGAGCAAATTTCTCAGTAGTGGGCTTCGGTAGTAAATCTTGATTGGAATCAGATTAAAGCTATGCTTTATAATAAGTATGTCTGTAATGCAGATTTTGTTTTCCTGCGAGATAAATTTATCAATCGCAAACAGGGTGTCCATGAATCATTCGAAACCTTTACTTCGGATATCAAGTCTAAAGCAGCGGCCTTAAATTTGTATTATTCTGAACCTCAACTAGTTTTTATAATGTGGGCTCATTGCAATAAGACAACCTTCGACATTATCAAATTTTTAATTGAACTTTGTACGTTCAGGGAATTAGATGATACAATACGAAAAATCGAATCTATAACTAGATGCGATAAGTCATTTTCTCAAACTGAAGTATCAACTACTGAATCTCAAGTTAGTGTTTCTTCGGAATTGCAGCCAGCTTTATCTAATAACAAGACAGAACATTCAAATCATTTAACGCCTTTTTGTAGATACTGTCGATCGTATGGTCATTTTATAGTTAATTGTAGAAAACGAATTAATAGGCAGAATAGTTATCCAAAAAACTAATTTGCGGTTTTTACTCTAGTTTTAAGGATTTTAGTTCTAATTGTATGCCAGTTATTTATGTTGAAATTGCAGATTTTAAAATAATAGTCTTACTTGATTCCGGAGCAAGCCATAATTTCATATCTTCGAAGGTAACTGCTAAGTTGCTTAGGATGAAAATCGTTAATTGTGTTTCAGTTTCTAAGATAGCAATCTTACCCGATTCGTCTATAGTAAAGATCGAGAAAATATTTAAATCTTTTATTAAAATTTCAAGTTTATCATGGCCTTTAGAATTTCTTGTTGTAAATAATTTAAATTTTGATGTTATAATTGGGGTGCCTTCGCTTCGAAGAATGAATGCTGTGTTAAATTTTTCGGAAAATCATGTTGCATTTAAATTTAATAAAGACGTTATAATTCCATTTTATAAATACAACCAAAAGAAAAATACTTCTTCTGTACTTAATTTGATGTGTGAAATTAAATATAACCTTAGTGGCAATCAACGTTCAGAAGTCGACAATCTTATTTCTTCGTATTTAGATGTTTTGACTAAAGAAATGGGTATGGCTACTGGTTTTGAATACAGAATCAAGGTGAATTCGGATGAACCAATTTACAGGAATCCATTTTACTTAAATCCTATTAAACAAAAGGAACTAGATGATCACTTACAAGATCTTTTACATAAAGGAATTGTGCGTCATAGCAATTCCCCTTATGCGAGTCCAGTTTTTTGATTCCAAAAAAGGATTCAGGCAAACGTCTTGTTGTTGATTATCGTGCTGTAAATAAAATTATTCAATATGACCCTTTTCCTCCTTCTAATCAGCAAGCCATTTTTACTTATCTTCAAGGAGCCAAAATATTTACTATATTTGATATGAACTCGGCTTTCCATCAAATACCGTTAACAGAAGAGTAAAAAAAATACACAGCTTTTGTTACGATGACCCAACATTTAGAATATAATTTTTTGCCTTTTGGATTGAAAATAAGTCCCACAGGGCTAAACAGACTTATTGCGCATGAATTTTCTGATTTTCGTTATAATTTTTTTATTAATTACTTTGACGATTTTATTATTTTTTCCAAAGATCCTAGTGAACATATTGCGCATCTCAAAATTGTGTTAGAACGCTTTCGTTTATGCGGTATAACATTAAATCCAGAGAAAGCAAAAATTGCTATGTCAAAGCTTCGTATACTAGGACACATTGTTTCATCTGGTAGAATTAAAATCGATCCATTACGTATTGAAGCTATTTCTCAACTACCAGTTCCAAAAAACGTTAAACAGGTTCAGCAATTTATCGGAATCGTATCATTTTGTTCGAAATTTATTAAAAACTTTTCTGAAATCGTCGCTCCATTAAATGAATTAAAAAAGAAAAATACTAAATTTCAAACAACTAATGTTCACATTTCTGCAATTGACAAACTTAAAAAAGCTATTTCCGAGGCACCTGTTCTTCGATTACCTGATTTCTCAAAACAATTTTTAGTACGAACCGATGCTAGCAACATCGGAATTTCAGGAGTATTACTTCAAAAATTTGAAGATGGTATTCATCCCATTTATTTTGTATCTCGAAAGCTTTCTGTTACCGAAAGAAAATATTCTGTTTTTGAAAAAGAATCTCTAGCTGTAATGTTTAGTTTAGATAAATTTAAGGGTTATATTACTGATTTACATTTTATTCTTGAAGTGGATTGTGACGCTATTCGTTGACTTTCTAATCATCCTTCCCAATTATCTAAATTTGGCAGATGGCTTCTTAAACTTTCAAAATTTAATTTTACCATTCAGCACATTCCCGGCTCCTTGAATAATACCGCCGATGGGTTATCTCGGTTATTTGACAATGATGATCTTACACAGCTCAATGATTGTCCCAATAACTCACAGTTTATGTTGAACTCAGTAGTTGAAATTTCAGAGTCTTTTGTTTCTATCGAAAAACATCAGCAATCTGATAAATATTGCAAACTCATTTGTAACCGCATAAAGAGTGGTGAAAATGTAAATAACTTTGCGGTAGAAGGCAGTTTGTTGATTCGTTTTGTTGGTAGGAAAAAACTCAAAAGAGTCGTTCTTCCCGAAAAACTTAGGGAGGTCATCATCTTTTATTACCATGATACTAAGATAGGTAATCACAATTCTATTCTGAAAACCTACTGTTCAGTAGCGAGAAGATTTTGGTGGGATGGAATCTATAAGCATATTAGAAACTATGTTTCTAGGTGTCACTTATGCCAAATATGTAAACCTTTGAATGTTAAGGTTAATGCTCATCTAGCCAGCATTCCTCCTAAAAGTATTTGGGAAAAGATTTACATCGATTATGTTGGTCCAATAATAACCTCAGAAAACGGTTACAAATATATGTTAGTTTGCGTTGACTCATTTTCGAAATGGTTAAAAGTTTATCCAACTTGGAGGTCGACTGCCGCTGTTACTGTTAAATGTTTAACCGATTTATTTTCTACGTATGGTCCTTGTAAAATTATAGTTTCTGATAATGCCAAATGTTTTTCAAGCAAGGTTATGTTCCAGTTTTGTATGTATTGGGGCATACGACAAGCGTTTGTATCGCCTTATTATCCAAAGGTAAATCTTAGTGAGAGATGTAATAGAAACCTTAAATTCAATTTAACCTTGATGATTAAACAATACTCTTTACAACACAAGCGTTGGGATCAAGTTCTTCCATTTTTTGTCTTAAATTACAACAGCACTTTTCATGAGTCTATTGGTACATATCCAGCATCAATTTTCTTAAACAAAGAGATATCAACATCTTTAGATAACTTATGGAACCTTCAGTCCTTTTTATCGCACTCAAAACCTCCTCCTGTAGAGGTAATACAAAAGCATTTGATTCACGCTCATGAGAAAGCAAAACGACACTATAACCAAGGAAAACATCCCGTGTCGTCATTTTCGGTCAATCAAAAGGTTTTAGTAAAGCAATTCGTAACCTCTACTCCATTATCTAAAGATAAAAAATATGTACCAAAATGGTCTCTACCAAGAGTTATCCAAGAGTTTACTACTCCCGTTTCTGTTGTATTAAAGGATCCTGTCACAAACGAAATCTCAAGATCTCACATTCAGTTTCTTAAACCTTATAAAGATTCTAGTACTTAGACCACCTTCCCGTTTACCTTCTTTTATTATTACCTTGTTTGTTGTCGTTATACGCTCCGCTTTTTTTTTGGAGGGAGAGTGTTACGTGGTAACGTCTATACTTTTAAATTTAATAATTTTTGCCTTGCGCCGTTGAAGTTAGATATCGTTCCAGTATTCTTATCAATATTCATTTTTCAACCTTGCACGTTTATAGGTGCAACATAGAAAATCGTACTTACTTAAATTAATTTACCTGCTAATTCCTAAAGTAATGAATGGCAAACTAGATACAAATGTCTTTAATGATCGCTGTAATAAGAACTAATGTCTAAGGTAAAATTTACCACTGTTTCGGGTACCTAAATCCGAGTTAAATTCGTAATTGTCCTACTGGAAGGACAAGATATCAACACCGGCGCAAGACGTCCACTCGTCTACACGACAGAAAGATAAGTTGTGTCCTTGTCCGCAGTAAGTGCAAATGCAAGATAAGTTAACATTCTTTGTGTGTGTGAACATTTATTTTACGTTAGTTACTAACAAACAATATTTGATCTACATAGATTTTAAGACTATAAGGTGATTAAGATTAGGTTTCCAAATAAATGGTTAATTTTGTTTGACATTTATTGTATATTATAAGGTTATGCCATTCACTACCTTTATAATGACTAGATACAAATGATCAGATTGATGAAGTCGATTTTCTTTATTTCGTTTAGCGTATTCAGTCGATCCACTGCTTTAATTTTTTTTTATTCTGGAAGATAGGCTAACATACGTTTTCGACCATCGTAAGATCGTCGATACGCATTCTGGTCACTAGCGGTTCGGTAGGCGATGCAAGTGAAACGCTGTTTGACCACATATTTTTGTCAAAAATGTATTTTAATAAAAAATTGCATATTTATAGTATACGACATAGATGTAGTGTTTTTACTAAAAAAATTTAATTCCGATTTCTTAATCAAAAGTCACAATTTATTTTAATTTTTTTATATAAACATTCCAAAAATGATTACTAAGTTATAAGCGTCTTTACAGTACAGATGTGTCAATGTTGCTAATGTTTTGTCAAATTTCTGTAAAAGCTTTGTCTAAGCGTGAAATAAAACAATTAACTTAACAAATAAACCAAAATCTAATTAAGAATTTTAAAAAAATAATAATCAAGGCACATTATGGAATTAATAAAATTATAACGAAACTAAGTTTTCTTAAAATTTAAGTTGAAATGCAAAACATACTTCAAAAAACGCACATGTAACAAAGATAATTAAATCTTACATTAGCGATATCGTAGTTCAAGGTAGTGCAGAGTAACTGTCAACATTATTCGGTACATATGATACGACCACGCATATTTTTAGTTGTCAGAGTTGTGGTTTGATGATTTGGTTAAACTATATTTTATTCTCACGTAATCTTATGGCTGTCGATTACTTGAGCATTTTTTTGCGTTTATTGAGAATTTTTCGCAAGTATAAAAAATTTTTCGAATTATAATATATTTCTAATTTTAATTAACTATTCCGGA
This sequence comes from Aquatica leii, assembly GCA_035610365.1. Classification (NCBI taxonomy): domain Eukaryota; kingdom Metazoa; phylum Arthropoda; class Insecta; order Coleoptera; family Lampyridae; genus Aquatica; species Aquatica leii. Next base: position 53,945,667 of record CM069432.1, read on the forward strand.
AAAAAATATTATTTTAAACATTGTTAAACAATAAAATACTTTTTTAGTTTAATAAATTTGCATTATCTTTGCTGTGTTGGTCTACCGAAAGTTGAACAAAGATGTATTTAATATAATACATCTGTATTACTAAAACTGCTGATGTAGATATAACTAGTAAACTTCGTTTGTTTATAGTTATCACGGAGAGTACAAAAAATTAGGAAAAAACAAATTTACACCTATAAAACTATAATTAACGTTGTCCAGAATTTTTTGTAATTTTTTTTACCTACTAAAAACAATATCAAATTTAAAATCAACAAGTAACAAATTCAGCATTTTAAAATTAATTGAAACATAGGTTTATTTAGTATTTACTAAATTCAGTGTTTTGCTATCATAACGCTAATACGGCGGATAAAAGAAAATCAATAAAGGATTTAAAAATAAAAAATTTTTATTATTGTAATATATAAAGTCTGCAAAGTAACAGTTTTCGAAAAAATGAAACAACAATTTATTTAAGGATGTGGCTTGCGAATAGACTATTTCTGAATCATCAAGTTTAGTTCTTGTTTCTCTTTGTGAGCCAAAATATGTAAGCAGTTGGCTTTTTTTGTTTGTGAATCCAAACAAACTAGACTGGTGTTCCGCTACGATGCGGCCTAAGCCAAAATTCACTTATTATATAAACAAAGAAAACCGCCAAAGATCTTATAATAATAAAAAACGCTAAACGTAATTATAAAATTTTGTTATGTTAATTTGTAATGTTAATTAACGTTAATTAATAAATTAAATATTTTTTTTTCTAATAATTTTTTAATATATTGTTCCATTTCAGTCTTGTAGTAGAAGAGACAGATGACCATAATTTGGTTGAGATGTTTTGTAAGCAACGTTCGCTATTGTGCACTTCATCACAGCAACAAACAAAAGTACCCAATTTTTTAGAAAAAGTAATTTTAAAACAATTGAAATGGTAAAACTGGAAAAGTCTATCATTGCAATTAAGATATTTTGTGAACTATGAAAATAAATATTGTATATTAAACTATTTTATAAAGAAAAATAAATAGCATGACTCTAAAGTTGTGTTACGTCACTGCTTACGTAATATGTATTCCTTTGTTATTGAATTGTAATTTGACCATAAATGGTTTTTTCCTTCTTTCAAATTAATTAGCTAAGTTTGATTGCGGAAACCTATAAACATGTCTTCTTCAAATGCTCATTTAACAAAGGAACTCAGAAACATTATATACAAAATGATTTCACTTGGTTTGCATAAACGGTTTCTTAAGTACTAAGAATACTTTAATTTAACTATTAACTTGTTAGCTTTAGCAATCTGAGATATATATATAAAGAAATTGTAGTAGAATCCAGATTTCCACGAGTTGCATTCATTTTACAGTTTTCTATTATGGATAAATCCCGTGTTGTCGTTATCATACAAGCTGAGCTTTTGTCACACGTTGCAGTGTACATCTTTAGAGCCTGGAATAAACTTATTATTGTAGGCTCTAAAGATGTTCACTGCGACAACACGTGATTTATCCAGAATGAAAAATTGAAATAAAAATAAATTAGTACTACAGTAGTATCCAAGCCTTAACCGTGCAAAAGTAAGAAATACGTTCTGTTAAAACAATGAAAAATACAAACACAAAACTAAAAAAAGTATGTTTTCTTCCCAAGTAGCATTCAAGATAATTCATGTTAGTTGAGTTTATTGATTATTACGTATTTAACACTTTATATGAAACTTACGGGTAAATTATAACTTTATTCTATTAATTTATAGTGGAAATTACATGCATTCATCCTTTTTTAAACACTTTGTAGTTCTGCAGCTTTGTGATAAAAAGTAAGGTTTTATCAACGTCATTCACTAAGTAAAATCTCTTTCAGGTTTCTTTAACTTTAAAGTGGAAAATTGAAGTGGCGGCCACTAAATCGAATCACCAAAATCATACCTTAAAGTAACAACCACTTTGAAGTAGAAGTGAACTTAAAATATACCTAAAAAGCAGTTCACTTTAGAATGGTAGGTTGTCGTTGTAACGTTAGAGCCACTTTCATAAGTGATTTTCACAAGACATTTTAGATTAAAGCGAAATCTACAAAACCGACACACATTTGACATTTTACGATTTGTTTTGCGTATACTTATCAAATGGCTGTTGATTAGTTAACCAAGTTTCATACCAGATAGTGACATAATTCATATAACGTTACAAGATTCGTAATAGCCAATTGTGTACCAATCGCGTTATTACGATGGTTACGCCCAGAGAGCAACTGGATGCAGCCCAAGGGTCTCTGGCTTGAAGGATGTATGTTGTTCAATGAGCGTAATTATCCAGTAACTCCAGTAGTGCAAACAAGATTTTATTTTTCTCTTTATATAAAATTTTAATTAAAAATTAACATTTATTGAAGTTTCTATTACAAGTATATAAGAAGAAATAGAAAACTTGTTACCATCAAAATCTAAAGAGGACATTATGAGAATGCGTTATGAATTTATGACGTCCTCTAAATTCATAACGCCGTCTCATAAGGCTCTGATTGTTATGTATATATTTCGTATCGTAGACATTGTGAATAAATTAAACAGAGTGAAAGAAACATACACATTGGGTATTTTGTGTTTGATTATTTTGTTAACTTACAGCACTGCATATAATAGTTTTAAATGATTTGCTATAAACTTCGCAGTACCTACTCCGTGGAAGAAATCACTTGCAAATCAATTTGATTACGATAATCCTAGCAAGCATGTGCGGAGCCTTTAAAATAGTTGTCGCAACAAACAAGTGTGTACTTTCAAAAATTTAACTAAGAATTTTATATAATTAATATTTTATATTTAAGTTACAGAACATGTAAAGCTCTAATAAATAAATTGCTGTTGGATCCATACAACATTACAGTTGCTTACACTTGATTACGACAAGTGACTAAACGATACTGTTATTGGTTTAACAATAATTTCAGAAATGATAAAATATTAAATTTGACTTCCTTTAATAATAAAGCAGATATCACTCCATAACAATTGCAAAATATTTTTAAGAACATTAGACGGAGATATGATATGTGCATAAATAACAATATTGATCACTTCAAGCACATAAGTAATTTGGAAAATTAAAAATGTGTAAGCTAAATAAGAATACGTTATGAAATGTAATTGATAGTAAAATATAAACTAGTTGTAGTAGTATGATGTTACTAATAATTGAGAAAAAATTTGTACGAACAGTCATGCCATCTTTACCACTACGCCTAGTTACGTACATTGTACATCTAACTGTCACTGTTTTGTACATAATATGTAATAACAAAAAAAACTTTTACGCGACCAGGATTTGAACTCTTGTTGGCGTAGCAAGCAGATGCCTTACCAAGTATGTCACGACGACTTAATATTTTTACATATTATATAAATGGCTTTTATGTACGCACATATAAGGTACAGGTACGTGCAGCATATTTACATTAACGTATGTACTAATTAATTATGTTTTTCTAAAAAAAATTTGATGCTGCATAGTGATATCTCGATCTATAACCTTTACATTTAACAGTAAATTTGCATTTGTCGGAATTTTGCTCTTAGTAAATATTGTTCAAATTCATTATAAACATCTACTTTATAGAAGCTAAAAACATCTTGACCAAAGTAAATTTAGTTGTACCATTTATAAAATAAAGAGATGAGAAAGTATACAACATTTAAAAATGAAACAGATACATAAATACATCTCCGCTAGAAGACACTCACCACGCTGCTATTTAGCAGCCACGTGGATTTTAAGTGACTGTAAAGATATTTTATAAGTGATAAAATAGTTGTAATCACGTAACAGCCAAATATTTGTTTTCCATTTTGGTGGTAGTCACAGTATAGAACTGTGCCGTTAATGTGGTAGTGACTAGTGGCAAGCTATTCTATAGTTCCATATGCTAAGATAACACACATTTTACTTTTCAAAACAGTATTTTGCAATTTTTTTAAAATTTATTTAAGCTTACATAATCACTGCGTAGTTTACAAAATGGCTAAATTAGTAATCTTTCTTCTTTTCTATTTTTCTAAAAAATCTACTAAAACTTACTCTTTTTTATAAATTTGTATCAGTTAGTGTTTTTATGTATTGATGATTCTTGGTTTAATTAATTTTAATCTACGTTACTATTCGAAAACAAATTGCGTAATTAAGAAAAACCTGCACATAAATTTCACATTTAATACCTATATGTGCATTAAACCAATGACAAAAATTCAACACTTTTCTAGTTAACTGATTTCCATTTTTTTGCTTATACTGTCATATGTCTTTTGAGTTGTTTTACAATGTTTTTAGTCTAAATAAATAATTTATTATGTTTCTTAATTACTGCACATTACATATTTGCAAGAAATACAATTCTTAGTTAAAATTTCGTTTTATGCTCTAACCAAAATTTTAAAAATATTTACGAACAGATGACAAAAACATAATTAGGTTAAGTTTAGCAGAAGTACAATAATTGTTTCAAGGAAGTAACAGAAAAGATCAAGTTTCTATAACGGTTAAAAGTTTATTTACATAGCATGTTTGATGAACTGCTATAAAGATAATCGAGGTTCAAGGTTGTAATCTAATACTGGTTGCAACAACTGGCAACATTGCTTGGATGTCATTTAACGGATATATGAAAGTGATCTGTATATTGGTCGCCAGTTTGTAGATAAATATTCATAATCGTATATTGGACGCCATTTGATTCATTTATAAAAGGTCGCCAAATTGCAACGTATTTAAACTTTTTTATTATTTACATTTTTACAGTTCTTATTGCTAACTGATTCATAATATAACAAAAAAAGTTTATATACACGAATCAGATTGTTTCTATCACAACGGGAAGCGGTGGACGCCAAAAAACTTTTTTATGTATTGTCGCCATTTAGATAGACGGATTTATATATATATATAGACATATAAACCGGTTGCTGTTGAGCCCGTAGAATATATAAACGCTACGCTCTTTAGCCCGAAGAAACGCTATTAAGCCCGGTTTCGGGCTCATCTACGTATCCATGTGTATATAATCAAAATACGATTGTATAAGCATCAAAACGTGTAAATCCAAAAATTTGGCTTCATATTGTACCGTTTATATCTGCATTATATATAAAATAGTTCAGAGTTAGTCGCTGCAGAGGTCGCTTTTATATACAAACTGTTTACAGACACGGACGGTACGTTGTGTAGCCCAACATGCGACAACGTTGGATGGGCTTAATAACAAGCAGTAAACGTATACTCTAAGTGTATTTTACTTTAGTATGAATTTTATGCACTTTTTGAGTATCATCACGTTTTAATAATTTTTCACAAAAACAATACAAACGGTTTTAGTCAAAAATCGGAAGTTGATTTTTAAAAACGTTTGCAATTTCTACGTGATGCTTGTACGTACATATGTAGAATGTGGTACTTTTATAACTATTAAATTAAATTAAAATTAAAGTATTGAAAAAATTATTTGAAAACCTCTAAATAGATTTGGATCAAAAGTACAATATAGGTAGCTAAGAAACTTTAAAGTTATAAGAATGATTTGTTGGTTCATTCATGATGTGATACCTATAAAATAATTTGAAACATAAATACATACATTTAATAAAAACGTTATAACGAAAAAAATATGTCTTAGGATATGATATTTGCATTTCTCATATATTTTTTTCTTTTACTAAAAATCTTTAAAAACAATGTAGGAATCTCGTTTTGTAGTGTAAAAATTCTTAGAAGCATGGAAATTTTTTAGTATTTTGAAAGAGTTTTGTAGAATCAATTGGAAAATATTACTTCTCGTGAAACAATTATGGAAAGTTATGATAATTTTGCAGATAACGCTGTACAATTAAACAAAATTAAATTTGGTTTTACCAACACAAAGCTTTTACAAACAAAATTGAAAAAAAAAGAATTGTCTTAGCAGAAAGAGAAACAAAACTTACAGTCATAAATTTTAAAATCGACACAGAGTTTTTAAGTAATTATGATGACAATTTACTTAAAAGTTAGAAAAATAATAATTAAGACAAACAGTTAATCCACTTCTTACAAGAAATAAGATATTTTTTTAAAGTTTGAGTCATTTCATATGAAATCGTCTAAAAGTAAAAGCTGTCTTATTTTAGAGTCCTAAAAAAAAATCTACGCACATTTAGTTTTGATGAACGCCCGTTTTCACCTGGCCGAATTGAAAAACATAATTTTTATGCTTTTTTTGAGTGCACAACAAAAATTTATTTAACACCGATCAACAATGACACGCTGCTAAAAATACGTTTTTTACCTTATTTTCAGTGATTTTTAACTGACTTTAGTGTCTTGGTCGTTTAATGTAGGCACCTAATGTTATTCAGAAATTAAGTTTACATATCCTAAAAAGAATAAACCCAACAACTGAACAAAAACCCACTTTTTGTACAAAAAAAAATGCTTGAAATTCGATGAAATCGCGTTTTTCAGGTTACATTGGTCGTCTTGTTGTTGTCACATTCTTAGTGCCTATACACTTGGTTTTTTAAAGCAAATATCTTAGTAATTTTATTAGGTTAAAAATATTATTTGCAATTGGTTACTTTTTTGTGTGAAAATTCATAGAACACTACATGTCTGTTTTCTATATATTTAGTGTAGTTTTATCTATTTTGTTTGTATCTTATATTATAGCAAGTAGGTTGAATGTTTTTTAAACGTGATATTATGTTTTCATTTCCATTGAAATTATGTGTATTGTAAGTGAGATTTATTACGTAAATATAACATATGATGGAATATTGAATTTTTTGAAATAAAACATTATATTTTCTTAGCAGGCTTAGCTTATTGGCTTAACGATATTGACAGCATCACAATTATAGAAAACTGAATACCTTTACAGTATCAACCGCGACCGTGAAAAAACCTAAACTATATTAAATTATTGTACCTTTTTATGTTATTATCTTATTAATACATATGTTACAGCAGCTTGAACATTTACACTCAATACAAAAAACTAATTTTTATGCCAAGAATTTCATTAGAGCAGAAATCGAACATTGTTTCTGGAGTTACTATATGACGATCTGTAGTTCGTTCTAAGCTTTTTTTAATAGTTTGTGACGGTCCGATTAATGATAAATCTGTTACTTTAATCGGCATTTAACGTCCACATTAAGGAACAAATAAATTGAGTGAAAATGTTTCAGACTACTTATTAGAATTCCTCAATTTCGTTATTTGAAACAGAGTATTCTATTTACTATCACATACATATTTTAATTTCAACTAAAATTTCATGATAATGTTGTATGACATACTGTATGCTCAAAACTAAGCTTTCAATTTATTTCCAATTTATTAAAAAAACTTCGTGTGCGTAAATAAGAATATGTAGGTACAAACATGTAAACAGGTTCTTGTTGAGCCCGTAGAACATATAAACGCTACGTTCTCTAGCCCGAAGAACCGTTATATATCCCAGTTTTAGGCGCATCTCTACATATATGCGTATGTCATCAAAATACGATTGTAGAATCATTATTTTTTTTATTATGCGGTATATTGTAAGTTTGATTTAAAAATTAATTTGTGTCAAATGATGACAAATAACACACTCTACGTTAGTCGTGCAACTTGCGGCAACGGTTAAATTTAACATTTCTTTAAAAAAGTTGCCAAAAGCAGAGTTACATGCGGAATTTTAAAGAAAATTATTTAATTTGTTACAGAAAGTTTATTTGTTACGTCAATATTAATCAAGTTAAATTTAAAAAAAAAATATTAGATCGGAAGATGTTTAAGAGAGTTATCTGCAAAGACTAAACGCAAATGTTAAAATTTCAAATCATTGTCGAATTTTGCTTAATAACTACGTTTAGAGCGTGTATAACATTGGCAACGCAGTCGGGATTAACAGCGCGCTAATAACGTCGTGTAGAAAGGCGTTACCGCCCGGGCTCATCGGGCACCTGTTTACATATCGGGCTCAATTGCGTGCAGTTTATAACTATATATATATATATATATATATATATATATTTAAATGAATGTACTAAAGTTCACAATTGAAACGAGATACTACACACAATACTTAAAACCTGAAGGGTAAATATTTAATTACAAAGTAAGCTTCTTAATCTCATAACCAACAAATTCAAATCTCCACGATACAATATTATTTTATAGGGGGCACAATATGATATTAGGGTACACAAAATGTAATTGGACGAGACAACAATGACTTCTGACCTGCTATTCGGTGATAATACCTCTCCGATGACGAAGGTCGATGATCGAGCGGTAACGTAAGGTTTCAGCCAAAGTAGGTGATAACGATAAGGATCGGGTTAACTTTCTCGATGATACAGATGATAGCGATGATGATTCACACAAACACCATGCAGACGGAGCCCTCAATACAGGAATCTTCCGGAGACGAACACCCAATATACTTTTCTTAGCGGGACTTCAAAATTACGAACAGGTACTTGTAGTAAATAATTGAATAATGCTGGTGCTTGGATAACAATACTCGTAGAATGACGGTACGTTACAATACTGGTGGCAGAAGGTAACACGAAGATCAAACGATGGATAAAACCACAAAAAAAGAAAAGAAGAGAAGAAAATAGAAGCTGAAATAATATTAAGTCTTAGGGATATTATAGGAATATAAGAATGGTACAAACCTCTACGATCTTGGGCGAGCTACATGTGGTATTAACACTGGTTGATAAATCCGCCGAAGCGATAAAATCTTCACCCAAAACACAAGTTTCCATAAAATGGTGAGCGATTTTTTATAAACTAATGCACAATTTCATTCAGATTCTTGAAATTTCAAGGGATACAAAATATACTTTAATGAAATGGCACAACCATGCGTTCAGCACCAATTTTGATTGTCGAATCCCCAAAATGGCTAACAACAGGAAGAGAAAAACTGGGATTGATAAGAGATAACGGGAAAGTACAATTTTAAAACTCGAAAATCAACAAGGTCACAAATTTTTCTTAGTAATAGGCAACAAACAATACACAGGAACATTTAAATTGTAACAAATGTACCGTTTCCTAAACAAATTAAATTATTTTAATAAATAAATAACACTGCAAAAATAAGATAAATATGCAAAACAACTATTTTTAGAGTACAATAATAAAATTTTTCACTCTAAACAACCGTATTGTGAAAATTCAGCTCAAAAATGCATATAAAATAAGTTATTGATCATGTATAGAAACAAACCTGAAAATAAATTGATAACATAAACCTAAATTATGATTACTATAAGCGGCGGTTTTCCTATGTAGTAGCATGCGTCCGGATTGTTACTTTAGTAAAGTGATAACATTATCCGTGATTCCGATAAGCGGCGAGCGCTGTAAGTAATTCATACGAAAATTTAAATCATTAATTTGGTTCTGAAGTCCGAATCTTTGAAGCATCGTCCTGAATTTATTGCTGAAGATACATCTAAAGTAAATAAACTTGTACATTTATATTTTATGTGCCTTTTGAGTAGTATAAAAATTAAAAAAAAAATTAAATTAGAACATCTTGCTTGAAAAGAAAATTAAACAAAGTAAATGAAACAAACCACTCAACGAATTATAATTTTATAGAAACGTTTGCCGAATTTTATTCATTCTATATTTTGTTTATAAACAGAAATTAAGGTGTACGGTTTATTTTTGCAAACTCAGAGTTTTAAATTTTTACATTGCTTTGCACGTATGTCGAAAGTATCTTACTTGTGCCCCATCGTTTGCAATCTTTTAATAACCAGAAACGGTTTGAGGCTTTGCATTTACTAAAAAATCTGTTTCCGTATAAAGCTATCTCATTGTCTAACTATAATGTATATAAACAAGGGTAATTGTAACGATATTACCGCTAGTATCCGTTACACAGGACACTACCGGGAAATTGAAAAAGAAGTACGACAAGGGTGTATTTTTTTGCGTTGTTTTTCATCTATGTTTAAAAGTATTTATAAAAGATACTCTATACCAGAAACGAACTGGATAAAATGCTAATCGGTAACTTAAGGTATGCGGGACTATGACAATTTGCCGTCGAAAATTTTTCGTTGACATATTGCTGTGGCCATCTTGCCATCAAGACAACTAGTAGTTGCTAAACAATTAACCGATGAGACGTTTTGCCGTGTAAATTTGCTTAACCTAGAGCAAAATGTTTTCCCAAACCATTGTTGGAATAATTTTTGGTCACGCACTCGCAATAGAAAAAAAATTATTTTGAAGTAATGTACATTATCTATCGTTGTTGTTGAATAAACCTCTAAAGTAATCTAAAATGTGTAAGTTCGGAAGAGAAAAATACCTCTATAAGGATTTGGACTAGATTTGCTAAATTTGAAATTGCCGCTGCAAGTGTATTACGTTTTGGCGTAATCAGTCTTTTTATTGGTTCATTTTTGCCAATTGTCTTTAAACAATTTGCGTAATAATTTTTTTACTTACAAAAAAAATAAAATCGTAAAACAACAATCCGTAAAATAACAAAATCAATTCTTGCAAATACCTACTTAAAAGTAAAAATATTAACTGAATTGTTCTTTTAGTCATCATTTCTGCACGTTTATTTACGTTGGGTATAACTTTTGGAACCTCTTATATTTAAATATATCTATCACTATAGATACATTTTTGCTTGATGCATAAATATTATAAAAAAAAACTTTTTTACGGCAATAAACCCTGCCAGCTAGTTGCCCTGACGACGAGTTGTCTCATTTCCAAGGTATGTTACTAACAAAAAATATGCAAATGGTGGTATAGAAAGTGATTACAGTAAGTAAACAACAAGGCTTAAATCTAAATTTAAATAAAACAAAATTTCTAATATTAACAAAGTCCAAATCCCAATATTCAGATGACTGTCAATCAAATTATAAAAAAATTAATCAATATAAATACTTTAGAACCATAATTAAAATGAATAGTGACTTTTCAAAAAAAAAAAAACAATTGTATTTGTTTGTAGCAGTTTCATAAAAATAAAACACTTCTGCTGCAATTGAAATTGAAACAATGAACTTAAAATACATACGTATATTAAAATGCCACAGATTAGGTATTCTATTATATGGTACAGAATGCAATAACAGTAAAAGTTGAATTTTTTGAAACGTGGATTTATAGAGTTACCTACCATGAAGTTCTAAAAAGTCTATCAAAAGAAGTAGAAATAATCGATAAAACAAAGAAACTTAAATTGTAGTATCTGCCCAAATAACAAAATTCTCGTGAAAAGATATATTTTTAACATAATTTCTTGGGAATCAATTAGACATAATTTTGGCCACTTTTTTCATACAAAATTTGTATCAAAAATTCCCCATGAAATCGGTATCTCTAAACTGTCATCACTTTTGAGGCAACAAATTGATACCATGTATAAGAAAGCTGAATGTCACTTTGATGCCAAAATCATATCACATAACATGATTATTTCATCATTCTGTTATCAAATTTGTATTAATTTAATTATATGCTACTATGTTGATTAATAAAAATATGTACAGTATAAATAATGATTATATTTTTTAACTTTACTATGTTTAGTCAAGATCTAAATTGATAAAAAAACACTAATTTTAAACTACATATTAGAATACAATATTTCAAACTTTTACATGGTACAGACATCGGTTTAACAAACATTGAAAATAATAAAAAACTAAAAAAACTCCAAGTTTAAACTATACAGAATCTGACAAAAAATGGCATTCTTCGTAAGGTTTTGATGCGTAAGAGTTTTACATTAGACCGTTGTTAGACCTTGTACTTCATTCGGCAAATTGTGCTGATTAGTTTATAATATCGCCAAAATAATTTATCTCTCTTTACAAATTTTCCTTTTGTAACGGAAGTCACTATTGTTGAATTAAAACTTTTAGGTTTGTTGTAAGATTTGGTGAGCCGTTGCCTTAAAAATTCTGCTGTCAGGCTACCTCAGTATAAAAAAGGTTAATTAAAAAATAGTTAAACAATTTTATCAATTCACCAAAGTAAAAACATTTTTAATACATACGAGTCATAACTTAATTTCAAAATAATTTTAGCAAATGCAAAATGAATTTTTTTCATTTGGCGTCGTTTCGAACCGAATTACGTTTTTACTCTTTACAAATCCGTGATAATCAGAAAACTCTATAAAAGCAATCTACTTACTTTCGTTTATTACAGTTAATATCTATAAGCTCAAACAATTTAATTAATTTCTACGTACACATTAAATTCTTACAGGAACAAAATAAAACAAACTTAAATGGCTATTTTAGCAATACGTTATTAAGCAAATTCTATATTAAAATATCGAATTAAATTCAAACTCAAATTTTATGCAACACAATCCGCAATACCTTTATTTATTTTATTTTTTACCGTTTGAATTTGAAATAGTTGTATATAAGCTATAACAGTGGACCTGACTTTTGTATGTACGTACAAAGTACGAAATACTTTGATGACGCTTTAACCAGCCTACGAAAAATGCATCAGGTTTGCGAGTTGATGCAGACGATATCGCAGCTATTGGTTCCTTCTAAGTCCAATTTACATCGGTTTCCTCTTTAATTATGTATCAAGAACAATCATAAACACAAGTTTCAATACCACAACAAAAAACAAAAAAAAACGAAGTCATATAACTTTGCGATTTTCATAAAACACTTGACGATTTTGATAAAACAACTTTTTTGTGCTGCCTCTTGTTTGATGAAATTTTTTAGCATCATTTATTTAAGTTCATTCGCACTTTTACGAATTAAAGTACGCATTTAATTGCACAATATCGCGCTAATATACTTTTAATCCGCACTTGATATGTACCTTTTAGTAACTTCACCGTTACCGTGCAGTACAATTTGCTTTTTATTAAATTTTTGGTCTCAAGTTGCAAAATAAAATCTTTTTTCAAGCGCAAGGTCGACTCATCCCCGCATTTCATTTTTCGTTCACGGTCAAAGATATCAAAACGCTGATTTTACATTTCTGCATTATACTGTATTGTGTTTATCAGTTCATGTCACGTTTGCGTCTTTTAACATAACTATAAGATTAAAACCTACGTTATAATTCTATACAAAATATTTGAATCATGTTTCCTTTAATAACGATCAAAAAGTAATAAATAATTATTGTGAATTTTAAAGAAAAAAACGCCTGCTACATTACAACAGATTGAATAGATAACTACACATATTCGATTTAGATTAATAATTTCCGAAGAAACTATTACGCAACGTTTGCAAAATAACCAATATGAAAAAGTATGTGGAACGCTTTCATGAATTTTGTGTGAACTGAATTGATACTATGAGCGTTTTAATTTTTGCGTTGAATTTATAACAGAATGATGCATTGACAAGGACAGCAGCGTATACAAATTACCAAGCTACCTATTAGCTATGAAAATCGTACCAATAATTTTGTATCGAAATATTTTCATTAAAGTGTCACTCGGATGGCAATAAATTGATAGCAATGCTGATTGGGTGGGCTATATAACGAAGGAAAAAAATACCAAATATTAAAATCAATATGCAAAACAAAGTTGTAAGAAAATGCAGGGTTGGGCGAATGTCATGGCAAAAGGAAGAATACCAAATAATACATTTTAATGCACTATAAGAAATAGTGTATTATTTACAACTGTGATTGCACGTGCAAAGTGTTACCGCTGGTATAATATAATACATTGGGCGTGAAAGCGTGGATCAATGCAAACATTAGTGGGCTAAGTTTAAAGATTGTAAACAAAATTATAACAAAGTATTATAAAAACTATAAATCACTAAAGACTAAGCCAAAAGAAAGGATGACTTAATATCTATCGGAAAGCCAAATTTAAATTTGGAATTAAACTAAGCAGATAAAACTGCAAAACGTAATCATTTTGTGGTGCAGTTTATAATAACAATAAGTGGACATGTGAATGTGATACAATAAATGTCTGGTTTTGTTTCCCATGTTTATTGTGTTATTCCGATGCAGCCGATTAAACTAACGAGGTTAGGATATAGATACAAACTTAAAACATTTAAATGAGAAAATGTAAAAAACATGAAGTTTCTGTACGCCATATACATTACTCAATGGAATTTATTTGTTAACTACAAAACATTTTGGTAGTTACCTACATAATGATTTAATGATATCTGAAAACGTTTACATTATCTACAAGCATTTCGAAAAATGTAGCCCACCAATTTTCTATTCTAAATAATTCCGGTGTGATTGGCTTCGCACAAGCTGAGAGAGCAAACATACCAAAGATGCATAGATGAATGCGGTCGCTGATTACATCGCGATTCAGGTTGATGTTTAGGTCGTGATCGCCGTTTAGGTCGTGATCGCCGTTTAGGTCGCGGTCGATGTTCATGAAGATTTTGTTTTTTCTTTAGTTTTTAATTTGCTTCTCTATTTAAATTAAAATTTAAAAGCTAAGTTTTGTGTTATGTTAGTAATGAGTTAAATGTAAGTTTGTTGTCCATCGAACTAATCTAGTAAATTTTGCGTGTAAATACTTATTTAGTTTTGGTTTACATCTCTAATTTGTTATGACTTATGTTATTGTGATTTAGTTAGTTGATTATTACTTACTTGAATAAAGTTGTAGTCGCCTGAACAAGTGTACATCTAGTACAGGAAATGTCGTCATAAATAAAACCCGAGTAGTTTTTATGCTCTTCTTTGACGGAAGAAATTAATTAAATTAAATATTTATTATAAAAAGAATGTAGATAAAATTTGAAAAAATTATTTAGCTCTAAAAAATTCATAAAAAATATTACTTAACAAATTTAAAAGTATATACAACAAACTCGGTAAATTTTTAATGATAATAAAAACTTTTGTAATAGTACATAAAGTTAAATGTGTAAACAAAATAATAAATTTCAGGAAATTTATTAAATGGATATATTTTGTTTACATAAAGATGCACGCTCCAATCGTCTATCGTTCGCTACGTGCTCTCCTTTCTGACACATATCGAATTGGTTTGATCCGCTCAAAGTCCAGTTATTGATCGAATTTCTCTTGTTAACATTGTTTAAAAAACCTATAAAATTGAATAGATTTAAAAGGTTGAGTTTTTAATCATAATACAAAATACTAATTTACTATGAAACAACACAACACATAAACGCTAATTCAATAAAAATGCCTTATGACGTTTGCTCGGTCTCAAATAAATTAATTTTAGATCTTACATTAGAAAGTCAAAATTATATAAATAACTTAATTTATCATTTTTATCGGTAATTTCATGTTTGTATTCTATTTACTGTCAGATAAATTTAGTTTTACCGTATACTGTCTGTAAACTTTTAAATCAGTGGCCTATAAACACGCAATAGATAGAAAGATACAGGATCCACCCTAGTAATAAATTTTCATGGTAGTAGAAAGGTTTACTTTTGTATATACTGCTACTCGATATTTGAACAGTGTAAATAAAGTTACATTTACATGTCAAATTACAGTTGTTTCTTAATTAAAAGGTATATTTTAAAACTTTACTACTTTTAGACAATGTTCCAGATGGAAAAGACATACTCATTTACATATTCATTTTATCCTATCAAGCTACAAACCAAATTGAAAATCAATTTTGAGCGTTTCTGCTTTCCGGTAAACAATGGTAAAGCGTGAAAAATTAAAACTTTTTTTGTAAGAGGGATAGATCAATTTTCACACTTATAAAAATTTATACAACTTTAAGCATTTTAATTTTTTCAAAACGAAAGCAGCAAACATTTAATTAAAAACTTTAATTAGGTAACTCAAAACTTTGACTTTACAAATTTAAATTAAGAAGCAGTACGTAAATATCCAATCAAATTTTGTTTTTCTTTTATTTTATGCAAACTTTAGTAGTATATTTGTCTTTATACTTATAATAATTTGTTTGTACGTTAACAAACTTTTTAAGACTCAAATTTTAATTAAACGATGTACGTTTTGTTATTTTTACTTTAAATGCAAAGAATAATAAATTAGGGCTAAGCCAGTTTAACATTGCATTGTATTACGTTTGAGAAGAATATTAAAAAATACAGTAATTAATTACAGCTATTAATTATACAACAAAAATTACTGTTACTTAAATAAATTTTAACATTTGCTGGATCCTTGTTGCGTTTATTAATTTGTTGTTGCTGCTGTAATTTATATTCTCGTTTTAAATGGTAAGAAAACAAACATTAAGAAATTAATTTGATAATTAAAAATAAAAGAAAAAATATTTATGTTTTTACGCATGTATTTGCTTAATTTAAAATAAATTTAATTGTGTTTTGTTTTGGCGTAATAGATATTTCGAAAATTACTTCCAAAACTTAAGGATTTGCTTTACTAACGATACGGAAAATGCGACAAATCATGCTGTAAATGCTTCTCATGCCGTGTTTGACAAGCGTTAAATTTTCACGGTAATTCTCAGCAACGTATTTATTAATCATTGGTTATCTGATCTGAGAAAGCTCTGTCTTTTACCTCTATACCCCATCATTCTGGTAACGCTTATTCTGATGTAAGATAGTAAAACAACACGCCAAGCGACCTAAATCTTAGTTGTAATAGGAAACATCTAAAAACTTACAGTAAGAACTATACCAAAGTGTTTCTAAATATAAATGAAATTTCATAAAACAAAAACAAAACTTATTAATACACATCTGATTAAAAAATTGTACATTAAATAAAAATTTAGAAAATATTAACGTGTTTAAGCAAATAATATTAACATTATAAAGTTTATTTAACTAATCTTTAAGATTAAAGAATCCTATAAACTTTATTAATTAACTCAGTTTTATCAGATTTGCAATTTTCAGTTATTTTAATTCTACGTTGAAACGAATAGCAAATAGATTATTTTATTTAAATGTAAATTTTAACAAGTTTAATAAAACAGTTCTTTTTGACACAATGAATAACTTTATATTAACAAAAATTCTTTTCTCAATGTTTCGGTTCTAAATTATATCGGCGTTAATAAATTATTTATTAATTATTTTATTTCTATCAAATTTTATGTTTATGTCTTACTATTCTGTATAGTACTAAAAATATATATTAATAACACTTTCTTGAATATGTGTATTGTATTTTATTTTTCCTATTTTATAAACATTGTTTATTCAGTTTTTTTAACATTGCACTTTCGTTTTATTTTTATTTTAATTTTCACAATAATATTAATTGCCTTTTTGCTTTAGTTTTTTTCAATTATTATTTTTACATTTAAGCTTTTGTGTTGTTTTTATTAGATGTTTCTTTGCTTTTTTATTAATAATTTTTATATTTATAAAATGATTATGTTTATGCACAAAAAATCGCAACAACCTTCGCACGTTGCTTTGTTTCAATATTTGTTTCCGTTTATGAGGAAGTAAATGCCACGTAGTCTGAAATGAACCAAGTAACTTTGTCATAGTATGCGATCCATCAAGTAGCATAGAGTGCATTTTTCAAAATCGTAATTAGAGTTTTGTAAACGACCACCTACGCGCATAATCACTTGATGGTCAATAAATGGTGTTAAGCTCAAAATTGAACTTTTTGCACTGATCTGTTTTTTATCTTGAAAATAAATAATTCTGTCAGCTATTTTAATTAAACAAGTATGAGTTTTACTAATCTCATCTACACTAAGGAATAAATTATGGCGAAGCATTCCTCTATTAGAAGCCTTATGAATGAATCGGAAACAGTAAGCAATAACTCTTTCCAGTTTTGCTAAATTAGAAAATCGTTTGAAAAGAAAAGTAAAATTTTTGACGTTTAAAACAATTTCCATTCCACTACAGTGTACAGTATTCTATTTGTACGGGCGAAATTCTTTTTGACAACAAATCCGACGGATATTTAGCAGTGAGAACAAGCAACCAAGTAGAATTTCTAGTCAGAGTTTGTATTTCCGTTACCCTATGAGCAATAGATGCAAGTGACGACAGGCTTTTATCCATTTTATCACAATGGTTAAATCAGTCCATAGAAGATAGAAATTAATTTCAAGACTTAAAGAATTCAACACATTGTTAACCAACCGCGCAAAAACTAGCGATCCACAAAGTTTTAATCTGAGTATTATTAAAAACTTTAGTCGCGCAACGTTTTCTTTGGAGCATAAAAGATGAAATACAATGTTTTCGTCTGCATTAATAGAACGAAGGTACACGGAGGCTCCGTCTGCTTGAGAACTAGCGTCTGAAATCCCGTGTAATTGAACGGAATTGTAATCTGTACAAATCAGCAGTTTTGGATAAAATCGACCTCTTTGTAATCTTGCTGCAGCATAATGGAAGTCAGCATGTCACGATAAATTTAGAGTTTACGAAAAGATTTATTTTCTCCAAATGTTATCAGATTTGGATATACCTCAGATGGATTCACGTGCAAGTGTCACATCCAGTTAAGAGGCCATCGACATAAAAACTTTTCAAATGATTTTAGAAATTACAGGCTCAGATTTTTTACAATCAAGTCTGTTGATATAGAGAACGGATAACAAGAAAACTAGCTGCAGCCGTTCCCTATGTCACGGTATTCAGATCGTATGATTGTAGTTCCTGATCACACTTTATCTCCATAGTATCCTTTTAAAAGATTTCTGAGAAGGACAAACAAGTACTTGCAGATATGTTTTTTTGATGTCGGCCGAAATAACATTAACAAAGGAGCAAAAACTTAAGAGTATAGGGAATAAATTTCGTTGCACTGTGGGACCGACCATTTGTGAATTGTTGATTGAATAACTACTTGTAGATGAAGAAGAACCGTTAAATACGATACGCAACTTTGTACTAATGCTATCCTTTTAAAGCACGCAATCTTGAGTTAGGTAATAGATTGAACTAGCACATAAAGGAGTCGAATGGGATATGTGGCCTAATACGTTGTATTCTCGCATGAATGGGACGTATTTAGTTCGCATTTCGCATATGCTGATTGCGAGAGAGACGTTTTTCTAATGCAAAAAATAACTTTTTGACTGTTTGTTGCAACTCGCCCAATATAGATCACAAAGGCTTTAAAGAGAGACAAACTATAAATCGTACAGAAAAATCTCGGTTGGTGTTTACAACAAAGTGTTTTTCGCATTCTGCCTCTTCAATAGACAGGTTTTTTATGAAAAATTTCTTTAATTTCCCAAAACGTAAACAACTTGTCTCTTCATTCTGTAAAGACGGAGCATTGCGAATTGGACCACTGACAATTCAACCAAACCTAGTTTTTTGTTACTTTGGTTGACCAGCTCCAAGTGAAATCTGGCTTACGCATAGAAAATCTTAAAAGCATCCTGCACTAAGAAAAATGTCAATAGTACCAGGTTTCATAAAATTTGTATGATATTTGTATGATAATGTGATATTACATGGAATTGGCGAGTGCTGTTTTAACCTTTACGTTAGGCAATAATCATCAGTATTATTAGGCATAAAATTATTTTTTATTCCTTGCACTTATTAAGAAGCATTCGGAATTAACATTTATAGAAAAGTTCATCAAACTCAGAACCTTTATGTAATCACGTATTTTATTAAGTTTTAAGGGAAAGGAGCGAACACCAATGTTATGCTTTGCAATTTGTTTGCTAAGCACTTGAGATACATAGCGTAAATGCATAGGTTTTCCTGTGTCATTTGCAACTGCCTTTAATTCAAAAAAGTCCGAAAATTCAAAAATTGTGGGACGATTGTTGTTGTCTTTGGAGTTTTCTCAGTCTAATTTGGTGTGTAAATTCAAATTAACGATTAAATGATAGATAATATATACTTCGCCTAGCTTATCTTCAGGGACGAGCAATCTTAAAACCCTTACATGTTGTTTTGTATTATTAAAGATCTAACTTAACTAATATGTACACACTACCTAACTTATTTCTAACTTTTGTTCTAGCTTAATTACTAACTTGAATCTAGTGCCCGTGCAATTAAACTTTTATTAAAAAATTATTAAATTAGTGATGTTATGTTGTGTCCTTAATTGTTTTATATTATTGTTTTGGTATGTCATTATTCAATTTTTATTGTTTATTCCTTTTGATTCATTGGTAAGTTCTAATATTATGTCATTTACTCCTGTTAATTATTTTTTAAAACGTATTGTGTGTTGTCAATTTTAAATTTTAAAAACAAAATCTTACAGTTAGTATTAAAGGTTGGTTAGTTTTTTGCTCTTTTATTGACTCTTGTTTTTAATGTTTGTTAGTTATTTATACACTGTTTTTATGTGTTTCTTACCAAATAAAGGAGCGGCTTGATGAAGTGCTAATTAGAAGAACGAAACGTCGCAGATTGACTGGACTCGTTTTTTCGATGATTCCTCCCATACGAATGGATCATTAATTTGATCGGTAATTCAAGTATTTATTACCAGGAGGCAAACGTTTCGATTTATAAGAATACTTTCTAATCAAAGAAGCAATTCCAAGAAGCGATGTGAAATCACGCTGACTTTTTTTTCTTCTTTTGCCGCTTTTGCTAAAACAATATGAGCTACGGTTTTTACGGCGATAATTATAGTTTGAAGGATACTGTAGTAACCAGTTTTACTCAACCTAGTTCCTAAATCCTTGAAAATAAACAAAAAAGATTTATGCCTAATAAGCCAACGTGAAGTAGCCTGATTGCTTTCAGAAGAAATGGTTACAAGCGTAGTATCTTCTTGAGTAGTGTATCTATTGTCATAAAATTTTCTCGTGATAGTAAGTTTTCCAGGATTTTTAATGTCACGTTTTTTTCCTATTTTATCCATTTTTATGTATTTAGTAGATATTTACGCACCAAATAACGATCGTATGCTAACAATTTGTCCCGAATTTTAATTTAACTTTCCTCTAAAATGAATATATATAATAAACAAGTATAGCTTTTAGTAGTTCTAAAGGAACGAAATACTCTAACTACTAGGTATGAAGGATACGCGGAAACAATAGAGGAGTCTGACCGCTTGCAATTGTCGGACGACCTTTAACATGCAATTACAGGACGCTATAAAGGAGCATCACACAAAATTTCAAGCATTTTGCTATATGTAATAAACAAAGTAGTTTTTTAATATCTATCCAAAACTTTAAACATTCTTTAGATAACATATACTTAAAAAATGTTTATATAAAAATCATTAATAAATATTATTACAAAACATAATTTAAAATCTTTTGTTTTAAAGACGGCTACGTATAAATCAATTAAATTAAAGTTAGGGAATCTTGAAAGTCGCATAATACCATCCCCTTTTGAATCTACTGAACGTATAAACATCTTTTTAATGAAGTTCCTCCTAAAAGTATTTAGAACTTCTTTTATGTGGATAATAAGTTTTTAAAAGTAAGTACTTACTACAGCATCACTATAGAAAGACTTTTATTATGCTAAAACTGAATTTTTGTAACAAAAAGTTCTTTAGTCTCCAGTATTCCTTTCTTGCAACAATTTAAGTTATGTAGTCTTTCTAAATAAGTACAAAAATTCGAAGCTACATATATAGATCGATTACATGTGCACATAAATATAATTAGCTAGACAAATAATACTTAACGGTATTATAAAATTATTAATGTTAGAGTAACATTACATCAAATAGTTCACACTAAACAAAAAAAATTGTATTTAATTAGGCGATAATATAACCGATAATACTTACTGTAAAATTTATTTAATAGTGTTGCATACCTCTAATTTGATAACTACAAAAAATAAATAAAAAATAATAATTTGGTGGTTAAAGATTCCATTATATTAAAAGACTATAATCAGGCTATGACGCTCATCTATCTGTTAAAATACAATAATAAAAATTTACATATTTATTGATACATTAAATCATTTTTCATTTTTTTTATGTTTTCAAGTAACCGCGTTTGTTGTTCATCTTTCCACTGGGTTTGCATATAAATTAATTTAAATATTCAACTTGTGTTGTGTTTCGGACTAGTCAGGCAATTAAATAGCACACTACATATATACATATAATAATAATACGTACATGCCTAGTTATATATAAAAGAAAAAACAAATGAACAAAATAAGAACAAAGACAAAAAATAACATAATTAAAAAAGGTTCGTTAAATGCATTTACAGTGCATGCCGCTTAAGAGATTCACAATGGCACTTGGGGTTTTTGATAACAATAACCGAATAATTACAAAATTTGATATTGCAAAACAACAAATAACCACATACAGCTTGCATCAGATGAACAGATTGTTAATTTATAAATTAAAATTATAGCATAAATCAAAAATTGTCAAAATTAAAGTTTAAATAAAAAATTTAAGAAAATCAAAAGTTTGAGCCAAATATATCAAAAATTGCCGTCTTCTTACTTTAAATAGTTTAATGTCACTGCATTCAAACACATTGCTATAATGTTTAATTCACTGTTTTAAGAACTACGCATTTCTTCTGAGTAATAGCAGCTGACACTACAAATAAAAATAAATAAAAATTGATATCAGATGAGACCTAGTCAAATTAAATTGTTATTCTCAGAACTGCACATTCTTTCAGTACACTAAAAATAGAAAGTCACTCTAAGATAACGTATTTACAGATATTTAAATGTCAGACAAAATGCTTGAAAACGTAAATAAAACTTCAAACATGTTGTGAAAATTAAACTAAAGTATTCATTCAAACTAAGTTATTTTTAATTATAAATAGCTATCAACGGCGGTAAACACGTTGAATCACCCGCGAAATTCAAAATAAGCTTTGAATAATTTGTCAAGATTAAACCACAACGTAAAAGGACATTGGGGGTAAGCAATGTCAATGAGTTTTATGTGTGCGATATTTAAAATTAATAGTTTTAGATAAAAAATTCTAATAAAAAGAACAATTGACCATTAATGGTAATATCCAAAAAGAAGATCCGAATTACGAAGATAAATTAGAATAATTGAACAGGGATTGAATTAACCTACACAGTTATCTCACAATTATTGAAATTAAATTATTATATAAACTACTTAGATTATTAGTATCAATATTGAAGATTTTATGTATGTTGATGAATATCCTTTCAGAGACTAAACGTTTTTTGATTAGTTAATCACAAATACGACTGCAACACAACTTTGATATTAATAATCCCATGATTATGATTATAAGCGACTTTTGGTTTAGATTGAGTCGTAGTTAAACACCAAGACTTAAGCTTAGTCCTAGTCTCTTGTTGAGAGCCAAAACAAGAAGTAGAACTTAACCTTTGCCGTATTGTCGTTCGTGAATCCAAACTAACTGACGTTTCGCAAGACAATGCAGCTTGCATCTTCATAGTGGTAAATGTCACTGACGGAAAAAGTGTAAACTGTAAACGATACAACAAAATTACTACAAGTTATAGGAAATTAACATAAATTACCCTTTTTAATTACATTAAGAACGTTTACGATAGCAACGGTGTTTAAGCCTTTTAGTAGGAGGGGGCGACAGAAAAACACTACTTAGTGTGTTTTTTAGACAACGTTTCGTAGACGAATGTGTCTAATTCCTCAGGCCACTGATTTAATAAAAACACAACACAATTAATACAATCATAAATACAACCAGGTAATTATGAATTAGTATTTAAACTAATATGAAATTATAAAGATTGTTTTGATATTTTAAAGAAACTAAAACTAGTCGGATGTAAGAAAAAGTAAAAAACATACTTACAAAAAACTAAAAACAAGTAACAACGATTCGCCAAAAACACAGTAAACCCGTAAAAAGTAATAAACAACGAAAAACATTAATTGTGTAAATGATTTAAAACACAAACAAAAGTTACAGCAAACTCACAAACATCACAAAAATCAAAAACTAACTATTAAAAAATGTTGGGATTGAAAAGTAACTAATGAAAAATCGAGGTCATGACATTTTATTGATAAGATTATTGTATAAACTAGTAAGATTATTAGTATCTGTATTAAAATTCACATTTTTGTCATCTCTGGTGATGAAAATCATCTCAGATACTAATCTTTTATTGTATTTGGGTTCTACATCTAAGATGATAGGGTTACTAAAATCTAAATTGTGGCCAGTATTAACATGATGCAAAGCAAGGGCCGATGCTGCTATTTTGTTTTTGCAATCATATTGATGATTTTTAATCCGATTAATGATTTTTTGTTTAGTTTGCCCTATATACAATAAAGGATTTAACACCGTTCCTGTCATAAATCTTAGGAGGCTTACTTTTTATCATCAAGGTTTAAGAACTTTTAACAACGTGTGCATTAAACAATGGCACAATTAGAAAGAAATTACAACTGCATGCTACGCATGACGTATTTGAGACATTTACGATATTGCAATTTATTATTAAATTTTCATAAACCTATTATAAAAATTTTACGTATGGGTTAGAGCAACCATTAAAATTTAAAATTAGGCATTACAATTCTTAGAATGAAATATTATTTGGTTTTTCAATTTTCAATTTTCAAATGTAATTATTGTTACTATTTTACTATTGTTGCTATTCTTGAATTGAAAAAAAAATGCTTCTTATTTCTGGCCTAAAAATAACAAGGCACTATTTTAAAAAAGTCAATTAGGTTATAAGTTCTTACGTAATAAACTAAAAATAAAAAACTAATTCATAAAGATTCATAGAATTGAAAAAAAAATTAAATTTACGTGTTTAAACTTTTTTTCTACCCAACGATAATAAATAAAATATTAATATTACTTTTGACACCAGTGACGGCTGGTTTATAGATCAAGCGCGCGAGCCCCTCAGACGTTCATTAAAACAGAAAAAAACGTACAAATTATACCTAATGAATTAAAATATTTTTAAAAAAAGGTTGAAATAAAATCTTTCGGAAAATATACTTCAAACTTGGAAATAAGTCAAGCAAATAAAACTGCAAACGTAATTTTTATTTTATATATATTTTTATAATAAAAACGAGTATTTGAATATAAACAATAAACTCTACTTTAAGTCCGATTTCTGAGCCGCCCCTGCTTTACACTGCATATAAATATGTAATAAATGTAAATGTATAATAACAAAACGTAAGTTAGTTATAATAAAAAAAAATACAACAAACGTAAGCCTGTTAAATAATAAATCATAAAAAGTATATCAATTTACGCATCATGTATTTAATTATTCGAATAATGAGTAAAGTAATATGAAAGAGGTAATTATTGTGTTAAGTAGATTGCATTCTGCTATTAAGTTAATATAAATAAATAAAACATCTATTAATATTATCAAATATTTCTTATTTAATTTTAATTAATAAGCTCTATTGATACTATTTAAATACGACTAAATTTGTTTTCTCTTCTAATTGATTTGTATCTAAGTTTAAACTTTGCAGTTTAATATTTTATGTACGGTAAGTACAAACTAGTTTATTACAACCCAGAACATGGTTTTACAAACTAATATATTTCTTGCGACTGTTTAACTTTACTAGTTTACAACAAATTTTTAAACTTTAAAAACTCTTTAATAAATTATCTTAAATGTATAAATATGGTTAAAGGTTTCTTTTTTAAATACAGCTAAGTGCCGTTGTAAAATGTATAAGTGCTAAAGAAATGTAAATCACTTATGCTAATTTTGTATTTGACGACTTCCAGTTTGCAAGAAATACTTTTTGTTCGCAAAATGTACATATAAATCATTTTTATTATGTTCACATAAAGCACAAAGCTGGAAAACCTTATTTTAAACTTCTGAATAAAGTAGTTACTATTATTTGATGTTATAATTCCTTGTCGTTACTTTTATAACCGTGACGGAATTTCTTATATTTCGATCTAAATATAATTACAATTGACTAAAGCATGCAAAAACAAGATTTTATAATCAGTTTTTAAAAATCACGAAAAAAATTATGTTTTTTAATTGACTAAATCTCGATGAAAATAATAACGTGAACGATAACATAAGACAAACTTAATAATGGTGTTTAACAATAGGCAGTTAACGGGTTATGGTACAGATGATAGGGGCTTAGATACATACATTAAGAACAAAGTGTGCTAGAGGTGGTATAATTTTCTCGACAGTTCTCTTCCAGCATTGCTATTTTCTCATAATTCGGTAATATAAAGGGGAATTAAATGTCATAAGCTTGAAAATTAACTACTTACGACAAATTTAAAGTGCTTTTACGAATCCAGTTAAGTGTATGGAAATATTTATACAAATGTTTAACTTAGTAAATATACTGCAAAATGAATTAGAATAACGTTAAAAACGTATCTGGTATTGACTTCGGTGGTAGATAAGTTTGTTTAGGTTTTGTTCTTGTATAGAAAGAATCTAGTATGAATTGATTACTATTAGTTTTATTCTCACTAACGAAGTTTTACGTAACTGCACTATGTTATTAATAGCTCTCCACTCTGCTTTAGTAGGACATTTTATTGCCTTTCGCAATCCTAATGTTAGGTTAAGCGGTAATAAAAGAAACGAGGATTATGATTTACGCTCTTACTGCGATATACACGTCAGTATTATAAGGTTTACAGTTAGATTTATGTGTAAATATGCGAAAACTGTATTTTACATAATTTTAATTTTTAAGTTTAATTATTTTACTTTTTAAATTTTTTTTATATACGTATTGTAAACTACATTTTGTAATGTAATACCGATTCAACTTTGTTTCTGCATATTTACATGCCTAAGGCAGAACTCTGATATGGACATTTTGCAACTAACAGCTGACGGAGGTTTCAGTTGAGTAGCTTTTGTTACAGCAGTGGTTGTACGTCAACTTCAGGATTGTAAATTTGTTTTGAGAAAGTTAATATCACATTTAGTTTTGTACATTTAGTTAATTGTATACGACTTAGTTTATAGATTATAGTCCTTTTGAAAACTTTCAAGTATTTATATGATTATTTTTGTTTATATTATTAAAGTCATATTAACGACAAATGTTCAGTATATTTTAGATGCATGCATTATTTGTTTAATAAAAATAAACCTTAAAAAGCTTTAAAAAGCTTATCTTAAAAAATTTAAGGCATTTTTATAAATACTATTTTTTCCAGTAATTTGCTACAAACCAAAGCAAATGTAGTTAGTTATTCCTGTTGTGTATGGTATTTGAAATCGTAACATAAACAAAAATTGATTTAATACCAAAACATTAAAAAAAAATTGACAACTGAATAGAACAATAAAGAAGAGTGTTTGAGTATATATGCAAAATAAATTAAAAAGAAAAATGATAAAATTACATATAGGTACATAAATACTGTGGAAAAAAATGATATCTTATTCTAGAATGTAATAAGTATGTTTGTATACATATATTATATACACAAGGTGAGTTTTTTAAAACTTTCAACTGCTTTAACTTTTAAACGAATACAAAAATTTAAAAAAAAATCAAAAACAGATCAGTTCTAATATTGACGAGGAAAATTTTTAACGTTTAAACGACATTTTTAAAGTTAACCAGATGGCCCCCATCAATTACTCTTAATTTTTTTTTAATGGCAAGACTATTTGTTATATGTCATTTTTTGGAAATATTAATAAGGAATTTAACGTTGTGCTTGGTTTATAATTTTTACAATTTTTTGACACAATAATATTAAAATAATAAATTTAATGAACTTCCATGCTTGTTGTACGTTTTAATAATAATGTTTTGTTATTGTCGTCTTTATTGTGTTTATCTCTTTGTTTTAAATACTGGATCATTTGAGTGTTATTTTCATAAAGAAACATTGTCCACATTAAAACATCGGAAGTTTCTAACAAACTGTTCTGTCACCGTGTCAAAATGATTTCCATTTATGGCATGGAAACTTTCTGTTCACTGATAAGGATTCTCGATATAGCCGTCCATATTGATGGACTTGAACAGTTTGCTATAAGCCCAACGACGTTAATTCGTCAGTCATTGAAAGAAATATGATTGTCTCAAAGAACTGTTGTAAAAACATTAAAACGTGAAAAATTTTATTCTTAAAACTCTAGATCTAGACAGAAGAATTGATTTTTATCATCCATCAAATAAATGCAGATCCGCAATTTTGAAACAATATTTGTTTCAGTGATTAGTGCACGTTTTATTTATATGAGCATGTTCACAAACAAAATTGCCGGTGTTGAAGTGAGAAATGCACACTCAATACCCGAACAATTTAGGTACGTCTAGTTAGATAATGACCATTATCAAAATCTGTTGATTGGCTGAAATGGGCCAATTGAATGACCTCTCAGATCACCGGATTTAACACCATTAGACTTTTTGCTGTGGGATCGCTTAAAGCCGGTCGTTTTTAAAACTCAACTGGAGTCGGTTGAAGAACTGCGGCATAGAATTACTAAAGAATGTCGAACCTTCACAGATTAAACTTTTGAAAATGTTTGACAAGAATTTGAGAGCAGATTCTACCATGGTTTTGAAAGTAATGGAAATGATTTCCAACACTTTTAAAACACTTGTTTTTTGTTGAAGTGATTTTGAATAGTTATTGTGAAATTTTTGAATTTCTTATTAAGGTTTCCAAGAAATGACGTACCATAAATAAGTTTCAATTTAAAAAAAAATTAAGGTTAGTTGCTGGAGATCAGGGGTTGATTTTACAAATGTTGTTTAAACGTCAAAAATTGTTCCCCTCATTATTCAAATTGACCTGTTTTTGCATTTTTTTATTTTCGCATTCGTTTAAAAATTAAAGCAATTAAAAGTTTTAAAACAATCATCTTACATATTATTTTATTACACAAATATAAACAAAAAAAACCTTTTTAAAAAATACATTCAATTACATAATAATTTATTCTAATTTAAATAAAGAAAAGATGTGGAAATGGGTGACATATTATACAATGTTTTTTAAAGTAAAACTTTTTTAGCGAGGGTACTTTTGAAATTTTGGTTAGATGCACCGTAACGAAAAAGAGAACACCACAGTCGCAGCAAACTACTAATTAACTAATTAATTTAGTTGATGAATGAAACATTTTACACTTTCATCAATAAATAAAAATAAAAAATTTTAATTATTAAAAAAATTTTACTTCATCCGTGAGGTTATGCCGATGAGGCTTAGTAGTTTATTTTTTTTTAAATAATGGAAATCATTTTTGGTTCCAAGTGATTCAAAAAAAAATAATTTCTTGAAAAAAATATTAACCCACAAAACCAAATAGGTTCCATAATAATGCTTTTAGAAGCATAGAGGCAGTATTGATATTACTGAAAGCCTTCCTGTAGCAGTAGAATGGTTTATGTTTAGAGATAGGTTTTGACACTCCAGTAGAATGCTGTACAGTTAGTGCTTATAGAGTCCTATTAGACGTTGTACAAAAGCAGGCCAAAGGTAGAAGTTTTCACGTTCCATTAGAATGCTTTAAAATAGTGCCAATGTAGTACTTTCCTATGTTGTAGAATAGCATGACAAAGTTAACGACTAAAAGGTAATTGATTTGCATGCTTTTACAGGGTTTTAATAGCATACCATAAGAAACACAAAAAGCACGAAATGATTAGTTTTAAGTCATTTTTTATTAAGAAATTTGTACAGTATCTTTGTCTAAACTATAATAATTTTTAATCAATGGTTTGCGAATTTGTAGTTTGCTGCATCATCCTAATTATTTCATTTTTTAATCTCGCTTTGCCATGACGTAGCCATTGGAACACCTTCTCATTAATAACATCTATAGAAACACCTTTGAATCAACTTTGGGTTAACTCTATAACAAAATTATGCGAATTATTATTTTTTATTATCTATTATCAGTCGCATGCATTTTCACTAGATTCATAACAAAAATATGTTTCTTTTTATGAATAAAATAAATTTTTTATTACAATGCTTTTTAAGTTTAAGTCCGCAGGTTGGCCACCCCTGTTCTAAAAAAATAACTGGATGCCAAGTAAAAAATAAACAATAACAATAAAGCGCTAAAACGTGGATAAGCTGATCGTACAAAAATAGATATGTTGTCAATTGTTTCTTTTTGTACTTACTTTTACTTAAATCAGCAGAACTTCTAATAGCTTTTTCTTCTTTAATTCAGCACAAAAAAGAACACATTTACAAATATAGACTAAGCCCGAAGTCGTCTTCCTTTCGTAAACGTAAAACGGCATATACCCGTAACTGTATAAGTACTTACTTAGAAGCGTTTCTGGTGAATCAAACTCGGTAGACGGTACATATCTCGTCACAATTCTCAGAAATCAACAATCTTATTTACATTTACAGTATCAAACGCGAATGCATAGGCTTTTTATTGCGTACATATCTTTATCAACAAAATTTAAATGTGGGCGTTTAATCTCTACAGGAAGTTATTTTTGTTTAGGTATTACAATTTAGCAACTTGTACAAACGGTTTTTTCTGATATTAAAAATTATATTTCTTTATCTCAAATAAAGAACGATTAAACCGATTTTAGAGGTACTAAAACACTAAAAGAATGTTATCATGTTAATCGTAATACTTGAATTTTAATACATTGTCAAGGCTGCTATAAACACTTTATTTTTTATATCAATATAGAAGGCCTATAGGAGTGATTTTAAAGGAATCTTGTAGGGTACTTTATTCTCCTTCTATATGCATTTTTATAGAATCAATATGGGAACGCCATTAGAATGCTACATTTCTAATACTTTAGTAATTCCAATCAACTGCCATTTTAAGGCTGCTATAAGCACTTCTTTCTTAAATTAAATATAGTATTCCTATAAAAGTGTTTTTAAAAGAATCTTTTAGAGTACTTTATTCTTCTTATATAGGCATTCTTATAGAATACGTTTTAAATTAAGTGTGTTATTAGAAGTCCATACACAAACTACTATTGGAATGCTTTAGAAATGAATATTTGGGAATGCTTATCGAACCTACATGGAACTTATGGTTTTGTGGGAATACTAGTTATAATAAAAAAACAAAAACATATTTCTATAGCAAGTTTTATTAAGATCTTATGTAAAAGCGCTATTAAAATGTATTTAAAAAAAGGTATAATTATATTTAAACAATTATACAGTTACATTAACACAGAACACTATCGCAATTGAGACTTTAACAGCAGAAATTTTTTCTATTTAAAGTGATACAGCACATAACATTACTTCGATGTTTGACAGAATTTACAACAAACCATTAGAAGTGTTATTTTATCAAAATTTAACTGGAGATTGATTGTATTCTTTATAACTTATTAATGCCAAGATTTTAAATCATTGATATATCCAAGTGTGTCAGCAAATATGACCGGGCAATATAAGGAATTTGTTGCGTAATTAAAAAAAAATTGTTTAAGCAAATGCTTATTCGGTGTTAAACACACTTCCTAAATTTAGTACCATTAGACACTAGCAGTGTAGTTATAATTATTTAGTTTACTAATCAATGTAACAGTACAGTAAAACACTTTAATACTCTTAATTGACATTTCTGAGATATTCTGACCGCACTCGAACTGGGGCAGGGATTGGGATACCCCGGCTGGTGCGAGACGAAACAGAAACTAGATTTAACAAGGGGCGAGGCCGATAAAAAGAAATACCATTCCCAACAGTATTCTTGTTTAATATAAAAGATATTTCTCGCGTCACAAAATGCCAAACATACTGTATGTAAATCTACAACGCGACACAAAGTGATGCCAACCGAATGTGCGCGTGGAGCCACAGCCAATGCGCCAATAGCACCGCGCAGTTAGAAAATGGCTTCAATACTAATGAATTTGAACTTACAAAATATACGGGTCTTTTGGCCAAAATACTCGTAATGGTGCAAAGTTAAATGACGTTAATAACGGTCTATGTCACGCACATGGAGGAAAGCAATTGTGGTACATTCAACGTGACCGGGCTTAACACAGTTGGTTTAACCTTTTATAACTACAATAAATTTTATACGGTAATCTACCTAAACAATTATTATAACGTGATAACACCTAATTATTGTCTTTAAAAACGTAACGCTCGGCACTATTACCTACTTGATGTTGGATATGTATACAGGTTACCACAAACACGGGGTGGATTGTCAGGGCTGAGTCGACGACAGCTACACTAGTTCGTGGTCCACTTGTGGACTTATCTCAAGATTGTGACATACAGTAGCAAGCCTAAAAGTGATATCCGGTTGAAGTATATGCTAAAGATAACGAATAAGACACCACAGGTCAGAAACGATTAAGTAACAACCACTAACAAGAAGACACGTCACAATAAACTATTTACCATTGATGCAAGAACGAGGACAAACATTCAGACAGACAATTACCTTTAGATGATGGGCAGGCTCACAGATGATGATGGGTGGAATAAAACCAAGTCTACCATGTGAAATTGGTAGGTGCACTACTTTAACAAATTACGAGAACTCACGTATAATCTTCGGCATACAAAATGAATACGACCTTAATTCTTCCTCAGGTTCGTATTGTACGACAAGTTACAAAAATGTCTTCCTTTTTGTATTTACTTTTAGGCGATTATCCTCGCACAGGAAGTTCTTCCATCTTTCAAAAATGGCCTTCTTTTTTCCAAAAAACCCTGAAGGATGGTGGGGAAATCAAAATCCCACCAAGAAAATCCCAAAATTTAAATGATACTTATTTAAATGTAGGCAACAGTTCCTTTGATACAAAGCTAATTGTACTTTTCAAATTATTTTGGGATACAATCAAATAAATCGTTACAATATACAATAAGAACGATTATTTATTGTAATATAGTAAAGCAGAATATGGGTGACAAAGGAGATTATCATACCAGCGTAACGTGTAGAAATTCAATGACACATTAAGTTTCATTTAATTTATTATACCCGTTTATTTATACACGAAAATAATTTGTGATTCAACTGTTAATAATTCTTTATAAACGTGTTAGCAATTATTTAAAACATACATTATAATTGCCTTTCTTTGAAATTTAAACCAAAAAGAGAAATTAAAAAAACAACCATGTACGTAAACTGTAATTAGAACTTAAGAGCAAGAGTTTATATTTACACTGTTAATAATTAACTGTAACATGGTTGTAATATAAAATGTGTTCAAAAAATAGCTTTAGTAAATTTCTTAAAAGTTTGCGTCTTTAGTAAATATGAAAGCACCCGAATGACGTGAATTTTGTGCTTTAATAGAAATTTTGCGTGCTTTAATAAGATTGGTGTAATGTTTTTACAATATTGACATTAGTGACTTAAATTTAATCAATTGTTAAATAATGTTAAAATATGCAGTATTTAGTACCAATCTTTACAAAATTCTCCAGATTTCTATAATTTTAGATTATCGCTTAAAATTGGGCGAAAAAGTGCAAATTCTAAAAAATAGTATAAAAACTCGCTCATAAGGTTTTTATTGAATTCAGTTTTAATATGTTTAAATTGCAGTTTACTGTTCTAAATCATACAAAAACAAGATTATATTGATTTTTTAGTTTTTGCGGATAATCAATTTGACCTTATGGTATTGTCAATGTTTATTATTTGTTTAATTTCAATTTCTTGAATAGCATTGCAAACGGCTATTTCATTAGAACTGACCAAGGTGTCCCGTTTTTTGTTTAATTGAGTGTACACCAACACTACTTTTTCAGTAATTTTTTTTATTTTGTTTTCTTGTTAAACTATGCTTGGCATTCCGAAAACACTTTTTCATGCTCTTCTCGCGACACACAATACACTATATGCTTTAGCGTCCTCGTTAATGTTAATCCTAAAGTACTACCTTCTTTTAAAGACAATTAATTGTAAACAATTAAACAAATAGTAACTCATTATATAAAAATACTTTTAAAAATTTGATAGGTAATTTGTGTTTTTAGAAGTGGTTATTTTATTAGAAGTTCTGCTTACGTTTTCATATAATTGAAATTGTATATTACTAGATTTTTTATTTACTTTAATAATTTTTAAGTTTAAGTTTTAATGTAAACCAATTAACATAAAGTTTATGTAGTTAAGTGCGGTAAAAATCAACTACGGCAATTCGTTTCTAGAAAAGTCTAAGTCTATTGTAGTAAAAACTTTAGTGTTAAAAAAACGCAACCACAAAATACAATTTGATTAAACAATAGTATATTGTAAAACAAGTGTTACAATGACGATGATTGTAACGCGAGTAAGTTTGCGTAACGAGCCGCGTAGCGGCGAGTTAAGCAATGCACGAGCGTTACAAAAAGGAATTGTAACATGAGTTTTTCATACTATTTTCTCTATTTCGCTTTGATTTATATTTATTTCTGATAGAAATTATAACATATGTATAGCAGCAATTTTCGATGTATTTTAGTTGGTCACAATTGTCAGCCTCTGCCTACTTTCTAAATTCAAATTTGAAAACGCGATTGTTAATTAGATAGTTAGAAATATATAAAAACTGTTTATTTTTAATATAAAAGTCTACATATTTAAATTTTATCAGTTTGTCTATCCTTTTGTTCCCAAGAATGTGCTCTGTCCAGGATTTTGTTGAACTTTTCTGCACTCCTTCTGAGTTACGTGAAAATGCCAATAACGCCATTCAGGAATTATTACCCACAAAAATCTAAAGCTAAATATGAAAAAGAGTATCAAAAGTTTTGTACCTGGTGTGATGACAATAATGTGAACGATCTGACTGAAAACATTGTATTAGTTTATTTTGAAGTAATGAGTAGAACAAAAGTAATCTACACTGTAGTCAAGTTATTTCATGCTCCGAACATGCCTCTCGATTTAAAAAAATATTGACATTTCGCAGTATTTAAAAGTAACCGCCTATTTGAAAAGGCAGTCAGAAAATTATCAGCCAAAAAAATCAAGTATTTTACAGTCCGAGTACAACATTAAGTTTATTAGTGATGCTAACGATTACATTTTTTTGGCAATGAAAGTAATATCTTGATTTACACTTTTAAGACACTATATTCAATTAGTTTATTTCAGGTTATATTAATTATAGGGTATTGTGGAGCCTGTAGACGAGATGAGTTGACTCATATGAAGTTAAATAATATTAAGTTGAAATCTGTTAGAATAGAAGTAACTGTTTTCGCAACCAAAAATAACATATCTCGTGTATTCCTCATAACAAAGGTATCTTGGAATGCTCTCATTAAGAAATACGTTGAAGTGCTGCTACCTCACACTTCACACAATAGATTGTTTTTAACTCATCGTAGAGGTAGATGTACCGTATTTCTAATTGGAATTAATAAAATTGGTTCCTAAAAACATTACTAAATTCTTAAAATTGTCAAATTATGAAACATATACTGGCCACTGCTTCCGCCGCCTGGTATTTCTTGTTTATTAAAGAAATCAATGACATTACAAATAATGTTTCGTGGTTCGAAACGAACAAATTTTCAGGTTCTGCTATCCATTGATTAAAACTGGAATACAAACAGTTACTTTAATTATAACTGGTTCTGTTCTATACATACAATAAATAACTTATTCTGTGTTGTAAATTGAATAGAAATAATTTTAACCTAAAAATACTTGCCAATTGTTATACAAGTAAATTGAAGTAAATTGTCCTAAAACCACAAACAAGACTAAAATTCAAATATAAAAGCAAAACGTAATTGAAAATTCAAAATAACAACGTAAATAAAAACCAAAATTTCGATAAAATTATTAAATAAATGTTTACGTTTTTAAATCTATTTTAATAAACCGCGTTACATGATTGGTCGACAGCCAATACTTACTGACAACCTTACACATTACACACACAAAAATCACTACTTTCGGTTGCACAAAGTTGAACTTTGTGACACTGTTTTTTGAAAAAGTAGTTGCACAAAGTAGCGATTGTATATGCGAAATAGAGAAAATAAATTGTATCACAAGAAACTGGTACAGAGATTAGACATCTATCTTATTGATATTAAGAAAAATTTAAACACTTATTTATTTGTTTTCTAACAATTTCTAATTATGGTAGTAAGTGTGTTGAATTTGTAAATTTGTAATATGTCTAGTTTATTTGCTAATAAAATATTTTATTTGATTCTTACAGTATACAGATATTTTTACATTATTAGATTTAAATTGCACAACGCAATCGAACAATGCGGTTTTTATGATAATTAATTAAATAATTTATTAGTTTACAAAAAACACTTTTTGCTGCTAGAAAAGTTACTGCTATTGTCTATCAAATGTCGATTTCCTTCATTGCGATCAAATGGCTTTGTATCAATTGCTAATGGAACTTTAGTGTAAGGAACATAGTTATTTTACTTGACAGGTAACATTTCAAATAAAACTATTAAGTTTTAACAACAACGTTTATTTTAATTTTTATTATTATTATTATTATTATTATTATTATTATTATTATTATTATTATTATTATTATTATTATTATTATTATTATTATTATTATTATTATTATTATTATTACTATTATTTTAACTATTATTATATAGGTTTGAAAAGCAACAAGATTTTTGTAATCAATACTAATATGTAATTAGTTACGACACTTTTCAGCAATATTTTGTTTGCATCATAGTTGTACTTAATTTATAATAATAAAAAAATAGTATTTTTCAATATGATTATTTAAGGATTGTATATTAACAATTTTGTTTCTTGAAGTGCCGTAAGTTTAAAAATATTTGCTGTTTAATAAAATAAAATATTACCTACTTACTACGTTATACAAATCTCAATTTTTGCAACATTTATTTATTATCTTTTTGTAATTTTTTAATTATGGTTTTTTTTAAATATATGTCCTGTATTAATTATGCAAATTCAAATATTTTTACTTCAATAATTTTTAGATTTGCATGCGGAACGAAATATAAAAAGTTTCCTATTCATTGGATCGCTGTTAGTAGCCGTAGAATAAATTAAATGAAAAAGGAATAAATTTAAAATGGATATTTAAGTACCCAACCCACGAAAAGATGTTTTTTGATTAAGATTAATTTTTATTTGCCAGTAATTAATTTTATATAAAATGTTTGAAAAAAAATAGAATTACATTTTTATACGTTAAACAATACAACTAAAGAAATGATTAATAACTTAATATATGTATGTTTGTAGATACGCATAGATAAATTACACACAGTTTCTAGCTAACGGCACTATAAACGAAAATATATAATTTTTATATACTTGCTATAAAATCAATTACAAACAAAAAAAATTGATATCGGAGTGATAATATTTCTTGTTACACAGAAAATAATTAATTAATAAAAACAAACAAGATAGATATCGTTTGTTCTGTAAACATATTGTAGTAATAAATTTAATTAAACGTATTTTCATTCTTTTCTTGTAAAATTTAAAAAACCGTTGTGGGTAATGTATTATATATTATTTTGACAAAGTTTAAAATAAACATTTTATATTAGAACGATGTTTGTATTGAGGCATTGTTACATAAAAAAATACATAGCTGTGGTTAATTATTATTTAAATTTTATCTTTTTTCTAAAGTTCTTTTCATGTCTATGTATAACTTATAAAGATGAATAAGATATAATTATGATATACATATTTAACATGTTTATATATCTACAGCATGTCCACCGATTAGGTTTACAAGAGAAAAAACTTTTTTATCTTCAACTTTATCGAAAAGATGTATTCTTTATAAAAAAGTCTGCTTGTTTTAAAACAACGAATTTAAGTGAGTTATCTTTAAAAACTTTACTACTTTTAGCAGAAACGATAAAAAAAACGACATTTATGCGATAATGCAACTTATCTAGTTATCGACAAAAAGTACGCCTCCTGGTAATGGTAAGTAGGGTGTCGATCAAGTTAATGGTCCCTGCTTTTTAGAAGGAAACAAAAACACAATTAATTCAGTTAATTGCGACGTTTCGTGTTGATAAACCAACACTTCATCAGGCCGCTCCACTGAGTCAGAACGATATTAATTAAATAAGCAATGTCAATTAATTCTAAAACAAACATAAATTACGACAAACACGACAGATATTTGTCGTCACATTAAAAAGCAGCCTCTTAGTGCTGAAGAAGATGCTGCGGTTATATTATACAATCTGTGGACAACAGCCCTACCATGTCGTTAAAAAGACGATCTTTGCAGTTAAAAATGAGCAAATTGCACATTCATAAAATCTTGAAACGGCTTAAAATAAAACCTTATAAGCCAGTTTTTAATCAACATTTGGAAATAGGCGATGAAGGACAACGACAACTCTTTTGTTTATGGATGTGTGAGTAAATCGTTACACATGAAAGCAAGTTTTATAAAAGAACTACGAACGACATTTACTACTAATCAGATAGTTTCGTCGCAACATGTTACTGTTACCAGATACTGGAACAACGTTAATTCGTATTTTTGATTATTAAATCAATGGCAGTATTTTCAAAAAGTTAACGTTTGGTGTGGTATATTATGGGAAGGAATAATGGGACCTTACTTTTTTGATGGCAGAACAAATCAACATACCTATTGTTTTATTTATTTATTTCAAGAGGTGGTTCATCTAGCGCCTTTGCACTGCGGTCTCATTAGTCCTTTTGTGCACCTCTGATTTTTTACTCCCTCATTAGTTCTGTTTCGTCAATGAAGTCCAGAAGTTTATTTCAAGGGGCTTTTTTCATCATCATCATCGGTGAGTTTTGGTTTTCCGAGAATCGTTGTGCGTTGCATTTGATACGCTTCGCATTTGCACAGCAGATGCTGCGGAGTCTCGTCGTCCTCCAAACATCAGCGGCATAGAGGGCTGATTTGCAGTCTCATTTGATTCATATGTTTGTTAAGGCTACAGTGCCCTGTAATTAGTCCCGTGAGTTTCTTTAATTTTTGTCGACTCATGCTTGATAGTGCAGTTTGAGTGTTTAATTGTGGCTCTGTAAGGAAGAGTTTTGTGTGCCTCATCCCTGAAGAGTTTGTCCATAATTTTTTATGCTCCACTGCAAGTTTACTGCGAATTATTTCTTTGCCGGTCTCGTATAGTATTCCAAAAACGGGTTCAGGTTTGATATATGTCCCTGTTGTGCCCTTTTTTGCTAGTGCGTCCGCTATTAGGTTACCTTTTACACACAACACCATTTATTCTAAAACGAAAGACAAAACCAAGTTATATGACAAACACAATGTTATATACAGAATCGAGTGCATGGGATGCAACAAATGTTACATAGGGCAAACAAAAGAAAAAACTATAAATCGGATTAAAAATCATCAATACGATTGCAAAAACAAAAAAGCAGAATCGGCTCTTGCTTTGCATCATATTGATACTGGCCACAATTTCGATTTTTGTAACCCCATAATCTTAGATGTGGAACCCAAATATAATAACAGATTGATATCTGAGATGATTTTTATCACAAAACATAACAACAACTTAAATTTTAATACAGATACTAACAATCTTAGTACTATTGTTCGTTTTTTAAATCAATTATAATTTATGTTTAGTGTTATTTATTATATATTTGTAACATTGACTGTGTTTGGCGGATGTTATCGCTACTTGTTTTGAAAGTTTTTTGTAAGTAGTTTTTTTTATGTTTTTTTTTTAATGTTTTTCTTACATCATAGTTTTTTATTCATCCTAAAAGATAATAACAATTGTGCAGTATTAGCTTTAAGTATTGTTTATATTTACCTTTGTTGTATATGTTGTATTAATTTGTTGTTTTATCAAATACAGTGGCCTGAGGAAGTGGACACTTGTTCCACGAAACGTCGCCTTGAAAAAAAAAATTACATAAAGTAGTGTAATCGATCGCCCTCTCCTACTTTGAAGGATTTAATCACCATTGATCAATATTCTTAGGAGGTTCAATTTTTATCTTTAGTTACCCTTTACCTTTTGGTCTTTTGGTATCCAGATGAGCTGCACTGGTTGGCGAGTTGCCAATGTTTCCAGAGTGCTTATGCATGCCATATTCAGTTTGGTCTTTATTGCTGGTGATTTTAGCGCCAGTAGTGCTGCTTGGCTGTCAGACATGATCGATATCGGCCCATTTGTGTATGATTTCGAGTCGATAATGTTCCTGACACACCAGTCAATAGCAGCAACTTTAGCTTGGAAAGCGGATACATATTTAACCAAAGTCAGCAAAAATTGCTTCCCATGGTGCTTGCATCCATATACTCGTGCTCCGGTACCGTTGCGATTTTTGGCCCCATCTGTGTGCCAGATAGTTCCTTTAACCGCGCTCGGGTAAATGTTTTTTGTCCATTCGTCCCGTGACGGTATTATCACTTTAAATTTCTTTAAAATGTGATAATTTTTTGTAAAGTCGGATCTCATAGATATTTGACTTCTTTTGTCATCGAGAGCGTAACTCCGTACATCGTAGGTAGTTTTATGTCATCCGTTTTCTGTCGTTTGGTAAACGGAACAATTGCCGTCTTTGTTGGGTTTACTGATAGTCCCTTTTTTATGCACCATTTTTCGACAGTGTTTAGTGCATTTTGCATTAAGTTTGATACAGTTGCCCCAAACTTCCCGTTTGTGATAATGGTGAGATCGTCGGCGTATCCTAAGGCAAATACCCCGCCGTCTTCTAGTTGTTGTAGTAGGTCGTCCATGACGAAACACCACAATAGAGGTGATAGCACCCCGCTTTGTGGGCATCCGCCAACCACTTTGGCTCCCACAGTGCTACCGTACAAAGTAGCTGTTACCGTCCTATTCCTGAGCATTGAGTTGACCCAGTTTCGGACTAGAGGTGTGATTCCTTTTTTCTCCATTGCCCTTGCAATTGAGGTGAAGGTTGTGTTGTCAAATGCTCCTTCAATATCTAGAAAAGCACCCAATGCAATATCATTGTATTGGATTACATTTTCGCATTTGCTTACTAGTTGGTGAATTGCTAACTCGCAAGATTTTCCAGATTGTTAAGCATACTGGTTTCGGTGCAGAGGCGAAGCCTTTAGTGCCCCGTCCCGTACATACCTGTCGACTACTTTTTCAAGTAGTTTTAGGATGAAAGAAGTTAAGCGGATCGGTCTGTAGGATTTTGCCTGGGCGTACGTAGATCTCCCTGGCTTTGGTATAAATACCACCTTGACAATCCGCGAGCTGTTTGGTATGTGCGAAAGTGCTAAGCTGGCCCTGAGAATTTCGCATACTGCGTTTTGAAGACCAGCGAATCTTTTTTGCAGCATGATGGGATAAATTCCATCGGCTCCTGGAGACTGAAAGGGTTTAAACGTATTGATTCCCCATTCTAGGTTTTCAGGATTGATTATTTTTCTCGCTAAGTCCCAGTTCCTTTTGGGTGCCCGTCTGTTTGGTACCTCTAGGTCCTGGTGCTTAGGAACTTCAGTTAACGACGAACCCGGGAAGTGTTTTTGCAGTAGTTCTTGCAAAGTACCTTCAACCGAGTCTGTAAACTTTCCGTTTTCGGTCAGCAAAGAACCAAGCCAAGATCCCCCAACACCGCTTGCTCGTGAGACATGTCCACAGCAGCAAGAGTTTTGGGTTTGGCTGCCGTGCTTGCTAATCAAAGTCAGCAGAGCAGCGGCAGGCATCGTTATCTCAGTGTTGGCTCTTGCCACGACACTACAGCTTGAGTTGAGAAAGCTGGTTCGCGTGACAGTAGTATTGGAGTACATACGGATTTTAGGCAGCGACTCCAACACCTGCCAAGCCGCGTACCGTTACATCCTATTTACCCTCCTATCCACCACC
Source organism: Aquatica leii (assembly GCA_035610365.1). NCBI lineage: Eukaryota > Metazoa > Arthropoda > Insecta > Coleoptera > Lampyridae > Aquatica > Aquatica leii. The sequence goes on from CM069432.1 coordinate 53,987,355, forward strand.
TGGAAACGCGCCCGATAGGTAGCTCAACCCACGGGACATACCTATCTCCAATTGTTAGAAATTTTTTTTAGCAACAGTATGGACACCTTTAGTTTAGCTTATCGCAGTACAATATACTTTCAAAAAGATGACGGCCAGGCTTACATAGCTCATGCTGTAGTAAATTGGTTAAATAGTAAATTTGAAGCTAGATAGATTGGAAGAAATAGACCAATTAGATGCTGTCATATAAGTTAAATATACTGTAACAGTTTTCTTTTTATAATTATTTAATTTTCAAATAATTGCATAGGTTACAAAGAAATTTTCCGTCAGATACGAATTACAGATCAGAAGGTTATTATAGTTACATCGAACGTAGGAATTTCCCCGTATTTGTACCTGAAATCAAATGCAAAGTCAGAGGTCGTTATTTTCTGCCATTTTTATTTTCCGTTTCTGAATTCACTTTTTAGTTTTTGTTTATTTTTTTAGAATTTTGTATTATTTAGTTTCAACCGTTTTTTTTTGTTAATACTTTAATTTATCTGCAAGTAACTGATCGAGCGTAGATGAACATCTCAGCGCTAGTATTAGATCCTCCCTATAGCTAGCATCAATTAACCATCCGACGTTGACACAGAGTGACGAGATACTCAGTAAACTGCAGAAAACAAAAAACAAAGGGCACACACGCAGAGGCTCACAATACATTAAGTTGGTTGACTAAATCAAGGACTTATGTACGTTATTTTAAAAAATAAAGTTCAGTCAGTCGTTACCAAACGATAGGGATGCTTTTATTTGAATAAAACTTTATTTCTTTGTTCTCTGTTCAAATTACATTACTATTCAATTTTAATGAAAGCAAATAATTTATTATCGTTTTTTTTTTGCTAAAAGTTGAATAAAATCTCAAGTCTAGTCCTGTTATCTGTTTCAAAACTTCCACAAACTTATAATGGATTGGTATGGAACGCCGTTTTACTTTTTATTGCCCGTTTTTATACGTAACTTATAAAATAACTTCTTGTGCATATTAAAAATGTTTGTTACAATTTAAATGTTGCTTCAAAAATTTTTGCGTAGTATATTGTAATTTGATTTAAAATGTTACTTGAATAAAAATAAATGTTAAAATTAAAGTAAGTAACATTATAAATACTCGAATTTTCACGAATAAATTAAAATGCTACAATAACTTTTAGCAACTAACATTTTAAATGATACAATTAAAATGTTAGTTGATAATTTTAATTGGTCTCTTCAATCGGTGGCGTCATTTAGAACTACAATGTGCATGTATTTCCTTATACTGAAACAGTTTCAAAAGCTACCACCGATCACAGCGACGAATTAAAATTATCAACTAACATTTTAATTCTAGCATTTGAAGTGTAAGTTGTCAAAAATTCGTCTAGCATTTATATTCATTCATAAAAATTAATTGATTTCTAATATTACTTCATTTATTTTCAACGTATATTTTTATTCAAGTAACATTTTAAATCAACTAACAGTTAAAAACACCAAGTTTTTTAAACCAATATTTTAAATGTGGTAAAAATCAATAACATGCATTTCAATTAAATCTTTTAGTTACTTTATTGTTTTACTATTGAATACTAAATTTGTTTTGCTACAATTTTAAACAAACTTCAGTTTTTATTAAGTTTATTTTCATGTTTGTCTACTTATCTTAATACAATAAAACTGTTTGTTAAACAAATTTAACACATTTAAATTGTTAGCTGAAACGTATTTAGTAATGCAATACATTTTGCTCAAAATTTTCTAACAGTCATATTAAACACATTAATTTAAACTGAGAAATAAAGTATATGAACAAACATTTTATTTCATGTAACACTTTTTATTAAACACACAAAAAATAACAATCATTTAAATTGGAGAATTAAAATGTATGTCGAATTAAAATGTTACATGAATTAATATGTTTGTTGATAATTTTAATTCTTCAATTTTAAATCAAGAATTAATTTTACCAACAAACATATTAATTCTGAATTAAAATGTTTGTTGATAATTTTAATTCTTCAATTTGAAATCAAGAATAAAACTACCAACAAACATATTAATTCTGAATTCAAATGTTTGTTGATAATTTTAATTCTTCAATTTCAATTGGCGCTGTAAGTTGCGGAAGTTGTGAGTATTTTAACCAAACGATAGTGCAAGTTTACCACTGGTTAGAGTACTCACAACCTCCGCAGCCTACAGCGCCAATTAAAATTGAAGAATTAAAATTATCAACAAACATTTTAATTCAGAATTAATATGTTTGTTGGAAAAAATAATTCTTGATTTAAAATTGAAGAATTAAAATTATCAACAAACATTTTAATTCAGAATTAATATGTTTGTTGGTAAAACTAATTCTTGATTTAAAATTGAAGAATTAAAATTATCAACAAACATTTTAATTCTGATTTAATATGTTTGTTGGTAATTTTGTTCTTGATTTAAAATTGAAGAATTAAAATTATCAACAAACATTTTAATTCATGTAACATTTTAATTCGACATGCATTTTAATTCTACAATTTAAATGATTCTTATTTTTGTTTGTTATATAAAAAGTGTTACATGAATTAAAATGTTTGTTCATATACTTTTTTTCTCAGTTTAAATTAAAGTATTTAATATGATTGTTTGAAATTTTGAGCAAAATGTATTGCATCAGTAAATACGTTTTTATTTAACAATTTAAATGTGTTAAGTTTGTTCAACAAACCATTTAAATCTACTAAAATAAATAGACAAACATAAAAATAAACTTAATAAAAATTAAAGTTTGTTTGAATGCAACGGAATTAAATTTAGTAATAAAAAGCAAAACGGCGTTCCATAGATTGGACATAAATTAATGTCTTCAATAGATTTTTTATGATATGACGCTTTATGCAGTTATTAATCTTTTCTGCCACAAGAATACATCTTTTCGATAAAGTTGAAGATAAAAAAGTTTTTCCTCTTATAAACCGAATCCGTGGACATACTGTATATCTGTACTTAGTAAACAAATTTTGATTATATTAAAAGACTGGAACTATGGCGATTTGTAGGCTTTGGATAGTTATAGACTAAATATTTGCAATATGCATACAATTATGCACAAAAAACAATAAAAATACGAACTTAAGTGTGCATTTAAAAAACATGTTACTCTTATAGGTTTTATCATTTATTTCTTATAAAATACATTACTAAATAAACGAATCTAAAAAAAATTACAAACTTTGATTGATGATTGATGTGATAATTTCATGGCGCAACTCAGTCAATACAAAAAGAATCTGTTTCGATTCTCATTGGCAATTTAAAAGTAGTCGTTGACTAAGAGTTAGGTCACTATTAAAACTAAGCAACTTTGTTTTCGCCAAAATTCGATTCAGTTACTGTGTTTTAGTATGAAACAAATTTGATTCGCAAAAACAAAACAATCTCGATTTTTTTGTAACTACACAAAATCTAAAATGTTTAAATTTAAAAAAAACTAAACACATCCCAAACATATTAACCGCAATAGTTACAATATTTGCTCCCTGCACAACACAACTCTTTTGGAATTTAAATACTAAATAAAATCAGATAAATAGTTTTGAATTTTTATAACAGAAGTTACATTGGCAACAATTTTTTAACTATTAAAACAAAATAATTAAATAATTAACAAATTAGATAGTTTTGGTTTTAAATAAGTAACAATTCCAGGACGTTTCAAAAATAAATACATACGTTTAGATTACAATTAAATGTTTTACGCTTACTGCAATGCAGCATTCTTAAGTCTTACATCGCAAATTAAAGTATCTTCATTTTGGCGATATCGGCTGTCATACAGCATTATTTTGTTTTCAATATGCAGTAAACAAATAAGATGTATACAAAAAAAAATGTTACGCTGGTTTTCGTGTAACAAAAAAATAAGCGACGGCTAACACGGTTGTTCCCGGAGAAAGAGTCGCAGGCTTTGTGATGCTCCATTATAAATTAAATCTAAAAAGGCGCCAAAACGATGAAAGACAAAATTAGAGAGACATCGTTTAAATCTACCCGCAACTGAAAAAGAACAAATAACACGACAAAAGTGATAACACAGAATATATATTTATTGATCACAGAGAGTAGTTCCAAAGAGGACGAAGAAGGTACATAAGTATAATTACGTCAATTTTCCAAACGCTAATACATGGGTCGGACAAAATATAAGTTAGGCCCTATACTGGGCAACACGTCGTACAGTAAACTTACCTAGTCGGTCTAACTTTTACATTCGAAGAAGGAACGACTTTATATTAGTAAATTCAAAATCACAAAAGTATATTAAAAAAAATTAAAGACTTAGAGACTCAACGCGCACTACATACGACTTTGTGACGCACAAAATAATCTTATAATTAATTGTGTTATCCTAACATGTACGTACGGTCGTTCTAACAATCGACATGATCAACGAAGTACTAATCGTAAAACTAGAAATTGTAATACTTACATTTAGGTTTTATCCAGTAGAGGATTAGCTAATTGCCGTACCTGTATTACCTAAAACGTAATATTATGTAACGTGTAAATTCATATTCGAGCAAAAATCCGCCTGAGAGTAGGCAACTTACCGTAAATATGTTTACTCGACCTCGAGTCGTGTTTCTAAATTACGCGCGCAGAGGGCGCTCGAAGGTAGTCGGCCATCAACAAACCTCATTGTTATTCTGTCATTTGGTTGTGTAGGAACGTGAAAACGTCGGAGAGGTGAGATACATGGAATTTCTTTTTCATTTTTTAACATCTACTACAACGACGCTTTATTTTAGCAATTAATAACAAATCCGACTGAACGTTCGATGCAGATAAGACCAGCGCGATGTATTTTGCGGCCAAACGCATAAAGTGGGTTAGTATTTCACACGTGGTTTAGAAATGGAGGCGTATCAAATAATTCTCGCTATTTTAGCTCCTTAGTCCTTAGTTACTTCGTTCGTTGTTCTTTCATCTGTCGTCTGTACTGTTGTGGTTTCTACCATGGCTGGGGAAGTTTTATTATGAATCCGGTGAAGATGGTGGAATCGCTAAACTAATGCGAATCGTAGTCGTAGGGGAAAACAACAAAAATAAAGGATCCCAGGGGATCGTGGGCGCTGTACTCAAGTGAGGGAATGAAGTATCGAGGTATTTATAAACTCCTTAACTTCGAGTCGCGGGAGACTCACTAGCTGTCGGCTCATTTCGTCCACGCGCTGCGAACTGCTGCTATCGCTACGGACGGTTCGTGTTAAGTGAAATCGTGCTCTCGTACATCTTTCTTTTCTTGTCGACTACAATTTTATTTTATTTTAAATTTCTTGGATTAAGACTAACGAACTTTTGTAACGGACATAATTGTGATAAATAATATTTAAAGTAATTTTTCTTTAATAGATTAAGATTGTAATTGGTATAACTACGATTGATACTATGTAACGTCACTTTGCCTTATCACAGTAATAGTAATGCACTTTTGTAACTTGCCGAATTAAGTTTAAGACTATCTAACGTCATTTTGCTGTATAATATTAATAGTATTTATTCACAAGGATTTCAAACGCCTTATTTGTAATGGTTGATTCATTACAATTATTTATCGTAACTTCCACTTTGTAATTTGTGTTTCATATCCAATAATTGTGCTATTATCAAGGGTAGAAATTTGGGAGCTATGCCGTCTTTCGGAAACTAATTAAATGTTACTTTTATTACCGGTCGTGCGAACTTGATATCAAGGTCAACGGGCGGTATTGCGTACGTTAACGCGATTGCGATTTGCTACGATCTACGGTAGCCGCGGAGATAATTGTTTAATAGCAACGTTTAAAATTTTGTTGGCTCACAGAGTCTATTTTTGGGACCTGCTTTAATTTTATGTGTAATTTGTATGTATATTATTACCATTTCTTGTTGTGGTTATGTAAATAATTAATAGCGGATTATACCAGTGGCGTAACCGTCGAGGGGCCTTTTCTTCCGTTCCGGAAAGGGGCTATGAGTCAATAATTTCAATAAATGGTTATTGTTAATTCACAAGATGTTTCTTTTGGGGGACCTCGGGTCTAGGCTCTCCTTTTCTCCTACCTAGACTGGATATCTGCGATAAAAACATTTCGAGAAGAGGTGGCGCACTTGAGCATTTAGCTTACCTAAAGAAAACTTGGTGTCTTACGATTTTCTTTTACCCGACGACCATCTACGGTGAGGCTAGCCGAAAGGTAAGCAACAACATCTCGGTAATTACGTTTAGGTAATTTATTCTTCGTTCTTTCTTTTTCTCCACCTCCCCCATTGGATCATAGCAAATATTGTAACAATTAAAAGACAAAACGTACATACGGCGTTAACACAAATAAATTCCGTTTTTAAAGCATACAATCATTTGAGATAACGAATGCGCAGCGTTTCTCCTCGACTTAATGTAGTAATTGATGGTAGAAGTTTCTACCAAAAGAAATCGCAATCTTAATGGTTTCCAACTCCGTTATGGTCTGAATGGTTAAATTATAGCAACGTAACGTCATGGAAATTTTTCCCCAAATATGCCATCTGTTATGGTATGGAAATTCGCCCAAATACACTTTCACTCAAATAGGCACAAAATTAATTTGCATATTCACGTGGAATCGCGTGAAATAACTTAATGATGAAAGTCTTGTTGGGTCTAGAGATGTCGCTAAACGGAGATCTGTGTTGCACCAAACATTACCGGAAAATGAATAAATGCGCGTTTATAAAAATTTAACAATTGTCAACGAAAAGGGGGCGTGTTGAAGACAAATTTTATACTCGAAAAATTTTTACCTACCAACCTTTTAACATAACAAAGGAAAACTTGAAAGTAGAGCATTTTCTATCACTGGTAATCTGTTATTTTTGTGTCTACCACGCATGCAATAAATTCTAAGTTTTACAACAGGTGGTTTGGGGACTCAGTAGCCTTTCTTCTAGTTGTTCTCTTATAAGGTCTAATGCAATATTTTTTTTAAAATATCTTTTCCCACCTTTGTTTTCAATATTATTGAACTTAAAAATAATATTTGTATTTATCCCAGAAAACCTCATGAAAATTGCTGTTATTAGCAAATTTGTCCGTTTGTTTCCTCTTATCGTGTGTGAGAATATGGTCAAAATCTAAAAGCACACAGCAAAAAGCAAGAGCCGTTTGTATTTCACAGTTTGCAACAGTTTGTTTAATTTGCTTTTTTATACCAATTAATAACAGTGCACCTAACAGCGCCTTTATTCCTGTTTCTGACGTATTTCTGCTATCTATGTCTTTTGATTATTCTTTTTTTCCTTTGTATGTAAATGTTGATGTTAATTACTATATCGTAAATTATTTAATCAGTAATAAACAAGTTGCATGCGTCTATTTTTGTTAGGCGCGTTTGTAGCACTTGCGCTTGGACGTGGAAAAGTTTTTAAATGTTCTTTTATTTTGTTTTACCATAGAGTTTGTTATTCCTTTTCTGTATAATACCAATAATAATCATAAACCGGTTAGTTCTATTTGTTAACATCATCATCTTCCGTATCTACTGACATGTGATGACTTTACCTATATATATCAAGCTTTCGCTCTTCCTCTAGCCTATTTACAGTATTTTCTAAAATGTTCTCTAATTGCACATACACACTCGCAAGCAAACGTATACATTTTTTACACTTGAATCTTATGCTGTGGACGCACCAAAACAATAGTTCTCGCAAAAATATATAAAAAAGCGTACTTATATGACAAGGTGCGTAGTGGCAAACAAAACGCAAAAAGAATATGACACTAACAAAAACTAATCAATTTTGAACATAACAGAAAATTGTCTAAAAAGTGTAGATTACCTGTTTGTCAGTTTCGTCTATTTGTTGTAACCTTTTATTCTTTTTTTTTAATAAATCTTTTATGTCATATCTAATGCATTTAAAATTTACTAATTTTTCTAATTGTCTCAGTCACGATTTCATATTTTTATGTCTTCATACAAAACCTTTATGCAACACTGAACCAAGAATAGTACATGCATAGGTAGGTAATCAAACTGAAAGAATTCTTATTTATTTATTTCTGGTTTCTTTAACGTAATTTGTAAATATTTAAGTAATTAGTTATTCGTTAATCAAGTGCATTACATCTACATATTACTTTTATTATAATTTCAGTAAATGGTTTGTACTTTAGGAATTTAGAAACTACACCGGATTTATAGAAACCCTATTATAGCAATAGAAATGTTTACACAATAACCGTTTCACGGCGTTTATATGCTAACTACAGCATTTAAGATATTACAATTATATTGTTAGAACCATTATCAACTTAGTCGCAATTGTATGGCTATAACTTTTGTAGATTATATATTTGAGGTATTTTTGTTCTAATAAAAATTAATTCATTTAATCTTAATTTAAGATAGGTACTATGATATTTCAATTATTACTTTTTATACGGTGATATAAACAAAAAAAGTAGAAAGTAAATCTTGAAAATTTCATTGCAACAAGCAGATAAAATGTTTTATATACCTGATTAATCATTGATGTATTATAATATTTTACTATATATTTGCATTAGAAACTAAAAATTAATAGCATATTTTTGTAGATACATACATTAAGATTTAAAAGAAATAATTTACTACTAGGGAGAATGTATGTATCTATCGGCACGTGATAGAATAAGTTTGTTATAAAATAACTTTTAAATAATTGAGAAGATTATATTTGTTACTTATACCTTAAGTAACAAATGTAACTTGAATAAGAGTAAGATAACAATAACGCAAAAACAACTTTCAAATTGGAAACTCGAACACAGATAAACACATTTAATACATTATTGATTTACTACAATGCGAGATTATAGATTTTCAATTTCTAATAAAAAACTGCTGATGCATTTACAAAAAAAAATAATTCAGTGTAAGCAAAAAAAGATCGGGAATAACTGTAAGGCCCCTTATATGCTTCATTTCCTGTCTATGTCAAGATGGAACCGATTAAACACAAAGAAAAGAGAGTAAGAGTATCGAACGGAAACTTTCCTCTAACTTTTGCTTGATTAAGCTACTTTTATTTTTTGAAAGGTGGCATATTGTTTGTTGTTTTATTGAAAATTTGCATAAACCAAACAGTAAATAAGTAAATTCTTTAATAACAAAAAATGTGTAAATTTTACAAGTTTACAAAAAAATATTCTTTTTAATTTGCTTAAAGACCTATAAAAAAGTTTACGTAATATATAAACAGGGCACCTTCTGTTTTCATGAGCTCGTAAAAATTTTGCTTTATTGCTCCTACAGCACCTTTTCATAAATTACGCTCAATTTAAAAAAAAAATAAAATTAATTAAAGAGTTTAAGCTCCATTTAAATGTCAAGATTTTAATTTACATTTATGTATTAATGTATAAATGACCATCACGCGCGTGTACTTTTATTTACATTTCTACTTTTAACTTGAGCGTGTTTCTTAATAAACGAAGAATTTTTGTTATTAAACACATTATTCTTAATTATCTTAGTGAGTAAGATGTATATAAGGAATAAAGTTACATAAAATTTATTATAACATACATAAAATATTATTTTAAAATTACATTTCAATTTAATAATAATATATATTTTAATGTAAGATTAACATCTATATAAATAAAAATTAGATGCTGTTCGTTGGTAAGCAAAATTGCTTAAAAATTTAGATAATTCTAGAAAACTGAATGTGAAAATAATAGTCAAACGTATGCAAATCAATGCAATCTCAACATTCAACCTTTCGACGAACTGTGCAATGACCAAAGTTTTGCATGTAAATTGGTCGTTTGAGATGAATGCCCAGTTACAGTACAACCAAGCTGGCAAAGTCTTTTTAAAACAATTGCTGGATATTGAAAATGGTAAAATCTCTAAATTGGCTGCGTAAAATTTTTCCTTAGATTTTTTATGTTTACCGAATCAAAGACCAAACTAAAATATGTTCCCAGACATTGCTTAAAATAATAAAATAATATCTGATTGAGTAAACGTGCTATAGTGGTTGCAAAAAACATAGATGTCGACGAATTGAATTTTAAAATTCAAAGTAAAATTTCTAGCAAATAGATGTCGTACAAATTGGTAGATTCCGTTACTAGTCAAGATCCTACTATACAAGAGGCAAACAGAAGAAGAACCGCATTTTCTAACGTCAGACACGAGACGACGCTACAACAAAATAGGCAAAATTTTTAACATTTGTTAAATTAATATATTTTTTATTTTTGTTGGTTTTTTAATGGCCTCTATGTTTATGTTTTTTGTTTAATAAAAGCAAGACCTACTACAATAAACCTGTTGGAATAAAATAATGCTTGTTGTGATTTAATTGAAAATTTATAAATGTCTCCATAACTGTAAATATTAAAAGAAAAAAGTACTAATGCAAATCGACAAAGAATTAAAAACTACATTAGAAACAGTTAAAAGAAATCTAGGGTGTCATTTAAAAAAATTAGTTTCAGCAATTTAAAAAATCTGCAAGTTAGCGCTCTCATACAAAATAAGTACCTATGGCGAATTAAAAAATTTTTTAGACTCTGTAAGTACTTCTGACTTTCATCTACGAATTTACAAAATTACAAATTTTCAAAAAACACTAGTTTTGTCACCATTTCTTTTTGATGCTGCATTTTTAAAGAAATTGTTCTAAAATGGCAACGCAGCAATTAATTTCAAACATTTTTTCATCTAAATTTAGCCCTCATCGAACAACATAAAAAATTAATAGGTTGCTATTTAAAAATGGTAACCTTATGCTATCCAGCGAAAATTAAATACCTTGCAAAACAAAAATATTTTTAAAACATGCAGCTTTTCAATAGAATGAGTACAGTACTAATCATTTTATGCTGACATTTGTAAAAAGGCACTAGAAACCGAAGCCGGAGTAATGGCAAACCCTGTTTAATAAATTAAACAACAGTGACTTTTATACATAATGCTATTAATTAAAGGTTATTAAAGTGACAATAGATGGGAGTTTAAAATTTAATTTGTTTTATTAACTTAAAAACTTATCATATTACCGATCATTTAGTTTATAACATGTTTGTTTTATTTTCGACAATAAAATTTAACATCAAATTGAGTATTTCCATATTTGTTTTCGGTAAGCAATTTCTTAAAACCAATGTTACCAGTAAATTTATTGTAAGCTTTGATAAAAGTAAACATTTACGGCAGGTATTAATGTTACTCTACTTATAAAAACGTTTGTTCTTTACTTTGCATGCAGATTGATTTATACCCGCTGCTGATAAATGAATACCTTCCGTCTTTAAATTTAAAGGTTGCAAAAATCTTTTAGATAATATTGCTTTGAAAGTTTCTACTGAAACCTTTATTTTTAATACAACCGTTGAACGTCTTTAGTATTTATAAAGCTTTTACGTGGTTGTTAGATTTAATAAAAGTAGTTTTTTCTTATTTTCCGGTACCAGTGATAATTATGTTACAGATTACTTTTATTGTATTATATACGTTGTTAATTAATAAATTAATTTGATTATAATTTAATGTTAATCATTAAAAACAGATAATGTTTTTTACAATAAACAACGCATTATCTTTTATTTAAAATCTCAAATTACGGCCTTTGACATTTATTTGAAGTGATCTTAATAGAAACAAAAGAAGTAAAAGTATCATTCAAAGTCAACTGCTGAGAAGATTTTTCAGCAACAGTAGGTAAATTTAAATTGCACTTGTGTTTCAAAGACAAGACCTTTACTTGAAGTTTGCGATAAATAAAAAAATTACACTTTATTCACTATTGCAATTATTTACTATGGTTGTTCATTTTTCCTCAAATTTACTGCGTTTTGTAAGTGTTTCCACGTAATTAAAACTTTGTTCATGGCGTTAGAATATTTTTAATTAGTATACAATACAAAACTCTGTTCATTAAATTCAAAATAAAACAATTGATAGTGGTTTTTATCTTGTAAATTAAAGAGCGATATAGTCGTGTAAAAATTATCAGAGTATAGTTGTTATCAAAATACCCAATCTTCTTAATGGGCGACTTCAATCAATCGTTCAGTATGCATTTATTGAAGTTTTATTAATCCAAAATAAATACTATAATTAAGGATATTAAGACCGTTTTTAAAAAAATAACTATTTACAATAATACATACACCGCTTAAATCATTGAAATTATTTTTGTTGTTGTTAATAACGGAGAAAAACTAAAATTTCATGATAAGACACTAAACGGCTGAAAGTCCAAAAGTGAATAATGAGCATTTCATTAAGTGTAGTTTTCGTAGAGACCGTGACAGCTATAAACGATTTGTCTAAACTACAACAGAATTGAACTTTATGTGCTGTTAACTGTAAAATGTAAGTCGAATATGAGTTGAACGAAACACAAAAGCCACAATAAATAAAAACCAACTAATTACTAGAAAGTTGTTATACAACATGCACAATGTGGAAATATAAAAATATGTACTTTTTCTGTACATAAGATACATTTCCAATTTTTGTTGTTGTTTCATATACCATTGAAGCCGATTTGTTAAAAATTACTCATGCACAACATCTGCATACGTATACATATGAAGCTACTGCTTAATAAAACATTTTGAACAATTAGAGCGTTGTGTGCAACCGATTGTAACATTGTAACTGTACTCAAATAACATTTTAATATTACCGTGCTCCTAATTACAAATTTAAAAAAACATAAAAGTTAATGTAAAAACATTTTTTATTTTTTTTTTATTTATTTGTAAGACATTCTTATGTAAATGCGATTGAAAAAGTTTTTCTCTTATTGTAGGGTATTGTAAGTTAAGGTAAAAAAACATCGATATACTGTTATACCATTGTTTTGTTATACTTAATATAACTACGTCTTTATTTATTTGAGTTCAATCGTAAAAAACTACCTTCATGCAATAGTTCACTTAAGCTATGATATACCAGTTTTGCACATTGGGACATTCAACTTCTTTTATTATGCGATTCATTCAATGTAGTGTTATAGGCTTACTACAAAATCTATAAATCAATTGGACAGTACAATAAACGTTATTAATATTTTACTCTTGAATTAATATAAGTACAGTTGTAATCATGCTAAAGTTTTTATTTATTTATTATTTTGTAATTGTTTAGCTAAGTTTATATGTGTGTTTTTAGTTCTGTTTATTTTAAATATGGAATGTAATCTATCTACTGCTACTCTAAAATCATAATTTTGTTGTACACTTTCTATGATTTTTGAGGTATCACAGTAAGAATTAAGGAGATCGCAGCCAGAGTTTATATTTTATAGTAACAATGTTACAGGTTGTTTCATAACGTCGCGTCGTACCAAGCCTGTAATAAATCATTCTTTCAATTAGCAGTGATGGTCACCTACAAATACCTAAAGAGTCATTCCATATGAAATCGTCTAATTGCCAAAGCCAGCTAATTTTAGTTTTTTGATCAAAGTTTGAGGAAGTTTTCTTTAGAAATGCACGCCCAATTAATTTTTATAAGTTTCCGTTTCTGCCTGACCCAGTTAAAACATTTTAAGAACGTGATTTTTCTGTTTTACTTTTTTTAGTTGTCAAAATTTTTTAAAGAGTAAAGATGATTTTTGGTGCGCAGAACAAAAATTCACTTAGATACATTTTTATCATCAATTTTTCGTGATTTTTATCCTACTTCAGTGTCTCAGCTGTTAATGTAAGCACTTAATGCCACTGAAAAAATGAAGTGTACATATCTTAGAAGAAATAAACCTAACAATTGACCCAAACCAAATTTCTAGCACATAGTTTTGATACAAAGAATGGGCACTCAAAACTACCAGCTTGAAATTTTGAAATTAGGAAAAATTGGGTTAGGCTACAATATAAAACTCACGGGATCTTTAGTTCTTACTTTTAACTTCAAATGTCTACATTGTTCGTCTTGTTATTTTTATTCTTAGTGTGTGTAGAGGAGGCATATAATATTAGTTGAATTTCAGAAAATTATTTATTCTTGGTACTAGATAAAGTACAATCTTTTCGTTGGATAAATAATTAACGTATTCACTTAACGGATCACTTAAAAGAAAAATTTTTTGTGTGATTAGTGATTGTCTAACAATTTCAAAAAATTTTTCTTGATTACATCAAACAAAATTATTTAGACTTTACAAAAATTCATTATTTCAGTGATAGAGTAGCCAGTCATTTTTTTGCTACTTCTCACAGCAAAAACCCATGTGATGGTGCAAACAATATGATTAAAAAGAACGTGAAAAAAGAAAGCTTGGAATGAACTCCAGATCATCATATACTAACCCCAGAATTTTTTCTCTAATGCAATTCTTGACATAATTTTTTTTGTATGGATTGTGGATATTCAAGCACATATATTAGAACGATTTATGAATATCACTGCCATAAAGAATACGATCATTGATCATAATTTTGTTGCTCTCCCTCACAGCTAGTTGATACCGCAAAAGTAGTCAGTTTTTGATAACTGTAATGCTGTCAATATCGCAAAGCCAATAGGCCATGTCTTCTAATAAAAAATAAAGTTTTATTTTAAAAAATGTAATATCAATATTTTTCCATCATATGTTATTTAAATAAATAATTTCGCTTAAAATACTCATAAATTCAAGCAAAATAAAAACAGAATTTTACGTTTAAAAAACATTTAACCTACTTGTACCGTAAAGTAGAAACAAAATGGATGAAACAACACTAAATGTATATAGAAATCAAACATGTAGTACATGTAACAAAACAACCAATGCAATTTGAACTAAAGATCCTGTAAGTCACGTATTTTATCACGCATTAAACACGTTCATATTTTAACCTCAAAATTTTTAGCAGATATTTATTATGCAAAGAGTCAGTCAGTTGTTGAGTATATATCTTTGTATTTTCAGCAGCATGTTATTATTGAGCAGTATCGACTAGGCAACTTTTTGTTGTGCACATGGAAATTATTATTTTTCTTCATCAAAATACCTTCTTAAACGTATGGTTATCTTTAATAAAAAAAAATTACAGCTAAAAAGAATAAAGCATAAAAAGTACGTTTTTAAATATTTTAATTTGGTCAGAAAAAAACGGACGTTTATAGAAATTAAATGAGCATAGATTTTCTTCTTTGGGGCTCTAAAAAAAGTTTTCTCAAAGTTTGGCCACAATGTAATATAGGTCAGCATTTTTTTAATTTTTAGACGATTTCGTATGAATTGACTGTTACGTGTACTATGTTTTCATCAAACAGTAGTGATTTTATGGAAAAAGTATCCTTGATGCCTAAAAATAAGTCATCAATAGTTTAAGTTTTATTATGAACCGAGAACCGACACAAAATTTGTATCAACTACAATACGTAAATCAGTTTTCTGAAATTAAGTGAAACTGTTTACCGCAAATCTTACGATCTACGATCAGTAAACTACCGCGTAGGGTACTTTCTGAAGAGCTTCTTATTCTGAAGTAGAATTACTCTGTTGCTTACAAAATATTGTTTTGATGTTATCTTGCATCAAAGGTGAAACAAAATAAGCCTAAAGTCCTTCAAAGTATCTATGACAAGGCTTGCATCTTTATAAACCTAATATAATATAATATACTCTGTCTGTAAACTAAAAAAGATAGATAATGATACACAAAATTTAAGTAGAATTTAGAGTTAAATTATCTTATTATCACGTTTAAATATTATGCACATTGTTCAGAAACAAATTCTATTATTTTGTGGAAGTCGACTACTCAATGTTGATTGATCAGTAAAGCGACACAAAATTTGAAAAAACTGATTGTGACTCAATTTAAGATTTAAGCTAAGAACCGTATAATTCATCAATAACCAAATCCACAGATAATTTTATTAGTTTTTAAAGTAGTGCATCAAAAATACAAAAAGATATAAACGTTAATTCATTCTGATAAAAAAACTTAAAGAAAAATAAACAAAGGCAAAATTAATCATCAGTTAATTTTGTGTGAATGCAAAAACAAAACCATAAATAAAATTTTCAAAAAATTACATAATAAACTTCAGTGTAGAAATTGTACAAAAACTAAATCTTTAATAAACACTTTTTGTAATGTTTGCAAGAAATTATTTTTTGAATTCTTGTTTACAACGGAAAAAAATGTAGTTGAGCATAATTAGTCATTACAGGACGAAAACCGATTCTAACCGTGTATACCTGCCAAACGACATTACAATGAATGTATCCACTTTTGGCCAATCATGACCAACGTCGAAGTTTTGAACAGTATTTTAACATATCAAAACAAAATTATTACTATCTACGCAACCGTCGAAAGCAAACAAAATATTACAAAACTTTACTTTACGTAAGTAAAGTGATAAAGATTTAATAGCTTTGTTAAGCGCAGAATGGACTTATGTTAAAAAAAGGTTTTTTATATACCTAATCTATACAAAGAAAGCTATAAACACGTCATACTAATTGTATTAACTGCAATAGTAGATATTACAGTTATTTAATTGATGGTTTAAAATTATTATATTATTGCGTTTGTTAAAATATCACAGTGTCTTAGTTTCTATTGTCAAAAAATTCAGTTACAATTTGTTTGTTACGTGAGTTTTCTTGTAACTATAAGAGAGCATGCAACGACAACTTAGTTGTTTCGGCAATAGAGTCGTAAGCTTCGTGGTGTTAGATTATAAAATAAAATTAAAGAAGCGTCAAAACGATGAAAGATTAGGGTGGGAGACACCGTTTAAATTCTCAATTGACAAAGAAAACGTGTGAGGTTATTGAAACCCGCTACAGACAATTACAGAAAAACTGAACCCTTTATACAAAAAATAAATCGTTACCTCAAATAAAGACTTCTACTCAGTTAGCCACAATATTCGATTTCATATTCACATGAAGGTGCGTGAAATAATTAATAATTAAAGCCTTGTTGGACGTACCCAGCGCTAGAAGATGTCTGCGTTTTTCAAACTTTACCGGAAGAATAAAATTGTGTTTAAAATTTGACATTTTTGCCTTTACTCCAACAACAAAAAGTAGGCGTACCAAGAATAAATATTGTACAAGGGACAAACATTATACTAAAGTATTTTTAACATAACATGTTTCAAAGACCATGCTTCTTTTTCAACACCGTTCAATTTTTTTTTAAAGTAATTGTTTTTATAAGCTTCTATATTTGTGGATCCACAAATATACTTTTTTTTTTTATTTTAATCTCATTGATCCTAAGAAACTAAGTACAGGAAACGCATCCACCGCTTGAACAAAATTTTTTATTAACTCGAGTTTAATGTGCAATGGAATAAGTTTTAGAATCTACACGTAGTTATCAGATTTCTTTTAGGCTATTATTTATTAACAAATTGACAATCTTCCTCACATAAAAAACAACAATATTTAGTATATTCTAGTTAGAAATCTAACAAAAGTGCTGTAACTTTTAAATCGCCGCATATATTCTATAAATGCGGCTAGCGTTGTATCGTCAATAGTAAAATCTTTATGTTGTCATACGTCTCTTTCATATAGATTGCATAGGCAACCAGAATCAAAGGTTCCTTATTTCCAATATGAAGAAGCACGGTTTTTAAACTGAGCTTAGAAAAAAAATATTAGCAACTTCCATTTATGAGAATCATGACGGTTTCTTGCTCATTGATGAATCAACATCAAAACAATAAATTAAGCAATACTAAATACGTTCTGCAGAGAACAAACGTTGAAAGTCTTGTTCCCGTCAACAATTAGAAGAAATTATAGCTCACTTCTTAAGGAGATTCGAACCTTTTAATATAGAAGTCAATAATTCTGCCTGGTTTTTTGACAAGTTTAGTTCGTTAATTAGATCATTGAATTTAGACTAATTGATTCAATGTAGTTCTGTAAACGTCTCACCAAAATCTAAGTCTTTAACGTCGTCTTTTCTGAACTTAACTGTGAATTTTCATTGCCATCATTTTTTAAATGCGAATTGTAATTGTTAGATGGTGCTGTGTAAGTAAAGGCTATATGAGCAGCTTACTACAAATTAATATAAACACCTTTTAAACTCGACACTTAAGTATAAACTAAATTGAAGTGACAAGTGACTCATGTAAGCGACGCAACTACATATCTAGGTATATACAAGTTATATTCAAGAATCCGCAAATAACAACAAAAAATGAATAAATGTTATCTCAGATTAGAAATGTATTAAATAGATGTCTTTGTAATAGACATTAGCCTTTCCTGTTCTTGCATTAAGGCCCTGCTAGACAGCTCATAAAATTTTTCACTGCGCCTACCTTTAGTTAAAAATGCAACCAGTTATGCACAGTTCAGGTAAAAATGTCTTAAACTTACAATTGTTTAGTTGCAAACAATGGTATAACCAAATCGGATTAGTAAGTAGTACACATAAATTATGTTGTATAAATTGATTGTAGAAAATTATGTATACCTATAAATATGTATACCTATAATAAATTTAAATAATAATAAATATGTACCCAATAAGACTCCTGTGAACAACTACAAAATTTTATCTTTCATCTAAAATTATTTCTATCTGAAACCAAATTATTTTAAAATCATTTCTACTTCATTTTTTGCAAAGTTAAACCAAAAATAAAATTAGTAAACTCATTATGTATAATGACTGAATAAGGCATTATATCACTAAATGCTATTATAACGCAATTACAAAAGAGTCACGAATTTATTAACTTTTACGTTAATAAGGTCATTATTCATTAAATTTAATAAAAATAATGTAATTATAATTAGATGATTCCCAAAATAAATCGATTTCTAGCAATAATATTTACTATGATTATTCACATAAACGAAGATGCAATAAATTTCCTAATTACTCAATTAGCACCGATACTATATAAAGTCAATATTTTGAATAATTCTATTATTTCATTTCCTGGTCATAACCACTGTTTATCAATAATCGGTTTGTATTGTGAAAAAATGCCTAAAGCAAGAAAAAGTTACAGTGTTAATAAAAAAAGCAGAAGATTGATTTTGAAAAGAGCTAGAAAAACGTAAGTAAATGTGATTTTTCTTTTTATATATATGCATAAAAATAAATATATCATGGTTTACATTTGAAATAAATATCAACTGAATATAATTAATAATATAGTTAAAGTCTCTAAGTGGAGAAGTTGTAATAAAATATAATATTTTTTTGAATATAATTAATATTTACAGAAAAGTTGCAATAAACAATTCTCATAATCTTCGTCTAGAAAAACAACATTATGGCAATATCAATATTGAACATAGTGAAGAAGATTTGATACTGTCTTATACGGATGATTCATTCGTAGATATTGAAGATGAAGGTGAAGTGAATGGTTTCTCTAGTGAAGAACTTTGTTCGGACGTTTTCTCAGATTCAGACAGTATCGATGCAGAACCGGAGAATATTGAAGAACATGCATCTTTAACTGGACGTAGAATTGTAGATATACGATATTTTTTAGATGCTCTCAAGTCCATACGACACGTTGGATTTGGTTGCTCTTTCTTTGATACCAAGGTTATAGCAGAAAAAGTGGAAGGATTGGAAAGTATCCTTACTTTCAAGTGTTCAGTATGCAACAAAATAGACACCGTGAGAACCAGTCATACAGAATCCTCTTTTGGTTCAACTAACCGTGCAGGAGTAATAGGCGCCTTATCCACTGGTATTGGATATACTCAATTGGCAGAAATTCTTGCGTCAATGGACATACCACAACTGTGTGAAAAAACATATTCCAAATACCATAACAGCATTTCAAAGACAGTTTCTAATTTAAACCAACGATTAATGTCTAAAGCTGCTGAGGAAGAAGCAAATTCTTCAGAAGAAAAAAATGAAAATCAGATTCCAACTATCGCCGTTATAGCCGATGGAGCTTGGGGAAAAAGATCTTATCGTAGGAATTACTCGGCACTTTCCGGAGTGGTAAGAGTTATTTAACCATTACAAATCTATGTACCAACAATAAGTTTTATTATAGGCAACAATAATTGGCGCCAGAACCAAAAAAATTTTGTATATGGGAGTGAAAAATAAGTATTGTTTTTTATGTGCTAGAGGACGTGATAAATTGGATCATGAATGTTTTTTGAATTGGACTAAAAGTTCAACTTCCATGGAAGCTGCTCTTATATGTGAAGGTTTCAAAGAGTCAATTTCTCGATATAATTTGATTTATAGTAAACTGATTGCTGACGGCGATAGTAGTGTATACAAGCGTTTAGTAGAAACTGCGCCATATGGTCCTTTGTTTAATATAAAAAAAATCGAATGTCGAAATCATTTATTACGAAACTTTATTAACAAATTAAGTGATTTAGGTAAAGATTCGAGATATCCCAAAGCTAAAAGAAGCCATATATGTAATCCGTCAACTTTGGGACGTTTTCGCAATGGTGTCGTAAAAGCAATAGCTTACTGTAAGCAAGAAAACATAGATTTTGATAAAAAAATACATAATTTAGAAAATGACATATTAAATAGTCCATACCATATCTTTGGCAGACATCAGCATTGCCGAGAATATTTCTGTAATGGTGCCAAATCGGATCAGGTAATAATTAATTTTACACGTTAAAAGAATTCATTTTTAATAATTTTTTCTTACTTTAGGAAGATACAGTAAATGATTATGAACAGTGTGGAATATTGACAGCAATAATAACTATTGTTCAGCGCCTTGCAGATCATGCATCTAGTTTACTTTTTGATGTAGATACTAATCCTGCGGAAACGTATAATTCAATTGTAGCTAAATTTGTTGGTGGGAAACGCATTAATTTTTCTCTAAAAAATTCATACAAATTGAGATGTGAAATGGCTGCAATCTCGTACAATAGCGAAGGAAAATTACTTTTCCTGTTGCACGAAGAACTTTGCGGACGATCACCTGGACTGTACATGTCTAAATTTTTAAACAGGCAGACTAGTCGACGCGAGAAAAATTCTAAAAAATGTGAGTAACTACAAATATTTAGACATATAGTATATAATCATGTAGTATTTTATTTACCGTCAAAATTGAATTTAAATCATATTGGAAATTCGCAAATATTAAAAATTACATTTACTTTTAGGTTATTCTAAAGTAAGGAAATTTGCTGCCGCTGATGGAGATTACGGCATGCCAGATGAGTGCAACTTGCCTGATTTATCTCAAGAAGAATATAAGTTGAAAGCTACACAATTTCTTGAAGATTTAAAAGTTATAGATACAAGTAATTTAGAAGAAATCACTCGAACGCAATCAGAAAGTTCTTTATAGAAGGTAGAACGTAAAAAGCGTTTGACGGCATCCAATTTTGGAAAAATATGTAAATTACGTAAAACTACGTGTACTTCCAAAACCGTATCTTTTCTATTATATGATCATTTTAAAGGAAACGAATTTACTATTTTTGGTACAGAAAGTGAAGTAAAAGCTATAGAACAGTTTGAAAAATCATATAATCAAAAAGTTATTAGAAGTGGTTTAATTGTAGATGAAGAATATCAATTTTTAGCATGTTCGCCTGATGGATTAGTCGATACTAATGCGGTAATAGAAATAAAAAGTTCTTTAAAAAGTGCCGATCATCATCCACTGGAAGCATGTAAGTTAGGTTTAATAGATTATTGTATTTTAGATTTCGAAAAAAAGGTAATGACGCTGAAAAGAAACCACAACTATTATTTTCAAATACAGGGAACTTTACATATAACCAAACGGGAAAAATGTTATTTTATTATATATACGTCAGCAGGGATTCACGTTGAAGAAATAAAAAGGTAATTAGTATATTAAATATTGATCTATAAATGAAATTAACTACGATATTTTCAGATTTTTTCAGAGATGATATCTTTTGGACAGATAATATGGTTAAAAAATTGAATACGTTTTATTTTGATGCCTTATTACCCGAAATAATCGATTCGCGACGATGTCGTGATTTACCGTTACGCACAGTATTTATATCAAATTAAATGTAAAAACATTAGTATAAATATAAAGAGTATCTTTTTTTAAATTACATTAAATTCTATTTACAAAAATCATTTGTTTTTTTAGTAATTGTGTAATTAATATAATTATGTTTGAAAATTCCAAACTGAGTTTTCATGCTATCACAACACAAAAAAAAGTTTGTAGAGCTTATAAGTAATTTTTTGTGTACTAGACCGAGAATTCAGACACTTACTTTTTCCGGAACAAATGAGAAATCATATTTCTGATCTTTTATTTTTGTATATACAAAACAAAAACATATTATTCTGTGCTAAAGTAATTGTTATTGCAAAACCTATCTGTTACCTGCAGGGCGATGTATGACCTTCACCAACAAGTATTCACATTGTATTGGAATTTGAGCTTTATCGACAAGTAAAAATAAATTGTTTTCATAAAAATATTGATATTTAATTATAATTCTAGAAATTTTTGATGACTTCAAGTGTTTATAATTCGTTAAAGCTATGTCATGATAGAAGATTTTTTTTTAAATTGTGATTATTTATTCTACATTTAAGGAAATTGTATAGTAACACAAAGTGAAAAATATCAAGTTTCACATAATTATTTTTAAAAAAAAGGTTCTATCTTGACATGTGATAACATGTCCTGATCACTATGACGTATCCATAATTTCTTCAAATCGCAAGATAACATTATAATTTACTAAAAACTAGAGGTATTTTTAACATTGTTCTTATGGCAAAACGGTGTGTTGCCTAACTTTCTGTCCGGATACCCCTTAACATTGAAATTGTAATAAATTTAAGTAAATAAATTTTAAAATACATATTATTTGTAAAAGATAAATAAAATTTCCATGTACAAACATCAAGCAAAATTTTTCTCGACTAATAGTGTAGTTTTGATCAATAAAAAAAACCAAAGCGTTAGTGTTAAGTTTTAGTGAACAATGGTAATCAGTTATTCAAAAAAAAAATAAAGTATATGATTGTATATTATGTCATAATTAGCTTGATTATAGAAATATGTTATACCTCTAATCTATTACTGTCAAAGCTTGTACAAGTTTGAATAAATTGAATTAGAACAAAATTTGCTTTTAGTATACTACTTTATTTTGTTTAATCTACATAGCGAGTTTTTCAAAATTATTTTAAAAAAGTGCATTAAATGTTACTAGGTATTAAAATGAATTTTGTTTTTGAATTTACATTTAATGTAATTAAAAACGTTATTTGTTTAGTTTTTTTCCATCCAGTTAATTTGTTTGTGTAATTCCTCGTAAACGTTTTGTAAATTTTCCAATATCATTCCATTAAACACAATATACAATTGTGTTGTAGAGGAAGTGTTCAAAATAAACAAAATCTAATCGGCGTAATTAATTTTAATGGATTAACCACCTACATCATTCTGTAGGAATTGATCTGAGTAACGTAAACATTTCATATCAAACAGATAATTATTATCTAAATAAGCTTGTTAATTGCATTTGATCATATGCCAAATTTAACTAAAACTTGTTGCTGTGATATTTATTTAATCCTAATTAAATAAAATCTCATAGTATTATCACAACAAACAACTTTAAAACATGTGGGGTTTATTAGATTTATTTACAAAACGGCTACAACTTATGTAGTTACTAATTTAAATAAAGCGCATGTGTTTTATCACCTTCAGTATAGCCCTGATAAACATCATAGTATGTATAAATTACAGTCGTAGCAGTGCCTTTGTTCTAAAATTAATTTTTTTATTATACAAATTTAGCAATACTTATGCGTACGAAAATGTATAATAGTAGCATATTTTTTTTAAATTAACGAAACTGCCATAATTAGATTAATCATTACAAGAAATTTGCGTGTGTTAGGATACATTTGTGCTTAATTTTTAGACGTTCTTTTATTGTTATTATACTAATGAAAAACTAAATTTAAAATGTTACGATGAAAGAATAAGTATGTACAGCTTCACACAGTAAACAAGACAATTGGAGAGAGGATACTGGCGTTACAGTAGCTTGTAAATCTGTTTTGTTGATACACATAAATGTATTGTGTGAGGCATAACCAATCTAACTAATTTTTCTTGAAAAGTCAGAAATAAACGGTAAACTAAGAATTTAAAAGAAATACTTTAATAAACATAAAACCCTAAACATTAATACACAATTTTTAGTAACAATATTAGGTTTTACAGAAACGGTTTCAAATAATTCAATAAGATTTACAAATCTCTTTTGTTTATTTTAAAAGTTTTATATTTTATCGAATAAACGAATAAGTTATTTGCTTGTCAATTTTTAGCAACAGAAATTAATCCTTAAATTAAAATTAATTGAACAGGTAGGTGCATATTTAAACAATTTTATTAGTCACTTTCATATTTTTCTTGCAAACCTGTGTCATCTTTCGATTCATATTCACTACACAGCGTTTGTTTCTTAACTTTCGTAGACAATGAGAACTCCAAGCTTGCTTTTCACAGCTTTTTAAATTTGAAGCCAATTCTTAAAAGATGCCTTCAAATAGTTTTTTTTGTCGGCCAGTATAATTATTCTTGTCTTGCATCTTACTCATTAAAATTTTTAACGTCGGCACATGCCTGCGAACCCGGTAAACCTCTTGCACAGTTCTTTTTAAAATTTTTAAATGGCTCTCATCCATCACTACTTTGTTGGAACCTACGTTTTTCTTTTTTTTTTAAGGTGATTATCAAAATAGTAGCCACTGAGTTCGGTTTATTTGTCCAAAGGGAATGCCCATTCACCAGAAGCTTTTTGACTTTTTGCCTCAGAATGTATACTTTTCTTCGTAGTACCAACCATAATAAGAATAACCTTTAAACATAAAACTTATATTAAAATCACATTTTATTAAAACACTTGTAAGTACATACCTGTATTTTATAAATCAAACAACAAAGTAGTATTCAAGAAAACTACAATAAAAAGAATTGCTAATTAATAAAACGCACGCAGAAAATGTCAGCTGTAAACTGTAAGTTTATTTTCTGATATGCCTCACATAAGGACGACTCATCGAATACATTTATTTAAAATGTTATTACAAAAAGTCTTAAGTTTATAGTTCTTTTTTCTCTCCAAATATTATTCGATTATATATTTTATTACAGACACTTGAAAACATGGCATCAAATTTCATTTTCCCATTATTGAGCTCTTATAACATGCAATAATTGATGAAACTATCAAAGTAAAGTTTCGTAATACATATTTCAAAATTTAAAGAAAAATATTTAACAGAAGTATCAAAGCCAAAGCAAACCTGTAATGAAAAACGCTTATAACGATAGATAAGATAAACAGTTTAATCTCATAACATAAATAAGCAATTCGTATATAACATGTAACAATTTAACAATTAATTTGAAATTTTAACATAGACAAAAAATTAATATAGCCGAGCGAAAGAAATATTATTGTTTATATAGAAAAAAATACATTAAATGCTCAGAAGTATACATATATGTAAATAATATAATATTTTTAATTCATTATATTTGCTGGATCTTTTTGTCTTTCTTTTTTCCCACCATCTCGGTCTACAGCGGTAGCTAAAGCGGTACTTAGAAATTACGCATTCTTCTGCATTGCCAAATTTAAACTGCACTGCCACTAAAACGTTATAATGATAAATATTGCCCAACATAAAGAAATGTATTTACATGTAATAGCTTGAAACACTATTAATTTATTCTTTCGCTTTTTTTCCTTTTCGTCCGTATGCAGTAAACGTTGGTGCAAAGATTTCAACACCTTATCAACTGTGATTTTTTTTCTTCAATAAAAGTCTTCCTTAGGCACACGGTATATATGTATATATAATTTACTAAATTTAAACTTACCATTGTCATTAACAGTTTCATTATCCTCCGTTATATGTTTACTTATTTTCTGTTTTACTGACACCTTATTTGATTGTAACTTGAATTCGTCTTCTGAAGAATCAATTAAAAAATTTGGTTTTCGGCGTTTAGACTTTCTAGTGGTTTCCTCTGTTGAGTTAGAAGCATAAACGCTCTCTTGTAAAGCATTCAACGCTTCTTCAATAGTTGCTACTGTTTTTTTATGTTCGCCCACATGCGTGACCCAAAGTCAAAAAATGAATTAAATTTTTTATATATACAAACAATGAAAATTAATTGCTTGTAAAATAAATTAAATATTATTTAAATTATTATCAATAATTAAATTTACAACATAAATTATCTAAATATGTAATAAAACGATTTATACAATTATTTCTTCACTATGAAGAATTAGCATAGCAACATTTATTTTTTTTTAATTTAAAAATAATGCTTTTGACTGCAATGTCCTTATCTGTAATTTTAATTTTTATTTAGCTGTCATTTAATTTAACTATGTGTAATAAATCAGATTTGATATAGATTGTTTCATAATAAGCGCGCTGGTTTACATACAATAGAGCTTCGAAGTGTTGTCTAATATCATAACCTTAGCAAGTTTACCATTTTTTTAAAAGTATATTGGCATTATGCTCTGATTTGGTACAAAGATGTATGTTTGTATTAATTACTACACAACATTTAACTTTATCCTGATTCTTCTCTAAAGGTAAATTAACAAAATTTTAGCAAATTTCTTTATAGATTCTGAAGCAATTTTATGTAAGCTATTAATTTTGCTACCACTGCATAGTATACGTATACCACTATGTAATAACACAAAGTGATTATAATAATCTGATGAGTTAATAATATTTTTAAATATAATAGGTCCAATATATAACATAATAAATCAAAACTCTGTAGCTTTGTATCTATCATTTTCTAATAATGATCATTATCATTATTATTCATTATCTTTTTCATTACTCCTAATCACACAAGATGCATAAAATCTAAAGGGAAATGTGTTATCATACCAATATCATTTATTTGCAGTAAAGAAAAATCTTACAAATGATGTTGTGACTTTTTTTGCAAAAGATTCGTCAGATCGTAATCTATGAGGTGTGCTATTAGTATCGCAAGAAAAAAATTGGGTGTTATTTACATGTTCCCCAACTATCTCACATCTTTCACAAGCGTAATACCCAGTATGCCTTTTAATGCTTTTTACAAAATAAGAATTAGTATTATATTCAAAACCTACCCTAATAATATAGTTCAATTCAATGATAAGCTCATGAGTAAATTTATCTAATGACTTCGGTTTGCTATCGCCATAAAATAAAGCTACTATAAAAGAAGACAGTCTTAAATCTAACATGCATACTTGACAAAGAATAGGTCAAAATTATTGATTAGTGCTCTTATCTACTGGTATGCCATCAACATTAAAAAGCAACTTTATTGATTTTGATGCAATGTTTTGTAATTCCAAAAAATAACTTTGAATTAAATTAACATACTATTTTTCAGTCCGAAGTAAACAAGCTCACAGTTAGTGCCATGAAGAGATTCTAAGCAAGTAATTTTATATACACTTTTCTGTGTTTACAATAATGCTCTAGCTTCAGTAGGTAAATTGTTATGA
Source organism: Aquatica leii (assembly GCA_035610365.1). Classification (NCBI taxonomy): domain Eukaryota; kingdom Metazoa; phylum Arthropoda; class Insecta; order Coleoptera; family Lampyridae; genus Aquatica; species Aquatica leii. Next base: position 54,014,892 of record CM069432.1, read on the forward strand.
TATGGATGTAAAAGTTTTAATAACTAAGTTAATTGTTTATGTGTAACATGCTCTGAAACAGCCATTTCGCAAGTGCGTCCCTTTCTAATACAGAATTATTTAATTGATTTGAATTGATGATTTTGTTTGTTTCAATGATTGAATTACTAGCAGCGTTACAATAATTAAAATCTAAACTAAAACATGCATCTTCATCATATTTATTAGATTCTAAATCAGTGTTATCAAATTCAAAATTAGAGTTATTAAACACTACATTATTAATACCATCACTATTAGTTTCAGGCTCAGAATAAACCATATCGAAATTTTCATGTTTACTTGAAGACGCATTATTTGGATAATCCGAACAATGCAAAACACTAAGGTCATTGATATGAGCATTTACGGCTTTCATTATTTTACGACGGTTAGTAGCTTGAGACACCTATAATTAATATTATCATGAAACCATTAACAGTTAAAAACCGGTACTCACCTTTGGTTTTGTGCTGACTATAAATTTTTTATTTGGCAAATAATTTAAGGTTAACTATAAGTTCACTAAAATATAAACAAAAAACTAAAGAAATGGTACTAAAAGGCAATGCTAACAACTATCACAACCACACAACTTCACACCACGTGTTTTTCCGTATGCAGTAAAGAGCTAGGATAAGCACTATATGCATGCGCGCCTAAATACATCGGTCATAGAGGTTAAACTTTGGTACCGAAATGTGCCACCCTAACAAAGTAAAAATTCCCTTAAATAAATTTTAAAATTTCGTTTTAGAAGTTTATGTGTAAATTGTACATGCAGATAAGAAATATACAACATGAAAAATACTCTAAAAAATAACAGATATTTATAATCACATAATTGTTTACATTGGTTGGAAATATAAGAACAACATTGGCTATATATGTAGCCCGTATATTCAACCAATTTAGCAATTTTAAATTGTGTCGGTATCGGCTAAACAAATATTTTCCAAAATTGGCGTCGTGTTGTTTCTCGATATCGGTTCAATGTTGGCTAAATATAAATTATCTTTGCCAATATGTATATATTGGACCAATATAGAGCCGAACAATAGCCAACATTTATAGCTACTTGGGATTATTCTGAAGCCATTGTCGAATGTTTTTCTTACGTTGTGTTTGAGTTGGAGGTTTATTATTTTGTACGCTGTGGTAAGGTGCATTATGCATGACAACAATACCATTAGTAGGCAAATTTAGAATCAATGTTTTCTGATTCACTACATAAAGTTAGCACGGTTCATGTCATCGTGATAGTCACCAGACTTAGATTTAAAGATTAAAAGGCCATTGGTAACAAATCCGTATAACTCAGTATGCACGTTAATGTATCTCTGACCTGCTCTATTCGCATGATAAACACTAGCTTCTTCTTCGGATTGCCAACACTTACTAACGACATATGATAGATGAATGTATGTTTCATGTAAATACCTTGGTGACTTTTAGTTTTTGCATAATGCATCATTTTCTCCTAACTTGTTCAATTCTAAGTAGTTCGCTTTTAATCGCCACTGGAGTACATACGGTGGGCTTCTAACAAAACTAATTCACTTGTATATTTACTAATTCCAGTAGATATCTTTTATACTTTACTATATAGCGTTGTCAAGTCGCCAATTGTCATGTGCACATGCATTACTACTTAATACCAGATAATCTAAAAGTAGTTTTGTCATTTTTAGATTATTTACTAATAGTTAAAATGAAAAAACAATTATGAAATTACAATTTGATGTTACTATTTTTACTCACAATTTTAAAACTTAGTTTAATTGTTTAATACTAACAATAAATCTGCCCCGGGAAATATATTTAATTTGTGTTCTTGTCAAAATGTAACGTATCAAATATTTATTATAATTAGGTGTTTCCCAGCAAAGAAATGATAATCTATTGCACTGACCTATCTTAACAAAATTTTACTAGGTAAGATAAAAGGAATGTGTATTGTAAGGTGAAAGATCGAGTATTTTGCAATTTCAGCTTTCTTAGGATCCGGTTAGACAACCCACAAAACCATAAGTTCCATGTAGGTTCGATAAGCATTCCCAAATATTCATTTCTAAAGCATTCCAATAGTAGTTTGTGTATGGACTTCTAATAACACACTTAATTTAAAACGTATTCTATAAGAATGCCTATATAAGAAGAATAAAGTACTCTAAAAGATTCTTTTAAAAACACTTTTATAGGAATACTATATTTAATTTAAGAAAGAAGTGCTTATAGCAGCCTTAAAATGGCAGTTGATTGGAATTACTAAAGTATTAGAAATGTAGCATTCTAATGGCGTTCCCATATTGATTCTATAACAATGCATATAGAAGGAGAATAAAGTACCCTAAAAGATTCCTTTAAAATCACTCCTATAGGCCTTCTATATTGATATAAAAAATAAAGTGTTTATAGCAGCCTTGACAATGTATTAAAATTCAAGTATTACGATTAACATGATAACATTCTTTTAGTGTTTTAGTACCTCTAAAATCGGTTTAATCGTTCTTTATTTGAGATAAAGAAATATAATTATTAATATCAGAAAAAACCGTTTGTACAAGTTGCTAAATTGTAATACCTAAACAAAAATAACTTCCTGTAGAGATTAAACGCACACATCTAAATTTTGTTGATAAAGATATGTACGCAATAAAAAACCTATGCATTCGCGTTTGATACTGTAAATGTAAATAAGATTGTTGATTTCTGAGAATTGTGACGAGATATGTACCGTCTACCGAGTTTGATTCACCAGAAACGCTTCTAAGTAAGTACTTATACAGTTACGGGTATATGCAGTTTTACGTTTACGAAAGGAAGACGACTTCGGGCTTAGTCTATATTTGTAAATGTGTTCTTTTTTGTGCTGAATTAAAGAAGAAAAAGCTATTAGAAGTTCTGCTGATTTAAGTAAAAGTAAGTACAAAAAGAAACAATTGACAACATATCTATTTTTGTACGATCAGCTTATCCACGTTTTAGCGCTTTATTGTTATTGTTTATTTTTTACTTGGCATCCAGTTATTTTTTAGAACAGGGTTGGCCAACCTGCGGACTTAAACTTAAAAAGCATTGTAATAAAAAATTTATTTTATTCATAAAAAGAAACATATTTTTGTTATGAATCTAGTGAAAATGCATGCGACTGATAATAGATAATAAAAAATAATTAATCGCATAATTTTGTTATAGAGTTAACCCAAAGTTGATTCAAAGGAGTTCCTATAGATGTTATTAATGAGAAGGTGTTCTAATGGCTACGTCATGGCAAAGCGAGATTAAAAAATGAAATAATTAGGATGATGCAGCAAACTACAAATTCGCAAACCATTGATTAAAAATTATTATAGTTTAGACAAAGATACTGTACAAATTTCTTAATAAAAAATAACTTAAAACTAATCATTTCATGCTTTTTGTGTTTCTTATGGTATGCTATTAAAACCCTGTAAAAGCATGCAAATCAATTACCTTTTAGTCGTTAACTTTGTCATGCTATTCTACAATTTAGGAAAGTACTACATTGGCACTATTTTAAAGCATTCTAATGGAACGTGAAAACTTCTACCTTTGGCCTGCTTTTGTACAACGTCTAATAGAACTCTATAAGCGCTAACTGTACAGCATATTACTGGAGTGTCAAAACCTATCTCTAAACATAAACCATTCTACTGCTACAGGAAGGCTTTCAGTAATATCAATACTGCCTCTATGCTTCCAAAAGCATTATTATGGAACCTATTTGGTTTTGTGGGAATCTGCCTTATTTTTGCAATTTGCAGTTAATGGGTAAGTGATTCGCGTGTGAATGCGTTCTTATACGTCATATTTTAATTCCTAATAGAAAATTTCAAGTATTGCAAATTGTAGAAAATCGGTTACAAAGCAGTATGATAGTAGTAGAAAAATGACTATTTTGAAGAATCCCGACGTAATGTTTCGTATTTGGTAATCGATGCGTTCCTAAGTTAATTTGTTAAAAAAAAATTACAGCTCATGAAAAGACAAAAATAATCTATAATTATAAATTAATTTTACGCTTTTTCTCTATATATTAAAAATCTACTAGTCAGCACTCTTGCCGTTGCATTTTGGTTAGGTCGTGAAAATAGATAGAAAGCTTCTCAAATAACTTTATCGTAATTATTAAACAGAAATATAAAACTGAAACGTTTGTCAACAATATTCATTTACCAACGTATGTTAATTTATCAGCCACCAAATATTACCACAGATATTACCAATATTACCTACATTTATTCATAATGTTAGTGCATTGTGTACATACCGGTGTTGTTTTATTTGTTTTTATCAAACGCATCTTTGTTTTGTTAAAATTGTTATTTTGTTTCACTATAATTTGTTGTACTAGTAAATTTTTGTTATGGTGCATATCATTTTCTTTCAGAATTCTACAAATTCGTTGAAAAATAGACTCATTCATAATGCAATCCCAATTTCCTACGAAATCAAAAATTTGCCATCTGAACTAAATCGTTACACGGACCAGTTAACTTTGTCATCGGCAGTAACATCATCACAACAAATAATTTTAAAGAGAAAAAAATGTAAAATCATATAGTTCAAATAAGCGCACTTTGCATAACCTTAATGATGAGTGCCTTCCTTCACCTTCTAGTGACGTTCTTACTCTCTTAGAAAATATTTAGGTATTGAATACATTTTTACGATTTATTTAATTTTAACTACAAATTTTCTCAAACGTTTTACTTTTAATAGCGTAGAAGAAATGGACATTTGCTTTCAATGTATTACTAAATAAACTATATTGGCATTTTCTAAATAAATTATGTCATTACAATATTAATCATTTAAGCATATCAATTTGATACAGTTTTTTGGTTTTTTCTAAAATTAGTTTAAACTGTTTTAAAGAACATTTCAGTAGATAAACTATTTACACAAACCGCATGAACTGTTTTATTGAAAACAAAGCAAGCTGCAAATTTTATAAAACGATTTAATGACACAACAAAAAAATAACTAACATGATATTGACAAGGTAAATAGTAAATGTATTATAAAATAATAAAAATATCAGCGGCCGGCGACGTAGGTATTGGATCTATATATTAAAATCACAATAAATACTTGAACGGAAAAGGGAACGAACTAACCTTGTAATAATAATAATGTCAGCGGCCGACGACGTGGGTATTGGATCCTGTTTCCACTTGTTCGACGGGGGTCTCCAATAAAATGTATGGGCAAGGAGCTTCATCCACAGCAACATACAAAAATGGAAAATGACCACCAAGACCACCACAAGCTACCGGCAATTATATTTAAAAACCATTCTTCTCCCAAACTTGACAACGGTGCCACCGGTTTAAGTTAACACAAGGCGACTCTTCACGTCGGAAAAAACGGCTCGTACCGACAATTATCAAGTAAGTTCGTTATTCGGGTTCGGGCGAGTATCGGGAAGCAGCAAAAGGAAGGGGTATGGTCGGGATATCTGTAAATTTAAATATAAATCCAAAACATAAACAATTTAGAAAATATTTAGAATACCTAAAATGTTATTTAAGTACATAATCTTTTTATAACAATTTCTTGTATATTATTAGGTAATCTATGATATGCTAACATCAATACATGTACTACCTAAAGCATATAAAGAATGCTTAAACAACTTATGAAGAAGATATATTAAAAACGTTTATATTTCACGACTTAAAAAAAAGTCTTCAGAAATGGTTGTGCAAATTCTTTAACACTAATAATAAATAAATTATTAAAGTGCGTACGAGTTTTTGTAAATATGCAGTTACATTGCATAAACAAAACCGGATCGAAAAAAAAAAAGAACTTGCTTTAAGTATATGTCACAAATCTCCAGAACTGTATTTTTTATGAAAGATTCTCTAAAGTTCATTGCCTTTAAATCTTCTAATTATCTACTGCAACAAAAATAGACTTCTATGTTAACCTCGCAAATGAAGTTAAGACGATGGATAGTAACGAAAAAAATGCGCATTGTCGATGGATGAAATTTGTATACAAAGAAGGTTAGAATATAATTCGAAACAGGATTTGATAAAATGATGTCAAGATTTTAGACACATGGGCCGTGAAAGTAAAATTGCTACATAAGCGTTGGTATTTATGCCACGACGTCTAATTAAAAAAATCAAGCTTCCAATCAGCTTTTATTTTGCAACATCTATAAAAAGTCAAGCTTTGTGTGATCTGGTATTTGCAAATATACAAACTCTCCGAAATGCTGGATTAAATCTTCGTGTTCGCGATCAAGCAATTAGGAATCGGTCTGTTCTTAAAATATAAAATGCATCAAGACTGAATCCATTTTTCTTTGTAAATGAATATAAAATCTTTGTTATTTATGATGTTCTTCATTGAATCAAAAGCGTTCAAAATAATTTCTAAAAGTGTATCAGCAGCAATTCATAGTATTTTAAAAACAGGACACATTCAAAATAATACGACTCAAATGACAGCCCTATTTATATTAAATATGAACGATTTGTTTGTTTTTCTGAACAGTAGCACCTTAAACCGTCAATTTAACAAACAGATTGAATCAGGATCCATTAAAAAATCTATTTGCTACAATTAGACGTAGAAGCGGGAATAATTTATATCCGACTACTAAATCATTTCAAAAATCTTTGCAGTGGAGAATGTTCATTAGATTAATAAAACCATCTAAAAACATAAATTCCAAAATTGACAAAAACAATAGCGCAGAAATTGATAATTTTGTTGATTCAATTCTTCTGCATGTCAGCCCTGGCGGCAATGTTTAAGAAATAAATTTTGAAGCACCACAAGGACAAATAATTTTAAATAAAAACTGTAACAGCAACACCATTGATTGAATATAAGTAAAGGTTAATGTTTCTTTTTCTCTAATTCATTTGCAAGTACTGCGGATTATAGATTCCCGAGCACAAAAACTACTGTTTTGTACACGGGGTCTAAAAAAATTACTCGCCATTTCGAGTAATTCTTAATTATAAATTCTTACATCTCTAACGCGTGCAACATTTAACCGACGTCGTGTAGAGTGTTTTGTAATCAAACATCAATCATCAATCAAATTATGTAGGTGTATAATTCATGTGCCAACAACGTCAAGAGACATCGTGTAGTTCATGTAGCCGTGAAACTCGTTCAAAAGCAAAGTTGTGTTTGATCATTGTCTTTTACGTACAAAACGATTTTTGCACTCTAACTGATAAAATATGAAAAATGTCTATATGCAAAACACGTTACGGTATAAATTTGAATGTGTATGAGGTTGTTTCTCTTTACATTACATACTCTTTGATGTCATAAATCTTCTCTTTTATCGTTTCAACTAAATTTGTTCTTGTTTGAAATTTTTTATCAATCGTGTAAACTTTATGTATGGTTTTTTTAAATGTCTAAATCACAATTATCCAACGTTATTTTAGTTGCACGATCATTTTTTACTAGTTTGTTTGCGGTTTCTAAAAGAAAATTTGTTAAGCCTCCAATTTTCTGTTTATTGAAGAACTTCACAACATTTTTAATAATGTTTCTGGATTCGCAATGAATAGTTTTCTTTGGTTTAGATGCCATGTTATTAAATAACATCTGAAATGATGATGAGGTTATGCTACAAATATTAGACTTAAAAAATCTTTATGAATACCCAAACAACACATTGGTACAAAAAACGTCTAAATGTCCGTCTAATAAACGTTAATAACGCGTTTAAAACCGTTTTAATGTCTAATAAACGTCTATTAGCCGGACATTTAAACGTTTTTTATACCAATGTGTTGCTTGGGTACACATACCTTGTTCACAAATAACGACGTTTAAAACAATTTTGATCAAAACTAATTTAATAACGATAAGTTCTTAGTAAAACAGAAAATATAAATGTAAAAATCTTTTTATTCTGTTGTATGTTTATCTAGTATAACATACATATACCAACTTCTTTCATTTTTGTTTTTTTTATACTGCAATTTTCCTTATTATTAATGTAATTTTGGAAAATTTTATATGAAAATTTTGTACGCAATTTTTCTATACTTTTGCTGCAACAATTACTGCTCCTTGCTTATAAATCACAGTTTTGACTGTCATGTAATTTACAAACTGTAGAGGGACTAACAAACTAAAACAAAAAAAAAGTAGCAAAAAACTCAGTAAGTTTAAACATCAATTTAATTGTGTTTGTTATTAAGAACAACAAATCGATAATATACACAATTAATAATGTAAAAATAATCTTGTATATTTTTTTAGGTGTATTATTTATGTCATTGCTTGATCTTTATTTTCATAAGTTTTTTTTTAATATATAGTATTTTTTTAGTGTTCAGTTTACATTTTTTACGTTTCTTTATAAAAACTGCATTAAAAGATAAATAAACGTAATTTTCATCTGGAACATAACATAAACAACCATATTGTTTTTATATGAATTAAAATAGTATATTACAGGACTAGTTTCATAAGGGTCCTACGTAGTAAATTTACACTACGAGATGGCTCTGTTATTATATATCGTTCATGTTATCACTATCATAAACTATATAACGTATTGTAACTTACAAGTTAGTGTATTGGAGAAAAAATTTGTGGTTTCTTTAAAAATGGCAGACTTTTTTGTCAATACTGCGTCAGTAATGACAGTTAAGTCGTTATGCTTAGAGCATTTTACTGCGATTATAAACTTCTAACTTTAGAAAGAGTGTCAATAATGTGTAATTAATTTTTTTTGACTAGACAAAAAAAAATTATTTAATATTAATAAATTAGATTTTTTTAAAAATAAAAAAATTGTAAGTATGGAATTTAAAAAATAAACGAAATAAAAATTCCGACGTGCAACGTATATATCAATAAGACAAATCAATATTTTTACAAAAAAGCAAGATTTATTTTAATTGAAACAAACGAAGTTGACGCCACAAACTTAATGTATTTCAAAAATTCAAACTGAGCGACTCTATTTTAAAGTTTAGTGTTGAGTACTAATCAGTAAATTTTGTTACACTACGTTTTAGGAAGACGGTCTTGCAGATTACGTTTAAAAACTATTAATTAAATTAATTTGTACACCGTTAACCTAAAACCAGTACTATTATGTGTTTTTTTAACTTATTTAATCAGATAGACATTTAGGCAAATTAAACGCTTGAAGACAGAAAGTTATATCTCCTGTAATGTTGGATTTTAACAGATTGTTATAAACAGAATCTATATTTGTTGAAAAAATTTTACTTTTAATTTTATAACCAGAAATTTATTATTATTATTTAAAATAACACTGACAATTTTTTTTGAACAAATATGATAAATTTGTTTATATCTTACAATTTGCTAAAAACAATAATAGTTTTATTTTCATATAAATTAAATTGTAATGAAATTATGTAATTGTCAAATTAGTTTCAAAAACAATTGAATTTTGTAATTATAGGTTTTAGTTCTATAATGTTATTAAATTTCATTTAAAATCATTACTTACACAACTGTTTTTAATAAATTTAAACTATAAAGGTTAGCACAAAAAATTTTGTGTATTACACGTTCTGAAAGTATTTTGCGAGTACTTGCATTTTGTAACCTTCGCTTTTACCTTGGTCTACAAATATGCTCATACTGTCAAAAAAGCACTTTCTGAGCAAGTGATACAAATAACTATTGTTTGTTATTGATTTAATAAAAAACCAAATATAATTTTTAATAGTTATTCATCAGTGATATAATTTTTATATTCGTATTTAGAAATTTCTATTACGAAGCATCGTTTAATGCGATTAATAATGCGGTATAAATAACATACAATAAAGATTTAATATGATGTTTCAGTAAAATAACGATGTAGTAACTACGCCTAATAGAACAGCAATTACTTAGTAATTAAAATATCAAGTTAAAAATATCTAAACTAACATATAACACGCAAGTATAGCACCGTTGTTATACTTTATCTGGAAAAAAGTTTTACTACTATAGCATAAAATACGTTGAAATTCTGTTGCATGCTTTAAAAATTAAACTTTCTTGTTTAAAGTAAACAATACGATTTAAAATATTTTTTGTTGTAAACACATTGGGTAGGTGCATGTCAGTTCCGTACCATACGTAGTCTACCAGGATACTTTAATACTAATTAAACAGAAATAAAAGTACGTAACTCATACGTTTATATATTTAAAACAAATTTTAACTATTTTGTGCAAATATATTGGTTTAGCAAAAATGTTTGCAATTGGTTATTTCTCATGCCTCGACCACAATTTAACTAATTGTGTTACAAACCTTATTTTTAAATAAAATAATATAAATAAATAAATTAGAAGTAGAATTCGATAGTTCAACATGGAAACCGTTCTTAGTTGAAGGAGAGCATACGATATTGTACTTTGAATAATGTAATTGTCGTAACTATGCGACTATTATAGTTGCGCCAAATTAAGTTATAATAGAATAATTACCCATGTACTTTCAATTTAAGTCTACCATGAAATACTTATGAAACTGTGTCTACGTTCGTAAATAAATAGCTATGAGATGTTTACGTAACTAAGTTACCATTCAATTAAACGAATAAGGTAAAGTTAACAAACAAACATTATATGAAACTTGTATTTATATAACAACAGGTATAGTTTTGTGTACAAACAAAGACCCATAATGTAAAGCAAATTTAACCTAAATAAAAGTCAATGACTAAAACTTCGTGAAAAAACATAAATTAATATTTTACTATACAGCTCATTATGTTTATTAAGAAGATTGAATCAGGTTTCTTTTGAAAAATTCGTCACTTGTTAGATGCGTTTCCTTTGACTATGCTTTTACATTTAGTAATTAAAATTTGAAAGAGCTTTACGTTTGAGAATTTTAACCTAATAAATACAGTTTTTTAATATACAGAAATATTAGTAATAATAAATTAGATTAAAGTAAAAATTATATTGTTAAGAATATTATTCAACCCATAAATTAAAAGTAAATTTTAATGCACATACGTCATAAACTAAATAAAACAATAAACTTTTGGTTACACGTCTTACAACAGTACTTACAAATTCATATACATTTGCGAGTAATATAATATGGATTGTTATGACATGACGCACAAAAACAAATACATAATTATTTTATAACAAAAAACAAACATAGTAATTATATAACAAGTTGTTTATATGGGAAAGTAATAAGCACTGCATATTATTATTCTGTATTCACTACATATATTATTTTTGTAATTAGCACGGCATTTTTTCTTTAGACTCACTTTTTGAAGAACACACTGAACATTTTTTTATTTTGGTTAGAGATATCCATAATTTTTTGTATACACTCTACAATACTACGTCGTATATGCTACGGTAAGTCAATTTTTTTGTGCTTCTCTCCGTTTTGGGTGATTTTGGTGTATTTTACAAGCTACATAGTTGGACGGTAAAGTGTAGTAGTATTGTATAAATAAAAGTTGGCATTAATGATAATCATTAAGTTTAAAGGTCATCTGTCGTTTGTGTCAGATTGTTTAATACTACCTACTTTGGATATGTTCCTAATCGCAAAATAGTACTTTCGGGACTAGTAATACGAATAACTATATCATATAGTGTATCACTAATTTCTTTGTTAAATTTTTTTGAAAGATTCTGCGTTGTGAGCGTTGTAGTTTAGATGTTGTTTAGTAAAAACAATAAATACAATTAGCGCTGCAACATTGATTATATTGAAACGTTCAAAAAATTACTTGCAAATGCAAGAGCCTTCTAGAAGGCTGTTATCTATTTTCTAGAAGTTATAGCGAAAAGTGAGGAACGATCGAGAAGGATTTCCGTATGTCTATATATAGCTACGAGACAGATCGTAGGTCAGTTATTGCTGGAATGCGAATGTGTTAAGAAGATTATCAAGTGGAAATAAATCGTTAGCACGCGTGTGTCTACATAAATAAACCGAGAATAATCGTGAACGTGATAATTAGTGTAAACAAGTGTGATATCCGAGGACGTTATCTTATCTTCTTGTAAGTGATATAAATTATAGTGTAAGTGTTTTTATTATTAGATTTTATTAGTTCGGTTAATTTAAAAGTGTACATATTTCTAGAATAAGTAAACATAATTTTTAGTCGTTTTAAATAAAGTAGTTTTTAAGTAATAAAAACGCAACAATATTAAAGAAAAACGTTCTACGCAATGGCTTACTTTGTCGTTTCCGCCTGTTTAAGAATGCTTGTGGATTCATAACGTTGACATCGTCATTTGTTTTTTTTAGTAGTCTTTTTTAACGCTTGCATTAACAGTCAAGATGTAAAATTAAACAATTGTTTTATTTAATTGCGTAAGTTACCATACGTACGTGTTTGGGAGACAAAATCAAAAAGTCAATCAATTTTTCGATGGCTTCATTTCTTTTGCAATATTTATGCAATATTTATTTTGACGTATCGGACTAACAAGAAGAATATTTTCTAAAGAGTATACTAGTGAAACGCATATAAAAAAATTTACAATTGTCTGATTCAAATCAAAATTATGAATACTACCCACTAAAATGTTTACTATTTTAAATCACAGATTCTTACATGTGCGATAGAGAACAAAATGTTACGGGGAAGAAGACGGTAGAACAGTTGTCTATTAAATTGTAAACCATGTTTTTACTTAGTGCTCAGTAGAGAAGGGTGGTGGGTTATATCAAAAGTTAAAATTCGGAAAAATTTGTAAATCTGAAAACGTAAACAAAAGTCAATAAATACTCAAGACACAAAGCAAAAACTGTAACATAAAATTTGCTCATCAGAAAGTCCGCTATGTAGGTGATTACACTTGAAATAGAACTTAACTTTTTAGAGTATGATGAAATTAAAATCTAAAATGTATAAGTTAACGCTATACGCAATAATAAAACAACACAACAAAAAAATACAGTGCACGTCGCTTAATAGAATCACGTTAGAACTTGAGGTTTATGATAACAATATCCGTTACTGAAAAAAAAATAAATGTTTATTTGTTAGAAAGCATTAAAAACATAGAACGTGTATGTGATTAACAGGTTGTTAATTTAGAAAGTGAAATCATAGCATCAAAACACATAATGTCAAAATAAAAATTTTATAAAACGTTTAAAAAAATCTAAATTTTGAGCCAACGTATCTGTAGCATTAAATAGTTTATAAACCAAATTCTTAAAAATACAACTTTGTCATTCAGCTAATAATGATTATATTTATGCTTGTAACACGTTTCAACTTTTTAATCTTTATTTTAAGTTTACATCAGACAGAAAACAATAATGCTTGTTACATAAAAACATTGATGATAGTTATACTATAAAATTATGTTAAATTAATTGTACGTTCGGCCTGTTCTTTACTAAAGTGATAACATTACCCGATTGTTATCATTATCCGTGATTCCAATAAGCGGCGTACACTGTAAACTGACTCGGAATCGAATAATAAATTAAATTAAAGTATGGGATACATTTGCCAAGGTCTTTAAACGCAAAATAACATTAAATTATGCAATTTTAAATAAAATATATAATAAACTACAGGAAATACTATTATAGATACTTAAATGATTATTGAAATGAAATAAATAATTTCGTTGTTTTGTGCCTGTCATCTCCAGTGCAGGCTCCTTGCCTTTCTTAAGTATGTTCATCTCATTTATGTGCGACTCTTTTCTCTTTTACTTAATCATGACCTCCATTGTTGCAATATTTTATTGCATCTTTGATCTGATTGTCTGACGTGTTTTACAAAATTCAATTTCAGTCTCAGAACTTGTTCTCGACCAGATATTTGTCTAATTAATATATTTCTTTTTGTGACAGCAGATAACTAAACGTTATGAAATGTTTCTTTATAATTTATTAAGGTTAGATATTTCACATAGTAGTCTTTTGCTTTTTCAATCAATGGTCTCATTGCTAGTAGATGATCTGACGTACTATAACTTTTTTTAAGTATTGCCTGTTCTAAAGCTTGGTAATCTTCTATTTTCCATGTTAGGCGGTTTGTTATTATCTTCATGAAAAGTTTGTACATTTTCTGTGATTGCAGTATAAGTAAATCTGTGTTTTTTTCCAGTTACTTAAAATTTTCTTGTTGTGCAGACAGTGGTTAAATAATATTTCAATTTTTTCATTATTTCATAATTTTCTTTTTTTATTATTTCGGCTAAGACAAACCAAACGTTTTATTGTTTTTTAGTTTCGATAGAGTTGTTTTAGTTTAATAGATTTCAATATCTGGCATTTCCTCTGAGTGTATCTTTGTATCTGTATTTTTTTAGTTTTTGTCCGATCTTATCTTTTACAAATGTTATCGTTGGTTTATCTAAAGATTTTTTATGCATTTTTTTCTTTAATTTTGTTTGATTACTTTATATATTTTATTTTTATCAATTTTTTATTTGGTTAAACATGTGTTTATCTTCTTGTTTATGTTTTTTCCATTTTTGCATATTATTGTGTATTTCTGTTTTTTTCTTTTCTTTTGTTTATTAAATATTTTTCCTGTTTTGTTTTATTTGCTTTTGTTCTAGTTTGTTTACTTACTTTTCTAGCTGCTGCAAATAGTTTTTTGCTTCTATTTTTATTGATCTTATTATCTGTCTCATCTTTTGTTATATCTACTTCTTTTAGTAATTATCTAAATTATTCTCTTTTTCCTCTTATCTTGGTGTTCGATCATTGTTAGTTTTTTGTTCTGTAGTTTTCTTACTAGTTTCTTATTTAACTGTATTTTAGTTCTCACTATTCGGTGATCACTACCAGTGATAAAACTATTCAGTACTGTAAAATCTTAAAAAATCTACTTGTTTTTACACATAAGGTACTCGTTTAGTAAGAGTATAGAATTTGGCTTGTTTCAGAAGTTTATTACCTAACTTTGTAGTAATTTTTTGTTAGATTAATGTTTACTTCTTTAAGAAACGAAAGTGAGCAAAACGTTGGCAACTTTGGTAACAACATCAACACGGTTCAAACCCGTAGTATAGTCGTATTTGCTTTTTGTCTTGTCGTTGAAACTGACATGCTAATTTCTTGTTTTTCTTCTGTTTAAAGAAGGCGTTTGTTGCAAATAGATCTTGTTGCAATTAATTATCTATATCTACCCAGGTTCTTTGTCTTGCATCTGTATTTACCTATTCTGTTGATTTCTTCATGATTAGCATATTTCCAACTCGCCTATTATTATTTAAAGTTTTGTATGCGTATCTTCTCTTGCTGTTGTTAACTCTTTGTAGAAGGTATCCACTTCTTCATCATCATGGTTAAAAGTGAAAGCGTATACTTGAATAAATTGATTTTTATGGTTTTTGTTTATTTCTATTCTTACGTCTTAGTCGGTTTGAGATTGATTTGAAAACTTTTATATTTTGTTTTAATTCTGTTTCTCTTATGAACCTGTGCCTTCATATATTTCATGTTCTGGGCCTTTGTAGTATAGCTAGTTTCTTGAGTGTAGGTCTATGTTTTTGTTTACATTTACGTTTTACATTATATATTCCGACGATGTCTCTTTTTTCTCAGTTTTTCCTTGAGTTTGTATATCCTTTTTAAAAAATTAATTAATAAAAAGTAAAATGAAAATTGATACACGGTAAATCAAACACGAAGATGCGTAGGTTTAAAAATCTACTTACTCCATCTAAACAGGTCGTAAAAGATAAAGATAAATGATTCTCGGAAACCGAATCTTAATGAAAACAAAACCAAACTAATATATTTTGATCAACGGCAGAGAAATATTTATATGAGTTGCTTATATATCATAGTAGGAACTATTAAATAAACAGGCTCAGCAGATTGTTACGGGTTATCTAAGGGTTATGAATGGGAAATGATGTACATAAAAAAAAGGGGCGAAATTGAATATAAAGATACAAGAATGTCTAAAAATTGTTGCAAAATAAGGGAGACGATGAACAATAAAGATTGCCGGCTAGAGGAAAAATTAATAACTCTCTAACTCTCAGGGCGCCAAGTCTACCTAAAGAATTTCCTGAACGACTAACCTCAGGAAGGCTAATTCCCGTCTAAAAACTACATTTAATAAACAAGTGACAAAAGATATCAAAAAATAAAAAAAAATTATTGGTGTAACCCATTAGTTTCATAAACTACATATGTACAGTGACGTTTATTTAATTCTTAAAAAAAAATATAATAATAGTTATATCAATAAGTAATTGCTTTATACAACAAGGAAACCACGGCTGAAGTGTCAAAATTAAATAGCGGTAAAAAAAAATTATGATTAGATAAGTACTGGGTGGAATTAACCACTACTAAACCCCGTGCGCTGACAATCGCAAACCAATTAATTATATATGTAGTTAACCGGTAAGGTACGGAGACACAAGATCCCAATATGCCGTATGCATTTATTATTTAATTGTTAAATTTAAACTGAACTGTAAAATAATTAAATGAGCATATAACTATGCAGCCGGAGTACCTCATTTACAAATACGTGATTTCTAAATTATAAATTAAGTACTGACTTCGAACTAAATTTTCAAATTTTTGAATTTTACACTTATTAACTAATTATCTGACCTGAATTACAGTAATTGAAAAAATTAGGTCCTAATTCGAATTCCCACTAATTGTTGAAATTCCATGTACAACTAAATTCAACCATTTTAGTAAATTCCATAAACCCAAAGTCCACAATCCAGCAACGAAAATAATTGAAAATTGGTAAACGAGAAAGGCCGTTGGTCTGCCTCTTTCTTCTTAATTTGGACGGCAAATATATCCCACTAAGTGGTTTAATTATTGCATAATATTACTACTAATAATTTTCTAATGGCAATAATTCATTAAGGTGTTTTCGCTAAATCCAGAACTAATTACTAAAATTTCTGCTAACGCAAAAGCCCAAACCGTCCTTTCTCAATGGAAGAGAATACGAGAAGACCGACACCAATCAAGGTAAAATTTACTTGTTTTGTTATCAATTATGATAACTTAAATTTTTAAAAATAAATCAAAAATTAGTGTAGGCAACCCAAACAACACTTTATAAATTATACTGTAACAATATCCCCTCTACCAAAAAGAAAAAAATTTTTTTTTTTTTAACCTAAAGAAATTTAAAAAAACATTCTAAACTAAATACATTTTAATCGTCTAATCGGTTAACGAATGGTTTCAGGTCTTTCACATGCCACTGTCCTTTACTTAAATTTTTGTCATCTTCTAATTCATAAGTGCAATAACTAATAATTTTTTTAATTTTAAAGGACCCTCAAATTTTTCCCGCTAATTTTGCGTTAAAATATTTGTTTGCATCAGACAAGGAATAGTTTCGTTTAACACTAAATCTCCTACTCTGTAATTTAGAATATCTCGCTTACGTAAATTGTATTGTATTTTTGATTTTTCGTAAGCTTTTGTTAAATTCTCTTTGACTAATTTACGCATTTTATCTAAAATTTCTAATTTAATTTCTGGGGTACTAACTATGTTCGTAACCGAATCAGTAATTTTTACTGTATGTTCATCTCCCGATAGATTAATTTCTTTTCCAAAATTAATAAAATAAGGCGTTTGTAGAGTAGCTTCATGTCGAGCTGTTCTAAGTGCGCAAGCTAAATAACTTAAATGTTCATCCCATTTTCTATGGTTTAGATCTTTAACATACGCTGATATCATGGTTTTAATTACTCGATTTACGCGTTCGGTGTTATTAGATTGCGGGTGATAATAAGGAGTATATATAACTTTAACGTTGTATTTCTCTGCTAATTTGTTTAATTCTCGTCCTTTAAATTGAACGCCATTGTCACATCTCATAATTTGTGGAACTCAAACATTAGGAAAATTTGTTCTTCTAAAATTCTGCAAACATTTATGGCTAACGCTTTACGTAACGGAAACAATAAACTAAACTTGCTGAAGGTATCAGTTACAACAAAAATATATTGGTTACCATGTGATGATCTTGGTAACGGTCCAATTAAATCAAAACTTAAAATTTGCCAAATCTTATTAGGAATCAATGGTTTTCCCATTTGACCAGCAGGTAACTTTTGTTCTGGTTTGATTTTTTGACAAACAATACATGACCTAATATACTTTGTAATATCGGTGCGCATGCCTGGCCAATAGTATAATTTTGCTACACGATAATATGTTTGTACGTTCCTAAATGACCTGACGTAGGTTCATCGTGACATGCTTTTAAGACTTCTTTACGTTTCTCTTTAGGTATAACTAATTTCCAAAAATCGTTGATATTTCTTAATTCCACAAAATCTAAATCAACGTGTTTATAAATTTTATTATTACTAATTCTAAATTTTGGATAATCTAATGGTTTGTTTTGAATACTATTAAGTAGTTTAAGATACCAAGGATCGGTGACATTTGTAAGTTGAACTAAATTAATATGCAGAGAACTTTCAGGAATTAATCGCGATAAAGCGTCCGGTACTACGTGTTCTTTTCCTTTGCGGTGAATTATGTTATAATTATACTGCTGAAGACGTAACACCCAACGGCCAAGTCTGCCTTGCGGATCTTTTAAGTTGTTTAACCAAACTAAACTATGATGATCGGTGATAATTTTAAATTTCGTACCTTCTAAATAACAACGTAATTTTTCCACCCTCCACAAAACTGCCAAACATTCTCTTTCGGTAACTGAATATTTTCTTCCGTAGCTGTTAATGCCCGAGAAATATAACAAATAACATGCTCTTGGTTGTCATAAAACTGAGTTAGCACCGCGCCTATACCTATAGAAGAAGCGTCCGTTTGTAAACAAAATTCATGATCAAAGTTTGGAATAGCTAATATAGGTGATGAAACTAAAATATCTTTAATTTTTACTAACGTATTTTCACAATCACAATCCCAGTTAAATTTAATTCCTTTTTTAATAATTTTGTTAAAGGCGTAATTAATTCAGAATACGAGGCAATAAAACGTCTGTACCATGATAACATCCCTAATAAACGCCTTACACCCGTTACATTTTTAGGAGCTGGCATATTAACAATACATTCTATTTTGGCTGGATCAACATGTAAACCATTTGAATTAACCACATAACATAAATATTTCAATTCTGGTCAGACAAAATTGACTTTTTTTCTTTATTCAAAATAAGGTTCTGATTTAGCTAATCTGTTTAATACTTCTTTTTAAAATTTCTCTAAATGTTTTTCAAAATTAGAAGTTACAACAATAATATCGTCTAGATAACCAAAAAACATAAGGTTCTAATTCCGGTCCGAAAATTACATCTACTAATCTTTGAAAAGTCGCGGGTGCATTTGATAAACCGTACGGAAGTCTTGTGAATTGATACAGCCCCCTACCGGGTACTGTAAACGCGGTATACTGTTTACTATTCTCATCTAAAGATACTTGCCAAAAAGCACTTTTTATGTCTAAACTGCTAATGTAACGCGTAGAACCTAATTTTGTTAAAATTGATGATACATATGGCAATGGATAAGCGTCTTTCTCTGTTATATTGTTAACTTTTCTAAAATCCACACAAAAACGCTGTGAACCATCTTTCTTTTCTACTAATAAGATAGGCGATGACCATGCGCTTGTTGATTTTTCAACAACTCCAGATTTAATCATTTTATCTAATTCTTGATCAATTAATTTTTGTTTGTATGGTGAAACAGGGTAGTAACGCTGTTTAATTGGATTTCCGTTTACCACAATTTTATGCTGTACTAAATTTGTACATCCTATTTCTTGATCACGAAACTGATTAAAATAATCATCAATTACATGCTGTAAGCGGATGTCTTCATCGCTTGTTAAATTTGATTTTGAGCAAATATTATTTATAAGAGGAGTATTTAAATTATCCGAAGAAAAAAACCATTCTCCTTTTCGAATATTTGGAATTATGTCCATTTTTGACCAAAAATCTATGCCTAATATTAAATCTTGTTTTAGTTGTGGCACAAGGTATAAATCTATTAATTTAACCTTATTTTGTAACCTAATTGGTGCCGTAATTACTCCTTCACACTGATTACAACTATTGTCGGCTAATATACACACGGGTTTATTTTTTGTATTTAGATCTAAGCCTAAATTTCTTAAGACGTTCCACGTACTTTCATTAATAAAAGTTTTATTTGCTCCCGAATCTAATAAACCGTAAAAATTTTTATTCAAAATGCTAACGTTTACATAAGGACATTCACCATCATTTACTTGTGCTAAAATATAATCTAAAATAATTTTTTGTTTATTACTAAAATTCAAATCAAATTTATTAGTGACAGTCGGTTTTAAACTCAGGGACAGATCCCGACTTAATTCTGCCTCTTTGATTCGTTTCCCGAACTTCTATTACAATCTGGACAAGTAAGTTTTGTAAAATTAGGTTTGTTACAGTTAAAACATTTTATGTATGTTCTTACTCTACACGTTTTTGCTAAGTGACCAGGTCTATGACATCGATAACATAATTTTAATGTTGTAGGTGTTTTTTCTTGTTGTAATTGAGTTTCTCTAAGTAAAGGATTAAGTTTCGGTTTTGCACTAATAAAATTATAATCTAAATCTGGTTCTAAGGTTAATTGACCTTCTTGAGGGGGTTTAAATTCTTTTACTTTTAATTTAGTTTCTTCTAACTTACGACAGTAATTAATTAATTCGGTAGTTGTATTTATATCTAATAACACAAGGCGTTCTTGATAAAACGGTAAAATATTACCTCTTAAAACTTTTAACCGCAATTCGTTTGAAACTGAAATTGGCATACGATCAAATAGACATGTCATTGTAGCTACATAAATACCAATTGACTCGTTAGCACCTTGAGTTCGATTAAGAATTTGTTTCCACAAGATGTCTGCAGAATGAGATGGTGTAAATTCTTGTTTCATCAAACTAACTAATGAATCCCAATCTAAAACTTGTTTATGTACCATACGAAACCATAATAAAGCTTCGCCTTCAAACAAATCTATTGCCGAATCGAATAACTGACGTTTACTAACATTGCGCGAAATACATAAATCCTCAACTTTTTCTAAAAATGCATTACTTAACTTAATCCGTCGCCTAATTTACCAGAAAACTTTAAATTCCATTTATACACAGGAACAGATTTACTTGATACCAAAGAAGATACGGTTGGAAGTTTATTGTTCGAATCACTGTTTTCAACTTCTTTCGACTGTTCATTAAAAAATTCAGAAAAATTTGGAAGTTGAACGTCATGTTCTTCAGTGTATGCTACTTTACTACTAAATTCAGAAATAAATTCCATTATTAGGTTAACTAATTCGGATCTTTTACTCAATAATGATCCTTCCCTAGAAGAAATTCTATCTTCTCGTCCAAAAATATTCGCGAGCTTCCATTGAATCCTTTTTATCGGTCACGTGGATGATTCGGTAGTGAATAATATATCTTTTAATTCCTTCAATTTTTGTTCACAAATTGTAATTTCTGTTTTAGCGTCTAACTGTATTATTTGAGAAAATACATTTCCTGATTTTTCTAAAGCTAACGCGCTTCTTAATGTTTTGCGAAGTTTTTCTACATTACCCGAATAATCAATACGTCTAATTTGAAGTTCATATTCTAGTTCGTCTCTAAGTAATCTATCAACATCTAATTTAAACTCCATTTTTGAACTTAAAACAAACTATAAACTATAAACCAATCTAATCTTAAACAATATTTTTTTTTTTAAATTCTAATTATTAATTAACCGTTATTGCACTTATAATGATTTTAGTTGGGCGCCAATTTGTTACGGGTTATCTAAGGGTTATGAATGGGAAATGATGTACATAAAAAAAAGGGGCGAAATTGAATATAAAGATACAAGAATGTCTAAAAATTGTTGCAAAATAAGGGAGACGATGAACAATAAAGATTGCCGACTAGAGGAAAAATTAATAACTCTCTAACTCTCAGGGCGCCAAGTCTACCTAAAGAATTTCCTGAACGACTAACCTCAGGAAGGCTAATTCCCGTCTAAAAACTACAATTAATAAACAAGTGACAAAAGATATCAAAAAATAAAAAAAATTTATTGGTGTAACCCATTAGTTTCATAAACTACATATGTACAGTGACGTTTATTTAATTCTTAAAAAAAAAATATAATAATAGTTATATCAATAAGTAATTGCTTTATACAACAAGGAAACCACGGCTGAAGTGTCAAAATTAAATAGCGGTAAAAAAAAAATTATGATTAGATAAGTACTGGGTGGAATTAACCACTACTAAACCCCGTGCGCTAACAATCGCAAACCAATTAATTATATATGTAGTTAACCGGTAAGGTACGGAGACACAAGATCCCAATATGCCGTATGCATTTATTATTTAATTGTTAAATTTAAACTGAACTGTAAAATAATTAAATGAGCATATAACTATGCAGCCGGAGTACCTCATTTACAAATACGTGATTTCTAAATTATAAATTAAGTACTGACTTCGAACTAAATTTTCAAATTTTTGAATTTTACACTTATTAACTAATTATCTGACCTGAATTACAGTAATTGAAAAAATTAGGTCCTAATTCGAATTCCCACTAATTGTTGAAATTCCATGTACAACTAAATTCAACCATTTTAGTAAATTCCATAAACCCAAAGTCCACAATCCAGCAACGAAAATAATTGAAAATTGGTAAACGAGAAAGGCCGTTGGTCTGCCTCTTTCTTCTTAATTTGGACGGCAAATATATCCCACTAAGTGGTTTAATTATTGCATAATATTACTACTAATAATTTTCTAATGGCAATAATTCATTAAGGTGTTTTCGCTAAATCCAGAACTAATTACTAAAATTTCTGCTAACGCAAAAGCCCAAACCGTCCTTTCTCAATGGAAGAGAATACGAGAAGACCGACACCAATCAAGGTAAAATTTACTTGTTTTGTTATCAATTATGATAACTTAAATTTTTAAAAATAAATCAAAAATTAGTGTAGGCAACCCAAACAACACTTTATAAATTATACTGTAACAAGATTCGCCAGATAAAAGTTTTTTTTAACTCTAGCATAATATATAAAATGCATACAGTTCATCAACAGTTACACTAATCCACGTTTTTGATTTTTTATTGTAATCACGTCTGGTTACCAAGTTGGTATAATAAAGAATTTTTTTATTATAATCTTAATTTGAATAACTTTTATCACTTTTTGCATTAGTGTCATTATTATTGTCTTGCTACTGGATTTACTAATCACAAGTGGCTTCAAAATCACAGTTCAGATTCTTGTCATCATTTTGTGCTTCTGAAACATAATTTGTTCTAAAATGTAGATCATCGCATTCATTTTCCTATTCTAACAACGTTTGTTTAAAGATTGTATCAGTAAAACTTACTCACTAATAAGAAAAATTTGCTTGTGAGTCTTGCAGGCTTAGTTTATTTAATGCAAGAACAAATTAAAATTAAAAATGATTTAACCTGAAAAAGAGTTGACCGTTTAAATGTTTAGAGCATACGTATACGTATTAAACTCAGAAATATTCAACAAAAACAAATTATGAGCAACCAGATACTCTGGTTTTAAAAAGTGTAGTTTATACACCTTAGGTTTAAAAGTTAGGTTGACTGTCAGCCATTTTGTTTTTTCCTGGTTTGTACGATTTGGAATTATAAAAATAATACGAATTTAAAGGTAAATAAAATTAAGTGATATATAGAAGTAAATACATAAGGAGAAATAAAGCCACAAAACCATAAAACAAGTTAATCTTATAAATAAAAACAATAAACAGAAAACCAACCAAACTTAAAAATGATAAGAAGGGACGAGCGGAGTTGACCTCTTTACGCGGCAAAAGCGTAATAAATACGTTAAACGTGAACGGCCAGCAACAAGTCAGGTCAATATCAAATCGACATAACTAAAAACAAAGAAATCAATTTAAAAAGTATCATGAAAAATTACTACAGTTAGAAGGGAAAATTGATAAGACGAATGCAAACATGAACTAGAAAATAAGTTAATAAAAAATGTAACAATCTTTGGAATACCTGAAAGCACAGAGAAGTATTTAGACATACTGAAAGAAAAGGTCTTAGAAATAATAAGAAAAAAATGGAGTTTTCAATTGAGCAAAAATGAAATAAATTTTATCAACAGACTAGAGGAAAACAAAAGAAATAAAAACAGACCAGTACAAATAGATATCACAACCATATTAAAAAAAGGGATATTATAAGGAACACATAAAAACTGACAGAAACAAAAAAAGCAATAACTGATGACCTGCACAAGAAAACAAAAGAAAAGGAGAAACAATTAACCTCTCACATAATGGATGCTAGAAAAAAGGGAGCATTAATTAGAAAGAATAAACTACTAATAAATGGAGAAGAGTAGTCCATTAAAGACATTAGGTACAGGAAAAAATAAGGAAGTAATAACACGTAATGATGCAGAGGATAGGAAAAGAGCTAGATCCACAGATGAGGAAGAACAAAGCCCTGCCTGGGGAGCAATACCAAAAATGAAAAACTGGACAGAAGAAAAAGAAGTGAAGTCTTGAAGAAGATTGAAACAAAACACTTGGGAGCAAATTCCAAAAAACTAACAAAATATAAAAACCAGGCAGAATTAGAAAAGATGACAATAGGCAAGAGAAAAAAACAAATGAAAACAATTCTACAACAATTTACAAAAAATACTAGATAAAGTAAGAGAGCAACAAAAACCTTCATACTAATAGGCAACTGGAATGCAAAAGTAAGAAACGATAAAAATAGAGGCATGAGATGCATAGGAAAATATGGAAAGCATACAATAAACCTTAACGGAAAGAAATAATTAAGCTCTGTTAAAGAAATTATCTGTTAATAAGAAACACACTAAAGGAACAATAACAGGAAAATAAATACACCTTCGAGAGAGAGCACATGACATGGAAACAAAAAAAGAGGCGAAAATAGGTTCAAACCATAGACTAGTAGTAGCCAAACTAGAAAAAATAGTAAATAAGAGCGAAGGAATAACATACAGCAGAATAGCCCTATACAAATTTAAAAAAAAAAACAAGAAAATCAAGTATACCAAGATAAGACAAATAAGCAAATTTGCAAATTATTAAAGAAAAAAAAAGAAAATCTGGAAGCAAAATGGATAAAATTAAAATTACTCTAAAGGTAGCGGAGGAAGGTTGTGCAAGAACAACAAAAACCTAAAAAAACAGATAGTGTGCTGAAGAGATACAAAAAATAGCAAAAGAAAAAAAAGGAAAACTAGAAAGAGTTTAGCAAAGGAATAAATGACAAACACAAGATGGACATTATACACAAGAAAGTTTTAGACAATAGTAAATAGACTAAGAAGGACTAAAATAAAAAAAATTGAAAGCAATAAAAAACAAATAACTGAAACTTAACGTGGAAATAATAGAAATACTGAAAGTCTGGAAAGAGTTTTACTAAGAGAAATTTAGAAGAGATTTAAACGTAGAAAATGAAGATAGAGAAGACACAGTAGAATTAACAAAGATAACCAGGAAAGAACTACAGGAAGCGATAAAATAGATAAAAATAGGAAAAACAAGTGGAGAAGACGAAATAGCACTACAAATGCTTAAATATCTAGAGGAAGATGGAACAGAATAGCTACATGAAGTATTAAAAAAGGTTTGGAAATTAAAAAAAATTCCTAAAGACTGGGAAAACATTTTACAAATTCCTATACATAAAAGAGACAAGACAACAAATTGCAGAGCGATATGCTTAACTCAAACCACATTAAAACAAGATACAAGAATACTGGAAAAAAGGCTGAAAACATTTGTAAAACACAAACTTAAAGAAAAACAAATGACATTTAAAACACGAAGGCAGACAAATGACAACATTTATATACTAAAAATGCTAATAAAAAGAGCAATAGAAGAGAATAAAGAGCTATACCTAATATTCATCGATTTGAAAGCAGCGCTCGACACTTGTGCACAAACAAATAATATGAAATAGCTTGGGAGAACTAGAGGTGCCGACACAACGTATGCAAATAATTAAAGCAAGTTCAAAACAGTAACAGAGAAAGTACAAATCACAGGACAACGATCAGAAGAATTTGAGATGAAAAAAGGAATAAAGCAAGGGTACAACCTAAGGAAATAGATAAAACAAACACTAATATTAGAAAAACTTAAAAAAAGATAAGAAAAATAAAAAGAGGAAGACCAAGAAGAAAATGCTTAACCGGATAGAAAAATATGGAAGAAAAAAGAAAAAATAAAGGAAGAAATAAAGATCTTAGCAAGAGATAGAAAAGAGGATGGAATATGTTAAAAAGGACCGTGAAAGAGCAAAAAGAAATGAGAAGAAGAAGAAGGTTTAAGAGTAAAAACGGTATTAAAGGTATATACTAGCAACCACATTTTTTTTAATTCTAAGTATTCGGGGTAGTTAAAGCAGGATGGAATTATCATTCCTGTTAAAAATATATGAAAGTATTCCTTAAAATTAATGTATTTGTTTAATAACGAATTTTTGAATTTTTTAAAAAAAACTTAATTTATTTGGACGTTTAAAACGTAAAAACGATGTTGAATAACTTACAGTATACACCTATACAGTTTAAATTGTTGACAAAAGTATGTTATTATTAGTTTCTTTGTTTAAATTTGACGCATTCCTTCAATATCACTTACTAATGATTTTGCATGGCACTGTATACTTAATAGATATTTATTTTGCAATGCCAAAATAAAAATAATGTACGCTACCTGTTGCACTAATCTACTAAAACTTTCGTTTATAATAATGATTATTATTTCTTGGTTACGTTATACTTTACCATATATGTTTGTCATTTTTATAAAATAAAATAAATGAAAATTTTACAATTGCAGTTTTTGATTCTATTTTTTGCATTTTTATAGTTCTTATAGTACAAATCTTGGTAAAATTTTATCGTCATCGTTAAATTCCCATTTTGTTTTTATTTAAAAAATATTTAACGTGAAGGTGTTGCAAGTCATTTATATCAGATTGCAGAACAGAGGTATAACAATAAAAGCGGGACGAAAAATGGGGCAAATTCTCACGAGAACCACATAGCTCGAGATTTACATATCTTTGCGTACAATATCAAACTTACGTATTCTCTAGATATTTTAGTTCTTTTTGAGAGTAAACGTTGTAAGAGATAGAGATAACAATGGAAAGCAGTCTCAAACTGAGTACAATTTTATATAAAGTCGCACTGAAAAGGTTGAAGTACTTCAAAAGGTTTCTGTTCATATTTACAATAAAAATCTTTAAACTGGAACTTAAAAAAATGTTCTATGTTTCTATGTTTTTTCTAAATATTATTTAACTTAAAATTTTTGCTTATAACTTAAAAAAATTTTTTTTTTAACGAATTATATTTATTCATGTTGCATTTTTAGAAAAAAATTACATTAAAACATCTTTCGTAGATGTATAAAATGGTAACCCTCTTATGCAAACTGTTAATAATTAATGAAATAAGTAAGTGTTTAATCCTGTTAGTTGCGTTTAAAAGCTATTTGTTTTTCTACTAAAAGCAAAGCACATAATTAAAAGCAACTTCAAATTCAATTTAGTCGCAAATGGTTAATACTTCATAAACTGTTTTTATCACCGCTTACATGTAACGCCGAATTTAAATGCATCGCTTAGCTAAGTGCATATAAGTTTTTGACAGCATCTTAAATGAGAATGTCATTCTGTTGATATAATCCATTTATAAAATCGTCTCGACTTTTCTGCTTGGGAGTTCTCAATTCAGTTTAGAAAATTAAATAATGCTGTGTACTTTATATTCCGTACATGAGTTTTAGAACACGTCTACAAAAGTAGTTCTATTTGCTAGTTCTAAAACATGAAATTTTTATTGAGTTGATTAAGTAGTAGTAGATCTTTAACTAATACAAAAAATAGATTCACTTAAACTAACGACGATCGCACAAAAAGAATAACAAATTCGAAGTCTGTTATTAAACAGAACTGAAATTGTATCAAATGTTGACTATTACTCCGATACCAAACATCCATAATCAGTCAATTTCTAATATTTAAATGAATAAATTTTTTTTAAACAAGAAAAGTCTAATATTATTTTTAAATGACGTTTAAATTTTTATTATTTACAATGGTTGCTTTACGTCTAATTTTATTTCTATTTAAACATTTAAGAATGTATCTTTTTGTAATAATTAGTCACTGAAATTAAATATAATTAAACTAAATTAGATTTTAAAAAGTTTACAATCGTTTTAGAATCTAAGAAAAAATTTCATTCCATGATTTAAGTTATTTAACGTTTGTTAAACATGTTTACTTTTAGTATTCTTTAGATTGCATTTATAATTACTTCTTAATTTTTTTTTGATTGTCGAACTTCATGGATTAGTAGCTAAAATTCATGTTTTAAAATACCTTATTTTTACTTTGCTATAGTGCATGAAAGAATAAATTCTAACTCAAAAAATGCGTTTATTTCGCACCTTTTTGTAAAAAAAGTTAAATATATTTATCATACATTGCATTGATTTGCATTAGAATAACTTTAGTTTTAACAGCTGCAACAAAAAAAATATTTATTTTCGGTATGAAGGTTCGTTTTTTGACAACATGAGAACATAGATTATTATAGTGAGTAATAATTCTGTTAAAAAGCACAATTACAAAAAGGATTTTTTATTGGTTGGAGAAAATCGTCTTTTGTTTACGCTTTTTCTTGAGTCGGGTGATATTGTATTTGAGTTGGTTTTACATTTTAAGGTTCTATTCTTGGCGTATGTCTAAGTTGGTAGTATTGGATTTCTTCATTTTCCGTTAGAATACACGCGAATGTATTTTATAAACAAACTGCAAAGTAAGCAGATGTGAATTTAAATGCTTGACAAAACTTTTAAAAAGAATCTTAGGCCATTTACTTGTTTTGATGCATAAATTGAATGAAACTCAATCGATGCTTGTGGGCAGAAGCGCGGAGATATGATGCACATTTACGTTTTGTAGTTAGATTTTATTAAAAACTAGGAACATTGCCGAGTTTAAACATCTTGCAAACCCAATATGCCAAGCCTAGTGTGTAAGTATAAAATTTCTGCTTAAACGCAAAATTGTTTTGAAATCGGAAAAACCTAAAGTTTAGCGCACCTCGTGTTTCAATGTAACTAACTGAACCCTATTTGTAATACCAGGGCAATATACTTGTTTTTTAGCTTTTGAGAATGTTTGTTTGTTATCACAAGTAGTATATGTCTTATTTAACGTTTGGATTGTTTAAGCTCGATAAGTGATTGGATGTACGTCATTTTATTTTGTTTATATAAAGTTTATATTGTTAACATTTAATTTTAATATAAACGTTTCAACTCTAAATGTTTGATCGTACAGTGTGTTTCCTAACTTGATAGTTCAGTATACTTGTAATTGAATTTGTTAATTTCTGTAATATTGCGTGTACAAATATTTGGTTGCCATTACATTTTTGCAGACGTCATTGTTAAATAAAATTACTTCTTGTTAGTTCAATTGTGTTCTATTTGTTTTTCTTCAGTGCTGTAATTTGTAAGCCAACACCTGTAGTCCTTCTCTCGTTCGGGAGTTTTAACCCGATTGTAATTGACTCATCAAAGGCAGGCTGATTAGTTGATTTAGCTACGCCACTCTCCGATACCAGTGCTGTTGTTGCTTTTTATTACTGTGAGTTATATTTACTGGCAATTGGTTGCAATTTAACAATTTTATCAATTTGGCAGTTTTTATTTTTGCGTTTATTAACGTATTCATTATAATAAAGCTGTTCTAAAATAAATCAATAAAAAATTTTTTTTGTCTAATTCTCACTATACGTGAACTCTATGCCAAAAAATTTTTAAGACCGGCATCAGCATTACCAGTTCAAGTTTTTTGACTAGTATGACATGATGATTTCTCTTGTAGAAAATTTGTTGATTTAAAAAAAAATTAAGTTTTAACGTCTTCTTTTAATGTAGTTTTGAACCTAATAATATAAAACGACTGTAACAATAACTGATTTATTTTAACTGTACTTACAAAATTACAAGTTATAACTTATGCCACCGGATCACTTATAGATAGACTCAAAGCTGAATAGGTTGACCTTGGCACAAGGTTACGCGTGTTTACATACACCAGAGTTTGCTTTAGTTTCAATTTAAATATTGTGCAGCATTCCTACCACTTACTCCTACGCCAAAACCGAAAATCAGTCATCATCAAGTACCACAGCCAAACTCTATTTTAATTGTTAATCAAGAATTTTATAGACTAAATCTTTTTAGTTCTGTTTAATACTAAGTAGCAATTGACATGTTTTCAACCAAATATCAAATATTTTCTGTAGAAACCTAGTCCAGATTGAAACCACTTGTATCTTTTAGTTGTGTTTAATTTGCAAACTTAGGCATTTACAGAAGTGGCGCAGCGGCGAAAACAATTTACAGCAAAAATTAAATATTGTTAATTTTTATTTGTTTTTTTTTCTGTGTATTTAAGATATATTAAGTATTTTATTCTTACTACTAAGGTTTACATCTTGTAATACTCTCATCTAATATAACATCTAAAATGAGAAGGTCTTACGAGTTTTGACCGTATCATTGTTGTAATCGAAGTTACCAACATTTCGGCAACTGCCACTCAAACAAGCACCCAAAATCTAACTAACAATTCAAAAGTTAGGTTATCTACTTGTGAACCAAACCAGATTCTAAACTCCATAGAAGTGACTTAAGAAAAAGTTGTCTCCGTTTATAAAAAAGAAGTATCGTCACAGCTGCTGGTCGACTCTGATTGCGGTACAGTCGAAAAGAAGTATGTTTTCGATGAAAAAGTAATGAGCGGGAACCAAAGAGGAGATAGCTCAAAATCATCATCACGATTAAAGTTATACTATTTGATGATTTCTATGTTCTTTCGGATTTTACTATTGAAGAAGAATTGAGATTTTGCAATCAACGAAATGTTATTAAAACCTGTAGTAAAATGATGTTCAACAACCGTGACTTAGAAATATGCTTTTTCTTATACAACGGTCATGTTCGGAAAATCGTGTAATGACGGAACGACCGGTTTTACCAATGTAGACTAAACCACATGAACAAGGAATTTGGTATACACTTTGAAATGAAAGCGTAAGAAATTTGTGCTTGGGAGAAGGAAGAATCTAAGAGATTTTGCCTGTCAAGTTGAATATAGGTTAAATACCGTTCTTACAAAGACGTTTTCCTATTTGATCTGTAACTTTGTGAATGTAGAGTAATAATGCCAATTTTGGATTGGTGTCGGATGTAGAAATGTTTCGTTAATCAAGCGCGTAGATGTAGACGACGATTAATAACTGTTTGAATATGTCTCTTCATATAACCATTGTTCACCAAGGTTCTAGTAAGATGGAGTTTTAAGTCTAGATTCTTAGGTTGGCAAATAGAAAAAGCTCGACGAAACACAGATTCAATAACAGAACGTTTCTATGCAAGATAATGATGATACGAAGCTTAAAGGTATCTGTTCATATGGGTGGTTTGCGATAAACAAAATGGCCCAGAAATACATCGGACTTACGAGTCACATAAACGTCAAAAAATAAGAGAGAACAATTATTTTCAAAAAAAAATCTTTAATATGTTTTATGGTGAAACTTTTGTCTAAAAAAATATATTGTGTATTTATTAGACTCAATGTTTTTTTTAACTAAACTAAAAATATTTTACATTTTATTGTATGTTATTACAAACATAGACATTTTGTATTTCATGTTATTTTTTACGCTAAAAACTATCAATATTCTATATTATTAAGATGACTTGTAATATCAACTAAGAAAGTAAAGTCCTTTGTCCATTGTCATTTTTTTAATTCAGCACATTCATATTTTTTGTTTCCAAGAAAATTATGATTTCGTCCAGCAATTTGTAGAATCGCTTTAACACTCTATAAGTAGAAAGCCACCGAACTTCCGTATAACATCGTAGTATCTACCAAAGATACAGCAAATTGACGATGACAAAGTGCACGAATACAATTTATGATTTTGGTGATTATTTTAAAAACATGCCCGATATTTAAAACCTTGGAGCACAGTACTTGCTGGTGAACAATAAAAACTTTTTCAATGGTAACTTATACTTCTTCAAAACTTCCATAAATGCATAAAAAATATCAGCTCCGGTAGTTGTATTATGCATAAGAATTAGTGATGTGTAGTTCCTAAACAAAGTAGTTTAAGTGTACTAGTCTTTTCAGCGAACTAAATGTACTAGTTTTCTATTATGAAGTGAACTAGTACTTTAGTACATTTGTTCTTTTGATATCGTCAATACGTCTCTCTTCTAGACTGTATTGGCTACAAGGTCTTTTCCTTCAGTGTTTATCTCGATTATCATTATGTTTTTTATATTCGTTACTTTGATAACGATTATTATTGTATTCAGCCTAAATTTTTTGTACGTTGTGTAATCGATACTATTAAGTAAGTGTTCACACATAATTGTTTTATCATGCTTTGTAGTTGCTAATTATTATTCGTTGAAAGGTGCCTACAAAAGGTATTAGAAAATCAGTTTTCCGTTCAATTAAAGCTTTTTATATAGACTTGCTAATTAATATTACATCAATTTTCAATAAGATTGTAAATTTGAAACGGCGTTTTAGTTTTTAATTTATTAGGTGCCAGCATACCAATGCATCGCATGTTGGTACCATAATTGAAATACGGAACAAAACACCAGAGTTAAACGCAAATCAGACAATTTGTTTTCACGAAGTTTGACGTATTGGCCATAGTTTATTTTATGATTTGTATCTAGTGCCTTTTAAGATGATTTTCCTTAGCAACTAAAATAAAGTTTTTATTCACACTCAGTTAGTAACGTACCGTTTCCCGAACCTCTTAAAGGTTGGTAAGTGAGCGGTTTCCATGGTTAAAAAAAACGAGTATGTAATGAAACCTCGCGGTCAGTAATGTACACTTTCCGAACCTGTAATTCGTGTGTGTTATGTTTTAACTAATTTGATAAAATGACAATCATAAATTAAATACGTATATGTCAATTGTGAAGTGTGCCTACTACGTTTAAATTTTTTACCGAAATAAACGATAATATTTTGGAAGTAGGTTTTCATTCATTTTTTATTAGTTTTATGTTATTTATTTTATTTAATGGCTGATTGTGAATAAAATTGTATACAAACCTTGGCAAAAGTGTTCTATTTGTCTCGAGAACTAGTTCACCTCGAGGCTATGCCTCCTCTGTAAACTATAGTTCTCTCGACAGAAATGGAATATTTTCCGCCTCGGTATGTAATCTACTATTACATACCAGACATAATATTTTATTCTTGTTTTAGACATAAATATATTGCAGTTTCCATTTTCTTTTGAAAACTACGATGATCCTTTTCAATTGATCTTTTCGTACTCATTGTTCTTAAAGTTTAATTATATTTTTATTAAATAACTTTTCAATTTAATACGAATAAAAACCAAACTCCACGTTATAGTTCAAAATATCAATCACAAAGGATTTAGCAATCCTGCACTTTGTGATGAGTTGTACAACATTAGTGTTGGGCGATTATGAATGATATAATCGAGATATATCGATTATAGCCAAATAATCGATCATTCGATTATACTTTCGAAATAATCGAAATATCATTCATTCGAAACAACCGAGAAGCGGTACTAATGAATGCAACGAATAATACAAAATATAAAATGTCAAATATATAGAAATCGACACGACTCGATACGAGTCGAAACGAACTCGAGACCATGTCTCGAATCATTCGAAATAATCGAAATAATAGAAATATCATTCATTTGAAACAACCGAGAAGCGTTATGAGCGATATGAAATATCAAATAAGGTAAGTGATACAAACAAGGCCTACCTAATTTCAAACACTCATATCTTGATAAATTATTCGAAGAAGGTGATAAATAAAAGTCATTATTCTTCGGTTTATAAATTTTAAGTAATGAAGAAAACATATTATATTTTTTTATTAAAAATCACTTAAAAAGAGGTAGTTCTGCAACCTTAGCCTTAGACCTGTTTAAAACATAGTGACTTAACAAAGCGTATATACTTAAA
Organism: Aquatica leii; assembly: GCA_035610365.1. Lineage (NCBI taxonomy): Eukaryota > Metazoa > Arthropoda > Insecta > Coleoptera > Lampyridae > Aquatica > Aquatica leii. The sequence goes on from CM069432.1 coordinate 54,049,029, forward strand.
TTATAGGAATATTGTTATTAGAGTATTAATTATATAAAAATATGTATTTCTGAGCCTTTTATCAAGTGTTTCCATGAGATCCTTGAACAACGTTCTAAGTTATTTTACTAAATATTTTGCTTAAATTGCTAGTCAGACTTGAAGTCGCATATTAATTTTTTATGAATTAGGGGACCAACTCGCGATGTATCGCTATGCTGCATCTAAGAAAAAAAAACTAAAACGCCGTTTCAAATTCACAATTTTATTGAACATTCCTGTAATCTTAATTAGCAAATCAAGTTAAAAAGTTTTAATTATACGGAAAACCGATTTGGTAATCCCTTTTGTAGTCACCTTTCAAAGAATGTTATCAACTGCAATACATGATAAAACAGTTATATACATTTATAAACATAACAAAAATTCTGCTTTGCTTCTTGTGCAAGTATCAAATTACTGGCGCCACCGGTTTTGAATTTGTAATTTGCTATTTTAAATTGTTCACTTGGGCGAATTGATTTTTTACTTATGAGTTTTTTGTTTTTACATTCTAGTTGATTGTAGAATAATTATAATTCCATAAAGTTCGCGATTTTCGATCGATTATATTTTTGAATTGGATAGAAAAATCGATTATAAAAATCGCTTTATTAGAGTACGAAAATCGGTTTTTTAATTATTTAAATCACCATTCCTACTTTATTAGGCCTGGGTCGTCTATCGATATATCGATATATCGATACGTATCGAAGGTATCGAAATGTCGATATTTCGATACGTATCGAGATTTCGATATGTACGAAAACTATTGTAACGTATCGATATTCCGATACGTATCGATATTTCGATACGAATTGCGGATTGCAAAGTGAATTAAAACAGCAGAGAAAAAATACAAAATCAAACTCTGGGAAACGAAGAAAAAAATTCAAATTGTCAAATTACATTCCGTTTACTCAAAACATTTTATATCAGTCAACGGTATCTAGTAAATACAACAAACGATTATTTTGAAGAGTTATCTTATTACTTTCCAAGCATTATTTTTAAGCGATCTTTTACCAGTCTTATCTTAGTTTGCGTTGAAAACAACCGTGTCGCTACTATCCAAGAGTAAAGTTTGTGGGCAGCGGGGTGCAGAGAGCCACAAAAGTGTGATAGTAATACGATACGATTTCTAACATGCAGTTGCGAGTCTTTATACATTTCTTTAGTCAACGACGACACTCCACGCATTGTCTCATATCTGCAATCCTCTCCTCTTTACATGCAAGACAGTACCACCGTTCTCTATCTTCAGTCGATGTTGGTTTAATCAGACGTTTCTTGTTTTGTTTATGGGTTTCTTTTGTAGTTTTCTTTATATGTTTCTTTCCTTTCTTTGTGTTATTCGAATTATTCTTTTTTGGTTCTTTATCTGTATTAAATAAATCTTTGGTAACTCTCTGACCTTTATAATTTAAAGCTTTTCTACGTGGACGGTTGTTCTTAACAACACTGTAGTCAGGTGTAGGCATAAATGTTTGGAAATCAGTCTTCTTACTTTCAGAAATTTTAGCCAAAGGTTCGTCATCTTTAGTGTCTTTGCCATCAGACTTAGGTGAAGTAACATTATTGGGATTTACATTTTCGATATCACACTCTGTGTCTAAAGAAGAATAAATTCTTAAGCGTTTTGGTGGAATAAACCTGTTTATAAATGCGTACATATTGTCTTCTTCAGACGCTATACTGTACTGCTCATCTTCTGTACTATCACTATATTCTACTAGTCGGTGGTTAATCTGTAAGCCGCTAGGCCCGGGAAGATTTTCGAGATAATTTTGGTCATTAATATTTATTCGAGGTGGTGTACTGTGTTCTATAGGGGAAGCAGATGAAAATACTTTATGATCAGGCGTGGCGGGAAATAATGGTAAAACTTTTTCGGCGTCGATCAGATTTTGCAAATGCTGAATGTCCGCGATGGGTGAGGACTGACGTGAGTCAGTATCTGTTTCAATATTTGTATCGCATCCTGTCAAATTTTCGTGAGGTCTTCTTACATTTGCATTGATTAGTTGTAAAGATTTACCACAGTCGCAGTCGTTTGAATTAGTTTCACTGATACGATGCTCTGTCAAGATGGAAGGAGCGAAAGCAGTTTCAGGTATTGCATCAGCGTTGAATGGATAAAGTCCAGTAGCTTTGAATCCACTCGTTATATTTGCATAGGTCATGCTCTGTGACTAAACCTTGATAAAATTACGTTAAATCGAGTTTTAGTGACCTGTTTGGCACGTGTTTGGTACATATATTGCAGAACTTCTTGATCCCAGTACGATTCAAAAGGTTTGTAACAAGCTTTGTCAAGAGGCTGTAATTCATGCGTCGTATTGGATGGTAAACAATAAAGCACAATGTCATGTTTTTCAGCTGTTTCGGCAATACGAAAATCCAGATGACATTTGGCACCGTCAAAAATGAGGAGGCATTTTCCAAAGGTTTTATATTTTGCTAAGTGTTCAATAAAAACAGTAAATAATTCCGTTGTCATACTCCTTTTTGGTGCCATGTGGACAATTGATCCTGCAGGCAAATTATCGTCATACTCCGGTTTCTTCCTTTTTCCCTAAAAAAGAATCATGGGTGGTATCAAATTCCCTATTGCATTAACACATCCAACAACAGTGACGTTCTCACCATGCTCAGAGCTTAGCATGTGCACCCTTTTAACACCCTTCTGAGCTATCACTGTTTGCTGGCGATGTTATGTAAGCCGACAGCCCTTCTCGTCCATATTATAATTTTTTTCAGGATGGTAATGAAGATCTAATTCATCATAAAGCTTACGAACTTCATTGAAATGATGAGCAACAATAGTTTTATTTAATTTCTGGGCTCGAGCTGGGTTTAGGAATTGTACTTTTCTTTTTGCTAAGTTTGGATTTCGTTGTAAAAATAATCTCAACCACCCTTTTCCTGCAAGTCTTGTTTCTTTGTTGAAATTATTGTCAATGTTATATTTTTCACAAAAAGCAAATGCTTAAATCCGAATCATTTTTGGCGTCAGAGGTATTCCTATTTCAGAAAATTTTATTATACGGCTGACAAAATCTTTTTCTTGCTCTTTCGTAAATATAGCGTTTCTCCCTAAGCTCTTATGTAAAATACCACTTTGTAGATGATTTCTAATGGTTCTTCTCGGAACGCCATATTGCGTCGAAGCTTTGTAAGTCGACAATCGCCCACAACGCACATCATTAACAGCCGCTCTCAAGTTTTCTTCGGACCACGTAGCCCGTTTTGGTATTGGAGGAGACATATTAAGATAATCAATCTGTAAATAAATACAATAAAGTTAAAATACAACAGATTTCCTATTAAGGCCTAGAGGCAGAAATAAGGCCTATTATAAAAATAGGCTTTATTTAGTACATTGTACTTCATAAATGTTACAAGCAGTATTTAATTCGCATATTCTAAAAATTATAATTTAAAGTCATAGTTACCTTTTTGATGAGTTATATCGTGATCCGTATAGATTAGTACAAACAAAACTTCAAAGAATAACATATTAAAGTTCGATAGAAAATATGGCAAATTAATAACGCGCGATAAAAATGGTAGTCCTTCACAAACGACCGGTCACTACTGTCGCTGTGACCGCGAGCGGGCCTCTCGCGCACTGTTTACCGCGTCGTGTCGCTGTTGTCTATGCGTGTGTGAAGTATTTTTGATAGAAATATATTTTAATCGAGTTTTTCGCACTACAGGGCTTATTTGAGCATAGGCCTTGTTTGTATCAGGTACCTTATATCGAAATAATCGAAATCGACACGACTCGCTACGAGTCGAAACGAACTCGAGACCATGTCTCGAATCATTCGAAATAATCGAAATATCATTCATTTGAAACAACCGAGAAGCGTTATGAGCGATATGAAATATCAAATATATCGAAATAATCGAAATCGACACGACTCGCTACGACTCGACACGAACTCGACACCATCTCTCGAATCATTCGAATGATTAATATAAGGTCTGTAATCGACTAATTAAGCTAGTCACGCGGCGCAATATTCAAAATATTAGAAACTTTCATTTTAAATTACTTTTTGATTAATCGTACGTTTAATTATCACCGAAATTGTTAATAATTAAAGTGAAAATGTTAAACTAACCACTTTACAAGAATTAGTAGATGAATGAAATAAATTTATTAATTCTAAAGAACATTAACTTTAGATTGATTATTATTTAATTTCAGGCTCATTATTATCCATAATAAGATGTAGATATTGTAGATGTAGTAAAGTGTTGTAATCAGAAAACCTTTTTTATTCAAATAAAAAAAACTAAAATAAAATAACCGAATCGCGATTTGTAAGAAGATACTACTATTCGGCCAATAGGATGGCAGCAACTAAGCGCGATAAATTTAAATTGCTACTCCTACAAATTAGGTTTTCCCACGGATTCATATCGAAACATATGATCGATAATACTGCGCATGCGCCATTATTCATAATCGAAACAACAAATGATCATTCGATTATGCAAAACGAGATATTTCGATTAATTCGATTATGGAAATATATCGATTATGCCCAACACTATACAACATGTGTCAGATTAGATCGGATCTCCGCTCGGCTTCGTCCGCTTCTTTTCGTCCGCCTCTTTTTGTTTGGAGTATTGTGTCAGCGCACAGCGTCCCAAGTATTGTATTATAGCCACAATAGCTTGGACTGATAAAGCACGTATATAAGGGTGTAATTGATACAACGCATAATCTCTAAATGGTCGGTGGCTGTAATGATTTGAATCATATCTGTATTATAATATATGGTTTCTTCTTGATAGTTTTTGAAGAAATCAAATGTCAATTTTTAAATACGTCCGCAGTTGAACCCAAATAAAAGTGCGTGTGACACAGGTCAAGATACTTTAATAGTAAACAGCACGTACCAACCGTATCTAAAAGTGATAATGGTTATTTTTCTAACGGTACAGGTTTTATTGCACTCACACAAAACACGTTATAGAAAAATAATGCCTGGTGTAGACAATGTAATCTTAATAACAAATAATGACATTTGCATGATTGAATTTTAAGTTAGATAAAAAATACTGCAGATTATGATTTTAATTTGATACTTAATGTTTTTTTACAACCTCATCAAATGACAAACACAATAGCCTTGACATTGAACTTTGTTCCAGTAGTCACCATTTTCTAAGCTTGCATTTTTTTAAAGCATGTTCTATTTTATTAAGTATAAAACCAAACGTACGTACTTAATACTTACTTGTTTATGATTTTAATTAAAATTTTACGAAAATATTTTGATGTGTTAGACCACATGTTCATAAACCAAGTAGGTTCGAAATCATCTTAGCTACCCCCTATTACAAAATTATGCGTTATATCAGTTACACCTTGTATACTCGTTTTGATTTAATCTGTTTTGATGACTTAACTATAACAGTTAAAATGATTATGAAAATACTGATTTGTTATCATAATTTGCTTTAGAATATTAATTATTGAAATTAGATATTAAAAATATATAATACTATAACAGAATCAAACTTAATTTTTCATACGTCTACGTGTATCTAATCTCCAATATCTTACATTATTTTTTTTGTTGATACCCATAAGCTACATTTTATCAAAAAAAAAATATTAAAACGTCTCCGCGGGCCGCAATCTATGTATTACAGAACCCATAGCAGCACCAAAAATCTGTTCATGAAACTTGTTATCAAATTGGAAATAAGTGGATGATAAACATTTATCAATACGAGGAACCAAACTCAAGTGTTTGCCATGTTGACACAAAATCCTGAGAATTGAGAATGTGAGTAAAGGGTTTTACCTGCAAATTCGCAAACAATGTTGGATAAAAACTTGGTTAATTTGTAGGTAGGAGATTGGATAGTGCTGACCTTTAGTAGTACTGACTATCGGTCGAAAGGGAATACCTTGTTTGTGAACTTTGGGAAATGCGTATAGACGAAGTGGGTAAGGAGGTAAATTGGTAGATTTGATGATTTTGCTGACTTCACGTTTAATTCTCGAAGTGGGATTACGAGTTAGAAGAGCGTACGTTTCGTCAGACAAAAGAGAATGGATTTTTGTAGCATAATCAATTTGGTTCAAAACGACAGTACCGTTGCCTTCGTCGGCTGGTAGTACAATAATATCGAGGTTCCTACGAAGACTTTTTAAGACTAATTCTTCTATCTTAGAAATGTTGAATTTAAGAACTTTAGACGATTCAAAGATTTTTCAGTGTAAATAGAAATGAAGACTCGACAGCACATAAAATATCCTCTTCAGGAATACGTTTGAAAGTAACAGCAAAATCCAAACTCTGAGATAGCACCGATTCCTGTTCTAAAGTGAGAGTCAAACTAGATAAAATAACGACCGTCTTTAAGGAGTTAGTAGTGAATGAAACTTTATGATTCTTGGATTCTAATCATCGAAACTTTCCTGAGATGACATTAAGTGGTTAGTCATAGAGTGGTATCAGACTGCTGGTAAGTAATAATGTTAAAGAGATTCCAATCATCCGGTAAAAAAACGTTAGCCACCTCACGATGAAGATAGAAGATTTGTTTCAAAATGTTGTATAACTTTCGTCTGGTTTGTTTAATCCGTTCGCGTATCAACGTTAGATTAGAACGGTGTAGAATGTTTTTAGAAAAACGTGTTTGAATGTGGAATTGATTTTGAGAAATGAAGGAATTATGTTGTGGTCACGACAGCTACTAACAAAAATTAAAGAGCACAAAAGTTTGACGACTTTGTGACAAAGTTTAGAAAATACAGAGGCTTTAGAAAAAATATTTTCCCCGTAGAAATTTTTAATGTAATAGCAAAGGCTTCCATGGCCGGAGTTTATACTAATATGAGAACGGTTTCCAGGCTTGGACCGTGTCATTAACGTAACTGAAGTTGCTAACGTGGGCAAAACGTTGGCAACTTCGATTACAACAATAACACGGCCCAAACCCAAAAGACGTTTTCATTTTAGTATAGACTCCAGCCGTGGAAGCCTTCGCTATTACATACAGTACATCCGTTTGTCGTTTTCAAAGGTCGTTTTACGCTAGTTCTTTGCGTATGCATCAAAATAAATTGTGTGAAAAATAAAGCACGTTTAACTTCTATGACGTAATCTAAAAGCAAAGCAATCCTTTCGTTTAATTTGCTGTTTGAAAGTACGGGCTTTAGATTATACTAAATTTGTAAAATTTCTCGTTTAATAAATTTTGTATTGTAAAACGAGTATTAAAAAGCGAGAAATACAATATCTTCTATGATAATTACTAATTGACTCAGTTCTAAAGAATTGTACATGGCGTGCAAGTATTTTAAATGTGTGCTTTTATTAGCATTGTAATAATTAAAATAAAATAATTAATGTAATCGGTTGTTTTCAAAAATCTATTGATCATAAAATGCCAGAAAAAATATTAATTGATTTAAATGATAATAATAGTAATGGTAAAACAATAGTTTAATAGATTGTTTTTTTATATTGTTTAAATTTTCATTATTTTAAAAAGACATTTAATAAAACAATACATCGTCTTAAAAAATATTTTGCAAAACCATTTTATTGAAAATACGGTTACGTTTGTAAAGTATTTTATAGGTAAATTGGCAAAGATCTGAGGTTTTAAGCGAGAATTCTACAATTATGTGCTTTGCAGTTTTTACGTTCGATGAATTTGTGTTGGTCAAATATTTTAATTCTGTAAGAAAAGGTATTTCATATTAATTTTTTTCTACAAATGCGCACTTGTGTTGAAATTACAGCTATTTTTTTGTAAAAAGTGTTTCAATGCACGGCGTGTGTAATATTATATTTGGAAGTTTTTAGAATTCTTTAGTTTGTTAAGTAATTGATGTGGTATTGCCCTGTTGGGTAGTAGAAAAATGGTTTTAATTTAAAATCTTTTAAATTTTTAAGATAATCGCCCGGGTCAATTATCGATTAGTAATAAAACTTTAAATTTGTTTCGTTATGAATGTGTTTTTTACAACAGCTATCTTAAAAATCGATTTTAATTTTTACAGTAATTTTATAGTGAAGAATTAAAATTTATAAGTAAACTTTTAAAATAAATTTAATTTTAAGTTAGGTTTAGTAAATATAGCATAATTCTAAATGCATTTAAATAAAAAACTATTTTTTTATCTTTCATCAGATAATTTAATAAAATTTGTATTAAGTATTAATACTCCATAGTCGGCACCTAAATTTTTCAGTAATAGTTTTTTTTTAAACTTAAAAGTGATAATACAATCTTTAATATTTAAATTTATGATAAAGTGATAAAGATAAATTTATTTTGTCACTTAATTTACAAGCCAGTACACAATTTCATATACTTATAAACACGACGCCTAATAGAATTTAAAATATAGTGTAATTAACAAACGTAAAAAAATATAGAATTAATTCTACAAATGTTGTCCACATAAATTTAAACACAGGTTCACTTACAAATAATCTCGATCACACGTTACAGCTTGATTTAGTTTAATAAACACACATTTAAAAATTTGGTATTACCTACAATGTGTAAAAGATTTATAATTAAAATTCAACATTGTATTATCAGAAAGGTAGCATCGGTAACATCAAAGTCATAAACTCTAAGCATATAGAAGAAGGAAAATAGAAAAGAAAATTGCAATAGTTCAAAGCTGTTAATTTTAAGTATAAAAACATTGTTTATCCTTAAATTAATTTTGATAAAAGTTCGTTAGTGCTGTAGTTAAAAGAAGAATATAGTGCTATCTTTTAGTATACCTAAAAATTTAGTTAAATAGAACGTTTTTGATTACATAAATCACAGAATTTTAAAAATGTGTTTTTTTAGATACGTTTATTATACGAGTTACCTAATCACATTGTGTTTTTAATTTTATTTTTTATATTTGTACAGACTTAATTTCTAAATAAAGCGTTGACATTAAACGTAAAAAAATAAGTATATTATTACATTTATATTGTTTATATGATATAAAAATCACATTTTTGCAAAAGTAATTAAAACATTAAATTTTCATGATTAATAGTGTAGTTGCTTTTTAGTAATTTGAAAAATAATCAAATTTTAAATTTTAATCAGTTAGATTTTTGATATTATTTGGAAGTATAATTTTAATAAATAATACTTTCAATATAATTAAATCTTATCTTGGTATTTTTTTAATAATCTAAAACGTTACTCCTTACGGTAAACTTGTGACAGTTTATTGAATCATGCAACAAGTTGTGTGCTCGTTACAGTTTATTCTTCTATTTTACAATAGATCTTAAAAATTTGATTTCTAATTCATTATAAACATTCAATATCTTTTACTAGTATATTAATATTTATGTATATTTTAGTATTACACATAATTTTATATATTACAATTGTTATACAAAATTTGAAAATAATTTAATTTTAACTTACACATTTAAGTTTTTATTTTTATAAGTTTAAGTTTTCTACTTGTTTCGCATACCGGTTTTACAAGACTACTTTGCGTGTATATTATTTTTTTAACAAAAGTCGTATAATCTATTTTTAGTTTGCTTAAAACGTCCGCTTTGTAAAAGCATAACCACAAAATTAAACGCAAAATACACTATTGTTTATAAAATAAAATAGAATTTATTATCCATCAGACGACCCGGTGAACTTTGTGTCACCTATAGTTTATGTCATTATAACTTTTGACAGCGATTATCAACCTTAATCAACGTTCCAACTTACGTCATTTAGAAAAGGTAATTAATTGAAACTTGCTTTTAATTCAAATAAATTCCATGTCTTATTTACTTACATGAACAATAAATACAATTATTTAATGTAAAGTTTTCTGAAAAAAACTTCTAACCATGATATATATGATTTATTTATGGTCATTGCAAAGGTAAGGCGCACGGGCAGTCGCTTAAATGAATGTAATGTTGAATAATCGCGTTATTTTTTGCCGCCAATATTGTTCGTTTCCTATGCCAATTATGGTTTTTGAATTGTTGCGTTACGTTGAATATAAATTGGGTTGAGGTGTCAACTCCGATTTTTCCATTACCAATGCCTAACAATTGCTTCAAAAACGCATCTGTACTTTTATGTTGTTGCAAGAACATTCGCTTGTTAGTTGTCAATAGGAGTGTCTTTACATGCCGTCATAAATTTGATGATTTTAAGCACACGTTTAGTTTTTCACCTGCAGTTACTCAGGGAATAACTGGAAGAGTCTGACAAAATTTACCGGACAACATACTCATGGTACCACCAAAGATGTTTTGATTGTCATAAAGATCTTTCAAAGCTTTGTCCAGCGTCTCAAGTGATCTCTTGCAAACCATAGTGCATTTGTCCCAAACGATCAATTTGCGTTTCTGTAGAATTTTTGCCATTGCGCTGTTTTTATCAATTGCAAGTTGGTGTTTTGTTGATTTGCATGTGTAATGGCAATCTGAAAGAAGTTTGTTTGTCTACGGCAGTTTCCTTCTGCGATCATCGGGCCCTCGTCAAAAACAATGAAATTAAGAACATTTTTTCAGTTCCTCCGCGAGCATTCAGAAGGCAAATTCTACCAGTTCTATTGTTTACAGCTTCTATGAAAGAGTCGTACCCAATCCTTTGTTGTTTATTCAATTTGTATAAATAGCTTCGGTTAATGCTTCAGTGTCACATTATTGTTCTCTTTGTAACTCGTGGTTAAATGCATTAGACGATTGCGTGCCATGTCCAAACGAAAATTCTTTATTCGTCATTAATATTCTTTTATTTACAAAAAAAAACTACAAACGATTAAAAATATATTATATGTTACATAACCGCACGGAAAAATGGCTGTTATTTGACAATTGACAGTTAGACTAAAGGTCATCTATTAAAAGTAATCCGAAGCGGCTATTACCATACAAATTTACCTATTTTGACTTCTTTTATTTTTCAGCAGTTTTTTGAGTTTTCATTTTTTTTAAACAACTCCTGTAGTAGAGAAAGAACGAAAAATTTCAGTAAACTGTTTAGTGTAATTACCTAGTAATAAAATTAATTTAAAAAACACGTTGGAATCGGTTGAAAAATTATCTAGTATACTTAAAATACATGCTTAAGTAAAATATCGTAGATGATACAATTGTATTAAATAGACCATATACTAAAATTTAATAGATTATAGTTCAATATTTGTTTAATCAACGATTACATTGAAATTAGTGTTGCTTGGGTTGGTTATATCCATATTTTGAAAAACTTTATTTTTGACCATTATAAATTTATTTTTGATACATTAGTGAAGCTTATTGAAATTAAAATAACTAAAAATATTTTCATATCTTGTAGATTAGTATGTTCCTAGGCATTTATTCTACGTTCTCTCGTATTTAAATTAGTATATAAGACAAGTCTTTATCACCATTCCTGCAATTAATTCATGTTGGTTAAATTCTAGTGCAGCAGTCATATTTTTGAGGTATATTAAAAGCAAAATTTTTGCACATTTATTAGTATACACATTTTTTTTAAATTTTTTTTTGTTCTGCTTCTTGGAAGATTATTTTAGTTGTTTTTTGTTGAACTTCTACAAAATTATTTTCATTTTCACTGTCTTCTAAATAATTAACTGAAATGTCACTGAAAGAAGTAATTTTTGTCAATATTTGAGTCATCCGAATCTTCAATAAATTGTTTTTCAGACCTTGAACTTAAATACTGACAAATTTGTCAGATAAAACTTAGCTCCATAAATAATTAGTTTATATAATAAGCTAAATAAAATGATATATTAAAATTTCAATACACAAAAAATATCGTTTTTAGAATTTGTGTGAATTACAGTATAAACCGTAACGCAGCAAACGTGTTAAGTACATTTTCTGTATTATTATAATGAGATAATGAATTATAAAACTGTACCTAATGTTTTTTTTTCATGGCATTGGGGACTGTGAAGTTAGCACGACATTCTGTAAATACAAAAAAATTAATACGAGTTCCAATACCACTTTTCATAGTTCTACAATTCCTGATAAAAATTAAAAAAAGTTTTTTACAAAAACGAAATAGTAAAAATGTCGTGCTAACTTCGCAAATCTAGCACACCATCCTCTTTAAAGTACTAAAACGCGTTGAATATTATTATTTTTGACAAAAGTTCTGATCAAGGTAAGTATGTGTGATTTTAAATCGCTATTTAAACAATTAACAGTGTTTAATAAATTTCTAATATTCACCCTCAGCGCGACATTTTGTAAAATAAAATTTCTTTTAATTAATAGCTCTAATAGCGCTTTTTATAGTTCTACAATTCCTGATAAAAATTTTTAAAAAATCCTCATTTATTACCTTAAAATAACGAAATAGTAAAAATGTCTTGCTAACTTCGCAAATCTAGCACGACACCATCCTCTTTAAAGTACTAAAACGCGTTGAATGTTACTATTTTTGACAAGCATTCAAAATAGATCTAATCAAGTTTAGTATATATGTGTAATTTTAGATCGCTATTGTAACAATTAATAATTTTTCATAAATTTCTGATATTCAGGCACAGCACGATGTTTTGTAAAAATCTGTCGTACTGATGATTTTCCAAAGTTTTAGTGGTAATTTTACCCAGTTCTATAAGAGTTCTATGCTTTAAAAAGATTTTAACAAAAACTTTCAACTGTTAACTATTTTGTAAACAATTTTGAAAAATTAAGTTTGGTACGACATTTTGTGAAAAAGTCTCCTGCTGATAACTTTTCGCAGGTTAAATGGTAATTTTACACAGTTCTATAAGAGTTCTATGCTTTAGAAATATATTATTAAAAAGTTCAAACTGTGTTAATTTTTTAAACAATTTGAAAAATTACGTCTGGCCCGACATTTTGTGAAAATGTGTCGTGCTAATGATTTTGCGCAGTTTTAATCGTAATTTTACACAGTTCTATAAGAATTTTATGCTTTAGAAACATTTTGACGAAAAGTTCCAACTGATTACTATTTTTTAAACAATTTTTAAAAATTAAGTCTGGCACAACATTTTGTGAAAATGTGTTGTCAAAATAGTAATCAGTTAGAACTTTTCGTTAAAATGTTTCGAACGCATAGAAGCCTTATAGAAATGTGTATAATTACCATCAAAACTGCGAAAAATCATCAGCAGGATACTTTTCCAAAATGTCGTACTAAACCTAATTTTTCAAAATTATTTAAAAAATAGTAAACAGTTAAAAGTTTTTGTTAAAATGTTTCTAAAGCATAGAACTCTAATAGAACTGTGTGAAATTACTATTAAAACTGCGGAAAATCATCAGCATGACACAATTTTACAAAATATTGAGTTGTGCATGAATATGAGAAATTTATTAAAAATTGTTAATTGTTAAAATAGCGATCTAAAATTACACAAATATACATAACTTGATTAGAACTATTTAGAACCAGTGTTGGGCACGTATAATACGTGTAATTTTTTACACAGATTTTTACGTGTAAAAATCTGTTTAATTACGCTACGTAAAAAACATCAAGTAATTATGTTCTTAAGCTCATTTTGTTGTTTATTTTTTACTTTGAAGTACGAGTTTCTACTTCATTGATATTTATTATATAAGGTATCCGTGTAATTCATTGTTATAATATACTTTAGAAATGATGAAAAGTTACTTGGCTTAAATAATTTCAATGCTTTTATTAGATAAATCAATAAACAATCTGATTTAAAGCTAAAAGTACTAATTTGATGTTAACAATTTAAAGCATGTTCAGATTTAAGATGCGTTTACACGTATCAAAGCACGTATCATACATTTTTTACTTAAAATACGTTATTTACAGAGTTTTTTACGTGTATACGTATAAAATTATTTTTTACACAAAATTGCCCATTACTGTTTAGAACTCTTGTCAAAAATAGTAATATTCAACGCGTTTTAGTACTTTAGAGAGGAGAGTGTCGTGGCAGATTTGCTAAGTTACCACGACATTTTTACAGTTTCGTTTTTTGAAGGTAATAAATGCTGAATATTTTTAAATTTTTATCAAGAACTGTAGAACTATGAAAAGTGTTATTAGAACCTTTATTAATTAAAAAAAAATTGTTTACAAAATGTCGTGCTTAGCCTGAATATTAGAAATTCATTAAACATTGTTACTTAAGAGATTGCCAGGATTGTTTGCGTTCATGGATGTTGTACCATTGGCTACCTCGAACAGTATGTAATTTTCACTTCTGTTTTCGTATATAAAACGAGTATCCCGAATGCATTTTCATTGATGCCATAAGCGCGAGATAATCTATATACTATACTTTTTTTGGCTGAATGGTTTTGAAAGTCACTTTTAATGCAAATGCATTATACCCAATTAAGACATATAACCACAATTAATCACTATTGACATGTTTAGATGCCTGTGGTATTTTAAACTCAGAATTGTTTAATTTTCTGAAAAATATAGTGTAGTCCAAAACACTTCCAACGCATCCAAAGTTATAATTGCTGTTGCCATCAAGACGACACTATTAATCTATAATTTCAATAATAAGACCCACTATGTGCAGGCGGAATTGTTTGAACCTGTTTCTCGTATGCTGTTCGAACAGTTAGAAAAACTTCAACAAATTGTTTTCCAATTGCTCTATTCATTCTTGCTGCTGGAAAATTACAATAAAAAAAATTACTTATAATGATAAAAAAATTCTTACTTTTTAGCGCCCTAAATTCTTGAATATTACAAAAACTAAAACGGGTCGGTAATTGAAATAAAAGCGTATTGCTGTCCTGGTAATTTCACCCAGTTACTAAATATCGAAGATTAACGGTTTATGACAACAAATAGCTTTTCTTAGACAAGTATTTTACTTTGTTATTAAAGAAGTAACAACTTTTAATAGTTATAAATATTTCGTCTATTCTCAAGTAGTTAAACCAATCTTCTGGTTCAAGTATTAGTTAATCTAATAATTAAATATGATAAAATTTACACTTCAGTAGCCTTTTACGCTTCTTTTCCCGTACAACGTAGCCGCTGCGCGTAGTCCACATAACGAACTTTAGCGTTCGGATTGTTCCCATATTTGCGAACATTTTCTTTCAATTATTTAATTTAGTAGTCTTTTATTGGTTTTTTATGACATATTTTTAAATACTTATTATTTTAGTTCTATCAGTAAAAGTTATTAATACCAAAGTAAACTTTTTGTTTTTGCACTATTAAACTAAATATATTTTTTAAATTTTGTAGTAATGTATTAATAATAAAAATATTTATTTTTTATTTGTCGTGTAATGTATTGTTTCATGAAGTATTAAATTAAACATTAACAAACAGTATATTATATGTATGTATCAACAGCACCAAAAAAGAATCTATTTTATAGTTACTCCTATTTTATATTGCTACAAAAATTAATACTTATCTTTTCCATTATTAATTTATTTATCGATACTCCTATCTTTAACTTTATTTTATCGTAAAATGTGACACTGAGTAAGGTTGTTTTTTTTTATAATTTAATTTTTGTAATATTTTTTTGTAAATTCAGACTATTTTAAATTAATCAGTTTACTGAATCTAATTTTTGTAGTTAAGCGTAAATGCCGTTAAGTACTTTTTTATACGTTTTGTTGATAGGTGTATAAATTTAAGAACTGTTAAGTATAGCCACTATTGGCGTTATGTATGTATGTACAAACTTATATAAAGTTTACGTAGATTGTTACATATATTCCGTAATAAAACTAGTGTAATTAGTTTTTGTTTCTCACGGACAACTTGACGATCATTGCTGTAGCAACTATAATAGGCTTCTATTTGACAAATCCAGACAAACCGCAATCGGGGTCTACAAAGATGACAAAATTATCTGACTTTGTTTACTACTAGTTTTTATGGATTTATCGCTTTCAATACTTTTACAACTGAATTATTCTTTTTTATTGTTGTAACTACATAAAATTTTATCAGTGTTTTTTTTTAAACAAATAAACACAATAATTCATTGCGAAAATGTAGTGCTTTATAAAATATAAATAATATAGGTTTTAATTTTAATCCGTTTGAAGTTTGAGATCATCATTAAAACCATCTTACACTTAACTTAGAGCTATTGAAAAAATTACATCAAAACCAAGTTTAACTTGTAATGACATATTATTAATTAAAGTAGATGTGTAAAATTAAATTATTTCAGTAATAACAAGTATGTACAAAGTAGCATTTAATTACAAGTTTATAATAATTTTAATTAAAAGTAAGAATCCGTTTGTATCCTAATTCAAATTTGTTGTTCAAATTGAAAGTTAGTAGGGTAGGTTAAGCACGTTCTATAACTAACATCTAACCAGGCAGTTTAATAGTGAAAGAGGGAGTTACATATTTTACAGTTAGAGCGAACGAGGATGTGGAAAGTGGCAGGATATGGAGTGTGAAAACTTATAGTTTAACAATTCTATACTTGACTCCTTACTTCGTTTCAGTTGCTGCTCATTTACACACATTACTCGTGGGAAATGGAAATGAAATTAACGTAACAAGTTACATTTTACAGTGTAATTTTAACATTATCCTTTTAAAAAAAACGTGTAACTTAAACTATAACGCTTTTCTAATAAACTGCTTAATAATAGACATTATAAGAATTTATACAATGATACTAAAAAGTTTGTATTAAAAATGAGAATGCGTTGCAAAAAATACTATTTTATTAAATTAGAAATGTAACTTGTTGAAGCAAGAAACGTCAAAGTAGTAAAACTCCGTCAGAAGACAAACAATTAATTAGAACTTTTTCAAAAAGCAAGTCTTACGTAATATTAGACACACATTAATTGATTTTTTTAAATAAAAATTTGATTAAATTAGTGCTTAGAGTAATAAATTCATCAAAGTGATTAATTAAAAGACAAGAAAATCGTTTGAAGATGCTATATAGAAGTTTTGTTAGTGCAATTAATTAAATCCCAAAGCTCGTTATATCACTCACATAAAGTTCTTCTTTTATAGCGCCCTAAAGTTAATCGGAATGATGTTGAAAAGAGGAAATGACTATGCAATTTGTTCTCAATATCCGGTTCATTATTGTGAAAAGTGTACTAATATATTGTACACATTTTCAATCAACATTTTTTTAATTACTCAATGTAACGTTTCAGATTAAACAAGAGTGTATATAATAGCCCCTTTAAAGTACCTAACGATTTACAGAATTATGAAAAATAGGCTACATGTAATAAATTGCTAGAATCTTTTACAAAAGCATAAACTTTTATTTATTTATAAGCATGTTTGTTATTTTATGTTTGTACAACAATTAATAAGCGGCTATAAAATCAAAAATAAACACTATTTTTTTGTTAGAAATAAATTAATGTTTGTTTTATGTGCGTTAGTAATAATTAATTTTGTTATTTTGAATTTTTAAAACACAAAGTTGTTTTGTAGGAGTTCTTGGCATGTTACTGGCTTTGTTTACAATCTGTATAAAGATATTAGCAGTTTTCAATTGTATAATGCATTACACTGAACAACAGCTTATTCTATAAATTCTGATTAATGACACACTTTAATTTATAAAAACATTATCGATCTATAATTACATGTATATAATTAATCGTTTTTAAAGTAGAATAGTTTCATATATTATTTACTAAATATTTTCTTTTCTAGCATATTGTTATTTTGTTAATTTTTGTCTAAGTTAAATTAATAAAAACATTTACTATTAAATATAACAAGATGTAATTTTTTTTACTATCGTTTTATTATCAATATAGCTTTTGACAAATATATAAAGCCTATTTGTAATTCTAAGAAATTACTTGCAGAAACTTATTTAGCTGATACAGGTTAATTGTTAAAATATATATTACCAGTAATAATTTTCACTTTCAACAATTTGCTATAATTTAGAAAAATTGTTAATTTTATTTTAATAATAATCTTATACAGTATGTCCCCGGTTTAGGCTACAAAGAAGAAAAAAAATGCGCATTTTTTATAGAAGTGTCAGTTTTGTTAACTTGAAAACAATAATGTCTACGTCCACTGTTATTCATAAATCACATACATTTTCTAACTATACTAAATACCTGTTTATGTTAGTTTTACTTGTATTAGACTTAATTAACTAGTAGTTTTTTTGTACTTTTAGAAAAATTATTTTACAAAATATGTACAATGTTTGTTAAAAAATATATCAAATACAGAATTATGTAGATATGTATTTTATTTTTATTATTACATTTTAGTAATTGAACAAATTTAATATTCAGTTTTTTTTTGAAGTAGTTTTTTTCCTTTGACAATTTATTTTTTAAATTAAATAATTTACAATAGGTTTAATATTCAGACTCTTAACAAATAGTAGTTTAAATTTTTTGAACAGTCAACAACTTTTATATGAATGCATTTGGTTAGGAATGAAAGTTATCTTGATTTTTCCCAACTAGCATTTTTGGTGATTGCCACGTGGCAGCCACAGTCGTAGGAACTGTAGAGTGGCGTTCCACTAGTCACTACCACGTTACAGGAACAGTTCTATACCGTGGCTACCACCAAAATGGGGAACAAATATTGGGTGGTCGTTACGTGATTACAACCATTTTATCACTTATAAAATAACATTACAGCCAGGTAAAATCCACGTCGTTGCCAAGTGGCGGCGTGGTGACCATTAGTGGCCCTGAGCATTTTAGTAACTGCTTTAATGTATTTATATCTCTGTCCCATTTTTAAATGTTGTTTACTTTCTCATCTACATCCCCTCTTTATTTTACAAATGGACAAGATTTACTTCGATCAAAGTGTTTTAAGTTTCTATAAACTACATGTTTATTATTGAATTTGTAGAACATTTGCTAACAGCAAAATTGCAACAAATGCAAGTTTACTGTTAAATGAAGAGGTTACAGTTTGAAATATAACCATGCGCCAACAAAATTTTCATTTTTTTAGAAAAACAAAATTAAAAGGCCCTAAATATAAAATAAAAATTAAATAACTATACAATCTAAAACACATTTTATTAGTATTTACATTATAAATTTAATTATAATTCATTAATTTCTTACATTCAATGTGTTGTTACTTATAAATTTCATATATTTAGAATAATTGGCAAATTTTTGTTAATGGCGGCATAGAGATTGTTCATAAATATGGCTACTTAGAAATAAAGTAACTGTTAAGTGGCGAAAACTAAGGATAGCCACTTTGGAGTTACTTCCACTCAATAAGTGGCCAAGAGAACTAAGAAACATCCAATCAAATTTCAGAACACTTAAAAGTGATTTTTAAAAGTGGCAGCATTGGTGGCGACCACGTGAATTTTGTTGAACGGCCACTCAATAAAATTTACATGCTTTCACGTTCATCTTCATAATGAAGTTGGATACATAACCTAACTAATTTATATTTTATTATCAACTTCATTTCATACCGTATAATTACAATCAATTATTTTGAACACTCTTAATAATATTGTTATCCAGCTTATACATTTGTAATTGTTCTAAATCATTTTCACATTATGGATTATATGTGTTATTAAATGTCAGATTCCTAATAACTAACTTCACTTTACGGGTTAAACTTTTTGATGTCTTCCTGGAAAGCAATTTTAGGTTAGACAGATTTAAATACTAGCAGTGTATTTTTATTTATACCGAGCCGATTTGCATTGTAGAAAATAGGCCACTATTTAGTTACAGTAACTTAAAAGTGGATTTCAGAAGTAAATGTCACTCTGTAGTGGCTTTAATCTAAAATGTCTCGTGAAAATCACTTATGGAAGTGGCTAAAACGTTACAACAACGACAACATACCACTCTAGAGTGCACCTACATTTTAAGTATATTTTAAGTTTCCAAAACGTGGCCAAAACTTTAATAGCCACTTTAAAGTGGTTATTACTTTAAAGTAAGATTTTAGTGATTCGATTTAGTGGTCGCCACTTTAATTTGCCGCTACAAAGTTAAAAAAACTTATAAGTGATTTTACTTAGTGAAAATAACGTTGGAAAAACTTAGCTTTTCACCACAAAGCTACAGAACTACAAAGTGGTTAAGAAATGATGTATCCACGTAATTTCCACTATAAATCAATAGAATAAAGTTATAATTACTATGAAGTTGCATATAAAGTGTTAAATACGTAATAATCACTAAACTGAAGTGGCAGTATAAGTTATTCTCACTTTGATGCTACTTGGGTTCTTATTGCTCTTTCTAAGCGTATGAGCGATAACTTTCTTTTGTTGAATTGAGATTTCTGTAGGTAATACATTGGATCAAGAAAATTCTTTATCAGTTTATACTAAATTACTACGTTCTAAATTAGCTAAAATTTTTGGGTATTACGATGTTTGTAGCTGCTATATATATTTTGGTGCAATCCAAAATTATTCTTCAATTCGAAAATGTTGAGAAAGAGAATGTCAGAAAACTTTGTATTTTTGCTTTTGAAGAAAACGTTCTTTTGAACAACATCTCAAATGTAAATGACACAGTACATTAATCTAAGCTACACAGATATCTGATTCCAATTCCAAATCTAGCAGTAAAACCATCATATAAGTGATTCAGTTTGAGTTTCATTAAACATAAAAGCAATTAATTTTTTCTTGAAACTTTTTGTTTATCATATCGGCTATAATACTCTGCAACATATTCCTATAAACATTCAAATATTTAAATATTCAAAAGTTTTGTATACATTCTAACAAAGTTATCAGGCGTGAAATATTCCACTGCGAAAGACAATTTCTAATTATTCATACTAAAATTTTAATTTCTTATTTGTTTTTAAGGTAATAATTTTCTGCCTCTAAAATTGTTAATGAGGGATTTTACGTTTTGCTTGTTTACTAACAGGTTATTCATTAGCTTGTTTAGATGCTTGAATTGGTAGACTTGTTGAAAACCTTGCTGTGTTTTCCTGTTTTTTGAATACTAAATAAATGACTATGAGTAAATTGAAAATTGCATGCACAACTTACATTAGCTTGCAATGCAGTTGTAGTTACACATAGTAACTTATACTATGGCTTTGCTACCAAATTTTGCAATCGGTAAATATGTTATAATATGAGTAAAACGTATATAATATCGTAATTTTTCAAAAACGTGATTCATTTTTTTAAATTCTTCTTTGTTAGATCACAGTGATTATTTAAAGTATACCTAAAATAATATTTATTTAAATGATTATGAAACAACAAATATTGCAAGTAACCTTGTGCAAAATTTCACTTTATAAAAATCGCAGAATCAACATATTCGATATTCCTATTATTCTTCATAAAACAAAAATTATAAAACTAAAAGAAAAATTAACAATCTAGTGCTAAAACATACAAATCAAAGTAATAAAAATAAATTCCGTTTTTTATCGCAATTTTTACAAACAGCTTTCTTTATAGAATGTTATAGAAACAAAATTATCATACATACTACACTTGGATGTTTTATTTATATTTTTTGAACGTCCACATAAAATGCAGCGTCCCACTTTCTTTCAAAAGAAACTTGAATATCTTGTGGAAGGCATTTTAGACATTTAGACTAAATAGGGTTTCATCAGAGCAAAGGTCAAGGTTTTAAGAAAAATGCGCTTACATAATTTGGTCTGTAGCGATTTAAACTCAAAAATACTTCAATCACCAGTCATTGTTGACAAGACAATAACTGATTTATTTTTGTTTGGGTGTATGATACGAGTGTAACGCTTTTTTGATAAGTAAATAAAACGTCCTTTTTTTTGGTTTTATTTGGTATAAATTCGGAGGAAATTCTCCTTTTATTTTTTTTTAAGTTTTTAATAATATTAATTTTTTATCTAAGAGTGCTTTAGCTAATGGCTAATAACTTGTATTCCAGTTATCAGAGGTAAGGTTTTTGTTTGAACCTGTAATATGTTCAACAAGTCTCAGTACGATATCAATAAGTGAGTTTCATACTTTATATAGCCCTTCATGCTGCTGGTCACTATATATTTTAAATAAGTTTACATAATGAGTCTTTGCATCAACCAAAAGAAACATATTTATGCCGTACTTAGCCGGGTTATTCGGCACGCATTAGATAAAACTGCAGCGGCCACAAAATGCTTCTAGTTTTTTTTCGATGGTAATTGTCCCAGGCTATAAGAGTTTTTCTTTCTTCTCTGGTGTTACGATTATCTAAACGTAAACATTTTAATAGAAACAAAAATCTTTTAACCCATCACTTATTTTTTATTTTTAATCCCAATCTATCTCTAGCCCACAACTCTTGAACTTTTAGATAGTTTGTTATTTTCGTCCCTATTATTATCAAAAGTTTCAATAAAACCATAATATCATCTTTTTTAGTATGTTTGGTACCCCCCTCTCTTGCATATTTAATGTTTGTTTGTTTAAACTATATATAAATTAGGATAGTCTACAATCCTTTCAATAAAATTAGCAGCAGTGATTTCTAATGTGATTTCTCTTGATTTTGGGCCTGGAACAATGCTTACAATATTTTTGCTTTTCATTTTTAATTTTGCAACTATAGGAATTTTGCTCCACTTGGTAACTTTGTCTTTGCCAAAAAAAACGTCGATTCATATCCCCATATCATCAGAATCTTCATTACCGCATTACCGCAGGAACGTACTATTGCTCTGGGTCAGTTTCATGGTCGCTTTGGGCAATTTCTACTTTGTCATTCTCCGAATATTTATCGTCTTCGGCTGATATTTTTATCACTATGTGAGGGATCATCACGCAAAATGCGTAAGATTTTCTCAACGGTGAGATTTTTTTTTGCCTTAAATAAAATGAAATTTTTAAGACACTACTACAAATGTTGCTTTTCTAAAATTGTTTCACATATTCTGTTTTTTGTCAGTAGATTTTTTTGCAAGTTTAGCAAACTATTATTTCGTTGATGTTTCTAAGCGATATGTTAACTATTCATAACATAAATTATATCAATATTATCTCGTGTTGTTTATAAATAAAAGATGTAATTAAAAAAAACATATACATGATCAAGCGCGCGGCGAACTTTATGCTCCACAATGACGCACACGTAAATAAACGGTTATTTTTCGAACGTATTTGTGTCAAATCACGCACCGCTTTTTTTCAAAGTCAAAAATTGACTAAAAAAATAGATTGAGTTGCGGCGGTAGAAACGACTTAAAATTGAATCTACTAATAATTTTTGGCATCTACCGAAGTAACAAAGTAAAAAGATCTAAACAATTTTCATTTAAAACAATCACTGTTCTCAATCAACACTTGTCTGCGTTAATGAATATCAGTGCGTCATAGTTGTTTATGTTTTATAAGCGGTGTGTTATCACTTGTTTGCAATGGAGCATTGGCTAAAAGCAGGAACATTTAAAAAACTACGTAGATCAACATGTAGTGCACAAGATATAAAATTAAAGTTTGGGTCTTCTAATTTAGGTACAATATTTTTCAATTTTCTTAATTATCAGATTTTGCTTTATCCGAGTGTTTAGAAGGCGATAACTTAATTTTGCCAGAAAGTAGTAATAA
Organism: Aquatica leii; assembly: GCA_035610365.1. Taxonomy (NCBI): domain Eukaryota; kingdom Metazoa; phylum Arthropoda; class Insecta; order Coleoptera; family Lampyridae; genus Aquatica; species Aquatica leii. The sequence continues at coordinate 54,072,550 of CM069432.1, forward strand.
GCGTTCTTTTGTACGCTAATCATATTTAAATAAAACTCATGACAAAAATAAAGACAAAGTATGAGAAAAGTTACATAGTTTTTGGATTTATGAAGTCCGATAATTGTCTTCAGTGTGTCTTTTATATTAAAATTTTAGCAAACGGTTCTGTTTTCTGCAAAAATGCTTTATCATTTCTAATCTTTGCATCCGGGATATAAAAATGAGACTCCAGAAAACGAGAAAAGCTTTTAAAAACAAAAACGTTTATGCTCCAAACATCACAGACGGTTAACAAAAATACTACCGAAGTTTCCTACATTGTTTCGTACAAAATTGCAATTTTTTTTGCAAGTTTTTTCTACAAATGGACAAATCCACTGATGTAACAGAGCTAGCAGTGCTGTTAGTATCCGTACAATATTCATACGATAATACTATAGAAGAGGATCTATTTATTTGTAAGTAATACCTCAAGAGCTAAAATTTTTAATAACTGTTTTTGCGAAAATTCATTACCATGGAACTATTGCATCGATGTTTGCACTGATAAAACAAACGTAATATTGGAAAAAACTGCAGGCAAGGATCAAGGAGATTGCTAAAAATTGTAGCAGTATTCACTGCAAAATTCACCGCCAAGCATTAACGGTCAAAAATGTATTATTTCATCTTAAATCTTTTTGAGGAGTCAGTGAAAATTATAAACTTTATAGTCTTTAAATATGCAGTTATTAAGGATATTGCAGGATGATTTAAGTAGCTTGCATACATCTTTACTACTTCACACAGAAGTACGCTGATTAGTTTGGGATAAAATTTGAGAACCGACCACTATCATAATTTTGGTGTAGCTTTAGACACGAGTATTCAGACAGTCATGAAAAGCTATTTCTGTTCTACCATTTGTCAGCACATACTTTTGTGAAACTACATTTTTTTTGTACGTAGTCAAAATCGCTTGGATGCAAAACCTTATATGGAGCCTCAACTTTTTTGTATAAAACCGAACTCAATATCATACATCAGATTAGCATACCAACACTTTTTAACAGTAAAGATTGTTTTTAAAAATTGCTTTTAATTTCGAATTGTTACAATTAAATTAATGATCCCTTCTTATAGGGGGAAGAGTTAATTGCGACGTTTTGTGTTTGCGATGAACACTTCATCAGGATCGTTCTTTTATTGTAAGAAATAAACATCTTTTAGATTATTTGATCAACATAAACAAAAAATGTATAATTATATAACTAACAAACATAAAATTAACTTAAGAAATTTAAAAGTTTGAAAAACGCTGTAATAGGGTAACCCTGAACCTGGAACCCAACTTAACTAAAACAATCGCGCTTATTACCGTTGCATACGTAAAACTGTTTTTCTTATCACTATAGATAATCATTTAGAAAGCACCTGGTACACCAATGCTTCTACCTACGTTGTTACTGTGCAATTGTGATAGAATTAGATTATTTAATTTGTACCGAAATATTCCAATTAATTCTTCTAAATATTAATAACTAATCAAGAGAGAAAATAGCAAATTACAACACGAGGGCTTAATCTACAAAAAAAAAAACACGCGTAAACAAAACTAATACCATTGACAATTGTGGGTAGACTACACTTGTCGAAAATCAGTTTAGACTTTTGACAGTCTAATAATTAATTTTAAAAAAAATGTATATTAGCGATTATCTTCATAAATAAGTACATGTTTACTTTTCAAACCATGTCAATGATTTCAATTCTATTCATGTAAAAACACAAAAACTGAATAATAGAAATTTCAGTTAACATCAAAATAAAATTATAAACCGTTGTATAAATAGGCAAATGAATGTTTCTATATTTACAAAATAAATAAGTTATTAATTTTATATAAAGATTTTAGGCAAATGTCACATCACACCTTTCAGCTTTAAATATACTTGAAACAAATACATGGTTAAAACCCAGCTATTTAATTGTGCTAGTTAAAAAAAAATTGGTTTCAAAAACAACAATTAGAATATTGTTTTTATAAGAGACGCAGTAAAGCAAAAACCAGATATCCTGTTTGTGTAGTTAGAAAGAGCTTAGATTAGAAGTTAAAGTACAAACGTTTCTGCCTGTAATACGTGACCGCTTTGCTTTCATGCTGACAACTCAAAGCTCGGAAACCTTACAAACGGTCTTTGTCGTATTTATATATACAAAGTTGTGGTTTAAATAGCCTTTTATTTGCTTATTTAACATAAAAGGAATTGTCATTGACAAAATATAAAATAATTATTTACCTTTGAATTTATTCAACCCGTATATAAGTAAATTATGAGTTATTATTAATGTTTATTTGTTATACTTAAGCATTGATGAACAAAAGCTTTTACAAAAAATGTAATTTTAGTTTGTGAGATTTTATTTTTCTATGTTATTTCTGTTAAGGTTTTTTTACTTCTTAGAAATTATCTATATTTTATGGCAGATGCTGCAGAATCATTTTGCTTTAACACTGTCTGCATTTCTAAATTTCCATAAGCATGAGAAACTACTTCAGAATGGCACTTACAATCGTTTTCAAGACAGGTTATCAAAGTTTGAGGCTTAAATTGTACAGCAACTGCTTATACTGGTAACGTCTGGAGTTGACGGATGTGAAATACCTACAACAGGTCATTTTCATATGTCATTTCAGACAGCGCGAAAGCCATTCATCACAGAATCTAATCTCAACTGCTTGAAATCGTTTGCTTTTACACGCTTATTCAATTTTAAGTCTGCGTACAAGACTGATTAAGGTTGTAATTTTAAAATTTAAAATCAATACTCATTTAATGATTTATTACCACTTTTAGCTTAAGCACACGTTATGTTTTAAAATTTTGGAAAGTTTAGAAATTTATTGGTAAAATATTAAATTTATGTGTTTTACGTAGACTTGTATCTTAGATAAATTTTGTAAAAATTATGCAATGTTTAGGTTCTTCAAGATTTAAAAAATTAATTATAAGTTTAGAAACTCGAAAGCGAAACAGAAATTTACGTCTAAAGCTTTGAAAGCTTTTCTACTTTAAGAACCTTCCACTGATTTATTATTCAAACCTATTAACACAAAATTTTATGCTGTATCGCCCATTTCATGAATTACATTTTAAAAGAATTGTAAGCTTTATGTAAAATATAAACGATGTGTTGCATTTAAACTTAATGTACTCTTTTACGACACGAAAAAACTTTGCAATATTTTTAAATGCATGTTTCCAAACAAAATAAAAACCTGAAAATAACGGCAATAAAACATTCAATTGTGTTATAAACAACATAACAAGGTATTGTTATTTTAAATTGGTTTTAATATTAAATGTTATTTGATTAAATGCAAATATACGCACGTATGTCAAAAAACAACGTAACGAATTGTGGCAAATTATAGACTTCAATAAACAATGTTTTTAAACAGTAGTTGTAGTTGTTACATTAAAAACATACTGTATAAAATACATTTTACATTTTTTTGCAGGTGGAGGTAAGAATGTTTTTTAACCAAAATCTTTCGATTGCATCTAGTAAACGTAAGTTATTTTATGTTTGTACATGTGGATATTAAATTTTGCGTAATATTGCTTTTGTGGTCACAGAGCTAAACAAAATAAATAAATGTTATCGCATTCCATGTGTTAATTAATTATACATGTCTTCTAAGTATTCACTTTGCTGACATTCAAACAAATAAAACCTCATTAAAGATAACGTATATTTAGATTTATAAGCAATGTTACTCTTACGTTATGAAAAGTAATGATAAAACTGAATTTGGAAAACAAGTACTATCTACCTTCTGCATGAAATTCAATTAATCAGTTTTTACTTACGTTGTCGCAACGTAACTTTATATAAATATGTGTGTTTTTTATTTATTTATGAATTATTGTTAAGTTTCAGAGTTTTTTTTTGTGGTGGTACTGGCCGCATAAATACTTTAGGATTTAAAGGGGCCGCGGCTAATAAAAGATTAAGACCCACTGATCTAGATTATGTAGAAAAATACAAATGTATTGATGAAACCAATATAATTACCGAAAAACAAGAAATTCTAAAATAATAATTCAAAAGATTGATACTTAAGTATACTTATTACCATAAGTAGTACAAACAAGAATACAGAATAGTATGGCAAAGGACCACATAATTTAATTAATATTTATAGATATTTTGACTCAAAAATAAAACATTAAATTAAAATATTTGTAGTTAAACTGTTTTACGGATTTTTATTTGCAAAGTTTCCCAGTTTACTAAGAAAAAATTTAAACGTAAATCAAAACACACTTTTTTTTCAAGCAAAAAGTTAAAAACAAAGTATTAAGAATAGCGTTTTAGACCTAATGCTTGATTAAACTAATATTGGTAAACCCTTTATTTTGTAGGAGAGGCTATAAAAACTACTTTATAAGTTTTCTTAGGCGACGTTTCGTGAAACGGTTGGGTCCACTTCTTCAGGCCAACTGAATTTATTAAAAAGAAAACAACATAAGTAAAAAGGCAGTTACAATTCGGTGAGAGCTACAAATTTATCTTCTACTTATTATAAATGCTGTTTGATATTTATAGATGAATATACGTATATTCGTTTTAAAATAAAAAAATACTATTATACAACGTGTATACATTTATTATTTTACCGTTTTCTTTATTTTTTATAATTATATTTTTACTTTATAGAAACATTGTTCTATTCATTTATTTCTTCAAAACTTAATTTGCTTTGATGTTTATTTAGGTTTTCTGTTTTAAACTTTATATATTAACATTTGGAAGTCACACACCTGTTGTAGTGGTAACAATCTAATTTAAGTTAAACTGCTACAATACTAATAATTTAGACACGTTTTCAACAAAGCGTTATGGACAAAACTACTTTTAGTATTGTATTATCGAAATAGTTTTCTCTTCTGTGTCTTGTACAAGTGCAGATAATTAGTTCTTTTAGTCACGTATGTACATCTTATTTTGTGTTTTATACTCATTAGAAACTTTATTTATTTAATTACTTTAACGTAAATGAAGACTAAAATTTAATTATAACGTAGTAATTAGTAAAGTGTTTTTTAGTTTTGATGAAGTTATTTACTGAATAGCTATTATGCATAACACTAAAGTGGAAACTTTGAGTACCTCTTGAATGAAACTTCTAATGAAGTAGAAAACAACTGACGTAATTTTAAAGTTTTGTTCTTATATTTAGTAGTTTATTCAATATATAGATTTACTTGGGCTAATTTTTTTACTCAAACTGTACAATTTTACTTATACTTGTAAATTAAAGATAATATTGTTTACAATAGTTAATTAATTTGTAGAGTTAATAAAAAGAAGTCATTTCTTTTTCTTATATTTCTTGCTTTTGTTTGTCAATGTAATAAAATATAAAATTGTAAAACAATTTTTGTCTTACCATAAATATATCAATGTCAATTTTATATGTTAATGACAAATGAGTCTAAAGCTAATGACTAGACTGCCATTATTTCTAGAGCAAATACATACGTTCATTTACATGTTGCTGTAATAGTTTTCCTTATTCATATAAAATCTTAATCCGTTTTTTAACTTCGTAAATTTAATAAACAGATTTATATAAATTTGGATTTTAATAATTTGGATTACGTCATCATTGAGTTTTAAAAAAAACATTGTATAAAAGATTTACTGTCTTCCTGCGTAAACTTCAACAACTAATGATAAAACTATTACAAAATTTTTATGCAAACTATCTTAAGGTAATTGTTTGTTTGAATGTGGCGTTTTTCTTGATATTATTTATGTAGCTAATTTTACTAAACTGACGCACAATACCACAAACACTAAAAATTATGGGTGACTAAAATTTAATAAAAATCATTACTTGCAAATAATTTATATATTACTGTAGATTCATAAACATTGCTCGTGGATAAGATAATTAATCACTTACATTTATTTATCTATACGACACACGCGTTACACTGAGATCGCGCTTATTTATTTACACCCGCACATTTAATAATTATTTTTGGTCATTTTTTATATTTTTGCTTTATTTGGGACTAAATTCTCTATGGGTTTCTGTAATTGCCTCAAATGTACTAATTGTTTCGGGATCGGTTTATGATTAAAATTTTTTATATAACAGGACAGACGTAATAAAAATTCTTTGCGGAAACAAATTTATTGTTTATCGAAATTTTAATCTGCAATTTATAGAAATTGTATTAATATAACGGCACGCTGTTTTTGATTGCTGTTAGTAAAATCTTTAATGCAGAAATGTTCCAATATTAAACAACGCATTAAATTAATTAAATAAATATCGTGTCTAACATATTGCAGCTTTAGGAAACATCATGTATCTGTTTTGCTAAGAATTTATATGCGTTATTTGTTGTTTTACCAGATTTTAAAAAAATGTTTGCGATTTGTTAAAACGTAATAGTGTGAACAATCTGATTACGATTGACGTTACCTAACGATGGTAACTATAGTGTAATACCTACAACGTTATACTTTGTTTATTAAACATTTTGTAGTTTTGTACAAAATGGTAGTGTAGTAGTTTCCACTGCTATTTTGTCCGCCTCAACTCATTAATCGTCTCTTAAATGTTTAAAAAATGTATCAATGTTTTAAATTTGTCTCTTTTTTGTTTGATGATGAACTTAAGTTAATTTAATAGGTCGAAACATGTTACAATCATTTAAAATTGTATTATAATTAACTTTACAAGATTAACAGTTTTTTATTTTACATTTAAGTCTATAAAAATTTATATCTTTTACCGCAGATTTATGAGGACTTTGTTCTATGTAGTTGCTACAACAGGTGCAGTGAATATGATATGATTTCTTGTGTATTTAGCCCTGAAATAGCAATTCTTATTTAAAAAACGATGTTTATGTTGTCGGTAAGTATTGTAATTACCTAATGTTAGGGTCTGCAAATATTCAATAAATTGATGAGCGATATAACTTTAAATAGGGTACAATTAAGTACAGAACCGTTATCTAAAGTAGGATTTTCGTGGATTGCTAAATTAAACTGCTCCCAAAACGGTTGCCATTGATTTAAAGAGTGAACAAACTTTCTCAGTTCTAGTCGCGGTAATTTGATAGATTTCTCGGCGTTAGGTAACTTCTTGACGGCGGTGATTACTACTTTCGACGTTGCGTTGGCTTTAGCACGTTCTATATCTCAATTTTTTTGTCTTAATCTACACATTACCGTTTCGGCGTTGACTTCATACATCAAAATTTTATTTCATTCTTCTTCAAGCTGATCGTTTGGCAAATTACTTAAACTTGAAATTTGACTTAGCTTATCGTTTGTAAGCTTTAATTTATTTACTGTAAGGTACAAATCTTCCAGCGTTACATCTTTGACAAACTGCGCCAGGTTTTTTCGTTTTAAGACGTTATTTACATCGTCAGTCATATTACTTGTTTACGTTTTGCGACACGGTTGAATTTAATGGTTTTAATACGGCGTTGCATTTAACGTACATCACGTACCTACTACGTTTCAACGTTCGTTACCGTTTAAATTGCAACCATACGCTTACGCTTCTTTCAAAGAATTCTTAACAAACATATTGCCTAAAACGACTTTATACTTTCAATCTACTTTTCTTTTGCTGTCGATCTGTAACGAAATGTTTGTGTGCCCTTCCGTTTTAATTAAGGCTTACAAGCAGTAGCTTTACGAGCACAGTGACTACAATACTAATTCTATACTTGAAATCAAAGACTGAAAGTTAAAGTATAGGACAACCCACATAACCAAAGTTAACCTTAATTGTCTAAAAAGTGATCATACTTTAACCTGAAAAGTTGACAAGCATGTGGTATCTTTATCGTGCCTTTTAGTCATTCATAAAAGTTAGTTCTACCGCGTGTCCTTAATGGTTAACTTATTCACAACAAATAGTTATTCCTAATAATACGCCAAATTGTAAACGTAATGGTTACTTTTTGTATAAGCTTAAAGAATAAAATATGGCGACCTATCTCGTTTCTTACCCACAGAGGTTGACTTTTGGATAACTTTTCAATAGACAACTTTAATTGTTACTCAAAAGCCGTTTTAAAAAGTTAACTTGATGGTAACCATAAAAATTAACCTATTAAGAGCTTTCAAGTATAAAATGAGACTACTTGTTTTTTACTAACCCTATAAGTTAACTTTTCGATATCTTTTCAGAGATTTCTAATTAATGTCTTGAAAAAGTTATACAACTGACATCCTACAAAATTAATTTAATGTTAATCCTAAAAATTAAGTTTTTAGTAGCCTTATAGTACAGAAGGAGACTACATGTCTTTTTAGTAACCACATAAATTTTATTTTCGGTGAGTTTTATAATCAATGTCTATAAAAGTTGTGAAACAGACATTCTAAAAAGTTAATTTTATGTTAATCCTAAAAATTAACCTTTTAGTAGAATGTTTTTGTGTAGAATAAGACTGTATCGCGGAAAAACGTCCTCGGAAGAAAAATCACCCTAAACCAAAATTACTTTTCTATATTCTAATAGTTACCTCTTACTATTATTACGACTTACAAGGAGAAACTAAGAAATGAGTTTACCAATTGCGTTTCTGATTTTTGGTGATTCTCATGGCAAAAAAGTAGCTTTATTTTGGTTTTTTGTGCATTACCGCTTAGTTTTCAGATTATAAATTTTTAAAGAATTGATCAAAATCGTCAGAAGTTAGTTAGTCGCTCCGTAAGCTCTAATTACAACAAATTCAAGGGTATGTTTTTTTAAATAGACAAACACTTATTTTAAAAATATTTAAAAGCACTGCAGATGGAACCTGCAGTCATTGTTTCGCTAATTATTTGTTGTAATTCTTATAAGTATATAGGATCCGTAGTTGTATACGCTGAAACTAATTATCTTAGAAAAACTTGTATTCGAAAAGAAACATTTTAGTGGAGTTGTAAGTGTAATTGATTATTATTAATTAGTGTTTGTAAGTTTAGTTACTGCTTACATTTATAATAAAAATCTAATTGGCTAACAATGAAATCCTTAGAAGTAAACTTTATTTTAGTTCCACCATTACCCTCGCACAACAGTTTTCTGGAATGTACTATTTTAATCCGATTATCGTCATAAACATTGTTCTTTTTTGTTTGTAGCCTAATGAGTTTTTAAATTTAATTTCAACCTAAAAATTATTTTTTTTAAACAAACTTTTTTATAATTTGTAATGTGGATCGATACAAAATCGTATTAACAATAGTTCAAATTATCGCCCTTAAATCGATAAAAAATATCAAGTTTTTCTTCAAAGGCGTTTAGCAGGTTAAAGAGAAAGTATTAATAAACGCGATGGCATCTTAATGTTGATTGTAAAAACTTTTTTTGTCGTTTTTGTTTCATCCGTTACGGTAAATGATTAATTTAAGAACTTGTTTTGCATTGCGGCTGTGTGTCAACTAGGCACCAAACAATAGCCTTTGTGGATTTTTAATCCCTGTGTTGGTCTCTTCTACCATTCAAGGTCTTTTTCTTAGATATTGCAGTTTTAACGGAAATTTCATTTAAAGAATCTCATTCTGTCGATGCTGACAAAATTTTTTTAAAACAAATCGTTATTACTTTGAGCAGAGTTTAATATTCATTTCTGCTTTAACAAATCCGTTAAACAATTACAATATAAACTTGGCCTCTTGATAGCAAATAAGAAAAATGAATTTTTCCAAACAGACATACCGAACAAGTTTTGTATTTAAGCTTCTTTAATATTGTGACTCATAAAGGAGCTTTATGCGCATCAATATCCAATTTTAAAAACGTAATACAGGCAAATTTTAGTGTTTCTTATTAAAGGATAGTTTATTCACGATAAACAGTAAAAAAGTATTATTAATGTCGAAAGTGACAATACAATAATTGATCTAGTGCTTCAAATGAACTTTCTGGAATTAATTCAACAGTTTTTTATTATGTAGCCATCATTAAAAAAAATTAAATTTCGTAAAAAAAATTGTAACTTAAGTTTTCATGTCGCAGTTAACAATAAGGATATGACATTTGTACTGATTATTCTCAACTTCTTATTTAACCTCTTAAAGCACTTTTTTTTAAAAAAAAACCATAAAAGAATCATTTTTTTAAATTTAAGAAAATACATTTTTGAACTTTATTTTGGCCAAAAGTAATAACTAAACACAAAATAACTGTCTATAAACACTTATCTTTGCAGTTTTATAATTTTTACATATTACATTACAAAAAAAGTCTTTCACTACTAAATCAATAATTTAAAAAAAAACGTTTCTTTGTTTTACAACTGGACGAAAAGTAATATTACTCTAACATTTCATAGCTTACAAGACAGATGTAAATAAAAAAAATCAAAAAGACCATTTTTTTCTTATGTTTCCTATAGCGATAGCGCTCGAATTAATTCGAGCGTGCCTATTTTGGCCCATTTAGCGTAGTAGAATTAACTCGAGCATGCACGTTACGGGGTTAATTTAAACTTAACAAAAATAGATTTCAAGAATCATTGAATTAACATTAAACAAACGCCCACCGTTTGTAAAATTTAAAATTATGTTGTTGAAGTGGGAGAGAATGGGTATAGTAATTTAAATAACCACCGGGTTCTTTTAAGACCAGTTTAAAATTGAACGTCGTTTTTTTTACCTGCTAGACAATCGTTCAAGTTTTGTTGATGTGCGTGTTGTACAAGTCGAGTGTTAACTTCGTGTAATTGTGTTATACTAAAAGTTCCAGTTATAAAGGTAAAACATCTTTATACATATTTTTAACACACACAAAAAAACACATAATTCATAATTGCAGATGAACGGTCAGTATACAAAAAGACATAGAAACAGGCTTTCTCTAAATTTTACATGTTTGTCCTGATTTTAAAATACCCAGATTTTTTACAATTTTCTAGATCGCTGGGAACCCTGTAAAAAATCAAATCAAATATAAATATTAGTGGTTTAGTTAAGTATTTTTTCTAATTTCAGCTTCCGTAAAATGAATAGTTTCCACAACTACAGAAATGGACGTTTTAGTGGCGACAAAGGCGTGGATTAGAAAATCGAGAAAAAGTGTGAAAAAGGGTTAAAGGCGATGACATTTATTTTAGATATTTTTAAATTTGTAAATAAATAATAAATATATATTTATTATATCGTATCGTATAAAATCTGTTTTTCAAGACTTGCACCTTTACTTTAATGTGTTTTATTTTCAAATGTTAACTATAAGATATCCGTTAAGCAGCCATTAATCGTTGAGCAACTGAAAAAATAGTATTTTTAACCAGTTTTACAATCCAACAATTATACATCTTTACGGGTAACTTCAGGTTGATTCTTGAATAAGTGCAAAATTGTATATTTTAAACAGCTTTAAAATTAAATAGTAAAATACCCATTTAGATTAACTTTAAGTTATCCTAACGGGTTAAACGTTAAGCAAACAAAAATTAGTATCTTTTAGGCAGTTTTAAATACCAACCATTAACAATCACTTTCGATTAACTTTAGATTACCCTAACAGGTTGAACGTTGAGCAAACAAAAAATGGTATCTTTTTAGTAGTTTTAAAATTCAACTATGCACCGGGCATTTCGATTAACTTTAGGTTAGCCCAACAAGTTGACCAATGAATAACTGAAAAGAAGTATCTTTAGAGTAGCTTTAAAAGTGGACAATAAGTTGTCCGTTTCGGTTAATTTCGGGTTATCCTAAAAGGTTGACTGTTGCATACACGCAAGGTCAGTATAAGAGTATCCTATGGAGGGATTAAGTGGGACATAGTTCACCATTGGGTGTACTTTTGGGTACTCTATGATCACATTTGCCAATCCAAAGCGGTTACGACTTTTGGTTACTTTTGGCTGTGTGGGAAGAAATAATGTCACTACTGACAATTCTAATGAAAAAATTGGATAAGATGCTAAACAAAAACATTAATATGGTAAAAATCGATTTAAGTGGTCTTCTCAAATTTTTCATTCTTGCCGAAAAACCCAAAAGTACAATATCATAATGCAATTCTTTGGCTAACGGCCATCTGCAAGATTACGAGAATCAAGTGAACCGCTCGACGCGTGAAAGTTGTTGCTTACAGAAGATACGTTAAATGTAATCTTACAATGACAAACATAAAAATTGAAACAAAACGAATAAAATTAAAAAAAAATTTAAGGTGAATTGAAATGTTTAGATAACATTTATTGGCATTTTATTTTATACGTTAGTTTTGTGTCAAATTATGAAAAAAATGAAATTTGCCAGCAACGAGACATTTTTCGCTGTGTCATAAGCAAAATGCAAATCCATGTTTACGATTTGATGAAATTGGCAATCATAAACAACTTAGATTATATTATTGATTAGTTAAAGTATCTTTTATGCTTGAAAAATTAAATTTTATATTTAAAAAGAACGCAACAAACTTATACATCAACCTGACACCTTATTAATCGTATAAAAGGAAATTAGAAACAGCGTAATTTTTCAAATTGCTAGCCGATCAGTTGCTGAGATCAAAACTGGTAAAAATAGTATTAAATGTTCATTGGGAGTTGCCAAATACCTCGGCAAATACATATTACAAATTTTTCATAACCGATATCCAACACGAATTAACCAAGAAAATAAGATTAGAAACATGTAAAGTGTAAATTTTGAAGTGTTTTAATTTTTGTGGTTTTTTTTAATTTTATATTTTTTCTTTAACTACGTACCTATTCATTAATAGTTATTATGGCAGCACTATAATTGCAGCGCAGCGTTCTAGATGTGAGGTTATCTTTATTTATAAGTATATACCATAAAATATTATACTTAATTATTTTTATTAGATTTAATACTAAGTGATTGATTAATTTGAATAATTAAGACAAACCAATCAACAATTTTCTACTTTTTAATAATTATGATTATAAGCGACTTTCGGCTTAGACCGCGTCGTAGTTAAACACCCAGACTTAGGCTTGGTCCTAGTCTCTTCTTGAGAGCCAAAACAAGAAGTAGAACGTGGCCTTTGCCGTATTGTCGTTCGTGAACCCAAACAAACTCACGTTTCGCAAGACATTGCAACTTGCATCTTCAGAGTGGTAAATGTAAAACGATATTTATACCAAACCAAAAAAGTACTTTGCGATTAAAATTAAAAATAATATAGGCTCATCCAACAACAATATTAAAATCAATGATTGGCAAGCATTACTATAATGATAAAATCTGATAACAAAACAAACTATAGCAAATAAAACTTTTTAGTTATAATTAAATTGTAAATTTGTGAGATATAAAACATATAGCGTTGAGTTTTATCAATTTATAGCCAAATGAAATAACATACCAAGAAAAACAGTTAATGAAATTAAAAAAAAAATTTTACTAATGCACTTATGTGCTCAATAGCACATTATTAATTGTAAAAAATAGTTTGTTTATGAATTCTAGTAGAAAGTTTAAAATGTATTTTGTTTAATTTTAACATATTTTGTAATCTTAAAATATAGATAAACACTAACTCAGTAGCATTAAACTAATGTTTTAATAGTAAGAAATGATTTTAAATATGTAACAAACTTTTTAAAACAAAAAAAATCAAACATTAAAACGATATATTTATTTATTTTTTTCAAAGAAGTGTTATAAGTAAAAAAGCTTTAATTTAAGCTCAAATATTTTCGTTTGATGTTTCTCGTTTCTATATAGGTCTGAAATTTGTTTCAATCAAAGTTAGTTCTACTACCACTTCTGAGATAATTGGAAATCGAAAATCGTGCATTTATGCTTGTGAAAGATCGTAGCAGCAACTGTAACAACTACTCCTAAAATACTGATTTTTAATTGAAATGTTTAGATTGATTTATGTGACAAGATTTTGTCGAAATTGTCAGAATAAAAACTTAAAATAAACAGCTTTTTTATGATGAGCTTAATCGTACGTACTAAATACCTCAAAGTGCAGAATGCGGCAAATAATCCCTAACTGAACTAAACAGATGCCAATGTGGTTAGTCGAGGAAGTAAAGCTTATCCTTACGAAGCTGAGCTAAAGTTATCGTGGTTGGCCAGTCGGCTTAGTGGTTTTCGCTGCATTTGCTATATCTTTACTGAATTCAACGCGCTACAGCTTTTCATTTTGTGTACACCAAATTCTAAACTTCCAAACGGAAATGGACGAGGAAATTTAAAACGTGTAATTCAAATATTTTTTACTTCACCGTTTAAATTGCAATTTTTCACAAATCTCGTTTAAAAAGATGATCAATAAGTAAACGAATTTTTTAGATAATTTTTGTTTTCCAATTTATCAGTTACAACAATTTTAAACATAATTAATATTATCTATTGTTTTTTTTGTTAAACAGTTATTTGCTTGTTTTATTTAATTTTTATAGTATTGTGTTATTTTAAAGATTATTAAAAGAAAATAAAATAATTAATGATGAGGTGTGCAAATACTATTCGAATAAAATGGAATAGTATTATTCAATAGAAAAATTAAGCTACTTAAAATCTCCAATTATTTAAAAGACTGAATCCACTAGTTTTACATTTCGAATCTAAGAAATGTGTCAATGTCGTAACGTTTTTCTAGATCGTGAAAACAGTTTTTACAGTTTTATTATTACCGATTACGTAGTTAATTTAATAAAATTGTATAAAATAAAAAATGTTACCAATATTGAGTAATTAATTGAATAGATATGAGAACATTGTTACCTACATCGCTTTTTAGCTCGTTAAATATGTAATTGAAAGTATTTTATTAGAAAACAAAATTAGGGCCTTATAGTATCCTTAAACTGTTAGGCAAATGCTTTCTTTTAAGTTTTACGTTGGTAAACTTGTACATACACTGCAATATCGTTGATTCACAACCAAATCAGAATGGAATATAAAATATAATTCAATATATTGTTTCTAGCTAAAGTACACTTTTGTATTTACGCTTTAAGTTTTTAAAAAAAAAAGTAATACATTGCATTAAAACTAAAAAAATCTTGACACTGTTTTGATGGGATGTAAACCGCATAATGCATTTTTTGCTTGGGGAGCCTTATTTCTTCGTTTTAAATATTTACTCTTTCAAAGTATCGTGAAGGCTTGCCCTTAGGTTAGCAGTTGTTTTTCTGTGTTACTTAAATAAGCAATTCAATATTTACTAAAGAATTTAAATATCGAATAACAATACTGTTTTTGTAAATTAGTTTTAAATTATTGTTTTTATTCATATAATGAGGTTAAAACATTTTTGTATTTTGAGTAAATTTTTTCTTTCTATATAATTTAGGGTAACACGCCAGTGCTAACTTTTTGTGATTTGGTAACCAAAACGTCATTTTCAATAATGTAATTGCCGCTTATTTAGTTACGAAGCAAACAGTTATAACAAAATTGATTAACATTAAAATAAAAAATTCTAAAGAAATAAAAATTAATAAACAATAATCAATGGCTACTCAAATGCTTACTACTAAATTATTAGCGTTACAAATCGTATACGATAATAGTATAAATAAAATAGTATCCTAATATTAGTTTAGTTTTTAATCATACTGAGTATAGTAGCTTAATTAGGTACTGAAACTTCTATAAGTGTAAAATGCATTACACAGGATAGTATTTAGTATTTTTGTTTAATAAAACTCTAAAACTAGTCTTATTTTAACCGCAAGTAAAAAAAATCATTGACTAGTAGTTAATAAGAAACACATTTACGTTTTTTGATTATTCTGTTACCGTTTTAAAAACAATTTACTGAGAAATTTTATTTAATGGTATTTAAAGAATTTAAATTGTTGATTAAACAAATTAATTTAATTTTAAGAATTTAGGTTACTTAAAATCTACACCTAATTAAACGTCAATATTAATTAATTAATATATTTAGATATAATTTGTGCTTATGACAGTAGTATTTAAAATAATTTGAGTAAACAATTCAAAGATTTTACGTTATATACTTATTTATGTACTTTAAACCACAATTACGTTAGAATTATTTAATGCTTTTTATATAACGGTCACGACTACAAGGAAAGGTTGTCAATTTATAAATAATTTTAAATTACAGTTTTTACTAAACTTAACTTATGTTAACTTTAAAAGAGTTTCAATAAATGTAATAGTGAAAAAAATTGTTACGTAGACTACGGTTGACAATATTATTACAGACGAGACGTCTTATATTCCATGATACTTCCAGTATAGTTAAATAGTCTAAGCACACATTTAAACATACACTTTTTAACTTTCCTGTACTGTACAATATACAGTGTGTCCAAGACAAAGAATGATTGTTCGTACAAATTTCATTAAATAATTAAACATTTTTGTAGTTATAGAACTAACAAAATGGCGTTTACTGATTTTATAGAAGGCTTATATAATTTTGTAATATTTTTATAATTTTTAGTATGTTTTTTCTAAACTGTATTTGTTTTTGCATCTTTTATTTTATGTTTTTTAAGTGAATTTTTTTACTATTTTTTGAGTCGTGGTATCAGTATTTTTGTTTTTTTTGTAAGTATTACAATTATTTTGTATAATTGTTTTCCAGTAACTATTTTTTATGTTATTTCTATTAATTTCTTTCGGTATTTTTGTATTTTTATTTTCTTTGAGCGATTTTTTTATATATTTTTTAGTTATGGTACTTTTTTTTAAATAATTTTGTTAAAAAACTATTTAGTGCAATAACTTTTTGTTTAATTTGGTCTTTACGTTTTTATGTAGTATATCTTTGTTTTATTTTTAGGCATTTTGTATTATTTGCCTTTTTCTCTTTTTGACGACAACAAACTTTTTTTTGCCTAATAATAAATTTACTTGCTTTATTCTAATTTTTTTTGCAAAATTAAGTTTGTTTTTAATTTTTTGTATTATTTTCTACTTCTTTACGTGATACCTTAACCCACAGTTGAGTAGTGATGCGCAATTCATCTAGAAACTATTAATTCGGAAAATATAATTATTACAAAAAAATTTAATTTATAATCGATTAAACACATTTCAAACAACAACGCTTTATAAAAATATTTAAAAAAAAATTAAACAATTTTTATCTGATTTTAAAAAAGTAATATTTTGATAAGAGTATAAGTTATTAAAGCAATATTTCACTGTAATGTATCTTTTGCGCAGTCTTTGTTAAACAACTTTAACAATATATTTTTTTTATGGTTATTAATAGCTTAGTTACTTTTACAAACTTTTAGTCTATGCATTTGATAAGAAATATTTAGTGTTGTTAACCAAAATGGCTTAATTGCCTAAAGTTTTTAATGTTTTTCACAATAACTTATTTTTTTAGTAATTGCATTATTACTTTTTTTAACTGTTTTAAGTAACTTGTTTTAAAATATTGCTTAATATTTTTTGGTACGTCAGCGCGTCATTACTATTAAGATACTATTTTTATGTAAACAAAAAGCAACAAATCTCTGACTTGTATTGAAATCATATTCAATTGGCATTAAAAAAAAAGAAGACAACATTTACATGCTCGTTTTTTAAGATTTTAAGTAAACGAAGATTTGTGCAAAAATTATTATTTTTAAAAAATTAAATTATTTTTTTCTTACATTTAACAAAACAATTATTTAGAAAAAAGAAAATAATTGTAATTATGCGTATAGTATTTAAAAAGAAGCATAATTTTTTTATTATGTTAATCATATTTATTGTTTTTTAAAATATAAACGTTAATGAATACGTTTAACTGCCTTGGTAAACGAAATTGATAAAAACCGTAACAAATAACTTTTTTAAATAAGAACGCTCAATGAAAGCATCAGAAATCTTACAGTTCATAATAATTTTCTCAATATGACAATTTCAGCAATATTAATTGATAAGTCGTATACCAACAGAACCAACCAAATTTGAACAACGTTGAAGTTAAAATGTTTTTAATTTATTTAATTAACAATTTAGATAATTAAACAAATTTTGACTGTTGTAAATTTAACTAAAATAAGATTAATGCAATTGAGCATAATGAAACTTGACCGATCAACTAGTACTTTTTACTTATGCTATTTATTTTACGATCATTTTATTTTCTGATTTGTTTATTACGCAACCATTTTTCAATAATAAACTCAACACCTCTTTCAGCAATTAATACGCACGTAGCATCTGTATTACCAGATAAAGGTAGGGGCATAATGGATGCGTCCATAACACGAACACCTATGAGTCCATGTACTTGCAAATTATTATCTACTACAGCACTTTTATCACTAGAAGGTCCCATTTTGCAAGAACCTGCTTGATGATTTTCTGGCCCAGTTGAATGACGTACAGCACATTGCCAAAAATCATCAGAATCATACAAGTGTTTAGTTGCGCAATCTCCGTAGTTTCTTCTGACTAACTCTAGTTTGTACTTTTCTTTCAAAACTTTCGTATTGCTTAAGTTTTGAGCAATACGTACACCTTCAATTAACGTAGCAACATCTTCTGGTTCACTTAAGTAGTTTGCGTATATTAATGGTGGATCAAGCAGATTTTTAGATTTTAATGAAATATATCCTCTACTTTTTGTATGCAAAACAACTGGAGAAATTCTTAGTTCTCTGAAAATATTTTTATTTTCAGAACTTACATCAAATTCTGTAGAAGATCCACAGTTTGCTAAATAACCGGAAAAAAATAATTGCAAATCGGGATAGTAGCCCATAGGATCTGCAAATTTGGTATTAATCCTTGCTGTTACTTGTGACATACCCGTTGAAGACATAGGTCCTTTGCGATTGTTCAAATATTCCATTACAGATTCCCAATTTAAAATATTTGTTGCTTTTCGTGATTTTAATATAAAATCTAGATGAAAAGTTACGTGGTTGTGAAGATTATGTCCAACGCCTGGTAGTTCGTGTATCTGTTCTATTCCCATACGGTTAAGTTCAGATTGTGGTCCAACACCAGATTGAAGAAGAATTTTTGGAGAATTCACCGCACCGGCCGATAAAATAGCTTCACGTCGCACTTTTACTCTAAATAGTTTATTTTTATAAACAAATTCAACGGCTGCAATTTTTTTCTTTGTTTTCGTTGACCTAAATAATAGTTTTGTTACAGTTGAATTAATCATAACATGCAAATTTGTGCGATCTCGAATTGGTCTTAAAAACGCCTTAGCAGTACTTAGTCTTGATCCATTTCTGTAAGATAAACATTTAATCAAATTTTTGAAATTTTTACTTTTAGTGATTTTTAATTAAACAGTTTAGATTTTTTATGTACATCCCTACCTTGTTGTAGACTGAGCAATTGCAAATCCAATATAGTTTATTCCATTAAGATCATTACTCACTGGGTAACCCAATTCTTTTGCAGCATGAAGTATATCGTGAGCTACTTCTGGTTGATCTCGAAATCTATTGACTGTCATAGGACCACTTATGCCGTGGTATCCAGCATCTGCTACAGAACCAATTTCTTGATTACCTTCAATACGCATAAAATAAGGTAAAAGTTCATTGTAACTCCAACCACTATTGCCGGCTGCAGACCAATTATCATAGTCTCTTGGCACACCTCTCATATACATCATACCATTGGTAACACTACACCCACCAAGCACTTTAGCACGAGTCCAATCACATCGTCGTTCCGGATACCCCAAACATCCGTGTGATTCTGGTTCAGTTTTATAATTCCAATCTACATCGCGATCGCCGTGAAAATTACTCATCATTGACGGAATTTGTGAACCAGGAGGTTCATCGCCACCTGCTTCTAACAATAGTACCTTCCATTGTGCTATGTTTGAAAGCCTTCCAGCTACAGTCGCGCCTGCACTTCCACCACCTATTACCACAAAATCGTATTCTAATTCTGGTTGTATTTTAGGTTTTACGCGATTACACACATCAGATAAATCGCATTTATTTTGTATAAAATTATCTAATAATGACATAAATAGTAAAAATGCATTTCCGCCACACGAATTTGCAAGAGACGGTCCATAAAATGGAGCAGCACAACCGCATTCCATTGTGTTTCTATAACCGCTATTATTATCAGAACTGCGTGTCAACAAATAAGTTTACTTTTTTGACGATGTTGCGTAAGTGAATAATCCAAATGTAAGTGGGAACATATAAAGTTTAAAAGATAATGACGTCATTTTTATACTCGTTCTTAGTTTTAAAAATTTAGTTAACAGTATTTTATAAGGAGTAACTGTTTTTGAGTAATTTATTACGTGTATTTCTAGCAGGTTCTTAAAATACGATAAATGATAAAATAAAAAACCAGTTTGAACTGTTTATTTAATATGCAATGAATCTCTGCATTTAATTTGTAATTGCTTGACAAGCAATTTCACACTAAAATTATGATGGTTCTATTTTCAGTTAATCAAATGGAAATTCCATACAATAAGTACTATGTGATAAATGCTTTGGTCTACGTTATGCGGTTACGGAAGATATTAAATGATATGTTCTGTTATACTAACACGTAATTGAAAATTACATAAACGGGACAATTTTATGCCTAATTTATTTTAATTAACAACGTTAATAGCTAAATGTAATACTGCGTAAAATAAATTTAGTAACAAATTGTTTATGGTAGTATTTCGATTTTACAATGTTTGTCAATTTGTATTACGTGTAAAAAATAATTCAATGAATTTTTTACAAATTAAATGTTAATGTCGTTGTCAACCTGGATTAAAAAAAAATTTGTATTAATTCTCTATTAGTAATTAAGATTGTTTTACTATTATTATTATTATTAATACCGAAAATACATGCAGCTTTAATATTTTTTGGTCGATTTTAGCAGTTTGCATGTGTTCAGGTGTCATAATAGGAGACTGTCACTATTTATAGATGCCTATGGACAACTAATTCGTTTCGTTTGAAAGTTTTTCCATAAACTACTTGTAGGTAAAATTTATAACGTCTATTTGTTCTAAAACTAACTTGGTTAATGTAAAACATCATAAATATTTTTTTTTCAAAAATGTAAATTAGCTTCATATGTTATTGGTACAAAACGGCAAAAGGAGTTCTATAACCGGCTGACGGAATGAGTATCGATGGCATTTATATTTTAATCGTAGTAATAAAATACTAATTAAATATAGTAAATAATTCACACATTATAAAATCGTTTTTAAGTTGTGGTTTTTTAAGCTAATTCGTTCTATAAACAATATTTGTTAATTATAGTTATAAACAAAAAACTGAATATTTGTAGTTGTTTAAAAAAATATCAACCTAATCGTTTAGGAGATGATGAACTTTATAAATTCTTAGTAAATCATTGATCTTTCAGACATTGACCCGTGACAAAACTTTTTGATCATAGTACTATTAATGTGTAATTGCCCGAAGGCAAGCAGAATACATAAATCATATTTTGCAAATTTACGGTTAAGAAACAACTTTCTATGAATATACCATGTTTGCATTTATATCCGAGAAAAGGTTCCAACGGTCTGATAGCTAAATTGTGTATGCTTAAACACTCATCAAACTGAGGTTTATAAAAACATTTTTTAAATTATTATTTTCAGTTCAGGCTTCTCCTCAGTTTAAACATGCTTAAAGAAAAATAAAGCATATTTAATAAATTGTCGAGAGGAAACCTAAAATAATAACTGCAATATCATTTTAAATTCTTAAATTATACTTAAAATTTGTTTTTGTTTTTTGTTAACTTTAAATATAAAAAATATACGTAAAATGTTTAGTAAAAGTTACTAAAACGTACACAACGAAAAAATTCTAACAATATTGTAAATAAAATAGCTTACATCTTTAAACTTATATAACGCATTTATTTTCAATAAACCAATTTATTTTTTAACAATACAAGCTTGCCAGTATATTTGGTATAAATGCGGAAAGAAAATTAGATTGCTTTTAAAATTTTGTATTATAAAAATATTTGAATTCAAGCACTTAACAAAATTGTTCATATTACTTTATCATAAATGTTCACTTTTTTGTAACATCAACTTTAGATTGTTCGAGTTTACTTATTTGTTACACTTGTACATAAAAAGAAATAATTTACATTTAACATAAACAATAAGTAACAACAATATTAATTGCTATTAACATTTCTAACAGAAAAATCTAATCTAATACTAATACCATTAGTCTACGTTTTAATATGAGTATTAGACATTTTGGTATTATAGCTTTTTTAAATAGTTTCTTGGATTTTTAATAAACTGGTAGTAAGTTTGCATAATGTATTGTTCACATTAATTCATTTATACATTCTAATGACAAATAAGTTTTGTTATTCCATTTATCAGATAAATAACTTAATTTGTGCGCTTAAAAAAATATTTCTAAATCTAGTTTATGTAATAATTTAAACAAATCAAAGACAATAGTATATTATATACCAAGGTTGAGATCTTCTCAAGCGTGGTCTATATACAATTTTTTTCACTACTCAATTATTAATAAAACCTTTTTACCTGTTACGAAATCAAATTTAAAGTTTAGGATGTTAATTTCGAATTAAAAATTAAGTAAGTAATTGTGACAATTGTCAGTTTAATAGAATTAATTTTGACGTAATTCGTATAATTGTGATTTATAACACAGAAATAAATAGATTACGTAAGTTTTTTTGCTAAACTTACTAAAATTGTTTAAAAGCATTATTACTTTAAACATTTATAACATCTAAAACATATTTAATTTAATAATAATCACATTTAATTAAACGCAAACTTCAAATAACTTACATTTTTAGAATAAAATTAATTTATTTAATAAACGTTTTAGGTTCTTAAAATAGCATTAAATGAAATTTCATGCTTTTAGTAAACAGTTTTGCAAACTTTTTTCTTTAAAACTGTAATAGAATTATCAGAAAATGCAAATATGTTCATTATTAACTAGTTATTAATAATGAAATATTATTTACCTGCGTATAAAAAAGTGAAGTTGTACAAGCGAATTCACAAGAAAATTGTATGTAAAAATAAATTTACATTACATATTTCTTTTTATTGATTAGAAAAACATTTTTATAAGTTTTGCAAGATTTCAAATTTAACATTTGAATATTTAAAATTGACATATCTTTAATTTGTGATAAGTGCTCTTTTAAAAATTAGAAATGTTACAGAAAATGTAATAAATAATCTGCTCCCTACAAAATCAAAAAAAGTATACGAAGCAGAATACGAATATTTTCAAAGTTGGTGTACAGAAATGAAAGTAATTGAGATTTCTGAAAATAATAAAATTCCCTATTTTGACAAAGAAAGTAAACTAAAAAAACCTTCATTATGGCCAAAATATTTGATGCTTAAGGCCTGCTTAAATATATTTAAGAACATAGATATATTAAAATATTTTGATTGTTAGCATTCTTGAAGAGATTATCGACAGGATATGAAACTAAAATAACAAAAATTTTAGAACTAGAATATATTAATCGTTTTATAAATGCAGCAGATGACAAACCATATATGGCTTATAATGTAAGCGAAGCACAATATGACTTTCTCTTTCCTTATACATAAATATTACAGAATAATAATAAGCTCTCGTGCATATTAATTTACAAAAATAACATATATCAATTCAGTCGAGTTCTGTACAATTCATACCTAATCTAGTAAAGCTACTCTAGTATGACTGAATAAATTTTCAGATCATCCTTATAATGGGTTACAATGGTGCATGTAGACGTGAAGAAATACTTAACATTACAGTGAAAGATATTGAATTCAAAAGTCAAATGGTTATTGCATTAACAGTCCAATTGAAATTAATACAATTCGTAAGGCACCGAAAGTAAGTAAGCATATTTATTAAAACTACCGCAATCTGAGATTTTCAGTGGCCATTGCTTTCGAAACAATGGAAGTGACCTGATTACCATTAAAAGGCATGGTGGTTAAAAATATTCAGAAATTGCTGAAGGTTATATAGATGATTTTGCAACCAAAAAAAAAAATAGACGTAGCTCATAAACAAATGCCAGCACTTCCACCGTATCTTCACAACAACCATTAGATAACAGAACGGTTACTGTAAATAGTGAAGAAATAAGACAGAGTTATGTAGCCACACAAAACTTACCGGGGATCTTAATGAATGCACAGGATGGTTCAACGGTAAAGGTTTATGTTTACAATCATTGTACAGTTTACGGAGACAAATAATATCCAATATAAAGTATTATAAGTTATGTATTTACATATATACTTAAATTTTTCTTAAAATAAATTGTTCTGTTTAAATGCAACTCGGCGGAGTTGTAAAACCTTATTAATGTTATCCTCTTGTTCTACAAAATACAGTGTACTACACAGAAAAACAAAACAGTGTTTACCTTCCAAAATTTGTAATTTTTTATTAAACAGCACGCCAATTGCCAATCTAACAAAGTCACAGTTCGGTTGCTATAAAGTGTTATCTTACACAACTCAAACGAGTTCTTTAAAGTACTTGTTACAGTACCAAAATGGAAAAAAAGATATAATAGACATATCTTTTAGAATGTGTACATGAAAACTAAAATTCAAATTACTACAATGTATTAAAATATTATATTTATTAATAACCATTAAAACGTGTTTAATTTACGAGATCTCATCTTTATGTAAAATTCAGATATGTACAACATGATGTAGTAAATAATAAACATTTTATTTAAAAGCAGTGCGATAATGTTTTGGCATGATTATTTAAAAACAAATGTTTTCAAAGAAAAAACAACATTGCATTTTTCAAAATATTTTTTGACTATCACAAATCAAAAATATATTCATACAATAAACTATTTAGGTGCGAATTGCTTTTAACCTCAACATGTTCACCGACGTGATTATCCAACTTGGTTAATTGTGTATAGTCATTTTTTTAGTCATGTGCCACTGTCAGACTAGTGCGAATTTGAAAACCAAGACATTGAATTTAGGCAAAAAACAGGTTCGTTAACAGTTCAAGAAGATGAAAAAATATTATTAAAAAATGAATTGCAAGTTTCCAAAAAAAGTCGATTAATTTCTATTATTCGTTTTTTGCACGTGGAAGATTAACAAATTTCATCTTGTTTTACTTTATGGTAAACATTACCTGGCATATTTAATATTTTTATATGAACACTAGCGGACCCGACAGACTTCGTACTGTCAAAAAGATTTTTAATATTGCAATTTTTTGTTCCTACGTATTTTATAGTCGGGGCAAAAAATTCTCCTGAACAGAATCGTGATAGGACGTTGTGAATAAAAAATAATTAAATAAAACATATTATGTAAGGATTTCAAAGACGCGGTTGGTTGATATTTCGCAACATTATAACAACCGATCCAACCTTTAATTGAAGATTGTGAGGTGGCAATCCTGGCAAGTCCAGCGAGTTTAAAAATTTTAGTGCTGAATGGACTGTTCGACCACCTTCAAGCAAAGTTTCTGCAATTCCCGACGAAGCGAGTGCAAGTGCAATTTTATTTTGTGAGCGAATTGTTGCTAATATTATAGAAATCAAAAAAGTTTTTCCTGTACCACCAGGTGCATCTAAAAAGTAAATCCCGCTAGTTTCATCATTTGTTACTTTCATAAGAGTATCAAATACATACCTCTGTTTTGCAAACTCAGTATATAAGGTTACAGAAAATCCAAGAAAAACAACACAACGTACAACCGAAAATTGACATTGACAGTTTGTTGTTGTTTTTTTCTTTATTTGATTTGACTTGAAGTCCTTTAAGCCGTACCAATGTTTTATGTCTATAAAATAATGATATTAAAACTTTTTTTAACGCGGTTTGTATTTGACTGATTTAATGACGTGAAAACTGCTGCATTTTACTTCGCGTGCCGATAGTAAAACAAAAGAAATTTAATATGAACTTTATACAATAGCATGCTAAAATTGACTGTTTTATTTATAAAATTTTTTTATCGGAAAAAGAAAATGGCTGTTTTAATAGTTTTTCCGGCAATTATTTCAATTTTTCTCGCCGTAAAAACCATCCTTGAACTCCAACGAACATTTAAAAAAAAAATTTGTCAAATTGGTCCAGGCGTTATTGAGTTATGCGCTTACCAACACATTTTGCGATTCATTTTTATATTATAGATAATAAGTTACTCCATGCAGGTTATTGTCATTAATCTGTAAAAATTATTG
The DNA here is from genome assembly GCA_035610365.1 of Aquatica leii. NCBI lineage: Eukaryota > Metazoa > Arthropoda > Insecta > Coleoptera > Lampyridae > Aquatica > Aquatica leii. The sequence goes on from CM069432.1 coordinate 54,098,683, forward strand.
ACCTACTTCAGGTATTAATCTTGCAAAAAAGAATTACACGGTCGTGTATCAAATATTGATCTTCCGCAATATAATAGAGTTACATGTATTAGTACTTTTAACCCCTTGGCTACCGGCCGCATTTTGATTGGCGCCCGCTGTATACCGTTTTTCATAGCGCGTCTGCGTATGCTAGAGAAGCATTGCGGCGACTGCTTTATCCTGTATTTTAAATTCTAAATAAAAATCTACATGTAATTCAATTAATTTATTTTTGTATTTAGTAAAAAAAATTAATTACTATGGTGCTGGTCAAAATGTTTCTTTGAACACAACGGGACCTTACATTCGGAGCAAAAACTCACTGTGTACTTATTTTTATTTTTATATATGTTATAACATACCGAACATCTTCTTCTTTTTTGCTCACCTTTAGGCAAACATATTAAATTATGAGTTTTGGTTGGTTCATCAGATTTCACTTTTCGTTTCCTCTTATTGTACGCATCGCGTTGTTTTTCATATCCAGGTTTATAGGACGCTAATAGGTCATCGCATAACAGTTTTGTAAAATCTGTTAGACTGACTGGGTTGTTTGATATACTATAAAAAACTTTGGCATTTAGCACCATTCTTTGTAAAATATGTATACCCAATTTCTTGAACCAGCAGTAATTTTTCCTCGCAGCGTTGTAAGGCTCTAGATCTTGGTCGATTGCATCTACTGCTCCCATGTTCATATTGTAGTGTTGAATGTGGTGAGGTTTCTTGTAAAACACTTCTTTTTTGAGGATGGTGTCATATCTAGACTTATCCTCAAAGCCGGCTGTTAGTTTTGTGGTTAAAACGTAAACATCACGCTTGTCTTTGAATCTGACCAGCAACAAATCGTTTTTTCTAACAAAACAGGATTGCCCTCTTTCTAGCGGAATTTCTGCTAATTGCTTTGGAACTCCTCTATTTTGTTTGATAGTTCCCGTAACGTAGGTATTTTTTGTAAGTAAAAATTCTGCTAGTCTAATGGATAAGTACCAATTGTCCAATATAACCTCTCTTCCGTCTTCAAGTAAATTTTGTATAAGATGCACAACCACCCTTTCAGACATTGATAAATTTTCGGTTCCTTGTATGTGCGTAACGTCATAAATGTCTTTTCCAATGTATAGTGCAAAATTATAGGTGTAACCTTTCAAGAGAGGATCACTTGGGGATACACAAAATAATTTCAAACCAAAACGTGAACGTTTCGTCTTGATGTATTGCTTGAAATGTAACCGCCCTTTATACAGCATCAAACACTCGTCTAAAGCAAAGGTTTTACCTACATCAACGAATATTGTAGTATTTTCTCGTATGTAAGCAAAAAACATAGCTACTCTTGATAGAGGTTTAGATGTATCACAAAAAAAATAAAATTCAAACTACCTGGCTCTGCTCATTATCTTAGCTGTAAATACTGGTGGTCCTTGTAATAAAAAGTCTGTTGGCCAGTAATCAGATATTTTTGGCAAATGCGATTGACCCATGAGGAAAATGAGAGCAATAAAAGTGTACATTTCGCTGACTGTCACATCCCTCCAATATAAACCATGAATTTTCATATTTAAATTTTTATTTTTTTCAAGGTACATCAGAGCTCTTTCGTTGGTCCATTTGCATAAATTACTCACTATATTTGGCGAGACGAATGCTTCAAAGCATTCCTTGGGAGTTTTTGGTTCATTTAAATTGAGCCCAGGATGAACATCGTATTGAAAATTCTTCTCATAAATAACTGTCTCCCTTTTGTCTTGAAAAGGATTACCCACAATTTTCCAATCGCCAAATTGAACAGGCGGAATATTATCATCTGACTCAGAATTTGAAAAATCAGATTCATCGCTGTCGTCAGAAACGTCCGCGGCAGAATCATATTCAAAATCAGGATCAATATCACTTAGATCGCTATTTTCTAATTCCGATAAATCCATCTTTGTATTTCGTAACCAAATTTCAAATACGTAATACACTCCAACAATGGCAACGCTTTACTGAACAGGCTACGACGCGCAAAAGCAATAAATGTTAGAACCAGACTGAAAGGCGTTGCATTTCCCCTCCAGTTTTTGTTAAGCTATCATACCGGTACTTCCAACTTCATTGTAAAATGATGCATAAGTCTGCATCACTGTATATCGCTTAAAATACTTTGATGCAAACGGTTGCATCACGGAATATTACCCTTGACATAACATGATGCAACCGTTTGCATCACGGTAGTGAAGAGGTTAATAGAACAAGCGTTGATTACGCTTGTCCCATATTTTGTACGTGATATAAAAGGAAAAAAATTTAAAACAAATAAAAACTATGTATGTATATACATTTGTTTTTTGTCTAAAACAATTCATTTAGAAACTTTAACAGACTTAACATCAAAACGTTTTATTGTTGCTTTGAGACGTTTTGTAAACCAGCTTACATATTTTCTGGTAAGCCGACAAACTTTGCAGCGTCTAATAAAGAAATGAGCATGTATACGAATTTCTATTTAAATAAAACAAAGATATCAACTACAATGTGGGCAAATGAAAATATTACATGGTTCTTTATTCCACCAAAATCTCATTATGGTGGCATTTGGGAATCCGCTGTTAAAAGCGTTAAGGATATTAACAACAATTATATATAATACTTAACACATGATGCGTTTTATACTGTGTTAATACAAATTTAGTCTGCACTTCAGATCCACTATGTATGCAATCTCATCTGATCCTAACAATTATCAATCTCTTACTCTATCTAATTTTTTAATTTACAAAACAGTCATAACAGTGCCAGTCTATCGAAATATCAACTAATGCAACAGTTGTATCAACAATTTTAGCAAAGATTGTCGCAATAAATTTTTTTTCTACACTATTTATACGAAATAAGTGGGACGTTCAAATTGGGGCCTTGGTAATGTAACAAAATGAAAATTTACCACTGTGTGAATGTGTCATCAGCAGAACAGTTCAAGTAGGATTTTTAAAAGAGCTATAACTAAAATATGTTTATTACCATTACCTGAATATAAAAATTCTACGATTTAAAAATAATACTTTATTTATATGTATTTGTATTCAGTTTAAGTTTTGTTTATTTTTATGTATGTTCTCAGCGTTGTTATCTTGAACGTATATTCACACGTTTATAAAATTAATATTTAAATACACTTCTTGTGAAAGCACAATGGTGCACAATTAAATACAAAAATAAAGTTAATTCAGAGCAATGGTCTTTTATTAACACCTCCAAATTAAACAATCTAATATATCGATAACAAAATCTTTGTGCAAAATAGTGCATTATTTCTTGCAATACTAGTTTTTACTGCTAATGTGTACGTGTAACTCCTTCGTGTGTGTTATCCAACTTCAGTAATGAAACTGCATAAAGCTTAACGACATCGAAATGTATAAACTAAATATGTTGCTCGAATGTAGGCAGGTCGTTTGAAAGTAAAATGTGCAGGAAACGTGCTCCATGTTTACTGCACCTCAGGTTACCCGGAATCACATTATACATCGAGAATCTTTAGTTTACAATCCTTTACATATTTTTTTTTACTGAAATCAAAATATCTACGCATAAGATAAGTTGCTTCGTTTTGATCGTATTTTTTGCATAAAATGCATTTTAACAGGTAATTAACAAACACACACACAGCGTTTTAATTTAAACAATTTACTATCTAAAATGTTTCTGCAATCCGCTAAATAGCTTGTTTTATTTTAATTTCTCCTTAACTGCCTGTATAGTTGTTGGTTTCAAAACAAAACGTTTCGTAGAGTGTCTATAATTTCCTACTTTTCTGAACTCGGTATAATCTAAGGTATAACCATTGGATGTGTAAAGTACAACAAAATTAATTATTATTTCAATTTTTTTTCTTGTGTAATACGATTTTAATTTCTTAGAAATTACGTTTGTTTTTGCAAAATTAAGTAATATTAGACTTTTTCTTTTTGTAAGTTATTGTGGTAGGAAGTCTGATCATCAGTTATTGTCGGTGAGGCAATCATGTGCCGTATAAAATTAGTTTGCGCCAATGCTGCTCAAAAATTAACTATATACCAATAAGTAGAATAATTAAAATCAGTTTTATACATTAAACTTTATTTTTACAACGTAATGATTTATTTATGTATGTATTTAGACTAACCCACATAACAGTTTTTATTTCTTTTTATACATAGTGTCAACAAACTATTTAATGAAACAGGTCCGTAAGTTTTCATTTATTTTTTTTTTGTTTTATTAGAACTTTTATTTTGACATTTTTGCTTGTATTGATGCTATCATTTTACCTTTTAAATTAGTTAGACTCACGTTGTATATATTTACCCCTTTCTAACATGTTTTTTTTAAATAATGGAGTTTTGTATCATTTATGGATTTCTAATGTGATTTTATCAAGCAGCGTGCATTTAGTGTCAACTTTTTTATCCGAATAAACAACACCGTGACGGATTCTTCTGCTGATTATATATAATTTTTTTTTGGTTTTAGAAATTTATCCATTAACCACAAGTATTTTTTAATTTAGGCTACAAGGGATTTCCAGTAGAATATTGATTTCTTTTATAAAGTGTACTATGTCATTATAGATTGCATTATTTTTCATATTTACAAGATGCGCTGTGTTGCATGGAAATTGAATATTCTCATTTGACAATTTTGCTATAAATGCTGTTCTGGTGCTGTTATATTTCATACAGTTAAAAAGTAAATGGTTAATGTCTCCAATTGAGGTGTTGTCACACTTACACTTATTAGTGTCTTCGATTCCAATTTTATGAAGGTGCGCTGGGAATCTTCCGTGGTTTAGTCGAAGACGTACAATACACAAAATAAAAAATCTGGAATAGTATGGACCAGTCATAAAGTCGTTCTCTTTGGGTACACTGGGTTTAATAATATATAATTGTTATTATTCTTAGTAGCATAATTTTGCCATATTTCCTCCCATTCACTACGACATCTATCTTTTAATGATGGGTTAATATCCGTAAACGGTAAATAATTGTCAATTAACGACAGAGATGTTGCTTGTTTAGCTATTACATCTACTACTTCGTTTTCTTCAATACCTGCATGTCCCTTAACCCAAACGTAGACTATTTTATATCCTTTTTGTGTTAACTGTAATTAATATGACATAATTTCACAAATTAATTGATTATACATTTGCTTAACAGAGAAATTGCATATAGACTCCAAAACCGATTTAGAATCTGATAAAATAATAATTTTAAACAAGTTGTTTTCAGTAGCCCACTGCAAAGCTTTTTGAATTGCATATGCTTCTGCTGTATAAACTGAACAATAAGTATTTAACTTGTATTTAAAAGATAGATTGACATTGTGAACGTAAAAAGCTGCTCCTGTTCCGTTTTTGTTTTTTGATCCATCAGTGAATATCTTTGTATACTCGTTGTAATCCGCAAAAACCGATCTCAAAATAGCTCTATTAACTTGAATATGATTGGTGTACTCTGGAAATAGGTCCGTAGATTTAACTTTAGACACTACGTAGTTTAATGAGTAGTAAGGCGGTTTCTTTAAATCTTGGGTTGGTGAATATTGTAGTGTGTCATTATATGCATCTACCAATGGAGTGTATAGAAATTAACTCTTTTTTGTGTGTTATGCGTTTTATTTGATTATTTACATACTTGTGCTTTGGTAGCTAACACACGTCTTACTGCCATCTTTCTTACATTACTAAAAATCCCCACTTTGCTACAAGGCGGCAAATACAAAAGACATAAGAGATTTAACATAAGCTGCCCGCCTTGAAGTGTTGGAAAATACTTCAACTTAAAAATTTATGAAACAATATTAACATAACTTAACTAGGTACATCTAAAACAGAAAATGGTACATATTAATATAAACTAAATAAACATGATTCTTCTAGCATGATGCCATCTAATTGTCTTCTTGATTATCTATAGGTAAGACAGCAATCTTGTTTACTGGAACCTTCACTATACCACTTGCACATCGTATAGTCACTACTCTGGTAACATTGTCTTTTCCTGGATGAAGAACAATTATTCTGCCAATAAACCATTTTGATGGTGGAAGTTGTTGATTTTTTATGATTACCAACATGCCAACCTTAAATTTGTAGTTGTTCTTCTGCCATTTTGTTCGACGTTGCAGGTGAGTAACATAATCTTGTGACCACTGCTTCCAGTGCATTTGATTAAGCCTTTGTAATAACTCATATCTTGTTAATCTATTTGCAGGTGCATCTGATACGTCTGGATCAGCAATTGTTGTAAATTGACGACCAATAAGAAAATGTGCCGGAGTTAAAATGTTAAGATCGTTTGGATCATTACTTAAAACGGATAAGGGACGAGAGTTTAGACATGATTCAATTTGTGCTAATAACGTACTGAACTCTTCGTAGGTAAGTATTATATTTGTAAGTAATCTTTTTAAGTGGTTTTTAACGCTTTTTATTCCAGATTCCCAAAGCCCGCCGAAGTTTGGTGAATGAGGAGGAATAAAAGACCAATTTATACCTTCATCGGCCAATGAATTTGTGAGATAATTATCGTTCTTTAAAGGAAATTGTCCAAGTAATTTTAATTCATTGTTGGCCCCTACAAAGTTAGTGCCATTATCACTAAAAATATTTAAAGGTTTCCCTCTTCTAGCAATAAACCGCTTGAGTGATAGCAAAAATGTTTTTGTACTTAGATCTGTAACTGCTTCAATATGTACTGCTTTAGTTGAAAAACATATGAATAAACATATATAAGCTTTTAAAGTTTTATTTCCTCTACCAAGTTTCTCCCTTATTACATAAGGACCGCCATAATCTACGCCCGTACTATGAAATGGATACATGATGAGTGTACGTTCCTTTGGTAATTCGCCCATAATTTGATTACAAGGTTTCGCATTAAATTTAAAGCACCTTATACAATTTTTTACAATCTTTTTTGCAATATTTCTTCCGTTAATTGGCCAAAATTGTTCCCTAATAGAATTTAATAAAAGTTTAGGACCTGCATGAAGAAGTTTTTCATGCTCTGTTCTAAATAAAAGATCAGTAAAATGATTGTGATTTGGAAGTAATATAGGGTGTTTTTTGTCATAAGTAAAATTAGATAATTTCAATCTCCCTCCTACTCTTAATAAATTTTGGTTATCTAAAAACGGTGTTAAACTTAACAATTTGCTTTTAGAATCTAGTTCCTTATTATTTTTTAGCCGATAGTATTCCTGGGGAAATGACATTTGCTGTACGATTACAATAAATTTTCTGAAAGCTATTGTTAATTCAGAAATTGTCAAAGGACCTAATTGTTTAGTTTTAGGATGTAAACTGTTATGTCTAAATCTAAGGCAATATGCTGCAATTCGTTTTAGTTTGTTTAAATTTGAATACTTCTCTATTGGAAATGAATCTTGTACGTGTGTGTTAAAAGCATGAGCTGTACGTTTTAATTCTGGTAATTGTTGAATGTTCGTAGAGGTTAATCTAGTAGGATAATTATCAACATTTTCATGTAGCCACTGAGAACCTGTCCACCATAAAGTATTATTTATTAACTGATCGGGTAAAGTACCTCTTGAAATTATATCTGCTGCGTTATCTGAAGAATCGATATGATACCAATTTGAGATTTCACTCAATCTTTGTATTTCTGCCACACGATTAGCTATGTATGTATTCCATTTGTTCGATTCTGATCTAATCCAGCATAAAGTTATTTCTGAATCACACCAGTAAAATTCTTTATTTATTTTTACTGTTAGGATTTTTTTGAACTTGTCAGCCATTTTTGCTCCCAAAACTGCTGCGCAACGCTCAAGTCGTGGTAAAGTTACTTTTTTTGTGGGTGCTACCCGTGATTTGGCTGCTAATAATACTGTTTGGGTTTGATATAATTCATTGTAAGACTTCAAATATATACAAGTGCCGTAAGCACGTTCTGAGGCATCTGTGAAAATGTGTAATTCAACATAGTCTTTATTAGGTATTAAAGCAAATCGCGGAACGTAAATTTGATTAATGTAGTGTAATTTTTCTCTAAATTTAAGCCACTTTGAATGCAGGTTCATTGGTATTGATTCATCCCAACCGATATTGAGCTGCCATAGTTCTTGAATTATCAATTTTGCTAATAAAATAATTGGAGATAAAAATCCTAATGGATCATAAAGTTTAGCTGTATCAGATAATATTGTACGTTTTGTAACCTCACTTTGAATTGGTAAACACTTAAATGTATATGTAATTTTATCCTCTGATGGAATCCAATTTACACCTAACGTTTTGTTGTCTTTGTCCGATAATTTCAACATATTCGAGGTTTGATCACTTAATTCAGTAACATTACTTCTAAATTTACGTAAAATAAATCCCGCATTCTTTAATAAATTGCAAATATTAAGTTTAATTAATTTAAGTTTCTTTAAATTGTTTGATCCTGTGATTAGATCGCCGACATAGAAATCATTTTTAATTATTTCAGATTCTGTAGGAAATTCTCGTTGATTATCAAGCGCTACTTGCATTAAGCATCTAACCGCAAGGTACGGTGCTGATGTGGTACCATATGTAACCGTATTTAATTTATAAACTGAAATGTCGTCGTTGGTGTTTTCGCGCCACAGTATTTGTTGATATTTGCGTTGTGATGTACATATCCATATCTGTCGATACATTTTTTCAATATCGCTTGTTATTACATACTCATATGTTCTAAATCTAGCTAATATAGAAAATATATCATTTTGTAGAATAGGACCTTTAAACTGAACATCATTTATTGAGAACCCATCTTGTAATCTACATGAACCATCAAAAACTACCCTAAGCTTAGTGGTTTCACTAGACTCTTTTAGTACACAATGGTGCGGTAAATAGAAAGCCTTTTCATCGATTTGATCTGAGTTTACCTTTGTCATATGATTTAGCGTTAAATATTCATTAATAAATTCTGTGTATTTGACCTTTAATTCTTGATCTTTTTCAAACCTCCTTTCTAAGTTAATAAGTCGCGTTTTTGCAATTTCGTATGAACTACCTATATGAATTAAGTTTGGTTTAAATGGAATTTTTACTACAAATTTTCCTGCTTCATCGCGTCTAGTTGTTTCAGAAAAGTATGTTTCACAATAGTTGTCATCGTCATTAAATGTTCGTTTAGGTGACACAAATTCGTCTAATTCCCAAAATCTTTCTATATTTTTATTTAATTGCTCAATTGAAGTATAAAAACCTTGTACTGTGTTCTGTAATTCAGTATGTTTTATTATTTCACCTGATAATATCCATCCTAATTTAGTTTTTTGCATTATTATTTCGTTGTGTTTAATTTGACCTACGCATAATAATGACCAAAAAGTACTTGCACCAATTAATATGTCTATCGGATTTGCTTCATTAAATGTGGAATCTGCTAATTTAATATTGGGTGGAATTGAAATGATTTTTTATTAAACGAATTTAATGGTAAGGCATTTGTAATTTGTGAGACTATTAGGCATTTTAAAGAATTTGTGTAATTATTATGACATGATTTGAATGTAACATCTACATATTCAGATATGTTTAATAATCCGCGGCCAATTCCTACTACGTTTAATGTTATTGGATTTCTACGTAAATTTAATTTTTCACACAACGATTCCGTAATAAAATCTGATTGCGAAGCCGAGTCGAGTAATGCCCTTACCTTATGCGTATTATTTTGTGAATCCTTAACTAGTACAATAACTGTTGATAAGAGCGTTTGTGAAATTTCATTTAGTGATGAACAATTAGAGACTAAATCGATTGCGTCTGAGGTACATGCTTCGTTGACCTTGTCAGTATTAGTAATATTAGACTTTATATTATCAATGTGAAGTAGCGTATGGTGTCTTTTTGAACATTTTCGGCAATTTGACCTTGAGTTGCAGTCACTAATGTAATGACCTTTGCGTAAACAATTTATGCAAACTTTGAGTTCGCGTATTCTTTCATTTTTAGCCCTACTATCTAATTTTAAAAACTTATCGCATTCGTATAATGCATGCGCTTGGTTGCAAAAAATGCACGTTGAATTTATTGTTGCAAAGACATTCCGAACTGGCTTTGGTCGTTGATAACTACTTGTATGTTCCACTAATTTGTGGTTAATTACCTCAAGTGTATTTTGTTTGCAATTTAAAAATTCTAATAAATTATTTAAAGAAGGAATACTTGACGTATCTACAAACTCAGAATTTAATTTTGTTTGCCAATCCTTTATGGTTTGATTATCTAATTTTGATGTTATAATAGGAACTAGTAATGCACTCCACGAGTCTACAGGCTGCCCTAATGATCGTAAAAAATTTACATGCGTTTGTACGGTATTAATTAGATGCCTTAAATGTAATGAGGAATCCTTTGTTATGTTTTGTATATTTAAAATAGTTTGTACATGATTTGAAATAATTCTGCGTTTATTGTCGTACCTTTTTTTTAATAAATCCCATGCGATTTCATAATTTAGTTCTGTAGTTTCAAGAGTAGCAATTAAACCATGTGGTTCACCTTTTACTGACGATTTTAAATAAGTTAACTTTTGAACATTTGTAATTTCATTATTGAGATGAATTAAAGAATTGAATGCGTCATAAAAGCTGCACCACGTTGTAAATGTTCCGTCAAAAGAAGGTAAATTAATTGGAGGTAGTTTTACTGCTAGCATTGGTTTATTTTGCATAGAAGAGTTTGCTTGCAATTGATTAATTTCATTAACACTTGTTAAATTTACATTTACTTGTTGATTGTCCAAAAATGAATTTGCCTTACTTGTCAATAAATAAAACGAGTTTTCAAATGATTCGCGTTCGTTACATTCACGAGTGTATTCGTCCTCATTCTCAAACGTTAAAAGTTCAATGTCATTTTGAAATTGTTCAAAAGGATCAAATATTAATTCAACCTTTTCTAATCTTTTCTTTAAGTTTGTGAAATCTTCAGTAATAAAACATTCTTTATTTAAGCTTTGTAAATATTTTTCGAAATTTGTTAATTGTTGTTTAAATATTCCTCGTTTGAAACGTAATGTTTTGAGTTCAGTAGCCATTTTACACAAATTTAAATTAATAGAATAAAAGGAATTTTAAATTTAAGGATATTTTACTTGCTTTGTTATTGCTGCTGTTGATGCACGTGCACGAGCTGAGTTTCCTTGATTTTGTCGAACACCTGCGTGGCCTTGTTCGCTGCCGCTTGCTTCAATGTTGTAAGGGTGAAAATTGCTTGATTGGCTTGTGATTTACTTAATTTCTTCTTGTTTTCGTAAGTGTGGTTGCTAATTACTTCTTATCTGGCTTGCGAAGGACCAATGTATAGAAATTAACTCTTTTTTGTGTGTTATGCGTTTTATTTGATTATTTACATACTTGTGCTTTGGTAGCTAACACACGTCTTTCTGCCATCTTTCTTACATTACTAAAAATCCCCACTTTGCTACAAGGCGGCAAATACAAAAGACATAAGAGATTTAACAGGAGGATTATTTTTTATTCGCCAATACTTATTACTCATGCATTCAAGAAATAAAGAGTGAATAGTACTCAATAAGAATTTGTTTGATACCGTTATCTTAATAATTAGCTTACGTGAAAGGTAACGTCTTCTTAAAGATAAAGGAGGTTCTTGAGCTTCTGTTAGAATAGCATTTGTTGGGGATGATTTCATTGCTCCTATAGATATTCTCAGAGCTTGATATTGTAATCTATCTATAACTAAAAGATTTGATTTTGAAGTTGAACAGTAAGCAACACATCCGTAATCCATTGAGCGAATGTAATGTTTTTAAAATTGTATGCATGTTTTTGTGTCGGCACCCCATTTTGTTTTTGAGACGTATCTCAAAATATTGATACCCTTTTCACATTTGGCTTTAATTAATTGGATATGTTTAATCCATAGCAGTTTACTGTCTAGGACTATTTATATGTATTTTGTAATGGAATACGAACTTCTATGTAATTTCCAACTTTTAGCTTGTGACGGGTAAATGCGAGGGTAAATGTTACATTGGCGGTTTTTTCAGGAGCCAGTGAAAACCCATGATTTTGCATCCATGGTTTGATAACACTTATAATGTGTTTCAAATCGTTCATACATTCGTCATACGAATTACGTATGGTGTAAAAGCATACATCATCTGCGAATTGAATACAATTAGTGTTATCGTCCCACAACTTATGTAAGCTAGCAGTGTAGATATTAAATAGCAAGGGACTCAATACTGAACCTTGCGGAATTCCATGACTAACGTATCTTGGACCGTACAACAAATTATTGTGATCTCGTATATAAACTTTTCTGTAAGTGTAAAGGTTAACTAAATTAGTAGCTGCATATTCTGACAACCCTAAGTTTATCTTATCTAACTTTAATTTTAGTATATTTAAATTAACAGCATCATAAGCTCCTGTTAAATCTAGGAATAAACAAGTTAAATATTTGTTTGCTGACAGAGAGTACTGAATGTCTGACACTAAATGAATGATTGCATTTTGGGTTCCTATACCTCTACGAAAACCGTATTGATTCGATGGAAGCAACGAATTGTATTCACAGTGCCACTCTAAACGGTTCTTAATTATTCTTTCAAATGTCTTCGTGAAACACGACATTAACGATATAGGCCTATACGACGAAGTCATAGAGGCATCTTTTAATGGTTTTAAGAAAAAAATTACAACGCTATCTTTTAGTTGTGTCGCGTAAGAATTTCTTAGTCACCAATTATTAAAAATGTCTAACAAGATGAGTAATGCTTTAGATGGAATATTAGAAATGATCGAATAAGTGTAATTATCAAGACCAGGAGCAGTTGATTTAGATGATTGTTTAATTACTGACTGAAACTCATCTATTGTAAGAGGTTGATCAAAAAATTGCTTGTGATTAGGTGCAGTAAGACAATGAATTAGATTAGGAACAATTGGCGGTGCATACTTATCGAATAGATCCATTATCACTGTTTCGTCTATTATAGTTTTTCTGCAAGATTTGGTAGAAGCGCTAATGCGTTTATTGTTGGTCCAAATATCTGTGCTTGGAGTATTTCTATTAAGTTTATTTAGAAATGCTTGCCAAGAATTTCTGCTTTTTTGAAGTAGAAATCTTTTATTTATAGCCGTTAATTTTTTATATTTAAGATAGTTTTCCAAGGAAGATTGCTGTTTATACTTTCTTGAGGCTTCCTTTTTGTCATTAATTATTTGTGTACAGGCATGATCTCACCATAACGGTTTTCTACAGTTTGATTGAAACGGCTTGTTTACTTTTAGAGATAGAGAAGCTGCTTTATCTATAACCTGCATTAATTTCTGCAATTTTTGGTTAGTATTGCTACAATCGGTTGGTATGTTTATTAGTTCGGTGTTTATTACCGTTTTAAAGCGATCCCAGTTAGCTGCCGAATCATTCCACTTTGTAGATGGGTAGATTAGGCATGGTTCCACGTTTTCGTTAATTTCTATAAGTAGAGCATAATGATCTGAACCTAGTGCATCATTTAAGACTTTCCAAACTATTGTCCCTGATAAAAGAGGAGAAACTATAGTTAGATCTAAAGCTGAGGGCTTATGATATGGAGATGTGATAAGTGTAGGGGTACCGTCATTAATTACTATAAACTCACAATCATCTATCGCTTCAACTAATTTTGTTCCTTGTAGGTTATCATGAGTTCCTCCCCATAGAGTATGGTGGCAATTAAAATCACCTCCAATTATTATGTTGTCAGAAAATTGATTGAAAATGTTAGTCCAGTCTGCTTTTGTAGCTTGAACATTAGGTGGTTTATATATCGAAACAATAGATAGGTGATATTTTTCCAACAATATAGCGCACACTTCGATGCGTGAGTTATAATTGTTATTTAAGTTGATGTGGGAGAATAGATGTACCTGGGGTATGAAGATTGCAACACCTCCGTAACCATCGTTTCTGTCACGTTTTAGCATATTAAAACCTTTTATTTTAAAGTTGAATTGAGGATTAAGCCAAGTTTCGTACACAATTATTATGTCGACCTTGTTTTTACTTAAAAATAATTGTAGCAAAGCTTTGTTTTTATATAAAGATCTAGAATTCCACTGTATAATTTTCAAATTTTTATCGTTATTGGCCATCGGTTTCGCTATTTGTGATATTGTCTAAAATCATAGATATACGTTTTTGGATTTCCTGTTTTTTAAGCATTTCAAAATTATACTCGGGAACTAATGTTTTAAATATATTTACAAACGCGTACGTTACTTCCTCAACTAATTTTGTTTTTTGTTGGAGATTGTTGGTATAACAGAACTTTGACGTTACTGGTTGTGCAATATTGTATTCAATATTATTAACAGATTGATCAGTCAAAGCGGTTGGAGAAATTGGTGCTTTACGTTTTTTAATTTGTACCGATGAACGCGAAATATTTAATTTTTGTATTTTTGGGTCTGCTTAGAAATAGGTTGCGTAAATGATGTTATTGTTGGTAAAGAAGGAAAGTTTTCGATAGTATTGAGGACTTCAAAACGATTATTAGTTGTAATTTTGTTGTATGAAGGGTTATTAACTAACAGTTTGGCTTTTTTAAACGAAACATTTTTAGTAGCCATTACTTTTTTAATGCTTAACTGTTTCTGATATATTGGACAATTTTTATAGACGGATAGATGGTCGTGTGCCTTACAATGAACAGAAAATGGAGTTTTTTTGCGCGGTTGGTTAGCGTCATGATTTTCTGATTCTCCACACACTCTGCATCTTAAAGAACCTTTGCATAAGTTAGAATTATGTCCATATCGTAAACACTTATTACATTGCACAACGGGGTATATATATACGGTTCAACAAGAAAGTTTACACTATTTATGCGTACGTTATGCGGTATCGTATTACCCAAAAAGGAAGCAATGATTAATTGTCGTTTAACAAATTTAGTATTACCGTCCGGTTTTACTATTTTTTTATTCATACGTTTAACTGAATTGTATTTTTCAGATATTCTTCACTAAAAAACGTATCTACCATTTTTATGATACCTTTTCTTTGTGTGAAAAAAGTTGGAATGTATGCTATAAGATTGTGTTTAGTTATTGATTCATGGTTAATTAGTTGATTAGCTACTAAGTACGATTTGAACAAAACTTTAATTCTGTTTATACCAATAGGAATAATATCTATAATTGATTGCTTAAAAATTTCACATTCGTGTAAATAATGTCCAATACGTATCGGATGTAATCTACCTAAATTTTTACTTGAATGTTCTACGTATACACAGTAGGGACCGGTATCGACTGATCTATATCGATTATTAAAATTTATAAATTGTATATTTGTATTATCACTCGGTTTGGTATTTGTAAATAAATTTACACTTACATGAGGTTCATCGTTATCGATGATAATGGGCTACCCGGGGTCGCCCGGTATATTTGCCATGTGTAGATACACTTATGATTAACAGCCACTATCACACTCCACACAAATTAGTTTATTAATAAAACAGTAGTTTTAATTTCGAATACAACCGTATACTTCGTCTACTTAACTTGAGCTCTGAAGTACGAATGAAAACATACTTGATTATATGTTAGTAATGGTTGAATAATTTTTTTTGTAATTCTAGAAATTTCAATGCTTGTCATATTTTATGATAAAAAATAGTATTATTTTTAAACACAACGGCAACTTGTTACACCTATGTCGACACGACATTTAGGATATTTGTACATGCAAGCAACAAATTGAACATAATGTTTATGAATGTTACATTACAAGTGCATGTACGGTAGAGTAAGCACAAATGATGACAAAACCTTACACAGTGTATTCTGTTTCCACTGTACATTTTCATAATTGTTTTACCAGAATATTTTGTTTTTTAACAACTAGTTTTTGTTTTATATTTACGAATTGCTTGCTTTAGCTATAAGTGAGAAAAATTTCTACAATATTGATTGTCAACAAAAAATAATACAACGATTACTGAATAAAACATTGTTGTGTATGCAAGATTAGTTTTCGTTTACCTTAAAACCGCAACGCTTGAGAAATAATTTATTTAGAAGGAAAATAGGATATCCGGTTTCCACCACTTTTTTTTGTATAAAAAACGTTGTGAATTATTAAATCTTAAGTAATTTAATAATTTAACAATTAACTTCATAACAGTTGTTTGTACAACAGCCCTGCGGCTTTTTATTGCGTTGCTGTATTGATTAATACTGTTGTTTTATCTGAGAAGAATATTATGTTAAAATTATTAACAACAATTGAGTTGATCAGTTAAATTAAAAAGTTTTGTATTGCTTTTTATTTTTTTTGTACATGGTACAAAAAATGTATTTGTGTAAATATTTACAATTGTAGCTAAAATATATTTTTAAATATAGACGAAAACAGTTTAAACCACATACAAATTTCACAATTGACGTTAAATTCCATACTTTATGCTGCATTCAATGTCAAGTCTTTAAGCCCTTCAGGGGGATGTAGCTCAGAGTTGTATTTTACATTTTATAACACACGGAAATTGTATAGAGAGTTGATTTAAGAAAAATGTAAATAAACAGCATTGATATGAAACCTTAGTTCGAGTGTAGTAGATAAAATTTTTCCCAATAGGAAAACATTTACATAGTTTTTATTAAAGATTGGAATTTAAATAAAATTTCATTTTTTGTGTATTCAGTTTTTTTTCTAAATTATATTTTTCGTAACGTTGATATAAATGTAAAAAAACTAAACCAAAAATATTAAATATACATAAAGTAAAAAAATAAACTAAATAAATGGCATACAGAAATAAACATTTGACGATTGACTTTTATTCAAGTTTGTAGAAAAAAAAATTTACACTAAATTACATTCAGTTTAAAGAGTGAAAATTTAATTTTAGTTTATATTTTTTATAGAAATGCGGTTTTTACTTTCACTCAAAAAGTAAATTTAAAATTCTTTTTGACTCGAATATGAAATTTAGCGAGATCTTACAAGAATTTTATCAGAAATATGTATACATTTATATAATGTTTTTTTTATGTTTATGCAACAATTTAATTTAAATAAATTAATTTGAAATAAGTTTTAATTTTTAGTCGCATTGAGTACACAGCCTTCTGTATATAAAAGTTGTATATACACAGTTCCTTGTTTTGTGTACTTAGGATACTTTTAATTTTTTCTGCTTTTACCCTCCTAAATAATGTAAAAGTGTTTATTTTTTTAGATTGGAAAAAAGGTCTAATGCAATTAATTGAGCAAATGTTTACGCTATTAACGTTTTTAAACTCTCGTGAAGCTACCCATAAATTTAGTCGTAAAATTAACATTATTTATTAAATTTTGTTAATAAATAAACTATGTGTTTACAGACTAAAATATAACAAACAATGATAACTTTAAATCGGATTTTACCCATGATAATTGTTCTTTTTTAATGCCATTGTGTCATAGATTTGTTGGTTAGAGGTTAGAGTAAGTATTCTATTTATTAACAAAATGTAATAAATAATACTGTAATATAACTAAACATATAAACTAAATGTATATATTAAAGGTATTCAAACTAAGGTTACATTACGTCAGTCGTTTCTATCTTTAAAAAGCTGAGATTAAAAATGTTATTAGGTTTTAATTTTAAATTTGTAATTTTGCTTGAAATACATTTTCGTATAAATGTTAAATTCTTTTAACTGTTTTTGAAAATTCGATTTAGGTACACCGGGGCAAGTGCAACTCATAATTATTTCAAAAGTTTATTTTCACTATCTAGTCACATTATTGTTTGACCATTAAATACAACAAAATTTACTACGGTAATAACGAAGGATATTAAACTCTCAAAAGTTGAAAACTTTATATAAACATTTTGCCTTGTTTACACAAAAAAGAGTCACTGAGTCAATGATTTCCACTTCCCCAGGATCTTAAGGTAAGTATAAATTAAGTGTTTATTTTCTTTCCAATGCGCGCGAATATGACCTGGGCAACTGTAAACAAATCAGAAAAGAAAGCAGTAGCAGAAGATATTTTCAAACAAAGAAAAATTAGTCTACATTTTTGTCAAAGATAATATCAAAAACAAAATAACCTTTCTTTTCTAATGTTGGCTGTGGTAATATCTTTTCAATCTCTTTTGGAGTTCTAATGAGACGTTTGGAATGTTAGTCCAATAAAATTAAGAGTAAGTTTAAACACTTCTTGCAAATTTTACCTCCAAACAAGAAGCTGCCGCTTTCATTTGCTTGAAAAACCATCGCCAAACCTTTTTAGTTGGAAATTTCACTAGTAACCAGTCTCCGATTTTAAGTGATTTAGTGGATTATTTAAGAGTTGCCACAAAGTCATTCATTTATCCTGTATTGTCAGCTTCATCATCTAATTCTGCATAATCTTACAAATCTGTTAGCTCTATCGCTTCCAAGTTTTTTTCATCTGTCCTATCTTGTTCGTGCACTAGAATTCTTTTTATCTGTTTCATACCTTTCTTAATTTTTGTTTCTGATGGTTTATTGTTTTTTTTTGTTTGTTGTTCTCTAAGTTTAAGTACTGCAACTTTAAACGTAATAATTTCCGCTCTTGAACATATCTTTTTCTTCTTTCTTATTCCTGTTTTCGGTGCTTGTTTAACATGCTCCAAGAAAAGTGTTTCAGAACTCTTAAATTTCGGTGACAGCTCCCTGTGCTCAGAACTTTTTTATGGTATTGGTTATACAAATGTTACTGTTAGGGTTATTTCTGTGTCAACCTGCTTCAAATCATTGCCATTCTCGTTTGCCAAATTACATCTTCTG
Source organism: Aquatica leii (assembly GCA_035610365.1). Classification (NCBI taxonomy): domain Eukaryota; kingdom Metazoa; phylum Arthropoda; class Insecta; order Coleoptera; family Lampyridae; genus Aquatica; species Aquatica leii. The sequence goes on from CM069432.1 coordinate 54,117,508, forward strand.
GCATACGCTTTGGGGTCAAATTTTTTAACCGGAATGATATTTTTAATTAAAAGAAAAATAGCTAACATATTTAGGAAAGTATTTTAGAAAACTGTGCTTTTGTTAGCTTTTGTCTGTAATTCTTTTATTGCCATAATATAAGCTCTTTGTCTCATGCCATTTAGAAAGATTTAAAAACTCATAGGTTCTAGCAAATAGCGAGAATTGCTTGTTCTATAATCGAAATACTGGTGTGATCTATGGTTATCGTAAATTAACACTATCTTTGTAAACTAATATTTTTATGTTAAAAGTGTTTTGGTGTAATTTTCGTACCGTATAAGTTTTGTTCCGGAACGCCCACTTTTCGCTACATTGAGAATGGTGGGTGTCAATTAGGGTAAAATTGTTTTTCGGTTGCCTGTGGTACGGTAATCATCTAACGTACGCGCCCGGTGAGGCTTCCATTTCTAAATATTCACAAGCATCCACGTTTAAATGGGTGTAATACTTTTCTTGTTTATGTGAAAGTCTATCTGTACAATTTTGGATAGCTACACGTATACCATTAATGCGCAGATATTAACACCTATTAGATCATAACCAAAGATAATTTATTTGTGATAACGCTATTTTTATGTCATTGTTTAATTAAGCAAATTTTAGGAAATTCTGGGAAAGGTGCCGCATACTTCAAAGAAAAAAATAAATTGTAAGTGGTGGATTTTTTATTCTAATTTTTTTAATATACGTTATCAGTCGTTTGCAAGAACGACTATACGTATATATTATATTGTTGTAGTATTAAAGGGAGCGCTTGGGTTCTTTTAATGTATCGAGATATTGCATATTTGTATCGTATTTATCAATGTAAATTTATTTTTTGGAATTTAAAAGGCTTGCATTAGCGATTATTGTTTGTGATCTATACCTACATACTAGTAATTGATCGCATATATGCAAATTTATCTCATACAGCCTCGGATAGATTTAAACTCTGTCTATTATTCTAATTTTTTAGTTAGTCACCAGCAATTAAATCACGAGAAAATTCTTGTATTAATACGTTGAATAAGTTTTTCTCAAAATATTCCATTTAGTCGTTCGTTGCAAAATACATAGTTTCAGGATATCCATCGTTTAGCGTCCAAAAGATCTTTAATTTTTTTTCTTTAAACATCACCAGAAGAGACAGGTTTTTACCTTTACCATTTCCACTAAACAGCACGGTAATATTTTCTCTACTAAGCTCACTCGTAGTTCAGTGAGCAGCTTTGCCTTTTCCGCCTACTAGTATTACGCGTGAAGGGTTCAGGCAAAAACTAGTTTGTCAAAATTGAGTTAGTAGAATATTTTCTATATGGTGTTTGAAAATGTCAAAGTATTCATATATAATAAAGAAATTTATCGACCGTTTTCAAGCTGTTTCTACTAGTTGTGGATTTTTTACCGCAAATTGAACCTCTTCTTAAATTTTATGTATCTGCAGCCGGAAATTCTATTTGTGAAAATTGCATCAATTTTTGTTGACATAACGCCCAATAAACTGAAGAACCTCAATTTTTGGACAAATCAAAACTCCGCTTTTCTAACGATTTAATGTTGTCGGTGATTTTTAACTCTACTTCGTAAGGTAGAGCAGGTGTTCTACCGCGTTTTTTTTTTCTGCGTTTGCGTTTTATATTAGTGTGTAAAGAATTTTGTAAAAAAGACCTGAGCTGTACAGTGCGAGGAACTCATTTTTAAAGCAAGTATTGCATTCTTCTCGTCTTCTTGTTGTAAATAATATTTATTTAACCTTGTATTTAATAAAATTACAAAAAATGCACACATTTTATTCATCAAAATTAACAGAAAAGTTAATAAATTAAGCCACAGTCGATCATACATTTTGAGCATATTCGACGATGTCTATATCTAAACCATTTGCTTGTTTGACAGTCCTTGTAGAGTTATGGCGTTATATACAATTCTAACTTTACATTTTTCAGCTCTTATCTATATACAAACTAAACTCTTTTATAGTTTTGGTAGTTAATCCGTTACTGATATAAATACATCAACGTAACAAAAATTTAAAACAACGGTTTGTTATTTTTCTTTAATAGAAGTTTAAAAAATCGAAAATAGTACTAGTATGTGTTACGGTTTTTAAAATAGTTTTTTATAGTGATTTTGCTATAATAATTCAAAAACACAAGTTGTTGAACTTAAAGTTTATTTAATTTTCCCTTGATTTATTTGCGATGTTTATTTTAAATTATTTGTAATAATTAAAATATTTAACAATGTGTTATATTGTAAAATAAAAATTGTTTTTATTTAGCTTATTTTTTAAATAAAAATGTATTTAAAAAACTTTAAGTAGGTACTATTATTTAATAGCACGCAAAGAGGTACGTTATTTTAGGTTAATGTTAAAAAAACACTTAAGTTTTAATAGTTACACTTAAACTAAATGATGTTAATTACTTTAATTAGGGGTCGTTTTAAGTAAACGTGACAATTTACTTGATGACATACATGCAAGTTATAAATCCTTTTCATTATAAAATTTTCAAATTATTTAACTGAAAAACGTTGTTTGTTTGTGAAATAATTTGCTTGAACAACGATTGAAAATACCAGAAAAGTCGAAAATATCAAGTTTTCGCGTCATAAATTAATTTACCTAGTATTCACAAATATTCCTGAAACAATTTACAGTACTCTAGGTATCAGCCCCTCTTAATTAAAACAAATTAGTTTTCATGTGATATGTGACTTGCTATAGTTAGGAATGCGACGGCCAGCACGGAGGCGCCCGTTGGGAATGACGTCTGTGGATTTGGTTTCATTTACTAAGCTTAATACCAGCTTTTATTAGCTCTGTTCTATATATAGCAGTAATTAATCACCAAGCGAGGTATAAAACGACAAAATGAAGTTTTTAATTTTGCGTTTTTACAGATTACACCTATTTACTTCTTTGAAAGTGTAGCATACGTAATACCAAAAGCACTATAATAGTTGACTGTCATTCACTGCTATTTATAAAGCTTTGAATAAGGTTATTATACAAATTTTTACGGTTAGGTTTGTAGTTGATATGCATCAAATATATGATATTTTTAATTAAAGTAAATTGAGAAACAATGTATATATATGTATATATATGTATTGTATAGCGTTTTTAGTTTTTAGTATTCATAACAATAAATATTAATCCTCGTATATAGTGTTTATTTATTTAATTACATTCTAAGTTTTAATATCTATCGGTTGACTTGAACTAAAGTGGTGGATAATAGGATTTATTATTTTAGTTTTATAGAAATTTCTAAAAAATTTTTTTTTGTTTAACTTTTACCGTTTTTCCATTATACCCATCGCATTTTTTATGTATCACCGTGTTTCACTTATTGAAATTTGATTAATGGTTCCCATCTGATAATAGTGATTTTAGGATCAGAAAGGGCAAAGAAAAAAAATTTTTATAATTGGTATTTAATGTTGTTATAATTCATTTTATTATTTGAAACTCAGTTTTCATGCATACGCTACTACGTTATATAATTGCTCCACATCTGTTAGATTTTGCTTTATTGTCAATAAATAAAAAATCAAATAATTTGTTTAAGTACGTTAATATAAATTTAAATTCAATTTAAACGTTATTTTTATTAAAAATCCATAAAATAAAATTTAATTCTTAATAAATTATAGACAAACACGTTTGTTAGAGGTAATTGTATACAATAGATATTAACTACAAAAAGACATTATCGATGTGTGAATTGTGTACTCAATTCTAACAAAAAAATGTGACACGCGTAGGAACCAATTAGGTAATGGTATTGGAAACGATTTGATATGACAGTAACTCCATTACTATTATTAATAATATAAAAGATTTCCACAATGTATTTTTCACATTATTTAATGTCGTAAATGTGATCAAAGATATAATAAAAAAATAACACGTAGAAAGTGAAAACACATCTAACAAGATTAAATTTGTGTTAAAATCAATTCTTTGATAAATTGTAAATTTAATCTTGCTACATTTACATAAAATAGAGTAATCTAATACAAATTGTGTTATTTTCTTTTATACTTTAAGACACAGTAGTTGTATTTTTTTTCGTTTTAAAAACTTTTACATCCGGTGATAAAGTAAAAAAGAAAGTTTGTTCTTGCTGCTTTCTGGTAGATATTGTATACGAAATTATGCTCGTATAAATCAAATTTTAAGTTTACTTACTTTTATGCCTTATAAAACTTCGATATTTTTAATATGTAGCGGTAATGGAATCATTTTTGCTATTAAAACCAGTTCAAGTTTTAAACGACTTAGTCATAAACCTTTTGAACGTTCCTGTAGCAAAGGAGTTTTAAATTAGTCTTCTAGTTTTCTTTTAACAATGTACTATGAGTTAAAATTTTATGCTGTAAAATGATATACGTTATAAAATTTAATGAGAAAATGCATCAGTGTATATTCCTGTTATTAAATCAAACAGCCGTAAACTATTTTTGCTGCAATTAATAACATTCTAGTCTGATTTTATACAAAAACTGCACTTAATTTGCTAAATAGTTGGCGTTTGCAATAAAGTTTTTAACAATACAAAAGCAAACAATTCGTAATATTTTATATACTTGTTGCAGTTTCTGCACAGTAATACTACTTACAGTCTATTTATTTCAAATTTTTTTTTAAATTAACTTTAACTGAATTTGTAAGTTAAGGCATTTTACTTTCTTATCTATCTTCGTAAATTGTTAAAATAAGAAAAATTTTATATTGTTGCTTTAGTTATAGAGAATTAAAGGATTGCGTTAAACGTCATTTTGACATGCCTAAGTAAAGTGTTTTTAAAACACATATTGAATATATAACTAATTTTTGTTTATAATATATCTAGAAATACGGAAATTAAGTTAAAATTTAGAGAAATAATGAAAACGTCATAGGATAAATAAAGAAATGTTATACTTGTAACACAATTTTCCGTTCTGCATAATTCCCGTATTCTCGTTATCACACAAACTGAATATCCGGCACACATGGCAGTGAACATCTTCAGAGGCCGTAACAAAGTTTGTGAACACAAAAGTGACAGAACTGAATTGTCAAAGTGAGAGTTATGAAAAATAAGATGCCAACACAATTTGCCAATATAACCAAAACTTACTATTTTCAAAATATGATTTTATCAGTGTAAAACGTATATAAATATTGACCAATGATGATCAACATCTAAACTTTTTATGCTTTCCTTAAGTAATTTATTAAATGTAATAGACAATAGTACGGCCTCATAACAAATCTTTTATTGAAAAATTTATAGAACAGAAAAATGAAAAAGTTCTCATTTTAGTACAAAGTACAACGCATTGTATTTATCTCTATTTATTAAATAACGTACAATATAGACCATGTCAATAGTTGATTGATGATTCCCTTTTTTTAGTTTCTCGTTCATTCTTATCTGATTCTTATGATTATTTACGTAAATGTCAAAGTTTCTACAGACTTATCAACTAAACCATCTGCTTTCCAGATTTCTTCACAAAGATGTAACACATGATTGCACTGCTTTTCTAAATCTTTATTTGTTAAATCAAAAAATGCAAATTCAAATATAAAAGAAAAAATAATATAAAAATCAAAATAGCAACGTAAATAGAAACCGAAATGTCAACAAAATAAACGTAATTTAACGAATAGAACGATTTTTGACGTATGTCACTTGACAGTTTAACGCTGCTACCAACATCAACACAGTAAATCTTACTAGTCTATTTTAGCATGCCAACAATTTTTTGAAAACTCAAATAGCTTTTTGTTGCTTTAATAGACTCGTTATAAACGCTAAATAAAAAAAATCATTATTAGCGCGATTCTAATGTGGTTAATTTTACATTACGATTTTTACTAAATTTTGTTACATACATTTAAAAATACTTTTTTATAATAAATAAAAAGTTTATTTGTGATTTAAAACAATTGTAAATGTAAATTAAAATTTATAAAGAAAGTACTTGTATTTAAAGTTCTCTTGTAGTATGTTATTGACAAAATTTGTGAAATTTAATACTAGATAAACGAAACACTGAAAACTAGAATAAAAAGTTGTTTTTGAATAGCTGTACTATTTAAGTAAGAAAAACTCAATGAAAAGGTACAAAGAAAAAAAAGCTTCAATCGAGAACTTGCGAATAAAAGCACGGTCTTTAGCGACACAAAACATCTTTGAAACTTATGAAAGACCTCTATGTAGAAATACATCAAACCTACAGTACTTATTGCTTATTGCAAACAGCTTTTCACACGTAACAAAATAAGAATAATCAAGAGTGTTAATTAAAAAAAAACAAATAAATAATGTTAAGCATTAACTTGCTCTAATTTTTTTAAACATAAACATATATTTTTTATGTTATTCTTAGGCTTAGCAGTAAAATACACCTCTAAAATAAAAATTTAATAGAGGCAAAAATAAATGAATTCGAATCACGTTGATAATAAAAGCTTTAGATTTCAAAAGCACAGTGTTGTTTCCGGCATTAGTAAAAGTTTTGGTAAAATGTACTTGCCAAAAATAGCATTTTGAAAGAAATAGGATTATATTTAAACTAAAAGAATGGTCAGCGTTAAGCACCAAAAGCATTTGCTAGAGCATTATGCAAAGATAACACGATTTAGTTAAACTCGTTGATTTTTAAATTTGGTTTTAAAGTAATAGAATAAAAATGAGTTTATAATAAAACATGTTTTGTAAGTTATTGTATGTATATAATTTTATTTTATAAAATAAACAAAACATACTACAAAACTTAGTTGTAAACAACTAGTCTATTAAATAATGTGGCACAAGAAAGGTACATATTACTGAGTTTTTATCTAAAAAGGATGTATTTATATTCTATAAAATTAAAACAAACAAGTATTTAAAATAATTTATGTTAAAATTATTTTAAAATAAATATAATAAAAATTGTTTTTATATAAATTGTTCATAATAACATAATAAAATTCTTAAATAGGTGTATCTTGTAAATTCTACTCGCATTGTAGAACTTTTATTGTGAGCTTAAGAAAAAATATTTTTTGTTCTCAACTGTAAATTTTACAATTAAATTAATTTAAGTTAAAGTATTTTCTACAAACATGTTTTTATTTTTAATTTATCTCATAAACATGTTTTGACACTTTTAAATGTCATCATCCGTATTACCATAAAATAGTTATAAATTATTAGGTATATAGCTAATACATTACATTATTAAAAGAGCATACCAAGTATTAAAAATTCAAGTGACAAGTGTCAAAAATAACAAATGGAAACTATCAATACACACAGTCAGAAATGATAAAAAATTAAAAACAAAAGAATAAAAGAGGGTAAAATTAGAATTTAGGATTAAGAAGAGGAGACTTGCTTAAATCAAAAAATTCATTAAGACACGTAGAAGAATTATCATTAGACAGACCACAAATTTAGAAAATTTTAAAACTGTTAAGATAATGACTTTTATTGCAAAAATGAAAAAAATTAATTTTAAGATAAGAAGAAAAAATGGCTGGTGGATAAAATGTGATTCGCAAAAACAAAACAAGTATTAGAGATACCGGTATTTAAATTTTAATTTGAAATGTGTTCTTTTAATCTAACTTGAAACTTTCTTCCAGTTTAACCGGCATAAGAAAAATTACAAGAAGAACAAGAGATTTTGTAAACACCATCTAAAACAGATCTTTATAATTACCAATATAAGATTTTAAATTATATTTTGTAGAAATATGATTAAAAACATTTAATTATTTAAAAACAACTTTTTAAAGAAAAAACCAAAAAGACTAAGGTAACGAATAGAACAATAAATATCATTACTACTAGATTTATTATATATCAAATGTTTAAATAAATGGCGAAAACGGGTTCTATGAATAACTGTGTTTAATATTTGAAAAAGATAACCATTATTATAGGCAAGTTGTTCAAGAAAGAGGAATAAAATAAAGACAATTTATTAACACATGAGCTTGTATTTTATCTATTATTTTGTATTTCAGTTCAAAAACAGTTGTATGAGAGTAGTTGTGCAATTATAGCTGAGTTTTCGGTAATTACTTTTTACGGAAATTGCAACTATGTACCGTCCGAACAACCTGGTTCAGACTTTGACGCAGAAGAGGGTGACCTTAAAGGTATACAGTTAGAAGACGAAAAACCTCAGAAGGTTAAATCTACCATGAATTGGAAAACTGTTTCTGTAACACGTAAAAACAGGTTTGCCTTCATAGGAAAGTAAAGCAATCATTACTAAAAACGTTACTCAAAGTAACCCATTTATACTGTAGGTAAACCAAGAAGTATAAAGTAAACATGTGTCGAAAAGGCGTTAAATTACAATAATTTTGTTCTTTATATACATCTCCACTTTGAGTAATGAAGTACTTTATTGTTATAGATTTTAGTTATTTGTTTTTGTAAACCGTCTGTAATAGTTCTTGTGGACTTTAATATAAACGTCAAACTATTTTTGAAATATTTTGAGATGTTGGGCACCTTATAGTTTCGAACAATAAAATGTTACATTCAACTCGTTTCTGCGGGTGTTCTTTTCTCTCGTGGACGTTTAAAATCCGCGTTTCACTCGTGTTTAAAAATACTCACTCGTGAAAAAAAATTCGTTAAATAAATAATTTATAATTTTTGAACTAATTTAATTGATTTACTTTTATCTGATGTCTTTATTAGCAAGATAAACAAAATTAAGTGCAGTTTAACTAAAATCATTTTTTTATACAAACTTACAGATTTTAACTTGTTTTTAGTTTAAAAAAAAATTTAGAAAATAAACTAATTTTTAAAATTAAAAAACACTGTACAAAAACTTTCAGCAGTTAATATCAAACTTAAAATTACAAACCATAGAAACGTGTTTTTCTAGCAAATAAAATTATGTTGTTGAGTCAACCGGAAATGGTTGTATCTATCTAAATAATAATTTTTAAGACTGCATGCAGTTTTTCTAAAGTTAAATAAAAAAATGCATATTTTTTAACTTGAAGTAAAATACTTGGGTCATATCACTTGTTACAAGCCTTAGGTGGTTTTACGAACCTGCACGGCCAACTCTCAATAGTCGGAGAGAGGGGTAGGTTTTCTAGAAGTATATAAAAGATAATTAAGGGCGCCAGAGCCTATCCAAAGTCACGTCTGTCTGCTCACAACAGACCAGGATGCTTGTAACACGATGTTAGGTTCGTAATTCCTCTACTCAGCTGTTCGAGTAGTCAGAAGCCACCAGTTACTACGATAGTCATAGGAAATAGGTATGTTGTTATAAAAGAAGAACTAACCACGATAACAATTTTAATGTAGAAACGCTGAGGATTATCACAGACTATAATGAATTCTAAATACAGAAATGCCAGTAGCATAGGCAACACACCGTACTTAAGTAAACTACAATAAAAATATATAGCGAAGAATAGGTGGTAGTAACTATCGGTTACATAATTAGTAGAATGGCATTACTGACAATCAAATACAGAAGTAAGCAAGTACTACGCTAATGTTAATTATCCTAACACAGCGTGTAAAATTAATATTGCATTAACGTTAATCAATCGGTAGTACACAGCATGCACAACTTGACATGAGTAAAATTTATTACTTAACTCGTAAACAACGATAGTGATAATTATAGAATTAATAACAAAAGTTTCGTGAGTGACCCGTTTGACTACGTAATAAAACAAATAAGATCACTTACCAATAAATACAGGAATTTCCTTTGGTGTGAAGAACGTACGTTCCCCCGACACACAACCCTGTAAACAATTTGAATCGCAAATCGTGTCAAGCTAATGTCTCACGAAATCACATCTATAACAATTATTACTTAAGATACAAACAAATATAAAGAATATAAACCGGTTGTTAAATGCTGTGGTACCCCTTTTATGTGATTACGCAGGTATCTGCTGCCTGAGTAGGATCTCGACAGTTCTCAGTTAACCTCGAGACATTCGGTTTCTGCCATAAGTAGTATGCCTCATAGAATATTTGTTTGACGAGATAAATGGACTCCTCATTCAGAATTAACAATTAGAACTAGGGATTCGCACGTGGCGGAATGGCTGTCAAAATACAGGAAATTACAACAAAGTTTTAATAAATGAGAGTTACAATCTTACCCGGTGACGACGCAAACGAATTTTAAGTGTATTTCACTTATAGATTGGTCACCATGATGGTGTATAATTTTAGAAAATGTTCACTTGTCAATTCGCCGGCCATTTCATGTAGTTTCCAAGTCGAAGAGCTTGTCGTAAATGACAGTCACGCGTAAACGATCGTTAGGGGGCGTCCAAAACGTAAATTAATTTTTCGTCGAAACACATAGGCGTGCGCCAAAGAAATTTCGACCGTAACGACAAAGGCGTGCATAAAGAAAATTACCGTAACAGATTCCCCCCCAGCAAGATAAAAGCGTGGAGCGAGAATAACGAGAACAAAGCTAAAATAAAGACAGAAATTTAGGCATACGCCAAGGACAGAACCCTAAAATCCAAAACCAACCCCAAAACACAATAACGCCCAACCCCAGAAGAAACGTAGATGAAAGAGGTTTTTCTCGGTTTACTAAGCATCACCAACCAGATGTGTCCAAAAGTCGCATGAAGCGGAATGATACTTCAAAGAACCAGAAACTCAACTAACCGAATAGAAGTGTCAGCACAGGTACTCGTTGAAAGTCGACAACAGTCGTTACGCTAAAAAGCCAGAAAGCAACGCAGTCCCATAGACCTTACTGGTCGACAGTACCAAACAAACCAAGAAAAAAAGAAGAATGATAGGAAAGAAAAGAAGTTTAGACCACGGTCAAGGACAACGCCCTAAAATCCCTTGAAACCCCAACCCCTGAATACAAATCCCACCCTGACTATAAACCCCTAGGAAGCCCCTCAGGAAAAGGACTAAGGTATCATAGGAAAATGGAAAAGGAACGGTACCCATAACCTCGAGACTAGGAAACACCCTAGGAATCCTACCGCAGACTAAGGTTTCCTCGTTGGAGTGCCGGACGATTGTGTGGCGTCGAGGTCTTAATCCCACCTCAAGCCCTCGCGTCAGATGTTAAAGCGCGTCGTTGGGCCCCCCAACGTTAGTCCACACAAGCGCACGTCACCGCAACCAGTACTCGCTTGCCCACAATAGTCTTCCTCCCACCCCGGATGGATTCTGATCCGCGACCAGAGGGAACAAGACCCAGGAAAGCCCCCCACCCTGAAAGTAGATAAAAGAAGAAAGAAATGAAGCATCCCATAACTTTGCCCAAAAATCCAAATATAAAGGACTACAGCCCGCAATTGCGTGACTGTAGCCGGAAGCGGTGCCTGCTGTACAACCACAACATCCTATGCGCCGGTTAAGAAGAATTGGCCACCCCCGCCAAGCTCCACCAAGTCCGCCGTACGGCCCCCGAGAGGTATAATGCCTGGTCCAGAGCTTGGGGCTACCGGGTCGGAGACAACCAACCTTCCCGGACGCATAGCCGTCAGGTTCCCAAAACAGGCGCCCCCCCACTCATGGAAACAGATCGAAAGAAGAGAAAGAAAGACAGGAAGACAGAAGGAGAAAAGAGAGTACGATGGAGTGTACGGCTCGACTATCTCTCCCTAGATAGCCGACCCCGAGTGACCTTACCCTACTGCCCAACCAACCGCCCAAATGCAGTAAGAAAACAAGTAAACATGACAGCGAAACCCGAAGCGTCGAGACATAGTGTGAAGAACTCACTCACACTAGACTTGGATGGAGATATAGTGCTGTAAAGTCGTCAAAAGACGGTATGATATCCTTCCCCAAAAATAGAACTAAACCCAAAATAATAATAACCCTCTACGGGTAGCCCTTCTTAGGCGAACTAACTAAAAAGTCCCCAAAATACTAAACCCCAAAAAGAATAATAAACCAAAATTTTGGAGAGGTCTGACAAAGACCACCCAACACCAAACTAAAACCAACGAAGGAATATCATTAGAAAGGACTCTGGTTACAGTCGACTAAGTCGTATTACCCTGACTGAGTAAAGAAATGAACCAGCAGTCCGATCAGTCACTAAACCCCAAGCCAAAGACTAGAGTGACCCCCAACCCTAGTTTTCCACTATGAATCTACGTAAACCTAATAGACACTAACACCGATGGACATTACATTTGCCTAACATTAATTGTAGAATTCAAAAGAACCGAAGAAAATAGTAATAAGTCGAAAGCAAGATTAGTCATCCAGAGAAGCAATAGATAATCTAGCACGTAATTTACGCCGCTTACGCCAACGAGGATACAGTAACGACACGTTGACCGATCGACGATTTACCTGGTGTGGAGTCTCATTTGAATCAGAATCCGAAGAGCCTTGATCTGGTTTAAGATCTTTAACATGCCAGACACCCATCGATTGTCCAGTAGTGGTGACTAACTCATATGTCCAAGGAGATTTAACCGTTTTAATAATAAAAGGTCCCATGAACTTAGGAGCTAACTTGGCATTAAAATGCCTAGTGGCGTCAGAAAGAGTGTAGTTACGTCGCCATACCGAATCCCCAATTTTATATCGCACGTGTCGACGGCGAAGATTATATCTATGGTGTGTCTTTGTGTACGCTTTAGAAAGTTGTTTCAAGATATGCGTACGAATAGCTTCATAATGAGACACTGAGTGAGTAACCTTGGATTCAGAGATAATAACATCAGAAGAAGAAGGACCAAAGAAATTTCCAGAGATAACGTGTTCACGTCCGAACATTGCAAAGAAAGGAGTACAGTCAATGACCTCGTGTTTCGCAGTACGAATGGCGCAACCAATCTTCGAGAGATTTACATCCCAATGCCTATGGTTTTCTTTAACATAAGAAGAGATCATGGTTTTTAAGACACGATTTATTCGTTCTGCGGGATTAGCTCTAGGATGGTATTTGGCTGTAAAGAGTATCGTTGTCTCATAAGTAGCGCAAAGTTTATCAAATTCTTTACTTCGAAACTGTACACCATTGTCTGTAATAAGGTATTGAGGAGCACCAAAAAGAAGGAAGATATGTTCTTCGATGATTTTACAAATAGAGGAAGCAAGAGCTGAACGTAACGGAAAGAACAACGGAAACTTAGTAAAATAGTCAGCGATTACCAAAACATAACTATGGCCTTTCGAAGAGCGAGGCAGAGGACCCACGATATCACAACAAAGAAGTTGCCAAGGATGTGTTGGCTTAGCGCGAGGAGCGAATACACCAGAAGGAGCCACTTGTTCCACCTTGTGCGCTGCACACACACGACAACGCCGAATATAACGAGCAACATCGGCACGTAAGCAGGGCCAATAATACCGTTGTAAAATCCTTGCCGTAGTTTTCGAAACACCACAGTGTCCAGCAACCGGAGGATCATGATGAGTACGAATCATTTCCGTATGTTGTTCCGTAGGAACCACTATTTTCCAATCATCCGCAGAATCAGAAGAGAAAGAAGTAACAACACGACGATAAAGAACGTTATCCCTAACAGACCATTTCAGAAATTTATGAGGAGCATCCAAGACACGTTTAAGGAGATTATTATACCAAGGATCAAGAGTCGGCAAATTAAGCAAAGTAGAAGAAATTTCAGACAGATGGATAGTTTCTAATACAGGAACTGAGCGAGACAGCGCATCAGGAACGACATGATCTTTTCCTTTTCGATGGATTATCGAAAAATCGTATTGCTGTAGCCTAATGGACCACCGAGCCAATCGTCCTGAAGGACTCTGTAAACGGTTCAACCACAACAACGAATGATGATCAGTTATCACTGTGAAATGAGATCCTTCCACATAAGCACGGAACTTCTCTATAGCCCATAACACAGCCAGACATTCTTTCTCAGTAGTCGAATAATGTCGCTCCGCCTTCGTGAGCGATCTACTAAGATAACTAACAACCTTTTCACCATCCGCAGTAGTTTGACTCAACACAGCACCTAAACCAAAGTCCGAAGCATCAGTCTGTACCACAAAAGGAAGCGAAAAATCAGGACACGACAGAATAGGAGCAGCAACTAAGCTGTTTTTAAGAGAATCAAAAGTGACCTGACATTCATCTGTCCAAACAAAAGAAACATTTTTACGAGTAAGAGCCGACAGTGGAGAAGTAAGAGAAGAAAAATTAGGAATGAAGCGACGGTACCAACTAGTCATACCAATAAATCGTCTGATATCAGTGACATTCGAAGGAGTAGGAATATTAAGTATCGCTGTTACCTTGTCCGGGTCTACCAACAGACCATTCTTGTTGACTACGTATCCGAGGTACTTCAATTCAGACAAACAAAAGTTACATTTGTCTCGCCGTAAGGTAAGTCCAGCAAAAATTAAACGTTCTAACACCTTTTCTAGTACCCGAATATGTTCATCAAACGTTGGAGTAGCGATGATAATGTCGTCAAGGTAAGCGAAGCAATAAGGTTCCAAATCTACACCTAACACCCTATCAATCAATCTCTGAAATACTTTTCAGACCGAATGGCATGCGCGTGAACTGAAAAAGACCACGAGAAGGAACAGTAAAAGCAGTCACAGCTTTGGAGTCTTCTGACAGCGGAATCTGCCAGTAAGCAGACCGAATATCCAAACTGGACAAAAATCTAGCATCTCTCAATCGATCTAGAATAGAGGTAATGTACGGTAGTGGGTACGCATCTTTTTGAGTTGCCTGGTTCACCTTTCGAAAATCGACACAGAACCGATATGTATCATCCTTCTTCCTCACTAAAACAATTGGATTCGACCACGGACTACTAGATGGCTCCACAACACCCATACTCAGCATCGAGTCCAACTCCTCATTAGCAACCTTTTGTAACGCTGGTGAAAGCGGATAATAGCGCTGTTTGATGGGTTCAGCAGTCGTACGTATCTGGTGCTGAACGAGAGAGGTGTGACCAAGTCCTGAGGATTGTTTCGAAAAAGAGTCCGCAACAACGTTGTCTAAGAGTTGTTGTTGGTATGGAAGTAGTTCGGAGATAGTCCCAATAGAATCCGAGGAGATAGTATCAATCGAAGGAAGGTTAGCATTAAAATTCCACAGTCCCTGCCGAAAATCAGGTATAAAATTCATAGCTTTCCAGAAATCAATGCCTAAAATCAATTGTTGTGAAACTTCCGGAATAACCAAGGTATTAAGCGTTTTTACTTTACCCTCTAGAGAAAATGGTAGAAGAACTGATCCCAATACGGTACACTTAACGTCATTCGCTAAATTACATGAAGACACAGAAGAAGGAGAAAGACGAATATTTAAAGACTGAAGAAGTTGCCATCCCGGACCACCCAGAATGGTTCGAGAAGCACCGGTATCCAACAGACCAAAGAAAGAGAGACCTAATACATTAACCTTAAGATAAGGACGCTCATCATCACGAACACTGGCAAATATAAAGTCCAAAAGAATACGTTGTTTGTCAGGCAAGTCGAAGATAGTATCCGAGATTAAAGATAGCGTAGAATCTACGACTCGGTCCGTAGACTCGTGTCCTAGTTTCCCGAAACAGTATTGCACTTAGTGCAGTTGCGACGACTAACCCCTGTCTGTCCACATCCATAACAGTGAAGAGTAGGAGGTTTGTCACAATTCGGAGAGACATGTCCTTTCTGACGACAATTCCAACAAGTAACGCGAGAAGAATTAAGAAAACCACGTCGAGAAGAATTAGAATTAATATTATTTTCTTCGAATCGTACTGAACGATTGTTAGAAGTAGAGGCAATCGAAGAAACCGAGGTGTCGCTAACATAAGCCAAAGCAGGTTCCAAAAGTCGAGTGGTACGCCGCGAAGGAGGTGGTTTATAGTTGTCCACTGAAATTTTTGTTAACTCCAACCGCTTGCCATAATCGATCAACTGGGTCAAAGTAGAAATCTGGGCTAAACCTAAGGCAGATTGGTAGTATGGTGTTAAACTGCGTCGTATCGTCTTGAGCTGAGTTTCTTCCGAAGCGGGCAACGATAAACGTTGGAAGAGACTGCGCATCATCGTCACATACATGCCGATCGATTCTTGAGGTCCCATAGTTCGACTTCGAATCTCATCCCATAAACGATCGTCGTAATCAGGTGGTAAGAATTCTGATTTTAACAAAGTAACTACATCTTGCCAAGAACGTAAAGAATCTCGATTCACCCTAAAGAGACACAAAACTTTCCCAGTTAAAATCTCAGCAGCCGAATTAAACAAATTTTGTGGTGAGACACCACGCGACAAACACAACTCATCAACTCGCATCAAGAATTCGGTGAGTGAAAACGAACCCTCGCCCGAAAAAGTTAAGTTCCACTTAGCTAGTGACACATTAGTAACAGTAGTCTTTGAAAGAGCAGAAGTAGTCGGAACAGATACATCCATTTCAGCATCGGAATCGGAAGAAGTAAGAAGAGGTGGTTCTTCATCCTGAAGTAGTGATTCTACCGCCGCCTGTTTAGGACTAGACGAAGGTAAATTAGCAAAAGAAACCGATGTAGTTCTAGTAGCCTTTTTCCCTTTAGCTGTGAATTCATTACGAAGGGTTTCTAGCGTAAGTCCAAATTGACGATGCAATTTTTCTTCATCTTCTCCATCAGGTGACATCTTTACACAACGACGATGAATGTGTACCCACAAGGTACTAGCTCGTTTGAAAATAGTCGAAGAAAAATTCCCATCGAATTCGTTTAATAGCGTTTGTAATTCCCCAATAGCTTGTTCGACAGCTAACTTATCATCCTCAAAAACTGAAGTAACAGTATCCATACGAGAAGATGCTTCTTTTTCCAATTGTAAAGCACTACGTACCGCACCCCTTAACGTAGAAACGACTACTGTAGGATCAAACCCACGAGAAACTAATTCATATTGAAGCTCCTGCTTCCTAAGTCGATTCACTTCTAATCGCCAAGTAGCCATTTTAGTGACGAGTTTTCTTAATGAACGAGAGAAAAAAAAGAAAAGTCAAAAATCAAATAGTGGTACAGTTCTAATCACGTTTCCCAAAACTACGACAAAAACTCCAAGAAACTAACCTAATCGTGACGTAAAACTGTACGACTAAACCCTAATAACAATACAAGTAATAAGAAAAAAATTAACTGACGTAGTCAAGTTAATCCAAAAAAAAAATCCTGACCTCCAAGCACCAGTATGCTTACAAGTAAACTAAATCAATTACTACTATCAAGCCAACCCGCAGTACAAAGAGAGAGAGAAAAAAATTACAAGGTAGCGAAGTAACTCAGAAGTCTAGTAGCAATAACTGCGTGCACAAAGCAGAGTAACTCGAACCCACGGGAGACTAAGGGAAAATAAAAGAATCAATAAATCTAGAAAAATGATGATCGCACACACGAAATCAGGGGAAAGTCAATAATATGAACTACCTATTCCTGCTAGCAATCCTATACCAACTAGAGAAAAAAAAATCTAAACAGCAGAAAGAACTACAACGAATGAGAAATTCAAAAAAAGAATCGAAAAGTCAGGTTGCCAATTTGTTACACACTAAGTCTAGAGAACTTCAACAGTATAAGTTAATCCTACGCTAATCACAATCAAAGAAAATAGCTAAAAGAAATGTAGTAAAATGAGAAATTCGATATGAGATAATCGAGGCCCCAATAAGTTGGGTCGCCAATTTGTTACAAGCCTTAGGTGGTTTTACGAACCTGCACGGCCAACTCTCAATAGTCGGAGAGAGGGGTAGGTTTTCTAGAAGTATATAAAAGATAATTAAGGGCGCCAGAGCCTATCCAAAGTCACGTCTGTCTGCTCACAACAGACCAGGATGCTTGTAACACGATGTTAGGTTCGTAATTCCTCTACTCAGCTGTTCGAGTAGTCAGAAGCCACCAGTTACTACGATAGTCATAGGAAATAGGTATGTTGTTATAAAAGAAGAACTAACCACGATAACAATTTTAATGTAGAAACGCTGAGGATTATCACAGACTATAATGAATTCTAAATACAGAAATGCCAGTAGCATAGGCAACACACCGTACTTAAGTAAACTACAATAAAAATATATAGCGAAGAATAGGTGGTAGTAACTATCGGTTACATAATTAGTAGAATGGCATTACTGACAATCAAATACAGAAGTAAGCAAGTACTACGCTAATGTTAATTATCCTAACACAGCGTGTAAAATTAATATTGCATTAACGTTAATCAATCGGTAGTACACAGCATGCACAACTTGACATGAGTAAAATTTATTACTTAACTCGTAAACAACGATAGTGATAATTATAGAATTAATAACAAAAGTTTCGTGAGTGACCCGTTTGACTACGTAATAAAACAAATAAGATCACTTACCAATAAATACAGGAATTTCCTTTGGTGTGAAGAACGTACGTTCCCCCGACACACAACCCTGTAAACAATTTGAATCGCAAATCGTGTCAAGCTAATGTCTCACGAAATCACATCTATAACAATTATTACTTAAGATACAAACAAATATAAAGAATATAAACCGGTTGTTAAATGCTGTGGTACCCCTTTTATGTGATTACGCAGGTATCTGCTGCCTGAGTAGGATCTCGACTGTTCTCAGTTAACCTCGAGACATTCGGTTTCTGCCATAAGTAGTATGCCTCATAGAATATTTGTTTGACGAGATAAATGGACTCCTCATTCAGAATTAACAATTAGAACTAGGGATTCGCGCGTGGCGGAATGGCTGTCAAAATACAGGAAATTACAACAAAGTTTTAATAAATGAGAGTTACAATCTTACCCGGTGACGACGCAAACGAATTTTAAGTGTATTTCACTTATAGATTGGTCACCATGATGGTGTATAATTTTAGAAAATGTTCACTTGTCAATTCGCCGGCCATTTCATGGAGTTTCCAAGTCGAAGAGCTTGTCGTAAATTACAGTCACGCGTAAACGATCGTTAGGGGGCGTCCAAAACGTAAATTAATTTTTCGTCGAAACACATAGGCGTGCGCCAAAGAAATTTCGACCGTAACGACAAAGGCGTGCATGAAGAAAATTACCGTAACACACTTGACATACTATGCCAAGGAGTGTCTGTCGTTTAGATAAAGTCATGGGCATTAAAACATTTGTCTACACACAACAGTAGTAAACTAAGCAGTTTTTTAGATTTGACACAGTTGAATTAAAAACAACACATAAATGCACTTGTGCTAGGGTATCCTTGTGAAAAAAGTTTGTTTGTGTTAGATACAGACAACGGTAATGTTGGTTAACTTGTGTTTAATTTATGTATTAATTAGGAGCATTTTAGAGCCATTTTACATGATAGTGCCGATGTTATTTGACGTTTTTAAATTTATATAGGTTTATTTTTTTTTTAATATTTGTGAAGTACAAATGCACTTTAGGTTTATTATTGTTGTCATAAACTAAAATTCCATTTCAATTTATTTATTTGATTAGTCATTGTAATTGAATATTGGTTTAAATTAAACTAAACTGTTTATTTTAGAGTCATTTAGATTAGCGGCTCCAAACTGTGATACAAAGCTTCTCAAGGTGGAGCACAAGCAGCTGTAGCCATAGTATGGTTATATATAGAACATAGCGTATAAAACATAAATGAATAAAACATTATTTTTAAATTTCGCGCGCTGCCGAGATCTTATTCGCTTCTCGCGCGAACCGGCACTGCTTTTAGGTTGCATTTACGACTTCTGCTTATTTTTCGAATCAGCGAGTCTCAGTCTAACGTTGGTGCTTGAGCGAAAAACTTGTATTTTTTAAACTTTAGTTCAATCATTCTTGTTTAGCTGCGAGTAAAATTAAGTACCTTAATATTGGATTCACAGTGATGTGTGATTTGCTTTAAAATTTTATCAAATCGAAGTATGAAACCCTGATTATTGAATCGTCACCTTATCACGAAACATTATACGTTAGTAAACACACCAAAAAATGTTTCCATTCAAAAATTAACCAAAATAAAAGGGAGCAAGAACGTCATGTCGTTGTTTACTGGCATTGCCGAAAAGTCAGTAAAAGCATCTGTTTTAATCAGCTTAAAAATAGGAAAGTCTGGAAAAACTCATACAATTAGTGAAACGTTATTGTTGCCTGTTGCAAAATATATGGTTACTTATATGTTGGGTGAGCTAAAAAACCAGATATTATATCGCTCTTCAACAATACCGTTCTGCACAGGGTTGAAAGAATGGCATTAAATGTTAAAATCAATTTATTTTTGTGAGACATAGTGAATTTTTTGCGATAAAACTCGATGAGACCAATTTATGGTGTACATGAAACTACAATTAAAGAAGATTATTTATTCTGTTAGGCGCTACCAACACAAACTACTGCGGATAAAATGTTTAAGAAATTAAGTAAATTATTTGTTAAAAATGGATTAGATTGGATGTATTGCGTTGGATTTTGTTTTGATGGCATTTGAGATATGAAAATTTTGATGTATTCTCACACAAGTCAAATCTGTTATAAAAAAATTGCATTTTCATGAATTGCAGCATCTTTAGACAAGTCTTAGCAGTAAAACGTAAATTTCTTTGGATAAAAAACCTATTCATTTTTGATTATTTAAATAATATTTCTAAAAACATAACTTTTAACAAAAAAGAATCTTTGATAGAACTATCTTGCGATGAGGGTTTGAAAGCGAAATTTACTAAACTAAAGTTATGTAAATTTTAACTAAGAGTTAACAATGAATTTCCATCGCTGTCCACAAAAGCATTATTGTTTCTGATTGCATTTACCATGTATTTTTCTGAAAACGGATTTTCTGTTGGTGGTAAAAAACAAATAAGTTTAACATAGACCTAAATTTGCGTTTAAAATTAGGTATAACTCAACCAAACATCTCTTTGCTTGTTTTGAGCATGCAGCACCATGTTTTGCATTAACTAACTGTTTACTTCCTAATAAATAAGAATATGTAAACGTTGTAAGCTTTACATTGTAAGTAAAGTGTTAACACAAACATAATATTGTCATAAACAATAAGAACTTTTTATTTCTTTACCGTTTTGAAAAAAAAATTTAATTTTTAGCAGTTCAATGATACACCAGAACTGTATAATTTTATGAGTGGTACGCAAAAAAAAAGTTTGAGAACCGCTGATTTTGTTCATTTGTTTCTTAAGTATCCTCTTAGAATAGTTTGTCATAGTTTTAAAAATCTAGTAGGGGATTGAGATTTTATGTACAGGAAAATTCGTTTTGAAACAAAAAGTTCTTAACTAAACAATAAAAGGTAGTAGTTCTTCGGTGCTTTTCGCAGAGTAATCAGTGGTGGTTTATGTTCACAGAAAATAAACAGTTTTTAGTGAGATTTAGTTAAAGGAAGTTTTTCCACTGGAAACCTTGCTATTGTGTTTATCGTAAAATTATGTGTTTAGTTCAGTTTGTGTGTTACCTAATTCATCTTTGCTTTTGGATAGGATTATTATTTTTCTGACGTATCCAGTACAGCTCTGCGACCATCTAAGTTTTAGCATTAACCACTTCAAAAACCTCTACTCTACTAAATAGCCTGCCCACTGAAAAAAATATGTATAACTTAAGGTATTTATGCAACTACCTTTTAAAACACAGTTAAATTTGCAAATATTTGCCCAACAATTTTATGTCTCAAAAGCTTTTATTTATTGAAAATATTAAATGATTGTTGGCTGCGTTGTTAAGACCTACAAATAACTAAATTATTAATTATTTTTTCTTAAGTGAGTTTTGCGTAAAACGTTTCTCAGAGAAACACAAGGTATCGGGTAAAAGGTGTTACCATGACTAGGTCGTGAAAGAGGAGCTTTCTACCAGAAACGGGTCGCGGAAGAAGTTTTTGATTTTGACGGCGACTTTTATACTGTATTTCGTTCCGTTTCAATGATCTTAGACAGGGAAAGTGGCGGAGGTGGTCCGCAACCAAGAGTCCAAAGTTCATGCGTTATTGACACAAACTTATATATAATTTTAGAAACAATTACGACCACCTCTGTCGTTTCGTTACAATATCTCAGAGATGCTGTTACTATCTAAAAATTTGGAAAGCCAAGTAGGTTGCAGGATAGAACGTTTCAAGAATACGATTTTAAATTTTTTTTAATGATGAACTATTTAAATACTAATCCTTTTTTTTGAAGGTAAATAAACAAACAAGATGGTTATAAATAGAACTACTGTGACAAATTTGATAATTCTATCTTAAGTTTTTTTATGAGTTGTTACTAAAACAACTTTATCTTTTAGAAATTCGTTTTTTTTAGTGTATATACTTATAAGAATGCTTGTTTCAAAGGTTTATGTAACGAAACTGTTGCACTTATATTTGTATATATCTTATTTAAAACTCCAACATAGGATTTATAATTACTTTTATTAACAAAGTTGAGAATACAGTAAAGTAACTCTTTACCCAGTGTAATAATATGGATGCCGCCAGCGCAGTTGCCACTGTTACTGCCACGCTGCCGACATACTTATTTTTACTCTGCACTACACCTTACCCCTTTTAAATTAAACAAGTAAATCTAATACTACTTTAACAACTTAAATCAAATAATTTGTTCTTACAATACATTTATTGTATATAATCATTAATCCATTTAGGTTGCTTTAAATACCTACCACTACGAGTTTTGTAAGTATTTGTATTTGGGTTTAAGTTAACATTTTCCTTATAATTTAGAATTTCATCTCCTACACGTCGAGACTGTGAACATTCTACATTGTTATCGTTCACATTCTCCTTACTCAAATTCTTAAATGTATTTAATTGTATTTTCCCTAACTTAAGATCATAATTTCTCTTATCTTCCTCCTTCGTTGACGAGTCCAATACCGGTGACCACGAAACTTTTTTCTTAAGGTGTTCGTCTCGGTTATCTCTCATCAACGAAGGTTTTAAAAATATTCTATTTCTAACATATGTTCCTTTATTATCAACTAATACTTTGTATCTGCGTTCACCTAAAACTTGTACGATTTTTCCTGGTTGCCAAATTGATTTAGGTTTTAATTGTACCAATACCCTGGTATTTGGTTTTAATATCGAAAGCGTCTTAACACCTCTCTTCTTGTTGTAATAATTAGATTGTTTTATTTGTTTGTTATTTAAAAATTGATTATATTCATTTCTGTCAATTACATGCGATTTTAATTTGATAATTGGTGTTGGCAATAAAGGATTTTTCGTAGCACGTGACATCAAAATTTCACTTGGGGAACTAGTTCCGAATGTAGGTGTGTTACGTAACTGTAATAAAGCTAAGTGAATATCTTTATTGTCTTCTATTGATTTTTTAACTAATTTCTTAAGCGTTTGTACGTGTCGTTCAGCCATCCCATTTGACTCACTATGAGTTGGGGATGTGATTTTATGAACGAAGTTCCATTCTTTTGAAAACACTTTAAAAAACTGATTGTTCGGCTAACTTTATGCACTTGTTATACCCTAGATGACTGTAATGTATTTTCTCTAACACGTTTTTTCTTAGTGTATGTGGAATTACGCAGCTGTTGTTTTTATACACTATTCCGTCCTCTACAGTTAGTTCACTTTTAAATCTACTGTAAGGGCGTATTATAGTATGCAACGATTTATTATTATTTGGCCATCCTTTAAGCAAAGTTTGCGTTAACTCAATTAATTCGGGATCATTTAATGTTTCCGATTTAACTTTTTGCATGTATTAGTCCGAAATATTTACTTCTTGAACCATACATATTTGATCTGTAAAGTCCAATTCTTTATCATTTTGTGATACGGGTGGACAAGCCCGAGATAAAGTATCAGCTATAATTAATTCCTTACCAGGTCTATACGTAAGTGAAAATTGGTATCTTTGTAGAGATAATAATATACGCTGTAAGCGTGCAGGTGCATTATTTAAAGGTTTCTTCATTAATGCGAGCAAAGGTTTATGGTCGCTTTCTACTATTACTGATCTCGCAAAAACATAGTTATGAAATTTAGACAACCCAAACCATATTGCTAATAATTCTTTAGTTATTTGTGGCTGATTCATTTGGCTATTCGTTAGAGCCTTAGATGCATAGCATACTGGTCTATTGTCCTGTAATAAGCACGCACCCAATCCGTTTTGGCTCGCATCTACCGACACTGTTATGGGTTTATTCGGATCGAAAAAACTTAACACAGGACTCTCTTTTAATTTATTTTTTATTCTGTGAAAAGCTTCTCTATGATGATCATCCCAATTAAAAAAAATTTCCTTCTTTAACAAATCTCTTAATGGCTTTGTCTCTTCTGAAAAATTTGGAATATATTTATTTACATAGTTTATAACCCCTAATAATCTTTGCACGTCTTTTTTTGATTTAGGTTCAGGGAAGTCCTCAATGGCTTTTACTCGTTCCGGATCTACCGCTACACCAGAATCGTTTATAATATGGCCCATAAATTTAATTTCTTTTATTCTAAATTGACATTTATTTAAATTAAACTTTACGTTATTTCTACTAGCAATCCCCAATACTTTTTCTAAAACCATATCATGTTGTTGTTTCGTATTCCCCCAAATAATTATGTCATCTATATAAATTGCGACATTTTCTACTTCGAAAATTTGCCTAAACCGTTCATTGAATACCTCCGGAGCACATTTTATTCCATATGGCATTCGTAAAAACTTGTACCGTCCAAAAGGGGTTCCAAAAGTGCAAAGCTCACTACTAGCGTCATCTAATGGTATTTGATAAAAAGCTTGGCTAGCGTCCAATTTAGAAAAATACTTAGCACCTTGGAGTTGACTTGTAATTTCGTCTAAGCTCAGTAATTTACAATGCTCCCGTTTTATTATTTTATTTAAATGTAAAGGATCGAGACAAATTCTTAAGGATCCATCATTTTTCTTTACTAATACTAGCGGATGTACCCATTCGCTTGGCCCATTTACTTTTTTAATGATATTTACTTCTTGTAAATGATTTAAGGTCTCCTGTAGTTTACTTAGCAACGCATGTGGTATATTTCTAATAGGACATATTACTGGTTTTTCATTGGGTTCAATATGTATGTGATACGGCGGATTAATACAACCTATACCTTTAAACACATCTTTATATGCCTGAATAAATTCGGATTTATTTGTTTCTCGTGAGTTTTGAATTAAGTTAATCTAGTCATTAATTTCTGATTCCTTATTCTTACTAATTAAATTAAGTTGAATGCAAGATCTTAACCCTAACAAAGAGTCTGTTATGTGATTAATAACATAAAACTGAATATTGTATGGATTATCGTTATGTTCACACCTTAATGTGCATTGACCTATAATCGGTATATAGCCCCCTGAATATGATGATGAAAATGGGATTCCTAAGTTAAGAAAATTTGTAATAGAAATTGTATTCACCATAGCCCCTGTATCAATTTTAAAACAAACTGGTTTCCCCCTAATTTTCAATTTGGCTGACCACGAGGTTTGATTTTCATTATTATTTATGTTAGTACCGGTAGCTACGCTATTTATATAAATAACATTTTCATCTGTAGTACAATCATTATAACTTAAACTATTTACAATTCTTGTGCTTTTACACATGTTAGCAAAGTGATTTAGTTTTTTACATTTTCCACATGTTTTTATAAGCAGGACATTGATTTATTTGGTGCGACACACCACAACGCGTACACTTTATAATATAATTAGTTTTACCTTTATATCGATGTTGTGAATTATTACGGTTACTCGAACACGGTCTTTCATGTTTACGATCATTCTTCGATTGACTTCTATGGTACCTAGATACACTCCTGTCTGGGGCACGGCTTCTAGTTGCTTTTACCATACGATCCACCTGAGCTTCACGTTCTGATTGGTTATCCATTTTTCTTGCTTGTGATTTAGATTGTTCGATTATCGATGCTAATTTTATAGCCTTTGCCAGGTCTGCATCGTCTTCTTGTAATAATCGATGTCTAATTTCCCCATTATTGGTTCCACATATTAGCATTAATTTAATGAGGTCATCTTTTAGATTACCAAAGTTGCAATTATTGGCTTGTTTGCGAAGATCTGTTATAAATTGTTCCAACGTTATTTGTTCGCCTTGTTTTGATGTAATAAATTTATAGCGAGTGAATGTTAAATTTTCCCTTGGCGTAAAATGATTATTGAATTTGTTTATTACTGGCTCCAGTTTATCTTTCTCATCTTCATCAAACTGAAATGTACTATAAATTTTTTGTATCTCGGTACCTGCAATATGTAGTAGCTGTGCTACTTGAATTTTCTCTTCCTTTTTATTTACTTCTGTAGCTGTTAAATATATTTTAAAACTACTTAACCATTGCGCCCATTGTTCTGCAGGATTTCCACCATTGTTCAATGCTAATTGCGTCAGCACGTTTTCAGCCATATTTATTTAATTTTCTTCTTAATTTTGTTTTTTCTTTTGCACGTAATTTGATAACTTCTTATTTGTATTAAAAACTTTGTCGCAGCGCCATGTTGCACTTATATTTGTATATATCTTATTTAAAACTCCAACATAGGATTTATAATTACTTTTATTAACAAAGTTGAGAATACAGTAAAGTAACTCTTTACCCAGTGTAATAATATGGATGCCGCCAGCGCAGTTGCCACTGTTACTGCCACGCTGCCGACATACTTATTTTTACTCTGCACTACAGAAACGACGAAACGTTCAGATGAAACGAAGCTTGGACTTGCGATGGTCCCTAATTTCACTTTATTTTTTGTATTTTTCCGATGCAGTGTTTATTATTATTAAACAAGATAAACCTTATGATTTGTTTTATATTTTATAAAAATATAAGAAATCTTAATTTCACGCAGCAGTGCTGTAAAATAATTACAGCAATTGCAGAATTAGATCCGCGGAAGCTTTCGCCTTGTACGCTGCAAAAACGGTACAATATAGATAAAAATTGCACATAAACATATTTATAGAACACAAAATTTATTACGAAAAAGTCCGCGGCAGGGTATAATTATAAGTAATAGTGTAAGGCCTACAGATTTTTAATGTAATGTGAGACATTACCGTGCAGCTTTGAACACTTGTATCTTGTAAAGTATTGCAAGTAATTGTACCATTCCGCGGACTGTTTTATAGTAAATTTTGTCCTCTATAAAAATGTATATGTGCAACTTTCCTCTATCTTGCACCGTTTTAGGGTAATAATTTAATGGTTCGTTGAGTTTACTTTATTGCCTGGGAACATAATTCTCTTGTACGTAAATTCCAACCCATGTGAACCCTGGGGGCAATGGTCCGACAGTGTGAAAGCTTGATGAAATGCAGCGCTAGTAAACACATGTGTCCGAAAAAGAAACATTCTTATCAGTGAAAGGAGACAGGCGTCACAGGTTAATTTACTAGCGTGAAATCACAATAGTTTGCAGGTGTTTAGCTAGTACGTTAATTTGTTCTGCCGCTGTGGGAATAAAGAAAAAGAAAATTAAGTAAACCATTTCAATACAAAAATTTTAGCTAGTTTGATGCAGGCATGGTTACAAGAAACACAACTCCAGATATCTGATGTAATATTACAACACCGACAAAGCTACTCTTAGCCGTAAAAAAGCCGCGGTGGTCACCAAAAGCAACTCGACCGAAACACATATGTTCGACTAAACCAATAATTTATGTTCAAATTTTGAAATGCGTAAACGAAGTAATAACTAAATAAATCTGATTTATAAAGTTTTATAATAAAAACTATCAGTAATTATTAGTTTAAGCCATAAACGATTTAATTGTATTCAAAATTATCAACATACGAAGAAAGTATGTAAAATAAAATTTAAGTGAATTTTTAATGTTGAAATTGTACCAACAGTCAGGTAATTGTAAAGATTATTAGCGTTATAAATCTGTTAAGATTAGAGAAAGGATTCATGTTAAAGTAAAGTCCATTCCTTTAATGCTTTTTTATAGTAAGTAGCGCATTTGTTTAAGATTAATAGGAAAAAAAACTGTAGAATCAGTTAATTTTTATTTTGTTTAAAACATGCAGCGCCGTCCAGTAACAAAAGGTCGTAACATTTTAAGGGTAGAAAGAGGCATAACGTCGCTTTCAACAGATTGAGTAAAAAAAGAAAAAATCAATTGGCAAATTTGATGAACTTAACCAATCAGAAAAAAGCGTTTTAGGAAGTAAGTCAAAATTGCTTACAAAGAAGAGTTTTAAACAAAGGTTTTAAAAACGTTGACGCGGTGCAAAAGCAAGAAAATTGCATACGGGAGCTCTTCTTTTGTCTTACTCGCGAAAAAAAGTTAATGTCGAGCTGTTTTTTTTCCACGTATTTGCGCAAGGGAGTTAATTTACCCGCTGGTTTTTTTATGTACTCGAAAAAAGTTATTTGGGGCTGTTTTTTTTTACTTACCGGAAGAAAAGTTACTGACGGGTGGTGTTTTTTTTGTACTCGCAATAGGAGAGTTTTAGGAACCTTTATTATTATTTTTTTTCTTTGAGTGTAAGTTTTGATAAAACTATTAGTCAGTGACAATTTGTTACGTGGTTGCCAACCTGCGTCCAATCAAGACCCAACAAACCGCAATACGTGATCTTTAATTTGAGGATTAGGCGCTATATAAAAAGGTCAGATATTAGTTAAATTTCTTTGGATACGCGTTTGTAACTTTTTTATTTGATTATTGTACGAGGGATGCGGTAAATTGAGATACTGTCTAACGCGAGAAAATTGATAATATCTATTTAAATTTAACCCTATCTTTTAAATGAGGTTTTTTGTTTGTTTTTTTTTGTTGTAAACGGAAAAAGCAAATTTAATATTTTCTTTTCTTTGTCTTCGGCAATTGACGTGTCGCTTATCAGATTTGTTTTACTTCTTTTGCGCCAAAAGATCACGCCAAGAACACCTACAGAATTTAATAAAAAAGCATATCAATTATTTCTCGTTGCGAAACGTTTTTATTGCGAGTTCAGTCTGCTGTACGTTTTCTTTAGATATGACTGTAGATGCACATTTCCAAATGTAAAATCTCCACTTTGCAATTTTTACATCTGAAAGGATGTGGCAACGTAGCTCAAACCGTGTCATAATCTTAGAAGCTGTTGAACTGTGAACCGCTATGAAACTCGGGTAAAATCCAGTAATCATTTTGTTTAGTTTTTTTGTTTTAATGCACGTTAAGAGTGCGGAGCAAAAATTGTTAGGGATCGCGCGATATAAACTGCTTATTTAATCATTAAATGATTTAATCAGGCCGTATTCAATCAAAATCTGCATAAATTTCTGAAAGTTCCACTTTGATTCTAAAATTGATTGATTGTTTTTAAAGAAAATTTCACATTTATTCGAATGCTCTTAACCGTGTCTAAGCCAGCAAAAAATGACAGTCAGTTAACGTAAATCTCAATTCTTAGACCTTTCCACGCTTAACATGCTTGTGAGCGCAATATTGTTTGAACTGTGCGAAGATGAAGTTCGATGTTTTGAGATTTTGTTGCTTGCTTTGTGTTTCTTACCGTACATCGGTTAAAAAAAAGAACCTAAGCGTTACCAGCACAATTCAAATATTTCCTAGTACTTGTGGCTTAAGCAAAGCTTGGATTCGGAAAAGTAAATAAGTACGGTCATTCACAAAGCTTTACAAACAAAACCTTGCGTCTTAATGGTGGTGCCAACAGTAGATTACTGGTGGAATAAAGAGAGTCGCAAACTTATGACAGAGTTTATTGAGCATTTAGAAAATTTATTGGAAAATTTTCTATAAAAGATGTACTCTCCAGTTTGTAATAATTTTGCACTAAACTATTACATACTACTAAAACTATACATGGGAAATAACAGCTGAGAGTGTTTAGAGGTTTTAATAATAATTCAACGATGCCGAGCACAATTTGCGTTCCTCTTGGAGAGATAATGGGCAAACAAATTGAAATACAAAAATAAAAATGATTAGTAAAGCTGGTTCATTTACATGTCATAATCTTTGATCAAGTGCGTGGATTTAAGACAACGCGATCGGGTTTGTATTTAGATATGTCACTGGAAGCTATGTTTTATCAGCGCGCAGCAATTCTTAATAATGAACGTTCTTGCTCATCATTTGTTACCACAAAAAATTCTCCATATGTCATTGGTGTTGCTGATTCATCATCTTCCAGCGATAAAGAGGTTATGGGAAACAATTATAAGGCATTTTATGGACAAATGTTAAATACAAACAATTGTGAATTATCATACGACTCTATTCTCGTTTAATATGTACCTAAGAATATTAGTTATTTGTGTTCTTTAGTTTTTTATTGTTTGTGTATGCATTTTTTTTAAATCGTGATAAGCCTTGCTCATTATATTACGTAGGTAATATTGTGTTTGTTTTCAACACCTTCCGATAGTTGCGATATCTGTGAATTTTTTTTAAATTGATAGTTTGTAATTAACTCTATAGAATCAGTATATAGACATCTAGTAATTCACATTACATTTAATGCCGTTAACAAAAACGTAATTGCAGTACTGTTTTTATTTGTTTTTTTTTGTTTCTTTTATTGCTCTAGAATTCAAACGATGCAATTACTTTTTCATTGTCATTTTTGTATATAAATGTAGTGTATGCGCTTTCAAATTTTGTACTCTAATCAAATCCAGTAAAATAGTTACTTATTTTATATTACATTTGTTACATAACCAGCAGCAGCCATAATGTAGCTAAAATGCACAGATCGACAATTTAGTTTATTGCATTCAGAAGTTGCCAAACGGTGAGTTTAAAGTAATAAATTTCAACATTTTGACGTTTTAGACTGGAATACTGAAATCAGATTGTAAGTATTTTATAAGTAATTTAGCTATGTAACATTCCAAAAGACTGTTGTCTAATTAATTGCAGTGACAAAAAACTAGAGTTAGTAAAATTCATAAATCACAAGACCAATTGCCGAAAGTCAAAGAAAAAACTCGCTTCACTATTTGATCACTAAGAATCTCACAAGTAATTTAGAGTTATTTAGAACTTACAGTAGACTTTTTTTCGATAAGAAGACGTAGTGTAACAAATGGAGCTATGTATCTATACGCCGTAAAAATTAATACCTCTATGGAAGTTGTAGAAGTGTGTTTGGTGTCGGATATAAATAGTGATCTACCACATAAATATTGCTATACGTTACTGTGGTAAATAGTGATGTAAATAAAGAAACGGACCGTAAATTATAGTACCCGCAACATTTTTTCAACCACATGGTCTTTTTTATGCTTGTCAATATAACTAATCTTAATAATATCTAGAGAAGCGAATGAAAAAAACTCATTGGTGTTAAAAAAAACCTTTTTTAGAAAAATAATTTTTTGAATTAAGTTTTTTTTCTAAATACAAAAGATTCTTATATGCATGATTAAAATTATTGTGACACGTTGTTTTACTAGTTTAAAGATAAAACACAGTCAGAGAAAAAAAAAACATGTTAGTTATCAGAAAGTATGTAAAAATATTCGTGAAGTAAATTTAACTAAACTGTTTTTATAATACAATTGAAAAGATTTGCACTAAATTATTGCAATCGTCTGAAGGCGAGTTTTGTAACTAGACGAGCGATAATGTTTTTTTAGAATAAAAACAAATTTTTTTGTTAAAAAAAACCACGCTGAAAAAAAAATTTCTAAAACAGTTTACATAATGGCTAATGCTGTCTACTTGCTCTAATATTCCATTTGTTATGCAAGGTAATTATGTTTGCAGATACATTATTTTTACATCACTTTTTAAGTAGTGTGCGTCGAGGTAAGAGCGTGTATTGTCTATCAGTAATGCTTAAATTCAAAGACAAGTTTTAAATTATTTGATCAAAATATGTACTAAGTGTTTGGAAAAATAAGAGACACGGTTTTTTAAATTAAATTAAATCTATCTTAGGAAAAACTAAAACAAATATGCACTAATGCAGACTGTAGAAAACGCTGTTGATCCATTTTGTTTGAATGTTTTTTATCATAACTTTTTTATTGTTATTTTTGTTCTTAATGACAAAGTTTGTGATGCATAATATACTTTTTTTACACAAAAATGTGTTCTTGCTTATATCGATAAAATATATACGGCTTACAAGAAACACACACTTTAGTATTTAAGTAATTTGATATTTTATTAATTCACCAATTGTAACATTACTATGTATGGAATTGTAAAATTACGTAGATGTTGCTAACATTTAAACCAGTGCATAATTGTTTTATTAATTATTATTCAATTTATTTGGTGAAATAGCATATATTTTGGTAAAAATTTTATTTTACAATTTGCTAGTTAAAAATTTATTATAGGTAAGTCAATAAGTTATTTATAAATAAATGTAATTAATTTTTCAATACTTTGATGTTTTACTTTTACTACAAGTAGGATGATATCTACACGTTTTGCGACATACAAAGCAAGCTCCTTTTACTTCAAGCAACATAAATAAGCAACTTATGTCAGCAAAGAGAAACGTATACAAGTATTGTCTTTGTACTTCATGATTTATACAATACTTGTTCCCGTTATCTCTTTTAGAGGAAAGCTCGAGGTCTCTATGTGACATCGCCTTGCCCGATCGCAATATCATGTATCGAAGTTTCTTTTCACAAAAGGCTGCATTGGAAAATCCAATTTCCGCCTGTTTCTTGCAGATGTTGCTTTAACTTTAAAACTATTTAGATTTAAACACGTTTTCTATTCTTTAACTAGTTTATACCTAATTTCTTTGTAATAAAACTACAAAAGTATAAACAAAAAAATTATACCTATTAATTTAATAATATGTAATTTTCTTGATTATGTTAAGAGTAGTAATTTCCGGTCGTGTTGGAATCGATCAATTGTAGGTTGAAATAAAACTTTGTTTAAATTATAGTGCGTAATATAAAAATACATTACCGCTTTTAATAAACAATTAAAACGCAACTAACAGCATTCCTTTGTGACAAAATTTGTTACTAAAGCTGATTATATTAAACGGATACTAAATTTCTCTCAAGGTACTAAGTAATTAAAAATTAAAGTGGATGAGGTATTCTTGTGAATACTAATTATTCAAAATGAAATATGAACGAGTAAATTTATGTATAAAACTTTCTAATAAAGAAATAACAAAGTACCTTTTTTTCTAAACCGTAAAAAGCTGGTGCTTTAAAAGTTTTTGCAAAATATAAATTTTATGATAACGAGCACAAAAGCTTTGTAGAATAAATATCTAAATACTTTATACTTTAAAAACTATAGATATAAAAGAATGAAGTTTACACATCACTAACATGCCTACATTAACCAGCAAGAACAATTGTCAATTTCGACCTCTATTAAGTTCGACATTTTTTAAAGACCCTTGTCAGAGTTGTTTGTTCATCGAAAAGACAAAAATTTATTGTCGTTTTCAAAACTTACTCTAGAATACTAAATCGATTTAAAAAAGTGAACGTTTTCCAATATTTATGAGTGATTGTTAGCATAATAATGTTTTATAAAAGATATATATAGTAGTAACGATACTTATTCATAAATAAATTTTATATTTGAATTTTTATGTTACAAAGCAATTGTAACTTAAATAATAACTAGCAAGATGTTTATCATTTTGTTTATGTAGTACACTGTATACATGTGTGAATTACTCTTTAGAATATTTTACTGTAGACATGCATGAACCTTAATAACCGTGTAACAGCGGTTTTCAATCTTCTCTTACGCAAAGAATGTATTTGCCTTAGATTTTTTGGAGATACATTCATAAATACGTTTAATATATTTTTTGACAATAACACAATATTTTGATATGTTACTAATAAATTCCGGTTAATTTAATTTCTTTTACACCATAATTAAATTTATGAGGTTTTTTTTTAAATTTTGTAAATAATAATTATAATTCTTGAGAACATATATAATCTATCCATTTTCAAGCTAGAGCGCATGTAAACAAATGTTTGCGGAGTTTATTTGAAGAAAATATACAAAGGTTTTGCGTAAACTACAAGTAATATAGAAATACATACCAACAAAAATTTTTTTTGTGACTACAATAAATAATACCGCTATAGTTAAAAATAAACTTAAGCTGGTACTGCAACAAGAAACATTACAATCTTAACGACTAATAATATGCGTATGGCGACCATCTATCTCCTTAACACGCAACAATTGCACAGTTTTCATTGTTTACAAGCGCTAGAGCTTGAAATTTAATAGAGTATAGATTGTTTTTTATTCTGAAACATAACTATAAACTCTCAAATTTTGTTTGTGTAAAATAAAAATCAATTTCTTCAGGATTTCCCGCAGGGTTATAACCTGAATTTTCCATATAAAAAATAAAATATATTTAGGTTTTCATATTGTATGCGTAAAATAACAATACCATCGAAAATTTCAATTAAAGGTAATTGCTTCTGTAATTTATTACATTTATGCACTTCATGTAGCAAAGTACTTTTGTGCTTGTGATCATAAGTTCCTTTATGGCAAGAGAAATTGCACGAGGATTAAGGGAATCCACTTACACAGGTAGCAAAGATTACAATATTGCTTGCTTAAATCTACCCTCAAAGTTATGGATTTTCATTTCCTGTAGTTGATCCAGCTTTTTACTTTCATGTTTTTCTCGTGGGAAATTAACTGAATGCGAACTCAACTTACTAATAATCTCAGCACATTTGATGCCGTAATCGGAAATCTTGGGAATACTTTATTAATATAACATTAGGAATGTGTTGACTATCTGTTATAAAAGTGTTTTGGTTTCTAGACGTTTTTTACGACTATTATTAAAAAGTCAATAGTAACTGTATGTAAATATTCGTCACGTGGAGATAAAATAGGCAATCAGTAATTTTGTTGTGTTTAATTAACAACATTAAAAAAAATATTAATAAGAAATTAATATAATGTAGTTTCAATTATGTGTTGTAAAATGTACTATTTAAAGCCAATAATAATTACGTTGCTGTACTTGTCGACGTTATTGTTAATTTTTTATTTTTTAAATTAATTGGTACTTATTTTACTAATAAGACGTACTAGAACTGCAATCTAAATTCAAGTTGGTAATCTCTCATTTTCCGGTATAAATACGCTGAAGTATAAAAAGTGAACACTAAAAAAGTTTTTTCGTGTCTGCAAAGTCGTTAATTCTTTTGTGAAGCCAAACAAAATGAATAACAAAAATTTTTTTTAAATTTAATTACAATATTAAAAATTGTTTAAGTTGACTGTTACTATATCACATTTGCGCGGAATCGATAAGAGACGAATTCTTGATATCTGCCACAATTTAATTCTAAATGAAATAATTACTTATTCATGTAATTGGGTTATTTTTAAAAAACTTCAGCGTTCTATCGTATCATTAGTAACTTACCGCTGTTAACCTTTTCACTACCATACACGTAAATATAATTATAAAAAAGCGGAAAATTTGCGGTATTCACGTACAAATACGTGCAAGCTTTTGAACATGCAGCTTGTTTACGTAGTTATACGTTCTAATGCGCATAAACAGAAAGCCCATTTTATTGCTTTTTTTAAGTATATGCAAACTGCAAGCGAATCGCAGGTTCGGTGAGCACTGCACGCAAAATGGCCGGGTACGTGGGCCTTACTGATGAAGAAGCTGCAGCAACTATTAAGTACGATGATTGAAGTGGCGATTCCAAAAAATAATATGACGATACAGCTGACCTAGCAAATTCTTTCCAAGTGTACACTCGTTTGACAACAGAAATTCTGATTTTCACAAACTACATAATTTTCCAGTTGACACTTCTGAATTAAAGGAATAATAAGCAAACGAAACAGGTAAATGCTATACATACATTACAGAAATACAGAATGACCCTGTTCGTTCAAGATTACGAAAATGAACTGACACTAATAGAAATGAGGTTTACCTCTTTATAAGAATGGCGATGTTAATTTTAAAGAACAAAAAATTAAAAATCAATGGATGTTGGTCGAATGATCCACTGCTGTACACCACAATATTCTCAAGGGCAATGAGCAGAGATAGATACTTGTTATTGCTGAGAATGCTCCACTTCTGCGACAAAAATAAACAGCTAAAGCGAAACCGACTTTTTTTAAGTTAAAAACCATTTTATTGTTACTGCAACGTAAATTAGCTGACCTGTTCAAGTCTATTTAAAAATGTATGCATCGACGAATCATTAGTGCTTTCAAAATGAACACTATCTTTCAAACAATTTGTTTGGCTTTAACATCGTAGATTTGGAGTTAAATTGTTTGTACTGCGTGACATCGACAAATTATATTTTTAAAATTATTGTGTACACTGGATCTAGCACAAAATGGTTATTCAGACTTAGTTGTATCTGGATCGGTTGTTTTGACGTTACTCCAGGATTATCTTGGCAAATGATATAATCTGTCTATTTATAACTGATATTCAAAGCCGGATCTAGTTCTACATCTTCAAAAGATTAAAACCAATGTTTGTGACACTGTAATACCAAATAGGCGCAATATGCGCAAATTCTAAAGGTGCAGTTGAGAGTCGTCATACTACTGAAACGATGACTTTAAGATAAAAATATCAAAGGGTAGTTGTAATGCTAACATTTCTGAATCCAGATCGATTTATTTCAACCGAAAAAAAACCGAGGGACCAATGAGGCGATAAAGTGTTACTGGTTATAGGTCTTAAGAACCTTGTACGGCCAACTCACACTAGTCGGAGATAGGGGAGGTTCAAAATTGTGTCGTACTTTTAAACGGTACGCCACAGAATTAATTTTAAGGTAAAGAATTCTTTCTTGTCATAGATGGTAAGCGATTGCATATAGAATGTACTTGCAAGCGTTAGCTGTAGTAAAAAAAAATAATTATGGTTTACATCTGTATTTCTTTTTGTTCATTGTTATGGAATTCCGTAACTGATTTGCTGTTACGCTTAAACTTTAGTTTAGGTGATTTACTATAAAACAAACTTTATAAAATAGCGTTGGTTCTGATGTGAGCCGTTGAATCACAACATAACACAGACGTTGAGCTCCGGACTAAGTCAACGCCACAAAAGCAACTCTTTAAATTCATTCAAACATATTAAATGTTTTAAGAGTCGATGAAACACTACACCGAAATGGTGGTCAGATCCCCAAAAAAGTATAGTAGACAAAACGCCAAAAATAGTCAAAACGTCAAAAATAATCATATGGACAAATTGCCTAAACGCAAAAAAACTAAAGGAGACGCTTTGCATAGCGTCAAACTAAGATATACGTATCTATACAAAACGTCAAAAACGGCTAAAACGCCACAATTGTTTGTTGGCTAAAATGCCAAAAACCTCTAAAACGCTTAAATTACTACGCAAACAAAACGCCGAATATATCTTATACAAAAATTGCAAAATGTTATGTGATTGGTTAACGACTTTACAAAGACATATAGTAATAATCACCATCTTGTGGGTATATCATAAACTACTATTAAAAAAACTATACATACAAAATTAATACTAGTTTTGAAGATATCCACAAGATCGAAGTCATCATTATATTTATGTCGTTTACATAAAATCACGTTTAAACTGACCAATAATAACATTTTTACTTCACTTTTTATATGCAGCAGATATTCGAGTTCAATCCAGTAGTAAAAATAAACGATATTGATGATTATTAACAATGTTCACAACAACGAGATTGAATTCCTTTGTGTTGTTTAGAAATGCTAGTTTTTAGAAATCGTTTTTGACTTCAATGTTATTAATAGTTTTCTAGAATCCATGACTTTCTAGATGTTCTTCAAAACTAGGAAATTAGCATCTATCCATTTGTTGGTCAGCATATTTATTAATCACTTTACTAATTATTGTAGATTACTGCAGAAGCTTAATTTTACGTTATAGCGATGTAATTATTGTAACAGAAAAATAAATAAGAAATAATATTTTCATAAATCAAAATATTTATGATTTGCTGACATCTAAAACCTTGACCAACCACAACTTTAATGTGTGATAGTTTAAGTAGTGAATCACGTTTGCTTCTCCAATAATCTAATAATAATATAAAATCAAGTTACAGTTGAAATAAGTAATTATGCCACTCACAAAAAATTGGTGAACAATAACACGATTAGATTAGAAATAGGAATAAATTTAAATCAGACCCGAGATATCATGGCAACATCGCTTGTAAAATGAGCCAGTAAATAATAAAATATTTGTAAGGTATTGTGCTGACTGTCTGTGCCAACCCTATAGAGAGGGGCGCGGGGTGTAAAATGCCATGTTTTACACTTATTAGCTCGTAATTGGGCATCTTCTAGTAAATACTACAATCAGTGTTAAAACTAACAGTTACATTTTTTAGAGGAAAAATTCTATATAGACTTTGTTGTGACTTACGTTAATCGGTAGGTACAATATTTTGGAAATATAAATATGTATGAAATTGCCACCAATACTTTAGAGTTTGAGTATATAGAAAGAACGCAGCACAATATTATATCGGAAATACAATATCAACTACAAAAAACTTTGTGAAACAGATTTTAGTACTGTAATTCAGTTTCAACTAAATCTTGGTGTGAAAAAAAAATTTTTTTTAAAGTAAACTACGTAAAAATTTCATTATATTAGATAAAAAAGAAGTTTCAGTTAAAAGTTATATAGGAAACATAAGTTGTCATTCTTAGTCTAAATTATTAAAAGAAACCTGTTGCTTCAATTCTAATATAAAATTTACTTATGTAAATGAAATTATTTTTATTGGTTTCTCTTCTTATTCGTTTCACCGCAACTAACCACTTTTTTTAACTTTCTTTTCACGGATGCATTTTAATCGGTGCGTGTTATAAACCAAACAATTGAAATTTTTACAAACTTAGTTTGACACAAGACAATGTAAAAATCTAGATTATAAAAACAATAAAATTTTAAGTCCCACAATTATTTTATGCAAAACGTGCAGAAGTTGTTGAATAATTACATTATAAAATAAATGTTTTTAAATTAGACACTGATGTTAATTTTGTTGTCAAAATACAGTTCACTTCTGGAAATCAAATTCATAGCCTGAAATAACTGAATTAATGTACTTATGCCGCAAAGTAAAGTATGCATACATTAGCCCTAAAATAATCCGTTACGTATCTCAGCTTAGTTGCTCAGACTGCTTAAAATTTTAAATATGTAACTTATAACATTATTTGAATTTTCATTAAACGCAATTTTTACGACCCTCAGCTAAATCTGTTTTTTAATATCAAATTAACAAAATTTATTTAAAATTGATTAATCGTATATGATATAAAATTATAGGTTTTATTGATGACGATTTTACACATTTTAGCAATAACACTTATTAATTTACGCAAAAATTTGCAATAGGCAAAAATTGATAAACTGGTCATTTTCTAGAAATAGCATTATCGGTTTCTATGACACAGTTGTTTAGATATTTTTTATATAACTTATGGCATTATCTGCAATAACAGAATAAAGTATCATTGTACAGTGCACTAAATAAGCAAATTATTAAAAACCATTACGATTTCTATTTATAGTTTCAATTTTATATTACATGTACACACATATGTTAAACTCTTCATACATACTACGTATTTATATTCAAGAAATCAAAAATTTACGAAATTAAAAAATTTGTAGTTCAAACTTTTCTCAATTCTATCTAAATGTAGTAAAACATCATCATTTCTATTGGATTCAAAAAAGTTGTTATATTTAATCTTAACACTATTTCATATACCTAGTAGAGCCGTCAGGGAACATTTTGACTATTTGTTTTTTATTATTAATTTAAATAGTGTACAGAACTTTTTTAGCACTTTAATTGATTATATTTTAGAAGAAATAAACATTTTTATAAAAATCTAATGGTTGGCACAAGACACAAATTTGACAGTTTCTTGAGTACATTTTCCGCAAGTAAATTTGAGGCAAACTTTACATTTGTCTATCGTCTTGTTTCCCTTGCATTTTTTGAGTATTTGGTACTTGTGCCTTACTTTGGAAACGTTTGCAAACTGCTCTTTGTCAGACTCGATAGATTTTTTTTTTGCATTAGGCTTTTCGAGATTCTTAAGCAAGTTTCTGCAAAAATATGTGGCGACTAAGTTTTCTACATGTAGTTTCCTTGTATAAAATCCAGACATTTATAAGTGCCAAATCAAAAATGTTATAAAAAACCTGAACTGGCCAACGCCGTAAACCAGCTCTGGTGGTATACTGTCTAGCCATCTGGTCAATAACGTCAACACCGTACTTAGTGTTATTATAAAAATGTACAGTTTCTGGCACTTTTTTTTCTGTAGATCACATGTCAATGTCAGAATGTATCGTGCTTAAAATTATCATTATTTTTTCCTTTTTTTCTTGATATATCTTTGTATCGTAAAGTTGTGCTCTTCTATTTTTTGCTTTGACTTGAAGCTCCCTCTGTTTTTTATTCATTGTTCCTACAATCGTTGTATTGGCTGCCTTTAAACGTTTTGCCAATTTCACCGAAGTAAAAAAGTAATCGGTAGTAGTATTCCTACCCTTATTGAAAAATGGTTCTATAAGACGCCAAGCAACATTCTCGGTCAGAATTTCATTTGCTGGACGATGATCATCTTTTCCTAAATATGGTAACGCGTTGCACATATACTTTGAGTTGGTGTCTCACAGCGTGCTTTTGTTGGACGAAAGTGCTCATCAACCGTAACAGATTTGCTGGGTTTGTAACATACGATGCAGTTATCAATAATATAGATGAAATCAATGCAAATTTGGCACTTTTTAGGCGTTTGGATCTGGTAATTTTTTTATCGAATCGTAGATATCGCATGATACTTCGGAACTGGTTTCGACTCATTGTATTTCCAAAGAAACCAATTCCTTAATATTTGGACCATAAGAGATCATAGTTCATTCCTCCACACTTATGTATATGATCCGCGAACGTATAACAACTCAATAAATTCAAGTTCTTCTAATTGGATAGCCTAGTTTTCGTCGCCTCTTCGTTGAGCCTCAGCTTCAATCACTATGAACTCATTATGTTCTTATCCATAATATGTCGCGTAGCATATGGTGTAGGCCCTGGAGTCTCCTTGAAGACGTTATGAATTTGTCTTCTTCTAGAAGTTTTTCCTCCACAGTCAATAACTTTCCATGCAGTATATTTATCGTTCCCAAAGAAAATGATTCCAGAAGTAAAAGTATCATTTGTTCCTTCGGTCGACGTTTTCTGTATTTTCTATGGTCGTCCACGGCCTCGACTTTTATTTGTAGTCTCCTGAATGCCAACACACTCTGCATGTTGATTTATGGAGTGAGATGTAGATGGTTCTTCTGTAACAATGAAATTATATCAATTTATTTGAACAAGAGTAACCACAGCTTACAGTTTTGGGATTACAAAAAAGTACCGTGGGGTGGGCATCATATAAAAATTATGAAAGCAGTCGGAGTAAAAAAAACTTAGAATCATTGAACAACTAGTGTAAAACAAAATTTTACTTGCCTATCGTTGCTGCAAGAGATCCTTCACCAATTTTTTTTGTCACCACACTTTCCTCAAAATCTGAAGATTCTGAAATATCATCTTCATTCGGGGAGAATAATGGATCATCATCTTTGAAGTCACTGTTGTGATAGTCGTCAGAATCACCAGAATTGGCCAGGTCTAATTCCATTGCTGCTATATTTGCTTCATGCTCAATTTCTTCTGCAGTAAGAATTTTTCTCTTCCACATTGCGACACTTCGACTTACACAAATATTTACTAACACAACAAACGTATGTAATGCACGGACTCTGCTACCATACTGACTTAACTGATTGATCAAATAGATTGCCGCACAGCAAATAGCGCTCCCCACTATAAATGCGTTGTAAGATATAAGATCTGGACTTTCGTAGCATCAGCGGTAAGCCAAATATAAATAAAGATGGAATGCGACGCGGCTAGTGGGTTTTTACAGATGTTATATTTTGCAATAGATTATAATTTCTAAAAATTACTTTATTTCCCACTACTTTTCTAAAAAGAAAGGCACCTTAAACCGATAGAGTCAAAATGATCTCTTGTCGCATCTCGGTATAATATACCTGCCTAAGGTAATAAAACAGTAAATTTGGCTTATCTTTGAAATTTGTATTTATCAGTCATGTACAGGAAAAGTTAAAAATACTCAACAGCTTTATGCACCCCGTTGAAAAGTTAGAGAAAAATTAAAACAGGAAAGTGTCATACTGACCCTTTTAGCGCTTCTAGTACTAACAATAAAATGTTTTTTTCTGTACTCAAATATTTACTGACACAGATTTTTTTTTAACATCTGACATCTTCAACTTAATAAGCACGGTTATTGAAACAATATGAAATGTCACACTATGTCGGCAAAGTAATCTAAAACGTAGCTTTTACAAAACTGTGATTTTATTTTTATAGAGAATGAATATGCCTAAACTGCAAAAAAGAATAGGTAAATATAAGTGTTACTTACCTGTTACATCTTGTTACATTCCAAAATTAACACAAAGTCACTGCCTGCAATGTAGTAACATAAACGGGGGGTTGTGCCACTAGCTCAATGGAGAAGGGTGGGTTTTATTTAAAATTCCGTGAAAAATTGGAAACGCGATCGTCGTAAAAATGGAACTAGAACGGTAAAATCGTCAAATAATCGATAAGGGCGCCAATCAAGGATTTCTATAAGGGAAAGCTTTCAAACCCTTGATTACCTGAAAGCTCATCCGGTTGGTCATAACCACAGAACTTACCTTGGGTTATAACAATTCTGAAAAACACTTAAACAAAATTTTACGTATGCGGCGGCTAAATGAATAAAAGCTCTTTACATTTAACAATTTAACATTTATTGATTGAATATTTAAAACCAAGACAAAATAAAATAACAAGTACTAATTGATATCAAATAAATTTGAATAAAAGAAATGAAATAATCTTAAGCAAACAAAAATGAATAATTTACACACAAAACATTACATTAAAATTTATAAAAAGAAATGCTACTACAATAGCGTTTTCAATTATAATTAAATCTCAAGATCTTGACCGCATATTTATAACAAACAAATAAAATAACACAAAAAAAAAACCAATACAGTTTATAACATAAATATGTCCGAACTTTAATTCGAACTAAACAAAATATAGTTTATAAGTCGTTACATTATCATATATTCGAAATACGAATCACTTCTCAACGCACAAAACAAAGTTAATTGATTTTAATTTTGCGCAAACACTATACGTGTTCATTGAAATAATTAAATTCAACGTTAGTCGTAATTTCAATTGACTTAAAAAAAAAATTGAAAGCTTTTACTGCATTTTTAAATCGCGGGACACTGCACG
Organism: Aquatica leii; assembly: GCA_035610365.1. Taxonomy (NCBI): domain Eukaryota; kingdom Metazoa; phylum Arthropoda; class Insecta; order Coleoptera; family Lampyridae; genus Aquatica; species Aquatica leii. Next base: position 54,160,865 of record CM069432.1, read on the forward strand.
ATCAAACAACAAAATCGATAAATACCTTAATTCTTAATTGGTGACACCGGCTGAACTTTGGTTCCCAGTGGATTTGAAAGCTTACACCTTGGATGGACTTTAGCTGCTTCCCAAACAATAGAACAACGACGGAAGATATATCTCACAATTTAATTTTATAACCGCCAAAGGCGAATTTCGGATTTAATCATATACCACCACAACAATAAACCCCACAAACGTAACAGTTCAGAAATCACGAATTTTACACAAGCCGTACTATACGAAATTTGAAGAAAAGTAACATTTTCCTCCACCACCTTAATTTTCACGATTTCTGACAAACTTCCGCGGTTCTACATAACGTCAGAGGGTAAATTACCCTACTCTCTCTACATCTTACGGTAATCGGTATTTGTCGTCACGACCCACGATCGAATAATGCCAAAAAAATCTAAATCTTTCAACTCTTCCTATCCCCTACTTAGCTAATTTGCATGTGCGCAGTCAATTCGTGGTAAAAGAAAACACATCGAACAAACGAGAAAAACAAAGATGAAAATTATAATTAGTCGCATGCGTTTTTGCACGTAGACTTTGGTTTACACAAGAACGCTGAGACTTGCATTACTGCAGCTGGCTTAATCAAAGTGTAATTACCAAGAAAAATGTATCAACTTACATTCCACAAAGGAAGTCGTAAATTATATTGAATTGGTATTCTACAAAGATAACCAAATAACGTACTAAATCAAAAACAAAACTACGGATCTGTATGCATTTAAAAGAAAATTTCAATAACGATTGAAAGCAAATTGAAATATCATTAAACTCAAACCACACAAACAATAAACAAAACGTTCTTGATGCTAATACTAAATTAATAAATCGAAACACACAACAAAAAAAAACTTACGGTGACTTTTACAACGAAATTCAAACGCAGGTCACACCTCCCCTACTTATAGAGGGTTTTCTCAAATCTCTCTAAAAATAGACAAAACAACAAAAAAAACAAACAAATGAAAACCCAAGACCCAAAACAAAACTATAAACGATAATGTAACAACAAACGTAAAAAAAAAACGAAACTAAGCCTATGGTTCTCGCGATCTCGCAATCATCGAGAACCCCTAACGAAACTAAACGGAACGAAAACTAAACGATAGGAAGGGTAGCATATGTTTGGGTTCGACACAGATCACTCGATGCTGCACAATAGAAGAGGGCGCGCTGCGCTTCACGAGATCCGCGCATTGCGTTTTTCCCACAACTACTGCCCTCACCGAGCGATGGCACCTAGCCGCAAACACTACAGAAATAAAAGATAAGGACAGACAAGATAGTAGAAGAAAGAAAAATGGAAATAAAAGAACCGTTGTTTAGTCGCCTCTTACGACAAGTGGTGTCCCCACTGTAGAGAAATATTCTTAGTCCGTCTCTACACGGAACCCAAAAACGAAACTAACTAACCTAAATAAACGATAGAACAAAAACAAAAGAAAAAAAAAATCAAACGGTAAAACCTAAAACTATTTATTCCCAGTCGGGTTCAACTTTAAGTCCTTGGCGTTCCATATGCCTTTTGATGCTCCCGTGTCATCAGACAACTCATAGGTCTGATACGAAACTTTCCGTTTCACATAGAACGGACCGATAAACTTAGGTGCCAGTTTGGCCGAGAAATATCGAGATGCATCAGAAAGGACATAATTCTTCCGCCACACTGTGTCTCCCACCTCAAAAGGTGCTGGACGACGACGTAAATCGTAATAATGTTTAGCGCGGACATAAGCGGCATTCAAGCGATTCTTAATGTCGACGTAAACTTCTCTAAAAGCTGGGCCTCTTTCGGCCAAAAAGGTACGATCAGCAAAAGCTAGATCGTCGATAGTGTCTGAATCGGTAGTTTTTCCATGACGTGATCCGTCGAGACAGATTTCACGTCCGAAATTGGCGAAAAACGGCGTTAAGCCGGTGACTTCATGTACAGCGGTACGAATAGCACATGCTACTTTAGCAAGATACTTATCCCAATGTCGATGGTTGTCTTCGATATATGACGATAGCATTGTCTTCATGACTCGGTTGACTCTTTCAGTTGGATTCGCTTGTGGATGGTAATTAGCGTTAAAAATAATTTTGGACTTATATGATGAAACCATTTTCGTAAATTCTGAACTACGAAACTGTGTGCCGTTATCACACAAAAGATATTGAGGAACTCCAAACATTAAAAAGACATCTTCTTCAAGACGTTTAGTAACTGCTGCTGCAGTAGCGGAACGTAACGGGAAAAATAAAACAAATTTCGAAAAATAATCTGCAACCACAAGAATGTACGAATAACCACTCTTAGATCGCGGTAGCGGTCCAACAAGATCGGTAGAGATCAACTGCCAAGGTTTGTCCACAACAGGATGACGGGTCATAAGGCCAGCAGGACGTTTCTGTTCTGGCTTATGCGTGATACAAACTTTACAACCATTGATGTAACGAATAACGTCAGCCTTCATCTTAGGCCAGTAATAAAGCGGAACTATTCGTTCGAGAGTCTTAAAGATACCAAGGTGTCCAGCGGTAGGCTCATCGTGAAACTTAGACAATATTTCGAGTCGTTTAGACTTAGGCACAACTTCTCTCCAATTGTCCTTCTCAGAACGAAGATCGGGATAGTCTACGGTAACATGCTTGAATAGCTTTCCGTTACTAATTTTCCACTGTGGAAAAGCGTTAGGTTTTGAACGTACACGTTCCATAAGTTTCGTTAACCATTTGTCCGAAGACTTAGGTTCGGTAATGTCACAATCGGTAGTAATGTTGTCGATAGCTGGTACTGAACGAGATAGTGCGTCAGGTACGACATGATCCTTTCCTTTACGATGAATGATCGTAAAATCAAATTGCTGTAGTCTAACAGCCCATCGTGCTAGACGACCGGTAGGTTCCTTCAAATTGTGTAACCAGACTAATGATGCGTGATCGGTAACTACAGTGAAAGTGGTTCCTTCAAGATAAGGGCGTAATTTTTCAATAGACCACAGGACAGCCAAACACTCCTTTTCGGTAGTTGAATACTTGCGTTCACACTTTGTGAGCGACCTACTATTATAACAAATGACACGTTCTTCACCGTCGATAAACTGTGTAAGAACTGAACCGAGACCAAAATCAGAAGCGTCAGTTTGAACTGTAAACGGAACATTGAAATCAGGGCAAGACAAAATAGGTGCGGAAATTAAACAATTCTTAATAATCTGAAAAGCTTCATCACAATCACTAGTCCAATTAAAGCTGGAATTCTTCTTTAACAGAGACGTCAATGGAGCGATAATTGTCGAAAAATTTGGTACAAATCGGCGATACCACGAGGCCATGCCTATAATTCTTCTCACTTCAGCGACACCAGTGGGAACTGGAATACGCAAAATTGCATCGACCTTTTCCGGGTCAACCGACAAACCAGTAGAATTTACTATAAAACCAAGATACTTAAGTTCAGGTTTACAAAAATGACATTTGTCTTTACTTAGCATCAAATTAGCCTCTCTAAGGCGACGAAGAACTTCAGTTAACACTTCCATGTGTTTCTCGAAGGAAGGAGCGCAAATAATGACGTCATCTAAATAAACAAAAACGTAAGGCTCTAATTCGGGACCTAAAACTCGATCAATCAACTTCTGCCAAGAAGCTGGTGCGTTAGCTAAACCAAACGGTAAGCGCGTGAATTGGAATAACCCACGGTTCGGGACTGTAAAAGCGGTATACTGCTTAGACTCTTCGCTTAAAGGAATCTGCCAATAAGCGGACTTAATGTCGAGAGATGAAATAAACTTAGCGTCACGAAGACGATCTAAGATAGACGAAACGTAAGGTAAAGGATAAGCGTCCTTTTCGGTAACCTTGTTGACTTTTCTAAAGTCCACGCAAAAGCGATAAGAGTTGTCCTTCTTCTTCACCAATAAGATCGGGCTTGACCAAGCGCTGTTTGATTTTTCTACAACGCCTAACTTCAACATTTTCTCTAACTCCAGATCGATTTGTTTCTGGATAAATGGCGAAACTCGGTAATACCGTTGCTTAATTGGTTCGGAAGTAGTCTTGATCTGATGTTCGATCAAGTTGGTGCATCCAAAATTTTCATTCGAAGAAGAAAAGTGATTACTAACTAAATTGTCTAACTGATTGAGCTGTTCTGAGGAAAGATCGAGACGAGACTGAATAACGGAATCTTTATCTTCCAATTGTGAAATGGTGTCCATATTTTCGAAACGCCACTCACCTTTTCTAAGATCAGGAACGATACCTGCTTGTTTCCAAAAAATCACCGCCTAAAATTAAATTATGCGGAACGTCAGGAACAACTAAAACTTCCAAAACAATAATTTTTCCTTTAATTTCGATTGGGACGAGAAGTGAACCTAAACTTTGTACTGATTTACCATTAGCTACAATACAATTAACTTTAACTGACTTATTTAACTTCAAACCTAATTGACTAAAAATTTCCCAACCCTTAGAACCAACAATAGTGCGAGAAGCGCCACTATCTAATAAACTCAAAATTTCGTGACCAAAAACTTTAACGTAGACAAAAGGTCTTTCGTCAGACTCAGCAGACTCTAAAACATAATCCAAAACGACTTTATTCTTAACAAAACTCTTTTTCTTCGAAGAATGTAAACTATTAAAATAGACAGCCGATTTAACTTTGACCTCTGACGTCACTAAACGGCTTCTTAGTACGTCCTTTACTCGTTTCCCGAACACTTAGAACAAGTGCGGACCGTAACGTTAGATTTTCCACAACGATAACAAAATAAACCTTTCTTAGGTTCTTTGCAAGAAGCAGCTCGATGGTTAGGCTTCCTACAATTCCAACACAATTGCGGACTACTTCGATTAGAAGAAGCAGGCGCATTAACGATAGCTAACCTTCGTGAAGAAGGTGCGATATTAGAAGATGGTAATCGTAAATTTTGTCTAACAGGTGGTGTAGATTTTTCACCACTACTAACGTTATTCGAAGAACGAGAAACTGCAATGTCCTTAACTTGAGATGTTACGTAAGCTAGATCAGGCTCCATGTCCTGCTTTCTACGAGATGGAGGCGTGTAAGCTTCAATAGCTTGCATGCGGTCCTCGATAATACGACCAAATTTAATTAACTCCTCAATTGAAGTAACTGACGACAAACCAAGCTGAGTTTGATAAACGGGAGAAATATTTCTTAATAAAATCTTTAACTGTTTTTCTTCCGAAAAAGGCTCATCGAGACGTGAAAACATGTTGCGAATAATTGCAACGTAAATACCCATAGGCTCATCATTAGCTTGAGTGCGACGCTTAATTTCTTCAATAAGTCGTTCGTCATAATCGGTAGGCTGGAATTGTTCGCGTAAAAACTTAACTAAGTCTTCCCAAGAATTTACTGAATTACGAATAGACCTAACAAAAATCAATGCATGACCTGTAAAAAGATCAGTACACTCCAAAAATAGCTGATGGCTTGAAACGTTACGCGATAATTGAAGTTCGGCAACTCGTTCTAAGAATGCATTCAATGAAATTGACTTTGCGTCACCAGAAAACTTTAAATTCCATTTAGAAACTGAAATACTCTTAACATGACTAATAAAATTTTGACTAACAGCAGAAGACGTCGGTAAAGCGTTATCAACTACAGAAGGTTGAACGACAGGTTCGATGACTTCATCGGCGGAAGTAGACGGATTTGAAACAACAATTTGTTTATCCAAAAGTTCGTACTGCGAAATTAAAACAACTAAATCTTTTAAAAACTCATCTTTAACTTGAGAATCGTCACCTTGAATAGGAATTGAATTGCCAATACGGTTTAACAAATATTTAATTTTGGTTTCAATTGTAGAAGAAATTTTTGTAGTCGGAGTAATTTTCAATGAATCTATTAATTTTCTAAGCTCATCGATACCTTCACGAATCGCTAACTTATCTGCATTAAAATCGAACGGATACACGGGACGAGATAATTTTCCGGTGGCTTCTTCAATAAGGAAATTCTTGAGTAAACCTCGTAATACGACAACACCTAAAGATGCATCACCACCTCTAATCAAAATTTCATAACGTAATTCGTTATGCGATAAACGATCAACAATCAATTTGTAACCCATTTTAAAATGTAATTACAAAACGGTAAAATCTTCCAAAAATCACGAAACTTAACAGGCAAACTAAAATTCGAAAAAGGCCCCACGTTGGGCGCCAAATTATTTATGTTACATTCCAAAATTAACACAAAGTCACTGCCTGCAATGTAGTAACATAAACGGGGGGTTGTGCCACTAGCTCAATGGAGAAGGGTGGGTTTTATTTAAAATTCCGTGAAAAATTGGAAACGCGATCGTCGTAAAAATGGAACTAGAACGGTAAAATCGTCAAATAATCGATAAGGGCGCCAATCAAGGATTTCTATAAGGGAAAGCTTTCAAACCCTTGATTACCTGAAAGCTCATCCGGTTGGTCATAACCACAGAACTTACCTTGGGTTATAACAATTCTGAAAAACACTTAAACAAAATTTTACGTATGCGGCGGCTAAATGAATAAAAGCTCTTTACATTTAACAATTTAACATTTATTGATTGAATATTTAAAACCAAGACAAAATAAAATAACAAGTACTAATTGATATCAAATAAATTTGAATAAAAGAAATGAAATAATCTTAAGCAAACAAAAATGAATAATTTACACACAAAACATTACATTAAAATTTATAAAAAGAAATGCTACTACAATAGCGTTTTCAATTATAATTAAATCTCAAGATCTTGACCGCATATTTATAACAAACAAATAAAATAACACAAAAAAAAAAACAATACAGTTTATAACATAAATATGTCCGAACTTTAATTCGAACTAAACAAAATATAGTTTATAAGTCGTTACATTATCATATATTCGAAATACGAATCACTTCTCAACGCACAAAACAAAGTTAATTGATTTTAATTTTGCGCAAACACTATACGTGTTCATTGAAATAATTAAATTCAACGTTAGTCGTAATTTCAATTGACTTAAAAAAATTGAAAGCTTTTACTGCATTTTTAAATCGCGGGACACTGCACGATCAAACAACAAAATCGATAAATACCTTAATTCTTAATTGGTGACACCGGCTGAACTTTGGTTCCCAGTGGATTTGAAAGCTTACACCTTGGATGGACTTTAGCTGCTTCCCAAACAATAGAACAACGACGGAAGATATATCTCACAATTTAATTTTATAACCGCCAAAGGCGAATTTCGGATTTAATCATATACCACCACAACATTAAACCCCACAAACGTAACAGTTCAGAAATCACGAATTTTACACAAGCCGTACTATACGAAATTTGAAGAAAAGTAACATTTTCCTCCACCACCTTAATTTTCACGATTTCTGACAAACTTCCGCGGTTCTACATAACGTCAGAGGGTAAATTACCCTACTCTCTCTACATCTTACGGTAATCGGTATTTGTCGTCACGACCCACGATCGAATAATGCCAAAAAAATCTAAATCTTTCAACTCTTCCTATCCCCTACTTAGCTAATTTGCATGTGCGCAGTCAATTCGTGGTAAAAGAAAACACATCGAACAAACGAGAAAAACAAAGATGAAAATTATAATTAGTCGCATGCGTTTTTGCACGTAGACTTTGGTTTACACAAGAACGCTGAGACTTGCATTACTGCAGCTGGCTTAATCAAAGTGTAATTACCAAGAAAAATGTATCAACTTACATTCCACAAAGGAAGTCGTAAATTATATTGAATTGGTATTCTACAAAGATAACCAAATAACGTACTAAATCAAAAACAAAACTACGGATCTGTATGCATTTAAAAGAAAATTTCAATAACGATTGAAAGCAAATTGAAATATCATTAAACTCAAACCACACAAACAATAAACAAAACGTTCTTGATGCTAATACTAAATTAATAAATCGAAACACACAACAAAAAAAAACTTACGGTGACTTTTACAACGAAATTCAAACGCAGGTCACAATCTGTTAAATTAATGCATATTTAATCTTAAATCTTTTTACAATAAAAACTTTTTTTGTACTCGAACGTTTACCTACAAAATGTATACAAATTGTTTATAAAATTTTATCAGGAAAGAATTTACAAGGTATTTTTACCGTTAAAAAATATTTAATAACCGAACACAACTTACTTACTAAACGATTTATGATTACCAGTGCTTTATATACTTATGACCGGACTACCAGAATTTTTACTTAGTAATCGACTGCTTACTAAGCGCTTTCAATTGTACTGGGTGTTTGGATAAGAGCACGGAACGACAATAGTAAAGCCTTCTATTTCCACAGCTTCGCGGATTAGTCTGGGAAAGTAGAAAGGAGTTCTAGCCAACACTTTAGTTTGGTCAAAGTTCAGCGTGTGTCCTTGGTTTCACACGTGTTCTGCCACTGCTGATTTAGTAACTCTGCGGTGTTTGCAGTCAGCCATATGTTCTTTTACTCTAACTTCAATAGAACGTCCCGTCTGTCCTATATAACTTGATCCACAGGAACAAGGAATTTTGTAAACTCCGGCATGTTTTAGATCCCCTTGTTTGTCTTTAGCAGATGTAAACCAGGTGTTTAGGGTATCCTTAGTCGTAAAGACAGTTTTAATATTATGTTTCTTTAGCACCCTGCTTATTTTGTCTGTTGAACCCATACAGTAAGGTAAATTTGTATATGTCATAAATAAGAGAGAAGGAGGTCAATGCGTTTTTTAATATATACATTTTAATATCTCTTTAACTATTCAACCTATTTTTGATCTTGTTAGAAGTAACATGTTCTTTTTTGAACCGTTTTAATTGTTTTATAAATCATACCCACATGTTATTCTGTCACAACTCTTAAGTTAGTTTACAACTGATAAACCAATTTGACGTTTCTCTGGTGTCAGAAAGCATTCTGCGATAATTCTAAACTTTTTCTGGTGTCGTTTCATTAGGAAATTTTGTTGAGCATTGGGACACATAATTCTTACTTGGTGTTACTATATGAAAATTTTCTGTAGGTTCTGGATTCATATTAGAATTACAATGCTCTGGGAAAGCGTTTACTATTAAATGTTCTGTAACTGAGTATACTTCTCTTATCAGATGATTTTTGGAAACATAGTTTTTTGTAGTTTTGAAAAACAGATATCTTAGTAAAAGATTAGCTGAAACAAAATATTTTGTTACATATATATTTGCTGTAATATTCTTTTAATTTTTTTTTTCTATATGAAATCGCATTTGTAATTTTCGTTTTTATTGTAGTCGTATATACGTACGTGATACGTGTAGTCAAATACGTGAAAAATTAAAGTTTGTTATCTAATCGAATACGAATGCTTAGCGAAAGTCTTGTTGTTACTTCTATATCTCTGGCATATTTTTGTTATTTATTTAGTAATCGCAAGGCGAGATATCAAGTTTCACAAACGTTGGATAACATTTTATTTATTCAGCGAGCAACCGAAACTCAAGGTTGTCATCTGATAAGAGTAAGGGAGAACGACAATTAAATGCGTAAATTTTTAAGCTTCAAACAGAGTTACATTTAATCAAAACTACCACTTTTATTGATACTAATGTGCTGTGAGTTTTAAAAAAAATATTTGTGATGGGTGTTCAACGTTACACAGTGAAGAAGATATTTGAGGTAGTTTTCTAAAGAATATCTTTAACAGATTTTATAAAATTTATTTTTAACTTCAGACAAACCGAGTTTGTTAATTTGACATTTGGATTTAAGAACAGAATACAATTTATAGGTTTTAGCACCAGAAAAGAAGCGAATTATTCAATTTTCAGTATTATGTAAAAATATAAGTTGATAAGTAAGTACGATTAGTTTTCACATAATAAATTAAACAATCAACTTTTAATTGATTTCCTTTAATTCTTTTCTTTTGTGCATTTACGATACGATTACGAATTGCAATCCTTTTATGTCCCATATTTTGAGATGCTATCCAGTCTACATGAGTCAAATCATCTAATACTGCTTTTTTTGTCTTAAAACTATATTTCGAATTTGTTAAACTTCTTCTTTTAATTGCACCTAACCAGCGGTCTCTGTGCTGTTAGGAAAGTTAATTTTAATACATAAATTTGTATATCAAAACTTGAATTAAATAAAATGATACTTGATTATTATTGAACTACTACAGCCAAAAACAGTATAAGTCGATACAAGTGTGTAAAATGCCTGCAAATAAAAATGAGTGCATTTTCCAATAAAAAGAATTTGTAAACACGGTTTGTTTGCCCCACAAAGCCATATTGAAAATAGTTTGACATATCGTTGCATTGCCTAATTAACAATATATGTACGTTATGCAGATTCAACAGGTGGCTTTTAACTTTTCCTAGTGACATCTGCTGTATGCATCATAAAATTGTATAGTACATGTAATTTTGGATGCAACCAATAGATGCGCTACAGTCTTTTAGTATCCAAAATTGAGAATAAAAAATTTACATTTAATTGGCTTACTATAACATTTATATACCATAGTATTATTAACACAAATGTTGAAATTTAAGATATTATTTTCCGAGTCACTTGTATTTGTATTTGTTTTTGATAAATAATTAAATATACTAGAATATTGCAGTTATTCAAAATTTGCTATAATCGTCGGTTGAATATTATATTAGATATTATCTATGTTTTTACAAGACAAAGTTAAAGTAATCAACTAAAAATAAATTAATATTATTTTGTTTATGTAATATGATTAAAACAATTAAAGCTAAAATGTGGTATTTGCTTACATGAAAAGTATATTAGATAAACTAATAACCTAACAGTAGTAAAAAATTCTACAAACTTTGTTATTGTTGGAACAATTAATAATAATTGTAGGTCTACATTTAAAGGTATTCAATAGTAACATTTGGTTTCTAAACAAAGTAGTAAAAAAAAAACTAATATCTTTAAATATTTGTTATTAAACACGTTTTTAGTTTTAAAATAAATAACTTACGACAATGAGTTTTACAAAATAATTTTTGAAGTTATATTTTTAATTTTTTCTACTAATAACTGCATTTTTTTTTACATTATTTAGAATTAAAACCGAGCACTAGCAGTTTTAGTCTTTGTTTAATTTAGAAAGTTTTTATTAAAGCGAAAACACAAACATCATTAAAAAAGAAAGATCAACAACAGATCAAACCTTTATAATGAAAGAAATTTTAATAACCCTTATAGAACTTTGTTAGACTTACTTATGACTATATTCAGTACTTTTAAAGTGTTAATTAATTTAATGATAATAATAAGAATTCAAAAAAAAATATATTAAAACATATAACAAACAAATGCAACAAAAGCAAAGTGCTGACGATGAAATTTGCTAAAATTAAATAAATGCAAATTTAGGTACCTTATAAATTTAGATTTAATAGTTATTTAACAAAAAATGTTATTAATAATAACAAATAAGACATTTTAATGCCGTGAGCAAATGTGACAAGCGAATGTCTAAATATTGGTGAGATTATTTATTGCTCATTAACAAAAGAGATAGTTTTAAATTTCTTCCATTGATCGTATATTAATAATACGAGTAAAGTATACAAAACTAAAGTATATGAACTAACCTGTTGTTATATCTAGTAGTTGCGTAATATCGTAAAATCAATGGTTACTGGCAATTCTTTGGTTACTATACAAAATAGTTTATTAATAAAAATTCATTTAGTGATTAAAAATCGGCTATTAATAGGAATTTTATGTTTTCTAATAACTTCTTCTATACTATTACATACAATTTTAAATATTTTTTATGATTGTGTTTAGTTTGTAAGTTCTATTTCATTCAAATGGTTTTTATGTAAAAAGGTGAATGTTTTGTTTGAGTAAAACGCCCAAAACCTTTTTGTATTTATATAATAGATCAACCTTCAAAATTTTAAGTGTTTAACTCAAACCAGAATGGAAATGTAGAAAAAATACATTTATTTTTCTTTTGGCAAATAGAGTACTAAGCCACCTTAACCATAAGATAAAAAAAACATTGTTGAACATGTTATAGAACCTACAATTGTCTTACTTCAGGATGGCAATTCATTAGACGACAGTGTTGATAAATTTTGAGCGTAATTTAAATAAATTCCTACAATTAAAATATAACATTACTATATTATTATAATTTTTTTAATTTTTTTTTAAACGAAGTACTACTTACTTTTATTCACATGGTTGTAACGGTGCAGTATATGACAAATAATAATAATAATAATAATCGTAAAAAGTGTATGTTTTAAAAAAGAAGATTAAAGCAATAGAGAGAGAAAAGACAAAAACAATTCGACTTAGATAATTTTTGTGACTGTATATAAAAGACGTGAAGAAATGAAGTGCAAATTCAACATAGATAATACGTGAGAACAAGAACAAGAAGGAGGAGAGACAACAGTTTCAAAAAATAGTCAGGAAAGAAGTAAGCTACAGACTTCATGAAATAAAGGTATAAAAAAAAGGGAAGATCCTTAAAACGATATCAAAAGTAAAAACCGGATAGTTATTATCAAAAAGCAAAGTAAGAAAGTATAAAAGCAAGAGTGGATTGCGTAGTGCAACGAAGTAATAAAGTGAAAATGTTGGGTACTCGAAAAAAGAAAAAGGACGTATAAGATTCCTTTTTAAAGTTTGTTTCTTCCAAAAAATTGCGATACACTTCGCCGGTAAGTCTTGCTGGTAGAAATAACTTCAATAAAAATACCTCATGATGATTTTGATCTGCCCACACATGGGTATTGCCAAAATTCCTTATTGCATTTCTTAAGAAACTGGCTTAATCGATATAAAGAATCAGGAATTAAGGGATTAGAAGTGATGTTTACAAAATCCATTGACATAACGCAAGACGTTGAAGAAAAACATTATGTTACAGTCCTCCTTCGTTTTAATGTGCCTGTTTTTTGAAGACGTCGGTGAATTTTTTGGAAGATTTTTGGTCGAGGACATTACGGCCAGGAAAACATTTAATGTACAATCGTCTAGCTTGTAATAAACTGCTATCAGCACGTACATACATAAAATGCATGTCAGTCAGTGCTTTATGATAGAGAACTTCACTTACTGTTACAGACACGTCAAGCAACCAAACGTCGCTGAATCTAAATGCAACCGAAACAGCCGTTTCAAGGGATCGAGTTCTAAAAAATAACAACACATTGTTAACAATTTTTTATTCTTGATTAACTCATTGGCGTACGTCATACTTTAATTTACATTAATAATTTCAACAAATATCGAACATGTTTGTAGTAAATTTTGTTCACCCTGTATTATGAGACAAAATATTATCAGAATAGGCCAAGATATAACCCCTTGAATTTTCGCCGCACGTTTACTTAACACTATGTGTAAAGGAGATCCTGTCTATTAAAAAAATATTATTTTAAGAAAAATCAAGTTGCTAAGAGTTAAAAATTTTTTATTAAAAGCTATAGCCGTGGGAGTTCCAATTTGGTATTTGATTTATGTACGTTTTTTTATTTATTTAAAATAAAAACCACTGAAAGTTTCTTTGTTCTGATAAAGTAAATGATGATTCAAATGAGTAAATAAACTTTAGCATAGTTAAATGCGAGGTTTGCAAAAGCATGGTTCAACCGAAACTTTATATATCAATTAACATATATTTTAATGTGGAAGAAAGTTTTGATGCTTAAATTTTGGGTAAATTACAATAAATTAGTTCTACAATAATTTTGGTTTAATGTGTGGTATTATAAGCGACGGAATTTATTTTAAAAATGGCCCACAAGAACGATCGTAAGGTTTAGTGTGTGTAAGCTTTATTTCTTGGGGTCGTAGGTTAATTTATCCAAAAGTAGTTTCCGATACATATAAATAATTTTAAAAAAAAATGAGTTTGGTTGCAGGATATTGTGAAATCGAGGAAAAAATAAAAAGGAAAAAAGAGACTGATCTGTCGGGTTTTTGTTATGATGCGGGGAGTACTTAAAATCTACAAAACTCGGGGAAAGTGATCCAATTTTTATTACAAATAAATAATAGTTTAAAACGAAGTATCGATGAAATCAAATTTGAAATGAAACAAAACAATCTGAAACTAAAACAAAACAATCAGGAATTAATACTCAATTACTTACTAAATAGAATTGAGAAAACCGAAACAAACGCGTCAGATAAAGTAACGGTTATGGAAAATGAAGTCAAAAATTTGCATGACGTAGTAGAAGCTTCCAATTTGATAACAAGTTTTGCGAATAGGTTTCTGGTGCTGCTATGGGTTCTCCTCTATCACCTGTTGTAGCTAACATTTTTATGGAATCCCTTGAAACGGTTGCTTTGGAATCATCAATATTAAAACCTAGAGTGTGGTTTAGATATGTTGAAGACACGTTTATTATTGGTCTCATGGTCATCTTGAATTGTCTAACTTTCTTGATCATCTTAACAATCAACACTTAGATATCAAATTTACTATGGATATCAAAAGTAATAGTTCTCTTCCATTTCTTGACGTTCTTGTGACTCGTAAGTCCGACGGACTTCTGGGCCATTCTGTTTATCGCAAACCCACCCATACGGACAGATACCTTCATGCTTCGTCTCATTATCATCCTGCACAAAAACGTTTTGTTATTGAATCTTTGGTTTATCGTGCCTTTTCTATTTGCCAACCTGAGAATCTAGACTCGGAACTTCGTCATCTTACTAGAACCTTAGTGAACAATGGTTATGTAAAGCGAGATATTCATAGAGTTATTAATCGTCGTCTACATCCACGTACTCGATCACCTAAGAACATTTCTACTCCCGAATCTAACCCGAAATTGGCCTTTTTACCCTACATTCACAAGGTTACAGATCAAATAGGGAAACTTCTTCGTAAGAATGGTATTAAACCTATATTCAACTTGACAGCAAAATCTCTCAGATTCTTCCTTCCCTCAAAGACAAATTTCTTACACTTTCATCTCAAGGTGTATACCAAATTCCTTATTCATGTGGTTTAGTCTATATTGGTGAAACCGGTCGTTGCGTCATTACTCGCATTTCAGAACATGATCGTTGTATGAAGAAAAGGTATATTTCCAAGTCTGCGGTTGCTGAACATCATTTTACTACAGGTCGCAAGATAAAATTTGAAAATGTTTCGTTGATTGCCAAATCTCCATTCTTTTTCAACAGAAAATTCCGAGAAAGCATAGAAATCATCAAACACCCCAATAACTTCAATCGCGATCATGGTTTCGAGTTATACCCTCTTTGGTTCCCGGTGCTTAGTTATTTATCGAAAACACGCCCCTTATCAACCGTAACATAATCAGAGTTGAGCTTAACCATCCGTGACTTTTCCTATATATACGGAGACTATTTCTTCTTAAGTCACTTCTACGGGGTTTAGAATCTGGCTTGGTTCACAAATTGATTACCTAACTCGGTAGTGGTACTTTGTTAGATTTTCTTTTGCTTTTTCAAGTTATCGGTTTCTTTCTTACCTTTCCAGAGCTTAGATTATGGCTTGTTTCACAAGTGGATAACCTAACTTTTGAGAAGTTCATAGTTAGATTTCGGTTGCTTGTTTGAGTTTTGCGATTTAACTCACGCCTTGAGGAAGCCTCTTACGAAAGTGGGCGAAACGTTGGCAACTTCGGCTACAACAACAATGACACGATCCAAACCTGGAAGACATTTATATCTTAGATGCATTGATTGATGATTATCACGAAATACACGGACATTTTAGGGTGGCTAAAACATGCGATATATGTCAAGTGTTTTAAAAATTATATTAAAAACTAAAGGCGTGTTACATGGTTTGTTCTAAATAATTTTTTATTAAGTTTGGTTATTTCAATTGCTGTACATGACAAATTTTGTATATTGTATAAATATCAAATTCTATCTTATTTATTTACAGACTCTCAAAATTTATAGTTTATCACATTTTGTCTCAGTTTCTCCAAGGCTTTGATAAATAGTTCTAGAACGACATTTTTTAATCATTTAAAAACTTCACAAACCTTGCAAAATAAATAGCTTCCGGTTGTTGTAACATTATTATAGTCTTTAGTAAACAGGTTTGAAGTTACAGATATACATTTTTTCTAATTTGGCATCTTAGAAGATGTGAATCCAAATGATAGCTTCTCGTAACTTATTGAAGAATTATAAGTACAATATTGCTAATAATCATTTAGTACAGTTAACTAATATTAGAGGTTTAAATGACTTGGCGTAATTACTTGAGGGTTAACCGTGAGAGTACCTGAAAATGATGATAAACAATTTCTGCGTTAAATTATGACAAATTACAGATGTCACAAAAAATCAATTCCCAAAAGGTATATACATACAATACAAAAATATTGCAAATCTTTTGTTTGTACATTGAACAAGTATATTATCCAAAAATAATTTTAAGCAAAAACATTTAATTATCGTTAACAATTACAAAACTAATTTATATAATAAAGAAAAATTAAATCAAATTTAAATAAAGAAAATAAATGTACTGGCATATGCATTTACAAGAAATAGAACGTCAGACGAAAGAAAAACTAAAATCAAGAAAGATGTATAAAACAATATGCAAAAAAATAGTGAAAAATATTACCCAACAAATGTATAATAAACTATATATTTTTGTTATTTCACAAAAATAATCTATTCCTTTATTTTTATTTTTTATATTTGTTTTTCTAGATTTTTTGTTATTTTAATTATTCTAATACTTTAGACAAATAATGATATTAAAAGTTATTTACGTTCTTGTGTAGAGTATTTGTGTGTTTATTTCATTTTATAATATATCTTCTACAGTAAAAGTCTTACTTGGCTTTTAAATCTTCTTAAACTAATGAGATCTTTGTATTATTTACGTTTTCTGCGGAATAACTTATTGTGATAAAATTATTTTACTCTAACGTTTTCATTTTGCAATGATGTAGTAGGAAAACAATTATAAGTGCTAATTATCTTTTTTTAATTAATGTTATAGTACAAAGACAATACTTTCTCAGATTAATACTCAGTTTGTTCTACAAGCTTATAAATATACATTCTGATAACAAAATTTTTGTTTCGTCTATAAAAAAAATTAGTTTTGTACAGTAAACTAACTTTCAATATCTGCTTTGTTTTCTATTATTTCTAAAAGTGTATTCGTTATTATTATAGTAGACAAAATTGGTGTTTTTTTTAAATATTTAATTACAACTTTATGTAATTATTTTTATAGCTGTCTAATATTTTTTTAAAAACAGTAAAAACATTTATGTGTTACATTTTGAACCAAACCAAATACCGGCCAGGCCTTCTAACAACAAGTAATTTGTTATAGTCCTTGCACACCTATAATAGAATTATACAGTTGTATTTAAGACTTTTTACATAAACATTAAATTTAAAATAGAGATTTTAATAAACCAACAAAGTACGATAACGTTATAACAGAAATAAAATGGAATAATAATTTGAGCCATTAAATTATCACTAAGTAAAATGAGGATATCCGCGTGCGCGTAATCTAAGTTACGACTATATACCTTAGTTATGACAGTGCTAGTGCAATAATATATTCTTACCACTTAGCAAGGATTACCTTAAAACTAATGCAAAATTACGACTAAAAGATCCTTCTGAATTTCTGAGTGCTGACTTTATATATACCATATTCCATCTCGCATTTTCCTTATTAAAAAGAGACATAGTGCCTTAAATTAATATAACTAAATGGCTTTTTTTCAGTTTAAAGTCGTTATCATAGCAAAGATTATGCGCATGATTATATTATATGACTGCAGTTTCATTTTAATTAACAACTGCAATTATAAACGCTTGCTAGACCAAATACTGCAAGCAGTACTTTTTACAGCTTGATTATTCGGGAAATTAAATTAGATCTATTACGAAGACTGAATTTTCCGTGTTGTTTCAAAGCTGTGTTAATCTAAATTAATGTTTTTTTTTGCAATAGCCTAAAGAGCTTATGAGGTTCGCACTTAATTTATTATTAAAAATGAATTACATTTTTTGTAATGTCTTTTAAAGGTCAATGTTTAATTTGCTTTTTAAACGTTTTAAAAAATTTACCGTTTCATAAATGTTTAAGTATAAAATAGAATCATTTCATTCTTTTTCTTTTATTGTATTGTGGTATCCATTTCAAAAACTTATTTATTTATAAAACAATATTTAATAAAAATTAATACATATTATAATTTTTTTGTTGTTTAAATAACAGCAACACGTTTGTTTAAATTTTAAATAAATCTAGCAAAATATGTATGTCTACTTTTAATTTCTCAATATTTTGAATCCACACAATATGTGTAGGTTTCGTCGTCTTTTTTTAATTACTATTTTTCAACTTCTAAATTTGTAAGTATATTTACGATAAAAAGCTATTACTAATTTTATTTATACATACCTATAACAACCTTTATTTTTTATTATTATTTAATTTATTTATTCTTTATAACTATAAATAATTTAATTTATGCCTTTCCCATATATTTATTAATTATTTTTGGTTACATGTTTCGACTATTACAGTCATCGTCAGGCCTCTAAAATTATTAATTAATTAGTTAAATCTAAACCTTAAAATATACTTACAATTAATAAATAAATTAATTATTAATTAAGTTATGTCAAAATGACAATATAAATTAATTTCATCCAACATGGCCATTTAGGCACATGTTTTTTAAATCTTTAAAAATTTAAAATTTTCAACCTTTTTTAATTAACCTAACGTTTCAATTTTAATATTAATGTTTGATATGGAATAATTTAATTAATAACTTAAAAAATTTTAATGTTATAACTTTATTGATTGATCACCTGATGATGGCCTCAATAATAATTTAATTGTACTTGTTATTGTCTTTCGGCCGAAACATGTTGTGTTATTAAATGTTTTTGATGTTACTGTGAATTATTGGCTTTTCGACCTACGTTACTATTTAATTTATAAATTAAACAAATTTTAAACAAAGTAGGTATATAAAAAATTACTATAATAAGATTAACAAGATAATTAAAATAATAATTTAAATTAAAACAAAAAATGTTAGTTAAGAAAAAGAAAATAATTATCAAAATTAACAACTTTATTTAAACACGCATCTGGTTCTTAATTATAATGTTTAACAACATCTTGTATTATTTCTAAAAAAATTAATTATAGATATAAAGAATTTTATAATCAAAAGAGTGGTTATACTCTAATATATGATTAGCGAAAGAAGATTTGTTAGATAAATTAACATCAACATTATTGTTTTTAATGTTTAATGAAAAATGTTCAGATATTTTTGTTCAAAATTTGCGATCGGTTTGTCCAATATAAAAAGAATTGCAGCTACCACAAATTAATTTCTAACACCAGATTTCTTTAGAATATCAAGTTTATCTTTACTATTAAAATCTAAATTAGATTTAGATAAAAAAGAAATGTTAATATTATGCTTTTTAAACAAATATTAAAATTGAAAAGATAGCGACAAATATAAGGAAGAAAAAAATATGTCTTTTTAATATTATCAGAAAGTACAGTAAGTATTGAAATGTTTTTAATATTAATGGAATTACAAATTTTATTTTGAAGATTTTTGATCATATTTAGAAGATAATTATTATTATTAGCTAAATTATAAATAATAAGTTCTTTATTAAGATTAAATTTACCAAGAAGTATTTTGTATAAACGATTAAAAAAGGATCTATAAGACGACATTTTGTGTGAAAAACGAAGAAAAGAAGAAAAAGGAATGGCATGATCAGTAATAGTATTTTTACGATGAATACCAATTTTGATATAATTATTAACTCAATTTAAAGATAAATCTAAAAAATTAAGAACGTTATTATATTTTTTTTCAAAAGTGAAATTAATGTTAAGATGTAATGAATTAGAATATTAAAACAAAAGTCTACGTCATAATTATTACGTTTAACTACAACCAAAATATCGTCAACATATCTTTTATAGTAAATAAAATGTTTTTTTAATTAAATTATTCAAAAAAAGATTATTGATTTCTAAGTTGGTACGAAAAATGTCAGCAAGTATAGGTGAAAGATTGTTACCCATAAGTAAACCTGTTTTCCGAATATAACTGTGATTATTGAAATGAAAAAAATTGATTTAAACAATCAGGAAGGTTAGATTCAAATGGATGCTCCATTAACACTATTTTGACGTTCTATAAAAGGAATGATTGGAAAATATTAACGATATCAAAAGATATAAGAAAACGAAATAAAAAGGAAATTGAAAGTTAAGGTAAGAACGTAACGTTTTTAACCAAGATGAAATTTTTGAAACAATATTATGAAAAAAAAACAATAGGTCCAAGAGGATTGTTTAGTTTATGAACTAGAAGAGACAAAAAAATGTTCATTAACAGTAAACTATAATGGTAAAGTAGCTTATCCTCCTGTTTCTGAAGTTGTAATTAGTACTAGATCTTATCTTCCTTAGGAGGGGCAATAAAAACCACTGTAAACTATTTTTATGGCTACGTTTCGTGCCTCTAGTGTGCACTTAATCAGGCCAAAGAAAAGGTTATGAGTGGTCTCAAGAAGTGCACACTAGAGGCACGAAACGTAGCCATAAAAATAGTTTAGAGTGGTTTTTATTGCCCTTCCTAAAGAAGATAAGATCTAGTACTAAGTAAACTATAATATTTTGTATTAAAACATTTAGACAGAATATTTTTGTTCTTGATAAAGAAATCTTTAACGTTGTTAGAAAATAAAAAAAAATTGATATTAGTTTTTTGGAAGTCATCAGAGTCAAGAAAGTTATTAACTTTGTTAATATAATTAGTTTTATTCATTGTAACTAAAGTATTACCGTTATCAAATTTTGTAAATACTGGATTATCTCTATTTTGTTTTAATTTAACAGCATTTAATATTTTATTATTAAATTTTTCACGAGACAAAGTAATATGTTTTAACTTTTGGTTACAGCTGTAACTTAATTAGAATCGACAAAGTTTGAAGTTTTATGTAAAATGCATTCTAAATCAATTTTGAATTCTAAAAGCTTAGTGTTGAGATTATCATTATTGTGTTTTAGACCAAGTTTAAGAAACTCAATCTCATCTTTTTCAAATTTGGAAGTACTTAAATTAATTAATCTATTATAAAAGGTAAAGTCTGGAATCTGACTAAATACAGGTTATGTTTGTGAATGTGAATTAAAAGATACTTCACTTTGTATTAATTTTTTAATTTTTGAACTAAGTTTAGTAAAAAGTGGAGAATTAAATTCAAAAACTTCATCTTTAACAAAATTAATCATTAAATCAATTTATAAATAATGAAAATATTAAAAAAGGGTGGAATGTTGTTTATAAAGTAATTTAAATTGTTTTTAACGTGATAACAATGTTTAATTTCCTTATGTAGCCAAGCTTGTTTACTTTTAATTGTAGCGTTTATTGTTTGAACTGATTTATTTTTAGTCGTAAGTTTTATGTAGTTTGAAAATACTTGATTTCTTAAACAAGTGCTGTTGAACCAGATGTTTAATGAAGTCCTTTTCATTTTAAAGTATGATTGTAGATAAGATTGATCTAAGATTGATGATTTCGAACTATTTTCTCGTTATTTCATCAATTTTTAATTAATGTGTATATTTAAATTAAAAAACAAATTTCTGTAATACCTCAAAACTACTTTAAAGCTGATTATACGCTTGTTAAATAACCAGGTAAACGAGTGTTCACTTATAAAAAATTATATTCAACGGATCATAAAAATCTAAATAAATTTTATAAAATAAATTAATTTTTAATAAAAGACATTATTTATAGAATTTTATCATGTTCATTGCAAACGGGTTTATTGCAATTTGAACAGCATTTATAAGCGTTTCTTTTAATGTTTTCTAATGCTAGTGTTGTAAGTAATGTAATAAGCTTCTAAAACTTGTAACGTGCACATTTTTTCGATTCAATAATTCTGATTTTATTTAATATATTTTTAAATTTTTGAAAGGGTCCATATTATTGGTGAGTAGATTAAATTGAAACGATGGTCAAAAAGCCAATAATTAACAGTGTTAATTATTGGCTTTTCGACCATCGTTTCAATTTAATATATTTTTATTCACAGCATATGCAAATATTTCTGCCTAATGTATTGGGTCAATGCGTTTGTAAGCCATTTTTAAGTAATCTACTTGGGTGGTGGTTCGCCGCGAAAGGACGTCTTCATTTTGTGGCAGCTGGCCACATGTTTAAATTTGAAATGTGGTGTACATTTTTTTGCTACAACTACGTTTTCTGATTTGTACGATGCTTATTTCTGTACGTATAGTTTTGTTTTTGGATCGAAAATCTGATTCAGATACGTACGTGTAAATACGTTTTTGAGATTATATTTTTAGAATGCTGTATATTTTTACTATTTATTAGGGACGTTTAATGTTAGTCGATTTCTGTTATGATATATATACGAAGTGTCTTTTTTGAATACATTTCTTGGGGAATTTAGCGATGAGTCAGCCACGAAGAAATACAAAAAGGAAAAAAATTAATTACATATATGCATAACAAAATCAATGCTTACAAACAAATGTTACATTCTTAACATTATCGTACCTTACGTTTTACGATATTCTGGTTAAGGATCTGTACAAATAAGAGTTCAATCAGATTA
The DNA here is from genome assembly GCA_035610365.1 of Aquatica leii. Taxonomy (NCBI): domain Eukaryota; kingdom Metazoa; phylum Arthropoda; class Insecta; order Coleoptera; family Lampyridae; genus Aquatica; species Aquatica leii. Next base: position 54,183,566 of record CM069432.1, read on the forward strand.
AATCACAAAAAATTTAGAAATTTAATACGCATTTTAAAGATTACGTAATCCAACGTCATCATAAGAATTAGATAAACCCAAAGATGACCCATGAAATTGCTTTCAAATTAATATAAAATCTGTGTGTGCGATAGATCTCCTTTCAACCCTAATTATAAAATGTTGTTACAAGCTCATAGGTCTTACGAAACTTGCACGACCAACTCACACAGTCGGAGATAGGGGAGGTTCAAGTGAATAATAAATAAGGGAGCCAAATCTTTTATAATCAACACTTCTGCCTCGATCAAGACAGACGGTCCAAGCTTGTAACGAATTTTTAGGTTTGTAATCCTTGTTACTCTGATGTTCGGGTAATTAAAATAAAAGAGGAAGGTATGTTACCATAAAAGAAAGATTAAACAGGTATAAAAACTTTAATTTAGTAACGTAGAATATTAACAGGAGTATACCTAATTCTCAATCCATAAATGCCAAAAGTATCGGCAACACACAATACATAATTTGAATCGAATCGAATAGCGAAGAAAATTTTGTAATAAATATTGTTTATACACAGCATGCGATACACACAAAATAATTAATAAAACTACCTTAATGGTATTGCAACAATGATCGTAATTACGGAAATTAACATAAACAAAAGTTCCGTTAGTGACTTTTCTGACAGCGACAAAATAAATAAATAAACTTACCCACAATCCAGTTTCTACTTGAACGTTTTCCCCGGTGAGTGAGCCTGGAATAGATATGAATAGCAAATCGTGTCAACACAATAACTCACAAAAATAGGAAACTACAAAATCGTTAATAATAAAGGAAATTAGATATAAAAACCCGTTGTATCGAATACTGTTATTCGCAATTACGAAAAGCTGGGTATCGCAATCGACTGGCGTATAAGAAATAACATATCAAAGGCAAATGCTGGTCAAGACTTCGTTTTCGTTGTGGATAATATGCCTTTCCGAATCCTAAGCGTTCAGTGAAGGTATTTATCAATATTAATTCTTCATTGTTCTTTTATTAAATCCAACATGTGGTCAAAGCGTATATATATCTTACCCTGTGCCAAATTATGTTAAAGACGTAATTAATTTATAATTTCATTTACATCACAGTTGATGTACTATTAAATCTTTGGATTATAAACGACACAGACCGTCAACAGTTGACAGCTTGAAAATGAATTCCGCAACATGTCAGTAACCAGAAAGATCGGCAGAGGGCGTCAAAACCGGAATCTAATTTTAATTTGATATACAGGGTATTACGTTATAAAAATTTTGCACGTAACAATGTTAAAAATATTTTGGTGTAGTTTTCGTGCTGTAGGAATTTTGTTCTATGATACGACATTTTGCATAAGGACATTTCCGCTTGGTGCGTTTAGGTAGTTGCACGTGTGTGAATAAATAAAGTGCGGTTTTGGATGTGGTTGTTTTGAAAAATTTGCTGGGGTAAACGTGCATCTTTATTTTAAAGAGCAATTTGATTTTTCTGTTTCATTATTAATAATTTTGATATACCTGCACATGCCCTTTCATCTTTGAAAATCTTTATGAACAATTGATAAAACACGTATGGATTATTCAGAATTGTTTTGAAAACCTATGTTAGATGAGGAGATTGAAGCCATCGTTTTAATTTCTATGATTGCTAACAGCTTACAGACTAAATTGCACGGCACATCTATTAAAATATTTTAACTTAGCACGCTTTCTTTAACATATATGTGGTAACGGTGTATATCTGCAACAGTTTAATTTTTAGCATTTTCCGGAATTTTGTGCCAGTAGGTAATTGCATATTCGGGAATGCAAAATTGTAAGTACTTTATTTCTTCTATAAAAGTTTTTTTTGCTTTAAAGTACTAAACGTACATATTACGTTTGTTGTATAAAACTTTTTTTGTATGTAAGAAGTAAGCTAACGTGAACTTCTTTTAAATGTAATGTTAAGCCAATAGATTTGTTTATATGCACGTAGTGTTGCTTAACTTAAAGGGCTTGCAGCATTATTATTAAGTGAAATATTTATTAACGAACTCTTAATTGCTTTTTATCTGTTGTAGTTCTACCTTGTTTAAAACCTCTTTCTATTTGTTGAAATAAATATATTTGTTGTTGTCCACGGTTTTCTCTCCAAAATATTGAGCAGCCGTCTAAAATTACGGTTACGTAACAACATTTGAAAATATGTCTCATGTCTCATTGCTTTGTATCTGTATTGTATCTGTAATTGCTGGATAGTATAATTCTTTCCACAATTACCAGAAAGAAACTTTTGAGCATTCAAAAACGCAAAATCAAGAATATTTAAAAAAGAATGATATTTTTTTTAAGAAAAATTTCTTATCTTTGTTGCCAATTACGTAGTTTAGTGCATTATGTAAAACGTCGTAAAGGTCAATCTTTTAATCAATTATAAAAAAAATCCAAATATTAAAAACTACAAATATTTGTTACAAATACAACAACTGTTAACTGAGTTCCAAATGCACTTTCGTGTGTTATCTGAAGAGCTATAGAGATGGAAAGGTTAAAGGCTGATTTTATACGTAATTCAAATAAATTTTAAATAAACCCTTGGTTAGAACCACATTGTGTATTATTGTAAGGTAATTTGTGGAAGTACAGTAGAGTGTTTTCCAACTGCTGAAGAGCTCCAAAAGGGCGAAACGCTCGTCCAGTGGTTCATTCTGATGGCATTTTTACATTTGCGTTGACAGTGTTAACTTACAATATTATACGTTGCGGTTTGGTCTCGTAGTCATTTAAAATTTATTTGAGTTACGCCGGTATAAAATCAATTTTCAACTTACTTACAGAATAAAATCAAGTGGATCAATCCACCGACCAAGGACATAGGCAACTTTACGAGATTGTGTTTACTAAATAATAAATAAAAATCAAACAACAAACATAAAATGGTCAATAATTAAAATTTTTTAAACAACGCAGGACATAAACGTTCAACAAACAATTGACAAATGTTGTGTAATCAAACATTTGTGAATGTCAAGGGAAAGTTAGGAATAAAAAGATAGAACAGAGCTAAACAACGATAAATCTAACCTATATAGTTGTCTCACAATTTTGGATATTAAATTATTATTATTATTATTATTATATATATTGATGTATAGCATTTCGGAAACTAAACGCTTTTTCAAGTTGTTTTCCACATATAAAATTGTGGGATTATTAAAATTGAAATTGTGTCCCGTGTCTAAATGATGTACAGCCAAAGCTGTATCGCTTTTTTTTGTGCTACAATCATATTTATGGTTGGCCATCCGATTTTTTAGCTTCTGTTTAGTTTAACCAATATAACACGCATTGAATCCAGTACAGTCAAGCACGACGTAGTGTATAAGATTGAACTGGATATTTACAGCTCCACACATGAAATAATATAGTTAGAGAGGAGATACCGGCGCTACAGTAGCTTGTAAGGTACAATCCCAAAAAAAGTATTTGGACGCTTAATTTACATGTGTATTGTTAGATACACATAAATGCATTGTGTGCTGCATAAGCAGTGTAACTAATTTTTTCTTGACAAAATCAGAAAGGAACAAATCCATAATTATTAAACTCATGAACTCAATTGAATTAAGATCGCAATAATATATGTCCATGTTTTTTTAAAAATTTATCCACATAAAATGTTTTAGTATAGGCAATCTTTTCTACTAATTCTAACAATTTGGCTTTCCGCACATCCTCAGTTGTTCCTTTAAACACTGTGGTACGATTCTCTATAACAACAATTCCGCTTGTAGGCAAATTTGGCAATAATAGTTTTTCTACTGGATAAAATTGTGAGGATTCACATCATTGTGGTAATCCCCTAAGTTGCTCTTCTATTTGACAATTAATGTTGTTCCCTTCCATGAACAATTTTTGTTGACGATTCTTAAAATATGTCTTCGAATAGTTTCCTGTCCGCCAGTATAATTAATCTTGTCATGCATCTTACTCACTAATATTATTCCAATTACTATTTGTTGGATTATCCGTTTCTCTTTTTTTAAGGTAATTTTAGTAGATCACCGTCAGTCACAGCAAGTTTTTTTTTATTTTCAAACTAGTAGCTACTGATTTTCCAACAGCAGCTGCTGCAGGTTTGGTTGTCTTGTTCAAAGAGAATGCCCATTCTCCAGCAGTTTTTTGACTATCGAAGGACTGAATAACATCTCAGAATGTCTAGTTTTTTTCGAAGTTCCAGGTATAATAAGAATAAGTTAAAAACAAAACTTACATTAAAATTAAATTTTATTAACAAACTTATAAGTACATACCTGTATTTCACAATAAAAACAACAAAGTAGTCTTCAAAAAACTGATTTTAATACACAAGAGTTAAGAGTTACACTGTAACACAATTAGAGGAATTGGTAATTAATAAAACGCACGCGGAAAATATCAGCTGCAAACTGTCATAATTTGCTTTTAACCAACTTTTAGCTGTGAATGTACCAACTTCAAATTCTCAAATATAATTGGACAAATTATTATTGTCGCGGCAAAAATTTCAAATATTTTTTTTTTAGTTGACATATTTTTTGACTATCTTGTTTGCAGACTGGAGCTGTATTCAATATATTAAAAACGGCTACATCTAAAATTGTGTTGTCTTTGTATTTTATATTTGTCACGCTAAGGTATTTTTTTCAGAAAAATTATTGTATAAAAATTAAAATTGGTTATTTGAACGTCAAAAATATAAACACAAATTTTCGTGATAAAAAAATGTGTATAAAATTTACTCAATATTATTTTGATTATTTACATAAACACTATATAAAAAATATTTATTTTCATTGTTTTTTTAACTAAAACCTTTTATTGTGTAGAGCGATTCGTTCTATATGCTGATCTGTCTTTTTAATCTTGTAGTTAATTAGTGTTACTTGTATATTTTGTAATTAACAAACATAGCTCTAGAGAACAGTAGCTTGTAAATGGTAATGAGAAAAATGTTTGTTGTATCTGTTTTATTTTGAATACATTAAATTAGGGTTTTAATTCTCAGTAATTAATTTGTTAACGTTGATTTATCAGAACATGCATAGAAAAAAAAATTGTAGTATATAAATAGTGTTTTTTTAACTCAATTTAGGTTTTTAATGTGTTTTAATTAAGCTATAATTTACCAATATCTAAATCAATACAAATAGTTAATAATAATACAATCTATTTAATATTTAAGCAAATAATGAGAAAAATGCAAACTCTGTTTACATTTTTAATCAAATATTGATACATTGATTTTACTTTTATTAAATGCAACTACAGTTAAAATTAGCTTATAATATGAAATTAGCGCTTTCATTAATGGTTATTTTAATTTTACTTTATGTTGGTCAGTTTGGTTGTGTTTAATATTTGGTTTTTTTATTTATTTTGTACTGTTTAATTTTAAATGTGGACGTTCTTTGCTTGTTTCAATATGCCAATTTTATTTTATTTAGATAATTACTGTTATATTTAAATAAAATACTACTTTATTCCTTTAATTATCATAAAAAGTACTTCTACGCTTTGTCCAATTCCATTAGTTAGATTATACGTTGCATCAACGCTTACTAAATTCTAGACGGTGAATTCCATTGGGCAAGCCGATTAGTGGTTCAAAGGGTGGGATTTTCATCGTGCTTGTACAGAATGCTAATTGCAATCGATTATCCTGCATAGCATTTAAATGTTTTTTGTCTCTTGTTTACTGTTTCAATGTAAAAAAAAGTATAATCCGCAATCCAATAATTAAACCAGAATGAAAATATTTCCTTCTTTGTGTTGTTATAAAACATGAACAAACATTTGTTGTTAATGCATTATTTTACACAGCTTCAAGGAAGAGTGATTTTTATTGTCGTTAAACTGGAATTTGAAATTATAAATAAAATTATTTATATTTTTTTTGCTTTTAGTCGGTTTGGTTTATTGCACAAAATATTATTTTTCCATCTTTATGCAAACACCAAACACGTTTGGATTAGATTAAAGCATACTAGATGTGTACAAGTAGTTTAAGTTACAACTTATTAAAATATACAAACAATTGTAAAATACGTAAGTTGAAAACCAAATAGTTGTACAAGTAGGTCTCCAGTGGACTTACATTAGATCACATTTGTATATTTGTGCATTGCTACTACCAATTTACTGACAAGTTCAAACGTGTTCTTGTTATACTACTAAAGCAGTAGGAGTATCATCACATCACACGTAAGTAAAAAAACATTCTTTTCTAACAGAGTTAAACAATATTTTTTTAAGAAGTACTTTTAATTTAATTAACAAATTTATATCTTATGCCCTTATTAATAGTCGAGAATGAATTCTCGCATTAATTCGGGATTGAATAATCCAAGATTGAGCAACGAATCGAACCGCATAAAATAGACGTGGATTCGGCAAAGATCGTTGAATACTTAAAATAATTCTTAATCTAGTAATTTTTTAATGACATTTAAAAGTCACCAACATTTGTGTGGTAGCTAAACAATATAACATATTACTATCACTGTTGATCGTTTTACGGGGTTATTGTTTTGTGAATGTTAGAATTTTAGAAGTTAAAGATAATATAGTTTGAAAAGAAGTAAGTAAAATATGTTTTATTTTTACTAATGATAACGCACAATTTTATTTTTAAGCATGGCTCATTATACCGAGAAAGAAAAAATTTTACTTGCAATGCTAGTAAAAGAACATTCAATTCTAGAAAATAAAAAAACCGACGCTGCGACCGTTCAAATAAAGCAGCAAGAACGGGAAAAATTAACAATTGAATACAATGGACAACCAGAAATTAATAATGCGAGAACCAGTATCCAGCTAAAAACGCTGTGGAAGAATTTAAAGCAAACGTTAGTATTTTTAATAATTTTATAAACGTTTTGGTTTTCGTTTTTTAAAATCATTTTGAATCTTTTAGAAAACGCAAACTAAATACGTCCTTACGGTATGAAGCGTTAAGAACTGGAGCAGGACCGCCCCCTAAAGTTGCTGACAATGTATTAATGAGCACTGTTTTGGATGCTGCTCGGTTTATGGATGTAACATCAGAAAATTGCTTTAATAGCACTGCTGTACTTGAGGATGAAGTTGTAAAAGGTATAAAATTAATTTTAGTTAAAAGTAATATAATCTTACATAATTACATTATCGTTGTAGAAATCAGCGAACCACAGTCAATCCCCTCTACAAGTAGTTGTTTGAACACTGCTGAAACTGTTAGACCAATGAACGACATTCAATAAAAGAAAAAGACTGTATGCAACATCTTTAGATGAAGCAACCTTGCGATCTAAAAAAATTAAAAAAATGATGAAAAATGACATACAGTTACATCAAGCTAGAATGGAAGTAATAAATATTGAAAAAGAAAAGGCTACAGTAGATCTAGAATTATCTAAATTAAAATTAAAATTGCTTCAACATCAAAATATATTATAACCGATGTTTTTTTTATTAAAATTTATTTGTTTAATCTATTTTTTTACATAAAGTTAAAAATGACGTGCAATAAATTCATGGCGGAAAGCTAAGCCAATATTGTTAACAGGAATATTTTCTTCAGCAATATTTTCAATTCCTACTTCAATCTGTCGCTCATCCTCTTCAATTAAATTGTGGGCAATATTAATGTTATATAATGTAGCAGTAGCACATATAATAGCTACAGAAGTTTCCAGTTTCGTTGTCAAACCTTTTTGCAAACACGGAAATTTTCGTTTCCATACCCCAAAAACCCTTTCTACTACGTTACGAGTACGTATGAGGGCTGTATTATATGGAACCTGTTGTTCATTATCTAAACAACAGTTGTTAATATAACAATATCGTGTAATAAAAAAATACTTGCTTGGACGCAAAACTGGAGTAAGCAGATACGATCTGCATGGGTATCCAATATCTCCTAGTAAAACTCCAATCAAATTGCCTCTTTCAAACCGGACTCGAACACTACTTCTATCAAATATAATACTATCATGATTAGAGCCTGGATGCCGAACTACAATGTCTAAAATTTCCATTGATGGACCAGCAACAACCTGCACGTTCAACGAGAAATACCGTTTTCTGTTGCGGTACACTTCAGCATTATCACCTCCCTGGCTACAAATTTTAATATGTGTAATATGTGTGCAGTGTGCAAATTAGCATAATTATAAAATTTATTAATATTTGAGCGTTGTCCAATATTGTCCTCTGGAAACTTAACATGTTCTCGACATTTTTCTGCCAATAATATGGAACAGCGTTGAATTATATTGCTGACACTCGGTTGGCTCGCTCCCCTTAAATCGCCACATACAGTCTAAAATAATAAATTGTTCAAATTTTGTACTACTGTGTATCTCATCCATTACTTGGAAACTATATGTAGCATAATAACGCAAACATATTATCAACTGCAACATCAGTGGAAATGGTAATCCACGATTATTTGGTTTTCTTAATCCTGCATCCACTAATGGGAATAATATATGAACAGTAGCCTCTTTTGTAAATCAATACCTTCTTCGAAATTCATTTGCTTCAAAAAACTCTAATGGATTTTCTGAATCCTTAATGTATCTAACGACAGAGTAAATTAACAAATCACTGCTATAATATGCACAATATTACGAATTACATACTTTTTCGGTAACCGTTCAACTCTCATTTCTTCGTCGCCTATTTCTTCTACATACTCAAGATAATCAAAAAAATCATCTCTAAACGCTGCTTCATCCATGTTTATTAAATGTATAAATACGTAAACTGTGACGTAAACAAGACAGTTTGAGGTTATAAAATTCGAATTAAAACAGGGTAGAAGTAAGATTATTTGAGAAGGAATCAGAGATTATTGTGTCTATTATTAGCATTTTTTTCAATTCGAGAATTAATTCTCGGATTGAAATTAATTCTCGACTATTAATACGGGCATATGTAAACATTTATGCTAATAATTATGCACAGCAAATAATGCGTGTGTACCTCTATAATAGATTCCACATTGATAAAAATGAGTTAATAAACAGATTGGTTAATAAAAATGCGTTACTATCCAAAATTGTTAACAAAATACATATTGCAACTAGTAAAAATGTAGTTATAGTAGAATTCAGGTTTCCACGGGTTGCTATAGTAATACAATTTTCTATTCAAATAATTTCCGTGTGGTAGGTATTACACAAAGTGAACGTTTATCACACTGATTGATTGCTCCGGTTTTATAGAGCTGCCTTCAATCGATAAAACTGGTTACGAAATCTTCGGTAAAGGAAAACCATAATCTCGGTTAATATTAAAAGAATTTTTAATTTTAATGGATTCTGTGATTTTACGCTGAGAGTAATTAGAAAGCATAAGGCAAAACTTTAATGTTCTCAAACATGATCCTTCTACGCTCAATTCATCAAAATATTCAAAATTTTTGGGTTTTGAACCGCGCATATTTACACTTTTCACGAGATTTATAAAACTTAGAAAGCTTACAAACTTTGAAAGTTTGAGTTTTTTCTGAAGAAGACACATGACTGTCGAAACGTCAAATATTGTAAATTTTTCAAAGTTTGTAAGCTTTCTAAGTTTTATAAATCTCGTGAAAAGTGTAAATATGGAACGCGGTTCAAAACCTAAAAATATTTATTTATTAAAAAATCATGGCCGCGAAAGCCTCAAAAATAATGTAATTAGGATGTTACTTATGGTATGTTTAATTTTACTTCTTGAATCTTCGGGTTTTTTAAATTTTTCCAGAATCTATTCAGGACTCAAATACATTTACTGGTGCCTATAAATAAGTTATTCGCTGGGTTATTTCTATTGTTTGTGATTGGTATGTTTTTTTTCATTTTAAATAGAGTAAGTTGTCTCGAACTTGGCTGCTTTATTTAATTGCTACCTACGTCCCCTTTTCGACTGTGCTAGGGCATTATTGCTGTTACCGATCACAAGTGGCTTCAAGGTACTGAATTTCAGGTTACAAATCACACTGTAGCTGCGGGAAGTGGTAATAAATTATCTAACTAAGAAAAAGTATTTAACAATCTATTATAAAGTTTACGTTTGCAAAACCAAGAGTAAAAGCGGAATTCATGTCTGAACCAGTGTCTATCGCTTATCTACCCAATGTTAAAATATGTTTGAAAATACTAATGTTACTAATGTTTTGGCGCATGTAAAATACTAAATACTAACAGAAAAAATTAGATAATCCATTAAAATAATTAAAAATCTGTTTAATATTAACCGAGATTCTAGTTTTTCTTTTTCTGGAGATTCGAAAAGCTTAGTTATCTTATCAGTCAAAAGCAGGTCTATAAAAACGAGACTTTACGGCGCAATCAATCAGCTTGTTCTGGATTCTGAAGATGTGCACTGCGATATGTGACGATAGCTCAGCTTGCGTGATAACGACAACACGAAAATTATACAGACTAGAAGATTGTAGTAAAAATATAAATTTTAATTTAAAATTTTCGAAACAGTAGCCATAAGTTTAACCTTAGCACGCATATTCAGTACATTCTTTACTTTATACAAAGCGGGCCTTATAAACTCCACTTTAGAAACACTAATAATAAATATTGTTGTATAACGAAAGCAAACATAGTTTGGTATGTCATGGTCGTACATGGTTCTTCTATAGTCATTTTCAATCTAATTTAAATATTATTTTTTATTTACATTAACATAATATTTTTTCTACCCGAAAACAACTATTATGTATAAAAAAAGAACATAAGCACATTTACAAGTACAAAAACTTATTGTCTTTTGTAAAAATCACGGTTGGCACTTTTAAACTTGCGTTTGTAAGTTGTTTTTGCTTCTCTTTGAAGAAACCAGCATTAATCTCTTAGCATTACAAGGTCTCACCTTTTTTTAAATTTCTGCTTAATTGAGAGTATTTCTTGATGAAATCGTTTACTGCCCCCGTGTTGATATGACAAAAATCTAGATACAAATGTAGAAAATGGATTTTTATAGACATCCTGCATATCAACTTTTTTTATGCCAACAGAAGGTTTGAAATTAGGTTCTGGTAGTTTTTGTCTTTGTTCTTTTCCAGAAATCTGGACACTGCATTTTTAAAAATTTTCCAAGCTGCCAGTTTCTTATGACTTAAAGTAATCTCAAATAGGTTATGCAACAGTTTGCGAATTTGTGGTCTTACAAATACGACTTCTTTTAGCTTTGCATCCGTCAGTTGACGAAATATCTTCCGTGAGTACTTAAAACCTTCTCCCTTCTTGCTCATAGTTCTCACAAAATTCTTTATTAGTCCCAACTTGATATAATGGGGAAGTAGGATGATTTTTTTTGAATTTACCAACAGAACGAATTCTATACTTTCATATGTTTCCTTTATGTCTACTGCATCTGCAAAAGGAATTGCGAGTTTCTTGTTACTATAGTATAACAAATCAGCCTATAAATTTGTCCTTGAGAAATCTATAAACAGTTTTTATTCTTCTATATGATGTTTACAGTCTAATTTTACTATGAGACAAGCAAGCAAATTTCTCTGCTAGAACTTTGATTCCAAAAGTTGAGCTTTGACAATTTTATATTACGAACCAAATCATTCAGCTCTTCCTGTGCAACTAAGTGTAGCGACTGATCGTTTTCTTGGTTCGGACTGTGTGGAACGTCATTGTTTTCTGCAAGAGTCACTGCATCTTTCTCTTCCTTATTGTTTTCATCGTCTCAAGAAGATGGTCGCACAGATACAGGAAGTTCCTGGCACTAGCTTTCGAGCAGAAAGTACATTTGGATAATAACTTTTTTGTTTATTTTTTTCTGAAAATCCAGTCATGTAAAAATAGTAGTCATTTAAATGGCTTGTGGGCTCACGCCAAACTATTGGAACCGCAAAATGCATTGTTTTTCTCTTTCCAAGATTGTTTTACAGATTACATACAAACGTGCGTACCTACAATTTATTCTGATTCTCAATCATGTAATCAAAGTATAAAAGGTGTGCGGTTTTTTGTTTTGTTTTGATTGCTTTCCGCTGTGCTGTTGTTGTGAATTCTTTACACACATATCAGAAACGATGTACTGGATTAAATCTCAATGTCTTGATGTCGACTGCATTATTTTTTGAATCACCAAAATCCAAGTTCGACGCCACTTAAAAATAAACACTGACAGCTATGAACAAACAACTAAGTAAACAATGCGCAGAAACTAATTTTCGTAGGACGAGTCTATTAAGCATAATAGGCAAAGTTATCCCGTTGCGTTGATTACATGTTGAGTTGCATTTGTTTGCATTAGTGTGGGTTTTGTTTGTTTACAGCTGATATATACGCGCTTCTCAGATTTTTATTACTCATTATGTACTTCTTAGAGTAAACGGACTCATTAACGCTCATATTAATTTACCCTTTAACTTATTTGGAAGACCATATCTCATTAACGTAACGTAATAGAAAATTTTAGTTTGCAGATTTAAAATCAGCACACCAAATTTAGTAAAAAGCACTTATTTGGTATTTGGTACAAACATTTTTTTTAAAAATTTGTATACTAATGTTATTTATCAACGACAGTAACCTGCATTACATATTCGCATACTGTGTTTATTCGATATATTATTTTGCAATACGCATACCAGTTTCCTTTTAAAATCAAGTTTTAAAAGACACAATAACCTTTATGATTATAAGCGACTTTTGGCTTAGACCGCGTCGTAGTTACACACTCAGACTAGTCTCTCCTTGAGAACCAAAACAAGAAGTAGAACTTAGCTTTTGTCGTATTGTCGTTCATGACCCAATAATAATAATAACCTTTTTTCTTAATTGTTTCATTTGTTTTCACCGGCGCCGGTGTAAGTATATAGGACATACTTATACATAATTAAGAAATACGCTTCATCATGAACTAAAACTAAAACTAAAAATTCTGAATCAATGAAAGACTTGTAAAAAACTGTCGGCTGTCAGATTTAGAACAGAATTATAAATGCTGCGTTCTAAAATTTGCACTATTTTTTTAATCTCAGAGTTCTATTTGTAGGATTTCCTTAGATTAGCAACTTCCATAAACTAAAGTATCAATAGCAAAGCCAGATTTAGATTCAAAAATTTTTAAACTATATTTCGTCAGTTTATTTAGCATACACTAATCAAATTAGCATCTGTTTCTAAAACCAAGAAATAATCAATTGATACCAGATGTAAGATATTGGTTTCTAAAAGTCTTTCTTGGGTGTTTTTACCGTTAAATCTAACAAATCATCGCATTTGTGCAAATCAAATTATGAACATCGTGACTTCATCACATATTTGCAGGAACATCTAAGTTTCTGTCAACTTCGGCATAAATAAATAATCAAAAAAACAAAAATTTATTAACAGTTACGTCATATTACGTTTCTGATTTTTTATTGTAAATACGTTTTGTTTTTAAGCCCACAATGCACAATACTTTCAGTTACAAACAAATGAATAGCTCTTTTAGTGCAGCAGTGTTTTTGTGTCAATCAAAATACGTACCAAATAATAGTATGTAGTAAAATTATATTTTTAGTTCTAATTTTTGATTCAGACCGTTTGGAGAGTTAAAACTACTAGTAGATGCAATATTGGGATTTGAATTATCACTAATATTTTTTGAAGTAATGTATTATTGTCCTCATCGCTACTAGATTAAGAAAACTCATCACAATTTTTTTAAAAATTATTGTGTATGTTCATATCAGTGTTTGTTACCAAAACATTAGTTTTTCTAGAAGTTGAATTATTACACTCTTTTTCCTATTGTAACAACGTTTTTTGAAATCTTCGTTTCAAGACTTTATACACACTTTTTCAATGCAATGACAAACTGAAATGCGAACACGAAAAATTTGGTTGTAGGTGTGCAAACACAATATATAGATCATAAAAATATAGTTTTTGAAAATATAAAAAAGCTTTAACCAAAAAATGTTGAATTTAAGAATGTTTAATACTAATTATGCTAAATACAGTTAAATTTAACGTTTTTCTCCTAATCCGCACATTTACTGAATACATATCTATATTTATTTTTTTATAAACTACAATAAACAAAGCCGTCTGCAAAATTATTTAAAATTTTTTTTAGCGTAAACGTACAAGCATTCTTATAGATTTACTTATTGACAATTGTATTATAGCAAAATTTATATTTATAAAAATTAAAAAAGGAAGGTTTTGTTTTTTGTCAAATAAATTTTTTGTATAATTTTACGTTTTAAGGAAGGTCTCTTGAATCAGAAAAATGTATTTTTAGTGTGTGTAACGATGTATCCACGTTAACTATCGAGCAAAAATCCTAGTAACTTGCAATTTGGTATGAAGCTGGCTTTTCATATTCTCTCTATCAAAAGATGGGTGTGATAATAAAACCAGAAGTGGGTGTATCCGCCAGTTTTAACAGTTTTTCGTGTATAATTTTATACGTATGTAAATTTTTCGAATTACTTTTACGGTATCTTATATAGATAATTCTTCATAACAATTTACTCAAATAAAAATCTTTTCTATAATTAACAGTTTATTAGATATTTGATTTATAATTTGAAGTGAATTCCATGTATGATCTAAGTTTAAATCCTGCCTGCGACAATTTTTTTTAGAAAAAAAGCAAGATACGTTAAAAATAGAATTTTTCTGTATATTGTTTGACTTGTTTATACACGGAGTGCTGCATCTTTCTTGCATTATCTTTGAATGTACTCATGATAACTCTCGAACCAAAAGTTGTAGTAAATTATTCTTTCCCTTCTATTAAAGATGGGTCTGATTAAAAAACTGGAAGTGGGTGTATCCGCTAGTTTTAACAGTTTTTTTTTGTATAATTTTGTACGTATGTAAATTATTCCAATTATTTTTACAGTTTCTTATAGAGATAATTCTTTCTAACAATTTATTCAAATAAAAATATTTTCTAACATTAAAAATTTATTAGATATTTTATTTATAATTTATAATAAATTTACAAATATAATCCTGTCTGCGACGATTTTTTTAGAAAAAAATTTTATATCTTGAAATGAAACCAAGATACGTTAAAAATAATAATTTTTACTGATTTACTAAAGGCGAAAGCAATATCGAGGCGCACAAATAAAGGGGTTAGTCGATATGACAACATAAGCTCAATTGTCCATATTTCGGTTACATCTAAATGAAATCAAAGAAAATTTTTTTTTTAAATTATAGCGTGCCTAGGAAGCCAATACAAACGTGTACATATTACTTCAAAATTGTTTTATAACAACATAACAAAAAATATGTAGACATTTCTTCATCATTCCATATAGAAAAGTCGTGTGGTGACCACACCAGTTTTTTTATTAAGTAGAATAAAACCTTAAAAAAAACAATTTTACTAAATATTAATTTTTGAATTAATAAATAGAGACAAAAACTTTTATAATAATCTATATACTATTTTGTTATTGAGTCTATATGCATATATATCAGAAAGAAATTAATGTTTTTAATTTTCGCTCTCTAATAAAGACAACAAAAAATCAGTTAATTTTAATGTTATGATATTAAAATATAATATAGTTAATATACTTACTGCTTAAATGACTACAACTTTAATTAAAAAAATGCTATCTAATATATTTTTGTCTGTATCTTAAAAAAATACACTTTTTTTGTAAACTATATAAAATAATGAATATAAATTCGTTTTTACAATTAGTTAGAATTAATTAAAATCGTTTTAGTTTACATTAATTATACAAACCAACTTTATGAATCAACTTAATTGTACGTTGTTTACCGAGTTGTAGGAAAAAACAAGCATCTTGAACATACACATGGCTAAATATATAAGTACCACTTACGTAGTTAAGTAAGTGTGTAATTTAAATATTTTTTATATGGAGAATAACATTTTTTGTAGATCAACCGTTACACAAACATCACTTGAAAATCAAATACGCGTGAATTCATTTACAAGCATCATTAAAATAAACTTTATCGTTCACTTATAAATGCTAAATTCTAAAGAAATACACATTCTCATTAAAAAAAATGTAAAGCAAATGAAATGAAAAGCTTAATGTAACATACGAATTTAGAATAGACAGATTGTAAGTTAAAAAGCTTTGGTTCTGTAAATCGGCTTTTTATAATTTAAAACTGAAACTTAGTACAAGAATACAAAGTATAAATCTGTCATCCAAGAGTTGAAATTTCAGTAAATTAATTGCTGCGTTTGAATCAATGAACCACAATTCTCTTTTAGATCTTTGTACCTTGTGGAACTTTGCTAAATTAAATCTACAATTAAAGAAGAAACTTTATAGAAAGTTTACGTTCAGGTGAAGTATTTGCAAAGTAGAATGCAGATTGAGTTTCAAACGAAATAAATTATAAGTAACTTGAAGATAATTACAATTAAATCAATATATACATTTGCTAGAAGGGACAAATTACATAATTTTTATGATTTAATTATCTAAATAAATGCATACATTTCTATTATAAATGGTCTCAAGCCAACATTATTGTGATACCAAAATTTGGCAAAAATAAAATTAGATTTTTTTTTTGATTACCAGATACTATTTTATAGCTTGTTATGAGATTTTTTTATAATAAAATGCGCGAGCAACAATGTCTCAACTAAAGCTTAAAGATAATTTTTTTAACGTTTTTTATATTTTTTAGAAATTGAGTGGTACAACATCTTTAACTTCTATAAATCTTGTAAAAAAAGTATAATTTCAGTGGGTTTTTTCAAAACTTTTTACAGGTCAGAATCGTTTGTGATTGTCACTTGCAAAAGTTTATTCTTTACATAAAAAATTGGGATTTTTTATAAAGCTTGCTGCATCTAAAATGTTTGTACTGGTTACAAAATTATAGGCATAAAATTTTTGTCTAGTTTACAGCTGATTACAAACACTGCGTGTTTTATTCTGTGTAAAAAAAAAAAACGAGTGGTCGTTGATTTCGTAGTATTTTTTTTCATCGTTTTATAAAAAACTATGACAATTTAATTTTGTTTATTTAATGATATTTGCAAAAATTACTTTACATACGCAATTTAATTTGACCTTTTCCGTTGGCAACGATACCTATTTGATATCTAAATTTAAAAAAAATTTAAAGCCGAGTTTGAAGTTTGTTTTGTTATGTAGCATGAACTTTTCAGGTAATAATTGTACGCGATTTATTTAATTATAATAGTTTGATTGTAAAACAAATTTTGGTTTCTTTCACGGTGAGAACACTCGATATTATTAACCATCAAATGCAATTTTACTTCAAAAGGTTTTAGTGAATGTATTATCATGTTTTTTTGAAATATAATTAAACCTGTGTTTTGTCATTTGTTTCTTGAAATTTTAGATAGATAAACGCTGTCTTCCAGTACTTCCAACCATTTTAGCGTTTTTTTAGTTACTTTATGATCAGCTCACTAATACCTGCAATCCACTCTCCGAATTATATCAACCTCAAGCCCTTTGCATTTAAGTTACGAGAAAATGTTCGCAATAATCTAGACACGGAAAATAATTTTTATTTCAATAACCTAACAATTTTAGATGTCGAAAGTAAATATCATAAAATAACAATATCAAAAATTATATATATTACAAAATACAACAATAATGTGAATTTTAATACGGGTATGCAAAATTTTAAAAATAATTATAATTCCAATACCAATTTTATCTGTTATTATCATACTGTTTACCTTGACATTGAATAGTGTTATAATATTATAATTCAGTGTTTGTGTTAATCCATTCTGTGTCCTTTTAATTTGAATTACTTGACATGTTATATATAATGTTTAATGTAATTGTCTGTTTTAGTGTAATATTAAAATGCCAATTTTTATGGTAATCTCATGTAAGTACCTATACGTAAAAATATATTTTCAAAATTTTTCTATAAATATTATTGATCATAAAGAATGAAATTTTAAATAAATAGTGGTTTGATAACGTGCACACATCTGTAGCACGAAACGTTGTCTTAAAAGTAGCTAAAAGTGGTGTTATTGCCCCTCCTAAAAGAAAGACCTAAAATGTAATAAAAAGCATAAAGATTTACCTGTTTTCTAAGTAAACACATTAACGACAAAAATTATACAAAATTAGTATTTATAAGTAAAAAAAAAGCATTTATCATTAAATATTTACAAAATAAGGGTATATAATAAAATATTGCCGAAATGGGTACTTACAGACATTTTGTCTAAGTTTTCGGTCTTCAAAACAAATTGTTTTTTTACTACAGCTACGTACAGATAAGATTTTAAAATGTAAGTAATACCTAAATAAGACTCAAATTCTGTATCAATTATTATACACTATGCAACTACAAACTATTTTATAAACGCAATTACTATAATGTAGTACCTATATGTAAACAATTGTCACGTTTTTGTTAAATTATTAATGTATTTATCACGTGTTTGTCCTGTTGCGTAATTAACTTAGTCACGTGTTGTATAATTACAGTAAACCTAATTGCAAATTCTAGATTATGCTTAGAAAAGCATATAGTATTAAGTAGATAATTTATGCATGTATGTACAAGATGAATACTTTAGGTTTTTAAATTTTATTGACTAAATTTCAATTAATACATAAATATCATCAAAATAACTGCAATAACTAAAATTCATTCACATTTGTTGCAGTTAAAACAGATGTAAATAATTTGATATAAACTTCAGTTGTAAAAGAAAATAAGAATTTTTTAATTCTAGACGTTTTTGTATATTTAAACGACAAATAGTAATTTTTTTTCAAAAGCAGTGCTATTGTAATTAATTTTTCCGGAAATCGTCTAGAAAACAACATTTTTCTGCTTATTAACGCGCAGGAAAATTAAATTTTCCGGACTAGTACTGTAAAGACGTTACAAGACTCAAAGTAAATTGTAACTATTATAGTTGCCAACAAAATTGACAAACTTGATTTTTGTGGAATTTGTAAAAACAATTTCTAAAATTTGTAAATTTCGTCTCTTTTTACGATTTCCAGAAAAATTTAATACAAAACACGTAAGTAAAATCTCTTACTTAACTCGGTTTTGCTTCGTATTTCAATTTAACTTCTTTGCAGTAATCTGAGATTTTCCTAACTTTTATGTAAATAACTATTAAAGTCATTGTAGTTTACAACACAAAAATAATTCTATTACGAAAGCTTTTTTTAAATTTAATAAAATTGTTTAAAAACATTATTACTTTAAGCATTGATTATATGTAAAATATATTTAATTCAGTAATTTTCTCATTTAGTTAAGAGCGAACTTCAAACTCGGATTTTTAAAATCAAATTAATTTGATTAATAAAATATTTACATTATTAAAATTGTATTAAATAAAATATTTTGCTCCTAGTGAACAATTTTGTAAAATAATACAATTATCAAAAAATGTAAATATGTTCATTACTAACTAGTAGTTAATAATGACATAAAGTTCTTGCCATAAGAGAAGAGCCCTACGTCATCATCGTATTCATATGAATCAAGATTAACGCACTAGTCAAAATAAGTGTTAGTTTATTAGTTATAATTAAAAATTCAGTGTTGGCTAACCTGGTTAGTTGGTACCTATAAGAATTTTAATTTTGCTGTCACAACACGTTTAACCTTCAAAATTAATTTTCGCTTAATTCAAGATTACTAATATTAAAATAAATATTAAAAACGACTGCAATTTATGTTCAAATAATTATATTTATCAAAGTAAAATTTAGATTTAAACATATGTAGTTATTACATTTTTCTAAAATAAAATCTAATTATTGAAGTAACTTAAAATGAAAAAACGTTTAAGCACAGCGACGCATGTATAATACAATTTAAACGTAATTTTAATACATAAAACAACTAAATGAGTAGTGGTTTTAAAAAAATGTTCAGTTTCAAAAACACTATAAACCTCATTTGTTTTAATCATCACTATCTGAGGATTTCGATGAACTTGAATCGTTTAAACCAACATTAATTATTAAAGGTTCCACTGTAATGACTAATAACTTTTCTCGGTTATACCACTCTTATATTAGTTTTTCTGTATGAATCACACACTTTTCTCATAATTAGGAAGTACATTGTTGTAGTGCTTCGTTTCACATTGAAATTACTTTTTCATCTCCGTACCCGTCCCTACCAATGTTTTTATTGTAAAATGCGTTTGCATGGGCCCATATAAACTCGATTAATTTAAACTTACAATGATAGGGTGATAGTCATAACACTTCATGTCGGTGTCGTTGTAACAGTTCGTCCACTTACATATTGACATATTTGATGTGCTGTTTAACTATGGCAAATAATTCACTTTTGACCATGAAATATTTCATATTGACATATGAAATATTATTTTTGTTTAGCCAAGAAGTTAAATCAGATTTGTTCTAACTTGACGAAAGCATTTTTTCTAATAACATGGAATGATATGATGCATTATTCAACACTATAATTGATGATTCTTTCAAATTATTAAGTAAACGTTCTACAATCCATTTTTTAAAGGTTTCACCCTTCATATCTTCATGATAATCTTCATGTTAAGATTTAGATGAAAACAATAATGAAGCATTCTTTACAAATCCAGATTTTGTACGGGCATGTATACGACAATATATCGTTTTCCATCGTAGCCCTCAGGTTTACGTACACTTTTTAAATTGTCATCTTGCCTCGATCTCCCCATACTTCCTTTAGCAAATATCCAAGTTTCATCCATAAAAACTACTTTACGTGGAAATTCTGAGTTAAGATTTTCTATGTAACGTTTTAGAAATTTAATCCTCGTAAGGGCTATATGTGATGCTTCCATTAAGAATCTACGGTGATCATCTTTCTTGAGTTTAAAGCCAATTTCATGCAGAGTTTTATTTAAAGTGCGATCATTTAACAAAACATGTTTATGTTTGACTTTGCTGTTTAGGGAATTCACAGTCACATGTTGTTCTAGAAAAAGTTAGTTTATACAAAGTTCATAAAGGTTGCTTTCATCGGAACTTACTGTTTGTGTACATCTTATACAACGTGTTTCTTATAGTCATTTTTGAAGATGCTGGCAAGTCTACAGTTTTTGACTTCTTTAGTGACCTTTTCTTTCCAGGACTTGATAACACTAGATTCAATTTGTGTTCAGACTTTATCCGCTTAACAGAAAAGCATATGCCTAATGCAGTTGCAACTCTCTCTAAATAATATAATGTAATGCAAGTTAATCATTTCTTTCTTTAGCTTACCTCTTGAATAGACGTTAATGGGATCAAAGAACCCCCATTAGCCTTTTCTTGTTGAAAGTATACAAGTAAATTAACCACCATTTGGCGGGACTGAGAGCGTAATGTTTTACCTTGTATAAAACCCGACATGTTTTTGTTCTAAAAAGAACAGTTTGAAATAAAATAATGCAAAATAATAATAATAACCAAAGATACAAAATGAAGCGAAAATGACAGCAAACCGTGTTTGACAAAACGTCAACTTGATTGAAGTCAATTAAACAACTTTATTCATAACGCATGCAATCAATCTTCCCTCTTTGTTTTACACATAGTTTATGTCTTGCTTATATAATAGTCAGTATGTTATTTCTTACATCAGTAGGTAATGACGTAGGGATCTTCTATTATGGCAACAACTTTATTGTTTTACCTGCGGTTGAAAAAGTGCTACTTTGCAACCTACTATTATATGTAATAATGAAAGCGTATACAATTAACAGTGGAAAAACAAATGTTTTTAACATATTAAAAACAACTTTATTAGCCTAACCATTTTAATTTAACTGAAACTAAAAACTAATTTCAATTTGCCTATTATGTTATTGGTCAAAACCGAGAATAGCGTTCTCATCAGATCTGTATGCTAAGATATTTATTACTGAAATACCATGTTTTGCGTCACTGTTAATTAAGTATATATAAAAAAATCTTGATTAGTTAGAATTATCTAGTTAATGTTCACCTTGGATTGTAGCAAGAGACTTCAATGCTCATTATGCGGTTTATGGTTGGTGACAAACTTACGAACAAATATGGTTTCATTTCGTTTGATGTGATAAATTATTCTAAAATTGATTTTAAGAACTTATTGTGTTTGTTGAATATGCATTTTTCCTATATGAAGAGAATTACTGCTGATAATTAATTATATCGGTTTTTTAAAAATTAATAATACTGTTATTACGTGCAAAACAAAAAATGCTATTGTTTTTTTTAAATTTGTCTTACGTGTAGTAAAGTTGCCGTTAGTACGTATTTTTTATTTGAGAGTTAGCATGTATTGTCACAAATACCGAACACAAGATTGAACGTTGAAGTTAGTAGAATAATACAAAAATGAAGCCTGTTATTTTGCACAGTATGAATAAGATTTTTTAACTATGTATGTATATATTAATTCAAAAATTTTGTTAAGCAGTTAATATTAGATGAAAATTTAAAAAAAAAACACTAACTGCATATAACAATTAAATTTACTCAAACACGTGTTTCGACAACTAAGCATCAACAAACTGACATCAGTGTGTGTGTAAATTTTTCACTTTGTTTTTAGAAGAACATGCATTATTTTGTCGTAACAAGATTCTTCTAATTAATTTTTTGTAGTGCCATTTTCAAAATTTTTTAAACACACTCTGAAAGTTAATTTTCCATCATGTTTAAAATAGTTTAATGAAATCAAGGTATTATTGATATCTTGATATTGATATAAATTATGTAATAACTTACATTATTTTTTTTAACAAATAATTTAACTTAAAGCATATAAAGGAATGGGTAGTAATGCATTTTTACACTAAACAAATATTATGTAACATGTCTTATAGATCGTGATAGAATTTTAAGTTATAAATCATTTGAAAACATGGAGGTTTAGTTGAATCAACTATTTATTCTCAAAACATCTAGGTAATGAGGTACTAAGTGTTCTACAGTGCATGGATGTAATAAATTTTTCTATTCTTTCTATAATATTATAGAAGGTCTATCTGTAGTTACATGGTTTACTTCATAATAAAGACTTTTTTTTGTAACAAATGGCATCAAAATCTAATTCTTGGTCAAAAATGGAATTACGAGGTTTAATAATTATGGCGACTAAAACTTTTTTTAAATACAATAGAATCTTTTAGTCTTAGTTACATTTATAAAACAATAAAATTTTATTTTTCAAAGTTTTGATTTTACAATACATAAAATTTTATCAATAAGCATTAGCAAAATAGCATCCAACACAATAAATAATTTTATCAAGATAGTTTAACTGATGCAACATTGATTATTATAGATAATTTGATGCAAGTTAAACAACAATGCTCATGACATTCGATTTTGTGGTAAACATGAATCCTAATTTACATATATAGCTAATTTAAAGTCACCTCTGAGAAAATCAAACGCTTAACAGAAAAAAGTTGTGGAAAATAGATATTACGTTAAAACGTAAAATTCGTTTCAGGTGAGAATATCTTTTTGATGTGATAACAAATGCAATATTTCTAGAACTTCTTTTAGAAAACTTACAACAGGGACTTTACTTGTATATTCAACAAACTGTCATACTGTATCACAAATGCAATTTGTATGAGAATTCTAGAATTGACTTTGCAAGGCGAAATATTGCTAAACTATATTCTGCTGAGAGAATCTATTGAAATTGTTTCGTTGCTTTCACATAGAACAAAAGCTTTCAAGTTCCGACCAATTTAAAAACATGATACAAGTAAATATTCAATTTAGTATTAAAACAAAGAATTTATCAGTTTATATAATTTTTTATGTTTATTATTTAAATTACACTTAGATATGTCGGTGTTTTTTATCTAATTTTAACATTGGTTTTCTATTTACTACACAAATTTTGCCATCTTAAGTTCATTAAATATTTTATATTTGGTAATTAATGTTTTATGCAATTTTAATTACACTTAACGCTTAAAAAGTGTGTTACGTTTTTAAACTTTAGCAATGCGCTCTAAATTTTTATGCAATTTACGATTTTGAACCTGAATATTTTTTTAGTTTTAGACGGTTATAACGATCAATCACTACACTTAACAGTATTTTGCCATAACAATGGTTTTAGCTTTATCCTATATCATTTAGTTAAAAAAAAACCGTAACATTCGAGACAAATGCTCATGCGCGTATAACTTTCAATCAATGAACTTTTATTCTACAGTATTTGTTCAATTATTCGATAAATTGGAAGCTGCAAAATAACATTTAATTACGTATTTATGCGTAGCATAACAAAAACGTAAATAATTTATATAGAACGACTTTATCGCTACACTGCCTTGATGAGTTTACTCTAAAAATCATGTAATAGTAATTGTTTATGTAAACAAAGTCTTACTTAATTATGCATAATCTTTAATGCATTAATTGGACTATGTAGAAATATGTTGTGTTAAAAAACAATTATAAATTTTAATGGAAACAAAATAGTTAACGTAACATAATTTGTAACCATACGTTTTCTTTGTTTTATTAACGTATCCTTTTAATTACTGCTTTATAAAATCCAAACTGTTATTTTATTTTATTCGTTTTTTAATAATCTCTATAAATGTTTTGTTGATTTTGTAGTACATGAATCAAACTTATTTCACACAAAAGCAGTAAAACTAAGATATGGTAATAAAGATAGGTTCTATATGCTTTGATTAAATGTCTACGAAAATTGTTTGAAATTATAAACAAGTTAAACTATTATTTTTTCGTTGTTTACACAGCAGTGTTTAGTTTTAACAAATGTCGATCTTTAATCACCATAATTTTTTCAATGTGTTACTACCATTCTGCAAACAAATAAATATGTTTAAGCTAAAAAATTATGTATTTTTAAAACAAACAAAAAAAACAACATTTTAGAGTTATCTTAAACTAATGTATTATATGTTGTTAATTTTTACCAAGGTGCAGAAAAACCTTTAAACGTTTGTTCAGTGTCTTAAAAGGTATCTTATATAGTATACATATGCCTGGATTCACCAACGATAAGTATACATTTATTTTTGAAAAATGTAACTATTTATTGAATAAAAGTAACACTTTTCATTTTCCCATTACAAAACAACGTTATTCAGAGAAAAAATATTACAATAAATATAACTGAAGAAAATTCTTTAGTTAAATTGAATTAGGCGTTTTAACTTTAGAAAATCACTTTGCCGCGTCTATTAAAACTTTTTTACTACTGCTTACTCTACGACTTCAAATTCAAATTTTTTTTAGAAATATATATATTTCAACTAAAGATATGGATAATACGTAATTACAATATAAAGTTTTCTTAGTTATTTTTTATAATGTGTTTATAACAAGTTATTACCATCTATCTCCTATTTATAACAAGAAGAACAAATTCTAGCATCACGTTTTATTTTACATCATAAAAACTCTATTACTAATTGATGAAACAGATTTTTAAACAAAGTTTTGATTTTTAAAAGTCAGTGTCAAAAAAATTATAAATTTAATTAATCTACAAACGATTAATTTCGAAACAGATCCGCAAATGTCATTGATCAAGTAGTAATTGATTCGATTTTATGAAAGCTCTTTTGAAATGTGCACAGGCAATAATTTAAATGTTAGCCGTTCAACTGGCGCATTGTAAAGAATGCATCGCATCACGTTGCTATGCTCTGACCAAACTTTATAAATAAAAAAATAGTTAAAGATAAACAATGCTTTTTAAAGGATTCATGGTTATCCACGTGTTTTATGTGCAATTGCACTCATATAAAAATTCAATCACTTAGAGGGAACGATTCTATAATTTATAGAAACCGAAAGAGATGGTTTTTGAAACATGTGCAAGCTATATGTGATGTTAATTTAAAATTTATAGATAGAGTTGCTTGTTGATCAGGAAGCGTCTAGAATTAAACGATATTTAATAATTTATTTCTTCAAGTAAGACAGACTTCTTTTTCACAAATTTTGCATTTATCTTATGATTTATTTGCACATGGCTTTCGTTTCTTTGTTGATTGCGCTCATCTTCTTGATATATAGTACTGTTTGTACGTACATACGTACTAACTCCTGAGTTCATTGGTGAGTTTAAAAATATATTTACAACGGCTTATGTTTTTGTTAGTACATAGATTGTAAATTGTCTCTGAATTTATTACTGCTAAATCAAATTTTTTAAAAATACTTGTAAAAGCTATCTCTTGGAAAACGATTTTTGGTTGTATAATTCTTTGCCATTTGGTCTAAAACATCTACTTTATATTTATTATAGTTATAGAGTTTTAGAGTTCCTTGTAGTTTCTTATGTCTATTAACATTTGTTGAAAATTTATCGATACTATTGTAAATGCACATATTTTTTTGATATTTTGTTTTGATAGCTTATTCGAAAAATATTGTCACATACAAAAACTTTCGTAGAATGCATATAATATTTGATTATTTTATAGCAGCTGGTATAAACTTTCTACTTCGATTCACAATTCCAACTAGTGATGCCGATTATTTTTTCAAACTTTTGGCCAAATTGAGAGTTGTAAAAAAGTTACCCACAGTTACATTCTTTCCCTTTTTTAGGAAAGGTTTCATTTTTATTATCACAATATGTTCAGATAATAACAACTGGTTTTGAATCGTTCTTGCACAAGTAAAAAAATCTATTTAACATACATTTTGCTTCAACGTCAGCTGCAATTTAAAAATGTATACCAAATTTCTTGAGTTCATTACTGCAAGGTATTGGGTTATCAACCCCGACCGTAACGGTACTTGAAAGGGGCAGCTTTGGTCGGTACGTGAAGGTAGGCAAGGGTAGCAAGCCAACGACCGAGGACACTGAGGTTTGATCTGTCTAAAGGTGAACATAACTTTGAGTAATAAAGAATTTTAAATAAAGACGGTTGTTTATTAATTTATTAATAACGGTACCTAACTTTGGCGATATCTAACATTGGCGACGAGGTGAAGTAAAGTGACTTAAAACATTTAATACAGCCGATGTAACGCGTGATTTATTACTGGCAGAAGTTAAAGTGTCGGGTTCTATTGAAAATGGCGGGATTAATTGGAGTTATCGACCGATTTAGTCATGTAGGCAACGATTGGTCAGTGTATCAAGAGATACTCGAACAATTCCTGGAAGGCAACGGAATAGAAGACGTAGGCGGATGAAAGAGAAGATGTGCGGTTTTAATAAGTCAGCTGACAGCAGAAACTTACAATTTGTTGAGAGACTTATCGTATCCACATAAACCTAGTGAAAGGACTTACAAGGATTTGTGCGAAATAATGACAAAACATTTCAGCCCAAAAATATCAGTGTTTCGGGAACGCGCGGAATTTTCAACGCGATGCAAAAGGCTGACGAAGCAATCACTGAGTGGCATGCGCGAATAAAAAACCTAGCGATAAATTGCAAATTAGTAAACTTGGACAAAGTATTGCGCGATAAATTTGTCACAGGCTTAGTGAAAGGGCCGATTTTAGAGAAACTGTGTGAACAAGAGTTTAAGGAGACGTCGACCTTAGAAAGCGTGGTGGAAGTGGCGCTATCCAAGGAAGCAAGTTTAGCGGCCAGCGCTAAGCCGACGGCAGGTGTCAATTGGGCTCAAACAGCGGCAAACCACGAGAAAAGGCACAACGAAACCAATCAAGCAGCCAGAGCGGAAAGCAGTGCGACAGTTGCGGTAAAATTCATTTACAAAATCAAACTTGTAAGCAAAAAAAAGTAAAATGTTTTAAATGTAAAACAATAGGTCACTATGCAAACAAACGTCCGAAAAATATTAAACAGGCAGGTAGCAACTTTGTTGATGTTACAGATCATGAGGTAGAGGAACTAACTCTTTTTAATATTAAGACAAATGTAGATAATCCAATTAAGGTAACTGTAAAAATTAATAGTAGGATTTTAGAAATGCAGGTCGATAGTGGAGCCGGTGTAAGTTTAATTTCAAATGAATTATTTACAAACAAATTCAATGATTGTAGCTTAAAACCCAGCAAGGTGATCTCAAAAAAATTCACAGGCAAAACTATCGTACCGGTGAGGTACTTTATTGCTAAAGTGGAGTACAAAAATGAAATCAAAGAGGTTAATTTTCATGTTGTCGAAGGTGATGGACCACCATTATTAGGTAGAGACTGGTTACAGGCATTTAATTTGGGACTGACAAAATTGGGCAACTATGAGAGTAACATTTATTTTGCTAAAACCATTAAGTTAGAACAAATCTTAAAGGAGTACGAAACCCTATTTGACAACACGTTAGGCACGTATAAGTACGACACGGTTCATTTAAATTTAAAACCTAATGCTAAACCAATTTTTTGCAAATCGAGACCAATTCTTTTCGCGTATAAGGAAAAAAATAGAAAACGAATTAGATACGTTGCAAAAGGACGGCATAATTGAACCTGTAGAAACAAGCGATTGGGGGAGACCTTTAGTTCCGGTTTTAAAACCCGACGGCTCCATACGTTTGTGCGCGGATTATAAAACTACCGTGAATAAATATGTAGTTGAGGTTCGATATCTTTTGCCACGCGTAGAGGAAATTCTGGCAGTATTGCAAGGGGGTATTAGTTTTAACAAAATCGATTTAAGCATGGCGTACGCTCAATTAGTATTAAATGAGGAGAGCCAAAAAGTTCTTGCGTGGAGTACTCATAGAGGTATATTTAAAGTACGGAGACTACCATTTGGTATTTCTCCAGCGAGCGCGATTTTTCAAAAGAAAATCGGACAATTATTGAAGGGAATACCAGGGGTAGCGAACTTCTTAGACGACATAATAATCACCGGGAAAAATGAAAAAACGCATTTAGAGAATTTAGAGAAAGTTTTCAAACGTTTGTCTGACGCCGGGTTAAAAATTAAAACGCGGCAAATGCAAATTCTTTAAATCCGAAATAACTTACTTAGGGTACGTAATAACTAAAGAAGAGATTAGGAAGTCGCAGGAAGAATAGAAGCAATTTTAAAATCTCCGGTGCCAACTAATGCAAAGCAGGTAAAAGCGTTAGCAGGTATGGTCAATTATTACGCCAGGTTCGTTCCGGGATTATCGCAAACAATGAAACCATTGTACGATCTTTTAAAAAAGAACGCAAAATTTTTGTGGGACGCACGGTGCGAAAAAGCGTTAAATACAATAAAGAAGGAAATCGTTTCCGATAAAATCTTATCGCATTTTAATTCGGAACTACCCATTATTGTTACTAGCGACGCATCTCAAGACGGTATAGGGACATCTTTGTGCCATCGTTATCCGAACGGACAGGAGCGACCGGTAGCTTTCGTTTCGAGAACGTATGCACCAGCAGAAAAAAATTACTCTGTTATTGATAAAGAGGCTTTAGGGATATATTTTGCGGTCAAGAAATTTTAAAATTATTTATTGGGGCAAAAATTTATCCTACGAACGGATCATCGACCATTAATCGCGATTTTCGGTGAAAATAAGAGCATCCCTAAAATGGCTGCAAGTCGATTGCAAAGATGGGCTACTTTTTTGTCTGATTTCAATTACACGATTGAATACATTAAGGGACAAAACAATGCCATAGCCAATACTATGTCGCGACTACCGTTACAGAATTTGGAAAAAGATGTATCGGAAGGTTTGACGTATTTGAATTTCATTGAATCGGAAAACACGCCGGTTGATAGTAGTCTAGTGAGAACGGAATCGGATAAAGATCCTATAATTAAAAGGGTCATTAAGTTAGTTATTAAAGGGTGGCCAGAGTCAGTTAACCAAGATTTGGAACTAAAACCATATTTTGTGCGGAAGAACGAATTAACCGTGATTAGGGGATGTTTAATGTGGGGATACAGGGTAGTCATTCCGAAGCGCATTAGAGCAACCTTGTTAAACGAATTACATGCAGGACACCAGGGCATAGTTCGGATGAAAGCCGTGGCACGCTCATACATATGGCGGCCCAACTTAGATAAAGAAATAGAAACTATTACAGAAGCATGCACTCCGTGTTTGAAGACGCGATCAGATCCACCAAAAGCTGATTTAATACCTTGGACTAAATCATCTCGAGTAGGAGAGCGAGTACATATAGATTTTTTAGATTTTAACAATAACGTTTACCAAATTGCCTTGGACAGATACAGTAAATCGGTAGATGTGCACGATATGAACAATAACGCGAGTGCAGAGAAAACAATTCATAAATTAAGGGCATCATTTACTAGTTTGGGGATACCAGAACTAATTGTTTCCGACAACGGTACTCAATTAGTAAGTAAACAAATGAAAAATTTTTTAGAGATGAATGGAATAAAACAGATCACAACACTAACGTTTTATCCCGCTACAAACGGTGCGGCGGAAAACGCCGTAAAAACCTTTAAAAAGGCCTTAAAAGCGGCTATTTCAGATGATAGGAATGGTGGGGTTGAGATAAACACATTAATTAGTAGATTTCTTTTAATATATAGAAGTACGGTACATTGCACAACGGGTGTATCACTAGAAAAGCTTTTTTTAGGTAGGGAATTAAGAACGCGGTTAGATTTAATACGTCCGAAACCGGGGGAAAGTCGAAATTACGATCTTAAAAGGGAGGATAGTCGAGGGAAAAGCGGCGAACAATTCAAAATTGGAGATAAAGTTATGGCGCCAGACTATAGAACACCTAACAAAAAACTTTGGGTGCCCGCGATAATTAAAAAACGTTTAGGAAAGAGGACATACGTATGCGAAGTAAGGGAAACTAAGCAATCGTGGAAAAGACATTTAAATCAATTAATGGAACGTATACAAAATAACAGTACAGAAGTAGGTGATCAAACGCAAATATCACCACGGTATACGCGACGTCTTATAGGGAGATCGAATTCCGCAGATAATCAGACTAATTTGAGGGAAAATAATACTGAACCAGATTCACCCAATATGATGGTTGTGTACAAGTTCGCAGAAGTGAACGAACACGATTAGTTCCAAAACGTTATGGCAATACTGTGTAAATAGCATCTAATGACAAGTGTAGGTTAAGAATCGATTAGAATATTAGTACCTATGTAAGAGAAAAAGTAAACATTTTTGTAGCTTATTTAGTATTGTAAAAGATAGGTCACATTCTTAAAAGGGAGGTGTAAGGTATTGGGTTATCAACCCCGACCGTAACGGTACTTGAAAGGGGCAGTTTTGGTCGGTACGTGAAGATAAGCAAGGGTAGCAAGCCAACGACCGAGGACACTGAGGTTTGATCTGTCTAAAGGTGAACATAACTTTGAGTAATAAAGAATTTTAAATAAAGACGGTTGTTTATTAATTTATTAATAACGGTACCTAACTTTGGCGATATCTAACAATTACTCAAATAATGGGTAAATGGACATCTGACTTTTGTAGAAAATAGTTGTTCCTCAATTGTATTGTTTAATCTTGAATATAGCACATAATGCAATTACTCACAGATTTATTAAATATTTCAGATACTGCAGTCTCCAAAAGTTTGCAAAAGTATTGTCATCGTTTTGTTTAGCATATCCCCTTGGTCCAGTTTCTTTTCTAAATATGTTATGACAAGATAAAGATTTCTGACCGTTATTCAAATCATTCACAATTTGAGTTGCATAATATTTTACACTAGAAATTGACGTTCTTCAAAAACTAGATAAACGCTTATCTTCTTCATCATCACTACTGGTGTTTGACAATGCATCTTCAAAAACGTAGGATGTATCTTCTTCTAATGACATTACACCAATATCACTACAGTTACCACCGTCGGAATCGTACAAAGATGAATTATCGATTTTATATTGCAGTTTGGCTTCAGTAAGATACTTTGACATCTTGAAAGTGAAGTAACTAAAGTTCTTGATGCAATGTGGAATGTTTATAAATTTGTCAAAGCATGCATATTAAGAAATAATCGTAACGGTCATTAGGAAACGCTGTTGGAGTCTCTATAACAAAATGGATACGGGTTCAAAGAAATCCACAACGCATGGGAAAGAACAATAAATTCAACAGTTAACAGTAACCTCCTACTCGCACCGTTTATTTACCATACTGTATGAGTTTGACAGACAAAATAAGCAGGGTGCTAAAAAAACATAATATCAAAACTGTCTTTACTACTAAGGATACCTTCAACACTTGGTTTACATCTGCTAAAGACAAACAAGGGACAAATACAAATATGTAAAAGTTTACAAAATTTCTTGTTTCTGTGGATCAAGTTATATAGGTCAGACGGGACGCTCTATTGAAGTCAAAGTAAAAGAACATATGACTGACTGCAAACACCGCAGAGTTACAAAATCAGAGCAGTGGCAGAACACGTGTAGAACTAAGGACACACGCTAAACTTTGAACAAACTAAAGTGTTGGCTAGAACTCCTTTCTACTTTCACAAGCATCCATATAATATAAACTGAGATAACGATTTAAGACTCAGCAAACCTTGGCTACCAGTATTACACCCTCTAAGACAAAGATCATTCTTCTTGAAAAGGACACAAACACTTAAGTAACAAAGTCAGTAAAGATAAGGTCCGTTAATTACGCTAATCGCTATTGATACACATATCGTCACTTACACTTTTTCCTTCAGTGATATTTGATACTCTGAAGATGCAAGCTGCAATGTCTTGCAAAACATCAGTTTGTTTAGGTTCACAAACGACAATACAGCAACAAATAAGTTCTACTTCTTAAATTCGATTATGCTGTTATAAAAAATTGTTTAGTATACTAGCAGGATTGTAGCCATTCTTTAATTGAGTTGGAATTCGCAGCAAGTTTGATGGGTTTGCAAAACGGTTTTTTCAGTAACATTAAACATTCTTTTTTTCTTTACGTGATGATTATATGTAAAAAAATGAAAAGTACAGAACGTTCTAATTCGGTTAAAATGCATGTCTTCTCAAGGCGTAAAATTTTGTCATTACTGCTAATTGACGTATTTAACGGTCGCCATCTGGCAATAATTTTATTATCGGAAATTTTTCTGGAAATCCATATTTAAGTCAGGCATTTTTCTATTTTTATTTACGAAAGAAGATTTCGATTAAAAACTGGACGTTACCACCTCATTGTTGTTCGCTACTGAATTAAGATAATTTTCTGATGATCAGTTGTGACATATGTTACTTGGCTGATTTTATTAATTTTATATCTTTGGCCAACAAGCATATTGTAAAACTTGTAAACTTGCTGCAGACGTAGCACTTGGCCCTTCTAGGCATCCCCGTAGTTATGCCGATGCCTACAATTCTGTATAAATTACAGAAAAATTTAGTGCAAACAAATAAATACGTTAACAAAGCAATATATTCGTAAATTTTAGAAAATAAACCTCATGTACATTACAGTTTGCATTTTATGTTAATAGGCTCTGGTATGGTGACAAATTATTTAAAATAAACATTTATTTACAAACGCTTATACAAAAATGAGAGAAAATGACTTGCTAAAGTCATTTTTTAGTTATACCACAACTTTTAAGATACTATTAATTTTTTTAAATCTAAAAACACCTGTTAGATATTGTTTTAGTCAAACATCAACTATCTTACTGGCAGACATAGGAAAACCTATTTTTTGGATAAGCATATTAGATAGATTAAAACTTAACACCATTTCTATTGAGTCATGTAAATAATTACATAGAAGGTCTAGTCAGTATTGTCGAACACTAAATAGTGTTGAAAGACTTCTTTTGCTTTGTGTCAATCCAATTTAACGTATGGATTATTATAATTAATTAAAAAAAATAATAAGTTTACTTTATTACTATTTGATGTATATTTGCTTAAACTGTAGTTTTTTAACGTTATATTAGTTATGTTTAGTACCAGTACTAAATTAAAAGTACTAATAAATATAAAAAATAACTCTCGCTATGACTGGATATCAAAAAATGTTTTATGTATTCTATCGAGTTAATAATGATTTTGCATCGTATTTCTCATTTTATTATTGAAAATTGTTTCTATATTTAAAAACACTAACTATAAAAAAAGTAACGCCATTTTGATAAAAGTCGTAAAATCTATCTTTGCTCAAGATTTGCAATTTGCAAAAAATTTTTTTTGAAGAATTTTACGTTTCAAGGTTTCCTGAATCAGAAAAACGTATTTTTGACAACAAAATTTTGCGTGTCTGTGTGAGTGTGTGTGTGTCTGTGTGTAACGTTGTACCCACGATAACTCTCGAACCAAAAGTCCTAGTAACTTGAAATTTGGTATGGAGCTCTCTCGGTTCTATCAAAAGATGGGTCTGATAAAGAAACCGGAAGTGGTTGAATCCGCCATTTTTAACAGTTTTTATTATATAATTTTGTACGAATGTAAATTATTCAAATTATTTTTATAGTTTCTTATCGAGGCAATACTTCCTTACAATTTATTCAAATAATTTTTTTTCTATCATAACAGTTTATTAGATATTTAATTTACAATTTAAAGTGAATTTTATTATATAATCTAGGTTCGAATCCTGC
The DNA here is from genome assembly GCA_035610365.1 of Aquatica leii. Lineage (NCBI taxonomy): Eukaryota > Metazoa > Arthropoda > Insecta > Coleoptera > Lampyridae > Aquatica > Aquatica leii. The sequence continues at coordinate 54,218,027 of CM069432.1, forward strand.
CTGCGACGATTTAAAAAAAAATATTTTTTTTGCATAAGTTTACGTTTCAAGGTCTCCTAAGTCAGAAAAAAATATTTTTGACAAAAAAGTTTTGGGTGTTTGTGTTTGTGTCTGTCTGTGTGTAACGATGTACTCACGATAACTTTCGAACCGAAAGTCCTAGTAACTTGAAATTTGATATAGAGCTGGATTTTCATATTCTCTCGACTTTATAAAAAAATGGATCTGATAAAGATACCGGAAGTAGGTGTATCCGCCATTCTGGACAGTTTTTCTTATATAATTTTCTACGAATGTAAATTATTCGAATTATTTTTACAGTTTTTTATAAAAATTTATTGAAACAAATTTTTTTCTAACATTAACAGTTTATTAGATATTTAATTTATAATTTAAAGTGATTTCCATTATATAATCTAGGTTCGAATCTTGCCTGCGACGAATTTTTTTTTAGAAAAAATAAATAACCGGTTGCACAAAAGTCTGGTAAATTAGGGATTTACTTATCGTTTTTAATACAAACATATCACTTCAAAGTGGTTTTATGACAACATAACCTTATAAAAATACATTTCTTCAACATTCCTTATAGGAAAGTCGTGTGGTGGCCACACCAGTTTTTTTTAAGTACAATTCCCGTCACCCACTTGGCGATTGCCGGCGCATCACGAGATTAACCGATGTCTATTTCAGTGCCGTATAATACCTTTGTAAAGATGTACAAATTCTTAATTTGTTACCAAATACTTTCTAAGTTTAAATAAAATAAATTATGTCCAGCTAAATAAATACGGATTCTTTATAAATCTCTTTTTATGAAAACAAGGTTCAAAAGTACCTAATAACATTATCCACCGTACGCTTATAGAATCCGAACTTAAACGCGCCTTCTACGCATATGCTGCTCTCGACAGGTTTCGTGGCGAGAGCTGTAGTATTACAATCTAGCAAAAATGCTAAGCACAATGATTTCCTTTTAAATAAAAACGTAAATCGTTTAAATGGGATAATATTTAAAAGAAAACCTTTAAAGACGCTTTATTAAGAAATAATACAACCATAAATTACCAATTTCATTAGAGCACTAAACGGATTTAAAAAATAAATGGCAATTATTGGTTAATCAAGTAAATAAAAAACATTTTTTTTTATTTTAAAAGCAAAAGCAATTTAGTTAAAGGTATGTTACTTACGAGCCCCAAATAAGAAACTGAATTTAAAAAACGTTTTTTTGGTTTTAACAATTAATTTAAAACAAAATGCGTTTTAAATAACCGCATTGCTTAAATCTCTTTCTCTCTAAAAATCAACAGTTTTTGAAATTAATCTTATAAAAAACGTCATCAAAACAAGATACGCTACTTCTGTAACAAGAACGTTATTGCAAAACTAATTATTTGACTTTTAAAGAATTTGATCTTAAAATAATACCATCAGTGCTTTTTTGCTAACTATATTAATAATTAATAATTAATAATTACTTGTTTAAAAAATTAATTTGGTTTGTCTTTCTTCTATTAGTTTTATTTACAAACTTTACTAGTTCTATATTAAAATATATATTAAAATGTGAAAAAAGTAATTACTAACTTTTTTCTTTAATTCTTATAAAATAAAGTATTGTATCAAAATATACCACGCGTTCCATTAAAACAAACAAAAGAGTTTCTCAACTTTTTGTATTAAATAAAAGTACTGTTTTCCCGTAGAAAATATGCTAAAATTTGTTTAATATTATTGTCACAATATACATTTAGTTTTCAGCTTGATTATAAATGTTAGTATGTTTTGTATACTGCCGTTGATTACACCGTATTTTTAAGGTTATATTTAATGCTAAGTAACGCCGAGTTACTATAAAAACAATTGTTATAAAATTAGCCATGAGCATTTTTTAAATATTCTATTCAAACTACCGTAGTTATTTTACGTAAACGTTTAGTAAACTTGGCTATTTTACAGTTTTTTAGTTTATTTTATATTTAATATTCATGTTACAACCGATTGGAAAAGGACTGAACGTTTGGTGGTCCCTTGACAATCAGTAAGATCATTGCCGTTCTGAAATACACTCTTTTTTATGAAGTCCCAGTTGAGTCCAGAATTTCGGTTTTTGTGCATTTTCTTTTCCTGCATTGCGCATTTTCATCCCCTAGCGGTTGTTAGGATGTTTCCAACATTGAATTATTTACAGTTTTCCATTTTATTATCTTACCATTGTGATGTTAATCTTGAAAATTCTGATTTTAAAAAGTCAATATAATTTAAGTAGATTGAAGTTCAAAGTATTTACTTTTTATTTAATTTTTAAATACGTAGATTTTTGATTGATAGTATTTGTATTTGATTGACAGGTATGCATATTTTAAATTTAGCGAAGCAGTAAATGTATTATATGCTGATATTAAATAACCGCTGTTTGAAGTTTCTACAGGGTTTATGGGGTAACAAAATAGAAAAACTATAAAGTTGAGGGTGAGATATTCCATAAACTAGCAAAAAAAAAGAGACTGAAGGCTGACATTGTAGGTTGGTTCCATAAAGTAAGCGTAGTCGAAGCTGCCTGAACCAAAATTGCTCATTTTATGCGACACTTTCCGGATTGATATTTTTCTGGTTTATATCTAAATCGATTTCTATTGAAATTTCAGGTTATAGTTTACCCTTAGGAGTTTGTTCACACGTTTTTATAAAATATTTCTTTGTAGATGTAAACTAAGAGCAATACAGTTTTTTATACTTTTCATTTATATCCCGTTGTGAGAAAAATTGACTAAAAGTATACGTATATTGTATGTGTTCAATTTTTTTTATAACTAAATATATATTATTTATACCAGCACTTAACACCTTAAGATATTAAAATAAATAATAATAAATACTTATAAAAATAAGTAAATAAGTATAAGGAACATGTAAATAAATATTGATTTAAAATGTTTATTGTACGACATTTTGTTTTTTTTTGTTTGAATATTTATTTTATTTAGTTTTTAGTCTAATAATAAATTTTGTTTTTTCTAATTTTTTTTGTAAAACAACATTTAGTTTTGTTTGACAATTAAATATTTGGAAATAAATCTTTGCGGTTCTAACAAATTTATTGAAGCGCTAGAAAGATGACAATTATTATTAAAATGTAATTGAAGCTCTTATTTATCTAAAGAACATTTACGTAAAATGAGTATATTAATTGCTATATAGAAATACTTCAGGTACAAAGGTATAATGCGGTTTAAAACAAGAACAGAGAAAATGTAAAATGTATAGAGAAACAATTGTCTCTTTAAAATAGTTTGTATGATGTCAACCAATTTTATTTTAATGAGCTGGAGTCAACCATGGATAAATGCTAGAAATGTTTTTATTATTTACTATGTATGTATGGTTGGTACTACATTTCAGTTAACGTTTTTGGTTTAGTTAAAATCTACACTATTAAAACTAAATCTAGAATTTGTTGTAACAATGTCATTTTAATTTACAAGTGATAGATGCAAATTAACAGGCCTAAGTATTGTGACTGCAACTTCTTTAACGTTTCTATAAATCAAAATTATTGCCAAACATTCAATTTTGTTAGACGTCCATTAATTAATCAATGAATATTTATTGATAATTGAAAACAAAAGAAGGTTTAAACCGGTTTTTATAAAGTACTTTAATGTATAATCCACTAAAATTATTAAGAGAATTTTTTATGAGATATTCTTAAAAATTGTTAATTTTGGCAAATTATATTTAGTTTAATGATTAGATGCTTTAGGATTGTGTACGTATCATATAACACAAAAATTATGATAGTAAACCTATTTGGCAATACAGTAAAAGTAAATTTAGCGGATTAAAAAAATAATAATAAACTTACATTTCATTTTACAAACATGATTTTATTATATTATTTAAAAGTTTTGATGAAATATTAAAAATTGTGTCACATACTTTCAATGTCATAATTTAATACTACTAAAGCCCATTGTGGAATTAATTAATGTTTCATTTACATAGTACAGATAATATTAGTTATTTGAAATACCCGAAAACTTTAAATAATGAATAGTTTGTTTGGTATATTATTAAAATTAGACCCGTTTATGTAAGAAAATTATGATTGAAAAAAAATACATGTTTTATGTATTTTTTATTTAGAATTAAGTAAACATCAAACAAATTATTAAATAGTGTTTAACGATGAAATCTTTTTTAACTTGAAATGTATGTTAGTTTGTTTGTTTAGGGCAAATCTTACAAGCTAAGTTAGCACCACTTTCTCTTATCTTACGGAGTTGAATTTTTACATGTTGGTTTAGTTTTGATAATAATCCACTTTTATAATACGCATGAGCTTAATTACAATCCAAGATTAGCTCTAGATAAAGAAAGTTTTTAACGGTCCACAGCACAGACACGAAATTTAATTTACAAATTTAATTATGATAACTGATTTTAAATAATAAAGCAAAAGAAAACTAGCAAAAATTAAAAATTAAAAAGCAAATTAATAATCAAAAAACCTTTTTAAAAACAAGTTTTTATTTAAATGTTTTAAAAAGAAGGAAATAAACTTTAAATTATATCAAATTCATAAAGTTATTTATTTATACAATTTGTATGATATAAAAGCTTGTCGCAAGATTTTCCTGTGCAAATTAAAAAGAATACATTATGTAGCTTGATCTTGACACAAGCTATTCTAAAAAATAAAAAAAATGTATGTAATTTTTGACAAACTTTTATGTCCTATAAATTGATGTTGTTGATAATAAAAATACGTGAACATCTGACCTACATATGTTTTGAGTTGTAAAACGGCCAAATAACATACAAAAGTATTAATTCCACAAATCAAAAATATATTTATTAAGTGCCATCCGACGCACAACTTTAGTAATACGTATCTTGATAACTCTGAGCTTATTGTTTAGTTACGTATATTTTTTTTTAATTTTAAACCAGCAAAACTTACGTATTATTAGTAAATGACAGAGTCCTCTTATAGTATAAGTTACTAGGGATAACAAATAGCTATAGATAAATATGAAAGCCTTTTGAGAATTTGAGTCGTTATTTTATTAAAGCACCCAAATGACGTCTTTAGCGTGCTATATTAGAAATTTTGCTTGCTTTAATAAATTCTGTGAAATTTTTTTACAAGATTGGTGTTAGTGACTAAATTCACTTAAATTTAATTAGTTAACATGTCGAAATATGTAGTACTTAGTACCAACCTTGACAAATTTTCCTAGCTTTTTATAATTTAAAATTTGTGTTTAAAATTGGTCCGAAAAGGCGCAAATTCTAAAAAATACTATAAACAATTAATTTACAGAAATTTTATAAAAGTCATTCTTAAAAAACTTAGTGCTTCGCCACTCGTTTTCTAAATTTAAATTCGTTTAATAAAACCGACTTTATGAAACTCATCCATACATATTATAGCTATTAACAGTTATAAACTTTGTTAATAGTTATCTTCATCGTACATTAAGCTTGGGATTTCGCCTATGTATTTTATACAGCACACGCGCGTGTACGGGACACAGGACGTCTCAAAAAAAATTAATTGTAAGAACACAAAAATGGGTTCCCATGAAAGAGGAATGTTGTCAGCATCATGTAAGGTATTCTAATATCTTGAAAAAATTTTTTGCATAAAAAAAAGTAAGCAATATTTTTCATTGATAATTTTTTACTTCTTTTGTAAACTATACTTATACTATTGAAAAGAGGAAATTATAAAATAGCTTTTAATTACGTTAGGTAGTTTTCGAGTAGTCCTGTTCCCAGAGAAATATGTTAACGATTATACTGCGTTGTCATTAAGTTCGAAAATTGAACATATAAAACTAAAAGTTAAGTTAAAAAGTAACTACCGACACACATAATAGGTTCATCCATTATAACGCAGATGGTGGTGTAAACTGTCAATGACGCGCCTTGAATATATTTCAGGTTCTTATCTTTATTAGTAAAAATAAACTTTGATCCGTAAACAGTATGTTATTATACAAGATCTTGATTTAGTTTGAGTCTACATTTTTAACAATTTACAATACGCGCAGTTAGTAAATACGTCACAATTGAGTTAGGTCAAGATCTTGATTACAAACAAAGCTAAACCTTAACGTGATTTTAAAGAAATTGATTACAATTTATTTCGAGTTTGAATTTTTAACAATTTTAATTAAAAATTTGGTATGTGTGTATACTAGTATAAAACCACAACAAACCTATTTTTAATTTCGTTAGAAATAAAAGAAACTACATTGCACGCCGCTTATTCGAAACACGGATATCGTTTATAGTAATCATAATTTAGGTTTATGTTAGGTTTGTTTCTATACATGAACAATAACCTGTTTTGTATGAATTTTTTAGCTGAATTTTTGCAATACGCCTAAACATCTGTTAATATGCGTTATCTTTCAGAATTAACTTGGAAAGCATGTGCGATCTTAGAATAACATAACTTAAATTAATTACGTCTTATGTGATAACGTTATTTTGTATTTATTTTTAGTATTGTGTAGTTCGAAGAACAGTGAATTAAACATCATAACATTATTTCTGATTGATTTCTTTTTATTTAAGGTATGAACAAACCATTAATGCTACAGGTGGCTCAAAATTTTGATTTTTTTAACGTTTTACAAAAATTTCACTTTCTAAATTAACAACCTGTTAATCACATGCATGGTATGTATTTACTGCTTTTTAATAAATAAACCTTTAGTTTTTTTTCTGAATTTTGAATAATGTTATCATCTTCTTATTGTTATCAAGTTCCAACGTGATTCTATTAAGCGGCGCACACTGTAGCAACAAAGCAAAAGGCACATATGAAATATAAACGACGTTTTTCACACTTCTTACGCTATTAGATTTTCTTAGTTTAAACATAATTAAATTTTTCCAAATGCCATTATTATGCAACACAATGTCAATTTAGAAATCTTTTAAAAAATGTATGCTAAGTACTAAATTGAATAGATTAATAAATGCATTTACAAGTCTATAGAGCCATTTTTTACAAATAGCATATTTTTTGATAATTTTCGAAATGGGTTGTTGGAACGAAACACGTTTATTCAAAATTAGTCTTAAATGTTTAATTTTCGATTTCTAGGGAATTTCCAAATTGTTAACTGAATAGGCAAGTATGCAATGCAGCGTGTTTCTAAAATAAGACTACAAACACAAGAAGTAGTTTCCCTGTGGCGTTAAATGAAAAGTTTTCTGTGTTGAATGTTGAATTACAATTAATCACTCTATTCCAAAACAAGTTTGTCGAGAAGTAATTTCATTGCGAAGCAAAACTGAATATAGCCAATAACCTAAGAATGCGACTGCCTTAAAAAATATTTACTAAATAAAATCACGTTTTAAAATGAAGACGATAACAAACAACGTTTTCATTGATAAATAAAATGTATTGTCAACATGCATTCTTATCAGTCTTACAACAGTACCATCTGTTGTATAGCAGCGAGTTTATGTAAAAAAAAGGTTTATCTTTTCACTTTAGCAATGGAGCCACTTTACTGTATTTGATTTCTTTTCTTGTCTTAAGGTACTTCTCACTTTACTAAATCCCGGCCTTAATATAAATTTCAAGGGTTTGTCAGTGCATTTGTGGGAGTAAGTGAACAACATAACACTTACATAACAACAAAATTTTTGAAATGGAATAAGATACTCGATTTATAATTATGGTACTTACAAACGTCTGAGAGTATTCCGTAATGGCAAAAGTGCGATAATGTGTGTGTGTGTGTAATACGTACAACTTCTTATCTACTACCATTCAAAAAAAAAATTGAATTTAAAATTTCACTTCATTATTCTATTAGTGTCTTAAGTGTAGTGTCAGTTACTAAACAAAATAAAAAGTACAGTTATGCAACGGTAGTAGATAAATTACGCTCAATCTTTTTTTTAATCACGCGGTCTTTGTTATGTTTGTCAATTTAACGAATAATAATAATAGTAGTAATAAAAAATATATAAAAATAGTAAGCGATTATTATATTTCAATTAAAAATATGTTCCTTATATTATCGCAAGCGTCTAAAGACTATTTCTGTAACTAGACAAGAGCGATAAGGTATGTGTTTCCTACGTGTTATATACAGGGTGATTTTTTTAACTTGAAACACTTAAATATCTTGGCGAGAACCCATCCGACTAAAAATGTATTTAATAAAAAGTCCATATGTTAGAGGCGAAAGTTCATTTGTAATATTCAAAAGTCCCCCCTCGCCCCGCTAAGAGATAAAACGGAGGGCATTTTTGAAATTTTAATATAGGAACCGCTATTTTTTATTACATATTTAGATTCTACTGGAAAAAGTAAGTACGTTTCGTCTGAAGCATTTATTTTAATTCGTGATAGATGGCGCTGTAATCAACTAATTTTTTGTACTTTTCTGAATCATGCGTTCTTGGTATTAATTGTTGTTGCGCTATTTTGTTAGAAGTTTTCGTTAACTTTAGATACATTATGTGATGTCTCATTAAGCTGGTAAGTAACCTATTTACCAAAATTAAATTAAACAGTTAAATTAATATTTGATATTTTTTAAAATATTATTGTTGTTACTGTTAAGAATAGTTTGCATGTAAAGCACGTGGGTTTTTCCGTGTGCTAGACATAATTTGTTTTTGTTTTCTATTAATATTATCTGTAGTAATGAACGGTAACTAACAATGATATTCGAATTTTTAAATAGAAAAAAATAATGTAGGTGTATTTTCAAGTGTATTTCTGTTCAACAAGAATAAAAGTGTGTTAATTAATCCAAGTTCCTTCAAGTCTAGTCCTTTTCATACAGTCCACTCATCCATCCATACCAAACAGTTACTTTTTAGAATAAAATGGACGTATTAAATGTAGAAGAGAAAGTTGAAATGGTCCTTGTTTTTGGAGAATGTGGCAGAAATCTCTGTCAGGCTGTTAGTGTTTACGCTGAGCGTTTTCCAGACAGGGTGCGTTTACTTGCTTTATTTCAACGTGTAGTCTATTAGTTTACTACTAAAGGAAGTGTGAAACCTAAACAAAGGACCCGTCAAAGAACAGCTACTGGAAAAGAAAATCAAATTAATGTATTAGCTGCTGTAGCCCATAACCTTCATATTAGTTCACGGGAAGCGACTCGAAAGTCTGGATTGGCCCAGAGCAGTGTACTAACAATTCTAAAATGCCATAAATATTATCCATACTATGTGTCTTTGCATCACAAACAAGAGCGATAATGTATGTGTTTCCTACGTGTTATATACAGGGTGATTTTTTTAACTTGAAACACTTAAATATCTTGGCGAGAGAAATCGAGTAGTATTTTGTCAGTAGGCACGCCAACAAATACAAATAAAACCAAACTTCTTTTATCAGGTGTTGTTTTTTGATGAGTCATCTTTTACAAACCACGGAATTGTCGATAGGCATAACATGCATTATTGGAGTGTTGAAAATCCGCAGTGGCTGCGCCAAGTTGGACATCAACGACTATGGTCTGTAAACGTGTGATGTGGAATTATTGGTGACAGTCTCATTGGTCCCTACTTTATTGATGGACATTTAAATGGTCAACAATATCAAAATTTTTTGCAAAATGAACTGCCAATGTTAACCTGGAATTGCGACAAAATATGTGGTATCAACACGACGGCTGTTCAGCTCACTATTCGATAGCAGCACGCGAAATACTTGACAATGACCTCAATGGCTGATGGATTGGGAGAGCCGACCCTGTAAATTGGCCTGCTAGATCACCAGATCTTACTTCACCGGATTTCTTTTTATGGGAGTACCTAAAAAAAAGGTGTATCAAGATGTGCTAACTACTCGTAAAAATATGGTTGAGCAAATCCGAAACGTTTATGCTCAAATTGAACCCGATGTACTTTTGAGTTGTGTACAGTCATTCGAAACGCGTATTCAGAAATTCAGGAGTTGAATAGAGTTTACTGCCCAGGTTTGAGCTAAGAATTTGCAAATAATTCTGTAATTTACAAAACAAATTATTTTAGTTCCATAACTTTACCTCATGAGTTCTCTTTTGCAGTAAAATGTTGAAATGCAATGCAGTAGTTCAGAAGTGAAATAAATCAATAAATAAAAATTTGTCGATTACAGCGCCATCTATCACGAATCAAAACAAATGCGTGTGATAAAACGTATGTACTTTTTTCAGTAGAATTTGAATATGTAATAAAAAACAGGGGTTCCTATTTAAAATTTCAAAGTTGCCCCCCCGTTTCATCTTCTGGAGGCAGAGGAAAGAATTTTGAATAGTAAAAATAAACTTCTCCCTCCAAACTATGGACTTTTTATTAAAGCTTTTTTTTGTCGGATGGGTTCTTATCGAGATATTTAAGTGTTTCAAGTTAAAAAAATCACTCGGTATACAATATGTTATCTAGTACTACTCTGTGAATAAAAACAATCAATGTTAAAATTTGACAAACAGATAATCAGAATTTACTCTGGTCATGGTTTGCATTTCTTGTGTATTTGTTATTGCAATAGTATTCTAATAATTTCCATTCTAGTGTTATGCAACAGTTGATATGGATTTTATAGAACGCGCTGTATATGGGAAAAAACCGCAAAACTGTTTTTTCTAGAATAAAAACAGTTTCTTTTTAAAAAAAACTTTTTTTTTGCATCATTAGTTTTTATATATTGAAATAAAAGGTTGCAGAAGAAGCGTTATAGGTTGATAGCGATTATTATGTTACAAATGTTGTTTTGTGTATACTTGATAGTAAAGTGACACAAAACACTTTTTTGTACTATTTTAGTTAGCAACACTTTTTTTCGTTAATTTGATTTATTTACGTAGATTCTAAAAAATTTGCTATTAGTGTTGACGTATTAGAGGTCAAAGTTTGCTTTTCAGCCAAATTGTTAAAATTGATTGATTTTAAAGTTTACTATATATTTTCGATACAAAAACTTAGATGTCAGCTCTATTTACCGTAAAAAAAACCGCTAATGTATATATTATAAAGAATAGCTTGTGAAGCTATTTGGCTCCGGTAACCATTATTTTTATAAATTGTAAAAACCAATTGGTTGCTTGTACTTGTCTTTTCTATCAAATATAAATAGTTTGCGATGGTTCATATTTTTTTAATCCCAAATTCAAATACTTTTTGTAAAAGGCAATTCCGTTTCCTCCACTTTCCTATGTAATTGTAAAGACTCGTTTTTTTTGCCAACGTAATTTTATGAGCAAACTATACCCGTACTCTTCGACATAATCTACTTTTCGTAAATGTAATTTGCTCGGCACGTTTCATGCAACGCAATTACCAACACGCAGAAAACTGGCATTAAGAACTTTTTCTAGAAACTCTTTCACATTATTCATTGATAGAACTTGAGATTTTTTGTCACATAGCCGTCATTTTGACGTTTCAAGTAAGTCAGCAATTTTTATATGCAGAAATATTTACATTTTTATATAGCTCAGCATCGATTACATTGGTCATAGTGTAAAAGTTTCAAAAATTTTCACTTAAGAAAGTTTAAAATCAGTGTTAATAATTTTTATAAATAAAACAAAGTTATTTAACAAAGTACGCAACTAGAGTATCTTCAATTGTCTCTTGTGCATTTTTTTTGTGTAGTATACTTATACACAAAAACAACTTAAAAATTATTTATTTCGATTAATAATACAATATAACATAACTAACTTGAAAAAGCGTTTTTTTTATAAAATGGTGAAATACATTGTTGCCAATGTTTACCTAGTATACTACAATGCGCCTCCTCATAAATTGAGTCTAACCAGTGTTTAATAATGCCTTTAAGCCTAACTTCTTGTTGCTTTTCTATGTTGCTTTGCTGAGTTTCGCCTGTTTCTATTACCAATTCTGAACTGTCTTCACCAATTCATTTTCGTCGATTTTACTTTCTGGAAACATTGTTCGTACTTTTATAATCTGGTTTATATGTCTTTTCCAGACTCATCCTCTCCTTAATACTTTACACATATATATTCTATCTGCCAAAATTTTATCAATTTCACACTCAACCCATTTCTTTTGGTTTGGATTATGATAGTCTCTACAATGCACTAAGCCGCCCACACTAAATTTCACTTCTTTTCCAACTTTCTTTGTTAACTTTAACCCTATATTATTTTTCTTACCTAATATATCTAATCTGGTTCTAACTTTATGATTGAATATTAAACTGGACGGTGTGACACCCGTGGCGATGTGTACTGCATTTCTATAGCTAAATAAATACCGGCTTATTATTGTTTCAAAAGACACATCGGCATTGGTGTCATCCAACCATATCAATGTCACCTTCTACTTCGATGCAATTGCTGGTTAACTTTTTGCATGCAGCAGCAATATGGCCTCTTCCATTACAATTGCATGTGAAATTATAGAATTTGCAGCTCTTAAAATGATGATTACTCTTATACCTAAAGCATAACAAATCTGTTGCACTTTTGTCTTGTAAATTTTCGGAACTGTTCCCGATAATGGAAACAAATTTTTCATAATCGTCGCCAATTTGTAGTGTAATACACGAAAACAACTTAAAAATGATTTATTTCGGTTAAGAATACAATATAACATAACTAACTTAAGAAAACGTGTTTCTTTATAAAATGGTGAAACGTCTACGTTAGTGAATTTAAACGTTCGTGTAAATTTGATCCACTTGTAAGCTACGGTCACTCGTGAATTCAAACCTTTAAATTCATTGAAAAACTATCAGTATAATACTTGTATATTAATAACTTCTTTTTTCTAGTTTTTTGTTTTAAAAAATTGTTTTTTCCAAGATTATGATTTACAGGTGAATGTTGAATCCTTATAAATTTTGCTCTTCTATGTGTCTACGTGCAAATTTGCCATACTGTTTTGTCATAAAATGTAGAACACATTATTACATTTTTTTTAAATAATTAAGGGAAAAGGTTAATATTATGGATTCTTTTGTGCATAAGAAATTTACAAAAACATTGATATAAGACGCCGATCCTGACATTTGTAAGGTGTCTCTATTTGATATTCGTTGTTTTGTCTAATGAGACATATACATAAATACGTTGACTAAAAGTGTTAGAGTAGTTGCTTTTAGGTATCTTCGTCCTTTAAAGTTTTTTTTAATAATGAAAACAAGAGTGTTTTACAGGCCAAATTTTCTAATTTATATAAAGATAAACTCGGCGATCTGTAAGCAACTAAATTTTTTTAAAACTGACTATGCTGACAATAATCGCATTGCTTTTTGTATACAATTAAACTATTATTACTTAAAATCCTTCTCTACATATATGTATATTTTAATTATTTATTATACATTAGAAACATGTTTCGACATTATAAAATGTCATCATCAATATATCTACAACATTATTTTAAAATATTAAAAATATAGCTAAATCACATTATTAAACAAGCATACAAAGTATTAAAAAAAATGAAACTGACAAGTGTCAAAATTATAAACATATTAAACACAGTTCGAAGTGATTAAAAAATTAAAATAAAATATAAGAAAGGAATAAAATGAGAATCTATGATTAAGAAGAAGAGAAGTGTTTGCATCAAGGGGTTAGAAGAATAATCATTGAACAGACGAATTTTTAATATTTTAGGATTGTTAAGATCTTTATTGCAAAAATGATAAAATTTAATATTAACATCTAAAGAAAAAGAATGACTACTAGATAAATTGTGATTTACCGTAGAAGAATAGTTATTAGAGAAGAGATTTTAATTTATTATTAGAAAAAAAAGTAATAAAAACATTAAACCGCTTAAAAAGTAATTTAAGAAAAAGACGAGAAGAACTAAAGTAAAGAATAAAATAAATATCATTACTATTAGGTTTATTATACACCCAATTTTTAAATAAACGAGTTCTATGATTATCGATATTTATAATATTAAATGAATAACTATTATAGGCAAGTTGTTTTGTTTGTTTAACAATGTTTAATTTTTTTTATTAAAATAGGTTTTAAAAAGAAGAATAGAATAAAGAGGATTTAATAAAGAACAAAAAGAAGCAATTATAAGTAGGTTTACGATATATTTCAAATTAAAATTTTCCATTTTCGCGTAAAATAAGTAGATCTAAATAAAGAAAAAAAATTGAAATTGTTTTCAATTTCTTAAGTAAATTTAATTTTTGTATTAAATTTACTGAGATCGTTAAAAAATCCATAAAAAAACAATTCAGTCATCTACATACCTAAACCAAAACGCAATAATTCTAGAAAAAAAAAATTTTAAAAAAATTTACTTTCATTGTTATTTATAAATATTTCAGCAGCAAGGGGAGAAATATTTGAACCCATAGCTAAAATTGTTAAATGTGATAAAAATTTATTTAAAAACTATGTTAAGAAGAGAACAAATATCTAAGATCTAATCAGCGTTTAAAAAGCATTAGAAAAAAGTAAATTACAAATGAGAGATACATTTTTCAAGACAAATAGAAGAAAAAAAATTGACAGCATCAAAAGAAACGAGAATGATAGAGAAGAAAAAAGAATATTTTTAATCTTAGAGGTAGATCAGAAGAATTAAGAATAACATAGTAAAGTTTAGAATAAGTTCTAACAATGATATTAAGCGAAGGAGCAAGTTTAAGGCTCCTTTATCAACTGACAAAACTTTCGGAACATTTTTTTCAGCTACCATGAAACCAATCTTATTGAAACGTAGAACATATGCTACTAAGAACAATCTGAATCGATTTGTGTTTTTAATTTTTTTAAAAATAAATTTGTTTAAAAGTTAGAAAAATTAATTTTTGAAAAAAAAAATTTGAAAACCACAAATCCATTTGAAATATTGTTTTACTGTTATTAAAAAAAAATTATTTCAATTTGTTCAAAAATAAGGAACAAAAATATGCTGAAAGTGGGACCGTAAATTCATTTTTGCGCAAACATTTTATTCTGAAATATGGTACGGTCGGCGTCATCGCTCCGCTCCGCCCTCCTTATTTCTTCTTCAAGCCGATAAAGATATGCATTTGCGAATAGCTACATCTGCATTTTTGAGTTCAGTATCTTTGTCGTAACGTTGCTATGAAATTGATACAATCGGCATATCTTTAAAAAATGACGTGTACCACTGAATTAATTAACTAATTAATACTTGTACACAGAAAAAAGTGTTTTGTTGAATTAAAGAAAATTTATTTTATTCAAATAAATATGTTGTTTCAATAGCGTCAAAAGGATGTTTTTATGGTTTAAATAAGACCTTTGAGAATTTTACAAAATAGTTTATTTTATTTAAATAAATTGTTTGATTTAACACACATAATTTTTATAAATAAAAAAAAAGTAATTTTTGATTCGTTTGGTGCGCATTGGATTTTCACGATTTTTTTTCGTGTTCACTGTGTGAGATTCGAACCCCCGGGCTCCTGTTTGAAACAACCATCCTAACCTATCTCAGCTACGACTTTTATGTATATTAAGTAACTTTAAAACAGCTTATATTGTTAGATTTTTGTTGTGTGTTGTTTTATAAATAATTACGTATTAAGTTATTGTAAAATAGATAAGTGATCTATACTAAGATAAGAAGAAGAAACCCGGAAGACATTCTTATCTTAGTATTCTATTGCGCATCCAACCTTGAAGTTACTGACTTCGTTGTAAAACCATAAAATCCGTTGGCATTTACAAATACTACGAGTTTCGTATTTTTTCGTATTATCACCCATGATTATTTTTTTGCATACTCAGTAATTTCAAGAATTATCACAACCAGATGTGGTCGAGTTTTAGTCCACGTGGACTGTCAACTTATGTCGGAACTTGTCGTAAATTAGCTGCATATAACATCAGGCTTCTGAATTGTTTTCCATTCTTTTCTAATACAAGGGTTATTCGTTAAGGTGCATTGAATACGTATGTTGTGCAGCAATGCATACTGCTAAAACTGGGGTCCGCCCATTTAAAGACTGAACTTTTCTCAAGTGATAGAAAAGCCTTAAAGACAGGAGAACTGCAAAAGAACACAACAGGACAAATTGAGATTGAAAGTTTATGAATTTTTGCAAACCCATTAAGAATAGGTATAGAAAGATTCATAAGCTTGAAAGGATAAACGTTACGATTTTCTATACAATTAAGAATTCATTTACAGGTCTGAAGACAAGACAAAAAAGAACATTAAGAAAATCATTAATTTTATAAATATAATCTGAACAAAAAAAAACACCAGTACATTTGCCTTTATCGGCTTTCTTAATTTTTGTAATAAAAATATAATAAATGTTAGATTTCAAAAACATTTTTAAACTTATAAATACATACATGAAATAAAATGCATTATATATTTAAACCTTTAATAAAAACAGACAATTATTTTCTATCACGATAGTTCGTTTAATTGTTGTAAATTATTATTATTATAGTTTGTATAAAATTCTAAATATACGTTTAATGTTTAGCTAAGTAAAGAGTTGTAACTTGTTGATTTATATTTCAGCTAACGTAATTGCACATGATATTCAAGCAGTAGAAGGTAAAAGTGTCAGCTTGGCGTGCGACGTCACACCTCCTGGACATGACAAAGTTTACATGGTATTTTGGTTTCAATATGGATCCGGAATACCAATATACAGGTGAGTTTCTTTTAAATATTATATTTAAATATAACATTTTCAACAAGATTATTTTTAAGTCAAACTACGTTAAAGTAAAAAACAAGCATTTACTATTACACAAAAATTTATTTTAAGTTTGGCAAAACAATTTAGATTTAATTAGAATTAATGTATCAACAACAAATTAAATAATTTGTTTATAAAAACAACAAAACTAGTAAACTCAATTGCGTGGTATTGAAAGATTACAGATTATTTCTTTTATTAAAATGCAATACTTATACAAATTGTAAAAATTTAAGAATCTAATTATAATATTATTATAATATATTGCTATATAACTTACATTATAACTTTTTGGTATGCTTTCAGTAACTGCGTGATTCTTTTTTGTTGTATAACACGCACATATTGTAATAAAACGGTAATAAATTTTCACTGTTTTAATTTTTACTACCTATATAAAACATTATACTTGAACTTTTATTATATACTATAAAATTTAAATACTTAATTATGATGCGTTTGTCACAATTATTATATTTTGTCAATTTAAAATTCCGTTTAATTCTTCATTGTTAAACTTTTAAAAGTTTTAGATATATTCTCGTTTAAAACACAGTATTCATTTTACAACATAGTCTATTTGTTTTAGAACCAAGTTTATAGAAAATAGGCGTCTATTCCTTGTCCAATACAAACACTTTGTTTGCAGTTTAGTTTACTGTACAATTTCTACACTTTTGTTGTGGTAATAACAATAAAGTTAAAGATTTAAACAAATCTTTAAATAAATTGTTACATTGATTTAGTAGCGACGCTTAATGAAATTTATTTCTTTATTTTGTTGGTTTAGATACGTTTTAGAATTGTTACTAAACAAAATCTTTTCTAATAATTTATCAACTTTTAGTAAATTTATTTAGATTAAAAAAGAACGCTTTTGCATAAAGTCTATTAAAAACCGTTTGGTGTTTTTATACCTTATTTGTTCTCATTTAATTATGATTTTGTATTAATTTATAACATACAAACAATGCCTGTTATTTTTTATTAAAAATACATATTAAATACGTTTGAGTATATTTCGTAAGTTTTTAGTGCAATCATTTTAAATATTTTGACAAATATAATGCCTGCCGAAAGTAAATAAACACTCAGTAACGTTGATCAATTTGAATTAAACTTTTAGAACTATTTATTTTATTCGTACTAAGAAACGATGAATAAAATTTCGGCAAAGTACAATCAATTGATAAATTTACTACATAGCAAAAAAAATTTGTTAACATTATTTACTTTTTTGTCATTATAAAACGCACTTGCAAGTTTAAGTAGTCTTATTAAAGTCCAAAAAGTTGTTCAGCAACGTGCAAATTTTCATCAATTAACTGAGCTCGAACGTGGTAGAATTATTGATCAACGAAATGTATTATCTATTACTGGTTACTGGTCGTGTAAGACGTAGTATTGTTACAATCTTCTTATGCTGAAAAAGGTGGACAGAAAATAATAACGAACGAAGACTTTTACAACCTAGCACCAAAATCGTGCTCTTCGGTCTTTGATTTGTCGGTATCGTTTTTCGTTGACCAAAGAAATTGGTGATAGAAGAGGAGAGGTTTAATTTATCAACAAATCTTTCTCAAAAAATTTGATCTTTTGGGCTTAGGTCGTACCGACATTTTTTTTGTTTACCTCTAATTGTACGTAAATAGAACCGCACGGTTAGAGCGATGTAATAAAAGATTGCAATGGAGTAAGAAATAGAAACCGATAGTTTTTAATGACAAATTTTGATTCTGTTTATGGTTGCAAAATGTTCAGAAGATCAGCCAGAGAAAGAAAAAACATTCAGTTTTCTGTAGAACGACATAGCACTTAAGGTGTGATTTTAAAAGAGATTATTTTTTAGTTCGATATCTTCAGCAACTGTAAAATCTTATTTTTCAACAAGGTGATGCGCGGTTACAAGGTAACTGCAAAATTGCTAATGCTAATGTTGATCGTCTTCTATAGCGTTTTTGTGGGTCACATTTGTCGTCATCGAACCCGCGTTTGATAAGATAGGACGCAGGATCAATTATTTACAACTTCTCAAACAGTGTAGATTTTAAAAGCTTGGAAGTCGATACCATTACTATTGATTTGTTTATTTCAAGTGTTCTAATGGACTACCTAATGTGTATAAGAACCGCGAGAGGAGTAACGCATTATTAGTGCTTGAACATTGTTGCAATAATTATTTCTTAATGAAATTTTTATCGTACGAATAAAATACATGTTTTCTATAGCTTTTATTCAATTTTATCAACGTTTACTGGGTGTTTATTTACTTATGGCGCCTAGTATATTTACTTTCTAAAATGTATCTATATTTTAATTATTATTATATTGCATTTTTCGTTAAAATTCAATATAAAAAAGTAATAATATTTATATACCTAAAAAAAAATTTTAGTTTTGTTTATAAGAACACATTATGTTCTTGATTCAAAAACTAATTTTTGGAACAATAAACAAAATTGCATACATTTTTCCCGTTTTGTTTATAAGAACACATTTTTTTGTTTTAAATCCATTAATTCTAAACACAAGGAATACAGAAAAGTTGTTATAAAGTCCTATATTTAAGTCGTTAGAGAAATGGATTATGATATTTTTATTAGACAATAATTTATTTTCAACCATCATAACTAGTAATTACAACGTATGGTACGCTACAAAACATTTTACATAAAGGCTCATGCTACATTTTTGACATCTAGTAGTCGTTTTGCTATGACACTGCCGGTATTTAGTTTGTTTATTTTCGGAATAACATAGTAATCGACCCTGGCATATCAAATTTCCAAGTTTTCTCTTGGAGTTGGTGGTCTTCTGGAAAAACTTTTTTTTCTATTTTATTTTGTTCCAACAAGCCCACAGCTAGGTCGTCTAAAGGTTAGATGGTCCATTGTACCATTGTTGTATTAATGTAACAGCCAAGCATTGTGTACAGCCGTATTAACGCATTGTAATATCAATGGGAAGTACCATTTTTTTCGCTTATCGATATTCTGTAGAGACTGACATTTTCATCGCAACGGCCAAAACCACCCCTATTGGCATTATATAATCGAACCATATGGGGTTGATCAACATGCACAATTGTTTTCTCTCGCTGATAAAACATTTTAACGCTGCAAATAGGTTGCACTTCCGTTACATTTGAGCATATTGTTACTATGCTGTTATCGTTCCATTGTGTTGCGACTACAGTGGGTGAACTGCATGTATTGTTCTCATAGTGTCCACAAAGCTTCTTTTCCATATCTATTGAAAAAAATTGATTATTTGGTCATAATCGTTCCCGTTTCTTGTAAATTTTTTTCAAACAAAGTACTTACAAGGGGCATTGAATTAAAAAAATTATCAAAATACAAATGAAATTTTGCATCTGGCCATTTTAATCATCAGCATAAGGTAAGCACCACGCTAGCACCTGCGCCAAGATGTCGATATTCTGTACCAGTATGAGTTGAGGTTCCCTAATAAGGCAATTGACATAACTTGAACAAGTACATCCTATTCAGAACTCATAACGGATAGGTTTACCATGAATGTATTGCTTGCATCTATCGCGCCCGTAATAAGGAACCATCGCTTTATCGACGCTGTGGTTTTCTTGTAATCGTACAAAGTTTTAAAATTTCTTATTGAGATGAGTGAACAATGGTTTGAATTTTGCAAACCTGTCGTGTCTCTTGACATTATTGTTGTTTAACTATTTTGATGTTGTATTAGCGATTAGTGCATTATGCGTATCTTTTCCTTCTCCCAGAACATTCGCCGGTTTATCAGCTGAACGTATCCACTTATGAGTAGTACTCCTAAAAAACATTTCAATTCACGGATCGAAATAACGTTAAATTTATTTTTTTGGGAAGCATATCTATTCGTCTCCGCTAGTATGAATTCAATAATGTCGTCATCAAAAAGTATTTCAAATAATTACTTTGGAGTCAATCGTTGCAATTCCGTGCTGTTGTCAGCATGTCTTTGTTCAGTACTATAAACTTCAAAATCTCTACGCACCCATTTGTATACGTGTTGAAATTTTTTTTTCTATTATTATTCGTACTAGTGGAAGAAGCCGGTTGTAATTGAGCAAGTAGAATATCATCTTAGTCAAATGCTGCTGTGTTATTTTCGTCTGCTTGAATAAACTTTATTTCAGCAAATAGTAGATTATTAGGATGAAGATTGTTTTCATCTCCAGAATCTTTATCAATAACTTTTCCACATAAATTTTCTAGGAGAAGTAGAGTTATCTCAACTCCAGGGTGTAGAAAGTAATCGTCTTTTATCATTGCTGACGCCTCCGTTAGCGTTAAACCTCTAAAATAAATGATTTTAATCAAATTTTTTGTAATATCAATTGTAATAATATTTGCTACCAATCATATCACATTTGACTAGCGTCTTACATATAGGACGGACACAAATAAATTACTGTTAAAGGAAACAGGCGAATTGAACCTCACATTATTTAGTACTTATGTAAAACTACAATATTTAAGATGCAATATAACTCAATAGATATGTGGAAAATATATTCTAATAATGGTAAACAAAAGTCACCTTATAAATCTGAATCTGTCATTGCACTCTATTTTTAGGAAAGTAAATAATCATTTTACATATTGACAGCAAAGTTTTCTCCGTGCTATCGCTATTTCTTAATGCATCACACTTTTTCTAAACACAAATTATAGATGGCGGTGGTAGCAAGGAATTTAAAAATTACTTATTTAATGTTAAAACAACGACTTACATATAGGACTATAGGCATATCTGGGTTAACAAATTAATTGAAAATTATTCAGATAACTAGTATTTTATCTAATTTTTTTAACTTAAACTAAGAAACTGTGAGGATGTTAATGTCTGAAGATCGTCGCTTAAAATACAGAACTGTCAAAAATTTTGAAAAGTTTTGATGGAACAAAAAATAGTTTGTAACTTTTGATAGTAATAATTTATTTACCAATTACCGTATATAAGTGTTTCAATAGTTGTAAGATCGGTTTCATGTATACCGCTATAATGTAGGCTAGAGGGCGAATTAAAACTCCTTTCAATATTTCTTTCTAAAAGAGAATATTAAATTAACTGTTGTATTGTTGTCAATAACCACATGGGTATAAACAATGATACAATACGCTTTTTCAAAAATGTGTAAAAATCCAATCAACTTATTTGAACAATTGAGATACCTACATGGCGAAAAATTTTGCAGCTTGATATTACTGGAAGCTTTTACATAAATTCCTTCTACGATTTTTTCTCTAGGACAAAATTTTGTTTTATAATAAGTTCAAAATTCAAATATTTTAAATATTTTTTTGCTACAACTATATTGAACCCAAACGGATCATTTGCTTATTTAAGCGCATTATTGCAGAAAAAATTTCTTTTACTGCAAATACTAGCATTGCTTAGATATATTAATTTTACCAAAAAAACAATCTAAAATTAGATTACATTGCAGACTTAATAGATTTAAACAATTGTTGAACGAATTGAGTTTCAATAGTTTCTTTTTGAAATAATACGGTTTACCACAATTTTTAACTTAATTTCACAAGGTAAAATTTTTTTACATGCATTAATTAGTCATCTTAAAAAATATTGATTAATTGAATAATTTTGATTTACCTAAAAATTTTGAAGCTCTATGGTTATAAAGATCCATTTTTGAAAACTTTGTAACTTTGACTTTACAAGATATAATAGCTTTATTTTTATAGAAAATAATTCTATACGCTTCAGTAAGAATTATTTAAACATTATAGATTGTTTATCTTCAAAAGTGTTTGATGGCAGAGCCATCTCATAGTGTAATTTTACTATGTGCCTAAAGTTTACTGTAAATAGCTATAAACGGTGGTGACACGTTTTAAGGGGCGTCAATGCAATTATGCAAACTACATTAGGGTGTATCTCCTACTGCTGATGAGCTCCAAAAGAGCGAAACGGCTGTCCAGTAGTTCACTCTGGTGGCGTTTGCATAATTGCATTGACATTGCTTACCCCCAATGTCCTTTTACGTTGTGGTTTTATCCCGACGAATAATTCAAAGCATATTTTGAAATTCGCGGGTGTTAAACTATTTCAACGTGTCACCACCGTTTATAGCTATTTACAGTAAACTTTAGGCACATAGCAAAATTACACTATGAGATGGCTCTGCCATCAAACACTTTTGAATTGTAACTTCGTCATACTTAAATATAAGCCATAAAGGGCGTCAATGCAATTATTCAAACTACATTAGGGTGTATCTCCTACTGCTGATGAGCTCCAAAAGAGCGAAACGGCCGTCCAGTAGTTCACTCTGATGGCGTTTGCATAATTGCATTGACATTGCTTACCCCCAATGTCCTTTTACGTTGTGGTTTTATCCCGACGAATAATTCAAAGCATTGTTTATCTTTTTCTAATAGCTTAATTTTGTATTTAGCTTAGAAGAAAAAATTATGAAATAAATCAACCTTGTAGTTTACGTCAGAATTAAATCTTGGTTTTGTAATTAAATGTGATTTATAGAACGTTTTTAACGTAAAGCCGTATTTTTATAGAATTAAAAATGATTTGGCCGATGAAGCAGACACGTTTTAAAATTAAAAAAAATCCAAGTCAAATAATTTACTGCAACCAGCCATAGTGAAATAAAAAAGGTTTATTCTATTAAGATAAAAACAAACAAAAACAACTGGAATAATTAGGAGAAAAAAGAAAAAACAATATAGAAGGTTAAATAAGAAACTGTATTTAATAGATCGTTAATGTTTAATCTTTAATATATTAAAGAGACTTCAATAATCAAGCATTTCCAACTTAAAGATGAATGTTTATAAACAAAAAAAATATATCTATTAATATGCCATTTGCACAAGTTTTTAATTGTTGCATAATAAAAAACATGAGTTTTTGCAAAATTTACTCTTCAATTGGGGCAGCGCCATCTTATGTTCGACAAATTACATAGCATTATAATACCGCTGATTAAAGTATTTTAACAAATTGACATTACTGTCATATGAGATTACTGCCAACATCGATAAGTGAAGTTATAAGCAAAAAAAAACTATAGTGGTAAAATGAAAACTAGAAATCTACATAAAACTAAGTGTTCAAGGTCAACTATTATATTAAAACGATTATCTACAGATGAAAAAATCATTTACAAAATCTTGAAATTCAGATAAAATTGAATAAAAACCATATTAAAGTTATTGTCAAATTTGACAGATTTATTAATAAACTTAATACCAACATTATATTTCTACTGTTTTTTTTAAGTTTCTTTAAAAAGAGTATATTGTTATAAAAAGCAACACAAAAAATAATGTACGTTACTCTCGTCAAAAGTTTCATAGCATAACTCACTCAGCTGCAACACTTAGTTGTGCGGCTTTGCGTCGCATTAACGTTCATTATCTTATGCTGTACTTTCGACGCTTATTACGTAAATTACTTATTTGGTTTAATTGTGTAAATTAATCTTAATCGCCAAACACCAACGTTTTATAATATTAAGCAAGGGTACTATTAATTAGCATTGGTTGCAATTAGTAAATGAGCTAAAAATTAATTTTACTTAATAAAGAAATAAAGTGCATTTGTTATTGATTGTACTTTGTTATACTTGATTGCAAACAATTAATCTAGACTAAATAAATGTTTGTATCAATAATAAAAAACAAATTTTTAATTATGTAAAGCACACAAAATTTCGGTTTAAGTTAGCCAAAACAAAAATTTCTAAAAACGGTATTTATTATTTACCTATTTGACAATTTAAAACGATTCTATGCTCAAATAGTTTGCTATTTATCAATTTACATTCTAAGCACCGATCAATTATCAAGCAAATATTCTGCAATAGAATCTATTAATATTACTATTACATTTACATTTGAATTTAGGATTATGTTTAGTTTCTCCTCAGATTCAAAACAAACACATGCCACATTAAACTACCCAACCGATTATTATTCAAGTATTACTAGTTGTGTAATATTCAAAAACATATTTTCTAGACCAGATATCAGTTATTGCAACATAAACGTTGTGGGCGTTTGGACTTAAATTTATGGAGAAACAGCCCCTTTCGTCTAATCTCAAGAGAGCTCTTAATAATACATTTTATTAACAAAGATTTATTTTATCAAATACATTTTATATTCTAGTAAAAATAGAGAACTATTAAATGATTTGTAACATTTACATTTTTCATTAGTTAGCATGTTGGTATGTTAATTCGCCGTTAATTTTAAGTGTTTTGATAACAAAAAATCTTACTTAAAAAATAGAAATTGTCAGCGAGAAATGAAAAATTTCGTCTATTTAGAAGCTAACACCCTCAGGTGTATTTGAGTAGGAGGGTTGGTGTGATGTATGACAAGAGCATTAGCGTTCGTGTCCCACGGGTCCTGCAGTAAATCATATCACGTGCGCCAAACACCAATTCGCCCCATTATGCTGCGCCCCTACTAACATGGGAACTCCAATTTACGACCAACAGCTATATGTAAAATAAAAAATACAAACACTAACGTTAAAATAAATTATACATTTCATTTTATGAAATAAAAATGTAACGATAATCTTATTTTGAATGCATTACAAAACTATATTTCAAACTTAACTGAAAAATTAATCACGACTGCAGGTAATAAATATAATATAAACTTCACAAAAAATATACGTTGCAAATGCTTTGAATAAAAACAATTTTATTTAACTACAAATAGTTATTGATTATTTTAAAACATAGTTTTTTACAATGTACTGCTGTGATTTTAATTTTACGGTGTACTATTCGAATAGCTTTTAATACGCGGATTACATAATGAATTACCTTTTTAATAATTTATTTTATGTTCATTTTTTCAATATTTTAAATTTTTAGTTTGTTTTGTATTAAATACAAGTTTGCTAATTATTTGGTACAGCAGCTAGAGTACGTACCATTCTCTATAAGTTGTGGTAAATCCGATGTGAATTTTATATAGTGTACTTAAAATTGATTATTATTTGCCAAAACAAATTATTTTAATATGTTTACAAAAAAGATTTTTTAATTTAATTTACTTATTTGAACAGCATATAGTCGTTTTTCAAAACGAGATAAAACGTCTAATCTTATTATTTAAATAAATAAACAACCAATAAAACTAAAATAAAATTACATGTTTATTAGAGTTCTGACACTTCTAAATTAAAAAGCATTACAAGACAAACCGTTTATATTATGTATACCACTGATCTCTATAATAATATGGATAACTGATACTGTAGTCTGACATTGACACCTTTAGACAAATCATCAGTGCCACTCATTACTGAGACAGGAACTAAAATGTAGCGCTAATCATACTTTTTTGTGACAGTTTAATTGTCAGTGCAATTGTCATAAATATTAATATTTTTGCAAAGATATTTTCTTAATAGATTAGTATGTTTAAAAATATTTAGAAAATTGTTTGGGCGCATCAGTAGTAGCTTGTGCTTTGGATTCTTATTTCAATATGTATGTTGTTATTTTGACTTCTTCGCAATTTTGTCATGCTTTCGATGGTTAAATATACAAGTGTGTTACGTATGTGTGATTAAGCGAGTTAAAATGACTGTTTAACTGTGTTGTTTTTTGTATAATCTTATTAAAACTAACTAAAATTTGATTAAAGCCATTACATTTCACAAAGTTTTATACAGTTTTATGCAATTTCGTAAGTTGTTTTGCAATTTCAACAAACTTCTTTTTGTTTTGAAAAATAGCGGTACTGTTGTCAAGTAAAATTCGTTTAATGTAGTTCTAATCTTAGTATTGTGTAGCGCTGTCTTCTACGCAGTCTAATCCCATATTTAATTTTTGTTCTCATAAGTATCAGCTATTCATATTATTATAGAGATCAGTGTCGTATACAAAAAAACAAAATAAATACTTTTCAGATTGCTTTATTTTAAGCAACAAACTATCGCTATCTTTTGAAAAAAGGTATTTCTTAAAATCTGTGCCGGTAAATGAAAAATTCTGTTTTATATGTAGCTCATTCACGGCACTTATTAACGCGGCTTTGTTTCTTTTTTTACGTCAAGCATTAAACAAAAAGTAAAAATTCTTTCTTAATCTGCGTTTGAATGTGGCAAAGAAAATATAAAATCCAACAATGTCTCCAAGTTTTTAGCACTATTGGTTTTATAAAAAATTAACCCATTTTTTGTCTGCCTTTAAACTTTTAAAATTATCATCTTCTATTTTCTGTTTAACATAATCTTTTAAAAGGGAAAATTCATCAAAAGGAATATCAACATCTATATTCTGTCCAAAATTGAAGTCGTTTGTTACACTTTGGAAGTCACCAAAACTTGGAACTTGATTTAAATTAAAAACCGAAAGAACTAATACTTTTCCAAATAGGAAATACACTTTACCAGAAAAACGTTTGCTTTCTTTTTAAATACAATATTAGCGTATATAAAAATATATAATATATAAAATGTTGTTCTAAACCACCACATAAAGATGTTTGTATTGCTATCATAAGCCAAACAATCATCAAATTCTAATTTTCTAATGTTTGAGCATATCATTTCTCTAACATTTGACACAAACGCAAGATAAGCTTCAGTTAACTTGTGCTGAAAGATTTTTTTCAAAACTGATAAAATTGATTTACAGCCTCGACAAATTTTTGTCGCAGGAAAATTCTAGAGTTTTCAGAGCAGAAATTAAATTAAGTCATCTTGTGCTCACATGTCTTAAGAGCTCAGTTCAATTCAGACCAATCGATTTTTTTTTAAATTCGGCTGTATTTTGTGTTGAACTGAATTTATTGTAACATTTAACTACGATATATTATAAGTTAAATTAAGAGCGGGTGACTAGTTTTTATTGTTATGCAAAATATAGCAATTGCAACACATTGATATTAAATTGGAATTATATTTTTTAAGTTCTATAAAAATGCTTTAGTTTTTCATAAAATTTACAGCCGCATTACTTACGTTATATGCACTTAGTTTATATTTTTGTAACTCTGATATCGGAGCATTAGAAATAGTTAAATAATTAAAATAAAAAAACAATTTCGAAGTTCATTTAAAACCATTACTCTTGTAGTATGACAACTTGAGAGTCCGGAAACATAGTAAAAAATCAAATTAACGTATCTAAGTCTCTTTATTAAACAATTAAGAATTCTACAATTTTCTTGAGATTAGGAGGACGAGATAGTGTGCCTTGTTAAGCTGTGTGATGCTATTCGTCAAGTTGTAAATCAGCTTTAATAAAGTTTTTAGATAAGCGTCCTGTTATTTTTATTTGCTCATCTACTCCACTTATAACTAGTTGTGTTACAGCGAAAGAACGATTTGAATAATTGGTAATTTGTAACATGTTAGAGCTCAAACCAATTTGTTAGGCCGTTAGTTTTTTGACTTTGTAGATAAAAATTTCTGCCAATATAGATTAGGTGTCAAAAACAAACAATAAGTTTGAAAATTTTTATTTGGCATTAAGAAAACCTGCGGGATCCATTTTGTGCGGTTTTAGAAATTATTGGATGATTTTCTATCTTTCCAAAATTATTTTATACTAGTTTAATCTACTTCTTCTCTAAAATATTGCATGAATATCTATGTCGCTTCTCCATACCACTTCGTAGCTAACAGTGTAATAAAATTTGAAGTTTTTCGTCCCATGTTGCTATTATTTGTTCCGTTTCTTCTTTCTGGAGAATTTCAAAAGACTATTTAAGAAATAATCATAAAAATTTTACATAATTTTTGTTAATCAATAGTATACTACCTGCCAGACGTAGAAAACGCCAATTTTTAGGTGAGTACAATTCCGATCACCGAGGTGATAAGGTTCTACGTGTTGTATATACTATATTTTTAATATCATTATTTAAATGTTTCATTTTGATATTTTAAAGAATTGTTGATGGAATGAGTTGAATTGACTGAAATGAATTAACATTCTCGATTAAAGGGTTTAAAATCTTTTTGTCATTGTTAGTCTTATTTTTAACAGAATTTGTAACGTAGTCTTCTACAACTGTGCTAGATCTTTAACCACTATGCCGTGTAAGATGACTTATCTACTTATCTATTCATTAAAATAGTAGCTGAAATTCGTCTTAAACAATGACCAGCATATTTTTTTTTGATACTGAAGATTCAAATATTTCCATTTTCAGATTGATAGAAGAATTGATCATTGTCAAAATTCTCAGGCAAAAAAACTTTGTATTTTCTATATAAATTAATATAGAATTATCCAACAATAATGTATAACCGTGCTATCTTTGTTTTAGTATTAGGTATTTTTACCATAATGTGTATTAAGGTCCTCAATGTCACTTAAACGAATTTAAATTAATTCTTCACATCGGTAAGCACTCGTAACCCTAAATAAAACCATAATCTAAAAATAAATTATCTTTAATTTAAGTTCATTTATGTACGTATATTAAAAGGTGTACATACTTTCATAGCCAAGTATATTGTTATATTAAAAATGTTTTAGTTTGTACATGGTCATCTAACCTACGTTTCAAATATTCACTCTCATCCACGTTCTAAATGGGTGTAGTACTTTTGCTGCGTATTTGAAAGTCTTTCTAGGGTAAGATTCAATCCCATTTTTGTAATTTATTTTGGTTTTTCCGTAATTGTCATTAGTAATTTTGAATGCCCACACGTATTCCATTACAACAGAGCTATTGATACCATTTAGTTTATATTTACACCTGTTAGCATATTCCTATAATGACGTCACACTCTACGATGTAGTAAAAAAAAAGAACTTATTTGTGATAACGCCATATGTATGTAATTGTTTATTTTAGTGAACATTAGGAAATTCTGTGAAAGGTGTCGCTAGTTAGTCTCATGCTTCTAAAGAAAAAGAAAGAATTGTAAATATTCAATTTACTAATTTACTATTTGGTTTTATTTACGTTGACAGTCGTTTGCAGGCACGGCTGTATGTACATATTAGGTTGTCATTACAACTAACTGTAAACTTTTTTTTGTGTGTAATGTAGTATTAAAGAGTGCGCTCAGGTTTTTTTTATTGCATATATGTTTGTATTATTTACCAATGTAAATTTGTTCTTCTGAAATGTAAAAGTTAAGCCGACAAGCATAATTTATGTATGACGTGTTGCCCAACCGAAGGGAGCTTGCATCAACAATTATTGTCTGTGATCTATACCTACGTACTAGCAATTGATCGCACCTATGTAAATCTACTTCTCTTCTCTTTTCTAACCTCTTTCTCTGTGATAAAATAAAAATATATTCGTGTTGCAACCTGTTTGTCATTTGTTCTCTATCAGCCTTAGATAAATTTAAACGGTGTCTTGCATGCTGGTTTCAAACCGTTTTGGCGCCTTTTTAATCTTACTTTATAATTAGCATAGCAAACCTTGTGATCCGCTCGCTGAATCATACTGAGATAGTCGCCAACAATTAAGTTACGAGAAAATCTTCGTAACAATGTTTTATTTGGGGCCTATAGTAAAAACGTATTAAATTGTTTTTTGGTAAATGTTTTAAATTTCTTTGGATTATAGCCATCATTTTGTCTTTTCAAGAATTCATGTAATTTTGTATATGTTTCAATTCGTTCGTAGGTGTACGTTTAAAAAAATTTTTATTATAGAAAATTATGGTCATAATGTAGAATTTTTTTTCTGAGTACGTCATATTCATTTATTACAACTAATTACTAAATTTTACATTTTTTAACACAGCTCACGACAGTCTATTAGTCAATTTCTAACTTTAAAGTAAATTGTCATACTCCAGTGTATTTTATTTTCTAATTATACTAAAATGTAAAAGTTGTTATCACACCTTTCTTGTTGTTAAATAAATAATCCAAAATTTTTGCTTGTAAACAATTTTTTAAAATCGTGTACCTACTAGAAAAAATTACAGTAATAATTTAATTACTGGAAAAGTTACTAGTAAAAATATACCTGCAACTCTATCTCTAATTATTAGTAAGATTTTTTTGAAAAAGTAAAAAAAAAGTATCTGTGTTATTTCTATATTTCACATGTCATTTTCAAGACTTCTATATCTGTGTATTGTCATTTTATTTGCCGTTTCAATCATTTATGAATTCAGATTTATTTCAATAAAAAAAAGCATAAATAAACTTTATTATTTTTTTCTTATAACGGTTTACTGTATATTACGTAACACTTTCAGAGTTAATATACATAATATGCAGCGTGTATGTAGTTGTCAATAACTCAGTAGCTACTTCAACATTTGTCAATATATATTTTTTTCTAAATAAAGTTCTGAAAATACCAATAATTAATAGTATTGACAGTTTTGGAAAATGCGGTTATTGTGTTTAGAAAATAGTGCTTAGGTAGTAAGCGTATTATAAACTTGTTCGACGAAGACTCTTGCTAGCTTTCCTTGCTTGTTCATAATCTTACACATTTGTTATAAGCTTCTTACTACCCTTGTTATGCAATATATTATTATTTGGCCACGTTTAAAACGTATTGGTAATAAGTTTTAACCTACTTAAAAGTTGCAATGCATTAAAACAAATTCATTTTTTTAAATAAAATGAAAACCATCATAAAGTAACTAGCTCTTGTTGTGTCCAATAGATTTTAAAGCTTATATGTAGTTTCTTTGTCAAAGTAAAACATTTAAAAAATATGTGGTTACTGAGTTGTTTTACTAACATAGTAGCGTGAAAATAAATTTTAAAATAATTTAAAATCGTTGTTTTGGATTCTGTTTGAAGTTATTTCCTAAAATATTCATTTTAATTGGGTTCTGAAAATATTGTAGAAACATATTTTATACAAATACTTTAGAAAACACATAACGTACTGTAAATTCTTGAAATACTAAGCAATTTAATTTTTAGTGTCATTAAATGTTTCAGAGTAAACTTGACTAGTAAAGCATTTCTAAATTTTTGCTGTTACAATCATGTTAACGTTAATTACAATTTTAACTCACGTCCCGACTAATTATATTAATTAAATGTTGAAGTTGTCTG
This sequence comes from Aquatica leii, assembly GCA_035610365.1. Lineage (NCBI taxonomy): Eukaryota > Metazoa > Arthropoda > Insecta > Coleoptera > Lampyridae > Aquatica > Aquatica leii. The sequence goes on from CM069432.1 coordinate 54,249,733, forward strand.
TAGTGATAATTAAATTTCTGCTACCAACTTTGAAAACATAAATTTTTTTTGTTTTATTGTTTATTTGACTGTGTCAATATATTAATAACTGCAAACGTAAATTTTTGTAAGTACATGCATATTATTAACAACATATGCTTTATTTGATTTGCTTCAAACATAAAAGGCAATATGACCAAAAGACATTTCACCCACGTTATCTTGCTCCAGTAATCGTAAAGATCGTTACAGTTAAGGAACAGTCTCGTCTGTAAATAATTAAAGAGCAAATAATAGAACACGCACTTTTACGAGCTTTTTACGTATTTATATGTACTTTGAAATTCTGTGATACCAATCTATGAAACTAAACGAAGTAATTTGTACTATAGTGTTGACTTTATTAAATGAAAAAATTCTATTTTGAGCATGCAGTTTGTAATAGTTTCTTTAAATGCACAACAAAACTTAGAAAAAATTGTTTTGCTTATGTTTAATTTAATTAACATTGTATTGTTAAATTATTAACGACGTCATTAAAATATTAAATTATTGAATATAATAAATTTCAAATAAGCTAGTTATTTACTAATTTAGTTTTGGGCATATTAAAATCTATAACTTTTTTTTTATTCTTTTGAATCTTTTAAAATAGCAAAGTTTTTTTATAGAAAATATGCTCAGATAAACATAAACCTAAGAAAGAATTTCAATTACACATTAGTTTGTAGACTTTGTGAATGCAGAAAGAGTTACTTCAAACAAACGGGAAGGTCGGTCAAAGAAAGAGGCAAGAAGCATCAGAGCAATACGCGAAGAAAAAGAATTGAACAATCAGCAATTGCGGAACATGTACACGAGCACAGACATAAGGTCGACTTTGATGAACTAGACGTATTAGCTGCTCCTCATTGGAGGATTATTAGAGAGGCCATTGTCATAAAAACATTCCAATTTAAACCGTGACGACTACAAACTTAGCAACGCTTAGCAAAACTTTACGTTACGACTTTCGGTCACGGTCGATGCAGCACAACGGCCACGCACTCGTGTATCAACGACGTATACAAGGGGGAAAATCTATAGAAAGAATCAGTCTGATAGCCGATCCTAAAGAAGCAAAACGTCGAAGCGAACTACGTCTACACGGCAAAACCCGAAAGAAGATTGTACTACAAGCGACACCAATCGTGAAAGCCTACGGACACACTAGCCACTGTTTCATTTAAAACGCCATCATGTCCTCACATTAGGTCAGCTAAACGGTTAACATGTTGACAATGTTTATTCCAATAAGATTCAGTGATTTCAACAAACCGTTTTGTACAACATTTTTTACTTTTGCATTACTTTAAGTTGAGTTTATTGTCACCTTAAGTTTTAACAAAATCTAGATTAATTTAATGGTATTCGGGTCTCAATAGTAAGGTAACAAATGTATGTTCATGTTCTTTTAAGTTCATAAACTAAATAAGATTTTGTAGTAGTAAACTGTTTTATTATACGTATTAATTTAGCTTTCCATATTTTGTTAGTAGTCGATATGCCAATACATTCCAACCATTGCATAAACCACACTTGCTAGTTACGCAAATTAAGTACATAAATTTGTGTATGTCACGTGACAACTATTTAATTGCAATTGCAAAATAAAAAGTAAGCGCTGTGCTTTTAATGTTAGTAAAATAAGTTACAAAAATATCATTTTGACAACTTTGTCATACGCCAGATACACCTATGACACAAATTAAGAATTTTTAGATGTAAATCTTAATCTTTTGCTGTTGTTTTGTTTATGATTTTAAGCGACTTTCAGATTAGACCGCGTCGTAGTTAAACTTAGCCTTGGTCCTAGTCTCTCCTTGAGAGCTAAAACAAGAAGTAGAACTTGACCTTTGTCGTATTGTCGTTCGTGAACCCAAACAAACTGACGCTTCGCAAGTCACTCAGTGACAATTACCACTCTGAAGATTCAAGCTGCAATGTCTTGCAAAACGTCATTTTGTTTGGGTTCACGAACAACAATACGGCAAAGGCCGAGTTCTACTTCTTGTTTTGGCTCTTAAGGAGAGACTGGTTCTAGTTCTAGCCTACGACGCGGTTTAAGCTGAAAGTCGCTTATAATTATAAATTTTTAGTTGGTTTACGGAAATATATTTTTAGATCGTTGAAATGCTAAGTTTTTATTTTGCAAAAAAAAGGATGTTAGTAGTGGTTTTAAAACAAAAAGTTTTAGAGTTTTATCAAAATGTAAGAATTTAAATAAAAACTGTATTTATCAAATCAATTTAAGACATCTTCTGTGCTTAGGAAACGATGTATAATAGAAAATTTATCTTTGCACTTTAAAGCACATTTTATATAACACTGCACTTTCGCACTAAAAAACAGGCAATTATAAAACATAAATGTCAATGACACACGCTTCTGTTCATTTGCGTAAGCTTTCTATAGCATGTGTGGTTTATAATACCTTGATTTCATAGTTTTTTTTATTTGTTACCTATGGTATGGCGCGTTATCTATTAGGAAGAGGCAAATTTGCGTTTTCCTTAATTGCGTAAAGGTATTATTAACAAAATTCAAATTATTTATTAAACATTAAGGCATTATAAACGTTATTAAAACACAAACTTATTTTGATCAGAGAATCCAAAAATATACAGAAGTTTTATTTAAAAAAAACTTTGATAGTTTTACGGCTTTTATGACACTCTGTATAATATACCATACCATAACCATAATAGACTTTTATTTATCCAAAAGTCAAATGTTTTGAACGTTACGTATTTTAGTCAAAATTTTCCAAGCCGTGTAGCTTGAATAACCCTGTTTATTTATATAGGTATAATTAAAAGTATAATTTGTATTTCTTGTCTTTCATATTTTATAATTTTAATTTTTTTATGTAAATACTTAATGTTATTTATTATAAATATACTATTTATAGAAATTTGTTGATGGTTTTTATTATTTACTTATTCATTTAATTACATTTAACCTATAGTTTACTTTTGCATATACACGTATTATGATTTTAAAAAATTTATAATCTGCTTACCATATACGTATACAAAGTGCATCTGGTTAACCAGCTGTTATTTTAAAAAGTACCATTAAAATCAGGTGTGTCGACTTTGACCTTTGGTAACTGGTTAACCGGTTACAGCTAAAGTAACTAAGTGATTCATTTTTGGTTAGCCAGTTAGTTTTAACCATTTTTGGTAACTGATTTGTTTTAATTACAAGTGTTGATTCAATGGGTTAAAGCTAAATTAACCAACTGATTTGTTTTAGTTAACTAAATTGTTTTAACCCTTTTTTGGTTGTGATTTGTTTTAAGCGATTCTTGTTAACCGATTGGTTTTAATCACTTTTACCAACTTATTTATTACAATTAACTTTATAGTCCATACTTAATTAAATAGAACATTAAGATATTCTATTACTAATTTATGTTTAAAGTCGCCTGTTAAATTATAAATTATTGCTTATTTATGTTGCGAGTTATTTAATTGTGATGGTCTTTGATCTTTTACAGAAACTATAATTATTTATGGAACGTGCCGAAACAATTGAAAAATAGTTATTATACGCCTTACAGTAGTATTAAGGAGATTAGAATATTGCTTCTTATTGTTTGCAACTACACAAACCTCATGCCTCCTATGCATCTTTAAGTACAATAACCAAAATCATGGATAAGGTAAAACAAAATATTGTAGGTATATTTCTGAAAAAAAAGTTATGTCATTTAAAAAATAAGAACAAAACTTTTTATCATTTATTTTTAGACTGTTTTAACATAATGAAAGAAAAAAAAAAGACTATTGAATGAGCAGTGTATAAGAATAGTAATAATTACAGATTTTTTATTACGTTTTACAATTAAAGTGTAAGCGGAGAACAGCTTGTATAAACAAAATAATTTTAAATATTTTAAAATTTAATATTAGTGACAATAACCAGTGACCAGAACAATCATTTTAAATAAGATTGAGCTTGCGATCACCGATCATCTTTAAAAAGCATTTGCAATCATCAAACAAATAAAAAAAATAATGACTGCAATCAACGTTTATCTACAAAATTAGGAATAAAAAAAAGGTTCCCGAAAAAACTCCTTGAAAAAAAGACTCCCAAAAAAAACTAGAAAACAAAAATTCGAAGAAATATTATAGAAAAAAATCTTGTGAGAATATTGTACAAAAATATTATTAATTCTACACTTACTCAAACTTAAATTTAACAGTAGTTGTTAGTTAAGAGATATTGTACTTAGAAATTGTTATTATGTGTGTAATCAACATTTATTTTTTAGACAAGGCAGAAATTACTGCGTTGTATTTTTAAATTGCACAGTTGGTATAATTAGATCAATCTTCTAGAACAGTTTTGTAGCACTAGATAAGAATATAGAACATATCAATTCGTCTTGATTAAAATGTGTAAAGAAAATTTAAACTAAACAAAAAACATTATAAAACTAACGCCCTAACGGTAACTTTAACAGAAACAAGGATAATGATAACAACGATAATATGAAAAATCTCATACTTTAAAACCAAATGTTTAAATTAAACAATATGTTTTATAAAATATTAAGAAGTTAAAAATATCTTTAAAAAATGATGTTTTTTGTTATAGAAAGTGTAATTTTGTATAAGTAAACGTAACAAAACATTTTATATAAACAAAAAGATTGTTTCAATTAAAACGTTTATAATTCTTTTTTGTAATTACATTATATGAATTACAGAATAAATAAGAAATCTTTTCCCGAGGTTTATTAAATTATCAAAAAAAAGTTAAAGGTCGGGTATATTTAAAAAGCTTTGCGTTGATAAACCTAACTGGTATAGCTGATGTTTTATCTTTAGTGTTTATAAATTTCTAATTGCAATTTTCAAGTACAAAAATTATGTTTTTTTTGCTATTACGGTTTTACTGCTTCTACAAGATTAAAACATATCTAAAAATTACTTTTGTTTAAAAATAAAAACTGCAAAAATAAAAAGAAATAAATTAAAATTATGTACGTGCACTTGTATCAATTTTCGATTTTTATTAATTAGTTATAGTAAACTACATAAAAGCAGTAAACTTAATTGAAAATATATTTAACTAAAAGTTACTTACATTGTATTATAAAATGTCCCTCTGCGGAAAAGACATTTTTTTCCTAACAAAATTTATTAATTTATGGTCTACAAATAATAAACATAATCTGTATTTCTTGAAAAACTGAAAAATTAACTGGTTCTAGTACCTACTTGCAACACATATGTAAACATTTTGTCTTTACTGTTTAACTACTTGGAACCGTTTCGTCTATAGTCTCGAGGTTGTCAATGAATACAATTTGTTAAGCAGAAATTGACTTTATTTACTTTAAAAATATTTAACTGTAAATAAAATTTATAAATCTATAAAATATGATTTTACCTCCAATATTTTAAATGCACATTAAGGCAATGTGTTTTTAAGTAAGCATGTAGTTTTCAAAATAAAATTTTATGTAAATAGATTCTTGATCTTTTTGAATATAACAATTTCTTAAAAGGTATTTGTTAAAAGTTTCTATAAAAACAATTGCACCTGCTTAAAATGTAATCATTATATTTCTTGTTTATAGATTTTAATTAGAGAAAACAAGATTGCATAATACATATGCACAACAAAAGTTTGAACAAGTAGTCAAAAATAGCTGGTACAATTTAGTACACATACGCATTTCTACATTTTTAACACTTCTTTAATGTGGGCACTTTTTGTAGTACTAACAATCTATATTAAAAATGTTTTTGCTATTTTAAATTTGAATTGAAAAATTTAACAGAAGCAAAATAGAATTGGAAAATTATTAGTAAAAAAAAAACTAAAAAAGGCGATTTGTTTAAATGTTTATAAATAGTTCATTCAAGTTAATATAAATGAAAATTAATATTTTTAGTATTTTAAATTAACCGGTTAACCAATTAGATAATAATCCGGTTAACATTTAACAGAGTCGATTCGATTCGAAACCCCTAATTAAAAATTAAAAGTAATGATGTCAAAAAAAGTTTAATTAATATATTTTAAAAATTTAAATTTATAACAAAATAAATTCTAAATTAAGGACTTGTTGCATTACATAATCTCTTAAAGTTGTTGGTACTGTAAATGAAGATAAACTTTTTTAAGAAGCGCAATTTGCTGACACCAAAAATAAAAATAAACACAAAATAATGTTACCGAATAAGTTAGTTAAATTAACGCAATAGTACCGAATTCCGTCCGCTATCCTGATTCCGTTCATTGCAGAATAGTATATTAAAACACAAGTTACAGAATGAACGCGCTTATGAGTTTATGAAGCGGTCGAGTGATTGAAACGTATTCTATGACGTGTGCTTTATACTATTTTCTCTATTTCAATACAACATTTAATATTTTTTTATAATTTTAATTTTAAAACAACATTGGGAAACTTTTATATTTTATTGAATTGGCAACACTTACACTTTGACATATTGAAATTTATATGTTAACCTAAAATCTCATACAAAATTATCTCTTTATACCTTTATAAGTAAATACTTTGAATTAATAAGACGTTTTTATTTTAACTTGGCATCAAAACTTTAATTTCAATTGTTAAGTTGAAATAATTTTGATTTCTTTTTCATGTAACGTCAACTTAGGATGTAGAGATACCAACTTTGAAAAAACTAACATTATTAAAATTCGTGTAAGAATTTGCTTATTCTTACACGGATTTTAGTGTAAGAATTGTTGATTCTCATGTCGAAATAGAGAAAACTTATTATATTTCTTCGTATTGTCTCCAATTTGAACGTCTCATGACAGTTTATCACAACCAATATCCACACCTACCCTTTTGTCATAGAATGCATCACTAACGGTCATTTACGTCTGTACAATTCAGTTTGTTTCTATCGCATCATACGTTTTCTAGCTCTAAGAGTGTTTAAAATTCTCAACAGCAATAAATATTGACATTGTGTTATTTATTTAACATACATTTAACAGTTATGTATTAACGTTTTTATCATAAAAGTGTACATTTAATTTGTTTAAAATTACAGTTGAATTTGTGATTAATATTGTTTACTAGAGTTTTATTGTCAAAATTAAAGTGGACGGAATAAGTTATATTAAAACTAAGCAAATTCCCAATACCGTCCTACCGGACGGTAACGAGAATTCAGTTCTTTAGTTCTAATGAGGTTATAATATAAAGTTTCCTAATCTTATACGTTCTACTTCAAGATGAATACACTATACACTTGGTTCTGTTCAAAAACGTTAATCCGACATACTCTATATACATATGACTCGTTTTTAGAATATTAATGTTAAGTATTACATTTTATTGAACTATTAATTTAAAAATCTACTTTTGAAAGGCTAACTTGTTTTTTTGAATGTGATCAGCATAAAAAAGATTATATATGTATAAACCCTCTGTGGGTACTTCTTTCTTATAGTTATTTTTGTAAACAGATTTTAAAAAGAGTTAGTTTGATATTGAAAACACTACAGCAACGAGACGGATCTGGCTTCTCCAACTTAAATCCGACCGGGGTGGGCAAATAAAGGTACATCAAATTCTTTTATCAGTCATAACACAAAATAACTTACAAAGTGTTTTTCGGTTAAGTAGAAAGAAAAAACCATTATTTTAATAGCACTTTATCCTAATGCTACTCGCCGTTTACAACCATTACACGTTGGTATTTTTTATCCCATTAAAAACTGATGTCGTAAAGTTGTTCGACAGTGGCGTATGGAGAATAACGGAAAAAAACTTTAACGGGCAGAGTTTGCAAAATTGCTAGACAACACTTTCAAAGCCACGATCTCTCAATCGACAATAAACAATGCTTTTCGTACATGTGGACTCTTTCGCTTCAACGAGAACTGTATCGGTTTTACAAAATTACTAAAACCATTGATTATACAACTATCAGATTGCTCATCCTTGTATAATAATTGGAAGTCCCAAAAATCCAACGACTACCAGATGGCGGCATATGAAAATCAAAACTCCGCCAACGTCTACTAGGTGGAGCACTTTTTTACCACATTCAAAATATCTTTTTCGGTTCAACAACAAAACGACTCGTTTCTCACGGTAGCGTTTGTAAATATTGTCTGCGAACTTGAGATAAGAATAACCATGCTGTTCAAGGTTACAAACGTGTATCGTATACATGAACTTTATTTAAGTAAAATCAATGGTAAAATGCAATTCATTTATTTTTCTCATTATATTCAAGATTTATTGAACAATATTTACTTAAGTGAACAGATCTTATATACTACATATATTGTAAAAATATTTACATTAAAATTTATTAGGTACACCATAACTGTCTAGTTTTCTAATTACAGTCTAATTAATTCTAGATCTAATAGCTCAAAACTATTACAAATACATTAGGTAGTCTTTTTTTTGATAACCAAAATGTCTTATCCTTTGTTATAACCTCATAATATTCCTAGAATCTGCAGAAATATTTATTATTGTTACAATTTTTTTTATTGTGCCTCAAATGCGCAATTTTTCCCCATTTAATCCCGTTGTCGTATCTCTTATCGTTTACAAGATTCTCCTTATCTGTTAACTTCTTATAGCAATTCAGTAATAAATTATAAAAGTGTTGTACATTTTCATTAATACGACAATTGTATATATATAAACAATGTTACAACGGTATTGATAAAATACATCAATGATAATACTATTGATTATATGTATATAATCATTTTACTATGAAAATTAGGTCTTGTATTAAAAATATTTATTAAACTCTCATTTGAAATGGAAACCATGTAAACACTCACGTTTTGTTATGTCTACAAAATGCAGATCGTGCGTGTAATCATTCTGTAACGTAATTAGGCAAGCTAATAGAATGAACAAGTAATCTAGAATTGTTTTGATGAAATAAATCTTGCAAATTACGTGCGTTCATTGTGCGTTGTGACACCTAGCGGATTATTTTTAACTATAATTCTGAAATCCAAATCTCCCGTAAGGATGATCTATCTGAATACGAAGTATATATAATCAATGCTAAAACCTATGGCACAGAAGGATTCTAATGATAACATTACTCACAAAATGACCAACAAAAACAAAAACCTCTAAACTGTCTAATTCAAAGTTACTGCATGAATTGAAGATACGTTTATATCAAGAAATTGTTAACAGATTTAGAGATGTTGCTTCAGCGTCTCAATTGGAAGAAAAATATGTTGCACTGTATGACTTCTGGAAGAGTCTTGATCCACAAAACGTCACCCATGATACCACTTTAGAGAACAACTTACCTAGCAATTACACCAATCAGACTATTTGTAATATCCTATTCAACGAACATTTTTGGTTTAATTCCACATTAGAAGACACAGTAGACGCAGCTGGCGTAGTTATTTTAGTTTCTTCATGTCCTGAAAAGCTTATTTCACCAATACCTAAATTATCATTAGTTCCGGAAAATGTATGCGAAGAAACAAGGGATAACTTTTCAGACAATACAAACCGATTAATACGTGAAGATCAAACTAAAGAAAAATAAATTAAAACTATTTCTAACAATCCATCACAAAAACGGCTTTTTTCCCTATTATCTCCAAAAAATGTCACTTCAGTACTATCCCGATGCTCAACAACTCCGGATACAGTGTGCGAGAATATAGAAATTTAAATTTCAGAAAGCAGAAATCCAATAATATATCAGGATGAAACTACACAGATAGAAGGCAGAACTCCTTATAACAGTCCATCAAAGAACAACACTTTTCCAACCCCTTTTAAAAATTCTTTCTATTGGCCAGAATCAACAGTAAAAAGAAAAATTGATAAAAGAGGAAGCACAAATAAAAAATCAAAGATCTACCCTACAGTAGCAACAAGTAATGAATTTATCAAACATCAACAAAGAGTTAAAAAGAAAAAAGAGGAAAAAGATACTGAAAAACGTGAACGTATTCGAATAAGGAAAGAAAAAATAAAAAACAAACCAGTAAAAAGAATAAGTTAAGTGGTAAACAAAGAACCAGGCATTAACAGGAACAAGTCTTGGAGCAATGTTCTGATAGTTGAAAGTGAAAACTATTGCTGAAAGTGGAAATTTTTGGAAATGGCCAAATAAAGACATTTTAGATTACGTTTTTGCTGATGTTATGTGTAAGATTAAAATGCTTACACCGGTAATTAAAAGAGGTGCTTACAACATTCCAGAAATTGACAATCTGAAAAAACAATGAGCAATTAATTTTTTTAAGTTCGTTCTTACTCCATATTTTATGTAGAATGTTATATGTATAACTTAATTGTTTTGTACTGTTTTTTTTCTCACAATTCAAAAATTACGACCCGAAAATGCAATGGAAATGAATAGGTCGGATAGCGGCGCCCTAATGGACGGTATTACGAAAAAAACATTCATGCGGACGGAAAACGGGGACTTTAGACAATTATTGAATTGCATTTTCAAAATAGGTAATTTTGTGTGAATAAATAGTTTTATTAATACAAATTTTGCATTTCTAAGAATTAAACATTGATAATAACTGAGTTAAATGTCTAATTTTTATTTATAATGGTTTAAAATCAATCTTCTGCACGTTATTGACTTCTCTGTATCTAACTGGTTAGTATTCGGTGCTATTACGTTACTGTTGTTAAATAAAGTTGCTATTCTGCACGTTCTTTTAAAATACACTAGATAACATATTTATGGGTGTTTAAATGTAGGTAATGTTACGTAGTCAGTCATCATACTGTACAAACAAATCCAAATATGCAAAATCAGTATTCCTGAAATGTTCGACTGCTAGCAGCAGCTCTGTGCTAGTTGAATACCAAAAAGTTAGTAAAATCAGATTTTGTTTCCTTGAATTTATAATAATTGTTCAAAATATCTTCTATTAGCTAAAACATGAACCTTCAAATGTCCCCGAAAATATTTTGAGCTTCCATAAATAATTCACAATGAGTCTAATTATGTATATTTAAAAAATAGCTAAAAGGGCAACCTAGATTTCGAGGAGCTATATCGGATATAGACTACAATAAGTATAAGTCGTCCTGTAAGTCTTTCTGATAAAGTAAACGGTCCAATTAAAGCCTTTCCGAAATCGCTGCCTAAGCACTAATAAAAACTCGCCATTCAAAGTTGAATTTCATGAGAGTTTTTTTTCACTCCAGACATGCGATTTGTAAAAATTCAATACTCTATTTTCTGTATGTAGCATAAAGAGCAGATGATGACTTAAAAATAGTCAGATAAACTTAATAATTTATTATCTGTTTTTAACCCACGCCATTACAACCAAAGATTACAACGAACACTTTGACAACTTCAAAAATTAAAATTATATATATTTTTACAGTGTTGCCATAACCAACTAAAAACTCCATTCTGCCAACTTAACATTATTATTATTAGTAATACACCACAATAACCCCTTACAAATTTAAACGATCCGGCGGTTTAATGAGCCTTCTAGGTCTCTTAATACCAACTCCACTTTCATTAACCTCTTCTCTTTCTTCGTCTTTTTCTTGTACTACTTTGTCTAGTTTTTGTTCACTGGTAGTATTGTCTGTAGGTACTTCTTTTGGCACTACCTCTTCTTCTACATGATTTTTTGTTGGACTAGTTTCAGCCGGTACTGTTAACGATTCAGTATCTATTTTTTTAAACAAAGGCTCATCTGGAAGTGTTTCCTTTTTACCATTACTTTGAATATTAATGTTTTTTGTTTTCATTGTTTGATCTAAATGCCGCTTCTAAACAATCTCTTCGTCCACTACTTTTTATAGATATACCTTGTTACCCAAGAGTTCCTCTACTATGCATTTTGTTCAAAATTTTTTGTTGGGGTTTCTATAATCTCTACAATAGACTGTCTCTCCCACACAAAACTTATTCTATTTTCTGGTTTATAGAATTGTTGTTTGTCTATTTGGTATAATTTTTTAACAAATCTAATCTTGTTGTTGTTTTATGTTTAAAAATAATTCTTGAAGGCGTCAATCCAGTAGATAAGCGCACAGAATTTCTGTAACTAAACAAGTGCCTTTGAATTAAGGTTTCAAAATTGACTTGTCGATTGGTTTGATCCTCTAAAGCTTTCGACAATCCTAATTTGACACTATTCTCTGCTTGCCCGTTACTAGACGGGTGGAATACAGGAGAAATTAAATGTTTAATTCCGTTTAAAAAGAAAAATTTTGAAATTTCAGTAGACGTAAATTGAGTTCAATTGTCTGTAATCACCACATTAGGAAGACCAAAACGAGCAAAACACTACCTACATTTTTCTACAGTTTCTACCGCGTCAATTTTTTTCATTATAAAAATTTCTGGTCATTTTGAAAAGGAATCTATTATGACTAAAATCATTTTATTATTAAATGGACCCAAAAAATCGCAAAGTACCCTTTCGTATACTCTACCACTTTTATTCACGGTTTAATTGGTGCTTTTAACGGTTCCGGTCTAGCTTTAATACAAATTTCACATTTATTTGCTTTATTTTCTATGTCTGCATTTAAAGAAGGCCACCAAAAATAAGATATAGCAGTCATTTTCATTTTAACAATGCCTTCATGGTTTGCATGCAGTTCCTCAAGTAATAAATTTTGAAGCTTTATAGGAATAACAACTCTATAACCCCACATAATTATATCATTATCTATAAATAACTCGTCCTTTCTTAAATTGAAAGGTTTATAAATTTTATCTATTACCTTAGGAAAACCATATCGCACAAAATTAAACACTTGACCCAAAATTAGATCTTTTCTCGTTTCTAATCTAATTTTATTAATATCAACAACATTAGCGTTTTCTACAAATTTTAAATATTCGTAAGAAATTGGGTTCGAAACTTTAGCTTGCACTGGTAATCTTGACAACATATCAGCCCTAACATTGTCTACACCTCTTATGTATTTAAAAGTGTAATCAAAATTTGATAAAAATAATGACCACCTTTGAACTCGGCCAGCTGCCATTTGAGGTAAAGATGCAGACTCTCCTAATAATGTTTTTAATGCTTTATGGTCAGATACAATCTCAAAGTGCCTTCCAGCTAGATATTGATAAAGTTTTTGTACAGACCAAACGATACTCAGTGCTTCTTTGTGAATAACAGAATAATTTTTTTCACTTTTATTGAAAACCCGAGAAATAAAACAAACTGGTTTTTCTGTACCATTTTCTAAGATGTGACATAAACATGCGCCAATACCCACACTACTAGCATCACAGTATAATCTAACGCTTTTCTCTGGATTATAGTGCATTAGTACTTTCTCAGACATTAATTCTTTTTTTGCCAACTCAAAGGCGTTTTGAGCTTGTACCGTCCATTCAAAATTAACATTCTTTTTACAAAGTGTGTACAACGGTTTCAGTATTGATGATGAATGTGGTATAAACTTGGAATAATAATTCACCATCCCACAAAACGCTTTAATTTCTGATACTGTTGTAGGCACTTTACAATGTATAATACCTTCAACTTTACTCCAATCTTTTTTTAACCCTTCTGCTGTAATTACATGCCCTAAATAATCTATGCGATCTTGAAAAAATTTACATTTATCTTTGTTTAAACGAAACCCAAATTTTTGCAATTTTTTAAAGACCTCAGTTAGATTTTCAAAATGCTTACTCTCAGTTTTACCAGTTACTACTATGTCATCCAAAAAATTAACTACACCGGCAATACCTGTCAAAACTTTCTCAACAATACCCTGAAAAATTGAACAAGCCGGTTTGGTACCATAAGGTAATCTATTTACCTTATAAATTCCTTGTTCAGTGCTCCATGCCAACAACATTGTAGTTTCCTCATCTAAAATTAATTGATTATAAGCATTTTTAAAATCCAATTTACTAAAATGAGTTCCACCTTGTAACACATTAAAAATCGTTTCAATTCTAGGTAACGGATGATTCATCATTAAATAATTTTTTGTAGTCCTCTAATAAACTTTCTAATTTTTCATTTTTATTAATTACATTAATACGTATTAGATTATCTACTTTGATTTGCAAAGTGTGCAACAGATCTCTCCCTAACAATAGTTTACACCCGCTCTCTACAACTATTAGTTCGCATACTTTTTCTAAATTATTTAGTCTAATGTTTACCTTTAATTTCCCAGTCGGAACAATAATTTTGTTATCGTATGTTTTTAATCTAATTGATGTTGCGATTAAACAGACATCGGCAAAGTGTTTAATGTATAATGAATAAGGAATGCAAGAAATACCAGCTCCTGTATCCAACTCCATCTGCAACGGTACGCCATTCAGTAATGCTTTCACATAAATTGGTTCATACCTAAAATTATAATTAGCATTAATTTTAAACATATCAACAACTTCTGAATATACAAATTCTGAGTTGAATTCTAAAGAGTGATTAGTTTTAACATTTTCCTTACAAGCATCTGCGATATGACCTCTTTTTTTACATTTTTTACAAAAATAATTCTTAAATTTACATTTAGCAAACACATGGTTACCTTTATTGCAATGAAAACATAACGGATTATTATTATTTACCACACCTTCTTGTTTATCTTTTCTTACTTGCTTTACTGATGAATCGTAACGCTTTTCCTTAACCACCTTTGTAGGAAAATTTTTTAGTTTATTTATTGGAACTTCTATTGTTTTGTATGATTCCCTTAAAACCGCTTCTTTACTCAAAGCAATGTCCACTAATTCATTCAGCTTTTTAGTAGGTTCCTCCTCGCAAAGTCGATCTAAGATTACACCGGGTTTCATTCCAACAACAAATTTGTCCTTGACGCGCTCGGTTAATTGAGAACCAAAATCACACTTGGAAGCAACACTTTTAACTTTTACAATCCAATCACTTATGTTCTCGCTCGTTTGTTTTAGATTATCAAACTGAATCCTTTTACGGTATTTAGAAACGCGTGGTTCAAACTGATTTTTTAATAATTCCACCAATTCTTTAAATGATTTTGTCTTTGGTAGATTCGGTTCACACAAACTTCTTAAAATTCTGTATATATCTTTCTCTAATAGCGTAATTAACACCGAAGTCTTCCTATCTTCTGGTATCTGATTGGCTTGAAAATATTGTTCCAATCTTTCAAAAAATATCTGCCAGTCATCCCCTGCTTTAAAGCTTTTAATACTTGCAATATTTCCCGCTACTACAACTATTTTTTCCTCGCTCATTGTGTATTAATAGCTTGCACCACGTGCTTCACAAATTGAGGTAATAATAAAAAAATGTATGCCTACGTATTAATTAATTTTCCATCGTCGCCAATTGTAGCATAAAGAGCAGATGATGACTTAAAAATAGTCAGATAAACTTAATAATTTATTATCTGTTTTTAACCCACGCCATTACAACCAAAGATTACAACGAACACTTTGACAATTTCAAAAATTAAAATTATATATATTTTTACAGTGTTGCCATAACCAACTAAAAACTCCATTCTGCCAACTTAACATTATTATTATTAGTAATACACCACACTGTAAAACAACACTAACCCAAAAATAATGCTTTAGAACTGAAAATCAGTTCAGAAACAACGTTCGTTAACTGTTGGACTCGTTGAACGTGGTATGGATAAAAATATAAATTTTTCAAAACGTTGTAAACCGTAGTGTAGACCATGTTAACTCTGCCAGTTATTTCTCTAGTAAAAATTGTAATACCTGCGCATACGTCGGAAAAAACAAATATATTAAGGTTTCGATTTTATTGAAAAGATTTATTATTCAACTTTTTCTTCAGCTGCTAGCACATAATATGGTCTTTTTCGTTTACACCCTAAGAACATTTACGCCAAAATAAAGTTTATCGAAGCCAATTTACGCAAACCACTTAGCATCAACTGAAGAAATAGAGGCAGAAATAAAGCAGGTTAACCAATCGAATTCTAAGAAAACTGAATTTAGAATTTATACTATTTACATTGCAAAATCTTTTCTTTATTTAACTGTAGTCTTTTAGTTGCAACCACAGATAAACGTGATTGAGAACGCAAAATATATTTTGTTACGTTAGGCCAGTATCAACACAAAGAAATAAGGATTGTAATTACTTTATTAACAATTTATTTTGTAGATGATGGAAAATTCACAAAAACAATAATCAATACAATGCATCAAGACGTTTTAATATATGGATCTCACAGCATCTACCTATAGCTAAAATCAACAGTCAATCTCCACATTTTTATTTAACGCCACCAAGAATCCAAGTTACCAAACGGTTAGCTACGATAACTTTTTAAAAATATACATATATTATTGCCTCGCCTGTCAAATGATAATTATCTTTTCTTCTGAAAAACGTCACAAATTTGCTAACCATATAGAAAATAAGATAAACAACGCCTAAATATTTATCAATATAACGATCAAAATATACACAAAGCAATATAGTAGAGATGGGAATACAAAAACAACTGTTGTTTACGGTTAAAATATAGGTTAGAACTCGATGACAATCAAATTCAAAGTCTAAAAGTTATATAATTCTATAACAACGTTTTAAATCAGTATTGTTTATCATTATATTTTAGAATAACGACAAACTAGTAAAGTATAATATTATTATAATATATTAAATCCAAAATTGACACTAATGTGGTATATAAACGTGAAAGTAATTTTAAAATTGTATGATGCGGTAATTGCAGTCAATATTGATTTTCTGTTGTCCAATTATACCGAGTACTCAAAAAACGAGCACTAAGGACTGCAGTATACTAACAAGTACTCTGTTAGAATGAACAAAATGTAGAAGAAAATACAAATATAAATGTAAAAAAAACATATTTACATCAGTTTTAACTTTATTATAATTTATTTTTATCAATATAATTACAATAACCTATTTAAATAAAATCGTTATATAAGTTTATATTATGCTTAAAATTTTAAACATAAACGAATTAGCAAAAACGCAAATTTCACTTATATCGATCTCATTGATGATTAATAATAATTGACATTTACTTAGTTGTTAATTTTGATTGAATAACATCAGACAATTTCGAGTGTGAGTGGAGCATAATGCAATGTGTGACTTGAGCTGTAATTAGCTATAGGTAATGAACCGCTGTGTTATAATGTCAAAGGCCGCTTCTGTTATTATCATTACCTGTACTCTATTAATGCTCTGTCAAGCAATATTCTTCACTGAATAGTAAATAACTATCTAAGACCTTTTAATCTTTTATAAGCGTATGAATGTATCAATGTATGAATAAGTATTAAATTTTCATTTACTAGTTAAATAAATGCTTTAAATATGAATGTCTTAAAACTAGCAGTAATATACTGTAATATTTTTCATAATTTTAATCAACTTGTACATACTATTTCAAATAAATAAAAACAGATACTTCATTTAAAATAAGCGAAAGCATAATTATGTAGAAGCTTTAAAGTACGTACATACATCTGCTAATGCTTTGCTAACATTTGGTATGCAAATATACTTTCTACATGATTTTATAAATTATAAATTTTGTTATAATTGTAATACATAATAAAATTGTTTTGAAACATTTTAATAACTTTATTTAAAGCATAAGTAAAATTAATTTAGAGTTTATGTATGTGTTACGAGTGATTATTCCGTGTATTAATGTATATAGAATATCAAATATCGTTTGATTATACCGTAGTAAAATAAATAAAAAAATATTGAATTCTTCATTTATACAACTATCCAAAATTTTATTAGCTTTGATTAAATTTTTGTTAAACTTTTTTTTATCACTGTGTTTTTAACAAAGTACTATCAATCTATTACTTATGTGTAAATTTAAAAAATGTTTTTTTACAAAATCTGTTAGAAGTAGTCTTTTAACACGGCTATCTTGCATTAAACGTGTATATATGTAACACAAGCTATGATCGATTACAAAATAGTATATTAAAGAACTACTTTCATAAGAGACAATTTTAGCGCACGAGAGCCACGAAAACCACTCGCAAAGCGGGAAGTTTTATAATGGTCAAGTGTGCCAAAATGTCTTATAACACATATACTTTGTACTATTTTTCTTGTTATAAAAATAATATGTAAAAATAAATTTACATATTTTTTTTATTTTATTGATTAGCAAAAAAAAATATTTTTTGATAATAAATTGGCAACATCTCAAACTTAACATTTGAATATTTAAAGTTGTTTGTTTAGTTTTGTAATAAATAAAGTTCTGAATTAAGTTATTTATTATTTACCTAAAAATAAATTAGAACTCAACTAAATAAGATAAGTGATTTGATCATAATGAAGAAGGTGTTTTCAGTTTACTTTCTTTGTCAAAACAGATCTTAAATGAAAGTTTATTTCTGTACAATTTCTTCCCTGTACAGAGAGAAAAATCTACCTAACCATAATTAAAATAGTAATTGTAACAATGATTTTGGACGTTAATTGTCAACTGAGGCTTAAAATTATTAATATATGGTTTTGTTCTGTGCTTTAATACAATGTTTAGACAACATTGACTTATTTGCACTAAATGTTACTAATATTATTGCTTATGTGCCTTGACTCAAGTACAAGTGTCGGATTAATGGTGTGTTTCTTAATATTAAGTTTATGTTACATGAAAATAGTTTCACATAATATACCATACATAGCATTAATCATCCAATACCTTAAATTAAGGATAAATGTAGTGGTTACTGCTCCAGTACATTAATATTAAGTTCATTGTACATCAAAATAATCGCACAGTGTACATAGCATTAATGCTCAAGTGCCTTGGTTTAAGGTTAATAGGATTGGTTAATGCTGTTTTCATCGATACGAGCTAACGCATCGTAATTAGGTTATAATTATTTTGTTGTAATCGATTGATATTACCTATACTTGCGATATAAATGTAGAAAAAGTATACTTATCCATGCTAGTGCAGGAAGTATCTATGAATTTTATTAAAGAAAATACTTAAAGTTATGTTTAATTGTTTATTAAAAATCAATAAAAATATTTTAAAGTAAAAAATACAATATATCATACCTTTATGCTGACTGATTATATTAAAAACACAAAAAATTGTTTAAATTGAACCAAAATTGTTCATTCTTTCAAAAACTCACATACCATATCAATCTTAGCTAATGTTTTATTAGATTTGATATTGTACAAAAAAGTTTGGAGGAATAGCCAGCACATGCTACTTTTAGGAAGATATTCCTAATTGAAAACATGTATGGCTTTATAACAAATATTCATCGCTGGGGTGGTGCTGAAAATTTTAAATTTTACGTCAACAATTCCAAGAAATGGTTGGATTGCCACTCCTTTGGCTTTTCAAAAACCAATCTATTCTTCCACTTCTTGTGCCGTATTACCCATGTAAAGGAAAGGGTTTTGAGAGTCACGGATGGTAAACTATGTGTGTATTTTCTTTCTATGCAATCTTTTGTCGTTTCACTTCCCGATAGAACAAAGTATCCATGTAGAGCTCAGAACAATGCTGCATCTCGTCCATCTATTAAGACATGGAACAAATTAGTAAAATACTTAAAAAATAATAACCTTTCATAAATGTTTATTAAAATGCAGATTTTTACTTTTACTTATTATAGTAAGAACGAACAAAACATATAAGTTAGCTAACATAAAATGACTTGCTCTCTTCAATAACATTTGTTTCTTCCTTTGAATTTTCAATACTATTTTAATGTTTTTATCCTTTATATAATTAGTTAAAAAAGTTATCATTTTTGGATTTGCCTGCAGCCTCGGTGACGTTCTTCAAAATATTTTTAGTCGAGTATTAATTTCTGATAGTCTGTACTGGCTACAAACTTTCCATAATGAGTCGAACTCGTAAAATGTAAGGTTGTCATTCGTTAAAGAACGGACCAATGTCTCTGCATCTTCAGCTAAAACTAAGGCAGACAATGGTATATATAAAACAAAATTAATAAATCTGAGGCTAAACGCTATCTTGTAGGAACGGAGCTACGTACCAGTTAATCCACATGTAGGAAACTATCAAGTTGTTAGTTAGATAGTAAATATTACAACCGCGAATTTCAAAAAATGTATTTGAATTATACGCGGCATAATATTTCTAACTGTACTACGCAAGAGCAAAAATTTCTTTATATAATTGCAGAAACCATCCTAGAGACCAGTGGACAGCTGTTTCGTCCTATTTGGACTCCTCAGCACCGGAATACTCTAATGCAGTTTTCACAACTATGTAAAACAAATTGCCATAGTTTTATCCCATACGGGTGTTAAATTGATCAATAAATCTGAGGCTAAACGCCATTTCGTAGGAACGGAGCTACGTACGAGTTAATCCACATGTAGGAAACTATGAAGTTGTTAGTTAGATAGTAAATATTACAACCGCGAATTTCAAAAAATGTAGTATAACACAAAAACTTTAATGATAAAGTAAGTTTGTAATTTTCATCAAATTAAAAACATAAATAACTTAAAGACAATTTTTCAAAACTGTATCTATACCTACATCAAAACAAGATGTGATAAGTATTCTTACCAAAGCAGGTTTGACTTCTCTCCTTTTTTATTTTTTCTGATTTAGTGCTTAAATGAAGCAGTAGAGTTTGTCCATTTATTATATAATTTGCCCCTTTTACTGATGCGATAATACTCCTAAAAATCAGAATGCATTAAATTAAATCCAAAACATTAGCGGAAAGCGTAAAAATTAAACAGAATATATTTAAAATCATAAGCGACTTTCGGCTTAGACCGCGTCGTAGTAAAACACCCAGACTTAGGCTTGGTCATAGTCTCTTCTTGAGAGCCAAAACAAGAAGTAGAACTTGGCCTTTGCCGTATTGTTGTTCGTGAACCCAAACAAACTGACGTTTCGCAAGACATTGCAGCTTGCATCTTCAGAGTGGTAAATGTCACTGAAAGAAAAAGTGGAAATGACGATATTTATACCAATAGCGATTAGCGTGATTAACGAACCTTATCGTTCCGTTACCGCTTGACTGACTTCGTTATTACTCGGAGTAAGTGTTTGTGTCCTTTCCAAGAAGGTCGATCTTTGTCTTAGAGGATATAATACTGGTAGCCAAGATTTGCTGAGTCTTAAACCGTCTTCTCGGTTCATATTACAAGGATGTTTGTCTATTTCCACAGCTTCGCGGATTAGTCTGGGAAAGTAGAAAGGAGTTCTAGCCAACACTTTAGTTTGGTCAAAGTTCAGCGTGTGTCCTTGGTTCCACACGTGTTCTGCCACTGCTGATTTAGTAACTCTGCGGTGTTTGCAGTCAGCCATATGTTCTTTTACTCTAACTTCAATAGAGCGTCCCGTCTGTCCTATATAACTTGATCCACAGGAACAAGGAATTTTGTAAACTCCGGCATGTTTTAGAGCCCCTTGTTTGTCTTTAACAGATGTAAACCAGGTGTTCAGGGTATCCCTCGTCGTAAAGACAGTTTTATGTTTCTTTAACACCCTGCTTATTTTGTCTGTTGAACCCATACAGTAAGGTAAATAAGCGGTGCTAGTAGGAGGTGATAAGTCTTCTTTGACTTTTGGATTTAATGCTCTTTTCCATGCGTTTTGGATCTCTTTGAACCCGTATCCATTTTGTTGTAGGGACTCCAACAATGTTTCCTTTTCCTTTTGTAGATTTTCGTTATCTGACACACGTATAGCTCTTTTGGCTAAAGTATGCAAAACAGTATTCTTCTGTACTGGATGGTGGTGAGATTCGGCGTTTAAGTACTTAAGTAGTTCAAAGAGATCCAAAACGCATGGAAAAGAGCATTAAATCCAAAAGTCAAAGAAGACTTATCACCTCCTACTAGCACCGCTTATTTACCTTACTGTATAGGTTCAACAGACAAAATAAGCAGGGTGCTAAAGAAACATAAAACTGTCTTTACGACTAAGGATACCCTGAACACCTGGTTTACATCTGCTAAAGACAAACAAGGGGCTCTAAAACATGCCGGAGTTTACAAAATTCCTTGTTCCTGTGGATCAAGTTATATAGGACAGACGGGACGCTCTATTGAAGTTAGAGTAAAAGAACATATGGCTGACTGCAAACACCGCAGAGTTACTAAATCAGCAGTGGCAGAACACGTGTGGAACCAAGGACACACGCTGAACTTTGACCAAACTAAAGTGTTGGCTAGAACTCCTTTCTACTTTCCCAGACTAATCCGCGAAGCTGTGGAAATAGAAAAACATCCTTGTATTATAAACCGAGAAGACGGTTTAAGACTCAGCAAATCTTGGCTACCAGTATTATATCCTCTAAGACAAAGATCGACCTTCTTGGAAAGGACACAAACACTTACTCCGAGTAATAACGAAGTCAGTCAAGTGGTAACGGAACGATAAGGTTCGTTAATCACGCTAATCGCTATTGGTATAAATATCGTCATTTCCACTTTTTCTTTCAGTGACATTTACCACTCTGAAGATGCAAGCTGCAATGTCTTGCGAAACGTCAGTTTGTTTGGGTTCACGAACGACAATACGGCAAAGGCCAAGTTCTACTTCTTGTTTTGGCTCTCAAGAAGAGACTATGACCAAGCCTAAGTCTGGGTGTTTTACTACGACGCGGTCTAAGCCGAAAGTCGCTTATGATTTTAAACATAACAACCGCAAAAGCTTAAGATTTTAAACAGAATATAATTACCAATTTTTTAGTAGTTCAGCAGTGTTCGTTTTAGAATTTTGAGTGCTGTTTCCAGTACTCAAACAACAAAGATGATTTTAAAGACTCTGTTTAGAATATTTACCAAATCCGTTATCATACATCATTAAAAAAAGGTTTTCTTACTTATAAGGATTAAATTCTATTTTACCCTCACCGACACATTTGCAAAAAAACAGTTTGATAGAGATTTAGTGATAAAGAGGAAATATGTAACAATGTAACACGTATTAAAGTTAATTGGCATGATTTTTGATTCTGATTTAGATAATGTTAGACAACAATATTGTAAATGTGCAGGATCTAAGAACCACGCGGGTGGCTAGTATAGAGTGTCTACTTATTAGAAATAGCATCTTATTATACACACAATATTTATTTAATTAAAGAAAATTCAATTTAACAACACATTTTGTTTGTTTTAGTAAATTATTTGTTTCAATATTACATGCAGTAAATTAGGGGCACGAACACGAATCGACTTTTAATACTATAGCCATTATATAATCAATGCCAATATTTACAAAAACAAGTTTGGAAAAGTTACATAAAAAACGTAACTAATTACAATTACTGTTACTGAACTGATGACAGTTATAGCGAAATAGCGGAAATCTTTAAAAGGTTCTAGCCGGATAAGGGGGTCCTCCGGCCCCGGTCGGCGATTCGATTGAGCCTTTTTCTATGTTTTTGTGTGTAAAAATTGTTTTTGTTCCCAAAGTATCAGGTTGCAATACCCGCAATATACTTACTTATAAAATAAAACCAGTTTTTTTATTGTTTAATATCAAAAAATGAAAGAAGTCCTTAAAATATTTTTTTTCCGCATCCTTTAATGATGATATATATTGCCCAAGCAACATTTTGTAACCGTGGTTACGTTGTAACCAGTTGCAAATTAGTAACGTTAGCACCATGGTAAACAAACCGTTACAGCAACGTAGCAGCAACTTTCGTAATTTACTGAGGTTTCAAATCTATTACAGAAATAACCATTTTACAACTATGGTTATAAGTAAGTTTTTTTTAAACCCTTATGTAACTACAGTGTCAATTTAGTGACATTAAAACCTTCATTTTGGTTTCGAGTGTAACAGTCTTGAAACTATGGTTACAAGTGTGAATTTCTAAAACTACACTACAGTATTAATCTATGCTTTCAAACAGCAACAGAAAAAGTGCATTTTACGAGATTTTTATAAGACACATAGTCCATTATCATTATCCAATAAACAGTACCGAAAGTGTTTCTAATTCAAAACTACGTAAGTACAATTATTGGTATATTATATTACTATAATTTTAATCGTGCATTTAAACTACTGTTTCTAATTTAATGAACGTTGAAGAATTAGTTGCCAATTTATAAGTAAGCAAATTTTAAATTGATTTTATTTTCTTCTAGGATAAAATAGAATTTGAGTGCAAGGACATTACAATATTACACACAGTGATCAGAACGTGTAAATTAGATCGCCATTGCGAACACCTATAATGTTTAAAAAAGCAGTCGAGATTATGATCATTAAACCGATTATAATTGCACATGTGCATTTGTAGTCCAATACAAATATTTAACTAAGAATTACGTAGACGCATTAAACTATAACATATGAGGAATATCTTAATCCGCCATGGTCTTTTAACACAAAGACATTTTTCTCTTAATAAAACTTATGCATTTACTATTTACAAAATTTATAAATAATAGACATAATCCGCTTTTCTTGAAAATTAGCCGTAAAAACCTGTTTACTGGTACCTACTTGCAACAGATGTAAAGATTCTTTTATTATATCTTTTTTGTTTGAATTTAGTTCTATAAGAAACTATAAAAATTTAAATAATGTACATTTATTATAATTTTTTATATATCTGTACCTTTTTATTAATATATTTTTATCTCTACTTTTGTTTTAATCTTTATGATGCAGTTAGTAACTAAAATCTTGGATAAGTTGCTTATCAAAAGCGGTTATAAAGTAGTTTCAAATAATGGTAATAAGCATGTTTTCAAAACAGTTACATAGCAGTTGCTGTAAACGGTAACTACAATGTTACAAGTCAATTACAAAACCGTGATGATAAACCATTACAGAAACGATTCAGAATAGGTAAACATGATTTGTAAAAAACCGTTATAGCAACGCTGCAAAACAGTTACAAAGTAGTAATTGCAACGGTTTCAGACACGTTGTAAAACGATTATAATATTACTACAGTTGCCTTGCAACTGACCAAATCCGGTATTTACAACGTATCAGGAAAGACTCAGCAACTATTCTGTAACTAAATACCTTACTGAAACCATAGTTGCAAGAGAGTTTTACAACCGTTTTGTAACTGATTTTTGCTACTTGGGTGATTTACGGCCTGGTGGGTCTGTTAGCTAATCATACTTTTTAATACGATTTTCGCTTTTTGCTTATTTTAAATAATAACCCGTTAAAGTATGTTCATACAAGCTTCTGTGTTATTCAACATTTATAGAAAACAAATTTAAGACGCTGTAATTGTAATATACAAAACTATATAATATAGTTATGTATATGATATAATAATGAAAGAAATATTGTACATATAGTACCACAGTTTATACTGAAAAAAAACGAAAGTTTAGTCGTCGTTGATTACAAGATCAATATCATCTTGAACAAAATCTTGGATAAAATTGCAGCGGGCCTAACAATGCGCGATAGGTACTTCGCATGAGATAAATAGTAAATAAAGATCCACAAAGCAGCTAGTATCCAATCAACGCCGTCAACAGAAATACATCTGAACTGTAAGGTAAGTATCCTTACGGCCTTACAGATAGACTTACATCACTGTGAGGCAGCTTCAGCTGCACTAAAAAATATGTAAGAATAAGCAATGATGATATTGTACTGATAGAAGAACTTTGGGTTGTGCGGTCAAAAGAATAAATATAGGCGGTGACTGAAAACTTATTATTTGAGAAAGTAACCATAAAAAAGCTTGCATTTTAGCAAAAATGGGAACCGCTTACTACCGATGTGGAAACTTAACACGAGAGACCTAATGGTAGTAAGGATAAATACGAACATAAAAAGAAAGATACAAAACTTTATACCGGCTTTTCATATCTTACATATGACCAAACAAAACAAACTTCCCACAGAGAGAAGTAAAGACGTATATAAACACAAGAACCCGCAACTGTGATCTTTTTAGGAGGAAACTTAAGCAGGAACTGGACGGATGCCCGTCAATACTTGAAACATCAGTGGAAATAAAACTTATAAACGATATCATCAAGGATCTATCAGTGACACTTATAAAAAGTAGTTGCTTATTAATAGTATGAAAAATTATCCGAGGAACCCTTTAACAAAATTCGAAACATTCTTTTCTAAAGGAACAAATTCGTAAGTTTCATAACTGGGTTCAAATAACTAGAAGATAGAAAAAATACAAATTTTTTTTCCGAAATATGACTTTGCTACTAGGAATGCAAAAGGAAAATCCTGAAAAAAGCATTGTGAGAATATCGAAGAATCATCTGAAAAGTAAACTTAAGTTAATGTAAAAACCACAAGGTACAAGTTGTATTTTCGAAACATGTGATAGACATTCAAACGTTTAAATTTTATTAACTTAAAGCAATACATTGAAATGTTGTGGCGAAGACTGGAAATTTTTCTGTGTATTATTTTTAACCAACAATCACCCCTACTTCAAGAGCAACGGAAACCACCATATAACGTTGATTAAATAAGACAAAATTAGTTATCCACATAAAATTTACCGGGAATCACGATTAATGCACAAAATGATTCAACGGTCAATGATCATATTTATAACCATTGTACAGTTCACGGACTATATCCAACATAAAGTATTATAAGTTATAAAGAGAGAGTTATTGCAAAGTTAAATAAAAGTTACTTTATTAAAAAAAACTTTAAATAAAGTATCCTTTAATAAAGTTTTGCATTTATTTTAAACGAGTGCTATTGGTGCTTTGGTTTCGTACTTTATTTTATTCTTGACTTTACTCTGACAGTTTGTAATGTAGGTTATAAAGGTTTTGTTAATTGTTTATTATACTTTTTTAAAAAATCTACCAGAATCTTGTTACTTATACAGTTAGTTTCAAATTGCAACTTCGTTTTCTGTATTTAACATGAATATGGAAGAACAATTGCAGGATGCTATCTTGGGAGGTGCAAACGACCAAGAAATTGAACAATTAATTCTCCACAACGTAGTTGGTGTTGCTATTGGCGACAACGAAGAAGAAGAAAATATTATTAAAAACATTGAATTTAATTTAAATAATATGACTAATGACGAAATAAAATTAAACTTTCGGTTTCAAAGAGAGGACATAACACGACTGAAAAATACTCTTAGAATACCACAACGTGTTATTACTAACACCAGAAATAATGTGGACTTACGAATCCATGTAATATTATGAATTTAAGCATAAATACTTTGTAATATTTTTTAGGTACT
Source organism: Aquatica leii (assembly GCA_035610365.1). Classification (NCBI taxonomy): domain Eukaryota; kingdom Metazoa; phylum Arthropoda; class Insecta; order Coleoptera; family Lampyridae; genus Aquatica; species Aquatica leii. Next base: position 54,276,918 of record CM069432.1, read on the forward strand.
ATGGCTTTTTGTATGTAATTAAAACGACTTAGTTATCCCAACCGGTTAGTTGACTTGGCACGTTTTTTTAACTTCTTCACAGTCAATTTCCCAAATTTTAACAGCTACTGCAACATTTCTTCTTGAAAACCGTGAACATCTTTTAAACAATTTAAATACACATCAATGGCTAAACAGGGATAGATATCAGCTATATGCACAGATAATTACTTTTATACTATTTGATCAGTCAGAGTTAACAACAAATTTTTAGTCAATAGCAGTCCAAAATTATTGGGGATTTATTGATGGTACAGTCTGGCCTATATGCAAAGCATCTGTTGATCAAGAAGAATATTACTGTGGACATAAAAGATAATATCAGTCAGTTTTAACTTCAGATGCATTGATAATTAATCTTAAATTAGCTTTTTTCGGTAAAAGGCACGATGATGGAATTTTTCGAGAATTAAACTTGTACCAAGAGTTGGAACAAAATGTAAAGTTTCCTAATAATGAGAATTATGTCTTATATGGTGATCAATCATATGGAGTTAGACTGTTATTGTTATCACCATATCCTGGCCAACTCGCAAATTTAATACCCCATCAGTTACTGTTTAATAACACAATAAAAAAATTTTTCGTGTAGCAGTTGAGTGGGGTTTCCAAAAAGTGATAAGTCAATTTGCATTCGTAGATTTTAAAAAAATCAAAAATTACTGTGTAATGACATAGAAAGTTTTTACAAATGTGCTGTTCTTCTGACGAAATGCCACACGTGCTTATACGGAAGTCAAACTGCAGAATATTTCAATATTATGCCTCCTGTTTTAGAAGAATTTATTGGTTGAAAATGAATTACGCTGATGGATTTATTAATAAGATGCTTTATTCAAAATAAATACAACTAGTAAACACTAAAAATTAATTGTTATTTTTTTTCCCAACAACATCCAATAGCTTGCAATTTGCGCATTTATAATGCTTTGAAATTGTTTGGATTCAAATTGAAACTTTTGTTCAGCTGAGACAATAGTTCACTCGGCCACTGCAACTTTTCTTTCTTCTAATTTCAATCTTTTCTCCTCTAATTTCATTTCTTTATCCTTTTTTTCCGTTAGATAGTCTAACCCACTTCTTCTTAATTAATTTGTTCTTTTGGCCTGTCATCTTATAGGAGCAAGATTTGTTTCATCACTTGTCATTTCGGAGTTGAAATTGTTTCATTTAATAAAATTTCGTGTTGTTTTGGAAGTTGAATTGACATATTTAGTGGTGTTGCATGTTTAGTTTCATTTTTTGAATTTTTATTGTCAACATGCTGTTCTTGTATAACTAGTATCACAAGGAAGAGAAACAACACAGATCTCGACAAACAAATTGTCAACTGGTTCGTAATTGTTTAAATAATTTATTGCAATTAACTCACGAGTTCCTTTCCCTTTCTCCAGCTCGTTTTTTTGCTGAACTGCTACTGCTTTTGTATGTTTTTCCATTTGCACTTCTTTCAAAAGATCATTTAGTTCTTGTAGAAGTAAATCTTTTTCGCTGTACGGATTTTCTACGCCTGAGGTTTTTGTGTTTTTTTCGTCTTTCTCTTTCCACGATGCCAGCATAATCGACACATGCTGACGGATTGTTTTTACGCTGAATTCCTTTTGCGTCACTTGCAGCACACAATTTCTAATTTTGTCTTATACGGCACATCCATTCCAAAAAAACGACTTCCCGGAGAAGAATTATATCATCTTCATATTTAAAACAAAGACGAATTTTTTTTCTTGGCTCATGAAGCTGCAAAAAATAATTTTTTTTTACCAAATTACAAAAAACGGATGTTACTTACTTTTAAATAACACACACAATTATATAAACACTACTTTCTGAAAATATAATTATTTTTTTTCTTAAAAATACAAAATATCTCAGTACTCCGATCGATGTCAAATAAGAGTGCTTTTATTAAAATATCTCTGCCTCATCCTCTATTTTTACAATTTACAGTGTACTACACATTAAAACAAAACAGTGATAATCTTACAAAATCTGTAATTTGTTATTAAACAGCACGTTTGGAAATAAACATTCACACTGAGTGCTCAAAACGCAACTTTTAAAATAATTTCACATTTAACGTAAAACGTATTGTCTAGTTGGAATGCTGTAGTTATGCACTGTATTAAATTTGTTCAAATTAGTTTTTTTAATATATACAACGTTTATACGTCCTTTTTTGTGTGTCCATTTGTAACCTTCTTAAGATATAATTCGTTTTGTTCAACTTTAACGTTTTGAATTAATTGTTTGCAATTAATCTGGACGAAACTAAATTTTAACGTTAACAAAATGAAAATATTTTGTCTAATATTTTTAATTTGATGAGCTTTTGTGTATATGATATATACAGCGTGTTTCGGGATTAATGTTACAATAAGTGTGCAAAACTATAAATCTTTGAATCTTAATTGGTCATTTTGTAATTAACCCTTGCTTGGTTTAAAATTTGGTTTTTGTGTATTTTTTATTTTGTAAAATAATGTAGACCTTGACAGTTAAGCAGGAACTATTTCCATTTCTCGTTGACGGTAGGTTAAAATGTTACTAAAAAAAGTGGATCAAAATAGCAAATTATGGCCTTATACAAAACTTCTGCAAGGTTTACCTACATTAATTAAACCGCCATTGTTTAGATTCAACAAATATAAATATTTGAAAATAATGTATTCGTAGAACATTGAACAACAGAAATAGTATTAATAGAAGTTTTACTTATGAAACGTAATAGCATCATCAATCTACAGTAAATTCATTAACAATAACTGCCATCTTTATCTGCCATATCTGAAATGAAAAAAATTAGATTCAGAAAAGTGTATAGTCCGATGCAGTTATATCAGAAACTGCGTTTCCCACGAGGGTTTCTATCTCCGAACCACTTTGTGTAATATTATTTATAACAATCTTCTGCTTCGCTAAACTCTATACCAATTCAATCAAATTTAAGTCGCAGTTCTAAAGTGGCAAACGTAACACTGTAAGTCCGTGTTTTTAAGGAGTTCGTTATGTGTTGTATAATTAAATTATTTTACTAACATTATTACTTTTGCATTAATTTGTACACTGTGGTAAGGTGCATTATCCATGACAACAACACCATTAGGAAGTAAATTTGGAATCAATTGTTTTTTCATCTACTGCATAAGGTTGACATGGTTGATGTCTTCGTGATAATCACCGGAGTTAATTTTAGATTTATAGATTTACAGGTCATTGTTAACAAATCCGTATGATCCACTTGCATGCACAATAATGTAGCTCTGACCTGCTTTGTCTGTATCATAGATAATAGCCTCTTTGGTTTGCCAACACTTACTAACACCATAGGATGGATGAATGTATGTTTCATCTAAATATATACGTTATTGACTTTTGTTTTTGCCTAAAGCATTATTTTTTCGTAACTTGCGTAAATAACGAAGACGTTAATCAACATTCCATTAATAATTTATTTTAATTGTAAAATTTCTGATATCTAAAACTAGTTTCTAACAAATTTTTTCATAGTGTATCTGCTCCCCATGTGTAATTATTCTTCTTTTTTCTACTTTCAACTGAAATTTTCAGGTTTGGAACTTTTTTATCAATCGTGTAAATTTTATAAACCGGTTTTTTTTAAATGCCAGAATTGTTTAACATTATTTTAGTTGCACCACAAATTGTTTTTTGTTTGAATGAGATCTTAGTTTCCATTACTATTCGTCATTGTTTTGCCTCGCATTATTTTTGTAAATATGGTGTATTTGTCCGTTGCAGCAGCAACTAGTGTGGTTACCTTCTCTAAAAGGAAATTTCATAAGCATTTTGTTTATTCAAGAACGTTTTCAATAGTGTTTCTAGTTTTGCAATGAACAGTTTTCTTTAGTTTAGTTGTTGGTAAGTAATATAGAAATCAAAAATTAGAATTTACACTAAATCAAATACATGAAGAAATAAATACAAAGCAGTAATTGATGGTGAGGTTATGATACAAAGTTGTGATTTGTTGAAACATTTACTGCTTTAAATTTTTAAAGTTAATTGACATATTTTCTGAAGTTTATGTTTACTTAGGCCGGTTTCATAAAACAACTACGTCGCTAGCAAAAGAATGGATTTTGTACTTGACGATTAATGACTACACTTAACGACATGATCGCGTGGTTAATTACATTGTCAACAATGATTTATAGAACCGGACCTTAATGATTCTTAAAATAATTGCAAATACATTATTGTCATATAATTTTTTTAAGTTAGTGTGCCACTACTTTTGCATAAGCAGTTTAGTAACTTTATCGGCGTTTTGTCGTTATGTTATAGAAACTTTGCTTTAAGTTGGCATTTGTTTGCTGTTTTAAACGGAATTATGTTTTAGGTTTAATATTATTATTTAAGATAAAAAAGTATACAATAATATTTTGTAAATTAAATAACATTTACATCTTTGTAAGCGTTAATCATATATTTTTGGTATGATTTTAAACTTAATTTGTTTAAATTCTTTTTTTTTTAGTGTTTTGTGTTTCTATACTGTATGGTTTCATTAAAACAATAAAAATCAATATCAAATTTATATTCTTTTTATTATAAATTAAAACTAATTCATGTTCAAAATTAAACAACTTTAAAACTACAAAAGTGCATTTTTTTATGTAGTTATTGGTCTAAAAAATTAAAATGTAAGTTTATAATAAACAAAAATAGTTAAAAAACTTGAAATTGAAGCCTTAAAATTAACCGAATTGAATTTAAAATTACTTAATCATTTAATAATAAATGCGTTTTCTCAACCAATCTTACCGTAAAGATGTGTGACTGGAATAGAATCATTCAAAATTTAAATGTAGTTACTTTAATACTTTATTATGCGCGCCATTACCGCAAAGGTTTTATAAATAACTTAGTTTAAAAAGGTTTGTCCAAGTTTCAGAGTTAACGGTACAGAAAATCTTTAAATCTAGTTAAACATGTTAAAGCCCTTTGTTCAAATTTTAAACAAAATGTAAGATAAAGATAGGTAGATTATATTCCAAAAACTTTTCGCAAATTAAGATCAGAAATAAAGGAAGCACATGAAACGCCTTAAAAAGTGTCTCAATAATTGAACTCTCGCCCTGCCAGAGTTTCTAAAAGACTACGAATACCTCCAACTTCAACAACAGACGTGGTAAACAAAAAACATCCAACCTGATAATGCAAAAGTTTGGCGTCATTTCAAAGCCAAGTAACTGGGAGGATCGCCTTTAAACTTTTATTATGATTTATTTTTATTATTTCTCTTTAGTGCTAAAACTTGCAGCTGCATTTTCTCGTACATATTCGGGGCAATAAATTAAAACAAAAGAAACCGAAGCGTTTGCTTCTGTTAATTCAACAATTTATTTTTTTTTCAACAAAGTTTGTCCGCTATCAGCATGTTCGATAAATCTTTTTTAATTTATAAGTGTAGATATCATTTTTAATATTAAATGTTATAAAACATTTTCTTTAAGCAATTTAACTAAGTTACCTAACTAAACCTACTTTACATTTTATTAATTAAGCAAACGCAAGTAATTTAATGAGTTGAATTTTTTAAACTAAACTGTTTTAAATTCCTCCCAATTTAACTGTCGATGCATGCCATTAACGTCGTAACGTAGTTATTCAAACATGTTGTCGGTATTATTCACTAGCTGAATTTGTTTTAATTTTATTTTTTAGGTTAAGATTGTAGTAAATATGTAAGCCAATAAAAATGCGATGTTTTGAATGTTTTCTTTTACAATTATTTGTTTTTATCTCTAGCAATACAACATTTTAAATAATACTTCTACATTTTAGACAACTAGAATTGTCACTTGAGCATAAAAGCATATTTTTTAGATTTGCTTGAACAAAGAATTATAACAAAAATCGTCACTATCACTATCGTTCTCAAAATTAATTATTAATGGTGCGACATCATCAACATCAAATTGTACTTCTCGGTCCCAATATAACTTGATAATTTTCTCTGTGTGTTCAATGCTGTCTGCCCATACTTTTGGGGTTACAGTTGTCAACGATTCTTTCCACATATTTTTACAATTTTCAGTGCTTTTTGAAATACCCGATATGAGCTCAATTGAGTTGAACATACAATGATATGGCGACAATCTTAATACCTTGTGACTGTATTTTTCTGCTAATTCATCAGCAACGTATACTTTTGGAGGTTTATTCTTTAAATTTATATATTTTATTAACTTACAATAAAATAATAAAAAACTTACGACGAAACTTTCGCAAGAAGTTCACGTTTTAAAAAATTATATTCAAATGGAATATTTTGGTTTCTTAACAATTCCTCCCAGTAAACACAAAATTGATAATGTTTAGTAACAGTTTCAAAACAAAAAAATTATGATTCACTCTTGTTTCAAACATAAAAGAAACCTAACTGCAATAAAATAACTACAAGTCCATCGCTGTTCCACTTATTTGAATCAGTATAGTTTCGGTATTTTAAATTCAAATCTGTTGCAAACTAAATGTTGCATTCGGTTTACGTTTTAAAAGCTTCGTTCTTGAACTGATACTAAATTATCAATAAATATATGATTTTCTTGTTTCAATAATAAACTAAAACAATTCTTTCAATAATATAATAATACATTTTCGAATGCAAGTTTAAAATTTTATTGCACAATAAATATTTTTAAATACAATATCACATTGAGTTTTTTACATATTGCAACTTTCTTTGATGTGGTCTTTTCACGGAAGCCTCTAAAACTGCATCAGTTACTGTTGGGTAGTAACTTTTAACCGCATCTGTAACATCGAAATAAATATTTTCGTTATATACATACATAATCATAAAGTTACACAAAATTAATTACATTTTTTTAATTAAAAACAACACAAACTTAATATAAATATCACTTTAGCAACCATAAGAAAGTTATAAAAACACTGTGAATACCTTTAGCTGTACATAATCGTATAGAAAACTTGAAAAATTGAACTGTAATTATAAATCCTAAAGTATCATCAGATTTACGCAATAATCTACCTTAACGCAACCATGTGTGTCAATTTACATTTTTTTTATACAAATTAAAACATGATACATAAAGAACAGAAATGATAATAATATTGGTTACATTTATGAATTATAATAAAATGTTTCGATTTACCGTTTATTGTTCCATTTCGTAATTGTACACACAGCATCACTTATCAAACTACAACCGAACAAGTGAAAAGATATCAATTTGCAGCGCAAGCGTTGACGACAGTAATCAAAAGTATAGCAACGACTAATGCTGACTAATCACAAAGTATTCATTTTTCCTAGAACGATTCTACTGTTTTGAAAACAATTCAATCTTATTTAATAGCTCTTCAAACAATTCTAGTTATTCAAAAAATATTCGGTTTTAATAAATCAGTTTTTAGACGGTTGCTGATTATGGGAAAAAAATTGCAAGTACTGAAACGGTTTAAAACTGATTGTGAAAAATCGGAACTCTTTTAATTTATTCACTGTCAGTTACATGTAAATGATATAAAAATGGAACTAACACGAAACAACGTAATGAAACAATTGTTTCAATTTTGCGACTGTAACAGTTTCAATCCGTGTTTACTGGGCTGTATCACAAGGGTCTCCAAACTTTTTAGCCTAAGGACCAGACTGATTGCTCAACAAAGCCCAAAGGGCCAAGGTCTAACCAGAAGAATTACTAATTCTCAAATCTTTATTTCCTTATTAATGGTATAAATATAAAATATAAATTAAAATCTACTGCTAATGAATTAAATATGTAAAATTTGTACGTGTATTATGTATATACTTATGTACTTGTACATACATAAATACTACAAAAAATCTGTCATTCGTAACATTGGTGTTAAGATATTACTTTGCAAGTGTTGCTCCTACAAATGCAAACCGATGATTAATATTATTATACGTATTTGTAGCATACCCTTCAAATTTACGATTGTTCATTTTAGGTATAGTTTTCATTTTCAACTACGTTGCATATTTGATTCCAAGAAGTTGCAGATAAATAATTCTCAGACTCGAGTTATTGTTTATTTTTGCGGTTTTTAGGAGCAGCAACTTTTATCTGGCACCATGGCGCCAATGTACTTTTGTCGGGCCCTTTGTATGTATGCCGTCGTAGTAACAAATTGTGGCGTGGTGCGCCTCTTCACGTACGCAAATTGTCATGGACATGTCAGTCCGGTGGAAATAGCGGATTGATTGCGTGTATGTACTGTGGGTGTTGGTGCAAAACCTAAATATTATTTTGATAAGAAGTTACATGCTTGTATATGAATTGACAAATATGGAAAAGAAACAAAAAATAGATAGTAAGTGCAGAACATTTAAAAAGCAATGGTGCTGTCAATATTTTGTAATCGAGTCAAATAATAAAGCAACGTGTTTAATTTGTAATGTAATCATAGCCGTCAAAATTTACGGGAAACAATTCTTGTTCAAAAAAGTCAATAGTGATCAAGAAGCCGCAACTCGTGCTAGTTTCCGCGTAGCTAATTCTATTGCAAAACATGGGAAACCATTTACTGACGGTAAATTAATCAAAGATTGCATCATTGCAGCGTCAGAAGAAATGTGTCCAGAAAAGGCTAATTTATTTAAAAACATAAGTTTGTCTGCAAACACTGTGGCTCGAAGAATGGATGAAGTTGCAGAAAATATATTAACTCAATTAAATGACAAAAATTGTCTCGTAGAGTGGTTCTCTCTGGCCCTAGATGAGTCGACGGATGTTTCAGATACTGCTCAGGTATTAATTTTTATTCGAGAGGCAGATAAAAATTACGAAGTGTATGACGAGCTTTTAGATGTTCATAGCATTCACGGCACGACCACTGGTGAAGATATTTTTAAAAGAGTTAAAAATGCTGTTCATAAAAGCAATCTGAAATGGAAAAATTTAAATCTATTACCACTGATGGTGGCAAAAATATGTATGGAATAAATAAAGGTGTGGTTGCTCTCGTATCAAAGGTCGTCGAAAATGATGGTGGATCAAAACCATTAATAGTACATTGTATCATCTATTAACAGTCCTTGTGCGCAAAATTCTTGGATATGTCAGAAGTTTTAAAGTCAATCATATCGGTTGTCAAATTTATCAGATCGCATACACTTACACATCGTCAATTCCGCGAGTTTATTGCAGAGATCGGAGAAAATGATTTGCCATATTATACTGCAGTACGTTGGCTTACTTGTGGAAAAGTTCTTACCCGATTTTTTGAGCTACGAGCAATAATAAAAATTTTTTTGAACGAAAAGAATCGTCCACTCGCGCAGTTGCAAAACGATGACTGGTTATGGAAGTTATCATTTTATACAGATTTGACTAAACATATGAACGACCTTAATTTACGATTGCAAGGAGAAAATCAGCTTCTGCCTGATTTGTACACACATATTAAATCATTCCGACATAAAATCGCTTTGTTTCAATCCCAATTAAATAAAAAATGTTTCACGCATTTTAATACGTGCCAAACGTTCACTCAGCAAACTGACACTCCATTTCCCACTGATTTTGCAACTGAAGCTTTGGGGGCTTTAAAAATAAATTTTGAATTTGGTTTTTCTGATATTGACGCAATTGCAAATGACATCAAGATCTTCCAGAATCCATATCACCGATATAGAAACCCTTCCTTCAGAACTTCAAATGGAAATCATTGATTTGCAATGTAGCGCTATTTTTAAAGAAAAATATCAAAACTCATGTTTACAGATTAAAGTTAACTGACGAGCATCTTAAGTCGCTTCTAATAATTGGCACAAGTAAATTTAATCCACAACTGCAAACGGTCGTCAGTAGAAAGTCACAGCTGCATAAATCTCATTAACTACTTATACGTACCTATACTAATTTAATGTTTAATAATTTAGTTTTGTGGATTATTGTATTTTTAGTCTGTAAATAAAACATCTGATTATGATTTTGTATAATTACTTTGTTTGATTTAATTTATCAAAATAAATTAAAGGGCCGGATTGGTGACGCTCGCGGACCGGTGTGGGCCCGCGGGCCGTAGTTTGGAGACCCCTGGTCTAGACGATCAATAGACGGGCTGACAATCACAATAAACAATTACAAATAAAAAAAAACATATACAAAGTATATATAAAAAACATGAAGAAACATATCACAATGAAAAATGACCAAAAAAAAAGTCTAGTCTATTATAGACAGTCAAGCCTCACACAGGAGCTATTTAGCATGCGATGATTAAAACGTTTATGTACGTCCAAGTTTCGGCCGTATCCGATGGATGTTTCATGGATGACGCGCATATTACGAAAAAACCCCATGATTGGGTATTTAAATTTTACATGTATCCAATAAAATCTATTGATTGCGTATTATTAATTGCTAATAAATCTATAAGGAGGTTATGCATTTTTTATCACTTATATATTCTTTTATTCAATAAATATCCTAATTAATAATATCTTGCAATTTTTATTTGAAACAATCACTAATCTAAGTGTGCATAATTTTTTGTTACAATTTCAATGAATATTTTGCTATCTACTACAGTTTGTACGTATTTTACTCTCATTCCAAATTATAATTTTAATTTTCCCTGTACCAATGTTTTAAAAATTTTGTACTTGATTAAGGGTTTACGAGCCATTTTTATTAAGAATAATTTTTTTGTGAAATGCAAGATAAACTTTTTCTCCATTTGTATAAAACTTTTTGGAACACACGTAACTAATAACTACCAATGTTATATACAAATGTTGTAAGTCTATTAAACACTGCAATACACTAAAATAAACAATAAAATCACACTCAAAAACAAAATACATATGCGCCGTTCAAAGGAAAAATATTTGACTGCATTTTAAAGCAGTGATGCCAACACTACATTTTTTTAGATCTACCGACATTTACTAAACAAATTTCATTTGTGTTAACGGCAGCGACATTTGTGTTAATTATGAAAACTAAAAAATTGTTCTCGTTTCGCTATGCCATTTCTTTTTATTTAAAATTTATTTTTATAAAAAACGGATTTCAAAATACAAAAAACAAAAAAGATGCCAAAAGCTAATGTAGATTTACTTTTGGAGTATACGCTAAGCGAATTTGTATTTGCATTTCATTTCAATTTTTTTTTAAATTTTAATTACAAAGTTGTACATGACACGTTTCAGAGATATATACAATGTGTGAAAATATTTGCAAAAAGTGTGATACCACACACAAAAATAGATATATTTGAGATTAGTTTGCGATATCTATGAGATACACATGACGGTTTTAGTAATTAATAAACTTAAAAAATTTCAAGATTAAGATTAATATTTAAGATGTTTATTAGAATTACCACAGTTAGTATCAACTTTTGTTATGACTAAAAAACTGTACACATCAATGCAGATATTTAAATATTTAACTACTAATTTCATTGTTTTTATTCTATTAGTATAAAATTAAAAATTGTTATATTTATATACATGTCTAATAAAGCAGATAACCTGCAAATGATTATCTACTGTTACTGCCAAAGTCAAATGATATTGTGGTCGTTGGCAGAAACTGCATAGCGTATATATGTTTCACTTTGTGTTTAGATACGAATAATTATATTTTAATATTAAATCGTTTTACCTTAATAATTATTCTAGTTTGATAATTACACATAAAATAATTCTTGACATATGTACACATGTATTTTATGATTGTTAGTATTGTGAACATTACCTGCAATATTTAAAAGCAACTAGGATTAATGTAGCATTTCTAATTACAGTAAAAAAACAAAAAATATATTTATAAAGAATACAAAACGAAAATAGTACATATATTTATTTAAATTTTGGAGAATCTTAAAGATAATGCACATTTTATCAATCTGAAAACATTTTATACATTAAACAACTAGTAAGCAGTAGGTATTAACCAAAACAAAACCAAATGCACATAAATCAATATTTTGTCTAATATTAAAATAGCGATCTGCGCGGTGACTATTTACAGTTAGAAAAATAGCAAGTATTTCAAATAAAGGAATGTAATTTTTCTTAATGATTAATTTCTTTTGTTTTATTAGTACATATAATAAATGCTTTTGAAAGGGTAAAAACTGTCGGTATTTCCTTAATTAATGACGTTGTGTAAAAATGCAGTAATACGAAATAATATATATTAAAAAATAATAAAATAATTAAACATTTACCACATTAGTTATAAAATTAAATTGCTAAAAAAATTATTGTAGTTATACTCTTCATTTCATTATAACAATAAATCACAATTTGTGGTTGGCCAGTATTTCTATGGTTTTTGTTTTGTTTATGTAATTGAAATGATACTAGTTTACATTTGTTAATTCGTTTTATCGACATTAAAGTTGTGGGTTTTCCAAATAAAACATAAAATACGTTATCTTAACATTTACAAACAAAATAAGTTTTGAATATTGATTTTTTTTAAATCTTAATTTTCTGATTTTCTGTTAGTATTGTAAAACATTTCTTTTTGGCAAATCAATTTTTTTACAAAATCATGTTTAGTGATTCTATTATTTTATACGATGGGGCGATATATCGATAATTGTTACTCGTAACTGTTACAAAGAAGCAACTATTACAACTAGTTCTAACATATCGACAATGGCAACGGATATACTAATATTCAGAATTATAGAATACTAAAATAGCATTCTTCCGATAACCATCTCCACACAATTGTACTGTACATTTATTTTATCAAAAAACACATGAGAACAACTCGAACAAATCGTAGTGCATTCATACGCGCATTGATGAAGTCAATAACAAAGATGCATTGTAAAGATGGTTACTTTGTGTTAACACACACACATAAAATACATGTAACATTTGCATGTAACTAAATTTTGTGCAAAAATAACGTTAGTTACAAGCTTTGGTGGTAGTGTTAAGTACGAAATATTTAAGATGCATGAAACACATGAAAACGATATTACTTTAGTACCACAATTTTCAAATTTGTGGAATCTAGAACCCGCCAGTAAATTAGATAATTTGTAGTATTCTTAGAGATTTTCCGAACATGTCATTAGGAGACCTGTCATTCAATTTTATATTTTTAGCAGCAGTCCATGATATTATGCACAAACACAAAAAAAAAACTAGTTCAAATTCTAACGTTTTATTCTTAGTTTATGAACAAATAATACACATAGCGCTGCAAACAAGTATTTTGAACTTTAACCCGAGCGTCGTCAACTTTATGAAATCTTATTTTAAAGGATTGAACAAAATAAAAAAAGTATGGATGTTTTACAAAACTAAATCGTGCGTCTCGACAAATAAATGTGATGGTAGAGAACAGTGTGTTAAATGCAGTTAGAGAAAATCCACCAATGTCTAGTAGAAAAATTAAATTCAACACACTCGTATTAAAAACAACAACTTTTGGTGTTTTGAAAAGGAAAAGGGTTTAAGAAAATCTCTGTCAGAATAGACAATTAAGGCACCAATTACATTTCAGTTTCAATGTTTGTTGCGGTATTTTAATTTTTTGGGATTTGATTACTGCAAGATATTTAAACTTACGGAATAAATAAGTAGAACTAATTTTAGACAATATCCCTCTTAGCAAACGTATTCAATTATAATTTCAGAACGGCGGTGCGCCTGCTAACTTAATTACCAATTACTTAAATGACGAATTCAATAACTCGTCGATTGGTAATAATATTCCAAGTTTATGACTAGCTCGCTGTCTTGATTTAACCCCGTTAGATTATTTCTTTTGGAGTTATATCAAAAATATTTTATATGAAGATGAATGCAACACTGTGCATGATTTGAAAGCTGCAGTGCAAAGAGTATGCAGTCAGACTCAAAGAAAGATGATACATAGCACGGTGAGGGCAAGTTAACATTGCGTTGAAAATAATGGACAGCTATTCGAACATCTGTTGTAACTACTAGTAAAATACTTATTATTGGACATTTGGTAATAATAATTTTACGTAACTTATTTGTTAGCTACTAATTCTGTAAGTGAATAAATAAAATTGCTGCGGCTTCATCTTTAGAGGGATTACCTCTAAAGATGAAACGATATTAAACTTTCAGATGTTTGCTATCATTGCTTGTGTTACGTTTAGATCAGTCGGTGTTATTTTTGCATTCTTGAGATTGAAACGTTTAGGCAGTTTTTCAAAAGAATATACACCGAACTCTCATTTTTGTTAGTTTTAATTTCTAACCTGACAAAATAATAAAGTTTGCTTACATTTATTTCAAAAACATCGTTAACCTTGTCAAGTATTTCGTGAATGCCTTTTTGATTGTATCTTATAATATTAATCCAACGTCAAGAAAAAGCACTAAAATAACTCGTTTATTGCTTATTAGTCTTGTGTATACGCACATATATACAACACATTGCTTAACGCTATACTCAACGCTATACACATGGGCGTTGCACTAACATTTTTATTTATTTAAACTTTTATTTATGTTTAGAGTTTTGGTTACATTTTGTTAATGTAATGACTCAAGAAATGAGAGGGAGGTTTTAGTCGCGTTATTCTAGAGGTGTCCATACAATGAAATAACACAAGTGTCTTCTTGTATTTGCCAATTGAGCTTAGATTTGATCAACATAATTATGCGACTTTTTTATGTTCATACAATTTTCCTCTAGTACCTAGTATGGTACAACTTTAATTTGCACTGCACTGCACCATTCGGACTTGCTCCAATATATAGAATTTCCGTAAATACAAATAGTCCGCAATTTTCAATATTCACTCCATATGTTGTTTGAAATTCTATTTTTGCTAAAAATCTTCATGATCTTGGCCCCATATTGTTCCTACACTTCCACAAAAATTAAATAAAATATTTGTGCTATTGATGTCGTAAGTTCTTTTCTTTGCGCCACAACTTGTTGTTCAACTGTTTTTCTCTTTAAACAAATTAACTCCTGCTTAAATGCTGGGTTACTAAAGACTTCTTCTAATTTTTTTATGGAAATGTCATCAACCGTCCCATAATCCTCATCTGCTTCTGCTACAGTCTTACTGATCGGTTTTTAGTAAAAAGTCTCATTCTGTTTTTTAAATAATTGCTCCTTTTTTTCAATTTTTCCATATAAGCTTGTTGTGTTTAACTGGACTTTTTCGGTAATTTCATTCAATGTCTAACTATACACAAGAGTAGACGTTTAGTTTCTGTTGCAACAATTAAATTTGTAATTTTTGTGTCTGAATTTATAATCAAAGTTATTTATTATGTCAAAAACACGCTCAACAGCCACCCGTCCAAATGATGATATGGATAACATAAGTACAAAAACGATTGAAGCGATATTGAATAATTCGACATTTATCGAACAGCTAGCAAATAAAAATTCGGAGCAAGTATGCCAAGCATTAACTAATAAGGTGGAACACTTGGAAGAAAAAGTAAATTTGCTCGAAGAACAGTTAAAAGAAACTGCAGCAGCTATAGATAATTTAGAACAATATGGTCGACGTCGTAACTTACGAATTTTTGGAGTTCCTGAAAATAAAAATGAATCTGTTGAAGATTCTGTTATAGAAGTTTTTAAAGATAAATTAAATATCGCATTGCCTAATTACAGCATAGATGTAGCACACCGATTACCGAGTAATGAAGGAAAACGGTCTTGTATTATGGTACGATTTACGCAAATGTCTATGCGAAACTTAATTTACAACAATAGAACCAAGTTAAAAGGTACAAATATTGTAATTAAAGAAGACTTAAATAAAAAGAGAATCATGCTTATGAAGGAAGCTTCTGGTGTACTGGGTCCTAGAAACGTATGGACGAGAATGGGAATAATTTATGCTCGACATAAAAACAAAATATGTAAGTTTTCAAATAATACAGACCTTAATGCAATAATACGTGAAACTTAGTATTTAGTTGTTGTAATAGATTTACCTTGTTGGATATATCGACTTGGTTAAAATCTTTATCGTGTACTTACAAACATTTATTGTCACATTTTTTTGATAAACTTACGTTTGCTTACGCTTAATTTTACTTTAAATCGGCATAGAAATTTTATTACTTTTAGTTAAACAATTTTGTGATTAAAATTATCAGTTGTTCGATAGCTTCAATAGCAAATAGGATTTTTTTTCTTTGGTTGTCCTTAGTTTTCATTTAAATTTATATTATATTAATTTATAGTTATTAAATAACAAAAAAAAATCATTTTTGATTTTACTAGTTATGTAAATATAAATATTTTAGAAACTTGTTCATTTTAATGAGATGATTAAGATAGCTCATATCAATATCAGATCATTATTACCTAAATTATTAGAACTAAAAACTTTTATGGTAGAAAAAGATATTAAAATAATGACGGTAAGTGAAACATGGCTTGCAGATCATTTGTCATCAGAATTAGTTTATATAGAAGGATATAAATTTGTCAGAAGGGATCGGGGTAGTAGAGGTGGAGGAGTTGGAATTTACATTCATGATTCAATCAGTTTTAAAATTATTAATTGTCAAAGTACTGATTTTGAGCAACTTTGGGTAACTGTTAATACAAAAAAGATAAAATTCGTGGTAGGTACAATTTATAACCCAAACCTAAAAGACTATAAAAATTTCTTAAGTGGTTTTGAAAATAGTTTAATTAATCTTTTACCGTATTCTGATAACATATTATGTTTAGGAGATTTTAACATAGATTTTCTAAAATTAGATCATCCAGCTACTACTTCCTTGCGGTATATACTGGAGTCCTTTGGGCTAAGTCAAATTATTGATCAGCCAACCAGAATATCTTTTACAAGTTTTTCACTTATTGACCTTATCATAACTTCTAATACGTCGTTCATTTCAAACTCTGGTGTTGTTGATTGTCATTTGTCTGACCATGATGTAGTCTATTGTATTCTGAATCTTGTACACGACGATAAAACACCTGAAACTATAACTTACAGAAATATTTCTAAAATAGACATTAATCAATTTAAGCATACCATAATGGCGGCACCTTTTCAAGATATTATAAGAGTTAAAGATATTGATGAAAAGATACGATTATTTAATAACATAATTATTAACATCTTCGATGATCATGCTCCGTTTGTTACACGCACTTTAAGAAAACCATCAGCTCCTTGGCTTACTGAAAGTTTAAGGTTTCTTATGACATTAAGGGATAAATCTAAGAGAAAATATCGTAGAACTAAAAAACAAACGCACTGGAAATATTATAAAACTTTACGAAATTTAGTCACACTAACTGTTAAGAATGAAAAAAAAGCTTATTTTAATTTCATATTTGGTCAAACTGATAACTCAAGCCTATGGAAACGTTTAAAGTCATTTAACATTATTAATAAAACAAAACCCGTAATTCCAGATCACCTTTTAGAGCCCAATTTGATTAACGATTATTTTATTAAAAGTATTCCACATACAATACCTGGTAATAATAATCAATATACAAGCCTTTATAATAATGTAAACCATAGTATAAATTTTAATTTTTCCACTGTAGATAATGAAAGCGTACATCAAATTATTAATTCTATAAAATCAAAGGCAACAGGATTTGATGGTATAAATATACTTATGTTGAAGCTGTGTTGCCCTATTATTGTACCTTATATTACTCACCTTATAAATTCGTGTTTATTAGATAATGTAGTTCCACAAATATGGAAAGTAGCTATAGTTAAACCGTTGCCTAAAAATAAACAACCTACTGAATTAAAAGATTTACGGCCTATCAGTATACTTCCTGTGTTATCTAAGATATTAGAAAAAGTAATTCACAGACAATTAATGTCATTTGTATGTCAAACTAAAGTATTACCTGATATGCAGTCAGGTTTTAGACCTAAATATAGTTGTACTACTGCTCTACTAAAAATAACGGATGATATCCTAACAGCCAACGACAAGGGTGAGATTGTCGCTCTTGTGAGTTTAGATTACAGTAAAGCTTTCGATACCTTGAATCATTCAACCCTTCTAAGTATATTGCGTTTTATTGGCATTGGGTCAAATGGAATATCTCTGATTAATAGTTATCTCTCTAATAGACATCAAGTAGTAAAAATTGATAGTAACATTTCTTCTTCATTGCCAGTAACACGCGGTGTGCCACAAGGCTCTGTTCTAGGTCCTTTATTGTTTTTGATTTACACTGCAACCTTTATTAAAAGATTAAAATTTTGTAAATACCATGTCTATGCAGATGATACCCAATTATATCACTGTTTTAAACCTACAGATTGGATGCGTGGCATAAATGAAATAAATTCTGATTTGCAGTATATCGAATCTGTTTCAAATGCACATTCACTCATTATAAATCCTACTAAGTCTGGTGTTATACTATTTGGAACTGAGAAGGTGTGCAAAGAATTAATACCTAAAGTTAAATTACGTATTAATAATATTATAATTCCGGTTGTTAATAAAATAAAAACGCTTGGGTTTAGTTTAGACAATAGTTTTAGATTTAGAGATCAAATTAATAATTATGTCTGTTTAAGTTACCAACAACTAAAAATGTTATATCCTTATAGATCGTATCTCACTATAAAATCTAAAATAAAAGTATGCGATGGATTGATACTATCTCATTTTAATTACGGTGCACAAATATACCATGCCTCAATTGATACCTCAACAGTTGAACGTATACAAAAAGTGCAAAAAGCTTGTTTAAGGTTCATATTTGGAATTAGAAGATATGATAAGGTCTCCCACAAGTTGGCTGATGTTAGATGGCTTACAATGTGTAATCGCAGAGTCCTTCATTGTTTAACATTGTATCATAAAGTTTTGCAATCTCAAACACCGCAATATCTATATAATAAAATTACTTTTCGAACGGACGTTCATAATATTACAACTAGATTTCGTAGCTTAATCTCCCCACCTTTACATAATACTAAACGATATGAACGATCATTTTCTTTTCAAATTTATTATATGTACAATAGTTTAGCGAATGATGTAAAGCTGTTTTCTCCTGGCGTATTTAAGAGAAGTGTATCTGCAAGTCTGTTTCATATCCAATTTGATAAGCTGTGAAAACCGTGTTTTATATAATTTGTAGTATAATAAATTTAAATTATAACAGCCGCATTGCCAAATTTTCTGTTAAGGTTTATATTTTTCTTAACTGCAATTATTTTCTTTTAAACAAATTGTTAACTTAATATAGTAGTAAGTATTTCTAGATATACGTGTATATATAAACATTTATTTTTCTTAAATACAAGGTTAAATGGAAGAACAGTAGGTAGACTGTTACCACACTGAATTTCGCCTTGTGATTGTTGTAATTGTATGTCAATGTACGACAATAAAGTTATATTATTATTATTATTATTATTTTCTTATAAATTACTCGATGGTATTGTTTCTTTTTCCTCCAATAAACAACATTTAGTTCATATTAAGAAGCAAACTCTGACAATAGTGGACCAACCAATTGCAACACGCCAAAATATCGGTAAACAACCCGCAATCTATTAAATTTGGGACTTTTTTCTGTTCATTAGATTTAGAACAATTACTAATGTATTTGTCACAATTGGAATGGTTTCTAAAAACATGTTTAAGACAGTTCGTAATGTTTAGTGCAATTATTTGTTAGACGTTCATTACGTCTATGCATCCAAACAATATTTATTCCTTTTTGAAGTCTTTGGATGCTTGACTTCAATAAGCTTCTAAGTCAAGAACTTACATCCTTTAATTTTGCACTTACTTGCTTTGATGTTAATTTTTGTAATTTTTCACAGAAGTTCCCTAAAACGTGATTTTTGCATTCAACTTTCTCAACGAGAATGCTGTTTGCATATAGTTTCTCTATACACAATTTCTTGTAAACGCTGCTATCCCTATCTCCAACAAGTAAGGTATATTTTAAACCGTGCATTTTTACACGATTAAATCTTTTTTCGGATTCCATTGCTGTTGACATGCCTGACCAATTTTTGTAACAAATGTAATCGCCATCGGAAATATTTTTTAATTTTGTTCTTTTACACATAAGACAATATTTGTTTCTAACAGGCTACAAATAGAAAGTTGCCTGTTTTGGCACCAACAATGCACGATACTCCAAAAAAAACATCGTTTTGTAAAACGATTTTGACCAAGATATACCAATTACGGTTATCAAAGGGTAATTTTGTCAACATCTCCAATTTTACAAGAAAAACGGCCTTCTTTAATGGCTGCTTCTTCTATAGATTCCCGTGATGTTCCTAAAATAGTTTTTAAGACTTTTCAAACTATTTATCAAATTGTCTTTGAAATAATTGAGGAATATTCGTTACACTTAAAAATTAAGTCATCTAAACAAATCCAAATTCTGGAAATAGTGGCTAAAATGATGGCGGAATTAATATTTAATTTATATAAATTATAATATTCTGTTTATCTTTTTAATAATAAAACTTCTCTAATTTTTTTAAACTTGGTAGGAAAAGTTCTAACGATAATTACTATAATTATTTCGCTAACGGTATTACCGGTGTCTTTCATTTGTCGGAAAAAGTTTTGTACTTTTACGACACGCTGCGCAATCGGATCGTTTGATGCCATATTGTACCGATGAAACTGTTATCTGCCATCGTTTTGTTTGTTTAATCCCAAGTAGCATCAAAATGCGGATAACTTATACTGCCACTTTAGTTTAGTGATTTATTAGGTGTTTAATACTTTATATGCAACTTCTTAGTAATTATAATTTTATTCTATTGATTTATAGTGGAAATTACGTGCATACATCCTTTCTTTGTAGTTCTGCAGATTTGTAGTAAAAAGTGAAGTTTTTTCAACGTTGTTTTAACTTTAGAGTGGAAAATTGAAGTGACTGCTACTAAATCGAATCACTTAAATCTTACTTTGAAGTAACAACCATTTTGAAGTGGCTGTTCAAGTTTTGTCCACGTTTGTGATATTCACCTTTGAAGTTCACTTTTAATACAACTCTTAGATGTATCAAATGCATAACCATTGGCGAATATGATAAAGGCGGAAGACATATGAGCTTTAACAGATGATGGTCATCACAAAAAAGATTTGCCCTTGTTAAAACTTCCCATTAATATGGTAGATGACATTATAGTTGCAGATTCCTTAGATTTGTTTGATTTAGGTAATTACTTAGTATAATGTCCATTGGAGAATATTAAGTCACAAAGTAATAATATATTTGATACACGTTGTTATTTAACAATCATTATGTTGCAAGTATAATGCGAAAGTGTTTGTATGGGTGGATTCATGGAAGTTACGATTTTCAAACAAAATTAACAGCTCTACAAATTGACCAACTATCGGATATGTTAGAAGACTGCAACAAAAGAAGGCCTGCTGAGCTTCATCGCGTCATTAGAAGACTCAAATGTTGAAAATTGGTTCAATAGTACCCAAGGATTTTTAGTCTGAAGAGGCTTACTACAATTTTTTGGCACTTTGTTGTGGAGTTACAATTACTTGATGTAATACTTATATATACATTACTGTAGCTGAATATTTACTAACAGACTTTATTAAGCAATATATGGAAATTTATGTTGTGGATTCAATTAGTAGCAATGTTAATAATGTATATTATGTAGTAAAAAATGTTAAAAAGTTCTACTTTCGGAAATCAGTTCATATCCATTTGAAAACTTTCTTGGTCATCGAAAATCTTTACTCCATACCGGAAATCGACCTCTACCACAATTAGCCAAACGAATTATTGAATTGTATAAATTTCAATCTCTAATCAATAAAAGTTCAGTGTCAATAACTCGTTTTGTTGAAAACGAAGATAGGTTTAAAAACATCAATTAAAACGCTGTAATAGAGGTTTTAATAAGGTTTTCATTTGTGATAACTTCTTATTGTCTAATGATGTTAAAAATAAGTGGTTTGTGACAAAAACCAGCGACATAATATCCAGAATAAATGCTACTTATTATCAAGGAAAAATTGTTATATACGGTTCGGCGATTGAAGTAAAACTGGACTTTTTAGAAAAACCTTTAAGGTCATCACATCTAAATATATAGAAATCAGATGGTAGGCAAAATACCAAGACTGTATTCATTGAACGAAATAAAGTGTAAACTGATATCTTTAAAATATAAAAATTATTTTGTATTTGTGCTTCATACTTTAGATATAGTAATAGTTTAGTTTTTTTTTATATTTATTTTATATTTATGCAATGCGGTACAATTACATACAAAAAAATATTATACATTATTTATGTCCTGCTCTGTGTTTCGCTCCTCTGTAATACTCAACATACTAGTAAGCTCCACTTCTATTTCATCTGTTTCATTTGTTTTATTAGAATGATTGCGTGTGCTAGTTCTAAAACTGCAAAACAAAAAATGTAAAATACTATTACTTTTTTTAAGTATCTTACAGTTTTCGTAAACTACGTAAAGCGTATTTTAAAACGCCACCTTTAAAAATGTTGTTTTTTTAAATCGTATGGCGACTATCGGCCCAGCTCACGACCACAAAAAAAACATTTAAGATCCCTTCCAATCTCTAAAATGCCATTTTCTTTTACATTTTATCTCTGGATATTCCAGTCCTTGTGTAATTTATTAATACATTTGGACTAAACACTTGGTCAACAATTTTATAGGTCACTTTTGAGCCGTCTGCTTTGCGGCTGGTGCCCCCAATTTTTGACAAATATAACATTTATAACATAGGTTGTGAAAAACAGTTCATATTGTAATTTAGGGACTCTAACTGTACCAATTGAGCCTTAAACTGTTTGTTGCTTCTAATTTCCTTGTCTATTACTTCGATTTCTTCGGACGACGCCAATGAAAAACTTATTAGCGACAGTAAATCTGTTTCGAGCGGTTTGGCAATTACGATGCTAGTAGCCGATCTTAACTCTCTTAATCGTTCAAAAATTTGATCTAAACTGATATTAAATTTAGCAGTGTCTCCTATCATACTTGTTTTTATGTTTTTTATTTTGTTTATAATAGTTGTCATCTCCTCTCTGATTTTCAATGGCGTTTCCTCAATACTAATACCTACTTGATGTGGAGCTGAATACACAATCAATTTTTTAATAATGTAACAAGTTGTTATACAGAAACTGATTTATAAAGCATACTAAAAACTTTTAAGTGATTGAAATCTGCGAGTAAATAAATTGGAAATAAAGTTTAAAAGTCTTACTTTTACTAAATAAAACTATTATTTTATATTTCATGCTCACTGGTGTCAGTGCTACTGTTAGTACAACTTATAGTCAGCAAAGAACCATCAGTATTTACAAATAATGTTTTGTAGGCACTAATACCAACAGCATTATCATTATTGCTTATGGGCTCTATGACCTCTTGGGAGATTATTTTTATTATTATTTTTTATTATTTATTATTTATAACCACAAAAATTACACTTACTTTTTTATGTTTGTCAAATGAGTCATTTCTGTCTATCGGATTAGAAATATTTCCAAAGGTGTCACGTTTTTTTCTTCTGAGCCATTTCAATAAACAGTCTACAAAGGTCCAGTTAGATAAAAGTTGAAATACAAAGTAATTATACGTTTGGTGATTCAAGTGTAACAAGTTCTCAGATTTTATTTTAATTCACAAAACAAATTAAAGCTGTTGTCAGCTGATTACTAATGAAGAGCATAACTTCTTATAGTAAATTCAGTTTGGACAACAACAACTGTTGCGTGCAATCAATACAAAAAAATACGATGACTATTTAAACAAACAAACAACACATACAAAATGCATAGATATTAATAATATCTGATAGTACTACTAATTTTTCTGTCAGTATAGTTATGTATCGCAGAATAGAGTGTCATTTGTGTTGTTTACATTATCACGAGAAGATGATTTCTATTATATATATAATTAATAGATATTTAATTTATGTTTTGTAAGAAAATTGGATGTTAAGGTAAATGTGACTATGTGAACGGAAAGTAGTGGTATGCAACCACTAAGTTTAAGTGTAATGCACTTTTTATGTTTATGTCATGTGATTTTTTTATGTATAGTTTTTATAAAATAAACAGATATATGTATGTGTGTGTGAGAAAGAAAGAATCGCTAGTTATGTTTTTGATTTGCTTTGTGCAACCTGCCCGAAGCATGTTGAATACTTCCATTAAATTTAATAAACTTACCCTTCTTCGGCATCAGTGTCTATACACTTACTCAGTTTTTTCCTCATTTTCAATGCATTTTTAAATTCTGTTAAACCCTGCATTTGACAATACATGGGTATTCCACCCAACAAACCTCCGGTGCACTGGCAACATTGCAACGTAAACTTTCTCGGGTTGAATGGTTCTAATGACCTGGCCATTTTAATACTTGTGCTGGTTCCCGTTTATGAGGCACTGCGCATACGTTCGCCCCATTTTTTTCAATAGTTGAATCAACTTTAAAAAAATTCATTTGACTGAACTAACTAAGAAAGAAAAACATGTTAAGTTTTTCACACAACTTTGTTACTTAATAACAATAACTAATTTTAAGATAAACAAATATTTGTATATGAAAATTTAACTCACCTTTTTGTTAATTTTAATAACTGAATAAATTCTGTTCATCAACTGTTTACCCGTAAAAGCAGATGCACCAACATAATTCTTTTAGTCACAATAAATTAAATTCCACAATTGCTACTATTTACTCGATACGCACCCGGCCGATTTAAATAAGTTTTGTGCAACGGAATTCACAAAGTCGTGACCAATGCCGCCACTTATTAAAATCATTTTTTAGTGCTCTGAAATCTGATTGGATGTATGCTAGTTTTCTTAACCACTTATGAGGTGGAAAAAAGTCCAAAGTGGGTATCCTTAGTTCCTGCCACTTTACGGTGACACTATTTTAGTAGCCATATTTATTAAAGAGTTCTATGCCGCCATTAAAAAAAATTGGCCTACTAGTTAAAATATATGAAATTTATAATCAGAAATGCATTTATTGTAGTAGGTTAATAGATTGTCATTAAGTCTTAAATGTCAAAATTAATTAAATGTATGTTGAATTATGTAGTTCTTAATTTTATTTCAAAATTATTACGTTCTAATTTCGTTTTTCTAAAAAAAAAATTAAAATTTGGATAGCGCATAGTTATATCTCGAGCTATAATCCCTATATTTAACAGTAAACTTGCATTTGTTGCAATTTTGCTTTTAGCAAAAAGTACAAATTCGATTTAAACATTACATTATTGAAACTTTTTTATCGGACTAAAGAATTTAGCTTAGTTGTTCATTTGTAAAGTAAAGAGGGGATATTGTAAGGAAACTAAACAATATTTAAAAAATACTGGTGTGGTCACCACACGACTTTCTTATAAGGAATGAGGAAGAAATATTTGCATATTTTTTTAAAGTTATGCTGTCATAAAACCATTTTAAAGTGATATGTACACGTTTGTATTGATTTTTTAGCATATTTGTGCGCCTCGATATTACTTACCCCTTTAGTAAATCAGTAAAAAAAAATCGTTGCAGACAGGATTCAAAACTATATTATATTTGTGAATTCATTTTAAATAACAAACTAAATATCTAATAAACGGTTGATGTTAGAATTTTTTTTATTTGAATAAATTGTTAGGAAGAATTATCTCTATAAGAAACTGTAAAAATAATTTGAATAATTTACATACGTACAAAATCATATAAGAAAAATTGTTAAAATGGCGGATACATCCACTTCCGGTTTCTTTAGCAAATCCATATTTTGATAGTACCGAGAGAATATGAAAAACCAGCTCCATATCAAACTTGAAGTAATTAGGACTTTTGGTTCGAGAGGTATCGTGGGTACACCCAAAGATAATTTAAATAAGATGCAGCATCTCGCATATAAGCAAGTCAAATATCTAATAAACTGTTAATGTTAGAAATTTTTTTTATTGAAATTAATTATTAGGAAGAATTAACTCTAGAAGAAACTGTAAAAATAATTCAAATAATTTACATACGTACAAAATTATATAAGAAAAACTGTTGAAAATGGATACACCCTCTTCTGGTTTCTTTATCAGACCCATATTTTGATAGAATCGAGAGAATATTAAAAGGCAACTCCACACCAAATTTCAAGATACTAGGACTTTTGGTTCGAGAGTTATCGTGAGTACATCTTTATACCCAGACACCCACACAGACACACACACAGACAACCAATTTTTTTTTGGAAAAATACTTTTTTCTGATTCAGAAACGAAATTTTTGAAAAAAAAATGCGATTGCTATACTTTTCTTATAGGAAAGTAATAAGTCGATGTTATTTGGAACGTGTACGTGTACGTTTAAGTGATTTGACCTATCTCTAAAGTACTTAATTTATACAGTAAATAATTTAAAATAATAATACTAGTGCGATATTATAAACTGGTAGTGTCTTATCCATCTGAGTTAATTTTAACAACGTAGGTCGTACGTACAAATACATAATTACCCATATTTATTATATAAGCGTAACGCAAATTCAATATTATCGATTATTATACATGTTTATTGTTTGGACAATCCCAGTGTTATCGCTGTAGATTCAACTGTCCGCTAAAGTCGTAACTATAAACATAGTCCTGCCGCTTTAGTTAAAGAAAATGTCATTGTGCCAAAATTGCAATAAAAACATTAACACACAATCGAAATCTGTTCAATGCGATGGATGTCAAAACTACATTCACGCAGCTTGTGCAGACTTAACTGCCGACGACGTCAATCGCATTACCCGCTCTAGAGCTAAGGCGTTAAGAATCTATTGCCATACCTGCTTTGCTGAAGTTGATACTATTAAATCTTTACGAGATTAGATAAGTAATCTACAAAAAGAAATTATTGAATTAAAGGAAAATTTAAATACGAATATAACTCCTCAAAATACCAGTTCTGACGTTGAACGGGTTATTAGTAAAATTGATGAAAGGAAACGACGCCAATTGAATATCGTTATCTCAGGGGTGCAAGAAGTTGAAACAACTAATGTATGTGACCAAGTAGCTGATATTATATCTCAAGTAGCACCCGATATAACAACCAAATCTTTTCGGAGTTTTAGAATAGGTAATAAAAGCAAGTTGACAACTAGTCGCCCGCGTTTAATTAAAGTTATATTCAACAATGTCGATCACGCCAAAATAGCAATAAAAAACGCTCGATTATTGCGTAGTAATCCGAATTTTAACAATGTTTATATCAATCCAGATAGAACTCCTCTGCAAATGGAATACTTTAAAAACCTAAAAGCTGAGTTCAATAGACGGAAAAATAACGGTGAGTCTAACATTAGAATTAGTTACTTTAACAACACTCCCCGTATTACCGCTGTAAAAAACTAAAAAACCATTTGCCCAACGAACCCGCCTTATCAATATATTACCAAAACATACAAGGACTCAACATGAAGCTAAATAACCTGAAATCAACTATACCAGCACTCAAACATGATATTATTGCTTTTACCGAAAGTTGGCTGAATCCCAGTGTGCTTAATTCCGAAATAAGTGATGAATCATTTATTGTGTACCGAAAAGATCGCGACTTTAATAGGTTCGCGTGGCGGAGGTGTTCTTCTACTAATATCTAATACTTATAAGTCAATCGAAGTTTCTCTAAGTGACTACTATAACAATTTACCAGTTAAGGTAGATATCGTTTGTGTCAAAATATCATTAAATATGACTTCAAACCTATACGTTTTTAATATTTACATTCTACCTGCGATGCGCTCAGAGGATTATGAAAACATTTTTACATTTTTTGAGTTGTTACCTTTTTTGTATAATAGTAAATTTATAATCGTTGGTGATTTTAAAATATCTGATTATAATTCCAATCTAAATTCAAAAAATGCAAAACTATTGAATCATTTTATTGCGTACTTTAGTCTTATTCAGTATAATACAATAACAAATAATGATGATCACATTCTGGACCTAATATTATCTAACTTAAATTGTATCGTAACTAGAGAAACATCGCTTATATGTAACAGATAATATTACTCTCACCCCACTTTAAATATATTATTAAAAACTAATGTAGATTCTAAAAATCATTCTAAACACTATGTTTTACCACTTAAATATAATTTTCGAAAAACTAACTTTGTCAAATTGTATGAGTTAATTGGTAGTTATAATTGGGATCAACTTAATTCTTTTAATAATATTGACACAGCGGTCAAATTTTTCTATTCAGTCTTATCTAATTTTTTTGATCAATGTATACCTCCTAAACAAAATAATATAACTTCATTTCCTCCGTGGTTTAATTATGAAATACGGCAAACATTAAGAAAAAAGAATCATTTTTTTAAAATGCACAAAAAGTTCCCATTCAATGGCAATTATTTACTTAAATTTAAATATTACCGTGCTAAGATTAAATCAGACATTAAAGAATCGTACCAAAGCTACATTAAATCATCTTCAATTAACTCAAATCCAAATAAGTTCTGGAATTTTATAAATTCACAAAAATCGACCTCTTCTCATGCACATATTATGTCACTAAACAACGAACATTTTTCGTCTACTACACAAATTGCAGAAGGTTTTGCTTAGTTCTTTAAAAGTGTATATCCAGCTCCGTCTATCGATTTAGATACAAATACTCACAAGTTTTCACACAACCTTATCTACTTATCGTATATTTCTATTAATGATATCGAAACTGCAATAAAAAAGAACAATTAAAAATAATCTATCGCACGGGCCGGATCTTGTTATTATAATAAAAGATTGTAGCAAACCATTATCAAAAGCTCTTTTTTATGTATTTAATTTGGCAATAAAAACCAATAGCTTCCCAACTGCATGGAAACTGGGTCGAGTAGTTCCTATACACAAATCAGGAGATCGAAGTAACATTATTAATTATAGACCAGTGACAATTATTTCTAATTTTAGTAAAATATTTGAAAGTATTTTGTACCAAACCATTTATTTCAATATTAAAAGCCGGTTATCATTCTCACAACATGGTTTTATGAATAGTAGATCAACTACTACAAATTTGTGTTATTTTACTCACTATATTGCAACAGTCTTAGACAAAAAAGGTCAAGTTGATGACTTTGCAAAAGCCTTTGATACTGTTGATCATAACATTATAATACAAAAATTACATGTTTTTGGATTGTCATCTTCACTAATAACACTTTTGTCTTCGTATCTTCAGAATCGTCTCTTGACAATTAACTTTCGCGGTTACAATACAACACCCTTTCATGCTACTTCTGGTATCCCACAAGGATCAAATCTTGGACCCCTGCTTTTTTTAATATTTATTAATGACATTAATGATATTATCAAGTCAGAACGTTTACTCTTTGCTGATGACTTAAAAATTTTTAAAAACATTGAATCGATTGATGATTGCACTGCAATCCAAAACGATCTTCAAAGCATTAACTGCTGGTGTAATTTAAACAAATTGATTCTTAATTTTGCTAAATACAAAATTGTTTCATTTACACGTAAATTGGTCACAACCGAATTTTGTTATTCTATTAATAATTTACCCGTTACTCGATGCGAAAATATAAAAGACCTAGGTGTTATCTTTGATAAAGAACTTACATTCGATTTACATATTAACGCAATTTGTTCTTCTTCTATAAAAATGATAGGATTTATTATTCGCAATTCTCGTTATTTCTCTAATATTCAAGTAATATATACATTATATTATGCATTTGTTCGATCTAAGCTAGAGTATTGTTCAGTAATATGGGACCCTATTTACCAAACGCAAAAAACTGCAATTGAAAAGATCTAACATAAATTCTTAAAATATATTTACTTTCGAATTATAAAGTCTTATCCACCTGATGAGTTATCTTATAATAACTTACTCCAGATATTTTCATTAAAATTTCTAGAGGAACGACGAAATGCTAACTCGGAGAAATTTCTAGAAAAACTTATACATAATAAAATAGATGATCCAATTTCTCTACAAAACCTAAATTTCCATTTCTCATCAGTCCACACTAGAAACCCAAATTTTTTTTATCTTGAAAATGCACGGACAAATATATATTGGAAATCACCTATTAATCAGATGTGTTCAGATTATAATAGAATTAATAGAATTAAGTAATCCGCTTTTTTTTCTTTCTCTTTGATTTCATTTCTTTATTTTTATTTTACTTTATCTTATTTTAAATACAAAAATATTTTTTTTTGTAAATAGATATGTACATGTATATGTAATCATATTTCATATACATTTGTACGTTTTAAGTTATTGTTATTCTTATATTAATTTTTATCTTTATAATGATTTTTATTTTTATTCTATTTTTATTTTATTATTTACATTTTGTTATATTTTATTTTTTTGTCTTCTTAAATTTTAAATTTAATTTACGTTTATTATATATAAAAACTAGTTTATACCTGTCCTATCATTGGATTTATCTGTTGGGCAGATGTATTCAAATAAATAAATAAATAAATAAATAAGAAAGAGACGAAAATACGAAAATAGCATATGCTACAAGGCTACAGTTTTTAAAGTGAGCACGGCCACTAATGGCCACCACGCTGCCACTTGACATCCCCGTGGATTTTACATGGCTGTACAGTTATTGTAGAGGATATAAAATGGTTGTAATCACGTAACGGCCACCCAATATTTAGTCCTCAGTTTGGTGGTAGCCACGGTTTAGAACCGTACCTTTAGCATGGTAGTAACTAGTGAAAGCCACTTTATAGTTCCTACGACTGTTGCTGCCACGTGAGAATCAATAAAAATGCTAGTTGAGATTTATCTAAAAAAAAATTGGCGTTATACAATTTACTATTAACGTTACTTGAGATAGATGAAAATGATAATATATATTGCAACGCGTTTTTTTAATCTACGATTCTTTAAACTGCGTCGATTTTGGTGTTACGCCTGTTGTGACTGTGACGTGCTTTTTACTTTTAATGCAGATTTGATCTAGAATAAACTCTAGTAAAGCACACGTTGAAATAGTATAAACAAACTACTAATTGATCTTTTGTTTTACCTTTTTGTCTACTAATTTTTCACAAAACGTTTACTCAGAACTTATTATTTCTACATTCTTAAGTGGGGTTAGTTTTCAACTACGTAAATAACACTTGTTCTTTTAAGTTTTTTTTCTAACTGTTTTTATTCGTTTTTAATAGATTTTTGCTTTTTTTCACTATTAATATAAACTTTTAGTTGATTTATACTTTTTTCAGACTCAGCATTTCTTTTATGTATAAATTGTATTTATTTAATCTCAAAACTTTTCACTTGATAATATACAATTAAGTTTTTGGTTTATCTCTATGATAGTGTAGTCAAAATGTTCAACCACTGTAATTTTGTCTCGAGTATAACCTACGGTGTACTAAATTTGTTTTTCAAAAATATTTAAAAGTTTAGGAAAAAGTACATTTTATCATGGCGTGTTTGCAGTCCACATAATCAGTTGCAATAATTTTGAAGATTTTTTGCTTTTTTTTTAAATATCTACAAACATGATTTATAATTTTTTCTAGCGTTCGGGAAATCACCATAAACCTTGCAATATTTTCTAAACAAATATATAGTTTTTTTATGGTTTTATAAAAACACATAACATTGCGTCTCAAATGTAATTGTTTTTTTCTTACATATTAACTATTAAACTTATGTTTATTTATTTTATGAATTTATTTGCTTTAACCGCTTAATAAAGTGGTTTGATTTTTTGTAGTTTTGGGAGTTACGATCTTTTATATAGATTTAGAGCTTGGAGCGATTCCTTTATAATTATCCTTTTTTTTACTTTTAAATATGTACAGTTTAATTTTATTTTAAGGCTTTGAGTATCGTAATAATTTTGCCAGTTCGTTCTCGAATACACTTTCGGTCTTATGTACAGTTTTTATTTGAAAACCTTGTGAGAATTAATTAATATTAATATTTGTATATTAATTGTAGTTTTTAATAATTGTATCTTTATTTTTTTTATTTTTTCTAATGATTTACAATTGTTTAAAATAATAGAATACCTAATATGTGTATTGAATGTTTGTTTTAAATAAGCATTTTCACATTATTCACACTATTATAACATACTTTGCTATTAATAATAATCAAGCAATTAATATTATGCGTATCCTCAAACACTTAATTAATTAGCTAAAAACTTGAGTCTATAGTTACTCTGGGATAGTTGTGAAACATGAGTTTATCAACGTAATTAGTTTACTTCAGTACAATAATATTCTAGAATGGGTTGATTATTGTCCTATTAAGTAGGTGTACAATAGTTAGTACTTGTTGGTCTTATCCCTATAAAGTGAGCACAAGCATTTAGGTCAGTTAGCTTAGATTAAACATATTGCAAAAGCAAGAAAGGGCACCGAAATAGGGTAGATTTATTTAAATGTAAATATTTAGATTTTTACAGCCTTTGCGTTTTTGTACAATGTTAATTTTATTAAATTTTTGTTTTGAAGTGAAAACTATTTTGTTAATAATGTTGTTAAATAATGTTGTTATATTTAAAGTACATTAACAAAATGTTAATTAGCATGTTAGTGTGCACTGAACATGCAAATACGTAACTTACAAAATTGGCGTAACTAACTACAATGTTAAATTACACCATACTATTATTATTGCTTATGTTTAGCTCAAATATCTGTAATCCTAATTTTCAAAGAGCGTTATTCTTGTTAAGATAACATTCTATTGTTTAACAGTGCCGTATTAACTTAAATAACTATCGGTCTGCATACTGGAAATTCTTCGTTCTTGTGTAGGAAAACCAAGCAGATTGCATTCCGACAAAGGTATTTCGCTCTTCTATAGATAAGGTCCAAAGAAATTGCGTTCTTTGTTGTGCGTGATAAACGTTTTATCTTTTCGTTAACTACTTTGCCGTTTTTAAAGCATTCTTGTATACGCACCGTTACATTCAGTTCAAAGATACAATAATACTTTAATATGAAATCTAAATTGTAGTTAATATTGCTCTATCTAATTTTTATTGAATATCGTATACTTATTCATGATGTATATGCATAGATTTCAACTTATTAGACATCTAGGTAGCGAATTCGTATGTAAAAGGAAGCTGTAGAAGGTAAACAGCGCGAAGGTATTTGCAGATTAAAATACCTTTCCTTTTAGCTTTATACAAACGGTTGTCCTTTAAACATTTTACATATTTACTATTAGTTTATTAAATTCCGTTTCAACTGTACTAAATATAATTACATTAACGCAGACACAATTCAATAGGTAATGCTTTATAAATGTCACGAAAAATTCAAGGCACATACTTGACAGAAAGGTTACCCATATCACACAATATAACATTTTAGATCGGCCGAATAAACCTGCTATGTCGTGCTTACAGAAACAGAAACTCACGTTGCCCATAATGATTCTGGTTTTACACACTTGACATATAACTTTGGTTCCGGTGTTATACACAATAGAATAACTATGAATCCACAACGAAATATGAAGAGAGCTGGTTTTAGACCGGTAAAAGGGTTTGACAGATTAACTATTAAATATTATAGGAAGTAACCCTTTTCTAAATCTTATTAAGCCTAAAGGCTGCGAAATATACGCTCAACGATATAATTCTAACCGTAAACCATTCTATAAATTTACGTTACTTGTGTTGCATGATTTTGTCTTTTTAACAAAATTAAATAATATAACACTTAGAAGATTAATTCTAAACTATATAACATTGTTTGACTATTTATTTTTTGTATGTGTAACATTGTTTTAAATTTAAAAAAAAAACTGATTGGTATTATGCCATTGTTGTGAAAGTTATATTATGATACCTATGTTTAAGTTTAAATCAGTCTTTACTTTTTCAAAATGAAATTTAGGCTTTGTTGGATCTAAAAAATTATAACTTATATTTACAAAATTAATAAAAATGATCGAATGCTGACTTATTTTATAATTTTTCGTTTCTTTCATTTTATTTTATTACATTGTTATTTATAATTTTATAGAATTTTATACCAAAAAAAAAAACTGCAAAAAATATTCTTTTTTAGTTGCACTTTAGTTTCTTATAATATTACATTCGACACTGACTAGAAAAAGTAAAATAGTATATTATTATACAAGTTACATAAGGAAGGCTATTATTGCATGAGTAGTTAAGAGCACGACGAGCGAAGCGAGGAGTGCTCTAATTGTACGAATGCAATAATAGCCTCTTATGTAACGTGTGTAATATACTATTTTTTCGACTTTACATTTTAAATTAATTAATAAAATAAATCCAGATTTGAATCTTGACATTTAGGAATTTTTTTTTACAATTGGTATTACTGATAGATTGACATCAATTTTCAAAAATTGAAATTTAAGAGTTTGAATTTTCAATTGAAAGTAAAAACTAAGAATGGAAAATGAAATTGATTGTACTCCTCCTGAAGTACGGGAAGTGGCAGAGGATGCCACAAAGAATTTATTGCCTGTTAAATCAAAACCAGTGTACGAAAAAGAATATGTTCGTTTTAACAAGTGGTGCAAGAATAGTTCGGTTCGAACAATTACAGAAAATTCTTTGTTAGCTTACTTTGTTGAAATGCAGAAGACAAAAAAACCTACATCAATGTGGACAGTTTATAGTATGCCACGCACTTGTCTAAATTTAAATAAAAACGTTGATATTTCCAAATATCATAAATTACAAGCATTTTTGAAACGTAATTCTACTAGTTATCAACCCAAAAAATAAAAAATACTGGATGATTCCCAAAT
Organism: Aquatica leii; assembly: GCA_035610365.1. Lineage (NCBI taxonomy): Eukaryota > Metazoa > Arthropoda > Insecta > Coleoptera > Lampyridae > Aquatica > Aquatica leii. The sequence continues at coordinate 54,311,720 of CM069432.1, forward strand.
AAATAAGTTTTTAAATGAAGCAAATGACCAATGCTATTTAGGAATCAAAGTATGTAATAAATAAAAATAAAAATTATAATTTTTACTCTCATTTGCCTTAGGTTATTTTAATAATGCGATATTCTGGTGCCATGCGACTTGATGAGTTAACTCAAATGGTAATAGATGATATTTAGTTTAAAGAAGATAGTATTCACGTACAAATACCTAAAACTAAAAATAACGTCTCTCGTCTTTTCGTAATTACAAAGCAAACCTGGATTTCAATTATTCAAAAATATGTTGCACTTCGCCCTTTTAACGGTTTTTCTTGACATATCGAAATGGACGTTGTATCACAAGTCCCATTGGAATTAATAAAATTGGTCAAGTGCCACGGGTAATTGCTCAATTTCTGCAGTTGCCTAATCCAAGCCTATATACTGGCCACTGTTTTCTACGATCCAGCGCCACACATTTAGCTGACTGTGGTGGAGATCTATTAACGATTAAAAGACATGGCGGTTGGAAGTCATCGGCGGTCGCAGAAGGTTACGTGGAAACAAGTCTGTTGAATAAAGTTGCGGTTTCGAATCTCTTGTCTTCCAACTCTACTGTGACAGGACCACATACTTCGGCTACAGCAACTGTAACAAGTACGTCATCAAAAGTGTAGATGAATGAGAATTTACAACACACTGTTGTAAATGAGACAATTCCAGGTATATGCATTAATGCACAAGACAACGTAACAATAAATTTAAAATTCAATAATTGTACGTTTAATACAAAAAATTAAGATTACCTTTTTTCATATAAGTACTTTTCTTTAATTTAAATCAAAACAAATCCGTTTTTCTCTAATTACTTTTTCAATTTAAAGATGCAAACAAAAATAGCATAAAATGTCAGGTTATGATGTTAAGAATGTAGACACAAAGTTCATTCAAATACCAACTTGAAAATGCATAACAGTATCGTTATATACTTTTAGTGACTTTATAACGATACTGGTATTGGTGTCGTTATAGACTTATTACGGTTGTTAAGTCGAAAAAATTTATTTTATCTTATTTAGTTGTTTAAGCCAGTAAATATATATGTTTTATTAAAAAAAAACTATTTAACAAATTACTTCTTGTAATAGGGTGCTCTAAATAAATATTGTAAGTATTATACAGGGTGTTTCATTAATAATTGGATCAATATTTAACGCAAATCACTTAGATAAAATGTGACTCCCTACTGAGTTACCGGGTGTTTCGTTTAAAAATTTCAAAAGTAATTTTTCACAGTAGACTTTACAACTATTTGACGTATCCTTGTCATACTTGACGGGAAGCATAGGTATTGTACATTCTACTAAATTATGTTAAATAAACGTTTCTGGCTACTACTAGAGGCGTACAACAGGGACAAGTGAGTGGTTGAACCTTCCCAAATTTCACGCCACTGGCACTGGTGGAATTGTAATTTTAGCACATTTTTTTATTTTCTACTACTGTTTATGTAAATAACCTATTTTTTCTTTATAGCCATAAAATGATTATTTTTTGAGATATTTAAAGTTAAACATAAAGCTGAACAGTTATTTTGATTTTAATGTGTATTAATTACGTTGGTGTTTTTGGGTCATAGGCCGGCATTTATTATACAATTGAAACTGTAATCCGTATTAACAAAAGGATATAATGTTATTTAATGAAATTTTATAAAAATAATACATGCATTCAACTTTTAAAAACAATTTGTGGTTCTGAAAAGAACAATTTTGTTATAATCTAAATAATCGAACAATTTTAATAACACTAAAATATCAAAAATACGTTTTATCTACTATAAATAATAAGAACAAAACTTAAAAACCTTTTATAAGAGATGTTCAATGTGACACCCATTTACCTCAAAAAGCTTAACAATTCTTTCGCTAAACAATCTTCTAACTTTAAAAAATATTTTTGATTGATTGCCAATAGAATTAACGGTATTTACTAACTATTTACCAAACAACAACTAAATAAATAATCTTGAACTTTGTTGCGTTTTGGTAAAATTTGAAAAGCTTTAAGTGCTTATAAAAAGCAAATATAGCGTTAATTACGAATGATGAGCGACAGTGATGACCAAGTTTTCGTTATAAAAGTTTTGGAAGCTAAAAGAAACGAGATATCAAAACTGATCCGGACAAAGTCTTCTGGACAATATACATATTTTGAACATTAATTATTAAATTACTCTAATATGCCATGGTTTTGTGTTGTTTTCCTAAAAAAAATGCTAGAGGTAAGTTTTTTAAATTCTAGACTGTGAGAGAATTGTAAACTTCTATCAGTTTTTTTTCAGTACTAGTTGCCCAGCAAACATAAAATTGATAATGTTTAGTAACCGTTTCAAAACAAAAAATTTATGCTTTACTCTTGTTTCAAACATAAAAGAAACCTAAGTGCAATAAAATAGCTATAAGTCCATCGCCGTTTCACTTATTTGAATCAGTATAGTTTTGGTAGTTAAAATTTAAATCTGTTGCATTCGGTTTACGTTTTAAAAGCTTCGTTCTTGAACTAATACTAAATAATCTATACATATATGATTTTCTTGTTTCAATAATGTACTAAAACAATTCTTTCGAATAATATAATAATACATTAGTTTTGGTTTTAAAATGTAACAATTAAATCGATATTTCGAATGCACGTTTCATTTTTTATTGTACAATGAATTTGTTTAAATACAATATTACATTCAGTTTCAGTAGGTTTAAGTTTTCCAAATATCCAGATTATTTATCAATTATTTTTTACATATTGCAACTTTCTTTGATGTGGTACAAGTACAAAAAAATTAATTACATTTTTTTAACAAAAAAAAACAAACTAAATATAAATCAGAAGAAAATTATAAAAACACTGTGACTACCTTTAGCTGTACATAATCGTATATAAAATTTTGAAGAATTGAACTGTAATTAATGTATCATCAGATTAGGCAATAATCTACCTTAACGTGTGTTAATTTGCATTCTTTTTTATTGAAAATTGAAACATGATACATAAAGAACAAAAATGACGATAATATTGACTACATTTAAGGATTATAATCAAGTGTTTTGACTTACCGTTTATTGTTCCATTTTGTAATTGTACACACAGCATCACTTATCAAACTACAACCGAACAAGTCAAAAAATTTCAATTTGCAGCGTAAGCGTTGACGGAGGAGGATAGTAACGACTAATGATAACTAATCACAAAGTATTCGTTTTTACTAAAACGATTCCACTGTTTTGAAAATAATTTAATCTTATTTAATCGATCTTAAAGCAATTCTAGTTATTCCAACAATATTCGGTTTTAATAAATCAGTTTGTAGACGATTGCTGATTATTGGAAGAAAATTGCAAGTACTGTTTAAAAATGATTGTGATAAATCGTAACTCTTTCAATTTATTCACTATCAGTTACATGTATATGAAATAAAAATGGTACTAACACGAAACAACGTAATGAAACAATTGTTTTAATTTTGTGACGGTAACAGTTTCAATCCGTGTTTACTGGGTGTATAGGTTTATATTATTATATATAATGGTAGGTTAAGGTTGTGAAGTAGCACTATTTTAACTGCAGATAAATAATATTTTATTTTTAACTACTGGTTAATAATAAACATATATATATATGTACATTTTCTGATAATTTTATAACTGGAAGTTTGCGCTTTCGTGTGAATATTAAAGAATTAAATATATTTTACATTTGTAATTTTAGTAAAACCAGAACTTACGTTATCTATTTATTTTGTGTTCTAAGCTACAATTACGTCACAATTGACAACTGTCACAACGACAAAACAAAACGAAATCTTGATTTCTAATTTGAAATTAATATCTTATATTTGATTTAGTAACAGTTTGGATGAAAATGGTTTTAATAATTCTAGAAGTGGAAAAAATTGTATATAGACTAATGGTTAAGAAAATTATTAAAACCCACGCGACATATATTTTTAAATGCTGTGCGTCTTGCTATATTATCTTAAGTTTTAATTATACACAATACTTTATTTCATTTAGATAACTGTTATCGTATTGTAGATTCAGCATCTATGAGGTTGCTTTGTGTACACTTAAAATATGTGTGTGTTGTTATCTATCGCGGTCATATCGGTGCAAGATGTAGACGGAAATTTACATTTGGTGCGTGCATTATTGGATAGCGGCTCGCAAGCAAATTTTATACTTGCTTTTAAAGGTACTCTGCTCCAACTTTATTAATGAATATTTATGATTAGGGCATATACCTCCAAGCATTTTATCAGATAGTACACAATCGTATTTTCTTCCCCATCACACAGTATGGCGATTAGATAGTTTATCCACAGAAGTACGAGTAGTTTTTGACAGTTCGGCCATTACCGATTCCGGTTGTTCACTGAATTCTTATCACTCCACAGGCAAACCTTGCCAAAATAAAATTTTGTTGCGTTTCAGGCAATACAATTATGTAGTCTGTGCAGACATCGAAAATATTAAATCATAAATATGAATCCATACAATTGATCGTCCTTTGCAGCAAATAATATGGCGTAATGACTCAAGAAACTTTATCTTTCAATTTTACTAAATTCAGCGTAAATGAAAATCTTACAAAGAGAAGGTTGCTTTAAGATAGTTCAAACTTATATGAACCGTTAGGTTTTATAAGTCCTTGCGTAATTATTGCTAAAATACTAATTGAACAACTATGATCTATCAATGGGTATGGGACGATGAAATTCCATATCATCTGAAAATCAAATGGATTTATTTTTGTAAACAGTTATCTAATTTAAATAATTTAACCATTAACAAAAACGTAGTTTGCATAAACGTCAAAGTTGTAGAATTTTACGGATTTTGTAATGCTAGTAAAGACGTATATTCGGTAGTAATTTATTTAAAAAGTTTAGAGGAACATAAACTTAATGTTGACTTATTGTGTTCAAAAACAAAGGTTATTTTTTTAATACGGTTAAGCACTTCATGTTTAGAGCTGTGTGGTGCAATGCTATTGGCAAAACTAATGAATAAAGTAATTATTTTACTTACTCTAAAAAATATCAATTACTAGTTATGGTCAGATTGTTTTGAGCTACATACATTTCTCTAGCAAATCATTATCGGTATTTGTAGGCAATCGCGTAAATGAAATTATGATTATCATGAATTCAGATGTGAACAAATGGTTCTACATTAACGCTGCCGATTAAGCGTGCAGAAGAGTGTTGCCTAATAAATTAATAAGTTTAAATCTATGGTGGAAAGGTCTAGAATTACTTCATGAAAATGTAATTAATTTGTCAAAAATACCGTAGCGCAAGGGTAGCAAATACAGTAGTATAAAGTTCTCACTTCTTGTAAATCAGTGATGGGCGCGTATTCTACATCATGTAAAAAATTTAATTCTCTACGTGTAGAAAATGACAATTTTCTACATGACGCATTTGATGTAGAAAATGTCGACTATGTAGAATATGTATATAAATACAAATAAAACGCGGGAAGTAAGCTATTTAATAGAAAAGTAAGTTCTGAAAAATTAAGTATTTACTGTTGTACTGCGCAAAATTTGGTTAAAAATTATCAAATATTTGTTTATAAATTTCCTCGACGTTTTGGTTCTGTTATACGTTGTTACTCGTTATATTCTTTTTACGTTTTAAAACAATCTATTGAAATCTCCTTGTATAACATTTGCTAAGTATTTTTTAGGTTAGAATTTGTTACGAACGAAATTTTCATTGCGTACGCCTATGTATTTTGACTTGAAATTAGCTTACGGTTTGGACGCCCTCTACCAATCCTTTCTCGTGACTGTCATTCGACGAAGTAAACGTCGAGATTTTTCGATGTGATTCTTAAATTTTTAAGAACATCACGTGTGATGAACATAAATTTATAAATCGAGGGAGAAGGTAGTACGATTCTTTCGGCACGGGGTAAGATATTTTGTCTTAAATCTATCAAGGGTCTTTCGTAATTTCTGTATTCATATGACAGCCGGTTCCGACTACGTTGTCTACCATTTTGGAATTCAATCAACCATTGGGATGCATAACTCCTAATAATGAATAAATCTACCGAGCATATCAGCTGTGTGAGGGTTTGCTACTCAAGTAACATCGGGGTCTAGTCGAACGTTGTGTCGCGGATGTTGATTTGGAATTAGCAGTAGATTGTGTTATCAGTCACCTGTCTTGAATTGCTACTTACGTCGTTCGATACCTTGGGGTTCGATATTATGCTTAATGAAGAAGTCGAATGTGTTATCAGCCACCTGTGTTAAGATTATTTCTTACAGTACACGATACAACGGGTTTTTATATGCCATTTAATTATTTATTAATACTATCTTTTGTAGCTTTTGTTCTGTGTGAACTCGATTATGATCCGATTTGCTTTTCACTATTGATTACAGGCCACTGACGAGAAAACGTTTTCTACGTGTAAGTGGAAGCTGGATGTTAGGTGAGTTATTTATTTGACTTTTTATATCGAGATCACCAAAGTTATACACAGAATTATATTTAAATGTTAATGATTGTAACTGCGTTATTGCTTATATACCAATAAGGTAATCTTAAACATGTCATACTTGTATCGCATGCTGTGAGGGAAAACCTAGTTATTCGGGGACTTTCGATGCTGTCCTTTTCCATATAATTTTCTTATGTGATGTGAGTTGCCGATACTACAGGCATTTATATAGGAGGATTGTGATATAATCTAGAAAATTTTATGTACTCCTTAATCAAAGTTTCCTCTAATTATTATTGCAAATTGTTACTCATTTTAGAAGTTAAGGTTGGCGCATAAGCAAACTGTGATAGGTATTAATTCTACCTGGAAAACATTAACTTTCATATCTTCTATTATTATCCAACGTTAAGCCATTAAATCGATTATACTTGTTAATCTTTCTTTTTATCTTTCCTGCTCCTGTGATTATCATTACCTATTAATTACTTTTGGCTACTCGAACAGCCGAGTATAAGGATTACGAACCTTAAATTGAGTTACAAGTTTATACCGTCTGTCTTGAGCGGGACAGAAGTGACTTTGGATCAGCTCTGGCGCCCTGAAACATCTTTTCTGTAATTATTGTGGACCTCCCCATCTCCGACTATTGTGAGTTGGCCGTGCAAGGTTCGTAAAACCGAAAAGCTTGTAACAAATTGTTTCTATTTGATTTACAGCACAGAATAAGTTACTTATTGTGTTTACAGTAAAAACAGTAGTAATTAATGATTAAAAAGGTTTTTTGTGTTATAGTTTTAAACCAGTGAAAGCGGAAATTAAAAACTTGTTTGTTTTAAAGCACAAAACATTCATAACTTCATCGATTCCTTTTTGTAAATAAATTGTAGCTGGTCAGTGGATATAACCAGCCAAAAAAGTTTTTCAATTTTCTGATGCTGCAACAGAAAATCTTGTAAATTATTGAAAGAATCTGATGTTACCGAAGACTCACGCTCCAAAAAAAGTGGTTAACAAATTGAATTAGATCATTACCAAAGTGATTTAAGAAGGTTTACACGTGTACTACTGGTAATCAAAGTTTTATGTAATCAAAGTATTAGTGGAAAAAATTAAAACAAGATCACCTACATGGAATAACATAAAACTTTACGAAAGTATATTTTTAAATTAGGGTTGGTACAATAATAAATGCAATAGTTTAATAGAATGGATGGTAAGACAATGGTAAGACTGAGAAAAACCTACACTTGCCAATTGTGAAAAATTGATATGTTGGTATAGTGTGACGAAAAACCTGGTATTTATAAATCTAGTGAAGTAGAGTAACACCGTATTATAGTGCATTTGTAAGGATTGGTGACTTTAACTACAGAATCTGTAAACAATAACTGGAAAAGCAACTTATTCTAAATCTACGCCGTAAAGGTCTTATCGTTATGGCAATACACCATATTGCTGATTCAGAGTAATCGAAAAGAAGATACTTGATTGTGATTTGAAGCAATTGGAATCTTTATAACTGAAATGTGAAAAGCAGTATTTATAATGTTAGTTAAGCAATATTCCACATCAAAGTTATTATGTAGATAAATTACTATTATGCTATAGACATACTGTTATTCGATTTTCTCTCTATCACACAATGTCTTACATCTACTTATAATTATATCAAGTCTCGTGAAAAGAAACGTTTCAATAAAATAGTGATTTATTAATTAAATAATTAATATAAGTTGAATGTTAAATTGTTATAATTACATGTTGTGCAAGTACAAATTTTAACAGCTGATCTGTCTTTTTTGTTTACTCTTGATATTTTTAACTATCAAATCAAAACATAAATAAATATTAAATGTAAAACATCAAATTATATTTTCTTAGACTGCAATCGACAATTTGTCATTACTAAAGCTATCTAAAACTAAGTCTGCACGATACACACTAATGAAGTTTTTCTTTTAATGGTTTTAGTTTATACAAATGTACATATACATAAAGGATAAAATAACAATGTTTACAATGGAACATGAAAAAACTGAATTATAAGATGAATATAAAACCACATCAAACCACTGTTTTCATCGATATCTTGATGGAAATCGTTGAACCTACTGACATTTCAAATAAAATAAGATTCTTGTTGAAAATAAAAGTTTTTTTACATTTTCTTGATAATTATTAGACAAATTTTAAACAAATTCGAAACTTAAGTACTGCTTTGTAGGTGTTTTGCTTTGACTTTGGTATATTTAAATATTGCTACTCGGTGCACAGGTAGGTTTTTAAAAATTGCGCTTATTCCAGCTTATTTTACACTGCTGTAAATGCACAATGGTGCACAATTTAATGCAAAATTAATGTTAATTACGGCAACAGTATTTTATTAACACCTCCAAATTATGCAGTCTATTATATGGAAAATAGTTGGTGAAGTGGTTTTTAACAAGCAAATATTTGCAAAAAGTTTTTGTTGAAATGGCATGCAAAAATGGCTATGTACGTAAATTCCAAAGTTAACAAAGCTGTAGACAGATATGTAACGGTTCATTATGTATATTTTGGCCGGAGGAAAATAAAGACGAGAAAGTGTTAATTGTGTATACAGATACAACTCTTTATGCGATGAATGCAACGGGAGCATTATAAATGTTTCTAAATACATATTAAGCCTATGGTTTGCACAGTTACAAAACACATCCGCAATATGTTTCTGGAAGTTAATCACATAATTTTTTTTTATAAATGACTTTTTCGTGTGGAATTTTATAAAAACACAGGTGACATTTATAGAAAACTTTTGCTTAAAATAGAATTATATATTTTTTTTGATAAGGATACTTTTGTTCGTATGGAATCAGCGCAGAAAACGACTGCAGAAGAAGCTGTAGTGAAATTAAACTACTGCTTATTCTTTTAAAAAAAATTATTTACAGTTTCTCATCAGTGAACTAAATGTATTAGTTCTATATTACAAGGTTAACTACTACTTTAATACATTTGTTCCTTTCCAATTTTGAATTAGTCATCACATAAAAAATTGATAACGTCAATATTTTTTTTATGGTGCACTGGCTACAAGGTCACACTTTTTCAACATTATTTATATCAATTAATCATTACGCTTTTTATATTCGTTGCTTTGATGACGTTGATTATTGTAATCTGAGTTTGTTTGTACTTTTGCGTTATGGATACTATTAAGTCAGTGTACATTGTACTAGCGTTGGCTGAACGAATGTATAAATACTCGCAAAGCCTATGTTAAAAATCGTAGTCACCGCAGGATCCGAGATATAGGAGGCGCCATCGTATATTTAGGATCCGAGATTTTAGTTCATTGCCGGCAGTTGTAGTGTTTACATCGTACCGTTGACTGAACGATCGTACTTATATTTATGCCGATAAAAATGAATACGACGGCGAACCATATTTGCATATACAATAACTGTTTTAAAAGTAATAAAGTTCATAAAAAAATTATTTTCTTTAAATTTCCTGTAAAAAACTGTAAAATAGCTGAGGAGTGGAAAAAACTCTGGAAATATCAAAATTGCGCTTATTGACGTTAAAGACCTAAAAAATAAACTAATTTGTGAAAAACACTTTTGTCCGGAAGATATTATTAAAAACAATAAACGAAAATTGTTAAGAAAAGATGCAGTGCCTAAAATATTTACAGAAAAAGGTACCTAGGCAGTTTGTTTCTTTATTGATAAAATTTTTAAACATTCTTGGCACTCATATTACCATGTAATCATATATTATTTAATTTTATAGATAAAGATGAAGCATTGTGTTCATCTGCATTAACTGTTAAAAATGATGATATTATTAAACCTTCGAGCAGTGGCTTACCTCAGTCCCTTAAAACATATGTAAGGAAACGCTCTTTTTGCAGTTCAGATGATGATAATTTAACAACCGATTTACATAAATTGCATTTACCTAAACATGTACCAAGAATTACCTTTACTAGTTCCAGCACGGATAGTTCACCTTCAAAATTAAGTGATCGAATTTTTACAATGGAATCTCCTACCAAAACAGTATTAAAAAAACAGTGTAAAATATTGTCAAGTAAATTAAATAAGCAGAAAAAAAATACAAAGCCAAACTCTCGCAAGCGTATAGATTGAAGAAAAAAATATTCTTTTAGTGTAGGTACGATGCTTAATAATTTATTATTAGGTAAAAGCACATATTTAAAAGTATTTGCAAATATGCAGTTATTTCATAAGAAAGGTGCCAATTGGACAAAAGCCGAACAACAATTAAGCCTTTCTTTACATTACAAATCTCCATCGGCTTATAAATTTATGTTGTATAATCTTAAATTGATGTTATCTGCAATAAGAACAATTCAATCATGGTTAAAAGTTATCAATTTAAGAACAAGATGCAAAACAGTTTGACCAAAAAACTTTACTTAAAAGCAAAGACTATGGAAGAAAGAGAAGAAATGTGTGTGGTGCTGTTTGATGAGACTTCGTTGAAACGACAGTTAGAGTTTAACAAATCTGAAGACTTTGTGGAAGGTTATCATGATCTAGCCTCGCTGGGTAGAAATAATAAATTAGCAAATACTGCGTTAGTGTTTTATATTCGTGGACTGCTGCATAATTGGAGAATACCTTTTTGCTATTTTGTTTCTGCGGGACCTGTCAGCAGCAATTCATTACAACAACTTATTAAACATGTTGTTAAAAAATTGGAACAAATGACATTTAAACCAATGGCTTTAGAATGCGATCAAGGGTCAAATAATCGTCATGCATTCAATTTACTAAACGCCATTAAAGAAAATCCAGTGATAGACATTGATGGACAAAAGTTATTTACTTTATTCGACGTGCCCCACTTACTAAAAAGTTTGAGGAATAATTTAATGAATACGAGACTTCGATTTGTTGTTAACACTAGACCTATTGCATGGACCGATATAAAAAAAAACATATGAGATCGATCAACATAGTCTTACTACTAGGATGGTAAAAATAACTTTAACTCACCTTATGCCCACCAATTTTCAAAATATGATAGTTAAGTATGCGGCACAAATTTTTTCGCATACCGTTGCTGCAGCAATTAAAACAGCTGCGTCAACTAAACAACTCGTTGGTTCCACATCTCTAGATACTGCAGAGTTTATCGAAACTGTGAATAACATTTTTGACGCACTAAATAGTAGGGTTTTGCGCGATCCTAACCCATATAGGCGTCCGTTATCCATTTACAATAGTAGAACAGAAAAGATGATGCAAGATGGATTACAATATTTTAAAAACATAGAAGTTTTCGAAGAAGTGAAGAACAAAAAACGGAACAATATCTACTGCTTAGACGGATTTCAGTGGACAATAAAATCAATTTTTTTTATTGTGGAGTCATCTTCAAGATATAAATATAAAATATTTGTTAACTGGTTTTTTAAATCAGGATCAGAAAATTTTTTTTCGATTGTTAGAAACATGGGATTGTTTAATCCAACCCCACAGTTCAAAGATGTCGCATAGCAATTCAACAAAATATTAACATAAGACTACAAATGGCAGCGGCAATTGTGAAATTGATAAAGACGATGAAATTTTGAATACAGACATACAAGAACTTGATGTTTCAAATACGTTCAATCAGCAAGTTCAAAGTACTTCTTTAGGTGTGCCAGTTAATGCTAGTGATAACAACAATAAAGAATTAAAACAATCTAAAGGTGATACATTTTTTGAAAGCGGGAAAAAAAGAACGATTTAAGCAATGTTGCCGTAAATACCTTAGAATCTTGTTCAAATATATACGTGGCCGGTTATTTAACACATAGTATTAAAAAAAATTCAATTGTGAAATTTGTGCTAATACCCTTACCAAAAGTGGAAATGATTTCATAAACAAAAATGAAGCATTCTTAATGTACAAAGATTATTTTAGTGGACATAATATACAATTTTTAAAGAGACCTTCAGATGCATTTGCTAATATTGTATCATGTCTTTTACAGACTTTTAATACATCATTTGATCAACATAAATGTGGCATGAATGTTAGCAAAAACATAGAGACTGATTTAAAAACAATTTTACAAACAGTGTTCCAATTGGTTTTCGTTAGATACGCCTGTATTATGTGTACCTCAGCAACAACATATTTTAAATTTATTTATTAAAATGAATATACATAGACACTTAAAATGGGAATCGGAAAAGTACGTAAAAATGAGTAAGAGAGCATCAAGCCACATCGAAAAGTCAGAATTTTATCGTAAAGATGATTAGCCTGATTTTTTTTTAAATTTCTAATATAAAGTTTTTTTTAAATAATGTGTTGATAAATTAATATGATTAATTATGATGAAAAGTGTCATATGGTGAAAAATGTACGTAAACAAAAAGGATTGGCCGGTATAGCACCTAAAAATAAATAAAGTTACTTATAATTTTAAGTAAGTTAGAATTCCAAGTGTGTCATTTCTCTGAATAAAAACTATTCACTACTGTAATACATAGTTTTTCATAGAAGAAAAAAAGTTATACGTATGTTATAAGAAAAAGAAAAAAGATAGGGTACTTACATTTCTTACTAGTGAGTTTTTATTATTTCGTTAGATTCGTTTTTAGGTTAGATTTAGTTATGTGTAGACACCTAATTTTTCGTTGTAAAGAAACATATTGCTTTTAAATAACCAAAAGAAGATATGCTGTTTTGTAGTTAGTAGATATATTTAGGCGTTTAACTTTTTTTTCTTTATATCTGCGTAGCAAAGAGTTTTTTGTAGATATTCCATACATGCGTTTAAGACCAAAATAAAACGAAAAAAGTGTTTATCTCATTTTAACTAAAATTTCTAATTCTTTTATCTTTAGGAACAGTACCCTTATGTGTAACATTTGTTCAGTTAACGGCATACGAACTCAATTTTTTTTAATAGTCCTACAAACATTATTTTTTCAACTGATCAAATTACATACCGTTATCTAAGAAAAATGTTATATCAGTCAACGATATCTGTTACATACAACAAACGAAAATTTTATTATTGTTGTCATTACATTCCAAATATTACTTTTAACCGGTCTTTCACCCGTCTTATCAGTTTAGTTTGCGTTGCAAACAACTGCGTCGCTACTATCCAAGAGTAAAGTTTGTAGAAAGCGGGGTGCAGGGAGCCACAAAAGTGACATAGTAATACGGTACGATTTTTACCATGCCGTTGGGAGTCTATACATTTCTTCAGTCAACGGTACTAGTTCATTTTGCAAATACGCAATTGTCAGCATTGTTATATATCTCATATTTGTTTAAAGGTTGCGAACGAATACGCAGATGTATGCAGTCATAAGCTGTAATTACGTTGAACGGTCGATAGTCTCCACATGAACAAAGTTCAATCTGCTCTTTAAGTGCTCGATAGAAAAATGATACCTAATTATCCTTAGGTATTTATACTGTACTTTCTTGTAACATTAATTTAAACTAATTTTAAGCTTTGTTGGTGCAATTTTATGGCCAATTAGTAGTAGTCTTACCAAAACACTACTCAATTGGTCTGTTATTTTTTAGATCCAAAATTAGATGAATGTCGGTAACGGATGTGTGAGATTTTTTATTACCGAGTTTTGTAAATTTAGCAGTTTACTGGCTCAAGAGTTTTATTTCAACCTTTAGTCTGTATAGATGCAGGAACAGGCACTATAACTTAAAAATGTATTGATTGTCTGCTAAAATGGCTTAATCCTCGAGGTTTTTTTTTGGTTGTAGCTGCTACAAAAGTTGTTACAGCAATAGAATGTTGTGTTTATTTGTTTAATCGGAGTTACTCAAGATACAATTGTCGCAGTTTGCAACTATTTTCTAAATTTCTAAATAAAAACATATAAATATATTGTCCAATTACTTAAAACAAAAGTACAGTTCCATTACAAAATTATTTAAAATGTTATTAGGTCTAAATAAATATATTCTAAAATAAGCAACATAGATAAAACCTTGTTCTTCAGCTTTCAAACGTTTTTACTAAAGCTCTTAAAATGCTTTAAAAAAGGCTATTACGGTGACTAGTAGTATACGTTAAATAATTCAAGTTGTAATAAAAACTTGAAGTAGCTGTGAGTAATCTGAAGTAGGGAAATCCACTGTTTTAGTTTACTAAACTGTTACGGCAACATTAAAATTATTAACTGCAAACTGTCTATTATAGTGACAACCTTAATTTTAGTCGCTGTATCTGTATTTTATATAATATGTGTACATTTAAATTTTTTTAAAATAATATATATTTTTATTTACCTACATCACTTTTTTTAAGTTGATAATTCCTGTTTTTCTAAAGAATTTTTATTTTTAATTACATTTTTAAACAAAATCAAGTGTACTGTTATCATGTATTATACTTTAAGTTTGTTCGCTTCAGGCATTTCACTTACTTTATTTACGAGGTCATATTTTCTTTTATAACAGTAAGAAAACAACACATTTTTGTTACCTTGTTTATTTTTTATTAATATACAGTGATTGGTTTTCAGCTATGCTGAGTCAATTACGTTGTTTAGAAATTTCAATTATACTGCAAACAAAAAAATTACTTGAAACAATCAAAATAATTTTGGTAAAAGTAATAGTTACTGATAAAGCATAACTTATTTTTTGTTTTCTTTGAACAAAAAATATTACTAACATTTTGACGTTCGCGATAATAAAATTGCAGAATTTTCATAAGTAATTGCTATTATTATTACTGGTATAAAATATGCAAACAAAAAAAAAATGATTAGGCGAGTAGATTCTGATTGTGTTTAGTAATTTTGCAAATATACTGATTTTGCATGTCGTTTAACAGAGTCAAATTAGTTATAAAGAAAAAACAACATTTAAAAACATTTACTAACTTCTTATAGCTAATTTTAAAATATTCAATTAATTTGGCTTTATTTAATGTTAAATCTGGAAATAATGGATAGTCTTCCAAATAAATCAGAGTTTTAAGTGTATTATAAATTCACAATATTTTGGTTACTCTCTTACATTAATTATTTTTTTTTAATGGCAAGATACTAATAACAATAATTTTTTGGAACCTCTAGTATTATGACCGTACTGAAGTACAAAAAATTGGATTTGCTGCGCGTGTGTACGTTCTAGAAAAGTGAAGTTGCAAAAGCGCCACTTCTACCACAATTAATTTTTTATTTTGTTTATCTTTGAAGATTGTATTATCCATTTTAAAGTTTAAGAAATACAAAATGGGATTTTAAATTGTAATTATTCAGAAAAAGGTTCTAATTTAGTAAGAAAATTTTAGCAAGTATAAGTGAAGTATTGTTACTTATAGGCAGACCTGCGTTTGAATACAAGTTTAATTATTAAAAATGACAAAATTTTGATTCAAACATAATGTTTGACAATTAGATAAAAAATCGCAATAGAACAAAAATAACCCATTTTATTTACTATAAAAGATATTGACGATATTTTAGTTGTATTAACAGGTAATAATTATGACTTAGACCTTTGTTTTCATATTCTAAATTTATTACCTCCTAACATTAAATTCACTTTTGAAAATAATCTAATAATGTTCTTAATTTTCTAGATATATCTTTAAATAATAATAATTCTGTCAATGGTATTGTAACGATTTTTACTAATAAAAACTAATTTATTTAAACGACTAAAAATATGTTTTACTTATACTAGAAATATGTACACTTGTAAATTAACCGAACTAATGAAATCTAATAATATTTAATAAAAACACTTACACTAATTAAGATAAGATAAAGTCCGCGGATAGTTCCACACAATTGTTTACATTAAAATCACGTACAAGATTATTCTCGGTATATTTATGTACACACACGTGCTAACGACTTATTTATTTCATTAGTTGAATAATCTTCGTAATACCGCTGTATTCGCATTATGGCAATAACTGACCTACGATTTGTTTCGTCGGTATATATACACATTTTGAAAATCATTCTTGAGTGTTCCATATCTTTCAATATATCTTCTAGAAGATGGATAACAGCTTCTAGAAGGCTCTTGAATTTGCAAATAACTTCTCGAACGTTTCAGTATTGATCGTAAAAAACTACTACTTTTCTTTTTCTTTTTTTCATCTTTTTTCACAAAAAATGTTATCTTTTAGATTCTTTTTTAACCGTTTACACAAATTACCTCTTGATAAATTTATTATTAATAAAAAACTTAATATTATTTATAATTTAGCTAATAATAATAATTTTCCTCTAAGTATAATCAAAAAACTTCAAAATAAAATTTGTAATTCTATTACTAATAAAAACCTTTCAACTTTTACTTCACTTTCTGATAACATTAAAAACCCATATTTTTCTCTTCCTTACATTAGTCCATCTTTTTTTCAATTTCAAAATTTATTTAAACATTATAATATTAAGATTCATTTTCTATCTAAACTTGATTTAAAATCTTTACTTGTTAATAGTATAGATAAAGTTGATATTCTAAATAAATCTGGTGTTTGATGATTAAATTGTGGTAGCTGTAATTTTGTTTATATTGGACAAACTGGTTGTAAATTGCGAACAAGAAAAAAAAATTTTTTTTACATTAAAAACAATAATGTTGGTGTTAATTTATCTAATAAGTCTTCTTTTGTTAATCATATATTAGAATATAAAGTAACTATAAAATTCTTCATATTATTTGCAATAATAATCTTAAATTAGATTTTTTAGAAATAAATTGGTAAACATTATAATTTAAAACTAGATGCGCGTGTTTAACTGAAGTTGTTAATTTTCATAATTATTTTCTTTTTTGTAAATAGCACTTTTTTGTTTTATTCTAAATTAATTTAATTTTCCAGAAATCGTCTTGAAATTGTGTCCAAAGGCGTAACATTTTCCTGCTTATTAACGCGCAGGGATATGTTTGGTATCGACTCCAAAAAGTAATTTCATAACTGCGTACATTGTCAATGCAAATGTGAAAATGCCACCAGAGTAAAACACTAGTTGTACGTTGTGGTTTTAGTCTGCGGTATATACAAAATGTATTTGAATTTTGCGGGTAAAAATCTGCATGTCAACGTTTCCACTTCTATAGCAATTTTTAAATAAGCAAATATCTTATTACAAAATTATCAAATAAAATAAATAAAAATAAAACTTCTGGTCTTCTGATAACTTTTTGTTTCTTGTTTCAAACTTACGCAATAGCGTAAGTCGTAGATTTTTCTTTAGTTTACTGTAAAATATTATATAACATTTTAGTGGTTAATAAATATTTTCGGTCGCAATTAGACATTTTGCATTTCTCTTATTTATTATGATTTTGAACAATTGTATTTTGTATTTTGTATTTTTGTAGAGTACATTTACTTTCAAAAAGACTTTTGCTTTTTTTGTATTTTTGCTTGTATTTATTGTCGCTTATATTCTCTATTTGCATTCTTAAATCCATCCATTGACTAATTGTTTTCGGGTTTTACAAGAAGCCAGCGTAGGTAATAAGAAGAGTCTCTAAGTTTTGTGGGTTTTTGCGACGCTGTAACAAGTTTTGGCTTTGAGCTTAGTTGCTAATTCAAGTAAACCGATCAGTAGTTTTATTAAATTATTGACTATTCTATCCTATCTTTCATTATTTTCTTCGTCTTTAATAACATGTTAAATACTATTTCTTTAAATTAAGACTGAATACGTTAAATAGAAGTTTTTGTAAAAGATTATTTACTTTAGACAGCTTAAAACCTATATCGGTTCTATAAAATTTAGTCTACAATAATACGGTGGCAATGGTAACCTCTAAGGCTGACCTTCATCTTCTTCTTCTACCAAAAGAGTCCATTGGGTAACTGTCTTTGGCCAGCGTTGTTCTAGCATTCTTTTAACGTACTCATACCACTGTAGTTCTCGGTTTTCTAATCGCTTCCGTTTTTATTTTGTTTTGTTTTGGTTTTTACAAGTCTCTTCATAAAATCGAGTTTAACTGCTCATGTTTGATTTTTAACGATTTGAATTTGTGGCCACATTACTGCACTGTGTTTCAACAATACTATGAAAGATATGAAATTTTGTTTTTGATTTATATTTTCATTCTATAATATTCCATGTAGACATTTTGTAGCAATTTTACTTATTGCAATTCTGGACACGGTGTCGTTTTTACCTGTGGAGCTAATATTGGTACCCAAAAAAATATTTCTGTTGTTTTTAACTTTTTGATCATCAATGAAGAAATTATTTGCCTCACTTCCAATACATGTATATTCCGTTTTTTGAAAGTTCTATGTTAATCCTCATTTTTCGAACTCTTCTTTTAATTTTCGGAGCATATACTCCATGTCGTCTTAGCTTAGCGTAAATAAAACCTTGTCGTCTGCAAAGATTAAAGAGTGTAAGGTACTGTCTCCTATTTGTATGCCCATTTTGCATCATTCTTTGTAACATGTTTCTAAATCTTGTTCTGTATGGATGAAGACATGATAGACTACATTCTAGTTTAAATTTTTTTGTTGTTGCTAATATTTAGGAGATCCTGTTTCCTATCTTTATCCTAGATTTTTTATTTGTATATAATCTTTTTTTTCTATTTATCCATTTTTTTCTCACCTCTACTTTTGGCAAAGCTTGTCACAGTAGAATCCTTGGTATGCTGTTGTAGGCTTTTTTTAGATCTTTAAAATCCAAGTGTGTATCTTTCTGTTTTTCCTTATTCTTTTCAATTACTTGTCTGTGTATATTGTCCAAACATGGTCTATTTTTTCACTTGTTCACTTTGTTCCTTGTTAATAATAATAATTTTTGTGCTTTTTAAATTTTCTTAGTAGTAATTTCCGATTCTACGATAGTATTTACAGTTTATTTGTCATTTAAGCATTCATTTCTAGTTTCTTGTAGTAGGTTGAAGTAGTGTTTTATACATATTTCCGACGATATTGTCTGTATAGCTCTTTTTGTGTACTTACTATTTCTTATTTTTTTGTATTCCATGCTGAGGATGATCTGTTGTATGCTAATGTGTTGACTATATGCACAGTATGTTTCAGTGTTCATTTTTTTCATTTGTTACTTTATATTTTAATCCTTTTAAAAAATGTTTACATAATTTTCTCTTAATTGGAGTGTTTGAGTAGATAGCGATCTCATGTATGCATTTTTCTTTTTTTTAATTAAATCTTCTAGATCTCCAAATAGTATTAGTTTTTAACTTTTAGTTATAGAATTCTACAAAATTTTTTGTGTACTATTCTTCGAATATTGTTTTTAATAGTTATTTCAAATGTTTAGAAGACTATTGCTATGTTGAAAACTAATAACAGTAAATTTTTAAAACAGCATACGATGATTTTGCAATGTTTAGAAAAATCTACATGTTAGACCCTTTAATTTATATCATAAACTAAACATATCCTTCAGATACAATAACAGTTTTGGTATTTAAATCTTTAGTCTAAATTTGTTTGTAGATATTAATCATGCATTGATTGATTGTATATCTTAAGGATGAATTCAAAACCTATTGAAAATTTTACTGTATTTGTATTGTTTTCAATTTTGTAGCTAAAAATATTTTACAAATACAACGATGATTTAGAACAATTGCTTGCTGAGAATTCGACACAAACGCAATACAAGTTTGCAAAACAGTTGGGAGCAACAACGCAGCAAACGATTTCAAACGTTTACATGAGATGGAATAGATTCAGAAAGAACCAAACTGATTTCCGCATGAACTTAATGAAACCAACAAAAATCAACGAGTGGCAGCGTGTCTTTCTCTTCTCAATTAGCAACGTCAAAAGCCTTGGATAGTCTATGACATTTTAAAACACAGAAAGTCATGGGTAAATCCTGGTGAATCATCAAAATCGATCGCAAAACCCAATCGCTTCGGAAAAACCGTTTATTACTACATTTGGTGGCATATCAAAAGCGTGCTTTATTATGTGTTGTTGGATCCGGGTGAAACATTTACTGCCGACTGCTATCAACGTCAATTAATCTGCTTGAGTCAGAACAAAAACGCTTGTATATTGACAAAGAAGAACGTCCAGTGAAATTGTTTCAGGACAACGCCAGGTCACACATTGCTTCTAATACAAAAGACACCATAATCTGATTACTACTAGTTTGGATTGATGCAACACGGCTTGGTTAATATTTACTTCCAATCAGTGGTTGAGACCAAAAAACGGCTTGACGACTTTATTGTGTCCAAAAGCGTAACATTTTTCTGAGATGAAATTCATCAGTTGCGTAAAAGTTGTTTTAATGTTATATGTAGAAAGCAACGACGAATACTTTAATTAAACAATGTACTTTGCTTTCTTTGCAAATAAACTTTGAATGTTTCTGAAAAAAATGAAGTATTTATTTGTACGCCAATACTAATAATAGGTACTCTCATAAATGTAACCATTTTTTTTAATCAGTGCCGTGAAATACATTTGATTTTGTATTTGACGACCAATGACACTTAACGATGTGACTTATTTAACGTACTGTATGGGT
Source organism: Aquatica leii (assembly GCA_035610365.1). Lineage (NCBI taxonomy): Eukaryota > Metazoa > Arthropoda > Insecta > Coleoptera > Lampyridae > Aquatica > Aquatica leii. The sequence goes on from CM069432.1 coordinate 54,332,705, forward strand.
TCGACAGACAAAATAAGCAAGGTGCTAAAGAAACATAATATTAAAACCGTCTTTACGACTAAGGATACCCTAAACACCTGGTTTACATCTGCTAAAGACAAACAGGGGGCTCTAAATAATGCCGGAGTTTACAAAATTCCTTGTTCCTGTGGATCTATTTATATAGGACAGACGGGACGCTCTATTGAAGTTAGAGTAAAAGAACATATGGCTGATTGCAAACACCGTAGAGTTACTAAATCAGCAGTGGCAGAACACGTGTGGAACCAAGGACACACGCTGAACTTTAATCAAACTAAAGTGTTGGCTAGAACTCCTTTCTACTTTCCCAGAATCCGCGAAGCTGTGGAACTATAAAAACATCCATGTAATATGAACCGAGAAAACGGTTTAAGACTCAGCAAATCTTGCCTACCAGTATTATATCCTCTAAGACAAAGATCAACCTTCTTGGAAAGAACACAAACACTTACTCCGAGTAATAACGGAGTCAGTCAAGCGGTAACGAAAAGAAAAGGTTCGTTAATTACGCTAATCACAATTGGTATAAACATCGTCATTTACAATTTTTCTTTCAGTGACATTTACCACTCTGAAGATGCAAGCAGCAATGTCTTGCGCAACGTCAGTTTGTTTAGGTTCACGAACCACAATACGGCAAAGGCCAAGTTCTACTTCTTGTTTTGGCTCTCAAGAAGAGACTATGACCAAGCCTAAGTGTGGGTGTTTTACTACGACGCGGTCTAAGCCGAAAGTCGCTTATAATCTACAACCGCGAAAGCTTAATATTTTATAATTAAAGTTTGCAGACTACTAAGTAAGCAGTTTTAAAACGAAAATATTTTACAAATAGAATGTAATAAATAAAATTCAATTACATATCCAAAAATTTAGAAACATTAAACTATCATCCAATTTTACACTAAACCGTTGAAATTTATGTCATGAGTTAGTGTTTGAAAAATTTTCTTATTCAAATCAAATTTTTATTCTGTTACTTATAAGTATAACCAAATTATATAACTAAAATTTTTTTAAGTAAATTTTGAATTAAAGTACTAATAAATTATGAAATAAATAAATACTTCTTAATATTAATTGTCAGAGAAAATTTGACATCAAAAGGAGGTTTGGCAAGTATCTTTGATATAGGTAGATGAAGATAAGATTGAAAGTGTTTCAGAATAATAGATAAAGTAAGCACTATATAATTCAAGTTAGATTTAGTAATTTCTATATTATGTAATTACGCTTTTATTAATTAATAGATTTAAATCTATAATTAGGTACACAAAAAACAATCTATAATTTAAATTAAATACAACCACTTATGTTACAGCAATTTAACATTTCTTTAACTTGCTATTATTGCTTATTAGTATCGCACATGCAATCAATAAAAAACTTGGCTTGGTCAAAAACTATTATTACTAGCTATTACGCTATTCCCGAACAAACCCCAATTATACTTAAAACTAAAATATTCTAACACGCAAACACCTGTGGACGTAGAACTCATTACCAAAGACTTTATTGGACAGTTATTTGCACTGCAGAGTACCCCGACGCTAATTCAACCACTGAGAAAACGTTTATATCGCGAACGTACCATTTTACACTGCCTCGGTTTAGTCTAGTTAAAGGATCAACAGAAATAGGGGAACCAGTCCTCTCAGTATTAAGGAATTTAAGTGCTGAGTGTATTTTGAAATAATGATTAGGGAGACTAACTTTGCATCTAGCCGACTTATGTCTCTCTTAACTCTGTGTAATTATAGGATTTCTGTGACGCAGTATAAGCTCTTTGAATGTTAAGAAGTGAAAATGTAAATAATTACAAATATTAAATTGTTAACTAGCAAATCAAAACGTTGTAAAAGCAATATAATTAATAATGCATACGTTGAAGAAGCTTTTAGCGATTTAACAGTAATAGACAAAATATAAATTTTTATGACATTTGATACTAAGTAAAATGTAAATGTAAAATAAACCTTTGATGTCCTTTTATAAAACTTAAAGTATAACGGCGCATCATGCGAAAGGGTTTAGAAACGTTTGCGGAAGTCCTGAGAAGCTCCACCTGTACTAACACCGGATAGAATTTTCACTACCTCGTTTAAAATTTCATTTAACAAAGTTCTTGCGAAATAAAGGGATGCTTTAAAACTAGAAACACATCAAATTATCTAGTTGTGGAAAACTAACTAATTTATTTTTAACAGACTAAAGAAACATTACTGAAAGGTACATAATTGGAAAGATGCTTCACATTCTAAAAAAATTGTTTCATCCTTGTGAGTGAACTTTTTAGGATCGAGCTTAATTAAAATACAAGACGCAAATGAAAATGCAGATTTTAGACTGCGTAGACACAATTTATTTACTTCCGTTAAAGGTTTCGCTCTGAATACACAGTACTTCGTAACCAAATTTTAAACGCGTATGAAGTTTATGTTTTAATCAAGGCAGCAAAATTGTCTATTTAAATTAAAGAAAAGTTGTTAACAATTACTGTGTGAAACGATTAATTTTTTTTGTTAATTAAGTTAGATAAAAAACAAGATTGTTTAAAAGCAAAAACTAAAAAAATCGGTATAAAACTAGAACCCGTTTATTTCATCTTTCATCATCTTAACCCCTGTAGGTAAACATGAAAGTTTAAAATGAATTTATATCATCCTTGCCTAAAATACCGTATAAAATATGATCAACTGGAACTTTGATGTCTCAAATAAAATATTTTCAACCTAAAGATAGTCCTCTCGTATGCATGACGCCGCTAAGCCAATCAAACTAAAATTTAATACTTCATAAAAACATGTAGATGACGGTTCCAGAGTGAGGTGTAAACCACTCTTATGCTAGAATAAGAAGTGAAACGTCACGAAATATATGGATGCGGTGATATGATAGTAAAATTTTAAATTTATGTCTTTTTGTGGCAAAATGAACGAAAATATAGTATACGAAATATTCCCACATGAAATAAAATAAGAAAAAGGTAAATGCATATATGTATTTTGAATTATTTATAAATACAAGATTTAAATCAAAAATTTTCCAATACGATCGTATTTTTAAAAAGTACACATTCAAAAAGTTTGATTCTAGTTTTAAAACAGAAATATGAATAAAGTTATGGTAAACATTTGTTGTGAAAATTTGAAAATACAATTTTTATTTTTTAAGAACATGTTAAACGATTGATTGACTTTTTATATAATATTTAATATAATAATTAGACATTAGCTTCTTATTTATATTGTATGTATTTAAAAATTATTTTTGGAATTAGGGCGTTTGAGATTAATATTCCGTTCACTTACTTTTATTTTGTAACTGCAATAAAGCATTTTGACTTACAATGTAACAGTTAAGCGATTGAATTTTTACTTATTTTTAGTGCTTGTTGTGAACTGTGTAAATAAAAGCTACTTCCATACCTGAAAAATTAAAACAAAAGGTCTTATTTCAGTTTTATTGTGTTGTTTTTGATGATTATACTTTTAGAACACACATTGAGTTTATACAATATTTTAAAATAAAAATACAGTTGTTTGTCGACTACTTATTAATCCTATATCAACAATAATTTACAGTCTTATTTTATTATTTGGTTACAGATAATTTTGTAGAGATCCACTACTAGTGTTAATAACTTTATTGTACAAAGTTTTGTTTTGTTTTCATTGGAAACATCTTCTAAATGTCAGCTCACTAAAAAAATTAAAAATTAACACTAAATGTAATTATATGTAAACTACATACAATTTGTTCTTAAATATATTATCTATAGAATAATCAAATCACTTTTGCTCAAAACACAGTAACGTTTAGTTCCTAAGCTTGGTTTATCACATTAAAAGGAATTTAAGTTTTAAACTCAAGGCTTTTTGTATTGGTACCTAAAAATCCCAGTAGAACGTTACAACATAAAACATATAAATAAATTGAATAACAATTTTTGTTTATTGATAAGTAATTTATTTATCAATTGTCTTGTACAATTTAGAATAATTAGTTATTTACGTATCAAGTACAAGAAGTTCGCTTTTACTGGACGTCTAAGCAAATAGCTTACGAATCCAGTAAAACCACTTTCTATGGGCAAACATTGTTTTCAACTTTTTTACTTTTAACTATTATTTAGATAATTCAAAGTTTTAAAAAGTATGCAAACAGAATGTCTACGTAGTTACCTTGGCAACAACTTTTTTATTGAAAATAAGCAATGAAAATAATATAAACTGAAAATAACATGAACGGGACTGCTAAGGCATATTGCGACAATTTGTTACCTTCTATGTAGCCAAAAATGCAACAAAAAATTTCTTAAATGTAAATCATAAAAAAGCAGTGTTTATAATAAAAATCGTAAGACCATTCAGGCGTGAGAAATTTGCAAAAATGACGATGCAGCAAAGAAGCGGCTAAGATTCAATGCTAGTTTTTAGCGGCACAAAAAGTTATATAGACAGAACAAATGCTGTTAGTAAAAGAAAAAAAAATATTTATACGTGTAATTGAAATTACAAATTCACTAGTTATTACTTTTGGCGTAGTTGCGAATTTATTTGACTTCAAAAGACACAGATCTACAGCAATGACGAACAAATATATGAAAAACTCCATTGAGAATAAAATTAACATTACGAAAAAAGTCTAGAAGGAGAACTCGTTCATCTAGAAAAAACGTCTAATACAAGAATTTCATTAAAACGCGTTTGTCAACATTGTTTTAGGTTGATTGTGTTACCATTTAGTAACATTCTCAAAAAATCATTCTGACGTTGGTTTAACTATTTTGACATAAGAATTAGCAATTCTCACACTAAAATCCGTGTAAGAATTAGCAAATTCTTACACGAATTTTAGTAAGGTTAGATTTTCCAAAGTTGGTATCTCTGCATCGTAAATTGATGTTACATGAAAATGAAATAAATATTATTGTAACTTAACAATTAACAAATAATAAATTCAAATATTGATGCCAAGATAAAATAAAGACGTCCTATTAATTCAAGGTTACTAACTTACATATGTATAGAGAGATCATTTCTTATGCGATTTTGGGTTAGCACATAAACTTCCATATGTCAAACTGTAAGTGTTGCCAATTTGATGAAAAACAAAAATTTTCAAATGTTTTAAAATTAAAATTATACAGAAAATTGAACCAAAATAGAGTAAATAGTATAAAACACACGTCATAGAATACGTTTCAATCACTATAACGTTTCATAAACTCGTGTATGAAACCCGGTCTCGTGATTGAAGAGCGTGATTCTGTAACTTGTATTTTAATATACTATTATAACGGGTGTCGTATATTTTTTGTCCTTTTTCTTATTCTGTATTTATCTTTATAATGTTTACCGTAACTATTCAGCAATATTTGTGTTTTCTGTAGGTAAGCACTAAATAACAGCTGTAACTTTAACGTTACCAATTTTTTGTAGTTTTATATTAATAACATTTCACAATGTTAACTCATCGACAAGACTCCATTACTTTAATAACGCATTTATGAATTGACATCTACAATCTCAATTGAACTTGATCGTATTCTTTTTAAACTTACATCAAAAAATGTATCAAACAAACCTTAGTTACGGTAATAACATACACAAGCTCTAACTCTAACTAACGTTTTTAAATTCAAATTGCATTTGCAAGGCAAAATACACAAGAAGATCCAACCTGTTTAGCTTGGAATGAATGTTACCTCAATCCAACTAGTTTAGAGGCTAAAATTTTTTTAACTCTTTATGACTCCCTCAATTATAAAAATATTGTACAGTACACAGTTTTGTATTCAATTTTTAAAATTGCGCTTTTGAACTTATCGGTTGAAGAAATGTACGTTTTTATTAAAATTTTGTATTTGAGTGGTTACAATGTTTTTTTGGTTTTACCTAGGCGGCAAATGTATTTAAAAAACATGAAGATGTTCATAATGACTTATTGCCCAATGCTATAAGACGTAGAAGATCGAATGGCAAAAATACAATCTCTCCCAAACGATTTGAATAAACAGTTTTTGAAGTCGATGATTAGCTACTTTGAGCGCCACGGATATAAACAATTCATTCGTGGAAAGTCAATTGGATTTGGATTCAAACCTTGGGTTTTGGCTTTTCGTATGAGATATTGCGTTCAGGTTGATCTTTATTAAGGAAGACAAAAATCCGAAAATAAAGAGTATGGCTTAGAAAAGTCCGTAGTTAATTTACAGATGTCCTGCAAGCTAATTATGAAGATCTTCCATTTTCTTCGTTTATTGATAACTTTATTACATCTGATTAATTTCTCACAATACTTGAAGAAAAAAAGATTGATACCACTGGAACTGTTAAAATTAATCAAACTTATAACTGCAGTCATACAGACGATAAGTTCTACACCAAAAAAAATTGCGGATCGTACAATAGCGTTATAAATGAAGAAAATAATATCGTTGCAGTGCGCTGGAAAGATAATACTGTAGTAACGCTGTTGTCAAATCAACATGAAGTTGAACCTTTTCAAACAGCCAAAAGGTACTCCGTCAAGGATAACAAAAAGGTTGAAATACCCCAATCTTATGTTGTTTCAGTTTATAATAGGTATATGGGTGAAGTAGACCAACTTAACAACATTTCAAATTGTAGGATTGGTATGCAAAGCAAAAAGTGGTATATACCGATTATCTTTTGGCTTTTTGTAGCTATAAAAAATACTTAGCAGTTGCGCCGAAGTGCAGGTAAAACATGAGATCTCCTATCGTTCCAAAGAGATGTAGGAGCACTTCTTTTGAAATATGGAACACCACCGTTGAGAATTGCTCTGTCTTCTACCAGAAGCAATCTACTTTCAGTTAGAATCAATGCAAAACAGCATATAATAATTATAAATCAATCCCAAAGACGCTGCACGGTCTGCAAAAACAAAACTGTATTAGCATGCTCTTCCTGTAAGGTGCCACTGCACAAAAATGTTTTTTAACTTATCATTCAAAATAATTCAACCTATTCTACTTATATAATTAATTTTTTTTTTAAATATGGCCTAATTTGTTTCACACATTAGCCAATAAACTCATAACACACAAAATCAAATACAATCTATATATATAAAAATGTTATGTTGGTTTGTGTACGCTTCAAAAACTCAAAAAGTTCTGCACCGATTGAGTTGAAATTTTAACATGATATAAAATCCGCATCAAGGATTGTTTTTATATATTTTTTGCATCAGTCACATATCTGCGACCGCAAGAAAATAATTTTTTTTTAACGATCAGCTGTTTACCAGTGACCGCGCCATCTGCCATAAGCTAGGAAAACACTCGGTGACAACCGAAATAATAATGACGCAGTCACATGAGAAACAATTTCGTTCCCAATTACATTGTTTATTTACAAAAAAATTTGCATCTGATTCTGATTATTATACAATCTGAATTAAATATTCACTTAAATCAAGAATTTTTAATAGTGTTGTGATCGAACTGCGCCTTTCACCAAATCGTAAGTAGAGGTTATATTTTATATCAAAAATTGACAGTAAAAATATTATTAACTGACAGGCAAAATAAAAGCACTTATTATAATTCAAGTGAATTATATTAGTTATATTAATAACAGAAGTGAGTGGTTATATCTTTTTCATTACATCTAACACGTGGACGTAATTATATTATTTATTTTGGATTAACCTCACTTTTAATGTATATAAATATAATTACATTAAAACTAGCAATTATTAATTAATACGAATGTCAATATAGTAAACATCAATTAATTTCAATAATAAAATCAAATAAGATAACAATTAAATGTAAAACAGTTCACAGTTAGAAAATGAAAACATAAAGACGTGCATTTTTTATTACATTTTTCATAATTTTCTTATATTTTTCGTTTTTAATAATTTATTCATTCATTTTGAATTCGAAAAAATCTTTGTTTTGTTTCTCATTTCTCAACCATTTAATTACAATGTGCCACTGCGAAGCGTGGCAGGGTACAGCTATCTATAATATAAAAATGAATCGCAAAATGTGTTGATAAGCGCATAACTCAACAACGCCTGGACCAATTTGACAATGTTTTTTTTGAAATGTTCGTTGGAGTTCAAGGATGGTTTTTGCGGCGAGAAAAATTCAAATAATTGCCGGAAAAACTTTTAAAACAGCCATTTTCTTTTTCCGATAAAAAAATTTTATAAATAAAACATAGTCAATTTTAACATGCTATTGTATACAGTTCATATTAAATTTCTTTTGTTTTACTATCGGCACGTGAAATAAAATGCATCAGTTTTCACGTCATTAAATCAGTCAAATACAAACCGCATTAAAAAAAGTTTTAATATCCTTATTTTATAGACATAAAACATTGGTACGGCTTGAAGGACTTCAAGTCAAATCAAATAAAGAAAAAAAAACAAACTGTCAATGTCAATTTACGGTTGTACATTGTGTTGTTTTTCTTGGATTTTCTGTAACCTTATATACTGAGTTTGCAAAACAGAAGTATGTATTTGATACTCTTATGAAAGTAACAAATGATGAAACTGGCGGGATTTACTTCTTAGATGCACCTGGTGGTACAGTAAAACCTTTTTTGATTTCTATATTATTAGCAACAATTCGCTCACAAAATAAAATTGCACTTGCACTCGCTTTGTCGGGAATTGCAGCAACTTTGCTTGAAGGTGGTCGAACAGTCCATTCAGCACTAAAATTGCCATTAAATATGCAAAGCAATGAAACTCCAACCTGCAACATTTCGAAGAACTCTGCAATGGCAAAGGTTTTGCAGCAATGTAAAATTATTGTTTAGGCGAATCGAGGATATATAAATCAGTTGATTCGGCTACTAACCAAGATGATGTAGTCAACTATCCACCGGAATTTTTAAACTTGCTGGACTTGCCAGGATTGCCACCTCACAATCTTCAATGAAAGGTTGGATCGGTTGTTATAATGTTGCGAAATATCAACCAACCGCGTCTTTGCAACAGAACACGATTAGCGATAAAAAAATTACTAAACAACGTGATAGAAGCAACTATACTCAAAGGAAAGTGTAAAGGAGAAAATGTTCTCATACCGCGCATCCCAATCATTCCGACTGATGTGTTATTTCAGTTTAAATGACTACAGTTTCCAGTGCGGCTTGCTTTTGCTATGACCATAAACAAGTCCCAGGGGCAATCATTAAGTGTTTGTGGTATTAATCTGGAAAACCCATGTTTCTCACATGGTCAATTGTATGTTGCATGTTCCCGTGTTGGAAAACCATCAGATTTGTTTGTCTATGCGCCAGGTAATCACCAGGGTGACGGTTCTGTTCAGAAGAATTTTTTACCTCGACTATAAAATACGTAGGAACAAAAAATTGCAATATTAAAAATCTTTTTGACAGTACGAAGTCTGTCGGGTCTGCTAGTCATTACATAAAAAAGATGCTTTAGACAAAGTTATGCGTAGATTTTTAAATTTTTCTTTGAACAAAAGTTCGTCTATAGAAATGTTCTTATAGAGAGTTTGTTTAATCTATTCTAAAAGCCACTTTTCAATGTTGGAAAATTGGGAAAGTCGGCTTTTCTTAATATTTCCGTTTTAACATTTTGAGTACGTTCCAAACATTTAGCCGCAATTAATACTTATCAACCGTAGTAAGTTTGAAAAAGATTTATGTTTGATTAACAGTTAATTTAATACAAAGTGAATTAAACTGACAGAACTGGCGTTAAAAAAACCTACGTTATAGAGATTAGCATTGCAGACTTTCTGAAGATTAGTTATATTTATTTAACTGCAAAAAAAATAAGTGAAATAACTACACTATATTATTTTAATTTTCTGTTTGGTCAAGTATGAGCCGTAAGACACCTCTCCTAATTACGATATATACGTAGTACGTTATATAAATAACTGCAATCGGTAACGTGTCTTTACTATTTTTAATATAGCAGTGACTACTACTTTTATCTAACAAACAACATTATAAAAAGTTTTTAGTTTTACACTAAAAATTGCGTCAAACATGTTAATAAATACACTTTTATTAAATTTACAACTTAAATAATAAAACTAAAATTCAAACGCAAAAATTTAAATAATGTTTTCAATAAAAATATAATTTGATATATTTTTAAAAATATATACAAATCTCAGAAAAACTCAAGTGTTAAGACGCTTATCTATAATAAAATTTATTGTAAAAAGTAAAGTGCACAGTTAAAATTCAAAACCAAATTTCTATCTCAAAATGGTATGCTATTATTGAAAGCAAAGCATGAAAAAGGTTTCGGTATAAGAAATAGAAAAATAAGATCATCTAAATTCAACCCATATATAAGATTAGAATATTATTTTGTTGAATACATATTTTTATATATATTCGCTTAAGAAATTTTATTATTATTATTGTAAATGTTTCTAAATGACTTTTGATAATAAATCTATAAAAAGTTATAAAAATAAATAATTAAGAATATTTTTTTTAAACTGATTTTTTTCTGTTTCAAACTACTTTTTTAAAAACAACAAAAGAAAAGAATAATTGTTAACGTTAATACCTTTTGATTATTCAAAATTTTAATTTTTCGGCTTTAAATAAGCACTTGTGTTGTTTTGTATGTACTTAACAAGTTTATTAAACATGTATTGAAAATGCTTTAAACGTAAAAGTATGGAAATTTTTGTGTCCTTCAGGTATATGATCAGTTATAATGGTATCCAATAATTTCAATGGTTCTGAACGTTGAAGATTATTTACTGTGTTTTACATTAATTGCATGAAATTAAAACTATATGTATTTTGTGTTATAATCACTGAACTAGTTTAAACAAAACTACATTTTTTCTTTAAAAAGTATAACACTTGTTACCTATTTTTGAGATAAATTAACTAATTTAAAAACTATGCAATGTAATAAAGACTAACAGAAACATAATAATATAAATTACTATAATAAATAATGTTGTATAGCGTTTAATAAACGTTTGACTTATAAACCATACTTACTAATACAAATAAAAATTTAAAAATTAAGTACATGGCAGATTAGTGAGCTGTCTATATAATACCTACATGATAGCTATAAACGAAAACATGTCGTATAGAAAAATATAATATCAATAAATCACATTTAAACAAGTGAATGTAAAATATGTACAACAAGCAAATTAGTAAGCTAATATTTTAGAAACGCTATTGTCTAGTTTGTGTTATTTTATAAGATGAATCTTATTGAAATGCATTTTGTAAGAAGAACTTGAGAAACGCGACACTAGTAAAACAATAATTAAATTAAAACGTGTTTGTAAATGAAAATCTAGGTAAATCTTATTTGTTTCTGAACTTTTCAACATTGTAATGGTTTGTATAATTAAGCGCAATGTGCATATCCGACACAAATCTAAGGTTGTACTTAGACTTTCAGTTAACTTAAACTTGTAATTACAGCTTGTGGTTAACAAGAGTCATAGCATTCAACTTCTCGTACATGTGTAATTATAACTTTGAAACGAAGTAAGATTCAAGTTGAAAGCTTTTATTTTATCATTACATATTTTTTGTTTAATTTAGTTAAATTTATTGATGTTAATTTTCACCGTTTAACTGTGTTTCACACAATAAAATGAAGCTTTTTCGGACTTTATAATTTAGATGTCATTTTGAGGTAAATAAATATTTGCTTTGTTTTTATGTAGATGAAACCTTTATTATATATAATATGGTTTCATATAACAAAAGATAAGCGTTCTTTATGCACCATTAAAAATATAAATGCCTCTAATCATAATAAAGAGAATTTTCTTTGCCAACATTACATTTAATAGTCTATCTAATTATTTAATTAAAAAAGGGAATTACTTGACTGCAAATGAGCTGAGCAAAACGGGCTTATATTAGCCGTAGGAAATTAACAAGCGAATCAAGTAGACTGCAGAGGATACGTTTTAGTAGACAGGTGCGCTTTCCTCGAAAATTACACCTCGTGGTGCTTTACTTTGTTATAATCTAACACGTTTGTTTTTTTTGCGCTTTTTGTGTCGTTAAAATTTCATTTATAATTATTTGCGACTTACATAAATAAGACAAGTTTAAAATTAGCTGTAAACGCTGGTAAAAGATTAATAATTTAGTTTTTGCAACACGCTTAACATTCAAGCACCGTCTCTTGCAACTAGAATTGTCGATTTTTGAACGTTCTCGTACGTGAATTTAAAACTTTGAGTTGGATAATTGTGATTGTCATGTTGTTAACGTAAAATCAATATATTCTTGTTTACTTATAATGCATTTTTGATATTGGGAACAGTAATAGAATCGATTAATTGGTTGTGATTGTTAAACGTAAAATATAACAGCAACTAAGTTAATAATTATACTGTTATACTATGGGTTATACTTTTAAAGCATTTAAATAATGTGTCTTGTTAAAATTAATAAATTGATGAAACTCTATTTCTAAATTGTTGGTGGTATTTATTTTATATCTAAAAACAATAGACATAAAATCTTTTTTTAGTTGTCAAAATATCCATGCCATTAAGGAAGTTCAGGCGGACACTTTAACTTTTGGCGGGCTATCAAAAGAGAACTGTTAACAACAGAAATAAAACATAAAAGTATGAATCAATATGTAATATTGTTTTTAATGTAATCAACAAAAATTACTTAACATTATAGTAGTACTTTGCTTAAGATTATTAATTATTTTGCAACTAGTGGCGTTATCCGCTTTGCTCAATATACAGGGTAAAGTGGATGGAACCTTAAAGCAAAGTGAACACATGGTTAATTTACAAACCATTACCGAAGAATATAAATAAAAACATAAATAAAGAAGCATGCTGAATCGAAGACTAATCCGTGCAATTGCCACAAAGAAATTCCTCATAAGTCGTGCATTTTTCATGACTACATTGCTTGCAGAAATTGGACTGGATTCAATCATCAATACGCTGCTAATTGATCTCAATGTAATCTTTTCTACAAAAACATCGCGTAAAGAAATATGAGGTGTTAAGAACCGTTTTATGAACAATAGTGTATGTTCTGTCTTTGTATCTTGTACCGCTAGATTAACAAGCTCAGTAAAATTCCTTCGTTTTTTTAGCTTACAGATTTTTCCAGTAGTACTGTTTTTGATTAGATTTGGTTTGGTTGATTCGTGATTGAAAGCGGTGTCGAACGTATCAGTTTAGACAAAAAGGCTATCTCGATAGACAAACCACTGTGTTGGCTTACCGTTGTGTTCTGAAATAGCGAGTTCACAAGCACAGTAGTTGTATTTCTTTCTGTAGAGAACGTTAGCGTAATTAGTTCAGTAAGGTTACATTTAAAAAAGTCTCTTTCGTCATGCAGAATTAACTGGCATATTTGCCAATATTATATTTGCAACTTTAAAGTCCTGATGTTGACACCATCGTTCGTTGTTGTTGTTCCAAAGTATTGATTAGTTGTCTACTTAAGAGTTGCGTTTTGAATTACCGTATTACAAACATTCACTCTGTTAATGATCTTTTTCTTTTCATACATCTATATTGATTGTCTAAATTCCAGAGGATTGAAACTAAGGATTCACAGGCTTGGCTTGGATTTCAAAAGTTTGACTTAAAAGCCCAGCTTTCAAAGAATCAAGCCAAGTTTTTGAAACATCAAGCCAAACTTTAAAAAAAGTTTAAGATTAGCCAAGCCTTTACAACTCAACCTTTTAAGTTCTTACCAAGTTTTGAAGCCCTTAAAAATAATATTACTTTAACGTAAAATTTATACCTTAAAATAATTATTGAAGGCAATTTACACAAATCACTTTAACAAACAGCGTTAACTGAAGAAATCAAAACAAAAATTAAGCAAGTTATCGAACTGATTCCTAAGAAAGTTAAACTTAAAATTTATACTTTTTAGATTGCAACGTTTTTTATATATTTAGCTGAAGTCTTGTTTTGGTTACAACTTCAGATGAAAGTAATTGAGTACGCAAAATAGATTTTGTTAAGTTAGGTCAGTGTCAATACGAAGAAATCAAGATTGGTATTTACAGTAATTATATTTTACTAACAGTGTATTTTGTAGATGACTAAAAATGAAAGAGAACAATACATGAAGACATTTTAAAACACGGATCTCACTGCATTTACTACATAGTTAAGCTCAAAAGTTAATTTCCACTTATTTAAATAGAAAAAACCGGAACTTTAATTGCAAAAATCTTAAAATGAACCACTTTAGACAGAACCTTTAAAAAAAAATTTTTATTTTACGTCACAAGATAAATTTTTCTCAAGTTTGTAGTAAACACGCTGTATACTAGGTTACCTCATGACTCTGGAATAACCAGAAGTGAAGCGGAAACGCGCCATCAAGTATACACATTTAAAGCTAGAATTGTGAATGTTCTGTAAAGGCAGTATTTTGTGCGTATTACACGTAAATAATAATGTTATAACCATAAAATGTTTATTGTGAATCTTTTATTATCAAATTAATAATTAGCAAATTAAGTAAATGTAACTATAAATTTGAGTTTATTTATTAATCTTTTTATTACTCCCGCGTTGTTCTTTCAATTCGGTTCGAAGTTTTGAGGTAATCTATGCTAATAATTGGCTAATTGTTTATATTGTGAGCGGTAACAGGTGCGGGGTACGTGTTTCAAAGCCATAGGTTAGCAAGAAAAAGTTAAAGAAAGCTTGATAAAACCTGGAAAAGCTTGAAAACCAAACCAAGCCTGTATCCAGAAACATCAAACCAAATCAAGTTTTTACTTTTAAAAAGCTTGACTTTTAAGCCGAAGCCAAGCTTTTAGGTTGCAAGCTAAGTTACTTGGCTTGGTAAATGTCTAATTGAAACCTTTTGATGGTGTTGTTGAGAGTGGCACATTTTAGATATGCTGGAGTAAATAATCTGGTTAAATCATACTGGTTGACTATACTTTCTGAATGAATCTTCTGGGATTGGTTGATTTCGTATTTGAAGTATCTCTTTAGCGCAACATATACAGCAACGTCTAATTGTTGCAGTTTATTCCAAATCGTAAAGTGGTAACGACAAACTGACGACATTTTTTTGGCTTGCGTTCTCAAAAGTTAGATAATGTTTGTGTAGAAGTAAAAAAACTTTTATCCGCAGTCGGCCGAACATAGCCAATAAAACATTTTAGTTACTTTAAAATTATTTTTCTAGTTATTCATCCTGAAAGTAAGCAAGTTTCCTGTGTCTTTAGAAGACAATTATTCAATAAGCGATTTGGTATCTTTTTACGCGCAAATGTTATAAACAGTGGTAAAAACAAATCTTCAGCATGTGAAACAACACACAATAGTGGTAGGTTGTCTACGTTCTGTGCTTAAAATGATGCCAACGTACTGCTTATTTTTGATGGGAAGAACCTTAGGTGGTTCGTTTGTTAAAGTTTGGCTGTCGGTTTTATCAACATTGTAGATTCTGGCACAGTGAATACTATGTTCTTATGTTTGTTTATTTATCAAGTTATACAATCTCTCTACTTGCGGACAATTGAAGTTCTTAATTCTAGCACTTCTTTTTTGCGTAAATGCAAACTAATGCTTTAAAATCATGTTAAGCTAATCCAAAGTACTGTCTATCTCCTCCAAATATATTTGTAGATTACTCTTTTATTGATCGTTGAAAACTTTACAAAAACGTTTAAGCTGAACAGATGAGCTATTTTTTTTTCCACTGTCTATACAGAGTAGCATAAGGTAAGCCATATTTTTTGCCGTCATATTGACAGAAATACCTTGAATTGGGCTTGATTCTAAAAACCCCTAATAAGAATGTCTACCGTACAAACCCAATAGCTACTGGCCAATGTTAATATCCACTTTACCATGTTCGCTTTCCCCAAGAGATCTTTAACCTTTACCTAAAGTAATATAATATCTAAGAAAAACATCGGGATAACAATATTTCAACAGAAAAACATGCACTTTGAAGATACAAGCAAGCCAAATTAGTAACACCACATATAGTCGAGTAATTATGGAAAAACGTAACAAACATTCACTTTTTAATTTTTAGAATTTTTTTCTAGAGACGCGTGACCGTGCGCTAGCTCTGTTTGTTTACTACTGAAGGGTAGAAAGAGAGCGTTATGGCACAAGACAGGCGTGTTCGAGTTGCGCCATTTTGAAATAGTGCCTGAACTGTTCGTTTTGCCCGGACGTCCCCTAAATGTGTTTGTTCTTTAGAAACTACCTAATTAATTCTGCGCTTTTTGTTTGATATGCACATAATGAAGAAAGTTTTTTACTGCGTTACTTAGACAAGTCTAGTTTTTATATCAGATGCTAAATTATTTATAAGTTTTTTAATAGATTAAAGAATTTTTGTTTTGTTTTTTTAACTATCAGTTACATCTTTAATGTTTAAAAATATGTTTAGTCAAGGTTAGTTTTTCACCAGCATTATATTCATGGTTATAAATAAAATTTTTAACATAGTTTATTTTAATCGATTTTTTAAACGGTTTTTTATATTTTATAGATTTGAATTTTAATAAAATACATATCTCAACATTATTGTGCATGATATGCTTATAATGGTGCAGTATCAAAAAAAAAACACGGAAATTGTTTAACAACTTAGGATTAATGTTTTTTTGTTTATTGTACACTAAAATTTGCAAGTACTACATTTATAAAAAAAATATGCAACCGTCAGAATAAAAGTTTTGTTACAGTATATATTTAACATTAATTAAAGCAAACACAATCGCAAACAAAATCAAAAATTAAAAAAAACATGTTAAATTCACATAAGTACGCAAAAATAAAAAACAATTAAAAATAAACAAAAGTTAAAATATGAAAATTAAAAATGTTGAAAATTGGTGACACAAGGTCTTTAAAATATTACAAAGACAGTGTATTTGTTGCAAAATTGAGAGTGCACTTGTTGGAGCGGTAAACAAGCGTTTAACTTGATGATTAAAATCAAACCTTTTATAGCACTAAGTTCGCGAAATGAAAATTCCAATTTTTATTTTAAACAATAAAAACATAAATATCTTCAATCGAATTTGTAGTTCCACAAATAGCTAGGCTTTTTAGTTGTAAGGTTTCTAGATTAAATTGAAAAGAAATCTGGGAGGTTTCGTCAGAAAATTTGCTTTAAACCACCACAAAGGCAAAATTGAATTGTGTCGAACACACAATTCTTCGATTCGATAATAAACTCGGGAACAAGTGAAACGTCAAAACCGTAAATTATACAAGCTAGAATTATTTTCATAAATACTAAGTTTACTATACCCCTCTTCATCACCTCAACGGACACCCCGTTTGAAAACAATCTAACCGAAACTTCAGTATCGATATTAACAGGTCCTTGGCGAGTTTGCAAAGCATTTGTAAAACGGCAGTTACTGATTAACGGGTTGTTGTCTTAGCAGGTAAAATTAGATCATAAATACAAACTAAAAATAAAAATTCCATTAAAACATTTTAAAAAAAGCAAAATTGTTAGTAAAATTAATCATAAATTACAAACCTGTTGCATTAATTAAGACTTATAAGGTTGTTTACATCACGAATAAAAATAAACCGTTCTAAAAAACGCAAATCTAAAAGTAAATACAAAATAATGTTATCTGATAAGGGGTTCTTCATAAAGCAACTGAGCCACTAAAATGATGACAAAAAATAAATAGCTCTAAAGCAAACAAACGTAGTGGAATATAAAATTACAATCTTAATTTTTGAAATCAAATAATAATAATGACGGTCATAAGTAATCAATTATAAAATGTGCTTAAAACGTATGACAATAAGAACGATCAAAATGACTCAAGTGCATATGCGCTAAATACGTACTTAATAAAATAAAAATTACAATTTAGATGAATTTATAAACGTTAAATAACTTTGATCAATTAATGCAAAATTACTCGAATGATATTTAAAAAAACGAAGTGAATAAAACTAACCCAAATGCCGGGTCCTTCACGAAAGATTACTTCCAAAAATCAAACGACGGTTACAACCTTCTAGTTAGTTGATTAATCGTACAAATTTGTTTTAAGAGCTAACACTGGAAACTTCTGAAAACATATCAAATTGTTTTAGAGCTATTGTTTATTCTCTTATTGCAAACAAAAAGATAAATTTTTAAATAACTTACTTTACCGAAATTTGCCATTTTAACTTTAATTATAGATAACTTTAGTCGTTCAGTCTACGAGAGAAAACACAACACAAATATAAGATTATACTTTCTATTGTTATTGCGTCCTACAAATCTATGCAGATGTGTACTGACACAAAATACGCTATAAACATTTAACTTGTTATTTTTCTTATTATAGCAGATTCTGGTGCTTTATCTCTCATAAAAGTGCTACCTGTAAGGAGCGCAAATTATTTTTAAATGATTTTGGAGTTGAGCATGCGTTAATTGCCACCGGGGTATTCACTAAACAAATAGACAAGTAAAGGTTGTTTTCTAGACAATTAATTTAATTCATGCATAGTTGTGTAAAAACTTAGCAAAACAGAATCGATGTACCGGCAAATAAAAAGTTGATGGCATGCTACAGTCATTTTTAAATAACAAAGTTAAAGTTTTGACAATATGAAATTTAACCCTTAAACGCATGATTTTTTATTTTATTTGGAAAAAAATATTTTTAGGTCAGATATTGTTAAAGCAATGTGGGAAAAATATTGTAAAAATTACACATCAAAAATTCCATTTATTTTGCATAAAATATCAGTTGTTGCAATTATGCAACAGAAAATGATAAAACACTATCTATTAATAGAACATTTTAAAATAATTATCTTTTTTATTTAAGCAAGAAACTACGCTGCATTTTTCACATATTGTATCTGTGAAACTTTTACATTTCGGAAATTTACATCTGGTTCGCTTTTCTGCGAATACTGGCTAGTGACCCACCTGATCAATGCGTATTTCTTTGGGGGGAACATGTTGAGCGTTACCTCTATGCTTTTTCGCTTCAAGTTCTTCGTGAATGATGTTACTTGGTCTGCCTCGTTTTGGAGTGGAGTGGGTAGCAGCATTACATAAGCAATTTGCAACTTCACTTCTAAATTTTGATTGTGGTAAAATTTGTGTTTCTTTTCCTTTTGCAATCATGACTCGCTTATACAAGAGTCAAGCATTCACCATTATAAGGTCAAGTGAATAATAAAATATTCTTAAATACCGTTTTCTACTCTTGAGTGTAATTCTATATCGCTCCATCAAACTGTCCATCAAATCCACGCCCCTCATATGTCTATTGTATTCCTTGATAATATGTGGGCATTCTATTTCTACAATTTTTGCCTTCTTTTTGTCGTAGCGATTAACGTGTGTAACTGGGTTTTTTACTGCGTATGTTGAGAGTAGAGTGGCATATTTGTTGTCTTTCCAAACCAATGAAGAAATATCTACATCATGAACTGTTGTCATATATTCATTTGATGTACCACGTTTATCTTTTTTTCGGTTCTTCTATCTGAGGGTAGTTTGCAATCTGGTATTCTGTTCCGCCTGACAGTACCAAGGCATTGTATGCCTTTTTTGCAAGGTAAAGCTCTAGAGAAGTGTAATAGTTGCCATGGTATATTCTATAATTTTGCATTTGTGGAATGATCCGCGCTAAACGTATAACGACATTAGCAGATATGCCAAGATCTAGTTCATCATTATGTCTGGGAAACAAATTTTCTTGCCCAGAATAAATTTCAAAGCGGTACGCAAACCCAGAAACCCCAGCAAGCACAAACAATTTGAAACCCCATTTGTGAGGTTTTATAGGCATGTCCTGCTTCATAAAATTTCGCACGTTTGTCGCGCACATTTATTCATCAATTGAAATTGCTGATTCCAATGAAATACTAGACATTTTTATTGAGATCGTCAATAAGGGGCCGGATTTTATGAAGCTTATCGTGCCCAGGATTATCCCGGGGAAGATTTTTGGAGTTGTCATTGAAATGTATAAATCGTCGACTTTTCTGAAACTTATTTAGGGGCATGACATTTCTGATTGGGTCATATTCTAATTCTTTGCTCAAATAAGATCTAACATTTGGCATATGCACCAGAGACATGTAAAAGGAGATACCAATAAATTGCCTGATATCAAAAGAAATAAATCGTGTTGAAGTATTGGGATCCTTTTGTGCAGCATACAAGTTACTCTCTTTAAAAAAAATATTGAAAAAAGCTAGAATGAGTTTCTAAAGCTATTGCAATAGGGTCAAGATCTGTGTTTTCATGAAATGCTAATTTCTAATCGTTTAATTGAATTTTTCTTTTTGCTACTTTGTTTTTCTTTGGAGGACAGATTACTTGTTGCGGATTATTATGTTGAGTTTGATCCTCTGATTCAATTTCATCCTCAACTTCATCTTCCGCTATATCCTCATTGGCAAATTGATTTTAATTTTTATTCTGATCATCATCATCTTTATCACCACTTGGTATGAAGTTAGGATCATCAACACTATCCTCATCTGAAAATTTATTTTTATTTTATTAAAAATCTTAATTATGGCTTCATCTAAAGCAAAGCGGCGTATTATATACCTTCAGTAGGTTGTTGCAAATGTGCAACAGCATGCACTTGCGCTGTATGTAAAGTCACATAGTTTTTATATGACTCGTCATCAGTTGTTGCATTATGCATTTAAGGGTTAATCTTATTTTAAATAAGTCATTTGAATTAAGCTAACACAATTTTTTTCCGAGATAATTGTAGCTGTATTGAAGATGAAGCTGTACCAGAAAATAAATATTTTAATTTTGGGTTAAGAAACATCAGAATTAACTGTTTTATTTTGTATTCGGTAATATGCTAATTTATATTTGACTTAGGTTAACAATTTATATAACTTGTATTCATACTATGTTAAATTAAATATTATGTGTTTTATTAAGGGTTTAATACGTTACATTTTATGTATTTATGTAATTTACTTTAGAAATTTTTCAATTTTAAATTTTGCGCCACTTTATATGGTTGGTATTATGGATGTAGATAGAAGTAGTAAAGGTCACCGTTAATTATTAAGTTATTATGGATTGTGTTTATTACTTATTATTACGTTACGGTAAAATTAAACATTACTTTTGTCAATATATTTTGTGTTTGTCTTAAATTACAATTAAAATCTTAAAGTATTACCCACACAGGATTTGCCACATCTTTTTTAAGAATCACTTAAAATATTTTTAGTATGATAAATGTATTTGATGTTTTGTCGTAAAAGTCTGACATTTTTTATATGACTTAACTATTATATGTTACTATCTTGGCATTATTTCTTACTACAATGCGTGTACATGAAAAAGTAGAAAAAAGACAATTTTTGTAGTCTTGAATAATTCAATAATTTTTTTTGTACATCTTTGCTTTTTATAACCACAGTAACGGTTGCTCGTGTTTTCCTCTGATAAATAAGCTATTGGTTCTTATTATAAAATGGTTGTGTAGACAGGTTTAGTGATAAAAAAAACTATTTCAAAATATTGTTTTGTGTATTCTTCAATTAAGCGTCTAAAATTATAAATGCGATTTGTTTTTTCCTGGTTTGCGAACGTTCGGTATACAAATGATTCAAATTTATACAATAGTTCTAGAGCAGATATTATTACAAATACTTAGTTTGGTATAAAAAAATTATTTCATTTTAAAATATTTTGTTGTTTATATGTAGCACAAATAACATTTAAACATAATTTATACTGCATTTAAAATAACCTGTTTCAACCTAATTTATACTATTATTAAATAACTTACTTGTTTCTAAGTATATAAAATCTAAAACAAAAACGAATTACTAAAATTGCATAAAAATTATTATTTCAAATATAATAATTATTATAATTTACTAACATTTCTAAACAATTGTTTAGTTTTAGTTGTATGCATAACTTGTTTTATCGTATTACAGCAGTGTTAAAAAAATATTTCTTGTAATACTTTTCTACAGAAAGATGCTTTTATTTTATAAAAATTGCGTTGATGTTATCTTAAAGTAAAAAAAAGTAAAATATAAGAGCAAAGTTATTAATCTTGAAAGTTTTCCTAAAAGCTTAACAGTTATAATGTCTCTTCTTAAACTTATACCATGTTTTTAAAACACTCTAAAAAATTAGATGCCTACGTTAAAAAATTAAAGCCGCTGAAAACGTAATAAAAGCTAATTACCGAAATGGCGTTAATCGTTTATTTCTTCCTTGGTATCATTAATCAAAATACAATAAATATTCTAATACCTGCAAATAGATTCAGCATGCATTAACTTAGCTATTGATATATTTACTGAATATTTAAAGTTTTGCAGTAATTGTGTTACATTAAATTAACCGTTTCTAACCAATAGTGACAAGGGAGTTAAAACATAACGATTTACAAGCCTTAATTGTGTTCGGACATTAGTCAGATTGTTGCAATTAATTAATTGCCGTTCCTTTTACTACTTGCGTTCGTCCTTGTCGTGTTCAACATACATTAGTGAATAAATAAAGACAGGCTTGTGCATTAGAAAGGGGAACATAATTCTCTAGTAGGGTTACATTCGATTGACAGTTGCTAACGAATCCAAGTTTAATTGCCGACAAAATTACCGTTCACTTAGTTATGCATTAATCTGTCATTTTGACGTGATTTTGCAATGAGTCGTACCAGCTTTGATTTGATTATATGTTTAAAGCTATATAATTTTCGTTACAGTTACAAATTTTCTGTAATAATTCAATTTGGATGTTTTTTAATTAAAAATCGAATTGGGTTTAATGACTAATTTTTTTTGAATTTTTTCAATTTTATTAATAACCTGTAAAAATGACCACAATACATTTTTTAGCGTTTTTATTTAGTTTGTACAAGTGTTATGCACAGTTGATCTTATTTAGGGTTCACTTTCGGTATTTTATTGGGTCTACAGTACAGTACAGTGACAAAATATTGTTACTAAAACTAAATATAATTTTTATCAGAAATTAAAGTTAAAATCTATACTTACAAAATAAACGTATTTCGCTTGTAGTATGTACGGATACTTTTTTTTTTGGCAAAATTGTTCTGTTATAAATATAAATTTTTCATATACAAAAGTCGAGTTTTAAAAAGAAAAATTTTATTTAGTGATAAAGTTATGTATCTTTTTTATTCGCTATGGAACTGATCAAAATTTAGTTGTCAATTAGATGTTTTTAAATAGGAATAATTAGAATTAAAATTTATGTTACATACATATCTTGGTAATAAATTAATTTTGAACATGTTTGAGTTAATTGTCTTGTTTATTTTGAGCCGTCGACAGGAAAAATATTTTAGTGCCGCCTGTTACAATAAACTTAACACTAAGAGCTCTTAATGTTCGTGATGCTTATGCTATGTTTTGCACGATAAAAACATGTTTTCCTTTATTTTATTGCATTATATTAATAAATAAGAAATGACGTTTTTACTTATTTTTATGCTACCTAAGAATTTTTTATTTTTTGTTTAAATTAGTTAGCTTTCTAGGCATTGTTGCGGTGCGGTGTCGACATATTGTCGGTCGCATTCACGACTACACGTTACTTGTCCTGTATTCGTGTTCTGAAAGGGTAAATAAATCATTTACCGATGAGTTATGCCTAAGAAGTAGTAAATCATACATAATGTCTTAAAATAAAGCGTAGTAACTAGAACAAAATGTTTTAGTAATGCAAAAATGTTTATAAAATCCGCTGTATTTTGAAACATTAGCTATTACTTACGGTTTACATAATTTTTATATTGGCCTTTTTAAATATTTTCACTATCCAATCGTAAATGTTCCTAACGCTACTTGAATGGATATTAAAATTATATGTTTAGTTTTTAATTTAATAAATTTTATTTAAATAAATTATAATTACTTACGTTTTAAGAAAAAGTAGCATATTCTATTTAGTTATGAAGTGTTTTTTGTGAGTCATTTGCAATTGTCGGGCCCACTAGGTTTGTCCGCCAAACAAAAATTTCACCACAAAAGTCACACTAAAATGCCTTATAAAATAATATACTACTTTTTTAAGTTGTATTAGAGTAATTATTTTAATAGTGTTTTTGTTTTTTTTTTAATTTTTTTAATTGTAAACGTATTAGTAATGAAATTGTTCTTAACGAATCTAGGAAAAAAAGCTCCTAGAAAAGAATCCCGAAAAAAACTCTTAAGAAAAAAAACACCCGAAAAAAATCTTAGGAAGGAAGACACTCAAAAAAACGTAAATTTTTTTACAAATATTCTAAATATTGGTATCTTGAATTAACATTTGTTAATTTTACCTACAGTTTATTATCAAATTAACAAATAACGTAGTCTAATTATATTTTTATGACGTGTGTCAGTATTTCTTATACCAATAGCAAGATTCTAAATATAAGTATGAACAATGGTATAATGCCTAATATTTTACTGCGGTTGCTTTTAACATTTTTTTCTGGTAGTGTGTTTCTAGGGGTTTTTCCTAACTTTTTTTCAGGTTTTTTTTTCTATATGTTTGTTTTCGGGGGTTTTATGGTAATGCAAAGATTCCTTAGTTACTTCTATAAGAGTTTTATCAATTTTATCAGTTTGTCTTAGAACTTTAACAATTTTTTTGTAGCTTGATATGATCATAGAAGAGGCGTTTGTAGACGGACAAGTAAGTTAATTTATTTGCATTTTGAAATTCAGTTTAATTAATACTTGATATTGTTATTTCAGGTGTTTCCAAGTTCTCCATCTCCTCCACCTCCCACGTGCGGGGATGATGCAAATAAAGTAAATCAATTTCTTCTTTATAATTTTCAATTACTAATTGCACCCTTTATTTTGTTTCAGTCACAAGAGATATTTTCGGACAGTGATTGCGTGATGGTAATGGAACCTCACGATAATCACCTGAGGCATCCCTGCAGAGGCAAAAATCTAGAAAAATTGCAAAACCTTTATCGGGAGGAGGAGGACGAAGATGTTCCAACTACATTCGATGGAGACACGCAGGCGAGCGACGATAATGAAGCAACGGCACATGCAGCGCAGAAGGAGTTTATTAATAAAATTAAAGACATTCACAAAAACAATAAAATTAGGTTAAGTGTTAGTGACAGAAAGTGCAGTTCGGCGAAGAGACAAGTGTTAGAATTAGAAACAGAAATAGGTAAATTAAAGATTAAGTTAGAAGAAGCGCAAAAACATTATAAATCAGTATGTAAAAAAAGAAAACAATATATTAGTGAAGTTAGGCAGTGTACAGTGATAAGTAGTAAGTTTGGTTTTAGTTTAGATTAGGCAGTGTAATTTTTAGTTTTAAGTAGTCTTTTAGTTTAGATTAGTTTGAAGATTGTATTAAATAAGTAATAAAACAAAATTAATTTATATTATTCTTATTCTTCCAAATAAAATTTCCAATGATTTCTTAACATTATAAATCTAGTGTTTCTTTGAAATGTGTTTATTACATATTCTAAAAGCTTTATGAAATTGAAGCAACAATCAATAATTCAAGCAATTAACAAAATTTAACAATTTTTAGTTTAAAGCAATTTTTATATTATGTATTATCTGAAATCATACAGTAACATTTATCCTTTAAATTACCAAATTGTTCTCATATAAAAATAATTTATCTAAACAAAATTTACAAATTAAAATATTCCGAATAATAAAATTTCTAAAATCAAAAAATCTTCAAATAAGCTTAGTATACATATAAAACAGTTTATGCATCACAACGTTATTAATCATCACCGTTTGGAAATATTTTTGTTCATTATCGTTGGTTTTTGCAAACATCTTTAAAATAATTTTTATTTAGAAATTGTTTGTTTTCTTTTAACTTTCTTTATATACTAATTTGCTGAAAAATGTTTACCTCCTTGATTCTTAATTATTTCATGAACGGAGCAAAATATACATCGAGTACCTTCTATGTCTGTCTCCCTTTACATTTTGGACAGACAAATCTTACAACTATAGGCATGTTGACTTTGGAACAGTTGGAAGCTTTTTAAATTGTGCGAATAAATAATTGTATTTATATATTTACCAAAGCGTATTAAAATTTATTACTCGTGTTAATTACTTACTCATTTTACTTTTTCCATTGCATTTTTTATAGAGTTGAAATAGTATTTTAATCTTAGTATATAAATTTACTTAGCTGCAAAGCCAAACTCACAACTATAATTTTTAAACCATGTAAATAAGTTTTGTATTCATCAAAGCATGATAACACTGGTAATTGTAAAATGAAAAAGCATAATTATTTCAAACATTTATTGTTCATTTTATTTTTACATTCTTTAAATTCTTAGTGATTTCATACATTTTAATTTTAGTTGATAACTTTTCTAATTCTTCCAAATATAGTTTTAACCTTAGTTTATAAATTTTTCTCATACGTACTCTTGTGTGATTCATTTTTCACTCTGGAACAAATTCAATGTTTGTTGTTTTGCCAACAGCCCCTCGGCTAACGAGGTAGATGTTTTTTCCCGAACTAATCACGCTATTAATTTTGTTTATGTCTTCAATAGAAAACTTGTTGATAAATCTTTGTGGAAGAGGTACTTTAAAATCTTGGCATTCGACAATCACTTGCTCTCCAAATTTACCATCGATTTTACTAAAACATTTGATTGTATATTGCTCATTGATTGATAGACTTCTTGCACTTACATAAGGAACCAAATGAGAAGTTTCGTTCAAGTTTGTAAAAAATGATTCCATCTTTATTTTTTTAATTTATTCAAACAAATAAGAGTTATTAAAAAACTAATATTAAAATCTTCACAAACGTTACCTTTATATACACACAATAGCGTCCCCACCATCACTACAAACTTCCCCGACGGACCTACATCCGACAGTAACCGAAACGAAACGACTCCTACAATGTTTTACAATTCACCCACCACCAATACGATCTATCCCGACTTACAAAATCCAAATGCAACTCGAGCATACCCGAAACAAAACGATAGCAACGAAATTTTATGATCTCCCGCCGATCTTACCCGAGTGATCCAGAATCCTCACTACATAACTACTAACGCTTTTACGTTTGTTAGTGTTATAATTTTGTCTTCATTTTTATGTTAATTTATTTTTTAATGTTACTAATTGTTGTGGTTGTTCTGAAGTGTAGCCCTGGACACACGACTTTATAAATCTTATCTGTCAGTGTTAATTTATGTACTGGTGAATAAAATAGAGTCCTGAAGAAGTGTGCACACAGCCGAACGAAACGTAGCCAATTCTCAGCCGGCTTAAGTTTTTTTGATGCCCTTCTTTATCGAAGAATTACAATTTACCGTCATTAAATGATATTTGCTACAAGAAACTTAAATTTTGTAAAACATTTAAAAAATAATTATTCGTTGCATCACTATTTACAATTGTTAATGCTTAGTTTATAGTTACATCAATATTTTTGAATTGTATTAATAGATATTTTTTATTTTTAGGTAAGCAGTTCGTTAGAAATTTATACGAAAAAGTGAGTATGTATTTAAATATTTAAAGATGATTTCATGTGAAAAATGTATAAACTAACGTAAAATTTTACGAAGTGTTTTTATTAAGTCAAATTGGTTTAGTTTATAATACAATAAATATGAGATGTTAAAACTGTCTTATATGAAAGAAATAATTTAAATCTGCGCAATGCGTAATATTCGTTGATATACACTGACGAATTAGTTATATATAACCCATTAACATAATTGCTCAACTTCAAAGGCCATGACTTTAACTACTATACTTTACTTTACCTAAGAGTACTTTCGTTTAGAGATAATTTAAATAGAAGGTAATACTAGTGTAGCAAAGATTGTTTGATTTTGTATAGTAGGCCAAAATGCCAGACTTAATCAAACGCCTGTCAGATATCAGAAAATGCCCTAACAAAATTTTAAAATCGTTTTCTATTTTATCTACAACTCCGTGTGTCTGTTCTAATGCTGTATATTTCTGGCGAAACCCAATTTGATGTTGTTAGGTAACTTTTTCCTGTTACCAGTGTCATTATTTTTAAAATTAGTATCTCTAAAACGTAGAGCCACCGTAGTGTCGTAGGTCGTTTACTACGCTGACAGAAATGAAGTTCAAATCTTTGTAAAATCTTAAATTTATAATATTTAGAAAAACTCTTCCTTTGCAGGTCTAGGAAATTTGCAAAGTGTACTTAGGCAAAAAAACATATCTCACATCTCGCTGTTCGAATTCGGCATTAAAGTGTAGGTCCTGTGCATTTGTAAAAATGAAAATGCATGAGAAAAAATAATGGGAAACTGCAATTAGCCAGTATTGGTATCAGTGTTATTGGCCTATAAGAAGTAATGTCATGTTTAGATTTGCCCAGTCTTTAAAAATTATTTTTATTTGACTAAATTTTTAAAGCACCTAAAAATACTGCAATTTTAATATTGGAGATTTGTAGCACATTATAATTTTTTTCGAGACAGTTCCTTTAGTAGTTTGGCAGTGATTATCCCGTAACTAGAAGTTTTTTTGTTGTTTCAATTATTTCAAAAGTGAAGGGTTGTATTGGCAGATTTAGTTGTAAGGAGTTTGTTGCAGTTACAAACGCTTCTACGACGCAATGGAATATGTTGTTTTGTCTAATAATTGCCGAGCCAGTCTGAGTTGCACCGTCAGAGTGGTGTTTGTGGCATTACATTGGCAGAATATACACCATGAGCAGTAATTAGTACACTGAACTGTTTTGTACTTTGCGTTTCTAATAGGGTAGCTGGCTTTTTTTATTTATCAATAGTTGTAGGTATACCTGGTATTTTTTGTAGTTTGCCGAGTGTCATCTTTGACACAACGTGCAGTTTTCTGCAGGTGATATTGCGACGTTTTTTACTACACTTGACGTACATGTAAAGTTTTGTGCAGTAAAAGTAAAAGACCATAAGATTGATATCTGGTGCGCTGTATGATTGACCGTTATGATTTGGCGGTTAACGTGTTAAATTTTATATACCTATTTGTTGTTATTTGCAAACTTGATGTCCACAAATAAATATAATAATATATTTACAACAAAAAATAAAACAAAGAATTACAAAAACCAGCTTCGACAATACGCCTACCTACTATTTCACCCCCGATCACCTCAACTTAAAAAATGTAAATTGCAACCCCACGTTAAGAAGGAGAAGTTTTTAAAACTTTAAAACCGCCTAATTTGTTTAAAATTTAACAATGACATACTTCAAAATAACAATAAATACTGACGTATAAATATCTGTAAACAATGAGTGAAAGGCCCAAATACCTTGGATAAAACAAAATGTTTATCTGCTTCTCCTGTTGGATATATAACATGTGATAACAGTCCCAAAAATTATATTTTACATCACAAATAGTGTAATTTTAAGGGTTGGCAGCATCTTTCCAAACTTCATTATTTACTAGTTATTTCTAAACTGTCAAGTGGAATGTCACTTTTTTTTGATATTTTTGAATAATATTTTTAAAACTCGTATTTTCGTAAAGGTTTTTTGTAGTTTTATTAATTTTCTGTTGTATATTCCCAATTCAATTTTCAAATTGAAACACTGTATAAATATTGAGAAAGGTTTAGATGTTTTTTTCTACTTGCTAAATTGTATCTGTTTTGGCATGCAATCGGGTTGTCCAAACTTGATTTATGTGTTGGTATTAAACTATCCGTTAAGTAGTACGTCTTTTCTATGCAAGTCAAGCGAGAACCCAAACAGTACTTAAAGAAAAATGTTTCTTGTAAATGTTTTTATTTAACACTTGTTTTTTATTGTTTTTTTTTTTGAAGAAAATATTTTGTTATTTATCCTTACTACACTACACTATTACTTTTTTCGATTATTAGAAATTAGGTTTTGTGCCATTTTCAAACGATTTATATTTTATTTTATTGTTTACTACTATGTTACGTGAAGGATTAATTCGATAAAATTAATTGAAATAAAAAAAACAACAACATTAAAGTCAAAATGTGTGTGAATTAGAATTACCTCATCGGTAAAGCAGTATGTTATAATAACAATAAGTAAAAACTAATAATAACTAATATTAGAAAGTACTTTTACACATGTAGTACATATAGGTTAAAATGAATATGGCATAATTTATAAGCGGATGTGTTAATTTTTATCTCACAACTAATCCTACTGAAAAAATCTTTATGTAGTAAAAGAAAAATAAAACGTTTAAATCATATTAAATATAGAATATTTTGTTTCTTATTTTAAATGTTTATTTTAAATTGTATACGGTTACAGTAAATGTACTTTTTATTATACCAAATGAATACAGTACTAAATATGATCAATTAGGTATTTAAAAAATATTTACCAGAAATTTGAAATAAACATTAATTAATCAGAAAGCTACAAGTTAACTATTCATTAATGACATATTTTATAAATCAAAATGCCAGGACTAGTTTGAGATCTCAATGCCATAAATACTAAATGGGCAACAACTACGTTCCATTCTCAATCGATTTTGTTTGCCTAATTAGTTTGAGTTGTACAATATGAATGTGACATCTTGATATATTATATTACACAATAGATTTAGTTATTGATGATTTTTTTTCTATTTATAGCGTTATAAGTATATAACAAAATTATTTTATTTAGAAGAACCGCGTGCTTGTTATAACTTTTTCAGAATTAAAAATATTTAAATAAACATGAAATACATACAACATTTATGCGAACAGAATTTAGTTTAAAACTTCTAGAAAGCCGTTAATAGTTAACGTTGTAGTGGCGATGTTAAAAACTATTTTGAGGCTTGCCTAAATGGCTCTAAGTACACCACTTGCCCTAATCATATTATAATTCGACCACAAAGTACTGACGCTTGTTTGCACGCTAACACTAATCACGGATTTTCCTGGTGAAAACTGTGGGTTTAGATGTATGTAAACAGACGTATGCACTCTATTATTTTGTATATCTTGCCGATGGTAAAATTTGAATTTTTGCAATCAAACACGTATCAGAATTTAATGTAATTACAGCCAGTTCTTACAGCAAACCTAACAAAAATAAAAATTAATAATTTTGCATTTGTAAACTATTTTATTTTTAAAATAAGTTTATATACGTTTAATTGGCTAATTAAAATCAAAATATGTTGTAAAGAATATGGATTTTAAAGTATAATCAGATAGAGTGCGGCACGCTGATACTTTGTAGAAATGTAATACTATAGCTGCAGTAAATTATTCGCTTGGTTACTATAAAAACATACTGCAGTGCATTTCTATATCTTAATAAAATTCAAGTTGGATAATTTACATGCGATTTTGCGTTTAACTTATTCTTAGGATTACAGCAAAAGCTTAAAAACTTTTTCTTATCATAAAATATAATTGTGCATTCTTTAAATACTGAAGGTGCTTTTCATAAAAACGTATTAGCTACTTTTTTTTACATTTTAAAATATAGTTTTAGTATAATTCAAAAACACTGTTAATGGTGTAAACATATACATAAAAATTTGAAATATAAAGAGATTATTAATTATGCTGTTTAAATTATTGTTTCACAAGTATTAGAAAACAATAAAATCGATTACTTAATAAGAATCAGTTATTGATTTATTAGACGTATAAAAATGAAATAAATAAAAAAATTTGAAAAATCGTAGTACATATAAAGTTTTTTAATGTGTAAGATGATGGCAACTTATTATAATTTTTATTTATACCATTGAATACTCATATAAGACCAACCAGTGTTGTATCTAAGTAAAAGTACGTGTAACTAGGTAATTTTGTGTACTTCAGTACATTATTGTTAAGTACTTTTACGAAAATGCAACAAATGCAAATATATTACCGTAATATTACAGTAAACTTTAATAAACGATATAAATTAATCTAAATAAATGTGACACTTTATTTTATTATTAAATATTTTAATAATTTAAATGTGATTTTAAATTATTTTTTTATTAACAATTATTTTATTAAAACCGTTTTTTAGTGTTTATTTTAGACATTATAAATCATTTTAAATGTGTAGTTGATAAAAGCACCTAAAATGTATCTGTAAATTTTAGGTACTTTTAATATCTAGTATCTGTACTTAGGTACATTTTTACCTGTACTTTTTTTACCAAATACCTGTACCTGTATCTAAGTACAATAATAAAAGACAGAAGTCGCAACGGTCCATAATTAAAACAAAAAAACCGTTACAAATTACCGAAATGTTTTTTATATACGAGTATGTGTTGAAACTCGCAGCAGTACGAATGTAGAGCAAATAAAGTTAAGTTTAAAACGCATTCAAGTTTTATTGTTATCACCGTATGTGACACGTACAGATTTGAGGTGATAATTGCGATTATCGGCCTCATTAACAGGTATCATCTACTTTTTATTACTCTAAAACATTAGTTTATTATGGTTGTCTTACTTAAATTAAATAGGTACATATTTCTTTATATTCGGGCTAGTGATGGGCTTACCGGCTGCTTTTTTGTAACCGGTGAATTGGCTGATTGATTGATAGAGCGTGTACGACGTGTTCTAAGTAAATTTTTGAAAAATGCAAGAAAGTAATCTAATTTTAAAAATAAATTCGTAGAACTGCCGTTAAAAGAAAAATTTTAAATAAAATCTCTTACTAGGCTTACTCCAAATTTGGAACTAAATCAAGTAGATAAAACTGCAAAACGTAATTTTACACATTTTTTGTGTACTTTTTAATAAAAAAAATTAATAAAAAAAAACCTATTTAAAAAAATAAAAAATAATTTAATTTAGTTACAACTTATGGACAAGAATTTTGTTTACATACAATTATTATTGTAAAGTCGATCCTATGACATGGAATTCACATTAAGTTTAATTTTTTAACTTTATAATTTAACTAGAATGTGTTTGACATCGACATCAAAAAGCAATTTAAATGTAAATAAAAATTTTGTCATTAATTAAATAAAATCCTTAAGAGAATTTTATGCCGACGTAGATTTGAGAGTTTGATCATTTTCTCATAGACCCTATCATCAAGATTTGACAAAATTGAAATGAGATTACTACTAAGTTACCAGTTTTTTTGATGAAAAAAAAAACAATCGAAATCAGCCAGCGTAGTAAAAAATTATCGCTGAACATAGCATACATTAAAAAAAATATTTTGACAAATTGAAAAACGTCTTCTTTTTTTAAAGTCTGTCAAAAAAACAAGTAGCTACATGGTTGTGATTTGATAAATGCCTTGTTTTTACGTTTACATTACTTACAAGCATTTAAAAAAATGTAGCCCACCGGTTTCATTATCCGACACTGCTTACAATTAACTGCGCTTTTTTAAATAACAGCGCAAAATTACAATAAGAATGACAGTTGACTTAATATTACGTACAAGGCCCGTTTAGTATTTACGCGTTTGTTTGTATCGGTCAGCATCTCTCACTACTGTTTTCCGAATGATAACAATTAATATGTGCACAATCGTATGGTTTACGAATAAAAATAAGTGTAGATTTTAAAACCACATAAGTATTCTTTACTTTGTAGCAATACAATTTTAAACCTGATTTTACAGAATGTTAAACTTTTTTGTTTTTAAGAGTAACCTCGTAACCAATTGAGTTCTGAAACAAACTGTTAAGCCAATAAATTTTAACACGATTTTTAAGTAATGTATTTTAGCTAACTTGTAGGAAACACTTATTAGTATCACTTACATGCATTTATTCTGGTACGTTATGCATTTATTTACTTCTCTTCTAAGTACAAAGTACATTTGCTAAATTAACTGTGACACAGTATTGTTAAAAAATGTATATGTTGATTCTGAATATGATGAACATTAATGGTCGTTTTGTATAGTCTATGCTGAATACATAATCTTTTCTTTTTTTATGACAAAGAACACCATAAAACATTTAATTATAAATGACACATGTATAACTTGTGTGTGCTGTTTAACAGGCCTATGTACAAACTTGAAAAAATGGTGTGTCTAGGACAGCACAACGAAGGAGAACATTTAAACAATTTGATACAAAAGTGTTAAGCAGTATATTCAAATTAACTGTAAAACCGACTAACACAATATCATTTTAAGTTTATAAATAGGCCTAATAAATTAAACACACAAGTAGCACAAAATCCTTATAACTAACCCTAAGTGAGTGTAAGCAATATATAAATTTTAAATATTTAGTTTTAAAAATGTTTGATGGATTATGTTTGACAACCCTAATAATGCTACTTAAAAAACAAAAAACTTAATGAACTATTTTATTAATAATTACACATAACAATGCTTATTCGTTAATACAATAAATGACAGTTTTTGAGAAGAAAACGAATCCGCTACGTATTGTTCGACAATCTTACGAAGCCTAATTTTGTAGAAATTCGACATAGTTTATTTTCTACAAAGTCTATCAGCTACGAAACAATAGACAAAAACCGTACCGTACTACATCTAGTACCATGTACAATGCACGCCGCTTAATAGAATCTCGTTGGGAAGAGAACGTATTTAGATATGTTTAAATAACGTAATGTTACAGTCAACTTACTTGGATAAATAAACAACACTAATAAAGCTAAAAATGCAAAACAAATGTTTTTAGGGTACAACAATAAAATTTTTCACTAGAAACAAGCGTAGTGTGAAAATTCAACTAAAAAATTCACGCAAAATAGGTATTTGTTCGTGTATAGAAACAAACTTAGGAAGAAAATTAATAACATAAACCAAAATTATGATTACTATAAACGGTGTTTTTTCTATTTTATACGTCCGGCCAGTTCTTTAATAAAGTGATAACATTGCTCAATGAGATTATCCGTAATTCCAATAAGCCGCGTGCACTGTATCTTAAGATTATTTTATCTTCGAGTCGCGTTACTTTATCCACATATTGGAGTAAATTGTAATAAAACTTTGCCAATAATTTTAGGTTGTTAACTATCAAATTAACGATCTCTTCTTATAAGAGACAAATGCAAGCAACAAATTCAGTTTATTTTGCGACGTTTTGTGTTTGAGATGAAAACTTCATCAGGATTCTTTATTGCGTAAGATACATTTTTTAGTTAGATTGTTTGTCAACATAAATAAAAACGTATAAATATAGTACTAACAAACATCAAATTAAAGTAAGAATTTAAATTGAACGAACTAACAGACGTTATTATTATGTGTACAGAAAATTGTGATACTCAATAAATTTTGTAAGTTTTTAAACTAACACAAATAAAAACTAAAAATACAATTACTTACCACTGAGTCACAAAATTTAATAAACAATTCATCATGCATTAAGGCATGAAATAAACCGCGCTTCATAACGTAAAATTGACATTTACATAAAAAAGAACCTTAAAGATGCTACAACAAATCGTATATAACAATAATTAACCCGTCTTACCTAATCAAACGCTTGCTCACCACCAACATTAAGTTTAATCCTAATCCTAAACCTTCTCCGATGACCACTATGTTAAGTTTGACTAATACTGACGTTATGAAGTATGTCAATTTAATTACCATTCCGGGTCTTGTCACCAAATTATTCGGGTACCAAAAAAGCAACACTATCAACACAACATTATATAATAACACATTGTACAACAAATTTTATACTAAATTAAAAAACAAAACTAATGATCTTGAAGAATCAGGTTTTATCTACAAAACTGATAGCAATGACTGCGTCAAATTTTATATCGGTCAAACTAAACAAACACTAAAAATTTATATTTATAACCACAAGTACGACTGTAAAAGCACTAATAACGTTTCCAAGACCGATAAAACAGCGTTGTTCTCTGGTTTATAATTTCTGTAGTTATGTATATCGGTTTAATATATAGTTTTATCTACCGTTACTAAAAAAATTCATTAGTTTTCTATCAAAATACACTTTTCAACTTGTCTCAAACCAGTACCATAAATTGTAATTTTATGTTGTACGTTGTCAACTTTACGTTATTACGCGTGTTTTATTTCGTGCCTTAATGCATGATTAATTGTTTATTTTCTCTATCCCAACATGAAACTTACAGAATATGTGAATAAAAATAAGTGTTTAATAATAATTTTTTTAAGAATTTTAAAAATACAGTTTTTTGAAATGAAATTAAAATTTTGAATTTTTTTTTGGAAAATTGAAAAAGAAAATATTTCAGTAATCATGATGTATATCAAATGAAACCTAATTCAAAGAGCTTTAAAAGGAGCTAACTAACCAAACTTCAACATTTTGTTATCTTTTAAGCACTAATATTAAGCATTAAAATAATACTCAAAAATGGTCAATTAAAAAATCTAACATATTTTTTTTGTGACTCTACTTATTAAGACTAGAAATGGTAAAAATTTCAAAAAATAATTTGTTGATTTGCCGTGCCCTAAACATGTAGAATCTAACTTAAACTTAGTAAGTTTGAGGATTTTTATCAACTTTTGAGTTATTAATGATAAAACTCAAAGATGAGAATGACTACACTCCAAAAATTAGCACATAAATATTTAAATAATCGTCAGATAGTAGCAAGTCTTTAAATGTTAAACTATTTAAAAGTAAAGTAAAACAGTCAACTCCCTTAGTTTTTAGTTTACCATTTGATTTTTAGTTTTAGATTAAAAATGTAAGCTTTATGATTTACGTTTTAAATTTAGTTTTCACATTGTTCAAAAAAGTCTTTATCATTTTTTGATTTATACAGTAAACAATATATTAAAAAAAAAATAAAATTCTACTGTCTTCTAAGTTTTAGTAATTGACTAACGAAGGAAAGGAAACGTGCTCTGTTTTATATGCAATATAACTCGTAAAAAGTTACTGTTTACAAATGATAGTGAGACAGGACGTGCCTTATCATTTTGAACGATATATACCCCTGGGCAGTTATTTGCAAACACGCGTCTACAACGTTATGAAGAAAATCAGTGCTAATTGTCAACGACGTGAGAGTTACAATCTAGACAAGCAAAACATATTCGCCATCTCTTGCATAAAAACACAAATAAAAGTAGAATGTCTTATATTTTTAGTCAATGTTTTTTTGCGATTGTTAGTACTTTTTTCCTATGTAAAAATCAATTTTAATCATTAATTTACACGAACACTTGTCGCTATTTATCTTTCGTCGCAAAATAATTCTTTGTTATAAATAAAGACAGATATGACAACGCAATTTTTTTCAAACCATTTTAATAGTAAGTATCTTCGCACAAAAGTATTTAAATGTTGTCATTTTGATCAAACAACGAATCGAGCAATTATTTATTTTATAAATTTTAGTTTATGTGATGTTTTTATGTTTATAATATGTTAATTATTTCTACTTCTATTTATAAATCTGTAGCAGTAACTTATTAATACTGATTTGTAACAATTATGAAAACATATTTGTATTAAACAGACTATTTATCAGTTCTTTATAACAACGTAAAAATTAATAATTTTATGGTAGAACATGTTGCAGTTTTTTATTGTGTTTAGGGTTTTTACTTTACATATAATGTAGAAAATACAAAAAATATGTGTAAATACACATGTGAAAACACAATCTTTGAAGCCTCCATTTCCTGTTAAGTCATCTGAAATGAACCCCATAAAAGGACATGCATTATTCATCGAAATGTTTTATGCCTTATTGAACTTTATCCGTTATATAACTTCATCTGAGCCAACGTATATATACGTATTCGTGTTAGAATCTCTCAAAAATCACTTCCTCTTCGTATACAAACTGCTCCGGTTATTGTTATGACTATAAGAGTGTAACGCATTTTATAAATAAATGGAAAACAACATCGTTTATTGATGATTCGTGCATATATAAAGTTAAAAAGCCCAAAAAAATAACCTAAATGCTTTGTTTTATATGTTTGTATAAAATGTTTTTTTTTAGTTTAAAAATTTAAAATGTTTACTTAAATATTGTTTGCGCTAGCGGAAACTGCAAAGATCACAGTAAGAAAAATATTTATTTTAATTACATTGTTGTATAATAGGACCTAACGGAACAATCTTACAAGTATACTCTTAAGCTGGGTTCTAACCCAGTTCCATACGTTACCAATGTCAGAGCTTCTTTACTACATATAAGCTTGAATAATTAACTACAGTTTACTAAAGAACATAATATTTGCATGTCATCGTCTATGTAAATTATACGTTTGGTTAAACCTGATTCCTAATCTAACATAAACTTTCATTTACATAATTTCTGTAGGACTTCTTTTACAGACATTATTTACTTAATTGGCATGAGTAGTCAGCTTTCAAATCGGGGTTGTGAAGAAAATCGTTTGTTACGTAACCACAGCATGAAGCAATTTACATTTTAACAAATCCGAAATTAAAGTCCAAAAACGATTATGTGCATACTAGAAAATTAAACATAACGTACATTTTAAAATAAATCTAACTTAGATTTAAATTTTAACTATCTACACATAAATTATAAAACAGTATTACCATAATTACTTATTGATAAGAAAAACCAACAAAAATAACCATTTGCTGGTTTATTTTTGTTTTAGAAAACTATTCACTTAGGTACTACTAAAAATTGTCGAAAAGTTTGCAAAGTATAATTCTAAAAATAGACTATAAGTTAATCTTTATTTTGTGTGCTTTTGTTAATTGAAAATGAAAAGGTAATAGCAAATTAATTTATAATATTATATATTTTATGTATTTTAACAATTAATAACTGCTCATTTACTATAGTATGTTTTATAGTTTATAGTACTTTCCTTTTTTCTTTAATACTTCAATTAAAAATCATTAATTTTGCAAATTTAAATTTTTTTATTATTTATTTAGTTTTAGCATACGTTCGAAATATTTAATTTATTTGATATTATTGCGGTTTTTAATAACTGTTACTTTCTGTGATATTTACAAAAATATACTGCGATCTGTGAGTGGGTTTGTGTACAGTCGTGTAGTTTAGTTCCTAATCATTTATTAATTTGAATTTATGTATTTATTTTATTCCTTAATGTTACTAAATTTTTGGTATATTTACTTCTTATTATTATGTTTTACATTAGTTGTTTAAATATATTAATAGAATTATAATTATGTTAAAAAAACTTCGTATTCTATGTTTTTATATATTTCTAAGATACTCTTTAAACAATAACGTATTTAATTTTTATGTTACAAGATTTACGTTTAAAAAACAATTAAATATTACATGCGTTTTGCAAGATCGGTTTGGTTAATGTGCAAATAACTAAAACATTTATATAAAGGGTTAGATATATAGAGTGAAAACTCAGTTGAAAATTCTTCAAACTACATTGCTATGCAAAATAAAACGAGAAAAAGTTTTGTGAATTTAGAAGTAATATAATATTAAACAATTTTTGTTTTTTGTACTGCATTCAATTATTTTAAAATTTAAATAGAATAGTTTATATATTCCACACTAATATTTAAAACTCTGCACCGGTTTGTGCGGCTACGTACACACTTCTTCAGGCCTGTACAAATCGTAGTTATTATATTCAACATAATGAACCAATAAACGATAATAGTTAATTGTGTTACGTAAAAACTAAAATAATTTGACATTTACAGATGATACATAATGGTCGTCCAGGACTACACTTCAAGACAATCATTACAATTATTAACACCAAACAAATTAACATTAAAAATAAGACAATATGTTACAAAACTATCAAACGCAATGACTGTGCTGTTTGAATCAAACCGCTTTCGATAATAATAATATTGTAATAAAGCTTAGCACAATAAAAAGCATTAATGGATATTATCTAGTATGTACACGGTAGTATGTCAAAATTGTCATATATTGTACAAATAGTTCATAAAAAATTTAATAAAACATATTTTTACTGTATTGCACGTAATACGTTATTTTTAGTAAATTTTATTGTATGTACTAGTAAGCATAAAACTTCGCCTACCTCCAATTAACGTATGTACCTTAACAAAAAAACATAGCTGACAAAAACTTCAAATATATAAAGTTTAAGGTTTCTGTTAACATTGATCGCAAAACGCAGTCTGTAGGTATTGAGTATTTCTCGCGTAAATACTCCCAGGTCATACAGTCGTGAACTGTGTGGTATATAGTACCCACAATAGAAAGAAAACCAATTATTTGTATTGCGGAATATTTCAGATATTTGCTGCCAGGATTTCCATGTTTTTTTCTTATCTTTAAAATCAGAACTTTGCCGATCTAACAAGTTGAGAAAATTGCATATATTCTATTAAATTTGCACCGTCTATTTAGTTATGTTCAGCAAAGTCGAAACCGCAAAAATATACAAAACACTAGTAAATAAAGCTGAAAACCTTGTCCACATTCACTTAACGTACGTACCGTAACAAAAAAGTTAAGCTGACAAAAAGTTGAAAAAAAAAGTTTAAAAGGCGCCAAAACAGTTAGATACTAGAATGGAAGACGACGTTTGAATCTATCCAGTACTGAAATAGAACAAATGACAAAACACTGGTTAAAACGACAAATATATTTGTTTCTAACCAGAGACGCAAAGGTTACAAAAATGTAATTTAGCGTAAATTGAAACCGTACAAACAAAAATCTGCGTGCGTTAATTGTGATAATATGTGTATCTAAGTGGCACATATTTTACTTTTGACAAATACACAAATTAATAGCAAGAAAAAAGAAACCCACAATTATCCAAAACATGCAAATAGCTATCTGCATGCTTCACTCAACTCCTAAAATGGCTACGAAAAGTAATAATTAGATATAGCATCGCATCACAAGTAAGTTGCTTGTCGATAAACAATGAATCGTCGTTACAAATGCGTCAATCTTCCGAGTGCTTTTCATTATTCTTAACGCAGGTGTGCCTCCAAGGTTAGTCAAACATCACATGAAATATCACAACGATTTATCCCCAGATTTATTTTATGTTTATTAAACTAATAGTTTTCTTTAGTACGTGCTTCTAGTGATAATTTCCAGCAGAAGGTAATGGATTACCATAAATCACTCAAAATTGGACAACACGTGAAGTATCTCAAGTCGCTATCACAATTAGGGGAAAATTAAAGTAAACCTTTAAAATATGAATCAATTCTTACCCCAGGAAGGCTTTCACAAAAGCAGCAAAAATACTACACTCATTTATAACACAGATGAGTGTTAAAATTCAGAAGTGAAAACTTTGTTGAGCGCTTGCGTTAAATAATATATGCGAAGCAGACTACAATCACCGAAAAAATTGTTTTTCTCCTTTGGAAAAATTCAAGAAGCAACCACCCCACAGCGCATCGCTCTAAATGTAACAAAAAGTGGGCGAAACTTATTCGGTACGGAGTTTTGCTTTCCATGTAAACAGAAATCTTTAACTTTACGTATTTGAAGTTTTTGCCAACAATGTTTTTTGTTATAATACGTAAGTTAAGTAGATGTGAACGAGGTTGAAGTTGGTTTAACTTCCGATGTACGTTACGCGCGTTCAATATTTTGTACGGATGAGAACTGACACATTTGAATAACCTATAACCTTTTGTCAACTATGTTTTATTACGGTACTTACATTAAGTGAATGTAAACGATGTTTAAAACTTTGTTCACATTTACTTAATGTAATGTACTGTAACAAAAAAACATAGCTGACGACAACTTTGAATACATTAAGTTCAAGATTTTTGTTCACATCGAACGCAAAACGCAGTCTGTCGGTACGCTTTGAAAACGTCAAACTGTAACCCAAGCTGTAATTTAAATCGTTTCTGCAAAAAACATACAAAATATAAGTAAATAAAGCTGAAGTTGGTTCTACTTCTAGGAGCTGATGTGTTTTAATTAACATCAACAAAAAATTAGGAAATCTATTAAAATAATTAAAAATATTTTCAATATTAATAGAGATTTCAGCTTTCTCTACCGGGTAAAATGTTTGTACCGCACCGCAAGGTCTTGTAAACACTTAAAAACACGAAAAACATTATTATCAGTTGAAGTGGTCTAAATTTGTTTTAAAATTTATACAATTATTTTTTTTAGTTGTGTATTTTACAAGTACAAAAAAACAGCACACTCCATAAACCAAAAATTTTTGGAATCTAGAGTTTTGGATTTCGTGAAATTTAATGAAAGACATACAAGTAAAAATTCAAAAAATTATTTAAGAGCAGCATTTACCAAATGTATCATCGCGAATTGAAAGTTATGCAACTAACATCACTAGCAGGACGCAGGAGGTAAGGGGATACTTCAGTAACAACTTCGGCTCTCGGATTTTTTTCATTACTCATCATAGTGTCATATATCAAGCATGTAACTAATGACATGTTTATATT
Source organism: Aquatica leii (assembly GCA_035610365.1). Classification (NCBI taxonomy): domain Eukaryota; kingdom Metazoa; phylum Arthropoda; class Insecta; order Coleoptera; family Lampyridae; genus Aquatica; species Aquatica leii. The sequence continues at coordinate 54,375,015 of CM069432.1, forward strand.
TCAAGATAACTCAGTCTGATAAGCACTCGAATAAGGAATTAAACAGATAACGCTGAGAATATGTATTTGTATAAACATAAATACGGTATTATACATAAATAAAATTAGTGCAACTATTCGCATACAAATATTGTATTCCAAAAGTAAGAATGTTTAGTTTCTGTTTTTATAAAAACTACTTTCTGTAGTGGACGTGGAAAAAAATGTATATGTAGGTATGATATAAAATTTCAAAAACGATTTTAGATACGAATTTGACCTTTTTCGAAAACTGAAAAAAGTTACATCTACCACAGTTGCTAACACGTACAATGATTGTTTTGTTTACTACATGTAAAAATATTTTATATTTCACTTCGTTGTAATTTACTCATAACGACCTCTCTTGCAAAAGTGATATATATTATAAAATCAATTTGACAAGTAAATAATTTAATCGTCAAACTATTTATTATTCTAAACTACTAGATATACTTGTAATAGAAACTTAAGTAATTGTTCATTTTTATTTTGAATTTTATATAAACAAAAAAATAAAATCTTGTATACACCACTAGCGTTACTAGATGATTACGCCCTTGGTACATAAATGGCTATTACAATCTGTAGACTCTAGCTATACTGTAACAAACATTTATATTCAGCAATTCTTTATTGAAGAAAACGGCACAAAATAACGAATTTAGCCAAAACAAACTTGTTTTTATTTTTGATGACATTAGACGTCACATTTATTATATATAAAATTTTTTTAGCAAAACAAAAACCGACAAAAATTATAATTTAATTTAGTTACAATTAAACGACGAAATTTGTATTTACACGAAATGAATTTGATGTAAAACACAAAATCTATTAAAACAGCACCGACTTCAAAAAGTAATTTAGTGTAAATAAAAATATTGTCGTTTAATTGTAACTAAATTAAATCATCATTTTTTACTTTTTAGTGCATTTTATTTGATGCATTTTTTTGAAGTCGGTTCTTGTTTGTTAAAAAAAATTTATTTTTCTTTTTTTTGGTGACATCAAATATAATTTAAAAAAAACAAAAATGATTTGTGTACAGTTGGTTCAGTAAATATTGGTATCTTCTTTCACTCACTGTAACCTTGAAAATGTACATCATTGAAGAGTTTCATCGTTTTCTTATGGATCTCATCATCAAAACTTGACCAAATTAAAATGGGACCACTCCCGAGATACCCGCTTTCTAATAAAAAAACAACGAAATCAATCAACGTGGTAAAGAATGAACATGAAAAAAACATATTCTGACAACGTGAAAACTGCTTTTTTTTAAGGCGGTTGAAAAGCACAAAACTTTTGAAGCATTTTTTTGCGTAATTCGGGCCATAGTTTTCGAAAAAATATTGATACTTGATCACAAAATGCTTTTGCATTTTTGAATGTTTTCTTTGCTCGTTTGTCCTCACAATACAAAAGTGTCATTTTGCAATCGAGTAATGAAAATAACTAATTTAGTTATGTGTAATATCAATTCTTCAATATTGTCAAGTACTAATTATTGTAAGTCAACTGACTAATATTTACAGTAGTTAACTCAGATATAATAAACCAACAACCTTGTTTTATATAACCAATTAAATGATACAGAATTTAAAAAAAATATATATGAATAGCGGCAACTATCTTAGTAAGTGTTGAAGAATTACAGCTTGTTTATTATGTGCATCGCTGTTTATTTGATTTTATTCTTCTGTATTCTTATTATTATCATTTATCTACCTATAAATACATAATTGTTGCTTCGCTTAAACAAAGAATTGTATCAGCACAAATTCGCCCCTGTTCGCTTGTCGGGCCATTTAAAATGACTATTTTTATATCTTTCCTTTTTTTCATAATTTTTTGTTGGATTTTATGATCTACAAGTTTCTCTTAAATTCGTATGTACTTTATATATAGTTAGTATTTTTCGATAATTTTAACTGAAACAGGTTGTTTACAAGTATTATGCCAAGACTAAAATTTAGTTAACAAGATAACTAAAAATGAAAGAATAAATGCTTATACATGTAAATATCTGATTTACTCTGTTACCGGTCAATTAATCTCTGATTGGAAGATTTCTATTAAACCTAGAATTTACTAACTCTGGAAGTAGTTTTCCATACAAAAATTAAACAACTTTTGTTGCATTTTTGTATTCCAAAGTCTTTGTTTCGTACTATTCTTCCCCTTATTATTTCGTGTGGACTCCAAATTACAAAAATGCAATACTCTTTATCTGTTATTTCTAATTGTCATTGGACTTGGTAATAATAATCGTGACTAGTCTTTAAAGTAATATCTGCTGAAATATTGCAAAATTTTATAATTTTTGTTTAATGGCATCTTGTGGACTTAAACGCCGTGAATTGAAAAGACATTTAATTTCTATGATTCCATTATTGTCCAAAATTAGAGCATCCGGAAAGGCACCTAAATATTTAAAAGGTTTATAAACAAAAAGCCTTGTGGCCTTCGATCCATAAAATTTTGAATAAAAATATTTTTGTAGTCTATTCCTTTGGTCTCTCAATTTACAAACTTTACCAAAATTTGATGATCTTTTTCAAATCTCTTACCACAGTTTCTGTTTATTGCAATATTTTGTGAACTTTTTTGTGATTATCAGAATAAAGTTTTCAGTTACTCCACACATGTTACATTTAAAAACTAATTAACAACTAAATCCCATTCTTAATTTTTTTCAAAAAGCCATGTTAGTGACGTTACATCCATATGGTGATTCGTGAGATTCAAAATTTTTTAATGAATGAATTAGAAAATGTATTTCAAATATTCTACGACCTTCTATTTTTATATCTCTATTATCGTCTTTTTGTCTTTTCAATAAGAAAACTAGTATCCTTGTCAATGTCTTTGTTTATGTGGCTGCTAAGCATCTTAGATTCAAAAACGTTATTAGAACTGTAAAAATTTATATGTAAAATTTGAATAAAAAAATATATATGATTGCAATACCTACTTGCCATCATCTAATTTATCTAAATATCCGTTTTGAAGATTCTCGATATTAACGCCTTCAAAAACCGGGAACCTATCGTCATTATTATTAGTAAATTATTAATAATTATTTTATAATCTTACGTTTTACTAGTATGCAGATCGTGCGCCTACTATGCTGTCTTGAAGATAATTTTTTTCTGTTGTACGAACACTTGCACAAAACACACTACTACTCAGTTTAATACTGCGTTAGCAAATACTTTGCAAAAAGTTTCTATCTTTGGTAGTCCCAACAAAAAAGGTTAAGACTGGAAAACTTACTTAACAGTTTATCTTTGGTTGTCAGATAAAAACTCGATCTTCTTGTGTGTTACTAACTAAAGAGTATGTAAAACTTAACAAAATGATTTACCCTGAATAATATTAACATGTAACGAGCGGCATAGCTTCAACCGAGAGATGCGTAAAGTGTAACTAAATTGGTAATACTCTTGTATGATATTAATTTATTTTCCAAAAATAGACGCTATCTTAAGAACATCAAAAACTTGTATTGCCGATCGAAAAGAAGTAGTTGTTGATTTTTTTTTCGTTAGTTTTAGTTTGTTATTTAGGCGTAGTTGTATTTGATGCAAATAGTTGCGATTAGTGATAAAACGAAGTTTAATGTTAACAGTAGAATTGATGTAAAAGCAAAGAACTAAAAAATATTATATTTATAATTAAAAAAGGTAGTTAGATCACAAGATAATTCATCATCAAATTTTAACAATTTTTTTTATTTCTAATAATCAAGCAATTTAGATTTTTCCAGAAAACTACATTTTCAAAATTTATAAATTTATATAGTTAAACATGGTTAACTTATTGGAACAAAAACACATATTAAAAAAAAATAATTAACATTAATCTAAATTAAGTATAGTATATGTATATATAAAAAATAATAGTTTTATGAAAGAAGTTTAAAACATATTTTTGTTCAAACGTCCATAATCGGGTTCTTTTTTTACGCTTCTAATTCTAGCAAGAAAAGTAGCATTTTTATTTATTTTAGGTATTTTGGAAACATTGATCGATACACAATTAATTAGCATATAATTTTAATTCTGTATTTTAGAATTTCTAGATAGAATTTGTTTACATGTTAACATGTTTAAAGGTTAACCACAGAGAAATTTAACAATAAATTTAAATCTTTTTTTTTTACTTCTAATAATAGAGAAATTAAAATCTTTCATCTGAAATATACTAAAAGATGTGATGTCTATGCTGACCAGATCTTATTAGTAGTGTAATGAAAATTCGAAGCTATCAGTTTCTGTAAACATTACAGATAAGTAAGTTTACATGAGCTCAGGTTTAATTACGTCTGCAATCTGCATTAGCTTCACTGTTTCATTCACTTCATTAACCGATGGTTCCCGAAAGAATCGTGTCTTATAATAGGATTAATATCGGAAGACACCAGCGCAGAAACGCATTTTTACATTAGAAAAAGATGCAGTAACGATATGAGAAAGATAAAGACATTACAGTACATACTAAAAACATTTACTGGAAATTACGTCAGTTTTTCGCCGTTTGTTGTTGATGTTCGTTTATAACCTCACTGTTTTACTCTACTTATTTTACAAAAAATTATTTTGCTGTTTGCATTTATTTTAAAGGTAAGTTCTTTTTATTAAATTATATAATTAAAGTTTATATTAAGGAAATCTTTTGTAGTTTCTTATAATGTGCTCAGCAAGTACGTCTACTCTTGTAAAGAAACGGCATGTGTTATCGAAGGATGCTAGAGAAATTATTTGGAACATAACAGCGTTTTTAAAAGGAAACTAAAATTCACAAGGTAAAATATAATTTATTAGTACCTACAAAGAATTATTTTGTTTTACACGATTTTATTTTTATTAGGTAGTCTTTTGAAGTTCTAAAAGTAACGTTGTACATATCTGAAAACAGGGTCGTGTAATTGATTGCGGTGAAAAAAGTTCATTTGTGATTTCAACTTTGATATCGTGAACTTCACTCTCACACAATGTCATATGCTCGAACAGATGAATCACGTAGAGGTTTTAAATCACCAGTAACAAAAGGAAAAACTTATTATAGTACATGCTGGTATGTTTACATGAATTTTTTATATTAAATTTGTCATTTACCATTATTTGTTTTAGGAGTTCATATATGTTTTATCGATAATGCTTTATTGATATTAAATCGGACAAAATTATAAAAGGTCGATTGAGAACCAATTGCTACCCGATTTGCCACAGAATACTATAATTGTAATGGGCAGATGCAAGTTACCATAACATGTCAGCTAAGAAACATCCAATTTCGACATGACGAAATGAGTACAATGTTAATGGAAGATCTCACATTACGAAAATTAACAAAACTAGAATTATATAACTTAATAAAATTATACAAAGCAAACTACAGTATTGGTTCAATGCATTTCCATGTAAAAGAAATTGCAGAGGATTACATAAAGAAGGAACATGTGGATATTGAATTTGAAAAGTTTATAGTACACGTAGCTGGTGATACTTCCGAAGAAGACCTCGATTGTACATCTGATTTTGAGTGTTAATGAAACTTACTTACGTAATTGCTTAGAATATGTATTTTCTAATTTATGTAACTGAAATAATGAATTCTATTGTTTTAAGATATTAAACTAACTGTAGTTATGTTGTACTAACAAATCTTAAGCTGTTTAGTGTTAATTACTGTTTAAATAAACTACTCTGCTTTTTCGTAATATTACTATTCACAAATCGTTTTAATGAAATATTGAAAAATGAATTCTAAGTTTGTTTAATCAACTTTAAATTGAACGTTGTAATTAAAAACTACTTAAAGTTTAACAAATAAGTATAGAATAACATAACCTGACTTTTATGTTACAATTTTAAAAAAATATAGTTTTACAGTTTTCAAATCAAACTTAAAAATAACAGAAGTATAACTAACTAAGAAATAAAACTCGAAAATGATTTTTCAAAATTTTTTGTAAACTTATATTTTTAAGTTGGGTTTTACACTCTGACGTCACATTTCTCGCGCAGCTTGGTGTCTTCCGATATTAATCCTAGTATAGTTATGCGCGCCTAGAGTAGGGATGGAGAATCTCGTAGCGTTTGTAAAATACTAACAAAACTAGTGTTTGTAGACGTTTACGGTTTTAAATATTTTGGATCTAATCGTTACGTTATCGCAGTACAATTTTTTTTATATTGTTCACAAAATGTGTAGCTACAACGTGGAGTTCGATTTTTTTAAATATTTATCTTAGTTGTTTTGTACTGATTGATAGAAGTTAAGCATTGTTTTGTGTGTTCTTCAACAGCACGTAGCTTCAAAAAAAAATAAAAAATAAAAAAAAACTAAGCTCCACGTTCTAGCCACATGCTTTCTGCATGTCTGGAGAAAATTTCAGCTCAAAATGTTTTAAAATAACTTTAAAAAATGTAAAACGGTAAAGGTCTAAAATGCTACGTTTTTAGATAGGTAAATGCCCGCCTTAAGAGACATTATACTAGAGTAAAACTTGGCGGGAAATTTATTGTTAATAGTTTCTGATAATGCTGCAAACCTTAAAAAAGCAATTAACGCAGATCTGGGACTTAAACATTTTATTTGTTTTGCCCACACTATAAACACAAGATGCATTAAAACTTATTCAGGAACCATTAAAAAAAGTTAAAATTGTAGCTACTTATTCTAAACAAAGCACCACTACGACTGCAAAGTTTAAGGTATAACAAACGAAGCTTTTTAATACAACACCAAATAAACATGTTTAAGATGTAACAACTCGGTGGAATTCTACCTATTACATGATAGAAAGGTTTGTGGAACTAGAAGAACCTATCAGGACAACTATAATTTTAAACATTACAAAAAAATTGCCAATAATACCCGTAGAAAAATCGAAACTTCTCAAGGAAATTGCAAAAATGTTAAAATCTATCGAGTCATTAACGGTTAGCATAAGTGCTCAGAATTATATGATTGCCTCTTCTGTTATTGTAATGAAAGATGAGGTTGTGCAAATCTATAAATATTTACTAAAACAGAATTTATGTAGAGTGTCTAAAAATATTCTAAGTTTTATACTGGAACTATTCGAAAATCGACTGGGAAACTTATATAACAGCAATTCATTCTTGCGACTTTTCTTGATCTAAGAATTAAACACTTTGGATTTTTAAATGAAAAAGTATCGGAACGGATAAGAAAATGGACTATTTTACTACTTGCACTCATTTTAAATAAAAAAAACTTTTAAGCAGTATTGCCAATGATGTTACATCTAAAGAAATTGATGATCATGAACAAATTTGTGAAAGTTTAGTTTGGGAAAATTTTATCAAAATACGGTCTACAACTAAAAAAACTCTCCAATCTTGTGCCGTAATAAAAACTAATTCCGTACCTGTATTACCTAAAACGTAATATCAAATCTAACACAAAATGTACATACGGCGTTAACACAAATAAATTCCGTTTTTAATGCATACAATCATTTAAGATAGCGAATGCGCAGCGTTTCTCCTCGGCTTAATGTAGTAATTGATGATAGAAGTTTCTTCCAAATGGTTAAATTACAGCAACGTGATGCCATGGAATTTTTTTCTCAAATATGCTATCTGTTTGTTATCTCCACCGATAAGGAAACATGTGGGGAGTATGAAAATCCGCCCTAATAGACTTTCGCTCAGGTAGACACAAAATTAATTTGCATGTTTACGTAGAATTGCGTGAAATAACTTAATGATGAAAGCCTTTTCGGGCCTAGAGACCGCTAAACAGAAGTCTGTGTTGCACAAAACGTTACCGGAAGAGAAATCAATCTTGCTTTTAAAAGTTTGACAGTCGCCAATTAAAAGTGGACGTGTCGGGAACAAATTTTATACTCGAAAAATTTTAACTTACCAGTTTTTCAACATAACAAATGGTGTCGAACACTAAACACACTTCAAACCCTCGCGACAAGATATTAAAGCACGTCGTTGGGCCTCCCAACGTTAGCCCACACAAGCGCACGTCACCGCAACTAGTGCTCGCTTGCCCACAATAGTATTCCTCCCACTTAGGAAAGAATTCGATCTAAGATGAGAGAGAACAAGACACAGGAAAACGCTCCACCCTGAAAGTAGATAAAAAAAGAAGCATCGCATCATTTTGCCCTAAAATCCAAATTAAAAATTACTACAGCCTGCAATTGCTCGACTGTAACCTAAAGCGATGCCTGCTGTACAACCACAACATCGTATGCGCCGATTAAGAAGAATTGGTCACCCCTGCCAAGCTTTGTTATGTCAGCCTTTACGGTACCCAAAAGGTATTTTGCCTGCTCCAGAGCTTGAGGCTACCAAGTCAGAGACAACTAACTTTCCCGAACGCATAGCTGTCAGATTCTCACAATAAGCGCCACTCATGGTGACAGATCGAAAGAAGAGAAAGAAATACAGAAAGACAAAACGTAAAAAGAGAGTACGATGTTGTTGTACGGCTCGGCTACCTCTCCCTAGATTAAAAAAAAGAAATCAAAATTAGAAGAGGTCTGACAAAGACCACTAAACACCAAACTAAAACCAACAGAGAAATATTACTAATAAAGAATCTGGTTACAGTCGACGAACGTCGTATCATTCTAACTGAGTAAAGAAATTAACCAACATCCGATCAGTAACCAAACCTCAGACCAAAGACTAGAGTGGCCACAGAACTACTTTTCCACTGTGAATTTACTTAAACCTAATACACACTAGCATGATGGACATTGCATTTGCTTAACGTTAATTGTAGAAACTAAAGGAACTGAAGAAAGTAGCCCAAATTGAAAGCAGTTATTCGTCCAAAGAAGCCACCGTCGTTTACGTCGATGAAGATATGATAACAACTCGTTGACGGACCGACGATTTAACTGGTGTGGGGTTTGATTCAAATCAGAGTCCGAAAACCCTTGATCTGGTTTAAGATCTTTAGTATGCCAGATACCCACCGATTGTCCAGTAGTGGTAATTTACTCATACGTCCAAAAAGATTTAACCGTTTTAATCATAAACGGTCTCAGAAACTTAGGTGCTACCTTGGTTTTAAAATGTCTCGTGGCGTCAGAAAGCGTATAATTACGTCGCTTTGCCGAATCCCCAATTTTATATCGCACATGTCGACAGTGAAGGTTATATCTATTTTGCGTTTTTGTGTACGCTTTAGAAAGTTGTTTCAAAATATACGTACGAATTGCTTCATAATGAGACACTGAACGAGTAACATTAGGTTCCGAAATAAGAACATCAAAGGAAGATGGACGGAAGAAATTTCCTGAAAAAACGTGTTTACGTCTGAACAATGCAAAGAAAAGAGTAGAATCAATGACTTCGTGTTTTGCAGTACGAATAGCGCTGTCAATCTTTGAGAATTTACAGTCCAATGTCGGTGGTTCTCTTTGACATATGAAAAAATCATGATTTTTAAGACACGATTAATTCGTTCGGCGGGATTAGCTCTAGGATGATATTTAGCCGTAAACAGTATCGTTGTCCTATAAGTGGCGCAAAGTTTAACAAATTCTTTACTACTAAACTGGACACCATTGTCCGTAATAAAATACTGAGAAGCACCAAAAAGGAGAAAAACGTGTTCTTTAATGATTTTGCAAATAGAGGTAGCAAGTGGTGAGTGTAACGGAAAGAACAAAAGAAAAACAGTCAGCGATCACTAATACATAAGTATGACCTTTTAAAGATTGAGGCAGAGAACCCACAATGGCACAGCAAAAAACTTGCCATGGGTGTGATGACTTAGCACTAAGAGCGAATACACCAACTTGTTCACCTTGTGCGCAGCGCACACACGACAAAGCCGAATGTGGCGATCGACATCTGCACGTAAGCAGCGCCAATAATAACGTTGCAAAATCCTTGCTGTAGTTATCGAAATAACACAGTGTCCAGCGACAGAAGGATCGAGATGGTTAGGAATCATTTCCGTACGTTGTTCTGTAGGAACCACTATTTTTCAGTCATCAAAAAAACTGGAGGGAAAGGAGTAACAACACGACGCTAAAGAACATTACTCTAACAGACGATTTCACAAACTTATGAGAAGCATTCAAGACACGCTTAAGAAGATTATTATACCAAGGATGAGTAGTCGGAAACGAAACCATAAAGACAGAAGAAATTTCAGACAAATAGACAGCTTCTAGTAAAGGAACTGAGCGAGATAGCGCATCAAAAATGACATTATCTTTTCGTTTTTGATGGATCAAAAAGCCGTATTGTTGTAGCCTAATAGACCAACAAGCTAATCGTCCTGAAAGACTTTGCAAACGATTTAGCCACAAAAACGAATAATGATCAGTGATCACCGAGAAATAAGATCCTTTTACATAAGAACGGGACTTTTCTATGGCTCATAACCCCGCCAAACATTCTTTCTCAGTAGTCGAATAATGCCGCTCCGCCTTAGTGAGCGATCGACTAAGATAACTAACAACTTTTTCACAATCCACAGTCGTTTGACTTAACACAGCACCTAAACCAAAGTCCGAAGCATCAATCTGTACCACAAAAGGAAGTGAAAAATCAGGACACGACAGAATAGGAACCGGAACTAAGCTGTTTTTAAGAGAATCAAAAAAATATCTTCATTGATTAGTCAATGATTGTATATAGAAAATGCAAAACAATAATTTTCTATTTATAAAACTAGGCGTTATTAGAAACAGATGCATAATACGAATTCTTACTGATTAACTCATTTCTGTTTTTTGTTATCATATCACCATTAATCAAAAGACACCGTCACACAAAATCTATTTTTATGCAAAAAAAATATCAATCATGATATGACAAGAATAAAAATTGATAAAACTGACAAGTATATTGTAACTAATGCACATAGGTATAATTACTTAAAAGCTAGTAACCTATCTAATGTAATTTCCGGCCATCCGAAACGTAAAACTAGCACGCAACCGTATAACAACTTATAGAATAATGGTAATAAGAGGCGATATAAACTTATTTCTAAACGAACAATTAAAATTGTAATAATCAAGTTATATTCAAAATTGTGGCGCGTCACGATATCTTGAATTTATTATATTTTTAACAGTGCTAAAATTGCACAGTATGTAAGATACTATTAATATAGAAATTAACTTACACTGTGTTTGTTATAGACTTTTATGTGCATTTACGTGTATTTATTTTTTTTTAAATTTATAGTTATATTACTGCTGGTGATAAATAATTAAATTATGGTTTTTAAATGTAAACTAGTAACGCAATTAACAAACTGGCAACTGCATGTAAAAAACAAACAACAATAGCAAAATTGTTTTTAGACTTAAACTAAAACTTATAATAAAATGTTACCTTCAAAAACAAAAGTTTGACTTCGACAAATAAACTGGGAAAGTTAGAACAACACAAATTCGATTTATTTACAAACAAGTTCAGATATTTTTTGTAAAAACATGAAGACATAACGTGCCACATTTTCTTGTTCACAAATCTCAAAGCAGATATGCATATTTAAAGTCTTGCTAGTGAAGGAGCAACTGACTGACAAATACCAAATTGTTGACGAGAGCAGCTGATGCTAGAAACTGCACGTACTACACACACATTTATATTTTTTTATTTTTACTAAAAAAGGTTAAGAGATTTGTTTCAAAATTTTTATTAAACTATTCAAATTATAATTTGTTTGTAATCATTTTTATATGTACTTATTGAAAGTTATAAATCATGTAAAATTATCTGATCGATGAAGCATAATTTCCTTGAAAAAATACATATTTCTAGTATAAATTTTTACTTGAATAACTACTTGAAACTCCCTGAAGTTGTGGAAGTGTTAATGTAGACAAGAGAAAATCTTGTCAGAAGAAGTTTAAAAGTCAGTAAGTTGAAAATGAGTGGGTATTGAAGTAGAACGTATCTGCAATCCACAGATAACTGATCTCGCCGAATGAAAAGTTAAGATGAAAACAATCAACCAGAGATTGCAAGATTGGATATCGCTTCGTAAAAACAAGTGCAACTTAGAATTTTATTCAATTAAATGAACTTTCTACGCACTTGTTACCCTTCTTAAAATTTACGTATAAAGTTTTTTTTACATAAAAGTAATTTTAATAATTTTTTTATATCAGCTGTTTTATTTTAAAATTAAATAAATAAAAAAAATATTTTCATTAGCAAGCGCAAAGCGTAGAAATCGGAAAGAAGAGTAAACATGTTGCACTTTTAAAAGTAATGTGTGTATTTTGCAAATGTACTTGATTAAAATTAGCATTTGGTGTAATACATTGTAAATATTTGTTATGTCTTTTAAACATAATATAAATAAAGCTTGCCCGCTTTGATAGACAAAATAATTATGTCAGAATATAAAATTAAGCTTTAATTAATATATAAAATTAAATTAATTAAACCGGAATATGTTTTAAAAATACGTAGAAAAATATACTTTTAATAATAGAGTGATTAAACTTAAATTTTAATTAAATCTTAAATGAATCTTGCACATTTTCATGTTATTGCTGACAAATTCTAGCAGTTATAGTTGTTACAGTTGTATATGCAACGTATTGTAGACATGTTAAATTGGTTGTATTCTCTGTTCACGTTTCTCATTCCTAGAAAACACCCTTTTGTCGAGTTAGGTTAAATGATGGAGCCAACGTCCGGTAACAACAAGCGCTATCTTATTTGTATGCAAATCCTTGTTAGATGGTAGTAGAAAATCGCTTGGGGCTTATTATAGATCTAACGTCTCTGACTACCGTGAGTGGGAGTTGCACTTCAATTAGAGCTTACCTATTTTACTACGTCTATCAAAGAGCATTACAACGAACACTTATTATTGTTTGTACGGAAAACCATTAATTATATTGGTCACTATAGCTTAATATTCTTCTATTAATTAAGCGTGATAAGTATTAATAATGTTAGTTATACATGTAGTTAAATGTTCTGTTTGTCCCACTTCGGTACCAACTTTTACTTAATTTATGTCTTCTAAAAATTTTAAAATTTTCATCATACATTAATAATAATAAAATAAACAACGACAAACATTTTTATTTTTTGTTCATACATGATATCATAAGGTAATAACAAATACTCGTTTCTTATTTATTTAGGCAATTCATAATACGTAGAACCCAATATTTTTATTAAACAAAACTTTTTGACAATTTTTAATTTCTTATTTTATTAAAAATAACATCAATTCTCAGTTTGAAGTTTTTGTAAAATATCATATTTTTTTAAGTACACGTAATCACCACATATAACAATATTGCATAAGCACGTTGCATTTTAACGATCAACAAGTGTCATGATCTACTTTTGATCAATCATATTTAGACATAGTATTACTAGAAAAACTACGTAAAAAAAAACAAATTAAATACTAGTACTTTACCATCGTTAAGAAACAAAATTGATTAGCATAGATTTGTGTGTAAACTACCACAATTACATTTAAAACGAAAAATATGTTTTATTGTAACTTAAGAGTAACAATTAATTAACTTCTTTAACATAATAAACTGTTTACTAAAGATACTTAAAATTATTAAAAGATAAAATAAAATTAAAAAGTAATAGTAGTAAACCTTACAAATGTCAAAAAACCATTCAAGCTTTAAATCTTTAATTACATAAATAATTATTTGTGTTGCGAATCTAGAAAGTGTCATATAATGTAAACATTTTTATACAGGAAGGTGTTTTCGAGATTGTCTATTGCATTAACGTAGACTAAAGCTTTTAGGTAATCCCACAAAAAAAATTTCGAAAATCATGCTTAGGTGTTTTTGACTTACTAGACTAAAATGTGGTAGGGTTCTATATTATGCATAAACCACATACCACGTCAATATTTTTTTGAAGAAATTTTATATAAAGTTTTTCAGTTAAACATGTTGGTAAGGTCCAGTTAAATATTGTCCGAATAATCCGGCCCACACGTTAATGGTTTCAAATTGATTATGATGCGTTATAATGAAAGTATGAAAATTTTTCTCTACCTATAAATGCAAATTATGGGAGTTTATAACGTCGTGTTTAGGAAATTCAGTTTTGTCTGTAAAATAACTGAACAAATAAAATTTACATCGAGTCTGTGCTGATCTAAAAGCAAGTTAGAAATATCCTGCTGCGATAAGTCTTCAAGAAAAAGCGCATTTACTTTTTGAAGATGGTACGGATGCAACAGTTACTACCTAAAGATTCTAGAGACCGTTAATTTTGGGTAAACAATTTGGACGTTAATTTTTCGACACTTGTAAAAAAATTTGCTTAACAACATTTAAGTTGTTTTCTTTAACATTCTCACCGCGATTGGTTTGATTTCTACAAATATAGCTAACTTTGTCAAATTTTCCTAAAATTCTTTATAATATAAATACCAGTAAAAAATAAAATCGAAGTTTTTACCTGTTTCTTTCAAACGACGATCTACTGTTTCAAAAAATCTTCTATTTGTAAATATTTCTTCATAAAACCTTTTGGTTTCTAAGGTACGTTAAATGTATGTTGACATATTCATCAAACGTAAACATTGTTAATTAACTAACCACGAAAAAAAAATAAGAATAAAAAACAAACATTTCAATACACTCAGACACTGACATTGATTTTCAGCTGCCACCAGAATAAATATCTTTATTTCTATGAGCACATGTTAAGAAAACCATAGCAACAAAAAATAAATCTTGCAAAAATAACAACCAATGCAAAAAATTATAATAAACAAAAATATTTTGTTTTCGTAAACAGTTCTTTTCATTGATGTCGGTCAAAAGCATCTTTTTTTAGTTGAAGGTTTAAACTGTCCAAAAACATATTTTGTGACCATAAAATTGCAACATCAAGCAGTGGGAATTTTGTGATCAAACTTTGGAAGAAAGTTTAAGTAGGTAACAATGATTAAAGTTTTATTCAAGTGGATCAAGTAGTAATAGCATATCTAACGTTTTTCTTGTTTTTATTACTTTATTATCGTGTGTATTTTGTGAAAATCATGGTTAATTTTAAAATAGTTACTTCTTGTAGTTCTTCCGTGTAACATGTTTTGAGAGTGTGATTATGCTTAGAGTGTGACAACGTAAAAATTATTACCAATTAAGCCAAAGGTCGAATCGTAGGCTTAGGTAAAGGTGGATTTTCGTATATTGCAAGGTGCAGGGCCGCCATCTTTGACTTTGACAATAATGTCGTCCTATAAAGTTTTGAACAGTTTACCGTCAAATCAGAAGTTTGAAGTGGTGTAGATTGTAACTCTGCTAAAATCTTGAATAACTTAGAGTAATCTTGATTCTGTTTAGGAATGCATGATAATCGTATGAGAGTCAGACGAAGACTTAGGGAACGGCGCAATATCCAATTCTTTGTTAAACGGCATGTATACCACACTGTGGAAATTATGATATGAGGTGCCATAGCTTATAGGAGTTAGACTCAATTGTTATTTATTCAAAATAATATGAACGCCGAATGATTTGTTAACGAGGTGCTAAAACCCCATATTCCCCATTTCTTCAGCAGTTGAAAGACCTATTTTTTCAGCAAGATAATAACCGTTTCTATTTAGCAAGTTACTCTATGGACCAATTTGAAGAGGCCAATGTTAATTTCTTACTATGGTCACCCAGATTTCCTGACTTTTTTCCAATTGTCACGTGTGACATAACAGGTAAAAGATTGAGAAACGCATTTTCTACAAGCACAGTAAACTCTTCACCATTAATTACAAACTGCTTAAGATACAATAACTCAAATGGAAATTGACTACATCCTGGTATTAATGCCACTAAAAGTGAGATAGTATGAAGCCAATAGGTGGGATCAACTCATTATTAAATAAAAATTTGTTTTTTTTTCAATTTTAATCATTTACTACTTTTGAGTAGTTAAACCTTCCTGTCAAATTTGGTCACAAAATTTTAATCTCTTTTTGGTATTGCAATGTCAGTATCACAAAGTGTATTATCATTGTGTCTCTATCGTACAGGATGTAAAAAATAACACTACTGTGTTAGAGTTAGTTTGTCCCTGGCAAACTAAATAAGTCAAATGTAAATAAAAAGATTCATCAAATTAAAAAATTATTAAATTGCACCTAGTAATTCCAGAATTATTTTAAAACAAACGATTTCCAGAGGTGTCCGTTATCGGCCCGTATCTTCGTAGGGAGATCCGTAAGGAAACAAGTTTATATTATTTTTATGTGTCGTATCTGAGTCTGGGTGGCTCCTTACATATTTTGGGACACCCTGTAGAATGAAAACAAGTAATAAAATTCTTATACTTTAAGAAGATGGTGTAATATTTCAGGTTTTTTGATCTATATACGCTAAAAAAATGAGTTGTGATTAGAGAAACACTGAACATCGCGTATAAATTTTGATAATTGTTTACGGCATTTAATGAATAAAGATACCACCTTTTTACTAAAGCGATCCCTGTTGGTAGCAACCACGGCTAACTGCAATGTCGCTGAGTGAGCGTGGTTGAGAAAACTAGAATAAAAAAAAGAAACAAATAGGCACCATTTCTGTACTGCCCACTAACAAAATGTTAGAATTAAAAAAAAGATAATCAACGTAAAAACGTAGCAAGCGTATATGATTATCTAAAAAATATAACACTATTAACTAGTTATTACAAGCATTGATATATTAGTATTTTACCAGATTTAATAACAAATCATACAGAAAAACTACAGGTTACGTAAACTAACAAGGTCACCCAATTTTAACACAATACCAAATTTAAAAAATCGTAAGCTTATAACGCAAATCGATCATCTACTAATGTTTACATGCAGTCGTGAGTAATTTCAAAACATAATAGCAACGTTTAAATGGGTACAAATTAAAAACTTACATTATTAAAGTTTTTTAAAGCACGTAACCATTGGAAAATCCATCTGAAGTTATTCACAAAACTTATAAAGAATGTAAGCTTACATGCAAAAACGTAGTTTTGTCAAAATCTAACCTGGAGTTAGTTTAAAACAATTAAAAAAAAAAAACTTGAAAGGAATACAGTCAGCGTATTCAAAACAATTTTATAACTGAAGTTTTATAACTGCGACTAAAAGTAAATTATTTAGCATGATCTTCAAATAAATTCCTGCTAGCCTAGTCTAATATAAGTAGTGCGGTATAACCAAATTAACAATGTTAAATAAGTAGATGTAGTAGAAATAAGTAGAAAATTAAATACAATTACATGATTCAGGTAGAAAATAATCGAAAGTAAAATTATAGCAAATCGCAAGTCATCTGTCACCATATTATCGCAGTATCGACAAGCTGTGCAACGTTGAACTCAAATAACACAAATTCCGGAGATGATTAGGTATGCGACATCATTCTTAGAGAAATGATTCTTTCTGCAGCTTAATAATGCTTGAATGATTTACATTGACTACCAAACTTCCATAAGAATTTTAAATTACTAAAAACAACATGGTCTACGTAATTTTACCTGTAAAGGCCATCTATATCAAAAAATCGTTTTAATTTCTCCAGTATACACAAAAAATTCTTCATTCTAGTGAAATCGCTAATAACGTATTAGAAATAACCGATGAAATTAAATAGAAAGAAGAATTACTTACAATTAAGCGGACAAGCGTTTTATTAAAATCGACCATTCACAGCAATTTAAAACAGAATAGTAAAAGTAAAAATGGCTACCGATGTAATTCCCTCTTGTAATATGAAATTATCCTATCCAGTGCGGTCTGCAAACCATCATCCTAGTAAATTTAACTTACAATTACCACCTTTAATAAATTAATAGGTACACATAACACACTTTATTTTTCCAGAACGTAAAATTATCTTGTATATTTGAGTAAGCAATTGCTTAAATTATGCAATAATTTAAAAAATAGATTGTTCGTTCTTTATTTGTTGTTTTAGAATGTTAAAGATCTGAACTTTGGAATTGTCAGTTAGACGGTGCTGATAAAGCATACACCTTTTACTTCACTGACGTGATAAGATTTGTTTTAATTGACATTCTATCACGCGGTTCTATGTCTTTAGTCAAATTTTGAAAAATATTTCAACACGAATCAATACTTTAAAGTTATTTGTTAACTATTCTTTATTTTTTTTAAATTTCTTTAAGTGTAAGTTATGCCAACTATTTTCTTGATGTAAATTTGGTTAAAAATATATAAGTAATTTTATGCGCAAAATTTAATTTGTTTTTCTAATTAAAAATGATGATACAGTAATTAACATACATATATTTATCTAGGCTAGAAGTTGATAGTAAAATGTACACTTTTTTTAAATTTAGGGTCTAACAATAACATATTGATTTTATATTAATTATAAGAATTAATACTTTTTATATATCGTATTTACGTAATGTGCTGTTAGATTAGTTTGGTAAATGTTTTGTTGTAGTATCTATTGCAGTAGAGTAGCGATTTTGTTTACGTAAACTTTCATTACAGTTTAAGATATTCTATCGTGGTAAGTTGGTTTAAAAAGTAGTTTACTAAGTCTCCTTTAATTAAAAATTGTTTTTATACACATAGCCGCAAAATATAATTTAGGTGTTTAATTTTTCGCAATATTTTAAGAAAAACGTTAAATTTCTCAGAATAAACATTAGTTAAATGTTGATTTGATTATGCATTATAAAACAATACAAAACAACACCGATTTAAAAAACTATGAAAACCACACTAGTAAATACAAACATTAATACTTTATTAAATTGTTCTATTAATAAATAATAAAGAAAAAAAATAAGTTGGTTTATGAAAAAGAAATTATATATAACGTTTTCCGTTTGAAGCTTAACACACCTTAATCTTAGAACTACATGTTTTTTGGTTTTTTAGTTGTATTTTATTCACTCAAATACAGATTCAGTAAAAAAAAGAATATCTAAACAAGTTTTTAAACTTTTTCAATTTTTATAAATGAAAAGGTTCATGATTTCTATGAAAACTGCGTCAAACCTAAGTTTTTAAAAATAATTGTACTTTATAGAACTATTTAACTCATAAACTAAATATAAAGACGTATCAAATTAATTTCGTAGAACGAAATTAAAGTAATGCATGATAATTAATAATTAAGTAAGTGTTTTAAAAAATAAGTCTTAGATTACTACTAATTAATTAATGTTAATTTAGTAAATGTCATATGTTTGTTACTTAATTATTATTAAATTTTACATAAACGTTTGAAATTAATGTATCAACAGTACATACCTAAAATATAATTTGTTTATTTACGTTCAATGATATTTTAATTTTTGTTGTTTTTATGATCAAATATACATATTCATTTCATACGTATTGCAATGAATTTTTTAACTAACTTGTTTATACTAAAAACATTTACATGTTTATAACTACACGAACTAATTAAATCTAAGGATATTTAAGAAAAACACTTACACTAATTTATATAGTACAATCACTCGAAAGATAATGTCCGCGGATAACTTACATCACAGTCACGTACGTTCTTAATTCGTTGTTTTTATCTAAAACACACGTTTTAGATTTATTTATTTAAACTTGAATAACCTTAAAATATAATATTTATTTTCTTGAAGTCAATCCACATTAATGTTTTAATTTTTATTGTAAAACTAGTTTCAACAATTTAAATTGTCATCGTCAGTTACACTAAAAAGCAAATCAATTACCAAAAATAATTAAACATTTAAAAGAACTTACACATTATATCAAAACATAAAAATAAAATAGAATGACAAACGTCAACAAATTTTAAGATCAAAAATTAAATCTAATGATCTTATTGTTTCTAAAGCTGATAAGGGTAATTGCATTGTTATTCTTTCTCGTTTTGATTATATTAATAAAGTTGAAGATTTTATTAGTAAAGGTGAATTTAAAATACTTTCCAAAGATCCTATTTCTAGTTTTTGTTCATCTTTTCTTTCATGTCTTCATTCGTGTAATTTAACTTTTAATTCTCTTGGAAATAGAAATATATATCATTTTAAACTTATGAATCCCTCAACACCGCTTCTTTATGGTCTACCAAAAATACATAAACTTTCTATCCCAATTCGACCCGTTGTTTCTTTTTGCAATTCTCCTGTCTCAAAACTTGCTCCCTGGCTTAACAATATTATAAGAACTTACTCTAATTTTACTAATCAATATTGTATACTTAATTCTTCGGACCTTGCTTCTAAGATTAAAACATTTCCTTTTCCTTCTTCATCTATTCTTGTATCTTTTGATGTTGTCAATCTTTTTCCATCTATTCCTCCAGAAGAATTTATTTTTCTTATTCGTAATTTGCTTTTTTCTAATGGTTCTCTAAATACTTACCAGATTTTAGATATTTGTTCTTTGCTCGATTTAGTTTTTAAACAAAATTTTTTTAAATTTAATAATAATTTCTATTCTCAATCATCTGGTTTAGCTATGGGATCTAATATTTCACCTCTTGCTGCTGAAATTTTCATGAATAATATTGAAAATAAAATCCTTTCTAATTCTTCTTTTTCTAATATGATTAGTTTTTGGTTTAGATACGTTGATGATTGCATTGTTCTCTTTAATGGTTCCTTAGATGATTTAAATAATTTTAATAATTTCATTAATTCTATTCATCCTAATATTCATTTTACATATGAAATTGAATGTAACAACTCCCTTCCATATTTAGATCTTCTTCTTTTACGTGAAAATGAGAAATTTAGTTTTGAAATCTATCGTAAAATCAACTTACACTGATTGTTTAATTCCATTTTACTCTAATCATCCTTATAGTCATAAAATTGCTTCTTTTCGTTCCTTATTTAATCGTTTATTTTCTATTCCTCTTTTTCCAAGCCTGGTTTAATAAAGAATTTGATACTATTAAACAATTAGCTTATAGCAATGGTTACCCTTTTCATGTTTTGAACAATGTTTTTGGAAAAGTTCGTTTATACCATTTCTTTAAAAATTTATCTCAAAATAAATCAGATAATACTACTATCTATCGTTCTATGTCTTATATTAATTTTTGTTCTCTTTTTCTTAAAAATTATTTTAAAAATTATAATATATCTATTTCTTTTTCTACTAATCATAATTTAAAATATTTTATTGTTAATAATAAAGATTCTGTTTCTTCTTTAGATAAATCTGGCGTGTATAAAATTTCTTGCTCTTCTTGCAATTGTTCTTATGTAGCACAAACTGGGAGAAAGTTTAAAACACGATTAAAAAGAACATATTTATTTTATTAAAGGTAATTAAATTCTAGTATATCAAACACTTGTTCTTCTTTCGCTAATCATATTTTGTCTACTGGTCATTCTTTTTCTTCTGATCTTAATGTTAAAATTCTTCATTTTTGTAACAAAAGTACTTTGCTTAATCATCTTGAAATTCTTGAAATTCATCGTCTTTATAATGAAAATTCAGATAATTGTCTTAATGAAATTCTTGATTTAAATATTTCTCCTCTTCTTAGTAATAAATTTTAACTTACTTTTTTCATTTTTCTTTTCTCTCCTTTTTTTTTTTTTTTTTTCCATATCACCCATGGCTGTGTATTTAATGTCACTTTGAATTTAAAAAAAATTTTAATTTGTTGACGTTTGTCATTCTATTTTATTTTTATGTTTTGATATAATGTGTAAGCTCTTTTAAATGTTTAATTATTTTTGGTAATTGATTTGCTTTTTAGTGTAACTGACGATGACAATTTAAATTGTTGAAACTAGTTTTACAATAAAAATTAAAACATTAATGTGGATTGACTTCAAGAAAATAAATATCATATTTTATTACAATTTCTCCACTTAGAGATATGGATTACTTTAACTATATTTGAATAACCTTCTTAACACTGCCGACTTCGAATTACTAATAACTGACCTATAATTGTTTGTACCCCTTTTATACATTTCTGCTATCTTTCGAAAATTTTTTATATTCTTTCGTGAACTGTCTAGACTAGAGAGATAAAAAATCTCTCCATTTCGGCAACTTCTTTGGCTAAGTATTTTCTTATTGTTTGATTCAACCGTTCAACCATACCATCAGCTTAAAGATGGAGAGGCGTCGGCGTCGTCCTAGTTTTCTTAATTCCCAACAGTTGGAAAACTTCTTGAAACAGTCCAAATTCAAAATTGCGGCCTTGGTCAAAGAGTAATGCTAACGGAACTCCAAACCGGCAAAAAAACTTTTTTACTAATACGTCTGCCACTGTAGCTGCTTCTTGATTGGGTATGGCGTAAACCTCTGTTCACTTTGTGAAATAATCCATCGCCAAAGAATGTTCTCTCAATATACCATCGTGGAGATGCCTCAACACTTCTGACACCCGGCTCTTTGGCACTACCAACTGTAGTGTGTTTCCTGTGCCCTCGGCACTCTTTAGGAATCGCTTAAGAAGACCGTCTTCTACTATCAAAAAGTTCTATTGCGCTCAGTACGCTTTGATGTTTCTGCCTAAAGTACTCACTTCTTCCCAGGTTGGTCATCGGTAATTTTTTTTTCAGCCTAAGAATAGTTTTATTTCAGGATCATTTTTTTGGTTGCAACGCAACTGCTCAGGTTCCCACTCGTCATCAACCATAGCAGTTCTCCAGAGGCTTTGACTTTTTCTTCAAGTCGTGAACAATGGCTGCAGTCCGCCGAACATACTCTTCTAGACAAAGCATCAGCGTTCTGATGACTTCTTCCGGCACGGTGCTCTGTGTTTTAGTCATACTTTTGCAGTCTTTTGATCTATCTTGCTACTTGTCCTTACGAATTACGGAACTGCAATAGCCATTTTAAAGCGGCGTGGTCCGTTCTCAGTAAAAAAAAGTGTTCTACAGACTTGACGACTGCTAACAGCTTTCTCCTAGTTACGCAATAATTTCTTTTTGGCCTAGACAAAACTTTATTAAAATACGCAATGACTTTTTCTTGTCTACCTTGAGCCTGCAAAAGGACCACGCGTATGGCCAGATTGCATGCGTCGGTATCCTGAACAAATTTTTTATCTTTTCTTGGACAACTTAAAATCGGCAAAGTGACTAAGATCTGTTTTAGTTGATGGAAAGCATTTTCGCAGTCTTCATTCCATCTGCATTCTGCTCTTTCTTTGGTCAATTTTGTCAAATGTTTGGTAATATTAACAAATCCGGGTACAAATCGTCTATAATAGGTCCACAACCTAAAGAAAAAGAAACTTTGGACCTGATGTTTGTCGATTGGTCTTGGTCAGCCTTTACTCCATCTCAAGATACGATGTGGCCAAGGTATTGCACTTCCTTCTTAAATACGTGGCATTTCTTTGCCCCACATAGTCGCTGGAACACTTGTTGTTCAAGTTCAAGTTGTTCAAGTGTGTCCAAACGACCTTCCAATCACGATCACGCCATCTAAGTAAACCAAGCACGCCTTCCAAGACAGTCTGCGCAAGATGGTTTCTATTAAACGCTCGAACGTTGCAGGAGCGTTACACAGGCCGACGGGCATTACAGTAAACTATCACAAATTAGTTTCAACCGTTAAAGCTGTTTTTTTACGATGTTTGTGTTTTAATTCTACCTGCCAGTAACCACTATTTAAATCTAATGTGAAAAACCACTTGGATCCTGACAGGTTGTCTAACGTATCGTCAATTTTCGGTCAAGAGTCCTTTTTGGTGACGTCGTTTAACTGTCTGTAGTCTACGCAAAATTTCGTTGATCCACATTTCTTCTTTACGAGTACCACTGGGACCGCCCATGGGCTACTTGAAAGTTCAATCACGTTTTCTCTCTATATATTCCTAATTATTTATTCGGCTTCTTCTTTTTTTGCCAGAGGAAGTCTGCGTGGATGTTGTCGTATCGGTCGAGTGTCTCTGGTATTAGTTTCATGTTTCACCACGTTAGTTCTTTCTTTGGAACTACATGAAACGCTTTCTACTACCGAAGACAAGTTCTCTCTTCTCGTAGTAGAAGTATGTGGCTCCGGCCGATTCGAATGGAGAAGGATGCGGGTAAAACAATTGTTTTAAAGAGCGCCAGCAAGTCTACCCAGCGACAAGCAAACACCGTGATGCAACAGGACCTGATCTAATACATTCAAGTTCCACCTAAATGGCATAAAGAGGAAGAAAAAGACGAGTTGACAAATACCCCACAACAAATGTGTTTATGCCTATTATATATATAAACAGATAAATAAAAACTTTGTAATTAATATGCCATAAGCAAAAAAATTTTAATACCAGGGTTTTTTTAGTTTCGTTCAATTACGACCGCAAAAAAAAATAAAGGTACGTGTAATTGTCAAATAATAAGTTAGTTAAAGAAAAAAAAACAATTGCCGACCACGATCATGCCTGGATCTTCACACAGCGTTCTTATCTGTACCTAAATTAAATAAATTAAAACCTTAAAAGTTTGCGCACTCAAGTACTTGTTTGTCTAACAAAACTGTACATAAAATCACTAATTAATTAATTATTATAAAACCGTACCCAAATTCCGATAATAATCGTGCGCCACTAGTAATTACAACGGTAGCACAGTAGATACATTGTAACAGTAGCTCGGATAATACTTATAATTTGAGTTATAACCACAAAAAAATGAAAAGTGTAAAATGCTTTCAAAATGTGACTTTAACCTTTAATTTCCCGGAGTAAATGAACGATTATGAATATATACAGTAAGTACAGCAAAATAACTTTAATCACGTAACATAATGGTGATTCATTTTTTAGATAAAAAAAACTCAAACAAAAAATATCAAGAGGTCGAGTCCTAATTTCACCGTTGAATCGGTTGACGTAAGTAATTATAACTCGTACAACTAAAATGAATTGTATATAATAAAACCACCTATCTAGTTTGGTACGGGTTGTTCGATGGTTACGCTTGGTACATCGGACAGGTTAGAGGTCCCGGGCAGGTTTCCTGCGTAGATTGATGTCGCAGATGCTGTAGCCAGAAGGTAATAGATTGAGCTCTTTAAATTATTTCTACAAAAGTTGATTTTAGCAGAAACAACTTCCCAATGCAACCTCTACATCAAAGTAGTAAAAACGTGCAATTAGATTGATTGAATTGTATTACGAGTCCATAAATTATAATATTTGAAAGTATTACTTACTATGTTTGATTGAAATGGCTTTTGGTCTCTGATGTACAAAACAGGTGGAAGGTAACAATATGATGGAGAATTCCCATATGATCCCTTACGGTAATCAGCGTAAAAACCAATATCAAAATTTACGACTGAAATATAGGTCGTTTTTCTCTGGTTAATCCTGCTTTACAGCAGTAATTGAGCAAAAATTAAAAATCCCAACGGACGACGTACGAATTTTTCCATTACCTCGTGCAGCACTGGCTTTTCCACCCAAAAACGGCAACCAAAAAAAATTCTTTCCCTTTCCCAATTCAAAAGAAAATTGCGTTCGATTAGGCCTTTTTTTGCCCCAAAAATACGGCAAAGATCCTGAAATGTTTAAAAGATCGCCAAAAGATCTGAATATAGCGTTTGTACCAACGAAGTACAGACGGCGCCAGTATAACTGTTTTCGCCTTTTAAATTTTCAGCGTGTTACACATTTTCCATAGCGAACATATCTTGATACTGCTAGATCAACACTTTAACTTTAGTCAGCTGATCTTGACTGAGGTTTTGACATTTGAAAGTAAAAATGACCAATAGATGTTATTGACATTTCTTCGGAGACGTATCTTCGTTAGAATTCATGCATCTCACAATTTGAGATACAAGCGTGCATTGGCCTAGTACGGTCTTCTTTTTCAACGTTACCGGATCTGAGTTGCCATTTAAGATCCTTACTGGCATCGTGTTTTTCACTCGTACTAAAGTTCTGTCAACGAGTAGACCTTTCTCAACTAAGTCGCCCTCTATTGGTTGAATCGCGCGAATGTAGTCTTTCCGGAAATTTCGATCCAGGCGTGCCATCCCCACAATTTTAGTCCTTGCAGGCAGAGTGTGTCTTCACTCAATAAAATTCGCACGGCTGCTTTCCATGACGAATGAAAAAAAAATTCTTTATTGTCGATCTTCAGAACATCGTTCTTCATATCCAAGTAAAACCTATAGTTTTTTATAACGTCCATTCCCAGGATAACTCTTTTCGTGATTTTCCAAACCAATGATTACTTTGACTTGTCTGTGAGTAAGTATTTCTTCGCCCGTCACCGTTCGAAGTAGTACTGTTGTTGGTGATGCCTTCTTGTTTTTCAATAACATGTGAGGACGAATGATGATCTTCGTCGCTCTCATGTCAACTAGTAACTGCACACTTCATCCATTAATCTTGCCATCGAAATAAATGCTATGCAATTGCTCTATAGGCAATGCCATTTGAATGGTAATCTCTGGGACATGACTAGATGAGATTGACTTTTGTCTCTTTTAGTCAATTCGTTTCAAATTTTTAAGTGCTTTTCTTGTTTTTTTCTTGGGTTTAGTACGATTCCGTCGTACATGGCCTATTTCACCGCAGTTCAAAGTCGTCACTTCTCTTTTCCGAAGTATTCGTCGCGCTATCTGCTCGATGCTTTCCAGTGTCTGCGCGGGTAATTCTCCAGCACAGCTAAGTTTATGACCGTTTCGTTGCGATGCTTGTTTTGCTGTTTTAAACTGTAAAGCATGCAGCAAAGCGTCACCCAATGTTTTTGGTCGAGCTAACCGGAGAGTCTGCCGCGTTTCGTTGTCTCGGCGGCTGCCTACAAAGAATTGAATAGGCAACTGCTCTAAGAAGGTATCTGGTGCTGTAGGATATGCAATCCGTGTTAATCTGGCGATGTCAGCCTCAAACTCTTAAAGAATTTTGGCAGCTTTCTAAACCTGACTTTTCATTTGAGCCTGGTGCACTTGTTGAAGATGAACATCTCCATATCTCATTTCTAAACGTTTGCAAGATTCCAAGAGCTTTTTCCCGTAAAGATACTATTAAAGACGTCGCATTCTGTTTGTTGCTCCAACCATTAGCTGTAGCTGCGGCTTCAAACTGCTTGTAGTAGGTTGACCATGGAACCTTACCATCAAAATTCGAAGGTACAACGTTGAGCTTGTGAGTGGTTTCTTTCCGATGGTCCATTATTAAATCTTTACTCGTAACGCTTCCTTTACCGTGGCAATTGATTTGGTTTATTTTTTCTTCAAGCAGTTTTATTCTATATCCTAGTGCTTCTACTTTGTTAATTATAGATTCGCAAATTTGTTCTTTTAAATTTAACATATTTGCTTGAGCTTCCTCTTGAACAATTTTGATTTGATTTTCTATGCTCGTTTGTATTTCTTCTTTTAAACGTGTAGAATTTTCCATTAATTTTTCATTTTCTTGGTGTCTTCAAATAATTTTTCTTCAGTTTTCTGAAAATCGTCGCAAAACTTTTTTTCTAATTTTTACTTATCGATTTTTGGCCATTTATATTGATTCGAGAAATTTAAATACTTTTGCGTCCATTTTAGTTTGATAACGAGTTACCGGCATAAGTTATAACACGGATAAACAATACTAAATTTTAATAACGCCCGACACTAGTTTAACCAAATGAAACTGCTAGAATCACACGCTATAAACAATCACAAAAATTGCAAATTAAACAGTTTATTATTTACGCAATCAATGTTTTTATTACGGAAGCGATATGAAATTACTTAATGATATTTACACTATAATCGCACTGACATCAATGTAAGTAATTTTATAAATAATTTATTTATACTAAAAATATTTACACTTTTATAACTACATGAACTAATTAAAGGATATTTAAGGAAAACACTTACACTACTTAATATAGTAAAATCACACGAAAATTAATGTCCGCGGATAATCTCAGTTTAACACTTGTTTACATTAAAGTCACGTACGTTTTGAATTCGTTATATTTATCTCGAACACGCGTTAATCACTAATTTTTTTAAACTTGATTAATATTCTTAACACTGTCGACTTTGAATTACTAATAGCTGACCTATGATTTGTTTGTACCCTTTTCATACATTTCTGCTATCATTCGGGAATCTTCTATATTTTTTCGTGAACGTTCTAGACGTAGATAAAAAGTACGTGAACGCTCTCGAAATTTACAAAATCTTTATAAACGTTTCAGTATACTTACATAATATTTTTAATTAACAAACAAGGTTTATAATACTGTAATTTACTGTTTCGATATAACCTGGTACCTTACAATGCATAATATCATGGTAAATGTACAAAAGTTTAAGTACCGAAAATTATTGAAACAATTCAGCGACTCAAAATTCGTGGAAAAAAATATTTACCAATTTTTAAACTCTACTTAGCTTATTTTTTATTTACAATCACTTTATAATTGGATTTTTATACACACTTAATCACATTACATTTACTTATTAAGTTTAAGATTTGTATTAATAATTAATATTGTTCTTTCTTTTTTTGTATTTTATTTTCCTTCTATTTATAGCAAGTTTGATATGGAAATCATTTTTGAAACATATTATGAATTTTTTCTTAAAAAAAAGATCTAGATATGGAGTGCTTAATATAGCTATATTCTTCTTCTGTTATTTTAGTCACCATGCCGCTTGACCGTCAGCGTTTCTATTAGTCAATAAAATTTTTGAATTGCGTCTCACATTAGTCATATAATTTTTTACCGCAAGTTTCTATGACAAATAGTTTCCGAGATACAGCACGTTGCATTCCTATTTGGCCACCTAGTACTTACTATAGAAAAATGATGTTACGGTAAGGTTTTTTTTACTGTAACGAAACGAACATAAATTTACCATTTTGAACAAACTGATAACAAGTTTTAAAATAGTGCATAGACTTTACTTCCATCCCTGTATATCCCCCTAGCGCCAAGACGACCCCCGCTTTAAAACCGGTACTGAAGAAAGGAAAAACGTTTTCGTCGTCGTCCGATCAGTGTCTCTGAAGACACCTCGGAAATTACCTGCCAAACCTGAAAACTAACTAGCGATCCAATTAACGATCATCGCTTGTACCTGGAGCATTTCCTCGACCTGATTAATTCCTAACCGGCAATGGAAACGATCGGGACCTGCGTTTTACATGTCACAACAAACAGCGAATCATTTTCACGCACTTGTCTGTTGTAGAGTACCTAAGTGCTTGCTGTAGATGACTAAAGGGTTATTCACAATTACTGGATTGTTACATACTGCACCTTGGTCGACCCGGATATTTTATCAAACGGTGAAAAAAATTTATAACATATACGTAAACGCTGTTTCTAAATAATTACATCTGTATTTCTTAAATTTTATTTAGTAGTTTGTAAAAATAGTTAGATGTGACAAAAACAATTACTATTTAAGACATTAAACTGTAGTAGAATTTTTTTACTGTTACAAAGAACCCAAACATTTTTTTTAAATCGAGCAATTGTCAAATATATTCATATAAATTCAATGAATTCTTAAATTACAGAATCTAGTTTTAGGGAATGTTACAAAAATTTATTTAAAAAAAATAACTGTTTTTACAAACTTAAATTTGTATTAAGTTTGACATAAAATTAGTTAAAATAAAATTCAAATCGTTGAATTAAAATCTCAATATTCTAATTGCTTTGCAAATGTAAATTTATATTCGAAAATCTAACTAAAACTTCAAAATTTGTCTTTATACAAGTATGTATGCACAATGTTTTACAATGCTTAATAAAATTTGTATTTAAAATTTGAGTCTTAAAGTTATTGGTTTCGCAAACCAATATTTTTCTTAATCATAATCATGATACCGTCTATATAGCACATAATTTACATTTATGAAGTTCATAAAGGTACACGCACACCTCACTTATAATCCGTTAAGCCATAATCCTGTACAGTTAAATACTGTCTTGCATATTAATGAAGTAATGCGATTATCGTAGCCACTATTTTAAGGTAATCAAAAATAATTCCTTGTTCTCATACTTTCAATTAATAAGAATACGTCTGTAAAGCCATTTTATTTTTTTTAAATAGCATCACTTATAACCATTTAACGTTTTTACAACAATGCAATATAAGGGTTCGCGTAGTGTAATAATTAAAATTTTATGGACTATATCACTACACTAATAACAAATCTGCAGCTTGGGGTATAAAGTAATAAATTCAATTTATATCAGTTAAAGTTGGATACTATTAAACAGTTATGACTCGTAAACTCGTATATTGTTGACATTTATGATTTTTTTAGCAATATTGTTTAAAGGAATTACGCTAGTATTAAATTATACAGATTAGTATAAAATGTTGAACAATTTGTATACAAAGAAATGTTTTAAAATACATAAAAAAATTATGTTTTAATTCTGATAAAAAACATAATTAATTTGTGTTTAATTAATTCTGCTAAGATTATATAAGTGATAACTACAACATTTAAATAATTATTGATAAATTAAACAATTATAGCAAAGTAAAATGTCTACCCTGTAACTGTTTTGTACTTTATTTCTGTTTGACAGTTGCTTTATTAGTTATAATACACAAACTGGTTATGTTCTGCTGTATCGGTTGCTTTTAGACGTATAATTAATATTTATATTTTATTTTAACCTTTCGGCGCTGGTCCACTGAGGCTGTGACAACGTCACTGGCGGTGGACTGTGACTCCGCGCCATTTTTTTGGGTTCATTTATGAGCAATGTTATATTTGGTATTTCTATGATTGAAAAATAAAAACAAAATCAATTTTTTATTATTCAATACATTGAATGTTGTAATAATATCAGAACAAAACGAATAACATAAGTAAAAATAATAATAAACTATATTCTAGTGCTTGAAATAATAGTTATTGGGAGTAGCATTCTGTACATACTCAGGTTAGACATAAACTTGCCGCATGTTTTGCAAGAAAATCGTGTTTGGATCATTTTTTCCGTCGCAATAGCAGTAACGGCCTCGTGTATTTCCAAGAATTGTTTTAGGAATGTCGGTTTAGATTGCTCTAGCACGAAGATAATTAGCCAATTTGGAAACCCAAATATGCAAAAATTGTCTTCTACGCATTATTCTTTGGTTAGGGTTTTGTAGAAAAAACAGTACCATGGAATTCACCCCAGCCACATTAAGAATAGAATAAAAGATTGGCCATCTTTGTGTGTTTTTCGCACAATTATATGCCACCCTTAAACTCATTATGATCAATAATCATTTCAAGTTTTCCTGTTGTTTCGTCAATCTTATGTTACGGGTTTAAACGGCGGGAGACGCCGTCGAACCCGGATTAACACGAAATACCCCAAATAGGGGGTGTTTGCAACGGTAGCTCAGTGAAGAGGGTCGAGGTAAACATAAAAATTCTTGCAACACAGTATCCGACGATGTACTCACCTTAATTAAGGTTTTGTCTGAATTGTCGAAATAAATAAAAGTTAGAGCGCCATCCCAGAGGTCCTGGAAGCTAAAAACATGAATTCTGGGAGCTTCAATGTTAATAGTTAATGATTGATTTGTCTTACGAAAACGAGGTACTTTCGACGGGTCTGTATGGTTCGCAACTCGTCACAAAAATTAAATAACAATTTATATATTAAAAAAAACAGTAAGATTAATACATATATTGGAACACACAAAAAAAGAAAAAAAAGGTAACGCAATAATAAAATAACTATTACAATCCCGACGGGAGGATCCCTCGTCGTAACACACTAAATCTAAAAAAGGTTAGTATTTCCTACACCTAAAATAACAGTTTTATATAACGTGTAAATACGTACAATAACAATAAATTCACTTCCGCATATAAACAAACTGAAGTTGTCTCTCGTCATACTCCAAGTTGCGAAATCCACTTCGTAGAAAGAAGGCGATCAGCAACAAAAAGTGGTTTAACGTTAAGCAGATTATATTAAAAACAAATTAAAGTTATACGTTCGAAGATGGTCTTGACGTCATAAAAAAATCCACAAAACTGGTGTGATGTAACCCACAAAAACAGGGAAACGAATACACCAAACCAAAATCCAAAAATGATTTCAAGTCAAGACACTTTTTGCTGGAACGCACTCACTTTTCGATTTTCACCCTAGCGTTCACCACGTCTCCGAAAGATCAATCCAAAAACGCTAATTTTCAAACATTAATTCCCATCATATTTTCACGCACCTTCCTATTTACATCCCGTCCCCGGATGATCAAAATCGGCTATCGACGGGCATCGGATCCCACCGAAGTTTTTTGAAGAAGCAAGAAAGAAAATTCTACTACGCAGAAAATGTTTTGCTGATGATACAGAAATCGCGAAGATCGAAAGAGTAATTTTATACTTGAACAATAATTTCATTGAGAAAGCAAAATAAAGAGCTAATCGAGTTCTTAGATTAGGAATATTTATTAAGACATGTACTGCGGATTAAGTGACCAGATTGTTGGCACCACCATTTTGATAAGATGATTTAATTCTAAAGAAATAAATATTGATAATAATGTAAACTAGCTAAAACTATAACACTTACTGTCGTGATGAAGATTTGATATCAGTAATATTTCTGCTTTTTTGGGATATACGACACTAATGTTACATTTTTGTCAAACGCAAACATGGTTGTACCTATTGGTCTTTGGGTTGGATTTACGATTTCTAAAGGTAACTCTCGCTTGTTTTTTCTAGTGGTTCCCAAGAATGTAAGTGCGTAATTCGTATACAAAGTGCGTACCAATGAGAGACTGGTAAATCAATTACGTTTCTTTTTGAATGTCTTATTGGTTCAACTATTCTTTGAACCAGTGCCAAAAAAAATTATCCAAGAAATAAGATTCTTCTGGTTGTTTGCCGACATACACTTCCAGATTGCATGCGCAAACGTCTTCGAGTCTACCATTGCATACATTTTTAGCTCATACTATTCGGCTTGCTGAAAATGTATTAGCGAAAGTTGCATCTTTCGCGAAACGCTTCTATTTTTTTTATCTATCGTAACATTTTGAATATACACCATATACGCAGATATATATTTTTTGTCAAATAAATTAAATATTTCTCTTAATAAAACCATTTTGTCTATGTTTTGCCTCTCTACACGTGTATTGATGTCATCAAATCACAAATGTTGCAACAAGAACATAAAACGAAATTTAGACACGGTGAGACGAAATTGTTCAACACCAGTCCCCTTGTTATTCCATAATTTGTCCGGATTTAGACGACTTGACTTTAGTACTCCTGCCAAATAGAGTAAACTAATTAGGGCTTTAATCTCAGGTATGTCGGTTTCTCTGGCATTTCTTTCACGAGCGTAATTTTGTTTATATCTCTCAATGTGTTTGTTTTTATATTTAACAATGTTTCTAAGCATGTCATAGTCAATAAAATATTTCCAAATTTGAGAAGTACTTTTCAAGTTTTTGATAGCTGCTTTAGGACCAGGTAAACGTGTAATAATATTCTCCGAACAAGTTCTCGTTGAAGGAGGATCATCTTCAGAAATGATTCGTGTCAGAATTCAATTCTTCTGCTTCTACTATATCTTCTTCATTGTCATCTTTATGACAATTATTGATAATTTCAACTTCATTTTTATCATCCTCGTTCAGGGACTCTAATAGCAGTTTATGCAGTTGCTCCTGCTCTTGTTCGTAGGACATTGCAGAGTAATAGGTATATCTATAATATGTTTTTATGTATATTCCAGTTTAAATTTTGAAAATAGGTGACTTATCTAGTGCAAATTTCAATAATTACAATTACAATTTCAAGTATACAAAAAGTGTACTCTCACTCCGCAATATTTTTTAGAATACACACGACTGCACCAATCCCCGTGTAATTTTCAAATGACGATCTTTAAAACAACCTTGAAGAATACCGAGACGGGTGAAGTAAAGAATTACGGAAGTTTCTGGAAAATCCAGAAACAGGCACATCTACGGATTTAGAGTCTGCGCGCCAGCGCCGAAAGGTTAATTATTATTGCATGTTACGTTTATCTTAATTTTAAACTAAAAATAATTCAAAAAATACTTAAGTAACTAATAATACAACCGTCAAAAGGAAACACGTGGACAAAATAAAATATGTTTTTTTAAATTTTGAAAATACTTAAAATTTTCATGTTTCTTAGTAAATAGCAAAAATTTAATTTAAAACGTAATATTTCAATAGCACTGTTGTTTTACCTAAATAAATTTAAATAATATTTTTTTGGAATTTTTGTATTTTTAGGGTAACAAATTATAGTTTGTGTTTTACTCTGCTCCGTCTGTCGTTAATATTTTCTTCTCTTCTTTTATATTTATTTTTTAATTGTTTAATATTTTTGTTGATTTTATTTCCCGTACTTGTAGTACAATCTCAACTTTGTATTTGAGTCGTTCTTGGTTAAGTCGATCTCAATAATCATTTCGACTTGCTTGACGCTTTAACCAATAATCGAAAATTCGGGAATTTCCGGAGGAGTTTATTATCATTGGTTAAAACCTTCCTAAGCACTACGTTATTATCTTTATATTTGACAGTTTAACCTATAAAAATGTCAAATTTATGTAGTTGAGGTCAGTAAAAAAAATTTGGAATTAGAAAAATTGAAAGTTTGTTATAGACTTGTCCAGAATGCTGTCAAACTACCCTACTTCTGTCATTTTGTTTGTTCCTAAACTAAAATTTAGTAATAAGGTAATTTAGCGTTCTGTTAGTTATGTCATAAAATTCACTTTTAAATGCAATTGAACGACAAACACGACCTGATAATCAAGGGAATCATCTTATTACTTTATATTTAGAAAAAATAAAATGGTTTCTGTAGGACACTTTGACAGCATATACTTCATAGTGTAAGAAAACGTTATTTGTGAAACTTGGATAAGTATGTTTTAGGGTGTTTTCTGTAATCGTTAAAATGTACAAATTCCGAAAAATGCTTGGCGAATTCAATCAAAACTTTTTTATTATCTGGTTAACAAACTATGTGTAAATATTCTTTGCGTACCACCCAGAGCAGCGCTAAGGTTGTTGTTCTTTTATTTAAAATACTATTTGAACTTAGTTTTGTTAATCGTTTTTGTGACAGTAGATCTTAAATATTTTTTTATTAATTTAAATTTAGAAAAATTTTTTTCACCAGAAGCTACTGTCGCAGTTACTCTAACTATTACGAGTGACGTATTTTTATGTAGTGTTTACGTAAAAAGTTTATAATATACTTTCAAGTTTTATCTATTTAACTAATAAGCAGTAGGTTTATACAATCTTGAACGTAATAAATATTGGGCAATTAGCATTTATTTACTGGGTTCCGTGCAGTAAAACATTTCTTAGTCTCTTTGCAATAAGACTTTTAAAAGCGAAATTATTTTACTCTTACGGTAGATTCACTGCAAAATTTGCAGTGGAATAAAACCCTAAACAAGTCAACAGTTTTTTAATTGGTAGAGATAGTAATCCTCGAGTGTTGGATTTTGCTCAACTTTCTAAAATTAAAAGCAAAGTTGTGTATAATTTGTTACGATAATTTTTTTGTAACTTAATTGATGGAGACAAACTCAGTTGTATCAGTAAACGGATCGCAAGTCTCGGTGTGCTAATGCTACACTAAATTAAATAAAGGCCAAAACAAGTAAATATTACTTAATACAGACCTTATCTAAATCTGTTGATCACTAAAAAGAACAAATTGACAAAACCCAACTTCTAACAATAATATATTTGTTTCAAGAAGAGAAAATAGTCCTTAAAATCAACAGAGAGTAATAAACCAATAGCAATTAGAAATTTTCCAACTAAAATAGTGATATCATAGCTATATTATCAATGTAGACCCTTTTGTTCAGGCAACTCACCATACAACCAATTATATTCTATGTCAACGTACTCAATGATAATACATAAAATTACAGATGATAGAAGGTTTGCGACTGCAAGTAAATTTAAGTCAGTATGGTCTAACGTTATTATATAAAGTCAATTAACATGATGAGGGCTGACGGTTAATGAATACAATTGAAGCAAATTAAATGAAGCAAAATTCTACGTTACAAAAAAAATAGTGTAAGTGTAAAAGTAGTGTAAGTACTATACTGACATAAGTAAAGTAATAAATATAAATGCAAGAAAATCTGTACTATACCAAATAATGTGCATAAAGTAATATACCGATGTAATACGATACTCATATAGGTGATTATGTTGAACGAGGTGGATTCCACAGGTTTCATACATATCCCAAAAAATTGCCGGGTACAACAATAACACGGTAATCCGCCGGAACTCGCTTAAAAACGTAAAAAGATCACGTGACGACGCCATTTTTGAGAATTGTTTTACTACCTAAGAACGTCGCAAAAATAACTCAAAACGTCGGATTCTACCAATACCTGGAATACGTTTTCCCTAACACATAAGCTACAAACGTAATAAAAATCACTGCCAAGTAAATTCAACAGAAAGAAAACTACTTAGATGTCTTAAAATAACATCCAGATACACGAATGTTTATCAGACATTTTCAACCGGTAAAAAAAACTAAAAATGGATGTTTGACAGCAACATACCGTTTATCCCCACTCATAAAGAAACTCAGTAGCGTCCTTGGACAGTGCAGACGTTAATTTTAATTTAGAATTAATATTTTTGATGAATATAAAATAACGACATGTAACAAATAGTACATTTTAAATAGATCCATAATGGTGTCGAAATTCACCTTCTTGTGGAAATTATATTAGATTTTTAATATCGGGTATATCCAAGTAGCTATGCAATATTGAACCAATGTAAATTTAATATTTTTTATATTGGCATACAGTTTAATCTTGGATCAAGATATACAATGTATCGATTTGAAAACTTTAGAAAAATAATAGCAAAAATAGATAAAACTCGTTTCGACAATACGGAGGGGAAACCAAATTGACGTCATTTATGATATATCGTTAAAAAGCTATTTAAAAAAACTATTAAAGAATATGAAAAAAAGTAATATTCCACTTGACCGTTATTAAATAATGAAGTTTTGAAAAATGTTCTTAACGCTTTAAAAATACACTGTTTGTAACATTTTATTTGGACCAGTAATTACACAAACTGTACAAAACGTTTACCGTTTTTTTTTCTATACAGAAAAATAGTCAAAATTCAAATTAATTTTTCACTTTTTGGAATGTCTCACAAGTTATGGAACGACAAACGTTGATAATTCCTACCTGTAAGTTTTGTAGATCTGCTGAGTTTGTGTTAAATACGATTGATTTGATGTGGCCCCATAACAAAAATCTAGCGTTGCCAAATTAAGCGTTCGCAATGGCGACTTGATTGCTCCTCTACGATCAGTTCATTTTTCTGGATAATGTTCATGTAGCCACTGTCTAGGTTGCACGGGGTAATGCGCTGAAGCACCGTTGTTGTTGTTAAAGGTGAAGCAGATTTGCTTCTAATTGCGGCTTGTCATCCATTTGATCTTTTAAAGTTTATCGTCCCCCAGTTCTTAAAGAATGTTTATAATGTTTATTTTGTAAAAAAAAAACCTATGTGCTTGTAAGACTTTCATAAACGATTCATGTGACACTTACGCGAATTAAGCCACTTTGCGAAGCGACGTTATTTGACACATGGACTTGACTCAAAATTTAATTTGCACCTTTTG
Source organism: Aquatica leii (assembly GCA_035610365.1). Classification (NCBI taxonomy): domain Eukaryota; kingdom Metazoa; phylum Arthropoda; class Insecta; order Coleoptera; family Lampyridae; genus Aquatica; species Aquatica leii. Next base: position 54,412,607 of record CM069432.1, read on the forward strand.
ATTCAGAGTTTTTGGCTACTTTACGTTGATATTTGCTACAAAGTTTGTGGGTTTAAATTTTTGCACAAGGAATCACACGTAAACATTGCTAACATTTTTATACAGCTGCCGCAGTAGTAATCGATTTTCACTTCCGTAAAGATAAATTATTTCAATTCGTTCAGCAACTGAGTACTATACCATTTTTATAATTTTTTTCCAAAAACCAGTTCCTATAAAATTTAACAATGACACACATTAAAATAACAATAAATCCTGACGTGTGAGCACCTGTAAATAATGAGTGAAAGGCCAAAAGAAATACCTTAGAAACCGTAGCAGCAATCTACACTACCAAGGCCGCACCACAGAGGGGAAAGCTGTGGCGGTACCTTTGATCTTTTGGAGTGTTAAAAATATGACCTTCCGCCATTGTTTAAGTGGTATATGGGCGCGAAATTCAAATACAAGGTATTGTAGCTTTAATTGCATCTATTTCAACAAATAGATGCAACTTTTATTTGAACATTAAATATATAAGAGTTTACTGATAAAAATGATTTAAAGGTATATTACAAATACACATACATTTGATTTATATTTTATTAACAGTTGAAATAAAAACTATATTTGTGTACTTCATATTTTTAATCTACAAATTATGTTTACATTAAATAATTCAAATCTAAAACTAAATATGATTTAAAATAGCTATTTTTGTGTTTTTTTGTCTTATTTTTCCTTTTATATCTTTGTTGGCATATTTTACTGAATAGAATATTTTTAATCGTATAAATAATTTTATTACATAATCTGACGGAAACTCAGGACAATTATACAAAAAGAAAATCTTTTTCATTTCAGAAAAATATATGTGAGAAATATTTTTACCAAGACAAACTTGTGGAAACATAGAAACAAATATTTTTTTTAGTTTGTACATGTATTCAACAAAGCTAGCACTTGGAACCCTTAATCCTCCACAATTACATTGTTTTCTATCAAACGCTTTAAAATAAATAAATAATTTGTTAAAATCCAATTCGGATATTTGCTTAGAAAATTTTATGCAGGTTTCACATGTATGAATATTTAACGCTTTTCTTAATAAATATCCACATACATAATAGAAAGCATTTTGAGTGGGCATGGTTTCACGTCTATAATCGTAATCCGAGTAAGGCCCCCATTAGAACAAGGCTCTTCTGTTTCAAATTAAACACCATTTTCATCTGATGCTTTTAATTCAATAAGTAATTGATCGAAATCCATTTCACAATTCATGTGCCCGGTATGAAGATAACTGTGTGAAAAGTTTTTTAAAAGCTCTTTCGAACTGAATGGGGGTTGGATTACGACAATTGCCTCCTTGCTGTCTTATACTGCCAAAAAAGTTTTCAAGATAATCTTGATTGACTCTCCTTGTTTTTAAATATTTGAATCCTGCTTGCTGCAATGTTGTCCAAAGTTGAAGAATTCCATTTAATGTTATTACCCAACAAATCTTAAATTTGGACAGTGATGTAACATCATCACCTTTAGTATTCAATATTTTCATGTTTCGAATAAATTCTATCATTTTATAAATGAACTCAACTTGAAAATCTAAACCTTCAAACACGTTTTTAAATTTATTCGAATGATTATTATTTGCTGAATTTAATAAATCGAAAAGTTTATTAAAGCAGTCAATCACTTCAATTGTTTTCATTGCTTCGATAGAGAGTGCACCTAAACTCAAATATGTATTCATACCACTTACAACAGTATTACTAAGTACTTGTGTTGCAAGTTTTACTTTCATCTTCTCAAAATTATTAGGAGAGATATGTGAGTCCGTCAATTTAGGTGCACATCTATAAGGTTGCTTTTTATCTTGGTCGTAAAAAAATTTTACAAATGACCATGATGTTTTCTTTTCCTCAAAAGCAAAAACATTGCTAAAAGTTATTTCTTGTTGCCTTGATCAAATGGCAGGTATCAAATAAATAAATAATATTTTTCTTTTCCATTGTAAAATATGGTTTAAATTCTGATATGCCAAGAAGATTTGACAATTGAATAAAATTAGATCCCATATCGCTTACAAGAGCGTCAACATACAGCCCAGAATTCGACAATTTTATAACACACTCTTGAATAACACGAAGCAAACTTTCTCCTTTCAATTGGGATTCTACAAAAAAATATGCAAGTGGTTGTTTCCAGTTAGAGTATAAACCCTTTGCCATAATTACAGTTGCATTTTTGGCAAAACACATTTTTTTTTCTCCATTCCCTATGTCATGAAACCCGACTACTTCATCCCTTTGAGTATGGTAGAAAAGATTTGCTTTAATTGCCATCTCATCTACGCAAATTAAACAATGTTTTTCTTCATCTAACATTGTACTGCTTTTTATTTTTAACGCAGCAAAATTGACAATTGTTTAATCTGGCTCACAAATAAGCATTTCTGTCATTTGCGTCAGACAGCGCTTCGTAGGCAAACATAATATTTTTTTCATAAAATTATAAGCCCGAGGTCCCAGGAAGTAAATGGTTAAAGCCAACTGTTTAAACTTTTTACTATATCTCCTACCTAAAGGTTTTCTGTTATTAATTCTAGCCTGCGCTTTAACTATTTCAGCAAAATCTTTAGTCAAAAAAATTTCACACAAATAATCAAAATCTTGAAGTGTCAAATTTTTATTCTCCTCTTCTTGTAAAACTTTTTTTTTCCATAACTCTTCCTCAAGTTTTTTATTTTTGTTCGCAATTTCTGCTTTCGAGGTGTATTAGAACTTAGTGCAGGTGTCGTCTGAATGCAAATGTTCAATCTGTCTATATCAGTAGCAGTGGTAAGTGGAGAACGTAATGATAGATTAGAAGTTTCCACATGGGATGGTCCTAAAAATAAAAATTAATTAAACAATTTTTTATAATTTAAGCAATGTAATAGAACGTTTAAATATGTTTGTGTGATTTAGTAATAAAATAAAAAGTGAAAAAAAAATACCTGCAGTACTAACGTAATGTTGAATAGGGCGCATATCACTTCACTTTCCGATGTTATAATATTCTTAATAGAAATGTCTAAAAATAGTATTAATTAATAATATAGAAGATGTAACTTTAAAAACAACATAATAAATTTGCAGTTATGAAAATTCTTATTTTTGATTTAATGGTTTAACAATAAATATGTACCTGATATAACCTTCACTTTCTTAAATGCTTCATCAGAATTAATAATATGCCGCTTTTGCACATTCAAGAACAGAGTTGGGACAGCTTTATTTAACAATCTCTTTCGGGTTTCACTACTACGTGAAAAATATTTATTTTCAAAATGTTTTTCACATAATCAAAATACATGTAAATCTTCTGCACTTCTGCTAGCCAAATCCATTCTATTGCATGCCTTCAACCAACCTTCAGCTCTAAAACGATTAAGTTATTATAATATACAAGAGATATTTATATCAATTTACTCCGTAGCATCTTTCGGAATTCTAAATAAAGAAACTAATCCACCCGTTTTCGAGGAGCAGTTTCGATAAGCACACACCGTCCCTCCTTTGTTTGCTTTACAATTCATGATCACTCTAAAGAATTAAGAAAGAAATTATTAGAAATATTAAAAAATAAATAAGAAAATATTATATTTTGTTTCTAAAATATTGGTTATGTTTCTTAGTTAACTTACCTTAATAAATTTACGATGTACAATCACTTAATACTACTACTATAATGTTTTAAAACCTAACTACGAGTATATACAATTTCTATAACTATATTATCCACAAATCTAAAATGTCCAAAACAACAAATTTGAGGTTGATTAAAATAACACTTATAAAATGGCGTCAAAAGACATGCGTATAAAAACAAATTTTTAGCGGGAACGTTAGCTTTCCCCTCTGTAAAGTTATATTACTCTGTGGCCGCACTAGCTTACAGTACGGTACTAAGAATTTTCGTTAAATTACAAAATAAGAAAAACGCATTCTTTATGTTGCATCGTATGTTAGCAATGGTCACATAGCACACATTTATTTATATCTAATTATTTATATTTTATTTTATCGTCTTTTTGTTGCATTTAATTTTTAACATTGTTAGTAGTCTTGCCTATAACTATGTTAAATAGAATAAGACTGAAGACACTTTTTTGACGTATCCCGAAGTTTATTAGATAGCATTTATAATAATTATGGTAATTTCAATATCGCGTATAATTTTAATTAATTTTATAGAATTTATTAGTTTATTTTATAACCTAAGGAAATTGTACTTGTATGTCTTATAATAAAACTTTAATAATTAACTCAATTATTTGTGGTGGATTTATAACTGTTTATAGTGTAACGTAATTTGGGTTCAAAATTAACTAAACTGAATTTAAATATTTATTTTATAACGATTACAACACTCACAAGTATAACAATATTTGCATCGAACGTTACTATTTATGTTACAAACAAACAAATTTTAAATATACTTTAGTTCACTTATTAGAAATTTCCGGTATTTCTCAAATATGTGCATACATTTTTCTGTAACAATTTTTTTAATTTTAAATATTATTTACAATTATGCAACATAATGCAAAAGTCTACCTGCACTTACTTTTGTTAATTAATTTTTTATTTAAAATATTTTTTTTACAAAAAAATAATGTCACACTCGCAAACATAATTAATGAAATCTTTAAATTATTTTAATAAAACTTGTTCACCCTGGTTACAATTTTAGGTATTTAGGCTGGTATTAAGAGTACAAGGGTCAGATATTATTACTCTAATATAGCGAGGTTTATGGAAAGTGGTAAGTAGGAACATTGTTAAAGTTTGCTTTAGTAATTATAATTACTAGTACTAAGTTACACGAAGTAACCACACTCTAACGAAGGGTACACAGTGAAAACTCACAAGATCAAATGCTCTTGAATTTCTAGTTACTTTTTATTACTTTTCAAATAATCATTTAATACATACATTTAAATTTAAATTGCACTAATAACAATAAATTTGGATATTTTTTATTTTTAAAACATTATCAATGTATTTATCTTTATAAAAACCGACATTCAACAAATTTAAAAAACCATCAGTACGTAAAAATGTAATAAAGTATCGAAAATGAGAACTAACGCCATATGGTTATTTTACTGCGGTTCAAAAGTCTTTTTTAAAACGTAGTTTTTATATAAGCATATTTTAAGCAAATAAGAAAATGATACGAATTATATATCATTTTGAAGAAAAAAACTATGCTTGTTCTTTTTAGATGTGTAAATAATTTTCAAATTTTTTTGAATTGCAGAATATGAAAAACATTTAATAAAAGTGTAACTGTTTCAGTGAGTGTGATTTACAGATAACTACTTAATAATGAGCATAATGGTACATAAATAAAGTGATAATTATATTATTTAAAATTAATTTTGTCTAAAGAATTTGTGTATTTATTAAAGGAATAATCAGGGTTAGTAAAAAAAATTATTTTAAACGTTTTAAAACTACCATTTCAATAATTAAAACCAAGTTGAAATTTACTATTTTGTTATTGAATAATCCAACAAAATGTTTTAGTAAATACTTTGTTTATTTTGTAATCTAAATATAAATTTGGTTTTAGTTTTGTTTATTTGGTTTAAAAGCTAAGTATAAAAATATAGAGAAATATCTACAAACTTTTTTTTGTTTTTGATAAACTTCTCTTTGCTTTTAAACACAATTGTTTAATGAGTAAAAAACTAAAAATCAATGTACTGAAATACACGGATACTGGTATCAGTCGCGTAAGGTTATCACTTTATGAAAGACGTATGCTACTACATAGAAAAAACACCGTTTACAATAATCATAATTTTAGTTTATGTAATAGCGAAGGCTTCCACAGCCGGAGTCTATACTAAGATAAGAACGTCTTCCGGGTTTGGACCGTGTCAATGTTGTAACCGAAGTTGCCAACGTTTCGCCCACTTTTGTAAGGGGTTTCATCAGGGCGTGAGAGAAATCGAAAAACTTTCGATTGCTTGCTTGCGTTCTTCGATTCGATTTCTCTCACGCCCTGATGAAGCCCCTTACGAAAGTGGGCGAAACGTTGGCAACTTCGGTTACAACATTGACACGGTCCAAACCCGGAAGACGTTCTTATCTTAGTTTAGTTTATGTTATCAATTTTATTTTCAAGTTTGGTGTTATACATAAACAATAATCTATTTTGCGTGAATTTTTTAGCTGAGTTTAAGCAATACGCTTTTTTAGAGTGAAAAATTTTACCCTAAAAATAGTTATTTTGTATGTTTATCTATATTTTTGCAGTGGTATTTACTTATTTGAGCATTTTGAACGAATGTTAGTTCTTAGAATAACAATTTTATTTAACTACGTTTTATGCAATAAGGTTATTATGTATTTATTTTTATTTTTAGTGACAGTAAATTACTGAGAAAAGATGTGTAATTTTTAGAAAAGTATATAAAACATCGTAACGTTCTTTTTGATTTCTTTTTAATAACGGTGTCAACAAAATGTTTAATGTTACAGGTTCGTAATTTTAAATTCATTTGATTCAAAATTTTTGGTTTTTTAAATGTTTTATGAACATTTTTTTGCTTGCTTTGATATTATGATTTCACCTTCTAAATTAACAACCTTCTAATCAGATACACGCTGTATGTATTTATAGATTTCTAACCAATAAACATATATATGTTTTTGTTTTAATTTTAGATATTGTTATGATTTGGTTATTGTTATCAAAAACCCGAAGTCTCAACGTGATTCTATTAAGCGGCGTACACTGTATTAAGGAAAAAGCCAGTCTTTCGCCAAGGAGAAGTGGATTTAGTTTTTATGTTTTTGATTTAATTGTTTTATTACTTTGAATTAACATTCTTAAATAAAATGTTAGTTATAATTGTAATTTCATAATTTTTGACAAAAACGCTCAAACGTGTAGTGCTTTTTTTTAAATTTATATGTGGACACATTATTTTTATGTGTTGTATTAAAAACAACTAAACGGTGTGTATTTTTAGGATATCAAAATAAAAGAAAGAAGTTAGTGAATAATTTAAAACCTACTATCCAAAATTGTTTAAGTTTTGATTATTTTCTTCTGTTTGATCGCAGGTCGATTGTTTAAAGTTCATAAATTATGAACAATGACAAATATTGGTAAACCAAAAACCAAGTTAAATACAGTGTTGTTTAAAACCAAATTGAAAACTAGAATGAAATAATGATATTTTATTCTTATTTGTTTTTTTACGTGTACTTACAGTTTTTTAGAAAAGTTTGTCTTTTTAAACATGTTTAACAAAGAGACTAAAACAAAATCATTTGTTTAAGTGTTTTTAGTTTTTATTATATTTATTTTTTAATTTGGTTTTATTAGTTTCACTGAAATATTGTAAAATTGTGTATCTATTTTAGATTACGTTTATTATACTTACATACAATATAGTCGCAATATTAAAGTCTGTGTTTTTATCAAAATAAAATAAAATTGTTTTATTTAAACAAAGAACATATGACATTTTTTTATTAAATTTTTTACAGTTTTCTTCATAAATTTGATCAAATTTATTTGACTTGTACAATGTTTGTATTTTTTCCTTTTTTTAATATTTTTATATGTAGGTGTCAACTTTTTGTATATTTCTATTACTTAGTTTCAATAATTCATATCAGACTATTATAGTTAATTTTTAATGTTTATGTTGATTTTTTATTTTTATTAATGTGTTATGTAAATATTTCATTTAAAAGCTTTATTTTGTCTATATTTAGGAAGCCCGCACTTCAAACTGAAAGATTGAAAAATCAGAGTCAAGGAATTTTGTATTTTACGCAATTTTGAAATGCACTCTATATAAAACTTTGCTATTTTGATTTAGGAAATTTAATTGTTATTTTAAGACGATTTTTTCCTTTTGTGGGGATTAGAAATTTGTTTCGTTGCTGGCACGTTATTCTTTCTTTTTGTTTATTTTTTTAGTTCCTTTTTTTAAATTCACAATCAACATGTGATTTCTTATGGTAAATTTTTGCAATACCGAGAGCTGTTAATTGCATGAAACCCCGAATATTTGGGTATGTTTTAAGTTGACGTTATTTCTTTAAATTATTAAATCGTTGAAGGCTTTTAGTGTCATTCAGAAAATATCAAATAAACACATCAAACAAAAGTCGACTACCAGTCTTGGCGCAAAACAACGGCGACACGTCTATTATTATTTATTTGTTCCATCAAACGAAATTCAACTACCAGTCTCGGTGCAAAACAACGGTAATACGTTTATTATTATTTATTAGTTTTAAATCGAATTGTGTATGTGTGATTTTGCTGTATAATTCACGTCATAGATTCTGGTTTTTTTCTAATTTAGTTTAAATAATTATGGCTTTAAACGTGGTTGTTTCACCATATGTTTGTGTTGCAAGTAAAAAAAGTTATTGAGTCTTCGAATTACAAGTAATTCTCTATGGTACTCTATTTAAATTTTATAGAGCATTATTCTAAGACCGGTTTTTGACTTATTAATTTTATTAGGATTTTTTTGTTGCATTACAGCCCATAGAGCTAGCCGACGGTCCGCTAACATCAGCTTGCATTATACCCGTGTAGCAGAAGGAATCTATTTTTTAATGAAAAAATAGATAATAAAGTTAAGAAATTATCAGTAAATATGTTTTAAATAATATTTTTGGTAAAAGTGCATCTAAAAATGTAGTTTTAATTAACCTTCTAGAAGGAGAGGCAAATGACTCACAACTTGGTAATAGTCATTTCACGACGACGTTTTGTGCCGCTTTGACGTGAAATCGTTTCGACGCGACATTATCTTGACGCGAGATCATCTCGACGCGACCTCATCTCGGTGCGACCTCATCTCGACGCGAACTCATCTCGACTAGAACTCATTCTTGAAATCATGAAATTTGTATTTTTGATTTATTCAACGTTATAGTAATTTCTTTAATGTAATGTAAGTATCGGCTTGTATCTAGGGGTACTTATTTTGTTTAGTTATAAAAAAATGCAATATAGGTTATTAAATAGGTCAAAGACAATTAGGAAAATATAGGTACATAATATAAAGACCTGATTTGATACTATGGCAATAAAGTGATGATGTTAGAATACCTTAGAGGCTTCGCACACAATTTTCTCATGGATTAAGATGCATATTGTTACTTATTTTTTATTATATCTATAAATATTTCTTAATATGTATTTAAATCAGGTTTTATTTCTATATTGATGATACGTGTACTAGCGTAATTGTAGAAATCGAATGGAAATACCTTGCTTCTAGTTTGAAGTAAAGGCAGTATTGCGGTGTGTTCTAGCGTTGGGATGAGCTCGCGTCGGAATGAACTCGCGTCGAGATGATCTCGCGTCAAGATGAACTTGCGTCGAGATGATCTCGCGTCAAGATGAGCTCGCGTCGAAATGATTTCGCGTCGAAACGACGGTGTCGAAATGGATGTATCCACGTGGTCGCGTCAAAACGAGCTGCTTCGATGTTGCACGACGGAATAATTTGGCGTCCAACCTGTGTCTAAGCTAAGTTCCAAGCTCCGGAGAGATCGACACTAATTGATAGAGCACCGGACATGCTTGACACTGCAACAAACCAGTTTTGATTGTCAGTCATGACTGGATGGATTTTTTGTAATGCACACAAGAATTTAAATTGATATTTTTAAATTTAAAAAAGAATCGTAATTAACTTAACCTCAAGTTTTTTTCAGATGAATCATTGTTAATTAATCGACGTACGATCCAAATAAAAATACACAATTCAACAGTATCTATTATATCGACAGGTTTGTCTGCAAAAAAAGTATGTTTATTCCATAATATCATTCTTTAGGTGGTTCTCTAATTTCTTGTTAGAGCTTTTTGATACTAAAAATGATCTTTATTTTTTTCTGACTTTTCAAAATAAGTTACTTTAACTACTGTTCAAAAGAAATTTTTGGCTTGTTGGTATATTAATAATTTTGAAAAACGCTATTGTTGCTAGTTTTAATTTTTTGTTTGGTCTAATGAATATGACTTGCTTTTGAACTATTTTTTAAATATTTTACTTTTCATCTTCATAACAAACTGCTGAAAAACTGTTTGCATCAAAATTTAAACGTTTAATTAATTATATTTTTATCTTTTTGTTTTAAAACACTGTTTAATGGTCTTTTTTATGCAAAAAATCAGAATAGTCTTGTTTAAACACTAACAGTAGGCGGTCATTATTATTTTTATGTATTGATGTGGTTTCTCTTGATGGAAGTTCTCTTTAGCATATTTTTTAACGATTTTTTTATAATGTTGTATAGTGTATAAAAATAAAAAATGCAAACCAATATTTTAAATAATTGCATCAGACTAGCTTACATCGTTTATTAACATTAAAACAACAAATAAAAAATATATAATGCATTAACAAGTAACATTGTAATTTTGAAACTAACAAATTTTATTTTGAAGCCCACAAAGTTTTTATACTATTAAATTAGGATAAATATTGAAACTCTAAAATACATAAACGTAGACGTTATAATAAAATCTAATTAAAAACGTATTTAACTAAGAAACATATTTACAAAGTTAAGTCCAGAAGATCACGTACATAAAGGAATTTTAAGTACTGTAACTCCATAAGATATGTACCATTAATATATACTCTGTGAGTGGACTATATAAACAAGTCATGCAACGCTTAAACAAGTTTAAACTTACACAAGTTGTATTTGTTACAGACATTTATTTAGATGACTAATAAAGAGGCATAAACACTTGTACACGTGGCAGAATCAATATGTGCGTATGATTAGATGTGATAGAAACAAACCGCTTAGTAATCAGTAAACGTATGTTAAACATTGGTTCATATTTTTATTTACACCCCAGATACACTAAGCTAATGCTATTTATTGATACCGTTATTAATAATGCATTTTCTACTATAATTTTAGCAAATAGAAATGTAAAATAAAACAATTGTTTGTTTATTTATCTAATTTTTGAAATTTTGACAAATTCAATCGGACAGCTTGTCTTAGATCTGCTTTTGTGTGTTATCTAAATAAGCCAAACGTTACAATACCTTTTAGTAATGCATTTTCTACGATAATATTAGCAAACCGGAATGTAATAAAACACAAAACAACAGGAATAAAAAATGTATTTGCTGTAATTAATATGAATTTTGATTCTAAGTATTGTGAAAAAATGCTTTTTTTTTGTTGAAGTGAAACTTCTTTATCGGCGTTGGAAAAAAATTTACCGTCACATTTTACGCATCACATTTTTTCGTTACGCGCCATCTTTTTTTTTTAAATTTAAGATATTTAAGGTTAACATCAATTTCTGATTGAACGATGACAATGACAGTAATAATTCTATTTCAATTAATGAAATGCTGTAATAATCTTAGTAGCAAAAAGTTAAAGTGAAACACGGTTGGTTTTTCGTTACGCGCCATCTTTTTTATTTCTGAAACGCAATAGCGACGTGATAAATAATATATCAATACTAAACTGATCAACAAATCAAAGGTTTTATTTTAATTTTAATTCCAGTGGATTTTTAACAAAAGTAAGTAATTATATCTCTTTTTCTAATACTTGGGTGGGATTGTGGTATTTATTTTTTTAAATTTAAGATATTTAAGGTTAACCTCAGTTTCTGATTGTAACTATCGGTCAATGTATATGATTTCATTAAAATAGTATTTATTAATTAATACGACTGCTAATTTAATTAACATCAATTAATTGACATAGAGTATAAATTCTGAAATATGTTATTAATTTTTTTAAATTTAAGATATTTAAGGTTAACCTCAATTTCTGATTGAACGATGACAATGATAGTAATAATTCTATTTCAATTAATAAAATGCTGTAATAATCTTAGTAGCAAAAAGTTAAAGTGAAACACGGTTGGTTGAGACGAAGAGTACTTTCAGTTTCTCCAACGCAGTAGGGATAGCATGTCGCTTATTTCGTTACGCGTCACATTTTTAATTAATACGACTGCTAATTTAATGAACATCAATTAATTGGCATAAAGTATAAATTCTGAAATATGTTATTAATTTTTGTAAATCAATTAACTAATTTCTGTAGATTAAATTTCATATTTCAGTTACCATAAGCCATTAATTACAAAAATATATAATAACGATGACAATGATAGTAATAATTCTATTACAATTAATGAAATGCTGTAATAATCTTAGTAGCAAAAAGTTAAAGTGAAATAATTGTATTATTTGTATTCATGTCTATGATAAAAAATCCTTTTGTTTAAACTTTATCTAATTTAACTTTATTTATTTTATTGTGTTATTAGTTTAAACCTGCAAAAAACGAAAATAGTATAAAAAAATTGAATAATGGTTATTTTTAACGGGTTTAACATTTTTTAAATACTGTTAATGACATTGTTGCGTGATAATGAGCTCAGTTTTAATGTTTGAGCATTAGTACATCTAATTTAATGTCGCGACGTTAAATTGTTGTTTAGAAACTACTTCTAAGTAGAGCGTGCTATAGAAAAACTAAATAGAAAGGTATGATAAGCGTTATCTTATTTTAAAAATTGCAACAATAAAATTTGAATATTTTTACATCAAATAAAATATTACGCTTTTCTAAGAACATAACATTTTTTTATAATTTATAGTGTTTACGGTACGGTAATATCAATGTTAATAAAGTCTTTTACTAAACTTTTTGTATTTATTCTATTAATTTTTTTTTATTAACTTTAGCTTTAATTAAGTACTTATTTTCGAAATACTTTTTTTTTAAATAATCGCAATCAACAAATCAACTGCGGTTATTCAATTAGTAAGTACTCGTACAAACCAATACCTGCAATACTGTAACAAGAGTGCAAATAGAATCGTATTCAATAATCACTGTAATTAAATTTGTTTCGAATTAGTCACAACGATCTAATAAATCATGTTGGGGTACAAAAATAAAAAGTTGTAATATTTATAACAAAAAAGCACTTTAGCTTTTAAAAATCACAGACGTTAAAGGTATTTTATAGTAATAATACGAAATGTAGATTATATTACGTATTCGAAGAAAGTACAACACAATATGATAACCATAAAACAAAATATTTGAACCATTACGGTATATATGCATCATATTTTATGTAGGTTTCCTAAAATAGCCTATCATAAACGTGCTTATTATTCCTATCAAGGGAGGCATATAACGTTACATAAATGTGTGTAACGCTCTAAAAGTTAGGGTCACTTAATTGTTATGTACGCTGATATAATAGCTTCTTAAGTTGACGATCTTATTAATTACACGTCACTTTTTGTTTGTACATCTATGTTTTTTGTTTTATAAGTAGTTAAAAAACTAGTTAAAAAATTAACCGTGTCTGTACACAAATTATGGTAAATACACTTTACTGTGTTTTAAACATCTGTTTTATTCAGTTTAATTTTTATTTTAAATACCATTATAATTTCTTCCTACAAATTTTTATGCATGTTAGTAGTTGATGATGTAAATGTAAAAATGGAAAAAGCTTGCTATACATTCTAATACTTATCGATAGGTAATTAATAACTATATTTTCTGGTAATTAAAAAAATATTGCGTTCTATTTAAACTAATCAAGTTACAGGCATTTAAAATTCGTAATTAAAAAATTTTAATTTTTGAACAGCTTGTATAAGATGTAAAGTTCATTATAATTAAAATATCAAATATGATCCATTGTTACACTTCACTGAAAATGTTGCTCCCACAACTTAAACAATTTGTAAGTATCTCATGAAACATGAAAATTATCTTATATTTATAATAATACACAGGGAGTTTTATTAAAAAAATTACAACTTTGATACTATTACAGCTTTTGCAACACCCTGTATAATATGAAAATATTTTTAAAAAGTAACTATAATAGACTTCCATATATCCCAAAAGTAAAACTATTTAAAAGTTACTTATTTTGGGCGCAATATTCCGTACCGTATAGCATGAATAACCCTGTATATAATCTCATAGTTGAATATGTAATGTTAGTGCGTATGCATTTCTACTTACTCAACATGTACTATTGAAAGGTGTAGGTAACTTTGTAAGGTAACTTAAGTGATTTTCTCAATAAACAAATTTCATTCGTATTAATATTAATATACTTTCATATTTTTAAGAAAAAACTGTTGTAGGAGGGACACAGAAAATAATAATAAATGTGCACAAAATGTTTTTTGGCACACGTTTGCTATAAAATTGAAAACATCACAAATATAATGTTTGTTCTACGTTTATAACTAAGTGAATCTCAAGTTCAAAATTTAAATGTTTTATTTTTTGATAATTTTTTGATTTAATTAATGAAACAATAAAACAAAAGATAAAACTGGTTTTACTAAACATTTATATTAAGTAAGTTTTTCTTTAAATTACATTATTCTAAACCCTTATTAATTTAACAATAATCTACTTTAAGTAATAATTTTTTTCGTAAAAGTAGTTGTAAGTCTGTTCTAAATCATTTTTGTAGATAATTTTGCTGTATATAATTTAGTTCTTAATTTATTTTTAATATTAATTTTTTTTGTAAAGACTCTACTTTTTTGACTGATACAAGTCATTTTGTCTTTTTAAAAATACCAAGTTTAGAGTTTAGAATACTTATATAAATTTGTATTGTGTTTTATAGACAGTGTAGGTTTTAGCATTTAATATTTGTATAACAGAGTCAAAGTCTTTAAAGGTTCTGATTTTTTTTTAAATAATCTAATAGTAAACCTCCCTGTATAATAATACTGTTGTTCTTACACCATTTAATACTTTTTTTATATTTATCGTTGTAGCAGTCTGCAGAGATGTTATTATGTAAACTAGCAGTAAGGACGCTGACACAACATTGCAAGAAGGCATATGACTAGAGACGATAAATGGAAAAACGTAATTTTTTCAAACGAAAAAAAGTTTAATTTGGACGGTCTAGATAGTTTTGCGCATTATTACCACGATTTAAGAAAAAAAAAACGTATATTGTTTTGCAGTCGGGCTTGTGAAGATTTGGGCCGCAATTAGTTTTACAACAAAGGCAATATTTGGATTTTTTCAAGAATTTTAAATTAAGTTTATCAAGAAGTTCTAGAGAAGGAGGTCCTTGTTTATGCCGAGTTTTTTGTAAGTGCAAATTATATTTTTCAACAAGATAATGCCTTTATTCACACTTTTTGTACAATCAAGTAATGGTTTTCGGACCATCAGAAAAAAAATTACAATTACCAGCGAAATCTTCCAATCTTTATATTATTAATAATGTTTGGGAATACCTCGTACGCAAAGTTTATAAAAACAATGCAACATTTAACACCAGAGATGAACTTCAATAAGCAATTATTGGTTCTTGGAACAGTACTCCCCAGGATTACATACAAATTTGTATATTTTTTCAAAGAATAAAAAATTTTCATTAATTTAAAGTAACAGAGGTTACAATAAATATTGTATAATAAACCGTTATTCAATTTTAAATTTTTTTATTTTCATAAAAATTGAAGTGCGTTCAAACTTTTGTCGTTGTTAACGTTGAAGTAAACGTAAGTTTTGCGCAACTGGATAATCAAACTAATTTTTTTTTCTTTGCGATTTTTTAAATTGTTTCTACCGATTAAATTATATTAATTACAATTTGTTTCTAATATTATTGACAAACATTTTTGTGCGACCAAACTTTTGTTGCGGACACTACAAATTTACATCCGTATTTATTTTGCAGCCTGCTTTGATTGTTGCTATTTTTACAGCGTGCCAAAAAATTGAATTAACAAACTTATCTACAGATGCTGTGCATATTATTATTTTACAATTAAAACATATGTTGTCAAATACGTTTGCAACGTCTTAATCTCAGGGATTTTTTTATTTCAATAAACTATTTTTGCATATTTATAAAAACTTACGAATTTAACTGAAATCTTGTTAGGTATTTTTGTTTTCATTGTTTTGCTAATTTTTAATTGTTTTATTAAATAAAATGATTAATAAATAATGTTATATAAATAATTCAAAAATGCATAAAAGATTTTATAAGCTAGATGACTACACAAACTAACATAAAACTTATATGAAATTAAATATTAAATACTATGTGTTGAATAGATTCTACTAAAAATCTAACTCGATAAGTAAACATGCATTAGGTAATTTTTATCTGTAGTTTTAAAAAATAATTAATAAACTGTATTGTTTTTTACTAAGTAACGCTTTCTAAACTCATTTTTATTTGTATAATTGTTTAAATTTAATTATAAAATTAATTAAATAATAGTTTTTAAATGATTTTTTAAACGTGTTGGCATTGGAAAATTTACTAATTCTAACCATTATTTGTTGGAAGCTCGTTCATCAGAACTATAATCAGGATGCAAAATCCAGGACGGTAGACCACAACAACCGCATGTAAACCATGAACATGTAAATGTATAAAATTAGAAGAGAATATATAAAGTTCATCCTAAAATGGGGACATATGCATGACTGCACTAACAGAGGATAAATTGAGCGGCATTGCTGCTGGTCAGCTAATTCATCCTGAACGAACTTTTTGTTAAAATGTGAGTTTAAAAATTAGTAAAAACACAGGGGTTGGAGAAATTAGCTTAGCAGCTTTATGTAAGCGCTTTTATATATTTGATAAACGCCTGCATTCAGGCGTTTATAATTACTTACTAAAACTTCACTTGTATGAACTTTTTTTATATGACGTTTTAATTCTCAGTAATTTTTGCGTTTGCATTTGTAGTTATATACAAATGTTGTTACTATAAACATATTTATATTATGTCTTAACAATAACGTAATTTTTTTATAATTATTATAATAAAATAATTGACAAAACTGTTTATACATTATAAATCTCGGTAATTATGTATTATTACTACCAATTATATCTACATAATTTTATTTGCTAAAGTTTTTTTAATCATTTCTCTTTTATGTAAATTTGATATTTTTAGTTAGGTGTGAAATCTGAAAAAAATATTGTTCTTAAATAATTTGTAGATGTATGTATAATACCATTTATTTTATAGTTAGAAATGCTGCGCAATTTAGAGTTGTAATTATTTTGGATTGTTTGCTAGAGATAAGAAAATTTAACTATTTAAAAACAACTTTGACTAATAAATAATAATTACTATTTTTAATTGAAGCAAATTGTATATGTCATAAACGTTTTTTTATAGTACACGGACCTCTTTATTTTCACATGCTATAATGAAACGTCAAACTACGATATCATAGGTACATAATAAACGAAATACGAAATGAAGAATTTTCATTGGAAATCAAGAATTGTACTTTTTTGAAAATTTATTATGGATAGTTTATGTTAACAATACAATTAAAACAATTAACCATATTAATATTCAGAGATGTACCCACGCTACTAGAATTCTCTATCAAATTAAAAAAAAAATGTTTGTTAGTTATTACGTAATCGAAGATCTTGGTAGCTCCAAATTCAGTATTCATATTTGTTTTTTTTTAATCAATACCTTTTTAGCTAACCTAATTTTGTTT
The DNA here is from genome assembly GCA_035610365.1 of Aquatica leii. Classification (NCBI taxonomy): domain Eukaryota; kingdom Metazoa; phylum Arthropoda; class Insecta; order Coleoptera; family Lampyridae; genus Aquatica; species Aquatica leii. Next base: position 54,430,174 of record CM069432.1, read on the forward strand.
AATACAAAATCTTCTATGTACTGTTCTGCAACCGACGTTGATTTTCAACCTTCTAGTTGTTTTATACCAAACATTCTTTGTCCAGCGTTTGCGAACAACGTCGTCGATGAGCGACAAAATAAGTGTCCGGTATATAATTCAGGATTTGGAAATTTCAGACAAACAGCTATTTTTTTGGAATTTCGCCAAAAACATTTTTTCCGACAAATTGCTTGATGCATTTCTCATTTTTGTAAGCCAAGAAGAAACGACAAGTATCCATATTTATCGGACGTAGATCAGAATACTTTTTAAAAATTTCTACAATTCTTGGCAATCTAAGGTTGTCAACTACACTAAAAATTCGATTTCTTCTGGTTTTAATATTGCGAATAGTGATCAGTAATGAGGATTGCTGATCTTAAATAGCATCAAATTCTAACTGAACAAGTTCTTGTTTACGGCATGCTCCAGCCATCCCAACTATTAAATTTACTTGTTTTTAAAAATCGTTAAACACTCCTAAATTAAAATAAATTTCTTTACTTTATTTATTAAATATCTTTCATCTGGAACGTGGTATATAAAAGTTAATCTTTTTTATGGTCAAAAAGTTTTTGGACTTGAATCCATCTGATTTTCTTTTTAAAAACTCGAATAAGCTTGAGTAACTGCTTATTTCTACGTTGTGGTTAGTTTAGATAGTGGCTTTAAGCATTGAATAATAAGACCACATTTTTCTATACACTTCTTTAGATTGTTTGGGAACTAAGGTACTGTTTCTTGTTTTTTCTGCAACGTCATCTACTTTGTTCATTTACCGCTTTTACTTGCTACCATAATTACGTCTAAATGTAACCAAGGCAAAATGTAACACTAGATTTTTGTCAAAAATTCAATTTATTTGAGACATATTTTTAAATTGAAAAATTTTTGTCCGCGCATAAACTTGTGTATGTACTACGGACGTAACTTGCTTTTATGGCTTTTGACGTATTCTTGTCGCCTTGGTCTAAAATTAAGTCTTACGCCATAAAAGCCTCTTTACGCCTCAAATACATAAATAACTATTATAAAACTTATCTGAATTCGTAATTTGTTTTATTAGGTCAAAAATTGTCAGTTTATTGTGCGGTCAGTAAATAAAAAAGATTTTTATTTTTGTTACATACATTATAATACATTGATACATATTAATAACAACCAAAATGTTTTGCTATAAAAATTTATGAACAAATTATCAAAGCGCAAAACACTTTAAGAGTTTGAGAATTAGCGACGTTTTGTACAGCTGTGTGCGCACTTTTTTAGAACCCTATATTAATTAAACTCTACAGTCATATACATGACTTTCACAATAAAATAATTAATTTAACAATTCTTATGTTGATAAAATTCTGATAGACCTAACTGGAGTATCATTGCGTTATCTTTTCTTTGTGATAAGATTTTTACAAGTCGTGCTTAAATTTTAGGTTTCATTATTAAAATTAGCGTTGTTATTATGCTTTGCGATGTATATTATTTCAGCTATCAATTTTTTTTATAATTAGGTTTGATATCTAGAGTTATAGAGTTGTTGAAATCGAACTTATGCCCTGTTTCAACAAGGTGTAATACTAGAGCTGTTTAAAATTTTTTATTTGTGCAATCGTATTTATGATTTTTTAGGCGGTTACTTGTTTTTTTGTTTAGTTTGACCTACATAACATTTATTATAGTTCAAACAGTTGATTTTGTGAATAACATTATGTTCTTTCATATTATTCTTTTTTAGAATGTTTAAATTTTTGTGTGGAATGGTGATTACTAAGTTTATCTAATTTCTTTTTCATTGATTTAATAATGTTAATTTTTTGGTGCTGGAAGTGTTTAAATAAGTAATTAATAGTCTTATTAGATGCCATCAGTTAGTGTATCAAGTGTGTGAGTAAACCGTTTGTGTTACAATCTTTTTATAAGTTTTACATCTGAAAAAAAGTAAACAACTACCTCTTTCTAGCTCAACAATAAATTTGAAGTGTGTTGTCAACTTCACTCTTTCGAATACATGTTATGATGTCATCTACATACTATAATAAAAACGTTGAATAGTAATTGAATTTTTTGAAAACAAAGTTGAATAAATCATTCATGACGAGGTTTGCTAAAAAAGGTAAAGCTGTATCACCCATTGCTGTACCAAATGTTATAGATCTTATTATTACACAGTTACTAACTGAACAAAAGTTCAACAATCTTGCTAAACGTTATTAGATCTAAGGTAGTGTGACATTTCTTAAATGATGTTTGATATGAACTATGAGTTTTTATACGTAGATGCTGCAATAAAAGGCTTGAAGGAGTGCACATACAACCGCACGCAACGTAGCCAATTCTCAGACGCTCAAAGTGTTTTTGATGCTCCTACTCATCGAGTGATCCTAAAATCAATCGAGTGTTAAAAATAGTATGTTTAGTTCTCCAAATGTACCCTTATGAAAATTTGTCGATGTGTGTACTGCTGCGTCTACTGCTCGTCTTTAGTTAACTGAATCAAAAAACGATGGGCACACTCACAAACGGTACATCTTATTTCGACGAGGCCACTTCGACGCTCCCACTTCAACACCGCCGCTTCGACGCGAGATCGTTTCGACGCGACATTATCTTGACACGAGATCATCTCGACGCGACCTCATCTCGACGAGAACTCATCTTTTAAATCATGAATTTTGTATTTTTGATTCATTCAACGTTATGGTAATTTCTTTAATGTAATATAAGTATATCGGCTTACTTATATATCGGAGTACTTATTTTGTTTAGTTATAAAAAAAATGCAATATAGGTTATTAAATAAATCAAAGACCATTAGGAAAACATAGGTACATAATATAAAGACCTGATTTGATACTATGGCCATAAAGTGATGACTTGCGTCAAGATGAGCTTGCGTCGAAATGATCTTGCGTCGAAACGACAGTGTCGAAATGAACGCGTCGACGTGGTCGCGTCGAAACGAGCTGCTTCGCTCACAAATAGTCTACATCACATCTGCATTGTTATTATAAATTGTATTTTTATTATATAAAAGTTGTACAAAGATAGAAGTATATGATAACCCAACTACAACTATTGAGTATAGAAAAGATTTTTAAAATTTTTATTGAAAATATGTTTATAACTGTCATAAGCTTTAATTTTTCGTTTTTGTAAATAATCTTTGATAATTTTTGCACACTTGTTAACATAAACGTTAACTTATTTTTGAGAGATTTTGATACTTTGGCGACTTTGTTGTTTTTTTCCTCGTGGACTTTGAAAACCTTCGTTTTAGTCGGGTTTAAAAAATTTCCAGTCGTGAAAAAAAAAACGCTCAGCGTACACCGGAACTTACTAAATAAATAACTATTATGCACGGTCGCATTTAGTTAGTAAAACACAGACACTTAATTTAATATTATATAGGTATATTTGGTACAATGAAATAATAATTAGTACGATTAATTTAATACAAGACAACTAAAATAAATCTGTTGCACTTACAATTTTATATTAATAACACAATTTGAACAATTGGGTATGGTAATGCTAAGGTTTGGGCACTTGGTAAGTGTATGTTAAAAAAATTAGTATTTGAAAATAGATCTGTGCAACTAGTGGAAGAGGTATATCACTATTAAGAATTTTATTTGCAATTTTAATTTTAGTTGATACAGAATATTCAATGTATTCTTCCGTCACAGTTGTGAACTGTGTAATTTTTTGGAGTAGGCAGTTTTAAATAGACTGCTCTTTTTTAAAAGTTATATAACCAATATTATTTTTTGACTGGAACATTTTTCATTATTATAATACACAAGAAAAAAAATCTGCAGTCAGTATTTTTAGTTAATAGTGAGGCGTATCTTCTCTAGATGTCGGGATACGAGATTTCTGCTCTTTGTCAATTACATTAAAGACACGGTCAGTTTTAGTTTTTGACACTCGTATAGTTATCAATAAAGTTGGTCTAAAGAACTAAATTTTCTTGAGACAAGCTTCCCGTGAACCAAAAATTATAGCAACCTAAAATCAAAAAACAAGTAGCGCATCTTAATTTTATCATGAGATACTTATCATCTAAAACGTCAATTAAAAATTATGGTTTCTTCTCTGTTTAGAACTTTTTATATTCTTGATTGCTTGTTTTACGCCCTTGCTACATAAATAACAATTAAACTAATTGCTGTTAATAATAATACAATTAACTATTATCTCCTTCCATAATTTAAAAACGTTTAGTAAAATATTTTTTTTGCAAATGCTTTTTGAGCTCGAAAATTAGCTAGAAGCCACACATTACTAAATGTGGTCAGTAAGGAGGATGTTTTATAACTTCGATTTTGTATTTAGCTAGATACCTAAGAGTTACCGCTATTGTATGGGACGATGCGTTATCATGCTGTAATGTTAATCCCTTTCTTGAGACAGTAAGCATCCAATTTTTAACATATCATTTAGCGGTATCTGCTTTCTGTTCTATTTTAATTGCGGCTACTAGACCCGTGATTCTAAAAGATAATGCATACTTAACTTTTTTATTTTTTGCTGTTTTTTAACATTATAGAAGTTTTCCCATCTTTATATATACATATTCGGATTTTGTGGCAATTGGGAACATCAAAAAAGCTGTGTAAATTTTATTGCCAGCAACAATTTTTCTAATCATTTGATGACCTCCAGTATTCAACACATCTAAAGTTTGTTTGCAAATCCTAACAAGTTTTGCTTTTTATAAATCTATCAGATGATGGGCCGAGTTACAACTTTTTTCAAACTTAAATGTTTGCACAATATTGATCTTCCTTGGGGGAATCGAATCTTCAGTTTGGCATAAGTAATGCGGGTATTCTTTTTTATTATCCTTTTAACTGCAGCAGTATTTTCGAGGTTACGAACAGTTAAAAAAAGGCCAGCTTCTTTTCTGTGTACAACTTTGTTCAAATTTTTTATAGTACTTAGAAACCGTTATTAATAATGATCCGAGCTCCCCAAACACAGATTTCAAAATTTTCTCACACTCATACGCGCTCAAACTTTTCTTTAAATCATATTAAATTATTATCTTCAAGTTTTTATTACAATTCCATTTTTTTGATAACAAAACCTTATTCAATGGGTATGTCTCAAACACTATTAAACCGAATTTATAACTAATTATAATAAACCGAACTAATAACAATTAACTTTTGTCATTAAAAATATTGGGAGCAATTCTGTGTCAAACGTCAATAAGTTGCTTACACCAATTCAAATTATCAAAAAACTTGTGTACATCTAGAACTATTTTACTTCGGTATATTATTCTATTGTACATAACACATCTATAATCAAAATTTTGTGTAATTAAGCACAAATAAAACTCATTGTTTTGTAATATCATATTTTATGTTTTAGTAGTTTTATTTATAAGAAAATTTAAAAGCTCGTTATATATTCCTATTTAAATCTTTATAATGTTACAGTATTTATTGTACATAAAAATTCAGAAGTCGTACAAATATATATTTTTATCTGTTTTTAGTATAAAACATAAATTAAGTTAAATTTGTAGAAATGTAAATATCATGTCAAATACACCACATGTTTTTAAAATTTATACCGTAAATCTCCATTGCAACACAAACAAAATAACTCACGTTGAGTCTGAAATAATAAAAAATACTGTTTAGAATTCTATAAATTTAGAAGTAGTACAAATAATAAACACGTATACATTATCGATGTATTCAACGGTTAAAGAGCAAAAGCGTTAGCTACAAAGTTTCATGTAAAACCGCAAAGAAATTGCGCATAAAATTTTCAGTAAACCTACTTTGGAAAAAGGTTTTTTTACAGTACTCCACAATATATCTACCCTAATGTCGTCCGTTTATTTTCCCCCCTTGATTTTTTTATCAAGTTTCTTACAGATTCGGACAGCCGCTTCGTGAAAAAGTTCCCTATTTGTCGGAAATTCGTCAATGCCTGTGCCCTACTTCATCACTCTGAACCATCATTGTTCAAAGTTGTCTTTCACTTATAGAGCTTTACTTTTTCCTGTTTATCACTATATATGAAAAAAATCATTTTGATGATGCATTATGTTGTCATTCTTTTATTATTTAATTTGATATAATACGTTTTTTCATTTATTACAAATGAGGATGCGTTTTCTCTTTTATTCCAAAGGTTGAAGTGTATTAACGTTTGTAGCGATAAATTTTTAGCAGTTGTTTAGTCTGTTATGTTGAAATATAATTATACCAAGTAATTAATGTTTCAACGTTAATGTATAATCATTTATATACATTATTTATATATTAATTTCTACGTTACTTTAATATATATCGTCAGTGTCGTTACTAATGCTTTAGACAAGACATGCCAACACTAGACAGTTACGTCGTTTAGCAACATAATCGGATTAAATCAAGATTGGTTGATGTAGGCACTATAGCTTTAAATGTTACTATAGTTTAATTAGAAATTGCTGTTAAGTTACTTATACTATTAAACTAAATAATATAATTTTAAAAAAATACAACAGGTAAAACAAAATAATAAAATTATTTGTCGCTTTATTATCTTTTAGATTTTAGAAATTTAATTTTGGACATTTCAATTTACACGCAAAATATGAATGACTCATGTTTTTTTCTTATTAAAACTAAAAATCAGTGTTTTTAAGTATTTTTGTTAGAAAATTACAATTTGCATTAAATTGTCTTAATCTTGGAACAAATTTATTTTAACGTTAATTTTAATTTTTTTGTGTACAATTCTTTAACATGTTTGCTTTTTATTGTTGTATAAATTAAAAAAAAAATTTTTTTTAATTTTACAGGAATACTTTTTTGTGCTCTAATCGTCAAAAATGTTTTTCAAAATTAAATCAATGAGTATGTTACTACCCTTTTCTTACAGCGGGTTCTGATGGTAAGAATCACGTTACTGGGATGTTGGTGAGTGGGCGAGGTTGAGAATTTTATGAAAAAAATAAGCGACACTCCGCTGTAACAGTAGAGTTCTTGACTCGAAGACGCCAAGGGTACACATCAATCCGCTGTCTAAAAAATTAAGAGAAAAACAAACAATTATCAACAAGAAAACGTAACAAATTAATTATATATTATTCGATCAATGCTACTTTTTGTTTACAAGAAATAACAAAATAAAAATTATTGTTTCATCAAAGATACTGCATAAAATATAAATTCAATCCAACATTAACAGTAAAAACACTAATAACTGACAATTATTGTTTTCTTACGTATTATGTGTTGTTGGTGTCAAATCAATAATTAGTAAAAACAACTATAAAATGTATAATATGTATAATAATATAAAGTTATAGTTTGATTGACAGTTACAGCATCATAACTAGTGATGTCGATTCGTTTTGCAAACTTTTGGCTAAATTGAGAAATGTACATAAGTTATCTACAGTTGCTAGTTGCTTTAGAACTTCTTAGTTTTGTGCTAAAAGCACTGCGTCGTCCACTCACCGTAAATTATTTATCAGTACTCTATTTATTTTTATGCTTTCTGGTTTGTTTGCTAGTGCTTCACCGAAAATAGTTTTGAAGTATGTATTGAACAACAGGGGGAATAACACACATCCCATGTCGTACTCTTTTTAGAATTTTTAGTTGCTCTGTAGTCTCTTTGTCAGTTGAAATAGTAGCTGTTTGTTGCCAGTACCGGTTAGTTATGATTCGTACGTCGTTATGGTCTAGGCCAATTCTTCTTAGAATTTCTAATAATTTGTAGTGTTTTAGATTTCAGGACGCCTTCTCGTAATCAATAAAACATGCGTGTACGTTTACATTTACATCCCTGCATTTTTCTAGAAGTATTCACATGCCGAAAATTGTCTCTGTGGTTTCTAAGCCGTTTCGAAATTCATAGTTGTCGTTGAACAGATTTGTTAGTATTTCTGTAACCGTTTTATCTAAAATTTTAATTATTTCTCTACTCAGTTCGCCTGGTCCCATTGCTTTCTGCATTTCTGCAATTTTTATTGCATGTTCGACTTCTTCTTTGCATATTCTAGGTTTATGGTTTGTTTAATCGAGATCTAGTTTTAAACTTCTGTTATCATAGAATATATATAAGTTTAACCGTATTTGTTGCCTTTGGCTTACAAATTAGTTCGTGCTATACTACATTTACAACCTACATTCTATATTTACATTTACATTCTATTTATTTATTTATTTATTTTTTTTTAATACATTTTTTTATCCCTCCTCTTACCTTAACTTTTTCCTCCTTCTCCATACTTCTTCCATCCACTCCGCTCCTTTTCCGTTTTCATCAAAGATTTCCTCTATTTTCATCACTTCTTCTCTTAGTTCCCTGCATTTCTGTCTCATGTGGTTAAGGTTCTCCGTCTATTCTCCACATAGCCTGCACATCTTTTCTGGTTCTTCTTTCCAATATTTGTTCTCTAACTCCTCGTTGCCACATCTGAACCTTTCTATCATTTTTTCTTTTTGTTGCTTTTATTCTCTCTATCTTTTAAATATTCCGGCACTCCTTCACCCTTGATATCTTTATAATTCCTATTATATCTGCCTTCTTTTATCTTTGTCCATCTTTCTTGTTTTTCGATGTCTCTATCTCTCCTTATTATTTCTTCCCTTACTCCTACTCCCTCTTCTCTTAATCTCTCCACTTCTTCTCTCGCGTACCCGTTTCTTTTGTAATACTCTTCTCTGCCCTCCTGCCCGTACTTCACTTTCCCTCCCTTTATCTGTTTCCAACATTCTTGCAGTATTTTGCAATATGTTCTTTCCCTCAGTTCTTCCTCGTATTTTATAGCTCTTTTTCCTGTCTCTACTCTTATTTTTGCTATCTGTACCTCCTCTCTCACGATATACCCCGGTGTATCTCTGTCCAGTCGTAAAACCCATTTCCAGTATTTTTCCTGTAGCTCCTCTACCTCCCTCCACTCCTTCCAGTCCTATATTTCCGCTCCATACATTACCACCCCCTTTATTAATTTTTCAAACAACAACTTTCTTTTTTCTATATCCATCTCGAATACTCTTTCCCCCACACCCCACACTTGTCCTATTAACCTGTTTCCTTTCATCACCCTTTCCTTTATGTGTTCTCCCTCTTTATTATCCTGTTTCATCGTGTAGCCGAGGTATGTAAATTCCTTCACTTGTTGCACTTCCTCATCACTCCATATCCACTCCTTTCTTTTTCTTTTTCCTCTCCTTTTCTAAATATCATTATCTTTGTTTTCTTCGTGTTTGCTTCCATTTCTTTTTTTTTCATGTATTTTTCCAGCGTTTTTATCATCTCTTTCATTTCCCTTTTCTCCTTAGCCACCAACACTATGTCATCCGCATACGCCAACGACCATACCTTCGCTTTCCCTACTACTATCCCACCTGTCTGTTGTCCTCTCATTGTCTCTTCCAGATCCCCGGTATATACTGAAAACAAGCATGGGCTCAGTGGACATCCCTGTCTCATCCTTCTCTTTGTGATGAATGTCTCGCTCTTTTCCCTATTCACTTTAACCCTGCTCCTCGTTTCTTCGTAGATTTCCTCTATTCTTTGTATTAATTTTTCATTAATTTTTTTTTCTCTTCATGTATTTCCACAGCTTTTTCCTATATACTTTGTCAAAAGCAGCTTTTAGATCTACGAATAGTGCCACCATTTTCCCTCTTTTTTTCTAGTTCTTTATTTGCTAAGTGTTTCAGTATATATATATGTTGTCTATCGCTCTTCTTACTTTTCTGAATCCCGCTTGTCCGTTTGGTACCAAACTTCTTTCCTCTATTTCCTTCTGTAGTCTTCCTTGTAGTACTGTCGCATATAATTTGTATGCCGTGCTCAATAATGTTACCCCCCCTCTATAATTCTTGACTTTATTTTTTTCGCCTTTTTTATGGATTGGGCATGTTATTCCCTCTCTCCATCTTTCCGGAAATCCTTCCCCTTTCCATATTTTGTTTAGTATTTCCGTCATCTTTTTTGCTACACTTTCTCCCCCGTATATCTACTCTTCTCCTTGTATCCCATCTTCTTCTGCCGCCTTTCCTTTTTATCTTCTTTATCGCCTCTATTACTTCTTCTTCATTTATTCTATCCCTACATCTTTCTTCCTGTCTTACTACCGCGTCTTTTCTTTTCTCTTTTTTCTGCTTTTGTTCTTCCCCTCCCAACAGGTTCCGAAAATATATCTCCCATTCTTTAATTTGTATTCCCTTTGTCGTCATGTTTTTTCCCTCTCTTTCTTTAGGTACTTCCATACATCTTCTTCCGTTTTTATTCCTTTGATCTGCTCCTCTTGTTTCTTTTGTTTTCTTCCTTCTTTCTGTCGCATGTTTTTATATATTTTTACTGCTTCTTTGTATTCTTTTTCTTTCCTTCCTTTTTTCCACTGTCTTTATGCTCTTCTTGCATTTTTCTTTGCTTCCTTGCATTCCCTATCCCACCATTTTTTCCATCCTGTTTTCTCCCCCTTCCACTTTCTAAATCTGACTCTCTCTGTTGTTTTCTCCATCATCTCTCTCATTTCCTCTACACTTTCTTGTAATTCCTTCCCTATCCATACCGTTTTCCCTATTCTCTCTTTATATCTTTTTATACCCTCTTTTGTCCACTTTTTTTTAGTTATGTACTTCTCTTTTTCCTCTCTGTATTCTCTTTCTCTTCCTTCCATTGTCAATTCCAGTGGTTGATGGTCTGACTCTACCCTTTCTCCCACTTTAAATGTCTTTACCTTTTCTGCAGCCTCTTCATTTGTCATTACAAAATCTATTATTGATTCTCCCCTTCCTCCTATGTACGTAAATTCCCCTTTTCCATCTTCTTCTCTATTCCCGTTCATTATTTCCTACTCTTTTTCGTTGCACAATTCCAGCAGTTCTTCTCCCTCTTTATTTATCACCTTGTCCTTTGTTTCTTTCCCGTCCCATTTCTTTCTTGTATTCCCCCTTCTTCCCCTATTCTTGCGTCCCCTCCTACTATTATCAATTCCTCTTCCCTCTCTTCTATCATCTCTTCTATGTTTTTCCTTGTCTCTTTCATTCTACTGCTATAAACCGTCACTACTTTTATTTTTGTTTTTCTGCACTGTATCTTCCTTTCTACAACTCCTCTTCTCTGTTGCCCTTTCTCTTTCTTTTCCTGGCTCAATCATTTTTTCTTATTCCCGTTATTATACCCCCTTTTGCTCTCCCTTTTTTCTTCTCTCTTTCTGCATGTTGCACCACCACTCAAATTCCTCCGACAACTCTTTTTCCGACCACTCCCATTCTTTTTCTTCCGTCTATGTCTCCTGTAATCCCACTACATCATGTTCCTTGATGTACTCCTAGAAATCTTGTTCCTTGTTTTTTATTCCCGGTACGTTCCAAAACAATACTCTCAGCTCACTCACCTCCCCCTGTGCTTCTTCCTTGCTTTCTTTTTTTCCTCCTTCTTTTTCTTTTCTATTTCCACCTCTCATTATTCCTTTTCGTTGCCATTTCGTCAACTTTCTCTCCTTCTTCTCTAGTTTTTTGCCTTTTGGTTCCCCATTTTCTCTCCTGTTTCTCTGCTCAGTCCCCTATCGTTGTCGTTCCATATGTATCTGTCTCCGTCTATCTCCATTTTTCTGTATCCTACCCATTCTCTTTTTCCTTCCGTTCTTTTTTCCACCGCTATGTTCATTATTTCTTTTTGCACTCTTCTTTCCTCCCATGTCAAATCGTGATTTATATATATTCTTGTATTCTTTAATTTCTTCTTCTCCGCCATTACCTTCTGTTTTTCCTCCCACCCTCACTTTTTTTACTTCTACTTTTACATTTAATTTTTCTTCCAGCATCACTGCTAAATCCTTTTGTGGTTCTTCACTTTTCCACCCCTTTATCACAATATTATTCTTCCTTTTCCATCTTTCCTCGTCTTCCGCTTTTTTCTCCAGTTTTTCTATTCTCTCCACCAGTTTCTCTTTTTCTTTCTCCTACTTCTCTTCTCTTTCTCCCATTTCTTTTTTCATTTCTTTAATTTCTTGTCTTATTCCTTGCTTATTTTCTTGCATCTGTTTCATCATTTCTCTCATTAATTCTTTTAACTCCTCCATTTCTTTTCTTCCTCCTTCTGTTCTTGACGTTTTTCCTTCGCTTTCCTCCGATATCTTTTTAATGTCTGGTGATCTTATTGTTTTTTTTACTCTTTCAAATATTTGTTGTTTGTTTTAATTTCTTTTTAAGCATTTTTAGTCTAGTTCAAATGTATCCAACTAGTGCGTTGAGGTCAGATTTTATGTCTGCCCCAGAGTAGGTCTTAACACCGAGTATAATATTTCTAATTCTTTGTTTTATCAATATGTAATCGATCTGGTTTCTAATTATATGTGCTGACGTGTGTCTTGGCGATGTCCATATATATAATCTCCTTTCTCCTTTTTTTCTTTTAGAACTGTAATAGTCAATCGCCTTTTTTATTTTTTGTTTCTAAACCATAATATTCGACTGTTACCGCTATTTTGGGGTTCAAATCGCCCAATATTACTTTATTTTATTATTAGTTACCTCGTTTTTCTTTAGTTGTTGCAAAAGTGTTTTTATTTCCTTGTAGTACTCTTCAATAACTTCTTCTTCTTTATCCGCGGTAAAGGTGTATACTTGGATAACATCTATATTCTTGGGGTGTGCAGTTATTTGTATCATTATTACCCTGACTGTCAGGAGAGTAAAGTTATAAACTGCTTTTTGTCTATTATTACTAACTAGAATCCCGACACCGCTTCATATCTGTTGTCCATCTTATTTCGTGTACACACAGAATGTCTAGTTTAGTGTAATAACAATATGTTCAAATATTAACATATCAGTTGGTCTTGAACCGTCTTTGCTTAAGTAAACAAATCCATTTAACATTTATTTTGTTTTAACGTCACTGCAATTTAAAACTATATACCAAATGTATCGGGTTTATTATTGATATAGTGGGCGAATAAACATCGGATTTTTGTAATGTTTGCTTCTGGTTTATAGCACATAATACAATTACTCACAAATTTATTCGATACTTTAGATGCAGCAAAGTTATCAGATTTTTTGCGATCTCGACGAGTTGATTTTAAGTCAAATTGAATAAATCACTTTATGTATTTGGGTGGATTTATCTGTGAATACTCTATCACAAAATAAATTAGACTCCCATATTTTGTTCCAGAAAGTTTTTAACACTATATATTCTAATTTTAAATACTATAATAATAATAAGTTACGTAAGATGCATTATATGACTTTTGTACTCAAATAATATTGCTTACTAACTTCAGAGAAAATAATTAATTAAGAATATAAAGTTTCAATATTTTTTTAGACTGGTTACTTGAATTTGCAGATATTCTACTAAGTTAGTAATCTGATTGGTAAAACAATTATCAAAACTTACTACTTGAAGTAACGAAAGTTAAATTAGCCTGCAAGCATTAGGTAACCTGGTTTAGACTGCCTGAAAAATATGAAGACACGCTTTTCACTGTTTCACCAACAAATCATTTCTATCTCACATTTTCTCGTCTAAACGGTTAACACGTTGACAATGTTTATTTGAATCAAATGAGTGACTTTAGAAAATGCATTTACTACAAGATTTTCTGTTTATGCATTACTCTGAGTAACATTGTTCATTGCCACTTTATGTTTCTCGAAACTCCAAATGAATCATCGTCAACTGGTTTAGTTCTTGTAATGCTAAATTGTTTTACTATAGTAAATCAACTTTTTTTAATGCTGTTAGTAGTTGATATGCCATTAGAATCCAACAATGTCTATTTTTTTGTACTTTGATTTGGTGATTTGTAATTTGAAATTAACTTTTTCATCAAATACAAAGAGTAATTATAGTACATGTCATAATAGTAGTCGCCAAATTTACTTTTTGATTTAAAAATTAATAGTCCGTTTTTCATAAGCTTACACGAATTAAAAATTAATAGTCCGTTTTTCATAAACTTACACGAACCACTTGCATGAACGATTATGTATCCCCGTCCTTCCCTGTCTGAGTGATACACGCTAGATTTGTTTTCTGATTGCTAGAATTTACTAATCTCATATGTTGGATGAACATATGCTTCATCTAAGTATGTAATAGGTTTTTTTATTTTTTTTTAGAGCATTATTTTCTTGCAGTTTTTTTTAACTATCTGTTCAACTGCAGTAATCAACTTTCTCGTGCATTTTCTGAACTAAAATCTTCATTGTAGAAATCTTTTTGTCTACCGTATAAATTTTATGAACGCTTTTTTTAAACATTACTTAAATCAACATTGTTCAAAACAATTTTGTTGGTATCACCACTTTTTTGTTACTTTAATTTTAGTATCTATGCTCAGTACAATTTAGGTTTTCATTGGTTACTTTTGTTTTACAGTTTTTTATTCTGGATAAATTTGGTGTGGTTGATTTTTCACGTCGCAGTGGACATCTCTGAGCTCTAAAGATATGAAAAATTATCTACACCAGAATTATCCAGAATGAAACACTGTAATATTATTAGGTTTTGTTTTGTCACTAAGTTGATTGCTATATAATTTTTCTAATTTTAAAGTTATTTTGCATTAAGTAAAATTGCAAAATCCAAATGAAATTTTTATAATTGATAACTAAAACTAGTATTACTGAAAAAACATTAAAACAATTGATACAAAAAAATGTATTTGTTATATTTAAAAATTGTTAAAACAAGAAAACACATTTTTTTTTCAAATGTAGTTTAAATTTTTGCTACACATATTTAAAGTTATTCGCAGCATTTTTTTGGAATATACCAGGTTAATATTAATTTAAATTATTAATCAATATATGCTATAAAGAAAAAAACTAAAAATTAAAATATTGCGTTGCGTTAGACTTTTACAAAAATCACTATTTTGTTAAGTGTATAAGTTTACCTTTCAAGAGCAAACAGTTTCAGTTTACAAATTAAACTTTAAAATTACATTAAATTTTAAAATCTAATTATGTAAAGTATAAAGTTGAATCTTCGTTTAACTAAATACAGAAATAAAAATTTTTAACAATTATTAATAAAAGTCACTAAATAATAATTTACGATTCTATTATAATTATTATTATTAAACTTTTTAGTGAGCAAATAAAATGTGAGAAAAATTAAAAAACAAACTACGAAATATAAACTAAAAAATGATCGTATCATCGAAAATGTGATTCTATAGTGTTTGTGTAACTGAAAAGACTTACATATATCTTAATATATATACAGTCTGGTTATAAACAAACGTGAACTAAACCGCAAATATTAAAAAAAACAAATTTATGCATTATAAAATTTTTAGAACTATACGCCCCTCAAGAGTATACTGCAGTGGCCATGAAACTGATCATCAAATGATCACTTGCGGGCACTCAAAATTGCGTGCAAGTGTCGGTTGTAGACAGGAAACATGGCTCAAAGCAAGTTGCAGGTATGCGACGCAGAAGAGCCACAGAACTCACGTAGTTGAGATAATGTCTTTATTTTTTTGGTGTTACCTATTTGATATGCCGTCATAAAAAAAAAACAAAAAAAAACATTAAAACTGTGAATTTAAAATTGAGTGAACCGAAAATAGGTAATTTTAAAACACAAAGTGTTTGTGAGTTATTGTTTAATTTAATTTTATGAATACTTTCTTTACTTTAATTTTTCTCAATAAATAAAATTATTATATGATGTCAAATTTTATTAAGTGTACTTATAGTCTAATTAAGAATTAAAACAAGTTGGGTCAAAAAAAATTTCATTTTTTACTAGAACTTTGATAATATTAATAGTTTTTAGTTTACGTGATATTACGGATTGGCATACACAGACGAAATTTATTGAGTATGTTTTTATTGTCCGAGTCGAAAAACGTAATGGCGTATTAAAATTATGGTAAATCAAAATACAATTTCTTGTAGAGAGTACAATGACTGGAAAAGAGTGTAAAATACAAATAAAAGCAAAGAGTTCTTCATTTTAAAACTTGTTTACGTTTTGAGTTTAATTTCTTCTACATTTACACATTTAAACTAATCAAAACATTCAGCGTTGCGCTAAGCAACTTATAAATGCTAAAGGTTTTTTTAGCCAAAAGTTTTCTTCGTTTACTGCTAACGTTATTTTTTGCCATTATCTGACCGTATTTGAACTTATTTATTAATGAAAAGTTAGTGAAACAACAAGTTCACAAAACTTAATTGATACTATATTCTTGCAAATACTTTCACTTTTAATTTTTTAAAAATGGAATTGGAAATGTAATGTAATTGACACAAATCTTTTTCAATTTATTATCAACTTATTCTAAAAATAGGCTAAATTTATGTAGAGTTCATAAAGTTTGCTATTAATTTTGGTTTCTAAAACCCCTGGTTAAACCAGATAGTTTCAAACTTTTTCTACGCGTCAAAATAAAACAGAAACGTGATATTATTTGCTTAATATGGATACTTTGTTTCTACTAAGAACTGCAGTTTTTTGTTAACAAACAGCTCGCATGGTTTTCAAATTAAAGTAAATCGATATTTTTTTAGATAGTGCAAATTAAAGTTTTTTTCTCAAGCACGAAGTCTATTTGGTTCAATAGCAAATTTTCACATTTATAAAATCCTTGATTTAAATTTTTCTAGTAATTTAGTAATTTTTTTCATATCAAAATTTAATGCATTTTATACGAATGTTGCCTTGCGTCAGGTGAAAAACCAGGATTTTGACAAAACAAGTTTCTACTAAAATATATTATTTTCTGTTCAAAAAACGTTGTCATTATCTTATTAAATTGTTCTACTATATTATTGTTTTAGTATACTCGTATATAGTAGGCTGTTTGAGCTGTTGGCTAAGTGTCTAACATAAGACATGTCAGTTTCAAATTGCTGAGACCTAAATCTTTTCCGACAAATGGCAAATGTTTAAAGTTGGTACGAATAAATATGTTGTTTAACGCTTAAATACTTTTCCATTTCTTGATTAACAATAGTTATGCCATATTTATAAAATTATTTGATGTGGTATCATATGATGTATAAAAGAAAATTGTATTTTTACGGGTTATTTATACTATATTACAATATCACTACTTATATTCCCTACGAACAATTTGGTTTACGCAAAAAAAAATATAAATAAATACTATCCACAGAAAAAACAAAAATTATAACATACATCAACATTAACTTTGTTCTTTGTCTCTATACACTAAAACAACTGTACAAAAAACACTATAAATTGTATAAATGAATGTTTAGTATACATAAATTCTTTTCTTTTGACTGGCAATAAGAATTTTATTTTCAACTTGTTTATGACATCTTCGAATTGCACTGTTAATGTTTACAGATGATTCTTTTATTAAAAATTTTAGTATACGCAATAAAGGTGACATAAAACGTTTACATGTAAAAATATTAAATTTTACATTACATTTTTTCAATGTATTTTTGAAACTTTTACTTATACAAAAATGTATTAGTTAAAGATTCTCAAGCTACTATTCTATTAGTCACGTGACGTTTATTATATGGTTTATGTTTAATTTAAGTTTAAACAAGAGAAAGCCTGTATTGTTAAATTGTTACATATTAACGTTAGTTTTTGATTTTTTTAAAACTCAAGATCATTTTAAGAATTCATTCAACATTAGGTTTAGACAAAGAAATATTGATAAAGATATTACTGCTGAATTGCTATTACTATTCATTAGCATTTTAGTTCTATAGAAGTAATATTAATGAATCTGTTAAGAATCGTTTTATGCAATTGAAGTGCACAGTAATTGCATCCAAAGAGCGTGTTTAAATTAAAACATTAGCCGAAGATCTCACGAATGTGTTATAAAACGGAGAGTCAGCTAATTTAATTTATATCAAGTACGACTCCCTTGTTGGTAGCAAATTACAAAACTTCCAAGCTTCAGATTTACCGTGATTGGTTTTCGTCTAAAACAGTTTTTCTTATACTACACCAAAGAACACGTATTATCTTAAGCGTTTCTTTACGATTCAAAGCATTAAAATTCTAGTGTGCATCAGAAATTCTGTTAAAATATTAACGGGTTAAATATATCTCTCAGGTTCCACACTAAAACAGAAAAAAAACTTTCATTCACCTGAAATTTAATTAAACAGAAAATAGTCTTAGTTTTGTACATAATTTAATGTTAATTTTTCTTAAAACGTTTCTAAATATGATTATATAGTTAATTGTAAATAAAATTCATTGATCTAAATACTTTGTTTGTACATATTAATATGCAATAAAAAACATAAGAATAAATCGAAAGCAGCAAAAAATGCAATTAATATTAAAAAAATAGATAAGACATTTTCAAAACAGCTTAAAATTAATTTACCTAACGTTAGCATAAAAAAATGTAAAAATTACAAACTGTTTAAAACAAGAAAAAAGTATTGTGACGCTGAAAATATTTTAGTGAAATATATGTATTTGATTATTTTAATTTAAAAAAATGTTGCTTTTTTTAAGTCAAACCTAACGGTAGGTATTAAATTAGAGAATTGGTTGTTTAAAGTATAAACAAAAATAAATTAAAAAATAAAAATCCTAATTATTTAGTTGTTTTTGTTTTTTATTTTTATAAGGTTTTAATTTTGACATTTTTATTCTAATTAATTTTAATTTCAAACATAACACAATGCATAAGACTTTAATACTATATGTAACAAAATTGTTAAAAATAGAAACTCTAAGTTAAAAAAAGTTGTACATTATTAAGAATTCATACATATTATTACGTGTTAACAATAGAAAACAATTTTTTCAAAGAATGTTACATGCATTCAACTTTTTTAGTATTTACAAACTACCTATAACTAGTAAATAATGAAACATATGTCTTAACGTAAATTATACAATTTTTTTTTAATTCATACTTATTAATACTACTATAGAACAGAAATATTAAATAGCTGTTGAAACTTTATTGTAATAATTAATTAATTGTTAATACACAAACGCAATCAAAACAATTATAATATACGTGTTTTAAAATAATATATCATTTAACAAGGTTGTAACGAAAATTTGGTTTGATATTTAAACAAAAACATTAAAAATGGCATATTAAACTTAAAGAGTAAGTTTTTTTGATTATAGGTTAATTAGAAATTACATATTATATACGGAGATTACTTCTTCTTAAGTCATTTCTATGGAGTTTAGAGTCTGGTTAGGTTCACAAGTTACCTAACTCTGTAGTGGTTCTTTATTAGGTTGTCGTTTGTTATTTAGAGTTTATCCTTTTCTTTTTTACTCTTTTAGAGTTTAGAATATGGCTTAGTTGACAAATTGATTACATAACTTTTTAGAGGTTTTTAGTTAAATTTTGGTTGCTTGTTTAAGTTTTTTATTTTTCTCACGTCTTGACGGAGCACCTTACAAAAGTGGGCGAAACGTTAGCAACTTCGGTTACAACATTGACACGGTCTAAACCCGAAAGACGTTCTCACTTTAGTATAAACTACAGCTGTGGCAGTCTTTGCAATTACATTAATTATATTGTTTTGTAACTGTAAACACGCCATTTTTGGGTCTACACCGAATTGAATGCGGCGACTTTTGTAATCATCTACTTGTAAATATAATTTTCCAGTCGTGCGCATCGACGACTTTTGCCACCGGGCATTTTCTTTAAATGATTCTGTAAAGGACTTGTAAACGAAGCTTTTCTGTGCGATTTTCTAGAGATGACGTATCAGAACGCTACTTATTGTATTACATTCGTAAAAATGGGACGTGGCACTGTGGTTCATAGAGCGATTTGTCAAAAATGCTTTTTGGCGATTCTATTCTAGATGTTAAAAATTGTAACTATAGTAAAGTGTACATACTAAAGTATTTTATTGTTTTAAGTTTCTACTGCGGTTTTACAGCACTTTAAAGTTCATCGTTTTGATTACTCTCGAAAAAGATCGGCGCACGTTCATTGAAAGTGCAGAGAAATATGCTAATAATATATCAAGTTTCACTAATGTGTTTTATATTACTGTAATGAGTGCTTTTTCTACTTTTTGGAACTGTAATTTCCAGTTAAAAAATAGATTAGTATTAGTTTCTTTCTTCGTACCCGTGTCGAAAAGTGAAATAATAACTGCTTTGACTAAACTTTAAACTACAAGCAGGGTTTGCCCGAGCCACGTTATTTACTCCATCTGAAAGATAATATATTTACCTATAAAATACATTGCAATTTACACTGCATTTCCTTGCATTTTTATATGAAAATTACGAAACTCCAAACTATCGCGTATTACGCATTATTATTTTCTAACGCATAACGTAACTGTTTTCAGTATACAGTATAAAAGTTTATGTACACCTTTCAAAGTACATTATAATTAGTACAAAGTGTCTAGAAAGAAATGTAAATAGTACTGTTTCAATTGCTATTGTATGGCGCACAGAACATTAAAAAAAAACTACAAATCTATATTTGTCATTATTTTTCTATTTGTATCCAAATATTGATATTATTAGTTGTGCAGAAACCTGTACTACATCGAGCATCGTTTTCAATCAAAGTTATTCATCATTTTTTCATATTAAAACAAAATAAATTTAAATGATGGGCTCTATAAATATTAATAAATGCAAGTTATGTGTAGATTTTATTGAGGTTGCAAAGCATATAAGTACAGCGCATAGATACATTGAAGAAAAGTTTTCTGCTAAACTGAAGCAAATCACACTTGCGTTATTGTAAAAATTTAAAAATATTTGTTACTGCAATTTTTAAAATGACGAAATAAAGCCGGAAGGACCAAACACGTTTTTGACAGGACATGCTAAGTGGTTTAATGGAAATTTCGCTGTACAGATCAATGCAGAGGAGATGGCACATCTACACCACCTGCAAGGAAACGAGGAAGACCATGCATGGATTATAAATTATCATCAAAGAGAAGCCAACACAGAAAAGCCGTTAGACTATTTCAAGACTAGATCATATTCACCATTCTGATATACAAGGACAAAAGCCAATCGGTGAACCTAAACATGCTGCCATTATAAAACAACTACGTTCTATGTCGATGGAAGCCTGGGATGCGCTTTATAATAATTTAATGGAAGAAAAGCTGTCTTTCGTGCCTTATTCTAATGACGAATCTCTAGCAATCTCACTAGATTTAGATTTAACTAAACAACAATATGAATATCTTAGAAAATGTGTTACAGATGCTACAAGCTTCTGGTAATTTACGAACCTGCACGGCCAACTCACTGTAGGATTGAAACCATACCTGTCGGAGAGAGGGGAGATTCAAGTGACTTTATTTTAAAGGGCGCCAGATCTTTTGTTCTTTGCGGAAATAGCTTCTGCTAGATCAGCACAGGAGGCTCGAAGCTTGTACAAAATTGTTAAGGTTCGTAAGGCTGGAAGAAACGAAAAAAAAGAAACTAAGTCGTTAACAACAATTGCACTTTAATTACTCTATAAGGATAAATAGATTAAAATTTGAATGAATAACAATTGAATAGCATGACAATGATTAATCTTAGTCCGAGTACAAACATAAGCAGGTACTAGAGAAAATATAGAAAATAGAATATCAGCAGGATCGGCAACTTACATTACACGTAAAACAAAAGTGTAACCACCGGAACATATAAAAATCTTCATCAGTAAATAACATTAATAATGATAATTGACCGTTGACGTAATCAGCATGCGATAGTAATTTACTTAAACTAATTGAGTAACAATAATAAGCAACAAATCAATTTGAACGTACGATCAGTAAATATAGTAAGTCGTGAGTATCACCGTAGCGACAACGAATAATTAAGCAAAAATTGACTTACCAAATTCAGGGTTACTTTCAGAAAACGTTTTCCTACTGGCTTCCTGTAATTAAACTTCCTGAAAATAATCGTGTCTACCTGGCGACTCACAAACTACAAGTAAAAGAAACATTTAAAGGAAAGTAATTGAACCGACACTTATCGTATACTGTTACACTATATTTTCGTCTACGATGGTATTAATTTATTGCCTCCGAAGAGAATTCAATCGTATCCGGTACTTAGGATCTTCCGAACAAGGTGATATTAATTACTGGTATTAATTGCCTCCGCATCGAAATTCTGCCCTTGTATCGTAGCGTTCTTAGCTCTACAGCTTCCGATTATAATTTTTCCTTGTAGATTTTAAATTACGACAAGAATACTCATATTTAAGAGGTAGCACATGGCGCTAACGAAAAGACATAAAAATTACCTTTAATCAAAGAAAGAACAAAAGCCACTTACCCTGCGTGGATTAAATTAGTTAAATAAGAAGACTTTTATTACCTATCGTGTCCCAACACGTGGATGTTTTGAGAAAATGATTTTTAATTCACGCAGACATAGGTTATAACATGAACGATGTTAAAGTCAAAATGCCCGTATCTCACCGGATATCGTCTACTCAATACGAAGAGACCAACGAGCCCGATAGATGGCGTCGAGAAATAGAAAAGTAATTTTTAATTAAACCAATATACAGGGTAGTGCATTATTTAAATTTATGCACGTAACACAGATAAAAACCTTAATTTGTTTTCAGCATACAAGCATGTGCTAGAAGCGAAAAAACTGTTTCTGGATCTAGATAACGATGAAATAACCGATATAAGTGTAAAAGTAAAACTATTTAGTAGAAAAATAGTAGAAATCAATCATCAGTTGATCGCCCTGCAAAAAATGTTGGTTTTTGTTGCATTTTCTTTGTTAAATTGCTATAATTTAGTCTTCTTATCCATTTATCATTATGTTCCATTAGTTTTCTAAAGTCCGTCATACTCAACTGACTAAGCATATTATTAAATGATTCTATTTTAATTTTTTTAAACGTTTTTTCGTCTGGTTCACTCTTAATTATATTTTCTTGATAATCCCTAAAGGCATAACTTCTTTCTTCGTAGCTGATGAAATGTTTTCTGGAACAGAATTACAATAGTTATGATCACAGTGAGCTGTAACAGATTCATTAGTTTGACTTAAACTAAATTCACTCTTCGCTCTTCCAAACATAGCTACTATATGCACATGCTTACATGTAGTAGCCTTAATTATATACTAAGGACACTGATATGTGTATTGACAAAAACAAAATTCACAAATTGAACAATACATAAGCCCGCAGTCACCTCCACACATGCTACTTCCATTTTCTAAAACTTATTATTATTTAAAGATTTTACTAAAAATTTACCAAATCCTGCTTCTTCCACATTATTTTTTATTTGAGTAGCTCTATTATGACTTTCCCTAACGAGTCTTTGCTAGTAATCATTAGCAGATGGCCTTTCTAGTTCCACTATTATTTTCCAAACTTTATCTTCAACAACCTTCTCTAGTATATCTAACAATTTTTCTATAGAATTATTTCTTTTTTTGTTCAATTCATCATATTTAATAAATTTATGTAAGCTTTCAATTGCCATATTGGTATTAATTCCTGCGTTTTTTCTGTACCACGTTTGGATTCTTGTTTTGTCCTGAACATAATATTTCATCAAATAATTCAAATATTCCGTTTCATTTTCATCTGTCAATTTTTTAAAATAATTTAAACACAATTCCTCGAATTTTCCTTCATCACTTTCACATAAAATTTTTCTCATTTTCTTCTTCGTTATTTTTCAATAGTAAATTTTTCAACTTTGTTCTTCCTTGAATACTCTAACTTTTTACAATATGCCAGAAACACAAGAGATGCTGTGGTTGACTATTCATAACTTTAACCCAAGAATTATAGTATTTTGGGTCATTGTCTGTCATGAAATATAATGGTTTAACGTCAATTTCATTTTTTTCCTTTAGTGTATCTAAAAACACATCATTAATTAACTGATCGCGCCTATTAAAAACTAAAAATGCAACAGGAAACCCAACACTCCTATCATCTTTAACTAAAACGGTTGTAAGTACCCAGCCTCTAATATTTGTATTATGAGTACCATCCATACATATGATGTCTTTCAATTCTTTTAATTTTCTCTTCATCACCTGATTCATGAATCCAACTGCAAAATCTTCATCTCGTAAGGCAAAATGCTTTTCCCCTACAATACAAGTTAAGCTACAGACCAAACCAATACCACAACCATACAAACTACAACTAAACACAATAATGTATCAACATGTATAAAAACAATCCGTTTAAAAAACAACATAATTTCAAATTATTTTAAAAACTAATCGTATGCAAACTTTTTTCAAAGATGGAAGTAAATTTACATACGATTGCATAATCATTCAACTCTTCAAACACAAAACCACTTGTATAGTGTTGAAAAAAAATAATTATTTTTATAAATCAAAACAATTATGTAAAAAGTATTTATATTAATGCAGAAAGTAAATTATTATTAAGAAACATTTCACTTTTACATAAAACTTGTTTATAGAAACATGCAACCACGCTAAAAAGGTGCGAGCAATTTAATTTGAATTATATATATTTCAATCATTTATCGCATTGCTTAAAAAATGTTCAGTTGGTTAAACATTATAGTTTCTTCCCACACATATATCTACATCTACAAATATAAAAAACAATAATTGTGCAATTTTTTCGTATTAACGTGCAAGTATGCCAACTTAAAATAATATAATAATTTATGAACTTTGAATATGACACAATGCATGTATTATAACAATTGACATAAACAATTACCCATTTGTTTGAAAAGGAAACCAAACTTTTGGTCACTACTATTCCACTCATGTAGGACTTTAATAGCTGTTGGTGTCATGTCATCACTATCTCTGGATGTATAAATAACATTTTCTATATTCCGTAAATCTTGTTGCGTTAATAAATTCAGTCGGCTTAATTGTTAATTGGTGTCCTTTAATTTTTCTGACATCTTCCAAAATTCTCGATTTAGTTACTCCACTTTTCAACTTGTTAATATTATCATTTTTTTCCTCCTTTGTTAATCGTTGGCATCTAAGTTCTTGTTGATCGCCTACATGAGTTTTTACATATTTGACTTTAATAATACCTATAAGTAAAACATAAAACACAAAAACAAAAAAGATAAAGTTATAGCACTATTTTCAAATATTTTGGCAATAATCCTAGATGGACATGTTTTACTTGATTTTGGAAATCGTTTTGATGACTTGCTTTTATAGCCTAATATTAAAAAGAAGTTCCAATGCACAAACTCATATTATAGATACATATATTAATGTTTAAATAGTTTAATAATCAATCTGCTTACCATCATAACTTCTATTGCAATTGTAGAATATCATTTCATATTTATATTCAGCATATTTGTTTTTTCTTCTAATACTCTAATTGGTTTTTTTCGGTCTCTCTGCATCTAAGTATTAAAATCGGTATCACTAAAACTAAATTCTTCTATTTCTACTCTTTTTTGATGCTCTATTTCCAAATGTTTGATCAGTCTCTGATACGTTTTTAAAGTTGTAGTTCTATTTGCATTTAAACACAGAGGACAATAAATGTTATGTTTCGATACTTATTTGTTTGATGTATTTTCTTCCCTAGTTGTATGAATGGCGATCTCTTGATAACATATGTCTAAAGATTTTGTTGCACATGCCTCGATCCATATTTCTAGTTAAGCCAAGTTAAATTTAAAAACAAATGAAATAAAATATATACCTTAAATAACCTAAAATAAAATATATATAGTAATAAATGTTAGAAAACAAGATTAAATACAAATAGCAACTAAAATTGCTTTTCGTGTATCGTAATTGCACAGAAAGTAAGTGTATTATATAATCTAAGCAATAATCAATAAAATGCAATTTCACAGTTTGCTACAAGAGGCGAAAGTTATAAAATTTGATTTATTGCTTTACAGCGCGGATTTTTAAACGCATGCGCATTAAATAATTTTTTAATGAGAACCGCCAAAAAATTGGAACTTTATTTCTAGTAACTTTTTATGGGTTGGTACTAAGGACTAGTTATTTTGTTGTTTGTGTGTTGGCTATTCCAAATGCTTGTGTGAGAATTAACGTATACTTGACAAGGAGTAGGACTAACGTATCACATTACACTATGGTATCACTGTCAATACAATCAACAGGGTCTAACACTTACTTTGTGTATTCTCCCTAATAAGAGTTAGAATGTACTAAAAATAATAAACATGTTCTTAAATACTATTATTATTAATAAATATAACTACATTTAACTAATAATAGCAAGCATTTCCAATAACAAGAAAAGAAAACAAACATGAAAACCGTTTCATAATACAGCAAATGGTTCACAAACAAACTGTGTGCCAACAGGCGACCATATTGCTGATTGTATGACGTAGGTCTGAAATGGTCTATTATTGAAACCAGTTATATTACTAGTATACGTTTATTAAGCAAAGCGTTGCGCTTCCCGTAGATACAACTAGTACCAAAGGTTACCGGATTATTATGTAAACACACGTTTACATTAGGGTTATTTGAGTAGGGTTTAAAATGTTTTTCTTCGTTTGCAAAAATGTTGAGTATTCTTGCGTCCCAGGCTGTAAATCTCATGCTAAAAGAGTTCTGACATATCGTTTCACCGATTTCCACGGCAAGGAACTGGTAAAGTGCGTATAAAAACAAAGCTAGGCCAAATGCGTGCTGACAGACGAAGAGCATGGGAGATGCTGTTAAAGATGGGCAAGAAAGTCAGTTTCAAAATGGTTGTGTGCTCTTTACATTTTACAGAAAATGACTATTTTGTCCGTAAGCAATATAAAACATTTATTTATGTAATAAAATTTATTTTGTAAATTTATGTAGGCCATGCAAAAAGTACATAACGAAAATGGCTAAAATTAACAGCTGTACTATCTTTGGACCTGCCTGTTAGTTCTTACGATAGTGTGGTTTCTACATTACCTAGCAGTAGAAGCAAACTAGCTGCCAAAAGAAAATTACTACTTATAACAAGGAAGAAGAAGAAGAAGCAGCAGCAGATGCTCTTTTGTTATTATTAAATGATCCTTTTGAACAAAAACCTATAACTCATAAAGATTTGGCTGTTCAAGTTAATACTCTTACAGCATTAACCGTGTGTAATTTAATAAAGACAGAAAGTGCCATGAAAAGTCTTACCGGCTTACAAACTCTTGAAATGGTTGATTTTTTGTTAACAAGTGTAAATCTGGTTTATAGATAAATGGGTACACAGAATCTTAGTGAAAGACAGAATAGTGTTAACTTTTATTAAATTGAAATTCGATTTCAAGTTTTGCAACCTTAGCAGTATTATTTCAGTTTAGTTCAGTTTAATGTAAAACGGATTTTATTATACTCGTCTTCCGTCTTCCGGGTTTGGACCGTGTCAATATTGTAACCGAAGTTGTCGATTTCCGAATTTTATTGATATGATAGAAATATTATATCAAGTTTTACAACCTGCAGTATACTTTCTAAGTAAAGAGGAGATTGATAGAAATATGCTTCTGTTTTCAAAACTTTTAGGACACTCAAGTAGTTTTAGATTTCACTAAATGTTTTGTTCAAAAACCAAAATGTTTGTGTTATAGGATTCGATTTTATTCAAATTATAAATCTAGTCAAACAGTAAAATTTATGACTGGTGTGACACCAGCAGGCTTAATAAGTTTTGTTAGTAAAGCATTTGGAGGCAGAGCTTGGGATAAATACATATTTAGAAAAAGTCAATTCATCGCAAAATTGGAAAAAGGTGCAGTATTGATAGTTGACAAAGGTTTCTTGATTGACGATATTTGTGCTTTATATTGTAACGAATTTTATTATTAAAACTAATTTATTTAAGCTACTAAAAATATTTTTACTTATACTAAAAATATGTACACTTTTAAATTAACCGAACTAACTAAATCTAATAATATTTAATGAAAACACTTACACTAATTTATATCACTTACATGAAGATAAGATAAAATCCGCGGATAGCTTCACACACTTGTTTACACTAAAGTCACGTACTTCGTAGATTTATTTAAAACTTATTTATTTAGACTTGAATAATCTTCTTAACACTGCAGTCTTTGCATTACGGAAATAACTGACCTACGATTTGTTTGTTCCGTATATATACACATTTTGGAAATCCTTCTCGAGTGTTCCATATCTTTCGGTATGCGTACTAGAAGATGAATAACAACTTCGAGAAGGCTCTTGAATTTGAGAACGTTTCAATATGCTATACGTTTATACCGGCCTCCTTTTTTAAAAGGAAAGACACAGCTTTCGAAAAGTGAAGCCGTCCAAAATATAAAAATTGCAGTTACAAAAGTGCACATCAAGAGAGCTTATCAACAAATAAATATTTTTAAAATCCTATGCAACAGGTTGCAATAGTTTTTGGTTAAATACATCAACGAAATTTTTTGCATTGTTTGTGCTGTCACCAATTTATCTTCTCTGATATTAGCAAACGATAAATTTTGTGTGTAAATTCTTTCAATATTTTATACCTTAATTAACATGTAACATTTGATGTACATTTTTGTAAATAAAAACAAGATATGGATAAACACTTATTTATTTTTTTCACATATTCTGTGAATTACGTTTTGAAAAAACTCTTCTTTTGTCACAAAAATATTTTTTAGTGTATTCATAATCAAATTATACAGAAAGTATTAATATGCTTTTATCAAAAGAACGATACAATGAAAAGTAGCAAACGTTTAAATTTAATATTGCCATTCCTAATTGTATTTGTCCATAATATTTATAGTTTTTTTAAACATATAAGTACCCCGTCTTTAACTTTTTAGTAGGTAGGAGATAGAACATCTCCAATAGCAATTGTACTTCCTAGAAATAAATAATAGTATAAATAATAACTGGAGTGTTTTCTTCAAATATGATTCCATCAGGGGAGTAACCTAACCAGTTATGTGAATAAGATATAATTAACCCACTTTGTTCGACATCTAAAGAAGTATGTTTAGTAAATGAATTTCTAGAATTTTTTTCTTCTTTTAAACCATCTAAAACATACTTGGTATTAAAATATTTAAGGTTAAAATACAATTCTAATTTGTTTTCCCAATTTGATCCTTTCTATGTAAATATTTCATAAATACGACTACCTGTAACCCGATATTTTCTATTTAAGTGCCATACAGTTTTTAAATGAAAGGTGGCAATTGCAATGATGTAAGGATCATTTTCGTTAAACATATGAGCACAACCGTTGCTTAAATAATTGATGTCTTTTGCTGCTAACTCTATCATTAAAATTGACTGAACAGCTTGATTTAAAATGTAATCATGAATCATATTATTATCTACAATATTGTAGCTATCGATGGAGTTATTACGACCTGCTCTAAAATTATTATATTATAAAATTTGTTTTTTTACGCTCTCAATACAGTTACCTGTTTAAAGCAATTACAGACTGTTTTAACATCTTAGTCATATTATTTTTTTTTGTTTTTCTTTGCCATTATCCTATTGCAAATTTACACTTGGACTAACCTTATTTTTAAAACAAGGCATCTCGTCAATAGAAACTGTTTCATACATATTTTTTGTTTCTGCTTTTCTCATTGACCAAACATACTTTAAATCAGTTTAAGAAACTGGTTATAATTCTTCCAAAGTTGTTCTAAAAATAAGGATAAAAGAACAAAGAAACAAAATTTAATTAGGCTTGTATGAACACCATTAAAATTGTAGTTTTTATATTTTGTTTAACTTGGCACCTGGTACAAAATAATGTTATGTGTTTACAACGTCCTCCGTTACCTGCTTTGCAAGAACAAACCATAGTACCAACAGTTCCTTGATTTTTATTAATAAGAAAATTTCCTTGAATGGTATAAGGAAAATCTTTGACTGCTGTTGTTTGTAAACACAAAGATACAATTTCAAAAAGATCTTTCTTTTTTCCTCTGCAGCCACGAAAAATTATATGACCTCCACTTTTTCTCTTTCATATACACATCTGCAATTCTGGCCACCTTTCAAACAACTAACATAATCTATAACTGAAAACCTTATAGTATCCATAATCTGTGACACTACTTTAATTTTCAACTATTTCTAAGTTTACTACAAATATGCAAGTTTTTGTTTAAATACAAATATCGCAAAAATATTATTTCTAAACAGTATAAATATTGTCTATAAAAATGATAATAAAAAAACTATAATACAGAAATAATCACGAAAACAATCAAATGAAGGAAGTCAAATAACGTACGATAGCGACCAGCTGTCAAGCCTATCCGGTACCAGTTAGCTACAACTTGAATGATAGATGGCGCTGGTAACTTAATTTAAACACCCTATTGCCATATACTAAATAAAACTAAGTAATAAGCTGACTTTTCTTTACATGTGTTTGAGTGCATTTAACTTATCGGAAATATTTATACGGTTTCATTCTTCTGGAAACAGAAAAAAATCGAATCTTAATTTTTGAGTGTTTGAGATTTATTTACAGGATCGATCCGTTGTTTAAGAACGTTTAAGATTTTTGGGTCTTTAAACCTATTCTCTGATTAGTTGATCTCAGTTCGTCATTCCTCTATCATGACGTCATGCTTTTCGTTTTCTTGATAATTAGATTTTTATTCTCTTTTACTTGTTTGTCCTTGACTATACTAATGCAAACATTGTTTTAGCAGTTTGTTAAAACAAGAAATTTATAGCGTTTTGAACCATATGATTGACTTTATCATGTTCCAAGGTAGACACAAGAATTACAAGAGCACTTTTGTTATTTTTTTGTACGTTGCAAATATTTTAAAACGTCCACACCGGCAATTTGGTTTATGGCTTTAGATGTGTTTTGTAACGTATTTACTATTTAATAAAGAAATAAAACGTATATGTAACGATAATTAAAACAAGCCTCTCTTATGCGTCATATACCTATTTTTAACTGATCCCAATTAGATAGCAGTAGTTGATTATTTAAATATTTAAAGCAAAGATTTTTACTTTGCAATAATACACATTTTGTTGTTTTGTTTTAAAATTTATTTTAATAAAATGTTACTGTAGCTAGTCTGTAACTGCTTTCAAATAAACAAAAAGCTACAGTTATCAAAATGATGTCAGTTTTAGATACTCCGATCCTGTTCACGTTTTTACTTTTTGTAAAGGTTGTTTATGTAATTTCTAATTTTTATAATGTTATTTTATTTCGATTTTGTTTAAAGTCTAAATATTGGTGTTAAACGATTGTCATTGTTACGCTATTAAAAAAATAGTAATGCAATTTATTTTTGTATTTAACTTTTTTTTATTCTTACGAGTAGATTACATAATAACTTAATTATACTGCAGTTGTTTTTTTTTTTCATTACTTGGATGTAAATATACATATTATATCAATGTATAATTATTACACAACTAGATGTTGCATACCCAATTGCCTTTGCCAGCCTTTCCGATCGTACGCTAGATATTAATAAATGTCGCGTTCTCTCATTATTTCTCGGATTGACCATTGAAACATTTGTTTTGGCAATCTTTTGTCAGACATACGACGTATACCACTTATGAACTCTGTTTTAGATTCTCAATCACTGTTTGCTGAGGTTTTATTTCTAATTCCTGGCATTGCGTCTTAGATAATCTATTTCAATGGCTAACACCTTCCGCTTTTCTGTATCTTGCATTGCCCATAAATTTGCTTTCATAATATGAAACCAAATCTACCATTACTTGACCAATTCTTTTCTTATTCTTTATATTGATGTCACACCATATTGAGTCAAGGGACCTAATGATTTGCTGAACATTTTAAGTACAGGGATGGAACTCAGTATTCCCTATCTTACCTTTATCTACCAGAACACCTAAATATTTAAATTTCTTCATTTGTATTACCTGCGTGTAGTCAACATTTAATATTAGAAGTTGCTTTTCATAGTTTAATACTAGATATTCTGTTTTTTGAGACTGATGTTTAACCTCCATTTTGCATATACTTTATAGAAACGTTTTAACATGAACTTTATGTCATATGAATCGTAGGCTAGAACCACCTGGTGATTTATAAAATTAAGACATAATAAGTGATTTTTTGTCACCCGAATTTTCATTCTCAATTAAGGTTAAGCAGTTAGGGCAACTTTAATGTAAATGTTAACGAGCAGTGGTCACAAGTCGTGTAGCTGGGAATAGTTAAGATAAAGATTTTGTTGTTTGACATGCTCAAGAGCTCTTGGATTACGACTATCAAGTAAGCATTTACATTGTTTTTTAAAGTCTGTCTACAACTTATTTCTGAAGACGTTGTCATGTTTTTTTAAGTCTGCAAACGTTATACCAATTTTGTCGTTTTTTCTAATTTTCTTTTCTGAAAATTGCTGTATTATAAATAAATTGTCAATATAAGAACGTTTAGGAGTAAATGCGCTCTGATTTTCTGATATTCTGTCTTCGATTTTATTTTTAATTTTGTTTTGTAACTGTTTTATCCTTGTAAATATCCTTTCCCTAATTTAATTATGAATATTTATAATACTTTTTTCCTTGCATATGCAACATTTGAAATGCGTTGTCACGGAAAATATATTGTTGTCAAAACAAATCGAATTTTAAAAAATTGTATCGATATCGCCAATTGGAAAAAACCGTATCGGGTTTTGAACAGAACGATTTTTCTGGTCGAATTGATTTGAATATGGTTGTCGATAGATGTTAATACGTTTAATGGAATATGGTTTGCGATCGACATTAATACGTTTTAATTGAATTTAGTTAATTAGAAGATTCAAAGTCGATTAAGGTGGGATTTGACTAATTAGCAAAAGATTTCGCATCTGGCAAATAATATAATGAATATCGCAGAAGACCTCACTATTGTATGGATGAAATAAAAGACATTACTTTGTTAACATCGTAGCGTCGGTGCATATGCAATATCCTTCTTTCTATATTATAAATTATTCGAAATATGACGGTAAGTAGTTTAAATTAGAATTTTGTTTTTTGATGCACTTGTAATCTTTTTTTTTTGTGCTGCCAACATTGCAAACGTCAATATTCGTTCGTTAGTGTAGTTACGTAATGAACGAAAAAAGCTCTAGGGTGGCAAAATGAAAACTAGGAATCCACATAAAATTAAGTGTTCAAAGTCAATTAATATATTAGAACGAGTATGCGACAGGTAGAAAAATCATTTTAAAAATTCTGAAATTTAGTTAAAATTGAAGAAAAACGATGTTAAAGTTAATGTCAAATCTGACAGATTTAGTAATACATGTAGTACCAACATTATATTTCTGTTGATTTTTTTAAATTTTTTTAAAAAAGAATGTAATTTTATGAAAGGCAACACAAAAAATAATGTACATTACTCTCGTCGAAAGAATCATAGCATAACTCATTCACATGCATTGACGTTCGTTATGCTATTTCTTACTTTCGACTCTTGTTACGTAAACTACTATTTATTGTTTATATGGATTTTATTTTTCTAACACGTTAGATACAAACACTAACCTTTGATGTAAAAAAAAGGATAAACATTAAACACGTAATTAAAGTTTATTTATTGATAAAATTTTAAGTTTATACTCTAAATTTTAAAATTTTTTGAAATTGTTTTTTTTTGGTTAAAAAAATTTTATTTTTAGTGATAGTGGGTATAATACTGAAAACCTAAAAAATGCAATTCGTTTAAAAAAAATGTATTTTTGGAGAATTTGATCATTTTCTCCTAGATCCCATCATCCCAATTTGACCAAATTTTGTAATTTAATTTTTTTAATCTAAATAAAATATTGAAATTAACTAACGTGGTAAATAATCATCATGATAATGATCGCTGAATATACACTAAAAAAACATTCCTACGAATTGAGAACTGCTTCTTGAAGTCGGTTGATAACATAAATTCTTATAAATGCTGAATTTTTGATAACAAAAATACCATACAGTCAAGTTATTAAAAAATCTAGTAACACGTCATACTGGTTTTTTAATTTCTATCTATTTAATTTATCTATCGGCAAGTATAATGTTTTAATAATTAATTTATTATTAATTATATTACATTAAATATATAAAACCATATTATTAAATTTGTGCACATAAACTACTTAATTTTTTTTAAATTACTTTTTGTTTCTTCCGTATATTAAAAACTTATTTTATGCTTAACTTCTTATACACATTATGAAGGTGATAGTGAAAAATTGATTAGGTTGTTAAGCGGCGCATTTACTGCATGGGTTGGTTTCATTACTTTTAAACACATAAGGTTTTATTGTGATTGAATTGTAAATAAAAAAAAGCTATTTCACGTAATTGATAATATACCTTGAAATTTATTACAAAAATTCACGCCTTAGTTAAAAATAAGATAAACGTTAATAAATCGTGAATAATGTTTAAAATAAAAACAATGTGTAAGATAAATTTTCTTTGAATTTTACAAAATATAAACCAAAAGCGATTCTTTGATCTCTGCAATGACATTTCTAATTCAACACGCGTAGCGATGCCGGTAATTGCTGGGTTGCTTCATTCTCTCTACTGTCGAAGGGTATTTTAAGCAAAAATTTTATTTATATAGTAAATTTAATTTTCTAACTTTTCTTGAGCTTTTTAGAAAAATGTACTACTTTTTTAATAACTGTTAGCTTAAAAATTATTAAGTGTTTACATAAGATGTTTTATTGATTTAAGTAAGAACTAACCTAAACTGGCGAATGTAGCAATAAGTTACTACATGACTATTTTTTTTATAAATAAGCAATTAAATGCAATTTTTGTAAACATTTTTTATTTAACTATTTCATAAAGACACCATTAATTTACGAGTTTTTTTACACATCTAATACGCTGTTTATTCCTGTATGAATTAGTAGACAGTAAATTAGCAATATAAGTATTAAAATAGTAGTTTTCTGAAAATTGTTCATCGTCATTCAACTATATAAAAATAAAACAAAACCTTACATCTAACGCTATTGATTCAAACATGAAAGCGTACCAATAACTAAATCGTATATGTTACCAACGTGACTTCTATTACAGTTACTAACGCTTTCCCTTAATCGAAACATGTATATAAAGCCGTACAAATTTAAATTTTGATTAAACTTTGTGTGTCGTGTTTATTAAGGTGGTCAACCATCAGTATCTCAAAACCTATCAGAGATTAGATAAACAAAGAATTTTCTTAATAATCTATGAATAATTGCCATACATCATTTTCTTTTGAGTTTTATAAAAATAATTATCAACATTTTTAAATTTTGGATCTGATAATCGTTAATATTTTTACATTTATTACAAAGCTCTCATAAATTTTATTGAACACTAAAACGGTAATAAAAATTACGCTCATCTGTTAAAAGCTTCATATGTAATCACCGCTACTTTTCATCTCCCGTATGCAATTATCAATAAAAATACAAATATTACTGTACACCAATTCGCGTAATTTTTTATTGTTTAACTCAACAATGAAATTTAATCAATTCGAGTTTTTATATTTTTTTAATAAACCTA
The DNA here is from genome assembly GCA_035610365.1 of Aquatica leii. NCBI lineage: Eukaryota > Metazoa > Arthropoda > Insecta > Coleoptera > Lampyridae > Aquatica > Aquatica leii. Next base: position 54,465,634 of record CM069432.1, read on the forward strand.
AATATTAAAATGGCTTAAGACAAGTCGACTATTAAAAAACTTGAAGCTAATTTTCATGCTGTATAAGAGCAAAACTGTAATACATTCATATAATAAATATTATCTTAAATTAATTTTTAATAAACATATTATTGTGAAATTTGCTTGTAACCTAGTGGCGGCTGGTCCATAAGGGCTTTAGGGCGCGAGCTTCTCAGATATAGGTATCAACTACTTTTTACTACTCTAAAATAATAATTAAATGTGATCGTCGTTCAAAGCAACGTAAATTAAATAAGTATTTATTCATGTTTGAGCTATAATTATTGGAATGCCTTATATGCATTAGACCATTGTAACGTAATTTCACAATTTCCACTACAAGATTTTCGGTTTAGTACTGATTGGTCAGTAAAACGTGTTGTACGTGTTCTAACTGAAACGGTACATTTGTCGTACATAATTTTCGACAAATGCAAAAAATAGTGTATTTATTGTTAAAAATGAATTTGTAAAACTGTTCTTAAAAGAAAAAATTGAATAAGCTCTAGGAAGACCTACCACAGATTTAGAATTAAATTAACTAGATAAAACTGCAAAACATAATTTTAGAAGGCATTTTTCTTGTGCAGTTTGTAATATAAATTTTTTTTTAGTAAAAAAAAACGACTTCAAAAAATACTAAACGGTAAAAAAAAATTTAATTAAATTATATAGATATAGGTATCAACTACTTTTACTACTCTAAAATAATAATTAAATGTGATCGTCGTTCAAAGCAACGTAAATTAAATAAGTATTTATTCATGTTTGAGCTATAATTATTGGAATGCCTTATATGCATTAGACCATTGTAACGTAATTTCACAATTTCCACTACAAGATTTTCGGTTTAGTACTGATTGGTCAGTAAAACGTGTTGTACGTGTTCTAACTGAAACGGTACATTTGTCGTACATAATTTTCGACAAATGCAAAAAATAGTGTATTTATTGTTAAAAATGAATTTGTAAAACTGTTCTTAAAAGAAAAAATTGAATAAGCTCTAGGAAGACCTACCACAGATTTAGAATTAAATTAACTAGATAAAACTGCAAAACATAATTTTAGAAGGCATTTTTCTTGTGCAGTTTGTAATATAAATTTTTTTTTAGTAAAAAAAAACGACTTCAAAAAATACTAAACGGTAAAAAAAAATTTAATTAAATTACAGTTAAACGACAAAATTTTTATTTAGATGTAATTACATTTTGAAGTCCATGCCATGGATTTGGCAGTTGTAATACATTTGGCATCGACTTCAAAAAGTAATTCTATGTAAATGAAATTTTTGTCCTTTAATTTTAAATAAATTAGATCATTGTTATTTACTTTTTAGTGCATTTTATTTGACATATTTTTTTATTCGATTTTTGTTTTTCTCTTTTTAGTGATGTTAACAGTATTAGTTATCATCACAAAAAACTTTGAAAATGTGATACGATAAGTGTCTTGTTTTGTTCTCCATCTTTTTTTATTCCGATAAAACATTTTGATGGTTACTTACATAATGTCATAATGATATACAAAAAAACTTTACTGAGTGGCTTTGGTTTTAAGATATTCTTCACCATGTGGTTGAACCAGCACTTTTTTTAAAATTTAGACAGTCGATCTTAAAAATGTTATTAAAATGCGTATAATTATATTTTCTCTTATTATCTACAGTTGACATAAGCAAATAAGTGACGCAAAAGGGTGTGCCTGAGGGCGCTTTATTTTGACAGTACATTCTAAGTCAAAAGTATTTTAGTGGTAAATTTAAATATTTTTAGTTATGTAAATTGTATTGTATGTTTTTTCTTTTCAAATATTATTCCTTGATTTTTTTTAAATAATTAATCTTTATGTATGTATTATTTTAGACGAATTACTTTTTCTTACATTGATTACTGGAATGCAGACATTATACTAAGTTGGCAATCGATTAACAAATAAAAAAATAATAACCAAAACTTAAACTGTGACACGACAGTTAAACTAGACTACAAGCATTAAACATTCTTGTCCGGACTACCCAATAAGTATGTAGACAAACAGAAATTTATTGTTAACAACATAGTAAGTTTTTTTCAAATATTCTTAACGATAGACTTAAAAGATACACGTGACTTAATAAATTAAATTTTCCTAATTTTTTTAATTAATTTTTATATTTATTAGATTGTAATATTACAAAAACAATCAATATTAAATGCTAATAAAACTCGAGCAATTTTCTTACAAATTACAAAATTACAAAGTTTACGAGTTAGATAATAATCATAAGACAATTATATAATGCATTATAATAAACAATAGAACGTAAATGTTATTACAAAAACAATTAATTTTTATGCGCTAATTATTGAGACGCAAATCTATGGCAGTTTACTTCGTCATAGCAATCATAAAATTATTATGCATTTTATTATAATAAATAACAACAAAAATGTTATCGTAAAACAATTAAATGTTACAGTTTAACTATTAGGCTGCGATTCTCTTTGGCCATTTTTATGTATTTGAATTGAATTGAAAACTATTAAAAAAGAAGTTAACAATTGTATCAACAATTTTTATCAATATGCTCAAAACAAATGTTGTTGGAACCACCGCTTTTTTAATTATTTTTTAAGAATATTTTAGTACTTCATGCTCAGCTTACAAAACTTGTCTCCTAACAAAATCATCTTTTACTTGCGTATTTTCAATGTCACTAACTTATCTTATTTTTTTTTATAAACTTTGTCGATTTTCCGATTACATAAGCAACTAAATGAGTAGCTTTGTCTAAAGGAACAACTACACAGCAGTAACTTATTTTTGAATAAATAAAAGTCAAACATAAAACCCAATAATTTATTAACACAAACACAAGTTGTTACATGCCATTACTTCTGTATTTTTTATAAATAATAATTTAAAAATTTACACCGTTAGTGGTTACTCGCCTCCACTGTGTTATAAAAAGCGTATTGTAATTGCCATTCATGGGAGAAAGCGCAAACAAAAAGAGTTTTCACTTAGTAATTTGTGGATTTGATTTTACCGTGATCGTTTGTTTTATTAAAACGCTTTCCGCTAAATTGTAAATAATTCTTTTTTTAAATTTAATTTTTATCGTTGGTTATTCCTTTTGCGCTTCCAGGAACTATGTTGTGGAAGAATTGTGCAGTATTTTGGCAGGATTAAACGGGTTATTAAATTAAATCAGTGGTTGCAAATAGTTTTTTTTTAAATAGCGTTAGCCACGTTGCTTTAATACGATTAAATTTGTTGTAGCGAGTCTGCTACACTTTGATACGGCATCCTTTCTCAACAATTAATAATTTGAAGAAATCCTAATTCTTTCCATTCATAGGGATAATGATCCAATAACTTTCAGAAGAAATCTTAATGAAGTCGATGGTTTACACCTGTTGATCTCATCTTATCTTGTAAAATCTCTGTATGGCGATTATTGACTTTAATGAAGTTTAATCAAACTAATCTTTCCACAATAGAATACTTTAGTATTGTATTGTGGAAAGGTCTTATTTGTATCTTATAATTCTTTATATTCAGCCTTCAGTCTTTGTTAATTTGATTTCATTGTATTAATTATTCTGATTTGTTATTTCCAAAACTGTAATGGTAGATTTTACTAAAACTTTTTACTTTTAGTAATAAACTTTAAAACATCGTTAAAATTCTTTGATTGTTTTGATTGTAATCAAAGCCAAATGTAGGCACCTTTTTGTCTATAAACACATGTGAGGTTTGACACTAAATTCAATGTTTTTGTAACGTAATACTTTGAACTTGGTAGTTACTTTAATTTACCTAAAATAGATTTGAAATTTATTGTTAACTAATTGAAAACAATAATACCTATTCTGTTATTTTGGGTTTTGGTTTATGTACATATATGTCAACTCCAATACTGGAGCACATTAGTAATTAAGTTACAAAACAATTTTTACAAAAAATAAAATTAGTTTTAGTAAGTAACTACTCGTAAAAATAAGCACAACAGTCTGTGTACGAATAATCATAAGTGAAAATTTACAAGTAAATATTTCATTTTCAAGCCATTATTCTAAAAACATGATATGCACATAATATGAAACCATTAAAATAAACCGCTCATTTGCGATCAACGTTGCCATAATATAAACTGTTGAATCTCTACTTCAGATAAAGGAATAATAATGATGGCTGCAAAAAGGAACATTGCATAAAGTTTATTTACCAGGATTACTTTAGAATGTAGTTAGTGGTAAAACGGCGTTGTATCGGCGACAATTATTTCAGGCTGTAGGGTATTTTTAATTACAACGTTTTCATTCTTTTACCGTTGAATTCTTACTAATATACTTGTTTTAAAGCCTAGCAAAACTACTTTTAAAAGTTTTCGTTTCTAATTTATGGAAAGAACAATTAACGTTTAAGTTTGGTTTAAACATAATATCGTTACTACACAGAATTTTTAATGTTCTAATTATAACTATTGTTATTAAAATTAAAATAAAGAAAATATATAACAGCATTACTCTAACCTATGTTTAAATTTTTTATGGTAGTTTTTATAACACGTAGTGTTGAATGTTTTGATGCGCATGTTGTTAAACTATTAATAATACTATTTTTTTCTATTTGCAGTTTCAAACGTTGAATAAATTTATTCTTTACATTTTGTATATGTTATTTTACTAATTTAGTTGTTATTTCTATTGAACATAGAAACAACGCAAAATAAAACTTTAGTGCTTATTAATTTTTGTTTATGCACTAGCCGTCAATTAGAAAACGAAAAAAAAAATGAAAATTACTACAGAACAAAAATTTATTTTATAGATACTATGGGCATGACACTACGTAACAAAATATTTTTTTTTATTGCTACTAAGGATTTACAATTACATTTGATGTTTCTTTAAATTACAACCTAAAAAAGTAAAGAAATGATCAAAACTACAGTTTTAAATAGCAAAACGAGGTTTTATTGAATGTGCTATAATTGTAATAAGTCGATCAGTTTGTAAAGTAGAAATCCCGATTTGTTAATTACAACTTGTTTTTTTCAGATAATCTTTATAAGTAATTTGAAAAATAATTTTATTTAAAATTTTACTTTATGTATTGTTTGCGTTTTTATTAGTCATAGTATCATAAGGAAAAAAAGATTTCTTAATCGGGGTCAAAATTACAAAAAAACATTTTTGTACAAAATTTGTTGATTACTTAATTATAAAACACTAGCCGCGTAACGTGTGGACAGTAGTTATTTGTATCACTAGTCCAGAAAGTCCTATTATGCGAATATGAGCATATTTGTTGGGTGAGGTGAGCCGTGCCTACACAATGCGAATACTCGCAAAATACTTTTAGAACGTGTGAGACACAACGTTTTTTGTGGCAACCTTTATAGTATTATTTATAGTTTATTAAAAACAGTTATTTAATGATTTTTAATAATATATGTTGATAAAACTGACGAAATTCAATTGTTTTTGAAATTCATTTGACAATTAGGTACATATTACAATTACAATTTAATTTATATGCAAATAGAACTATTGCTGTTTTTAGCAATTGCACGTTTTCCACATCTACGTCTGACCATCATTTGACTATCGTGCAGCAGAATCGGGATTCCTCACTGAAGACTACCCTATGCCATTTTACGTCTCAATTCAGTCGGAAGGTACATCATTCTAAACTTTGCTGTCGATGACAAGGCGTCAGTAAAAGCACAAGATGAGGTTAATAGGACCGCCGAAAAAAGCTCTAATTCGAGCGTAAACTAGACGAAAAGTTACAGGACGTTTTTTGTTTTAAAGCCATTGATCGACTATTGATCTTGTACTTAAGAACCAGTCTATTAAAGCCATTAATTGAAGATGGCGGTCTTGGACTACATTTGTCTGTGTTTAGACTGCCTTCAGCTAATTTGGAACATTTTCTTGAGTTCATAGAGGACGTATTTCCAGATATCATCTTATCACATAATGATGTTGTATGTCTTAGAAATGTTAATATTGATCTTTACGTCACTCTGTTTATGTTCGTCGTTATATTTCTATTTTAGGTGGGCTGGGGTTGAGGCAGCTTATAGACAAGCCTACATGTGTAAGCAGATGCTCTTCTACTTTGATCGATCATGCAATTTGTACTGCATATTCTCCCGTTATTGAATCTGGAGTAATTGATACAAATGGTTTGTCTGACCATTCTCATTATAACAAAGATCATGCGGCTCCCAAAACATTTAGACATTTTAATGGTATAGAAACAGAATTATTTTTAAATGATTTAAATTCGATCTCTTGTAATAACTTTTATTGCATGAATGACATCGACAAAAAGGTATCTTTTTTTAATATTGCTATACTTTAACTTTATAATATATACACTTCTTTGAAGTTATACAAATCCTATAAGCCTTCTATTCCTTAGCTCACTGATAGCGTTAAATTAATAATTAAATGCGCGTTTTAAGCGTGATCGTGTCTCTGCAAACTGGGATTATTAATCGTTAATAAGTTTTGTTAACGCATTTATACGCAGGGAAGAGAGCTTATTTTGAATATATTGATATTATCAACCATAATCTATTATTTTCCGTGAGGAATTTCCTTGAGACTAATTTTTCTATCAACCTGGGTAATAATGTTCTTGTATTTCAGCATGAAGCGAAAGATCTAGGGTTAACCTTGAAAGTTGATCTTAGGTTTAGGAGTCATATATCTTCAACAATTAAAAAACCATACTCGTCTTTTTGAACGATCTATCCGTATCGTCAATCTCTCTCTGGATATTTGTAAACTTTTCTGTAGTACGCTAGATTAAAGTCATTTTAACTGTTGCGATGTTGTTGATGGTCCTTGTTTAGATTGGCACGAGGCTAATAGGATCCAAAAGGTTCAAAATTGTTGTTTGCGTTTTATTCATGGTATAGGTCGCCGCCAATGTATTTCGTTTCCTTTAAAAACAGCGCACTAACTAAAAATGATTTACAGAAGGCCATCTTACCTATATGAAAAAATAACTTTTTGCACAGACATTCATAACTTAAATCTACGGCACCGAGAGTTAATATCTTTTTCACCACATAGTAAGACGTTGTTTAGACGGTCATTTTTGTACAATGTTGCATCGATTTATAATAATATAAATAAACAACTGTTAATGGGTCAACAGCAACCGTAACAGTAAGATGTGTTTGTTTGTTCACGTCGTTGCAATTACTACTTTGATTAATAATTAGAAATTTAAATGGTTGTCCTTTTTTTTGTTTTTATTATTTTGTTTATATATGGGTATACTTATTTTATTTTTATGTGAGTGAGAAGCGCTAAAATAAAATGACTTGACCAGGTATTTTTTGACAAAATATTATATTAATTTGGTATATAAATAAATAAAGGCAACAATACCAAAATTAACTTAATCCAAGAAATACTGGATTATTTTTATTGTAACAAGTAAAACGTCAATTTTACCATGCTTACTAAATTAATTTAAATAAAATTTTAATCAATTACTACGATTGACTAGCTAAACATTTCTGCCAAGTTTAGTCCAATAATGCCTTCTTGGTGCTAAATTTTTATATTACAGTAGTTACTTAATAGCCATAATGACTTTTTTTTAGGTAATCGCATAAGTAAAGTTAAATCTTAACAAACGCCAATGATCTAAAAAGAAAAACTCTGACTTGAATTTGTAGCATACGAATGGCGAATTTTATTTATTATTACTGAAAAAGTGTTTTAAAACATTAATTGATTTTATCAAAATATCACAACTTTAATGTATTATGTAGGTTGCAAAGGTGTAATTTGACCCAGCAATGAAGAACCATGCCTATTGAATAGATTATCTAAAATTAATGTACTGCGGTTTTATCCTGTGTACTTTTTAAATTGAAATCTAGTTTTGAAATGTAGATAATTATACTACTATTTGTATTACGAAATAAAATTGTAAAATAATTTAATATTTAACATGTATTTGTTATGGTTATGAACAATACATTCCAATAACCAACTATAAAATTGATATTCAATTAAGCATCTTTATTATTCGTTTTTATATTGTCATTTTTTAAATTTATTAATTAATTATTATTACTATTATTATTATTATTATTATTATTATTATCATTATTATTATTAAAATTATTATTATTAATTTGTTTTGTAACATATATTTTTGTTTGTTTCAGGTAACTTTTCTATTCAATCATGTATTCATAAATTTGGTAAGTGCGTTATAATGTATTATGTTTAACTTTTTTAATCAAAATTTTAAGCGAAACAATAACTTTAACAGAGAATAATACGTGTTGAGTGAATTTGATTTATAAAAAAAGTTTTAAAGTATAACCATTGTTGCTATTGTGTCGTTTAGGTTTTGCTTTATGTATTTATATTTTTGAGATCTTACAATATGTAAGTATGTATCATAGCAATTACAATTACTTCACTGCAGATAAAAAACTGGTTAATCTAAGAATTTTAATTATAACAACTTTAATATCAAAAAAGTGAATGTAAAGATTTTATTTATTTTCACAATGAACATATATTTGAGATAATGTTGAATTGAGGTTTCTTGCAACTGTTTTTTTTTCTTGCAACAAGTTTTTCAAAAATTATTGTACTTTTTAAATTAATTTGCTTAAACACAAAGTTCTAAATAAAGTCACTTTAAAAAATATATATATATATATATATATATATATATATATTATTTATAGTTTCATATACTAAAATAAAAAAAAACCATTATAAAATACGTTTGTTAGGTTTTATAAAGAACGGGTAATAAAGTTTAATTATATTTATGTTAATAACTAAATTAAATTGTCCTTATTGCTTAACACTTTAAAAATTATGGTGATACATATAAATAATTGTTTCTGCGTATCATTGCGTCTTTTGCAGTTTTATACAATATTTTCTTTAAAATGTAGTTTTGATAAATATGAAACTAGTTATTGAGTCTGTTAAACTTTTGTTTTATTTATACGCAATTTCATACTTTGCCCCTCGTGTTGGTTTTTAAGTTACTTTTAATATTTTTGTATAATTGACAAAACATAAATGATATTTATTATTTACATTATATATTGGTAAGTGAGATTGATTGTGAATTCTATAATAAAAAAAGAAGAAAATAGGCGCCACTCCGCTGTAACGATCGAATTTTTGAATACAAACAAATTACTAAGGTACTCAAACGGTAGAAGTCAATGTAACTTATATTGCACAATTTTGTAAGCAGCAGAATTCTAACTATAAACTTTACCAAAAGTAAAATATTCATAATGATCTTACAAAATACTAAAAGTAGCTAAGGGCTTCATACAAGAAACAGAGTATAATTCAAATCGTTTAAGGCTTAATAGATAATAGAAATGTAAATAAATTACGTAACACAGTTACAAAAGGATAATAAATAATAATAACGTGAAAGCGTAGGGCACGTCACATCTAACGACACTCGACAGGTAGCCGCAACTGATCAATTTCTAAATCAAACAAACACGTAGTAATTATACGGTCGGACACAAAAGCTGAATTTTAGTGCGTAGAAAAATTTTATCAAAATCCAAAAAATGTGACACATGACTAACGACACATAACCAGATGAACAGTTTAGTTTTACCGACGTTTTCAATTTTTGAAACAGATACAAAGAATCTGTTTTAGTTGTTTTTTTTTTCTAAATGTGGTTTAATGCTTCTCAGTTGATATAAAAAAAAGTCAAATATTACATTCAATAAGAGATGTTGATGTAATTTAAACTTTAGAACTGTCAGAGCGCAATATGGTTTCTAATATCTGAAATTATTTATATAAGAAAACAGTTCAGTTAATCAAAATATTTTTCAATATATAGAAGTGAAATTGCCATTAATACATATATAAAGTTAGATATAGAACAAAGGAGTTTCTAAATGTTAAAATTAATTAAGATGTTTGCTGTAGTTTAACTTAATACGGAATTGCATACAAATTTAGTTATACAACATAATAGGTATCATCTTGACATGAACTTTGTTGTATACATCCGACAGCAGTGTTGCTTCTGTATTTAATACATAGAATGATCAAACCTCCATTGCAATATCCCTGTGGTCACCACCGGTCGCTCCACGTTTCCGTATCGAAACCCTGGAGGTCAAAACAATAGAATGTAGTTTACTAACACAATGCCGCAATTGTACCGTATCGTAGTATGGATTTAATGCAACTCATTTTCAGATTATATTAGTATTCTTAATTGGATGTGTATCTGCTCGTTATTCGCGCTCATGTCCTATTCCCGTTTCAATTACTTTTTTGTTTCTATTCTATCCAAGAAATAAATGCAGTTATAATCTTATGTTAATTCCTATAACAATAAATAGCTTTTGAAATAAGAGAAATTATTAATTTAGATGTATTAATTTAAGCTTTAAAGTAAACGTACTTAATTATAAATGTGTAAAATTTGTGTTAAATAGGTTTAACCTTTTCATTGTATTTACGTTTTTGTAACGCTTATGTAATTCAAAACGTTACAAATGATATATTCACAGTTGTAATTTAATATTACTTATTTAACGGTTACATAATCAAGCATGCAGCAATTTGCAACATGTTTATGCAATAAAAAGATTATTTGAAATTTAAAGCTGTACAAAAGTATATAAATATATTTTCAAGATTATTTCTTAAGTTGTCAAAAAGTTTAAAATATTCTATGTTTTACTGCATACTCTTCTACTAGAAATAAATGTAACGATAGTGAATGTAGATATTAACAAATTACTTTTAATTATATATTCTGATTTAGTTTAGGATTTGTTTAACACAGAACAAAAAGATTTCTAAATGTAAAAGGATTTCAAATTATGCATATTCAATTTCCTTTATTAAATCAGTTTAACAATTTACTAACATGTATTTTGTTTATCTAGCATTAATTACTGTTTTTAGTTTATTTGTACACAGTTTTTTATATGTATTTGAATTTAATTAATTTTTATATTTCCACAACAAATAAAAATATTGTATGTTTATTTTTAAACACATGTTATTGTGCATGGCGTTAACTGAAACTTACTTTTGTATCAATAATATATAAAAATTTGTAATTATTAACTGACAAACTTTAATTTAAATACACCGTAAACACTTTAATTTACTAAAATATAAAATGTTCGACATATATAATGCATTGTGTACTGATATAGTTGTGTGTAAATATAAAACTCACTTGAAATTAATTACATTTGTTTGAATTTGATTGACTCAAATACATACCTATTGTTCTATGGTATGTTCCATTAAACAGCATATTTTTTATCAAGGTGACACATAAATAAATCACAAAAATATATATATTTAGATTGAATTGACGATTTTATATCAGTATATTTAATTAAAAAAATGAACAAACAAATTATATGTTAACAAATATGGTTATATTTATGTCATAGATTTAATATCAGAAGAAAAAGTCTGGATTTTTTAATTTAGCAGTCTATAACAAAAAAACTATTAATCTAATTTCAATATTTTTAGTTTTATTAGAAAAATACTTTATTTCTACGCTATTAAAACTTTCTCATTTAGTTTCAAAAAAATAATTTGTCTAAGGTGTCTTCAGACATATTTTTTATATTTCCAATTTTTTTAATTAATTGTGTAGAAACTATTAGTAATTTATAAAAGATATATTAATATATAATACACACGACCTTACCCTATAGATGAAACGATCTCAAAGAGTTATGAGTAAATGTACTGAACCTATTGAATTTCTAAATAAAAACAATTTTATTTAGAACAAATATGAAAGAGAGTATTACAAAATATATTTGGACGATGTAGTTGCTACTGTTTGTCTTTAAGAGACGGGTGAGAAAAGAGGATATGTACATGGCTAATACTTAATCATTCTAATACTATAAAACTACAGAATATAACTAATTTATAAGAAATAAAAAATTGCATAAATTTTTTTTTATTATTTATCACAACACAATAAGTTTGTTTAATTTTACAAAGGTAAGAAGCTGCATTGCTTATGGGCAATCAGGACGACGTTTTAGTGTATTTTTAGATCGGTAGATGGCGCGGAATTTATATAACTGTTATTAATAAATCTTGAAAAGCCATATGCTTTTTTAATTTTACTGTGCAGAAAAAATGAATAGAGTTTGCGCTAATGTTTCGGTTTATGAATTTTAGGTTAAGTTTACGTGTAAAAAAATAACTCAAAAATTATTTTAGATTTGAAGAAAGTGCCAGACAGGAACTGTGTACATTTTCACTGGGATTCTGGTGCATTCTTTTCCTAATTTTTATTACTGATAGTTAAGAATTAAACAGAAAAATACATTTTTTCTTTGATATCTACTATGATATACACACCATCACGTTGTGTGCCGAACCGTGCCGCAATATGCAATGAGAAGACAAAGGCATTTTATAAGTTACAATTAGGACAAGCTAATATAATAAATATGAACACAAATTTTTAAAATTAATGATGTTGATGTATTTTGTAATGGAGACGAAGCGTAGCTGAGTTATGCATTAAAAATTGTATTACGTTCTAGCAAATTATTAATATCAAAGGGCACTAAAACTTGCGGTACAACACAGTTTTAATTTTGATATAATGTTTGAGTTTTTATTTCAATTATATGAACTACTATATTAGAACAAAGAACAATAAGTTACCCCTATAAATTTTTGTAATACAACCTTATAACAGAACGTTCTGTACCGAACTGAACTCTAAATCTTATATGCACGTGCTAGCTATTAAATCGTTATACTCTTTATTGTTTTAACACTCAGCTTTCCTGACAGTGGAGCGTGCTGGCGACCCACTAGAACACGTTTGACGTCATTCTGATGATGACAGCATCTTTGCGACTCAAAATACAAAATTAGAAAGATACCATAAAGCTAATGAAAAAACTTTTCTTGCATATATTTTTTCTCTTCCAAATTTGTGTTGCGATAAAACATGTTCAAAGTCTATCCTTTTTAAATGTAGCTACATATATAAGTTGACTGAAGGTTATTTATTGTTGAATGAAAATACCTATTTTTTATGATTTCACTAGTAGAACGGTGTAATTTAAATTTTTTTTTCTTGGTTATAATTCTTCACAGTGTCTATAAATGTAGTTATCTTACGTAATTATCTCTAGGATTTTTTTCTAAATCAAAGCTATATAAGGTTTTTGATTCAGAAGAAGAAAATATTTTAGATTTGTCTGGATCGGAAGAAGTAAGGGAAACTGTTGTACCTTGAACACAGTGTACCTTGAATAACGCTTGACACTTATTGGTTCTGATATCTAGCGGCACGCGGTGATAATAAGTCATGGAATATGCTTTACGCAGAACCTGTAAAAGAGTTCGCTATAAAACATGTGGCGAAATATCAGTGAATATATTTTTTGTGAATAAGAAGTACGATATTTTGAATTCGGTTTTTTCTTTTTATTTAGAGTTGTGCTCATTAGCTTTGATGTCTGGTATATTGTAGTTGCAAATCAGTATCTGGTAAGTAATTTATCTAATTTGAAATTGCCTAATTAGTTAACCTAAAAATGTTGTTTGCATTCGTTTACATTTGGGCACGCTCTTTTATCTTGAAACACAGTTGCATCTTGTACCTTGAAACGTTTCAATGTACATTATGCGATTTGTGATGCCACAAAAAATTAAGTACAATGTAGGGTTTTGTTTTAGAATAGCCATGTCAAGAAACAAGAGCGGCAAATGAAACCACTAGTAGATAGGACGGCAATTGAAAGAGTCATTAAAACAATCAATTTACCCGCAGGCACTAGAATATCTAGTCGCAAAACAAGCACAGTTTACAAGGTGTTACTGGCAACTTTATGGTGACATTTAATAGGTTTCAAGCAATCTGGAACCGAGAATTATACATATTATGTAAAATATGATGTGAATGAAATTTTCACGTAGTTAGAAGAGCAATGTCTTGTGAAATATATTGCAACTGTCGCCAAAATGCAGTATGATTTAACCAGAAAAGGAGTTCGTGAGCTGAATTTCAAGTTTGCAGTGGTAAATAAAAAGAAGCCTCGCGTCCGGCAAAATGAGATAAAGACAGCATTGCAGAAGAGAAGTGGATGAGGCTATTCATGCATAGACATTCCAAAATTAGTATAAGGTATTAGAAAACCGGAAGCTACCGGTTTGTCAAGGAGTACAAAAATAATGTTGACTGATTTTTTAATAACATAGATGTCCATAAGCGGTTTGGTCCGATACCCCATTAACGTATTTGGAACACAGATGAAAGTGGGGTTACAACCGTGCAAAAATCAATCAGAATCGTAGCGCTAAAAAAAATTAAACAGATTGGAAGTGTGGTCTCAGCGGAACATGGACAATTAGTAACGTTTATTGCGGCAACAAATGGAATAGGAAACTATATTCCGCCAATGCTAATTTTAATTAAAGAAACACCACCCGGCACCAGTAAAGAAGCCAATTCTTTAGGCCGGAGCAACGAATCACTTATCCTTAAATTTTTAAAACATTTTAATGCACATATTAAGCCTTTCAAAGACGAACGCGTTAGATTTTGTCTTTAGAAGCAATTGAATATGTTTCCAAAGTAAGAATTATAATGCTTACGTTTTCACCCCATACTTCGCAAAAACTTTAACCCCTCGATCTCAAAGTGTTTGGATCGCTCAAAACTTTTTACAACCAAAGTATTGATGCTTGGCTAATAAACAACGCAGGAAAAATATTCTACATATACACCAACAATATTCTAAAAGAATTTTGTTCCGCAAGCATCTATCCACTTAACAAGAATAAATTCTCTGAAGAAGATTTTTTCGCTTTTTTCGTAACGGATCGACTTGCACCCAAATCCATTACCACAGAAGATGCTTCTACATCAGAAACATTCAATGGCGATGCTAGTAAACTAAGGTTTACTCGTTAGAACGATAACATGCATACCTCTTCTCATACTCTAAATACTATCGATACTAAACTTTTTATCACACCAGAAATAAGGGAAGGAAGGCATGTAAGACACGCAAAGTAACAGACACTCTAGAACGAGTGAAAATTAGAAGATAGAGAAAAATAAGCAAAACACTCCAAAAGAAAAATAGAACACAAAGAATGTACAGAAAAAAATATGTAAAAGTAGTTTTGATTCAGATGAGGAGATCTGGGAAGATAAAGAAAAAGATAATGATGATTATGATAAAGAAATGACAGTATGGGAGGTTATTGCGAAAGATGTTCGAAACGCTGAAGAACAAACAATTCTTGAAATTTAAGAATCAAACGTAGAAGATTACGCATTGGTGCAATTTCCACAAAAGAATAGGACTGCAAATCATGTTTTGGGCAAATTTGCTCTAAGAACCAAAACTTACCCAAATTTTAAGTAAAATTTTGAACACGTATCTCTAAAAGCAATAAATTTATACAAAAATCTGACGAAATGTTTGATGTCGTCAAAGAAGACATGGTAAGAAAACTACGTAAACCTATCGGACTTTCCGGATCGCAACGTATAAAGCATCAGTTGGTTTCAAACTGATTTCGGTAATTACAATGTCAATTAATTGCTTTTCTTTAATGTTTCTAATAAAAATCATCATCACTTAACTTATTGTTGTCTTACCCCAACTAGCATTTTTAGTGATTGCCACGTGGCAGCCACAGTCGTAGGAACTGTAGAGTGGCGTGCCACTAGTCACTACCACGTTACAGGAACAGTTCTATACCGTGGCTACCACCAAAATGGGGAACAAATATTGGGTGGTCGTTACGTGATTACAACCATTTTATCACTTATAAAATAACATTACAGCCAGGTAAAATCCACGTCGTTGCCAAGTGGCGGCGTGGTGACCATTAGTGGCCCTGCGCATTTCAGAAACTGCTTTAATGTATTTATATCTCTGTCCCATTTTTAAATGTTGTTTACTTTCTCATCTACATCCCTTCTTTATTTTACAAATGGACAAGGTTTACTTCGATCAAGCTGTTTTAAGTTTCTATAAACTACATGTTTATTATTGAATTTGTACAACATTTGCTAACAGCAAAATTGCAACAAATGCAAGTTTACTGTTAAATGTAGAGGTTACAGTTTGAAATATAACCATGCGCCAACAAAATTCTCATTTTTTTAGAAAAACAAAATTACAAGGTCCTAAATATAAAATAAAAATTAAATAACTATACAATCTAAAACACATTTTATTAGTATTTACATTATAAATTTAATTATAATTCATTAATTTCTTACATTCGATGTGTTGTTACTTATAAATTTCATATATTTAGAATAATTGGCAAATTTTTGTTAATGGCGGCATAGAGATTGTTAATAAATATGGCTACTTAGAAATAAAGTAACTGTTAAGTGGCAAAAACTAAGGATAGCCACTTTGGAGTTACTTCCACTCAATAAGTGGCCAAGAGAACTAAGAAACATCCAATCAAATTTCAGAACACTTAAAAGTGATTTTTAAAAGTGGCAGCATTGGTGGCAACCACGTGAATTTTGTTGAACGGCCACTCAATAAAATTTACATGCTTTCACGTTCATCTTCATAATGAATTAAGTTGGATACATAACCTAACTAATTTATATTTTATTATCAACTTCATTTCATAACGTATAATTATAATCAATTATTTTGAACACTCTTAATAATATTGTTATCCAGCTTATACATTTGTAATTGTTCTAAATCATTTTCACATTATGGATTATATGCGTTATCAATGGTGTTATTAAATGTCAGATTCCTAATAATTAACTTCATTTTACGGATTAAACTTTTGATGTCTTCCTGGAAAGCAATTTTAGGTTAGATAGATTTAAATACTAGCAGTGTATTTTTATTTATACCGAGCCGATTTGCATTGTAGAAAATAGGCCACTATTTAGTTACAGTAACTTCAAAGTGGATTTCAGAAGTAAATGCCACTATGTAGTGGCTTTAATCTAAAATGTCTCGTGAAAATCACTTATGAAAGTGGCTAAAACGTTACAACAACGACAACATACCACTCTAGAGTGCACCTACATTTTAGGTATATTTTAAGTTTCCAAAACGTGGCTAAAACTTTAATAGCCACTTTAAAGTGGTTATTACTTTAAAGTAAGATTTTAGTGATTCGATTTAGTGGTCGCCACTTTAATTTGCCACTACAAAGTTAAAAAAACTTATAAGTGATTTTACTTAGTGAAAATAACGTTGGAAAAACTTAGCTTTTCACCACAAAGCTACAGAACTACAAAGTGGTTAAGAAAGGATGTATCCACGTATTTTCCACTATAAATCAATAGAATAAAGTTATAATTACTATGAAGTTGCATATAAAGTGTTAAATACGTAATAATCACTAAACTGAAGTGGCAGTATAAGTTATTCTCACTTTGATGCTACTTGGGACTTCACTCATTGTTCCGTATTTGTAAATGATATGCGATAGAAGCTTTTGATTCAAGGCACACAATGCACCAATTAAGGTACACCATGGTCTTGTAATTGGGAACTTTTTATAAAAAAGAAATAGTCTTTTGTTCAAATTGCTGTTTTTAAGCAAATTTTTACCTTTTCTTATAAATGATATGAGGGGGTATTCAATCGCAAAGATGAAATTTCTGATAAAGTTATTACTACAGTTTTCAAAAAAAACATTTGTCAAAAAGTGTTCCAAGGTTTAACAGTCTCCTGTATTATAATCGTTGCCTTTAGTCTAATTATAGAATATAAAGTATCGATAGGTAAGAATAAATACATTACCGCAATTATAACTTTAAAAACGGCGAAAAAAAATTTTTTTTAATTCAAAACAAAAAGAAAATATAGAAAGTCACAATTATTTGAGGTACTGTAAACCATCTGTCAATATTTTCTCAGTTGCACGTTTTATTTACAAACTGTGAACTAAAATTGGTTCCGATAACTGCCTTTAGAGGATTACTTGGAAAAAGCAATATTAACTTTATGTTTTGTGCACTTATAATCATGACGTTTGCTTGTTTTACATTATAAAATGCATTAAAATCCTTACCTCTAGGATGTAAATATAATGCAAATTATTGAACTGCAACCGTCATAATATTTATCTCAACACCTACGTTAAGCATTCAGCTTTGTATTATTATATGAAATTTCTTAGAAATAGGTATTTTTTGGTTAAAAACCATTGGCTAAAATTTGTTTAATATTGACATCAACGCCATCTTTACTTTACAGTACTAAAGTGTATTAATCATAAATATTACTGAGTTACGCATTCTATTTTGTTTGAATTTGCACTTTTCACTTGTCACTTGTTTCTTTTATTACAATATCTAAATGTTTTAGTTACTAAAGTGTTGGTAAAAGTAAAGGCAAAAAAAATATAATAAAAGATTAACTACAAAAAAACAAAATTTTTAGAAGTTGTAGATATACAAACAGGTATAAAAACTTTAATTTAGTAACGTAGAATATTAACAAGAGTATATCTAATTCTTAATCCATAAATGCCAGAGGTATCGGCAACTCACAATACATAAGTTGAATCGAAATGAATAGCGAAGAAAATTTCGCAATAAATATCGTTTGTATACAGCATGCGATACACACAAAATAATTAATGAAATTACCTTAATGGTGTTGCAACAATGATCGTAATTACGGAAATTAACATAAACAAAAGTTCCGTGAGTGACTTTTCTGATAGCGACAAAATAAATAAATAAACTTACCCACAATCCAGTACCTACTTGAGCGAAGAAAACGTTTTTCCCGGTGAGTGAGCCTGAAATAATATGAATGTAAGTCGTGTCAAGGCAATGACTCACAAAAGTCGAAGTCTACAAAATTATTAATAAAAGAAATTAAGTATAAGAACCCGATATATCAAATGCTGTTTCTTCTAATTATTAAAAGGTGAGTATCGCAATCGACTGATGTCGAAGAAGTAAAACATTCCTTTTTGGTGTGGATAATTAATAGGCTTTCAATTATTTATCGAAGTTCATTTCTTCTTGTACTTAATTATTTAAATCGGAACATGTGGCCAAAGCGTGGCGGAACGGCCTGTGCCGAATAAATTACGTTAAATATGTAATTAACTTATAATTTCCTGTCCATCACAGTGGATGTACTTAAAATCTTTGGATCTTAAACGACACAGACCATCTTAAGTAGTTGACAGCTTGAAAATAAATTCCGCAACATGTCAGTAACCAGAAAGATCGGCAGAGGGCGTCAAAACCGGAATCTAATTTTAATTCGATATACAGGGTACTACGTTATGAAAATTTTGCACGTAACAATATGTGAATACTACTTTCAGAAAACATATTAAGAAATTTCACATTTTACAGCCAATTATAGTCATGAGGTACACTCAATTGTACAACAAAATACTAAGTGTATTTAAAGAACTGCCGACCACCGCGATGAAGTACATACATTTTTTTTATAAATTTTGTACTTGCAATTAACACTCGAGACACTGAAGTCAATTAAAAATCACGAAAAACAAAGTTGCCAAACGCCAAGACTTAAAAAGTTCATTAAAGAAAGATCAGTTCGGTGCTGGATGATGTTGAGCGCACATGAAATATATTAAATTAATTATTAAAATTTTATAATCAAATAATAGTAGAAAAAATGAAAATCAAAATTACATTTATAGGAAGACCTGACACTTTACAAAAGTAACATGTAAAACTTGGATTTTGTTAGAAAGAAGATGTATATAGAGAAGTTAATAAAGAATAAAATTAAAAACAATAACAAACAAACAATAATATACATAAGTATCCCAAACAACACATTGGTACAAAAAACGTCTAAATGTCCGTCTAATAAACGTTAATAACGCGTTTAAAAACGTTTTTATGTCAAATAAACGTCTATTAGCCGGACATTTAGACGTTTTTTGTCCCAATGTGTTGTTTGGGATGTAGATAAAATTTACATTTATTCATTCTATGTAGTTAACAAGCATTTAAAGTATAAAAAAAAATAGTTTGTGATTGAGAGGCAGTAAATGTTTATAATGACTAGACAATCAATTTGTTCTAAATTCACCTCTAAATAGTATCACCGTTATCACGTTACCACTCAAAGCAAATAAAATAACTTCTGAATAAAAGCAATGAAAATAAAGAGATTGAATTTCAGTTAGTTGCAAATAAGATTTCTACAACAAAATTGTGAATAGCAGAATTATTAATAATAAGTTAAGCACTATCGCCATCAAAACGTATTATGTGAATAAATTACTAAAGGTACACAGTTTTAATTACTAGTAGGTTTGCAAATTTTTAACATTTAGAATGTTTGTTCAACTTATAGGAACGTATTCGAACAAACGCAAATCATTAACTTATATTGTAGAAAAAATATTATGTAATTCTTAAAACATCATGACTACAATGGAGTTAAAACTAAAAAAACCATGTTTAATTAATTTTTGTCTTTGAAAGATAATTGGTTACTTATTTTTAAATTAATGCCACAAACAATAAACGTATACTAAATTAGAACTGTATGCCACAACATTATATTACCTACAACAGCTGTTATAATAATAAGATAAAGTTATAACAAACAGAAACAGTATGTAACAAAAGTTTTTAACCGCTTAATTTGTAAAACCGCAAGGCAAGGTAGATATTGATCAAAACAAAATGAAACCAAGATTAACGTTACTGACTTAAAATAATTTTTTTAAAATTTTATATAAATGAATGTATTAATAACGTCGTACAATTTGATGTAAGTGTATTTATAAACATTTTTTAAGTATAACATTTGTAGCATACATAACCTCATTCATTACTTTAAAGTCTGTATTTAATTTCAGCGTTAATTCTATAAACAACTAATTTCTGATAGAGATTTTACATTACTTATTTTCTGTATGTTTCAGCTGTTATTTATCAACATGGAATTTATTAAAAATGTTGTAGAACTTTTCGATAAACTTTCCTTTTAGGAAAGGCAACCGAACTAGTTGCTGTAGCAATGTGCTAATCACATGCATTTATAAAAAAATCCTGAGTGAAACGATGACCAGCAGTGATAGATGTTAAGATCTCCCTCAAAGAAAAAAAAAGTATTCAATAATGGTTCGAAAATAATAGAGTAATAACAATTATGGAATGCGTCAAGTGTTAGTGAAACAGTTTAATTATTATACGAAAACATATTATATAAACAAACTTATTAAAAATC
This sequence comes from Aquatica leii, assembly GCA_035610365.1. Classification (NCBI taxonomy): domain Eukaryota; kingdom Metazoa; phylum Arthropoda; class Insecta; order Coleoptera; family Lampyridae; genus Aquatica; species Aquatica leii. The sequence continues at coordinate 54,486,893 of CM069432.1, forward strand.
ACGGGCATACAGTGCTATAGTTGCCGTATTACCACTACGACTTAAATCCGATTGAGTTGGCATCAAGTTTAATAAAACATATTATTGCTATTAATAATATTACTGGAAATAGAAACCTTAGTGAGAAATTCATTTTCTGAAATAACTGCATCGCACTAGGACAAACATCGTTAACATCTAAATCACTTTCTGCAAGAAATGTGACTGCTTGTAACTGTGGAAAACCTGTCGTTTATGGTGAACACTAGATCATCTGACAATAAAAGTTGTAATAAAGAAGACGAAAGTGACGGTGATTGATTTTTATTATAATTTTGTTTTTGCGATGTAAGTAATTTTTAGAATTACTTTTAGAAATATGTTTTGTAATGCCCTACCTAATCTTTTAGAAAATGTCTAGTTACAATTTATTTTAATAATATTAAAATTACAAAACGTTTTACTAAAATAACCTCAAACTTCAAAGTGATTATCTACACGGGTAACCTATAAATGATTTAAATTTCCCACCAAAATACTTTTTAAGTTGAGTGTACCTTTAGAATAAAGTGACACCAGCCACGCTTCTTCAAGGACTTTGTTTAAACTGTAATATATATCTTGCTGGTCTTGGTTAAATTCTTAAATTATTTTGATTCCTTATTCGTTCTTGTCCGAAAGGACATTTTTGCCATCATTTTTAGATTTGAACGAAGTTTCGTTTATATGTTTATTTACTAACACTTTATTATCGTCAGTTTTTTCGTTTTCTTTTTTCTCATCAATTTTGTTTATTACGTCAATATCACTGTGTTGTAGTGGATTAATGCCATTATCTTCATTTTCTTCGTACTTTGAATATTCACTGTCAGCTGCTTCAGAATCCCTTTTTGCATACCATTGGGTTGCAACTTCTTTAAAATCACTGCCTAGTACATTTACAGTTCTTTTTTTACTATCTCTATTGGCAGAAGTAGTCATGCTACGCACTAAAGCTTACAAAGCGAATAACAAAGTTACTCTTATTGATTGCCTAACTATTGAAGTAATTCATGCAAAATAAAATCCTAAAAATTTGAAACGTTTTCATAACTACAACATGTTTAGTTTGCTTTTCAATCATGCACAATCTTTGATAAACAGAATTTTTTTATTTTTTAGTTGAATGATTATTCTTGAAAGCAACATAATAGTTTCGTTAGAGTACTTATTTAGCGTAAAGTTTAAACTAATTATCATTAGAATAATTTCCTTAGATATATACATTTATTTTATTTTATTAGATGGCTATGGCTTTAAAATAAAAAAAGTACTAAACTAAAAAATATAAAAAGAACGGTTTAAAAAGCATATACTTTTATTGTAACCAAAATTCTACACTATAATCTATGTCTACTTCTGGAATCAATTTGGAGAGTAATGAACCCTACAAATGTAATGAGAGTAAATTTGTAAAAACCATTTTTTACAAATCTGTAGAAGGAATATTATTAAAATTTTAGCAGTTGTTTGATAAAGAATAAAAAATAGAATTCTTGAAATACATCAAAAACTAAAATTTCCAGTGGCATTTGAAAATAACTTGGAGCCTGTTGGACCCCACTCATGCATCCATGAAATAAAGTATTAAGCATAATTTAAATAATTAATAATAATTTTTTAAAAAATTACAAAAATACTTATTAATTACATTAGTTTAGCGGCGCGGCGAGTACATCTAATCGTAACTTAAAATTTCCAATTTTTCCTTACATACTTATTCATTATCTTTATTTATAAATGACAAAACGTGCATTTACACAACGCACAAAATTGAATTGTCAATACATACAATCGTAATAGACGTTAGCTCACAAACGTATGTTTCGGTCAATACTTTTTTGCAATTATTCGCAAAACGATCGGTAAATTACAATAATTGTTAGTCATAAATACTTGGTTCAAAATGTGGTACTTGGACTTGGTCCCTAGACAAGATGGGATGGTCGACGTGGTTTAGAAAGTTGATGCAACAACTTAAGAATCTGCTTTAAAAAAACTGCATTTTGACAACATGGAAACACTTGATTGAATAAAGCTAACTTTTACTTTGAGTGTTTGTCCATCCCTACTAAACGAAGCATTAAAATAATCATAGTTTAACTTTTAAACTTAAAAGTTTTACAAAAACATTATATACCAAAAATACTCAACTAGGTTCTCCAAAAAGAACTCGCGGTACTACACACATTTTGATTAAAAGTTTAATTCAAAACTTGCGTTCTTGAAACGAATTCTCTGGAATATAATATTTTAGTTTTCCTTACTGTAATTAAAACTATGACCCACAATCTTCTAAAAAAGATATTTAAGAAACAAAATAAACTGAACAAAGATGCAATTAACAAGTATAGAGCACAATTAGTTCTACGAAAAAGAACGTTCTTGCAGGAGTCAGAGAAACAAATGATAATCTTAATGGCTTTAACATAAACAGAACTTACTCGGTATTAAAGTAATATTTAATTACAATCCACGTCTTTAGTTTTTATGACTGACAGTTTATCACAAAAATAATAGAACTAAATAATTTCAAGTGCATTTGTCTTTAACAACTAAGTAAAGTAAATTAAAATTAGACGAATTTAAAAACTATAAATAACATTCATGTTGCAATGCAAAATTTTACCAAAATGTTACTAATGAATATAAACTGATTTTTAACGTATACACCAAATTACTATATCGACTGTTTTTTTGAGGAGAAAATAATACGTACAAAGATTACACTATTCTTGTAAAACTGATAGTTATCGAGTTTCTCATAAAAACATCCAAATTAACTTTTTTGTTTTGTTTTTTTTTTATAATTTTTATTCGTTAATGTGAAGGTTTTAGTAGTTATCAATGTTAAACAAGACGATGTGTCAAACAGATATCAAATTTACCACAAAAATTAGAAGTAATGGTTCTTCCTATTTCTCAATGTTTTTGTGACTTGTAAACTCAACGGACTTCTGAGCTATTTTCTTTATTGAAAAACTTACTCATACGGAGAGATATCTATATGCTTTGTCTCTTCATCATCCTACACAGAAACGTTCTTTTATTGAATGTTTGGTTCATCGCGATTTTTCTATTTGCCAACCTGAGAATCTAGACTTGAAACTCCGTCATCCTAATAGGACCTGGTAAACAATGATTATATGAACACTTTCATTTTGAGTTGTATACCAAATTTCTTGTAGATGTGGTTTAGTCTACATTGGTGAAACCGGTCGTTTCGTCATCACACGTATTTTTGAACAAGATTGTTGTATAAAGAAAAAGCATATTTCTAAATCTGCGGTTGCTAAACATCATTTTACTACAGGTCACATTATATATTTTGATAATGTTTCGGTGATTGTAAAATATTCAATCTTCTTTATAGGAAAATACAAGAAAGCATAGGAATGATCAAACACTCCAATAACTTTAATGATTTCGAGTTGTCCCTTCTTAGGTTCTCGGTTATTACTTTTTTGTCAAAGACATAAACATTCTGTGGTTTTGCTTCGTGCTGTAAAACAACACGAAAATGATTTACAACTCAATTAGCAGTCGGCATAGTTAGAATAGGCTCTTAATAGTCACTGAGAAGCATCAATTTTTTACTTTACTTTACTTTGCATTAAGGTACATTGTTTCCTCGTCCTCTATTAGAGATCGATTTTATTCAAATTTCTTTTGTAATAAAGTAATGTTCACTATGTTTTCTTTGAAGTTTTTTGCTTGTTGTGTATCTAATTGTGAGATTTTGTACGATAGGCCAGTGTAGTGTTAAAGTCCCTATTTTTTTAACTGCCAGGTAGTTTGCCGAAACATGAAATTTTAGCATTGACGGTAATGTAAACTTATAATAACACATAAATATATATGTACTTGTTTGATAAAAATAATTTTGTCTTTAAAAATGTTGCGAACAAACTTTCATATTATTTGGAAACAGATTTGTCAACTTTTAATTTCACCACCCAGACTGCAAACAAAAGTAACGAAGAAAGCGGTCTTTTGTTCAAAGTATTTTCTTTTTAATTGATTCAAAATTGTTGTACATTTTTTTAATTCATCTTTTTGTATTGTTGTTTTTGAATTTGTTGTGGACAATGTACAGTTAGTATGTTTATTTTACCAAAACCATAATTCGTTATAAAAATTTTAAAATTACTTAATAAATTACTGTGATGAAAAAAAATCGTAATTTATAACATATTTTTGTTTTTTGTGTAATATTACTGACAATAAATCTTTAATCCTTATCTTTACCTAATTTAAGAAATGTATGAACATTTTCGTGAAAGATTCGACGTTAATTAAACCGCAATGAAATATTTTGCTTTGTGTAAACGTGTCAACTGGTCCCAGTGGTCAACGTAATCGACTTTTGTCTATAGTGGATTTAGTAAACTAATTACTAATTGTAAAAAATTCGATTTCGTCTACTAGTCGATTAGTTAGAATCAACTTTTTTATGTAAATTACACGTAGTATAGTGTTTACCTGTCACCAATTTTGTTATTACGTTCAAGTGTGTGTTATGTCTAATACTTACAATAACTTACAGTGGCTTGAAGACATGCTCACATTGATGTACGAAACATCACAGTACAAAAAAACTAGAGTAACTCCTAAGTGAATATAGGCAAAAATCCATTAAATAAAACAATTCTTCATTCTACTTTCTATCAGAGACCGAAACTATTATTTTTACTTGAACCGTAACTGAAATTTGTTGAAATTAGATTTATTTATTGAAAAGTTTAAGTTGAATAATAAATAATTTAAAATATTTAAATAGTGAATAGATAATTTTAAGTCAGGTGAGAAAAATACCTCATCTTTTAGATATGACATGGAAAAAACAATAACAAGTTACGATTTTTAAATAGACCAGGTTCAAACTTGCATTGTCTCTTCTTCGCACGTTCTGTAACTGTAACTGCAACTTATTAGATTACAGTATCCACTTTATTACCGTTATCTGTTATTTCTAATTTTCAATTTAAATCACAGAGCATCGTACATACATTAAATAGGTTGTGATTTTACGAACTAAAAATAATTACTTTAATTTTTTTTTACATTAAACCAAATAAATACAATTGTATATATATGTATGTATATCTTTATAGGTTTGTCAACATTGTTTGGATTTTGCAAATTCTGAATTGTTTTATAAGTTTATCATCTTAACTATAATGCAGACTCAAAACAATTTCAATATGTTTAGACAATTTTATAAAAAATAATATTTTAAAAACTAACCGTAAATTTAGTTGCACATTATTTTCTACTGATAAGTCAAGGTTCGTCTACTCGTGAGATTACTGTTGATATTTTTAACATTGATTAAAGTCACTACGTTGATCTGACAGCTAGAACTTAATACTAACCTTATATAATACACACATAAATTCAGTAGCTTTGAATGCAGAAGACTGCACACAGTTGCACAGTAGTCAATGTAGGTACATATATGCGAAATAGAGAAACAGCTTTATTACTCTTTTATTGAGTTAGAGTATAAATATGAGAATTGAAATAGATTTTAAAACAGTGTTTACTCTAAACTTAATTAAAATTGTAGCGTATTAAAACTCACTTAGTAAATATGTATTTAAAAAAAAATCAATAGAATAACTTTAACATACTTACAAAATTAACGTAACTATAAAAAATTATAGTTTTTCACAGTTTATCGTCAATAAGAAAATTTGTAATTGCTATCTAAATATTATTAATATATGTAAATTTGTAACTTACAAAGTTAAAATTATTTTTAAATACTCTAAAGAAAAATTTCTAATAAAAATTTGTATTAAAAATCAAAAACGTAGTTAGCGGTATTTTAAATCTATCATTTCTTAATTAAATAGCTTGTATAATACACTACCTAGCGCGTAAACTACTTAGAAACGAATGTTTGGGTCAAACCATGTAAGGGAATGGGTCAGAAATCCCTGAGGGTGGTACGCAAAGGGATAGAGAGCAATCAACGCCAGATTGCTATAAGATTGAACCCGCCATGCGAAAACACGACAAAATATGTTTTCAATAATGCATCTGTTGGCTTACAGGCGGAAGCTTATTTGTGGTCTTTTTATACATCAACGTCAGTCGTCTTTTATCTTCTTCGTTTTCCATCAAAAACTCATTAAGGAGTAAGAAAGAGTATTTTCTGCATAGGAAAAAGTAATTACACATCAAAATTTGTTACGGATATATACCTACTTTTATTGATTCCATAATAAATGCTGTTTAAAGTGTGGTTTAAGATTATCCAAGTTGTAGTATTAAATTTACCCACACCTTGCTGCTATTCATTGCATAAAATTGGTCATTTATTTTCTACTTGACTTTAATAACGACAGAATCGATTTAAAAAAAATGTTAAAAATCATAATACACTTTTTATATTATTTACAAAAATATAATTACAAAAGAAATTTCATTTTACATTAACAACGCGTATTTGTTTGATACATAATCAATACTAAAAGGTAGTTGTTTTTTGTGTAAAAGTGATTGAACTTTTCGTTAACTTTTACAAAAAGATCTTGATTAGTTGTCAAGTTTGTTGGTTTTCGTGCTAAAGTTCTGTTATTTGCAATTTTGCGTTCTTATATAAAAAGTATATACTTGATAAAAACACTAATTCGATCTAGTAAAAGGAAAAAAAGCAATTTAAGCTTTAGGAAGATTACAAACGTCTAAAAGTTGTTAGTTGGCATTTAAGTTCTCCTAAAGTTTAGCTTTCCGCCAAACTTCCTCCAATAAGCCGTAATGCAGCCTAGTTCAGTTTTGTTTATCGATTTCGTTCGCTTCGCGTTACATTCTGTAAAAGGGGTAGACCGGGAATTTGATCCCAGGGTTGCAGTACGCTGTGTATTCAGCACTGAAATGTGTTTCTTCCTTTATTGTCAGATTTACTGTCTTCGATTCGACCCTAAGGGAGTCCACTGGGCGACTCTTGGTAAATACAAACTGAAGTATATACAACGTCAAGTGGAATCTTATGGGATCATGCAGCTGATATATAGTTATTGACTCTGCTTTTTATTGCTGAGCGAAGGACTAATATCTATACTATTTTCCTTCTAAAGTTCCTCTGTTTACTTGATATATATAAGGAGTGATGTTTGACGTTTTAGTTAAAATACAGCACAGCACACTTTGGTAAACACATTACAAAATTAAACATTTTTAAATTTGCTTATATATCACGAAAACTAAAATTGTCAATGTTTAATGTTAACAAACATTTTTTTTATTAAAACCCTTTATGTTAACCTTTACTTAACATTATTCTAAAATTGTTTTGATGCATATAATTAAAAATTTTAATTTAATTTAAACGGCTTCTACGAAACGAAATTAAAACATTAATAAAAATTTGGATTTAATGAAATATTGTAATGTAAACTTCGCATTAAATTGTATGTGTAATTTAAAATTTAATTTAAAGTTTTAATGAATAAATAACGTAGATAACAAAATTTCAGACAAATTTTTTAACGCCATTTTTTGCTTATTTCATTCTTTCGTGTAATATAATAAAAACTTGTTATTTTATTATTGCTGTAATCATCCATTTATTTAAGTAAACTGTAAATTTTGATTTTATTTAAGATATCGATCTTTTCAACAATTATAATATTTACTTTTAATCTATTTTTAATGGATTAGTTAGTAAGTACTAACATCTTTAGCACTGTTGAAAAGCCGATTAAATATTAATTTTTGTTTAAAAATTAAGGGTATATTACGTAAAATCAATTTTACTTGCTGATTTACTTTGTTACAAAATAAACTATTTATTTTGTTAAAAACATTATGTAATTAATTTTATCTAATTGATTAATTATAATAATTTAAGTTAGATTAAGCATTACAAATATGTGGTTGAAATTGTTTCGTAATCATAGCTTTTTCTGTGTGACCTATAAAACTTGTTCAAATTTTTAGGTTTGGTTCATAAAAAATTGTTATGTTAAAAGTGTTTTAATGTGATTTTCGTACTGTATAAAGTTTTCCTACTTTTCGTTACATTCAGAGCAATGGGCTGTCAAGTGGTTTGTTTTTAACATCTTTTTTTCTCGTTGTTAGAAATAATGATATTTGTCGTTATAGCCAGTGTTTTCTCATTTGTTCTATTTCAGTGTTAAATAGAGTTAAACGATGTCTTCTATTCTAATTTTTAATTGTTTTGGCGCCTTTTTAATCTTACGTTATAGTTTTTTTCTCGTTGCTAGAAATAAATATATTTGTCGTTATAGCCAGTGTTTTCTCATTTGTTCTATTTCAGTGTTAGATAGAGTTAAACGATGTCTTCTATTCTAACTTTTAATTGTTTTGGGGCCTTTTTAATCTTACGTTATAGTTAGCACATCGAGTTTTGCGATCCCCTTGTCGATTCAACTGAGTTAGTCACCAGCAATTAAATTTGTACACACAAAATCTTCATGGTCAATTATTTATGTAATTGAATTTACTTAAAAACATCAAACCTATTACTACCCAAATATGCTTACTTATTTGTGGTTACCAACATAAGAATCATACTTTTAGCGCATTAATTTTGTGCACCAGTTGCGTATTAGAATTTAAAAATTAAGTTTATGTAACCGCACGTTACAAATACTCGCTCGGCAAAAAAAACTAACCAGACAAAAAAGCGTTACTACGAATATGCCAAGCAAATTTAACTCCATAGAAAAAACTACAAGATCTAAAGAAGAATAATATAAAAAATAGAAACACTATTAGTCGCCAACTTAAGGTTCATAAACGGATTCAAATGCCTTAAAAAATGAACAAAAAAAAACGCTTAAAGAGTTATAATAAAAATAATTTACAGCACTTAAAAATACTAACTACAAAAATACGTAAAAGACAGAATAAACAGTCTGTTTAAAATTCTAGACTAACACAACAAAACCCAATCGTAGGTGTAATTGAACAAAATTTAGGAGTAACTTTTGGAAAAACAGGGAGACAAGAAACAAAAGTAGATGAACAAATTAATAAAGCAATAAAGCTATACTAATATGTAAATATTTCTAAACAAAGAAGAAATGTCTAAACAACAAAGATAGAAGTTTTAATACGTTATATAGACTAGTACGAATGCGAAACCTGAGTACTATCAGAACAAAAAACAAGATACAAACCGTTGAGATAAAATACCTGAGAATAACACTAGACGTGACTAGAGAAGACAGAATCAGAAATACCCAAATAAAAGAAAAACTAGGAGTACAACCAACAATGCGCTTCACTGAACAAAGACAAATCAGTTGGTGGAGTCACATGCAATGAATAAATAATAAAAAACAAATAAAATTAGTTTGGAAACCAAGAACACAGACAAAAATGAAACAAGAAACTGAGAAACACGTGAAACCAAGTAATAGGTAAAATGTTACATAGAAGAGACAAAACATGGCGAAAAGCAGCAGCACTAGCAAACAACAGAAAAGAATAGAAAATAAATCATGGATTTATAAATATATAATAAAATATGTTACATGTAGAAGATGTAAATAAGAAACACCTGAATAAAAGCATAAATGATGTAATGGCCCGGGGCTCAATGAAAATGTCCTAAGTAAAACTCATAAATCCGTGACTTATTGGAGAAACCAAAAAAAAGTTAAAGGTAGGGTGCCAAACAGGGGGTGAAACGTCACCCTAACCTCAAATCCCTGTTAATCAAAGGGCACCTTGTCATTTTAATGCACTTTAAGCAACTACCTTTAAACTGCATTAATCTAAATCTGTAATTAAAACAAAATGGATACGCGAAAAAAAATACGAAACACAAGCAATATTTCAATTTAAATAAAAAAATTAACGTTTATTAAACTAAATAAAACCAACCAAAATATAAACAAAAAAAAATTCATATTTAAATCCTTAATTCAAAGTGTTCAATTCTAATTGAATGAGCTAAACAATAAACGGGCAGTAATTAACCACTTAATAATTTAGTTCCGTCGCAAATAATACTGACTTCAAAACAATTGTTTTAAATCGGGTTACTTGACAAACTAATATAAGACAAGTTGTCGTAATTATCAAATCAAAACACTAAAGCAATTTTATTTGCTTGATGAACTCAAAGCTTTCAAACTACGATTTTCAAACTGCTGTTATCTACGAAAGCTTATAAGCGAAGAATGAACTAATAACGTGCCTCAGTCTCTCAAAGATGCCAGGAAGTGGCTTTCAGCCGAAGATGGAATTGGTGCCCAAATATACTATACTGCTAGTTACAATGTTGAAGAATACGCTGAAAGTCATTGTTGAATTGGGTATAACAAATCAACATTTGATATAAAGAACGTGAATGGTTTTTAGTAATTATCGTAAACCATTTTGTACCAAACCGATAGCACATCCTTAATTAGCACAATACTAAAAGCTCTTAAGGCATGATTATGAGACGAGCACCGTCAGTCAATTAATTATTAACTAAAAATGTTCTCTTTTATAAACGATGCGCAAACTGCTTAGACAATTTTTAAAAGAGATCCCTTCTGATCTAAATGCAACAAACAGAGATGCCTAAGGTAAAAGCGTAATATCTTTGTGGAACAAATTTTCGACGACTGTTTACAGCCGAAATAACAAATTTTTTTCTCGAAGAAAATACTATTTACCAAAACGATCCGTTAACATAAACACCGTTTAATAAAAGGAATGCAATTTAGCAGCAGTTCAATAAATGAATATATTAACAACGTTAACCCATAAATTAACTTAAACAAAGTTTAATTTAAAAAAAAATCAAAATAATATAACAAAAGTTTAAAATGCGTCAAATAAATAGCAATTTAACGAAAAGTATTAGGTCATGAGTCATGACTTATCTGACAATGTGAACGTTGAACATCTATTGAAAAACAATATTTCTGAATATATCAATAATTTTAAAGTTTGGTCAAATTAATGACACCTTCTTTTAGGAGGTTGGATGAAAGCAACTACTTCAGTAATTTGGGACGTTTCGTGTTCAGGATGAACACTTCATCAGGCTCGCTCACACTGAGTCAAGTAATTTTTGATATAATTAAAAGAAAAACCCAACACATTTAATTAAAAACATGATGTTTTACGTACATCGTGCACTTTTAAAACGTACGAATGAGATCAATATCATCGTACTTAATACTTTGAGTTCAAAGAGCGCTTTTTAGTAAAACTATTAAATTTTTTCAAAATGTTTTTATTTTATTTTTTGTGCTAAACTTGACATAAGCTTCCGCAACTACATTATTACCTTAACCGCCGTGTGTTTTCAAAACTTGGACTTCCACTGTCAACAAGAAAGGTTGATAATATTTATTTATTTATTATTTTAAATACGGGTAAATCCCAAAGAGATACAAATAAGATAGAGTAATAAAAGTAATATATAACTTATAGACTAAATACATATTAATAAATTGTACACTAAAAGAAAAAACGATAACAAAAATCTTAGTTTACAAATATAAATTAACATAAGCTTTAAAAATATAATAATTAATGATATTAACTGACAATTAAATTTATAACATTAGTTACTATAATACTGTATATCTAGTTTAACTAATTCTTTTTTAAGTCCTTTCTAAACTTCAAACCACTGTCGAAAAAGTTAATGCTTGAATATATATTAGCTGTATTCATCAGTCTTTGAAGTGGAGAATGTTGGAGGTAATTAGTTTTGCTAACTTTTAAGTAGAACATATTAACAAAACGAAGGTTTTTGGCTGGAACATTCAAACTAACCAGTTGCAAAAGAGATGAACAGTTTTAAATTCCTTTTAGCAGTTTATAGAAAAATATTTGATCTAGAAATATCCTTCGAGAATTTTATGTATTAATATTAAGTTGAGACAGGGTTTGTTAGTAACTAGATACCGGAATTCTGGCTTTAAAAAAGTAATATCTTAAAAATCGTTGCTACACTTTTTCAATATTAGTGATGAGAGTTGAGTGATATGGTAACCAAATTATACTGCAGTATTTCAAATGTGAGCGAACTAGAGATGTATACAATAATTTAATAGTATCAGGATTGTTAAAATGCGATGAAGATCTAACAATACAGCCTAAAGCTCTAGTCGCCTTGTTTCGTGTGTTATTTATATGTTTGTTAAATTTTAAGTCATAAGTAAATGTTACTCCTAAGTCGGTGATAGAATTTAAGCTCTGTAAGAATATGTCATTAATTTTATAGGAAAATTTGATGAAATTGTTGATGCGATGAAATAACAATGGAAAACATTTATTTAAATTTAATTCCATAAAATTTGATGAATACTAAATGTAGAAATTATTTAAGTCATGCTGCAGTAGAAGGCAGTCATCCAAAGAATTTATAATTTTGTAAATTTTTAAATCATCGACAAACAATAGTATATTTGAATGTTTAAAGACTTCTCTAATATCATTAATAAAAATTAGGAATAATAACGGTGCTAGATGAGCACCTTGTGGAACACCAGAGTGAACTGGTATAGAAAAGGAAGTGAAACCTTTGTATTGAACTATATGAGCACGATTAGAAAGATAACTTTCTATCCATGCAAGCAGTGACCCATGAATGCCTGTATTGTCCAGTTTATTAATTAAAATGTTGTGATTAACACAATCAAAGGCTTTTGCAAAATCGGTATAAATGACATCCAGTTGCGCATTATGATCGTAAGCCTTTTAGATTGAATTTTGAAGTAACATGAGATTGGCAGTAGTTGAACGATTAGGATAGAAGCCATGTTGTTCTTCTGCAATAATATGTTTAAGTAAAGGAAACATATTTGAAACGAAAATTTTTTCAAACAACTTAGGAATTTCAGACGATTTTGTTACTGGCCTATAGTTAGAAATATCGATTTTACTCTTATTTTTGTGAATAGGAGTAACAAAACTGGTTTTCCAAATGTCAGGAAATATTCCTGATGATAAAAACTTATTGAAAAGAATCTGGGTTGGATAAGTTAGAACATAACAACACTTTTTTAACAAATTGGCAGGAATGTTATTAGGACCACACTTTGTTCCTTTAATATATCAGAAGCAGTAATGATTAACTTAGATAAGTTAATATCGTTAGTAGAAAAACTTGTCGTTTGGTGTTGGGGAGAACAATTGCTTGTAGGTTTATACACAGAATCAAAAAAATTTGCAAAAAATTTACAATTTCCTGCCCATTACTACTTTTATATAAACCAAAAGTCATTTCAGATGGCAAACAATTTTCACCGTTTTGATTTTTAAGATGGGTCCAAAAGTAATTAGGATTATTTTTTATTTTACCTTCAATATTGTCAATGTAGGAATTATAACACGTAGTTGATAGAAGCTTACATTTACTACGTAATTTAGAGAATTGGTGATAATGATTGAGGTTATTGGTAGACTTGAACTATGATACAATTTTTTTTCCATATCATTTCACGCAAAGCAGAAGAGTACCAAATAGGAAATGCCTTTTTGTTTTTATCTTTTATAGGAACAAAATTTTGACAGTCTTCGTACAAAATGTCATAGAAGCAATTTACAGCCTCATTTCTACTTAATGACATAAGAAAGTCCCAGTTAATGTTAGACAAATAACTTAGATCTAGATAATTACCATTTTGAAAATTGTAGTAATAATAATCGTAATTTAGAGATGGTTCATAGCATGTACGCTCAACACATGTTGACAAGGAAGGATGATATTGGTCCTCAGGAACTAATGTATCTAGGCTGCGTTCTACCTTTGTATTTGTTCTTCAAAAACAACCGCCCATGAAACTCTTTGACTCCAATAGGATTAAGTACGTCGCAACTTTTTTGGTAAATTGTAAAAGATGTTTTACCAATTGTTTGCTTTCTGTACTTGCTGTGCCTATAAAATAGAAATAGTCTGCAATAGTCCACAATTTTGGTCTAAAAGTACTTTTTGTAACGCTCAATTTTGTTTACTCTATCTTTCGGTATAACTGTAAAGACTAGTTTAGATAAATATACCCGCAGTTTTCTACATCATCTACTTATAATAAACGTAATTTATCATTCCGATACGCTCCATGCAACGCCATTACTAACGATACCCACATAAGCAGAAAGCTTTTTCTATAAACTTCTTTACATGATCCATCGATAGAAATCAATTATTTTTTTGCTTCATAATCGAAATACTGTGTTAACATACACTGACGAAAATATTGAGGAAAACAACCCAAAATTTAAGTGTTGATTAATTCGCAGCTTTACATAAAATAAAAGCTCTTTTCTCTCCTGGGGTTTGTGGGCAAATATTACTCCTCTTATTAATAATATTAGAAATTATAAGGCAAAGTGTATATAATAATAATATTAAAATACTTGTAAAACTTTTGAATTCTTTACAAAGTACTTCTTAACGCTATGTACAGCTTTGAGTCAGAATGTGCATGCAATGTATGTGGCACTAGCCTAGGTAATGCACCAAAGAAAACCGCAACATTATTATCTACTTTAGGTTTCCTTACATCATAAGCAAATAAATGACTGTCAAAACCAACAGTTTCAAATGTATAAAGGTATAATTTATCTACTGTCATAATAATGACATCATCTAACACACCTTCGGGTATGGTATCATAGACAAGAATTATGCTCTTATTGTATCGTATTGATGACATGGGAGCCCAAGAAATACGTTTTAACGATTTAGTTACGTCTAGTGCTAAATCTAAAGTTCAGAAAAATTTCTCAAAAACGATGATGTCATCATCCTAAGACCTGTTTTGAGGATTCCCCTTTCATGAATATCTTATTTAAGGCAAGCTGATGTTTTGTACTTAAAGAAAAGATTAAATTGACCTTATTAAAAGTAGCTCTCGCTGCTAATCCTGATAGCCGGTGCTTAGCCTCAAAACGCATAGACCAAAAGTGAATGAAACCACCAAATTTGGTTAAAGCTCTGTGGTAATGAAAGTAGGAAAGGGTAATAAAAATCCGACTTTAATCTTTGGTAATTTTTAAATAAAGTTCATTAAGCTCTTCAACTACATATTTCAAATAATTCGCAGTACTATTTAATAAGATAAGTTAACAACTTTTTTGTAAGCCAGATACAGTTTCCACGTGTTATTACCTACTGGCACATTAGCACCCACTAAAAATGTTAAATATCTAATTAATGTTAACACTTCTGAAGCGGATAAACGTATATTACCACCTTGTAAGCGATTTTTAGTTAAAGGCACCGGTTTACTGTTCGAGTCAGGGCCGTATGAAAACGTAGTTAATCTTTGGTATAAATCTTCAAGTGAAATATATTGTTCCTTCAAAGTTATTTCAACTAACACAAAATTTAGAAAATATTTTCTCTTTTAGGGGCATCATGCATAAAATCATAACCAATTTGCTCAAATAGATCAAAACGTTTTACTGCTAACCAAATGCGTTTTTCCTTAACACCAGTATTCGAAGGATTATTTACTATAAGATCTGCATTATAATTAAAAATATCTCTTAACACAGATTTATTTTCATGATACTGCCTCCACTTTTTTTTAATCTTACAAACGCGTTAGGAAAAGTTTCTTAAAAAGCAAATCCAGTAATCGAATAAATTTCTAAATTGTCATTTAATATAAATTTTATTTCAAAATAAATCTTCCCCTTAAAACCAACTACATCAAATTCAATTCCGTTCTCGCTGAGAAGGTCAAACTCATCCACAAGCGGTTAAAATATGAACAGTTCTGTCAGAGGAATGAAATATAAGAACAAAAAAAGAAAAGTGCAAATGATTTTTTCAGATTAGCCAGAGATAAAGGAGTGTCTAAATTTGGAGGAATTACAGTTGAAGCAAAGATAGGTTTTTGTCTGGGTTGATTCACTGAAGATGTACTTAACGAAAGTGATATCACTGACATAATAGGTAGTCCTCTATCGGTAAAGATATGTTTATTTTTAATATGTCTCCTAAAGGAAGAGTAGAGATCGAAGTATCCATTGCAGTTATTTTCAATTCATTTGTATCAAACAAAATCATGCTTGTTGTGACGATCTATAAAATGATCTCGTAAATACTTAATGTTGACATTAACATTACAAATAAAACAAATAGGCATTGTTCTAAAATTAATGCATAAAAATTAAAAGAGTAAAAAGTATAATACGTAAAAATGAGTTTGTCGATTTTCTGAGTCATTGTAAAATAACTGTTTGGTTAATAAATAAAAGCCTGAAGAAGTACGCACACAGCCGCACGAAACGTAGCTGCTTCTTAGACACTTGAAGTGTTTTAATGTCCCTCCTCATCGAAGAGTTGAAAAAATAGTTCAATTGTTTCATAAGTTCTGTTTTTGTATAAGGGAAAGTTTTTGTACACATTGTTGGTCAGCCCAGGATAAGCAGTTTGAAAGTCAATATCTATCTAAAAAACGAATTGTTATATAATTTTCGTAATTAAGGGTTACTAGTTTGTTTATATAACTGTACTGAAGGCATTTAAACTAATCCATATATCCTCTAAACTTAAGACATTTTCTTCCACATATACGTTGAAGTCGTTTTTTAGAAGTTTACCTTCACTTTAAAAGTACTAAATTTGGAGGCTCTGTACAATTTCTAAGCGACTCCAATTCTGTTAATAACTGTTGCTGATCTTCAGGAAGCACGGTTTCGTTAATAGTCAAGTGCAATTAACTTATTCTCTTATTATTATAATTGTCAACAAATGTATCAGTTGATTTTTTGGATCTTGGTTGAAATACCTCTTGAGCTCTGTATTTCTTTTTTAGATTTCCTATAAAAAATAATTAGTACAGTATTGTATATACCAAAAATTCAACGCCTACCAACACTGTGAAAGGGTTTTCCACAACTTTTTTTTAAGTTTAGCATTCCAGCAGTGTAGTACGTGTCTTCATTTTCAAGTGAAAAAGTTTTTATATTCTCTTTGTACCAAAAATCATACACAAAACCGGTTACTGGAGTGCTAGCTTCTACGCTCAAAATTTCTCTTGCAATTATTTTACATAACTCGTCTCTGCTTGGTTGATTTAGTTGTTTTTTATTCTAGTAACACTAGTTCCTCAGCTGTTAAATTGAACAAACTATGCAAATTCTAAAAACAAAAATAAACATAAATTAACGACAATAGATCAACGTTGTTTTCATTCGTTTATTGTAACTATTAATTTATGTAGTTGGAATAATTTGTTAAAGACGTGTGGGCGGAGCTTTTCTGTGCGACTTTCTAAAGACAATGGCAAAGAAAAACGCAAAATTGTTGTATTACGACAAAAAACAGTGGCGTATATAGCAAATACTTTACTTGCAGAGTTATCTTGAAAAATACGCTTTTACCACTAATCAAAATTTTAAAACTTAAGCAAACAAAAATTCTACGAAAGCAATAACAACCGCCAATTGCCTATTAAATCAAATTAACCGTTATTTCGTAAGAATGGATTCATTGTGTCCATTTAGTGTACTGTATCTTGTAAGTAAGTTCTTCACAAATTAAGTGAACTCTAATGAATTATTAGCTAATATCTTTTACTTGTCGACACTGTGTCGTTTCAGAAATTTTTCTCTTCCTTGAGGTGGCTGTTTCAGATGTACTTTCCAATAAAGTGATATTCACTTCTTCAATTTCTATAGAAAATTTTCCTGAGTTTTTCTTTATTTCTCCCAAGAAGTCGTTGGTAATGCCGATACATAAAAGCTATAACCAAATATAAATCAATTAAAATAACTCGTATTTTACTTGAACAAAATAATAAAATAGGTAATGAATAATTAACAAAATATTTTGCAAATTATTGCAGTTACAGTGAAGCAATCATATTGTCTGAAACAACATACTTGATTTTCTATTATCGATGGCGATGGTGATGGCACTATGGCCTGCTCTTGAGGTTTGCTAACGTTAAGACTATAGCCACTACACCAATGAAGTTTAATCTGATGCCCAATGGTTGGCACCAATTTATCAATGTGCTGCTGTTTTAAATTAGCGAGTGCATGCTCTATGCAGGAAACAAACAGGAACCTAGACGACTTTAAAACACGTAAGACCGTGAATAACACAATTATGTAATTTTTGTGGAACATGGGTTTTACTGATCAGATCATATATGTATAGTACTTGTGGGATTATGACAAAATTAAAATGCATGACACAAAACAACTAAACGCTCTCGTAATAATTGTTAAATATGTATGTACTTACCTTTAAACGTACTAACATAAGATGAAAGTCTCTATTGTTCTAATTTTAATGTTTTATGTCTGCCATTTTAATGCAACACAATTTCATAACTGCACATCAAGGCATAAACTGATTCGTATATTTACCAAATTACCGATTAACAGAGCAAAATTTGTCTTATCATTTGGCCGTGGGGTATACTGTTTCAACTGCAACGGTGAAATTCATCGCCTCACTTTCACGTACTGTTAAAAACCGTTTAAAAAGTATATTTTATTTATGACGTATATTACTTTTTTGAATAAGTAAGCTTAACCGTTCATATTTTTGCAATAGGTATTTATATTCAATGTTTCAGTAAACCCGATTGTAGTCCAGCTATTTTTAACTTTATAGTATGAGTATTCTGTGAGACTCTCATAATAGCGCTATTTTTCTACAAAAAACAAACAGATTCATCTAAACGTCAGAGAAGTGACCTTATATATTTGTAGAAATTTGATCCACTAATAAACTAGCTTACTCGTGAATTTAAACATTTAGACTCACTGGAAAAGTATCACTTTTTTAAATTTGTAGATTAAATTACTGTTTCCGCTTACAACAATTTTTTTGGTTTTTATTTGGCTATTAATTTATTTTTCCGTCGATTGTCTGTTAATAACAATATTAACGTATAATAATGTATCAGAGATAGATTGTTAATGACCCCTATTAATCAACGATTTTGAACCAATGGATGAATTTCTATTAATGAACGATTTTGTATAGTAAGCAATGAAAGTGTTAGCAACCACTGATTTAACGATATTGCACGATTACTAGATATAACATCGGGTTACGTATGCTTTAGTTTTCTTATAACTTTACACGTTTTACCAACGTACGATCAACGGAAAAACTTTAAAACTAACTCGTTTGTTAAGTGGCGACAAATAATCTCGACAATATTAAAGCGTTTGCTCGCTACACTCGCTCACGGCATTAAAATGTCTCGAATATTAATCGCTATCATTAATAACTATTAAATATCTCTTGTTTTTGTTATTAATTATTATAGGTCTATACATCAATAATTTTTTACTAATTAGATTTTTTAAACGCATTTTTTTAAATTTCTTGCAACAGAATTTCTAGATTTTATTTGCCCTGGCGCAAAAAAAGGATGTTAAAAGTTTAACGTGCGTCTCTGTGTGTCTGTGGCATCGTAGCTCCCAAACGATTTTGATGCAAATTGTTCTGTTTGAAAGCTGATGTGTTGGTGATAGTTCTTAGCTATAATCTGTGAAGATCCGTTCAGGCGTTTGAAGATCATCTGCTCATTTCCTACTTGACAAAGTGGTCTTACCAACTTTCACAGGCCCCATTGATTTGAAATCACCTAAATAATTTACTATTATTATCCAAGTAAAAGTATATGAATTCTAGATGAAAACTTAATCTTCTTTGTTTTCAATCTCTTAAAATCGGTTATTGAACTGAATTTAATCAGGTATTTGTAAACAAAATATTAAAGAAAAGAAATAAAAATCCAAATATTAAAACTAATATTTTGTAATTTGCATTTTTAGTTAATTGCAATGTTAATTAAAATTAAATTAACAAAAAATGTAGTGTTAACATAATTCTAGACTTCAAACAATTTATTTTAATATTTTTAAAAAGTGCATTTTGACTTAGAAGTAGTAAATAAATATTTTTTCTAAAGCATGTAACTAAATACTTGTTACCTGATTATACCTACGTGACAATATTAATTTACAACATTTCCCGATATTTGAATTTGAATTATAAAGTAAGAAAAACCTATTTAGCTTGAATTGCTTTCACTTCAAATTAACTTTCTTTTACTTTCAATCTCGACAGAAACTAATTCATTACACGTCTACAAAAAAAAATTCTAATAAATTCAAAGATTCTTTAAATGGTGTTAAATTATTAACATATGGCATTTCCTTAAATATTATTTTTCAAGTTTTGCATGACATCAATATTTTTTATTGTATTATTTCTGGAAAATGACGAAAATTGTACGATTCATTAAATTGGTTACTTATGTAAATACGTCTATTTTGATTTAAGAAATATTTTATTTTTAAATTTTTTAATAACAATAGAATTGCTTTTACAGAATGTTATTTTTGAAAGAATTTGTTTATTTATTTTTATCAATTTTACCAAAATAAAATATTGATTACAAATACTTTTTTTATTTGGAATTGAGATGATTTTTAATTCACTTTGTTATGTATAATTGATTTTTTTTATGTTTTTTGTTGCTTATTGGTAGATTGTTATAATTTTAAATATTTTATAATTACATCAACTAGTTAATTTCGATAAGAATCATTTTTTTGTGAATATTAGAAACAAATATTTATACATTTACATTATCCTTTAATATTTATTTCACATGAATAGTTCTCAAGAATAATTAATATTGAAAAAAAAAGAAATAAATATAATTTTTTTAAAACTGATAATATAAATTGATTAATTGACAGCCAAGTTTTCCGCGGATAAAGATTTTTCTTCCGACGCAAATTTTTGGCTATCGCCAAAGTGCAAACACGTGATTTTACTCGCACTGATTATGTGTCTATTTTTACTTTACTATAAGGAAAGTGCGTTCTCAATTTTTTCAAAACAATTTTTTGCATAATTTTACTTTTCAAGGTCTCCTGAATCAGAAAAATGTATGTTTAGAAAAAATTTTTTGATGTCTGTGTGTGTCTGTCTGTGTGTGTGTGTGTAACGATGTACCCACGATAACTCTTGAACCAAAAATCCTAGTAAATTGAAATTTGGTATGGAGCTGGCTTTTCATATTCTCTCGGTTCTATCAAAAGCTATTACCGAACTTTTGAGAAGTGTTTAGTTAGATTTCGGTTGCTTGGTTAAGTTCTTCGGTTTATCTCACGCCCTGATGAAGCCCCTTACGAAAGTGGGCAAAACGTTGGCAACTTCGGTTACAACGTTGACACGGTCCAAACCCGGAAGACGTTCTTATCTTAGTATAATGTTTAATTTAAAGAAACAATGGTTCGATTGTAGTTCAAAGTTTGTAAAAATAACAATATTCAGTTTTGGTTTAAAGAAACAAGAGTTTGCACACCAGTACTTTTTACTTTTTAATATCTTAAAGCTCTAACACCAAAAATTATTGAAAAACAACGTAAAGAAAAAAACACAGCAATAACAAAAATACCTGAAAGACTACTTATAGAAAACGTGCTGGATATTTTACATCAACATTAAAACAAGAAAAACAGAATTGAAGAAAAGTATTAGAGCTACTGAAAAATTAAAAAAAAACTGCACGTAAAATCGTAAACAGTGGCAGCAGCAATAATTTGTTGTTGAATAGAGTTACCGATTTTGATTACAACTAGACAAAATATAAAAGAAAAGAAAGGTGATGATCAGTGTAATGTTTGTAAGAAAATATATATCTAGAAACCGTTGAAGATTAGTATCAATGTTAAGTTTGCACGGAATGGACACATGAAACCTGTGGCGTTAAAGGAGCCTTTAATCCTTTTTTGCTTATTCTAACAAAACCAAATAAATAAGTATGTTCTAAGTCCACGTTTCTTACTGTTGTGTTTTTGTGATTACTTCGCTTCATAGTGTAGGTCAAGACACACTATTTTTGTAGTCTAAAATAGGCCTGAAAAAGTGCACGCTCAACCGCCCGAAATGTTGCTTTACATAGACAAATAAAATGGTTTGATTCCCCTCCTTATTGGAGAACTTAAAAGAAATCGTGTTAACTCCAATTAAGGAAGAACATATTATACAACTTACCGCAAATAAATAATGTTTTTAAAAGCATAGAAGCAGTATTGATATTACCACAGATAAATAAGGTATACAGATAGCCAACGTATATGAAGGTTTTGGCAGTTAGTACGGATACAAAAATGTTAGTTTACTATAATATTTGTAACGTACGAAAAATTAACAACAGATGGCAAAGTAAGAAAAATTGTTTTGAGTAGCAGATAAAATAATTATCACAACTTTGAAATAAATTGTTTTTTCTTTGACAGATGGTGTACTTGTAGTAGTGACGTAATAAAATTCAAAGAAATTATTTTAAAAACAACCGTAACCCAATCAGGGTCGAGCTTAACCATCCCTGACGATCCTTTTCCTTTAAATACGGAGACTATTTCTTCTTAAATCACTTTTACGGAGTTTAGAATCTGGCTTGGTTCACAAGTTTATTACCTAACTCGGTAGTGGTTCTTTGTTAGATTTTCGTTTTCAAGTTATCGTTTTCTTTCTTACCTTTTCAGAGTTTAGGTTGTCTTGTTTTACAAGTGGATAATCTAACTTTTAAGAAGTTCTTAGTTAGATTTCGATTGCTTGTTTGAGTTTTGCGATTTATCTCACGCCTTGATGAAGCTGACTTTTGTCACCAGTCAATGTAATTTGCCAATTTATTTGTAATTGTGGCCTTTAAAATGGATCTTACATTGGGTCAACATTTTTTACATATATTTTTTACAAATTTCTTCCTATATAAAAATATAAAATGTAAAATACAATATGTTCTTCATTAAGGCGTAGGTACAAAAGCTTTACGAATGTGCACCTTTTTCAAATCCTTTTCGATAGTTTTAAAATCTTCAACCCGTAGTGGCAACTTTAAGTCCATATTGGGTTTTGACGGTAGGAATTCATTATACTGAGGGTTTCGTAATATTGTAATTATCATCTGCAATTTATCTACAAACAAAAACGAACTAAAATAATTTATCACCTCATAATGGAGTAAAATTAAAATGAGTGTGATTTCTTGTAAAACAATAAAACAATTTCGATTATTTGCAAAGGCTTTGTTTAAATTTTAACCAATAAATCTCAGATACTAGTCCTTATTATCATTCTTACTTTTAATATTTTGCAGTTTTGTATTTTGACTTTCTACAATTTCTTTATGGAAGCAACAAATTGTATTCTCAAAGAAATTGCGATCAGAAAGAGGATTTGAAGACCTAGGTGGTGACGATGGTACTCTGTACGTTCCCCGTGGGTTTGCAGATGAAGCAGAGTACACCTGCGGTATATCTTCCCGACTATAATTCATAGCCGAGTACGTTAATTCTGCATAAGTAGCAACTTCATTATCAAAATTGGAATTGTGTGCTAAGGTTTCGTTTTCACTAGTGTAATTGCTGTCCACGTCCATTTGTTGAGAATCCGGAAAAGCTAGATAATTTTAAATTAATGAGTCTACAACACTTTTACATGGTTATTATTACAATTTACATATTTTAATAGTAAAATAATAGAGGCTTTCCATTCGGTTTTAACCTGTTTAAAATTACATCTCATTTATTGATAGAGCATCTAAAAACAAAAATGTCCACTTTATACCACTCCTCTCCTACAACGTATAGACATATGATCCATAAATTATTAAATGTATTACCTTTACAAGTTTTCAAATTTTAATACAAAAAATTTTTTAAATATCTATTCATTATTATAATTATAAAACGTGCTTGTATAACAATGTTATTTTAAAGTACAAAAAAATAAAAACAAATAAACATTATTATTACGCTCATACACACATTCACAGTGTATTGAACTATGTAGTAATTTTTGTAAATATGAAACAGACGTTTTTTTTAAATTAATAATTCTAGAATAAACGTTACATTAAATGCACATATACAATTAGGTAGATTATTTTAATTATTTAATTTAATAATATTT
This sequence comes from Aquatica leii, assembly GCA_035610365.1. Lineage (NCBI taxonomy): Eukaryota > Metazoa > Arthropoda > Insecta > Coleoptera > Lampyridae > Aquatica > Aquatica leii. The sequence goes on from CM069432.1 coordinate 54,510,810, forward strand.
ATTGGCGTTTAATTTAATTTACGAACATTAAAAAAATTATATTATCAAGTTAAGCATACATTTTTCGAAACAGTTGGATTTAGCAATGGTATGGCATGCATAAAAATCAACAACAGAGGTTACTTTTTATAATAAATTTAAATTTAAAATTTACTTTTAGAGAATAATAAATTAATGCTAAAACATATTCGTTTATTAATTTTAGAAGTACGCTGTATTCAGAAATGATTGACGGGCGTTTACATTTGGACTCCTACATCAAACAATACAAAATTAAATAAACGCTACATTAAGACTCAACGGACCATTAAAACTACTGAGATATTGACAAAAATACATGATGATTTACTCAAAGAACTAAATACATTAAACCTAACATTAACCACCATGTCTGAAAGTTAAAAAGGTATTGCAAACACTTTAAAAATTTAATATTAAATCATTAGTAATCTTATGAGCTTAGAATAATTAGTTTAGATTTATGTGTATATTTCAATATTTTTAAAATATTTCATTTATACCTTTGTAATTGTACTTACAAAAACTTATTTTGAACTAAATAAAATTAATAAAAGCTATAAATAGTTTTAAGTTATGTAAAATATCTTTCAATTAGTTCACGTCTGCACTGTCTATCACAATTTATTGTTCAAATTAAAATTATGTTTATTATTTTGCACATCGTTTTCATTTGTGTATACTATTAAATTGTCTATTTGTAACCTGCTACCAACACAAATATTGTGTAGAGCAACACAGGCCACAACAATGATTCCTACTTTTTTAGGATTGTATCTTAGCTTTCTTTAATCTGATATACATCTAAGACACGTTTGCATCTTTTAATTCTAGTACTCGCAGGTGCAAGATTGTAACGATCTTTTTGAGAACCTAGAACCGCGTGTGCTGCTGGGGTTAACCTGTGAATTTGGGACATTCTCCATATATATATGAATCATGTGCAGAACTCCCGTACTGTGCATTATTGCTTAAAATTTTTAAATCATGATCCCACACAATTTAGACATTAGTTTTTCCATCAATAAATTTTTATATTTAACTTCTTTTCAGGGGTACTAGGAAATGAAATCCATTTGGCACTTACGTGCTTCAAAATTAAATTGCTAATTTTTTGAATTGTCTGGCTGACTGTGTTCTGTGCCATTGACAAATTATAACTGTTTCCGAAAACCCTCTGGTATGATACATTAGCATAAAAATATGAAGCTGTAAAAAGTACTACATTTGGTTGCGCTGAATTCGGATGTCTAGGAAAAGACATATGTGGTACTAGTAGCATGTTTTTTGTCAACCTATAATTATTTTTAAATTCATTATCACTTAAACTAAATAGATTCATGTTATTCCGTCTGATGCTTTGTTCGACGTTGAATTGCACTATTTGATGTTCTCTATCTTCTTCCTGATTATCGTGCATTATTTCTCAAAAAGAAAGAAATAAAAATTATAATTAAAGTTTAATAATGTTTTGAAAATTTTAAGGTTAATGAAATTATTGCTGCCAAACAGAGACGTTTTTCATAATACTTGTATAAAACAAACAATTTTTTCTCTAAAGCTAATACGATGCCAAAGATAATCGAACTACGAATTCAATAATAGAATTCTACATGAGATGATGTCAAAATATTAGTTTAGTCGTTTTCTATATCGACTGTTTCTATTGTAGAATTCTATTTGTTGTGATCTCACTACTAACGTTAAAACGCACGGTTGACTAGCACTTAATGTTCGATTAACAAATAGATCGTTAATCATAGATTAAATTGTTTTGTGCAACGTAATTGAATGTTAATATTATTTTTTGTGTTGCCAACATCGCAAACGTCAATATTCGTTCGTTAGTGTAGTTACGTAATGAACGAAAAAAGCTCTAGGGTGGCAAGATGAAAACTAGGAATCCACATAAAATTAAGTGTTCAAAGTCAATTAATATATTAGAACGAGTATGCGACAGGTAGAAAAATTATTTTAAAAATCTTGAAATTCAGTTAAAATTGAAGAAAAACGATGTTAAAGTAAATGTGAAATTTGACAGATTTAGTAATAAATGTAGTACCAACATTATATTTCTGTTGATTTTTTTTTATATTTTTTTAAAAAAGAATGCAAATTTATAAAAGGCAACACAAAAAATAATGTACATTACTCTCGTCGAAAGAATCATAGCATAACTCACTCACATGCAACGCTCGGCCGTGCGGCCTCGCGTCGCAGTAACGTTCGTTATGCTATTTCTTACTTTCGACTCTTGTTACGTAAACTACTATTACGTCGATCGTCTGTTAATAGCAATATTAACGTATAATAATGTATCAAAAATAGACCGTTAATGGCCCCTATTAATGAACGATTTTGAACCAATGAATGAATTTTTATTAATAAACGATTTTGTATACCATCCAATGAAATCGTTAGCAATTACTGATTTAACGACTACTAGATAAAAGAACGGGTTACGTATACTTTAGTTTTCTTATAATTTTACACGTTTTACTAACCTACGAGCAACGGAAAAACTAACTCGTTTGTTAATCGGCGACAAATAATTTCGACAGTATTAACGCGTTCGCTCGCTGCACTCACTCACGGCTTTGAAAAGTCTCGATTATTAATTGCTATCATTAACAACCCTGTTTGTTACATAACTTTTAATCGACGATTAGTAAATCGCCAAATAACCAGACTTTTGTGCAAACGGCTATAAGTAAAATAAACTTAATAAAATATTTTAGATTAAACAAAACATGAGCTCTACCAGTAATTACATTTTTTTAACGGTATATATCTGAATTAATTAAAGCTTTAAATTAAATGGCAAAATAAATGTACATCGATTTATAAACTAACCGAAACTACCTATTTTAGATCTAACGAAGTTCTTAAGAAACCTTTTCAGTGCTTGTTAAAATAAACAAATTTTTAATACCAATACCAAAAAATAATTAAGACAATTTTACATAATATGTGCAGAAAAAACAATGTGCAAATTGTTTTAATGACTATAAAAAGTTAGGCATATACGGATCAATTTATAATAAAGAAAATACGCAACAAAATGGAAAAACAAATTTAAAGCTACTTAGTGGAATAAGAATAAGACAAGGAATGAAAGCAGTTCATTCTAATTATTGTAGTATACCTACATACATGTTATTTATTTTTTGAAATGTATGTTTATATTGTTAATACATTTTTAGTCTTGGATACAGATACAATTTTTACAAGGTTTTAAATGGCCGACACTTACTTTGTATGTAACAAATTGTCTTTTGAGAAAAGTTGTTTTTTTCTCATAATAATAAAAAATGTAACTTTGTCTAATTTAATCCTAATTTACTTACGACAATGATTTTGATTGTTCAGGAATAGCACCGTTTGCTTTAGCAATAGAATGTTTTGTAAGATTCAAAGAAACTCGAGAATAAGTCCCTTGGTATCAAACAAATTTAGTTCATAAAAACAAAGAATTTTTTTTTTTATATTAAAGTGTGTGGAAATCACAAAAAATCGTAAATGTTTAAATTTGAAAAAATGAAACATATCCCTAACGTATTAACTGCAGTAGTTACGATATTTAGAAAATACATCTCTTCTAAAACATTTTTATAACAAAACAGTTTATTAATTAAAAGCCTAAAAGTTTTGGCTTTAAACAAATAACAATTCTAATACGTTTAAGGAATAAATACATATGTACGAATAATTTGATTATTATATGATTACTTTAAGACATTGTTTGATAGTACGGTATAATAACAGTAAAAAAATAATTATTTAGTTATTGAATAAAATGACGATTGTGATAGTAATACGTTTTTGATATGTCTGTAGGTCTAACAATACCATTTTGTAGAAGATTACATTTAGATTTAAATATACTGCATTTTTAATAAACAATTTTTTTGTCATTTAATGAAACTATATTGATAAAAATGTTGTTTGTTGATGTAACCGCCAAAGCAGGTAAGTATATAATTATTGACAGATTTGATACTTGAATGTATATTCACAATGACTAACTACTAGAGATTGGTTCAAATCAAATTGGAAACGTCAATCAGTTTTTGCACAGCTAACACATTCGTGTTTCTGTATTTTTTGTCAAGAATACAACTTTTTTAGTCAAAATTAATTGTAACTTATATAGCTTTCGCTGACAGTCTAGTTTTTTGCGTTTATTGTGAATATCCGTTTGAAACTAGCTTTTATGCATTCGTAGATACTTTTAATTGATTAAAATGTTGCTTTTTTACTATTTTGTGTGAATATCTTATTTATGTATATCTACATAGCAGGTTATTTGTCAGATTTTATTGTCAAGGATTGTTTTTTTAAAATAATTTGTTTAATTGTAAGTATTTTGTAATTTTTCTAAAAGCAGTTTGTATTTTGTTGGCAATTTTTTAGAATTGTCACAGCAAACTAGAGTTTTGATAAAGTTCGCCCAAACTTGCATGAGTTCTTGACGACAACAGATGCTTAAATGACCTATGAGGTCTTTTTTTATTGACGAAACAAACAAATGACTATTATTTAAACTATTTTATTATGGTTTAGTAGCTATTTGTTTTAATAATTTGCTTTCTTTTTTAAATCTAAAAAAAAACAATTTGATTTTTTAAACTGTATTTAGATAAATTTCATACGGTATACCTTACGTGCACGTGAGGTTTATCAATGCTAATAGTAACATTTAACGTTTGATTTGTTGTTGTTTGACATACAGAAAATTAGAACTAAAGCAAAATGGATCTTATTTTCTAAATTTTGAAGAAAATTATACAGAGACCTTATTAAAACCCGTTTATAACGTGACCTATGACGGTTACATCAACATTCTTTTAAGTTGGAAGTGTTATCATTTAGTAACATTCTAACGCTTTGTCTACATAGAGTGTTATTTATATAATTTTTTGTTTTCCTTATTCTTTATTTGCTGTAATTTTTAAAATATTTAATTTTTGTAATTTTATGTTAATAGCATTTTACAACGTATACTGCTGGACAAGGCACCGTTATTGTAATGACACATTTTCTAAATTGTATCCCCAATCCCAATAGAAGTTATGGTTGTACTCTCTTTAAAATTGCATCGATCAATTTATTGAACATTTCCTAGTTACAAACTCTGATTACGATACTTTCCGACAACATAAGCAAGTTCTAATTTATTGTTTTTTGAATAAAAATTGAATTTGCAAAGCAGTATAAACAGGAAGATTTACCATACTCACTGCGCTTGTTGTCAAAGAGATTCTCAATTGCCTGGAACAAAGTCCTACTAAAACAGTAGCAAAATTATATGCGGTAACAGTTATAATCTTATTTTAAGTTTTGAATTTTAAATTTACAGGTATTCCGTTATTAGGATTGTCAATAAAAACTTGCTACAAAGCACATAGGCAAATAAAGTGTACATACTTTTGTGAAAACTACAATTACAGATTGTGAAAGGTGGTGTGTGGGTTGTTATGTTGAGGAGAGGAATATGTTACGTGCAAAATTTTTATAACGTAATACTCTGTATATTCAATTAAAATTAGATTCCGGTTTTGACGCCCTCTGCCGATCTTTTCTTCTGACTGTCATTTTACGACGAAGTCGTTAAGCTGACAACTGCATAAAATGGCCTGTGTCGCTTAAAGGAAGTTATCGAATAACATCCTCTGTAATGGAAATCAAATTATAACTTCATTACGTTTTTAAAATAATTTATTCGTCACAGGCCGTTCCACCACGTTTTGGCCACATGTTTCTATTCAATAAAGAATAATGAGGAATTAATATCGATAAATACCGACATGGGACGAGTATAACTCTATAAGGCCTACGTTTAAAACTAAAAAAACCCTAAGACAAGAACTTTTCTTCGAGATCCTACTCATGCGGCAAACTGCAAAACCAACTTTCATTGAATGTGTACAACAGCATTTGACAATCGGGTTATGTTATGTGTACTTTTTTTTAGCAGTAATTAACAATTTTATAGATCTTGATTTCGTGAGTCATTGTGTTTACACGACTTGCTACTCAAATTTATTTCAGACTCACTTACCGGGGAAAACGTTTTCTTCGATTAAGTAGGTACTGGATTGTGGGTAAGTTTGTTTAATTGTTTTATCGCTGTCAGAAAAGTCACTCACGGAACTTTGGCTAATGTTAATTTCCGTAATTACGATTATTGTTTTAATACCATTAAGGTAATTTTATTAATTATTTTGTTTGTATCGCATGCTGTGTACAAACAATATTTACTACAAAATTTTCTTCGCCATTCGCTTCGATTTAACCTATGTATTGTGTGTTGCCGATACTTCTGGCATTTATGTACTGAGAATTAGATATACTCTTGTTTATAATCTACGTTACTAAATTAAAGTTTTTATACCTGTTAATTTTTCTTTTATGGTAACATACCTTTCTCTTTTATTGTGGTTACCCGAACATCAGAGTAACAAGGATTACGAACCTAAAAATTCGTTACAAGTTTGGACCGTCTGTCTTGATCGAGGCAGAAGTGTTAATTATAAATGATCTGGCGCCTTTAATTATTATTCACTTGAACCTCCCCTATCTCCGACTGTGTGCGTTGGCCGTGCAAGGTTCGTAAGACCTAAAGCTTGTAACAAATAATTGGTCTAATATTTTCTTACAATACTGTAAACGTAAAACTTTGTTTTGATATTTTAAGTCAATTGTTTAAGTGAACAAACTTTGATTGACTTTCTTTCAGGAAGACAAGGCAAGCGCTCTTATCGCTCAGGTTATAATTAAATTTACTCAACAATTCTGCAATAAAAGTTTGATAAATCAACAGTTATATCCTCCACGATGTTCAGATCTTATGCCATTACATTTTACTTTTACCTACGTTTAAAAATTAGAGTATATGATAATCGGTTGTACACAATTGCAGACTTGGAACATGCAATTACTGATGCAAATGAAATATGTATTAAAGTTGAGCTTCGTAATGTTTTACAACGTTTAAAGAGAAAATTTAATGCATGTATCGAAGCTGAAGGAGAACGTATTGAGCATAGGTTATAGATTTTAAATAATTGTTGCAACCTATTTTTATTATAATTCTTTTAATGTTTTGCCGGTTTTAATTAATTACTTAACCTTAGTTTAGAGGTTACATATTAAATTTCTTATTTTGTAATTTTTGTTTTACTTTATTTATTGTTGGTTGCCTAACATATATAAAAAACAAGTATTTATAGAGTCTTTGTAGTGGCAGTAACAACAATCAATCAAAATTATTTGTTTTAGTTTAAAACGTAAAAGTATTTCTTTAATTGAAAAGGCAAAGTCTTTGTTTAGTTGTTTTTATTTAATTAAATTGTAATAAGTGCGGCGTGCATAAGAAATAGAAATAGACGTAGTCTATGTTTTACTTGTACATACAAATAAATACCAAGTTTTTTAATTGTCGGTATCATTTTTCTTTATACATTTTTTTGTCATTTGCCGTATTATTGTTATTTATTGCTATTGTTACATTTGCTATTTATTTTATATTTTGTTAGTCTAATACGTTTTTGTTACTGGATTGTTTGTCGTTTTAAATTGAGACTCATTTATCATTTTAATTGTTTCGTTTGGGAGAAGTTGTAGGATACATAAATCATTCAATACTGATTTTATATTTTTGCCATATTCTAGTCACGATATTTATTTTTACTTATAAAATGACAATTGTAAAACAATAGTAAAACAAATTAATTAAGTTTCAATTCAATTAAAATAAAGAAACTAAGCGAGATAAAATTATGTAAGTATCAACATTGTTTATTAATGTTATTAATATATACGAATGTTATTGAAATTTTTTTATACAGATGAAGGCGCACCCGATATTTCTTTTTTGTGTTGATTTACTTTTAAAGAAGAAGTAATACAACTGAAATATAATAACCTGACATTACAAATTGTTTTTTATTTAATGTTACAAAAAGTATTTTTTTATTACCCAAAATAAAAATAAATTACCTTTTGACATAATAAAAAAAAGTTCTGTCTTAGATGTTTTTATTGTAAATTAATTACAATCGTAGAAACATCTAAATGTATACATAATTTTAACGTTTATTCTGCTTGTAATATAACAAAAGATTGTTAGTTCTGCATTGATTCTTATAGTCCTTATTTGAAAAAAAATATACTAATTTGTATTCGTAAAGAACTTTATAATAAAAAAATATTTTTATTTGCAAGATTAAAAATATGTTGTTAGTTTAACCCATTCAACTTAATATTCGTAATAAATATGAAGCAAAGAAACGCGAATATAAAATGCAGCGCGGATGGCACATTAAAATATTATTTTTATAATTATCTTTTTAAAGCTCATTTTATATAATAAAACACAGAAATTTGTACTTGTGCCAAATTTATAATCCAATTATATTTAAAATTGCTTTAAATACATTTGTAATGAATAACACTGCAGTAGAACATTTGGAAAGTTACCAAAAGTAAGCACTAGAGAAAAGACTATGTTCAGAGACGTAAAATGGAACAAAACATTGTATAATAGATTGCGGTATCTTAACTATTCCTAAAAAGCGAGCGTTCTAATAGCACATTTTTTTATTAATTCTTTTGTTCTATACACTTATGTCAAATAATATTTGTTAAATTATGGCAAAGGTTGACGGTGATACGTACAGTAGGTGCGACCTAAATTACATTGTAATACGAACGATCGCGTGTTAATCCAAGAATCTGAGTATTTTGAACGACCAGTAATCAAGCAACCGGTCTATAATAACAGACTTTTACATGGCAGCCAATGTAATTGAATATTTTAATATATCACATGAAAATGCTAGGTTTAACTGTTTGCTTAAAATACTTAACAAATCAGAAGTTCCGAAACAAAGTTTATAATTAAACTGAATTAAGAAATTTATTATATGCTGTTTGTGACTTACGTTATTAAATATGATTAGATTTAAAATTTATAAGAAATGTAATTTACATGATCTTTTTAGATATACGTATAGAAATTTTATCAATTTTTATTTCGAGCTTTTCAAATAAATAGGTGGTTTGTAAATCAGTTGATAGCAACATGTATGCAAACACTGGTTTTTAGAATAGTTATTGAACTACTAATCTACAAGCAGATACATGTACGATAACACGTGAATATCAGAATATCAAATCACGTCACGTTTGGCCGGCTTCACATTATGTTTGACACTGTTCGTGCCAAATCACCATAAATGTTTGATTTTATTACTAAAAACTGAATGCAACCACTGTAATATCATACCCAACAACGGACATACAGCTTTAACTATAGTGTTATTTTGTACGAAACACTTCAATTGATATTGTGCAACGTAAAATGTTTAACCCTTGTGTGTTCTTTGTATTTTTCGCGATAATTGAATTATCGCACATTAAAAACCTTAATCTGTGTAGTTGTTTTTTTGCGAATAATTTTGGTTTATTAAATACGTAGTAAAAAATAATTAAATTTCATTTCTAAAATTTTATGTTGTATTTATAACTAGTGTATTACAATGTTTTTAATTAAAAGTTTAATCTAAAAATCATTTAAGTCTTACGTTAGTATGTTGCTCGTAGTTTTAATAAAATATTTTTATAGATGGTTTTAATCGGGTGATCAACAATTTTTTTTGTGACCTTTTACATTTTTTGTGCTTTGGAACATCAAGACAGTAGCAATTTTTCATCAATTAAGAAAAAAATCTGTTAAACTTTGAAATCTTAAACATTAAGGCTAGTGACTGCATTCAAAATTAATAATAATAAATAAAAATTTTAAGTTTCAACCCGTTTGCAGGTAAAATTCTACAGCACATAAACTATTCATTTTTAAAATAGAAACAAAAAGTTAAGCAATTTAACATATACAAAAATTAGATTAATAAATAAATAACAGTTGAGTAGCTTGCATTGATATAAAGCATAATCTTGAATTTCTCTTGTATAAGAAATTATTTCGAGTGTAATAAAGCATAAAATCGACTACAAATGCTTATACAAAGAGATAAAAATACTTTTCAATAAATGCTCAGTTTATAATTTACTACCTAAGTCAAATTGTACAAACAAAATTTATTATTTTTAAACTTATTTATTAAAAAAAAAATTATTTATAAAAAAATTTATTCATTTGATTGCGTTATTTTTAGAATCTATAAATTAGTGAATGCATATAAAATACGTAGTTAAGGCAGATTATAAATGGATTATGAATAAAATGTTAATGACTGACAATGTGTTCATTTATGATGCAATAAAATATTGTAATACATTTTCAAATTGAGCACATAATTTAAATTTGTTTTAAATATTTAATTATTATGCATACTGTCAAGTTTTTTTGAGAACTAATTTATTTAGCAAAACCGTAAAAAAGTAGATACTATATAGTTTTAAATATTTGTAATTTAAGTTATTTGTTTATTAGTATTTTAAACTTTTACTTATTAGTTAAGGTTAAATGTAAGTAGAAAAAACTAAAAAACATTAAAATATTTTTTGTTTAAATATTCGTAAAGCTACCTTAAAATTTAATAAAAAATATAAATAAGCTTTTTGCTTTAGGCAGGAATTTCTCAAGATGAAACTTAAAGAAAACTGCTGCTGCTACATGCAAATAAATAAATTTAAGCTTTATCAAAATTTAGTATTGAGTAATTAGCAAAATGTCGTATAAACAAACCCTTAAATTTAAAGTCGAGTTTACGTTAGAAGTCATTCTTTAGAACTAATAGTCGCAAGCTGCCAACAATGAAACGCAGTAACAGTTCCGTGATGGTACAGAGACGTAGAGATTCGTTAGAAATATCCGACGTTCTAATTGATTGTTTAAGCTTTTCTTTACCGCTTTTGCGTTTATAGGATTATTTAGAAGTAGCCATGTAAACTACATTATTTAAACAACTAATGTTTTTATTTAACTAACACAATTAATGTAAATTATTTGTTTTAACTTTTATCATATATTATTATCGAAATTATTTTAATTTATCAATTTTTTTTTGACATTGTTCAGTTTTGATGCCGTATTAGTTTACGAATGTTTTTAATCTTAGGAACGCGAACGTTTAAAGTTTGTAAAATAAAAATATGATTGGCATAGTTGATGTTTAGTTATGTATAAGTTTTTTCTTAAATACAAATGTATGTTTAACTTAATAAATAGTTTATTGATACTGCTAAATAATAATTAATCTATGGTGGTTTACTACAAGAGATCATAACATGCAAATTGTAAAAAAAATTTTTCTTAATTAAGAATTTATTACATTACTTATTGTAAACATTTTATTTAAATATTTTCTACTCTAAAAGAGGTCAGTAATTATAATAACAAGTAACAATTTTGGTTATATATAAGCGATCTCAAGTTTTATAAATATTTTTATAAAAGCAGCATGGTTTATGTATTACTTGCTTTGGTATACATATATTTCTATTAATTTAATTTTTTGATGTAGTTCAGAGTTTTTGTTGCTTTAATTGTAATAGTTATTTAATTAGAAATTTGGTTTATTTTTTTAAGTTGACAACTCAACAAAACAACATAGTGTTACAGATCAAAGCAAAGTATTTGTTGAGGATTTGAATAAAACCACATTATTTTTACAAGAGATTAGTAACATATATTTGCCACGTTAAACCGTTACGATAATTACAAACATAATAATAAGTTTTTCATTAAAACTACCTCTGCTTCTCTAGGTGTTCTTGAATATGTTTCGATTACCCAAAATGTGTAACTAAAAATAAGTCTTCTGAACTGGATGGTGGTGAGATTCGCCGTTTAAGTATCTATTAGTGTGCGTTTTCTTTCTATAAACGGAATGCCCCATATTGTATGGGTTCGACAGGCAAAATAAGCAGGGTGCTAAAGAAACATAATATTAAAACTGTCTTTACAACTAAAGATACCCTGAACACCTGGTTTATATCTGGTAAAGACAAACAAGGGGCTCTAAAACATGCCGGAGTTTACAAAATTCCTTGTTTCTGTGGATCAAGTTATATAGGACAGACGGGACGCTCTATAGAAGTTAGAGTAAAAGAACATATGGCTGACTGCAAACACCGCAGAGTTACTAAATCAGCAGTGGCAGAACACGTGTGAAACCAAGGACACACGCTGAACTTTCACCAAACTACAGCGTTGGCTAAAACTCCTTTCTACTTTACCAAACTAATCCGCGAAGCTGTGAAAATAAAAAACATCCATGTAATATGAACCAAGAAGACGGTTTAAGACTCAGCAAATCTTGGCTACAAGTATTATATCCTCTTAGACAAAGCTCGACCTTCTTGGAAAGGACACAAACACTTACTCCGAGTAATAACAAAGGCAGTCAAGCGGTAACGGAAAGATAAGGTTCGTTAATCAGGCTAACCGCTATTAGTATAAATATCGTCATTTAAACTTTTTCTTTCAGTGACATTTACCACTCTAAGGATGCAAGCTGCAATGTCTTGCGAAACGTCAGTTTGTTTGGGTTCACAAACGACAAAGGCCAAGTTCTACTTCTTGTTTTGGCTCTCAAGAAGAGACTATGACCAAGCCTAAGTCTGGGTGTTTTACTACGACGCGGTCTAAGTCGAAAGTCGCTTATAATCATAAACATAACAACCGCGAAAGCTTAAGATTTTATATAAATGCTACGATATTGCAGATCTATTAATAACACATTCTTCGTTCACGCGTAATGCTTTCTTTCAAAACAAAATAAAATCAAAATTCCATAAAACCACGAATGACAGTATCCAAACTGAATTAAAGATGAATATAGATTGGAAAGGCAAAACAAAGACCAATAAAGATAAAGACCCTAAACATGAATAATTAAAATTGTTTTAATTCCACATGAAATACTTACGTTGAGTTATATACAACGACTTTGAATAAATCCTTAGTTAAAGTATTGCGTCACATTACAAAATTACTAAAAATGTTGAATTTAAATAGAAAAATTATATCGAAGTGGACCAGTAATTAGTTGGAAAGAAGAAAAATTAATTTGTATACGTTTTTACGCCATTATTAAGAATAAACTCTATATAATGGGACGTTACAGATGAAATCCTTTTAAAACATTACCTCTTATTAGTTGATCGCTATTTCTACACTTCTTTTCAAAACTTTAAAATCTTGATGTTTTATTTGATACACTCGTGATTTTAAATATCCTCCAAATAATGAAGTTAGGGTGAGATAGGGGGATTTAAGCGGCCATTCCATAAAACCACGTCTTTCTATCTGCTTATTAGGAAAAATTTATTCTTACTATATCTAACACAAAGTGAATAATTTGGCAGTGCATCTTTTTAATACCACAACATTAATACTTGGTAAATACTAGTCTTAATTTGATTAACAAATTTATTTAATGAATTTTAAATACATTTAACTATTTAATGGTTCATCAAAATAATAAGGACTTATAACATGACTTCTGCTAAAACGTGCCCAAAGATTTAATTTTAATGGATGCTGTGTATGGGTTTCCTGCATCTAATGAAGATTTTTGGTTACTCATTATATACTATTTTGAACGTGTACTTTTTCAGTTAAACAAAACATAGCTTCATCATTAAGGATCAGATAGTTAAGAAAATCTGGTTCACTACTAATTTTGACATTTGTCTTTTCAAAAAGTACGATTACAATAATTTTTGTTTCTAAACTGATTTCATTATGGAAAGATGGTGTTTTTGCTTTTTTAATACGTTTAAAACACTTTAACGACAAACGTGGTTTGCCGCTAACCTTCATATTGATTGAATTAGATTATTTTCAATGTTTAATAATTGTATTTTATAATCATATAGGTAACACGCAATACACCGCTATTTATTTGTGATAAGTTTTTGGAGCAAGCGCAAATATAAAACTGTTAAAAATTTACTGTCCTCTTAAGCAACCCCTATAAGAATCAACTTTTGAATTATGTACAAAGGCGTTTACAATAAGAAATTAAGCTTTTTATCAAAATTTACAAAAATTCTTTAAACCTTGTAACAATTAATTTATTAAACAATTAGAATGTTTCTTTTTAAAGACACGAACACTTTATGATCTAAAATTTTCATGAACTTCAACCATCATTAATACTTTAATCCTTTGTTTTTCTGAAAAAACGTCATTGTAAATAAGCAAGCGTGACACGTACACTAAGTGCAAGTGTGTCGACAATGTCAATTTGTACAATGCAATAAAGTGAGAGTTTTATTTTAAAAAAATTGGTTAAATCATAGTACTTAGAGTAATAAATTGAAAAAATTAAATTAATATTTATAAAATCCGAAGGAAAAAAATTAAATCTTTTACGTGCCGATAGTAAACAAAATATGAAAATGATAACTTACTTTATTGACACATCTGTATAACATAATACATTGTCTAGATTATAAATTTGATTTTTTTAACCAAACCAGTAATAATTAATTAATATTAAATGTTAAATATTAATATTATACGAATACCATATTTTTTTACAATTTTGTTTTTTTTGTATTATAATTTATATATTAATGTATACTTTAATGCTATATTTAAAGAAAAAAAAATTAATTTCTGTTTTATAATTATTAATTATACGTTATAAATTAACACGTTTATTAGTTTTGTTTCTATAAGTTTTATCAAAAGGTAAAATAATTTTCTAATGTATTACAACTGAAATGCACAATCTTTAGTTTATTTAGTAATCTTGATACAAAACGTAAATCTTTGTTAATAAATTACTGCTAAGACATAATTTGTGTTATGAAAAAGACATTTCTGTTATGTTTGCAATAGAGTTGCAAGTAGTCGTACATACGTTACATGATATATGAATCCGTTGGGGCTACGAGGAAATTGTCGCGATTGTTAGAATGTATATTTGTGTTTTGACTTTAACATGCAAAACTATGTTAACTAACAGGTAAACAGTATATTTTAACGTTAAAACCCTTATCTTAAGTGCAGCGTCTTTGGCAAAGGGAATTCATTAGAGAACCAAGCAAAAGTAGTTTAGTAGCAGGTGTAGTATGACTGGTGACAGATGGAGTCTCTCCAGAGCTATCCTAACTAATAGTTTATCTCGGATAACTTAGAGCGCGGTCAGTAACTTAGTTACCGCGGGATAACCTCATTAATCAAGCTGCCTTCTTGGCGTTTCTAGTTGTCTTTACTAGCTTTACGTATTGAAATTGTAGGAATGTGTAATAAAAGTACGTGACTTGCGTTAACAAATCAATCATTTTTACTACTAAAAAACTTTAAGATTATTATGACATTAAACAAAATTTTGTAAACAATTTTTGCTTTAGCTCTATCATAAAACTAACGAAATTAAATACAATGGCTGAAAGTCGCATAAAACAACCGTAAAACTTTTTATGAAACATTTTCTCAAATAAAAAAGTTAATCAATATTACATAAACTTTGGTTGAAAAGTTAAAAAAACGTAATAAAATTGTTATTAAATTTTAATCGTAGATCTGCATTATGTTGCTAAGCTCTCAATTGGTTCCAGTTAATTGGCGTTACACTTTGCTTCAATAAATTTCCAAGGGAAAGCGGATTCAACTTGTTACGTAAAGAATACCAACAATTTAATTTTTCCGCACATTAAGCAAATATCTCAATAAATATAAAAGTATTTATGAGTTTATTCTTGAAAATGTTTACATATTATTATACGTTAATTTAAACTGTTTTTAAGAGTTAATACTTTATACGGCTAAAAATTACCTAACAGTTGCTGGAATTTAGAATAGAAAATTATTGCGTTTATTTGATGTTCAGTTTTATTAAACCATATTTAGTGACTTGCCGGAACGGCGTTGATTGATCTTCAAGCTCCAACTAATATATTGTGCTTGTTAAATTCAGCGTGCTATAATAACGTTTTTGATTACGTCTTTGACCCTTTAATATTCTGTTAGCAAAACATATTGACTTTTCAATTGAAATTCTAAATTGCATTTTGTTTTACAATGCTTAATAAAAAACTTTAATTAAACAGTTTTGCATACTATTAAAATGAGATAAATTAAATTGTTTTAATTACGTTATTTAGCAAACGAATTAAAAAATAATAGTTAAAAACATGTAATAAATGTTTTTGTCGATTTTTTAATTAATTAAATTTGTTAATTGTGATTGATATTTTTCTTTTAAGAACAATACTCAACAATAAACCTAAGCTAAATAAAGCAGTATTTGAAACATGCTACGCAATTACATACTTTTACGCTCAGTAACAAACGCATTCGTAATTAAAATTTTGATATAAGTATTGTACAAGTATAAACATAAAACTCGTCTTTATGTACCAAATTTGTTTGTATATGTTTAATGGCACCAAAAATTAGTTACAAATAAAAAATATCTAATATTAAAGTAATTATTGTTACCTAAACTACAGAATTAATTTCTATTCTTTAAACAGTTATAACAACGGTCATTATTTATTAAAAACATTAATGTGTGCGCACACGCAAATGACGTATTGTGAATTAACAGGGAGGAAATAACGAAAAAAATATTCCATTGCAGTGTGAAATTATCAAAAATGGTCAAAGAACGCAATTTAACTATTGGAGAAAGGCGCAATAAAATGACAAGCAGAAAGTCAAAGAATTAAATAGGATTCAGTAAAACGCGAAGAGCAAAAACAAAAAAATTATCAAAAATATGTAAAACAAAAAGAAAAGAAAATAACTAAGTCAATTTCGGAATTAACTCCACCCGAAATAAAATTCAGAAGAGAAAATGGAAAGATAATTGGAAGAAGTACTGCGATCGAAAGAAATAAGCCCTTATCTGAAGAAACAGTTCTACCTAGCAGGCGTGTACACATCACAAGAATAAGAAATGCTAGCAAAACTGATGCTTGTCGTAAAAAGAAACAGCTGCTAGAAAAAATATAATACTTAAGAAAGAAAATTAACAAATACAAAACATTTCTTCAAGAAAATATTCACAGGCAACTTAATTAAAAGGTACCATTTACTAACGCACTACGAGAAACTTTTCAAGTATCGGAAATTGAAATGCAAGTTGAATACTAACAATCCACTAGTGCGTTACTAAAGAAGACCAGCCCGTAAAACAGTTCAACTTATGAAGACAAAGGAAAAGAAACAGACTATTTAGAAGAGGTTTTAAATAGCAGATGTTGTTCCGGAGAAAAAGAATATCTGACCAAAAGTAAAGTTACAAAACAGAAACGTTTTTTACAAAGACAATGAAGACGCTGCACGCAATTTTTTTGAAACAGCGGCCTTTTTAAGTTAAGGCTATGAAAGTGATAGAGAAACGTGCAAGTGCCTAACACATGCAAACATAAAGTTGATGGTTTCCTGCCTCCATGAAAACAGCATTATTGACAGAAAGACACATTTTGATTTAATAAAAGATATATGCTGCGATTTCCATGATGAAGCATTGTCTTTTTAAGGATTGTAAAGACTTGAGTGTCAATTTCAATCATGTCGACAATACAGATGTTACATATTTTTAATGGGGTAGTAAAGAAGAACAGTATTATGACAAAAAAAAGACAACTAAAATAGCAAAAAAAATATCACAAGGATTGCGTGCATTTCTATTCACCTTAGTGAAAATTTTTGAAAAGAAGTTCAGAGACTTTTTTGGTCACTAAACGAATAAATCATCATTACAAAACAATTGCAAAACTGAAAGAAAATTTGAGTAAAAATGACATATTGGTGCATTGTGACAGCGAAAATTATAATCTGAAATTTGCAGAAGAGGTGCAGTCTATCACTTCAGAGGGTCAAAGCAACAAATAGCGTTGCACACCGTTGTGGTTTTCCAGAACAGAATAGCCGTTGGAAACTTCATGTTTTTTCTCTGAATCTTTACAACATAAGCCACCAGCTATATGGGCCCAACTTTTCCAATATTAACACAAGTACTGAGTCAGAAGAGCGCCGTGACAACAGTGCATAATTAATTCTTTAACTTCATTCTGTATAATAAGAAAGTTTATAATTAATGGCATTTCTGCTTTTTTTCGCTTTCTTTAATTTTTTCCTTTAAACTTCTTCTCTTTTTATTTAAGTTTCTCGATGTTTTTAAAAATTAAATTATTTTTAGTAAACAAAATTTTTTTTGTCACATTTATAAGGAGCAAATACGAAAAACCTGGAGCAATTAAAGATTTGTGAGAAGCTTTTAAAACATTGAGAATAAACGGTGATCATACTCTTTTTTTTGTATTATTTTTTAGTGTATATATTTGTGAAATTAATTTTCCTAAATTAATGTTTGTGCATAAAGCATTGTTTATCTGTACAATAGAAAAGTATTAGTTTTAAATATATAATATAACAAACCGTTTAATGCTTGTAATAGATAGGGTTTAGTATCGCTTACACAATTAAATGTTGGTACTTAAAAGCAAGTAAAGACTCGTTTTTCCTTTTTTTGTGTGTACATAACTTAATTCGAGTATTAAAAACAATAAATTTTTTATAATAAAACTTTGTTTTAATGTCGAAAAACTTCAGCAATAAAAAATTTTTAATAATATCTTAAAAATTAATAATAGTATTTAATTCAAAATC
Source organism: Aquatica leii (assembly GCA_035610365.1). NCBI lineage: Eukaryota > Metazoa > Arthropoda > Insecta > Coleoptera > Lampyridae > Aquatica > Aquatica leii. The sequence goes on from CM069432.1 coordinate 54,529,429, forward strand.
TATAAAGGATAGCTAATATAACTGTTAGTCTTTATTACTACCAAAATTATAACATTCTATTCAAAATAAAAAACTTGATGTCTAACTTCCGGGGTAACTGAAAATACATTGTAATTTTTTTTGAACGAGTACTATATAACTACCTTTCTGTAAACGTCTCATAAGCTACTTAGTTTGAAACACGCTGCATAATAATGCTGATTACATAATGTAAAACCATATTTTTTGATGGTCAATTTCGTTAGAAATGAACAAAAAAGTTCTTTATTTTTATTTTTATTTATTATCCAAACGATCGAAATTTAAAATAAGCCAAGATAAAGCAAATTTATTTTAAAAATTTTGTAAGTAGAAAATTTGTAATTATGTAAATTATAAATAAATTAAAAAAATGTTTTTCAGAAGGTTCATAAAAAAATAAGTACTTCGCTGTAAGACTGCAAATAATTCGTAAATATAAAGTGACTATTATGTTCTTTGTTTTTACCTGCATCAGAAAGTTCGGTCAGGTGGGTTTTTTATACTATGACAGCGGTTATAAATATGCTGGAAATAAATTTCTGTTTATAAAGATTTTCATGACAATATAATTTTTATTAGTTTAAATTTTACTTATTGAGTAGCAAGAGTTAAGTCAAAATTTAGTTCAATAATGACAGGTAACTGGTTAATAAGGCTAACTTTAGTAAATAGTGTAAGGATAAGTTTTTAAACGTTGTATAAAATCATCAAAGATAAAAATGTATAACAACGTTCTATTGATGAATTATCTAAAAACATTCACAAACATTTAACTAAAATAAAAATATGCAATTAGGTATTAATTAAACTAAATCAAAGCATGTTTTTATAAAGTTTAAAAAGACCACATAATTAAAATAGTTTTGAGTACGACAAAGTTAAACTTTTTTTAGTTTTTTGGGTAACCATACATGTAATCGACATTTACGTTGCTTGTATCAGCTTGTAAAACATTTAAAATAGAAAAAACAAAACATGTTCGTAGAAAACTTATTTTAAAGTAATAGAAGAATTGAAAGCAATTGTTTTATAAAACAACGCAAATTCAAGACAAAATAAATTAATGTAATTATATTATTAAACCATAAAAACTTAGGCTAGTTATTACGTACAAAAACTCGTAAAACATACCAAACCAGACTTAAAAGAAATCGATTAAGTTAATCAACTGAAATCATATAAGTAAATACACTTTAGTTGTAAGGTTTTAGATCATCATGTTAGTAGAATTCCTCTAAGTCTACTTTGATGAAGTTTCTTATGAAAGTAGACAAAACTTTGTTTAACGCTTTCAAAGACATTTTGATTTTGCTGTAACAGAATAGAAAGTTTCAGCATTAACTCGACACTTTGGAAAAAAAAACTTATTTGTAGTATTTAAATTTATTTATCAAAAACTAAAACAAGTTTTTTGTATTAAAATGTTGTTTAATTAAAATTTTTGTTTTTTATTAATTAAATAATAAAACGCTATTTAAAAGAATCTAGCTTAAAGTACGTGCTGAAAGTTTATGTCTAGTGTGGTTGAGTTAGTTGTATTCTTTATAATCAATTACAACACATTTATAAAGTAAACAGCATATTTTAATTAACTTTGATTTTTTTTTCAATCAATTATAATTTGTTTAATAACATAAATAAAAAAATCAAATATAGGTATTATAACTCAGAAATTCAAAAAAATATATATTCATTTTAAACGTTTGTGTAATTTTGTGTTAAATTAAATGTGAAAAACTGTTCATAATTTACTAAATGTTTTGTTAATTATGTTTTATGTTTATGATAAAATATGAAAAACATTATGTTACTTGTTTAACAAATTTAATAGAACACACCTTTCGTGAGTGAAAAATATCAATAACGCTCTTAAGCGTTGCTAAAAGCATTTCGTACGTGCGCATTGGAATATATAGCTATATTTTAACTGCAAGTTTAGCATAAAAAATATAAATTTCTGAAAGTAGAATTTGGTCATGCAATGCAATTTTAAATCGTAGATTTTCCAGTAAACAAATGCAAATCGCGCGCTGCATATCAACGGAAACTACAATGGAAATAAAACATCAGCAATTTTAACTGGTATATTATTCTCGCTTTTCCAAACAATACAATACATACTTCATTTAAATTTGCCGTTCCTTTAGACTAAAAACTCAATTTTCTATTGTAATAACTTTATTATATTAATTACGGACACCCTTAACACAGTAAAACCTATTACAAGTTCAATTCTCTTTACTTTTAGACCGCTTCCTACTGCAACGCCTCCAAGCGTTGCGTTGGTTTAAAATAGGTTGCCGGTATTTGCTTATTACAAAACTTAAATTTCTACCATTGTTTGTTGAAAGAGAAAATTATGGTATTATTACAATTTAGGTCTTATCCTTATTGTGTTAGTACAAAGAACGCTCTAATATATTTTATAACGTGTCCATGCCTTGTATTTCTTAATAGAAACTTTAATAAAATTGCTGCTCCAGACATGGTATAAAAGATCTTTTTTGTACAAAAGTAATTAATGTAGTTCATGCTAATTAAGACACAAAGATTAATTATAAGATAATAAATGTCATGTTATGCAAGGTAGTTTCAGTTAAAGACATGGTGAAATTTCTTTTGAGATTGATAGATATGAATACAATTTTAAAGTTTATAATTTTTATACCAACATTTTTAACAAAAAAAAATTACATTTTTTAAAAGTAAATAACCCAAATAATGTTTGTGTAGTAATTTTAATTTTCTAATGTAAAGAACATTAATGTAATTAGTAATTACTGTAGGGTGTTATTTCAGTTTCATACTATAAAAAAAATTTAAATTAAAACTTGCCTAATTATTACAAAAAAATGAACTTTTTTTGTTATATACATTTTTTTAATTTATTTACATATAAACAAAAATGTCATGTGTAATGATTTATTTAACTAAAAATAATTATAAATACTTATTCTTTAATCATTGCCATATTTTGATTTTTAATTTCTATTTATTTGTACAGAGCGCCGAAGTAAACGGAAAATATGTGAACTAACTTTAAAAATTTGCAGCGGTAAATGTTTCAACTAATTACAATTAGCAAGTACCATCCGCTTGAAAAATTAAATTACAATCAAAATTCCTTGATTGCGTTGGGTTTGTTTACATCTTTACATCCTGTTTTCTGAAAAATTCGTAGTTATTCAGTTGGTTTTTAAGACTTTTTTAAACTCTGAACTAGAGGTAAGTGTATTTATAACATTTTTTAAGTATAACCTTTGTAGCATAACCTCATTTGTTACTTTAAAATCTGTACTTAATTCCAGTGTTAATTCTACGAACAACAGCTAATTTCTGATTGTTTCAGCTATTATTTATCAACATAAAATCTAAATCGAAGAAAACGATTTATTCTGAAATAAGAAACATTATTAAAAATGTTGTGAAGATTTTCGATAAACTCTCCCTTTAGAGAAGGCAACCAAGTAGCTGTAGCTGTAGCTGTAGCAACGTGCAAATCAACTACATTTATAAAAAAATCTGGAGTGAATCGATAACAAACAGTCATGGAATTTTAAGATCTCCCTCGAAGAAAAAAGAAGTATTCCACAATACTTCAAAAATAATGAAGTAATGACACCAAATGAAATGCGTAAAATGTTAGTGAAACAATTTAATTATACGAAAACATATGTAAACGAACATGGGCATACAGTGTTACGTCATCGTCATCGTCAACATGTGAATCACTTGGCACAAAAAATGTAACTGGATGTAACTGTCGGAAACCTGACGTTTATGATGAACACTGGGTCATCTGACGATAAAAGTTGTAATGGAGAAAACGAAAGTGACGGTGATTGATTTTTTTATAATTGTGTTTTTCGATGTAAATAAGTAATTTTTAGAATTACTTTTAGAAATATGTAATTATTATATTTTGTAACGCCTTACCTAATATTTTAAAAAATAAGTGTGTAATTACAATTTATTTTATTAATATTAAAGTCATAAAGTGTTTTTCACAAAGTCTAATGATTATCTACACGGGTCGCATATGAACGATTTGAATTTCCTACCAAAATATTTATTTAATTTGAGTGTACCTTTAGAATTAAAGTGAGATCAGTCACGTCTCCCCAGGGACTTTGTTTATTCAGCTCAACTATATAGAAATTAATTTCAGTCTTTTGCATTAAATAAAAAATGTTTGGTTTGACCGTGAAAATTATTTGTCACAAAATGGCCACTGATTTTACATTTATGATTAAATATTACTGCAAATAACATATACTAAATATTACTGTTATAATTATATCATTTTTAGTATAACAAAGATGCAATCCTAATATAAAGTATAGAGATTTTTTCCATAACCACACCAACTTTTTTTTAGTTTTTTTTATTTGCTTGTGTATTATGAAATTCAAAGTTTTTCTACAATAACATTTAATTTATCTTTATTTGTAGACTAAATATAAACTAACCAAATCCTGGTATGTATTAAAATCAATTTCATAATTTATTATATTTTGTTTTGATTTAGATGATAACAGATTTTCTATTTCTTTTTGTGCACACCTACAGCTACACCTACGAGATAGGCTAGCCAGCTAACAAAATAACGAGACAAATTTGGTACGGAGTAGAGATTTGGGAATGGAAAGAGCAAGGGCAACTAAAAACAATTATGGAAAAGTACTAGAAATAAGTATTAGGACTGATACAGAAACTCCAGGATACATAATAACAGAGAAGGTAGGCGGAAAAATAAAAATCAACGCAGAGAAACCGACGGTAAAATACGAAGAAGAGATAAAAAAAGAAAAGAATACAACATTTTGCAAAAATGTTAGAAATTGGTAAAAAATAAATTACGGGCAAAATGATAGGAAAGCATATTATGAGAGAACTGATTATGCAAGAGACAATGTGAAAAAGCTATTAGCAGAAGGCAACAATATAAGAGAAACGTTTGTAAGGAGAGACAAAGACGTACAGCAACAAGAGAGGAGAGCGAAGATAAGACAGTCTAGATGCTATGAGCACTATGACAAAATAAAGAAAGAAAGATTCAGGATATGGAGAAAAAAATGAAGAAGTAGCGAGATTAAGATGTAAAAATGAAAAAAGAAGAAACAAATATTAGAGGAAAGGCACGCCGAGGTTATGCAAGCTGTGTGGAGAGGGATGGGAAAAACTTGACTACATGCTGAAAAGAGCTGAGGAAACAAGAGAGAACAAGAAAAGAAATACTGAAAGAAAAGTACTTAGTACAAATTTTCGGCAAAAAGGCGACTTCTGATCAGATTTCCAGTAGTTTGTTATGTTACTTCAAACTGTTTGACGTCAAAGAGGACGTCTTTTATTCTGTATGAGGCAACTATTGCGGAAAAAATAAAAATTGGACTATACATTATGTCCAAAATAATACATGTTTTCCTGCAACTTGTTCACATATTGCTACTATATGAAAACGAAAACTTATTTACATTCTCAAATTTGAGCAAAAAATTTATACAAAATACAATGTCGGCTATTAGTTTTAATAGAAACGTTAGACAAGAATTTTTTGAGGATACTCCATTTATTATGTTGGATTATAAGACTTACACTGAGTTGTCAACTACAATTTTGTTGAAAAATGGAGATAATAGGCAAGAAGGATTGGATGTTACTTTACAAACATATGTACAGGTTTCTTCACCAAACCTGACGAGAGCAGCTTATGCGCAGAATGAGCGTTTAAGTTTGGATTTCATAAGCGTACAGTCGGTAGATGGGTACTTTTAAATCTTGTTTTCATAAAAAGAGATTCAAGAACAATTCGAATTTATTTAGGTAGACATCATTTCTCTTAATTTAACTTAAAAATTATTTGGTAACAAATTAAAAATTTGTGCATTCTTAAAAAGGTATTATACTTACGGCACAGGTTATGACCGGCAACCGCCAAGTTTCGTAACGGAAACTTACTCGTTAAAGAATTAATAGAAAATTACCAAAAGTTAGGTTTTTATATGATGATATGTTTAGATAACATAGGTTTTTACTATTGCAATGCTAATCAAGTAAAACCAGTTAAGTGTTTTTCATTACAAATTTTTATATTTTTTTTTCATCCTAGAACAGACACAATTTTTTATGCCTATTTTTAAGAAATTAAGCCAGCCTGTATTTTTACGTTTTTACAAAAAACTAGAACAAACAATTTTTAAAAAAATTGACTTTATTATGACGTGTCGCAATAGTTTTTTTTATTTTATTGAAAAATTGTGGTTATACATGTTTTACATTTGGATATATAGATTTTTCAAAACTATTTTGACTCGCAAAGCTATAAATAACTTTAGTAAACCGTATATATTATTTTAATGCAGAGCACAAGTAGTATAACTAGTAAAGTGCTAGTTTGCAAATACGAGTAGATTTGTAGATCAAAGTAAAGTCAACGTCTACAAAATGCAAAAAAAAGGTTGAATGATTCCAAGTAATACATAAGTAATAACAGTAACAAGTTTGACACAAACAACAGATTTTAGTGCCCAACTTCTACTACTAATTTTTTTACTTTGTACCTAAAAAAGTATTTTAGAAATTAATAACACTAAATACACGTACAAAATATTCAAAATAAATCGTCAAAGCAGAACATGCACGGTACTTTTTATGTGTTATTTGTTAAGATGAGTTTTGGTTACTTTTTATGTAATTTTTTTGTGAAGAAAATTAAATGGTACTTTGATTAACTGTTTATATCTGTTATCAGTTTTTGTTTAATTATAATTATTACTGTATCAAAAATTAATATTTATTTTAATTTACTTGATGGGTAAAAATAAAATTGCTATAAGCTTGAAAACTGTATAATATTGTTAGTTTATTAAGATTAATTAATGCTAATGGTCTATTTCTTCCTTGTTGACGTTTAATGTAATACTTTTGAATGACATCATTCTTGAAATTTAAACATCTATATACTTCTACCATTAAGCAATAACATTTATCAAAGTTGTGTATACAAAAACACGTAATTTTGATAGAATACTTCACTTTTTTTTCTGCAATAATGATTATAATGCAACGTTTACATTGGTAATCATGGCTAATAATTGATTATTTGTTTTAGTAATATAAATTTGTTACATATTAGTTGTATCAAAATTGTTTCATTTCTTATCAGTCAGGTGAAAGTAGTTTAAATGAGCAAGTAAATTATATACATAAATAATGTATCATATTATAACTGTGTACCTACTACTTGACGTTATTAAAACATTGATTATTGATTGATTTACGTGCTATTTCTATTTTACTATTAAATCAACAGTGTAAATTTAAAATTTTCTTAGATAATCACAGTTAATGGTTGCAAACATGTAACTAGACATCCTAGCATCTAGATAACACAATTATTAGTGTTTGCTCCCCTTCTGTGATAATTGCGGAAGTTATATAATTATTAAAGTTAGAGCGTTGAGTTTTTGCCATTCAATTATTGGCAAAACCGGAATGTTTTAGATTGTTTAGTAACCAAACCAAAACAAGTATTAGTTAAATAACCTTTTGTGTATAAAATTTATATATTTGTAGTAATTTTTTTTAATATCATTAAAATATTTTTACAGTTTTGACGTTAGAGGAAAACCGTTATCCCAAGCTCGACACTGGTCAGCACCGGAAGTATTTGGATCTAGGGCGTACTTCCGTACAATGTCCGAACCCGCGCAGCTCGTCATCGACGACATCCGGCGCCACGACGAGGGCGTTTACCGTTGCCGAGTGGACTTCCGTAATGCCCAGACCCGCAGTTTCCGTTATAATCTTACCGTTATTGGTGAGTAGATCTTATAAGGATTATTAAATGAATATAAATTTATGGTAATACTTCAGCGTAATTTGAAATTTAATTAATCTACATCTACTAGATTTAGTAGTAATTGTTAAATTCAATTTGTAAAGGTAACATTGTGGAATCACATAAGAAAAGTTATGTTATTAAATTAGACGGAAATTACGTTTTATATAGATCGGTTACATAAACGTTAGGCTATAATTAAAACAATAACAACATTAAAAAATATATATTTTGGATTGTTAGATATATTAACGTTTATTGTTGGTAAAATTAAAAAGTATTAAATTTTTTTTTTAAATTGCATTAAATAACAAAGTAACAAATACATTACGTTACAATTAAGTTGCTGCAATTTGTACTTTAAATTAGTATAAAATTTTTGTTTCACATTTACAAAGTTCACATTCAGTTTACGTTTATCTTCTTTGCTGTATTAGAATACCGAATAAACGTAGGTACGTTACGATTTTAATAATGATTAACGTAACTACTTTAGTAAAATCGTATAAGATGTGTCTGCCCAAACAATATGTTACTAAGAACTTAAAATTTCAACGATTTTATAGTCAATGTCATATCAAACATACATTTGTACATGCACATAATTTAATTTATTCAATATTGGTTTTGTTGTTATTTGCTTATCTTTTTAATAATTTTCCTATGTGCTATGAGTTCTAGGTATAACACAAGTTATTGTTCTTGTATACAATTTATTTACTTAGATTACCTTTAACGATAAAAATTAATGTTTTTCAGTACGTCAAAAAATATTTTGAAAGCTTTTTGCGAGCTTTAGTTTTTGGCAAAAAACAAATGTTTTCAAACTAACTTTACGTGTTTATTATAAAATATTACTTGTTTTAGAGCTAGTTTTTTTAATTAAAAACAATAAATTATATTCAATCATGTTTTATAATGTACAATGTGTCTTACTAATTACATATTAAATAATAGCTATATACGTAACAAGTACACAATGTAGTTGATTCAAGTTAATAAATAAAACTAGTTAGTATCTATAGCACAAAAAGATGTATATTTTTGGCAAGTAATTGTTTTGCTAAGATTTGTTGAGTTTTTGTAATAGTATATTAAAAAACTTGAGTTTTTACTTTTGTTTTTATTTTATTTTTTAAATTTTCAGAATAACAAAATTAAAATTAAAATCATATCCGAAAAGCTTTTGCTTTCCTATTTCGATATACAACAGAATAAATATAAACCGTCGACTTTGTAGAGCATCTATTTGATGCTGAAATATTGTTTAAATATGTACAAGAATGTCGCCGTATCAAATGACAAGCTGGCACCTAGTAATGAAAATTTTTGTAGGTTTTATGTATATCTACAGCTTTTTCTGTAATAATATTTATTTTAGGTGGTTTTAATAATGGGATACAATGGCGCTTGTTGAAAATGCTGTTCACTAACTTATCGATACACTTTCTGATTTGATAAAAGTTCATATGTAGTTTAGCAAAGCATAATGAGCAATGTTTTACAAATTAGTGCAGATGTCATAGAAGTAGTTGCTTATATTAGATGAAGAAGGTAATGTCGATGAAAGTAACGATAACTAAATGCTCTTTGTCTTATTTTTATAAATACGTATATGATAAGTATTGGTTTGTATAAAATATACGTTATTTATGTAATAAACTAAAATCTGTTTATAATTATTTTTATATACCATTTTATATAACATACAAACATCACAACTTGGATATCTCCGCAAAAGCAAGTGAAAATCATCGATAAAAACCAATTGACGATTTGTGTGCTCATAAAATAGTCAGATGATGTAGACCACAATTATTGTTAATAAGGAGTTTATCAGCTTCGTTTAGCAACTTGGTAACTCCAAAGTATATCATTTTTTTTTTGATTATAGTGATCAGGTTACTTAACCTACAATTATTGGAAATGTTTAATTATAATAATGGAGAGGTAAATTTTTTAATTTATTTTTTATTTAAAAACGTTAACTAATACAATATACGTAACCTCAGAAAAATCGTAATTTGCTTCTAAGATTTTATTGGTTAAAAAAAATCCAGCGTTAATAGAAATTCGTTGATTTCATTGGTTTAAAAGTAGTGCAGTAATAGGGGCTATTACTGCACTACTTTTGATACATTATTATACGTTAATATAAGTATTAATGAACGATCTACGGAAAAAACATGAACAATCTCGATTACTGTACGAATATCACCTTTAACCATAAGTCCAGTTTTTAATAAATCTTTTATTGAAGAATTACAAAGCAGAAAAGTAAACATTCATTTAGGTACAAACACAACAAATTGCAATATCTTTTATTTATAATATGACCGAGGTCAATAATTGATTAATCATAATTACTTGAAGATTTACTTTCATCAGTTTTCCAACCGTATTCATCTGAATAATATTATTTACTATAAATGTAGATCTTTCCACAACCTCATCAACTAAACAATCTGCTTTCCACATTTCTTCACGAAGATAGGAGATACAATTACGCTGTTTTTCCCAATCGTCACTTGCATTTTTTTTAAATTAAAAGGCCGTTGTTTGCAAACTCATATAAACTACCCGCATGTACTATAATAGGTTTTTGCACAGTTCGATCCAAATTATAAACACCTGGTTCTTCTTCGGACTGCCAACCTAAAATAAATATCATTACATTACATTACATTCACGTTCTTCCATCCACTTGATTTTGTTTTTATTTTTTCCACTAACGCTTTGACTGTAGGTACTTAATGATCGACTGTATACATTTCATGCACAGATCTATTTAAACTTTGATAAAAATATTTGAATTCAATTTTGCTCATAGCACCAGTTCGACGCTTCTTAAGAGTGAGTCTCCGGTAGCATCAAATTTTTTACGAATATTCTTAATAAAACTTAAGGATTTTCTTGTTTCAGCAACAGCAAGTTCAGAACCTTTTTCAATTTGATATATATATTGACCAGCTACTTTATGTTTATCGATGACATTACGAATAATGTTTCGTGCTTCTGGATGAACAACTTTTTTGCTTTCCATGAATTTAAACTGTAATACAAAACAAATATTTGAATAAATGCTATTTTTTACTATAACCATAATAAATAACTTTTTTTGTTTTTTTAACCTAAAAATACTTACCAATTGTTTTAAAGGTAAATTGAAATATATTGTTTTAAAAATAACATATTTGTATACAAACAAGACAAAAATTCATACATAAAAGCAAACAGTAATATGAAAAGCCAAAATAACAACGTAGACAGAAACCAAAACATCGATAAAATTAATAAATAAATGCTTATGATTTCAAATGTAATTTAACGAATCGCGCTATATGATCGGCTGACACAATTTGTCTTTTAAATTAATGCTCATATTTTCCGAGGTTTTTGTAAGCTTGGTAGCGGCATAGATTATAAATCAGACGCAATTCTTATTCATAGGTATATCTAAGACCAAAACTAACATTTCAAGAACATTTGAAATAGCTAATACGTAATGGATTGAATTAACTGAAAACTTACTTTCTAAGAAAATCACACATAAACGATTTTTTTTTGACGAATCGTAACCTCTAACTTATAATTATAATAATTGCGCATTCCAAGGCAGTTCAAACTAAATTATTTATTGTTGTGGATTCTTTGGTACTTTTTACCAAGCGCAAATTCCTTACACAATAATTTTTTGTATTATGTTATCAATACAATGAAATACTTGTTCTCAAGATAATGAAAATTAAAATCAATAAGTTTTTTTTATTGGTTGTTAAAAAGTTGGAGCATTTGGTTGAAGATAAAAAAAATATTACGTATGACGTATCTACGTAACCGACTATGAAAACAATAACAAACGGGTGCGTCAATAGTCATATGCGCACGCGTACACTGTACGTTGATAATTTTACTGATACCATTATTAACAAATTTGCACAGTTGCAAGACAGACGAATAAATTTAACTTATAAGAATCCCTAATATTTTGTTTTTCTTTAACCAAGATTTCTCGGCTCCCGTAAAAAATAGTTTAAATAGTCTACATCACCTGATTAAAAAAATTCGCCTGGACGCTAATTACCTAAGCGCCTACCCTATTTATAGACCCACTAGCCGCCACTGGCGTACAGATACTTATACAGGATGGTTGTTAACTGTATAATCGAAGGATTACTTCTTAACTGTTCGACACATCACGACGAACTTTGGTACGGCAATACATAATCAATGGACCTATATTTTAAAAGTATTTAAATATATACAAGCTGTTTTACAAAAAAATGATAATAGTTGAGTTTTAAAATAAGTATAATGTTTTTTATCTTATATCTTTTTATATTTAGATTCTACCTATAACCAAATGATAATAAGTTTCACAGCTATACAACTAGTTTTCTTGCAAAATTGATTCTTTTATGTAAAACGGTTACTTAAAATTTAAAAATTCAATGGAACAAACAAAAAACGCCAAATAGTTAAAGCAAATATTCAATATGCTGACCGTACCTTGCTAAACAGTTTTGAGTCGCTTCCAAAAACAAAAATTGTACCCGTTAACATTTTTAACAGAAATGGATTGAAACGTAGTTGTGATTGTATTTCTCATGTTTTTGCTGATGGTGGATAGGTGTTTGTAATTTTTTTCTTGTTCTACAAGAACGGTTAGTCTAACGGTTATAAAACATTATTATTTAATATATACATTTTACGTAAAATTCAAATATAAAAAAAATTCAGGGTGTTACATTCGAAAAGACAGAAAAATTACATTTTACGTAAATTATTGGCTCTATGTAGTTTTACGTTTTTTTGAAAAAAATAATACGTATTTTAAAACTTTCGTATTGATGTTAGAAAACAAACAAAAATTATGAAAGCCCTAGCACCGTGAATCCAAAGTTGGCAGCAACGAAAAACAGCAAAAATTATCGTCAATAAAAAATAGAACCAAACCAAACCAAAAGCAAAAATAACATTAGAAGAAATAAGTGAAGAAATAACAAATAAAAACCTAGCAAATACGGAATAGAGCACTAACAAAACCGCGGAGGAATCAAACAACACCATACAAATTGTATTGCATACATCAAAACAGGAATTTAAAAAGACGCTACTATGGAGTGATAAAACGGAATCAATTAATGAATTTAAAACAGAAGAAATGAGAAAAAACAGACTTATGCTCTACGCAATAAGGAAGGAATGGTAATGTACGACAGAGATAAAATATTAAAAATAGTAGAAAAATTTTACACAGTACGAGTCCAAAACACTTTACAAAAGAACTAGAGAGAATAACCAAATAGAGTACAAAATGAAGAATTTAAGATCAGAAAAACAGTCAAATCTAACAAAGCCACAGGAGAGATTGATATATCTATAGATATGACTAAGGAAGGAGAAATAAAATTACAGATTTGCGAATTAACTGCCTGAAATACATTGAAATACTATAAAAATAATTAAACATAGCAACTACACCTAATTTGAAGGCTCTACTAAGAGAAGAACAATAAAGTATTATTACAGGTGTGGAATAATAAATTTCAAAGGAATAAATGAATAATAATGCTATATTATTATTCAAAAAGGGAGAAAGCACAAAACTAGAAAACAACCAACGGATTATGTTATTATCACACCGGTATAAGCTATTGACGATAATTTTAACATACAGATTAACAAAAAAGTAAGATTATTATTAACCTCAGGAACAAGCAGGATTCAGTCAAAATTACGACACTAATGATCACCTGCTCACAATGAAAATAGAATATGAAAAACCAAACGAATATAGATTTCCCTTGTATACGAAGTCTGATTATTAAATAACAAGACTGCGTGCGCAGTAGGCGTCTTAGAGAGGAAGGAAGAGAAACGAATGCAGAGTAGGTTAGCGTGTGGGGTCGGCTACGCCAGTACAAAAACATGTTTTTGTCGCTTTAGTAGTATTTTTTTCATAGAAGTTAAAAACGAACGCGGTTTTTTCTCCTGCCGATAACAATGTGTGACGAAAAACATGAGCAACGAATTTTTGTCAAATTTGTAGTTAAATAAAAAAAACTCCAACGGAGTGCTATAAATTGTTAAAAAAGGCATACGGTAAAAATTCTCTATCTCGTGCACGTGTTTTCGAATGGCATAAAACGTTTTCTGAAGACCGAGAGAGCATCGAAGATAATCAACGTCTAGGTCGACCTGTGTTTGTTTCAACTCTGCAAACAGTGATCAAAATCAATAAAATTGTGCGCGGAGATCGTCGTATGAGCATTCGGATGATTGCTGAGACTCTAAACGCCGATAAAGGAACGGTCAGAAAAATTTTACATTACGAATGTAGAAAAACATGAAGAAAGTCTGTGCGAAGTTCGTCCCAAAAAATTTGATCCCCGACCAAAAGCTCGTCCGTCAACAGATCTGCTCAGATTTTCTTCAGAGGTTAGATGAAGAGCCTGAGTTGATGGAAAACATTATCACTTGCGATGAAACCTGGATATTTCAGTACGATGTTAAAACTAAACGGCAATCCATGCACTGGTAAACTCCTTCATCGCCAAGAATGAAAAAAGCAAGGATGTTCAAATTAAAATTTAAGCCCATGCGAATTGTTTTTTTCGACATCAACAGCATCGTGATGATTGAATGGGTTTCAGAATGTCAAACTGTAAACCAAACTTATTATTTAAAAGTTTTGGCAACACTGCGAGAACGAGTTTGTAAGAAACGGCCGGAGTTGTGGCAAAAAAAGTCGTGGATCTAGCACCAGGACAATGCACCTGCACAATGCGCTGTCTGTGAAGCGTTATTTAGCCGCTAAAGGCACTCCAGTGCTCGAACACGCGCCGTATTGGCCTGATTTAGCGCTTTGTGACTTTTTCTTGTTTCCGAAGATCAAGTCTGCCTTAAAAGGAATCCGGTTCGAGTTGATGGAAGAGGTGAAGCGAAAACCGGCGGAGCTCCGAAATGCTCTCACAAAAGAAGACTTCCAGCATTGCTTTGACCAATGGAAAAAACGAATGGAACGGTGTGTTGCGAGAGGAGGGGAGTACATTGAAGGAGAGCATTCGATTGTAGAACAATTTTTACAATAAATCTCTTTTTTATATGCAGTTTTGTTATTTAATAGCCAGACCTCATATAGCATTCGTAGACTATGAAAAAGTCTTTGATAGCATAGAGCAATGGGCTGTCTATAAGGCGTTAGCAACAACTGAATAAACCAAAAATATATAGACTTAAGAAAACATTCAAACAAAGAAGCTACAGCTAAATACATTCTGCACGAAAAAACAAAACCAGGCCCACTTAAAAGAAGAGTTACACTTGTTTTCACGTATGCTCAAAGACATATTTAAGAAATTGAATTGGGAGGATAAGGAAATCAATGTAAATGGGGAACAATTGTATAATCTATGATCTGAAAATCTTTGGAAATAAATTTGTGTCCATATAAGTTTAATAAAATTCAATTCACAGTGATATGATGGCAAACGTTTACTGGCTTTTGCCGTTTCATCCACCACATACTTTGTCACAAGAATGTTTGTCTTGACATATCTTCCTCAAATTCAATCAATTTACTTGTCAACGAAACTTGTATATCAGTTTTTTTTTGTTGCGGAAGTTAGATATTTTTCACTTTGTTGCTATGATATCAAGCATTATCTAACACTTTTTTATAAAATATTTAGCACTGACTCAAACTTGTTTTCGAATACTCTAAAAATAATGTTTTATGGTAGTCGTCAGTTTTTTATTTACTTTACGACGTTAACTTAAGTTTAAGGTTTGTCAAACTCTCATCTTTGTTAATACAAGTTATAATTTTGTTGTATTGTTGGTAATTCGATATGTAAAAAAAACGAATGCACAATGCGTCTTAGAGCACTTTTCATTCCATCCGTAACAATGTCTAATATTGACCTTGATCTACGCTACGATTCACTTTCGAATGCGATACGTGATTTGGGTTATATTCAGTTAGCACATTGTATCAGTAGATACAGAAACATCTATAAATAAATAGTTAGATTACATGCTGCTGTAGCTGTAAATTTACTATAATTTGTTTTCGAACTACTTGGTTAACTTTGTAAATTTTATGTATATTTAAAATAGCTTTTATATCGAGTACTAATAATTTTTTTTCATTTACTTTTTTTATTGTCAAAAAATTCATAATAATGTATTAGATAATCTATACATAGGTATTTGGAATTTTCAGGTAAGAGGTATTTCAAAAAATTATGTCTTACTTTGATAATCACGATAGCAGATAGTCTCTAAAAAAAATTATTTTAAAATAATAAACTGTGTACACCTAAAAAAATACTGATAAAAGTTAGCAAAACGCTGAAATACGAAGGTTATTAGAACACAACAATTTCGTGAAGTACATCAGACTTTTAATGTAAGTTTCTCGTGTACTTTAAATAAACCAATCACAAATTTGTGGGAGGGACTCATTTCCATCTGTTGGGCAACTGAAGTATAGCATTATTATAGACGCAAATTATAAAAAGGTTTTTGCAGTCAACATAAACAAGTTATTTTCTGTTGTATAAAAATATTCTTATTTTGTGTCTGTATTAGCATTATTTGATGAGGCGGTGATTCATTGTTTTGTGATAATTTTGCAGCCAACAGTTCCTCACCTTATCACTTATTAGCCAGCTAAAAGACTTTAGATTACAAAAATTGTTAAAATTTAATATTATTATAAACGGGGTTTGAGGCTCGCTTGTTTTTTTATCACTTTAACCTGTTAAAAAATGTTCGTCGCGTCGTGATCAGATTTAGTTTTTGTTGGAAAAACTTGACTTGTTGATTTTACGTGTTAGAATATGAGTGAATATTTTTTTCTAAAATTAATTTTGTTATGCCAGATTTTTGTATTTTCACGACTAATCAGGAAAATCATTGCTTTACTCTTTATCTTTAGTTTTATTTTTACTTTTAGAATATCGGACACAAAATTGTCAAAATGTGTTTGCTCAGGATAATTAATCTAAAAATAAAACTAATTATTATTGACGAAGATATGTCTTAAAGATGGAAATTTTTGTTTTGTGTAGTTTATTATTTATACTTTTATGCTTAGTGACACAGTTGGATATTTGATATTAATTTTGTGTGAATGTTTTAATAAAACACTGTGAGTTATTATTTCATCTAATCTAACATATTCAATATCTCAGTTTCCATGTTGTGGCTAACACATTTTTATTTGATTATCTACATACGTACGTATAAAGCAATCAAATTTTTATTGCTTATTGAATCTTTTAGTCCTGTACCACGAGTTTTAATAGTAACCAAAGCAAAAAATAAATATAAGACATACATAACTTAAAAGTAACTATTAATGAAAAGTATCGAACTTGTCTGTAACTATTGGTTACAAAATTTGTTGTCTTTAAAAGCTACAATTTTACGGTTTATCAGTTCAACGTAAATTAAAGTAATAAACATTTTTTATAATGTTAACTGTAACTGTGTTTTTTTTCTTTATGTTTGATATTTTTCAAGCAACAAACTTATTGTTAAATAAATTACAAACTAAACAGTTATTTTTCATTTTTGTGTTTGTAATATTTTTTCTATCAACAAAATTTGGTGACCGTTAATAGGCGTGTCATTGGTGCTTCAGCACTGACTACGATGCTACGATTCAGTTTTCCACTTTACATAGACGTAGTGCTAAAAGTTTGGTGCTATGAAGCCCTCTATTTGTTGTTGCAGTTTTTTCTCACGGGATTTGTTTACTTCTAGCGTAGTAAACTTTAAATTACATTTTCAACTAAGGAAGATACTGAACAGCTATTAGAACAACGAACACGAGAAGTTTGTATTAGAGTGCTGTTTCTTTATGCTACAATGTAATGTAAACAATCGAGACTTCTATTTTTAAATTTTAATATTAATTTTTATAACAAGATTAGCTTGAAATTTTTGTAGTAAAATATAAATTATTTGCAATTTAAATCTATCCCGTAATAGCCATTTTAATTTTTGTTTTGTAATGTTACTATAATTTTTATATAGCCCGTAAAATCAATAACATTTATTGCATCAGCAATTCCAACTGTTAGTGTTTAATCGTTTTCTAAATACTAGAATATATGTACGTGATATTTGCAATTACACTAAAAGCATAGCGCATTACTTAACCACTATCTAACAGAAGTTTAATTTTTATTGCAAAAGAATAAAGTTTCCAATGTTATTAAAAAATATTAATCAGTTGGATAAGTTGTATTCTTTTTAAATGACACAATTACAGAGTTAATAGCAAACAAATTTAGATAATTACACAAATCATCAGAGGTTGACATATGTAATAACTATTGAATACTCAATATACGACCAAACACGCAACATGTCATGTTATGTGTTTTGAAACTAAACTGTGCAGTTGTAATCAAACTTAAAAGATTATTTTAAAGCGTAACGTGAACGTAAAATATGTTTATAAATAAAGCGTAGTCTGTAACAAAAATTAATTTATCTTATATATTGATTGGCATAAATAACATGGCTTCTGGATTAAACGTTGATGTGTTATGGTATCTTAATTATACTATGTAGCTTAGAGTTCACTAACGCCAGATGTGCATTTTCATCACATGCCTTAAATTCCCAGAATTCTTACAAGTCGATCCCATCGTTTCTAATTCTCTTAAACCTTAAATATATAAGTAACGTGAAATGTGAATTATGCAATTTTTATAAAAACTTTATATATTTTTATAATAAACATAAACGTTTAAAATCTTTATAACATTGTTTTACTTTAAAAAAACAACTTCTTTATTTAATAAATTTTAATTTGTTTACTAGAAACATCAATCATCATTAAAAAAAGAGCACGAACGTTAAGATAAAAAATTCATTCAAGCTTTTTTCGTGCTATCATATTTAAATTCAAAGATGAAGGCGATTTAGGCTTTAATAAATTACTTTTAAACTTTCAAGCCTACGACTTAAATTAAAGGGTTTTGAAAATCATTTATTAAGACAACCTTAAAAGGATATAATGGCAGTGTGTCACATCTAAAGGAAACTAATATAGAAACTTCAATCATACTTTAACGTTTTGTTGTGTTTCAGACAGAATTTTTGATGGTTAATTTTAAAGAAATATTTTTGTGAATAGAGTTGAAAGATAAATTCAACGGCAAAAAGGTTGTACGGAAAACACAAAATTTTAATTAAAC
Source organism: Aquatica leii (assembly GCA_035610365.1). Taxonomy (NCBI): domain Eukaryota; kingdom Metazoa; phylum Arthropoda; class Insecta; order Coleoptera; family Lampyridae; genus Aquatica; species Aquatica leii. The sequence goes on from CM069432.1 coordinate 54,548,509, forward strand.
ATTAAAACAAGCAAATTAACATGCGCATAATAGCGATGTATTGCTTTTAATATTAAAACTGTCTTATTTTAACAATATAATTAATTCTTAATTTACTCATTATTATTGTTTATTTTATAATTATTATGATACCGGGATAACCGAATACATTAAATGTATTGTTCTCAATTACCTATCTACATTTATAAGGTTCTCTATCGAGATTATGCCCGCACCCAGCACGTCTGTAATTACTTTAAAGATGATGGTAAGCTTTTTAGCTGTAACCCACAATTTTGAACATCTGTATATGTCTTCTGAACTTGGTAGTTTAACATTACCAAATTAAACACAAAAAATAGAACGGTATTATCATCTTTAAATAAAATAATTAATTGAAATTAGTTGAAAATGTGTATTTATTAGACTTATTTTTAAAACATTAAGTGGATAAAAAGAATTACATAAAAATGTTTTTGTTACTTGTTATGTCTGTGCTAATATAAATTATGTTAAATATAATTAAATTTAATTTGGTATTAGTTAGAAAACTATGATTTGCTTGCATTACTTTACATTACTTTAAACTTATTTATATTATTACGCACGTTACTTTTTTAGTGGAAGAAGTTACAATTGCAATTATTTAGTTTTTACTTATTAATAATTTAGTTAGATTAAAGTTCTTTGTACTATAATAAACTGCTTTTAATTTTTACGTAGTTGTAAGAGTTATAAGTAAAGAGTGGAAATTGTGGCAGTAAAAATCTTCAAAAATTGCGACATTAATTGCATATAAAATTTTCCAAAATTGCATTAAAAACTAGGAAAATTGCAGTACAAAAGATAATAAAATGAAATCAATTGGTGTATGTGTTTTGTACTCGTATAGATATTTTCCCATCATTTACATAAATTTCACTGTTAGTGCTATATGTTTTAATTTACGTATTTACTTGTAATTGATGCAGGTAACTTAAGCATCTTAATTAGTGCAAAACGTCTCAAAACTATCAAAAACTTATATATGGTAACACGCATTAAAAGCATAACAAAACTTTAAGATCAGGTGATTATGATCTTACCACCGTTCGTTTAAATGAGTTAGACAAAGTTGCATTTGATAAAACAGCACAATTCTGGAGTTCTATTGTTTTTATTTATTTATTTTAGTATTCACCTGATGACCATTGCAGATACTCTAGCAATTGAAACGTACTGTATACTGCATATTGATTTATTTTTGAAAAATAACTACAATGGAAATCCAGAATTGTGCTCTTTATTACCGTTGTTACCAAGAAACCCGGGAAAAAACGTCTAAATGTAGAATTTATTTGTAATTTAATTTTTCTTATTAAATTGCAAGAAATTTGCATCATTGCTGAAAATTGCTGAAAAATTGCAATAACACCCAGAATTGCAAAAATTGCAAAAAATTGCAAATGCCACAACTTCCGCTCTTTAGTTATAAGTAAGCATGGTTTTTACATATCGATATCAATCACTCAAGCTTAGAATAGGAATAAAATAGAAAATACTAACAAAGAAATTATGTTTATTAAATACAGTTTTTTTGTTTTTAGAAACTATTTATTATAATTTAAACGGTAAAAGAGTAATTTAGGTTTCGAGCAGTTTTTTGTTCATTTATAACAAAGTTACAAAAGATTGCATGCATAAATCATAAAAAAATAAAAAAAAAATAAATAACTAATATTCTGGGTACATATTAAACGAAAATAAAGTTGTATAATAATTCACCAATTGTTTGTATTTAACATTTATTCATGAAATGCCTGGGAATCGTTTCTCATAACCTCATCATCGCTGGAAGATGATGAATCAGCAACACCAATGACATATGGAGAATTTTTTGCGATAAAAAATGATAAGACCGTTCATTATTAAGAATTGCTGCGCATTGATAAAACATCGTTCCGTACTTGTCTGTTGACGTTTGTGTTGTGCATCTTCACACTCTATCTATACTCTGTCTACACGTATTATTTCCATTGTATTCTGGTTCCGAATGTAACATAACGTTTACATTTTGCTAAATTGTGCGGTGCTTCAGCCGTTACCAATATACAGGAACACGTTCCGTACTCGTTTGTAAACGCTTTTGTTGTGCATCCTCTCGTTTTGAAAATAATTTTATATGTTTTATAGACACCGCTTTATAATTATTCTGTTGTTTCAAAGTTTGTCGCTGTCGATGCCGATACAGCCAACTGCTTTCAGCAATCCTAATCACACTAGACGGACCAGCTCCTGTATCCATACACACACTTATACATCCCCGGGGCGCTAAAATGCAATAATAAAAAAAGATTAAAAAGCCAAACAAATAGATGATGTACTCATCTCTTTTTTTTGTTTTTAATAATGTTTGGTTAATTTGGACATAAATATTAAAAAAAATTCTAAATAAATAATTAAGTAATTGACTAATGCATTTGATTTTTGCTTAACTTAGTACCTAAAAAAAACTTGTTAACTGTTCACCAACCAGCGCACTTTCAGCAATTGTAATTACATTAGACGGTGTAATTGCGGCATCTTCACACACGTTATAATTTCAGTGTGTGCTTACTAATATACGAGAATTACCAATGGTAAAATTTAAGAAGCAAAACGAAAGTAATATGTTTAAGTAAACATTTGAATTCAAGAGAAAGAACTGACTAATTGACTAACGTTTGGGCAACCAGCTATCGTTACACGTTTAGTGGTTTTGTAAATGTTTATAATAATATAAACGTTTAAACCGTTACACGTTCAAACATTTCATCCCTAGTCCGAAGGCACCCTAATGTATTTAGTTATCTTGTTTATTGAGAAACAAGAGTAAGTACTTACCTCTTTGTTTATTACTTACCACCACATCGTTACCCAAATATGTAGTGATAACATGCTCCATCTTTAACTACTGCCAATGCCAAACCACTACTAATTTACTACTGGCCCATCCCAAGTACCTATCCTGTGTTGACATTTCCTCGTTTTATTTTTGTTCTGTACGGCGAACAGATATAGTTAAGTTTCTCCCCATAAATCCGCACTAAATTTGAATAAATTTTTTTTATTGGTTAAAATTTTCAAGTCAGTATCACAACAAACACCTGTATTTTAATGACATACTTCGGTTTAATGTTTGACATTTTGGTTAACTTATTCGCAGTTTTAAGTTTCTATTAATTTTATTCATTTGACAAATCTTAAATGTCTATAAAATATGTAATAATTTTAGTTCCTTAATATGCAAACATTTAATGAAGCCCTCGATTATAGGCGTTTTCAATTTTTAACTGTTCCCTCTAAGTGTTATTTGGTACATTTTTTAAATAAAGTGTGTAACTAAATTAATAAATATAGTAACCGCATTTATTTGTTATAAGTTTACATTACATAATTTTTGAGTTTTTGCGCCTTTACTAATTTGAACCGTGTACACTAGTCTCTTCATACATTGGTTTAAATTATCATACAAAATTAAAGGAGGGGCTTAACTCTATTTTTTCGCTCTACAGCGTAGTCTTGGTTTCGGTGAGGTGAGATGAAAATATTCTAGTTACGGTATTAGCTTCGCTACCGCTTTTGTCACAAACGCTGAAAAAACGGTGCAAGATAGACGAATGTTGCAAATAAACATTTTTATAGAGGATAAAATTTACTACAAAAAAGTTCACTGAAGGGTACAATTACCTTCAATAGTTTATAAAATACAAGTGTGCAAAGTTCTACAAAAATGTCTGGCATTGCATTAAAATTCTGTAAGTCTTAAATTATTAGATATAATTATACCCCTTCGCGGACATTTTTGTAGCAAATTTTGTGCTGTATAAATATGTTCATGTGCAATTTTGCTATCATTATTTTTCAGTATTGCTGAGTGAAATTAAGACTAATTATATTTTTAAAACATAAAACAAATCATAAGGAATATCTTGTTTAATAATAATAAACACCGCATCCAAGAAATACAAAAACTGGAGTGAAATTGGGCACCACCGCAAGTTCCAGATTTGTTTCATCTGAGCGCGTCATCGTTTTGTTACACGAGCTTTCGAATCAAGCAATTAATAATAAAATATTTTTGTAGGATTTTTTGGGCATTACGCCTACAAGTTTAAATTGATAAAAATTAAAAATACAAGGAGAATAATTTTTAGAAGTATTAATAATAGGTTGACGTTTGGAAAAAAATGGCATTAACACTACTAAACTTTTGAGAACAGAAAATTGCTTAAAAGTTGTTTATTTCCATTATGTAATAATATTTTATGTTCCTTTTCAATTAGTATTTTAGGCAACGGCAGCTTTCTGTCAAAACGTTTTTTGTTAGAAGGTAATAATAATTATTCTTAAAAATTATTCTCTGTAGGGGTATTTTTCGTTTTTATTAATTTCTAAAACTTATAGGCCTAATACCCAAACAATCCTGCTAAACCCACAACAATATAGAACTTATCTAATAAAATATTTATTTTTATCTGAAATTTATTTAGTATAGAAGCTAAATAAATTGACATTGGATTTAATAACAGCAAAAGTCAATGATCTTTTGACAAGTAACGAGGTCAAAATCCCAACTATAAAATAGGTAAGGAACAGTGTGAACAGTGTCGGTATAATTGTGAAAAACATTATAATTACTAGCAGACTGCTGTTTCGTTCTTTTGGAACTCATCAGCGCTAGGATACCTTGATGTGTTTCTACAACTATACTAAGAAATAACCGTAATCTTTTATCTCCTGTAGACATTACCAGCATAAAACGTTCTTGGGACGCCATCCTGTGGTAAAAATACGACGTCTGATAAATAGAGAAAACTATAAATTAGTACGGAAAGTGAAAAATTTGACAATGGAATTAATGACAGCAAAAATTAATGTTCTATTGACAAGTAACACCGTCAAAATTACAATTATAAAATAAATTATGAACACTATTAGTATAATTCTAAAAAAGAACATCAAACTAGCGGACATTTTTTTTTCTTTTGGAACTTGTCAGCGCTAGGATGCATTGATGTGTTTCTACAACCATATCAACAGACAACTGTAGTCTTGTATGCCGTGTAGACATTACCAACACATTTGAAATTGCTGTTTGAAGTTTTGCTTTTATAGACCGCGCTCCGATCGATAAAACTAGTTTCCAAATCGCTGGTGAAGGAAAACTAGAATTTCGCTTAATATTAAAAGGATTTTTAATTATTTCAATACATTTCCTATTTTTTTGCTGATAATAATTTGAAACAATTGCCAAAATTTTAGTGTTTTCAAACATTATTTGATGACCCGTTTCTAGTACGTGTTTCACCACTACTGACTTTAAAGGTTGTTTAAGACGATTACACCTTTAATGATCTTTACACGCTTCTACCCGTTTCTTCTAAGTATGCACAACCCCAACAGCAAGACATTATATTTACGAAAAACTCAGGCTTCTGGAGTTGATCTGCCAAAAATAAAGTGTTCTTCTCATAACAAAACAAAGCAACGGCTAGCACAGCTTCTTCGAAGAGGCATCTCAGGCTTTGTTATGTGTGATTATAACGTGAATCTAAAAAAAGACGCCAAGACGATGAAAAATTAAATTTGGGAGATACCGTCTAACTCTCCCGTAGCACGAGAAGAATAAATAACACTACAAAAGTAATAACACCAAATATATATATTTATTATATCACAGAAGCTGAAGAAGGTATATAAACGTAAGTTCTCGACAAGATTTACACGTAGGCCGATTGAATTAGAAGTTGCGGCGAATAGCAAACAACACACCGTATAACAAACTGACCTTGTCAGACTAAATAGTTACATAAACATAGCGTATGAATTTATATTTACAAATTTTTAAACTGTAGACAAACAAAACAATTTAAGTCTTCGAGGCTCAACGCGCACAACTTAGAAGTTCGCGAAGCACAAAAATATAATTAATTGTGTTAATTTAACATGCACGTATGGTCATAAACGACCTAATCACCGAAATACAAATCAAAGAAAGAATTGAAAATAGTAATACTCACAGTTAGGTTTTACCTCAGTCGGACATTAGCTAATCTCCGTACTTGATGCACCTAAAAAGTAATATTAAACCCAAATCTGAACAAGCATCTAATATTAACACAAATAAAAAAGTTTGTTTAGCATCCAATTATTAAGAACGCAAGTGCGCAGCGTTTTCCTTCGACTTAACCAACTAATTTCCCATGTTTATCTTAATTATTCTTCGCAAAGAAGGATTGTCCTGCCTATTTCCAACCCTTGACGGTGGATACGATAAAGACGTTATCAATACTGCGACGTCATGGAAATTTTCTAACGAGGCCACCTGCTAGTTATCTTCGGTGATAACGATGAACATTTGATGGCTACCAAAATCCGCCCGTTTCAACCTTCCAAATGCAATTGCATATTAAGATAGCAGCGTGAAACAATCGAACGGTGAAGGTTAACCCGGGCGTAAAAGTACCAAACTCGCAAATGATCTAATGCAAAATGAAGTGCAAAATGCTGTCTAAAATTTGACAGTCTCAGCGCAAGAGTAGGGAAATTCTCCTGACAAATTTCATACTAACGAGAAATTTTCATACTCGCAAATTGAACTACTAATTTCTTTTTTTTTAACATTACAACATGCTATAAACGCCGTTAAATTGAAAAAGAATAACACCCTTCACCGGATTTAAGAGTTGACCCAGTTCAGGCAAAGTAGAAAACCGAGTAACTGTGTTGTGTTTAGACAACATTTTTCCTATACGGTCTGTGGTATCTTTGACATATGGTAAATAAGCAAAAAAAACTCAGATTTAGACCTAGAATCTGATGTTACTCTTGATTTGGAAGACGTAAACTTGGTAATAGGCCGCTGAAAACTCTTTTCTACTGTAATTGTTTGCGACTAACACTTTGGCTAGATGATTCAACCTTTTTTGAAGATGTTGGGGTTGACTTAAGGAAACAGCTCTGTATACTAAAGAATTCGCTACTGATAATTTCTAAGAAGGGTGATGATTGGACAAGAACTAATAAAAATATATTAGAATGGACAATAAACTTAAAATACCATGTAAAAAAGGTAAAGCTAACAAGCATCAACACTTTGTTGATATAGATGTTGAGATTGTAGAACCGCTAGAGCCATCTCAAGATAATACATACTTATTAACTATGTATTATAGATTGATATACAAGATGCCTGAAGCAAATCATAACAGAAAAATTTTCATCACACAAAACTACAACGGACCGTGGCAGACAATTCAAAAGTAATTTATTTAAAAATTTAGCTAGATTGTTAGGCATACACCATATAAAGACAACAACTTGCCAATGGAACTGAGGAAAAATTTTATTAAACCTTGAAAACTGCTATTATATCTTCTACTACTAAAGTCATAATTGCTTTATAGTGTTCCAGTCAGATTAAGTTAGGATGTTTTCTGTCTTTTAGTATCTTATATATGTATTTATTAATATTATCTAAAAAAAAATTTCTCTCTTGGGGGCATTGAAAAATTTGTCTACTTTTTCAATTATTTTCGTAGTTACAATACAATATTTCAAATTGGCAAACGTAAACTATGTGATGGAATGTCGTCATTTTTTTTTGTGACCTTACCGATCATTTTCGTGAGCTCTGAAATAAAAATTTAGTGATAATAATTAAACAAGCTTAAATCAATTCCATTGTTTATTTGATTGTTAGACAAATTTGGAAAACGCGTTAAGTATTATTAATATTAGGGTATTTTTTGCAGTTTTACAGAATTGATCGAATTTATTTAAACGTAGAGTATGGAATAATGTGGTCACTTTTTTATAACATATAGTTTGTTTCTTATTTGTTACTTGATTTTTTCGGGGTTAAGTAGGCTATAAGTGCTTGCAATTTTAAGCATTGTTGTAGTAATGATTAAGAATTCATTGCCGTAACGTGAAAAAGTTATTGTTTCAATTAAATTGAAAAGAAATACTAACAATTAATACATTAAAATCGTAATTTATTATGTTTTAATCACCTGAATCTTATGTAAGGAAACATTTGTTATTACTTCCCTTATAAGAAACGAATTTAGCAAAGACGATAAACTGAAAATAACAAACGATGAAACTAGTAAGCTACTGGCTTACTTGGTAAAACATTTCCATATTAAAAGCACCAAAACAACTGGAGCGCCAAATTTGAACGCTGTAACTGTGTTGGTAATAGCTACCTACCGCCTAGACAATGAATCTGGTAATCACATGTTTATAAACTATACCGTATCTACATCGCTATACCTTATTTAATAACTATGAAGAACAACTGCAAAAAATTGATTTACACTGCTAAAAGTCACTAGATAAATAACTAACAAAATATTCCATTATGTTGATACTTGTGTTGATGTATTAACAGTAAAAGCTCAGACCAAACCATGTCTGGTTGAAATGCAATATTTTTTTATTGTAACCAATTTCTTAGGCGATACTAATTTTGTCCAGTGTCGGGATTTCATTTTCGAAAAAGAATCCGTGTACTATTCTTCGAATATGATTTGTAACTGTTTCGTCAAGTCGATCACTACAACGCTTAGTTTTGCAACGCTTACAATACATCTACAAGTAAGAACCTTCAATTTATATCGTAAACAAAACATACATACGCCTTCAGAGATTTTAAATATAACAGCAGTACTTGGCATTGCGTAATCCCTAATAGAAAATTCTTAGTTCACTGAATAACTTTGTTGTTGTTAATAGCACAAAAGTTACAAGGCGATAGAAAAGCAAATTGCAGCTGTGTAAAAAAAGCTGTAATTTGGTCAATATGACGGCAGGAATTGAGCGCGATAAATTTCAATCACTCCTCGTAGTTATTAGATAAGGTATAGTAGCAATAATAGTATGCGATTAGATTACTCTATCACAGGATTTATTTTACATGCATAAAAATCTTCTTTAGAACTAATTATTTTTAGATGTGCTAAACTACCAAGAGTGTCAATTTGAATATTTTAGTGACATGGTTGTTACTGAGATTGATAGTATTTTAGTAAGTACTTACATGCATTACTAAAACAAACGGTTGTAGATACATTTTTGATGTAGTAAACGTTTTTGGCTTGATCTATAAAATAACTTTAGTTTTATTTGACAGTTTTCTTTAAGTTAAAATATTACATGCTTGTATTTTTATAATTTATAGTATTAGTTATTTTACACAGTTGTTCAAATTCTACTTTCGAAAATTTATCTAAAATTAAAAAAAATATTTAATCATTGTTTAGTAGGCGAATTTAATTAACCGCACTTAAACACGCATGTAGTCATCTGTATTTTAATTAAAAAATGATAAAAATCATTTTTTAGAATAACGCGTCTGTAACAGATTTATTATGGCTTAGTAAAATGCTTGTGAAATTTTAAATCCTCTTTAGATGTTTTATGGTTTTATTACAAATTTTCCATTATTAAAAATAAAATTACTGATATCTAAACAACGCAAAGATTTGTCGTATTCACTTAATGCAATATTAATTTTAAATTAGTTTTTAATTTAAATATTGTAAAATCAAATATATTAATGCAAACAATATTTTCAACAACATTTTGATTAAATTATATTATCAATTGGTGAAGTAATTGAAAATTATCTGCAACAGCGCAATAGATTTAAAAATTAATTAAATTAGATTCATAACCGTTGTGTTAAAACACCAAAACTCGATTTTCTAGTTTATGTTGCTCTTCTGAATAACATTTAATTAAATTATTTATTTATAAAACAATTTATGGTATAAATTAAAAAATAGCAAGTACAAAAAACAAGGTTATATTATTACATGCTACTCTTGTGTTTAATTATTAAATATAAAAACTAGTTTGAAGGTTTGTTGTATTAGTCTTGTGTTTTTCTATTTTACTCAATTTATTTTATTATACGTGTTTTCATATACGTACCTTATTGTCTCATATTTACCTTTTTTATTAATTTATGGTTTTTGCTTTTAATATTAATTTTTTTATGAGTTTTATATGTTTTTTATCTTTAATTTTATTAGTCCTTTGGTTACCTTTATTAAAATTATTACGTTAATCAAATGTTTACTAATTGTTATTATAAGACTATTTATTTTTTATTGTTACTGTTTATTAATGTTTTTATTTTTTTTTGTAAAACTTTAGTGTAAATTAGCGTTACAGTTTAATTTTTGTAGTTGTTCATTAATAATAATATACCTTAAACGTGTTTGTATTACACCACGCTTGATTACGAGGATGAAATATTTACGGTTAAAAATGCAAAAACTTGCTAAATAAAACGACGTAGTAAAAGTTAACAATTCGATATTTTTATGTTAGAAATTTGGTGTAATCATATGAAACTCGTAAACTAATTTTTTTATAAGCAGAATACATTAGTTTAATGTAACGTAAAGCAATTTTTATCTAGTTAGCATGAAGTTTAAAAGAACTAATCAATTCGAACATTTTTACATTCAGTATCATATTAACCAATTTTTTTACGTAGTCGACAACTTGTATTTTTTACTAAATGTACTACAATATTTGCTTGTGTTTGAAGAGTTCTTATGAAATCAGTAAAAATAAAGCAATTGACATTGTTGCTGTTACTAAAAATAACGATAAAATATATTTATTTTATGGTAAGACAAAAAACAACAAAAAATTGAAAAAACAAAGCTACAAAACAAGGAATAAGAAATTATTTTAACCTAGTGCAGAATATTCAAAATTTTTATTAGTAAATATGTTCAGGAAATTAAATTCTTCTTAAATTTAGTAACGGTGTTTTTTATTTTGTTAAGGAACGGTAATAAAATCTATGAGAAAAATAATATCTTGCTCAAATTTTTTTGAATGATTTTTTAGAATGCTTTCTTATGAAAAAAGACACTTGGTTGGATTTTTCTAAAGAATTATGATGTGTATTACAATTTTCTATAATTTCAGTGTTGTTGTTATTGCACAAGCTGAGTTTTTGACACAGGTTGAACTGGCCATATTTACAACCTGGACTAAACTGATTGATTGCGCCGTAAAATTACATTTTTATATACTGGTCTTCGATTAATAAAACTGGTTTACAATTTTGCTTCAAAAATATTAATTTGCTTTTGTTAATAAAAGAACGGCCCTTAATCTTAAGAAATTTAACAAATTAGTGCCTCCAAAACGTGTCGTCGACGCAGAAGCGATACACTATTAATTTATCTTCACGCTCATTGTCCTCTACAAAAACAGCTGTTTTGTCGGAAGCTTATATCTTTGTATTTGCTCTAAAACTAATTTATATTGTAGAAATTGTATCAGCTTTTATCCACGCAGTTTCCTATCTTATGACAAAAGAAATCCGCTTTCAAACTACAAAAAATTTTCGTAAGTCAAGAATTCTCCAAAGTAAACATTACAAAATCGGAATTTTTTAAATTAACATCTTTTTAAAAAATGAATCTATAGTCATTCTTAAAACTGACAAAAGGAACCCCAGTGTTATTATGAATCGATGAGATTATGATAATAAAATTTTTTTTAGACTGATCGTATAAAGTAATTTCCAGAGGTTCTTCTTCATCTATTGAAAGACCACTTCCCAAACTTATAAAAGAGTATTCAATTAATGAAGCCGATAAAAAGAGTCATTTATACTCAATTCTAAGGATTTATATTAAATTGACTACAAATGTCAACATAATGTTCTGCGTTTACAGTATTGTTAAAAAATATTAAACCAATTATCTTTCTTCTTAACATTGTAGTTTGCCCAACTACGAAAATTTTTGAGTGTTTACTTATCCAGTTAAATAAAATCCTGCTTCGTTTATAAAAAAACAAATAAAGAGATGATCGTTATTTAATCACTTACAAAATTTTACACGCTACAAGAAGTTAAAAGCACGTAGTTTTCAATAAACCGTAACTTTGTTTTGTTAATGCTTTATAACAAGTTCTTACTGAGAATCTTAAAAGTTATATGCTTATAAATTAAAAATTAAACTCAGAATATTTTTATGCTTATTGCCACAGATAATTTTGCTGCCAATGTATTAGGACTTTTTTTCATGCAATTGCAAATGTCTTCAACGACAGTTTTTATTTAAAGAACAATAAATTAGTTATCAGAAAGTATTGCAATTAAAGTTTGCTTTTGAGAAATGTTTGATAAGTTGATTGATGTAATTTTAAAGAGATTACAATCAAGTTTTATTGGGATTTCAAAAATGTGCCATTACAATAACGGTGTTTTTTTTAGGAGTAAACATTGTTATTAACCCGGTAACGTCCACGAATTTTTTAAATTTTTTTTTGTTTCGATGCAAGAACATTGTCAATTAGATTATAAGGAACAATAAATCAAATGCAACTATTAGTCGGAAATTAGTAACAACCTTGATACGTATGTGTACATAAATGGGGACAATGGCACAAACCACTACTTTTCAAAAATATCTATTTTTTTAAATATTATACAAAATTATGAATGATAGTTTCTGAAACACTTCTTTTCAATGCACAGCGTTATTTTACATTTTTCGCAACACCATCGTGCTTTTTGATAACATTGTGCACACCGTAGCTGCTTTATAATTTTTTCTGGATAATGGCCATTCTCCACTTTTCTAGATCAAACTGGCACGTGTCCAGAAGGTCGTGTTTTAAACTTGGCCTTTGCATTTCCTATTAAATAATGTAATACAATTTTTCTTTGGAATTCTAACAGACCAATGGATTTTTGGGATACTAGCTGAAATAATCTCCATGAGTTGACGAGTGTCATATTTATCATATTGGTAAACAATACCCACCACCATTTTTTCCCTCTGACTGCGATGCGGTAATTATTAACAGATTGGTCATGTAGGTCCACTTCACCCATTGATTTATTGTAATTTTTAAAAAGTGCTGGTTGAGGAACGTCGATTTTGCAGTTTGCACTACTCGACTAACGTTTCACACGAGTTGTAGGTTCGATACCGTGGTAATCACTTACCATTGTTACCGGGCTGTTATCTTGCCACCTTACAAAGAGAATACCCGAATTACCATCGTAGATGTGTTCAAAATATCCATTTTCTTTTTTTTCTAATAGCTTCACATCAGATAAAGGACACTTTTTTGTTTGGTTCTCCCTAACTGTTCGCGTTGCTCGTTGTCCATGTTCTTTCAGCATCTTTAGGAGACTGTGGCTACTGAGATAATTATCGAAGAATACTACGTGGTCCCATAGAACAGAGACAATCTTCAAAAGATCGAGAACAATTTGTGAGCCTAAAGGAAGAGTAGTATCAGCTTTAGATGTACCCTTTGCACCACAATACGTGTCGAATTCATATGTATATCCCGTCGAGCTGCATATCATCCATTTTTTATACCCGAAACGCACAGGTTTCCCGCGAATCTATTGTTTACTAGTATGACGCCCAAAAAACTTGACCATTGCTTCGTCAATCGAAAGATGTTTGTGAAAGACACCCCATTGTTGAAAATTTGGATTTAGTTTTAACATCAGTGGACTAACCTTGGGCATTTTATCGTTTTTATCAAGATAATCATTATCGGCAAGGTGTATGTATTTTTTGATTTTCCATGAATCTGTTCCGGGACATAGCATTTCGAAGCAATGGTATCTTTAAGTCTTCGTCTAAACTCCAATAATTTCTCTTGCTTGGTAGTCGATGATATCCTGTCAGTAAAAGACATCCAACAAAAATCTTTATATCTTCACAAGAAACAAAAAAACCGTGCTTATTTTTTTGTGAAGAATACAAATTAGTTTGCTGTGCAATATAATCATAGATGTCATTGTTGAATAATTTTTCAAAAACTTCTATAGGAGCAACATTTTCTAGGTCGTTTACTATTATTTCTAAACGATCTTTCCAGCCGGTCGTAGATGGCATATCGATATTTACGTAATCCTTGGTCCAGCTTGGCTCCTTAAGTTGACACTTACTTCTTTTTGCTCTTACTCCCTCGGAGTGCAGTGTCTTTCGAAGAACCGACAACGTTATGTTGTCTTCTTCATCGCTTGTTTCATCTTCTTTGCCAAAATGTACTTCGATTTTACCAGCAACCTCAGCAAGCACAGAAGACCTATGTCTTCTTGTGTCATTTCATCGTCAAACTCTTCATCGTCAGTTTGAAAGTCGACATCAGGTGGAATAATGATAACGTCAATGTCATCATGTGATTCATTTGCAGCAATATCTTCAATTGCCGGTTGCAAATGCAAATAATTTGTATGAGAATAGAAATTCCTAGTAAGAATTTCTGGAAAATCCGAAAAATCCATTGATATCTGCAAAAAAGCAAACAAATTGGATAGCGTAATGCTACTGGACTTCTCAGGAAATCATTGAGGTTCCACTCATTGTGCCCAAACGAGTACACCACAAAATAAGTTCTTACCTGACTTTTTACAAAAACAAATCAAATATTAACACTGTAGAACGTTATTCACTAATGTCTTATGAATAATTTTTAAGCCACTTAATTCTGTTTATATTGCAAAAACACCCCACACAATTTTTATCTAAAAGTGCGTAACTGAACCAATTTCACCATCTGACACTAATGAGCGGTAAAATACAAATACTTAACGGATGTCAATTTTACTTCATTATGCGTTAAACAACTGCATTACCGATAATTTGCACAATATGAGATTTTTCTGCCGTCCTTTAGATGTGGGCACTCGTTGGTTTTTTCTGTTGTCCCCATATGGGGCAAAGGGCGATAACGGTTTAATATAAAATTATAAAAAATAGATAACCTTAAAATTATAACTGTTATTCAGTACTTATTTACAGAAAACACAAATGTTACTGAATTTACTAGCCTTGCTAAAAAGATAAAAATAAGTCTCTCCGAATAAAAAAATGGGCGGAATTATGTCAAGTCAGGTTTACATACACGAATAATCAAAACGCATACGCATATTCATATCTGAACTGTTGGTTGCCTATCCGGTAGTCAAATTATTTTTTATTAGATCAATAATTAGGTATAGAAATGATAATTTATTAAATATTAATAAAAGCCGTTACTAAAAGTTTATTCTTTACCAGTCTACTTCAATTTACGTTCTGTAATACGTTATAGTAATGTTATCATAAATTTACTTCATTCATACATAAACTATTTTTCTACAAAAATCAACTTTCTTTATTTTCAATGGCAAATAAAAAATAATGACAAACCTTATCTACAGAAAAATTAGAACTTCAAAATAGCAATTATATTGTTTATTAAAAATCATTACAATTATTATAAAATTTTATTCTTATAAACTAAACAATAAATTATTAGTCTAACAACACTTATACAATTTTTGCAAAGAATTTACCTTCACTAGGTAAAAACTGAGAAATAACATACAAAATCGGCAAAATAAAAAATGAACTACAAAAGATGAGCGACATATGGAAACTACACTACCAAGAAACGCTATATACAAAAAAAAGGGAAATGTAAAATGAAGAAAGACTAGATCAAAAAGAAAAGAACTGCCCCAAATATTAAAAAGCACAAGAAGAAATAAGAATATTAAAAAATAGCAAAGCACCGGGGCAAGACGAGATCGAAGCAGAACTGCTAAATTATGGAGGACAGCAGATAAAAGCACAGATACGTCACTTAGTGAAACAAATATGGAAACAAAACAAGGTGACAAAAGACTAGAAAACTGGTATAATAATACCAATATATAAAAAAGAGGGGAAAGAAAACTTGCAAAAACCACAAACCAGTAGGTCTGTTAAGCATCACTTATAAAATCTTGGAAAATCTTATGAACAAAAAGCTAAAGACACGTGATCAAAATATACTTGGGGACTAACAGAAAAGCTTTAGATCATACATTTCATACACACCTTAGAACAAATAATTCAAAAAGAGTAGGAATACAAAAAAAATACGTATTACATTAATAGATTTCAAAATGGTCTTTGATTCAGTGAGCAGAAAAGACTAATAAGAGAATTGGAACACTTAAGAATACTTGGAAAACTATTAGCACTGTTAAAAATTACCCTAATAAATACAAATACGCAAGTGAGATTCCAAGGAGCAACAACGAAATGTTTTGGAATAAATAAAGGAGTAAAATAAAGAGACTACTTATCTCCATCTAAGTTCAACCCAATACTAGAAAGCATTATACGAAAAGCTAAACTAGATAGAAATAAATCATGAGCAACCAAATACAAATAATAGCGTACGCAGATGACAGCAATCATAGACAATAGAAAGGAGGATATTATAGCAGCTGTAGACCAACTATACAAACAAGCAAAAAAAATTAATATGAAAATAAACAAAGTAAAAACAAAATACATAAAGATAAGGAAAGAACACAAGCACGCACAAAATTATTTAAAAACATATTTTTGAGAGTCGACTGCTTTAACTATCTGGGACTCACGAAGGGACAAACCGAGGAAAACAAAGTGAAAGAAAAATTGTGTAAAGAAAATCAGGCATACGCAGAAATAAAATTCTACTAAAAAACAAAGCGTTAAGTAAACCAACAAAAATAAAATTCTCTAAAATTCTGATACGACCCATTTTAACCTATGCGTTGGAAATAATAACAATAATAAACAAAAAGAAGACCTAAAAACCATAAAACGGAAAATTATGAGAACAATATTAAGACCAAACACAACAAGTGATAGAGAAATAAGGGCCTTAGTGTCATGGTGCTATACAAGTTGTCTAAGATAGACTCGATGTTGTAACATCCTTTGTCAAGTTCCACTGCAATTATAATGTTTATTTTTTTGATTTGATCTCTTAATTACTATATTCAATATATAACGTCTTATTTGTCGTCACAGCATCTTCCAGTGTGCAAATATTTTAGTTTCCCCTATAAGCAAATTGATATAATTAAGAACAACTATACGTTAATCTTTTCGAACTTATTATCTGCAAAAGTTGTTAAAAAACCATATTCTTTACCAATAAATATACCTGTTTAATCTATTACCATATTATTCTCTATCAAGTATTATACTTTAGCAACTGATCGGTGCATACCTTGCATACTGCACTGCTAAAGTTGTACGTATGAAGCATTATATAACACTATTACAGCACCTTCTTCTAAGTTACTTAGCACCGGCTCAAACTAGTTTTCGAATACTACAGAATTCATTCTTTGTCGTAGTTGATAGTTTTTTTGATTAGAAAATAAGAAAACTATTTTCAACAAATCCTGTATCTGATCCTATACGTAACACAATTAATCCTTTACCTTTACCAGAAGGATTCTTAACTCCAGTAGATAATCCAGAAATTAAGGCTTGCCGTGCTGTTTCAATTGTCGTGTCTGTCTAAATTTTTGTAGTAACATAATCAGCATCAATTCAAGATTTGGCCAAATAATATATTTTCTTGCCCTCTTTTTTATACTTTCTTATGGAATTTCCTTTTCCATGCTATGATTTCGATTTCTTTTTCTGTACCTTTAAAATAACGTATATTACAAACACAATACACTTTCGTTTAATCCAACTTCTTTCAATAATGTTAGTAACGTACTTTCTTTAAAGTTTGGCAAATCCTCATGTTTGATAATACAAACGATAACTTTATTTGCTGTGGGTTGTTCATTACCTAAAAAAAAACGAATGCACAATACGTTTTAGGGCACTTTTCATTCCATCGGTAACATTATCTTTTGGTCTTGATCTATGGTACACTTTCGGAGAATGCAGTGCGTGATCTGTGTTATATTCAGTTAGCACGTTGTATATAGTAGATTCAGAAACACTTATGTAAATAAGTAAAGTTAATATAAATCTTCACATGTTTGTAAGTATATAAAAAATGCAAGTAAAATAAAGGGTTACGTTACCAGCTGCAATAGCTGTAAGTTTAGTATGAACTGTTTTCGAACTACATACTTTGACTTTGTTCACAAGCTTTATAGATATTTAGAATACTTTCTTTAACATATACTGATAAATGTTTCGCTTTACATTTTTTTTATTAGCGAAGTATTTATAACAATGTATTAGATAACCTATAAAAAATGTTGTTTTGACAGTTAGTAGATATTTTAAAAGAAATTATTTCTTACCCTGATATCAACAATATCACATTGTCTTTCAAAAGATTAATTTAAAAAAAAATTGTGTACACAAAAAATACTGATAAAAGTTGACCGAACGCTGAAATATCAAGATTGTTAGTATACACTAACTTTGCCAAGTGAATCAGACTTTTAATGTAATTTTGTCGCGTATTTTTAATTAACCAATTACAAAAATATTTATGGGAGGGATCTATTTCTACCTATTTAGCAAGTCTAGTATAGTTACGATAATAATTGTTTTAAAATATGAAAATGAAGAATAACAAAAACGACAAAAAGCATATAACACCCAATGTAAAGAAAACGTCAAAATATTACTAAATGGTAACACTACTAGCTTAAAACAATGTTGATGAAAGCGTCATAAGTCACGTCAAAAACAGGTTTTAATAAAGTTTCTGTACCTTCTTAAACGGAATAGAAAATAGTTTTACATATTTATCAATTTTGGTTAGACAACATAAATTTGTTTTTTTAACACTTTAATCTTTATTATCTCGTTTAAAGATCTACATGATTTTTTTGTTTGAATTATAAACATAATCGGATATTATTTTACACAATTCTCTCGTACGGTTTTCCGTAATCTTCATTTGCTTAGTTATGTCAAAAGTGCCACAGGCTTTAAAAATTATAAATAAGAAGAAAAAAATTAGTGTAAAATTTATTTGTAAAAGTATTCTGGGCATAGATAAGAAATATGTTAAATACTAAATTATTTTACGTATAGCAAATGTTTTTCTAAATTAGATTTTAGAGTAATTACAAGCTGTAGTAACAGTTTAAAAATTTTGTTGGGCAAACCTAAAGACTTAATCGGAAATATATAAACTTAATTGCAAAGGCTGTAATCAAATATGTAGTGGGCAAACAAAAAATATTATCAAAATTTGTTTTAAATAACGTTTGGCTTACATTAAGAAAGGCATTTGTTTAGTTCAACAAGTAAACAACAAGAGTAAACTTGATTGTTGTAAAAACTTACAGATTCTCAAAAATAAACATTTATTAATGATTAATGACGATCAAGGACCATAGGGATTTTTGGATCTAATAACCTTTCACAATCAATCAAGTGTTACGAAGCATGAACGCCGATAATATAAATAAGTTAGTTTCTTAACATTACTTTAGTATTCTTGTGACATAAGATAGCTATCAAAACGCGTTGAAGTGTATAAAGTTATTGCTGTAATTGGTGTAGTAGATTTTGTTCAATTTATTAAAATATAGAAAAATATAATGTTTGTTAGGTATTCAAATTATAACCACTATTGTTTGATTTAAACTGCTGGTGTTTATTTATTAACATGAACAAAAAGTGTCTATGTCAAATTCGTTTGTTGTTTGTTCTGAAGAATTTCAATAAATCAAAATAGTTATATACTAGTTTTTAATGGTGTTTAGCAGAATCACACAAACACATGTTTGCAGTTTTTGTTCTTGTTAGTAAATTAATTCCCGTTATTGCAATCAAACAATAGTTTAAAATGTTTTATTAAAAACAAACCTAATATTTAATGATATATACTATTGTTAATGTCAATCTTAGCAAAAATGTTATCATATATGTTTTTGTTAATGTTAGTGTTTTTGATAAAATAATATTAATAATATATATTTAAATATTAAGTATATAAGTAAATGTTTTGTGTAAGGTGTTTGTTTTTAACTAAAATATTACGTTATTATATAAAATATAACATGTTAGTATTAATTATATGCAAAATCAACAAAAGTATCTATTGACTTAATAATACTACTGTTTAAAAAAACCACTTTGGAAACTGTGACAATATTTAACTGCTATCTTTTGTTTTATTAATTTCTCTTATAATTTTATACGCAGCTTTAGTCCTTCTAACAAAAGAATATAAACTCGATTGTGTAACCCATTTATCTGCTTCTACTAGATTAAACAAAAAAGAAAGAAAAATTATTAGTGTAATTTAAATGACAAACATTTTCTTTCTAAAAGGCGCCACCAAGTGTACTTTATCACAAAATCAATCAAAATTTAGGTTTATACGGTTTATTCTTGATTCTTTTTTGTGTTGTTCATTATTTTAATGTAATCAAGTATTGATTAAAAAATGAATTATTAAACAGTTTTACTTCAATCATCGATTATGCATTACGTTTTAAGTTGTTGTTTTCAACGGTAGTTTGATTGATTAATGCTAAATAATGATAGTGAATACATAAGTATTTTTAAACTAATCATTTAATAAACATTCGTTAAAATGGCGTTATACTTAAATTGTTATAAAACATATTTAATGATAGAATTATATATTATAAAGTTGTTAATTAAAAACACTGCGTTTTTTGTTGAAAGTTGTAATTGTTGTAGCTAATAAAGTTTTAAAAAAGAGTCATTGTATTAAAAAATAAAGAAACATAAATTTGTTTACGTTTTATTCATTATATGTCAATAATTGTCAATTTTATAAAAGCCTTTTGCAAAACATTGCTATTCAAGTAGTTGAACATTTCCGACATCTGACACTTGCTATATTTTAAACGAATTCTATGAAACGACGATAGTAAACTTGAAATATCTTTTCAAGTTTCATTTCCTTTAAAGTCTTAATTTATCATTGACAAAGCAGTTCTAACTTTTCAATGTTGATAATGTATTGCAAAAGTAGCACATGATAATGAAATATTTCTTCTCATTAAATTTAATCATCGCTTTAAATATTTCTCCTTTTTAGTTAAGCAAAAAAAGTCAGCAATTTATCATCGCTTCTGTATTTAGCATTTGTACAACACTATTGTCACACTGGAGAAATAACGAGATCAAATTAATTAAATTTATACTTGTATTGCTTTATTTAATTTGATGCATGGATAATCTGTACATACTAATTTTAATTAGAATTTCACACAACGTAAAATTACAAATTACATTAAATACTTAAAATTTTTGTTTGATTTGTTATTGAAACTTGTAATATAATTAAAGCGCAACAATAAATTGAACAAAATCTATACGGAATTTGCGTTTTGCAAGTCTTGTTTTACCGAAATGCTTTAATGATTTTCCACTCGTGTTTTCTGTATCTAAAGTACGACTGGTGGTTTCCATAATTGCTGGGGTTGTGGTCGTTAATTTGAGCTACTCTGTGTGCGGGTCGCTTTTTGCATTGATTTGTTAGGTATTAATGTATCGCTATATACTATAAGAGTATTCTCCAAATCTAATTTTCTATCCAATGCCAAATTAAATTGTATTATTGCAATAAATTGTTTGAATATTTTACTCGTTGATTACGCATACGTAATTTAAGCATTTTGTTATTAAATTTGCACTTAAATAAATGAATATCAGAAAAATAATTGTATTTTTTGTACAGTTTAGATCTAAATTATTTTACAAAAATGTATTTTTTCAAAACTTTGTTCATAGTAGTTCTTAAATAACATAACATAACACAGTTATTTTATATTGTTTTGTAATTAGTTTAGCAATGTTTTTGATTTATCCAGTTACAATTTTGGGTGTTAATTGCGTACGGCGGTCGGTTTACCACCTGCTGATAGAATAATGCCCAAATCGGCAGCTGGATAACGTGTGCGTCGCCGTTAGAATAATACACGAATTTTAAAATTTGTTTTATTAACATAGAGCGACGTTAAACATTGCTTTTCTAATTTAAGTTTAAATTTATTTATTCTTTTGAATAAATACACAATAAATTCCTGTTGCAAAAATATATTTTTATAAAGCTGCTCGTATACTTCAACAGACAGAGCTTTTGAATAATAAGAAATTTGTGGCATATAACACAAAATATACCAAATTAAAAAAAAATTAAGGGTTCAATTACAACGATTATTGCTAAAAAAACAATTAATTTTAACGTAAGTTAGTAGTATCATATTAGTAAAAGTGCACAAATTATTACAAAGGCAATGTATACTACCAGCCGTGCCTATGATTTGTAAGACGATTGGTTGAACAATCAAATCATTGCAAATGTTTTGTTTAATCATTCCTTGTTTTGTATGATATTTATTGAGTAAACTGAATAGTTAAATAAATATGTATAAAAAAATAAAAAACATTCGTTTTCTTGTAATACAAACTGCATGTGTGCAAATTCAGTTTAACACTGACTAAAACTTAATGTTTCTGCAAATGTTAATCAAGGGCTGCTTTAGATATATGCTATTTTTAAAAATTGAAACTAAGGGTTAGCATAATGATTAATGAATTGTAGGACCCAAATTCAAAATTTAAAATTTAGCGCCAATATTTGTTAAGTTGGCAGGAAGGAGATGTCCGGAAATTATTATTATGTATGATGCAATGTAGTTATGATGAAGTATGGTAAAGCAGCGTTGATTAAATAGTTTAAATAAATATATATACAGGATTTTACCAATCTGATTGAAGAAGCTCCCTAAAGAATATAATTTATAATTATAATAAAGTACAATATTTATTCCAATTGGTAATGTTATCATTAAACGGTAAAACAAAAATTTTATTAATTACTTTTTTTACTACACTGGACACAGTTTTCACAGTCACTAGACGAACTTCATTATCAGCTCCAGGATGCAGCTCAATGCATGAAGGTAAATTGTCGTTTACTAGTATAACTAAATCACCTAATTTTACAGATGTTGTTTGTTATAACCATTTTCTTCTCGTTTGAATTTCATGAAGATATCCCTTGTGCCACCGCTTTTAACTCTTATCCGGGCAAGTCTTTTAAGCAACGTAACCGGGCAGTGTGGGTCCAATGGACCCACCTCATTTAGTTACACATTTTTTTTTATCAACTCCCTTATACTGTGTAGTTTTTACTGGAGTATAATTACAAATAAGGCTTACATAAACACTTATTATATAAGAAAAACTATTTATTGCAATTATTACAGATAATAGTAGTGACAGAGTGTTGATTACAAACATTTTTATAGCATTTTTTACAACATTGCCTTTGTTTTCTTGCGTTTCTTTACCTTCTTTACCTTTTACTACATGACTGGCTATATATGTATAAGGACAAAGCAAAGAAAGGGCACTAAATGCATTTTAAAGTAATTGCTATTCAACTAAAACTTTTCTTTTTGAATAACAGGCATTCCAGACTAATTACTTCCTGTAAAAATAAAACCCAAATTTATCAATAAAATACAATTATAAATAGGTATTCACCGCTAATAGCAAATTACTCATAATCCATAAGTAGATAATTACAAAAGAATAACTTGAACAATATCTAACTGCCACTAAATGAATGACATAGATTAGTTTACAAACATTTCATACTAATTCCATTTTCCATAACAATTAGCCTTGAAAACAAAGTAACTCTCAAATCCGCTAATGGTTGGAACGAATACCTAATAAATTATGAAAATATCGTACACATGAGATGCATCAATTTCAAGTATCACACGAGGGTCCATTGGACTCACACTGCCCGGTTAAGTAAGTTTTATATTACGATAATTATTTATTGAAAAGTAAATAAAGTTTACCAACTTTGACTAAACAAAAACTTAATTAATACTATTTTCATAGAAACCACAGCGGCATTTTGTCAAAAGGTAAAAATTAACTGAAATATAGTCGTTTGTAACACCGCGTGGGTCCGTTGGACCCCAGTTACCCGGATAAGAGTTAAGCATGCTGCACTATAGCTTGAATTTGTTGGAACTGCAATAACCAATTAGTTGGAATTTGCAGTAAATTATTATCTGCAACTGCTAGTAAATTCCTGTCAATGACGAAGTGTGCTGGAGTTAACGGATTTAGGTCACATGGATCGTTTTTTAAAGAAGATTAAAGTCAGGACTTAAGAACAGCTTCAATTTCTGTCAGTGCTGTCAAAAATTTGTTCAAAAGTCAGTACAGTTTCTCCTACAATTTGTTTTAAATTAGCCTTAAGAGCTTTTACCCTTGCATCCCAAATGCTTCTAAAGTGCGGAAAATTTGTTGAATTAAATTTCCAGTTTATATTAGAAGTTGCAGTTTCTTGACTGACTGGTGACTGACTTGGCTGAATGGTGTTAAATCCTTCTAGGTAGGAAAGGGCGGCAGTAAAACACTACTTCATGTGCTTTTAGGCGACGTTTCGAGGACGAAGTGTCCACTTCATCAGGCCACTGTATTTAATAAAAACAACAAAAATAATATAAGCATACAAACTAGGTAGTTTTGAAACAAGTATTTAAACTAATAATAACATTGTTTTGATTTTTTAAATAACTAAAAATAGATTGCTGTAAGAAAAAACCAAAAAAACAAAAAACAACTTAGAAAAAACTAAAAACACGTAGCGATGATTCGGCAAACACTCACAAACGTGACTAAAAACCAACTAATCAAAAATTTTAACACTGAAAGGTGACGGTAAAGAATTCGAGGTCATGACTTTTATTGATAACGTTATTGTATACAGTACTAAGGTTATTAGTATTTGTATTAAAATTCAAATTGTTGTTATGTCTAGTGTTAAAAATCATCTCAGATATTAATCTTTTATTGTATTTGGGTTCCACATCTAAGATGATGGGGTTATTAAAATTGAATTGGCCAGTGTCAATATGGTGCAAAGCAAGAGCCGATTCTGCTTTTTTGTTTTTGCAATCATGTTGATGATTTTTAATCCGATTAATATTTTTTTGTTTAGTTTGCCTTATATAACATTTATTGCAATTAAAAGTAGTATTAGTTTGGGTCGATGGTAATGGCATGTTATTGGTGTTGTACGTAAGATTCCTCAGAATCTAATAAACAAAATATTATTCCATTTTTTTGAAAAATTCATAGTAGGTTTAATTTTTATCATCAAGTCACTGACTAACCTCAAATGCAGTGGTTTGATACTTAAACAAACAAAAAGACAAATGTAACATTTATAAATTATGTAACGTGGTGTAATCAACACCACTATTATAAAATATCAAAGTTGAAATTGTGTGTACTAGGGTAAGCTACCCATATAAATTTTAGAAATAGTGGGATTTGTTTTAAAACATCTAATACATTTATGAATTAGGTTTTTGCCTGACCTTGGTCAATACTGTTCTCTTAGAGAGTTTCTAAACCGCAAAGTAGTAACCGTACGTGCTCATACTCCGCAAATAATTTCGTTAATAAATGATGTTTATGTAGAATGATTTGATGTTTAGCTGAATAATTTAAATTTGAAAGTATTAGACGTTTTCTTTTTAATAAACCATCCGTATCTATTATTGGTTTTAAATTTAACAACGTTGAGTTTGTTTTTGTAGGTTTCTTATTCAAAAGTTGTTTAATTTCATTAAGAAATTATTGTAATAGTACTTATTTTACTAATTTGTCTGTAATTATTGTTTATATTTAGACGGTTTACGTTTTTATAAAAACTAAAACAGTATGCACAAACATTTATCAATGTTGTTAAATTAGAAAAGCTGTAAAAAATATCAAATTCTATAGCAGCTAACACATTTTTTTTTGTTTTTGATAAATTTTTGATAAATATCTGATGGATCAAATTCTGAAGATAAAAATTTTGAATCTTTTCACCATAATTCTGAGGTTATTAATAATTGAGGGATTAATCCTCGTGTTATTTAATCTGCTGAATGCTCCTTTGATCTTAAATAGTGCCAATTTTTTGTATCTGTTAGAAACTGTATTTTACTCACTCATGTATGTATTTTTTTACATAAAACACAACTTAGTTCTGTTGTAGTAAATGCTTTAATAGTACTACCACTGTTTACTTTTTAGTGTGATTTAAAAGAATCCGTTAGGTACCGGTACATGATTAATAGATAATGTTTCTAATACACCTTGTCTGTCATTTAAAAATTTAATAAACACTTGTATTGTGGGAATGTCGTTTTAAAACGTGTACTGTTTGTTTACAAATGATTCCCGTTCACGTATTGTATTAATCTCTGACTTTGAAAATAAAATAAAATTTAAAACTGCATTCCAACTTGCGATTAGTTGAATCTTAGTTTGAGACAATTTAAATATTTTTGGCAAGTAATGACCTTAATGATGTGTAATGATTTGTGATTACAAATAATTCGTTTTTTGTTGTATCTTTCTCATTCCATGCAATGTTATAATTTGAATCAAATGTTTGAAGCAAATTAATAAAATTTACAGGTTCATTCTTTAAAGAAGATCGTAAATAACATAATTTCTGCACGTTAAATAATTCGGAATTCTTGTGAATAATTGTGCAAAATGTATCATAAAATATTTGCAAACTAATAAATTTTCTTTCAAACGTAGATATAGATATTTTAGTACGTTTTACATTATTAGATTTTATAGACATTTGTGAATTGTTTACATTGCGTTCTAACGCTTTATCATTAATTTCTAATAATTGTTTTGATTGCGCAATTAATAAAAAATACGAATTTTGAAATGATTTATGTTCAGTAGCATTATCAATAAAGTCTTGCAACTCTTCTAATTCAAATTGAATTTCATCAAGCTTATTACTAAGGAGTTTGAATTTTTGTAATCGTGTAAATTAAATTTATTTATACTTGTTCTATTATCTGCATTAAGAAAATTAAAGAAATTTTCAAATAATTTTAATTGCGTTTTGATGTGACCCCGCTTACACCGTAACGATTTAATTTCATTGTCAGTGTCTGTCATTGTTGTATTTGAAGTTTAATTATGAGAAGGATTAAGTGAATAATGGAAAGATCTTACTTGTTTACGATAATGGTCAAGTATTTTTACTCCAGATGTTGCCCTTACTTCTTCTTCTTTTCTAATATTCTTCTTACCAAGGAATACTTCCTAAGCTGTTTGATATTGTAATATTTGTAATTAATAATTTGATTTAATTTTTAATAAATCCGACTCGAAGGACCAATTTGTTTTGTATGATACTTATTGTGCACTGAATTGTTAAATAAATATGTATAAAAACATAAGACAATTATTTTTTTATAATATAAACTGCATGTGTGCAGATTTAGTTCAATACTGACTAAAACTTTTACAAATTTTAACTGAGGGATATTTTAGTTACAGTTTTAATATTCTTATTGTAAAATTCTTTAAAATTTGTTTACATTATTTAACTTGTCATACATTTTAAACAATTCAAAAACAAATAAATTTTATGTGTAATTATATTTACAATAAATTAATAAATGTTTATATAGATTTTAAAGTTTTTAGATATATCTACGTTTATAATGAAGCCTTTTTTCTATCAATTGTAGATTTATATAATTTAAATTTTGTTAAATTCATTAAATTTTTTATTTTTTTGTAAAAATATGCTTAGATGATTTTATTGTTTTAGTATAGATAGGGGTACTTTCTATTGTGATGATACACATACTACACTCAAGTACTTATAATTTACTAAACCGTGCTACATGGTTTAGCAAATAATTTAAATTTGTTGTTTTATTGATTAACGAGATTAAACATAGTTTGATCAAAACAATACTCTATGTAAATGTAAACAGCATTTAATTAAGTCTTCTAATGCTATACAGTATTTACATTGATGCACCAATAATTCGATAATTTGCACAAAATCATAATAAAATTTATTAAAACAATCTATATGTTGAATGTGACAATAATAACGTATTTGTTAATTGTATGTACATAATGCAATAAAAACAAGAATCTAGTTTTTAAAAACAATTTAGTTAAATTTAAATACATATGTAATCTGAGTTTTACCTTTGCAGTTTTTTTGTTAATACGTAGATTTAACTATGATGGATGCTGTGTTAAATTACATAAATCACGTATGTCGGTTATAGGCCTTAAAGTTTAGAGAACTCAAATGAATGCAGTAAAAGTTGCATGTTTTTTATTGAAAAAACGTAGTAAAAGTAAGAAAGTGATATAGTAATGCTACACTAAACATTACGAAAATCAACATAACATAAAATAAAAAAAAATGATAACAGTAAAACTGGTCAGTTATTATTAATTTTTAGTATTGCTTTCATCATTTTCACTGTCGGTTTCAGGTAGAACATCTTTAATTGTTTGCTTAGATTTTATCTGGAAATATTTTTCATGGTATCTAGTTAGTATTACACTGCTATTACATAAGGACTCTAAATCACATTTCTTTGTCAAAAAAAGTTGTTATGTATCAGAATATAATCTTGTCAAAATAGACTGAATACCTACTTCTGGAATTTGCGGTAAACGTCGAGCTACAATACAACAGAAAAATGCTTATATTAAAAAATATAATTACATGAATAAAACTTACAAGGTTCTAATACTATTGACCGCCATCTTGTTGAATTAAAAATAATATAAACCATCTTCTTCATAAAAGTAATTGACAGCAATCTACATATTCCTTGTCTCGAAAATTGCTTGACGCATTTCAGAAATCTGAAATAGTGCACCATCTGCTGTTTAAGCTTCACCAGGATTAATTTTTTTACAATTTAAAAAGTCAGAATGTTGCATGCGTATGACATAAATGGGTCTTGGTTTGGTTCTAGCATTAGTTATTACGGTTTTCCATTCTGAGGGTGCCCAAATAATTCTACGTTGTATAAAACGCTGAATAGTTACATGTACGGAATCTACCGGCATATAGGTGTGATCAGGTAACAAGAATACAATTTTTATTATTTTAATGCTTTTCGAAGAACTCTGCAAAAACTTGTGGAGCATAGTTATAGTCGCGCTATTTTTATTCTGCCCGGAACAACTATCGCAGTAGAGGAGCAGTTCTATGAAACCCCTTTCATCCACGGTTTGCAAATATCTATATAAGATAGAGCAAATTTCACTGCATTCTCGGTTACCATTAGATTCTTCTTATAGAAAACAGAATGCCTTTTGTGAACTTTTTTCATAAATAGTCCCGTTGTAGAACGAGTATTTTCTAGAATAGTAAAGCAGAAGGTTATCTCTATAAAAGTGTTCAGAACCTTCTGGAAGTCAAAGCTTCTACATAATACCTTGGAATTAACTTTTTTTTAGTCTCATAAGAATAGAGCTTTACAATTTTCTTTACCAATTAAATGTTTTTTATAGATTCGCTTTGATTCTTCAGTTTCTTGAAAATCTGCATCAGTTCTGCTTTTACAGTTTACACTTGTCCTTTTTAAGCAAATAAAAACCTAAATTAAATTCACGTTTAAAAATATTACGGAAAACTTTCAGTTAGACTACATTTTTCCTACGATGGCACATTTCTTCATCTTTCTTAAAAATCTCATACAAAAAACTAACATTTCTTAGTTCCGATTATAAATACTTTCTTGTAGTTTTATTGCCACAGTAATCGGAAGGTATAAATTGGTACTTAGAAAACCTTTGCGGAAGCACGCATTTACGTACGTTACTTACGATAGAAACAAATACTAAATTTCCCCATAACTGTTACTTACGATACTTTGGCGAAAAGGGATCGGTATGTGTATTTTTGTTTAATTTTTTGTACAGGATAAAAAAAAATTTAATTTATCATTTAAAAAAGCTGATTTAATAGATAAAGAAGTACTAACTTTTTTCTTTGTAGCAATTATAACTCTAAAATTTTAAGAAGTCAAAACGTTTTTGTAAACTACGTGTTTGACTGTCTATTATTAGGGTATAAGTTTTTTTATAGAAAATTATATTCAAAATATGATTTTGTCGTTTAATCTTAAAAATCTAGTTTTCTACAATTTAATGTATAGCTTCAAAATAATATAAGCTGTAATATGTAAATTCAGATTTCCATTTCAGAGCTTATCGTGTTAAAAGTTTTACACACGTAATTTATCCAAAATGGAAAAATGTATTGTAAAAATGTATATACATACGCAATAAAAATATTTGCATATCTACATGGAAGTCTCGTAATGCATCGCATTTAAAGCATCGTTGTCTATTTTTTGTGTGTAAACACTCATTGTGGTCATTGTTTATACACTAGATTAGGATCCAAAGTTCTTCTTTTAATTTTTTTATGTTTTTTATTCTACTTGAATGTAATTTATATAGTACCGCAGATAAAATTAAAACGACGTGTTTGTCACCACCAGTTGATTTCTTGTACAACATTGTACTAGTCGATTCTATTTTATATTGAATATGTCTTTATTTTCTTTTCCATAATAAACTAATGTCATTTTTTTGCTGATTACAATGGAGAGACTTTTTTTAAACGAAACTACTACTTTTACACATTACACATTTCTAAAATTAAATTTTGAAAAAAAAATTGTTAACGTTAGATAAATTAAAGTCGTCAATAGTTGTTTCTCTATCTTATCGTGTGTGACTTTTACTCATTTACAAAAATGTGACATGTTTGAAGTTTATCAGTTGTGTAGAAAGAATTCTGCAAATGCATTACCAGATTAGATTTCTGAATCGTGAAGCGCCAAATATGCAGTATTTTCTGAAATTATACAAACAATTCAGAAACAATAAAAAAAACATTTAAGAAAACAAGAAGAAACAAGTTTTTCTTAATTAAACAAACGGAAAGCGTATTTTTTCTACGACTAACAGATAATACGATACATTGTATGTTTAATTGCGATTAGGCAACGTTGTGCATTGTGACTGTCTAATTCCATTTCCGTACAGGTCAAAGCCATTTCCGTACAGGTCAAACCTATTAACGTACAGGATAGTGAATTATGAAAACATAATTTAGAAGACTTTTACAAATATTCTCTGCATCACAAATTATGAAATTTGAAAACGAAATCATTGAGTGTCATGTATAAGGTATTGCATTAGTTTATAGCGTAAAATAAGTGTTTTATAAATTACATATTTTAGGTTATATTCGTAAACGTTGACGTTTAGTGGTGACTTTCTTGTAATGAAATATAAATATATTTTAGAAGTTCAAGGTAATTAGAACAAATAAAGACTTCTAATTTGCAACCCAACTACTTATTTTCTTGCAGGGTTTTCTTTTGATGGGAAGGAAATATTAACAGCATTTTACCAGATTTTTGCAGTGTTATAAACAGATTAAGTAATTTAATCCTTAAAATAAAATTACTCATTTTATGATAACATGCTGAAATTAAGTTAAAGAAGTTAGTATTTATTAGAACATTTATCAGTTTTTAAACTGCGTGACAATTCAGAAGTATCCAATTATCTTTTGGTGTTCATCGATAGTTGCAAGATATCAGAATGTTTGTTCCGCACATGCGATATATCTGTTTGTTATTATTTATCCTTATGTTAATGCAGTTTTCATAAGTATTTATGTATACTTTTACTACATATTATATTATAATCTTGTAAAACTAATGTATTTGCACATTGTCGCTACCTTCTTAAAAATGTAATCACAAACACTTTGGACTTACGTTCTAATAAATAACACAAGATAAACATAAATACAATCTTGTAACAATTGTTACAAGACTAATGCAAACCACTGGTTTATACATTGAAAAAATTATATATTTAGATGCAATTATAACCAAAAGCACTGAATCGCTTGTTTCTTTTACCTACAATGTGTTTTGTTAACAATTAATTTCTCATATTTAAACTAATATTGCAGTAAAAATTATTACAGCATATTTGATCCATTAGAATAATTAACTATTTTTCATTTTCTAAAAGGTATTTTTTTCAATTCTTTAACTACGATGTTATTACCTTCTTAGTTCGGAAAGCTTGATTCTTAAAAATAACACCTATTAATTACAAATTATCTTTAAACATTTACAAATTTACCTTATTCGCTTTGTAAGTCACATTCACATGTTATTTGGTTGAAGCTTCTAGGAAAAACTATCACATATCAACATTTGTCAGAACTTGACGACATTGTTAACGATTCAGGCTTTGCATGAATAGATTTCTTTTACTTACTGGCTGCAAAAGCAAAATCTTGTCATTGAATCATTAGTACTTTTCAAACTATTCTAGCTCATTCATATTAGGTTATGCTTGAAATTAATGTATTTGAAAAATTCAAATACTAAATGATTTGAAGTTAACTAAAATTGCATGCCTGTAAAGCAAGTAAATTATACTCACCATTTCTTTAACTAGAGATGAGTAAAAAAACAAGAATAAAATAAAAGTTACAGATAACTAATAGTATAAACGCTGTCAAGTCGACATAAAATAAATACAAGTTTTGACATAATTTTTTTATTGTCATTTTAGGTATTACCAATACAAATTTTTAAATTAGTTTATTTATTTTCTGCGTTATTTTTTTCGTAAAATTCTGTATAACTTTGATTACTAATTAAATATAGAGTCGTAGAAAAAGTATAGTGTATAATTCGTAAGGAATGTGTATTGCCAACTCGTACGAATTGCCAACCTCGCCTTCGGCTCGGTTGCAAATTTTCATACTCGTTGGCAATGACAACCATTCCTTACTCATTATACAATGTACTATTGAAGTATTTCCTGAAAAATTGATCATAGACGCTACTGTCGAGTTGGATGTAAAAAAGAACAGAATTCGAACAATTCTGCAAAAACATAAGCTCTATTCCTATAAACTGAAACGATTGCACACTTTAACAGATGCACCAAAAAGAGTATTTTTTGTAACTGGTTACTAAACTTTTGTAATCAACGTCGAGATAACTTTAAATTTATTTTATAGTCTGTAACCGGTCCTGCGTTGTGATTTTGAACTTATTCACAACACCCTAGGTAGCTAAGTGGAGAAATTACTAATAACACAATTAAAATGTATAATACAACAACTATGTATCTTTACATTATATAATGCACAGTAAATAAAAATTTAACTCCAAATTAAAATAAACAAAATTA
Source organism: Aquatica leii (assembly GCA_035610365.1). NCBI lineage: Eukaryota > Metazoa > Arthropoda > Insecta > Coleoptera > Lampyridae > Aquatica > Aquatica leii. The sequence continues at coordinate 54,581,355 of CM069432.1, forward strand.
ACAAAATAACAATTCGGGAAAATTAAACTGAAATTACTTCTGGACGTACGGTATATCGTTTATCGAATCCGCCGGTAGCGCCTTCTGTTGGCCCGTATTCGACTCGGCCTCGACGTTGCTTAAGCTAAAACACAAGTTAAAAATATCGTTTTTATACCCGTGTGTTCCGGTAATTTAACGCAATTCCCTTTGGCAGCGATGCCTTTTCTTGCGTATCTCTGAATAAATCGAAAGGTAGTGCCGGGGAAATTTGACAGGTTAGTTTGTAAACACTTTTGTCAAATTGTTCGAACGTTGACCTCAGGTGCGTTTTAAATGCAATGTAATTATTGTACGTAAGAAAATACGATTTCGGGAATTTATAGGTCGATGCGGCGGATTATTAAGAACCAAATTTAATTCAATTCACATAGATCAAACGACAATTATTTTCTATGATTTTGCCAAGGTTGCAAATGAAATCTGAATGAAAATGGATTGAAATACACTTCAATATGTATTTATAAGGTTTGTAACACGACTCGGTAACAAAACGAGTTTCTATTGTATTTGTTTATGGCACAGGTATGAGTTACATAAAGTTAGTATCGTACAACTCGAGAGATGAATAAAATCACTTTAAACACTTACGACGAGCACTAAGATACTCTACGAACAAATGTCTAAGGGCTACTCATTCGGGTCGACCAAGGTGCAGTATGTAACAATCCAGTAATAGTGAATAACCCTTTAGTTATCTACGGCGAGCACTAAAGTACTCTACGAACAGAAAACTTCCGGTGTTCGACAATTACTAACAAGGATAACCCTTCAGTCATCTACGGCGAGCACTAAGGTACTCTACGAACAGAAAACTTTAGGTGTTCGACAATTACCAACAAGGATAACCAAATACAATACTCCAAATTACAACAATTACTGCATATACGTACGGAAAATGAAAGTGCGTGAAAATGATTCGCTGTTTATTGCGACAGGTGAAACGCAGGTTCCGATCGTTGTAATAACCGGTCAGGATTTAATCAGGTTGAGCAAATGCTCCAGGTACAGGCGGTGATCGTTTACGGGATTACTGGTTAACTTACGGTTAGTTTTCAGGTTCGGCAGGCGGTTTTCAGGATGTCCGAGGTGTCTTCAAAGACGCCGCTCGGACGACGACGGGAAAAGATGCCCTTCTCGACAGTGCAGCCGCTTTTATATCCTTTTTCCTTCTTACAGTGCTGGTTTTAGAGCGAGGATTGTTTTGGCGCTGGTGGGATATACGAGGATGGGGGAAAAGTCTATGCACCCTTTTAAAATTTGTTTTCAATTTTTCCAAAATGGTGGATCTTATGTTCGTTTCGTTACAAGTCTAACGAATCTAATTTTTTGTTTTGTATTACGAGAATTTGACTAGAGAGATATGCCGCGTTATTAGAACCAATTATAAATAATTTCGTTAATTGCTTACCCACATGTTTACTTTTAACAAGAAGTATCGCCTGCTCATAATTATTTTGAGAGTGTTAACATATTGACAAGCATCTTTGACCGTTAATGAATAGGTACAAACGGACCAATACGTTGGCCTGCAGGTCGCTGGATTTAACGTTTCTAGATTTTCATCTGTGGGGTTTTTGAAAGATGAGATCTTTAAACAACGGTATCAGAATGTGGACGAGTTAGAGGACGCAATTACAAACACTTTACATAATATTGATAAGAGAACTCTTCTCAAAGTGACAAAAAGTGTTATTGCGAGCTCAAAAATGTATTGAGCAAGAAAGCAATGCTTTTCAATATTTATTTCCATAGAGATGTAAAATAGATAATCATTATTTCGTATGACGTTGTTTTGTAAAATACTTTAAAGTACGCTATCACATTTTAGTTTGTTCATCATGTCTCTTGTTTTCTTAATAATGTAGCTTTGTTGTTTCTGAATTGTTTGTGTAATCTCAAACATTATTGCACATTTAGTGTTTGACGGTTTGAAAATCTAATCTGGTGATGCGATATCACATTATCTAATTAATTTCATTTACTTTTGGTTATTAATTTGATTTGTTAAAAATATACAGTAAGTTGAAATTTATTATGACCCATCGGTTGATTTTGATGATGACCGGAATTTGAATTTAAAAATGTAGTTTTGGTTATCCGATTTTAGTTAAACACAATAATATTTTTTACAAGAAATTTTTATTTATCATCACAACAGTAAAATATAAAATCAAATTAAATCAACCAAATAGGTATGTATTTGTAATAATTTTTTTAAAGATTATGAAATGTTTTTTTTCTGTTCTATAAAATTATTTTAATAAAAGTTATACGGTTTTAACTAAATTAGTTTCATGTAATATTAAACATAAATTTAAATATGTATATATTTGATTACTTAAAATTAGATTAGATTTGCAAAACAATAATACACAATATTTATATTTTAGAAAATACGTTGACAATTAAATACAAAAAATTTGTAAATTTAGGAAATAATTATGGTAATGGTATATTATCATAAAATCAAATAAATCATTAAACTTTAAAAACGATAAGTTAAGTTAAAAAATTTAATATTACGCACATGTTCCTCAGTAGTATTAGAAATATGTAGAGTACAGAAAATTTTACTTTAGCAATATAATACCAGGCGTCAGCTGGGTTGCGTTAGTAAATGTACTGTGGATAACGGCATAATTTTGAGATCATTTCTTCACGCAATAGTTTTTTAAATTACTTTAGCTCAATATAGAATATAGTAATTTTTTAGAGTTACGCGCGTAGTTTTAAATGTTATTTAGGTTCATCTCAAGTTTTTCAGATATACTGTATCAATTTCTGTAGTAGTCATTTCATAAATAGACTTTACTTTCTAAAGCTATTGTATACCGTTTTCAATGATTAAAAAGTATAACAAAGAAAAGACTTTTTTACTATTTAAAATTTTTTTAAAAATATTTTTAATTTAATGATTATTTAATTGAATACGATTTAAAGAATATAACTGAAAATAAGATTAAGAACCATTTTTATTTTGTTATTAAAAAGTTTTAAAAATTGATTTTTTTATTTTATTATGTACTTTTAAACCGTCTTTTGTGTTCTAGTAATATTTTTATCTAAGAAATGCTTAAAGAATAAAATGATAATAGAGTGCTTGACATAAAGCTGTATTTCGTGGAATAAAGTCGAAGGCAATTCGAATACTCAAATAAATGGTATTTGACTACCCGTCTTCAAAGCAATTCTCTTTGCCCATTTAATACATATCGTCTTCTATAGATCAAACAAATTGAACTAAATTGAACCGTAATAGAATATACGCTTTTTGCTGTCAAAGTATTGTTAAACATGTAGACATAAACTGATTGAACTCATACTTGAATAATTAAATTTCATTCATTTCTACAAATATCAAGTTTAACCGTAGGTTACGCGGTAATTATACTCGTGTTTTACCGTGTTTAGTGCCGATGTTAGCATAAATGAAAACGAAAGGCTGTAAAATAGATTACATTATCATAACTGCGTTTAAAAAAACAGTCTTTATGTACAATCAGATAGTTTACTATTTATTTGACTTTTAGTGTAGTATAATCGACGCTTGTTGTTTAGTTACTAATAACTACCATAATTTGTTGTTTTTAATAAATTTTTTTTATCTATTTAACAATTAATGGAAACTGGCTCAAGTCAAGATTCATTTACTCAATTTTTTGTGTTAGTACTTATGTTGTTTTTATCTGTAAATACAAATTTTTGTAATTGTGTTTTTGATTATTATGTAATACGGTAATAAAATTGCAGTGGCCTAAAGAAGTGTACACTTTGTACCGAATGTCGTCATATAAAAAAAAACCTGCGTAGTTTTTATGTCCTTTCTAAACGAAAATATATAAAAAACTATCAATAATTTATTTTATTACTTTAAGGCCTGTATTCATAGTCGTGTCTTAAATATAAAATTGTTTTGAGCATTTGCCTAAGTAATTTTTAGGTTAATAGACGCCACATAAGCAAATACCTGAGACGATCTTAATCTGTCGCCTTGCTTAAGATAATCTTATTTTTGCCACATTTATAATCGATACTTTTATCAAATAAACTTTGTCTTATTAATGCATGTATTCATAGTTTTAATAAGGCTGCCTTGTTTGAGTTGAGTGAGACTTAAAACGTGCTTGATTAGTAAATTTTAACCATATCATAGAAGTAAGATTCTATGACATTGGTGTTGAACAAGATATGTATATTGAGGAAAATGACAAAGGAATAATTATTCAGCATATTCGAAAAAGGGATATCAGACATATTTAAGATTAGTTAAATTTTTATAATAGCGAAGGCTTCCACGGCCGGAATCTATACTAACATTAGAATGTCTTCCGGGTTTGGACCGTGTCATTGTTGTTGTAACCGAAGTTGCCAACGTTTTGTCTACTTTCGTAAGGGGCTTCATCAGGGCGTGAGAGAAATCGAAGAACTCAAACAAGCAACCAAAATCTAACTAAGAACTTTTTAAAAGTTAGGTTATCCACTTGTGAAACAAGCCATAATCTAAACTCTGAAAAGGAAAGAAAGAAAACGAAAACTTGAAAAAGCAAACGAAAATCTAACAAAGAACCACTGCCGAGTTAGGTAATCAACTTGTGAATCAAGCCAGATTCTAAACACCGTAGAAGTGACTTAAGAAGGAATAGTCTCCGTATATAAAGGAAAAGGATCGTCACGGATGGTTAAGCTCGACTCTGATTAGGTTACGGTTGATAAGGGGCTTGTTTTCAATAAATACCTGATGACCGGGAACCAAAGAGGGGATTGCTCAAAACCATGATTGCGATTAAAGTTATTGGGGTGTTTGATGATTTCCATGCTTTCTCGGAATTTCATGTTGAAAAAGAATTGAGATTTGGAAATCTACGAAACATTATCAAAATCTATCTTGTGAGCTGTAGTAAAATGATGTTCAGCAACCGAAAACTTGGAAATATACCTTTTCTTTATACAACGATCATGTTCTGAAATGCGAGTAATGACAGAACGACCGGTTTCACCAATGTATACTAAACCACATGAATAAGGAATTTGGTATACACCTTGAGATGACAGTGTAGGAAATTTGTCTTTGGGAGAAGAAAAAATCTGAGAGGTTTTGCCTGTCAGGTTAAATATGGGTTTAATACCATTGTTACAAAGGAGTTTCCCTATTTGATGTGCAACCTTGTGAATGTAGGGTAAAAAGGCCAATTTCGGGTTGGATTCGGGAATAGAAATGTCCTTAGGTAATCGGGTACTGGATGTAGACGACGATTAATAACTCTATGAATATCTCGCTTTACATAACCATTGTTCACTAAGGTTCTAGTAAGATGACGGAGTTCCAAGTCTAGATTCTCAGGTTGGCAATTAGAAAAGGCACGATGAATCAAAGATTTAATAACAGAACGTTTCTGTGCAGGATGATGATGAGACGAAGCATGGAGGTATCTGTTCGTATGGGTGGGTTTGCGATAGAGAGAATGGCCCAGAAATCTGTCGGGCTTACTAGTCACAAGAAGGGCAAGAAATGAAAGAGAACCATTACTTTCGATTTCCATAATAAATTTGATATATTGATTGTTGATTGTTAAGATGATCAAGAACTTTAGACAATTCAAGATGACCGTGAAACCAAACAATAAACGTGTCATCAACATACCTAAACCACACATTAGGTTTTAATGTTGATGATTCCAAAGCAACCGTTCCAAAAAATTCCATAAAAATGTTAGCTACAACAGGTCATAGAGGAGAACCCATAGCAGCACCAGAAACTTGTTCGTAAAACTTGTTATCAAATTGGAAGTAAGTAGACGATAGACACTTATTAATAAGAGGAACCAAACTCAAGTCCTTGCCATGTTGAGACAGAATCTGTTTGATGATAATAAGCGAATCCTTAATAGGAACTTTAGTAAAAAGTGAAGTAACATCAAAGCTCACGAGAAGATCTTGGGGCTCAAGTTTTATAGCTTCTAGACGTTGAATAAAATGCTGTGAGTTGAAGATGTAAGAAGAGGTTTTACTTGTAAACTTGCAAAGAATGTTGGACAAAAACTTGGCTAGTTTTAAATTAAGAAACCCTTATGAAATGTAAAAAAGTAACTTTTCAGTGACGCTTTTCTATTAATGTTTGGGCGGGTAATTTAAGAAATAGTTTAATTGGACTGTTTATTTTACCAGAAAAACTTACAAGTACAAGAAGTTTTGGCGCAAGATTTTGATAACTTGCTTCTTGAAGTTCGCAAAATAATGTGGTTTATGCACGTTAGAGTCGAGTTTGCGATTGTTTAAATATAATCTTTACGGATTGTTGGATTGAAAGAAACGGCACTAGCGTTCCACACTGTATATAAGTATATAGTTATGCAAAAATTTACAAAAAGAGACTTGAATTGGTTGTTATATAAAAACAGTTAAAAAATATAACCAAAATTAAAAGAAAAATAAATAGTTTTGCAAATAAACTTAAATCGAAAATAACTGACAACCGTCAATAAACAAATTATGTAAGAGTAAAGATTATTAAAATGAGGTGAAGTACGTTAATTATTACGAAACGGTTAAAAAAAATTTAAACTTTTTAGAAGATATCTGTAGCAAAGAAAATTTTTTGAAATTAAAGAAATGATGTAAAACTGAATATAAAAATAAAATTTTGTAATCCAATGCTTCTCAAAGTTTAAATATTTGCGACACAATTTTCATTATTTAATTAATGACACTTTTCTACAGGAGGAAAAAGGGGAAAAACGAGTACAGTTAATCTAGAATGTTTCGTGCTTATAATTAGCACTTTATCAAGCCGCTATTTTAATTGATCTTCTTGCAGTGCCTATCCTAAAGGATGTTGGCGATTAATGAGACTATTTGTATCTTGGAGGCGGCAGCACAGAATAGCGATGTTATGGATTTTTTACACCAATTTCGGACATTTTTAGCCATCAAATTATATTTTTTACCTCTCATCATGTGACCGAGATATTCCAATTTTCATCTTTTAATTATCGTCATTATTTCTGGAGAGGATTTCATTCTAACGGGTGGGGCAGTCGAACCTGCATTTTTGAAATTACTGTAAGAAATAAACGGTTGCATTTTTTAAATTATATTGATACCATGTTAATCTGCGTTAAAAAGCATTTAAGAAACATTATTCATTTTTTAAAAATAACGTTATTAAGATGTCCTCCATCTCGATCGATGCACTCTTGCAGGCGATGTCTAAAATTGTTCATTACATCACGCAGCATATTCTCAGGGATTCTTTCGATCTCCTGGCAGATTCTCGCCTTCAGTTATTCAAGTGTATGAGGCCGTTCTTGGAAAACTTTGCTCTTTAGGTAGCCCCACAAGAAAAAGTCACATGCGGTGAGGTCGGGTGAACGAGGAGGCCAAGAAATCGGTCCGTTCCGTTGAGCGGCTGCATAACTACCGCTTTGAAAAAATGCTTTCACGGCAAACGACCGTTGTTGCTTGGTCCACTGTTCCATGGCTACTGAAACGCTTTGAAGTGGGGAACGCAACGGTAACCTTGTCAACTTGTTCCGCCCACTTTCACTCCCTCTCTATCCGTTTTCAAAAAAGCAAAAATGCAAAAATACTTTCAACATGCGTCTGTAAGCCCACAATTCTACAGCATTAATTTTTTTGCATAGATCTTCTGTCAATGTCCAAGACTCCATTCCATATACTCCATATAGTAGAACCGAGAACACGTAACATGTTAAGAATCTTTTACTGAACTGTAATTTAATATTGCGGTTAGCTAACATTAGTTTTAGCTTGCTAAATGCACATCTTGCTTGTTTGATGCGACTACATATTTTTTTTGTTGTCTTCTCTCATTACTGATAATAGTACCCAAATATTTGTAGGTAGTCGTTCTCTCTGTTATTTTATTGCGGACTATAATTTCTGTTAGCCTAGGGTGTTTTTTGTAATGCCCATGTACTTTGTTTTTTTAGGGTTCAAACCATAAGATTTGCTAGTTTCATATACTCAGTTGAACAGTTTTTGTAATTCTTCTTCTGTTTCTGCATCGACATATCTCAAGTTGTTTATAATGTTGCCATTAACTTTAATACCCTCGGTGCTTTCCTCTAATGCTTTTTTAAATATAGCATCTGAGTAAACGTTAAACAATAGAGGGGACAAGATGCATCCTTGTCTCACTTCACGCTTGTTGTTTATCTCTTCGGTAACTCTAGAATGCGTACATGTGCCGTTCGTTTCCAGTATTTTAATTTTTACGATTTGTATATCTTGATGGTCTGGATTTATTTGTTGTAGCATTTCTAACAGTTTCGTGTGACGAATTCTGTCAAAAACTTTTTTATAATCTATAAATCCTACAAACACATCTTTGTTTACATCTAGGCATCGTTCGGTTATTATATTGAGAGCAAATAAGACTTTGCGCGTTTCATACTTTAAAATTTTAATAAGTTATCATAAAAGGTCAATGCAACACAGCGAACTTGACTGATATATGTAAACAAAGTATTGTATTTTGTTAAGTTGAGTTATATAAAAGTGAAAGAGAAGTGTAACGTTGATTTAATAAAGTCGTTATAAAATCTTTAACTAAATCTAAAGCCTCTAGCGCATTAACAAGCAAAACTGTGATTTTTTACACATACCCATTTCTAAAGCCTAATTGTGTTTCAGACATTTTGAGTTTGCATTTGGCGTATATCTGAACGTGTATAATTTTTAGAAATATTTTCAATACATGACTCATTAGACTAATGTTCCTGTAATCTTCGCATTTTCTTGGTTGATTTGTTTTAGGGAGAGTGACAAATGTAAATTTCAGGCAATCTTGTGGTTTCCTGTTTTATATATTGCGTAAAACAGTTCTAGTAGCAGGTTTACATTTCCATCATCTAAGACTTTTATTAATTCGTTAGAAATTTCATCTGGTCCTACTGCTTTATTGTTTTTGGCCTTACTTGTCGTATTTAAGATTTCTTCTTTTGTTATTACACTATTTCTGAATGTTTAATGTTTACTGGTTCCGTACGGTCATCCTGATATAATTTTTCCACGTATTCTTTTCATCTAGCAAATTTTTCTTCTACTGTTATGATTATTTTTCCCTGTTTACCCATAATTAATGTTTTGTGTATGTTTCTTGAATCGTAAACTCTTTCTAGTCTTTTAATTTCTTCGTATTTTTTTGTTACCCAATTCTTGCATTCTTTATTGTTTTTATTCTTTATTTCTCATCTTTTATCTATTAACTCTAATATCTCTGTTGTTATCCATTTTTTTCTTTTTGTGCTTTTGTATATCCCTTTTTGTAATATCCTTTTTTGAAATTTCTTTAGCTGTATTTACAATTTTCTCTTTAATAGTTATCAATGCGTTGTCTTTTTTTTCCTCCATCGGATTTCTTCTTATTTGTTTTAATTCTTCGTTAGTTCTTGTTGTTAGTTTATTTTTAATTTCAGGTTCGGATATCTGTGATTTGCCTTTATATTTTTGTGTTCTCTGCATCTTCTTAGAACGTAGCAACTACCGGGTTATGGTCAGAAAAGTGTTTGTTCCTGGGAATGTCTGGGTGTTCTTTATACTATTTTTATATTGATCATTATGTAATCTATATGATTTCGTTTTTGTGGTTTGTCTGCTTTTTCGGGTTTTGTCTATGTGCATAATCTTCTTGGGTGTTCTTGGAACATAGTATTGGCGACGATATATCCGTTTTCTTCAGCAAAGTTTACTAGCCTTTCTCCTCTGTTGTTTCGTAACTGCTAGTCCAAAATTGCCAATTGCCGTAATTTTTGCATTAAAATCGCCTATTATAATATAAATATCTTGGGATTTAAAGTTATTTTTTAAGCGCTCTATTTCTTCATAAAATTTTTCGATCATTTGGTCTTCTTTTTTGGCCATTGGGGCGTATACTTGTATTATATTTATGTTTACTAGACTATTTTTATTTATATTAGCATAGTTCTATCTGATCTATGAAATAAAATTTGTGACTAATTTGTCAATTTTTTTTTACTATTATTTCAACGCCATATTGGTGCTGAGGATCGTCACCTCCAGTGTAGTATGTTACGTGATCTTTCGTTTCTATTCACCAACTTCCTAACTACCTCATCTCACTTACTCCAAGAATGCTTATTTTAATTCTTTCCATTTCCCGCATTACATTTGCATGCTTGCCCGCTTTGAATAAGCTGTCGACATTCCAGGTTGCTATCTTTATGTTGTTGACACTACGTTTTCTTGTATTGTTTTTTCTATTATCTTGGGACTTCGCCTGGTGACGACCTGGGAAGCCTAGTGATCTGCCTGTGATTTACTTTTCTTGCCGATTTTTGGATTCTGAAGTTTATGAGTATAGTAACATTAATATTAATATTTTCCATTAGTTTGGTCACCATATTAGTTATACTAGGGATATCCTTACGGATCTTTAATGCAGTAGTGCTTTTTTGGCTTTTCGCATTCTTATGCCGTTGACTATTTGTTGGTAGTTCCTTCGTCTTTAGTGTCAATTTCTTAGCGCAAAGGGCATAAGAGCATTGTATAAATAACTAGTAAACAACGAAAGCAAGGACCAATAAAAGTCAAAAATAATAAATACTGATGATTAATTAATGACAAAATAAAACAATAATATGAAAACGTTTAAGGATACGACATAACATTACAAGCCTTGATGAAATGCTAATTATAAGCACGTAACGTCGCAAATTAACTGAACTCGTTTTTTCCTTGTTTTTTTCTATACTAGGGGATCATTAATTTAAGGCGAACCTTTTGATCGATTGAGTGCAATAATAATGTATTTTTACGTTAAAGCTACAATACTAAACTACTAAACTAAACTATACTAAAACCGAGCTTTGGTCACACGCGTCGCAGTAGACATTTTTAGAGCCTGGAATAAAACTTGTCTAGTCCGACGTGTAACAAAAGCTTAGCTTGTGTGATAACAACATTAGAATTATCTAGAATGCAAAATTGTAATATTAAGTTTATTGATACTTGGCAACTCCAATCCGCTACATTAGGAAAACTAGAATCGATGCTTTTTTATTGTTATTTGTCTGACGTTCACCATATCAGACAATCTCTAGGTGTAGAAAACTTGTACAACCTCGTTTACTTTCAATCAATCCCAGTTAAGTCAATTTTTTTATCGCTACCGAATCTATCGAGACAGTGTATCTTGTAATTTGCGCGTTAATCGCTATTTACGGTTTTAAATATTTACGACATTCATAGATAAATGATAGGAAGCAAATATTAGACGATAATAAAGCATCAACACGTGCACAGAAGAACGTGGTTCTGAAAATTAAATCAAGAAAATATTATCAAGAATATTTAAATAAAAAAAAATAAAAAACAACATTTTGGTAAGTCAATTTTTGATTTTAGCTATTCGTTGTCGCTACGGTGCTGCTCATAAATCATATTTACTAATCGTGTCGAAACGTTTAAAATGATTTGCTTCTTATTATTCCATTAGTTTAAGTTAAATTGCTATCGCATGTTCATTACGTTAACTGTCAATTATTATTATAAATGTAATTTACTTACAAAGATTTTTGTGTGTCTTGGTTGTTACACTTACGATTTAAGTGTATTGTAAGTTGCCGATACGTCTGATGTTTTAGTACCTATGCATACTTTTACTAAACCCTACTGTGATACTATCAAATTATCTCCAATTGTTGTTGATTCTAATTGTAATTTCTAAGTCATCCTTCTAAAGTAATTAAAGTACAATTGTGGTTAACGATTTGGTTTCTTTCTTCGTTTCCCTTAAAATCTTATACAAGCTTTAGACCTCCTGTGCTGATCTAGCAGGAGATATATCTGCAAAAAAAAATCTAGCGCCCATTAAAATAAAATCACTTCAACCTCCCCTCTCTCCGACAGGTATTGTTTCAATCCTACAGCGAGTTGACCGTGCAGGGTTTGTAAATTACTAGAAGCTTGTACCAATATGTTAAATATGAATGATAACGTTAATGCTTTTTGTAGAAAATTAGAATTCGGGAGCAAAAATTTTAACCAGAAAAACCTTGTAATGTGAATGAATGTGTTAAAGTCTTACAAAGCTGAAGCACATGTTGGAGTTGTTTTTATAACTATCAAAATTTTTTTGAGGCTGACAATTGAGTAACAAGTTACAAGTAGGACCTATTTCAAAATACTCCCAAAGGGCTCTTAACTGCTAAAAGAAAAATCGTCATAAGTTTAACGCCAAGTAGCGAAATCAAACGGCAATTTAATAATAAATAATTTTTTGAATTGTGGGTAGATGTAAATGATACAACTATAGATCTCAGATAATTGTAGAAAAAAAACTCAGAGTATCGATTTGTATTATTAAATCTTTATTTGAATAAGTTTGTTCTACAAGACAATCCCATAGTATCGTTACTAATAATTAATAAACTTGTTTTTAATTTAGTATTGATAAGCTAATTATTAAATACATTGTGCAGTACTCATAAATTTATAAGTATATTATATCAGTGTAAATGTGTATTTTACTTTTTATTACTTAATACTTCTTAATATGTTTGCAATCCCTATTTAGTGTTATCAACCCTTTCTAGGAAGACGCCCTCACAGTTTGAGAATTACTGTTATAATCTGATTATGTATTTGAAAATTTATCATAAACATGTCTTGCACTTACTACCGTACAGTTTTTTTTTAATATAATCGTCAAGACTTTAAATAAAACATAATTCGAATTTGACGCGTTGGTTTATGTTTTGTTTTATACCTTGCTTTTGTGCATTTACAGTTCAACACTAATAACAAAAGATTTATAAATTATATGCTAAATGTAACGGCCTAACTGGTCATAATACGTAAAAATTAAAAAATCGACGAGATAAAATAAACGTAGCGAAACAATTAACAAACAATTTAATAAACAGTTTTTATAAGTATAAGCGTAGGTATTTTAGTTCAATAACTTCTCTAAAACAAACTTCGTTAACACATTGTAATTTAAACTTTATCAAGCTTTTCATAATATTATTTTATACGGCTAAATTAACAAAATATAATATTTCTAAAAATTACATACTAATTAAGCTTTAAAAAAAAACTGTAATTAAAGTTGTGCTTATTAAAAAAAAATACTATAAATTAATTCTAAAGGTTAATTTAAAACAAAATTTAATTTTTAATGTAATAAATGTTAGAATTTAGTTTTATCAAAAGTGAAAATACTTTTTTCTTGTCTATGTTATATCTTTAATAGAAATCATTCTTTATTGGTTTTCTTACGGTTAAACATAGTTTGTTGAAAGTACCATCACTTAAATGACAACATTTTTTGTTACGATACGAAAAGTTGTAGGTGGTTGGTTATCAATTTGTAATTTAGGGTCGTAGCTTGACTACAACTTACTATCTTCTGTAGTTATTTTACAATTAAAATAAAAAGAATATTTACAAATAATTAATGGGAAATTAAGAATTGTTAGTACTTTTATAAAATGGCATTAGATTATTTATATTTGTTATAATTAGTCAAGTTAAATAATCATACAAATATTATAAAAAAGAAATAGAGTAAAAGTAAAATGTTGTGAATCTCTTGAATGATTGTTGCTACCAGCTTCGTTTTTGCCAACAAATTTTATTTACAAAATTATAAATATACGTTTCTTTCTAATGTTTTTAAATTTTATTTTTATTATGTGTAATGTTTTTATAAATGTTTTTTTGTTTAAGTGTTTTCAGTACATTTTTACGTGTTTATACTTTTAAAAATATATGCACATTATATTTCTTATTACTATTCATAAATAATTTTTTAACGTAATTTGATTTAAATAACAAATTATAACATACTAGACTTACATATCACTAGTAATGTACTAGATACCTAATAAATATATTTATGCAATTACTTGTAGCGGCATCCAGCAAGAAAAGAAAATAAATAACTGGTTTTGTTGTTTATTTTCTTTTGGGGCATACATTCATATTGTGTTATCTAGTACATGGTTTTTATTTATTCATAATACAAGTTAGTTCTGTTCTTATGTAATTCTACAAACTTATTATTAATATTATTTTCTTTATTTTGTGATTTTTTATTAATACTTTATGACCTACATTATAATTTAAATATGTTTTGCATCTATCATATATTTTGTACGTTTTAATTTTGACAAAATTAAATTTAGTTTGGCATCCTTGCATGCTGTTTGCAACCTATGCTCTAGGGGAGAGTCATCAAAATGATATATGGGGTCAACATTTGTAATGATACTTATTGACAACTAATTATGTTTTGCAAAGACAAGTTCATGAAAGCTGTAACGTGTTTTCGTATTAACGTACATACCAATAGAAAATCTATTAATTCCAATTAGTATGCGCAGACATGCGCCCAAATTTATATATACATATATTTGCTAACGCCTTTAGAGTTTTGTGGTGATACGCGGTAGATTATATTTGTTCTATCCCTAAAAGTTGATTATTGTATTGTACTACATAGAAATTCTGTTTCTTGATCTAAGATGATTTTTTGAGGCATACCATATCTTAAAACAAAACTTCTTGCTACTGTAACTACCTTTTTATTAACGATTGAGTCTCGACAAATTTACTTAATTCGCATTATAATTTTAATAGTAGTTTACGTAACAAGAGTCGAAAGTAAGAAATAGCATAACGAACGTTAATGCAGCGCGAGGCCGCACGGCCGAGCGTTGCATGTGAGTGAGTTATGCTATGATTCTTTCGACGAGAGTAATGTACATTATTTTTTGTGTTGCCTTTTATAAATTTACATTCTTTTTTGAAAAAATAAAAAAAAATCAACAGAAATATAATGTTGGTACTACATTTATTACTAAATCTGTCAGATTTGACATTAACTTTAACATCGTTTTTCTTCAATTTTAACTGAATTTCAAGATTTTTAAAATGATTTTTTCACCTGTCGCATACTCGTTCTAATATATTAATTCACTTTGAACACTTAATTTTATGTGGATTCCTAGTTTTCATTTTGCCACCCTAGAGCTTTTTTCGTTCATTACGTAACTACACTAACAAACGAATATTGACGTTTGCGATGTTGGCAACACAAAAAATATATTTATTTTTGCTGGAACCTACATTTATTAGGTTAATTAATAATAATAATTAGGCCTAAAAATATCTTTTGAAAAACTGTTTTACAAACGCCAAGATATGTTTTTTTAATTAGACTCAAAATTACTTTTCTTGATACTATTATACATTCTATTTATACCAGCTAGACATCCAGTTGGTAACATGAAATATTCATTTGAAATTATTTCTCTTTATTTGATATTCTATTCTTCGCTTAGAGGGGGTATACTATTATACTATTTATGTAGCAACGTTTCGTACCGCACGTGAGTATTTCATCAGGTCACTAAAACTAGCAAAATGTATTAATTTCTTTTCTAAAACTGTAAAAAAAGTTTTTTGTTTCAAATTGCGGTAAAGTTTTTCTTAATTCAATACGAGCTTTTATGAATCCATCTCGCGCTTCAGAGCCAAAAACTGCTGTAGAAGCTTCTGTTATTAATTTGATACATCTTTCAACCGCCTGCGAATGGCAAGGAAGTTTTAATATAGGTATTTCATCTGGAATCACAGCAATCATATTAATTAAATCGTCGTCTGATATTCCCATTGTCAATGGGGGTTCGCTTATATTAACATTCTGCCAATCAATTAGGTTCACATAATCGTCAAAATCAAAATTTAGTTCATTCACTTGAAATATCGTCCTCTGTTCTTGGCGATGATTTTCTACATTTTAAAATTCTTTTTAAAGCGAACGCTCAAACGAATTTTCTATCATCTGCTAACATTGCTAATAAAAAATTTTCTGAATGGGCAAAATATCCGTTCCTCTTTATTACAGGATCTATCACATTTTTAAGATCATTACGAAGGTATCGAGATCTTTGAATCATGTTGAAAAGGTGCCTAGCACCATCTTTGCAAGACCAACTGCATTTAATTTCAAACCAACATAATGCATACACTTTAACTATAAATTCAGTTAATATTTGAAGGTTTTGAGATGGTTCTTTAGTAGCAACATATAACCTTAGCACTCTATTGGCTGTCGTAAGCCATCTGGCGTGTGATATTTTTCCAGGCGCTCTTAAAGCTAAATCTTTTCCAAAAATTCTGTTAGAGGTTCCCTGGCACATCTCATACATGTATTTTTGATCTGTACTTAACGTTTCCACATCTGTTGGGGTAACAAAATCTCAATTTTTTTAAACTCTACCACAAGTAAGTTCTCGCACGATTCGAGAGACTTGCCAATTTGCCCCGAAAACTCTTTTGGTCCGGCAGTTTTTCTATCTAAATAGTTCATCAAGTGACGCAGTGGTAATTCGTTCGTGTGAAGCAAACACACCAACCACTGTATGGCTTCTTTAGATCCATTTCTAGACCACGAATTACTCCATTTTTTGAATCGGTATTTACTACAGTTTCGTCACAACCAATAGCCACAATTGTATTTGTATCAGTATTTTTTTGTAAAAACTCAAGTATTGAAGATTTAATTGCTTTTGCAGTACCAGATGGTGGACTTACATGTCCTAGATATCTTGATCCGTGTTCGGAAACTAAAGCATAATGTTCTTCGGTAACCGTTTTTTGGTAGTACTTATTTTCTTTTTTTTCTTGGACTAATGTTATGTTTCTACGACCATCAAAACAGATTTCCTGCACTTCTAGAGCATGGTTATCAAATTTTTTTGTTAGATTGGTGCGATTTTTAATTCTTTCTCCGCGTACCTTACTACGATCTACTACTTTAGAAGTATCAGTGTCTGATATAATTCCAACGTCTTTTAGGACAGCACTTACTATTATTGCAACTGAACGTTCGGAAATTTCAGTCCGGTCACATGCTTCTGCTAAAGTTATCAAATGGAGTCGCATTTGGAAAGAAAGCGGAGTTTTGCTAGTTCCTGAATTTGTATGGGAACCCGGTGCTAAAGGATCCGTTGCCTTAGAAGTAGATGGAATACATAGTAGTTCGTTTGGATTTTGTTTAAACATAGAATATTTCACTATTTCTGTCTTACTTTTCTTTAGATTATCTTCGTAGTATAATGACTTCCTGGCTAAGTCCTTAGATTTTCTTTCATATGCTTTTAGATTTTACTTTGTTGTCTGAATATCTAAATTGCCGATTCCCATTTTTCGGTTTCTTCTTTGATCTACAAGGAATTCTCGCTCGGCTACAGGTATTTTATTTTTGCACTTACAAGTTGAAAAATTTTTACGTTTGCAGCTAGCAATATCAAACAGTTTTGTCTCTGCAGATTATTTAAATGCCTGTACTTTTTTATTGTAGTTGTTCTTATATTTAGGTTTAAGACTCTTCTTAATTGCTCGATATTTAACATGATACTGTTTTACTTGACTAAATATTTGCTGATCTAATACTGTGAAAATCGAAGTTTTCTTCCATATTTCTTAGGTCTTTTACTAGCTTCTTAGAAACGTCACTTACACTAGGTTCTTGCTTATTCTCGTTTAATTTTTGTAATCTTAGCCACGAATAATATTTAACTACGTCAGCATATGTTGGTAAAACATTTTCTTTAAAGGGGGTTAACATGCCAAAAATAGGACGTAATGTGTCATTACGCGTTCTAGGCATTTTTAATTTTAATTAACAAATAGTAAGCATTTAAAATTTTAATGTTAAATGTTACAAAACTTACATAGGAAAAAATCTGCAGAAGCACTACAACATTACCCGATGAGATTTCTGAACCGTAAGACATGAAATGTACAATGGAATGAAACTTATATTAACGGGCACCTTTCTTTAACAAACAATTTATTATTCTCTTAGCTTACTACATGCAAAACTATATAGCAAACACTTCTCAAAAACGAACCCTCTATAGAACGAACGCGGACACTACAATTTGCACGTTTTTCATGTTGTCTTAAAAATTGCCTTTTCATAAAGGAACCTTAAAATATTATTTTAATAAAATGTGGTTTTGAATGATTCAGTTGAATATGAATACTTGTTTGTAATTTCAATAACTACAGGTACAAGCTTATCTTAATGACTTGTCAATTAATAAAAGCCGGATTGGGATTTTTTAGCTGTTGGAGGATTACCTATTTTAATAGATGTTTACTTAAGTGCGCGTAGATCATTTTGTAAAATGCATTTTTAAGTTTTAGTTTAGTGTGGTGTTCAGTGAAGATGGCTTAAAATAAACAAAAGTTTTTACCACTAAAAAAATCGAACTATCGGAAGGTGTTGAAAACAAACACAATATTATCTACGTAATATAATGAACAAAGTTTATCACGATTTAAAAAAAATAAGAATGTATACATAAATAATAGAAAAAATTAATAAAACACAAATAACTGATATTCTAGGTACATATTAAACGAGAATAAAGTCGTATGATAATTTACCAATTGTTTGTATTTAACATTTGTCTATGAAATGCCTGGAAATTATTTCCCACAATTTCTTCTTCACTGGAAAAGGATGAATCAGCAAGAATTATAACATATGGAGAATTTTTTGTGATAACAAATGATGAGCGAGACCGTTCAGTGTAAAGAACTGCTGCACGCTGATAAAACATAGTTTCTAGTGGCATATCTAAGAAGAAACCCGATCGCGTTATCTTAAATCCATGCACTTGAGCAAACATCATGGCATGTGAATGGGCCGGCGCCATTAATTTTTTCCATTTTTATTTGCCCTTTAACTCTACAAGAGGAACGGAGATTGTGGTTGGCATTGAATTAGTATTAAAAACTCTATCTCAAAACACTCGCGGCTGTTGTTTCCTATTTATAGTTTTCGTAATATGTAATAGTTTAGTGCAAAATGATTGCAAACTAGAGGGTACATTTTTTATAGAAATTTTTTCTAGAGACGAAAAAAAATGAGTATTTTAGGCAAACGTTTTGAAGTCGTTAATAAAATGCTCATCATGAGTTCGCGACTCTCTTTATTCCGCCAGTAGTCCACTGTTGGCACCAACATTGAGACGCGATGTTTTGATTGTAAAGCTTTAATGTCGTGAATGACCGTACTTATTTACTTCCTCAAATCTAAACTTGTTTTAAGCAATAAGTATTAGGAAATATTTAGCTTGTGTTGGTAAAGCTTAGGTTTTTTTTCAAGTGATGTACGATAAGAAACACAAAACAAGCAACAAAATCTCAAAACATCGAACTTTATTTGACACAATAATATATTTTTAAGTCAAGTGTCAGTCAAATAATATTGCGCTTACAGGCATGTTATGCGAGAATTGAGATTCACATCCACTGACTGTTATTTTCTACTGACTTAGACACGGTTGAGAGCATTCGGATAAATGTAAAATTTTCTCTAAGCACAATCAATTTTAGAGTCAAAGTGGAACTTTCAGAAATTTAGCCAGACTTTGAATACGGTCAGATTAAATAAATCATTTAATGACTAAATTAACAATTTATTTCGCCTGATCTTTGGCAATTGTTTTACTGCACTCTAATTAGTGATGCGCATTTAAAAAAAACAACAACAAAACAAAATGATTACTGGATTTTACCCGAGTTTTATAGCGGTTCTCAGTTCAACAGCTTCTAAGATTATGACACGACGTTGTCACATTCTTTCAGATGTTAAGGTTTCAAAGTTTTAAGAATTTTTTTTCGGATATGTAAAAAAACAAGCGCGTAAGTAACTTTTTTCAAGTACGTAAGAAAACCAGTGCGTAAAGTACAAAAATTCGTAGAAAAAAACAGCCCGACTGTAACTTCTTTTGTACGAGTAAGTCAAAAGAATAACTCTCGTATGCAACTTTTTTTGTTTTTGTACCGCGTCAGAGTATTTAAAGCTTTTGTTTAAAACTCTCATTCTTGTTTGTACGCATTTTGACTTATTTCTTAAAACGCTTTATTTTGATTAATTAAGTTCACGACCCTCTCAGTACCAAATTTGCTTTTCTTTTTTTTTTACTTAATTTGCTAAAAGCGGCGTTATGAATCTTTCTACCCTTTAGACGTTACGACGTTTTGTTACCAGGCGGCGCTGCGTGTTTCAAATAAAATAAAAATGTACCGATTCTACAATTTCTTTTTCTATTAATATTAAACAAATGCGCTACTACTATAAAAAAATCAAAGAGATGAACTTTACTTTTCCATTAATGTTTTCTCTAATCTTAACAGTTTTATAATGCTAATAATCTTTACAATTGCTTGACTGTTGATACAATGTCAACATTCAATTTTTTTTAAATTTAAATAATTAATAATAAAAAATTTCCTCAAATTTTATTATACATACTTTTGTCCTATGCTGATAAATTTGCAATAAAATATTTTATGACAAACTAGTAATTACTGATAGTTTTTATTATAAAACTTTATAAATCAGATTTATTAAATTATTACTTCGTTTACGCATTTTAAAATTGGAACATGAATTATCGATTTAGTCAAACATGCCTGTTTCGGTCGAGTTGTTTTTGCGGTTAAGGGTAGCTTTGTCAATGTCGTAATATTACACCAGGTATCCGGAGTTGTTTTTTATTGTAAACCATGTCTGCATCGAAACCGCCACAATTTTTGTATTGAAGTAATTTGCTTAATTTTCTTAGACTTATTTCCACAGTAGCAGAACAAATCAATGTACTAAGTAGAGATCTGCAAACTATGGTGATTTTATGCTAGTAGATTAACATATGACCCCGTCTCGCTTTGCTGATGAGAACTTTTTGCACACATGTATTGATGTGTTTACTTCTGTTGTGTTTTATCGAGTTTTCACACTGTCGGACCATCGCTCGTTCAGATTGGTTGGAATTTACGTACAAGAGAATTACGTTCTCAAACAATAAAGTAAACTCAACAAAAATAATCAATCAATTATTACCCTAAAAAATGGTGCAAGATAGTGGAAGGTTGCACGTAAACTTTTTTATAGAAGACAAAATTTACTATAAAAAAGTCTGCGACAGGGTGCAATTGCCTTCAATAGTTTAAAAGATGTGCTAAGTTGCACGAAAATGTTTCACATTACATTAAAGTTCTGTAACTCATAAACTATTAGATGTAATTATACCTTCCCGTGGATTTTTTTTAGTAAATTTTGTGCTCTATAAATATGTCTATGTAAAATTTTTATCTATTGTACCGTTTTTGCAGCGTAAACTTACGCGAATCTAATTCTGCAGGTACTATAATTATTTTTTAGCACTGCTGAGTGAAATTAAGAATTGTTATATGTTTTAACCATTAAGCGAATGATAAAAAATATGTTGTTTAATAATAGTAAACATTGCATCCGAAAAATAAAGTAAAATTAGGCACCACCACAAGTTCCAGCTTCGTTTCATCTGAGCGTTTTATCGTTTCGTTACATGAATCTTTGAATCAAGCAGCCATTAAGTGTTTTCAACACTAAAAAAACGTAATCTTTTAAAGTACAACGCATAGTCAAAAAAATATTGTTTAATAATAATTACACAAAAAAATTTTTATTTGTGATAAAACCCGTACAAACTGGTCCTAAACAAACCGACTATAGCATAATTAGGTAACAATAAATAGTAATACTTACAATCGATTAACGTCTTTATTAAATTTTAGAAGACTTCTAAAATACATCCCTAAAAGAGGAAACCGAGTGTAATTGGACAGGTATCACAAATACAATAATAATTTCAACACAAACGTGTTTCTAAGATTAATTAAATTAATGCGTCAAACTTTACATTATTTCGTAAAAATCAAACTGATTTCTGTTGTACACACAAGTCATTTACCAAAATTTTCACATCGGTAATTTAATCTTACATTTCTAATGCACAAGGTAAAATGAGTATTACTATTATCGTGGTACCATTAATGCTAAAACAAGAAACGAAAATCAAAGTTAACCGCATAACCTATAGGAGCATCATGCCTCAGCGACTTTTTCCATAAGTATAGATAAATTTCACATTTGAATTTCTATATAAATCAATTAGATGACCATTGATTCAAAAAGTTCTACTAAGCATTAAGCTACATGTTTAGTTTGCAGTTAGCGTGTAAAGCGTCAAATGCGTTAATCCGAAAGAAAAGAAAATTTCTACGTCACTTTAACGCTGCCAACTGAATTTAAAGTGAAAGATACGAAATATACCGAGTAAGAAATACAAAAATATATATTTAATATAATAGTTTTTTAAATATAATCCCATATGTACTTTATTTATGGATATTCTGAACTCAGCGCTATGATTTATATTATATAGTGATAATATTGCTATATTAGGTGTAAAATTTTTCATAGTAACATCTCTATAATTTGTGTTTAGTATTTTGATAGGCACTAATCTATTGTTAAGGTTTATTATTACACCCGCTGTAAACACAACTGTACACACATTATTTTTTATGCCTCCGTCCGTTTTGACGTATTTTACAAGCAATATAATCGGCCGGAAAAATTACTTTTCCGGACTAGGCCGGTAAAGTCAAGGTTAAATGTAGTAAAATTTTATAGCTAGAAGTTGGCAGTACAGTAATTCGCCTTTCTTCAATAGTTTATGTGTCATGTCATTTATGTCAAAGTTATTATTTTATGAGCTTGTTTAACTATTATACTACTCGAAATTACCTATAACGACTTTTCTAATAACGAATGCAAACTTATTTCAATCTTATTGACAAAGAGAACGATAAAGGCAACCGCAAAATTAAAAATCACTTAAACTTATATCGATCAAGTAAGTATACCTATGTATATGAAACATCTATAACTTTAAATTGTAACTTTTAGCTTAATCAACAGCATATTAACATCTCTATCATTTATTATAAGAAACTTACTTATTTAAATTAAAGTTAATTGTGCAGTTTGAAATATTTATATAAAGTAAACTCGTATGATTTAAGTTGAATTGTAAGTTTTGAACGTTACAATTTGGTTGAATGCCATCGACATTAGCAAAACTTATGGAACACTGTGGTATGGAATTACATTGTCTTGTTAGTTGATTGTCTATTGCGATTTTAGGTGTCAAGGAGTCTTCTATAATTCTTCGGCAACAGTACTGTCCTTTTCAACTATGTGATATTAGTTCCCTGACTTACTAATGCCATTCCATTATTTCTACAAATGCAGTGTCCTGTATATAATAAAACATACTTATTATAGACGCTTGCTGAATTTTTAATACACCAGTTAACAAGATCGTGGTTTCCAGTACCGATCCGAAGATTTTGTCGGTAACAAATTGTTATCACATTTTGTGCAGCTTCTTTAATGTGTGGAGGAATATCCATTTTAAGACGATACAAATAAATAATACTTTTAATCAAGTTAATTAAATTGTAACAAAATTAAGTATATTTACATAAACAATTAAAATTCAAAATTACAGATTTCGTTGTTATCAACATAGAATATTTAAATTTAGTTAGTAAAATAAATCATTTTTTAAACATTTTTTTTTAAAGTTCGGCACAAAAAAAAGTATTTTGTGAGTATTCGCCTTTTGTAGACCTCTGCTTCGCCTCGGCCTACAAATATGCTCATACTCGCAAAATAGCACTTTCTGGACTAGTGATACAAATAACTATTGTAATAATACACTTTACTTTACTACTCTAGATCTTGCTGGTATTACAGTATGACACTCGCTCGTGGGCTGTAATTTTTTTGTTATTAATCTAAAAAGAAAATTTGGCGCAAATAATCTGTATTTTTGTATTTTTCTACATAATCCTTGAAGAGTACAGTAATGAAAGCTCCCCCATCAAAAAGTAACATTAACTTATTTATACCATATTTTATACATACAAAATTTACTTTGTTACTGTTTACCACTATTTTAACTACCAAAATCACGATTGTTTGTATTTATCTTGCAATTTTTATTAAAATGTCGGTTATCGACATCCAATGCTTTTGCTAAATAAACTTCATGGTTTGTCCTACTATCGTACGTATTACTTTAATGTTTATCACACATTATATAGAAATTGACTGATTTAGAAAAGCTGCATTTTCCTCCATAGCAACTTCTTTACTGCATAGCAACGAATGGTCAACTTTTACAGATTTTAGTAAATTTATTTATTTTTATCAGTACAAACAAAGAACACACATTTGTTTATGTTAGAAAAATTAACAACACTTAACTGAATATTAACTGAACCTGTTAAATTTGCATTTGCGTAGCTCAGCTACAAGGACAGTTTGGTCAAGATTTCGCTATGTTTATAGAAAAATCTTTGACAATGCTGGTTTTGCACTATTAAAATAATTTTTTTGATATTTTGATTTTGTTTGCAACACTTTCCTTTACATATTCTTCAGCACCGCTAGTTGATTGCCATCCACCATGCCTTTTTAAAACTTGAATGTCTGAGTTTGCAAGGAGGGTGGCAGATGTTCTACGGAAACAATGTCTACTATAACTTTTGCAGTAATGAAATTTCAAATATTTAGCTATTTTTTTAACATAGCAGTAAAGCTATTAATGCCAATTGGCTGCACTGAACATTTAGCATTATTCTAAAATACGAAAAACCTTTCATGAGCAAACTTTATTTTGTCTCAAGTTAACATATTTTTTGTAATACTGTAATCGACTGGACTCTGAAGTGACGATAAAAATTCTTTCTTTTTTGTTTTAGCATCATGAAAAGTCAAAATTAAAATAGATCCGATATCCTTAATGTATTTTGTTGGTATTGCCCATAATTCTGCACGTTGCGTCGGCAGGCACCACAGAGCTCTAATATTAAAATTACATTAATCAACGATTAACTGTTGTCTGTTGCAAAATTCAAAGCTTCCATTGTCAAAACTTTTGATTTTTTTGGCTCATAATTAGCTTTCGCTTCAAAAAAGCAACCAACTTCTTAAACTGAGAAATATCTACATTTCTATAAATCATAGATCATAAACTGGAGGTTTTTAGCGTTTTGGCCGAAAAACATTGTAATAAACAGTATATAAATTGACTTCATTTCTACAATGTACTTTTCCATAAAAGTAAACCACAATAATAGTTTTGTTGACTCTTGGTGTTTTCTCTCTTATTCTCTAATTGCAAAATGAACACTTTTTATATTTCTGTTTTGATTCTTCTGGAAGCAAACTTGCACTCACTTTTTGAGTCGCGTTTATAATATTTTCCATCTTTAATAGACAAACAAGAATAATAATTTTGACAGTAGGTATTTTGATTTGTTCATTTATGTCGTTATGTATAACTTAGGGCTGCTATGCTACCTTTTTTAACTTTTAATAGTTTAATTTGAAATAAATATTATAATCATTTGGTTTTTGCTAGCGCGCTTGTATTTAACATTTTGCCAAATGCCATTGTTCCCATTTTGGGAACATAGCTTTTATCTTGTGTTTTATATAATACTTTACGTTGATGTATCTGCTTATTACTGAACAATAGGGCGTGTACTTGTCTTTTACGAAAGATGCTTTTGATTTTTTCGCACAGTCAAGTAGAAAAAAACAGATCCGAAGTTTACCAAAAACGTGTTTGTCTATCTTTGCAAAAATGTATGACGAACTTACTACTGTTGTTTTTTGTAAGTTTTTTTGCTAGAATCATAATCAGTAAAATGTATTTGGTAATTGCTGATTGAATTTTATAGTTTAATTTCTATTTTCTTCTAAAAATTAACCTTAAATTTGCATGTTCCAATTTGGGAACGTTGTTTTACGGGTTAGTCTTACAATAACTTTGTTTTAGACGTGTCACCAGATACAGATTTTTGAGAAACGCGGTTGACCATGTTGAAACTCTAACGTCTGCAAAAGAGAAGGATATAGCAGTAGCGGCTTGTCCATTAGGTCAATGACCCTCCAAAAAATACTAAAAATTATTTTGTTATTAATTTACAAATGCAGCTATGCTTAAATTCTTAACGCAGGCACAATGCATTTGAAAACTAGCCAAGTTGTCTCAAGGTCACGGAGAAGAAAATGTCTTATTAAACTTTTAATATTGAAGTGACCTTCTTACTACATTGACCACAAGCCGCCACTGGGATATATTAATACTTTCTCCAGTATCTGGTGATCAAAACAGTTATGAAGATGCAATTGATGACGATGTACTGAATTTACATGAAATGCCTGAGGAAAATTCTGGATAAGTAAAGCTACATTTTCAAGATTCTTCAGATGATGAAGAGAAAAAAAACATCAGAAAAAAGAGAAATGTGGAGAAAGGCACAAGATGTGTCAATTGATGGTGGCGCTAAAGATCCTCCAAAAGTAGGCGAAGAACACGTTGGAAAGTCGGAATATAAATAATTTTCTTTATTTTTTACAACCAAAATTATTTCTTTTATCCGAGTCAGCTCTATGCTAATAGGGACTAAAATGTTTATATCTTTAGTGTATCTGACAAAGAGAACCGACAATTTTTAGGATTAAGACTTCTAACCAGTGCCTATTATAGCTTTCCAACTGAAAACGATTACTGGTCTACAGCGGAGAATATGCAAGCATCGATTTTTGCTAAATTAATGAACAGTAAAAAATTATAAACCTTAAAGCTCTACTTATTTAGTTGACAATTGTAGCTTTTCTAATTCTAAAGTGGCAAAAGTTTTAGTGTTTTATGAAAAACTAAAAGAATGGTTTCAACATTTTGAGATATTTTAGAAACATGTTAGTATAGATGAAGCAATAGTATCATATCATGGTAGTCACTTGGGTAAAATTTTCATCAAAAATAAACCGATTCAATTTGAATTCAAGATATGGATGCTTTGTGGAAACGATGGATATCTATACAACTTAAATTTTTTTAATATATTATGGAAAGTCAAGAGACCGTACGATACTTTTAGGACGCCGGATAGTTTATTTGATGCTAGAAGTAATAGAAAATCCTGATTTTGATTCCCAACACATTTTTCCGAAAAAGGTATTTGTGTCTGTGGTACGATAAAGGAAAACAGAACAAAAAAATGTCCTTTGATTTCGTTAAATTTACATATTTACTATTGTTGATTACAAAGTAACTGACGATATTTAGTGTAATTTTGTTGTGTAGGTACTTTCAAATTGAAAATGTTCTAGTTAGTCGGTTAACACTAAACATTTTATGTTAAAGTTGAAAAATAAATTTAACATGCACTGTAAGAAGTAGTAGTTTTAGTTAACAAAAATGACTAAAATTATTCTAAAACAAATGTAAAGCAACTTGTTTCTTGCAATTTTTCAAAGTATGTTGTTTATTTATTTGTTTAAAAAAATAATAAAATTTACGTACTGACGATTGAATTTTATCTACTTTTTATATTTCTTATACGTATAATGTAAATAATTGTAATCAACGTCCTTGTATTATTATACCATGAGTAACGAGGTTTATGACAACAAATACAACTCTAAAAATGATAAATCACCACATATGATTACATTTTCATATGAAACCTAGTTAATAATACAAATTCCTTAAAAATTTAAATTCAGCTCATACATCAGTCAATCTGACATTTTAAAATGGAATATGCTACCATTATTGTTATAAGAGAAAACTTTTTACGTACCAACTTTATACGTTTAATTACTTTCTAACAAATACCTTACGAATTGTTTGTAAAAGGTTTTAGTTAGCAGCAATAGTGTTTTGTATTGTTTGTCAATACGTTGTTTAAAGACTTTTATACATTTACGTTCTTTGTTAATGTATAATTTAATATAGATTGTATTCCATTTTGACGATGAGCTTTTATTGGGAATCATAGAAGTATTATTAATATGAGCATCCAGCTACCACATATATACAGAGAATCTGCCTCGAGAGCTAAAAATTCTCATAGCCGTGCAATCCACTTTATGGCAGATCCGTGATTTTGCTGCTTGCTTTCCAAATCCGATTCTTGTGGGACTGCATGTGACTGATAAATATGTCGTCAGGGGTACAATGGTTTGAAAAAGTTTACTGGCTTTTACTACTCTCGATGAAAATTCCAATTCAAGTTGATATTTCTAGATGCGTAACTTTAAAATACATGTGCAGAAAGTGGAATATTTTTTAACTCAAATAATACAGTAAGCTTTTATAAAAATTACTATAATAAGAAAAAAACAATTTTTATTTTTACCGTTGACAAATTATTATGTACTTTATTTTTAAGTTAAAATTTAAAAAAATAGAAAAACCAGAGATTTATTAAAATGCTGCATTGAAAAGCATTATATAAAATGCGACCTAAGTGTTATTTTTACTAAACCGCACGTACTTTATAAAATTGTTTTCGTTTTCGTGTTGGTTGGTTATATTTGAAAAAAGGTCAAATTATAGATAAAAACGAGTCTTTGGTTACACTTAGAATACAAAAAACTTTATTTTTTGTTTAAATAAAATCAAATAATTTTATTTTTGTGCTCAATACAAATCGAAACAAATATTTATTTTTGTAATGTTTAAATACATATATCAATATCTGCAGTTTTATAAAATATATTTTATCTAAAAAATACATATTTATCAATACGAATATACAAAAAGCATTATTTAAAAAATATTATTTTTTATATTTGTGCTCAGTGTTGTGAAACATTTAAATACATGTATTTATAAATGTATTTGAGATACTTTATATGTATTTATTTAATAATTGCATCTACCTGAATATACAATGTTATTAATAGTGTATTAAACAACAAGTTTTATAAGTCGAATTTTATCGCACGCGACCAAGTTTAAAACACGAGCCGCTTGCGGCGAGTGTTTTAATGGTCAAGTGCGATAAAATGACTTATGAACGAGTTTTTTATACTATTTTTTATATTGTGCGACTTTAATTCAATTCTTAAATAAAAATTTGTAATTATAATGTATTCTAAATTTTTAACAATTGGCTACATTGACATTCAAAACTTAAAATTTGTTTATTAGTAGTTATAATTTGTTTTAAATTAATTAAAAAAGATGGACGAAGAATTATCTTGTACTCCACCAGAAATTCGAGAAATTGCGCAAAATACTATAAGTAATTTAATTCCTACTAAATCAAAACATTATATGATAAACAGTACATCAAATTTGAAAAATGGTGCCGTGAAAAAAAAGTGACAAAAATAACAGAAAATGCATTATTAGCTTACTTTGAACTACAGCGACAGAATTACAAATCATCAACTTTGTGGTCAATGTACTCAATGTTACGGTGTAGTTTAAATTTACATCAAAACGTAGATATATCAAAGTTTAATAAATTACACGCTTTACTGAAACAGGCATCGGTTAGACATTTGCGGAAAAAATCAAAAATTTTAGAAGAAGACAATATTATAAAGTTTATAAATGAAGCTGATAATGAATTATATTTAGGTATGAAAGTAAGTATTTTTGTAATTAATACAACAATGAGTATACTTCTTGTGTTACGATATGAACTTTAAGTCATCCTGATTATTGGTTTTAATGGTGCCTGTAGGAGAGATGAATTACTCAATTTGTCTACAGATGACATTGAATTCAAACACGATTTAATTATTATATCACTTCCTAAAACAAAAAATAATACTTTACGCACGTTCGCAATCACTGATACAAATTGGATTGAATTGATTAAGGAATATGCAAAACTTAGACCTACCAAAACTAATCACAAAAGATTTTTTGTAACATACAGAAATGGTCGCTGCATTAACAGCCTTATTGGTATCAACACAATAGGAAAAGTATCAAAAAGCATTGCAGTTTATTTAAAATTGCGTAATCCGGAACTGTTTACGGATCATTGTTTCCGAAGATCGAGTGTTACACATTTGGCAAATCGTGACGGAGATTTGTTAACATTGAAAAGACATGGTGGGTGGAAATCTTCAACTGTTGCAGAGGGCTATGTAGATGCTTCACTGAAAAATAAAATTGATGTTGCAAAAATGTTTGTTCCGCAAGAAAATATCGACTTACCTGGATGTTCAAAAAACTCCAACATTAACAATATAAATTTACCAGGATGTTCAAAAGATTCCAATATGACTAGTGTTACTAAAACTAATATTAATGAACATAATATTAATGTAACAAATGGTAATAATGCTTACCCTGGTTTAACAATTAATTCAAAAGACTCCTCAAATGTGGTTATTAATTACAATGTATATAACATCTGTACTATAAATATGAAATAAACAACACCAATACTCAGTAATAACGTTATATATTGTATAGTACTTAATAATCAATTTTACATAAAATAAAGCATATAAGAACGGTAACAAACATGCAAACGGCGTCATAATCAGAGGTTATAATTTTTCATAATTTATAATCACGCATGATCATAAACGTCATCTGACCTCTAACATTGCGCGCAAAATTGAAATTCAAAACAAATTCTTAAAATACAATATATAAAAGTATGTGTAGAATTTACTCATCTTACTAATTTAATGAAAATGAACTATGGAAATTGCAATGAAAAAATTAAATAAATTTTGTTCAATTTTTGACATATATATCAATTTTAACGATGTGACCAACCGTGAGTAATTAAAGTTTGGGTGCTATAACGAAAAAAAAATGAAAGTTATATTATAGTACCCAAATGGATGCTATAATAACTTCGATTATAGACGCGAAGTATAAAAATTACTTTATTTTACTGTTTTGTAAACACATAAGTAAGAAATTTAAAATACATTTTAAAATATTACAGAATTTGAACAGGTCATTTATTGTTTTGTAACGTACAAAGTTTTAAACATTTTCAGCACTAATATTACGTAGAAACCAAAAGTTTAAAAAAAATTATAATAATAAACAGACAAAAAACAAGATTATGCATTGCTTTGTATTGTATGCCTTTTATAGCTTTTTTAAAAATAGCATAGGTAAACTTGCTCTATCGTTTTATTACATCTTTATTGGTATGTTATAAACATAATTTTATAACTAAAACTATAATTTCTCACTTTTATAGTAAAAATGATTTTGTGTATTTAAATACATTACTTACACACAAGACTGGGCAGTATTTCAATTATACCAACATGCATTTCAAGTACAAATTTGAAATGCTTTTTTGCCTGTATTTTGCTTTTTGTATTTCAAATATTCTTATTTAGACAGCGTATTTTATATATTTCTGCAACACTATCGCCTTTACTTTTCTATTGTTGTTTTTACTGTGTTTTTTTCATTACGATTGGTGCCATGGTAGCAATCTGGATCTTACACTTGCAGTAAGAAAAGTATGCACCTATTTGAAATATTTTGGTATTTCAGATACGGTGTGATAATAGTATATTGTATAATATGTACGAAATGGTTGTCATTGTCAACGAGTATGAAAATTTGCAGCTCAGTTGAAGGCGATACCGGCAATTCATACACCTAATCGCATATAAACATACAATGTATCGTATTATCTGTTAGTCGTAGAAAAAAGTTTTTTTAGTACAAATATATGATTAGAGTAATTTGTATTTTGCAATTCAAATGCTTTATGTCAGTATTTTGTCTAGCCATGCTTACACATCTAATTTTTTTCTATTTTATTCTTAAAAATGATCAATGACTCGTTAGCTTAGTTACAAAAACTTATAAAGATAACTTTAACAAAAATTCAGAGATATCGCAAATCTTGCAATTATCGGAAAGTGTTGAAAACAAACACAATATTACCTACGTAATATAATGAACTAGGTTTATTGCAATTTTCAAAAATAAGAATGCATACATAAATAATAAAAAAATTTAAAAAAATACAATTAACTAGTATTCTAGGTACATAATAAACGAAAATAGAGTCGTATGATAATTCACCAATTGTTTGTATTTAACATTTGTCCATGAAATGCCTGAGAATTGTTTCCCATAATCCTTTATCGCTGGAAGATAATGAATCAGCAACACCAATGACTTATAGAGAATTTTTTGTAATAACAAATTATGAGCGACACCGTTCATTATAAAGAATTGCTGCGCGCTGATAAAACATAGCTTCCAGTGACATATCTAAAGAGAAACCCGATCGCGTTATCTTAAATCCATGCACTTGAACAAACATCATGGCATGTAAATAGGCCGGCGTCACTACTTTTTTTCATTTTTTGTAGTTCAATTTGTTTGCCCTTTATCTCTCCAAGAGGAACAGAAATTGTGCTCGGCATTGAATTAGTATTAAAAACTCTAAATTCAAACAATCCCGGTTTTTGTTTCCTATTTATAACTTTAGTAGTATGTAATAGTTTAGTGCAAAATGATTGCACACTGGAGAGTATATTTTTTATAGAAGATTTTTATAGAGAAGCACAAAAATGAGGTTTGGGCTGTGTTGGTAACGCTTAGGTTCTCTTTTCTAAGTGATGTACGGTAAGAAACTGTAACGAAACGAAAATAAAGTCCACCATTTTGGAAAAATTGAAAACAAATTTTAAAATGGTGCATAGACTTTTCCCCCATCCTCGTATATCCCACCAGCGCCAAAACGATCCCCGCTCTAAAACCGGCACTGAAAGAAGGAAAAAGGATATAAAAGCGGCTGCACTGTCGAGAAAAGCATCTTTTCCCGTCGTCGTCCCAGCGGCGTCTCTAAAGACACCTCGGACATCCTGAAAACCGCCTGCCGAACCTGAAAAACGTAAACGATCACCGCCTGTACCTAGAGCATTTGCTCAACCTGATTAAATCCTGACCGGTTATTACAACGATCGGAACCTGCGTTTCACCTGTCGCAATAAACAGCGAATCATTTTCACGCACTTTCATTTTTCCGTACGTATATTCAGTAATTGTTGTAATTTGGAGTATTGTATTTGGTTATCCTTGTTGGTAATTGTCAAACACCTGAAGTTTTCTGTTCGTAGAGTACCTTAGTGCTCGCCGTAGATAACTAAAGGGTTATCCTTGTTAGTAATTGTCGAACACCTGAAGTTTTCTGTTCGTAGAGTAACTTAGTGTTCGTCGTAGATAACTAAAGCGTTATTCACTATTACTGGATTGTTATATACTGCACCTTGGTCGACCCGGATGTGTAGCCCTTAGAATTTTTGTTCGTAGAGTACCTTAGTGCTCGCCGTAAGTGTTGAAGGTGATTTTATTCATCTCTCGAGTTGTACGACACTAACTTCATGTAACTCATACCTCTGACATAAACAAATACAATAGAAACTCGTTTTGTTACCGAGTCGTGTAACAAACCTTATAAATACATATTGAAGTGTATTTCAATCCATTTTCATTCAGATTTCATTTGCAACCTTGGCAAAATCATAGAAAACCCGAATCTAATATTAATTGTCGTTTAATGTACGTGAATTCAATTAAATCCGCCGCATCGACCTAAAAAGTCCAAAAATCGTATTTTCTTACGCACAGTAATTACATTGCATTTAAAACGCACCTGAGGTCAACGTTCGAACAATTTGACGAAAGTGTTTACAAACTAACCTGTCAAATTTCCCCGGCACTACCTGTTCGATTTATTCAGAGATACGCAAGAAAAGGCATTGCTGGCAAGGGGACTTTAGTTAAATTACCGGAACACACGGATATAAAAACGATATTTTTAACTTGTGTTTTAGCTTAAGCAACGTTAAGGCCAAGTCGCGCATGAGCCAACAGAAGGCGCTACCGGCGGATTCGATAAACGATATACCGAGCCGTCCAGAAGTAATTTCAATTTAATTTTCCCGAATTGTTATTTTGTTAATTTTGTTTATTTTAATTTGGAGTTTAATTTTTTATTTACTGTGTATTATGTAATGTAAAGATACATAAATGTTGTATTATACATCTTAATTGTGTTATTAGTAATTTCTCCAATTAGCTACCTAGGGTGTTGTAAATAAAATCAAAATCACAATGCAGGACCAGTTACAAAACAAAAAGCAAGCAACAAAAGCTCAAAACATTGAACTATATTTAACAAAAAATATTTTCAAGGCAAAAAATCACCTTCGCAAAGCTCAAAAAATAATATTGCGCTCACTAGCATGTTGTGCAAGGAAAGATAAGAAAATTGAGATTTACGTTTACTGACTGTCATTTTCTGCTGGCTTAGATACGGTTGAGAGCATTCGGATAAATGTAAAATTTTTTGTAGACACAATCAATTTTAGAGCCAAAGTGGAACTTTCAAAAATTTAGCCAGACTTTGATTGAATACGCTTGGATTAAATAAATCATTCACTAATCAAATATACAATTTATATCGCGCGATTCCTGACAATTGCTTCACCACGCTCTAATTAGTGAACGCGCATTTTTAAAAAAAACAACAAAAGTAAGTGATTTTACCCGAGTTTTATAGCGGTTTACAGTTCAACAGCTTCTAAAATTATGACATGATTCGAGCTACGTTGCCACATACTGTCAGATGTAAAAGTTGCAAAGTAGAGGTTTCACCTTTGGAAATGTGCCTCCACAGTTTATAAATTAGATTTTTTTCAACAGTTTGTTGCATTTGCGATTCCTTGTCATATCTAAAAAAGACTTACAGCAGATTGTATTCGCAATAACAACATTTCGCGGCGCAAAATAATCGACATGTCTTGTTTAAATTACAATTTAAACATGAAATTGGGTTATTGAAACATTTATAATTTTTAAATTTCAAACTTAAGAAATTGTAAACATACTTAATGATTACTCCACATGTAAAACAATCAATTTGCAAACGTAAGTTGTTACGCTATATTTAGACTTCTGCTATATCAACAATTTGCTAAGAATGTGTTACATTATAGTAACCCACATTTGTAATAGTAACCATAAATATGCTAACTTTGTATTTCACAACGATTGTAAATATTGTATATAAATAGTAGACAGTTATTAATAAAATGATTATTCAATGTTGTTTGATCACTGACACCTGTCCTAGAATCTGGTATCGTTTAGATACTGATTACCTGGGCAAGTGTCCAACTATTAAGTACGATCACCTTCGTGCTTAATATGCCTTTTTATTAAATTCTTTAGGTGTTCTTAGCGTGAACTTTCGTAAAACTAATCTTACAAGAGACTTGTCAATTGCCAAAAACAAAGAAATGAAATATTAAGTTTGCTCTCTCTGTTTACACCAAAAAAGCAAACAAAAAATCTGGTTTAAGCAATAGAATTAAATTTAAATAATAATTCTCAATTTTTTTGCGTTAGACAGTATCACAGTTCATCGCATCTCTTGTACAATAATCAAATAAAAAACTTACAAACGCATGTACAAATAAATTTAACTAATATGTTACTGTTTTATATGATGGCGCCTAATCCTCAAATTGAAAATCATGTATTGCGATTTGTTGGGTTTTGACTGGACGCAGTTTGGCAACCACGTAACAATTTGTCACTAACTAATAAGTTTATACAAAACGTACACTCAAAAAAAAATAATAATAATGACAATAATAATAATTATAATAATAAAACTTTATAATTCAGATTTATTAAATTATAACTTTGTTTACAAATTTTGAAATTTGAACAATAATTGGGAATTTGAAAAAAAAAAATTATTGATTTTTCTTATGTATTTTAAAACTTTATTATTAATAATATTGATATTTAATGAAAAAAACTTAAAAAAATTTTTTTTTAATTAATTATAAACGATTAAAAATTGATAAAATTAAAAAAAAAAATCACGTAACTATAAACGCGCCATGATTGGTCGCCATCGTTGTGACGTCATAATGTTATAGCTATTTAATAACAGTACAGCGTTTACACGTTATTACACGTAACTAGACAATAATATTGAAAATTTATTGCTAAAAAACGAGTTGTTAGTTGATTCCGATTAGCTATGTGTGATAAGAGGATTTCTAAAGGCAAAGTCTGATAATATTCCTGACGCTGATATATTTATGATAACCATTTTTTAAAAAAATGACGTTCTGTTTAATTCTGCTGAAGTTCGAGGTGCCAAGACATCAGAGCTGGGCAGTAGTTAACTACAAAGTAGTTAAGCTACTAATCTAATTACTTTATTGTTGATGTTAGTTGTATTCTACATATTCAAGTTACTTTAATTTCATAATGTAACTGTAGTTAGAATAAGTTACTTTTTTGGTGTAATTGTATTTAAAAAGTAGTTAGCTACCCTTTTTTAACTACAAAAATAGTTAAACTACATTGATAATAGCTTAACTACTTTACTAGTAATTAAACTACTTTATTAGCGGCTTCAATTATATGGAATTGCAACAATTATTCAGCTTGCATTGCAGTTTTGCAGGTAAAACGTGTCATTCAAGTGATAAACGCTAACGCAGAAATAAACATGGATGTAAAGACTATTCAAAAAATTGTTGTAAATGCAGCAAACCTAAATTGTTTCAAAATGTTAATTACCACTGATCTAAACGTAAACAAAGTATTACAAAATGAAGATTTTTTTGTTTATGATGAACGTGGTTTGTCTAAAAAGTTACATATTTCTTTTGATACTGAGAATGAACATGCTCACAAAACCAGAAGAATAGAACTAGAGCTGTTAAAACACCTGGAAGATAACAGAATTCATATATCTATGTAAGATGATGATAAGATTATTAAAAAAATGTTCATTGGACACAGTATAATTTTAATTTAATTTTAATCGGCGCTGTCGAGCGATTATTTTCGTTTTCCACTCATAAATTCGCCCAAAAGAAATGCATTGGCTGATGCTCTTTTTGGAAAGTTAGTTTTATGAAAAGGAAATGAATATCGAATACCACAATCAGTTTATTACTTTAAGTTCTGTTTTTTAAAGGTTTATTTTATTTTTTTTTTTTTGAGAATTTGTAATAAAATACATGATAATAGGTTTTATTGTTTTCGTGTGAGCGTGATTAATTTACTTTGTCTTCTTTAATGTAATAATAATTCAGTGTCTATAGGTACTTATGTTTATATGACTAAAAGTGGTATAACATAAATCGTCTCAGAACTTTTTCTTCAAGTAGTTGAAAAAAATAACTTATATTTTAGAATACAATCAAGTTGAGTAGTTAGTAACCTAACTACTTTTCGATTTATGGTAGTTAGTAGTTAGTAAATCACTACTTTTTAAAAAATAGTAACTTTAGTTAGTAGTTAACTACTTTTACAAAGTAACTTGCCCAGCTCTGCAAGACATCAAGCTAAGTCTGTTAAAAATAATATAATAAATGAAAATATTTAATTTTAAGTATTTATTCTCCATTATATTAAATATAATTATTTATTTCATAAATAGTAGAGCATCGCGTGAGAGTTACGACGACAAAGCTATAGGTTATAATTCAACTAAGTCGTAAAAATAATATTTGTATTGTAAAAGGATGGGTATGTCCAGAACACCGAGTTCAGAGTAAAGCTTATTTGAATATTTAACAATGACAACAGAATTAAATATATCAAAACACTGTACTTATTATTTCTGTATCAACTGCAATGAGTACAAACTAACATTATGACGTCACATGCGCTTGGGTTTGTTCGGGAACTGTCGGCGTGTCTTCGGTACTGGATTCAAAAATTAGTTTTTATTTTGAAATCCCTTTTGAATTATTACGAAAAAAAAATAGTTTTGTTATAAAACTTATACATGATCTTTCCATTTATCACAAAAAATTTTTTTTTTCAAAAACCCAATTATCGGTTTAGTAGAACATGTGTGTTTCGGTCAAGTTGCTTTTGGTGACCACCGTGGCTTTTTTTGTGGCTAAGAGTAGCTTTGTCGGTGTCGTAATATTACAAGCGCCACAATTTTTGTATTGAAATGATTTGCTTAATAACTTAAAATAACCAATAAACTATTATCTCAAAACGGTGCAAAATAGAGAAAAGTTGCACATAAACCTTTTTATAGAAGACTAAATTTACTATAAAAAAGTCGGCGGAAGGGTACAATTACCTTTAATAGTTTAGAAGATACAAGTGTGCAAAGTTGCACTAAAATGTCTTACATTACATTAAAATTCTGTAACTCTTAAACTATTAGATAGAATTATACACTCCCGCGGACTTGTTTGTAGTAAATTTTGTGCTCAATAAATTGTTTATGTGCAATTTTTATCTATATTGTACCGTTTTTGGAGCGTACAAAACGGAAGCTTGCGCGGATCTAATTCTGCAAATACTATAATTATTTTTCATTACTACTGAGTGAAATTAAGATTTATTATATTTTCAAAACATAAAACGAATCAAAACAATACAAAATACAAAAAAATTAAGTGAAATTGGGCACCACTGCAAGTTCCAGCTTTGTTTCATCTGAATGTTTCATCGTTCCGTTACACGAACCGTCGAATCAAGCATCCTAAAATATATTTTTGCCCATTTAATTCCGTTTCGAATACAATATTAAGATTACGAGAGTCAGTACATAAACGTATTGATAATAGTATTAGTTCTACAGGTAAATTTAGGTACCGGATTTCCAACTCAATACTCATGCATTTATTGGAAACATTTGATGCATCTTATCTAGTTTTCTTCTTTTTTGTCTTGAAAGAAACTTTTATGACAAACTGGGCAGTTAATGTCTTTGTTGATCCTATCCTCTTAGTTAATAAATACTAACATTAGATTACTATTAGATACTTCTTCGTCACAAGGTTGTTGTTTTTTTAATTTAATTAATACAAACTGCGCATTTGCTAAAAGTATAAACAAAAACAAAAAGTTTATTGACCGTAATAATAGAGCTGGTGTTGTTGGCTTTAATCATATGAAGTTCGAAAGTGACGAGATGTCATTTATTAAAGATGCTGTGTTGTTTGCATTGATTGCAAAAAAAGCATGTAGTGAGTTTACAAAAATCTTTTTGTTAAAAGGAACTATTACTGTTTTTTGAAATTTATTTACTGCTATATTATTAAAATATTAACGTTTTCTACAGCAAAACCCTGTACACGAGCTCTGATGTACGGAATGACAAATCAAGATGACTTGCCAAAATAAGTTTATCTATTTTTTCCTAACTCTCTTTTGGTTAGTAGAAATGGGAGTGGGATATTGTTTTTGATGGTCAATTTAAAAGTCATTCGCTTTAAACTTAAAGCGAAAATGTTATAGAAATATTTTTCTATTTGCAAGCAATAGTTTACAAGCTACTTTTCTAATGCTACTGGTAACACTAATTTTTTGTATATTAAATGTCATTTAATTTTTACCCACGTTGTTATTTGACAGCATTGTAAAATCCTCTACGATGCGGTAAAATGAGCACTAAATTTCAGGTTTAAAAAACATTTTAATAGTATGGTAATTAAATATTTACACTAT
This sequence comes from Aquatica leii, assembly GCA_035610365.1. NCBI lineage: Eukaryota > Metazoa > Arthropoda > Insecta > Coleoptera > Lampyridae > Aquatica > Aquatica leii. The sequence continues at coordinate 54,620,624 of CM069432.1, forward strand.
AGTTAATGATATAAATATATATAAAAGGTAAACATTTTTGAATTTATATTTAAAATTTTAGAAATGCGCCATCTCGTGACTACCATGTCAGTTATTACAGTCTGATGACAGCTGTCAAGTTACCGCTGATTTTAAATTGTTTGTTTGTTTTTAATACTTCTTTTATGTAAGCAAAGTGGTTCTTTAAGAAAATAGGTAAATTGTAATTGTGTAAATTGGTACCTATAATGCCAAGATAGAAAATATACGTAATTATTGATAATTTTTTTAATTAAATTATTTTCTACTTTGTTTAGGGATTACAGCGCTTCAGCTAAATAAAAACCTTTTATGACTATTTTATTCTTACAGTTTTCATTGCATTAGGATTCCGTCTTGTATCTATAGAGTAAGAAATATTATATGTATAAACACTCAAGATTTACAAAAAAAATGTAGTGGATACAAGTTTGGTTCCTAAACCTAATTTTGTCTCCTTCCGTTTATTTTCCAACTAATGCCATCTAGTTTTATAATCTCGAATCAAAAACTGGTTACCTTAAAAGGTCATTGTAAAACAACGAACTTGAAACTTTGCTCTTGCAAAAAAATTTTAGATTGTGTCGTATTTTTTGTTAAATGATGTTTATTAAAACAAATCTCTAATAACGTACTCTACGTAAACCTAATATTACCACCAACAAGATATTTAGATAACTTTACTTTGCTTTAAGATTATTTTCTATGAGAAATCACACAATCTTTTTAAGCTATCTATTATATGCAATAACTTGAACAACATGTAGTTATATGGCATTTGAGATAAATATTATAACTTATAGATTTATTAATGATTATGTTTGGAACAAAAAATTTTTTAAAAGTATATTAAAATTTACTCTTAATAGTAATTTTTGAAAAATTAAATTTACGTTTTTTAATCCAACCATTGATTCATATTTTTGTTTGTTAACATTTATATAGTAAATGTAAAGATACTATGATTATTATTATTTAATATAATTTTGTTTACTAATAGCACAAAAAAAGGTTCTTAAACATATATGTCGTAAAAATTTTTACAGCGTTTTTCGTGCAGGAGTATATGATTTTTGCTATGATGGGTTTCAATAAACCAATAAAATCTTATTTACTCAAGACTTCCTCCTGCTTGTAATAATATTTATCTACTTTCATATACAATATATTAAAAACAAAAAAGTTTATTGCTTCTCCAATAAAATTGCTGAAATTAATTTATTAAATGCTTTTACTATATGATAGATACTAACTGTTCCTAATTACTATTTATGTTGTTTTACTTTATTAGTATGAAGAAACAATAATAATTTTAATAAATTAATAACTACTTTAAGATAAAGTTTTTTTTTACTATTATTCCATTTCTAATACTTCTCTCCTTTACGCGCCTGTTTTTTTAATTTAAAGTGCGTAATAAAGATTAATTTTACGTTTACTCACATGACATTTGAACGTTTTAGATTATCACGTTTTTTAAAAGTTTTTCTAAATTACATTATTTAAATTTGTCAATACTAGTTTTACAAAAATCGATAGTATGAAAATTTTACAAGTAAACATTAAAAACATATTTAATGAAAAACTTTCTAACTATAGATATGTTTTTGATTACCTGCGTTTTACTTTTCAAAGAGTTAAAGTTTGCAGAATTGAATATGAATACCTCAGTTTTGAATATATGGCCTAGCAAATTGAATCTATTTTTAGTAACAGTGTGCTTTGATTTATAAAATTTGAAACTTACGTTTATGTTTTAAGAAAACGTATAATTCATTTTGAATATATAATTTTGCATTCTCTATTGTTGTAACAATGATTTAAAACTATTACATAAAAAATTAAAAACAATTATTTATTTATGTTTTTATCACATAAAGTTAATAAACCTTTTTTTCTGTCATTTATACTACCAGAATACAAAATGCCTGTTCTTTAAAGGATACTAACGTATTTGCGCAGCACTCAAGAATAAAACAACTAATTGAAAGATACAAAGAACTGTGTTTCATTAAAGTAAATTGAATACAAGTACCAATTATATGTTTCATTGAAACATTTTTTAAGTTTTAATATATTATATCATTAGCACTGAAAAATTAAATGTTTTTAGAGAAAGCAACTTAAATTAATTTTAGTAAAAAGCACTTTTTTAGATTGATTTTTTTATTTGAGATTACTAATATCTCATTCTTATTCAAGTAACGTTTAACTTCCGACCCACATATTGCTAGAAGAAGACGTGGCTATTGCCACTTCATATGTAATGTGGCTTTATCCAAATAACACCAAGACTCCCGTCGATTTTAGAAGTGCATGATATATGCCTTACATTCATCTTTTCTTTTTATTCGGGATTCTATCAATGGAAACGGAACCACTTCTGTTTCTCAATTTTACTTTTACTTCATGCTTTGAATAATTTTCTGCACTAGAAGTTTTCTTCTCTATACATTTTAACGAAATGACGTTTTTGGATACGTAGTTTTGCACTTAGCGTAAGTAAAAATATATTGATTATAACAGTCGCGGTTAAATTTAGTTTATTTTTTAAAATGTATGTATTTTTACAATTTAAGCAATTTACTAAAATGCATAAAAAATAAAAGTTATAAATTTATCTAGGTTATTTATATATTAAGGCTGTTATATAATATGATCTAACAAATTAACAATTCGAATTTATTTTGTTATGATTTAACACATTTACTTTAAAGTAATTTTTATTAAAGGACAGAATTTATTGTAAGTAACGGATTAAAAAGATTACAAATGTAATGAACAGTTCAGTTAAAGAGACTACATCGGATATGAAACAACCTTTAGATGTGATATCAAAATTGTATTCGAAGACGCAAATGTAAAGATATAGAATAGAGAAGGAAGAACCATACGAACTGGTAATTACATAAATGCGAAAATCCAAAAAAAACCTAAATTTATAAAACCATTAAATAAAAAAGTAGAAAAGCTAAATAATACGGAAAATATAACAAAACGTAGAAAATTGTACTAGAAGAACAACAGAAAATGGTTTCACAAAAAATGCATAGAATAAGTACAAAAAGAACAGATTAAAAAAACATGCTATCAAAGAAAAATACACAAACAAAGAAGCAATAATAGCAAGAATAGAAAAACAAAGAAATTAAAACACTAGACGTGGGTGTTAGAAGAGAAAAAAGATATAGTTCAAAATCTACATTCGTAGTAGCAAAGAAGCAAATTAATAAACAAGAACGATGCATTAGAAAAGTGAAGACAGCACTTATATGAAACACTTAGTAGTAGCAAAAGAGAAAAGAATGTAATCGATAGAGAAATGAAGGTTTGCCAGAAAAGTTTAGACAGCACTTATATGAAATACTTAATAGTAGCAAAAGAGAAAAGAATGTAATGATAGAGAAAAGAAGGTTTGCCTGCAAAAAAAAATACCAACATTACAAAAGATAATAAAAGATCTGAAGCAAAATAACGTAACTCAGTAAAGAACGTCATTGAATTAATTGATTATGGAAAAGATAAATAATGTAAAGAAATATACGCGTTAATTACAAAAATATAGACCCAAAAAAATTTAAAAAGATAAACAAAAACTGTGTAGTGTTCAATAAAAAAAATAATTTAATTCAATGCAAAAATTACACGGCATAGCGCTATTTAATATTGTCAATATAACATACTGGCAACAGTGATAAAAAAGAGAATCAATTACGAAATAGAAAATACAATCGGAAAAGATCAGTGCAGTGCATAGAGCCGATTGCAGAAATGCTTAGTACGGTATTAAAATGCCGGGATTAAATGATCCTGTAGTAAATATAATACCAACATTTTGATGAATGCAACATTGGATTAAATTGAAAATTTACTTAAATACACATATTTGTTTATAGTTTATTAAAAAATTTGAATTTTTAGTGGTGAAACCTTGCACTGGCATTCTACTGGTTACAAATTATTTTCTAGGTCTCATTTTTTATTTTTACTGACGTAGAATCCGTCTTTTTATTTTTTGTTGTTATTTTAAATTTAAAAATACTAATTCATTTTTGTACGTTGGATATATATTTATTACAAATTAAAACTGCATTTGATTGTAAATATATTTAATAGTAGATACAAAGAATCTACGACTTATTTTTTGTCAATTTTATACTAACCGCAGATCACTATTTTACCGTATGAATAAGTATGGCGCATAACAAAAACAAATAATACCGGACTACGAAATCTTATCTAGAAAAAGTTTTTGCAATCAAACTAAAATTTTGTACAAAACTAAATTTGATACTGGATCATTTGATCTCTTGTTTGATCTGCGTTTCTGCAATCGGTCATTTTAGTATCATAAGTGACTAATGGCCGACTGCAGAAACGTAGATCAAAGAAGAGATCGAATGATTTAGAATCAAATTTAGTTTGGTACTAAAGTTTAATTGCATAAACGTTTTTTTAGATGGGATTACGTAGTCCGGTATTATTTGTTTTTGTTTTGTAAACCAGTCGTATTTTATATAGACAGTAAACTGGAATAAGTATCAAACTCACAAAATATTAATTTAAATTGAAATAAAATATAAAAACTCAAGTTACAGAATAAACGCAATTTAATTCAAGTCCCATACACAAGCCGCGCAGCGGCGAGTATACTAAACGGTAGAATGAGTGGAATGACGTGTTTTTTATACTATTTTCTCTGTTTTAACTCAATTTTTAAAATTTTTCGTATAATTTTAATTTTCAAACACAGGGAAACTGGTAATACTTTATTGGATTCGTAAAACTTACACTTTGACAATTTCAAATTTATGTATGTTAAACTAAAACCTCATATAAAATGATCTCTTTTTACTTTTATAAATAAATAACTGCATTAATCGAACGTCTTTATTTTATCTTAGTTAAAGATCAATAATTTTAATTTCTTTTTCATGTCAATTTAAGATGCAGATATACTAACTGACATTACTAAAAATTAGTGTAAAAGTGGCTAATTCTTATGCCAAATAGAAAAAATAAATACAGAAGCAAAAATTACGGCGGGTAAAAAAAATTATATCTTTTAGAAACAAATACATAAGCATTTTTTTGTTTCTACTATTCAATATATTTACAATTAAATGCAGTTTTAACTCGTGATAAGTATTATATAACCAATGTACAAAAAATTTAAGAATCTAATAAAAAACAAAAGAACAGATTCTACGTCATCGTCAGTAAAAATAAAAAATGAGAACTGAAAAATAATTTCTAGCAGTAGCGGTTTCTCCGTTAAATCATTTGGTCAATGACCTACTTATTATGCGCGTGCTAGTCAATAAAGACATGTTTCGAAAATCTTAAACCTTACATTGCTTACCGATGAGACATAAGACACCTCTTGTGATTACTACTATACCACTGTGTTATTTCACTTTTATTCAAATCTATAATTTTAACATTTATGTTGCGTGACTTGACACACTAGTGAACTGTATTATAATTGACACTCGATTGTTATGTATATAAGATATTTATTGTTACACAATAAACATTTTACATTATGGCAACTGTAACTGCTTGAAGTTACCGTTGTTATAGTAACACTAATGCTAACAAACTTTTCTAGCATTTACTACTACTATATCATTCTTAATACTACTTATAAGTCTTAAAAACTACCCATATATAGTCCTCGCAATTTAACTTTCGATGCACGTCATTAATGACGTAAAATTCATACCACCCTATTTATAGCAAAAATTAAATAAATACCGAATTGTCTTATGGAATTTTTTTTATCACGTTGTTGGTGTGCTTACTACAGTTGCAGCGTTGTTGACATCTGTCAAATTAAATTTGTGTTTTTTATGTCAAAGTGCTCATTGTTTTTTATAATTATTTGTGATACAAAGCTGTACTATTTGGAGCTTGAACGAGATAATGGTGGTCCATTGATATCAGTAAATGCTGTGCGAGAAGTACCCTTTTACTTAATATTTAAATTGTGGTAATACATACATACATTCTACAGTTATTTCTGTATGTACAACGGTTGCTAACAACGAGGTTCTTAGATCTCTTCAAAACGTAAGCGTAGTACAGCTGTTACGAATGTAGAAACATTTAATGAAAACGTAATACGCAATGTAATATTAAGAATATACGAAAACAGTAAGTTTACATGATAATACCGACAACATGGTTGAATAACTACGTCATTGACGTTAATGACGTGCATCGAAAGTAAAATTGCGAGGACTATATACACAATCATTGTTAAACCTCCGTGCCAGTCCCGAGCATTGCCGAAACAAGTATTCTTTATCGTAAATGTATTGAGCGTAAAAGAATAAATTAATATTAAGAATAACAATTATGAAATCTTTCTTTTTAATGAAATATACACAAATATGTTTCAATTTAATGCAAGGCTTAATCTTTCGGAAGTTTGGTATTATAGTTAGTACCGGACTATGTCATTTAATCCCGGATCAAAGCGTTCATGCAATCAAAATATGATCTGATCTTCTCTATAGTACAGTATTACAATTTAGTTCCGTAATAAAATTTAGTACTAAACTAAATTATATTTATGCAATTGAATTTAGCATTTTAATATTTTTCAATTTAATTAATTCAAATGGAAAAAGTTATGAAAATACAAACATTAATAGAATAGGCTTGTTATACTATAAAATACACCAATATCTAGCTTCCGCAAATGACATTCTTATAGTAACTAAAACAATAAAAAATACTATCCAGAGGTTACAAGAAGTTACCTAGAAAAAAATTTTAAGAACAAGAACAAAGTTTATAGGCAAATAGACAGTATGCCAAAAAAAAGCATTTTTATATGGTGCGCAACTAAGTTCTCGCTGTTTTTTTTAATATGAAAATGCAACTTTATTGTGAAAAAATGGTTACAAATGAATCATTCAAAGTATTGCCCATCGCTAGCGACAACTTTTTTCCATCTCTCTGGCAGAGCTCGAATACCTTGACGGTAGAAGTGTTCGTCTTTTGAGGCTATCTACGAATCAAACCATTTTGAGATGTCTTCATATAAGCGGAACTGCTGATCAGCCAGACCATGTACCATCGAACGGAACAAGTAATAATCGGACGGCGCAATATCTGGGGAATATGGCGGGTGGAGTAGGACTTCCCATTTGAGCGTTTCCAAGTACGTTTTAACGGGTTTGGCAACGTGAGGCCGAGCGTGGTCATGCTGTAAAATTACTTTTTCGTGCCTCTGCTCGTATTGTGGCCGCTTTTCAGGCAATGCTCGGCTCATTCGCATCCATTTAGTTCCCCGTTCTCCAGTGATGGTTTCGTTCGGTTTCAACAGCTCATTCTCATCGAGCAATGCCTCCAATTCAGCATTTTTGAAGATTTTTTGCCTTTCTGCACGCGAACGGTCGTCAACATTGAAATCACCGTCTTTGAAGCGACGAAACCAATCACGGCACGTTGTTTCGCTTAGAGCAGCTTCTCCGTAAACTTTTATGAGTTCTCGATGCGCTTCAGCCGCCGTTTTCTTCGAATGAAAGAAGAAAAGCAACACTTCCCGCAAATGACGATTATTTGGCACAAAATCAGACATTTTCACACAATCAAAAGTATATGACGCAAAAGCAAAATCACTAATGTGTTGAAGCGGTTTGTTTACCATGTATCTAAGCTTGATTTATGACGTTTTGGATAAGTTCCAATCGACCAGCACTTACTGCTGGAGCCATCTTTTGAAAAACAGCGGGAACTTAGTTGCGCACCATAGAAAAAACGCAATCAATAAAAATGTTTTCTTTTGACAAATTGGCAACTATAAAACACTGAATAGTAACAATAGCTAGCAACCCAGGAACAGCAATGAAAATTAAAACAACAATGATAAGTGGAAATACATAGGTAACTAAAATTATCTCAAGAACTTTAAAAATTTGTTTGTATAATACAGTGGTGCGGCCGATAATGAATATCTAAGCAGCAAATAAGAAACTATAGAAAAAAAATGCAACTTCTAAATTTTATCGACAAACAGTTCATTGAACTAGTTTAAGGTTATTTAAATTTAATTTACATTTTGTAATTATAAAACATAAATACATGAAAATAAAATATAACAAAGGACATAAACGTTCAACAAACACTTGAGAAGTAATGTATAATTATAAATTATTCAATGTCAAGAGAAAGATAAAACATAAAAAACTCTCAATTGCGTCTATATTGGACTTCAATTTTAACAGTTCTCGCATTTGCCAAATTTTTACGTTTCGGTGATTGCCAAATCTCCATTCTTTTTTAACAGGAAATTTCGAGAGAGCATAGAAATCATCAAACACCCCAATAACTTCAATCGTGATCATGCTTTCGAGTTGTCCCCTCTTTGGTTCCCGGTCATTAGTTTTTTATCGAAAACACGCCCTCGTTCAACGTAACGTAACCCAATCAGAGTCGAGCTTAACTAGCCGTGACGATACTTCTTCTTTATATACGGAGACTATTCTTTTTAAGTCACTTCTATGGAGTTTAGAATCTGGCTTGGTTCACAAGTTGATTACCTAACTTTTGAGAAGTGTTTAGTTAGATTTCAGTTGCTTGTTTGAGTTCTTCGATTTCTCTCACGCCCTGATGAAGCCCCTTACTAAAGTGGGCGAAACGTTGGCAACTTCGGTTACAACATTGGCACGGTCCAAACCCGGAAGACGTTCTTATCTTAGTAAATTAAATTTACATTTACTAGACAAAAACCACCAACTTCTATCAAAATAATTACCATAGAAAATACGATAAAAATAGGTAATTATTGTTGTAATTTAATAAAGTTATATAGCTATAGATATCACTTATTTCCTAAATTTTATCATTTACCAGAGAAGCTCGTGTGATAATAAAACCTGTTGAGATATGGTAGCTATTTTTTTGCTGATGCTATGCTAAAAAAAATTTTTCCTATACTAAAAACTATATACGTTCTATAAATTATGACTGCCATTACAAAACTGCGAAAGAAACTGGTATTCACAAAATGAAAGCTTTACTTGAACTTTTATATATTTCTGGTGTACTGAAAAGCAATAATCAGAATTGACGCAATCTCTTTACAAGTAACGGTATGGGTACCGAGGTTTTTCGTTTAGTAATGTTGGAAAAAAGATTTAAGTTTTTACTGAAAAACATTTGATTCTACGACAAAACAACGAAGGAGAAAACGCAGGAGTAGTGACAAGTTAGCTGCAATTAAAAAGTTTTTTGAATAATTCAAAATATTTTTCTCTATCCCAAGACGGTGTAGATTTAGAGTTTATATACCAAGCAAATTAAATCGTTATAGTTTAAAAAATATACTCTTTAGTAAATGCAAATGTATTTTATACTTGCAAGCTAAAAATATACATTAGCCTATAACTGCAGGGACCATATAAATTAAATACATCTAAGATGAGTCTTGTCACAAGACTATATGAGTCTCCTTAAGGTTAAAAAAAATATCACTATCGATAAATTCTTCACTAGTATTCCTATCGCCAAAAAACTTCTGGTGGATCACTAGTTGACCATAATAAGCACCTTCAGAAAAAATTAAACCGCAGATTCTAGCGAAATCACAATGGAACGATTTGAAAAACATGTATGTTGGTTTTTCAAGAAAGATCTAGTATGGTTTCGTATATGCCAAGAAAAAAACAGGTCCCAAACAACACATTGGTACAAAAATCGTCTAAATGTCCGGCTAATAGACATTTATTAGACATTAAAACGTTTTTAAACGCGTTATTAACGTTTATTAGACGGACATTTAGACGTTTTTTGTACCAATGTGTTGTTTGGGGTTATATGTTCTTTCTACAATGCATCAAGATGATGCTATCGATATTGACACAAACAAACTAGAAATTATAATTAACTATAATAAAACCTAGAACGGAGTGGATATAGTAGACATACAACTGGGCACAAAATAGTCGCGGTTGGCTAATGGTTATATACTTTCGAGTAATGAATATTGCTGGTATAAATTCTTATGTGATTTATAAATGCAATAAAAAGAAAAAAATTCCGAATAAACATTTTTTAGAACAACTTGGATTTACACTAGTTGAAGCGCATATAAGCGTCCACTAACAATACAAAATCTTTTGATATCCATTCTTATAAGAATTTCCGAGCCCTTTACGTAAACTTTGTTCAGAGCACATTGTTTTTTTTTCTATTCTAGTTTCTTAATTTTATGTTTCATTGTGTATTTACAAAATAGGTTTTTTTAAATTTTTGTTATTTAAAAGTATTTTTTTCTAATTAAATGATAGAATCATTAAAACGTGTTTATAAAAACTTGGTCTACTATAAACTATAATAATTTCACATTTTGTAAAATCGGTGTTTGAAACCGATGTTTGCTGAAGTGTGCAATAAGACTATGTTAGTTGTGGAAGGTTAAAACACAATAGAAATAAGTAATTTAGTTAAATCAGAAATAGATATCGATAGAACGTATATAATTACATAATTAAAATATAGTATTTCAAAATAGTGTTGATTTAAATTTCTAAACCTTGAGAATTTTTTATACTCTACACAACAAATGATAAAATAAAAAATTGAAAAGAAAAACAAAAAAAAATGGTTTCTAGTCAATAAAAAGAAACAATGAAAAAAAAGTGAAAATAAAAATGTTACAAAAAATGATTATTATTATAATTTTTTGTTTGTTGTTAATAAAAAAACACAAAGTTACTTTGTTTAATAACTGCTTTTTATAGTTATATGAATTTAATAAATTCGTTTTTACTTTAACATTAAATATTAATGTAAATAAACAATTGCTAATGTAAATAAATTTGATAATACTTTTGCAACATTGAAGAATTTAAAAACGTTTATAGAAAAATTTTATTTAATTTTTTTAATGTAACGAAAAAATTAATTAACAAAATTAATTTACGTTGAAACAAAATGTCTATTACATAATATTTTAATTAAAAACGTTTCCTATTGTTTAACAAGTAAAACGTAAAACTTCGACATTCATTAGCTTTTGCAGTACCAGATATAATTTATGCGTTCATAAGCAAAGTAGGTGAACAAAGAATGTAAGATAAGATACGAATACTAAAGCAATCTTTTGAGCATTTTCACATTTGTATGAAGCAAACCAGTTACTCTGATTTTGTAGAAACTACAATATTGCATTATTCAAAAACCGTAATAAAACACTAGGCAGTAAGGAAAGAGAAAGTGACTATACTGTAACACAAGAAATGAAGAATTCATGTAAGTTAGCAATTTAGAAAATTAAAGGACGTAAGAAATGGTAATGCAATATTTCAAAGTACTAAAAACATCATATTAAATATGAAGCCATTTATAACAACGTTTCCACTCTAAAAACTGCAAATACATGGATCTGCGTTTTTACTTATTAAAATTCAGAACAGTCTCATAATACTTGCAAATGTTGCTATTATATGAATTAAAGTCACTTTATAGTTAATTTTAAAAATTTCGAACTCAGCAATTTAATATTTTTAATAGCAGTTTATTTATTTAATATTTTTTATTTTAAGAGATTGGAAAAAGTATGTTTTCTTCCATAAATGGAAAACACGTGTTGGTTTTTATCATTCTGTTGCACTTAGAGTAATCTTTTTTTTTTTTTGAATAAAAAAAATTATTTTATTTTAACCTTTAACTTTATTTTATTTTTACTGCCCCACATTAGATGAAAGTATCAAGCGTCCTCTACATTCACCTTTTTACCTGTTTTAAGGTAATGGGGAGTTATTTATTTTCTTACAAAATGAAACTTCAGGGAGCACATAATATAAATTTTGCTATTTTAGCTTGTATATTTCTTGCTTGAAGATTTATATTCCAAAGTTATTTCAACAAGCACTTTCAAACGAATTGAAAAATTTATGTTTATATTCGATAAATTTTTTAATAAATATAGAAAAGTGAAAGTTTATATATCGGTTTTAGGTAAACATCTTTGGAATATTAAAAAAATTCGTTTTTTATGTGTAACCAACATTTTCTATACCTACTTTTTATTAATATTAGTTATTTATAATTTTAACTGTGTTGTTTAATATTAGCAACGATTTAGATATTTCTTTTGTTTATGTGTAACAGAGAAATCCATTTGTATTAAAAATACGTTTTTATCTCCAACAAATTTTATTACTTATACATAAATTCAAGTAGAAAAAAAATCTTTTTTTTTTCTATTTTATTTTATTTGTCTAATTTGGAACGTTACCATGATTTGTGTAGTTGTGTTAGGTTTTGATCTATTAAATATACACATTATTGTTATACATATATCATTAATACTTGACACGTAGTTTACTTACTGTACCTTTTTAAACTTACTCTTGTGATTTGAAAGTTTACTATTTTTTAGTTTTTTGGCTTGGTTTATTTTCAAGTAGTATATTGGTCATATTTTTGTATTGATTTTTTTTTGTATTACGTATTGTTTTAAGTTATAATCTTATTTTATTTATAGTTACTTTGATTGAACAGTTTTGATACACTTCTATAAAGAAATCTTATAGGTAACTGGTTTTATCACGATGTGAATATTGTTGTTTTGAAAAGAAAACAGGTTTGTCAGTTACGGTTGTTTATTATTTAAAAATAGCACAACCACATTTGTTCAATGTAATAACTTTTGTGTAATAAAAATTAGAAAATTTATAATAATAAAATTTGTTTAAAAATAGATAAAGAAATGAAATTAACCATTTTGGAGTATTATATTAAATAATTATTTTTAAAAAGCTTTTGCTCTAGATATTTTGTATTTAACACAACTACAATTGTTTCGACTAATTAATACTTTAAAGTCATCATCAGGTTTCCAATAATTACTGTAAAGATTTAAAGTGAATCTTACTTAAAATTAATAATTTTTATTTAAAACTTACCAGTCGTTGACACTGAAATATTTTAACAACTAATCTTATCAACAAGGCAAAATTTTTAAACATGACATATTTTACAAAAAAAAAATAGCGACATCTAAATGTAAAATAACTACATATAATTTTTATAACAAACTGTAAACAATCCACTGTTTTAAAACAAAACAAATTTATATAAAAATAGCTAAAATTGTAAAACTAAAGCACAAATCTAACATTAAAATATGTTATTTGCATTAAAAACATTGAAAACTTCAATATCAAAAAACTATCCTAAAACAATATTACCTTGGCTACATATGGCATATCAAAAACATTTTTATTTAAAAAAACTGTCAACTTTTTCGCAAATGTTTTGTCCGTGTTTTTGAATAAACAAGTCGTCTGCTGTTTGAACTGGATCATTTTTTGAAAAACCATGATCATTTTTACCATTGTTGTTATGATGTGTACAGTCATATACCATTTATTTGTGTCAAGATAGTTGTCATTCTTACAAATGAACAATTTTTTTAATCAAGAATTAACAGATATTGTTTTTCCGTATGGTTCATACTCGTAAGCGCACATTTTGCGAATGGCTGGTTAAACGAATAGACAACAAAATGTTTTTAAGTTATTTACTTTTCAGCAGTGGGAAAATACTTTACTGTACTTACACAAATGCATTAATAGTGTTATAAGTTTATTATATATTAACATGAAACGTGAAATATGATGGCAGAGCCATCTCATATTATAAATTTACTATGCATAAATAAGAGTAAGAGATTAAAACGTTGAACACTGATTGTATACCCGCGTAATTCAAATTAATTTTCAATAAACCGCGGACTAAAAACACGTATAAACACTGTAAGGTAACAATGTCAATGCAAATGTAAAAAATGTCACTAGAGTGAATCCCTGGACAGCCGTTTTCATATTTACTGTCACTGTCAATGTTTTATTTTTGTTGTTTTTTGACTGTTTAACTAAATCTTAAACTTCTGCTTCAAATAAGAATGCAGACACGATTAGCTTTGTGATATTTCTGACATGTAATTCAGATACACTTGTATTTTCTGTTATAGAGAGCTCCTTACTGTTTTTTGTAGTACCGTTGATTCCATTAACTTCTAATTTGTGGCATAGGATATCATGATTAACATTGTCGAAAACTTTGGCGAGATCAAAAGATATTGCGGGAACTTTATTTTTAGTATCTAAAGCACCATGTAATCGATTTATTAAAATAAAAATAACATCGTTAATGCCAATACTATTTCTAAACTGAAAGTGTTTTTTGACAAAGTGTCAAATTTGTTTGAAAAAATGTCAACCTGTACTTAATGCACTTTTCAATTAATTTAACAATTGTACTAGTTACAGAAATATGTAGGTAGTCACGTAATTTGCGTTACTTGGTTTTAATATTAGAGTGATTATAATTTTAAACAACTTAGAAAATTCCTCATTTTTAAAACATATATTAACAATGTTGTAACAATTTTTATTACGACGTTGTTTATACTGTCACTTTTCTCTACATAAATTTTACTGTATTATTCAATATATTTGGCTTAATGTTTTTAAAATACTTATTCTGCCGTAACATTCTGAATAATCGATATTGCATTTTTCTTTTTAAGAAATTTTTTTTGTGGTTATATTAGTATAGAAGTATTCTAATTTATTTTATCAGACGCTTATTAGATTAAATTTTAAATTTAACTAGTTGCTTTTTATTTATCATTTATTTAGTATCTGTTGTATTGAAGTTTTCCTGTGTAATAGTAAAATATTCAGTTTAGTTCAAAATCATGTCTTTTAATTGTAATTATCTTGTGAACTACTAGTCAAGTTTTAGTTTAAAATTTTTGTTGTTTAACTTAGCGGTTGTTAGTTTAGTAGGGTATGTATAATTGAGGAAAAACCTAGACGTTTCGACATTCTTTGTTCAATTCAGTACCAAAAATTCTAATATTAATTTGTTGAACTATGGTTCGGAAGTCTTCAGAAACCACTTAAAAGAAATATAGATTAGGCAACACTGTAAACTAGCATAAGATTGCAATATCTGTCGTTGCTGTTTTTTTATTTCAATCAAAACATGTTAGCCGTCATTGGTAGCACGTTTTAACTTCTACACATTACGCAAGATATGATTGTCTCTTCAATTTATTGGTAGGTACATAAAATTAATAATCTATTTTTCAACAGGTTTTTTTTTAAATTTTATTTGATAGTAAGTAAATGAAACTAACCCGTACAAAATTGTTCGAATTGAAATCGATCTGTTTCTACGCATAGTTGCAACCTTCGAGGTATCGTTTAGATTACTCTTTCGAGTCTTTCTGGTGTAATTTCTAATTTTCTTGATGTTGGAAATGTGAATATTATATACTTTTCACTGATGAGTTTTACCGCCATGACAGTTTATGTGTGGTTCATGTACAGCCGGTACAAGTTTAGCTACATATCCTAATAAATAAATATATTTAACTAGACTAATTACTTGTATCTTTGAACAACATGTTATGGGTCCAGATCAACACTGAGTGATTATTTAAATCCGAAAGTCCATCAAAATCTATGAAAAGTGATTACAAAGTATCGTCACTCTAGATAGCGTTGTTGACTTTATCTTTTATCGAAAAACTCAAAAGGCGTAAGAATTACGTATCCTTGAAATTTGACGTAAGAGCATTGTTACAATTAAACGATCCATGAGATGTCGTAACAAGCACCACAAGATCAGAAGAATTCCCAGATAAAAAAACTTTGTTCAAAATTTCTTCAATTATAGAATTCATTTCATTGAAAACTGCAAAACCGCAAAACGAGCAGGGAAAACAACTCAAAGATTATTTCAAGATTTAAAGCTCACCAGAAATGTAGGATTATTAAGAAAATTAATTTTAACCCGCTTAAAAGAATATAGCGTTTTTAAAGTGTACGTAAATACAATCATCTCCATAGCACGGCGGCTGCGAGAAATAAAATTTGACATTTCAGACGAATAGGTTGGCACCTCATTGCTAGCAGGACTTACCAAACCATTCAAACCTATGATTATAAAGTTGGCAAGCTACGGCGTGCTTAATCAGCAAAGCACCTACGCTACCCTATACAACAAATATAATTTAAATAAAACAATAATAAACAAAATCGTCAAATTGTAGTTCTATAAAGTGACAGCAATGTAGGACAAAAACCGGCGAAAAATGTTGACAAAAGTTCCTACGCATTCTTAATCAAAAGCAAGTGGTTTTTAAATTCTGGTGCACCTGTTCGTTTTAAACAAAACAAACATTTGTGATTCTGTGTCTAAATCTACAGTGGAAATATTCACAGCAAATAATCAATGTTTCAAAACCCAAGCATTAGGATATGTCAATCCCGTGCATTATGCACTTGGCATTGCAGCAAATCTTTTATCTGTAAGTAAAATTGCAACTAAAGTAAATACAGTTATTTTTGATTCCATAACTCATGCGACACAACATAATGGATACGCTAATATCTGACCTCACACAACGAGGATTCATCATAACCAGAAAACAGGATTGTAGATTAGGATATCTTAACCACAAACTCTTGAGCAAGTTAAAAACAATGGTCACTAGTATCTACGAATTACAAATAAGTGACGATCCTTGTGAAATATGCATAATTGGTAAATTTGCTCGTCTACCTTTAAAATCAAGTGAATTTAGAGTTAAAGAATTAATACATTTGGACTTATGTGGACCTAATCAGATTTCATAGAGAGTAGCAAATACCTTTTAACATTCATTAATGATTGTTCAAATTACTCGTTTGTTTATTTTTTAAAAACGAAAGACGATGTGTATAAAATTTTTAAGAAGCATTTGGGTCTAGTAGAAATCCAAACAGAAAAAAAATCCAGACATTGCGCCATGATAATGGTATTGAGCACACGAATAAATTAATAACTTCCTTACTGAAATTAAAAGGCATCAAAGATCAACAAACAGTTCGGTATACTCCCCAACAAAATAGAAAGAGTCGAAAAAGCACGATGTATCTTTCAAGATGCAGATTTGACAAAAAAATATTGGGCCGAGAAACAGAAACCGTAGGATTAAGATGTTAAAGTCGAATAAAAAGAGCCGGAGTTTTTCCAAATTTTGTGCCATTGGTAACCTTAGGACTGCAAAAATAATTTTATTGCGCGAAAAGCGAAAATGGGTCTATAGTAACCCGGTCCAAACTTTGGTGTTTTGACATGAATTTCAAAGCATCGCTATGTCCAGGACTTTTATATTTTGTAAATAATTACTTGTACATGATAATACAAACATCATATTTTGGTATTTCATAACTATTTGACTAAGGTAATAAATTCAACATCTAGAAATAATGAATTTATTTGAACTAAAAATGCTTCTTACAAATAGCACAAAAATTAATTCTTACATGACTTGCACTTTTTTTACGGTAACCTGTCCATATGTCTGACACATAAATTTAAAATTATCGCACATATTAGTGTATTTGTTATCATTGCCTACACAAGAAGCACACCTTCTTTGCTTAATTGCTACACTAACTTCTTTAGGTGTTTTCTGTATAGACTCACCGCGAATCTCTATTGCTTTTACTACAGATTTAAGGAAATTGTTTCTGTTATTTTCAATTTGTACTGTTCGACGGTTTGTGTTTTTGGAAACCAACTTTTTTCTGAAGCTTCAAGAAACATTTTTTTCTTTTTCTTCAGTGATACGTTTTTTTCCATTTGGTAAATTTTGAATTTTAAACAACAAATGCATTATATGCGATGACATCAATAAAATGCCAAAACTAGAAAAAAGGCTAGCGTCGGGTACAGCGCCTACGTGAGCATTCTCTTACGATTTTGTCCAATGCATCCCCAAGTCTTTTAGTTGTATTATAGCAGGTAATTATTTTAGGCTTGTATTTTTCATCTTTTTCAGAATGCTATGCTCATTATGCATTGTAGATAGTAATACAACGAATTTTTGTGACTTGGATATATAAAGTGATCGACTTTGTAAAAAGAAATTTGGACGAATAAATACTTCTTCCGGATAAGTTATGTTCCTTACGGAGTTTTTCTATTTTTCTGTGAGTTGCCTTACAACTTTTTCTCTTCGGTTTTTTTCTGCAGTATCTTCAACCTTTCCAAAGTAAACGTCAAAATTGCCAGAATAAAAATTTTCTGCTTCACAAAGTGCCCATACTTTAAAACTTTGAATGAACATTCTCCACGGAAAGTAACTAATTGTCCCAACAAAAGAAAGTTAATACGATGTTTTACAGTTGGATGCAAATAAATCAGCAATTTCTTGTAAAGGAGCTAATTTGTTAAACTTGTTTATTTCATCTCTGTTGGCGATGTCATTAAAGCGAATAAATTTCAGTACACTTCTAACTCTATGTTGAGACATTGCTCACAAATAAATAGATCTGCATATGATTTTATCTTTATTTTATAAACGATTCTTACCCTCTTGAGATTATCTAAATCTTCCTAATAATAATATGCCAATAAAACCTATAATTGTGTCTTGGTCTACGTCTCTCCATGCTTCTGTACCTTTTTATAAATAAACATAAACGCCTATATAGATTTTTTTAAAAACGATAAAATTATTTGCAAAAAAACAAAAATTTGGATCAGATGAGACACGGTTTCCGCAATCCGACGGTTAACAGTTAAGCCAATAGATTCAGAGGAAGCACTAGCTAGTCCATATGCTTTAGAATGGAAGAAGCTATAAACAAGAAATTAACTTTTTTCTGAGAAACGAAACTTTTGAATCGACTGTACTACCCCAGAACAAAAATGCATGCCTATAAAGAAATTGATGTTTTAGTATTAGCATTCTTATTTATTTTTAGAGTTGTTTTATACATTTTTTCAGATGCCAGTTGCTGTCATGACTCGTTTTTGCAGTTGGTGATTGAAATGTTCAACTCTTGACTATTTAAAACACACTCGATATTTCTCTTTATAAAAGCTATAACATAAGCGATACTTTTACGTACTTGGCTATGTAGCACCTTGCTTTTTTTGCCAAACGTTTTATGGGTTACCAAATTTATGTTGTTCGTAATAACTCTGTAACAATAATTGAATCCGTTATTAAGTAATTTAATTAACAATAAAAACGCGACTACAACGGTAATATCTAACGAAGATTTGTTTTTAAGTTTTGCTTTACATATTGATATAAATATTGTTACAATTTAAATGCTTGTGTGTGTTGTTTGTTGGGTATTATTTGGGACAGCTTGTGACCTTGTTTGTTTTCTATTTTTCAAATCGTATTTTCCCAGTTGTTATCTACTATCATTCCTAGTTTTTTTACTTCCTGTTATTAGCCATTTTGGGATTCAAATATAAAAAGTATTACTAAGCGCATAGTCGTGCCGATTCACAACCTCGATATTGTATTACTTTAAATTTAAAAAATCTTTGTGACTTGGTGCCTTACTAATTAAAAATCGGTCATTATTTTGTGTGATGTGGGTGTATGAGTGACGATTTTCTCGCTTCTGCGGATTTGAGGGCCTGCGTCTTAGGACCACATGCTAGCTCGCATACCACCGAAGAGCTTGTTCCACCATTAGCCTACGATTATTATTATTACCTTACGATTATTACCAGTATCTTATCAGTCATACGACTGTACGTTTTAGATACAGATACTAGATATATCAGGTACTATACCGAGTACCACACTGGATAGATCTAAAGGAAGCGCTTCATTTAGTCCCTTGCCCTTGCAGTCACAACACTTACTTTTGGCCAATTTTATTACTGTTTCTTTGCGTATAGCAGACCATAATTGAAAGTAATCTTGTTAAACCAAATTTAATCATTCATATAGTTTGTGTAATTACTGTCATCACCGACCTCATCGTTATCATCCTCCTTATCACTCTCATCTATGTTTACTTATTGATAGATACGTCAAATTATTTATGTAGTTATTATATGCACGTTGGTTGTTATTACTATATTTGGAGGTTAACAATATATAATTTATCTATAATCTTATTTTGTTGGGATTGTCTAGTGGGTTTGTTTTGGTTATCCAACTGAGTCTTGGTTGCCGTTAGTGTTAGTGTACCGATTCTGAATCTTGCCGTTGCTTCTAGAGCGAGAGCAACCATAGCTCTTTAAAATTTGCTACAATTTAAAAATTAATTATCGTTCTTGGCGCCCGTATAGTCACCTTTTGTTTTGGCATTGATGGTTGATGGATTTCTTGACCCACGACCACAAACTAGTCCGGGAGTAGCACAATTAATTTTTAATAAATATTGAGAACTTACGGTAGAGCATTTGAGGTTTACCGAAAGGTAATAATATACTCCTTATTACGTTAGAAATATTAGATAAACATTAGGAAAACATAGATATTCTAAGGTTAGAATACAAATTTGTTTATTAATTTTTTTGTCGTGGGTGCTTATCAAAGCAGTTCTCTAATTGCATAGTCTTAAAAAATACACTTTAACAATAATCACAATTTTAAAAAAAGCAAATAACACAAATTCTACAACAAAACAAATAATAATAACCGCAAATCGAGTATTAGATCAGAACACTCCTAATTTCCTAAGAATGGATTCGTTGTATTAATTTCGTGCAGTGCGCATATCACGTAACAGGTCTTTCAGAGATTACACATATTCTACTACAACATTTCTTCAGTCAACGACTACAAGTTAACTTTTGTTTGATTTATTTTGCGTTGAACAAGTAAAAATTTTGATTGTGATATGTTATGTTTATTTTGAATAAATCTATTTTTTCCTTACACATCATAGGATAAATTTACTACGCATAAATAATAGTATTTAAAATTAATTTAAAGTAGGTTTAATATATTACTCATGGTAGAATATACTATTTCATCTAGAAACAATTTTTATAATGTAATAAATTATGTGTATTATTTTTCTATAATTTTTGCTGAAGGTATTGACATATATGTTTATGAGAAAAATTTTAAATTTATTATTGATTCATAAAATTGTTTTTTTCATTTTTAGTTATACATTGCACTTATATATTTAACGTAAATTACAAATTTTTATTAAAAAAAATTTTCGAAAATTTTAAAACTATAATTTTTTTATAGTAAAATATGGCGTTGCTGTCGCTTTGAAAACTCCAGATGCTCGTAGTGTAATCTTGAGAAAAGCAATCTAATTATTTTTTCCTTCTAAGAATCTGGCTCATTGTCACTTAAAGTACTTTTACGGTTTTATATGCGTTTTCTATGTTAATTTATTTTTATTAAACGGTTCACAGTTATTTATTGACTGTATATTAGTCCTATATTACTGCGCTTAATAACATTTGATTTGTATGGTGTATAATTTTTATTCTATAACTTAAACGCAACAACATTTGTAAATCTAATAAATAAAAATTAATTTTGTGCTATTATATAGATTAAAGAGTGGATAATAACACATAATATTTGTTGTCAGTGATAACGGCTCTTACTTATTGTGTCTCTAAACTCGATTTTCCTAAATGTGGCGTCGTACGACTAATTTATTTTGAGGTGAAGTAATGCCCACAAAACTACGTCAAGGGGTTCTGCCGTCCCTTCATAACGGTAGATTTATTGAGTAAACACACTTAAATAGACATTTACTTTTATGTAACATAAAATTAGTATATCTACATGGAACAAACTAAATCAAAATGTTTAAATCAAACAAACAAATGTAATTAGGTATAATATGTAAATAATTATTTGATAATTTAAATTATTTTATATTACTGATTTTATTATTAAAAAAATCAGACGTTTATAAACAAATTTAATAATACAATAACAAGTTATCATTATTGTTATAACTTGAGAAACACCTTGGAAAGTTTTTTTATGTAATAAGAAATAATTGCTTTGTTACAAGTGTTCATATTTTGAATTTAAAAGTTTTTAGGTATTTGTAATGTTTTAAATCTTGGAGGCAGTACTGAAGTATTACTTTAAATTAATTTGTAACGCACCAATTGTGAAGGTAAAAGAAATTGTTAAAGTAGATTGTCGACTCACCTATTTGGCTAGCTTCCGTCACAGATGGTCATGGGTCAGGCTGTAGGTACCCAACTTTGTCAGATGAGTCGTTCTCCTGCGCTACTTTTCCTTGCGCGAAGAGAAAAAACTTCTAACCATGCCAGGAAAAAGAAATACTCAACCTGGCAATTCCAGTTACTGTGCGCTGAGAAATAAAATAAGTTATCACAGACAGATATATTCTGGACCAGTATTGCATTAACACCTGATAAACACAGAAAAAAGACAGAACGATATCATAGCGAAGTTCTAGACTAACTATTAATCGTGGGTACATCCCTAAATTATAATTACATAAAATACTCTTGTATCGTACCTACCTCAACAACAACAAACAGTAGCATCTACAATAAAAAATATGAAAATTAATTATATTGGTTTGATATCACCGAAGATCACGTAAATTGCATAACAATTATGGAAGAATCCAGACTTTCACGGGTTACATTTAAAACACAATTTTTCATTTTGGATAATTTTTGTTGTCGTTATCACACAAACTGAGCTTTTGTCACACGTAGCAGTAAACATCTTTAGAGCCCGTAACAAACTGATTGATTGCGCCGTGAATTGTCGCTTTTATAGACCTGTCAAATCTACGGTAAAAAAAACTAAAATCTCGATTAATATTAATAAAACTTTTAATTATTTTAATAAATTTTCTAATTTTTCGCTAATAGTAATTAGAAACGTTCGCAAAGATTTTAGTGTTTTTAAACATAATTTGATGACCTGTTTCTAGCACGTTTTCCGCCACTGCTGACTTCTAAAATTGTTTGAGACGACTACACCTTCCTCCTCCTACCCCGTTCCTCCTATAGATGCGGATTTTGTTAACAGTATTAGATTTTTATTCAACGAGAACAATATTTCTAGCAACATATACCTATTGTCAAAAAATGTTTGATTTTTACATATTTTACTTTTCGAGAAAAGTTTTACTAACAAACATCAGGAACTGCCATCAAAATATTTGTTTTACTATAATGATTTTGCATCACATTCAGTTTATCGAAAAGCGGCCCACACAGATAGATATTTAAACAGATTGTCTCATCATTACTCTTCTCAGAAATTATTAGTAGTAAATTCTTTAGTGTGCAGAGTTGTTCTTAAGTCAAGCCCAAAATCTTCAAAAAAAGTTGAATCATCTAACCAAGGTGTCGCAAACAATAGAAAAAATATAGAACGGTCTATTACAAAGTTCACGTCTGCCAAACCAAGAGTAACAGCGGATGATATGTTTTAACCAGTGTTTATTGCTTTTCTACCAAACGTTAAAGCTTCCACTAACCGTATAATAAAAATGTTGTTCTGTGCTCTTGTGGTCGTGCATACATAGAAGAAACGGTTAGAAACGAGAAAATTCGTATTAAGGAGCACTAAAGATGTAGTCGTTTCAAACAATCTTCGAACTCAGCGGTGGCGGAACACGTACTATAAAAGAGTCACTAAGTTATTTTTGAAAACACTAAAATTTTGTGGATTGTTTCTAATTGCTATCAGCAAAAAATTTATTAAAATAAGTAAAAATCCTTTTAATATTAACCGAGATTCGTTTACCGGAAATTTGGAAACTAGTTTTATCGATCGAAAACAGGACTATAAAAGCGAAATTTCGTAATTAATAATAATAATAGTTCGTTACGGGTTTTAAAGATGTCTACAGCAAAGTGTGATGAGAGCTCAGCTTGTGTGATAACGGAAACACTGGATATATCCAGAATGGGAAATTGTGTTGTCTAGCAATTTTTAATTGTTTTTTCCGATATACGTGACCTTACAATGACATAAGTGCGTAAAAAAAACATTGACCTACAGCAATCGCTTAACTTTCAAAAGCTAGACGCGTTTGCGTTAGAATATTTTTATTATTAAGATTCTCACCAGACCGTATGACGTCAAACGTGCAAGCAAGAAAGAATTTTGGTTTAATTAACTTTTTTAGAACAAACATAAGCGGAGGTTACTTCTCAATCTCCTCACAAAACAATGTTATGGAGTTACAATAGTAGCCTTATTATAAATGACATTAATTTTAATTTAAGTGACAAAGCCAATAATTTTAATTTACAGAATACGCAACGATATTTAAAGTTTATCAATAGCAACGCAATAAATTTATCACGGAGTCCGTGACCTCTTAACCCGATTAGAAATTAACACTTTAAATGTTTATGTGTCGAAAACAACCGCAAGTTGGTTTATACAAAACTCCGCAAAATTTTACATAAAAACCACTCTACAGTGGTGGTCTAATCCCTCGTGTGTCTCCGCTTGATTTGTTATGATAATAATTTGAAACAATAAACACTTTAAAGTACGATACTACCAAAAAACGCATCCATCATTGTCAGCCATGCCCCTTTGTTAATGCTTTCACCATTTCAAACATTAATTATGGGTCGAGTAATTAACATGGAGGTAACAAAAAAGATCTAAAAAAACAAGAAAGTTTGCGATCAATAACCACGTGTAGATAAACTAACCTCAATGCGATCTCTAAACATGCAACTTTAAAAATTACTTTTCACTTGCCCCTTAAAAGTCTAGGTGCTATGCATAAAAAAAAATTTCTAAAAAAACATGTCCATAAGGCAGATGTTACTTAATAGAAAAAAACTTATGAAATAGATTTTAAAACAATATTTTTACTAGAAATGACTTTATGCAGTTTTTGGGTTGTGCATTACATGTGTGTTTTAAATCTATATATTTAATAACTTTTTAACAGTTTTAGGAAATATAATTTTAACAAAACTAAACTAATAAAATAAACAGATTTATGCTAAATAAGTATGGTGCGTACTAATGTACTAATGTAATGTTTAGTTTTAACAATATGTTACGAAGATTTACCCGTAACTTAATTGCTGCCGACTAACTCCGTTGAATCGACAAGCGGATTGCAGGTTTCAATGTGCTAATTATAACGTAAGATTAAAGAAGTGTCAAAACGGGTTATAAACTAAAATAGCAGACATTGTCTATCCAAGCCGAAAAAAGAACAAATGACAAGATAATATAATTTATTTTATCACAGAGAAGTTAGAAAAGACAAGCAGAATAAATTTATATTAATGCGATCAATTGCTAGTATATACATAGGTATAGATCACAGACAATAATTATTGATACAAGCCCCCTTCGGTTGAGCAATACGTCGTACATCAAACTAGACTTGTCAGCTTAACTTGTACATTCAAAACAAACAGATTTACATTGGTTAATATAATACAAATATGCAATATCTTGATAATATTATATTACACAAAAAAAGTTTTATAATTAATTGTGACAAAAACCTGATATGCACGTACAGGCGTACGTGCAAACGACTGACTACTTAGATGAAAAAATCAGAATAGAAAATACAATACTTAAAAGCATTTTTTCTTTGAAACATGTGGCTAGCTAGCGGCACCTTTTCCAGAATTTACTAAAATTTGCTGAAATAAGCAATGACATACATATGGCGTTATCACAAATAAGTTCCCTTTGATTCATACGATCTATGAGGAAAAACCAGATGTGCCAAGTTTCCCCCAAATTGATATGGATATTTTAGTAAGTAGGCCTTTAATACGCTTACAATTGTAGTAGTGAATAGATACACATCGATATCCTTAATCAATGTAGACGTAACACCTTTTTTATTACATCGAAGATTGTGACATTATCATAGAAATTTCCCCCCTACCAATTATTATGTGTTAATATCTCTGCAATAATAAAATGCGTGTGGGCATTCAACATTTGCTAATGACAATTACAACAAAATCAAATTAAAACACAAAAATAGAATCAATTCTTACCCCAGAACGACTTTCACATAAGCAGCAATAGTATTACACCCATTTATAACGTAGATGCGGGTAAATATTTAGAGATGAAAGCCTTGCCGGGCGTGTATGTTAGTTAGTTAGTTGACAGCCACTATTCAAAATGTAGCAAAAAGTGGGCAAAAAGTTTACATATTCTAACTACAGATAACGGAAAAATGGTTCTATCTTAGTTGACAGCCACCATTCTCAATGTAGCAAAAAGTGGGCAAAAAGTTTTCTTAAAAATAAAAACTCTTTAATTAATACTGACATTCAAATCATGTGACAAATTCTAATTTTAGTTTCATTATGACAATTGGCTAAAATCATCAGTAAACTCGTGTATAAAAACTATACTTAAGCAGGACAAGCACGAAGCTAATCATTATTCTTGTAATATTGTAACTGTCATTGGAGAACGTTTTTGTAAAGTTCATATTTTGAAGTAAATATACTTTTAAATAGGCACAAGTTAGTATTTTTAAGTACAATATTTTCTAAATCTAAAAAATAATTGCAACAATTATAATTAAATTAACTTTAAATTTCGAGAATTAAAGTTTGTTAAAATAACTGTGGCCGTTTGATATAAAAATAACTAAACTTTTATGTGTTTTTAATAATTTCAATAACGTTCCCAAAAACAAGAAAATGACACTTTTGTTCTTCACATGACGGTTCTAATATAAGTAAGTACAATTAAGGTTTATTGAAATCATCGAATGATAATTTCAAAATTATAGCTATTTGTTTGTTTAGAATAAAGATTATAATAACATTAGTATGGAAAAAATAATACTCCCGATTCTGTTTTGTTTTCAGTAATAATGTGAAAATAACACTTATTATTTGCACAAAACCAATATAAGACACAATTTAATTTTAGTTTGAATTTTTTGGCACTATTACGCACAAATTTCAAGAAAGTTACTAAGGGAGTTCAATCAATAAAAAGGTTCCAGGAAATATTAAATTTGGATGTAAGTTTTTTTTTTGACATAGCCGTTAGATGTACTACTAACTTTTTACACTATTAGATTAATGCTCAGATTAACAGAAATTGTCATTAAATATTTCTCATTTTATAAAGATAGTTGTCATTAGAAATCACTTTTACTTGACTAGCATAGTTTGTAAATAAATTGGCCCAAGTTTTTTTTCAACACATGATTGTCGTCAGTACCTACACCATCCATAAGTTCTTTTTTTGTTGTCAAGATTGCTATCATATGACCCCATACCGCGTGGTTTAAAGATCTAAATTTTTATTAACTGTAGCAAAAGAACAATTATTGCTTCAAGAATAAAAACGACGTTTCAGAAACGTTATCAGCAATTTGAAAACTTGTCTTATGTCTGGGAAGGTCCTTGAAATAAACGGGCATTTTTTCTTTACAGCAATCTTCTCAAGCGCATCTGACATCGTTAGTGTAAAGTGTTTTTTTTTATATTCTTATCCAAAAGTTTCCTAAAGTTTTTAAGTAATAAACACATTTCCGAGATGATAAAGTATTGATGTGACCTCTATAAATAATAAATTGAAAACTACTTACCACTTAATTATAATTAAATTGGCAAAAACTTTTATTACAGCTATATTATAATATCACTTTGAATCACTGTTATTACTGCGTTCACTGAAATGATGCATACGCAATCAAACAAAACATTTTATCACATTTTTATTTAAGCTATTTTTTTCTTTAAACAATATTTACAAAATTTAAATATTATATAAAGGCCAGGATTAGATAGTACTGTTACATATTTGTTTTGTGAAAATTCTTTGTTTGTTGCTAAGAATCTTTGTTTTGGAACCCGTTCTCGAAAGGACTTTCCATATATGCATTTCGAAATAAATGTAATTTTTTTTTGTAATGGATTGTGTGACGTACAAGTAAAGCCAATTTAATTTAACATTTATCAATGATCATTAGTTTAATAAAACCATTATTTTAGTAATTTATTTGCTGGCTTAACAAATTTATTACCTTGGTGATTTTAAATCTATGATACTTTTAAACTATTAGAAAACCTAAAAAAACAAAGGTTTTTTTCCAATTTTGCTCATCAAATGTTCATTACATATATTAAATTTTTATTATTAAAATAAAATTGTAATCATAAAAGTAAATAAAATAATCAGTTAATAAAAGCATTTAGCACAATGTTTGTAGTCACACTTTGTTCACACTTTTATTAAGAACAATTTTAAATAACCAAACTTAGCACTACCTTTCAAATTTTTGTTGCGAGGACAATAATACTAATAGTATCATTAACATTTATAAAAATAAATTATCTTATCAATAACATTTTTTGAAAATTTTGCAAAATTGGAAACAATCCTGTATGATACACGTGAATAAATACAATTTTATCAGCTCAAAAACAGAATTTTACTTAGCTAATTTTTTTTATTCACTTATACCATAAATAGCTTATTGAGAACTACAGTTTGATACAATGAAATTAAAGTAATTTATTATTATGTATATTTTTTATAGGCTTTCATTATTACGTATAATGGAAGGTTGCAAAGTAGTTTTTTTAACCGCAAGTCATTATTATTAGTTATTAATAAACTTTTTTACATTTTTTGATTCTGCAAGAGTTTTAAAAAAAAAAAGTTTACAAAATTTAATGTTATTTTAAAATTGTAAACACATTAATTTGATTTCTAAAATGTAATTTAATCGAAGTTGGCGTCTAACTAAATGTGAATATTATTTAATGAAATATATTTTAGATATAATCAATATCATGATGTTTTTAAATATTCAACAAAAAACTCGATTGATTTCTAATGTAAAATTAATATTTTAAATTTAATTGAATAACAATTTAGATTAAAATAATTTAATAATTCTAGTAGTGGAAAAAATTGTATGTAGACCACAGTTGAACAAAATTATCATAATCGCGTTCTGCGGTAGAATCTTGTCGCTTAGGTTATAATAATACACTTCTCAACTTTGGTATACTATTGTGATGTTTTTATATTTAAACTTCAACTTACCAATTTCTAATTTTTTTTTAATTAATAAAAACAAAATATTGTACAATTGTAATGTCCGGTTGCATAAAGTAAGGTTAACTATGTTGTTAACTGACGTCTACGTGAAAATCATTAATAATTTTAGTTCTAATGTGGTTTTTTAACTGCTCATCTTAATGTATACAAATAAAACTGATAAATTAAGTAAACAAAAGTAATAAAACTCATCAGAAGTAATTACTAGAATACGTAATAGAGCAATTAAAACTGATAGTGCACATAAAATAAGTAAAAATATATTCTTTCATGCAATAGATTTGTAAATTACGTTTTTCTTTATTTTAAAAAAACAATTTAACGTTTTATTATAGAGAAAATATATACAAAAAAATTGAAAAATGTTATAATCCGTTCTTTATTCTTTATTTTGTAGTTTTATAAATTACGGTAAGAATAATTTTTAATAAATTTAATAACTGTTTTTTCAATTTATTGTAATTTGATTAATTGTTATTATGGTTATAAAAACGTAAATAATTAATTTAACAGTATGCGCTTTTAAATTTATTATTTTATTTATGTTATATACGTATATGCAATTAAGCAGAAAGTACGTTTTATGTTGATTAAAAATAATTATTGTATTTCCAACGTTTATTTATTATTTTATTTAGTAATATCACATAAAATAGAACGTAAACCATTTTTTATTAATATTTGCAAATCACAAAAATATGTTGCTAATAAATCTTTTTTTTTAAATAACGTTTAATCCCTAGATTAATCAACTAATGGAAGTATTGGATATTAATAAAATTTAATCTAAATTTTTGTAGAGGTTGTTATTTATTGGCGTTACATCGTGCTAGTCTCTGTAAAAATGAATGATTCTGACTGTAAAATTATTTAAAATGTTTGACCCAATGATTAATTAGAATGTCCTTAATTCTCCCTGTATGTTGAGATTGTTATGTGCATATGTTTCATTACCAAGAGAGGATTTTAAATGATTTATTTAATGGATTTTATGTTTCATTACAGCTGCTATTAGAGATCTGCTTTTAGTCTCGTTACAAGGGTTATGCACAGGTGCGGTTAATTTTTTATTCATTTTAAGTTTTAGCTACACATACGCTAGTTACATGGAATACTAAGACCTAATTTTAGTATTTTTTAATAAAACATTTATTGCGTTTGTGAATTAAATTACAATTCATTTGAAAAATTACACTAAGGAAAAGGTAGTTAACTAATTGCCATAAAAAAATAATATAAAAACATCGATAACATATTTTTATTACATATTACAATTAAAATTTCTAGATACTACAAAATATAGTATGCTATATTTCGTTTGATAATCCCACAAATTTTAAAATTAGCTGGAAACGAGGCCTTCTTGGTAATTAAATATTAATTTAGGTATCATTAATTTTCAAGATAAATGATCGCTTAAAATATTAATTAAGTGTAGGGTGGAACTTTTGAACCATACGACTATTTAGCAGGCGGTGAATCAGATTTAAATGCTTGAGGTTCTTTAAAATTGGATTATCGATCTTCATCTTTACACTGGCTTACTTACATTAAGTTAGTTTATATGCTTATAATAAAAATTAAACGAGTAGGAGCTGCACTGACTAAACATTCATCTTATTAATAATTAATCATCAACCACAAATTTTCCTGTATTCTTGTATAAATAATTTCTACGTAAACTTTCAACTTTAAACATTCAGTTTAAAATTATTCGCGTTATTACTTGGCCTGTTACTTTGCCGAGTACACTAGAAAATTAATTCTTGAACGTAAAAGCACGTTATTTATGTAGCTGTCTTTAAATTTCACTAAGTACTTTGTAACCATTAAATTGCATTGTTCT
Organism: Aquatica leii; assembly: GCA_035610365.1. NCBI lineage: Eukaryota > Metazoa > Arthropoda > Insecta > Coleoptera > Lampyridae > Aquatica > Aquatica leii. The sequence goes on from CM069432.1 coordinate 54,651,340, forward strand.
AGAATTAAATATTTCTTTAATGTCGGTTTAATCTGGTATATGTAATCCGTTAAAATTTCTAAAATAAAAATAAAATCATTTCTTAAACGTTATTAATGTAATATACAATGTATAGATTGCGTCATATTCTTATGATTTAATTAAATTAATATCGTATTTTTTTGTTTCAGTACCTCCCGAGCAGCCTACAATATTAGACAAATGGGGAAGACAATTAAATGGATCAATTGGTCCACATGAAGAAGGGGACGACATAACATTAACATGTCGAACCGTTGGCGGTCATCCGGAGCCAACAGTACGTTGGCTCGTTAATGGGATGCTCGTCGATGAACAATATGAGCATAATGCAGGAGACGTAATTGAAAATCGACTTGTTTGGGCAGGAGTGTCAAGAAAAGATTATGACGCTATTTTTACATGTCAAGCCGTTAACACCTTGCTGACCGAACCAAAAGAAGCAATGGTGAATTTAGATTTATATTGTAAGTTTTTACAATTTTAAAAGCTGTATTTTTGGTGACCCAATTTTATCAAATACTAAAAAAAATGTACGTTCTTAATATTTTAAATCAAGATTTGTGTCTTCTTACAGTAAAACCTTTGACTGCAAGGATTTTAAAGACAGTAAGCCCTTTAGTAGCTGATAGAAGATACGAAGTGTCCTGTGAATCAGCCGGATCACGTCCTTCAGCTATCATCACGTGGTATAAAGGAAAACGTCAGCTTAGGCGAACTAAGGTAACAAGCTTTTCTATTTTATTTATATAACCACACCGTGATTTTATTAACTGCAGCATTTAAGTTAAAAGAACTTAATATTAATTGCGTCGATTACAAAAGAGAGTTTATTAAAGAATTTCTTTTAAAAACATGGTTTATAAGCGTTGTTATGAATTTTATGAATACAAAATTTCTATTGAAGCTTCATTTACATTTCACTCGACGTCGACACTGCCTTAAAATTGATTATCTTAAGTATAAAAGGTCTAGATACATTAACAACTTTGTTATTAAAAGAACAAAAACACAATAATCGTAATTATAGAATAACACTTTAAGTTTGTGTTTTGACTTTGTATTTTATCAAATCATGATTAGACTCAGAGGTACACAATTTGCAGTTTACTTTAAATTTGATTATTATATGTCTTGTTAAAATTATTTTAAAATGTTATTTTTGATGTTTTGCAAAGTGTAACTTTCTTAATACTTAATTATTAAGGTTTTTTACAATTTTTATTACAAAAAATATGAATTTTTACAATTGTGTTTATCATCAGCAATTTATATAATTTTTATTTTGGATTTGTAATTGCCTTTTGAATATCATAGACATACAAATATTTTCTTTAATTTGACACCTGTTGAAGATTGATGACAAACTACATTAGCAATAATTTTTTTTTTAAATTTGCACACTGTTTATCGTAAGTTTACATTTTTCAGTTTTTAAACTCAATTTAAACTTTTGTTTACAATTTTTTATATCATTGATCAAATTATTTAAACTTAATTTTACTATTTTATATATTTACCGTTATTATTTTCATTCCATATTAAGTAAAGACATCTTGTTTAAGACACACTTCTATTAAATTATTGCTAAGAATTAAATTCGATAGTTTTAAAAAAAAACTATGATTTGAGTTGTAAGCCTGTCTTGAGATTTAATTATTCTTTTCGTAAAGCAATGTTAATGAATGTGGTCAATTATTATTGTAATAACCTATATGGAATGTTAGTTGTATAAAATGCTTTTACCGTAATAACGTTAAATATTATGTATGAATATAAAATACATTGAAAATTTGAAGCGGTGTATTGTCTATAAAACATTGTAGTGAATTATCTCACATAACTGTAGGTGCATAGAAATTCACGTATATAATAGAATTATTAAGTTTAGAAACTCGTTTAAAATCTTGTTAACAATTTAATCAATTGTAATCTTGTAACCAAATCAATTTCAGGGGCTTTATACAAGCATTGTAATATAATAATAAATAAGATAAAATCCAACTTTTGTCAACTAATTTTTAAAGTTTTCTAAATTTTTAATTACATTTGTTAGTTTTTATGTTACGTTGCGGTTTTTTTTATAAAATTTAACTGATATTTAACATAGATGTGACACCATTTAAAAAAATATTATACGCAATAGTAGTATGCCAATTTGCTATTACCACTTACACTGGTTACTGTTATACTATAAAAAATTTACATAACTCATCTAACCATACAACTATTTCTAGGCACCAAATTTTAAATTTAAGAAGTAAAATTATGTAGGTATAATATCGACAGTCTTGGTGAGGTGAGATTGTTCTGTTGCATTTATGACAGTCTAAAATTAACATTGGTTAAATCTTGTACTTGCTTGTTATTATTTTCTATTAAAAAAGTTCATTCTTTTAATATTCCTTCTGTCACTGGTAAATACAGCGTTTTTCCTAAATAACGTAAGTAAAAAGACCACCTCTTAAGTTTTTGCACATTTGCCAAAATAAAATTAGAAATCAATAATTTCTTAAAAAATTAAATGATATTTGGCACTTCCATTGCAATGTTTTTTAATTAGTATACGCTTTGTTTCACAGACCACAAAAAATTAAAACTAATAATTAACACAATACATCTACACGTTTTTAAAACTACAGCATCAACTGCACATGCAAATATAGCGCCCATTTTCCACTAATGTAAATGGTCAAATACAAACTGAAAACTGTAAATATAGAAAATAAACTGCGTTTGACTAAATCTTAAAAAAATTTTTTTTTGTTTAAAGAAACTATTACTAAAATGTTTAATATTATACTCATTTCTATTAAAAAACTGAATGTTTTAAAATATTTTTGTTTATACAAGGTGTTCAGGTTTCGCTGGGCAGCATGAAGTTACACTTTTTTAAATACCAACTCATCAATTTTTTTATGCTATTCGATGAAGGCTTAATTTTGATGAAAAATACTTAAAAAAAAATTTGTAATTACGTTCAAAACGTTCTGTAATTATTTATATCTGAATTTTTCTAACCTTTAGGTAGCGGAATGACATTTGCATTTTTCAAATCTAATGGAAAAATTCGACACTCTATGGAACAATTGAAAATGTTTGCCAACTGATCTTCTATTACCGTAATAATAAGTTTGAGAACATTGACTTCAATTTCATCGGATCCTGGCAAAGAAATTTTTAAGTTCAACACGTCAGTTCTTACTTCTTTAGAACTAATTGGAAACATAACAAAAGATGATAAGATAGGGTTTGTAGTTACTGTGCAAGAAGGTGACATCTGATTATTAAAAAATGAGATTGTAGTACGGCAGCAGGTACGGAAGAAAAGTATTCACACAAAACAATTTGCTATCTCAAGCCCATTGGTCACCATATTGCCATTGATGTTCAACTCAAATATCTGCTTATTAATTTTTTTTGAGTCAGTTACAATTTTAACAATATTTCACGTTTCGATTTTTTCGGAAGCCTTACTCTATATAATATTTTAACGTTTAAATAAAAATTTTCACTGATAGGTCAAGATTTTTAGAGTTTACCTCAAAATTTAAATTTGTTTTTATGTCGTCTTTCTTTCTTTTGTTAATTGTTAATTGACAAAGTTATGAGCAGTCAAAGTGGGGGGTCCAAAAAAAAGAGAGTGGCGTATAAGATTCCAACTCTCGTTGTAATCTGAAAAAAAAGCAGACGGATTCTTAATTATTATAGATGCCGCTATCGTATGACGCTTGGATAAGTTAAAAAAAATTTTTTTTACAAAATGGCAGGTGTTTGAAAAAAATATTTTTTTTGTGTATTTTTTTAACAATTCCGATTTTTTTTTAAATGCTAAATGAAAAGTTATAGTTTTGAGCAAGGGTCATACGATAAAGGGATGTACCTATAAAGAACATCCTCTCCAAATTTGAAGTAAATAGGTCCATTAGAACTCAAGATATCCTGAATGCCAGCTCGAAAAAAGTAGTTTTGAGAAAAACGCGTTCAAAGTTTTGAAACAAGTTCTCGGCAATTTTACTTAAAGATAATATTTCGAAAAAACAAAATTTTAAAAATATTACTATACAATAGATTTTATGAGGGGTATTCATCCGTAGGGACTCGAGGACGCCTACCGTCTTTTGTTGCCTTGTAGCGGTCGGACCGAAACAGATGCTACGTCACTAAACCGGCTATAACTCATGAAATAATAGAAATCATGAAAAATCCTTTTAATGGCATATTCTTGAATGTTTAAACTTTGGAAATATGAAAAAAAAGCATTTTGATTTTTTCAAATTCTACACTAGAATACCCCCTTAATCAAATTTTGCTTAATAAATCGAAATAAACATTTCTTTCTCAGGTTAGGCTACTTTGTAATTGTAAATAATAAAAAAATTTTGCTAAGTCACCTGAAGGTGACCTATAAATGCAAAAAATAGTAACAATGGTTTTACCTGTCTCAAGTCTAACGCTACAGACTTCACAATCACGTTATCTTGCGCAACTGTTCATACATATTTTTTTCAAACATAATCTTTTTCTACAAAATATTGCTACCCCACTATGTTCATATACACACCTAGCACAATATGAAATTAGTTTAAAGGTCGTTATTTTTATGTAGTTAATATCACTGTTTAATAACCATTGTTCGGTCAATAACAAAATGTCCAGTTCCCAGTAAACACAAAATTGATTATGTTTAGTAACAGTTTCAAAACAAAAAATTTCTGATTCACTCTTGCTTCAAACATAAAAGAAACCTAACTGCAATAAAATAGCTATAAGTCCATCGCTGTTTCACTTATTTGAATCAGTATAGTTTCGGTGTTTTAAATTCAAATCGGATGCAAAATAAATGTTGCATTCGGTTTACGTTTTAAAAGCTTCGTTCTTGAACTGATACTAAATGATCGATACATGTATGATTTTTTTGTTTCAATAATGAACTAAAACAATTCTTTCAATAATATAATAATACATTTATGAATGCACGTTTCAAATTTTATTGCACAATACATATTTTTAAATACATTATCACATTGAGTTTTTTACATATTGCAACTTTCTTTGATGTGGTCTTTTCACGGAAGCCTCGAAAACTGCATCAGTTACTGTTGGGTAGCAACTTTTAACCGCATCTGTAACATAGAAATAAATATTTCGTTTATATACATACATAATCATAGAGTTACACAAAATTAATTACATTTTTTAAATCAAAAACAACACAAACTTAATATAAATATCACTTTAGCAATTATAAAAAAGTTATAAAAACACTGTGAATACCTTTAGCTGTACATAATCTTAGAAAACTTGAAGAATTGAACTGTAATTATAAATCCTAAAGTATCATCAGATTTAAGAAATAATCTACCTTAACGCAACCATGTGTGTTAATTTATATTTTTTTCATACAAATTAAAACATGTTACATAAAGAACAGAAATGATAATAATATTGATTACATTTATGGATTATAATAAAATGTTTCGACTTACCGTTTATTGTTCCATTTCGTTATTGTACACACAGCATCACTTATCAAACTGCAACCGAACAAGTGAAAAGATATCAATTTGCAGCGCAAGCGTTGACGACAGTAATCAAAAGTATAGCAACGACTAATGCTGACTAATTACAAAGTATTCGTTTTTCCTAGAACGATTCTACTGTTTTGAAAATAATTCAATCTTATTTAATCGATCTTCAAGCAATTCTAGTTATTCAAAAAATATTCGGTTTTAATAAATCAGTTTTTAGACGGTTGATGATTATAGGAAAAAAATTGCAAGTACTGAAACGGTTTAAAACTGATTGTGAAAAATCGGAACTCTTTCAATTTATTCACTGTCAGTTACATGTAAATGATATAAAAATGGAACTAACACGAAACAACGTATTGAAACAATTGTTTTAATTTTGTGACTGTAACAGTTTCAATCCGTGTTTACTGGGTTGATACGTTTCCGCGAAAAGTTCAACTAAGTGTATTTTACTTATTAACGACCTTACGTTAACATGTCCAACTCGAATTGCTACCGTTTTGTTTTTTGTAATATATTTTTTTCTAAAAAAGGAATACTATGCATGTCATTTGCCATCTCACGAATGGGTACGTATACTAAATTATCCACATTTACGAATTTATTACTACACGGTGTAAAATTATTTGTCATTTGAATGAGCCGTTTCAGAAGTTTGATTTTTTCCGCACTATTCATATGTAACCCATGGTTAGTAAAATTTCGTATTCTGAGTTTAGAATTCACGTCTATATACCGGATATTACCTTGCCTACCACTACCGCTGAGGTAACTATATAGTTTAATATTATTTTGTCGAATCACTTCATTTACACAATTTTCTTTGCAGTTGTGACAGTAAGCTGTTGACACAACTATATTAATCTTATTCATTAATTTGCGTAGTCTACTCAAAATTTGTTTAACGCTCATCCTTGCTCCCATTATGGCATTATTTGATCCTCCGATGATTACAACATAATCGTTTGAAGTAAACTCTCTCGTTAGCTTTTTCACATCTGAAATCACATGTTTTAATAGTGGATTCGCTTTAAAAATATTTAGAATATTCACTGATTATTTATTTAATAAGGTTTTTAACATATAAATCTGAATTTATGGCAACAATAATAGGCCTAGATGAACTCAAGTTTATTTGTACTCAACAAGGACAATGAAATTAAAATAAGGATCAATTTCAAACGTTTAATAACTTCTACATTACAATGCAAAATTGTTCTAAAATGCTATGAAAGAAAATTAATTAATATTGAATAAATCAAACATACTAAAATACCGGGTTCTTCACGAAAGAATAGATCAATTGCATTTCATGGTTGAGAAACTACAAGAATTTCTAAGGAGTTGTTTCAATAACTCTTAATGGTAAATGTGGGATTGACATGTAAATGCACATTCAAATTAATTATTTTTTTTTTTGACATTGATATCAACTTTTTAGTTCTAACTTGAATAAAACACAAATTAATTTTTTGAGATATTGTTACTAGTATTACTTAAAACAATCCAAAGCATATTTTTATTATAAACAATCAATCCAAAAATTAATTAATAAGTAAAATATAGCTAAAAACAAAATTAAGTTAGAAAATTATTGCATTTTAAATAGCACTAATAAAACTAATTGAATTGTGTGCTAAATCGCCTGTTGAAAAATTTAATTTTACACGTTTAAATGTCATACAAATAATAAGGGTAAAATTAATACCAGGGTCAAATAGAGATTATATCCAAAAGAGATCAAGTTTTAATCCAATGAGTAATTTTAAGCATCGATAGGTTTAAAATTAATGCCTAAATAATAATAACAACAAAACACTGTTACTGTTTTATCGGTGTTAATTACAATAACAAAGTTTTCGATATAAAACAAAACATTTCTCTTAAGCTTATATTTGGATAAATGAATTAAAAAATATAAATTATTTGGTATAATACAGGCAATTTGATTTTTTACTGATTGAAAAATTAATAATTATTATTACTTGTAATAATAAATAGTAATATAAAAAAAGTTTGATATTTTTGTTTTATTATTAATTTAGTTATTATAATGTGGAAGGGCAAGAAGATAACACTATAACAAATAACTTGTTAATGACGCCGCATTTACATTAATGTTGTAAAAATAGATATATTATAATACCTTTCTTGTTGTAATGTATAGGTTTATACGCTATTTCGTGAAAAACAGAACCACGTAAGTAAATATTATAATAGATATAGAAATTGGGATTTTTGAACATTTTTTTTTTAATAAATGATTAGCATATATTTTAAATCGTGCATTTTAAATGTGAAATAAAATTTATTATTTTTTTACTACTAAATCGTTGTCTTTGTTTTGATAAAATGTACTACTTACTAAAATAAATTACTTATTATATTTAACCGCATATATTTTTTTAGTGTGCTAACTTTTAAAACGTGTTTTTGTGCTGCCAACATTGCAAACGTCAATATTCGTTCGTTAGTGTAGTTACGTAATGAACGAAAAAAGCTCTAGGGTGGTAAAATGAAAACTAGGAATCCACATAAAAGTAAGTGTTCAAAGTCAATTAATATATTAGAATGAGTATGCGACAGGTAGAAAAATCATTTTAAAAATCTTGAAATTCAGTTAAAATTCAAGAAAAACGATGTTAAATTTAATGTCAAATCTGACAGATTTAGTAATAAATGTAGTACCAACATATTACATTTCTGTTGTTTTTTTTATTTGTTCAAAAAAGAATGTAATTTTATGAAAGGCAACACAAAAAATAATGTACATTACTCTCGTCGAAAGAATCATAGCATAACTCACTCACATTCAACGCTCGGCCGTGCGGCCTCGCGTCGCATTAACATTCGTTATGCTATTTCTTACTAGTAGACTCTTGTTACGTAAACTACTATTAATTTAGCTGATATAAAAATATTGCGAAACTCGTGGTGCAGCAACGCACGCTCTTTAGGGCGTTTTAGAAAATGAAAATAGAATTAATAAGCAGACTATATAATCTCTATACCGCTTTATTAGGTTCGAACACACAGAAATCATTCTTAATAATCAATATGACGGTGCGGTGGCCCCTTTCCCAAAAATGTTCAGTTTATGCGTACGCGTACACTCATTCACAAGTAACCAGTTTATAATAATTGAGGGGATCAAAGACAAACATAATCAAAAAATGCGGAAAACAAATATGCATTTTGGCGTTAACATACTCTCCGCCTTGAAATCAATATTGATTTAAATGACACAATAGGTGGTAGTAAACTACTAGCTAAAATACAAATACCCATTTAAGTAATTAACGCAATACAAAGTAACATGTTATAAATGTAACTTCTTCCGTCATCACTTTGACGCAATTCAGTTACTTAAACTAAAGACCATTAAAATGATAGCGTGTTAGGCTCGGACGGAAGCACCAAGGTCCCGACTTGTAATTGACGTTCAGGTGCGGTTTGCCATTTTTTACGTTGCTGCATTTCAGACAACATTTCTCGGTGCAATCTTTTCTAAAAGTGCTGCAGGAGTTGTTGTTTTTGAAAAAAATCTAGGCGATTAATTAGTAGATTCTCTAAACGTTGAGCCGGTAACGCCGAGTAATGGTGTCCAAGTAAGAAATGAAAAATCATTAGGATCAGTCGAAAGCGGTTCCAAAGGACGTGAATTAAGGACGGACTCAATCTGGATTAATAAAGTGTATAACGCTTCGTAATTCAAATTTGCAGATTTAAAAATTTTGAGGAAGTGCCTTTTTGTACTTTTTATATTAATTTCCTACAGCTCACTAAAATGCGGCAAACTGGGAAGAATAAAATTCCAATCAATGTTTTCTGCTTATAAATAGTCAGACAATTTTAATTGCGTGGATTTTTGTCCAAAATATAAATACAAGTTTTTCAATTCATTTGCGGCAGCAATGAAATTAGTAGCAATATTTGAGTGCATTTGTCTAGGCCTTCCGCGTCGCGCAATAAAACGCTTAAAAGTCTCTAGAAAAGCTTGACAAGATAAGCTTGTGACCAGTTCTAAATGAACCGCACGGGTAGTTATGCAAAAAAACAACGCTAACTAAGCTTTAATACGTTTTGGGTTGCGGGTGTAACGGTCCTTAATGAGAATCGGACCGGCGAAATTAACGCCTGTTTCAGTGAAACAAGGAATGTAACTCAAAATCTAAGAAGAGGATAAATCTCTCACGATATTTGCATTGAATCGTGGATTTGACCTGAAACAAATTACACATTTGTGCACGACTTGACGACTATACGACCAGCAATAAGCCAAAAATGATTTCTCACAACAGATGTGAGCTGATAAGGTCCGCAATGTAAATATTTTAAATGGTAATGTTGTACATTTAATGTAATAACTGCGTGATTTTTAGATAACAGGGGGTGGATTTTATCGTATGCAAAATTAGAATTCCCAATCCGACTTCTCACTTGAATTAAACCTTTTTCGCCAAGAAAGAAATTGAGAGTGTTTAAACGGCTCTTTTTAAACAACTTGCCTTTTTCTTCCGTCAGATATTTAATTTTGGAAGCTAAACAAGACCTTTGGCAAAAAGCAACAAACAATTAGACCATTCCGATATCTTTAACGGACTCATTTCTCGTTTAACAAGAGGAGATCGCATGTTTCTGATTATTCTCGGTACGGAAGCAAACGTCCTTTGCAACTTAGAGAAATATGAGTGATTCGATATTAAACCATTAACATATATTTTTTTCATGATAGTTTTAATTTCCAAAGCGTTTGGATTAGAAGTTTTCTTCTAATAATTATAAAAGACAAAAGTCCGAGAGGATCAAATATTTGAGCTAATACGGATAGTAATTGTTGTTTTGATTTTACGTTGTTACATGCCAAAGTTAAAACAAAGTCACTGCCTGAAATGAGGTAACATAAACGATGTTGTGCCGGTTGCTCAGTGGAGACGGGATGGGTTATATTTTAAAATTCCGTGATAACTTGGAAACGAGATTGACATAAAATCGAACTAAAACGGTAAAAGACTCAAAAATCGGTTAGGGCGCCAATCAAGGTCACGATGATCGTAGCTTCCGGACCCCTGATAACCCGAAAGCTCATCTGGTTGGTTACAACCCCGGAACTTACCTTGAGTTGTAACTATTCTGAAATACACTTAAAACAAAAATTACGTACGCGGCAGCTGAATGAATAAAAGCTCTTTACAGTTTAACAATTTAACATTTATTGACTGAATATATATAAAAAAAAATAATAATGAATATCAACCAAATTCGATTAAAAGAAAATAATTAATGAAATAATAATAAACAAGACAAAAAATGAACAATCTGAATACAAAAATTAAAATATATAAGAAAAAAATAATACTAATAATAGCGTTAACTCATCTTTTTCAAAGAAAACATAATAAAAATAAACTTCAAGGCCTTGACCGCATAAGTAGTAAACAAATTCAAATAAAATAAAAATACACAAGTTATAAAATGTACGTCCGAAACTTTGCTTCGAACTAAACGTTTAAACAAATTATAGTTTACATATCGTTACATTTCGTTACATTATCTTTTATGCATGAATAAGATTTACGTTTACATACACACAAAACAAAATTAATTAAATCGAACTTCACGCAAACACCTTTAAGTGTTTCTTGAAATATTTAAAGTTAATCGTAATTCAATCGGCTCAAATCAAAGCTTTTAAACCATATCGATCGCGGTTCACTTCACGATAATAACAAAGTCGATAAATACCTTTACTTAGATGAACTGTCGGCACAGTGTTTCCAGAAGCTACGTAATTAGATTGAACTCCGGTCGGTCCAGGTGTTCAGTAGTCGAATACAAGCTCGGTGGGACCCCCAAACAATAGAATACCGGCGGAAGATTTATTTCACAATTTAATTTAAAGCCGCACAACGGCGAAAACAGGATTTTTCCACACAAAACATCGAAATTAAATCCTTTGAACGTGAGTTTTTATTTTTGAAAACCATGAAGTCTATTTAAACCGTAAATTACGAAATTTGGAAAATCAAACTTTTCCACCACTACACTTAATTTTCACGGTTCCAACTAACTTCCGCGGTAATACATAACGATAGGGTAAAAGTACCCTAACCACTCAACTACATCACGGTACCCGGTACTTCTTAATTGCCTCCGAAAACAATAATCATCCCCAAAAACACAAGTTAACCTCTTTTAACACTTCGTATTCCCACTTAATTAATTGAACTTGCGCCGTAAAATCTTTGTAAAAGATAGAACACTAAACGAACTAAATTAACAAAGATGAAAACCATAATTGGCCACGTGAATTCTGTCACGTAGACCTATGACAGAAACATTTCTCACCAAAAACGCTTACTTCGCTGAATTATCCGGTGGTTCGCAATCGCGCTCATAAAAGAACCCAACATAAACAAAGTATAGATACCAAGAAAAATGATCAAATTACATTCCAAAAGGAAGTCGTAAATTATACAGCATTGTTATTTTACTGAGATAAACAAGTAAAACACTAAATCAAAATCAAAACCACGGAACTTAATGTATTTAAAAAAAAATACCAGTAATAATTGTAAAACAACTTGAAATACCAATAAACTTAAATCACACGTAATAAAATAACGAGCAAAACGTTTTCGATGCTAACATCGAACTAATCAATCGAAGAGAAAAAAAAAGAAAACCGCAAATTCAGCCAGTTGAATCTAATTACGGGGTCTTTTACAAAAATAATTCAAACGCAGGTTACAACGTCTGTATTGATAGAACTGCTGAGTATATAAAAAGACATCCCATTGTATACCTAGAGTTTTAGACTCTTTACTAGCAAACTGCACTGTATATTCAGTATTTAATAAAGAATTCACTGCTGCGGTATCACTAGAGCGAAATTTTTGAAAAGGAAATCCTGCTTTACAAAAAATTTGTAAAACTTTACTGATGATTCGCTTTGCGTGAGCGGGACAATCAACCCCAGACACAAAATCGTCCGTGTAGAAATCATTTCTAATTTTGGAGTGTGATCCTGGGAACCGCTCCTGTCAAATATAACACGCAATCTGGTCGTGTTTGAAGACATTTTATTGACTTCGTGATGCGGTTTAAAGATAATTAAGACGAATGTCTTAATTTACGGTGTTCCTCAAAAAACTCATAACTCGCAATATCTTTTTAAGGAATAAGAACCGTTTAATTGCAATGTCATCAAATGTACCTAAATTACTTAATAAAGGAATCGCACTTGCTGAGGACCAAGTAAAGCTGTTACATGCCAAAATTAACACGAAGTCACTGCCTGAAATGAAGTAACATAAACGGGGTTGTGCCACTAGCTCAATAGAGAAGGGGGTTGCCACACAACTCGTGACAAAAAGGGGAAAAGAAATCAAACTTACTGTCAACTTAATTTATTCATATAAACAAAAGAAATAATTAGATACGACTATTATCCATAACCCAGACAGAACTCGCCAATAAATGATTTACCTTCGTAGAGAACCAGATTAAAAAAAAAATCATCAAATTACCAAACCTATTTAAAAAAACAACACGAAAAATCGGAACGCAATAGTGCGGGGCAAGTGTCGTATAATTGACACTCAAGTATTACCTGCGTCGTTACTGAATAATGTCAGCGGTGAGTATTCCGTTCGTAAGGCCTTTCGATACGTGCAAAACCGCGACGAAATAGTACGCATTAAGTTAAAACAAACGTATAAGCTAAGCGTCCCGCATTATTCTCCATAATATTTACATGAAAATAAATAAATTCAAATTTTATTCCGGCTCCCGTTGACGGTAATCGCGACACAAATGAATGCTTAGTTCAAGTTACTTAACCTTAACCTAAAAATTAAATATAATGCACTTTCGTATGATAGCAGATATAATAATTACAATAAACACAGAAAACGTTCATGTGGGACACGTACGGTAGTAATACTTTGTACAGCGACAATCGACTTATAATCAGCTTTCGCAGGTAAACAGATATTCTTTATATTACATCGTAAACATAACCTCTAATCTGCGCGCTTAAGATTAGGTAAAAACTAAAACCCTCTGACCTGTGTAGAGAAGATACAACCGAGAGGAGAACTTCCTTGGTGGAAACGTGGGTTCAAGTGCCTGGCTCAGTGGTTCGATAAGGGGTTGCCACTCTTGATCTCCTTCGACGGATGGTGTAACGATGTTCCTGTGGTTAGTTTTTATTACCTGGTGGCAATAACGGAGTAAGCTTCTGGCCACACTGCAGCTGTTTGCGGGTAGAATAGAGCCGATACTTAAAAGGTGATGTACGATAGCATATCTTCGAAACATATACTTTACTATCAAAACTGAATTTTATGTTTAGAAGTTTAATGAGGGAAAAAAAAGCCTAAAAGACATGAAGTGAATAAAGTTAAAAAAAATGGAAATTAATGAAATCTTACCGTAGGTGGTGGGTGGCTTTAAAGTGGTTTTGACCAAATGTGCTCAAATCCCAGAAAATCTGGAGTGTAAATGGGTGTACGATATTCAAACTAACAATTCCAATGACCACATTCACATAATTTAACAGGATGGCTTGAATAAATCCCAAAATACGGTTTAAACGAGTACCTCAAGACCACCATGCACAATTGTCAAAAGGAAACAAAATTAAAGATAAGAACTGTGGGGAAAGCCTAGTTCTATTCAAAAGTAATCACACTTCCTGTGATAAGAACATTTTTGAAAAGAGAATCAAAAGAGGGAAATTCAAACGAAGAAATATGCAAATTTAGAATAGGAGTAGAATTAACTGTAATTTAAGAATAGTTTTAAGACACAAAAAAAAGAAAGACAACAATTTGTGGACAATAAAGTAAATTGTCGCTGTAACAGGGTGGATTATAATTAAAAGTTTCGTGATCGAAATGGATTAACTTGTCGAAAATACAAAATCGAGAAGTAATAATGTCGAAATCAAAGGGCGCCAGGAAGGAGTAAAGCTTAATGGACTTCTGACCCTTGCCAACCACAAGTCCGCTTCTGTAGAATACACCCTAAACGGTGTATCTGAAATAAGCTAACAAAGTTGCACACGCGGAGGCCGACGGAATTAAAAGCTCTTTACATTTAACAAGTTAACATTTATTGATCGAATAAAACAAAATGAATAAAATAATGAAATAATTGAATTGAAAGTATCAAAATTAATTACAAAAATCAGTAACAAAAGATACGTGAATGCACGTTTGATCAAAACAAATTTAAAGTTAATGGGATAAATAAACAAACAAAATAAGAAAATACAACATACAGAATTTAAAGAAATAAAACAGCACAAATTAATACATCTTAATTCATCTAAAATCACGGCCGTGTGCGCGTCGAAATAATTCAAAAACACAATGAAATAAACTTATAAACTAATATATATATAATTTGAATCGATAATTCGGTCCCGTTTAATAAATTTTTAATTCGGGATTATAACACAGTTCCGCCAAATACGGACCTTAATTAGTTACATTAACGTTAACTTCGAGACACTTGTAATACTTTTTCTTAAAATTCAAAGCTTTTAACACTTAATCGCGTAAACACAAAAATTTCACCTATCAATAGATGGTGCAAAATAAATACCTTAAATTATTTGTAGTCGGGCTTTTGGTTAGCGTAGGCCAGCAGACGTCCGGAACCTCGATAGGGTACCAAATCCAGATGAATAATTTACCCACGGAAGATTTATTATTGATCCGCCCCTAAGGCGAAAGATATGAGATTGCGAAACAAACTCACGCACAAATTCACTTAACGAAACATACTAACTTCATTCGGAAAACAGTGATCTTCATGAACCGTAATTACGAAAAAGGAAAGTTTTGTTTTCCACTTAAAGAATCACTGAACCATTTTCATTTACTTCCGCGGTAACTACTAGAAAAGGTGAATTATCACCCGCGATAACTACATTCTGACGACTGTCAACCAACTAACTTCGGACTCTCTGCATTTACCAAGATCACATCTATATATCAACTTTTTTTCGACTACCCTTTCCACAAAGGCTGTGTTCGAAACTTCAAGAACCAACGCACTCTAATTAAGAAGTGCAATAAAGAGGCAATCAGTCCCCATTACGTCATATTCATAGCATTTGGACACGGCCCTTCGCTTGTACGTGAAAGTGTCAAATTGACAAAATATTATATTACAAGAATTTAAACTGCCTAATAAATTAAGATAATGACTTAATTTTTCCACGTAATCTAAACGATTGACATAAAGAAATTACAGTACGACTGTACTTGAACAAAGAACTTTTGAACCAACTTAAAATAAACAAACGGCGAAAATATATTTAATTACGATTATATCTCAGAAGGGAAACATAAATTACAACTGGAATTTTCAACAAACCAAGTGAAATACTCAATAAACAAAATCGCGAAATCAGATGGTTCACGGCGTAACAAAATACAAAACTTAATCAGCAATTTAAATTGTAACTTTGAATTTAAAATCGTAAAATAACTTATTAAACTCAATTTCAAATCCTATTAGAACAACTTCAAAATACATTAAATGAAAATCGTCAATCCAAATACTGTGTCTATTACCAAAAATTACTCAAACAACCAATCGATTTTAAACGATGGTTACACCGAGTTAACAAATCGAAAAAAAAATGTAAAAACAAAGAAAACGCAAATTCAGCCAGCTGTATTTATTTATGGGGTCTGTCATAAAAGAAAACTGCTGAATTTCAAACGCAGGTCACAAAGCATAGAAGAGCCTAGCTCCAATTAACATAATGATTTCGCTAGTTTTATTAAAGTGACTGTCTGCTAAATTGATACTATGTGGAATGTTTAACAAGTGTTTGCTAAACTTAATGCTTGGAATAGGTACCGTTATGTTATCGATAACTAAACACGACAAGGTAGTTGAAAATAAGTGATCCTTTGAATGGAACCTAATGTTGGTTTGACGATGAATTGAAAAGAATTCTTACATACTTGTAGTTTAGTAATTTTGTGAATTCGTTGTTCAACAGACAGATCTAAAAATCAGAACATTTGAATAATGGGTACGGGCCCTTGCAGAGTTTACAATTTAACGACAGATAGATCGACGTTACCAACACTAAGTTTTTAGAACGTTTATGACGGTGTTTATGTACCCCATCTACAAGAAATTGCGCGCGGTCTTAAAGAAGTTTTATCAATACGTTAATAGACGGAATTTCTGTTGGTTTAAAAACTTTTTTTTAGGTTTATTGTATCTAGAATCGAAAAAATTAAGTGCAATTTGATAATTCTTATCGGTATCGATAAGGTATTCGAATTTTTGCGAGGAATCTAAACCTGAAGAATCGGTAATGGAATGAAAGTTTTCGATAAATGATTTGTAGTAACAACGTCATCTGAAAACCTCGGCAATTGTAATTTAGAAAACGGTTGTAAATAATTAGTATTTACATTGATCCGTTTAAGGCCATTGAAAAGAGTCAATATACTAGCGCGTCTCTTAAGAATACCATTGGTATTTACCACAACTAAACAAAGATTTGATTGAAATGCGTGAGAATTTCAGTTAAATTCCATTCGCTTGCTCTGAGTTCTGTATAAATTTCTAGTTAGTGTTTTCACTATCAGAAACCTTGTTAAGAAGACTTTGGAGTTTATATAAATCAATTAAAATTGAACGCAATTTTGCTTGCTGGATGGAAAGCTGAAGTTCTTTGCTTTTACCCATTTTAATTGATTGAAAATTAAAAATTTGCAATTTATGAAGGCGTGCAGGAATAACAATACAATAGCTTCTTAAGAATAGATAGGGGTGTAGCAAATAACTATTATGTTGCGGTACCTCGTGACAGGTGGAACGGTGTCTTAAGATAGCGGTTCTTCTATTGTAAGCGTGGTTAAAACAGTAGCTGGTTACCAACGTGGAGATCCGGCCATAAAGGATCAATGTAAAGATATTACAAAACTAGCGGTGCTAACGACCAGCAACGCACGCTCTTTAGGGTCTTTCAAAAACAAAAAATTGAACTATATAAGCGGATTGTATAATCTGTATATCGCTTTATCAGAACAACTAAAATTATCTAATTAAAGATAATTTAATTAGTTTCTTATAAACTAAAAACTGTATAAGAAACTATGCAACGCCATGACAGACAAAAAAAATTTAGAAAACCAACAGATATTTGATCAACGGCTTCGATACTTAAAGATGAAGTTGAAAACATCATCAAAATGTTACATAATAATAAAGCTATTTTGGAACAGTTAATTTAAACAGTAGTTTACTAACGTTTTTAATATAGTTACTTTTTTTAAATAAATTTTGCTGTCTTTTTTTAACATTAACATGTCAAAATATTTACACACCATTATATTAAAATATGATTATACCTTTGCAGCTATTTTAACTTTAATCATCATAACAAAATACGTTTTTGTTAAACAACTATTGTACTTTTAAAACAACTGCAACATTTTAATACTAATAATTTTTTATTTTTTATTAGTTTAAGTTTAAACTGCATAGAAATCTAATCTACAATTAAAACACTTAAGGCATTAAAATTACTATAGGCAATAAAAATTGCAATTAGTAAAATAACGGCAAAGTAATTAAATTGCTATAAATCTAATTAAAAAGTTGGCAACCACGGTATTATAAAGTTTAGAATTGCCCATTTAACGGTTTCAGCTAGGCTACATAGAAACTATCAATTGGGGGATATAATTTCAAGATAAATCCTTAGCAGCGAAGGTACATTACTGTTGTTTATGGACACCTAAAGTTTAGAATTAAATATAAAGGAACTAAGAGAAAGAGAATTTTCATTTAATGTTCTGCTCGTCACAAATGAGGCGTTCATCTTACGAAGTCTCGCAGCCTTAAAAACGACAAAAACGTTTTTTTTTATTTTGTTAAATGCTGTTTTTAAGATCATAAATGACAAAATTAGTGTGGATTTATTAAATATTAAAGTCAAATGGTCGTTTAGTTTATAACCTATTTCATCAACTATTTGTAATTAACTGGAGACACTAAAACAACAATAAAGTGCATACGTCAAGTAAATTTAAAGATGCTATAAAGAAATCTGTAACATCATTTAATAGGAGAACATAACTTTTATTTCCTTTTATATAGACTATTGAATCATTTTATATTTTATTTTGCTATAACTACTAATTCAACAACTTTTATCTTGTTTGTTTAACACAAAATAACTACAATTTTAATTCAAGTGCATATGTGTTAAGGAAGATTTATCTTATTGAGTATAATTTTACGATACATCAATTAGTATTATTTATTTATAAAGTAACTACTTATTATTTACTGCTTTTTAAATAATGTATTAGATATTATTGAAAATCGCTAAAAAATTCTTTTTCTAAAGCTAAAATATACGTTAAAAATTTTGACAAACGAGATGGATAAGAAAAATGCACGTAATGTCACTACTTTACATAGTCTATTTTATCTATGCAAAACAATACCATAAGCAACAACAAAAAGCATTAAAAAGTTAAAATATTAAAATAAACTTAATATATTTTGCTAATCTGCAATGTTAATCTGTCTCTTGTGCACTGTAAACCAGACTAAATCTCTGAATGTGCAAATTTACAAAATTTTATTAAAAATATTTATATTCTTAATTGTTTACACGATTATTTCTATGTATATTTAATTTTGGTTTAGTTTACTAGAGTGTTATTTGTTAAGGCAATTAAATCAAGGTTTGTGTACTGAAATTAATTAGTGCGTTGTTTGTTAGTTTGTTTTATTACAGTGTTAACAACAAAAACCGATATAAATTTTTTATAATAATAATTTTTTGCGTTACAAAATTAAATATGTATTATACAGATAATAATTACGATATTATTTGCAATGTTAATAACTGAAAGCAAAAAAAATGTATGCTAATAGATCTTTTTAAGCAAATGTTTTTCATTTAATTAATTACTTCAAAAGGTAAATTGTAATTAAAAATTTTGTCAGTTAAATATAACTAAATTTAATTAATTATTTTTACTTTTTAGTTCATTTTATTTGATGCATTTTTTTGAAACCGGTTCTTTTTTTGTTTAGCATATGATGTCAAAAAATAATTTAAAATTTAAAATCATGATCATTGGAAAAAATTTTTGAAGGATAAAGCTGACAAATATTGCTACATGCAAAAGATGTTATTAGAAGAATGCTTTAATTAATAAAACATAAACGATGTCTTTAATTGGTACGTAGTAGATAATGACCGGGTTAGTTCAAAAATAGAATTAAACGGGAACATACTTTAACTATAAAACTTAAACTTAAAATTTTTCAAAAAAGGTATCTAAAATACAAATGAACTGAACAAAGATAGATAAAAAAGTATAACACAAAATAAGTCTCACAGAAAAAAAATTTATTAACGTTGTCAGCAAAAAAAGATGATTTGATAATTTAAATGGTTTTGAAATAGATAGAATTAGAATTATAGCACTGTTTAATTACAATCTAAATCTTTACAACTCAACAATTACTTATAAAATAAAATTAAAATTATGATAAATTTAGAAACGTTAAATAACTTTGTAATTACCATAAAAATTTGTGCTAAAATGCCACTAATGAATATGAACCGATTGTTAATAACTAAAACAAACTAAAATATCCCGTTCTTCTCAAAAGTAATACTACGGCAATCAAACGAAGGTTACAATTTTTACTTATACCGCCTATAGGAAACCTTATATCAACAGTTATTTACGAGCATTTAAAAATAACAGATCACTATCATGTTACAAAAATATTAAAATTATTGTAATTTTAACGTTCAAAATTATATACATTTTTTGATTTATTTATTTCACAAAAAATTGTTCAAGATACAGTTGATAATACATCTGCATGTGCATTGAAAATTGTTGAAGATTCTCCATGAAAAATATTATTGCTTAAAATTCATTTTTTAAAAAAGTGCAACAAACTCAAAGCGTTAAGTGCACTTTAACAGTCAAATTATAATCGTAGTAACTGAATAAAGTTTTTGGAAAGCAACACTATTATAGTGGTAAGTTTTCTAGTTAATTTATAAACTACATATTTTGCAAACCATTGCCAGTAGAAAAAGTTATTTTGCATAAGAAAGCAACAACTTACAACTAATTATAAAAATTATGACAGTGGAATACATAGTTTTTTATAAGTCGCGCAGGTTATAATCATCTTCTCAAGCGTACTATATCATTTATATCCTTTTATTTGACATGTTACATCATACATAATTATAATATATACAAGATCTTAAGTAACTAAAAACAAAAATAATACTATCCAAGAAAAAGAAAAGAAAAGAAAAAAAAAACGACAATAACATTGCCAAAAGGAACGAATTCAGTCTGACTGGTAAAAGTCGACTGATCTTCCATTCGCCCTTAAATACATATTAAATAGCAAAATAACCCTTTTTATTATATATATATATATATATATTTTTTAATTTAATTTTTTTTTCCCACCGCTCATGAAAATCATCCTCCCGCAATAAGGTTACCAAAGAATACCTCTGTTACTGTAGATATGCGTATTAAATTGCAATTTCTCTGTTGGCCAATAAACGTTTAATATGACTTTTGAAACTAACAACGGATAAATTTTTAAGATTATTGGGTATTATATTATACAAGTGTGCAATACCGTAAGTAAAAGAATTTTTGAAAATTTCTAGATTATGAGTTGGTATGGATAGGAGCTTTCTATTTCTTATATTAATATTATGAACATCTGTCCTATAGCGTATTTTGTAGTACAAGTAGGGGGGAGATGCAGAAGTTATTATTTTATGAAAGAAACATGCCAGATGTAGACTTCGCCGATCAGCCATGCACAACCAGCCAGCCCATTTTAACGCATGCGAGACGCGATCATATTTACGGATACCGTAGATAAACCTTAAACAGACGTTTTGTACTTTTTGAATGCGATTAATATCCACAGTCGTTAAACATTTATGGTACAATACATCACAAAAATTAAAGTTAGATAAAATTAAGGAATCGCACAATAATAATTTAAGCTTTTGATTTAAAACATTTTTATGGGCAAATAAAATCTTATATGTGGAAAAAGATTTTTGAATTAACTTTGTAATGTGTTTAGTAAACCGTAAATCTGAATCTAGATAGACACCTAGATTTTTATGAAATTTAACAACAGGTAGAGTATCGTTGTTAATTCGGATAGCTAATTTGTCGTGGACAAAATCCCGATGGCGTCGACTACCAAAAATCATGACTGCTGATTTAGTAGGATTTATAATTAAGTTATGATTACTGGAATTGTTAATGAGGCGCGACAGATCGGAGTTAATTAATTTAATATTGTAATCCACTTCTAAAGGCAGAAATGACCGGTAAATCTGTGTATCATCAGCATACATATGAAAACCACAGTGTTTCAAACCCTTATAAAGAAAGGAAGTGTAGATAGAATATAAAGTAGGACCTAGAATTGAACCCTGAGGAACTCCAGATCTAACAACTTGCGGCAATGATAATTGATTGTTCATAAATACATATTGTAAACGATCTTTTAAATAAGATGACATTAGTGAGATGGCACTATCACTGAGACCTACATAATGTAAAATTGACAATAGGAGTTTATGATTAATAGCGTCAAAGGCTTTGGAATAGTCGAGCATTACATATACATATACAATTTCTTTCACTACTAAAATTATTAAAACCTTTTTACTTGTTAGTAAATCAAATTTAAGATGTTAATTTTAAATTAAAAATCAAGTAAGTGATTATGACAGTTGTCATCAGTTTAACAGAATTAATTTTGACGTTATTTGTAATTGTGATATATAACACAGAAATAAAGAGATAACGTAAGTTTTTTTGCTAAACTTACTAAAATTGTTTAAAAACATTATTACTTTAAGCATTGATTATATCGAAAATATATTTAACTCAATAATATTCACATTTAATTATGCGTGAACTTCAAATAACTTGCGTTTTTAAAATTAAATTAATTTATTTAATAAACGATTTAAATTCTTAAAATAGCATTAAATAAAATCTCTTATCCATAGCAAACAGTTTTGAAAAACCTTTTTTCATTAAAACTGTTATAGAACCAGTGGTTAATAATGAAATATTATTTACCTGCGCTTAAAAAAGTACAATATACGTAATAATGAAAGCCTATACAACTAGTAGTAAAAAATTTTTGTGCTAACTTTTAAAATATAAATTTGTTAAAAACAGTGATTTAAGTATTGATTGTTAATAAAATGTAATAACGTATGTTGATAAAGCTGAAACCTCTAATGACAAAATTTAATTGTTATTGAAATTAATTTGACAATTACATATTTTCATTATAATTTTATTTACATGAAAATAAAACATTACAGTCATTTATTAAAAAGATATTGTTAGTGTTATTCTAAGCAATAACACAGATAATGGTGCATGTATGATAGAATGAAAATGGCATAAAAAATTAATGATTACTAATGCCAGCTTTTAGTTATAAAATTCTACTAGGATTTACCGGCGTAGGCCGGAAAAGTGACATTTCGGGCCGATTATGTTACCTGTAAAATACATCAAAACAGACGAAAGCACGAAATAGTTATTTGTATCACTAGTAAAAGTGCTATTTTTCGAGTATTTAAAATTTTAAACAAAACAAAATTTATATTATTTGACTGAGATATATTAATGATATTTTTGCAGTTATCGATTCTAATATTGGAGTTGGTTTAAATGCTACATTTTTGATTTGTTATTATCCAGTTTACCCATAAAATGGAAACGGAACGAAAGTTACCATTTTTTTGAGACTCCAGTAACTACAAAAAACAGCAAATTAGATATTAATGTTTGTCGTAAAGACAGCAACATTATAAGAGTTATTACTAATGATTCAAACCACACTATGCAACATAGGTTAGCGTTCTTTCATTTTTGGGTTTATTGATTATTGGATTTTCCATTGTCTAAACAAAATTTTAACGAAGAATTGTTAGTGTTATTTTAAACAATAGCACATTAGTGGTGTATGTTAATAAATCCGGCAGAATTACGGATGACGCAATAAATTAATTATTATTAGTGCTAACTTTTAGTTATAAAATTCTATACTACACTTTTCCGGTGTAAGTTGGAAAAGTAAAATTTCCGGCCGATTATGCTACTTGAAAAATGCATCAAAACGGGCAAAAACACAAAAGATATTTTGTTTAGCAATCCGTCTGGTGTTTCTTCATCACAAGTATCTACGAGATAAACATTTTTTTTTGTTTTTTGAGAGGGTACCGATGAACTCTATTTGAGTTTTTCTGTAGTTTTTCTGTGTAGATCGCTTATATTTAAATTTCGTGGCTTTCTAGTTTCATAATACTCAAAAGCTTTAAAAGGATTTATTTTGATTTTGTATTTTTTAAAGTATTGGTCCATCAATCTTTTGGCTGTCATGTTCCAAATCATTTTTACGGTGGACTCCTTATAATTGTCTCCATCTTGTTTCTGTTTATTGTACTCTTACGTAGTTCTTTTGTATTGACGTTAATTATTGGATTGATGTCAACTCACTAAAACTGTATTATCGCTTATCACAATTCTTTTGTTTTTGTTGTTTTACTAACATTTAAGCTTATATTACACGAAAGTGCTTTTAACGAGCGACTCAATATTGAGGATCGACTGACAAACTGACATTAACCTCACTGACAGAATATTTATTTGTTTTAAATACGTTACTAAGCACTCGGGCAGAGCAATTATGACTTACTAATTTCCTGCACTAATGTATATAATTGTCAGGTAACTTTTACATTGATTGCTCGGATTAGTTAAAATTTTAAAATACAAAAATTGTGATTGGTTAATAACATTATAAGAAAATAGTTGACGTAACAAGTACACAATTACATATAAGCTAAACCTCAAATTTTAATTTGCAAATAATCGTTAATGTTTTAAAATATTATACTAATAAACCAGTTAATTTTTATAGAAGCTAGTTATATTATATTACAATTGAGCAACGTTGGTTTTAGAGAAAAATTTAACAAAATACCATTTCTAAAAAATTTGATTTTACAATTTAAAACATAATTGAAAATTACACTATTACTAGTGTTTATATATTTTGAAGCAAACACCAAAATATGCACTATAAAATAAACTATATACACTTTTAGCCATTAATTTTATTAGTTAAAAATTATTAAATTGTTTACATTATAGTAAATATTTTGTGTTGATAGCTTAAATTGTTTTAATATACATTTATAGTGATTATACACGCATGCCTTTGTCTCAAGTATTTGTGTTAATTAATTTAAATTGCACGTCTAATGTATTGCAAATTGCCACAAATTACAGTGTTTAGGCTTTTAAAGAATAATTTCATTGTATCAACTACAATTTTGTTAAATCTTATTTTAAATTTTTAAATTTTAAAATAGTGTATTATATAACAGAAATTAAATATTTATTATACTCTTTGAGACTTTTATTATGCAATGAAACTATTTACATATTATAAAGAGTATTATTGTTTGTCTGTGAATCTACGACTATTAAATACAACTTTTATAAGTCCTTGTAATGTAATCCTTTGATTACTGTGCGAATATCTCGATTTAATTTAATCAATAATTATTGTTATAATAACCACAACTAGTACAGCTTTTTAACAAATCTTTTATTTTTAAATTTTTTTAAATCAGAAAAGTGAACATACTTATTTTGATAGAAAATGTAATACTTATTTATATCTCTTATTGATAAAATCACATTCAGTATGACCGAGGTCAATATTTGATTAATCATCGTTTTCTGAAGAACCCCTTCTTTGGTTTCCTAACCATCCTTATCTGAATCACAATAATTAACTGTAAACCTCATACTTTTTACAACCTTATCAACTAAACTGTCTGTTTTTCACATTTCTTCTCGAAAATGTAACACATGATCTGCATTTGTTATTTCAAAATATGGATTTCTATTCATTGCAAGTTTTCTGCAGGTTTATCTAAATATGTAACTAGTTGTTTATTATTGTCTTTAGCACCATTCTATCTCACCTTTCTCAAATATTCTGAACGCCACGCTACCATATCAATTCGTTTTATTGAATGTAAGCGTTTATAACAGCATTTGTTGTAAGGAATCACAAGTTTGAAAAAATACTTTCGTAAAGTTTTTTGTTCTTCCATGTAGTTGTTTGTAGTTTGTTTTTTATTTCTTCAACTTATACTTTGATTGTAGGTACCTGATTACATAGTACTTGATTAACTGTCTACATTTCATGCGCAGATCTTAAAACTTAAAAAACGACGCTTTTTTTTTGAGCTTTCCGACAATATCAAATTCTTTAAAAATTTTTTAAATAAAACTAAACGATTTTTCTATTGCAGTAGCAGCAGCAAGTTTAGAGGTTTTTTAAATGGATATATATATTTGTGTTCATCGAAGAAATTAATGACATTACAAAATATGTAAATAGAAATAATTTTAACCTAAATATACTTACCATCAAACCTTTTCAATCTGCTGTCAAACTGTCCTACAGACGCTATTTTCTTTTTTCTTAAACTAAAATTTACTAGAAAAGTACTGTCAAATTCAATTGTATAGCAGAAAACGGATAATAAATGGATTACTTTATTACGAAACTTTAATTTTAGAAAAAAGAAAGACACTTCTGTAACACACTTTGACAGCAAACTGACAGCGTGCTGGAATGATCTATTGTTGTAAACGTAAATTAAAATACATAGTCCTAAAAACACAAACAAGACAAAAATTCAAATATATAAGCAAAAGTAATATGAAAAGCTCAAATAACGTACATAGAAAACCATATTTTAATAATATCAATAAATAAATGCTTATAACTTTAAATGTACTTTAAAAAATTGCGTTACATGATTGGTCGATACAATTTGTTCTTAAAATTAGTTGGCATATTCACTGGGGTTTTTGTAAGTTTGGTAGCACAATATACATATTAGGAGTTATTTATTACACTCTGATGATTACAATATTAATACACAGTATGTGTTGCAAACTTCATACTCATGTATTAATAACTACCCTAATTAACTTGATAATTAATATACTAATGATGTACAATTAAAAAAATATTTTGAAAAGTTAGTTGTACTACAATAGATAATTTGATAATTCTGTGAAAAAACTATGTTGAAGACAGTTAAAAACATTAAGAAATGTTCAGTTACAACTCACGTTAAAAATGTATCCGTCCACGCGCGACAAAGTGAAACTTTTTGCTTGTTAAGTATAGATAGAGATAAATTAAATACAAGTATAGATCAATAATAAATAAATACACTTATTTCGGCGTTTTATGCATTAGCATTTATTTTTCAAATTATAATTTTTTTCAAATTAGATGGAGCTGACTACACGTGATACTGCGCGTGGGCAGCTAATTATACAGGGTGTAACTGATATAACGCGCAATTTGTTAATAGGGGGTAGCTACAATGATTTTGAATACATTTGCTTTATGAACGTGTGGTCTAACATTTCAAAATTTTTCTTTATCATTTGATGACTGCAAAAAAACAATAAGTAACAAATTTAAATCATAATCTGCAGTATTTTTTATTTAGCCTAAAATGCAACCATGCAAATGTCATTACTGGTTATTAAAATTACATTGTCTACACCTAGGTATTATTTTTCTATAACGTATTGGTTCAGAATTTACTTTAGAGTTCATCACTAGTTATGAATATTAATTATGCAGTTGAATAAACAACACGAAAACTAAATACTAAATAACTACAAAAATACATATCTGTAAATAGAAAAAAAATTAAATCAATTACTAATCTTTAAAACAAACGCACTTACTCTATGATTTTAAAATCGCGAAAAGTGATCTACCATCTTACAATCTGACTTAAACTAGTAAATTAAAGAAAACTAACGTCTAATAAAAAATTACACAAAAATTAAGCAGACAAACGAGAATATGATAGCAACTTTACAAACAAATAAAGATGGACAGAACAAGAAATATTGCTGCATCAATTTATTTTATGTGAGTGCAATAAAACCTGTACCGTTAGCAAAAGAATTATTATCACTTTTAGATCCAATTGGTCCGTGCTGTTTACTAAGTATCTTGACCTGTGTTACACGCTACTTCTACTCGGCTGCAACCAGGGACGTATTCAAAAATTGACATTAGATTTTCTAAAAAACTATCAGAAAGAGACCATCTGTTTATAATATAAATATGCTTCAAATCATCACAGCTACCCCCCATTAAGAGAGTATGCGTTATATCATTTACACCCTGTATACTTAGACGCTCTGTAAGCAGCTTTCACAACCGACTCAAACGATCTAGCAATTAAGTAAACATAAACAATAAAAATTTATAGTCAAATACAAATATTCAAAATTATTGATTCTTTTCTGAAAGCAGCATTTAAACGGTTTTTGTTAACATTCTTATATAAGACAATCAAATTCAAAATGAAAACATTTACAATTAATGTTCTCAGGATTCAGTACTACACATTCCCTGCAACATTGTTTCAGCGTATAAAACCAAACAACTCTCATTTTTGTTTATATTTCACACAATCATTTGTTTCATTTGTTTCAGAACAATACACAAAATTATAAAAGTTTTTAATAATTTTTTTTTGCAAAGTTTTCTTCACATTCTTTCTTTATGTCATCTGGTGGTTGTTTTTTGTTTGTTGAAGGTTTAAGCAAATATAAAAAAAACATTTTCAAACAACTAAGGCACAACATCTTTTGTAAGTGTAGTATTTCTTGCACATTTCCATTGTTTATATGGTTGGAACACGATCAGATGCTTATCATGAAAATGTTTTACACAAACTGCAGATTTAATAGAAACAATACAGTTTTTGCGAACATTTGCCCGTATCCCTAAATTTTTCTAACCTTTACAGTTTACTACAGTAGTCAAAATTAAATCAAAATATAATAAATGCATCAATCTTCACAGGAACATTTAATTAACAAATATATAGTTGAAACGTGTTAAAAAAAACTGCACAAAAACCATACACACTGCTTTGTTGACAATGTAGCAACAGTACATTTGTCTAAGCTGTACAAGAAATATTTGTAGGTTAGAGTATTTAAGCAAACTGTATAACTAGTTAATTAAAGAAATTTTGTAATGTTCATTACCACATTAGTGGTTTGGATAACTTCAAGTATTTTAAAAATGATCATACGACTGCATTAAATGTACTTAGCAAGCATAAAAAAGGTTCTAATTTCAGACTAGATATTACAACAATAAACATTTCAGTTTACGAAATTAATTACAGTACTATACCAGATAATCTAGAAAATTGTTGTTGAGTTCGGTTTGAAAAAAATAAGTTAGGATAACATTTAGTTGTTGATTGGTGATGTTGTTACTTAAGCAATCTACAAGAAAATAATACTCTACGGGTAAACATCAAAAATTAGTATTAAAGATAACAGTGGTTTAAACGTTTTTTATTGTTTTTCATTTTTACATGTGTAATTTTTGAAGTAAAATCGAAAAAACCATACAAACTGGGTGTAGAATAAAACAGATACAGAAAATACAGAAAATTGACTATTATAAATAATGAACAGATTCATATTCTAAGTAAGAAAAAAACATATTTGTATTTAGTAACTAACAAATTTCACTTTATCAAAACTAGGATTATTTTAAATAATTATTCTTTGTACATTTAGGTTTTTTCTTAAAAATTTTTCAAGCTTAGAGCTAACTTGTACTGATAAACCAGTTTGACGTTTTTTTGGTTTTTCTCGCTTCGTGTCGTTTGGGAAATGGTGTTAAGCATTGAGACCCATTATTTTTACTTGGTGTTACTACATAAAAATTCTGGGAAAGCTTTTACTTTAAAATGACCTGTAACTGATGCCTCTTTTACAAAATTATTTTTTCAAACATTTTTTTTAGAGTTTCTCTCACGTATCTATTTGCTGTTATATTCCGTTAAAAAATTTTTTGAAATAAAATTGTATTTGTAATAGAAAACATCTACGTTTGTTGTGTATTGTACCAAAACATATTATTTACAATTTTTTTGACACTTTCTGTATGTGATTTAAATACTTTTAAAATATTTTTTTATGTAAGAATGATTATAAATTAAAATTTATAATTTAAAAAAAAACAAAATAAATTTACGTATCAAAAAGTTGATTAATTTATCATTAGGGTAATGTTACAGTTTTTGTTAACAGACATATATTTTTAGATTGTTTCTAATTTTTAAATAATTTTTGTTATCTTATTTTAAGACACAATTCAATCAAAACATGCTTTAATAGATAATTGTAATAATTTATAATTATATTGTTTAATATTTTGAAAACAGAATTTTTAATACTGCATAAATTAGTGACTGACTATACAATATAAATAAATAGAATTAAATTAACATAATAAAAAATAAAAATATAATAACGTAAATGTAATTTACATGATGAATGTGTCATATAAACATTAGTCTAAATTTGAATACAAATCTAAAATAAATCTTTAACCGGTACTACGTAACTCGCAACTGTACAATATTATTCATATTTTTAAGGTAATAATACAGAATAAAATATAATCAAAATTGTATCTTGTGACGGTGCCTTTAATCTTTTGAAATCCAATTTTTATTACCTTTAATAATTTTGTTGAGTTATAAATCAAGACTCAATTATAATAAAATTATCATTAAAGCAGAACCGTAACCGTAATTTTTTAAGCATAAAATTTAAATACAAGTTAATACTAGTTTTGTCTTTTGTCGTTTATTCTTTTGCCATAACTATCCAGCATTAAAACTGACAGTTTTTATTGCCAAACTTTTAAGAATTACATATTTAAACCTTTACCAATTTTTTGAAATGTTATCATAATGACTTTTTAGACATGATTATGCATTAGGCATTTAATAAAAGATATAATTTTTATAGTAAATTTTAAAATAAACAGTACGTATATAAAAGAACAACAATTATTTGTGTTATTCTATTTCTCCCAATTAAACTAAATTTTCTATTAGAATATTTTACACTATAAAAACATTCTTATTCTTGCATATAATTTAATTGAATAAAAGTAAAAAAACAAGAGTGATATAATTTTGTCGGATTTTCTATATATCTATTATATTTATTATTATTTTATTTTAAGAATCAAAAAAATATATAAAGTTGCGTACGGATGTCTTAAATTACCAGTTGATTGAAAATAACAAAAAAAACGCGTTGTCTTTGTCTTCATTTAATACACACATTCTTCAAGTATTATGCTTTTTTTAATTTAATAACTACAAATATTCCGTTGTTTTTTATCATATCTTATACTGATATATACGATTTAGACTATTGTCTTTTTGTAGTCTGATTTATCTAAACAGATTTACTAACCAATTTTGGTTAATTATTATATGTCCCAATTTCGTTATTTCGCTACCCATACAAAGTCGACGTTACTGGAAGAAATTCCGTATTCGATAGTTTGGATTATAGTATAAAAACAATAACCAATACTAAAATTCATAATTTGCTACGCAAGCGCAATAAATTTTATATTGTTCGTCTTTCGTTGAATTTATAAGTAATATTTAATGTTATTTGATTTGTAACTTTATTAAAACTTAAATCTTAAACAAGTTTATTTATAATCTCTAAATGTGTTAAAAAAGTTTTGAGAATTTAGAAAAAATGCAAATAACTATTATTTGTTTGTTATGTGTCGTTATTCACGTATTTGTGATGAATACTAATTCATAATAAAACTCAGGACCGCACTTGTTTTTTGACGTCAAGCTAATGTCAAGTATCGTATCGGAATACCTTTTGCTTATGTGTAACTTGTAATATGAATTACTCAGCTTTTAACGTGTTTTGCCTCTATTTAGTATATTAAGTACTTATCCTAATTTGTAACTTTCAACATTTTAAATAGTAGAATACACTAAAATCTTACTTTTTGTAACACACAATTTGTGGAGGTGAAAAAATATAATTTTGTAGACAGTCGACTCACCTTTGGCTAGGTACCGTCGTAGATGGTCGTGAGTCGAATTCTAGACATCTAATTTATTTGGGTGAGTCGGTGCCCCGTATCACCTTTTCTTGCGTGTAGAAAAATAAATAATCTGAGGTAAAAAAAAGAAATCCCTAGAACCCGCAATCATAATTGTATGTAAAAAAAAAACAAAACAATCCCCAGTTACTACAGACTCCAAAATTCGTTTATTGTTAACTAGTGTACTGAACAATTAATAATAGAGAATACTTATAACTAGTAGATACACTGTTTCGGGAATCGAATATCAGGTAAATTGCGCATAAATCGTAACCTTATTGTATCAATTTAAAGGTATCGTAGATCTAGAAACACTAGTCTCTAACTTAATCTAACGTATTAACCAATACCAAACAATCTTTCATTTTCTCGAAAGCAAACTTCGATAAGTGTTATACTACAGCACGCTGTCGTATTGGCTCAATTCTACACGTCTCCCAGCTCGAGTTGCCATTGTCTTAAAAGTAATGAATAAATGTATTACTAGGATGTTATGCCGTAAAGTATCCCTTGGTGTTAGCATCCCATTTTTTGCTTAAGGATCACACCGTATTTTTTTCAAGTATCCACGATTAGGATGATGATTACTCAAATGGCAAACATAACCTCGTAACATTTAAAAACGTAATCACGTGTGAATTAAGTAAGTACTAACCT
The DNA here is from genome assembly GCA_035610365.1 of Aquatica leii. NCBI lineage: Eukaryota > Metazoa > Arthropoda > Insecta > Coleoptera > Lampyridae > Aquatica > Aquatica leii. Next base: position 54,683,676 of record CM069432.1, read on the forward strand.
CCAAAACAAACATCAAACAGGTAGCTCAAAAAATATATGTCCGACGTCCCTTTTATTGCTTAAGTTCAAATCATGTAGCAGAATTTTCTATAAAAAAAACGTATTCATAAAGTAGATGTTGATGGATGACAAAAATTGTAACCTTTACCAAACCTTTGGTTCTACCGCTAGTGACGCACGCCGTACGTAAGTAACAAATAAAATGCTTTGTATTCCGCCGAAAGTGGAATCACAGTAAAAAACTTGACCAAACCACTAGAAACGTGTCCTCACCCGACGACGTTGGCAAACTTGCCTAAAAGACAGTCGAGGTCTCGCCTGAAGGTATCAAGCTAATCTCAGATAAAAGTTTCAAAAGAAAGACAACGGTTTTTGCGTATAATTAATTATTATTGTAGATGGGTACTCAAAGCAGCAGAAACGCATATACCACTAAATGCATTATTAAACGGATGCACAACCAGAAATATGCTGATTGAACCCACTTAGGAAGCAGTTTTATCTTTCAACAAATTTAAAGCAGATTTAGGAAACACAGCGACTCTTGCATAATCGAAAAGCAGTTGCAAATTAAGCATGCTTCAAGCTTAGCAATTGGGAGTGTAGTGCAACAATTTGAAAATGGCTCTCAATAACTAATCGCATTTGTTTCACAAAAACTGAACCAGCAGAACAAAACTATAGTACATATGATAGAAAACTATTGGTAATCTATAAAACAATTGTGTATCTATTAGGAAAAAAAGATTTTACGATTTATTGTGACCAAAAACTACTTGCGCCTGGTTTTTACAAAAAAAAAACAAAAAAAGGTAGTCTAAAGCATATTTGTCAACTGGACAGTTTTGATATCGAGTATATTTCATGCTAGAAAGATCTATCAACCTATTTATTATCACAAATTGAACCCATTGGTGTTAGCCAATTTGATTCCGACTTGTTTCATTAGAATAAGAAACAGACAATGGCAGAGCTGCAAAAAGACAGCAAGTATACATTTGTTAAATTTGAGATCCTTTTGTCGGACAAGATATTCTGGTATAAAACTATATGCGAAAATTGTTTATACGTACAAAAATATTCAGAAACAATGTTTTCAACCTAATACACAATCTTGCACATCCAAAGATAAAAAGTACCGTACAACAGATAGCTGAAAAGCACTTTTGGCCCAATATTAGGAAACATGCAGCAAGAACGGTTAAAACATGTAACAGCTGCCAAAAAACTAAACTGCATAAGCATACAAAGGCGACATCGATGCTCGATTCTAGCATGTGCATATAGATATTGTAGACCTACTGACACAATTGGAAGGTTTTTAATACAGTTTGACAAAAATAGATCAATTTTTTCGTTGGCCGTAAGCAATTTCAATTAAGAGTATTACAGCTGAAACTTGTGCAAGAACTGTTGTTGAGAATAACATATCCCGGTTTGGCGTACCGGTAAAGCAACTACAGATTAAGGTCTCAGTTTGAATTCGCTTTATGTGCATCAATGTGTAACGTACTCGGCATCCAAAAAGTACGAACGACAACTTTTTACTGAACTTCTAATAGACTGGTAGAACAATTCTACATATAATTAAAAGCAACCCTAAAAAGTCACAGTGTTTTTTGGATACAAGTATTACTATTAGTATTACTTGGTGTACAGAATCCCAATTGATATATGGAACAACACTGAGACTTCACTGTGACATCAAACAATCCATTCAAGTAGAAAAGCAACAGCAAGTATCAGCTTTGAAGTGAATTTGAAGCCCACATGCAGAAAATTTAATACACATAAACTAGTAACCAGCAGCAGCAATCGGCAGGTCTTTGTTCCATAAGATCTACGTACTACAAAATTTGTTTTTGTTTGGGTTCTCAAAACTGCCGAAAAACATTTCACTGTGTTATTCAAAAAAGAATATCTCACTTTAAGAGTGCACATATAAAAACAAACAAAATCAAATGCCATGGACAAAACAAAACTGAAGCTAATACGGAAGAACAAAAGCTTTAAACTGATAACCGAAGACATACAGAAAACAATAGTTCCATAAAAAAAAAGAAGACAAAATCAGGAAGAACGGTACAATTACCGAAAATTATCGCAGAATGGTACACGACGTGACAGTGTGTTTTCAACTAAAGGTTTTATAAATTAGATAATGTTTAATTGTAAATATTTGTGTACACTTATTTTTTAAATAACAACAAACCAACATAAAATCTAGCGTTGTTATCAATTTAGCTACTAATTTCAATTTCAATCGCGCTCTTGCAACAGGATTGAATTAATCCAATTCGATATGCACGATTGACTAATAAAGACTTTATATTTAGGCGTATTTATTTGAATTCTTCTAATGTAATTTTTTAATTATTTTTGACAAAATAAATAATTTAAAAACTTTATACTATCATGAACTTTAAAGTGACACAAATTATTATGTATCGATTCAAGTGTAACGCAGCTCTGATACATCTTAAAGTTGTAAGTTGTTCTAGTAATAAAATAGAAAAAAAAGATCTTACAAATAAACTTATTGAAAAGTATACAAAAGTGCAAACAATAAAAAAAAGTTTTTGTCTGTTTTGTTGTTTAGAATGCAGACATTTAATTTAAAAGTTTAGCAAACTAAGTTTTTCAATAATTCAAATAAAAAGCACTGTAATTTTATTTTACCTAAAAAGTTTTAAAGTAAGCAAAAGTACAACTATATTTACTTATAATATATAAAAGAATGTTATTTGTTGTTTAAGTTACATTTTTTATTTTTATTTTTAAAGTAAAAAACACACCAATTGTGAAATGATTGAAAGGCGTTACATTATTTAAACTCACTTGTTTAGAGTGATAAATTGCAATATTTGTGGGATTTCGATATTTCAACAACTTAAAATTTTGATAATTGTGTAAAAAATATATTATTCTACTAACGTATGGGTTTTAGTGTTAAACGCATTTAATTTTTTTGTTATAGATCAAATATATGATTTAGTTGTTATTATGTTGACAATTTACAATAATTGAGTACAAAAAAAATTTTAAATTATTATTTTTAAGTGTAAAAATTGTTTATTAACTTAAGTCTAAGCTACTGTTAAAAACACAATTAAAAAGTAACTAAAGCTTTTAATGTAATTACATTGTTAGACTTTAAAATACGTGTTACAGTGTGATTGATTTTACGTGTCCAAACATTTATGTATTTTATTATAAAAGATAGAAAAAATGTTTATTAAACAAACCTACTCTGGAACGGTTACTTTTTTTAAAAGGCATAAAATCAAAAGTTGATCAAAATTTTTTGTTTTAGATCATTATTTTGTATTTTAAACATTTGATCACACAAAAAATGTTAGAAATTTTATATTCATATAATAAAGTTGATACTAAAAGGTTACTATTAGCAAACGGTTAAAATGATTTTGAAGTTAATATTAAGTTAGTTTAATTTCTTTAAAGTAACGTATTATGCTATATTATAAATCAAAACTTATTATTGCGTAATATTTATAAAACCTAGTTTATGATAAAGTAATAGTAAGATTTGCTTTGATTAGACCTATCCTCTCTATTTAGGTGTCACTTTGTGCAGACATTAAGTCTGGCGTTGTTATTTTTTTGTAGGGTCTCTGTCTTGCATTGCTCAGTAAAGGATCAGAAGTTGGTAAAAACTTGTTTTAAGACATTCCTATTGCAGTTTTCTTGCGAGAGTTGTATAATATAATTATTTCTGTACAAAAAGAATGTTTATTGGGGGCTTCTTCAAATAATTAGCCTATAAGCAATATGGCTTATTCGATTATTGTAACACCTTATTTCAAAAGTTTATGGATTGTTGGAGTTCTTAAATGCCACTCATATAATTCTATGTACAATTTTACTGTTTGTTTTGTAAATTGTTAAATTTTTTAAACATCAATTTTGTGTCCACTTAAATGAGTTTCTAAAGTTATTTTGTTTTTTTTATAAACATGATATCAACACTTGTTATATGGAAAGAAGTTTCAGCATCTGCAAAAAATCTTTTTGGCGTATTCTTGTGATTAGTATTTCCAAACCACTGCTTAGAAATATCTATCAAAAGTCTCATTTCGTCTTTAAATGTATTTTGTATTTTATGTTGCATTTCAAATACAGTTTTCTTACCTTGCTGATTTTTGAGCAACATAAGTCAACTGATCACAAGAAACTTGTTTTCGCAAAGTATTTGTTTTGTGCTTCTTTGTCTGCTCACATCTGTAAATTTTTTGATGGCCGGTCTAACTCTTTCACGGTCCAGGTAGGTAAAGTTATAACAGTATTTTACTACTGATCATTTTTTTTAACTAAAACTTAAAAGATCTTAGAACATTTTTGAGTTACTTTTTTTATTTTCTAGGCATTTGGTGACATTTTTAAGATTCTAAAACACGAATTTGTTCTCTAGCTTGCTTTCCGGGCACTGTTTTAATACTTCTTAAAGTAATTCTCTTGGCATTGTTTATTCTAAGTTTATAGTTGATAAACTTACCTAAAACGTGCCTATTAATGTTAGGTACTTTTAATTTAGTAACTGTATCTGTACATAACTACTTTAAAAAAATTACATATAATAAAGATTCTGATAAATGTAGCTGCGTATTGTGTTTAGAAATATCAAATACTTAACAATTAACAGAGTAATAATTTATAATCTAACAGACTATAACAGTAATAATGATAATAACATACCAACGATAAATAATAAATAAAACAGGTACTAAGATGAGAACGTCTGGGTTTGGACCGTGTCATTGTTGCTGCCAACGCTTTGCCTACTTTCGTAAGAGGCTTCATCAGGGCTTGAAAGAAATCGAAGAGCTCAAATTAGTAACCGAAATCTAACTAAAAACTTCTCAAAAGTTAGGTAATCAACTTGTGAACCAAGCCAAAATCGAAACTCTAAAAAGGTGAAAAAAAACTGATACACTTAAAAAAACAAACAAAAATCTAACAAAAAACCACTGTAGAGTTAAGTAATCAATTTGTGAATCAAGCCAGATTCTAAACTCCATAAGATAAGTTACTTAAGAAGAAGTATTGTTTGTATATAAAAAAGAAGTATTTTCACAGCGGGTTAAGCTCGACTCTGATTGGGTTACGGTCGAAAAGGGGCGTGTTTTTAATAAAGGAGTAATGACAAGGAACCAAAGAAAGGATACTTCGAAACCATTATCACGATTAAAGTTATTGCGGTGTTTGGTGATTTTTCAGATTTGGCAACCTCCAAAACGCTAGAGTAGAAATGTCCTTAGGTAATCGAGTGACTGGATGTAGACAACAATTAATAACTGTATAGATATCTCGCTTCATATAACTATTGTTCACTAGGGTTCTAGTAAGTTCGGAGTTTAGATTCTTAGGTTGGCAAATAGAAAAAACGCGATGACCAAAGATTTTATAACATAACGCTTCTGTGCAGAATTATGATGAGACGAAGCATGAAGGTATCTGTCCGTATAGATAGGTTTGCAATAAACAGAATGGCCTAGAAGTCAAACTTACGAATCACAAGAACGTCGAAAAATAGGAGAGAATCATTGCTAACGATTTCCATAGTAAATTTGATACCTAAGTGTTTATTCAATCAACGAGATATTCATACAGTTACTAACAGTCGTCTACATCTACGTACTCAATTACCTAAAAAGATTTTTCTTCCAAATACAATCCGAAATTGGCTTTTTAGCCTGCATTTACAAGGTTACAGATCAAATAGAGAAGCTTCTATGTAGAAGTGGTATTAAACGCATATTCAACTTGACAAGCAAAATCTTTCAGATTCTTCCAAAGACAAATTTCCTACACTTTTATCTCAAGGTGTATACCAAATTCCTTGTTTATGTGGTTTGGTCTACATTGGTGAAACCCGTGGTTCCGTTATTACTGGCATGTCATGATCATAATCGTTGTATAAGAAAAAGGCATATTTCTAAGTCTGTGGTTGCTGAATATCATTTTACTACAGGTCACAAGATTTTGATAACGTTTGGGTGATTGCCAAATCTCCAATTTTTTCAACAGAAAATTCCGAGAGAGCATAGAAATCATTAAATACTACAATAACTTTAATCCTGATTATGGTTTTGAGCTATCTCTTCTTTGATTATTTGTCATTACCTTTTTATCAAAAACACGCCTCCTTTTAATCGTAACCCAATCAGAGTCGAGCTGTGACGATACTTCTTTATATACGGAGACTATTTCTTCTTAAGTCACTTGTATGGAGTTTAGAATCTGGCTGCTGGCAACTTCGGTTACAACAGTGACATGGTCCAAACCCAGAAGACGTTCTCATCTTAGATACTCTGGCCGTGGAAGCCTTCGCTATGACAATAAAACAGGTGCATTGAAAGAAACGAATTTTACAATTGGCCCCTAGATCCAAGAATCTAAATACACCATATTTTTTATGGGAATACATAAAAAGAATTTTATGCAATACGTCACCGACATCACCATACGATATGAATAAAAGCATAAGAAGCGCTTTTGAAACTGCAACCTGGAAATAAACCATTAACATTTTAAACATCTGTTATAAATATTTTGTTTCGGTTTTATGTTACCGTTGGTATGTTATTACTATTATTACGGTATGATTTTAAATTACTTTCCAAATTTCTAAAAATTTATCTCAAAGTACTCTTTCTATCTCTTTATTGTGTCTTCTTTCTCTTCTAAGATTTCTCCATCTACTGATTTGATATACATATTTTCGATTTATTTTCCTTTTCTTAGTTTTTTTAATAGCCCATATAATAACTTTTGATTGCCTTAGCTATCACGTTCCATTTTATCCCCAAATTTCTTCCAGGATTGTTGTATCGCTTTTTTGTCATTTTTTATGACTTGTTCCACCATCTTATTTGTTCTATAGTGTTGTCTATTTTTATTAACTTTTTAATTGTTCTCTACTCTCTCTATTGTCATATTACTTAAAATTTATTTGTTTTTATTTATTTCTGTCTTAATTTTTTATATAATTTGGATGTTTCTTCATCTCTAAGTTTGTAAGTCCGCATTACTTTTTTTACTACATTACTCCTATTTTTTCTAATTGCTTTAGTATTTCCTCTTTGTTTCTTATATTTTATTTCTACTTTTGTCAGTATCAGGTAGTGGACTGAATATATCTCACACCTTCTTCCCACTCCTGTGTCTTTTATTTCTCTTCTATGTTCCTTGTTAATAATAACATAGTCTATTATGGATCTTTCTTCTCTACTTATTACTTCACTGGTAAATTTGTGCGTATAAAAAGTGTTTGTTATTATTATATTGTTCAGTATGCAAAATTTTTTATATACCCCTATTGCGCTTCTTATTTCATGGTCTTTTATGCTAACTCTTGCGTTTAGATCTCCCAGGATTAACAGTCTACCTTCAATTTCTTCAGTTATTTCCTATAGTTGTTCCTAGAACTCCTTTTTTGTTGACTAGCTCTATTACTTCCATTTACTCTGCTATATATAAATGTCCTATTAACACTTTTTCTTTTATACCTTTTTTTTGTTTCAGTAATGCCTATTACATCTGATTTTATGTTTTCTAGTTCTTCGAATAGTTCCTCCTCCTTTCCTGTTAGGCATTGGCATTATTGCTTCTCATCAATAAACAGTTTCTAGTATTCATTTCGTACTTTTCTACTTCTTTCATGTCCAGCTCTTTGCTTTATCTGTGCTACTATTTCTTGTTTAGTTAGCTCATTATTTATAAATACCTTTGCCTCACGAATATTCCATAGTTTTGTTTTATTTTATATTACTTCTTTTTTCGATCATAACTTTGTAGAGCGGCTGAACATGTGTTTGTTCCTATTTTATGTGCGTTTTTAACCCTGATGCTCGTACCTAAGTTTTCGTTTAAGAATTTTTCTATATTAATTTTTATTTAAAATGCATTTTGATTGTATATCGTAAATCCTTGTATGTTATTCCGGCGCTTCTCTCTTTCAATTTGCTCTACCTCTTAATTTATATCTTTTATAATTTTTTTATATTGTAATTATTTTTTTTAAATTTTTTGTGTTTTATTTTTAACTCCTTTAGTTTGTTGTTGCTTTTAATCTGCTCGAGCTTTATTTAATTTACGTTTAACGTTAGTTGTTGTAACATATCTAGCACTCGTTCTAATTTGTCTTCGATCTTATGGCTCTGTTCTACTGATGTTCTGCTTACCTTTTTAATTTTTAGTAGAACCATTTTTTTCTTTTTATTTTTCTCCCGTTTTTTTTTCTTTATCTGTTGATTCACTATCCGTATTCATCTTGTTTGTTATTGAGTTATTAATTGTTTTGTGTAATTTTAAAATTTTTAAATACACTGGTATTATAACAAAGTTTCAAAGTAAAGAAACACATATATCATAATATTTATATTTACCGATTTTGTTGTCGATATGCACGCTTTCGCCTATCAGCCTGAGTCGTCCTCTCGTAGGCCAACAAGCAATAAGACGCTTCGTTTTACTCACACGTTTCAACTTCTTATTTCCTTGTCCTTCTTGTTATCTATTCTGCTATACACTTTTTACCAATATATCTACGTTGTTTCACTATATTTAAACCTTTAGACTTGTTTTTTGCGTGCCGCGGCCGATGTGCTCGGTAAGCGCGATCCAATTTCAAAATTTTTATTTAAACATGAAAATTAGGTGACATTTTGACCATATTCAAATTATTTAAAAATATTTAACGTTTAGACTTTATAAACGTTATTAAAACACAGTTATTTTGATGTAAAAGTCTAAAAATGCAATAATATAAATAAAACTTTGATACTATTAGAGCTTTTACAACACTCTGTATAATATACAAATAATTTTAAACAGTAACCATAATAGACTTTGATATATCCCAAAAGTGAAATGTTTTGAAAGTCACGTACTTTGGCCACAATATTTCGTGTTGCATAGCGTGAATAACCCTGTATATCCAAATTAGATATCGATTAGATTTGGCACAAAATAACTACATAACATAATAAAAATAAAATTCTAAATCAGAAAGGGATTATTCGTATCTGAAAGCTGTACCGTAATATAACTGAATCAAATAAAATAAATTGTTCTTTACTCATGTTATGCTTTAATTTATGTTCTGCAGTTGAATTTTTAATATAAGAAAAAGATCTTTCTGTAGATTGAAAAACATTATTTGAATATTTACACGATAAAAGGTATCTTAACATTAATACTTTACTATATTATAGTACTACTAAAAACGTGTAAGAAAAAGTTTAATTTTAAATTTCTGTTGTTAACATTAACTGAATAAATAATCAAATATAATTTATGTAATCAACTTTGTATTAATCTTAACTTGATGACTTTTACCTACGTCTTTTTACTTAAAATTTGAAGCAAAGAATCTTTTAATTAGTTCCGCGATTCTATAGAAATTAAATTTATTGTGGACAACGTTAATTTTGTTGTAAATACGGAGAAATACATTAATTCATGTTTCTAATTTATGCTTTGTTTTCAGGAAGAAACTCGGGAAAACGTAACAATAAGCGAATTAAGTTTCGTTCCAACAACGGAAGATGATGGAAAATCTATAACTTGTAGAGCGGAAAACCCCAATGTAACCGGTCTTTTCCTTGAAACTTCATGGAAGATAGACGTCGTTTGTAAGTGTTAAACAGATATAATATGCGTTAATATTTATGCATCTATTATAACATTTTAATATAACCTGTATTTAACGAATACGCTACGTATATTTATTATATTTAAACCAACATAAAAGAAGCTAATGTAAAATATCCCTTTTTTGCTTGGGTTTTATAGAAATTGGTAAACCACCTTTGTATGTGCCACGTACACACCGTTATTATTATTATCATTATTATTATTATAGCTAGAGGCGATAACGCCAAAATATCCTCATTTTAACGGAGATAATTTCATTTCGTACCCTACTCTTATAAGGTTTACACAAATTTCTGTCAGTTTTGTATAGCATAACGATTTTACACATTTTTTTCGTTAAGATAATATTGAACGTTTTTTTACTTAAACATAATTAACTTTTATTGCATCAAATTTTAATTTAAATTACAAACCAATTTTAGAATCATAAAAGATTTTATTAATTTTACCGGTTGTTTTTATCTTCGATCCAATATTAATTAATCATCAAATATGCGGTATAATCAAAGTATACATTGTGAGCAAAAAAATAAAATAATTATTTTAAGGTGGATAGGTTGTATTTGTTTAAACATTAAATTATGTTACTTTAAGCGACTACGAATACTCAAACTTTTATTTATTGTTTAATTTTATCTGTTATTACCAACTGAAAGTTGTAATAATAATAAATAAATTTAGATAAATAATACTTCAAGTAATTTAAGTATGTTATAGAGCTGAAATAAGTTATCTGAGCATTTAAAAATAAATACGTTAATAAATAAATACGTATAAAATGTAATTAAAATTAAAAATCAAATATTCTAATAATTACATAGAAGATGTAAAAGTGCTGGTATCAATTAATTAGTAAATTTCATCTAGATTACAGTAAAATACAATAATTATTAACTCAATTCAAAGTAATATTAGGTTCTGTTATATCACATAATATTACTACATTGTAATTCTATTTTATTTTTGCTAGTTTAATTTGTAAATGGATTAATTTTCTATTTTTGTTTTTAGTTTTTATTATTATTAAACTTGATAATTGGTAACTGTTCTAAAATTATCTAAATAAAAATAAACAAATAATATTATGTGTAGCATTTATATATATAATATCACATAATACGTTCTAGAGTTGTAATACACTCTGTATAATGAACCATACTTTAGTTTTATGTAATTTTTACACTTTAATAATGTACCGTAAAAAAATATTGCTAAGTCTTAGATAAAATTATTAATTTGCTCTGTACTTTATTAAACTGTTAAATTCAATGTAAGTATATTTCAAAACAAAATGTAGTAATGGATGTAGTTAATAGGTTTGTTTTTACTTTAAAAGTTACGACATTATTTTTAGAGCCGATAGTACATAAGAGTAGATTTAGCCACACTTTATATGTTTGTTTATGTAAATCATGTGTTTGCTTATAAAATTTACCCCAAAAGCTCTTGATTTAAAATTATCCCTGATTAAAATTTAGTAAAATTAGTATTTGTTTTAAATGTTACTTTCTGGAAAAGTAACATTGTGCATTTAAAAATTAGTTTTAAAATTTGATTTATAAATTTCATACAATTTCGAAATAAATATTTTTTAATTATACTATATAAAAAATAACTCAAGCATATAACATATCGTTTTTCTTGCTTACATTAAAAGTGCTATTAGTTTTAAACTGCGTTTTTTACAAACATAATCAAATATATTGTACTTAATTTGATTATTTATTAATTAAAACTTTTGAATCTCTTTAAAAAATAATAATTATTGCTATTAACAAAATTATATTAAATCAATAAATGGCTTTATACAATTTAAAAAAAATTGTTGACCGATTACTAGCGATATTAGGTCAATAATTCATTTATTATTATTATTGTGTTTAAAATACGTGATCTGAGCATTACTTTTGGGATGAAAATTATCATCGATGGTAACGAATTGAATTTAGCGTACAATTTTCCTCGCTTATTAAAGATTTTAAGAAACAATGAACGCAAAGCAAAGTCCAGGTTTAGAGAATTGATTGGTTCGATTTTATAAAGACATTTTATATTGAGCAAAGCAGCAACGTTGCAAGATCGATGTTTAAAATTACAAGGAAGCACGTAAATCCCTCAAATTAAAAAAAAATGCACGTTAGGTATGCCTTCTAAGTATTTAGCAATTCTGTATCTACAGTGATTAAAAGCACGTTGACTATAAGCCAACTGAAAAACGATACAGTTTTAGACTGCGTCTTTTATCAAAAGAATTAGTCTTTTCAATTGCTTGAATATTTCAACGTTAACTGATCAAAATCTTTATAAACGTAAACTTTTAATCCTCCAAAAATTTTAAAGAAAATCAATGCAATATTTTGACACTGCAAAGTTTTTTAAAACGGCATCAAAAAAAAAATATATCTTGCGTAGAAAGATTTTAATAAACCATAAATGCAATTTTAATGTTATGGGAAGATCTAAAAAAAAGGAAATCCGTATTTATTGACGTCAAGGATTAAATATCAATTCCATAGGAGGATATATCTCCCATTAAAATGGTCAGTTGGTAATATTAACAATGGCACTAGTAAGAATATTATTAAATCTATAAATATTTCCAAATAAAAAGTAAAAGACTAATGTATCTAGGTACTTAACCGCAGATTATTTTATTTAATAAAAAGTGAATATTTTAGGTAAAATCATATTTCTTGATTTTGTAACTGTTTATAAGAAGTAATCTGTAGTTATAAAATTTAAATTTTCAACAAACATTGAAAAAACTCTCTTAAATTATAACCATTACATTATTTATAGCTTATTAAAGTAAAACCCGTCGTTTGTGACACTTTTGAAAGTCCCTATTATTTCAATAAACATTATTAATGTAAATAAAATACTCTATTGTATTTCTAAGACCTGCTGTCTTTACAAATACCGACTCTTTCACAAAATTTTAATTAACGATTGTTACAAAACCCCATTATTGATTCATTTTCTAAAATATTGGTGAAGTTTTTTGTGTTAAATTTTTATATAGATCGCAAGTAAAATGGTAAAATACAAGTTTACCGGTAAACGTTGGTCTTTACATTTACTTCTCATAATAATGTGCATTAAAAAAACTTTTCTCTAATTTTCTGTTAAAACTTAACTATTATAGTTGAAGTGTTGATTAGATTAATGAATTGCGCTTTAGTACATGCAAAAAAACTGTAAAAAAACGCAATCTTGCATGCATGCAAATATTGCATTTTTTTTACATGAGTTGACTATCTTAAATAATATTTTAATCAACGGTATGTGGGTCTATTCTGGTTAGTTTGCTAGTTATTTTCATGTCAAGCAATGTGTCATAAAAACCGTTAAATATCAATTGTGTTTTTTAAAATGATTCAGAAAAGTGTGTATTTTAATAACATTTATATTACAATTTTCCATTATGTATAATTCCCGTGTTGTCGTTATCATACAAGCTGAGTTTTGATCACACGCTGCACTGAATATCTTCGAAGTTAATTGCGTAAAGTCTTGCTTTTATAAACCGGTCTCCGATCGATAAAACTAGTTTTCAAATCTCCCGTAAAAGAAAACTAGAATCTCGGTTAATATTAAAAGCATTTTAAATTACTTCAATAGATTTCCTAATATTTCGTTAATAGTGATTAGAAACACTAACCAAAGTCTTAGTGTTTTCAAACAAAATTTGATGATCCGTTTCTATTACGTATTCCGCTACCGCTGAGAAGAAAATTGTTTGAGATTACTACATTTTCGATGCTTTTTAATACGAATCTCCATGTTTCTACCCGTTTCTTCTATGTACGCACGACTACAAGAGCAATGAATGCGCCATCAGATTGAAAAGAAATAACGTATTCTACCAGATTCAAACGTTGATAACGACAAAATACAACCCGTAGAAACCTATTCTATTATAACAGTCTTTTATGAAGAGGGTATTAAAAAAACACACAAAAAAGTCTTCAACCTTTCGTATTAAACTGGTTATATTGCTGTGTAGCTTAAACTTTCTTATGCGTTGTCGTGATAATCGCGTTGTTCCTAGGTGTTTAAAACTAAGTCATCAAATAAAATCCGAATCTACCTCACAAATATTAATTCGCGCAAATCTTTTGTTAGTTAGAGAATAAATACGATTAGAACAGAAATTGATATTGTTATAATCTTTATTTGAATTTCATCTAGAACTCGCTAAGATCATTTTGCCATCTAATTAGAGTCTTATTGATCGAATTTGTTTTGAACAAGCCCAATGAGTTAAAGAGATAGTTACAAAATAATCAACTTAAAAAATTTAACAATGTGGTGCCTTCAAAACGTGTCGTCGATGCAGAAGCAAAACTCCAGACTGTGATAAATTTGTCTTTACGCTCATTCTCTTCTTCAGAAGCAGTAGTTTTGTCAATAGGATTTAACTTTGTATTTGCATTCAAACAACTTCCTATTGAAGAAATTGTATTTGCTGTAGAAGTAATCCGCTTTGAAGCTACAAAAACTCTTTGTAAGTCAAGAATTTCTCAAAATAACATTCCAAATTCCTAATTTTTTTGCATTAAAATTTCTTAAATCCACAATCATCGTTCTGACAAAGGAAACGTCACTGTTGTTATGATTCAATCAAATTAAGATAACAAAGTATATAATCTTTTCGTATTCGTATAAAGTAATTTGTGAAAATTCTTTCTCATCTATTAAACGAGCACTTTCCAAACTCATAAGAGTCGCCAATCAATGAAGGTGAAAATTTAATACAAAAAAATTTTAAAACACTTCGATTTTACGGATTATTCAAAATTTATCTCTATTATTCCTCTTCGATCTATTGTCAGCGCTACAAATTCACCTACTTATAAAATTTCTAAATATCTTGCAAGTTTATTAGAATCTTTAGCAGGAAAGACTGAGCCGCTTATACTCAATTTTTGGGATTTTGTTCAGAAGCGTCATAATTTTTGTTTGCAACCAACTGATACTCCGGTTAATTTTGAATAATATTTCAAGCAACATAGTATCTATTTTTGAAAAATATTTGACGTCTACATATTTTAAGTTTCGACAAAAGCTTTACTCTCAAACATTAGGAGTCGGCATGGGTTCTCCGCTTTCACCGGTATGGAATTAGAAATACACTATTCTTGGGCGTTTTAGTTACTCGAAATGAAGATTGTTTATTATCACATTGAGTTTATCGAAAACTTACCTATACAGTAAGATATTTAAATAGTTTGCTTCACTCTTCTCAGAAATTATCAGTAGTGAACTCTTTAGTGTAGCATCATTAGAGATTTATTAATTATGAATGATGTTTTGTGTTGAATACTTAAATTCATTTTCTATAATTTAAAATTATGATACAAAGTGTGATTAATATAAAAAATAACTTCTAATGTTTATAGAAAAACTTAACACTTACACTTACATAATACAGTAAAGGCTACCATCAAAAATTGTATAAAATAGAAGACACGCCTCTTTTCGAACTTCTCCCAATCACGGTTGAGCGCATCCAACAGCTACGGTACTTTTATTATACCGAGTTTAGAATCACAAGTTCATTACATAACTCAGTAGTGGTTTTTTGTTAAATTGTCATTCCCTTCTTTAAGTTTTCAATTTCTTTCACGCCTTGAACAACATCAAAACGGTTTAAACCCGAAAGTTATTCTAATCTTAGCTTAGACTTTGACGTGGACGCCTTCGCGATTAAATCATAGCTAGTATTGTTTCTCATAAAGTAACATTTTGAAATTATTTATTAGATACGCATGATACAGGTTTTTTTTAAGTTATAGTTGTAATTACGGCAGGTGTTTTACGCATTATACTTGACCGAATACAAATTTAAAATATTATAGTATAGTTATTTCACTTATTTATTGTAGATAAAGTAATATAGCTAATCTGTAGAAAGTCTGTAATGCTAATCTCTATAACGTAGGTTATTTATACCACCAGCGTACGCCGATAACCTAATCAACGTTCTGTCAGTTTATGTGTCAGTTTAATTCACATTAAATTAAATTAACTGTTAATCAAGCATATATTGTTTTTGAGTCAAAGAATCGTAATATTATGAGTTATAATTGTTTATAACCATAAGTAAATTTTAAATGTTAAATTATTTTTTAGTTTTATTCCGTAATACAAATAGTAGTATTACTATTTACATCTCAATCCTAGCTTTAGATTTAAAAAGTACATATGATACAACCGCAGTACTTTAATTTCGGATAATTCATGCAATAGCTGTAGTCAAGTTACATACTTGTAACCTACAAAATACATGATAGTTGCTATATTTTGATTAAAACAATTATTGTTTTAACATATACTTTCTGTGCTACTAAATATGACTCGTACTGTGTCATTCTTATGCTAGATATTTAAATTGATTTCTTTCTTCAGGTCATTGGCGTTGTTAAGTTTTAACTTCACGTGTGCAATTATCTAAAAGCAAAGTACAAATCATTATGTCTATTAAATAACTATTTACTACCTTTTTATGAAACATATTTTATTTCATCAAAACTTTGTTTCTAGTTCACCAAACTATTTTTGCTACTTAAGTAGACAGCCGTTTTCAAAATATCAATATTTTATTTTATCGGTCTTACAGGTATCACTTATTTTATGCGCGTGCTAGTAAATAAGGACATACGTTTCAAAAATCTTAAACCTTACGTTGCCTACCGAAAAGTCATAAAACACTTCTCGCGATTTCAACTATAGTTTGCATTTTAGTTTAAATATATTTAGATTTAAAATAACTTTAAATTATTATTATTATTTTAATTAAATAATATAAATGCCATTCCGCTTCAACATTATTATTAGGTTTTTCATGAAAACGTTTACCTAGGATCAATTTTACAGTTGCAGAAAACTTTACTTTTATATTTGCAGTTTATTGCAATTGACGTATTGTAGATAGTAGTAGATCTAGTCGGGACGTGTTCTATAACTCATTTTATAGAGCGTACTGTGATACGAAAACTGTCGCATTAGTATAATCCATTCTATTTTATCATAGTATTATATGTCGTCTACAAAGAACACATAATACATGATAAATTCTTGATTGTACGTTTGTCTGTATTTAAATTATAAAACACCAACACCTGTTTCTGGTAGTAACTGCTTTGTAATTAAATAAATTGTAATTTCTAATACAATACTGTTTTCGTTTTTTCTTTAATTCTTGTAATTTATATTTGTGTATACAACATATATTTAATAATATCACTAAAAATTAATGATAATGACAGACAGACTATATTAAACCAATCTAAAAATAGTCAAAATAGTCACTTGATTTTGTATTTAAACAATTTCAACGTGTTCTTTTTATAAGTATTGTAAAATTATTAATTAAATTAATCAATTTATAGAACATTAATAAAATATTTAATTGCATTAATTAAAAATTAGTTTAAAAACTTAACCGCAATTAACTTTACAATGACTTAGTTATAAATAAATTGAAGGGGATACCGAAATTAAGTAGTTAATTTACTCAATTCTTAAAGGTTAAAGAAAAAAGTTTTTTGCTGCAAAAATACAGTGCAGGCTGCTTATTACAATCACAGAAAATGTTATCAGTCAATAAATGTTAACATAAAAAACTTGTTTATAATAATCATAATTACGGTTTATGTTATCAATTTTCTTTTTAGGTTTGTTCCTCTACATTATTTTGCATACATTTTTTTGCTGAATTTTTACAATACGCTTGTTTAAAGTAAAAATTTAATCAACTTATCTTAAAATAAATTGTTTTTTATATTTGTTTTTCAAATGTTAATTATTTATTTACGTATTTTGACTGACGTGCAGAACGTTACCTCATTTAAACATTTGTAAGTTTGTTATCTCTGAGAGTTATTTGGAAAAAATGTGCAGTTTTTAATTTAACTACGATTTATATTATCACATTGCTTTGTATTTATTTTTATTGTTAGTATCAGCAAATTACTAAGAAAAAATGAATAGCTCTTAAAAAAGCGAATCAAACATTGTTTTTAATTTCTTTTGTATTACCGGTTTCAAGCAACTATTGAATGCAACACGTCCGTAATTTTCAGTTTATTTGGTTTTTTTAAATGTTTCAGATACACGTTGTATGTAGTTATCATTCCGCTGTTGTAAATTCTGCATGTTTAACTGTTTTATATTGGTTTAAAGCCGCTTTAACTGCTACTTTTTCTAAAGACAAAATTGATCACAAATTGACTGCTTGTATTAGAGTTCAACGTGTTATGCATAAATTAGCGTATTTGAAGCCCCTATATGTTAATATGCCATTTTTTGCTAAAACACAAACTGTGTAATTAGACTTCTTTAAAGTTATAAAGGTGCTCATAGTAATGGGTGCAATAAATTCTATGCATATTCAAATCGAGATTGTTTGTGAATCTGAGACAGAAAATAGTTCTTCTGACAAACGATGGTAAACCGTCAGTCCATTTACTGGTTGAATGCCCTAGGACTTTAAGAACATAAATAATAAATAATTATAATAAAAATGCTGCTGTTTGTACACTTTTAATAACAACACATATAAGTTTAAAAAAAATTATGTAAAACCAATAACTGTTACTGTATTCTAACAAAACAAAAGTCTAAAACAATTATTAACATAAAATCTTAAGCTTTCGCGGTTGTTATGTTTATGATTATAAACAAGACGTTGCAGCTTGCATCTTCAGAGTGGTGAATGTCACCAGCTTCTTTGCATTTTTCAAAGTGTATGAAGTTCTAAACACAAAAATTAAATAACAGTGAAAAGAACCGCGTCATCATCAACATCATTTTAATACAAATTATTTGAATCCTGGTGTTAATTGTGTTAAAAATAGATATGTAAACCGTAATTCATTTTATTGTAAAATTGACTTATTTTGAGATAAAGAATCTACAAATAAAATTACATTAAAATAAGCTCTAAATTGGTATGAGTAGAATACTTGAAAGCAAATCAGTGTACATATTTAAATTTTGTATTATTATTCTGTAGACTTCAATGTCGTTGTGTGAAACAAACGTGATTATTTTTTTAGTACAGTTCAACAGCAGATACAGCTTTGCAATAAGCATAAAAACGCGTATTGTCGTTCTAGCATTTACTGTATATATTACATGTTTTGTAAAAAGTGCATTATATTTATGAGAATTTATCGCAGATTGCAGAACGGTATAAACACTAATTTTATTGCATAAGAAATTATAATCAAATTAAAAGAAATTGATTTCTTTGAAACTATGTTGTGAAATAATTAAAAACAGATGTTACTCTTTGTCAGAATGACTTCTCTACTTAAATCTATTACTTAAAAAATATATATCTTTACCCAAACAGCAATGTAAGTTTGTATCAAGATAGCAGCAAACTTATCGCGACAACTATAAAACTTACACCAATATTGTCATGACAAATTTGGAGGCTTCCAGCAAGTTTGCTGGAAGTTGACTAAAGAAGCAATAACAAGCTTGTGACAACTTTGTTTCGACAAGTTTGTACCAATATTGTTACGTCTTGCCATGACAAGATTTGAATTTGCAGAAATGTTAGCCCTTTGTCATGGCAAAATTTAATGTTTTTAAAAATGCTGTTGAAATATGTAATCGCAAGACTTACTTACTTACAGACATATCAACGTTGTTTGTCATGAAGATTCGTCAAACTTTCAGTAATATCACTGTGCTTTGAAGAAAGGTACAAAGAAAAACAAAAATTTATTTGGCTTATTGGTATTGTAATTAAATAAAAACTTGTTTCTACAAACTAGTTACAACTTTATTAGGTATTGTCTGATTGTCTTAATTATGTTTATAATATTATTATTACACGATACACAGCATACATTAATGGTCTCAAACACTCGGTTTGCAAAATTATTTAAAATTTTTTATCGAATATATACAACTATAAGTGCACTAAAATGCAATAATACTCACCTAAAAAGTGTACGATGAGTAAACATAGAATTAAAGAATAACGTGATAGAATACAAACACCATGTAAATGACAAACATGACATTTATTAACATTAAAAAGGCGAGACATGCGCCGGGATTTATGCGTTTATGCCGGCGTACTACAAATTTGCAAAAGAAAGTTTTATGCAAGTTTGCAGCAAACTACTTTAATTTCTCAAGCGTGTCGTCAAAGTTGCCAATATTACCAATAATGCTGTAAACTTGCAGCAAGATTCATAAATTTGGCAAAGAAAAAGCAAGCTAAAAGCAAACTTGCTGTAAATTTACATACTATCTGTGTAAAATATGAACGTAAAAAAATTATTAATTCAAATTTACATTTTTAAATTATGTTTTATTAGCTAAGAAACAACATAGCATATCAAATTTTTATTTTTTTTATATAAAAATAGTTATAATTATATCACGGACGAATTTCAAAAAGATGTAGATGCTAAAATTAGTGGCAATGGGCAGTATAAAAATATATACGTTGTAGGTATTCGTGATTTATTTATCCATACAATTTTTTATAAAAATTTTTAGAATAAATCATACGCAGGTACTAAAAAATGTTAACGTTTTATTCTAGTAAATAATAATAATTATTATAATATTAAATTTTTGAAAAAAAAAGCTTATAAAGACACCAAAATCCCAAAAGATTTTAATAGATAAATGTATTTTATCTATTTACTTGCCCATATTTGTTTTAGTTTTTCTAATCTTGTTTTTTTACTTATATTGTCGATTTGATTTTAAAGTGTTTGCTTTTTTTTCTTGTTCTTGGCAAGTTGGTTATGCAAAAACTGATAATCAGATTTATTACATAATAATAGTCTGCAAAATTATTTACCATCTGATTAAAGCATAATAGTAAAATAAAACAAATAAACGTACTCATTGGAATCGACATTTTATCACTAAATAAATCTGGATAATATTAATTGAACAATTATCATAATGTTGTAACGAAACTGCAGAGGTAGTTGTAATATTTGTAAAATTATGTATAAAGTTTTGTCAATTACGCGTGAGCTTTAGTCTTTCGAATGCGACTATCTTTTAACGATCATTCAAGCATAACCAAAAAAGATATAGAAGCATGTTTCTGGTCAAATATTTACTTGATACTTGTATTTAACTGTAAATAGCATTCTGTGGATCATCGCAATGTACCTAGCTAATCCTTTCCGTAAGTATTTTTGTTTTCAAACCCGTTATTGTACCCTCTTATTCTCCGCCTAAATTTAAACCTAATAAGGACTCACCGTCTATTCTCACGTATCTTAACTCGATTAGTAGTGTGAAAATTCTTGTAAAGTTAAAAACCTTTTCATTGAGTTAACCGCTAGCTTCTAAATCGTCTGGTGCTATTCTCGCGAACTGAACTTAAGTCAGTAAATTAATGAATAAATTACTTAAACCAGGATGCTTTAGATATTGTTAAAACGTGAACTGTATACACCCACTGGTTTTTAAATCATCCTTTAAACCTCGAACGTAAAGTTGGCGTATTATTTGATTGCTGGAGCTAAGATGGCTAAAGATTGGTTAAGACGTTTGACACCTCTACGAATTGACATTGTTTCTGAACGTGCTTTATGTAATTAATAATTTAATTACATAATTTACTTCTAGACGACTTACTTTAATTGAACTCAGTCGAAGCTTAGCTTTGTCGTTAAAACACTCCACATTGTGAATAAATAATAGTGGTCAATACAAAACGTAAGGTAAACTCACAACACTACACGTCTACTAACCTGTGAACTTTAATTAGTTTAACTTTAATTAAGTCGTCGATTAATGCGCTCACTGACCTCGAGGCAAACGGTTATCAGTTAAAATTGTTCATGTACCGCATAGTCTAGATAAGCGAAACTCTGACCTATTAGTAAATTCTGGTTAATAACTTTTTTCCGGAACTTCAGTAGTAATTAAGCACGAGGATAGCAAACTAAGAGCTAAAAATGCAAAAATTGGTAACTCGCAACCACGTGTGGATAAAAATTTATAATCAACTTTAAGTAGATCAGGCTTTGCAAAAGTTTATACGTTCTGCACCGAGACAAATTCTCTTTATAAAGATTTGCATAAACTGGATGTTTATGGAAGAAAATCTTATTTTTAGCGAGCGCTGCTTCAAGATCTCCAAAATACGCAAAATCAAACGTGAGAATCGCGTTTAGTTACATCCGTATTTATAACCTGTGTCACCTTTTATAATAGAAAAACTTATTAGCAATTGAAATATTTAGCTCACACGTGACTGAGTGGAAAATTATTTATTCGTCAGTCAAAAATTTACCAAAATGTATTTTAAGTCATTACATGCCTTATAACACGTGCACGTCAAAAACCTACGAGAATAAAATTACCGTTTTATAAAATCTACAAATAGAACAAAACAAGAAAGCTGTCGATGAGAAAATATTTTGTCAAATACTAGCTCGAGGTCTTCAATGCCTTGACAAAAGCACTACAACATTATAATCATGACCACCAAAGTAAACAAAATAAAGATAGTGTTGCCAACTTGGTTTATGCGAGATGAATGTATACAGGATGTTACATTAAGAAAACCGCATGTTGTCTTGGTTTTAAATTTAAATAATTAGTTTTTTTAGAAAAAAATCGATTAAGGTTTACTGGATCAAAGTTTTAATATTTTTTATTGTTTTTTAAAGCATCATTTGTTTTTACGTTTGTTTCAATCAATGAGTTGACTGTAATACCGTTTACAATGTGGTCATCAAAGTTTAAATCAAGAATTTTTTTTGTCAAGTCGCCTTCATTAAATACTTCCAAATGTAAATATTACAACAAGTATTTAATCTTATTGTTATTTTATGTAGACCAAAACCATTTTTTTTATTTATGTAATTAATGGCTTAACAAACGACAAATTAATAACAGTATGAATCATGCAAAAAAAGATTTTTTTAAATTGTTTTACTCTTTATATTTAAGAATCTCTTACAATACGTCTACTTGTTAAAATGATGTTTTTTTTAAAAATTACATTATAAGAGTTTGCTTAAAAACTTTTATAAAATGTTTTAGTTAGAAATGTCTTTTGTAAATTTTATATTTGATT
This sequence comes from Aquatica leii, assembly GCA_035610365.1. Lineage (NCBI taxonomy): Eukaryota > Metazoa > Arthropoda > Insecta > Coleoptera > Lampyridae > Aquatica > Aquatica leii. Next base: position 54,706,432 of record CM069432.1, read on the forward strand.
TATGAAGTATATTTTGTATGCAACAATTTTTAATTTTTTTTCTAGTTGAGATATCAATTTAAATTGCTAACTTATTGCTTGAATTTAAAATTTTAATGAACAACTTGACAATTCTTTTACGTTTAGTGTTATTTATAACTAAGAATTCAGCACAAAAATAATCTATAATATTTTATTCATTTTTTACTAAGGTTAAAGTAACTAAACTAATCATAAATACAAAATATTTTAGATTTTAAAATAATCCAGTTAATTTTTTTAATTAACAAACTAATTTTAAAGTATTAAATGTAAGTATGTTTATAAATTATGTATGTAAACTTTATTATTTTTCTATTTGCTTGAATTGTTCTTTAGAGTTCTGATATGAATTTTACAAGCATATCCCGAACTTAAAAGTAAATTGTAACTGTCAAAAACGAGCTACGGCACAGTTCTGACTATTAAATAAATTTTAATAGAAATAAATAAAATGTTTGTTTAAATTTAAAACGCATTTAAATTACTATACAATTTTAAAAATACTACATATAAAAAAGTAATAGTTCCTGGAAAAGCAATTTTCTTGTTTCCAATTGTATAAGTTTTTTTTAATAATATGAAAAAGAAAATTTAAAACGTATTATACAAACATTTGCATTTAAATTAGTTTTTTGTTATGTTTTTTTAATTGCTATACTTATTTCGGTTTGAGTGTTTTGAAATGTTAACAATCAAATACGCAGCTTATCAATGATTTATTCGTTTCCGGGGATGTTCTTGCTATCTACTAACAAAGGCGTATTGTTCCAGACCCCCCAATAGTGTCCTTACGTCTCGGAAGCACCCTCAATGCTGATGACATCAAGGAAGGCGACGACGTCTACTTTGAGTGCCATGTCAAAGCCAATCCCCATTGGAGACGTCTAACCTGGCTGCACGAAGTAAGTGTAATGATTTTCTTTGTTTATTAATTTTTACAAAAGTATTAATAGTTATGTACTATTTATATTTATTATTTTTCTATCTGAACGTTTTTTTATCTTTCAAACTAAACTAAACTGTCTCTACCAATACGGCAAAATTACAAAAAATTATAATAACGAACACTTTAAATCAAAACTAAAACGTTACACGAAATAATTCCTTACATGTAGTAAATTGTATTATTATTCCTATCAATTAGCACAAAACAAACTTCTAACTTTTGATCTAAAATTTATATAATATATAAAATTTCAGACAAAGAAAAGCTACTGTAAATAAATAATTAAAATTTTTTTTATTAAAAATTGTTTTTCAAAATGAAATCTAAAACAACATTTTTATTATTTTTAAGAAAAGTAATTTAATTATATGTAGTTAACAAACACTGGGTTAAAACCAACAAGCACAGAAATAAAACTTTTTTATAATTGGTTTTAGATTGTTTGTACTTTTTATGTTTGTGCGTCATACATACTTGGAAATGGTTATAGAATACATTAAATATGTTTATATAATTTTATTTTTAATTGTTTATTAGATTTTTTGTTTGGAACTTTCTAGTTGGTTTTATAATTCTTTTTCAAATAATTCAAGTAAATAAATTTTATTCAAATTTAGTACATAATAAAATTATTTGATGCTTACTATTTTTTTGGTGAAGAACTTTGGTTTCTAACATATATTTGTTTTCTTAATTTTTTTCTTCAAAGTTTTTTGTGTTAATTAACAATTTTGTATTGTTTCTTAACTTTTAAAATTTTATTTTTTTTTTCTAAAAGAGTAATTAAAACAAATACATCAAAACAGTATCTGATGACTTTAGCAGTATCCGCGTTGTCGTGAAGTGCTTCCTTAGTGTGATTGGTATCTTGTATTGTTGCCTTTCGTTGGTGTATTTGTTGCACTCTGTTATGATGTGATCTACTATCATTCGACTATTGGAATATTCGCGCATGATGGATTCTGTCTTTTGTATTAGGTAGCTGTGTGTCCTATTCGCGGCCTTGTGATGACAGCTCGTTTTTTCCTTTCTTCAATTTTTGTTGCCATTCATTTTTTATTTTTTGTTTTATTACGGATTTCAGATTGGATATTGGGATTGAAGTATTCGGAAATTCTCCGTTCGTTGTTGCTTTTTTGCGGCATTGTTTGCTTTTTCGTTTCCAGTTATTCTTCTGTGAGATAGAAGTCATATTATACTTATATCTTCGTTTCCCTTTTCACTTGTAGCTTGGTGTATATCTTCTTGAATGTTTTGTATATAGGTATTTTTTGTAATGCAAGTTAATTATTCTTTTCTTTAGCATACCTCTTGAAGAAACGTCAATGGAATTAAAAAAAACATTATCATTTTCTTGTTTAGAGTATGCAACCACGATTTGGCGAGTCTGAGAGCATAAGGTCTTGCCTGGTATAAAACCCGACATGTTTTTGTTCTAAAAAGAACAGTTTGAAATAAAATAATGCAAAATAATAATAATAACCAAAGATACTAAACGAAGCATAAATAACAGTAACACGTGTTTGATAAAACGTCAAATTGATTGAAATGAATTGAATAACTTTATTCATAACGCATGCAATCAATATTCCTTTTTTGTTTTACACAGTTTATTTCTTGCTCATATAATAGTGGGTATGTTATTCTTTAGATCAGTAGTTAATGATGATAATGAAGAGAAAAAAATAAACAACAAATTACAACAACGTATTCGTTAGCATACGGAAATGACAAAAAAAAATTATATTAACAGAATGAGAAAAAATGGTTAAAAAACAGGCATAAACACAAAATAAAATAACAACAGTAACATTCAAAATAATAATAAAAATTAAAAAGAAATAAATGCGGCCAAAAATCTTAAACATTCAATATACAAGTCTAAACGTCAAAAAGAATATTGTTTAGAAAAAACAAAGATAAATAATTCTTTTGTGGACTTTTAATAAATGTCATATTTTATTAATTAAGGATTTAAAACTGCAAAAACATAAAAATTGAGACAAAAGAAAAAAGATACTGTAAATTAATACTAGAGTTAGACAGAAAAATATTATTGCGTTATAGTATTTGATATATCGTTTTTTATTGGTTGATTTAAATCTACTAACTTTTTTGTTAATTTTGTTAAATGTCTTACGCTCATCATCACCAAGGTCGGTTATTTATTTGACGTAATTATGTCCATAACCGTTAGTTGTTTGTACTACTGGCGTTTGCCAAAATTAATTTAAAGTGAATAGTTTGTTAATAGTTAAAATAACTGGAGAATATTGCCTAGTAATTGGCACCGTCAAATTACACTTTAATTTTCTAACCTATGAAAATAATTATAAATAAAAATAAAATAAATAAAAACTTCAATTGATTGAGGTTTACCACAATCAAGACAGTTGGTCTTCATCTAATAATGAAATAGAAAGAATTATTGTAATAAATCGAAGCGAAAATCTATATTTTGATTTAAATGATCTACAATTTAAAAAATGATTTTTTCTGAATAAAGAAACTGTGCAAGTTTTAGTACATAAGCTATCTGCAGCATTATAATCATTAGATAATCGCAATAAACCAATATCAAAAACAAATGAAGTGTTGATCTGTTTAAGATAATTCCAAGTTACAGTTGGAGATTTATTTGTAATTTCCCAACTAACTGTGTTTAGAATTGTAGAAATGTTAGTAGGCATATTGCAAGGTTGCGCCAATTTAATAATGCTACCTTCAACAAACGAAGAAAACAGAACAATGAATTTTAGAAGTATTATTTACTTGGTTATAGTGGTTACCCCTGCAATCAATTTAAGTAAAGAGCAATATAATACATCCCTCATTTGTACTAAGAATACTGTGAAACGATTGTTTGGTGTTTTAAATAACAGATTTCCTTGTTTATCCAATATGCTATTGGGGTGAAAATATGTTGATTGTGCTGTGTTACATAATATATTGAAACGGATAGAAGATCATTTAAGATCATTCGAGGTAATTACAGAAATACTTAAATTGTGTTACAACAGCTTCGCAAAAATTTGGAAGGCAACGGAATAGATGTTGATTCGTATTTGAAGTTCCCGAATTAATGATATTGACAGCATTGTTAGAACAATTTGTGATAATTTTGAGAAAATATTAGATAAACTGTCAGAGAATGAAAGAAAAACTCTCCAAAAGTTCTCAAAAAATGGAAACAAAGTTTTTCAAAAATTCTCAGAAAACTGTAAAAAAATTGTTGAAAAAAAGTTTAAAAGAAGTAATAAAAACAAACATTAAAAATCGAATAAAAAACATCGAAACCAGTGTAGAAAATCAAACTAAAATAGTTTAAACAGATCTGTTAAATTTAAGAGAAAACACATGCAAAGTTTCAGAAAACGTAAAACAATCTATGAATGAGAAAATAGAAGCAGTAGAGGACAACAGAAAACTGTTTGAAGCAAAACTGAACAAAAGTAATTGTCACGATAAAGGAAGTATAACGAGAGAAAACTTATTAATGGACTATCGCGAAGAAACCATTCACAAGTATAAGACTGTATCTCTAAATTTTGATGGAAAAACTCCTTAGTCAACACACTGCAAGCAGTTTAAAACCGCAGCTTGGTTAAAGCAACAAGCAGAAATCAACGTCTTTAATTGTGGCTTTACGTGGAGAAGCGCTTGTAGTTTTGCATACTGTTCCTGGCCACCACCATCAGGAATTTACGAACTCCTAATTTCATAGTAAAAAATGAGATATAGAGTTTCTCTTCAACAGGTGTACTAAACCTACATCAAAAATTGTGTTTAAAAAACTACGGAAAATCTTGAAGAGTTCGAGGCTAAAATCGCCAGATTGATACGATTTGCGTATTCTACAGCACCAGGTGTCTTCTTGGAGTAATTTGCTCTTCAAACCTTTGTAGACAGCTTCTAAAGCAGCAAAACAAGCATTGCACCAAAACTGTCATAAACTTTACTGTGTTTTAAAAGTACCAGTGCAGACACTAGCAAAAATATTTTGGGAAAGAAAAGTGACGGCTTTAAACTGAGATGAAATAGCCACGTACATTGTACTAAACCTAAAAAAAAATACAAGAATAGCGTCCAAAAGTCGAGTTTCCAAAAAAACAAAAGTTAATCTCATCTAGTCATGTAACGGAGATCACCAATTAGTGGTATCACCTATAGGCCCATTGCACTGCATTTATCTTGATGGCAAGATCAATGGACAAAGTGTTCAGTTGACACAAAGACGGCAAAAACTATAATTTGTTCTGACATGCTGTTGGAAAATGGAAAGACATCACGACGATCAAACGGCGATGAGCGAAAAAATACTATTCACGGACAAATAAAAGTGGCCAAAGGTTTAGGAAATATCAAGTACTGGTAGCCGACATCACGAAAAAAGTTATACTGGGAATAGACGTTATAAAGAACCATGTCCTTAAGATTGACGGTGAAAAAAATCCTTTTCATTCGTTACAGAAAGCAGCCGTGCAAGTCTTGTTAAGTAAAAACGTAATCCTGCCTGGAAAGCTAAAAATGTGGCGATGGCACGCCTGGATAATAATCTCCGGAAAATCTAGATTTCTGCGATCGAACCAATAAATTTAAAGAAAAGTTCAAATGTCTCCGGAGAACTACTATGGTTGATGCCGAGTGGGAGCTTGAGGAGTTGCGTCGCAAACAAGAAAACAATTCTAAAATAAATGTAATTTGGAGCTGAAAACAAACGGCCGACGATCAGCCTGGAAAGAAGTAAATGCTTTAAGTAGAAACATTATAGCATACTGGGCGCAGTGAAATTTTTTGAGAGTAAAAGTCGGTCTTCTTAAGCAGACTTTAAACAGCATCGAAGACACAGAAAACAGACTGCAACTGGTAGTGCTAAAGAGACGAATGTCACAGGTGTTGCAGCATCTGCACGATGTACATCAAGATGACAGTTTAGCGTAAAGAAGACATTAAGAAAATTTGAGAATTATGCTATTGGGTGAACTGCGAATAGGACGTCATAGAATGGTATCGTAAACGCACGATCTGCGCATCAGGAAGTGATCTAGCAAAAAAACGCAAAGCACTAATGAAACATGGAAAACCCTTTAGAGAGAAGAGCAATTGACATCGCAGCGTCGTTTCCAGAATCCGATTTGAGAAACAAATACATCCTGGTAACGATGGATTATTTTACAAAATAAAAAAAGGTTTACGCTTACGCTACACCCAATCGCAAACGTTTTTGTGAAACAATTGGTATGCTTGTATAATCCCTTAAGGCGATCTGGTTTGTTGCCGACGCTGCTAGGAGGGTCCATTATGAAACTGAGCAGCGTACTAATGACGTCATATATCCGAAAACCACCCAGAGTCAAGCAAAAAGTGGTTCACATCAATAGTCTAGCTCCGTTTGTTGACGATAAGAACGTTACGCAATACCAAATTCGAACCAAGCTGATAACAAGCAGAACCAGGAATCAAGTCGATAGAACGGATTTTCATAAGCTTATGAGCATATACCGTTCTGAAAAGGTTTGGTTTGGAGTTATAAACGAAGAAGTACACGGTCTGTTCCAAGGAAAAGTTGTAAAACCACATGACGACCAACGTTTTATTTTCTATTTGACCACCAAGAAGTATTCATGTACAAAGCTGTTGTACAAAAATTTGTGGTAGCATTATAAAATCTCAAAATGAAATGGAGTTTTACAACGTTGGCAGTACCCAACTGGATTAGAGGCCAGTTCAAAATATGTTGAAAGTCGTTTTCCAAGAAACAGACGTTTAAGTGTTGGTTTGCAGTTACCATCCACGTAAAACATCAAATCAAGAAAAGTCCATTGATTGTTACTTTTATGCTCAAGGAAGTGGCCGAAATAGAAAGAGCTTTCGCTATGATTTTTTCTATTGGTGTCGCTTTCAGCTTCTAGTTTTGAGACAAAACAGTCTTAAGAAGGGAGCAGTGAAACGGATGGAAACTTCGATATCATTTAAGATAATTACCAAAATGTTCTTGAAGCGGATAACGTAAAATATAAAAGGTGTTCCAATTGAGTCAAAAATCTAATTGATTTTAGTCAGAAGAAGAATACGGTGTCGCTCTAAATAAATAAAGTGTTAAATTCAACGTCGTGTAAGTGGATGTTTTGTTAACATAAACAAATACCACTTTAGAGAAATAAAAGTGTAAAGTTGTCCACAGACATTATTTTATTATTATTTTTTTTTTTTATTGTTGTTTAAGACTCAGTAGAGTAATCAAACGTCATATTATACAAAAACAAATTAAATAAAATTATTATAATATTATAGTAATATAGTATACGGACACTTGCTGACAATGTATTTTTTTACTTCTTTTTTAAATGTTGTTATAGACTGTACACTTTTAAGATTTTTTGGTAGATTGTTGTAATAACTAATTCCTTTACTTTGAGGACTATTTTTATATTTTGCTGTTCTACAATGGTTAACAAAAACATTTCTTTTTGTTCGTGTATCATATAAGTGAACATCTTTATTTAAACTAAGAGATTGTAGATTTTGTTTCGTTAATTTTGTAAGTTTAAAAATATACAGTCTATAAAACATTAACAGATTTTTTTCTATGAATATGTTTCTACATGATTTATAATAATCTAATATAAAAATCAACCGAATTATTCTTTTTTGTATTCTAAACACTCGAATAGTTTCAGAACAATGACCCCACAAAACCATACAATATTTGATAGTACTATACGCACTCCCATAATAAAAACTTAATAATACATCTTCGGTCACAGTTTGCTTTAGCAAATTTAAACAATAATAATCTCTATTTAGTTTTTTACAAACACTATTAATATGTTGCAACCAGTTTAGTTTGAAATCGATAACCACACAAAGAAATTTAGTTTCTGATATTCTCACTATTTCTTTCCCATCCAACATAATATTAAGATTGAAATATTTGATATTAGGTCTTTCAATTAAGAGATAGTAACTTTTATTTAGATTTAGAATTAATTTATTTTTATAACACCATTTATTAAACTCACTAAGCGACTTATTAACTTTTATCTAAAGTTCTGTAAGCGATGGTGCAGATTTATATAACCGATGTATCATCTGCATACATTATCACTTCACCATTTGTTATATGTTTAGGAAGATCATTTACAAATAGCACAAATAATATAGGTCCAAGATTACTTCCTTGTGGAACACCATTGTTTAATTTGTATTTATTTGATTTTGTTTTATTAATATCTACAATTATGTGTCGCTGCTGAAGATATGAGCGCAACCATTTGTTAGAAATTCCTATTATTCCCATTCTATCTAGTTTGCTTAGTAAAAAATGATGACCCACAGTATCAAAAAGCGCTGACAACTCTAGTAGAAGTATACATACATGTTGTCCATTGTCCCAAGATTTCAATGTGTGTTCAAGAAAGGTACAACACGCTGTTGTTGTTGAGTGTTTAGGTCGAAATGCGTGCTGATTTTTACTAAGCAGATCATTATTAATAATAAAGTTTAGTATTCTTTTGTACATAAGACCCTCAAGCAATTTGCAAAACACGGAAAGTATTGAAATAGGTCGATAGCTTTCTATTTTGGTTTTTTCTCTTTTTTTGTATATTGGTTTAACGATAGCAGTAGTTAATTGTTGGGAGAAACTTCCATTTTTAAACGATATATTTGCTATTTCACTAAATGCAGGTGAAATCAAATGTTTAAATTTTTTTAAAAATTACTGACGGTATGTTATCACTTCCAGTTGCATATGAACTGCTCATTTTCTGAATAATTAATTAATATTCATTCTCATCAGTAGGATATAGGAATATGGTAGTTGAAGATATTTTAGGTAATGTACATGATGTGGAAACTTTGTGTCCGTGCGTTTTATGTATTTTTAGGTGAGCCATATCTGCATAATAAGAACCAAATAAGTTAGATATTTACGAGTGACAGTAAAATATAAATTAATGTGAGTTGTTTTTCTTAAATATCGTTAGAATTAATTATTTATAATCTGTTTTTTAACTAGGAGGAGTAAGTATCAAAGCCCAATTTACACTATAGAAAACCACTAAAAAAGTTACTAGAATAATTTTGCGGGAAATTTAAATTTTGCGATTTATAATCGATGTTTTTATACAACTGAGTCTACTGGCATTTAATGTGGGGGGTATCTATAACATTATAAGTAAGATTTTTTGATGTAATCCTAGAAATTACTAAACAAATTGTTACCTAATGATAAACAAGATTTTTCTGAGAAATATAGGATATTTCCATCATATACAAACTGAGAAGTAAATAAAAGATTACTTAGAAAAAAATGTCAGCAATAAGATTTATTTGCTTAAAATAACTCAAAACTTTAAATTAATTTGTTTGATGAGAAACTATATAATATTTAAGAATGTCCGGTACAATATGATTCCATAATTAGTAAATTTAAAACAATAATAAACTTAAGTTAACTATTAATCTAAACTCTCAGATAAACTGTTTTCGCCAAGGGAAATAATTAATGGTTAGATTATAAGATCCATTATGTCATCCTAATTAAACATCTTTTCTTCTTCCTTAATAAGATGATCAACGCAATTTCTCCAGTCAGTAGGTATAACATTTTGAACGGCTTGTAGAAATAGTTGATTTACATCATTAATTTAAAGTTGCAGTTTTTGGATGCAACCTCATTTTTTATTTTTGCTTATATCAGTTCTATTAGGTTTAACTTACAATGATAAGGAGGCAACCTTTATACAATTATATTCTTTACCTTTACCATTTTATCTGTTACATGCAAATCGAAGTGTGGTTGTGTAAACGGATTAAGTGTAGAATTTTTGACCTAACCAAATCTTCTTCTATATTCTTTGATTGTAACCACTTTTGCATGTTTTCATTTTTTGACAATGATGTTGGAACTTGTTCGAGTTTACGGCTATGGTATAATGCATTGTTCATAACAATAACAGCATTATCTGGTAATTTATTCAGAATTTGGGCAAACTATTCTTCAAAAACTGTACCATTTATTTCTTTATGATAATTTGCAGTCTTTTTGCTTTCAAAAAGCAACAATCCATTGTCAACAAAACCTACTACAGTAAATAAACCTTTAATAAATGTTTGTCTTCGATTATGTACACTGTTATCGACCCATATTTTTTCTTTTGTGTTATCTTCATTGAACAATGTTATGATATACTATATAATAAATGGCTCGTTCCTTCCGTCTATATTGTTTAACAGTTTTTATATATTTTCTTTGCCAACAAATTATATCATCAGGTTCAATTAAAATACTTTTTCAGTTATGTGTCATAACCCTATCATTAAAAAAAATGTTAGTCACCGTGCTTTGGGTTTAAGTACTACAAACTCACTTGAAATTTATCTGCTTTATTAATTTATATAACAACAAAGAAGACATTTTGGCAAATGCGATTGGCTATGTATCTCACTTAAAACTTTGTTCAAAGTAGGAGTTTCATTCTTATAAAAACAACTATGTACTATCTGCTGTACTCGATTTTTATTAGATTTTTCAAATGTTTTAATTAATGATGGGCGGCCTCTACTTCGTTTTGAAGAACAAAATTTTCTTTTTTGTCGATAGGTACTCTTTTATTGCACTATAAATAGTTGATTTTGTAAGACCTAAAGAAATTGCCGTTAATTTGATACCAGAATTAAATTGTAAAATTTCTTACCTAATGTATCACTAATTTTGTGTACTACATAAGAAATTTTCATTTTCGGAGCATTAATTAAAATTTACTTGTACATTTTTAATATACATTGTTTTTCATATAGCGATAGGTGATCCAAATTTAAACGCCTACGTTTTCTTGGGGGTGAAACGTTTAACTGTATTTGGAGCAGTGCAGCATCCATATACTTATAAAAAGTATTTATTTACTTAAAAATATCACAAGAAAAGGTTTAAAGCGTTCAATATAAAAAAACTGTCAAATTGCTGTCAAACATGATTAATTTCGTGTGTGTAAATCAGGGTCAGCGTTAGCCAATCATAAGTCCAGAAATTACCGGAAAATATTTAAAACGCTTCTCCTAGTTAAAAAACAGACAATAGTTTGTAAAAATTAGTTCTAAATTGTGTAAATACATAGTTTTAAATAATTTAAAATTCGTTACAATATGTATTTTTAACAATGATAATATAGACGATTAACTACTGTTTTTGCAAGTTAGATTTAGTTATAATACATATTACACTTCTGCAAAAAAATACATTATATTTTTTAATTTTGCTGATTCTAACTTACTAATTTCTAATTGTGTTGATTTCTTTTCTAAAATTATTGACTTGGTTTCTTTTCTTGTTCTGCTTTTTCGACTATCTTTAAAATGTCAATTTTTTTAGTACAACATCTTTTTACGCCTTTTTCTGCGTTTTTGTTGTTGTTTGTTTACGTTTTTGGCCTACAAATATTGTAATTTTAGTAAACCTCGTGTTCGGAGCTGTAATAAGATTTGAAGGGTTCACCTTTGTCTATCACCATTGACTAGTTTGAAATTGTTTTTAAGCCAAAATCATTGATTGTAAACTTTGAGTGTAATAAGCATTTTAAAATTATAAAATGAAAGTTTATGTTAAATTAATTATAAAATCAATATTGAAACAAAAGTTAAAGTACATAATTGTAAAAAAATATTTTACTTTATCGTCAGATTTCATATGCTCATACATAGTTTTAAATTGAGTGGATTACGGATGCCAGTACAATGTGTGCAGGTCTTTTCAGCATTCTTGCTATTGCTTATTAAAAACAGCATATGTTTACTTATCTTTCATAAGATCTTTGTTTTGTTCTATCAAATTTATTATTACTTCTTCCTCAACTTTGCTAAAATGCGGAGATTTCTTTTGCTTAGATTGATCAAACTTATCTGTAGATTGTTATATTTATTAACATGGTATAAAAAAAGTGCAGTGCCAAAAAATGAGCATAACTAATTGTTATTAATTAGCAGTGAGTTTAGAATCTCAAAGTTATTTAAATATTACAGAATAAGAGCGATATTTTTTTGTAGTGGTTGTCTTCTTGTTTGAAAAACAAAATTACATTTTATTAAAACAGTTGCAAGTACATACTTGCATTTTATAAATAAAACAACGAAGTAGTTTTCAAAAAAACTGATTTTAACAAACACGAGTAACACTAACAGAATAAAATGAATTGGTAATTAATAAAACGCACTCAGAAAATGTCAGCAGTAAACTGTCATAAATTTCTTTTAACTGTGAATGTATCAACAGAATTCTCAAATATGATTGGACAAAATCGCCACAAAAATTTCAAATGAGTTTTTTTAGTTTACATATTTTCCGCGTATTTTGTTTGCCAAGTGGAGCTACAAGTTACAACTGAGTTTTCTAATTATTTTTATTAGAAAGCATATTTTACTATGTTGAATCTTCATTCATGTACAAATTAATACATTTGCAATAAATTAAGTGCAACCTGTTAAAAAAACTAGATATAAATAGTAATTTTGTTTTTTATCTGTTTTTGGTACAATCTTATATATGTCATATGTTTAGAATATATTACATTATATAGCATATAGTTATTAATTAAATATATTTACCAAACTAATTGTAATATTTGAAAAATAAATAGTTAAAGAAAAATTAATAAAGATTTTTTTATATGTAGTTTTCTGCTGAACATTTGAAAAGATTGTAAAAATGAAATAATAATAAAAAATTGGCAGTTTCAGAAGCGCGTAGTTTAATCACAACTGTAATTAAACAAAGCACAAGAAATCCATTACACTGATTCTTAAAATTCCACAATCTTAATTGTGAAAGTAATTACTAGAACCATAACGTGATTCGAAAATATATCTAATACAAATTTACGCTTCGCTAAAGACATGAAAAAATTAATAGTCCATTATTCTTCTGAACAAATCAAATAAAAATCATTACTACGTCCGGCGGAATGGCTCTTCGATGATCAAGTTTTAGTGTATAACGCAGACGTTATGAAGCGGGAAGGAATCGATAGCTATAGATTGATAAAGGAGAGATGGAAAACTTAATGAGGTATAAAGGAACAGAGGCGACGAATGGGGCAGAAAGATGTTTCCTAAAGGCGCTGCCATCATATTCTTTGTTTTTCGTAATAATAACGACTTTGACTTTAATGTGAGGTAGTGAAAGCGTTCGTGCTGCTTTAAATAAAATTTAATCTCCTTCTCTTTTTAATTATTTAAACTAAAGTATTTAATACATATTACAATTATGACAAAATGCTTAAATCTTTTTTGATTTGATTTATATAGAATATACTTTGATTTACACTTAAAGCATTTAAAATTACAGATTACAGTATTTTAAAAAAACAGTTTCAATGTTGCTTTTATTTGTTTTAAAATTAAAAATTAATAAAACTAATTGGTATGCTTACTATAAGTTTTATTTTTTGAGTTTTTTATTCCTGCTTTTTGTTTACAATTCACTTATACTTTCTATTTTTTTAATACTTTTTTTAAGCACTTTATTTTCTAAAAGAGTAATACTTTAAAAGTAGTTGGTTGTCTGTAATATTTCAGATTATTTTCCAATATAATTTTTTTAGATTGTAAATCCGATTACTTTTGCTATGGTTACTTTGACAGAAATTTCTTGTTTCTTGCTCTTACTAAAACATTTTTTACTTTAATTACTATAAAAGCGTTATTGTCAAGAATTGCTTTAATATGAGCTGCTGTAAACGTAGTCAACAAATTAACGTTTCTAATTATTTGTTCTCAAGTTAATTTGAGTATCTTTAGTTTAGTGTACTTTTATGCTTAATTTACTATTATTTTTTAATTATATTTAAATAGTTACAAGAACAAACATAAATTTGAGTTTTAAATGATTACTTAAAAAAAGTTTCTATTACAAACATATGGTATTGTGTTTTATAAACAAATTCTTATAAAATATAAAAGTTATTAAAGTATGCAACGTAAAAATAAAAAATTTATAAAAAAACGATTTTTAGGAAACTGATATTAAAATCAACACTCAAAAACAAACAGTAGAAGTTACAATTAAAATTATTAGAATGTTTAATGAAAATTTTTATTTATTTTTTAAGAGAGATTTGCTCAATTTCACAATTCTTTATTATTATCAAAGTCTACTTTGTGAATGCTCTGATCTCTAACATAATGAATCCAGGTTAGAAATGCGAATTGTAGTTTTAAACAAAACACTTTTTTGTTGTTTAGACGTAGATGATTGACAACTTTGAATGTTTGTTTTATATAATTATAGTCAGTCAAAAGTTTAGTGCGTGTCCGATTTTTAATTCTTTAGATAGCAAATAAAAAAAGCACAATAAAAGGTTTCTTTTTAACTAATAAAAAAATTTTTAAACTTAATTTTAATAATGAGTGCGAAAATTAATTTTATGCAAATTTATACACATGAAGAACTGATGGTTTAAAACAACTTAAGAAATAAAATTGTAGTTGTTTTTGCATAAAAAGCTATTTAAGTTCAAAAAAATTCAATAGCGTCTAGAGTTTGTAACTACTAACGCTTTAAGTACGCAAATTAATCTTTACGCAAATTTGCACACTATAGCAGTAGAACTGAAACAACTTGGTAAAATAAAAAAAATCAATTGACGAAACACATAATAAATTTATAAAATGTGTTTCGTCAATTGATCAGTAAACGTGGGCTAGAGAAAAACAACTACGCAAAAATACTATCTCGTGTCACGTGCCTATTATTTCAATTTACATTTTTATAAAACAAGTTGTAAGGAAGATGTAACTTAAATCATTAATCCAAAAAGGTTAAAATGCATTGGCAACCATCGAACTAAGTGACATTCAATAAGTACTAAACCGTAAACTAAAAAAAAATTGAAACATGGACATCAGGGCATAGTGCTATTAAACAGAAGCTCTGAAAAAAAACAAAAAAGAAATTTAAAAAACAAAACAAAAAAGAAAAATTATTAAGCCAATAACTATAAATACAATGCGTCTCAATCGTGTAACAATCAACAAACTGAAGAAGCTAGTCAAACGCCAGGTTTGATACAATGTAAAGCATGCAATGTTTTACAAGATTTACATGTAAAACCACAGTTAAACTATGTGTAGCACAAACTACTTAACTTTAACAGCCATAACCACGCCGATTGCAGCACAAAAAAACAATGTAGCTTAACACAAAACTAAATAAACAAAAACACTAACAAAAAAACTACATCTAAAAAACTATAAATTAGTACGGAGGGTAGAAAAGTTGTCATTGGATTTAATGACAGCGAAAGTCAATGATCTATTGACAAGTGACGCTGTCAAAATCCCAACTATAAAATAGGTTAGGAACAATGTCAGTACAATTGTGAAAAACAACATCAGAACTAGCGGACAGCTGTTTCGTTTTTTAGGAACTCGTCAGCGCTAGGATGCACCGATGTGTTTCCACAACCATTCCGACAGACAACCGTACTCTTTTATGTCGTGTAGACATTACTAACATATTTAAAACGTTTTTAGAATGCCATCTTGTGGTAAAAATACCACATAGGATAATATAGAAAACTATAAATTAGTACGGAGGGTCACTTTGACAGCGTCACTTGCCAATAGATCATTGACTTTCGCTGTCATTAAATCCAATGAAAACTTTTCTACCCTCCGTACTAATTTATAGTTTTCTATATTATCCTATGTGGTATTTTTACCACAAGATGGCATTCTAAAAACGTTTTAAATATGTTAGTAATGTCTACACGACATAAAAAAGTACGGTTGTCTGTCGGTATGGTTGTGGAAACACATCGGTGTATCTTAGCGCTGACGAGTTCTTAAAGAACGAAACAGCTGTCCGCTAGTTCTGATGTTGTTTTTCACAATTGTACTGACATTGTTCCTAACCTATTTTATAGTTAGGATTTTGACAGCGTCACTTGTCAATAGATCATTGACTTTCGCTGTCATTAAATCCAATGACAACTTTTCTACCCTCCGTACTAATTTATAGTTTTCTATATTATCCTATGTGGTATTTTTACCACAAGATGGCATTCTAAAAAAAGGTTTTAAAAATACATCTAAAAACATTTTCATCTGGCATTGGCAGAGAATGTAAAAAAACACAAAACGCAAAAGAAATATTTAAGAGAAGGATAGTATGACGAGATCCATGCATTGCGTTGCTAAAATAACTAAAACCAAATAAAAACGTCTAGCCATAAGCAACCATAGAATATTAAGAAAACGACAGAAAAAACAAAAATAAAAGATCCGTTATTTAGTTGCTTTTTACTTCAACTTTACCAGCATGTATTGAAATACGTTGAATAACATTAACATTTTTAAGATAACAGACGCACTATTAAAACTTACTATAATAGATACTTAAACTTTGTTTCAAAAAAATGACACTTGTCTTTACTAAACGTTTAACTGGCATTTCTAAGACGACAAAAACTTTAAATAACGTAAATAATGACGTAAAAAAAATATGGTTCCAATTCGAGCCTACCAGTTACTTATTGATAAGAAGCTAGAGCATGATAATTTTTGTAAAATTAATATAAAAATGATAAAAATATTAACTTTCTTTAACCAATAAGATAAGACAAGCGCTGCTATATTTGTCAACTTTTAACTTAAACATTTTCTCTAAGTTTAGATTGATTTGATTCTCGAAAAATGATGATACTCGGTAGTGCCTTTGCTTCATTAATGTAGAATAACTTTTGATTTGATATTTTAAAGAGTTTACTGTGATTTTAAACTCTAAACAGGTAAGAAAAAAAGACAATAAACTTAAAAACGCAATAAAAAATCTAACAAAGAACTACTAGAGAATAAGGCAATCAATTTGTGAATTAAGCCACAATTAACTTAATTGGGGTGTTTGTTAATTTCTTTGCGCTCTAGAATTTTCCTATAGAATGAGAATAGAGATTTTGCAATCATCAACCCGTTATCAAAATTTGTATTTCGACTTGTAGTAATATGATAGTCAGCAACCACAGTTTTAAAACCATGCTTTTTTATACAATGGTCATGATTTAAAATACGTATAATGATGGAACGACGGGTCTTACCAATATAGACTAAACCACATAAACTAGTAAGAAATGTGTTCTTGAATCCAAAAAATTTGACACAATTGCCTTTAAATCACAATATGAGTCAATATTCAATTCTATAACCAAATTTTAACATAATCTTTTCTAACAATGCACCGTGCTAGTTTATAGAAATTTATTTAAATACAAGAAAAACACAAATTATAAAATATAGATCAATACGACAAAATTTACAAAATATAATATAATATATAATCGTACATTTAAATTTACAATTTTAATTTGAAAACACAAAATTTTAATTTCGACGCCAAAATATTTTTGATACTGAGAAGGGTTAAATATTTAAACCAAAAAAATATAAACCTTAAAACTACCACTTAATTAAAAGTTATTTACATACGTGTGAGTAAAGGTTAGTTATCACTTGTTGCATTCTTGCTACCTTATGCGCTTTGGGCGTGGTCTGCACGTGACTTAATCAAATGACATAATGATATGAAATCTTTAAAATTCGTAATTTATTGGTTTCGTACAATGATTTGATTGATCCTTTTCAACTTAGATCAATGATTAGTAACGATAACTTCGTAAATCGTATAAGTAAATCATCGTAATTGTATGTATTGAGACAAACCAAATCAAACGTATCAAACAAATTATGCTCGTGCAAAAATATGTCGTAACGGAAAACAAACTAAAACGCAAGTTCTAAAGATTACATCAGCATGCGTAAAGAACAAAGAAAACACTTACTCCTATCTAAAAACGGTTTTTTTCTATAATAACAACGAACGCATAATTACCAATAACGACAAACAGCGGATTGTTATCATATAACGACTTAAGCAGACTCCATATTTCAAATTTAACATGCTGACATTTTCTGCAGTTGTATAGAAGAACGTCCGCTTCTTTTGGAAGTACAACAAAAGATGCTCTAAAACCTTAACTACCAATCACGCATGAGTAATGTGCATCTACAATTCCGCACGCAGTGAATCAAAAAATGTTAAATTAAATCAGAATTATTCAATCAACAAAATGTAAACATTACAATTCAAAAAATTGCAAATCGGGAAAAATTTTTTTCATATAAAATTCGTTATTGTCAGAAAGTCAACAGAAGCTCAGGTGAACACTTTAAACATCTTATAAAATATGATTCCAAACATCGCAATCGGTTCTGTTTAAAGCCACAAAATGTTTTTTAAAGATATTCCTTATTTTATTACACACAATTTCATTACAAACAATAGCGTTTATTTTCAAAACTCGATAACTCGGAAACGGTTGAGTTTAGGTACATTATGCTTCTTACAAATTTTGCTTAAAATTGAGATTGAAATATCAGGGTGTTCCATTAAAAAAATGCAATTTTAGTGTGCCACGCTTTTATGACCAACCTTGTATAATTAAAATTATTACTGTCTTGTGCACATTGAAGAACCCTAAAACTTTTGTAGAAAGCTTTTTTCGATACTTTGTTCCCCGATAATTGACAGTTTCCAGACTTATCAGAGACACTATAATAAAAAATCCGTACGGCAATTTAGCTTGGTATGGGCGCTGCAAATTCTTAATAAAAGTTTTATTAACATATTTATCTTTGGTAGATTTGAAGTTTCTTCACTGTTTTTCTGATGAATACCCATAGTCTGATCTATAGTATGTTGTGACTGGTCAAATAAATTCATTGTAGATTTTATTTATAGTCCTATTGATAATTTTATGTTCAGAATGTATTTTAGTTTGCCATTACTGCCCACATTAACTTTATTCGTCTATTTTTTTTTCTTGATTTAACTTCCTTCCTGTAATAGTTTGTCTTAAGTATATGCATGTCGATATCTTTTCTATATCTTGTTCGTCGATTGCTATTGATTTTTTTATTATAATGATAATTTGTCATACACCTAGTTTTAAACAAGTTCATTTGCAGTCCTACCTTGCTTGCTTCTGTTTGTAATTTTTTTATCATTTCTTTTAGTTCTTGCTCTTCTGGTGCTAATAATACTGTCATCGGTAAATCCTAAGTTATTAAATATTTTGCCACTTACATTAATATGTTTTCATTTTATTCTTTTAAATACGTCTTTTAATACTAGCATCAACATCTTTAGTGATATGATACTCCTCTCTATATTTCTACTTCATTTGTTAACTTGTGTAAATTTTCAAAGTAGCTTTTCAACAAAATTTACTGACTGTTTTAAAAATATAATATAATATCAATTAATTTTTAGATTTATACGATATGAATACAATACAAAGTTGAATGTTTTAAAAAGCTACGTAAACAAGAATCATATTGCTAATCGCTAACTTATGCAAACTTATTACAACCTAAATAATCAGTCTGATGCTGTAGCACTTTTAGCGATATCAATCGTTATCATATTTCAATAGTAGAGGATAACGATTGAGATAAGAATCATTGTTAGCTATGCTGTATCAGTATTTTAAAAATATTGATGTGTTATTTACTATCTTGTAATCGTTATATTTGAAAAAAGTATTTTACTGTCGGGAAAATCAATACTGACAGAGCACATTACAATAAGATATTTCTGGAAAGAGTTTGCTGCATCTGAAAGTGTGAACAGAAATGGTCCACCAAAAACCGCAAAGCAGTGGAGCAATGTGCCATAATTCCATGAAAAAAGTTTTCATGATTAATTATTAACCTAATTATTTTAGATATGAACCGAGTGGAAATATATTGTAAAAAAAGCAAAGAATTCTACCTGCACATGACGGGTACTGGTGGTGAAACTGCCACTGAAAAAAAATTAAGTAACTTGAAAGAGAGACTGTTGTTGAATGACTGAGTTACTTTGTAATCAGTGTTAAAATTAATCATTTCTGCATTGAAACCGCCTATGCTTTTACCAAAAAATTACTTTTACTAATTGAATACTTTATGTAAATTTCAGTAATTTCCACTATTACAAATAGACCAAAAATGAATAGCAGCGACAAACCATCTAAAAATCAAGAAAATAAATTTTTAATATATAGTACAACTTCTTTTATCCGAAACAAAAGAGACGGAGGTGATTTCGAATAACCAAGATTTCAGTTAAGAAAAATTATTTATACTACACTTTTAGATTAGATAACACATTTTAATAAGACATTAATGCTTATACATATATGTTTACAACTTCTTATACAGAAGAGTCGACTATTTTTTTTTTAAATAATCTTCCATCTTTTTTTGTTTACTTGGTACTTAGTAATTTATTGTTGACATAATGGACTGTATAAAAAACTGCACTTGTTCATATTTAAACTTTAATAAACATCAAGAAAGTTGAACTTGTTACAATAAACCCCATTCTTTGCATCTGCGCACATCGACATTACAAAAAATTTGAAATTATTTCTCCAGTACTCTTAAATCAAGAATAATCTTGTAAAATTGCTTCTAAGGCATTGAAAATCTTATCAGGTAGGTCATAGTCGATTGTTAGTGTACTTTTGTAAAACTTGTACATCTCGGTTTTAAAAGCATCTACTGCATGACGTACGCGGTATCTATTTTTAAAATTTTGTACCCAACCAGAACTAGCCTTAAATCTTACACCTGCTTCACCCATCATTTTGAAAAAGTTTTTTTTTGAACTCCAAAATCAATTGCAACATTTAGAGAAGCTTGTTATTTTTAATTAATTTAATCGCTGCTAATTTTTTTTCAATTGTTATTACTGTTTTTTTTCTATTTTATTAGTATGATAAACATGATGTGCTCACACAAAATCGACAAAACACTATCCCAACTTGATCTAAGCTAACGATTAACAGAACGCTAAAAAAACTTGTGTGGTCACCACACGACGTTTCTATAAGGAATGATGAATGAATGTCTATATATTTTTTTTAAGGTTATGTTGTCATAAAACCATTTTGAAGTAATATGTACACGGTTGTATTGATTTCCTAAAATGCTATAATTTTTTTGAATTTTTTTTTCGATGTCAACTCTTACATTTGTGCGCCTCGATATTACTTACCCCTTTAGTAAATCAGTAAAAAAAATCGCTGCAGGCAGGAATCGAAACTTGTAAATTCATTGTAAATTACAAATTAAATATCTGATAAACTGTTAATGTTAATTTTTTATTAGAATAAATTGCTAGGAAGAATTATCTCTATAAGAAACTATAAAAATAATTCGAATAATTTACATACGTACAAAATTATATAAGAAAAACTGTAAAAATTGGCGGATAAATCCATTTTTGGTTTCTTTATCAAACCCATCTTTTGACAAAGCAGAGAGAATATAAAAAGCCAGCTCCGTACCAAATTTCAAGTTACTAGGACTTTTGGTTTCAGAGTTATCGTGGGTACATCCAAAGATTATTTAAATAAGATGCAGCACTCCGTATATAAACAAATCAAAAAAATATAGAGAAAAATTGTTATTATTAACTTATCTGGTTGTTACTCAAGATATGGAATTCACTTTAAATTATAAATCAAATATCTAATAAACTGTTAATGTTAAGAAAAAAATTTATTTGAATAAATTGTTTGGAAGAATTAAATCTATAAAAAACTGTAAAAACAATTCCAATAATTTACATACGTACAACATTATATAAGAAACAACTGTTAAAATAGCGGACACACCCACTTCCGGTTTTTTTATCAGGCCCATCTATATCAGATGGGCCTGATACCGAGAGAATATGAGAAGCCAGCTCCATACCAAATTTCAAGTCACTAGGACTTCTGGTTCGAGAGTTATCGTGGGTAGGTACATCGTTACACACAGACAGCCACAATTTTTTTGTCAAAAATTTATTTTTTTGATTCAGAAGACCTTGAAACGTAAAATTATGCAATAAATATTTTTTTTAAAAAAATTGCGATCGCTATACTTTTTTTATAAGAAAGTTAAAACAGTGCAAATCTAAGTGACGGGATAGCACATAAATAAGATATTATAGAGTAGCAAATAGCGGAAAGCAGTCGACCCGGTCCGTCTCGTCCTCTCATTTTGCTTTGGCTTTGATTTTGCGGAAGATAATAGTCTACACTTCGCGTTATAGTAAACATTTCAAATTTTCAAAGTTATTTTTCAATGAGTGTGTAACGTTATAAGCAGCATTAGATAACAATATAATTTCTTAACGTTTCGCTTTATTAAATCTTTACCAGAAAAACATGTATTGAAATAAGATACAAGACGTTTATTAATTTGAGTATTAATATAAATATATATTAATTGAATAAAAAATTCTTGTCTTGTTGTTCATATTAATTTAAAGATGAAAGGGTAGATAAACAGTTCGATATTGATAAGGTCGTCAATTTTTTTATTTCGTTTTTGGAGTCTAAATTTACTTATTGCATTTCAACTTTTACATGTTTCGACATTTTTTTTGACGTTTTGGTTAAACGCTATTACGGTTTAAAAGGTTTCCGTTAAGAGAGGTTTTCCTGCCCCTATTTTTCTATATTTTTTTTATTCGTAAAAACAATTGCTAGAACAAAACCGATGCTCAGATATACTTCAACCATTTTAGAGTCAGTTTGTAATTCATTTGCAAAAGTCCAAAAAACTGTTTTGGAAAAAAATAATACAGCTACCAACAACCTGGCAAATATGGCTATAAGAGAATTACTATGAAAAAATATTTGGTTACGTAAATTATGTGCAGCATTATGGCAAGAAAGATGGATTTACTAAATTTTGCAAAATATAAATAATTGAAAGGTTTTATTTTTCTCCTTATAAAGTACATCCAAATAAATTTGTTTTGTATTTGTCGGTTTTAACGTAAATAGTTTTGGTTTATTGAAAGAATGTATAAGAGGTGTATTTCTTTAGTTATGATTATATGATTTTTATTGCTGATCAGTGAAATAATAACTTTTTTTTGCCTTCATGTAAATTGTTCGGATTTACTAAGAGAAAATTATAATCAAGTGTTTCATTTTATGTAAGCATAAATAAAACCTTGGTTATCCTGCACTACGTCAACTAGGTCAAACTCGTTGTCTTCATTAGCAACCTTGAGCAGTAACAAATTTTGTGCTAAGATGAGAACATCTTCTGTGTTTGGATCGTGTCACTGTTGTAACCGAGGTTGCCAACGTTTCCGCACTTTCGTAAGGGGCTTCATCAGGACGTGAGAGAAATCGAGAAACTCAAACAAGCAACCGAAATCTAAATAAGAACTTCTCAAAAGTTATGTAATCAACTTGTGAACCAAGCTGTAGTTTTGCTGAACTTCAATAAAATTTAATATAATAGCCAAACAAACTTGTAACCATTGCATCTGTTGCATCAAGGATTAACCCACTTAATCGAGACTGTTTAGCAGTTAAATGGAAATGTTGATTAATATTTTTTTGGTAGCAGCCAGAAGCATAAATTGCTAGTGCACTAGAAATCTACAAAAAATTAATCATTGCAAACTTTATGTTACTAAGCTCACTTTTAATTCTACTGATAGCGCATTGCTGCGTTTACCTCTGACCAAATGGGGCTTTAAAACCTCTACCAAATGACGCACACCATCTCTCGACAGCCAAAAAAATTTCTGGAAATACAAAACCTCATAAACCCCTATTGTTATGTCCACAACTGCTATCAAAACAACGCCGTTATATCACAATCGTTATAGTTCAAAATAACGAGGGTCGGTAGGAGTCGTACTGTTATAAGTGATACATTATACCAATTTTAAACCCGATTCTTTTGTGTGCAAGAAATTGCATTTCTATTTCATGGAATAGCCATTATTTGCTTTAATAAAAGTTCAAATACAAAAGAACGTTTTCTAATAAAAAAATATTTTAAACTAAGTGTTTTATTTTATACTAATAATGTTTTGTCTTCTATATAAAACTTGATACCACTCTCACTTTTTAAAGGAATTTCACTGAAATAAAAAGAAATCAAAACAACGTTTTATAAACATGTGGATAGTCACAACAAAATTAAAAGTTAGAAATGTAAATAAAGAAACGCTTAGTTACTGCTTTTAAATAGCGGAAACCATGTGAGGTGAGACGTGAGCGTTACTTTCGTTAGCAAAAAATCTGAGTTACTCCCAAGTTGCGCCTAAAGAAGTTTTACTTCAAAAAGTTTATGAATATATTTCTATAATAGGATTTACTTGACAAATTACGTGTCTTTTTTTATTTTAGAGGTTTGGCATTTTTTCTTTTTATTTATTTTGTTATGCAGTTAAATATGTTAGGAAATAGAGTTAACAAGAATTCAATCGTATTAAACCAGTTTTGGTTGATATGTAAAAATTTAATTGAACATGTTTAAAGTCAAAATTTTAATAAATTAACTTTAAATTTTATGTTATAAGTAACTGATATATAATTAAAAAAATAATTATTGTATATAATTAAAAACTTAATTCAATATTTTTTAACAAAATTATTATTTAAAAAGTTAACCTGTTATTCCATCATTTTAAACATAACATAACATAACAATGAATTGTCAGTTAACTACAACTAAAAATTTATTAAAGTCGTTGTTAAATTAAACTTTATTTTAATAACGTTTGTTAGTTTCTAATTGCGTAATGTACAGATTATTTATACTAATAAATACAAAGTAAATTTATGTGCAATGTTAGTTTTTATTTAAAAAGTAATAAACACAACAAAAAATTTTGATTGCAATATAATTAACGTAAATCATGATTTTTGTAAATATTAAGTAGTAAAAGTTAATAAGTTCTAATTAGTAAATGCAATTGATGTTTAAACCCATATTACTGTTTATTATCTTTTGTGTAAAACATGCATACCGATGCGCAATCAAATGTTTTAAATAATCACGTTATTATATCTTGTAAAAACCTTTTCTAAAAAATAAAATCAATAGCTACTGTATTATTAAATAAAATGAAGAATGATTGCGTATCGTAAAAGTTAATTTTAAGTTATAGCACACTTTTGATTTCAATCTATAAGCAGGTTTTATTTCTCAGCGCAGTTACTCTGACCGGAAAACATTATAATGGGAAAGGAATTTCTTCTAGTAAATTTTAGTATAATAAATTTGATTCCAAAGATTTAAAACAAAGATCTACTTTCATAAACAATGGATTAAATTTTGATGTACAAAACAATGAAGAATTTTAAAATTAATATAGGAATTTATAAATTAATAGAAATACATTTTTGAAAAATCAAATAACAATCTCCTTAGAAATAATTCATGAGATGTGCTATAACGTAATCAAAGAGAACAGATATAAACTAACTTTTATAACTTTAATAGAATCTGTCACAAAAATTAAATGTATTTATTCTTGTTTATTAATAATATATGGATATTACAGTAATACATAAAACTAACATTAATCAAAGGAGCACGTTTGAATATTATACACGTATTTTATTAATATTTTTCTGATTACTACCAAACCACACTAAGGGAAATATAATATGAATCAATTATTTGTAGTAAACATAAACAATCTATTATATAAGTACAGTAAATTCGCTAATATAATGGTATTAAACACAGTTACACATACAACATAAATAGAATTGCTTAAAATATATCAAGCTTATTGTAGTGATGGCCTGGGTTTGCCATAAATCTGCACGTGAGTTTTACAATACCACATCGTAACGTAGGATTTAAAGGGTTCCTTTGCATACATAGTGTTACCGTATCTCTTTCAAAGGTTATAAAATACAATTCTACTTACACGTGCTAGACTGTGATTGAAACTTGACTACTTTACGAAGTTTACGTTAATCTTTCGTGACATCCTGTATAAATGTACATATTTATGCGTTTCTTAAATTTGCAAATCAACCTGCATGTATATATAAATTTGTATATTTTTTCGTTTTTTTACAATACTAGCTGTCGCCATTTTTTAAATGTTTGTAGTCAAACCGATAATTGCAAAAATTACAAACATATAAGTTTTTAATATTGGTAAAGTAGTTTATTGCTCAAAGTAGAGCGTTGTTTAAAATAATATTTTATTATTCTCAAAGTTTTCTCCACAGTATTTTGTGTTTTTCTAATATTTTATTTTAAAAAATTAAGACATGTTTTGCTAATAACAATTAGCATCGTCAGTATAACTAAAAACTAAAATTAAAACATTGGAATATAAAGAATTTAAATTAGTTATATTTAAAAACTATTACAATTGTTTAAACTGTATGTTTAATTGTCAGACATCATCAGTAGTAGTAATTGCAACTAAGTGCAATAAAAACTTTCATACAAATACTTACTTACAATTTTTGTATATTTGGTTGCAATTACTATCTGATGATGACTGACAATTAAGCATATAGTCGAAACAATTTTAGTAGTTTTTAAATATAAATTGAAGAAGACATATTTAAATTATTATTATATATATGCGTTTCATTTCAATAGTTTTTTTTCATACAACAAACTAGTGCATAAAGCTTTTACAAAAGAATAATTACTGTATATTTTAATGGTACCGTTTTATATAAAGAAATAGCTGTGACAAAGTAATTTAAATTTTTATATACAAACATTTTTCAATTTCAATAATTAAAAAAATCTAAAATTTTTTTAATCACATTTACATAAAAATATCTAATAAATTACAAATTACAGTTAACTTCTAAAAACGACATGTAAACTTTTTTTGCGAAACGTATCTTTAACCGTTTTTCTAACTCTTACCTTTTTTTAGATACAGAGTATATAACAAACTACTTATTTTAAAGTTATTTATATAAAGTTTAAAATCCAGTTCAGTTACCGAATTGATTACTTAACTCTTTATAGGTTCTTTGTTAGACTGCTTTTTGCTTGCCATTAAGTGATTCGATTTATATCTAAAAGTTTACAAACTGGTTGAATAGCAAATTAATGACCTAAACTCATTGAAAGTTTTTAATTTCTTAAGCAAGATTTTGCAAAAACCAGTAAAACCGCCAGTTTTGGTTACAACAGTTTCAAAGCAATTTTAAATTTTAATTGGCAAACTCTTGGAGTTTTTTTTTAAATTCTAAATTTGAAAATATTTTACATTATAGTATAGCTTTATTTCAAATGTTTTTAACAATTATTAGTATTTTTTTAATACTGTACAAATACTACTGCCATAGGTTGCTTATCATTATTATTCAAGAATTGATCTTCAACATTTACTTTTCAGTCCTCCCTTTACTTTTATACAATAAAGACGTACCATTTGTCGTTCTAGTTCAAAGTTCAAGTGATCACGCTTAATAACAACCTTTAGTGAAGTGAATCCAGCTTATTCGTATCGCGGTGGCCTTACAGACAGCGCTATCGAATACCAGCCGTCCAGCTGCTCTAATTACACCTTATGTGCGATTTTAAATACATAGAATAACGTTCTAAATCAAATAATTTAAATACGACACCAAAATCTGGTTTGGAAAATTATACAATCTACTGACTCAAATATGTATGTACATAGATTAATCGCGACATGCAAAACTCACCATGCATTAGCCGGTGCTCGGAACGCAGCAATCGTCACAAATTTCTGAGCCTCTGAAATTCGCACCAATGAATTCCGGTGGACCATTAGTTTAATAATCAAGTTTCATATCGGCAATTTCACCTTTAATTAGTTCCATCATTTGCACCAATAGTCAAACCTATAATCCCCAAGTTACTGACAACACGGAACCAACATGTTGACGATTCCGACAAAGACATAACAGATAGTCAACACGATAGGAACAAGTCAAAAAACACAAATGTATTACATATACATCTGGAACAAATCCAATAATACATAACCCGACTACCTCTTCAAACAGATAAGTTAATTGACATTAATACAAATGCGGAAATGTAAACGACAGAAGTAAATAAAGCCAAGAAAAATCTTAAACCTCCCTCTATATTTTTAATGTCGTAACAAACTATGCTAAAATGATGGAAAACTTAACAAAACATATAGAAAAAGAGCAAGGTTACACAAAGACTCAATCAAACAATACCATTTAAATGAACACAACCACTCCTGACTTATACAAGAAATTAATCACACACCTCAGCTACGAAGGGATCATTTTGCCATACCTACCAACTAAAGGAAAACAAATCCTACAAAGTTGTACTTAGAAACACTCACTATACTGCAAGTATGAACGAAACCATAAGTAAATTTCAGAAGAAAGGTCACAAGGTACGTAACATCATAAATTTACGACACCGTGTAACAAAATGCCACTATCAATGTTTTTTGTAGATGTTGAACCTGCAGAAAACAAAAAAAAGCGTATGTGATAAAACAAATAATAACGATCGAGCTGCCACGTAAAAAAATTCAATCATCCAGTATATCAGGTGCTAGTCTTACGGTCACAGTGAAAGCTACTGTTGTTACGTCCAAAAGTTGAAACAATGACACTTACCTAAAATAAAGTAACACAAACGGTGTTATGCCAGTGCTCAGTGAAGACGGGGTGAGTTATATTCAAAATTGTCTGATTGCTTGAAAAACTGAAACAAAAACAAAATCAAAAAAATCAAACCAAACGACGCCAGGAAGTATAGCTTAATGGACTTCTGGCTCTTGCCAACCACGAGCCCGCTTCTGAAGGATACACTCTAAATGGACTTACCTTAATAGAGTGTATCTCACTAAAATCTGAAATCAACTTAAATTTTACATAACGCAGAGGCTGATAGAATTAAAAACTTGTTTACAATTTAACTATTTAACATTTATTTGAACAAAAATTACTCAAAACAAAAAAATGGAACAAACAAAAAAAACTATTTAAATAAAAAAATTTAAGTAAACATGAAAATTTAAAATTAAACTAATTTGGATAGTAACTGAAACAAAAAATATATCATCATAAAAAGAAACAATTGAAAATCTTAATTAACTAAAGCACGACCGTGTGCGCATTATATAGATATTAATTAAATACTAACTGAAGTAAATTCGTCTATTTTAAAACCAGGATGAAAATTTTAATAGTAGATTTTGCGGTTAACGTCGAACAAATTTTTAACGCAACAAAATTTTGTCGCATAGTTTTGACAAATACGGACAATAGTCATTTATTAATCATATTATCGATGAAATTTGCAACGCTTATTTTTCTTAAAAATCAAAGCTTTCAAGGCACCTAAACGCGTAAATAAAATTCACAAACTTTAAGTAACTGGTACAAAATAAATACCTTAAATCGTCGTCGTCATAAATCCAGGAAAGAACTTGTGGTTGATCCTGGCTTGCCAGATGTAATCGGGAAGAAACGTTGAAAGGTGCCCCCGCAGAAGACTATGTACTGTCGGAAGGTTCTCAATAACCGCACCAAGGCGAAGATATAACCGCGTCAGAGAAACAAAACTCCACTAACTGCACTAAAAATTCACGTTTTCTGCATAATACTTTCGCGGCGTTACTTTATCTAAAAGAGAAGAGTTTACCACCCTCAAAACGAACTAACGAACTACCTTTTTAAAGCATTTCGACGACTGTTGACCGACTGGAGTTAATTTCCTACACCAAAATCACATAGATATATAAACTTATTCGACTACCATTTCCACAATGGTTGTGTTCGAAACTCCAGGAAAGAAGTTATACCCCCAAGAAGTGCAAAGAGGATGCAAACAGATTTAATTACGCCACAAAGAAGTGTTGGGCCACGGTGTTTGATTCTGCGGAAACTATTAAATTGACAAAATATCATATTCCATTACTATCACATAGATAGGTTGTTTAGACTTGGATCATAACTGTATAATAAATTAAAATAATGACTTTAATCCCACGTCATTTAATCGAATTAACACGAAACAACTAAAGACGACTGTACTGAGAATGTACTTCAAACAACGAACTTTTAAACAAACTTAAAATAAACAAACTGCTAAAATATATTTAATTACAATTATATCTCAGAAAGGAAACATAAATAACCGCTGGAATTTTGACTGAACAAAGAAAAATGTTAAATAAACACAGAAGACAGATGATTCAACAGTTTAATAAATTTTGAAATCAATCAATACAAAATTTTATCCACAACTTTGAATGACAAATTTGAATTAAAAAAAAAGAAAATAATTTCTTAAAATCAATCTAAAATCAATAGAATAATTTAAAAACACATGAAATGAATAACGTCTTTCACGAAAGTAATTGAACAACTTTAAACGACGATTACACTGCACTAAACCTTACTTGTGTGTTAAGTGTGAAGATGAGCACAGCACTACCACTTACAAAAAAATACAAAAAATCCCACCAAATACACACTTTGTTAAAAACCACACCCCGCAAACTACATTGGTTACCAATGGCTGCTAAACAGAGAAAATCCAGCAACCCCATTAGGACTACAAAGGACAAAGAAGCCGAATATACCAATTACTGCTCAACGTATATATTCCGAAAATGTGAATGGTCCAAGCTATTTGCAAATTATTAGAACATCAATCAAACTACAAACAGTAACGACAACTCAATATCACAATTCTTGTCTAAATTTGAATCTATGTTCAACCAACTAATAAATCAAGAAAGAGCATGATCTGCTTACCACGCTAGTTACCAAACACCAATAATGGACTCTCTCCAAGTAGCGTTCTGGAATGCAAATGGGTTAGCACAACATCATCTCCTAGTCTAGAATTATTTGTAAAAGAGCAAAAAATTGATGTATTACTGATCTCAAAAACCCATATTACTGATAAGGGGTATTTTCATATTCACAATTATACTACGTACCACACTGTCATTATAAACAACAAAATTTCTCGCTACGTTATGAATGGTATTGTAACTGACTATAATACAAGGCACTATAATTATAGTCCAAAGTCCTAGTGGTCCACTAACAATCGCTTCAATATACAGCCCGCTTTGGCACCGTGTAAGACAAAACCAGTATGAAGCATTCTTCAACAATCAAGGTGACAGGTTCTTAGCTGGCGGCAACTTTAACGCCAAAAATTAAATCTTTGGCTCAAGGATAACTACCAAAAAAGAACGCAAATTACACAAAGCTGCACTGGATTACAATTACTACTATATATACACCGGACAGCCCACATACTGGCCGGCTGACCTAAATTGTTTGAACTACAAACATAAATTATTTTAATTTAATCTAAAACCTCTAAATTTTACAAATATAAATTATAAAATTTCTAAGTTAAAACGTAATAATTGTGATGTAATCCTATACACATTCCTTACAATGCTTATAATGTAATTCAGCACATTCTTTCCAATGTCACAACATGTATTGTGGAGTAACAAATTCTTTACAATGCCATAACATAAGCAAATATTTTATAATGTAGGCTAGTAATGAAATAGTTGAATGTGGAGCTAAGCATTTTTATGTGTATAAATACTTGTAAATAAGGTTAATAAATTAGCAGTCATTTTACAACCGTATTTTGATTGTCTCGACTACTACAGTTTAAAGTATCAGTGGACCAAGCCATAATTACCTGCATAAGGCTGTGCAGGACTGATACCTCTTAAATTGTACTTCCTTTACTACGACGGTTTAACGTATCAGTGGACCAAGCCATAATTACCTGCATGAGGCTGTGCAGGACTGATACCTCCTAAATCGTATCTACTGCATTACTGACTATCCAAGCCACAATTTTCCTACATGAGGCTGTGTAGGGGTCAGTAATAATTATACATTTACTTGTTACTTTAACTCTTCATATCAGCACACTAGATTTCTCGAGCAACTGAGTTCTTTGCCCACAACTAACGGTCTTCAATACACGATGGCGTCCCGTAACGAGTTATTCACAACTCAAGAAGATATAGCAGGGTCCATCCAGAGGCTTATCGTCAACATGAAAAAAGATTCACCAAACAGAAAAACGGACAAGTACATTGTGAGTAAAAGAACAACGATACAGCAACTATGGGAAGAGTTTGAAGTAACCCACAACATCTTGATGAAACAAGTGGACAACGAGCATCCGTATTACAAGAACAATTTCTACTTACAAACGAAAAAACTAAAAGACGAAGGGGTAGCATTACTACTGAAGTACGAAGAAGGGTTATCTATTCAAGGTGACACAACAGCCACATTACAAACACGGACAAACGGCTCACATCCGGAGCGCGGATCTCAATTAAGAAGATTGAAGATCAAACTAGATTTACTACAGAAAGACATGGTTGAAATACACGAACAACTAAAGACAACAGTCAACAAAGTCTACTGTGAAATTACGGCACAGGACATTACAAATGCATGGAGCGAAGTAAGGCGTCTATACGAAGACGTACTAGTTGATGAAGGATACGACGGTGAAGAATACCAAAAAGTAAAAACTGACGTACAACTGTTACTAATACAATTACAAGAGTTAAAAGAAGACAGAAATACACAAAAAAACTCAAGAGAGTGATCATGTTGTACTACCCAGAATAAAGATACCAATTTTTGAAGGTACATATGACACATGGTCCACCTTCCACGACATATTTAAGAGAGTTATACACGACAACTCTCGAATAAGTAACGCAGAGAAAATGCAATACTTAAAAACACATTTACGAGGAGAAGCTAGCAGACTAATACAACACTTTGAGTCAAATGAAGCAAACTACAGGTCCGCGTGGGAAATAATTACAAGCAGGTATGATAACAAAAGAATATTACTTGCAAAATACTTAGACAGCATTATAAACTTACCTAAGTTGACAAACGAGAGTGTCAACGGTTTAAAGAAAATACATGATACAACAGTGGAGTGTTTAAGAGCTATAACGAACATGGGGATTAATACTGACAATTGGGGAAGCATTGTAGCCCATGTACTTACAAGAAAACTAGACAGAGAAACGCATCAACTTTATGAACAATCGCTAACGGCACCGCGGGAAATACAAACGTTATACAGTTTATTAAAGTTTATAGAAACAAGATTTCAGTGTTTAGAAACACGAGAAGAATTAACAAAATCCGAAGCTAACAAAAATTATAGAACAAACTACAAATTTCAAGATCGTTACAAGATAAAAACATTCCATACAAATAAAGCTAATTGCATCTATTGCAAAGGTCCACACCAGATATACTACTGCACAAAATTTGGCAATTTAAATCCACAAGAACGAGTAAAAATAATAAATAATAAAAGGATATGCAATAACTGCCTGGCACATGATTTAAAAGAACAATGTTTTAGTCAAAAGAGATGTGCAACATGTGACAAGAAACATCACACCTTATTGCATTCTGATACATGCAAATCAACTACTTACTACAAAGCAACGGCTACTACAACAACTCCGAAAAAATCACAAGAAAATATAGCAACACTAATATCAACACCAAAAGAACATGGTAAAGCAGTATTAGCAACCGCTATGCTACGAATAAAAACTTGGTCAGGACAATTTGAACATCTCCGGGCTCTAATAGATTCTGGATCACAAGCATCATTTATTACAAGAGATGCAGCAGACGTTATAGCAGTACCACAAGAATCAGTACACATAGAAGTGTCGGGAATTGGAAAACAAGAATCAAACATAGTTCGACGACGAATACAAGTAAGAATTTATCCACGTTTCTCAAGTCAATATTCAGCAGATTGCGAGTTATTAATACTTCCAAAATTAACAAAGGTGCTTCCAGAAGAAAAAATTAAAGACTACGACGGGTATACATTTTAGAATTTGGTATTGGCGGATCCTGCCTTTAACATACCTGGCCCAATAGATATCATACTAGGAGTAGATGTACTTAAGGACATATTTTTAGAAGGAGTTCAACGATTGGACAAAGGGCTTTGGCACAACAAACAGAATTGGGATGGATATTGTCAGGAAAAATAAACGCATTATCAACAAGAGCAAAAGTTATAAGCATGATAGCATGTGCAGAAGATCAACAACTTACAAAATTTTGGGAACTAGAGGAAGTGGAGGTAACCAGAAACAAAAGTGATGCAAATGAAGACTGCGAAACTCATTATAAGAATACTCATTTGAGGAACAACGATGGTACCTATACTGTTAAAATACCCTTTAACGATGATGTTAACAAGCTCGGAGAATCAAAAAAGAAGGCAATAGCAAGGTTTTTACAATTAGAAAAGAAGTTTAACGGAAACGATGGATTATATACGGAATACAAGAATTTCATGCAGGAATACTTATCCCTGGGTCATATGAAACCAGTGATGGAAAATAAAACTAACCAAACGCAAAAAACATATTACATTCCACACCAAGCCGTAATAAAAGAAAACAGCGAAACGACAAAGTTAAGAGTCGTGTTTGATGCATCAGCTAAAACTACATCAGGTATCAGTTTGAACCAATTAATGCATTCTGGACCAAGATTGCAACAAGATTTAAAAAGCATTTTACTGAGATGGAGAAAACACAAAATAGCATTTTCTGCAGATATAGAGAAAATGTACTGACAGATAAAAATTACTGACGACGATCAGAATTTTCACAGAATAATTTGGAGATTTTCGCAAGATGAGCCCATAAAAGAATATAAACTAACAACCGTTACATACGGTACCTCGTCGGCACCTTACTTAGCCGTCCGCACCCTTTTACAATTATCAGAAGATGAAAAAGACAAATATCCAACAGCATCACACGTCGTAAGTAATGATTTCTATGTAGATGATTTGATGTCAGGAACAAATACAATAGAAGAGGCAAAACAATTACAACAAGAAATAATCAAACTCTGTAAATCTGGAGGATTTACATTAAGAAAATGGGCAAGCAACAATTTAGAATTAATACAAGCCTTACCAGTTGATCTCAGAGGAATGGATGTGATGGAAATAGATGAAGAAGGAACCAAGAAAACTTTGGGTTTGAATTGGTCACCAAAGAAGGATTGTTTTACGTTTAAGGTCTATATAAGTCAACAACAATTACGTTTTACAAAACGATCAATTTTATCGGATATTGCTAAATTGTATGATCCATTAGGATGACTAGCCCCAGTTACAGTGAAGGCTAAACTATTAATCCAAAAGTTATGGATTAAAGAAATCTCTTGGGACCAAACTGTTCCCAATGAAATAGAACAAGAATGGGTTAAATTTAGAGAAGAATTACCATGCGTAGAAGAAATATCGGTAGACAGATGGATGGGATATACAAATAAATTACAACAAATAGAACTACATGGATTCTGTGATGCATCAGAAAAGGCTTACGGAGCAGTAATATACAGCAAGGTTACATATACAAACGGAAATAACTACATAAAACTACTATATGCCAGGTCCAAGGTAGCACCACTGAAAACAAGAAAGACAATTCCTAAATTAGAATTATGTGCTGCAGAATTACTGGCCAAAATGGTACAACAAGCCATGAATGATTTATGTATGTCCAACATCAATATTTTTTGTTGGTCGGACTGAACAATAGCTTTATCGTGGATAAAAGCAGGTCCGGAAAAATGGAAAACATTCGTAGCTAACAGAGTTAGTACAATTTGTATGCTGACATAATATCCAGAGGGATAGCACCATCTAAGTTAAAAGAATTTAATTTATGGTGGAAGGGACCACAGTGGTTACAATTGAATTCGTTAACTTTACCAACATTAAACAGTATCTTTACAACAACGGAAGAAGCTCGAAAACCACAAATAAAAAGCTTGACTATCGACATTGAAGAATTTACACTGGAATCAAGATTTTCATCGTTACAAAAGCTTATTAGGGTAGTTGCGTATTGTATTAGATTCTCAGCAAAGTGCAGAAACCGGTCAAGTAACCCAAGATATATTACAACAGAAGAACTAAACCTTAGTATGATACGAATTATAAAATTGATCCAACACAAGGAATGGAAAAAAGAAATCACAAGAATCCAACAAAAACAAGTCATTGACAAAAAAAGTCGACTACTGCCATTACAACCATTTCTTGACTCAAATGGAATTCTTCGAGTTGGGGAGAGACTTCAACATTCCATATTACCATATAACGAAAAGCATCCTATACTAATACCACATAACAGTGCAATCGCAAAATTAATTGTAAGAGATGTACATTGCAAACTATTACATGGTGGGAACCAACTTACTGCAGCATATATACGACGCAAGTATTGGATAATAAACGTCAAACAAATCATTCGTCAAGAAATTCATAAATGTATGAAATGTTTACCGTATAGAAGTTCAACGTTACAGCAAGTAATGGGGGTGCTACCAGCCCCTAGAGTAACACCATCATCACCATTCACTCACACAGGAGTAGATTACGCAGGACCTATACAGATTCGAACTTCTAAAGGACGAGGAAATCACTCGTACAAAGGATACATTGTAATTTTTGTATGTTTAGCTACAAAAGCAGTACACTTAGAAGCTGTGAGTGATATGACTACAAATGTATTTTTTGCTGCCTTTAAAAGATTTACATCAAGAAGAGGAAACAGTAGCCACATATATAGTGACAATGGAACGACTTTTGTAGGAGCTAATAAAGCATTACAACAAGAGATGAAGAACATATTAGAAGATGATTCCATGCAGCAAAAATTGACAACAGTTGGGATACATTGGCATTTCATTCCTCCAGCAGCTCCGCATATCGGAGGCCTCTGGGAAGCAGCTGTGAAATCCACAAAATATCATCTAAAACGAATTATTGGGACCACCACGCTAACATACGAAGAGTTGTCTACATTATTATGTCAAATAGAAGCATGTCTAAACTCTAGACCAATTTGTCCGTTGACATCCGAACCAAATGACATTGCAACATTAACTCCTGGACATTTTTTGATTGGGAAGGAATTAATCACACCAAATGAGCCATCTGGAGAAGTTCCCTACAACAATTTAACAAGGTGGAAACTAATACAAAGAATGAAAAATGACTTTTGGAAGATTTGGAGCAAGGAATATTTAAATACATTACAAAAACGAACCAAGTGGATGGTAACACAAAACAATATAAGTACAGGAGATTTAGTTCTACATAAAGAAGAGAATAACCCTCCTAGCAAATGGTCTTTGGCAAGGGTAACAGAAGTGCACTCAGGAACAGATGGAAATGTTAGAGTTGTTACAATCAAGACAAAAGGGGGAGCAGTTTTAAAACGACCAATTACCAAATTAATTCAATTACCGACAGAAAAGGATAACGAACAAAAGTCACAATCAAAACCTACTAGACTTAACCGATTCACAATTGTATTAGGCATGATGCTAGTATTAAGTACAACGGTGGTACCGGGAAACGGTTCATATAACATCAAATACCCTAGGCCGGGATTACTAATAGAAGAATTTGGAAAAACTAGAGTAATAAGGGGACAACTAAGGCTGGACATGGCTATTGACATATCAAGTTTTGAGTATGACGTACAACAAATCAATAAAACAATCGAACAAATGAAGGAATTGTGCGATAACACTATGAAACTAACAGAAGAATCTCACTGCCCAGAGTTGATCAAACATTTAAAAGAACAACAAAAACAAATACTGTGGAACATGAATAGTTTGCATGAGAAGAATGTAAGAATGAAGAGAGGACTCTTAGGAGATTTCCTAACATCAGTATTTGGTGTAAACGATGAAGTGTATAGGAACATTGAAGGTTTAGACAAAAATCAACAAGAGTTGATAAAAACGACCGACCAGCACACTAAATTGCTGCTATCTATAACAGCATCAGCAAAAGAAAGTGAGGACAGAATACAACAACGTTTGGAAAACTTTAGAAGAAAATTGAATGAAGGTATGGATGCCATTAACAACATGCAACCATGGTACAAGTCGACAGATGACAACAAGTTAAACATTCATGTGTTAACAACATATCAAATGGCTACAAATTATATTACCGAGATCACAGAAAAATACAAGGCGATAATAAATGCACGATATAATAGAGGACATATTCTGGAATTTATGTCAATTTCACAATTAACAAACCTTATAGAAAAGGCGACAAATAAGTTATCATCTAATTTGGTCATATTACAAGCACCAATCAACAAGATGGAAGTTCTATTTAATACAACCGCACTCACATTATTTTGTTATATGTACATAATGGAAAGGGGAGAATATAATTTAATCAAAGCAACTCCAATTCCAAGAAAGGGAGAAAATGGGACATACACATCGTTGGATATTCCTAATGAACTCATCGCAATTAATTATGATAATTATACATATTTTGAAATAACCGAAAACGAATTAAAGGAACTGGATACACTTACAAAGCATTTGTATTTGGCAACACCATCAGTAATACGCAGTATCGAAAACAATCCCAATTGCATTATTGATGAAATTTATCAGCGATTGCACAGAATGTACTGCGCAACACATCAATTTAAACTACATACAATGTTATGGAAAAAACTACATACAGCAAACGTTTGGCTTTTTATAACTAACAATCCGACTCAAATAGCAATTCGATGTACTGGAAAACGAGAAGACATCACAATTCAAGATATTGGTATCATACAGATTACTCCAGACTGTACTATATACACTAAACAAAACACATTACATGCGCAATTATTTAATTCAATTCCGGTGTTGATGCTTTACAACAAAGCAGTGGAATTCAACATAAATAGTACCGTACAAAATACAAGCCAAGGTCCAACAATTTCAGAAGAACCCGTTTTAGCACCATCTGATCATTTTGGCAAGTTGCAAGATAAGGCTCAAGAGATTCAACAATCACAGAGTCATACATACTGGCATCGTATCAATACAACCACAACTGTAATTAATTTAACAACAATAACACTTATAGTAATTACAGGTAGTGCAATTCTAATAACGTGGAAATTACTAAAGAAGAGACAAGAGAAACCAGTAAACCGAGCACAATTCATGTTAAATCCATTACCACCTGACGACAACTCAGATAGAGGCGACACCGAAGCAGCAGAAGATTCCAATCAACCACTTCGTACCGATGACGCCCGGCAGAATGTTTGAACTACAAACATAAATTATTTTAATTTAATCTAAAACCTCTAAATTTTACAAATATAAATTATAAAATTTCTAAGTTAAAACGTAATAATTGTGATGTAATCCTATACACATTCCTTACAATGCTTATAATGTAATTCAGCACATTCTTTCCAATGTCACAACATGTATTGTGTAGTAACAAATTCTTTACAATGCCATAACATAAGCAAATATTTTATAATGTAGGCTAGTAATGAAATAGTTGAATGTGGAGCTAAGCATTTTTATGTGTATAAATACTTGTAAATAAGGTTAATAAATTAGCAGTCATTTTACAACCGTATTTTGATTGTCTCGACTACTACAGTTTAAAGTATCAGTGGACCAAGCCATAATTACCTGCATGAGGCTGTGCAGGACTGATACCTCTTAAATCGTATCTACTGCATTACTGACTATCCAAGCCACAATTTTCCTACATGAGGCTGTGTAGGGGCCAGTAATAATTATACATTTACTTGTTACTTGAACTCTTCATATCAGCACACTAGATCTCTCGCTGACAAGCACCTAAAGTTTTTTTGTTACCAAAGCATTATCTCCTAGATACTGTAAAGTAGAAACCTCTTTTGACCTTCTTTCAGACTACTCGGCTATAATAGTCACAATCAGCACTTCCATTATAACAAAGCAGAAAAAGCTTTCCTTCTACAACGATCACACAAACTAAGACTTGTTTAGAAAGTACCTAAACTGCACTACAACAATTAATGATTTTTTAAAAACAGAAGAGGATATTAACGTTGCTGTACACCAACTAATAAAAAACATTCAAAATGCAGCCTTTTTCTTAACGCCACCTGTTCATAAAAACTCAGAAGTTATTGAAAACTAACCACATTACATTAAAACTAAAATTGAGAATAAAAGAACAGCCAGGCAAATCTGGCAACAAAAATAGAATCTTGTAGACATAAACAAACTAAATAGGCAAACTAGAAAACTAAAAATAGTCCTAAAAAAGTGGAAAAACGTATCTTGTAACAAATATGTTAGCACTTTATCTACTTCAACAGATAGCAGCTAGACGCTTTGGAAAGCAACAAAGTCTTGGGCAAAAACAGAAGTTGAGAAAGCAACACTATTTACCGAATACCTATCTACGATATTTTAACCGCATCCCACAGTTGCTACCCTCGAAAAGGAACAAGAGATTGAAGACTCCTTTACTCCCGAAGAATACAAACCGGAATCAAACATCTGAACAACAAGAAATCGCCCGGGTATGTTTTAATCACGTTAAACTACTGAAGAAACTGCCCCACAAAAGATAAATGTTTATACTACATATCATCAATGCAGTCTTGAGATTGCAGTACTTCTCAATACTATAAAAATTCGGTCAAGCATTATTAATATTGAAGCTAGGCAAACCTGCCCACGAGGCTACGGCGTATAAGCCGATAACGCTATTAACAATTTTGTCGAAAATATTAAAAGGATTAATACTCAATATTTGTAGATGTAAACGAAAAGAACTTTGAAGAACAAAAATATTGTGTTGTGGTGTTGCTTGACGTCAGCTAAGCGTTAAACCGGGTCTGGCACCTTGGTTTACTCTACAAAATCAAACAGTTTTTTCCACTGCTACTACTTTCTTTTTTTTTAAATCATAAAGACAGTTTGCACTATACCCAATAAAAGCAAAAATTTCTCAGGGCAGTGTTTTGGGCCGAACTTTGTACCAGATATTTACAGGTGACCTACCATGCAACGACAACACAATAATGATCATCTTTGCAAACAATACAGCATTATTGGCTTCCCACTAGGATCCAGTACCAGCATCGACAACTCTAGAGAATCGTCTCTACATATTCCAAAAATTGTGGCGAATACAAATAAATGAAACTAAATGTACAGCTGTTATGTTTACGACAAAAAAAACTCCGCTCTTCCGACAACCTTAAATGGTATACAAATCCTCATCAAACAACAAGTAAAATATTTTAGTATGGTCGTCAACAGACGTTTAACGAAAATCTTTATTACACATTAGAGAAAGCAACTGGATACTATGGTGTAAAAGATATAGAGAAAATACAAGTTATTGCTAACACTTGTTAGTGTATAAGACAGTTCTAGTTCTAGTGTGGGCGTACGGCATAAATCTTTGGAGCTGTGCTAAGCCATCTAACATTGATATTCTGCAAAGATTCGAAAGCAAAACTCTTCGTGTATTGGCAAACGCAGAATGGTTCATTAGCAACAAATAACTTCATGAAAACTTAAAATTTACATGGATCAAAGATGAAATTAAAGGACGTACAACTGTCTATGTCAACCGAATAACAAACCACCCTAATCTGTTAGTGCTTAATTGACTAGATAACGCCAATAACACTCGTAGACTAAAAAAAGTTAAAACGTTAGACCTCGGTAATTAATAATTGATATATTAGTATACTGAGGAATCGCCAATCGACACTTCCTCTACATGTCAATGTACAAGGATGCAATCATAAAACTATAACATCACGTGAACGTGCCATTTTATCGATCACATAACTTGGTGTAAGGGCTGCTCTTCGGCAAGATGCAAAAGTTCTGCTTTTATTATATCTGCTTCATATGCAATGGATTTACTTGCCAAACACGCTTATATGTCGACCTTCTTGATGCCAGTATTTAATTTGTTTTGTTTTTCTACTGTGATAGTAAACGTTGTTTATAACCACTAGAAAATGTTCTTCCAAACGTGCTAGAATTTTTTCAAACTGGTTAAACCTATTAGCAGTAATCTCTTTATGCTAATCTTTAGTTTTTTTTTAGATGTGAAGCATAAAAGTCCATTGTCAACAAAGCCATTCTCAGATTCTATATGGACAAGGATAAGACGTTATTTTTTGCACAATAGCTTCATCACAAAAGAGTTATGATTGTCCAGTTACCCCATAGTTTATTTACAGTACGCCTTGCGTTCAGCCATGTTTTATCTAAATAGTACAATATCTTTCTGTGTTTTCTGATTTGTCGCAAAAAATTTTGCTTCCATGCAATTATCTCATCTTTATCTTTAAGAGCACGGTTACGAAATAGAAAAACTATTTATTAAAATAATTACATTACAAACTCTGTTTAATCACCGAACGCTAATTTCTTTCATCAATTTTTACTAAGTACCACGTTTTAATGCAGGTAAATTTTCATCTTTTTAAAAAACTTTGAATATGTTTTTTAGAGTTGGTTTCTTGCAGAAAAGGAACGGGGAGCAAGCACCAGCATAACCCATCCTTGAACAATTTGTAATCTATATTGTAATCGTTTTTTTGTTTACTTTCCTAAATACAACTAAGCGCCTAAAAACACGGTTTTTAGATAACTATAATGACATTAGTAAGCAAACTGTTACAATAATGAAAGTAAACAAACAAATTTAATCTCAAATCATATAGAAAACTAAAGTATCGTGTAATACTGATTTTGAAAACATGAGTACAAAAGTGATATTCATATGTAACTCGTTTTTATAAAGA
Source organism: Aquatica leii (assembly GCA_035610365.1). NCBI lineage: Eukaryota > Metazoa > Arthropoda > Insecta > Coleoptera > Lampyridae > Aquatica > Aquatica leii. Next base: position 54,748,941 of record CM069432.1, read on the forward strand.
GGAACTTAATTATTTAGTAAACAAATAATAGATAAAAGCTAATTATGAAACTAAAATTTGTTCAAATGTAGTCTAACAGAAATATGATGAGCTAACTGTATAAAGTTATGTCAATCAAGTTTTAACATGTCTCAAGTCATTTTACTATTTTTGAAGACAATGTTGAGGAAAGCACGTCGTACCACTCAGACCTGCCGTTAGTTGGCAGAAGAGTTTTCACAACGCTCTTTTTAGGGTTACAGCACAGCACAGGCCTGTTCAAATGCAGAGACAAAATATTGGGATCTAACATGAAAACCTGCCTAAATCGAATATAACAAAAAAATGCAATTTTAAATTTTCAGTGGACTAAATTACTATGCTTGGTAATAATCTACACATTTGTACATGAAGCCAGTGGTTTGGAAAAAGTTTTCAAGCTGTATCTTAATAATTTTTAAATGTTATGGAATAAACTAAAATAATATTAGTTTGAAATACAAACTTTTTTCAAAAATGTTTAGTTTCAAGGATGGGTAGTGTTACAATACATTTTACTATATTTTTTACACTTACCTACATAACTGAGAAAAGAAATTATAACACAATTGAAACTTAAGTGAAGTATGCAATGAAGTTATATTTTTGAATGGCAGATCACTGTCAAAACAATAGATTTTTTTTGTTAGATTCTATACGTCATGCTGAGTACTTGCTTACTTAATAGATGTGCAATATTGTTTCTATTATAATCATGGCAAACATTAAAAATGCATTAAATAAGTTTGATAACTATAATAAAAACAATAAGCAAGTTAGTAAATTAATGAATAAATCACAAACTTACACAACAAACGTATTAGAGTATAAAGTTTATTTGTTTCCATTTTTAAAATAAAGTTATAAATTTCTCAAAATTTTGTTCATTTATTTTTATAAAAAGAGAAGTATTAAGTTAATGTAGATGTTTTATAATACAAAAACTTTTGATTAATATAGCTGTTATGTATTTTAAATTATAAAATTACTTTTTCTTTATGTATTACACATCTTTGTTTTACACAAAAAAGATAATTTTACAGTACATTTTTTTCAACTCAGCTCTTCTTTCTCTCATTTTCTGTGGAATTATTTTTATTATAACATATCACAACGTCATTTACTCTAACTGCGGATATTTTAAGATTTATGTATTAACTTAAAAGTTTACTAATGAACAATATCTACAATTTGTAGCGTTATTAAAGTAAAATAGTTTAAGTAAATAGTTTAAAACACGTCTTCGTTAATTAATTCAATTAATGTGTGTTTAATCGACGAGTTGTCTTTATTAGTTATCATGTTGTTAATTTTCAATCTACCTGAGAAACATTCAAAAAAATTTAATGAAAACTTACATTTTATTTAAAAAATGTTGTAAATTCCTTAGAAAGTTCTGGCACATCTGTGAGCAAGTTGAAAGTTTCTATATTTATTAGAAATACTATTTTGTTATAGGCAACTAACTATTCAATAAAGTTTGCTAGTAACTGAGTTGTAAATAAACAATCTAACTTACAATACAATTCTTACTATTTATTTAACAAATTTTAACTTGTAAGTAAATAAACAAATACTTTAAAAGTACTAATTATATTATTTATATTTGCAAATATTGATTAATTTCTCGCAATGTAAGTTTTAAAGAATTACTAATAAGAAAAGGTATATTATAAATACGTTAAACAAAAAAACTCTTTAACATTAAATACGGCGAGACAGTTTTTACGGAAAGTGAATATTTGATTGTATTTATTTAATCTGTCCGCTTACCTCGGTGTTAGATTGTGAATGTACATTTTATATAACGTTTGATGGTATTTTATTTATTTTCAATTTATATTTTTCAGTACTAATCTTTGAATTCAATCTAATTTTTTTTTACTTTTTTTTAAGTTTCTGTCACTTAATTTTTTGGTCAGTTAGTTTTAACTGTTTTAGAAACAGGCTTGTTATTTTTTTCAAAGCAAGTATTTAATAGTTATTTAATGAACAAGGTTGTTAATAATAGCGATTAATAATCAAGATCTTTTAACGCCGTGAGCGAATGTAGCGAGCGAACGCGTTAATATTGTAGAGATTATTTGTCGCTGATTAACAAACGAGTTCATTTTAAAGTTTTTTCGTTGATCGTACGTTAGTAAAACGCGTGAAGTTATAAGGAAACTAAATTTTCGTAACTCGTTGTTATATCTAGTCGTGCAAGTCGTAAAAATTAGTGGTTGCTAACGATTTCATTGGTTGCTATATAAAATCGTTCATTAATAAAAATTCGTTCATTGGTTCAAAATCGTTTATTAAATTAAATTGCATTCTTCAATAATTTTTTTAGCGATTCTGGCTTTTGCATTTAATTATATTACTATCGCGCTTCTCAAACAGTTTACTTTTATTATTGTTTTTGGTTATTTCTAACACTTATCACAATTTTCTGATAACTTTAGGTGTTAATGCGTTTCTCATTATTTTTAATTTTTCGAATTGCATATTTTGATTTTAGTATGCTAAAGTTAATTGTTATTCTTTATATTATTTAATATAAATACGACTTAAAAATTATTTTTGCTTCTATTTGTTTAATGTTTTTCCGTGTTAACTTTGTTAGGCAAATTTTAAAAAAGTTAGTTCTTTACCAAAAACGACATACGCTTGCAATAACTATGTAAGCATAATCAGTATTTAACTAATCATATATAGTCGAAATCACGAGAGCTGTCTTATGATTCATACTTGACCGAATAGAAAATTAAAATAAAATAGTATAGATATTTAATTTTTTTTGCAGTTAAACAAAGTTAAACTTCAAAACATCGATAATACTAATAATACTTAGGTTATTTATAACGCCAGCGTACGCCGATAACGTAAACAACGTTCTGTTAAAAATAACTTTCTTTCAGTTTAATTTGCCAGGAATCAAATTTACTATTAATTAAGCAAACTGTTTTTTTATGTCAAAGAATTGTAATATTTTGTGTAATAATTGTTCATAACCATAACGAGTACATTTTAAATATTCAATTATTTTTTAATTTTATCTGTTTTTTTTTATTTTATTTTTTTATTATTATTTTATTTAAACTATTCAATAGTCATGGTCTTTCATTTAATCAAATCACATTATTGTAACCTACAAAATACACAAAGTTGTGATACTTTGATGAAATCAATTATTGTTCTAAAATAAATTTTCAATAATACTAAATAAAACTCGTATAGTGACATTCGTATGCTACAAATTTAAATTAACTTCTTTTTTCCTATCATTGGCATTTGTTAGGTTTTAAATTTCACATATTTAATTAATTACCAAAAAGAAATATACAAACCGTTTTAACAAGTAACTACTTACTACCTCTTTCTGAAACATATTTTATTTCATCCTAAAACTTTGTTTCTAGTTCACTGAACTATTCTTGCTACATAATCTGACAACTGTTTATAAAATCCATAAAAAAAATGTCAAAATCTCAATATGTACTTTATTTTATCGGTATTACAGGTACCTATCACTTATTTTGCGCGTGCTAGACAATAAAGACATACGTTCTAAAAATCTTAAACCTTACGTTGCCTACCTATGAGTCATAAGATGCCTTTAGTGATTACGATTATATCTATTTTATTATAAAAGAAAATACTCTGCATCCAATTCTTAATAATGCTTAAAAAACAATGTACCCCAAAAACAAAGTAGCACCGCAAGTTTTTTTTTTATAGAACGATTCTTTTTTTTAGTAGGCAGGTAATATCCGCTATTACCAATCTACTTTTAAACCAATGAAATCAACGAATTTTTATTATTGCAGGATTTTTTCTAACTAATAAAATTCTGGGAGAGAATTTAGATTTCTATGAATTTTCGAAATAGTTATTTGCGTAAGAAACGTCGAAAATTACATTATAGCATAACGAACGCTAATGCGCTGCGAGGCCTCGCGGTCGAGCGTTGCATGTCAGTTAATTAAAAAATCACCAGAAATATAATGTTGGTACTACATTTATTACCGAATCTGTCAAATTTAGCATTAACTTTAATATCTTTTTTTTTCAATTCTAACTGAATTTCACGAGTTTTTAAATGACTCTTTCATCTGGCGTATACTCGTCCTTATGTATTAATTGGCTTTGAACACTTAGCTTTATGTGGACTTCTAGTTCTTATTTTGCCACACCAGAGCTTTTTTCGCCTATTACGTAACTATGTTGTACACAATTGACGAATTCGGACAATGACCGAAATTTATACCCAGAACGCGTTGTGGACTTTGTAACATGTTCAGATCGCATTGTGGGTATATTTATTAGCATAGTTTCGGCCACTGAGCGAAGCGTTCTACTCACAATCTGTATCGTTTAACGATCATAAACACACCAATTGTCAATTGGTTTTTAATGATGATTAACATTCACTTGCTTTTACCAAAAATGCTTATGTTACACCGTGTGTCCCGGAAATTCTGAAGCATACAGATTAACATGGAGTATTTAAAAATTTTGATTAATATGTCCCCAAAGTGTTTTTAAGATATTTCCAGTATCAGAACATGTGACATGTGTACCAGAGAACGTTTTGTGTAATCATTTTCAAAATTTAATAACAAATATCAAAAATATTTACAAAAATGTATCACGTGGTAAAAAACTTAGTTTATATTTCAGATATAAAGAACGTATCAATAATAGTCACATTGGTCTAGTGACATCAATCGTACAAATGCGCCGATACGTACGAAGTTTCAAATTCCAATGGGGTTTATGTTTGTTTTTTTAGTTTAGTAAAGAGACATAATTTAACGTGTTAATTGTTTTTATTAGACTCATAATGGATTTATTAAACTATTATTTAAAATTTAGTTACAATGAAATGATATCTGCTATTTTTTATAGTTATTTATTTGCTTTAAAAATATTAAAACTTTTTTGGAAGGTACATTTTAATTTATAACAATAAATATATTTAATTGTAATAACACCAGATACTAAGATACATAGGCAATCATCATCGTGTTTGAATCAAGCCCCGGATAAATAATATTTATTTATGATGCTCCTATGAATAACCGATTGGGAAGGGTTGCTTAAATCTAGTGTTCAAAAACCTCTTCGTTTTGTACCGACTCACAGTTGCGTAAAAATTCCATTATTTCCTATTACGTCAACCTACAATTAAACAAAACGTAAGGCGGCGGCTGCAGGCGTCGAAAAACACTGGAACATCCAAAATATCTGATACTTAGTACTTTTCACATTTCGTGTAAAGTTTTTCCTGTTTGTTGTTTAAATTGTTGTATGCGCTTTGTAATTAGTTTTAATATTGTGTTATACATTTGTATAAATAACAAAGAATTGATTTTTGGAGCAGCGAATATTCGTTATTCGTTTGAATTTTGGCGGAATACAACAAACATTTGCTGGAATACTTGAAAATGTGCCCAATTATTCGACTTTCCAAAGAATCATGGATAGGTTTTGACAACTGGGTTTGTTAAAATCCGTAGTGATGATTTGTCTAAACCGGAAATTAGAAGTAAGGAACACCAAAGTTGTATTAGCTGCAGTTTCCATTATAAATGAAAAATCGGTGCGGAATGTTTAGGAAGAAACGGGAGTTTCAAAATCAGTGCTACAATGCATTCTTCAAAAACAACGACACAGGTCCTATAAACTTCGTAGATAAGAATTGCGAGTTGGCGATGACAACTCTAGGGTAGAGTTTTGTGGTTAAATGCAAGAAACGTGTGCCAACAGGGATTTCTTGCGTAACGTTGTTTTCACCGATGAAAGCACATTCATTTTACACAACGCACCTAATCAGAAATGACTATCTTTCTGAAAATTTAGTTTTTTATGCACGACTCGAACTGGAATAGCGCATTTACGGGTTTCACATAAAATAACTTTTTTTTAAGAAATAACCACATTGTAATTTTTTAAAATGTTATTAATAATTGTTTAATCTAATTATAAACAAATTTGCAGCAAAATCAGAAATGACTATCTTTGTGAAAATTTTGCTTTTTATGCACGACCCGAACTGGAATAACGCATTTACGCGTTTCACAAAAAATAACTTTTTTTTAAGAAATGACCACATCGTAATTTTTTAATATGTTATTAATAATTGTTTAATCTAATTATAAACAAATTTGCAGAAAAATCAGAAATGACTATCTTTGTGAAAATTTTGCTTTTTATGCACGACCCGAACTGGAATAGCGCATTTACGCGTTTCACAAAAAATAACTTTTTTTTAAGAAATGACCACATCGTAATTTTTTAATATGTTATTAATAATTGTTTAATCTAATTATAAACAAGTTTGCAGAAAAATCAGAAATGACTATCTTTGTGAAAATTGAGTTTGTTTATGCGGGAATGTAAGCGGAGCGTTACTGCAACTTCGACGTAAAATAATTTTTTTTTAAGAAATAAACACATCGTAATTTTTTTAATGTTGTTAATAAGTGTTCAATCTGATTATAAACAAATTTGCAGAAAAATAAAAAATGACTATCTTTGTGAAAATTGCGTTTGTTTATGCAGGAATGTAAGCGGAGGGTTGCTGCAATTTCGACGTAAAATAACTTTTTTTTAAGAAATGACCACATTGTAATTTTTTAATATGTTGTTAATTATTATTTAATCTAACTATAAACGAATTTTCAAAGAAATCAAAAATGACTATGTTTGTAAAAATCACACTTTTATAATTACATGTTTAAATACATGTTTATTGAAATTGTTTTTATTATTTTTAATAAAAATTATTTATAAATATATTAACTCATGTTTGTAGCATACATTTATATTATAACTTTCATTTCGAAATGTTTAAAGGCTTTATATTGGCATTAAATTCAAAACAAATTTCTATGGCTAGATCCGTGGCTAACTTCACACCGGTAAACTATAAAACCATGAATACACTTATAGAATACAAAAAGTACAGAGCAATTGCAAGAAGAGCAATAAAACCGAATATATAAATTCTATTGATAATAAATCAATAAATAAACAAGCATGTCAAAAAATCAAAAACATGAATGTTTACCAAACACTGTTTCACATAATCGGATTAAACATAAACAACAATATTATAACCACACAAATAGACGTAACAAACATTTTTGGAAAAAACTTTGCCGTAGACTCTAATTCTTCCCAGTACGATTCAGAATTTTTACAGTATAAAGAAACTACAGGAAAAAAAGCATTGTACACAAACAATAATACTAAAGAATATAATCTACCTATAACTATGGAAGAATTTGAACATACTTTACATTTTTGCAAAGATTCGTTTACCGGTATAGATAACGTCCATTATTTTATCATTAAACACCTTCCTGTTTTATTTAAAATTCAACTGTTACATCTTTTTAATCATATATGGAGAAACAACGTTTTTCCAAGACAATGCAGATAAACTATAATCATACCTATATTAAAACCAAACAAAACTAGAACAGACGTCAATAGTTACCGACCAATTTCACTCACTAGCGCCTTTTGTAAATTTATGAAAAGAATAGTAAATAACCGTCTCATCTTAAAAAAACCAAATAAAATCTCACCATACCAGTATGGTTTTAGAAAACATCGATCAATTGTTGACGCTCTCGCACATTTAGGGAGTAATATACAAAACGCATTTGTTAACAGAGAACATCTTACTACAGTTTTCTTAAATATTAACAAAGCATACAATAAAGCCTGGAAATACAAAATAATAAAACAACTACTAAAATGGAAACTCCATGGCCATATAATTTTTTTTATTCAAAACCTTTTAGAATCCAAAGCATTTGTGGTTAGATTAGGTAGTATCTTTTCAGAAGAATACAAACAAGAAAATGAAATTCCTCAAGGCTCTATTTTATGTAGTGTTTTATTCTTAGTAGCAATTAATGGTTTGACCGACAAGCTCCATCCCGGCCTTGAAATAGCTATGTTTGCTGACGATATAGTAATCTAAAACAACGATTATAACATTAATCAAATTCAAAAAAAAGTAACAACAATCAATATATGTGCTAGAAGGATGGTCTAAGAAGAATGGATTATCTTTTTTTGAAGAAAAAACAAAATGTGTTAATTTTAATAGAAAACGAAAATGCCAACAAGCATTGGACGTAATAAAAACAATATGTCACAGTAAATGGGGTTCAACTAATGACACCATATTACAAATCGTAAACACTTTTGTAAAATCAAAAATGGATTATAGCTGCTTCGTATATCAAACCGCAAAACCTAATATATTAAAACTGTTAGATACAACTGACAACAATGGTTTACGATACGCTACACACTAGTCCTACTATTAGCATGTATTCAGAAACTGGACAATTACCATTAAAGTACAGGCACACTCAACTACTTTTAAACTATACAGCTTCAATATTAGTTAACAAACAACATCAAAACTACGTTAATATAACGTCTCCAAGATTTCAAAATTACTACGCTAGCAAACAATTGATATCACCGCCTTTTAACATCAGTGCATATAAAATCCTAAGAAATTTGAAAATTAACAACAAAACAAAAAGCAGATCAATTAGCTAAATTAGCAAGATGCACTAAAAGCAAGATTCAAAAAAAAAGTTACTTTAGCCTAAAAGCATCACTGGAGAAACCTCACAAGCTCACCTTAGAACCATTAGAGACGAACCGATAAAATGGACACCCGGCGTTGAACTCAGCCGCAAAGAAAAATCAGTCATCACCAGATTGTGAATAGGACATACTAAACTAACGCACGATTATCTATGAATTAATAAAGTTCAACTAAACTGTACTGCTTGTTACAATTAACCGTTAACCGTAACCCGTAACTCATATAATAACCGAATGTACTAAATATTGCGATATTAGAGTTATCAACTAAACATTATTACATTAAAATATATTTTGTGCAAGAACATTCATAAATTACTATGTTACTTAAAAGAAACACACCTGTTAAGTTTATTATAGTACTTATACTTTTAGTTTTTACATAAATAATTAAATTTAGTTATAAAGCCAATGACCTCACGGTTATGACTATTCCTTTTTTCTAAATTTAAAAAAAAATTATGTTTGAACCACTAATTTTCTGATTTTTCATTTGTTTGTTTACTAGCATAGTAGTTATCTTTCAAGATTAAAATATGCTTTAACAAAATAAACATTTATAGTACAATTAAAAATTATATTTAATTAAACAATAACAAAAATTAATAATAATTTTTAAAAAAATATGTTTAGAAAATAGAAAATCTGATTTACAGTGTTTAATACACAAAGTTACAATTTATCAAGTTAAAAATATAAGATTTTGCGTAATATTATTTTGTATGTTTTTAAATGTATTTATCTTTCGGGGTCTTTAAAAAACCTTTTTTCGCCTTATTGTAAAAAAATATATTTTAATTTAATTTAAATACTTTGTTTTAACTATAATAAAGTACGTACGTACTTGAAAACATAATGAGTAGATTATACGCGTAATGTATAAAAGTGACAACTGTTGTAAGTTGATAGTTTCATTTTATGTAACTAACTTTAACAAATGTAGAAAATTTATCTTAATATCAAAGTTCTACAACTAACTTAAATAAAATGAGTAATATTATACTCATCACAGTGTGATATTTTAATTTATGATTCCGTTTAAAAAGATAGTATTCACTTTTAGAAAAATCTTATTTTCTCCGGTATTGTATAAAAAGCACCATTCTAGATCCTAATCTCTGCGACTGAAATACGACTTAGCTGAAAAGTACGGTTGATTTTGATCAGAAGTCTCTATTGCCGTGACACTCTTTTTGCTAGTGCGGTTTCCTTGCTACAACAGAATTGGAATTGGCATCATTCGATGTCTCAGATAATTAAAGATAATCCGTCTTTTCGGCTTTTCTGATGAAACGTGTGTCAGAGATCTCAGATAAAGTCACGAACATGCGGGAGTTGTAATTGGGAAATGCTTTCTTAGGAATGACGATAGCTTTCTTGTAACGTTAAGGATTTCATCAAAAGCGCAGAGATTTTGTGTTTCGTATTTCTATTTATTTCTTACTGATATTTATTATAATAACGTATTAAAAACGTAGAAAGGTGAAAATTATAACTTTTTGAATGATTTAACTGTTTTAAGTTAGAACTAACCAATTCTCACAGAACTAAATATAAATTTTATCAAAATGGACTAACATCTACAAAAAATATAAACTTTTTTTACTAAATCAATTAAGCAAACACAGTCAAAAACAATTTTACGCAATTAGCAGAGATGTCGCGTTCCACTTCAGCTAATTGTTAAATAAACAGTATTTAAAATTTGGTTTAAAGTAATTTTATAAATACTTTTAAAGTTAAAATTTAAATTAAACTGTTTCATACTGTTAAATAAGGTAACTGTGCATGTCTTGATTTAATATTAGCTAGTGTGAATATAATTGTCTTTAATTAAATCAGAGCGTAATGTAAAGTTAAATACGTAGAAGTTGTTTAATACATTAAGTAAAAACAGTTTAGTTCTAACAGAAAATGATTAAGTTCTATATTTCTCAACGACGCGTTTAAATGCTAAGAGCTTTTCCATGTAGTGCTATATTTGTTACTAACATAAGCACTGTTATTGCAGGGGATTGTACTGAATCACAATACATCTGCTAGAATCATCCGCAGTAACCAGAGTTTGGTTCTGCAAAGGGTCACCAAGCAAAGCGCTGGAAAATATGTCTGCTCGGCTGTCAATAGCGAAGGAGAAACTTTAAGTAACGAACTTTCGTTTCGAGTTCAATGTAAGTTGAAATAAACATATTTATAAATTTTCTTATTTTTAAGTGCAGTTTGATGTAATTGATAAAATAACTTTCTTTTCAAGAAAAAGACGATTTTTTTTTAAATTTACGTAGCAACTTTTGATCAGCTTCGTTGTAATAAAGACAAAACAAGTAAGATGTGTGTAAACCACTGTATAGCTTATTGATTATAGTCTAAAGGCGCACTCAACCCTGTTGTATTTAGCTGCGGTTATTACTAAACCTATATCTGGGATCATCATTAGAGGTTCGCCGGCAGCTATTGCTTTTATCTTCGTGTAATCGTTAAAGCATCTAAAGTAAAGTATCTTATTTACTGCTATTATTAATAAGTGTCTTTAGCAAATATTTGATGAATAAAGTTTTAATTTATTTATTGCTGTATTATTATGCATTTTAAATGTTTATTTTAACTTTAATAATTACACGTCTAAAATGAGAATAAACACGTTAACCGTTTACGACCGTGTTTGTTAAATAATGATTTTAATTTAAAATAAGAAGTCAACATAAACATAACTTTTACATTTAAAAAATATGTTTAGGTTTTTAATGTCTTAGATTTTCATAAATTATCTATATTTAATTTTTCTTTGATAATTTTTTGTAGTAGCAGAAAAATTACTATTTTTTGTTTGTTAAAAATCGTTTTTTTTACGTGTGATAAAAGTTAAGAATTTTAGTTTACTTAAATATAAAACTAATTGAAACAGTAAAATACCAAAATGAAATTGGAAATTTACATAGATTGTACGCGACTTCCAGCTTAGATTGCGCAGTGATGTAAACACTCGGATTTTTTAGGTTTAATCTTAGTTTTTTTGAGAAAAAAAATTTTTTTTGCCGTTTTGTCGTTTGTAAACTTTAATAAACTGACGTTTTGCAAGACATTGTCGCTTATAATCTACACAATAAAAAAACCGCGAAAACTTAAGATCCCATATGAAAATTAATTGTTTTATTTTAAAAAAGTTAATTTCTTTAATGGTCGTTATTGTAGATAAATAAAACAATTTTCTGTTCTGTTTTTATTATTTGTTTATTTTTTGTAAATAATTAGGCGTTTCATGACTTTTGTCGATATTTGCCATGTAAAAAGTCAATTTTTTTAAACTAAAGCATATTTCATTTGTGCTACAACCTAAAACAAATTAATTACTTGTTTTTGTCAATTATTAAAAAATATATTATTGTCTATAACTAAAACAGTAAGATTATGTGCAGACTATAAAGTCGTAGTAAGGAAACCACTAATACCTAATTTCTAAAACTTATTTATTTAAAAAATTTCGGAATGTAGTCATTATTTCTTCTAAACATTTTTAAATTACACACAAACTACACTACAAACTCTCAGGGTTCCCCGAAATAATTCCAAAGGTTCGTAGAAAATTAAAATAGATTTGGAGGTCCCTGAACGTCAGTGTATCCCCGCAAGGTTTATTATAAAATAAAAAAATGATGACACATTTTTATTAATATGAAAGCTAAATAAATAATAATAAATAAATTGGTGGCGATTTTTACGTCCTAAATAAAATATAAATATGTACAAGTGGATAAAATAGAAATAATAACAGGCATCGCGGTGAGTCAGGTCCATCTATACAGGTTTATATAGGAACGCAATAGAGCCAAAGTGCATATAACAAATTTTCTAAGTCGAACAAAAAAAAGTATAATCCTTTGAATTGTTACGCAGATATCGTACTTTTGTTACGTAAGTATATTTGAATAACATTGTTATGTCAAGTCATAATCTTGTTCAAGTTAATTAAAAAAATGATGTATCACAGTCATCAATACAGTAATATCTTAACATTTATTAATGATTTTTTCTAATACAGATGTGTTTCTAAAGAATATATGAAGAATTCTATAAAAGAGGTTATACATATTGAGTTTTATAATTTAATATGATGCACCCTAAAAGTTATATCTTACTATTTTATATTTTTGTTTATTTTGTTTACTTCCGCAAATAACCAAATTCGCAAATGTTTGAAATTACTGTATATTACTGTATTAGTATATTTTGTTGTTAATTAATTTAAATTATTTATTTTTCTTAAAAAATTAATTGGTACACAATAAGAACATTTACATGAAATTTTATCCTTACATCTCAAATAATTAGTTTAAGGGAACGTTACATTGCAGAATTCTATTTATAAATATTATAATTAACAGTGGTTTGTTGCAAAGTAAAATTTTGATATATATTTTTTCCTATATCTTTTTGGGTCCCTTTTTTTAGATAACAGTATGAGTTAGCATAAAAATGCAGACAATAAGTTATTGAATATACGAAATATGGCTGTATTGCGTCACCAGGAAATAGTACTTTACCTATGTATATTTAATGAAACCTTCTACGCTTAAGGAACATTTAATAAAAACCTATTGTAACAAAAAAGATAAGGATATAACGTTTTTCAAACAATCTAAAACAAATATTTGAAAACACCGACATTGCAAAAACATCTACAACATCTAAGAGAGATGACGATAAAGTCCGTGTTTCTTATAATATTTCTTTAATGATTGCAAAGTCCGGAAAACCGCACATTATTGGAAAAAACTTATTCTACCCAGTGTAAGTGAGGTAAAACGCACCGTGTTGCACAGACCAGCCTTCGGTATTATAAAAAGAATTTTCCTGTGTACTGTACGAAAAAGGATCGACGAAATGGCTTATTGTGTAGAAAAATCTTTATGTGACTAATTAAAAACATCTGACTTGACTAGTCAACATTACTAGAATACAAAACTTTACTTTTAGATTATGTGAGATTCGTAAACGAAAAATTTTTCCAAGGATTGTTATTTTCTAAACGTTTGAAAACTGATACGAAAAGTGACACGTTATTTACTAAAAAAAAGATGTTTTGATGTAAAAGCTATACCCTTAATTAATATTATCTCCGTTGCTACTGACGGTGTACCGGCAATGATAGGACTACAACGACGTGTTCTAACATACTTAAAACAAGCTATACCAAATGTATTACTGGTACCTTGTGTTATTTCTCAACATCATTTAGTTGCAAAGAATCTTAGTAAACGTTTGGATAAATCACTACACTATGTCATTAGAGCAGCTACTAAAATCAAAAAAAATTAGAGATATTTGCTCAACTTTGTTTGGAAAATGATGAGCAATATAATCATTTACTACTTAACACAGAAGTACGTTGGTTATTTAAAAATGCTTGTTTGGATCGTTTCTATTCGCTCTTTGATTCAGTATTAGAATTTTGGATAGTAAAGGCAATGATTTACAGCACAATTTAATTATCTGAAAAAATTGCATTGCTTATATGATTGATTTATTTGCCTCACTTAACGATACGATTTTGCAAATACAAGGTGACAAATTAAATTTAATCAAAGCTAAAAGTGTAGTGTATACGTTTGTTGCAAAACTTTTACGGTACAAACAAAACTTAGGAAAAAGAAAGTGTTCTTAGTATCCAAATCTTGTTTTAATGCAAAATAGAAATGAAGATTTGTTTGTTTATGCTCAACACTTAACGGCGCTTCATTCGAACCTTAATCGAAGATTCAAAGACAATTTATTGAATTATCTATAAGTGAGAAGCTAAAACTAATGTTTAAACAAGGATAATACGACAATTTCTAGTTACCAAAAAAATCTAGTTTTATATCAAGCATTATCGGCCATTGTTCAAAAGCTGTTGATTGCTTTTTTGTTTTCCTATTTGGTAGAACTTAAATTCAGTGCTGTTGTAAGCCTCATCACAAAAAGTAGAAACCGACTGAAAATTAGTACTCGTGGAGATTTGCGGTTGCTATTCACAAACATTGAGCCAGACATAAATACATTCATAAAATCCCAATAGGTTTATCCATGTCATTAAAAAAAAAATTTTTATATCAAAACAAAATAATTTCAATAAATAATTCTTCAACAAAATGTTTTATTTATATTTTATTTTTACGTTACCATTTACTCTTCAAGACATCAAAGTTAAATTTCTAATGTTTCTATTATGCATTTATGTAGTTTTTCCACTCAAGAACTTGTGAGCAATTTTGTACTATGAAAAGGGGTCCGTGTGCCAAACAAGTTTGGGAACTACTGCTTTAGATAAACAAAAATGCAAATTTGTAATAAAGAACATTAGATATTTTGGATATATTTATTAAAAAAAAAGCTCGAAAAAGTTTCCTACAACTGTTTTTAGGGATTCACACACTTGTCTTAATTTGATTTCAAACCAAGCTTTCAAAAAACCAACCCAAGCATTTAAATAATTAGGTCAAGTTCAATATTAGCCCAGTCACGTTTTTACAGATTAAGCATTAATACTTTTGCCTAGTTTTTAAGCTCACAAAAATAATATTATCTTGATGTAAAATTTATACCCCAAAATAAAGTTCATCAAAGGCAATTTACACTAATCATTTGAGCAAACGGCTACGTTACCTCATAACTCGGAATTAATTTTACGTCAAGCAAGAACGCGTCATCAAGTATACAAATTCAAACCTCGCATTGTGAATGCTTTGTAAGGGTAGTATTTTGTGCTTATTACTTTGCTTAGTACACGTGAATAAAACTAGTATTGCTATAATCATAAAATGTTTGTTGTGTATTTCTCATTATCAAATTATTATTAGATAATTAAGTAATCGTAACTATGAATTTAGATTTATGTATCCATTTTTTTAATAACACGTTCACTCCTTTCACTTCAGTTTGAAGTTATGAGGTAAGCTATGGGTAATTGTTTATATTGTTAATAGCGTGGCAGTGAACTATAACATGTGCAGGGTATAAATGTGTTATTTAATACCTAACAGTTTTGTTTGTCTTTATAAGTCAATGGTTTGTTAGCTTTGATGTTGAGTTTTTTAACAGAAAACGTTCAATTAAATGCTTGTAAACGAGATTGGTATTAAAATATGTCGTTATATTGAAAAACATAAAAAACCTATCTTTGTTGCAAACATCAATATTCGTTTGCTGGTGTAATTACGTAGTGACATAAAAACTCTAGAGCCACAAAGTGATAAATTCAAATTTATGTAAATTATTTTAATATTAGTGTGTTAAAATGTATTTAAAAGTCTCTAAAATGTTATCAAAAATTAAAGAAAACGTTTTAAAAATTTTGTAAATTTAAATACTAGAGTATTGGCAACTATGCTCTATATAACATTTAAAAACGTATTTTATTTTACGTGTACTGCAAGTGTAATATAATTTTTTTTAAATAATGGCTGGTTGCTTACATACCGCTAAAAAAACTTAATTTTTGTAATCATTAATCTGTTCTACAACTTTGTTGAAAAAAAGTTTTTTAATTTATTAAGCGTAATAAACAGTATTAAGAAATTACATAACGTAATGGAATTACGACTAACCAATGTTAAATATGTATATACATATATGTTAATAAATATTAAACTGTATTATAAATAATAATGAATACATTTAAAAAATGTAAAAAATCAAATTAGTAATTTGCATTATTATCTAAATACTTTGCATTAATATCTAAATACTTTAATGATTTCAATACTTATGACTGCCATTTAAGAGATGTTAGGAAATTGGGAGTCAACCTTATTATGCGTAATTAAATTAAATTTCCAAATTTAGTTTCTGTTGAACTTTCAGAAGATAATTACGCTAAATATTATGTGTCAAATAGGAAATTTATTGGCGGTTTCTTGTGACATTTTTGTTATAAAGTTAATTTATTACTAAAATCTTTATGGTTACTAATTACGTCAAAGTTAAAAAAGATACGTGAGTTTGTTTGTTCATAATGTGAAAAAGCAAATTAATTATAAGTAAAAAATACTTATACTAAATTAAAAAAGAACGCTTTGAACTTATTTGAATATCAACAAATTATTTCACTTGTTTGTTAAATAAAGTTACGCCATTTGAAGTATAATTAGATTATGTTGTTTACTTTAGGTTATTATAATTTTTAGTTTTCAATATATGATTTATAAGATTTTTGTTTTTGTTAATTTTTAAAAAGTTAAAAAAAATACAGCAATTACGTTTAGTTTTTTGCTTAACGTTATTGTTAAAAATAGTTAAACATATTTTTGCTTCGTGTTTGTCAACAATTACTAAGGGTAATTCATTTATGGCAATCAGTGTGCAACAACTGAAGGTACTGTCCAGAATTAACATTGTTGCAATGCAGCAAATAATAGTACACTGTGTTCAGAAATAATTGACGGGCGTTTAAATGTGGTGCTCATTAGATAATTTTATAAAATTGGTACTAAATATAACACGTAAATTTTTTTAGTAATATTTAAATTTATGATAAAGGGAATAAGATAAATTTATTTTGTCACTTAATTCACAAGACAGAACACAATTTCAAATACTTATAAAGACAAAGTTCAACAGAAGTTAAAGTATAGTATAATTAACGAACGTAAAAAAATATACAATTAATTTTACACCTGTTCAAAATCTTGTCTGTCTAAATTTAACAAGTTCACTTTTTTTTTAGTATTGTTAAAAAGATTTTGGGTGTGATACTGTAAACAGCTTCCGTTCTCGTGTTTTGCAAGTCTAGTGAAATTAAATCGCGTGGTCGTGGGGGCCATCTGTTTTTACTTATCAATCGGTCACCAAAGAACTGTCGTAAATAATTTAATGTTATTCTAGCGGTGCTCTCATCTAGTTTAATATAACAACGCTGTAACTCATCGTCATGTATTCATTAATAAACGGATCCAAAACTAACTCTGTATAAGTGTTTGCATTAATATTTTCATTAAAAAAAATAAGACCAACGATTCTACGTTGTGACATTGCGAACCACACTCCAATCTTCTGCGGATGAAATGTTGTTTGTACAAAAATATGCGAGGTTTCTGTTTACAATTATCTACTATTCTAAGAAATTACATATCTACTAAGATGAAACCATGCTTTATCACAGACAATTTAATTACTAAACTTACTTCATCAACTGCAATGTCTAGTGGCTGAAACACTACAACCTACAAAAATGAGTAATAATGATTAAAAATTAATTGACTGCATAAAAACTTACGGTATTCTCTAACTTCTCACTTTGCTCTTGTAATTTTATACTCTACAAATTAAAAAAGTCAATTGTAAAAATTATTTTGGTAGTTGATCTAGGTCAATTGGTATAATTTAATTAACACGTTACTTACATTGTCACTGTCAAACACACTATTATCAACAAAATATAAATGTGGAACTGCTTCAGCCACAATCAAATCCATTTCAGAAGGTGGCTCAGGTGGCGACCCACCACCAGTGGTTTTTCGTCCAATTAATGGCTTAATGATTCGCATTGAACTTTCTTCCATGAATCTTCTTTTTGCCTGTTACAAGATGTAGTTTTTTTTATCTTCCAGAACAGGCAGATATATGGTCTAATAATTTCAACCAACGTTTTTTTTCTTGCTCATCCCAATTCATTGTTCTTCCGCGCTTCATTTTTTCAATCTACAATAAAATAATCATTATTTTATATATCACTTTTAGTTAATATTTTCAAAAACGTCACTTACCGACATAATACGTAAATACAGCTGTTGTTTTGCAATGTTGTCACATGATTTTTTTTTAAATGTTACATTAGTAGTTTACTAGTTAGTACCATACTAAGTTCGTATTACAAGGAACTATGCATACCAATATTTTAGCGGATACTAGAATCCTACTAACTAATAGCATACTAACACCATACTAACTGTGCGACTATGCATAAGGCTGTATATGTTTATCAGGTACACTATTTTTATGGCCTAATATGCAATATGTCAACATATTAATTTTTTTGGTTTGTAAAATTTTATCACTTAAACTAAAGAAAACCAAGAAATAGTAATCTAACAAAACAGTACCTACCTAACAAGTCAAAATTAAAAGAGAGTTATTCTAATTTGGGCAAACGCTTCCTGTTTAAATTAAAGTTTATTTACACATTATGAGTCAAAAGTAGGTCTAAAAAATTTAACTCAAGATTCCTTTCGTTAAAAGTTTTTATCCAAATAAATTTTTGTAATAATATACCTTTTTAAAAGTATACAGGATATTTTTCTTATATCTCCTAAAGATTATTTTTATATGTGGTGTCGTGAGTGTCACTATTAATAGCTATTACCTGGTGTAGTACCAGCAAAACGGAGAGGCCACTGGTGTAGAAATATCACTATGGTGAATCTTTTTTAAAATGTTTGTTGCGCCTCTATATATTATAATTAAACTAATCATATCATCAAATACCTAGATAATTTTAAAAAATAACTTCTTTTTTGAGTAAATCGACTGTTTACATAACAATTCAGAAAATAAATATCTACAAGACAACACATGACAAATAGTTTACTACAAAATTCTTTAAGAGCCATTGTAATTAGTTCTTGCAAAACTGTTCTTTTACTGTAAATCCGTTGCTTAAAATATTACTAAGCGCTCTATTGTGAGGAAGTGCACCGTTTTGCTAAAACTACATTTGTAATTTGTAAAGGAAGAATCTAATTTTTTGTACCTACCTCTAATTTACTCTGTATATAAAACATAAAAATTAAAAAAAAAAAATTGAAATTCATAATATACATATGTTAAATTTGTATTAAAAAATATTAATAAATCTTTTTTTTGTGGCTTTATAAAAAAATTAAGTTTATAATAGTTTCCCGGAGACAAAACCTTAGTTTGAAAACTTACACAAAATATTAATTTATTCTAAATAGTTAAGAGTTAAGTGAAATTCTAAACAAATTTTAGCTTGTATTATATATTTCTAAAATTGCAAAGAGACAAAAATTTTTTTTTACAAAATCAATAATTAATGAAAAGGAATTACTGTTAGAACGAACTTTAAACGCAAATAACAATAATCGCAAATTTCAAAGAGAATGAAAAAAAATTAGTTCATTTCCAATAGATTAATTTTCAATAACGTACTTTTATAATGAAAGTTTGAGATCAAGCATGTCTTCAATTATAATTTTGATTGGTATGATCGAGTTTAACAGGAGATATTACATTCCAACACTGAGAATTTAATTTAAAAATCAAATAATCAAACACTAGATTTAAATGTGATTATTGACAGTAATTGGAATCTAAAGAATTCAAACCGTGATTACAGTCGAATAGTAAAATTTTCTGTATAATTAATTTTACACTTTGGAAAAGTAAATAAAAATAAAGTTTAATGGATTTATTTTTTGACATTAACGTATTGTAACAATAAGTACTGCTTACACTGTTCTCAATGTATTTTATTTATGTAAGATAATATTTATTGATCAAACGTAGGTTTGCAATATTTTTGCATTACGGTTTAGAAGAAAACATTTTTAAAGTCAAATTTGTAATAAACTGTACCTATTTCTTTAGTCTGTCACTCCATCAAAATGTTTTTCCAAGTATTATATGCAATATTTTACCTTGTAAGCTCTTATGTTGGAAGTATGTTAGTAACGACTCGTTTTCTAGACATTTTTTGTAATAATCATTTTTATAGCAATATGCATCTTTTCGTTGTGTTCTCGTTTCTTTCTGTCTATTAGGATAACAAGAATTCTTCTCCAATAACGCGTCGTTAGAGATACTCATTTTGTAATGTTTCAGCCTACGTTCTACATCGTATTTCATTCTACAATAAGCAATTTTTGATGCTTAGTTTTGCATCGTATATATTGCGTATATTATTTTTTATGTTTGTATTTTAATTAATCTACATACTTTACAAAACCAATTATATAATATTGTTTTTAAAAAGTGTGCAACAAACGTAATTCACAATTACTGCACGTTTGTAAGTGATTGGTATTAAAGTAACAAACAAATCAAAACAAAGTAATAAATTTTGCAAAAAGTCAAATATGGTTCGTATGTAATTATTATTTTTACGATTTGATTTTAATTTTTTTTAATTTTTCTTTTTAAATTGTTTATGTTTAATTTTTATTCTTGTTTTGTTATTTTATGCTTATATTCATATAGATTTCATTTAAAAAAACTTATAGCTAGTTATCAAGTATTAGATTGTGTGCGTAGGCCACAGCAACAGCAACTGACTAAAGCAATCGACGTATTCAAATGACATTTGTAACCTCTCTTGAAGCTACGTATTTTATTTTAGTAGTAGACAATGCCGCTATTCTTTAATGTGTTTAATCTTGTGACATAGTCACTCATTGATCTTTATACATCCAATTAATTTTTGTTATTGCCGTAATACGCAATACCGTTTGTGGCGGTTTCTTTTACTCATACAATAATTTGTTTAACAGATGCCAAAGCTCACAACGAGGATTTTTCAGAAACCAAAAACAGCAAACGTGATAACACACGCAGCAAACATCAGAAATCTTACCGTTTTACGACTCGAAACATTTAACTTTTTATTTCTTATCAATGTAGCATTTACCGGGGATAGGCCTAATTTCAACAATTACGTTTTTGTGTAGTTTTAATTGTTTTTGCAGCACGGTCACGATAGTTCTCAAAACCAACAAAATCCAATTTTGACTACAAATTTAGTCAACAAATGTTAACGCTAAGTACGTCAAATTGTACCTTTTTTTTATTTAATTGTAACTTATTCCCATCTTCATCCATTCGTTTCCTAGTTTCCGTCCAAAACATATCGTAATTTAATAAAAAACTTTGATTTGTGTTTATGAGTATTCGTGGCAGTTCAGTCGTATGCGTTTTAAACAGAAACTAGAAAACAGATAATTGAAAATGTGGTGATAAGGATAAATTACAATAAAAAGAAGAGAGAGAACAATTTGACGTACTTGGCGTTAACACACTACCTACCGAATTAGAATAATTTCGTATAATATAAAAGAATTACATTAAAATTAAGAGCAAAATAAATTAAATGTAATTATAAACACAAACATATAAGATACATTGAGGACAACGGTATAGGTATAGGCAAAAAGCTTTTTTTTTTATTTTTTTGACCAATAATTTTAAAACGATTAAAAAAATTGGTTTTGCCTTAACCAACGGTTAGACAGGTTACTTGTTTTGAAAATGGAATATTCTGGTAGAGAAAATAAAGGTGAAACTGTTAAAAACAAGACTCTGAGGAAATATTTACAAGACGATTTTTGAATTTGAATAAGGTATGCTTGTAATTTGGGTCTCACTAATGGTCGATCGTTAAGAGAACATCCTGTTGAATCGGGATTGAAAGCACGAATTTTTGTTGTAGAGCTTAATTATTTAGTAAATACCTGGTGCGGTACTATACAGGTCGAGGAGAAGAAGCAATTGTTTTATGAAGTCTAGACATTGATACAATAAATGTATGTCTTTACAATAAGGACATGTTAAATTCTAAGCTTGTAAAGAGTGCAGTGAATTGTAAATGTGAGATGGTTTCGAGAGCCATTGTAATTTATTTTTGTTTTTATTAAAAGCATTGTAGGGTTTGTAATGAGGTTCGGATAACTATTTTATTGAAAACGCATTTATTTTTAAAATTACGTTTAGTAGTAGGATCTCCATTATTTAACGATAAGAAAAATAATAAAAAACCAGTTTAATCGTCAAGGCCTAATGCTTTTATAGCGTTTACACAAGTTTGATGAGCGTTTAAAAATCGTTTCAAATTTTGTAGTGTAGCGAATGTCACTTCAAAATTTTATTTGAATACATAGTACCAATGCGTCTTTTATTTTGACACCTTTCGTTTAAATTTTGATAAACTGAAGTATAATGATCATCAGTAACTTGAAGTTCTAATATTACTGATAAAGCTTCTCCAGACAATACTGATTTTAATTATTGAAATTTTTGAGATAAGCGTAACGAATTGTTGTTCAGAGGCTACAGAAGTAATTTTTATACGACGTGGAGCACCAAACTTTGATTGTTAGTAAGGTTGCGTTAATAACCGCAAAATAAATAAAATTAAAATCACTTACGAGTTGTCTGCACAGGCCTGGAATGGTAGCAATTTTCTTAGTCAATTTGGCCAGATGACAAGCATAAAACGATTCGTCGAACTAATCATGCACCGCCGCACAGTGGGATATTTGACGAATCTGAGCCGCAAAAATTACTATTATGTTTTAAACTAATTTAAATGTATCAGTTAGAAATTAATGAGGCTGCTTGTAAAAAAACTTTTGACCTATTTATAAGTTTCTGGGATACACTGTTAACAATTCAGAGAAAAGGTGAGATTTCCTTGTTTGATGATACATTAGTGACCATCAAAAGATTTCATCGGCAGTAACATTTGTAAAATCTCATTTAAAAATGATTTTGGCTTTGTCTTGTTATGGTTCTCATACCCGTCAACACTAGATTCGAACTCAAAAGGAATCTATTGAGAATATTCTCATAACAACAAACTCTGGAAAATTTTGAGCTATATTTTGACGAAAAGATCGGAAATCAACTCTTCGGCTTGTTCTTCTGACAATTGGCTGATAAGTAATATAGCATTTTCTATTACAATTGGACCATGAATTAAAATCTTGTGCATTGTGGGCGGCATTGGGTACTAATAATACAATTGCACATAGAGCTCAGCTATATATTTTTTGAACTTTTGCACGTTTTTCTTTGATTATTCTCCGTAGTTTAGAAAAACGACATTTGGCCGCCCAAATTCTTCAAATATCCTACTGTGCGCCGGCAAAACTCGTAGTCACGATGTGTTTTGAACGGAAACTAATGACTAAAAATGTGTTGATAAAGATCAGTAACAATAAAAGGAAGAAAAAGTACAATTTGAACTTGACGTTAACAACTACCACCGTGTTTTTGGCAGCTTCTTTCAACACTGACATGCACATAAAATTGTCTAAGTAAATTGCTATTATGATTAGCTATATACCTATTCATCTCTTGACATTGTTCCGCATTGCTATAAATTGTAATTTGTAATAAATTGAACAAATAGTTTCTTCCTCGAACTCGGAGACTGTTTAAAACCGTAAAATGACGTCATAGAGTAATTTTGTTGTTGTAAAATTTTTATGTTATTAATGCCAGCAATTATTAAATTAACTTTTCTACCACCTAGTAAGTGTCCATCTATTACTTTTCTTGAATATAAACATACGCGTCCAAACACATTTTATAACGTTTATTTTTCTATTATGTTTACGTGTGGATTGCGTAACAACCACAAGAAAAATGTATTTTTCCGTCGACCGTTTATTAATACTTGTATTAACGTATAATAATGTATCAAAAGTAGTGCGGTAATAGCGCCTATTACCGCACTACTTTTAAACCAATGAAATCAACGAATTTCTATTAACGCTCGATTTTTTTCTAACCAATAAAATCGTAGAAGAGAATTAAGATTTTTATAAGGTTAGGTATATCGTATTAGTTAGCGTTTTTAAATAAAAAAAAAATTAAAAAAATTCACCTGTGCATTATTATAATTAAACATTTCCAATAATTGTAGGTTAAGTAACCTGATCACTAAAATGAAAACAAAATCATATACTTTGGAGTTACCAAGATGCGAAAAGAAGCTGATAAATAAAGTCCTCATTAACAATAATTGTGGTCTACATCATCTGAGTTGCCATTACGTAAATATTGTTATAAACAAAAGTAACACAACAATATGATAGAAAATATATATTTAATCTATAAGTAGGTGAACTAGTTTCTTCTATCTAAAGCCATCATTCATTAGCGACAACACTAAACTATAATTCGTAGCATTTTTTGTACTCAAACCCAATCTGTCGTAAGAATTTGTTTATGACATCTGGTTCACCGTTGTAATTAACATTCACTTACATTTACCAAACTAAAATATTTATTGTTACAACTTTCTTATCTACATAAGTAAATATGTATTCAAATTACCATTGTTTTTATCGTAGATTTTTAATGTTTCCTGGTTAGCCTATAGTTTTACTCTTAATAACAATATTCGTCATTTATGAACCATTTTTAAATGTATAAACACTTTATTTGCTTTATAAATAATTTTGATTTGCTTTTTACATCTAGTTCAGCTTCTGTGTACAAAAAAAACAATCCCACGATTACCTTTCGGCTGATAAAGAGAACTTTTTAATGTTTCGAGATGTAATTTTCTTCGATTACCTAGCATACTTTTAATCACATAAAACTAAAAAAATTTTTCAATCATTGATATTTTCAAAACTAATTATAATCAATCCGATTAAAATTTAATTGACGCGTTGAGGTTATATAGCATTCCCGTTACTCAAAAATCTCACTACCGTTGATACAAAAATAAAACAATTGTTTAGTAGATAAAATTAGTAAATGCAAAAAATTAATAAGATACGATCGACGGAAAAACTTAAAAACCAACTTGTTTGATAATATGCAATTAATAATCTCGACAACATTAACGCTCTCGCTCACTGCGCTCGCTCGCGCGTGAAAATGTCTCGATTATTAATTGCCTTCATTATCAACCTTGTTGGTTAAATAACTATTACACCATGTTACATGCTTCGTAAGCGCAGTTAATTTTTTCTTAACCGTTCTTGTTGTCAAGATGGCAACTTCTCTTCGATAACATTAGATTAACATGGTAGTGTACCAACTCACTATCGTGACTAACAACAATTTGCTTTCTTGCTTTTACATTTTATTGTTGACTATGCTACAACAGCTTTGTACTTTAGTTTCATTGTAAGTTTTTGCTACCAGCCTAGTTTTTTTCATACTTGACAGGAAAAACACAAAATAGCAGATAGATTGTCTTTTGAATGTCGCAAAGTATTGTTTACCGTCAAACGATCTATGACTCATAAATCTATACACAGCTGCAATAGCGGCTGGTTCATAAAGGCTTTAGGGCGTGAGCCCCTCAGACGTTTATTAAAACAAAAAAAGGTTCGGGCTACAATCATTTGAGCCCATGGTTGTATATGTAGCCGAGCATTCTAACGTGACGTCGAAACCTTCACTACAAGAAATTATATGCAATTTTAACATCGGAAATGGTTTACGCGCATGTAGCCCGCGATGGTTTCAATACAGTAATCATGAAGTAGTAGGAGTTACACAACGTGTTCTAAGTGAATTGATATTGTCGTACGTAATTTTTGATAAATACGAAAAAGTACTGTACAATTTTTTTAATTGAATTTGTAAAGCTGTTGTCAACAGTTGATCGTAATATACCTGTTGAATCATACTGGATGATACTAATATTTTTGAACGTCTACACATATTCAAATAATATTATTCTACGTTTATTGTTAATGAGCAATGAGTAATTGAAAGAGTTTACACAAAACAAAAATTTATGGTTTCCGATTGAAAGCAGTAAACTAAAGAAATGTGCAATTACTATTGCAAAATGCAAAATTATTCAAAAAAAAATGCAAAACGCGTTTTTTTGCTTTTTGATAGAGCTGCCATTTGTAAAATCACGAAACCAGGACAAATAGGTTTCAAACCCCGAACTTTTAAACTGCAAACCTAGAAAATCGTTTAAATTTAAACTTTGACATTTAATCATGGCAAATTTAAATTATTTAGTATCTACGTCAAAAAATTTTCTTAAACAAACAGTTAAAAAGTGTATGTCTTTATTATTTTTGTATTCATTATTAACAATACACAAATGTATCATGTATATACATATACTGTAAGTAACTTAAATATAGTTTTAAAGTAAAAATTTAATTTATTAAAAACATGTATTAAATTCTACACAAGAAACCTTTCTAGAAACGATTTTCTATATTAAAAGTAAAAGTAAACACAAATAATTTTAGTATTCTTTAATTACAACAAAATTATTTTCTTGTATCAAACATATTAATGAGCATTAGTATTCTTTCGATAAATCAGTAAAAACTAACCCAAGAAAGGGTTGAAATAAAATCTCTTGGAAGGCCAAGTCCACTAAGGAAATCAAGCAGAAAAAACTCAAAAAATTATTTTTTACACAGCGTTTTTTTAGTGCACTTTATAATAAGAATAAGTGGGGATGTGGATGTGACGCGATAAATGCATTGTTTTGCTTCCCATGTTTATTGTTTTATTCCGATAGAATTGACAAAACGGACGAGGTTAGGATGTAGGTACAAACAAATATTTAAATGAGAAAATTTAACACATAAAGTTTTTGTACGCCATATACATTGCTCAACGGAATTTGTTTGTTAACTCCAAAAAATAATAATAATATCTGAAAACGTTCATATCACCTACTAGCATTTTGAAAAATGTAGCCTACCCTAAGCCCAACCTCACCAGCCGCCACTGCAGAGCTGTATGTATTTATTCCATGGAATTTGCACTAAAATTTAAACCCAGGAATAACATCATTTTTAGCTAACCGGTTCATCTTTACCATTCAAAGATGACAAAAACATTTATGTCTTCGTTTAGCATTAAGAACAGCGTTGACTTCAGAACTTAAGTGCCGTATTTTCATAAATCCAAAACGTAACACGTTCAACAGTTTTAAAAAAGTATATTTAAATTAAATCTTTTTTAACAACTATTATAGGATACATATAAAAAGTATTGAATAAAGTGAATAAAGTAAGTATTGAGATAATACATACTATATTCATATCACATTAGCGTGTGTAAATGCCAAATCTATTATACACATAGTTACTTACAGTATTACACATAAATTGATTTGAATAAAAATTTAAATTTAAAAATTTTCTACTTTAAACAAGTAGTTAAATTTAAAAAAAACACTGAAGTGTATAAAAATTAGGTTTTAAAGTTTTTGTGTTTTAAAATAAAGTATCTTGTGTGCTAAAAGATTACACATATTTTGCTGTTGAAGTTCTCATATTACTTTTAAGTTAATTTTACCGACGTCCGCAACAATAAATGTTTTGTAATTTTACAAAATGTAAGCCGGAAAAGTTACAAAATGTAGTTTGTAAAGTTTAATCTCATTTTTCTAATAAAGTAATTTTTCCAAGAGTTTAAAAAGAATAGTTTATTGCCGCTTCCTCAAAATTTTACTTTGCTACTTACGATGTATTCTCTTTATTACTCACAACTTGAACATTTTTATATAAATACATATTTCTCCAGAGTACTTTAATGCGGATATAATATTCTCTTTTTAAATTTAGAAACAAGAATATCTTTCTTTTTATGAGCACTAAGGGCCATTTCAATCTCTTATAATCAAGTGCTGTACCTTAACACTTGATGTATTTCCATACGGTATTATAAATTTACACATCCCTATATTCAACTTATTAAACTTTCTAAAACGTGTTGAGTTTCTAAAGCTAAACGTGAAACCCAAGCCTATTTTCAATTTTGAATATTTATAAGGTTACGTTTAGTTTATTTAGTGCTGGAATTATCAAGGGATAACAAACTGTCCTGGTCAGGGTAATACATCACTTGTAAAGTGACAGGTGGCCCTGAGGGTTGCAAAATGCCCCAGAGACAGTAGCGCACACAACTGACGCTAATGGACCACGTGAGAAGAAGAGTCAAAATGAAACAGGAAGTACAAGTCATACAGGATTATTTTACTTATACATTACTTTTTTTTTAAATAATTGTTTTAAGCGAGAATATTTATTAATTAAAACAATATTAACGGATCTGACGTTTAGCATATATATAAATGTGTGTACATTTACTTCAAAGAGTCGATAGGTTAGAATATAAATTGTTTCAAAAGAAGTTATTTCTTATTTGAAAATCGATTGAAAGTATTGACATTTTTTATGCATTTCCAGACTCTCCTACATGCCGATTCGATAGAATAGTGGTTGTAGGAGCTTCTCGTGGAGAAAGTGTAGATATCGCTTGCGAAATAGAAGCGGACCCTCCAGCTAAAACCTATAAATGGAAGTTCAACAACTCGGGGGAAACATTAGAAGTTGCCAGTGAAAGATTTGCTAAAACGAGTAACGGCACAACAAGTATATTGCGATATACTCCGGTGTCGGAACTAGATTATGGATCGTTGTCTTGTTGGGCAATTAACTCTGTTGGACACCAGCTCCAGCCTTGCGTTTTCCAAGTTGTCGCAGCAGGTAACATTTATTTATTTTTATTTATAACATAATTATATTTGGATTAATGTGTTCTTGTTTATTATTGTTGTGTTGTAATTTATTACTTTACTTTTAACCCGTATATAAGTATATTATAAAAATTGAATATCTCCCTTGGGTGTTAAGTAGATTGAATAATATTAAATTATACAAATATTTTAAGTATGTCTATTTTAAAATAAATTAAGAGGTGCAGGTATGTACTATTTATTAAAATTAATACAAAGTTTTTTTAAGCTAACCTATTAAATCTATTGTTTGTAAAAACTTCTTAAAAGTATTTTCTTTTACATGCGCCTGAACTCGAATAAATCTTTAACTATTCAAACTTGTATTGGTATATTTTACAAGACACGCAATTTATTTTGTGTATAGACTGAAACATTTAATTATTAAAAATTATAGACTTTTTTATACAAAATCACCAAAAATGTTACTTAACTTTATATAAATGTAATGTAACATTTAAATATTAAATATGTTATATTTTTTTGAGTATATTTTTTTTCTACATTATTTTTGGTATATTGCACTTTTTTAACTTTTAATTCTTTAGAGTAAAAACAAAAAATATGAAAATATACAACAAAGGTTTAATGGTAAAATTTAAAGATAATGTAATAAGCAATTTATAGTTAAAACACGATTTAACACAAAACTTTTTTACACATTTCTTAAATTACATTGGCATACAGATAAAAATTATGGCAACGCAGTGACAAAACAAAAAGTTGCATTAAAATAATTACATTAAAATAAAAATAAAATGTTTTATATAACAAAAAAGCACACTGTTATTAATCTGAAGAGTGAAAGCTATAGACAAAACAATTAATCTATAAAATAATACAAACATATCAGTGTTTTTATTGTTTTATTTATTATAATCTTTACCATAATAAAAATTTAATTTTACATTAATAAGATTTGTATTAAACAAAATTTCAAACGGGGCCTGTAATTATCTATCGTACAATACTGACTACCTATTTACGAGAGTTTCAAAATAGTAGTATTTTTAATCTACTAAATAATGACAGTTTTTATTTATTTTTATTGTTGAAGTAAACATAAAATACTAACATGACAAGTACCACAAAAAATAGTAAATACATAAAATCTTAAAATTTAGTAAAATAATAATTACAAAAACTAATTAAAAAAAATTCAAAAGTTTAAAAAGGTGCCATAAAAGTTCTAATAGACCAAAATGAGTACAAGTTGGTACGTGCTGAAAGATGTTCAAAACGTAACATAAAAGTGTTTGCTCGTCTTGTTCAGTGTAGGTGATATTGTAATTGAAGTTCGTGAGTTTTTGATGTTAAGAAGAAAGATGTAACAAAATCAAATAAAGACTAAATTGACAGGAGGCTACAAAGTTTAACAGCTTCTATGTCCTTATTTATCAAGGAACTCGTCTGGTAGCTTCAATTTTCATAGGACTTACCTTTGAAAATGAACGACATAGTATGCAGACTAGCTAAAATTAACTTGTAGACTATAAACATGCGTACTAGCATTCTTAAATTTTAATAATTACATTTTTATTTTAGTCACACTTAATCTGTTTCAAAAATTACTACAAAGAAACGTTTAATTATTTAAGTTATATACAAAAACTATACTATAACATAAATTAGAATATTTAAAGCATTTTGGTTACACTCACAATTTATTAACGATAAACAATAAATCCATGATTTAACTCGTAGCGACCCTTGGATGACACGTCGATTTAGCGAGCGGTAAAGTGACAACGACACGAGAAACCCACTCAAAAAAAGACAACCTTGCTGAAACCATAAATGTAACAATACCTTTACACCAAACAAAACATTGTTAACCCCCACTACAAGCAAAAACTATGACATAAGTTTTAAAAGCACTATGTATGACGTCACTTGTTTACTACTGAGGTAACTGGATTTCTTAAAAATGCCTCTTAACGAGTTTAAACTGAACAAGTAGTTCTTGAAAGACGGTTATATCTGTTTTCAGTAACATAATTGATCCAAATACAATAAATACGACAAACTGCATGCTTTTTAAAACTCAAATACTAATAAATGGTTCTATAAATTAACATTAAAAAATGAAAAATATTGAAAAGTTGCAGATATGTGGCAATTGTTTTAGGAATACCGTCCTAGGTATTTTTTTAACAGGTTAGATAGTGCAGACATCTTTCTCATACATCCAATGTGAGGTACGTTTTGTGGTCGTAACGCAGCATATTTCTTATAGATAACTAAAACTGTTAACTAATTTATAAGCTGGTTCTTACAAGCAAAATCTCATAAATTCTAAATATCCAAGCAATCTAAAATAATAACGTTTATACTTGTCAATAATGTCGAAAATAATTAAATTAAATACATATGTATCGTCCGAAGCTACCTCATAAATTTGATCACACTTTACAAAATCTTAAGCTTTTGCGGTTATTTTGTTTATTATTGCAAGCGACTTTCGGCTTAGATCAGGTGTTTAACTACGACGCGGTCTAAGCCAAAAGTCGCTTACAATCTTGATCACATTTTCAAGTTAAATCAGGAGTTCCACAGGGGTCAATTTTAGGTCCACTTTTATATACTTTGTACACCAGTCAATTATATAAAGTTCTCAAAAACATGTAACTATCACCTTTATGCTGACGACACACAGTTATATCTATCGTTCTCCCCCGAGGAAATAGAACAATCATTCAATAAAATTAATGATGACCTTAAGTTGTTGTATGACTTTTCGAAAGCTCATAACTTACTCATTAATCCGAATAAATCTTCTGCATTGATTTTTGGCAATGCCAATTGTTCGCATTTGAAACTCCATATTGATGATGTGAACATTCCGATAACTCCAGTAGCTAAGAATTTAAGCCTTTATATAGATGACAAATTGCGGTTTCGAGAACATACTACTAACTGCATACGTAGAGCATATGGAAACCTAAAAATGTTATATCCACATAGAAGTTATCTGTCTGTGAAAACAAGAAAAATGCTATGCAACTCGTTAGTGTTATCAAACTTTAATTTTTGTGATACAGTTTACGGGCCATGTTTGGATGCTGTTAGTGTACGCTGTATACAAACAGTTCAAAATGATTGCGTAAGATTCATTTTTGGTCTTAGACGTCATAAGCATGTATCTAGCAAACTGAAAGAATTGCGGTGGCTAAATATGGCTCAACGCAGAAAACTACACTCATTATGTATGTTTCACGCTGTAATTACTACGGGATATCCGTAATATCTTAATGACAAAATTCGTTATCGGACAGACGTACATAATATAAATATTCGTGGTAAGGGGTTATTGTCGATGCCACCCTTTAAATTTAAATCTAAAAAAATGTATCTTAGAACATTTTCATATAATATAGTAACGTTATATAATACTCTTACCCCCGAATTGAAATCATGTTCACTGCGAAGTTTTAAAATCAAAACGCGATTGTCTATGTTGTGATTCTTATTTTACCTAATTTAAATTATGTGTGTACCTTAATTAAGTATATATGTGTTCCATGCTGTAAATATAAATTAAATTGTGATAGTTCCTCGATACAGCAATGAATATTTTTAGGGTTAAGTGGAAGAGCGGGAAAGAATAGTAGTATTCTTGACCGAACTTCGCCTTTAGGTCTAGTGAATAAAATATCAATGTATACTACAATATTTATATTTTTTTTAAATGTGTCTTCACTAGCAACCTAATAAAGCAAATTTATTATTATTATTTATTATAAGTAATACCCTAGTTTTTTTTGGCTCATAAGCAATGCGTTTATTTTTTAAGAGTGAGCTCACGAAGAACTACATTGGTAAGTTTTTGACCAAAAATTAACAAAAAATATAACACTAAGAATACGTACACACCATATACTTTTGTTAAAATATGTTTGTAAAACCGTTATATTAGTAACCGTTACAAAGGTATCTAAAGTTCATGGACTTTTTTTATATTATTATTAGCAACATTTTTTTAATTTGATATTTACGTTAAACATTTACATTTTATTAGTATAAAAGTGTACACACATAAGTTTTTCGGGTCACTTTTGTCGTGTATGAGGAAAGGAGCACGAACTCGTTCAGACGTCCTTGTACTATCAGTTTCAATTGCCCACTTCAAATCGATTTGATATTTTTTCAGTCTTTGTTTTTACAAGTAATATTCTTGATGGATTATGTTGCTTTTTTTTTTAGTTTTGTTTGTTTTTTGGATTTATATACATAAATGTTTGACTTACGAACGTTACTAAATGTGATAAATCAGGTTTTTTATCATGCCGCATTTTATACGATGTTCACTTTGTTGACAATCGATTTGACAAGTCATTTGCCTAATTATTGCTTTACTCCAAAATTTGTATTGCAAATTTGCATTCCGCAGCATACATCAAGGAGACTCCATAAAAGTTTGGTTTTTGCGTTCTGAAATCCCATTTTGTTGGAGACAGTAGGATACAGTTGATTAAAATTGAATTCCAAATTTCTATAGTAATTAACATTTGCTGATATACTTCCCACCATTATTTGTTCTAAAAACTTTTGGGTCTCGATCAAATTGATTATTCGTTTTAGTCAAAAATTTTGTCAAATCGCAAAATATTTGACTTAAGTAAAAATTGAGAAAAAAAATTTCAAGAAAACTATAGCATGCTATCACTTCTAAGTGGTTAGATTAAAAAAAAATTAAATAAAAATTGTCGAATGTAAAATACTTTGTGCTTTTACTATTATTTCTTTTAGTCAAATAAAATTATAAATCTAAGTTTTCTGAATCCTCTATATTCATTTGACTTATATGTTTTTCTTTAATATGAAAATAAAAAATATGCAGGAATTCCTTATAGTAAAGTCGTGTAGTAACCACATCAATTTTTGTATATAATTTTATTATGACAACACTAATTTTTTGATATTACTAGATATACATATATGATTTATTCATAATACATTTTTTCATGTTTTTTATTAGATTTTAATGATAACAAAGTTTTATTTCTCTTTGTAGATTTTTTCAACATATTTGAGTAAAGTTCTTACAAATTAAATATGATTGTAGAATTAAGACAAAATAACATTAAACTACTAGATTATTGTATGATTACGCCTTTTGAGCAACATACTGTAACGAATTTTGTTATTAACTACTAATTTATTGAAACTAGTAAAAATATTTTTTACTTACTATACTAAAAATATGTACACTTTTAAATTAACCGAATTAATTAATCTAAGGATGTTTAATAAAACACTTACAGTATAATTTATGTATAACGCTATCACTTACACAAAGCTAAGATAAAGTCTGCGGATAACTTCACACACTTGTTTACACTAAAGTCACGTACTTTGTAGATTTATTTATAACACGCGTTAACGACTTATTTATTTAGACTTGAATAATCTTCTTAACACTGCAGGCTTCGCATTACGGAAATAACTGACCTACGATTTGTTTGTTCGGTATATATACACATTTTGAAAATCATTCTTGAGTGTTCCATATCTTACGATATACGTTCTAGAAGATGGATAACAACTTTGAGAAGGTCCTTGAATTTGCGAATAACTTCTCGAACGTTTCAATACATATTTTGGGACAAAGATCCTCTGGCTGTACGACGTAGCTCCCCGAGCGTAATCAGCCCAATAACGTTTTTGATGTATAAAAAACTATTTAATTTTAGGTTGTCGCTATCTGTAAAAAAATCATTTTAAAAAACAAAACAACGAATTGTAAAATTTAGTGAAATCGTTTTAAACATGAATACCTTCACATAACACTTTTTTTCACTGATTATATTATCTTATGCACTACTTTGTTTTTAAAAATAAATAATCGTTTTATATATAATTTTTAAACGTATTCAAATAAAATAAATGGTGTATATGTATCTAAATTTCGAACTTTATTTTATACGTTTGTTCTTCTATTGTTTGAAATAATGTTTTAGTTACTTACAGTTTTATATATGTATGTAGGTACAAATCATATTTGATTAATCAGTTTCATGTAGTATAAATAACACAAAAAACATTTCTTTAAGTGTAAATAACTTTTTGTTAGTTGCTTTTGTGAGGAATTGTAAGTTTATACGTGCGGTCACTGAAAATATATTTGAAAATAATGTAAAAAAACACATAAAATTTAATTAATGTGTTTATATAGTTGCAACAGTGAAGACTTCTAGAGTTTAGGTTAATATTAAATAAAAACGTTTTCTACAATTGAATCGTGTCATTTTTTAAACTAAAATTACCAACAGTTCACACTCTTTGGTAAGAAGGTGATCCTTACGAAAATATGTAAAACGTTGGTAACTTTGGTTGACGATAGACAATTTTCACACAATTTGTTTTTAAGTGTAAATTTTCATTTGTTATATTTTGATTTTGTAACTATACGTTCTTATATTTGTTTGCGTACAAACATTGTTTAGCATTTTGTCTAGAAGTATTTTTTTGTGTCAGAATTTATAGTCCAAAAATATTCTTATTTAATTGATTACGATACATCAAAAAAAATTGTTTAGAGAATGTATTTGTAATACACAAAAAATATCACAAACTCTAATTCTATATTACTTAGTGTACATACGTTTTGTATTTTTAACATAGTTTTGAATCACATCTGTTTAATTTAGCAACAAATTTTTGTTACTCTAAGTAAAAAAATTAATTTTTATTGATTATACTTACTTAATCTCAATTTTATATTGCAGTAATTTCTAGAGGATCGTTTTATTATCTTATTGTAACTAATCTATTACGCATTATTTTAAGTTAAAAAAAATGTATATACTTGTTGATAGTTTTGTTTTGAATATTACAGCACGCTAATAATCTAATACCGCACTGTTTTTAGTGTTGTAATAGCTCTATTATAGACGCAAAATAGGACGACCAAGTGTAAGCACATTAATGTAATGTGAAGTGTCGCGTTCTCCTCTCTCATAGAAAAGTGGGAAACGGCGAGAATACGGCACTACGATGAGGTCGAACGGGCGGGAGAAGTGTGCATCAATCAAGGTGAACGAACTTGTTTAAATAAAATTTATTTTTGAGGTAATTTATTCAAAAATTAAACCCAGTTGTGACATTTTTAGAAGTAGGATTACGCGTTAAACCGGTTGTGCTAAAGCAAAAAAAAATTACGTGACGGAAAAATCGTTGGTGAAACAAACTTGGCGAGTGTTTACGTGGGAAGTTCGAGGAAAATTAGTAATAGAAAAATAAAGATATTAGCTTGCGAAACCACATGGCTTTATAATTTCAAGATGGCCGCAATAAACAGGAATGGTCGGCAGGTAGATTAAACGTTAGCGTTAGACAACCAAAGCTAGATGGCGCGACGAACTACGCAAAGAAAGGTAGAAGGAAAACCGGAAGTTACATGGCGTCTCAAAAACGAATTGAAATAAATTGAAGAAAGCGCAGAACGTAGTAACGAAAATGTAGCTGTAAACATAAACAACATGATGAATTTAATGTCTAATTATACCAAGTTTGCCTTATACTTTACAACACTTTAATGAAGATAATCCGACTGTGAACGCTCAAGAATAAATTAAACAGCTTAAGTACAGTGCACGTTTAGGGGGTTAGACAGAATTATTGATGTTAGAGACGGTCAGAGTATTCTTGATTGGTACAGCGAGATGTTGGTACCAAAATCAATGAATTTGAGCAAAATTTTAAACGAACGTTTGTGCAGATAGTGTCAACAACTGAAAAATGAGTAAGAATGCAAGTAAGATAACAGTAACCAAAAGAATCGATAGCAAGTTATGCGCAAAATAAATACACGCTTTGTATAGCGCTTAATTTATCGTTACAAAAAATAAAACAACAAATACTTGTCCGGATTACCTCGTTTAACGAGGCAAGTAGTTTATTATCCGTACACCACTTAAACATTGACGAGTTTATTAGCGACTTAACGGCACAAGAAAAAATGGCAACATCTAGTAGAGTAGTGTAAGAAACAACAGTCGAATTAGATAAGAATGTGCGCGTAAAGTGACGATTACTTGTTTGAAATGCGGAAAACAAACACATTACAGAAAGAATTGCTTTAATATTCTTCCCATCTTTTAGTTGTTCCCACTTCTAAAATTTCTAAATTTTTCCAGACATACGGCCATAATTTTAAGTTTACATGTTAAATAACGCTCTTCCACTTCTGAAGTCTTCTTCGAAAAATACATGCTGCAACAGTTCTTTCACTTGATCCGTTTGCAACAAAACAGCCGCTACACCCGCTTTGCTTGCGACGGTATGTAATTCCGTTCTTGCTGCACGTCTGTTGTATAATTTTAAGACGGGCTTAGAACATAAAACCAGTTTTAGATACTCAAAGGTATTTTGTTGCGTTTTTTTCCACTCGAACTGCTTGTTATTCCGCGTCAAGTCACTTAGCGGTCGCGCATGTGTTGCATAATCTTTTATACATTTTCTAAAATAGCTTGTTAATCTTAAAAATCGTCGTATCATTTGTTATAAAAGCTGTACTTGTAAATAAGCATTTCCAAGGTCTAAAATACAAAACATTTTATACCCGTACAAATTGTCAAATTGTTCTTCTACAGTTGGAATAGGATTGCTAAACGTGGCTCACTACCTTTTTTGTTTACTAGCAGACACGGCGAAGCATACAGAGATATAGTTTCTGTAATAATACCTTCTTGTTTCCAATTTTTCACTATTTTTACCGTTGTTTCACGTTCTATTAAACTCATTTTATAGGGTTTTTATCGAACTGGAATACCTGTATCACAATAATAATATAACCAAACTGTTTGTACGTATCTATTTATGTTTTAAACGTATTGAAATTGTTATTCATTCAAAACAAAGTTATTTAGGTTTTTAATTAATTAACTGTTTTGTTTTAAACTTTTTTCCAATATTATGCAAAACAGCTGTTAAAAAATTTCAAAATTATATTGTTATTTAGATTTGAAAACAGTTGCATTGTCTAAAAATTGTAAATTGCGATTAATACGTTTGGTATATGTATGTAATGTAGATATTATCGATTTTATGTAGTTTACACAATTAGATTTACAAAAAAACTGTTTTATTTTTACGGGTCAAATTGGTTTTATGCTAGAACCCAATAACTAGACCAAAAATTTAAAAAACAAAACAAAAACAAGAAACCAATTTGGTTTATGTTAACTGGGTTCATATAAATCAAAAAGTTTTGTAAGCTGTCTTTTACTTTTTTTGTTCATATTTTTAATGCGTAAAAAATATTTAGAAGTTTCATTTGCAATATTTTTTATTTAACAAATGAAAGGATCCCAAACGTCAATTTTTGTTTGTTGGTGTAGTTACGTAATAGGCAAAAAATGTCTAGAGCAGCAAAGCAAAAAATAGAAATCCACATAAAACTAAATGTTCAGTCAATTGTCACATGTGACATGTGGAAATGATTTAAAAATCTTAAAGTTCAGTAAAAATTGAAAAGATTCAGTAATACATGTAAAACCAACATTATATTTATAGTAATTTTTTTTTATTTTTTCAAAAGAGAATGTAACTTTACAAATGACAACAAAAAAATAACGTATGTTACTTTGGTCAAAATTCACATGTAACGCAGGGTCGTGCGGCCTCACATCGCATAAGCGTTCGTTATGCCACACTTTTCTTTTAACGCTTGTTACGTAAAATAGTATTTTTTTTTTCAGGCAATTCAAATTATAGTACTGATCACTTTTTATAAAATAACTTGATTTTTTCATACCATAATGCTCATATTATTATAGTAGTTACAGAATAAATTAAAATACGTAATTGACGGCTGCTAATAATAGAGTTTGCTGTCAATTTTACGGACTACTACTGCAAAATGTCACATACAATTAATAATAAACAATCTATTAAAAAAAGTGAAAAAAACACCTTCGCAAACACAACACTAACCAGAAAAGTTGCAAAATAAAATAATTTTTATTTTATCTATTACGCTCATTTCAATGTTTTTGCTTTAAAAATACCTAATTGCAGGAGCTATTAAAAATTGTTTTAAATTAAGATGTAAAATACGAAAATGCAATAAACAATATATTATTCTACTTAAAATTATAAAATTAACACATCTTATATATTTCTGTTTTTGAAATTTTTTTCGTATTCCATATTCTTATTGGTCTATGTTCTAGTTTTTTAGTTATTATTGGAACGTCTAGTTATAGTAGGTGGTTTCATTATCTTGTGTATAAAGATATAACATTTGACAACGCATTAACTAGATTTGTAAAATCATATTCATAAGTAAACTTTTTATACAATAAATCATAAGTTTCATAAGAATCTGTGTAATTTAAATATAATTGTTTTCACTTATTCGTATTTTGCTCTCAAAAAAACTTTTATTTATAAATGTTTGGTATTCAAATTAATAACTAACAAAATGTATAAAATTTTATTTTTTAAATTAGAAATATTTATCAGATTCTTTTCAATCGGGACGCGCTTTTTAAATTACAATCTCATTATTTGTTTTTTAAATAATATTTATATTTGCAAATATTGATGTTGTTAACCTAATTTTTAATATTTAATGTAAAATACATTTTTTTGCGTTTTTGCATTTATAAAATGTAATTTTGAATCTATTATTACGTTTTTTTATTGTAACTGAAAAGATGATAATTTAAATATATATACGTAATAAATACAGTGCTAGTAAAAATGATTCTATTAAGGTTATTAGTTATTAATCTGCACGTAAATCTTTTTTAACTATTAAGTGTAGTACCTTCTTTGTTTTTAAAAAAAAAAACTTCTTTTTACAGATCGATACAAGAAAAAAGACAACAAAAAAGTAATTGCAATTTATAGAAGCAAGTATAAGCTTACAAAAAAAATGCAACACTTCTTAAATAAACGATATGTAATTACATAATTAAATCTAATTTAAATTATTATAAGTTTTAAATACGTACAGTAAATAGTATAAGTTTAAACACCTTTTAAACTGTTAAATATTTTTACTATTAAAGCTTTTAATTGTTATGTAAATGTATGTAAACGCAAAAAGGTAATTGGAATACCTACGTAATTTTTAATATAAAATAACCAAAAAATATGTAGCTGCTTTGATAAATAATTAAAAGTTATTTAAAACATTTCGATCATTATTAAATTATAGACCAATTGTGATTGGTCTCTATTTAGTTTTAGAACTTTGTATTCTTAGCACAGAAATCTATGTTTTAGTATTCTTTTTATGTTTTGTTTTTGTAGTATTAGTTGTTTCAAGATAATTTTGTTGTTACGTAAGAAATCGTTTTTTATTACGTACATATAAAAACTAA
The DNA here is from genome assembly GCA_035610365.1 of Aquatica leii. Classification (NCBI taxonomy): domain Eukaryota; kingdom Metazoa; phylum Arthropoda; class Insecta; order Coleoptera; family Lampyridae; genus Aquatica; species Aquatica leii. The sequence goes on from CM069432.1 coordinate 54,789,141, forward strand.
TTTTATGCGTTTATCTGTATTTTAAAAATACTTTACGTTTAAATTTAATATAAAGATGATTTGGGTGAGCTTTACTTATATAATAACTAATACTAATTTTTAATTTTAGGAAAACCGTATGCTGTAAAAAATTGCTCTTTATCAAATCAAACAACAAGTTCAGTGGAAGTATATTGTTTACCAGGGTTTGACGGAGGGCTCCCTCAATATTTTTTATTAGAATTATATTCCTCAAATTCAGCAGTACCACGATACAACATCACATCAAACGATGAACCGTATTTTTATCTATCCAATTTAGAGCCAGATGTTACATTTAAAATATCCGTTTTTGCTGTAAACAGTAAAGGCAGAAGTCAAGGGGTAATTCTTGAAGAAGTTACGTTTAGAGACCCAGAAAAGCGAACCGGTAAGTAGCTTTTATTATTATTATTATTGTTGTTATTTATATCATTATGTTTTAAAGTATTTGGTTTTATGCGTATTATTTTTATAGTTGTTTTTTCGCTTATAATAATAGTTATTTAGCTTAGTTCAAAGTTTTATTTTATATGTACTACGGTGCGTTAGAAAAATGACTTTTTTCATTAAACGGATGTTATAATGATACATCCTTTTTAGAAGTGTTAGTGATACATTATCTGTTACACCATTAATTACTATTTTTTATAATTAATTAGTACTACAAAGTTTTATTATACTTTGATTTGGTTGACGATAACTATTTTTGGCATTTTATGTATTTTCTATAAATTTTATTCCATACATTTGAATCAAAAACGTTTTTTATTGTTAAATAACTTCACATAGTTTTCTACAAAGTTTAGTTTTAGTTGTTACGTACGTGACCCGATTTAGAACATGTTTTTAAATGAAATACTTACATGCTTTTAAACTCAAATGTGATTCGGTTTGATTTTAAGATTTGTACAATACCTAAAGGAATACGCAGTAGATTCAAATGCATTAAAAGCTAACTTTAAGCATCAATTTTTTTGTTGTGCCAGAAACCATAATACAATTAATGAATTCCTATTGGTAGACTGCAAGTTATTAACTTGATAAGTTGAAAAAATAGGTACTATGGTTTAACAATATCTATCTTTGTAGCAATAATTGCGCTTTTAAACGTCAAACCAAAACAATATATTTAAAAAAAATTTGCATTGTTCAAACGGTATTTATAAAATACATTTGTTTAAGTAGCTGCTTATAGTCAAGGTTTTAAGATATGCTGCCATATTTCTTGTAAAACAAATTAAGAATAAAAATTAATATAAAATGCTTAAATAAAATATTCTCAAACAAAAACTGTTTTATTAAAGTGTTTTGAGTTTTAAAAGAGCACGCCGCGCCGATCTACTTTTGCTGTAAACTCATTAATATTTTTTCGTTAAAATTTGATAGACTCATGATGAATTACTTGTTTTATATATAACACCAAAAAAGCTGTTAATTTATTTTTACAGATTAAATTCTTAATAAAGGTTTTAATCCGGTTTAGGTAACAGTAATGAATGTTACAAAAAACAGTTGGAATTTCTTAGTCTTTCTCATTGTTTCCATTAAATTGTAAAATTTTATAAAGCTCAAAAGAAAATGTTTTATAAGTCATGCACTAATTGACTGGCATGCTTTGAAGAAAAAATACTTACAAATAATAAATCTCAATAATCAACTTGAGAATTTTGTTAAAATTGTAATCAACAAATATAAAATTACATTACAAATTTAAACAATAAAAAATTTTGCGTATTGAAACAATTTCTTTATCTCTATTTTTTAATCTCTCAATGTTTCTCTCTTTCGTTCTGAATCTACTAGAACTCTTCTGCCTATTCATCAAATTGGAAAGGTATCATTACATTATTAGCGGATATTAATTCCAAAATGTGGAGGGGCACCATATTATGTCGTAGGGTATATCCAGATTGTCCTCCTTTGGGTATAAAACAGCTAATGCAAGAACTACCTCAAATCCTTAAAAAGTACCGTAAAAAATCCGAAAATTTAGTTTCCCAACATTTCTGCTTACACATTAACTTTCAAATTTTTTTTATTTTGTTTTTTTTTGGTTCTCATATTCTTAACGAAGAAAACGTTTTCCTCGTTGAGTCGACCTGGAATATTTATGAACAACAAATCGTATTAACATAATGACTCACGAAAGAAAAAATCTACAAAATCCTTAATTAATGCTAAAAGAAATTAGACATAAAAACCCGGTTATCGAATTATGTTGCACACATTAAGTAAAAGTTGATATCGCAGTCGACTGACGCATAAGGAGTAGTATCTCGGAAAAAAGTTTTTGTCGGGACTTCGTTTTTTTGTTTGAACGTACGAACCTTCCAAAATTATAATTAACGCCAATTACCATTAACGCCGATGGTGCTACAAACTTAAAATTTAAACATCACAAGCACCATTTTGTTGCCGGTTTAACGTCTAAATAGAAAATGTAAAGTAAAAACGAAACCTGCCATAGAGCGTCAAAAATAGAAATCTAACTTTAGCGTAATGAATATACAGGGTATTACATTTAGAAATTTATGCACGTAACACCTTGTTCTGGCATTAAAAGTTCAAGTGATTATAGTAGAATTGTTGTTTGTTTCGTCATATACCATTTGAAGCCAAAATTGTTCTTTTTTATTCACCGTATCATTTTTACCCGATCTATACATTATTGTTACACTTATTTTTTTCGTATTACTTCGTGCAAATGATAGTTTTATTATTCTTTTATTTACTGCTTTTCATTTACTTGTTTCTTCATATATATAAGACTTATTACACAGCCTACTCCTACTTCGGCTCTTTTATTCATTTCTACTCCGATGTAAAGCAAGTCGTATTTTACTATAATCGTTTATCTTATTCTTTTTTTCTTGTCCCTGTAATTGCTAGTATTTCTGTTTTATATTTCTTAATTTCTTGAATAAGTTCTTTTTCTTTGCCATTTATATTTTAATGTTTTATGTTCTTATTTTATGCCATTTATTTTTATTTGTTTTTGTAACAATTTTAATTTATATCCCGGAAAAATTTTGAAAACAGATTTTTAGGTTTTGGGAAATTTTCTGAATGAGATTTGTCGTCCCCACCTTTCCTGCCGGGTTTTTTCAAAAAGGAGGCCATTTTGGGATTTTTAAAGAAGGAGGGCACCTGCTGCGTGAACACCGAAAAGAAAAGGTAGATAAATTACATCTACCAGGTACTAATAATTACAAACCTGCGACTATGTATGTGGATTTATTAATGAAGCACCAATGTATCAAATTTCCACGTATTATTAACTTTATATGGTTTTCCTCATTACATTTCACATGGTGAATCTTTGGCTAATTTCATCCACCATTACCTCTGAGCCTGCACACCACCTGAAGGCTCGTTTCTGTGACCACCATCGAAATTGCTTGACAGCTAACTAGGCTGAGACCCTAGATTAGAAGCTCTGGCCGGTTCATAAGGCAGTCCCTGCATCAGTAGCATCCTATGTTGAGGGTGAGCCGAGACAACTATACTCAGGTACCATCTAAGTTAGTTGTTAGGGTTCTTGAGTTGTCGCCGTACTTTAAGTATATATATATATATATATTTTTTATAAATTTGGTTAAATATAAAGGTTGGACTTACTGTTTTGGGACGCGGCTATAATGAAGCGTATTTATAGCTCACCTCAATGTGCGTGACGGTAATTAGTAAAGTTAATAAGTTTATTTTAATAAGAATTACGCACGTTTTGGCCAAAATATACGTAAATTTGTTTGTCCTTTAGGTTAAGTCGCGAAGCCGGTGTTTACAACTGCGTGTGGTTTATGACGCGTTGGCTGTGGCTCCACGCGCACATTCGGTCGGCTCTTGGGTTCGTTCAATACATGTGTACATTATACACAGTGAGTCGGCTTTTAATATTAATATTCAATACACTCAAATTTGTTGGAAATTTGTTATTTTTTTACGACCTCGCCCCGAGAAATTTTTTTGTGTTGTCTTACACGGCCTGAAGGATCCCAATCCCTCCTTCAGGCTTAGTGTGGTCATATTTTCATATTCATAGCGTTTGTCGTTTTCCTTTTCTTCCATGGTGCACATTTCTCATTTAATCGTTTTTTTTTATGGTTTTTTCCGCTGATGTATTTTGGTAGTTGTAAACAGATAAACAAAACTTTTTTATACATTAAATCTGACCTTCACTTTTAATAATACAGAGGTCACATCGACGTAAAAAATTGAAATGCGCCCATTTTAAAACATCGCTGTTTTCTCGTAGTTCGTTTACAGCATGTTTAGTTATGTTTCACAGTTGTTTGGAATTATTAATTTAAATCTTGTACACTTGTGTTTTTCTTGTTTTCTACCAATCTATCTATCAAAAAATTGTTCATTAAGATATTATTTTACGGCACGTGCAAGATGAGGTGGTGCACCGTCATGCATGAAGAACATTTTTCAACGCAAATGAAAGGACGGGTCTTCTACTAGGCATGGCGGACTTTCTTCAAGGAAACAATAGGTAACTAGCACTATCCAAATGATGAGCCAATCAGAACGGTTCAACTACAAAATTGCCAATAATTCTGAGCCAAACATTAAATTTAAATTTTCTTTGATATGGTCTACCTTTAATAACATGTTTTCATCTACATAAATATGCTCATTGTGTAGGTTTGTCATGCCACGACGTGTAAAACAAGATTCATCAGTCAAGAAGATATTAGTGTAGAATCCGTTGTCAACTACTTTGCGCTCCCAAACAATATGTGAAAAATTTAAACGTCATTCGTAGTCAAGTAGCAATAATTGTTGCGTTGGCTATATGTAAAATAGATGAAGTAATTGATCTCAAAAAATCTAACTTATAGTGCTTTTTGGAATCTTAGTCTCTCGTTGCAATGTTCTGGTATTGGTCTTAGGATTGTCATCAATTTTTTGAAGAACAGCATCTTTCACAATAGGTGTCCGGGCTTGGCAAGTCTTTTAGCATTATTTCTGACTTTCTTTTTTTTTGAATACGCTTTTCAATTTAGACAAAAATTTTGTAATTTGGAATTTTCCGCGCCCTCACTTTCGAAGCAGATGTTTTGGCATAATCGAAGAACTAATAGCATGTTAACCTGTTTATTTAAAGGGAATTCATAATTTGAAAGTTGTCAAAGTAACAGCATCAACAACAGCAATAGCAATTAAAGCAATAAAGGTGTTTGCAATAAAGAAACAATACAAAAAAAGTAATCTTCTAAAATTCACTTTTTCCAAATTTTATTAAATTTGTTTAACGCATTTCTGAACAGCTCCTCTCACGGACGAACGATACATTTTGGTATAGTTATAAATGGGATCCAATCGACTTATTTTCACCTCTATAATAGGAGGTAATTTTATTTCCTCGCAATTTTAGAACACTCGGTATATTAAAGCTAATCACCAAGTCTACCATTTGCAAAATCATATATTTGATATTTTTACTATAGATTAATAGCTATTAAAATAACTGTCACATCATTCTACCATCTCTTTTTCGTTTTTTTTTTTTCAAATAGAAGTATTAAATACAATTTTCCATTCTGGATAAGTTCCGGGTTGTCATTATCACCACAGCTGAGTTTTCGTCACACGTCGCAGTGGACATCTTCAGAGCCCGAAACAAAACTCAGGGCTTTGAAGGTCTCCATTGCGACGTGTGTCGGATAATAACGACAACACGGAAATTATCCAGAATGGAAAATTGTATTACGAATGAAACCCGTGCAAACCTGAATTCTCCTAAAAGCATTAAAGTTTTGTATCATTGAATAGAGATAAACATCTCTATCAAATGAGTACAATTTACTTATTATTTGTTTGTGTTTAAAATTGCTTTTCCAAAGTCTTAAGTTTTTTCTTACAGGAAGCGCACTGATGAACGGATATAGGCCATTACCACTGTGGTTTGACAAGCAATCGCTCTATAACAGACCAAATATTTATCTTAAGTACGGAAACATTTTTATCAATTATTACACACGTGAGCTTTAAAAGCTTATAAAAGACGTATAGTTTATACGTGTTAATCTTAATCTTTAACAATTTTTTTAAAAACGAAAAAGTAAAATATAAAAAGATGCGTAATCTATGCATATTATAGCTTTTGAAGCCTTATAAAAAAAAACGCTTTTAGGATGTTAGGTTTCTAAAGTTATATTAAAACAAAAACAAGAGCGATGCGCGTTAGCTTTTTGAAGACTTATGACAAACAAACGCGTTAAGCATGTTAAGCGTTTATAAAATATAAGAAAGTTTCTAGACGACGATAACAGATTATTATAATTCTAAGTTACAATACAAGATTTTTTAATTTTCAAAAATTCGTTTAAAATATTAAAATTTTATAGTTTTGCAACAAAACTTTATTATTGTTTCTGTAAGGGTTTTGTTTTATTTTTGCAATTTTTTATACTTTCAAATTTAGCAAAATAAAAAAATTGGAAAAGTTTATTTTACTTGTAGCGCTATCTTTTGTCTTTTATCTCTTTATCTCTGACCGTGCGTTTTTAACATTAAAAAAAATAAGAAAAACAGTATAATAAGAACAACATGAGTCATTTATAACACAGAATGCAGGTGTATTACTTAGTATTTGATATTTCCATTTTTATAAATGAAAAACGTAAATTACAAAATATACAAAAATTAAAATAAATCTAAAAAATCTAAATAAGTGGAGTTTATAATTTAGAAAAATGCAGAAGTAACTAAAAATTTAATTAGTTTAGAGTGAAGTCATCGGTAATTTGCTAATATAGGACAGTGAATAGATCCGCAGTTACGTAGGTATGTCTGATATTAAACAAAAAAGAGAGCAGAAGTTACTAAAATAAAATTTTACATTGAATGTTTAGAATGTGAAATTTAGAAACCGTATAAAGTTTAGAAATAAAGAAATTGCAAAAAATACTAAAACCCAGACATTGCCTAAATAATAAAAACAAATAAGATGAAGAAAACATGTTCAAAGACACCCAATACAAAGAACGACCAAAGTTGTGTTACAAACTTAATCGTGGTTAAAACAAAAAAGTCTTAAAATAAGATAGAAAAAAATTAAAAAGAAATAGCAAAAAAGAAAGAAAAATAACATTAACATTATACTTAATCAATCATTTACAGTTGTCTTTTTTTTTATGATAGACTTGGTGATCATAATTAAATTAAATTCTAACTTACACAATAAGACAATAATAATTATTGAAAATTGACCTTGTTGAATTAAAACTAATTGTAATTTTAACTTACAATATTTAATTTATTTGCTTTTGTACTAAAACATCACTTTGTTTTTATTATGTTAACAACAAATAGTTATTTACTTTTATTATGAATTGATAAAAAGAAATTTTTTTTAATTAATAAATAACGGTTAAAAATTGTCTACTAGAAAAAAAATTGTTCTATAAACGCTATTGCTAATTTACATTTAAATATATTTCTATGTATTTTTGAAACCTTACTGCAACACCAGAAATTTTTTATTGTTTTAAAATTTAAACGATTTAGTCGAATTCAATGGAGCTTAGCTTAAAGTATTTTAAAAATTACGTTTTATGTTTTACAAGTTGTTCGAGTACATACATATTTGCAATGTTTTTAAAATAATTTAAATTGTGTTTTAAATTTAACTACAACAACACTTTTAATTTATTTAAATTAATAACATTTATATTAAAACGCAAAAATAAAATAATTTTTTTATGCTTAATTTAATATGTCAAACGTGCTTTTTATATTTTTAAATAGAATATATAAAAAAACGACAAATATTAACTCATAAATTTTTTTAATCATCTAAAAAAATTGAAAAATACACTTTAATACGTTTGATTAATATTGCAATACGATTGTAAAATATGTTACAATTTATATGTTAAATGGCATTTATTGCTTTATCTATAAAATGGTTGATTTTACAAACGATGACTGGATAATCTATCAAAATATTATTATCGGAATATATTTGATAGTTATTCATATTTCACTACAACAACGGCTTATCGACAGGATATTTGCATAAATGTAGGCGGTTCCGTAAATTCAACTAAGACCATCTATCCTCGATTGTATTTGAATGATTCTGACGTTTAGCAGAATTGAATAGAATCTGAATAAAATGAATATAGAAGCTTAGCATATTTTGCAATTGAACTTATTTTTAAAAAAATATAGTAAACTTTGCCCATTATTAAACAAATTATTTTTTTATTTAGTCAAGTTGTAATTAATGCAAATACAAAAATATATTTGTGCATTTTCTGTATAAAATTAATTAATACGTGTTTTTTTAATATAATCCGTAATGCAAATTTTATTTATTGTATGTCATTTTTAACAAATATTTTATTAATGTTGAGCAGTAAAAATAAAACTACCAAATTGTTTTAATATTTGCTACTTATAAAACATACGCTACCTAAGTTTTAATAATTTTGTAATTAAATTTAGAATAGTAATACTAATGTTTTACTTATATGTGAGTGTATAAGCAAACTTATAGCTACTGAAATTAATATAAAAAGTATACTAACTGAATAAATAAACGACATGAATTATATATTACTATTATATCGCCAAATTTACATAGTTATGTTTATCTTGTTTGTAATAAATAATTTACCTTTCTCATTGTTGTTATTGTATAAATTAAAATAATATTAAACCAACTTTAAAAAAATATAAATTTATGATGTAATAGAAATTTAATTTCTTTAATTATTAAACACTTAAATATATTTCTCATTTTTATATATTTTTTAAATTTTATTTTAATTGGATTATTTGAAAAAACCGTTCCTTGTGCTAATTGTTTGTATCATCAAGTTTTTAAGCTTTAACTTAAATTATAATCTCATTACATTGTTAACGTATTAATGTTAAACATAAAATTAAATAAAAAAAATACTTATTCTGAAATTGAAACCCTAATATGTTTTTCTAAAACTATTATTTTTATGCATAATACAGTATAAAACAAAGCCTTAATTTATTTAAAGTAGATACTTTCCTTCTGTAATAACGCAGTAAGTTTCTAACAAATAAATTGGCAAACTTTTTGTGACAATTAAAAATTCCAAATCTCGTAAAAAGCAGTAAAAGACAAACCGGATAAAGTTAATTTAATTTTTAAAGATGATTACAAAATGCTAAAACAAACGATAATTTAAAGCAAGAATAAATGATATTTTGTATAGAATGTGATCTTGTTGACATAAAATCTAAAACATGGTATTATCAAGATACAGTGTTAAAAATTTTGTAATTTTCTTAAATATTAAACAAATACTTTTCTGTGCTTTACAATTAGAGATGTATTATGCTCGTAAAGTTTTAGTGTATGCGTTGTAATATTTATGCAATATTAATGTTAGGTGATCATGACCTATATAACGGTTTCAGAAAATATCTAAACTATTTTAAGAAATTTAACTTATGTACTATTTTAGATAAACCACATAGGTATGTTTACAATTGCTTTAATGTCTTTTAACAAAACGGGTTGCTTAAATACTACAACTAACTCGTTTAAAAAACGCGCAAAATACTCTTAAAATAAATTATTGCTTATAATTGAATTTTATACGCTAACGCTAAATTATGTTTACATCGACATTCTTACTGTCCAGTATTGTCTTTAAAAAGTGTTACAATTTCAAAACGAAATTATTTTATTTTTATTTAATTTTTTAATTAAAACACAAAAAATTCCGTTTGTTTTTAAGTAGCAATAGCTTGAGTGCTTAAATTTAGTTTTTGGTCGATCATTTGTTAATAGTAATATTAACGTATAAGAATGTATCAGAAATAGATCGTTAATAACTCCTATTAATGAACGATTTTGAGCCAATGAATGAAATTCTATTAATGTATAATTTTGTATAGCAACCAATGAAATCGTTAACAACCACTGCTATAACGATATTGCCCGACTACTAGATATAACAACGGGTTACGTATACTTTAATTTTCTTATAACTTCACAAGTTTTACTAAAGTACGATCAACGGAGAAACTTTATAACTAACTCGTTTGTTAATCGGCGACGAATAATCTCGAAAATATTATCGCGTTTGCTCGCTACACTCGCTCACGGCGTTAAAATGTCTAGATTATTAATCGCTATCATTAACAACCTTGTTTGTTAAATAACTATTTTATTACGTTTTAATACAGGATTTCTAAAACATCCGTTTTGATAAAAAAATACCGTTAAGTGCTTATTACTGTTTAAGATTAGGTGGTTATCTTGTTTCATAGTATGTACGAGATTTAAGCATGAAAAACATAACATGGCATAACTTATGTTATGTTTCATTTTTAGTTTTTGAATTATAGCAAAAAAATTGTTTTTGCTTTTTTAATTTAAAGTTAATAGTATTAAGGTGCTTTTTTACAATTAAAGTAATATAAATTTGTCGTCGCGTACCAGATAGTCGAGTTAGAACACACCACTTTGTTGTTTGTAGCTGCCATTTTAAATTTTTGCAATGTGAAATAAAATTTTTGTTTCTGATTTAAAAAATTTATAATATAAAATTTTAAAAAAAAACTAATTTAGCAAACGGTGCGTTGGAAACAACGACCGTATTTTTGTTTAACAATCAGATGTTTAAAGATTTAATTAAGTTTTATTCGTTCATGCATACCTAAATAATTAAGTTGTTTCAGTTTGAAAAAATAGAAAAAAGTTTAACCTCAATGACAGAATAGCATAATTTAACATAAACAAAAATCACATAATTTTATTACGTTTCTCCTCTCGACGTGTTACACATATTTGCAGTATTATCTTCATATGAAGGGTGCAACCATCTATAAATTATTTTTTATTTTTAAACAAAAAAAAATACAAACCAGTACAACAAACAAAATTTATAAAAAAATTGTCCGGTTCTACTTCTAGACACAATTATAGTCTTTTTCTGAAATTCTAAACTGCTCGAAAAATGTGCTTTCTTTGTATTTAGTTTGGTAAAACATTAGTTACGTTTTGACGAAGCGTAAGAAAATCGTATATACCTCCTTTCTTCATTTAAAAAAGGCATTTTCTTGGTGAAGATATTTGGGAATACTTAATTGTTTACGCGTCAAGAAAAACAATTGAACTATCAAACATTGCTTGTTGAATCGAGATGGAAGTTTGTTGCTAAAGCAATTTTTGCTCAGATTTTTTTTAAGAAATTGTTAAAGGGTATTGTATAATAAATTTTTGATAACAGAAAAATAAATCCTTTATAAAAATGTTCAAAAGAAAATTGTGCGTTATAACTCGAATATCTAATAGACTTTAAACAATGCACAGATTTATACTCTGTCACATTAAAATTACAACACCAAGAAGGGGGCGGAATTGTGTTCGACATATTATGTATCTATTGTTAGGTAAGGCACATAAAACGATAACAAAAATCTATGTAGATATAATAAAGAAAATAAACACAGACAGAATCAGATTAGGACTTGTAGGTTTTGACAACAATAACCTAATGATAACAAAATTCGATATATGAATAATTTAGATGGTAAAATTATAGCATCAATACAAGCAAAAAAACATTTAGAAAATCAGAATTTTGCGTCAAATAAATCAAAAATTACTGACCTGTTGTTTCTTAATTTTGTTGACACCGTGAAATAAAAGAAATCAAAAATGATGTTATGATTAGAAATGAGCGAAACGGCATTTTTTGTATCGAATATTTATACGCAATTGGTATTGATATTGACAACCCAGGCCTAGTTATGATGTTTAATTTAGTTCTAACAACTACATAATTTCTTCTCATGTTTAAATAAGGTAAAGTTACGTAGGTCAGTCAAAATACGTACTTGAATAAATAAATAAATAAATAAATAAATACACTACAAAAATAAAGCTAAATACGGAGAACAGTATTTTAGTAATTATACTAATTTATAATTGCGCATCAGTATTCGGCTGACTTATTTTTCACAACTAGTATTGTTTTAAAATGTTAATTTCTTTTTTTAAGCTGAGATAACCTCTTATTATTGCATCGGTCATTTTAAAATGTTAAAACACAATTAGTGACGCTCAGTGTATGCTAATTTATATTTTAGATTATAATAATTTACTGAGATCTGATATCAGTTGAGCTTGCAAACAAACAAAAAATATTCTTCATTTTAATAAAATTCACAGGTATCGAATAAACTTTAAAAAATTCATGCAGAATAAGTTGTTCGTTTATAGAAACCAATCCTTAAAGAAAATTGATAACAGTACTTATGATTTTAAGGTTCATTGTTTTTCTTAACTTGAATTTCTTGAGAAACTACACATCACATATACTTGGAATGTGCAATCGATGCATAATACATTATTCTCTGATTCTCAAAGCTTACTTACTTAGTTTAATACAGCAAAAAAAAAATTACACTACATAATAGAATCTAACTGTTTTTTGAATGTTAGCAATTATAAAACAAGCGATTTAAGACAGAGGACTTTAATTACACTATAAAAAATAAAATAATTAATTAGAAGCACTTAATTTAAAAAAATGGTCAATAAGATAAACTTATTCAACAACTATAGTTTCAATTTAAATCCTAAACTGATTTTGTTAAACTATTAGGCTCTTAACATGTACGAGGTCAAGCTACAATTGTTGAGAATAGAAAAAATTAGTTAACCATGTAAAAAAATTATTGTTTATTATGTAAATAGTACATTCTTTTATTTGTCAATGGCAGTTTAGTTTGTTAAATACTGTTTGAAAAATAATTAATTGAATTTTTGAATAATAATTTACTGGGAGTTTAATAATTGCTTGAGCTCGTATGTGTAGGAAGTTTAAAATTAGCATCATCAGTGCTACAGGTTATAGGTGGTATAAAAACTTTAAACTAGGTTGCAACTTTTTAAACAAGAAAAAAGGTGACTCTCTTATAAATTCTCCAACTCCAAAACTCCAAAAATATTGCTGCAGTGAAGAAGTTGGTGGAAGAGAATAACCGAATTACCTATGCCAGATAAAGTCGAACTAAAGATTGAATCCTTGCAAGTAAAATTAATGTTGCACAAACTTGTTGTTAATTAAGATTTGCTGAAAACTTAATAGCAGTCTATCTGAACTGAACCGAATAGTGATTTTAATATTAGTAACCAAGTTACAGTAGTTACAGTAATAAGTTTGTTCGTAAAAAATGACGTTATTTTTTGTAATACGTTAAAGTTTTTTTTACGATTCTACTCTCCAACACATTTACATTTACAAAACGTTATAAGTCGTTTGTACCCTATCATCTGACGGATTTACAAATTGCAAAATGTGTTAATATCTGCTAACAAACTTTAGATATTGTTAGATCAAAAGCTGTTAAAAAGAAAATTGCCTGGATAAAGTAACAAATGTAGAAATTGCCGATGCTCAGTGAATACAGTTGTAGGTCACTTAAAAAAAATCCGTAATTGATTGGGTAACTCAAAACGCACAATTAAAAAGGTTTATTTCTTAAAAAGATTTTTTAAACCTTGAAAACAAACAAAAACCCACTCCTGATGAACACACTCTGAACGGAACTTACTTTGTCAGAGTGTATTAGACTAAAATCTGTAATATTACAATTATTTTAGACAAACTTTTTTACAAAGATTACTATTTAAGATTTATTTAAACTAAACACAGATAATTTAAAAAAATAACAATGCAAATAATTACATGAATTACGACAAAATCCCAAAAAATTAAATTTAAAAAAGGATATAAAAGAAAAACTATAAATACGTAGATTAAAACTGAATTTACTAATTGTAAAAAATTGGTTATGTATTAATTTAGTTGAAGTTGCAAGGCCTTGAACTCGGCAAAACAAAAAAAAAGTATCACAAAATAAACATTCCCTAAGAATAAAATAAAAATTTTAATACTACTGTCTTGATTTAATTTGCAGAATTTAACGTCGATATTATTATTTAAAAAATGTAAAAATGTGACAATTCGTTTTAAAAATAATTCAAACGACTATTAAATCGTAAATGTAGTTAATTGAAAGTTCTAATTATGGTGCAAAAAACACATGTCACAAACTTTATTGAAGTGAAACTTCTTTATCGGCGTTGGAAAAAAATTTACCGTCACATTTTACGCGTCACGTCACATTTTTTATCGTCACATTTTTCCGTAGCGTAGCGACGTGATAAATAATATATCAATACTAAAGTGATCAACACAATCAAAGGCTTTATTTTAATTCTAATTCCAGTGGATTTTTAACAAAAGTAAGTAATTATATCTATTTTTCTAATACTTGGGTGGAATTAATTGACATAGAGTATAAATTCTGAAATATGTTATTAATTTAAATTTAAAATATTTAAGGTTAACCTCAGTTTCTGATTGAACGATGACATTTTAAAATAATATATCAATACTAAAGTGATCAACAGAATCAAAGGCTTTATTTTAATTCTAATTCCAGTGGATTTTTAACAAAAGTAAGTAATTATATCTATTTTTCTAATACTTGGGTGGAATTAATTGACATAGAGTATAAATTCTGAAATATGTTATTAATTTAAATTTAAAATATTTAAGGTTAACCTCAGTTTCTGATTGAACGATGACATTTAAAATTTAATATATTTAAGGTTAACCTCAGTTTCTGATTGAACGATGACATTTTAAATTTAATATATTTAAGGTTAACCGCAGTTTCTGTTTGAACGATGACAATGATAGTAATAATTCTATTTCAATTAATGAAATGCTGTAATAATCTTAGTAGCAAAAAGTTAAAGTGAAATAATTGTATTATTTGTATTCATGTCTATTATAATAAAATCCTTTTGTTTAAAATTTATCTAATTTTAAATTTAAGATATTTAAGGTTAACCTCAGTTTCTTATTGTAACTATCGATCAATGTATATGATTTCATTAAAATAGTATTTATTAATTAATAAGACTGCTAATTTAATGAACATCAATTAATTGGCATAGAGTATAAATTCTGAAATATGTTATTAATTTTTGTAAATCAATTAACTAATTTTTGTAGATTCAATTTCATATTTCAGTTACCATAAGCCATTAATTATTAAATTTAAGATATTTAAGGTTAACCTCAATTTCTGATTGAACGATGACAATGATAGTAATAATTCTATTTCAATTAATGAAATGCTGTAATAATCTTAGTAGCAAAAAGTTAAAGTGAAACACGGTTGGTTCAGACGAAGAGTACTTTCAGTTTCTCCAACGCAGTAGGGATAGCATGTCGCTTATTTCGTTACGCGTCACATTTTTAATTAATACGACTGCTAATTTAATGTTTAAATTTAAGATATTTAAGGTTAAACTCAGTTTCTGATTGAACGATGACAATGATAGTAATAATTCTATTTCAATTAATGAAATGCTGTAATAATCTTAGTAGCAAAAAGTTAAATTTAAATAATTGTATTATTGAATTGAAACCTCTTTATCGGCGTTGGAAAAAAATTGCCGTCGCATTTTACGCGTCACATTTTCCGTTACGCGCCATCTTTTTCTTGCCCCTACCACGGTTGGTTCAGACGAAGAGTACTTTCAGTTTCTCCAACGCAGTAGGGATAGCATGTCGCTTATTTCGTTACGCGTCACATTTTTAATTAATACGACTGCTAATTTAATGAACATCAATTAATTGGCATAGAGTATAAATTCTGAAATATGTTATTAATTTTTGTAAATCAATTAACTAATTTTTGTAGATTCAATTTCATATTTCAGTTACCATAAGCCATTAATTACAAAAATATATAATAACGATGACAATGATAGTAATAATTCTATTACAATTAATGAAATGCTGTAATAATCTTAGTAGCAAAAAGTTAAAGTGAAATAATTGTATTATTTGTATTCATGTCTATGATAATAAAATCCTTTTGTTTAAACTTTATCTAATTTAACTTTATTTAACCAATTTCTGAAAAGTTGCATGCTTTTTTTAATTCAAAGCTTTCAAGTTAGCAAAACGTAAAATCATAATTGACTTTATACTGTCATTATAAATATCTTAATCTTTGCAACTTTAGGTGGTGGGTTTTTAATTGGTTATAAAGCCCTCCAAAACTGTTACCCAGAAATTCGAGTGGTTACAGATTTGCAATGGTTTGTCGTAAGATTTTTGACCGCTACAAAGCAAAATGAAATATTACGGCACATAGTCGGCACTTAACACAATAAATTCTATAAAACTTTAAATATTCTCGGACACAAATAAATCGTCAAAACCGTAAAACACACGAATTAGAAAAATTCCATTCACTTAAAACTTTATTAAACTCACAAGAACCCTCCGGATCCTACTAACCACGTATTAAGAGCTGAAACACACCGTAACTAAAAAAAAGCTAACTAAAAAATTTTTTCACTTGAGAAACTTCATTTCTTTACTTTAATTAAAAACTGTGACGTCAAACTTTCAAGAGGAACAAACGAGACCAGAAAACATTGACAAAGATGCAAAATTAAAACAAGTATAATACTACGTGTGCTTATACGACGTTGAGACAGCTGCACAATTGCTACGATACAAAATTGTAACATATACACATAGAAGTAGAAAACGCACGCGCATCTAGCGTTGGTAGATAACATTTTTAATATGAAGAAGTAAAGTTATGTTAAGCAATTAAGTAGTTAACAATGTACATAAGATAATAAAGTTCAGTTAGTTATTCCATATTTTAATTACCATAAGAATATCACAAAAAAATAAACATAAGTTATATTTATATTTAAATAAATTATGTAAGCATAAACAAGCAAATATAATATCAAATTTTTGGCATCACAAGAACTAAATAAAAATTTTCAGAAACATAACTCATATAACAATCTTAATAAATACTAACAGAACTAATAAATTATAGAATGTACTCGAAACATATGTCAATAAAATCGACCATAATGACTTATATGCATATGTACTTAATTGGTACTAAATAAAATAAAAATTATTATTAAGATGAATTTAAAAACAAGAAATAATTTCAATACATCAATGCTAAATTACTCAAATAATCTTAAAGAAAACGAAATGAAACAAAAACAAACTTAAATCGCGAGTCTTTTACGAAAGATTACGCACAACATTAAACGACGGTTACAATATATTAAATGCTGGAAATCATATTATTAGTAAAATTGTTACTGGCTATAAGTCTTATCTACCGTTTTTTTGATGTTTTCACTTGCCAAAAAAGTTAAATATAGATATACAAAGATGCGGAAACCCAGACAATGATGAAAAAACTGGGAGCAATGAAGAATGTTGTGCACGCAGTATTTTTTAGAAATACGTGTTTATTGACCGCAATTAACAGAAAACAGTTACCTCTAAATAGTATGTTGAAAATTGTTTGCCTACTGTGTTCAGTAAAGTACCAAGATAAGGAATCGTGTTACATTATGATAATGGATCGTTTCATACAGTAGCGGTAACTCTTTAGTATTTAATTGAAAAGAACTTCATAGTTATCGAGGATCGTTTTTACTTACTAGGTTTGGCAATGCGACACTTCTGGTTGTTTTTTGGGTTAAAAAAAATTGCGAAGGAAAAGATTTCAGATTGATATAGGTCGTATTTTGATAGTATTTTTAAAGACAGCTGGCTGGATGCTTTTAAACTATAGAAAGAGAGAATGGTTAAATGTATTATTGTGAACGCCAATTAATTTGAACATATTTAAAATAAATATTTTGAAATTTTGTATCAGTCTTTCTATTCTCAATAATTGTAGTCTGGTTCTCGTATTTGTGATAAACTGAAGTATATTTTTGATACTGCTGCTTTCACTTGGTCGAAACACGTTTTTATTTTTAATTCCATGGGTATTTCTCTGTTTAGAAAATTTGAGGTTTTATGTAATTGTTTTTTTTTTACTGTTTTATATATTGTTTGTTTTATATACTATTAAATGTATTTAATATAATATGATTTATGTTTATTCATTTTAGTATTTCTGAAGCTTCTGAGCTGTTAGTACTTCAAATTTGTTAATGAATTGTTTTCTTAAGTACTATTATTGTACTTTAGTATAAAAATAAATTTTACGAAACAATTTGTATTTCTTTCTTGGATAAAATTTAAAAATAAATTTACAATAAACGTACATAATTAATTTTATAATTAACGTCAAATAGAATAAATGATCAGTCAGAAATAAATATATAATTTAAAAAACTGATTGGTTTTGCGATAGACTTTATAGTAACATGACCATATTAGTTAAAAATTGATTACAAATTAAAAAATAAATAAAGTTACTAACCTAAAAAAATAAGCAACTGTTATAAATATTTTTTATCTAAATAATTGAAATATTTAAAAAAAGAACTGCAAAGCTTTTATATGTTGATTAAGTACTTTTAAGAATTGTACACATACCTACACATGTAAATTCTAACGATTTATTAGTAAACCTAAACCTCAAAAACAAAAATTTATGCTTTAGTTTTCATAACATTATTATGAAATATGTAAGTAAAAAGCTAATAAGGATTAAATAAGCAATGATCGAGCCATTCAATTATTTCGCTTATTGGTTATTCAAATCGATTCAAGAAAGCTATAGCACTTACCACTCCTTTATCCAGTTACTTCGAAACTATATTCAACTGCACCTTTATAAGCGTTCACGTTTTAAAATGGAAATCTGAATGCATTTAACATTTTATTTTTCTTCTGCATTTTAACCAAATATATTCAAAACGAATTTATATCAAGTTAAAAAGTATGTTTTAAAATTGAAATATTTCTTCGAACTTATTTTATAATTTATATACCCGAACGATACTTTTAATTAATTAATAAAATTATTGTATATTAGTACTAAGTATTTTTTATAATACTAATCAATGTTTATGTAGTAGTATGCAAAGAATACCAATAATTTGATTAATTAAAAAGAATGTTTTATGAAAAGTAATTCTTAATTTCTTTAAATACTTGTTATTACATTAGGAAAACAATGTGAAAACTATCCAGAAAGGTTCATGGAGAACAATAAAAGGAAAGTTTTACTCTTGTTACAAGGCGTAATTGCATTCCAAAGATTACATTCGTATGCTTAGTGGTACATCCCAAATTCTTTTACGTTACAGTTGATTGTTGCATCTGATGATGCAATTTTATTTTAAAAATAATTTAATGTATTTCTTATTACATTAACGAATGCTAGATTTATTTAATTAAAATGTTCATTATTAAATATATTTTTTGTTTGGATCGTTTGTTAATAGCTTTATAACGTGTAAAAAATTATGCCTTATTAATGAACAATTTTAAACTATTGATTAGTTGACTTGATAAGTTCTAGTAATAAGCAATAAACAATTTTTTATTATTATTTTTAATTAGTATTACTTTTGAAAATTTTGTATATATAAAACAGCATGTTTGTTAAAAACCTTTTTTTATTTTAAAATATTTTCTGGTGACGTTTCGCCTAGCATGTAGACTTTTTCAAACCATGATTATACATTATTCTGCAAAAAATATATTAGGATTAACATCTGTTATACTTGTAAAATTTTTGATTAAATTAAATTAAAACACTTTTATATTTAATGGTAAAAAGATTATATTTGTTTTAATGATGAGTGTCAAATTGGACTTTATTATTAATAATTAAAATGAATTACTTACCAAATTTTATATTATTAACTTTGTCATTTAATTAAAATTTTATTTTTATAAATATTCTTATTGCTTTGTTTTGGTAAGAATAATTAGCATCTTCTAACGTTAATTATAAACAAACATAGTTGAATATAAATTTTTAAATTTTTAATGTTTCTTTATTGAAAAATTTTGTCAAATGCATTTATTGTATTTTTTTGTATCTGTATTTGTAGATATATGTATAAAATTTTTTGAAGATTAAATTAAATATTAGGGAAGAAATTATTGATGTTGCATGAAAGTCAATATTAATTTTGTAATTGTATTAATAATTTATTAGTTTGTAATAAATTTTACTTAAATTTTGTATACGTTACGGTAGTTTATTGAATTTTTTTGCGTTTTATTTCAATCATTTCTAACATTGATCTTTTGCAATAGTTTTTTTCGCAATGTAATATTTTTGGATTTAGATGATTAAAGCTATGGAAATGATTTATATAGTGTTCAGTTAGAGCTGTTTTTGTGTTGCCGTGATTCAAATGTTGGTTTTTGGTAC
Source organism: Aquatica leii (assembly GCA_035610365.1). Lineage (NCBI taxonomy): Eukaryota > Metazoa > Arthropoda > Insecta > Coleoptera > Lampyridae > Aquatica > Aquatica leii. Next base: position 54,809,370 of record CM069432.1, read on the forward strand.
TGTTTTTGTGTTGTTGTATTCTGTTTTTGAGTAATTGTTTTATTTGTCCTATGTAGATTGCTGAGCAATTTTGGCAAGATAATTCGTATATTAAGTGTGATTTCTATATTGTATCTGTATGGTCTTTTAGTTTAGTGAAGATGTTTTTTTAAAATATCAGTGTTTTTGAAACTAATAGTGAATTTGTAATTTGTTAAAAAAAATTTTAATTTTTTAGATAAATTTGGAATGTATGGTAAATTGATATATTGTTTAATTTGAGTTAAATTATTATTAAATTTATTGCCTAAGCGTGTTTTGATGTTTTTGTTAATAAATTCTATTGGGTAATTATTATTAATGAGTATTTTTTTGATTTTTATTAAGTTTTGTGAGTGGAATTTTTCTGATGATAATGTTATTACACGATCGACTAGTCCGAATATAACTGCTTTTTTGTATGATTTAGGTGTGCATAAATTGTAATGTATGTAACGGTCTGTTTTTGTCTTTTTTCTGTACCAGTTTGTGTATATTTTGCCGTCATTGTTGTGTATTAAAGTTAAATCTAAAAAGTTTATTTGTTTGTTTTTTTCTGTTTCATAAGTGAATTTTAGTAGTAGATGAATATTGTTAAATTTTGAAAGTAACTTTTTGTATAATCTTTTACAAAAACACTAATATTTTAAAAAAACATATCTTTACTAAACTAAAAGACCGTACAGATACAATATACAAATCAAACTTAATATATGAATTATCTTGCCAAAATTGCTCAGCAATCTACATAGGACAAACAAAACAATTACTCAAAAACAGAATACAACAACACAAAAACAGTATCAAAACCCAACATTTAAATCAGGACAACACATAAACAGCTCTAACTGAACACTTTATAAATCATTTCCATAGCTTTAATTATCTACATCCAAAAATATTACATTACGAAAAAAACTATTTCAAAAGATCAATGTTAGAAATGATTGAAATCACCGTAACGATAAACAAAATTTAAGTAAAATTTATTACAAACTAATAAATTATTAATACAATTACAAAATTAATATTTACTTTCATGCAACATCAATAATTTCTTCCCAAATATTGAATGTAATCTTCAAATAGAAAATAACACACAATGCATGCGCAATAAATTGTACATTACTTTATACATATATCTACAAATACAGATACAAGAAAATACAATAAATACATTTGACAAAATTTTTCAATAAATAAACAATAAAAATTTTAAAGTTTATATTCAACTATGTTTTTTTTTTATAATTAACGTAAGAAGATACTAATTATTCTTACCAAAACAAAACAATAAAAATATTTATAAAAATAAAATTTTAATTAAATGACAAACTTAATAATATAAAATTTGGTAAGTACTTCATTTTAAGTATTAATAATAAAATCAAATTTGATACACATCATTAAAACAAATATCATCTTTTTAACATTAAATATAAAAGTGTTCATTTAATTTAATCAAAAAAATTTACAAGTATAACAGATGTTAATCCTAATATATTTTTTGCAGAACAATGTATAATCATGGTTCGTAAAAGCCTACATGCTAGGCGAAACGTCACCAAAAAATATTTTAAAATAAAAAAATGATTTTTAACAAAAATGCTGTTTTATATATACAAATAAAAATCTTCAAACGTAATGCAATAAACAATATTGTAGTACGCGTAATATTTAATATTCTTTTTCTCAAATAAATCACACAAATTGTCTTTGACTATACATAAGCCAAACAATAAGTACAAACTAAATCTTATTGATTTTGTTTTTTGAATTAGTTGTATTATACATGTCATTATCGAATTTACTTAATGATAAAATCTGTACTCTTATAATGTTAACAGTACTACAAAACATCTGTGTAGAATCTTATTTTAATAAGAATCACAAAATTTTAACAAAAATTGTCTAAAGTACTACGTATACCAACACATTAGTACTAAAATTACAAAAAATATTTTTATTAATGTAAAATGTTTACTATACTGGTACTATAAAAAATTGTAATGACTGTATATTGTCACGCAAAAAGTGAATTAAATAATTATTCACATCTTACATAATACATTTTTAAATGTAGATACGTATCACGCAAATGAATGTAAATTACAGTTTCATAAAACATCAAACAAAAATGTACTATTTTATGCATTAAACCACAAGTTATTTTAAAATCTGTATAAAAAATGATGTATAAGGGTATGCAACAGTGCGCTAATGAAAGCGTAAAACAATTTTAATGTAACAACTGTCAACTAAAACCTTAAATTAGCTTATTCAACTCATTTCAACTTTATTACCGTTATCTCAAATCATGTATATTCGTTTTAGATTTTAAGTTAGGGCAAGCGGTTAGATAGCCGGCCTACCTTCCGGCCAATTTAAAACGAATCTTTCCAACAAGATGAGATGAGGTAAAGAGGCATTTCAACCAGGAAAGGATACAAATGAAATTTTTCTGCAGAATTGTTTTTTTTTATCAATTAATTGTCTCTAAAATTTAAGAACAATAATTACTACTACAATCAGATTTTAATTTTAGTATACATTCTTTATCAACTTTTATCGTCGTACCATTTTAATCTGTAAAAAGTGAATGTGACGTGAATATAAATAAAAATTAGGTAGTATATGCATGTTGAAATGCATCGCTCGTTCCAATTGCATGCACTAGAATATAAAAGAAGTCCTTTGAATGTTTTAAGAATAGATTACAACAAAATGATTCTATATGTAAATTTGAAAACGTCTATATCTAAATTAAAGTGCATATACAGCACTTTTGGAAGTGAAGTACTTATTTGGTAGGTATATACTAAGAATAAATAAATTATATGTACATTTTTTACAACTTTATCTAAAAATTACTATTGCAACAAACCACGGTTTATTTTATTTTATTACCATGCTATGCTATAACTACACATGCCGAACTAATATTACTTATTTGTACATATTATATTTAGTTGATATAACAAATGCAGTACAATTTAATTTTTTAGTATTATACTGTATTGTATGTACGCCAAACGACATAAAATTTCATGGATGATTATTTGTTGGTTTTTTGTATCTTAAATATTCTTATTATTAGACTTAAATGCCACATTTTGTGTACGGATCAATAAATAGTTCGTATTTACTAATGCATTTCTTTTGCATTATTAAGTTAAAACTGATAATATTTAAATTTTGTAGGATCGGGTATAGAGATTGATCTCTTAACCATGATATAAAATTTTGTTTTGAATGCAGTGGAAGACACGAATGTGTATAAATATTGTTAAACTTAAAATTTGTTATAATGTCAAATTGGTGGATTACATTTATTCCAACTTAGTTTTTAAAAATACTACGTACTTAAACATTTTTTAATTAAATTTATTTATTTTATGTCTTTATATTTAACGTAAAATTCTAGTACTAGAGAAGTGTAATCATAATCTTATAATATAAGACAAATGCACAAGTATAATGCAGTGGTATTACAAATACGATTGACTAGATCATAACTAATACTAAAACTAAACTTGCGCTAGACTTTTACCTTTACACCAAGTAATACTGTGGTCAGATTTACATACAGGGCATCGCTTAGATGATGAAAAAGAACGATTGTAAGCAGAATTTGCTTTATTAGGTTTAAATGACGAAGCGACTAAATGCGGTTTGGAAGTTAAAGCAACCTCCTTTTCTCGAAGAGGAACTGAAGCAGCGGCTATAAGGATTTTTGGTTTGACCTTGGTCAAAGAACGTGATTTGGATTCAGCTGCAGATAGTTCGAGACTACGCACTTGTCGATTGATGAACTCAATAAGTTCCTTATAAGTAGGAAAATCATCATTTTGTCGCCAAGATTCAAATTCACGAGAGGTAGAAGGATCCAAATTACGCATAGCTAAATAAAAGAGAATGAATTCAAAGTGATTTTAAATGGGAAGTGCTGCTAAAGCACTGGCTGCATTTTGGTGTACTTGAAGATATGATCTAAGACTTTCTTGAGTAGGTGAAAGAAGAGGCTTAAAATTCAGAATGCTATCTAAGTACATTCCGGCTAAACGCCTATCGTTTTGGTAACGATCTTTTAATGCTTGATAAGCAATTTCATAATTTGCCTCTGTTAATGGAAAGCTAGCAATAACGGATGCTGCTTCCCCAGCAAGAAACGTTTTCAAATAATGAAATTTAGCGAGAGACGTTAAGCTTTTATTGTTATGTACTAATGAATCAAAAAGACCGATAAAATTAGTCCATGTCGCAATTTTTCCATCGAAATGCGGAATTACAATTTTCGGAAGGAAACCTTGAAGTGGGTCAGAAGAAGAACTGCATGATTGTTGTGATGCTCCGCTATCAGTGTCAGCACTTTGAAGTTTAGCAAATATGGTCCGAATCGAGTAAACTAAATCTCTAAAGCTTTTTTGTATTTGATCGGTAGGAACCTGATCTTTCTTAGCCAGAGCGGTGTTTTTAATTAATATTTGGCGCTGAACTTCTCGAAAATTGGATTCGCAAATTAGCAATTCGTTGAGCATAAATAGATGAAATTTCGCATCTTTTTTGGAAATATTAGAACAGCGATCAGCGATATCAGTGACGTCGGCAAAAACCTGTGACCTCGTTACCACCAGGACATTCAAATCACTTTCGGACATTATTTGTGATATGAAATAACTTAGTACGAATAATGCAAATAACGGAAAATCCCGTATTAAAATCGGCGTAAATTCTTAAATAAATGCTTATCGCGTGATATCGTTATGAACTTGAAAAATTGAAAAAAATGTAACAGAAACGGAACTTTTAAATATCCGGTTCGAAAAGGACCAAATGTTTCGGCCACACGGAAGTCGAGCAGCGGACTGTATATAATGTCAAAGAAAGGAGAGGACTTCCGGTAGCAACCCACCGTAATTATCAGTAAACGAAATTGCGAATTACTTACGTTAAGTTTCTGGTTCTTCTGAAAAATCGGGAGCGCACAACCACCCAAACCCGTAATAAATCAAGGCCTCGATTCACCCAGAAATGAGCGATTGCTCGACTTACCCTGATCTTAATTCCCTGGTTGGTGGAGATAAGTCTTTAGCACGCACAAAAGGGCGCACGGTTTAAGCACTAAACATCACAATTAACATTTAAGAAAAATTAACGAAATAGAATTCGAGAAAGGAGACGTAATAATCGTTCAAAACTAAGTAACGTACTGTCGTATTTATCAAAAACTTGCATTTACAATAAAACTTAAAAGAGGGGACAGCAAGTCACAAAGCCAAAAATGCAATGCGAGGATAACGGCTTAAAAAGAAAACGCTCGCGCTAACAGTCCTTTCCAAAAAGGTTGATTTTTGTCTTAGAGGATATAATACTGGTATTCAAGATTTGATGAGTCTTAAACCGTCTTCTCGGTTCATATTACATGGATGTTTTTCTATTTCCACAGCTTCGCGGATTACTCTGGGAAAGTAGAAAGGAGTTCTAGCCAACACTTTAATGTGGTCAAAGTCCAGCGTGGTCCTTGGTTCCACACGTGTTCTGCCACTGCTGATTTAGTAACTCTGCGGTGTTTGCAGTCAGCCATATGTTCTTTTACTCTAACTTCAATAGAGCGTCCTGTGTGTCCTATATAACTAGATCCACAGGAACAAGGAATTTTGTAAACTCCGGCATGTTTTAGAGCCTCTGGTTTGTCTTTAGCAGAAGTAAGCCAGGTGTTCAGGGTATCCTAAATCGTAAAGACAGTTTTAATATTATGCTTCTTTAGCACTCTGCTTATTTTGTCTGTCGAACCTATACAGTATGGTAGATAAGCGGTGCTAGTAGGAGGTGATAAGTCTTCTTTGACTTTTGGATTTATTGCTCTTTTTCATGCGTTTTGGATCTCTTTGAACCCGTATCCATTTTGTTGTAGGGACTACAACAGTGTTTCCTTTTCCTTTTGTAGATTTTTATTATCTGACACACGTATAGCTCTTTTGGCTAAAGTATGCAAAACAGTATTCTTCTGTACTGGATGGTGGTAAGATTCGGCGTTTAAGTATCTGTTCGTGTGCGTTTTCTTTCTGTAAACGGAATGCCCTAATTTTCCTTTATTTTTCTTTATAACCAGCACATCAAGAAAGGCTAGACTGCTGTTATGTTCTAACTCCATAGTAAATTTAATGCTGTTATGTGCCGAGTTTAGATGTTGAAAGCACTGATTTAATTTATCTTTGCCGTGAGGCCATACAACAAACGTATCATCAATATATCTGAACCAAGTTTTTGGTTTTAACTCAACATTTTTCGTAATTTCAGTTTTAAAATATTCCATGTAAATATTGGCTATAACTGGAGAAAACGGTGAACCCATGGTCGCTCACCTTCTACTTGTTTAAACAAGTTGTCGTGAAATAAGTGTTTTTAAAGCAGAGTTCGATGAGCAGAACTTCTTCTTCAGTAATTCTCTCCTTGAGCAAAAACAACACTTCGTTGACCGGGACTTTAGTAAAAAGAGATACCACGTCAAAGCTGACTAGGATATCTTCTTTTGTTATATGCAAGTTCTTAATTTTCTCTACAAAGTCTGTAGAATCTTAAATGTGAGTTTCTGCATTTTCTGTCAACGACAAGAGTTTCGTAGCTAGATAACGTGCTAACGATTAGGTTGGTGAATTGATAGTGCTCACTATCGGTCGAAGGGGGGCTCCTTCTTTGTGTTTCATTTTGCAAAGCTGGCTTCGAACTGTTACGTTCGGAAATTCACAATAAACGCAAAGTACTGGATTCTGTCAGCAAACAGTTATTTAAGCTACAATTAACTTTGTCTAACAAATTAGAACATTCTATATGGGTAAAAATAGATGCTATCACTACGATACAAGCTAACAAGATTTATGAACAATCAAAAATTAAGATTTTATAATATAGTTTTAGTTTTTATAGCATTTTTTTATTTGTATTTACCTGTGCTTATCTTTTTATTGTTTTATACGATTTCGTTTTTGTGTTCTCCCTAACATATTTTGATGTACTTGATTGATTCGTTTTACACGTAAAACTTGCGGTTTTTCAGGTCAAGATTGTTTGCTTAAGAAATGATTTTATTTACAAAATTTCAAATTTTATAGTTATGCGTTAGTATTAATCTTTTTGGGTAAACAAGGGTATCAAAAAATCTAAAAAACACAGTATTTTTTGCTAAAACGCAGTAGTGCTTTTTGGATTGTAAAAAAAATCTCGTAGGTACTTGCGGCGTTGTTCGCATCACATCTCGTGCAATGTACAAATACCGCTCTTGGTTGCAAATTTTAAATTCTTTTGTGCAATCCGCTCAAGTAGCCGTTACGGTTACTAGCTTCATTGTAACACTAGCCTCTATAGTTACGAATATTTAAATCAAAACTAGTTAAGCACTCTTGTACAATTTTTAAAAAAGTTTTAGCTGTGTCAAGTATGACATCATTTGCTTACAGATTTAAAAGTGTCCTAAAATATTCTTTTTCCTATCCACAAATTGCCAATCTTTGACCCGTCAATTATTCAAATGAAAAAATTATGCACAGAGAGACATTTGTAAAACCGATGCTGATTCTATATAAATCTGGAACTAAACATTTAAACGACCTTTTTTATTAAAACCAGTCAAGTGTAATATTTTACTAGAACTCGAAGTATTTGCTTCTTTGATGGTGTTATTTTGATTGCCATTTTTAATGCATGTTTTAACAGTTTGACTGATGACAAAATAATCCATAATGATTAAGTAATATTATAGGGTGTAAACACATTAACAACTTGTTACAAAGATTTTCTTGTAACTTAATTGCCGGCAACTAATTCAGTTGAATCGGCAAATGGATCGCAGGTTTTGATGTGCTAATTATAACGTCAGATTAAAAAAGCGCCAAAACGATTAGAAACTAAAATGGTAGACACCGATTAAATCTCTCCAAGGCTAAAAGAGGACAAATGACATCACACAAGTTGTAACACTAATATATTTTTATTTTATCACAAAGAGGTTAGAAAAGAGAAATAAAGTAGATTTACATAAATGCAATCAATTGCTAGTGTAGGTGTATATTACAGACAAGAGTTGTTGATACAAGCTCCCTTCTGTTTTTTAATTTGTCGGTCTAGCTTGTACATTTCAAACAAACAGAGTTACATTGGTCAATATAATATAAATATGCAATATGTGGATGATTGAGAGAACCCGAGCGCACACTTTAATATTATATTACACACAAAAAACGTTTTATATTTAATTGTGACAACAACCCGATATGTACGTAAAGTATACGTGCAAACGATTGACAACGTAGATGAAAGAGAATTAAAACACGAAAAACAATACTTACGATTTCTTTTTTTCTTTAAAGTATGCGACTAGCTAGTGGCACCTTTCCCAAATTTTCTAAAATTTGCTGAAGTTAACTATAATATACATATGGCGTTATCACAAATAAGTTCCCTTTGGTTCATATAATTTATAAGAAAAAACCAGATGCACCAAGTTTTCTCCAGATTAATATGGATATTTTAGTAAGTGGGCTTTTCAATAGGCTTACGATTGTAGTAGTTAATGGGTACAAATCGATATTCTTAATCAACGTAGATGTAGCACTTTTTTTCTTTAGATCAAAGGTGGTGACGTTATCATAGAAATTCTCCCCATATCAATTAACATGTGTTAATATATCCGCATCAATGGCATGCATGAGAGTATCCAAAATTTACCTTTTACATAAACAGCAAAAGTACTACACCTCTAACGTGGATGCGTATCAATATTTAGCAATGAAGGACTCGCCGTGCGTGTATGTTAAATCATTACCGTACCACAGACAACGGAAACGTTTTATCCCAGTTGACAGCCACCACTCTTTTTATAGCGAAAAGTGGTTGAAACTTATACGGTAAGAAAATCACGCCAAAACGCTTTTAATTTAACAAATTATCACAAATATTAATAATAAAACTCGCGAAAAATGCCAATGACAATAAAACAAAAACTTACATAAACAATATTGAAGCAAACAGATTTCAAAAGCTTAAGAAGAAAAGCGCAAAAAAAAACCAAGTAATAAAGTTTGTATTATGAGTAACGTTTTAAGATGCGTAGTAACAAAGTAGAAACGTAAGAATAAAAAGTACACAAAAATGTTGCAAAAGTAGTAATCTAGTAAAAACATAAAACGTGAATTTTTTTACACCAATACTGCTAGCACCAAAACTTTTAACAAGAGTTTTAACGTTAGTGGTACACTTTGTACAAACAAAACAGTAATTTTTAGAATTTACGTCAAAAAGTTTATTTTAGTTCATTTTTGTTGTAAGACAATGTTAAACTTTGTTTGTTCCATCTAAAAAAAAGTTGTAACTCTAATTAGCGTTTTTTACGACTAAAGCAAAATTGATAAGTAAAACAAAAAAAAATAACTGCAATATTAAATTAAATTAAATTCTCATTTAAATAATGAAACAAAAAAAGAAAGAGAACGTTTGTCTATCTCTGTAGGTGTTTAAATTTTTAATCCGGAAAACGGCATTTTAAAAAAATCCGATTCTAGTTTCTTATACTCGGTGTGAAATAGTCAATGATAAAAAAGAAAATTTTAGAGTTGTCTTTTTGAGGCCTGAACTGTCATTTAAAGGTAATGAACACATTAATCACGTTGCAAATCAATATATCTTTTATAAAAGTAATTTTTAAAGAATAGGAATTATAAATTCACAGTTATTGATAATATATATTTTTTAAACAAGACTTAAGAATTAGCAATAATTTAGAATAAATAAATAAGCATGTTTTATTAATTATTAAAATTTATTTAAAAATAATATTTAACTTTAACGTTTATACATTTAGATAAGAAAATAATATTATATAATGTAACTAAATTTAGACTTTATATTGTTTAGGTAACATTTTAGTTCATTAACATACATACTAAGTCGTTCTAAAACATAGTTTAAAACAAACTTTATTATCTACAAAGTAAATGTATATGCGTAAATTTACTTTTGAAAAACTTTCCAACTTACATAGCATACAAATGCTTACTTTTCCAAAGTTTTTTTTAGCAAATCCTTAGGCAATATTTTACAAAACTTTATCGTAGTAAAATTCTTCAACCTGAGTAAAAATAACGCTAGTTTAAAAAGCATAATATGCAACGGGTTGCTGAATTTTAAGATAATCGCGCCTAATACAAACTATGCAATGTAATGTATTACGTAAACGATTAAAACATTAAACTATCAATAAAGTTTTGCTATAGTAATATTTTATTTTGCTAAAATTATTATCTAAATATTATGGTAATGTATTAAATTATTCCATTGGGTTTAACAATTACCCTCTTACATTTAAATAGTTAGGTCAGTTTAACAAAAGAACGATTACAGACCTCTTCAGCAGTTTAATACGTAAAACGTTTTTGTTTTCAGTACTAAACATATAAAAATAAGATATTACAAATTATTGTTAAAAAAATATTAAAAAGGCTGGAAAAGCTTTTGTAAAGATATTGTGATTACATCCCAAAGATCCATTTTCTATTATGACGGTACGTTATAAAAACAAATTTAATAACAGCATCGCCATAAACGAAAGTGAAAGTGAGTCATTAATAACACCATCATACTTTAAATAATCTACAAACCCGATAACAATAGGGTAAGGAATTGCTTAAGAATAGGATACGTCGTTACGCCTGCAGAGCAGTTTAATAATTACTATCGGAAACAACATGTATATAACCTGTTGGAATTTTCTAAAATTCATTTCAATATATGATTATTTTTACTAGACGGTTTTCATAAAATTTGATTTTTATTTTGTTCTTTATATTACAAAAATTTTAATTTAGTTTTATATAGGTATACTTTATCTGCGTGGAACGAGCATCAATGCTATATATAGAACATTATTATTTTTACTCTATGAAAATACGTAACGTATAGAATAATATCCAAGCGTGAAAAAAATAAATTAATATTTAAAAAAACTGCAAATAATAGTAATCGTTAATTTTAATCTTGTTGCCTATTTTAAGTTATTTTTGTTTTAAAACTAAAAGCCTTTATTATTCTTAAATCAACAAAAGTTTGTATTTGTTCTTAAAATTTAATTTTTTTATATTATAATTTCTGGTAGATTCTAAAATTGAAGATGAAACAGAAGATGTTTATCGTTTTTTGTATTAAGCTTTTTACTAATAGATATCAAAGTTGACGTTAAATTTACTATTATCTCGATACGCATTTTATTCTTCTTCTTTTTTTCTAATCATGTTAGATACATTTAGTTTTTGTTTTGTTACTAAAGCTTTTTATAGTTTATTGCTATTATGTTAATTTTTATTATTAAAAATACCATTGTTTATTTTATTTATTAATCATACCAAAATCATATTTATTACAAAATCCATCTAGGAATAACAAAATTAACTACGAATAAAATTCCGTCCGTTATGTAATACAAAAAGAATAGATAAAATAAAACCTATACTGTAAAAATATAAAAATATATAGAATTTATTATGTAGTTTGTTAAAGGCATTTATATTTATTTTTCATAACAAAATGTTTTATTTACAGCTAATTAGAAACATTTCTTTTTTTAAATAATCATGCATTAAGTTTCAAGACAATAACAAATAGTAAAGCACGTTAATAAGTTTTATGTTAGGCATTAACAATCAATACAACAAAGACGTTTTAAATACATACAAAGTGATAGAAAAATACAATACACGCCATTTAGTTTGTTTGAGAAAAAACATACCTACTATATTTTGTCAATATTCGCGTTTTTTTAGTTCACTTTGAATTTAAATATTTCGTATATAAAAAAAGAATAATTTTATTTTTTATTTTCATTGAATTTTTATAAGAAAGAAGTTAGTAATAATTTTTTTTAAAGATTAATAAAAGTTAAATTAAACGAAAGTTTAATAATTATTGTAATTTAACTTTTAGCTTCCGATGGTGATCTTCCAATCTCTCCCCTTCTGGGTATAGTACTTGGAGCGGCTTTTACGGTTATTATAGTCGTCATGTTAATCATTATAAGGGTTCGAAGATCCCATTCACAGCCCGAAGGAATGTATGAGCAAAAGGTGGTAGGAATCCCGCACCACCACAACATGTCTTCCACTAAGCCACTGCTGAGAAGCGGGTCGCCTAGGGAAGCTTCTGACGAGAGAGATCCTGATGTCATTCCTGCAAAATACGGTATGTACCTAATAATTAATACCTCAACTAACTTACAAGATTAATTAATTAAAGTAATTGTCCTACAGCTATGTTACTTTACTTATGGCATTATTTTAGTATGTTGCATACTTCTAAGCACAAAAACTGGACAACAAAAAAGTTTGATTACTTAAATTATTATCTTAACTTAATTTGTAATAAAATACGTTTACAGGTCATGATTTATTGCTGAAAACTAAAAAACCAGTAATAATTTAGATTTCGAAGGTTTAATTTAAATAACGTATTTATCGTTACATGTAGGTTCTCCCGATGGAGCAAGTGACACACAAATTGGATCTCTAAACGGTCCGTCAAGTCTTCCGGGAACTAAAATTCCAACATCGTCAAATTGCACCCAAAGTATCGTGGCACAAAGTTGGATTACTCCTGTTTCTGCACCGACATTGGATTCTGCGGTGAGTAAAAGATACTCGTATCTTTCGTAATTTTGTAAGTAAGAACTTCTAAACGACTGAAATAATTGCATTACCAGAACGTATTTTTAAGGTAAGTAAAACAGAAATTTCAAGTTCTTAAGACAAATAATTTATTAACAGAAAGATCTAAAAATAGATAAACAAAGTTTTTGTATTATACAAGTATTTATTTGTATTAAAACTTTTATTCATTAAATAAAATTTAGTTAAATTAAATGTTTTTTCATAGCAAGATTAATTTTCTTCATAGTTATTGCTTTTTTAATTACATTTTTTTAAATAAGTAAAATAACATTAAAAATGTACTTAACAAGATAAAAGCAACACAGTATAAATTATTATAGTATAATTCTGATATAAAGCTTTTAAATGCAAAATAAGATCTAGTTAAGCAGTTTTAAATAAACTACAGAAAATACTTATTAATATTACTTAAATTGGTATTGACATAATTTCCATAATACAACCTTAAAAGAAAACAATCGTCTCAAATTAGATTAACCGTCGTTAAGAACAAACTTACGTAATTGAAATAATTAATAATGTGTCATTTGTAAGTCTTAATAAACTAGCAAACAATCATTTAACTTTTGTTTCTGGTTTTAAAATTTAAGTTTTCGAAAATGTAGAAGGTTTCAACCCTTATTTTTCCGTGTTTGTGTCTGTGAGATTATTAATGGATGCAGTGACAAATAAGTTTGGAACATTTTCTTAGTTTTGTATCTATTACGGTTTCGACAGAACACTGGTATCCAAGTTAATTTCGTAGCGAAAAATATGTGTTAAGTGACGGTTTTGTGCCTTATTATTCCACTTCACCTTCGGCGGTTAATCATTTTCTGACGAACTATTTCAAACCCACAACCATCCAAATTTTGGCATATTATCTGGTAGCTTTACCATCGAACATTTCGCAAACTTAGTATTATAAAAATTTGCAGTTTAACCATAAAGTTAAACGCCTGTTTATGGTTTTATTAACCCTTATCCTGGCAAATCTTTTGGGTAACGTAACCATATTTAGTTACATCTTTTTTATCAATTTCCTTGTATTGAGTGGTTATTGCTATAATATATTTACAAATTAAGCTTACAATAGTAGTGACAGTGTTGATTACAAATACGTTTATAGCATTTCTCACAACATTGCCTTTGTTTTCTTGCATTCTTTGCGGGGCAGATTGTAATATTTTTGTTTTTAATGAAAGGTGACGATGTGGTTGTCTACTGAGGCAAAGAGTATCACAGGGCTATGGTATTCGGACTGATAGTTTTGTTGAAAGTTTAACATGAGCGCCAGTTAATTTTTTTAGTGTATTACACCATGGAAAATTAACAAACCTTTGTTATACCACTACAAACTTAATAAAAAAAACACAGAAAAAATTGCAAACAATTACCTTAAAACTAGATTTAATGAACCACAGTTAAGCAATTAAAAACAAAACGCATGAATTACACTATTCTTACGATTTAAACGTACGTTTGAATAAACAAAAAATAAAAAATACTAAAAGTAACCTACTCTAACTTAATAACTATATAAATAATAAGTTATTTTATTACTCAGCTAAGGTTTAACTGTTATGAAAATTTACTAAACATAAGTTGAACTCTTAAAAACTTAACAATTAGGTAAAGCGCAAATCTTCAACAAACTGATGCCCTTGGCAACGAAGAATTAAAGCAAAACAGTACCTTATAACTACTCAGGTGAAGATAACTTTTACTTAAAACTGGAGTTAATTGACGGTGTAGTTCTTTTTCAAAATAGAAAGTAACCGTGGCAAAACGAAGGCGGGTATAGAAAACCTTCCTTTGTATTGTTTACTTAATAAATACTCAAACGTAAAGTCCTTTACTTTAAAATAGGTACAAAAACAAATAAAGTTACCTTGAATGGATTACAAGGGTAAAATAGAACAAAAACCAACAAAAACTAAATGAACAATGTAGATGCATATGCCTTTATAGTTGTACGCCCGAAAACGAAATGATCAAATTAGAACCACGAGGAATAAATAGTAGAAAAAAGAGGGGTAGGCAACTTGAGGTACTCGAATGTATATAATAAATGACTATTAACAGTGGTTTGAATGTACAAGAAATTATATGAATTATTAAATGAAGTGATAAATGAGACCGTGACAAGCCACAAAGTCAAAAACAAAAAAAACAAATAAAAAAATGACAAAAAGTTTAAAAAATAAACAGATTACCAGAGGTAGTTCAACATCACCAGAATCACATTACAATCACACAGACATACAACCTATTTGCAATGTCAACATTATCATTAGATACTACGAGGCTATAAAAATCACCACATACGGAGACATGTCTAGCAAACATAAGAAACGAAGAGGAAACTTTAGTCACCTCATGACGAGCTGTCCTAATAACTTAAACAATCTCAACAATGTGTACCGATAACACGATTTACTCGTCCAGTAGAATTTACTTGTGGATGGTATCTTGCATTCAACCAAACCTTCTGAACTTTTACATTATTCAAAAATTCTTTAAATTCCTTCGAAACGAATTGTGATCCGTTATCACATAAACGAATTAACGGAACACCAAATACAGAAAATACTTGTTCTTTCAAAAACTCAACGATTGGACGCGTAGTGTTAGTGGATAAACCATAACAAAATTTATGAATCAATCGGTAACTACGAATAAAAATAGATTTTGTTTTTTCTTTTTATGCTTTTCCTTGAGATCAGGACGAGAATTTTTCACTTTTTGTGCAGCGCAAGTTTTACAACTTTTTACATATGTGCTTAGTAAAGATTGCAATTTTGGCCAATCATAGAAATCTGTAATTCTAGCCATTGTTTTTAAAACATCTAAGTGAGAAGCATTGGGATCGTCGTGAATCTTTTTAGAATTTTCGCACGATTAGAATCAGGAATAACCAATTTCTAGTCAAGTATGTTTGATTCCGGAAGGCGAGGGGAAGGTAGATATTTGTTATAAAATTTTCTTTGAACCTTAAAATTAGGATACCGATCGGGATTCGTGTTTACTTTGTGAACTAAATCACGATACCATTTGTCTAGCGAAAACAAAGAGATATCGAAGAACAAAATTGCACGAGACAAAGCATCAGGAACAATATTTTGTTTCCCAGGTCGATGTTGTAATTCAAAAGTTTGCGATAAACGTAAGAACCAACGAGCGAGACGATCAGTAGGTTTTCGTAAATTATTTAACCACTTTAAAGCAGCACAGTCTCTAATAACAATAAAAGATAAACCTTCAACATATCCACGAAAATGTTTAACACCGAATATGACTACTAAGAATTCACGTTCAGTCACAGCATATTTTTTTTTAGCAGCAGTCCACTTACGACTCTCAAAAGAAATGGGATGTGGAAAACCGTCATCTCAGCATTGAAACAAAACAGCATCTAAGGCAACATTGTTTCTATCCGTTTGTATGAATAAAATTCGACTGAAGTCAAGGGAGGCGTAAATTGGAGCTGAAGTTAAGCGACCTTTAATCTCTTGGAAAACAGATTTAGAATCTGAAAACCATTTGATAGATCGACCTTTATTTTTTTCTGTAATAAGAGAAGATATGGCGGCAGAGAGTTTAACATAATCTTTGATGAAGCGACCGCAATAACCAATAAACCGTTAACACGCTTGATTTCTGTAGTATTCCTGGGAGTTGGAAAATTTACTATCGTTTCCACTTTACTTGGGTCAGTTCTCAAACCATTTTTATCTACAGTGAATCCCAGAAATGAAAGTGACGAACGAGAACGAACGAGAAAAAAAATCCAAGTTAATAGTTAAACCAGAAACTTTAAGACAAATGGCAACATAATTTAGAGTTTCGATATGAGACTCAAATGTAAGGGAGACAACAATAATGTCGTCTAGATACACAAATACTTGCTCATCCAATAATAAAGGACCAAGAACACGATCCATCACTCATTGCAGCGTTTGTGGACTGTTCGATAATCCAAAGGCATAGTAACAAATTCCAGAAGATCCTTACCTGAAACACAAAAAGCAGTCAATTTAAAATAGCATTGGTGCGAGGAAGCGGATAGGAATCTTTCTTAGTGACAGCATTAAAACGACGAGCATTATAACAGGCTCTCAATTTACTATTCTTCTTTTTTACCAAAAAGATAAGACTACTCTATGGACTATTTGATTCACGAATAACTTTTAAACAAATCACTTCATCAATTCCAGCAGAAAGTAAATATTGGCGCTGCTTAATAAGTAAGGCGTCGCCAGTATTAATGTGATGTTCAGCGATATGGGTACGATCTAGTTTTGTAGAATATAATTCACTGATTTTTGAAATAGTTTTTTGTTGGACAACAGAAAGAGAACTTTTACCACAAAGCGACAGTAATCGAAGATACGACAGGAGTTTCTGACGTAATTGAATTGTTGTCTGAACAATAACT
This sequence comes from Aquatica leii, assembly GCA_035610365.1. Taxonomy (NCBI): domain Eukaryota; kingdom Metazoa; phylum Arthropoda; class Insecta; order Coleoptera; family Lampyridae; genus Aquatica; species Aquatica leii. Next base: position 54,826,515 of record CM069432.1, read on the forward strand.
TTCATAAGATGAGATTTGTCATGTAAGTTAATACGAATCTTAAAAAGTGATCCAAAATCCATACCAAGAATAATAGATTGAGTTATCAAAGGTACAACTAAAAGTTCTAATATCTTGGTTACTTTATTGACTATAATAAATAATGAAATTTTTTCTTGGCATTCTTGAAAAGAGCCATGAGCAGTATAAACACTTAGATCTGTAGGTATAACATTGTGAATTGTGAAGAAATATGATTATTTCTCAAATAAAGACCAGGCTCACTAATAACCAGCAAACCAATGAGGCACCACAAACTCGAATAGTAAGGTATAAGTGGTTATCAAAAGGTAGTGTAGTATATTAGCTTTATTTGTTCCCCTAAGTCTTACACATTAATTACATTCACATTACATCACATTCTATTCACATTTATTACATTTCCTTTTCTTTCTGCTCTCCTCTTAACTGTTTTTTCAGTCTCCATACTTCTTCCATCCAGTCCGTGCCTTTTCCGTTTTTTTCTAAGATTTCTTCTATTTTCTTAACCTCTTCTCGTAGTTCCCTGCACTCATTGCTCATGTGTTTAAGGTCTTCCATCTTTTCTCCACGTAGTCTGCACATCTTTTTTTTCTCATTTCTACAGTATTTGTTCCTTAGCTCTTCATTCCTACATCTGAACCTCGCTATCATTTTCTTTTTCTTGTTGCTTTTATTCCCTTTCCCCTTTAGATATTCTGGCACCCCTTTTCCCTTGATATTTTTATAATTCACATTATTTCTGCCTTCTTTTATCTTTGTCCATCTTTTCTGTTTTGTAACCCTTTTTGAGCTAATAATACAACAATTAATTAAGATGTCACACACTCACCGGCTGCTCTTGGTTGCTTGAAGATGCTTGGCGTGGTCTACTCGCTTTCAGTAGGAATAATAGTTAAGAGAAGGAATTATAAGTACTCACAAAGAACAACAATAATAGGGCGCCATCAAATTTTTAATACCTAATCTAAAAATTTGAAAAAAAATATAAAAAAACCTTACGACATTCATAATAACTTTGTATGGTTTAAAAGTAGAAAAACAACTCAAAATGACACGGCTATATAAGATAGAACATTTCATGAAATCTGTTCAAGGAGAATTGCAGTTTTGTTTTTAAAGTTAAATTTAAAACTGAGTAAAAATACTAACTACCGAAATAAATAATATTACTAAAAACAATTATCCCGTCAAAACCCTACACTTTTTTCTAAAATCTTAAGATTTCCCAAAATCTCCAAGTAATCGAACAAGTGCTATAATTACTTGTTTAACTAAACCCCTGCAACTTGTTTATTTACTCGAGGCAGGCATTCTGTTTAATTCCTTATATTAAATATTATATCGAAAACAAAAAAATTATCTACGTTACCGCAAAGTTCCTTTACAAACAAAATAAACTATAATCCGCGTGATATGGTTGCGTTTTCTCCTAGTGGTAGTTACGTTATTTTTGAAGCTGGTACAGGTGACGAGCAAAAGCTGGTTAATTTTCCCTATATTTAACTCGTTCTTATTAAACTTTAACACTAATACAAAGTCGCTAAAAGGTGATTAAACGAAACAAGAATTAGTTTTGAAATAAGCGATAGGTAAAGTTTAGCTTACCAACAGATTTTTTGCGAAAAAAAACTGTATAGCCTTCTTAGCTATATTTCTTACAATTACTATAATGATTATTTAATAAAATTATTCACAACTTCGGAGTATTGAAAGCCTCTATATAAGACATCCGATTTATATCACGGACGGAGTAAGATAACTCATGTTTTACCTTACCTTTTACCTTAGAAATTCCCAAAAATGACGCGCATGTTTCAATTGATTATACTGTTTCCAAATTATTGCAGCAATTTTATGTTGTAAAATGGGTTGCTTGATTTAAGGCGTAGATGTAATAAGAAATAAATTAATTTAATCGGAAAATTTTTATATTTGTAGGGAGGATTAATTAGCACGCTACAGTTTTTCTATGTTTTTATCTCTCCTTATTATTTCCTTTCCTACTCCTACTCCCCCTTCCCTTAATTTCTCTACTTCTTCTCTCGCGTACTCGTTTTTTTATAATATTTTACTTTGTCGTCCTGCTCGTACTTCACTTTTCCTTCCTTTATTTGTTTCCAACATTCCTGTAGTATTTTGCACTCGGTTCGTTTCTTCAATTATTCCTCGTATTTTATAGCCCTTTTTTCTGTCTCTAATCTTATTTTTTCTGCCTGTGCTTCCTCTCTTATAGTATACCCTGGTATTTCCCTGTCTAGTCCTAATACTTATTTCCAGTAATTTTTTTGTACCCCTTTTATCTCTTTATACTCTATCCATCCGCATATTTCCGCCTCATATTTTTTATTAGTTTTTCAGACAACAGCCTTCTTTTTTCTATGTCTACTCCAAAAAACCTTTCCTCCATACTCTACACTTGTTCTATTTCCTTTCCTAGCGCTTTCCTTTATGTGTTCCCCCTTCTTATTATTCTGTTTCATCGTGTAACCTAGGTATGTAAATTCTTTCACTTGCTGTACTTCCTCCTTTCTCCATTTTCACTTAGCTATTTTTATTTTCCCACGCCTCTACTTTTCCTACTACTATCCCTTCTACTGTTGTGCCCTCATTGTCTCTTCCAAATCCCCCGTATATACTGCAAACAAGCTTACACTCAGTGGGCATTCCTGTCTCAACTTTCTCCTTGTAACAAATTTCTCGATCTCTTCTCCATTCACTTTCACCCTGCTCTTCGTTTCTTCGTAATTTTTTTCCATTCTTTCTATTAATCTTTCATTTATTTTTTTTCTTTTTATGTATTTCCACAGTTTTCTTGTGTTTACTCTTTCGAAAACGGCTTTTAATTCTACTAACAATGCCACCATTTACCCTCTTATAAAGATTATTTTGGGTTTCTTATCGTCATTGGTTTCACAACGGTTGGTATTATACATGGTGGATAGTAGAATGATACTTTGGCATCTTTGAGGCACGTAAGACATCGACGTAGCTTTTTCCGGAAACACAAAAATCGATTACTTTTTTTCACGATTTTTTCTATGCAGAATATTTTTTTCAATATTCTAACACATGTCAACATATTAGCAAGCAATTCCTTCGCTAAACACAAGTCCATGAAGCAATAATCAAATATCACGTTTATGCATCATTAATTAGTCTTTTTGCAATATTATTGTTCACCTTTCCCGTGTAAATAATCTTATTCAACGGATAATAGGTTTCAGAATCGCAAACCCACCAAAGTTTTATGACATATTTGTCTGGCTTCAATGGCATATATTACTTGCATAGATATCTTTCTTGATATGGTGTTAGCTGTTTATCTACCGTAATATTTTCACCAGGAAGATAATGTTTTATCAAATTATTATTTACCCTGTCCCATTTTTTTTGCACAAGTGCCAGTTTATCTTTTTTTTAGTTTGAGTTTTTTTATCATCAAAACGCACATAACGTAATAAGAATTTCTAGCGTTTTAAACTCAAAGCTGCTCTAAATATTGGAGGTCGATTTACCAGATTCCACAGAATATCATAGCTAGTATGGTCAACACTAAGAAGTCCTGCAGTTATCAACAAACCAAAAATGGTTTGATCTCTATGGCATCACAAGGATTCCATGTATTACTTGTCAGAAATCTTGATGCCTATGAATTGATGTGTGATCCTGTTTTGTTTACCACTTCATCATCGATTATAAGTTAAAATACATCAATGGGATTGTAGCGTACAAATTGGAAAGGTGGAAAAAAAAGACTTAATAGATGTTCGGTTCATTTTTTTGCTAATGTCCGTCGTAGATGTCGTAAGTCGGATTGTCAGTACCTAAATTACTTGGGTAAGCCGTGCCTTAGCGCCACCTTTTCTTACGTGTAGAAAGTAATGTTATAAGAAAACAAACGTCTGCGCTAGGAAAAAGGAAATATCCCAGATCCACAATCCTCAAATGTGCGAAAAGTAATAAAACAATATAGTTATCACAGACCAAAAGTTTCGTTTATTTCGACTAGTAACTATACAATTGATTTTAGAGAAAAAAAGAAAAGAGAGACGAGTAGCAGCGGTACAGTTTTGATTAGAATGTATTTGTCGATACGTTCCTAACATCACAATGAATACACTCAACATGAGCTTGTAGCTACGCCACTGCTACTAACCAGGATCGTTACACAGAAATATACCCATTAAGTACACCATGTAAATGGCGCCTAATAGTAATTATATTGTATTCAGTAAAAACAAAGAAGAACATCGTAGATCTGGAAGCATTAGTCCCTACCTTAATATACCGCATTGACCAATTAAAAACGGTAGTAATAAGGGCTAAACGCGTTAATTATCCTGTGAGTACATACAATTTATTACAGTATGATGACAACCGACTTAATAATTTATTTTTAGCAATAAATGACATAAGAATGACGATTAGATTGATGATCTTCGTAAACTAGAATAGTTAAATTAGTAACGCGCACAAAGAATGTTTTTTACGCCGAATAAAATTCTCACTTCGTCGAAGACGAAATTCAATACGTACTGCCCTACAGCATGCGGTCGTATTGGCTTATTATTATCCGTGTTCCCGCTTGGGTCAAAATTGTATAAAAAATAATTAGTAATTACCTTTCTAGACCATTGTGTCGTAAAGCATCCTTTGATGTTAGTATCTTTTGTTCTTAAGAAACACACCGCATTTTTTTTGAGTAGTCACGATTAGGATGTTGATTAATCCAACGGCAACCAAAACCTTTTAATTTTGTGAACATTTGCGGTTATAAAAAAGAACTAAAAGAAATAAAAAAATTTGCAAAACGTGGTCACGTGTGAATCTAGTAAAGACGAACATCAAGCCGAAAACTCAAAAAGATATGTCCGACGTCCTTCTTATTGCTTAAGTGCGAATCATATAGCAGGATTTCTTAAAAGGTACGTATTCATAAAGTAGATGTTGATAGATGACAAAATTGTAACCTTTAGGTTCTATCGCTACTGAAACACGCCATACTTTCGTAACAAATAAAATGCCTTGTATTTAGCTAATAGTCGGTTCCACGCTGCGCCGTCTAGCGACTAAATCTAGACCAATTCAAGAGAAACCCGTTCCTACGCGCCGACGTAAGCAAAGTTTTCTATACGACAGATTTTTAGTTGTTACAAGATCTTCAATGGGCCTTCTTGATGACATAATTATTTATGTAGCTTCGATTTTATTATATTGGACAAACGAGTGTTCCCATTTGGATATGGTTGACCGTTTTACTTCGAACCGCAGAAAATTTGGAAGTATTTCGATTTTCGTCAGAATTGTGATCCTAATTTTTTTCTTAGATGTATATTGTTTTATTGGCACTTGAACAGGCTCAGCATCACTTAATTCAACACTGTCTTTTTCAGGTAAACTTTTTCTGGACATTTTTAGATAATGTTGCTTTGTTCACAAAAATACGAATATTTACCTAGCATTACATGACTGGCAATATTTAAAGACAAAGCAAATGAAAGGCACTAAAGTAATTGCTATTCAACTCATTCCAGAGCAATTACTTTTTTTAAAAATAAAATCCAAATTCGTTTCAATAAAATACAAGTATAAATAGGTATTCTAAATTCACTGCTAATAGCAAACTATTTGTAATCCATAAGTAGGTAAGTATCAAAAGAACAAGTTCATCAATAATCTAACTGCCACTAAATGAGTTAGATTAGCCTACAAATATTTCATATTAAATGCATTCCTAATAGCAATTAGCCTTGAAAACAAAGTAATTCTCAAATCCGCTAATGATTTGGACAATTACCTAATTAATTATGAAAATAATGTGCACATCAAATCAATTTTAACCACTACGCGAGGGTCCATTAGACTCACATAGCTTGGTTATGTAAGTTTTGTATTACGATAATCACATATTGAAAACGAAATCAAGTTCTTCAATTTTGACTAAACGAGAACTTAATTAATATTATTTTCATGGAAACCACGGCGACATTTTGTTGAAAATTAAATATTAAGTTTCAACTTTGCAACATTTGCTGTGTTTGATGTTTGTTTGATGTTAAAGACATTATGTAACTATTGTCAATTTTGTTTATGTCGACGTTAGGCCCGGCAAATTAATAGTATCGGGCTTTAGAATCATGATTTACCTTGATTTACGTATTTATTTGGTATTTCATTTTATTTTAATTCAGACAAGGCCTTGAGCTTTATAATTTAACTGAAGTTGATTTTTTCGCTTTTGCCCGATTTGTGTTATTGCGTTAATTCATGTAATTCTTTTTATTTTATTTTAATTTTTATTTTGTGTTTATTCTACTCATTTCAATTTAATGTAACTACTTTTTTTTTAATTTTGTGTGTGTGTTTTTTTAAATGATTAATAAATGTTAAATAGTTAAATTTGTGACAAATTTTTTTCCGGCGGCTTTTGCGTTTTTCCTTTTTTTTAAATGTATTTATAACATATTTTAGTGTAATACACTCTAAGAAGATAATCCCCATTTAGAATGTATTGAACAGGAGTAGGTTTTTTGGTTGGCGAGGTCCAAAGACCTTTTTTGAGCTAAACATCTTTCTGGCGCTCTTTTGCTTTGCACTTTTGTTTTATCTTAGATTTTACGTTTTGAGTTTCCTAAACAGTCAAGGATTTTTGAGTATAATCCATCCCATCTCCACTGAGCACCGGCAAATACTTCGTTTATGTTACTTTCATACAAGCAATTTTCGTAATAACAGTTTTTGTATGTAACATGCTTATAAGCTGTTTTTTTTTTGAAAGATTAGATGCACATTAGGATACCAGGATATTTCTATTTTTTACAGTTTTGTGCTTGACTCTACTTTTTTTTATTTCAAACTTTTTTTTTAATTTTTAGTATAAACACAAGCTGTAGTTGATGTAAATATTCCACCGTTTATAATATTTATTTATATTAAATTAAACATTGTATAAAATTTGTATATTTTAAAATTATTTTTATACCGTGACTGGCTTTGGAAGTTTAATTTATATTGTCGGGTGTTTTTGTGTTACTAAGTTACAACTAATAAAAAATGTTTACATATCTGTATGGCATTGTTGACCATCTATGATTGTATACAATGATGTTGCTAATTACAGGAGTTGAATAAAACCTTCTGCACGAGTAACGTGTTTTTTATTTTATTGAACTTTTTACTATCTTTTGTAGAAACATATTTAAACGACAAAACCAAATTACTATGAATGAAAGTTTATGTTTATGTAGCGTACTAAAAACACAAGAATTTTAATTAAAGCAATGTATATGTGTTATAAATTAATATACATTTTTTCTATAAGTTTTCTTTATTTTACTGAAGTAAGATTTAATAATTGATTTCCGACAACAAAAATTGCTGAGTTAGTTACTATTTAAACTTTATAAAAATAATATTGGTTTATTTATTTTTTTATTAATAAAAAAATATTACTGCTAATATGATTTTAGGAATTGTAGAATGTATTCTGTATCTGTTTTTTTTTTAAATTTGAGTATTTAACGTTTTAATTTTCTAAAAAATACAACGCAACGTATTTACAATTTGAAATAGCCAGATCTTTTGTTTTTGTTTTTAGCTTTTAAGTGGTTTTAACAAAATTTTACGAATTTTAGTAAAAACGTTTCTTTACTGCTGAAAGTTTTATTTATGTGATAAACAAAACATTTATTCAAAACCTTTTGTAAAAAATAAGTTTAAATAAACACAAACGTAAGTAAAATAATTTTAATAAAAATAATTACAGTTTCATTTTGAGTGTATTATAAAATAAGTTTTTTATACAGCACAGTGATCATTTTTTATAAATTTTGTTTACATTATTATTAAACCTGAAAAAATTTATACTCGCATAAAATTATTTTTCAAAATTTATTGTGTGGATGGTAATATATTACTTTTTAGCAATATCACAAAAATATATAATATATATATACACGTATATTTTTATATATGTTTCCATGTTTTATTATCCAACCAATTTTCATATTTTCAGTTACGACTTTGTTATTCTACGCGTTATGATAGGAAAAAGTAAATTTTTGATTTATATAATATTTTAAAATGTTAATATAAGATCAAAAATATTACATTCGCTTGTGTAATTTTTAGACTGCAAATCCATATTTATATTAAATGCATTGTAATTAAATAAAAAGATGTTTATGTAAAAGAAGAGGTAGTACATTTTTGACCAAAACTAACCGACGACTTTTATAAATAAATTAAAATCATACATAAAATGTTTAAAAAAACAATACTAAAAATTAAGTTTTCCACTTCAATAATTTTTAACTTATGATTAGAAATTATCGGTTCAATAAAGCATTGTTAACTTTAACGATGTAGTTAACTACATGGTCATATCGTTAAGCGTTGTTGTTGGTACAAATTTAGTATAATTTATTTAACAACGGCGTCAGTTAACAACCTAGTTAACTATTTCAGATTTAGCAAGCTGTGACAAGTAAGAAATAAAATGAAATTTTTAATTTAATAAAACTAGTTAAGCACACTACTACCGTTGATTATACAGCATAGAGTAATGGATTTATCTTGGTTCCTGTCAGGGTTATCAAAAAATGTTTTGACACGTCAAGTTAGTTTATTTTAAAACAAACATTGTGCAGTAAAAATGGTTCTGTTGCGTAGCGATGATACTGTGCACAATGTTCTTTGGTTAAAATTATCAGTTTTGTATTGATAATCAATCAAATAATAATCAATTAATTAAAAGATAGAATTGAAAATACTAGCACTAAAAACCTTACAAAATGTTTGTTCCAAACTTCCAGCGCGATTGACGTATTGTCAAGAAGCAAATGGTTTTCAATTTGAACATTTAATTTAGTAGTTGTTTAAAACAAGCTTATTTGGTTTTCTACTTACTTATTTTTTGCTATAAAACGTGTTAGTTACATGATTACACCATTGAAACCTTGTGCGGTTTGCAGCTAGCAGTATAATAAAAAAAACTGTAAACCATTAAGTGTATTTTGGGGTCGTCTTGCTATCATTTGTTCTATTTCTTTTTTTCTGAAAACTGAGAATATGATTTGATTTTGGAAGTATGTGAAAATTTTCAAAATTTACAATTACAGTCTTAAATTTAATGTTAGTAAAAAGATCAATTTTACTATTATATTCCCAAAAATATTTGTTCTGTATAAATTTTGCGGTTTTGTTCTACAAACTTTTGACAACAGATTCTTTGCAGTTTTCTTAATCGTTTTACCACGATTAATGCAGGTAACTTATAATTACATTCCGAAACTGTTTCTCTTTTGTGTTAATTGGTATTGTTTATTTAAGCTTTGACTAAAGCTCGTGCTTCTGTTGGTTTTTGTAAAATGACTACTTTATTCTTAAAATTTACTTTTTTTACTTGTTGTATGTTAAAGAAAATTATCTTCTGCAGAATTAGTGATAATATCAAACAATTCTAAGTGGGCAATACGGTAATCGAAACCTCTATTGTAGACGCATTTTCTTTGTTTTTTTACTTGAGACTCTGTGGAATCATTTGATGCTTCAGTAATTATGGTATCAATATTATTACCAACGTGGTTGATGCTTTTCTCGAAATTATCAATAGCGTTCTTTACTTGAGTTGAGTCAGTTTTATTGTTCTGCAACTGATTAAATAAAATGTCGATGTGAGACATTACATGATGAAGAAAAGTTAACCAAAAAACAAAAGCAGAATATTTTAACATACGACAAGTGGCGGAATTCTTCCGTGATTCAGTAAATAAATCTTTGTTTTTAAATACGATATTGACCGTCCTTATATTAAAATTCCAACGAGTCAAACCCCCTAAGGAATTTTCTTTTCTAGTATTGTATTAAACAATTCTACTCACTGCTGGTGAGTTGTTGAAGTTGCAGGTTTCCAAAAAAACACACGCACTTGAGAATTTATGGAAGCAGTTTTGAACATAATTAGATTTAATTAATGTGCGTAACAATAAACAAAATAAGCACAAAGATACTTCTGTCTAATTTTTGGTTGAATTTTTGCAGGTTGTTCACTCATTACCACTGCTTTGTCATAATTTTGCGTGTTGTCTACTCATTGCCACTGTTTTGTAGTAACGAAATTAGTTTGTACGGGAAAAAATTGTACTAAAAGGTCTATTTTTTTATTGCATACTAGCCGTATGCAATACAAGATATAAAAGGTCATTTTGTATTTCTTTTGAAGTCCCTTTAAAAACAGAAGCATTTTGTAGATGTTCGCTTAAAGTTGCATCGATTTAAGGTACTGTAATTATACGAAACGTAAACAGTAAATACTAAACAAATGTGGAAAAGAGCTGTAACACGATTCTGGTTTTCGAAAGATAAATTGTTTGCATAAGTGGTCTCATTTACAGTTTACGAGGAACTGCGAGGGTTTACAAACTGTTCGCAGAACTACCTCGTGATGTCCAGTTCAAGAATGTTCTCACTATTGTAACGCAGAGATCTGACTTAGAGAATTCGTTTGGTCTACTACTCAACATTGCATACACTCTTATAAAGTTTCATAATAATTTTATTAAATTCAAGTGTTGTGTGACTGACTAAATTTTTATATAAATGAAAATATTTTAGTAACTGATCAAATTAAAAAAATACATAGGTATATTTTTTAATTTTGTGGCAGTTCTGCCGTTCTGCAGCACTTAAAGATGAAACTCCCTTTAAACGTTTGGAAAAAAACAAAAAAACAACTACGGCATTTTAAATTAAAATAATGATAGTATGGCATTTTTGAAATAACAGAATCAGCTAAAGAAACACAAGAATGTTAAGATCAATATCTTCTACTGTTTACAAACTTTAAGAAATTGTTCTTGCTTTTTTTTCTTTTTTTGATTGTTGAAAATATGTAACATAAACTAATTTCAAAACGATAATTACATGGTATATAACTGTTGCTCTATTCTTTAATACCACAACTTATTTTTTCTACGACCATTACCGAATGTTGTTCTTCTAAAATCATTTTTAATAACATTACTATTATTATATTTATTCTAAAACACTTCCGTCTTATGTAATTTATACACATTTTCATTTTATAACAAGAGACAGAATGAATGTTCCGACACTGGTAAAACAGAATTAGATAACCATAGATATCAAAACTGTCAAATATAAACACGACGTCTTAATTATGACGTATGTGATTTATGGTTAACCTATAATTTAAAAATTTGCAAAAAAAATTAAATACACAATTTTTTTTATTTTAATAATTGTATAAATGTTAATACATTGTGATAAAAATAATGTTTTTGTTTAAGTGACAATATAAATAACTCAAATTTGCTTAAACTTTGTCTTACGTTTAGCTCATACCTTCTGGTTGTGAAGAAAGTATTGTCTCTTACTCCGTGAGAATGAAAATTCGATACTCGTAGTTCCTCACGCTCGCTTACGCTCGCGCTCGGAACTTTCCATTTGTATCGAATTTTTATTCCAACCTTGTTACAGAATATATACTATACTATACTTGCATACATTATTTCAATTTAGCAACTACAAAGAACACGTACTTACATTTTTGAGACATGTTTTGTGTTAATTAACATGTCAATTTAACATTTGTTATTAAAATAATTCAATGAGTGTTTAATTTTAATAGATCAATATTAAACTAAATTAAAAACTCATACAAATAATAAACATATGTAAACAAATAAAAATTTTGCCTAATTTAAGTTGTTACAAATTATATATAAATTTACTTACCTTTTATTTTCTATTGCAACATGGATTAATTGTTCTAAAATAAACGGTAGGTGGTAATTTATAAATTAACAATTTGCCAACGTATTAAAGGCCTTTAATTAATTTTACCGCGGTCATGCTGTTTTTGTGACATTCATGATAGGAACTTTGTATACTTACAATTCAATTGAGTATAATGAAGAGAATATTAACCTAAAAACATTATTGTAATTAATTTCTTTGTTCTAGAAAATAACGTGCATAAATCAAACAAAAATGATGTATTTTGAGTTGCTGCTATAAAACTGCAAATGATCATCTATAGTAGTAATTACGAAATCTTTAGTGTCATTCATATTGTACAAAAGCATGGAATTAAACAACAGAAAACGTATCTCGTCAACACACGTTACATTGAAAGCATTGATAAACATATTATTAGTTGCTATTTTTTCTATTATAAAATTCTTCACAGTGTGAAGATAGATAAATCTTATCGGTCATACTCGAGCTCTCGTAATTACTACTTTAACAACAGTATTCACAATTTTATTTTCTTGTAAATTTTATTTATTAAATTTAATAATATTAATTCAACCTTATGTTACACATTAAAATCTGCACAAATATACTATATTTCGTCAAGGATAGAATTAAAAATGTTCTGTTAGTAATTTATGCAACTAAAACAAGATTTATTTTAAATTACAATTCTATGATAATATAACAGGTGTCTTTGGCAAACGTTAAACTTTGTTTATTTTATTAGAAAAATCTTAGAAACAACAACATTATGAAGATTTGTATTTATTTTTTTATTTTATAGTTTTAGAATTTGACGTAAAACTGGAAATAAGAACTCAAATAGTGTTTCTATTGCCACCCATCAAATAATAGCTGTGCTTAGTGTGGTGTTTTTTTTTTGAATAAAATTGAATGACTCGTATTGTTTTGCATTTTTTTGCATCTAAAGGAATTAAATTTAGAAAAACCATATTTTCACTGTCTAGTTGGCTACTTATTACAAAGTTATATCCAACTTTATTGGTACTATTAAAAACCAAGTTAATAATTAGTGGTGGCTATTCTATTAGGTTATTTAGTCAATGACCTCTAAAAAATACTAAAAATTGGTTTATTAATTACTTACAATTGGAAATATGTTTCGACGGGTTAAAATTTTATTACAACATTTTATTCATTCATTAATGTGTACCACCATTTATAAAACGAGTTTTTGTTACACGGCACAGTGGGCATCTACAGAGCATGAAATAAACTGATTGATTGCGTTTTGCGATTTCGTGTATATAGACCGGTTTCTGTCTGCTAAAATCGGTTCAAATTTTGATTAAATATAACACTTTTTTATATTTGTAAAATTTAAAATTACAATATCAACATTAGAAAAACAAGGATCATAAGAGAAATAAACACATTTTGCATTACTACCTTATCTAAATACAAATTTTGCTTAGACAACAATGTACACAAAACTAACTAAAGAAGTGACTGATTGTATATATCAACTTAAATCCATACTTTAGACAAATAATAAGTGGAATAAATTTACATGCAAATGGATGTGTTGTACTTTATTTAAAATTTATCATTGTATTATATTCGTTACTTAACATGTATTCATTTTTCAATTAATGTTTTTTGTAATGTTTATACAAACAAAACAATGCAAAATGTTGTTCTTAATATATTCGTATATTTTGTACATTAAGGACACTTTTACAGTTCCTTTTTAGTTAAAGTGACATATTCGATTTCAAAACATTTTCTTTTCCGCTTTCTAAAAGTACGTAAAATGTTTATGTACAAGGTATTTATTGTCGCTTGAGAATCGATACACAAAAATATTTTATAGAAAAATAACTCAAATGCTTATTAACCACTTACAACTTTGAAAATTGTTATTGCACAAACTTTTTGGTTAACTTAGTTAAATAATCACCTATTTATAAAATTTAAACATCATAACAACTTAAAATTATTTTGTAGCCAAACGTGTGTTTTTAAACAAGTTCTTCATTATAGCACTTTATATTGTTAATGTTGATATAGATTCTAAATGACAGAAAATTTGAAGTGTAATTTTAGGTTTAATAATTGTTAAATATTTTCTAAACTCTTTTAAAGTTTTATTAAAATTTGGCGATTTATGTTTTGATATCTGTTTCCGATACAACAGACTCTATGTTGCTTCAAGCTGTATCATAATCACCCATCCATAATGCTATAAATTAAAATATTATCGTTTTATTAGTGCAAGTCATGCTCTCTATGTCTAATGGGAAAAGATCATCAATATACGTTTCGGATTTGCGATCTTCAATTTATGTTTAACAGCAAGTTCATTCTTATACTACTGGTATTTTACAACCTTGTTGCTAATGTTTTTGTTTGCACATTCTCTCACTGTTGTCTGGATTTGTAATCGGGGAGATTACATCACTAGAAACATGCACTACACTGTTTCCAAGTGGAAATTAAGTCTATAAATTTAGAGAAAATAGAAGCAATAAGTTGAAAATCTAATAACAGTCTGCATTACTTTTAATTGCAGAGGAGATTAAATCTATATATGAAAAAAATTGACGTAAAAATTTACTTTGCAAATCAGCTGCTTTCTGGAGCATTACTTTATAGTTCTGGTTGCATTCAAAATCTCTTAAAAATGATCATTGGTAGAACAAACTAACAAGACACAAATTTAATATTGACTTCTCTTTCACTACCACCACTTGAAAGAACAACATTTTGTTTTTTTGTTTGTTTTTTGGCATCTCTTTTGAACTGTGGAAAATCCACTTTCGCCTGTGTTATAAATTCGTGTTCCATCTTATCCATTTTCATCACAATTTTTTTTCAACAAGATTAAAAAATTTTATTACGTTTTCTCTATTAAAACTTTTAACAAGAAGTAGTAAAAAGAATTCTGAAGTTTTTAAAGACCCTATGGTGCTTCATAAATTCTTCTAGCTTCAAAATATTAGATTCAATTTTATTTTCTATAAATGCAGAAAATGTGGGAGCTATACCTTAAAGAGCCTTATTAGCAATTACGTGGCGTTTTAATGTTGCTTTTAAGACTTTATAAATTCTAGCTCATTCGTTTAAACCGTATTATTTGTTTTTTAAAGCACTAATTCCTAACGCTAACTTTTTGCTTGTTCATTTCCTTTTTTTCGGCTTCTTAAATTAAAAAAATAATTGCAACATAAATCTTCTATTAGTTGCTTGAAACGGATCAATTTATTTGAGAGTGCTATTTCTACTTTTCTACTTAAATGTAAAACATATAGTTTTTTTATATCTTTACCTGCAAAAATTTAAGGTAGAGTTGATCATGCTTACATTATAAATGCTCACTTTTAATTTTTTTGTTTTAAAAACACACTCTGTTAAAGAATTTGACCATATGGAAATGTAAATCAAGAGATTTCATTTAAAAAAGGTCGAAATTCCAAATTTTGACGATTTGCTAAATTCGTGATCAATTTTTTATAAATTATTTAGAACTTTAGTTTATGAAAATAATGACATAACACTCTTAGAAAAGATGCTTCTAGATTGTCAAAATATGTCGTAAATATTTGTAGAAACATCAAACAAACTGAGGTTAATTATGAGATTACATGATAACCTCTTGTTAATCGTTTTAACGACAAGCGTTTGTTGGCAAATTCTTACCTTGAACAAATTTTTAATTTTAAGCTATTTTAGGTTTTGTCGCCATTTTAAAACAATTAAATTAAATTGGCGACTTTATGTTTATAAATCTTTGTTTAAATATTCTTGACGTAACGACAAAAAAAATCGTTTGAAGAAACTTGCCGCGATAAAGATTTTCCGGCTTATTCAGAGCTGGTAAAATTTTTAGAAAGGCAATTAAAATATTTGCTTGTCGTAAACAAAAACCAGTACTTTCAAATTTCCGCAAAAATCAACTCCAAATAATTATAAATTGACGCACCCTTTTGTAGTAGAGCCTGGCAAGGCAAATTGGCAAATACAGTATTTGTTTTGTAAGCAAAATTTCCAGTTAGTACATATAATTTTACATTTTGAAGATTTCAAACCTTGAGAAAACTATTCGACGGAATAGACATAAGTTAGCATTACTACCCCTACAACCTTGTGCTTAATGAATATGTTAAAAAAATCGGAGAATATACCATCCATACTTCTTTCTACAGTTGTTGTTAATGTATTTAATAAAGAAGAAAACTGGTGTAATATTCGTTTGTTGTTAGTTTTTAGAAGTTGTTAGGTGCAAAATATGGAAAAATGAAAGTTGCCTGAATAAAAGTAATATAAACGAGGTTTTGCCGGTGCTCAGTAAAGATGGGTGTAGATTACATTTATTCCGTGGCCGGTTGGAAAACTTAAAAGAAAACAAAAACAAAAATCAAAATTAAAGGGCGCCAAAAAGATTATAACTTAAAAGGTCTTCTGGCCCTTGCCAACCACAAGCGAGTTACTTTTGGATACACTCTAAATGGACTTACCTTAATAGAGTGCATCGCACTAAAATCTGAAATTCTAAACAATTTACAAAACGCGCGGGCCGCCGGAATAAAAGCTTGGTTACAATTTAACTATTTAACATTTATTTAACCAAACAACACTCAAAACAAATAAAAACCAAAACAAGATAAAGAAAAGTAAGTTAAATTAAAATTAATTGATAAAACGCAAACACAAAAATAAAACATAGTTCAAAGAAATACAAAGAAACTACAAAAAAAATCTTAATTACCTTAGAATTTGCACGGCCGTGTGCGCATTAATAGAAATTAGTTAAATAGGAGAAAGTGGAGGAATTGGGAACACTTATCTTCCAACGCTCAAAAATAATTAAAACAAGTTATAAACATAATGAACTTTTATTGCAACATAAACTTTGCTTATCTATCTACTTATTAGTAACACAAGAAACCTTTAAAATCAACGTGTTATTAGAAATATGAACGGAAACAAAAAACATTGCTGGCCCTTTTTACCCGATACCCTATGGGGTAATTGAAACCATCCCGTGGGGCAAATAGGAACGATACAATTAGATCTTTATAATAAACTACAATTTCTTTGTGTGGCATATATCACACACGTAACCTTTACTAGACTCGCCGGCAGTGCATTTTTCATGTGCCCAGAGTTTACAAATGACGCACATGATCAAATCTTTAGACGGTGGGGATTGATACTTTTCGTTGCACATTATACAATAAAATTCCTCTTTGTTTTCATTTTTCTGTAAAACCTTTAAATTTCTGACTACTTTACCCTTGACTTGTGGCTTCTTTTGTATGGTTTTAATGTTCTTTTCTGGTTTTTTAGTTGGAACTTTATCTTTTTTAGTTATTCTCTCATTTTGTTTTTCTGCTTTTCTTCTAGTTGAATTTTTATTGGTGTGCTGGATAAAATTTGAGAATGCTTCTTATTCTGTCGCTTAGAAGTGGTTCCTGTTTTAGGAATGACAGGCACATTGATAATTTCGCCAAGAGGCACAGAAGTGGATGGAGGAGAAGTATTCATGGTAACGTTGTCATTTTCAGGAATAGAAATGGCATCCTGTGTTGATGTTTGACTTTGGCTGATAGTGTTAATGGACTCATCTAAACTTTGATCAGCTGCAGTTTCATAAACATCGCATTCTTGAGCCTGACTGGTATAGGATTGATCAAATACTGTATTTTCAAAGCTGTCTTAAAATTTGTCAGGATCAATTAGATAAATTCCAGCGGCTCGAAATCCACTGACAGCCTTGCTTATGTTAAAACTTTTGTTGTAAGCTTTTGTAAAAAGTTCTGCAACCTCGTATTGGGTTATTCGTTTGCCGGGATTGTTAACCATGTAGAACTCCCATTCTTTATTGTATGCCATCTTTAGTGAACTGAAGATTGTCAGATCCAGTGGCTGCATTTTATGAGATACGTGGGGAGGCAAGGAAAGAACTTGCAGGTTGTGTTCTCGGAAAAGGTCGTATGCTCCCAGGCTGATATGGTTTTCATGATTATCGAGTATTATTAATACTGGTTCTTTTTTGGTAGGTTTTACAAAATAAAAGAAATGTCGCAAGCAGTCAATAAATATGGTCTCATTTATTCAACCGAAATTAGAAACCGTGGCAATCATGTCATGTTACAGCCTTTAATTAACAGTCCGTTCATTCTCTTTCTTTTGAAGATAAGCATGGGAGGTACATATATGCCACTAGCGCTGACAGCACAAACTACTGTTGTTGTGACACCGAGTTTTCCGCTTGTCGCTTTTGCTATCTGTTTTAAACCTTTTTGAGCCAAAATCTTGTAATTTTTTTGAACTGTGTTAATGCCGGTTTCATCAAAATTAAAAATACCATGACCAGGTATATTGTGTTTTGTTTGGATCTATTTTAATTGATCAAAAAACAGATTCACTTCGGTGGCGTTAAAAGCTGTTATTCGATTGAGTGAAGTAGCTTCTGGAATTCGTAAACTGATGGAAGCATGTCGAGACATAAAGCCATAGTACCAGTCTTTGCCTGCCCGCTGGGTTTCTTTGTTAAAATTATGTTACAGTTTGTTAGCTTCAGCAAATCAAAAAGCAATTCTACGTAATGAATTTGGTGTTATGCCATAAAAAGACTTGCAGCAATCAAGTATGTATTTTATTAGCTGGTCTTCTTGTTCTTTAGTAAATACAGCGTACCGATCTTTTTTTGGTATTTTAAATTCGTTTTGTTTTAGTTGTTTAAATAATGTTGTTTTTGGTACTGAGTATTTGGTAGCAGCTTTGCCCAATGTGAGCTTTTTACTTTTGACATCTTCGATTGCATGGCAAAGATCTTTAATTTGGTATTTTGGTTCAGTTTTTCGTATGTAAGACATCTATAACGATTTGTAACGTTTAAACATTTTTACACACTCAACCAGCAGAACTAAGGGTAATTAAGAACGCAAGGGATAATTGGGAACGTTTCCAATTACCCGCCTGAAGGCGTTCCCAATTGCCCGAAGTAGTCAATATAAATCAAAATAGCCGCCATTCTCAACAATATTTTTCGTGAACTACAAATAACGCGGTGTTTGAAAACAGATAGTACATGCATGATAACAACGAAATATGGTGTCTTTGAACTTAAAAATATGATATTTACTGAGGGGCGATGGATGCGTCGTTTGAACAATGCAGGACGGTGGAGTGCAGGGGGAAGTATCACTTATCTAGTTGTTCCCAATTATTCGCTGTTCCCAATTACCCCACTCTCCCTTACACACAATATTAAACAAATCCATCTCTTTTGAACAACTACGTGATTAGTCAATTTTACCGGCTTAACGTCAAACATAATTTAAAAAAAATTGTCACATGTAACATCGATAAAATTGGT
The DNA here is from genome assembly GCA_035610365.1 of Aquatica leii. Lineage (NCBI taxonomy): Eukaryota > Metazoa > Arthropoda > Insecta > Coleoptera > Lampyridae > Aquatica > Aquatica leii. Next base: position 54,845,659 of record CM069432.1, read on the forward strand.
AACTTAAACAGTCTTTATTTTGCTTAAAAACCCATGGCTTTTAAGACACTATGGAAATCAAACTTTCACTAACTAAACTAAAACTTTACCGTTTTCTGCATAACTTCCACGGATACCTCTAAATCTTAAGGGTAGATTCGCTTCTAACTTAGACTACATCTCGTTACTTAAAGTGATTCGAACGATTGCCAACTAACTTGCTTCCCAAACCAAAACCATTTATATTTATAAACTCAGTACACTATCCTACCATTAAAAGCTGTGACCAAAATCTTTGTAAAAGAAAACATTAAAACAAAAACGTAGAAAGAAGATGAAAACAGATTTAATTAAATAGTAAAAGTAAAGTTCGAAGACGCTTTTTCCCATGGCAAGATGCAATGTTAACAAAAAAATATCAAAATCAACCGATTTAATTACATTCATAAAGATTAACTTGTTGAAACTATCGAAAGTAATAAATTCTAAACTTAAACATGACGCAATGCGCTAAGAACGTAGTTAATACAATGAACTTTTAAACCAGCTTAAAATAAAAAAAACTGTTAAAATATATTTAATTACAATAGTATCTCAAAAGGGAAACATAATATGGTACAACTGAAATTTTACCAGGATAAAGAAAATCCAAAATCAACGTAAATACAGAATACGGATGTTTAAGCAGCGTAATTATTTTGAATTAATTGAATACAAAACTTTCTTACAAACTTAATTGACAAAGATGAGTTTACAAACGTGAACTAATTTGCTTAAATTATCGTGAAAGTACTTAATCCATCCCACACCCTTTCACAAAAGATATCGCACAAAATCAAACGACGGTTACAAAGTTAATCTAATTTTTTAACTACTAAGATTTGTTGTAAGTTAAATTTATCGGTTAAAAGCTTAAAATTATTGGTATAAGGATTTAAAAGGTTGAATCCCGAATCGTGTTTACCTTAAAGTCACTACTTGTTGATAATATAGCTGATAAACTTCCTTCTAACGCTTTAAATTTTTCGTCGTTAAATTATTTAAAAATTTACAATTATCTAATAAAAAATTTTATGCTGCTAATGAAATAGATGTAGCTATTGATGCCGAAATTTTCTTTTGTAATACTAAAGAAAGTAAAATTGATCCAAGTTTTTAATAAACTCGTAGCCACCCAGATTCAGTTTGGGTTTGTCGTAATGGGCAAAGGATCTACACCAAGTAGTACTTTAGACAATAGTTGACATTTTAGTAACTACGGTTGGAAGTCATACAAAACCCTTTGTTAAAAAATTTTGAAAATTGGAAAATGTCTTTGTATCGTCAGATTCTCTTTGGACTAAGGATAACCGCAAATGTAAAAAAATTTACAATTCTTTTGTAGAGCAGCGAGAAAATGGGAAGATCTTAGTTTGTTAGAGAATTCTTACAATTCAGCTTGCCAACGCTTTAAACATTTAGAAAACCACTAAGCTTGTGATCTTTTTTTGCAAGACGCATATCATGCCGTCATTAATGATTATATTAAGCAAAAACACATGTCGATTATTTCTGATTTTATGCCCTCAAGGAGATATTTTATTCCACACTATGCTATGTTTAAACCACAGATTGTGAGTACTCCAGTGCGCTTAGTATTTGGCGGCAGAGCTAAAAGTAGTTCTTCAAATTTGTTGTATTTCCCGATCTAAAGTTACAAACTAATATTGTTATCTTGTTTAATTTTAGATTGTTTTCTTATGCGCTAACTGTCGACATAAAACAAACTTTTCGGCGATTTTGTACACCAAAAATACCAGCAGGTTTTGTAAAGGTTTCATAAAGATCAGCCAATTCAGACAGTTCAGTTAAACGTTACGTCAGTCTTTTCCGAAGAAAATGCATTAAAAGTTTATACTGAAAAAAATTGTTTTAATCTGATAGTTTTATAAATGAGCTAAAAATTCACCGATAGTCAGGAAACATTTTTTTTTACAAGACGCATCGCCAGATTCCGAATTTGGTTCAAAAAAACACACTTGTGCAGTTTGATGACTAAAATGGCACCCTCGTAATTAGCCAGAAAATCTGTATTTAAAAGTTTCAATCCAGAAATTGTAGCAAGACAATTTATTAAGATGAAACATTGACTACAAATGTGTTTTCGTGTTGATAGCGTTATTCAACCCGGTATTGTTTTTGATGCGGCTTAAAAAAATAGTCTATTTTTATTTTAAGGCGACAATTTTATTCTTTTGGCATCATAAACTTATATGACTAATTAATGTACCTATTATAACGTCACTTAACATATCAGAGCGTTACCCATCTTTAAGTAACTCTCTAGCTTGCCTAAATAATTTGTGTCATCTTCATGTAACTACATACTTTGCTTAAATAATTTGTACTAGTTCTGCATCACAATTTCCTAAAATCAAATCTTGCTATGTATTATAGTATACTACTGTAACAAATTTTTATGGAAAAGATATTGAAAAAAAACGTTCGTATTAAACTGGTAAAGTTGCCATGTAGTTTACCTTTTCTTATATGTTGTCGTAATAATCGCGTTGTGTCTAAGTGTTTAAAACTAAATTACCGTATAAAATAAGAATCTGCTTTAAAAATGTTAATTCGCGCAGGTCTTTTCTTAATTAAAGAACAGCCTTTCGATAAGAAGAGAAATTGATATTGTTGTTGACTTATTTCTAGAACTTGCCAAGGTCCTTTCCTTTTTTGATTAAAGTCTCATTGGTCGAATTTCTTTTAAATAAGCCTTTGGGCTAGTTACAAATAATTATTTTAAGAAACTTAAGAAATTAGTGCCTCCAAAACGTCTCGTCAATGCAGAAGCAAAACGCAAGACTGTGATTAATATATCTTTACGTTATTTGTCCTCTACAGTTATTTTGTCGAAAGGTTTTGTATTTGCTCCAAAACAACTTTCTATTGAAGAAATTGTATTAGTTGTAGAAGCTTCTATCCAAGCAGTTCTCAATTTTCTTGTAGAAGAAATCAGTTTTGAAACTACAAAAGTTCTTCGTAAGTCAAGAGTTCCACAAAGTAACATTACCAAATTTGAATTTTTTGCATTAAAATCTCTTAAACATAATAAATCTATAGTCATTCTTAAATCTAACAAACGGAACGCCAAGGTTATTATGAATCCATCAGATTCTCTTCTTTTCTAAGACGGGTCGTATAAAGTAATTTTCAAAGGTCCTTCTTCATCTATTGAAAGAACACTTTTAAACTTAGAAAGGAGTCGTCAATTAATAAAACCGATAAAAAACTTTTAACACTTAAAGATTCTAACACTTCTAGATTGTACGTATTACCCAAAATTCCTCTTCGACCTGTTGTCAGAGCTATAAATTTACCTACTTATAAAATCTTTAAGTATCTTCCAAATTCATCAAAACCTTTAGCAGGGAAAACTGAGTCATTTCTACTCAGTTTGGAGGATTATGTTTAAAAGTTGCATAATTTTCGTTTGCAACCGAATGACACTCTGGTTAGTTTTGATGTACATACATGATGACATACATCAGAAACCGCTTTTACCAGGTGTTGCTAATATATTTATAGAAGATTCTAAAAAAAGTTTTATCCACATTTTATCTAAAACTCAAGTGCTGGTACAGATACCTTGACGACACCTTTGTCATTTGACAACATGGTCCTTCTACGCTCAACGAGTTTTTATGTCATTTAAACTCAATTCACCAAAATATTCGTTTTACTACGGAATCGGAAAATTCAAAAAGCTCTTCTTTGCCATTTTGAGAAGTTTTAGTTAAACGAAATGAAGATGGTTTATTATCACATTCAATTTATCAAAAACCTACCCATACAGATTTAAATGCATTGTCTCATCATAACCTTTCTCAGAAATTATCAATAGTGAATTCTTTAGTGTACAGCGCTGTTTCCTTAAGTCAACTTCAAAATCTTAAAAAAGAGTTAAATTACAATAGCAAAAGTACTAACAATCTATTACAAACTCTACGACTAGGCAACCAAAAGTAACAGTAGAATCTATGTTTAACCAATGTCCATTGCTTATCTACTTTCAAAGGTACTACGGACGGTATAAGAAAAATGTTATCTAAACCCAACATCAACAAAAAATTAGGACTCTGATTGAAATAATTAAAAATTCTTTTAATATTAACCGAGTTTCTAGTTTTTATTTACCAGAAAAATTGGAATCCAGTTTTATCGATTGGAGGCCAGTCTATAAAAGCATAACTTCACAGCGCAATTAATCAGTTTGTTCCAGGCTCTCAAGATGTCTACTGCAACGTGTGACATAAACTTAACTTGTGTGACACCGACAAAACGGGAATTATCCAGAATGGAAAGTTGTTTTGCTGTATATTGTTTTTATTTTGTTTTTAATAGTCCTTTATTTTTTCTCAGTTTTGAAAGAAATTTAATGATCGTAACTCAATATTTGACATTTTTGAAATTTTCACACAATAATTTGTCATTTCGTTGATTGGGGTTAAACTATTTGATACAAATATCTACTTCTAATGTACCTATACTTGAAATTTTAAAAAAAATTGAAACTAATGAAAATAGCCACTCTTTACTGTCTCATTTTGCAAATTTACAAAACTCTTTTCATGATAGTTAAAAATGTTATGGTACATATTGTTATTTTTTTTAATTTTAAGTTTTAATCTAGTTAAATAAACAAATTAAATATTACAGTTTTAAATATTTTTTATATACATATGTACTGGATTGTAATATGAATTTAGATTTTTATACAGTTGTACCGTTATCATTTTACATTTAGTTGTTATATATTTTCAACACACAAATGTAATTTATTTAAGTAAGGTGTTTAAATCCTTCACATGTAGGAGATGCCGAAAAGAAAACACAACTTAAAGTGTTTTTTTTGTAGGCTACGTTTCGTGAACTTGTGTGTCCACTTCATCAGGCCTCTATGTTTAATAAATGAGAAAAAAACAAAATTAACAAAACATAAATACAGCTCAGGTGTAACAAACAAACTTTTTAAGCGAATAACTAGTTGTAAAAAACTACACAAAACAAATCGTTTACATGAACAAACAACATTAACAAAAACCAAGTCAAATGTATAAAATAGACAAATTACTTACAAAAAACTAAACAAGTAGTGGTGGTCCGCCAACACAGTCCATAAAATTTAAACAATGAATTCAAAACAAGAGAACACATAAAAGATGTGAAACTTAAAATTAACATGTAACAGAACTCACTAACATCACACAAGATCAAAGAACAATAATTATAAAGAAAAATGTTGGCATGTGAGATAAATTTTTCTAGGTCATGACATTTTAGTGATTAAATTATTGTAAACAGTACTAAGGTTATTAGTATCTGTGTTAAAATTCACATTGTTGTTATGTTTGGTGATGAAAATCATCTCAGCAATAAGTCTTTTATTAAATTTAGGTTCCACATCTAAGATCGTAGGATTACAAAAGTCAAAATTATGGCCCGTATAATTGTGATGTAAAGCCAAAGCCGATTTCGCTTTCTTGTTTTTACAATCATATTGATGATTTTTAATACGATTGATGGTTTTTTGTTTAGTTTGACCTATATAACATTTGTTGCATCCTGTGCATTCAATTTTGTAAATGACATTGTGTTTGTCGTTTAATTTTATTTTATCTTTTATTCTAGTGTAAATGGTGTTGTAGATCGTATTGTTATTATAGGTCGCTATTTTTAAGTTAGTGTTTTTAAAAATCGTAATGAGTCTTTTAGTTAATCCAGGTACGTTTATGATTTTAGTGTATTCGTAGTTAGATGTAGTGTTAGTTAGGGTCGATAGTGATGGTATGATATTTGTGTTGTTTGTGTGAAATAAAATTTTGTTAATTAGGTTATTAGGGTAATTATTATTTTTTAGAATGTTTTTTAAGATGTTGAGGTTTTTGGAATGAAATTGTGCACTACTTAAACTAATGATTTTGTTTTTCATAGATTTGATAATGTTAAGTTTTTGATGGTGTGCATGTTTCGATAGATAGTTAATGGTGCGGTTAGATGCTATAGGTTTAGTGTACCAGTCCGTTAACAAATAGTTGTTATGTTTAATTAACCTAATATCTAAGAACGGCAAGGAACCATGACTCTCGACCTCGTAATTAAAACTTAGATGTGGATCAAAACTGCTAAAGATGTTTAAAGTGTTAAGCATCTTGTTCTTAGGTATACAAGCGATGACATCGTTGACATAACAAAACAAAAATGTGGGTTGGAAAGTGAGTTTTTCAAGTACAAACTCCAATAAGTCATGCATGACTAAGTTAGCTAAAGTAGGGGATGCTGGATTGCCCATTGCAGTGCCAAATTTTTGTATATAAATATTGTCTTTAAACGAAAAATAGCTGGAGTCAAAAAGGAATTTAATAATGTCAGTAAACTCTAAGTATTCAAGTAACGTATGACTTTTAAGATCTCCCCAGTATTTATGGATCAATTTCAATACTAGTTCTTTTGTGATGTTGGTGAACAAAGATGTAACATCAAACGAAATTATACAATTATCAGTTGGAATTATAATGTTTTTTGTTTTATCAACAATTTCATGCGAACTAGATACATTGTGATTAAACATTTAAGAAATATTATTAATGATAGAAATAAATTTAGACAGGTGGTAATTCGGTGCACCTATGATTAAGTATGTCCTCTGTGTTCTTTATAAGATTAGTTATAGGTAAATTTTTGTTAGAATAGTTTAAAACAAATTTCGGAGTTAGCGACAGACATTGAGCCACATCCTCGGGTAAATGACCATCTGGTAAATTGTAAATGTACCCTGCTTTAGACACGTTTAAGTTGTGGTTATGATGTATATGAGGTCGAGAGTCATGGTTCCTTGCCGTTCTTAGATATTAGGTTAATTAAACATAACAACTATTTGTTAACGGACTGGTACACTAAACCTATAGCATCTAACCGTACCATTAACTATCTAACGAAACATACACACTATCAAAAACTTAACATTATCAAATCTATGAAAAACAAAATCATTAGTTTAAGTAGTGCACAATTTCATTCCAAAAACCTCAACATCTTAAAAAACATTCTAAAAAATAATAATTACCCTAATAACCTAATTAACAAAATTTTATTTTACACAAACAACACAAATATCATACCATCACTATCGACCCTAACTATCACTACATCTAACTACGAATACACTAAAATCATAAACGTACCTGGATTAACTAAAAGACTCATTCCGATTTTTAAAAACACTAACTTAAAAATAGCGACCTATAATAACAATACGATATACAACACCATTTACACTAGAATAAAAGATAAAATAAAATTAAAGGACAAACACAATGTCATTTACAAAATTGAATGCACAGGATGCAACAAATGTTATATAGGTCAAACTAAACAAAAAACCATCAATCGTATTAAAAATCATCAATATGATTGTAAAAACAAGAAAGCGAAGTCGGCTTTGGCTTTACATCACATTAATACGGGCCATAATTTTGACTTTTGTAATCCTACGATCTTAGATGTGGAACCTAAATTTAATAAAAGACTTATTGCTGAGATGATTTTCATCACCAAACATAACAACAATGTGAATTTTAACACATATACTAATAACCTTAGTACTGTTTACAATAATTTAATCACTAAAATGTCATGACCTAGAAAAATTTATCTCACATGCCAACATTTTTCTTTATAATTATTGTTCTTTGATCTTGTGTGATGTTAGTGAGTTCTGTTACATGTTAATTTTAAGTCTCACATCTTTTATGTGTTCTCTTGTTTTGAATTTATTGTTTAAATTTTATCGACTGTGTTGGCGGACCACCACTACTTTGTTTAGTTTTTTGTAAGTAATTAGTCTATTTTATACATTTGACTTGGTTTTTGTTAATGTTGTTTGTTCATGTAAACGATTTGTTTTGTGTAGTTTTTTACAACTAATTATTCGCTTAAAAAGTTTGTTTGTTACACCTGAGCTGTATTTATGTTTTGTTAATTTTGTTTTTTTCTCATTTATTAAACATAGAGGCCTGATGAAGTGGACACACAGGTTTACAAAACGTAGCCTACAAAAAAAAACACTTTAAGTTGTGTTTTCTTTTCGCCATCTCCTACATGTGAACACCTTACTCAAATATACTAATTAGGAGGTTAAATAATTTCATCGTAATCTATTTACTTAAATTACGTCTTTAGTTTCAAATGTTTTTAAATTTAATTTTTACGTGTAAATATTAATTATGCGTTACAAATGCAGTATTGTTAATATGTTATCTATTCAAAACTGGAAAATGATGAAAAGTTTGTACCTAAAAGAGATTTATTTGTTAAAATATTATATGAAAACACACAAATTAAACTTAAGTTATTTAATTTATAAAATAAAATATTATTTTGATATTCTCATTTTTATGTTTCATGCTTTTACAAAAATAAATACTTTACAATTTCCAGTTTTTTAAAACGTAATAATAGCAGAACCAGATCATACCTATTGTGCTTGGATTACAAACTGCAGAGAAGTTTTTTAATAAAACGACTATTGTGCACATTCAATTTTCTAAATAGAGTACAGCTTTATTTATATATAGATTTGTTTGTTTGTATATTTTATGTTACAATTATTAAAAGTTTAATATAAAAACAAAATAAAAGCTGTACATGTACGCTTACTAAAGTTTAAATAGAATGTTACAAAAGTTTACGTTAGTCAATACTTTGAAATGTTTACATTCAACAAAACAAATAGTTTTATTGTTAAAAATAACAAATTACAGTTAAAAATAAGACTAGATGGCAGTTCCTGTCAGAAATATTTTTAATACAATTTAATTATTAATGTTTCCATAAAAAATAAACATAAACCTAAAGAGTGTTGCTGTAAGACACATTTACAAAAACATTATATTTCAGAGAAACGTAGGTATTGTTAATGTAAAATTTTTTGACCATTTACTCGTCAAATATGTTTATAAACTGGTGGTCAATCATAAATTAAAATTCAAATCATTAAAAAATTGCAATTATTGCAAAAAGTCTAAAAAAACATTCTTACAGTAACGCGATTTATATTTAAGAATATTTCTTAATGCTTAGCGTAGAAATGCGCACAATCTTTTTTGTCCCATAGTATTGCCGATTGTGTAGAGTAGAAAAATGTCGTTTTCTTTCCACTTTTCATTGTGGTTTTTGATTGATTTTCGGCAAGCGCAGTCCAATTGTAAGCGAATATTAACGTTACCAAGAGTAGCATAATCGAATTTGAAGTAAAGACTGAGAACGAGCATTAAACTTAAGTTCTAAACGTGTAAACTATTATTAGCTATTAATTATTTTATGTCTTGTACTACCGTCATTATAAAACAAAAACGATAAGTCGTCTTTTACAAATAAATATTATCGATCAAATAAAAAAATCGACTGTAAAGTTTGTCATATGTGATAAGAAATGTGCATTACAGCATCTATGTTTTACACACGCGCGCTGCGAAGATAATAATAAATCAGGTGAGGATTGCACTGAGTATGCGATCCGGCTGTAGACCGTACGAAAGCATTTTTAAAGATGTACTTATCTTTCTTTTTAACTCTTATAAAATTGTCTTATGCGTGTCTCACTCTTGAGTACAGTAACTATCATTTACGATTCGGCTTTAATCTAGTATACAAGCGGGCATAGTTGGGGCACAGGTACGTGTCATCCTCGGGTAAATTCGCAAGCTTTCGTATCTGTTTAAATTGACAATTGTTTAAACGCATGAAATTCAAATGCTGATAATTTGATTTAAATGTAAGTTTTCTGTAATTTTAAAGTAAATAAAATAGATTTCTAATCATTTTTTTGAAAGGTCATTGACCATTTGTATTTCTTAAACCCTGCTGTTATTTATTAATTAATGTTATTTGACTAAGTGGTGATGCAATGATATTGGTGAGCAATATTATAACAGAGCTTAATAGCCTCATGCTTTTACTTTTTTATTACCTTGTAAAGGCCGGATTTGTAATGCTGTTTTCCAAGCATTTGTATAATAGATCTATTCGTTATTTTATTATGTAATGAGTGTATTTCGGTTTTCAGGTAGTCTCTACCATATTTTATTAGTTTGTTAGCTATACCATTTTTGTCCGGTGCTTTACCTTTCTCTAGTTTCTTTATACCGTGAACTATTATTTTTCTTGTTATACTCATGTTCACGTTTCATTTGTCTATTTCAGTTTCTATATTTTTGTCTGTACTTTCTTTATTGTAGTTTAGATTTTTTTTTGAATTATTTTCTACGCTGTTTTTGAGCTCCATTAAGTTCTATGTCTGCTGTAAACTGTCTCTACTGTTGTTGCTTTAGTTTTTGTTGTTTATGCGTTTTCTAATCTCTTTGTATTTATTGTAGTATGCTTCGCTTTGACCGTTTATATGTTCAAGTTAGGTTTTGTTTCTTTAGTGTTCATCGTCTTAATTTCTTTTTAGAACTGATTGATGTTACACCTTGCATTTAGATTTCATGTTTGTAAGCTAATGGTTTCTTTACTACTACTATTATTGCTTTTTGCAATTTTATCAAAACTTGTTAATATAATATTATAATCCACTGTCAAATGCCTATCTAAAATTATTAAAATGAGAAAAAACAACAAGTAAAAAAATCAATATCGAATATGAGTTTAAAATACTTTACTTTAAGATTTGTTGTATCCACATTTTTTAAACATTTCTTTCTAAAATTGCTACTTTAAATAATTGATTTAAACAAACTAATAATGTAAGTAAATCCTTTCGTAGTAGGAGAGGCAAAGAAAACTACTGCATGTGCTTTCTTAAAGCGACGTTTCGTAGAAATCGAGTGTCCACTTTACAAAACCAACTGTTTTTATTAGAAGAAAAACAACACAGTAGAAAAGGCAGTGATAATGGTAAAAATATTAAACTATCTTTACATTTTTTTAAATAAATACCACCTAATAACTTCTTCTACTACTAAAGGATTTACTTATATTATAGAATTTAACAATTGGATTACGTATTTATCAATTAAACGAACTAGTTTTACTACTTTTTATTGTTTCAACATTTTTTTATACGTTTAGAAACTTACATTATGCGATATCGTAACTAAAAGATGTAGCATTATTTGCTGATACTACTAAACTTCATCCTAGTTTTTTTTATTTAGTCATTGTCATAGATAATAGTTATGTTATTAACTAGTAGTTAATAATAAATAATTACTTACTTGCGGTTAACTTTACAATTTACGTAATAATGATACTCTTTTATTTCATTCTATTAATTTTTTTTTATTGCAATGATGCTTTTTTTTATGATTTTTTTTATATCGTCTTTAAAGATAAATTTTAAATCACCGACAATTACAGATATTTTAGTTTTTGCTTTGATTTTTAAAGAATAAAAAAATTTTTACCGTTTTCTTATTTTTTGATAGTGAATTATTAGTACCAATTTTTTTTTACTTATAATTAATGTTAAGATATTATAAATAAGTTATGATTGTTAAGGTTTTTTTTCTAATAATGACAAACACTTATCACCTGTGTTTAGTGTTAACACCTTAAATATTAATTGCTGTTTAAAAAATATTCAAATACAAGCAAAGTTTTTCGAATCTTTATTTACTGTCTAAAAATATTAATGATCTAAAAACAACCTATTATTATTATTATTATTACTCAATATCCCTTTACTCGATTACTCAGATATTATTATTTATGTACGTATTGTATACATACGTAACTACTGTGTTATTAAAATATGTACAATGTTTTGGTTTTTTATAAATAAGGATCGTTTGATCAAAAAACTTTTAATAAATGTTTATCAGTTTTATATAAAATTCAATATTGCTAATTTTAAAAATACAAACTACAGTTTTGCTATTGACTTATTTATAATGAGATAAAAACTGTTATATAAATTTCAATTACAAATAAACGTTTACAAAGTTTTTATATTTCACGTATTGTTTTTAATTATACGATAAATAGAATTAAAAACGTTTGTTAAACTTTTTAAATGTTTTTATTAACCGCATCAAAAGCTTTAACACAATGTTGTTTTTCTACTGCTATTTTTTTGCTTTGGCCGTACTTCATTATACCCGTGTTTTTCTATAAACTCATAAATACATTATTAGTATTACAATAAATCAAGTCGAAAAACTTAAAACCAATCAACTAAACATCACTTTTGATCGTTACACTAACATGTAATAAATCTAAAGTGTTTTAAATGGATTAAATTACAAATTTTAGTCTACTTATTTAATTAATTAATTACAAGAACGTAAAGTCTTAAAACGTTTTACATTTGTAACGAGTGCGTTAACAGCATTTAATAATAAAGCTACCCTCAACGATACCACTTTCTTAATTAAATAATAAACTGCGGTAAGTTTTTTTTTTACTTTGTGTTAAAAACTTGCAACGGCCGCTATTAATTAATTTAATATAGTTAGAGCATAAAATTAATTCATAGATATTTAGTAATTTGTTGATAATTATATATGTTATGCTTAAACAAAATTTAATTACATTTGCAAATCAATTTGCTGACATTTGTATAATAATAATCTTTAATAAACATGAACTTTATAATTACCTTAACGAGTTAACTACAAAATGCTTAAATTTAATTTATTTAGATACTACAAGAAAAGAAACTAAATGCAAAATATATATGTATATAAAGTTTATACTACTTATAATATTTACGATATTTTTTTAATTATTTAATAGTTTGCTTACATTGTCTTTTTGTATTAAATAAAATTCGTACGTTTTAAATACAAACATTGTACATTTAATTAATTAATATGTATACGCTTTTTGTTCTTTTAAACTTCAAGTTTGTTGATGCAAACTATGTCACCCATTTTCGTTTTTTATAAAATGAAAAACAAAATCTTTTTTTAATTTATTATTTATTGTAATTTTTTTAGTTCATTGCCATCAGTTTTTTCTTCTTGTTATTAATTTTTGATAAAATTATTTAATTATTTAAATTAACAAAAACAATTTATTTTTAAGTAAATAATTTTTTTTTGTTTAAAGTCAAGTATTCTTCATTTTTATCGCCTGGATAAAGTAGCTTTCAAATTGTTTATATGAGTTGCACATTGTTTGATTCCATGTTTGTCATCATTTTCTGTTATTGTTTGATTTTTTTACATTTTTATTTAGAACCTAAATAAGATATATAAATATAATTAAATATTTCTTTTTAAAAACAAGCAGTATTTGTAAAGAGTTTTATAAACTATGTTTTAATAGTAATTTAAAATATAAATGCGTAATCAAGTGTTTTACTGCGTGAGGGCGCTATATTAAATGTAATCTACGTGCCCGAACGTAGAAAAACAGAATAAGCACGAAAATTGTACAATATTTTTCACATCGAGAAAAAAGTAAAAAAAAAAGTTTTATTTTATACTAGCGGACCCGACAGACTTCATACTGTCAAAAAGATTTTTAGTATTGCAATTTTTTGTTCCTACGTATTTTATAGTCGGGGCAAAAAATTCTCCTGAACAGAACCGTCACCCTGGTGATAGGACGTTGTGAATAAAAAATAATTAAATAAAACATATTATATAAGGATTTAAAAGTAATCGCTTTATTGTTAATCATGTGAATCATAATTATTAACAAAAAATATTTTTATTATCATTGTAGTGCTTTATGATATACGATGTTTTTTGTTTGATTACCTGGCGCATAGACAAACAAATCTGATGGTTGTCCAACACGGGAACAGGGAACATACAATTGACCATGTGAGAAACATGGGTTTTCCAGATTAATACCACAAACACTTATTGATTGCCCCTGGGACTTGTTTATGGTCATAGCAAAAGCAAGCCGCACTGGAAACTGTAGTCGTTTAAACTGAAATGGCACATCAGTCGGAATCATTAGGATGCGCGGTATGAGAACATCTTCTCCTTTATACTTTCCTTTGAGTATAGTTGCTTCTATCACGTTGTTTAGTAATTTTTTTTATCGCTAACCGTGTTCCGTTGCAAAGACGCGGTTGGTTGATATTTCGCAACATTATAACAACCGATCCAACCTTTAATTGAAGATTGTGAGGTGGCAATCATGGTAAGTCCAGCGAGTTTAAAAATTTTAGTGCTGAATGGACTGTTCGACCACCTTCAAGCAAAGTTGCTGCAATTCCCTACGAAGCGAGTGCAAATGCAATTTTATTTTGTGAGCGAATTGTTGCTAATATTATAGAAATCAAAAAAGTTTTTCCTGTACCACCAGGTGCATCTAAAAAGTAAATCCCGCCAGTTTCATCATTTGTTACTTTCATACAGAGCGCCGAAGTAAACAAAGTCCGCGGAAAATATGTCAACTAACTTTAAAAATTGAAAGCGGTAAATGTTTCAACCAATCACAATTAGAAAGTACCGTCAGCTTGAAAAATTAAATTACAATCAAAATTCCTTGATTGCCTCGTGTTTGTTTACATCTTTACCTGCTGTTTTACTTAAAAATTCGTCGTTATTCAACTAGTCTTTATAAAGACTCTTTTAAACGCCATTATTTGTGAACAAGGTATGTGTATTTATAATTGTTGTTTTAAGTATAACCCAAATTTTTGTAGCATAACCTCAACATCAGTTATTACTTTGTATTCATTATTTAAAGATCTGTATTTAATTCCAGTATTTATTCTACAAACAATAACTCATTTCTATGGACATTACTTACTTTCTGTATTGTTTCAGATGTTATTTACCAACATGGAATCTAAGTCGAAGGAAACCATTCATTCCGAAGCCAGAAACATTATTAAAAATGTTGTGGAGTTTTTCGATAAACAGAAAGCTGCGGGCGTATGGACTTTCCCTCTAGAGAAGGCAACTGAACTAGAGAACTGAAGTTGCGAGAAAATGATGCTTTAAGCGAAAACAAAAAACCAATAACATATTTAGATGAGACCTACATTCTTCCATCATACGGTGTTAGTAAGTGCTGGCAATCGGAAGAAGAGGCTGGTGTTTATCATAAGGACAGAGGAGGTCAAAGGTACATTATTGTACATGCAGGTGGATCATACGGATTTGTTAATAATGGCTTTTTAATCTTTAAATCTAAAACTAAGTCCGGTGATTATCACGACGACATGAACCATACCAACTTTATGCAGTGGATGGAAAAACAATTAATTCCAAACTTGCTTCCTAATGGTATTGTTGTCATGGATAATGCACCTTATCACAGTGTAAAAATTAATAAACCTCCAACACAAGCAGAACGTAAGGAAAGCATTCGACAATGGCTCGAAAATAATGGAGTAACAACAACAAATGAAATGCGTAAAGCAGAACTAATAATGTTAGTGAAGCAATTTAGTTATACGAAGACATATTACGTATACGAACTTCTTAAAAAACACGGGCATACAGTGTTACGTCTGCCACCGTACGACTGCAACCTAAATCCAATCGAGTTGATATGGAGTTTAGTGAAACATAAGATCGCTATGAATAATGTTACACAGAGTGGTTTAGAGATCGAAGCCTTAGTGAGAAAGGCATTTTCTGATGTAACTGCATCGGACTGGGACAAACATTGTCGACATGTAAATCACTTGGAGCAAGAAATGTGGCAACGTGATGGATTGCTGGATGTAACGGTGGAAAACCTGTCGTTTATGGTGAACACAGGATCATCCGATGATGAAAGTTGTAGTGGAGAAGACGAAAGTGACAGTGATTGAACTGCTTAATTTTTTTTATGAATGTATTTTTTGATGTAAATAAGTAATTTTTAGAATAACTTTTAGAAATATGTAATATTTTGTAATGCCATACTTCATCTTTTAGAAAAGTAAATGTGTAATTACAATTTATTTTAATAATCATAAAGTCATCAAGTGTTTATCTGAAATAACCTCAAACTTCAACAAGCCACAATGATTATTTACACAGGTAACCTATGAATAATTTGAATTTCCCACCAAAATACTTTTTAATTTGAGTGTACCTTTAAGATTAGAGTGACACCAGCCACGCCTCTCCAGGGACTTTGTTTATTCAGCTCAACTGTAAGAGTATCAAATACATACTTCTGTTTTGCAAACTCAGTATATAAGGTTACAGAAAATCCAAGAAAAACAACACAATGTACAACCGTAAATTGACATTGACATTTTTTTGTTGTTTTTTTCTTTATTTGATTTGACTTGAAGTCCTTCAAGCCGTACCAATGTTTTATGTCTATAAAATAAGGATATTAAAACTTTTTTTAACGCGGTTTGTATTTGACTGATTTAATGACGTGAAAACTGATGCATTTTATTTCGCGTGCCAATAGTAAAACAAAAGAAATTTAATATGAACTTTATACAATAGCATGCTAAAATTGACTGTTTTATTTATAAAATTTTTTTATCGGAAAAAGAAAATGGCTGTTTTAAAAGTTTTTCCGGCAATTATTTGAATTTTTCTCGCCGTAAAAACCATCCTTGAACTCCAACGAACATTTAAAAAAAAATTTGTCAAATTGGTCCAGGCGTTGTTGAGTTATGCGCTTACCAACACATTTTGCGATTCATTTTTATATTATAGATGACGTTCTAGATTTTTATTTATTTATCAAGAAGGTTGTGTTAATTCAACTCAATTCAAATTAGCAATAATAGAGCACGCTATAAGTTAAACGTCAATTTTATTTGAAAAAGTATAATTTTTCTATTTTTGCAAATTACATTTTGAACATAATTTTTTCAAAAATGGCAAAAGTGAAATGAATTTCACTCTTCCTGAACTTCGTTCAAAAGCAGCAATGTTCCAAATGCAGAAATAAAATTAAATTTAATGTTCTCACTCTTGTAGAGTATTTATGACATGACTATTTAAGTGATTTTTTGTTAAAACTTCTATCAGGTTTTTTTTTGTATACGTTTATACACATTTCTATTTTACGTAAAGCGGAAATAATCCTTTATCTGTAGCTATAGCAGCCATGGCAGTTTTCTGAAAAATTTATTAATCCATGCACGTGGTTTGCATCTCAGTTGGTTATGTCTTTAGCTAAATTGGAGACACCCACGAAATATATCACAACTGATAATATGTGCTGACATTTGTTAAATATTCAAAAATAATTTAACGGAGTGTCTACTGCACTGTCCAGAGGTCCAACAATATCTGCTGCGCTGTTATTTAAAGTTTGCGTCTAACTAAATATGAATATTACTAAATTAAATATGTTTTAAATATACCAATTTTAGCAAAAATCACGATTACGTCAAAATTAATTATATGAAGCCAGTGACAACGGTCACAGCCACAACACATTGAAATTAATATCTTGGATTTTACATTTGATTTAGTAACAGTGTAGATTAGAAGAGTTTTCATAATTCTAATAATGGAAAGAATTGTAGATAATAGTTTAGAAAATTGCGCGGCTTATTATAACTCGACGCTTCGCGTCTGGCGATATATCTTAAGGCTTAAATTATAATGATACACCTCACAACCTTGGTATATTATATACTATTACTAGCAAATTATTAACATAATATGCATAATGTATTGACAAAACAGTTGTTTTGCGTAGCTTTTACAATGTTTAGATTTGCTTTCTTAGATTTTTTTGTTTTAGCGTATAAAATATTTTTAAAAAGCAATTATAAATGTTTTTAGTCAAGCGTATAATTACATAAACTTAACTTATTCTGGTATTCTTTAAGAAAAAACAATTACATTATACTATGATAATGTTAACATACCTGAACTAACGCAGTTTGTTGTTAGCAAAGTGCTTTCAGTTTTCTTTTAAAAATGTTTAAGGATTTACTTTTTTTGTCTCAAATTACAAATTTTGGTTTATTTGCCAGTTAAACAAATTGTCGTAGTCTAGATTTATAATAATCTTTGGCTAAAGTTCACTTCTACTAGACGAAATTTGTGTCGTCATTTTTATTAATTAATCATTAAATTGTAAATTCGAAAAATTTGCTTATATTTTTTTTAAGTAATTAATCTTCCATGTCGCTTTATTTAAAGTTATTACTGTATACAACATAATGCAATTTACGACAAATAACATTTTAACTTTTTCTTAGAAAGATTTTTAAATTATCGTTTTTTTCTGTTCTGAATTACGCAGAAAGTGTATATGGGTCATTTTCACAATGAGCGACAATATCACATTTATAATTTTAAAAAAATTTAAATGGTTGTTTAAAAAACATTTAGAGGCGTTTCATTATGTCGTGAACTGTGACCTTGAGTTGAAAATCGGAATTAATAAACTTAAAGTTGAAAATTTGACAAGTCTAAGTGAATCTCAAAAACGTTAGTTCATTTATAAGACAAACACATCAACAGAAAATTTTAATAATTTTAAAATAATCAAATAATCATAAAAATCAGTAGTAATAATTACAAATACAACAAGAAAAGCAATGATAGGTTAAGAAAAATATACCGCCGAATGTTTGTAAGACGGATGATAGCAACGTTTTGACATAAGCCGATTACAGCGCCACAGTTCACGAGATCCTGAAAGACTTCTACCACCTACTTAAAGAATGCAACATAGAAAATAGTTTATAGTAGTCAGCAGAACTAAATTATTAATTTTTATTAGTTGATACCTCTAAAATTGTCCATCCGGTTACTCTTTTAAAACGAAAAAAAGCAGTATTTTAAATAGCAATAAAACTGTAAAAAGTATCTACATTATTAATATTTTAATTTAGATTTTAGAAAAGTTGGTAATTTTGTATTTTTTTTACTGGAAATACATTAGAAATCAGTCACGGTTTGATAACAAATAAGTAGAGACACATAAACAAAATTATAGACAAGATTATGTTTACAAAATAATAAAAATAAAATTGAGCGACATGCGCTAACAATAAAAGCTAGAAATATTTACACTAAGATATTAATAAGTTTGTAGAATTAACCGGATGGCAGACGTGACTGAGCGGCGTTTGATTCAAAATATTGATTCTGCGCGATCAATATTTTAAAATAATTACTGAGAAGAAAAAATTGTTGCACAAATTTTAGAAATATTTCAGACACATTAGCACGCTTTCTAAAAACCGCACATTCAAATATTTTCAAAACATTTAAATACAATAAAACATCGTTTAAACTTAGGGATGCGTTTCTCGAGAAAGTTACGTTAACCGAATGAACGTTAAAAGAGAAAGAAATAACACGCGATTTTATAGCGGTCTTTTCGACGAAGACGTTATAGTACGGTATCGTTAACGGAAATAACGTTAAGCGAGGTATTACTGTACCTTAATAAAATAAATAAGAAAAGTGCTTCCATATACGTTTTTTAAGGTTTTCACTCTAAAATAAGTTAAGATTTAAACGGCGGTTAAAAAGGTTTATTTGCTATCACATTACATTTTTCGGTTAAGGGAACTTATAAATATCGTCATGTTTGTACTAATAAATTAACAAAAAACAATAGTCAACTAAAATTTTACAGGAAACTGAATGAATAATTTTTAGATAAACATACTCTGTGACATTTAAATTACAATACCAGGAGGGAGTGAACTTTTTGTGACCAAACCTGGCAAGAGGGTTTAGCTACTCAGTCAATATATGATTAAAATTTTATTCAAATGGATCAAGTGGTAATAGTATTTCTGACGGTTTTCTTTGTTTCTACTACATTGTCGTGTGTATTTTGTGCAAGTCTTGGTTAATTTTAGTATTAATATCTCTTGTGGTTCTTCTGTTTAACGTGTTGTCGGAGTGTGATTATGTTTTGAAAAAAATTACCGCCAATTAAGCGAATTCGACTGAGTTCGAACTGTTGGCTTATGTAAAGGTGATTTTTTGTACAGGGAAGCTGCAAATTGTCTTAACCGGAACCAATTTACTATAATGCGCTGTTATCAAGCATGGACTATGTAAGGTTAGAATTTTCGTAGACAAAAATCTGGGGAACAGATGCAAACAAATGAAGCGCAGGACCGTCACATTTGATTTATGGCAAACTGGTTTTCCAGTACCAGATCAATCGCCGATCAATGGATATGCAATAAAGGTTGCTCTGTAACGATTCGAACAGTTTACCGCCAAATCAGAATTTTCAGGTTGCAATCTTATCGGCTACATCTTCTGCTACCACTGTCGGTTTAACATTGACATCAACGTTTGGAGTGGTGTCGGCTGCGACTCTACTGGAATCTGGGATAGCATAGAGTAGTCTCAGTGATGAATTCCTATTCCGATGACCCTATGAGAGTTATACGAAGACGTGGTAATCGATGCAATATTCAACTTTATGTTGAGCAGCATGTGCATAACCTAAGAAAGTAATTCTCGTTTGGTAGTCATCCGAGGCAATATGTTAACAAAGCGGTAGAACCTCATCCTAGATCTACCAACCGTTTGCCTATTAAACACTTTGTGTGAAAAAATAAGCTTTTCATTTGTTTAGAGTTTTTTAAAATGAAATATTATTATTATGTATAATACAGTTGGGCTCTAAATTGTCTCTCTGTGAAAATCACTCATAAATAGTCTCAAGAGAATATTAAGTGAAACATTTTGTATATTTTTAAAACATTTTTTGCACTTTTTGTTTAGTTCTGAATCAGCAGCAAATAGAACGGATACAACTTCAATTTGTGTCAATAAATAACCTTTAAGTGAAGGAAGTTTACTCGATTTTTCTTACAAGATTTAAGTCAATCCAATTTATCATAAGTGGCATGACTTACAAGAAGCTGTTTTTTTTTTATTTGTCAACATTATTTTGTGTTATAACATTTGATTGTAAGTTTAGAAATAATTGTATTTAACATAAGCTGAATAAAAATATGCACACGTTACTTTTTCAAAATGGTTCTGCATTATGTAATAACGTATTTTTCTTTTTCAGTTTCACCAATACAACAATCCAATGTTAGGAACTTTTCCTAGAGATTCAAGACCAAAAAATCTACAACTAGGAAATGGTAGTTCAGCAACTCTGCAAAAAACAGATTTAGAATTAAACGGATTAGCCATAAAAGAAAGATTAATGGCAAATCGTTTACCAGAAAGTTGTGTCTAAAATAAAAGTGTTTTTAATTTTTTATTTTATGTTTAATGACCGTCCACTTAAGTGCAGCATTGTTTTTTTAATTTATTTAGTTAAAACGAACAGACTGATAACTATATAATTATGTAAATAAATAATGTAAATATGTTAAACTTGCAAAACGAATCAATTGTAATTTTTGTTACCAATTAATACACCTAGTGTTTTTAATGTTGTGGATAGACAATCTTAAGAATAATATTACTAATAATAATAAGAAAACAATAAGGTAGTTAATGTAAACTATGTTACATATGTCAAAAGAAATTATTTGGTTGTATTTACGAGAACTAATATTAATAAACATTTTATTGGTAACTATGGAGATAGATCAGTTTGAGATCTAATATTACATAATTTTTGTATGAAAATAAATGTGACAAATACCATTTCCATTCCGAATTCATACAATATACACGTTACACATAATATGAATATTTTAAGTATAAGGCTTTACTTGACAGATTTATGACCAGATCGCTCTTAAATCTGAATACATGTTTTAATCCAACTTATATTAATTTATTGCTTAGGATGACATGGTTCTTAATAGTAAATGTAATACAGGTGGGTAATATTTATACATGCCGTGGATTTAGCACAGTTTCAATTTTTTTATTTATGTTACCTACGTATAATATATAATAATTAAATCTTGTTTATCAATAAAAAATACAACAATATCAGTATGAATACATTTTTAATGCTTGTATGAGTAGTATTTTATTAAATGTTTAAAACATCTACGTTACGCATATAAGAATATTGCACATGAAAAACGATATTTGAAAATAATCCAAATTTACTTTGTTGAATATGAAACTGATAGCTAATTCCGTCATTGTATAAAAGACTAGTTTTGACAATATACTTTTTGTTAAACATATACATATCTTGACCTACTTTACATATCTTGCTTATTAGTTGTATAATAAAATTCATGCTTCTATTACTTTCATGATGAGGTAATTTTGTAAACATTAAATTATATTAATACTAACATTATATTTAAATAATATCAATGTAACAAGAATGCTATTTTTGTTAGAAATATTGTCCCTAAGTGAAAAATTTACACTATATAGATAATGTTTGTAAAGTTCTTGTTGTGTTGATATAAAACACTTTAGCTATAACTAAATATTGTGATATTTTATGTAGATTACAACTGAATTGTGTCTAGATAATTCATAGCTATATAATAAATGTATAAAAATTATTACTATGTTACTTTAGATTTTAAAATATATTGTTTTGTTTTCTTTTGTTTTATAGAAAATAAATACAAAATGTACATAAAACGTTAATTTTACCAAAAAATAATTTTATGTGTGCTTTCCAAATTGTTATACACAATGTGTCCTTACAAAATTATAATCTTATTCGTTAACTACGATTCACAAGTATTTTCTTACTTTTGATATTTTTTTGAAAAAAATAGTCATATGTTGGTAGTGTAAATAAGCACGTTATTGGTATTAGCCTTTTTTAAATTACACGACTAATCATCTTTTTTTAATTGTCGGTGTTATTAATGCTGTGCTTAATTATTTTATTTTTCAACTTATGTACGTTGTGACTGTATATTTTTTGCAATTATATTGTCTATTGTTGATGTAAAAGTAATTTTTCTGTTTGATTTGTTTATTAATTATTTAACTTTTTATAATGGTGTAATAGAACTACTAAGTTAGCATTACAGGAGTTTTCATGCACACAGCCAACTTCTGACGATCAGTGTATACGGTCCATATTAATTCAGCACGTCCCTGTAACAAATTTTTGATTTTATTACGTTAATTTTGGTTTATCTTAAACTGTTAAGTTTTGCTTTTAATTTTTTGTTTATAACTAAAAACTTGTAATATTACTAATAGATAAGTAAACAAGGTATTTTCTTATTGCCATTTAAACGGTTACTTTATTATCGTAAATCATCGCGTAAACACAGTGTGCTTTATTGTGTTTTCATAGAAGACATCGGCATTTCGTTGAATAAAAGGTAGGATTTTTAATTTTTTTAAAATTTAAAAAATACTTAATATTTATAAGATATTATTTATTTGTTTACTGACTTTATTTGTCGTAAAGATAATAAATACCAACGTTTGCAAAATGGTCAATTTTTTTGTTAATTCCTATTTTATTGCAGGGTTCTATTGTAAATTAGAGCAATAAAAATACCACAATAAAGAAACGAGTAAATAAAACGTTCACAAACATTCTTTGTTTTATACGCACAAATAGAAAGTTATTGCACTATAACTCTTAACATTTAATAAATTGCTGTCAAAACAAAACTTAAACATGTTTGTTAATATAAATTTGAAGTAGTCAATTTTTTATAAATTTAGTTTAGTTTATATATTTATTTTTACTTTGACAGACATAGTATAATTAATTATTAGTCTTCACTTTCTGCTACTTGTTTAAAAATAAAGAAAAGTATTTACAATTTAATTCCTATTCTATACCTATATCGTTTTCTATTTAATTTAATTCAATTATTTTACACGTTCTTTCCACCGATAACTTTATTTAGCATCATAAAACAAAAACGGTAATTTCAAAACACGGACATTTTTTAAATTTGGTTTTAATTCGTTGAGCCCGTAGTCATAGCACAAAGACATCCGTTATAAATTAATAATTTGGATCAAGTAAAAAATGTACTACGAATTAGTCATAATTGATAAAAAATGCAATAGGCAGAATGACTTTCACTTGATGACCGCAAGGAATAATTTGTGAAAAATATATTCTCAAAGCATATTCTTTTCTAACTCATATGTATAAGACTGTCTGCGATATTTAAATTTAACAACTTAAAAAGTTAACGTTCTACAATTACAAACGATAACAAAACCGCAATCATTAAATTGCACATATCAGCCAATGTCATCTACATGCTGACATTGCAGTGAATAGTATTTATGTATACGAACTTGGTAAACATTACTGTTATCGCAGTGCAGTATTTTCTTTGACTAAATCAAAGCTTTGAAAAGCAAATACAGTGACGTCTCCTATTAGAATCATGGAGAACGTTATCAATCAAGAGGACCGTACGTATGCTACTACATAGAAAGAACATCGTTTATAATAATCACAATTTCAGTTTATATTATCAATATTCCTCTCAGGTTTGCTTCTATACACGAAGAACAACCTATTTTGCTTGAATTTTTTAACCAAAGTTGATTCGGTGTATGTGAATTCAATTAAAAAAATTTTTGTTTATTTGCAAGCTCAAGTGATTTTCTCTGTAAATTAATATCATCTAAAGTCTTATTATCAGCTATCGTCGGTATGGTGACTATGTGCCGTTCAAAATTAGTATGGTCGAGCGTCAATCCACTCACTAACTTGGTTGTTTTAAGACTTTGAAATGGCTGACGCAATCAAAAGACGTGATCTTATACTAAATAAAGACAAAATTAACATTTTACAACAATATGATACGTTCTCAAAAATAAGTCTGCAGAATGATGCTGCGCAATTAAAAATTAACTATCAATATCAGTAATTAAAACAGTTTTACATATTTTGTTTTATTTTTGCACTGCATTTCTTTATTCGTGTACATATTTTGACTGACCTACGTAAGACTTGTTGAAACGCCGATTCTCGATCTAGACCAGTTTATATTTTAAATTATTAAAATGGCTTTGTTTTAACGATTTTTTGAAATGTGTGCTTTTATTCAATATCAATTCTGGAAAATTATTCAATCCAATAATAAAATGTAAGCTTTTATGACGTAGAAATTTAATTTTTTGTGTATAAAAATCATGTGCGTAATTAAAGCATTGGTAAAATTTTTTTATAAGTATAAAGTGATATATCAAACTGTTACAAGAACTATTATTTAGTAAAAGCAGACGTCTATCAACATAAATAAAAAATAAAATCAAAGAAAAATAAATTCTTAAAAAAAATAGTGATGAAAACCATATTGTTCTTCGTCCAAATCGAAGTATCCTCAAAGTTCTAAAAATCACTGTATATTTATAATAAATTCTCAACTCATCGACGTGTTAATTTTTCTTCTTTTCATTTTTGGTGTTACTAATTCGTACGCTAGACTCTTCGTAAAATCCAATCGATTTATTTCAGGGTTGTCTCTAAAACTACTATAGAGTATATATCATTTTACGGAAAGAATCTACACCTGATTAGTATTATTTTAATATGCAACTATTGTTGGTTTTTCCGTAATACCATTCGTAGAGATTGTATGATGCATGGAGTTAAGAAAAATGCTTCTTTTGATTTCTTTGATACGTACGAAGCCAATGTAGTATATTTTGTAAAACCATACATTGCTGACTTTTCATCTCTACATCTGTTTGGTTAGAACTCTGACAGAATCTCCATTTTATTTTTTTAAAAGTTCCAACGCATGTAAGTTGTCCTTTGTTTCATAAAATATCTACTAACTCAATCAAAGAGAATCAATTGCTTCTTCACCCAATTATAAGTAGCCATTGTAAAAATAATTGTTTCTCGAGTCTGTAAGAACCATCAATATTAAGCTGTATTTGGCAGTTCTATTTGGTAGATACATGCGAAATCTACTTTGTCCTTTAAAACTAATCAACATTTCATCTAAGGTAGTATTCGCACCCAAACTATATATTTTTTGAACAAATTCGTTAAAAACTTGAGATATAAATGCCCTTGGATCAATCCTTATTCTTTCTTTTCTATCGTTTGAATTGACAAAACGCAAAGTTGACAATACTACTGCAAACTTCTTCTTACTCATTACACAGCGGAATATATCACGCCTTGACCCGTCGGCAGCAAACAAAGATTTGATGTCCTCATTATTGGAATTGCAGTAAACAGCAGAAGGCTAATAAACGATTTTGTTTTGTCATATTCACATTTTTGAGTTCAGACCTTGTTACGAAAGTTTTCTTGCAACTAAAATTGTTAGCGTCTAACTCAGTTAAATTCGGAGGTTTGTGTTATAAGCTTCGTGGTGTTAATTATAAGAAAATTGAAAAAGCGCCAAAACAATTAGAAACTAGTGTGATAGACATCGTTTAAATCTATTCAACACTGACATAGAATGAATGACGAAACACTGGTTATAACTGCAAATATATTTATTTTTCAATAATGAAAGAAGAAAAGATTAACAGTTAAAAAAACTACGTAATCAAATCCATAATCAGGTACAAGAATAGTACTAAAGAATAATTCTATAAATATCACAGTTATAGCGTTGATACAAGTACTAGAAGTTAGACAGCCCTCTACACATAAACTTATCGACATACATCCAACAGAACAAAATTAAATAATACGTAATTTTAGAATTAATCTTTGATTTAATGTAAAACTAGTGACTTTACACCCGTTGCAAATCACATTTTACGTATATTGACACCGTAGGATCTAAAAAATGTGCATGGATTAATTCTGATAAAAGCCATATGTAGTACGTATTTTACGTTTGAAAAATGTACAAACTACTGACAAGTAAAAAAGGCGTGCTTACGGTCCTCCATGCGGATAGCTATCGGCACGATTTAAACATCTCCTAAAATCGCTAAGAAAATGAAGAAAAATTATATATGTATAGGATCGTATCACAATTAAATTGCTTATCGACAAACAATAAATTCTAGTTAAATGCGTTAAGCATCCAAGTGGTTTTCACTCATCTTAATGCAAGTGTGCCTCCAAACTTCTTTGAACATCACACGAATTACAAATATTTCTCCAGATAGTCTCGGAACTGGCTTAATTGATCAAGAGCCCCTATTTGTACGTGTTTCTAATTATGGCCGCCAGCGGAAGATAATGGAGTAATCATGAATTTTTCTAACTTGGCTCAATACGTGGTGGTATTATACATCGCTATGACAATTACAGGAAAATTAGCGTACATCGCAAAAATGTCAAATGCTAACCCCAGGAAGACTTTCACAAAAACATCAATAATAATACACTCATTTATAACACGAATGCTTGTGAAACTTTAGAAGTAAAAACTCCTCCAGCGCTTACGTTAGAACATACATGTAAAGGCTACAGTCACAGAAAATATGGTTTCAATTAGGCATCTTATCTCCGCACTCGCGACACAAAGTGGGCGTTTTGAGAATAAATATTATACAGGGGACAAATTTCATACTAATCATTTTTAACATAAGAGTTTAACAATATACACAGGACGCTGCTTCAGGCGCATTTCGACAAGTATTTTAGCAAATAATGCAGTATGGAATACAGTATAATGCGAGGCATGAGGGATTGTGCTCATCAACAGCAGCAGAAAATTATATTGACAAATCAAACAGAACTAAAATAAATATTTTAAAAATGATGTTTTGCTGAAGACCTTTCAAGCATACACAGTCGGTTATTGTTAACAATTCTTTGTTGTCGCCCGTAAACATTAACAAAACTGCCAATGAA
Source organism: Aquatica leii (assembly GCA_035610365.1). NCBI lineage: Eukaryota > Metazoa > Arthropoda > Insecta > Coleoptera > Lampyridae > Aquatica > Aquatica leii. Next base: position 54,873,190 of record CM069432.1, read on the forward strand.
ATATTAAGAAAAATTTTAATAGAAAATCCTAGGATACAACAAAATAATATAATAATGGAAATAATCAAACATAAATTTTGTTTTGTTTCTGCTGTATTCGCGGGGGGTTGTCCTATATTCATACAGAAACTATGAAATACCCTCGGTCCGCACCCAGCATAAACTGTAGGAGGGGGTAGTTGATAGATGGAACGTAGACGGCGACACTTTACAGCGATTTTGGCTGTTGTAGCATGTACGCTCGTGCCTGTTTTTGACTAATCTAGAATAGAAAACCATAAACAAAAAATATTTTTGCACAAACCAAGATTTACAACACTTGTTTATAGGAACAGATTTTATATTTATGCTTTAATATAAGCTGGATTTAGAGAGTCGTGTTTTGAAGGTGATTGAGTGAAGACGTGTTTGATAGTTTAATAGTAGTACGGAGTTTGGTGTAATTTAAGGTGATTTTCAACAATTAATTTACGTGTGCGTGTTGAGGAATGTGAAGGTGGCTCAGATAACGTATGCGAAGGCGAGCGGATATCGCGGACTAGATTAAAGGTCAAGCGCGCGCTTGTGATAACAGGGAAATACAAACTTTTATTTATATAATTTTTCGAATATTTGTGGTGGGCGTTAATTAAATACAATTAGAAGAATCATAGTAACAATAAATTTAAAAAAATATTAATAAAGAAAAAAAAATTAAATATATAACTAAATTTGAAAAAAAATAAATAATAAATAATAAGTAATAACAAAAGGGGGAAAGGGATGAATAAAAGAGAGAGAGAGGAAGAGGAAAGAGAAAGGCAACAAATATTTGAAAGAGGAAAGAAAACAATAAGATCACCAGACGTTAAAAAGATATCGGAGGAGAACGAAGGAAAAACCTTAAGAACAGAAGGAGGAAGGAAAGAAATGGAGGAGTTAAAAGAGTTAATGAGAGAAATGATGAAACAGATGGAAGAAAATATGCAAGGAATAAGACAAGAAATCAAAGAAATGAAAAAGAAATGGGAGAAAGAGAAAAGAAGTGGGAGAAAGAAAAAGAGAAACTGGTGGAGAGAATAGAAAAACTCGAGAAAAAAGCGGGAAGACGAGGAAAGATGGAAAAGAAAAAATAATATCGTGATAAAGGTGAGAAGTGAAACCACAAAAAGATTTAGCAGTGATGCTGGAAGAAAATTAAATGTAAAAGTAGAGGTGAAAAGTGACAGTAATAAACAAAGAGAAGAAAATGAGATGGTGGTGGCGGGAAATCGGAGGATGGGAGGAAAAACAGAAGGTAATGGAGGAGAAGAAGAAATTAAAGAATACAAGAATATATATAAGTCACGATTTAACATGGGAGGAAAGAAGAGTGCAAAGAGAAATAATGAACATAGCGATGGAAAGAAGAGCGGAAGGAAAAAGAGTATGGGTAGGGTACAGAAAAATGGAGATAGACGGAGACAGATACATATGGAACGACAAAGATAGGGGACTGTGCAGAGAAAGAGAAGAGAAAGTGGGGAACCAAAAGGCAAAAAAACTAAAGGGCAAAGGGGGGAAGGTAAAGGAGGGAAAGTTGACGAAACGGCAAAGAAAAGGAATAATGAGAGATGGAAATGGAAAAGAAAAAGAAGGGAGAAAAAAAGAAAGTAAGGAAGAAGCACGAGGGGAGGTGAGTGAGCTTAGAGTATTGTTTTGGAACGTAGCAGGAATAAAAAACAAGGAACATGATTTCTGGAAGTACATCAAGGAACAGGATGTAGTGGGATTACAGGAAACATGTATGGAAGAAAAAGAATGGGAGTGGTGGGAAAAAGAGTGGCCAGAGGAATTTGAGTGGGTGGTGCAACATGCAGAAAGAGAAAAGAAAAATGGGAGAGCAAAGGGGGGTATAATAACGGGAATAAGAAAAAAATGGTTGAACCAGGAAAAGAAGGAGAAGAGGAGTTGTAGAAAGGAACATGCAGTGGGAAAAACAAAAATAAAAGTGGTGACGGTTTATAGCAGTAGAATGAAAGAGACAAGGAAAAACTTAGAAGAGATGATAGATGAGAAGGAAGAGGGATTGATAATAGTAGGAGGGGACTTCAACGCAAGAATAGGGGAAGAGGGGGGAATACAAGAAAGAAAAGGGACGGGAAAGAGACAAACAAAGGACAAGGTGATAAATAAAGAGGGAGAGGAACTGCTGGAATTGTGCAACGAAAAAGGGTGGGAAATAATGAACGGAACAGAGAAGATGATGGAAAGGGGAATTTAATGCACATAGGAGGAAGGGGAGAATCAATAATAGATTTTGTAATGACAAATGAAGAGGCCGCAGAAAAGGTAAAGAGTAGAGTCAGACCATCAACCACTGGAATTGACAATGGAAGGAAGGGAAAGAGAAGAGAGAGAGGAAGAGGAGAAGTACATAACTAAAAAAAAGTGGACAGAAGAGAGTATAAAAAGATATAAAGAGAGAATAGGGAAACGGTATGGATAGGGAAGTAATTGCAAGAAAGTGTAGAGGAAATGAGAGAGATGATGGAGAAAGCAACAGAAAGAGTCAGATTTAGAAAGTGGAAGGGGGAGAAAAACTGATGGAAGAAATGGTGGGATAAGGAATGCAAGGAAGCAAAGAAAAAGGCAAGAAGAGCATTAAGACAGTGGAAAAAAGGGAAGAAAGAAAAAGAAGAATACAAAGAAGCAGTAAAAATATACAAAAAACATGATAGAAAGAAGGAGGAAAACAAAAGAAACAAGAGGAGCAGATTAAAGGAATAAAAACGGAAGAAGATGTATGGAAGTACTCTAAAGAAGCAGAGGAAAAAAACAGGACGACAAAGGGAATAAAAATTAAAGAATGGGAGATATATTTTCGGAACCTGTTGGGAGGGGAAGAACAAAAGCAGGAAAAAGAAAAAAGAAAAAACGCGGTAGTAAGACAAGAAGAAGGAGATAGGGATAGAATAAGGGAGGAAGAAGTAATAGAGGCGATAAAGAATATAAAAAGGAAAGGCGACAGGAGAAGATGGGATACAAGGAGAAGAGTGGATATACGGGGGAGAAAATGGAGCAAATAGGATGACGGAAATAATAAACAAAATATGGAAAGGGGAAGGATTCCCAGAGAGATGGAGAGAGGGAATAGTATGCCCAATACATAAAAAAGGCGAAAAAAAGAAAGTCGAGAATTATAGAGGGGTAACATTACTGAGCTCGGCATACAAATTGTACGCGACAATACTGCAAGAAAGATTACAGAAGGAAATAAAGGAAAGAAGTTTGGTACTAGACGGACAAGCGGGATTCAGAAAAGGAAGAAGGGCGATAGACAACATATATATAATGAAACTAGAAAAAAAAGAGGGAAAATGGTAGCACTATTCGTAGACCTAAAAGCTGCTTTTGACAAAGTGAATAGGGAAAAGCTGTGGGAATATATGAAAAGAAAAAAAATCAATGAAAGATTAATACAAAGAATAGAGGAAATATACGAAGAAACGAGAATCAGGGTTAAAGTGAATGGGGAAGAGAGTGAGAAATTCATAACAAAGAGAGGGTTGAGGCAGAGATGTCCACTGAGCCCAAGCCTGTTCTCGGTATATACGGGGGATCTGGAAGAGACAATGAGAGGACAACAGACAGGAGGGATAGTGGTAGGGAAAGCTAAGGTATGGTCGTTGGCGTATGCGGATGATGAAAACGCTAGGAAAATATATGAAACAATAAGAATTGGAAGTAAACACGGAGAAAACAAAGATAATGATATTTAGAAAAGGAGGGGGGAAAGGAAAAAGAGAGGAGTGGAGATGGAGGGATGAGAAAGTGCAACAAGTGAAGGACCTGGGCTACACGATGAAACAAGATAATAAAGAGGGAGAACACATAAAGGAAAGGGTGAAGAAGGGAAACAGGCTAATAGGACAAGTATGGAGTGTGGGGGAAAGAATTTTCAAGATGGATATAAAAAAAAGAAAAGTGCTGTCTGAAAATTAATAAAGGTGGTAATGTATGGAGCGGAAATATGGGGCTGGAAGGAGTGGAGGGAGGTAGAGGGCCTACAGGAAAATACTGAGATGGGTGTTAGGATTGGACAGGGATACACTGGGGTATATTGTGAGAGAGGAGGTTCAGATAGAAAAAATAAGGATTGAGACAGGAAAAAGAGCAATAAAATACGAGGAAGAAATGAGGGAAAGAACAGATTGTAAAATTCTGCAAAAATGTTGGAAAGAGATAAAGGGAGGGAAAGTGAAGTACGGGCAGGAGGGCAGAGAAGAGGATTACAAAAGAAAAGGGCATGTTGAGTGAAGAAGTGGAGAGATTAAGAGAAGAGGGGGTAGGGACAAGAGAAGAAATAATAAGGAGAGATAGAGACCTCGAAAAACAAGAAAGATGGACAAAGATAAAAGAGAGCAGATATAGTAGGAATTATAAAGATATCAAGGGTGAAGGGGTGCCGGAATATTTAAAAGACAGTGAGATTAAAAGCAACAAAAGGAAAAAAATGGTGGCAAGGCAATATTGGAAGGAAGAACCAGAAAAGTTGTGCAGGCTATGTGGAGAAGAAATGGAAGATCTGAACCACATGAGAAAGAGATGCAGGGAACTAAGAGAAGAGGTGATGAAAACAGTGGATATCTTAGATGAAAACGGAAAAGGAGCGGAATGGATGGAGGAAGTATGGAGCAGGAGGAAAAAGTTAAGGGGGGAGAAGGAATAAGAAAATGTAATATATATGTATAGACAACACGACCAAATTTGTAAGCCAAATGGCAATGAATAAAGTTAAACTTATATATAAGCTGGATTTAAATCCAAACATGACCTTAAAATTGCGTTATTTACATGTATTATATTATAACTTCTTTAAAGTTTAATGTATTTTTGTTGTTATATAAAAGTGCATTAAAGCTTTTTCTTGGTAAAAAATTGAATTTTAGTACTATACATAAATTAGTTTAGACGTAAACAGACACGAGCGTAGCGCCAATTCCGTTATTTCCAGCCGTGGTATTGAAGACTCTTAATTTCTTGTTGTTTAATTTTGAATTTCTGCTGCGTTGTTAAGTATATTTCGTAAAAAAATACACATAATTAAAAGTTATGGAACTGACAGACTTGTTGAACGACACACAGTCCTTGTAGTGAAATTATAACTTGGAAAATCTGTTAGAAAAGAATTAGAAACTTTGTTTGCAACATTTTTAAATACTATATTATTTTTATCAAACAAGTATATATTTAGTTGTTATTATAATTCTACATTAGCGCCAATAGTAAAATTACATACGTTCAGACAAACTGCCCGACAGTTAAAAAAATAAGGGTTACGACACTACATGTTCCTTCCGTACAATATCTAACAATTAGAACTACAACTGACATAGCAAGTAAAACACTTCCAAGTAAACGTGCTAACCATGGCTTTATTACAAAAGAAATGTAAATAAAGCCGATGCCTGATGAAGTTTGCGATGAGAAAACAATGTACCTACATGCAAAGTGAAATTGATGTTTCTTAATGACTAATTGTACTATTAAGGACCAATCTAACGATGCTGGCTGTAAATTGAGTTGAAACTAATTATTGTGTTGTTTTATAGCTCGAAACTAAAACACAAAACTATTAAACTACAATAAAACGACTAGTAAATGCAATTTCTAACCTGTATACAAACTTATTTAGAATCACTAATAATATTAGTAAATCTTATGTAATGCTGAAAAAACTTATCAAACTATAAAAAAAGGTTATAAAGTACATAAATTAAGCTTTGGTTTTCAGAAAAAGCTTGTAACAACACAAAAAGAAGTAGTATAAATAGTATGGAAGTAAAGGCAACTATGACGTTTATCATTGCAACGTTAGTTCGTTCTTTGCCGCTAGAGGCGCTGGAATCTTAAATTGAATCGCTTATTAAGCTAATTTTGTGTTGTTTAAATTTTGAAATTTGTCATACTTCAAATATTTAACTATATTTAATTTCATTAATATATGTTGGTTAGTTTATTTATTTTTATAACTTTTTGATTTTTTAATTTATATTATTTTTCAGATTTCTATAATTATTATTTTTTAAAGTTTATGTAATATTTGAAGTTTGATTTTTCAATTCTAATGTAGTAAGTTTATATTTAAATAAGATTCGATTTTATATTTTTTATTTTATAGTATACGCCTGAAGATGACAATTAGTCGAAACATGTAGCGTTTACTAATATATTAAAATAAAAAGTTAAAATAAAATAATGGGAAGGTTTTGAGAATTTATAAAAAATAAGATAATATCATAATATATATATTGAAGTAGTAATTGTTTCAATCCCAATAGGAAGTCGTGTGGTGGGCTGTTGTTAGTTAATTTGCTTTGGATATTTTTACTGGTGACGTTTAACAGACTAAAATATGTCTGCGACAAAAACGTGAGGAACGGCGCAATATTTAATTTTTTGTTGAGCGACACTACACTGTGGAGATTATGGTATGGGTTGCCATAGCCTATGGAAGTAAGTCTCTTTTGGTATTTATCCGAGATCACATCGAACGGTATTTTATGTGACATTTGGGTGGGGGACTAATTGCAAAATATTATGTAACTTTCTTTGTTAGCTTGGGTTAAAATTTGGACTCAATTATATATTTGTGCTGCTACAAAATGTTTGCAAGCTTACATTTCTGTCGATATTAACATTCACATCTGATTTTGCCTTCTGAGCCGTGTCTGAGTGGCAATTATACGTTAGACGGTTTAGAATTTGTACAATGAATTAGGATTTTATTGTAAATATAAACTTTTAATTAACCTCATTAGCCACAAAATTTCTGCGAGTTGTTCTGGTGTTATAAATAACTAAAACTATCCCACACAAGACACAAAATACAGTACACGCCGCTTAATAGAATTACATTGGGACTTGCAGTTTTTAAAAACAATCAACGAAAGATAACAAAATCCGATATTAAAAACATGTTTTTTTTGTTAGAAAGGAGTAAATTCACAAAGCGTGTATCTGATAAATTTAGAAGGTGAAATTATAGAATCAATATAAGCAAGAAATTTCAAAACATAAATAAAAAATGAAAGATTTGTTGCATTAGTAGTTGTTATTATTGACATCGTAATTTTAGAAAAATTTAAAAAAAAACAATATTATGATTTCGTTCTAAGAACTACACATTGTTTCAGTAATTTGCTGGCACCAAAAATAAAGGTAAATACAAAATAATGTTATCGCATAAGACGCATTTAAATTAAGTTGTTATTTTCTAAAAACTACACATTCTTTCCAAGTATATTAAAAATATAAGGTAACTCAAAAATAACGTATTTACAGATGTTTAACCCTTAACTACCGGCTTAGCTTGAAGATTTTGTAACAAGCTTTAGGTATTTTACGAACCTGCACGGCCAACTCACAATCGTCGGTGAGAGAGGGGGTTCATAGATACATTAAATATATTTAAGGGCGCCAGAGCTTATCCCAAAGTAACTTCTGTCCGCTCACAACAGAATGGTATCGCTTGTAACAAGATGTTAGGTTCGTAATGTTGAAAGAAACGAAAAAAAAAGAAACTACGTCGTTAACAACAATTGTACTTTAATTACTCTATCACGATAAATATAATAAAAGTTAAATAGCCAAATCTAAGTAGGTACTAGCGAGAATATACAAAATAGAATAACAGCAGGATCGGCAACTTACACTACACGTCAAACAAAAGTGTAGCCACAAAAACATATATAAAACTTTATCAATAAGTAACATTAATAATAATAATTTACTGTGGATATAAGCAGCAAGCGATAAGTCATTTACTTAAATTAATTAGGTAACAATCACAAGTAACAAATCAATTCGAACGTACGATTAGCAAATATAATAAGTCGTGAGTATACACCGTAGCGACAACGCATAAATAAGTACAAATTGACTTACCAAATTCCAGGGTACCTTCAGAAAAACGTTTTTCCTACTGGCTTCCTGCAATTAAACTTCCTGAAAAATAATCGTGTCTACCTGGCGACTCACAAACTACAAATAAAAGACACATTTGAGGGACAGTAATCGAACCGACACTTATCGTATGCTGTTACGTTACTTTTCTGTCTATGGTGGTGTTAAGTTATTGCCTCCGAATAGAATTCAATCGTATCCAGTAATTATGATCTTCCGAACAAGGTGATAGTCATCAAGGTAAAGTTATGGCCTCCGAATAGAATTCAATCGTATTCAGTAATTATGATCTTTCGCTTCCGATTATAGTTTTCCCTTGAGGATTTTAGACGACGATAAGAATACCCATAGTTAGGAGGTAGCACATGGCGTCTGCGTGAACAAATTAGTTATTTAAGAAAACTTCCAATTTCCATCGTGTCCCAACACGTGGATGATTTTAGAAAACGAATTTTTCACTTACGCAGACATAGATACTAACATGCACGAGGTTAAAGTCAAAATGCCGGTCTGTCACCGGATGTCGCCTACTCAATACAAAGTGACCAACGAATCCGATAGATGGCGTCAAGAAATATAAAAGTAATTTTTAATTAAACCAATATACAGGGTAATGCATTATTTAGATTTATGTACGTAACAATTTATCGTCTCGTGTACCTTTAAGTTAAATAATACGCAGTCATCTGTGAAAATTGCAAGTCGGTACATGCGTTTTCTTAACTGCAGTAAAATTGCAAAGTCTGATGGGGGTTTTTTGTATATGATGAAGTACATTTACAGTTGAAGTTTACTTTTTAAGGTAGTGCAACCAAATGATCTCAAATTTAAAAAAAAAACCTTATTAACTTGGTATGCTAAATGTAAAAGTGGTAAGAGTGATATTAATACAAAAGACAAAGAAAGTATGAGTGACTACGATAGTGTCTTAGAGATAGAAGAAGAACGCGACTTGAATAACGAATTGAATGAAAACAAACAATTAAATAATCCAAATACTAAACAAGCAGGTTTACTGTACAAAGACAATGATTTAGTAACTAACAGTTTCTACGGAAAAAATAGGTTTAAATGTTGTACAATATTTATTCTCGAAACGCCCACTTTGTGCTGCAAGGGCGGAGACTAGATGTCTAATTGAAACCATCATTTCGGTGACTGTAGTACCCTTCACATGTATGTTCTAACGTAAGCGCCGGCGGAGTTTTAACTTCTAAAATTTCATAAGCACCCGTATTATAAATGAGTGTTTTATTATTGCTGTTTTTGTAAAAGTCTTCCTGGGGTAAGCATTTGACATTTTGCAATGTACGATAATTTTTCTGTAATTGTCATAGCGATGTACAATACCGCCAAGTATTGGGCCAATTTGGAAAAATTCATAATTACTCCATTATCTTCCGCTGGCGGCCATTGTTAGAAACACGTACAAAAAGGGGCTCTCGATCAATTAAGCCAGTTCTGAGACTATCTCTGTGGCCAATGAGGTTAATTAAATGTTTATATTTACAATAAATTCTAAACCCTCTAACGTATAATTGCCACTCAGACACGGCTCAGAAGGCAAAATCAGATTTGAATGTTAATATCGACAGAAATGTAAGCTTGCAAACATTTTGTAGCAGCACAAATATGTAATTGTGTCCAAATTTTAACCCAAGCTAACAAAGAAAGTTCCGTAACATTTTGCAAATAGCCCCCACCCAAATGTCACATAAAATACCGTTTGATGTGATCTCGGATGAATACCAAAAGAGACTTACTTCCATAGGCTATAGCACCCCATACCATAATCCCCACAGTGTGGTGTCGCTTAACAGAAAATTAAACATTGCGCCGTTCCTCACGTTTTCGTCGCAGACACATTTTTAGTCCGCGAAATGTCGCCAGTAACAATATCCAAAGCAAATTAACTTGTTGCCCACCACACGACTTCCTATTGGGATTGAAACAATTAGTACTTGAAAATATATCTATATATTATGTTCGGCTGCATCATAAAAGCCTTGATGGCAAAGACCTGTGACCTCGTTACCACCAGGACATTCAAATCACTTTCGGACATTATTCGTGATATGAAATAACTTAGTACGAATAATACAAATAACGGAAAATCTCGTATTAAAATCGGCGTAAATTCTTAAATAAATACTTATCGCGCGAGTGATATCGTTATGAACTTGAACAATTGAAAGGAATGTAACAGAAACGGATCTTTTAAATATCCGGTTCGAAAAGGACCAAATGTTTCGGCCACACGGAAGTCAAACAGCGGACTGTATTTAATGTATTAGAAAGGAGAGGACTTTCGGTAGCAACCCACCGAATTATTATTATTAAACGACAATTTCTTACGTTATACTCATGTGTCTTCTGGAAATCAAGGCCTCGATTCACCCAGAAATGAGCGATTGCTCGACTTTCCCTGATCTTACGTTTCTCTGGTTGGTGGAGTTAAGTCTTTAACACGCACAAAAGAGGGCACGGTTTACTCACTAAACAGCACGGTTAACATTTAAGAAAATTAACGAAATAGACTTCAAGAAAGGAGACGTAATAATCGGTTCGAAACTAAGTAACGTACTGTCGTATTTATCAAAAACTCGTATTTACAATGAAACTTAAAAGAGGGGACAGCAAGTCACAAAACCAAAAATGCAGCGCGAGGATAACGACTTAAAAAGAAAACGCTCGCGCTAACAAGAACATTTTTGGTATTCAGAATGTGGTACTTTATTAGACTAGTCCAATAATGATAAAGTAAATTGAACCGAACAGTCACTTTCTGGAATATGTTATAAAGCTATAGTTATTTATTTAACGAGCCCCTTTCTAAATTTGGCGTTTTGTTCCGGTGGATTTTTAAAACGTTAGAACGTTTAGAACGTAAAAAAGAAATAATATGTATAAATTAATATTTTTAACACCATTTGGGTTGTTATAAATGTGCACGCCTGACGACAAAGATTTTTTAACAGAAGAGCCATAAATGTCTATGTTTGCCGATAAAGATTTTTCAACAAAACATGTTTTTCTCAATATTTTATTAGCAGTTTTGTTAATGTTTACGGGCGACAACAAAAAATTGTTAACAGTAACTGACTGTATGTTTGAAAGGTCTTCAGCAAAACATTATTTTTCAAATATTTATTTTAATTCTGTTTGATTTGTCAATATAACTTTCTGCTGCTGTTGATAAACATAATCCCTTATGCCTCGCATTATACTATATTCCATACTGCATTATTTGCTAAAATACTTGTTGAAATGCGCCTGAAGCAGCATCCTGTGTATATTGTTAAACTCTCTAAATTAAATGAAGTATTTCTCCACAATAGTAAACACATTAGCAATTTTATGCATCCTCTACTGGTTGCACAATGCATTTTTCTTGAATGTAGTATATAAAATATCTATTGTCAACAACAAAAAATAACAAACATTTTTGTTTACGAAAAAATAATAATGACAGAATGCAGAATGTGTTCTTTTACATCAATAACAAAACCAACAACACAGTACTTTTAGGTTTTTTTAATGAAGAGATCGCGCCAAAACACGCTTAAACTGTTTGTTATAAACGACGTTTTGTACAACTGTAGTGTGCACACCTTCAAACTTTTAGTTTACTAGAAAAAGCAACTATTACATTCCAATCAATAAGGTATAAAGTAAATATTAAATAAATATGCTACGTATCAATTGCAATAAACACAAATACAAACTTAAGAAAGTGGTGTGCTTTAGACTATACTTCAAACCATTACAACAAATTTATCATTTAAATAATTTTATCTAGAATAAATATAATTAGAAAACTAAAAAACGTACACGCGACAAAACTCAACAAAGTTAAAAATTCAAAGCAAAACAACATTTGCTAAAATTATAACAGACATAAATAAAGAATTTTTACATTTTTTTCTGCGTGATAAGATTTTGATATATTGTTACATGCGAAAGTTGTTAAAACGAAAATTGCCAGAATAAAAGTAACATAAGTGAGGTTTAGCTATATTTAGTGATATGGGTTAGATTAGCTTAGATACAAAATTTGTTTTGGAAAACTCAAAAATTCAAAAAGAAACGTCAAAATTAACCGCCAGGAAGGTTTACAACTTAGAAGGCTTCTGGCTAGCCTTACTTACTAAAAAACTTGTTTTTGCTGAATACATTCTAAATAGAATTTACCTTTTAAGAGCGTATTACACTGTAATTACAAAATTTAAAAAAAAAGACTGTCAGAATAAAAACTTTGTCGCACACGTACACACGACAGAACAAAGTAAATGTTGCAAAATTTAAAGTTTACTTAATGGTGCAATAAATAAGCAATAAATCTTATGTTGCTAAAATCAAAATCTAAAAACATGGAAACAGGATACAACATTAACTCAACAATGCATCGTTAACAGAACCAAAAATATCCAAAACAGAAGATTTCATTACAATCTTAAACTGTGAAACTCAATACTAAATACTGACGGAACTAATAAATTATAAAATGTACTTAAAACGTATGCCAGTAAAATCGACCTAACATACTTAATAAGTACTCAATAAGATAAAAATTAATAATTAAGATCAATTTAGTAACGTAAAATAACTTCAAAAATTAATGCGAAATTACTCAAATGATCTTAAAGAATACGAAATGAATAAAACAAATTCAAATGCCGAGTGTTTTATAAAATATTACGCACAGAATTAAACGACCGACGTTTAGAGTATCGTAATCAAATGTGCGTTGTTAATAAAACTGACATTATTAATATGCTGAGTGATAAAAATCATTTCACCTAACACTTTGCTTTTATAATTAGATTGATGAACATCTAGAATTAATAGTCTGTGTTAGTCAAAATTAGACTCAGTTTTTACATGGTGTAACGCTAGAATTGACTCAATTTTTTTATCGGCACAATCAAATTTATAATTTTTTATGCGATTTATTGTTTTCTGTTTGGTTTGATTTAGAGAACATTAATTACAGTTGGGAAGTTGATTTTGTAAATAGTCTAGGTCTAGTACTATGTTTTATATTTGCATGTTATGTAAACATGTTATTTTATGTAACGTATTTATTTAATGACTATTTTATATATTACTAATTGTCATGTAATAATTATACTCTTTCTAATAAACCACAGGCTTGAAAAAGTGCGTAGTATTGCTACACAAAATGCCGTTTCTAACAGACGCTTAATCTGTTTTCCGGCTCCTCATCTTATTGGAATAACCTAAAAATTCTGTTAAAAATAAAATCAAAAAAAAAATTACAAGAATAACTGTACATTTTATTAAGTTAAAATAAGTTTTGCAAAATAATTTGTCAAGTACATACCTACATGATTTTTTGTTTGTTGTTAAGCGTGTTTGTTATTTTCTTAATTCTTTGTAGTAAAAAGAATTAAACCTCAGTTTCATTTTTAGATAGAGCAATTTATATACGAGTATTATTTCTTTTATAGCTTGATTTTATATTAATCACAGAAATTACCTAAATTAAATCAGTTTACAGTTTACTTACCGGAACTGCTTCATTTGAAATACTAAAACTAGCTTTGAATTCAATATTGTCGGTGACTTTTACGGGACAACCTACATTAGAGCATTGATCTCTTGGAAAGGTTTGGATAGGTATAAATACTTCATGCTCATTTAACTTTAAGTAAAGTTCTTGGGTTAAGCTAAAGCTAGAGAAAGCTGAAAATAGAAGTGACGGATTTTAAATGTAAGCAAACAAATATTCATATACACAACTACTGCTCTTTGTGCGTTAAAGTTTAAAACAGTAAGTAAATGATAAAAAGTGATTGTTTTCCACGTTTCTTTTTAAACTCGAAACTTATACGTATTGATTTACTCAATAAAAAGAAAAAAAAATATTTTCAAGTACAAGTGAACCACAGAAGACTAGAATCGATTTCTGTATGAATATTCTTTAAAGAATTAATTTACTAACAATATTGTAACGCTTTTTAAATATTTTATTTAGTGATAGGATATAAAGTAAAGAGTAAGCAAAAAAAAATGTTTAAATTTATAATGGATTTTGCAAAGAGCAATATAGTAATAACTTGTAAACTTATTTTTAGTTAAAACTTACTTGTTTTTAGCAACATAGTGATTTCATACGTGCTTCCAATTTGTAAATTGCAAGGTACCATTGTGCATCCAAGTAGATCAACATCTTTTATTTGATAATCAGAACCTGTTATACAAAAATAAATAAATAATCTTTTAGTGACGCTAATTTATATAATGCTATTTATTGCAGCATGTTAGAACGTACAAACAATTATTTTAATCGCAAAGGCTTCCACGGCCGAAGCCTACGCTAAAATTAGAACGCTTTCCGGGTTTGAACAGTATTTCTCTATTTCGACATGAGAATTAGCGATTCTTACACTAAAATCCGTGTAAGAATAAGCAAATTCTTACACGAATTTTAGTAATGTTAGTTTTTTCAAAGTTAGTATCTCTGCATCGTAAGTTGACGTTACATGAAAAAGAAATCAAAATTATTGGACCTTAACAATTGAAATTCAAATTTTGATGCCAAGATAAAATAAAAATGTCCTATTAATTGAAAGTTATTTACTTATAAAGGTATAAAGAGATAATTTTGTATGAGATTTTAGGTTAACACATAAAATTCAATATGTCAAAATGTAAGTGTTGCCAATTCAATTATATATAAAAGTTACCCAATGTTGTTTTAAAATTAAAATTATACGAAAAATATTAAATATTGTATCAAAATAGAGAAAAGAGTATAAAACACAAGTCATAAAATACGTTTCAATCACTCGACCGCTTTATAAACTCGCCGCTGTGCGGCTCGTGTATGAAACCCGGTCTCGTGATTGAAACGCGTTCATTCTGTAACTTGTGTTTTAATATACTATTATGTTGTAACCAAAGTTGCCAACGTTTTTTCCATTTTAATAAGTAGACGATAATCTAATAAAGAATCATTACAGAGTTAGGGAATCAAGATTCTAAACTCCTTAGAAGTGACTAAAGAAGAAGTTGTTTCCTTATTTATGAAGTATTGTCCCAGTGGGAAAAACTCAACTCTGATTGTGTTACGTTCGAAAATAAGCGTGTCTTTGATAAGCCAGTAACAACCGGGAACCAAAGAGAGGATGGTTCAAAACCGTTCCCACGATTGGGGTGTTTGATGCTTTCTTAGACTTTTTTATTAAAGGCTAATGGAGATTTCGCAATAACCGAGCCGTTATCAAAATTTATGTTGTGTTTTTTCTTTATACAAATATTATGTTCTGAAGTACGTATAAAGACAAAACGATCAGTCTTACCAATATAGACTAAACCACATAAACAAGAAATTCAGTATACGCCTTGAGATGGAGGTGTAGGAAGTTTGTCTTTGGGAGAAAGAATAATTTTGCCTGTCGAGTTGAAAATGTGTTTAATACAATTCTTATAAAGAAGTTTCCTTATTTAATCTGTGACCTTATAAATGTAAGCTAAAAATGTCAAGTTCAAATTGGAATTGGAAATAGATTTTAAGTACGGAGATGTAGACAACGATTTATAACTACGTAAATATCCCGCTTCACATAATTATTATTTACTAAGGTTCCAAATCTAGGTTCTCGTGTTAGCAAATAGAAAAAGCGCGATAACCCAAAGAGTCAATAACAAAATTTTTCTGTGTCGTATGATAATGAGATAAAGCATGAAGATTGTTACAGTGGTAAATTTGTATGTTTCAAAAATATTTATTATAAATTAAAATTAACACCTACACTGTTTTTACGCCGTTACTAACAGTCAAATCACGTGTACGAGTGGAGATAAGCGCGATTTGCTGTTAAAAACAGCCATTTCTTTACCGCTTGGAAATCGCTGTTAAACATTGTGTGCTGGGGAAGCCTTATTCAATGTATCGAGCAAATAAGTGATTATGTTGATTGCTTGACATCCTAGCGATTTCCGAGGGACTGCTGCTTTATCCCAATACACGGCTGTCGTAGCGAGGTAACCTGTGCAAGCCACCTTTTTAATAAAAACCAAAGTAACAAGATGTGACTCACACCTTCGTTTGAAGTCTCAGAATCGTATAATTTTAATTACTTATATAATTAGTCAGTCAGTTTCATGCACCTATGTTATCATAGCGTATTTTGTAATTGTGGTGCATTCGTTAATGTCATATCAGATTTATGTGTACTACTTAATAGTATCGTATAATGTTATTTCTTTTTTACTTTATTATATCAATCTTATCAGTTAAGCGTCAGTCTTAAGTAAAACAGTTACTATATGAAATCATAACGTAGATCACATTGATTCTATTTTACTTTCAATCGCATACTTTGGCTCATATTTAACTTTATGTATTGTCGTATGAGTACATTGACGTGACATCCGTCTAAGTTCTTCAAATGATTTTAAAGCAGTCGAGGCTAAATTTGGCATAAAATAGAAACATTGTACATAAGTTTATATACCACGCATATTTTGTTTGTAAATCAAATAAAAGAAAAGTAGCAAACGTTACTTCTGGTGACGAAGAATTTTTCGGTAGGGTGAGTTTTTATGCTTTTATCTTGTTTTGCAACTCAGGATCATAAATGTCGATTATCGACTCGTTTCGCGACTGCAGGGTAGAAGAAGTAATTGTTTGAACCTTAGTTAACCTTGATTAAAATTAATCACCTAGAATTCTTGTTAGTTATTGCATATAACTAGTGAGCTTGTTATTTAATTTGCTATTGGTCTACCTTTTTTTCTTTTATTTTAACACCTATTTTCTTTTGTTAGAAATAAGTATATTGTTGTTAAAATTTGTTCCTTTCAGTGATCGATAGATTTAAACAAGGTCTGTATTGGGTTATATTTACTTGTTTTTGCGCTTTTTTATTTTAGTGTAGGATTAGCACATTTAAACTTGCAACCCGTTTGCCGAATCAATCTGAGTTAGTCGCTTGCTTTTAAGCTACTAGAAAATTCTGGTGACAACATATCTGTTTGTATGTGTGGGTTTTTGATAAACAAAATGGCTTAAAAGTCTTTTCGATTTCCATAGTAAATTTGATATCAGGTTGTTGGTTGTTTAGAAGATCAAGAAACCTAGACAATTTAAAACGACCATGAGACCAAACATTAAATGTATCATCAACATACCTATATCAAACTTTAGTCAAAAAATTTAATAAAAATGTTAGCTACAACAAGAGATAACGGAAAACCCATAACAGTGCCCGAAACTTGTTATCAAATTGAAAGTAAGTAGATAATAAACACTTATCAATAAAAGGACCAAATCCAATTTTTTGTCATGATGAGACAGAATTTGCTTAATGATAATAAGCGTATTTTTAATAAAGACTTTGGTAATAAGTGGAGTGACATTAAAACTCACAAGAATATTCTAGGGTTCAAGTTTAATAAATCCGGAAATAGAGTATTAGCTAATTCAAGATAAAGTCTAACTCGCGTCTTGCTTGTTTAATCCGGTCGCGTTTCAACGCTAGACTAGCACGTTAGAACATGTTTTTAGACAAATGTGGAATTTAATTTTGAAAAGTTTAGGAATAATATTGTGGTCAACGACAACAACTAAGAAAAGTTAAAGTGCACAAAAGTTTAATGAGTTTGTGGCTGAAATACGTAGGTTTTAGAAGAAATATTCTCTCCGTAGAAATTTTTAATATAATTGCGAAAGTTTTCACAACCGGAGTTTATGCTAAAATTTGAACGTGTTCCGAGTTTGGACCGTGTTGATGTTGTAACCGAAGTTGATCATTTTGGAAGTGGTTTCAACAGGGCGTGAAAGAAAGTAAAAATTTTGTTAGAATATTGTTTACTTGCAACGTTGGTTACAATATCAACACGGTTCAAACCTGGAAGACGTTCTAATGTTACTGTAGACAATTATTTTATTTGAAATACTTTTTTTTAGAAATCATATAGTTTTAGAGCTTTTTCATTTATACAGTATTATTTGGTTATGTTTTCTATGAATATTTATACTAAATTAATCTTTTTTTTTCTTAATGTATGTTAAGACAAGTGTATAGTCACCCCCCGCTATTCTAGGGTAGCAGTGCCCACCTTTATAAGTAGTAGTTAGGTAGAAATTTCAGTTGCAGTTGTAGTTATGTTACTCAAGACTTAGTAAACGTTGTTTAACTAAAAAAGCATTTTTTTGTTATATACATTTTCACCCAAGTGTGACACAAACTCATGACGTGTTACAATTGTGTATCGGCGTCATAAACAATGTCAATAATAATAAAAATAATTTTCTCTTAGGTCAGTTAATCACCACAAGTTAATTTTATTCAATATAAAGCGTATGTTGTATAAAACGTTATTACACAACATTTTCCATTATGCAACACGCATGTTTATTGTTATTGCTTTCGTGACTATAGAGAGAGAGAGAGAGACACAAGCTTATGATTTGTTATTACTTTCCTATAAGGAAAGTATAGCAATCGTAATTTTTTTTTAATTTTTTTGAAGAATATAACGTTTCAAGGTCTACTGAATCAGAAAAACGTATTTTTGATTAAAAAAATTTGGGTGTCTGTGTGTGTGTCTCTGTGCAACGTTGTACCCACGATAACTCTCGAACCAAAAGCCTTAGTAACTTGAAATTTGGTATTGAGCTGGCTTTTCATAGTCACTCGGTTCTATCAAAAGATGGGTCTGATAAAGAAACCGGAAGTGGGTGTATCCGCCATTTTAACAGTTTTTCTTATATATTTTTGTACGAATGTAAATTATTCGAATTATTTTTATAGTTTCTTATCGAGAGAATGCTTCCTAACAATTTAGTCAAATAAAAAATTTTTCTATCATTAACAGGTTATTAGACATTTAATGTACAATTTAAAATGAATTTCATTATACAATCTAGGTTCGAATCCTGTCAGCGACGATTTAAAAAAAAATATTTTTTTTTGCATAAGTTTACATTTCGAGGTCTCCTAATTCAGAAAAAAATATTTTCGACAAAAAATTTTGGATGTCTGTGTTTGTGTTTGTCTGTGTTTGTGTCTGTCTGTGTGTAACGATGTACCCACGATAACTCTCGAACCAAAAGTCCTCGTAACTTGAAATTTGGTATAGAGCTGGATTTTCATATTCTCTCGGCTTTATCAAAAGATAGATCTGACAGATACCGAAAGTAGGTGTATCCGCCATTTTGAACAGTTTTTCTTATATAATTTTGTACGAATGTAAATTATTCGAATTATTTTTACAGTTACTTATAAAGATAATTCTTCCCAACAATTTTTTCAAATACAATTTTTTCATTAACAGTTTATTAGAGATTTAATTTATAATTTAAAGCGATTTCCATTATATAATCTAGGTTCGAATCCTGCCTGCGACGATTTTTTTTAGAAAAAATAAATAGCCGGTTGCACAAGAGTCTAGTTAATTGGCGATTTACTAATCGTTTTTAATACAAACATATCACTTCAAAGTGGTTTTATGACAACATAACCTTATAAAAATACATAGTTTTTTTAACCTTTGATAGAATTGTCATTGAGTTTATATTCTAACCATAAACAACAGTTTTGTTTGTGTACTTGTGTTATACTAAAATGTTTTTCATTAAATGTTGTGGGTGAGAAATCGATTTAAATGTTTTTATTTGAAAAAATAGCATATGTATGAGTTATCCGCAAAATTAAATTTTTAATTAATTTATTTCATAAACTTGACTGTATTTACTGAATGGCATTCGTTATGTTGATTTTGAGAACATCAATTTGTTGCGGTTGTTTGCACAGACCTGCGATTTGAAATAGCTTTAACAAAAGAAATCGTAAAGCGTGAAATTGCACGATTTTGGTGGTCAGTTTATGTCGCCGCAGAATGTTCCACGCGACATACGTTGCATGGCAAGCAACGTCGTTCTGTTGGAGCCACATGTCGTTAGTATCATCTAGTTTAACTTACAAAATGTTGCTTATTACTGATCTGTATCGCTTGTTGGGTCAACTTCCATCAGTTCAAGAGCTCAATCAGCAAACACACAGCGTTGTCTACGGTCATTTACTTTAAGTTGGATGGCAGGAAGGCCAAGATGTTAAAATTTTGTAAGCGACAAGAAACTGACTGTCTCTAGTTTTCCTGTACACTTATGACTAGCAGCAATGTTTTTAGCAGACCTTGCGTATTGCTTACGTTGGCTGATTATTTGTTGAACCGGTTGATTCAGATTTGGCCAGCAAACGTCGAATAGTCGACTTGGCAAGAGGATAAAAATCACATAATGCACAAAACGTTTTTGAAACGAAGCGCTGATTTTAATAATAAATTTTTATGATTTGCACACATTGTACAACGTTATAACCTTTTATGATGGTTTGTCATATACTACTAAAGAACTCACAACAAATTTGATCTTTAAAAAAACAACTGCTATAACAAGCAAAGCATTAACAATGTATGTTTTAAAAAAAATCATAATACCTGATATGATCTGGTATATAAGAATATGCTGTCACCGTTCTGTTAATTTTGTCAGTTTACTTTTGCAAAAATTCCGATATTTACACTTGTTTTATATAAAAATAATTTTAAATTTTTGTTAAGTTGTATGTTTTATGATGCGATTGTCAAAGTGGTTAACGTATTTAGATTTATCGATATTTTATAACGTGTTGTAAGTAATTTTCTTAAACATGAGTATAGTTGTTTTGTAGAAAATTATAAATCTATAGATCTATAGATTTGTTCGTAAAAAATCCTTAATCTCTAAAATTCAAACATTTTGTATTTTTAAATTCAATTTTTATAGTAATTCAAAATGTTTTTTCTTAACATTAATATTCCGTAATTTTTGAGTTTAAAAAAAATTAAACAGTTTATGGTAATTGTGTTAAATGTTTTCGTTCTTATATATAAGTGTAATTGTCTATAATAACTACTCTATGTAAATTACATTTGTTATGGTATTTTTCTTGCAGTGCCTACTTTAACATAATTTTGTTTTATTTTTTTTAAACGTATACTTTATGATTTCGTTGTTTGATAAATATTGCTAAAAAAATTTTTTTTTCAGACAGAGAGCTAAGAGTTGCGGCAGCAGTCCTTCTATTTTTATTGCGGTGTTAAATTTTAAACCACTACAACTTGAAGTTTTATTTCTTCATTTTGTAATGTTTTTGTAATTTTGTGTGTTTACTTTAGTATATGATTTGTTGTGGGTATTTTGTAACTTTGCATAACCCCATTTTGCATTTTGCGGTATTAAGGTAGTAGTCTGGTAACTTGAGTTTGAAAAATCAATTTTTTTCTTACTTATTTTAAAAGTAATATATATTGAGCGAACATTGTAAAAACTTTAGACCGAAATTCGAGATATTAATGACGTAATGAAGATTTGAAAGCGTCCCTTAGTTGCATGTTGAAGGTTGCGCGTATTCTTTATACCTAGTTAGAGCATCTCATATCTTTGGGATTACTAAAAGGTATACCTTAGTGATGTTAACAATTGAATAGTAAATAGTAAGAGCAAGTGTCAAAAGACACTTGAAATTTCTGCATGGACAACGGCATGCACTTTCAATAAAGGGTTTTTTCTTATTTTAAAAATCCCAGAAACTATGAAAGTCACAATCGGCCTATGCACTAAGTTGTACAACTCCCAAATCTCAAAGACGGAAAATGACGCAGTAAATACTTCTAAAGGTGCCAAAATCAGTCGCAATGCAAAAAAATTGCCAAGGATGATGCCTACAAAGAAATTGAAGGTATTGTAGCGTATTTTATTTATTATTAAAAACTAATTTATTTAAAACGACAATCCTATAAATTAATTATCAATTTGATTTTTTTTTAATTTAATCCATTAGTGCATACAGTCCCTTAAAAGGGACAGCGGTATTTGTGGTTCTAGTCGGCGTATACACCAACTAACCTAACCTCAAACCGGCTTTTATATGTATTTGAAGTGTGTGTGTTTATTTGTGATTTCTGGTGTGTTAAATACACTTCCTGCTTATTAGATATTCCAACTTAAACAAAAAATGGACCCAAACTTCTACAGCACAAGGCGCGGAGGGTAAGTTTATTTAAAATTATGGACAATTCATAGGTTAGAAATGTCAAATCCTTATGTTAAAATATTGCTAAGGTACTGTAATATTGCATTACTAACGCACTGAGATCATTTGTTCATTCTAATGTGACTTAATTGGACCCTAAAGCTCGTGTCCCTTTAAAGGAACGGTGCGCATAATGACTACTTTTCTTGAAAATCAATTATTATTCCAGCCTGCCTCTTCATGAATTGATATCAGCTCTAGAAGATGCGGAAATCAATTCTGCAGATATTTACATTGCTCCACCCGACGACGAACAGGAAACCGACCAAGACACTGATCGTTCAGATGACGAGCATTAGGGAAATGTCAACCATTTAGGTCGTGCAATGTTGCAATCGGAAGCTGAGGTTATTTTATATCATAAATCATAACCTGGAACAGGTTCAGATCAGTCAGAAAGTTTACCTTACGACATGCAAGACTCAAGTGATGATGACCTGTCCCTCCTATCTTTTGTACGACCAAAATCTACCTTACCAGAGGAACAAGGAGCAAAGAAGAGAAAATTAGCGAAGAAGAACAAATCGACCACTACCACAACTAATAAAAGGGAGCCACCAAAGAAAGAAGAAATCAAATGGGACAAACGGGAACCTCACTTTGCGTTGAGTACTCACTGTCTGCCCAAAGGTCCACCAGCGGATGTGCACAATAAACAGTCATCTATAGAATTGTTTTCCCTTCTTTTTAACGACAACATTTTGGAGCACATTATAGAGCAAAGCAACATATATGCTTTGGGAAAAAACGCAAATCAACCCTTAAACTTAACCAAATTAGAGTTGTACGTTTTCTTTGGTGGTCTGCTATTGTCTGGTTACGGAAAATACACTAACAAGAGAATGAATTGGGCTCGAGAAGATGATGTTCCGAAAATTTTATCAGACAGTATGCGGCTGAATAGGTTTAAATTGATATTACGAAATTTGCACCTCAACGAGAATTCTAAAATTAACAAAAATGATAAACTTTATAAACTAAGACCGTTCATTTCAAATTTAAAGTCAAAGAGTTTACGCTTCAGACATAGACAACTAATATAAGTATGAATTTTTTTTTAAATTTATTCTTGAAACATTAAACGTGTTTTTCTCGAAACAATGTTTTTTCAGTTGACCCAGTTTCTATCAGACCGCTTGGTCTGAAATTCACACGTTATTCTACACATCAGTAGTTCTCGCCGAGACAAGTATATTTTTTTCCCTCTCTAATCTTCCAATTTAGAGCCCGATTTGTGCCTGACAAAAATTACTTTTATTTTTTGAAATCTGCCATTTTATTATTTATTTGATAAAATTTAATAATCCTAGTTCCAACTAAAACGACAATTCTATAGATTAATTATCAATTTGATTTTTTTAATTTAATATATATTTAAGATCCAAAATGACCGGAGCCATTCCTGTGCTTTTTTTGAGGCGTTTAATTTGACCAATAATATTAATTAAAAAAACGTGTTATGTTAAAAATGCTTAAGTGTAAAATTTATTCTCGATACGACCACTTTTCGTTGCTGGAGTAGAGTCAAAAATGTCAAACTTTAAACACGATTTTATTCTTTCGGTAAAGTTTAAAGGACGCAGACATCATCTAGCGTTATGTACGGCCCGCAAGGCTTTCATTGTTAAGTGTTTCACGCACCCCTATGTGAATATGAATTAGAATATTGTTGCCATTTGAGTCAAAGTTTTTATTCGGGGTAAGCACTTATTTCTTGTATTGTAATTTGATTTGATTCTTCCGTCATTGTCTGTAGCGAGTTTCTATATCTTCACACGTTTTCTTTGCTTCTGAAGATAATAAGCAGATGTTATAATTAGGAAAATTTCCGTAACGTCACGTTGCTGTAACATTATCTACACCTTCGAAAAATTAGATCCAATTATTGTAAGTATTAGTAGAAACTATTACTAAAAATTACAAAAATAATTTTAAGGAAAATCTGCGGAATTGTTAATTCTTAGTGATCGTATAACTAAAAAGCGTTTACTTGTGTTAGATTTCAATTGAGCTTTAGGTAAAATTGGTACGGTGCACTAGCAAGTCCCTTACTTGAGGAAAAGTGATTGTAAGTATTACACTTTCTATTTTAATTCTTAGTATTTTGGTGATCAGTTAATTGTAAGAACGACCGTACGTACATGTTAGGTTGTTAATACAATTAATTATAAAATCGTTTAGTTGTGTCACATATTTTTATAAGGTGCGCTTTGATTTTTAAAATTTTCAATTTTCATATTTTTGTATTTTAATTTACGTGAATGTAAAAGAACGACTAGGTCACTTTTGCTGTACGACGTGTTGCCCAGCCGAGGATGTACTTTATAATTTGTCTGTAATTCCGACCTACGTGCTAGCTTTTGATAAAATTTATATAAATGTACTCATGTACCTTCTTCTTTTAATGTGAACTACCGTCTGTGTTACCACTTTTGTCTTGTCATTTGTTCAGCTGCGGGTAGATTTAAACGGTGTCTCCTACTTTAGCTTTTCATTGTTTGGTGCTTTTTTATACTTATTTTATAATGTAACACCACAAACCTAACGACTCTATCTATCTATATAACTAAATTAGTTGTCGCTTTCTTTCAGTTAGGAGAAAAACCACGTAACAAACGTTGTAAAATTTAATCAAAAACTTTTTTTTTTGTATCTTTTAAATGTCGATAATATACTAAAAAACCAAAACCATTCAATTTTATTTTCTTATTAAAAAGAAAATTCCAATAAAGACGTAAAAAAACCTTAAACCTATTAACCACCGGTTACCACTTAAAAGTCTCTTTCCCCTTGCAACTGCTTAACCTGAGATCTCTACTGCTCGGTAAAACGACGTCGGTTTTAAGGTTTATCAGTAGGAATCCTGAGTTAAATCAAATCATTTATAGTTTAACAGCAAGTGTGACCAAAATAATTTAAAAACCCAATTTATGTTAGAATATAGCTTTAAATTTTTTTAATGTAACTAAAAAACGAACGATATAAGTATAATTTTAGATTTTATGTCGTTAATTTTCAAACCTAAATCCCACTAAAATTAAAGCTAACAGACTAGTTTCTTGGTGAATAATATAAGAAAAATAACCTAAAAGCTATTAAACGTCATGTCCTTATTTGGCGCTCTATCATTTCTATCTTTATTTTTTTTTGCGCCGTTCTCATTGACGTCCTAATATTTACGAACTTCGATTATCGTATCACAGCTGAGCAAACATCTTTGTTACATTTTGTAAGCAATTTTGAGGTAATATCTTTTAGCGCGTAACAATTTAAACCACTAAAAGAAATGGTTAAA
Source organism: Aquatica leii (assembly GCA_035610365.1). NCBI lineage: Eukaryota > Metazoa > Arthropoda > Insecta > Coleoptera > Lampyridae > Aquatica > Aquatica leii. The sequence goes on from CM069432.1 coordinate 54,898,519, forward strand.
TACCTCATTATAATAAAATTCATGCTAAACTATAAAAATTATAAATTTTGTGTTAATACGTGTTTGTACTCCACTAAGTAAATAAATAAAAACTTACAATTTTGTTTCGTAATTAATAAAAAATTTAAATAAACTTTTACAAATCTTTAAATATTTAGTTTTTTTAATTGTCATCTTCATCAAAGTTTAGGCTTCACTTTTATGATTTTTTATAACAATTGCAGAATTTTAAGTAATAAATTAAAGTTTTTTTAATTTTTTAACGTTTAATTTCATCTTCTAATGGAACAAAGTCTTTGTTAAAAAAAATTATCACTAAAAACGAAGAATAGCAAAACTATGTTTTATATGTTGTTGAATATTACGATGATTAATAATTTAATTTATTCCTAATTAATTTAATAAACAATTAACCACAGCTTATATTAAAATAAAAACCAGTTTAAAAAGTAATTAAAAACAATTAAACTCTAAACTTAAATAAACGTGTAAATTGTATTACACAATAAATTACATTTAATTGAATTAACTGTTGACGTAAAATTCACTTACCGCAATCACCATAATCAATAGATTTTATAGACTGAAGTTTCAACAATGTAGAAATCAATAATGCAGTTGACACCATTGTACAAATAAGTGTACAAATAACTCAATTCTCAGAAAGGTGAATATTAAAGCTTGATAATAATTAAAAATACATTATCAGAAACTTATCATTCTCGTTTGTCTCATTCAATATTATTTTTTTTGTGCAGTAGATAAAGTACTTACGCATCTATTATTTATCGTACCTTAACGTTAAGACCTAATTCTATTAGATATAATGTAACTTATTACATAAAAGTTATCGTGTTTCAAAACAGATAGGATGATTACTTATTTATAAAAAGAAACTTTACTAGCTAACCGAAACCCGTAATCGTATCTTTAATCCTAGCATATTGATAACCGACAATCTTGACAACTTTATTTACTGGCTTTTACTACGTATTACGGTATTACTTATAAAATGCACTTAAGATTTAAGCATCACAGTTATACGTTTTATTTGTTGTTTGTTTTTTTGTTTTTTTTTTTTACTATTTGCCATTTATTTAATGTAATCATTGTAAAGTTCGAAAAGCTTAATTAACATAAAAACGCTCAATTAATGCTTCTGGTTTACTCTTTTAAAAGAAAACTTTTTTGTATACACAAATGAGAATTTTAAGAAACAGCTAACTTTAATATTTAATAAAAACAGTAATCTAACTAAAACAAAAATGTGATTGTTGAGCATTTGAGAATTCATGCTTACAAAGTCAATTAGTAATTTATCTTTGTCATAATTAGCTTTCTTAATTAAAAATTTAGGTATGTAATCAATAATATAATTATATTATTTATTTATATATCAATTTGTTAAAACTGTGCAATAACGTTGTAATCTAATGAAACTAAGTAGATACTTTGTACTTACTATATCTCACCTACACACCACGACGCCAGAAGGAAGCCTGGGTAACCACACGCCCACCCTGCTTATAGGGATTCGCACCCGCGTGCCCATCTCAAAAACAATTTTTAAATGAAACTGATCTTATTAGTAAAGATTAAATAGTTTACTTACTCATTATAGAAAACTTAAACAAATTAAAGTTAATTGTGCAGTTTGAAATATGCATTTATATAAAGTAAACTCGCATCATTTAATTTAAATTGTAAGTTTTGGACGAATTTGGTTGAATACCATTGTCTTGTTAATTAATTTACTATTGCGATTTTAGCTTTTTTTTCAACCACGTAATATCAGTTCCTTGACTTACTAATGCTGTGGCACTGTTTCTTCAAAAGCAGTGTCCTGTATACTATAATTACACATACTTACTGTAGACGTTTACTGGATTTTTAGTACACTAATTAATAAGATCGTGGTTTCCAGTACTGATCTGAAAATTTTGTCGGTAACGAATTGTTGATCACATTTTGAGAAGCTTCTTAAATGTGTCGAGGAATATCCATTTTAAGACAATACAAATAAATGACACTTTTAATCAAGTTAATTAAATTGCAACAAAATTAAGTATATTTACATAAACAAATAAAACTCGAAGTAGCAGATTTTGTTTTTATTAACATAGACTATTTAAGCTTACAATTAGTTAATAAAATAAATCAAACTTGTTGTAAAGATCGGCACAAAAAAGTATTTTGCCAGTATTTGCCTTTTGTAGTCCTCTCTATACTTGCAAAATAGCACTTTTCAGACTAGTGATACAAATAGCTATTTTAATGCTTAGTGGTTCTTTGTTAGATTTTCGTTTGCTTTTTCAAGTTATCGTTTTCTTTCTTACCTTTTCAGAGTTTAGGTTATGGCTTGTTTCGCAAGTGTATAACCTAACTTTTGAGAAGTTCTTAGTTAAATTTCGATTGCTTGTTTGAGTTTTGCGATTTATCTCACGACCTGATGAAGCCCCTTACGAAAGTGGGCGAAACGTTGGCAGCTTCGGTTGCAACAACTATGACACGGTCCAAACTCGGAAGACATTATAATGTTAGTAAATATAATTTATATAATAATTTAATAAATTTGCTTATAGTATTTTACAATTGCTAAAAATAATAATTTTTTTTATATAATTTCAATTGTAATCAGCTTACGTAATTGCCAAACATCGTTGTATTATATGAGCGGTGATGCTTGACTACATTGGTTTATCATGTAGTCAAGTACAATAATTTTTAAAAGATCACGGGATAAAAACAAAGTTGCTTCAAAGGTCTTAAAAATGAGGCTTCTGAAGCTATTACGAAATAAATACTAAATTTCATTTTATAATTTACACCGTAACAGGGCACGAGTTTAAAGAGAAAGCGAGGAGTAGAGTTTCAAAAACAATATACAAACGGTCTTCCAAAGAATGGTTTGATTTAGAATTGTTTGACAATTGTGACTATGGCACTTTTATATTTTAGAAAGTTAGATAGGACAAAGCTGCTTCTTGGAGATAGCTTGAAAAGTCATATCACCGTCAGCGTAATCTAAGAATGTGTAAACACAATATTAAATTTGTTTTGCGGCCTAGTTCTTTTTGATTCTGATGCTCTTCTTAGAAAAATAAAGCGAAAACAACGTAGAACGGAGGAAAGAGACCAGGCAGAAACTTTAATAATCACAACGCTTGTAGATTATCTACACCAGCTTAAGACTAAGTCGAATGATGCTTTCGTGAAACAATAAAACTGAATATAGCCGCTGGCAAAATATAAAAATATAAAATAAAATAGTTAAAAGCGCACTCTGTAAACATCCTTTCAAAAAATTTGCAATTTTTTTGTTTTTTCTAATATGCCAAATTGAGTCAATCCTATCTAGAGACCAAATTGTTACGTACATACATTTCAAAATGTAATACCCTGTATATCCATTACATTAAAGTTACTTATTTTTACTTTCGACGCCCTCTGACGAATTTAGTTTTACTTCATTTCCTGTCAAAACGTTAAACCGTCAACTACTTAAAATCGTGCTTGTGATGTTTAAATTTTAATTTTCTAACATCATCTGCGTATGTAGAAATTATGATATAAATCAAAAACGCATTTCTAATAGTTTATTCATCACAGGGTAAGCTTTTTCTATTAGTGTTTTAGTATTCTTTAGTAATTTTATTGTTGATTTGTTAGCACGACTCGACACGTGCCAGTGCACATATTTCGGTGTATTCATGACCGATGAGGAGTTAATATCGACCAAATACCTTCATGAAAAGATTATAATTTTGGAAAGCTTACGTTAAAGCTAAAAAGTTTCGACAAAAATTTTTTTCCGATATACTGTTCCTTATGAGTCAATCGACTGCGATATCAACCTTTAACTTAATGTGTGCAAAAGCACACAATTTCTTTTTGCATTAATTATTAATTTTGTAGATTTTTGCTTTCGTGAGTCATTGTATTGACACGATTTGCTTGTTCATAAATATTCTAGTTTGACTCAACGAGGAAAACGTTTTTTTCGGGCAAGTATTGGATTGTGGGTAAGTCTTATTTAATTACATTTGCGTTGTCATAAAGATATCTCACAAAATTTTGCTTGTTACTCTAACCTGCTATTTAGGTACTTTCATTAATTATTTTTGTGTATCACATGCTGTAAATCATAGATATTTGTCATCAATTTAATTTTCTTTGATATCAACACCCTATGTGTAATTTAAACCTATGTATTGTGTGTTGCCGATACTTCCGGCATTTATTGATTGAATAATTTACGATAAGCTTCGTGTGCTTGTTAATAATCTACGATTAAATATATTAAATTAAACTTGCTATACATATTTATCTTTCTTTTTTTTTGGTCCGTTTATGATTACGAACCTGATTTTGTTACAAACTTGGACTTTCTGTCTTGATCGAAACAGAAGTTTTACTTAGTAAGATCTAATCCTATTATTTGAATTTAGTCTATCTCCGACTAGTGTGAGTTGGCCGTGCAAAGTTCGTAAGACATATAAGCTTGTAGCAAGATCGTACAAAAGATTTATTTAAACTTCTAGTATTATTTTTATTATTTGCGCCGACGAACAAATGAAAACCTTTTAATAGTGCTTTTTTTAGTTAGAGTTTTATTTATCTTTACGTTTTTATCTGTATTCTATGTTTTTTGATACGATTTTATTTTTTGTAAAGTTTACAATGTTTGTATAAACAAAAATCTGATGACTGTGTAATACACGTTTAAATAATAAATATTTGTACTACTTTAATATTCGTTTTATTGTAAAAACTCTGCTGTAAATGTCGCCGCGACTGATTACTATAGACCAAAGAAAGTTCGAAGTGTACAATAAATATTTAGGCTCCGTAATCAAAAGAAAATAAACAAAAGTAAACTAACCACAAATTAGGTTTACTGAACTTCCACAAGTCAATCAAATCATGTATAAAATTGGTACACACACAAAAAATATACGTTTTTCTATAATAGCTATTGTTAAAATGTGCTTTGCACAACTTAAATCAACAGGTCAAGTGGCACTTTAACCGCAAGAGTAGATAAAGTAGTTATTTAACAGCAATGGTAGATAAAGTATTTTAATTTAATTCTGATCAAACAAAATTTTGTTATATAACCCTAGCAACCCATACAACTAAAATTTATGACGTTTATACTTTTTTTTAATGTGCAATAAAAAAAAATAGAATGTTATATACTACGATAAAATATAATTATCGACTGCTGAAAATTAAAAAATTTCCACTCAATAAAATTTTATTTTATTTTATTGCCTTGTATAACAAATAACTATAGTTTAAATTTAAGTTAATTAAATGTAAACTGATTACATATTAGCATGCGACAAAATTATGTTATACAATCAGTTAAAGAAAAAGGAAATTCTTAAAATTGCCGGAGTTATAATCTACTAAATTGTGAGTTTCACCGTAGTGACAAGATTTACCGAGAATTGTAATCAAACTTGCTCAAATCCGGTGTTCAACATTAAGAAAACGTTTTCCCAATGGCTTACTGGTAATTAAACTGACCAATAATCATGTATATAGCTACTCACAAAAATTTTTACAAAACGAAATTAACATGAAAATTACACTTAATCCAAAAAAGAATCTCAAAAGCTTATCCTACGTTGAATAAATTACTTAATTAAAACAGTTTCCAAAAATACATATCACCACAACAAGTGGACGTTTGAAGAAAATTTTATTTAATACATGCTTCGAGCTTTATTACGACCTAAAAAGGAAACAAAAGCATGATGCTTGTAAAGTGGCATCGAGAAAAACTCTCTGAAAAAATCAAAACCATTCATACTTATCAACTTGGTCCACCACCACTTTCATTAAAAACTGTGACGTAAATATTTCTAAGAAAAACAGTGCAACAAAAACGTGGAAAAATAAATGCAAAAAAATTTAACTAACACGCAAAAGCACAATTTGTCGACTTTTTTTCTTACGCCAACAAATGCAACGTTAACAAAACAAAAATATTCCAATCGGAAGATTCAGTTACAATGTAATATAATAAAATCAACCTAAACGATTCAAGTGCATACGCACTAAGTATGTACTTAATAAATTATAATATACACTTAAGATAAATGTAAAAACGTGGAATAACTTCAACAACTTAATGTGAAACTACTTAAATAGTCTTAAAAAAACGAAGTGAACAAAACAAAACAAAACGCACAAAATCAAACGACGGTTACACATTCTACACCGTGCTAGTCTAGCGTTGATACGCAAACGGACTAAACAAACTTTTTCTGGAGTTAATAAGAGTTTCAGTTTTACTTTTGCTCCGAAACGCATTCCTAAAAAAAGACATTTTTATGTGTTGATATTTCTATAAGACATTTTTTTCGCCACATCTAAAATCCCATTTGTATTTACATTCACACTAGAAAAATGCTTAACTAATTTAAAGTTTCTAATTGCAACATTAGAAAGAGTTAGCTTAGAAAATTTTTTGCTGATAAAAGCAATGCTGCATGTCGTTTTAAACCAGACGAATTACGCTGCAATTTGTTTTTTATTCTGTCAGAGGAAACGTACGTTCTTTTAACTCGTAATTTTACTTATCGTGAGATCAACCAAACCATTATATCTTCTGTAGGTACTTTCTGAAATCAATCATCGACTTACCCCTTTAGATTCAAAACTGCTTTGTGCATCCGTACTTTCCAAAGTTTTCATATTGTGCAGAATTGCGATATCTTTGTGATTATAAGCGACTTTCGGCTTAGATCGTGCCATGGTTAAACACCCAATACGACACGGTCTAAGCCGAAAAATAACCGTAAAAGCTTAAGATTTTATATGCAGTGTCTTTGTTGTAATGCTTTCCAGATCGCTTTACATACTTTTTTAACAAGGGTATTATAGTAATTTCTTGTAACAAAATATATGACACCAAAAATTGCTAGATATAGTTACTCCTTGATTTTTTATATTTTTTCATTGTTTAGTTGTATTGATCTTTACATTTTGTTGTTGTTGTTAATGTTTTCTAGGACCTACGTAAATCTTTAAAGCAATCTTAATTTAATAATAGTATATTATCTATCTGCATCTTTCTATATTAATAAGAACAATATTTTTACATGTAAACACTGCAGTATTAAGTAGAAAAACCTTAACAACAATTATAACAAGTTTAAGAAATACACTAAAACTTACTTATGTCAAGAGTATAAAGAATATAAAAAAGTGGACTACCAAAAATAATACCATTAGTTAGATTAAACAAACAAATTGTAGCAATCTCAAATTAGATATAGCAATTCTATTTGTTTTGTACGGATTACAAGCATCTAGAGATACTAGTGTTATTGTCCTTAAGGTATCACAGCTACTAAAAAGTAGTTTTACCAGTACATTAACCCAAGGTCAATTGTCCAATCTTTTATCACTATTATCTACAGAACAGAAAAAACCGCCGTTGACTTTTTCTAATTTATTTACTTTTATGAGTCTTTTTTGTAAGTGTTCAGGAATTCACTTGCTATTGTAACGAATTTTATTATTAACACTAATATATTTAAACGACTAAAAATGTTTTACTTATACTAGAAATATACACTTTTAAATTAACCGAACTAATTAAATCTAATAATATTTTATAAAAACACTTACACGATCATTTATATCACTCACACGAAGATAAGATAAAGTCCGCGGAAAGCTTTACACACTTGTTTACACTAAAATCACGTACAAGATTATTCTCGGTATATTTATCTAGACACACGTGCTAACGACTTATTTATTTAGACTTGAATAATCTTCTTAACACTGCAGGCTTCGCATTACGGAAATAACTGACCTACGATTTCTCTCTTCGGTATTTATACACATTTGCAAATCCTTCTCGAGTGTTCCCTATCTTTCGGTATATCTTCTAGAAGATGGATAACAGCTTCTAGAAGGCTCTTGAATTTGCAAATAACTTCTCGAACGTTTCACTATTATGAGAACTTAGCATATACAGTTTTAGCTGATTCACTCACGTAATTACCAACAATTGTAAAAAGAAATCCGCAATAAATGTTTAGTAATTTGAATAGTTAGTTTCGTTTCTTTATACAATCTGTAAAATAAAAATATATTATCTTCGAAACACTTCAACCTTTTTTTGCAGAAATGGCTTTCCTTTAGTGAGTATCTTGTTTTTTTATATAATGTTATAATTATACAATGTATTAAAACTATTTATTGACATACAAAAATCGTGCTTCATGTTAAAAGATTTAAGCACGATTCCGAGACACAATGTCACGAAGAGAATGTGACAGAATACAATGTCGTGGGGAAAATATCACCGACCTAGAATGTCGCATGGATACAATTAGATACAATGTCGAATAGTTACAATGTCAAATGGATACATTCATTTGTATAAATCTCCAATTAAACCGTAAAGAAAGTTATTTAAGTTATGTTAAAAATGTAACTTTATTGCCAAATCGTCATTAGCGGAATCCATTACCATTACTAACGAAAATTAACAAGCTCTATAACTTAACTAAACATCCAATTACATTTTAATTTAACTATCACTGTTTATGGAGATTTTAATCCATAATGAAAGTGTGTGATTTCATTTACATTTTACAATGACCAATGCTTAATAATGTTTATTAATAAATTAACATTTGTTATACATTTTAATTTCAAAAATAATTCAAAATTACATGTGAGCTTTAAATTATGGACTATTTCACGTGGGCAATCTTAAAAGGAATAATTTTCTACCGTGCGTTTTAATCTTTCTGTCACTCTAGGGTACTTTGCTCTACCCTATGGAAGCTGGTGTCCTGCGATGTATTGTTATATTTTTAGCTCATTCAAGCTTTGTTCTTGTTTAAGAATATTGATAAACCTCTATATGCTTAGATGATACACACTAAGCAGTGACAAAAACGCACAATGCCACCCTTCGACGGCGTTGTTAGTGCGAGAAAAATCTTCAGTGCACGCATTATATTGAGTACACAATGCTACATCAAAATTTGTAGCCCGTCCATAGGTGTTGCGTAAACGTTAGCCACGTTTCCTCAAAATAAGTAAAAGATTTAGGGTTTCTTTATTTTGAGCGTAAAAATCATTCTGAACTTAACCTTGAAATGCCAAAACAACATCTATTATTGGCACAAACGGAAAAGCTAGCAGTTTTCTTAAATTAAAGTCCCATTTGTTGTTTCTCTTCCTTTTGTATTTTTCTTCAGATGCTTGTCTCATGTGGAAAAAGCATTACAATGCCATTAAATTCTTGTATAACTGTAATTTTAAAGTTTAGCATTATAGACTGTGGCCTCATATCTGTAAAATAATACGAAAATTTTAAGATAAAAATAATCAGTGCATTGTATTATTCTTACCTGGTTTAATTTTTTTGTCTTTAGAGTACAGATAAATATGTGGCAAAGGTTCCTTCTCTTTCTAAATTTTCTTGAGTTACAAATATAATGAATGCCTGGCACCAGTAGCGGGATCACTATTGTGCATCAAGAATGGCTGTCTACTTATACTTCCTTTAAACTTAAACAACCTGATCGGAAAATTGTAAATCAGTCAAATCAATATGATTTACAAATAGGATGTCACTAGCCCTTCTGCTACAGCTCGCCTACAAAACAAAAATTAATATTAAATAGTGAAATTATTATACAAAAAACTGGTAATACACCTGTTTTTTCAACGCCGTCACCGACGTTAAGGAAATTCATACGGCTTGTGGTATACCTGCAGTAGCAGGAGCTACAATTGTTGCGAGATATCCTGTAAATTTGTAGTGTTGCGTTTTATTACATTCTTAATCTTCATAGAATGACTTCCGTGGTATTACGAACGTTATTATGGTTGTCGAAATGATGACCAATATCACCATTTTCTGTATGGCATCGACCAGCATTTCAACTGCCTACCATTTATTTTTCTTTGTACTTCATCACATATCTATATGATTTTGTCATTAACGGTGTTCCAATAAAAACAGAAATCCAACAGCAACGAGTAAACTTTTTTTTGGCTTTTTACGTAAGTTAAAGGCATCTAAGAGAAAAATGCTTATACAATTTTCAAAAAAACCAAATTAACAAATTTGCATGTACATATTCTGAATTGGTTTTGAAGTAAACTGCAGATGGTATATATACCCTTAACAATAGGATTTAAATAAAATATAATTGGTTGTTTAGTTAAGTTATAGAGCTCGTCAATTCTTGATTAGTAATGTTAATAGTCTCTACTAACGACTATTTGGCAAAAAAGTCACGTTTTTAAAATAATTTAAATAATTTACTTCATGGTGTAATTGAAGATTTATACAAATGAATGTATTCATGCAACATTGTGTCTATTCGACATTGTGTCCAAGCGACATTATGGGTCGGCGAGGTTCTGTTCTGCGAAATTCTCGCCACAACATTCTGTCTTGATAGGATTCAGAACACAGTATTTTGTTTTTTTCTTGGACGCTTCTAATTTTTACAAAAGCAATGTTTGTCTTTGAATAATAAACTATCTAACATGTTTCATTGTAACGTTCCGTTATTGATTGGCTTTAATTTAGATCAAAATTATGTATTAATAACAACACGCTACTGCTTTTATTTAGATTTTTGAAAATATCGTTTAATTTTAGGAGTGGGAAAGGAAAAGTAAACACGCAAGTTGAATCTTTCCTTTATGTATTATTTGCCTTATTTCTTTAGTTAATCAAGTTGTTGATTTATCTATTTCTTGTGATAAATCAGATTGTCTTAAGATTCAACCTATAGTTGGAATTATTGTTGTTTATTTTTTTAAAATTATTATTAAATAATCGTTCTATGCAGTTTAAAACCAAATTAAATCAATAATTGTTCTGGTCATATTAATTGCCGTGATTAGGAAGTACCAAAACTGTTGGTTCTTGTTGAATATTTTAAACTTTGTGTAACGTAATTTTTTATTAATCCTAATTTCAACTTTAACAAAACCAGCATGTTATGTTAACTTTATTATTGTTGACATAACTAATCTTCTATTGTTTTTTTTATACACTCTAGTTCCACAATTACAATACAAAAAAATTATTTTTTTAACGCCTTTTCCTAATTGTTTAAATTTAATTGACAAACTTACTTAATTAAGTTTACATATCGAAGCTTACTTTGTAATTACATATATTATATTTTGTAAAGTAACTAATTTTTATGTTTTAAAAATGTGTTGCTTCTTAAAGGTTTCGTAAGAATATCAGCCGTCTGTTCTTCTGAGGCACAATATTTTATCTCTAGTTGGCCTTCTGATACTTTTTTATTAATAAAATGATACCGTACGTCAATATGCTCGCTTCTACGATAAAACTGGCCACTTTTGATTAATTTTATTGCAATTTGACTACCAACATAGAGCATTACTTTAACTTCACTAGTTCTTCTAACAATGTCTTTAAATACACTAAAGGCGGGTTGCACAAAGCAAATCAAAAATGTAGCAAGTGATTATTTCTCAAAATCAATTGTTACATCACGAATAAACGTGGTTTCATTGGCTATGTAGCAATTGCTTTGAAAAATATTCAGTTGTTACATTTTTGATTTGGTTTGTGCAATCCGCTTTCAATCTTTCACATAATCTGCTGTGGCAATATATTCCGATTCTGTAGTTGATAGTGCTACAATTGATTGTTTTCTAAATGCCCATGATATTGGTCTACCGCTAAAATACACCACGTATCTAGTTGTGCTTTTTCTGGATTCTTTATCTGCTGCATAGTCTGCATCACAATAAGCTATCAGGTTATAGTCACCTGAGCTTTTGTTATACTGTAGGCTCTCGTTCTTCGTTCTTATTAGATATTTAAAAATTCGCTAAGTACAGTAATGATCCAACTAGTTCTCTATATGGATACACATCGTTTATATTACTTTGTTTATCTATGTTTTCGTACACCATCGGAGTGGTTGTTGATTTTGCTTGATCAAGCAGTTAATTTCACTGCATAAGTGCTTGTTTGATACCGTACATTGCCTTTTGCAGACGACATACTTTGTTCTCAATTTTAAAACCTTCTGGAAATATATATTTCTTCAGAAAGTTCTCCATAAAAAAATGCAGTTTTTATGTCGAATTTCTTCATGTGGTACTCATTCCTAACAGCCAAAGCAAACATAACCCTTAACGGACTAGTATTTACCACGGGAATATACGTCTCAAATCGATTACATATTTCTATTGGCATCTTCTGACCACTAGTCTCGCTTTGTATCTTCCATCGCCTTTTACCTTGAATACCCATTTGCTTGTTGAAACTTTATTTCCATTTGCTTCAGCTTCATCTATATATCTCCAAGTATTGTTTTTATGCAATAATTTCTTTTCTTCTTTTATCGCTTTCACCCAGTTGTTTTTGTCTTCACCATTCACAGCTTCTTCGTATGTCAACATTACGTAGTCATCAAATTTTTTGGGTTTTCTTATTGGTCTTTTTACTCCTTCTCTTAAGATAATATTTCCATTTTCTTCATCTTTAATTTTTCGATCACTAGTATTCAACTTTTTTCTATTTTCTTCATTATTTTCTAGTATTTCGGTTTGTGATGAATTTTTATTTGTCTCCAACTCTATTACCGTAGGATGTTTGTTTTTCTTAAAAATCACATCTCTACTTGTTTCAATTTTATTACTGTTTGGTATATAAATTCTATAACATTTGGTTTCTTCTGAATATCCTACAAATATTCCTCGATCACTTTTAGCATCCCATTTATTACGCCTTTCTTTGGGTACGTGTACAAATGCATCAGTTCCGAATGCTTGTAGATTCATAATGTTAGGTTTCCTATTAAATACTGTTCAAACTATGTTTTACTGATTATGGAACTTGTTCCCGTTCGGTTTAGGACATACAACTGTATTTACTGCTTCTGCCTAGAGATCTTTGTTGTAATTGCCTTCATACAATAGGATTTTGGCTGCTTCAATAACCGTTCGATTATCCCTTTCAACCGAACCGTTTTGTTGGGGAGTATATACACGTGTAGTTTGGTGTCGTATTCCATACTTCTTTAATAACGTATTTACCATGTGATTTTTGAATTCAGTTCCATTGTCTGATCTGATCACCTTAATTAATTGATTCGTGTCTTTTTCAAATCTCGGTATAAATTCTTGTAGCTTTGTAACTACCTCATCCTTGTTTCTTAGAAAGTAGACTGTTCTAAAATGAGAATAGTCGTCTTTCAATAACAAGTAGTATTTTGAGCCACCTAATGATAATTGCTTCATCGGTCCACATACATCCATATGTACAATTTCTCCAGGGGTGATAGTCTTTGTGTTTGAAGATTCAAATGATTGTCTGTGTTGTTTACCGATAATGCATGATTTACACTGAAATTCTTTCAAGTCTGTAAAATCTATTCCAAGATTCTTAGAAATTTTCTGCATTCAGCTATATTTAGGTGTACCAATTTCTGATGCCATTTACGTAATGTTTGGGGTTTTGCCCATGCATGCATTGCCAAGCCCTCTTCTGTGATTTGTAGTTTTCACATAAATAAATCGCCCTTTTTTTACTATACATGACTTCTTTGTTTTCTTTCAGTATACTGCACCTGTTCTTTTCAGTTAGTACTGTATAGCCTTTATCAGTAATAACACTAGTAGAAAACAAGTTGCATTTTAAATTAGGAACATGCAAACATTTTCAATCACGCAATCGTTCCAATCACCATTTTTGTCAAGCACTTAAATCGGAATAGTACCTTTTTCTATTTTTTAAGTTACATTGAGGCTTGTATAATTTAAATAATTTTAATTTTGAAAATATTTGTTTGAATTTTGTTTTAGTACCATTGGTATACGTTGTATGATTGGCGCCCAACATAATTTTTATGTCTTAATATACCTCGGGTCGTTTCATTGGATACCCAGTTCTCTGGCTTAGCCAAGCCTGTCTTATATTCAAACGACTTTAACGTTACATCATGTACAATGTTTTAAACAAAAGTTAGACAAAATTACTAAGAAAAAATGTAGAACATCTGACCGCTCTTTTAATGTTTAAGTTCTATGGTATAAATCAACCGTCGTAGACATTAATTCTACAGTTAATATACTAATTTTTGATTTAAGCTCCTTTGTCATCTAACAAAAACATATAAATATTTTACTATGTGATATGGTCTGTTACACTGTTAATATTCAAATATGCAATATGTTTAGGTGAAGCTGACTTTTTAGTATCTTTCACAATACGTTTAAATGTAAAATGCAAACTTTTAAAAATCACTATTTTACTTATGTTGGCAATATAAAAACTAGAAGACCATTGTGTGACTGGACATTGCTTTCTCTTATATAAGCAATTAGCATGGAAAACGTATTTGTTGATACTTGTACGGCCAACAATATTTAAACTTATTGTATCTATTTTTACAATTTTTTTCACAAAACCACATTTAATTTAACTTTTTATATTTAATAGTCTTCCTCTTAAAAGTTTCATTAAGCATTCAAACGAGAGTTATTGTGAAAATTTTAAATTTAGTACTATAAAAAATCAAATCACACTTTAACTAATAAAATGTTTACTTACAATAATATTTAATAATAAATAAATAACAATTAAATTTAAACTAATTTATGCAAATAATAAAAATCTTTTCAGTCAAAATGTTATAAAAATATAAACAATAAAAAATTTGTATACTAAATAAACTAAACTAAAATCAAACAAATTGTTAATAATATATTATATACCAAAATTATAAAGTTTTGCCAATATTTTAACAAAACTGTAGTAAAAAAATATTATTGTAAAGTAAAGATAAATAAAAAAATTTATTTATAAATTAGTACACTTAAACTGGCTTTATAATTTCTATTAGTTAATTAGTAATTTTTGCTGGTACTGTAAAGCACATTACAGGTTGACGATCACTTCCTATTAAAGCCCAACTTACTTCAACTTTTACCTAAAAATAAATAATTAAAAAAATTAAACAACCGTATTTACGTTACTAACGATTGGGTATAATGGTAATATATCAAAGTGGTTTTTATAAACATATTCTTTTCCAGACTGTAGAGGACATTTTGCTTGTGTTGTTCCGTCCGATTCAAAAATGTTGTTACAAGCATCTGTGTCATCTACACCTATGAAAGGAAAAGGCAATCCAGCAATTGTAGCAGTAACACTATTTCTGACCGTTTTTGTTTCTGCGACTATAAAATAATAAAACAGTAAAAATCTATTTAAATTACGTTAAAATACTTACTAGGAGTAAACCGAAAATCTACATTTATGGTGTGTCCTTTTCTAAGACGGCAGGGATGTTTCTTACAGTTACCAACTGTGATAACTTGTTTATATTCCTCCGGAGAACGAGCTATAAAAAAAAACAATTTTAAGATCGACAAACACGCTAAAAATGCAAAACATTCATTGCAAAATCTATGTTTGGTATTGTTATGGAATGATAATTAAATATTTACAGATCATTATAAGTATTTGTTTGCATAAGGATATCATTGTATATTTTGTTTTATAATTTACAAACCGTAGCATATATACAACAATATTTAAACGTAGGATTTGTTTATTAAATAATTACAAAAGCACATATTGATATAACATGTATATATATAATTTATAAGTGAAAATGTAAACTTATATATATAATAATTAATTTTTTTTTAATAATTAAAAAGTAGAAAAACAAAAAGTTATGTTATGTTTATCAATCAAAAATCAATAGTTTTATTTTTTGTGTGACATACAATCTAATTTATGTAATTCTCTTCCAACCTCAAATACTTTTTTACACAATCTATGTATATATAATATTATGGTTAAAATAACATTCAAATTAATATTTATAGCGTTGGATTTTATTTTTATCTAAAAAATAACTACATGTGAATAAAATACTATGCTTGTACAATTAGTGACGAAAACAATAACCTTCTGTAAGGCAACCAACAATACATGAAAGAAATTCCTTAGTGTTTAAGTTGAAATATTACCTTTGGTGTATATAATTAAGTACTCGTGACGTACTAGGCAAAAACAGATAAATATTTTCTGCAGTAAAATAAATGATTGATAATTGCCTCATTTTTTCTGTTACATATTTGGGCAAGACAATAATGTGAAAACACAGTATAAAACACAAAAATTAATTTAAATGAAATATTTTTGGTTTTATTTTTAAATCAAAAGTTAAATAAAATTTTTACATTTAAACTTTAGAATTACTTACAAATTTATGTTAAATTTAAGGCAATAACCAAATAAATAGTATCTAATAAATAAAATAAATTAAAAACATTGTAAAACTTAAACATTATAAATCGGTAAAGCACGAACAGCGTTTAATAGCATGAACAATATATTCAAACGCCACGATCTACACATTGACACCAAAACTCGTCTGCTGAGATGCTACATTTTGCGTTGTGAGGTTGAATCCTGAACAAGTACGTAACAAACATAGAAAAATTAATCTTGAAACGTGGATATACAAGACAATATTGTAAATATTGAAAAATTACGTAACAAAGTTGAAAATTCTCTAGAAAATAAAAACAAAGAAATAATGAACAATATCAAAATGCAATACTTTGGACAGTTCTAATACTTCGAACATATAATGAAGAACGAAAATAGATACGTTCTTATACAATCTATCATTCAAAGCAAGATATACGACAAACATAAATCAGCACAGAAATAATAGCTTATTTAACGAGTTTCTGTGTAAATTGAACGCTTTTCTCCAAAGAGGGCATTTTTAAACCCGAGTGGAACGAGGGTTTAAAAAGTCTTCAAGGGAAAAAAAAGTCTAATTTAGACAGGAACGAGTTGAATACAACATTTTATTGCTCGAACAGAGACCAGGATACCCACAAAGTCTCAAAATCTCTCAAAAATAGTTTGACGTTTATGTTGACAAGTACGCAAAAACTATCAAAGACGGTTTACAATAGCGAAAAATTAAAATTTATGACAGTTAAGAACAATAGAAAATTTTTTTAGCAAAAACATTAAATGAGTTATTAAAAATTGCAATCAATACAGTGTGAGGTGTTGATCGCAATCATCCAAAATCGGAGAAAAAAGAAAATTGAGAAAGAAAAATAAAAATAAACAGCTTGGCATGTTGCCGTGCAAAAAGATTTACTTGAAAACATTGTATTAATAACAATAGTAACAACAATAAATTTTAATAATGTTTTTTAATATTTAGTATACTTTCCATTGATATTAATTCTGTATTTTAAACGCTGCTGCATAGTGTTAACAAGATCTTGACAGAAGCTTTGTGCGCGGAACCGTTTTTAAACTTATTTCACACTCCTTTAGCGTTACCTCACTTCTAATTGGTCGATTCCTATCCTAAATTAAATTTTGTATCATTTCTGCCCACAAATTCTGAATAAGATTGAAGTATGAAGAGAGAACTGGCCACCTTAGTATTTTAATATTATCCTCAAACTATTCTCGAATAATTTGTGCGGTATACAGATAGGAGCATTATTTTGCAGTGAAGTTAATAGAGATCATTTCACGACTAAAGAACCGTGAAGTGCGCGTCAGATAAATTCGGAATTTCACGATCATGCGAAATAAATTATAACTAAAAACATCTGCTGTAAACAATGTACATTATTTGTAATAGTTTATCTTTAATTTATCTAAAAAATGAATGCATACAAAATGATGAATATAATATAAAAAAATATAAAACACAAAGATGAAAAAGAGTTTGTAACAATTTGTGGAATGAATGTGGACACCTCAAACGCCGTATGAAAGTTGGAAACGTTTTTTGGTTAGCTAGTGTACTGAAATTCGGAACAAAATTGGTTTCTGCACAGCGGTTCTTTAGTCTTGAAATGAAGTCTACCTTTAATATTTTCTAAAATAAAACGACGGAAGCACTAATAATTAAAATATTGATCTACGTAATCAACTGCAACACATCGTCTTGGAGTATATACCAGCAACAACTTATTGGGCATTGTGCTCCAATCACGATTATCAAACAAAAATCTGTGCTATTGTTACTTTTGGTTTTACAGCAGAAATCCTGGCATTTAAGCCACTACTGTTTAATCTTCGGCCAATAGTGAAGATAGAACAATTGAAATTTAGTCTCTGTCTGAGCTTTGTGAATGGTGATTTACCTGCTGCTTTAATAATTTTGTGGTTTGTTAGAGAAGTTATGATTTTGTTTCTGCTTAGTCGTAAAGTTTATAATTTTTTTCTTATTATTATCAGATCACAAATTATTTTTGTAAAACAAAAAAATATTTATAGTATAAAAAAAGAATAAGAAAAATGTTTTAATTTTTATAGAAACAACATTTTCTATTTCTATTTTTCGTTTTAATAATTCTCTAAAATTTTAGTTAGATCTTTTCATCAAATGTTTTGGAAAAAGAGGTTCTAAACAGACTTCAGATTTTAGAAATGTGCCTACAAAATATTAAATATGCAACTATCTTTTCACCTATTTTACCAGAAATAATAATAGCCTAATGGCATTATAAATACCCAATACAATTATTGTCATTATGTGGACACAAAACAAATTTTTCTAAACTCATACCTTGTTTTATAGAAATAGTGATAAATAAATTAGGTCTATCAAAATTATTAGAAACTACACTCATTATCACACAATTAAACAAAAATAATTTTAAATAAAATAGATACCAATGTGAGATTAGTAATTATTTATACCAAATAAACATATCGTTAAATGTAATTAACTTACTATTTAGAATAGAATTTAAATAGCTTGCTAATACCTTAATGTATAATTAATCGAATTCCTAGTCACCTGAATATGTTATAAAACCATGACAATCTTGAAATTGTTACTATTTCTTGATTGAACAATTTGTGTTATTTGTGTTTTGTTCTTTTGTCTAAAGCGTGCAAAAGTAAGCATTTTTTTTCTTTATTTGTTTTTTATTAATTGTTATATATATTTATTAGAAAATGGAAAAAGTTGCTAAATGCCGAAATGCTAAAAAATAATAGCGAATTGTGTGACAACGAATCTGTTAAAGAATTTAGTAAAACAGATACTTCTCTATCATTTTAAGATAACAACGGTGTTCCAAATAAATCAATGCATGTCAAAATTGACTTTATTAATGACAAAAATTTGGAGAAAGTTGTTCACTATCAGAGTCAATTTGTAACGATAACCTCAAAATTAAGAAATTAAAAGAAAACTTTTTATAATTCGCAAAAAAAACCTTGGCAAGGATCACTTACAATATTAGTAGAAAGAGAGCTTACTTTATAAACAGTTTAAAAAATCAAAAACATGAAGGAAATACCGAAAATACTAAAAAAATTATCTATATTTTAGGGTTTGGTTGTGCCTTTTATGACATGAACTTAATACCTGAAAAGAAAGAAACAGTGGCGGTTTCTCTATCAGGTCATTTGCTCAATTACCCTCCAAACAATGAATAAGAAAGGTATTTTATTTATTTCAAAATTACAGAAAATTTGCGTTTAAATCAAATTATCAGAGTTTGAATTTCATGAGATGCGAAAACTTGCGAATCTACCGGAGGCTCACATTTACGTGTGCCCATGTGCATAATATTGTAACGATTTTTATTATTAAAACTAATTTATTCAAACTACTAAAAAAATATTTTTACTTATACTAAAAATCTGTACACTTTTAAATTAACCGAACTAATTAAATCTAAGAATATTTAATAAAACATTTACAGTATAATTTATATATAACGCTATCACTTACACGAAGATAAGATAAAGTCCGCGGATAACTTCGCACATTTGTT
Organism: Aquatica leii; assembly: GCA_035610365.1. Taxonomy (NCBI): domain Eukaryota; kingdom Metazoa; phylum Arthropoda; class Insecta; order Coleoptera; family Lampyridae; genus Aquatica; species Aquatica leii. The sequence goes on from CM069432.1 coordinate 54,918,355, forward strand.
TACACTAAAATCATGTAAGGTAAGGTGGGGCATGTGCACCCCCAAAATTGATTAGTATTATTTTAGAAGGTCATAAAAAATATGTTCATCCATTAATTGATTCATAAACCTAGAAAAAGATTGATTATATAGTCTTTAATGTATCCCTAAGGTCATTATTAGATTATTTTATGCCAACCTTAGTTTCTGTCGTAATTAGTTTTTTAACTCGCTTAGGCGCACTTGCCCCCCGTCAATGGGGCAAGTGCGACTTGGGTTGATACAGACTATTTACAATACATAGTAGGACTAGTAGGGGCAAGAGCGTCTCACTGTATCCGTTTTCTATCATTTGCTCATTATCAAATAAAAATATTCCAATTCATTTGAGAATTATGAACTTTTCAGTAAATAAAACTAAAAATATAGATTTTTCAAGTTTATTTACTTACTCTAAAACAATATTCTATATGCCATAATATGTCAAAATTTTAATATTTATTGAATCTTGTAACTGTCAAAGGATATTTCAAAAGTTATTTCGCCTCTTCGGCCTATGCTTGGAACTGGTAATACTGACACGATGTCAAAATCAAAAACAGTGGAGCAATCTTCTACACTTGGAAAAGAAAATACAGATTTCTTTTTAAGAAATGAATTTTTTCTAGCGAACTTAACAGTGATGCAATCCTCCGATATGTTGATAATTTGGCCTACGTAATGTTTTACTGATTTTTTCCCAGGAAATTTCACCAAAACCCAGTCATCAATTTCTATGTCACTTACTTGCTTAGTTACATTTTCTAAATCTTGCTCCATCTCCTCAAATTCTTCTACAAAGTTCATGTTCACTTCCTCTTCACTTTCAGTTAATACCTCATTTTCATCTTCTTCATCAGACGTTATTTCTTCAACAACAGGAGGCTTCTTCGGTTTGCTCTTGTTTTTCATTTTGTCTAATTGTTCAAGCCGCTGCAACACATCTTTACTGGTAACAACTTTTGCGCCATTGCAAACTTTTCTTTTTGGTTTTCTAATAAGATTTTCACTGTTCCTCTTATTAACTGTTTTCAGTAAAATTGCTTCAAATGAAACATTGCTTTCAGGGATTGGTTCTGATGTGGAAGGTTGGAGGTCAGGTACAGTACTTGTCACTTGCATAGGTGCTTCTTCATGGCTAGGAGGTATTTGATCAAGATCATCCTGAGGTGGCTGATGTTCATAGCCATGTTGTTCAGAAGAAACTTGGACGGTTTCTTCTTGGGTAGGATTTTGTTTATGAGATCTCCATCTTTGAAGGGATGCTGCATCATAGTTTTGTTCAGAAATAACTGTGTTGTTAAAAGGGCAGATACCGGCCTTTTTAAACCCATTTTTTATAATTTCAGAACTGGCTTGCGACCATACTTGGCCTATTAATTGCGAGAAAATTTTTTTGGGTACTTTTAGTCCTGGATGTCCCCTTTGCCATGCTACCAATTTTCCATCCCAGGAAGTTTTTAGAGACCGGAATACGGCCAAGTCTAAAGGCTAAAGTAAGTGGGATGAATGAGGTGGTAGTTTCAATATAGTGATTTGCTCTTCCAATGCCATTTTAATCACTTCTATAGTGACATGGGTGGAATGACCATCGTAAATTAGAAGGATGGGTCTGTCTGTTCCTAGGTTTGGTATAAATGTTCTCTTTAAGTAATTGGCAAAAACGTTAGTTTCCATCCACCCTTTTTTAGTGGCAGCATACGAGGTTCCAGGAAAATCAGTTCCCTCATCTGCCACCCACTCATTCCACACGCTTTTTCCTTTGAACACAATGTGGTGGCATCTTTTTACCTGATGCACTGCAAGCCATTAATACTGTGGTATTTTCTCGTCCCGGCCCACTGACAGTCCTAGTCGATAGTGCGCCAATTTTTCCGACCACTTTGGTTTTTGAAGGGTCAGAACAGAAGCTGGACTCATCTAGGTTAAATATTTGCTCTGGTTTGTTGTGAATATCTAAATCGTCCAAAACAGTTTTGAGTAAACTAAAATAATCCTGAATTATGAACGGATCCATAACTTTTTTTCTAGCCACTTCTATACTCTGTGGTTTCTTTATGGATAGACCATGTCGTTTTTTAAAATTAATGAACCAGTCTTTACCTGGTCGTCCGTTTTTAAATTGAGTTTTTATTTGATTGGCTGTTATGAATTCGCCAACGAGATCTAAGACTTCAGTTCGCGACAACCCAAAAATTCCCATTTTTCCATAGTACAAAGGCCCACAGCAATTTTTCTTTCACTTTCTAAAGGTATATCGGGTGTTCTACCGAACGTAACACTTTTATGTCCCCTTCTTCCTTTAACATGGTCCTTTATTGTTGTTAGTGGAATATTGTGAATTCTGTTGGCTGCTTTTATAGTTACAATGCCTGCTTTTATATCATTAACCACTTGCTCAAGAGTCTCTTGGGTATAGGTTTTAGCCCTTTCGCTTTTTCTGATATAATTTCGCACAATATTGATGTCTAGAAGAATTATGCATGAATTAATTAAGATTTTTAAATATAACTACTGACACAGCAACAGTGGGGTAAGTGCGCCCCACTATCGCACTTGCCCCACACCGACAAGTCGCACTTGCCCCGCTATGCTTTATACCTGGGGCAAGAGCGACCCCCCTGATTAAATGAAACTACTCAATATACGAACAAATAACACAACACACCTCTTTAATATGTTACCTAACACCTACCTTAGGGCTATTTCCAGATGAATAGTTCGTATGGGCCAACTTGTAGCGAATTTCAAGAATTAACTTACACACTTGCACAGCTAGTGTATTTAACCTCACAACATAAAATGCATGTTGTACTGACGCGGCGACCTTCAACGGTCATGTGTTCTAGTGCGCACTGTTGCCAGAGTTACTAGTACAATTTCTACTATTTAGGAAAGTCAAAAACATTATTATTTGAAATTTTATTGGCGGCTGACGCACTTACCCCAAAGTCGCACATGCCCCACCTTACCTTACAAGATTATACTCCGTATATTTATCTGCACACACGCGTTAATGACTTATTTATTTAGACTTGAATAATCTTCTTAACAATGCCGTCTTCACATTACGGGAATAACTGAACTACGATTTGTTTGTTCGGTATTTATATACATTTTGGGAAATCCTTCTCAAGTGTTCCATATCTTTTGGTATACGTTCTAGAAGATGGATAACAACTTCGAGAAGGTTCTTGACTTTGAAAACGTTTCAATATTGAAGCCGAATCGTTAATCATATAGTTATTGTAGTCAATAGTGAGACACACATAATACAATTTTATGCTAGTTAGAAAAGAAGATAAATAAACGCTTAAATGCTTGCTTGCGGTCTTGAGCCCGGAGCTCATTCCACCTACTTGGTGGCAGTGCAATGCTTACGTAACTTACGTCATTTATCATTATCTTTGCAGCACCTGTGTATAAAACACAGAATGCACATTTCTTATCACATATGACAAACTTTACAGTTGATTTTCTCAATTGATCTATAATATTTATTTGTGATACCCGACTTATCTTTTTTGTTTCATAATAGCGATAGTACAAGAAATTAAAAAATTTATAGCTAATATTAGTTTAGAAGTTTAGAATTTAAATTTAATGCTCGTCTTCAGTTTTTACTTTAAATTCGTAAGACCAGTAAATATAAAAATAAAGAAGTCCATAGTAATTTTAAAGAATCTATGTATGATTCGTCAGATTGGATTTATGAATTTGAAGTAAATAATAAATTTTACTGTTTTTACATGATTCACTATTGTTTTAATGTAATTACATAAACTGGATAGTTTGAAGAATATTTAAAATGGTATCTATACTTCAATAATATAGTTATTATAATATCAAGCACAACAAATTCTGCTTCGTAAGGGTTTTGAATTTTTGAGGAAAGATAACTATATAACTGAAGTTGCGATCTTTCAAAAATAAAAATTTTTATCTATTATCAAGTTTTGCGCATGAACGTCCTTAAATAAATAATTCTTTTTACTTTCCTATAAGGAAAGTATAGCAATTTCAATTTAAAAAAAATATTTTTTTTTCATAATTTTACGTTTTAAAGTCTGCTGAATCAGAAAAATATATTTTTGACAAAAAAAATTTGGGTGTTTGTGTGTGTGTGTAACGATGAACCCACAATAACTCCTAAACCAAAAGTTCCAGTAACTTGAAATTTGATATGTAGCCAGATTTTCATATTCTATCGGTTTTATCAAAAGATGGTTCTGATAAGAAAACCGGAAGTAGGTGAATCCGTCATTTTTAACAGTTTTTTTAATTTAATTTTGTAGGTATGTAAATTATTGAAATTATTTTTACAGTTTCTTATAAAGATAATTCTTCCCAACAGTTTATTATATATTTAATTTATAATTTAAAGTACGTTCCATATATAATGTGGGTTCAAATTCTGCCTGCCACGATTTTTTTTAATTTCAATTCTTGAAGGGAAAGTAAGATACGTTAAAAATAACATTTTTTTCTATATTTTTGTGACTTGTTTATACACGGAGTGCTGCATCTCTCTTACATTATCTTGGATGCACGATAACTTTCGAGTCAAAAGTCCTAGTATACTGAAATTTGGTATGAAGCTAGCTTTTCATGTTTTCTCGGTTCTATCAAAAAATGGACTGATAAAGAAACTAGAAGCGGGTGTATTCGCTATTTTTCAAAGTTTTTCTTATATAATTTTGTACGTATGGAGATTACCCTGTTTCAATCATTGCAACAAAGACAACGTACAGTTAGACGAACCACTCACTATCATCTATAAAAATGTGTATGTTGATCAATAATTTTTAATTGTAATTATTACACATTTTATCAATAATTATGTTATCAAAAAATTTATAAATAGTACATACTCATCAAAGCTATAATTATTTCCGATTTTGTTTCTACATGCAAAAATTATAAGTTCCAAAAATCAGTCATTAATTTCTACCGATTTTTGTTTTCTAACAAATAGACAAGAATAGCTCAAACAGGTAAAGCACTTGCAAGTAGTTTACATTTTCCAAGAATCACACAATCAGAATTAAACAGCGAGTTTATTTGAAGTCATGATCCGATATCGATTTCAATTAAATAAATGTAATTGCATAAATTAATTTTAGATTCATTTGATTAAACAGAATCCACAAATTAAAACGCTAATTAAAATCAAAAGGCGAATTAAAATGATTTCATCAAACTGAAATTATTTTACAAATTAGAAGGCAAATTAAAATGAAAACGCGAATTAAATGGATTTAATCAAACAGATTATTTCACAAATTAAAATCCTAACGCCAATTTAAATGGATCAAACAGATTATTCCAAGAATTACAAATTAAAATCAAAAACGCGAATTAAAACGGGCAAAAATTTAAATAAACAGCGAATTAACCTGCCGATTAAAACGAAAACGCGACTTAAAACGGGTAAAAAAGTTAATTAAACCCCGAATTAAAACGCGAAACGCGAATTAATTTTAAATAACTCCGCGAATTAATTTAATTCGCGAAAGTGATAGGCGAAAGCTGGCGGCATTCTACTTGTAGATAAGTAACTATTTAATTGCGACATCCGCAATGATAGCAAAATCTAATTGTTTTTCTATATTTATATTATATACCAGTTGACAACCAGATATGATATCCTTACAAACAAAAAAATTTTTAACTAATAATTTTTTAAAACTAACAATTCGTTAAAGCTATATTTTACATTGTGCTTTGCCGCCAAGCGTTTGGCATAATAAGGTATGAACCAAAAAATATGTTGCCGTAACACTTTTTAAAACGAAATTTAAAAACTTTATTATCAAATATTTTGCTTAAAAGTTCTTGTAATAAAGTTTGTTTTTTAACGTTTCAACAACACTTTATTGATCTCTAATAATAATTTAAAACGGCATACTACAAACTAATTTAAATGAGAACTTGGTGAAAAATAACAAACATCTAATAAACTTTAATACATAGTTTTTTACAGAATACATGTCATTAGTGCAGTATCTATGTACTACTTTAATTTAAACTCTCAACATTTCAAAGCTAGAATACAGTAACTTAAACACTATTGAAAAGTGTTTCTTATCACTAATCGAATCATAAACGTTAACTGGTTAACTCTCAAGACAAACATAATTAAATATGCATAAAAAAATAATATTGTTCTACAGTTTATAAATAGAGGTTAAAACAAGGCATCTTTAACAACTTGAATTTTTTGTGTCATCATAGAGATTACTTACAAGTATTAAAATCATCTAAAATTAAGAAAAAAGCAAAACAATAAATAGCGTTACTATAAAAATAAGAAAAAAAACAGTTTTAAATCATAACTATATTGTAATCAATTTGTTAAGATAAACATACAAATATATAATTTCGACATAAATTTAGATATTCTGATGGCAATTTATAAAATAAATGTTTTTGAGCTCCATTGCCAAATCAGAAAAATAATTTTCAGAACATTTTATTATGAACACTATTAATTTGACGTAATAAAATAAATTATTGTTTCAAGTGTAATGTGGGTTGCCTAACCTGTTTTTTTAGAAACAATTTATTTAAAATTCTGTAGCACAAGAAATTAAAAAAATCAGCTAACAAACCTTATACAAAAGAATTTATAAAACTTATCTAGTTTATTCTAAAACATAATTATTAATTAACTGGCTTAGAAAAAAAAATACGTTGCCTTCAACACTTGCAACTGAAAAGCAACCAATGCATAATCGAATAAAATAGGATGTTATTGCAATTGAACTGAAAACATTTGATTAAAACTCTTATTTGTATGTAATGCTAACATTTAAATAAAAACACTGTAAACAATAAAATAGTGACTATAATAAGTCGATTTCTGATTAAAAACAGTAACTAATGCTTAAAAAAAATAATGACAAAAACTAGCAAAAGTACTTTTAAAACTTAATTTGCATTTAAAATTTATATAACAAAAATACAAAACGTTTGCAACTATTTTAGAACTAACTTTTTATTATTACTTGGAAAATGGTAGAAAGCCCACCTTTTCGTTTTATTTACATCTTTTACTTTAAGGTTAACAGCAATGTTTAAAAAACTACTTGGTTAAATAATATTCAATTAAAAATAGCCATGCATGAGTTTGGGGAGTTTTGTTTTATGATCCATTATATTGCAGAAAATATTAATTTCATTTGAAAACTCGATTGATTTAAGTCAGGATCTTGCACTATAAAATGTAATAAAGTTTAGTACGAAGAAAGAACGATTAGAAGGAATGAAACATTTTGCAATATTTTTTCTAATCTACCTCTTAACATATTTAAATTGTTGTTTTCTATATTTTGTCTAATGTCATGATTAGACTAATAAATATGCAATACTAAAAATTATTATTAACTACAATATTGCTTTTTAAAGTAACTCTAAGTTTAGCAAACTATCACAGGTATTTATAGTAAATCACAGTTTTTATAAAAAAAAAGCTTGTTTAGAGTTGTTTTTGCATCAGTTCTCTCACAAGTACTTGTTTAATCACAGCCTTGTTCGTATTGACTTACTCCTATCCTTGGACTATTAGCCTTGCTTTATATTTATTGTTTTAATTACATATCTATTTATAGGTAACTAAGCTTGTTCTTCTAATAACGTTATTCTCTTTGTATTAGTGAATTTAGTAAACAAAGTTGATCTTTACCTTTGGTGTATACAGTTATTTATTAAACATACAAATCCAGTTAATTAAATTCAATCTAAGCAAAACATTATTACAAAGTTTTTCATGTGTTTGTAGATTACAAATATTTTTTTAATTAATAGAGTTTCAAGTGGATAGTGTAATAAAATGCAATACTTAATAAATTTGCTAAAAACAATGTATTTTGTAGTTTTCTGTTTAATTAAAAAAATCAAAGTCAAAAACGGTTTTGTGACTATCATTTGGTGTATTTAGCAAGTTCTTTATCAAACCGTTATTGAATTAAATTAAATGCATTAAAAGTAATGTATCAATTGCAAAATAACAATATCAATAAAACGTTAAATAATGTAAAAAAACACTAAGACAATTACAGGAATCATACAAAATAATCTTCAGCCTCCAGTAACTGTTTTGTTAAGACATGTATGATAGTAAGAAGAGAGCGAAAACGCGACGTGATAGAAAAGCATGCTCACTGTGCTGTACAAGATTAAAATATAAAAGATTATTGCTTTTGGCAGGAAATACTTGCTAATCTATATTAAAAAAACATTACTGCCTAACGTTACATTTAGTAAGTTCAGCAACATCATATTACTGTATCTGTCATATTTTCAATAGATTTTGTCAGTAAAATACTATAAAAAAAGTTGTTTACTGTTTCAAAAACATCTTGAAACACAGACAACTGTAGATAACCCTAAGAAAAACTAACAAACTATTGAATTTGATTTATGTTGCAGTTGGCAAAGTAATATAAAGCTGTACTAAAAATTATTAAAATAAACTTATATGTTGAATATTAACGGAAGTATTATAAAATCCAAAATACTTCAATTTGTAAAATTTTCTTATTCTTAAATAAAATCCTGCGTTGTAGAAAAGACACGAAAATAAAACAAAGAATTTTTTATTGTTGCCTCTGTTTCACAACAAAGAGCCCTATTTAAAAATTATAATAATTTAACAAACTTATATATTTAGTTGTTTGTAAAATATATTAAAACAGCACGAAAATGCATTTAAAACCACAAAACCACCTTTCAAAAGTACCTTGAAAATGAAAGTGTTCTAGATTTATTAAATTATGTCAATTACTATAATTTTAACTTCATAACTGATTAAGCTGAATAAAATGTTAAACTTACTGTATTTGATAGATTGTGTCTTGAACGTTACTCCAATGAATATTACAAAAAAAAATAGATATTTTAATAATTCTTAGAGTTTACAATTCTAACACAATGAGCTACAACATAAACACGCATTTAAATAACTCAAAGTGTATCTATTTTAGGGTTTAAATGTAATTACACAAAATATAAAAATAATTTTAAAAATGTAATGATATACAGTATTTTGTTTAAAATAATTACCTACACTAAATATACAATGTCTAAAATAAAGTATAACGAGTAAGGAATGGTAGTAATTACCAACGAGTATGTAAGTTTGCCGCCGAGCCGAATACGAAACTTGCATTCATACGAGTTGGAAATGCTAATTCTTTACGAATTATACACTATACTTTTTCTAGGATTGTGTATTTACTTCTATATTAAAAAGAAATAAAACTTTTGCAAAAAATGCAAAATAAATAACTTAAATTTAAAATTTTGTGTTTGTAATATGTAAAACATACTGCTGGTTCCTTTAATTACAATTAAAAAAATATATGTTAAAACTTTGTATTGATTTTATGTCAACTTGTCTGTGTCTATTACAAGTTATAAGTTACTATTACTTAACTTTTGACTTTTAAACATTTATTTAAAAACGGTGAGTACAATTGACGTGTTTTAATTACATGCAATGTTAGTTAATCTCCAAGTATTTATAACTTTAATTATTTTTGATACATTATTAATTTGAAAAAAATCTTTACGGTATAATCAACATTGACATTTAAAAATTCACTGTAAAATCGGTTTAATTCTGAGAAACCAGTTACTTAAAAAAATTAACTGTAGGAGGAAACAAGAAATCGATTACAAAATTAAATATAACGGTGATTAAATGCTTTTTCTTACAGTTACTTTTACACATGTAATTTTTTAAATGTATAAACAAGTAAGTTGCACTAGTTTGGTAACACAATGACTCTAAAACAATTGATTGTTTATGTAGTATTTATTTTGTGTTAATTATTATAACGTACACATTGTTTATAATTATTTTCTAAATACATAGTTTTATTTAGTACAAGCTACGGAAATAATCTACATTCCTAACGAAATAGCGACTTTGTGCAAATTAGTTTTGCATACACTTTAAAAAACTGATCCACGTTAATAAATACTGACTTTTTTTAGTTAATTTTAAATTTTGTTATTGAAAATTAAGTAATATAAATTAATGTTGACGTTTCTTTCTAGTTTCAATTTTTTTAAATATATTTACATTTAAATTTACTCTACACGTACTATCAAAACTAATGCAATAGCACTCATACGGCTCCAAATTATATTGTTTTCAGATTCTATAGTTGCAATGCAAGTTATATTTGTACAATTCTCTTAAATTATGCTTTCATAATTCATTAAAATTCTGTTAAAATTAAAAAAAAACCTTTTAAAAATTTTGTAAATTTGTTACTGCATATGTTACGTATAGTAATAACAGTTCAGAATGCAATCAAATTGTACTACAGAAGTAATTTTTTTTTCTAAATTAAAATGTATTATTAAAGTAATATAGTGTATCTATGTCAAAAGGTTACTGTTAAATCCAATTGTATGACAGAGGTTTGGTAATCCAATGATTTACCTTATTACTAAAATTTGATTTTGAAAAAAATTAAATGGTTTTTATGGGATACTTTGGCAGTGAACTAACAACATTCTAGATAGATCTATATAAACTAACCTAAGATTTTAAACTGAATGTCAAAGTTAACAGATTTTGCTAGTAATAAGTGTATTACCAATATTAAATTTGTCATGTTGTCAATATCATTCTTTTTAAACTTAAAAAAAATTAATGTATGTAATTGTTGTCGAAAATCTCATAGCACAACTAACGTTTGTTTTGCTATTCTTCACTTTTAATGGTAGTGACATAAATTACTATTACGTGATAGACCACATAATTGCAAGTAAGTTATTGTATTGAAACGTCCGAGAAATTACTTGCAAATGCAAGAGGCTTCTAGAACTGTTATCTAGTTTCTAGAAAATATAGCGAAAAGTGAGGAACGATCGAGAAGAATTCGCTGATGTCTATAAAAGCCGAAGACGGAAATCGTAGGTCAGTTATTGCTGGAATGTGAATGCATGCAGTATTAAATAAATAAGCAAGTGAAGATAAATAAATCGTTAACACGTGTTTGTCTACATAAATAAATCGAGAATAATCGTGTATGTGATAATTAGTGTAAACAAGAGTGATATCCGAGGACGTTATCTTATCTCGTGTTAGTTATCTTAAGTGTTATACAACGGTCATACATAAATTAGTGTAAGTGTTTTTATTATTAGATTTAATTAAGTTCGGTTAATTTAAAAGTATACATATTTCTATAATAAGTAAACGTAGTTTTAATCGTTTAAATAAATTAGTTTTTAAGTAATAAATTCGTTACAAATTGGTATCAGGTGTTCGGTTTTAAACCCGTGGAAATCGTGTAAATAGATAAAGCTGTTCGCGATTTTTATTAGTGTAAATACCATTAAGTAATCTAATATCGCTTCATAATAAAAACATTGATTGTGAAAATAACTCTTAAATTCGAGATACGCGTGTTTATTTATAAAGTGTAATCATAGTTAAATTCGTTAATATAGTGCGTTATCGCAATATTAATTAAATTCGTTTCCGTTTAATATTAACAAGTGAATCGTTATTAAATTTTGTGTTATATAAAAACTGCATTTTAAAAAGTAGTGTATTCAAAACTTTACATTCGTGTTATATTTAAATTTATGCCGGTGACGCGTTCGCAAACAGTTAAAATGGATGCAAAACTATTTGAATTTCTTGAATCGATAAAAAATGGTCAAGAATCGATGAATAGAAAAATGGAAGAAAATTCTAGAAAAATGGAAGAAAATGCTAGAAGTTTAAAAGAAGAAATACGAGCGAGCATGGAAAATCAAATAAAGACTATTGAGGAACAAATACAAGTTAGTGTAGGAAATCAAATCAAAATCGCGCAAGAGGAAACTCAAGCAGACATGTTAAATTTAAGAGAAGAAATTTGCGAATCTATGAATGAGAAAATGGAAGCAATAGAGGACAAACTAGAAGACAGAATGAAACTGCTTGAAGAAAGAATAAGTCGATTGAATTGTCACGGCGAAGGAAGCGTCACGAGTGAAGATTTAATACTGGATCATCGAGAAGAAAACACTCACAAGTTCAAAGTTGTACCACCGAATTTTGATGGTAAAGTTCCATGGTCAACCTACTACAAGCAGTTTGAAGCCGCAGCTACTGCTAATGGTTGGAGCAACAAGCAGAAAGCGACGTCTTTAATAGTGTCCCTACGTGGAGAAGCGCTTGGAATTTTACAAACTGTTCCGGACCACCTGCAAGAAAATTACGAACTCTTAATATCACGACTAGAAATGAGATATGGGGATGCTCATCTTCAACAAGTATACCAGGCTCAAATTAAAAGTCGGGTTCAGAAAGCTGCCGAAAGTCTTCAAGAGTTTGAGGCTGACATCGCCAGACTAACACGGCTTGCGTATCCTACAGCGCCAGATACCTTCTTGGAGCAATTGGCTATTCAAACCTTTGTAGACGGCCTTCGAGACAGCGAAACACAGCAGACTCTCCGGTTAGCTCGACCGAAGACGTTGGATGACGCATTAACCCATGCTTTGGAGTTTGAGGCGGCGAAACAAGCGTCGCACCGAGGCAGCCATAAACTCCGCTGTGCTGCAGAAGTATCCTCGCACACAGAAGAAAGCATTGAAGACATAGTGCGACGGGTACTTCGGGAACGAGAAGCTCGAGGAAGAGAACTGACGTGCTGGAACTGCGGAGAAGTGGGCCACGTACGACGCCGTTGTACTAAACCTAAGAAGAGGACTAGAAGAGCCCTCGAAAATTTGGAACGAGGCGAGCGAAAGAAACAAAAAGTAATCACATCTAGTCAAACTCCGGAGGTTACAATCCAAATGGCATCGCCTAGAGAGCAATTGCATAGCATTTATCTCGATGGCAAGATCAATGGGAGAAGCGTCCAGTTACTGGTTGACACGGGAGCGACGAAGACCATCATTCGTCCTGACATCTTATTGGAAAACGAGAAGACATCACCAGTAACAGTACGACTTCGAACAGCGACGGGCGACGAAATACCTACTCACGGACAAGTCAAAGTAACCATTGGTTTGGGAAATGGAGTACTCGACCATCAAGTACTGGTAGCCGACATCACGGAAGAAGTTATCCTGGGAATGGACGTGATAAAGAAGTATGGGTTCCATTTGGATATGAAGAACGATGTCCTGAAGATGGACAATGAAGAAATTCCTTTTCATTCGTCAGAGAAGGCAGCCGTGCGAGTCTTATTGAGTGAAGACGTGACTCTGCCTGCAAGGACTGAAAGTGTGGTGATGGCACGCCTGGATGGAAGTCTCCGGGAAGGCTACATACGCGCGATTGAACCAATGGAGGGCGGTTTAGTTGAAAAGGGACTACTCGTTGGCAGAACTTTAGTACGAGTAAAGAAGACGATGCCAGTAAGGATCTTAAACATCAACTCAGATCCTGTAACGCTAAAAAGAAGACCGTGGTAGGCCAATGCACGCCAGTATCACAAATTGTGAGATGCGTGAAGTCGAACGAAGATACGTCGCTGAAGAAGTGTCCACAACATCTATTGGACATTCTTACCACCAAATGCGAAAACCTCAGCCAAGACCAGCTGGCTAAAGTTAAAGTGTTGATCCAAGAGTACCAAGATGTGTTCGCGCTGGAGAGTGGCTCCAAAGGAAGAACTAACGTGGTGAAACATAAAATTAATACCGGAGACGCTCGGCCGATACGACAACATCCACGCAGACTTCCTTTGGCGAAAAGAGAAGAAGCCGAACAAATAATTACGGATATGGAGAGAGAAGGCGTGATTGAACCTTCAAGTAGTCCATGGGCATCCCCAGTGGTACTCGTGAAGAAGAAGGATGGATCAACGAGGTTTTGCGTAGACTACAGGCAGCTAAACGACGTGACCAAAAGGACAGCTACCCTTTACCCAGAATTGACGATACGCTAGACACCCTGTCAGGATCCCAGTGGTTTTCTACGTTAGATTTAAAGAGTGGATACTGGCAGGTCGAATTAGAACCCAAGGATCGTGAAAAAACAGCTTTTACGATCGGAACTGGTTTGTGGCAGTTCACCGTAATGCCCTTCGGCCTGTGTAACGCTCCTGCAACGTTCGAGCGTTTGATGGAGACCATCTTGCGCGGATTGTCTTGGAAGACGTGCTTGGTTTACTTGGACGACGTGATCGTTGTTGGAAGGTCGTTTGAAGAGCACTTGAACAACTTGAAGGAAGTGTTCCAGCGATTACGTGGGGCTAACCTCAAACTGAGCCCAAAGAAGTGCCACGTATTTAAGAAGGAAGTCCAATACCTTGGCCACGTCGTATCTAGAGATGGAGTAAGGGCTGACCCAGACAAAATCCGAGCAGTGCAAGCATGGCCAAGACCGATCGACAAACATCAGGTCCGAAGTTTCCTTGGGTTGTGCACTTATTATAGAAGATTTGTCCCCGGATTTGCCAATATTGCCAAACCATTGACAAAACTAACCGAAGAAAAAGCAGAATTTAGATGGGATGAAGACTGCGAAAATTCTTTTAATCAACTAAAACAGGCCCTAGTCACTTCGCCGATTTTGAGTTATCCACGAGAAGATGGAAAGTTTGTTTTGGATACCGACGCAAGCAATATGGCCATAGGCGCGGTCCTTTCGCAGGTTCAAGATGGACAAGAAAAGGTTATCGCGTACTTTAGCAAGGTTTTGTCCAGGCCAGAAAGGAATTATTGCGTGACTAGGAGGGAGCTGTTAGCAGTCGTTAAGTCCATCGAACATTTCTACAAGTATTTGTATGGACGAAAATTTTTACTGAGAACAGACCACGCCGCTTTAAAATGGCTACTACAGTTCCGTAACCCAGAAGGACAAGTGGCAAGATGGATCGAGAGACTGCAAGAGTATGACTACGACACGGAACACCGTGCCGGAAGCAGTCATCGGAACGCTGATGCCTTGTCCAGAAGACCATGTCCGGCGGACTGCAGCCATTGTTCGCGACTGGAAGAAAAAGTCGAATGCCTCCGGAGAACTGCTATGGTTGATGATGAGTGGG
Organism: Aquatica leii; assembly: GCA_035610365.1. NCBI lineage: Eukaryota > Metazoa > Arthropoda > Insecta > Coleoptera > Lampyridae > Aquatica > Aquatica leii. Next base: position 54,933,384 of record CM069432.1, read on the forward strand.
AACCTGAGCAGTTACGTCGCGAACAAAAAGACGATCCTGAAATAAGACTACTCCTCGACTGGAAAGAAAGCGGCCGACGACCAACCTGGGAAGAAGTGAGTGCTTTGGGCAAAAATATCAAAGCGTACTGGGCGCAGTGGGACTCCTTGATAGTAGAAGACGGTCTTCTTAAGCGATCCTAGAAAGTGCCGAGGGCACGGGAAACAGACTACAGCTGGTAGTGCCAAAGAGCAGGGTGACTGAAGTGTTGAAGCATCTCCACGATGGGACATCGGGAGGACACTTTGGCATTAAGAAGACGTTGGGTAAAGTGCGAGAACGATTCTACTGGATGAACTGCAAAGAGGACGTCATGAAATGGTGCCGTAAATGCACAGTCTGCGCATCAGGAAATGGTCCAGCGAGAAAGCGCAAAGCACCCATGAAACAATATAACGTAGGAAGCCCGTTGGAAAGAGTTGCGATTGACATCGCAGGGCCGTTCCCAGAATCCGATTCGGGAAATAAATACATCCTGGTGGCGATGGATTATTTCACGAAATGGACGGAGGCTTACGCCATACCCAACCAGGAAGCAGCTACAGTCGCAGACGTATTGGTAAAAGAATTTTTCTGCCGGTTTGGAGTTCCGTTGGAATTACACTCCGATCAAGGCCGCAATTTTGAGTCTGGGCTGTTTCAAGAAGTTTGCCGACTGTTAGGAATTAAAAAGACTAGGACAACGCCTCTCCATCCTCAGTCTGATGGCATGGTTGAACGGATGAATCGAACAATGGGCAAGTACTTAGCCAAGGTAGTGTCCGAACATCAAAGAGACTGGGATCAGTACTTGCACCTCTTCTTAATGGCGTACCGATCATCCGTTCACGAAAGCACAGGCCAAACACCATCCTGTGTCATGCTCGGTCGTGAGATAAGATTACCATGCGATCTTCAATTTGGACGAAGGCCGGAAGAAGAAGTCGCTGGAGAAGATTACGTCAGCAAGCTGGCAAAGAGGCTAGACGAAGTACATGAAGAGGTTCGTAAAAACACACAAATTGCCAGCGACAGGATGAAAACAAGATATGACGTCAAGGCGCAAAATGGTGGGTTTCAACCTGGCGATATGGTTTGGTTGTATAACCCTCAAAGGAGACGTGGTTTGTCGCCGAAGCTGCAAAGGCAATGGGAGGGGCCCTATGAAGTCGTGCAGCGTATTAACGACGTTATATACCGCATCCGAAAACCGCCCAGAGGCAAGCCAAAAGTGGTCCACGTCGATCGTCTAGCCCCGTTTGCTGGCGATAACCACAATCCGCAAGTTCAGGTCCGAACCAGAGTAATAAGTAGCAGAACCAGGAATCCAATCGAAGAAATGGGGTTCGAAAAGTTTATGAACTTATACGGAGGTTCTTTAAAAGCTAGGTTCGGAGTTACCACCGAGGAACAACAAGACCTGTTCCAGACACAAAAAGATTACGCCATCGCACATTGCGTGAGCGAGGAGCTTGACATGTCCAAAGGGGTTGCAGTCGTGTTTAAAAAGAAGTTTGGACAGCTAGATGAATTACGAAGACAGCAACCGGCAGTCGGAAAAGTTTTAGGACTACGTGGTGACGGACGCTTCGTTTTCTATCTGGTCACCAAGAAATACTCACGTGTCAAGCCGTTATACAAAGATCTGTGGCGAACATTATGGAGTCTCAAGAGACAAATGGAGTTCCATCATGTTAAGAAATTGGCAGTACCCAAGCTTGGTTGTGGCTTAGACCAACTGAATTGGAGGACAGTTCGAAACATGTTGGAGGTCGTCTTCCGAGGAACAGGCATTCAAGTGTTGGTCTGTAGTTACCAACCGAGGAGAGTATTGGGTCAGGAAAAGTCCATTGACTGTTACTTTTATGGTCAAGGAAGTTGCCGAAATGGAGGAAGCTGCCGCTATCGCCACGATCCCTTTTACCGGTGTCGCATCCAGTCTCCTGTTCTGGGACAGAACAGTCCTAAGAAGGGGGCAGTGAAACGTCCGAGAAATTACTTGCAAATGCAAGAGGCTTCTAGAACTGTTATCTAGTTTCTAGAAAATATAGCGAAAAGTGAGGAACGATCGAGAAGAATTCGCTGATGTCTATAAAAGCCGAAGACGGAAATCGTAGGTCAGTTATTGCTGGAATGTGAATGCATGCAGTATTAAATAAATAAGCAAGTGAAGATAAATAAATCGTTAACACGTGTTTGTCTACATAAATAAATCGAGAATAATCGTGTATGTGATAATTAGTGTAAACAAGAGTGATATCCGAGGACGTTATCTTATCTCGTGTTAGTTATCTTAAGTGTTATACAACGGTCATACATAAATTAGTGTAAGTGTTTTTATTATTAGATTTAATTAAGTTCGGTTAATTTAAAAGTATACATATTTCTATAATAAGTAAACGTAGTTTTAATCGTTTAAATAAATTAGTTTTTAAGTAATAAATTCGTTACAGTATTTTAAATTACAATAATATACGTCAAAGGTTATTAACAGTTCGTATACAGTTTGTTTCCTAATTTAGACTTAATTATTAGCAGATATAATTAAAAAAGTTTAAATGAATCTAGTAATAGACAACATTTTATAATGACCACAATTATATATTATAATAACTCTCTCGTATTATGTCTTTGAAAACTATATACGTTTAATATGAGTACAAAACATCTAAAGAGAAGATCAGTAAAGGTTTTGCCTTTTCATTTGCTGAATGTTAAAAAATTATTCGGTATAAACATAAACAGTATTTTTATCGCGTTTCTTTAGGTTAAAATAGATAAAGAACCGCAAACTAAACGTTGAGTATTGTGAATCAAATAAAAAGTACGTTTAATTTTTTAGCGTTTTACTACTTCTTAGTCACATTTAATATTAAATTTAAATTTATAATCATTATTTTTTTGTTTTTTAATTAGCATATTTTATTACGTTTATTGCATTTAAAAATCTCGTTAGGATAACTAATTGAATTGAAACTAGAATTTTAAGTTTCTTATTCTAATTATTGTGGAAAAATACCAAATGCATTAATTGTTAAATATTTACATAATTCAAAATTTTTTTGTTGTTAGCTAATATTCAAACAATAACTAAATTGTGATTAAAACTATTACATTTTTTTTAAATTTTTAAATACATTGTATTTGTTGTACATTAACGGGTGTAATTTAATCAAATAGTTTTGATATTGTTAAAGTTAAAGTTATGAAGCTACATTTTGTAAGTAAAAATATACAGTAGTTCTAATAGAATACATTCACAACTAAGGTTTTTTTTATTTGTTAAAATGTAAATATATTTACAATTTATCAAATTAAGGACTAATAATAATTATTTGATGACCTCCAAATAAAACTTTTTACGGTAAAATGTTTAAAGAACATGCAACCTTAATTAGTAATTTCTTACAACTATGGCTACAGTTTACATTTAATTAAGTCTGAAATCACCTTTTGTAGATTTTCATTAATTTGCATTATTTCTTATTTTATCTAGAATGACGTAATTACGAACTGTATTTATAAGCAAAGCTATAATATAATTTTAAGTGACTAAGCATATACCAAGTTAAAAAACCCAAATAATTAAATTTAATTTAAATAATTAAAATAATTAAATAAATACGTTTTCTCCAATTCAAAAATATGTATAATAAATAATCAAATATTTTTTAAAAGTTACATTAACGGTAATTGCTTTAAATAAAATTTAGAAACGATTCTTGTTTTTATAGTTTTAGAATGCATTGTTATATTTATATTATATTATTGTTAGCTTTCATTCGCTTAATTGATAAATATAATATTAGTTTAATATAAAACTTTCTAATATGTTGCATATAAAAAACTGTTTAAATTAAATGAAAGTAATATTCAAAACTATAAAACGTACTTCAAAGAATCGATGAGTTTAATCAACAACTTTCATCTATTTAATTTTCCTTATAATGATTTTTAAAAGTAAAATACACAATTTTTTTATTATATAAAATTTGGTATAATATATTTTAAGAATTTTTTATATCTCTGTATTAATTTCTAAACTCTGGCAAGAGATTTTATAATAAAAAAATGCAAAAATAGGTGCAATGCAATTTTTTTTAATATATAGAAAATGTTTAAATGTGATTTAACAAATAGTTGGTATATATAAATGTTTTACAATCGTCATTTACATTAGACCACATGTTTTGAAAACATAAATAAAAATAATTGTGTTTACTGTGTTTTATGGTTTAAATTTGAATATTGCCTTGAAAGTTTTCCATTAGGTACCATTTCTGTGTTATTTGTTTTAATGTCTATAAAGAGAATATAATGTATAACTATATAAAACTCATCTTTGCCTTCAATCGATATTTCACATATCACACCTATTGTGCAGTAACTTTATTTACGAGTTTTCGAGGTCATGCCGTGTTTTTAATTTGTTTTTATTGACGTTAAAAGCAAAAACATTTTTTTACCGCAATTGTGTTAATTTATTTGATAAATTATAATATGCATGAAGACAGTATGTTTCTAGGCTTCAGTGCTATCACATGACAACATTCAAAATTGCTTATTATGAAACAGTCTGAAGTATTTCTGTTGAATTATCACGTATCAGACAATAAACACAAATGTATAAAATACAATAGATTTTTACGTGAACAAAATTACAATTTAGTATTTCAACTTAAATTAAAAGAAATCAAGATATTAATTTGGTCATCAGGCAGAATTTGTGTTATTGGAACATCAGATTTAACAAAACAAATGTAGATGTCTCTGTGTCATGTATCAAAAAAAATTTAATTATTTATATATTAGACACAAACAGTTCATATCAGCTTGAAATAAACTCCTGCAGATCCAGAAACTTTTTATACTAGAGTAGCATTTCTTAAGTAGTAGCCTTGTTTATATACATTATAGTTAGACAATGACTGTGCTAAAATTGGAAACATTAATTTGGATGCAAAAAAGAGTAGTTTTGGATGCAAACGCAAAATTGAGATATTTGGCGCTGTTTTTATTAATGTTACAGATTCCTAAGTTACAAATCAGTATATTCTCTTACAGTAATCTATAAAGATGCAGTTTCACAGATTTGGAAAAGACATACGTTCTTTTTTTATTACATGTAAAATAACCTTGAAAGAAAATTATATCTAGGCACGATAACACTTATGTTATGAAGTTCGGTCGACGTAAACAACTAATAGAAGACAATTTTATAATTAAATGTACAGTTTCTCATTTGTATATATTTGTTTATAGTATTCGAGCGATCAAAACAATAAAGTAAACTACCAAATTTACAAAATTTCTACTCAAATTTGATATAAATTAGATTAAAGTTAACTAGTTAATGAATACACATGTTGATTATAATTTATATTTATATTATATATTATAATTTATTATTATAAAAGATAATTTGGGTGGGCAGGCATGTTAAGCTAAGGATGGTCCTTTTATCTCAATAAACAGAAATATTCTACATGGTGCTGTTAATTGACAATAAAAACACCTCTGAGATCTGGTATATTGTAGGTTATGCTGGTATTATTTTTGGCCGAATGTCTGCGTTTTTACTATGCAGTGCACGCTGCTTAATAGAATCACGTTGGGACATGAGGTTTTTGATAACAATAACCAAATGATAACAATATACGAAATTCAGGAAAAATGCTTATTTGTTAGAAAGCAGTAAATACATAGAGCGTGTATGTGATTAACAAGTTGTTAATTTAGAAGGTGAAATCGAAGCGTATATACAAGCAAAAATTTTTTTTATAAAACGTTTAAAAAAAGCAGCATTTTGAGCCGACGGATCTAACGCAATAAACCAAAGACATTAAACAGTTTGTTGACACCGTTAATAAAACGAAATCAAAAACAATAACGTTATGATATGCTTCATTCACTGCTCTAAGAACTACACAATTCTTCTCAGAAATTTGCTGACACTAAAAATAAATACAAAACAACGTTATCACATAAGACGTAGTTAATTTAATTTGTTATTCTAGGAAGGCACGTGCTTTAATTCACAAGGATAACGTATTGTTACGTCTTTTATTTATTAAAAACTAATTTATTTAAACGATTAAAACTACGTTTACTTTTATAGAAATATGTATACTTTTAAATTAACGGAACTAATTAAATCTAATAATAAAAACACTTACACTATAATTTATGTATAACACTTAAGATAACTAACACGAGATAAGGTAACGTTCTCGGATTTCACACTGTAAGTCGCGTTCACTCGATTTATTTAAAACTCCGCACGTGCTAATTAATCACTTATTTATCTTCACTTGCTTAATCTTCTCAATACTGCATGCATTCACATTCCAGTAATAACTGACCTACGATTTCTTTCTTACGTATTTATAGACATCGGCGAATCTTTCTGGAGCGTTCCTTACTTTTCGCTATATCTTCTAGAAACTAGATAACAGCCTCCAGAAGGTTCTTGCGTTTGCACGTAATTTCTTGAACGTTTCACTGCCCCCTTCTTAGGACTGTTCTGTCCCAGAACAGGAGACTGGATGCGACACCGGTAAAAGGGATCGTGGCGATAGCGGCAGCTACCTCCATTTCGGCAACTTCCTTGACCATAAAAGTAACAGTCAATGGACTTTTCCTGACCCAATACTCTCCTCGGTTGGTAACTACAGACCAACACTTGAATGCCTGTTCCTCGGAAGACGACCTCCAACATGTTTCGAACTGTCCTCCAATTCAGTTGGTCTAAGCCACAACCAAGCTTGGGTACTGCCAATTTCTTAACATGATGGAACTCCATTTGTCTCTTGAGACTCCATAATGTTCGCCACAGATCTTTGTATAACGGCTTGACACGTGAGTATTTCTTGGTGACCAGATAGAAAACGAAGCGTCCGTCACCACGTAGTCCTAAAACCTTTCCGACTGCCGGTTGCTGTCTTCGTAATTCATCTAGCTGTCCAAACTTCTTTTTAAACACGACTGCAACCCCTTTGGACATGTCAAGCTCCTCGCTCACGCAATGTGCGATGGCGTAATCTTTTTGTGTCTGGAACAGGTCTTGTTGTTCCTCGGTGGTAACTCCGAACCTAGCTTTTCCAGAACCTCCGTATAAGTTCATAAACTTTTCGAACTCCATTTCTTCGATTGGATTCCTGGTTCTGCTACTTATTACTCTGGTTCGGACCTGAACTTGCGGATTGTGGTTATCGCCAGCAAACGGGGCTAGACGATCGACGTGGACCACTTTTGGCTTGCCTCTGGGCGGTTTTCGGATGCGGTATATAACGTCGTTAATACGCTGCACGACTTCATAAGGGCCCTCCCATTGCCTTTGCAGCTTCGGCGACAAACCACGTCTCCTTTGAGGGTTATACAACCAAACCATATCGCCAGGTTGAAACCCACCATTTTGCGCCTTGACGTCATATCTTGTTTTCATCCTGTCGCTGGCAATTTGTGTGTTTTTACGAACCTCTTCATGTACTTCGTCTAGCCTCTTTGCCAGCTTGCTGACGTAATCTTCTCCAGCGACTTCTTCTTCCGGTCTTCGTCCAAATTGAAGATCGCATCTTATCTCACGACCGAGCATGACACAGGATGGTGTTTGGCCTGTGCTTTCGTGAACGGATGATCGGTACGCCATTAAGAAGAGGTGCAAGTACTGATCCCAGTCTCTTTGATGTTCGGACACTACCTTGGCTAAGTACTTGCCCATTGTTCGATTCATCCGTTCAACCATGCCATCAGACTGAGGATGGAGAGGCGTTGTCCTAGTCTTTTTAATTCCTAACAGTCGGCAAACTTCTTGAAACAGCCCAGACTCAAAATTGCGGCCTTGATCGGAGTGTAATTCCAACGGAACTCCAAACCGGCAGAAAAACTCCTTTACTAATACGTCTGCGACTGTAGCTGCTTCCTGATTGGGTATGGCGTAAGCCTCCGTCCATTTCGTGAAATAATCCATCGCCACCAAGATGTATTTATTTCCCGAATCGGATTCTGGGAACGGCCCTGCGATGTCAATCGCTACTCTTTCCAAAGGGCTTCCTACGTTGTATTGTTTCATGGGTGCTTTGCGCTTTCTCGCTGGACCATTTCCTGAAGCGCAGACTATGCATTTACGGCACCATTTCATGACGTCCTCTTTGCAGTTCATCCAGTAGAATCGTTCTCGCACTTTACCCAACGTCTTCTTAATGCCAAAGTGTCCTCCTGATGTCCCATCGTGGAGATGCTTCAACACTTCGGTCACCCTGCTCTTCGGCACTACCAGCTGTAGTCTGTTTCCCGTGCCCTTGACACTTTTTAGGGATCGCTTAAGAAGACCGTCTTCTACTATCAAGGAGTCCCACTGCGCCCAGTACGCTTTGATATTTTTGCCCAAAGCACTCACTTCTTCCCAGGTTGGCCGTCGGCCGCTTTCTTTCCAGTCCAGGAGTAGTCTTATTTCAGGATCGTCTTCTTGTTCGCGACGTAACTGCTCAGGTTCCCACTCATCATCAACCATAGCAGTTCTCCGGAGACATTCGACTTTTTCTTCCAGTCGCGAACAATGGCTGCAGTCCGCCGGACATGGTCTTCTGGACAAGGCATCAGCGTTTCGATGACTGCTTCCGGCACGGTGTTCTGTGTCATAGTCATACTCTTGCAGTCTCTCGATCCATCTTGCCACTTGTCCTTCTGGGTTACGGAACTGCAGAAGCCATTTTAAAGCGGCGTGGTCTGTTCTCAGTAAAAACTTTCGTCCATACAAATACTTGTAGAAATGTTCGATGGACTTAACGACTGCTAACAGCTCCCTCCTAGTGACGCAATAATTCCTTTCTGGCCTGGACAAAACCTTGCTAAAATACGCGATAACCTTTTCTTGTCCATCTTGAATCTGCGAAAGGACCGCGCCTATGGCCAGATTTCTTGCGTCGGTATCCAAAACAAACTTTCCATCTTCTCTTGGATAACTCAAAATCGGCAAAGTGACTAGGGCTTGTTTTAGTTGATTAAAAGAACTTTCGCAGTCTTCATTCCATCTAAATTCTGCTTTTTCTTCAGTTAATTTTGTCAATGGTTTGGCAATATTGGCAAATCCGGGTACAAATCTCCTATAATAAGTGCACAACCCAAGGAAACTTCGGACCTGATGTTTGTCGATCGGTCTTGGCCATGCTTGCACTGCTCGGATTTTGTCTGGGTCAGCCCTTACTCCATCTCTAGATACGACGTGGCCAAGGTATTGGACTTCCTTCTTAAATACGTGGCACTTCTTTGGGCTCAGTTTGAGGTTAGCCCCACGTAATCGCTGGAACACTTCCTTCAAGTTGCTCAAGTGTTCTTCAAACGACCTTCCAACCACGATCACGTCGTCCAGGTAAACCAAGCACGTCTTCCAAGACAATCCGCGCAAGATGGTCTCCATCAAACGCTCGAACGTTGCAGGAACGTTACACAGGCCGAAGGGCATTACAGTGAACTGCCACAAACCAGTTCCGATCGTAAAAGCTGTTTTTTCACGATCCTTGGGTTCTAATTCTACCTGCCAGTATCCACTCTTTAAATCTAACGTAGAAAACCACTGGGATCCTGACAGGGTGTCTAGCGTGTCGTCAATTCTGGGTAAAGGGTAGCTGTCCTTTTTGGTCACGTCGTTTAGCTGCCTGTAGTCTACGCAAAACCTCGTTGATCCATCCTTCTTCTTCACGAGTACCACTGGGGATGCCCATGGACTACTTGAAGGTTCAATCACGCCTTCTCTCTCCATATCCGTAATTATTTGTTCGGCTTCTTCTCTTTTCGCCAAAGGAAGTCTGCGTGGATGTTGTCGTATCGGCCGAGCGTCTCCGGTATTAATTTTATGTTTCACCACGTTAGATCTTCCTTTGGAGCCACTCTCCAGCGCGAACACATCTTGGTACTCTTGGATCAACACTTTAACTTTAGCCAGCTGGTCTTGGCTGAGGTTTTCGCATTTGGTGGTAAGAATGTCCAATAGATGTTGTGGACACTTCTTCGGCGACGTATCTTCGTTCGACTTCACGCATCTCACAATTTGTGATACTGGCGTGCATTGGCCTACCACGGTCTTCTTTTTCAACGTTACAGGATCTGAGTTGATGTTTAAGATCCTTACTGGCATCGTCTTCTTTACTCGTAATAAGGTTCTGGCAACCAGTAGTCCCTTTTCAACTAAGCCGCCTTCCATTGGTTCAATCGCGCGTATGTAGCCTTCCCGGAGATTTCCATCCAGGCGTGCCATCACCACACTTTCAGTCCTTGCAGGCAGAATCACGTCTTCACTCAACAAGACTCGCACGGCTGCCTTCTCTGATGAATGAAAAGGAATTTCTTCATTGTCGATCTTCAGGACATCGTTCTTCATATCCAAATGGAACCCATACTTCTTTATCACGTCCATTCCCAGGATAACTTCTTCCGTGATGTCGGCTACCAGTACTTGATGGTCGAGTACTCCATTTCCCAAACCAATGGTTACTTTGACTTGTCCGTGAGTAGGTATTTCGTCGCCCGTCGCTGTTCGAAGTTGTACTATTACTGGTGATGTCTTCTCGTTTCCCAATAAGATGTCAGGACGAATGATGGTCTTCGTCGCTCCCGTGTCAACCAGTAACTGGACGCTTCTTCCATTGATCTTGCCATCGAGATAAATGCTATGCAACTGCTCCCTAGGCGATGCCATTTGAATGGTAATCTCCGGGGCATGGCTCGTTGAGGTCGACTTTCGCCCCATTCGGTCGACCCGTTCTAGTTTTCCGGACGCTCTTCTGGTCTTCTTTTGGGCTTAGTACAACGGCGTCGTACGTGGCCCACTTCTCCGCAGTTCCAGCACGTCAGTTCTCTTCCTCGAGCTTCTCGTTCCCGAAGTACCCGTCGCACTATGTCTTCAATGCTTTCTTCTGTGTGCGAGGATACTTCTGCAGCACAACGAAGCTTATGGCTGCTTCGGTGCGACGCTTGTTTCGCCGCCTCGAACTCCAAAGCATGGGTTAATGCGTCATCCAACGTCTTCGGTCGAGCTAACCGGAGAGTCTGCTGTGTTTCGCTGTCTCGGAGGCCATCTACAAAAGTTTGAATAGCTAACTGCTCCAGGAAAGTATCTGGTGCTGTAGGATACGCAAGCCGTGTTAATCTAGCGATGTCAGCCTCAAACTCTTGAAGACTTTCGGCAGCTTTCTGAACCCGACTTTTAATTTGAGCTTGATAGACTTGTTGAAGATGGGCATCTCCATATCTCATTTCTAATCGTGATATTAAGAGTTCGTAATTTTCTTGCAGATGGTCCGGAACAGTTTGTAAAATTCCCAGCGCTTCTCCACGTAAGGACACTATTAAAGACGTCGCTTTCTGCTTGTTGCTCCAACCATTAGCAGTAGCTGCGGCTTCAAACTGCTTGTAGTAGGTTGACCATGGAACTTTACCATCAAAATTCGGAGGTACAACTTTGAATTTATGAGTGTTTTCTTCTCGATGGTCCAGTATTAAATCTTCACTCGTGACGCTTCCTTCCCCGTGACAATTCATTTGGTTGATTCTTTCTTCAAGCAGTTTCATTCTATCCCCTACTGCTTCTATTTTGTCATTCATAGATTCGCAAATTTCTTCTTTTAAATTTAACATATCTGTTTGGGTTTCCTCTTGAACAATTTTTATTTGATTTTCTATGCTCGTTTGTATTTCTTCTTTTAAACGTCTAGAATTTTGCATCAATTTTTCTTCTATCTTTTGGGTATTTTCAAATAATTTTTCTTCAATTTTCTGAGAATTTTCGTAAAACTTTTCTTCCATTTTCTGGGAAGTTTCTTCCATTTTTCTATTCATCGATTCTTGACCGTTTTTTATTGATTCAAGAAATTCAAATAGCTTTGCATCCATTTTAACTGCTTGTGAACGCGTCACCGGCATAAATTTAAATATAACACGAAAGTTTAAGTTCACTACTTTTTAAAATACAGTTTTTATATAACACAAGATTTTAATAACTATCCACTTATTAATATTAAACCACTAGTGTCCGGAAACGAATTTAATCGCGATCACGCACTTGTTAAAAGAAAAAACGTTTAATAAACACTATTTTATACTTTATAAATAAACACGCGTATCGCGCAATCAATTACGGAGCGATACTAAAATTCGCGAACGATATCCCACACTGACGCCAAATGTTACGTCTTTTATTTATTAAAAACTAATTTATTTAAACGATTAAAACTAGGTTTACTTTTATAGAAATATGTATACTTTTAAATTAACGGAACTAATTAAATCTAATAATAAAAACACTTACACTATAATTTATGTATAACACTTAAGATAACTAACACGAGATAAGGTAACGTTCTCGGATTTCACACTGTAAGTCGCGTTCACTCGATTTATTTAAAACTCCGCACGTGCTAATTAATCACTTATTTATCTTCACTTGCTTAATCTTCTCAATACTGCATGCATTCACATTCCAGTAATAACTGACCTACGATTTCTTTCTTACGTATTTATAGACATCGGCGAATCTTTCTGGAGCGTTCCTTACTTTTCGCTATATCTTCTAGAAACTAGATAACAGCCTCCAGAAGGTTCTTGCGTTTGCACGTAATTTCTTGAACGTTTCAGTATTTACAGATGTTAAAACAATGTACCGTTTTGTAAATCAGTCAAATTATTTTAATAAATAATTAATACTGCAAAAATAAGATAAATATGCAAAACAACTATTTTTAGATTACAATGATAACATTTTTCAGTCTAAACAACCGTATTGTGAAATTCAACTCAAAAATGCATACAAAATAAGTTATTGATCATGTATAGAAACAAACCTGAGAATAAATTGATAACATAAACCTAAATTATTATTACTGTGTTACTTTAGTAAAGTGATAACATTACCTGATTAAAAACATTATCCGTGATTCCGATAAGCGGCGAGCGCTTTAAGTAATTCATAGGAAAATTTAAATCATTAATTTGGTTCTGAAGTCCGAATCTTTGAAGCATCGCCCTGAATTTATTGCTAAAGATACATATAAAGTGCCAATAAGCTTGTATATTTATATTTTATGTGCCTTTTGAGTAGTATGAAAATTTAAAAAAAATTGAATTAGCACATCTTTGTTGGCTTCCGGATTGAAAAGAAAATTAAACAAAGTAAACGAAACAAACCACTCAACCGATTATAATTTTATCGAAACGTTTGCAGGATCAAAGCAAGTTAACTGGTAAAACATTGCTTTGCACGTATGTCGAAACTAATAGCGTGTGTAAGTAGCTTACTTGTGCCGCCATCGTTTGCAATCTTTTAATAACAAAAAACGGTTTGAGGCTTTGTATTAATTATTACCTTGTTATCACTATCGCCATCTAACATGACTAAAAAATCTGTTTCCATATAAAGCTATCTCATTGTCTAACTATAATGTATATAAACAAGGGTAGTAGCTATTTTGTTTTGTGTTATGTCAATGCGCAATTTGTGTAGTCAAGTAATTAATGACCCAGCTATTTCTTCAATTTATAACTGTAATTATTGGTTCAGTTTATGCGTAGAAAACATTTTTTTTCTCAGTTTTTGTTGTGTGATTAAGTTTTCTTCTTAGACAAATATTTGCAAACTATAAAGGCATCTAGATGGTTTAACCAGGTTGACATAGACTGTAGTGTCTATTTGTTTTTTATTATTTTTTTTTTCTAATCTATAATTTTTCAAGAACTGTAATTACCTTGTGATTTATCTGTGTTTTGTCTGGTTTAAGACTGCTTATAATAGATGCTATTTGTTAAATAACTTTGTTTTTGTGTTAATAATAGAATTTTTTAAATCGCAAAAAAACTGTTTTTGCTGTTTACAAAACAAAATAAATATTCATCGGGAATGGTCGAGGAAGTACGACTTGCTATAATTTCAACAATGGAAAGTACTCAATAAATACACAGTACTCACTAAATAGAAAACAACAACACAGTGGGAGAAGCAATTACTTTTTCCACTGTTTTCAACCAATGAAATAATCCAATTTACTTTGCCGATTTGATGTTCAGTTGCCATAGATAATGTGGAGAAATACAATTGACTACATTTTTCAATAATTAATAAATATGCATCGATCATGTATCGATATAATACAGTACAAATGTCAATATATGTCATAATCGCATTTTGCAATATTAGCTATTGTCAATACCAATTTTAACCATTTCAAGTAAAATAGTATACGTGATTCGTAGTGAAAGTTACTTTCTTTGGTTCAACGGTTTAAAATACCTAGCCTACGACATCAAACCTACGACATCAAACTACAGTTCAACTAAAAAAGGACAACTTTTTCCACTCAACATGTAACATACTTTAAAACATTACATATACTATTGCAATCATATTTTATTTCTAATTATTACCTGTTTTCGTTTTGTTGCAGTGTACACTGGCAAATTAGAAAACAAAAACCTAAAAAAAATCAAGGAACCAGTGCAGTGATGGACTTGACGGACGGGTTGCGAGGACTTGTTTAACTCGTACGAATTAGGTCAAATTTTGCTAAAAAGAAAAACTACTCTTCTTGGTACTAATTAAAACAAGAAAAGAGGTAGATGTAAGCTGTGTGCTAACGCAAAAAACGACAACAAAGTTCCATAAATGTAAATGTTACATATGCAAAGATCATACAATGTAATAACTTTAAATGAATACTTATGTGTTAAATTTTAAGTATATTTTGTAATACTTATATCAATAGATGTAAATTCATTTTACTGCAGTTATAAATATGCGTGGAAAATGTTTTTCAGCTCAAAAGAGTCGATTTGGCCCAAAGACAAATAGTGCGTTGTAATATTGAGGATAATAAGAATCATTTGCGGCTAAATAATGATTAATTTACAAGAATTAGATTTAATTGCTGACTTATTAGACAACACAGAAGCAATAATGCTTTTGTTTAAAAAGATTTGTAGAGAGATGAAAGTAAATTTACAAACAACTGTTTGTTCTATAGAAATGTACATTTTATGGGAATGTTGCTTTAGTAAAAGTTTGTGAAAGAAATTTCTAAGAAAGGTTTGGTATTAATGTTTGACTTGGAGTATTAGGTGGTTATGTAAAAGAGCCACATTTTTGTCAAAAAAATACATTTTGTTTTTGCAGTCTACTTTGCAGAACCATTTGGATAATATCCTCTAAACATTTTGTAAAATTTTACATATTTCTAACATAACGGAGCTTTCGACAATATGTGTAGCTGTTGAATGCTTTGAAACCTAATCAATGGTTTCAAAATATAGTAAAACCTCTGTTATCGGACACCTCTGACCAACGGACACCTCTCTTTAACGGACAGTTTTTCATTCCCCTAACTTATTACATACAAAACTATATAGCAAACACTTCTCAACAACGAACCCTCTATGGAACGAACGCGGACACTAAAGTTTACACATTTTTTTCATATTGCCTTAAGAATTACCTGTCCATAATGGAACTCTAAAATATTATTTTAATCAAATTGAAAACGTGGTTTTGAATTCAGATGAACATGAATTGTTGTTTATAATTTCAATAGCTACAAGTATAAGCTTATCTTAATGACCCGTGTGAGCGATTAACACTAAAAGCCGGGTTGTAATTTTTCTAGTTATTTGAGGATTACATATTTTAATAGATGTTTACTTGAATACGTAAATCAATTTGTTTCTAATGCATTTTTTTTTATTTGTTTATTTTTTGTATTCAAGTAAAATGCATTTTTAAGTTGTACTGTACGTACGATATTTAATGACGATCTCTCCACAAGTGTAAATAACTTTCGATCAAAATATAGTTTTACGCAATTAAATTCAACCCTCCTTTTAGCAGACACCTCTCTACAACAAAATATATTTTTTACCCCGTAGCTGTCCGTTATTGAGAGGATTTACTGTAATGAAGTTGTAATGGCACCTAGGTCACCGGATCTTACAAATTTAAACTTTTGTATTTGATTCTACATTAAAGATAAAATGTTTGCAAATTCACCTACTGATCTGGATGATTTGATAGAAAATATTTGCGACGCTTTCTGACTCTTCTTATAATACGCAATATTATAAACGATAGTAATAGAGGTTTAATAAGACGTGCCGAACTATGCTTCCAAAACAATGAAATTCATTTTAAACATTTACTTTAATCTTTATTTTAATTGTTTAGAATTATATCAGTTGTTTGAACGGCTTATAAGTTCCTGCAAAGTTCTGTAAATAACCTATTATTTTCATCACATCCTGTATAGAGTTCTTTATATCTTTGCAATGCACTACCTGCATTTGTTCCAATAAATAAATATTTTTCATTTGTTTCATTTCCAAAGCAACTTGAGTTGAGTTTTATTTATTTTTAGTCACTAACATAACAATTTATTTAAAAAAATATGAATTTTATGAATAAAGTAGGACATGTGGCATATCATATCAATCAATAAGAAAAAATTGACAATTTCAAATGTATAAAAATTAAATATGGCAATCGTAAGAAAAAACGAAGTTTATACGATTATCTTAAAAGGCGGAAAAACAGAATTTTAAACATATATTATTTTAAAGTACCTAACATACTGTAAAACAATTACTAAAACTATTTTGTGATACATTTAAACATAAAAGAGTTACAGCAAATTTTCACAGTAGCAGTTATCAGTTTTTTCCAAATAAAAGATAAATACAGAAATTTGTTTATTTTGCTAAGAAAGATATGTAATTTGTTGACTTTACCGACTTTCTATCTTTTACTGTTTCCGGTAACTTGTTACAAACTTGTTTATACGGACAAACATTTACATCTTATCATTATTTTGCTCAAAAGCGTTTCGATGTTTAATCTTCTTGCACTTTCTCACTTAACTAATTAATGCAAAAATCTAAACTCAAAATTTTGTCAAATTACCAGCAATTTGATAAGCAATAGTTATATAACACGAAATATCTAAACAGTTACTAATTGTGATTGTTTTGAACGTTGTATAAAAAAAGCGCTACATTTAATTGCTATTTACTGACAAAGAATTAACTTTAAAAACTAGAAAAACAGAAAAAATATCAAACATTTCAATGATTATGTTATCAATTCAAAACAAGCACTTTTTTAGATTCAATATTAAGTTACTTGTAAAAATGATATTTTTGTTTTAAGAAATAAATAACATTTTTATTTAGACGTAAACACTTTTATACTATTAGCAACAATTTTTTTTTTAAATATTACCAATGCAAAATCAATAAACAGTATTGATTACTATGATTGTCTAATAAATATTTTATCAAAATTTATTCAATGTATAAACATATTATTATAAACTATAATAAAAATTCAGTGATTATTTTAATTTATTGCGTTAATCAATAACTGCTACAATAGTGCATACAAGTCAATATTAAGTACCTATTTAAATTATTCTTCTTGCACTCACATAAAACCCTAAATTGCAAAACTGAGTTATTACATTGCATCAAAGACAAGTAATGACAATAATCATACACAGCTTTTGCATTTAGCTACAAACTCTGTATTGCAAATTTACGTAGCTTTGAAGTAGCATCAACGCACGTATAATACATATACTACATACGTAGTACACATATTTTTACTTCATGTATGTTTAATTTTTTTTTATACGTAGAAATTCCTATTTCTTTATGCATATGTATTAAAAGTGACACATAAAATAAAGAATTATTACTTCTAAATGCTAATTACATATTTTTATTCACAGATGAGGGAAAACAACATGTGAAACCAGTTGTGTGTGTTATACAAGTTATATAATGACGTCGAGGTTGTTCTGCAAAGCGACTGGAATTAGACATTACACTAAAAAAATCATGTCTTATAAAACCAGTTATTTTTTAACGCGATTATTTGTAATTATATTCGAAAACTAATTTGGATAAATAAACCTAATTTATTTTAATAGCTTTTAAGAAAACATTTAATAACATAATTGTATTATATTTAAATAAACAAATAAAAACATTAAATTCGTCTGTTTTGTAAACACCTGAATATGTTTTATGTAGTTAAATTATAAACAATCATAAAAAAAAAAATAAACGAAATGAAAAATAATACAATTTTATTTAGGGAACTGTTAATGGTTTTTTTTTGTATACAGTGCATTTTTTTAAAGGTGTCTATGGGGATTTACGTGCTAATATTTTGTCCCCGTGTTAACCTATGTATCTATGTGAGTTTGATACAACTGGTTATTTAAAAAAATAAAATAGACATTTTTCTACAGAATGCACATTTTGCAAACTCCACATATGTTCTTATTTAATTTATTGTAGCATTTAAAGTTCAAATAATTATGCGAAAAATGAGTGCATGAAAATCAGTTTACCTTTGAAATTTGTAAATCATTGTCAACGTAAGTGTTTAATGAAATAGATGGTGCTTTTTGCACAACCAATAGGTAGTGCAATGTATTGTATCTCTAGCGTACGGTTTAATTTTAGACATAGAATAGGCATTTAAAAATGAGCTTTTTATTTGAACATGTTTTATAATAGATGATAATTCTTAAGCTGTTGTTCAGTAAAAAGTTAATAAACTACTAATAACGGTTGACTTATTTTATAATTTTTGTTAAAATTTTTATTGACGTATAAAATCCTATAATTTTATCAAAACCTATTAACATAAAACGTGAAATAAGCGCTAAAATACAAAAAAAATAAGTATAAGAATAATGCAAATTTATACAATATTCTAATAATGTTATTACAATACTTACATATTTATTATTTTACATTATGTCAAACTGACATCTGTCATCTATTTCATTGAAGACTTACGTTTACAATGTTTTGTTAATTTCAAAGGTACAGTGATTCTCACTCACTAACTTTTCGCATAATTATTTGAACTTTAAATGCTACAATAAATTAAATAAGAACAGATGTGGCATTTGTGAAATGTACATTCTGTAGAAAAAAGTCTATTTCATTTTTTTTAAATAAAAAGTTGCATCAAACCCACAGAGTTAACACAAGTTAACAAGAGGATTAAATATTAGCATGTAAATCCCTATGGGCACCTTTAAAAAAAATGCACTGTATATCTACAAAAATCTTTTTTTTTTTTTTGAATACATTAACAAAGTTTGTTTTTAAATAAGTTCTGCTATATAATATAGATACTAATAATTCATACATTCATATAGCTATGTTTTCAATATAATAATAAGGATACACCAAACTATGGATTGGAACAAATCTAAATAAGTGTAAAAGTCGTATGTTGTGTAAAAACTAAGAATGAAACTAATTTAACATTTTTCTGACAGTTTATTTTATGAGTAAAATAATAGACGTAATAAGTTGTACTTTGTGTTTATAATGACTTTCTGTGGTGTACTAAAAAAATATTAAAATTTATTACATTGTCATGTTTTACATAATTGTAATTTTCTCAGAACAATTATAGAAATTGTTATGAGAAAAGAAATTATTTATTTCCTTCGACTTTGTTCGTGTTTCTTGTTAACGAGAATTTAATTCGCAATAGTTACGTCAACTGCATTTTCTATTATTTTTTTGGCTTTACACAAAACAATTTATAGTAATTGCGACATTATTCACATTCAATTTAAACATAAATATATTTGTTAATATCCTTTGTATTATTTATAAAAGTTAGTTGTAATTACATTGAAGTAGAAAGGAAGTAAAACATTTTTTAAAATTTTACTGAGCATGTACCTATCTAATAAAAATACGTAAACTTAAAAACTCAATATCTATAATTTGTACTTTAAGATTAATAAACAATAACGCAACATTAATAACTTTCACCATTTAACAAGAAAGAAAACGTGATAAAGTAACTGTTAAAATGCCGTTACTGATTTATAAATCTTACTTTTAAAAAATATATGCACTCTTACCTTGTGGACATTTTGAAACTGGTGTAATTGCATTTATGTATCCTATGCAGCACAACAAAAAACTAACAATTATTTCTATACGCATTTTATTTCTTTGGTGTTGACCTAAACTTCAAAACGGTGAATAAACCTCTAGTGGATATAGCTGCAGTGACTCGTATCCAACTGGTATTGATAAACTACTTATACCTGTTCACTCTCTCTTCAATTATTCAACTTGAACGAATAACACCTTTAACGTACAATAAACAGGAACATAAACCTTGAGGTTACTTCCGATTTTGACAGTTGATAGATAAGTTGTTTTTATTTTGACAATTTCACAATGCCATTTACTGTTTCGTTGCATAATTTTTGTGTAGTTTGCATTACTGTTAATAGCAAAGTACACCATCTACGCATAGTATATTTCTAATTTAAAAAACTTAAGTGTAGCATTTTCAATCACATAAAGCGTTATAAAAAATTTAACAATAATTGTTGATTAAAATTTTATTTTAAAAAATAGTATAAGCAAAATTAAATATTTATTAGGTACTTAAAAAAAAAACTTTGGTACTCTACAGTATATTAATGCAACTAATTAATTTACTATCGACGCAGGAACTTCAAAGCACATAGCATCTTTTCCATCATCTCCTCTTAACGCCCAATGAACATTTACTTTAACCTAAAAATAAAATTACTATTTAATAACACAGTTCTACAAACGTTTTTACTAATTGTATGTAAGTTAAATCTGTTATGTAACATTAAACATCATAAGCAATGCAAAATATTTATTCGAATACATTATAAAATTAATATCTTTTATATAAATTAAACCATTAAAAATATAATATCGGAACAAACGACACAATATTGACACATACAATATTTGTGCCTAATTTAAATAATATAGTTTACTGAAAATCATCCCTAACAAACAATAAATTACATTAATCTTTTAATTAAAACGACAAAAAATTATAATCATTACATTAATGATCCATTACTTAAATGCTCTTTTAAAACACGTCAAAAAGAAATTAACTTTTATATTAAACCCATGACTTAGATTAGATGTAATGAATATTACGGGTATTTTCGTGATCATTAAAGAAATATTTAATACAGTTTCATCTAATTATCTTAATTTCGTTTAAGAACACGAGCCGACACAATTTTTATAAAAACTCATTTAACAATCTGAAATTTTAGTATTTTTCATTGTTTGGAACGTAAAAACTGTATTCTAACATAAGCTATTACGTCACATTTCTAAAATAATATTTTAATCTGTTTTTATTGAGACTGCAAAAGATACGTCACGCATTCCAGAGATAAGTAAAGAATTCTAATAAATTAGTTATCACGGAATATACTAAAATAGAAACTAGAATTGATACGTGCAGATATAAAAGGTTGCAGCCGGCAGAGTGATTCATTTATTGTTTACGCAGTCCGACAAGAGACAAATGAAATGTCACTGAACTGTCGCTTAGTTAAGAAAATTTAAAGCAGTGTTTCACAAGTTGTGTTATGTCTGATCTTTAAGAATGAAAAACCGTGCAAGAGGCTATAAAAATTCTCTTTGTTATCTTTGTAGATTAAATGTTACAAAATCGCAAAAGTGAATTAATACAAAGTTATTATGAACAATATTTTATGTCAAATTAACTCAGTAGAAGAAAAACAAAAAAAATCTTCGGAAATTCTATCACAAAGGTCGACGATTTACCAGCAAATTACGCCACAGCCTGCTTTGAAAAAAAAATTTTTATACAAATAAACACAAAGTAATAACATATTTAGATATTCCATATGTGAGCTAATCGTTGAAACAACTTCTAACTTCAATGCATTTAAATTATTTTGCAAATTCCACAGACGAAGAAGATGATCGTTTGTATCTTCCTCGTCCGTAGTTTTGAATGCGTGATTTTTAAACTATCTGTCGTATGTTACTTCTAACAAATCATATCTTATTACTCAATTAAATCTCATTGACTTGATTTTTTTAACTAGAAATAATCACAAATTTTTGAGATCTCCTTTAAAAGAATGGAATATTTTACATTTTACTACAAAAATCTCTGTATTGAACAAACATCACAAAAAACTCTTCTTCTTCTTCTTTTGACAAAGTATTGGTAAAGTAGTTCATTACTCAAAGTGGAGTATTGTTTAAAATAATATTTAAATACTCTTAAAGTCTTCTCCACAATTTTATGTATTTTTTAATATTTTATTTTAAGAAATTAATTAGACATGTTTCGCTAATAAGAATTAGCATCATCAGTATAACTAAAAACTAAAATTAAAACATTGGAATATAAATAAAGAATACTAACCAAATAAAATTGTTAACAAATTATAAATTAATATGTCAATTAAACGTATTTGACAATTTTATACAGTCTACTATATTTAAAAAATTATTTTAAATAAAGAAAATAGAAAAATAAAAAATATCAAAAGAATAGAAAAATAAAAAGAATAAAACTATAATTTTGAACTGAGAAGAATTGAGGGATTTAAATTTAACATTTCATTTAGACAATTTATAGAAACATCGTTAGAAATTCTATTAATTTCAAAAGTCTCTTATGAGTTAAGAAGAGATCCTTTGTTAGAAACTTGTAAAATTTTGATATTCAAATATGAAGAAACTGAATGTCCTGAACATAAAATATGGTTGGCAAAAGCAGAGGAAAAATACATAAAACTGTGGAGAAGACTTTAGGAATATTAAAATATTATTCTTTTGACAAAGTTGAAAAAAAGTTCTGTTACTGCACTGATGCAAATTGACTTTTGTATAAAATGCAAATAAGTACTAAATATTATCCTGCAAATCGGCGATTGTTTATCGGCTCGTCAAAACAAGTCTCCGTTTTACTTTATGATAATAACTCAATTCCATTGGCTCATTCATACACACAAAACCGCATGACAATATGTTAACTATTTAAAATCTCATTCAATATTCAAATTATCTTTGGCAAATCTGTGATTGCCATAAGATAATTTTCTTATTACTTGGACTACAAGGAAGGTTTACCAAATGTTGTTGTTTTTTTGTCAGTAGGATAACCAAGCAGTTCAGCAACATCACTAAATAAAAAAACGGTACCCAAACTTCAACACTGTTTCTTGAAAATTTAATATAACATTAAAACCGTTAATGGATTCTAATTTGGTGATTTTACATCCTGTCTGCTGCCTGATGCAAAAATTTGCGGAGGAATATTTGTTGGTCCACAAATTAGAAAGTTTTTCAAAAATTTTGAGGTACTATAAATGGTTTAGAATTGGCAACATCACTTTTTTAAAAAAATGTTTGCAAACATTTTCTGTGAAATCAAAAGAGTGAAAACTACCAAAATATTTTACTTAATTTGCTAGAAAGCTATCAAAATTTAGGGTGCCAAAGGTCGCTCAAAATTCAGTTTTTGCAGTCACATTTGACAACATAAAAAGAAGAAATAACTCTAATCACAACTTTGATATTTTGGTTATTTTTTTTGTGTACAGTTAAGTGTCTTAATATTTTTGATACTAATTAAACATTCTAGTTTACTTCTGATTAACAAATTTCTGAATACAATTATTATTGATCTATTAGCAGAGTATGATTCAACTCTAAAACTACACTACTGGAAAAATTGATTTTAGGTGATGCTTTTAGTTAAGGACTGTAATAACTACACACCCATTTTTGCAACAGTTTTATGTAGGCTACTGTACTTAAAACATAATTTTTGGTAATATATAATCTTATTTTTAAACATTTACTTTATTTTAAATCGATTTTTATGTGTAGTAAAACGTAATAATTGCTTTAATAACATTTTAATATATCAAAAATTTACTACTTACCACTGGATAAATTTCCAATATGTTTATAGGATTTTTATAAACGTACTCTTGGCCAGCAGCAAGAGGACAAGACGCTTTTGTTTTGCCGTCAGATTCATAAAGATGATCACAAGCAGTTGTGCCATCAACTCCAATAAACGGAAATGGAAGTCCGCCAATTTGTGCGTTAACATAATTTGATAAAGATTTGATAGGACGATCTAATAACATGTTTTGTTAGCAAAATTTTAAAAAAATTACATAAACTGTACTCACCTGCAGTAAACTTGAATTCAGCTACAATTAATCTTCCCTTTTTTAATTTGCATGGAGTTCTTTTGCAGTTACCAACTTTCACGGTTAATTTATAATCGTTCAATTCTTTTCCTAAAACAGGTTTTTTTAATTTATTCAAAAAAAAACGCAAAAACAAACATGTGCAATCGCTACAGTACATAGTTATGTTATGTTTAAATTATCTTTGTTCATTTTAATTTGATTAAAAACTACAATAGTAATTTACGTAACAAGCGTTGAATGTGAAACATAGTATAACAAACCTTAATGCGGCACATGACCACATACTATGACATTAATTCTCTTTGTTATTCGATGTTTAACAATTTTAATTGTATTATATTTATTATTTAAACACCAAAAAAAAAATTTATCAAACAATAGTTACAAAACCCAATTTTACTTATAATATCACGCTAGACAATGTTTTTGACTTACTCAAGTGTCTTAAGATTTTGAAAAAACGACGTAATATTCCTATAGTTGTAATGTAAAATTTACTGTTTTTGATTTTGCAAAAATGACATGTTGAAACATAATCTTTACGTAGCCAAAACTGGAATAATTTACATTCTATATGCTGTTGACTCGTAATGTAGTAAAAACGAAATTTAAAAAAAATAATAATTACAATATACAACGTAATCTCTCACTCAAATTTTAATGTTTAGTTTTTTACGTTGTAGTTTTTATGTAATTAAGTGAACAAAGTATATAATAAAATTTACATTTTGTAATAAACATTTTTAAATGAACACAACAATGAATTAATATTATTCTTGTTTTAGCTACATTTGTAAAACTAAACATTTAATTTTTACTAATAAAAACTTTGTATTAAAGTAATAAAAATGATTAGTTAATTGTATGTAGTACAATTTTATAAAACAACATTGAGTTGTTTACTAACATTTAAATTTCAACTGAGAAATATTAGTGTATGTTAAGTTTAAGTACCGATAAGTTAAATGAGAAATCGTCTTTATTGCCGTGTGATTTAATTTAAATAATGTTTTAAAATTGTTAATTGCGCAGTTTATTTAGTTTAGATACATACATCAATAAATTTACATTTAAATTTAATATTTAACAATTATTTCCAACATCTGAATAAACAGTAATAACACTAATAGTACATATAACAATGTAAGCAAATATAAGTTAACAAAAAACAATCACAGTTTGGTCGAGAGATTAACGTGTTATTTTTTTAAATGTTTTTTATATATTTAGAAAAAACATTTGTATTCTAACAATTAAACAATTTAGTTTGATAAATGAAATTTTACAGGATACATTTCAACCGTATTTTTTACTATTTTTTAATTACATGATTTTAAATTTTGCATATCATTAAGTTCTACTTGGTATCAACTGAAATTAATTACTTAGGTTATTTTGAAGGTTAATTAGAAAAAATTATTACGTTAGTTTTTAAAGTCTATTAAAATTTTAAATTAATTTTTAAATATTCAACATTTGCTTCAATTTTTAAGCTTTAATTTACTTCTTAAAAAATAATTTAAAACTATTTTATTTTCATTAAATTTGACTATTATGTTGGATTGCAAAAATTGATTTTATAAATGTTTAAAAATTTTTGTATTATAGAAGATCAATATTTATGACGATATTTATTCTAGAATTTGACTAACAATTTTTACAAGGCTTTTTCAGATTAGAAAACAAGTCTGGTGAGTAAGTACAAAGTTTATCTGATGAGAACCTAATTATTTATTCATTAAATTTTTTAATTTTTTTTACTCTGTAATTTACTTAAATAAATAAAAATAATAAAGTTAAAGTAAACTAGTAATACAAATAGAACTACAAAATATTATAAACAATACAGAACATTGATTTTACATTACATATTTAAGTATACATGTAAAGCAATTTTTGTCCGTTTGTTAAACGTATATAATAATAGAAAAAATATACATTCAAAAATTTGTTTGTTACATACTACATCTATTTTTCTACATATATGGTTTCTACAAATATTTTTCAGGTAATGACAAAAATCTATTTTTTAATAACAATTGTATAGTTGATATACGGAATAAATAATGTTAAGCCACTTCCCATAAATTATTTGAATTGCTTGTGAAACCAGATTTACACGCAGCAATACATCAAATTTGACAAACTTGTGATGTCGAATATGAGAAAGTTAATAAAACAAAGACAAATTGAATCAAAAGCACAACTAACACATAACCTCACAAAACATATGTTAAAAGATTATAAAATGAATGCAGCTGCATAATACAGTTCAAATATTAGCCAATTATGTAACTACATTAAGTTTTAGTGGAAGGTGGCTTAATTTTATCTGTCGAGCATTTCAACTATAGAAGTTGAAAATCAACAAACACTTTAAAAAATTTTTTGTTGTTTTTATTCTAATTTGACACAAAAACAGTAATATTTTTTTTATTGACGTGATATTTATTTAATCAAACCGATAGATACAAAAGCAGATTCACCAATGTATGTTGTCATTATATGTAAAATTTACGGTTCTTAAAGTATTTTTAGATTAGTCGTATTTTTAACAAACATAACAAGTACAACAATGACGTGCTTTGTATTTTCTAGAAATATTTATTTGGTTGTTTATATAAATTAATTTATTAGTATTTACAACGGTAAATAATTACAGTAACTTATCTTAAACTTATTATCTATTTACGGACAGTGCAGTAAAGTAATTTTGAAGTATTTAATAAGACATATCCGAATGCCCAAGAATAAATGTACCAAACTTAAAAAAATAATATAATAATTTTGTTAAATTTGATAACCGACATAGAAACAGCTTATTGCTGAAACCTATTGCATTAAATAAAGACAACAAAATTAATAATTTAAGGTATTTTTTTGTAGCCTAACTTTTTTATTTGTTGAGCGGTACGAGACTTAATTAAATCTTTTATACGGTTTAGTAAAAAATATCATATATATTATAATTATTTTAAGAAACACAAAATTTACATTTAAGATAGTTTAACAATTTTAACCGAAAAAAATATTTATTGCTGATATATATATATACTATTAATATGATATACGGCAGAAAAACTTTTTAGACACATTCAGCTTTAACGTGTTTTATTGATACTTGATACGTCTGTTGAAACGTCTGATATCAACTGAATGAAGCTTTTAGACATTAGTTACACATAAGCGTATATAATCTTTGAAAATAAATAAATCAGGCGTTTAAGATCACAAGTCTTTTGATTTAACACTAACAATTTTTTAGGCCCCATAGAAGATGAAATGTATGAAGGCCCAGTCAACAACAGTGCTTTTAGAAATTTAATTCTAATAAAATTAAAACCTGCATGAACAACATTTTGTACGATTGTAGTGTTTTATAAACGTATTATTTTGTTAAATCAAAGCGCGTTTGAATATAACGTTCTGAATTTAAAAAACCGTAAAATCAACATACATTATTGGATGCTCAATATTTCCATCAAATAAACCGTACCCGACTAAGCCTACAATAAAATTTTTAAGTTTATAGATTTCTTTGTCTGTCATATACTTTTAGCAGACGGTAAAAAATAGAATATATTCATGATTAAATTTACAATTTTTAATCTGAAGCTTAACATTACATTGCTTACATTTTTTTCAGAAATACCAAATTTTATTTAAAACTAATCTCTTTCCAATTTTATTATTTATATAAAAATTTACCTTCTGGACATTTTTGGATTGGTGTTTCAGCAAAAACATAGAATACACAACAAAACAATACAAATATTTCTGCAACTTGCATTTCGACTTTTTATTTCAAACACTTCGAAATGAAAATGCACTGTAGTAATCACATACAATAATGGTTAATGATATATTAAAGTTGAGCAAAAATATTACTTTAATAAATAAAATCCCACCACTAGTAGGTGAAACTTCAAGGATTAATTTAAAACCTTGGCATTGACTGTTCCAAATCAACTTTTATCCCATTGTTTTTAATTAAAATTCGGAAGTTGTTACTTCTTAGTAATCCACGCAGTGCACAATGTACTTTACATATTTATATTATTTCTTGTTTAAGTTTATTTTATAAACATTTGTCAATTAAAGCATGTTTTTCTTTTTAATGCAGGAAGATTAATTTAAATTACTTAGTTTTTTATGTAAATAACTACAATTAATAAAAACATTATTACTAACGCGTGTATACATACTAATAAAAGATTAATCCTTAACGTTTAAAATAATTTGCAAAAAGTTTTTTAATTTTAAATACATCGCAAAAGGTAAAATTCTTATTTATGCAGATAATAAAGCAATGCTTCACACATAGTAGCCCCGAGGACAAGGGCATGATTTAAGCGTTAAAATGCATAGGTTAATCTACAAAGGTTAAGACTCTAAAATTAAATTATACTATAATTTATACTTCCGCAAATACATTTAACTTTATTTATATATTTATTTATTTTAAGAAAAAAAACTAAGTACTTATTTTAATTAAGTATAAAAAATAAAAAATAACGTAAAACCTAAAAAACAAGTCAAAATGCTATTGCACTGCAATGAGATTAAACTTTCTGCTTGATGTAAAACACATTAAATCGTAATAATCAATCTACTAAAGGCAATAATACGTCAGATATATCTAACAAACAGGTTTACCTACTAACTATTATTATAACTACAAAGCATCATTTCTAAAAAAATGGCTCGCTGTTAAAATCGTTTTAGTTTTTGTTAAGTAATTATTTATTATAAGTCATATATAATTTAGAAAAATTTAAATATATCATCTCAAATTACTTAAATATATACTTACACATCAACTTCAGTAACAAAAAAACATCAAAATTGCTTGTAGTCACTATTTTACAAAAAAATAATAAAAAATTAAGTAAGCACAAATTATATATCTAATAAAAAGTTAAAACATATTTTTTATGTAGATCAATAAATTATTTTGTTAAAAAAAACAATAGTAAAAGTCATGCAAATCAAAAAAAGTAGTAACCAATCAATAAATTCAAATTGTTTATTTTTTTATAACAAAGATTTAATTTACAATATAGAATAATTCTAAAGCATCACACAAAATTACAAAAAAAATTGTTTTTTTTTACTTTGAATTGATTGCAAAAATTAGTTTGCAAAATTTAAGTGTTTCTAACAATTTTTATTAAATAAATGTAAAATGATGGATTTTTATTGCGTGTTTAAGTATTTTATTGCAACGTAAAACATAAAACATGTTTTTTGTTACTTGTTTCAGAAATGTTCATATAGACAAATTTAGTTTTATAAAATTTTTTGTTATAAACAACTATTACTGGTTAGCAATAGATTATACAACATATAATGATACTTAATGAGTATTATTATATAAAGAAACGCTTGTAGTAACAATTATGTTTAAAAAAATCAAAAAAAACTTTCAATAATATATCTTTGCTAATAATTAATAATCAAAAAAAAATTTTTTTGTTAAATATCATGTAGTATTCAATACACCTTAATTACACTACGCAAAATTTTTATAAAAATTACTTTATAATAATAATAAACAGAACCATAGTAAAACAACACTTTTTTGTTTGTAAAGTTCAATTATTACAAAAAGAGCAGTTAAATTTCTTTTTAAATTGCTGTAAATAAAGCATATTATAAAAATTTTAAATATTGTGGAAAAGCCATCCTGTAGTAAAAATACCACGTATGATATATAGAAAACTAAAAATATATATAAAGTTTTTGCAATTTGTTTTTCAAATTGAGCAAAGTTAGAAAAATCTTAATTGCTCTAAAAGCATAAATATAAGTTTTTTTTAATTTATTTTTCAAATTGATGATTAAGAAGTACTGTTTTAAAATCTTAATTTATGGACTAGTAAGATGTTTAATCTAATTTTAATCAATTGCAAAACCATTTTATTAAAAACGGGGAATTTCAATAAGATAAATACTGTTTTTGATAATATTCAAATTGACAAATTTATTATTAACATTATTTCATTACAGATGAAATATTATATTTTATAACTTTAATTCAAATTAACAAGAAGCAAAAAAAGTAGTTTCAATGGAATCATTTTAGCTGGATTCGTTTCCCTAGTAGTTTATTTCAGCAGATCTTTAAAAACAGAGTTAAATAATATTTTGTGGCCAATATTATTATAAAAAACTTAAAGAATATTAATAAGAAAAATAAAATATTTAATATAATAATAATTTTATTTAATACCAAGGTACTCTAAACAGTAGTTTTTCTATTTTTTGATTTATTTTAACATACGTTCTGTTAAGATAACTTACATTTTGCACGCCGGAAGATTTTCTGAATTATGATTGTTATTGCACAGTGGTTCCCATAGTCTTTTGACTCACGAACTCTTCTATATAATCAAAACTTGCCCACGGACGCTTGAGTAAAAAAACTACATAAATTCATAATAGAAAAATTACAAATTTTACATTGATAACTTGAATGGTAAATGGCAACGTAAAGATAAAATATAAATAAAACATTTTGTTGAAGAAGTATTTATTGAAATTATAAATTTTGTTTTAAAATACAAAGAAAATGTTTAATGACTTGGATGAACCTGATGGGATGTTATGAGTATATTTATGTCCGGTTCAATGTTTGTGAGTAGCAATCGCAAATCCTCACGAGTACTAATTTTTAGTCGGTTTCTTTTTTTTGTGATAAGGCTCAGAACGGCACTGAATTCGCGTTCTACTATATAGAAAAACGGAAAAGCAATTAACAGCTTCTGTACAATAACCTATAATGCTGGATATAAAATTGAGATATGTTTCTGTAATCAGAAATTGTTTAATCATTGGTTTTGTGGATAATTTAATAAGTTGCTCCTGTATTAGAAGGTATTCATCTGTACTTGAGCTCTGAGTCTGAATACATACAAAAAAGCGTTCATCAACACCCAGTCAAGAATATCCATGTGAAAAATCCCTTCAAATCATTGGTTAAGGTATGAATGAAACGCTGTTAAATGTTGACAATAAGCCAACAAATCTTTATCTTTATTTTCCAGTTTTGAAAGATTTGAAAACTGAGAACATTCTCCTTTTCTCAAATTTTGTTTGTACAAAAGTTTTGCAAGAAACGCAGATATTACACTTTTAACTTTGATTAAATTTAATGTGTGACCTTGTAGTTTTAAATTAATTTTATTAAATCTGGCAAATAAATCAGTCATATAAACGATGTCCTTTTTTGAGAGAATTAAATTGTTCCGCAAATCCTGGTCTTTACTGTCTAGGAATTCTAACACTAAATCAAATAGCGAAAAGAAGCAATCCAAAGATGCACTTTTAGATAACCAACGTACTTTTGTGTTAAGTAGTGAACGATTACAGTCATCATCATTTTCTAAACAAAGTTGAGCAAATAATCTCTCATTTAAGGCATTTCTGTAGATTTTATGAACTGTTCTAATGACATAATGTAGTGATTTATGCAAACGTTTACTAAGAATAACACAATGTCCCTATGATACATTTGGTATAGCATGGTATAAGTATGCCAGAATAAGTCTCGGTGTTGTCTTACTATTGCCGGAGCACTGTCAATAGCAATGGAGATGATATTAGTCAAAGGTATAGCTTTTACATCTAAAAATTTTTTTAATTTAGCAAAATAACATTTTACCTTTCGTATCTTTTCCAAGCATTAAGCAAATAATATTTTTTGGGATTTTTTTTTTATAAATTTCACATAAAGTAAAAGTAAAGCTTTGTTTCCTGGTAATGTTGGCTCGTTACGCTGTGTAGAGAATGCAAGTGTTCTTATGTAGTCGCATGAAGAGTTTTTTACAAACTAAGCCATTTCGTCGATTCTTAATGTAGTATTATTACTCAGTAGAATTTTTTTTATAAATTCGAAAGCTAGTTTGTGCAACACGGTGCGTGTTACCTCAATTACAGCTAATAGTATAAGTTTTTCGCCAATAATGTGCGGTTTTCTGGACTTCGCAATTATTAAAGAAATATTATAAGAAGCACACAGTCATCTCTCTTTAATGTTGTTCTTATGAGTTCTAGCAATGTCTATGTTTTCAAATATATTTTTTTTTTATTGTTTAAAAAAACGTTAAATTATTATTATTTATCACTATGGATTTTTATTAAATGTTTCTTAAGCTTAGAAGGTTTCATTTA
The DNA here is from genome assembly GCA_035610365.1 of Aquatica leii. Lineage (NCBI taxonomy): Eukaryota > Metazoa > Arthropoda > Insecta > Coleoptera > Lampyridae > Aquatica > Aquatica leii. The sequence goes on from CM069432.1 coordinate 54,965,642, forward strand.
ATCGTTTGACATCGTTTTATTACATAGAAGACACCCTATTTCCTGGTGACGCAATAAAGCCATATTTCATGTATTCATTATTGCATTGTCTTCAGTTTTTTTTTCCGGATCACTCATACTGTCATCTAAAAAAAGGATTCAAAAAGATGTAGAAAAACATATATGTCAAAATTTTTATATACAACAAACCATTGTTAATTATAATAATTTTTTTAAATAGAATGCTACAACGTAACGTTCTCTTGAATAAATTATTTAAGATGTAAAGATAAAATTTCATGTAAATGTCACATATCGTGTATGCAGTCATTAAAGATATAAAATAGTAAGCTATAATTTTTAGGGTGCATTATATTAATTTAATAACTCAATATGTCTAACTTCTTTTACAGGATCATTAATAATATATTCTTTAGAAACACATCTCCGTTAGAAGAACTTAATATTCCTTCTTATGTTTTCAATAAAATTAAATCCTGTCAAAATGAATGTTAAGGGATTACTGTACTAATAACTGTGATATATAATTCTTTTAATTAACTTTGTTGAAATAAATTTAAATTTTAAAAAAATGTCAATTTTATTCAAATATACTTATCTAAAGAAAGGACACTATTCGCGCAACAATACAAAAAATTATACCTTTTTGTCCAAGACTAGAAAAATTTGTTGTATGTACTTTACATCACGCATAACACAAAATAAATGGTTGATTCTATGCACAACTTTCTTATAATTTTTATTCTAGACTACTTGGTACAGGTATCGGCTCTATAGAGTTTTTGTATAAACTGCATAGATAGCCCTGACTTACGGCGATGCCTGTTATTACTTATATTTTATGCACTTGTTTATATTTATATTTTACATAGAACGTAAAAATCGCTATTAATGTATTTATTTATATTTATTTTAACTTCTTTTTCACGAACTCCTTCAATGATTCCGGAAACCTCTGAGAGTCTGTAGAGACCACTTTGGAAACCACTGCGAGTCTAAAATAAGCTAGGTGATAAATTCAATGATATTGGCATCATTAATTTAGTAAATTAGTTATTTGAAGTTTGTAAAGGTTTGTTGGTATCTTTGTTAAATGCCATATACAATAAAATTTGCTAAAACGAAAACTGTCCGAACCAGATACATTTTTTGCTTTAAACAAGTTTTTGTCCCGTTAGGTTTTATTATTTTTTTCACTACTAGTTGTATACGCTTGCATTATTACGTATAATAGAAGGCCGTGAAGTTGTACTTTTTTAAGCGCAGGTAAATAATATTTCATTATTAACTAGTAGTTAATAATGAACATATTTACATTTTCTGATAATACTACAACAGTTTCAAAGAAAAAAAGTTTACCAAACTGCGTACCAAGAGCAAGAGATTTTATTTAATGCTAATTTAAGTTTTCAAATCGCTCAATTAATAAATTAATTTGATTTTAAAAAGTAAGTTATTTGAAGTTCGCGCTTAATTAAATGTGAATAGTATTGAGTTAAATATGTTTTAGATATAATCAATGCTTAAAATAATAATGTTTTTAAACAATTTAAACAACTTTAGCAATAAAAACTTACGTTATCTGTTTATTTTTGTGTTTTAAATCACAATTAAGAATTACGTCAAAATTAATTCTATTAATCTAATGACAACTGTCAGAATTACTGACTTGATTTTTAATTTAAAATTAATATCTTAAATTTTAAATTTCATTTAGTAACAGGTAGAAAGGTTTTAATAATTCTAGTAGTGGAAAAAATTGTATATATAACACGGTTGAGAAGTTCATTATAACCTGCGCGATTTATATCCCTCGACGCTTCGCGTCTCGCGATATAATCTATCGCTTAGGTTATAATGATGCACTTCTCAACCTTGATATATAATATACTATTATTTAAAAAACACATCGTTTAAAGCAGATACAAAAATAAAGATTAAAAACCAGTTAATTGTAGTTTGTTGACAGTTTCTTATAATAACAGAATTATTCTTGTACGCAAAACCGGAAAAACAAATTTGATTAATATTGTTGTATGAAGTATTATTAAATCAAACGTACTGACCGTTAAAAACCTTGTGAAATTATTGATAAGGATTAAATTTAGGTTTATAACACTTCCGCAAAAACTACACTAGATTTACGAATTAATTGTAAGTGCAATAAGTTAATTTTGTTGCATTTATATTTTTTAGTTTTGGGTCTCAATTTAATTTTGGGCTACCGCATTATAGAGGTTTCTGTTTAAATAAAATAAATTATACAAACAAGCATAAGTATATACTGGCACGGATTCAAAAAATTCGGTTTTATGCAGGTTTTTGTTTTAAACGAGCTCTACGGTGGCAGGTTTCACTGTACATATATTTCATCATCCGTTTATTTATAAAAGTATACAAGCGTTTCATCTTTGAACTCTTTGAGTATTTTTAATATAATGTCTTGAAACAATTACTATTCACTATTAACATAGAAGAGTATGTGCAAACTCAGAATACTCTCTAGCAAAAATTTTTACAGTGAGAGGTGTTTGTTGAATAACAGGAATCAAACCAGTTTTAAATCAGTGCTATCTTAAGTTGTGTTTAGAAACTTTTAACATTGCATATGCAATCCTCTTAATATTTTATATTTTTTCAGTAAAATAAAACTTTGTTGCAAATTAAACTATTACCGTAAAAACTAACGAGCAATGCTAAAACAATGTTTATTGCTAGATAAACTACTTTCTTTTATGATAATTTTATCATATTTTTATCATCTGATAAAAAGATTGATGAAACCATATATTTTTATTTTGACCGTTATATGGTTATTAAAACAAGTTTCAATCTCCATACTATTAAAATATTTTTTTATTCATTGTAACATAAGCAAAAACAAAATAAACTAGCAAATAAAAAGTTTTGAAAATAAAAGATTATATTAAGTTTTCAGATTTTTGAACGACGCAATTTAAAATTCAAATCAGCATATTTACATTAAATAAACAAGTTTTAAAAACTTAAAAAAATCATCAAGTTTAGCATTTTAAATATTTCAATATCAAACTTGACTTAGAAATTATTGTAGAAATGAAGTTGATTGATGATCTTTGGCATAGGTAAAAATTAATTAAGAACGTTCTTCAATATGCTAAAATTTTTGTAATTGAGCAAGCAGGAAACGGAAGTAAACATGCAGTTGGCATTGATCATTTAATCAAATTATGATTAACTTCACGTTTACACAAAAAGTTTATACATCTATAGAATATATAAATTAAAAAAGTAATTTTAATTTTAAATTCTACTTTAGACAAACTGGAATGCAAATTTAATTAAAAAAAAGTATTTATGTATACAAAATTGTTTGCAACAATTTTACGTTAGCTTAAATGCATATACTTTTATTGTTACTACCCAAACATTGAGATCAAATCAAAGTGTTGTATGAAATTTAAACTAATATTAATCAATGCATTACTTAACAATGTCTCTTTAATAAATTTATTTATTCATATACTTTTAAACATAATTGTGAATGTTTAGAAAAGTTATGAATATTATTTATAATATTTTAATTTATCGATAGATGTTTATTAAATCATTTAATTTGTAAAACAATCGAAAATTTGCAAACAAAAAGCCTAAAAGCTAATTTACGTACTCTAAATAGATAAAGTTTCTCTTCGAGTACCTTTTTGTATATCGGAAAAACTACTTAGTTTCAATTTAATATCTTGTTCATTGTAAATAAATAGTTTGTTGCTGCTGCTGTACCGTACGAAAAAGCCATGAGTAGCAACCTCTCGCTTAGATACCCTTGAGTAGGTAAAGACTCATTCTGAATAAAATAATCATTTATGTGACCTCTAGTACTTGTTCCGGTTCATACAAATTAAGATTTTTATGTTTTTGATATCGCGAATTATTCTTCGTACAAGGTTTACATGAAATTAAAACACAATTACTATCTGTTAATAAGTCAATATTTAGTAATCAATAACATTGTGATTTAAAAACATATGAAATATAGCAATCAATTTCATTCATTCATTTATTTTATAAATTACTTAATAGCAATATTGATTTAATGCAAAATATAAAGTGCAAATTCAGTTTTTTTATTGCTTAATGCATTTATTTTTGTAGTGTTATTCATGTATTACAGCGTGTGCAAATGATGCAACACTTCTGACACTTGGATCTTTGGCACTACCAACTGCAGTCTGTTTTCCGTGCCCTTGACAATCTCTAGGGATCCCCTTAAGAAAAACGTCTTCTATTCTCAAAAAGTGTTACTGCACCTAGTACGCTTTGATGTGTCTGCTCATAGCACTCACTTCTTCCCAGGTTGGTTGTCGTCCGTTCGCTTTCCAAGAGTATTCTTATTTTGGGATCTTGTTTAGGACACAACTGTTTAGTTTCCAGATTACGAAACTGCAATAGTCATTTCAGGGAAACGTGGTCCAAAATTTGTGTTCATACAAGTATTTATAAAAGTGCTCGGTAGACTTGACTACTGCTAACAGTTCTTTTTTTAGTCACGCAATAGTTCCTTTCTGGCCTGGACAAAACTTTGTTAAAATACTCAATGATTTTTTCTTGTCTATCTTGCACCTTCGAAAGAACTGCATCTATAGCCATATTACTTGCATCGGTATCCAAAACAAATTTTTCGTCTTCTCTTGGATAACTTAAAATAGGCGAAGTGCCTAGGTTTTGTTTTGGTTGATGGAAAGCGTTTTCACAGTTTTTATTCTATCTAAATTAAACTTTTTCTTTGGCCAATTTTCTCAAAGATTTGGCAATTTTGGCAAATCCGAGTACAAATCGTCTATGATACGTGCTCCAGGAAACTTTGAACCTAATGTCGATTGATCTTGACAATGCTTGCACTGCTTGGACTTTGTTTGGATCAGCTTTGACTCCATCTCTAGATACAACGTGGTGTTGCATTTCTTTCATAAATACGTGGCACTTCTTTGAACTCAGTTTTAAGTTTGCCTAGCGTAGTCGTCACTGTCTGACGACGATCCAACAACAGATAGTCCTTTGCATGCTCTAATAAGATCCCCCACTAATTCTCAAATAACATCCCAACAGTACCGGTTGGTCACTAGCGACGATATAACCACGGTGACTAGTAGAATTTTTAAAAACAAGTTTTTCGTACTTTACGGAATACATTGTAATGTATTACGTGTAATTGTACAAGATTTCCTCTTTTCTACAATTGTTGATTTGTTCAACTCATGCATTAAATGTTATTTTCCTACCAGATGGGAAACTGGTAAACTCATCATCACTCTTTAACTTGGAAAAAGTGATCTCGTAAATGCAACTTGTAACGTCTGATAACTCTGTTATCAAAATTTTTTGAACGTGTGTGCTTCATGACGACATTCCTCCATTCCAGTCAATATAGTTTTGTTCCAGACAAAACGACGACAAACGTTTTACGAAGATTAATGACCAACGTACGACCAAGCAGAGATATCTGGAGCCTTCAACAACGTATAGTGGCCCTCAATTGACAAAGGGGTGTCTACAAGGCTCGGTTTTTGGGCCGACCCTGTAGAATCTAGTAGTAAACGACTTGTTTAGTACAGAACTACTAGCAAACTGCGACATTTTTGCGTACGCGGATAACAAAACTGTTACAGCATCTGCAATTTCTAGACGAGACTTAGAAGCAAAATGCAAAACGTGCCTAAACATTAGTACATGATTTTTGGCTCTACTTTAAAACAAGATTTTTCACTGCGCTTTGACAAAATTTCCTCGTTTATAGCAGCCAAGCGTCCCTTTAAGCTCTTGATTTTGCATGAATGGCAGTGGCTGTGGGACACATCCCAGAAAAAGCGTAACGTCTACTTTTTATTTCGGATATCCTTACCTGGGTAAAAATGTTTCACGTCCCCGGACAAGAGGCATTCTAAATCTATTCTTTACGCGGCGGATTTCGTTGCCATTTTAAACGAATTAGCTGTTCGTCGTGTAGCGTTTATGACACCCCAGCGCATTGGATTTTCTCTTGTCGAAAATTCGATGAAGTTTGGAGTGACCTGTTAGCCATAATCAATCCTTATCCCAAATCCCCTCAAACACTTTTTACACTGGTGCCTGGTGTAAATGTATATAGACTTTTTGCAAAGAGAAACCACAGCCTTTATTAGAAGTAGCTTCTTTAGTTTTGCTAATGGATGGATGGTAATTAGGTTTTATTATTTTGCAAGCGACGATGGAAAAGTAGGAGTTTAGTTTCGTTATATGACATTGCATGTTTATTTAAAGTCACTGTAGTGTATTACATTTTAATTAAATAACACGTTTGATTTTTGTTTTAGCTGTCGCTGTTTGATTAATACTCTACCTTTTTTTATTTTTCCTTATCTACATGTAGGTCCTTTTTCTTACCGACTGGGTATTAACTTAAAAGCAAAGATCAGCCGCAAACCAGGTGCCAAGCTGAACTACGTGCTTTCATAGCACGCACAAATGCTTAGTCCATCCTACTAGTCTTGTTAGACTAACTTATGTACTCGCAACATTTTCTTACTTAACCTACCTCTCTTGTGGCAAACTCGTACTAAGCAAGTTTGGGTGGAATGGTGGGTTCACATCCTCCTCTTTCTTCAAATTGTTCAAATATTCTTCAAACAAATTTCCAACTACAACCACCTCGTTTAGATAAACATAGCACGTTTTCTCACGCAGTGTGCACAAAATGGTCTCTATCAAACGCTAAAACGTTAAAGAAGCGTTACACAGACCAAAAGGCATTGCAGTAAACTGCCACAAACCAGTTTCAATTGTACACGTTGTTTTTTCACGATCCTTGGGTTTAAATTCTACCTGCCACTAACTATTTTTCAAATCCAACGTGGGAAACCACTCGAAGTTTTACAGGATGTCTAAAGTATTGTCAATCCTCGTTAAAAAGTACCTTTTTTTGGTCACGTCGTTAAACTGTCAGTAGTCTACACAAAACTTTGTTGATCTATCTTGCTTCTTTATTAGCATAACTGGAGACGCTCATGAACTGTTTAAAAGTTTAATAAAATTTTGTCTCTGTATATTTGTAATTATTTGTTTAGCTTCTTCTCGTTTTGTAAAAAAAAGTCGGCGTGGATGTTGTCGTATTGACCAAGCGGCTCCAGTATTTACTTCGTGCTTTAATACGTTAGTTCTTTCTTTAAAACCACTTTCCAGCGCAAACACATCTTGACACTGTTAGATCAACACTTGACACTGTTAGATCAACACTTTAGCTTAGCCAGCTAGTCTTGGCTGAGGTTTTGGCACTTGAAGGTAATAATGTAATGTAATTTCGGAAAAAAGTAGCTTCATTAAAATTCACGCGTGTCACAATTTGAGATACGGTCGGGCATTGGGCTACCAAAGTCTTCTTTTTTAAACGTTACTGGGTCTAAATTGACATCCAAAATCCTTACTGGCATCGTGTTTTTTACTTGTACTAATTTTCTACCAGCTAGTAGTCCTATTTTAACCAAGTCACCTTTTATTGATTCAGTAGCGCAGATGTAGCCTTTCCGGAGGTTTCTATCCAGGCGTGTCATTGGCACACTTTTAGTCCTTCTAGACAGAATTAAATCTTTACTCAATAAAACTTGCTTTGCTGCTCTCTCTGATAAATAAAAAATAATTTCTTTACTTTCGATCTTCAGGACATCGTTCTTTATATCCAAATAGAGCCCATACTTCTTTATAACGTCCATTTCTATGATAATTTTTTTTGTTGATGTCGGCTACCAGTACATGATGGTCAAGTACTCCATTTCCCAAACCATTGGTCATTTTTACTTTTCCGTGAGAAGGTATTTCATCGCTCATCTCTGTTTAAAGTCGTACTGTTAATGGTGAAGTCCCTAACATATCAGAATAAATGATAGTTTTCGTCGCTCTCAGGTCAACCAGTACCTGAACCACTTTTTCATCTTGCCATTAAGATAAATGGTGTGCTATTGCTTTGTATGCGACGCCATTTGAATGACACTCTTTGGTACATGACTAAATAAGATTAACTTTTGTCTCTTTTAGTCAACTCGTTCTAAGTTTTTGAGTGATGTTTTTGTTTTTTTCTTAGGCTTAGTACGGTGTTGTCGTACGTAATCTATTTAACTGTAATTCAAAGTCGTCACTCTTTTTTCTCAAAGCGTGTGTCGCGTTATTTCTTCGATATTTTCTAGTGTTTGCACAGGTATTTCTGCAACACGGTGGAGTTTATAACCGTCTTGGTGCAATGCCTGCTGCTGCAAATTCCATGCATGCACTAAAGCGTCATTCAACGTTTTAAGTCGAGCTAACCGTAAAGTCTGCTGCGTTTCGCTATCTTTCTTAAAAGTGGTTAAAAACAGTCTGCAAAATTCCAAACGCTTATTCATGTAAAACCACTAATAAAGATGTCGTTTTTTGCTTGTTGTTCCAACCATTACAGTTGCGGTTTGAAACCGTTTGTGGTGGATGGACTTTACTATCAAAATTTGAAGATAGATAAATTATAACACAAATAAAAAGTTTAATAAGACATATAGTAACTTTTGAAATGCAATTTTTGTATAACAATACATTTTCATAACAAACGATTCTGTATTATTAAATGTCTAGATTATTGCACTGATAGATAAAAGGTTATTAAACTACAACAAACAAACACACGCAAGCACTTACTAATCACACGACGTTTTATCAACCGTTTAATATCAAATTATCCGTAGCTGACACCAACTGTAACAAATTTTAAAATAAATTTATTTAAACGTAGCTATTTACACTATGTAATTTAGATATAATAAATATAACTCTTTTTAGCTAACATTTACTGTCCGCACTTTTTATTCATCTAAAGCTGGTTTTTGCTTATATTAACAAACACGTTCACTTACATGACGTCGTGTTATTATTTATACCCGCACAAGCACTTTATTTATTTGAACCGACAAAGTCTTCTTAACAATTCCGACTTGAAAAAAAAACTTGACTTTTTTTGAATGCTTTTTATATTCTTATGTTATCTAGATTCTAAACATTCCAACCTTGTCTACTTTAGTTTTTAAATTTCCGAATACTTCAGGAAAACATTTTTTTTATTTTTTTATTTATTTCAAGTTTTGTGCACCTCTGATTTATTACTCCCTCATCAGTTCTGTTTCGTCAATGAAGTTTAGAAGTTTATTCCAAGGGGCTTTTTTCAACTCATCATCGGTTAGCTTTGGTTTTCCGAGAATCGTTGTGCGTTGCATTTGATACGTTTCGCATTTGCACAGCAGATGCTGCGGAGTCTTGTTGTCTTATAAGCATCCGCGGCATACAGCGCTACTTTGCAGTCTTATTTTATGCATATGTTTGTTAAGGCCACAGTGCTCTGTAATTAGTCCCGTGCGTTTCCTTAATTTTTGTCGACTTATGCTTGATAGTGCAGTTTGAGTGTTTAATTTTGGCTCTGTAAGAAAAAGTTTTGTGTGCTTCATCCCTGAAGAGTTTTCCCATAGTTTTCCGGTCTCGTATGCGATTCCGAAAACGGGTTCAGGTCCCTGTTGTGCCCTTTTTTACTAGTGCGTCCGCCATTACGTTACCCTTTACATTCTGGTCTTTTGGTATCCAGATGAACTGCAGAGGTTGACGATTTTCCAATATTTCCATACTGTTTATGCATACCATAATCAGTTTGGATTTTATTATTGGTGATCTTAGCGAAAGTAGTGCTGCTTGGCTGTCAGGCATGATCCATATCTTCCCATTTATGTATGATTTCGAGTCGATAATGTTTCTGACACACTAGTCAATAGCAGCAACTTTAGCTTGAAAGGCGGATGCATATTTACTCAAAGTCAGTCAAATTGCTTCCCATGGTGCTTGCCTCCGGTACCGTTGCGATTTTTGGCCCCATCTGTGTACCAGATAGTTCATTTAACTGCGCTCGGGTAAATGTTTTTTGTCCACTCGTCTCGTGACGGAAAGCTTTACTACGCATCTAAAGAAAATTATATTTTACACGCGTCAGCAAAAAAAACAAAGTTTTAAAATAGTGACTTAATTTTGAAACACGTTACGCGATAACATTAATATTAAATTAAAACAATTTTTTATCTAGACAAATTGGATATTTTTAATTTTATTTAATTATTTAATATGCGTTGTATAAAAATGATATATTACAAAAACGGTCTTTTGCAAAAACAAAAATCTCATTTTTCTTATAAAAATTAGATACATTTTTTACATTTTTGAACCGACAAATAATTGTCTAGATTTACTAGCAGTTTAACGCCTGTGGTTACTTGCTAGGTCAATTGAGTAGTTCAGGAAGTCCCATTGCCAGTCTTAAACCCAGCTAAAAAAGAGAGGCTAACGGAACAGGTTAGTAACCTACTTGACGTAAAAAAATACTAGATAAACTGATAATAAGCCTTCGAATAGAAATGAAACATAAGGTGATTTTAATGAGTTAATTAATTAGCCGTAGTTAGAAGTGGCAACGGCGACGTTTCGTAGTTTAAAGTAATTACAATGAAATATCGTAGCATTCATGAAAGTTAACAAAATTGTAGACTGTCTAAACGATACTATATGACGGAAAAATTACGTAAACATTAAAAGCAAACTGAAAATATATAAGAGCATCATAAAACCTATCACGACATATACGAACATTGGAAACGGCAAAGATGAAAATAGTCAAAAAAACACACCGAATAGACCCCGAGTGACAGATAAAAAAATGAGAACATAAATAGACTATGTGAAGTAAAAAATATTATGAATGGACATAAAAACGAAAGCAGAATGTACATATAGAAAGAATAAAGCAAAACAGAATCGTGATAAGCTCAAGAGATAGATCGTCTTAAGAAAAAGAAACATAGTTTAACCTTTAAAGTAGGTGTGAGAATCTACATCCAGAATAATAAAGGAAGAAAGTTAAAAAAACAGGCTTTGAGCCTACCAAGAAGAAAGAAGAAATAGTACTGCTTTAGGTATTATATTTTAAATACCATGACAAAACTTGTATTTAATCAAATACTAGGAGTTTACTGATTTTTAATACAAACATTGCAATACCCATTTGTGTTTTTTCTAACTTAAAAAAAATCCTAAAATACGAAACTCTCAAAAAAAAATTTTATAAATTTTGTTAAGAATTTTACAGGTTTTTTGTCAAATGTATGTACAGTGTGTAGACTTTTACGTTGCGCGCTACCTGCACAAAACCCTGGTAAGGTCGACAATAAAGTATTATCCTTTAAAGTGATTACGAAGGTGTTAAAACATTTCTTTAGAAAAATACATAAAGAATTACTGTAATCTTTAAGAATCAAGTTCTTATATTGTCGTATACCTACTCAAAAAATAAATAAAAACCCATGTATAATATTAGTACTGTTGAAAATACATCAATTATTAAATATTTCTTAAAGAGCAATTTTATTTTGACTTAAATAATACATATTTATTTCAAAATTTGAGTTACAGTAATACCACAGATAATAATATTGCGTAATGTATATGACGTTACGTTACCCGTTACCTGCTTGAAACTTTAAAAACGGAGAAAATAATGTGATTAGAATGGAATTGTAATAAGTAAAAAACACTTGAATATTAATTATTTATTCAAAAATTCTACTTACAGTAACAATTGAGTTATTACAATGAAAATTTAAACATAAAAAATGGTTTTATTATGGTTTCAAAATAATACGTCGACAATTACCGCAATGCTCAAGAATAAATTCTTTTTTAAAGCGTTGCAAATTTAATACTAAAAATACATTAATTTTATAGAATGGTGTAATACGATTGTTAAACGATTAGTTAATTTTAGACTAAATATTCGTCATATATTTAGATAATCCATTTACACTAACAATTAGATTGTAACAACTATATCTTTTTTTAAGAGAATTATTTGGCATTTGTTTCTATTGTAATTAGGTAATTGCATTATAATCATTTCAAAGATTAAAACATTTCGTATATAATATTCAAAAACAACTGCAGCATGACACTTCTAATAAAAATGGAAAATCGTGGACATCCATTGGAAATTTGAGGACGTGCAGTTGGATTGCATGATGCTGGAAAATCATCAACAGAAATTGCAAGCACACTTGGAGTAAGGGTAAGGTTTCTTTAGCCTTATTAATAGTTAAATTGTTTGTCTACTAAAGTTTATGTGCTTTAATGTATTTAAGAATAACTATCATTTGAGTTGAAAAAAATAGGTTTTTGAAATAGTAACGCAGTGATGTAATAGATTAGGCAATTGTGTTGAATAATTTTTTTAATTTTTTTTTAAACACTTTTGAACTTGTGCCTTCTACTGCTTTTGTGTATGTTACAATTTGAAACATTTGAAATAGTAAGGATCAATGGCTGCATGACAGGTCTGGATCATAGATATATTTTAGATGATAAGCTTTCTTCCGTGCTAGTCATCTATCCAGAACCACATGCCACAGTATTTGCTCAAGACAATAGTTCTGTGCATCGATCGCGAATAATGCGTTATTGGTTTGATGATCATCCAAAAATAATACGAATCGATTGACCGCTAAAATCTTCAGACCTCAATCCGATTGAAAATATTTGGGCACTAATAGTTCGTCGATGGAATAACGCAGATCCTTAAGGAAATATAAATATACGAACTACTGAAGCTCTACATGCTGTGGTTCGAGTATGGGAAGACTTAAGCATAAATAACGTTTGTGAAGCATTAGTAAACTCAATAGATTAAGAAACTGTGTAGATAAGAATGGTTTGTGGACCAAATACTAGGTTTTTTTATATGTACGATATAATAATTATTTGGATTAATTATTAATATTATGTAAAATTTTGTATAAAATATTTTGTTTAAATAAACGAATTCTTGTAACAAAGTTAGTTAAAACTTGAATATTTGGTTTATTAGAAATTCCGTTTTATCATTATCTTAAAGGTCTCATTGTTTAAGAATTTAAAAATATATACGATTAACACTTTTATTTATTATAATTCCATTCTAATCACTTTATTGTATTCGTTTTCACATTTTCAAGCATGTAACGCCTCTGTTATTGCTGTAACTCAAATTTTAAAATAAACGAGTAATATTCAAGTCAAAATGAACTTGTCCTTTAAGAAATAATTAATCATTTATGTATTTTCAGTAGTATAACATTATACACCAGTTTTATTTATTTTTTGTGTAGGTATACGACAATATATAAGAACTTGATTTTAAAAGATTGCAGTAATTGCTTATGTATTTTTCTAAAGAAATGCTGTAATACCTTCGTAATCACTTCAAAGGATAATACTTTATTGTTGACTTTACCAGGGTTTTGTGCAGGTAGCGCGCAACGTAAAAGTCTACACACTTTCTTACCAAAATACAATACGTAAAATAACATACATTTTTTGAGTTTTATTTTTGTTTTTATTGTGATTTTTTGTGTTTAAACCCAATTCGACGTTTTTTGGGATATCACTGCAAATAAAAGGTTTCTCTTAGATTTTTTGTACTAAAACGTTGATTGCTGGAACTTTTTGTTTACCGTAAAATTTTATAAACGCTTTTTTCAAGATAAAACAATTTTTTTAGAACCACCACTATTTTGTTTCTTTGAGAGAAATTTCTATGCTTAGCTTGCAAAACTTTACCTTAATAAGAACACTTTATTATCTAAGATTATACTATTTAAAATAAGTAGTTTGTACTTACCGTTTTACAAAAAAGTTTTCAGCAGTGTATTTAAAAAATAACTATTCAATAAATAAATAAAAACTAAAAACTTAAGAATATAAACAACTTATAAACGCTAAGATGAGTCAAATATTTTTTTGTTAAACATTTTTTTTAATAATTATGTGATATGGATAATTATTTTTGATCTTGACAGTTTTACAAATTTAAAAAAATTGGTTTAACAGTTACAAAATGGTTTAACTTTATTTTAAATTATTTTTATGTAAAATGCTTTTTATTCATAAAATTCTTTGTCTATGTATTAATATTGTTGCAAATCAAATTATCTCCATTTTCTAATATTATCGTAATATTAGCAATAAAACGAGACAACTATTCTCTAAATATAAGTTTTTAATTTTTACTAAGGGATTCATAATATCTAATAGCTAGAAACGTCAAACTTTTTAAAGTAACAACGAAGCACATATAAGTGTTAATGTTCAGGGTTACAGCCTTCACAATAACTTTAGTTCACAGTGTAAAAATAAATTTTTAATTGTTTCTTAATTGCAAGACATCAAAAACGTGAAAGATTCTACATTATTTGTTAGGAAAACCTAATAAACCATAGAAAAACTCCGAGAATTAGTAATTATTATAGATCGATTGTAGTAGAAATTATATAGTCTCTGATTATAGTAATTATTAAAGTTTAAAAAAATTATTTTCTTAAACGTTTGTAAACGAGTAGTTTCATCAACTAAAATTTATTGTTATTATTAATCACTATAGCTATACCTACTTACATATCTTCAGTAAAGACTACTTGTTTCAACAAACAGAAATGGCAATTGTTGGTTGTGAATATTGATATCGAAAACTTGTATAAAAATTAACTAGAGTACAGTTAAAAACAGAAGAGGCTAGCAAAACATGTTTGTAAATAAGCAAAAGATGCAGTAATGGTATCAGAAGGATAAAAATATTAAGTGCATGCTAAAAACATTTACTGTAAATTACTTAATTAAAATTAAACTGTAAAATGAAATTAGTTGAGTGGTGCAATCTTTCTAAATTTAAATTTGTCTTTGTGTTAATAATTATATCCACATGTTTTTTGTTCAAAGATATTTTCAAAAAATTTACTTATAGGATATATGTATGTATGGTTAGTTTTTTTAATTATTTTTATCACAAAACCCCTAAAAGTATGTTATTGCATTATATATTTTACGATCAAAATAAGTATGCGTTTTAATAATATTTAAAATGTTTGAATGTTTTTAAATAGTTTAAATTATGTCAAAATATAACCTATTTTTCATGTACTTAAAAAGTATAAAATATCTGTTAGTAAAGCTTAAAGTAAAGGGTAACAATAGACCATAGTTCATAATCCAACTATAATAAATTTTACATCTTATAGAGTGCTCAAAAATTAAAATCTAATTAATTTCCCATCGAATGGTGTTAGAATGTTGTTAGCTAAGTCTTCCTGTTTTTATACAATACACAATACACAGGATGTAAGGTGATATGTTGCTCATCACGGGTGCAATCACTTCTTACTACAGTATCTTGTGCTTGGTCATCAAGACCAATCTCTGTTCTATTATTCCAAGAGCTACAACAAGAAGAATTTGGAAATGAGTTTTAGCGTACAACCAAATAGACATAACACAATTAACCATAAAAAAAATAAGACCCCAACCGCAACAAAGTCGCTGGGTTCTATTGATTATTGTTCTAATTTTTAAATGACAAGGGGCGTTGTCGTAAAAAAATAATTAATTTTGCAACTTAATTGCCGATACCCTGTTATTATTGTAATAACATTGTAACTCAATTGTTGACAAAATTTAATGTAAAGGAACCTCTTCAAGAGCAAAACAAATTAAAATTAATTTTTGTCTATCTATACGATTTGTTTTCCCTATAATTGTATATATATATACTGGTTCAAACATATTTGGCTTGTTACTTTTACTTTTATCTATGTTTAGACAAACAGGCTAATTGTGAATCTGTTTTACGCTGAAGAGTTTACCTTCTAAGTAATTCCTACAGTTAACACAGATACCATTTTTTCAAAATGTTGCATTATTTTTTCCTGCAACTATTTTAAGATACATTTACAATTTTCTGCACATTTAATTAATATTGTAACAAACGTATAGAAAACTGCTAACCAAACGCAACCTACATTACACAGTCGCAATTGTCTAAATATATTATAGTCAGTCAACGAGATAGGGAAAAAGTGGGCTTGTCTGAAGGCACTGCATGTTCAAAACTCAGCAAAATTAAACACCAATATATAAAATGTTTGAATAATGCTATTATGCAACATTAGGTGTCACTAAACCTAATTTAAAAAAATATACTCAAAGATAATTTACTATCTGTTTGTTATCGATAACAGTAATATGCAAGCATAAACAAAACGTTACAAAATGGAAATACAGTTGCTAAACTTATATTATTTTTGATTTCAATTGCCGTTCATTAAATGAAAAGAAAGTGTTAGTTGCCAGATTTGCACATTAAACTTAAACACATATTGATTAATGATTTTTAATAGCCAATTATAAAATGGCATTCTTATTACATTTTTGAATTTCATATTTTTTCTGCAAATGTTTTTATACTCTTATCAACTTTTCTTTTAATGCTTTATGATTTTGATAATCCATTTGCAATCCTTTATTGCATTTTGAGGCTTTTGTATTTATTTTACAACAATCAGTGCTGAGGCAATCTCAGGAGCCTCAGTCTACTTTACAACAACTTGCGATAAATCATTTAACAATTGTTTGATTAAACATTTTTTTAACAAATACCGTTAAATAGGAATTAGTTTTTGTAATGTTTGTTCTATGTGTTATTTGAATTATGTCTTTTTCCATCATTATTTTATGAATTAACACTGTGGAATTTGTAAAAACATATTATAAAATATGTAAATTTCGTCTTTTTTACGATTTCCGAAAAAAATTAATACAAAACACGTCAGTAAAATCACTTACTTGACTCGGAGCTTTAAAATACTTGGCGCAAAGTGCTTCGTATTTCAATTTAGCTCTTCTTCAGTAATGTGAAATTTTGCTGACTTATATGTAAATAACTATTAATTTCATTCCTTCTTGTGCCAACTTTACAACACTATGGGATCGCATCCAATTAAATGCAGTCTTGTGGGCCCGTCACAAAATTCAAATTGGAGTCATAAATTAAATAGTGTTGAACAAACTGTACTGTTTACATACAAGATTACTAGAGTCATATATCTTAGCTTTTATTTTGTATAAACTTTAGTGGTTTCAAAAGAAGTACAAAAATGTTGCAAATTAAACGTGTTCAACTTTTACAAATTATTATATTGTGTAATGCCAAAAACCAAAACATTTTTTATATTTTTATTTTCTACCCTATTGTAATTAAAAGTAATTTTTTAACAAGTAAAAACTAAAAACTAACAATTAGTAATTATATTAATTAACGCTTAATATAAGTACTTGTTTATGCAGCAACTAACAATTAAGAAACATCCAATTAAAAGTGGCACATTGTGCATGCATTTTACGATTGTTGTAATGCTGTCAAAATAAAATATGAACAATGTTTGTACTTTTACTTTGATTTGTATATTTTCCCCAATTCACTCAAAATAATGTTTTGTGTTGCCAACATTGCATAAGTTTGTTAGTGTAGGTAACGGGCAAAAAAAGCTCTAGAATGGCAAAATGACAACAGTGACAATCTTGCGGTGTAAAGTGGTAGCTTTTGACAGCTATAATTTTTCCAAGGGACAAAAACTATGCTTTGCATAAAATATTTATTATATTTGTCAAAAGTTTCATAGCATAACTCACTCACATACAACGCTTGGCCATGCAGTCTAGCGTCGCATTAACGTTCGTTATGCTATGCCTTACTTTCGACCCTTGTTACGTAAACTACTATTAAAGTACAGATAGAAAAACTTTAATATCTTTAGAATGGTTAAGCAACTAATGCATTTTGGATAGTGCATTTAATATAAAGCTACAGATTTACGACTTAAAATTGTAAAACCTATTTTTTGCAATAGTATTCTTAACAATAATGCTTCTAATAAATATAAAAATAAAAACAAAGTCATTAATTTTTAGATTTATTGTTGTTGTTTAATTATAATTTTGTTGTGTTTGGTTTTTTTAATATAATTTATGTTGTTGCTTCTTTAATAAATCATTTTTTATATATCTATTTATGAGTGTTTTTTAATATATTTGTATTTACAAAATTACTTGTTTTTTAAAGTATTTAATAAACAATATAACTTTTAAATGATAGAAGTAGATGTTTTAAAGATGTTTTTGTAGTACTTTATAATTAAGAAAAAAAATTAAAATATACTTCTACTAAACCATTTATAGTTTATACATATTTTTTTTAAATTTTACATTACTTAATTTAATAGTACATTTAAACACGCCATATATGTCGCATGTTACAAAACAATTTAATTTTGACTTTAGTATTTATTAATATTTCTGAGACGGTAAATTATTTTTGAGTTATCTAAACAACAAATTCAAAATAAAAAAATGTATATTAGATATCAATCATGAAATAAATTTTTACTAAAACTCAAAATGCATATGTTACCTCAAATGTAAGACATGTTTTATGTTGACTTTAATTGTTTAAAAAAAAGTTATAACCGTAATAATTTTAATGTTAACATTATATACATATATTTTATTTGTATGATATTAATATACAAAACGCACTCGGCCCGAAAGTTAGTTATAAGTCTAGCCACATTATTATTTTTTTTTCTAAGCTGATAAAATCTATATTTTGTACAATTTGTTCTTTATTCTCATATTATTCCTTATAAAACATAATTTAGCGTCTTTTCTCATTCTCTTTTATCTTTAATTTTGTCAGTTTAGTTAGATTGTTGTTTAAATCTTACTATTGTGGAATACTATGTATAAAAAATTGTTTTCTTTAATTTACTAGTCATTCATGAACTTATCTCAACAAATCTGCCCATTTCCTACTTTGATTCCTATTTTTAAATTGATTGTATTTATAGTTATTAATAACAGAATATATTCTAATACTTTATTATTTACTTTGACGTAAAACTTAGTTAGGTACCTAGTAACTAAATAATATTAAATATTTTTTTTAGAAAGTTTTATTTAATATTTTTAAACTATATCTATGTTTTAGTATCACTTAATTCTTTTATTTATACATTATCATAAAGTATTTTATTTTCTATTTTTAAAATTTTAGCAATTATTCGTTTTAAAATTGTTGTTTAATTCTTTTAGAATTTCATAAAGGTTTTTTTTATTTTGGTATTTTTTTTATTTATTTTTTTTATATCTAACCTGTAATAACTATAACCACTAAACGTAAAACAATACATCCAAATTTTATGAAATCACGCTATATATACATTTAAATAATATTAATAAATAAATTGGTAAATCTGAAGCTAAACGCCATCTGGTAAAAACGGAACTACGTACGAGTTAGGGTTCTTGTTAACGATCGTTTTTGTCAACGGGTAACGAGCCGACGCGAAACGGTTGCCTTTGTGAACGATCCGCTAAATTAACGTGAGCGCGTCGGTTGTTGTTGATATCAGTTCTGTGTTTGAAGGGCGAAGAAGTTCACGTACGTTATGTCGAGTGCAAAGAAAAAGCTTATTCTAGCCTACTATTTATACAAAAAACAACAGCTACAAAAAAAGTAAGAAGCTATGTGTTCATCCTATTTTATTAGAAAGAGAGTTGTAAGGAGTATTCCATACTCTCATGAAGGATTTAAGAAAATACGGAAAAAAGTTCTTTAACTTCTTTCGAATGACTGATGAAAGTTTTCGCAAATTATTAGAACTTGTATATGATGGATTATTACATGCTGACACAAATATGCGACTATCTATTACACCCGCTGAAAGATAAGCTGTTACCGTAAGGTATTTATATAAGTATTACTAGCTGTTCCTAGCGGTCTCACCCGCGTTTCACACACCTATTGCCTATTAACAGATTTTAAAAAATAAGTCATTTTTTAAATTGGTAGGTAATTATTTATTGTCAGAAAAACATATAATTAGTATCACAAATTCTCATAATCAACTGCATTGGAAAAATCAAAATCATTTAGAGAACTTAACGTGGAGCTGCCTACAGATACTGTGTTGTCTATTTTATGAGAAAATTGTATATTTTCAGGTGTTTCTAGAATTGGTATTTCATCACGCGCTCGATCGTTTACATAATAATTTGTAGCAGTACCATATCCTCCATATGGATTTTGAGGGTTTGAAGTATAAGCAGTTTGAGAATAATGTGGCGCATAACCATAATGTGAGGCATGAGATGTCTGTGAATGTAAAAGGTGTCGAGTTCTTTGACTAATGTTTCTCATCGCGTTTATAACCTCATACTGAAATGCGACGATATCAGCGTCATTAAATTTTTCGATTGTTGGTGCGATTCCCCTGAAAAACTACATAATTCTACTGTTATTTTCCTTTTCAAAAGAATCCACTAAGGCCGAAATTTTTCTCTCCATATCATTCTCTGTGTCTTTTTTCTTCCTTTTTTTCGAGACTGTAACCTTTGGGACTTCATTTTCTTCTGTATTTGGAATACTCTCGTTTTCGGCAAGTGGCAAATTTGATTCTGTAGGTCGATGACACACAATTTTGTTCAAAAACAGCATTTGTTCGTAAAATTTATATTTACTGGCCGATTTTGCACCTGAACCAGATTGGTACTCTTTCATTTTTTTGGCATATCTCATCCAGTTATCTCTAGTTCCACTCCATTTTTTGATAACAAGCTTACCTGAAAAATTATTGTTACAGATATTTAGCATCAGAAAATTCCTTCACGGATCTTCAATACACATTCAGAATTGGAATAAAAACTATAAGCTACGTGGTACGAGAAGGGTATACAACGATATGGTCCAAATTAAGAGAGACATATATGAAAATTCCATCTACAGAAGAGTGGATGATAGCCAATAATTTTCAAAGTGCAGCAAACTTTCTTCTTTGCTTAGGAGCAATAGACGGGAAACATATACGAGTCATACAGCCGGAAGAAAGTGGATCTATGTTCCTTAACTATAAACACTTCTTTTCTATTGTATTGATGGCTGTGGTAGACGCAAATTATAATTTTATTTACATTGATGTTGGTGCATACGGAAAAGAGTGCGATTCATCCGTATTTAAAGAAACACAATTTTGGATTAAACATACCACCATCGACAAATAAATTAGGAGCGGACTTTGAACTACCTTATGTTTTTGTAGCTGATGAAGCATTCGCACTGCATGAACATGTACTTCGGCCGTTTGGCGGTCATCAACTTAATGACGTAAAAAAGATATTCAACTACCGTCTGACAAGAGCGAGAAGATATGTTGAATGTACATTTGGTATATTGGCGAATAAATGGCAAATTTTGCATCGACCATTGAACGTATCACTGGACTTAGCAGTCGATATAGTAAAGACCTGTTGCTTGTTGCAAAATTTCATCCACAAAGAAGAAGGTATCATTAGTAACCCAGCCGGTAATAATTTGACCACCGATGTCGATTTACCTGTCGTAGCTCGTTCAAATTCGGTAAGATGTAGTTTGACAGCTAATGTGATACGCAATAAGTTTGCAGAGTATTTTATGACACTTGAAGAGCAACTGCTATGGCAGAATCAATATGTTTAAAAAACATGTCATAAATATTGAGTTTGTCTAATTTAAAAATAAAACATTGATCACATACCAAATTCGTTTTTTTCTTTATTAGATAATGTCTCAAAAACATTACGCAGAATTCTTTCCTTGCCGCAAAATTTGCTTGTTTACTTTTGTAATTTTCTTAAGTTTTGTCCCACAACACAAGCCTATTTTCAACAAGGCTAATTAATAAATCCATATCAATGGTAAACTCCATATTCACAATGAGCAGCACAAACCGGGTAGGTTGTAAAAACGTGCGACCATCCGTCTTCGTCAACACACTTCTATGGAATGACGTGGTCTACTGCATCGGACCGGCCGCCGTCAAGCCGAGGGGCGACGTGCGTGCATCCGTTGAGTTTCGTTGCAACGGGTATGCGCCCGTCGCGTTAACAAACGCCCACACTAACCTATTGAACACTGCGCGTCGGCCCGTCGCCCGTTATAAAAATCGGGCCATTATCCGTTGTCGTTAACAAGAGCCCTTAATCCATGTAGGAAAGTATATATGAAGTTGTTAGTTAGTAAATATTTAAAAAAATGTATTTGAATAATACGCGGCATAATATTTCTAACTGTACTACACAAATGCAAAAAACTACAATACAAATTTTCAAAAAAATTAATCTAAACCGTACTATTATTTCTATGTAAAATAGTGTTCTTAAGCGTAAAAAATTATCAATTTCAGTAATTATACTAGCTATCCACTTTGACTTTCAAACAGAGATCACTGTTTATACACAAAAAAAAAAGAATTTAATACAAATTTAATTATTAATTTGTAAAAAAAATTAATTATATATAAAAAGTAATTTATGTAAATAAAAATTATAAACAACAATTATTATTATTAAAAAACAAACATTTATTAAAGATGATTGTACAATATTTGTTTGATAGATATCATTTTTCAGGTATATTCTCCGCTGTACAGCATAACACATGCTAAGACCCAAAAATAATTTTACGTCCAGTGCAAGTTACGGACGACGCAGATACAACATTTCTAAGAGGTTGACTTAGCACGCACTCAATGGCTAGGTTTGCTAAGGTATGTCCTATTACGTGACGTTTGTTGGGCGTTCTCCTATTAGAGGCATACATAGTTCTTCACCTAATTGCCGTAAGATCGTCGCCGATCGGATTTATACTTTATCTTAGTGTTATACCGCCCACATTTTTTAAAAGATATTTGATATAGTAACTTTTTTTTAGTTTATTTAAACAAATATATATATTAGGTGCAATAACTTCTTGCAAAAGTTAAATTAAATTATGTTAAACTTTATTGTTGATTACAGTCGAATAATTAACTAATTGTAAATATTTTCTCTTTAGGCATTACCGTGTACACAGCTATGCAGTGTAGCATTTTTTGTGGTTACATTTAAATACTATTCTTTGTGTACTATATGTAAACTAATCAAAATCAAACGTCAAAGTTGATTAAATTTTAAATGTATGTTTAGAAAACTTATGCACTGATCAGTTTTGCTAGTAAACATTACATTACTAAAAAATTTGTACTGTTATGTACGGTCACAGTTCTATAAGATAATTTGAATGAATACATAAGTAACCTATACTATAAAATTTAAATTCTAAAAACAACAATCTGTTGAAGCGTTGATTGTGGTATTTACTGGAAGGTAACCAACCTTACGACGAATTTTGTGTCGAAAAAGTATGCTCGCCGCTAAAAAATTAGCATCGATTCATCTGTTTCATCATATTTACTAACCACTGTCCTAATTGTTGTAGATTACTGCAGAATCTTAGTTTTTTCGTTATAGTGTTAAAACAAATCAAAAACTTTTGTTATGTGCTGGCGGATTTATAATAACAACAATGAAAATTGTCTTACATAATTCATATCAATAAGTATAAATTCGTTTACATTCAACAAATTAAAATAAGGAAACAGTGGGTATTGTTCAAGATTTTAAATATTTAAACGTGGTAATCTGTCCTTATACGTCTCGTCGCGGGATTAAGGTTTGTAGTTGAATTAAGCTTAAAATTAATGTATTATCAATTTAAATATTTACTTCGTCAGCATATCAAACATAAAGATTAGAAACATAATTAAAAACTATAATAATAATAATACTAGTTTTTTTTTTTTTGAAAATGATTAGAAAGGTTATTTTGTTAGTGATATGGAAATAGAAATAACAAAACCGCATCATCAACACTTTCGGTTTATAATGATATGAGTAAATATCATCTCTAACAGCTATAGAAGTGCACAAATCTGAAAACGTTCGTACTGGTAACGAACTTAAGCTAACAGCAACTTATGCAAGGGGAATCTAAAATGTTTAAGTCTGTAATATTAGGTATCTTAGAAGCAGCTAATAGGTTTTATTTTAACAACTTTACATATGAAATTAATAGTAACAACTGTTACTTCTAATTTTTTTTCTAGTCTATAACATACACAAGTTTAACAAATGTATTCTGCGTTCTTGCAAAACTTAAGGCTTTAATTGTTGTATAGTTAATTATGATACATTTAATATTATATAATATTGTTTTTAAACGTTGTAAATTTATTCCTAAGGAAACACTAAGAACGTATTTTGAAAAAACGTTGACATTGAAGTATGTACAAACAGTACATGCAACATAGTTTATTTTAGAACTACAGTAAAAAAAACTATTTTTATTAATTTTGTTCAAATTGCTGTAATTAAACCTTTATAATAATCAGAAAATAAACATAAAATACAACCTTTGCTTTTTAATTTATTTCTTGTGTGATCTGTAATTAAGATTGACGTTTTTAAATCAAAATTTGCATGCGCAGTCAACATAATAAATAAAAGCATTACATTACATACATTTTTTTTATTTTCTTTTAAACAAATGCAAATCTATGTTTTTTAACATAGAAAAATATATAGTTTGTTCAAAGTTACGATAATGCAATACCTACTAAGTAGTAAAAGTAATCGATTACTATCACTGTTAGTTTTATACTAAAACAAGTTTGTCCCAAAGTTTAAATACAAAAAAATAGAAGATTAGTTTTACAGATTTGTGTTTGAGGAGGCTCATATTATTGTCTAGTTTTTAATTACGCCTAGGAAAATATGTAGTGTAGATACCCGTCAGTTATTTTTTAGTATTTATTTGTCTATGTAAACTCGTAACAATAAATTTGTTTTTAGTTGGTTTTCTACTAAAAAACAACGGTTTCTTATAGCTACTGTATTAGTGTTTTTGTTAAAAATCTAGTTTTATGAGCTGTAACCTTGAATAAAAAGAGAACAACAAGCAATATATTTAAAATTTTCCTTTTTAAGTACCGAATTGAAAACATCAAAAATCTGTATTATTAGGTACTAAATGCTAAAATAAGTTATTCTTTTAATATATTAGTCTTATTTTTTTTTCTTACAAAGCATATACAATAAAAAATCAATAAGCTTCTTATTTATTTTTGAATTTATACACATACATACATACATACATACATACATACATACATACATACATACATACATACCCAAGTAGCAAAAATCAGTTACAAAACGGTTGTAAAACTCTCCTGCAACTATGGTTTCAGTAAGGTATTTAGTTACAGAATCGTTGCTGAGTCTTTCCTGATACGTTGTCAATACCGGATTTGGTCAGTTGCAAGGCAACTGCAGTAATATTATAACCGTTTTACAACGTGTCTGAAACCGTTGCAATTACTACTTTGTAACTGTTTTGCAGCGTTGCTATAACGGTTTTTTACAAATCATGTTTACCTATTCTGAATCGTTTCTGTAATGGTTTATCATCACGGTTTTGTAATTGATTTGTAACATTGTAGTTACCGTTTACATCAACTGCTATGTAACTGTTTTGAAAACATGCTTATCACCATTATTTGAAACTACTTTATAACCGCTTTGTTAAGCAACTTATCCAAGATTTTAGTTACTAACTGCATCATAAAGATTAAAACAAAAGTAGAGATAAAAATATGTTAAAAAAAAGATACAGATATATAAAAAGTTATAATAAATGCACATTATTTAAATTTTTATAGTTTCTTATAGAACTAAATTCAAACAAAAAAGATATAATAAAAGAATTTTTACATCTGTTGCAGGTAGGTACCAGTAAACAGGTTTTTACGGCAAATTTTCAAGAAAAGCGGATTATGTCTATTATTTATAAATTTTGTAAATAGTAAATGCATAAATATTGTTAAGAGAAAAATGTCTTTGTGTTAAAAGACCATGGCGGATTAAGATATTCCTCACATGTTATAGTTTAATGCGTCTACGTAATTCTTAGTTAAATATTTGTATTAGGCTACAAATGCACATGTGCAATTATAATCGGTTCAATGATCATAATCTCGACTGCTTTTTTAAAGATTATATAGGTGTTGTAGCAATGACGATCTAATTTACACGTTCTGATCACTGTATGTAATATTTGTAATGTCCTTGCAATCAAATTCTATTTTATCCTAGAAGAAAATAAAATCAATTTAAAATTTGCTTACTTATAATTGGCAACAAATTCTTCAACGTTGATTAAATTAGAAACAGTAGTTTAAATGCACGATTAAAATTATAGTAATATAATATACCAATAATTGTACTTACGTAGTTTTGAATTAGAAACACTTTCGGTACTGTTTATTGGATAATGATAATGGACTATGTGTCTTATAAAAATCTAGTAAAATGCACTTCTTCTGTTGCTGTTTGAACGTATAGATTAACACTGTAGTGTAGTTTTAGAAATTCACACTTGTAACCATAGTTTCAAGACTGTTACACTCGAAACCGAAATGAAGGTTTTAATGCCACTAAATTGACACTGTAGTTACATAAGGGTTTAAGAAAAACTTAGTTATAACCATAGTTGTAAAATGGTTATTTCTGTAATAGATTTGAAACCTCAGTAAATTACGAAAGTTGCTGCTACGTTGCTGCAACGGTTTATTTACTATGGTGCTAATGTTACTAATTTGCAACTGGTTACAACGTAACCACGGTTACAAAATGTTGCTTGGGTACATATGTACGTTACCCAAGTGTTTAATGTCGGTTGATTTACCGTTTAAAAACTACAGGAACTTCATAAAAACCTGTTTTTCACCTGACATGTTAGGCAACTAACATTGCTTAGATTGATGTAAAGTAAAACAAATATTACTGTGTGAGAAATTTGGCTTTTAACCTCTAAATTAATGTTAATTATGTTAGTATTGTGCACAACCAAATCTTATATTTTATTTTTTAAATATCGGTAAAGATAAAAGTAATGGCAAAGAAGGTAAAGAAGCGACCATCAATCGATTGTCTGTATGTTTTAATCAGCACTTTTCACTTACCTCCGGCCTTTTTGATACCTATGCAGTACATAGGCGTAGAGTTCTTACAGACTTTGGTAATTGTCACAATTATAAAGACGGCTATTAATTTTGCTTAACATTGTATAGTTACTTACAAAAATTACTTATTCATATTAATAAAACTCACAGGAAATAATTTAACATAATTTATCAAAATGAATATTTTACAAACTAGAAACAGTTTTCATTTTTCTTGATTTTTTATGTGAACTTTTAAATTGATTATTGGCTTTTTTATCGTATAAAAAACTTTCAGTTTACAAAATAATTTCATTAAATATATGTAGTTTAAGAAATTCTTTACATGGCAAAGAAAATGAAATTTTATCAAACAATTTTATAAAGTTTAAACCAATATCATTTTTTATTGAAAGCATTTCAAAATTTTCTATGAAACAAATATCCATTTCTTTCCCATACTTTATACAATCTAATCCTGGCATACATAAATTACCAAATGCTTTCTTATCTTGGTCTCATAAGCTTTTAAGTGACACATGATGGTACAGGCACTTAGTTCTTAAAATTCAAATTCAAATGCTGTATGCTACACATTTATTGCATGAATGTTTACTTAAACATTTTCTAATTAAATATCTACTAACATAGGGCACAGCATTTTCATAAAGTAGATCTGGTTGCTTGTAATCACTGTCTTTTGGTAGATATATTTCATTATGTTCATCCACTATGAGATCAGAAGCAATGATATTACCAGAATTGAGTTTATTCAGTAAAATTTCAGAATTATTTCGCATTTACTTCTTTCATTATGTTCGATGAAATTTAAAGAAAAAAATTTTTTTAAACTACAAATAAAATGAAAAGCTGTAGGGTTATTATTATTTCCACACTTGGCACGCACTGCCGCAAAAAAGTTGTCAAGACAGTCTTGATTTAATTTTCTAATCATCAAAAGCTTTACACTGCTTATATCTTTTACTTCTTCCATAATAACTTTAAAGCATTAATATTTTGACACCGCCCTTTAAAACATTTAAAAGAATTGGTGACATCTTTATTTTTCTTATTAATTACTTTTATAGATTTTAGAAATTGAAATATATCGTTTAAAAATTTTGTTTGATAATTGGCCCCGTTAAATGGTAAGTTATGTTGTCTTGCTCTATAGTTTTATGGGTTAAATATGTCGAAAAGCCTATCCAAATTTTCAATAAATTCAGCTGTCCCCATAGCTTCAGGTGGCAATGCATTCAAAGTAACACAAGTGGAAACACACTAGCGCTTAAAACCTGTACTGCTAAAGATACTTTCATTCTATCCGAATTATTTGGTGTCATATGCTTTTCAATAAGGTTCTTTGCTATTCTTAAAGGTTTTTGTTTGTCTGAGTTATAAAACTGCTCAATAAATTTACAGCATGCCGTTTCCCCTCCTAAATATGAAATATAATTACAATTAAGAAAAAATTAAGAAAAAACAATAGGTTGTTTCTATTAAAACTAGAATCTTTTGGGTTGGAATAAATTCCCTCTTATTACCATCATCAACAAAACCAATGATTTTATCTCTTAAACAATTATAAAATAGATTGATTCTGATATTCATTTCATCCCAACACAATACACAACATCTTTCTTTTTTAGTCATATGATTAACTTTTAAGGGGGATTTATAAACTTAACGTTGGCGTTTTCGCTCCCGTTGACGTTTGCAGTTGCCGTTCAGTTGGCAGCGGTGCAATTTTTTGTCGATTTATAAACTATTGAACGTTAACGTCAACCACAGAGTAGGGATACTGTGACGTCAACGAACTTTGAACAGCTGAACTGTTTTCTAACCTCCTACTCCTACTCTGTGACAAGACAATAACAATTATCACGTGATCTTGCTGTCGTGTCATTGGTTGAAACGCGAACGGCAACGGTGAAAGTTAAAAGTTGGTTAACTACGAACTGCACCCAACGTCGTCCACGAACTGCACGAACTGCCAACTGCGACGCAAACGGCGTTTATAAATGAAAACACCTTTTTCGCATACTTTAACTTTCAACGGCAACTGCAACGACGAAACGCAACTGCAACGTCAAGTTTATAAATCCACCTTAGATTGTACTGCTTCAAAAATGAAACGTAGCAGACTAGGTTCAAAATTCATTCCATGTGTAACGTTGAAGGCCTCTCACACAAGGCAGAGTAAAAGTTTTTTGTACAAATCTGTAAGCCTTTGGGCTTATAAAATAAAGATGTAAAGCAAATCTCTTGTACTCTTCAGAATATCGCTTGCCATTTATTTTTTAAGTATTTAGTGCAACTTGCGTTAGAAGAAATTTTGCATTAGATGATGGTAAAAACCTTTCGCATAACCTTTCAAAATCATCAGCAGTTATATCATCTAAACGTTTCTCTTCTTTTATTTTAAATTTTTTATTTTCTGCTTTTATTTTCTTTAAATCATCTCTTAACTTTCCTTTTCGGAGCGTGTAAAAGGATAAATTATTTTCTGTTTGTATCAATTTCGATAATGATGACGAGGTTTAAAAATTTTGCGTTTCTATAGTACTGTAAACAATAACAAAATAAATGTAATGTAAAAGTAAATCCACATTCTACACGGAGAGAAAAGTTTACTGTAATAAAGCAAAAACAGCTATATTTCATGCAAATAGGCTGTTGGTTTTGAGTCAAGCCGATGTACGCTTAAATAAAGCTTTCATTTTATTACAACAAATATTTTGAAAAAGAATTGTATAGATTTTATAATATATCAATTTAAGAAAACATTGTTTTCTTTTATCATTCAAAAGTTGCTTAATGTGATCGTAGAGAAGAACCATAGTTATGACAAGTACTGCTTTTTCTTATCTCTGTTGATTGTTGCGTTTTATCATAAATAGGTTTAATAGTAATAACACTTCGTATTAATTTAAGCACACAGTGTCATAATGTTTGCTTTTGTGCAGCTTCAGGGTATGAATGATTTCAGTAAATGTACACATAGTTTAAACGTATTTATTTGCTAAATTCAAAATAAATGTGTTATATTTTATCATCACTACAGTTTATGGTTTAATCCTAGATTACATTAAAATTTATAATTATTGGTAATATTACCGATTCAAATAATACTGTCCTTGACACCAATATGTACACGCATCAGCACTAATAGTATCTTACACTTAGAATATTAGTCGAATCTACACCATCCGAGTTAAATAATCTTCTTGTAACTTTTGGAAAGTTATTTTTTTCTGTCAAAGGGTTCTCCAACTACTAAACTTTACAATCAACCCAAATTCACCTTCCTTAAATATGTCCAAATAATTTTCCGTTAGGCACACAAGGGATGTAACATCAATTTTTTGTTCTAAAAGAAAAGCCAATGCACGATAATTTCATTTCATTGCAAAAAACTAAGTCATACATGCCAAAAAATGTGCAAGCTTTGCGACATAATTCTAACATATAACGACAGTGAACAATATTCAAAATCAGAGTCAATACTTACTTGTAAGTTTCTGATAGTTTCCAATCAATTACTAATCGATGTAGTGAGTTATAGATTATATGCTGCAAGCAACTTGTTATAAAATAATGGATCCATGTCGTATAGTTCCAAACAAAAAACTGTCGGAGTCACGGTACACGTTAATTTATCTTTGCCACAGCTTTAGCAAAAAGTTTAGCACATATTGCAAACCTTAACGTACATTAAGTTGCTGATACCTTATTTTAGACCAGCGTGGAACAAATAGTGATAACATAAATGCTTACTTGAAATGCCTACTTGTGGTTTCGTAGTAATTTATTACGTACTTTAATCGCTGATATGATTTCTTATAATAATTAGTTGAATTTGATCAATTTGTAGTCTTAATTTTAACAAAAACTTTTTACTTGTATCATTATAATTATGAATGATTTAATAAAAACATGTTTGGATTGCAATAAGAAATTTAATTTAAGTTTTAGAACATGTAGGTTTAATTTTATTTGAATGTGAATCAATTTTAGAAAAAAAGCAAATGCTTTAAATATGAAATTGTAATGATTAAATTCAGCATAATATTTCTCTCCGTGTAATTTTAAGTTGTATCATTAAAAGTAAAATTAATAGAGGTATTGATAGCATATTAAATGATTTATTCTAAGTTTGTCATATCAACAATCTACTTGTAAAACCTCATGAGTACTAAATCCAAAGTTTTCAAAACACACACATAATTGTATATCTCGATATAATAATTAAGAATTCTTGATTTTAATATTAACAAATTGTATGGTATTCAAGATAACAGAACGGGTAAAAAAAACAAAAATAATATTACGGTTAAGGACAAACATATTTTTTCAAAACTTCGTACTTACAAGGTTTTAGAAGTAGACTATCGATACATAAGTTGATAAGATAAAATTTACCTTGAATTATGCAATGCATAAGAGGATGATTCTATAATCATTGCAGGTACTGCTGTTGAGTCTGAATCTTCTTTGATAGGTAAGAATAGAGTTGGTATTGCATGAAGATGCAGTCTATTTTTTAAATAATTCAGAAACATTCTTGCTTCAACATGTTAACCACAAACTTGTCATCGTGAAAAAAAAATTCTTATTATTTTCAATTAATTATGGGCAATTACAGACTCGAATCCATTCTAAACGTCTGTTAATTACAAAACAACATGAAATAAACTTGTAAATAAACAGTTAATATTTATTTACCTATTTAGATCTTTTAGAAAATAAAAAAAGCTTAGCAATCCATTTCTTTTAGAAATGTATCCTTTAACGCCGCAGATAAAACCACATCTCGCACGCAACAATCACTATAACGCCATTTTGAGAATGCCAAACAGCTGATGGGAGTAAACAATATATTTGGGCCATTTGAGTTGTATGTGTTACGTGTGTATTTTCATTTTAAGTTTGACAGTGTAGTTAAAGATGCCTTTTTGTTATTGTCCTGGGTGTGCCCATGATTCGAGACGCGAAACGTGTAGTTTTTACCGGTTTCCAGCAGATCATAAACAATTTAACAGGTGGAAAAAGATGTGCAGGTAAGATCTATGAAACCCGTATATACTTCAAATGATAGAGTTCAGAAAACACTAAATACTTTTCTTTATTAAAAATCAACCCTATAAATGTTGTCTGTACTTTTGAATCATCCTGCATAAATGCATATTTCTAGAAGAGCTGATCGAGATCCATCTCGAGAAGACAGATTGTGTAGCTGTCATTTTAGTGATGGCAACAAAATGTTGGGTCCTACCATATTCCCATGGAATAAAGAGGGCGTGTGGAAATTTCCTTACCCAGAGAAACGTACAAGGTGTGTATTTATTAACTTGTTAAAAGTTTTCTGAAATTGAATATGTATTTTCAGAAAAACAAAAGAAGTTCGAACAGAAAGAAATTTAGAACTAAATATTCCAGAGCCAATGGAAGTTGGTCCTTCCACTTCAACATCTTCACTACAATCTCCAGTGCTTGAGAAAGCCGAGTTGTATTTTCTCGAAGAAGAAAATAAAAAACTAAGAGATTCGTTAAAAAAGGGCGAAAAAAGACTATCTTTCCGAGATATTAGTGCAGAAGACAAACTGTTGTTTCAGTATACAGGGCTTCCAACATCCAGTCATTTTTTAATGTTGCACTCGTTACTGCAACGATTTACCTTAACATATTATAGTGGATGGAATGTGGAAATCATACCACCAGAAGATCAACTGCTATGCACGTTGATGAAGTTAAGATTAAATTTGCAGATATTTGATCTAGCTTTTAGATTTAAGCTTAGTAGTACCACGATACAAAACATCATCATGACATACGTATATGCTCTACATGAAATTTTGTATCAGGGCATAATGAATAAGATACCCAGTAGAGACAAAAATTCTATGTTTATCCCCACTTGCTTCAGAGACTTCCCGAACTGCAAGATCGTGCTTGATTGCACGGAAATTGAAATAGCAATTCCTCATTCATTAAAATTAAAAAAAGCACTTTTTTCCCATTACAAGCAACGACACACTTTTAAAGTTCTAGTTGGTGTTGCTCCAAACGGTACAATTACTTTTGTGAGTGAGCTATTTCCTGGGTCGAAATCAGACAAAGAAATCACAAAACGAAGTGGCGTTCTACATCACATGGAAGCCGGAGATTTAATTCTGGCCGACAAAGGATTTTTAATAAAAGACATGTGCAGTGAAATTGGTGTTTCTGTGAATATACCACCATTTTTAACAAACCCCCAGTTCACAGTACAAGAAGCTTTGTTTACAAGAAAAATAGCACGTGCCAGGATTCATGTCGAGAGGGCTATAAATAGATTAAAAAATTTTCGAGTGTTAGATTTTATAATGCCTCATATGCGAGAGCACTCCACCGTAATTGTGCAAACTTGTGCCGCACTTGTAAATTTACAGTATGCTCTACTTAAAGAATCAGAACAATGTTTAGGGTTAGGCAGTGATTAAAAGCGTAAATTAAAATAAATAACATACTTATAAGTTTAGAATTATTTAGGATCATGTAAATTACTATTATTAATGACTAGGCTTAGGATTCATATGTATTTGCATGTCTTTTTTTTAAATTTCTATGTTCCATGTATGTGTGTGAACTTAAGCGCACATATAAATATATGTATTAGATTTATTAATAATTGCATGCATATTCTTAATCACTTATGTGAAACTGCATGTAAAATAATGTTTAATATTACCATCGTATTTCGATAATTTTTAAGAAAAATTTTTGGTGACAAAATTACTAAAATTTTATAAGAAATGTGAGTTTATTAAAATAAAAAGTGTCACTTTTCAACTTTTTGTTGATTCACAGCCTCAAGCAATAGGTACCGATATATAGTTGGGGTTGGTATACAGAATAAAATCAATTTCGGTTTAAATGTGTATTTACAAGTATTTTTATATATGATAAAGTATAGATATCTTAAGCCTATTAATAACTAAACTAAACTTATTATTAAAAAATGAAATACAGTAACTATTCTAATAATTTATCTAAAAGGTTATAAATGTAAAAACCCTCTAAAATTGGTAAATTTTGTTCCCAATTTTTATCTTTCACAACATCTACCTTAATATACAATGTAGGAGTCCACACAACTAAATGACATAAAGATCTTTTAGTAACATGTAGAAGTCCTTGTATTTGATGAAAATAAGGGTGTGACCTTTTTAAATTTAAATTTTCATCAAAACAATATTTTTTGTCCATTTTTATTTCATCTAGTGTTGAATTTCTATGACTAAATGGACATTTTATTTCTAATACAATATCTTCGCCTACCAAGCCATCGGGCGAACCACCTAAAAAACCATTTCTATAAAGCCACAGTCCTGTTGTGGTTACTTTTACACCCTCTATATTTTCATATTCATCAAGAGCGGTGGCTTCATGATTTAATCCCCACTGTATAGATTTTATCCTGTCTAAATTGTTTTTCCGTAACAAACGGGCATACAGAGAACCAGGATACCTATAAACAATTTTGCAATAAAACAAGCCAGTTTGCAGGATAAACAAAATTTCACATTAATCACATAAAATTATACAAATATCGATTCTTCTGGTTAATACAAAGAAACTAAAATTTTAAATGTTTCAAATTATATCTAATATACTTTTGGCAAAAATACCTGTACCCATTAGTAAGTTATGCCGAGATTAGGGCCTATACTGTTGTGAAAATTTATGTGAAAAAAAGTATCGGTCACCTGACCTATTGATAAAATTAAATTACCTGTCTCGTTGGCATGAATCAAGAACAGCACCAAAATTACTTGCTGTCAAACGACCTAAACGCATTTGGTGCCACATGGGGTTTTGATTTTGACCACAGGTTATCTTCGCAATCTTGAAGATTTCTGCTGATGAAGTTTTCAAGTTTTCCAAAACTTTGTTCTTCATTATCTCTCCGCTTTCGTTTTTTGATAGTTCCAAAATCTTTGCAAAGGATTTAAGTTCTTTTTGAACCTGTTGCTCTGGAGATAGTAACCAGAAAAATCCGGAAAACCTAACATAAATGATCAAAGATGTAATTTTAAAATGTTTATTTGGTAATTACATGAATTTGTTCAATTTTTCAGGGTTTATCAATAAATGAAAATTAAAAATTATGTATAAATTACTCTCACCTGTTTAGTGCTTTAAGTTCATTAAAGAAAAACTCCTTATCAGCCTCATCTACTATTCTATTCGTGGCACGATATTGTGCTTTAGGAAACAATTCCGACACAGAAGCAGTTATTTCAGTCGATAAGGTGGGTGCTTTCCACTGGCATACTGTATCTGTTTTACTAAAATTTTTATTGGCATACAATAAAATAGCACAAATATGATGGCACTGATGTTGCCCCCTGGCACAATCACATTGCACCCTTTCAATGCCTGATTCAGTTAAATTAATCTAAAATAATAGTTGAGTTACCTGTTTATTTTTACATTAATATTGTTACAAACGTTATGCAAGGCATTATAATCAACTTACCTCCACTTGATACGATTTCTTCTTCATGCTAGCCAACACACGTCCTCTAATAATTTTTAAAGTACCATCAAACTGTACATCTATAACATTCCCACTCTCTAAACAATTTTCGCCCTTTTTAAATACATTAATTTCTTCAGAGAAAAGTTCTACGATAATCGACAAGTTTATTAACGCCATTCTCAATACAAGTTACACGGGTGTTAACGGTAAACAAAGCAATGTGTACTCCCATCAGCTGTTTGACGGCCATATTGTGACGTCAACACTTTTGCAGTCTATATTCTTTGGTAATGGTATAAGACCTAAAAACTGTAGATAGTATAACCTATTTTTAATGTAATATTGCTGCATAAATGCAATTGTAGTTGGACTGATATGAGTGGTTGGAATTTCTTGCTGAAAGTAACCAAATTAAAAATTTGTTGTTAACTAGCTGCTTGAAATTTTAACATCTATACATCAACTTTCAAAAGATGTAATGTTAGTTTTCGCAAAACTATGTAGATTTTTAGTTGTCCAACTAAGATCATTCTAATTTTTTACATATCTACTTAAATAAAGTCATGTTTCAATGGTCAAGATAGTTAAAATCAGCAGGTTATCATTTTTTTAAGTGTTGATTAAAGCATTTACAAAATTATACGCGTTGAAAGCACGTAATTCTTAATAATCCGTAACTTTTTTTTAATAGTGGCAAATTCCTACTGACAATCCTAAAAATTGAATGCTTATAAATTAAAACTTTAACTCAAAATGGGTTTATACCTTTTGCCACCGATAATTTTGCTACCGATTTATTAGAACTTTATTTCATGCATTTGCAAATGTCTTTGACAACAGGTGCAACAAGTATCGTAACAGTTAATTAGAGTTTGATATTGTTGTCGAAAATTATCGTACTTAAAGTTTGTCTAATTGTTTGATAAATTGATAGATGCAACATATAATTTATTATTTAAAAATTAATTACAATAACGATGTCTTGTCCAGAAGTAAACATTGTAAAATTCTATTAATACAAAATTAGAAAAAACTGATAATTTTAAAATTACATTTGTTATTCAGTACTGGTTTACAAAACACAAATATTACTGAGTAGTTATGATCATTGTTTTAAAATGTGAAATCAAAAATCTCAAAATGTTACAAAATGGTAACAAATGGTGGTAACCTAAGACTATGTTGATACTCAGCTTGTAGGTAACCTAAGAAACCCATTTTAATAAAGTCCCTGTATTTGAAAGATTTAGAAGAATATGCGACACCAAAATTTGGTAGAAAAAAAATAACTGTTTACAATAACCAATTTGTTGTTTTTAATATTTTAGCGAATTGTGGTTTGACTTTAATACAAGCAAAAAATCAACTTTGTATAATTTATAGTACAGATGAAAACGTGTGGACAGTTTACTAACGGTTACAAAAACTTGATTTAAAATTTGAACAAATTTAATTTAATTAATAACTACATTACAATTTAGTGCACAGATACTTAATACATTTTTTAAACTTCTGACATCCTGTTTAAATAAATGAAACAATAAATTTGTTTTAGCAAATAAATTTTTAGTCATTTACAATGACAAAATAATAAATAGATTTTTATAAATAGTTTATAAACCCACTATTGTTGATGCACAAAATTGACATTTTTTTGTTGCAACGATTATTAAAACTAATTTATTTATAGTAAAAATATGTACACGTTTATAACTAACCGAACTAATTAAATCTAATGATATTTAATAAAAACATTTACACTAATTTATATAGCACTGTCATTCGAAAGATAAAGTCACGCACGATTTTAATTCGTCGTATTTATCTCGACACGCGTTAATCACTTATTTATTTAAACTTGAATAGTTTTCTTAATACTGTCGACTTCAAATTACTGAAATAACTGACCTCTGATTTATTTATATCGTTTTTATATATTTCGGCCATCTTTCGAGAATTTTCCACATCTTTTCCAAAAGTTCTACTTGTTGATAGTAGCTTCGTGAATGCTCCCGAAGCTGAACGTTTCAATATATTTAGTATCTAACTTACATTTGTAAAATTAACTGGTAAAAAAACTAAATCGCAACTTAATCGGTATTTAGGGGTAAAATTGTGTATGTTTTTTAATTATTTTTTGTTTCGAAATGACCGTTATACAAATGCGGCCTCTGATTTTACTGATATTTTCGTATAATTAGTTTTGTGGTTTAAAACAGGTTTCATTGTCAAATCTTCAATTTCAAAGTTTTTAAAATTCTAAACTGCAAATTCACATTCAGATTCTGTAAGCTGATTTGTTTTTAAATTGTATGTGTAAAAAATTTCACATTAATCAGCACTTGGAATCCGTTAGACATAAACCTTGTAAAAAAAACCTTAAGGTTTAAATCAGCAGCTCATGACTACAAACAA
Organism: Aquatica leii; assembly: GCA_035610365.1. Classification (NCBI taxonomy): domain Eukaryota; kingdom Metazoa; phylum Arthropoda; class Insecta; order Coleoptera; family Lampyridae; genus Aquatica; species Aquatica leii. The sequence goes on from CM069432.1 coordinate 55,003,355, forward strand.
AACCGTAGTTTCAGGCCAAGAAAGCTTAAACCAGGATTTTTGTAGTTAGTTGATAGGATGCAATATCCCAATTCAAAACAGGACAACCTATTATTTCAACAATTTTTAATAAAATATTGCAAAGAAGATGTTTACCTATCTTTTGCCATTTTCAAAACTATTTAAGAGAATAAGGCTAGAGCCTAGTTTATGGTGAACTAAATTTTTTAATTATCAATTATGTTCCATTGTAGATAAAAATATATCACGAGAGGCACCCGTCTCACCAAAGCTCTCCTGTAGTTACGCCGGTGAAAAGAAGTAACGCTGACGTAGTTTCTACTATTTAAAAACGGTAACTAAACATTTTTATTTAAATTTCTAATGTTATATTAACATGAGCTATTCTAACCTTTAATTTTGTTGTGACTATCTACGTGTTTATGAGTCGTCGTTTTCAATTTTTTTATTTTTAATTAATTTAGTTGATGAGTAAAACTTCTTTAAAATATGAGAGTGGAATTAAGGTTTTGCTAAACTTTCGAAATATTAAGTTAAGTTTTTAAAACATCAAACCAAGTTTTTAAAAAACTATGTTCAAGAGTAGACACACCAAGCTTTTACAGGTTAAGCTTTCAAGCTTTTACAGGTTAAGCTTTCAAGCTTTTACCAAGCTTTTAAGCTTTTAAAACTAATAATATCTTAATGTAAAATGTATACCCCAAAATAAAGTTTATCCAAGGCAATTTACACATCAGCACACAGTGTCAATTGAAGAAATTAAGCAAGTTGTCGAGTTTTAAAAAAGCTGAATTTAGAATTTATACTTCTTACATTGCAACGTTTTCTGTTTATTTAAATATAAAATCGCCCTGAAAATTAATTGCAAGTATTTCAAAATGAGGCACTTTAGAGCAAACCTGTATATGTTAAATTTTTATTTAACGTCACAAGAAATGTTTTCCTTAAGTTTGTAGTCGTTTATCAGTAACACGATTTATACTATTGAAACGTTCGAGAAATTATTTACAAATGCAAGAGCCTTCTAGAAGCTGTCTAGAAGATATAGCGAAAAGTAGGGAACGCTCGAGAAGGATTCGCCGATGTCTATAAATGCCGAAGATGGAAATCGTAGGTCAGTTATTGCTGGAATGCGAATGTGTTAAGAAGATTATCAAGTGGAAATAAATCGTTAGCACGCGTGTGTCTACATAAATAAACCGAGAATAATCGTGAACGTGATAATTAGTGTAAACAAGTTAGTGGGTTTATCTTATCGTCGCGTAAGTGATAGCATATTATTGTTTTATATAAATTTCTGTCAGTTTTTATCCTTAGATATTTAAATTTAATTAGTTCGGTTAATTTAAAAGTGTACATATTTCTAGAATAAGTAAACATAATTTTTAGTAGTTTTAAATAAATTAGTTTTTAATAAATAAATACGTAACACTATCATAACTTCATGACGCGGGAACGCGTCATCAAGTATAGACATTTAAACCTTGCATTGTGAATACTCTGTAAAAGCATTATTTTGTGTCTATTGCCCTGCCTGCAACACATATAAATTTAGTATTGCTATAACCATGAAATGTGTATAGGGTATTTCGTATTATCAAATTAATAATTAAGTAAATGTAACTATGAGTTTAAGTTTATTTATTAATCTATTACCTCAACGTAAAGACGCGTTGTCCCGTCGCTTTTGTTCGAAGTTATGAAATAGCTATTTATATTGTGGCAAATAAGTTGTAACACGTGCCGAGTATGTGTTCCAAAACCATAGATTACATTTGTAGAAGAAGCAAGAAAAAGTTTGGGAAACAGCTTCAAAGTTTGATAAAGTATGGAAAAGCTTGAAAACCAAGGGAGCCTATATTTAGAAACAACAAGCCAATTCATACTTTATCTATAAAAAAAAATGACTTTTAAGCCCAAACCAAGCTTTTACGTTTCAAATCAATTAGTGTTCAGTTAATTCAAAATGGCTGAGTCCCAGAAACATTTTACTTTTTCATTAATAACTAAAAATAAAATATGTAATATCTGTAATATCTGTCACAAAGAGGTTTTACTTTAATTGCGTGTGAAGATTTCACGCACTTAAAATTCTGGTTTTAAACTTTTGTATTTGAAGTTGTTTTGCTGTTTTCTTTCTTTTTCTTTAATGCCATATTTATAAACTACTTATCGGAATTTAAATACCGTTTAGAAATTGTGAAAGACCTCATTTCGAGTTCTCAAAGCTTCTTAAGTCGTTAGTTTTTGAACAGACGTCAAATCATTTTTATTATCATTTAAGTTTGAATCACCATTAATTTCATTAAATTGCTTTGGTCATAAATGGTTTAAATAATATATCAGCTGAAGAAAAGTGAGTTCTATAGTTAATTTATAAACATTTCAAGATTTACCTACTGTAAGGAATTTTATTATTAAAACTAATTTATTTAAACTACTAAAATATGTTTTACTTATAGTAGAAATATGTACACTTGTAAATTAACCGAACTCATTAAATCTAGTAATATTTAATAAAAACACTTAGAGTAATTTATATTACTTACACGAAGATAAGATAAAGTTCGCGGATAGCTTCACACACTTGTTTACACTAAAATCACGTACAAGATTATTCTCCGTATATTTATGTACACACACGCGCTAACGACTTATTTATTTAGACTTGAATAATCTTCTTAACACTGTTGTATTCGCATTACGGCAATAACTGACCTACGGTTTGTTTCTTCGGTATTTATACACGTTTTGGAAATCCTTCTCGAGTGTTCCATATCTTTCGATATACGTTCTAGAAGATGGATAACAACTTCGAGAAGGCTCTTAAATTTCTGAATAACTTTTCGAACGTTTAAATACTCTACAAATGCTACATCATAAGTTATACTCATGTTTTTCTAACAAACTTTAATTTTTTTAAAATCTCCGTTATCACAAAACTGTCGTAAAATGATTAAATAATTTATGAAAATAAGCAAATAATATTAATTAAAGTTTTATAAATACATTTTTGTGAAATTGAAAATTTTTGTAATAAGCGATTAGATATCTCGAGTTTTTTGTACGTTTTAATGGTGTGATTAGATATCGCGTATACGATTAAGTATTGCTGTTCAATGCAATGGTTTTTTTTATATCTTGATACTCAGGAGATTAATGAAACTTTATTTTTGTCATTTAGCGTAAGATCATAAACTACTTCAATGGGTTTACGGAGTGGGGGAGGGCTGAAGGTGCTACAGCACCGGGCCCACCGCTTTAGGGGACCCGTGTGTCACTTGCAGAATGTGCATAATGGACTAAATACTTCGATAATGCTCAATATACAAATAAAAATTAGAATTGTCAGTGGTAATAAAATAACATTGCTGTAGATCAAATAAATAATCTTATTTTAAATAAGTCGACTCGCACACTTCGTGGTAAAACTGTGCGTACCAAGTTGTAAAGAATCATAAGCGTGTGGTAATGTATTTAATCTGAAGATTAATACATAATTTTCTTACACTATTAATTTATAGGCAAAACAACAAAAACACAAATCTAGATAAGTTACCAAAATTAACAACATATTTTACCAAAAATGAATGTAGAGAAAAAATATTTCAGAACTCGGTGAACAATGGTAAAACGTTAGTGATGAAAATGATATTGCTAAAAAATTAATCAACTTTGGATTTGAATAAGAATTAAGATGGAGACGATGTAGATAAATCACAATTGGCATCTATTTCTTTCGCATTTGACATTACTAAAACAGTTATAGAGGATTTTTTTCAAAACAACGATGAAGTTTTCGAAGATTCCGTGCGCAACTATAAAACTTAAAATAGAAAACTGTATAGCAAAATATTTAAAAAATCAATAAACAACGAAGAAACTATTCACTGCAAATTGATTATGTATTCTACTTTTATTGGGAGTATTTACTGTTTTGTGTGTATCGGATTTTCTCATTGTAGTAAAGCAAAAGAAAGTGTAATGTCACATGAAAATAGTGTTAAACATAGGAAATGTATGTTGTGGCTAAAAAGAACGAGTTTGTCTACACATAAATAAATAAAATCCTAGCCGTTCAATTCAATAAAGAAACTGATTTTTGGATAAATGTGTTTAGAAAAATTGTTTGCACAATAAAATAAAATTGTTAGCTGAAAGAAGCTTAGGGTTTCGCGACCATACAGATAAACTTAGTGATGCTAGAAATGAAAACTTTTTAGAAATATTAGAACTCATTGCTTAATTTGATCTATTTTTTAGCACATTGAAAAATACGGTAATGCAGGAAGCGGTGATGTTTCTCGATTTACGAGAAATTTATAAACATAATAAGCAGAGAAGTAAAAAACAAAATTATTAGCAAAATCAAAGAAGCCAAATATTAGTCAATAATTGTAGATTCTAGTCCTGATGTAGCAAATAAGGATCAACTTTCAGTCGTGATTCGATACTGTATTTTTGCAAAGGTACATGATTGGTTTTTGACTTTTCTACCTATATTCACACAAGAGCTTCTTTAAGTTTTGCAGTTTTAGAGTTTCTTGAAAATCATAGAATAAACATCGGCAACTGTTGAGACCAATCGTATGACCATGCAAGTAACATGTCAGGGAAATACAATAGAATGCAGGCCGATATTTGTAGAAAAAACGAACTTGCTTTTTATGTGCCATGTACGGCACGGCACATTCTTTGAACTTAGTTTACCATTCTATTGTTAATGCTTGTACGGATGCAGTGCAACTTTTTACGTATTTTCTTTTCAATTTTTGTTATTACAGCGTTGTTGAGGTTATGTTTGTTTCTACACCATATGTTTGTTGCAATATTGTCAGATTAATATTTTAGGAAAAATACAGAATGGAAACGTAAAGAGCTTGTTTATTTATTATTATTATTTGCAAAAATCACGTGGTGCTGAATCCTCTTAAGTGGAACAGAACCTACTAGTCGGAAACTAATCACACTGCTACTCTACGTAAATCTCTAAACCAAATACTTTCGTGGTAAAATCCATCGGGCTACCGAAAGTGGTAAGAGAATGCGCAAATTTTGAACGTAACACGTAGCGAAAAAGATAAGAAAAAAGATTAATATATTTTTTTGTGGATACAAAGAACTGTATGATTTTTCTGACATAAATTATTTCAATCAGGAATCAGTATTCTGTCTTGTTAGATTAGTTTTATAATTGACAAGAGTTCTGCAAACTACTATCTCTTACTTTAAGGTTTCTCGCAACCAGCAGAAGTTATGAGGGCCTTAAATTTTCAGCAATTATTTCACTTCAAGTGCTTGGAAAAATTGTTCTTGAAACATGTGAAGTGTTGTATACAGATTTATCACAGATTATTTGAAGGTAATTAACTAAAACACTGAAATTAGTAAGGAATTTTGCTGCAGATATTCCGAAATTGATAGAACTACCTCTGTTTCGCCGGGCTGGTTTTCCGGTATGTAGGTTTGATTTTGTACAGTAAGAAGTGGCTTGGAAACTATTGAATAGATGGCTAGTTTGAAATGAAAATGATGTTCTGAATGTTGACTAAAAAAAAGGCAAGGTGGGCTAGAAGTTCCTAAAGAAACAAAACGTACAGAGGTATATGGCTTATTGGAAGTAAGACAAAATTAATAATAAACCTGTTGTCGCTTTGCAAGAACATAACTTCGTTGATTTTGTCTCAAAATATCTGTCATGTTAATATAGGCGTGCTCGGAAGTGAGGTGTCCTATTTCTGCTTCCAAAACTAAATCATTAATAAGTTTTTCTGTGACAAATATTTGGTTTGCATCTAGAACTTTCAGTCTCTACATTTTTGCCAATAATATCACAGCGGTCTTCTCTTAAGTTTGAACCAAGTGTGATGATGTTGGAGCCTCGTTATTGTCAGTTGATTCACTTTTAGATGAATATTACATACAGTACATTTACGATAGTGCTGTTATTTTTATATTTCAGATACCTACATCTAAAGAAGAATAAATAGAAATAGCAAAAATGTATGAAGAACGATGAAACTTTCCTGATCGTCTTGGTGCAATAGATGGGAAGCACATAGCAATTGTTCCACCGGCTAAAAATATTTTTATAATTGTAAAAAACACCATACTCTGGTTTTTATGAGAATATTCAAAATACCAATTTATGTACATTAATGTTGACATAAATGGTAGAATATCCGATGGAGCAGTACTACAAAATACTGTATTATTTGAAAAATTAGAAAGAAGTGAATTACATATTCCAAGCAGTAAAACGTTAACAGGAAGTGACCAAAGTTTGTCATATGTGTTTGTGGCAGACAAAGCGTTTCCATTGCGCACCAACATGATAAAGCCGTTTCGGCAAAAGGAAGAATGAAAAGTTCTGAATTGCAGATTATTTTTCGCTAGGCTTTTGGGATACTGCCATCACAATTTTGGATATTTTATACTTATATAAATTTAGAACCCAAAAATATCTATAAAGCAGTTAAAATTTCCTGTGCATTACATAACTTTTTAATTAAGCACTAAAAAAGTTCTTATGCTCCCCAAATTGTTTCTATAGACAAAATTTTGAACACAGTACTATAATTTCTAAATATAATATACAAAACAGTAGCATAGAAAATTTAGAAAGTAGAAACCCAGGAAATACTTTGAACACCGCGAAGATTTTCCAAGAAAATTTTATAAATTATTTTAATCAGGAGAGAAGAGTATCATGGCAAGATAATCATGTAAATTAAATTATGTTAAAACAAGCAAAGTAGTTCTAAATTTAAAATCTTAAGCTTTCGCGGTTGTTATGTTTATGATCATAAGCGACTTAGACCGCGTAGTAGTTAAACACCCAGACTTAGGGTTGGTTCTAGTCTATTCTTGAGAGTTAGAATAACGAAGTCAATCAAACTGTAACGGAAACATAAGGTTCGTTAATAACGCTAATCGTTATTGGTATAAATATCGTCATTTACACTTTTTCTTTCAGTGGCATTTACCACTCTCAAGATGCAAGCTGCAATGTCTTGCAAAACGTCAGTTTGTTTGGGTTCATGTGTGTTATTTAAGATAATAAAAAATTACATATCTTACAATTATTTTCGTTATCACTATCTAAGTTGTATGAAGACTCCTTGGTAGTGCATTGATCATATACACAATTAAATAAATTGTAGTACCACAATTTAATACAGTACAAATCATCAGATTTTAAAGATTGTACATATTTCTTCTTTTTCTTGCTAAAATTCAAATTATTGATTTAATTGAACTACTGCTTTGTTTGCTTCTAGCTCAATTTCTTCTCCGGTGATGTCATTTTCGTGTGTTGAATTACGTGGCAATACGATGCGATGCAATAAACTATAGCGCTATCTTAAAAAAATGTTGTGCTCCAAAGTTAAGGTTAATCGGTTGCTAAATGCGCGTTTCCTCAAATTATAGTCAGATAACGTTCTCACCTGACAACGCTTTAAGTAGATAAATCAACTAATGCAAATCCAAACAGTATATTTATACAGTATATTATTATGCTAACGACAACATAAAAAAATAGCAAGTAAAATAAGAAATATATAACATCCAATTGTATTCAAACAATATCACAATAAAACTAGGACCTTTAAATTAGGCAACACTTTGACACAAAGCAGTAAATAGCTTAACGTTGCATTCACTAAATTAAAGTTGATGAACACAAAAATTTTTGAAATATCATGAAATTATAGTAGTTACACAATAATAAAACCTAGAGTACCGTTCAAAACTTGTTACATAAATACAAAAGGTTAGTGGGTTAATGATGATAACAAGTGTAAGTCAAGCCGTTCTTATAAAAAACTAGGTACTTACTGAGCGTTTCTAATACGCGATTAGCTAGTTTCACATCCAAAACATCCCCTTAAAATTCTTTCAAGTTAAGCTAATACACATATACAATCATGCTATCATAAATAAGATGCTAAATGTTTCATACATTAATTAAAACCAAAGTGCGCTAAGCTTCTCGTAGTCTAATAAGGCCCATATACATTTCCACATTTATAAAATACTCTATATTATCAGTTTATGCTCTAAAATAGGAATAAAATAAAAACTACTAAAATAACTCTAAAATACGTTCGGTCTTCTTACTTTCAACTTATTTTATCTCAATTTTAAGGTTAATATTTTGTCCGAAGTGTATTTTAATCGTAAAAGTAAGTTAGGTCAGTTACATATTTTAAAAATACGTTCATAAATGAAAGATGTTGAAGACGAAGAAAACATTCGCGAAGTAAATGAGATGAAAAACAGAAATTACAAAACTTATCGTCAACGTAGAGATCCTTTTCAGGGTTTCAACGACAGAAAATTTTGAAATAGATATAGACTATAAAGAAAGATAAACTTCAGAAAATGTTAGGAAAATAGACGTTTCCACTATTACAAGTCTTAATTGCCCCCAGATACTATTCAAAGGACTGTTATCAGACAGAAATAAGTAATTTAGATACCTATAAAATGTTACTATATAGTCATATGAACGTATTTTCCTCAGGTGATATCCATGGTGTATCTCAACCAACAGTGTTTCGCATAATTGCTAATGTGTCAAAAACTTTAGCACATCTTTTACCGCGTTTTATACATTTTCCCCCTCAAATAAATCAACTTAGGATGGAATTTTAGAATGTAGCTGGTTTTCCAAGAATTGTTGGTGCTATCGATTGTACCCTCATAAAAATTATTTGTCCTAATAAAGAAAGTGCTCAGTTATTTATTAATAGAAAAGAGCAGTATTTATTAAATGTGCAGCTTGTTTGTGATGCTCAAAAGAGAATATTAAATATTGTAGCCCGTTGGAGAGGTAGTGCACACGACTCACGTATTTGGGAAAATTATACATTAAAAGAAGAATTTGAAGTAAGTAGATACGTTTGTTACTTTGTAAGATGATATATGGTTTATATTAATGTAGACAGGAAGATTAAATAATATTTTAATTGAGGACTGTGGTTACCCTCGTCGGAGACATCTTTAACCCCGTATCTACAGCCTCAAAATAAAGCACAAGAAAGATACAAATATGCAAATTTTAGAACACGAAATGTCATAGAGAGAACTTTTGGTGAATGGAAAGGAATGTTTTGAGCTCTTAGGAATACATTGACAAAAACTGCCATTGTTGCTATGATTGTTTTATACTACATAAGAAAGGCTCGAGATGATAATGCTGAATACGGTAATAAATGTATACTATTAATTGAAACAGTGCTAGTCTAATCAAATCCAGCTAATCAAACTAGAAGATACAATAACTCGCTTAAATAACAAACTAGAAATGTTTTTCGACAGCACTTTACAAATCGTGATTTATTAATACATTTTTTCTTAAACTAATCTTCGTTTGCATTAATTTCAATTGTTAATTTTTTAAATCTTAATATTTTTTCTTTTCATGCTCCACTTTATGCATGTGCATAGCCTGTTCATATTTTTGTTTTTGTAGTTCCAAAACAGCCTCTTCATATGAACTCATGACTTTTCTTCATTTTTCTCCTAAAGCCCTATCTAGAAATTAACGGTTTTTTGCGGGTGCTTCCCTGTTTTGAGCATAACTGCACATTAGATTTCTGTAAAAATAATATAATTTAATAATATATTACTAGTTAGATTGCATTTTTTTCAATACCCAGTGTTTAGTTGTTCGCTGATGCTTGAATAAAACTAATTTGTTTCGAATAAAACTTATATTTAACACACATACATAAAAATGAAACTTGAAAGTGCAAAACTTAACACGTGTGTTCACCCTTGTGGATTCGTTCTTCATCTACGACTCTGCCGGTGGTAACACCCTTATGCCGGACAAACGAATTCAAAGCGTATCAAATTACAGGATACATAAATTTACAAAATGTACATTATTTAACATAGCGACCACCTTAAAACGATTACGTTTTAATAAACCTAACTAAAAGCATGAAAATGTATAGAAAAAAAAATAAACATTATATATACCGACATAGCTATTAAATATAGAACATACAAATAAAATAAATTGGGTATAATGCTGAATTCACTTAAAAAATTAAAATACACAAATAAAATAAAACTGATAGTGCATAATCGCAAATAAATTTAAAATATACAAATAAAATTATAAATTGTAAGTTTATAAAACACTGTAACAGTAAAGTTTAGTACTACACTATAACTTCATTGTTTTGGTAAAGCACAAATTTTTGCAAAGGATCGCAGCACAACACCGTTTGCAGTTTTAACACTAACCACTCTCACTATTCCATCTTTACCGGGATGTACTTCAACAATTCGTCTAAGTTTCCATTGAAGCGGCGGGACGTTGTCTTCCTTAATAACAACAAGAGTATCTTTCTTTAATAGCGAATAATTTGTTTTCCATTTTGTTCGTTGCTGCAGTTCTGAGATATACTCTTTGTTCCATCGTTTCCAGATATGCTGATGCAATTGTTCTATCCTTTCAAACGTACATAAACGATTTTCTGGCAACGTTAATACATTTGGATCTGGTAAAGTTGTTAACTTTCTTCCAATCAAGAAGTGAGCGGGTGTCAAGGGTTGAAAATCATTTGGATCAGTGGACAAAGGACTAAGAGGGCGCGAGTTTAGAATTGATTCAATATGCGCTAACAAAGTACACAATTGCTCAAACGTAAGTAGAGCGTTACCAATTACTCTTCTCATATGATGTTTAATACTTTTAACGCTAGATTCCCACAATCCTCCAAAATGAGGAGAATGAGGTGGTATAAAATGCCACTCAATACCAATCTTTGAAGAAGCATGCGATAAGTTTTTATTATTAACTTTCAAAAATTTATAAAGTTCGAATAATTTTGAATTTGCGCCTACATACGTTGTTCCATTATCCGAATAAATTTTTAACGGTATTCCTCTGCGTGCGATAAAGCGTTTCAATGCCAAAATAAAACTATCAGTGGTTAAATCGCTAACCAGCTCAATCTGCACCGCTTTAGTAACTAACCAAATAAAAAGACAAACATAACATTTTGAGCATTTACTTCCTCTACCCTTGCGATCTTTAATCAGTAAGGGACCAGCATAATCAGTACCCAGAATAGAAAATGGAAAATTTTGTGTTACTCTTTCAAATGGTAAATTACCCATTATTGGATTGATTAACTTCGGAGCAACTCGAAAACATTTGACGCATGAATTTACAACACTTTTAGCTAAATTTCGGCCAGATGTGGACCAAAACTTTTCACGTAAGGTAGACAGTAAAAGTTGTGGTCCAGCATGCAATAACCTATTATGTTCGCGTTCAAACAATAACTTAGAAAATAAATGTTTACCAGAGATTAAGTACGGGTGTGTTTTATCAAAATTAAAATCAGAATTCATTAATCTACCACCTACGCGTATTAATCCGTCATTATCTAAAAATGGAGAAAGACTTATAATGTTACTGCCTTTGTTTAAAAGTTTACCTTGACTAAGAATTTTTATTTCACAAGGAAATGATTGTGACTGCGATAAACGAGTCAAGCAGAGAAGAGAATTATCTAATTCCTTTCTAGTTAAAAACCCAATGATTTTTGAATTAGGATTTAAACAATTGTTTTTAAATCTCAAACAAAATGCAATTGTTTTTTCTAATACACTAAGATCTGAGTATCGATCAAAGGGAAAACAATTGATATGAGTACTGTTAAGACTATGTACAGTATTTTTTCTTTCAGGTAATTCATCCGTTGTTTCCTTTAAACTAGGCCAAAGCGTTTCAGGATTATATAAAAATTCTGGACCGTTCCACCATAAATCATTATTTTCAAGTACTGAAGGCATAACACCCCTGGATAATAAATCAGCCGGGTTAAATGCGGTGGGAACATGTCTCCAATTATAATTACCTGTCAGAGTTTGAATTTCAGCAATTCGATGTGAGACAAACGTTTTTAATTGACTAGGCGAGGTTTTAATCCAACCAAGAACAATCATGGAATCTGTCCATAGGTAACAACAAGAAATAGGACAATCTAAAGCGTTATATACATGTTTCACTAATCTACTTAGCACAAGCGCTCCGCAAAGTTCAAGTTTTGGGACAGTAATTGTTTTTAACGGAGCAACTTTGCCTTTAGAACAAAGCAGTTTGCAATGAACGTTACCATCATTCGATATGCATCGAATGTAGACACAAGATCCATAAGCCAGGGTGCTAGCATCTGAAAATCCATGTATTTCAACAACCGTTGAATGTGCAGAGATTACGTGTCGAGGAATTTTTAGGTTGTTCAGTTTTGCCAATTCAGAGCGAAAATTAATCCACTTAATTTGTAAATCCACGGGAATGGATTCATCCCAATCTAATTTGTGCAACCAAAGTTGTTGCAGAACTAATTTGGCGACCACCGTGCAAGGATTAAGCAGTCCCAACGGATCAAATACTTGAGATAAGTCCGATAAAATTGATCTTTTCGTAGTGCTACTTTCTTTATACTCAGATATTGAATAAACCAAATAATCGGTTTCAAAATGCCACGAAATGCCTAACGTTTTTGTATATTCATTAGAACCTAGATTTAATAAATGTGGGTGAATAAAATCAGTATTTACATTTTTCAATATTCGAGGGTCATTTGCAATCCATTTTCTTAATGGAAAACACTCTGAATTTAAAACTTTGAGTAAGTCGGCACACAATTCTTGTGCTTCTTCAAGAGAATTAGAACCTGATAGTAAATCGTCTACATAAAAGTTATTGCATATGATTTTTGACACCTTTGGATAAGTAAGCTTACAATCAATTTCCAATTGATGTAAACTTCGAATAGCTAAGAACGAAGCGGAAGCCGTGCCGTACGTAACAGTATTTAGTTCAAATGCTTGGATTTCTTTAGAAGGATCGTCTCTCCATAAAACACATTGCAAATGCCGTTGAGAATGATGGACTAACACTTGCCGATACATTTTCTGTATGTCAGCCGAAAACACATACCGATATGAACGAAAACTTACTAAAATAGAAAAGAGGTTGCGTTGCAGTACAGGTCCGACCATTTGCAGATTATTTATAGAATATCCAGACGTAGAGGGAGAAGAACCATTAAACACAACACGTAATTTTGTGCTAACGCTCTCTTCTTTAAGCACACCATGATGAGGTAAGAAATAAGAGTCTTCGATATTGCATTGTGTAGGGGTCATGTGACCAAGATCACGGTATTCACGCATAAATTCAAAGTATTTAAGACGAAGAGACTCGTTGTTTTTAAACCTTTTTTCAAGAGAATGTAAACATTTTACACCATTGAAATAAGAATTTCCTAATTTTGTCGAATCATGTTTGAAAGGAATCTTAACAATAAATCTGCCGCAGTTGTCTCTAGTGGTATTGGTAACATAATGGTTTTCACATTCCATTTCTTCGACAGACATTGGATTAGAAGAAGGTAATTCTTCCAGTTCCCAAAAGCGTGAAAGCTGGTCTTGAATACTCAAAGAAGAGGATATAAAACAACTGACTTGACCTTGAACAGTGTCTTGCTTTAATGAACCGCTAACAACCCAACCAAGACGAGTATTTTGCAATTTGGGTTGATTTCGTCCAAGAGATATTTGACCAACAGATAATAAATCATAAAAACAAGTGACGCCTAAAAGAATGTCAATCTCTCCAGCAACATTAAATTCTGAATCCGCTAAGAAAACATCTGTTGTAATATTCAAATGAAAAATATTTACTGAAACACTTGGAATTGTGCCAGTTATCAAAGGTATTACTAAACAAGAAATGTCAAGTGAAAATGTCGAATGCATAGCCATCAAATGAATTTTACATTGTGAATCAATTTGTGAAAGAGAATTAGCTATCCCCATTACGTGTATCTTTGCCTCACTTTTTGGCAAACCTAATTTTTAAACAATTTAGTAGTAATAAAGTTGCTTTGACTTCCAGAGTCAAGAAGCACTCTTGCCTGGTGATATTTGCCATTCGAATCAAAAACATTAACAATTGCAGTAGATAATAAAACAGTGCTGTTGTTGGAAACAAATGATGAAATTGTGGCATCGATAGTTGAAGGGTTCGGACCTTCTTCTAGAGAAGGATTTCTTGAAATATGTAGAAGCGTATTATGTTTTGATTTACAAAATACGACATCTATACATTGATCTACAATACTTTGAAGTATGGCCTTTACTAAGACAATTTAAGCACATACCGAGATTTCTCACTTTTGTAATTCGCTCCAGAAGTGTTAAGTTCTTTAAATTTCTCGCAGCTGTATATTAAGTGAGCAGCTTTACAAAAGTGACAAACGGGATCAGTCGCAACCAAAGATTTTGAGCGCGTTTCACGAAAATCGGAAGAATTAACCTTTTACTTTGTTCAAGCGTAGATAACAAAGAAGCTTTCTTTCTAAAAATTTAATGAGTTCGCTTAATTGAACGATACTATTATCTGTTCTTGCATTCTCAAATTCCCTTGAACTATTTGGGTCCAATTTGGAATACAACAAATGCACCAAAAATATATTTCTTTGATCGATAGGATCTACTAAAGTATCTAAAGACCTTAAATTTCTTTGAAACGAATCGATAAAGTTTCTAATTTTTATAGATGACTCATTAATAATTTTTTCTAAGCTAAACAATGATTTAACGTGATGAAATATCAGCGTTCGCGAATTATTATATCGGTCGTTTAATCCATCCCACGCAATTTTATAATTTAACGCGGTGGTAGGAATGTTCTTAAAAGATTCGGCAGCTTTACCTGTCAACGAGGCTCTAAGGTAATGCAACTTGTGTACATCGACAAGATCGCTATTCTCGTGAATAAGGCTAGTAAACATGTCGCGAAAGTGCAACCATGTTTCGGGATTGCCATCAAATGTAGGCAATTCAATCGAAGGTAACTTAATATGGCGCTTTTTAATTTAAGATTCAGGAAAACATGCACGAGAATTTGAATTAGAAGACCTTAATGAAAGTCTAGATACTGACCCTAACTGAAAGGGCGAGCCTTCGCGTGAATCTATCGCTTTAGATTCATCAGAATTACTCAAATAAACGTTTGCAATAGACATTAATTTAAAATATCTTTCTTCAAAATTAGCTGTTTCTGCATATTCATTTTCTAAATTATCGGAATTGTTTTCAATTTGATCTTGTATATCACAAAATAAATTTAAAAGCGGTTCAACGGTAGACACTTGCATACGCAAACGCGTCAAATCTTCTACTGATAACGGCAAATTATTATCAACATGAATTTTTAATTGATTTAAATAAGTTTCAAAACGAGTTAGTTTTGCCTTAATTTGTCCCCGTTTCTTAATTGGATCCATAATGCGTAATTTAAAAAAAGTTAAAAATCGAAAATAAAACAGCAAGCGTCGAGGAAGCGTCGGTGCTTAAAATGAATGATGAACGAATGTAAGCAAGCGTCAATTTAAAACAAATTTATTCCCAAATTTGAATCGCAATAATACCTAAAGAATTGCTTACGAAGCGTCAAACAATTGTGTACGTTATTATAGCGTCGATAAAAAGGAAGGAATAAATGGAATCACTTACTTGTACGATTACGTGTTGAAACTGCATCAATTAAGTTTATTCGAAATATGTACTTCTTGCATCCGGCTCTGTAGGACCAAAATGTTTAGTTGTTCGCTGATGCTTGAATAAAACTAATTTGTTTCGAATAAAACTTATATTTAACACACATAAAAATGAAACTTGAAAGTGCAAAACTTAACACGTGTGTTCACCCTTGTGGATTCGTTCTTCATCTACGACTCTGCCGGTGGTAACACCCTTATGCCGGACAAACGAATTCAAAGCGTATCAAATTACAGGATACATAAATTTACAAAATGAACATTATTTAACACCCAGTTTCTGCATCTAAAATGTATTCTTGCACATCTTGCCCTTCATTTTTTTTAGTGGTGTGTAACTATTGTTTCTCTGTAAAATATTAATTGCTATTAGTATTGCAAAGTAAACAAAGTTAGAGTAACATACTATGTAATCGCTGTCTGATTGCCATTGATTTAGCTTAAAGTCAGCTGCACTGATTTTCACTTATAAATAATCTGTATTAGTTAGTTTTTTAGGAAGTGAAACACCATCGGTTTCACGTCAGGACCGACTAAAAGTTGATATATTTTTTTTGCTATTGTCTTCCATCGCAGGTATGCAGCACGTAAATCGTGCCATTTACAGTCTGGAGGTCCGCCAACAACCTTTAACATGCCTTCCAAACAAACCCACTTTACTTTCTTTCGAGCATTTTTGTCATTAGATTTGTCCTTGAAGATGTTCGAATGCTCCCTGATGAAACCAAAAATTTTTGCTTTTTCTTCAAATGAAAAACCGTCCTCTATTCTGCCATATGGAAAACTTGAAATAAAAGTAGTGTATTATCAAAATGAATTTATACGTAAAACAGAGCACAAGTGACGTTAATTTTAGGTTTTCACTGATTTAAACAAAATCAAGCCATAAATTCGATCTTAATTGCTTACCTGAAAATTAAAAACAAATTTAAAATCTGGTTTCTAAGTTGTGTGTATACTTTTATTGTAAACCTAAAACAATATCATATACTTGTAATACTATACAACAAAAAAATACGATAACATAAACGAACACGTACAGTAAAAATCTGAAGTTAACAAAATCTTAAAGAACCGTGAAAAACGCGATTTCGAGTTATCTATTGTGCTTTGACCTTTTTTTGAAAAAGTTTTAGAATT
Source organism: Aquatica leii (assembly GCA_035610365.1). Classification (NCBI taxonomy): domain Eukaryota; kingdom Metazoa; phylum Arthropoda; class Insecta; order Coleoptera; family Lampyridae; genus Aquatica; species Aquatica leii. The sequence continues at coordinate 55,020,094 of CM069432.1, forward strand.
AAATTCCTTAGAAACTAATGAAGTCATTTTTTAAGTCCGCCATGTTAAAATATTTTGTCACATTTTAAAGGTTTGTTTTAGAAAAACGTAAACACCACTCAAACTATTACGTTTTAAAAGTATCACCAGCTACTTACGTAATATTAGTTGTATATTGTTCTTTATCAATATTTTCTTAAGTAAAAAATATTTAAAAAATTTTTGTTATTTTTCTATTAAAAATTGCAGGTTTATTTAACATTTTTTCTGTTTGATTAATTTTATTTTAGCAGTTATACTTAGATTTTGGAATACAATAAAGTATAATTGATTTACACTTATAAATAAACCGAATGTATTACTATATTTTCTTAATAAACTTTATTTTTCAAAATTTTTCAGTTAATAAATAAACATTAGAGCACAACATTACAATAGGTACAGTAATTTACCTGCCACTTAAAGCTGTTTATACTTTACATTTCACGTACATATACAATCTAATACAAATAATGTTCTGAACATAAACACAAGAAACCTTAATAAATACTTATATCAGAACAGGACCAGAACGTTTCTTGCGGTCCACAACCAAGAGCTCCTTGTCCGTCCTCGCAAATACCCCACCTATTTCCTAAAGAATAAGATTTAGTTAAAACATTTTACATTATTTCAGTTTTTGTTAAAAGTACCTGTTTTGTAATACCACCTTAAAGTACAATGACTACATTTAAAAGTGGGAGGCAGATTAATTCGATTGCTTATAGAAAATTGCCCTGAATACACATTAAACCATTCTTCGCCATTTTCAAACGTTAAATTAGTAAAGCAATCTTCAGTTTCAGGTTTAGAATTGTCTTCTATTTTACATAAGCTGCAAAATTTTTAAATAATTGCATTCTATGTAAGAGAATAATGAATTACCTGTATTTAAATTTTCCCAAATGATTTGCAGTTAATCTTATATTAACATCAATTACACTTCCTGAAGGATATGTAGCAACAATGTACCCTAATCCGTAAGTTCCAGTGTTTTCGTTTTTTCTCGGAACTGGATCTCCATAGGGATCACCGCAAACTCCACATTTTCCGTTATTTAAATCCCATTGCACCTATAAATAATGAGGTTTGCGTTTAATTTTTTAACACACCAGTTTGTAATCTTTTACAAAGGAACGAGTAATATATATAATATAAACTTGTTTTCAGTTGTAATTAATAATATTTTTCAAACGTATTTATTGTTATTCGCAAATTTTAGCTTTCACAGATGTTACAAAACTTACACCGTATCCTCCGCAAAAGTTTTCATTGTCATCATAATTTATTGGAAACGAATCGTTAAATCTCCATAATGAACTTCTGTTCGGTGGATCTAACATCATTCCATGGCTATCTATAGTAACTATAAATGCACTAAACGTTAATAATCCCACAAGTGTTACGCCCATTTTTATAATTCGAAAATGCTTTAGACAGACTATAGTAAGCTTTGCGAAATAATTTATATTTATATCATCTTGGCAAATAATAGGTAACAAATATCTCAAATAGATTAGTGAATAAGGTACTTATCAATTCCAAGATAAGCATATTTAAAAAAATTTGATGAGTTTTTAAAAACGTAAAAAGATAACAGATTATTTAAAATTAATCATGTATACTAATAGTAGTAATACTTAATTTTACTAAACTCGTCTAATAAAAGTGCTTTATTAACACTACATAAACATTATTAAGTCATTGAACAATTGCAGCATATAATGTTAACGTCATAAAATAATAGTGTTAAGTTGCGCTAACGTTTGTTTAATGTTTCTCATAATCTAATCGGTTAAAAGTTTATTCGTATCTAATATAAGACAAAAAATATTGTAAAATGTTATATTCCAAGGAAAAAAAATTATAAAATTAATTTTTAATAAAACAAAATTAAAGTGCGTTACAGATTTTTTTACACCAGTTTTAATTTTTTATTTCGGCCTTTTCTAAGCGGTAATATTTTAATATTTGTGAAACAGCTTAACATATCAGTGAAATGCGCCTTTCAAAAATTTGTGCTACAAAAATAGATAATCATGAACCAGCACATTGAATAGAATATGCTGCCCTACTTTTTTGTACTAATAACTTGTTTACGCAACAAAAAATTCCACTCAAATCTATAAACTTTCCAGTGTGGATTATTTAGGTTTTTGTAAATAGAATCACATTATTGTTTTGTTTTTAATAAGTTTATTGTTCAGACATAAATATGACTCTCTTGTGTTCACTTCAAACATGGAATTTTTTTCTAAAAAAATCGTCGTAGGCAGGATTCAAACCTATATTATATCAGCAAATTCATTTTAAATTATAAATGAAATATTTAATAAACTGTTAATGTTAGAATTTTTTTTATTTGAATAAATTGTTGGGAAAATTATCTCGATAAGAAACTGTAAAAATAATTCGAATAATTTACATACGTACAAAATTATATAAGAAAAACTTTTAAAAATAGCAGATACACCCACTTCCGGTTTCTTTATCAGGCCCATCTTTTGATAGAATCAAGAGAATATAAAAAGCTTCCATACCAAATTTTAAGTGACTAGGACTTGGTTCGAAACTTATTGTGGGTACATTGTTACACACACACAGACACACGTACGGACACCAAAAATGTTTATGTAAAAAATACATTTTTCTGATTCAGAAGACCTTGAAAAGTAAAATTCTGCAAAAAAAATTTTTTTGCAAAAAAATTGCGATCGCTATACTTTCCTTATAGAACAGTAAAAAAAATAACAAAATGTAATTACTGTCTGTTGGCTGTTTCTTATAATAATGACAGAATTATTCATGTAGACAAAAACAAATTTTAAGTGAACTTACGTTTTCTAATAAATAATGTAAACTATTAAACAAAACGTACTTGCTAGAGACTACGCCAGTTTGGCTAAAAATAATGTTTAAGCATCGATTATATACGTTTATAGATACCGGTCGCTTAAGAGAATTGAGTGTTCAAATTCAATGTTTCAATTTTTCCAGTAGATGCTGCTAAGATTAATAATTTTAAACTAGCTTGTAAATTCGAAATAGCATAAACGTGTTCAAAGTATAAACTTTGTTAGGTATATAAAACTGTATCACCTTAGATAAAAAACAATTGTTTACTTATGGATTGGAACACTGCATTATGTCTTGCTATCTAAACAATTAAATTATTCTATATACAAAATTTGGTTTTAACAATTCAGTGTCTAAATCATCTAAATTTAAATTATTTTAAGATTAAACATTAAGTTAAACATTTTAGAATATTAATGAATATGTACAGTCTAAAGTTCTGTTCAACTATATAAGTATTTCTTCACAACCGATTACAGGGTCTGTGAGGATTATGTTGTGGGTACCAGAGTTTTTTTTATAAATGCTATAAGAGATCTATAAAATGTTTTTGGCGTTTAGAAAGAGTTTGTTTTGTACTAATAGTTTTGAGGTTTTTTTCCGTACGGCGAACAAATAGAGTTGAGTCCCTCTTAATAAATCCGCGCTAAATTTAAATAAATTTTTTTATTGCTTAAAATTTTCAAGTCAGTATCACAATAAACACCTGTATTTTAATGACATACTTCAGTTTAGTGTTTGACAACTACTTATTTGGAGTTTTTAGTTTCTGTCATTTCCATTAATTTGACAAATCCTAAATGTCTTTTTTTATACAGAATGTTATTTAAACTCCCAGAAAATATGTTATAGTTTTAGTTCGTTAATTTTGTTAATATGCACAAATTTAATGAATCTGTCGTTTATACGCGTTTTAAATGTTTAGTTGTTCTCTCCAAATGTTATTTAATAATTTTTTTAAATAAATCGTGTAACTAAATCAATAAATAAAGTTGTAACCGAATTTATTTCTTATAAGTAGGCATTTTTAATTTTGTACATTTATTGAAAATGCTATCCTACATGTTTCAATCTGCAATGCCTATGAGACAAATTTGTCTCTTCATACATTGTTTTAAATTATCATACATAATTGAAGAAGAGGCTTAACTCTATCTTTTTGCCGTACAGCGTTTAGTGACAAAAACGCCCAATTTACACGAAAACTCATTAAATAACTATTTTTTATGTCCGCGACAGTCATGATCGCTATTGTTTCTTATAACCGATAACTTAAACAAACAGTAATCATTTTTGTAAGAACTTCAATTTATTATTGAAATTAAATATTTATTTTATTTATTGCGTTATCATAGTCGTAAATAACCTAAGCATGACTAGTGCCAACCAAATTCGCGCAAAAAGTCCTATCTAACATTTGTACAAATACGCTAGAAAACTGTAAAACAATAGCTAAGAAGGGGCTATTGAAGTACACTTTTGTTACCGACATCTACTAAAAATTTCAACGACCGCAGCGCTGTATGCAGTATCCAGAACTAAAACTTCTTGTAACCTTTTTATGAGCGACACGCTTTTAACCAATAACCGAGAATCTATAAAGGTATATAATCAATGGTTTCAACTTATAACGCTACCGGTCAGATACTTTTTCGTACAAACGGTAAAAACTACAATAGTAGTTTTATGAATTTCTTCTAATGAAAAGCTGATTTTGTTACCCTTTGGTTAAAGTTTATGACATTTTGTAGTTTGAGATTGCAATTTTTTGTTTAAAGAAGTTTTCATTGCAAAGTTTCACTGTAAATCATTGGTGGCTGGTCTATAAGAGCTCTAGGGGCGCAAGCCCTCCAGATTTTTATTAAAACAAAACAAAACAATACCAATTATTACGAATTAAAATCTTTAAAAATATTTATAGGATATAGGTATCCTCTACTTTGTATTACTCTAAAACATTAATTTAATATGGTCGTCGTTCAAAGCAACGTATATTAAATAGGTAATTTTTTTTATGTGGGGGCTACAATTATTTGAGCCCATGGCTGTATATGTAGCAAAGCATTCTAGCGTGACGTCGCGACCCCTACTACGAGATTTCATATGCAGTTTTAACATGCGAAAGGGCTCTCGCGTTTGTAGTTTGCGATGATTTCAATTCAGTAATCAATTAATCATGAAGCACTCGGAGTTGCACGGCGTATTGTAAGTCAAACGGTATATTTGCGATACGTAATTTTCAAGACATGCAAAGAAGTACTGTACATTTTTTTAAACTAATTTGTAAGGCTGTTGTTGAAAGTTAAAATGATTTTTTTCAGAAGACTATTAAAATACCGCATTACAGTTTTATCGAAAAGAAAACAATAAAATGAAGTTGATCGTAACATATCCGTTAAATCATACCAGATGATACTACTGTTTTTGAACGTCTACACATATTCAAATAATCTTATTTTACGTTTATTGTTAATCAGCAATGAGTGTCGAAAGAAATCGTCGCAGTGCTTAGCAGTGTCAAATCAGACAAAACAATATGAAAAATTAAAATGAAATTTAATTCTTTGCAAACTACTTTTCTTGCCAAATTTAGGAAACAAGAATCTTTTCGATGTTCTGGTGCTAGAGATGAAAAGGTAAATTTGCGATGGCATAATATATTAATAAGTAAATATTTATTTTACTATTAGCTATACACCTCTACATTATGGTATTTTGATAAGATGTACTTTGTACGAAAACATCAAATGCTAAGATAGTCAATTGACAGCCATATAAATTTATATCATAAAATATAATCAATTTAACTATGGTAAGCTGTGTTAAGTTTGTAGAAAACACTTAAGAACTTTATACCACAATGGATTCAGTGGATCAAGAGGAGTTAAATGAAGGAAATAAAAACAGATTTAACATACTCTTATTTATATATTACAGTTATGGCTGGTCCAATGCTTGCTGCCATATAGTATCACTTTCTGTTTTTTGCTACATTGTTAAAAGCGGTGTATTAACTAAATATCTTATAGATAGAAGAGGTAACAGAATATGAACTACAAGACGAGGGTTCGTTACAATTGGCATCTCCTAGTCACACTTCCGCTTGTAGTCGCATTTTCTCATGTGCCAGTAAATCAATAACCGTAGATACGGCAACTAAGAAAAAAACAGATAAGTTAATAGAATTTAATAAAACCCAAAATCGATTGGCAAGAATGCCAAAAACACTCTCAACTATTCGTCGAACTCTGGACAATCTGTAATAATAATCAATGAAATTAATGAACTACATACAAACCCCAACATTAGTTGCCTGTAATTAAATATTCGACATTCATAACTTAAGTGTCTTGACGAATAGGGTCTTAATATATTGTTGGAAAGAGGAAAAGCGTCATCGACTATTATAACATATGGTACTTTTAGTGAACGGCCAGGCAATGCTTTAGGAGGTGGAAAATTGACAGCATTAGTGATCATTGCGGTAAAAAAAACTTTCTCAAAATACACCTCCATCACTAATTCTGCCATTTACCCCAACATTCACATAAAAATTTGTATTGAGCATCATCTAAAGCAAGTAGAATTATCTTATGATTGCTTTTATAATTAAAAAAATAAGAACTATTAAAATGTGGTGCACTAAATTTTATGTCTTCCGTCAAGTGCTCCTAAGCAGTTTACAAAATCCCACTTAGCATAAAAATCATCAGCAATTTGATTCCATTCTGCTTTAGTTGCTGGCATCTGAAACAAACTGTTTATTTATTATGTCCATATTTTTACTTTTTAATTTAATTGTAGAAACCTTAAATACTCATTTTTTTAATTAGTATATATGGCTGCAGAGATCTCTAATACAAATTTTGAAATTGTACTTTTATGTACTCGAGTACTGTACATTAGAGATCGATACGTTTCGCCAATCGAGAGAAATCGCAATGTTATTTGCAACTTATAATATAAGACATTAGTACCTATTTCAATGTATGTGTTACATATATATTATTTTGCCTATGTCTTGCTGAAACTGACTCACACATAAAAGTATCTGTTTTTGATATTTTATTTTCAATACATGTTAATAACATGTCAAAGCTTTCATTTCTCATTTGTAAATAATTGTGATAAGATCATCTTCACTTAGAAGTTCCATATTCATTATTTGCAAGACGCCTTTCCCTTCTTGTCTTTTGCAAATCCATTTACGAGTTTTTTTGTCGTGTTCGCCTTGTTTTAGCAGAGTGAGCGATAATAGCAGCTGTACGAGAAACTAAAGCAGCAATAGTTGCTTTTTCTAGATCACTGTCACTACTACTTTTACATAAAAATTTGACATGGTTCAAGAACACGATAAATGCCAAGCAGAAGAATCAATATCAGATTGCTTTCATAAGCTGACGAACATATCCTAATGTTTAAGCCGCTGCTTCTTGGGAACGCCCATAAATTTCCCGCACACTTTCTCGCGCACATTTTACATAAAATTTTAAAGCAAATTCTATAATATTTTGTGCAAAATTTTGTATAGTTTTTTTGCGGCTTACTTATACGTTTGCAATAATGCAGTTTTATGTCTTTGGTAGCCTGCGTAAAATTTTGTACAAAAAGATAAAAAGATGCATCATTACAAACCGGCTTTACGCAGCAAAACTGAACAGTCAAGTTTGTTTTTGCAACTTGTTTATCCACTTGGTAAATGTTTTTCAAGCTTTTGAGTATTTTTGTATCTTTAAACATAAATAAAGGACTAGTTATTTTTTATTAAATACTTGTTTAAAATCTTCTGAAAACAAATTGTATTTTTTATTTTTTATTTATCATTTGATGTAGAAGAAAAATTTCTATAAATTGTTATCAAAGACGCAGCAAAAAAATATTTTTCTCATTTTTGCTTTCAAGTAATTTAACTTATTAAAAAGAACTTCTACCAATGATTACCTGGTCTATTATTATATACAGGGTAATCCAACGAAGCTTTAGAGGTTTGTAACCAATAATTTTTTTAAGAAACACAAAAACACGTCAGTTTTTATATTAAGGAAAGCATATTTTGTCATAAATTTTACTTTTAAACTTTTTCTCTGGTTTTTGTTTTTGCAGATTATAGTATTCTACGTTTCTATACAAGAATAAGCAATCATAATTGCTCAGATTTATTTAAAAAAAACTTAAATTTCTTAAGTTTTTTCTGTATCTTCTTCTTCTAAACTAAGTGCATTGTCTTTATTGTAAAAAGATAAAAAATAAAAACTAAAAACCATTATAAAACAAAGTTGTCAAACTACAACACATATTATTAATCAAAAAAATAAATAAATAAATAAATAAATAAATATTGTGTCAAATTTTGAATTATAAAATAAAAACCCAATTAATCGTTTGGTTTCTTGTAAAGAAAATAGATACAATATTTAATATTTAGTACCTACACCAGTTATTTTAAAATTCCTTCCAAACTCTACTGTAAACAATTTTAAATATTAACTCTTTTAGTAACTCAAACTTGCGTACAGAAAAATGTAATACTCGCTTATTAAGTCAATATTTAAAATCATCAGTTTTAAAAAGTAACGTACACACAAATTAAGCATGAGGTTAAGCCATAATTCTAATAGCAGCGAAATATTTATTGGCAGTTAAAATAATAAAAAACCGGTTCCTATAAAAGTACGCAAAAATAATTATAAAAACAAATTATTAATTGAGTGATAAAATATATTACAGTCAAGTATTTTTATTAAAACGTTTGATTTAATGTACCACTGAAAAAATACCTTTTTGCATAATTATAAAGATTATAGTAAATAATTTTTGTTTGATTTGACGTCAATTGTATTGTTATTTAAACATAAACTCATCAGGTATTAGGAAATTAAAGATAATAATGTAATCTTTATAAGCTTTACTAAGACCCATAATTAAATACTTGATAGGTTAAATATCTATTTCGTGTTAAACAATCTACGTAGCATTTATTTATAGTGCGAATCAGGCGAAGAAAAAAGTGTAATTGTTATATAATAATAAGCATGCATTAATGCTTTTTTTGTACATTTAGATATAATTAAAAAATTAACTTTAAGTAATAATTAAATACAAAACCATTAAACTTTAGTAGTTTAAGTAAAATAAATAATAAAAAACAATGTTCATTTATTTTGTGTCTTTATATCAAATCTCTTAGATTAACCACCCTATCTACAAAACTACTGTTAACTTTATTAACAAGCTCTATCATGTCTAAACTCGATGTAGTTTCAGCAACAGAATATTTTCTGTTGTCGTTGCTCTACTAATTTATATATCTTCAATGTTTTATAGACAGCTTGTACGTTCTCAATGTGTTTGATGCATTATTTGCAACTTTACATTTCAAATATAAGGTATTAGACATGATTATTGATATAATACAATAGCAGAATTTTTATGCTTTTTAATCAAAGTATAAAAGAAACTTAGTTAATCTTTAACAAAGTTTGAAAAAAAAATGCAGTAGACTAGCTTAATTAATTGTGCAATTTTAATAATGTTGTCAAATTGAAATTTTTAATTACTTACTGCAAGTTAACATCGCTATAACCTTTTTTTTTAATAAATGGTAGCAAGCCAACATTTGTTCTTGTTCATCTTTATTAACTCTTTTGATTTGAAAAATATAGTTAATTTTGTTAATCTCTGATTAAACAGTTTTGTTTCAAAATGTTTTTTAAACTTTTGAATACTTTTAATATACATTTTTTAATTATATATGACTATAATAGCAAATAAAAAAACTGGTTTGGTCACCACACAACTTTCCTATAAAGAATGATAAAAAAATGTCTACATTTTTTTACGGTTATGTTGTCATAAAACCATTTTGAAGTGATATGTACACGTTTCTATTGACTTCCTAGCATGCTATAATAGTTTTGAAATTTTTCTCCTCGATTTCAATATGGCAAATTGAGGTTATGTTGTCCTATCGACTAACCCTTATATTTGTGCGCCTCGATATTGCTTTCTCCTTCAGTAAATCAGTAAAAAGTATTATTTTTAACATAGCTTGCTTTCCCTTCAAGATCTGAATTTTTTTTCTAAAAAAAATCGTCGCAGGCATGATTCGAACTTAGATTATATTTGTGAATTCATTTTAAATTATAAATGAAATATCTAATAAACTGTAAGAAATTTTATTTGAATAAATTGTTAAGAAGAATTATCTCTATAAGAAACTAAAAATAACTCGAATAATTCACATACGTACAAAATTATATAAGAAAAACTGTTAAAAATGGAGGATACACTCACTTTCAGTTTCTTTATCTGGACCATTTTTTGAATTAAACGCTCAATGAAAAAACGTTTATTCAATTTTTTACAGATACATTTTACGTTTAGAATATTATGATTAGATGTTAGCTGTTCAGTAGCTTATTCCTCTTCAGCTATTGCTTGCGAAATTAATAGTAATTATTAGAACGAGAAAATATGAAAAGCCAGCTTAATACCAACTTTTAAATTACTAGGAGAGTTACCGTGAGTACAACATTACACACACACACACACAGACATCCAAATTTTTTTTGTCAAAAACACATTTTTCTGATTTAGAAGACCTTGAAACGTAAAATTATACAAAAAAAATTTTTGAAAAAAATTTGGTATGGAGCTGGTTTCTTATATTCTCTCGGTTCTATTAAAAGATAGGTCTGATAAAAAAACCGGAAGTGGGTGTATATGCCATTAACAGTTTTTCTTATATAATTTTGTAAGTATGTAAATTATTCGAATTATTTTTACAGTTCTTATATAGTTAATTTTTTCTAACAATTTATTTAAATAAAAATATTTCCTAACATTAACAGTTTATTAGAAATTTGATTTATAATTTAAAGTGAATTCCATATATAATCGAATCCTGCCTACGACGATTTTTTTTAGAAAAAGATTCTATATCTTGAAGGAAAAGAAAGATACGTTAAAAAATAACAATTTTTTGCTATATTTTATTGACTTGATTATACTGTGTGTCCCAAAAATTTTGAAGCATACAGATTAACGTAGGGAACTTGAATATTTCGATTTATATATCCCCAAAGTGTTTTTGAAATATTTACAGTATCAGAACATATGACAATGTGTACCAGAGAACGTTCTGCGTAATAATTTTCAAAATTTAATAACAAATATCAAAAATATTTTCAAAAATGTATCGCGTGGTAAAGAGCTTAGTGTAAAGTAAGGATGTAAAGAACATATAGGTATGTCACTTTGGTAAGTAGTGATATCAATCGCACGACTGCGGTAATATCGCCCCGACGTACGAAGGTTCAAATCCTTATGCGTTTAATGTTTTTTTTTTAATTTATATTATTATTTTAAATTAACGACTATTAATTTTTATCAATAAATAGAAATAATTAAACGTATTAATTGCTTTTATTAAAGTAATAATGGATTTATTATTCCTTGATCATTCCTTATAAGAAAGTCGTGTAGTGACCATACCAATTTTTTTTATTAGAGATAACCATACGTTTAAGGCGTTATTATAAAAGAGAAAATGATATTTTTTTGGATGCACAACAAAAGTTTAGTGAGTGGATACCGCTTAATAATGAGACGCTGCTGAAAGTATGTTTTTTTACTCATTTTCAGTGATCTTTAACTGACTGGTATATCGTTAGTTTAATGTAAGCACCTAATGTTACCTAAAAATTAAGCGTACATGTCTTATAAGATGTAAACCCAACGAGTGACCAAAACAACTCACTCTTCGTACAAAAAATATCTGTTCAAAAATTTAAAATTTGAAAAAATTGTTATTTTCAGGCTAGAATACAAGCGTATCTAATGCGAGATAAAAATTTTAAACTAACAGGATCTTTGGTTCTTACCTTTAAATTTAAATGTATGCATTGGTCGTCTTGTTATTTTTATCCTTAGTGTGTGTTCAGGGGGTTTTTTAAAGAAGAAATTTAGATAATTTTCTGTTTTTTATATGTTAATAATATTACTCTCAACAGGTTACTTTTTTGCGTGGAAATTTATAAAATACTACATGTTAGTTTTCTATATATATTTAGTATAGTTTTATTCATTTTGTTTTTATCTTACGGTATAGCAGGTAAGTTAAATGTTTTTTAAAGATGAAATGTTTTTAGTTTTGTTTGAAATTATGAGTATTTTAAGCGACATTATTTATATAAATAATAGATGAAGGAACAATATTAATATTGAATTTTTTGAAATAAAACATTATTTTTTATTAGAAGACATGTCCTATTTGTTTTACAATGTTGAACACATTGCAATTATCGGAAGCTGAATACCTTCGTGCTATCAACTGGCTGTGAGAAAGAACAACAAAACTATAATAAATTATTGTATTTTTTATGGTACTGGTGTTTATAAATCGCTCTAATAAAAGTGTTACATCAGCTTGAAACAAAAAAATCTTAATGGCAGGAGTTTCATTAGAGCAAACATCAAACATTACTTCTGGGGTTAATGTATGATGATCTGCAGTTTGTTTCAAGATTTCTTTTCTCCTGGTCTTTTAAATTGTATCTCTTACATCATCACATGGGCTTTTATCGTAACAAATAGCAAAAAAAGAACACTTTGTCTCTATTCTAAAGTTATCTAGATGATAGCATATATATTTTTTTTTTTAATTTTTCTGTTGACTGGCTGCTCTTTTTTACGAGTATGAACAAAGAGTTTTTAAGTTAATTTAACTTTCATTTATTGTAAATATGATGAGTTTATATTTTTTGTTATTATATAACACATTTGTTTGTACGAATAGTAAAAATAAAAGTGAGATGCATGGAGTTCGTATTCAGTTAGAAGAACATCATAAATTCAAAGTTAAAACTCAACAAGAAGGAATAAGCTTCTACTGAGTAAAAATAAATTTAGAGAAGTGAAAAATAAAGTAATTAGATTAGTTGTAGTTCTAGTTTTATTAATAGAAATATAAAGTTGTATCAGATTAAATTTATTTTAGAATTATTACACGAAATAATGCTAATTTAAATGTTGATTTGTTATTAGAGTCAAGTAATAAATTTTCAAATGTTTGTTTAGTAAATGAAATTTCTCGTTTTTGTCGTGATTTGCATCAATACAAATGTTATATAAAATTGCTAATGCAATAATTGCAGTTTCTCAATTTAGCTATAATTTATTGAGATAATTTATTTTAAAAATTTCAGCAGTGTTCTTGGTACGAATATACTTGTATTGTATCTATCCTTTGCTTCAGCCAATAGATATCACCCAACAGCCATTGCCATTAATGCTTCCAGAGACAAATATTTGCCTCAAAGCAAGTTTGAACACAGTTCCTGTCCAACGAGCAACAACATCAAATTGCAAAATTTTGCATTGCCAGTTAGTGCGCCTTCTTGTTTACATAGCGTAATAGAACTTGTTAGATGACCTTTTTATGTTATCGTGTGTTCTATCGATTGCTACAATATTTCGCAATTAGCAATTTCAAAAAAAAATTATTTTACTTGATTAGTGTTAACGTGAGTAATTGCAACTCTAATAAAACGATGGCGTGCAATGCTTTTAACAACTCATTTAATAATTTTACTAAGTGTTAACTAAGACAAACCATGCTTGTGAGACAAATCAACCTAATTTTTGCTAATACATGGAGTTTTGCACTAATCGCTCGACCTCTGTCTCCATGTAAAGGTGTAATATCTTGTCTTACAAGTCTATGTATAACAAAATTTGCATTTTTTCAACAATAATATTCTCTTAATTGTTTTTCATTATAAAATAGAAAAATATTTAAATGTTGTAAATACACTTTCCTTCGCATGTCAAATTCTTGTTTATATTAGTAAATACTTTAATGCCCTCTACTTCTAACTGCACATAAGTATCTATAAAATCGTTTATTTCTTAAAATTATTTTGAATACGGAAGTATTTTTAGGTTAAATAGATTCTAAACATCTCATCCCATGCGATTAAAAATTTAGCAGGTTACTAGTGTTTAGTAACATTTTAGAGTAACTATGCATAGGTAGTTTCCTAGTTTGATGTTAGTAACTTGTTAGTTGGCTATTAAGTCGACTATGCATACGGCTGTAAGTGTTTACATTAAATAGCAAAAGCAGTCAGTTAAAAATCACGAAAAATAAGTAGAAACTCGTATTTTCAGTACCATGTCATTATTGAGCGGTATTGATTAAGTAAATTTTTGTTGCGCGCACAAAGACTGCACTTTTTCCCTTTAAAAATCTCTTTAAATATACAATTACCTCTAATAAAAAATTTTACAACTGAAGAGAGTAAAGCAGAAAAATTACGTTTTGAAAACGTTTTAACAGGTAGACTGTTGCCCACTCCACGTGTTCAATAGCAAATATATTTATTCAGTGCAAAGTTGGCGTTTCTTAAAAGTGTTTTTAAATTGTTTGGTATTGTTCGTCGGACTTGATATAATTAAGTGTATTACTTGGTTTCCATTTTTTCTTTTATTTTCTCCTAAAATGAATAGTACACCACAGTCATCTGACACTAAAAGGAAGTCTTCTACGACAAAAAATGTTGATAATAAACGTTAAAAGTTACTTGAGACTGAATTGAAAACAGAATTACCAAGAATTGTAGAGAGTGACTTTAGTAGTGATGAAGACATTCTTGAAAATAAATCTGAATCTAGTTCAGAACTGGTAGTGAGAATGTTGAAGTATAAGATATCGGATGGAGTGAAACAAAAAATTTAAAACAATTTCCATTTACTAAACAACGTTAACTGTTAGTGCAAATTCCAGAAAGTGGAATGCCGATTGATTTTTTTTCGTTAATTTTGGATTACCTTTTCCTACAATTTATCGCTGACGAAGTTAACTCTAAAGTATTGTTTCGTCCTAAAACAAGTGAAGGATTACGTCGTAGAAGAACTGGCACTATTGCTTTATCACGTATATGTGATTACTGGAAGGCTGACCCACTTTATTTTTAGGCAGTACATGTCAAGAAATAGGTTTTTTTTACAAAAATGTTTACATTTTACTAGTACAAAACCGAAAGTAAATGATCGTCTGTGAAATAAGATCTGTTGTAAAATTTTTCAACAATAAGATTAATGAAATATATTTTTCTTACTACCACTTTGGTAAATCAACGTTACTTTGAAAAAAAATTTACTTTCTTTAGTGTTAGTAGGGCGCAACTTCATGTACTTTTTAAGAATCTTGAACCATTAATTGTTTCACTGTACCGAGTTACCATAAATAATCGGGGGATTTTGTTCTTGGATTGCATAATCTAAACAATCCCTACGTCAGGTTTAATTTTAATGTTTTTGTAATTCAAATTATATAGTTCATCGGATTGGACCGGCAAGCACCGGCAACTCCCAAAACCGACGCAATTTTTGTTAACACACAAAAACTTCGTTACCTTTTCCTTGGTGAAAATGTTAGCTTTCTTAGGAATATACCCATAATTTTTTTTCTTGAGAAATAAGATGACCTATAAAATGGTAGGATGCATTTATCAAAATTAAAATCTCAAATAGATACCTATACCTGCTTGAATTTTGAGGTGTCGAGATTTTCATTAGCACAAAGCGTTAATATTCACTTCACAAGCTAGTTAGAGACCTTAGATTCGTTGCCATGTCGTTAAAATATGCCAAAAGCACAGTTTCATTAATTTTTTTATCATTTTTTGAATTGCACAATTCTTTAAAACATGTATAAATTCGCTCATATCGAGCCTTTGACTTTTCTGGCAGTAACGATGCTCGAGCCGCATTAGCACTACTTTTGATTTCAATAAAATCTTCAACCTCGTCCGAATTACTCATTGTACCGATCACAAAGTGGATTTATGATAAAAAAATTAATATTGAACTTGTTTGTTTACAAGCGTCGTTGTAACAGCAACTAATAAATTAGCAAACTCGATTATGGCAGTAAATTTGTTATTATAGATATTATTATATACTCAAATATTTAGTACATATTATTACAGTTAATTCCATTGGGTGTGAGAGAAACGTAATGCACAACGCGTAGGTAAGTTTCTTTTTTATTGTCAGTGGGTTTGTGCACCTCAACTCCGCATCGGTGCACAAACTCCCACCTCGAATAAAAAAGTTCACTTACTACTACAAGTGCAAATAACAAATCTAAGAAAACAATTATAATTAGCCAAAGCCATGGTTGTGTAACGTTTTCGTTACTGTTATTATTTGATTTTAAATTATCTGTATTAATTTAACTAAACTACTTGAGTTGTGCGCTACAGTGCTCTGGTGTGACCGACTTTAATTTAAAACACGAGTCGTTGATATAAAAAAAATATTTATCCACGTTTTGCAAATGACCTTAATAAATGAATACTATATGTGCATAGAACATACTTCAAAAAAAATATGAGACTATACAATTATAGCTTGGAGGTAATAAGAGATCTTCTGACCATACAATTTGTGTCAAACATTGCTTGTGCTGCAACTGCTAAAAATGCAATTCATAGTCTAAGCAAATTAGAAAAAAAAACAAAAAAACAAAAAAAACATTAGAAAGCAAAAAACAACCAGCAGAAAATAATGTAAAATGTGCAAAAAATAGAAAAAACGGAAGCAAAAGTTATAAATAAAATTTTTTTGTAATAGAATTTTTAGTAATATTCCGATCGGAATATATGGCATCGACGAAAAAACCTGTGGTCAATGCCGCAACCTCCGCTCAAAATGTTTTTTTTTAAATTTTTTTCTGAAAATTATCTTAGAATACTAAGTACTTTACAACAATTAGTTAGTTAGTCAACCATTTAACTCGGTCAAGCGGAAACGGAGCCATATATAAATTAATTGGGCATGGGTTTTTTTCTTTGGGCTCCTAAAAAAACTGTTCTCAAAATTTGATCAAAATCTAATATTTGCTGACTTTGTCAGTTAGACGATTTCATATGGAATGACTCAATCGCCTATAATTATATAAGGTTATTTGACGCTATACGGAACGGAAGATTGCGTCCAAAATAAGTGACTATCAAAAAAATTTACTTTTGAGATAGATAGAGGTCTATTATAGTTATTTTTTTAAATTATTTTTATAATATACAAGCTGTTGCTAAAACTGTGAAAGTTTAAAAATTTAAAAGGCTATAACTTGATTAATTTAAATAAAATGCCATACTTTTTAAACTACCAGAAAATGTACTTTTTAATTTCCTATCGAATGGTATTAAAATGTTTTCTAACTAAGTTTTTTTTACAATATACTTAAAATAATCATTTTTTGTCCTATTTGATGTTTTTTCAATATTAATTCTAATAAATCTAGGTGCTTGTTGGGTTTTAAAATATCAGATAATTAACAATTATTTGAATTGTAATTTATATAACCGTATTAATGATAATAACATACCAACGATAAATAAATAAAACAAGTGGATTGAAAAAAATAAATTTTAGAATTAACCCCACAGATTTCTGAATTTAATTACACCATGTTTTTCATAAATATACATTTAAAAACATGTTTGCAATAGGCGATTCAATTTAAGATTCAAGCGCCTCTAGCGGCAAAGAACGAACTAGCGTTGCAATGATAAACGTCATAATTGCCTTTATTTCCATACTATTTATACTACTTCTTTTCGTGTTGTTACAAACTTTTTCTGAAAACCAAAGTTTAATTTATGTACTTTATAACCTTTTTTTTATAGTTTGATAAGTTTTTTCGGCATTACATAAGATTTACTAATATTATTTGTGATTCTAAATTAGTTTGTATACAGGTTAAAAATTGCATTCACTAGTCGTTTTATTGTGGTTTAATAGTTTTGTGGTTTAGTTTAGTGCTATAAAACAACACGATAATTACCCACAACTCAATTTACAACCGGCATAGTTGGATTAGGCTCTTAATAGTACAATTAGTCACTAAGAAACATCAATTTCACTTTACATGTAGGTACATTGTTTTGTCATCGCAAAGTTCATCAGGCATCGGCTTTATGCAATTTTTTTTGTAATAAAGTGATGGTCAGCACGTTTACTTCGAAGTGTTTTGCTTGCTATTTCAGTTGTAGTTCTAATTGTGAGATATTGTATGGAAGGCAAATGTAGTGTTGAAGCCCTTATTTTTTAACTGCTGGGCAGTTTGTCTGAATCTATGTAATTTTATCACTCGCGCTAATGTAGAATTATAATAACAACTAAATATATACTTGTTTGATAAAAATAATGTTATATTTAAAAATGTTGCAAACAAAGTCTCATATTTGTTCAACAAGTTTCTCAGTTCCATAATTGTTAATTATGTGCATTTTTTCCCCAAATATACTTAAGAACACAGCAGAAATTCAAAATAAAACAGCAACAAATTAAGTACGCGTATTAAGCTATCATTGCAACGGTAGTTCAAATTGTCGCCGCGAGTTAGCGTATCGCTTAGTTTGAATCGCCTATACGTCAATGACAACAACACGATAACAAAAGACGCATAAGAAACACATTCTAGAAATGGGCAGTCGACATTTGTTATAAACATTTTGCTTTGCTTTAGTTTTATGTTATTATTGCTTTGTTATTACTGTTTTAACCTGTTACATTAGATTATAATATTTTTGTAATGGCGAAGGCTTCCACGGCTGGAGTCTATACTAAGATGAAAACGTCTTCCGGGTTTGAACCGTGTCATTGTTGTAATCAACGTTTCGCCCATTTTCGTAAAGGGCTTCATCAGGCCGTGAGAGAAATCGAAGAACTCAAACAAGCAACCCAAATCTAACTAAGAACTTCTCAAAAGTTAGGTAATCAACTTGTAAACTAAGCTAGATTCTAAACTCTGAAAAGGTAAGAAAGAAAACGATAAACTTGAAAAAGCAAACCAAAATCTAGCAAAGAACCACTACAGAGTTAGGTAATCAACTTGTGAACCAAGTCAGATTCTAAACTCCATAAAAGTGAACTGAACGTATTTTAGTTTATGCGCAAATGACGTAACAGGTTCTTCTCTATTTAAAATATCTAATATCAAATAAATGAAATTATCGTTTAAATAAAAAATAAATTGAGTAAATAATATCTGTTTTTATTCATTTTTATTATGTTTTATCTGTTATACTTATTTATTTTTCAAAAAAATTGTTATTGTAATTACCAAAATATTTACAGTATATCGCAACAGCGTAATTACGTGTTAAGTGTTAAGCAATGCTTGTTGTTTAAGTAATCGTCACATGGCGTTATGATCAATCAGTTGACGTAATTGAAATCTCATAAGTAGTAAACATATATAAGTGTATATTTCTTTTTTATTGAAATGGGTATAAGCCACTTAATTTAAGCAATGGTTTTTACAAGATTACCAAATTGAATGATAACCTAAAAACAATACTGTGTTTCATAACTACAACAATTTAAAAAACAATACAAATATTTGAAATAAATTCCAAAAAAGTGACTCATAAAGAGGTAGAATAAGTATATCTCAAAACTGAATTTTACTGTATAACCGAATTGCAATTATTCGGTAAAGAATTTTACTAACTAAAACATAACTCAATACATTAAAATATATAATATTAGTAACCCAAAAACAACATAAGATTCAAATGTATCAAGCCTAAACTTGTTAAAAACTAATTACAAAATAAAATGACGTTGCTATATTCGAAACCTTTGTTAGTACAGTATTCAAAAAAGCTTTCATTGACGCAACTAAAATATGTGTGTTTGCAATTTTGATTTTAATATTTTTCATTTTTTTACATAAACATTGAACTATTTTTTCTTAGAAATCCGTATCTTTTCCTACTACATTGCAAAGATATAGTGCATTTCATTAGCATATAGAATTAGCGCATTTATTTCAGAATCCAAACATTACAAAGGGGTGACAGTAATCTCCAGATTTAAATTTTATGTTTTTCTAATTAATACTAAATTGTGTTTATGATCTATAAAACAATTATCTAAATTCAGTTTTAACAGATTTGTAATCACGCGCTTAACTCTATACTTGTTTTTAGAAAATCATCTACAACAGATAATATAATGCTAAAGTGCGATGTAATCAACAAAACATAATCGTTACAAAGCTTAAACTCTTTTTATGGGAACATTTAAATTAAATAAATTAATGAAATAGCAAAAATCAATCAAATTTATCTAAGAAAGGACAGTTTTAAGTAGTTGCTGAATTTTTAGTAGCCTTATTAAGACTTTGATTTTTTTTGCATCAATACGATTTGCAGTTATCTTAAAATTATAGAATGATTAAACTGTTTTTAATTCTCTAAGGATTAAAAGCGAAACTTAAGTGTATTGAAGTACATTGAACAGAAATATTTTTTAGCCGAGCTATTATAGCAAAGTTATAAGTATTATAGAACATGGCGTTGTAATTGTATTTTTATAGTCTTTTTTTCATATTACTTTATTGCTGGTGTTTTATACCTTATTTCAAGTTTCTGTCATACCTTTTCTTTCAGTTTATAATTTAAAATCAAAAATTTTAAATTTCATAAATAAATGGATCTTAAACTTAAAGAATATTTAATAAGTGCTAAGCGCTTTACATGGTCAGAACTGACCGTCCGCCATAATCTTAGTCTCGCGAGTAGTATATAATACCTAAATAAACACGTAGATAGCAAAGTACATAAATAGCAATAACCGAAAACAAAATCCATTAACAAAGTAAAAGCAAATAAAACAGTTTGATAACTTAATACTTTCATAATTGAGTTCTTGAATCGGCATATTTCTATAACGCTACGCTTGGACCGCATAGCTTGCTAACCTGTACCAATTTTTACCATTTAATAGATCTTTCTTTTTCTAATACAAATAGATCAAACTAACGTCTGCTAAATTCTGCAAAAATTCGACAGGTGTCTAAGAAGTACTACACATCTTCCTGTTCACCCATATTACATAAAGAGCACCTTATTCCTTTCAGGCCCGCGCCTAGCACTTATGGCGCCCTTGTGCAAATTTAAAATAACGCCCCAAATTTGTATTACGTTTATATGTGAGTACAGATACGGGTTAAGTTAGGTATTATTATCCACTATTGAAAAATAATTTTAAGTATTTTCATCAATTTATTTCATTTTTATATTTTACAAATACAAGTCATAAGCCATACAAGTATTTTTTCATTGAGGTACAAAACATAATTGTAAACTTATAGAAAACAGAAATATATTCTAACAGTATTACAACTCAAAATTTTTAAATTTTAGTTTCAAATGTAATATATGATATACAAAAGCACAAGAAAGAAAAAAAATATTTAAAACATTAAAAATACTCGTTTATATATCACAGGACGAAACTGATCGACAAATAAGAACAAAACAATATATTATTTTAATAATGCAACATGTCACCTTTTTAAGGTTAATATCCAGGTACTAGGTATTGTTATTAATATTTTAGCTAAGTGAATTGAGCTTTCTTCAGTGTCTAATTCTTTTAGCTGGTCCGTTTCTATTGAAATGATAGCAAGATTACTTAGTCGGTTTTGCCCTATGGTCGATCTTAAATATTTTTTTATTTTGAGTTTTAAAAAAGATCGTTTTGCGGTTGCAACAGAAACCGGCATTGTTAATAAAATAGGAAGTATTATGTTCGTATTAGGAAAAAAATCCACTAAGTTGTTAATTGTTATATAATTTAAAGTTTCTTCTAGAGACTTTTTCATCAAAATTTTGTGAATATTGCAATTCTTTAACAAGTTCCTCGGCAGTTATACCTCGTTCATTGTGAGTTTTGTCGTTTAATAAATTTTCAACTTTTTGACATAATTCTAATTGTTCGTTTTCAGAATAATTTTTAAATTTATCAATATTCCATAAAAACGCATAATTATTAGAGTAAGAAGAAAGTAATTAGAATCTCTCATCCACTGATGTTATGATTACATCTAGAGCATTAAAAAACAATCAACTTTGAACTTTAAAGTTTTGTCGTGGATCAGTTCATCGTCACATTCATAATTAAAATGTTTTTATTTTATTTTTCGCGGTCTTAGACCTCTTTGTTTTTTGAATTTAGTTTTTATGTCTTAGCGGGATGCTATTTCTTTAGCATGAATCAATAGATCATTAAAACCTTTATCGGAGCGATAAGCTTTCAAAAAATTATTCAAATTATTTAAATGGTTACAACACTGAGCAACATCCAAGTTCGGTTTTTGAATAATTTTACTAACAATGTTAACTTCACTTAAAGTATTATACCACAATATTAGAATCCAAATAAACTCAAAATTTTGCAGTTTTTTGGCTAACGATGCAGCCAAATTTTTTACGTTATTAAGTTTCCTTCGCTTATTTTAAACAGAGCAACAGAAACCTCCCTAAGTTGATACCTTAATGGAGTTATTGCATCTATTCTACTAGACCATCGAGTATCCGATAAAGGTTTTAAAGTTAAATTTGTTACATTAGATAAATTAGATTTCAGAATTGACCAGCGTTTAGTAAAAGCTGAAAAAAATACAAACAGTTCTTGAACTAAAGAAAAAAAAATTATGTTCAAAGTATTTGATTTTGCAGCATCATTGACGCCTAAATTTAGGGTATGATTGCAACAAGGAACAAAGAAAGCTCGCGGATTGAAATCCAAAATTTTTTTTGTAGTAATAATATGAAATAATATTTTTCCTTTTTAATTAGTTCTAAAATTTTGAATTTGATATTTTCACCGATCAAGTTGATTACTTCATGTTGTATTTTATCATCGAGATAGTTTTTGTGATCTTTTATTTGAGAGCGTTTTGTTTTGTATGTACATTTTCGATATGTAATTTGGTCTTTTCATGAATGCTAAAATGTTCACTGAAATGCTGCCAGTCATTGTAACCAAATTCATCACTAAAGCAAACAGATTTCAAATAGCTGTCATTAAAAATTTTGCAACAGAAGTAGTAAAGTAAATTTTTTGTTTCGGAATACAACAACTAAAAACGCTCAGTTTTTTTCTTTGTTCCGTAAAATTCTAAAGTAACTATTGGAAAACTTACGCCCCGACTGCGAACTATCTCTCGGATAAATATCTTTTTTGTTTTGATCAAAAACAGATATCTCTTATCCCATGCACCTTTTCACTTCGCTAAGTTAATTATCGATCGAGCATCAGGCAACAAATGAAATCGCGACCGATGCAGCGCTTAAATATATAAAGTTTGTTACATTGCAAGCTCAGACAGGAAAGCTTGTTCGCTGGTTGGCTCGTTGCAAGCCAAATTTCAAGATCAAACATGAATAAAATCAGATTTGATTGAGTTCAAACAATTCATGTTATCATGTTACGTATTCGATCGAATAAATGCTATTATTGCGTACTTTCATTTGGAAAAGATATTATTTTCGAGAAGTAACTCGGTTCCCTCGTCTCAAAGAGTAAAAATAAAAATAAACAAATAAAAAACAATGTAATAGCTAGCAACTCGTTACTAGTTTTTTTATCATTATAAATTTTGTTTTGACAATGTTGTTTGTTGCTTTATTTTTCTTTACGACTTTGTAGTAGTAGTTAAGATCAACCGCTTCAATCCTCATTTTAAAAACCCATTTCATTATTGCAAGTTTAGTTCTGTCTGTCATATAATGGTTGTTCGTCAGTACGTGATCTAGTTGTTTGTACGTAGTATAAAACTATGCAGCAGCTACCGCCATTTTTGTATCTTCTTTGCTCTTTATTGAGCCACTTTGTCTATACCGTTTCACACCTGGTTCGCAATTGAATCGATTGATCATCTCTCACTATTTCTAAACTGTCTTCTACTATATCTTCTATTTCTTTAAACCAGTATATGTTATTTCTAGTCCTAATATTTTTGTTATTCTGTTTTCTTTCATTATCATCACTTTACATAAATAATTAAAACGTAGTTTAAAAGTTTAAGAGACTTTACACTTTGCTGATCCGTTTCTAATCTTAATACGTAGTTTGATACGTTGTATGGTAACTCAAAAACCTTTTTTATGAAGTATCTACACAGTTTTTCTATGTTTTTTATAGGAGTATTTAAAGTAACATGCAAAGCTGTTTCTAGTGCTTGGATCTTTTCATGGAAATGAGGTTAAAACTTAACAAAGATGTTAACGCCACTCCCAAATGCTTATAACGTTTTACTCAGTCTTCCGCCTATTCTAAAAAAACATTATTTTGTTTTTTTTCCAAATTAACCTGTAAGCTCCATAGCTCACAGTAGTTGTCTAGTCCGTATATCATGTTTTGCAACTCTTATTGTATACCATGTACCAAAGACCCTCTATCTATAAATTCGTCTAAGTCATTTAGCAACAAAGAAATCAGTAACAGGCTTAATACACACCCTTGTCTTACCCCTTTTATGTATTTAAAGTTTTCTACTTTAGGAACACAAGCAAAAGTTCATTCATGCAAATTTTACAGCTCAGAAATTTGCTTGATATTCTCAAACTAGACAGTATAAGAAATAAATCTCTTCTCTCCATACTATCAAACGCAGATGAAAGTCAATAAATAAGGCGGAAAGCTTTACTTTAGACTTACCGCACTTTAGAATTGCCAGAGTAGCTAAATAAAAGATGTTGTTAACTACTGAGTAATCTTTTCTGAATTCTGCATTAAAACTCTTTAAGAATATTTTTGTTGTACAATCATTTTTGTAGTCTACAATGCGACTTGCTCGAAAATATTTTTGACAATGGATCTAGTAGTCTCTATAGTTTTCTGGTATACCAGAATTCCCTTTTTTATACAGTGGACAGACCATACTTCTTTTCAATGAATTTGGGACATTACCAGTCAAAAATATTCTGTTACAGACACGAACAAAATATTGTGAAAAATCCTCTGGTGCGTTCTTGAAAAAATTCGTAAGGTATTCTATTTATTATTTATTGCATTTTGTTTTTTTCAATACCGCTTTTAACTCGTCTATAGTAAAATTCGTTGTTAATTACAAATCTGTAACATAAGGCAAAACAAATGGCTTTGGTACAGACATTACCGTCGGATTAAAATGCTTTCTAAATGTATTAAGCGGAATTTGACAGTTTGTAATTCCAGAACTAGACCTAAACCATCTCACAGCTTCCCAGAACTATTTTTCATCTCTAAATTTTTTTAATGCTTTCTGTATTTCATTTTTTATTTCTATTTGCTTTTTTCCGCAAGTTTTTTTATAATTACTTCTTGCTTCAAGATAAATGGATTTAATTATTTTTGAATTTGTTTTTCTTAATATTTTTCATAGTATAAGCATTTTGTTTCTTAATTTACCACATTCTTTGTCAAACCACTTCTTTTCTTTTTTTTACACTTTAAGATTATAAGCGACTTTCGGCTTAGACCGTGTCGTAGTAAAACACCCAGACTTAGGCTTGGTCATAGACTCTTCTTGAGAGCCGAAACAAGAAGTAGAACTTGGCCTTTGCCGTATTGTCGTTCGTGAACCCAAACAAACTGACGTTTCGCAAGACATTGCAGCTTGTATCTTCAGAGTGTCTGAAAGAAAAAGTGTAAATGACGATATTTATACCAATTGCGATTAGCGTGATTAACAAACCTTATCTTTCCGTTGCCGCTTGACTGACTTCATTATTACTCAGAGTAAGTGTTTGTGTCCTTTCCAAGAAGGTCGATCTTTGTCTTAGAGGATATAATACTGGTAGCCAAGATTTGCTGAGTCTTAAACCGTCTTCTCGGTTCATATTACATGGATGTTTTTCTATTTCTACAGTTTCGCGGATTAGTCTAGGAAAGTAGAAAGGAGTTCTAGCCAACACTTTATTTGGTCAAAGTTCAGCGTGTGTCCTTGGTTCCACACGTGTTCTGCCACTGCTGATTTAGTAACTCTGCGGTGTTTGCAGTCAGCCATATGTTCTTTTACTGTAACTTTAATAGAGCGTCCCGTCTGTCCTATATAACTAGATCTACAGGAACAAGAAATTTTGTAAACTCCGGCATGTTTTAGAGCCCCTTGTTTGTCTTTAGCAGATGTAAACCAGGTGTTCAGGGTATCCTTAGTCGTAAAGACGGTTTTAATATTATGTTTCTTTAGCACCCTGCTTATTTTGTCTGTCGAACCCATACAGTATGGTAAATACCCGGTGCTAGTAGGAGGTGATAAGTCTTTTTTGACTTTTGGAATTATTAATTGTTTTATTGTATCGGCCTTGCTCGGAATCTGTTGACATTTTCGTCTAAAATATGGGTGAAGGATAACCACAAGAGTGTTCCAAACATATAGCATTATTATTATCTGGGACTTTAATTTAAATTGCAACACAAGATTTGAAGCAATAAGTTGGATGAATAAAACTAGAATCTAGAATCTGCCATATTTTGGGAGTAAATACATAATTGATAAAAAAGATCATTCATTATTGGTTGTCTAAATAAAAACATAAAAACCAATGTCAAACCAATATGTAAATACATAAGACCATTTTTTATCGATAAATTGTTATACGAAAATTGAATTACCATGGTTACAACTCTAGAATGGATTGCCACATAATCACCTCCATAAAAAATTAACGACCGCTTGCGCGAGTAAATTTTTCTAATGGTGGTGATTTGAGTATTTTTATCAATTGGTTATCAAATTTGAGTGACTTTATCGAAATAAAAAATCAACATCAAATGTATTTTAGGGAGATTAATACGACATAGTAGAGAGTTATTGCAATGTCATTTTTGCTGATCCTTTAATAAAGTTTTCCTTTATTTGACATACGCGCATGCGCAGATATTATCGCTTAAAATTTTTTACTTTATTAAAATACAGGCCTCCTCTATTTAAATTAAATACAGGCAGAGATACTTTAATAAAAGCACCCTTATTTTGACATATGTCATGTCAAACCGATCGGAGTTCTGAGAGATTTTGTATTTTTAAGAAGAGAAATAATTGTATTTCTAGAAAGTAGTGTTTCTATAATTGTGTGTAATTTTAGATATTTAAAGGTAAGTCCTAACATCCGTTTTTTTGTGATTTGGTAAAAAACAAATAATTCAATTTGAAACTGTATCAATAACAAGATTCTGGTCGATTCGTTAAAAAGAATTAACAAACAATTAACAAAACCTCTATAACCTATATTACAAACTGCCAGAGTAAAGTCAAGAATAAAATAAAGTACGAAATCAAGGCACGTTGCAATAGCACTCAGTTAAAATAAATGCAAAACTTTATTATAGGATACTTTATTTAAAGTTTCTTTTAATAAAGTAACTTTTATTTTACTTTGCAATAACTCTCTAGTAAAGATATTTATTTTCTAATAATTAGACGACGATGAAGTGAAATTCATAATACTGACATGAAAAGTGCAATTATTAAATACTGTGTGTTCTGAAGACTGTTCCATAAGCGATAAAACATTTTTCATTTGTTTACATTTGTATCAGTACAGTTTGTTGATTTTGACTCTCTTAAGTTAGTTCTTAATCTAACTGTATATATAGAATAAGTGATTTAGCATTAAGAAGTCCGGTTTATTAAATGCTGTTTTCCAACGAGAGCCTTCGAACTGAAAAATGCGCTTGATCTATTTGAATAATTAGTTATCTATTATTTACTAATATTCAAGTCCACTCTTTTTGCTGACAGTTTCGTTCATTTTCTTATCTTGTTTATGCTTATTGGCATACTTCAAATCCATGGCGATTCCAAAAATAATATATCGGTTGTTATGTGGTTTCTACGTTTTTACAATAATTTGCGAAAAAGTCTTATAGGACACAAATCTTAATCTGTAATATTCTGAGTCAACTTTACCATGTCAACATTTTTAAGCACTTCCATAAAGGGTCTTTGAAAAGACGGGGTTGTAATCTATGCGGTTTGTTAATGTTCTATTCGCCATTTTTCTTCCTTAAAAAATAAACTTGACATCTGGCTTCTTCACCTTCTCCCCAAGCGAGTTCGTATGGTATAATATGGTACAATTTCTCCTGTAGACCGTCCGGCGTTTCTTCATTTCAAATGGTAATAATTTTATAAATTTTAGCCTTCTTAGTGTCAACGAACTTTGTTTTCTCTTGTCCGGCATATTTTTTGGATCCCTCGATTCTTTAAATTTGTTATTTGTAAACAGATTGATCTTACGATTAAACTCATTATAATACTTTTCCATTAACATTTATGCAGTTAGATTTAAAAGTGTTTTAATAACCGTTTCTTCTAAATTTTTATTGGCGTTGATGGTAATAACTTATGATTTCGTTCCCTGCAGAATTTTTCAAATTCTTCTAAATTGATTGTTTAAAATAGTGTTCTTAGATGTACTTTTGTGAATCGCTGTGATAATTTCATTTAATGAAGTTTCGATAAAACATTTATTACTCACTATGACACAAGGTTTTACCTGCATCGACATTTGAACAAAAATACGTATGTCAAAGAAACGTGTATGACAAAATTTGTTAATCTCAAAATCGCTTAACAATTAGTAAAAATTTATACAAACATTGTAACATTGAATAAGTCTTAGTTTGCAAAAGCATTTTATTTGGTTTTATATTTATTAATTATACATATAAATAAAACATCGTTTTTTTAATATTAAAAGAATAAAACCACTAGTAAATAAATTAAATTATTGTTACATCTGTACAAGTTCTGTATGTTTCTTGTTTACCGCAACCAAGGCATTCGGTACCGTCATCATCAATACCCCAACTATTTCCTAAAATTTAAATAAAAATTGAAAATAAAACCAAAATACCACTTTTTTACCAGCTTTATATTGCCATCGTAATATACTATGTCGACTTTTTAAACCGGTAGGTAAACGCAATTCATAAGTGAAACGCCCATTGCCTTGTTCTGAATAAATTGGCACTTTTTCAGATCCGCCGACTAACAGTATTGGTTTGAAACATTCTTCTTCTTCACCGTAAATAGATCGTTCAAAATCGCACAAACTAAAGTTTAACTTTAATTTAAAATCTAAATAACCGTAATGTTATTTACCTAAAATTAAAATAACCTTTATGGTTTTGATCCAACTGAATAGTGACATTAATAACACTATCAGAGTTATATTCTGCCACTATTACACCTTCGCCGTATAATCCACCGAGTTCATTAGGACGAGGTCTAGGTTTGCTATAACTGTCACCGCAAATTCCACACTTACCACCGTTTACTTCCCATTGTTCCTAACCGGTTTTGTTGTAACTTTTTTAAATTATATATATTTATATTACAATTACCCCAAAACCACCACAAAACAATTCATTATCGTCGTAATTTATTGGAGCTGAAAGATCAAACCTCCATCGACTGCTCCGATTTGGTGGATCAATCATCATTCCATGACCATTTGCTTCTCTTTGAAACCACCCAATAATGACCACTCCAAACAAAAATATTTTGATCATTGTCTTAATTTGTTTAAATTCATTCTAAATCATATTTTTCAAAATGTGTGCTAATTTATAGTACCTAGGTAATCTTATCTATTGTTGATTACTAATGTTGTGAAATTATATCATATCTATTTAAGTATTTATTTTAAATAGAACAAATTTAACCTAACAGAAACTTACTATAAAACAATTAATAGTAGTTTGCGTAACAATGGTCAACAGTAAGGCATAGCATAACGAACGAATGCGACGCGAGACCGCACGGCCGAGAGTTGCATGTGTGTGAGTTATGCTACGATTCTTCCGACGAGAGTAACGTACATTATTTTTTGTGTTGCATTTTGTTAAATTACATTCTTTTTTGAAAAAATTAAAAAACCAACAGAAACATAATGTTGGTACTACATTTATTACTAAATCTGTCAAATTTGACATTAACTTTAAATGATTTTAAATGACTTTTCCACCTATCGCATAGTTGTTCTAATATAATAATTTACTTTGAACACTTACTTTTATGTGAATTCCTAGTTTTCATTTTGCCACCCTAGAGCTTTTTACGTGACTACACTAACGAACGAATATTGACGTTTGCAGCACAAAAGATTTGTAAACGTCAAATTATTTTTGAAAGATTTTGAGACTTTGGGGATCTCCTAGTCTCTGCTCGAGCAATAAAATGTTCTATTCAACTCGTTCTTCTCTAAATTTGACTTTTTTTTCACTAGGGTTTAAAAATGCCCTCTTGGGAAAAAAAGCGTCTAATTTACACAGGAACTCGTTAAATAAACTACTATTTTTTATTTACGTAAAAAAATCAAACAACGATTGAGTTTTTTGCGTTTGTTTTTTGTTTATAGTTTATAGACTAAAATCTTTATGTAAAACTAACAAGTTTGAGCTTTTACAAATATTACATCTTTATTTCGATTTTTAGTTTTTTATCGCAACGTTTTAATATAATATATAAACTAAATATACTAAAATCATAACCGCTAATTTCAATTTTACTTTTTTTTAATAGAGAACATTTATAAATCGACATTTTTTTGTACGTATTAATCTACTTTTTTAAATTACAATTTAAAGCTGTGACATTATCAGTTGATTCGTCTTGATTTCTTCTTTTTATTAAACGCTTAAATATTCCTTGATTTTCTTGTTTTTCGGGAATAGATAAATTACTAGATTTTTTTCTTTGTTTGTTTATCATATAAGTTTTTCTGTTTTCTTCGCACCGTATTTTACATTTTTCATTAGTTTGTTGAATTTTACTTGAAGTAACTTGATCCGCTTCCGTTTTGATTTCCAAAGAGTCAGTACTATTTTTCATTTTATCTGAAACAAATAATGTTTGTGGTAACGTTGATGGAGTTACAGATCCAGCGTTAAAGACGTGAGATTCAGATACTATCGGAGAAAACATTTTGTTAGTTTTAGATATATTAGCTGCTGAAGTCGTTTCATTAATAAGTTTTTGTAATGCCAAGATTTGTTTTGACCTTTCGTTAGGATTGCTTAATTTACAAGAATCTCCTTGATAATGCAATTTTTGAAAACCTTTTGGAACTTGATCATTTTTATTTACTCTTATATAAATAGAAACGGAGTCGGTAGGTTTTTTATCCTCAGTTGTTTCCATACGCGCTACATTATAACTTGAACCTTCTGGTAA
The DNA here is from genome assembly GCA_035610365.1 of Aquatica leii. NCBI lineage: Eukaryota > Metazoa > Arthropoda > Insecta > Coleoptera > Lampyridae > Aquatica > Aquatica leii. The sequence continues at coordinate 55,050,998 of CM069432.1, forward strand.
AATGGGAATTGCTTCAATGCGACTTCGATTTTCTTTTAAATCTTTTCCAAAATAATTTGGATCGTTTAATTTAAACCCTTTTGCACTGTTTTTTAATGGAGCTTGTTCATTTTCAAAATCATTTCCAGCGCAAGTTTTGTATACAACTCTGTTAATAACATCGTAGCTGCCGCATATGTCGTCCAACGAATCCCTATTTTCAGGTATTTCTTTTTTGTTTGGACAGTTTTTCTTATGTTTTTCTAATATAGTTATTTCTAACACACAATTATTTCCATGATCTCGAGGTACTAATGTAGGTAATGGTAATTGATCTATGCTTGCTATAGACAATGCAGTTTCAGTATCGGAACTTGTAATTGTTGGCATACGAGCACTGTTGTCGCTATTGTATGATCCTTCCAAACTCATACAAATTGGATAAACTATACTTTTTATATTTGAAGAAAACGGTGATAGATACATTTTTAAAGAATTTTTAATACTATTACGATACTTTTTATCTTCGTTTAAGTTTTTAATGATTGAAGTTTTACAACATTGTTGAAGCGTGTTCATATTTTTGGTTTTAAATTAGAAAATTAACTAATAATTTTTGACACTTCATTATTTTTACTACTACATGTCAAAAGTGTGAGTTTTACTTGTCAAACAAATTTAAACATAAGATACACAACCACTACAGCTCCACACAGCAAACAATATAGTTAGTAGGAGAGGAGATACCGGCGCTACAGTAACTTGTTAGGTACCATTTCAAAAAAAGCATTTGGACGCTTATTTAAATGTGTACTGTTGAATACACATAAATGTATTGTGTACTGCATAACGAATGTAACTAATTTTTCTTGACAAAATCAGAAAAGAACACATCTATAAACGGTAAGTTAATAATTTGAAAGAAATACTTCATCTAAATTTAAAACCTAAACATTGATATGCACTTTTTAGTAACAATATTACAGAAACAGTGTATTCAAGTTTTATATTTTATCAAATGAACAAATAAGTTATTTGCTTGGCAATGTTTAGCAATACAAATTAGTCCTTAAATTAAAAACAAAATTATTTGAACAGGTAGGTACATATTTAAATAATTTTATTAGTCACTTTCATATTCTTCTTCTTTCGAACTTGTGTCATCTTCCGACGAACCAGTATTCACTACAAATTTTAAACTTTTCACTACTTTATCAACTAATCCATTTTTTTCTCACATTTTTTGAGCTAACTGAACTGTTTTTGCCAAACTAATGTTACGATTTCAGCAAACGCGTTTTTCACTAATACCTCGATTTTCTTGACGTTTTGCTGTACGCTGTTTATTGCGGCCTTATGTTTAGCCAAACTTCGTATGAACTCAATTGAATTAAAATTGCAATGATATGGAGGCAAACGTAACACGGTATATCCATGTTTTTTTTAAATTTTTATCTACATAAAATGTTTTAGTGTAGCCAAACTTTTTTAGTAGTTATAACAATTTGGCTTTCCGCATATCTCCAGTTGTTGAAACCTCGTTACTTTCAAGCCAGTCTCTAATTTCCTGTTTTCTTGTGGCTTGGAATTGAAGTTTGTTATTTGAACACTGTGGTACGGTGCATTATCTATAACAACGATTTCTTTTGAAAACAAATTTTTGATCCACTGGATAAAATTGTGAAGATTCACATCATCTTGGTAATCTTCTGATTTGCTCTTAAATTTAAAAATTAATAGTGTTAACAAATCCATGTACCGCTGACCAGAACGATATTATTGCATTCCATGAGCAATTTTTGTCGGTTCTCACATTTTTTTAATTGAAGCCAATTCTTAAAAGATGTCTTCGAATAAGTTCTTTTCCGCCAGTATAATTAATTTTGTCTTGCATCTTACTCACTAAAGTCAGCATTTGCTTGGCAACCATGTAAACCTCTTGCACTGTTCTTTTTAAAATTCCTAAATCGCCTCATCACTATTTTGTTGGATCTCCGCTTCTCCTTTTTTTCGAAGGTGATTCTAGTAGATCACCACAGCAGTTTCTTTTCTAATTCGCAAAATAGTAGCCACTGATTTCCCAAGTTTGGTTGCCTTGTATAGTTTTCTTCGTAGTTTCAACCATAATAAGATAAACCTTGAAAAAGCTTACATACATTTTAATAAAACCCTTGTAAGTACATACCGGTATTTCACAAATAAAACAACAAAACATGATTTTAATCAACAAGAGTAACACTGGAACACAATAAAACGGATTGTAATTAATAAAATGCACGCGGAAAATGTCAGCTGCAAAGCACAAATCTGCAAACTATCATAATTTGCTTTTACCAACTTTTAACTGTGAGTTTGCAGTGTAGACAATATAGAGCAATGTTATTTTTATGAGAATTTTTTCGTCAGTTTTACCAATTCTCGGCGTCTTCTAATTTAACTCGATATTTCTCAAAAGTTATGTTTAACTTGAAAAATTCTAAATTTTTCTCGTAGAGATAGCAATAGACATCAAAATAAACATTGATCAAAAACATTGTCATTGTTGAGTGAAAAATAGTTTTTAGTAAATATTTCTAGTTAGATAATGAAATTAGTTACTAGTTAAGGAATGCGACCCGACGGATATACTGTGCTGTCAGTCGGTAGTTTAACCACTGTAGAGTAAGCAACATTTTTGCTGTCATTTTTGTTGTTATTTTTGTTATAAATCAATAAAGTATTCTTTTATATTGGAAACAGTTTAACACATCAGGTTATGAGGGAAAAAAGAAACGTGTTTTTCATAAAACGTGTTTGCATAGAAATTGCGACAGAAAATCGAGTAACGGAAAATGGATTTCTAAACTCAAATGGATGAGGAAATGGCATAAGCAGATGAAATTGTTCTAAACATCAGGATGTTCTAGATCCAATGAACGGAAGTCGAACTGAACCGGAAGAACCACGGTCGTTACAGACACGCTACGAAGAGCATATGTAGGTGAAATGAAGGCGTTTATCAAGGCAGATGCATGAGCACAGTTGATATTGTGGCGGGTAATAATAAAAGAGTCAGTTTAAATAATAACAATACTCATACATTTATTTAATCTAACAACAAAAAAAAGAACTTTAAACGCAACAGCATTTACTTAACCTCGATCGGCGTACACACCTGCCGCGTCGAGCGACTACTCAAAACGGATGATGGTAGTGAGATGCAACGCGTCACAGGCCGGACATGCTTGTCAACATTTAGCGTAGTTTATTTGAAATTTCAATATAAAATCTTACAATATTTACAATCTGGGATAAGTTAGTGTCTGTGTATGAGCAAAGCTCTGATCACAGGGTCGATAAGTTGTTAGATCAGTTTTTCACTACCTGCGAGAAAAATTTGGCTGAAGATATAGCGACTCACATTGCACGTTTGGTAAAAACTGAATTACTAGATTTGCTATTGATGAGCCGTGTTGTTCTCTTCCAAGAGAATACTTTGAATTTAAAAGTATATGGGAGTCTGTGTCTGTGTAAAAACGCGCATCCAAGAAGTAAGTGAAAAGCTTCGGTTGATTAAAATGAGACTAGCTGGAAGACAAGAAATTTCAGAGGCTCTGGTTGGAAAGTCCAAATTTCTACACAACTTACGAGTGAATTATTTATAGCAAAAATTATAAACATCGAGGTGCGCGTTAATGCTATTTGGAAACAAAGTCATTTAAGAGATGTTTGATACGTTCCTAAAATAAGTCGGAATTTATTTTCAATCGGAGCAGCAATAGAAAAGAGGTACAAATTTAAAGCGATTACAAGTGGGTGGGTGTTTAATAAAGACCGAACTGTAAAATTAAGTGGAAAGAAAATACAAAATAACTTATATGAACATGATATGCGTGTGTGCAAACCTAAAAATGTTTCAGAAGTTTGTGTAGCTAAGAGAATTGACACTCGACAGTTGTGGAATAAAAAGTTATGTCACCAAAATAAAAGCCATGTCAAGAAATTTCTAGAGAAAAAGGGTATTGTTGTTAAAGAAGATTAAAAATTTTGTGATGGATGTATGTCTGGCAAGCTACGCTACCAGAACTGTAAAACCTACTGCTTCAGGTGAAATCATTCACACTGATTTATGCGGCTCCATGCAAGAACCTTTAGAAAGTGTTTGTTACTTCATCTGTTTTAAAAACGATTACAGTAAATTTAGGCAAGTATTTTTTTATGAAACAAAAATCTGAGCTTATAGATTGCATTATAATTTTTTTTTCGCGAACTTTTCGGAGTCATCAGTCAGAATATAAAACTAAACAAAAGTGATTCAAAGATTTGAAACGTATAAAAAAATGTCAATTCATATAAATAAAACCAAGAATCTAATTTCTTAAAACAAAATACAATGAAAGCGTTTATTTTAATTCCCAAGACTATTAATATTATAAGATTTTTTTAATTATGTAGTTGTTGCATAAATAGAAATAGATTTTTTTAACTGGTACTACAGCACAAAATACTAAACTACGTAACGACTAAAGTTAACATTTTGGTTCTATCGTATTTTCCAAACTTAGTCACAAACGCGTCAAATCTTTGTGCACTCTTTTCTTAATCTACCAAGAATAGGAACCTTGAGCTTATCTATTGCATAAATAACACATGAATAATTGTACATTTTGTAACTGAAGTCTACCGGCAATTTTCCTAGAATTTTAAGATGAGATCCATCGGGCCCCGTTAAACTTTCATTACAACGCACCAGAATCTTACGTAATTGATGATTATGTAACATACCTTCGGGAATGCAAATTACTCTGACCACAAGAAATTTCTCCGGTTCACCGTTGTTTATTGCGATGTCTACATACCACTACAGTGTCGAACCCGCGATGATTCCCACAAAATGCGCTGGTATTTCGAGCTGTTCCATCGACGTCGTCTCCGTTGTACTGACTGTATTTAAACCGCTGCTCCGTCGCTGCCGTTGATTACAAGTTGGTGCCTTGCATGCCTTCGACCAATGAATGTCCTTTTTTCTTACATTTTCTACACGAGCTGTTCCTTGAAGAGCATTCGTTGTCTTGGTAGAATGGTAGTCCACAGTATTCACACAATTTTGAGTTGCTGTTTCCTCCTGCTTTCGGCGATGGCGTTTTAAGAACTTTTGCTTGTACCGGGTGATTTATACGTCGAACCGCGTTCACCTTTTGTACGGTGTTTTGACGTAACACTTGGTTTCTTGCTGCTTGAAGTTCGGATTACTTGGCAATGGTGATTGGGTCCTCCAACGTTGATGTCTTCTTTAACTGAAGTCTTTCGCTAGTTACTTTATCACTCATACCAACAATGATCCTATCTCAAATCAACTCTTTTAATCTACTATAATCACAATATTCAACGAGGGAGTACAATGCTGTGATAAACGAGTCCACAGATTCCCTCATATTCTGTATTCTTGAGTTGAATTTGTATCGCTCAAAGATCACGTTCCGTTTGGTAACCAAATGGTCATCAAATTTTTTTACAAGACATTCATAACTGTTCGGTATATCGGTAAATGTTAACAAGATTTCTTCTGATTGCTCACCCATAACGTAAAGTAGCAAATTAATTTTATCTTTGTCTGGCTTACCATCAAATCGAGAAACTGTTAAATAACGCTTAAGTCGTTTCTTCCATTGCGGCCATCTTTCAGGCGTCGCAAAGTTGAATTTCTCAAGAGGTGCGATGACACTTGTAGCCATTTTGCTTTTTCCCACAATTGTGTAGCTTGATGTAACTTGGTTTTTTACACTCACTCGTGGAATTTGAATCCGGCACCCGCTACCACAATGTTATGTCATCGAAAAGTAGTCAAGATAAGTTTATTTAATTTATTTATTAATACGCGCGAGTGTTACTTAGCTATCATACATTACCGCGCTGTGGCACATACGTACTTCCCCCACCTCCCTTCCGCGCTACCTTTACACATGTTCTGCTAAATACAGGGCTGGCATGAGCCTAACACAACAGTGACCACAACAACATTCCTGAATTTTTAAAAATTAAGTTCTACAGTCTGACACTTTGTTTTAAAAATATTCTTTGCCATACCAGCCTAGCGTTGATACGCGAACGGATTAAACAAACCAAACGAGAGTTAGACACGATTTCTAAATAACTCTTTCCTCTTCATCTTGAGTGGAGCAACATTCTATCTCCAAATGATTGGAATTTTTTTGACAACACTACTCACTAACAGTCTAATACCACTCTATGGCTAACCACTAAAACACATCTTATAAAGTTTTAATTGTTGAAATTAATTATTATTAGAAAGTTTCTTCTATTCTGGCTCAATGAAAACAATAGTCAACGTATTTAATTTCCCTCTGATTTCAGAATAGGAATCGATGCTATCCAACGGTCTGAATTTTCCTATCGCTTATTAACGCACCCGTAAAAACACATTTTAGGTGCTGTTGAGTCTTTTATAAAACATTTTTCTCGCCATATCTTAGATTCGTATTCCAATTTGCGAAATTCTTGATCCATTTAAAGTTCCTAAATCCAACATTTCTGAGTCGAAAGAGTTAGCTTTGAAAAGCCTTTGTAGGAACCGCGGATATCATCGATCTTCCAGCCAACAAAGGTAACGGTACTGTATTTTGATCCAAACTGATTACGTTAAACAAATACATTGTATTTGCTCAGAGAATACGTACTCAATATCCCACTTCAAAAATTGAACGCGAGGTTAGTGAAACCATCACATCTTCTAATCTATTTTCTAAAACTAAACGTCGAGTTACCCCCTTGAGTTCCAAACGATCTGATCTATAGGGATTTTTGAAAAGACCCAAATAAGGTATACCTGTTAGACCTATCGTCAGTACTATCCAACTTCCTACTTACAAGTTAGTCAAGTTTCATTTTTTTTCGAATTTACAGGTAAAACCTCTTCTCACATCCTCAACTGTCATCATTTGATTGAACGTTTGAAATTTATAAATCTTGTGAGCTTTGATGTCACTTCACTTTTTACCAAAGTTTCTTTTATTAAATATTCGCTTATTATCATGGAGCAAGTTTTGTCTTACCATGAAAAAGATTTGACTTACTTTTAATTGGATAACAAGATAACAAGTTTTGGTTGCCGTTATGGGTTTTTCTGGAATGCTTAAAACGGTTGCTTTGAAATCATTTCTAAAAACATAAAATCTGGTTCATGTGTTGATGATACGTTTATTGCTTGGTCGTCTCAAATTATATAAATTACTTGATCATCTAAATAACAAACACCCTGATATCAAATTTACCATCGAAATTGAAAATTGTCTCTCATTTCTTAATGTTCTTGTGATACGTAAACCCGATGGACTTTTAAGCCATTCTGTTTATCACAAAGTCACGCATGCGAACAGATACTTTTCATTGTCCAGCACAAAAACATTCGTTTGAACCTTTGGTTCATCGCGCTTTTTCTATTTGCCAACCTGAGAACTTAGACTCGAAACTTTGTCATCTAACTAAGTTATGTTTTATTGAACAATGATTATATAAAACGGGATATTCAGGTAGTTATAAATCGTCGTCTACATCTTCATACTCGAGTACCTAAGGACATTTCTACTCCCAATTCAACTCGACAAGCAAAATCTGTGAAATTCTTTTTTCTCCCAAAGACAACTTTCTTACACTTTCATCTCAAAATGTATATCAAATTCGTTGTTCATATGGTTTAGTCTACAAAAGTGAAACTGGTCGTTCCGTCATTATACGTATTTCAGAACATAATCGTCGTATAAAGAGAAAACATATTTCTAAGTATCCTGTTTCTGAACATTATTTTACTATAGGCTACAATATAGGTTTTGATAACGCTTCAGTTATTGCAAAATTCGATTCGTCTTCAATAAGAAAGTTCGAGAAAGCACATCAAATTCAATCGTGACAATGGTTTTGAACTATTTCCTCTTTGGTTCCCGATTGTTACCATAACTCAATCAGAGTACATGTACTTCTTTTCAAGTCAGTGCTATGGAATTTAAAATCTGGTTTGGTTCACAAATTGAATACTTAACTCGGTAGTGGTTCTTAGTTAGATTATTGTTTACTTCTTTTCCATTTTTTTCACACCCTGGAAGACGTAAACTTAATACAACAATTACCTACGTAAAATGGTATAACTATGGATAGACTAGTTAGTTTCCAAGATTTTGATGGAATCTACTAATATGTTGCGTATGGCACAAACTTCTAAAAGTACTTATTGCTTCTTTTTCTCTACACAATGATGAAGCGATAACAAAGCCTAGACTAAATCAAACATTCTGGTACAAAATTTTCTGAAAAGTCTCTTCAAAATATTGTTTGATATAGTGATGCTTCTCGCAGACAAGTATAATACGGTAAATTTTTTATGTACGTAATTATTTTAGCGTGTTTGATGCAGAATTCTTTCATTTCCAAAAAATGCATTAGTAAAGAATATTTCTCTTGTTGAATGACATTTTTCATAAAAACTATACGTAATATATTAATATTAAGTTACTTCCTAAGCACCATTCTAGGAACAAACACTTTCTTAGAACTGCTTGTCGTTTTTCTCTAAACTTCTTTCGATTACTAAGAAATAGTAATCAAATTAGATATGTACCCGATTGGCATTCCTTCACGGTAGAACAAAGTACTCTTAGCATTCTCTTAAACTAATCAATTCTTCTACCAGCCAAAACTGTTTAATTAAAACTCAAGTCTTGATTTAATAACGCATAGCGGACCAGAATGTCTTGTCTTTCAGTCTCTATGGAAACCATTCCACTTTTTATATGATAAGCGGTCGTGATGAAAATTAACTAGGCTTTAGTTTTCAAATAAACTGTCATTGTTTATAATAAGCATGTTAGAAGTTTTTTAGAATTTAGTGAACTGTGGCGCTGTAATCGGTTTATGTCAAAATGTTGCTATTATCCATCTTACAAACATTCGCCTATACATGTTTCCTAACATATCGTTGCTTTTTCGTTATATCTGTTAATAACACGTTTTTTCGTTTTATTGTAAGTAAACTTATTTTTATATAATGTATAAATGTGTAATCATTTTTAGATTATTAAAGTTTTTTTTGTTGTTGTGCTTTTTTTTAAAAGGCTAACATTTTTAAGATTCACGTAAACTTGTTAAATTTACAATTTTTTATATATTAATGTCGATTTTCGACTCAAAGCAATGCTCAAAGTCACAGTTTACGTAATAATGAAACACGTACGTATGCCCACGGTTTGTCTCAACCCTTTACGCCAGTAGCTAGTTAAATGCACGTAACAACTTACAGATTGAATAAATCAATTGATAAGCCGTTCCAAATTTACCTGTGTACTCAATTACCTTCTTATATTACAATAAATTCAGCTTGCATAGAAATGCAAATAATCCATGGAAAATATTAAATTTTGTAATCTAATCTAACACTGCAGTTTTAACAATGCGCAACAAATATTTGTCCTATTTGAATATACTTAATTTTAAATGAAATGCAAATATTTCCAGAAAACTAGTAAATAAACTAACACTAGTTTTTAAATCAAAGTTGAAAAAATGTTATCTCCGATATTAATAAATGACATTTGGTTTATTATAATAAAATATTTGATTTTCTGATGGTTTAATTAAGTAATGTACCTTATCTACAAGGTAATTTACTACAAAAATTGATACACTTTAAATGTAATTTTTTTTGGGTTTATGTAATTCCCTATACGTGTCTTTTTTAGCTTTTCTGTTAATAGAGGTTCTTATAAAATTGATTTATTATCTATACATCAAGTAAGAAAGAATTAAATTTTATGGCAACAACGTTTAACTTTTTTCAAATGATTTTTTAGTATTTGAAGTTTATCAACATAGAGATAGTCTAATAAGTCAGTTTGTTTGGAATGCTCTGTGTATAAAAGCAGTAAAACAAATGTTATCAGTTTATATCCAAATGTTGTTTTGGGCAACCTATTTTAATATGGTCGCAAAAACATCTTTACTTGGCTGACCACATTAGTTTCATAAAAATACAGTATGACAGTATTTGGGATTGTTACCAATAATGCCAATGTTTTTTCAAAAGTGTTGACTTTTTGTGACCGGCCGTTCATTTCGGTTATGGCACAACATTATGCTTATATCGTTCTAAGCTACACGAAAACCATTAATTTTTTATTAAATAAACAATACCCCAATACATTAAACCTACGTCCGATGTGTCTGCGTCCAAATGACGTGGCGACCAAATATCGCTGCGTCCAAATGTCCGCGTCCTTTTGTCGCGCGTCGTGGATTCCCTAAAGAAATATGCTTTAGCGATGGAAGTTAGATTGTTCGATCTAATACCAATTTTTCACGATGCAATAACCTGCTATGCAGTGCAAGAAAAATTGCACGTGCAATAAGATATTTCAAATTGTTTTACATGAAGCAATAAAAGCGCAAGTTCTTTTTAAGAAATGTTACCACTTCAAAAAAATTTGATTTTTTTTTACTGGTTGTTACGAAAACAAAACGTTTTTTTTTTTAAGTTGGAGACACTAAATATCACCAGGATATCGCTAAAATTTCACACGAAATGCAATACAATTAGGACATGATCTAATTCGATACTAGGCAAAAAAAAAGTCACGTGCTTAAAAAAAAATTGCATACACGCGTGCATGCATAAAAGTTTTAACTGAAAATGTTGGCAATTATTCGTGACGTATTTGTCACGTCATAACTTTTACCTAAAATTTCCATACTACTATTTTTAACAATTTATTTTCATCGTTTTTATAAAGATATAAATCAATCTTTATATCGATAGTTTGTGAAGATTTCGTGAAGTCTAAAATTAAGTCGTCACGTAATGTTACCTGGAAAAACAGATCTTTAGGGCTAAATTATGAAGTAGATGTCTGTGGTCGTAAAAGTTCAAAAGGTATTCTTGGTGTTGTTAGTGAGTCGGTTGATTCAGCTCTGTCAGTCACATATGATCCTAAAAAGCCTTCCTCTGTGAACAAGTTTGTTACGTGTTACGTTTCACGTTTTCGTAAATTAAATTTACAGCACTGGTTGGATATTTCAGTTTGATTCGGTACCTATTGTAAGTAATTTCTTATTGTAATTATTGCTATTATGCTTTTAGCAATTTTACTAAAATGAAAATTTTCTACGTATGATATTAACGGAATTAGACGAGTCTCGATCTACTTAATTCTCACAGATATGGCGATGGACGCCATTATGCTTTTGTTATAACTTAAAATTCGGTAGTAACAACTTTTAACAGCTACTGTAAGATGCAATTGTGATAACTTTTAGCATGTGTAATTTTGTATAAAACATTTATAATTAGGAATGTAACCGAAATAATTATTTTATACTTAAATTTGAAGATAATTAAAATTGAAAGTTGTTTTATGTAGATGATTATTTGTTTGTAAAAAAAAGCTATTAACTTCATTGCCATTTTGTTTTTGTTGTTTGTATATCTTTGACGTGTTTTGGAATCAATCTATGTTAATCTGTTAGATCATTTTCTCTGCAAGTTCATAATTTGATGATACAAAAGTCGCTCAAAACATTGTGTCGATTGCCTTGTAGAATGTAAATCTAACATTTTTCTACCGTGATTGGGCAACAACGAATGGCCGCAGGGAAGTTCCATGCTATGCTATATTTTGTTATGTTTAATGGCGCAAGTTTCTTCCATGCTATGTCGTGTCGTGTATTTTATAATCGCGGTAGGTTGCTTCCATGTTATGGAACGGTACATTTTTGTTTACTTGTTTTATATATAATTTTTATTATTTGTATTATTGATTCTCTATATACATATATGTTTTTGGTCTGACTTGTTTCAAACTTTGAACTTTAGCTGGGTTGATTCGTAACTAGGACCAAAGTACGCATTGGCGGTAGCACCGATTATATAACAGGTCTTCAGTTTAAAATGATGGGCACGTGTTTATATGTCGGAATTTAAATCTGTTATCAGGTCTGTTTATTTGTCTAATTTACTGGAATTTGAGATGTCCTAGCTTTCCAACGTGTGTTGATAATTTTGATTACAAGCCGATTGCTTTATAAACCTAAATTATGTAATAATCTTGCATTTACATTCAGTTAGAGGACCGGAGGGGTTTCTTCTCTGTCTTCGGCGGCAGGTCCCACGAAACATTAAAATTTAACGAGTTAAATTCGAATAAAAATCACGTTTTATTTTTTTTTTTGTTTTATTTAACCTACTACAGCCTTCTTACATATCGAGAGTAAGCAGTATATAACCAACTTAATACAATGTAAATAGGGGGAGGGGGGTAGCTTGACGATCACAGTCATAGCGAGATGTCCCTGTTTTCTTTTTTCGCGGGTTTTACTTTTCAAACGTGAATGGGTTACATCATAACTGAAAAACTAAAGTTAAATCTTTTAATTTATATTAAATTGGTCATGCCTCGTTGAGCTAGAACTAAAGTTTTTTTCGCGACTGCATGTTAATGTTAATGTTTGATCAATTTTTTTTCTTTATTTAGTATCTTGGCTTATTACTTATTGTACATTTTGTTGATGAAAACAAAATGTTATCTTGTTATAGATTGAGAAAATATATATCAGAAAGTTATTCGTTCTCTTGTTGATGATTGTTTGCTTTTATCCTACTTCTTGGACGAGTTCGTATGTATAGACTTGGTGTCTCCAAGCCAAGGATTTTTCTAGCACAACCGGGTGGCGTCTACTTTTTTTTCTTTTTTTTGTTACAATATTCTTAACCACGTCCATTCAAGGACATCATAGCTAGCTGTGGTGACGTGGTTGTTGCGAACAGAACCCGATGTAACAAAAAGGTTGGTAACAAGATAGTATTCAAGACCATATACTAGTCTTTCTAAAGCCCATTATGATGTTTTTTTAAGATGAAAGTCTTAACATAGATAACAGCATGTTACAAGTATATTCATTGTAATAAAGGAAAACGCGGCAACGTCGGAATAAAAAGAAGAGAGTACGCTTGCGCAATAAATAGAATGTGAAGGTAATGGAGTAGTCCTTAGTAACAATAATAATGTTTATGTCACGTTTGTTTAATAAAAGTTATATCACAGTGTATATATTAATGTAAATGGAATTATGGAAAATATACTTTACTAAATACACAACAATTAAACTGGCGACGAAGATGGGATCACTGAGTGATCGGATTTGAATACTTACTAGTGCAATTACAATAAAATAGTGCAGGAAAAAAATGGCGGATCTAAAAGAATTAATTTAAGTGTTAAACCAGTTTGTTACCCAAATACATACGTATCACGCCCAAGCTCAAGATCAGCCACATCCGGAAGCAAAAGTTGGTGACTTAATTGCTACTCAAGCTCTGGCATTTGAAATATTTGACGAGACAAAGGAGACGTTCATAAACTACAAACAACGACTGGAAAACTTCTTTTTATTAAAACAAGTCACAGGCTCATCGGACGAAACGGAAACAATCAAGGCTCGAGTACTGATCAATTGTATTGGATCTCCAGAACTGCCCAATTCAAAAATTTATTCGACTTTAATTACCTTGCTAGAAAGCCACTTGTGTTCGCAACTAAACATATATGTAGAACAACACAAATTTGTGTCTCGCACTCAAAAACAGAACGAATCAATATCTGAGTATATTACGTCTCTGAAGAAATTGACAGTTACCTGTAAATTTGAGTGTCAATCAAATACATGTGGTAAATCTATTTCTAATATATTTTTACGAGCGCAATTCATTCGAGGAATACTTGATCCCGCGTTGAGGGAGAAACTTCTACAAACTCCAAATTTAACGTTTGAAAAAACTACCGCTACTAGCTCTTGCACACGAAGCCTCAAGACAAGGAAGTAAAGAAATGTCGCATACAGTGTCAAATAGAATCAATCGTGTTAGTGAGTTACGACCGCAAAACAAATTCGCGGTGCATAAAACCCGGGAGGCAAGGCCACGATTGAAGCAAACGAATCGTTCATCAGCACGTTCGCTCTCGAGGTTACGCATAAATTATAAAGAATTTGGTATCGACAAATTATGTTTACAATCACCGATCCAATAAATGCCGACGAAATAAAAATTCGCTGAATTGTAATTCGTGCGGTCGAATAGGTCATGTAAGTAAAGTTTGCATAATTACTTTAACTAAAAATAAAGCCAGAAAAAAAATATCCGTAAACGTATTATCTGAAAGTGCTGAAACAGAACCACGACCGCATTCACCATCATTAGAAATAAACCGCGTTATTGACATTTTTCGAAATTCAAAAACAGATGACGAAAAATACTACGTCAACGTCAACATTGGCTCAGTTGCTCAAACATTTCAAGTAGATTCCGGAAGTCCAGTGACATTATTGCCACATTCAGAATTTCTAAAATTAAAAATCATGATTCCATTAAGTGCAACGAATGCAAAATTTCGCTCGTACACGCACAAAATATTTTCGCCAAAGAGATTAGTACCCGTTCCGGTAACATACGGAAAAACTACATCAACGGAAGAATTATTTGTAGTAGATGACAGTTACAGCCCCTTAATCGGTCGCTCATGGATTCGTCATTTAAAAATTAAATTGGAAGAAGTCGACTCGAGAAATCTACAAAAAATGCGCTCAGAAATCAATCAAATAAAAACCATTGAACCAGTAAAAGCAGAAATTTTTGCTAGGTATTCCGAAGTGTTCGAGAAGAAAGTAGGGAGATTACCAGAGTTTAAGTGCTCACTAAAAAGTCGCGAAAATATAAAACCAACATTTGTAAAAGCCCGATCGGTTCCATACGCATTACGTGCAAAAATCCATAAAGAACTTGATAACTTAGAAGCAGAAGGCATCATTACAAAAATTGATTATTCGTAATGGGGTTCACCTTTAGTTGTTGTACGGAAACGAGATGGTAATGTCCGGTTATGTGTCGACTACAAGGCAACACTAAATACTCAACTCCAAAATGCACGATACCCTATACCTAGAATTAAAGAAATATTTCATGAGTTGCGAGGAAAAAAGTTCTTCTGCACGTTAGACATTCACAAAGCCTATTTACACTTAAATGTGGATGAAGAATCTCGGAAACTTCAAACTATCTCTACCCATCGAGAAACTTATTTGATGAACCGTTTATCGTTCGGAATAAAAACAGCACCATCATCGAGTAACCGACGAAGCTCTACGTCATCTAGAAGGGACAACTGCCTATTTCGATGACATCATAATTTAAGGTGAAACGCTCGAACAGTGTAAAAATTGTTTAATGGCTTGTCTCGAAAGACTTCGCGCACTCGACTTACATCTAAATCGCGAAAAGTGCCAATTTTTTGAGACTAAAGTAAAATACCTTGGACACACCATTAGTGAAAAGGAAATATCTAAAAACTCAGATAAAGTGCGTGCAATTCTCGAAGCTCCGCGCCCGAAAAACGCTGACGACGTTAGAAAAGTTTTAGGATTAATTACAAATTACGCCAAATTGATACCACATTCTTTATCCTTAACTTTTCCATTAAGAAATCTACTGCAGAAAAATAAATCATTTTATTGGTCAGCTGATTGCGAAGCTGCATTCATTAAGGTTAAACAAGAAATCGCAAGTGATCGAGTCCTGGTTCCGTATGACCCGGCTCTACCTCTCATATTGGCTACGGATGCTAGCCCAACAGGAATTTCAGGAGTACTTTCACATATTATAGATGGAAATGAAAAACCTATAGCATTTGCATCTCGCTCGCTTACCACAGCAGAATCGAATTATTCTCAGCTTGATCGCGAAGTCACTGGAATATTTTGGGCATTACAGAAGTTTCATGAATTTTTATATGGTAGAAAATTTACTTTGATTACTGATAATAAGCCATTAATGCACATACTTAGCCCAGACAGTAAAATTCCAGCTGCATCTCGCTTGCTACGATACGCAACGTTTCTTAGTGGATTTGACTGCAATATGGAACACCGAAATTCAGAACTAAATGCCAACGCCGATTATTTCTCCAAAGCTCCACTTCCAATAAACAACGAATTAAATCAGCAATTGGACAAAAATGATCAAATATGCGAACACACGATCAACCAAATTTCAACTGATGTCATTACTTACCAAACAATTGCAGAAGAAACCGGAAAAGATCCAGAATTAGATAAGCTCCGAAAGGATTTACTTTAGGGAAGAAACTCTGATCCACTGTTCAGTCTCCATAAAGGAATTATACTGCGAGGAGATCGAGTAGTTATACCTTTTTCTTTACGCCCGGCAATATTAAAGGAACTACATCACACCCACATGGGTATAGTAAAAATGAAAGCCCTTTCAAGGCGCTATTGTTATTGGAAGGACATCGATGAAGAAATAGAAAAATTGGCAAAATCGTGCGAAGTTTGTTGCAATCAAAAGAAAAATCCAGTAAAAGTACCGCTGCATAACTTGGAAGAACCATCGCTCAACTTCCAGAAACTCCATATTGATTATGCTGGTCCATTCCAAGGCTCATATTTTTTTGTACTAGTTGATGCAAAATCGAGATGGCCAGAAATCCTATTTACACGTACTGCTACATCAACAATTGAAAGGGAATTTTCAGTAGAAATGGCCTTCCAAAATTTGTAGTTTCGGATAACGCTACCATTTTTACATGCTTAGAATTTAGCGAATTTTGCAAAACAAATGGAATTCAACAACGCCTTATTGCCCCAGGACATCCAGAAACCAATGGATTAACAGAAAGGTACGTCCAAATATTAAAAAAACAAATTAAAGGCAATGCACTCTTAACCGGGAACGTTAAAATCAAAACTATTGGAAATTTTGTTTCGTTTTCGAGCCACTCCTTTACTTAACGGGAAAACGCCAGCAGAACTATATCTGGGACGCCAACTTAGTACAAAACTGGACTTATGGCGTTCAAACGCACCGGACAAAAATACAGCAAGACAACCGTCTGTAAGCAGGGTCTTAAGCGTGGTGTACAATTTAGAAATTACACAGCTTCAAGACTGTGGCGCTATGGTAGGGGAAGGAGGGGAACATTCGGCCCCTAAGCAAACTTTATCTGCTGAAACAAAAATTTCCAATTTATTTAGAACTGCATATGCTCAGTTGCATTGGCCATAGTGTTGCCAACATATATAAAAATTGCAGGCATTCAAATGTATTTACTTTTTACAGAAATAAAGAAAACTTGAACCTTTAGTAAATCGCTGAATGTTCCCCAACACGGGGTACTTTTGGCCAGGTACTGGGGTACATTTGGCCAACGTGTAAAATGGCATTATAATTACAGCAAAACAGCAAAATGACCTACATAAGATTTATTCATACAAAAAAAGAAAGCTACAGTAAAATAATAAGAAGAAAATGAACATCTGGTGAAAATTCAAATATGGAAACGTAAACATAACTATTATAATTTATAAAATCATTTGGATTAAATTTGTTAAACTAATTCACTACCAAACTGCCGAAGTTATAACAAAATTGAAAATAAGAAGAGGTTCTTGCTGTACCCGATCGCAAAGGTGTTGTCAGTTTAGCTAAAATATCATCAGAATCTACACTAGTAATGTCTTCTATGTTTGGAAAGTAAAATGTAGTGGATAATCCCTTTCTCCTTAAAAATTGGACCCTATAAGTGGCATCACTAACACTACTTAAAATTTGCCCTACAAAGTGTATCATGGTGTGTTTAACTGGGAATCTTACAAGTACAAAATCTTCGTTTTTTAGTTTATCACCATCAAAGTCTTGAATACTGTCCAATTCATTGCTAATGTCGTCATCCGAATTATCATTCAGTGAAATGTCTGATTCACTCGATGTCAAATTTATTTCTTGAAGTCTAGGTTTCTTGATGGGAGCTTTTTTTGTATTTTTTGGTGTACTAACTATTTCATTGGAGGTGTATATTTTACGCACAATTTTTTTTATTTTTAAAGATTTTTTGTTCTCTATTTCTTCGAGTCTTTGTTTTTCAGGAGTATCTGTATAAATTCTTGACTTTCCTGGTTCTCTTTTGGTTTTTGTTTCTTTTGGTTTGACTTTTGGATAGGGCCGTACCACTTCTGGAGTTATTTTAATCTTTACATATTTCTTTAGACCACTGCAAGAAGGAGTATTTAAAACATTTACATTTTCTTTTAAAACATTGGGTTGTTCAGCATTCATTTCCCCAGTTGACATATTCATATCTGTTTCTTTTACTTTTAAAACTTCTGTAACTTCTTCAGTTGTGGTTTCTTGACTTCCTTCTATTGTGTTTTTCTTCCCACTTGCATTACTCTCCGTCTGAATTTCTTCCGTAGCACTTGTATCATTATTTGGGAGAGGTCTATCGGTGACATAACTTGAAGCAAAGTCATCATCGGAAAATGCCAAATGATTTAGTGGCCAAATGCTAGGTTTTTGAAAACTGGTAACTATATTTCTTGCACAAAAAGCTCTTAAGTAAGGAACATTAGTCAAATTAGGTATATTTTTGATTGAAATAGGTTTGCTAGGGTTTGAAGTCAGCCAGTCATTGAATGCAACGCTACAGTAGGATTTGAATGGTTCATAAATTCCAATATCAAGTGGCTGAAGCCGGTGGGTGGTGTGAGGGGGAAAACTTAGGAGACATATTCCATTTTCTTTGCAATATTTAACACAATTGAAGGATACGTGGGATTCGTGATTATCAAGCAAAATCAGAATAGGGTTATCCACACTACAATTTGTTTGTGTCACTATATGTTTTAGAACATACGGAAATATTTCAGCTGTCATCCATCCAGACTTACTGCCTAATGCTAAACTTGAAACAGGAGCACCTAACATAAAATCATCTAAATTCCTGCGTCTGAAAAAGACGTACGCAGGGGGCAATGATTGCCCGGCAGCATTTATGATGCCTACAAACGTTACTAATTCGCCTCTCTCAGCAGAAGCAACTTGTGCAACTTGCTTTTTCCCACATGTTGTAACTACTTTTACTGGTTTCATGACAGTTGTCACGCCGGTCTCATCTAAGTTGAAATTTTTTTCAGGTGGGAATTTATATCGGTCCAAAACAGATTTTAAATTGTCAAAAAAATTGTCCACTTTATGTCTATTGAAAGCAATGCTTCTGCTTAAACTAGTGCTTTCTGGTTTTCGCAATGACAAAGATTGATGCCTACACATAAATCCCCTCCTCCACCCATCTTTTGCTGATTTTGTAGCATGCCATTCCGCCGGTATTTTACAGTGCGGTAAAATATTGGCATATTCATATGCTAGCTTTTGGACATCAGTAAAAGTAAGGCCATAGTTTATATCAGAGCATCTTTTGATATATTTCACTAATTCTAACTCCTGGTCATTTGTAAAAACTTGCCTGACTGTGTACTTACTATAGTACTTTGAAGAATCTTCATCGATACTATCATTTCCCGAATCGTCTGCTCTTTCTCCATTGTGTGTTAAATAACTTTCTTTGGTGTACTTGCTCAAAATTCGTTTTATCCTACATTGTAAAGTAGTTCTTCGTATTTCATAAATTATTGCTGCTCGTCGTTCTGAATATGTACCATTAAAGACCTTAATAATCGCCGGTTTCATATTCGCCTCATCAATAAGCACTCTATTGGTCTTTAAAACACGTTTTCGTGTCATCTGAAAATAAAATTCGATAAATATAGAATTTGTTTTGTTTAGGGCTACATTCGGCCATCTGCCGAACGTTTCCCGGTTTTAGTGGCCGATTGTTCACCATGTGGTCATCTGTCAATATAATATATGCAAACTAAACAACATGTTTTGTAGGTTAAAAATGAACGTGAAAAACTTTATTATGATTATCTAATCAGTGCGCATTGATATCAGATCCACGAAATTTCAGTTAATTAATAGTTTAATGGCAATAAGCAAATATAAGAAATACTTACCATAAACTGTAGTTTTTTAATTTAGTATTTATTTCTTAAGAAACGTTGAACAAACACATCTCAAACTTTACACAAGATGTAGAAAAGTATGTTGGCAGTACGAATTAATAAGAATTGGCGGGGTTTTCAAAAAAATAAAGCAGCGAATTCCAATGGCTGAATGTTCCCCAGAGCCGAATGTTCCCCTCCTTCCCCTACTATAGTAGAAAAGTTTACATTATATAGTCGAACTAGATGATAGATATTCTATAAAGCGACATATAGATCAATTAAAAAAATGTGAAGTAACAAAAGAAAAAGATTTAGAGACAACCTTTCCAATAAAACGCCACGTCACTTTTACACCAGAAGTTATTCAAGATACAAAAATAACGTATAACCCTAAACGCCATCTCGTAGGAACGGAGCTACGTACGAGTTAATCCACATGAAGGAATCTATGAAGTTGTTAGTTAGATAGTAAATATTACAACCGCGAATCTCAAAAAATGTATTTGAATTATACGTGGCATAATATTTCTAACTGTACTACGCAAGTGCAAAAATTTGTTTATATAATTGCAGAAACCATCTTAGAGACCAGTGGACAGCTGTTTCGTCCTATTTGGACTCCTCAGCACTGGAATACTCTAATGCAGTTTCCACAACTATATAAAACAAATTGCCATTGCATGTGTAATTTAGATACAATCAACGCTTAAACTAAAAATGTGTTTAAACAATTTTAGTAAGTTTAGTAAAGAAAACTTACGTTGCCTTATTATTTCTGTTATAAATCACAATTACGATTAACGTCAAAATTAATCCTATTAAACTAACAACTGTCACAACCACTCTCTTGCTTTTTAATTTGAAATTATAACATCTTAAATTTCATTTAGTAACAGATAAAAATGGTTTTAATAACTCTAGTGACGAAAAAAAAATGTATATAGACCACGCTTGAGAATTGATTATAACCTGCGCGACTTATATGCCTCCATGCTTCGCGTCTCGCAATATAATCTGTCGCTTAGGTTATAATCATACACTTTTCAACCTTGGTAACTTTATGAGTTGTCAATGTAGTTTGTTAGTCCAAATCATTTTATTAGTTGTGTATGAGTTGGTATGAGTGATGTCACAATAAAGTCAAAAAAAGATAAATTCTTCAATCGTCTTATTCAAATTCAAAACACGTGGACAAAAAGTATGAAACCCGTATTGCTTATGACAAACAAAAATAAGTTCAAATTTCGAGTCAATATATTTTCAGAAATATTGTGATAAAGAACTGATTAAAAAAAGACTGCAACTAAATGATCTTTTACAAAAAATTGACATATAAAAACTAAGCATCTGTACTTGCAATTAATACGGTGAAACAATTTAAGAATAGTCATAAATATAAACAAATAAATACTATTAACCTAATAGAACAGAAATAAGATGCACATTTTCTCATCTAGCTCATTGTAATCACATTACACTATAAATACTAAGCGCTACGTAGAGAAAACATGGTGTTTTTCCCTACGATAGCAAGAATCACACATGGCAAAATTCAATTATCCATAGAAAATCAAATGCAGTCATTTTAACAACCTTTTAAATTTATATAATATTACCAAACCAACCAAGCAACCTTTACAAAATAAATACACTTTACGTTTAAAAGAAAAGCACTAATAGTTATAATTTAACTTTCTAGGTGTCATATATTGTTTAAGTAATTCTTCAGTAATTTTGGCCCGTTGTTCTTGATGTTCTTGTATTATAGGGGTAATAACATCAATAAGTATTTTTTTAAGTTCTCCAGTTAATAAAGTGCCACTAGAGTAATCTTTTCGTATTCGTTCCAACTTTTCATCGTCCTCTAAGAAAAACGTTAAATACTGATAAGAAATATCAACATCACAATTTCCACCAATTTCTCTGTGCTCTTCGACAGTTGCCTGTCCACCCGAAAAGGCGTGTTTATTAATTTTATTTTTTACTTGTTTCACTGTATCAGTTAAAAATATAGTCGAATTAGGTTCAGAAGCGGACATTTTTGTTTTTGCACCTTGCAAAGCCGGAAAAAATACTGAATGTAATAACGCTGGTTTTTGAAAACCAATTCGTGGTGCAACATCACGCATCATTCGGAAATAAGGATCTTGATCTATGGCGCATGGAATTAAACACGGCAATTTTTTGTTATTAAAAATGTGCGGAAACGATGTTGACAAAGCTGGTGCTGCTTGAATTGCGGGAAAGCTAATTTTTCCAATTACATCACTATCGCCAAATCCAAATATACCTTTTACTTGGTTAAAGGTAACACATTTTTGTATTCTAACCATATTTCGATAGAATTCTGGACATTGACTAAAACAAAACATAAAATTAATTTTTTTTTTTAAATAGAAACAGATCTTCAACTTTCATAAGTGTCTTAAAACGTTTTTTTAACATTTAAGATGGTTAAGATGATTTATAGTGAAACAAAATTTGCACACAATCCAATCTAATTCCTTAACTTGTATAAGTATTTTGTTATGTGTACACAAAAATTTTTTTTAGAACATCAGGGTAAGAAATAATTTCTTTTAAAATACCTGCCAAGAACCAACTGACAATTTAAAATTTTTATAGGGGATCTAATATATTAAGAATCGTTCGCCAATAAAAAATATAAATCCAAACATTTATCAGTATTTGATAAAGGAAGTATTCTAAATATCTATAAAACTTGCAAACAAAGTCGACCAAGTAGTTCGAAAACAGATCATAGTAAATTTTCATCTACAGCAGCAAGTAACCTAACCATTTATTTTATTTTTGTCTTTATATACCTACATGTCTAGATTTATATTAACTGTACTTATTTACATAGGTATTCTGTATCTACTGTGTGCAGTGTGCTAACTGAATATAACAGCGATCACGTACTGGATTCATCAGAAGTGTACCGTAAGTTAAGGATAGATAATGTTACGGATGGTATCAAAAGCGCGCTAAGACCTATTGTGCCTTCGTTCTTTTTACGTAACAAACCACCAACAGTACAGAAAGTTATTACTTGTATTAACAAAGATGAGAATTTGCCAAACTTTGAAGTAACTAAATTACAAACATTGAAAAAAATTGGGTATAGGTTAGTTAAACAAAAATAAAGTATTGTGTTTGTAATATACTTTATATTATAGGCACAGAAAAAGAAAAGCGCAACAATATACTACTTATAGAAAAAAACAATATAGCGTGGAGAAGACGATTTTTTCGAAATAAGTATAGTGAAAAAAAATACTTAATAATGTATTTATCACTTGCTGTTGATTGATTACAACTGTAATATTATTGTATTTTAAATTCAATACATAATCCTTTATATACCTTGGGCATTTTTATAATTAGCGCCACCAAAAATATTGTCGTTAGTTCTGGTGAGCATGACGTAATTGTATCGGACTAGTAGGAATTGAATCGAACGGTAAGGGTAGAATATAATATAAGGGTGTGAACTGACATATATTTTTGTTAAATAATTAGCTGAAAAAAGAAGACTACGGATGTGTCGGTGGCGCACTTAAGTTAGAAACAAACATGACTACTACAATCAACATTTATTTTTAAAATCATATCTTTGGCATGAATTGCATTTTTTTACTAATTCTGGTTTTCGTTAAGAATGTCATAAAAGTTTTTACAACTGTCCATATTAAATTTTACAATAAGCATAGCACGCAACGTTTCAACTTTAAGTGATAATTGTTCCAATGTCATAAAGCATTCATTAACGAAAATACTCGTTCTGTAGTAGCGTTCGTCCCAAGCAAACAAAGAAGGTACTGGACGACGCCCAGGCAATTCTGAAATAGTATTCCGCTATCTTTAAAATTTTTGGACGCCTTTATCCACACCTCTTTAGGACATCATTGCTCACGTAATTTGACACGTAACTTACTTCGTCGAACAAATTATCTTCTTTAAAAGTCGTAGCCGCTGTAGGTATCTGCACCAATAACGTTGGAGTGTCTGTTGTACATCAGCCCATTTCAAATTTTGTTTTAATTGAATCCAAGCAAAAATTTTAAATTCATCGCATTGATGTATATACTTTTGTCGATACTGGATGCAGTTGTGATAAAAGTTACGAACATATATCCCATAAAATAATTTTTGTCAATTTGACCATTCTCCACAAGTTTCATAAACTGACTTCTTATAGTCAGAGGAATATAATCATTTTCTTGCACATGAACAAATTTTAACCATAGCTCTGAGCATTCATTTGTAGAAAACGGTGTAGAACAGCAAGGCATTTATCTTAAAAGTATAATTTCAATAGCGAATACATTTGTGAAATTCTCTCAACTGCAAGCGTAAGTGCAAGCCATCTTGTTTTACTGTATCCCAATATTCTTTTCTAATGTATTTCTGATTCTTCGCAAAAATCTTTAAGATTTTCTACACGCACAGTGTATATATAAAAGTACGAATAAATCTTCGTCACTATGTGCTCTACGTCAACTGGTAACAAATCTGCTTCTGTTTGAATGACTTTGTGTGCGATATGTGCTGCGCAGCTCCACCAACTATTTGTTTTTCTAAGCCGTCAAGTTCTCTGGAAACGTTACATTGACCTTCACGTTAAACCCCGTCAAAATTTGGGTTGGTGTTATATGCACAAAAGCCAATCTTTAAGGTTGTGCTTTTCAAGGATCTCTATTAACGAATTGTATATAACTGCGGTTTGAAAACTACGGCGCAATCACATTCTTTGCAATAGCTTCGCACTTAGTTTTCCTGCAGCAAAACTTCTTATTAAAAACTTTGTGAATTAATTTGGAAGTGCATTACATCGATCGAAAACTTCGATTGTGACAACCGTATGGCAACCCCACAAACCTTCAGTTTTTGCCAGCTTTGATTCGGCGATCAATGCTTTCTTGTGCTTATCCGATGTCAAATGCTTTTGTATATCATTTCTGCCACCGTGAGCAAGAAAAACTGTTCTATTACATTTGTTGCAACGTACGTCCGAAGATGTTAAACACTTTTGCAAGAAAGAAAATTATTTAGGCAAGTCTTCAGTAAACTTACAACTTCGTTTTTTCGCGGTCGGCGGCATTGCATTGGCCAACAAATTATTTTTATATTGAAACTGACAAATACGAGTTATCAATTACGTGTCACGGTGTGCACTAATTCGAAAACAAAACAACTCAATTACTATTACACTGGCGCGCTTTAACCTTGATTTTTGCTCGACTAATAATATACCTTTTTTATCTCTCACGCGCGCGCACAGACAGTTGCAACACACACCGCTTGATGTTGCATTACGTGTAGAGTGTACATTTAATGGACTCATACCTACGTACGTACTTATATTAGTTTCGTCCTTCGTATTTTTGAAATACTTCTATGTAAAACGATGGGAAACAGATTTACAAATAAAAAAATATAGGAATGCGAGACCTGCGGAATACATTCTCATTATTAGTGATGCTTTTTTTAGTGGGAGATAGATTTAGTACATTTATAGAACATATTTTTTTAAACAATAACATTATAAAATACAGTTACAGAAGGTTATATAAATTAAAAACGCGAATACATGTGATTTATACAATATAAAGTTAACAATTGCAGATTCTTCCCCTTTTCCCAATAATGTTTTCATAGTCATTGTCGCAAACTACCAATAAAACGATTTTAAGTTATTGCAAATCATAAATGTATAACATAACTTATAACAAACACCTTATGCAAATTGTTCCTGGTACTTACAAGCAGGTATGGTGAAAGTTAAAAGCTTGTTACCTACTGCAGTTGAAGCTTACAAATAAGTCAATTGTGAATACAACTAAACTTTTACCACACTTCTAAAAGTGCCAAAGAGCAAATAGTTGATTAATGGTATATAACTAAATTTGAAAACATCAGAAACATTGAATTAGTCATTAAACAGAAATTTGCAATCAACAACACTTCTTGGGTTTATTCTGACAATTATCTGCATCTATGATAATTTACATGTTGGTATTTTACCCTCATTTTAATTTGAATAGCCAGTTTTTTACTATTGCATTACCACTGCAGTACAAATTCACTAATTTTAAACTCTGTTAATTGCATAACTATAAGATTCAATGATAAGTAAATTCCTAAACTAACAGAATCAATGATGTTTTAGATTTAAAATGAAAATTTATTTAGACAAAACTAAAAAATATAAGACGTAATCAGATAGTAGTACAATGTCTAAAATTAGTTCTAGTAGTTTCAAAAACAAGGATCAATAGACAATGCTTTTATTATAACACAAATAAAAGAAAGATCCATCGACTTTAAGCAGCATTTACTTACATTAACAATTTTATTAAAGAATGACAGTAGAAGAAAGCGCAAAATATCAAACATGTTTGTATTCAAAGAATGAAAAACTATGCGATTAAATCAAAAACAAGAGCATTTGTAGCAATTGCAACATTAAATCAGGTAATCAACATGTGTCAGATAATTCTTTTACTATAACAAGAAAGTATTGCTAATTTCATTGTTTATTAAATGGAATTTGACAATACTCACCCAATGTAATCTAAATCAGAAAAAATAAATGTCTTATTGATATCAAATCCTACTGCTATTATGTCTTTTGCATTTTCGTAAGCCATTTTATTTGCTTCTTCTAACTTGATATCTCTCCATAAACATTTTTCATCATCAGTTAATTGGATAACTATCGGAACATCGAAAACGTCTTGTAACCATTTACACAAAATAAATGGAATAAGATGTCCTAAATGCATCGACGACGAAGATGGACCACGACCAGTATACAAATAAAAAGGTTTCCCAGCTTCATACTGATTTAATATCAAGTGCATATCCCTTTGAGAAAAAAATATTCCCCTTCTTAGGAAATGATGAATTGGTTGATTAGTTACTTTTTCAAATCTATCCAATAATTCTTTATCTACATGTTGACTACCAAACCGTTCTATAATTTAATGCTATTAATGGCACATATATAAAAACTGTAAACAGATATTAATACTTATCAATTTGTCGTAATCGACACCTGTATCAGAACTACTGACGACAGTCCATGGATCAACAATATCTTCATTTATATTAACGTTTGGCGACTTGTCTGTAATGCTAATGTCCCCTACACCGTTAGCAATATCCATTTTTATGTTACTTTATAAATTGCAATCACTGCAATTCAAAACGTGTAGTTGTGCAAATGACGAAATACTTATAGGTTATTTTGTCATTTGCTTTCACCGTTCAAGTTAGGTTTATCCACTTTATGTACAGGATGCTGTAACAATAAGCTATTGCAAATGTATTCGTACCACATGTATTCATTTAATATTTTACAGCAGACAATTACTAAAAACTACATTTCTTAATGAGAAAATTTTATAAATATGATTCGTACGCTTTTTGTACTTTCAAATAACTATTACAGCAGTTCAAACACAAAATCTACAATGTTTTGCATTAAGTCGGATTTTTTTAAAGTGGCGTTTTTTGGATTAAAAGTTTAAACGCTTACAGAGATAGAGAAACGTTCTATCTCTTTTCGTTTCATTATTTAAATTTGAATTTCGTGTCGTCTCTAAAGACAATAACTTATTCAGGTAATACTAAGGCATAAACATGCTTTCTTAATGTAAGAGAAAGATGGCACTAGAACAATAAAACGTAGAATTTACTGAAAGCTAAATTTATTTTTGTGTTGTTTGAATACTGCTTATAACCCTTTTAAACAGTAGAAATTCACCTGACTTACTTTCTTCTGATTCGGACTACGAATTACTTCAGTTAGGAAAGAAGTTAGAATAGAACCAATATCTGACTCAACCTTTTAAACCACCATCTTCTAGACGCTCATCTCATCTTCTAGAACTAAATTTGGCCTATGTGGAGTCTACTGCTTCTTCTGCTTCTTGTACTAGTTTGCTTGCAGAACCAACATGCTTTTCGGTGAATAGTAATAGTACACTGACTTATTGGAATTGTGGTACGAAGGACCATCTTTCTCTTCAATGTCCCAATTTTCAAATTTTGTATTGTTACGGCTGCGGAAACCATGGCGTAATAAAACCTAACTGCCAGCGATGTAAGACGAAAACATTAAACTGGCAATCGGGGTTTCGAGTCGAGTGACTCCAATCATTCTTTAGTTTCAACAATAAGTGGTTTCAATGGTGTAGACGAGAAGCATCGTGTGTTGTTGAATTTTATGTTTGCTATTACACGGTGTGATGAACGTCCGTACTTAAATGTGTCTATTTTTGATATTTCTTTCTGTCTTCTACTCGATTCAGGCGCAACTCGCACTATTCAGGGGGCACCTGGGTGAAATATTCTTCAATCGCTTAATCTTTCTATTACTCCGGAGGTGATTTCTTCATGTTATGTGGCGACGGGAGCAAAGTGCTCGGTGATTGGATCTTTGTTGTTACCGATTACTTTAGAAGGTAAAGTGAAGGCACTGAATGTCTTGGTAGTTCTAGAGATCTCACAATCTTTATTTTGGGTATTGACTTCTGGAAGATAATGAACTTCGTTCCGGATTTGTGTTCAGGACAATGGTCTTTTGCTTCTTCTATCTCTTCCATGGGTATCGATGAACTTCCTTTCAAGTTTTATCTGACATCGGACGAACAAACTCTACTAGGGTATACGAACTTAGTCGAACATCACATTCGAACTATGGCTGAACCGATTAAGCAACGGTACTATCTACTATCTCCTACCATGGTACAAGTAGTCAATTAAGAACTTGACGCGATGTTGGAACTAGGTGTAGTAGAACCTTCGAACAGTCTTTGAGATAGTCTCATTGTACCCGTTAAGAAAAAGGATTATATCTATCGGTTTTGCGTAGACTTCCGTAAAGTAAACGCATTTACTCAGAAAGATTCTTACCCTATCTCTTATGTGTCTGCTATTCTTGATCGTCTCAAAGGTGCTAAATTTTTGTCTAGCTTAGATATTTGCTCGGCGTACTGGCAAATTCCTCTTGATGATTCGCAACCGATTACTGCTCTTGCTGTTCCGAATCGGGGACGTTTTCAGTTTAATCGGATGCTGTTCGGATTACATAATTCACCTGCGGCGTTCCAACGATTATCGATCGGATATTGGGCCCTGAATTAGAACCTTTCTGCTTTGCTTATCTCGACAATATTATTGTCGCTACTTCTTTGGAAGAACATGTACATATTGTTTCACTAGTGTTACAAATTCTGAGTACGACTGGTCGACTGGGACGCTAATCTGTTCAAAATTGGGTGTGCAATTCGCACGGCGGAACATGGTACTATTGGGTGTAGTCCTTTCTCTTTACTAGAGAACATATACTTTATGGTGATTTAATGGGGATTCCTCCAACGGACCAAGTAGAATTGCCTAATATTGATCGTACTCTTCCTACGTCTGGTATGTAAAAGATCTATTTCTCCATCGTTTGTTGATCTCTCCATCGACGTCGTAAACGACCTAAGTTATATAGTATTTATGTGTCTCTGGGAATGATTAATTAGCTATGTCTTTGGTTCTCGTGATATTGAGTTAGGGATAAGTGTTAAGAATTCGATTTGTATTTGTCCTAGGTTAAGTATTATCGCAATAAAGGCTGACCAAGTTACTTCAGACTTTCGTTTAGTTGATTAAATTAGCTGTAAACCTAGGTTAAGTTTCTCTGGTGAATACACGAATCGTTTCTTTGAGTTTGTTTTAGTTTTCTTATAAGAAGAACGTAGTTTAAGATAGGCCTTCACTCCAATCAAATATATAGTTGAATACATTCCTGCTTAGTCAGTTCATAGGGGTGATGAGTCAATATGAGGCTACTCATTTCTTACTTTGGGAAGCTTACAGTGGGCCAACAAAGGTTTTTTTTCTTTTTTGCACTTGATCAAATGTGCTATCGGGTTACTTTAGGTTAGGTTTAAGTAACTCCTTAGCTATAGGTTACTTTGGGATATTTAAAAGGACGCCTCATCCGCGTTGCGGGTTCTTTTAAGTTATCTTCAATGATTAATTTTTTTCTGATAGTAATTTGGGTCGCAGTTGTGTGAAC
This sequence comes from Aquatica leii, assembly GCA_035610365.1. Taxonomy (NCBI): domain Eukaryota; kingdom Metazoa; phylum Arthropoda; class Insecta; order Coleoptera; family Lampyridae; genus Aquatica; species Aquatica leii. The sequence goes on from CM069432.1 coordinate 55,080,945, forward strand.
ACATTTTCTTGTGTTTAACTCTAATTTGCTTTGGACGGTTGGTTGGGCAGTAGGGTAAAGTCACTTGGGGTCGGCTATCTAGGGAGAGGTAGTCGAACCGTACGCTAACATTTGTACTCTTTTTCCGTCTTCCTGTCTTTCTTTTTCTTCTTTCGACCTGTCTCCATGGTGGGGAGGAGAGGTTTGTTGTGGGAACCCAACGGCTGCGTGTTCGAGAAGGTTGCTTGTCTCCGTTCTGGTATCCTCAAGCTATAACTAAACTTACATTTATACTATGATTGTAGAACCGGCCCTTAATCATATTGCAATATTTAAAAAAAAAACGTTGATTATACATTTTTATACATCAATAAAGCCTTTGTAAAATATTATAAATACATATATACAAATTATTTTATAAATAATATCTTTTAAACATTTTTAGAATTTTTTTCTAATATTGCAACGTAATTCTGGTCATTAAGACGTTTTTTCAATGTTTTTAAAAATGTAAAAATATTTTTTGTAAAAAGTCGAAAACATTTGAAAAATATTTCCTTGTTGATTGGGCTGGGCGTAACGTTTTATGTGTACTGCAAGAAATAGATCAAATTCAGTTATTAGCTGCATCGTCCCCAAAAAATTTCTATTGTATGGATTTTCAATTTGTACACAATGTCCCCTAAATGATAACCCTCTCATCGTCAAGAATTTTACGACCGCAACTAGTAGCCTTGAAACTGAAAAAACATTTTCGTTTACGCAAACGAGCCGTCGATCTATCGCTTATCCCCACTGCTTTCGGGCAAAAAAGCATTAGATTGAATACGTTTGAAAAGTAGAAGTAAAACTAAAGGTTGTATGAAAACAATTAGTGTATTTTGTAAATTAAAAAACTGGTGTGGTCACCACACGACTATCCTATAAAAAATTTCTACATATTTTTTATTTTCAAATTGAAGAAAAACATTCAAATCAAAAGAATATAGAGAAAAATTGTTATTTTTAACGTATCTTTCCTTTTAAGATATGCCATAGTTGCTAAAAAAATCGTCGCAGGCAGGATTCGAACCTAGATTATATACGGAATTCACTTTAAATTATAAATGAAATATCAAATACACTGTTAATGCTAGAAAATGTATTTGAATAAATTGTTAAGAAAGTGTAAAAATAATTCGAATAATTTACATACGTATAAAATTATATAGGAAAAACTGTAAAAAAAATGGCGAATACACTCACTTCTGGTTTTTTTACCAGTCCACACACACAGGCACGCACGCACGCACCCACACACACACAAACGATTTCATAGCTTACATGAAATGTTGCAAGTAATGATCAATATTACATCGAGCGATAGAAGTAGTGCAACCAAGAGTTGAACCGAACGTTACGGGCAGGTTCGATTACGCAACAATTATAGTTATCATTTATGCGCGTAATTCAAATTAAGCATATGTTTCTATCAAACAAAGACAACCTTGAATTATCCTAATGTTACATTATGAATCGAGATGCATTAGTAGCAAATTATTCTATTATACTAGCTAGAATGTATATTATGTCATGGAAATAATGTGATATACAACTTTTACAAGTGTTTCATTAAATTATATTATTTATTTACATATATAAAATTAAGAAATTAAAACTTGTACTCTGCGCAACTATATGGGGGGTTTATCATGCGTACTCAAATATGAGAAAATTTTTAACCCTAGAGTGATCCTACTGGTTCTAAATGAACGTTAGCATTTATACAAATGTTGTACAAAAGACGTTCAGCGGACATAAATAATATTTTGTTCAATGTACGTTTTGCACAAAACGTTTCATTGACATCCGTTAAAGGTCCATGGACGCTCAGACCTTTTTATTGGACTTAAACTGGACGTCCTATGAACCTTGTATGCTATTAGTAATATAAAAAAAAAGTGTATAGCTGAAAGCAAGCAAAATAAGTATAATTTCTAATAAAGTAAAAAGGTACTTTATGTTACTAAAAAACGTTTTAGAAAACATTTTTAAAACATTTCAATATCAATGTTTTAACGAAATATTTTTAAAACGCATCAAAACTATGTTTTTGGAAAACGTTTTTAAACTATTTTAAAATGTTGTAACGTTTTTAAAACATAAAAAAACGTTTGCTGATTGGGTCAGATCAAGTTACCAGAAGAGCACTCACACCTAGACAGCACACTTGTATCCTAATAATGTCTTACTGATATCTCATACTAGATATGTGAATATACCCAGGTAGAAATATGGTTCTCAAAGAAGATTTCTAGAAGTATTTTTCCATTCAAGAAGCTTAGTAAATAGTTTTATTTTAGTTTTCAAGATATCTTAAAAACAGTGCATATTCCGCCTTTGAAGACTTCTCACAAAGGTGTTTTAGTTCTTTTATATACCTCCCAAAGTGTGTTTATAGAACTCTAGAAGTTTTCTTTCAAACGTCTTAAAAAATTTAGATATTTTTAGACACGTTTGAAACATCTTAAACTTGAAACTTTTTAAAACGTCTTAAAACATTATTTTGTATATTAATCTTCAAACAGATACACTACACTTCTTTAAAAAGTATTTTCAATTTAAGACGTATTTAAGATATTTTTTCTGCCTGGGTACAAAGGGATGTCAATTTCATTACCAATATCCTATGAAGATCTTAGGGCAAGCAGAATGACACAGAATTGAATATCTTACAGACTAAGTCAGACATGTTAAAGATATCTAAAATAAGATGGCCTAGGAATATCTAAAATAAGATGATTTCGAGATAGCAGAAATAATATATTTTACATATTTTTATTTCATAAAAATATTACAGAACCTTAGAAAAATCTTTGTTTAAAACGAATCAATTTTATTTAACTTTTTTTCTTAATTGCCCGTTTATTAAAGTTTCCCGCTGTTTGAGGATTTTTTTTAATACTTCTAGAACATAGTTATTACACTAAAATAAAAATAAACATAATTTTAATTTACTTAGTATAAGTGTTTTTGTTAATAAATTTGTAAAGACTTTCTCGCCTTTTTAGCCAAGCAAGTTTTAGCGTTGTAAAAAGTATCATTAATCAATTTTGGAAGGACTAGCTTCTTATGAACTCCTCCGCGTTGTCCGTAATGTTTTTGTGATTTCTCTGACTTAAGTTACAAAACCATAAGTAAAATGCTTACTGATTTGTTCATGTTTTCTTCTGTTCAAAGGTACTCTTTAAAAGCGTCAAGTTTGTCTTGAGGCAGCTTTAGCTCAGTAATAAAAATGCTGGCATGTTGTTTTGGTTAAACCATAAAATTTTTGTTAGAATAATTCTAACTTCACTTTCGCATCTATAGAGAGTCTAAAAACTATTTCTTAAATAGTTCATAAAGAATATAAAAACAAACATAATTACTTATCTACCCCAAGTAATATTTTTTCAGTTTTTTTTACGTACGCAACAATCAAGATCACGGCACAAAACGAAACAAAGGCGTGAAAAAAGAGCATTAGCTTAAAAGCCAGTGAAAGATATCCCAGGGATGTAGTTTTAAGTAGTTTAAAGATTTCATTTCTATGATATCTCATGGTTATTGTTTCGATAGCCAAGACATGCATCTATGAATTGACTAAGAAACTGACATCTTCATGATATTGGGTGCTGTATGGGGTGCTACGTTTAGATTTTTTAAACTTTCTTTATTAAAAACAATCTGATCTTAATCTGAATATCAACACATTTGTCAAAGCAAAAAGTCATTTTATGATAGTATGATATATAGTCAGTGTAGTTAATTTAGAATTAAAAGCATTATATTCTTAACTACAATTAAATTTAATTTAAGTTTAATATGATGATATAACAATTGATATACTCTATAATTTATACATAAAATTTAAAAAATTTATCAATCAAAATTAATGTCAAAATTTTTACGTCGCATAATATTTTTGAACACATCAATAATTCAAACTAAATAAAAATATTACATGATTATAAAGATAATGTACTAACTGAAAATTAAATAAGTACAGAGTGTAACTATAAAAATGGAAACATCGCAAAAGAATAAACAGAAAAGTTGTACTAGAACAGTGGCATCGGGAACACACGAGAGAAAATGGAATGCAGTTTCATTCTTGCTAAATATACAAGACAAAATAATTGGTATGATGAAAAATAACAGAGTGTTTAATTTTTTAATCAAAGTTAATATTGAAATTGTATACTTAATTATGAAAATGACCTCCATTTATATAACTTTATCAATTTTTAAAACTTTTAGTAAAATAAAGAAGTTTTGTCGAGAAAATACAATAATAAAACGTTAACACAGATTTTATTCGTATCTTTAATTTTTTGTAAAATTTAGTATGATTATAGAAATAGGTACCAGCTATACGTAAGGGTCGACGAATTACTTGTAATATGTTTTTAGCGGTTCTAAAAACTCTTCTAATTTCATGTGTTTGTTTTGTAAGTTATATTTTAATTTCTTCATAGTTCAAACAATGCTAAAAAACATTTAATTGAAAACAGTGAAAAATACGTTTGTGTTTGTTTATTACAAGACTATTATTATTAAGTAATTCTTCTAATTCAAGTTTATAAAAACAAACACGATTATTACATTTTTTAGACCGTATAAAATGTGTCCCACCTAATACAACTATAACATAGATTACCTCTGGTACGTGCGAGTTAGGGAACTTTGTAATGATAATATTTATGATGCACAACCAATGTAACACAACTCTTACATAGAATTACCAATTTGGACTTAAATGTGATATTTCTACATACGTATACGTTATATAGATATGGTAGGTAACGCCAGGTAACGCTTACAAAAAGTACCTCAAAAGTCCTAATTTTAATGTGTAAAATCACAAAATTGTGAAAGCAAAACATAACTGACTCACAAACAGGTTAATTGATTAAAAACTTTTTACAGTTTAAGAATTTTACGTTTGTTACCTAAAAATAACACAAAATAAATTCGTAAGTACACATTGTATACAAAATTTAATTAAACGTAAATTTAATAACTGAAATTGATATGATAATAATAAAATTTAAAAAAAATGCAAAAATGTTTGACCGCAAAATGAAATAAAATATCTAATGTAATTAATAATAAAAGAAAATAACAAAATCTACTTATTAATGGCTTTAATTTGGCCGAGGGTACATCTGATGGTGACCCGAAATTTGCAAATGTTCTAAATTGTCTATAATCGTAAATCATAAAATGTGTATTGAAACGTCCGAGAAATTACTTGCAAATGCAAGAGCCTTCTAGAAGCTGTTATCTAGTTTCTAGAAGATATAGCGAAAAGTAAGGAACGCTCGAGAAGGATTCGCCGATGTCTATAAATACGTAAGAAAGAAATCGTAGGTCAGTTATTGCTGGAATGTGAATGCATGCAGTATTAAGAAGATTATTCAAGTGAAGATAAATAAGTGATTAGCACGTGCGGAGTTTTAAATAAATAACAGTGTACACCGAATCAAGTGAACGTGACTTACAGTGTGAAATCCGAGGACGTTATCTTATCTTAAGTTATACAACGGTTATACATAAATTCGTGTAAGTGTTTTCATTAAATATTATTAGATTTAATTAGTTCGGTTAATTTAAAAGTGTACATATTTCTAGATTAAGTAAACGTATTTTTAGTCGTTATAAATAAATTAGTTTTTAATAAATAAATACGTAACAGTGGCGTCAGGTGTTGAGGTTCGCGATTTTTAGTGTGAATACCATTATGTTATTTGATATCGCTCCCGTAATTGATTGCGCGATACGCGTGTTTATTTATAAAGTATAAAATAGTGTTTATTAAACTTTTTCTTTTAACAAGTGCGTGATTGCGATATTAATTAAAGTCGTTTCCGTGCTTTAATATTATCAAGTGGATCGTTATTAAAATTTTGTGTTATACAAAAACTGCATTTTAAAAAAGTAGTGTATTTAAACTTTATATTCGTGTTATATTTAAATTTATGCCGGTGACGCGTTTGCAAGCAGTTAAAATGGATGCAAAACTATTTGAATTTCTTGAATCGATAAAAAATGGTCAAGAATCGATGAATAGGAAAATGGAAGAAAATTCTCAAAAGATGGAAGAAAATTCAAGAAAAATGGAAGAAAAACTCTCCGAACATTCTCAGAAAATGGAGGAAAGTTCTAGAAGTTTAAAAGAAGAAATACGAACGAGCATAGAAAATCAAATTAAAATTGTTCAAGAGGAAACCCAAGCAGACATGTTAAACTTAAAAGAAGAAATTTGCGATTCTGTGAATGAGAAAATAGAAGCAATAGAGGACAAATTAGAAGACAGAATAAAACTGATTGAAGAAAGAATGAAGCAGATGAATTGTCACGGCGAAGGAAGCGTCACGAGTGAGGATTTAATAATGGACCATCGTGAAGAAAACACTCACAAGTTCAAAGTTGTACCACCGAATTTTGATGGTAAAGTTCCATGGTCAACCTACTACAAGCAGTTTGAAGCCGCAGCTACTGCTAATGGTTGGAGCAACAAGCAGAAAGCGACGTCTTTAATCGTGTTCTTACGGGGAGAAGCGCTTGGAATTTTACAAACTGTTCCGGACCACCTGCAAGAAAATTACGAACTCTCAATATCACGATTAGAAATGAGATATGGGGATGCTCATCTTCAACAAGTATACCAGGCTCAAATTAAAAGTCGGGTTCAAAAAGCTGCCGAAAGTCTTCAAGAGTTTGAGGCTGACATCGCCAGATTAACACGGCTTGCGTATCCTACAGCACCAGATACCTTCTTGGAGCAGTTGGCTATTCAAACCTTCGTAGACGGCCTCCGAGACAACGAAACTCAGCAGACTCTACGGTTAGCACGACCGAAGACGTTGGATGACGCTTTAACCCATGCTTTGGAGTTCGAGGCGGCAAAACAAGCGTCGCACCGAAGCAGTCATAAGCTCCGTTGTGCTACAGAAATACCCTCGAACTCAGAAGAAAGCATTGAAGACATAGTGCGACGTGTATTTCGGGAACAAGTAGCTCGAAGAAGAGAAGTGACGTGCTGGAACTGCGGGGAAGTGGGCCACGTACGACGACGCTGTACTAAGCCCAAAAGAAGACCAGAAGAGCGTCTAGAAAACTAGAACAGGTCGACCGAATGGGGCGAAAGTCGACCTCAACGAGCCATGCCTCGGAGATTACCATCCAAATGGCATCGCCTAGGGAGCAATTGCATAGCATTTATCTCGATGGCAAGATCAATGGGAGAAGCGTCCAGTTACTGGTTGACACGGGAGCGACGAAGACCATCATTCGTCCTGACATGTTATTGGAAAACGAGAAGACATCACCAGTAACAGCACGACTTCGAACAGCGACGGGCGACGAAATACCTACTCACGGACAAGTCAAAGTAACCATTGGTTTGGGAAATGGAGTACTCGATCATCAAGTACTGGTAGCCGACATCACGGAAGAAGTTATCCTGGGAATGGACGTGATAAAGAAGTATGGGTTCCATTTGGATATGAAGAACGATGTCCTGAAGATCGACAATGAAGAAATTCCTTTTCATTCGTCAGAGAAGGCAGCCGTGCGAGTCTTATTAAGTGAAGACGTGACTCTGCCTGCAAGGACTGAAAGTGTGGTGATGGCACGCCTGGATGGAAGTCTCCGGGAAGGCTACATACGCGCGATTGAACCAATGGAGGGCGGCTTAGTTGAAAAGGGACTACTCGTTGGCAGAACTTTAGTACGAGTAAAGAAGACGATGCCAGTAAGGATCTTAAACATCAACTCAGATCCTGTAACGCTGAAAAAGAAGACCATGGTAGGCCAATGCACGCCAGTATCACAAATTGTGAGATGCGTGAAGTCGAACGAAGATACGTCGCCGAAGAAGTGTCCACAACATCTATTGGACATTCTTACCACCAAATGCGAAAACCTCAGCCAAGACCAGCTAGCTAAAGTTAAAGTGTTGATCCAAGAGTACCAAGATGTGTTCGCGCTGGAGAGTGGCTCCAAAGGAAGAACTAACGTGGTGAAACATAAAATTAATACCGGAGACGCTCGGCCGATACGACAACATCCACGCAGACTTCCTTTGGCGAAAAGAGAAGAAGCCGAACAAATAATTACGGATATGGAGAGAGAAGGCGTGATTGAACCTTCGAGTAGTCCATGAGCATCCCCAGTGGTACTCGTGAAAAAGAAGGATGGATCAACGAGGTTTTGCGTAGACTACAGGCAGCTAAACGACGTGACCAAAAAGGACAGCTACCCTTTACCCAGAATTGACGATACGCTAGACACCCTGTCAGGATCCCAGTGGTTTTCTACGTTAGATTTAAAGAGTGGATACTGGCAGGTAGAATTAGAACCCAAGGATCGTGAAAAAACAGCTTTTACGATCGGAACTGGTTTGTGGCAGTTCACTGTAATGCCCTTCGGCCTGTGTAACGCTCCTGCAACGTTCGAGCGTTTGATGGAGACCATCTTGCGCGGATTGTCTTGGAAGACGTGCTTGGTTTACCTGGACGACGTGATCGTGGTTGGAAGGTCGTTTGAAGAGCACTTGAACAACTTCAAGGAAGTGTTCCAGAGATTACGTGGGGCTAACCTCAAACTGAGCCCAAAGAAGTGCCACGTATTTAAGAAGGAAGTCCAATACCTTGGCCACGTCGTATCTAGAGATGGAGTAAGGGCTGACCCAGACAAAATCCGAGCAGTGCAAGCATGGCCAAGACCGATCGACAAACATCAGGTCCGAAGTTTCCTTGGGTTGTGCACTTATTATAGAAGATTTGTCCCCGGATTTGCCAATATTGCCAAACCATTGACAAAATTAACCGAAGAAAAAGCAGAATTTAGATGGAATGAAGACTGCGAAAATTCTTTTAATAAACTAAAACAGGCCCTAGTCACTTCGCCGATTTTGAGTTATCCAAGAGAAGATGGAAAGTTTGTTTTGGATACCGACGCAAGCAATCTGGCCATAGGCGCGGTCCTTTCGCAGGTTCAAGATGGACAAGAAAAGGTTATCGCGTACTTTAGCAAGGTTTTGTCCAGGCCAGAAAGGAATTATTGCGTGACTAGGAGGGAGTTGTTAGCAGTCGTTAAGTCCATCGAACATTTCTACAAGTATTTGTATGGACGAAAATTTTTACTGAGAACAGACCACGCCGCTTTAAAATGGCTACTGCAGTTCCGTAACCCAGAAGGACAAGTGGCAAGATGGATCGAGAGACTGCAAGAGTATGACTACGACACAGAACACCGTGCCGGAAGCAGTCATCGGAACGCTGATGCCTTGTCTAGAAGACCATGTCCGGCGGACTGCAGCCATTGTTCGCGACTGGAAGAAATTTCGAATGCCTCCGGAGAACTGCTATGGTTGATGATGAGTGGGAACCTGAGCAGTTACGTCGCGAACAAGAAGACGATCCTGAAATAAGACTACTCCTGGACTGGAAAGAAAGCGGCCGACGACCAACCTGGCAAGAAGTGAGTGCTTTGGGCAAAAATATCAAAGCGTACTGGGCGCAGTGGGACTCCTTGATAGTAGAAGACGGTCTTCTTAAGCGATCCCTAGAAAGTGCCGAGGGCACGGGAAACAGACTACAGCTGGTAGTGCCAAAGAGCAGGGTGACCGAAGTGTTGAAGCATCTCCACGATGGGACATCGGGAGGACACTTTGGCATTAAGAAGACGTTGGGTAAAGTGCGAGAACGATTCTACTGGATGAACTGCAAAGAGGACGTCATGAAATGGTGCCGTAAATGCACAGTCTGCGCATCAGGAAATGGTCCAGCGAGAAAGCGCAAAGCACCCATGGAACAATACAACGTAGGAAGCCCTTTGGAAAGAGTTGCGATTGACATCGCAGGGCCGTTCCCAGAATCCGATTCGGGAAATAAATACATCCTGGTGGCGATGGATTATTTCATGAAATGGACGGAGGCTTACGCCATACCCAACCAGGAAGCAGCTACAGTCGCAGACGTATTGGTAAAAGAATTTTTCTGCCGGTTTGGAGTTCCGTTGGAATTACACTCCGATCAAGGCCGCAATTTTGAGTCTGGGCTGTTTCAAGAAGTTTGGCGACTGTTAGGAATTAAGAAGACTAGGACAACGCCTCTCCATCCTCAATCTGACGGTATGGTTGAACGGATGAATCGAACAATGGGCAAGTACTTAGCCAAGGTAGTGTCCGAACACCAAAGAGACTGGGAACAGTACTTGCACCTTTTCTTAATGGCATACCGATCATCCGTTTACGAAAGCACAGACCAAACACCACCCTGTGTCATGCTCGGTCGTGAGATAAGATTACCATGCGATCTTCAATTTGGGCGAAGACCGGAAGAAGAAGTTGCTGGAGAAGATTACGTCAGCAAGCTGGCCAAGAGGTTAGACGAAGTACATGAAGAGGTCCGTAAAAACACACAAATTGCCAGCGACAGGATGAAAACAAGATATGACGTCAAGGCACAAAATGGTGAGTTTCAACCTGGCGATATGGTCTGGTTGTATAACCCTCAAAGGAAACGTGGTTTGTCGCCGAAGCTGCAAAGGCAATGGGAAGGCCCCTATGAAGTTGTGCAGCGTATTAACGACGTTATATACCGCATCCGAAAACCGCCCAGAGGCAAGCCAAAAGTGGTCCACGTCGATCGTCTAGCCCCGTTTGCTGGCGATAACCACAATGCGCAAGTTCAGGTCCGAACCAGAGTAATAAGTAGCAGAACCAGGAATCCAATCGAAGAAATGGAGTTCGAGAAGTTTATGAACTTATACGGAGGTTCTGGAAAAGCTAGGTTCGGAGTTACCACCGAGGAACAACAAGACCTGTTCCAGACACAAAAAGAGTACGCCATCGCACATTGCGTGAGCGAGGACCTTGACATGACCAAAGGGGTTGCAGTCGTGTTTAAAAAGAAGTTTGGGCAGCTAGATGAATTACGAAGACAGCAACCGGCAGTCGGAAAAGTTTTAGGACTACGTGGTGACGGACGCTTCGTTTTCTATTTGGTCACCAAGAAATACTCACGTGTCAAGCCGTTATACAAAGATCTATGGCGAACATTATGGAGTCTCAAGAGACAAATGGAGTTCCATCATGTTAAGAAATTGGCAGTACCCAAGCTTGGTTGTGGCTTAGATCGACTGAATTGGAGGACAGTTCGAAACATGTTGGAGGTCGTCTTCAGAGGAACAGGCATTCAAGTGTTGGTCTGTAGTTACCAACCGAGGAGAGTATTGGGTCGGGAAAAGTCCATTGACTGTTACTTTTATGGTCAAGGAAGTTGCCGGAATGGAGGAAGCTGCCGCTATCGCCACGATCCCTTTTACCGGTGTCGCATCCAGTCTCCTGTTCTGGGACAGAACAGTCCTAAGAAGGGGGCAGTGAAACGTCCGAGAAATTACTTGCAAATGCAAGAGCCTTCTAGAAGCTGTTATCTAGTTTCTAGAAGATATAGCGAAAAGTAAGGAACGCTCGAGAAGGATTCGCCGATGTCTATAAATACGTAAGAAAGAAATCCTAGGTCAGTTATTGCTGGAATGTGAATGCATGCAGTATTAAGAAGATTATTCAAGTGAAGATAAATAAGTGATTAGCACGTGCGGAGTTTTAAATAAATAACAGTGTACACCGAATCGAGTGAACGTGACTTACAGTGTGAAATCCGAGGACGTTATCTTATCTTAAGTTATACAACGGTTATACATAATTTCGTGTAAGTGTTTTCATTAAATATTATTAGATTTAATTAGTTCGGTTAATTTAAAAGTGTACATATTTCTAGATTAAGTAAACGTATTTTTAGTCGTTATAAATAAATTAGTTTTTAATAAATAAATACGTAACAGTATTTACACAAAGCACAAAACGGAATTGTCGTTAACTCACAAACGTATGATTTCAGTCAAAGCTTTTTTGCAATTATAACAAAACAGTAATAGTTATTTATAAATACCTGAATCTAAATATGCACTACTCAGACAGCGTCTTCTGGATTGACCGAAGTTCCTAGGCGAGGTGTCCGATATGTGGTTCAGAGAGTTAGTGAGCGACAGCTGTTGTATCCGTTTTAAAAGCAAAGATAAATTATGTGTGTAAGAAACTAAATTTTCTACCACATAATCACATTAGAACATTTGATTTGTATTTGACGAACGAATAAATCGATCAATATAATGAATTTACGAAAACATTTTACGCCAAAACCACTAACCCTGCTTCCCCAAAAAAGACTACTGTGTTTTTATTTCGAGTTTAATTCAAAACTTCCGTTCAAAAATCGAATTCTTCCAAGAAGGCTACTCAAAAAACAAAGTGGACTAAACGAAGACGCTATTGTGATGTAACCCACTTACCTTTGAAAATTAAAACCCGCTAATCAAAAAAAAATAGTGACATCTCGCTGTGGCTGTGATTGTCAAAGGGGACCCTCCCCTTCTACGTTGTATTAAGTTTGTTATACACTGCTTACTTTCGATAGGTAGAAAGGCTGTAGCAGTTTAAATAAAACACACAGCAACAGTAAATTCTGGCTTTTATTCAAATTTAACTCGTTAAATTTAACCAAAATTTTGCTTTTTCGGTGGAACCCGCAGTAGGGCGGAAAGAACAATCGAAGAAACCTCTCTGGTCTTCTACCTGAATGTAAATGCAAGATCATTACATAATTTATATTTATCAAGCAATCAGTTTATGATCAAAGATATCAATAAACATCGGAGAGTTAGAACATCCCAAATTTCAGTCAATTAAAAGAATACACAGATATGACACATATAAACACGTGCACAAACATCTTTTGTTAAACTGAAACTGGTAGCCTGTCAGTGCTGAGTTCTTAGTTAGGGAAGCAACTTAGTTAAATGGTCGGAACAAACAAACAAGAGTCAAAAATGCACATATATAATAAACACACAATAATATATCAAACAAAAGTTATAAAGATGTAGGGTCTATTCAAGAAGAAACCTGCCGCGACTTTAATACATAAAAGCAGACACTTGTTTATATCATAGACCCAAGACTTGCGATCTCAAGATGTTTGCCCTTCACGGTAAATACAATATTAAATTATACTTTAAAGAGCAATGACATTTTTCCCTGTTATCAAATCCATTATAACCATCATTAATGAGTAAATATTTCGACCAAAAAGATGTCTTAACTTTGACTAACTTTGACATCAAATCATAAACGTAACAAATAAATTATTATGCATAATTTAGAGTTTAAGTGATTTAATAGTTTAACACAAATTGATTGTAAAACACGTCAACGATATACAAATAACAAAAACAAAATGCCAATAAAGTATAAATAGCTTCTTTTTGCAAACAAAGAAACATCTTCACAAAGCCACTTTTAATTTTAATAATCTTCAAATTTAAGTATAAAATGGCTAATTATTAGAATCAAATTTACGACGCTTTTTAATGTTTTGTCTAAAATTACACATAAATGATATTATGAAATAAAGAAAAAAAACAACTAATCTAAATTACATTTTAAGCCTTCATTTAAGACATGCCGTAAATTGAAACAACTTCAACCCTTAAGGGCAACTTTAGTTTAAATTTGGAAAAAAATCTTTGCGGCATAATTTTTATACTACCGCTACTAAATAGCAACTCCTCGCGGTACGAAAAGTATGAAAACAGTGGTGCTACATTTTTCAAGTTTTATGTTGATAAAACGTGCTCTGGAAACTTTTAAACCTGGAGGAAATACAAATTAAGTGAGTGCAAAATCTTAATTATTATTGTCTGGTGAAGTGATTATGCAAGACTTTTTCTTTCTAGCTTCGGCGGAAAATCGTATTGTCTGCCTTAGGATATCTTTAACACACTTTTTGGGGCAATTTGAATTCTGAGCCAAAGTTGTACTAAAAAAGTTCGTGTTGAACTCATGTGTAAATTAAAGCTGAGTTATTGTTGCCCAAACAGTTATTTTTCATATTGAATAACGTGCCCAATTTTGATCGTAGTTAGTTTATTAGTGTGTTTAACGATCTGTAAAACTGTTTTTTAAAGTGTTTAATTTATTTCAAGCTTTCATTGTGATAAAAAGCTACTATAGTTTGTCTAAAGAGAATATGACAGCTACTCAAGACAAAGCTTTGAAAAAACACCAACAAATATCATCTGACAGTTCTGAGTGCAAATCTTTTTTAACAAGTTCATCAAACTGATTTTCTAAAAAAAAACCAGCTGTACTGCATGGAACAAAACCAGAACTGGATCTTCTTCATCCGAAGAAATCGACAATGACTTGGAAATGTGTTTAGAGTCTGATGGTGTGAGCGATTTTTTTAGATCTTAAAGACCATCCCTCTAATGTGTGTCGACTATGCAGAAATATGAGATTGCAAATTATGCTGTCGATAACTTTGTTTTGGTTCGTACAATGGTGAAAAGTACCCTGGAACGATTCAGAAAATTACTTCTAAAGGATCTACTGTAGAATGTATGAAGAAAAAATTGCAGTTTTGAAAAGGGCTTGAGAAATTAGACTGCATGACTTATAATTGGGCAGATGTATGCGGTAAAATCGATCCACCTAGAGTTATATCAAAAAGACAACACTTCTCTGTTCTTGAATGAGATGTTTATGTTTAAAAATTTGCTACATTTTCCTAAAGATACTTCTTTTTTTTTTCTTATAAAAAAACTAAATTAAAAAATCACTATTTATTTTTTTCTGAATTAGATTTACGTTTAATACCTACCAAGGTAAAATCAATGTTGTAAAATAGATTGTAAATATGTCAGTATTTTTAAATTATAACTAAACCTACGTTTATACCATGATTGTAGAACCGGCCCTTAATCATATTGCAATATTTAAAAAAAAACGTTGATTATAGATTTTTTATACATTAAACCAGTGTTTCCCAATCTTTTTTAGGCCATGCTTCACCTTAACATTTCTAAAATTTTTATGCCCTCCATACATAATTTTTAACCTTTAAAAATTGTTTTGTTCCCTTAAGAAAGGGTTAAAGTCGTGTCGCGTCCATTTTTAAATTGCCCCCCTTAAGTATCAAATTGCCCCTTTGTGGGGCATAGGCCCCACCTTGGGAAACACTGCATTAAACCTTAATGTAACATTTGTAAAATATAAATATATATAAATAATATTTTTCAAACAATTTTAGAGTATTTCTCTAATATTGAGTTTGCAACGTAATTAAGCCATTAAGACGTTTTCATAATGTTGTTAAAAATGTAAATATATTTTTTGTAAAACATTAAAAAAACACTTACAAAATGTTTCCTTGTTGATTGGGGACTACATTCTGAAAAATGTACAGTCCATGTCAACAACTTTTTTAAAATAAAATACAGTTTGTTAAATTTATATTGAAAAGACGTTAGACAAAATAATATTGTTAGTTTAGAATGAATCTATAAATAAAATTATTAACAAGACTTAAATTTTCAAAGAAGTTTAAATTAAAAGTACATTATTATTAATCAACAATGTTATTTGATAATAGCCCCAACAAGAAAATCGCCACGTTAACACTTTGCACTTCGTCAAATGTTTTAGAATATAACTTTTTTGTGTTAGAGTTAGACACATTTGTTTAAACAATAAAAGTTTTTTAACTTAACTTTACTGTATTCTTGTTTTCATTTTTAAAAATCAACTTTACAGACACAGACGGTTTAAAAAATATGCAGCAAGTGTAGCGGTAAAGTGAAAAATAAATAGCGTTTTTATATTCGTTGAGAATAAGATTATACGACAAAATTAAAGGTCTGAAATAAATATAGGTATAGGAAATATAGTTAACTGGCATACATGCCAATATTTGACATATATACTCAAAATGTAAAATGTATAAAATAAATAAGCAAATTATTTGTGTAACTCATATTTAACAGTATTATTAGAAATGTAAAATTAGGAATAATCCAAATTAGTAAGTAGATAAATGCGAAGCATAGTGTATATATTTGTAAATCTACGCAGGTACGGAAACCCCCACTATGAATAGAACTGTCATACAGATGCTGCATGCTCGTTATCAAAACAGAGCATTAAACAAAGGTTGAATGAAAGCCCAAATAAGTTAGTGAATTTTTGGCACAAAATGCCGTGGTATATGCTTCAAGTGCCCGAAAACATAAAGAAACGTGCATGTATTTATTTACTACAAAGATACCTCGGTCAATTTTTTGAAGAAAAATTAACTTTGGATCAGTTGTCTGTAGATTTGTACAATGGAACTGGCACTGTTAAAAACATCAGCCTTGACGTTCAGGTATTATATTTACTGAATTAATGAAGATTGCGACATTGACACTCATATTTACACTAAATGCGTAAAAAACGTTTACTTCGCATTTATATTTATATCAATTTTTCATCTATTTATAAATCATTTCTTTAGATTTACCTTAATTATTTGTTATTATGGTACCATGTGATCATAACAAAGAGTATAATGGTGTTTTTGAATATTTGCAAAACAACGACGTAACAATTTTTAAAATGTATATAAACCACTCAAATATCTGCTTTTTAATTACATCTTAACTAATCATTATCCTTAAACAGGAATTTGGAAAATTCATTTAGTACGATTAAATGAATGTCATGACAAAGCGAATGTAAAAGCTACAAACATTTAATTAATTCAATATGTTAATAATCTCCTCATGGACGCATAATTCTTTGTGTTTCGTTTCTCAATCTAGAAGTTTATTTTACAAACAAAGACTTTGGCTACGAGTATTTTGTTTATGTAGCTACGCCTTATTTAGTTTTGCCATGTCATTCATCACGGTTTTTGAAATACATGATCTGTTTATAACAATTTAGTATCTTGAATATGAGACACTACTGGATTGTATGTATGTTCATTCTTTCACTATTTTCATTAATAAAATGTATTGGTTTATTAGAAATCTTACTTTGTTGCTTTTTCAGGTTTTTTATAGTTTGTCTTCTAGTCTGTAACTAAAGAATTGTCTAGAGCAACATTCGTCAGTTAATAATCGTGCTGTCTGTACATTGATGTCATAAAGATTCAATTTGTACTGGATTTTGTTAGTTTTCATCATAGCTCATATAATTACATTTATCCTATTAGCTCAATCTCAATTAATTTTGGATCTCTACCTCTAAACACATCTTTTGACATCAAACTACCATATGCGTTAACCACTTAAAATGTTTTTTTTTATTCAGTTTTCATGCAGCTTCTTGTTTCTGAATTTTAGACCTCTTACTATGTTGTTCTTTTTCATTATTTATTGCTGCATTCATTAATATTATTTGGTCTTTTTTCTTTGCTGCAGTTTTTAAGTAATCATACTAATCATTTTCTTTTTCATTTTTCTGTTTTATTTCCTAATTGCATTATTCCTATTTTAGGTGCTGTTTCTTTTTCTAAATTATATCTGTTTGTTCTACTGTCATTCAAAGTCTTCAATTTCAGTTTGGTAAAGCTAATTAGTACTACATTATTGCGCATGTGCACTTACATTGGTGTTGATTAAATGTTCTTGTTTGGCTGTTTTATTTTTTGGTATGCTTATGGCAGTTAACAACTTCACTTGTTCGTTATTATTTTAATCAGTTTTTTATGTATTTTTAATTGTAATAGATCTGCTCAGAAGTGTTATCTCTTCATAGTCGCTGCAGTCGTATCTTATGTTTGTTTTGTGGATTTTTGTTCTTAAATTGTAGCTTATCACGTGGTTTTATATTTCGATTGCGTTTCATTCGTTTTGCGATTTTTCTGCCATTGTTTTGAGCATATGTGTCGTTTCTTTCTATCTTCCGTTTTCTTTTCTTTTTTTCTTCGTTTCTGTTTTTAATTTATCTTTTACTTTAGGTGATAACCAAAAAGTGGTTGAACTGCATGATGCTTCTCTGTTTGTACTACCTATTTCTTTTTTATCAGAATATGATTTTATTCTTCTTTTTCGTTCAAAACGTTATTAATTTTGTAGCATACATTTTGAAATAACCTAACGAAAAAGCTAGTTAACTTTGTTTAAATATAAATTTTGATTTCTAATTAAATAACACGCGTATGCTATTATTTTTATTCACATTTTTGTTATTAATTTAGTTTATAAATCAATCGAATTGACTGTTTAATTCCGAGTATTTATAGTAGGATTTATCTTATTGCTATTTATGCATTACAGATACATATATTGTTATTAAAATCAAATCTATTACTAATTACTACTTTTGTATATACATTGTTAGTTGCTGATACTTACATATTAATTAATGGTTTATATAAATAAAACCACATTGTGATATATATTTGTGTTTTAAATAAGGTCGCGTTATTTTTGAAAACTGATAAAGCTTCTACAATGTTTCTATTTAATTAAAAATTTGGAATTCAAAACTGAAAATTTTGTCTCAATCGATTAATTCCTAGAGAGATATTTAAGTAATAATCTGTTCTTTCAGGCTCTTAACGAGTTGGGAGAAAAGCAAAATTGGCCAATGGAGTTTGTTGATGGTTATGTTGAAGAACTTTTTGTTTCTGTTCCATGGGGTTCGCTTCTTAAAGACTCGAGCTTTATCGAAGTTCGAGGTCTTAAAATTACAGTACAACCCAAGCAACGAAATGAGTGTGGTACGTATTTTTTATGCTTAAATTTCCGCTCACCAAAAATGTGTACACTAATTCTTAAAGTAGTAATTCTACTAAGTCTTTATAAATGCTTACGAATATACGAATAATTCTGGGTAATATACAGTACTTTATTGTAGTTCGCAGGTATGTAATTCTTAATATTTACTTCACAGTAATTTTTTGATATTTCTAAATGATCTATTGTAATTCTCTAATGCTGTACACTAAAATTCTTTAGCGGTGTACCCCTCGCGAATTTCTATGAATGCACATAGAAGTAAGTGACGCGGATTTTTTCTTCAGTTGTAAAATATTTATACAATTAGAATTAAGCAATTATATAAGGTGCATTTTTTCGCAAAAGTTATTGTGTACTTATTTTTTTTGCATTTACAATTTAATCTTTTGCACGTCACTTTCAATGAGTATTTTTTAACGTGTTGTATCCTGTTTTTGATTCACTTTTGTTTATTCGCTAATTAAACTTTGGAAGCCATTATTTCAATGTTTTATGCACTTACAGTAAAAATTTAAGCGTATCCAACAAAGAGCGGTAGTTTCGCATTATAATATAACGTCTGTTAACAACAGTTTCGAATAAAGTTTACCTTTTCCTTAACAATTTCATGAGAATAAGGAACAATTTTTGACAGTATCTGTAGAAACAATTCGTAATTTTTATATAACTTTTTGCACATATTTATTGCTTATATCTAAATCTAAATTACCTCACCATTTTTTGGGTGTTGATCTTTTTATATTAGATAGACTATCTTTGTAAAAAAATAATAATTTTTTATCTTCTCTAGTTCTTTTAAAATATTTAAGTTTCATAAAAAGTGCGATTTGATGCTTATGTAGATTTACGTCTTATTTAATATCTCAGGCTAGAATCGAGAAAGAAAGGTAAGACAAAAACCGTTTTTTTTAGAATTCAACTAGCTTTAATTTGATATACAATACGACAGTATTTAAGTACTTAATACTTTCAACCCCCAAAGCGTTAATTTTAAAAAACTTATATGATTTAAAAGTTTTCAACGTTATATATGTACAAAATTTCAAGTTGGGATCTCAATGAAATCATATTTAAACAAATATCTCAACCCAGATATTTTAAAAGTGAACAAAAAAAAATCTTAACTCGAGTAAATCCGAGCACAGCTACAGGAAGAATGTATGTAATTTTCAAAAACGAAATCATTGCAGCAACAAGGAGCTTAAGCTTAAGACTCCAATTCACCTAAACATCAATTTGAACATTAAAAAACATAGACGAGAAAACAAATGAGAGAGCTGGTTCAGAAGGATGTAAAAATGTTTTTCTACATTTTTACTTTTATAGTCTTTGGATATAGTCGTAACACTGATCTCTATAATTATATGGATAGCTGATACTGGTATCTGCCATTGACGCCTTTAGAGAAATTATCAGCGCGACTCATTACTGAGACAGGAACTACAATGTAGCGCTAACCATACTTTTTTGTGACAATTTAATTGATTTTTTTGATTGTCAGTAAAGTAGGTTTAAAAATAATTAGCAAATTGTTTGGGCGCATCAGCAGTAGGTTGTAGGTACTTTGGATTATTATTTCAATATGTATGTCATAGTTTTAGTGATTGTATAATTTTCTTGATTTCATCGCAATTTTCAGTTATGCGTTCGATTGTTACATCTACGAGTGGGTTAAGCATGTGTGGTTAATTCTTAAGCAAATGAAAACGAATTTGTTTAACTGTGTTGTTTTTTGTTTAATCTAATTTTTTCATATTTTATTTTTTTTTTCATAAGTATCAGCTATCCATATTATTATAGAGATCGTAATTACGAGAGGTGTCATATTACTCATACTTGACCGCATAGAAAATTAAAATAATATAGTATACTTATTTCTTATTTACTTATTCTTACTTTTTCATTAATAAATATATATAAAAGAAATTAATTAGCAAAGAAGTTTAACTTTTTCTTTGAACTTATGTGGGTGAGGCTCCTTGTTTAATTTTTTTATTCAAACATGTTCAAGTTATGTAATGATCAAAATTTTGTTTTTTTAATGTTTAAATGGATGTTTAGTTAAATTAAAGTCTTAACCTTAAGCTTCTTGTTGCTGTAATGGTAATGGTTTCGTTTTTGAAAATTACATAAGTTCTTCTTGTAGCTGTGTTTGTAGTTACTCGGGTTAAGATTTATTTTTGTTCACTTTTAAAATACTGTGGGAAAACAAATGAAGAAGCTACATCAGAAGGATGTAAAAATGTTACTTCTACTTCTTCACATTTATAGTATTTGGACAGGACACTAACCAACCACCAACGCCGATCATATTTACACAACATAACCTCATCCATTGACACACTTTTATCTCCTTCAACAATTTCTTGTCACATAAAGAATAAATCTTTAACTTTAATTCAGTTGAACTGCGAGGATGAAAGTATGATACTGTTGAGTTCTTTTAATAATTTCAGCTTCTTGTACACGATATTTCTAAAAAGCTTCTTCTTGTAAATAAAATTTAAAAGTTGTGCAATATTCAAATTTGATTTTTTTGGTAATATGATCAAAATGTTTGATTCATGACGCGGTAGAAGTCAATTTTACTTTAAAGGAAGTTAATACCATTTCTAAAAAATGTCCAGTTTGAAAAAAAATTTCTCAGATGGTTCATCTGCACAGTACAAAAATCGAAAAAACTTTATATCAATATCAGTAATAACAAAAATGCAAGCTTGCAATGACCGTACAGTGAACAGAGAATGGCCCCGTCACAACTCTATATTTGGAGTCGAGAAGGTATACGAAAAATTAAATTTGATTATTGCACAAGGTTGAATTACTTAGAATAAGAGGTTTTTTTGAAATATCGTCTACAAGAAGCTGAAAGTACTAAAGGAACTCAACACTGAATTAAAGTTGAAAACTTTTTATGTGACGACTCTTGCATACAAGAAATTGTTGAAGGAGGTAAAAGTTTCTCAATGGAAGAAATTATAGGTTACGGTACTTACGAATATGATTGGCATTGGTGTATGGCACGTGCACTATCTAAAGGCTATAAAAGTGAAAATGTAGAAATAACATTTTTACATCATTCTGGTCCAGCTCCCTCATTTGTTTTCGCACGCAACTCAGACTTTTTAAAAATAAACAAAAAACAAATCTTAACTCGAGTAAATCCGAACACAGCTACAGAAAGAACGGATGTAAATTTCCAAAAACGAAACAATTGCAGAAACAAGGAGCTTAAGTTTAAGACCTAAACATCAATTTGAACATTCAAAAATATTTTTTTTCACAACATTTACGTGACTTGGACAGTTTTATGTGTTTATTCAGTAAACCAAAACTAACCAAAAAGGAAAACATGAAGGAAAGATGTATTTTTTATTTTGATCACTTCATATGGAATGGCTCAATTAATTCATTTCAAAAATCAGCGTTACTTTAGAGTGCGATGTCGCATCATGGTATCGGTTCATCTGTTTACCGTCTTATTCTAATAAAGCAATATCCTTGATAACTGACCTGTGTCCTAAGACGCTAATGCTCTCATTCACACTGGTGTGATTGTCTGAGACAGTCAGTGTAGCGATCTTGTGGAAAAGAAGTAACTACGTATCTTGGTTACTTGTGCACGACTTGTATTTGCTCATCCACATGTATACAAATTGAAATTTATGCAAGAGGAAGGCCATCCGTCTTTTAATGAATGTTTTGTCTCATTTTACAGTCTCATATTATTTGATCCAAGCTCTGAGTATATCTACATGCTAATTAACAAAACTGTATGTTTTAGTGATCAGTAAAATCTATTTCAATTTTAAGACACAACAGTATTATACGTCTTTTTTTGGTTTTTGAGTATATATAGAAGCTGTTCTTATTTTAGCGCTTACTAGTTTGTTTACGTTTTGTACGTTTTTAATCATTCTAATGGAGTTAAGAAGATTTCCATTTTATTCAAGTGTAATCGGTAAATACAAAGCTAAAAACCAAAAGTATACAGAAAAACACGTTAAATCTGTAAGTTCTGCTGACATCTAAGAGGTGGTAAATTTTGTATATTTATGAAGTTTTGAAATAAATGAAACTTGTGGCAAACATTGCTACCGTCAAACGTGATTGTGAAAATCAGATCAGAGAATCCCTATGCTGATGAATTCCAAAAGTATGAAACGTGTTTACTGATCTCTACTGGTAGTTTCCGCCGTTACACAGACAATTTTTTCCACTTTATCGGTAAAATTGATATTCTTATATCGTGTCTTATTCAAAACAAATTTTAAAGTGTACGTTTAAAAAAAGTACTTTCAACTAACACATGTCTCGAAATAAACCATCGTATAAAAAATCACTACACGTCAAACGATTTTGTTCTATACTAATATTCAGGATGGGACTTTGTCATCGATATTGTCAACGTTTCGCTGATTACCGTATACACGCTCACAATTTGTTTGGAACTCATTGGGCGTTTTCTGACTGTCCTTTATTAACCACTAAACAAATTCATGAAATTCAAATAATTATTAACAAGTTTATGAGAATATTCATATGTTACTGACACATTGTGTGCATTTAAATGATTTCAATAGTACAGAATAATTTAGCATTAATTTTTCTATTTTCTTTTGTGCATAGTACAACGAGAAATTGTGTTTATGATTGTTAACTAATTTTTATAATAAAGATAATACGATTTCAGTTAATATGGTTTCCATAGTTCAAAGCACACCATGTGTAAACAGTGGAATTTATTACTTTAATAGTTATTTAACCAACAAGGTTGGTAATGAAGGCAATTAATAATCGAGACATTTTCACGCGCGAGCGAGCGCAGCAAGCGAGAGCGTTAATTTTGTCGAGATTATTAATTGCATTTTATCAAACAAGTTGGTTTTTAAGTTTTTCCGTCGATCGTATCTTATTAATTTTTTGCATTTACTTATAATTTTCTAATTTTATCTACTAAGCAATTGTTTTATTTTTGTATCAACGGTAGTGAGATTTTTTAAGTAATGGGAATGCTATATAACCTCAACGCGTCAATTAAATTTTAATCGGATTGATTATAATTAGTTTTGAAAATATCAATGATTGCAAAATTTTTTTAGTTTTATGTGATTAAAAGTATGCTAGGTAATCGAAGAAAATTACATCTCGAAACATTAAAAAGTTCTCTTTATCAGCCGAAAGGTAATCGTGGGATTGTTTTCTTTGTACACAGAAGCTGAACTAGATGTAAAAAGCAAATCAAAATTATTTATAAAGCAAATAAAGTGTTTATACATTTAAAAATGGTTCATAAATGACGAATATTGTTATTAGGAATAAAACTATAGGCTAACCAGGAAACATTAAAAATCTACGATAAAAACAATGGTAATTTGAATACATATTTACTTCTGTAGATAAGAAAGTTGTAACAATAAATATTTTAGTTTGGTAAATGTAAGTGAATGTTAATTACAACGGTGAACCAGATGTCATAAACAAATTTTTACGACAGATTGGGTTTGAGTACAAAAAATTCCACGAATTATAGTTTAGTGTTGTCACTAATGAATGATGGCTTTAGAGAAAATGAAACTAGTTCACCTACTTATAGATTAAATATATATTTTCTATCATATTGTTGTGTTACTTTTGTTTATAAGAATATTTACGTAATGGCAATTTAAAGAAAAGAATCTGGTATGTACATACGAGAAATTCATAATCGTTTGTTGGTATTATAGATTTGTCATATTAACCATAACATAATGTGCCACATTGTAGTTTTTAAATGAACAGCATGCAAAAAGCTGAATTTTAGTAACACAATTGTTTAGTTAATCTTTTTAGTTATGATTTACTAAAAAAATGCTGTTCACTAACTTATCGATTCAATTTGAATCTGATAAAAGTTCATATGTAGTTTAGCAAAGCATAGTGAGCAATGTTTTACAAATTAGTGCAAATGTAAGAGAAGTAGTTGCTTAGATGAAGAAGGTAATGTTAAAGAAAGTAACGATAACTAAATGCTCTTTGTCTTATTTTTATAAATACGTAATGTTCACGGTATGTATGCAAAAGAAGTACACGAGCATCACTACAACACAGTTATATGATAAGTATTGGTTTATACAAAATATACGTTGTTATTTATGTAATAAACTAAAATCTGTTTATAATAATTTTTATATAACATACAAACATCACAACTTTGATATCAGGAAGGCTCCGTAAAAGTAACTGAAAATCATCGATAAAAACCAATTGACAATTTGTGTGCTCATAAAATAGTCAGATGATGTAGACCACAATTATTGTTAATAAGGACTTTATTTATCAGCTTCTTTTAGCATCTTGGTAACTCCAAAGTATATCATTTTGTTTTCATTTTAGTGATCAGGTTACTTAACCTACAATTATTGGAAATGTTTAATTATAATAATGCACAGGTGAATTTTTTAATTTATTTTTTATTTAAAAACGCTAACTAATACGATATACGTAACCTCATAAAAATCTTAATTCTCTTCTACGATTTTATTGGTTAGAAAAAAAGCGAGCGTTAATAGAAATTCGTTGATTTCATTGGTTTAAAAGTAGTGCGGTAATAGGGGCTATTACCGCACTACTTTTGATACATTATTATACGTTAATACAAGTATTAATAAACGATCGACGGAAAAAGGTATTAAATGATAAGCATCGCGTTAAAATATTTAAATCTGCTAAAATAGTAGACGAGATTCGCTTAAGTAAATAAACAACGCAATTAGTTAGGAACCTTATTAATTTTAGCCATGGCTAATTGACGATAATAATTTTCAGCAACATCTATGTTTGAATCGATGTGGAGTTCGATGACGAACTCGATGCAATTAGCGGAAGAATGTATAAAACAAGATCCAACAAATCCCGTTGATGCTGCTCAACCTCTTGAAGTTATAGAACGATTTGCACAAACAATTGATTCAAGTAAAATCGTATTACTAAATATGTTGTGGAATTATTACATATGTAAATGTTTTCAGTTTTAAGCCGGGTAAAAGTAAAATTTAGCAATTCTGTAATACAAATAGAACACGTACCTAAGGACAGCAGCACTGGAGTAGCTTTGCAAATTAATATTCCTCAGTAAGGTAGTGCAGATTCTGAAATACATTGATAACACTGTATTTTTAGTATGGAATACATGGATGCAGCTGGTGATGATCCACCTACAGGAGAATCATTAAACACAAATAACTTGGAACAAAATAAGGCATTTATTGTATCGTCGTTTACAACAAAAAATTTCTACTTTCAAGGTGTAACGCTATCGACAGTGGAATTTCCTAGTAGAGCACGTACGTTTTCAAGATCTGTGATATACCAATCTACTATTTCCAATTCTCAAGAAAAAGAAGATTCTTTTGTTACCATGATAGAAAAAAATTTAAAAGCCGAAATTAATGAACAATCGCCAGAATCAAATGAAGCTGACATTACCAAGGACAAAGTTAGAGAACGATCAAGAACGCCTAGTTTATCGGAGTTTGAGAATGAAAGGCACGTTATACAATTTGGAAGATTAGTTGGGAAACAACAAGTTAGTGTTAAAATTTAACTTCAACATTTAATTAACTCAAATTTCATTAGATAAGTGTACGGTTAAAACAATCTGAAGAAGTACAAGGACCTAAGGTATCTTTATCTATGGAATTGGGCTCTCTAATACTATTTCTTTCTCCAAGACAAGTTCACGTACTTTTAGAATTAGCTAACGGATTGAGCAGTCCCGATACTGAAGATACAAGGTACATCTCTCACAAGATCTGAAGAATCTGTCAGGTGACTTGTCCACAAAACAAAAATAAGTTAAACTGTAGTTCAAGTAATTTTCAGACGCATAAGTTATCACGTGACAGGTTCTTCTCATCTTACGAAATGACTTGGTTTTTAAATTTCTAATTTTTTTTAGTAACGTTTCAAGACAAAAATGTGTTGAGAAACCAATGAGCGGATTAGACTATCAACGCATAGAACAGGAATTGCAGCAGAATATTCATCCTTCTTATACTTTCCAATCACCAGGTTTGCAAGGAATACAAGGATGGTCAACCGCCGCTTTAGGTAATTTACTCTTGACTATTTTATTTAATCTGGCACTCGAAACAGTTGGAGACGAAATTCTGTATTTATATGTGGTTTTTGTGCCGCCTTGCTCTCTAACTTGCGATTTCAGTCTGGTTTTATCTCTTAGTATTTGCGAGTTCTCTATAGTTCTTTGTAATTTGGTTTGTTCTTATTTAAAGTATTGAATGTTTTATGGCGTCGACTATTGTCGCGTGTTTTATCATAGCAAAGGTAGACCCAATTCAAAACTAATTTTATTTGGTCTCCTTTCTTCGTATATGGTTTTAACTGCTGCCGTATTTTAAAATTTTTTGTAAATTGTCATTGGAATGTTGCAATTACAGAAGACAGCGATAATGATGAAAATTATTTACCAATGCAAGGAACTTCAAGTGGTGGAGGAATGTGCGATAGTACTTTATCGGGTACTACAAGCAGTATGGAGTCAAGTCTTAGTTCAAGCATGATGAGTTCGGTAACTGAACCTAGCAGTAAAACCAGACGTAGAGGTAACATTTAAAAAAAATTTTTTTTTAGGCACACTTAACTTAATTATTGTATTTTAGTCAGTAACATCGATTCTGACCCTACTGCCGAAATTTCACATTTTAAAGTAACTGTAGCTTCATTGGCTCTTGTAATTCTTCACGAAGATATTCTTACTCTTGCCGCTGATCAAGAACAAATGCTATTAATTTCGAGTGTGCGACAAATGCAAAATACGTCAGAATTATTTTTTAGTAAATTAGGAATGTTTGGAAATAAAGATTTTGAAAGTGCTAAAAGTCAGTTTGAAAAAGCGTGTTCTTCAAACCACTTAAGGTAATTGTTGAATAAGTTTAATTCAATTGCATTATTATAGTATTTACAGATTATTGGCAGCTCCTCTTCACATAGAAGGTAACGAAACAACAACGCTTTCGGCATTTTCTATCGCAGGAAAGTTAACTGTAGCAAAGTTAGAATTATTAGAATGTTTGTGTTATGGAAAGGGAGAATCGATAGAATATATAAATTTGCTTTGTTTTACTGAAGGCAATGGATCACTGGGTGGTGGTGCTATGAAACCAAGCCTTAAATTAGCTTTCAAACATGTAGAAAAATCTACTAAGACTGCTATTT
This sequence comes from Aquatica leii, assembly GCA_035610365.1. Taxonomy (NCBI): domain Eukaryota; kingdom Metazoa; phylum Arthropoda; class Insecta; order Coleoptera; family Lampyridae; genus Aquatica; species Aquatica leii. Next base: position 55,108,794 of record CM069432.1, read on the forward strand.
CCAGACTATCGTCTGTACCAAAGACTGATTTAACGTAAGCTTATCTCGTACTTACAATTATTTTTTTTATAAGATTTTTTTGTAGAATTTCGTTAGAACCTTGTGTTATAGAAGTTGATATAACGATTGTGGATAGAATATGTGCAATTCTTAATCCGCAACCTGTCTGTGTGATAAATAAACAAATTAATAACGTTTGGAGTATTCCAAGTTCAACAAATTTAACAGCCACTCCAAGCGATTCCCGTATTGATTTTAAACTTGTTTCTCCATGTGTTAATTTGAAATTAAGGTTTGTAGCGCACTGGTTTAACAAATTCAAGTATACATTTGTTTTAGATTCCCAATACCAGATTTTAGACCGGTTCACGACATGCAAAGAAATCCTTGGTGGAAGAGGCATGTGCGTTCGGATTACGCTGTAATTATATTGCATGATTTGAGTACATGCACAAATTGGTATACTAGTCAACCTTGTCAGAAGTATGTTCTACAGTGCAGCGGATGCGATATCCAATACGTGGAAGCTGATACCGAGGTGCTTTTGCCTATTGCTAGAATTGGAACAAATGAAAAACAAGGTGCTTCACTACAAGATGGCTTTAATTGGCCAAGGTAAGCTTTTTAAATATAATAAAATATAAATATTAACCTGACAAAATCGGTCGTTGTGACGTTTGCATTACGTCTTGTTATTTTCAAATTGAAGTGAAATATTGCAACATTGACTATATACCTGTACTGTCATTCATCTATTAATTAACCGTAATATGTCAGTTTCTCTGATCTCATTTTAGATTGGTGCTAAAGATATATCCAAAAATTAAAGCGGAAATGGAACTTGAACAAAAACTTGAGACCGAACCTAGTATAATGAATCAGTCAGTGTATGGTACTTTAGATAACAATGCGACCGAACGTGGACCGTTTAGTGCTAAAAGAATTGTACATGAGAGTGATACTCCTCACTACAAACCACAGCAAGGTTAGTTTACAAATATAATCTAACCAATATTAAACACTTTGCTATTTAGAAGATACCGAAGAGCTGGTGATGCCTGGCGATAAACAAGAAATGTCGGAATTTATAGAGTTAACAACAGAAGGCGCTAGGATCCAATTAGACATTTCATTACCTTCAGTTAGTATGCAGTTTGCTTCTAAACACATATACGAATTAATATATAATCGGATAAATAACGATTTATTGTTATGGGAACCTAGCTCTCCAAAACCTAAACCTCAAACTGTCGATAATATTTACACCGGTTTTGTAGCTCCAGCTAATCCCGAAACACAAGAAATGTTTTCAATGTGTCGAAGCGGAATAAAATTTGGTAAACATTTTGATTAGAAAAATGTGCCTTTGTTAACTTTTTATTTTAGAATCTGATTCAGATAGTGACGATGAAGACTTGGACCCAGAAATGTCCGGTATTTTTTATTCAACTTACGATCGAATAAAACAGTCTCATAAACAACAATTAAAAGTTGTTGAAGCCAAAGGCCAAAGTTACTTGGTTCTTAATCTTCACATAGGAGCTGGTCTTCTTTGCATGAATGTGCCTGTACGTGACTTATCTACAAATGTTATTCCCGGGCAACATGCCGAATTTCTTATTAACGTGGAAGATGCTACTATCTTCAGCGTTACTGGTTATCATGGTGACGATAACTTAGGATTTGTTTGTGTTCAAGCAAATCATGCTCAACTTTATCACTGTGGTAAGTTTGTTTAATCCTTCATAAACATATAATTTTCATTTGGTAGTAAAAACCATTACTTTAGAACACCTATAATTTAGATATGATCTCCAGCCCCAGTCAAAGTCCTCCTTTAAAACACGTTGGTACGTCGGTAGCGAGACATTTACATCCTACTATTTATAAGTCGGAATCTGGTGTTTTGGTTAATGTATCTGATCGCTCTAACAACAGAGATATGATTTCTGTAGCTATTCGGATACAAGCTAATCACGAAACTCACCATGTGAAGGTATTGCAAAAAAAAACCGCTGAAGTATATTCGTACATATACATTTATTGCAGACAGTCAGAGTAGCTTTAGGAATAAGTCGAGCAACTCTTCGACACCGAGTTTGTCAAGAACCCAACAGCTGGATAACACAAATGATAGATGTGTTTAATGTTCTGGATTATCCCATTCCAGGATATCACGCTAAAGATATTCTTACTGAACTACATTTACATGTATGGGATTGTGCCATTGACTATAGGTAAACCTTAAAAACCGTAATTTATTTTTTTTAATAAACTTGTTTTAGACCCCTGTACCTGCCAATTCGATCAGTAGTGACAATGGGTAATTTTACAATGTCTTCCCATTTATCTGCTCAAGCCAATACGTCAACACTAAGGTTTATTTTTGAAGATTGTGCTCTGTTTCTAAGTGAAAAAGCTCCTCCTAAGTCAGGTGTCCCCTCTCTTACACCAGTTGATCTAAAACGAGATTATATCAATGTTATTGATGTTGGTTTATTTGAATTAAGTCTTAAAACTAATGATAAAGTAAGTATTTATCTAAAAGCGCTAGTTGGTAGAATTTGTTGTTTTGTAGATTTCTGGAATTAATCCGCATATTGATTTACGTGCATCCAACAACATAGTGCACATCCGAACATGTGCAGATAGTGGTCGTGCCTTAACACAACTAATTACATACTTTGCGAGCGATGGTGATGTGATATCTGCAGAAACGAATAATGTTGGTAGTACTTTCTCTAGTCCTCGTCATCAACCTGAACAAGAATTAATTAGTGTAGAGCCACAAGATATCAGTAATTTGTCGAAAAGTCAACATCAGCAAGTTAACGATTTATTGGGCGAAGCTATGAAAGAAAGTGTTAGTGTACAAGGTATATAAATGAATGATATTATTATTTAATGCTAACATATTCGTTACAGACGAAGTTATAGATATGAGTAGTTTAGGTGCCAAAATGTTTTTCTTTCCTGATGAAAGTAATCCACTTCCCGAAATGGGAAAACCGCTTCCTCAAGTTACTCGTGAACTCGGCGATGTTGCTTTTCGTTCTAATAAAAGTAGCGATACAGACGATGATTTCTGTTTCGTTGGCGATGAAGCTGGTTTAGGTATATTGGTTAGTATTCGAAGTTTTACAGAACTAGGTGACTAGTATTTCTTTTCTTTAGCCGAAAAATGGCGTTCCAGAGATAAGGTGGCTTACCGATGATCCATTAAGAATAATTGATAATCATTTTGCTATACCAGTTGGGAAAACAGACTTACTAAAACCTCCGAAGAATTATCCAACTCCAATTATGCGATATACTTTGTGCGAGATGAGTGTAATATGGCATATGTATGGAGGAAGCGATTTTAAAACTTCTGATAATTCGAAACAAAAAAAAACCGTAAACTTTTCCGATTTGCGCGACAGTGTTTGCTATTCAAATACACGTAGTGGAGAAGTTATTTTTACTAATATCGAAAAAAAGAAACCAAATTTGTCTTGGCAAGTTGAAGGAGGTGCTAATCGTGATCACGATACTCTAATGGAACTACAATTAAACAAAGTAAAGATAAGATTAATGCGTTGCGGTGTTTATATGGTAAATTTTAGGTGAGATTTCAGCATGAAGTATATCCTGAAAACACCGTACAAGCTTCTCGTCAAGTAGTTATTGTTAGTGAACTGGAAGTTAGAGATCGTTTAGCTACTAGTCAAATCAACAAATTTTTATACCAATATACTAGTCAGGCTAGACCTAAACAATCTCATGCACATATGGTAAGTTTTATTTAATTTGTTTAGCTTAGAGTATACTCTAAATGACAACAGATCGAGTCGTTGAATCGATGAAACAAATACAGGGTATTGTGTTTGTCCAAATCTGACTTAATTTCACGATTTATTAAACAGGTTTTGTTGTTCGGTATTTTTGTGTTCTACTACCAATTCAATCTGAAGGTTCTTATCAAGAATATCACGATCTTTTTTGCTGCAGACAAACAATTTCAAAGGATTTATTTTCAGTCAATGAGATGATTTCATTAACGTTTAAGGGCATTATTAATAGTATGCTCTGTTATGGTCATATCCTTTGTATCAGAACTGTAACAAATTTGGGAATCGTTAACATGAAGATATTTGCAGAAATTAAAACCATTCTATATACGTCTATATATGACGTAGAGTAGATGACCTCATAAAGAAATCATGTGGAACACTTCTATTTAATTTCCATGAATATGATGGTTTTCTACAAATTCTAACTCTGTTGAAGCAAACTATAGTTAGAAGAGAAAACTGCAGTATTTGAAACTCCTTGTATAGTGTAAAACATCCAGTTATTACTTGTTCATTGAAAACACGTGTCTTTTCGACCGTAACCCAATCATAGTCGCGTTTAATCAACTAGGATGATACTTCTTTTTATATACGGAGACTCATTTTATTTAAATAACTTCTACGGAGTTTATAATCTGACTTTGTTCGCAAATTGATTACCTAATTTATTGATTTTTTTGATTTATTCAATTATTGTACGTAGTAGAACATCTAGCGTACAATAAATTGATACCCACTGTTTTTTAAAAAAAAACCAAAAGAAGCGTGGGGAAACAAGACATCGACACAGAACAGCGGACCGGTAACGGAAGGAATTTCACAGTTTTGCAGCTGACAGCAAAGGAAGCCATGATTTTGGTTCTATGTCGAGCAAAAATCATCAGGGTTTGAGTTCGTTCAGATAAACTTAACGATTCTTTAGTATTTGAAAAATAAACAGACATGAAAACGTTGGTAAGTATTAATATCAGTACCGAGAAATTTGGAGGAAAAAAAGAGACATGCTCATGGGTTTTGAGGTTGCACACATAACGTACACGAGAGTTGAATGCAACGTTAAGACGGTGACGGCTCATTGGGCCAACATTTAAAAAAGACAGGGTCATAATAGAGAAAGAATCTGAGGATTAAGGAAAGTACCAATCGGTGTCGAATCATTCTGGAGTAAACTTTGACAGCTTACGTAGGGAGTGAAGAGATGAGTAAACACGGCGACATAATTGGGAAACATGATATACCCAAGAAAGTCTGTTATTAAAGATGACTCCTAAATCTTTTACTGTCTTGATTTCGAACCAAAATTTGCGCTTGGTCCATATAAGTGGTAAGCTGATCATGCAAAATGTATTCTATTATCTTGGATAACGGCGGTAAAATACTGATGGGTTTAAAATCAGAGGTTCCTTGGGTACTTTTGGTATTGCAGTAACTGGCACTTCTTCCAACAGGCAGAAAATCAGGAGGACCTTAAAAGAATAATTGTAAGAGTTACAGTAAGGACATTAAGAGGAATCCCATCGATACCCACTGCTTTAGATTGAACTTTATTACAAGCTGATAAAACGTCTACTTCAGCAATAGCAGAAAAAGACAAGTTACCTAAGGATATGACATTACAAACATCGCGAACAGAACAGAAAAGTGGTCATTTAGTTCCTCTATGTCGACAGGACAAATAAGACTACTACTGTCAACTACCCCATGCTTCCTAATACTACGCCATAGCGTCTGAGAAGACATATTGGATTGAAGATCAGAAACAATATATTCATTTTAGCACTTATTCCTTAACACTAAATGTTTCATAAGCGTTAAGATCAGTACACGATTTCCAAACTCTATAAGCCTTTTCACTGTCTATAATAATTTTTGATATTTAGGGTTTAAATTAAAGGGTACCAGGATCTCATTAAAACATGATCACCTACTTTACATGCCGCAATCCCATGGGATTTCAGCAACGGATTGTAACCACATATCGGTACAGATGTTTTTCGGCTAATGAACTCACACTATATGTTCCTAGCTTTTCTCTTTCTTAATTTATAGGAGCAAAATAGCATAGTTCTTTAGAGGTTATTTAGATTTCGCTTTCTCGTTTGAGTTCTTCGATTTATTTTACGGCTTGATGCAGCCCCTTACGAAAGTGGGCGAAACGTTTGCAACTTCCGTTACAACACTGACACGCTTCAATCCGTGAAGACGTTTTATCAGGAAGCATGTTAAATGAAATACGGTGATGATAAAACTGATGATGAATAACTTTTTTTAAAACTTTGGACATTTAAGAGAGATTACTAATAGAGCGAATATCGCAGCAGTCTTGTCTTTAAGAATGTTGCAAACAAACTTTTATATATTTAGTTAGAGTTTTCCTACGTTTACCGGTCAATCTGTTGTTCAACAAGCTTCTCAGTTCCATAATTATTTAGATGCATTTTTGTTTCTGAAATATACTTAACACGGAAGAAATTCAAAATCAAACAGCAATAAATGGAGTACGTGCAACTGTAGTTCAAATTTTCACCGCAAATTGGCGTATCATTTAGTTTGAATCGCCTACAGTGTTACATTTATTATATCACTCATGAACTCTGAACATCTTCGACAAAAACTGGTTTGAATAAGAAGAAGACTTGATATTTTTTTATTGTATTAGTTATGAACGATCAAGATCTGTATTGTTTCCCTTAAACGTCTTGTGTAGGTCTCAATATGATCGTTTGCGGTCTAATGATTTTAATTAAAAATTTACCCTAACTAAAATTGTTTCCTCTTGTTTTGAATCTGTTTATTTTATTTTTATTTTTTTAGATTGTAGTGAAAGCAATTCACATTAGACCAGATCCAAAGTTGAAAACTCAAGAATGTTGCTTGAAGATATCTCTTTTACCATTGCGGCTAAATATTGATCAAGATTCGTTGTTATTTTTAATAAGTTTTTTTAACGAATTAAGTGGAAATAACCCAAAAGCTGGTAATATCTGTTGAAGAATTTTATAAATTACTTAATAAATATTATAGCAGATGAATTACCAAATCCTTCATCAAAACACAATACACCAACTCATCAACCACCAATAATGACTGTAAAAGTAGAAAATCAAGATGAAATAGCACAACATGCTCAAAAAATGATTGACGATAATTTGTTGATACTTTTAGAAGAAAATAAAGTGTTTGAGGAAACGAATCAAGTATCGAAAGCAACACCTAGTAGCAACGAGGATGGTCCTCCTGTTTATTTCAGGTTCGAATCCGGCTGCAAATACTAACAAATATCAAATTTATTTAATTATAGGAATGTGATATTTTCACCTGAAGTTCCTATACGTTTAGATTATCAGGGAAAACGAGTGGATATGACTCACGGTCCTCTACCGGGTCTATTAATGGGTTTGGGTCAACTTAATTGCTCGGAATTAAGATTAAAACGTCTTTCGCATAGACACGGATTATTAGGAATCGAGAAATTAGTTAGTTATTGTCTTCACGAGTGGCTTCAAGATATTAAGAAGAATCAACTTCCAAGTTTGTTGGGTGGAGTTGGACCTATGCATTCGGTTGTTCAATTATGTACGTCTGTAGTTTATTATTTTACTCATTACAGCTTACACATTTCTTTTTAGTTCAAGGGATTCGTGATTTATTTTGGCTTCCAATTGAGCAGTACCAAAAAGATGGTAGAATTGTTCGGGGTTTGCAACGAGGAGCTAACAGCTTTACTACTTCCACAGCTATGGCTGCTTTAGAATTGACTTCTAGAATAATTCATTTAATTCAGGTTAGTCGCTTGTTTTTGCGAATTAAAAGGTTTCATATTTGTATTTATAGATAACTGCAGAGACAGCCTACGATATGGTATCACCCGGTCCTAGTGTTAGAAGAAAAGCCAAATCAAAAGGGCGAAAGAAAAGATATGCACAACCTCAAGATATTCGAGAAGGGATGGCTAACGCATATATGCTAGTGAAAGAAGTAAGTCATGTTCAACATTTCTTTAAAAAAAACTCTCGGATTGGTCGATTTTGTTTTTAAAAAAATAATTGCTATAGAAAATAGACCAGGGTTAATTGTGCAAATAAAACAGGAACCCAAGAAAAATGTTTTATTTAATGCTTGTTGGGCAATCGTAGGTAAAGGTTAAATATACAGTGAGCTCGTAAAGTATGGAATACATTCATTATTTTTAAATGATAAAGTTTGAGGGAAATTTCTTCGGACACGTCGATTTTGTTTGTTTAAATGTCACTTTTTTCCGCTATTGACATTTTTTGCTCGTGTTTGGTATCCGAGTTATGACGGCATCGACATTTTTTTTTAAAACAAACCCACATTTTTTGGATAAAATACTGCGAGTGCAGAGACTAAATTATCTTGAAACTTCAAGGTATTTTTCACCTGTCAACGCACCCCCAAAGAAAAATGTACCCAAGATACAGTTACCTACAATACCAGCCCAAACGTAACTTTTTGTGGAAACTTACTATGAGGCTCTATTTTCGAGTGTTGATTTCCAGGACAGCAATATCTACAGTTTTTCTGATTTACTGTACCGTCGAGATAAAAGATGGCCTCGTTGGAAAATACAATATTCGCTAAAAATTCTTCGTCATCATTCACTCGTTGAAACATAGTTTCGCAAAACTGTCACCTACGGTCAAGATCATCTTCGTTTAGTTCTTGGGCCAAAACAACTTATACAGGTGCCATTTTCTCAACTTCGAATATTTTAAGACGAATGTTTTAACTATGTCGTTGTGTGCTGCCATTTGGCGGTTGAATAAAAGCGTATTTCCGTGAAACTCAAGTAGAATCTTTTAGGGCGATCTCTCAGATTGCCTACTTTAAAAAAAAATTACTTGATCTTGCTAACGGTGAACCGTGTAATTGGTTTTATATTAGGATATTTATTATTAAACTAGCTGTACCCTGCCACGCTTCGCAGTGGCACATTGTGATTGAATGGTTGACATTCGTATTAATTAATAATTGCTAGTTTTAATATAATTATATTTATATACATTAAAAGTGAGGTTAATTCAAAATAAATAATATAATTACGTCCACGTGTTAGATGTAATAAAAAAGATATAACCACTCACTTCTGTTAGAAATCCACTTGAATTATAATAAGTCCTTTTATTTTACCTGTCAGTTAATAATATTTTTACTGTCCATCTTTGATATAAAATATAACCTCTACTTACGATTTGGTGAAAGGCGCAGTTCGATCACAACACTGTCACACATTTAAGTGAATATTTAATTCAGATTGTATAATAATCAGAATCAGATGCAAATTTTTTTGTAAATAAACAATGTAATTGGGAACGAAATTGTTTCTCATGTGACTGCGTCATTATTATTTTGGTTGTCAGCGAGTGTTTTCCTAGCTTATGGCAGATGGCGCGGTCACTGGTAAACAGCTGATCGTTAAAAAAAATTATTTTCTCGCGGTCGCAGATATGTGACTGATGCAAAAAATATATAAAAACAATCCTTGATGCGGATTTTATATCATGTTAAAATTTCAACTCAATCGGTGCAGAACTTTTTGAGTTTTTGAAGCGTACACAAACCAACATAACATTTTTATATATATAAAGATAAACGGCAAACTTCAACTTTTGTACGAACTCCGTCTCTGCAACCGATCATCATCAAAATTTCTATTATTTTACTTAAATAGTGGACCATTATCATATAGTCGAGGAAAGAACAATGAATTTGAAATACTATTAAGCAATGACTAATTAGCAAAATACAACTTAAACTTTCGCGGAACAAGTGAAAAATTCTAACAACTGTCAAAATCATTTGTTTTTTCCAGTGCTTCCTTGTTAATTGGTCTTATCACGTAACTTTTACTTACATTTTTGAAACTTTGGAATCGAATATCTCGGAAACATCTCTTTAAAGTCGCACTTTTTTGACGTTTTCCTACTCAGAAAAATGAATTATAGAAATACGTTGAAAAAAATATGGGTTGTCGTTTAAAAAAAATGTCAATGACGTCATAGCTCGGAAACAAAGCACGGACAAAAAATGTCACTCGTCAAAAGTAACGCTCAAATACAGTCTCGACCAAGGGCGGATACAAGGGGAGGGTCATGACCACCACCTCCCCCCTCCCCCAATCTTTTTAAAACTAAGTTTAATTTTTTTTAGTTTTGAATATAATACTGGTCTCGACAACATGACATTTTGCTTTGTTCTCCCAATCGTCAGGACAATTTCTACATAGTCGATGTTTACTGTTAATATGTATTCTATAATTATTGCAATAATTTATATCGCATTTCTTGTATATTGAAAAAATATATGCGACTTTCAATGTTTCTGCCATGCTCATTACAAACTTTTTCACTGTTTTGGATGTTTATAAGCTTCTGTAATTTATTCTTTTCTGTATTACATTATATTTTTTTCTGGCACGCACGGTTGACCTCTTGGTTTCAAATACTTTGGTTTTCTGTAATACAGGATGTTCTGTATTCAAGGGACAAAACTCTTTAAATTTTATGGAATGGCCTAATTTGGAATGGGACATCTTGCAGATAATTAAATTCTCTATCGATATGATACTGCATGTTATATCTCAAAGGCAGGGTCATTCCATATCATGTAATCAAATCATTGCAGCAACAAGGAGCTTAAGTTTAAGATTTTTTTTTAAATATTAAATTATATGCGTTTTAAAATTTTGAGTTCGAGGGTTGAAAGTTAAGTACTTGAAATATTGTCGTATATACTATGTTGTACAGCAAATTAAAGCTAGTTCAATTCCTAATAAAATGTTCTTTTCATCTTACCTTTCTATCTCAATTCTCGCCTGAGATATTGAATAAAACGTAAATTAACATAAGCACAAAATGATATCGATTTTTTTTTTGTTTTTTAATTTAATTTTATGTATTTATTCAGTAAACCGAAAACTAACCAAAAAAACATACGAGAAAGAAAATGGCAATGGTTTTAAAGATATCTTATTTTGTTGACAAAAGTACACTGAATGCTGTCAAACTGACCTACAGATTTCGCATTTTTTTTCTGTATTAATTTTTCCAAATAAGGCAATGCGTTTGTTTTTTTTCTTACAGTTTGATGTCAAAGCTAATTTATTACATAAAAATGATAGCTTTATATTAACTTCTTTTGAAAATTTTAATGCAAGATAAAAAAATATTAAATCTGTGGCACAATTTGACAGTGTTCTGGATCAGTCAATTAGATTATTTGTTGGTATATAATTTATAATGCTATGAAAACAATTGCGAATTCTGACAAACAAATCCTAGATTAAATAATAAAAAATTTAGATAGGCCACTTAATACACATATTTGTTATTATATTGAGACATCTCTTAAGTTGTGCTATTAGAGGCATTTCATTATGTCGTGAACTGTGACCTTGAGTTCAAAATCGGAATTAATAAACTAAAAATTGAAAATTTGAAAAGTCTAAGTTAATCTCAAAAACGTAAGTACATACAAAAGACAACCACGCCAACGAAAAAAAAATTTATAATTTAAAAATAATTAGATATATTAAATAAAAATAAGTAGTAATGAAGACTTGTTAATTACAAATACAACGACAAAAGCAATTATAGAGGTTAGCAAAAATGTTACGCCGAATATTTGTAAGACGGACGATAGCTGAATTTTGACATAAACTGATTACGGCGCCACAGTTCACGAGATCCTGAAAGACTTCTACTAAAATAATTGAACGGCACCTTTAATTTTAATAATAATTTTATTATGAATTTTTATTTTTACTAAGTAATAACTAGTGACAATGTTTAATACCGTTTAATCAAGAATATACACAATAACATTATTAAATTAACTTACTTAAAACTAAAATACGTTAATAATCTTTTATAAAACCGACTTTGTTTTTTTGTGTAATTCAAACGCTTTATATAAATGACTTTCTACTAGAAACTCTAGCTTCTTTTTCCCACTAAGATTCGGTTAATCCTTTTGTAAAAATTAAAAATACAAAGGTCAATAACAAAATTTACAAGATATAAAATTAGTTCCGCCCTATGATCACGTACAAAACTAAACTGAACAAACTTTATAAAATAATTGTTGATGTACATATGTTCTAAGAATATTATCAACTATAGTCGTAATCACGAGAGATGTACTATGACTCATACTTGACCGAATAGAAAAGTAAAATAAAATAGTATACTTATTTATTATTACTTATTTGTTACTGTTACATAAACTGCTTTTAAGTCAAAGGGTCTTAATATTATGTGTTATAATTGTTTATAACCATAACAACATATAACAAGTACATTATTATTATTTAATTATTTTTAAATATTATTCCGTAATACAAATAGTATAATTATCTACATTGCAAACCTAGCTTTAGACGTAGAAAGCACACAGAATAGAACCGCAGTACATTAATTTCAGGTCGTTCATTCAATAGCCATGGTCTTTTATTGGGTCAAATCACATATTTGTAATCTGCAAAATATATGAAAGTTGCGATATATTGATTTAATCAATTATTGTTTTAAATTACCGTTTCAGTAATACTAAATATAACTCGTACTGTGCCATTTCTATACTACAAATTCAAATTAGTTTGTCTTTTCCGATCATTGACGTTTGTTAAGTTTTAACTATATATGCAATTACCTAAAATACAAATCATTATGACTATTTATTACATCTTCATAAAACAAAACTTTGTTTCTAGTTAACTCAACTGTTCGGGCCACGAAACGTTACAGCTGTTATCGGTATTACAGGTATTACTTATTATGCGCGTGCGGCTCAATAACGACATACGTTTTAAAAATCTTAAACTTTACGTTTCCTACCAATGAGTAATAAGACACCTTTCGTTATTACCACTATAAATTATTGCTTACTAATTTTTTTAATATTCATTTATATGTTTTATAAATACATTTCACAAAGAAATCGTTACAGTAAGTTAAAGAATATTGATTTCTCTGAACACTTACCTAACTTAAATAACGGGTACCCGGGTTTAAATAACTGTTAATTCACTTCGCAGAAATAACAATAACACACAAAGTTTAACGGTTATCTATTGTTTAATGTCAGAAACACGTCGTAAAAGTTTGGTTAAGTAAACACATGATAGCTACATCCCCTGCGCATGGTTTCCGACTTGCGAAAACGACCAATGCTATCTAATGAAAAGGACTAAAACTGTTTACTCGAAAAACAAAACGTGCAATGCCAATGCTCATACCTTGCAAACAAACATTGAATGGTCTATTGTAAATATCAGTGAAACAGTGTTTTTATAATCTTGCATTAAAATGAATTTTTCTACTGATGAAATGGTTGATATGATACATGTGCTTGGATCAAATCACAAAAACTGTCTGTTGGCAAAAAGAATGTGCCAAGAGCGATTCCCCGGAAAAATGTTTTGAACGAACGGGAAATATGGCGTACGAGAAGAACGTTAGAACAAACCGGTCTTTAAATGAAGAAAAGGAATTTAATCTATCTTATATATTAGTGGATCTACTACACGGAGGATTCTTAAATAAATCATATTCAGCTGTTGCAAGAGTTGAGTGAAAGTGATTCAAAAAAATTGGCATTTTGTAATTGGGCTCAACAAGTGATGAATGTAGATGCTGGATTTTTGGCATTGTCGTCCTGTTATTTGATGAAACCAATTCAAAAAAATGTTTAACTGCCATAACGTTTATTATTATTCTCATAAAAAACCACATTTTATACAAACCAAGTGAGTCAATGATATTATCGGATATTATGCAAGAAGACTCCCCTTTTTTGATTATACTGTTGAATGACCAAATTTATTTAGTTTTTAGATATTCACGTATCGATTACTTGAAATTATTCTACGGAATATTATAGAGATAATGTGGTATTTGCATGATATGGTGCTCCTGTACACTAGAATATGCGGTTCAATTGAATGTCTTCCACGATCACCTAACTTGTCGAAAATTGACTTTTTTCTATGGGGTTACGTTAAAGATGTAGTTTATTGAACACCACCCACTACAAGAGGTGACATGAAATAGAATTACACAATTTTTTTTCATTTTATTTATTTATCTTTAGAAGGATACTTCATTTATTTTTTTCTCAGAATTCGCAATTGTTTTCATGGCATACTAGATTACTAAATAATCTAATATTAATAGCCATCGATAAGCGTCAATAAAATAAGATATCTTTTAGTCAATTCGCTTTGGGATAGCTACATACTATATCTTAAGGCGAGTATTTAGTACTACCGCCTACTGGGGTATCTATTCGATAACGGAGAGAACTTTATTATAATATTACAAGTTTCCTGTTGGAGATGGAAGAAAGTACACCTGTTTCATATTTAGACATATTATGTGTATGTACTTCTACGTTTACCAAATGAAGAAAAGTTGAATAAAATTTGAGTTATTAATACATTTGCTTAAAACTATTAATGTAAAATAAAGGTCTATTAATAAAAATTTCGCAATTTTGAGACCATCCAAGTCTTCAGGTTTTTACTGCTTGCAGACGAAATTATCAAAAAATTTGAAGATTGTTAACAGTCGGCGGAAATCTTATAATAATGGATAAAGTTGATATGCTTTTATTTACAAATTCTCTAAAGTTAGGCAACACACCGTTCCAACCCCAAAGTTACGCTAAACAAGCAGATTTAGATAACGATCAGGTTGAAAGATTTTAAGAGGATTATAACGTCTTTTGTTGTAGAAATGTACACAAATTTTACTTGTTGTTGTCATTGCTTTCGTGTAAGGGTTTAGATCTACGAAAACAAATTAAGTTTATTGGTTTAGTTTTTACCGTTCGAGCGCTATTTAATTTTATTTTAATTTTAATTTAATAAGAAATATTTAATAGGATGCATCAGGAGGATTCCAAAAACGTATTAATATATAACATTTAAAAAGTGTAGGTTTGTGTTCTGATATTAGGGGATACCCCGTAGTTAATTTTTAAAAACTTTAAGGATTCTACAACTTTTGTAAATATTTTTTTTTAATTTTGTATAATCTTTTACTTTGACACACTATTGGTCCATCCTGTGTGTGAATGTAGATCTGTGTTATGTTTATTAATTTGTCATCTAATCTTTATTAGTGCATTCATGCATGGGTCTTTTATTTTTAATTACAACGTTATAGAGATTACATATGGGGAGATCAATCATTTCTTTTTTATCATCGCGGTCTTTCACGACGCTTTTGAAAAATACTGGTGTGGTCACCATATGACTTTCCTATAAGGATTGATGAGGGATTGTCGATATATTTTTGTTAAGGTTGTCATAAAACTACTTTGAAGTGATATGTACACTAGTGATGTAAGTAACGATTACTCGATAGGTAAAGTATTCGTTACATAGTTACATTCGTACCATTCGATTACAGTATTCACATCTGCAAAATCGGTTCCAGTACCCGTTTGTACTCAGTACACTATTACTCGTTTTATGAATTGTAATTTTGTAGGGACAATATTGAACACAGAGCGCATAAATAGTGATCTCTGTTCTTCCCTTAGATTTCTTAAATTAAATTCCTTAAATTGTGCAATTTATAAAACCAAAATTACCAACGTTCTGAAGTATTAGTGTACTTATTCGTATTTATACATATACAAATGTTAATTCTGTTATTTTCTGGATAACATCTTTTTCAAAATTTAGCATAAACAAAATTTATTATTATCGAACATTTATAATTTTATGCCTTGGAATATTTTTTGAAGCTTTTACATGTTTTAAAATTAATAATAAACACGTTAATAAATACTAACAATCCAAAGTACATATGTTCTGTTTTGTATTTAAAATGGTAAGTTTCTCCGGTATCAGCTACTGTCATAAATGTTTACATAAATTAGAATTTTACAATACGTTTTAGTCATTTATGCACATACGTCTAAGGTAATCAAATCCCTATCGCGAAACGATTCAAGGAATTATATTCCGGTACCCGTATTTACTACCACAAAAACGTACAGTTCTCAAAGTAGTCATAGTATCCAAAGTAATCAAAGTATAAGTAACAAATAGTAACGATTACTCAAAAGTAAAAAAATTCACCATCACTAATGTACACGTTTGTATTGACTTCCTATAATGCTATATATTTTTTTAAATATAACCAAAATATGGCAAATTGAGCTTATGTTGTCATATCACCTAAACCTTAGATTTGAGCACTTCGATATTACTTTCCCCTTTAGTAAATCAGTAAAAATTATTATTTTTAACGTATCCTGCTTCTCTTTCAAGATACGGAATTTTTTTCTAAAAAAAATAGTCGCAGGCAGGATTCTGACCTAGATTATATATGGAATTCATTTTAAATTATAAATAAAATGTCTAATAAACTGCTAATGTTAATTTTTTTTTATTTGAATAAACTGTTAGGAAGAATTATCTCTATAAAAAAAACTAAAAATAATTCGAATAATTTACATACGTACAAAATTATATAACAAAAATTGTTCAAAATGGCGTATACACCCACTTCCGGTTTCTTTATTAGACCCATCTTTAGATAGAACCGAGAGAATATGAAACGCCAGCTGCATACCAAATTTCGAATTACTAGGACTTTTGGTTCGAGAGTTATCGTGGATACACCTTTACACACACACACAATTTTTTTGTCAAAAATACATTGAAACGTAAAATTATGCAAAAAAAATTTTTTGAAAGAAAATTGCGATCGCTATACTTTCCTTATAGGAAAGTGAAATATTACCTTTGCTTTAACAAGCTGATGATCAGATTCATATATGATTCCTAACAAGACTCGTACATCATTCCACACACAATTTTTAGTTCTGTTTAGTTCTAATTAATAATTATAGTCAATTATTGTTTTTAAGTTGCGCGTAATTTCAATTCATGTGCATTGATAGAATTTTTTATGAATTTCTAGCATTGAAATCTGCAATCATAACCACTTCTCTCTTTTTTGATATGATTTCTTCAATTTTTGGAAGACATTTTATTGTCGGTTTGTTTTGTGAGGGGGCGTATGCTGCTATGCTGTGGTATGCTGCCCATGTATCTTTAAATTTACTCTCAAAATATATTTTTCAATTGCTTCCCAATCGCTGATTTATTTTTTTTTAAATTTTGTTTAATGTTCAGTGCTATAATACATATATTCATTTATTCTAGTTCAGATACCGTATTATCAATTTCATGTTGGATACTTTGTACATACATTTTTCGTTGCTAGATTTAATAATCGTTTACGTAGCTTTGTCAGTGTTTGAGTTTCCAAGTGTACGTTTTGGCTTTTTAGTATATTTTTAGTCTAATTCCTTAATCTCCATATCAGAAAAACAGTGATTTTCTTATCGAAGTTATTTTAAAAAGTTTATTACTATAAAACAATTACTTGAAACAATCAGATAGTAACACTAGCAGTGGTGCAAAATGTATAATAACGTTTTATAAACATTGAAGCGATTAATGTTAGACACCTACGCCTGTGTATGAGCCAATGGAAAGAATTGATAAAGTGGATACCCTCGACTAAAGTACATTATTTAGAATTGATAACCAATGTTAAGTACTTCATGTTGGTTCTTATTTTGTTATTACAATTGTGTATATTTGAATATGATAAAAAATAATATTGTTGTGTATAGGGTATTGGTGAAACTGCAGATAATCTAGTTCGTGTGGCGTCTCACGAACACGAACAGAAAGGGTATAGCGGTGCAGTAGGAGGCGTCTTACGACAAATTCCACCGACGGTCGTAAAACCAATCATAATAGCTACCGAAGCCACTAACAATTTATTGGGCGGAATGCAAAGCCAATTAGTACCTGATGCTCGTAGGGAAGCAAAGCAAAAGTGGAGAAGTGACGACGATGGGTAAAAAATGAGTTTCATTGTATTTGTAAATAAATTGCTTTTATAGTTATTCAAGTATTGGTTTTACCATTTGTTTTTAAATTAAATTTTGTGAAAGCGTAATCAATGCAAGTGTAGAAACATTCATCAATCTCCTTCCAACACAAATTTTATTAATTTATATTTATTATGACGAAGACAAAAGAATCACTGCATTTGCATGTATTACGTTACTTGGGGTATTACTTAAGTTTCCTATAACATCGAATGAAAAGATTCCACAATTTGGTTGTAATGTGTTATATGGAAAAAAATAAAGTTATTTTATTATATATTAAAACAAAAATTATTTTACAGTATAAGCACAGGTAAGATTGTAACAGTGCTTTATATATTGCTGTAATATGTGAACTTAACGTGATGTCGCTGTCATTGCATACTAAGTAATGACAACATATTGTTTAGCTAATGTATATAATATTTTAATCTGTAGACGTAAATAAGTATTTATATTTTTTATTTGAGTTTGTGTACGAACGATGCTAGTTTTTTTATAGACGTGCTTTTTTGGAGAAAATTAATCAATGACAAGTATTATATTTACTTAATTTCCAAAACTGTCATATTTTTAAATATTAAAGAGCACTGAACGTCATTGCAATGTTAATATAATATGTGATAGGTAGTTAGGATAAATATATTTAATTTTAGAATTAGTGATACCTTTTTTTATTGTTTTCGTGCTGTGCAATATTAAATAAATATTGTTTTTTAAACTACAATCCCTCTTGACAGATTTTTTTTCTATTGCCACTTTACATTTATTTACTTGAAGTATTTAGTGTAACAACTAGAACAATTTTTGTATTTAACACATTCACTGCGTTACATACCCCCGGGAATAAGTAACGAAAGAACCAGAAAGTTTGTGCCGCAGTGAACGTGTTAATTACACAGTGGAAAAATGAAAACACGTTGAATTCAAGTAACGAATGTACGTTCGTCAAGGTGCACGATACGACATGTAAAATTTTCGTGTTTTAAATTAAATGTTTTATTTAACTGTTAACTTTTTTGGCTCAGTGGAGCAAGCATGGTGAAGTGTTCATCTAGAACACGAAACGTTGCAATAAACAGAAGAAATTGCTTCTTTTGCTACCTCCTATAAGAAGGGATCATTAATTTGATCATCACAGAAAATAAGACATTACCAGGAGGCGAACCGTTCTATAAAGAAATATAACTTGAACTAATTTGTGATTCTAGCTAGTATATATATAGCATTATAAGTAAACTGTTTCAGAAAGACCGAATAGATACGAGCAAAGAAAAAGAACGTTAGCGCAAATATTAAACGCATTAGAAAGGAAGTGAAAATAGCAAACTGTAAGTACAACCATTCATTATATACCTTTATAGATAGTCGTTCCTAAAAGTGTGATGTTCAAAAAAGGATACAGGAAATTTTAGTTCGGGATACTGGATGCAGCGCTGCGGTCGTTGAAAATTTTAGTAGATGTTTGTAATAAAACTCTTAGCTGTTGTTTTACAGTTTTCTAGTATATTTGTACAAATGTTAGATAGAATATTTCGCGCGCAGGTGCTTGGCACGAGTCAAGCTTAGCTGATTTATAACTATGATAACGCAAGGAATGAAATAAATACCTGTTATCATAAATTGAGATAATAAGTTCTTACAAAAAACAATGCTCTTTGTTACAGTGAAAAATAGCTATCATAACTGTCGCGTACATAAAAAATAGTTATTTATTTAACGAGTTCCCGTTTAAATTGAGGGTTTACTAGTAGTCGTTTTAAGTAATTTGTTTTACTTAATGCAACATTATCAAATGTTTTAGAATAAATCATAATACAATTTCATAAATGCAGGTTTATTCATATTCCAACAGTTTTTACATTGCAAATAGTTTTGCACTTCTGCTGACGTTATTTTAACGGAATTGAAATAGTTCAAACAGAGCAGTGAAATATTTTTTCTAGGCGAGCTACTTCGGCCATAAAATTTATGGTATCCTTGCACTAGTTTGAAATTTCCAAAAAAAAGTGCTTACAAAACACAAACAAAATATTTGTTTAATCGCCTGAGGGCCGAAGTATTGGTAATTAAACTTACAAAATTTAATTTTTAACGATGAATATACTTTTAATTGATATTCATAAAAGCTAAAGTTTATAGACTGTAAGTAGAAATTTAGTACGAAGCAAGTAAAAATATTATGTAGAAATAAGAATTTTGCAAAATAAATGATTTGGTAATTTTATAATATCAATCAAATCGGGTGACGAAAAAAATTACCTTCAAAAAATAGTCAAAACTAGTAGCACCAGTGGTGGCTCGTGAGGTCGGGCTTAGGGTGGGCTACATTTTTCAAGCTGCTTGTAGATAATGTAAACTTTTTTAAATATCATTAAAGCCATATGTAGGTAACTACCAAAATGCTTTCGAGTTAACAAATAAATTCCGTTAGAATAGAACTTCGTCATGACACACTGAATATTTATATGTTACTATTTTTCTGTCGCATAGGTACATTATACAGTACATTTTTATAGTGCATACAAACAAAGTACATGTTTTTAGTTATTTAGTGGGTTCAGATCAAACAATTATAAATATTTACAATAATTATCCTCCTTTGTTCTAAGAACCGACAAACTCTCCAATATTTCAAGTGTTTTTCTGACATTGTTACAAGCATTCTGTACCAGTTAAAGTTAAAGTTTCTTTTTGGTGTTTGCAGGACATGCATAAAGTATATTTTTTATATGACACCAAAAATTATCGAATGGATTAAATTCAGATGATCTTAATGGCCGTGCGACCGGACTTTTTCTATTTATCTTTTTTTTGTGGGAGTTATTTAAACGTTGACGTATATTTAATGCAAAATGAGCAGAAGCTCTATCGTACATAAATCAACAGTCACGTGTTATTGCTAGATATATAGTTTTCAATAATAATGGCAAAGATTTTCGTAGGAATAGTGCGTAACTGTTTCCCTTCTATTCATTAGGCAATTTAAACTGTAAAGAATCCTACAAATTTATTGCCAATTATTTCACACCAAATATTAATCAAAAATTTATACTGATAGTAGTGATATTTTTTTAAAAAGATAACATGTGGATTCATCACTTCAAACATAATAATTGCGGAAATTGAAATTACCTTCCTTAGTCGTCTGTAATAATAATTTTTATTATGAAGGCATGGTCTTGATAAAGCTGTTGTAAAATGAATTCGAAAAAGAATGCTTATATCCGGATTCTCTTTAACTTACATTACGACCATAATCCGCCTCGCGCATTCGCCTGTCTACACTTACTAAAGTTTTTGAGCACTGCAAACGTCGATACGTATATATGCGTATTCTTCAAAAGTGCATTTCTTCTTTTATAACTTATGTGTAACTTGAAGTTGTCAGAATTAATATTTTACCGACAGATTACTTAGCAAGGCACCAGCGATCTCAGCTAATCACTTGAAAACAGAAATCGGCGGTCGAAAATATGAGAATCATCCAGAATCGCCTGATCAATCTGATAATAATTGTTTATGAAACATTAAACATTTAATTGATACATCAGTTATGTACCATGTGTATCTAGGCTCTACAAGCATTCTAGTGTTTGTCGTTAAATCTATATTAGAGTTTTCGCAACACCTTTATGAAACACGCTGTGTACATCTAATTAACGCGTTATTTTAGCAGGCGAAATTAGAACATAAATACAAGAAAAAATGTCAAAATTAAAGTTCCATTAAAACATTTAAAAAAAACAAAATTTGTAGCAAAATAAATCGTAAATTACGGACCTGTTGCATTAATTAAGTCTCCTAAAGTTGTTGATACCACGAATATAAATAAACTGTTCTAAGAAGTGCAAATTTTTTCTCATTTTGCTGACAACAAAAATAAAAGTAAGTACAGAATTATGTTTCGGAAGAGGCGCAGTGAAACTGAATACTGTGGTTAAATCAAGGTGCTATTCTGCACATTTTTTTCGAAGTACACTAGATAATATCTAAAAGATAACGTTTTCACAGATGTTTAAATCTAGGTAATACGTAATTCAGTTATACTTCAATGAATGAAAACAACTGCAAAAATAAAATATATATGCATAACAAGTATTTCTGTAATTTTTGAATACTAAACAGTCCAATTAAACTATTTCTTTAAATACCCGTAGAAATATTAATAGAAAACCGCCACTGAAAGTTATTTTGTTAAATTTTATGAGGGTGTTCATCATTCTAAATATGCGTGCTATGAAAAAGCAGCACTCACATTTTGTATAAAACTACACTCATCTGAAAATAATATTTTGGCACAAAATCAGTTTCTTGTTGCTGCAACTACTCACAAAACTCACGTCGCGGTTTAAAATCAACGTCGGATAACTGTTGGACTCATTGAACATGGTAAAGATACAATACAAAGAATAATTTCTGAAAGTACTATGTACCGTACAATGAGCCACGTTAACTTCGCGACTTATTTCTCTAGTACTACTTCGTGATCGATCTTCTACAAATTGCAATATCTGCACATACATTGAAGAAAAATAAATATTACAGTTTTGATTTAATTGAAAAAAATTCTTCTGCTGCTAATACATGGGGTGGTCTTTCTTGACCACGCCCTTCGTAGGTAGAAAGAACAACACCAGTTTCTCTAAGTCTTTGCATCCACGCCAAAATAAAGCTTATCGAAAGCCGCACATTAAAACAATATAACTATATTCTGCAGTTGTACATATGTATCCTACATATACTGCACACTATATGATCGATTGAACTTGTCGTGGTGTTTGTACATTTTCTTTAAAATTTTCATAATTCTGTCCTTTACACGAAAAGCAAACTGAGGCAGTATCTTTAGTTTTTTTACACTCTTTTCTATCGTAGTTCAAAAGTTTACGCACGTTTTCATAGCACTGGTATCTCTTTTTAATATGTGGCGTTTCTACTATATATTTTGCATTTCTATTTCTAATTTTTTTTTAGTTTTAAAATCAAACGCTTTTTACATAACAAGTTTTTAACTAATAAGTATAACGCTGAAGCTGTACCGTTTTAGGTTTTTGGATCAACTACTTTTCTTATCAGGAACGCCGTTCTTTCCATTAACATGTTGTCTTGTTATCTATTGTCACATATTTGACTTAGTTGGGATCTACTCTGTTAATATTTGATACTTCGTTAAGCCAATTTAATCTCGTTATGTTCATTTTTCAGAACATTAGGTAGAAAATGAGAGATTTTTATAAATTAAACTAAACATTACGCCACTGTCTAATATCTTGTAGTTATGGATACGGAACTAATTTAAACCAATAAGGATTTTAATGAAGTAATGATTCCATAGTAACCAAACATATTGATTTTTTACTGCTTACGTTCAAAAATGTTATAAAAGAAAATGACTGATACACAGCCGTCATTGACTAGCGAAGAAGCATCTGAAGAAGAATTATCGGAATTAGGAGATGAAGTGAACGAAGAAACACCTCAAGAACCGGTTGTCGAAGAGAAACCGTTTTCAATTTTTGAGATTTTAGACGCACCACGTATTCTTCCTGAGCCAATTGATTTAACGTTAGATCATGTTAAACAAATCCAAAACGAACTCGGCATTATAACTTTGTGTTGGCCAGATATTAAAAACCCTGCGTTTGAAAATCGTGTCGAATTTCCAGAAAGTTACGTGAAAAACAGTAACAAAGAAAAGCTATTGTTATTATACGCAGAAAATTTTAGACGTCAATTTGATAAGCTTCATCCGTTCAGAAAACCACTTTTATTAGCTTGTCGGAACGAAGTTGGTATTATGGTGAGTTAGATAATGTCTTTTTAAAACAGTGAAAAATTAATTCAAACATATATTGAGTTGCTGCTTATAGTAGCAACCTTTTGTTTAAACATTAACTATACCGCTTATATAAA
The DNA here is from genome assembly GCA_035610365.1 of Aquatica leii. Taxonomy (NCBI): domain Eukaryota; kingdom Metazoa; phylum Arthropoda; class Insecta; order Coleoptera; family Lampyridae; genus Aquatica; species Aquatica leii. The sequence goes on from CM069432.1 coordinate 55,132,484, forward strand.
TTAATGTTTGTTTTATGAAGTTCCAATGCATATATTCTTAATGTTTTGACATACTGACTCTCTTTTTTAACACAGATTTATACAACTATTAATTTCCGTAGTACGGCAATTACATTTATTTATTTGCTGATGCTTTTGTAAATAATTTTGGGTTATGCTGATTTTAAAATGACAATAATTTTTAAAAGTAAATTATCCTACTATCTAGAGATCGTTCCAAAACTAAAGAGTGCTTAGATTCGTGTCAGTTAAATTTGGAATTTGACCACCATGCGAAATAAATTCTAACTAAAAACACCGGCTGTAAACAATGTGTGAACTTAATGTGATGGTTAAGTTTTAATTTAATAATATGCACACCTCAAACGCTGTATGAAAAGTACAGACGGTTTTTAGTTGGATAATGTATTGACATTCGGAACAAAATTATTTTCTGCACAACCATTCTTTAGTTTTGAAACGATTTTTTTAATTGGAATTTATTAAACAGCGAGTGAACAACATAACACACTTATAACAACTAAAAATCGTTTAAAAAACATTTTCAAACAAAAAACTTAAAAAAAAGGTTATTGAGTGGAGGCAGTCCACAAGCATCAAGTCTTTACGCTAATAATTCGAGTTGTATAATAATAATAACGAGACTAGACAAAAATGTACCATGAAGAGCATTCACTTATAATAATCATCACCTTTATCGGAGCGATAAACTTTCAAAAAATTATTCAAATTATTTAAATGATTACAACACTGAGCAACATCAAAGTTCGGTTTTTGAATAATTTTACTAACAATGTTAACTTTACTTAAAATATTATACCGCAATAAATTTCACAAATTAACTCAAAATTTTGGCCAACGATGCAGCCAAATTTTTTACGTTATTTTCAAAGTTTCCTTTGTTTATTTCAAACAGAGCATCATAAACCTCCCTAAGTTGATACCTTAAAGGAGTTATTGCATCTATTCTACTAGACCATCGAGTATCCGATAAAGGTTTTGATGTTAAATTAGACAAATTAGTTTCCAGAATTGTCCAGCGTTTAGTAGAAACTGAAGAAAATACAAAAAGTTTTTGAACTAAAGAAAAAAAAATTGATGCTCTAAGTATTCGATTTTGCTGCATTATTGACGACTAAATTTAGGGTATGATTGCAACAAAAAACAAAAAAAGCTTGAGGATTAAAACTCATTTTTTTTTGTAGATCATTATACCTACCACGCATGTTTGCGCCATGTTTGTAACCCTGACCCCACGAATCGTTGACATTTAAGCCTTTTTTCTCTAACGCCGACAAAAGAAATTTTACCAAGCCTTCACCCGACACATCATCTATAGGACAAAATAATAAAAAATGATCTATACTAATTCCCGTGCTCTTTAAATTAACAAATCTTATACAAACTAAAATTTATTCTTGGTGACTAGAGTCAGGAGCGCAGTCTGATAATACGGAATAATATATTTTTTAAGTTAGTTCTAAAATTTTGGGTTTGATATTTTCACCGATCAAGTTGATTACTTCATTTTGTATTTTATCCCCGAGATAGTTTTTGTGATCTTTTATTTGAAAGCGTTTTGTATGTTCTGACATAATCGGGTCGAAATTGGAAATCATTTCTACGCATTTTAAAAAGTTACCATTGTTTTTCTCAAACAACTTATTACTACTTCCACGAAAAGCTAAATTTTGCTGATCTAAAAACTAAATCACGTAGAAAATTCTTTCTATAACAGCTTGCCAGTATTTAGTTTCTCTGTTTATTACATTTCAGAATCAAATATTTAATTTTTATTAAACCGGTTAGAAAGATTTCTTTCTTTTTTCATGAATGTTTAAATTTTCACTTAAATGCTGCCAGTTATCGTAACCAGATTCATCACTAAGGCAAACAGATTTCAAATATCTGTCATTAAAAATTTTAGAACAGAAGCAGTAAAGTGAATTTTTTGTTTCGGAATACAACAACCAAAAACGCTCAATTTTTTTGTTTGTTCGGTAAAAAAGTAGATTAGAAAACTTAGGCCCCGACTCCGAACTATCTCTCCGATAAATATTCTTGTTGTTTTGATAATGAGCAGGGCCACGTTCTACTAATGCTTGAATATTATTAGGACGTAATTTCTTTGGCCATAGTAATTTTTGAAGGTGTTGATTTCCCAGTATCAGCGAAACGTGAAGATGTTGATGCATTCCTTTTTAGAAGATCAGTTGCTTGTCTGCTGCTGATATTTGTTTCAAGTACAGGTTCAGAATATTGGGATTCAGCTGTATTATTGTTGTTATTAATATTTGGCAAAGTAGACTCGGGTTTAAAAAAAAACGAATTTTGACATGGTTTTTTTTGGTATACAGACAATTTCTTCTTTTTTCCTGACATCTTGTATACTGTAAAGAAATTAATACGTAAGTAAAGAAATTAACAAATTATTCATGAAAAATGGAAATGTTTCGACGTCTCAAACTCAAACTCGAAAGAATTTTTCAACATTACTTATTTTAAGTTATTTCAAAATTAATAAAATTTTATAAATAGTGCTATTAGTGCTTGTCAATTATTTTGTTTGAATTCACTTCAATTAACCATAATGTTTACATAATCAAATATAAAAGTATTTTTGAGATGCAAATTTTTGGCTTTTAATGTTTTAATAAATCTAAAATTACAAAACTACAAAAAACTAAAGTTTTAAAAGCAGATATCTTTTTAATTATCGATCGTGCATCAGGCAAAAATGAAAAGTTTTGTGCATTGCAAGCTCGGACAGGAAAAAAAAACGCTTGTTCGCTTGTTGGCTCGTTATAAGCCAAATTTCAAGCTCAAACATGAATAAAATCAGATTTGTTTGAGTTCACACATTCATGTTACGTATTACGTATTCCATCGAATAAATGCTATTATAGCGTACTCTCATTTGGTATTATATTATTTTCGAGAAGTAATTTGGTTCCCTCGTCTCAAAGAGTAAAAAAAATAAACAAATAAAAAACAATGTAATAGCTAGCAATTCCTTGCTGGTTTTTTTATCATTATAAATTTTGTTTTGACAATGTTGTTTGTTGCTTTATCTTTTTTTTTGGGTTGTGGGGGTTTTAGGCCACACGTCTTTGCTCTTATGTACGACGCGGGGCTGCAATTAACAAACTGTGTTCAAGAACCTGTCTGCCGCACATACTGAGATCAGGGCCGGCCCCAGGGCAGGGCGATCCGGGCGGCCGCCCGGAGCGCAAAGCTCTAGGGGCGCCAAAATCATCAAGGAAGGCGTTGCCTTCCTTGTCCTAACTTCGTTAGGGGTCGGGCGTCTAGCGGCGCCCCTAGGCTCGCTTCGCGAGCAATCGAAACAACTTTAAAATGGCATTTAATCTTAACGTAAGCGTAAGGTAAACCGTGGATGTGGAAGAACGAGGTATGTTTTATTCTAAAAGTGCAGATGCATGTTTTTGTAATAAAACACGTACATAAATTAAACAGATTATAAAGGTATTGTATTACGTGTATTCACCTCCAAACTTTTAAATTTAAGAACCGTTCTTAATTACGCTAAACACCTTATTTTCATAATTTTGGATGAATTAATTTCAATTCGGTTTCGATGCAGATTTAATTTTACCTTTTATAAATAGGAATTTGTTATCGATTTCGAGTACTAAAAAGGAACGTGCAGGTGTTAGTTTTGTAACGTGACACGTACCGAGATAAACAAACGAAATAAATTGATAAAAGAAATAAGTTACAAGCTTTTTAAAATGCACTAAAACAGAAAAAATAAAAGTTATTACTTTTATCAATCATCATTTTTATTTCTAAGCACATTATAAATTTAATATATGTATTTAAGCATTAAGACAAAATCTAGTTGAGTTCAATTCATCATGACCAAACCACTCAACTATCGCTTTTCAAGAATTTACAAGTTTTCGGTCCCTGCTCTGGCATTGGCAACACTTACAATACAGGAATCTACAAGTCTGTACCAATTTTGAAACCAACCGAAACAAGATGTCACAGGAGTTTTTAACTGCATATATAAGGGAAGTTGACTTAAAACAATGCGTTATTTGCTACTACACTTCGGCCGGTGCGAAATAAAATAGTTTTTTTTTATTATTGTACAAAAAGTTTTAAAAAAGTGCTTGTGAAATTGCAAATTGTCCAGTGTGAGTGCGTTTGTCTTTTGTGAAGGTAAGTTTTTTAATTTTCATTTTCAAAAATCGCGTACAAGTAGTACTAGAATTAGTAGTCCCAGGGTGATACATTTTTTGGGAACATTTTCAATCTTCATTCAATTTAGAAACTTTTATGTCTATGGTTTTATTTACGACAAATGTACCGTTTTCGAGATAAATGCTGAAAACTGTTCACAAAACATGGTCATTTTACGCTGTTTTTCTACTATTATTTTAATTTTCTATAGGTATACTGTTAAATGTGTCTCAAAAACCGCACATTTGTCCTAAATAACACTGGAAACATAAAAGTTTCTAAATTGAATTAGGATTTTATTTTTCGAATTATTAGGGGTTAGAAGCGTTGCAGTAAGCAAGGGGGGGCATCACCCTGTGGGTATTGTCATCGGTTAAATTGCTCTTAATATTGAGTTTTAGTTGCCTTGCCTAAAAATTATACCAAATTCCAATTTATTATACAGGGTGTCCATCTATAAACTGACACATTTTAACTGCTTATAACTCGAAAACGATAAATGGTATCGATGTGCGGTTTTCACAGAACTTCATCATTTTTTTTTTAAAATTTTTTTGACAGTGTTGCGAAGTTTTAAAATTTACCTGAAATACGAGAAACAAAATTGACGATTTTCAAAGGCCGATTTCGCAAAAAACTTTAATGGGACACTCTGTATTTTTATAATTTACATCAAAGCCTATTTACTCTCCTTTACGAAAATGTTGTTAGTTTGCTTAATTTTTTTTTAATATACATGTTATACGGATTGATAATTGGTTTCAGAAACCAAAATGTCTGATGCTAAGAAAAAACCCTCTGGAAGCCAATTTAAAAAGCGGAGATTGAACAAGCAAACACAGCTTCAAAAACAGTCAGGTGCCCTGCAGAACTTTTTGAAAGAGGGTAGTCTCAACGCTCCCACTACCGATCAACATTTAAACAACGCCCAGCACATGCACCTGGATACTGACTTTCCCGATATGAGCTGAGCTAGTTAATTCACCTCAAACGAGTTTGTTGAGTAGTGATGCAGTTCCGTGCAGTTCCAAAAATAAAAAACTGCAAGTTGTGCAGACCTCAGAAAAACATTTAGAAGAGACTACAGTCCCAATTATCTCTTCTGACCCAGGATTATGGCCCGAAATCATGCGCGAAGCAGATAGAGTTTTTTTGGTTAAACGTGGTCCAGCTGCACCGGTGTATAATTTTGATTTTCCTTATGATGATCAACATAGAAGATTCTCACCAAAATATTACAAGAAAGCACTTAAAAATGGAGAACAAGTTTTAAGAGAATGGATGGTATATTCCTTATTTCAAAACGTCTTGTATTGTTTTCCATGTCGACTTTTTGCTGCCCCATCTAGCACTAGCGCTCTTGGCCATCGAGGATTTAAAGACTGGAAGCATTTAGGAGACTCTTTAGCACATCATGAAAATGGTAAAACGCATATTGATTGTTTAAAATCATGGCTTGAATTAAAGCAACGGTTGAAAATGGGTAAAACAATAGATGCAGTTTCTTTGAGGCTCATTGATTCTGAGATAAATCACTGGTCCGAAGTTCTTTTACGCATTATATCAGTCGTTAGAATGCTAGGTGAGAGATCTCTAGCTTTTCGAGGAACAACAGATAAACTCTATGAACACAATAATGGAAACTTTTTGAAGTTCATTCAGTTATTGGCTGAGTTTGATCCAAAAATGGAGGAACACGTTCGCAGGGTTCTTAATAAAGAAGAAATCAAAGCTACATATCTAGGAAAAACTATACAAAATGAAATAATTGATTTGTTGCATGACAATATAAAGCGCCACATCATTGAACAAGTTCAAAAGGCCAAGTATTATTCTGTGATTCTCGACTGTACTTCCGATGCAAGTAAAGTCGAACAGATGACATTTATGGCAAGATATGTTTCCATAGAAGAATCAGAGTCTGGAGTTCAAGTGATAATCAATGAAAACTTTTTGGGTTTTTTAGCCATTAAGAGATCAAAAGCTGCGGAATTATCGGAGGTTTTAGTAGAAGAGCTAGAGAAAAATGAGCTTAAAGTAGAGAACATGCGCGGTCAAGGGTACGACAATGGTTCCAATATGAGAGGAGAAAAATCGGGAGTACAAACAAGAATCAGAAATATAAACCCCAGAGCATTTTATGTTCTATGCAGCAGTCATTCGCTAAACTTGGTTGTAAACGATATGGCAAAATCCTCGTTTGAGGCTGCAAACTTCTTCAATATTGTTCAAAAGTTATATACATTTTTTGCTTCGTCAACTTTTCGTTGGGCAATATTACTTAAATATATTGATAGTTATACCCTAAAACCATTAAGTGATACGCGATGGGAAAGTCGAGTAGACTCATTAAAAGCTCTGCGATTTCAAATTGGACCAATTTACGATGCTTTATACAGTATTTATGAAGATCCAGAAATCGATAATATGATTAGAGACGAGGCTAGCGGATTATTAAATAATTTGAAGCAGTTCAAATTTATATGCTCTATTGTGATTTGGTACAAAATTTTGAGTCGCATTAATCCCATCAGCAAACTTTTGCAAACCGTACATTTTGATATATCACAAGCTATTGATACGCTTAACAAGTGTAAACTCTTCTTTGAAAATCTGAGATCAGATGAAGCTTTTGAAAGCATCATTTTAGAAGCAACCGAGCTTGCTTCAGAGGTAGACGTGGAAGCTAATTTCGAAGCCACCACACCACGTCATCGTATCAGAAACAAAACACGAAACGTTTTGTATGAGGGCCCGGATAAACCCGTTCAAGACTTCAAACAAAAATATAAAATAGAACTTTTCTTTCACACTGTAGATCAAGCAATAAATGCCTTGGAAACCAGATATAATTTGCTAAATACTCACAGTAATTATTTCAGCTTTTTGTATAATATTTTTGGTTTAAAAGACATGCGCAGAAATGAGCTACTGGCTTATTGCAAAGATTTGGAAGTAGTTTTAACTGATGGAAATTCAAGCGATCTTAACGCCCTGGAACTGGCCGATGAAATAAGCATTGTTTCGTCATTATTAACAAAAAGGAAACCCCGTTGAAGTCCTCAAGTTTATCGCTACACTTAAACTTGCACCAAACCTCAGTATAGCATTAAGAATCCTACTTACATTGCCAGTCACTGTGGCTTCAGGGAAAGAAGCTTTTCAAAACTAAAAATAACAAAAAATTTCAGAAGGATCCCGACGCAAAATCGTCTCAATGGATTGGCAATGATAGCTATAGAACACCAAACTAGTGACAAATTAGACTTGAAATCACTGGTTCGTGAGTTTGCCGAAAGAAAAGTTAGAAAAAAGGCATTCTAAATACTTTGGTTAGTTAGCATTCATTTATATTATAGGATATTAGTAAGCATTAGTTCATTTTAATTTTTGTTATTTTATTTTACCTTAGTGGTAAATTGCTTATCTGTTACATACCTGTTACCTAATGATCGAGTTTTCAATAAAATGTTTTTTTTTATTTAATTTTTTTCAACGTTTTCTTGACTTTATGTTATGGGAGCATGCGATTTACTTTAATAAACGGAGAGGGGGGCACCAAATTCAAGTTTTGCCCGGAGCGCCAAAATGTCTAGGGCCGGCCCTGCTGAGATAATAAAAATTTTTAAACGTACAGTTTAATTATCATTTACAATCGCTACCGTGGAAAAATGTATATGAACTCACAGACATCAATGAAAAAAAAGTAACTTTTTAACTAGTAATGTTTGACTATTATTCTCGACATCTATGCGTCAATTAAAACAGCTTTTGCGAACTGTTACACCTTGCATGCTACTGATATTGGATACATCACATCACGCTCATAGTATTGTTAGATTATTCAAAAGCTTTTGATACTGTATTACATACTATATAATTATTAAATATATTGGATTTACAATTCACTCTATTCAACTAATTGCCAATTTGTTAAAAGGACGATGTCAAACAGTTGTGCTAAATGGGAAAATGTCTAATCTACTTGTAATAAAGGAGTTCCCCAATAATCAATGTTTGTACCTATATTATTTAATATTTACACCTGTCCTTTTGTAAAGTTACCTAAAAACATCAAAGCGCATTTTTACACAGATGATACGCAGTTATATTATCCATTTCCTGTAAAGGATCTTGGAACTTTGTGTTCAGTATTAATAAGTTTATTAAATTATGCATTATGTTTTTAAGTTTTTTAGCATATTAACTGCTTTACAGTCGTTTCTGCTTAGAAGTTGTTTTAAGGAAATGCATATAAAGTTTTGGTCTTTTGTAGATTAATCCACGATTTTCTTTTATTCACAATATTTAGTAAACGTGTTTGTTACTTTCTTAAATTTGATTTTGTTGTAAAATAAATCACTGATGCTAAATTCTTATTGTAAATTCTAATTTTGTTATTGATAAACCCATGAAACATTTTGCACAATATTATAAATATTTGATAGATGCTGAGAATTAGGTAATTAAAGTTTGCTCATATACATATGTATATGTATATATACTTTCATACAGAGAACGCGTCACGATTTCTATATACATAGCGGTCAATTTCGGAGTACTTGTTCAAACTTTAAACAGCACAAAACAAAGTTACAGTAAGGATTTAAAATGTTATATACATATGTTTAAAACACATTTTTCGTTTTTAATCAAAATATATCTTGTGACTTGTAAAATCTGTGGTCTACAGAACAGCAACAAGTACCACCTGAAATGATATAATATATAGAAAAGAATTTGGTAACAGTCTGCCTAACCCGTTAACGTTTTAACTATTTTTTTTTAGTTTGAATTTTATTTTTATATACAGGGTGAGCCAGAATATGTGAGAAGTAAAATAACTATTAATAATAGGCATGGAATAAAGAGGATTGTTTAAATAAAATTATATCCTAGCCATAGGTGAAAAGTTATTAGAGCTTCAAACTTGGAAAAAACAACTTTTTTATTAATGAATACTTAAAAACAAAAAACCTGTAAAAATTTAATGAAAATTAAATAAGCCGAAGATGGATTTTTAGAGTATCTCTACTGTTAATACTCTGGGGCTTTTTATTTTTGATTTTTTTTTTGTTATTTGTGTTTTTTTTGTAAGTTTTTTTGTCTTTTATAAAGGTTTGATTAAATGCATTGTTTTGCTTTAAATAAATAAAAAGTTGTTTTAGAAGACGAGCTACTCGTGTTTGAGAAACATTGAACCTTAGAGAAATTCGTCTCCTACTGTCATTAGGATGATCGATTATCTTATTCAATATTCTTTCTTCCAAAAAAGGAATAACATCTCTTTGACGACCGAAGTATTGAGTTCATTTTTTGAAAGATCCAGATTCTCTCAATTTTTCTCTCAAGCCGCTAAAACGTTTTTCTGAAAGAAAAATTGTAAAAATAATTGCTTTATGCAATCTTTTTGCTTACCTATTTGGTATAGCACGATTAGGAAACAGAAATGCGTAACTTGCTGCCGCCTCAGCATTAATATCACACTTGCATAAACCATGATCATATCAGTTAATTCTAAATTTGAAAGGATATTAATGGTAAAATTTACAAAAACAACCTTAGTTTTACAGATTCTGTAACCTTTATTAAATTAAACGTCATAATTTCGTTTGTCAAATTTTGTACACAACATGCTGCATGATATACGTAAATAGTATGTAGTAAGTTTACTAAAAAACAAGTTTAACTTTTTATTTTTTTCAGTAAAACGATCAGCAACTACAAAAAATAGTCGATTACATTTTAGTAATTTAAAAGGTTTTAATAAAAAAGTAATTTTTTTCTAACTTTGAAGACGTAATAACTTTTTACCTGTGCATGCTAGGATATAAGTTTATTTAAACAATTGTCTTTATTGTAGGTATGCCTATTATTTATAGTTATCGTACTTTCCACATATTCTGACTCACCCTGTATATGGATTAAAAATGGTTTCAACAATAAAAAAAAATTTAATATAATTTCATCTACGAGTATACTACTGAAATATGAACTGTCTTATCAATAGAACAGCAATGTTCAAGCAATTATAATTCTCTAAGGAGAAATGATAATAATTAAATACTTTAATCTAAAACAATCAGAATTGCATGCCACAACCACAAAAAAACTGCTATTTAAGATATGTATAGATACATATTTATTTTGAAATGAATCACATAAAATTCAGCAAAGCTTATAATTGATATAATTAAACTAAATTAAATTTTATAATTAAAACATTGTAATTTAAAAAATATTAATATTAGATATTATTAATAATATTAATAGAATATTAATGTTTCAACTATATTTTGTCTAAAATGTTTTTAATTTAATCAATTTTTAATGATTAAAAAAAATCTTATTATTGCCGTCCTATAAATAAGATGCTGGACACAGGCGAAATTTCAAAAAATCGTGGCCAAAATACATATTACGTTTATGAATATAAATTTTTAAGGTTTTTTTTTTAAGGAAAAGTGTTAAAAAGATAGAACTCATATGTTGATTCGAATATATATATATATGTTACGGTTAAAGTATTTACTTGGCTAGTATATAAACTAGTTGGATGAAAAATCATATTTTCACTAAAATAGCTACGAGTAATGGCTGGTTTGTATACTATCCAGCTAGTTTATAAACTATACAAAATTTATCGCTAAAACTCAAACCACACGGAAATTACACAAATTAGCTAGCTAGTTTGTAAACTATCCACATTAGTTGGATAAAGTGTGAACCTGATATTGGTAGTAATACATAATAACCAACGAGTTGGTTAGTATGTAAACCAACCAACGCGAGTTGGTTATTATGTAAACCAACCAATTCTCTTTGGGTAATTTAGTGGGGTTATGTTTCGTCAAGTGTTGTGTGTTGTGTTGTCTGATGTATTTCCACAATTATACTGATATATTTCTATAGCTGTAGTACGGTACGCTCACAGAGTATTTCCCAGTGCTGATGATCCCCAAAAGGGTGAAACGGCCGTACACTGGTTCTCTCTGGTGGTAATTTTTGCAATTGTACTGATAAAGTTACTATTCACTATATTCGTTGGTGGATTGCAATCATGTTAATATTCGATACGATTTTAGAAATTTCGCGGAAAGCAAATCCAATTACCAACATGCTAAGATCTCTATAGCACCAATTTGTTTAAAATGTAACGTTCTCTTAAGTTAAACTATCAAGAAACTTTGCGTGTTGTTTCAAAATACTACATGTATTAACAAAACTATAGGCTAATAGGTATGCTTTATTTTATTCATTTTTTTGTTAGTACCACGCACTGCGCTGGTTGAAACAAATTATAATTTAGCTTTCTTGACTTGTTTTCTTTTGATCACTAATCTTAGTCCTTTTATAAAGAAACACAGATAACTTAAAGAATAAAAATATTTTGGTAAAATCGTCTTTGATACAATATAAACGTTTTAATTGTTACAGTATAAAATTATTTTTTGTGCATTCGTCCGTTTTGATATATTTTAAAGGCATCATAATCGGCTGGAAATTTTACTTTTCCAGCCTAGGTTGATGAAGTGTAGTAGAATTTTATAACTAGAAGTTGGCACTAATAACTATTAATTAATTAAACGTCATCTGTCAGATTTACTAACATACAACATTATCCGTGTTATTGTTTAGAATAACACTAACAAAACTTTTTTAAACAAATAACAAATTTGCTTATATCTTACAATTGCTAAAATCAACAATAGTTTTATTTTCATATAAGTTAAATTGTAATAATACTATGTAATTGTCAAATTAATTTCAAACAATCGAATTTCGTCATTACAGGTTTTAGTTTTGTCAATAGGTCATTAAATTTTATTAAATAGCAATACTTTAATAACTGCTGTTAATAAATTTATACTATAAAGGTCAGCACAAAAAAAATTCTGTATCACACGTTCTAAAAATATTTTGCGAGTGAGTATTAGCATTTTGTAGGTCTCGGCTTTACCTCGGCCAACAAATATTCTCATATTAGCAAAATAGCACTTTCTGTACTAGTGATACAAAGAACTATTGTTCAAGCTACACTACATTTGTTGTAATTAAATAAAATAATTACTATAACAAAATCCTTAGTAAGCTTATTTTTTATAGAAAATGGTTTGTACTACTTTAAGACCAACTACTCTACCATATCCTGAAATTGAAAATTGGCAAGATTGTGCGTCATTCGTAGGCGATTACCTCAATTATGAGCCCCTAAAAGCTCCTACGTTATTGGTAAGTCAAATAAGTTTAATTTATCCATACGTTTCTCTACGGCTATTTTAATACGCTGATTTTTGTTCCATAATAAACTGAATACTAGCATAAACTCTTCACATCGTGATTTCTTACAAAAAAATTCACTCTAGATTGGCAAATCACATCTTTAGATTTTTAAGAATTCGCGCTAATATGACAAATCACATTGTTTTCTTTATAGTGTCAAATTCACCAATAATTTTTGCTGTTATCACGAAAAATGTTTGTTAATGTAATATTTACAATGTATGTTAGTAGCAATAGTGATAATGATCTCACATATACATAAGTCTCCCAAAATTCGAAGAATTGTACAAGCATATCGACAATGAATTTACAGTCGCAAAAATCAAAATACTCAAATTTATACAGCATTTATGGAATAGAGACAATCTAATAATAATAATAAATTGTTAACTTTAATATTTTAAGTGTTAATTAACGATTTTTAGTATATAATTTGTTACATAGTCGCATAGTCGTAGAGAAAGTATAGTCTCGCTTATGGTGGAAACTTTATCCACGTGAATGATATCCAGCATTCTACGCTCGCTGAAAAATGTACTACTACATATATTATTACATAAAAATTTTATGTACAAACTCTAACTTCAATATAAAAACATGTTTAGACTGGATTTTTTAAATTTTAATTTAATTGCTAGCGAGTTTTAGAAAAAAAACATTTTAAACTGAAACATTTCATAAAACTTTCAAACTTAAATAAATTAATAAAAAGATTAGTTATACTGGCATTGTTGCTTAATTTTTTTTATACACTAAAGCTTGATTAGATAAAAAACATGCAGAAAGAAGAAGTGCATTCTAATAATAATTTAAGAATACACAGTTTGAATTTGAATTTTTGTTTTATGACATTATTTTTCTTATTCAAAGGAAAATATAACCAAAATCGTCTTCGAACGACACATAAAAATGTTAAGTGACAGTATAAGTGCATATATGGCATAATTATGGCATATACATAAACAAAGTTAAGTTGAATTTTATTAGTAGCATTCTTTGCAATTGCACAGGTAAGTTTTGTTTTAAATTGATATCCATTGAGTATTATTGCTTCGAACTTCTACGTTAACTTTTAATAGAATATAATAAGTGACCAACATTTTTCTTGCAAAGCTGTACCTCTTGGTTATACCGGTTATACCTAGTATCAGTAACCTCTTCTTTACGGATGACATTTGTATATCTTGCAATAGAACGCATCCTATTCTTTCACATAAAGCACCGAACTGTACTTAGTTTAATCTTGAATCAAATATTTTTTGTGTAAACTCAAACGTTTTTTTTTTTTAATTAATTTCCGTAACATTTTAATGGTTTTAGGTACGTTATGAATAAATTTAAAAAAATATATCTACCAAAACTATGCGTGACCCCGGTTTATTAAAACTAAGTACGCTTAATATTGTATTCATTTCTATCGAATATACCAGGGGGTATTCGCTTCATACGAATTTTATGTACAACACGATTTTCTGAGCCATCTATGATTGCACCGGGAATTATTTTGACATTTGTGATTATTTACAGCTAAGATAAAAACCTTACAATGATGTCATTCGCGCACAGTTTATTTCAAATTTATTTCGCGTTTATTCAGCCTATTCAGCATTTATTTTGCTGTATCAACTTTTTTTGTTAACCGCAAATAATAAACGTGGTTGTGAAAGTTTATTGTATGTATGATTTTGTTAGTGTAAAATTAATTTAAGGACAATAAATAAGGTACGTTTTAATATATAATGTAAATTGATAGGCTATTAATTCAATAATCGTCTAGATCGATTGCATTAGAGGTGTTCCTCCCTTCTCAATCAATTTACTTTGTAATTTGTAGAAATCGATATCAACATTCGTCAAGTGAGTGAAAAACAAGAAAATTACAAAATATTATTAGGAAACAGAAAAGCGTAATTTATAATATTAAATCTAGATTAATTAAAAACAAAAATTTAAAAAATACCCTAGGTGTGCAATGTTTTTCCAATTTATTGCCTGCCTTACAGATCTTTTTTTGTTCACAACTTAAACTTCATCGATTTCCCAATTGTTTCTGCGTTTAGTGCCTCTATTGATTCACAAACAAGCAGAGGTGCTTAAATCTTGAATTGTATAGAAATATTACGGATCCTTTTTTGTTTATCCCAAATCCTATTTTATTAATCAAGTTTATAGCAATCGTTTTTTCATTTTTCAAGTATTCCAAAATTCACCGACAGTCCTTTCAATTTCCACCAACTTAGTTGCTCCAGAAAAAACGCACTTTCATATCATAACTGACAAATTTCCATACATAATTCACATACGGCCTTGCAGTCCCTCGAGATAAATATAATTCTTAGTGTATTTTATGAATTGCCTTTATTCTGTGCGTAGTTTTTTCAAAATTATTTTTAAATTATTAATTAATTCAAAAACGATACTTATGTTTCTTTCTAATCAATGGGAATTTAAATTGCAAATTAATCGTTTATATAGAAACCATTTGATTAATAAGAAACATTAATTTTTTAATAGAATTTATGTATTACCATTGATTATATATAATCAATGGTATTACCCAAAACTAGTTATTTAAGTAAATCCTACGCAGTGCTTATAACAATGTTGTCTATACATTTTTTTACGTCTTATGTTGATTTTGTTGAGAATTTTTACATAAATAAATAGGATTTTACATTAAAATAATTGTTTTATTCATAAAATTTAAATTATATTATATATATAATGTTAATTAAATAACCTTAAGATGACGCTACGGTAGTATTGTGTAGATTTCTATAATTTTAAAAAAAATAGTTCTTGGGTCAAACATAGATGTCGATAGTATCGTAAAAATCATACCATTTTTTATACACGGAGTGCTGCATCTTTCTTACATTATCTTTGGAATATACCTATGCCTTCTGAAAGAAGTGAACGTACACGATTTTGAAGTAGGTTCATCAAGTACTTACAATCAGCTAAACTAATGATCAACATGAGTGAAATACCATGGCAGAGCCATTTCATTGTATAAATTTACTATGTTTTAATTTTATTTACATATTCAACAAATGATTTTGTTAATGGTTTGCAATTTATCCGTATCATTTATTAAGACAGCTTAAATCATTACATCTTTTACCTATTCGGTAACATCCATCTTTGAAATAACCATTTTTTTGTCTGCTTAAATCTCTAAGACTACACGTTATTTTCTACTTAAACTATTGTAACAAATTTTATTATTAAAACTAATTTATTTGTACCAAAAATATATATACGTTTAAACTAACCGAACTAATTAAATCTAATAATATTTAATAAAAACACTTACAGTATAATTTATATATAGCGCTATCACTGACACAAAGATAAGATAAAGTCACACACTTGTTTACGTTAAAGTCACGTACTAGATTATTCACCGTAGATTTATCTCACACGCGTTAACGACTTATTTATTTAGACTTGAATAATCTTCTTAACACTGCCGTCTTCGCATTACGGAAATAACTGACCTCGGATTTGTTTGCAGATTATTTATACATTGTGGCAAAACGTTCCCGTATGTTCCGCATCCTTAGGTGAACGTTCTAGAAAACCTCGCGAAGGCTCTCGAAGTTGCGAATAACTTCTCCAACGTTTTACTGCCTCCTTCTTAGAACATATAATAAAATAATAAAAAGGATCGTGGCGATAGCGGCAGCTTTTTTCATTTCGGCAACTACCTTGACCATAAAAGTAACAGTTAATGAACTTTTCTTGACCCGATATTCTTCTTGGTTGGTAACTACAGACCAACACTTGAACGCCTGTTCCTTGGAAGACGACCTCCAACATGTTTCAAACTGTGCTCTAATTCAGTTGATCTAAGCGACAACCAAGCTTGGGTACTGCCAATTTCTTAATATGATGGAACTCCAATACTCTCTTGAGATTCCATAATGTTCGCCACAGATTTTTGTATAACGGCTTGATACGTGAGTATTTTTTGGTGACCAGATAAAAAACGAAGCGTCTGTTACCAGGTAGTCTACCTTTCCGACTGCCGGTTGCTGTCTTCGTAATTCATCTAGCTACCCAAACTTTTTTTTAAACACGACTGCAACCCCTCTGAACATGTCAAGATCCTCGCTCACGGAATGTGCGATGGCGTAATCTTTTTGTGTTTGGAACAGGTCTTGTTGTTTCTCGGTGGTAACTCCGAACTTAGCCTTTCCAGAACCTCCGTATAAGCTCATAAACTTCTAGAACTCCATTCCTTCGATTTGATTTCTGGTTCTGCTGCTTATTACTCTGGTTCGGACCTGAACTTGTGTATTGTGGTTATCGCCAGCAAACGGGGCTAGACGATCGACGTGGACCACTTTTGGCTTGCGTCTGGGTGGTTTTCGGATGCGATATATAACGTCATTAATACGCTGCACGACTTCATAAGGGCCCTACCATTGCCGTTGCAGCTTCGGCAACAAACCACGTCTCCTTTGGGCATTATACAACCAGACCATGTCGCAGGTTGAAACCCAGCATTTTGCGCCTTGACATCATATCTGGTCTTCATCCTGTCGCTGGCAATTTGTGTGTTTTTACGGACCTCTTCGTGTACTTCGTCTAGCCTCTTGGCCAGCTTGCTGACGTAATCTTCTCCAGCAACTTCTTACTCCGGTCTTCGTCCAAATTGGAGGTCGCATGGCAATCGTATTTCGCGACCGAGCATCACACAGGATGGTGTTTGGCCTGTGCTTTCGTGAACGGATGATCGGTATGCCATTAGGAAAAGGTGCAAGTACTGATCCCAGTCTCTTTGGTGTTCGGACACTACCTTAGCTAAGTACTTGCCCATTGTTCGATTCATCCGCTCAACCATGCCATTAGATTGAGGATGGAGAGGCTTCGTCTTAGTTTTCTTAATTCCCAACAGTCGGCAAACTTCTTAAAACAGCCCAGACTCAAAGTTGCGGCCTTGATCGGAATGTAATTCCAACGGAACACCAAACCGGCAGAAAAACTCTTTTACTAATACGTTTGCGACTGTAGTTCCTTCTTGATTAGGTATAGCGTAAGCCTCGGCCCATTTCGTGAAATAATCCATCGCCACCAAAATATATTTATTTCCCAAATCGGATTCTGGGAACAGCCTTGCGATGTTAATCGCTACTCTTTCCAAAGGGCTTCCTACGTTATATTGCTTCATGGGTGCTTTGCGCTTTCTCGCTGGACTATTTCCTGATGCACAGACCGTGCAATTACGACACCATTTCATGACGTCCTTTTTGCAGATCATCTAGTAGAACCGTTCTCGCACTTTACCCAATGTCTTCTTAATGCCAAAGTGTCCTCCTGATGTCCCATTGTCATTGACACTTTTTAGGGATCGCTTAAGAAGACCGTCTTCTACTCTCAAGGAGACCTACTGCGCCCAGTACGCTTTGACGTTTCTGCCCAAAGCACTCACTTCTTCCCAGGTTGGTAGTCGGCCGCTTTTTTTCCAGTCTAGGAGTAGTCTTATTTCAGGATCGTATTCTTGTTCGCGACGTAATTGCCCAGGATCCCACTCATCATCAACTATAGCAGTTTTCCGGAGGCATTCAACTTTTTCTTCCAGTCGCGAACAATGGCTGCAGTCGGACGGACATGGTCTTCTGGACAAGGCGTCAGCTTTCCGATGACTGCTTCCGGCACAGTGTTCTGTGTTATAGTCATACTCTTGCAGTTTCTCGATCCATCTTGCCACTTGTCCTTCCGGGTTACGGAATTGCAGTAGCCATTTTAAAGCGGTAAAAATTTTCGTCCATACAAATATTTGTAGATATGTTCGATAGACTTGACGACTGCTAACAGCTACCTCTTAGTTACGCAATAATTCCTTTCTGGCTTGGACAAAACCTTGCTAAAATACGCGATAACTTTTTTTTGTCCATCTTGAACCTGCGAAAGGACCGCGCCTATGACCAGATTGCTTGCGTCGGTATCCAAAACAAATTTTTCATCTTCTCTTGGATAACTCAGAATCGGCGAAGTGACTAGGGCCTGTTTTAGTTGATAGAAAGAATTTTTGCAGTCTTCATTCCATCTAAATTCTGCTCTTTTTTCCGTCAATTTCGTCAAAGCTTTGGCAATATTAGCAAATCCGGGTACAAATCGTCTATAATAGGTGCACAACCCAAGGAAACTTCGGACATGATGTTTGTCCACTGGTCTTGGCCATGCTTGCACTACTCGGATTTTGTCTGGGTCAGCCTTTACTCCATCTAAAGATACGACGTGACCAAGGTATTGCACTTCCTTCTTAAATACGTGGCACTTCTTTGGGCTCAGTTTGAGGTTAGCCTCACGTAGTCGCTGGAACACTTCCTTCAAGTTGTTCAAGGGTTCTTCAAACGACCTTCCAACCACGATCACGTCGTCAAGGTAAACCAAGCATGTCTTCCAAGACAATCCGCTCAAGATGGTCTCGATCAAACGCTCGAATGTTGCAAGAGCGTTACACAGGCCGAAGGGCATCACAGTGAACTGCCACGAACCAGTTCGGATCGTAAACGCTGTTTTTTCACGATCCTTGGGTTCCAATTCTACCTGCCAGTAACAACTCTTTAAATCTAACGTGAAAAACCACTGAGATTCTGACAGGGTGTCTAGCGTATCGTCAATTCTAGTTAAAGGGTAGCTTTTTGGTCACGTCGTTTATCTCGTTGATCCATCCTTCTTCTTTACGAGTACCACTGGGGATGCCCATGGGCTACTTGAAGGTTCAATCACGCCTTCTCTCTCCGTATCCGTAATTATTTGTTCGGTTTTCTCTCTTTTCGCCAAAGGAAGTCTGCGTGGATGTTGTCGTATCGGCCGAGCGTCTCCGGTATTAATTTTAAGTTTCACCACGTTAGTTATTCCTTTGGAGCCACTCTCCAGCGCGAACACATCTTGATACTCTTAGATCAACACCTTAACTTTAGCCAGCTGGTCTTGGCTAAGGTTTTGGCATTTGGTGGTAAGAATGTCCAATAAATGTTGTGGACACTTCTTCTGCGACGTATCTTCGTTTGACTTTACGCATCCCACAGTTTGTGATACTGACGTGCGTTGGCCTACCACGGTCTTCTTTTTCAACGTTACAGGATCTGAGTTGATGTTTAAGATCCTTACTGGCATCGTGTTCTTTAGTCGTACTAAAGTTTTGCCAACGAGTAGTCCCTTTTCAACTAAGCCGCCCTCCATTGGTTCAATCGCGCGTATGTAGTCTTCCCGGAGATTTCCATCCAGGCGTGCCATCACCACACTTTCCGTCCTTTCAAGCAGAATTACGTCTTCACTCAATAAGACTCGCACGACTGCCTTCTCTAACAAATGAAAAAGAATTTCTTTATTGTCGATTTTCAAAATTTCTTTCTTTATCACGTTCATTCCCAGGATAACTTCTTTCGTGATGTCGTCTACCAGTACTTGATGGTCGAGTGCTCCATTTCACAAACCAATGGTTACTTTGACTTGTCCGTGAATAGGTATTTCTTTGGCTTACGCTGTTCGAAGTCGTACTGTTACTGGTGATGTCTTTTCATTTTCCCGTAATATGTCCGAACGAATGATAGTCTTCCTCGCTCCCATGTCAACCAGTAACTGAACACTTCTTTCAATGATCTTGCCATCGAGATAAATGCTTTGCAATTGCTACATGGGCCCATTTGAATGGTAATCTCCGGGGTATTTGTTTCATTCTTTCCTCAAGCAGTTTCATTCTGTCTTCTAATTTGTCCTCCATTGCTTTTATTTTGTTATTCACAGATTCGCAAATTTCTTCTTTTAAATTTAACATATCTACTTGGGTTTCCTTTTGAACCATTTTAATTTGGTTAATACTAACTTGTATTTGCTCCTGAATAGTCTTTATCTGATTTTTAATGCTCGTCCGTATTTCTTCTTTTAAACTTCTAGAATTTTCCATCAATTTTTCTTCTAGTTTTAGGGTATTTTTAAAAATAATTTTTCTTCAATTCTCTGAGAATTTCCGCAAAATTTTTCTTCTATTTTTCTAGAATTTTCTTCCATATTTTTGTTCATCAATTCTTTACTATTTTTTATTGATTCGAGAAATTCAAATAACTTTGAATTCATTTTATTTTGATAACGAATTACTGGCATTCGTTATACGAATAAAAAGTTTTAATAACGCTCGATTCCTTCTTATTAAATACACTACTTTAACAAACTCGAACACTATACAGTGTTTTCGTTTTAAACTGACCATAGGTTTTTACATGTTAATTTTTCAACCTCTTGTAAGATACCTCTTTTAATTAAAAGTTTATACAAATTTTTAAATTAATATCAAGGGACATTATTTAGTTTTATTTGAAATGAATTAATTTTTTATTAACAAACAAAATATTTGTGAAAATCTAATATCTTTGTGACCTAATGGTGGTATTGTTTTATAAGGATGCTTAAAATAAGCTCACAAACAATTTTATTGTGTCAGTCAAAGACTGAATAAGTTTTTTTTCTGACTTACAAAACTAATTGCTTGCATTTAAATGTACCTGTGTAGTGGGCATACGCGTACTGCCCGTGAAATTGTAGCAACATTTGCGGAAATGTATCCAGATCGCCTCGTACCAAGTAAAAGTACCGTACTTGATTTATTCGAAATATTTGGCACAACGGATTGTATTAATAATACTCATTTGAAACAAAGAAAAAATTCCCATGTACGAAGAAGTTCACTTCAATATTTGCTTAGCCGTTGAGGCTCCTTGGAAAAAATTTTATGGAAAACTGGCTCATTATTTAGCCACGACATTTTAAACGTTTAACTTAATTTTCGTTTGATAATTGTTATTTCTATTTGTTCGCATTTAATATTAAAAAGAATTCTTTAATATTCATTAAATTTTATTATTTTCTGGAATGCTTTTATTATGTTTAAAAGTAATATAATAAACATTTTTAAAATTAGGTTTTCTGAAAATAAATAATAAAAAAATTGAATTTCTTGAATTATCTTTTTTATCTAATTATTTCATAAACGCCTAAATAAATTTTAAGTTTAAAAAACACAGAAAACTGTTTTTCAGCCTACTGTTTTGTACATCAATATAAAACATCACTACAGTTGAGTCACAAAGATATTGTATTTTCATAGAGATATCTATGGTTACTTTACAACTAACTCATTTTAAATCACACTAAATACTGTCTCTTGATATTTGTTTAAAATTTTAATTAAAAGAGTATCTTACAATAGGTTCAAAAATTAACATGTAAAATCCTATGACCATCTGGAAAAAAGCACTGTATATACAAATCTCTATAATAATATGGATAACTGATACTGTAGTCTGACATTGACACTAGAGAAATCATCAACGCCACTTATTACTGAGATAGGAACTAAAATGTAGCGCTAACCATACTTTTTTGTGACAGTTCAATTGTCATAAATATTAATATTTTTGTAAGATATTTTCTAAATAGATTAGTATATGTTTAGAAAATTGATTGGACGCATCAGTAGTAGCTTGTGCTTTGGATTCTTATTTCAATATGTATGTTATCTTCTTTAATTTTCTTGATTTCTTCGCAATTTTGTTATGCATTCCATCGTTAAATCTAGCAGTGAGTTAACCATGTGTGATTAATTATTAAGCGAGTTAAAATGACTGTTTAACTGTGTTGTTTTTTGTAGAATCTTATTAAAACTAATGAAAATTTGATTAGTTATTAAATTTCACAAAATTTTATACAGTTTTATGCAATTCCGTAAATTGTTATGCAATTTCAACAAAATAAATGATCATGATTTTTTTTTGTTTTGAAAAATAGCAGTACTGTTGTAAAGTAAAATTTATTTAGTTCTAATCTCCGTATTGTGTGGCGCTGTCTTCTACGCAGTCTAATCCCATATTTAAATTTTTTCTCATAACTATCAGCTATCTATATTATTATATAGATCAATGATACAAACACACGTGATCACGTAGTAATCACACAATGTTTTTATTACGGAAGTGATATTAAATACTGATATCAATGTAACAAATTTTAAAACTAAGTTATTTATAACAAAATATTTACACGTTTTATAACTACACGTAACTAATTAAATCTAACGATATTTAAGAAAAAAAAACGTAAAATAATTATTTATTACAATCACTCGAAAAACTTCTGTTTATCTAAAACTGATACTTTTTTATATTAAAGACATGGACGCTTGAACGCCGTTATATTTATCTCAATCACCTATTTATTTACATAGTCTTCTCAATTCTTTGGACGAAAAATTGACTTGTGATTCCTTTGAACCTTTTATATATTTCTGTTATCCATCTCGAGAATTTTCTACATCCTTCGGTAAATGTTCTGGAAGTTGACAATAACTTCACGAGCGTTTTAATAAATTCAAAATACTAAGGAAAAACAATTGAATCGAAAACCTTTTATTCAAAAATAATGACATCCTGTTTTGCAAATCTTAGCTGCTTATACTCTCGAAAGGATTAAAACACTACAATCTCTATACTATAAACTATTTTTTTATTTTCTCAAAGACTAATGACTCAAAAATGTAAAATTATTTAATATCTTAAACAAGGTTTATAATGATGAACAGCGAGTATTATACATAATTTACAATATTTGTAGAGTAATCTTTAGCATAAAATCAGAATCAATTTGTACATAGGTACAATTCGTATTATTATCAAAGAGCAAATGAAACAGATATGTGAAATTACATTTCCATTAATGATCATACTATTAATTTAATAAATCCTTACATTCATTTTAGCTAATGCTTTATAGGTACTTATATTGACATCGACGGTCAATAACGACCACGACACAGTTCTTTGCGTTTTGTATGTATTTACAGAACTACCGGTTCATTCTTTATTTTGAAAATTGCTTTTTTGCATCTTCCAGGATGCAGCTAACAAAACCAGTCATTTAGTTTATGATACCTGTTACCAGTTAATGTCATTGTAATAGTTTAGCTATAACAAAAGTTTTAAAGTCGTTTATAAAATAGCAATACTAGGAATAATATGACAGTAAAGATATTTTGTAGGTTGTGATGGAAATATATTAATTTTTTGTCGTTTGTGAACTTAAATTTAACGTATTATGTCTTTAAACAATTTGTGTCAAGTACTTGTACAATCAATTTTATTTTTTTTTAATTTTATGTTAATCTTTGTTTCTCTGCACCTCTGATTTCAATGTAGGTATACAAAAATTCTTCAAATGTATTGATTTTTGCAAATACACAAATTATGTCATTTGCCTTTTACAACAATATTTTTTTTAAAACACGAATTTTTATCTGCTTTCATGTAATAAAGTTGTGTAAAATTCCCACTTGTACAATTACACAAAAACAATTAATTTACAACTGCAATTGTTTTATGAAAGATAGAATCTTGATATTTAGGTCAATTTATAAGTAGGTATTAAATAACGTCAAATATAATAAGTCATATAAATTTATGTAAATTTAAAAGATGACGAATTTTCAGTGCTTATTAGGAATTAGAACAGAAGTAATGTAGATGCAATAATTACTTTAGTTTATTATTAATTACTTTTAACTGTTAAATTACTGACTGAATTTATAAAAATGACTAATGGTAATTAGTAACTATGTTACTACTTCTTATTTGATACGTCATTTTTGTTAGTTTAATAAGATGATAGTTGTAAAATAATGAACTGTTTGCACTTTTTTCTAGGAATTTTACATTATTTTAAATTTCGCATGCTATTCAACATTTTTGAGACTAGAGAGCATGTATAGAATTGTGATACTTTAGCTTTCTTGAGCGGTGTAAAAGTTGATCTTCATTTTTAAGTTATAACGTATGTGTGATTTAAATTATTTGTGTTCTGGTTGTAGGAGGGATGTAGGCCTTCCCATAATTTTTATTTTAGATTTGCAAGACAGTGAAGAGTTTGATTAACATGATTTTGACTATAGTGTTAACATAACCATTACTATTAACATGACACTGTCACTACCATTAACATCATTGTGACCGGCGCTTTAGTGTTTTTCTTAGATTGTGTGATTGTGTATTATATTGTATTAAGGTATAAGTTCAACAATTACTAATTAAAAATGATAAAATTATGACTTTTTACTTTTGTAGATGTAGCAAGATAATAATTTAAGAAATTTATTTAATCTCCTTATCGTTATCACATATGTAGCTATTGATACACCAAGGGCGTTATTATCATGATTACGCCTCTGGTCCGAGGAATGTACAATGTTGCTCGTTTGGCGTAATCATCTAGTAACGCCAATGGTGCATACAAAATTTTATTTTTTACTTTAAATAGTATATAAAATAAAAACAAAATGAACAATTACTTTAGTAATTTCTTACTTATTTGTTGGTGTTTTCATAAGACAGTGAACGTCACTATCTATTATGTCGAGAACTTGTGTAGTATTGCACTACTTTAATAGGATAAAGCTGGTTTGTTGGTTTTCTTTTTATACATGATATATGTGTATTGCTTTATGACGTTGCAATCTTCAATTTTAATTATATCTGCGAGATTTTTTGTATTTTTATTTCTTAAACGCTTATGCCAAATATGCATACAATTTGCAACTTTATCACATGACATTATTACCAAATTACATTTTTCTCTTTCAAATTTGGTAATTGTTATTATTCCATCTTGAAAACATACATTTTGCACTATCATTTTCCATTGTCCTTTACTTTTCATTTTACTTTTTTGTAAAATCACGTAAGCCTTGACACTTGAGCAAGACTTATTTTCGTTTCAGGTAAAGTACCTTTCTTCTTTGCAGTAGATTAAAATATTATTAAGACAAGTTGTTCAAAATGACAAATTATGGCTCTTGACAAAATTTTAGGAAAATCTACCTAGTTTGATTAAAACGTCATTGCTTAAATTCAACACAACAAAGTTACATTTATTATTTAATCGATAACAATAATTGTTGCGGCATTGTTTTTGTCATATCTATTTTTTCTTTTTTGACGTGAACGTGAAATTAAATTGCCGCGCCACTTCTGTTAACTAACTATAACACTAAGCAATATAAATTCTTTACTGTAACGATAACATAATCTAACAGTAATTACAATTGGAATTAAAAAGAACGATTAGTCAACAATTATCTTTTCCTGGCCTACTATTGTTTTTTCTTTGTCACACTGTTTTAAGAATCCAGATATTACGGATAAAAGTGGCAGTTATTGTTTATAAATTTACTATAAATATTTTTTCTGTTGTTTAATATCATGTATGTATAGAGCTCTATAGTCGTCAAATTGTAAAACCGCCTACATGCATGTGAGTTATGCATCTCTGTTTAATATAGATATTATTTGTTGTTTAAAAATGATTACAGATGTTACTTTCTGATTTCCGTTTAACTTTAATAAATAAGGTAATGCAGAGCATTATGGTTCTCTATTATATAATCGAATCGTTTACTTGAGTAAAAGACTATCTGACATTTAGTACTTTTAAAGAAAATTAATAAAAACTGACTAATAGTTTAAATAATTGTGATATGGTACCGTTCTTGTCACGATAAATTGAAGCAGTGTAACTTAGTACCTCCTTATATTAAACAATAATTATTTTTTTACCAAAAAAGAAATACCCGATGTAGAAAAAAATCAGTTGCTACCTTTCTCAAGTAAAATGAGAAATACAAAAAATATGTTTTCATTCTGGTCACATAATAACAATCTTCAGCCATTTTGCAAATAGTGTTGGGGCCCTAAATTTAATTTCTTGTAGTAGAATGCATTTTTTAGACAACAAATTGATTATTATAACTGTTATTTAGATATAATTAAAATGTATTTTAGTTATCTGTTTAAACTGACAACATTTGCAAAGTAATTCAAATGAATTTAATAATGTCAATTATTTGCATTATTATTTGTTATGGATTTAAAAAAATTCTGACGATTCAACAAATTCGTCAACTACAATTTTCTTATCGGATAAAAACGTTTTGTTATTTAGCCTAGTCTGTATTATTGGTATTATTTATGTTTTTAACTCATTACACCATGCAGCTAACAATACGAATATTAACATAAATACGAGGCTTGTTTAATTGAAACCCATCTTTGGTCAGGTTACCTTTGGAAACAATTGTAATCACCCAACTGACCATAAATTAATTAAAAAGAGATGTTCTAATAATATACGGTAAAGTAAAAACACGATTGTAATGGATTGTAACGCTACAGTTTGAGTAATTGGAACTAATAGCTAAGGTAAGAACCACATCAGCAGGATTTGACAATATCCTATCGCTGCTGGTCGCTGTAACAAGCGTACATCACAACCAAAGATTACCCGCCATAAAGTGTTTAAATCATTTAATTTATGGTTTAAATATTTCGAGGGTAAGTGAAAAAAGTAACCATTTAAAAGTGTTATTGTTAATTATTTTTTTGTGTATTCAGTGGCTTCCACAGGATAAATAAGGAGGATTTCATCATTCGTGTTTGTTGTTTGTCGATTGTAGTTTGTTCCTGTTGTTAATTATGTGAGTACATTTCTATTATACATTTATTATTTTAATATGTCATCCATAAATATTCATTGTATATTCCTCATTGCAAAAATATACACAAAAGTCAAAAATCATGTAAACATTTTTTCTTACTTTCTAAAATACTCAAACTTTGTTAGATTTCAGTCGACATTTCTTCTATCAAGTCGTACAGTCGAATTTGCAAATATCACTTTTTCGATAACTGTTTCACTTCTTCGGTTAAAAATCGACTACATAGGGATCCTAATGTTGTCGCCTCATTTGTCAGAATCTGATTTCGAAGCTTCAATAAATTCTGGTTTGCATATTAATACCTCATTTGAAATTGTTGCTTCAACGTCGTCATTATCTTTCATTTTTCCTAATCCAAAACCCATTAATACACCTCTGTCGTCATCTAATCAATTACAAGTTATTAAAACCAGGTAAAAATTCCAGTTTTCGTGAAAAAAAAATTATGCTCAATATAGATCTGTTTTTGTAAATGTTTCTAAATTAAAAACAAAATTAGTTCATCTAGAAATAAATTCAAAACTGCTTTGAAATCTACTTGTACTCAGGCATTTCAAAATTTAGAGCTCAGCACAGATCCCGTTGGTTTGCAATTTTTGGAGTCCCAATTTCGTAAGGCAAATAAATAACGCCCTAATTGGACAATTCGTGACCAAATCTTTGCTTTAGCTTCATATAAAAAAGGTCCTCACAGATTTTTTAGACATTTTTTTATGTTACCATCTCACAGTACATTGCAGTCGTTGTTCCATGGCATTCCTTTTAATACAGGCATTAATATCGATTTATTCTAAAAATTACACAATCGTATTAAAGATGTGAATATGTTGGATCGATTTTGTGTTTTAATCTTTGACGAAATATCTTTATCGAATAATTTCACTTATGACATTCGCGAAGATAAAGTAGTCGGTTATGTTGATTTAGGGTCACTTTGTCGTCAAAATTTACAAGTAAATTACGCATTAGTTTTTATGATTAATGATATTAGGAAGTCTTTATTTTACTAAGGATCAGGTAAAAACTTCACATCTCAAAGTTTTAATCAAGGAAGTCATTTCCATTCTTCAGAACATATCTATCACGGTGATCGCAGTTGTATGTGATCAAGGTACAACGAATGCTGCAGCTTTTTCACAGTTAATCCAAGGAGACCGTTCTGATAGATCTGGCCCGTATTTTCATGTTAATCATAAAAAGGTTGTTGCTCTTCATGATCCACCACATCTTCCAAACAATATCAGAAATGCTTCATTCAATTATAACATTCGGTTTGATAAGATAAAAGTAGATAAGTGAAATCATATCATCGATTGCTACGAATCTGATTCAAATAACATATTTCGATATTTTTGGAAAGTGAGTCATTATTTTATTTTAAAAAATAATCCAATTAAAATGAAGGTTCTTATTGCTGCTTGCAGCTTAAGTTATTCAGTTGCTTATGAACTTCAAAGTGCTGTTTCTAGTAGAGATTTACCATCAGAAGCTAGTCATACATCAGAATTTGTCGGCCTTGTTGACACTCCCTTCGATAGTGTAAATAGTACAGCAGTAAAAAGAATTCACGGTAAAACGTTTAGGTTTCCTGTAGAAAATTTATTTAGTGCTGTTTCTCAATGCGAAGTAGGTCACACAAATCCATCTTGTTATCAATTTACTTCTTGTTGTAATAATAATTATATTAAGTTAGGGTTCAAACTAGAGGTTCAAATTGTGAGGCAGATTCATCAGTCGTCTCGAAAAATCTCAGAAATTTTTTAACTTTCTCTGTTAACCTTTCTACTATTTCACACAATAACAGGTATTGGAATTTCCCGTAGCACTCAATAATATCGATTTGCTTGCGAGTCAGGCTGTTTAATCTTTAAAAAAATTGGCATACCGAATTGTGAAAATTCTCTTATGTTACGACCTCATCATATTTACACGATGTTGAAGAAATATAATCAAAGTGAAAGTCGTCTTAAATACGTTAAATTTTCCTGTATTGTTTTTTTTTTGAGTTTAGTATCTATTAATGTTACGTTGTATTTATATATTTTATACTTTAATATATGTATTTATTTAAACTAAATGACTTTCTTTTATTATATATATTGTTGCGTCTTTTATTTATCAATAACTAATTTATTTAAAACGACTAAAAATACGTTTACTTATTCTAGAAATAAATATGTACACTTTTAAATTAACCGAACTAATTAAATCTAATAATATTTAATGAAAACACTTACACTAATTTATGTATAACCGTTGTATAACACTATCACTTAAGATAAGATAACTTCACACTTGTTTACACTAAAAATCACGTACACGATTATTCTCGGTATATTTATGTAGACACACGCGTGCTAACGACTTATTTATTTCCACTTTAGTAATCTTCTTAACACTGCTGTATTCGCATTCCAGCAATAACTGACCTACGATTTCTCTCTTCGGTATTTATACACATCGGCGAATCCTTCTCGAATGTTTCACTGCCCCCTTCTTAGGACTGTTCTGTCCCAGAACAGGAGACTGGATGCGACACCGGTAAAAAGGATCGTGGCGATAGCGGCAGCTTCCTCCATTTCGGCAACTTCCTTGACCATAAAAGTAACAGTCAATGGACTTTTCCTGACCCAATATTCTCCTTGGTTGGTAACTACAGACCAACACTTGAATGCCTGTTCCTCGGAAGACGACCTCCAACATGTTTTAAACTGTCCTCCAATTCAGTTGATCTAAGCCACAACCAAGCTTGGGTACTGCCAATTTCTTAACATAATGGAACTCCATTTCTCTCTTGAGACTCCATAATGTTCGCCACAAATCTTTGTATAACGGCTTGACACGTGAGTATTTCTTGGTGACCAGATAGAAAACGAAGCGTCCGTCACCACGTAGTCCTAAAACTTTTCCGACTGCCGGTTGCTGTCTTCGTAATTCATCTAGCTGCCCAAACTTCTTTTTAAACACGACTGCAACCCCTTTGGACATGTCAAGATCTTTGCTCACGCAATGTGCGATGGCGTAATCTTTTTGTGTCTGGAACAGGTCTTGTTGTTCCTCGGTGGTAGCTTCGAACCTAGCTTTTCCAGAACCTCGGTATAAGTTCATAAACTTCTCGAACTCCATTTCTTCGATTGGATTCCGGGTTCTGCTACTTATTACTCTGGTTCGGACCTGAACTTGCGTATTGTGGTTATCGCCAGCAAACGGGGCTAGACGATCGACGTGGACCACTTTTGGCTTGCCTCTGGGCGGTTTTCGGATGCGGTATATGACGTCGTTAATAA
Organism: Aquatica leii; assembly: GCA_035610365.1. NCBI lineage: Eukaryota > Metazoa > Arthropoda > Insecta > Coleoptera > Lampyridae > Aquatica > Aquatica leii. The sequence continues at coordinate 55,162,808 of CM069432.1, forward strand.
GTTGCACGACTTCATAGGGGCCCTCCCATTGCCTTTGCAGCTTCGGCGACAAACCACGTCTCCTTTGAGGATTATACAACCAGACCATATCGCCAGGTTGAAACCCACCATTTTGTGCTTTGACGTCATATCGCTGGCAATTTGTGTGTTTTTACGGGCCTCTTCATGTACTTCGTCTAGCCTCTTGGCCAGCTTTCTGACGTAATCTTCTCCAGCGACTTCCTCTTCCGGTCTTCATCCAAATTGAAGGTCGCATGGCAATCGTATTTCACGACCGAGCATTACACAGGATGGTGTTTGGCCTGTGCTTTCGTGAACGGATGATCGGTATGCCATTAGGAAAAGGTGTAAGTACTGATCCCAGTCTCTTTGGTGTTCGGACACTACCTTGACTAAGTACTTGCCCATTGTTCCATTCATCCGTTCAACCATGCCGTCAGATTGAGGATGGAGAGGCGTTGTCCTAGTCTTCTTAATTCCTAACAGTTGGCAAACTTCTTGAAACAGCCCAGACTCAAAATTGCGGCCTTGATCGGAGTGTATTTCCAACAGTACTCCAAACCGGCAGAAAAACTCCTTTACTAATACGTCTGCGACTGTAGCTGCTTCCTGATTGGGTATGGCGTAAGCCTCCGTCCATTTCGTGAAATAATCCATCGCCACCAGGATGTATTTATTTCCCGAATCGGATTCTGGGAACGGCCCTGCGATGTCAATCGCTACTCTTTCCAAAGGGCTTCCTACGTTGTATTGTTTGCGCTTTCTTGCCGGACCATTTCCTGATGCGCAGACTATGCATTTACGGCACCATTTCATGACGTCCTCTTTGCAGTTCATCCAGTAGAATCGTTCTCGCACTTTGCCCAATGTCTTCTTAATGCCAAACTGTCCTCATGATGTCCCATCGTGGAGATGCTTCAACACTTCTGGCACCCTGCTCTTCGGCACTACCAACTGTAGTCTGTTTCCCGTGCCTTCGGCACTTTCTAGGGATCGCTTAAGAAGACCGTCTTCTACTATCAAAGAGTCCCACTGCGCCCAGTACGCTTTGATGTTTCTGCCCAAAGCACTCACTTCTTTCCAGGTTGGTCGTCGCCCGCTTTCTTTCCAGTCCAGGAGTAGTCTTATTTCAGGATCGTCTTCTTGTTCGCGACGTAACTGCTCAGGTTCCCACTCATCATCAACTATAGCAATACTCTGGAGGCATTCGACTTTTTCTTCCAGTCGCGAACAATGGCTGCAGTCCGCCGGAGATGGTCTTCTGGAAAAGGCATCAGCGTTGCGATGACTGCTTCCGGCACGGTGTTCTGTGTCATAGTCGTACTCTTGCAGTCTCTCGATCCATCTTGCCACTTGTCCTTCTGGGTTACGGAACTGCAGTAGCCATTTTAAAGCGGCGTGGTCTATTCTCAGTAAAAATTTTCGTCCATACAAATACTTGTAGAAATGTTCGATGGACTTAACGACTGCTAACAGTTCCCTCCTAGTCACGCAATAATTCCTTTCTGGTCTGGACAAAACCTTGCTAAAATACGCGATAACCTTTTCTTGTCCATCTTGAACCTGCGAAAGGACCGCGCCTATGGCTAGATTGCTTGCGTCGGTATCCAAAATAAACTTTCCATCTTCTCTTGGATAACTCAGAATCGGCGAAGTGACTAGGGCTTGTTTTAGTTGATTAAAAGAATTTTCGCAGTCTTCATTCCATCTAAATTCTGCTTTTTCTTCGGTTAATTTTGTCAATGGTTTGGCAATATTGGCAAATCCGGGTACAAATCTTCTATAATAAGTGCACAACCCAAGGAAACTTCGGACCTGATGTCTGTCGATTGGTCTTGGCCATGCTTGCACTGCTCGGATTTTGTCCGGGTCAGCCCTTACTCCATCTCTAAATACGACGTGGCCAAGGTATTGGACTTTCTTCTTAAATACGTGGCACTTCTTTGGGCTCAGTTTGAGGTTAGCCCCACATAATCGCTGGAACACTTCTTTCAAGTTGTTTAAGTGTTCTTCAAACGACCTTCCAACCACGATCACGTCGTCCATGTAAACCATGCACGTCTTCCAAGACAATCCGCGCAAGATGGTCTCCATCAAACGCTCGAACGTTGCAGGAGCGTTACACAGGCCGAAGGGCATTACAGTGAACTGCCACAAACCAGTTCCGATCGTAAAAGCTGTTTTTTCACGATCCTTGGGTTCTAATTCTACCTGCCAGTATCCACTCTCTAAATCTAACGTAGAAAACCACTGGGATCCTGACAGGGTGTCTAGCGTATCGTCAATTCTGAGTAAAGGGTAGCTGTCCTTTTTGGTCACGTCGTTTAGCTGCCTGTAGTCTACGCAAAACCTCGTTGATCCATCCTTCTTCTTTAAGAGTACCACGGGGGATGCCCATGGACTACTTGAAGGTTCGATCACGCCTTCTCTCTCCATATCCGTAATTATTTGTTCGGCTTCTTCTCTTTTTGCCAAAGGAAGTCTGCGTGGATGTTGTCGTATCGGCCGAGCGTCTCTGGTATTAATTTTATGTTTCACCACGTTAGTTCTTCCTTTAGAGCCACTCTCCAGCGCGAACACATCTTGGTACTCCTGGATCAACACTTTAACTTTAGCCAGCTGGTCTTGGCTGAGGTTTTGACATTTGGTGGTAAGAATGTCCAATAGATGTTGTGGACACTTCTTCGGCGACGTATCTTCGTTCGACTTCACGCATCTCACAATTTGTGATACTGGCGTGCATTGGCCTACCACGGTCTTCTTTTTCAACGTTACAGGAACTGAGTTGATGTTTAAGAACCTTACTGGCATCGTGTTCTTTACTCGTACTAAAGTTCTGCCAACGAGTAGTCCCTTTTCAACTAAACCGCCCTCCGTTGGTTCAATCGCGCGTATGTAGCCTTCCCGGAGATTTCCATCCAGGCGTGCCATCACCACATTTTCCGTGCTTGCAGGCAGAATCACGTCTTCACTCAATAAGACTCGCACGGCTGCCTTCTCTGACGAATGAAAAGGAATTTCTTCATTGTCGATCGTCAGGACATCGTTCTTCATATCCAAATGGAACCCATACTTCTTTATCACGTCCATTCCCAGGATAACTTCGTCCGTGATGTAGGCTACCAGTACTTGATGGTCGAGTACTCCATTTCACAAACCAATGGTTACTTTGACATGTCCGTGAGTAGGTATTTCTTCGCCCGTCGCCGTTCGAAGTCGTACTGTTACTGGTGATGTCTTCTCGTTTTCCAATCCTTTGTCGCTCTCGTATCAACCAGTAACTGGACGCTTCTTCCATTAATCTTGCCATCGAGATAAATGCTATGCAATTGCTCCCTAGGCGATGTCATTTGGATTGTAATCTCCGGAGTTTGACTAGATGAGATTACTTTTTGTCTCTTTTGCTCGCCTTGTTCCAAATTTTCGAGTGCTCTTCTTGTCCTCTTCTTAGGTTTAGTACGATGCCGTCGTACATGAGCTATTTCGTCGCAGTACAAAGTTGTCACTCCTCTTTCCCGAAGTTGCTCGATGCTTTCCAGTGTCTGCGCGGGTACTTCTGCAGCACAGCAGAGTCTATGACCATCTCGTTGCGATGCTTGTTTTACTGCTTCAAACTCCAAAGCATGCACCAAAGCGTCATCCAATGTTTTTGGTCGAGCTAACCGAAGAGTCTGCTGCGTTTCGTTGTCTCGGAGGCCGTCTACAAGGGTTTGAATAGCCAATTGCTTTAAGAAGGTATCTGGCGCTGTAGGATACGCAAGCCGTGTTAGTCTGGCGATGTCAGCCTCAAACTCTTGTTACAATTTAAATCCTTGTGTGTGTTGTTTGTGGCCTATTATTAAGGAAAGCTTGTGACCTTGTTTGTTTTCTATTTTTCAAATCGTATTTTCCCAGTTGTTATCTACTATCATTCCTAGCTTTTTTACTTCCTGTTATTAGCCATTTTGGAATTCACATATAAAGAGTGTTACTAAGCGCATGGTCGTGCCGATTCACAACCTCGATAATTATATCACTTTAAATTTAAAGGATCTTTGCGAATTGGTGCCTTACTAATTAAAAATCGGTCATTATTTTGTGTGATGTGGGTGTATGAGTGACGATTTTCTCGCTTCTGCGGATTTGAGGGCCTGCGTCTTAGAACCACATGCCAGCTCGCACACCACCGAAGAGGTTTGTAGTCTTTTATCCATATAAAGTCGCTAAGACTTGTTATTATTTCAGCTTGCTCCGTACCATTAGCCTACAATTATTATTATTAAATTACAAATATTACCCCTATCTTATCAGTGTACGTTTTGGGAATCTCGTCAAGAGAAGACCTGTGTTTTTTTCCGTTGTCCGAAGAAATAGTGGCCAATGCATGTGACTGTGGCCCCATTCGTATATGGGTGTAGGTGTTAGTCGTGGGATCATCAATTGTCCACGTCACTTATAACGTTAGACCGATCATCATTATTGTCTACTGTTGCGGAAGCCTCCAATTACCACACGAGAATCGATAGCTGTTATCGGAGAGGTATCATCATTGATCAGGTCAGACGTGATTGTTGTGTTGTCCAGTGTCCGTTTGTATGATAAACATTATATTTTGCATCTTGTAAATGCAGTCTTCTGTTGTAAAGGTCTGAATTAGTTAGGTAGAAAAAGTGAAGGTTACCGTTGTTAAATATTACCTGTACATATTTAAATATTAGCCCTTCAGGTTTTCAACTGTTTGTTTGCACATTAATTTAATTAGATCAATTCATTCACGTCAATAAAATTTACCATTTAGCATAGAATATTATCACCATTAATAATCACATGTAAGTTTTGTAAATTCATAAAGTTATTCACTTAAAGAAAGGTTATGCTGCCTTGTACGCTTGAACTACTGTTGCAAACTAGACCTACTGTGTAAGGTGAAAACAAGAACTACCCCAAAAATTTACTAGATATATCAGGTACTATACCGAGTACCACACTGGGTAGATCTAAAGGAAGCGCTTCATTTAGTCCCTTGCCCTTGCAGTCACAAAACTTACTTTTGGCCAATTTTATTACTGTTTTTTTGTATAGCAGACATAATTGAAGGTAATCTTGTTAAACCAAATTTAATAATTATTCATACAGTTTGTGTAATTACCGTCATCACCGACCTCATCGTTATCATCCTTCTTATCACCCTCATCTATAGTTACTTATTAATAGATACGTCAAATTATTTATGTAGTTATATACACGTTAGTCGTATTGAAGGCAATCTTGTTCAATCAAATTTAATCATTATTCATACAGTTTGTGTAATTTCCGCCATCACCGACTTTATCGTTATCATCCTCCTTATCACCCTCATCTATAGTTACTTATTGATACATACGCCAAATTATTTATGTAGTTATTAAATGCACGTTTGTTATTACTATATTTCGAGGTTATCAATATATAATTTATCTTTAATCGTATTTTGTTGGGATTGTTTAGTGGGTTTGTTTTGGGTATCCAACTGGGTCTTGGTTGCCGTTAGTGTTAGTGTACCGATTCTCAATCTTGTTGTTGCTTCTAGAGCGAGAGCAACCATAACTCCTAAAAATTGGCTACTATTTAAAAATTAACTATCGTTCTTGGCGCCCTTATAGTCACCCTTTTGTTTTCGCATTGATGGTTGATGGTTTTCTTGATCCACGACCACGAACTAGTCCGGGAGTAGCACAATTGATCGTTAAGAAATATTGAGAACTTACGGTAGAGCATTTGAGTTTTATTACGGAAACGTAATAAAAATGGCGCCCAACGTGGGGCCTATATTGTTGTGTATTTTTCTTGTCTTTTCTAATTTTTTTTTCTTTCCTTTTTTTTAAAAATTTTTTGCGTGTACGATATTTTGATAGAGTTCCAAATAAATCATGGACGTAAATAGATTACTCAGTGATGACTTAGATTTTGAATTGCGGCGTCGCGGTATCCCTATTGAGGGGACGGTGGAAGAGAAGCGCGCTAAACTACGTGCGAGAAGGCGGGTCGAACGCGAAGTAAACGTCTCATTTCCCAAAGTAGACCTCGATATACCAGAGCAAATAGACATTTGTACCGCCAAACTACTAACATTAAACGAGGAGATTCTCTCGATGAGTCCACCTCTCTCCCTAAACGAACATAAACGTATCAAATCGCGACTAATTCACGTATATAATCGGTTAGAGGCTGTAGGCTCACCCGAGAACGAAGCATTAGTTACCAAATGTACGCAATTGCTAGACCAGCTAGAGGAGAAGTTCCAAATCGGTGTTCCTGAAAATCCGAGAGTACCAGAGGAGCCCATGGAAGGCCCTGACCTTGATTCAGTGTCGCAAAATGAAGACGCACCGGTCGCGCAATCGCCAAGGGAACCAATACGGAGGTTCTCCACATGGGAAAGTACACGGATACCTACGAATGAATCGTTGAGACCTTCAATAACTTAGCCATTAATAAGTGGAATGTTCGTTTCGACGGCGAAGGGGGTGTTGCCAGTTTCCTTGAACACCTGGAAGAATTGCGTCTCTCTAGAGGAGTTCCCAAGGAACAATTACACATGTCCGCGGTCGAACTGTTTACCGGAAACGCGTTAATATGGTATCGGGCGATAAAAGACACTGTAACCAGTTGGGACGAGTTAGTTCTGGCGCTACGCGATACGTTCCAACCGTGCGATTATGAACTCACTCTTTGGGACGAAATTCGTAAACGCACTCAGGGCGCTCATGAACCGGTTTTAATTTACATAGCGGTCATGGAAAACTTATTCCGACGCCTTTCGAATGTACCACCTGAGCCCACACGCATTTCATATGTAACCCGGAATTTACTCCCGTACCTGCAAAGGCTATGGCTACCAATGTCTTTCCGACCATGGCCATGCTGAGACAGCAGTGCAAAGTGATTGAAGATGCTCATACTGAGCCAACCGATTTTGTCCACCTCCAAATGTTAACCAGTATTGTCTTGAACCGGACCTTGCGTATCGCCCCAGCCGAAATGTTAAAATACATGCAACTGAAACGCTAGAACCAACTCAGTCTCCAAGCGCTCCTATTGTAGCTGACGCCATCGTTTGCTGGAACTGTGAACAACCAGGGCACAGATCCTCAGCTTGTCGCAGTCCGCGTCGTAAGCATTGCTTCCGATGTGGAAAACCGAATGTCACCAAAGCAACATGTCCCACTTGTTCGGGAAACGAGACTCAGCGTGTTTAAAAGGTCTCGCCACGCGCTGTTCATCTGAAGAGGCCAATACTAATATTCGACACCAAGCCATTCTGGATTTTATCTTGAGTCAAGCCGAAGGAGACGAGCGACCATACCTAAAAGTTGACATTATGGGAAAACCTTTCTAGGATTGCTAGATTCAGGGCCTCGCGAACCATTGTTGGTGAACAATATTGGTCCCTGTTGCAAGATCTGTACGCTGAACAAGGGATGACTCAGTCAATTGCATCGTTGCCAACGGAACCGAATGTTCTTCATTGGGATCAATGACGCTTCCGATCACCCTCCAGGAAGACCATTATTCTTGAACTCCTGGTCATTCCATCGATCCATCAAGGTCTTATTTTAGGAGCCGATTTTTGGCGGAAAATGGCGATAGTGCCAGACCTTCGTCATGGCGCCTGGAAGTTTGCCAGTACTGCCGGAGCTCCTCGCATTGACGCCATTCAACCTTTATCGTCGTTATCTGACTCTGAACGAGAGAGGCTAGAAGAACTGATTACTAACACCTTTCTGAAAATGGGGGATAAGTTAGGATGCACTAAACTCGTTGAACATAGCATTACGACTGAGTCTCCCTGATTAAACAGAGAGATATTACCCGGTCTCCCCAGCTATTCAGAAACTAATGGACGCAGAGCTGGAGAAGATGATAAAGGCAGATGTAATCGAGCCATCTGTGTCAGCCTGGTCTTCGCCCGTGGTGATGGTCCGAAAACGAGATGGGAGCTATCGGTTTTGCGTGGATTTTCGCCGATTAAACAAAGTTAGCAGACCGGATGCTTATCCACTGCCATACATCAACCATACTATTGACAAACTTCGCGATGCACGTTTCTTGACCACGCTCGATATCAAGTCTGCATATTGGCAGATACCGGTGGCCGAATCCTCGCGACCGTATACCGCCTTTACTATTCCAAATCGCGGATTATATCAATTTAAGCGGATGCCGTTTGGTATCCATAACGCCCCAGCTACGTGGCAAAGATTCATTGGCCAGGTCATCGGGGTTGATTTAGAACCCCATGTATTTGCATATCTAGATGATATTGTAATATGTACATCCACATTCGAACAGCATTTAGATATACTAACTGAGGTCCTTGAACGGTTGTATAAGGCAGGCCTTACCCTTGGCAGAGAGAAATGTTGCTTCTGCAAACCAGAGCTCAGGTATCTGGGGTATGTGGTAAACGCTCAAGGTCTATCGGTGGACCCTGAAAAATTGAGGCGATATTAAAGATTCCAGTTCCGTCAAGCGTACCGGAGATCCGACGGATAGTGGGAATGTGTTCTTGGTATCGCCGGTTTATCCCTAATTTTTCCATTCTTATGGCACCATTAACCGCATTAACCAGGAAACACGCCAAGTTCTCTGTGGTCCCCGAATGTCAACAAGCTTTTGTTGCTGTCAAAGAGCACCTGATTTCTGCACCCATACTCTCGTGCCCCGATTTCCGCCCGCCCTTTACGATTCAGGCTGCCGCCTCTGGGGACGGCTTAGCAGCTGCCCTCACCCAAACTATAAACAACCAGGAAAGGGTGATTTCATATATCAGTCGCTCGCTCAACAAGGCTGAAAAGAACTACTCCACCACGGAAAAGGAGTGTTTGGCGGTGCTTTTTGCCGTAGAAAAATTCCGACCATACATTGAGGGAAGTAAGTTTGTTGTAATTACAGATCACTATAGTCTCAAATGGCTTAATGAAATGAAAAATCCGTCTGGCCGAATGGCTCCGTTGGTCATTAAGGCTGCAGGAGTACAACTATGAAGTAATTCATCGGAAAGGACGAGAACATCTGGTGCCCGATGCTCTTTCTCGGTCGGTTCCTGTGATAGATGTTGTTACTGAAAATGACCCAGTCAATAAAGATAGCTGGTATCAGAGGATGGTACGCACCGTTATTAGTAATCCTAACCGCAGTCAGTGGCGTATCAACAACAACAAATTGTATAAATACACCAAAGTTTACCACTCGGATCTAGCCGACGAACAGGATTATTGGAAGGAAGTGCTTCCCAGATCACAACGCAAGGATGTTATCCGCAGGCATCACGATCCACCAACTTGCGGCCACCTCGACCGGGTAAAACACTAGCCCGCATTGCACAGAAATATTATTGGCCCAAAATGTTTGCAGATGTAAGCAGGTATGTCAAACAGTGTCACATCTGCCAAACGACGAAACCGGAACAAAGAAAGCCTGCAGGTTTCATGGGAGGTCATTCACTAATTGAAAGACCCTGGCAAGTGGTTTCCATGGATCTAATGGGGCCTCTACCGCGATCATCTAAAGGTCACGCTTATATTTTAGTAATCGCCGATTGTTTTAGTAAGTTCCCACTAGTCATTCCGTTAAGAACTGCGACTGCAAAAGCCGTGTCGGAACGTGTCGAAGAAAATCTCTTTCTGTTATTTGGCGTGCCTAATCGAATCGTATGCGATAACGGTGTTCAGTTTAAAAGCAACGAGTTCCGAGACTTAGCTAAAACTTATGGGGCAGAAATATCTTATACCGCCTTATATCATCCGCAGGCAAATCCCACCGAGCGCATTAATCGTGTCCTAAAGACCATGCTATCAGCTTATATTACCCATAATCACCGCGACTGGGATAAGCATCTGCTAAGGTGGCGTGCGCGATACGAACGGCGGTACACGAAGTTACGGGTCATACCCCATATTTCATTAATTTCGGGAGAGATTCAATTACCTTTATCTAATGAGACGGCACAAAACGAAGGACAGGGTAATCCGGAATTACAATTCAATAGAGAGGGAAAAGTTGTTGAAAGATCCCGCGCCTATCGCCAACTATACCGCGATATTCAAAAGCGCCTTAAGCTCGCGTACGAGAAATCAAAATCCCGATACGATCTGCGGCGACGACCGGACGAATTCGTGGTTGATCAACTTGTCCTACGGAAAAATTATGTGTTATCGGATGCGAGTAATCATTTTTCGGCCAAACTTGCACCTAAGTATGTAGGACCTTTCAAAGTCCATAAAAACTCGCTAGGTGGATTTATCAGCTTAAGGATCCAGATAATCGCCTACTTCCCGGCACTTGGCATTCTAAAGATTTAAAGGCTTATGTTATTCCAGAAATTGAGGTAGTCACTGATGTAAGTTTGTTGTCTTCTTAAAAGACACCGTTTTGGGAGGTTGGTTTGGGCATATGGGATGGCATCTTTGGGATAGAGTCTTACATCTTCTCAAGAGATTTATTTCTCTAAAATCCCATATTTTCTTTTGTTTTGTTTTTTTTTTCTCATTTTTTTTTGTTTTGTTGGGGTTGTGGGTTTTGTCAGAGTGGGAGTGGGTTTCCTTTGGGGTTGTTAGTGCTGCATCACTTTGAACGGTAGGGATTTCCTTTTTCCTGGGTGGGCACCGGATCAAGTTGTGTTGGGGGTTATTGGGTGACTGATTGGTGAATGTAGGAGGGATTATTATTGGTATGATACCCGACGACGCGCTCTACTACCTTGTCGCGTGGGCATATCCAGTACCCAAGTACATTTACTTTTTGGTTGCCTGGTGAACCTGGTGTAACTTGTTGAAGGTGAATCCTGAAGGGGGTGGCGTCATCTTGTACCCTTATTCTCCTTTCTTGATCCTTAGTACCTTTCTGTTCTTGGGGTTTTATGCATAGTATCATTCATCTATCATATTTCGTTTAGTTTCGCTACGCTCTCATCTTGGTAGGGGGGAGTTGTTACAATTTAAATCCTTGTGTGTGTTGTTTGTGGCCTATTATTAAGGAAAGCTTGTGACCTTGTTTGTTTTCTATTTTTCAAATCGTATTTTCCCAGTTGTTATCTACTATCATTCCTAGCTTTTTTACTTCCTGTTATTAGCCATTTTGGAATTCACATATAAAGAGTGTTACTAAGCGCATGGTCGTGCCGATTCACAACCTCGATAATTATATCACTTTAAATTTAAAGGATCTTTGCGAATTGGTGCCTTACTAATTAAAAATCGGTCATTATTTTGTGTGATGTGGGTGTATGAGTGACGATTTTCTCGCTTCTGCGGATTTGAGGACCTGCGTCTTAGAACCACATGCCAGCTCGCACACCACCGAAGAGGTTTGTAGTCTTTTATCCATATAAAGTCGCTAAGACTTGTTATTATTTCAGCTTGCTCCGTACCATTAGCCTACAATTATTATTATTAAATTACAAATATTACCCCTATCTTATCAGTGTACGTTTTGGGAATCTCGTCAAGAGAAGACCTGTGTTTTTTTCCGTTGTCCGAAGAAATAGTGGCCAATGCATGTGACTGTGGCCCCATTCGTATATGGGTGTAGGTGTTAGTCGTGGGATCATCAATTGTCCACGTCACTTATAACGTTAGACCGATCATCATTATTGTCTACTGTTGCGGAAGCCTCCAATTACCACACGAGAATCGATAGCTGTTATCGGAGAGGTATCATCATTGATCAGGTCAGACGTGATTGTTGTGTTGTCCAGTGTCCGTTTGTATGATAAACATTATATTTTGCATCTTGTAAATGCAGTCTTCTGTTGTAAAGGTCTGAATTAGTTAGGTAGAAAAAGTGAAGGTTACCGTTGTTAAATATTACCTGTACATATTTAAATATTAGCCCTTCAGGTTTTCAACTGTTTGTTTGCACATTAATTTAATTAGATCAATTCATTCACGTCAATAAAATTTACCATTTAGCATAGAATATTATCACCATTAATAATCACATGTAAGTTTTGTAAATTCATAAAGTTATTCACTTAAAGAAAGGTTATGCTGCCTTGTACGCTTGAACTACTGTTGCAAACTAGACCTACTGTGTAAGGTGAAAACAAGAACTACCCCAAAAATTTACTAGATATATCAGGTACTATACCGAGTACCACACTGGGTAGATCTAAAGGAAGCGCTTCATTTAGTCCCTTGCCCTTGCAGTCACAAAACTTACTTTTGGCCAATTTTATTACTGTTTTTTTGTATAGCAGACATAATTGAAGGTAATCTTGTTAAACCAAATTTAATAATTATTCATACAGTTTGTGTAATTACCGTCATCACCGACCTCATCGTTATCATCCTTCTTATCACCCTCATCTATAGTTACTTATTAATAGATACGTCAAATTATTTATGTAGTTATATACACGTTAGTCGTATTGAAGGCAATCTTGTTCAATCAAATTTAATCATTATTCATACAGTTTGTGTAATTTCCGCCATCACCGACTTTATCGTTATCATCCTCCTTATCACCCTCATCTATAGTTACTTATTGATACATACGCCAAATTATTTATGTAGTTATTAAATGCACGTTTGTTATTACTATATTTCGAGGTTATCAATATATAATTTATCTTTAATCGTATTTTGTTGGGATTGTTTAGTGGGTTTGTTTTGGGTATCCAACTGGGTCTTGGTTGCCGTTAGTGTTAGTGTACCGATTCTCAATCTTGTTGTTGCTTCTAGAGCGAGAGCAACCATAACTCCTAAAAATTGGCTACTATTTAAAAATTAACTATCGTTCTTGGCGCCCTTATAGTCACCCTTTTGTTTTCGCATTGATGGTTGATGGTTTTCTTGATCCACGACCACGAACTAGTCCGGGAGTAGCACAATTGATCGTTAAGAAATATTGAGAACTTACGGTAGAGCATTTGAGTTTTATTACGGAAACGTAATACTCTTGAAGACTTTCGGCAGCTTTTTGAACCTGACTCTTAATTTGAGCGTGGTATACTTGTTGAAGATGAGCATCTCCATATCTCATTTCTAAGCGTGAAATTAAAAGTTCGTAATTTTCTTGTAGGTGGTCAGGAACAGTTTGTAAAATTCCAAGCGCTTCCCCACGTAAGGACACTATTAAAGACGTTGCTTTCTGCTTGTTGCTCCAACCATTAGCTGTAGCTGCGGCTTCAAACTGCTTGTAGTAGGTTGACCATGGAACTTTACCATCAAAATTCGGTGGTACAACTTTGAACTTGTGAGTGTTTTCTTCTCGATGGTTTATTATTAAATCTTCACTCGTGACGCTTCCTTTACCGTGACAATTCATTTGGGTCATTCTTTCTTCAAACAGTTGTATTCTTTCTCTCAATTTTTTCTCTAGCTTGTCTTCTATGGTTCTTGAATTTTCTTTTAACTGTTCTTTTAATTTGTCTTGTACTTCTTCTATTTTGTCATTCACAGAATCGCAAATTTCTTTTTTTAAATTTAGCATATCTGCTTGGGTTTCCTCTTGCGCAATTTTGATTTGATTTCCTACACTAACTTGTATTTGTTCCTCAATAGTCTTTATTTGATTTTCCATGCTCGCTCGTATTTCTTCTTTTAAACTTCTAGCATTTTCTTCCATTTTCTGAGAATGTTCGCCCATTTTTCTATTCATCGATTCGAGAATTTATTTTTGAATCCATTTTAACTGCATGCAAACGCGTCAGCGGCATAAATTTAAATATAACACGAATATAAAGTTTAAATACACTACTTTTTAAAATGCAGTTTTTGTATAACACAAAATTTTAATAACGATCCACTTCTTAATACTAAACCACTAGTGTACGGAAACGAATTTAATTAATATCGCCATCACGCACTTGTTAAAAGAAAAAGTTTAATAAACACTATTTTATACTTTATAAATAAACACGCGTATCGCGAACTTAAAAGTTATTTACGTAATTAATGTTTTTATTACGGGAGCGATATCAAATAACTTAATGGTATTCACACTAATAAAAATCGCGAACCCGACACCGACACCAATGTTGCGTCTTTTATTTATTAATAACTAATTTATTTAAAACGACTAAAAATACGTTTACTTATTCTAGAAATATGTACACTTTTAAATTAACCGAACTAATTAAATCTAATAATATTTAATGAAAACACTTACACTAATGTATGTATAACCGTTGTATAACACTATCACTTAAGATAAGATAACGTCCTCGGATAGCTTCACACTTGTTTACACTAAAAATCACGTACACGATTATTCTCGGTATATTTACGTAGACACACGCGTGCTAACGACTTATTTATTTCCACTTTAGTAATCTTCTTAACACTGCTGTATTCGCATTCCAGCAATAACTGACCTACGATTTCTCTCTTTGGTATTTATACACATCGGCGAATCCTTCTCGAGTGTTCCCTACTTTTCGCTATATCTTCTAGAAAATTGATAACAGCTTCTAGAAGGCTCTTGCATTTGCAAATAACTTCTCGAATGTTTCAATATATATTTATTCTATATAAAAATAGAAAATTGCGACATTTAAATTTTCCTCCATAAAATGTTAGTCCGAAATACTGCTAGTGGTCTTATTTTGTTTCCAATTTTTTAACACGCATATGCACATCTCTACCTTTTTTATTTATGCAACTGACGTTTTGCAATGTTACTTGTATTTGTAAACGTCGCACTGATCAGTTCCTATCATTTGTATTTGACAGCGATTTTAAGTATTGTGAGTTTAAAATAGCGTTTGCTGTTAACAATCCGTCCAAATATAATGAGCGTGCGTCATTCAATTTTTGTGTGCTGAAGCATTGCAACCATTGCAACCATTGCAAATTCATACACAAATACAAGCAGTGTATAGAAACGTATGTTTTGCGTATCCAACTGTCAAGGAATGACGTCAACAATTTAAGAGTGGAAGAGAGGAGACAAGTAAGACAAGCAATTTTATGATTATAAAGATGATTAGATTAAAAAGGAATTAAGCAATCAGTATAAGTGAATTTACGATAGATTTCAAAACTAAATTTTTCATTATCTCATAAAAGAAGAAGATCTAAATATGGAATAGAGTTGTTACATCACTATCTATCGTTCTATGATTTATGTTATTTCTTCTTCTCTCTTTCTTAAAAATTATTTTAAAAAGTTTAATATCTCTATTTCTTTTTCTATAATCATAATTTATAAAATTTTACTGTTAATAATAAAGATTCTTCTTTAGATAAATCTGGTGTGTATAAAATTTCTTGGTCTTGTTGCAATTGTGTATATGTAGGACAAACTAGTAGAAAGTTTAAAACAAGAATAAAAATCATATTTATATTATTAAAAAGTATATAAATTCTGGTTATCAAACATTTTTGCTAATCATATTTTATCTACTGGTCATTATTTTTCTTTTGACCTTAATGTTAAATTTCTTCGTTTTTGTAACAAACGTTCTTTTTTTAATCATTTGAAATTCTGGAAATTAATCGTCTTTATAACGAAAGTTCAGATAATTGTATTAAAGAAATTCTTCATTTGAATATTTCTTTTCTTCTTAATAATAAATTCTAATTTGCTTTTTTTTCTCTCTTTCATATCACCTGTGGCTGTTAATATCAGTTTCAATTTTTTTTTATTTTTGACATGTCATTAATTTTTATAATTTTATAATAACTTGTAATCTTTTTTAAATGTTTATTTATTTTTGTTAATTTATTTGCTTTTAGTTTAACTGACGATGACAATTTAAATTGTCGAAACTAGTTTTCTTGTTTAGAATAAATATCTATGCATGTGAAAATATCAAATTTTATTTAAATATCTCCAGTTAGAGATGGCTTACTTTAATTATATTAAGAATTTCTTTGTCCTATTAAAAAGATTACTGATGTCTTTTAATCTTTTGCTCAATATTTTTTTTTTGCTTTCACTATTACCGTGTAACCTATTTAGATTGTATCTTGTATAAGAAGGTTATACGAACCACGTTTGACTCAAACGTTAAAATAATTTGTATTAAATCCTCATACAGACTTCAGTTAAATAAAAAAAAAAATTGTCGAATTTACTCTAATACTGTCACAATCAATGACTTTAGAAGACGTGATTGGAGACAACTAGATTTTGTGCTGAAAATTATAATTCTATAAAAAGTTTTTGAGTAAGAAAAAGTTAAAAATTATTTAACAATTCAGTATTGTTAATTCAGTTTATTAAACTTCGTTGAAATATTAAAAAATGTTTTTAGTTTAAAAACAAGTTTAGAATAAAAATTGTTAAACAGTATAAAAATGATGTGATGTTAGAAATATAATTTCTAACAAAATAAAAGGCGTTCTTAATAAAATTTAGCTTTTAATGAAAGTAGAAAAACTTAAGCGGTGATTTTGTAGTAGTAGTTATTGTTTAGAAGATCTTTTGAACGCGTTTTAACTAGTTATATTCCAGTATGTTTATGTGTTTTGAAAATATTAATGTAAGAACTGGCACAGTTGTCATGCATTGTAGTCAATAATTCTATTTTCTTTTGTATTATTAGTTTAAGAGACATCCGTATTTTTGGTTTCCTATAATAGCAATTATCAGTGTTAGTTTATATTTATAGAACGTCAAAACAGATCTTATTAATCCTTTTTGATTTCGCAAAATCACGTATACCTATAGATCTGCAACTATTAAATATTTACAATCGTAACTAACATGACGTGCATTAAAAATTCGTTTGTCACAAAAAATAACGTTGAATCCTAAGCTTGTATAATCTAAGTAGGCACTTAGTAACCTTATGATAAGTTTTCAGTTTCCTAACATGTATTTAAGCGGATTATTGAGTTATTGACAGTAATATTAGTAATATTAAATATATCGGGATAATTACAGATTTTAAGATAATTTTGTGTGTATTTAAATGTTCGTTTACACGGTTTTTATCTAAATAGAATCAACAAACTAATTTAAAAGTTTTTTAATGTTTTATGTAAATATGGGGTTGCGATTAAACGAACCACCGTTGAACTTATAATTTTGCATTTAACTTGACCGCAGGTTCTTTAATATTTAGTTGAGGTAATTTGTATTTAACGAAAAAGGACGTTTTGTCGTTTTCTTTGTTCTCTAATTTACGCAGTGGGATTCATTAATATAAAGAGAATCCCAAGTTTGCTGTTGTTTATATTTCCGCGCAAGGACGATTTATAATATTATTAAATCAGAGGATCTTCGAAAATTTGTGTAGTTGAGGAAGGAATTTTAATAACGTCGCATTACGAGTATTGCGTAGGTACTTGTGATTAGTCTTTCTTAACGTTCGAATTTCAATGCTGTTTGAGAACAAATTATCGTTGACTGGAAGGACCCTACTAATTACAGTAGAGTTTGCGGTTATAACAAAAACAAGTTCCCATGTTCGTAGTTACATAACTCTATTTCTGGCTGTGCTTAAATTTTCTGAAATTGAAACAAAAGTGTAAGGTCACTTTGATACGTGGAGTATGCGTGTATTCATGTATATTCATTGTGTTCGCACAGAACCCTCCCCGGGAAGAGCCCTCGTCCCTTATCACGGCCGATATACATACAAATTCCCGGTTTGATGCGAATATACGTTGCGTTTTCAAATACAAATTAGATTATCGAACATCGGGTTGAAATATCAAGAACTTGACGGTTCGTAATGAGTGCGTCGCAAGGGACCAACGAAAGGAATTGTTAACCAGGAGTGGTAAAGTAGCATCTCTTGTTACTGTTCATTTAAACATCAGGCTCGACTAATGGCCCAACCGATACATTCCCGGTAATTTCACACGGACCCCGGCTGCTGTTTACGTGCCGAGTAGAACGCGGGTAGGTAGTTCGCGAACCCTGCGTCTCCCCTGCACCGCGCGTCTATCCGGTGGGCCGCGGACCGCGACCTACAGCCCTGCCTGTCCACCCCAAACCAACACCGACCGTTCAGCCGGGTTTACACTATGTAATTTACAAATTTGTGCCAAAATCTAAATTATTTAGCACTTCCAAATTTTAGATAAATTTCAAAATACACCCATACGATGTTCACTAATTTAATTACTTTAACACGTATTTCTCAACTTTGCTAAACTAACATTGTTCAATTCAATGCACAAATAATAAATTTTTAAACGTTACTTATTTATTAAGTAATTAAATCAATAACATAAAACAGAAATTAATCTACAAATTTGACTTAAATTATCAAAACTAAAAATTCTATTTATGTACTGAATACATTTTGTCTTATGCTCTTAATTTTAGAAGTTATTTGATTCCATTTATGTTTTAGAAACAACTTCTAAACATAAAGGAAATTTATAAGTTAGTAAAATTATAAAAAATGTTATTGCTTCTAGTTATTTCTTTCAGTATTTTTTTTTTCTGAAACTTGTAGGTTTGTTTCTAAAACCTTCGATGGCGTCATATTGCACGTACACGTGTTTATTTTGTCTACTAAAACTATAATTTATGATTTTTTATTATTATGAATTAAAATAACAGAAGCATATGTAAGAATAAAAAATTCTTTCGGAATCAACTCGCATCACTATTGTGATGTTACTTTTCTAATTTGCTTTATGAAGATTTGTAGAAAACAAACTTCGTTCTTTCTCTAGTACTTTTGTTATATAATTATGTATATAGTTTAAGTTGTTTTTCAAGCTCAATGATTTTTTAAAACTTGTTCTTAGTCTGCTTTTTTATGAGATTAGTGTTTAAAACTATATGCAAGCGGCATCCCTGTACGGTTTCAAAAAATGTTCCAAATTTCAATTCAAAGTAATTTATGTCTCTTCTGTAACACTAACTTTTTTTACAACTTCCATGTTTATACTATATGAAAACTACTTACAAATTCATACCAGCTGAAATTTTAGGCAGACACTTTGGCGTTGAAGAATTTTTTATCTTGTTTTTGTTTTCAAATTTTTTTTAAAAAACACTTTTGGTATTGAAAAATGGTAACTATAAATAAGAAAAGCATCAGAAAATATTAATGTCAGACACAGAAGAAGTAAAGAAAACCAACTCGAAACAGCAACACAAGAACAAACAAGTGAAAGAATTTAATGTTATAGAAGATTTTGAACACTGTTGCTTCTTCTATAGGAAAACATAAAGTTGAAGAATCTTTTTTTTATCGCAACTATGATCAAGAAACTAAACTTTTTTTCCGAAAAATTACATTTTCTATATATGTACCTACTATATTTTTTTGCAACTACGCAGCATATTCACGTTATTATTTTTCTACTGAATTTATTGTTGCATTTTGCTGTAGTAGCTGAAAGCCAAGAAACAGACCAATTCGACCCAACAACTTAAACACAAACAACTGGAACGTTTTAATGTTATAGAAGGTTTCAAACACATGCTTCGTGTACTACAAAGGAAGTGGAAAGAAATGTGGAAAAACCTTTTTTTTAATCACAAACTTGCTTAAGAAACTCACGTTAAAAAAAACCTTTAACACATTTTTTCTACAGCTATATACACAACATATCTGCGTTTTTATTTTTTTTAGTCAATTTAGATACTATTTTTATAGGTTAGTGTTTTTAATATATTTTTTAAATATTGCTGCACTAGTTTTATAATCTACTAAAAATAGTATAAATAGATAAACATAGAAAAAAATGTTTTTAAGTTGTCAGTAAAATGACCCAACATAATAAATTTAAAAATATTTTTAAATATTAAATTAAATAATTTGTTCTTGACCTCTGAACTCGCGTTTTAAATAAAACTAATAATTACTATTGAATGGATGTTTTTGTCGAGAGGTAAATGAAATCACGTATTTTGTCTTTTTTTGTGCTTTGCTATTTTTCTTTTTTTTTTGTATTCTTTGTCATAACAAAAATCTAGTTATACAGTAACTTTTAGGTTTTAATCAAATTAATGATTCCTTCTTGTAGGAGGTTGGATGAAAGCAACTACTTCAGTACTATTGCGACGTTTCGTGTTCTGGATGAACACTTCATCAGGCTCGCTCACACTGAGTCAAGTAATTTTTTTCTAAAATAATTATGTTACAGTTAATACATTTAAGTTAAAAACGTGATGTTAATTTGTACATCGTGCACATATTTAAAACGTACGAATGATATAAATTTTTGGTGATGATGAAAAAAAAATTTATATCATTCGTACGTTTTAAATATGTGCACGGTGTACAAATTAACATCACGTTTTTAACTTAAATGTATTAATTGTAACATAATTATTTTAGAAAAAAATTACTTGACTCAGTGTGAGCGAGCCTGATGAAGTGTTCATCCAGAACACGAAACGTCGCAATAGTACTGAAGTAGTTGCTTTCATCCAACCTCCTACAAGAAGGAATCATTAATTTGATTAAAACCTAAATTTACCACTTACCAGGAGGCGAACCGTTCAATAATAATTTATACAGTAACGTTGTAACGATATTCTTTGACAAGCCTGCTTATATTGATTTACATGTAAGTACCAAAGTGAGTATAGTTTTTTCCTAGAAGACCATGTCAAAACAGTCACCAGTTACAATTCTTTACCATCAGTGCCTTTATAATATAGCGTTCTTCTCTGCTGTTACTGGTTGGACAAAAATGTAACTTTATAATGTTTAGGAGAAAATCAAAACCACTTGGTTATTCTTAATTATACTAATCTTGATTATTTTACTAACGAATTAGGAAACTAACATTTGATTTAATAAACAGCAAATATAGGTACCTACTTTAAAAAAACAACATGAATACTTTTGGAATATCACCAATCAGTCACATTTTTTTTTGTTTAAAACTTTTGTATAAGATGAGTTTATAACGTGATAGTCAATAAAAACAAAGATTTGCTGATTTAAATGATTGTAAATGAATATAATTTATAGAGTAAGTAAAACCAGGTTAGATTAAGATAATAAATCTAAATTGTCTGATCTAGTAGGAAATTGATCGTTTAAATGCAGCTATTAAGTTCTTGTATCATTTTTCTAACTAAAAGGTGATATTAAATATTTTTTTCTAAACTTAAATTAAGTTGTGTAGATTAAGTAGATTTTATTTTGGTGTTTTACAAGGTGTATAACGTGAAGCAGATTATAATGCTAGATTATTGTAGAATATTGGGATAATTGCTTTTGTTAGTTCATATAACTGCGTAAAACATTATTTAAGGTGATTACCAACTTTTGTTGTGTTTAAAATGTGCGGCAATTTAAACCTGTTGCGCTTTTAAAACTTTTTATTTATGCGAAAGTACTTTAGCAGTTTGTAAATGCATTTAAAAACAGTTCGTATATAACTTGCAACTTGCAGTTGTCTTTGTTCACAAATGGTAGGTACGTAAAACTATTGTAATAAAATAATCTGTTTTCTAATTATAGCAATCTTATCAGTGCAATTGGAAATTGTCTTATTATAGTCCTTTAATCACGTACAATTAGTAACAGCGCTTAAATTCAATCGCGTACATTGCAAATTCGACGCATTTGCTTATCTAATCTATAGGTGTGCATATGTATACGTCCGCGAATCGCTGTTAATGATTATGGTAATGAAGAATTTTAAGTTAAGTAAATATTTAAAGGCCGAGTAAATATCGCCGATAAAGTTGGCGCGAGTCGGCTGCACACGAAATTCGTTCTTGACCTCTGAACTCGCGTTTTAAATTGTTACAAAAATATTTATTATTCAATTAAAGTTTCCAAGTTTTGTCGAGGGGTAAATGAAATCACGTATTTCGATGTCGTTAAAAATTACGGCATGAAACGGTGTTGTTAAAAATATTTAAATGCGTCGCGCGTTTGAGATATAACGCAGTGGGTTAGGGGTGACTTTCAGTTTTAAAATACTTCAGCTGGTTATCAGCTGTTCCCCCACGTGAGGTCTAGCGTTTCGCGAATTCGAATTTTAGCTGCGTAAATGCGTCTTCGCGCAAGTGTGTGCTACCCGGCCCTACCGGGGTTGGGAGGGTGTCACGTCAAGCCATCACGCGGGACCCGCGAACCTCCCTGCCTACCCTGCTTGCTTGTGCTCAGTTCGCGTTCGTCCGTCGCACGTATTGATCGACTGGACAAAGGAACTGACCATCAGTCCACTTTCACAAGAAGCACACGCCAACGGTGTTCGACTGTTAATTAAAATTCATATTTAAAAGTATTAAATTGATAAGCGCGTAAAATGCAGCGCGCGCCTGCGTAAAAAACTCACACTGCGGCTCTTACTCAACGTGTTGCATTCGTCAAAAGTTGCGGAAGTTTTGTTTGTTTGTTTGAAGTTTTGAGTGTACTCGAAGTTTTTTCGAACTGCGCACTCACAACAGTTTTCATTGGTTGAACGTTATATTGCATATAAACAGTAGCACGTGGCGCATTAAATTTATAATTGACTACAGTGCATCATAAGTGAATTTACGCGTTTTTTTATATTTTTTATAAGTTCGCTCGAATTTTTTGTGCGTGTCATTAACGTACGTGCAGTGAAGGACGACGTGTTTATGTAATCGTTAAAAAAACAAATTTCAATGTCTTCAAAAGCTGGAAAACGTCCGTTACGATCCTTGACCGCTCACGAAAAATTGGAAGCAATTCGACGAGTGCACGATGGAGAGAGTAAAGCGTCCGTAGCTCGCGATATTGGCGTTCCCGAATCGACCCTTAGGGGATGGTGTAAAAACGAAGACAAAATATCTTACCTGTCCCGTCAGTCTAGTCCAGATACTGATGAGTCAGCGCCCGGGATCGAAATAAAAGAAAAGAAACCGAAATTAGAAGAAGTTTTACAACCGTATAATTTAAGTAAAAAAACTAACGGCGGGGGTCATTCGCCTGTTACAGATTTTTCAAAGACCGAATTTGATATCAATACTACTAAACCTTTGAATTTAAATGTCAAGACGGAATCTTATAAAACCAGTCCGGCTATGAGCGAGAGGGAGAGAAATAGAGCGGAACTAGCCCGTTTAAGTGTCGAATTAGGGTTAAATCGACCCGAAATGTTTTTACCGAATATGAATAATGGCAGCAGTATTGCGGATCTTACGAGTAATATTGGTTTATTAGCGCAATGGAATAGTTTAATAGCGCAACAGCAACAAAAAACTAAAAGTAATATTAAAGTTACTGCACCGGCTGATACAAGCAGTAACAGCGTCGGTACTTTTCCGGTGATGAGCGCAACGCCGCAGAAACTGATTGAACCGGAACCGAAACCGAAAACGCCCAAGCTTCCAAAAGTTGAAAAACCATCAACTTTAGATGAATCTGTTTGGTATTGGTTGAAAACACAACCGTCGATGTTAGGATTAATGCAAAGTCAAAATGGATTGCCGATTTCAAGTACGGCAACTACTCCAACCGTCACTAGCTCAACTACTTACAATGATGCGGCGGCTGATCAAAGCAGCTCCTGGTTTTGGAAATGGTACAAACAATTTGCGAATTCCTATCCGCTTCAACAGCAACTTCCTGATAAACCGATACTCTACCAACAATTAACCAAAGACAAAGACAGTTACAACACGGAAAATATCATCGAAGATAAGTATCCGTTGAAAAATAACACAAAAGCGCGTGCAGTTTTAGATAATTTACTATTTAACAATAACAATAATAACTTAGGATTGTCAAAAAAGGACGAAAGAAATGAAATTTTGACGCAATCGGAAGCTTTAGAACACGGAGAAAAATTTCTTGCATGGTTGGAGTGTTGTAGTGAACCTTCAGTAACGGCAATGCAAATTATGCAATTTAGGTATTTATTAAACAACATAAAAAATGGAGCTGATAGGAGAAACAGTGACTTACAAAGTAGAGCCAAAGTGAAACGTAAATAAAATTTTTTTTAGTGTCATTTTAAGACTGGATGGCTGTTAAAAGCTACAACCAAATTTATTAATTAAGTTATCTATGTAGTTTATGTAAAATTTTATGTCTGGTACAGTTGAAAAATTCGTATTTTTAGAGTTTAATCGTAAACTGCACCATAGATTTAAGAATTTCAAGTTACCTAAATAATTATTGTAACACATTGATGTATTTTGTGATTTATTGTTTCGAAAATCGTCAAATGTATATAAAACAATTTTAATAAGCGTGCCAAATGTTTAAACTAAAAAATATTCTGATTTGCTCAAATGTGTACCTACCGATCAATAATTATGTAACTTAACATTTAAGCCTAAATGATTCCTATTCATGATCTCGTAGTGTTATTACCAAAGGGGTTCCCACTGTACGTGATTTTTTTTATTTACGGTAATGAAGATACTATATTAGTCTTTTTTTTTGTATAAGATTATTTCAATTTGTGCATTTCATGTATGATCTCTGGTGTATACAGGGTGTTTATAAACTCAGCTTATGTTTTGTATGCTTATAGTCTCTGTATACTTGTTTATTATTCTCTATACCTGATGTATTATATACATTTATAGTTATATAAAGTTAATGGATATTTTTGTACGAATATTTCAAATAAATTTTTTTTCTTTCCATCGACGTTCGTCTTTTCATTGTGATTAATTTGTTCCTCGGAATCACGACAAATTAAACTTTTTCTTTTCTACGGATAATTACCAATTTTATTTTGTAAATGTAAACGCCTTTTGGAATTTGTTATACGAAACCTTCGTCAAATAAATATTTACGTGTTTGTTTAGTTAGCAACGTAATGACATTCGAAACTTGTTTTTGAACGATAATCCCTTCGTCCTTCATAAACGGTAAATAAATTTGTGTTGATAGATAAGAACGCGAAATTCTTATGCAAATAAAGTGTAAAGGTGTAGGTATTTAAATAAATACAAATTATAATTAATTTTTAGCTGTTGTCTTTATTAGTTTCTTTTTAAACGTCATAATGAGGAAATACGTTAATTGTAACAAAATTAATTACGTTGTACTTAGGATAATATACGTAAATAAGTATAGTTTACTTATTAGAGTATTTAGATTATGAAGTACAAAAGCGGCATTCCGACTCCTTTGTTCCTTTTTTATAATGCCAATGTTTGTAAATTACTACGTGGAATAAATGACTGGACATAATAATCTTGTTTTAATGCGCCACAGGATATTATACAAGCAATTAGAAATTAAAATCAAATAAATAAACCCTATATGAATTGATTACATTTTCATGATAGCAGTAAATGATGCTAATAGAGATGTGTAAAGATCCCCTTCATTCATTATTTTGATGTAAAATGAAATAAAGTTTTAGCGTCAAATCTACTTTTTAAATTTATGCCATGTTATTACTCGATTATCCATTTCAACCCCATTTAAAGTCAGTTTAGGGTGAAAAGCAAACAAGTGGTTATTATTTAGGGCAGACGTTCAGCATTCATAAAAATTTAAATTATACGCAGGGGTTCTTCAGTGAATACAATAGGTGAGATATTTATACGATTTATTTCTTACTTTTGACTGGGATTTATAAATTTAAATAATTTTTATCCGAGGTTTTCTTTTTCAAAACTTTGAAAACATGTATCAGTACGCTTTCTTAGTTACTTATTAACAACCGCACAAGAAGAAGTTTTGCTTAAAATAGGGAAATTACTAATTTTTCTATTTATTCGCAGCTTTAATTTTCTCGTCTTCATGAAAAAAAAACATTTGTTACTGGGCTTAAGTGCAAATAAAAAAGTCTAGAGAAAAGTAATAAAATTCGACGACTTAACTAGTTATATCCATGCTGTAAAATAAACCGTAAATAAACGGGAGCAGAAAGGTCAACAAACATAGAATGAATGCATTTGTGTTTTTTATTTGTTTTGTAGTTTTACTACGAACTGCTACTACACTCTACTACTTCATTCATAAACTCATTCATTAAATAGCTTATTGTTTTTTAGTCGCTTTAACCAGTATGCTTTATTATGCAATTAAACGGATTCAGATAATTTGTTTAAGTTTCACTACAATTTAATTAACTGTGTTTAAATAAATGTTTCACTACGTTCTATACGTCTGTGTCCCTCGAATATTGATTTCAATCTTTATACATTTATTATACGGTTTCATGTTGCAATATAAGCTTATAGCGACGTTTTTTTTATTCAAGTGCAAAGCACTTATTAATTATTTTTTTAATACCTCGTTTATGGAGCATTTGATTGAATTACAAAGATTAAAATTAAATACTAATAACTTAGAAGAGTCGCACAGATTTCATTTATGATACTATCAGACGTTATATTGACAGTTACCTAGAAAAAGTGTACAGTTAATCATCATTAGGTGCCGCTTTATAAAGAATATTCCTTTGCCCTTTTAAATGTTGTTTACATATAATTTATTAATGACTCTAATGTTTAATTTATTTTTGACACAAGTCATACTATTACTCGACACATTTTTTAAAAGTGACTTTATTCCATAGTTGTGCATTTAGAAATTGCACAACCCGTACTCTTATTGTCTTTATATAATTTAAATCAGGTTAATAATAATTAGGTTGCTTCTAAAGAAGCAAATCTATGATAACGCTGTTTGTATCGTAAATTCAAAAATTGAAGCGAAAAGGTGTACATTTTGGTAAATGATTGTACAAAAACACACTGCACATACAATGTAAATCATCTAAAATAATTATTTATTTTATTTAACAAGTTAACGAGGGAAAAAACGCCCAATTTAGACAGGAACGAGTTGAGTACAAGATTTTATTGTTCGAACAGAGTCTACAAGGTTTCAAATCTCAAAAATAGTTTTATGTTTATGTTGACAAGTGTGCAAAAACTTTCGAAGACGGTTTATAAAGGCAGTAATTTATAGTTATTTGTATCACTAGTCTAGAAAGTGCCATTTTGGGAGTATGAGCATATTTGTTGGCCAAGGTGAAGCCAAGGTCTAATACAAAATGCGAATACTGGCAAAATACTTTTAGGACGTGTGATGCAGAAATTTTTTTGTTCTGATCTTTATAGTATAAATTTGTTAAAAGCAGTTATTTAAGTATTGATTTTTGATAAAATTTAATAATGTTGATAAAACTAAAACCTGTAATGACAAAATTCAATTCTTTTGAAATTAATTTGATACATCGAAACAAACGGAAGCACAAAAAATAATTTGTGTTACATTTATATAGTATTAAAAGCAATAACAAATTAGTTATTAGAATGTTAATGTTACATAAGTTATTGAAACGTTCAAGAAATTACTTGCAAACGCAAGAGCCTTCTAGAATGCTGTTATCTATTTTCTAGAAGTTATAGCGAAAAGTGACGAACGATCGAGAAGGATTTCCGTATGTCTTTATATAGCGACGAGACAGATCGTAGGTCAGTTATTGCTGGAATGTGAATGCATGCAGTATTAAGAAGATTAATCAGGTGAAGATAAATAAGTGATTAGCACGCGCGACGTTTTAAATAACAGTGTACACCGAATCGAGTGAACGTGACTTATAGTGTAAACAAATCCGAGGACGTTATCTTATCTTATCTTAAGTGTTATACGGTTATACATAAATTATAGTGTAAGTGTTTTTATTATTAGATTTAATTAGTTCGGTTAATTTAAAAGTATACATATTTCTATAATAAGTAAACGTAGTTTTAGTCGTTTTAAATAAATTAGTTTTTAATAAATAAAATACGCAACGCAACGCAAAATTAAATGAAAGCAATTCATTTTTCCAAAAGTCGAATAGTTATGACATTTACAGGACCATCTTATTTGATGCTGTACGCTGTAGACGAATGAAAAATATCTTGCTCTTCTTTTATTTAATAAGAATTTTTTTTGAAATGTCACTTTTTACTTTCCTATAAGGAAAGTATAGCGAAAAGAAATTTTTTTTGCGCAATTTTGTTTCAAGGTCTTCTGAATCAGAAAAATGTATTTTTGACAAAAAAATTATTTGAATTATTTTTACAGTTTCTTATAGAGATAATTCTTCTTAACAATTTATTCAATTTATTTATTATAGCATGCTAGGAAGTCAATTCAAACGTGTATTCACACATCAAAGCGGGTAAGATGAAAACATTTTTAAATAAAAATTGTCTAATGTGTAATACTTAGTACTTTTACTATTATTTCTTCTAATCAAATAAAATTATGTTTTCTGAATCCTCTATTTTCCAAACCAGTTTTTTTCTTATTGTACCTAGTTATTAAGTTTATCTGTTTAACATGTCATTACTTTTTTTAATATATTAGCGTATTTTGGTTATTCTTGATAACTACCGTTTAAATGCAGAAATTTTTTTCAACAAAATTCGTTTTTATTCACGAATAGCATGTTACAAAATTATTTTGAAACATTGCGGCATTTTGGTTTATCTTATTGCATTTTACCATTTTCTGTTAAATTTTGGGGATTTTTTTGGCTTAAGATGTACCTATTTAGAGATAATTTACTACAGGGTGGTAACGTTTTATTAACAACATACAGAACATTCACTTGTTCATAGTAAGTACAGAATAGTACAATACGGAACATTGTTATTATTAAGAACAACGTACACTAATTCGTTTACAGGAAATGCTGAAACTGTTTACCATGAACTAGGATACAAAACTCAGCACGTTTCAACATGATTAGGGAAACTTTTACCAATTTATTTGATGTGATTTCTGCAATCAAATTGCAAATTTTTGTTTTCAACTCTTCAATTGTGTGCGCGTTGTTACTGTAGAGCTTACGCTTTAAATTGGCAAACAAACAAACAAAAATCGTAGGTAGACATATCGGACGATCTGAGGGACCATAAACTTGTTGAAACTGTACGTTCTACTCCAAAACTTTATGAACATATGACATCGAAAACCGTGAAGTATGCGTTGTAGCCTCATCTTGTTAGAAAAAGCATACTATCGTTTTTCCTCCGTCAGCTGCGCTACGAATGGTTACAACAAATCCGTTGCATACACTTGTGAACTTACGGTGGTATTAAAGAATATGGGGCCTATAACCGGTTGGCATGAAACTGCACTCCAAACGCGTATTTTCGCGTCATGCAGAGGCATCTGAAACCGTTTCCTAGGACTGTCCGTTACGTTCAGTATGACACGGAGCCCTTTTTCATGTTGGCCATCCAGTACATTCCAATTAATAAGCTAGTAAACGGATAGACGTCTGAGACCAAGTTTATAAAATCACATTTTCTTTTACTGTCGGAAGGAATTGTCAAACTTTTGTTGTCAAATTTCTGATTAATTAAAAACAGTAAGCCAACACACATCACCAAATGTCACTGTTTTCAAGATATTATTTGATCAGTGTATAAATTGTTTGAATATTGATATTGATCATGCTTCAGTATGTTTTTCTCAACTACCTTCTTAAATGGAATAGATTATAAGTAGTTAATTTAATGTTTTAGGTAGAAAAGTTATGATTTTGATTATTATTTCAAACACAAAAGTTACATTATCTTTGTTACAATTTTCTTGCAATTAAATTTGTAAAGGTATGAATGATCCATTAAATTTTACAAATTTTAAACAATTTTTTTTAACCGAACGGTAATATATATTAATTTTTGTGTCCTCAGATTCTTTTTGACAGTTTTTACATTTTTATACGCACTCAAGTGGGTCTTAACTAATGAACTTGTTAATGAACGTTTTTTGGACACCTAGTCACAGCAAGACGAAATTCCTCTACATAAGATAAGTTTGTTATTTTGTAGATGCAGTCTTTTAAACTACATATATTCTTCTGATTTCATAAAACTCGATTTTTTATAAAGGATTCTAAAAAACGACGACGATACGCAAAATCAAATTAGTTTTACTTTCCAAAATATAATATTAGGAATGTTCTTGATTTGTTCATCTCAAACTGGTTTTAAATAACAGAATGATATAATAGAATAAATGCCAACTTGATTTCGGTCGAAAATGTAAAAATAAATATAAAAATAATAATAAAAAAATAATTGTGAATTAGTTGAAATCAAATAAAAACAAATGAAAAAGCTGCATCTTATAATGCAATAATTAATATACCATTTGATTAAAATAAATTATTTTTTTTCCTTTTCCTCTTGATTCTCCACAACTAATGTTGTTTTTGTATCTCAATAAGAAAACGTGTTTTTTTACTTATGGTTGGTGGCAGTAAAACTGATTTGCTTTGGATTAGTTTTGATTTTTTACCAAATCAAATATCGAAAATTCTGAAAATTAATCATAAATGCCATAAATTTAACATACTTTTGTAAATAAAGATTGTGTTTAACAAAATAGTCTAAAACACAATTTTTGACTTCATTTAGTTTCCGATTTATCAGTAATTTTTCAAAACACTACAAACGCTTTTATGAATTTAGAACGGTTACGGTTACGTGTAAATGGAACAATTTGCAAATAATATTTTATTATTTTAGATTTTTTTTAGTTTTTGTAAGATATTTTTCTGAAATAAAATAGATGTTGTAACTGAACTCGATTAAAAATATGTACTTAGTTGATAAAACACATGGTCAATTGTATGAGTTTTTAGTTATTTGCTTTATGACAAATATGGCATAAATCTTTCTATTTTGCACTTGTGTTTGTTTATTAATATAATGTGCGCACTTATTTTGTTTGTAAATTAACTTTAGGGTAGTATAAAACAAGCCTATGTTTCTAAAGTTTTTCATCTCTCTTTTAGTGTGCTAGAAAAATATTTTTTTTCTAGCAACTCGTTAATTTTATCTTGATTAGGTGCTACCTGCTTTCTTATTGAGGTGGTAATGCTAAGTCTTAGTTTTCTATGAAGCCTTTATTGTTGTTTTATATTTTTGGTATTGAAACGTTCGAGAAATTACTTGCAAATGCAAGAGCCTTCTAGAAGCTGTTATCTATTTTCTAGAAGTTATAGCGAAAAGTAGGGAACGGATTTCCGTATGTCTATATATAGCGACGAGACAGATCGTAGGTCAGTTATTGTCGTAAAGCGAATGCAGCAGTATTAAAAAGATTATTCAAGTGAAGATAAATAAGTGATTAGCACGTGCGAAGTTTTAAATCGAATCGAGTGAACGTGACTTATAGTGTAAACAAACAAGTGTGAGATCCGAGGACTTATCTTAAGTGATAGTGTTATACAACGGTTATACATAAATTCGTGTAAGTGTTTTCATTAAATATTATTAGATTTAATTAGTTCGGTTAATTTAAAAGTGTACATATTTCTAGAATAAGTAAACATAATTTTTAATTGTTTAAATAAATTAGTTTTTAATAAATAAATACGCAACAATATATTCGTTTTACTTTTAAGCTTTTTCTTTCTTAAGAAGTAAGTGTACGTAAGTATTTAACTAGTCCTTTTTTATGAAGTTAGTGGTGATAAATTTATTTGTTTTTTTTTTGAATTACCATATTTGTTTTAGGAACGTAGAAAAGTAATCTTTTATCTAGATTGCTTGAGAAAATTTTTATATATTTTGATTTTTTTTAAAATTTATTGCGAAATAATAGCGTTTTGATTGCTTTTTATTTTTGTTGAATTATATATATCTTAAGTTCTAAGAAGTTTGATTAATGAATATTAAATGGTGTTTTTTAATTTTTTTGGGTTTATTTGTTTTCTATATATTGTGTTATTTTGTCGATTTATATCTAAACTTTTGTAACTTTTGTTTCACAGTAATT
Organism: Aquatica leii; assembly: GCA_035610365.1. NCBI lineage: Eukaryota > Metazoa > Arthropoda > Insecta > Coleoptera > Lampyridae > Aquatica > Aquatica leii. The sequence continues at coordinate 55,194,378 of CM069432.1, forward strand.
TGATGTTTATTTTCTTTTGTTCTGTGTTGTTTTTTGGCTTTTCGGCGACAACCCGTGGTCGTTTCATACCAACGGTAGGATGCTACTCTAGCTTCGCTATATTTATTGTCATTTTAACAGCAACTTGTAATAGTATCATACTGCTTATAAAAGGAACTGTAGCAAAAATTTAATGTTTAAACTAATTAATGTTTTTTACCAGTGGTTGCTGGTGGTCAATGCTATGAAAGGTTCATTTCAATATTAAAACTTTAAAAACGGATTCTTATTTCATAAAATTAAACTGTTTTTACGATAGGGATTAAATAACAGGTATCTTTTTTTGCAAAGAAAAAGAAAAGATAAAAGTCATAATAAACTTTGGGTCTTTAAATATTACAGATGGATAAACAAAAACCGGATTTAAATAAAAATTCTTAAAATTTACTATAATATATATTCCTTAGTTATTGTCACTAAGATTAGGCCTAAAAGAATTTAAAATGTAATTCATGGCAAAAATGAATAACAACCAGTTTTAAAAATTCGTTTTTGAAATGTAAATTTTCCTTCCAGAAATAAACACGGTAGTTTGTTTTGCTTTATTTATGACTTCGGTATTTAAAAAAATACATTTTCCATTTTTTAAATTTAAACTTTTATTTAAAAGAAAAGTGAGATTTTCCTGAATCTAATACAACATATCTCATTACCAAATTTTAATTCAAAAGCACGTTTGAGCTTATTAATGCTTTTAGGCAGAAATTTAATTTTTTGGTATGTGCCTGATAAGTAGTTTCTCAAAGATCAATCAACAAACTACTGAATATTCATTTAATAATTTTTAAAAACACCATTTATTGTAAAACTTTATATTACATTTCTCTATTACTATCTCTTTCATTTTCAAGTTCATCTTAATTTCATCTATATATATTATTACGTTAACTTCATATATTAACATTTTTTTTTGTTGCAATGCACAGACATGGATTTTGCAGTGTTAACTGTTACATCGTACGAAGACGTAGGACATTTTCTTTTTTCTCAGTTACTTAACCTTTTTCTAGTATGAGTTCTTATCTTAGTAGTAGTCTTATTACGAAGTTACTTTAAGATTTTAAGAGCTATAATGAGATTTACGGTGGACAGGCTACTAGCTTCTTTCGCCAACTTTCTTTATTATTCTGACGTTAATCGACAACGTGATTTTTAGGCTACTGATTTAATTAATATTTATATTATCTGCGCTGGTATATGGTTATGCAAAAATGATTGTTTTAGCGGAAAAGTTGACTAATGAGTACGAGCATGAAAAATTTTTTTTAGTTCCTAAACGTTTAAAAAATTACATATCGACTAAGATAATGTCTAGGTTTGAACTTGAACGATTTCTGACATTTGGGTTTGCAATTGCTAATGATGAGCTCACGGTTTGGATACACCATTATGCAAGAAAGATCATGCTATAAACCACGCCGGTAAAATGTGTCGTACAAGCTAACAGATTTTTATGTCGAAAAAAAATAAATTACATTGAGTTCAAAAAACGTACCTCGAAAAAAACTTTTCAACAGCTGCTAATACAAAAAGTGTGCTATCTAATCTATTTGCAGTTATAGTATTGAAAAACTTAGATAATGAACATAGGTAAATATGCTGGTTAGTGGAAATTGAAATCCTGTATTAAACGTTTGATATATTTTCGTCAAAACATAATTATTGAAAATCGAATATAAAATTACGTTATTACTACTTTAAGAATAGATATTTCTGGTAACGCTAATTGTATAATTATAGTTTATCTTAATGTTTTAGACGATTTACTAAATCAACCATAATTTATTGCAATTTAAATTTAAGAAGATTGAATTGATTTTAAAGCGTTTTAACATTTATTATAGAACAACACTTACAAGTTTCTTGGATAATCTCGCAATTTATTATAAGTGTAACGTTCTCAAGAATATTTTTTCTCATACTTTTTTGATGTTCTATATTTTATCTGAATGTTAGGTTATAGTAAACTAAATTTTTTCACTATTGTATTTAACTTGACTCCGTTTCTAGCCGTTTTTTTTTCTATAAAAGCATTTCTAAACTGCTTTTAGTATTTTAAATTTAAATTTTGTATTTACTGATGATTTAATGCTTAAACTTAAACTTAAAATAAAGTTGTCTGTTTTTGTTGTAAGTTAAAAATATAGTATTGACTAATCTGTTTTACAAAACATAGTTAAATTTGTATTATGCATGTGTGTTTAGTTTATAGTTTTTTATTTGGGGTGGCTAATTAATGAATTATATATGATGAAATATACCAAGAGATATGAATTTTATGATATTTGTCTATTACTTATATGCTTTTTTGTTTATGCGGTAAACTACTATTCGTGTCTTTCAAAGACATTACTGACGCCAAAGCTTTCTATCATTTAGAGTAAATGATTCTAGTCTGATATTTAGTCTTTATGCTTCCCTATACATTTACAGTATTTTAGTTTTAGTGTTATGAAATGCAGTATTATATTTCATAATTTCTCTAAATAACCCTAGATGCTATTAGTTATGTTACTGCAGTGACTTTATTTATGTTCTACATTTTAATAGAATTATTTGTTTTTTGTAACATTTATAATCACGTTTAAGTAGCGTCTTAGAACAATTTGAGGTCCAAATTTTTTTTACTTTATATTTATCAGTAAAGGTAACGCTAAACTTTTTGAACTAATATTTACTAATATGTATGCACAATTTAAATATTAACACTTTGGTAACTCGAAAACAGTTATTCATTACATTATGAACATAGGGCAAGAACAACTGGTAGGCTGCGGCTATATTATTACTTTAAACCTTAAAATATACTTATACTTTTTAGGCCTTAATAAAACTAACAATTAAAATAACAAAATTAGAAACATTGAATCATTTAATTTAAAGTAATTTAATTAAGTAATAAATTGGGCAAATTTTCCAATCGACTATTTAGGTAAACAACTAGTTAAGAGGTTAAAAAATTGTTAGAAACGTTATTAGAATTCTAATTATGATTAAATAAATTTAAATATACCTAATCTTCTGTTTAAAGAATCAACTTTGGTAAAAAATGTGTTCTGTATCACTACTCTTTGACATTCTTTTGACTGACTCAATGCCTTTGTGTTCGAAACTATATTATGCAGTTTAAGTAGACCTGTTTTATGTTTTTTGTTTCAACTTTAGCATATTTGTCATGTAACTTTTAACTTATATAAATTTGTTTTTATAAAAGTAGTAGTATAGCATCGTTTTCTGAGTTTGGATCGTGTTAATATTGCAATTGCAGTTGTTAACGTTTTGATCACTTCTGCAAGTCTACATCAGGGCGTAAAAGTAATCGAAGATCTTAAACAAGCAACCGAAATCTAACTAAGAGCCTCTAAAACGTTAGGTTTTCAATATGTGAACTAAGATAGATTTTACACTCCATAAGAAGAATTAGTTTCCGTATACAAAAAAATATCTATGTTAAATGGTTTGCTAAAAGATATGCCATTAAATTAAGAGCTATGTGGTTCCAGCGTGATGGGGCATTAGCTTATTACTTCCACGCTATAAGAAAACATCTACATGAATAATTAGAAAATAGATGGATATTAATTATTTTATTTCCTTAAATTTTAGTTATATTAATCACGCAAAAAGTAATTGTCATAAAAATATAAAATTTAAGAAAATATTAATACCCACAGAAATAAAAGTGTACAGTGTACTGATAGATCTGGTAAGATCTCTAAAGCAAGCGAATAACAGAAATTAGCCAAACAAAACATAGCGCAATATTTTATGTATAATAAGATAAAATGATAAAAATTTTCAAGGCCATATGATTAGCAATAAAATTAAAAACGATTACAGAAACTAGTGTTATAGATAACGAAGTTTAAGATTCAGAAGTATTAATAGTTACATGTCGGATAAGGTGTTAATAAGAATTTATTTTAATATAAAAAAAATTACGCAAATGTAGCTCAAGTGAATTAAAATATCTACTAAACATACATATGCTGATTTGTTTAAAAAAAATAGATAGTGGAGGCCATAACATGGCATTGACCCAAGTTATCGTCTATTCCGCACTATGCTCTAATTTGGAATGATCTTATAGCTTTTAGTAATATAGTTATTTAAGTTTTCAGATGCAGTTATAAAGTACTAATTGTAAGTTTATTGTTAAATCTAAAATTTCTTTATTAAAATCGGCAGTAAAAGTTGTAATTTTATGGTCTTAATTGGAAAAATGTACAGTGGAACTCCAGCCTTAAGTTCGGTTTCAAACGTTTAACAATACATTTTCAAACATTGTTTTGAATAACTATACAACAAAGCATTTAAAGCCTCATATGTAACAAAAGTTGAAAACTTTGGAATAAATTGTTTATTTTCGACGACCAACCTTTATTCTAAATTATGTTTACGTTAATGTTTTTTTATATTTACTGATTTCCAAGAAAGAATAACGGGATTAATTTAAACATTTTTTTTGTATTTACGTGTTTTGATACATAATCATATATACAAAGTGGGCTAATATTATCTCAAAGTAAAATATCTCTCTTATTATACAAAATACAGTCAGATTCGCTTATAACGAGCGTGCTCGTGGTAACAAACTGTACTCGCTATACGCGACTAGTCTTAATAAATGTACTTACTCTATACAACTGAATGAGTTTTTCTCGTTTTTAACTTTATTTTATCATTCTATGTAATCTTACAAAAAAACGTCAATATTTATATGTATAATGATTTACGTACATAAATGTAATTTAAATATAAAACTACTACATAGTATACTAGTGCCATTGATACTAATGTTTTAAACAAAATTCTTTAAAAACAATTACACGTTAGTATGTGTATCAATTGAAATTGTCTGTAGTTTTTTTTTGCATTGTACTTTTATTTAAAATTGAATTTTTTAGTTTTTTTTTTAATACAATCAAATTTTTCCTTCATTTTCTTTCAAAATCATTCAACTGTAAATAAACAGATATGATTTTAATTGCAGCAAATACTTGTTGACTTGTTGGGGGTTTAAAAACATCTGGTTCTTCTTTCTCTTTTTCGGATATTTCGTGCTCTTCGTTTTTTTGTGCTTCATAGCGGCTATTTCAGTTTCTGGCGGATATTCGCATGTTACTAAATTATCAATCTGAAATTCATCTAGAGCTTCTGCGTCGAAAACTCATTTAAGAGGTTGTTCGCAATAGCACAGTCGTTTAAGCTAGTTGAATCTTCATCGTCCACACTGGTGCAGTAACCAGTAATTCCGAATTCCGAATTAGGGTAGAAACATGACGGTTTCTTGTAAAACACGCTTCCTTCATCCATGGGTTGCAGAACCGCAGTTGTATTTGGTAAAAGAAAAACCAATTTTATGTAGCGTAAGTTTTTAATTAAAGGATGTGCAGGACAATGTTCTATAAGGAGAATAATTTTCTTTTTTTATTTTGCCAATGACAAGTAATTTTCTCTTTTCTGTGCTACTTATAACACACACAAAAACTATAATTCTTTCTTTTTGAAACTTAAAAGTTTGGTTTGGAGTAAGGTTGTAAAAAAGTCCTGTCTCATCTCCATTAAAAATATTATTATATGAGTAATCTTTTCGTATTAAGGGCCTAACATTAACAAGTCAATCCCTAATTGTCTTGAACAGACAATTAGAGATTGACTTGTTAATGTTTTAATGTAAACACTTACAGTTTTTCTATGCATTTTATTTGACCTCTTCTTAAAGCGGCTAATCCAACTTTTCGAGCACACGTGTGCTTCATTATTAGGCGACAATTTGAAAATTTTTTTTGCTTTTTTTTGTAATATTGGTCCAATTATCGGTACGTTTTGGCTTCGATTTTGCTTAAACCATTCAAGCAAAGCTTGATCAAGACATACTTTTGAGGAACAACAGCTTGTATTGAGGTGATATTTTAGTATGAGGTTTAGCACAAGTTGAATTAATCATAAAAGTTTCGAATGCGTAACTGTGTAATACAGGGTGTTCTGTATTAAAGGTTACAGAACTTCAAAGACCAAAACTCGATTTTATTAAATAGAACAACCTAATTTGGAATTTAAAATCTTGCAGAGAAATAAATTTTCTATCAAAATGATATAGCATGTAACTACTTCAAAGGTTTTAGAGACGACGGCTATTAATATTAAATTATTTGTTGGTAATCTATTGTGCTATAAAAACATTTGCAAATTATGACAAATAAATATTGAATACTCTATTGTAAAAGTCAGTGCAACAGTGTTTTTATAATTTTGCATTCTATTGGAAAAAAAACATTTTTTGTGTTGCCAACATCGCAAACGTCAATATACGTTCGTCAGTGTAGTTACGTAATGGGCGAAAAAATCTCTAGTGTGGCAAAATTAAAACTAGAAATCCACATAAAACTAAGTGTTTAAAGTCAATTCTTATATTAGAACGAGTATGCGACAGGTGAAAAAGTCATTGAAAAACTCTTGAAGTTTAGTCAGAGTTTAAAAAAAGCCATATTAAAGTTGATGTCAAATTTGATAGATTTAGTAACAAATATAGTACCAACATTATATTTCTGGTGTCTTTTTTGTAAATTTTTTTAAAAAAGAATGTTATTTACAAAAAGCAAAAAAAAAATAATGTAGGTACGTTACTCTAATCGAAAATGTCATAGCATAACTCACTCGCAACGTTCGGATGTGCGGCTTCGCGTCGCATTAGCGTTCGTTATGCTTGTTACGTAAATTACTATTTTTATATGATTTATGTGCTTGGAGCAAGCTACAAAAACTGGCAAAAATCAAGAGCGGTTTTCCAAAAAAAAGCAACTATCTAAAAACTGTTTTAAAAATCTAATAAAACGTTTTGAACAAACGGAAAATCCGGCGTACGAGAAAAACGGTATTTAAATGAAGAAAATGAATTTAATGTGTTTTTACCTGTGATTGAGAATCCCCATGTTGGTAGTAGAAACTTATCGCAACAGTTAGATAATAATCGGTCTACTAAACGGAGGATTTTTAGAAAAATAAAATTTATCCATAATATATTCAGCTATAGCAGGAGTTGAGTGAAAATAGTAAAGAAAAAAGATTTAGTTTTGTAATTGGGCTCAATAAATGATAAATTTAGATGCTGGTTTTTTTCCTCTTTGTGGTTGAAGTCACATTTTACAAAAATGGCTGTGTTAAACCATAACTTCCACTATTATTTTGATTAAAAACCACATTTTATACAAACCAAAGGTCAAGTTCTGTGGTCTTTAAATGTATTCGGTGGTAATATCGGAAATTATGTAATAGAACCCTACTTTTTGATGATACTGTAAATGAACAGGTTTATTTAGATTTTTCGCAAATTCACCTGTAGTATTTGCTTGATGGTGCTTCTGTTTACCACGCTGGTTCTATTCATCAACTAAATGTTATATTCAGACAAAAGTGGATTGGATCACCTGTCTAAAATTGACTTTTTTATGGGGTTACGTTAAATATGTAGTTTATCAAACACTACCCACCACAAAGCATGATATAAAAAATAGAATTACACAATTTTTTTTAAATACTCAATCCAACATATTGAGAAATGTTAGTGCTTCTCTTGAAGATTACAGAAATGCATGGGAACACTTTGAAAATGGTTCCTGTTAATTGTTTTGTGACATGCAATTTTTCTTGTTTATTATTTTTTGTTGAATGTTGTATTTATTTATTTTTTGAAAAATACTTAATGTATTTGTTTGTCTAATTCTCAATTGTTTTCATAGCATACTAGATAACAACAAATAATCTAATATTAATAGCCATCGAAAATTATACTTTTGTCAATAAAATAAGGTATCTTTAAAGTCATTGTCGTTGATATATCTATATGCTATATCATTTTGATAGAAAATTTAATTATTTGCAAGATGTCAAATTCCAAATGAGGTCGTTCTATTAAAAAAAATTGAGTTTTGGTACTTTGAAGTTCTGCATCTCTGACCTTTAGTACAGAACACCCTGTTTTACACAATTACGTGTTCGCAACTTTTATGGATATTTTAAATAGTATTGAATCTCACACACAAATATCATTTTGATGGAAGGTTTTGTTTCTCAAAAGCATGTCATTCTTTTAAGTCATAAATTTAGAAGACAAATTATAAAACTCTTTATAATTTTGTGAATACTAACTTAAACTGCCTATAATCTTATATCCTTGTAAAGTAGACCTCGAGAAGATTTCAAGAACGTATTAATATGCAAGCTGTTTCATTAAAATAAATTGTATATTACGGAATACCTTTTATAGAAGAAAATTATTATTTTAAAATATAACTTTAAAAATTCTGCAAGTTTTGTATATTTTGTATAATAAGAAAGATATTTTACTTTGACACATTATTGACCCACTCTGTATGTATAAGCGTATTTAGTAAATACGTAACATTAATGGTTAGTCAAGGTTTTGGAAGTCAAAAATGTGATTTTGAGGAAATTGAATACAATACGTATCTCTCACCTTGAGATATCAATCATGTTATGCAATAATAGATAAGAATATATTTACTACACTTGCTTTTTTATGATTTCGGTGTTTTGTTTCTGAAAATGTTAGGTTTAATTATCGATTAATTTACTTCACCTAGAAATATTCAAAGCTATACGTGGCTATATGTCATAACACTATCTAAGTACACGCTTAAATATGTCTAATAATTACGAAAACAACACTAATATCACTTTAACATCCAGCCGTGTTGACATGCAAACCTTGACCTATCATAGAAAATAGCACGCACTAAATTCGCAGATTATACATCCACTACATACCTTAATGAAAATTTGTGCGTCTATTTAGACTTCTTGCGAGTGGCGACAAGAATCCGAAATTTTCAGTCTAAAAAGATATAAAAATTATGTCTATATACAATTAAATTATTTAAACTTAAAGTCTTCTCCACAAATATGTTGTAATTTTAATTTATTTTAAACATGTTTCGACATTTTTAAATGTCATCATCAGTATTACTACAAAATAGTATAAATTTTTGAACATATAGTAATACATTAAATTATAAAAGAGCATACCAAATAATAAAAATTAAACTGACAAATGTCAAAAATAACAAATTGAAACTATCAATAATCACACAGCCAGAAGTGATAAGAAAATAAATTAAAAATTGAAAAATAAAAAAGGTAAAATTAGAATTTAGGAATAAGAAGAGGAGAAGTGCTTATATCAAGAAGTTCATTGAGACACGTAGAAGAATTATCATTAGAAAGACGATGAATTTTTAAAATTCCAAGATTGGTAAGATAATAACCTTTTTTGCAAAAATTAAGAAATTTAATATTAAGATTAAGAATGACTAGTAGATAGAATGTGATTTGGAAAAGCAGAACAGGTATTAGAAATACCAGTATTTTTATTTATATTAATAAAATAAATGTGTTCTTTTACCGAATTTTGAACTTTCTTCCAGTTTCACCGACATAAGAAGAATTACAAGAAGAACAAGAAATTATCTAAACACCAGATTTATCTAAAGCGGGAATAGGATCTTTTATTATTAGCAATATAAGATTTTATATTATTATTTGTAGAAAAAGAAATAAAAACATTAAATTGTTTAAACAAATTTTTAAGGAAGGAGGACTAAAGTAAGTAAGAGAACGGTAAATATCATTACTCCTAGATTTATTATATACCAAATATTTAAATAAATGGCGAAAACAAATTCTATGAATCAATGTGTTTAAAATTGAAATAGATAACCATTATTACTGGCAAATTGTTTAATAATGTTCAATTCTTTATTAAAACTGGTTATAGAAAGAGAAATAGAATAAAGACGATTTATTAAAGAACAAAAAAAGCAATTTTATGATTATACGGTTGATTAGAGTGAAAAGGAATTAAGCAATTCGTATAAGTAAGTTTACGATATATTACAAAATTTAAATTTTCATTATCACGTAAAATAAGTAGATCTAAATAAGGAAGAGAATTATTGTTTTCAATTTCATAAGTAAATTTTATTTTGTGAATTAATAAAATCGTTAAATTTACTTAGATGGTCTAAAGAACCATTAAAATGAACAATTATCTAAACCAAAAAATAATCATGCTAGAAAAAGAAGAATTAGAAAAAAATTTAATTTCAATATTATTTATAAATATTTCAGCAGCAAGAGGAGAAATGTTTGAAGCCCTAGCTAAACCTGATAATTAGGAATTCTTAAATTTGAATAACTTTGCTTCAAAACCAAGTCAAGAAGAGAACAAACATCTAAGATTTGGTAAGTGTTTAAAGAACCGTTAGAAAAAAGTAGATTACGAATGATACACATTCTTCAGGAGGGATAAACGGTAAGAGATTGACAACATCAAAAGAAACAAGATAAGATGAAGAAGGAAAGAGAATATTTTTAATCTTAGAAGCAAGGTCAGAAGAATTAAGAATAGTATAAAAATTAGTAAAGTTAGAATAAGTTCTAATTACGTTAGTAAGCCAAAGAGCAAGTTTAGCTGCAGGAGAATTACAAAAGGACCCCACATGACATATTTAGATTGAAGGCTTATGAATTTTTGAAAGACCGTAAAGAAGGGGTATAGAAGGATTCATAAGGATTACATCAACATTATAAAGAATTCTGGTCTATATTTTGTAATCCGAAACTTTAAGAAGCAAATGGTAAATCGCAAACACAATTTATTGAAGATATGGTTTATTCAGAAATGTTTAAAATGCTAGAAAAACCGGATTAAAAGAAGAAATTAAATTACTGTACAAAGAACTGAACAACATAAACGTAACACTATATCCTTCGATCAAGTTTATTTTCTTCGTTACATCAATGTAAGTTTGATACATTAGATGTTGATATTAGAGATTACGTATTGTTTATTGGTAATCGTATTCATTCTAACCTTTGGAAGAATCTAATTAAGCAAGTTTAGTTACAGGAGAATTACAAAAGGACACAACAGGGCGTATTGGGATTTTAGGCTTATGAATTTTTTGAAGACCATAAAGACAGGGTATAGAAGGATTCGTAAGCTTGAAATGATAAATGTTACTATTTTCTAAAGAATTAAGAGTTAATTTACAATACTGAAGTCCAGATATAAAAGAAGAACAAAAAATAGAGATTAGATTTTTAGAAAGCAGTTTAAAACCACTAGCATTAAAAAAATCATTAACTTTATTAACATAATCCCTTTCTTTCTTCATCTTATCTTGTTTCTTTTGATATTGTCATCCTTTTTTCCATCTATCCCTTATGAAGAATGTGTATCTTTCATGTTTAAAATAAATTAAAAATTATAACATATTTGTGGACTTGAAGTTTAAATAGTTTAATTGTATATATAATACTCCACTTTGAGTAAGGATTACTTTAACATTATAAATGACGTCTATAATTAGATGAAAAAGGTTTATAACTTAAAAAAACGTCTAAATCACACGATGTAGTAATTTTCACATTTTTAAATTTTGATATTGTATTATGTATTTAGATTTTAAATATTTGAAAAATCACTAGCTTCTACCGTAAAGAAAATACTATAAACACTCTTTTTTGCATAATTTTACGTTTCAAGGTCTCCTGAATCAAAAAAATGTATTTTTGACAAAAAAAATTTGGGTGTTTATGTGTGTATCTGTATGTGTGTAACAATGTACCTACGATAACTCTTTATTTATTTATCTTTCACACACGTTAATCACTTATTTATTTAAACTGACAAACATCTTCTTCTCGATTCAATTCGAAAACTGACCCTAGCTTCATTTGAATCGTTTTAATATATTTTCTTATCTGTGTCTAGAATGTTTAACATATATCGGTCATTGTCTCAAATCTTACAATAACTTCGAGAACGTTTCAATATTTCCTAAATGTTTTTCAATTAAATATAAAACGTATGCTCACACACAGTAGCAGCTGATAGTCAATGCTGCAAGAGTCATTTCAATATTAAAACTTGAAAAACGCATTCTTACTTAATTTATTTATTTTAAAAACAAGCAAAATGAAACGTTACAATTTAAAATTTACAAATTTTTTTAGTGTCATTGACCAAATAGAGAAAACACCACTGTTCAGACCTAAATAAAACAATATGACTTTGTAAACATATTAGATGTTTTAAAAGTGCGTAAAACACAATTTATTTTAAATTTAGCTTATTTCTCAGCTGTTGATGTAACTGAAAAAAAATTTGTTGCACTGTTACAGTCAATTTCATAAACGCCGTTTATAATTAATAACCTTAGGACAATGCAGCGATTTGCTTTAATTTGATTAAATTTGAATAATTTTCTATTGAAAATGACGCATGTAATGTTACGGTATATATTTGTGATGCAGTTTTAATTTCAAAAGTTATAAATTAAATATTTTTTGGGATACTCGTTTCATATAATCAATGTTAATTTCTTGTAGTTTCTTAACGTACCACAAGAAATTATATCTGCTCCGTTATCAAATAATTTACATACAGATATATCGGATGCACGTTTAGCGATAAACACGTCGTTTATCTAAATTTCGATTTCTTAAATTGTCCGCTAATTGTGTACTTACAGCTGACGTAGGTACAAAGCCAATGTAATATTTTCGAACGCGCGAAAAAATTAATAATACATACGTGTCAAGGAATACGATTTTGGTTAATATAATAAAAACTTTTCTTAACTTTCGATCATTATTTTCAACCAAAATTCTTGATATATGTTTTGCTATTAATATAAAACTTTGCAAAAAGTCGAACGAGTAGTAAAGCTTGATGTTTTAGATAGATTCCAATGCACACCTTTTATTTTTATTTTATTTATTTTCTTATTCTTAACTGTGCAATAAAACTGTTTTTAAGCCTGTAACATTATTTTTAAATTTTGAAGTCTAGTCTGTAATTGAATTGAATTCCTATTTTGGTTGTTAATGGTTTCTTAAATTAATCACCAGATATGTATAGCGCTCCTAAATGTAATAAAACTTCTGATACTGTATGATTGGTACATTTACGTTAAGCAATGCGTCCATCACGTAGTATCCTTACTTGTTAATTTTTTTCTTAAAAGCTTGATTTATATACAAATTTATGTTTACGTGTTAACCAAGTTTAATTTTTCTGATAATGACCTCAATAGCAGGTCAAAACATGTTAAATGAATAAAATAAATTTTGTATTAATTAGCTGGTGCCAATGGTATTTTCATTATTTAGTTAATTTTTTAGTTTATTATTCTTAAGATTATCTGACATCCTCGACTTTTTTTTTTAAACTTTCTTGTTTTTGACGAAAAATAAAAAGTAAAGTCTGATACTCTCGTGATTTTAAATACCTCCAAAGAAAAATTCAAGTGAGGTCAGATCAGGAGATCTAGCCGGAGATTCCATAGAACCACGTCTTCCTATTCATATCAAAAACTCCTCTAAGAATTCTCTAACACAAAGTAAATAATGTGGCGGTGCACCATCTTGTTGATACCACACATTAACATTGGATAAATATAAGTCTTTGTTATTTGCAAATAGTATTGCTAGATCCACTATTACTTCAAATCTAAGGAACTCTAAATACATCTCACCATATAATAAACCATCGAATGCATTAATTTCATATAATACGCTATTTTATAATATTTTATATCTAGGACAGCGGCATACCCACGGGTGGGGAAGGGGAGTGTGAAAAGAATAAATGTTCCTTGCAAGAAGAAATCATTTAAACGGTAAATAAATTATTAAAAAAAAAAGTACCATCACAAATTACAAAGCAAGTCTTAATTACTGAACTAAAACCTTAGTAAACAAAGTAGGTATGTATTTGTTTAAAATATATGAAAAGTAGATTAAGAATCAAACATTAGCAGCTTTAGAATATTGAGATCAGATTGCATTTCCCAATGTTTCCAATTAAATAAAATAAGTACTATGGTATGCCAAGTGCAACACTGAAACCTACATTTCTTCATCATAGTAAAACAATCATCAAGTGTATATTTAAATTTAAAACATTTATTCACACATAATTTCATTTCCATTCTTTACAATGTCTACTAATGAAAAAAGTTAACAAAAACGCAACGAACAACTGAAAACCTATTTATGTAATGTTATGTTGGCGACATTATTAAAATACCTGTCTGTTTTTCATATTTTTTTAACTGTATACATATAGTTAGTGTTAAAACGGTTTAAAATAGCTTCTAAAGCGCTTTTATTTGAAAAAAAATATTTAAAAAAATTTTGGACAGTTTATTATTAAGCTAGCACATTTACAAAAAGCATTCCTGAAGAAATTGCAAAAACAAAAATTTTTTTAGACCGTGGCTGATCCATCTTAACAAACTTATGACATTGTGGCAAGATAGACAGGCTCTGATCGCGATTCGCATATATTTTGTAATTCAGCTATTATGAAACGCTTTGAAGAACGCAATTTTTCAAATAGTGTTATTGGGGGTGATGTTGGCTATCGTATAAAGATATACCTTATTACTCTATTAGCACAGACAAGAAATGCAGCTGAAAGTCTGTTGAAAAAGGTTCAAATTAGAACTCGATTTGTTGTCAACCAAGCTATGCTTAGCTCGAAACTGTCCAAACTATAGTTGTTTCCACGGCAGTATTACATAATATTGCTTGTGAAGAAAATGAAAGGAAACTACTTAAGAAGAGGAAGAAACTATAGACTTAGTTAATATTGTAACGTTTATTAAAACCTAATTAATATATATTAAAAATATGTACACGTTTATAACTAAATCTAAGGATATTTAATAAAAACACTTACACTAATTTATATATAGCGCTATCACTGACACGAAGATAAGTTAAAGTCCGCGAATAACTTAACACTTATTGTTTACGTTAAAGTCACCTACCAGGTTATTTATCTCACACGCGTTAATCACTTGCTTATTTAAACTTGAGTAATCTTCTTAACACTGCCGTCTTCGAATTACTGGAAATAAATGACCTCTGATTTGTTTGTGCCGCATTTATACATTTTGGAAATCTTTCTTGAATGTTCCATATCTTTCGGTATACGTTCTGGAAATGTACAAAAACCTCGCGAAGGCTCTCGAAGTTGAGAATAACTTCTTGAACGTTTCAATATGTTAAAATAGTAAATACTTAATGTCGCCAAAGTTAGATAATGCAATGCTAGTTTTGGTGACAAAATTACACTATGTTACCTAAAGCTGCATTCACATAACCGTTAGCGTTAAATACTGTTACTGTGCAGTTGCAGAAACCTTACTACATGCTTGCTTATGCAATTATTCACATTGACTTATTTGTAAGATTTGTATGGTAGTGGTAGTGCAGATACTTACAAACTTTTACCTTTTACAACTACAATACACGCTGCTTATTTGAATCACAGATAATGTTATTAGTCGGGTAATTTTATCATTTTATTCACACTCAGTTAGTAACCTACAGTTTTCCGAACCTCTTAAAGGTTGGTAAGTGAGCGGTTTCCATGGTTAAAAAAAACGAGTATGTAATGAAACCTTACGGTCAGTAATGTACACTTTCCGAACCGGTAATTTGTGTGTGTTTTGTTTTAACTAATTTGATAAAATGACAATCATAAATTAAATACGTATATGTCAATTGTGAAGTGCCTACTATGTGTTAATATTTTACCGAAATAAACGATAATATTGTTGCGTTTTTATTTATTAAAAATTAATTTATTTAAACGACTAAAAATACGTTTACTTATTCTAGAAATATGTACACTTTTAAATTAACCGAACTAATTAAATTTAAATATCTAAGGATAAAACTTACAGAAATTTATATAAAACAATAATATGCTATCACTTACGCGACGATAAGATAAAGCCACTAACTTGTTTGTTTACACTATAAGTCACGTTCACTCGATTCGGTGTACACTGTTATTTATTTAAAACTTCGCACGTGCTAATCACTTATTTATCTTCACTTGAATAATCTTCTTAATACAGCTGCATTCGCGTTACGACAATAACTGACCTACGATCTGTCTCGTCGCTATATATAGACATACGGAAATCCTTCTCGAGCGTTCCCTACTTTTCGCTATATTTTCTAGAAAATAGATAACAGCTTCTAGAAGGCTCTTGCATTTGCAAGTAATTTCTCGAACGTTTCACTGTCCCCTTCTTAGGACTGTTCTGTCCCAGAACAGGAGACTGGATGCGACACCGGTAAAAGGGATCGTGGCGATAGCGGCAGCTTCCTCCATTTCGGCAACTTCCTTGACCATAAAAGTAACAGTCAATGGACTTTTCCTGACCCAATACTCTTCTTGGTTGGTAACTACAGACCAACACTTGAATGCCTGTTCCTCGGAAGACGACCTCCAACATGTTTTGAACTGTCCTCCAATTCAGTTGATCTAAGCCACAACCAAGCTTGGGTACTGCCAATTTCTTAACATGATGGAACTCCATTTCTCTCTTGAGACTCCATTATGTTCGCCACAGATCTTTGTATAACGGCTTGACACGTGAGTATTTCTTGGTGACCAGATAGAAAACGAAGCGTCCGTCACCACGTAGTCCTAAAACTTTTCCGACTGCCGGTTGCTGTCTTCGTAATTCATCTAGCTGCCCAAACTTCTTTTTAAACACGACTGCAACCCCTTTGGACATGTCAAGATCCTCGCTCACGCAATGTGCGATGGCGTAATCTTTTTGTGTCTGGAACAGGTCTTGTTGTTCAAGTGTTTTTCAAACGACCTCCCAACCACAATCACGTCATCCAGGTAAACCAAGCACGTCTTCCAAGACAATCCACGCAAGATACACAGGCCGAAGAGCATCACAGTGAACTGCCACAAACCAGTTCCAATCGTGAAAGCTGTTTTTTCACGATCCTTGGGTTCTAATTCTACCTGCCAGTATCCACTCTTTAAATCTAACGTAGAAAACCACTGGGATCCTGACAGGGTGTCTAGCGTATCGTCAATTCTGGGTAAAGGGTAGCTGTCCTTTTTGGTCACGTCGTTTAGCTGCCTGTAGTCTACGCAAAACCTCGTTGATCTATCCTTCTTCTTTACGAGTACCATTGGGGATGCCCATGGACTACTTGAAGGTTCAATAACGCCTTCTCTCTCCATATTCGTAATTATTTGTTCGGCTTCTTCTCGTTTTGCCAAAGGAAGTCTGCGTGGATGTTGTCGTATCGGCCGAGCGTCTCCGGTATTAATTTTATGTTTCACCACGTTAGTTCTTCCTTTGGAGCCACTCTCCAGCGCGAACACATCTTGGTACTCTTGAATCAACACTTTAACTTTAGCCAGCTGGTCTTGGCTGAGGTTTTGGCATTTGGTAGTAAGAATGTCCAATAGATGTTGTGGACACTTCTTCGGCGACGTATCTTCGTTCGACTTCACGCATCTCACAATTTGTGATACTGGCGTGCATTGGCCTACCACGGTCTTCTTTTTCAACGTTACAGGATCTGAGTTGATGTTTAAGACCCTTACTGGCATCGTGTTCTTTACTCGTACTAAGGTTCTGCCAACGAGTAGTCCCTTTTCAACTAAGTCGCCTTCCATTGGTTCAATCGCGCGTATGTAGCCTTCCCGGAGATTTCCATCCAGGCGTGCCATCACCACACTTTCAGTCCTTGCAGGCAGAATCACGTCTTCACTCAATAAGAGTCGCACGGCTGCCTTCTCTGACGAATGAAAAGGAATTTCTTCATTGTCGATCTTCAGGACATCGTTCTTCATATCCAAATGGAACCCATACTTCTTTATCACGTCCATTCCCAGGATAACTTCTTCCGTGATGTCGGCTACCAGTACTTGATGGTCGAGTACTCCAATGGTTACTTTGACTTGTCCGTGAGTAGGTATTTCGTCGCCCGTCGCCGTTCGAAGTCGTACTGTTACTGGTGATGTCTTCTCGTTTTCCAATAACATGTCAGGACGAATGATGGTCTTCGTCGCTCCCGTGTCAACCATTAACTGGACGCTTCTCCCATTGATCTTGCCATCGAGATAAATGCTATGCAACTGCTCCCTAGGCGATGCCATTTGAATGGTAATCTCCGGGGCATCGTTCGTTGAGGTCGACTTTCGCCCCATTCGGTCGACCCGTTCTAGTTTTCCGGACGCTCTTCTGGTCTTCTTTTGGGCTTAGTCCAACGGCGTCGTACGTGGCCCACTTCTCTGCAGTTCCAGCACGTCAGTTCTCTTCCTCGAGCTACTCGTTCCCGAAATACCCGTCGCAAGATGTCTTCAATGCTTTCTTCTGTGTGCGAGGATACTTCTTTTTATCTTCACTTGAATAATCTTCTTAATACAGCTGCATTCGCGTTACGACAATAACTGACCTACGATCTGTCTTGTCGCTATATATAGACATACGGAAATCCTTCTCGAGCGTTCCCTACTTTTCGCTATATCTTCTAGAAAATAGATAACAGCTTCTAGAAGGCTCTTGCATTTGCAAGTAATTTCTCGAACGTTTCAATATTTTGGAAGTAGGTTTTAATTCATTTTTTATTAGTTTTTTGTTATTCATTTTATTTAGTGGCTGATTGTGAATAAAATTGTATACAAACCTTGGCAAAAGTGTTACATTTGTCTCGAGAACTATAGTTCTCTCGACAGAAATGGAATACTTTCCGCCTCGGTATGTAATCTACTATTATTACAAAACGGACCGAATGTATGCTATTACATAGAAAAAGCATTGTTTATAGCAATCATAATTAATTTGGTTTATGTTTCTTCTCAGATTTGTTTCTATACATGAATAATATTAGCAGTCAGTACTTCACTCTGATGGCATTTGTACAATTGCATTGACATTGCTTTACCACCAATGTTTTTTACGTTGTGGTTTTATACCGTAGTTTTATTCAAAACTATTTTAAATTACCTGGGTGTAAAATCAATTTACAACGTTTACGTTCGTTATAACTCATTTACAATCAACAATAACCTATTTTGCATGCGTTTTTTAGCTGAATTTTTATAATATGCTTGTAAAGTAAGTAAAATTTGAATTATTGTACTCTAAAAATACCTGTTTTGCATATTCAGCTTTATTTTTGCAGTGTCATTTATTCATTCAAGTATTTTGATTGATCTACGTAACATTACCTCATTTAAACATCTGTAAATATGTCATCATCGAGTTACTTTGTATTTTCAGTGTACTTGGAAAGAATGTTCTTAAAATAACAACTTAATTTAACTACGTCTAATGTGACAACATTATGTACTTATTTTTATTTATGTCAGAAAATTACTGAGACGAAACGTGAATTAAAAATCATAACATTTTATTTAATTTCTTTTTGTTTGTTAACACACTATTTAATGAAACAGGTTCGTATTTTTCGATTTATTTGGCTCAAACTTTTGATTTTTTTAAATGTTTTATTAGAACTTTTTTTTATATTTGATCTTCTAAATTAACATCTCGTAATCAGATACACACTGTATGTATATACTTTCTGTTTTCTAACCAATAAACACATTTGTATTTTTTTTTCAATATTGGGTATTGTTACCATTTGGTTATTGTTATCGAAAACTCGAAAGTCCCATTGTGATTCTATTAGGCGCTGTGCATTGTACTAATCAACGAAAAAAATTTGCGCGAACAGTTTTTGATTTTCACGTATCTTGCTATTCCTTCAAGATACGGATTTTTTTTCTAAAAAAAATCGTCGTAGGCAGGATTCGAACCTAGATTGTATTTATGAATTCATTTTAAATTGTAAATATAATATCTAATAAACTGTTAACGTTAGAAAAAATTTTTATTTGAATAAATTGTTATCAAAAATGATCTCTATAAGAAACTGTAAAAATAATTTGAATAATTTACATACGTACAAAGTTATATTAGAAAAACTGTTAAAAATGGTGGATGCACCCACTTCCGGTGTTTTTATCAGACCTATATTTTGGTAGAACCGAGACAATACGAAAATCCAGCTCCATACCAAATTACAAAGTACTAGGACTTTTGGTTAGAGAGTTATTGTGGGTACATCGTTACAGACACACAGACACCCAAAAGTTTTTTTACAAAAATACATTTTTCTGATTCAGAATTGAAACGTAAAATTATGCAAAAAAAATTGCGATCGCCATACTTTTAAAGCAGGAAAATATATGTGCATCAAAATTTTTATTTGTAACAAACCACTGTTAATTATATTTTTTTTCAAGTGGAGTACTGCTCTCTTGAATTAATTATTTGAGATATAAAGATAAAATTTCATGTAATAATCACATATTGTATAATTACTCATTGTGTACGAATCAATTAATTTTTCAAGGAAAATAAATATTTCTAAAATTAATTAACAAAATAATATAATAATACAGTAATTCCAAACATTCGCGGATTTGGTTTTTCGCGGAAGTAAACAAAAATAAAAATAGTAAGCTATAACTTTTAGGGTGCATTATATTTAATTATAAAACTCAATGTCTGACTTCTATTACAGAATCGTTGATAATATATTTTTCTAATAACTATGATATATAATTTTTTTAATCAACCTAAACTTTGCTTAAATACATTTAAATTAAAAAGCTATATTAATTAACTTAAACAAGAGTATAACTTTGTTTAATAAAAAAAATTAAAAGCAAACAAAGATATCAATTATATTCAAATATACTTACGTATACAAGGTACGCTATTTGCGTAACAATACAAAAAATTATACTTTAGTTGGTTAAAAACTAGCAGAATTTGTTGTATGCACTTCACATCACGCATAACACAGAACTAATTTGTTGATTAGATGCACGACTTTTTTATAGTTTATATTATAGACTAGTTGGTGTAGGTATAGGCTCTATTGCGTTCCTGTATAAACCTGTATAGATAGGCCTGACTCACAGCGAAGCCTGTTATTACTTGTATTTTATGCACCTATCTATATTTATAATTTACTTAAGACGGAAAAATTGCTAATCATTTATTTATTCTTATTTATTTTAACTTCCGTATTAATACAAATGTGTCACAATTTTTAATTGTATATTAAACCTTGGACAGACCTTCTGACGTTGTTCAGAGACCTTAAATCAATTTTAATTTTTTGCGGACCCCCCGAATGATCCCGGTGATCTCACGGTGGGGGTCTGTGAGACCACTTTGGGAACCACAGATTTAAATTAATCAAGCTATAGCCATTTAAATTTCATAATTGATTTTAATTTTTGAACAACATGTATAAGATGTAGAGTTTATTATAATTGATATATCAAATATAATTTGTTGTTACATACACGAACATGAAAGTTAGGTTATATTTTGACAAAATTCAAATTATTTAAAAAACCTTGAGGTTTAGGCCTTATAAACGTTGTTAAAACACATACTTATTTTGGTTGTAGAATCCGAAAATGCAATAATATACAGAGGATGTTATTTAAAAAAACACTTTGATACTTTTACGGTTTTTACGACACCCTGTATAATATGAAAATTATTTTAAAGAATATCCATAATAGACTTTTCCCCCAAAGTAAAATGTTTTGAAAGTCAGGTATTTTGATTCGGAGCCGTAATGCTTGAATAACCCTGCATACATTTTATGAAAACAAAATTAAGAGAACAATTAGTTTTAAGATTTGGCGTTTAATTATAAAACATACACACTTTTGCTGTACGTTTAATATTGTAACGTTGATAAACTCTTTTTTTTCAGCTTAATGCCAAAATTTAGATCAATTATTTTTAATAATTTGCTTTTATCTAAGTACGTTACCTCACTGATTTTCATTAAATTCTAAAATAAATACCTAGTATGAAAAAGTGCGAAAGAAAACGATAACAATAAAATTTAGTTAATGAAAAGTAAAATTAGTACAGTTTTAAATTATTTTAAGCTTCATTTTTAGTTTGTAATTTTCGTGTTTGTTTAACTTTGAAGTAGCTAAAGACTTTTATTATAATCCACTAGAGTATAAGATACCGAGACATGCAACTTTATCTCATCACTGTAGTCTCGTTTTCGCATAAATCTAGCTTCTCTCAGGTACATTTCATTTCTTTCTTCTACGTGTAAGGGAATGAGACAGAAAATACGCTGTGCAAACCGCTTTTAGGACGAACGATGACCAAATGAGCATTACGTGCTGTTGGGCATTGACAACGTGTAAAAGGAAACCGTGTATCCTGTAGTTCGGGGGATGCATTTCAAACGAGGATCGTCACGGTTGCTGACGGTTTGGTTAAAGTCTCCTATTGCTAAAATGGAGGATGACCGACGTAAAGTATAGAGATCTAAATACCGCCATTAATGATCAATGCGTTTAAAATTTCTTAAAGGGACAGATTTAGAACACGAAACATTTAAATAATTTAAAATTACTTCAATATTATACAAATAATCTGTTGTTTTTCTAACGCTTGCTTAATTACATATTTATTTGGTTTTTAAATGTATAATCAAATTACGTAGTCTTCACATTCAATTAATTTGTTTTATTGTTTTTAATTGTCGGCCACGCATAAGGATGCAAGGATTAACTGATAAGCAGGGGGCTTTTGAAAGAATTTTGTATGAATACGTGTGCACGTTTTAGGTCGGGTAGAGGTGGTCTTCGTTTTAGTTTCATTATCGAGAGAGACATCAGTGGTAATCATGGTGCCACCCTTAAGTAAAGCCTGGCGACGGTCGGCCGCGGTGGAAAGCAGATGCCGCGGCCCCGCGAGGCTTCATCCCCTTACCCTACTGATCCCTTTCCAACCCTGCATCCGTCACGCACACGGGGCGCGAACACTCATCCGCTCTGCAAGGTCAATCCCTGCCCTGCTAAGTCCGTTAGTTTCTAACTGCGCACTTATACAGAACACTGACGGTGATGGGAACGTGGGTCGTCACTGCTTCACTGCCATAGAAATTTAGCAATTCCCATCAGGAGATCTAACCGCTTTTAGGATTATTACTAACGACGAGGTTTTACTCGGTTAACTTTGAAGTAGTTTCACAATACGCAAAAATTTTATTGCGAAAGTAGTATTGAACTGCAAAAACATTCTGATTATATCTTTTATAAAATATACAGGTGTAATTAAATACACGAAATTCAATTTTAATTCAGTTATAAACTGTTTACATTACAAGCAAAAAATTCGAATAGGTACTTTTAATATTTTCAAATAGTGTTTGATGTAACATGAAAAATGTTATAAAAGCATCATTATCCTTATTACATAAAAGGCATACGTAATTCTACATCGTTAAAATAAATTCGTGTATATAACAGAAACATATTTCAAGTTAACTTTTATACATATATTGAAAGAAAATTTAATTATAATAAACAACAGTATACTAGTCGGATACTATTTTGAAAGTATGTACACGTAAACAATTAGTATTATACTCAAGCACCATAAACAAAAAAAACGCAGTACTACGGATACAAAAAAAAACTGCAGTAATAAAGAATTAACATATTAAAAGCAATTTTAAAACACCAGATTAAAAAAAATTAAACGAATGTGTCTTGCCCATATAAACTCACAGAAGAAGTGAAACTTCTTTACTAATTAATTTATTTTATTTTTAATTATTGATAATAAAGTAAAATGTTCTTGGAACTCTGCCATTTTAAATTAACTGAATACTGTTTTATTTTATATTCATAATGTTTATATTCTATATAAAATTTGTTTAAGCAGCTCTTTTTTTTAAAGAATTTTTACTCATCAATAAAAAAAATTCAAAACTACGCTTCATAGACACGTGGATAGTCGCAACAAAAGCAAAGGATAGAATAGGTAATGTCAATATAAAAATCAGAAATGTAACTTAAAAAAATATAGTTTGCTGCAACGATGCTGTCCCGCTCAAAAAACAATTGGAGTTAAAAGTAATTTTAAATGTCACCTATTCAGAACCTTACTGCAAAAAATCATAAAGTGATCTGGTAATTCAGACTCTGAAAGTTACTTTTTCCAACTATTACTGGGCAGGTAGAAAAAGTCATGCTAATAAATTATGATTGCATTTAGAAGAGAATAATAAACCAATTGCCATTTTTTAACATGCAGTCAGTAAACTTTGTAAATAACAGTTTAGGATGAGTTCATGTTTTTAACCTATTCTAAAGTGTGTGCTAGTTTTACATTTACAACTGAAATAATAATTCTGATACACAAAGGACTTATTTTTGCATTAGTCGTTTAATGATTTTCGATACATAAATGAGATGTGTACTTATTTTTTACCAAATGAATAAAACTAAAATCTTTTTCACAGCAAATACCAAAAAACACTTTTCTCTCAAAAATTTTGATCATTGCATGTTTGTGTAAGTTCGCTTTTTATTTTCTAGTTGAAAACTTTTAATTCATATCTTTTAATTTGAATTTCCTGAAAGCATCTTTTTGCAAACACCGTAGAAAAAATTAACTTTATAACTTTCAAAATCCTTGCGTTACGTGAATTTATCCGTAACTTAAAAGCAGCCTGTTAGATGTATATTCCGGAGAGAGAGATAGTTGCAGATAGTTCTCGGTGTGCTAATTATGATAAATAAAAGAGCGCCAAAACGGGGAAATGAAGTAAACAAATCTTAAGACACAAATATATAACAACATATATTTATTACAGCAAGACGAGAGAGAAAGAGGTTAAAATAAACGATATAGAACTATACAGATATAAATAATTGAAAATCAATTAATAAATATTACAGATCAAATGGTGTTGCAAGCCTTTAGATTGGACAACACTTCGTACATCTAATTATCGTGTTACAATTTTAAAGTCTAACTAAACAGGTAAGCAAATAATAAAAACTTGAATCTATGCAAAATATCAGAAGCAGAACACATATCTAAATTGTACGTATTTGCATTCGTCAAATACATAAATTCATAGATAATAAAGAATATGTACTCGCGATTGTTCAATGATGCTAATAGCTATTGGCATACCTGAATCGTTTCTTAAAATTGCTAAAAGTGAAGGAAAAAGAAAAATTAGGTTAGATATAGATTGATATCACAAATAATTTGCATGAAATTCAATCAAAGAATTTTATGACCCCGAATGCGTCAAGCTTCCAAATGATTGTCACTCATAACATCGCAGGTGTGTTCTCAAGTTAATCGTTCATCATGGAAATATTTCGGCTTGACCATAAATTACGACTCGCAATTGGTTTAAGTAACCAATGTCCCGAATCACGTGTTTTTTTTCACGACTTTTTTATTATTTTTTTAAATAATTTGAATACGATTAGTCACATTTTAAATTTCAGCACATATTGTTACTAGGCATCTCTAACTGCAAACTTTTTCTCATTTCAGGAAATCTCTATCCCTAAGGCTCTAATAATAACAAAATTACCCATGTTATTCTACTTTAAGTGGAACAACCTGTGCATAGGTCCTCGTTATGTATCGATTACAACACTAGAGCGTCGTTTTTTTATGTTTAAAAAGATACGACTGATTTGCGCAATTTGACATCACTTATTAGTAAAACGTTTATCACTTGACTGTTTAAGCTTAACAAGACTTAGTCAACAACAAAATTCATTTTAGATAAGAGTAAATAGTTTGACTTTATTTTAGATTTATAGAGAACTTACACAGTACTGACGAACTTTTTGGAAAATTATCAAAAATGTACATGAAAAAACAAAACCTGCCTTACTCAAAAGAAGAGTGAGACAAGAAGACGCTCAAAAATGTTCAAAAAAATTTGAGAAATTAACAGAATATTTTAGTCAAAGATAAAGTCAAAGTATAAAAGGTAAACTCAGGAAATCGAATTTAGTGAGTTTTTAAAAAGAACACGTTGGCGCTAGTAATTATTTAACAAACAAGATTGTTAATCATTAATAATCAAAACGTTTTAACGTCGTGAAGAAGTGTAACAAGCAAACGCGTAAATATTGGCGAGATTATTTATCGACGATTACCAAACAAGTTATTTTAAAATATTTCCGTTGATCGTATATTAGTAAAACGGAAAAAATTATAAGGAAACTAATAACTAATACAAACTAACTCGTTGTTACAGCTAGTAATCGCGCAATATCATTGAATCACTGGTTGCTAACAATTTCATTAGCTGCTATACAAAATCGTTCATTAATAAAAAAATTTTTTTAGTTCATTTTAGTTCAAAATTGTCCATTATAGTAGTCTATTTTTGATAGATTATTATACGTTAATATTACTATTAAAAGCCCATTCTCATTGGGAATAAACGTAACAAATACATAACAGATACATAGTTTCTAATTTCGGGATGTACTAGAGGCAATGTATGTGTTTACAATGCTTTTTAAGAATTTGTAGATCTGTGTGATACTTATGCGCACCTCTTATGATCAAACCTAACAAATACATAAAGTTGAAATTGTTTCAACTTTATGTATTTGTTATGCAAAATTTAGTGGAATATAGCTTGCTTTAGTTGCATTTGGTAATATAACTGTACTACAAAAGTTGGTGTGTGCGGTCATTTTATTGTCAGACATGACATTTAAAAAAAAATAACTGCGTGTATAATCTTTACGCAAGATTGAAGTTACTCTTCTTTGGCGCTTGTGACAGATATTACTAAAAGTTAAGTTAAAATAAATATCATTTCAGGTTATTTTTCTTTTATTTATTGATGAAAGAGTAAAATGTTCCTGGAACTCTGCCATTTCAAATTGACTTAACACTGTTCTATTGTATATTTATCATAAATTAAAAATTTAAAAAAAACGCTTTATAAACACCTGTATAGTCATAAAGGAATTAAAGGTTACAATAGCTTATGTCAATATACACGTTAGAAATTTAAATTAAAAAAATGCTTAGTTATTTTTTTTTAATAGCTGAAACTACGTGTGCAATACTTCCGTCAGAAAAAAATCTTAGTTATTTCCAAGTTGCGCTTAAAGAAGTATGTCGACATATGTCAAAATTATGTATTATGTTCATATTATGCGTTATGTATTGTGAATTAGCACTAACAGACGATCGATGGAAAATAAATATAAGTGCATATTTAGTAGTTTTACGCGCTTGTCGTAATCTTCTCGCAAACAGGGTTTATTTAAATTTACAATTACATAATATTTAAAATATGATAAATGATTATTTTATTCAATTAGTTAGTTATAATTTTCTTAGTGTATTGTGTTGCGTTTTAGTTTTAGTAAAATTAGTTACATTTATAATCGTGTAAAAAAAGTTTGCATCAGTGGGGAACGATTTACCAACTTAATATAACGCTTGTTCAGTTCCTTGTGGCGAAAACCTTGTTTGCGCAGTATATCAAGTGAGCTGTCTTATGATATTTACGAGCAACATAACCGGCTTAAAATCACATGGTGAGGAAATACAATAACGTAGTCTCTATAGAGATCATTCCAAGACTAAAGAACCGTGAGGTGCGCGTCGGATAAATTCGGAATTTGACGATCATGTGAAATAAATTCGCACTAAAAACATCATCTGTAAACAATGTACATTAACTGTAATGGTTTATCTTTAATTTAACTAAAAAATGTATGCATACAAGACGATGAATACTTTATTATTGGTGAAGTGTGATGTTTACTTAGTATCAGTATTAATTCTACAATTGTGTATAAAGCAATAATATCGGTGATTCACAGTTGGGGTTATGTTTATTATGCCAACAATTTTTGCTGTATTTCAAGCTATACTTAGGTAGGTGTATAGGTAGCTGTTTTTAGTCTCATTCTTAATAATACTTTATTGCAGATTGAATACTAATATGGTAAATCAGCTGTAGACCTTCCCAAATATCGACTACTTCCAATTATCGTTATTTGATGCCATTGCTTAAGTATGTAATCGTAACAAAAGACAATCTATGTATGCTAATTTTTATTTCCTTTATAGGAGAATAAGTGTTATTTACATCCAGATGAGGATTCCCTTGAAAAATCACAACAAGATTGCTACTAGTTATTAAACTATATAAATAGAAAGCACATCGAAATTGAACATTACTTGTTTAAAAGTGAAACGCAAGATCTGAAAAATTGTAGTACAGAACCAACACCAATGTTTTTTTACATTATAGGTACATTGGTTGTTTAGGAAGTTGTCACGTGATGTACTTCATTGTGGTTAAACGTGAATGCTTTGGTTGTACATAATGTATTTATTTCAATTGTCGACGGTAACAATGATTCGTATTAATAAGCTTATGCCATTCATATAAATTTATGATCGACTACTTTACAGATGTATCGATTCAAATAAGTATATCTTAAAGGAATGATAAAAATGTATCAAATTTTTGTATGCTTTTAATTTCTAACAAACTTCCTAAAACCCCTACATTATAACAAAATGCATTTACATAGGCACTGACAGAAGATATTGAGAAACTCAAAGTTTACGATGAATGGTAAAGAGATTTTTCACGATACAAATGTTAATATGAGATACGACACAATCATTTTCAATTAATACAACATTTCTGGTGCAAAATAAGTAAATTTCATTAATAACAATGTTACAAACTATTACTTTTCCAGAAAAGGTTCGTTAAAATGGTTGCTTCTGACTGCAACCTGCTGCAATTCTCGTACAACATGTATATAATATAAATAAATTTTGGTTGATGACAATTTAATTTCCTAATACTATGGCAACGCTTCACAACCTAAATCTTCATCATCGGATGAAAACCACAAATCGGATTCGTCACTGTCATTGTTAATATTTATTATTAGTTCAGCAACATCATCCAATATCACTTCTTTTTTTAAAATAATCACTTTCCACTTGTTCCACATGCTCGCCACACTTTTTTCCAGTTTTCAGGTGTAATTTTTTCAAATTCTTCATCTGCTAATCTTCTAACATCTTGCATTTTAAACGTTATATTTCTTGCTGCAATGCGATTTTTTACAATAGCCCATATTTTTTCGATTGGATTTAATTCCGGATGATACGGAGGAAGGCGAAGAACAACATGTCCATTTTCAGCTAATAGCTCATCTAAAATGTACACTTTATGTTGTGGTTTGTACTGTTTAATTTTTCTCATATAACTCGACTTTCAGTGCATTTGCCTGTAAAATATGGCCCTCTCAGATAACCATTTTTTCATTTCATCTTTTTTCCAGCTTGATGTGGGTAGGGCTTGTGTACTAACATTATGATATGATGCATTGTCGACCACAAAAACACAATTTTTTGGTAAATTCGGTATTACTTTTTCTTCCATCCATTTCATGTAATTGGTGTGGTTCATTTCATCGTGGTAATCCCCAGTTTTTTGTCCCGATTTAAATATTAAAAGAGCATTTGGAATAAAACCTTCTTTACCACCACAATGAACAATAATTAATCTTGGCCTTTACTAATGGGAGCCTTTAAATTGCGATTTTTTCCATCATTCCATGCTTTTGGAAGTGTATGACTACTATGCAAATAAGTTTCATCACTGTACACCAAATATCTTCCCTCTTCTTTATATTTCTTTAAATGTCGAAGGTACTCGACTCGTTTTGCTCTAATGTCCATCTTTTCCACCAATACTTTTCTATTATCTTCAGTTTTCTTCCAACGAAATCCTAGGTTTCTCAATACTCTCCAAAATGTAGTTTTCTTTCCTTCAAATTCCACACCCGCACTTTTCACCTCCTCTAACACTTTACTTATAGTTGAGCACATTTTTGAGTATTGATGAAGGAATAAATTACTTTTCGTATGATCTCTTCATCGAATGCATCTAATGTTGACTTAGGTCTGGGTTGAGTAAACATTTTTTCTTGGTGAACAAAATTTACTGCTGCCAGGGTTGACTTGTTTCGGGTGTGCTTTTCCTTCCTTAATAATTCTCTTTACAGTACTTAGACTCACACCAGTAGCTTCAGCAACACGTTCCCGTAATTGGGATAGAGGAATTGTTAATCCCTCTTCTTTTTCTTTCTTCATAAACTGGTAAACATTGTAGACAATTTGCCGACCTTGGCTATGAACTACTTTTCGGTTATTCATTCGTAAACTGCAAACAAAAAGATTGTATTTGTTAATTAGGTAGTCAAAACTGAAAACTGTTGTAATTAAATTAATTGAAAATTGTTATTATATATTAATGCAATTGAGGTTATGTAAACCAGAAATTATGAATTATATCTTTATCATATTAATCGAATTAAAAAGTACTTACAAATCTTCAATTGGGTCATTAATTACAAAATACTGGTTGAATCGACCGGTCTTTAATATAGATCTGTAATTTAAAAAAAAATGCATTGTTAGTAATTGATAACTTTTGGTTAATTTTTACATACCTAATCACAACTTTTTCTTGGATAAGCCTTAAGAAAGACTGTTTCTTACTATCGCAACCCGCACACATAAAATATAAAACAAAAAGATGAAAAAGAATTTGTAATAACTTATGGAATAAATTTGGACACCTCAAACGCCGTGTGAAAACTGAAAAGTGCAAACGTTTTTTGGTTGGCTAGTGTATTGACATTCGGAACAAAATTGGTTTCTGCGCAGCGGTTCTTTAGTCTTGGAACGAACTCTACATATGAATGATATGCAGAGTTATTCGCGGAACTAACCGCCTTACCCGACACGTTTCATCAATGTGCTTTGCCGGAAATGACATATGAAACACAAAATTGCACAACGCCAAAACCCAACATTGAAAAAATGAGAATACATCAAAAAGCAATTGAAAGAACCAAGTTGAACATCACAAGAAAAAACAAAGTAAGAAATAAAAAAATAAAGTCGATAACGAAGATAACGGATGTCGGCATCAGAATAGGACAATTAAAATGGAGTTAAAATAGACATGTGGCTAGACTTGATACAAATAGACAAAACAATGGTTTGGAGACCTAATGAACATAAAAGAGGAAGAGGATTTCAAATTAAACGACTAGATAAAAATAGATTTAAATAGTGCAAGACCGTAAACGCTAGGAGGTAAGTATTTAAGCAGAAGAAGACAAGAAACAAACATTTTAGGACATTTTGATAATTAATTAATCCTCTGTTTTATTGTATCGCCCGGATTTCTGTTTAAATTGCTTAATTATAGAACTCAAAATTGTACATATAATTACAACAAATTTATTAGTATTTTTGCTGTTGAAAAAAATTGGAAGATGTGCTCGCCACTGCGTATAGGTTTGTCTAAAACTGTAGTATGCAATGTATCTTAGAAAAAATTGAAATGCATCAATATTTTTCTTTTTGGTTTGTAGAAAATACACAGTTTGTTAAACAAACTATAAACTGCATATTTATATGCTCAGCCTTAACTTGTTACAAAAAACGACATTTCGAAAATATTTTCACAATTTTTATAATCTAAGTAGTCGTAAATATAAGAACATGTTTTTGTTTTGTTAGTAAAAAAATGCTATACGCTGTACGGCGAAAAGATAAGAGTCAAGTCCTTCTTTCAATTTTGTATGATAATTTAAACCAATGTATGAAGAGACAAGTTTACACGGCTCAAATTAGTAAAATAGTAAATAAATTCAAAAATTATCTAATGTTTAAACTCATAGGCATTAAAGACTAGTACATAGGAAAACGTATAATTTACAATAAATGTATTTATTTAAAAAATTTATCAAACACTTGGAGGGAACAACTAAACATTTAAAACTAAAACTATGACATATTTTATGGGAGTTTAAATAACATTCTGTATAAAAAAAGACATTTAGGATGATTCAGATGAAGAAGAGTCGTCCTCCGCATGAATTATCAACGGTTCTACTATAATCTCCATTGCAATGTCAGTTTGCCACATTTTTTTCTTCTTCAGTTTGTGCATGACGAATAGCATTTTTCCAGTTTTCTGCAGATACATTGCCTACAGCTTGCTGAAATAACAGCTGAAGGTCATTCATTTTAAAGGTTGTATTGTTCTTTGCAACTTCTG
Organism: Aquatica leii; assembly: GCA_035610365.1. NCBI lineage: Eukaryota > Metazoa > Arthropoda > Insecta > Coleoptera > Lampyridae > Aquatica > Aquatica leii. The sequence continues at coordinate 55,226,298 of CM069432.1, forward strand.
CTATTATTTGACTCAATATCAACTCAATAGAATTGAATTCACACTGATACGCAGGTAAATCGCAAAACAAGTGACCGTGTTCTTTTGCGATTTCATCTTATTATATACTTTGGAATGATGACAGCCTCTCTAATAAGAAGCAGAAGTTCAGCTTTTACCATATCTGATAAGTAAACAATTGACTTGCTTTCAAACCAAGCTGCTCTGTCTTTTTTCGTTCCTGAATTTGGAATTTTCTCTGTTTTCTTGCTATGATAAGAAGCATTATCCATCACGGTCATAGAATTTTTGACCAAACAGCTTAGAATTTGTGAAAACCAGTTTTCGAAAACTTCTCCAGTCATTTCTTTATGATAATCTCCAGTTTTCTTTGACTCGAAGCATAGCAAACCATTCTTAACAAAAACGTCTTTAAATCCTAGTGGAGTATTATAAGACGATTTCCGTTGCCGGAAGGGTCTTTTAACCCTGTCGTTAATCTTTAGAAGAAAGCTTGCCTCAGAGTCACGATTTTTGTGTCTTTCCATACTTTGCTTACAGTATGACCAGCGTTCACCCAGGTTTCATCTAAAAAATACAAGTTCTTGACCTCTTACCGTACCTGTACTTTCGGTTTTCTCACCGAAAACGTCGTCTTTAGACAATCTCGCATTTTTCTTTAAGAATACTATTGCGTGATCTTTTTGAGAATCTATAACGCAAAACCATAATCACATTAAAAGATGTATAAATAAACAATTTGTTGATTCACCGATATCTAATTTCTTTAATTAGCAAACTCATCGTAGTCCTTTTCAATTGAGGTAGATTTTCCTGTAATGCCGTTAACATTTTATTCAGAGTTGGCGGTTCACTTCTTTCAAAAAAACTATGTTTTAAACGTCGAATAGAATTTTTAGCTACATCATCGATGTAGTCAATCGTGGACTGTAATACACTTTTGGTGCCTGAAGGTCACGTGTTTCTTGATATTAACAAATAATATTGAAACAACTCGAGACACACACATCTAAAATTGTTATCGATATTGATAATATTAATAACTTAATTAAAATTACCTGCGGTATTTGTAATAAACTCGATCATTTAGGCCTTAGATCTATCGGGGTGTTCCTCGGTACTAGCTTTAAAGATATTGACAATGTGTCTCTTGTCATTAATCGAAAAGTGCCGAGCTGTTCGTTTTTTAGGTGGAGACAGGGCTATAGCTTGATCCATAATTAATTAAATAAATTACCTAAAACAGAAAATGTAACTTTAACATTAATCATTATTGAATCGTTTCAATACGCAAATATATACCCAAGTATTGAAAAATACTATTTTGTCAAATGAATGGAAATAACATAAACTTAAAACTGCAAATAAGTTAAACAAAATGTCAAACATTAAACTGAAGTATGTCATTAAAGTACAGGTGTTTGTTTTGATATTGACTTAAAAATGTTAACCAATAAAAAAATTTATTTAAATTTAGCGCCGATTTGTTGGGAGGGACTTAACTCCATCTGTTCGCCGTACAGACAATAGTTCTTGGCACACGCAATGTAATTACTTTTAGGTACTATCTAAATAATGCCACTTTCGTTACGATTGCCATAGAAATCAATAAAATCTCAAATTCTCTTATTTTTTGTACAAAATAATTTGAAATTGAAAGATATTATATTGAAACGTTCTTGAAGTTATTCGCAAATTCAAGAGCCTTCTCGAAGTTGTTATCCATCTTCTAGAACGTATATCGAAAGATATGGAACACTCGAGAATGATTTTCAAAATGTGTATATATACCGAAGAAACAAATCGTAGGTCAGTTATTGCCGTAATGCGAAGACAGCAGTGTTAAGAAGATTATTCAAGTCTAAATAAATAAGTCGTTAACGCGTGTTATAAATAAATCTACGAAGTACGTGACTTTAGTGTAAACAAGTGTGTGAAGCTATCCGCGGACTTTATCTTATCTTCGTGTGAGTGATATAAATTATCGTGTAAGTGTTTTTATTAAATATTATTAGATTTAATTAGTTCGGTTAATTTAAAAGTGTACATATTTCTAGTATAAGTAAAAATATTTTTAGTAGTTTAAATAAATTAGTTTTAATAATAAAATTCGTTACAATATTATATACCAAAGTTAAGAAGTGTATGATTATAACCTAAGAGACAGATAATATCGCGAGACGCGAAGTGTCAAGGGATGCAAATCGTGCAGGTTATAATCATTTTCTCAACCAAAGTTTTCATACAATTTTTTTTACTACTAGCATTATTAAAACCATTTTACTTGTTACTAAATCATCTTTAAAATTTAAGATAACAATTTTAAAATAAAAATCAAGTGAGTGTTTTGTTTTGTGTCACTAATTTAGTAGAATTAATTTTGACGTAATTCGAAATTGTGATTTACAACACAAAAATAAACGGATAACTTAAGTTTTTATTGCTACAGTTATTTAAATTCGTTAAAAAAATTATTACTTTAAGCATTTATTGTATACAAAATATATTTAATTCAATAATATTCATATTTAATAAAGCGCGAACTTCAAATAACTTACATTTTTAAAATCAAATTAATTTATTTAAGGAATGATTTAAATTCTTAAAATAGCATTAAATAAAATCTCTTGTCCCTGGTAGACAGTTTCGTAAACTTTTTTTTTAAAATGGTTATAGAATTATCAGAAAATGTAAATATGTTCGAAGTTCTATTTCACAACCTACTATTATGCGTAATGATGAAACATTTTTTTTATTAAACTAAAACTAATTAGTTTATTCCTTAATTTCAAAGTAATAATTTTTTGTTTGTTATGTCAGGAATAGGCGTTCTTTGCATTCTTATACATGAAGTTTATAAAAAATAGTTTTTTTTTTTAAAAACGATTTCCTTTTTTATTTCTTATGTTTGACATTTTCCTGGCAGTGTACTGCAATATAATTTTCTTTATAAAATAATTCTGATGCTGTGTTAAAATAAAGTTGTGTGTTTATCTACAAGCATTTACATTCGTATAGAATAAAAGTGTAGTAATTTTTAGAGTAAACAGATAATTAAGATCCACAAAAACTAGAACTTTTAAATACTTTTATTTGTAATAACAATGAAAAGTGCATCTTCTTTGTCAAAAATGCGCAGTTCGTAAATATCCGTATTACAGTACAAGTAAAGTAGTCGTATAAGAAAAATGTTGAATTTTATTACTACAAGATTTTTACGACAATGCAAGAATTTAAAAAAGCGGTATTATTAAACTAGGTCAGTGTATTCTAGAAGCTTATTTCTTTCTGAAAAAAAAATAATTAAACTTGTTGCAAATGTCAAGAATTTTAGTATGGACGCTTTATTGCTCAAATTGCTTTGTCCAAACATCCTTATACTTCCATAAGAAAAATTGTGTTATTTGCGTGTTACTTTCTGGGTCGCGCTACTGAAACGGATCGGATCATCCTTAAATTGCAGCAATTTATTTGAATTTTCTGTTATCGTTGAAAAAGTAAATAAATAAACTATTTGTTAAACTGCTTTAAATTTTAAATTTATCTGCCGTTTTTTTTTAAATGTACGGAAATTTCTACACGTGGTTTTTTATACCTTGCATTCTTTAACCTGTAGTAATGGTTTCATTGACACTTTTATCGATGTTATGGAATATTGGCAACATAGTTAAGATTCCGTTAACGATTTGTGTAAGATATCGATCCGAAAATAGTTAAATTACAATTTATATAACAAATATTTGAGTTTATTAATTGAAAGATGATACCAACCATCGCGTATTATCTAAAAATAAATATTCAGCAATGGTGGGCAAGTATTCCTTTTTGACTTTGCCGCATTGCGTGCATGTTACGCTCGATAGCAGAAGATTAAATCACAAAGAAAGGATCCTTTGTCTACAAAAAAGATATAAAGGGTTTTTTATTTTAATTCGCTGATAGACATAACAGGTGCTAAATTTTCAACCATTAACTTTTATCCCGAAATACACAACTTGTAATTATTATTATATCACCTGGAAGTTGTATAACACTATTTGCTTCAATTAATATTACGTAATCTCAAATGGGTTTAGTACATTACCACTTTTTCTAGATATTTTACATTTTAATCGTAAGCTTTGTTGTTATAATTCGTAAACATTCAGTTTTTTGAGTTATCGGATAAATAAAAGTATGTTGAAAATATGTCAAACCGGCCAACATTTTTATGTAAAACACTGATTATTTAAAGTGAGTTGTGCAATCTGTCTTTATCTACTCTAAGTGAACTGGCAATCGTCCAAGAGGCACGTTATTCTTAATATTAGTGGTGTCTAGTCAAACTAGACACATCTAAAAGTGCTATAGCAGCTATTGTAAAATTTATACAATACCTAGTTATGTAAGAAGTGCACGAAAAATGTTATAATTATTTTTTGCCGATTGCAATTTGAAAAGTATTTGAAAATAAAATTAATTACTTTTGTTAATAAACTTGTCGTTTTAAAGCACTATAATAATTATTTCCTGAGATTGATTGTTCAATAAACTTCTTGAGCTTTAGATTACCTATACTTTTACCGTAACATTGAATAATTGTGACGATTTTAATAATAATTAAATTAAAATTAATTCTAGAAATGCATATTCTATAAATTTAAAACATTTTTTCATTTGGAGTAAAATGTTTAAGTTTCAATTTTCGTGCAGGAAACGCAGAAAAATCCGGTAACTATACCTCTACTTTAATTGATCTTCACGTATAATTGGTCGTGGACACAAAGTTTTATTTTTTGTTCCTAGTGGATTCAATTTTTTTGTTTTTTTTTTTAGTTAATGTTACTGCTTTTACGAATTACTTTGTTGTTATTGCTTGCGTTTGCTTCATAATTAATGTACTTGACGAGTTAAAGAAACATTCACATCGATATACGAAACGTCAGTAAGAAACAATTGAATGGCAATTAATATTTTCTTTGTATCGTTACTTGATACTAAGATATAAACTATCACTTATAACTACGTTAACATAGATAAATAAATAAATATTAGTCTAACCTTCGCTCAATGTTATACAATTTTTATATAAACATGTCAAAGCAATAATTTTTTTTAAATCATTTTATAATTAAAAATCAATAATTATTCCGCAAAAAAATTCATAAAATTTCAAATCAAAATTATATGACAAATTTTGCATACAGGACAAATTGATCTAATAACTAACTATTTTATTGTGTAGTGTTGGCAAAACAAAAGATGTAGTTATTTTTAAAAAAACAAGATGACATCTGTTTGTCAATGTTCTCTTTTCCTTATTTTTGATAAACAGCACTCAAAGAACTCAACTATCGCACTCCGTGCAAAAAACTAAAAATAACATACTCTTTTTGAATTACCTAAAATTTCTATTAATTACCAATAAATAAGAATTAGAAGTATTTTAAATAAAAGTTTAAGATTTGTATTTTGATCTCTTATTGTAGGTACACAATTAATCGGATTCACTGGCGATGATAGTTGGTTTCAGTGATATTAATCAAATCAAAAAACACCACCAATATAATTTCAGTGTATTCGTTGTTGATTTTTTAATGAAGTAAGTCAATCGCAGTAGATTTTACTCAAACTCATGTACATTATTCTGTCTATTGCTTATAATGGTGGCAGATGTTCTGCTGAATACATGATAGACTCAGAGCATCCACTAAAAGTATTAATTTTGACATGCTCTTTGATAAATTTTCTTTTGTTGTACTCACTGGCGGCTGGTCTATAAGGGCTCTAAAGCGCGAGCCGCCCAGACATTTATGAAAATAAAAAACGGTACAAATTATTAGGTATGAGTTAAAATATGTAACATATTTATAGGATATAAGTATCATATGCTTTTTATGATTCTAAAACATTACTTTAATATAGTCGTCATTCAAAGCAACAAGCATTTTAAAAAATGTAGCCCACCCTAAGCCCGACCTCACAAGCCACCACTGTTTATACTTTAAAAACGCCCTATGTAGTGACATTTTTTGAACGTAATTATAAATACTTAATAATTGTACTTATAGATCTTAACAATGATTAAAGTTACCAAAAAAATAAGGTTTTAATATTCAAAAAAGATACGTTTGCAATATTCGATTTGTTTAATTTGTTCAAATACAAATACAGAAGTCGAGTGGAGTAAAATCAGAAGATCTAAAAGGACTTACACATTAGCAGGCTGTCGATCCGGCGGCCTGCACAGTTCTGGACTGCTTAGGCCAAAACTGTGCGTGTATAGCTGAATCAAACGGCCTGTGAAGTTAACAAAATTGGTCGGACCGATTTCTGTCTCTGCTTGAAAGTGATCTGCACAGACTTGCTAAAAGTAAAATGTGGTTGCGAAAGAGGCCGAATGCTTTACTTTAACTCAAACGTCAAACAATAGATATCTCTGTAAATTCCTTTATTTCCGAATTTATAAAGCTTTATAGAGCGAATCCATGTCTTTAGAAGGTAAAAAGCAAGAATTATATGAATAAACATATGGAAGGCATGAAATTGATGCTTCCGTAAAGAAAGTCTACGTTGTTAAAAAAATTGATAAATTGCGAAGTTTATTTCGCAAATAATTGAAGAAGATGAACAGTTCTAAACGTTTAGTTATGAAGGAGACGGAGGTTTATGGTCATTCCTCTTTTATGGTACTACAATCTCTTCACGTTCTTAATTGACCAAGAAACACCTATGCTTGGTATGTACATCAAGTACTGAAGAAAACAACAGCGATGAAGATGACGCTATGTTAATTTTAATGTGCACGTTACAGCTGATTAAGAAAAGTTTATCAATTCGATCAGTACTATTATTTGCTTGAACGTACTGAACTGACAAAATTACAATTTTTGTACGGCCTCTTTAGAAGTCGTGTAACGGAACCTTATACATCTGTTATTATAGTTTTCGTTTAAAAATAATGAGAATAAATGCTCCAGCAACAGTGATGCTTTTATCATTACGCAACTTTAAGATAAACTTGAACTGTCAAGCGGTTTTGAAAAAAAATCATTCTCTCTAGGTGGTCTCCAAACACATCAAACTTAAAAATTAATATTGGTGATTCAAATCCAGTTCAAACATTACAAACCATAACAGTAACAAAATTACAACAATAATATTGACCCAAAAACTTAAACAAATTTTGTTTTGCTCACTCCCATATCAGACTTTATAAATATGATTCTTCTCTACTTTTTCGACGATTATATGTTTGTTAATTATAGTCAAATTAAACGAGAAGCGAATTTACGAGAACAAATAACGCGGAAAATGAATAATTAAAATTTAAAAATGTTTGTTGGTAGTACTTGTAGTAATACCTAAAATGAAAAGTAAAAAATTATATGTCAAAACTTTGTATTAATTTTATGTCGATTTGTTAGCGTTTATTCTAACTGTAACTATTATTGATTTTAGCTATTCATTTCTATTTAGAAAAATTGTAAGCGTAATTTACATGGTATAAGGGGTTATATGGAGTTACCAATTTCAAAAAAATTGATTTATTTTAATTGCATTTTTTAAATGTACATATATTTGAATATATTTTTTGCAAATTTCAAATGGATACGACAGATATTTTTGGTGATGCGCGTATATTTGTAAAGACGCTCGGAGCGTTACAAAGTAGTGATGAGATATTTAGTAGTAACGTTTATAACAGTTCCAGTTATCTTGCAGTAACGGTTACTATAAACGGTTACAGTTATAACTGCCAAATATTATTAAACTTGATACATACTATAAAGTACGAATCCAATGACATCGGTTGCATTGTAACATAACAGCTTCAACTGATAAGTCACGTAGATAACACCAAAAATCGTTCTTTGTGGTTCAAAGGCAGTGGAAATAGCAGCTAACACCGCAACCGGCATGTTTAATAAAGGTATAACATTTTTTTTATATTAGGTACATAAGTACGCTGAAACTATCAATTAGGCTTGGTCATGCCTACACCAAAAAAGAAGATGCAGAGCGCGTCAAATCTCCGACTTGAGAGCGCATAGGAGCACGCGCGAGGGAAGAATGGTTCACAAACAACAACAAATTGGAATATTAGAAGCTACTGATGATGCGGAGAATTCATCTTGTTCCTGGCATAGATGTAAGTAAAAAAAAAATTACGGTGCGTGTTGTCTTTTCAAACTTTGAACGAGTTTTTCTCAAAACGGTGTTTTCATAGTCGGTGAGTACGATTTCGGTCTGAAATTTTAACACAACCTTCTCAGATTCATTAAGGATTAAGCAAACGAATAAAATTTACAATTGTTTCTATTTTTAACTAAATACCAACGTTTACAGACATAACCTAAAATATTTAATTTTATAAACTAAACTCTTTTTGCTCTATACGTGTCGTTTAAGCTAATGCAGTAGTATCCGCGCAGTCCTAAATGATTTCGTTTTCAAATTTTATAATTGTGGTGCACTGAATATTTGTACAACTCTTTTAAATTATGCTACGGAAATAACTGACCTGTACGGATAATGTATCGTATTATCTGTTAGTCGTAGAAAAAAATCTTTTCTTTACAGTTTTTATTTTGGCAGAAGTAGAAATAATGTTCATTAGCAAATTAACCACTTAGACAATAAACTGAAGCAAATGATAAGTTAATCGTACTAAGCACTTTTTTTTCTTACCAATTAAGCTTGGAACATTCAACAAACCAAAACAAGAATGTAATAGAAATTGATTATAATTAATTTTCTATTCACATACGTTTGGTAATTATTTATTTCTTTTATTAAGCAAAAAACAAAATTCGTACGTAAAATAGTGAACAAATTATTGAAAAAAAGAGAACTGTTTTTTTTAAGTTACATGTAAAAATATCTTTTCTTTTCGTGTGTGAAGTATATTCGTGGTATGGTAAGTACTTGAGTACTAGTATATGTAATTTAAAAACATTTTCATGGTGTTATAATAGTATATTACATAACGAGAGTTGTAAGTAGCTTATATTATGCTAGTAAAAAAGTAGCGCGTAAGCCGCGTAGCGGCGAGCGTGGTAATTTTACGAGCATGTAATAAGCTTATACAACTCTTGTTGTGTAATATACTTTTTCTACGAATACTTTTATTCATAAAAATGAAAAGGATAAATGCAACGTTTATTAATTTAATTTGTCAAAATCACGTCTTCTAATTCGTTTTCATTGTTACTCAACGCAATTGACTGAGAAGGCTAATGTGACATTTTACATGTTTCTATAAAACTGAAGCGTAATTGTTTTTCTTACGTGCTAGTCATTACGTGTCAGTATCTGTTCTATTTACTTAACAACCAAATACCAGGTAATATGCCATTTACTAGTAAGAGAGTAGAAAAAGATATTTACAGAGTTTGATGGAAAAAAGCAACTACAAAATCGATCTTTGTTAATAAAGGTGTTCATATGATAAGCGGTTGCTACTGGCACAATAAAAGTCTTTAAAGTGTTTTTTTACTGTATTATGCTTGTTAATTACGGTAATTTGATGCTAAAATTAATTTTTTTTGTTATAAATTACTTTCTAAATCTCTTGATTATATATTTTATTTGGCTTCTTTGTTGTTTCTAGTTGTGTCTGTTTGTTTCTGTTAATTGCTTCTTCAAAATTTGATTTTAAGTTTTGCTACTTTACCTATCAAGTTTTTAGATTTAGTGTTGTTATTTCTTATTGTCGAATACATTTTTTAGAACTTGCATTTACGTTGTTAACTGGATAATTGATATTATTTATTATCAATAAAGTATGCCTTAAACAAGTGTACTTAAAAATAACATTTTTTCTTATGTCATCAATCTAAAATGGTATGTAATTTCTAAAAGATAAAAAGTACATTACAGCAGTATAAGCATATGTGGTATAATTCAATGACATTTGTGGGGATAAACCAGTTTGAATCTGTTACATAACTTATTTGCAGCACCTGCTAATTGTTTTTTAAACGTATGGTAATTCGTACAATTTCTTTATGCGGGCGCACCTGTAAGTCATCTTTGTCAATGTCAAAATATTTTCTTTAACGTAAAAAATATGCAGCAAAATCGTATTTCTCGTAAATGTGACATTAATAGTAAACCAGGCTTTTGTTTATTGCGGTTGTAACGAATTTGATGAAGTTATCAATATTTTATGAGTTTTACATACTGTATTAATATAGACATTAAGCTGTGTATATAAATTTGAGTTAAGTTTGTTTGTGTTATGATTGATGATAATAAAAACAAAAGATGGTTACATTTTTAATTAATACTTTTTAACTAACTATAGTATATACTTTAATGACGTTTTTATTGCTATTTCTACTATTTTTGGTAGTGTTAATTGTAATATTAATAACAAAAATATAATATTACAGTTATTACCGTTATTTTAATTACATGATTAAATTAAAATTGTTTAGCACTTCTAATGCTTCATCCCAACAAAAACACGATAACCACTTGCAGCAAAATCTTATTTAATCGCACACCGTAATCAAAGCAGAACTGTAGATGTTAGGAGAAAAAAGTACTAGTGCAAATCAATAGAGAATTAAAAACGAATCGAGAGTGCCATTAAAAAAAATCAGTTTCAGCAATCTGAAAAATTTTAAAACTGGCGCTCTCATAAAATAAGTATGGCGAATTAGTAAAACAGTACTGAAAATTTTATGCTGATATTATACAAAGACACTAGAAACCTAGGCCGGAGTAATGGTAACATTTTTATTTGTCAAAAATCACTGTTAATTATAATTTTTTTTAAATGGAATGCTGTACTGTAACTCTCTTGAATTAATTATTTGAGATGTAAGGATAAAATTTCATATAAATGTCACATATGATGTAGGTACTCATTGTATCTCCAGTGCTATTGCCTACGGAATGATTTTTGATTACAAATTATTTTACTTCGTACACTGATAAATTTCTAAGTATTTTTATTAAAAACAACTGTTGTATATACATTTCATAGTATAATTTTTTTAAATCTTACGAATAATTTCATGTTTCACATGATCTTAACTTTTATCATTAAAATATCAATATTAGACCAAATGATGACAGTTACATTCTGGCACATGAAAAATTAACATGGATGTAAAGACTTAATACACCAATAGATAATTTGCTTTAAAAAAATTGTCCATTTTCTTCATACAAACAAAAATTATTTAATTGCTGTGATGCCAAACCACGGTAGAAATCAATTAGATTCTTGTTTTCTAAAATTTTGGAACATTTTGTTTTGATAATCCTAATAATAAATTTGTTTTATAATATTATACCATCTATACTGCATGCTAAATGGGGATACATTTTGTTTATATATAAACCGACTAGTTTCAGCTCTTGGCTTGTATTTAAATATCTTTATTTCTTGTCTTACTTTAATTTCGGAGTCCATATAACATTGCTGGTAGTACATAATTTGCCATGAGTTGCCATAGTTTTTTTTATAAAATTAAATGTCACAGAAAGTGACGGAAGTGAAACAGTAACTTTTACGTTGGATGCTGTAAGAAAATAGTTTCTCCATTAAGACCATCCTTGGGAACCTTCTTGCTCTGCTCCTCTTATTTGAAATATAGGAGTATCATATGTAGCCCTATAATTGCGCATATTATCTTAAAACTCTATACTTGTTGTTGCAAAACAGCTTTTTCTTGTAGATTCAAATCAGAATCTTGATACGATAGTTTCAATACGGTTTCGAACATAGCAAGTTTCATCCCGCGTTGCAGATCACAAATAAAATAATTATTACTTGTTCACCTTGTATATGTTTTTTATATCTAATCCATTTATTATGAACAAAATCATGTCTAGCTAGTAATTAAAAAAAAGAATTGAGTGTTGTCATAATAATACGATTGTAAAAAATAGTTATGTGCGTTAATTAAAAATAAAAACTTTCTTCAGTTTATATTGGCATATATAGTTTTATTTCCACGTACAAACCAACAGGTTAGTGGCCCAGTAATGCAATAGTACGAATATAAGCCAATATTGTAAAATGATGAAGAAAGTTGTGTCGTAAAGTAAAGTTTTTTCATTAAAGTAAAGTAAAACAAAAGTAAAGGACAATGGAAAATTAAAGTGTAAAATGTACACTTTCAAGATTGAATAATAACAATTATCAAAATTGGAAATTTCGAGTTAAAATGATTTTAATTAAAAAAGGTTATTGGTCAGTAATTGAAGAAACTAAGTTTGAAAATCCAGATGTTTCATGGACAAGAAAAGACGAGAAATCACAAGGTACAATTTCGTTAAGTGTAGAGGACAATCAAATAGTTCATATATGTAAGTGCAAGACGGCAAAAAAGATATGTGGGATAAACTTCAGAAAGTGCACGAAAGGAATAATTTATCAAATAAGCTTTATTTATTAAGAAAACTTTGTCAGTCAAGACTGGAATGTAAAACGATATCAGAGTACATAAGCACCGTACTTGAATTGGTAGATAAATTCAGAGGAATAGCCGAAATCAAAGCTGATTTTCATGTAACTGCTCTTTTACTCGGAGGTATTTAACTTTGGTGACTGCATTAGACGCTCGTCCTGATGATGAGCTGAAATTAGAGTACGTAAAAAGAAAGCTGATTGATAGAAAAAATGATGATTCAGAAGGAAATAATGAAAAGGCAATGAAAGTGGATAAGTTTAAGGAAAACATAAATAAAGAATTACGTGAATGTTACTATTGTCAAAAAAAAAGAAACATAGAAACTCATGAACCAAAAATGACAAAGAAAGAGAACGAAGATGAGTTTTGTTTTATTGAACAAGAAAATAGCAGTAAAGAAGAATGGTTTGTTGACTTGGGGGCTACCAGTCATATGTGTAATGATGCGACAAGTTTTAAAAAAATTGAAAAAAAATGTTTTGGCAGAATAATGGTGGCCAATGGACAATACATAAAAATTGAAGAAAGAGGTTGTATATTGTTGAAAGACAAGATAAATAAAAGCGAAAGAAAAATAAGGTTAGTTCATGTTTTATATGTTCCAGAGTTGCAAAACAACTTATTGCCAGTATCAATTGCTGCTGGTTCTACGGTAAATTTTGACAAACATTATTATTATGTAAAGACGAGTAATGTATGTATTCTAAAAGCAAAGTACACAAATGGTTTATACAGAACTGAAGGTGAAAAATGCAATCGTAAAAATGTCATGTGTGAAAGTTGCAAATTGTATGCATATTTGGCATAGGCGTTTATGACATAGAAATCTAGAAATAATAAAAACATTGGTTACAAAAAATCTTGCAGATGGAATTAAAATTGACGAATGCAACGTTGTAAAGTAATGTATTTCATGTGTGAAAGAAAAGTTAACAAACAAACCTCATCTTCTTAAAGTAGTGTCAAATGACACACAACTTCTCGACATAATACATAGTGATGCTTGTGGTCCTATGAAAACACCAACAGTAAGCAAGAAAAAATACTTTGTGTGTGTGTTACTGATGATTTTTCAAGGTATTCGACGGTTTATTTAATAAACTCAAAAAATTAGGTTTACGAAAAATTACAAGAATTTTTGACTGAAATGAAAAATCAGTTACCCGATAGTTTTTAGAAGCGATAATGGTGGGGAATACACCGGAAAAAATGTTCAAGCATTACTGAAGAAATTTAGAATTAAATTTCAATCAACTGTACCCTACTGTCTCCAACAAAATGGAATTTCAGAACGAAAAAACCGAACTGTTGTAGAATCTGCTCGATGTATGTTGCTGGATGCAAATTTGCAATATAAATCTTGAGGTGAAGCAATAATTAATGCAAATTACTTGTCAAATCGATTGCCAACAAAGAGCAAAGATCGAACACCGTATGAAATGTGGCATGGTAAGTAGCCTAATTTATCACATTTGATTACGTTCGGAAGTCAAGCATTTATTTATGTATGTTAATCCAGAAAAACAATCAAAACTAGAAAACAGAGCAACAGAAGGAATAATGATCGGCGACAGTGAAACAAGCAAAGAATATAGAATTTTAGATCTAAAAACAGATAAAATAATTATTAGTCGAACAATTACTTTCAATCAATTTATAAATCAATCATTTTAAGAAATAAATCATTGTAAAAACAATGTAGAGAAAACTAAAGGTAGTCTAGATCTAAATAAAGAAGAAAAGAGTAACGAGAATTTAGAAATAGAAAACAGACAAATATGAAATGCAAATTAAGTTAAGTACGGAGTTGACTACAACGAACCTTTTTGACCAGTGGCACGTAATTGTATAATCAGAATAATGTTTGCGTTGTATGTAAAATTTGATTTAGAGATTGATCACATAGATTTTGACTCCGCTTTTCTTAACGGAGAAATCTCTGAAACAATTTATGTAAATCAGCCAGAATATTTTATTGATGAAACAAATAAAAATAAAGTTTGCTTACTTAAAAAAGCAATTTACGGTTTAAAGCAGTCTTCAAGAGTATGGAATAACAAAATTAGTAATGTTTTGTTAAATTTAGGTTTCACTTTGCATTTTCTTTAAACTTGAGAATCAGGCTATTATAATTGTTGTTATATATGTTGATGATTTGCTATGTTCAAATAACGTAACTGTGAAGAATAATGTCAAAAATAAGCTTTCAAAAATGTTCAAGCTTAAATATTTAAGTAAAGTAAAACATTTTTTGGGAATGAATGTTGAACATGCAAAGACAAATGTAATAAGGATTAATCAAAAGCAATACATATTAGATTTATTGCATAAAATTGAAATGACAGACGCGAAAACTGTTTTAACACCTATTGAAATAGGTTTAAAACTCAAACTAAATAAAAAAACTTTTTTGAATGTTCCATATCAATATTTAATTGGTTCTTTAATGTATTTAGTCGTTCATACAAAACCTAACATAGCATATAGTGTTAGTTACTTAAATCAATTTAATACAAAATTTGATCAACAACACTAGAATCATGCTAAAAGAATTTTACTACTACTAATAAAAGTTTAACATTTGAAAAATCAGGTAACATTGTAAGTTTTGTAGATGCTAATTTCTTGAATGATTTTTGTGACAGAAAGTCATACTCGGGTTATGTTTTCAAAATTGGAAATGGTGCCATATCTTGGAAATCACATAAGCAAACTTGTGTAGCACTCTAAAGTACAGAAGCTGAGTACACTGGTATTTCAGAAGCAACTAAAGAAGCCGTTTTTATTAGAAGCTTTCTTTCAGAATGTTGTGAAATAAAAAGCTCTGTTGTTTTGTTCAATGATAGCCAAAGTGCTCAAGAATTTGCAAAAAACCATATATATATTTTAATAGAACAAAGCATATAGATACAAGGTATCATTATGTTAGAGAAGTAGTTTCGAAAGGTCTAATTGAAATTCGTTATTTGTGTACAGAACAGATGGTAACTGATGTTCTCACAAAAGGTCTGCCTAGTATTAAACATAAGTTATGTGTTGAAAACTTTAATTTAAAATAATCAATGGATTAAGGAAAGGTGTTGGTATTTTTTATATCTAATCTATTTTTTATGAACAAAATAATGTATACCCAGTGATAAAAAATAAATTGAGTGTTACATTTTCCATCTTTGGCTTCATATATGTACTTCATGAATGTGATCACTATCCTCCTACTGTGTTCCTATTCTAAACGGTTTTTTACCGCAGCTTCATAATCTTCAGTTTCAAAATGAGTACTAACTGCACAGGTGTATATGGGACTCTTATTAAAATAATGTCAACTTGCACAGAGAGAAATCTTTGTATATTTTATCTACAATTGTTAATCAAAAGTACACAAATTGGGTCTGAAAAAGTGATAAGACCAATTTGTGCAGTTTTATTGCATTCATTTGTGTAGAATAAATTGTACAGTTTTTTTAACAATTTGCAGTAAAGTTTTGCACAATGTTGTGATACCTTTTTAAAACTATGCTTGAAGTATTTTTACCCAATGGTATGTTAAATGTCTAACAGCGTTACGTTATCTAGACCCATATTCTCTTTGGTTAATTTTGCACAATATTGTGCAAATTATTATTATTTCGTTTAGCTTCTTATTGTACAACTTTATGCATCTTGGTTAAATGTTATTTACTTAAAAATAACATATATTGGGTAAATTGTCAATAAAACATTACAAATCTTAAAAGCATTATTTATTTACATTTAAATGGTATACTTATTTTATATACTTATTCTTTTCGTCGAGGGATATCTTAAAATTCCATTACTTGTTGTTATCGATTCACACAGATTTTTTATAAATGTGGTTGATTTGCCCGCTACAGCTACAGCAGTTAGCAGTCACATTTTTAATAATGTTTTTGCTTCGAAATGATGGTTTTCTTCAATTTCGATTTCATGTTGATAAATAACAGCTGAAACAATACAGAAAGTAAGTAATGTAAAAATCTCCAGCAAAAATTAGCTGTTGTTCGTAGAATTAAGTTAACACTGGAATTAAATACAGATTTTAAAGCGATGAATGAGGTTATGCAAAGGTTATACTTAAAAAATGTTATAAATACACTTACCTGGTTCAAATAACAGCGTTTAAAAGTCTTGACAGAAACTGACTGAATAACTACGAATTTTTCAGAAAACAGGAGGTAAAGATGTAAACAAACCCAACGCAATCAAGGAATTTTGATTGTAGACATTTTTTCAAGCGGATATACTTGCTAATTGTGATTGGTTGAAACATTTATCGCTTCAAATTTTTAAAGTTAGTTCACATATTTTCCGAGAACTTTGTTTACTTCGACGCTCTGCATGCGGTCTGTAAGTGTCAACATCAGCGTCTTTACATACAACGCGTTATCGCTTATCGTTATCGTTCAATTTTTTTCTTTGTTCCGAGTTTAAAAGAACTGCATAATCTTATTGTAATTATCAAAGCTGTACGAGAAACTAAAACAAAATTGTGCAAAATACTAGCACATTGTTGTCGAATACAAAACATACTAAAGTTTATAATATTTTTCAAACAATTTGTCAAATAAAACTTCATAACCTATTTATCCAAACGTATTAAATAAAAGCGTGCAAGCCTATGGTATAAATATAAACAATTGTAGTAATATCATCAACAATACAGTTATGCACAATGTTGTGCAAAATTGTGATACAGCATTTCTCTCTGTGTGATTGTGAAGAAAACTTAATCCACTTAATGAAGTGAACATTTTCTATAGTTCCTGCAGAAGAAGTAGAAGCAATTGGTATTAATTTCCGTTTCGCATCATACTACTTTCCACCATCAACGCCAAGAACTAAGTCAGATTTAGTACTAGTCAGTTTTAAACATCGACATGCTAACCATCTTTCTAACTGTAACTTTGTGTTATCTTCAATGCTCGCGTTCGGATTCAGCACTCGGAACGTCAAGTGGCTTAAGAGTTATCGAAGCGTCTACTAATAATAATTCATGTAATAACAAATACATGTTAAATGTATACAATTATTTACTTATCAAGTGTATAATATATGACTGTGTTAGTCTTGAAAAAGGCTGTTTGTTAAAAGGTAAAGGTGCAGGGTAATGCAAACAAAATAGAAAAAAGGAACACATAAACATAAAACATAAAAGATGACAAAACAGCAGAAAATGGTATTAAAAGGAAAAAAAACGATAAAAGGTAAGGTTAAGATTATGAATTTTTTAGTAATAAATGGTGCAAAATGTTTATGTTCTCATCTATTGTGATCAGTAATTAAATTTATTATACAAGATATTGCCTTAGGCGAGTTTTAATTCTTTCAGTAGACCTTACGAGCTGTATTATTTAAAATAATCACAATTTCACAAATGTCAACAGTTACAAGGCATATTCGCACCTATCAAATAAAATTTAATAAATTGCTTGTAGGTAATTTATAAAAGGAATCACTATTTTAACTTTGTAACTTTGAGAAATAAAACACTCATACGATTGGCGCGTTTGTGCTATTTTCGCTATGTAACATTTAATGGATCAAAATGTTGGTCAATAATTATAAACGTTTCCACTTAGAGATGCTTAAATCGCCAATTAGCAAAAAAAAATTCATTTTGCTTCTAATATTTGACGTAAAATCTAGATTTTTTTGTACAGTTTATAAGATTAATATATTTTTAAATTGTTCGCACTTGATTGACATTTACGAAAAACTATATAATATGTGTTGTTCAGGTAGTACTTACATTTTAATAAACGTATTCATAATTTTGTTTTGAAAAATTAAATAAAGCAATAGTTTAACAAATTAAACAATTTTTCAATTTGTAATTACTTACTGTTTTACTGAATTTACAATGCACAAGTCTGATTAAATTTTGAAAACTTGTTTATGTGCACATCTGTTTGTAAGTAATCGATTATCAATACCAAAAACGAGAATAAGAAAAAGAAAAGTGACTTTTAAATTATTTTAGAGATGTTACAGTGAAAAATAAATTAGTAATTAGATTTCAATAAATTTCATTAAGGGTGAAGATCTTGAAATGAATTTTAAGTGAAGTCGTACAATAAAGCTTAAGTAACACTTAACAAAAATCTATAAAAAGTATCATAACAGTAAACAGAATTTTATTAAATTTTGAAGAGCAGTTTTATTACTTAATAAAATTGAAGTTTCCAGATTTTAGTGCGATGTTGTTGAACAATGTGCTTGACGTAGATAAGGGTATGTGCTTTCTAATTTGTTTCTGTTTAATTACAAGTGTTATGGTAAAATTCACTAAGTAGCGGAATAACGTTTTTGGCGTTGAATTGTGATAAACGTAAATATGATTAAATAGAGGACGACTTTAAGAGGAATCGTCTTTGTCCGAGTGTGGGTGAAATTTAGACGCAGTAATCAATATGTACGGCAAAATGTAGGTAGCTGTGAAAGGTTGCGTGTGTGTGTCATGACCCGACAAGTCGTCCACCGACAAAGAGACGTCGGTATACTATTCTAGCTATTTCCGGTCCCTAAGTGCGGACCTGACCGCGAGCTGAACGCGACAGCTGCGGGTAGATCACAGAGGACGCGGCGCGGGTCGCGGACCGTACACTAACAACGGACGTTTGCCGCGAGCACTGGCGGCCATTGAACAGCTCATTGTACCCTTCCTTTTGCACAGCCTGCTTACTACCCACTCACCCTCATCTGCCTACTTTAATGCCACATATCATACGTGTCAGCCAATATCCAGATGCTTGCAATAATCGACTAGGGCTTTATCGTATTGAGACCCGCGTGCAGTTGTCTGCAATTAATTATATGCAATTTGCAACCTGCAATACATCTATTGTCGCTGAAACTCATTGTTAAACGTCATTCCAGATATCAAAGTGATACCTACATTTTAATAAATTGAGAATAACACTGAAACCTTCGCGGCATTAATTTATTCACTCTTTCGGTAACTGCTTAAAAACGGACAATTATCTTTCCTTTAATTGTTGTAGGATAATAGATTATTACGCAATCACAACAATGGCGTTTAATCGATTTAGAAAGATATCTCTCGATGTTCATCGTGGCGTTCGTAGAATATTAATGTCCGAAGAACTATATCACATATCAATCACTTAATCTGTCAAATGCCTAAGGTTTAGCTAAATAATTTTTTTTTCTTTTTAAAAAACAATCAAAGATGGTTTTGATAAGTTTCAAAAACTCTTTTTAATTTCAAAATTACCAATGCATTATATCTTAAATCAAGTTTTTATGAAGAGTAGAAATAATGAAACTGTATAAATCACACGTCAGTAGACAAGTGAAAGTGGTGATTTGTAATTTTAATTGCAGTTAAAAATGAGAAATTATATAAATTGTAACTCTTAATTTATAAAACTGGATTTTAGTGTTTATTTTGTAACTCAAACGAGTCACTATTCATTTTACATTCTATTGAACGCTGTTTTGCTTTTTATTTGCAAGTTCCGATAAATTAACATTTAAATATCATTCTTAAAAATAAACCAACTTAATATTTGTGGCGATTATTACATTTGTTTGTTATTTTTTTACAATTAATTTGTTTACTATACTATGTATATCAAAACGTTTATAAAAACAACTAAAATTAGAAACTTGGTTTAAGAATAGATCGAATTAAAAAGTTGGTTTTAGAAAGTTGTTTGAATTAAAAAGTTTGTTTTAAATAAACCAAGTAACTTTTTAATAAGGCGCTGCTAACAGCGGTGATTTACTATAACAGAATGCGTAAATGCCTAAAATGATTTGCGTGCATGTAAGTTGTACTAGTAGTCGTTGTTAGCAGCGCTTAATTAAAAAAAAATTGCAAGTTTATAAAACATACTTTTTAATTCAAACAACTTTATAAAACCAGCAATATTGAACTAGGTTCAATAAATGTACTATTTTATTGAACCCAGTTCAATAATTGTACAAATGTTAATACAATGTAATAAATATAATGTTATTGTTCAAGTGACCCCAACAGCACATCAACATCTTAAATACATCTTGGAGATGTCAAGCCAAGATATTCAAGACATCTTGCAGACATCTCGTTACGTCTTTTGACGTCTTTAAGACATATTGGAGACGTCAAATGTTAATAAACTGCACATCTTGAAGACATCCTACTTAGACACCTTTAGGATATTTCCTCAAAACGCGTTTAAGACAAAAGATATTTTGGGTAAAACTGCACATGCAATAAAACACTAAATATAAAATACTTTTTTATTGTACGTCATACTTTTTTTTAATAAGAGAACTTCTTCTATTGAAGGCTGTTTTCATTCAGTTCTCGATCGAAATTTTACTTTCTTTATGTAATTTGCACAACCCAGCTTGTTGAACGAAACCTAAAAATTATTTTTTTTGTTTAATCTAAATTAGAGAATGTGTTAATTTTATAATACAGTTTTCTATATAAACTATTTCATTGATTTATATGTCTAAACTGTATACAATATTAAATTACATTTTAGCTGACATGTAAATCAGAGAAAATAATTTTTCAATTTCAATTTTATATTATTTTTATATTTTACTTACGAATTAAAACTTGAAATATTTAATTTACAAAACGCCCCTTCAATATGGTCAGAACTAAATCAACCTTTTAGTTTAACTCAGTAACTTAAAACGAAGAAAAAATAAAACGTTTAATTGTTTTGAAATGCAAATATAAGAACAAAATTGTTAGTAGAAGCAATAGCTAACATGAAATTAACTGCGTATGTTAGATTATTTTACTCATCTTTTATTCTTGACATTCAAATATAATTACTATAGGCGTAAGGGATCAACTTACAGCATTTTTAAAATCATTTTAATCATCAAGCATTTTTTATAAATTTTGAAACTCCTCTTTGTTTGTGAGAGAATTTATTCCTGGTAGATTAAATAAACTATAAGTAATAGGTTCCTGTTTATTTAGCCTGAATTGCTTCATTAATGTTTGTTTTTAACTTCTCTACCTCTGAGAGATCAGTTACGAGTCCTCGTAAAATGTGGTTTTGTTGCATTAAGGTTTAGAAGTTGATATCTGAAATTAAACAAACAAATTTTTGTACTATATACATATGCAATGCAAAAAAACTATACACAAATATACGTTGCTTCAAATATTTACTGTTTTAATTCCTTTTTTATTTTATATTTTACACTAAAGTTGTTCATTAAAGACAGATTTGAACAGTATTTAACTCGCCAAATTTTTACTACAAATATGATAGTATTATAACTTATTTATTAATGATCATTTTCAATTAAAAAATTAAACCTACAATTACTTTTGTTGTTGATTACAATTTTTTAATTCTGGTCTCTGCTCCTGTTTGGTAATAGGCATAACCTTTTTAGATGGGGCTGTGTAATAGGGCATGACAAAATCTTATCCTCTTTTTAAAAAATATTTGAAAATAAGATAATGTAAGTTACTAATCGTCGAAAGTTTTATAGCATAACTGCAACTCATTATTCTACCATCGACGCTTTTTAAGTAAATTACTATAAATAATTGTTAATCTTCACTTTTATGTCTATTTTTAACTAATTGTAAAATATATTCATGCTTTCAACTAATAATGTTAATACAGGTTCTACATCATGATTCTTAACAAAATGATAAAATAAATACCACAGTAAATAGACACACCCCCAGACAATATTAATCGTGTTCAGTTCAGCTTGTTTGATAACGACAACACGAGAATTATCCAGAATAAAAAATTATAATAGAACCATATTGTACTAATAGTAATAGTTAATATTTGTACAATCAATACTAACCAACTGCAAATTTCGTTTTTTTAATTTTACGAGGTAGTTTTACCGGTTCATCACTTATTGAAGCCTCGCGTTTTAGTCACTGCTATCCTAAAAATAATATGAAATTCTTATATTTTGAACAAATAAAATGTTAAATATTTACCAAATATATCATTCTGAAAGAATTTAAATTTGTTTATAAACCAGGAACCAACTGCATATAGATAAAGGTTACACCGGCACGCCAACTTTCTTATTCTGTAGTTTACCAATCCATTTATCTACTTCAGAAGCTGAACCAGAAATATCTCAATTAAGTTTAAAAACCTGTTATACGTTTAAATTAAGGTTAAATCCTATGTTGAAATGTGAATGCAATGCTGTCTTGATGCTGCCAACCGCAGAAGTACTAACACTAAATTCTAAAAATTCCCGTAGTGTATCTAAAAACACTTAAAATTCTTTCTTGCCAAACGTTATAATAATATAATACACCTGCAGACAAAGGCTACAACATACTTTTTTATACAACTCTGTCATTTTTAAAGAAATTTTTGAAGAATTTTAAAACAAATGTCTTTAAACCATCGTAAGTCAGACGTCTTTAAGGTGCCTTACAGTGGATATCGTAAAGACGTCTTTTTTAAAGCCACAGACGTTCAGACTTAAACAAGGCATAAAACAGACGTCTTGAAGATGTTGTGTGCTGTTTGGGGATAATACTCAAATTTGCTTAAACGTTTACATTTAGCTTTAGCTAACCTCTAAGCAACTGTTAGCACGCTCTAGTGCCGTTTTCAAACAAGCGAACATTGTTAGGATATTCCATATAACATTCATACTAAAAGAATTTAATAGGGTGGGGATAAAATGAGCATTCGCTCATATGATGTAAACCGCCCACAAAACCAAATAGGTTCCATAATAATGCTTTTAGAAGCATAGAGGCAGTATTGATATTACTGAAAGCCTTCCTGTAGCAGTAGAATGGTTTATGTTTAGAGATAGGTTTTGACACTCCAGTAGAATGCTGTACAGTTAGTGCTTATAGAGTCCTATTAGACGTTGTACAAAAGCAGGCCAAAGGTAGAAGTTTTCACGTTCCATTAGAATGCTTTAAAATAGTGCCAATGTAGTACTTTCCTATGTTTTAGAATAGCATGACAAAGTTAACGACTAAAAGGTAATTGATTTGCATGCTTTTACAGGGTTTTAATAGCATACCATAAGAAACACAAAAAGCATGAAATGATTAGTTTTAAGTCATTTTTTATTAAGAAATTTGTACAGTATCTTTGTCTAAACTATAATAATTTTTAATCAATGGTTTGCGAATTTGTAGTTTGCTGCATCATCCTAATTATTTCATTTTTTAATCTCGCTTTGCCATGACGTAGCCATTGGAACACCTCATTAATAACATCTATAGGAACTCCTTTGAATCAACTTTGGGTTAACTCTATAACAAAATTATGCGTTTAATTATTTTTTATTATCTATTATCAGTCGCATGCATTTTCACTAGATTCATATCAAAATATGTTTCTTTTAATGAATAAACTAAATTTTTTATTACAATGCTTTTTAAGTTTAAGTCCGCAGGTTGGTCACCCCTGTTCTAAAAAAATAACTGGATGCCAAGTAAAAAATAAACAATAACAATAAAGCGCTAAAACGTGGATAAGCTGAACGTATAAAAATTGTTTCTTTTTGTACTTACTTTTACTTAAATCAGCAGAATTTCTAATAGCTTTTTCTTCTTTAATTCAGCACAAAAATAGAACCCATTTACAAATATAGACCAAGCTCGAAGTCGTCTTCCTTTCGTAAACGTAAAACTGCATATACCCGTACTTAGAAGCGTTTCTGGTGAATCAAACTCGGTAGTCGGTACATATTTCGTCACAATTCTCAGAAATCAAATTATCTTATCTACATTTACAGTATCAAACGCGAATGCATAAGTTTTTATTGCATACATATCTTTATCAACAAAATTTAGATGTGGGCGTTTAATCTCTACAGGAAGTTATTTTTGTTTAGGTATTACAATTTAGCAACTTGTACAAACGGTTTTTTCTGATATTAAAAATTATATTTCTTTATCTCAAATAAAGAACGATTAAACCGATTTTAGAGGTACTAAAACACTAAAAGAATGTTATCATGTTAGTCGTAATACTTGAATTTCAATACATTGTCAAAGTTGCTATAAACACTTTATTTTTATATCAATATAGAAGGCCTATAGGAGTGATTTTAAAGGAATCTTTTAAGGTACTTTATTCTCCTTCTATATGCATTGTTATAGAATCAATATGGGAACGCCATTATAATGCTACATTTCTAATACTTTAGTGATTCCAATCAACTGCCAATTTTAAGGCTGCTATAAGCACTTCTTTCTTAAATTAAATATAGTATTCCTATAGAAGTGTTTTAAAAAGAATCTTTTAGAGTACTTTATTATTCTTATATAGGAATTCTTATAGAATACGTTTTAAATTAAGTGTGTTATTAGAAGTCCATACACAAACTACTATTGGCATGCTTTAGAAATGAATATTTGGGAATGCTTATCGAACCTACATGGAACTTATGGTTTTGTGGGCGGTCTTTAAGAGAAATTGGTTGCAGTCTAGCGACATTGATAATGGCGTCGCTTACGTAAGTCACTTAAGTTTAGTTAAGACTTGAGTGTTAAATAAAAAAGTTTTTTATATTTAGTAAACTGCTGTGTTTGCTTTGCGCTTAAGTGTTTATTTTTGTACGACAAATTAATAAAAATGCTGCAAAATTACGAAAACCATACAAACAATTTCTGTTATATGTGTGGTGAATTAACTTTGAAGTCCCAAAGAAGAAATATTACGCCCTTAATAAAAAAACCATATGAACTTTATTTCGGGTGTCAAATCAGTGATCAGGACAAATCTTGGGCATCTCATTCTTGTTGAGCGCCTCATATAACATTACTTAGTGGAATGGAAAGTTGCGACATATGCAATTTACACTTTCAATGGCATGGAGTGAACTAAAAGACCATTGCACAGACTGTTATTTTAAAAATTGCTGAGATAACAAGTAAGACCATTAGAGCATTAACCATACCAATTTTTCTTTAGCTATATTAGATCTGTTCTTCAGAGCAACGAGCTTCCAATCCCAGCACATCCTAAAATTGTAGTTTAGATTCAGAAAACTCTGGCTATGAGGATTTATAATTAAATCCACAATAAGATAACATTGAAAACAATAAGTCTGAACTCAATGATCTAATACGTGATCTAAATTTGTCAAAGAATCAGGCAAATTGTTGTCGATCAGAATAAAGAACTGGAATCTGCGTGAGAAGGATACTATAATTTCTTTTTATTGCTGACGGGAACAAGACTTCGAACGCTTGTTCTCCGCAGAAGGTAATTTAGTGTATTGTACTGATATTAATTTATTATTGAGTAAGTTAGAGTACCCCATAGAATGAAGCTTGTATATAGATTTTTCTAAACTCAACATGAATACCGTGTTTCTTTATATTGGAAATAAAAAACTTTTGATTTTTTTATTCCTGTTGCCTATGCATATTATATAAAAAAGATACATAAGGACATGAAGATATTGCTGTCGAAGATACATCAACAGCATTCTTGGAACATATGTGGCATACCTGGATAAAAACGTAATTTTCTGAACACGTCGGTGAACGATTCTGCCAAGACATTTCAGCAATGGAAAAACGTCATAAAAATGGAATAAAAATATGATTGCAGACTATTGCTGGGCACTAAAAAAGGACGTTTCTCAAGCAAAATACAGCAGAAAATGTTAAACATTAAACTATTTAAATACCAATCTCGCCTGATTGTAATGCGTTTAGCTAAGTAACAAAGGAAACTGACAATTGAGTAAAAACAGTATGATTGACAAAGACTTACACAAGAAAGAAATCAAAGAAAAGATTAATTAGGATTTCAGACGAAAACAACAGTTTTAGCACTTTGCCTATTACAGAATAAGCAATACGTTTAATAAAATTTTGCAATCGCCAAACATTAATCTTAAATCTCAAAATCAAATGATTAAATGTAACCAAGCTGCCGTAAATTGCCTATGAACATCCTTAGTAGTAAATTTATAATAGATCTGTTAACAGCGCGCACGTATTTCTTGTTATGAGATAGTAGAAGATTAAGATCATCGCATAAAATCTACTTTGAAAAACTTCTGATCCCATTAGTGGTTATGCTAGCGTATGCTATAAAATGTAAATACTGCGAAACGCAATTAAATAGAAATTGCGGTGTTGCCACATTTTCATTAAAGATTTATCTTCCTGAAGCTATTGTTAACTACTCTGTAAGCAATTTTCTAGACGATCCCGGCAAGTCGAAAGTATTAGTTAGAAGGGAAACTAAATCTCCATAAAGATGTTTAAATAGTTTGGAACTGAGCGCAACAACTAGGTTTGCATGTAACGTTAGTGGAGATTTATGTGTACCTTATGTAATTTATAATGCAGAACACCTCTACGATTCGTGGATAGAGAGAAGTTCTAAGGGTACTAATAGAACAAAATCTGAATGGATGAATAGCAAAGTTTTTGAGTACTAATTCGCCGCAATAATTTTCATATATATAAAAAGTTAGTTTCAGGACCTACAACTGTCATTAGTATTCAATTGTCTAGCCGTATACCCGAAAGTGTCATTAAACAATGTGAATGGGACAACCTTAGATTAATTCTTCTTTGTTGCACCCACTTATGTCAACCTTTAGACGTAAATATAATCCAATCAATAAAAACTGCATGGCATAAAAACTTTTTAAAATGGAAATGATCAAACAAATAATTTATCCACAAATCACAATTTCCAACTTTATTGAAGAAAACCTTCGACTCTGTACAAAAGAAAATTAAAACTATTATTGAAATGCCCAAGAAACTCTCGGAAAGCAACATCATGAACTATGCCAGTGAGTCAACTTTAACCGAAGCGGCAAAGGAACAGTTAGTCACTATGCGTTGTGGGAAAGAGAAGCCGCCAGAAAAAAGAAAAAACTGAACCAGGCAAGAGTATAACAAGACCAAGCCACAACGATAAACAAGTTAGTATTTTTTTACGTGACAGCCACAGTTTAGAAGGTATAGAAGTCTTTCAACATATCACCGACTTAGAAGATGCGGACGATGATGACCATCATGATGAAATAGTAACTGGAAACCAATTGACTCATGTTCTAAGTGTTAAAAAATAGGATTTTGTTTTAATTGAATTTCCTTTAGAAGGAAGATGGAACAAATTTAGAAATTACCTTGGAATGGTTCTGAACGTCTGGGTCTTTCTAAAACAACGTTCATATATCCAGTTGTAGTAAATGTGGATATTATAACCAAAAAACAAACTTGTGAGCATCTGCATACTGCAAATAAAAGTGTATCTAAAGTTTACCTGGATAAATTTGTAAATATATAATTATAGTTAACCTATGTATGAGAATAATATATGTTATTTTATAAATATATAATAAACTTGTTGTAAAATGTTTCTTGTGCTTAACTGTCATTAATTTTTTGCTTTTGTAAACCGTATTTAACAGTTTTTGCGCACTCGTATACAAACGTCAAACTATTTTTGAGAGATTTTGAGACTTTCGGGGCCTCGCAGTTTCTGTTTGAGCAATAAAATTAACTCGTTCTTGTCTAAATTGAAACTTGGTAAATGATTAATTCTTAATTTTAAATAAAATAAAAAGTGTTTCCTTATACTTGTTTCTATTAACTTGTTCTCCGCAGTGTCTCCGAAAACTGCTTCAAGTTAGCCGATTCTACGGTATGTATTTTTCCAGTTATTACGCTGCATCGTGTTTATTGAGAAACTTTTTATCTTAGTAAAGTCATACGCTGTTTTGACGTTATTATTTTATAAGTTTCCGAACCTAATGCTCTAATTTGTATCAAGTATATTTTGCAGTATAAGATTTTGTATTATTCTTCAAAGATAATACTTTTTATTCTTTGATAGGGGTAAGGTGTTTTTAAATTAACGCATTTTGTACAACTTCAGTTGTATAGAATAAATTTAAATTGTTTTTTCACTCTTTCAATTGATAGTGGAGAGTAGCGGTTATCCATAAATTCGAATCTACTGATGGCAAAATAATAGTTTTGACGTTTGTGGCGTTGCCGGTTGCACCAACACGACTTAAGCCTAAGCAATGCTTAAAAACAATCGTTGCCATGGTTTTAACAATTGTATTTAAGGTTTTAAGCATTGCTTGGTGCAACCGGCCATATATCTTTCAATAAAAACGATTTTAAGAGTTTTTTATTAGGTATTACCGTAAATTATTTTCTTTTATCACAATTCAGTCAAAGCGAATAGAATAGTGTAATTGTATAACATAAAAAACAAATCGTTCGTTTTTGAAGGTGGTTCTCTTATTTTAGAAAGGTTATATTATTTTTAATATTGACGTTTTGCTGATAATGCTGTTAGCTTCTTCAGAAACTGATGGTATATCTATATTTTTTAAGATTTAATAAATAGTGTTCCTTGTGGAGTATAATGCTTTTAGATTTAGTAAATTCATTATGCGAAAAAAAATCTTTAAAATTTCACACAGCATCATCGACACGTGGTCACTAGAGCGGTAACCTGGTTTTGCTATTATTTTGTAATCCCACGTTTTCGATATTTTCATAATCTCACTTAACTAATGTACAATTCTTACAACGAAGCAAGATACTTGAAAGTTGGAATCGCATTAGAATTTGTAACTAACAGAGGTGGGGACTTATTCTGTATGCAGCATTTGAAGTGATTTCTTCGACTGTACATGTGATTTTACTTTGAGTTCTTTGTTAAACACGATTGCTATTGCGTACTGTGTCTTTCTTGCACATGAATCTTTCCTTTATTTTTGTCTGCGCATCTCAAGTATCTTACTTCGTTGTAAGGCTTGTGTTCATCTATATTTTGCATGAACTATGTATATATAAATTTAGAGCTGCCATATATAAAGTATGAAAAAATAGTAAAAGAACAATCTTATAAATATTTGCAAAGTATTTATGTCCTTTGACTCATAGTAGTAAAAAAGTATTTGTAATTTTAGATTACTCGGTTACCCTAGTCGCGGTGTGGTACAAATAATTTAAAATTCGTAAGCGCTAAACCTTTTAAAATTTTCCTAACTTGTGTAACATGCACAATAGCTACACTTGGAAGTGAACGTGAAAGTAACTGATAAGGTGTGAACGTGCTAGATCTCAAAGCATTAATATACTTTGATAATGGTTTTGAGACTTTTCTCTCGGCAATACTTGTTTGGCTACCGTAAATTCATTCCGATGTTCAAGTTTGAGATGTCGTTGATGGTCACTAATTTCACACTGGATACCATTTCCAGTCTTACCAATTTAATTGTATTGGCATTGAGGTTTGCATATCCCTTTAGTGTGTAACTTTGGCAACTGGTCTTGGAAAAAAAGTAATTGTTCCATTTTTTTTAATGTAAAGTAGCTTTCTTTTATAAAATTTTCTCTGGTTGAGTCAGCTCTGTTTCTTTCTTCTTTTTTAGATATTTTTACATTGAAAAACTGACGTAAAAACCTACTACTATTATTGTTCTCACTTGTAATTGTATGCGCAATTTATGTAGCCAGCAGATACGTTTTTTCAGTTATAGACTTGTAGTAAAATGCTTCAAGCTACAATCAGCCTAGACAATCCTAAATGTTTGAATACTGATGTACAACAAGTTTTAACAATTACGTTTTCAAATAAACTTTTATCTGGAATTCACTATTTGAATCTACTATTGCTTGTTATGTTTAATAGATTGCAATTTGAAAGAACCTACAAAAATTGTTACCAAACTATTTTTTGTCATTTACCATTAGATTATTGTATATCGTATTGTATAGATACATAATTAAAAATCTTACAACAAATAAAATAATTTTGGAATTTGCTGTGACGTTAACCTCGCTATACTTTTTTTGTTTTTCCTATTCCAAAAGTTTGGCCATCTTACATAAGCTTCCATCATCCAACCCCATAAAGTCAATATTTTGACACATTTTAAACAAATGCAAAAGTAAAAAGTTAACCCGGGTTGTAAAATTGGACAATAAAAAACGAATTTAATTTATTACCTATTCATAACACACTCTATAAAACTTCAGTCAAGTAATATTGTAAAAACAAGTAAGTAAGTCAGATTAAAAGAAGTTACGTTATTTATTAGAAAAGTTTACTTTGAAATTCCAACATAATTTTTTATGTCAAATCAAAGTATAAAACATTCAAATTTTCCAAAATTAAAAACTTTTTTTACGTTATACTACTATATAGGTTTGCTCTTGCCAATTTTTTAAGTTACACAGCTAAGACAAAAAATTGCACATTTTATTGTTGTGATATAAACTAAATTTAATAAAATAGACCGTTTACTCTATGTAAAAAGAAAAAAGTTTTTTTACTTTGTTTTCAAGAGTAAATAAATTCTTTTATAGGCATAATTGACAATAAATCAATATCAGCACAACCGTTATTGATTGTTTTCAAGTTTGGTTTTTAATAATGATTGAGTTTCTAGCCGCTTTGGCTTAAAGCTTTAGTTAATAACTTAGTTTATGGCAGCATTCACCTTTGATTAAACCGTCGTTCAACTTTAAGTCATAAAGTTTTTTTCGATACCTCAAGAATATTGACCGTGACAAGCTTAAATTTTTGAACATTCTATTAATGCTAACAAGCGTCAAGGTTAGTTGTCAATACTTTAAAACAAATTCTTGTATACTTTACGGTGAAGCAGAAAAACCGCCTACAAGAAACATTTCTAAGAAAAGCGGATTGTTCAGGAACCCCACTGGTAAGAAGCAATTGCGCGGCCTATCAGGTATAGAGCAACCCTGATGGTCCAAGGACACCCCACGTCAACTGCCAGGGTTGTAAATACGCGAGAACATTGCCCTTGCCCGTCACGTACAGTTTTGCCAAAATTGTACGTATACAATTACATACATAAAACGTAACGCGATACTTATCGTCGTTGCACCGCTATGTTAATTGATATGACGTCATCACTCATTTAACATGCATGCGAATAAAAAACTATGACAAACAAAACAATTCATATTTTTTTAAATAACGTCTCATAAGAAGCGCATTTGCGGTTTCTTTACCGCAACTCCTTGAAATCAATTAAAATATACATGGATTTTTGTATTTCGGAATCATTGCTAAACGTATGCAAATTGTGTGTTAATTCGATTTCTTTAAATACAACCACTTATGTAAGTAGACGCAAAACAGTACGCATCTTTTATACCTTTGTTAAAATTTGTTTTTGATTATTTCAGTAAGTAAGCGCTCTTTTATCATGCAAATAAGTGGATAACAGTTAAAATAAATTAATATTTATTTTCCATAAATTATTTTAAACTGTTTTAATTTACACTGTTTTTTAAGCAAAATGTGTTAAACTGAAAATATGCCAAAGAAACTGAACGATTTAATCTGAGTTAAAATCTATAGATTTTTTTCTTCTTTCGTTGTAATCGATGTTAGCGATCATAAGAGCTCTTCTAATTTGCAAATTAATTATTCCGAGAAGATCAGGATGTTCAATCTATTCTTTACTATTCTGTTCATCTACGATATTCATAGTACACGTAAATACTTGGATTTTTTTTAATTTGTACTTCAAACTTCCATGCAAGTAGAAGTAGAGATATTGAACCTCAAGAGCAGATTTTCGTCTTGTTTTGAGGCTATTGACGGTAACCGCTTTTAGAAACAGAGCAATTTTTTGTCTTTAATTGAGCAATCAAATTATTAGTTAAAAAATCAAACACCTGTGACACAATGGCCGAATAAGAACAACAATATAAAATCTTGCAAACTCCAAGAAGTTGCGTCAAACATATTTTTAATAAATGATAAATTTCAGTAGAAAGATTTTATAAAATGGGCACCTGACAAAATACTATTAAATATATATGTGAGTTGACTCCTCGATATAGATTAAGAACACGTCGTCGGGTTAAGATCTTAAATCTCAAACATCTATTACGTCACTATGGCAACATTAGTTTTCTGTAAAAGCTTGCTTGCGAAAAAAATAAAGAAAAAATTTATTATTTACTAGGTTTTCGTGAACTGAAACAAAAAATTTTCTTTTGCATTTTAATAGAAAGACTGTACATGTCGATAGGAGATAAAGATACAGTGCTATTTTATTACGTTTTTATTTAAGTCACCCAGAAAAAGGTCTCCACCTTGTAAAAGATCGAGTAGTTTAAACTTATTAATATTAATATGTTAGTAGCAGCGGCGCTAGGTAGATAGGTTTTTTTATAATAGAATTTTTGAAAAATAAGTCATATGTTAAAAACTAATTATTACCAATAACATGAATTTTGCTTAAACATTTTTTTAATTTGCGTGAGCACGCGGGTAGGCATTCGAATCAACAAGGCGATTATGTGGCCACCCAGGCCTACTTTTGACACCGTTGCTGATAAGGATCTATGCCAACATTAAAAAAAAACAACTTTGCAGATGCCAAAGACTTTTGTGGGTTGTGAAATGCCTAAAACAACAAAATGTTTGTATTTGTTGAATATCCTTTAAATCGTCCGTTTTGCAGAATGTTGTTTTTTAAGTCCATTAAACCTGTTACAATTTAAGCTTAAACCATACTATGTCTGTTCAAAAGTTTAAATATTCACAATTATTTCCAAAAAACAAAAGTTTTGTTTTGGTCCTATATCTCAAAAATATCCAGAAAAGTTTGCATCCTACGAAGAATCTTGATGGTAATAAAGTTGTAGTAGATTTATGGAATTTACTTTCACTTTACAAAGTCAAGATGTTCTTCTTGAAGATGATATAAAACTAAAATTCTGAATAAATTTATTTGGGGATAAATTGATGTAAACGGTTCACATGTAATAAGTTTTCATATTTTACTTTAAAAAAATGTAATTACAGCAATAATTAATATAGATACAGTAAAAAACATTAATTTCATCAACTCTAATTTGAATTGTTTTAAGGACCTTGGATTAAAAAAAAATGAATTTGGTTTTAAAGATTTGGAAAAACTTATATTTTGTGTATATCGATGTTATTCAAACCAACCTGCATGTTGGGTTGTACCAATAAATAAAACAAACTTGTTTCCCTTTTTTTAGTAGACTGTGTCCTTTTTATTGTCACATCTTGTATTTATACATTTTCCCTACTCTTACATTTACTTAAACTAATACTGAACATGCTCCGCTGCCTTGAAGTATAATTTCAAATAAACTGCTACATCTAAATAATAAATAAAACAGAATAATATATATCGTTCATATACATGTTAAGAAATGTTTTAGTTATCCTTGTAAAACCTTAACAGTCTTGTTATTTTTTCTATTATGCTTGCATATAAAGTTTATGAATTACGTTTCGTCATAAATAGGTAGTACACATATTTTTGTTATGGCACGTTTAAGTACACCAGACGATGTTTTAACTGAAACAACTCTAACCACACTATCACTGTCTGCATGAACTTCTAGCACTCTTCCTAACTTCCATTGTAATGGTGGTAAATTGTGTTCTTTAATTAGCACTAAACTACTCACAGTCACATTATTATGTTTTTTGGTTTATTTAGATTTTCTTTGCAGTTCGCTGATGTATTCTCTTGACCACCGTTACCGGAAATGTTGTACTAGTCTTTGTTGATGTTAAAAGCGCGATAATCTGTTAATTGGAATTTCTAACAGATTTGGATCAGGTAATGATAATGCGTTTCTTCCCAGTAAAAAATGCAATGGAGTCAAATGTTGGAAATCGTTTGGAGAAGTAGATAAGGGATGCATGGGGCGGGAGTTTAATACACATTCGATTTATGTCAAAATGATTAAAAATTCCTCAAATGAAACTAAAGCATTTCCCAATACTCTTTTTAAATGGTGCTTTGTGGATTTAATCCCCGCTTCCCAAAGTCCCTCGAAATGTGGACTATTTGCTGGTATAAAATGCGAATTAATATTTTCTTTCGTAAATTCTGAAGTAAGTGTTTAGTTACTTTGAATTAAAAAATGGCCTAATTCTTTTAATTGAGGAGTAGCTCCTACAAAGTTTTTTCCATTGTCCGAATAAACAGGAGAGGGTCTCCCTCTACGCAAAATAAATCTTCGAAATGTCATAATAAAAGCATTGCTAGCTAATTCAGTAACTGGTTCCAAGTGTATTGCCTTTGTGGCAAAACATACAAACAAACAAATATAAGATTTAAAAATAGTTTTACATCTTCCTGGCTTAGCTTTAACTAAAAATGGTCCTGCATAATCGACTCCTGTTGCAAAAAATGGATACGAAGTGGCTACCCGCTCTCGAGACAAATTTCCCATTACTTGAGATAGTTGTGGTGGATTTGTCTTAAAACATTTAATGCATTTCCGTACTACACTTTTTGCTAAATATTTCTCATCTGTAGGCTAGTATCTATCACGTATTAACGATAACATTAATTGTGGACCTGCATGTAATAATCTAATGTGTCCGTATTCCATAATTTGTATTGATAAAATGTGCTTTCCAGATATTAACAATGGATGTTTTTTATTGAAACTAAAATTATAATGTTTTAACCTACCCCCTACTCTTATCAATTCCTCGTCATCCAAAAATGGTGAAAGATAAATAAACTCCTTTGAACTCTTACATTTATGTAGATCTCTTAGATATTGTAATTCGTTAGCATAACTATCAACTTGTGACAATCTAATTAAAGTATTTATTGATTTTTCTAATTCTAATAATGTTAATTTTCCTAATTGTTTGTAATGTTTTACCTTACAATTAAAATAAAATCTAAAACACCATGCAACTGTACGTTGTAATTTTGATAATGATGAAGTATAATAAAATTCACTTATTGAAATTTGACAATAAAGTTAAACTAGTTTCTTTTACTTCCGGAAAATCTAAAGAATCATCAAGACTAAAATTACTTTCTCATACGTCATTTGGTAAGCTAAACCAATATGGACCAGATCACCATATAGAAGTTATGGAATTTTTTATTGTACACCCCCCTAGAAATTAAATCAGCTGGATTTTCTTTAGTATTTACATCAATCATTTAGATTTGAAAGTTCAACCATTTCCGACACTCGATTGGCAACAAAGGATTTTAATTCGTAACCAACTTAAAAACACCTGTGTTCTCTGTGATCTGCCCAAAGGCAATAAACAGATATTTTATCACCATGCCATGTTTAGATGGCTTGCGTTACATTGTTATCTTACATTAAAGAAATAATTATCTGATTATAACAACTTAATGTTAGTTTTAACATAAAATCAAATAATAAAAATTAAAATAATATAAAAATAAATTAACTAATTAAGATTTCAAATTAACGTTACAATTCTAGTTAATAACAAAATAAATAAATATTTATAATTTACATTAAAGTATTATCTATACTGTGTATCTAAAGGACTGCATCGTTTTAGTCGACGATGCGATTAACTGCTATCCAGTAGATTTACGGCATGAGGATTAGGATGAATTTCTAGTCTACTCAGGTATTTTTCGCTAAGTATTTTTGCCACTTACTGAACATACGGCAGTTGGAGATCTTGACGAAGAGACTTATTTGTAATAAACCACGGTGCGTTGGATATCGTTCGAATAGTTTTTGATTGAAATTTTTGCAACATTTCTATAATAGAAACACTCGCGGTTCCTTATAGTTCTACACCATACGTCCGTACCGGTCGCATAAACACCTTATAAATAAGAATTTTGTTTCGTAAAGAAAGGTCAGATTTTTTTTACAGTTAACCACATGAGTTTAGAGTATAGAAGTCCTAGTTGCTTTCTTTTAGTAAATATATGTTTCCAAGTTAGACGCTGATCAAGATGCATACCTAGATATTTTACAGTCTCTGCTATTGGTAGTACTTTCTCATTTAAGGTGACACTTGGGCAAGTTTCTTTACGGAGAGTAAATGTGACATGTCGTGCTTTGTATTCGCCCTTTTTTACACCATAGTTGTATTTCATTGAGAGCTATTTGCAATTTTGCAGAAGCACGTTCGGCCAGAGCACTTGTTGCCAGTATGGCCGTGTCATCAGCAAAAGTAGCAATAGTTGTTCATTCTGTGTGTGGGAAATCTGATGTGTAAATAAGATAGAGAATTGGGCCTAGAACACTACCTTGTGGAACCCTAGATTGAATTAAGTACATTTCTGAGGTTTCATTTTGGTGCTTAACTATAAAATACCTCTCTGTTAAATATGATTTTAAAATCAGATAATAAGGAGCAGGTAACTTATATTTTAATTTGTATAGTAATCCCTTATGCCAGACTTTATCAAACGCTTGACTAACCTCTAAAAAACTTGCCGAATGATATTTAATTTTTCTAACTGGAACTTTAGTTTTTCGAACAGTTTTGACAACGTTGGTAGCAAGCTTATAGGTTGGTATGACGATAGTTCTTCTGACGGTTTTCTTGGCATTGGAATAAGAATAGTTATCGACACTTTTCATTGGGATGGAAAATGGCCAACTCTTAAAACAGCATTATATATGTGGGTAAGTGTAACAAGAGCTTCATCAGGCAAGTTTGTAATTACTTTTCCAGTTATAAGGTTATAACCAGGGGCTTTTCTTGTATTTAAGTCTTCTTTAATAGTTTGCTTTACTTCTCTTACTTTTATTTGTTTTACTAGTAGCGACATTTGGTAAGGTGATTTTAAATAAGACCTAATAGTATTTTCTTCACCATCTGAAATTTCTGATGCCAAAGGTTGAAAAACATTTGCAAGGTGTTTGGCAAATACTTCAACTTTTTCACTATCTGTTTTAGCCCAGGTTTTGTCAGTTTTTCTTATTGGTGGTATATTTTCTTGCGTTTTCTTTAAGTTTGCTGTCTAAAGAGAATATTCTGTCGCTTGCGTTGGTGTTAATCTTTGAAGGTAGCTTTGAATTGCTTGAGTTTATTCCACCATCAACAACTTTTTAAGTTTTTTTACGGCTCTATTAAACTTTTGCTTATCTTGAAGAGCTCTTGAAACCATCCATATCTTTCTTAGTTTTCTTTTTTTGATTAATACTATTTTTGTTAAAGTAGACTAATTTTGTTGTTTTATGGACAACTCTTCGTTGGGAGTTGATTTCCAGGCAGTTTGTTGGATTGCTGTTATTAAATATTCTACTGCATCATCTATTTCTTTAGGAGTTTTTAGTGAAGTTTGAAGGTCTATTTTTTCTTTGAGCAATTTTCTAAACATTTCACAGTTAGTTTTTTATTGACAAGATACAGTGGTTTTGATTTAATAGTTATAGTTGAGTTATACGTAATTATTATTGGCGAGTGATCTGAAGACAAATCAAAGTTTTGTTCTGCTTGTAAATAATGTTCAGGTATGCCTTTGGCGATATAGAAATCTATGACGTCAGGAATTTTTTTCCTATCACTCGGCCAATAAGTGGGTTTACCAGTAGACAGGACTATAAGATTGTTATTTTCTATAGATTTAACTAATTCACTACCTTTAGGGGTTGTTAATCGTGATCCCCATCTTAAGTGCTTGGCGTTGTAATCTTCACCGGCTAGAAATCTATTTCCTAAAGTAGTGTAGATTTCTGTGAACTGTTCTTCTTTAATTGTATGTCGTGGAAGACAATACATTTTTGTAACAGTTACTGGTCCATACTTGTCTTGGATGACAACACTTGTTACTTGAATATATTCAGTCTGAAACTTTTTTGCTTTGTAGTGTTTTATGGAGCTTTTAATAATGACAGCGCTACCGCTGTGTGCTCTTTCGTCCGGATGTTTAGTGTCATATACTTGGTAATTTTTAATTTTAAAGTAACTACGATTCGTAAAATGAGTTTCTGATATTAATGCAATATCGATGTCATGAAGTTTTAAAAAAGTATTTATTTCTGGCCCGTGGTTGCTTAGACCGTTAGCATTCCATAGTACTATTTTAAGTTGTGAACTCATTAATTAGGTTTATCTAGCAGTTTGGTAACAATGTTTAAAAGTGTGTCCATGCGTTGAGCCATCTGCTCAAATAACGTTTCCAATCTTAAGATTCTATCTTCTGAATCTTGGCTTTTTAAGACTGTAATTTTTGCGTTACTATTTAATTCTTTTTGCCATTGTACAGGTGCTGCAAATGATTTGCCTTCGGAAATTTTGCTTGTTGAAATTGAAATTTTTGTTTGATTTACTTCTTGGAGCTCTTTAGGTCTTAGAACAGGATATTTTCTTTGTTGAAGGTCTTTATATACCACACAACTTCGGTAGTTTGCTGGATGATTTTGTCTACAAAGAGCGCACTTTAATTCTTTGCGCTCTTTAATCGCACAGAATGTATTGCTGTGCAATCCACTACATTTTAAGCATCTCGTTTGACGAAAGTGATTTTTAGTATTCCCAAGTCTTAAGCAGTTTCCACATTGGGGAATTTGTCGATTTTGACGTAATGGTTCAACTATTATTATG
Source organism: Aquatica leii (assembly GCA_035610365.1). Lineage (NCBI taxonomy): Eukaryota > Metazoa > Arthropoda > Insecta > Coleoptera > Lampyridae > Aquatica > Aquatica leii. Next base: position 55,265,047 of record CM069432.1, read on the forward strand.
CAATTTTGTAGCTTTTTGATGTAAATAGATTTATTGTTTTCATCTGGTTCTAAATCTACAAAAAACGTTGATAAAGGTTTCTTAAATGCGACTACTTTTGGCATTGTAAATATTTCTAACACGGTGTCCGTTATCAGTTATTTCATTTTTTAGTTCTTCTATGTTTATAGAGTGGTGAAGTCTTTTAATTACAGTCTCGGATTTAAGTTGATAGGTGAAATATTTTACGTCATGTTTATCTAATTCTTTTACTATAGCTCGATAAACGTCTACATTGTCGGTGATAAGTTTAACCTCATCTTTTCGATTAATGATTTTTAATACGTACTTATTAGCTATTAGTTCATTTGAATTTAACATGGTAGTAAGACCCGTCATGTTGTTAATACTTGCCAGAAATAAGAAATAATGCGGGTGGTTTCGTTTTAGCAATAATAATATTTTTAATTTCCGGAAAACTGGAAGAAGTTTTATTTTCAATTTTGGTTATATTTTCCATAAGTTGAAATTCGTTAATAGGGTTAACAATTTGTTTGTATTCTGTTAATAATTTTTGACGTGTATTTATTTCTGTGTTTTCTAGGGAGTTTCTTTTATTTTATTTTTGGCCGAAACATTTTTTTAGTCATTTTTTTGCTAGGGATTAATTTGTGTATGTAATTCACATCTAGATACGCTATTTGCAATATCTATAACTTTGTTGATTTCATGGCTTGTTCCCGACAACGGAAGAATTAAATCGTAACCAACTTAAAACAATGTTTGAATCATACCAGTATGTAGTTTTATTAAACTTTATATTCAACGCGTTTTTTACCTTTGCAACCAGTTTGGCAGCAAGCATTGCTCCGCACAATTCGAATCTATGGATTGTAGTTTTTTTAAGGGGTTCCGCAATTAATAAGTGACACGATACGTTCTTTTCTTTCGAGACTCTAATATACACACATGCCCCATAAGCTGCCTCCGAACTATCGCAAAAACAATGTAATTCAATTCGATCGTAATTGGTAGATTTGACATAACGCGGTATGCTAATTGTTTCTAAATTTTTTTTTGCATATTTTCAGGTATAACATCATCCCAATTTAATTTATACAATCATAATTTTTGTACAAGAATTTTTCTAAAAACCACATAAGACCGTACTAAACCTAAAGGGTCATATAGTTTTGATATAAATGATAAAGTAGCGATCCCCTGCAACCTAATATTAGTAACATCACAATTTAATGCATCATTGTCAAATGCTCAAATTAAACATAATGTTCGTTTTTTGTTTTTAACATCTACAGGTAATGAATTTTGTTCGCTATCAGTATGTGCTAAAATATGTTGATTAATCTCTTAACTGTTAAATTAAAACAAGCTGAATTTAAGAGTATGTTTAATTTTTTGTATAACAGAAATGCTTCTTGTTTTGTATTGCACCTCGTTAGCAAATCGTCTACGTAGAAATCGTTCAAATTTACTCTAGACGTTTTACTGTATAAATTACGATTTGCTTAAGCAATTTCTTGTAATGTCCTAACTGCTAAATAAGGAGCTGAACCTGTACCGTATGTAATTGTGTTGAGCCTATAATGCTCTAATTTTTTTAAATTATTTTCCCTCCACAAAATTATTGGAAAATCTCTCTCTTCAGGTTTAATTAATACTTGCCTGTACATTTTCTCAATTTCTGCTGACAATACATATTTATAACACCGAAATCGAAATAAGATATTTAGTACTGGGCCTGTACATTGAATATCGTTAAGTGATAACCCATGTGCTGTTTTACACGATCCGTCAAAAACTACTCTTAATTTAGTAGTTAAACTATTTTCATTTAGCACACCGTGGTGTTGTAAAAAGTATACACCGTTACCATGAAGTGATTTTTGAATTTTTGACATATGACCTAAATGTGCGTATTCACGCATGAGCTTAATATATTGTACTCGTACATTTTCATTTTTGGCTAATCTTCTTTCTAAACTAAAAAATCTTTCAATTGCTACATTTAAAGAATCCTCAAGCTTAGGAGTTGGCTGTATAAACGGTATTGAAACAATACATCGTCCGTTTTGATCGCGTTCCGTTGTTTCAACAAAATGTTGTTCACAATACCTATCTTCCCGTGACAAATATTTACCTTTTATATTACATTCCTCTAATTCCCAAAACCGCGTTAGTTGTCGTTGAACATCTACTGTTTCGTTAACTGTTAAATTACAAGTTATACTTTTCTGATTGTTTGTGTTGCAAAGAAACGCGCCTGCTACAATCCAACCTAATGATGTTTTTTGAAGAATAGGCAAATTTCTTCCCAATAAAATTCTTTCCGGTGCAATTAAATCACAAAATACATTTGAACCTATCAGTAAATCAGTTTTGTTTTCTTTGTAAAATCCGAAATCAGCTAGCTTTATGTGATTTGGAATTTTAAACGATGAACCTCATACGTCGTAGAAAGAACATTATCAGTGATTTTATTAATAATAAAACATTGTAAATTTGTTTTAAATTGAGAATTACACGATTTGATTTCTGTGTTGCATTGCATGTGAACTATAGATAAACTATTATTTATTCCTACTACAGATAAATTAACCTGTTTTGTGGACATTTTTAACTTTGAACAAAGATCGTTTGTCATAAAACTACTTTCGGACCCGCTATCTAATAATGCTCTTCATAAAGAATATTCGCTACGTTGCCCTGCAATACTACCACAATTAGCTACCGTTGATGTACTTACTATTAGTTCATCGTAATTAGATTCCCTAACTGTTATATTTTGACAATTCGTGTTACTGTTGTAATAATGCAATCCAGTGTGATGTTATTTACCACATTTTCGACAATTTCCAGCGTTTCAGTTCGTACAAAAATGACCTCGCTTCAAACAATTAATACACAGCTTAAGCTTCTTTGACTCATCAGTTCTACCTGCCGCTGTTAAATTTAGAAATTTTTCGCAATTGTAAATAGCATGACCTTCACACGAACAATAAAAACACTTAGTTAGAAAGTTTGGTTTATCCTTTGAAAATATACTTATTGTATTTGCAGTTTTACTATTAATTCTTTTATTTTCTGTACTTAGTATTTCCAATAACTCCCACCGACTACTTAAAAACAACTTTAAATTTTCAATACTAGGAAATTCTTCATTTAAAGTATTTATTTCCCATTCACTATTTGTTTGAATGTCTACTTTGTTAGAAATCATAAATATTAAAAGGGTGCTCCATTCGTGCACTGGTTGACCTAATGTCTCTAAAGCTAAAAAATGTTTTGAAAACTGATCTACCAAATTTCTTAATTCTAGCGCCGAGTCTGACCTAACTAATGGTACATTAAAAAGAGCTTTTATATGAATATTCACAAGTAACTTTTAATTATCGTATATTTCACCCACCAATTGCTAAGCTACTTGGTAATTTGCCTCGCTAATTTCTAAAGATTGTTATTATTATGCACCATTGATGTAAACATATTTTTAAATTCTACTCAATTGTTTCCGTATCACTAGCAATGCCTGCTTTTGATTGACTACACTTTTAAATTTGTTTATTTGAGATTTAGCATTTGAAATTACTGCAAAATAATCATTATCATATTCTTCCCGTTCCCTATAATACCTTTCTAACTCATTGTCTTCGCAAACATTCTCAATTTCTGTTTGTAATTTACAAAATTCCGCGTAACCCGATTCTAATGCTAATATTCTGTTTTCTAATTCAATGATATTGACATCAGTTATATTACTTTTTTCTATAAACCCATTTAAGTAAGCTTTGAAGTATATGTAATTTCTTATTTTTTACCCGCTCTCTTACGTATTAATGATTTGAGATTATCCATTTTAATTTACAGATCGAATATGTGTATAAACACACAAAATAAGAATAAGGATAAAAGAAGTGACTCACTTGAAAATCCAAATAACGCCAAAGAGTGGTCAGCTACCAGATCCAACGTCGCCGTCTATTATGGCCTTCTAGTAGAGTACCCTAGTAACTAATCTCCTGTTCTACAAATTTCGATTATACCGTAATTTATGTATTTTTGTAATCCGGCTCGAAGAACCAAATGTTGGGTTGCACCAATAAATGAAACAAACCTGTTTCCCTCGTTTTAGTTAACTGTGTTTTTTTATTGTCACCCTTTGTATTTATACATTTTTTCCAGTCTTACATTTACTTAAACTATTACTCAAAACTGCACGAAAGTTCTTTTTTTGACTTTCCCATTATTTATTACAGGACTTTTATGCTGCATTGTCTTTTTGTATCCGAAGAAAAGTTAACCGAGCAGAGGGTAACTCAATGTTTTGAGCTAAAGTTATTTTATAAATAAGTAATTGTGTTGCCAACATCGCAAACGTCATTCGTTCGTTAACTTTTTGCTGGCGCTTGGGTTACGCTGAGATTTGCCCACTCTAACTTCGGCGTAAGGTCAAGATCATTTTACGAACGGATTTAATTTCGTACTACTAATACTACCGGCAACGCTGTAATTCTGTCAGTTATCTGTCATCTAATCATAATCAGTGTCAAATAAAATGGCAAACGAAGAAAATTTATTAAATAGGTTGAAAAACATCAACTTTTAAATAATAAAAGGTGTGACAATTACAAACGTGCCCAACTCGTTTTCAATCACTACAAAATTATCGTCACTTCACAATAATAACTGGCCATGGCTAATAAATATGTATTGAAACGTTTGAGAAGTTATTCTCAACTTCGAGAGCCTTCGCGAGGTTTTTGTAGATTTCAAGAACGTCTACCGAAACATATAGAACATTCGAGAAAGATTTTCAAAATGTATAAATGCGACACAAACAAATCAGTGGTCAGTTATTTTCAGTAATTCGAAAACAGCAGTGTTAAGAAGATTACTGAAGTTTAAATAAATAAGTTTTTACCGCGTGTGAGATAAATAACCTGGTACGTAACTTTAACGTAAACAATAAGTGTTAAACAAGTGTGTGAAGTTATCCGCGGACTTTATTTTTTCTTCGTTTCAGTGATAGCGCTATATATAGATTAGTGTAAGTGTTTTTATTAAACATCCTTAGATTTAATTAGTTTGGTTAATAATAATAAACGTGTACATATTTTTAGTATAAATAAATTAGTTAGTTTATAATAAACGTTACAGTATATTATACATTGCTATAATGTGAATTATTTCTTTTCCTGGAACTTCACAAGCTTTATCCACACAGCTTAGTGATACACCAAAAGGCAAATTGCTTCATCTACAAAATTCTACACTGGACAAGGCAATAGCAAATATAGGAGGATGTTTTTCGAGGAAAAGTGACACAAACTTCGATCGTGCCTTTTGTGATTATTTAAATACTAAGATGAGAAAAATATCATAAAATAAAACAAAACAAAACAAGAAACATTTCAAACAAAGTGTATTACAGTTTATTATATATGTCAGAGACGGATCGAAAATAAAGGGGGCTTCGTTGGGCGTTTGTACTGGGTTAGACTGCATCGATAATTTATTACAAGTGAATAACGCACGACACTGACCGTTTACGCAATTTATTTACTATAGCAAAAGTTACGATTACAAATTTCAAACAAAGTCATTAACACAAACAAACAAAACTGATTTCATTAATATAAAAATTAAATTTATAAACGTTTAATGATCGACACTGGAACAAACGATCCGACACCAGCTCTTTTGTCTTAACAAGTTGTCACTTGTCACTACCAAATCTCATTTCAATCTGCCCTCTTACAAGTTACATTTTTCAGCTAGTGTCGTTCCATTCGCATGAAAGATTCTAATTTCACGCGCGTTCCTATGCCCATAAAAGGCAATAATACAAAATATCAAATCCTTATTGGTTGATTCTAAGTTATTAAGTTACAAAGACTAAACATTTGAAACATAATTTATGGGAACACAAACAAATAAGTGCACGTGTACACAATCCATGGCCGCAGGCAGGGTTTATATTCGGTGCCTCCGACACGGCCATTCTGACATTTTGCACGTCCTCGGGCAATTGTAAAAAGGAAGTTGCTGCAACGTAAATAACAATGCCATTTCAATTGATACCGCTCGTCCATTCTGACGAAATAGAAAACATCAAGATTTAGATCAAGTAACAATTTTAAGTTACATCAAACAAAAAAAAATCTAATTTGGCAACAGGGCGGCATTATTGCCTCATCAGGTTGTACAAACCAGGATCAACACAAAAAGCGGCACAACTCCTTATCTGGTAATACAAACCAGGATAAACACAAAGCGGCACAATTGCCTTATCTGGTTAAGCAAACCAGGATGAACAAAAAGCGACACAACTGCTTCATCTGGTTATACAAACCAGGATCAACACAAAGCGGCACAACTGCCTCATTTGGTTATACAAACCAGGATCAACACAAAGCGGCACAACTGCCTCATCTGGTTATACAAACCAGGATCAACACAAAGCGGCACGACTGTCTCATCTGGTTATACAAACCAGGATCAACACAAAGCGGTACAACTGCCTCATCTGGTTATACAAACCAGGATCAACACAAAGCGGCACAACTGCCTCATCTGGTTATACAAACCAGGATCAACACAAAGCGGCACGACTGTCTCATCTGGTTATACAAACCAGGATCAACACAAAGCGGCACAACTGCCTCATCTGGTTATACAAACCAGGATCAACACAAAGCGGCACAACTGCCTCATCTGGTTATACAAACCAGGATCAACACAAAGCGGCTGCCTCATCTGGTTATACAAACCAGGATCAACACAAAGCGGCACAACTGCCTCATCTGGTTATACAAACCAGGATCAACACAAAGCGGCACAACTGCCTCATCTGGTTATACAAACCAGGATCAACACAAAGCGGCTGCCTCATCTGGTTATACAAACCAGGATCAACACAAAGCGGCACAACTGCCTCATCTGGTTATACAAACCAGGATCAACACAAAGCGGCTGCCTCATCTGGTTATACAAACCAGGATCAACACAAAGCGGCACAACTGCCTCATCTGGTTATACAAACCAGGATCAACACAAAGCGGCACAACTGCCTCATCTGGTTATACAAACCAAGATCAACACAAAGCAGCTGCCTCATCTGGTTATACAAACCAGGATCAACACAAAGCGGCACAACTGCCTCATCTGGTTATACAAACCAGGATCAACACAAAGCGGCACAACTGCCTCATCTGGTTATACAAACCAGGATCAACACAAAGCGGCACAATTGCCTCACCTGGTTATACAAACCAGGATCAACACAAAGCGGCACACTTGCCTCATCTGGTTATACAAACCAGGATCAACACAAAGCGGCACAATTGCCTCATCTGGTTATACAAACCAGGATCAACACAAAGCGGCACAATTGCCTCATCTGGTTATACAAACCAGGATCAACACAAAGCGGCACAATTAACTGAACCAAGCTATTATCATCACGTTGTTGAGAAACTTTCAACCGGTCGAAATATAAGTCGTTAACCTGAATCATATAAGTTGAGTCATTTTTAGATTTGGGTGATGATAAAGTAGACACTTCTTTACTTGATGTAGCTGGATTTCGTAAAAAGAAATCAGCATGCTTCCTTCGCAATAAAGAATGTCGAAGTTAAAGGCCTGTAAAAATGACTACCAACGATGGGCTCGTGGTGTAAAGTCCTGTTTTATACGAGATGATTTAAGATAGTTCAATCTTGAATGACTGTAAAATAACGGCCTGAAAGATTTTGACGAAAATGCCTTGCACCTTTGATTGCTAGAGTTTCAAGCTCATAAGAAATGTGTCGAGATTCTAAACCAGTAGTACGTTTACTAAAATACGCAACAGAATGAATTTTAGCTTCTTTTTTTTTGAAAAAGTACAGCACCATAACCAACTGAGCTAGCATCTGTATGAAGTTCGATTGGCAAGTCAAGATTAAAAATAGTTGAAACGGGTCGGACGTTAGGAATTACTTTATCATTTGCCTCATCGCAGTACAGACGTTGTTTGAAGATTAACGCAATTTTTTTTTAACTCTTACAGAAGCAACATAATCGACTTTTTAATTTAAATTTTACTTTTGTTTACGGTAATCCAAAAACTTGCTTTAACAAAAGTTTTCACGACAATTTAAATGCGTTTTAAAAATTTAGTCATACAAAAAGATGAAAAAATAAATCATCCTTAATGTAAATAATTTCAATGTTTACACCGGTTTACACACAAAATAGTATGCATTGTGTAAGCAATAATTTTATTTCTAATTAAAGGTGACGGATATTTTTCTGGTAGACACTTATTGTGTTAGAATTAAACTTCCTGTGATTAACACAAAAACAGTATGAACAACCTTTATTTTTAATTCAAAATTTGCATCTTCATTCAGGTAAATTTAAATGTTCAATCAATAAAATCAGTTCAATTATTTTGCATTTTAAAATTTTGTTTTATCAATTTTTATTAATTATAATGTTTGTGTGTATAAAAATCATTTGGCAATGTAATAGTGACATTTTTTTTTTATCTAAGGTAGTTATGTCGTTCAAACATTTGCCACTTCATAAACAGCAATATTTTTTGTTTATAAGAATGACAATCCAAATTAAATAAACAGGAAAGATCTCACCAGATTTTAACTACAGCATTCGGAAGCATGGCCTGGGTTGCCACAGGGTCACGAACCCCTATCGAGTTTCTAAGCGGCGATACACTGCGGTGTCTTCATTGAAGTTCAAGACGTCCAGCTCCTTCATTTTTAAAAGACGGTGACAATACTCGACGCTTCGATCTAGTTTGATGACCAGAAAGAAATAGCGCCGGTCGCTTAGCGAGTCTTCTTTGTAATATGGTACACGTGCCCTTAACGTAGCGGATTACAATTACGCCAAATAATAAATCACTTTTTAAAATGTGAATACATTCTGAATATTCTGTATTGTCGAAAGCGTTTCATCAATTAATTGGTTGTTTATGGCAACACTTAAATTTCCATTTACGGTTTCAGAAAACAGTTGAATTAAAACAATTTGTTTCGGTCACGTAAATATTCCATCCAAATCAAAAATAGTGCATCAACTTTCTGCATTTTTTTAAAATACGTTGGCAATTTTACATTTGTAAAATTTATTGAACTTGGTGACTTGTAAGATAACTAACAATAACTGTTGAAGCAATTTTACTCTTTCTAGAGTTGCACTACAATTTTCACTTTAACTTGCACTTTTTCGTAACGGATCCTCATTATCATTTTGCAGTCCTTATCCCACTTCTGATGTCAGAGACGGATCGAAAATAAATAGGGGCTTCGTTGGGCGTTTGTACTGGGTTAGACTGCATCGATAATTTATTACAAGTGAATAACGCACGACACTGACCGTTTACGCAATTTATTTACTATAGCAAAAGTTACGATTACAAATTTCAAACAAAGTCATTAACACAAACAAACAAAACTGATTTCATTAATATAAAAATTAAATTTATAAACGTTTAATGATCGACACTGGAACAAACGATCCGACACCAGCTCTTTTGTCTGAACAAGTTGTCACTTGTCACTACCAAATCTCATTTCAATCTGCCCTCTTACAAGTTACATTTTTCAGCTAGTGTCGTTCCATTCGCATGAAAGATTCTAATTTCACGCGCGTTCCTATGCCCATAAAAGGCAATAATACAAAATATCAAATCCTTATTGGTTGATTCTAAGTTATTAAGTTACAAAGACTAAACATTTGAAACATAATTTATGGGAACACAAACAAATAAGTGCACGTGTACACAATCCATGGCCGCAGGCAGGGTTTATATTCGGTGCCTCCGACATATATTTGTCACACTCGGACTGAAATTAAAACAATGCTTTCTATCTTCAATTTTGATTTTCCATTTTTACCTGTTCATTTAAATATCTCGTCTCGTAACAACAACAACAACAAATTGTGGCGTGCATTTGTAGACCGAAATTGTAATGGTTGTAATTGTGGGATTTCTTGTCTCCACTGTCCATTCTCTTCTTCATTATGATCCACATAACAATGAAGGCGATATGAAGTAGAATTACAAAAAATATATAAACAGACACATATCTTTGTAATTGACTCTACTAACTTAAGATTTGCATTGATATGCTGATACAAAACTCGCCATCTGACTGCCAAAATACCAAATGCATTCTGAATAAGCCTTCGGGCTCTTGATACGCGTTTGTTAGAATTGTCTCTTTCTGCAGGTAACAAAACACCGGGATATGGTCTTATTGTGTGTTCAGATAGAGAGAATGCTGCATCACGCACAAAAAAATATGGAAATGTCGTTTTGGCAACCAGTGAACACTTTTTGTTTAAGAATATTTAACATATTGGTTAATAACTTTTCTGCAAATAAATATTTTTGCAGGGTTCTTGCACCATTAAGTGAACCATAATCCCCAATATTGCAAATAACAAATTTATATTATGAATCACATGCTGCCAATAGAACGATGCTGAAAGCTTTTTTATCGTTAAAGTACATGGATCCTGATCGTCTAGGAGCTTTTATATTCTATATTATATATTCTAATTGAACGATAATTCTCGAAACAACGAGGCGTATTGTTTAAAATTTCCTCTTTACAAGGAAATCTTATTAGTGATTTTAATACTATATGGTACTTAAATATAATACAGTATCATAAAAATTAATCTGGCTGCTTTTGAATTTACTTGAAATATTATATCTAAACTGTTAAATGATAAATTTAATTTTAATTTCAATAAAGTAAGAACTACTTTATTTTTGGTACTTAATTTCGTTTTTACAGAAGTTAGTTTTGCTATTACCTCTACTAAAACGAATAATATAGCTAAATTGGCAATACCAGTAAGAACATTACATTTATAATTATTGCCAATTAAATTTGATATATTATAACCTTCCAATACTTTATACGTATTAACTTGAACAGCTTTATCTTTATATGCTTTGCAAAACACAACAGACTTTTATGAAAAATGCAATAAATCAGATGTATCTTTCAATGATTCATTCTTGGCTGGTGCTTCTTCATCAGCTTATACTTCAAGAATCTTTGTATTGCACTTTCCTTTTATCCCGTTTAAGCAATCTTTCATGTCTTTGACTACAGTTAGGAGCTACAAATTTGTCGTGACTTCTAACAGATACATTCAGTGAAGGTATCAAATTTTGCTTCAATCGCGCCAAACGATTTATATGTTCTACAACAAAAGCTATTGTAACCTCATTTTAACTTCGTGCAATTCTAAAATTAGTTGTATCTCAAATACCTTTGGGTCATTAAAATCATTAAAATGTAAACTGCACACTGACGACACTTTTTCCCAATTTTTAATGTAACAGTTCATTTTTTCAGTTGGAATAGATCTTTAGGAAAGCTGTGTAGAAATATACGACTATTTTTATATGATGCAGAACATTGTAGAATACAGCAATTATTTTTGACGGTTCCATGTTAACTGGATATCAATTTAAATTATAATAATACTTAATAATATATTCACTTCAGCTTTAAAACTTTAATACAACCCCGAAGTTAGTCATTCAAAATTTCACTGCTTGGTGACACAACAATCGGAGTATCTCAGGAATTAAAGTCAAAGTATTTTGACTGTGCGTACTACGTACTATGTTTCATTTTGACTTACACAAAATATGTTTAGATGTTTTGAATTGTTAAGTAGATAAATATTAAAATATGTAGGTTTAATAAAGTGCCTGTCATGTAGGACAACTATAAAATTTTGAATCTGAGGCATATTTTTTTGAATGCATCGGATAAACGGGTGTTTGCGCTTATATCTAAAGTTAGATACAAGGTTTGTTGTATTAAATATGTATTTGAAAATATTTTTAAATATATTGACGTTTGTACTACAGTTAAGTCATTCGAATTATTTTAGGGTGTTGCATATTATGAGAAATATTAGTTTTATTTTGAGGGCATTTAGTGCATTTATTTTATATTTTTATATTTGTATTTAAGTTAGATATTGATTAACTTCAAATAATTTTTTGTATCCTAATCGGTTTTTTTCTTGCAATCGTATACTTTTTAGAAAACCTTCGAATCTGTCTCATAGCTTTGCGAAATTACAAAAAGCCATTGTGCAAGATTTGAATGACATCGATCAAATTTTAATATTCAAAAATTTGTTAATTTTTTTTTAAACTTTAATAAGAGGCTTAGTAGGAATCCATAGCATTGTTAAATTAAATATTAATGAATCAAAAATTGATAGAAACTCATCAATTCTTGATCCATTAACCAACTGATTCTCGTTTTCGTCAATTTTTAAAAATTATATAATTTTATGTTTCTACGATCTTTTTTTGTTTGCAAACAATATTATTTTTAGCTCAATTTTTTTGAATTTTCTTAATTTTAAGTAGAACCCACTTATAGGATGTTAATTGTTTATAAATTACAATACATGTATTTAATCGTCAATCTTCAAATATAATGAAAGTTAATATGAAACGTAAAACTTAATGTACCTCATTTTGTATGATATCAATTATTTAAAATTGAGACCCCACTAATATTTGAAAATATTTAAATGAGTTTTTGTCTACATGACAATAATTTGTAAAAACTGAGAACTCAGGCATCAATCGTTAACGCTTAGGACTTAACTTTATTACAGTTTTCGACTTTGCTGGCATTTATTATGGCACTAAATCTTAGGCTTCTATAGTAAAAACTGTTAAACACCAAAATTAATTATACACAATAGTTTTGTTAAAAATGTTTAACAATAAACGTAATTAATAAAATCTTTAATTTGTATAAGATAATAAATGTTAAATAAACTTAAACAAAATTTATAGAAAAAAAATGTTTAGCGAATATTTTCATTTTGATTAAATATAATAGATAAACGACCTACCCCAATCACTTATACATTGATCAATCAGTTTTTCCATTTGCTATTTACTCCAACCCTTCACAAATCCTTTATTTAGGGAGAACTCTATTGTGAGAATTATATTCTAGATATCTAAAGGTAGTATTACTTTAGTCGTGAAAATATCGAATAGATGATAAAGGGTGTGATTGTGTATGGTTCTTAACAATAACTTTTGATATCGGAACATGCACGTTCCCATACCTTACATTAGAAAACGTTGAATTATTGGATTAAACTTTTTTTACATGTAAAGTGCCGTATTTAGATTTTACTTTGTGATTTTTTTTTGTATTAGTAAACGTGAGAGCAAATATTATCTTACAGACGAGCTGATGAATTTTCACTTTAAGTATGCTTTGTAATTTATAAAATCTGACAATGAATTCTCTAATTGCAATTTGTTCGTTTTTATCCGACACCTTACGGCTTGAAAATTTGTTTATCGTTTGAAACTTGATAAATATATAAACAATGATTACATTTTTAATTGAATTCAAAATTAGTAATAGTACATGTTTAAACACGGTTTTATCTATTTTATGGAAACTAGTAGGAGATATTCAAAAAAACAACATTTTTTAAATGGAACACACTGTATATTTTTAGACATCTTAAAAGAAAATTTAATTTTGAAGAATAAATTGTTAATACAGAATTAAATTTAAAAATAAACAAATAATAAGCACCTAAACTGAAGAAAGCTATGTATGAGGCGTTAGATAAATTAAATCTGTCCATAGTTGTTTCTTAATATTTTCGTTTGGGACAACTTTAAAATGCCTTTCACTCATTGATTAAAATGTGACATGCTTAAGGTATATCTGGTGTCCAGAAAGAATTCTGCAAATGCGCTACAGCATTACCAGATTTCGCGGCCATTATTTTTTAATAAATAAATATTTTCGGGTTTTGAACCGCGTTCCATATTTATACTTTTCACGAAGTTCATAAAACTTAGAAAGCTTACAAACTTTGAAAAATTTACAATATTTGACGTTTCGACAGTCATGTCGGCGTCATTGTTTTTGAATTGTTTGTGTAATCTCAAACAATATTGTACATTTTGTGTTCGGATATCTCATCTGGAAATGTTGTAGTGCTTCTGCAGATTTTTTTCTGCACACTCAAGTATGCCAAATTTTTTCGTATGTAAGATTTGTGACATTAAAAGTTTAAATGCTTATTATTTGTTAGTCATGTTGTTATTTACACTTAATTATTGACTTTTTACGTATCATTATTGTAATTATTAATGTTATGTTGGTATAAGTGTCCACGTCGTTAGAGTTAAAGACTACTCCGCAATTTTTTTTGTAAGTTTCTAAGTTAAGCTTTTTTACCTGTAATTATATCAGTTGCATGTTAAATAATTTTGTGTTGGCTTATACCACTAGTATATTAGAGTGACCTGAAGAAGTTCGCACTACGTTGCAAAAACGTTGCCGTAAAAAATATCTTGAGTGGTTTATTTATCTCTTCTAAAAAAGAACTATATAGTAACAAACTTAATTAAATACAACATAACCTTTAAAGATTTATTTATTTACTCATAAATACACTATTAACTCAAGATAAAAAAATTGAATAAATTTTTTTGCGGGAAATTTAACTTGACCTCAATCATTTTGGCTTACTCTGTATATGTTATCATGGTCAAAGTATAGATAAAAGCTGTGAATATCAGGTCTTGGGTTGCGGTAAAAAACTTGTTTTGACTAATTGACAAAACGAAACGTTTAATTTGAGTACAGTATCACGCATACTGGTACATGGATAAATTGTTTTCTAAACCGACAAATTTATATTATTCAACTCAAATCTGAGAATGTTTGTGTCAGAGATAAAGGAGAAAAAGGATACCAAACTGCTTGACCATAATGCAAAGTGGCTCATCACTTATTATTTGTTTAATTACCCACCCTTTCACGGACATGCCTAGAGCCCAATATAAATGGGGGCTCGTGGGCTCGTAGGCAAACTTTATCACCATTCAAAAGTTAGAAAAATGTTATCAAAGCAAAGGTAGCTTTATTATTTTCAACCACATATTTCTTGTTATGTTGATACGTATAAAAAAATATGAAATATTTTCAAGTGCCTAAGATTATTTATTCTACGTTTACATTACACATGATTTTTCGTAAATAAGAACGCCGCATTTACGAACAGCTAAAGACTAAGTTTTTTGTTAGCTCGGTCAAGTTAACCCCGCAATTTCATTTTTTAAATAATATTCCTGTATAATAAACTGTGCTCGTTTTGTGCTCAATGTGCTTAAATCTAAATTTATAAAAAAATTAAAACAAATTCGTTTTTTTCACTTTTTTTGGTTCTTTAATTGTGATTATTTTGTGCCCGTTTGTGCCCTTATTATTTTTAACAGGCTCAATTTTAAATAAAATAAATAAAATTAAAACAAATCCGGGGGCTAACTTCCATCAATCTCTAGTTTTCTATTCAATTTTTTGTATAATATTTTGTTTATTATTCATTCAATAACGCATTCATAAATATTATAAAAACGTTAAATAGAGGAAACTGGTGGTCAAGTTAGTCCACACGTTAGTTTTAGACTTCTTTGTCTTTGTCAGGTTTTTTTTTATTTTTTTAGTTATTACTATAAAATGGTTACAAAAATAAGCAACAGACTGCTCAAAAAAAAAACAAATTTCTAGATTCAACCATAAAATAGCTAATTTGTTAAGACTGATTATGCATGAGTTTACCTCAAAAATCTTTGTAAATATAATTCAATTTTTTTATCAATTTAAAAAAAAGTTTATTTTAATTTAACATACACATAATTTCGCACAAAATTTTTTTATCGGTTTAAAAATAAGTTTAATTAAATTTAATGCTAGCAACATTTAGCACAAAACCAGCACAATTTTCATTACACAGGAATAAAGTGGGGGACTAACTTCACCGAGCTTTCTTTGTTTAATTTAATTTTATATAATTCATTCATTAATCATTGGTTTTTTTTTCAATGACAACGCCAATTTTTTTTGCTGCTTTTTATTAGATGGTCCAACTACTTAAATTATGGTGTAAAAAAATTATCATCTTAAGATAACTATTTTTCTGAAAAAATAACACATTTGCCGTAAGAAATAAAAATGTAACTTTAATAGAAGAAAATCATAATTAAACCTCAAAAACAAACAAAATTTAGCGCTAATGTTTAAATTGCGCTCCGTTGCGAGTGTGCGCTTTTGCAAATTATTGATTTAGTGGGAGTGTGAAAGAAGCATTTAGCAAGTTTATTTAAAGCGAATTCTTTTTGCCATTAACAAAAAATGGCACGTTTAACTGAACAGGAAAAAATAGGAATTTTAATAATGGTTGGATATGATGATAAGCTAAGAAACATGTGAACTATTCAACCAAGAACATCCTAATGGACCGCCTATTGCAAGATTCACAATAAGTAAATTGGTTGCCAAATTTACTCAAACGGGATCCGTCTATGATTTTCCTCAGCAAGGTCGATCTCGAGTAAACAAAGAAACCCGATTAGATATGTTACTTGAAGCAGAAAAAAATCCTCACCATTCTACAAGGCAGCTAGCCCTAAATAACAACGTAGACCACTCTTTTGTCGTGAAGTTGTCCAAGAAAGAGAAATATCAACTTTACAAAGTTAAATTGATTCCAATTTTTAAACAATATGGTATTTTTTAATAAAACCACTTTTTGGCTAAAATCTTCACTGGACTTAAGACTCTCAAAGTCAACGCCAAAGAAAATTAAATGTTTGGATTGGAATAATCGGACGGCGTTTAGTGGGACCTTACTTTTTTGAAGCAAACTTTATAGCAGCACGTTATTTGAGTTTTTTGCAGTTTGATTTATTGCCAGCTCTGACAGCAACGGATATTTGGTTTCAACAAGATGGGGCGCCTCCTCACTTTGGAATCAACGTCCGTCAATATATTGACGCCACATTTTCTGGAAGGTAGATAAGAGGTCGAGGAGCAATTGAGTGGCCACCGCGTTTTTTAGACTTTTGTCTGTGGGGTTATTTGAAATCAAAGGTTTATTTTACTAGGCTAAATAATGTAGACAAACTACGGCAAAGAATTTGCGCTGAAGTGGAACACATGACTCCTGAAGTCCTTGAACGAAGTATACAAAGTGTTTACACTCGTATCGGTCAGTGCCAAATGGATAACGGAACATAATTTAAACATTTACGATAAATTTCGTTTGTTTTTGAGGTTTAATTATGATTTTCTTTCAATAAAGTTACATTTTTATTTCTTACAGTAAATGTGTTAGTTTTTCAAAAAAATAATCTAATCTAATAAAAAGCAACAAAAAAAAGTAGGGTTGTTATTGAAAAAAAAAACCAATGATGACGTCATTGTGTAGAAATACCTGATGTCATAAGTAAAATTTTTATGTCATAAGGTGGCTAATTAAAAAGTAAAATTGACCTGCCTGAGCGTTTTGTTTGTGTAATGTATTAAATGAGGTATTAAATGAGCGCACGCTCGATGGCCCCACTAAAATTTATAAACTAGAAATGATAAGCCAATAAGTTGTATTATAAGGATAAATTCACTTCCTGTATGTATAAGGTAGAATAAACTGCATAACTAAATGTGTTGGTTATTAAATGATTAAGCAGAAACACAACAAGTGGCGACGAGGTAAAAATTATAAATTATATCTAAATAGTTTCTAATAAATCTAAAATAAGTAAATAAATTTAAATATTTCAACATTTAAATTAAATTAAATTCTTTACAATGCCGCGAGAAATTGAAAAGACTGATAAAATACCGCACGCTATCGGTCAACTGCACGAGTTCGTTTTAAACGTATCGGAATGGACAATATATAAAGCAAGATTAAATAATTATTTTACTGCAAATGGTATAACGGATGACAAAATTAAGTGTGCGATTCTGTTAAATATGTTAGACGAAAACGCGTACAAACTAATTTATAGTGTATGTAGTCCGGTACCACCGGAAAATAAAAAATTTAGTGAGATAAATGACGTTTTTGATAAACATTTTGCACCAGTGCGATCACTTTTTGCGGATCGATGTAAATTTTATGAAGCTAGAAAATCACCACATGAAACAGTGAAAGACTGGGCAGCGCGCATAAGAAATTTGGCTGTCACGTGTAACTTTGGTGAGTCATTGAACGAGTATCTACGTGACAAGTTTATATGCGGGTATGAAAAAGGAGCAATTTTGGATCGTTTGCTAGAAGAAAAAGCAAGAGTAACTTTTGAAGAAGCAGTTGACATCGCAGGAAGAAAAATGGCGGCAATAGGTCACTTCGAAGTTAATCAAGTACAGGGCGCAATCAGTCAAGAGCCGATAAATCATCTGCGCAACTCGAAATCAACAGAAAAGCCTTCAACGAGTTCAAGCAGCCGAAGTTTAACGACATTTTCAAAAAACATGCAGCATGGGTATCGAAGATGCAGACACTGTGAAAAAACCAACCATAATTCAGATAAGTGTTTTTTTAAGTCACATAGCTGTAATAAATGCAAACAACCGGGTCACATATCTACAGTGTGTACAAAAAAGTTTCAATTTAAATTAAATAAAAATACTTGTAAAAATAATTTTATAGAAGAACTCAATGATGTAAATATTTATTCTATAGAGGGAAATTTTACCAGCTTTGAAACAGCCAATTATATGAAATTTACTATTGATATTCTCATAAATAATAAAATTCGTTTAAATTTTCAAACTGATACTGGGTTGAGTTGTTCTTACTTTTCAAGTAATTTTTACAATTTCTTCTCAAATGTAAATTTAAATCGTACTGATAAACAATTTTATTTTTATAATGGAGTTAAGGTGTTACGCCATTAGGACTTATAAATATTTAAATTATGTATAAAATGATGTAAAAAACATAGATTTGTTTGTAATGGAAAATGAAAAACCTATTTTATGAAATTCACACGGAATTAAGTTATTGTAATTTTTTTAATATTAATAAGGTCCACCCAAAATTGAATCAAATAATAAACAAATTGAATGAAGTTTTTAATGAAATATTAGGTCGTTTTAAAAAAAGGCCAGCCTCAATTGAACTTAAAGATAATAATGTACCTACAGCCAACACTTTTTAAAGATTGACCACTTCCTTACTCTATTCGTACACTAGTCGAAAATGAATTAAATCGCCTTATTTCTTTAGGTATACTGTCAGAAGTTGACTACAGTGAATGGGCCTCGCCCATCGTTCCGGTAATCAAAAAAGATGGTAAAATACGGCTCTGTGGTGATTTTAAAGTCACAATAAACCCTTATATCCAAGCGGACCATCATCCTCTGCCGCGAATTGAAGATCTATTCAGTAAGCTGCAAGGGGGAATTCATTTTAGTAAGTTAGATATGTCACAAGCTTTTCAGCAAATTGGCGTAGACTGCGATTCAAAAAAATTGTTAACTATTAATACTCATAAGGGTTTATTTCAATATAATAATTTAACTTTTGGCGTGGCCTCAGCACCTTCTGTTTTCAAAAAATTATGGATAGTTTACTTAGCAAATTAGAAGGAGTGATTGTATTTATTGATGATATTTTAGTAACAGGTAAAAATGAAAACGAACACTTCTCCAGATTAAAAGAGGTTTTGCAGATCTTGAAAAACGCTGGTCTTAAATTGTGTTTGTCTAAATGTAGTTTTTTTAAAAACGAAGTTGAATATTTAGGGCACAGAATTTCTAAAGAGGGTTTGCAACCTACAGAGAGTAACACTAGGGCAATTATTGAAGCTCCTACGCCTACTAATATTACTCAATTAAAATCATTTATAGGTCTTGTTAATTACTACGGAAAATTTGTAAAAAATATGTCTAAAATTGTATACCCTTTGTATAAGTTGTTAAAAAAAGGTGAAAAATGGGTATGGAATAAGGAATGTGAAAATGCATTTAATCAAATCAAAAGTATTTTAATTTCTCCTGAAATTTTAGTACATTTCAATCCTACTTTAGACATAAAGCTCACAGTAGATGCTGCGTCATGTGGTATCGGTGCCGTAATCAGCCACACTTTTCCATCAGGGGTAGAAAAGCCAATAGCGTACGCATCACGCACGCTGACGTCTAGCGAACAAAAATTCTCACAAATAGAAAAAGAAGGTTTAGCTATCATATACGGGGTAACAAAATTTAACCAATATTTGTATGCTAAAAAATTTAAATTACAAACGGATCATAAACCGTTATTAGCTATTTTCGGAAATAATAAAAAGATACCTGAATTTTCAGCTAATCGTTTAAGACGTTGGGCTGTAATTCTTAGTAATTATCAATATGAATTAGAATTTGTTAAATCAGATAAAAATTTAGCGGATGCTTTTTCACGTCTGCCATGTCAATCTTCAAACGATTTTAGTGTAGAAAAAGAATTAGACTATTGTTATTTTTTTAATAATAATCCAGATGTTAAGTTAAATTTTGAAACGGTTAGATTAGAAACAAAGAAAGATGAATTGTTAATGAAAGTCAAAGATTATATTTTAAATGGCTGGCCTGAGAAATGTCGAGTTCCCGAATTAAATTACTTCTTTCAAAAAAAATGTGAACTTAGTGTTAATCAAGATTGTATTTTTTGGAATCACCGTTTAGTAATTCCATTAACATTGCGTAATTTAATTTTGAACGAATTACATTTAAATCATTTTGGAATTGTTAAAACAAAAAATTTAGCTAGAGCTTACTTTTGGTGGCCTAGACTTGATAAAGACATAGAAATATTAGTGAAAAATTGCAATTCTTGCTGTTCTTATAGCGTTAGTGCACCTAAAATAGAGTTAAATTCATGGCCGTGGCCAAAATCACCTTGGGATAGACTTCACATTGATTTTTTTGGACCAGTAGCTAGTAGATATTTTTTAGTAATTGTCGACGCTCACAGTAAGTGGGTAGAAGTAGCCGAATTGGCAAGCGCTAACACAGATATCACAATTAAAGTACTTAGGAGCGTTTTTGCAAGATTTGGACTTCCTAAAACGGTAGTAGCGGACAATGCCAGTTATTTTACTTCAGTAAATTTCATAAATTTTATGGAGAAAAATAACACTAAATTAATTTTTAGTCCACCGTACAACCCTGCTTCTAATGGAGCTGCAGAAAATTGTGTCAAAACGGTCAAAAATGCTTTAATTAAAGCTTTACATGAAAATGCTGAGAAACCACAAACCATCACAATAAATCAACTTTTGAGCCGATTCTTATTTGATTACCGTAACACTGTTCATATGACTACAGGGGTTAGTCCTGCATTTCTTATGTTCGGACGGAAATTAAGAACTAGATTTGATTTATTGCTACCAGATAATAATGTTTCAAATAATTGCGATCAAAATATACAAACGACTGTTAATAAATCACTAGTTAATCAAAAAAAATATTATAAAGGCAGCAAAAATTAAATTTTAGTAAAGGCGAGTGTGTCTTAGTCAAAGACTATAGAAATAAATTAAAAACAACATTCTGTAAAGGAATAATTAAAAGAAAAGTTGGATCATGTACTTATTTAGGTTTTATACCAGGTTTAAATTTGCAATGGAAAAGACACGCTAACCAATTAAAAAAATCTTTGGCACCTTGGAATGAATTTGTAATTCCAAACTTTAATGATGGGGAAAATAAAATTTTAGAAAGCACTATTAGTACGTCACCTAATATATTAAATAGGCCCACAAGAGTAATTAAACCACCGGAAAGATATAATTGTTAATTTTAAATTATAACTCATTATTAAATATTAATTTTCTAGTTTTAAGGATTTGTTAAATTAAGAATATATGTATTTTATTTACAAAATGTAATTGTTAATTTTAATTGATACATCTTATTTTAAGTATAATAAAAATTTTCTAAGGTTAAATATTGTTTACTAAATTAAAATGTATTTTGTTTTTTTTCTTAAGGGGGAAGTGTTGTAATGTATTAAATGAGGTATTAAATGAGCGCACGCTCGATGGCCCCACTAAAATTTATAAACTAGAAATGATAAGCCAATAAGTTGTATTATAAGGATAAATTCACTTCCTGTATGTATAAGGTAGAATAAACTGCATAACTAAATGTGTTGGTTATTAAATGATTAAGCAGAAACACAACAGTTTGAAAAAATTAAGTAACACAGTTATAAATTTAGTTTCTTACTGTATTATCACACTGTATACTAAAATATAATTTATTTTATGTATGTTTTTTTAATATTTTTTTTACATATGGAGGATAGTTTATAGAACGAAATATCTGTAAATAACTACTAAGGCGGAGACTGTTGAAAGTTGATTTTGTTCTATATTATATATATTATTACGTTTTTTTTTCTTTCCTCTTATTTAGATTTATCATTAATATGATTTTGTATATACTACGTATATATTTTTGAACGTTTATGTTAAACAATAAAACATACACTAAGCACTAGAGAAACACAAAAATTTAGGAAGACATCAGCCCCTCGAGCTTTCCCTGAGCGCCGCCACTGCTTTGTCTTGACAATAATAAAGTTGTTTGATTTTATTAAACTATATAACGCTCAATCAACGCGTAGTTGTTATCCAAATATTTAGAAATTATACATTTCTAGTTTTTTGACGGGAGTACCTACGTAGTCTAAATTAGTACTGATTCATTAAATGTACTATTACTGTAATTTGGGTTTTTATTGCATTCGTCTCACATACGTACATTACTATTTTTTTAGTACTTCGCAATATATAACATTATGAACAATTAAGATGTATATAATTATCGCTTTGACCAATATCAACTTTAAGTAATTTCCTGATTTAATTCTCAACTTAATTAACGTATGATTTGGTTTTAAAGGGCAGTAATAAATTAGCTGTAATCCCCTTATTTAGAAAGTATTTACTTGTTTTCCAACAATACTAACTGAAACATTTTGGTTGTTGTGTAAACATGCAAACTTGAAAAAAAATGTCATTTTTTATAAAATAAATATATTGGATTTTCAAATATCTTTAGTCTAATGCGCCAGCCGTAAGTGCACACTTTAACAGTTTTAGGTAGTTTTTACTTTTGGTAACCATAAATTAAGTAGATGCTAACGGCTGTAAAATTAATTTAAGTAGTATAAACCTCTTGTTGGCTTGTTTCCGTAAATGAAAAATAATTATTGAACAAGTAATTACATGTATGATTATTTCGAATGAAAATAATTTAAAGGTGTTAATGTATTTTAATTAGTTGCTAAGTAAGTCGTTTTAAATATATTTAGATTGCTAAGAATAATCTAGATTAGTAATAGGTTTGCAATTTGGTACCTTATCGACAAATCGCTGAATCGTATTCAGGGTAGAAATGGTTCGGACTTATCTAACCCAATTCGGCGCTTTTACGTGTTCAAGCGTACGTGAAAATGGCGATTATTAAAATTTTATATAAAACGCATACTGGTTAAATCAGCAATTTGCGTTGCCTACAATTTTCGAAAAATTGAATGACATGTGCTTCCTAAATATTATATAAGGTTTGTGCGCTGTGCTGAAACTACATCAACTTTGTTGTTCTGCATATAAACAAGGATATTTGTGCATTCTCTGAATTTCGAAACCCTGCGGATGGCCAAGTGTACAGGAGTTGTAAATACGTCTATTTTACCCTAGCTTGATTTATATCTATTGGCAGCGGCCATTTCCAACGGCCACAAGACAAATCTTTACGCGTTGCATGTAGCATCAGCAGTTCGTCTGTCCGTCGAACAGATGGTTGAGTGACGCCACCGACATCCTTTGCCTTTATAATGGGTTGTCGGCAAAAATTTATGTCGACATTGCACCATTTCAAATTGAGACGGACACGCAAAATTCGAATGATTAAAGCATATAAATTTTATTGATAATAAATGAAGATGTCAGTAGGTTATCTTGTTCCATAAGGTAGAAAAATCGATACAGTTTGCACTAAAACTACTTCTTTTGTTCTTAAAGGGCAAGTATCCAACCGTTTTAAGGACGAACTCTAGTTTTGCGCTTAAGAACAACGTAACTTCAAATAATTTTTTGCGTAACGATTTATCTATAATAATAATAACCATATAGTGTATGTTACAGCTTTTGTCTGTAGACTATTAATAATCTGTGACCTACTATATTAAATAGATGTTTTTACGAGATCATTCTGTGCACTTGGAATATACTTCATCTTATTTACCTCATTAAATTTAACCGTATCCTACATAACCGTAAAATGTGTAAGGTAGAATGGGCACGAAAAAGGAAATAATAATTATTTATTCATCAACGGTCCAATACAAACAGGGACCAGCGAGGCAAGTGAGCTAATTCTTACTAATGGTCGAGGCACAGCAGGACCGGCAGCCAGGCTACACTATGATTTAGGGATGACGCGGGGCACCGTTCTCAGAATCGCGAGTTCAATAGCCCGCGACTGACCCTCAGGATGTCTCTCTCGCGCCCTTATAAAGTACGTGTCGTTTTCTCCACCACCCTCTCGACTAAACCCTATGTACCACCTCGACATGCATAAGCCATCGGTTGTCGGGACTTTCCACTGCATTGGCGATCATAGATACGCTATCGCAGGATAGAGGATATTCAGCTCTAAAACCCCTTACTCTTCTTACCCTCTTTGGACTACAGTGTTGCTTAAATTTTTGACGCTGATGAGGGTTAGCTGCCAGCGCCAAATCATGCTGGCAGTTTCTTGCATGCCTACTTCGCTTCCGCATTCACAAAACACAAAGGAGTTCCTTTTTCAATGTAATCGACATTCAACATCCAACTCGCGATTATAATTCATGTGCACGAAAGGAAAAATTCAGCATTGACGGTTTGTAAAAGCAAACATTTCAAAAAATTGTGTTTATAACCCAAATATCGGAAACATTAGCACTTGTTTATAAAAACTTTAATTATAACAAAATATAATTACAAAGAATTTCAGATCGCCAAGTACGCATAAAAATAATGTTTCAGTGAAATTTTTTCATTTTTTAAAATGATGCTGTAGTTTGCAGAAATCGTAGATTTGTTATAATAATTTATAAGTTGAAGAAGACGTTTTCTATATTGTCAATAATTACTTTTAATATCTTTATTTTAGTTTATAACAAAGTTGATACCTGTTTCCAGGCCCGCGCCTAGCACTTTTGGCGCCCTTTTGCAAATTTAAAATAACGCCCCAAATTTGTATTACGTTCATATGTGAGTACAGATACGGGTTAAGTTAGGTATAATTATCCACTATTGAAAAATAATTTTAAAAAGTATTTTCATAAATTTATTTTCATTTTTATATTTTACAAGTACAAGCGATAAGCCATAAAAGTATTTTTTCATTGAGGTACATAACATAATTATAAACTTATAGAAAACAGAAATATATTCTAACCGTATTACAACTCAAAATTTTTGTGTTTTAGTTTCAAATGTAATATATGATACAAAAGCACAAGAAATAAAGAAAATATTTAAGACATTAATAATACTCGTTTATATATCACAGTACGAAACTGATCGACAAATAAAAACAAAACAATATATTATTTTAATAATGCAACATGTCACATTTTAAAGGTTAATATCCAGGTATTAAGTGATCTTATTAATATTTTAGCTAATGTTGCTTTAATGTTTGCAAATTGTTTAATTTGGTGTCTAATTCTTTTAGCTGGTCCGGTGCTATTTAATTGATAGCAAGATTACCTAGTCGGTTTTACCCCATGGTCGATCTTAAATAATTTTTTGTTATTTTGAGTTTTGAAAAAGATCGTTCTGCGGTAGCAACAGAAACCGGCATTGTTAATAAAATACGAATTACTATTAGGAAAAGAATCCACTAAGTTTTAATTGTTATAGAATTTAAGGTTTCTTCTGGAGATGTAATAACTTTTTCATCAAAATTTTGTAAATATTGCAATTTTTGAACAAGTTCCACGACAGTTATGTCTCGTTCATTGCGAGTTTTGTCGTTTAATAAATTTTCAACTTTTTGACATAATTGTAATTGTTCGTTTTCAGAATAATTTTTAAATTTATCAATATTCCATAAAAACGCTAAATTATTAGAGTAAGAAGAAAGTAATTGGAATCTCTCATCCACTGATGTTATGATTACATCTAGAGCATTAAAAAAACAATCAACTTTGAACTTTAAAGTTTCGTCGTGGATCGGTTCATCGTCACATTCATAATCAAAATGTTTTTTTTTATTTTTTGCGGTCTTAGACCTCTTTTTTTTTAAATTTAGGTTCTATGTCTAGGCTGGATGCTATTTCTTTAGCATCAATCAATAGATCATTAAAACCTTTATCGGAGCGATAAGCTTTCAAAAAATTATTCAAATTATTTAAATGATTACAACACTGAGCAACATCAAAGTTCGGTTTTTAAATAATTTTACTAACAATGTTAACCTTACTTAAAATATACCTTAATATAAGAATGCAAGTGAACTCAAAATTTTGAAATTTTTTGGCCAAAGATGCAGCCAAAATCCTTACGTTATTTTTAAAGTTTCCTTCGCTTCTTTCAAACAGAGCATCATAAACCTCTATTGAATATCCGATAAAGGTTTTTAAGTTTAGTAGAAGTTGAAAAAAATACAAACAGTTTTTGAAAAAAATTGATTCTCAAAGTATTTGATTTTGCGGCATCATTGACGACTAAATTTAGGGTATGATATCAACAAGGAACAAAGAAAGCTCGCGGATTAAAATCCAATCCCCATTGTCGTAACCTTGACCCCGCAATCGTTAAGCCTTCTTTCTCTAACGCCGACAAAAGAAATTTTGTCAAGCTTTCACGCGACACATCATCTATAGGACAAAATAATAAAAAATGTTCTTCTATACTAATTTCCGTGCTCTTTAAATTAACAAATCTTATACAAAGTGACTAGTCAAGAGTGCAGTCTAATAATATGGAAAAATATTTTGCATTTTTAGTTAGTTCTAAAATTCACCTATCAAGTTGATTACTTTATTTTGTATTTTATCCTCGAGATAGTTTTTGTGATCTCTTATTTGAGAGCGTTTTGTATGTTCTGACATAATCGGGTCGAATTTGGAAATCTATGCATTTTAAAAAGTTACTATTGTTTTTCTCAAACAACTTATTACTAGTTCCACGAAAAGCTAATTTTTGCTGACCTAAAAACTGAATCACGTAGAAAATTCTTTCTATGACAGCTTGCCAATATTTAGTTTCTCTGTTTATTACATTTTGAATTTCAGAATCAATTATTTGATTTTTATTAAAACGGTTAGAAAGATCTAGCAATTTTAGAACATTTTCGATATGTAACTTGATCTTTTCATGAATGTTTAAATGTTTACTTAAACAGTGCCAGTCATTGTAACCAGATTCATCACTAAGGTCAACAGATTTCAAATCGGGATCATTAAAAATTTTGCAACAGAAGCAGTAAAGTGAATTTCTTGTTTCGGAATACAACAACCAAAAACGCTCAATTTTTTTTGTTCGGTAAAATTCTAAAGAAGTAACTATTGGAAAACTTTGACTCTGAACTATATCTCGGATAAATATATTTTTTTTGTTTTGATAATGAGCGTTCTACTAATTCTTGAATATTATTAGGATGTAATTTCTTTAGCCATAGTAATTTTTGAAGGTGTTGATTTCTCATTATCAGCGGAACGTAAAGATGTTGATGGATTCCTTTCTAGAAGATCAGTTTCTTGTCTGCTGCTGATACTTGTTTCAAGTACAGGTTCAGAATATTGGGATTCAGCTGTATTATTGTTGTTATTAATATTTGGCAAAGTAGCCTCGGGTTTTGAAAAAGAATGCGTAATTTGACATTGTTTTTCAGTTTTTCCTTGCTTTTTTTTTATTCCACAAATTTTGGTATCCAGACAATTTCTTCTTTTTTTCTGACATCCTGTATACTGTAAAGGAATTAATACGTAAGTAAACAAATTGACAAATTATTCATGAAAAATGGAAATGTTTTGACGTCTCAAACTCAAAAGTATTTTCTCAACATTACTTATTTCAAGTTATTTCAAAATTTATAAATTTTTATAAATAGTAATATCAGTGCTTATCAATTTGAATTTACTCCAATTAACAATGATGTTTATATAATCAAATACAAAATGATTTTTGAGATGCAAGTTTTTGGCTTTTAATGTTTTAATAAATCTAAAATAAAAAATTAATTTTAGATGAACTTACCTTAATTCACAACACAAAACACATCACTATAAAGTCTGTAAAAGTAAAACTACTAAAAACTAAAGTTTCAAAGATATCTTTTACCCTCTGCACTTTTTCACTTCGATCGGGCATCAGGAAACAAATAAAATCGCGACCGATGCAGCGCTTAAATATATAAAGTTTCGTACATTGCAAACTCAGACAGAAAAAAAAGACGCTTGTTTGCTCGTTGGCTAGTTGCAAGCCAAATTTCAAGCTCAGACATGAATAAAATCAGATTTGTTTGAGTTCACACAAATCATGTTATCATGTTACGTATTACGTATTCGATCGAATAAATGCTATTATTGCGTACTCTCATTTGGAAAATATATTATTTTCGAGAAGTCATTCGATTTCCTAGTCTCAAAGAGTAAAAATAAACAAATAAAAAACAATGTAATAGCTAACAATTCCTTACTGGTTTTATTATCATTATAAATTTTGTTTTGACAATGTTGTTTGTTGCTTTATCTTTTTTTTACTTTTGAGTTTTGAGGCGCCGCTGTGCACCACTTAGCCTTGCCCTTATGTACGGCGCGGGACTGCCTGTTTCTTTGTGGAAAATTGAAAATTACTAATATAATTATTCACTCTATTCTTGTTCTGAATGACTGAGTGCGTTTTCATTAACTTTTTCATTGCAGTCATCACTTTTACTTCTAGAAGTCACGAGAGCCAAAGTAGAGTTCGGAATTTCAAGAATTTCAATGTATAATGGTACCGATTCCCTTTTTTGATAGTTATATCGCCTATATTGTTCAACTTATTTATAAGTTGTAGGGTTTTACATTTTTTACATTGTATTACTTATTCTTGAAGTCTACTTTACAATGATATAAGGTTATCAGCACTTGAAGTTAGTCTTTACAATATTATAAGCAGTTTTAAAACTTTTCTTCTAAAATGACTTTAAAGAATGACAATACTTTTGAGAAACAAAAGCTTATATCGAAATGATATTTCGCATTATTTGATGTATCTATACGTAATTTTGTAATATAAGGTGTTCTGTATTAAAGGTCAAAAATTCAGAACTTCAAAGGGCAAAAGCACGCTTTTAGACAACTATTAATATTAGATTAGGAAGGATCTGCTTCTATAGCATTTTGAACGTTTTCTTCAAAACTCTCACCGTGATTAATTTGATTTCCACAATTGTGTCTGTTTATTTAAGTTCGAACTGGATAGCACTTAAACAGAAATATAGGTTTTGAAAGAACTTCACTATAGTTTTTTGGATAAATTCTGTTATAAGAGGAACACTTAACTCCTTGTGCATTTCGGTATTCCGCACAAATCACGGACACTTGATTGCAATTCGTAGCACATTGTTTGAATCTTCTTCATTGATGTTTGGGATGCAATGCACCATATTGGGCATGCATAGGTATTATTTAGATATTTTGCATTAAATTTCTATCATTCAATAAACATAAATAAAAATAAAATATTGTAGTTTTTACCTGTGTCTCTTAAACGATGATCCACTTTTTCAAAGGTTTCTCTACCAGAATTCTTTTTATTTAGAAATCTTTCTTCATAATGCTTTCTGCCTTCTAAGGCATTACAATATGTAAGCTCATACGTTCAATGCATGTCGGTATATTCAATACACTCTGACACCGGAATAAATATTTTCATTTAAATCGAGAAACTGTAGCAACAAAAAAAATTTTTTTGAGATAAAAACCAATACAAAAAAATCCATATTGAGCAAAAATATTTTGTTTTTGTTAACAGTTCATTTTATCAATGTCGATCAAGAGTACCTTGTCACGTAAATTTACTCGTCACTTAAAAACAGGCGGTTAGCTCAATACCACTCCGCGAGATGATTGCAAGTCTCGGTGTGCTAATCATAAATTTATAAAAGCGCCAAAACGGTCGGAAATTATTAATGGCAGATACCGTTTAAATCTCCCCAACACTGAGAACAAATGAGAAAACACAGGTTATAACAGCGAATATATTTATTTTAACAAAGAGAGGTTAAAAAAAGAAACGATATAGAATTACATAGATGCTATATATTAAGAGTTCGTTGGTAAATATTACAGACAATAATCGTTGATGCAAGCCCCCTTGGGTTGGGCAACCTTTTGTACATAAAATTAAATTTGTCAACTTATAACGCTAAAATCTTTACTTGCACGATTATTAAATTTTAAATGGTTATTGTATTGGATTGGTTGATAACGTGGTCGTTGTGATTAAACTTTTCGCTTTTCCTGTTTTCGCCAAATTGTATGAAAGTAGTGTAGGAAATTAATTAATCTCGAGTGAATTGTGCTGCAAAGCAATAGTCAATTCGTAGCAGATTATTTGGACTTGATTAGAAATTTGTGTACATTGACGTAAAAGTTAACGTTAAGTTTTTTATAGCAATTTATGTTAGGTTTAGCCTTACCCGGCTATTTGGAGAAATTTTGTCCTGTCAGAATCATGTTGTAACATATCATATTGGAACAATTGGGAATAATTACTTACATGTTAGGTTAGCGGATCTGATTAGTGAATAAATAAAAACTTAACCACTAATTTAAGATAAACGTGCGCGAATATTCCGATTACCAATTTTTTTTATCAAATTCTCATTTTTAAATTTTTTTTTATTGTTGTACGAGATTTATTGTAGGAAAAACGGTTATTTCTACGTGCTGTAATTCTATCATTTTTTTGTCTTGTGTAGAGCGTATATACTTAAGGCTTTACATATATATAGATTATAGTTATTTATTGGTGGATTTTGTATTATGGTGGCATTATTTAGTTTATAACAATTTTTTTTCATATTTTATTTGTGATACAATATTCTTTTAGTTGATGTTATTTATGGTGTTTCATTTTTGTTTTTTTGCAATATACAATAGTAAGCCAAACGAGCTTTTTAATTTTTTTGTAGCGTTGGGAATTAGATTGGGGTCATTATGTCGGTCTTACCAGACTTATCGAGTCGCATTAGACTTGGCGCCCTTAATAACATCCGTTTTTTGTGTTGGAAATAGTTTCGGGGAAAAAAGTAAGTTTGCCACCAATCTCCAAATTTGCGTGACAGGCTTAACTTTTACATTCCAAAGGTACAAATTCACATTATTGAATATAACAAAATTATCTAATATCTCGCGATTAGACGAAACAGAGCGCGACGTTTAATAATATATTACATAAAAAAAAGTTTTATATTTAATAGTGACAATAAACATAAAATGTACGTACAGTCGCGCGTGCAAACGACGGAGAACGTAGACAAAAGGAACGTTAGATAAAAAACAAAATATTCACAATTTTTGTCCCGAAGTATGATGTTAGCTAACAGCACCATTCACATAATTTTTTAAAATTTGCTAAAAATTACATATAGCATCATAAATAAATTCATTAGGTTCATACGTTCTATGAAAAAAAAACCAAATACACCAAGTTTTCTGAAATTAGTATAAATATTTGGGCTTTCCAATTTGTTTGTAATCGTAGTAATTGAAACAATGGTTTTGATATCCTCAATGAACGTAGGTCGAATACACTCCCAGAATATTTCTCAATACTTTATTAATTGTATTGTCATCATAGGAATTTTGCAGTGTGAAAGCACAGGCGTCAGTATCCGAGCGTTAACAGAATACGTGCCGGTACCCAAAGTTGCTCATGATAAAAGAAAAAAATTAAATTGCGCCGTAAAATGACAAAGCATCCTTAACCTGGTAAATTTCTCAAAACAAACGCATTTTAGACTGTCATTTAGTATTCGAAATCAGCGTCAACGATTTAAGATAAGCAAAACTCACGGACTTTACACAAACACATGGGTCTGACTTTTGTTTTACACAAAATGAAAGTGGCCAATTAAAAATGTAGCCACATATGTCGGAAGAACAGTTGTTCTGTATGTAAAAAGACAGAATTCGCACAGTACGAAAACCACACCAAAGTATTTTTAACGTAACAACCTTTTTTTAGTTGAAGGTTTTAGTTGTTCAAAAATATTATTATCGTACAGGGTGTAACAAAATAGCATTAGTGTTAGAGCTAGTTCGGCCGTGGCAAACTAAATGAGCAGAATTTGAATAAAGAAATTCATACTAAAGAGACTTGTCCAGTAACCATCATATAAAATTATTAAAGCACACTTAGTATATTTTAAAACAAATGATTTCCGTCCGTTATAAGCCCGTTTCTCTGTAAGGAGAACCGTAAGAAAAACTGTAGAAATAATATCTTAATATGTTTTATCTGAATCCAACAGATGACCCACTTATTCTGGGGCTCTATGTATATCCTTTAGTTAATGATGTTGAACTCCAGTCTCTAAGTCTAGAAAATATTGCCCTTCTTATCGTTGCCTATGTTCGACGCTTGCAATGCCTTATGTACTTGGCAGCTTCTAAAAATCTTAAATATTCGGCAGTTTTTCTTAGGCCATGAAAAGTATTATACTGTGCATTTATTATTTCGTTAGCTAATAAATTTCATTTACTTGGGAAGTTAAAAACTTTTTCTCTTGTTTAATTGTATGTAATGTTACAGCTATAATTGATTCCTTTTCTTCAGTATTGTTAACTTGTAATGATCATAACTCTTCGTTTCTGCATGTACCGTTTAAAACATAGATCAGTGTCTTTTAGATAGAAATAAACAATAAACTTTTTTGGTCTGTATCTCAAAATGTCTACAGTTTTGTTTATTTGTGCTTATTGTGCTTTTTAACATTGAGTAGTTCAATCACATTGACGTTGTCTTTAGTAGTGTATAAGTCTGCAATAAAAAGCAAACATTTTTTTTTAAAATATGAAATTATTATCTTATTAAAAAAAGAATGCTAACATAATACTATTAGCATTTTTTTCATTTTTTTTGTATTCACCACTAACAAAACAGTTTGTAATATTTTAGATCTTTTTCTGGCAATTTTGTTCTAAACAAATTTGAAGCCGTATCTTGTACAATCCTTAAAATTTTTAAATCACAAAGATTTTTAAGCAATTTATATTTATGCACGAATATTTATGCTTATTCACTTGACACGATGCATATTTTGTAGTTATGAATTGTTTATATTGTTGTATGACAACATAAACTCGATAAACTTAATAAATACACAACCTTCAGAAACTTATATTAGCGGTTAGACAACGTTGTACATTCCTTTTGACCAATTTCATTTTCGTACAAGTCAAAGTCATTTCCGTTCAGCTTAATGTTCAAGTTATTTGCTAACTGACTTGTAGTGTTATAAAAGAATTATGATTAGAAAGATTTTTAATCGACCTTTTTATTTTAAACCAGTTGTTTTTTGGTATTTATTGATAGATGCAAGATACTAAGATGTTCTTTCTAAACATCTCTATTATGTGCACATTATCATTTATGTTTTTATTAATACAGTTTTCATAAGTGTTTATGTATACTTTTACTTTGCGTTGCATTATAATCCTATAAAAACAATCAATTTGCATAGTGTATCTAACTGCCTATTCAGAAAATAATCATAAACGTTTTGTACTTACGTTATTATAAATAACACAATATAAATATTACAAAAAAATTAAATTGTTGTGGTGTCAAGACTAGGACAAATCACTCATACATTAAAAAAAATTACTATTCTAAACTAATTATAAGCAAAACCTCTTAGTCACCTTTATCTTGATCTCTGTAATCCACATACATACACATACCAACATCGATAGTCGTAGAAAAAGGTGTATAATTCATAAAGAATGTGCATTGTCAACTTGTATGAATTGCAGCCAAGCCTTTCATACTCGTTGACAATGACTACCATTCCTCACTCATTATACAATATACGTACTATTACCGTGCTCGTGTAAAATTAACCAACTCGTGAATTAAAATGTTACTTTTGTTGATGAACCACTAGGTTTATAACTTGTATATATCACTGAGCAAAGATGAGATGAATGCAATGACTTGTGTTTCACAATAATTATCGTATAGAGATTCACCAAGTCAAGTAGCTAAGCTTTTTAAAAATAAAACCTTGACATGGCTAGACGTTTTCGGATGCAGGTTTGGTTTGGTTTTCAAGCTTTATCAAAGTTGTACTTGTTTCTTCTGCAAAAGTATTTTATGGTTTTGAAAGACGTACCCCGCACGTGTTACAGCTCAATGCCACAATATAAATGATAAAAACAAATGCCCAACTGCTAGCATAGGTTACCTCATAACGTCGAACTGAATGAAGGGACAACGCGTCGTCTAGTATACCGAATAGATGTGATCCATGTCTGTACGTAGGTGTAATAAAAAAACTCAAGTTTATAGTTACATTTACCTAATTATCTGATTATTAATTTGATAATAAGAAATACACAATAAACATTTTATGGTTATAGAAATACTAGATTTATTCAAGTGTAGTAAACAGGATGATAGCACTAGTAATAGGCACAAAATACTGCCTTAAGAAAGTATTCACGATGTGAGGTTGAACGTGGGTATCTAGTATACAACGTGTTTTTGATAAACGACTACAATCTTTTTTTTTCTTTTTTCTGGCGTTCATATAAAATTTTTTCTAGGTTTGGTCCAAAATGATATTTTCACTTCAAGTTTTTAGGTCGTTTTTGTCTATTTTAATATGTGAAGATTGTTTTTTCATTTTAACCTTGTGATAAAAGTTGTGAGATCTGTATTTTAAAACGTCTTCATGTATTGCGTTAATTATGGTTCTCTTTAATTATCCGTCATCCACAATAAAAATTGTTAGTAAAATAATTACAGCAAATACAGTGACCTAACTTAACAAAATGTATTTCGTGTACTCGATTATACTTATCTGCGGTTGTAACCAAAACCTAAAAGCTTGAAAGCTTGACTTGGCTAATATTGAACTTGACTTGATTATTCAAAATCTTGATTTGATTTTTTGAAAGTTTGACTTGAAATCAAGCCAAGCTTTTGAAAACCAAGTCAAATTTGTGAATCCTTATTATCGTAAATAAAATTATTATTAATAATGGTTTTAAAGTTTTAATGTTGCTAAGTTATGAAAACATCTACTACGCTAGAATCCACAATCTTAAATAGTGATATAAAGATAACAATGCTATTTGAATTTGGGTGTGTCTTTAAACTTTAATTTAATCTAATTGTCGACAATTATCTCATCTCATACTTTCTTTTGCTTCACATCTTACGGTGACGACTATTTATTGTAAATAACTGACATTGTAAAATGCTAAGTGATCACTCTTATTCAATGATCTATCGGTTTTGTCATTAAGCATCAGATGCGCTTGGTAAAAATTTTAGGTGTGCTGCAGCAATCCTTTTAAAATTAATTAAGAATAAGAATTAATGAAGAACGCCTTAATAAAATCATATTTTAGACAATTTTTTTTAGATACAAAAAAACAGTAGCTGTATCAACAACTTTTTCTGTGTTGAATTTATTGAATGAAGAAAAAAGCGACTAAGGATAATAAATAAAAAAGCCATGCTATCGATTTCTTAAATTGGAGGAAGAGATATACAATTTTAACCATGTGTTTGAAAGATTCAATGCTGAGGGTTGCTACTAAAGAGTAAACCAAAAAGACAAAAAGAGAAAAAAGCTGTTTTGGATTTTGTATTTTTCATTAAAGTAATAACTCCGATCAACATGTACTAGATAATAAACTTTAAATTATTTTAAGTTGCTTGTCAATACTTTAAATTGACGAATTTGAAAATCAATGATGAACGAGACACTGGCGGGTATCTACGTTTCGATAACATATCAAAAACGGCATTTCACAGTTACAAAAAGATTTTTTATCAATACTGTGGAAATGTGTAGAAAATATATTTCCGTGACCAAAGAAGTTAGCACAGAACAATCTTTTTACGTTATCTAAATCATTAATGTATTTTTGAGCCTTTTGGAATCGACATATCGTCAAAAGTTTCTTACAAAGTTGCATCGTTTTTGAACAAACATAGTGGCCGATGTACTGTATCAAAAGGGATGGTGCGTGGAAGAGTTTCGTGGTAGCAGAAACTGTTGCATATTAGTATTGAGATAAAGATGGTTAAGCAAGAAATAACATATAAAACGTGTAAGCTTCTAAATAAAGTATAAAGTATTTAAAAGGTTGTTTAAAATAAAACGAAAAATAACAGAACATGACCCAGTCGGTAGTGACTTGAAAAGTAGAATTAATTTTATGTCAAACTAAATGATCACATAGATTTTAAAACAATTTTTTTTAGTGAGGTTAAACCATGTAAAGTTTGACAAAAGCAACGAGGCAGAAAAGTTTTAATTGTCATAAGAAAAAGTAAAAAAAAATGAAAACAGAATACCGACTTAATTACCATGGAACATTCCCTCTTTCTAATAATTTTAACAATTCCACCCTACTATATAATCTTTATACTTAATTGGTAACTTAACTTGTTTTTTAGATTTTCTTAAATTGTTTACGGTTTTCTTACGCTGTTCACTATTTTTTTATTTTCATAATCTACTAATTCTGTTTTTCTCACCAATGAAGTTTGAGGGAAATTTAGCTGAAACGTTTTTAACAATTTGAACTATACGTATTTGGTAGCGAGTGGGAAAGATAGAAAAGAAGATACGGTAAAGCTAGCATTATTACTAAACGTTAAGAGAGAAGATGGTATTGTTATCTACAATTCTTTAAAATTATTTGATACATAGAAGTAGAATTATAAAACAGTGATGGAAGAATTTGAGAAGTATATGTATCCGAAGAGAAATATAATTTATGAAAGGTTTATGTTTCTCACAAAAGTAATGGTCTTCCATCCTTTGATTACTTTTTACAAGAGATTAAAAAGTTAGTTAAGGATTGTGAGGTTAAAGACAAAGCAGATGAAACCAAATTGTGTTGTGCATAAAAGACGCTGGCTGGGTTGGAAGAAAGAAAAATGTGTAAAAATATGCCAAACTAGTAATGTGACAAAAGGACAATTAAAAATCATCCACGGGAAAGAAATGAAAATTAATGTAGCAAAAAATAAAACTGACAATAGGCAGTATAAAGACAAAATTAATAAAAACGAAAAATTTAAAACCAACCTAAGAACTGGAAAAACAAGAAGTTTAAGTGTTTTAGATGTAACAATGTACACATATACTGCCTCAAAAAATTTTTGGACACTTTTCAGCGCGACCTGCAAGATAGGCAACCCAACTTACGTTATAACAGAACGGTTAGATAAATTTGGCAACATTGGCGTTGTAGACATTACTTGCAAAGATATTACGAGGTTACTAATCATTCTTCATAAGTACCACCTAAAGCGTTTGAAAAACATGTTTTGCACCTGCAAATATGAATCTAAATTGTAACCTAAAGTTTAAAAATTTTTTTTCGCCGAA
The DNA here is from genome assembly GCA_035610365.1 of Aquatica leii. NCBI lineage: Eukaryota > Metazoa > Arthropoda > Insecta > Coleoptera > Lampyridae > Aquatica > Aquatica leii. The sequence goes on from CM069432.1 coordinate 55,302,546, forward strand.
TTTTCTATTTATGTGTGTTTGTGTTCTCTGTTTAAGTTTTAAATGAATGCTATAGCCCTTAATTAAAAAATTCTAATTGTTATTAATAATTAAATAAGTTTCATTAATAGCTATAATAAATTTAAACTGTATGCCCAAATATGAAATTGCTGTTTTAATTAGCCTAAAATGTTTAATATATCCGGATTAAATTAAAGTCTACATTCCGATTTTCTTTGTAAAGGAAGTATTGTCATCATTAAAACGTAATTAGTGGTTGAAAAATTGCAATCTTAAATTCCCTTACAAATTCTCAACATTTTTTGTGCTTTGTTTACATTCCGTGTTATTTTTTGAAATTTGAATATAAGAAAAAAGACAAAATTTGAAAAATAGAACTTTTATTAAATAATAGGAGTAGGGTTTTACATATTATAAAAAAATGTCAAACATTGTTATTTGTTTTCTTGAACACTAAACCATTCTATGATCATCTTTCTCTCGAATCAAGAACGGGTTTATGGACCGCACACAAGTAACATGATTTTTTTTATATTTTTGCATTTTGAACAATTTTTTTATTGTTTTTTTTTTAATTTTTATGTACAATTATACCCCATATTAAGTACGCAATGGCAAACAAAAATTATTGGGTCAATAGAAAAGTATAAAAATTTTACTTGGGGTTACGAATGTTTAATAAAAATTTAAAAGCATGCTAAAAGTATGTCAAAATTTGAATCGTTGTTCCATACTATTCGAAAAAAATGTATGTGTCGCAATAGTGGCCTCATCAAATCTCGAGGTAATGCAGAAATTCTAAGTAGACGGGGCGGTTCCAAGTGCGGGCGGAACCTCCGTTTTAAAGAAACTACGTGTAAGAATAAGATGAGAAAATGCAAATATCTCTAAATAAAGAAATAATGTTGCATCTTGCTTTAAACAATAAATAATAATAAAACAAGTACAATAAGTCATTAAGAAAATATAATAATACAAAAAAGTATAACTTTTACACCAAATAATTACAAAATATTAACAATTTACAGTGTTTAAACTCTTTTTAAATTTATATTATTACATACTTTTTCCTTTAAATTTATTTATTATTTTGCTTTTTTGACAATGTTAATAAACCTACATAGAGTGCAAAACATTACATTTGGCAAACGTAATGAATTTTGTAATCATTCAGATTTGGTTCATTACATCTTAATTATTTTGGAAAACCTAGTATTGTTGATTATAAAACTAGTAAAATTACCTATTAAACAAAAATTTACAAAATTTTTGTCTACTTTTATTAACAGTACTTATCGTATTGAAACCAATATCAAAGATTGAATTGAAATTTGAGAAAAAAGAATACAAAAATTTTCATCAAATTGATAAGTAAGGTTATATAAAGGGTTACTTAAAATTTATTATGTGATGTATAATATTTAGTGTTGTTTTGTGTGTCAATTTTGTGCACAATGCCACGTCTTTCTGGACAATCAGAGTTATCACTAAAAACTAGAGGGAAGATTATTGCGTTACGAGAATGCGGATTTTTTATCCGTGTAATCTCTGCACGTATGGGTTTATGGGTAAGATAATTATTTTGCGTTTAATAATATTATTTAATATTAGCAGTCTTTTTAATTTTAAGCACAGATTTATATCTATTTCATAGGTATGCTAATGTAGTTTTTAAATTAATGAATATGATATGATGTATAATTCAGGTTGCACAATTATTCGCCTACATCACAGGCTATTGTTTATAATGATATTATAAAAGCTTCAGTTTAGTTAGCAATTGGGTATCAAGTTTTTCACGTCACTTAGGTTAGCCGTACAAAGTTAGCAAAACCAAATGAAATAGAATTAGGAATTTATTACAAATTTCTTTCAAAGAAAATACTTGTAGCTTTCTTACTTTTTTAATTATGCGTTTAACTTGAGGCAAGTTAGTAGTACACTATTTTAAGCAGTGTTTTTAAATGAATCGGTATTCGGTTTAAAATATGTGTTAAATTTGTGGCTAAATTGTTGTTAATTAATTGCAAAAGAAAAAAAATGATAGTTTTATTATTATCCTACACACATTTTAAAAAAGAAATAGATTCGTTAAAGCACTTTTTAGAATGGTGTACTGTCAACTTGTCTCAAGTTATCAGAAAAACGCATAACTAAAAAAGTAAGAAAGTTACATTTTTTTTCCTTCGCAACAAATTAGTAACAAATTCCTAATTATATTTTATTTGGTTTTGCTAACTTTGTACTGCTAATTTGAAAGAGGTAACTTTTTTATTTAAATTAATAACATTACTTTATCGGTGCCTTTCAGTAAACGTAAACCTTTTTGCAGCTTTAATTAATTTTTAAATTATTTATTTTATTAGAAATGTGTGGTCCATTATTGGGTTCAACGCAAAGAACATGGCGCGAAAAATGATCGTCCTTTGCAGACCGCTCATAGAAGTGGAAGGCCATCTCTCTTATCCAGAGTTGAAAAAAGCAACATTATTAAAGATGCTTGTTTGACTCCATTCACAACTTCTGCCACCATTCGCGAAAAACTACAGCTACAATGCAATTTACAAACAATAAAGAATATTTTGAAAGCTCAAGGAATAAGCTCCTATCGAGCTGTACAGAAGCCTATAATAACTGAAGAAAATGCCTACCGGAGATTGTAGGTTTCAGAAGAACATTACATTTATTTATTACATTTTCAGCACTTCCTAAGATAGTAAAAAAGTTTTTTGGAGGCCACATAATTCTAGATATGAGTCAATACATGTGCAATCCAACAAAAGTAGTAGGAGAATTAGTGCTGCTTATTGGGGATGGATAAGTGATGCTGGCCTAGGGGAATTAACACGTGTCGATGGACGCTTAACTGCTCAAACTTACCTGACGATTTTGAAAGACGTTATGTTGCCCTCCGTACGAGCAGTTTATCCCGAAAGACCAATTCGGTTTGTTTAGGACAATTTTCTTATACATACGGCAGCGGTAGTTCAAGAATGGTTGTTACAACATCTAGAAGTGGAAAGAATCCGTTGGTCACCTCAGTCACCGTATTTGAACTTGCATTGCCATATTAATACCGTGTAGGAAAGATTTCGAGGAGCTAACGCATGTGCAAATTTAATCAATTTGGTTGCAAACCATTTACGAAAATGTATAATACAATAGTACAAATATTTAAATAAAATATTAACTAGTTTTTTAATAATGTTTTTTATTAGGATTTTCTGTATCTAGTCTTGTTCTTGTAAGTAGAGTTTACATATAATTTTTAATAAAATCTATGGTATTATTTCTATCAAAATCTGGTAGGTACTATAGTAATGTAAAACATAAAAAAATGCAAACTACAAAATTGCAAATTTCAGTTCATTACTATTAAATTTATATAATTTTGAAATAGGTAATATTTTAATTAAATGTTATAAGGAGAGAGCGAAAAATGCGTTTTGCACTTTTCTAATTTTGTGATTTTTTGATTTACAGCATTTTCAAATTTCATTTGAAATTTTTTTAGCGTTCTGTATAAGAAATTAGACTTGATTTTATAAAGGGAGATTTACGTATCTTTTAATTTTTCATACGAATAACTTAAAGAGAGTAATGGGAATTTATACTGCAATTGTTCGACCACTAATTACGTTTTAATGGTGATAATATTTCCTTTGCAAATCGGAATGTTGACTTTAATTTAATCCGGATATATTAAAACTTTTAGGCTAATTAGTACAGTAGTTTTACATTTGGACATACAGTTTATCATTATTCGAGCTATGGATGGAACTTATTTTATTATAAATAACAATTCAATTTTTTTTAATTACTTAGGCAGAAAATATAAATAGAGCACTTGGCGAAGAAGAATTTAAAACTTAAGAGTACAGTTTAGATACATATTTGCAGGTATGAAACACGTTCTTTGAACGCTTAAGGCCGTGTTTATAAAGAATGGTTAGTAACCTCGTAATATTGCTGCAAATAATGTTTATAATGCCAATGTTTAACTGGCCGTTCTGTTATTACGTAAGTTTGGTTGCCTACCTTGGAGGTCGGGCTTAAAAGTTTCTAAAAACTTTTTTGAGGTAGTGTACAGTGTTGTCTAATTGCAAATAAACATAGAATTTATCGTAGTATCTGTTAGTCGTAGAAAAATATATTTCCCTGTGACGAAAAAAGTAAAGATGCTGATCTTATAAAGATGAAGAGGGATGGTGCGTGAAAGAGTTTTGCGGTAGCAGAAATAGTTGCATGTTAGTTAAGTTGGTATTGACATGAAGTTGGGTAAGCAAGGAATAAAACATAAAACGTGTAAGCTTCTAAATAAACTACAAAGTATTTAAAAGGATGTTTAAAATAAAACTAAAAATAACAGAACAGAAAGTTATATTGAGGACTGTCTAACAAACTTAGTATTACAAAAAAATCTAAACAAATGTTCTTCACAAGAGCAGACATCCATAATTTATTCCGAAACTGATTGAAACTACAAGCTTTACAAAATGAAATGTTAAATAGCAAAAGCAAAATGTCTATTAATATGAATGTTAATGTTAATAGGTGAATTAACTTGACTTGATTATATCTATATTTTTTTTATTCCATTAGTGGATAACATGTATCACTTTAGATGCTTCATAAGTATGGATAAAAGTATTTTACTTACTGCAAAATAAACGAGATTATAAACAGTAGTAGTGTACTACATTTAAAGTATTTGATATTTACATTACTAAGTGTAGTATTAAATGTAGTCTTAATAAACTCCTAGTTTTTTATTTAATAGAGTAATTATGTTTTAGAACTTGACTAGCAGTAACGTTTGTCTCTATAGTGATTTACGAAACTTCTGTATCATTTATATACATTAATGTCTTTTATTTTTAGCAAAGTATTTTATAAAAAAAGGACACCTTGACGACCTTAGCCAGAACTGTATTTGGGCAGATATATATACAATTTATCTTAACCAGATACAAATTTAATTGTATTTACTTTTAGACTTTGTCCATTTTTCAATAAAAAATATACTAACACGCTAGAATATTTTGTTAGTTCTAAAAGTAAGCGTGGTTAATATTCTGTATAAGCTCTTTGTTCTTCTAATGAATAAATCTTTACACAAGCAAGTTGTCCTTAAATTACTAGGTTATTCAGAGTTTCAGGTACCTTTAGCGTAATTACAGTTGCGGTATTAGATTCAAAGGATAACGCATGTTTTCAGTTTCTCATATAGAGCAAATTAGCTTATGTGTATATAGGTATAATCGTAGTGATTTTTATCATAGTGGTTTACGATAACAGTTAATTTAGATACATTAGAAACTAACATTAATGACGTTAGAAGAAAATTTACTTACACTTACAACAGTAAAGTTCTTCGATTAATTCATTTTAGCTCAAAATTATGTTTTTGAAAATTAATGTTTTAATTAATTTCTAGAAAATTAAAGTAACGTAATTACATTTTTTAATAATCATTAAAGTTGTCGGTTACTATGGTAATTGACATTAAAATCTGTTTAAATTCGCACTCTGAAAGGTATCATACTGTTGCAAGTTGAATTTATTTGAATTATTTACACAATTATTTATATAATTAATTTACTAAACTAAAACACAACGTAACAAATTAAGAAAAATATAACTAACTAATTAATAAAATAATCGCTTACTAAATTTTATATAAAACTGTAACTGTAAATTTACATAAACACCATTTGATATAACATAATTGAATATCCATGTATTTGGACGACTATTTTGTACTGGAATATTTTGTTGGTTTCTTAAAGTACTTCAAAAATTCTTTGAGAATGGTTCACTGTATTCTTAAGATTCTGTGATAAAACTGTCAAATTAGTTATTGCATTATTTCATTTTTAGTGTGTGTATGATGCATAAACTAAGCGTATAATACTCTAAAAGAAGTTTGATCAGCCAATGTTTAACTCAAAATTAAAGTTTTTTTATTACTCGTGTAAGGAAACACCAAACCAAAGACAACGCAAGGTTTAAGGTTTTTGAATCGTATGTTCTTATTGACTAACATGCACATAATACATGATATCTGTAATAGCGATAAAATAAAATATTGAGAATTTGAAAACAGCTGTCAACTTATGTAACAAGAAAAATTCAGTAAACTACAAACAAAGTTTTCAGAAGAAATAAAATATGTTTTAAGAAAAGGTACATAGTTACTTAATAGTCACAATGATTTGTATTTTTCTTTTAGGTAATTGCAATATGTGAAATTAAAACTTAACAAATGGCAATGACTGGAAAAAAATAATTTGAATTTATAGCATAAGAATGACACAGTACGAGTTATATTTAATATTACCAAAAAAATATTCTAAAACAATAATTGTTTTAATCAGAATATCGTAACTTTTATGTATTTTGTAGGTTACATATATGTGACTTGAACCAAAGAAAAATCATGACTATTCATTGAATGTTCTAAAATTAATGTACTGTGGTCCTATGTTGTGTACTTTTTAAGTCTAAAGCTAGGATTGAAATGTAGATAATTATACTATTATTTGTATGACGAAATAAAATTGAAAATAATTTAATATTTAAAATGTACTTATAGTTATGAAATATTATAACACATAATAGTACGATTCTTTGACTTAAAAACGGTTTATGTTTGATTAACAGTTAATTTAATTCAATTTAAATTAAACTGACACAAAACCTGACAGTATGTTGTTTAAGTTATCGGTGTACCCTGGCGTTACAAATAACCTACGTTTTAGATATTAGCATTACAGACTTTCTAAAGATTAGCTATCTTTGAACTACAAAAAATAAGTGAACTAAGTATACTATATTATTTTAATTTTCTGTTCGGTTAAGTATGAGTCATAAAACACTTCTCGTAATTACTACTATACAATGGGTATTTTAGTATATTTGTCAGAAATAAAATTAAACATTGCACTTACAAATATTTAATTTACTGAAATTAACTTCAATAATGTAACTTTTTTAGATGTCATTCAGAGCCAAAATTGTTTCTATAAAATTTATCATTGTGGCGAGATCTACCCTGTTTTTTGCTATTTAGACACAATGTACAAACTATTACGTAGTTTTCTATATTGTTATAAGAAATAAATAAAAAAAAACACTTTGTTACCTTACAATGTTATACGTTGTGGATTTACCCTGTGGTTTATTCAAAATTTATTTGAATTACGTAGGTATAAAATCAGCTTCCATCTCTATAACCATTTACATACTATTATTGATGCATAGTAAATTGATACTATTAGATGGCTTTGCCATTGTATTTCACTCATGTTAAATACATGCTTTTAGTATAGGTTTTAAAAAATGTACTACACCAGTGCTAAAAAATATTGTCACTTTTTTCATATAGCAAATTATAAAAAAATAATTTTTAAGAGCTTCTATATAGTCCTGGCAAAAAGTAACCCTTACGTGTGATAGAAACAGTGTTTTAGTAAAAGTTTCAGTTTTGGTTTAACTAACCTTAATTTAATATACTACCATAATATTATACTGTTTTAATATTAAACCAAGGTTAGTTAAACCTAAGTTAAAAATCTCATTTAAATATTGCCCCATAGGGTGTTATTTTGCGGCAATAACTGCACTTAAACACATTTTTTATGTTAATGTACTCTAATACAATAAATAAAATTTATAGAAACTTTCAAAGGTAAACACATTTTTTCAGTAAATTTTATATAAACCCTTTGGCACTTTGTTGATAATTTGCAACGTGTGTTAATGTGACTGAATATTATTTCAATCAACCAATCCTATTACAGTTTTTTCTCTATTTAACCAATAAAAAAGTTATAAACTTTTCTCAATAAATGTTAAAAACGAAGATGTCTACTGCGACGTTTGACGGAAACTCAACATGTGTGATAACGACAACACGGAAATTATCCAGAATAGAAAATAGTATAAAAAACATCGGCACAAAGCCACTTTCACTTTTAATAACTTTTAAATTTAAGTATAAAAGTGGTTAATTATTACTATCATATTTATGACGCTTAATGTAGTATCTCAAATTACACATAAATGAAACTATAAAATAAAGAAAGAGTACTATAAAAGCAATTCTTTAAAACATGTCAATTTAGTAATTTTAGGTTTTAATTAATAATTTGTGAAAAAAATTGAATCTACAGAATTGAAATGGCCGCTAACGCATTTGTTTTACCAAAACAAAATGTTTACAAATTTTAGTTAATTTTGTTACTATTTACGTTAGCTTACTAATACCTTTAGTTACATACCCAAAGGATTTTACAAAACACAAAGAAAACCAAAGATTACACAAATTTTATATTTAGAATCGGGCTAGGACCCTTTTGATCCGACGTTCCCTGTAAACTGGATCATTTGAATTTACAAAAAAATATGCTTAAATTCTTAATGCAAGCGCAATACATTCAGAAACTAACAAACTTGACCACCAGCCGCCACTGCTGAAGACTATTGTTTTGAATACATACTTTTCTTTAAACAAAACACTATCAAATTATTGATATTTAAAACATTTTTACCGATGGTTATTTAGTATGTGATATTTTACGTAAACATAAAATGGCATAAAAATTAAAAAAATATATTGAAACGTTCGAGAAGTTATTTGCAAATGCAAGAGCCTTCCAGAAGCTGTTATCCATCTTCTAGAAGATATACCGAAAAATAAGGAACACTCGAGAAGGATTTCCTTATGTGTATATATACCGCCGAAACAGATCGTAGGTCAGTTATTTCCGTAATGCGAAGCCTGCAGTGTTAAGAAGATTATTCAAGTTGAAATAAATAAGTCGTTAGCACGTGTGTCTAGATAAATATACCGAGAATAATCTTGTACGTGATTTAAGTGTAAACAAGTTTGTGAAGATATCCGCGGACTTTATCTTATCTTAATTAGTGTAAGTGTTTTTATTAAATATTATTAGATTTCATTAGTTCGGTTAATTTACAAGTGTACGTATTTCTAGTATAAGTAAAACATATTTTTAGTCGTTTAAATAAATTAGTTTTTAATAAATTCGTGACATTCACTCTAAATAATTATCTTAAAAAAAGACAACAAAGAAATTGTTACGTTGTGGCGTTCTTTCCCTTTTTTGTTTTCTTAGTTTTTTTTAGTTTTGTCAAAGAGCATATAAGTTCTTATATGTTCTATGGTTTTGTTAAAATACATGTTACCTTGTAAGCTTTCGAATTTATTAAATATGTTTCTCAATAGAAATGCTATATGACCGAATATTAAAACACACTATAATCGAAATAAAGAAAATCTATTATATTGAAGAGCACACCCTGCTCGAAGCACGGTTTTAATTTTTTCAGGGTTTCGGGCTGAGCTAAGAAAAACAATATGGACCGGGCTTCGAGTATATATCTTGCGGGCTCACGGTTACGAAAAATTGAGTAAAAAAACCAATGCTGATTAAAAAATATGTATTTAGTAGCTGTTATATAAGAAATAAAATAATAATTTAACGTTATTTATTATAAAATCCTAATAGGAGGACGTATAAGAAGAAAATTAGTTTATTTAGATTAAATTCAGTAGGCGACGTTTCACAGACTGGTAATGGAAATTGAAGTTGTTATTACATTTAAGACCACGAAAACCTAACTATATAGTTGTACATTGTACAAGGTATCTGAAAATGTTATTGGCAACATCGCAGCATTTGACTGAAATAAAAGTAGTTATGGTCAACGACATACATATGTTCTAGGATTGGTGTTGTAATTGGTTTTGTGGTGGCATCTAAGATAAAAATTGATTTCACAGCAAATGAGCAATATGAACTAAAACTCACTAGGTTAGTTTTAAGTTTTGAAAAATAAAATAAAAATTCATTTGAAAAGATGATTGTTTTAATCATTTTCCGGCCATTACGCATTCTATTGTTCAATATTTGAAAAATACTTTATACTATTTTTTGAGCTTAGCTTTCATAGCGTATCCAATAATGAGGAAATAAAATTTTTATAAATACGGAACTCTAACCGTGATTAGTTGAATGGGTTCGTAATAAAAAGTAATTGCTAATGGCATTGTTTAATACAAGGATCCTATAGATTATATTTTGAAAATCACCTTTTCTTTTAGATAATGCATGCTTTTAAAAAGCACAGATAAGTATTTCAATAATATGAAAAGTTAAACAACAATACTGAACACGATTTCTCTAAGGTTCTTCTATTACGAAGAGCATCAAAACACTTTACGTGTCTATATAAGGCGACGTTTCGTGCAGCTAAGTGCGCTTCTCAACATTTCAACATTCATTATTGAATTTGGTACCTGAATTTGGTATTATTTACCTACACACGAAGTTTTCTATTTTTTTTTGATCCATTTGTTATTTGTGGTTTTTATTATTTATATTTTTGAACAAACTGATCATGTCTGAGGTAATGTTTTGTGCCATTTACTAAAACGAAAGAAAACAAAAAAAGGAAAGCGCTACTGAATAAAGTATTTGTATAAACACAGAAAGCATGAAGGTGGAGATTGCTTGTTAAGTGTTTTAGGTATAGATGTAACTAATGGTCATTTCAAAGATTTTTTACGTGTATCTGTAGATGATTTTGAACTATTTATTAACTTGATTGGACCAGAAGTTGAAAAAAAAATTACTAAATTGAGAGAATCCATATCTGTGAAGGAGAAATTGACATTGACTTTAAGATTTCTAGCAACGGGAGATTCATATGTTAGTCTGCAGTATTTTTTTAAAATTTCGAAACAAAATATTTCTCTTATTATTTCAGAAGTTTGCAAAGCCCTAGCTGAAAGTTTAAAGGATTACATTAAGGTGAGTAAAAGTCTATATTCCTTATTTATAAAAAAACTAATATCCGCTTTACGAAAGCAACAAAATATTTTAAAAAATTTATCAAACACAGATCAAGTTCTTACAAAAGCTAGATATATTGTTGCACATAAGGTTGCAAAACAGTGCAAATCTTTTTCTAACGGAGAATTTGTGAAAGAGTGTTTGATAGATATTGTTGAATTATTATGCCCTGAAAAGAAACAAACGTTTGAAAAAATCTCTTTATCAAGAAGAACTCTTGTGAGACGAATTGGTAATGTTTCAAATAATTTATGTGATCAATTAAAGTTGGAAAATTGTTCTTACCGCGCATTGGCTTTAGATGAGTCATATGACATTAATAATATTAGTCAACTTTTAATTTTTATTCGAAGCATAAACCATAAATTTGAAATAACATAAGAATTACTTTCTATATATATCCTATGAAAGACACAACGACTGGCGAAGATTTTTTTATGGCTCTTCAAGAAGTGCTGAAGAAACACAATATAAAATGGGCAAAATCGTTAACATTACAACCGATGGATGACTTAGTTTGACAGGGAAAAACATCGGGTTGTTAAAAAGAATAAGCGACGAAATAAAGAAGATTCCAGAAAAAGTAATATATTATGCATCAGGAAACTCTTTGTGCGAGAGTTTTAAATCTTAAACATGTAGTATCGGTTGTAACAAAAGTGGTTAATTTTATTCGTGGAATAGCTTTAAACCACCGGTAATTCGTAACATTTTTACAAGACATCGATTGCGAGTTTACTAATATTCCTTACCACACCGAAATACGCGACTTAATCTTTCAAAAGTGCTACAGCGATTCTATGCATTGTTGGATGAAATTATTAACTTTGTAAGTGCTAAAGACAAACTGAATGAATTTTTCGAACTACAAGTTGAAGATTGGCTGAACGACTATTTTTGTCATTGCAAGGGAAGGAACAATTTGTTTTTGACATGTTTACTAATGTTACATCATTTACCACTAAACTAAAACTATTTTCACAACAATTTCAGAGTAAACAATTAACCGACTTTCCCATTTTGCAAGAGAGAGAGAAATACTTAGAGGGTAGCAATTTTAAAAAGTATTGTTACGTTTCTTAATATTAAAACTAATTTATTTTGACTATAAATACATGTACACGTTTAAACTAACCGAACTAATTAAATCTAAGAAAATTTAATAAAAAAACACTTACATTATAATTTATGTATAACACTATCACTTACACGAAGATAAGTCTGCGCATAACTATTTAACACTTATTGTTTGCTTACACTAAGTCACCGTTGATTTATCTCACACGCGGTAACTACTTATTTATTTGGACTTGAATAATCTTCTTAACACTGCCGTCTTCGAATTGCGAGAAATAATTCATTTACGATATGTTTGTACCGTATTTATACGTTTATGCAAACATTCGAGAAGCCTCTACATTTTTTCGTGAACGTCCTAGACGAAGAATTTATAAGAAGATTTGATGATTTTAAAAAGGTTTCCAAAGATTTATTGTTAGTAAGCTCACCGTTTAATTTTGTAATGTCGCCGATGCACCATCTTGCATTCAGTTGGAATTGATCAATTTACAATCAAATCAGATACTTAAAAACCAATTTACAGAAAAAAACGGTAACAGAATTTTATGCTTCTTTAAATCTATAAATGTTTAAAAATATGTTGGATAATGCTTAAGAATATTTAGCATTCTTCGGATCTACTTACATATGTGAAGCTGCATTTTCTTTAATGAAACATGCAAAAAGCAAAACTAGATCACGAATTACGGATAAAAATTTAGGGGCTATTTTACGAATAGCCACGAGTGACTTAAATCCTGATTTAGAAGAAATTATAAATCAGGAACATACTAATTTTATTTATTTATTTCTTTGCGTCCAGTTTGATATCACAATAAAAACATTTGTTCCAAATTGTGCTTCTTGTACCCTAAATCTACATCAAAGTGATAGCACTAGATATTTTATTTTTAGTATTAAATATATCAAGAATTTGGTACACCTATAAATTAATTTATTTAGTATTTATTCTCTTTTATTACTTTCTTTAATCTAATCCGGATTGCGTCACGATACGAAAAATTTATTTGGCCCGATGATGAAAAAAGTTGCCCACCCCTGATTTAAACTATCTTTATAGAATGTAGCTAATTTGTTGAATATTTTAACGTAAAATAAATGCTTATTTAGAATAATACGTCGAGCTTGTAAATGTTTGAAAAATTTACATTTATACATAATGTTTTAATAATGAGTTTAATTTTATATAGTTGAATAAATACTAACCAATGTTTTAATATTTTTTCAAGTTTCATAGGGATTAAACTTTTAGCGTATTTGTACTATAGAGTGTAGTACATTATCAAAGTAAAATGTAATTAAAAACAGTTTTATTAAAAGAATAATTAAATTAAAATTTATGGTCGAAGTAGTAAGAAACTAGATGTGTGATTAATTATTAGTATTAGCAAATGGCTATAGAGATGAAAACATTGAAACCTGATGATGCGTTATGTTAATAATAAAGCTTTTCTTTAATTTTATTTATAGTAATAATGTCTATAACTAAAAAGCATTAAACTTAAATTTTAAGTAAAATAATCAATCACTACGACTTAGTTATTTTAAATTATAAATAAATATGTTAATAAATTTTTACAAATTTATGGGAAAAGCTAATTGAAACAAGATTCATAAGAAAGGAAAACATGATCTAAATCGTACATTGGCACAGTAACTTATAGTAATAAATGTCTCCTTTATTTCCAAACTTTCAAATCACAATAGTCAATTACTAGTGTATTCACCCTATTTATGTGCTTTTTTCTCTTCTTTCAGTTTTGTTTACGTCGCATATATTTATTTCGAGTTTTTGTTAATTTCATCTACATTTTACTCTTTCATGTTTTTTAAAGTTTATTCTTTTTTTATTCAGTCAGTCTTTTTCAGTGGTTAGAATTATGTTACTGAATATTATTATTTACAGATTATGAATGTTGTCGTCAAAACGTTTAACAAAATGTAATTGAATGTTTTTAATTTAATTTATGATAAAAACAAATAACGGTTGCTAGTTTTTTATAACACCAACAAAAATAAATAATTATTTTATACATGTTTTTATATGTTTCGTATTTTATTTAAATACGTTTAAGTTAAATATATTTGTTTACAAGAAGTTATTTTAATTTTTTTGTCGTGTTTAAAATTTAAAATTTTAATTAAGTTAAAATGTATTTATTCATTTATGAAATGCGAGGAATTGGTTCACGAGGTTAATAGAGTCGATAGCGCAGACGATCGTTTAGCTTTTTTCCGAAAGCGTTACGTGCTAATAGAGATTACTTTCTAATGTAAGAGAACACATGGCAAAAAGAATAAAACGGATAATAGCAAAATTAAATAGAAAAGTGTGATTAAATTTATATCTGAGAATTTCATTCATTTCCAACAGTTAATAAATAGGACAGAAAAGCTCGAAGCTTTCTCGACGAAAAGTTCCCTCTTACTAAAGAGAATTACGAACTTTAAAAGTGTTTATAAAAGCCCCATACTCTAAAGAGCAACAAGTGTCCATAAAAATCTGATATGGGAACGGAATTCCTAAAGAATGTTCACCCCTGTTTGTTTTATTACTTTTATTACGTCCTACAAACTGTTGCGAGTAACAGGTGGCACAACAAAATAACGAGATCGGTCGGAAACCGTAAAAAGTTCTTTAATCCGCTTAATGTTACTTTGTTCGGCCCTTTTTGTACTTAACTGCTGTTAATTATTTTATTATTCGGTAATTATTTTTAAGAGCTATAATATTTGGATTTCATTACTTTAACTTCTCCAATGAGAGATTTGAATGGACGTGGATGAGTATTAACGACGCTTTGATGTTACACTAAGGGCAGAAATATAGAACTATGCTTTGTTTGCTGTTACTAAAACTGACAATTAAATAACGTATTATGACTTTATTCAAATTTTCACCAATAAATGTAAAAGTTTATGATAGTTTTAACATGCTATAATTTTGCTATTACTGTAATATATTTACAGTCGATTTTTGTTTTGTGTGTCTAGAAATCTGGAAAGATGATTCTTATAAATACTTATCTTATTTTTACGTAACCTAGGATACTGCTAGTTATAAAGAAATTTTAATCTTAATTATAACAGTCGCATATTACATCTGTTGTGTAAGTGTAATGAGTTGTAGATTCTTACAGTTGGCATCTGAAATTATTGTATATACAGTGTGTCCAGTATAAGTGGATGTACATACATGGGTACATTGGAAACCGTTGGAGATACAAATTGAAATTGAAAATTGAATTTGTCTGCCTAAAAATAATCTAGGTTTATTTGATTTTGAATCGATACGGTTAAATAGATACAGAGTGACAAGCAAAATTGCGTATTTTCGAAAAACCACAATACTATATTCCTTGTTATTGAAGCTAAGGTGATCAAATATTCAAAATATACTTAGGTAAAAGAATCCAGGGACTTTAAAAATTGTCTCATAAAAATTCTACGCACACTTTGGGCTGGACAAAACACTGACCTAAAGTATTTGAATTACAAAATACAAAAAGCTCTAATCACATCGTATTTGAATTACCAAAATATTTGAAATACTTTTGTCATGCAAATATAGTATTGTATCGTGTAAGTTTCAAAACAAAACTGTTTTCAAAAATATTTGAGTTAAAACAGATTGCAACATTTGTAAAATAAATTAATATAAGAGTTTAGTTTTAACAACACATAGTTAACGTTTGATTTTGTAAAAAAAATATAAAATTAAACATTGTTTTAACAAAATCAAAAATTGGGTGAGAAATGATTTATTGCTTTTTTTAACAACTAAATACAATGTATTGTAAAACTTTCTTAACTGTGAACAGTTTTGTCAAAAAATATAAATGGATCTGCATTGAAATATTTGTAAAATATGTACATTTAAATCTTGCTGCTTTGTATATACCTAATATAATAATTCTTTGCATATTGTGTAGTGTAAAAAGAAAACGTAGTTCTTTTAGATAAAAAAATATTTTAACTAACAATGTGACGCTCATCTTGTTTATTGTCTTAACCGCTATATTTATCAACAAAAAACCATTACTTTAAACACCATTTATTAAAATCTGTTGATATTTCGCTAAACAAATTTGTGAATGTTAAAATAAGTTCTATGCAAAATTTTTGACGAAACGCGAAACTTCTTCTATACAATGTGCAAGTTAAAAAGCATTTTGAAACATCAGCTAATCAAGATGAGCTTAAGTATGGGCTAAACCAAACAAAACCCACGCAGTGGAATAAAAACCAAAATGTAAAATTAAAAATTACGGATCTGTTGACACCGTCAGAAATAATGTTATTAGGTTTAATTAAGTTCTAAGAGCTACACATTCCTTCTTAGTAATTTGCTGACACCAAAAACAAAAATAAAACAAAATAATGTAATCATCTATGACGCAGTTAAACTAAGTTGTTATATCCAAGAATTTAAAGAATTGCACATGCTTTCTAAGTACACTAAAAATACAAAGTAACTCGAAGATAACATATTTACAGATACTAAGATAAGAACGGTCCAAACCCGGAAGACGTTCTTATCTTAGTATAGACTCCGGCCGTGGAAGCCTTCACTATTACATATTTACAGATGTTTAAATGAGGCAGGTCAGTCAAAATAAATACTTGAATAAATAAATACACTTCAAAATTAAAGCTAAATATGCAAAACTGTTTTTACGCTGCAGCATTCTGCTGACTTATTTTTGGCAACTTATCAAAAAGTATAAAACGTTTATTTTTCTAAATTAAGATTATGTCTCTTTATTGCTATAGCGATTGCAAAATGTATAACAAAACGCATTCAATCAACTAAAATAAGTTAGTGAGTAGGATAATTAAGGCATTCTTCCGACTGGCTGAGCGTTCCAAGGGTCTATGTTTTTTTTTTACAAAGAAATCAGTACTACACATTATGGCAGATACAACAAGTTCTGTTTTTAGGATTGCCCATCGTTGGCAGTGAAAAGTCTCTTGAGCTTTGTCGTCCACTCCTCCGCAGTCCGCGCATGAGAAGTCCGGCCTCTTACCAATGCGATGTAGATATGCGTCTACTTCGCCGTGACTTGTCATCCACTGCGTGAAATAATAATCTGTTTTTACGTGAGTTCTATTTGCCCAATTCTTGATGTTCCGGATCAAAAGGGCTGTCCATAGTCTGAGCGATTCACATCGTGTCTGCTACTCAATTATACTTTCGATTCCAGCAACGACACCGATTTCCTTAAAAAGAACCGTAAGCTAAGGTCACCGTGATGGACAATCTCCGGCGCAACTGGTTCAGCTGGAGCTGCATCGAAGGTGTCTATCGACAAGGACCCCAAGAATCTTGATGTCTCTCCCGATGGGCGTCAATGTCCAAATTCCATCAATAAGCGGATAGACGTGAAGGTTTAGAACGTTGGAGAAGGTAAGAGGTACAGTGCTATAGGAAAACTTGGAGGTTTTACTAATGATGGCGGTTTTTACATCTTCCGCAGTCACTATTTCTTCAAGACCAAATATGTGAAAAATGCGTTGGAGAGAATCGTCGTCTCGTAACGCAACCGACGCCCTGGTCATTTTTTCTCTAAGTTGGGTTTGTATGGAGGTGATGTTTTTTTTTGTCAAGGGTTTCCCTCTTGCGCTTTTCAAAAGATCCGCGTACGTCTCGTCCTCTTGTTTTACGAGGATAGTTCCATATTCTTTTTTTGGAAAAGCTACCTGCGTGTCTTTTGTGGTTACATACGTGTCTGTATTGTGCAACACAGCTTGCGTCGCTTTTGTAAGGGTTTGCGCATCGCATCCTTACCTTCCATGGGTTTTGGTGTAATGTGTGATTGGTTACTACAGTAAAGTCTATGTGTCTTAAAGCGCTAATCAGGTTATCATCCAACGTGATCTTGTTGACGCTGTTAACTACCCCATAGTATGTTTTTTGGTCTTTCTTGGAGATTTCTGGCTCTAGCATTGGGTTGTTTTAATCGTGTACAGTTTTCCCGTTTTCCCTCGGCAAGCGACAGCTTCCTCGAAAAATCGTAGGTTTTCCTGGTTAGTATTGGGTGTGGGAATCGAAAATAGTATAACTTCATTAATTTGCCTCGAGTGGAGTTAAATTGGCCGTTTTGATGTTACTTAATGCTTTCTCATGTCATTTAGATGAGGTAACTAGTTTAACGAGCTTTTTGTTTTGTGGATTTTTTCAAGGGCGTATTTAATTTCTATAATTTTCTGTTCTTTTTGGTCTAGTATTTCCGTCTAGTTGTTGCTTACTTTTAAAATAGCCAGAAGAGGTTTTTTTTCATAATTGGTACTTTGTTCCAAATGTGTTTTAACGTATTTATTCATAATACTACTGTATCGTATCTTTGACGTTCAGTCGTTTACCACTAGGGCTTACCACGTACGGGAATAGGTTACACGGAGAGAAATATTATACTGAATTTAATTATTACGATTTCATATTTAAAGCATTTGCTTTTTTTCTAAAATTGATTCACGTTCAAATAACATTCAACGTAAATGTACTAAAATTTAAACTAAATCTCTTATTGCAATGCAATTACAGCTACAATCTAATAAAATAGAAGTTTAATTCAAGCGTACATCGGCTTGACTCAAAACCAACAGCCTTTTGCATGATACATATCAATTCCGCATAACCTTTTTTTCCGTGTAGTTATACAGTTTATGTCACACGTTGTTGCAGCGCGTTTGCGTTGTCATCCATTGTCATATGTCAAACATACCAATGATACCGTGATATAATTAATAAAACACACTAAAAACAACGAAACAAAACTAAAAGGGGCAGTGTTGCAAAATACAAAAAAATGTATTTGAAATGCGAACTACAAAATACCGTTCTTAATTTTTGTTTATAAGGGACTTTGCTGTCCTTTTTTAATTATCTAACTATCATGGTTTAATCTCTGTTATAGAAATGACGCAAAAGCTAAAAAAAGTTAATTGAATAAATATCCAGAAAGACGACAACCTGGAAGATTAAGTTTGGCGTTTGAAAGACAATATTGTAGCTTACGGGAGTTTTGCAATGGTAAAGAGGAAAAAAATCGTTGCACGGTCAGCATCGAGTAGCATTTTATATCGTCAAAAATATTACTCCTATCGCGAACAGCTTTGCCAGAGTCTTCAAAATAGCGATGTGATTAGAAGAACGACATTTTATCAGTGGTTTATTTTAAAAAGTAACAAGATATCAAATTTTTCCTTAAAAGTCCTTTCGTCTGATGAGAGCTATTTACAAGTGAGAAAACTGTTTTTTTGGTCAGATGCAAATCCACAGTTAGTTCGTTAAGTTAACCACCAAGTTAGATAAGGATGTAACGTGTGGTAAGGTGTTGTGAGTACAGGTAAATAGACACCACCTGATTTTTTTGTATGGGGTTACCTCAAAAATTAAGAATACTGTAGGTCCTACGACATCGCAGAAGAATTACGATAAGCTGTTATAGAAGCTGTCTCGTTCCGCAAATGATAAGACTTTCCGTGAAACAGTAGTAGGACGACATACATCGTACGTGTGATAAAACGGTGGCTTATTTAAACACTTACTTTAATCTTAAAATGCTGTAGTATTTTCATTTGTAATTTTTGCTGTATTATTAAAAAAAACGCTTAAAGTTTTATACAACTTTTTAATTTATTTCCTTTACTATTTTTCCTTAAATTTTGTTACCTTAGGTTTTGATAACAGTTGCCGCTGAAGTTTTTGCTAATTTAAAGTAAAATTATATAAAAGTATTAAAGCCTACTACTATGAAATATTATTTATCTTGTCTGAACATACACATGTTATACATGGTTAAAAAGCATTTTTAATGAGGATTTTAAAAATGTATGTTTCTCCTTGTATCTACGTAACGGTATCGATTTGAAATATAATAAATTTTATTTTTGGGCAGACAAACACCCAACTTCACTTCTATGTAACCAACTTTGTATCTCCAATGGTTTCCAATATTCCCATGTACATAATTTTATAGTGGACACACTGTACATATATGTATAGTTCGATAATTAAAACTAAAACGAAATTTATGTTTGTGTTATTTAC
Source organism: Aquatica leii (assembly GCA_035610365.1). Classification (NCBI taxonomy): domain Eukaryota; kingdom Metazoa; phylum Arthropoda; class Insecta; order Coleoptera; family Lampyridae; genus Aquatica; species Aquatica leii. The sequence continues at coordinate 55,322,559 of CM069432.1, forward strand.
TCTTTTTAAATATTTTTAGTTTTTATTATGTCTATCAACTACATATTTAACGCTCAATAAAAATTTGCCTAATGGTGTTGTCAAGATATTGACCGGCTTTGGTATAAAAAAGTCAAAATATGCTGGTTTTCGTCTTTCTTACTACTGTTCTTAAAGTGTTCGTTTTGGTTTATTAATGTAGAATTTTACTACGCTCCCGTTTTAGCTGCACAAATGATTTAAAACTTCTTTAACGAGGATAAATCTAAAATTTTAGTAAGTTGCATAACGAGAAAAGGGTCAGCACAGTTGCAGCAAATTAATTTTTTTATTTACATTTTTGATGTTTATATTGACATGAGCTACTCTAACCTTTAATTTTGTTGTGACTATCCACAATATTATGAAGCGTTGTTTTAAATTTTTTTAAATTTTTAATTAATTTAATTAATGAGTGAAAATTTTTTTGACAAATGAGAGATACAACCAAATTTTATATAAGATATAAAACATTATTAATAAAAAATGAAACAGTGTTCAGTTAATTCCAAATGGCAGAGTCCCAGAAACATTTTACATTTTCATCAATAAATAAAAATAGCATTAAAATTAATTAACAAAGAAGTTTTATTTCTTCCGTGAGATTATGTGGCTAAAACTTACTCGTTTTTCATCTTTCAATTTATTTTAAGTAGAAAAAATTGCAGAATAGTATATAAAAGTTACCATAGCACGTATCGATCAACATATCACTAACGATTTAGTTCTGCAAATTAAATCACGTTATCTACTGCTACAAGGTACACTTTAACATCTGAAGACAGATGACGTAAAAAATTAATGATTAGTATTCGTGCTAACTTATAGTTATAAAATTCTACTATACTTTACCAGCCTACTCCAAAAAAGTATACTTTTCGCCGATTATGATGCCTGTAAAATAAATAAAACAAGCGGAAACACAAAACCATATTGTAACATTGACATCAAAAGACAAGTCAGAAAATTTTTAATACAAGTTATGGACTAAAACACTTAAAATATACACTTAAATATGCATTTAAAACAATATTTTATAAGTTCTATTATTTATTTTCTATATAATACAAATATAAACGATATAGTATTAAATACTAATAACCACAAAAAAATTATTAAATCTTAACTATATCTAATAATTACATTGACCAATAAATGTTAAAATTTTTCTGTATGTTATTTTTTTTGTGAAACAAACTGTTCTACATAGCACAACACTATAGAACAAACACATTAAAGTTTGATAGTTTGCCATTTTTTGTATTAGTTTTACCAGAATTTTTGTGTCCAAACACGCATTTGTTGCAACATCTTTTCGATCAAAACATCCAAATTTCACGGTTAATCATGTCTAACTTGATAGCAACGCCCAAATTTTAATGTTGATTACAACGCCCAATTTCAGTAGAAGATCCAAATTTCACAATTGATCACAATGTTTAACTTGATTATAACGGTCAAATTTTACATTTAATTACTACGTCAAACTCGAACTAAACTATAATTAGTTTTGGCGATTCCAGCAGTTTTACATTAATAGATAATTACTAAAATTTTTATAAATATTTAATAATTAATAATATTTAAATAATTTCTAATAAACAAGTACAGATAAGTGTTTACAATTTAATGTAAATTTAGTTCAGCACCTCACTAAATTTTTTATTTCTTGTTTTAACACCATAAATCAGGTATTTTACTTGTTGTTAAAATAATCAAACAATACATTTAGTGTTTTTTTAAAAAATGTCAACTTCTTTCATAGTTGTTCCCAATTGTTCAGTACTGCTGTTGTCATCAATTTCCCTAGGTTTATTATCTCAAAAGAAAAGACATCTAATAGCACAGATTTTTGACTTTCTGTGTATATCATCAACACTATTTCTTGTTGCACAAAATAAGTGAGCGACTTGAAACGTTTTCAATGTCTTTTCGATATTCTATGTCATCTTTAAGCTGATCTCATTTTGACAGAATAGAATTTTCTGTATTTGTCACTCTTTCTAAAAAAGATCTCACATTTTTGTCAATTTAGAATTGTTTTGTCATATTTTGTATATTTTTATTATTCAATCCATATTCTATTTTAAATATGTCTTATCTGTAAGCAATAACTTCTCTGGCGTATAGTGGCGCTTATATTCCGTAACGAGTATGTCAATAAAATAATCAAGATTCATAGCTGTTCGTTACAATCAGTAATCATTTATAATTGCATATAGTATTTTGCTAGTGAATTGGCAAATGTTGGCTCCTTTCATGTCTAACATTTTTTTACACGAGTCAAAATAACTATAAAAAACAATTCTACAATATTATTAATTATTTATTAGTCAAGACCGGATGTTCAAGCATTATAAATGTTTAAAATAAACAGGCAAGCACTTAAGCATTAAAAAACATCAAAAATAGACACTAAAAATGTATATGCATTTAATAAAATTTTTTAACAATTTTATCATAAAAACACACATAGACAAAAGATACAAAATAAATATTTTTTTTAAATAATTTCATTGTTGCAACTTACTACTAACTATTTTTCTAAATTATCCGCAGTTATTCTATTAGTGCCTTGTAAGGCGGGTAATGAAATTTACCTACATTGTCGTACAAATATCATTAAGTCAGCATTCCTAAGACGTATTAAAACAATGAATAGGCTCAAATATTATAATTGTATACTTTAAAACAGAGATTACTACTTTGTAAATCCAGGTTTGGGTTAATGTAAGTTTTACGAATGTATAAGTAAATGTAGGTAACATGAAATTTTCCGACTTTGGTAATTGCAAATTGCTGTTAATACTTAATCGCATTCCTAAATTTTTTATGAGTTCAAGCTTATTTTAAAAATAATTCCAACATACATCAACTTGTTTTCGACAAAATTGGCATTAAAGCACAAAATAGGCATTTGTTAAAAAAATGCCGTGAAGTACCCATTTAACGCATTTTGCCTAAACTGGTCTTTATTTATTAGAAATTCCGTGTAATTATTTATTAATAAAAAGTTAATAGTAACGCTGAAGCGGCAATGCACTGAGATCTCCAAAAGTAATTGGTAATAATGTTCGAGTTGAACGTTGTGATCATCGTAAAGTTTAGGTGTTGTGATCAAATTGGACGTTGAATCAACCATGAAGTTTGGATGTTGTGATCAGATTGGTGTTGCAGTCACGAAAACTTTAGGTGATGACCGTTGGAGATTATGATCATTGTACGTTGTGATTTGGACCCCGTATTAATATTGTTAAATATTCAATAATGTTTCAGTTTCAATACGTGTATGCATTTATAAGAGAAATAATGTATGAAATAAACATTTGCAAATGCGCAACTATCCGAAGTAGTAATTAATAAATGAAAAATAAATATATGATAAAGGCATTGAATGTTTCAAAAAACAGACTTGGATAGAAAGAATTACTGGAACAATGAGAAACAGAGCTATAGAAGAAGAGGAATGGAGAGACAGAATCAGAGTGCGTTTGAAATGTGGAATGTGGCAAAAGCTGTAAAACCCTTGCATACATATACACGGTCTACCACGGTACCCGTGCGTTCGAAATATTAGGGATGATACAACATCTATAGTTAGCAAATTTTAGTGAATGAAATAACGTGTAGATCTCGATAAAAACAAAATCTTTTGAACAGTGTGCAAATTTTAGTTTAACCGGAAGCAGTCATTAACTTTTTAATTGTTACTGTTATTGAAAATAATAAAATTTGTATTTTATTACATTTTTGGATTTCCCAAGCAATTTATTGATAACTTGTACCAGGTATTCTTACACCTATCTCTAACAGTTGTTGAGTTATTAATTTTATTTTAAAAAACTTGCTATTTACCCCCTCACATTAAATTCCTCGCTTATTTTTAAAAATGGGTACTTTCCAAGAAGTTATTAATTTGTACATCTTTCAACAGTAATTTTTACAACTATACTACCTTATACAAGGTGAAGACAATTGTATCCTAAAGTTTAATAACTTTAAAATTTACATATCACACTTTTTAAATGAACACCCCTACAAATCTTTACATGACGCGGTTTGCATGTTAATTTGCTATAGCATAAACTAACTGATAAACTATTAATGGCAAAAAACACAAATGAGAACAAAACAAAAAAAACTATAAGTGTTTAACATAGTATTTGTTCTGCTGGATACGCTTAGAAATCTTTTCTTACATTGTCTGGTAGATGCGGAAAACAATATCTGGATCTAGTTTTTTAAAATCTATTCTTACACTAGCTAAAAAGTCTTCCTTGGTTGCAATTGGTATAATGTACACCTTGTTTTTGAAATACCCTCAAAGAAAAAAAATGAGTGGGGATAGATCCGGGGATCTAGAAGGCCACAGTCTATAAAACATTAGAACAAATTCATCGATTTTCAAACATATACGACAATTATTGGAGATACACGTTTCTAGGAGAAATCGCAGGTTCACCATCTGGTTGCTACTAACAATTGTCTCTGTTGATTAAAGTTCTTAAAAAATCTCCTCCTTGAATTTTCTTAACACACCTTATTGTTTACAGTAGCACAGAACACAATAAAACTAAATTGTATTTGAAATTTATTCTGTGATAGCACATGATGATTTTTAGCTGTCCATTAATGGTTATTTCTTCAATTTACGATGCATTCTCTCCTAAATTTAGTTTCATCGGTCTATCTAGAAACTCCTTTTCTATTTTTAAAAACATACGCTCGTAGTATTAGTTCGACTAGGATCGTTTCTAATATGTAAAGCTTGAACTGTAATTTCGGAGTATAGATGAAATCGTTGTAGTTTCAAAATTCTTTGAATTGACATTACCGATACGTTTAAATCTGTAGAACCTACTACTATTGAATGTTGAGGATAAGCTTAGAATTAAAAATTGGTTACTGCCGTTATCAGTATTGGTTTAGAAAAATTTTTACAATTTCTTATATCCCCTGTTTCTACTAAACGCGTTTCAATTCCTTTCATTTTGTTTTTACTTCTTGCGGACCAATGAAGATACTAAATTCACAAAATTAACGTCAATCTTCTACAATATTTGTGCACAACTGTAAATAATAGATTCTTTTGCTTTTACGACTATTAGCACTTACTTGATATCTCCTGAACGTGCGCTCCAAGGAAATCTTGTAATAATTGGAAAACCATTTAAGATAGATATAGAGAATGCTATAGCAAGTTTGTGCAAAATTAACGTGCAAATCGCCTAATGCAAAGATTTGTGGGGGTGTTTATTTATAAAAATTGTGTTATGTAGCTTTGAAGTTGTTAAACTTTAAGACGGAATTGTCATCACAGTGTATACGATAGTATAGTTTTAAATATTACTGTTGAAAGATAGATGTATGTTTTAAAAACGCCCATATTATTAACCTCCAAATTTGTCAAAATAAAATTAATAATTCAAGAACTTTTACAGATAGGTATAGGAAAATCTGAAAGAAGTCATCACCGAATCGCTTGGGAAATCCAAAAATGTAATAATATACATGTTCTATTAAAAATAACAAAATTAATGATATTTTTGGTTGAACCGAAAGTTGTACATTGTTTAAAATATTTTGCTTCTATCGAGATCTACATGTTATTTCATTCTCTAAAATTTCAAAACTGTATATGTTGTATCATCGCTAATACTTCTAACGCGTGAGTACCCTAATAGACCCTTACACACATCTATTTTGTAGAAACCAGTGGTGTTTTCTATATCAAATAAATAAATAAATTATTGTCATTAAACAATTTTGTTCTAAAGTTTATAACACACTATACAGAAAAATGTTGTAAGTTCTCTTTCTGAAAGAAGAATTCTATTAGTTTTTATATATTAACAGTTGAAAATGATATCAAATCAAATGTTTGATTTTGATTTAGTTGACGCAACAATAAAGCCTAAGTTTTTTGCTATAGCAGTTTCTCGGGTTAATTGTCAACTGTTTATTATAACGCTTATTATTTAACGCCTTTCCGTTTATAAAATTTTATAAATTATATCATCATCAGGTAAAACAAATTATAGTAGTTTTTCTTTTAACGTTTTTACAAATGCAGTTAAAAACGACCAACGTAATATCAATTATTGATAGACATACACGTTACTGATTTACCAGGAAAAAAGTTTTAAGTGAAACCTATTCCATTGGGGTAGTAATGAGTTATTATAAAAGAACTACACTAAACCTTGCCATAAATTACATTAAAAATAAACGTAAGCTAAACGAAAGCAATAAGATAAGTAAACGTACTAGTAGTAGTAATTATTAAAAATCAAATAACAAAAAGTGCAACCCACCATTATTATTGGGAAAAGAATATTAAGCATTTAAAAATTTTAGAATGGTTATTAATTAATAATTAATAAAGAAAACGAAAAAACATTTGCATATTCTTCTTGTCACCCACGCTAATAGTAACGTATGTAGAATAACCGCTGTACATATACATACATATAATTAATAATTATTGTATCGATTTTGTTGAGAAGAGACATAAGCTAGAAATAAGATCGCTCATTCATTGTTTGATAGTGTTAGTGCGTTGAGTTGTAGTCAGAGAAAAATAATTATTTTATATTAAACACTATATCAGAACTGCGTGTGAAAATTAGTATGTGTGAGAAATTGCTAAAGAAAAACAGTGGATTTTATTATAAAAATTAGTGAGTCTTTTTTATGATTAGACGTTTTTCTATAATTTAATTTTTAGTATGAATTTCTTAATTGGATCAAAACATGTCACTAATTATTATTATTAAATATACTACGCTTCTTATTCGGCATTAACGGTGTTTTTTCAACTTTCTTGTAAGTTCGCATCGAATTTAATTTATAAATAAGTTATCAAATTATTGAGTAAGTAATATAGAAGTTAAACAAAAAGCGTATTGAATTTTTGATTGACAGCGGCGTTGTTAAACGATTTAAATAAAGAGAAAAAAAACTATGCAAAATTGGACAAAAGTTTAGAGAAAAAGTATGGATAATAACGAAATATAATAAATAATAAATTTGACGCTGCACTGTAAGATAAATCAGTATTATTTGCAAATGTTGATTGGATTTGAATTAGTTTATTCAACTTCGACGGTGCTGACATCACATTTTTTTTTAAATGTCAGATTAGAATGAAACTGGAATTAATCTTGAATCACTATCATTAAAATAATATAAAAACACCAAAAACCACAACAAAAATTAAAAAGAAAAACTCACGTTTCGATAGCTAGGCTACCATATTTGTGTCGGAATATACAATATCTTGCTCTTAAAAACATGGCCTACTAATTTTTTAATCATTAATTTTAGTTTTTGATAGAAAATGTAATTTTTTTTTCATAACAGAATAATACAAGGTGATCTATTTAAATAAAGAAGGTTTTTGATGTTTGAAATATTATATTCTACACAGAATTAATGAAAACCCTAAAGGCCACAGTCATTTCATATAAATATCTGTTATTTTAAGTAGAACGTTTCTGTGTTTCTAATTCTTTTTTAAGTTAAATATTTCTCAAAATCACAATTTTCTCGTAATTGATAATAGGTATAGGAAATACTATTAAAGTAGCCATAGTCTTTAACGTATAATTTAAAAATGTCATAAAATACAGGGTGCTTCAGAAAATTGTAATATATCAAAGTTTTGTTTTTTTAAAAGCAACAATTTAGAAAGATAGTTCATAACATACATATCTCATTAAACATATCTCATTAAAAAATTAGACTCATATCTTCTACCGTTTTGGCACCAGAGGCCAAAGTAATAGTCATAATTTACCCTGTATAGAAGAAGCAAGAGTAAACATTCCTGATTTTTACGCATGCGAAAGATGTATGTAACATTGCACTGCTCATAAGAGACGCTATTAACAATTCTTTGTTTACAGCTGAGTTACAGATGTTTGACATGACTTTTAATATTGTTGTTCGCAATGTTTTGCTAACTATTTCTTTTGTTTGTTTAATCATTTTATTAATGTGTACTCTACGTATTTAATGCTGCATTTCTACATTTGTCAATGTGAATACGTAATTTTGCAAAAAAACAATGATCTATTGAGTTTAATAGTTTGTTTATGTCTTGTATTATTTTTACTTATTAGCTGTTACTACTTTTAGACGTGTTTTAGGATCTAGTGAACTGTGGCACTGTAGTCTGCATATATCAAAAGATTGTTATTATCCGTCTTACAAACATTCGCTGGTACATTTTTTCTAACCTATTTTTGCTTTTATGGTTGTATTTGTTGTTATTTGGTCTTGATGTATTATTATAATAAGTTAATTAATTTTTATTTAATAATTAATAGTATCTGATTATTTTTAATTTTTATTGTCGTGAGTGCTTTTAAAATAGACTAACTAAATTTTTGGAATTTAGAAGATAGACTTGTCAGATTTTTGACTTTTAGTTTACTAATTCCGATTTTCGACTCAAGGTCACAGTTCACGACATAATGAAGCGCCTCTACTGCTAAATCAGCTCAAAAACAATTTCTCATATTAATGCTTTTTTTCTTAAATACATTTGTATGAATTTGTCGGAGGCACCGAATATAAGCCTGCCTACGGCTATGGAATGCATACACGTGCATTAATTTGTTTGTGTTCCCATAAATTATGTTTAAAATGTTTACTCTTTGTAACTTAATAACTTAGAATCAACCAATAACGGTTGGATATTTTGTAATATTGCCTTATATGGGCAAGGAACGCGTGTGAAATTACAATTTCATGCGAACGGAACGACACCAGCTAGAAAATGTAACTTCTAAGAGGGCAGATTGAAATGATATTTGGTGGTGACAACGTGATAAGATAAAAGAGCGGGTGTCGGATCGTTTGTTCTAGTGTTGATCATTAAACGTTTATAAATTTAATTTTTATAATTAATGAAATCAGTTTTGTTTGTTTCTGTTATTGTTTATCAATGACTTTGTTTGAAATTTGTACTCGTAACTTTTGCTATAGTAAATAAATTGTGTAAACGGTCAGTGTCGTGCGTTATTCATTTGTAATACATTGTCGATGCAGTCTAACCCAGCACAAACGCCCAACGAAGCCCCTTTTATTTTCGATGCGTCTCTGACATATTTTTTAAAATATTACATATTTTAAATTTCAATTATAATAAACTTTACATCGTATACAGGGTGTTGAAACATTAAAACCTATCAATTAAAAAATTTAATTGGCTATAACTTGATTAATTTAAATAGAACGTTGTATTTTTTAATATACTAGATTTTTTTTTAATTACCTATCGAATAGTATTAGAATGTTCGATAGCTAAGTCTTCCAGATTTACACAATACGCCAATTAATCGTTTTTTGTACCATTTGATGTTTTATTAATAAAAGTTTTGATGAATGAGTTGCTTGTTATATTTAGAAACTTCAGATAGCAAGTATAAGAATAATAATGATGAAAATGTTTACAAATGTTTAGAGACTTGGAACCTAATTTATAATCCAACAGGCTATTAGCAGCAATAATTATACTGATAACAAAAGCAAAATATTTATAACAGATGTTCGAAATATAGACCGTGTATTTTCACTTACATATCGTTTTTTGAGAACCACTGCAGTAACTCTCAGTAACATTTAGAAGATTACAGTTTCAAAACTGTTTCTTATGCGCAGAGCTGGGCAGTAGTTAACTACAAAGTAGTTAAGCTACTAATCTAACTACTTTATTGTTGACGATAGTTGTATTCTATATATTCAAGTTACTGTAATTTAATGATGTAACTGTAGTTGGAATAAATTACTTTTTTCGTGTAATCGAATTTAAAAAGTAGTTAGCTACTCTATTTTAACTACAAAATAGTTAAACTACTTTGTTAATAGCTTAACTACTTTACTAATAATTAAACTATTTTATTAACGGCTTCAATTACATGCAATGGCTACAAGTATTCAGGTTGCATTGCAATTTCGCAGGTTAAAACGTGTCCTTCAAGTGATGAACGGTAACGCAGAAGCAAACATGAATGTAAAGACTATTCAAAAATTTTTTTATAAATGCAGCAAATAATTTGTTTTGAAATGTTAAATGCCACTGATCTAAACGTAAAGAAAGTATTACTTCAACAAAATGAAGATTTTTTTGATTTTGATGAACCTGGTTTGTCTAAAAAGTTACACATTTCTTCTGATACTGAGAATGAACATGCTCACAAAACCAGAAGAACTAGAATTGTTAAAACACCTGCAAGATAACAGAATTCATATATCTATGTCAGATGATTATAACATTATTTAAAACATCTTCGCTGCTGTCGAGCGATTATTTTCGTTTTTCACTCATAAATTCGCTCAAAAGAAATGCATTGGCTGATGCTCTTTTTGAAAAGTTACTTTTCTGAAAATGAAACGGATATTGAATACCAGAATAAGTTTATTACTTTAAGTTCTGTTTTTAAAGGCTTGTTTTATTAATTTTTTTTGAGAATTTATAATAAAATAGATATACATGATAATAGTACTTACGTTAAAATTGTTTTACTGTTTTCGTGTGAGCGTGTTTGATTTACTTTGTCTTCTTTAATGTAATAATAATTCAGTGTCTATAGGTACTTATTTTTATATGACTGAAAGTGGTATAACATAAATCGTCTCAGAACTACTTTTTCTACAAGTAGTTGAAAAAAAAACTTATATTTTAGAATACAATTGTTGAGTAGTTAGTAACCTAACTACTTTTCTATTTACGGTAGTTAGTAGTTAGTAACTTACACTACTTTTAAAAAGTACTAACTTTGGTTAGTAGTTAACTAATTTAACAAAATTTCTAGGATTTGGAAGGAAAACCCATTTCTTCTAATTTACTTGTTTTATTTATTATATATTGTTGGTATGTTATTACAATTATTATTATTATTATTGTCTGTTGGGTTATAAATTATTTATTATTTTTATAATAGTTATGTTATCTTATTATCTGATACTTCTAAACAGTAAACAGTATGTAATTAGATTCATCAGCACTTTTATTTATTATAATTATGATGTAAAATATGATCTATTGTTAGACTTTTTACTTCTATAACTTAGATAGTTCTTAAGTATCTTAAACATGAAAATGAGGTTACATTTTAACAAAATTCCAATTATTTAAATAACTTTAAAATTAAACGTTATTAAAACACACAATTTTTGAATCGGAGAATTCAAAAATGTAATAATATATTGATGGGTGAGGGAGACCTTTGTGCCAATTTAAAACAAAAAAAATGTGTTACAGTTCTTTAAAGTTTGTTCATAAATTTTACTTCTTCTATTTAATTTTGACATACTTATTACTGTAAATAAGAGGAAAATGAATATAAAAGGTTTTCTCCGGAATTAAATGAAACATTTTCTGTTTTGATGTTATCAAAATAAGATTTTTTAGTGACTATGCTTTTACGTCCTTTTCTATATTTTTAAATTCTCCGTGATACTTTCTTATAAAATCAATCAATGAAAAAAATTTGTCTAAAGCAAACGACATGGTATAGACTGCTATCGTTTTCTCGTTTTATTTATTTTCTGCATTACTACTTTCCAGATATTGTCTTGTGTGTCAACATTTATTTGTAACAATTTAGCTTGTACTTTGATAATCTCCTTTTTGTTGATGCCATCACAGATGTTCACAAGCTTTGTTTTTATGTTTTTGTACCCTTTCTTTAGTCTACCATCCGCTCAAGCATACCGTCGAGTAGCGTATAACTTTTTACATAATATATACATAAGCAATAATTATACAACTGTATTGTCACGATACTCATGTACTTCTTTTGTATACATATCGAAAACATTAGGTATTTAAAAATAAGACTTAGGGCATTTAGCCATCGTTACTATCATCGTAATTACCTTCTTCATCTGAGAATTCAATTCTCTTACATCTTCACCAGTTTGCAAAACATTACTCACTATGCTTGGATAAACTACGTATCAATTTTTATAGAATTTAAATTTAAATTAAAGTTAATGAACAGCATTATTTTAGTAAATCATATACAAAATAACTACAATGTGGCACGTTATCCCATAGTTAAATCATCACAAATATATAATATCAACAAACGATTATGAATTTTTCGTCAGCTCTGTGTGGTACCAGATTCATTTTTTAAAATTCCCATTACGTAAATATTGTGCTAAACAAATGTAACACAACAATATGATAGATAGATAAAATTTAATCTATAAGTAGATGAACTAGTTTCTTGTTTCTCTCTAAAGCATCATCCAATAGCGAGAACACTAAACTACAATATCGTAATATTTTTTGTACTCAAATCCAATCTGTCGTAAGAATTTGTTTATGATATCTGCTTCACCGTTGTAATTAACTTTCACTTATATTTTCCAAACTAAAATGTTTATTGTTAACATTTTCGTATCTACAGAAATAAATATGTATTAAAATTATCATTGTTTTTAGCGTAGATTTTTAAACGTATAAAACACCTACCTTATTTTCTTTATAAATAATTTTGATTTGCTTTTTACAGCAAGTTCTGCTTCTGTATATAAAGAAAACAATCACACGATTACCTTTCGGTGCATAACAGAACACTTTTTGATGTTTCGAAATGTAATTTTCTTCGATTTCTTAGCAATATTGTTAATGGCATAAAACTAAAAAAAATTTGCAATCATTGATATTTTTAAAACTAATTATAATCAATCCAATTGAAATTTAATTGACGCGTTTAGATTATATAGTATTCTCTTTGCTTAAAAGTCTCACTACCGTTGATACAAAAATGAAACAGTTGTTAGGTAGCTAAAATTGATGGAGGACGGTAAAATTTAAAAACCAATTTGTTTGATAATATGCGATTAATAATCTCGACAGTATTATCCCTCGTTACCAGTTAAATTACTATTTCTGTTTTATTTTTTGCTAATTCTTTATTATTTTCGTTTTCAACTTTATAAGTAAACGCTTTTCAGTGCTTGCGGTGTAGTATTGTAGTTATAATATCCTAAAAGCATCAGTACATATTTATATGTATGTGTATGTTGTTGAAGCTCTCTCTTAAGCAAGTTCCTTTAAATCCGCCGCTGCTTACATCTAGAAATGAACAAATGTTAGGTAACTGAAGAAAAACTGTTAATATGTTTTTCTTTTCTTCTAAAATGTCTTTTGTAATATGTGTTTATATAACAATGAACAAATCACATGTTAACAACATATAAAGACACTAGAAGCAAATAACTCACGAAAAACACATTTTTGTTTTGACGAGTAAACTTTACTCCCGTAATTAAAAATTGCACTTAAGTTCCTTGATACCTATATTATTATTATTATAGGAGACTATTTTGTACTATTAAATAAGATTTGTTTTGTTTTTATTGATAAATCTCTTACTAGCAACTTAAATAACTTCAACTGTCTATGAATCTGAATAAAATCACTTGTTTTGTTTTTACTTTCTTCCCTACTGTGAAGATCAACATAATTATTTTATTTCAAGTAGAGCTGTAAAAGTATCGACAAAGTAGATACTCGTATGTATTGGGTATTATTGATGATGCTATCGGTTACAGAATGTTCGCATAACCGACTCAGATGTCACTTGGATGTAACGATCCGGTATTTCGAATCTCGTGAAATACTCGTTATTCAATAACGAATACATACGATTTCAAACAGCAATAATCTGCAGAGTTTACAACTCGAATAATATCATGCCCGGACTTACAAAAACATTGTAAAAATCAATTTAAATTTCTCTTTTGTTTTAAATCTTTAGTTCTAGATTAGTTTTTCTTCAAACAAATGTTGAACGCTGTGTTCGGTTTTTACTTACAACGCCAAAGAAGAAATGTTGAGTCATTTATATTAAAAAATATTTTAACAAGGATATCTGGTTCAATTTTTTTTCTTATTGTTAGTCTTGTTTTATCATTACTTTTGGGCTGCGATGTTTAACTTTTACAAAAGCAATAATATACAAATGAAATTGATGGAAAATTTGGAACTGCGTTATCTCGGATTTTTTAGTTTTTTTGTTATCGTATACATATCGCATTTTAAACAAAATTTAAACCTCTTTCAACAAAATTTTGTGACTATTGTTTAATCTAGAACATTTCGTTAAATAATGTATATTTTTCAGACCAATCAATCTGTAATGCCCTTCATTCTTTACTGTCCTCAAACTGCTAACAATGCGAACTCTGAACCTAATCAATCCAGACCTACAGGATAATCTGCACTAAAATTTGTAAAACGTATAACCTTTTGCTTCAATACTTATTACTTTATTAACAGCTAAGTTTAAAGCTTAGTTATCCTAAATTATCTATTATTCTGAGATTGATGCTAATTTTCTGTTTATAGTTTAAATGAATTTCTCCTGCTGCTTAATACAAATCGATAAAAGCGCCCTAGCACGGTTGGATACTGTTAGTGAGAATAAACATTTTCTTGATTATCCTAGAAATAGATTTTGTTAAAAAAATTAAGCGATTTTGCTAGCTAAGAAATTTATATCAACTCATGCTTTTAACTAAAAGAGACTTTCTATATCTTTATAAAAAAATTGCAGATAATTATAAAGTAAATATAAATATTAGTAACAAATATAGGTAATTATAAAAAGAAAGTCAATACATATCTGCTCGACTTTTTAAAATTAAATTTCTATGTCACTGCATATAGTAATGGGCATTTGATTAACTCAAAATTAACAGTATAGTGACTGAAAAGGACAAAGATTGGTTCTATTACACCCACAGCATTCGACGCCTACGTATACACATACAGTCGATAACAAACGATATATTATGACTGTTTCAAATTTAATGTTATTTTTGACGAATGAAGCGTACAGTTAGAAGGAATACCAATTATTTTGTTAATGTTTTTTTTCTCAATAACTCTAATCAAGCGTTTGAAAAAACTTTCTTTTACTTTTATTAAGACTATAGAAAATCAAGTAGATGTAAATCATGGTTATAAATTTAAAAACAAATTATTTAACTTTTCAACAAATTTAAAATTGGAAATAAAGGAATTTCAATTGAAGAATGTGGCGCATTCTACCGGGAATTGTTAGAAATCAAATGTATTGAGCGGAGGTTTTCAAAAAGTGTAAAGGGTTGATAGACATTACTCTGTTGGTATAAATCTGTGCCAGTCATTAAACATTTATATAATTCAAACTCATCTAAACAAGCGATCCGTTTACTGTTTTTTTAAATGTTCGAATTATCTTTTTACAATATTTACAAAATATTCTCGATAAACTTTTTTATACCTATTTTATAGTTATTATTACCATTAACTATTAATTATAGTGTTAACTATTGTTGTATGAACATCTATGTATATAACGTATCAAATACACAAAATTTTCTTAGAAATATTTACCACTCGATATATTTTAAACGAAATTATTGCATTAGTTCTCTCATTAATGTTTTTGAACATCATTCTTTGCACTTTCGGAAAAAATAGAAACTGGTCGTTAGAAGCGAGTTTTAAAAAAAATAGTTTACCAATCTCATAGTTTTTGATAAAAGATACATGCCGGTTGTATAAAGTGCAGTGAAACGACAGTTAAGATTCTACCGTTTATTAGTTTTTGTGCTCACGTTAAAATTTCAACCCGAAGTTGAGTTAACTTTTGTTAACAATTAGTAGTTCTTCGTGTAAGACAGATATATATTTTGATAACTTTGCTGAAATATTATTGCCTTAAAGTTGTTTTTAGAAGAAGAAACGTATGATTACGGAGCTGGCAATTAGAAATTCTAGATTTTTGTAGACAATTGAATTGTTACTGAACCGTTTCTGAAGTATTTGGAAAATTTAGAACGCTGATTGAAAAGAATGGAATATTCAGGATTTCGACAACAGAAGAATATCAAAAGTATTTGTAGGAAGTTGTTTTTCGAATTTAGTCGGAAGGTTTAAATAAATAGTGTTTAACGCGTGTGTTAAGATAAATAAAAGTGCATCAAGTAAAAATAAATACTTTTGCATTTTATTAGTGTTATTTAAAAGTAGTTATATTTATCATATCTAAATTGAATCGTGTAAATAAAGAAGTGTAAATAAATTTAGTTTTAAAATTCGTTACAGTAGTGTTGAGTTACAATCTTAACTATAAATAAACAAAGTACGTGCTCGCGTGTGTTTAGAGTGTAATTATATCTGTTCCAATTCGATAAACCACTGCATTTAATTTAATAATAAAAAATTAAATTTAGTGTTATATAAAAATCGCATTTGAAAAGTGATTGTATCTTAATAAACTATTTATTCGTGTTATAATTTATTCCGATAATGCGTTTGCACTTAATTAAAATGGATGCACAACTATTTAAAATTCTCTAATCAATAAATAAAAAAATGGACGACAATTCTCAAAAAATGAAAGAAAATACTAAAAAAAATAATATAACTCGAGAAGAAATTTAAAAAAGTCCGAAAATTCTCAGAAAATGAAAAAAACCATAAAAATATAAGAAAAATTGTTGGAAAATTGTATACGTTTAAAAGGAGAAATACGAACGAGCATTGAAAATTAAATATAGACTATTGAGGCACAAACACAAATTAGTATAGACACAAGTATATAAATAATAAAATAGAGATACTTTTCTGAAGGAATTAGCTATTCAAACCTTCGAGGACGGTTTTAGAGACAACGAAACGCAGCAAACTCTATAATTAGCTCGACCTAAGGCATTGGATGACGCTGTAACCCACACCTTAGAGTTTGAAGCAGCGGAACAGGCGTTGCACCAAAGCAGTTAAAAGCTCCGCTGTGCTGCAAAAATAACCGCGCCACAGGAAAGCATACAAGAAATAGCTGACCAAAGAATTTAGATGGAATGAAGACTGCGAAAACGTTTTCCATCAACTAAAACAGGCCCTAGTCATTTCGCCGATTTTAAGTTATTCAAAGATGGAAATTTTGTTGTGGATACCAATGCAAGTAATTTGACCATATATGCAGTCTTTTTACAGGTGCAAGATAAACCAGAAAAGTCATAGCGTGTTTTAGTAAAATTTTGTCCAAAGCAGGAAAGAATTATTGCGTGACTAGAAAAGCGTTGTTAGCAGTCGTCAAGTTTATAGAATACTTTTACAAATATTTGTATAGACAAAAATCTTTAATAAGGACGGATCACGCCGCTTTGAAATGGCTATTGCAGAATTTTTAATCCGGAAGGACAAGTAGCAAGATTGATCGAGAGACTGCAAGAGTATAACTTAACACAGAACACCGTGCCGGAAGCAGTCATCAGAACCCTGATACCTTGTTCAGAACACTATGTCTGGCAGACTGCAGCCATTGCTCGCGACTTGAAGAAAAGAACGAGTTTTTCCGAAAAACTGCTATGGTTGATGATGAGTGAAAACTTAAACAATTGCGTTGCGAACAAAGAAACGATCCTAAAATAAAATTACTCCTGAACTGAAAAACAAACGGCCGACGACCAAGCTGAGAAGAAATGAGTGATTTAGGCAGAAACATCAAAGCATACTGGGCATAGTAGAACTCCTTGAGAATGAAAGACGGTCTTCTTAAGCGATTTCTAGAGAGTGTCAATAGCACAAAAAACAGACTGAAGTTGGCAATGCCAAAACGCCAAATGTCAGAGGTGTTGCATCATTTGCTTGATGCTACACGGGGAGAACGTTTTGGCGTAAAAAAGACATTAAAGAAAGTTTGCGAAAGATTCTACTGGGTGAACTGCAAAGAGAACGTCATGGAATAGTACCGTAAGTGCACGGTGTGCTCATCAGGAAACGGCTTATCAAAAAAGCGCAAAGCACCAATGAAACAGTATAACTTGGGTAGAGATTGACATCGCAGGACCGTTCCTAAAATCGAATTCGGAAAACAACTACATTCTGGTAGCGATGGATAATTTCATGAAATGGACAGGAGGTACGCTATACCCAATCATGAAGCAGCTACAGTTGTAGATGTTTTAGTGAAAGAGTTTTTTTGCCGGTTTGAAGTTTTGTTAGAAAACATTTTAACTAAGGCCGCAACTTTGAATCTACGCTGTTTCAAGAAGTTTGCTAACTATTCGGAATAAGAAAAACTAAGACGACGTTTTTCCATCTTTAATCCTATGGCATGGTTAAACGGCTGAATCGAACAATGGGAAAGTACCTACTTAGCCAAAGTAGAGTTCGAACACCAAAGAGATTAAGATCAGCACTTACACGTTTTTTTAAATGGCATACCGATCATTTGTTCACGAAATACAAGACAAACACCATCCTGTGTCATGCTCGGTTGCGAAATACGACTGTCATGCGATCTCCAACAAAGATTGGAGGAAGAATTTGGATGTGGATAAAACTACTTCAGCAAGTTGATAAATAGGCTAGACTAGATGTGACGTCAAGGCGCGAAACAGTGGGTTTTATCCGGACTACATAGTGTGGTTGTATAATCCCCAAAGAAGAAATGGTTTGTCGCCGTAGCTGCAAAGCTAATGGGAAAGCCCGTAGAAAATTGTGTAGCGTATCAATGACGTCATACGAAATAATTTGGCAAGCATTATGGAATCTCAAGAAAGAAATGGAGTTTTACAGCATTAAAAAATTTGCAGTACTCACGCTAGGCTGTGGTTTAGATTAACTGAACTGGAGAACAGTTAAAAATATGTTGGAGGTTGTTTTCCGAGAAACAGACGTTCAAGTGTTGATCTGCAGTTACCACCCAAGTAGGACATCGGACCTGAAATAGTCTATTGACTGCTAGTTTTATGGTCAAGAAAGTTGCCGAAATGGACAGAACTGTTGCTATCGCTACGATTCTTTTCTGGAACAGAACAGTCTTAAGAAGGAGGCACTGAAGCGTTGCCAAAGTATTTGGAAACTTTGGAATACTAATAAAAAAAATGGAGTATTTTAGATTCCGATAATGGAAGAATATACATAGTATTTGGAGGAAGTTGGAGTCAGTTTTTGATTTTCAGAAGCGAAGTAAAATTTAATTTCTAAATTAAAATACAAAAATATGAAACTCGAAGATTTAGAGAATCAAAGCGCACCGTATAATAATAAGTGACACACAACAAAACGATTTTATAATTAATTGTGTTAACAACCTGTTATGTATGTTCAGTCGTTTGTACAATCGAACTAAGAATTAAAACAGAAAATACTATACTTTCAATTAGTTTTCTCTAAAGCCGGCGACTAGCTAGTAGCCTCTTCGCAGCATGCCGTAAAACTTAAAATCTAACAAAGGCGTAGATACGGCGTTATTACAAGTAAACCCCATTTTAATTATACGATTACTGACAGCAAACCAATGCGCAGCGTTTCCTTCAAATAAATCTTTTAAGTTTAGTAAATGTTCTCTGTTGGGCGTACACAACGCTAGATGATGTCTGCGTTCATCGAACTTTAACGGAAGAAATAAAATCTGACGTATTTCTGCTCAACAACGGAAAGTGGGCATATCGTGAATAAATGTCATACAGGGGACAAACATACTAAATCGTTTTTAACATAAAATTTTGTTGAAACGGAGCGTTTTTTAAATACAAAAAACTATTTGAAATGTTTGATCCCAGAATTTATCAAAGAAATCTTGCTTTTTTTGAGCATTACATCTTCGTTATTACTTCAGAGTTCACAGATGTCAGATTCTGTTGCAAAATTATCAAACTTTTTCAAAAATATTAAACATTTTAAGTGTCAGAAATAGGAAAGAATCTTTATTAATGTATCTTGCATTACTGTTAGTTTTATTATTGTAAGCACCGTTAATTCTGATTTGACATGAACTCTGTAAACCTTGCCTTGGGTTTTAAAAAAGCAGTAATATTTAATATTTTTGCTTCAAAATTTCTTAAAATAATGAAACGTCCGAGAAATTACTTGCAAATGCAAGAGCCTTCTAGAACTGTTATCTGGTTTCTAGAAAATATAGCGAAAAGTGAGGAACGATCGAGAAGAATTCGCTGATGTCTATAAAAGCCGAAGATGGAAATCGTAGGTCAGTTATTATCGAAACGCGAATGCAGCTGTATTAAGAAGATTATCAAGTGAAAATAAATCGTTCGCACGTGTGTCTACATAAATAAATCGAGAATAATCGTGTATGTGATAATTAGTGTAAGCAAGTGTGATATCCGAGGACCTTATCTTATCTCGTGTTAATCATAGCGTTATACAACGGTTATACATAAATTATAGTGTAAGTGTTTTTATTATTAGATTTTATTAGTTCGGTTAATTTAATAGTATACATATTTCTATAATAAGTAAACGTAGTTTTAGTCGTTTTAAATAAATTAGTTTTTAGTAAATAAATACGTAACAATAATTATCAGATTATAATTTCTTTAGAAACTCTCAAAACGGCAAGAAATACTAGACTAAACCGTTTCCAATCTAACTGTGCGTAAATAAATATTTATTTATGGTTCATTGTTCATTATCATCATTTGCAAAAAGTAATAGTATTGTCATATTTTTTTTAAATAAAATCCATCATTAAGTAATAAAAATTAAAGATAAATGCATCAGTACTTAAAGATAAAATAATCTTTTCCATAAAATTATCAAGCGTAATTATATTAACAAAACATACGGTACATTGTACATAATTCATTTGTTTAACAATATTTTGTATTTAATTTTTTAGCCAACGAGGTTGTATTCTCCACATTCAGTTTTTTTAAGAAGATCGGGACACATATTTGAATTTGCAACTGCTTTGTGTTCATTACTCCTTGGACAAGGATATGACGCTTACGTTGTATCAGGTTACGCTACTCAAGACCTGTGCTTAAAAATTATGACTCGAGTTGATTCGCCATTTGCCCCTAAAAAAGAAGAAGTAGACATACATATTAGGAAATGTTTAGGTTTAATTTTATAATTGTAGGAACAAATGGTAGTCGAAGCTGAATCAACTAGAAAATACGAATTAAAACCTCCAAAAGATTTACATAGTAAATTTTTAATAGCAATGGAACAAAGAGAAATTGACAAAATTAAAGCAGAAGAAGATCGTATTGCTGAAGAAGAAAGAAAAAGAATAGAAGTAATATGACTGGTATACAAACAAACTGATGCAAACCTATTTTTGTAGGAATTAGAAAAGCCTCCTTTTGATGTACTTTATGGTCAACGCTTACATGCTTGGGTACTTCTTCTTCCTGGAAGAAAAGACGTAGAAAGTATTACGTTTGTAGAACCAACTACAGGTACTGCGTATAACGCAGATTGTCCCTTTTACTTTGGCATTGAAAGTATTTGGAACAACATTAATTACTGGGTAAATCAGTAATTACTGTTAATATAGATTTTGTTATGCTTCTTTGATAGGTAAATTTACAAGATTGTTCAAACGGACTTGTAGAATTAGATTATGACTTGACAAAATTAGAAAACTGGGAACATTTTATCATAGGCGAACCATTTTCTTTAAGAGAATCTGAATTTTCGCAAGAAAAGGACGAAGATGAAATTAAATATCTTCAAATAATTGATGAAAAACATTTAGATATGCCTTCTCCATGGAGTTCAAAAATATGTATTTCGCACGAGAGTGAGAATTTTTTAATTACAATAATACTGTTGTTATTTTTTTAAATACATTTTAAACAATTTTATTTATACAGAGTTATTCATGCTATATGACACGGAATATTGGGGTCAAAATAAGTATTTTCAAAACATATAAAAGTCTATTATGGTTATTTTTTTAAATTATTTTCATATTATTTACAATAATAAAATTGCCAAAACTGAAAGTCTTTTCTGAGTCATTGTATTTCTTTAATGATTTTTTATTAGTTTTCATTTTAAAAAGCATTTTTCAGCAAAAAAATTCGAGTAGCAATGTAAATATTTAGGTAAATTTTTTTTTTTAGTTATTTTTTTTATGTATTCGAGCATGCTTCCGATGCATTTGGTCGATAATATTCATCGCAGTATGTTTTACACTTTTGACGTTTTATTGTTTTTTTTCTCGGCGTTGCTTTCGTGTTAAAAGACGAAAATTTTCGCGTTTCCTACAGAGGGACTTCAATCGCGTTTTTGAGTTAAGCATGGATACTACGATGAACTTAAGTTGAATACTAAGGTTGCACCTACGCATCTTTTTTGGTAGGATCGTCCTGTGGTGGACTTTACTTTTTGCCTAATTAAAGGTCACTTTTTTACAATCTATCGGTTTTTTTTATAATGTTTTGTACACTTTTTTCCACTTCTTCAAATATACTTGCTTGTTTCAGCAATTCTACAAAATTTTCTGATAATTTTTTTTTACATACTTCATTTCTACAATTATAATGAAAGCTGTGACGTACAAACTGGGGAGGTAAGAAAAAAAAAGAGATGTTTGGCTTACCGATCGGCTAGCTTCGCTGTAAATGTTCGTCAGTCGGATTGTTGTCTCTTCAGATAAGCCATACCCGATTGCCACTTTTCATTACGGATAGTAGTAGAACAAACGTCTAGACTAGAGAAAAGGAAATATCCCAGACCCGCAATTCCCCAATGTACATCAGTAAATAAAACAATCGCTAATATAGGAAAATAACAGTTTCGTTTATTTTTAATGCTTCTGTAGTTACGCCACCGTTATCATTAGTATTATTATATAAATACACAAAAAAGAAACAAACAACAAGGCTATTATAAACTTTAAAAATAGGTATTTTAGTATACCGCCGCAATGAACAAACGGTAGTATTCACTGTAAACACATATGCAAAATGTATCTAAGGTGCGATCTACTCGTAGCCTTGACGTCAAAGCTTAGGAGTGAGATGTCAAAATGAGTTTGAACTACCCGGTAACATTAAACAAAACGTCATCGTGTACTTCCATTTTTTTTAAAAATAGTGATTCTTTTATTATAGTACTGAAATTAATAAAAGTTAATTAATAAGATTACAGTCGGAGTAAAATTTTAACGTAGCGCATATGACATGGAACATTTTCTAATATTTAAAGTAATTAATTCCTTAGGAAATGGGATACTGAACAGCACGCGATCGATTAGAGGTAGAAGTCGCGCTTTCCCTCCGGTTTATTCACCGTTGGAACATAAATATCTTGCTCTCGGAGAATATGGTTGGAGACAAAACTCGAAGGTGTTAAAAGGAGGTAACCATACCAGTTATACGTCTATGAACTCCACGAGCGACCATAAAAGTTATCTATATCAATTCGTAACCTCAAAACAACGCAAACAGTTTCCCAATCCGCAATCAATAACGCCACTAACCGTAATCAATAAAATTATCTACAGATATTAAGCTATATTAGCTATTCCCAGTGCAAGATAAAAGCTACAATAACAAGAATAGTTGGTACCTTGCGACAACGTTTAATACTAACCTACCGTATGCTACTTAACCCGGTGATTCAAAATACTTGTGAGTCGTCTTTCACATACAGGATATTAAGTAAGGATTTGCTAAAAGAAAAGCATTTATAAGCCAGATGTCGATTGATGACAAAATCTCATTGTCCCTTACCAATACTTTTGCGTTTTAACGTCGGCACACACCGTACTTAGCGTATCAAAAATCAAAAATTACCGGAAATGTTTTTGAAAAATGAACTACAACCTGCGTCGTCTGACGGCGTAAGACTCAACAAAATTTCTCGAGGTTAAGTACTCGTACGTCGGCGGTTGCCTTTCCGTCAGTCGAAAAGAATTGCAAACTGCATATTCGCCGTTACGAAACCGAATATATGATAAGAAAAGTTTTGCAAGTCTTTTGTAAGTAATTGTAGATTATTGCATTATTGCTGTTTAAACGTTGAAAACCATGAAATTGTAGTCCTGACTATACAACGTGCTTTAACATTGAAGTTGGTTTTAGCCACAATTTTATGCAAATTAGATGTAAACGCTCTTGTGACATGATTGGCACACTCTAACTTTCATACGAAACGTCCGTAAGATACCCCTTGTAATATTTTACCATATATGCTTAAGGGGGTACTAAACGGAGCCATTTTCCATGCAAATTTAGGTACACTTTTCTCAAAAACTACTAAATCGATTTTTGTGAAATTTTGAACACGTTTTCTTTACATAGTTTTAAAGCTGTACAGCAGGTAGAATTTAATTTAAAGAAATAGTAAATTTTTTATTGACTTAGAAAGTTTGAAAATTTTATTGTCTTATTAAAAGTGAAGTAAAAAAGAAACCAGCTGGATTTTTAAAATTCGCTCTACTGCGTTTGTTACTAGCGTCGCCATGAATAAGATACAAAAAAACACACTCAATTACCTGTCATAGTTTTGATAAAAAGTGTACCGAAATAGAAAAAATACAACTGTTCAGGAGAAGCAAGAAACAAAAAAGTTTTGTTTTTTTATCTTTAGTAGTCGTTTTTGCTTTTCAAAGTTCTTGTTCCTGTTCGTATATTGTAATGTTATTGTTTTACTTGTGTTTATTGCAGAGATTTTATTTTACTCGTTTCAAATATGCCGAGAACGGGTCCGGTTTTCAAGAAGAGAAAAAGGCGGTTTTCAAGTAAAAGGCCTGCAGAAATGACATTGAATGCAACTTGTTCAGTAAATGTGGAGTCACCACAACCTTGCTCGACAACAGAAACTCCTGTTTCTTAGGTTCTAAAATAAAACCTCAATTGCCCGAGTATTTGAAGTATGAAAGCACTGATGTTTTCGATATTGTTTGTATCAGAGCGTTGCGTGCGGCGGTGATTTCTTTTGCTTTGTGCAAAAAATGCAATGGGCAGATTAGCCTAAACATTGTTGCTCGGAATGATCTAGCATTATCAGTTAATGGAAACATACCTCGTTGCCGTATTTTTTATTTATTAGGCATTGAAGCAGGCAATTTTTGTGTAACGCATAGTCCTTCCAAGTTTACACTTAAATTTAAGTAACTTCTAAACCTTGTAGAGACATCGGATTTTTTGCATTCTTTGCAGAATATAGTGTAGATTAAAAAAAAAATAAAAAAAAAATTTATAATTTTTTAATTTTTTCATTAAGTACTCCCTTAAGTCACCGTTATCTATTATATATTTATAACGTAAGTTCCAATCAAATTAGCTGCGATTAAAACCTTCAACTATGACGTTTTGTTTCATTCGTGTTGGTGGTTTTTTGTAGTTAATAAAACATACATGTTTTCTTTGACTGTATTCAATAGTACATGCATAACAAAATTTATTTCGAACGCCAAGAAACCAAATTTTCTATGTCTTTGTACCAGTAATACAGGCTACACTTGACATTGATGAGTAACCGTATTCATAAGACGGTTTTGTCCATCCCCCATCAACTATTACAGTAATGTAATGTAGTCCGTCATCTAAGTTACCGTCGAATCTTGCCATATGATGCTCTTATTCAGCTGTTTTTTTCATCTGTTAACATATTTGGTTTGTCATTTTTTTTCCGACGATTGCTTGACACTTCAAAAAGATGTTTTGAGCCATACTTGGAACATCCAGTGTTACGTGCCAAAAGTTGCAAGGATGAAACTTGCTTGAATTAAAGTAACCTAAACGAAGATTTGCCGGTGCTCAGTGAATATGGGTGTGGATTACATTCAAAATCCCGTGACCGTTTCGAAAACAAAAAAATAAACAAAAACAAAAGTCAAAATCAAAGCTCGGCAAGAAGGTGTAAAACTCAAATAGACTAGAGGCTCTTGCCACCCACGAGTCCGCTTTTAAAAGATACACTCAAATGGGACTTATCTTAAGGATGTATTCCACAAAAAATCTGTAATCTAAAAATTTACATATGCGAAAGCCAACTGCATAAATGCTTTGTTACATTTAACAATTTAACATTTATTACATAAATTAAAATAAAAATTGGACAAGCAAACAAAACAGGAAAATTTGAATCAAGTTAACGCAAATAAAATTTTAAATTAGAACAAAACTAAACTTAAAGAATAACATGGTTACACGGAAACAAAATAAATATAATTTAACGTAATAAAAAAAAACTTAATTACATTTTTTTTAAATATAATGCACGGCCGTGTTCAGTTAAAAAAAATTAAAATACATATTAATAAAATGAAACAAATTTCGTAACTGTGTAAAATAAAACATAATCAAAAATCTTAAAATTATGGTACGTAATTAATAAGTTTCTCTGGTTTAACGTCGATAAAACATTTTAAACGTTGGTTACATATCGTCTTTTCTTTTTGTTGTTTAATCATAACAAAAATAAAATTAAAATTAGCACAAACACCATAAATGTTTAGCGATTGAACGAAAGATTCGATTAGTAGCAGTAAATTCTCATTTTAATTAAATTCAAAGCTTTTCAATCACTGAACTCGCGAATAAAGAGCTTAATCGGTAATGAATAAATACCTTGAAATTTTGTTCGTAGACGGACTCTTAGTTAGCTTTAGGTTAGTTAACGTCGACAGGAACTACGATAGAGAACCCTAACCATAAAAAGTTACCGTCGGAGATACGGTACAACAACGGCTAATACAAAATCAAACTAGAATCCAGTGAAATTCAATAAGCCGTAATTACTTTACAAAATTAGAAAGTTTTTTTGCCGCTATGAACTAACAAGTCACTTGTTTCATTGTTAAAGGCGGTAATTCTTCAACTAAATGGGCTGAGTTTACTGTTATAATAGTTTAAAAATTGTTGTTTGAGTGGCGACATCTAGCATATATTTTCAGTATTAGACATAACAGTAATGTACGACGTGCACGCCTTAGTATCGTTTTTGTATTCTTTTGTAATTAACTGCAATTAACCAATATTAAAATAAACAGTATTCGAACAAGTGGATTGCCTTTACTAATCCGATTTAAACTCAACTTTCATCAGGTTATGGGCCCAGGATTCGGATATAGTGGGTGTAAACAGTGAAATCTACAGTTTTGTTCAGTGAATAAAAATGGCCGTAAACTATTTGGGTAGCTGTCCTAAGTTAGTTGGCAGAGAAAATTATGCGGAATGGTGTTTTGCGGTTGAGAACGTTTTTGTGTTAGAAGGTTTGTCGAAATGCCTTGACGGTACAGAAACGGACACTAATTTAATACTAAAAGCAAAAGCAAAATTGATACTAACAATTGATTCTGCTTTATACATGCACGTGAAAGAGAAGCGGGAAGTGCCAAAGATGTTTGGGACATACTTCAAAGCTGTATGAAGACAATGGTTTTGTAAGAAAATATTTCTATTAAGGAATTTAACTTCTTTAAGATTAGAAAATTGTGACAGCATGGAAAGTTATGTGAACCAAGTTGTTGAGACTTCGCAAAAGCTTCGAAGAACCGGGTTTAAAATCGACGAAGAATGGGTTGGGTCATTATTATTGGCGGGATTACCAGATAGGTTTGCACCCATGATAATGGCAATTGAACACTCCGGAATGAAGATTCAAACAGATGCCATTAAAACAAAGTTGTTAGACATGTCGGAAGATGGCAGTGCAAGTTCAAATGGTGCATTTTTAGCAAAACAAAAAGGTTTTAAAAACACGAGGGATAAAAAGAATTCTACTAATTTTCAGAAATCAAATATGAAAAATAAACAAAAGGATTTATCTAACATTGTGTGTTTTAAATGCAAAAAAATGGGTCACTTTATGTCTAAATGTCCGGAAAAAATTGCTACAAAAGATAAAAATTATGATCACAGAAATGCTTTTAGTGCTGTATTTTTAAGTGGAAATTATAGCAAGAATGATTTTTATTTGGATTCTGGTGCAAGTAAACATATGACTCAAACGAAAATTGGTTAGAAAATTGTTTAAGAGCCAAGTGTACGTGAAATTGTAGTGGCAAACAAAGAAACAGTAGCTGTTAAGTGTTCTGAAGCTTGAACATTATCACAGAGGTGAATCGGCAGTTCCATGAAATAACTATAAAAGACCTGTTGTGTGTACCTAATCTTACGACAAATTTGTTATCTGTAAGTGAACTAATCTCTAAAGGAAATCAAGTTTTTTTTCACGATAATGGGTGTCGTATTCACAATGCAAACAATAAATTAATAGCTGTTGCAGATTTGGTAGATGGTCTCTACAAATTAAAGCTGAAACAAGACAAATGCATGCTAGGTATAACTGGTGAAGTATGGCATCATAGATTGGCACATATTAACAGTTGTGACTTAAATAAAATGAAAGATTGTGCAGATGGCATCGAATTCAAAGGTAAAGTTGATATCGACAAATCGAACTGTTCTGTATGTTGTGAAGGGAAACAAACGAAGTTACCTTTTAATAATGTGGGCACCACGAAGTTTAGAATTACTAGGCGTAATACATGGTGACCTCTGTGTGGACCAATGGAGGTCACATCCATAAGCGGTCCAGATATTTTTCTTTTAGTTGACGATTTTAGTAGAATGTCTTTTGTCTATTTTTTAAAGACAAAAAGTGAGGCATTTCAAAGATTCAAAGAGTTCAAAGCTGTTGTTGAGAACCAGAAAACCAAAAGAATTAAAGTTTTTCGAACAGATCAAGGGGGTGAAGTTTGCAGCTCCGAATTTGAAAAGTATCTGAAGAATGAAGGTATAATACACCAGAAAACCAATCCCTATTCTCCACAGCAAAATGGTCTCGCTGAAAGGTTGAACCGAACCTTAGTCGAGAAAGCAAGATGCTTACTCTTTGATGCAGGTCTAGAGAAGAAATTTTGGGCAGAAGCTTTAAATACTTCTAATTATATACGAAATAGATGTATAGCTGCCGGACTAAATAATAAAACTCCATTTGAGTTTTGGAATGGTGATAAACCAAATTTGGCAGATTTTCGAGTTTTTGGTAGTACGGTAATGGTCCATACACCAAAAGAAAGAAGGTTTAAGTTTGACAAGAAGTCGAAGAAACACATTCTTGTGGGTTATGCAGAGAATATTAAGGGCTATCGAGTATACAACCCTGAAACAGATGACGTAATAACCAGTAGAGATGTAATTATTTGTGAAAACGGTGAAGCAAAATCAGAAGTGAAGACAAACAGAATAACTGAAACGCTGTCAGTTCCAGTGGGGGAAAACAGCCATGAAGAGGGTGCAGACTCAGAAGACGATTTTATGATAGCCGAAAAGGAAATTTCAGTTGCAAGTGAAAATCAAGATGAAGAAATTCTAGAGAATGACCTAGGTGATAGTGATTATCTTCCAGAATTTGAAGAAAATCAAAATCAAAATACTGAAGTTAGAAGGTCTCAGAGGCAAAAGAAAAATAAAACATATGAAGATTATGTTACATACTTGACTTCAACAAATGAAATCCACCTAGAGGAATTTCCAGTAACTTACTCAGAGGCAATGTCTAGTTGTGATAGCGAAAAATGGAAACAGGCTATGCAGGAAGAAATAAAAAATTTGGAACTTAACAAAGCATGGGATATGGTGGAACATCCTGGTGCAGGTCCTGTAGTCGACTGCAAGTGGGTTTTCAAAGTGAAGATTGACAGCGAAAACAGAAAAACATACCGTGCTAGACTAGTGGCTAGGGGCTTCACTCAGAAGGAGGGGGTGGACTACACTGAGACTTTTTCTCCAGTGGTAAGACATTCTACTCTTAGATTGTTAGTGGCTTTAGCTGTAGAATTAAATTTAGATATCCATCACTTAGATGTAACCACAGCCTTTTTAAATGGTAAATTGAATGAGGTTGTTTATATGAAGCAGCCTGACGGTTTTGTTAAGCCTGATGATAAAGAAAAGGTTTTAAAGTTGAACCGGGCTATCTATGGTTTAAAGCAATCTGCGCGAGTTTGGTATGAGAAGGTGGAAGAAGTTATAATAAGTTTAGATTATAACAAATCAAAATTCGAACCGTGTGTCTTTATAAAACGTAACAGAAATTTAATGACTATTGTTGCACTATACGTGGATGATTTTTTCATTTTTTCGAATGATGCGATTGAAATTAGTAATTTGAAAAGTAAATTGTCAGAAAATTTCAAGCTGAAGGATCTGGGTCAGGCTAAACAAATTTTGGGTATGAATGTTTGTATCAATAAGGAAATGGGAATTATAACCCTAGATCAGAAGCAATACATTGACACATTACTATTAAAATTTAATATGAATGACTGTAAGGCTGTTGATACGCCAATGGAAAGAAATGCTAACTTAAACAAAACTAATAATTGTGACTTTTCTTTGCCATATCAACAGTTAATAGGTGGATTGATGTACTTAGCTGTAATGACAAGACCAGACATAGCTTATAGTGTAAGTTATCTTAGCCAATTTAATAGAAATTATGACGAAACACATTGGAAAAGCGCTAAAAGACTTCTAAAGTATTTAAAGAAAACGAAAGATTTTTGTCTTAAATATGAGAAAGGTTCAGGTCAATTGGTCGGCTTTGTAGACGCTGATTGGGGCAGTAATTTGGTTGACAGGCGGTCCTATACTGGTTTTTGTTTTAAGTTATCTAATTGTGTTATTGCTTGGGAATGTAACAAGCAGAAGACTGTCGCACTTTCTACCACAGAAGCCGAATATGTGGCTTTATCAGAAGCTTCGAAAGAAGTAATTTATTTAAGAAGCTTACTAGGTGAATTGACAGGACTTTATGAATGTATTTTAATTTATTGTGACAATCAGAGTGCTTTAAAATTAAGTTATAATCCTATGTTTCACAAACGGACCAAGCATATTGATGTAAGGTACCATTTTGTAAGAGAGACCATAACGAATAGCATTATTAACTTGGAATATTTACAAACTGCCGAGATGGTGGCAGACATATTCACGAAAGCTTTAGGATCAAACAAACATTATAAATTTTTAAGTATGTTGGGCGTTGCGTCTAGCTTGTAAGTTTTGTTATTTGTGTAACTAAGTTTTTAAACTAGTGGGGGTGTTATAATAGTTTAAAAATTGTTGTTTGAGTGGCGACATCTAGCATATATTTTCAGTATTAGACATAACAGTAATGTACGACGTGCACGCCTTAGTATCGTTTTTGTATTCTTTTGTAATTAACTGCAATTAACCAATATTAAAATAAACAGTATTCGAACAAGTGGATTGCCTTTACTAATCCGATTTAAACTCAACTTTCATCATTTACCACCTAACCAATAACTTCCTTCTTAAACTAAAATCGCCCATATTTAAAACCGCACTCCGCTACCACCTGGTTGTGTGCGAAATCTTTGTGAAAGAAAACCGTATAAAAAACACATGGAAAGAAAATGCAAACTTTAATCATAACGTAACAGTAGGGTTCAAAGACGGCCTTTCTCATTGTGACAACTGCAACGACAACAAAAATATCAAATGATTTAATTATGGTAATAAAGATTAACTTGTTAAATCTTGAATAATAAACCGTCTCTAGGAAGTAACAAATTATAAAAATGACTCCATTCCAAATGTAATTTAATAAAACTAACACCGATAGATCAAGTGCGAATGCACTCTGAACGTACTTAATACAATGAACAATAAATTTGGGATAAACAAACTGCTAGAATAATATTTAAGTACCATAATATCTAAGAATGAGACATAAATTACAACTGGAATTTTAACAAGACAAAAAAAATGCCAAATTAACGTAAATGCAAAATACGGATGTTTAAGCAGCATAATAGTTTCGAATTAATTAAATACTAAACTTTATTACAAATTTGATTGACAAAGACGAATTTAAAAACGTAAAATCACTTAATTAAATTAACGTGAAATGAATCAAACAATCCTAAAGTACATGAAACAAATAAAATCATTTTTTTGGTAAAAGTTCTTTCTCCTCCTCTGTATGTGTACTAATTAATTTGGACTTCTTCGTTTAGGAGGGGCATGTAAAACCACTTTAATTTATTTTTGTGGCAAAGTTTCGTGCTAAAAGCAAGCACTTCATCAAGCCAAAAAATAAAATCAAGTGGATCAATCCACCGACCAAGGACATAGGCAA
Source organism: Aquatica leii (assembly GCA_035610365.1). Taxonomy (NCBI): domain Eukaryota; kingdom Metazoa; phylum Arthropoda; class Insecta; order Coleoptera; family Lampyridae; genus Aquatica; species Aquatica leii. The sequence goes on from CM069432.1 coordinate 55,354,471, forward strand.
CTTTACGAGATTGTGTTTACTAAATAATAAACAAAACATTAAACATAAAATGGTCAATAATTAAAATTTTTAAATAACGCAGGAAATAAACATTCAACAAACAATTGACAAAAGAATAAAATCATCTTCTAATACCGAGTCTTTCACAAAAGAAATCGCATAAATTCAAACGACGGTTACACCAGCTTTAACTACACATGTGCAATTATCTAAACGAAAATACAAATCATTGTGACTATTAAGTAACTATCCACTACCTCTTCATAAAACATATTTTATTTTATCTTAAAACTTTATTTCTAGTTCACTAAACTATTCTTGCTACATAAGTTAACAAATGTTTTCATCATCTTAATATTTTATTTTATCAGGTATCACTTACTATGCGCGTGCTAATAAAAAAAAAACATACGTTTCAAAAATCTTAAACTTTACGTTGCTTACCGATGAGTTATAACACACCTCTCGTGATTATGACAAACAAATAAAACAAATTTTGTTAGGTCTTAAGTTTATTTACTAGAAACGTAAAAAAATCTGTTTCATACTGGTGTTTGAAGGATTGTGTACGTTCTTGGCTACCTTTTTATTTTTAAAGATTTTTGGTAGTTTATATGTGCTGTTTCCACTACTAGTTGTATAGGCCTTTATTATTACGTATAATAGTAGGTTGTGAAATTGTACTTTTTAAGCTCAGATAAATAATATTTCATTATTAACCACTGGTTCGCGTCTTATTGCGACATAATCTGTTGCTTAGGTTATAATAATGCACTTCTCAACCTTGATATATAATGTACTATTTTTTAATAAATTGCGTCAGACAAGCAAGTTTTGAATTCAATTTGTGGATATTCTTTGATCTAGTTACAAAAAACTGCGTATTTCGGGATTAGTATTTCATATTTGAGTTTTAACTCCACTATCAACGCCCATTATATTTGCACTATGTCGTATTTTTGGCCACAACGGTTTTGAATATTTAAGTCATTTCTTTTTAGTTCTTAATATTGCATTAGTTAAATATTCTCCAGTCGTCTCAGTGACAGCAAGAAATCCGATATTACAAAATCTTAAAATAGCTGACATTTGTTCAATTCTACTGCAGTTACTAGTACAGTCGAGCAAGAAAAAGTTTTTTACATCTGTTACCTTACGCATCACTTTATTGGAAAGTGTTTTTGACACCAATGTGATCAATTTAGTTTGAATGTCGTGACTTATATAATGGTGTACAAGTTGTGTACAAGACCATATATTCTTTGGTACTCTCATGTCTATGTAAACTACTACCAAAGTATGCTTTACTCCCAATATATATTTTTTTATTAGGGCTCAAGTGGCCCTTAGCACGGTCAGTTATGTAAGGTGGTATACTTTTCCGCTTTCTTCTTTCTTGCATAATCTCAAGAAGTAAGTAAGTGCACTAATTAATCATGAGTCCTGTCTACACCAAATCATCCATTCAACTTCATTTGCTCTCATTGCTGTAGTGAGGAATGCACTCATTTTCTGCCAAGCTGTTTCATTACTAATCATTGTTCCAATTAGATTTCTTTGATGTAAGATACTTATTCACCAGCGGGACTCTGTTGGCAGACCATCTTTGGCATATGAAGATGGTGTGTAGTGCGTTGTCTACGTCTTCCTCGCAAAGAAAACAATCGGGTTTTCCTTTTTTTTTGATTCTACATAAGTAGGAACCAAAGCAACCATCTTCTGTTAATGTCTGAGTAAAGTGATAGTTTAGGATGCCAAGAGAGAATTACTGAAGAAGAAGCTCTGCTCATCGAACTTTTATTTATAACGACAACTTGTTTAAACAAGTAGAAGGAGCGATCATGGGTTCACCGCTCTCTCCAGTTATAGCCAATATTTACATGGAATATTTTTAAACTAAAATTATAAAAATGTTGAGTTAAATGCAAAAGCTTGGTTCAGCTATGTTGATGATACGTTTGTTGTATGACCTCATGGCAAAGATAAACTAAATCAGTTCTTTCAACATCTTAACTCTGCACATAATAGCATTAAATTTACTATGGGGTTAAAACATAACAGCAGTCTAGCCTTTCTTGATTTACTGGAAAAATAACCGAAAATTGGGGCATTCCGTTTATAGAAAGAAAACGCACACTAATAGATACTTAAACGCCAAATCTCACCACCATCTAGTACAGAAGAATACTGTTTTTTATAATTTAACTAAAAGAGCTATACGTGTAGTTCTTACAACAAAATGGAGACGAGTTCAAAGAGATTCAAAACGCATGGAAGAGAGCAATAAATCCAAAAGTTAAGGAAGACTTATCACTTCCTACTAGTACTGCTTATTTACCATACTGTATGGGTTCGACAGACAAAATAAGCAGGGTGCTAAAGAAACATAGTATTAAAAATGTCTTTGCGACTAAGGAAACATGCAGGTGTTTACAAAATTTCTTGTTTCTGTGGATCAAGTTATATAGAAGAGACGGGACACTCTATTGAAGTTAGAGTAAACGAACATATGGCTTACTGTAAACATCGCGGAGTTACTAAATCAGCAACGGCAGAACACGTGTGGAACCAAGGACACACGCTAAACTTTGACCAAACTAAAGTGTTGGCTAGAACTCCTTTCTAATTTCCCAGACTATTCCGCGAAGCTGTGGAAATCCATGTAATATGAACCGAGAAGACGGTTTAAGACTCAGCAAGTCTTGGTTACACTTACTCCGTGTAATAACAAAGTCAGTCAAGCTGTAACGGAAAGATAAAGTCCGTTAATTACGCTAATGGCTATTGATATAAATATCGTCACTTACACTCTTTCCTTCAGTGACATTTAACACTCTGAAGATGCAAGCTGCAATGTCTTGCGAAACGTCAGTTTGTTTGGGTTCACAAACGACAAGTTCTACTTCTTGTTTCGGCTCTCAAGGAAAGACTAGGACCAAGCCTAAGTCTGGGTGTTTAACTACGACGCGGTCTAAGTATTATAGTATGCTTCTTTCACTATACATGTGTAATAAAAAAAAATTGTAGCACGAAAATTTGAAGAAATGTAACAAATAAAATAATAAATAAATGTAACTATAAAATATGTACGTAATTTTTTTTTACTTTATTCAAGTAAGTTTTTCTTCACATCACACAAACAAACTTTCAAAAGTTCTGAATATAAACAGTTCTCTCGATATTCTTACTTAGTATTGTCCTACAAACTTTTGAACCCTCTGTAAATTATTGCATTTTTGAATTCTCCGATCAAAATAAGTGTGTTTTAATCATGTTTTAGTAACGTTTATGAGACCTACATTTTTTTAAATAATTTGAATTCTGTCAAAACAAACTAACTGCAAACAACGATTATTTAGAGTAACGTGTAAAAAACGGGAAGACTTACCTATATAACATTCTAATACTATTTGATAGGTAATTAAAAAATACATTTTCTGGAAAATAAAAAATAAAAAAAGGCTTTCATTTTTCAACATCCTGTATACTTTGTAAAGTTTATTATAATTGGGATATAAAGTATAATCTATTGTTACACTTTACTATAAATTTTGAGCATCTCAAACATCAAAATTATGTTACTTTTTGACAACATTCAAATTACTTAAAAACCCTAAAGTTTAGTCTCATAATCGTTATTAATACACACTTATTTTGATTGGGGTATATAAAAATGTAATAATATACAGGACGGTTCATTTAAAAGACACAATTTTAACACTTTTAAGGCCTTTGCGACACTGTATAATATGATAGGAATTTTAAAAAGTAACCATAACAGACCCCGATATATCATAAAAATGAAACTTTTTGAAAGTCACGTATTTTGGGCCGCAATATTCCGTGCCGCATAGTGTGAATAACGCTGTATATTGTATAAGATTTTATGCAGATTTAAAGCAACGGTTTCTTAATGGAGTTAAAAAAACTTGGTACAAACGGACATTGGTAGAAGAATTTACTCCATTTATACAAGAAGATGGTTTGGTAACAAGAGTTTGTCGTTACTATGATTTAGATTGCTCTCCTTCTGATCTGTATTATATAGAAGAATTTTATGAGAATAGAGCGGATAATTTAGTTAAAGTTAACAGTGATTGTTTAACTGGTGACACCGAAGAACTATTTGTATCTGGCAGAGAAGATTGCTTAAAACGTAAATACAAAATTTTACAAACTAGTGCAATTAAAAACAATCTTTTAGAACATTTTTACAAATCGGGTGACGACGTTTCAGTAGAAAAAGAGAGAGTTTTAGATTTTTATCATCACGCACGTCATGATGGTTTATCGAAAATAAGCTTAGATGCTTTATATATAACTGAACTGTATGAAAACACTGAAGACGGGTAATATATCTTTAAGTATAGCATTAAAAATGCGTAACAAAACATTTTGCAGAATTTATTACAGACATATTGATTTTGCACCTAGAGGACACCCTCCACCGGGAGTGTTAGAAGGAGTTAGACGAATTGTTGTTGCAAGTATTTTTAAAGTTTTTAAAATTTTTTGTAATCAATATGTTATAGAAAATAATAGAAAAATTTCATAGAAATGAAAATAAGCCAGCTTCAGAAGATATAGCTACTCGTGAGTTTGCACTTATTGAAGGAGAAATTCGCATCAAATATCATTACGAACAAGGCAAAGTTACCGCATCTACAAGAGATTTTATTAAACCACCTTTAGCTGAAATGGGAGAAGGTTTAAGATTCCGACCAGAGTTAACAATAGGTTATCAATCAGAAATGAATGCAAAAACACCTAGACAACTACAATTGTTTTATTTATTTGAGCAACAGTTGGAAGAAGAAGGAAAAACGTTAAAACATATAAGAGATATTGAAGATCAGGTTTTTATATTATTTTTTAACAATACCTACTCTTTTTAACTGAAGTTTTAGATTTTAGAGATTTTGAAACAACGATGTATTGAAAAAGCGTTTCCGAAACTTGATGTTTCCTTATTTGATAGAGAACATAATGAAGAGCATAGAAAAGGAATGAAAGAAAGAGTATGTAAACTAATGTAGTTTAGAATAAACTAACTAAAGTACTTATTATTTAGGAACAACAAGAAAAAGAACATCGAGAACGTGAAGTTGAAGATGAAGTTGATTATTTAACACCGTACCTAGCAAGATTAGGAAAACTGAAAGGGCGACTTTTCCGTACCCAAGCTGCGGTAGCACGAGAATGGTGTTTGAACGAGTTTAAGCAAATGCTTTTAGATCGAGCCAATGACATTCAGCAACAATTTGATACGGTAATAAAAACTATGTTTGTTATTTAACTTTCGTTAGTCTTTTTATTCTCTTTTTTTAACGATTAATTTTCATAGTCATTAATAACTTAAACTTGAGGTTAATTCTAAGTAACGTGTATTCAAATCGGGTCCAAAATTAGAATTCTACAGCGTTAAAATAATTTAAAAAAAGAAATAAAATGCTAAGAACGAAACTGCCTCGACAGTACGTGAGCTACGGTTATCTACAAAGACTATGTATTTGTAAAACTAGATAAGATTTAAATTTCCGGTAATTGGCACTAAATTGCGTTTAGTTAGTACAAATGCAGTTTTTGTACAAAAAGTATTTGTCGGACTAACTATTATTAATTTTAGAAAACCGATAGAAGTGATTTAAAAAAATTCAATTATTTTAGTTGACTAAGGTAAGAAATAGCTTAGTTTTACAATTTTGTTAATGGCCATGAAGGACGAAGACTATAATATTATACCACACATCAATTTGTGGTGTCCGTTGTCAAATTTTCCATTTGTAGTTCTAAAAAATATTCCATAAAGGTTTAAACATAGTTTTTAACTCTTATCTCGTATAAATCGCCATTTATACATTGTTTAATTATAATTTTTCTAGTTATCATGCAGACTTCAAGAAAAACAGCAATGGCATATAATGGTACAAGATACTTTATCATTTGAAGAAGAAACTCAATATTTTGAAGATATAAATGAAATGCAGTTTTTATTACGTTCGCTTGATATTCGTTTGGCAAGGCATAGAGATTTATCGCCTTTTAGGTAGGTTATGTGTAATATTCGTTGTCGTTCTTGCTCAGACAGAATTTTTTATTAGAAAAGCTTAAATCAAATCGAATAGTTAAAAAATCGACATCTTTCTTAATTTGCTCCATAATTTCATTTGTTCACTAGCGATCAAAAGTGACGTGAAAACATTAAAACAAAAATAACGTATTTTTTTGAAAATGTTAGTACAACAATTTGATTCTTTATGAACACTTTTCTAATAAACTTTTTTCGAGCTTCTGTCTTAGCCGTATAAACAGTTTATTCACTTGTTTCAGATATGAACTTTTGGAAAATTATTTAAACAGTCACCCCAAACTTGCGATTTTAAACAAATAATTTTTTATTCTTGTATATTATTTTTTTAAATTACAACTAAATTTTTTTATAAACATCATTCATTAAAATTTACCACTTTTGTATGTAACAATAAAAAACAAACATTAAATGTACAGAGAATAAACTAGATCACGTTTATTACATTACTTAAACGTTATTAGATAACCTTTTTAAGGTTGTAGAAATGGCGTAATAATTACGGTATAATATACGGTAATTACGAGAGGTGTCTGATGACTTATACTTGAATAGAAAATTAAAATAATATGTAGCATACTTATTTCGCTTATTTTTTAGCTAACCTTTAGAAAGTCTGTAATGCAAATCTCTATAACGTAAGTTATTTATAACGCCAGCGTACGCCGATAACTTAAATAACGCCAGTTTTCCTTGAATTAAATTAACTGTTTTTGAGTTATAGAATCGTAATATTATATGTTATAATTCTCATAACCATTAGCACATTCTAAATATTAAATTATTTTTTAATTTAATTTCGTAATACAAATAGTAGTATAATTACCCACATTTCAATCTTAGCGTTAGATTTAAAATGTACACAGAAGAAAACCGCAATACATTAATTTCGGATCATCTATTCAATAGTCATGGTCAAATCGCATACTTGTAACTTACAAAATGCATTAAATTGCGATATTTTGATTAAATCAATTATTGTTTTCAAATACTTTTTTAGTAATACTAAATATAACTTGTACTGTGCCATTCCTGTGCTAAAAATTTAAATTCGTTTCTTTTTTTTGATCATTGGCGTTTATTAAGTTTTAACTACACATGTGCAATTACTTAAAGAAAAATACAAATCATTATGACTATTAATTAACTATTCTTGCTACATACGTATCACTTATTATACGCGTGCTAGTCAATAAAGACATACGTTTAAAAATTTTAAACTTTACGTTGCTTACCGACGAGTTATAAGACACCTCTCGCAATTACGACTTTACTATACAAACAACGTAGTACTATTACGTTGAATATATAATGTTATCTGTTTTTATACTACAGGTTTACTCGTCCGAATGTAGGGATTTGCCAATCTCTAGTCAAACTTTCAAAATTTTAAAATTGCTATTTTTCAAATGCACTAATTTTTTTCTTGTTTGATCAACAATATTACAAAACGGAATGAAACGTAGATAATTCGATTGCATCAACAGTTTCCAATTTATTAAGAGGTTTTTATTTTAGTTGTTATGTTAAAAGTGTTTTAGTATGATGTTTGTGCTCTGTATAAGATTTATTCTCGAAACGCTCACTTTTCGTTGCACTTGCAAGGATAAATGTCAAATTTTATAAACGATTATTGTTTGGGTAATGTTGGAATAACGCGGACATTATCTAGCGTTGTGTATGTTCAACAAAGCTTGTATTGCTTATTATCCACGCGTATCCATGCAAGTATTGAACACAATATTGTTGCTACTTGACTGAAAGTGTTTATTTGGGGTAAGCATTTGTTCTTTATGATTGTGGTTTAATTTAATTCTTCCTTAATTGTTTGCAGCGGGTTTCCATACCTCCACACGTGTTCTTTGTCGGGAGAGATAATAAGCGGATATAGCGCTAACTACAGATGCAATTGTCACCATATTGGAGAAAACACGAAATTACGAAACTAATTTGAGCGAAACTTAGCGCATTAGTTTGTTTTTTAGTAATCGTATGAATTAAATGGGTTTTTCTTGTGATAACACCCTAAACGTTTTAATATATCCGGATTAAATTCAAGTCAACATTCCGATTTGCAAAGAAAATATCACCATTAATACGTAATTAGTGGTTGAACAATTGCAGTATTAATTCCGATCACTCCTTATACGTATGAAAAATTAAAAGATACCTAAATCTCCCTTTATAAAATTAAGTCTAATTTCTTATACAGAACTCGAAAAAAATTCCAAATAAAATATAAAAACGCATTTTTTGTTTTTCGTAGTTTGCATTTTTTTATGTTTGACATTACTATAGTACCTACTAGATTTTGATAGAAATAATACCTTGGATTTTAATAAAAGTTATGTATAAACTCTACTTACAACATACAGAAAATCCTAATAAAAAACATCATTAAAAAACTATTTAATATTTTATTTAAATATTTGTATTTTACATGCTAATAATGTGTAATATTCATATTGGTTATACATTTCCGGTTTGGCACCGAATTGATTAAATTGGCACATACATTAGCTCCTCGAAATCTTTTCCACGCGGTATTAATATAGCGAAGCAAGTTCAAATCCGGTAACTTAGGTGGCCAACGGATTCTTTCCACTTCTGGATGTTGTAAGAACCATTCTTAAATTACCGCTGCCGTATGTATAAGAAAATTGTCCTGAACAAACCGAATTGGTCTTTCGGGATAAACCCTCGTACGGAGGGCAACATAACGTCTTTCAAAATCGTCAGGTAAATTTGACTAGTTAAGCGTCCATCGACACGTGTTAATTCTCCCACTTCTTTTGTTGGATTGCACATGTTTTGACTCATATCTAAAATTACGTGACCTCCAAAGAACTTTTTTATCTTGGGAAGTGCAGAAGGTTTTTCCATCTGAAAAAACAACACCTCTCCAATCTAAATATAATGTTCTTCTGAAAACTGCAATCTCCGGTAGACATTTTCTTCAGTTATTACAGGTTTTTGTACAGGTCGATAGCAGCTTATTCCTTCAGCTTTTAAAGTATTCCTTATTGTTTCCAAACTGCATTGTAGCTGTAGTCTTTCGCGAATGGTGACTCTGGATGCTAGCCCAAGATAATTAATACGTGTCGATGAACGCTTAACTGCTCAAACTTATCAGACGATTTTGAAAGACGTTATGTTTCCCTCCGTACGAGCACTTTATCCTTAAGAATCAATTCGGTTTGTTCAGAACAATTCTCTTATACATTCGGCAGCGGTAGTTCAAGAATAGTTCTTACAACATCCAGAAGTGGAAAGAATCCGTTGGCCACTTAAGTCACCAGATTTGAACAATATAGAGAATTTGTGGGCGGCGACCGTGCGTGGGTGGAACAATTACATAGAAATACGAAATATAAACAACATGCATCGCAATATTAATATCTTGCAGAGAAAATACTTTTTTAGTCGTTTTTTATTAAGATTTTCTGTATCTAGTTTTGTTGTTGTAATACAAATAGTGTTTATGCATAATTTATAATAAAATCTAAGGTATTATTTCTATTAAAATGTAGTAGGTACTATAATAATCTAAAACATAAAAAAAATGCGAACTACGATATTGCAAATTTCAATTCATTACTATTAAATTTATACTCCCTCGCAATAGTTAATACTTAAATTAAATGTTACGAAGAGAAAGCGGAAAATGCATTTCGCATTTTTCTAATTTTGGGCAATTTACAGCATAGGTATGGGTTTTCAAATTTTATTTGGTATTTTTTTAGCATTCTGTATGAGAAATTAGACTTGATTTTTTAAAGCGAAATCTGTATCCTTTAATTTTTCATACGAATAATTTAAAAGGAGTAATGGAAATTTATACTGCAATTGTTCGAGCACTAATTACGTTTTAATGGTGATAATACCTCCTTGAAATGTTGACTTTAATTTAATCCAGATATATTAGGACTTTTAGGCCAATTAGTACAGTAATTTCATATTTGAGGATACAGTTTATCATTATTCGAGCTATAGATGAAAATTATTTAATCATAAATAACAGTTTTTTAATTACTTAAGCAGGGAACATAAATAAATAAAAAACTCGGCAAAGAAAAATTTAAAACTTTAGGGTACAATTTAGATAAATATTTGCAGGTAAGAAACATGTTCTTTGAACGCTTGAAACAGTGTTTATGAAGAATAGCCAGTTACTTCGTAATATCGCTGCAAGTAATGTCTACAATGCCAATGTTGTCAAATTGAACCAGGCGTTTTGTTATAACGTAAGTTTGGTTTGCACTTAAAAGTTAATTTGTGTTACGTTATTAAACGACGTTACGTTTACAACTTATTAATTAAAATTTAAAAATACTAAATCGTAATTTGAAATGTAATTTAGATTCGTCATATTTTCTTTATTTCATAAATATTATGAAATGTAAGAAACTGGTATACCACCTTCTTTCTTTCTTGAGATTTTGTAGTTTTAATAACTTTATTTATGTGTGATTTTGAACATAACAATAAAGATCAGAAATGTAATTGTGATACTTGCCAATTCTATATTTAAATTTGATAATTATAAAAATTGAAGACTGTAGCGCAAAAATCCTTTTCTGTGCAAAACGCTACTATGTGTTTTAGAATCAATTTGCGTTAATTTAATAAATTATTTTCTTTGCAAGATATTAAGAATTTAAAAATACTCTGGTTTGAATTCTAAATTATGCATAATAATTAATTTTTTTGTACGTTGATAATTAGATATCAAAGTTAGTCAAGGTTAGGATATTTATCTGATCGTAATATTTACCTATTGACGGTGATTCTAATGAGTTTGTTAATAACAAAAACATCAGTGTATGCATTGCCTTGTAAAATATAATCTAATATTTTATTTACCGTGATTAACAAACATCTTGAGGTCGCAGATTGTTTCCTGCTAATGGACCTTTCTTGTATTTTATGTGTAATTGTGCAATTTATATTTATTCTATGAACAATTGCTTTTCAAGTATTAAAGTTGCGTTACGTTGTTTCTTAATATAGACCTTAACATTTATAACTATAATAATTTTATAACATTTGTTTGATATATATTATGGCGTGTGACCCTTGCTTGTTTTCCAGACCATTCAACTAATAGTTGGGTTGCTTCCGTAACCGGGATCTCTATATCTACTAACATGTCGTCGATTAACTAACTTTTTTTCTGTTTAAAATAATGTTTGGGGACGTATTTATATGTTACAATTATAAGCGACATACGGCTTAGACTGCGTTGTAGTTGAATACTTAGACTTTTTAAGCTTAGATCTAGTCTCTTTTTGAGAGCCAAAACATGAAATAGAACTTGACCTCTGCCGCGTTGTCGTTTGTGAACCCAAACAAACTGAGGTTATGCAAGACATTGCAGCTTGCATCTTTAGAGTGGTGAATGTCAGTAGGGATAAAGTCAAGCTTACAAAAAATCAAGCCAAGTTTTTGAAACTTCAAGCCAAGCTTTGAAAAAGTCAAGCCAAACCAAGCTTTTCCAGGTCAAGCTTTCAAGCTTTTACCATGCTTTCAAGTTCTTGAAAATAATATTATCTTAATGCAAAATTTATATCCCACAATAAAGTTTATCGAAGGCAATTTACACTTCAGCAAACAGCATCAATTGAAGAAATCAAAAGAAAAGTTGTTGAACTGAGTTCTCAGAAAGCTGATTATCAAATTTATACTTCTTACATTGCAATTTTTTTTGTTTATTTATCTATAGTCTTGTTTTGAATACAACCGCAGATAAACGTAAACGAATACACAAAGTACATTTTATTAAGTTAGGTCAGTGTCAATAAGAAGAAATAAAGGTATTGGTATTTGCTGTAATTATTTTACTAACAACTCCATTTAACTACGTCTTATGTGATAACGTTATTTTGTATTTGTCAGCAATTACTGAGAAGAAATGTGTAATTCTTAGAACAGTGTCCACAAACTATTTAATACTACAAGTCTGTAGTTTTCGATTTATTTGACTCAAAATTGTTATTTTTTTTAAACGTTTTATAAAACTTTTTTTGTTTGTATTGATGCTATATGATTCACCTTCTGAGTTAACAACCTGTTAATCAAATACACGTTGTACATATTCACTGCTTTTTAACCAATAAACATTTATTTGTTTTTTTTTCTAAACTTTGAATATTGTTATCATTTGGTTATTGTTTTAAAGAAATTTTTATATAACACAAGAAAACTTTTCCTTAAGTTTGTAGTAAGTATACACATTCAAACCTTGCATTGTGAATTGCTTTAACCATACAATGTCTATTGTGTATTTCTTATTGTCAAATTAATAATTAAATAAATAAGTAAGTATAAGTATGAATTAGGGTTTGTTTATTAATAGTTTTATTGCTTCTACGGACAGACGCGTAGTTCCTTTACTTCGCTTCGAAGGTATGAGGTAACCTGTACTAGCAGTTGGATAATTAATTTATATTGTGGCAGTGATCTGTAGTACGAGCGGGGTACGTGTTCCAGGGCAATAGACTACTTTTGCGGACGGAGCAAAAAAAACTTTAAAAAAGCTTGATAACATCCATAAATATCAAGGTAAGGCAAGCTTTTATTTTGAAAAAGCTTGACTTTCAAGTTCAAGTCAAGCTTTTACGTTTTATTCCAAGCTGCTTGGCTTGGTGAATCTCAAAATGCACTGAAGGAAATAGTGTAAGCGACGGTATTTATATCAATAGCGATCAGGTAATAAACAGACTTTCACTTTCCCTTGCCGCTTAACTGACGTCGATATTACTCGGAGTAACAGTTTGTGTCCTTTCCAAGTAGGTTGATCTTTGTCTTAGAGGGTGTAGTACTAGTAGCCAAGATTTACTGAGCTTTAAACCCTTTTCCCGGTTCACATTGTATGGATGTTTTTCTATTTCTACAGCTTCTCGGATTAGTCTGGGAAAGTAGGAAAAAATTCTAGCTAACACTTTAGTTTGGTAAAAGTTTAGCGTGTGTCCTTGGTTCCACAGGTGTTCTGCCACTGCTGATTTTGTAACTCTGCGATGTTTGCAGTCAGTCATATGTTCTTTTACTCTAATTTGGTTAGAGCGTCCTATATATTCAATATAAGACCCACAGAAAAAAAATTGTAAATCCCGACATGTTCAGATATCGTGAAAACACTAACAAAACAATGGATAAGGGGAGGCAACTGGGGCATTTTAAGCAAAGTGCAGTGAGAGATACATTGACAGTATCTATTTAGAAATTCTAGTACTTCGACCGCTAGATCAGAATTTTCTCTCTATGGCCTTAACTCTAAATGACAATGCAAAAAACTTCAAACGAAATAAAAGAAAAAAGAAAATAAAGTAAGAACAAATGATTAAAATGAAGAATACATTAATTCCAAAGTAAAATTGTGCTTTGAGTTCAAGTGGTTATCAAATGTGCAGAAACAAAACTTAAAGTTATATGTGCACATACTTATAAAGAGGGTCTAAAGATGTAGTACACTGCGACGTGCGACGAAGACTAAGTTCGTGAAAAATTTACAAAACGGAAATTACCCAGAATGGAAGTTTGTAATGCAAATATAAACCAAGTAACCTAGTATCGCTTTTCTTTGGCGTTGACTGCAAAATTGGTTTGACGTTCTACGTGTTTTCTTTTTAGCGTTAAAAGCTACTGATATACTAAAACTTGTGCTACATTGAACTTACTTAGCCAAAAATTTAAAATGCATAATATAAGCTGCTTATTTAGTTTAAAGTATTTTTTATTTTAACAGAATACGCTCATTTGAAAATTAATAAATTCTAACTTTAATGGATTTTACAACAGAAATATCATTAGGTAATTTTTTATTTTTTCACATTTGGTAATATTTCAAAATCAAAATCAGCTTCATCATTATCTAACTCATCCTCATTTACGTTTTCGGTGTTTAACGCTTCGCGATCTCCTTCTTGTTTAAAATGTTGTTCTACTTTCTGAAAATATTTTTTTTATACCTATATGTAAAGGCATGATGCAACTTACCTCTGCTTCTTTTAAAGCTTTAAGTTCCATTTTCTTTTTCCTCTGGAAAAATCCAGCCTAAAAAATACGTTTAAAAATATATATTTGAATCTTTATATAATCTTATACCTTAATTAATCCGATGACCAACAAAAGCAACAACAACAAACCGGCAATTGCTGCTAGGATAATTATCCAAGTTTCTATGGTTGATTTTACAGGTTCGGCGATGAATACGCTAAGCACGTTTGATGAATCAGGACTGGAATAATTAAATTTTTGTTATTGAGTGCGTTACTACAAAATTCATAACAATATGGAAATAATATTTGTATAAAAATAAAATCACCATACCAATTGCTTCAAATGTTTTGGAAAGAAAAGATTACTTATTAATGTACATAAATGAGTAATTGAAGATTTTGATAAACGAAATTATTTAATTACGTGCATATTTCAGTTCCTTGTCGTTTATGTTATTTTCACGTTCCAACTGTTTAATTGTTGTAAGTCAAAATATTTTACGAAGTTTTAATTTATGATCAACATTAATTTACTATAAAAATAAAACGTTGTGGTAATTTTTCTAGTAATTGTCAAAATTATTCAGAAATAAATTGTAAACTAATTAATTAAATCCATCCAAAAAAATAATAATAGAAGAATAATTTATTAACTTACCGTAACCCCGTTTGAATAAAATTTTTTGGATCTCTAACTGTTACTAGGCCTTCTGTAGCAAAAACAATAATATCTCTTTTTCCCAAAATTCCTAAAAACTTTGTAATTATCAAAATTCTTGAAACAACTATGTATATACCTAAAATAGATGATACATTCAACATCATTCTTAACTGTAGGATAGCCGAATTTTGTTTCAATTTAAATGGCCCAATCAAACAACTAACAGTTTCACAAATAATGTCATCATTTGAACAATTAATGTACATAGTTCTATTATATGGAAATGAATTTTCTTGAAATATATCATCTTTAAAGTCAGATTTAACTTCCCGGGTTCCTCTTGACAAGTACTGATTTAAATCTTTCTTACTTACATCGTCATTTTTCAAATCGTAAGTTTCTGGAGTTGTTTTAATAGGTAATTCTTTTATATTTTCCAAGTCAAACACTGACTCGATATCGTTTAAAGAGTCTTCTACCAGGTAGTCAATCGTACTATAACAATTTATGGGTTGATGAGCGTGATATCCCTCGGGTGTATATAAATGCACTAATTTAATTATTTCATTTTTGTATATCATTTGTGTGGGTATTTTAATATCTAAAGAAATTTCGTCAATTGTACTAGCGCCAAATTTTTCAACCTATGCAAATCAAATCTTCGCAACAAATTATTACAAATATATTATCTACATACTTGATATGTTTGTGTAAAATTGGCGATGCCTTGAGTCGTATTTCCATAAGCATAACTCTGCTCGCCACTTTTTCTATAAAATTTAAGTTATTAGAAAAATATAAACATTATAAAGAAGATACGCACCCCGTTAAATAAACATCGGCTTCTCGAACAATGTTTAAAGTTTCTATAAAAACATTATTGTTAGAATTTTCACTACTTGTAAGAACAGTTAATTGAAATTTAAGTTGATCTCCAGAATTGAATGAATTTATTTCTTTCATGTCCAAATCCAATATAATTCTTTTCTGTAATCATAAACTATTACTGTAAACCAATTTTCAACCTCATCTACTCTGAAAGGATATGTTTTAGATATGTATTTAAAAAAGAGTGCCAGTATTTACAAAGCTCAGTATGTTAGTATAACTCAATCAATAGTTTACTGTAACATTGAAAAACACAAATATTGCTTTTGATCGTTGAATTTAAGTGAGTTATTGATAATAAGTTTATCATTCGAATTGTACAAAAGCTTATAGTATTAATTGTACTAAAACTGTAGAGAATTTGTTCTGATAATCGTAAATAAAATATAATTCAAATAATAATTTTAAAAATCTATAACATATGAGAAGACCAATAAACAATAAACACTAAAAATACGAAAAAAGATTAAGAAACAGAAAACTTAAATTAAAAATTGTTCAAAAAACAACTTAAATATAACTGTAAAACAGATATAAATAATATATGTTGCATTATTATAGCAAGTGATTATTCGATATCAACCTTAAAAATATCAAAGACATTAATAATACTATACTAAAGACATGTAATAAAAAGAATGAATTACATAGATATAAAATTGTTGAGACTTCTGTGAATGTTTTTATTATAGTTTAGTTAGAATTAAATTTAGTAGAATTATTTTACCTTATTCTTGTTATACGCATTAGTTTTAGTCATTGGTTTTTAGGAATTGCTGATGCACCTTTTAGGTTTTAAGAACTTGTAAGGCACGTCATCAGGATTTGTATTTCTTAGTAAATTCTGATGCATTTGTTAACTGTAACTTCAAATATGTGTACTCTTGTTATTGGCTAATTTTGAAATAAGAGGGTGTATCTACCCTACCAAAATTTAGTCGTATAAATAAGTAATTTAGGAAAAGAACGATGAGTAGTAAAGAAACGATGTAGTAACCAAGAAGATAAATATACTTATGTAAACAATTAATTGAAATAAAGCTACAATTAACAATTTAATTTCGCTTTATCACACTTAAAAAAGCTTAAGTGTCATCATGGTCCTTCGTGTCGGATAATTAATTAATTAAAACAAAATTTTCGGTTAATGGAATGGTGATTTGTGCATCGGTTATCGGAAAAATATACGGTTTCGGTATCAACCATCGCACTGCCATACAAACAAATAAGTTTATAATACGGTTACAAACAGTAGTGATTTGTGTAACAGTTTATCGAATTTTGATATCAACTACCACACTGCTACAAATAGAGGACACAAACAAGGATTAAAATACACATTCAATTCGGTAAGTGATTCTTTTATAAATCATTCTCCTTAAACATGCCTCAGTCAGCTACGATTGTCAATGATTGTGAAAACATGAAAATATTAGTAAATAAACGTGGACGGTGCAAATCAAGCCTCACAAAATTTAATACGTTTGGAAAAACTTAATGTCGGAACCATCAATCACTGATAGGCACATTATTCAATTAAAAAAGCGCATTGAGTTATGTAATCAGACATTTCAAGATTTCAATTGCATTCAAGAAGAAATAGAATTATTAGACAACAGCGGAGATCAAATCAGACAAGGTGAAGAATTCGAAAGTTCGTATTTTGAATCAATTGCAGATGCGGAATTAATAATGCAAGAACATAATCGGTCAATGTCTGAAGCGGAAACAAACGCGTCTTTTAGTCAACAACACTCAACGAATACGGCCAAGCTTCCAGCGGTTCAGCTTCCTACGTTTGACGGGTCTTTCGAACAGTGGAGTAAATTTCACGACAGTTTTTATCGTTTATTCACCATAATGAGAATCTTAGTCTTGTTCAAAAATTTCAGTATTTGCAAGGTAGTTTAAGGAACACTGCGGCTGATACAATAAGATCACTACCCCTTCGTGCAACGAATTATCAAATTGCGTGGGATAGGTTATGCAAAAGATTTCATAATTCAAAATTAATTGTAGAAGATCACATAAAAACATTGTTTGAACTACCTCAAGTTCAACAAAATTCCGCCGCATCTCTTAGAAATCATTTAGATAAATTTCTAAATAACGTTCAGGCATTACAAGCCCTAGAACATCCAACGGTTGATGATTTATTAGTTTATATTGCAACATCCAAATTTGATAAGATTACACGCGACAAATGGGAAGAAATTACTGTAAATATAGACTTTCCAACAGTTGATAAACTTGCGGAGTTTTTAGAAGAAAGATGTAAAATACTAGGATCGCGATCGAATAAAGAATTGCAAGTTTACGGAAAAGGGTCAGGTAGTCAGATAGATAAACACAAATACAACAAAACGGTATTGCACCCCATGCGGTCATTTACCTCAGTTCAACAACCCTGCCCATATTGTAAAGGATTGCATAATTTGTACCAGTGCAAGGAATTTTTAGACTTAGACATCCAGTCTAAGTTCGACGTAATAAATAAATTAAATTTATGTTTGAATTGTTTTCGTTCAAATCATCATGCCCGATATTGTAAAAGTAGAGGCTGCACAAAATGCAACCGTAGACATCACACATTATTGCACAAAAATACGGAATTACCTGAAACAACGCAAACTTTACAGGCTCAGGTAGAACCTACAAGTGTGAATGTAAGGGAACCATCTATTGCTAGCGGTAATTATTCTACTCAGTTATTTCACGGACAATGCAGCCAGGTCTTACTATCAACTGCCGTAATTGAAATCTTAGACAATCGAAAACAGCCAAAACAATGTAGAGTATTACTGGACAGTGGGTCGCAGAGTAATTTCTTATCGGAATCTTTCAGTAAAATTTTAAACATCAAAATGCAGCCAGTAAATGTGCCAGTAATAGGAATAGGCCACTGTAGTACAAATATTAACAAGAAAATAAAGACAATTATTAAATCCACAGTAAATAATTTTACAGCGGAATTGGATTTTCTAATTATACCAATAATTTCTCAACAATTACCGGTGTTTGACGTTCAAAACACACTAATTCAAATTCCAGCAAATATAAAACTTGCTGATCCACATTTCTACAAATCAGCTCCCATTGACGGATTATTAGGAGCTGAATTATTTTGGCAACTAATTGCGGTTGGACAAATTAAATTGCCTTATCACAATAATTTACAGTTACAAAAACTCAATTAGGCTGGATAGTAACAGGGCAACTTCAGTTTCAATCACAACTTTCAAGTTACGGCACCTCAGCATATTTATGTAACATTGAAGAAGATTTAAAAACAACTATTTCGAAATTTTGGGAACTTGAGGAACCAACAAAAAATATTACACAATTATCAATAGAGGATCGACATTGTGAAGAACAGTTTCTTAAAAATTTCACTCGAAATGAAAACGGACGTTTTGTAGTACAGTTGCCATTTAAAAAAGATCCACGTGAATTAGGTGAATCTAAATCAATGGCCATGAATCGATTTTATTCCCTAGAGAGACGCTTAAACAAAGATATTGAACTAAAACGCAAATACAACGAGTTTATGAAGGAATACGAAGAATTAAATCATATGACGGAATTTACAGAAGGCCACAATGGAAAAGAAGGTTATTTTTTGCCTCACCATTGTGTAATAAAGGAAACAAGCAAAACAACCAAATTACGTGTTGTTTTTGATGGATCTGCAAAATCAACAAATAATACATCATTGAATGATATTTTGCTAGCTGGACCCATCATACAAAGTGATCTTATTTCAATCATGTTGCGATTCCGAACATACAAATATGTTATTACGGCAGACATTGCCAAAATGTATAGACAGGTTCTGATTTCAGATGATGATAAGAATTATCAAAAATATTATGGAGATATAATGACAACGAAGCTATCAAGACTTACACATTAAATACGGTCACGTATGGTACTACCTCAGCGCCATATCTGGCCACTCGATGTTTAAAAAGAACTTGCAGTTTTGGCTAGGAAAAACAATCCCAGAGAAGCAAAAATAATCGAAAGAGACTTTTATGTGGACGATCTCATCACTGGAGCTGATTCATGGAATGAAATCATAGCAATACAAAGAAACGTAACCAACATTCTGCGTCAAGGATGTTTTGAACTTCGCAAATGGAGATCAAATAAAGAAGAAATCAAAACTGCAATACGCCAATCAGAGCAGTTTGACGCAATTATGAGTATAGACAATGATCAAACATCAAAAACATTAGGATTATTATGGAATTCAACAACGGATCAACTACTCTACTCTACAACCATAAGATCTAATGTTAAGGTAACGAAAAGGAATATATTATCTGCAATTTCACAGCTATTTGACCCATTAGGATTAATCGGACCTGTCATTGTAAAGGCAAAACTGCTAATGCAAACATTATGGCAGCTTAAGTTAAATTGGGATGAATCGGTGCCAATGCATATATTTTCAGCGTGGAATGATTATTACAATCAATTGGATTTACTAACAAAATTACGACTAAATCGCAATGTATTAACACATGACATTGTTAAAAAAAATTGAATTGCACGGATTTTGTGATTCTTCACAAGTGGCTTACGGTTGTTGTATATACATACGAACTACAGACAATTATAATAATCATGCAACGCATTTGTTATGTTCAAAATCTAGGGTAGCACCGTTAAAATCTACGTCTTTACCACGTCTAGAGCTATGTAGTGCTCTACTTTTGTCGGAACTGCAGCATAAGGTCAAACAAGCTTTACAGATTAATTTCGACGGTGAATACTTATGGAGTGATTCTACCATTTCATTGTCCTGGATTTCCTCAACGTCAAATTCTTGGAAAACCTTTGTTGCAAATCGGGTTAGTCAAATTCAACAATTAACAGAAATATCAAACTGGAGACATGTCGGAACTAAGGATAATCCTGCTGATATAATTTCTCGAGGTGTGACACCAGCTGTTTTGCTGAATTCTAAGCTTTGGTGGAACGGACCTAACTTCTTAATGTATGATTCAGAACATTGGCCTCAGCGAGTTATGGTGTCACAAGCTAACGAAGAAAGAAAGACTGTATCAACTTTTCTATCAACAAGAACGACATCATTCGAATTGTTAACAAGATTTTCATCACTGGTACTGCTAAAACGTGTAACAGCGTATGTCATGCGTTTTGGTCGCAATTGTAAATTAAATGCTGCAAATCGGATGTATGGACCATTGTCAGTGGAAGAAATTCAAGGTGCAACTGTCAAAATTTTGAAATTATGCCAAGAGGAGAATTTTGGTGAAGAAGTTTTGTCATTAACAAGAACGAATACTGTACATAAAAAAAGTAAATTGCTATCATTAAATCCGTTCATGGATGTAAATGGTTTGATTCGTGTGGGAGGACGCATAACTGAAGTCAATGTGCCATTTGAACAGCGTCACCCAATAATACTGCCTAGTCATCACGTGCTAACAACAAAAATTATTTACTATGAACATCTGAAGCTTCTTCACGGTGGAACTCAGTTAACACTAGCTACGATAAGAACACAGTACTGGCCAATAGGAGGGCGAAATACTATAAAAAGGGTATTACGGAATTGTATCCGATGTTGTCGAGCAAAACCAAAATTGATAGAGCATGTGATGGGAAATTTACCACAACACAGAGTCCAAATAGCACGACCATTTAGTAATTGTGGAGTTGACTATTGTGGACCATTCAAACTGTATCAGAAACGAAGACGAGGAGTTGTTCCTCAAAAGGGATACTTGGCTATTTTTGTTTGTTTTGCCACAAAGGCATGTCATTTAGAATTGGTTCTTGATTTAAGCGCGGAATGTTTTATAAATGCATTTAAGCGTTTTGTTGCACGGCGAGGAAATGTGTCAAATTTATACTCAGACAATGCCACCAATTTTGTAGGTGCCAAAAACGAATGGGAAAAAATATCCAAGGTATTGCATTCTTCCGAATATAAAGAACAATTTCAACATGTTTTGATCGAGTGTAATACACGTTGGCACTTTATACCTCCACGTTCTCCGCACTTTGGCTATTTGTGGGAGGCATCTGTTAAGGCAGCAAAACATCACTTAAAGGAGTTGTGGAAAATAATGCGCTTACTGATGAAAAAAATGTTAACACAAACAGAAGCATGTTTAAATTCTCGTCCTTTAGTTCCTATATCTTCTGATCCTAATGATTGCACTGCTTTAACGCCTGGTCATTTTTTGATTGAAGAATCATCAAAATCTAACACTAAACTGAATGTTGTAAATACAAATATGCATTTATTGTCGTATTGGAAACGTATTCAACTTATACTAAAAGGATTTTTGAGCCGTTGGTCAAAAGATTACCTTTCACAAGTCCAGCAGCGCAAAAAATGGACTAGTCCAAGCCAAGACATAAAAGAAGGATCAATGGTACTTCTAAGAGACGACCAACTTCCTACGCTAAATTGGAAATTAGGAAGAATTATCAAACTTCATCACGGAACAGATAACGTCGCCCGAGTAGCATCAGTTCGCACTGCAAGAGGTATAGTTAAGGTATCAATGCGGAACTTAGCATTGCTACCAGTGGTAACTGAAGAATGTAAGGTGCAAGTGTAGTTTTGAGTGTTACAATAGTGTAGTTCGTGATATAGGTTACAGCGTAATCGCTTGAAGGCATATGCTTCAAGGGGGGCGGAATGTTGAGACTTCTGTGAATGTTTTTATTATAGTTTAGTTAGAATTAAATTTAGTAGAATTATTTTACCTTATTCTTGTTATACGCATTAGTTTTAGTCATTGGTTTTTAGGAATTGCTGATGCACCTTTTAGGTTTTAAGAACTTGTAAGGCACGTCATCAGGATTTATATTCTTAGTAAATTCTGATGCATTTGTTAACTGTAACTTCAAATATGTGTACTCTTGTTATTGGCTAATTTTGAAATAAGAGGGTGTATCTACCCTACCAAAATTTAGTCGTATAAATAAGTAATTTAGGAAAAGAACGATGAGTAGTAAAGAAACGATGTAGTAACCAAGAAGATAAATATACTTATGTAAACAATTAATTGAAATAAAGCTACAATTAACAATTTAATTTCGCTTTATCACACTTAAAAAAGCTTAAGTGTCATCACCTAATATAAACAAGTTTGTAAAGAATTAAATTTTCATATCCAAAAGCTAAACAAATTAATAAAGAAAATAATTACTCATAATAAAACCTGTAATTAAACAAAAAATATAAGTTTATTTAAAATTAACGCTATTAAAATGGTGAAAACCAATATAACTTCTTACTCGAGAGAAAACCTAATGATAAATGATAAATGCGGTTAGACCCAAACAAGTTAAACATTTTAATGCAACATGAGCTCACAATTAATAAGTGTTGTAAATATAAATATTACAAATATCGTTACATTTTCATGTACATTAGATGTTAAACTATGAAATGTTTTTTTTTATATATATATACTAGCAGAATTTTGATATCAATGTAATATTTTTCACCAAGTTTTCAATCTACTAAATATTGACGCAAAAGCGTGATTTAAAAAGACAAAAACACGCACTTAAGTTAATATTAAAATTAAATTAAGCCTTCAATCAATTGCGCAATATATATAATGTAAAAACGATCAAGAATATAAAGCTCGACGGTTTGGTAACATTGCATGTGCATATGAGATTTAGGGGCAGTTCGATACCGAACGTTGAGTTGTAAGCTTGTCTATTTAGCATGAATTTATGTTTTTTTTTACTCTAATACAGAAGTTCGTATAATTAATGTTTTGTTTGAAAAACAAACTCTAACAATAACTATAAACTGAGATCGTGTATTCAAGCAGATCCTCTCTGATTGATACAAACTCTTTGGATTTTGGCTTTAAAACGTTTTAGATAAAACTTTGTAAATTTTAAAATTTGCACTAAATAAATATTTGTTCAACTCCAACTCCAACACAAATCCACACGGACGCTAGTAAGCATGGAATCGGAGGTGTATTATTAAAAAAGCAAAATAGTGGTGCCTATAAGCCAGTGGCGTACATGAGTCGACAGACAACCGATGCTGGAACGCGCTATCACAGCTATGAATTAGAAACGCTTGCTGTTTATGAAGCTGTAAAAAGATTTCGCAATTATTTGTATGGACGTCATTTTACCGTAATAACTGCAACTCCATAAGGTTAACATGGGTAAAAAAGGACATGACACCTCGAATTGGACGCTGGTGGCTGGCGATGCAAGAATATGATTTCACAGTAGAGCATCGTCCTGGAAGTCAAATGAATCATGTTGACGCGCTAAGTCGCAATCCCGTATCGATAAATATGATCAAAACAAACGATTGGATTTATGGTGTTCAATCTCAAGATGAAAATTTACAGTTGATAAGAAAACAAATAATAGACAACGACGCCGAAGAATGCTATACTCTAAAAGACGATAAGATTTGTAGAATTATTAACAACGAACCAAAAATCGTTATTCCTCGAGATGTGAGATGGAGAATAGTAAAAATGTTCCATGATGATAATGGGCATCCAGGTTGGAAGCGTACATTAGATGCTATAAAATCAGTTTATTGGTTTAACAATATGCAAAATTTTGTGAAGAAATTTGTGAGTCGTTGTATAGCCTGTTTGGTTGCGAAGAAACCGACTGGCAAACGACGAAATAAATTACAACCGATAGAAAAGGTAGCTGAACCGTTCCATACCCTACATCTGGATCACTTGGGTCCATTCTGTAAAACAGCAAAAGAAAACACCTAAATATTAGTGATAATCGACGGCTTTACAAAGTTTGTCTGGATCGAAGCTGTGCCGAACACATGTAGTACACACGTTTGCCACAAACTTGAACAGCTCGTCAAGTTAGTCCGTGCTCCAACAAGAGTGATAACTGATCGTGGAAAAGCGTTTGATTGCCAAGAGTTCAGACAATTCTGTACCAAGTACCAAATAAAACATATAAAGAATGCTATTGCCACACCACGTAGCAACGGTCAAGTAGAACAATCTAATCGAACAATTTTAGAATCGTTAACCGCTAGTATTGGAGGTAATCACGATTGCTGGGATGAAATACTGAACCAAGTGCAGCAGAGGATAAATAGTACTAAAAACGCAACCACGGGTATAGCCCCTAGTGAATTATTGTATGGTCTAAGGCCAAGATTGGAGAACGAAATCCGATTATCAAATATACCGCGTAAAGATATCCATGAGCTTCGAACGACAGCTAAAAAGCGTTGTGACGAAGCAGCAAAGAAAATGAAGGCTCGTTACGATAAGAAGCGTTTAGAGGCGATCGAGTATAAAGAAGGTGATGTCGTTTTGGTAGAAAAGACTCTCTTAGTGAAGGGCTTGACCAGTGGTAAATTAGTGCCAAAGTATATGGGGCCCGTAAAAATCACGGCGGTGCTGGGAAATGATCGATATAGAGTAGTTTCCTTTACGAAAGACCGAAGGCGGTTCCGAGGAGTCGTATCAACCGATCGCCTTAAGTTATTCCGGTCACAATTGGCGGAATAGCAATAAAATGATTTAATATATTTTTAAAGTTTGTTTGGTTTAGTAGATTTAGTTTGTTACATATTTTTATGACTATTTTTAATGCGCCTGTTTTCAGATAATCATTGTATATCTGATTGTCATTGACCTTGACGATGGATCCAAAGGTCGTAGACGGTAGGATGAGTGCTTAGCTATCTACCGAAGATCTTGTGCACCTGTATTAATTGGTCTGGCCAACCAAAGCATGGCTCAGTATGTCATGGGAGGGGTTCAGAGGACAATAGTTCTCTACCCTCAATGGTGGTCTAGTGAGCCACCAGGTAGTCTTGTGTGCTACCGAAAATTGCAATGGTGGTCTAGCGTGCCACCAGGTAGCCCAGTGCGCTACTTAAAATTGCAATGGTGGTCCAGTGTGCCACCAGGTAGCCCAGTACGCTACCTAAAATTACAATGGTGGTCCAGTGTGCCGCCAGGTAGTCTAGTGCGCTACCTACAATTGGCGTGGTGGTCTAGTGTACCACAAGGTAGTCTAGTGTACTATCTAAAATCGCCACAGTGGTCCAGTGTACCACAAGATAGTCTAGTGTACTATCTAAAATAGCCACAGTGGTCTAGTGTGCCACTAGGTAGTCCCGTGCGCTCTCTAAATTTGGCAGTGGTGGTCTAGTGTACCACCAGGTAGTCTAGTGTACTACCTAGAACTGCTATAGTGGTCTAGTGTACCACCAGGTAGTCTTGTGAACTGCCTAGAATTGCAACAGTGGCCTAGTGAGCCACCAGATAGTCCAGTGAACTATCTGAGATTGCAAAGTATCATCACACATAGTCCAGTGTACTATGTCCAGTTCCTTGGTTGATGTGCCAATCCGCCAACTGCCCATGCTTCCCGAGTCTGGATGGCAGCAGGTGTGTTCTGGTGGGTCGCGCAGACGCTCCATCATCGGGATGGCTTCTGATGTGTCCTGGTGGGTCGCGCCGACGCTTCATCATTGGGATGGCTCCAGATGTGTCCTGGTGGGCCGCGCAGACGCTCCATCATTGGGATGGCTCCGGATGTGTCCTGGTGGGTCGCGAGGACGCTCCATCCTCAGGAAGGCCGAGTGTAAAAACGATCAAGAATATAAAGCTCGACGGTTTGGTAACATTGCATGTGCATATGAGATTTAGAGGCAGTTCGATACCGAACGTTGAGTTGTAAGCTTGTCTATTTAGCATGAATTTATGTTTTTTTTACTCTAATACAGAAGTTCGTATAATTAATGTTTTGTTTGAAAAACAAACTCTAACAATAACTATAAACTGAGATCGTGTATTCAAGCAGATCCTCTCTGATTGATACAAACTCTTTGGATTTTGGCTTTAAAACGTTTTAGATAAAACTTTGTACATTTTAAAATTTGCACTAAATAAATATTTGTTCAACTACTAGTTGTATAGGCTTCCGTTATTACGTTATAATAGAAGGTTGTAAAGTAAAACTTTGTTAAGCGTAGGTAAATAATATTTCATTAACCACTGGTTGATAATAATAGTAGATTACATACCGAGGCGGAAAGTATTCCATTTCTGTCGAGAGAACTAGTTTTCGAGACAAATGGAACACTTTTGCCAAGGTTTGTATACAATTTTATTCACAATCAGCCGTTAAATAGAATAAATAACATAAAACTAATAAAAAATGAATGAAAACCTACTTCCAAAATATTATCGTTTATTTCGGTAAAATATTAAAACATAGTAGGCACTTCACAATTGACATATACGTATTTAATTTATGATTGTCATTTTATCAAATTAGTTAAAACAAAACACACACAAATTACAGGTTCGGAAAGTGTACTTTACTGACCGTGAGGTTTCATTACATACTCGTTTTTTTTAACCATGGAAACCGCTCACTTACCAACCTTTAAGAGGTTCGGAAAAGTGTACGTTACTAACTGAGTGTGAATAAACATATTTATTCACACTCAGTTAGTAACGTACACTTTTCAGAACCTCTTAAAGGTTGGTAAGTGAACGATAATTTTTGCAAACTAATTTTTTGAGTGATAAGAATTGGACTTAATTAGCCTAATGAATCGAATAGACGAGCAATTGTAGATAACACTATCCTTTTCGTTACAGTCGAATACTTACAATCTGTGTACCTTATTGTATCTGAATTTTGAGTCAAACATAAATCTAATATTTTTGTGTTGTCTTGTTTGTCTAAATTAACATTAGTTGCGTTATTTCAAGCTGAAACTAAACCGGAAACATTTGAGCTCCATTTAGATAATTCAAAACCTCCTTTTGAAAATACTTTAATTAAGTTATGTTTTAACTCATTTAAGCTATTCAGATCGTTCGTACCTGTTAGAAAGTTATCGAAATAGAAATCTAATAAAATTATGTTTTTTGTTAAACTAGCATTAGAACATTCATCATAAGCAAGCTGATGTAAAGTTCTAATTGCTGTTTTGAATTTGACAGTTTTTAAAAGTTCGTATGAATTTTTGCGCCATAAAATGCTTGCAAATTACGATCTTCAGAATGAATTAATATTTGCCTGTACATTTTTTTAATATCTGCTGACAAAGCATATTTATGAGTTCTAAACCGAATTAAAATAAAAAAAGATCCTGCTGAATTGTCGGACCAACAAGAAAAATATCGTTTAAACTGATTCCATTAGTGGATTTGACGGAACCATCAAACAATACTCTTAAATTTGAACTGTCATTTTTAAATATTCCGTGATGGGGCCAATAATATGATTTTAACGTGACATTTTCATCGGTATTTGAATCTAGAACTTCCATATCATGACCTAATTAATGGTATTCTTGCACAAATTTAACGTATGACTGTTTTAGTAATAATTTTTTAATTTAATTTTCTTTCAAGAGAAAAAAATGTATGAGGTGCATTATTTTTCGAATCACCTAATGTTAATAGAGATTGTTTAAAGGGAAGACGCACTACGTATCTACCGGTATGGTCTCGTTTATAATGGCTATAAAATGAATCTTCGGAAGCTGTTTCGTCGTTTGTATAGATTTTTGAATTAAACTCGGACTCATTTATTTCCCAAAATGTATTAATCTGCGATTCGAAAGTATTTCTAGATAAATTACAGTTTACTTTAAGTAACAATTCAACCTAAATGCGTTTTTTGTAATATTGGCTGATTAATGCCGTTTTTAATTTGACCTACACATAAAAGACTCCAAAATATTTCGGCACCAATAAGAATGTCAACGCAAGAACTTTCATTGAATTTATTGTCGGTTGATTTTATGTTTTGTGTAATTTTTAAAAGATTTTTGTTAAACGTAACTAAAGGCGAATTCCCTGTGAATTCTGGTAAAACCAAATACCTCCAATGAGGATTTGAACGTTTTCTGTTTTTAATTTTAACCGGTCACAAGCGTCTTGTGTTATTAAATTAGATTGACTACCTTGATCTAGTAAGCATCGTAATGTTATGTAATTTTCTTCGCTATTTTGCACTGATAATAAAATGGTTAACAAAAGAATATAACTTCTGGTATTAATTTTGTTGCAATGATTACTAATTCCAAGAGATGTAGAAGATTGAGAATCATTCGGTGCAATCTATGTATTTACTGTTTCGGTTAGATGTATATTTAAATGGTATGATTTTTTACATATTTTGCATTTAAGTTTAGAAAGACAATAATAAAAAAAATGACCTTCGCGTAAACAATTGATGCATAATTTCAGTTTTTTAGTTTGTTCTAAGCATAACGGTATAGACAATTGAAGTAATTTGTCGCATTGATTTATATAATGATTTTGTTTGCAATATTTACACACTATTTTATTTAAAACTAAGTGATTTGAGAATTTTGGTTTTTTGAAAATTTGGATTGATATTCAGATAAACCGTTTTTTGTAGCTCGATCTAAAGTTTCTAACGTTTTACATTTCAAAGAATTTATAAAGTTCTTCAAAAGTTGGATATTCGCCATTTATTTTAGTGTGCTCCCATTCTCGTACAAAATTAAAGTCTGATTTACTTGTAATCAGTTCGATTAGTAAAGAATCCCAAAATTTTAAGGATGCTAAATTTACGGTTACCGTATTGAGCAGCTGTCGCAACGCGCTTGATAAATTTTTTGAAACGTTAGGTAAATTGCATAATTTTTGTATATGTGTTTTAATTACTAACCGTTTATTGTCATAACGTGTTTGTAAGGCTTGTAACGCAATTGCATAAGTTTCTTCGGTTATATCGAGAGCTTGAATAATCGACGCGGCTACGTTTTTAACTGGCCATTTTAAATAATGAAATCATTAAATGTTAGTTAAGTTTGGATTGTTGTGAATTAAAAAACAAAAATTTTGGAAAAATGATTGCCATTGGAAGTAGTCGCCACTAAATTCCGGCATTGTTATTTGTGGTAATTTTACTTGAACTGAATTATCAAAAGAATTATTTACATTATTTAACACATCTGAATTAACGGAATTGTTATTGATAAACTCGTCTACAATAGCGCACACTTCGAAATAATCGTTTTCAAAAAGTTCTCTTTCATATGATTGCGAAGAATCTAAGTCCTCAAGTTGATTTTGAATAGTTTAAAAATCATTCCAAATCTCATCTGCTTTCTTTAGTCTAAATTTGGCCTGTGTTTTACCACTAGCAGGTGTTAAAGAGTCGGCAAAGGTTTTAAGTCGAGTTAGGAATCTAGGATCTCTTAAGGAAACATCCAGCGCAATCGATATTCAAATTCCAGAAAGCATACTTCAAATGGAAGATGGATCTTTGTTTTTATTTGCCGATGACAAGTCAGAAGAGCTAATAATTATATTTGCATCCCAATACGGACGAACTATCTTGGAAACCGCTACTTTGTTTATAGATTGTTTATAGCATGTGGATATTGGAAGTAATATTACGGAAACAAACATAATTTCGGTAATGTACGCGCTTTCGTCAAATAAAAAAAGAATTACGTACTCCAGGTTATTTGAAATTATCAAACGAAAACTTCCCAAGTGGGACCCAAGAAAAGTTAAAATGGATTTAGAAATGACCGCGATACTTTCTTTGAAAACCTTGTTTGTGTTCAAATAAGTGGTTGCAACTATCACTTCAATCAAGATTTATAGAGAAAATTGCAACAATTGGGTTTGACTGTTGGTTATAGAAAAATAAAGAAATTCGGTTACATGCACAAATGTGTGTTGATTTAGCATTATACTACATTGAAAACGCATGTCATTGATATTAGTATGTGAAACTGTTTTGGTCAGCAGCACAGAATTAATAACTCCGTAGAAGGTTGGAACTACAGACTGAACACTTGCATACTCACGTTTTTAACTTAGTAAGAGGTTTGAAAGCAGAAGCTACACATTCTGACCTTTTGCAAAGCGAAAATATTTGAATTTAGAAAAAAAAAACAGCGCAGAACATGTTATGTGAAGTTAGATGAAAGAATACAGAAAATACTACAAGAGTACAAAACATCAAAAGCTTCAATAAAACCTGATTATATGCATGTATATAGTCGAATGAAGTATGTTATTAATTATAAAAACAATAAAAATTATAAACTTACAAAAAAATACAAAATCAAAAATTTAAAAAAAACTAAATGAACAAAAAATTCTAAAAAATAGACACAGTCCAGTAGATGAATATTTTTAAATACGCCGGCGATTTTATGTTGACAGTCCTAAACGTAAAAAGTGTGAAGGAAAGTTATTCTTCATTGCATTCTAAACTAAAAAGTACGTCCTCCAAGTTTACCTAATGTTGGGGCTGGTATCATCATTACCAATTTGTCAAAGAGCGCAAATGTCTCACCTACACTATATTATAAATAGTTAAGACTTGTTAGAAGCTAGAAGGTACAATAAACAACAATTTAGATTGCAACTTATAAAGTAAATAAAGCTGCATGTACACTTTTCGCAAATAAGATATCACATCCACTTTTATTTATCTCTACTACACACGCGTTAAAACATTACTATGCATTGTCACATTCCGACTAGCTATATTTTCTTTTGTTTGTATTTTAGATTTTCGTCTAAAAAATTCTTTCTTGAGCCGCCTCGAATATTTTTCGAGTATTTTAAAGGTAACCAACTTAATGAATTTGTCAGTTTATATAAAATTTTAGGTTCAACTATTTTTTGTATTCTCTAACCATTTAGAGAATTTGAATATGTACAAATACAATTTTTGTTATTTATATTGTATTGTTTTAAACGGACTGTATAAACGCTTTTATATCATAAAACTAAACTGTTTTTAATCCCTCGGATGGTTAATCTCTACTGCGTTACAGGCACCAAATTATTTATCATTTTAAACCAATTGAAAATAAAATTATTTAAATTACCAGTCCACCAATAATAAATTCTCTAACTTTCTCAAGAATTGTCTAAATTTAAATAAACAACCAAAATTTACTAAAATTAATATTAAAACAAAAACCTAACAGTGAGCTTATTATAACTACATCACCACATACATCAAATCGGAAATAAAGAAATGGTATAGCAAGATAAATGATACTCGTTTTAAACTTTGGTATTTACATTTGAATATTTCTTCAACACTACATCCTGCAATTTGGGATTCACTTGATTATAATGTTAGAAGTAAGGTTGAACAATTTGGTAACATTCTATATATTAATCTTAGTAATAAATTACAAAATTTAAATTATTTTCACAAACCACAATTTAAATCTAAATGCAATTCTTTCCTTTTTTAACAAAATAATTTTCGTTATAATTTTGACAAAAATATAAAACCAACTTTTGAATTTCATAAAAGTACTTTAAATATTACTAATGTCAATTTTACACAAAATGAAATAGAACTTTTAAACAAAGGTCTTAAATTTTCACCTTCACTACCATTAAATGATACTTTTTTTAACAATTTTAAAGCTTCTGTTGAGTTTATTTTACAATCATCTAATATAGATTCTTCAAATCTTGATTTTATAAAAATTCCAAACAATTTAAATTCATTTAAACAAAATTACATTAACTTATCAGATAAGTTTAATTAAACCTATTAAACAAAAAATTATTGATTATAACATAATAATTACTAAAGCAAATAAAATTGTACAGTTATTGTTAATAAATTAGAATACATTAATAAAACTTAAAATTTTTTAGGTTGTACTGATTTTGAAAAATTAATAAGATCTCCTTTAATTAAATTTGTTACTAGTACTATTCATATTTTGCATTTAACTGAAAACACGTTTAATTATTTTAATGTTCATTTGTCTAGTTGGAAAGTATCTAATCCCTCTAACCCTTCACTTTATTGTTTACCAAAAATTCATAACCTCATATACTCCTATTAGACCAGTTGTAAATTTTATTAATTCACCTACCTATAAAATTAGAAAATTTTTAACTAAAATATTTAGTTATGAAATGAATTTTATTTCTACTTACTCAATAAAAAATACAAAAGAATTAATAGATTCTTTAAATAATTTAATTTTTCCTTCTGGTACAATCTTAAATCTTAATATTGTTTCTTTTGATGTTAAAAATCTTTTTCCTTCAGTTCCTCCTACAGATGTATTACTTTTAATCTCTAATTTTCTTTCACTTTCTTCCAATTTGATAATCAATTTTTTAAACAAAATCTAGGTCTTCCTTTATCCCCAATTTTTGATAAAATTTTGTAATATTCTCAATAATAATAATAATTACAATAAAAGTGGAGTTTACAAATAATTTGTTCTTGTAAAAAAATTTATATTGGTATGACACAAAGATCTTTTCAAACTAGACTTAATAAACATCTTAGATATTTAAAAAATACTTCAAAATATATTAATAATCCAAATTCAGTGAAATCTACATTTGCGCAACATGTTTTAGATAATCGTCATACTCTTTTTTCTTACAAATTATTTCATCCTTTTAATAACATAAATAACAAACAAATTCTTGAATTGCTAGAGTTGATTTATATTAAAATATCAAATAAAATTTTTTTGTTGAACGATCAAACCAATTTCAATTATGATTTTAAACTTAAATTTTCTTAGATTTGTTTCTAAATTGCACCATCTTCCTTTTTTAATAATTTACATTTAACATTTTGTAAAACTTACATTTTTTAATTTTTCAAATATCTAGTTACAAATTTTCATATTTGACATTTTTCAAAAAATGTAAGTTAAAAATTTTTTGGAATCTTAACTTTTTATGAGTTGTTAATATTTTTTGTAGTTTTCTGAAGATGAGCTTCATAATTTTAAGCTCGAAACATGTAATAAATAATACATTTTGAAAGTTAGAGAATTTATTATTGGTAGACTAGTAATTTAAATAATTTTAATAAATAACCAATAACAATAAATCCCCTTAACAATTTTCAATTAAAAATAATTTTTTTTCGTAATTGCAGACTCTTATACTAAATGACCCAAGGTATTTATTCTGTTTTCTAGTAATTTTAAGATTACAGTAATTGTTTTGACAAACATTATTGTCCCAAAGTGGTCCTCACGTACCCCTAGGAGGCCTCGGGATCATTCAGGACGTTAGTGAAAAATTAAAATTGATTTGGGGGTCCCTGAACAACATCAGGGTTTCTGCGCAAAATTTAATATAAAATAGAAAATAGGTGATACATTTTTATTAATATGAAAGTTAAAATAAATAACTATGCATAAATTGTTAGTTATGTTATGTTATGCGTGATGTGAGGTGCATACAACAAATTTTCTAGTCTTAGACAAAAAGAAGTATAATTTTTTGTATTATATTTGTACTTAAGTATATTTGAATAAAATTGATATTTCTTTTTAATTTAAATTTATTTAAGCAAAGTTATATTTTTGTTCAATTTGATTAAAAAATGATATTCAACAGTTATCAGTACCGTAATCTCTTTCATTCATTAAGGATTTATTTTTTATTAAAAACTTAAGAATATATTATTAATGATTCTGTACAAGAAGGTAGACATATTGGGTTTTATAATTTAATATAATACATCCTAAAAGTTACAGTTTACTATTCTATATTATTGTCTATTTTGTTTACTTCCGAAAATAACCAAATTCCCAAATGTTTGGAATTACTGTACATTACTGTATTATTATATTCTGCTTTATTATTTTTTGAATTATTTATTGTTCTTGAAAAAATTAATTAGTACAGAATGAGTACCTACACAGTATGTGACATTTGCATGAAATATTATTCTTACACCTCAAATAATTAATTAAAGATACCGTTACAGTGTTGAATATATCAAACATAGCTTAACGCCAAACGACTCAATGAAACTTTCTACGGTTAAGGAACATTTAATAAAAATCCATAATGACAAAAAAGATCAGGATTTAACGTTTTTTCCAACAATTAAAGAAAAATATTTGAAAACACCGGCATTTCAAGAACTCATAGGGATATATCTAAGAAAGATGACGATGGACTGTGTGCTTCTTATAATATTTATTTCATGATTGCACAGTCCGGAAAGCCGCACAGTATTGGCGCAGAACTTATTTTAGCTGTAAGTGAGGTAATAAGCTCCGTGTTGCACAAACCAGCTTTCGATATTATAAAATGAATGCTACTGAGTAAAAATACTGTACAAAGAAGGATCGACGAAGTGGCGCAGTGTGTAGAAAACTTTTTATGTGATTACTTAAAAACATTTGAATTCTCTATACAGCTTGGCGAGTCAACGTTACCAAACGAAGCTTTACTTTTAGCTTATGTGATATTTGTAAAAGAAGAAAAATTTTCTCAAGAATTATTATTTGCTGAATGTTTGGAAACTTATGTGAAATGTTATTTACTAAATTAAAAAGATTTTTTGATGTAAACGCTATACCCTTGACTAATATCATTTCTGTTGCTACTGACGGTGCTCCGGCAATGGTAAGACCACGCCGAGACTTTCTGGTATGCTTAAAACAAGCTATACCGAATGTATTATCGATACATTCTGTGATTCATCCACATCATTTGGTTGCAAAATCCTTAGTGAACGTTTTCATGTATCACTCCATTATGTCGTTACAGCAGTTAATAAAATCAAAAAGAATACCTTAAATGAGGGATTATTTACTCAACTTTGTTTGCAAAATAATGATGACTATAATCGTTTACTACTTAACACAGAAGTACGATGGTTATCTAAAAGTGCATGTTTTCTTTTAGCCGCTCTTTGATTCAGTGTTGGAATTCCTAAAAAATAAAGACATGATTTGCGGAGCAATTTAATTATCTCAAAAAATGACATAATGACATAGCTTATATGATTGAATTATTTGCCAGATTTTACGATACTAATTTGAAACTACAATGTGACACAAGCTAAAAGTGTAATATCTGCGTTTGTTACAAAACCTTTGCTATACAAACGAAACTTGGGAAGAGGATAATGTTCTCAGTTTCCAAATTGCAAAATGGAGATGAAGATTTGTTTGCTTATTGTCAACACTTAAGGGCGCTTCATTCGGACCTTAACCAGAGATTTTAAGATATTCTTCGCTTGGATATTCCTTACTGGGTGTTGAATCCTTTTGCAAGTAATGTCTCTCAGAGCACAAATACAGGTGAATACATACTACTAACACAGCAACTTATTGGGTTATCAACAAATGAGGAGCTGAAACCAATGTTTAAACAAAGATACGACTTCTGGTTACAAAAACCGATCCCAATTTTATATCCAGCATTATTGCAGAAAGTGTTAATTGCTTTTTGTGTTTCTAATTGGTAGAACGTGAATTCAGTGCCGTTATGAGCTTCATCACAAATAAAAAGAAACCGACTAGAAATTAGTACTCGATTTGCGGTTGCTACTCAAAAACATTGAGCCAAGGCACTATTCTCTAACTCAAATTCGCACAGCGTTTTTAAACGCATAGCGCATATGATGTCAATTTGCGTATGGCAACGCGATTTTTTTGAAAAGTATTCTGGATTTGCAGCGTGGTTCGGTTTTCCAAATTGGAAGAGTCAACATTTATGAGCGTTTTGCTAATCGTTAACGAGTAACAGTAGTATCACATTAACTTTTAAACCTTAAAATGGCAAATGTAGATGAGTTTTTAGTTTTAAATATTGTAAATGACATTAAAAATGCTGAAGATCAACAGCGGCTTCGTGTAGCACTCAATTGCACGTTTGAACTGGCTGATTATAATTTTACTAAAGGGTTTACGTTAAAGAAATAAAATGTAAAAAATTTAGAAGCACTTTTGGAACTTTTAATGAATCCACGTAAACGTACTAATAAAGTAAATGCTCGAATAAAAATTAGTATGGTTACATTTACAACTGTTTTTATATACATTTCTTTTTTTACTTTATAGCTATTAGCAGCATTGCAATTCTTTGCTGGAGGTAGCTATCAATTGGATAGAGAAAGTAATTACATTCTTGGAATTAGTCAACCTTCCGTCTCAAGATCGTTACATGAGGTGATTGATGCATAATAGGTGTAACTCAGCAGTGGCGGCTTCTCCATCAGATCATTTGGTCAATGACCCTCCAAAAAATACAAACAATTGTTTTATGTTTAGTTTTATTAAGTAAGAATTCGTTCTTAAAGTTTTAAAATAACGTTCTTACAACATCGACCACCAGCCGCCACTGTGTAACTGTTTTAAATTTAGAGTAGCATAATTTATGTAAAGATAATTTGATGGAGTAAAATAGGGTTCTTTGTGTATTAATCTTAAGCTTTATTTTGTAATATTTGTAATGGTTTTAAATGTACTAAAGAAGTTCCAAATAACTTTCACCAATACTCTTTGCTTTCACTGAAAAAAGTATGCCACTGAGTCTTCGAGATTATTCGTTCATCTCACAAATATTCCACAAACTTGACTCCAAATTAGCCATTAAAACTGGTGTTCATTTTAATGCTTGCATTCGTACACGTTCCAATTTATCGATCCAAAGAAAGAAATGCCTCAGAAATATTTATTAACAAACCCAGCGAAACTTTCACAAGTAAAACATCAAAATTGAAATTGACTTACTCATTAACAAAGAAAATGGTACGATACAGCACGAAAACTATAGTAATATGTTTATAACATAACAATTATAGAAAACGTCAATAGTAGGAATGATCAAAAAATGAAAAGCCAAGAAGATACGGATGTTCGATGCTATAGCAGTCCATAAGTTCCGCAAGAGCCGTTCAAATTTGCAACGTAAAAATAAACAACTAAGTGTGAGAATTAAAAAAATTATTTAGTTAGTTTTATTTCGTATCAATAATTAAAACATTGTGGAGACAATAATAACACAGATAACGTAAAAAGTCGCTTTGTAGTATTAATGAAGTAATAGTACTTACCGATCTAGTTTCGTATAACGGGTTATCAATGCCACATAAAATTGACGAAGACGAATTTTGTTCTAAACAACTAATCGGAATACTTCTAAAATAAACCGATTTTGGTAAATCAATTAGTAATTGTGTCAAATAAGCCTTGTCGCCATTATTTGTGATAGTAACTTCAAGTTTTAAATAATCCATCGACCCCAACACGTATCTATTATTATCACTGAAAATAAAGCAAATTGAAGAAAAATAGTAATCGGTATAACTTCATACCTAATGTTTAAAAATTGTGCTTGTAGATCTAATTTAGTCCTGCAAATGTTATCATCGCCACATCCCAAAACAAACGTTAGTTCAAGTTTCTGTTCTCTTAAAGATCGAATTGGATTTAGTATCGGACAACTTTTACAAAATTTATCTAATTGGTTAGTTGATCTTTTACCGACATAAAATATTTGACGCTCCGTTTTGTTCATTATCAGTTCTTGTGAAACAGTCACCGTTATTGGATCATACCTGTTTGTCAAGTCGTTCTAAAAATTTCGTAAATGAAATCATTCAAAACAAACATTATACTCACTGTAATTAAAAGTGTAATATTTTCGCACATAATATTGTTATAATTCAACAATAAAACGTCTACACCGCTTGTTGTGTTTGATAAAAAAGCTCTTAACAGCAATTCGTCTACTACAACTTTCCTCCTTACAACTAAAATTATTTTGTTACTTTATATTACGAATAGATAAAAAATACACACGTATTGATGGTGGTAAGTAAAAACCAGTATACCAAAAACAAGCTTTAATGTCAAATGATTTAGCGTTATGCTCCAAACGTGGAGTTAGTAAAATTACAGATTGTTGTAAAGTAACAACCGGCTTGCTGCGAAGCAACACGGTATGTCCCGATAAGTAAGCCCCTATGGCTAAATCTACAAAACGACACGTAATAAAATTTTAAACAAATACATACAAAAGTACCGGTATAGCGATTCATATCAATATCAGTAGGTTTAGATATACTTATACCAAAACCTTTAATATTTGGATCAAAATCTTTTCCTACTATGCGCTGCGAAGGTTCGCTAGTAAGTCCATAAGCAGACCCTCTATAAATGTACACAACTCCACTATTTTCATTTTCATAAGGTGCTCCAATAGCAACATCTGAAAAATCACATTTATATATTTACTTGACAAACACACAAATATAGGTACCTGCATATCCATCTTGGTGAATGTCACCTAAAAACATCAAACAACTTCCAAACTGGCCCCCCATTGCTTTTCCTTCAATAAAACCGTTTTGTAGCGGAGTTTCAAAACTTCCCTTAAATCAAAAGTTTTACTAGTAACGCTGCCCATATAAACTATAACTTTATACTTTTGCACTACCCATAAACAAGAAAACTCGACCCTCGTTATATTTTCCACTGGTGTAAAATGGAGCACCCACGATTAAATCATCATAACCATCTTCATTAATATCACCTGCAGATAAAGCTGCTCCAAAATATTCTCCATATTGATAACCTTGCCGCGAATCTTTAACATTAAGTGGCTGTTCAGAATAATCTGCAAATTCGTACACCAAAATCTAAAATAAATGTCACAATTAATATATTTAACAATTATTAAACTTTCGTACTTGTCCGACCAAATTGCGTGACCTTGGAGCTCCACTTACATACAGAATTTGATCTTTTTTAAAAAAATATCCTGAGGTTGAGGCATATCCTATAAAAAATATTTTTATGAATTGTAATTGTTTCTTTTAAACCCATACCGAATAAGTTAAAAGCTCCAATTTGGGTAGTCTTGATTGCATCAGCTATGTTGAGATTTGCAAAATCTATAAAACCGGTATCTCTTTTGGAAACCCCAGTTGGTCCTGACGTCAGTTTACTTGGTAACGGTACATTGTCAGGGCCATCTTTATAAATTAATGTAGTGCCATCCCAGTTGTAAACTCCGGGAGCACCTAAGATTAGTTCAGACTGATTCTGAAATAGATAAGTAAGTTTTTCTTAATTATGCTTCAAATTTAAAATTTGTAAAATGAGATATAGACCGCGTATAAAAACTTAAGTTTAGAATTTTCGATTTCATGCAAAAAGATTCAATGTTTTTGTTCTATAGTTTGTTTAGTTGCAATCATACAACTTTTTAGAAGTACAATTCTATTATCTCGACATAGTTTTTGATCATGATGTATTTTTTCTATTGGAATTTAAAAAGATCACATCTTGTTACATGTCGTTATTTTGTATTTTTCAAAAATATTTATTCTAAACTAAAATTAACGGCTGCACTGTTTATACGCCGCTATTGATTGTCAATTCACTTTACGGTTGAGGATAAACGCGATACAGCTACTAACAGCTATTTTATTCGCTCTCTATCTTTTCGAAACTGCTGTGAACGTTAGCGAAACTGAATTTTTCTCGGTAGTGATTTCTATTTCTATTTTATTTAGCGGATGTGCTAAGGAATACGTATTCCTGTTATTGGTCGGATTCGGCGATTGGGTTAATTACGCGACGTTCAGTTAA
The DNA here is from genome assembly GCA_035610365.1 of Aquatica leii. Classification (NCBI taxonomy): domain Eukaryota; kingdom Metazoa; phylum Arthropoda; class Insecta; order Coleoptera; family Lampyridae; genus Aquatica; species Aquatica leii. The sequence continues at coordinate 55,394,493 of CM069432.1, forward strand.
GAAAAATTTCCAAAGATGGTGTTGTCACGTTATTTTTTTACCTTTTCTTTAGCGAGTTTTGTGGGATTATCATGCTGTCTTTGTACCCGGTTGATTCCGGGATATGTTACCTGTAGAGTCCACCTCGTTTTATGTAATTGGCAGGGACGGGAAAAGACTCATACCGTTTTTGAAATATTAGTATCGTATTACTTCGTTAATTTACTTCTGTAAGTAATCAATGAACTTTATGCACATCACTAAGTATAATGTACACCTTCTCGCATTTATATTTATTACTTTAATTATGTCAGCCTTGTACGTACTACTTCTTAGTATCGTATAATAATTATCGTATATAATTTTATGTACTCAGTTTCAATTGTATTCACTAACCGTCAGCTTTCAGTCTGTAACTTATTTTATGTAATTATAACGTTAGATCATGACTGACTTAAATTTACTTTCACTCGCAAATTTTATATCATCTGTAACCTTATGTATTGTCGTTGAGTACATTTCGATCATATAATCTCAGCTAAAAGCAAAATAATATATTTTAGTTCTTAAATAAAAAAAGAAATAGTGAAAATTACTACTGTTTACGAAAAATTGTCAGTTGGGTAAGTTTTTGTGTTCATATTTTTTTTCAGTAAACAACAAATTTAAACAAGGTCTGTATTATGTGATATTTACTTGTTTTGGCGCCTTTTTAATTTAGTGCAAGATTAGCACACTGAGACTTGCGACGCGCTTGCCGAATCAAACTGAGTTAGACGCTTGCCTTTAAGTTACGAGAAAGTTTTCTTAACAATCTATCGCTAGTAAACTATTTCATTCTAACCGTTCTAACAAATTTATATTCAAATAACGTCTAGAAAGTTTTTAAAAGCAAACATCATATACCTAATAACTCAATTTTAACTTGATTAATTGATTTAATCAAAGCATTTTACCCGCAACACGATAACTAAAACTAAAATGTTATAATTAGATACTTTAGGCTACAATAATGATTATTGTAATGTATCCCAATAACGTAGCAGCTAAATAATCACATGTTACTAAATTTAATATAAAAAACTAAGAGAATAATTTTTTAAGCAAATATCTACGTAACCTTCGTGACGGTTGTTTAAAATAATTAATGAACAGCCACACAAATGTAATTTTTAAACGTCTGGCGTACAAGTCAGAATCCTGCATCAAATAAGAAAGGAAAGAGTTCAGAAAAATAGTAAATTAAAACAAATTATTGTGTATTCTTTGTCTAGGACTATACAGAAATAGAATTCTTAGTATTTCATAAATTAGAGATGAACTTAAAACATAAATAAAAAATGGTTTAAAAATTTAATCAAGATTTCATCTTTTTCTCAAATCAAGTCAAATTTAAAAGTGTTTCATAAAATACATAATATTAGCAACATATAATATATTTTTAATAACCTTTATTTAACAACCATATAAAAAGAATGGCGGTTACATTATCAATATTATAAATAACCGCCACAGAGGTTATGTCAAAGAAACGCAGCACTATGAAGCAAACTATAATTATAACCAAATTAAGTAGCATAATTTATAGTATTTTTGAAGGACCATTGACTAAATGACCTAGCGGAGAAGCCGCCACTGGGTAAAAGTTAACCAATGCAATTTTAATTTTATATCATTTAACACTCCTTTTACAATGCGGTTCACTATGATTATCAAACGTGTGGTTTTCAATGCATATTACTTCGATAAGTATTTTACATCGCTAACAATGTTGGTACTATATTAGCTGCGCGAAAATTAAATGACGTTCTTAGTTTTATATGAAACGAGTTCTAGTATATTGTATAACGAGAAAGATAGTCATTGCCAACAAGTATGGAAGTTTGCAGCGGGTAGGTAATTTTTCACTATACTTTTTCTACGACTATACATTAAATTATCTATCAAAATCAGATAGAAATAAACTTATTACAAATAAAACAAGTGACGCGGAAAATAAATAACCTAAAATTTAAAAATTCGTGTCGTAAATATCTATAACATACTACTGATTCCTATAATCACAATTAAAAAATTACATGTCAAATCTTTGTATTTCTTATATGTCAATTTTTCTGCGTTAATAGTACAAGTTACAAGTGTTACTGGTATTTATTCATTTAAAAAACGGTGAGTATATTTTACGTATTATCAATACATTCAATTGCAATTAGTCTCAAACTATATATTATTTTAATTGTTTTAATAGATTAGTTTCAAGTAACAGTTGATATCAATTTCAAAAATATCAATTATTTACAACATTTTGCTTTCGCAGCCAGTATATTAAAATAATCTATTCATGTCGAAGCCTAAATCGTTAACAATGTCCTCAAGTTATTTCGAGAATTACGATGCTGGTATGTGAACGTATTTTTAGAAACAGAATAATATGTAGAGGTGACTCATAAAACAAGTAAAGTGAATTTGTTAATGTTTAAAGATAATTTGTAATTAATACGTGTTATTTTTAGAAATGCAACTTTATTTCACTTAAAAAAATGGTGGTTTCAATAGCATTGTTTCAGACTAAAAACCGTTTTAAGCTTTTTATAATAAACATTTGCGTTTAAAAAATGCAATGAATCCAATATGTTACAAAACTCTTTACTGCAAAATTGGATAAAATGTAAAAAATATTGCGATAAAAAGAAACTCTTAACAGATCAAATGTATTATACCTTTGCAAAAATTGCTACTTAACAAAATGATACTGTGCAAGAAAATTAACCAAAGTCAATAGATGAACATAACAGTAATGCTTATAATTACCTGTAAATATATAATTTTTTTAGTGTATAAACGAATGATTTACACATCGACACCATAACAATTGATTGTTTTGTTACACTTATCCTACGTTATTAGTTATTATAGAATAAAAGCAAAAGTATACATAAATACTTATGCAAATTGCATTAATAGTATCATAAATAATGTGTATTATTTTGTAATTCATTTATCAAATAGATCCTTCGAAGTGGAGGAAAAGCTACGTTTCGTCAGCTATTGTGTCAACTTTATCTTTAAAGGTAATTTGAAATTGACATCATCATTGTATACATTAATAAAGAACTTGTGGGTTTTCAAAACCAAAATTATAATTGTCCTTTACAAGGTGAAAAGTTAGGTAAGTATCAACCGTTATTTTACAGATGGTAATGACTTACACAAACTATTTACCTACACTACAAAAACGTATTAACATTCTATTCGACGCGATACGTATAGTTTGTACGTATAATGTCGAAACTCATGCAACAGCATCCACCCAATTGTAAATGATTTTGTTTTCAAATTTTATAATTCTGGTGTAAATGGTATTTTAATGTGGTCATAAGGAATGCACAGCGTTACTTAACCGAGATTATTACCTGTTAGTCGTAGAAAAACATAATTATCATATCAAAATTCAATTTTGTGAAATTTATCATATCACTAAAATAACAATTGATTATCCATTCATTATTTGTAATTGTATTTTCAGTAGGTCTCTCCCAATCTGAAGAACAGCAGAAGCATTTTCCTCCAGGTCCTTAGACATCTTAATGTTTTTGGGCGCTCAGAAGGTTTAAAGTTCAGGTATACTATTTATCATTTAAGATGAAACATATTGGATTAAACGCCCACTAGAAAAAAAACAAGATGTTTCTATCTTTGTCTTACATATAAGACGGAAATGTTATACTTTCTTTAATTCAATCTGATACTTATCAACTTAAATAATTAAAACAATATAGCAAGTGTTTGGTTGTTGTAGTAAAAAAGTATCCCAGGTTCGGATTTTCTTTCAGTGTTTTCAGTTCCAACATCCGTTAATGTATTGAAACGTTCGAGAAATTATTGTCAAGTTCGAAAGCGTTCACGAAGTTATTACTTCTAGAACGTTTACCGAAGGATGTAGAAAATTCTCGGGATAGATAACAGAAATATATAAAAACGCTACAAAGAGAGTATAGGTCAGTTATTCAAAGTCGGAAGTGTTAAGAAGATGTTTAAATAAATAAGTTATTAACGCGTGGTTTAGATAAATATAACGGCGTCCCAAACGTACGTGCCTTTAATGTAAGTTTCAATTTTAGATAAATAGAAGTTATCCGCGGACATTATTTTCGAATGATTATAATATATAAATTAGTGTAAGTGTTTCTCTTAAATATCGTTAGATTTAATTAGTTCGTGTAGTATATAAACGTGTAAATACTTTGTGTATAAATAAATTAGTTTTAAAACTCGTTACAGTATTATAACGTCTTTGTTTCATTATTCTCGACACTGTGGACCTTTATAATAATGTTTGAATAGTTTAATCTAAATTTTATTTTTGTTTTACCACCTTAAAATAATACTTTTTGGATATATAAACGTTATAAATTTGATTCTCTATAGTTATTAACTGTTTCAAATTAAATTAAGGAGCATGACGTTTTTCTTTAAGACAATTAAAATGTCCATTAGGCCCGGTTGCATAAAGCATTGTGAACTTTGACGATGTAGTTATTTATGTGGTCATATCGTTAAGCGTCGTGATTGATACAAAACCAATTGTTTCGTTGACGATATTCTCAAATCAATTGCTATGATTTAGTTAACAATGGCGTCAGCTAACAACACATTTAACTATGCTTTATGCAACCAGATCTAACTTTTAGTTAGCGGTTTTTGCAGAGAGGTCTAGAAGTTACGATTTTTATATTCCTTGAACTTTGAGAATCAACAATTAACAATAAAATCCCGCACGGACACCATTTTAAACAAATAGGTTTTTAAAAGAGAGCTGTGTAAGAAAACCGACAATGGTGTATGGTAGTTTTCACACAACAGTGAATATTCATAGTATATTCAAAATACGTTCATTATACTAAGATAAGAATGTCTTCCGGGTTTGGACCGTGTCATTGTTGTAACCGAAGTTGCCAACGTTTCGCCCACTTTCGTAAGGGGCTTCATCAGGGCGTGAGATAAATCGAAAAACTTAAACAAGCAACCGAAATCTAACTAAGAATGAACTTGAGAACCAAGCCAGATTCTAAACTCCATAGAAGTGACTTAAGAAGAAATAGTCTCCGTATATAAAGAAGAGGGATCGTCACGGGCTCGACTCTGAATAGGTTACAGTTGAAAGGGGACGTGTTTAAGTTTTCTGATTTATCTTGCGCCCTAATGAAACCCCCTACAAAAATGGGCAAAACGTTAGCAACTTCGGTTACAACAATGACACGGTCCAAACCCGGAAGACATTCTTATCTTAGTATAGACTCCGGCCGTGGAAACCTTTGCTATTACATTACGTTCATTATATTCAAAACACATTCAAAATATTTAATGCATATTTAGTGAATATTTTTAATTGTATATTCCTCAAATATTCATAAAACGTCACATGTATATTTATGAAATGTGCTAATAACATCGAATATATAATATTTACGCATGTATACTTTCCAGAAGTTTTTGTTCTTTTTACCTTTTTTATGTCTAAACTAAAGATATTTGATTAATACTTTAGTTTAGCAGATTTAGTTGTTGAATATTTCTCTAAATTGCAATCTATATTTACTTTACTTTTAGTAGTTTTTTTTAATGAAAATCATACTTGTATAATTGTAACACTAAAACTAGTAAAAACCGTATGTGCTAATTTATACATTAGCATAATTATGTGAATTTTTTTAAAACAGTTTGTCTGTAATGCAGTTTTATATACTTTTATTTATATTTCCCGGTTATTTTCGCCATATTCTTATATTTCTCATATTTGTTACTAAAATGAGAAGTTGTACAATGGCTGCCGATCGACTTTTTAAATGATTTTAATATCAATGTGAACCGAGATTATGTGGATTGCAGGATCCGGTCATTAGTTAAAGTTTTAGCTTAGAGGTTACGTTTACAATTTTTTGTGCTGCCAACATTGTAAACGTCAATATTCGTTCGTTAGTGTAGTTACGTAATGAACGAAAAAAGCTCTAGGGTGGCAAAATGAAAACTAGGAATCCCCATAAAAGTAAGTGTTCAAAGTCAATTAATATATTAGAATGAGTATGCGACAGGTGGAAAAATCATTTTAAAAATCTTGAAATTCAGTTAAAATTGAAAAAAAAAACGATGTTAAAGTTAATGTCAAATCTGACAGATTTAGTAATAAATGTAGTACCAACATATTATATTTCTGTTGCTTTTTTTTTATTTTTTCAAAAAAGAATGTAATTTTATGAAAGGCAACACAAAAAATAATGTACATTACTCTCGTCGAAAGAATCATAGCATAACTCACTCACATGCAACGTTCGTTATGCTATTTCTTACTTTCGACTCTTGTTACGTAAACTACTATTAACAGCAAACACACATGTAAACTGATTTAATTACTGTGGAAGACATACTACTTAGTTTGTGATAATGAAATGAATGTTATGGTGAGATACATTTAATATAAAAACACTTTGAAGCAATAGTAAAAGGTATTACTAGAGAGCTATCTCAAATCAGATGCAAACCAATAAAGGAGACAACGAAAAAATGTACAAAATCTTTAAAATGGCTTATTTTTGTAGTCGTGGGAAAGTGTAAAACGAAAAACCGATTTTGAACTCTTACATTCGAGAAAATCAAAAAGGAAACATCAAAATTAATTTTTTGTTCTTTCGTCCGTTTTGATGTATTTTACAGGCAGCATAATCGGTCGGACGTAAACCATTATCTCTGTTGTTGTTTAAAATAATACTAACAGTTTTTTTTAACAAAAATAATAAATTTGCATATCTTTCAATTGCTAAAACCAATAATAGTTTTATTTTAATATAAGTTAAATTGTAACGAAGTTATATAATTGTCAACCATATTTTAAAAATAATTAAAGTTTAGACTTCACTTCGTGCTGAAATATGAATTTTGAAATCTGTTAAAAATTGAAAAAAAATTATGTTAAAGTTAACGTTAAATTTAAAAGATTTAGTAATAAATGTAGTACCAACATCGTATTTCTGGTGATTTTTAAAAAAAATTTAAAAAAACGTGATTTTGCAAAAAGCAACACAAAAAAAAATGTACGTTACTCTCATCGAAAGTTTCATAGCATAACTAACTCACATGCAACGTTCGTTATGCTTTGCTGTACTATCGATGCTTGTTACGTAAATTACGTATGGTATGAGGTTTACACGTAATTGTGTAATACAAAGTGTTCTGTATTAAAGATGCAGAACTTCAAAGAGCCAAAACTAGATTTTTTAAAAGCTAATTCGCAATTTGACATCTTGTAGAGAGTTAAAGTCTCTATCGAAATGATATAACATGTATCTATCCCAAGGGTTATAAAAATATCTTATTTTATTGACAAAAGTGCTCTTCGATGGCTATTCATATTTAGATTATTTGTTGCTATGATAACAATTGCGAATTCTGACAAACTAATAAATCAAATATCTCTCTAAAAATAAATAAATGCACATTCGATTCACTAGTAGTGGCGTTTTGAAGTTCTGCATACTTGGTTTTTAATACAGAACTCCATGTATTACGCAATCATACCAAAATATATTTTCCATGCAACTTTTGTTTCTCAAAAGCATGTCATTTTTTGAAGCCATCAATTTGAAAGAGAAGTTTTAAAATATACTTATAATTTTGTAAAGACTAACTTAAAGTGCTTATAAGCTTATATCATTGTAAAAGAATTTCAAAAACGTATTAATATAGAGAGTGTTTAATTTAAAAAAATGTAGTTACCTATGTGTTGTCCTGATATTATGATACTCCCAGTATATTTGAAAATAACTTAACTTTAAGGACTCTACAACTCTTATAAATATTTTTTTTATCTTTTGTATAATAAGGGAGATATTTTACTTTGCCACACTTTTAGCTCGCCATTTATTATTATTACTTAAGCAACCATAAATGACCAATCTCGTTAAATAAACGCGACTGTTATCCTCTGAGAGTAATGTTAAATTTCTGCGAGCTTATGTAATAGCGAAGGCTTCCACGGCCGGAAAGTCTCTCGGAATTTCCTGTTGAAAAAGAATGGAGATTTGGCAATCACCGAAATCTTATCAAAATCTATCTTGTGACCTGTAGTAAAATGATGTTCAGCAACCGTAGACAGAAATATGCCTTTTCTTTATATAACGATCGCGTTCTGCAATGCGAATAATGACGGAACGACCAGTTTCACCAATGTAGACTAAACCACATGAACAAGGAATTTGATATACACCTTGAGATGAAAGTGTAGAAAATTTGTCCTTAGGAAAGGGAAGAATCTGAGAGATTTTGCCTGTCGAGCTGAATATGGGTTTAATACCATTCTTACGGAGAAGCTCTTCAATTTTAAATCAAGAATAAAAAAACTGTTGGTTGATTTAAAATGTTACCTGTATATACGTTGAAAATAAATGAAGTTTTAGAAATCAATTAATCATTATGAAAGAATTTAACTGCTAAACTAATTTTTAGCAACCTACATTTTAAATGATAGAACTAAAATGTTAGTTGATAATTTTAATTCGTCGCTGTGATTGCTGGTAGCTCTTGAAACTATTTCATTAAAAGAAATACATGTACAGTCTTTGACAAATGTAATGTCCATCAGACACATAGGCAACCAAAGTATCACATTCACGATCGTAACCGAAGATTTATAAATAACAAAGACGGTTGTTGCGTTGCGCTAATTTGAAAAGGTAGTTTTGTTAACTGGCAAAAGTGGTCCACAATAGTAACTCTGATAAGGTGGAACTTGTATTACTTCTTCGTGACGTAGCATAGTAGATATATTTACAAACATTAAAAAACGAGATATTACGTGTATTAGACCAAGAATCTATTAACAATTCAATTCAAAAATGCAAATATTAAATTGCTCAACGGGCGACAATATTACAATAATTATATATTATAAATTACACAAGTCTATTGTATAATTAGTAAGAAAAATAGATAGCTTGTTTTTAATACCAAACAAATCCGTTTTAAACGCCAATTGTGAATTTTGTATTTTTGAGAATAGATTAAAGGCGCATTTATATTTACTTTCCTTTAAATACGGTTTCCGACAAAATAGATTCTAAACGGTTTCTACCTATTCACATTACCCTTTTGAGCTAAACAGCCTAGATTCTATATCAAACATTTAAATTAATCAAAAGGAAAAAAATGTAGTTTGATTTTGTACTAAAAAAATTTAAATTTTGTGTGTGGTAATATTATTTTGTTAAAAAACAGAAATAGCTAGGAGCGTTACCAATACTGCAACGAAAGCCACTGGTTGAACGCTAATGTATTACACTAATTTTTAATTTTGTATAGATTTTTCTAGTTTTAAGGTATTTACTCACTTGGGACACTGGTTTATGCAATTTAAACAGAATGGTCAATTCATTTAAAAGCAGATTTACATGTTATAAATTTACTTTATTATATAAAGGAATTAGATAGACACATTACCAATAATGACCAAAAATAGAAGACTTTATTCTTAATAACTCTCAAAATAAAATATTATATTCTTCATCTTTGTCTGTTTACTATATTTAAAACAGTTTTATTCCTCATTTGTTTTTAATTACGTTGCAGTTGTACTAAAAAAATTGTGACGTTAAAGCAGTCAACTTTAAGTTACATAAAGGTTTGAAATTTGAACAGTGGTTTCTTCACACAGTGTAATTATTTATTACGCGAAGTTACTAACATATTTTTTTATTTTAAAAGCAATAAGTACAATTTATAGTTATGCAAGGAATTGAGATGATTAAGATATACAAATAGATGTTTGCGCATAAAAATAATTTATCACATAAACGACAATCGACTTAAGAATAAATATGTAATCGTTTTATTAAAATAGATCGCAGCCAGAAAGAGAAACATAATGTAAAGAAAAAATATTAATTTAACTAAGATGAATAAACTACGTAAAGTGAACTTACAGAAAAGATGTTTCTGCAGGAATGAAAGGTAATATGAACAATATATGCAATATAGCATGTAACCATATTTAAGTTATACTAAAAATTACAACTTATTTATAAAATATACAATTCGTAATATGAAAGTTGATTGAATTCCCTATTGCACTAAATTGTAGAAATGACTTAAACTGAAGATAAGAAATAAACTGACAAATGTCACCAACCTCTCACATAATTGGCTGATTGAAGATCGAAATATTAACATGCAGTCACCAATTTGGCCTGACAAATGCCATCTTTTGGCTTAAATATATTATGGCTAAATTGTAACAATTTAGGTAGTTAAAGATAACAGATGAAAGTTACATAATTGTGGTGTATAAATATAATCAAGTTACTTTTTATATAAGAGAAGATAATTGAATGTAATATCGATAAGCTGGTTATAAAACGTTTAAAACAAACTACAAGTTTACGTTTATCAATGATATTCCATACATAACATTAATAGTTTATGGAAGATTGAAATAGTATGGAAACGAGATAATCAAAATATTTTAATTACAGATACATCATACCGCGATTTGATAATCAATGTGAAAGTAATTGGCACGACATGGTCGTGGTCCCGCGATTTGTAGTTAATTCATATATTTAGTTATAAAATTGATCTAAACAAAGAAATTAGCATTAAAAAAATTTACGTGTAAAGTATTAATCAGAATATGAATGTAACTCATTTATATTTTGGTTAATAAGAATTAAATTATTATTGTTTTATTACATATCAATTATCTATGGACATGTAATATAAATGTAAGTAAAGGCAAATTAAACAAAAAAATAATGATTAACACTCTAACATTAAAAATTAAACATAATATTAATGTGTTAATTTTTTGTTTAAGTTGAACAAGGAAAAGTAATAACGGCTAATTAATATTTTGTGTAGTATCAATCGGATTCAATACAAGCTTGAATGCGAGCAGGCATGTATTTACCAATCTTATTATTACCAATATTATTCAGGTGTAGAGTATTCCAAGTACGCATAATATTTGCGTGAAGTTGGTCTATATTTCAAATCATGATGTTATTTTCCCATTCACGCACATCAGCTGTCCAGAGATTTTCGATGGGGTTAAGATCTGGAGACCTGTCTGGCCACTCTATGACGTGTATCTCTGGATGTTGTTCGAACCATTCTCGAACTATTCGTCTTCGATGAATGGGAGAGTTGCCTTGAACGAAAACTATTTCGCCTTCTGGATAAATTGCCCTAACCGATGGTAACATAACATCTTCTAGTATGGACACATATTCCTCAGACGAAACCCTGAGTTTACTTGGACAAGCTCCCCCGGACATGCTTGGCTCATCCAGCACCAATAACCTGTACTTATACGTCTAATGCGTTTTATGGGTTGGATATTTTCAAAATTGTATCTGCTACTATTCGCTCTCCACAGTGTTTTTTGGAAATCTTCCGAAGAGCAAAATGTTTTTTCGTCACTAAAAATTACAAGCTGCCAATTTCGTCTTGCGTTGGCTTGACAAAATTGTGCTCGACGTCGGGCATGTTCTTTCGTTATCAGTGGCTTTCTGGCAGGAATGCGACTGTGAATTTTAATACTGTGTAATTTCCTAACCTCAGTCCTGATATTTCCAAGTAAGCTGTAGATTATCTCTAATCATGGTAGACGTGCAAGATGGTCTTTCTGCGCAACATTGCCTTATGTTGTTCTCGTTATTATGGTTTAAAATCCGGCGTCGTCCAGTACGTTTTCTCGTTTGTAAGAGACGATTATTTTCGGCTCTCTTTTGTTCCTTTCGGATCCATCTCCAAACTTGCGTTGACTACAAAAAATAAGGGAGTCGTAAAATATAAGTGCAATTTCCCTTAATTCGATTATGACGCCAAATAAAAACCTAAATGTCGTTATTATATTTGAGGAATTTCAAAAAATTTCCTGCAATAAGCAAATGTCTCAATTTTTATCTTGAAGTATTCTATTTCAATAAATAAATTAATATTAACCAATGCATACAATCGACTCTTTGATGTAAATCATTCCCATCAAATTAACAAATTAATGTCTCATATCAATGCTATGAACGCTTAATCAGTTGAAATTGATTGCCAAAAAAGTAATAATAGTTTGCAATGCCCTGGCGTTAGTTGTATGCATTCATTATTAAAGTATTTCTAACACTAAACGATGATCGTTTTATTTCCTGAGAAAAAAAACGTTTATTTCTTTGATTACATAGGTTTATAGAATAAAAAAATCTTGTTTTTGTGAGCTGGACACCGCGCCAAACAAATTTGTCGTGCATATTGGTATATATTATTCAATTATTGAAAAAAGCTATTAAACAATTATTAAACATATACAACAGTACAAAAATTTCCTTCACACTTCCGCTTTTGAGAAAAAGAAATGTTTGTGATGAAATATAGTAAGCATTAAAACAAAATCAGAAATTTATAAACGATTTTCCGTCATAAAAATATGTGGATTAGCTAAAGTAAAAATTAGATTTAATCTTAAAGAACATTTTGTGTTTTATCTTCCTTTTGTTTGAAAACGTAAAGATGGTTGTTTGCATAATATTCCGTTCATTTTTTCTTTAAAAACCAACGGAAGAAATAAAGTTTTATGTGCAAGTCTAGTTTAAATAATAAATAAAGAGCGCTAAATACTGGACTAGGATTACAAAAAATTAGTTTTCTGCAACATTCAATTTATAGGTTTGAGTGATAATCATGGCATGACTACTTGAAACACGAAATAGAAATAATTTTTTTTAAATATACAGCGTTTTTCCAGAAAAAACTAGTGTTCTCAAAAACGGGTGATTGTTACTAAACAGCACAGCATTTTATTTTTAGCTTTTTAGATATTTCAAAAATACGGATTTTATACTACAAACTTTATATGGCGACGCTTTAAGCACAAAAGCAAGATTAAATGATGTTCAATGATTAAAATTTCTATTTCGTTAAATAACTACACCCCAAAAGCAAATCAACCCTCTCTGCTATTTCAGTAACTGGAACACCGATCTCCCAAAGCGCAACTATTTTTCCTATGGTTTCCAAAGATACTAGCGATTTCCCAGAAGTCTAGTTTTAAGAGACTTATTTCAAAACAAAACATTTTAACAGTGACAAATAAAAAGAAAGTTCAAAAAGGTAAAAAAAAGATATACTGATAGGTGTCTGTATGGTATGCGCTTATCTATAACTTTATTTTTAGACGTTTTCTTTCTCACTTATAATTACACGTATACACTCATAAACCACTTTTCACATTTTAGGTAAGAAGCTTTCAATCGATTCAATTGATATAGCTAAAGCTAAAGTATATTCTATAAGCATTAATCTCAGTTCGCGTCAGCACTTTGATGTTTTGTGATACAACTGATTTTTGCTCAAGATACAGCACAATAAATTTATCTAGCGGTATCAAATCTAAATGCAACGATTGTGTGAATTATTACAGCGTTGTAAATGATGCATTATTTTTGATAATCCATTAATTAATGTATCATTTTTTTACAGGATGAAGATTTTATTGTATTATTGCAATGTTACTTTAGAATATATATACATAGTTTGAAAAAAAGAAAGATTTTTTATCAATTAAAAAAATAATTTTGAATGCATTCAGTAATACAATAAAAATTTACAACTACGATATTACGAATAACAACATAACTAAATTTATAGAAAAAAACATTAAAATATTTTACTTTATTAAAGAATAAATAAAAAACTGATTTTTTGAATGACTAGTAAATAATAAATTTTGTGTATTGCAGAGTAAGTCAAAACAAATAAGAAATAAAATAGTTTTTTAAGTATTTTTAAACGTATTAACAATAAATTATCTCGTTTTTGGTCATTATCTATGTTATCGAAGGTGCTCCAAGCTATTTCCTTTATATTGAATTTTTATTTTTTAGTTCAAAATCAAAGTACTTTTTTTTCTTTTGGCTAATTTAAGTGATTGATATAGAATCTAGGCTGTTCAGCTCAAAAAGGTAATATAAATAGGTAGACCATATAGAATCTATTTTGTCGGAAACCGTAATCAAATTATGCAAATATAATGCGCCTTTAATTTATTGTCACAAATTCAAAATTCACAATTGCCGCTTAAAACGAAATTGTTAAATGTTAAAGACAAGATATCTATTTTTTTATTAATTATATATGTGAACATTATTTTGTAATATTGTCGCCCGCAGAGCAATTTATTATTTGCGTTTTTGAATTGAATTTAATTAGATTTTTGGTTTAATACAGGTAATATCTATTTTTTAAGCTTTGTAAATATATTTGCTATGCTACGTCACTTAGAGGTAATACAAATTCCACCTTATCAAAGTTGTTATTGTGAATCACTTTTTCCAGTTAGCAATACTACCATTGCAAATTAGCGCAACGCAACATCTAATCGTCCTTCATGCGTCTTTATTTTTAAATCTTCGTTTACGATCGTGAACCTGATGTTTTGGTTGCCTATGTGTCCGAGGGACATTACTTTTGTCAAAAGCTGTACATTATAGCTCTAAATGGCGCCACCGAGTGAAGCGGTCAATTAAAATTATCAACTGACACATTATTAAATAAAAATTGTGTTAATCTTTGTTCGTTTTCTTTCAAATTTTAACAATTTACTACCTCTGAGTAGCTAAACCTTCATGCCAAGTTTATTCACAAAATTCCTATCCCTTCTTGGTGTTGCAATTTTTATGTCATAGAGTATCTATATTTTATAATTTTTTTAATGTAGGTATTTTATAACATATGATGTTGATTAATTTAATGTTACTGTTTGAATACATATTTTATATTTTAAATGAATTGTCAGTAAGTAATGTTTAAAATTGAACTAAAAAGATAAGGATAATAATATTTATAACAAATATATAGTTTAAGACTCAGTAATCTTGGTTACCAGTATTATATCTTCTAAGACCAAGATCGACCTTCTAGGAAAGGACACAAACATCCGAGTAATAACGAAGTCAGTCAAACGGTAACGGAAAGATAAGGTCCGTATTGGTATAAATATCGTCATTTACACTTTTTCTTTCAGTGACATTTACCACTCTAAAGATGCAAGCTGCAATGTCTTGCGAAACGTCAGTTTGTTTGGGTTCACGAATACGGCAAAGGCTAAGTTCTACTTCTTGTTTTGGCTCTCAAGAAGATACTAGGACCAAGCCTAAGTCTGGGTGTTTAACTACGACGCGGTCTAGGCCAAAAGTGGCTTATAATCATAAATACGTATTGTTAGTTTTTACGATCTACTATTTATTTTACTTATACATGATATTTATAATATATAAAAAAATTAACTCACGTTACTCACAAAACCTAAAGTAGGATACTATACTAGTCACGCCAGCTTTCGTACTTCATACATAGCGCTTAGTTAACACCATCCATAAGTAGCTTGCTTGAACCACAATAAAAATTAACAACGAGAAAAGAATGAAACTAATACCAAAAAAAATCAACGACCAAGGTAGTAGAAATTGAAATGATGAAAACACCACAAAAAGGTTCTTTGTCTGCACATTAATTACGTAATCTGCAGATGAGCGGGCACAATCCGTTAAAGAGCAAAATTTTACTCAACGTAGCTTGCATCTGTACTTTACCTATTTATTCTACATATTAACGTATACTACATCGTTAAATCGCCGAAAAAGACACCTCCGCGCTGGTGCCTGCACTTGCGTTTTTAATCACGTAACAAGTATAGTGCGTGAATTTATATCTAATTGACAGTAAAAATGCAAACAAACATTGAATTCTACGCAATTCTTTTTAGTAAAAATTCAAACTATAACAGTGTTGTCTACCTAAGGCTGTGAAAAGCTTATTCAACTATTATCCGATATTCAACTAAGTGTAAAGAAATATGTCCATGCTGACAAACTGTTTGAGATAGTGTATTCGACTTAATTATTTATCGATCGGTCACGAAGGCAGAGACAGAATGCTTAAACAACTTAATACATTTTTTTCTTTTTGTTGTGAACATTACACAAGTATCGAAGACCTTTAACAGTGAGGAAAACGTTACTTCATGATACGTATACAAAGTCGTAGAATGCAATCGTTCAGGAGAACAAGCTTTTACCATCACCCCTCATGTATCGCAATTAAAATCGTACGCCAATCAGGAGGAAAGCGAAGATTGATAAAGAACACTACAATGAAACGTTGACAGAAGAAACAGCTGATGCAGATAAATTAAGATCAACACGTATACGTCGAAAATCCATCCAGCAGATACAGAGTTTTTCATGTCGATAACCTAGGACGATGAGAGGCAGACTGTCATCAAAAAAGATGCAAGAGACGAGATATCCAAAAAAAATCTAATCGTGACTAGTTAGTAGTAGGGGTCAAAGATAATGTAAAGGCAGTAGTCGACGAATTACGAGTGGGTAATGATTTACTTAAACATGCTTTATCGTTAGTCTGCAGATTACCTAGGATGTCCGCAGATATCTCGTATATATAAAAACCAAAACATTTTTTTCTTTTTAACTTTAACCATTGGTTTAACTGACTTGGCCAGATAATATGCAAGTTAACAAGTTAATTTGCACTCTAACTGATTTACCCACATTAGCGGTAACATATACAATGCCAATGAATAATACATTTTAGTAATTTCTAGTTTATTACTATTATCATTATTATTATTTATAAGTATTATCCCGAGTTATTTTCTTAAACAAATTAATTCATTAAAAAATCTACTATTTGCTGCAACTATTGCGTATACTTTATTTTTTGAGATTACACTATAGACTTGCACACACTACATTCTCAGAAGTTTTTAATGCAATGTTGGTTGCGCACCCTTAAGGTACCCATTCTAAATTAATACACGAATATTTACTTATACTTGCTTATACCATTATATACTCTTTGCTTATACTTGCTTATACATCATAAAAAAAGATAGAAGATATGCAATCTACACACATAAAAAGTATTTACCTTAAATGTAATAATTTAACAATGCAAGCTAATAGACATCTTATACTAACACAAAACTAAAGCAACGCCTTAAAGAAAACATGCATATACATTTTTCGCATTTATGAATAAGTTTTAATAAAGTAATATTTACAAGACAAAATAAGCCAACACTTGTTATTTTGCAAAAAGAAAAAATATAAATAATACACATACCTTACTTTTTGAAAAATGTGCCGACATTCCTGTTTGTCCTTGTCCAAAGTAATACACATTTACTTTCGCAGCCTTGTCTCTAATTATACCTTTTTCTAAAGGATACAAAACCCTTATAAAAAATCATTTTTATGTAAATTTTATACCATTATCCAAAAGAGGAATTAATCTTGCAAAAGTAGTTTCATTTGCATGTGCCCAATAACAGGCTCCCAACATCCAATAATCTTGCACTCGATCATTTACCCAACGATGGCCACAAACCTAAAACCGTAACAATTTAACTGTATCGCAATGAAAATGTTTTTAAGATATTACCACAATTCGATCTGCTACCGAATCAATATCCATTGCACCACCGATCCATGCTTTCTCTTTTCGATCCAGAAAAGAATCTTGGTATATAGAATAAAATCCTACATCTACAAAAACAATTTTATTTAAACATTTAGTAAAATTTAATTTACCTTACTTCTATCTACATCAATTGTAAAACATGGTCCATGTATACTACATTTATGAACAACCCCTGGTTCAAACTCTTTGAGTCGTGTGCTGTTACCTCTCGGTTCACCAATTTGAATCCTTAAATTTTAACTTATTTATTGTTTAAAACTATCATTATGCTCACCATGGTGGAAGCTCATGTAGAATTACCGAGTAACCAAAAAAACTTGCTCGATCATTTGTGGAGCTTTTAGGATTTGTATACACGATTGGAAAATCAGTGTCGAAATTAAAACCATCGACAAATTTTAAATAAATTAAATATACGGTAACAATTCTAGGCATTTTAGATATACTAATAAAATCTTTAATAAAAACTTTTGCATAATGAATCATATGTTCTACACAAAATACAAATGTTTGGTAAACCAACATTTCCTGTACCCTAATCAGTTTATTCGAAAAAAGGAAATGAGCTAAATTTATAACTGCATCGTTGTAATGATTTATTTCACCTTTTCTTATAATTTAAGAACACTGCTTACAATAAAACTTGTAATGGTATAATAAGTGTTTTTAAACTTGTTAATTAGGTTTCATGTCAGGTAACACAAAACAATAATAACTTAAAGGAAATAACAATCACCTTCCATTATATTACATATACATTAATAGAATTTTTATTAAGCAAAAACAAGAATAAATTTCAAACGTTTTATTTAAAAGTAGAAAGAAAATTGTATCTCTATCAAAAATATCACAAGTCTTATTTTTACGAAAGATTTTTGTTTCTAGTTTCTACGTATTTATATGATCGTTGTAATGTTAACATAAATCTAAATGTTTAGATAATGATGACAAAATGTTATATTTGTATTTAGATGCAATGCAAAAAAAAACGAATCCTTTATTTTTATAAAACATATATATTAATTAACGTTATTATTTGAAGTGTGGTTATTTATAACATATATGTACAAGAATTAAGCTATTACGTAATTTTTCTGTTAATACATCGAAAACCGAATAATTTGCAATTTTTAGTGTTTACAAGAACTTTTCAGCTGTCTTTATAATTAAATAAAAATTATGTTATTTCACTATAACTCTATAAATTTGGCAGCGTAAATCTAAAAGACTAAATGATAACAATCAGAGTTATCATGCTGCAAATATACTAACATGTCTGTAAATTACAGAATCAGCAACAATCATTTTTACTGCAAGTGTAAACATATAACATACTTCTCTACTTATAGTCTACCACTAACTAGAGACCAGTGTTGTGCATAGATAATTAAATTTTTATCTAGATGAGATAACAGATAATTTCCAATTTTTTTATCTAGATAACGATTTAGATAAAAGTTGAAGAATTTATCTAGATAATAGATAAGATAATCTATAATTTACGTAGATAATACGATACATGATTCTATCAAATAGGTACAAACAGGTAATAATTAATTGTTACCATTTAATTATCATCATCATCAATACCAATTCATTGTTTATTAAATTAACTAATTAAAAAACTGAAAGACAGATTGAAAAAAAATAAAAATCGAAAAAAGACATGACAGAAATCTTATTGATTTAATGACCTACTATTGTAAAATATAAAACAAATTTTTTGATACAATATGGTCCTTTCAAAATTTTCATTGCTAAGCAAAACTTACACTATCAGGAATCAGGACTATAAAGTCTTTCAATTAGCGCCGAAATTGGTATGTTTCATCAATAACTTTTTCACAAATGGAGAAGTGTCTAGTAAACTTAATTAGTTTTCCTTTGTAACAGTTAGGAAAATCTAGCTTTGATATCGACATCAGTTTGAACCTAAAAAATTATAAAAATTATCGCTCATAGCCGTTAGTCACACTCCCTGAATTATTGCTTTTTCTTTTTAAATTTAAGTTATCATTTGTAGTTCGATATTTTAAGCAAATCTTTCACAAAAAACCAACTAATCCTCAAAAATTTATTGTACTTTAAATTTTGAGAGCTTACATCAGCGATCACTTAAAGAATTAGCTTTTGTCTTTTAAAAAAACGCAAACAGTTTTGTTTCTTCTAAAAAATTTGGGTTATTTTAAACAGTTTTTGCTCTGCTCGGTATTTTTTGTAATTGTAAGTGCAACAAATCCAAATGCAGTTTTCTTAATTATATTTGACAGGTTGTCAGTAATTGTACTAATATAATAATTTACATCATAGATTTATATAGGAGCGTTTTTAGTCTACGCGGTCTACATTAGGATCTTATTATTGCGACTTTAATTTAACGTTAATATTACTTACTCAACAAGTTGATTTAAAGAGTAAGCTAAAAGCTCTATGACTTAAATAGTCTTCTAAAAGAACTCTAAATCACGTGTATCGAGGTTTGTCACTTTCAACTGCTCAAAAAGTCGTGAATTTTCTCTTTCTCAATCAAGCATTTTTTTTATTTGGGCATAGTTTTGCTGTGTAGGCACTTCAACTAATTAAATTTTCAAAACTACAGAATTAGTAGTTGTTAATCTCAATGTTTGAATCGTGCAAGATAATGTATTGAATAAATATACGTATGTATATCAAAAAGTTTATTATTGTTTTTAAAGACGATAAGATACTTATCGCAAGCAATTGGTTCAGTTTCAAAAAGTAATTTGAGTTGTGTTTTTGTTTATATCTCGTATTACATGTATTTACGCTCAAGGTCATGTGAGTCTAGTTTTTGTCAGCAGAAGAGCTGCAAAAATGCGAAGCATCTACGGCGATTATTTATCAGGTTTTAGCGATCTGGACCGTATTACATTACCACAGACATTACAAACAATATTATGTTTGTAAATATAAAAATTACAAAACAACGAATCTAAACAAAAAATGTATGTTACTTTAAAAAATCATCTAGATAATTTCATGATAGATAACCGAAAGATCATCTAAGATAATCACCTAGATAATGTTCAATACTTTTATCTAAATAAGGAAAAAGATGATCAAAAATTATCTAGATGAATTATCTATATAATTTCATCTAGATAATGCACAACACTGCTAGAGACACTGACTTACAGGTCAATAATAAACATATTTAAAAACCATTCTTGTAAAATAAAACATCAAACCAAAATGTTTGATAACATAAAAATTACAATCTAATCCTACACTTTCGTAAACCTCAGGTGTGCCTCACAGGGCCGCCGAGAGGACTTTTGGGGCCCGGGGATATACTTCTTGTGGGGGCCCCTGCCAACAGCGTGAAAAAAAAATATTTTCCTCTCGGACTTTGGGCTATTTATAAATGAAGCGGGAAACCGAAAAATATCCTAATTGTTATTGGAACAATGTATTCATCAATTTTTTCTCCGGGGCCCCGGGTATTTTCCCCGTTAACCCCCCCCCCTCTTGTCGGGCCTGGTGCCTCAGGTAACAAATACTAATTAAAAAAACTGATGTGGTCACCACACGACTTTCCTATAAAGAATTTCGACAAATTTTATATTTTCAAATTGAAGAAAAACATCCAATTCAAAAGAATATAGAGAAAAATTGTTATTTTGAATATATCTTGCTTTTTCTTCAAGATATGGAATTTTTTTCTATAAAAATCGTCGCAGGCAGAATTCGAATTCGAACCTAGATGATATTTGGACTTCATTTTAAATCATAAATCAAATATCTAATAAATTGTTAACATTAGAATTTTTTTTTATTTGAATAAATTATAAGAAAAACTATTCAAGATGGCGGATATACCCACTTTCGGTTTCTTTACAGGCCCATCTTTTGATTGAACCGAGCTACATACCAAATTTCAAGTTACTTACACACACATAGCTGACTTTTCATATTCTCTCGGTTCTATCGTGGTTCTATCAGAAGATGGGTCTGATAAAGAAACCGGAAGTGGGTGTATACGCCGTTTTTAATGTAAATTTTTATAATTATTTTATAGTTTCTTATAGAGATAATTCTTCCTAACAATTTATTTAAATAAAAAAATTGTGAAATGTTAACAGTTTATTAGAATTTAATTTATAATTTTAAGTGAATTCCATATATAATCTAGGTTCGAATGGTGCCAGCAACGATTTTTTTAGAAAAAAATTCCATATCTTGAAAAGAAAGCAAGATACGTTAAAAATAACAATTTTTACTGATTTACTAAAGGGGAAAGCAATATCGAGGCGCACAAATATAGGAGTTAGTCGATATGATAACGTAACCTCAATTTACCATATTTCGTTTATATCTTAACGAAATGGAGAAGACAAATTTCAAAAAAATTATAGCATGTTATGAAGTGAATACAAACGTTTATATAGATACTAATGTGTATTACTTAGTACTTTTACTATTATTTTTTTAAGCAAATAAAATTATAAACCTAAGCTTTCTGAATTCTCTATATTCTTTTGACTTGGATGTTTTTCTTCAATTTGAAAATAAAAAATATGTAGACATTCCTTATAGAAAAGTCGTGTGATAACCACGCCAATTTTTCTGATTCAGGAGAGGAGACCATAAAACATAAAAATCTGCAAAAAAAATTTTGCGAAAAAACCGCGATCGGTATACTTTTCTTATATAAAAGTAAAAAGTACATCTCATTGATCTAATGATATTTATTGTATCATATAAGCATTCATAATGCACCTGTCTTACACGTTGATATCTCCTGAATTAGGATATTATATAAGAATATCTGTCAATGAAACTTTTAGTAATAGAACTCAAAAACTCAATAGCGAAGTAATCTAATATTCGAACTTATAAAATTAATGTCACACCATAAGTAAAAACATACTATATGCAAATGTCCGACTCTTGTACCCAGATAGCACGTAAGCTTACGGCAAGTTTGCTTTTAACTTGTCATGTAAAGCTTAAAGCAAGTTTCAAACATGAAGCTTGAATTAACCTTGAATCAAACTTGAAACTTAGTTGGAAAGTTTGAAGCAAGTTTGCAAAATAAGCTTATTGCAAGTTTATTACCCAGGTAGCATGCAAGCTTACAACCAGTTTGTTTTTGACTTGGTTGTGCTTGCAATGTTAAACTTTCACTTTAACTATGAAACAAGCTTGTAATAAGCCTTGGTAATAAGCTTTAAAAAAATCGTAACAAGCTCTGCTATTATTTTGGCAACGGTGTTATCCGAAAGTTGCCGGAATGCTTCGTTAAGTAGCTATAGTCAATGTTGCCCAAGAATATTGCCCAAGTTAGTATACATTTGTACTGAATCAGCATATTTTTGCTCAAGTAAAAGTACGTCAATACTTTTGTAACTGATTTCAGTACGTTTTGTTTAAATAATAATTATAACAAAGATTGATTTGAAAGGTGCGCCATAAGTATATCTGTAACATCTTTTCATTGGCTAAAAAAGATAGATACATAAAAATCGTAATGTTAGTTTTTCCTACGAATAAACAACCTTGGTCTATGCAGTTTTAAAATTCGTTTTGTTCGAAGATATTGCAAAAAGTACGTTAACCAAAAAATCAGTGTTTTTCTAAATAGCGGCAACGATGGTTGAACTTATAGCCATTTTACCTTGTTTTTACCGTTGAATAGGAAGCTTACAATTTTTATTTTGATTGTTGCGGTTTGTTGTGTAACTACTATTCTTCGAAAAAAGTAAGGTGAGTATTTATTTTAAATCCTAAATGTAAAATTAATTAAGTACACTAATCGAGTAATTCAATTTTTGTTGAGGTTATGTTATACACTTGTAAAAAACCATACTTCTTAATCTTAAATAGTATGGAATGTTTTTATCACTGATATCTATTTTCATTTTAACAGTCAATTTATATGACTACTGATCTATCGATTCTTTTATATAAATTCATAATTTTCAGTTACATATCTTGAAATTATTTTCTGTTTTAACAAATTATTTAAAAAACCCGAATGGGCATAAATATGTTTATAACCTGAAATCAAAAGTAACATATCTTAACATTTGTTAATAATTTATATATTTTTGTATTAGTTTGATTAGTTGTATTAAATTCGACCAAATCGTTTTTCACTTATGCTATTTGTATTAACCACAGAAGAAGTAGACTAACAGCTAATAACTTAAAAAATATATCATTTTTTTTTTATTCAGCTATAATTAAATTTTCAATTTTGTTTTTGTATCTGGTATTTTAATAAACGGATTCACATTTCTTCAAGGTGAACATACAACACATTATTAAGAAAATATACATTTACTTTTATTCCTTAGCATGTTTTTGTTCTAGTTCAATTGTTTTTTTTCAGAAATCAAGGAAATCGATCCAATGTGGAAACTCAGTAGGAAAAACTACAATTGCTTAACGATTTCTTCATATATAGTTTATACTGTTATGTTATTTCTTTTTTAGTTTATATTATCTAACGCAATGTATTTTTTTATATCTTAATCCACTTTATTTTAGAAAATAAATCGATTCAAAATGAAAAAAATGCTTTTTTTCAAATTTGCCCAACACGCTTCTTTCAAGCTTGTTCAACATGGTTATTTCAAGTTTGCCCAACATACTTTATTCCAGCTTGTCTAATAAGCTTTTTTCAAGCTTTATAAAATAAGCTTGTGGTAGCGGTAACTAGTAAGCTTGAATTATGCTTGATATAAGTCTCCAGACAAGTTTGTTTCCAGTCTACATGATTGTTAAAACAAGTTTGTTTTAACCTTGTATCAAACTGACTGTGCTATCTGGGTAATATTCAGATGCTCGCTTTAAGGGTGTAAACGCAAAAACTAAAGTATAACAATAACAAAAAGCCCATAAACCGTCATCTCTAGAATAGTAATCTTATGAGTTGAATATTAAACACTTTACACCTTAACTTTCATGTTTTACTAAAAATTTAGAAAGGATACTACATCATGTAGAAAAACACATTTTCCACACGTAGAATATGATAATTTTTTTACATGACACATTTGATGTATAAAATTATTGAGAACTAGTGGAAAATACAGGTATAATGTGGGCAATAACATATATTTACAAGAAAAAAATTAATTCTAAAATGCAATAAATAGAAAGATAGACAGTACATGTATTTATTACCATAGAAATAGAATGGTAATTGACTACATTAGTTAATAAATGTTTTTAGATTTACTAAAGTAATACGCTCTAAGATTCGAAAATTTTAAAGTCATTTACAAAACGCAACAGATTCCCAGCTAACAGTGTCACGTCATATTGACGTCAATTTAACGTTACATCATTCGTGATTATTAAAGATGATGTGATTATGACGTAATCTATATGACGTCATATTTATATATTTATGCATGTTTATATATACATATTTAAAAAACTCGTCACTTATGTAATTCAATTATCTATATTTATTGAAAACAAAAAAATGTATGTGGTTTAAATATATACATCGTGTTAACAAACTAACTATTAAAACCATATGACTAAAACAGTAGTAGTATTAGATAACGCCAAAATGAACGTTACTTAGTACGTATAGTACGCGCTAATTATACGCAGGCGCAAGGAGCAACAAGCAAATGGACTAGAACGACCATAAATTATGATTATTTTCTTCCTTTTATTTAGAAATTAAAAATTACAATGCTTAACGATAGCAGTAACGAGAAAACCGCGAGGATGAACGCTTCTTAGTATGTATAGTGCGTGCTAATTATATACAGGCACAAGCAGCAACAAGCAATTCTGTTAAATGGACCAGAACGACCATAAATTATGATGGTTTTTTTCCTTTTTTTTTAGAAATTAAAAATTACTATGTCTAACGAAAGCAGTAACGAGAAAACCGCGAGAATGAACGCTTCTTAGTACGTATATTACGTGCTAATTATATGCAGGCGCAAGGAGCAACAAGCAATTCTGCCAAATGTACCAGAACGACCATAAATTATGATTAATTTTTTCCTTTTATTTAGAAATTAAAAATTATTATGCCTAACGAAAGCAGTAACGAGAAAACCGCGAGAATGAACGCTTCTTAATAGTACGTGCTAATTATTTGCAGGCGCAAGGAGCAACAAGCAATTCTGCCAAATGGACCAGAACGACAATAAATTATCATTATTTTTTTCCTGTTATTTAGAAATTAAAAATTACTATGCCTAACGAAAGCAGTATAACGAGAAAACCGCGATAATGAACGCTTCTTACTACGTATAGTACGTGTTAATTATACGCAGGCGTAAGAAGCAACAAGCAATTCTGCAACAATAACCACCACGTCAATATGACGTCGATTATTCGGCGTATGACGTCGCCGACCAAATATCACTTAATTTCGACGTTAATATGACGTTAGCTGGGTAGTGCAATCTACTATAAGAAAAAATCTATATACAAAGGATATTGTTTACTTCCTTTAAAACATATTTTTTCATTAACATGTTCATTTGATCGCTTAATGAATTCATATTTGTGTTATGTGGTGCTTCTAAATGTTTTGTTGTTTTAGAACAGAAGTTCCCAAACTTTTTGTGTCGTAGACCCCGTGCCATGTTTTTCGGTTTTAGGTAGACCCCCTATATACTTACCTGATATTGATTTTTTGTAAATTTCTAACTGTAGTGAAGTTTAGTGTTAAAAACTTAAAGTAAAAACACATATTAAGTTTTATACATTTATTAATTGAATTTAAATTAAAACTACTCAAAATAAAATTTTGTATCTGTTATATAAAATATACGTAACATAAAATAAACTAAGCAATATATAAATAAATGTTTTTAGTGAGAAGGATGAACCTGATGCTTTAATAATAAATTATCAACATTTGGCCTCCATTTTGTAAGGTTTAATCTTAAATCTCCTCGGTTAATATGATGTCCAGTCTGTTTCTTTTTTTCGTTAGGAGATTGGTAACAGCGCTGAACCCCCTTTCCACTAGGTATGACGATGGAAAGGAAATTAAACATTTCCTCGCTATATTCTATAATACGGGAAAATTAAGGTGTATGTTGTTTTGCAGCCAGAATTGCCGATATCCGTTTTTAAATTGAACCTTAAGTTTTTAGTTTGTACTTAGTTCAGTCAGTTACTCTTTTCCACTTCATTAAATTGTCTTTTAAAATTTTATCTTTAGTATCCAGAAATTCTAAAATAGACTCAAAAAGTGCAAGAAATCTTGTCAAACAGAAGCCTTTCGACAGCCAGCGTACTTCAGTGTGAAGGAGTAATTGATGAAAGTGTTCGTCATTTTCCTCACACACCTGCGCAAATAACCGGCGCGTATTCAACGCGTTGCTTCGGATTCGGTTTAGTGCATCAATGACTAATTGAAGAGATTCATGCAATCTAACACTCAAATTTTTAGCAACTAAATGTTGTCGGTGGATGACGCAATGTATTGCTAACACCCCTGACACATTTTGTTTTAAATAGCTTATAAATCCACGATAACGTCCAACCATGGCAGGTGCTCCATCTGTAGCTACTGATATTATACTTGATAAAGGGATTGCTTTTTCAATGAAGTAATCCTTCAAAACATGAAATATTGATTCACCTTTAGTGTCGGTTGTCAAAGTTCTTGAGAAAAGCAGTTCTTCGTAGATTTCTTGATAATAAAACGAGCATATGCTAATAATAATGCTGAATTACCAGGTAAATTTGTCTCGTCCAGTTGTATAGAAAAATGGGTCGTTTGCAAATAATTATACAAGAAGCTTTCAATATCAGAACTCATTTCATCAATACGTCTTTCAACAGTATTGTTGCTTAAGGGAATTCTTTTAATGATATCAGATGCAAGTTTGTGTAAAACAGTTTTTAGAACCTCTTTAACGGCTGGCAAAATTAACTTCTCTCCGATAGTATGCGGTTTTCCGGATTTTGCTATAAGTAGCGAGATATTGTAAGACGCCCGCAAACCATCGTCGTTTCTTTGTGACCTCAAAGCGAACATTCTGTCCAGCGTGGGTCTCTTCTGAAGTTTATCTTTGAGTGTTTGAAAGTATTTCAAATCTTTATCTGTTTTATCAGGGTGACATCTTCTCAGATGATCCTGCAGCTTAGATGGTTTCATAGCGTCATTGCCCAAAACTTTGTTGCATAAAAGGCACATAAGCAATTGTTTGTCCGACAATGATGGAATGAAGCCAAGTTTCAAATAATCAACACTGTACTGCCTACATTTCTGTTTACATTTGGACATGGCATCAGTCATCTGTGAGCAAAATTAATCTATTTAAATAAGACATAGGCATATGCGTACAGCCATATTTTAAATGAATGTGAGAAGGGGAATGTTATGAGTGTTACTTAAGGTTTTGATATGATGGAACTTTAAGGAAATTTGAAAGTAACATGACAAAAAATGTTAAAATAAAATATTATACAACGAATAAGAATAATAACAAATTGTTATGCGATTTATCTCTACGTACATTCGACTGTCATGTGTACAAATTCACTGGTTCCACTTTAGCAATAATACAAAATTTTAATTGTAATATAAAGAAGTATGTACAGTGCAATATCCATAATCCGAATTTCCGTAATCCGAACATTCCAGTAATCCGAACTGGCCCACAGTGTAACGACCAATGGACAAAAGTACATTTTTTTTACTTTTTTTGTGAAGTTATTTGGTAAGATATATGTATTTATAAAATAATAATAAATACCTAGCAAGGTCGTAAATAAGTAAATATTGACACACATATTTATTTATGTGACCGGTCAAAATATGTAGTTTAATTCCAAAATATATTTTTTTTAATGTTTCCTATATGTAAACATTTAAATTCTATGAAAAAAAAAACAAACAAATGAGAGTGTGGACTGGAAATTCTTCAAAAAACACGCAGCTGTACAGTTGTGGATTTCTTATTTTCTTAATTTATCTTTCAAAGTGGTAACATATTGTATGTTAATAATAAAATACATACGTAATATGTATCTATAGTTGTCTTTTTTTAGATTTTTCCGAAAACATTCCATAATCCGAACATTTCCTTGCAGCAATTAGTTCGGATTACGGAGTAATTATAATAACGATTGCTAAAACTTTCAAAAAGAAACTATTGAGGAGAACTCGTGTAATTTTGCATAATTTGAATATTAATACTAATAACTAAAGTCATGATTGGCGTAACTTATCTATCTTTACTATAACTACGAGTACAAAACTAAAATTTAATAAAAAATAATGTACTTACTTTTCTCCGGCACTCTCAAATAAAATAAAACTGATTCACTATAATTTGTGTGATAAAATACCAGTTTATATTTTTTTAAATATATTGTTTACTTTCATTTTCAAGATTCAGGAAACAAATAAACTTATTTGTCTCACATACGTATTTATAGAGTGACGATAATGGAACAAGTCAGTGCAAGTTCGCGAAGCTCTGAGACTGCGCGTATGCTTGTAACAAGATGATACTGGTATATCATTATGTGCAGGTTTTCAAAATGTATTGCGACCACAAAGCGAATGCCTAGGATCCTACAACTTATACAATTTTATAAACTTATATAATAATTTTTTTTATTTTTTAGGTACTTTTATAAATAATGTATATGTCTTTATATTATAAGATAGTACAATGTAAGTAAATACGTACTATCAGTGTATGTTGAGATCCACTATCGTGGATCTCCATTTTCATTTCATGGACCCCCAAAATTTTTTTTCGCTGACTTATATAGACCCCTTGCAGGTTGTCATAGACCCCTGGGGGTCGATATAAACCACTTTGGGAATGACTGTTTTAGACAAACAATGCGCTACTATAAAAAATCAAGTCAACAAGAATGAACTAAAGAGGCAGTATAAAATGCTGTGACCGTCATAAGATCTGAGCAACATAAAACTGCTAGGCGATTTAGAATTCCAGTAGCTTCTTTAAATAGTCGCATTAAAAGTGCGAAAACAAAAAGCCTCAAAAAGAAGCTAGGTAGATTTTCTATTTTTACAATCGAACAAGAAGATGCTTTGGTAGAACGTATTTTATAAATAGAGTGTCATACCATGAGTTTGATTCCCCAGCTTTAAAATTTGCTGAGTACAATAAAATACGTTACAGCTTGTTTAGCAGGCAGGAATTGGTTGTATCTGTACTTACGGCGTCATCTTGCTACCTCTATCCAGCTAAATTCAACAAAGTTTCTGTACAAACTTTTTTTGGTTTCTTATATCCCTTTTATCTAAGCAGTATCTATAACTACGAACAGACTGACATCACGACTGTTCCTAACAAACCCATTAAAATAATTTCTTTGAAAGGAAAGAAACAAGTGAGAAGTTTTAGTTCTAACGAAAGTTGACACTTATAGTAACTATAAAAATCTGTGTAAATGCAATAGAGCATTATTCTCCCACTAATTGATATACTACGTGTGCGATGCAACCCCGTATATAATGGGTTGTGAACTAAAAGTATTATTGTAGCCTTTGATAAGTCAGGATGGATGACATCCAAAATATTTTAAGCCAAAAAGTTATCGAGCAATATCAAATGCTGCAAATAATTAAAAAAAAAACAAGCATTTGTCTCTATAGTCCTGTAATGTATTTCCGATCTTGATTTAGCTTCTGCAGAACTTACAGAACGAGAAATGCTTATTAACAGCATAGTGGCTGTATCGTCAGAAAGCATTGAAGTTATACAGGATACACCAAGTTCAGCTCGTATGAGTATACCACCTTCATCAACTTTTTCTTATGTATCCAAACAAATAAACTGTTTTAAAATTACGCTATAAATAATATGCTCGTATAAACGACACCAACTAGTATGCACAAACACAAGTGTTCCTCCGAGTGTCACCATCTACTTTTGCGGAACAGGTTTTGGAACAAAAGTTCCCGTAATAAGTTTTATCTTTCTAGTATATAGTCTTTGATAGAACGTACTTTAAATCGAAAATATAAAAGCTTATATAAAAAGCGATGCCATACATTACATGATTTTCTTGTGCATTCAAAATATGAACCTGTCGGTAAAAAACAATGTGCGTCTATGAATATATACTTTTGTTATTGTTTTATGAAATGAACTAAACATACTTTACAAAATTGTTTAATCTGTATTATATTATAACTTTGGTATGAAATCGGGCTTCTGGCTCACAAAATAAAAAATTAGTCCATTGGGTGTGACATAACCGTTACACTACTCCTCCAAAATAATCTTGCTCATTCTTAGCAAATATGTGTTAGTCAAGCTCAGTCTGTCTCCGTATAGTAACATGCAAGAATTTATCTGTTGGATCCAATATATTTGAACTCTCTTTACCAGTAGAAGTGACAGAACAGTAACTGAACACAGAGATTCATAAATAATCGCGTCTTTAGTATATTCTATAAAGAAGTGCAGTGGTGTACTGACACATTTGGCAAGTGTGTTCCAGTCTTCGAAGCGGGCCCCAGAAATTATAACTGTGATTGGTTATCTCCGATATTTAATATACAAAAACCGTAATATCAAATAAAACTATTAAAACGACCGCAGCAGCTTTAATAACCCAGTCCTTAATACGATATGAAATATCAGTGCATTTGTTTGAAATAAAAATGTTTAAACAGAAACGCATGCCGGCGATCATCCTCCGCCCAAACGTTCCACAAAAAAACCTAAAAATTTCTCATCTAACTTCGACATCCCATAAAGTATAACTCATGCAACTTGCAGAAGAACGGATAGCAAAGAAAAAAGAGAAAAAACAAATTAAAAAATAATTCAAACAAAATTGGAAGATACAAAGATGTTGAGAAGAACTTTATTTAAAACTACGTCGTCGGGTAGGTTTTCCACCAGTTATAGCAAGAATCAATCAAGAAGATGGACTCACAAAAACAGGGTTCCAAAAAATTTGAAATCTAATCTTTTTTTCTTTAATTCAAAATTATACACAATTATTAATTTTTGTAGTTACACAAAAAGTTTCAAAAGTATAGGACATATTTTATAACATACGCTATAACTATAGACGTGCAGGATGGCGCAATAAGAAAAAATCTATTATTAATTGCGTGCGTTGTAATGATTTTATTTTTTAATCAATTCATTTAAAATTACTATGATACCTCTTTCACATTAAAGAATGGTAGCTTGTAGAAATTTCGCTTAAACACAAAATATGTATACATCTTATTGAGCCACCTGATAAAAGAAACAATACTATTACGTTCAAATAAAATCATATTTCCTCAATGTAAACATTGGTAAAGATTAAAATTAATACGCAGCCTTTAAAAAAGTTGACAATATAGAAACAATTTAAAATTCGACGACTCACAAATGTATAAAAAGTCAATTTGAATCGGAATCACCACATATTTTTTTCCTAACGTTAAGCCTAGCCTTTTTAGCCCTCTTCCTAAATTTTTCGTAGGGATAGTCGGGATCATCAGAACTAATTTCGTTATAACTATTATTTACCGATCTACTAGAACACGGTTTGTGGCTTTTAGAGCTGTGAATTGTGTAACCACTACTACTTGAGCAAGGCCCAGTTACAAAACCGCTATCGGGTGTACTTATCTCACTGTTGCGCTTCTTGATCGGCGTACAGTCATATTCGCATTCACTACTATCACTGTCATTTATATATGTATTACTGTTCAAGTACGACTCACTATTCACAAATTCGTAAGCGTCTTCGTTTGTAAATTTTTCTAAACACGGACCCTCTTCATTTTGACAAGAATTATGTATTATTACAGATGTTTTAGTATCGTTATTCAAAGAAGATGTAGAAGGAGCCTCAACTCGTATATAATCTTCATTCCTTAATGCTACAACGTTACCGTTATTATTATGATCGTTGATTTCTAAAGTATTTAAACACATATCGTGCGTTCCATTTAATGGAGTTGGTAGGATGTTAACAAAATTCTCTTCAGAATTTGTCGTATTTTCTAAACATCTATTAAGAGGTATGTCTTCGTCAGAATCCTGTTCAACTACACGAAAAACAGTGGCCGAACTAGTTATACCCGTACTTGTACTAGGACCATCAATAGAACTGCTTGAAACGCTATTTTCACAAATATCTTTAAAGTTTTGTTTTGTTTTGCATTTTTTCGACCTCGTCATTCGTTCGGATTTGTCCACATGCAATTTATGCTTACGATTCTCTTTATCGAAGTAAGAATTACTTAATGGAGATGAAGATCGATCGTTCTTCTTGCTGCAGGCTTTCTTACTACTACCATTATTTTTTAAATACTTTGTGTTAGAATTTTTTGATTTATGCGATGGTTTGCGTTTTCGCCGATTTTGTTTTAAATTAGATCTGAAACAGAAAATAAGATTAGTTGGAAATCGTTATTGAGTATATACTATGTGACATTGAAATTGCAACACCAAGAAAGGGTAAGAATCTTGTGACCAAATTTAGCAGTAAAGTTTAGCTACTCCATGGTAAAAGATTAACATTAGTCTCTTCAAATCGGTCCATAGAATGTCTTCTTATGTGGGGACGGGCATTATCCTCCTGTAAAAGTGGGTCTTCCAACTGGTGAAAAAATAGACCAATATGAGGTCCTACCATCTGGTTAACCTGTCGCCGAATGTTCATATTGCCTTGGATGAATACCAAACGAAACTTACTCCCATAAGCTATAGCAACTTCTGATTCGACCATAAATTGTTCAAAGAGTTACATGACGACCTTAATTACCTAACCATTGATCGGCGATTGATCTGGTACAAAAATCGGTCTCTTATTGCGACGATGGTGGTCCTGCACCTAATTTGTTTGCCTCCGTCCCCCAGTTCCATGTCTACGACAGTTCTGACCTTTCCTATAGTACATGCTTGATAACAGCGCCTAATAGTGAATTGGTTCCGGTTAATAAAAACGTCAGATATGCCATTAACTCTAAATCCATTTATATAAAAATTTAATCATTTACTACCTCTGAATAGACCTTCCCGCCAAGTTTGATCACAAAATTCCCACCCCTTCTTCATTTGTAGTTACAAAATAACAGACAAACCAATAGTATTTTGATAATCTGGGATCGAAGAAAAATGTTTAGACACAAGGTTCGAATAAATTATTTTTCATTATTCAATCAATCTGATATATTCCTTATCGCCTTCAGTTACTTATACAGACAAAAATGAGTAAAATGTAATTTCACAAAAAGCTACACAAAAAATTATGCACGTTACTCTCGCCGAATGTTTCATAGCATAATTCACTTACATTCAACCGTTCGTTGTGTTATGCTTTACTTTGGACGCTTGTTACGTAAATGTTATTAATACACGTGTAGCAGAAACATTCCAGACCTTTTAAAAAACCATAAAAATTAAAGAAAACCTACTTATGTACAGAACTGGAAGACTTGTGATGTGCCATTTTCGCTAATCGACTTCTCTTCTGCGCTATCAATTGTGCAATTCTATTTGGTTTTTGCTTCTTACTACTTTCATCAGTTAATCGCTTATTATGATATAACACTTCCCAAGGAAAATACGTATTATCCTTAAAACACAACAAAATCAATTACACAAAATAAGTAATTTTCATAAAAACCAACTTGGGCTTGATTATCACTATCACTGTCAGTAGTTAATGTAACCTCTGACTGGGAATCCCAACCTTCAATTTCTCGTTGTATTAACGAATCGAAGAAAGCCATCATTCTAGAATCCTCTTGAGTTGATTGATCACTATAATCGTGCGAAATTCTTTGGCCAGTATGTCCAACTAGATAAATATAATCATCGTGAGAATATACACTTCTCGGAGCATCTAAGTGTTCCTTTAATAAAGAACCTTCCCAATTACCAATAGGCAACGTACTCCACAACTGAAACAAAATAATATTAAACAAAGCAAACACATTGAATCATTGGTACCTTAACCATTTTCTCGACACCAGAAGAAGCAATTAAGTTATTGTGTTTATTATAGCGTACTTGATTCACAATAGATCTATGTCCTCTTAAAACGACATGCGACATACCCCATTCGGCTGTGACAAAGTCCCCATAATTAAAGAACTTCATTCTAAATAAACTTACATGTCCCTTTTGGAATACGCCACATATAGAGATTAAAATCATCTGAACCGCTTAAAATGTACTCATCATTGTCTCCTGCAAAGCAGCAAGTTTTCATAGTACAGGAATTGTAATATTGAGGATGATAAAATTGACATATTGCACTTTGACTTTGCGTTGCATATAACACTGGTGGTAATCTGCGCCGCAAAGCGAGTAGACGCGATCCGTTCGAATTAAAAGATACGCTAATGCCACTTACATCTCCCGCAGTAGAATCGTAATGTATCAAAACTCTAGCAAAAAAAAGAATATATAAAATCGCCAAAACTGCGAAAATAAACTAACTCTTTGGGTTTTCGATAATCCCATAAAGATATGCCTTCTTCGGAATTTGCTGTTGCTAACAATCGAGAGTTGAAGGGATTAAACATCACAGAATGAAAGCCAGTCTTTTGCTTTGCAACACACAAAGGATCTATAAAACACAATTTTATTGCAACAACAAATAATATACAAAATATTTACCAGAAGTATTTGATTCTCTAATATCAAACACTAAAATTCTACCATCATCACCTGCAGTTGCTACTATATAATCGTTCTGGGGATTAACACTTAGTCCATAAACTGGTTTCTTATGTAATAGTTTAACAACAAAATTTGCTCTGAAATTATTATAGATTAAATGTAACATAAAATATGAATCCTGAACAAGTTACGTTTTTAAATCATGGATAATCACTTGATCATCATTACCCCCAGAAAATATTTTGGAATTTGTTGAATCAAATGCCAAACAGAATATATTGCTGATGTGATTGGATTCCATACATATTGGAGCACCTTTTCCATGTATTGCTTCAGGTATCGACCATAATAGTACCCGTCTATCGTCACCACCTAAACATCAAAATTAAAATTACTATTAATTGCAACATTATTTTCATCAATACCAGTTTATAAAATTGGCATTACGGCATACATTACTTAACATATTGAAATAATAACGTTAGAACATACTTAAATAAAATCTTAATAACATCGTAAGATGAAACGAAGTTTTTGACAACTTAAAATTAAGCAAAACAATTACGTAAGTAAAAGGTAATTATGTTCTATATATACCAAAAAAATACAGAAGACAAAAAAAGGGCATCCACAAAATAAATTTAATTTTGCAATTATATCTTAATATTATAATCTATTACATAACTAACAGCTTCACAATCCTTCAATTGTTACTAAAACAACCACGATGTTTCAAAATGCCCTATAAAAATCAACGTATTACTAATAAGAAAAAAATAAACATGTTAATGCTGAAACCGAAGTTGCAAACTTTTCGCCATTTGTCATTGCTATTGGTCGTTAAGACAAATCTTGGCTATTTAAATATTATTGTCAGATGGCATTTATGCTCTCTAAACCTGTAATTATTACTCTGCTTGTGAGCTTCCCAAAATTGACAAGGACGTGTCTTTGACCTATTGTCAATACCAATCAATTACCTAGCTTTAAGCCCGACCTCGCGAGCCGCCACTGAGTAATATACAAGGTCGCTCATAAGTATATATATTTACATACAAGGTGTCCCAACCTTGCGTGCTCGAACGATATCTCTATAACGGTATATTTGAGAGGAAACTGGAAGAAATTGTACGTATTCAAATGGAGCATAATTTAAACATAGTTTCAATCATACAAAGTGAGTCAATAAGTCGCAATTAGATAAACTTATATATTTTTAATAGAACGACCTAATTTTTTTAACATTTTTGAATCGCACGATTTAAACGTTTCAAAAAGTTAAATGCAACATAAGCTCTATCTCTTGCGGTTTTCGACATAGAGAGGCTTCGAATTCCATAAAATTGGTTTCCTAAAAATTGAACGTTTATACAAGGTGTTCAGTTTTGAAACATCAATTTTTTTTATCGAAAATTTCAAATCTAGCCTATACATTTTATTATTGATTTGGATAGCTTGCACACATCTTTCATTTTTATAAACCTAAATCCTATACCTAAATCCTACAGTTTTTAGGATATTATTATATAACAACTGACTGAAATATAAATTTCGTTTTATCTCAACTCTAGTAAACTATTCAAAAATAATTCATTCATCATTATTTAATTTTCTTTAACAATAGTGTAATAATTTTTAAATTACAGTTTTATCTAAATAGTTTCTTACCCGTTGAATGAAATGAGCTAGTGCACCACCATGTTGAAACCATAGGTTTCTTATAGTTACTAAGGGAATATTATCGAGAAAATATTGTAAGAGTGTTTGTAATAAATGCAAATAGTGATCAGCATTTACATTACCTTCCAAGAAATATGAACCGACAATTTGTTGACTAAGAATACCTGTCCAAACGTTTAAAGACCAACGATGGTGATGATCCACATGTCTAAAATGTGAATTTTGCACATCATAATAATGAAAACTATGACGATTAACGAAACCGTTTTTGCAAAACGTTGATCTGCCGAAAATAGAATGTTAGATGGAAAGTTACGATTTATCTGAATTTTATCCTGTATCCAGTGACAAAAAGTAAATCGTCTAATAATGTCGTTATCGTCAAGCTCTTGACCTCTTGATACGGGTGAAATTTATTCCGAATTATTCGCGACACCGTAGATTTAAAGATATCTAAAGTCCGCTCTAATTGTCTTACTGAAACGTGTAATGGTAATGGTAAATGAAGATTCGTCAGAAAAGAAACATTGGGAATTTCTATTACTCTTTCGCAAAAAAAACATTTTAGAATACCTGTCTGGCTCAAAAATCTCGTGATGACTTGCGTACTTAAGTAAGATCTAAATTTGTTCTTTAAAATTTTGAAGGTGGTTGTATTGTGTAAGTTTAAATCCTCACCAATTTGCCTAGTGCTAATGCTGAGATTAACAACGACAGTCGTAATAACATTTACTACGTCTTCTTGTACAATAACTTCTTCCTCGACTAAATTTAAATTGTGCTCTAAACAGGACTTTCACGGCTTAAAAACAGATCCATATTTTTCATGGTTTGATATTATGTTCTGTATGGTGGATATGGCGGGTATCGGCTGATTTAGATATGAGACACTAAACAAGTCGCGAACTGCGTGCACACCACTACCGTTATAAAACCACTTCAGGAATAATACTTTTTCACTAATGGTGTAAGACATTTTAATTACTGAAAAACAGAATCATTTTAAGTTTACAACAATTTTGTACTCTTATGTTTTGGCCCTAAAACAATAAGAGAAGCAGGAAATTGCATAGACAAGATTTTAAATGTAAACTGCTATTACCGAGCGACCGAATCAACACCCGGTATATATGTATATTGTTGGAAAGTATAACTGGTGTATGTTCCATTTTACTCTTGTTTTTGTCTGCTTATAAAGCATGTTAATTTTTGCTGCATCCTAAAATACGTGCACAAATTTTGCTGAATTTGTGCAATACTGCGCATCGTTTGTTTGTGACACTAATACGATTA
This sequence comes from Aquatica leii, assembly GCA_035610365.1. Lineage (NCBI taxonomy): Eukaryota > Metazoa > Arthropoda > Insecta > Coleoptera > Lampyridae > Aquatica > Aquatica leii. The sequence goes on from CM069432.1 coordinate 55,432,565, forward strand.
GAGTAAAAATTTTTTAGTTTTTTATTTTTAACCATTTTGAGAGTTCATTGTCTAAAAATCTAAAGTATCTAAATGTTTTTTTCTCTTTCTCATTTCTCATCTAATTTAATATATAGCATAGGTTAAAAACTCCAATATATTAAATTAAATTGCGATTAAGTTAAAATTATTTAATTACGCCCAACACTGAATAATGTAGTGGTTGTCTTGCTATACCTGTTGATATAGTACAACAACGCTATAACAATGATGCAATGTACTATCTTCAAAAACTTATTTGGAGGTAATACTACATGTACAACAAGTTAATAGATTAGAAGTTATAGTACAAATACGATAATTATCGTATAATTCGCAACACTGGCACGCAGGCCGAAAATAAAACAATAAATAAAAACACATGCGCTAGCCATGTCCCAAGCGCGCTGGCTATACAGTCGGGCTACAACCTGTTACACTGTCTTTCTTTAATGTTACACTGCTACGTGCAAGTAAAATAGCGATAGATACAATGGGCGGATGGCACATGAAATTCGCAAGCAAGGAGATTGAGAATTTCCCTGACTAGTGAAACAATTGCATGTTTTCTCTGATTTTTCCATGATTTCCCTGACCATTTTTAATCCCCTAACATTTCCAAGTCGCTGAAAACCGTGTGTGGGAAACGGCGCCATGGTCAATTTTCTCTTGAACGGCATATACACCACCCACACTGAATTATGGTATGGGGTTTTATAGCCTATGGTCTCGTTTAGTATTCATCTGAGGCAATTTGAACGCCCGGCGATATGTTAACGAGGTGGTAGAAACCCATATACTTCCATTTCTTCAGCAGTTGAAAGACCCACTTTTCCAGTAGGATAATGAACAGGTTCGAAGAGGCCAAAATTAATCTCTTACCACCCAGATCTCCCGATCTTTCACATCTTCCACAGACGCAGGAAGCTCTCCGGCATGAATTGAAAGTTGCTTGAGATACAATCACACAAGAAAAAATCGACTACCTGTTGGAATAGATGCCACGAAAAGTGAAAGAGTGTCGGGAAGTGTGATCCCAACACATTAAATAAAAATTATGTTCATTTTTGTTCCTTTTCTTTAAAATCTTAATCATTTACTACCTCTGAGCAGATAAACGTTGCTGCCAAGTTTGGTCACAAAATTTCCACCCCTTCTTGGTGTTGCAACTTCGATGTCACAGAGTATAGTATGTATTGAACTGTTTTACTACAATTTGATAAAAGACTTAGTTTTAACAAAAATTAATTGTTCAATAAAAAAAATCGGACACAACGACTGCATCAGTAATATCGCACTAACGAAAAACAGAAAAAGTTTGACCAGTGCTCAAGTGAGAATCTAAGACCCATGAAAGACTTGGCACCTAATAAATTAAAGCTTTAATCATAAATACTTCACTTCTCTAGTAAAGGTTTATAATAAGTTTAAATAAGTATGTAAGAAACTGATAAATAAAAGTGTTTCCAATATTTTATTGATTTTTCATGTGCTTCTGTTTTAGAATGTTTCATTTTCTAATACAAAAATGAGTCAAATAAAATATACAAAATACTAAAAGAATACCTAAGAAAAATTTCATATGAAATACTGAAAAATATTTTTCCATACACTTATGACTTTACCCTAAATGTTGCAATAAGAAGACCCTTTGGGATTAAGTATTTTATACCCTCAAATTAATTATGAGAGCAAAAAATTGAAGAAGGCCAATCTCGACCATCATTCTCACTTAAAGAGCTGAGGTTTGTATAAAAAGTTTATTAAGACAACACCTTTACCTGTATTTTTGTCTGTTTGCAACTGCCCGTAGCAAATTTTTATAAAAAATGCTTTTTATACCAAAACAAAAAGTAAATACTTAAACTTTACTATTATAGATATTCATCAGCAAAAATGATTAGAAAAAGACTCAAATGGCATCAATTAATGAATGAATGAATAAGGAATTGCAGTAATAAAATAAGTCGACTTAAAGGAATTAATAATTAAATCGACACGAAGATGATGCACATCTCAAGTATTAATTTGTACCGAAGATGTAATTGCATTAACACTATGTATTAAATGATTGATGCAGTGAAAGAAAGTACAGTTAACAAATCAGTGGTAATAATGAACCTGATTGGATTTATCTGAGATTAATTTCTTTAATAATTGAAAATGCAAATAAAGTTCACTAACAAGTGATTACATTATTGGTTTTTTTCATGCTTTTAGCAAAGTTTAAGGACAAATATTTTAATTAGTTATAACCCTTAATAATCTGTAAAATTATCTTATCATGTAAGCATTATGTCTTATTATGTAAACAATATTGCTTTAATCAAATACGGTTGTTTAATTATTCTAAATCAACAATTTTTCAAGCTGGAAAAAATGAAATAATTGTATTCAGTCATTACCTTAAATATAAGACATAGTGGGAAGATATAAAAATAAACGTCCCAAATTCCCACTACTCAAGCCAAGAAATAGGTGTATAAATTTTCATCCCCTATAAGTTACTTACCAGAAACAAGAAGTTCCCCTTCTGTGGAAAACTCGATGGCGTTAACACACCCATAATGGGCAAACAAGTCTTTTCTATACAAATTCTTGGCTCTTGCCAGACGTTCTTTGAATAATTTATTTTTTATCACTAATTTATCGTTTATTGGTCTATTAATTATGTAGCTCAAAGGATTTATAGACGATAATTTGGGCATTTTCACAAATACACTAACTGCACCTTTTATTTAAGAAAATCTCTTCACCAAAACTACTAAATACTAAAACGTCAAGACACTTCGAACATACATCATAATCAGCTGTGAGAACCAACAACATGGGATAATGCGTTCATCGAATCTTTTCACTCGTCACAATATACTAATACAATTCATATACAATTTTTCTCAATAACTAAACATACTTATTTCGTAGTTCACAATAATTTTCCAACTATAATTACTTAACAATTAGAAACCTGCTACATTATTTGAAAAGTTGTCAGCAAGGTTACGAGAAATCGTACGAATACAAGTTAACCTAACTTCACGATTAGAAAATTAGTTTGTTATTTGAATAGCATAAATTCGAAGTAAAATATAAACAGTTTATATTTGGTTAACGTTTAATACACATTTATAAACACTGCTCAATAATAGTTTTTATTAATTTATTCTTTATAGAAATGTAAATATTAAATGAGTATAGACCAGTTTGTTACTATATTTGTATAGATATGTATTTTTCACAAATAGCGCTCTTAAAAAAATAGTTATTGGCATAAAATAGTACGTATTATATATAAATGGAAAAAAACACAAATATATTTTACTCTTCTCAGAACTTAATATTAAAGCTACTCATCATTTTAGTTTTCAGTCATATTCAAAAGAACTGTAAATAGTGTAGTTATATGATACTGGTATATTGAGGTTAGTACTTGCTGCTTTTCTTTTCTAATGGTATTTGAATAAAAAAAGTTGCAAATACGATACTATTTTGACATTCTTAATGCCTTTAATTTATTAACTAAATTGTTTTGTACTAACTACTAGATTGACTAGGGTTACTAAGCAAAAATGTTCTAAGTGATAAAAACTAAAAAGATATGTTATATCTTGTGGCAGAATGTTTTGAATTCGCGCCAACTCATGAATGCGAAGTTAGGTTTTAGATGTCGTTTTTATGTCGTTATGTGTGCGCGAGTTAATTAGATGCATATGTTGATGTTATGAACGTTATGGACGATTATAAAATGGTGGATTTAAGATTTTATGTGTGTGTATATATTCCATCAAATTACTAAAGCGTCGTGGTTGTGTTTAATATACCAACACATCGGCCTCGTGGTACTAAATTACCACAATCTGACTATTTTTTGTACATATAGGACTTTTTAACACCCAGTGAGCAAAATGCTACTTTATTGTGGCACTTTACTACTACTCATGTTACCTGTTACCAGTGTTGTGCATTATCTAGATGAAATTATATAAATAATTCATCTAGATAATTTTTGATCATCTTTTTCCTTATCTAGATAAAAGTATTGAACATTATCTAGATGATTATCTTAGATAATCTTTCGGTTATCTATCATGAAATTATCTAGATGATTTTTTAAAGTAACATACATTTTTTGTTTAGATTCGTTGTTTTGTAATTTCTATATTTACAAACATAATATTGTTTGTAATGTCTGTGGTAATGTAATACGGTCCAGATCGCTAAAACCTGATAAATAATCGCCGTAGATGCTTCGCATTTTTGCAGCTCTTTTGCTGACAAAAACTAGACTCACATGACCTTGAGCGTAAATACATGCAATACAAGATATAAACAAAAACACAACTCAAATTACTTAATAAATAATAAAATAATTACAATAATAAACTTTTTGATATACATACGTACATTTATTCAATACATTATCTTGCACGATTCAAACATTGAGATTAACAGCTACTAATTTTGTAGTTTTGAAAATTTAATTAGTTGAAGTGCCTACACAGCAAAACTATGCCTAAATAAAAAAAATGCTTGATTGAGAAAGAGAAAATTCACGACTTTTTGAGCAGTTGAAAGTGACAAACCTCGATACACGTGATTTAGAGTTCTTTTAGAAGACTATTTAAGTCATGGAGCTTTTAGCTTACTCTTTAAATCAACTTGTTGAGTAAGTAATATTAACGTTAAATTAAAGTCGCAATAAGATCCTAATGTAGATCGACCGCGTAGACTAAAAACGCTCCTATATAAATCTATGATGTAAATGATTATATGAGTACAATTACTGACAACCTGTCAAATATAATTAAGAAAACTGCATTTGGATTTGTTGCACTTACAATTACAAAAAATACCGAGCAGAGCATAAACTGTTTAAAATAACCCAAATTTTGTAGAAGAAACAAAACCGTTTGCGTTTTTTTAAAAGACAAAAGCTAATTCTTTAAGTGATCGCTGATGTAAGTTTTCAAAATTTAAAATACAATAAATTTTTGAGGATTAGTTGGTTTTTTGTGAAAAATTTGCTTAAAATATCGAACTACAAATGATAACTTAAATTTAAAAAGAAAAAGCAATAATTCAGGGAGTGTGACTAACGGCTATGAGCGATAATTTTTATAATTTTTTAGGTTCAAACTGATGTCGATATCAAAGCCAGATTTTTCCTAACTGTTACAAAGGAAAACTAATTAAGTTTACTAGACACTTCTGCATTTGTAAAAAAGTTATTGATTAAACATATCAATTTCGGCGCTAAGTAAAAGACTTTATAGTCCTGATTCCTGATAGTGTAAGTTTTGCTTAGCAATGAAAATTACCGGTGTGAAGTGTTAGCCATAGATTTCAGCCATAGAAATTAATTTCAAGTTTCACATCCTAAAAACGAATTAGAACTATTACAAAGTGTTATTTCATTCAATACTGTTACTAAATAATAAAAACAATCATTATTTATTAATATTTAAAAAAAAAAATTTTTTAACAACTCTCACAGATAAAACCATTTCCTGCATTAACGCTTATTTTTCGCAATGACGTGCAATTATGATTTTTCTGCAAATTTATGTACTTATAGAAAATGCATTAATAAACAACATATTTTTAATTATAGAAATAACTACATCCTAATTTTTTGATATGTTGTTTAATAATGCATTTTCTATACGTATGTAAATTTGCAGAAAAATCAGAACTGCACGTCATTGCGAAAAAACGACTTTAATTAGGTCCCGTTGGCATTCGGTATCGTGAGGTGCAACCTCAATTTTGAATCGAATTATTTTTAATTATAGAAATAACTACATCCTAATTTTTTTATATGTTGTTTATTAATGCATTTTCTATACGTATGTGAATTTGCAGAAAAATTAGAATTGCACGTCATTGCGAAGAATCGACTTTAATTTGGTGCCGTTAGCGTTTAGCATCGTGCCGCGCAAGCCCAACTTTGAATCGAATTATTTTTAATTATAGAAATAACTACATCCTAATTTTTTGATATTTTGTTCATTAATGCATTTTCTATACGTATGTGAATTTGCAGAAAAATCAGAATTGCACGTCATTGCGAAAAATAAGCGTTAATGCAGGAAATGGTTTTATCTGTGAGAGTTGTTAAAAAAATTTTTTTTTTAATATTAATAAATAATGATTGTTTTTATTATTTAGTAACAGTATTGAATAAAATAACACTTTGTAATAGTTCTAATTCGTTTTTAAGATGTGAAACTGGAAATTAATTTCTATGGCTGAAATCTATGGCTAACTTCACACCGGTATGAAAATTTTGAAAGGACCATATTGTATCAAGAAATTTGTTTTATATTTTACAATAGTAGGTCATTAAATCAATAAGATTTCTGTCATGTTTTTTTCGATTTTCATTTTTTTTCAATCTGTCTCAGTTTTTTGATTAGTTAATTTAATAAACAATGAATTGGTATTGATGATGATGATAATTAAATGGTAACAATTAATTATTACCTGTTTGTACCTATTTGATAGCACCATCTATCGTATTATCTACGTAAATTATAGATTATCTTATCTATTATCTAGATAAATTCTTCAACTTTTATCTAAATCGTTATCTAGATAAAAAAATTGGAAATTATCTATTATCTCATCTAGATAAAAATTTAATTATCTATGCACAACACTGCCTGTTACCCAATCAACAAAGAAACGTTTTTTTAATATTTTTTTTAACGTTTTGAAAAGGTATATTTACATGTTTAAAAGCATTGCAAAAACGTCTTAATGGCCAAATTTACGCTGCAAGTGCAAAAACGTTATTTAAATATAAAAAAAATGTTTTAGAAAATATGTTTAAAATGTATTTAAAATATTGTAGTATCAATGAATAGATAAAATATTTTTAAAACGTAACAAACACATTTTTCTAAAAAAACATTTTTTATTTCAACTATTTTAAAACGTTGTAACGTTTTCAAAACATAAAAAAAACATTTCCTTGCTCATTGGGCAGGAATTCATATATTGGCTTAAGTAGCTAATTGGCCACCCAAGGAACTTGTTTAGAGCTTAAGTACGAATATACAATTTTTTACCACTCAAGAGCCGTCAACAATGCCTCTTAATTAGTATTATTGTTTCTTTAAGCCGATTTTGTTACTTTATGGAGAGCTTACAAAAATTTAATACATTGTTTTCATTACCTTTAACACATAATAACAACCATAAGGGACACTCAGTTTCCCGTGCAAAAAAATTGAGAGCGCATGTGCTAGTTTGCACACATAAGAATATGACGGTCGTGAATCTATGGTTTCTGACAAATTAGGTTATATTTGGAATTCTTTTGTATTTACATCTTTTATGATAAATAAACGTCAAGGATTTACAAATGCAGTACTTGAGTGCAATACAAACAATTATGCTTATGATAAACAATTTCGTTTGTTGAAAATTATAGTGACAAAAATAACGTCATTACACAATTTATATTTATGTTAAAATTCGTATTGTTGGCTGCACGGTGTAATGAGTTAAAAACATAAATAATACCAATAATACAGACTAGACTAAATACCACAGCATTCTTTTCCGATAAGAAAATTGTAGTTTAAGCATTTGTTAAATCGTCAGAATTTTTTTAAATGCATAATAAACAATAATGAGGATGATACAGTCATTTGAATTACTTTGCAAATGTGGTCAGCTTAAACAGATAACTAAACTATATTTCAATTATATATCTAAGTTAGTTAACATAATCGATTTGTTGTCTAAAAAAATGCATTCTACTAAAAGAAATTAAATCTGGCGCTACAATACAATTTTCAAAATGGCCGAAGGTCACTCATTTTCCGGACTGCAATATCAAAGGTGCCGACAGAAGTGTACCTTATGGTTGTTATTATGTGCCTTTAAGCTATTCTTTATACTTTTTCGTAGTATTTTAAGACCTTCGACGTGTTTGTTGTAAGGTTTTTATTTGACAACACAAAATTGATGACAAAGGTTGAATCCTTATTGACAAAATGTGCTGTGAGTTCATAAAAAAAGATTTATTTGTAATATATGGTCTACCGTTATACAGTGAAAATGATATTTGAGGAAATTTTCTAAAGAAAAAAAACAGAAGACCAAATATTTTATTTACTCTGTTGATCGTGTTTTGTCGATTTTCAGTATTATCTAAGAAATGTAAGTAAGTACGATTAGTTTTCACCGTGGGGTTCATCACCCAGTAAATATAGTGTACCGCGATTGGTAAAATGTAGTAAATATTTGGTAAACATTGGTACATATCTTAAATGTGCTGTACCAAATTTGAGTCAACCCCTCGGTTTGCACATAACCAAACACTCAATAGTTATTTATTTAATCATTTAAAAGTACCTACATTGTATGAAAACTAATTGTACTAGATACTACCAACAATACTACTTCAATTTTTTGTTGATATTTTTTTCGAATCTTTTTTTTCGTGTAAACCCAAACCACAAGGAAACATTTTTGAAATGTTTTTTTCGTTTTACAAAAGATATATTTACATTTTTAAAAACATTGCAAAAACGTCTTAATTGCCAGAATTACGTTGCAAAGTCAATATTAGAGAAACATTCTAAAAAATGCTTAAAAAATATTATTTATATATATTTATAACATTTTACAAATGTTACATTAATGTATACAAAATGTATAATCAAGGGTTTTTTTTAATATTGCAATATGCTTATAGGCAGTTCTACAATCATGGTATAAATGTAAATTTAGTTATATTTGCTGTAATTTTAAAATACTGACATATTTGGTTGTTAGTTTTATTTATACTGACCAATAAGACAGCCAATAACGACAGAATTTTACAATCAAATTAAGTATAACTTAACTGAATTTATACTATTATTATAGAACCAGCCTTAAAATGCTTACAAAAGATATATAATACAATCTTTGTGTACTCAAAGTAATTCAATTTCATGTGGCTGCAAACGTATTTGGTGCCTATAACAAAAATTTACACATTAACATAAAAGTAAAACAAAAATTATTCATGTAATTACTTTATATTAATTGAAATAATTATTATAATCCTCACAGAAGTTTCTAGTTAATCAAGTTTTTCTATTTTATGGATAGGATCCTTCGGAGTAGAAGAACGGCAACAATAAAAACAACCCTTATCTGTTGTTAAGACCTAAATAATAAAGGTTGTTTTTATTGTTGCCGTTCCTCCACACCGAAGGATCCAATCCATAAAATAAAAAAGCTTTTGACTAATTATGTATGTAACTCTTTGTGTAAAAACGAAAACCAGAACAAATAACAATCCAAGATTTTGAAACTTTGTACACACAAAATAATCCTGCGTCAATATCAGAAAAAAATACATACCAAGATTAATTGGTTATTGTGCACGCTCAAATCTTCCATTTGGTTAATATCATATCAATTTGATAACCTTCAAACATCACAAAGAATGGAAATCATGAAGCACATAGAATGAACGTTTTAGTGTACCACTGCTGTAACAAATAATATTACACTTCAATAAAATTACTGTCGCATTTTACAAAATTATATCAAAAATTTATCAATTATACCTAATTATAGCAAATTCTTATAAAAAGTGCTAGTTTGAACCAAGGATTGTACCTTTTAGTAATATAGGTACCAGTTCCGATTCTGGTACCACAGTAGTAGAAAATATGCCTTCCGATTCTAGTTCTACACAGTTTAAAATAGGAATTCCAGTTCCGGTTCCAGGATTTTTAGGTTCTATAAAGGTTATAAAAGGTTCCATAAAAAATGCAAACATGGCAATTTTTCTGTAGGTTTATTTGAATTATTATTAAGGAATATACAGAGTGTTTAAAAAAGATGCGGCAATATTAAAGGAGGTGATTGCCCAGGTCATTTTATACAAAAGAGTTCTTAATATAAACATAGATTCGCAAACGCTTCGTTACCGATCTAGCGTGTTGAAGTTTAATTTAAAAAAAGAGTAAAAACTAGATTTTTCCAAAACGGCTTGAGAAATCATAATGAAATTTTAGGCGTGTTAATAGCTGTGGAAGACACATACTTTGCAATACAACACGATGTTTCAGTCGTACTAGTTGCGCGCGTATTGGCACGTCACAGGCTATTTTTCAAAAAAAAAAAAAAATAGGACGCCGCTGATTTCTCTAAAAATAAAAATATTTTTTTATTCTTTCTTCAATTGTGAAGAAAAAAGCTCTCTTAACTTTTTATCGTACGACGTACCGTTTTTTAGTAAAAAAAAACATTTTAGTACATGTCCATTTATTAGAGAAAAAAAATTTTAAAGAACAAGAATTTTATTCAAGGGCAAAAACAAATATTTTACCAAGCCAACAATTTTACCAACCAAAAATTACAAAAACTGTTCAAAGTGACCACCTCAAGCTCGGATGCAAGAATCCTGCAATCTTCTTCTCATTGACTAGCGAACTCTCTCAAAAACACCAGGATCGGTTTTAATTAAGTAGCAGCCAGCACAGGAAAAAATATTTTTGTACGCATGATAAATAGATTATGCACTAAAATGTTTTTTTGTTACTGAAAAACGGTACGTCGTACGATAAAAAGTGAAGAGAGCTTTTTTCTTCACAATTAAACAAAGAATAAAAACATATTTTTATTTTTCCTTGTATAAAATGACCTAGGCAATCACCCCCTTTAATATTGCTGCATATTTTTTAAACACCCTGTATAATTAAATGCTTACTTCGACTGTATCAATTAATTATTATTATAGAAACATGTAATTGTTTTAAAAATAAATCTTTAATGTTTTGCTGCTTTTTTTAGATGTACCTGAAATACTAGAAACTCGAATTTCATTAAATTCTGAATATAAAATGGTTCTGTTTCTATAAACAAGTACTTACGTAATTAAATTTTGAGTACCATATTTTACTTACAATTTATTTTCAAACAGATAATTTGCTCTTGCAACTGATGTTGATCTCTGATATAGGTTTGCTGAAACATTTGATCTCAACGGATCAAGGATAATCTGTAATCCAGAAAATAAACATATTTATGATTTCCCAAAACACTATACATTGCGGTTGACTCGCTGCTGTACAGTATTATAATTGTTTAAAAACACATTTGCTTTTGTTTTATTTTGATTTCTTTTTTGCATACGGATAGGTCGTTTTGTCGTTTTATTTCGACACGTTCAGAACCGAAAAATTACGGTTCTTCTATTACAATATATAGGTTCCAATTCCGGTTTCGATTCCAGACTAAATTAAAATATAAGTTCTGATTCCGGTTTCGGTTCCACTGTAATCAATCGATTCCGATTCTTTTTGGTTCCGGTCTAATCCCTGGTTTGAACACAAATAACCAAATTTCAAATTCAATTTTTTTTTAAATATCAAGCAGTCCGTAAACGTAACGTGTATGTTATAAGAGAGGTCAGTTGGAATATCAAGTGATGACGAATTCATCAAGTAAAAAATCGAAGGTTCAAATCTGACACGGGGAAAATCCAAGCAAGCATAAGTGTAAAATATGCGTTTTTAAAAAATATGCATAGGTATATAAAAAAAACCTGTGATGTAAACCGTAGACAAATTTTTAAGCTACTTAAAGGTGGCAAAAATAAAACTACTTAAGTGGTACACTTGTTTCCGAAAGATGGTTTACGGTTCCTACATATATATACTATGATGTGTGTATGATATATGTGTTTTTGGTTCACATTTGTTTGTACCAACCCTTCAACTTTAACTGGATTGCTTTCGTAACCAGAACCTCATTACCTACTGGCAGGCCGCTCGTTAACTAACTCTTTTTCTGTTTAATATAACGAGGTATGTGCACGTGTTTATATGTGTTGAGATTTAAACCTGTTATCATATCTGTGTATTCATTTAATTGACTTGGGATATGTTAGAACTTCCTGACGTTGATTGATATCTTTAATTATAAACTGATTGCTTGATCAATTTGAATTATGTAATTATTTTGCATTTACATTCAGTTAGAAGCCCGGAGAGGTTTCTTCACCTGTTTTTCCCCTCCTAGTGCAGGTTTCACCGAGCAAAAATTAGGCTTAAAACTTAAAGAGTTCATCTTGAATAAAAACCAAAAATTACTTTTGTTGTTTGTTTTATTTAACCTACTACAGCCTTCTCACATATCGAGAGTAAGCATATGTATAACAAACGTATTAACAAAGTAGAACAGGGTGGGGTTGCTTGACGGTCACAGCCATATAAGCGAGATCTCATTCCTTTTTTTTCGGTTTGTTTTCAAACATGAGTGGGTGACATCACATCTGGAAACACTAAAATTGCATATAAAACATCTAGTAGCACTAAAGGGTCTAGTCTTAGCACGGCAGAATATGTATAAGTTTGGTTCGTTGAAAACTGAGGAACGCCGTATATGAAATATGAGATATATTTACAAAATGCCAAACCAAATCATAACAAAAAAAACTATTTTCAAATAATATATTTACAATCAAACAATTCAAAAAAACTTATACACTTCAAACCCGAAGTAATTCTTGTTCAAAAGAGGAGAAGCTAAAATAATTTTTAACACTTAAATGTTTACTTCTGTTATTGATAACTTTCCCCAGTAAACACAGTAGTTTTAGATTTTAATGAACGTACGTATGCTGATAACACAATATATCACACAAACCATGCGAACGTGATCCAAACATAAATAAAAATATACTTCAATTCATAATATGGAAAAATTATCTTGAGATGTTTTATGCCTGCACTATTTATGCGTTTACTGGGTCCTTACTTTATAGAATTTGTTGGATGGTTAACCAAGACATATACTAGTTTTAAGGAAAAATATATAACTAGCACATTGTCTAGATGTTAACAGTTTAATCAAAGAGTCAATGTTATAAAATCAAAGTTGCTAACGTTTTGCTCACTTTTATAAGGGACTTTATTAGAACAAAAATAAAAAACTAGCAACCAAAAATCATCTACAAGTCTCTAATGAACTTGTCAACCCGCTAAAACCTCAATTTTTTGGAATCTTCTTTTCGTCTATACCATTTCGTGTCTGATCTTTGCTTACGCTAACAGCAAATTTATTTATATTTGTGATATAGATACTCATCTATCGGTTTTAATATGCATTTATCTACAGGGTGTATCTGAAATATCAAACTCAAGAAACAGTTTCCTTGTAACATTAAATGAATTTTTTTCCTTTAAAGAATTGGTCAAATATTTAATTAATTTTTTTTATTATGTAACACACCACCACGTAGATTGTGAGTAGCGCAATATCATAATAGACTGGAGATGTTCTTCTTACCTACAAAGGCAATCGTCGACAAAGATTACCCCATGTATTAGCAACTTAGGAATAAAATCAAAATTTTAGTATGTATTTGTTTTTCTTCAAAGTATGTGCAGAGATTATAAATTGTAAAAAATCGGACACGAAGTAGCAATAGAAAAATAGTCTAATGTGTCCCATAGTACCTTACATGGTGTTTTAAGGAATTATTCTTTGTACCCTTACCATGTTCGACGAGTGCAACAGTGAACCGACGTTAATTTTAAACTGCGACTTGAGTTTTGTGAGTGGTAGCAGCAGGAAGCTTTTAACCCTGACTTTAGTGCCAAAATATTATTTTCAGGTGACTGTTATTTTACACGAAATTGAGTGCTGAATTTTCACAACACGCATGTATGGAATGTAGAAAACCTTCATGAAATTCAACAAAGTAACTTTCAGTGGCGGTTTTCTATTAATGTTTGAGCGGTTATTTTAGGAAAATGTTTAATTGGATCGTTTATTTTACCAGAAAGACTTACAAGCGACTTGTACTTTCACAAGAAACTTTTGCATAAGAATTTAATTACTTAGATCTTGAAGTTCGCAGAACAATGTGGTTTATGCACGATAGAGCTCCTACGCAAGTAGGTAGTCCCGTTTGCGATTTCTTAAGTATAATTTTTACGGGTCGTTGGATTGAAAGAAACGGCACTAGACGCTGGTCAGTCCATAGACCAGATATTAACCTTGCAGGCTTTTTTCAGGAGCTATGTGAAAGGTGAAGTATACAAAACCCCGTAAATAATAGATAAGAGCTGTAAAATCGATTGTTTACAGCAGCAAATGTGTTGTGAATTAATAATTGGTTTATTGATTACTTTACACCAAAATGAGATTAAGTTTACAGCACAAGTATAAATACAAGTTAACCTTTTGACAACCTGCAACCGGATGTTTTTATAATATTGTTGCGAATTTATTTATTAAAACTAATTTATTTAAAACGACTAAAAATACGTTTACTTATTCTAGAAATATGTACACTTTTAAATTAACCGAACTAATTAAATCTAATAATATTTAATGAAAACACTTACACTAATTTATGTATAACCGTTGTATAACACTATCACTTAGGATAAGATAACGTCCTCGGATAGCTTCACACTTGTTTACACTATAAATCACGTACACGATTATTCTCGGTATATTTATGTAGACACACGCGTGCTAACGACTTATTTATTTCTACTTTAATAATCTTCTTAACACTGCTGTATTCGCATTCCAGCAATAATTGACCTACGATCTGTCTCGTCGGTATATATACACATACGGAAACAGCTTCTAGAAGGCTCTTGCATTTGCAAATAATTTCTCTAACGTTTCAATATATATATATATATAGTTATAAACTGCACGCAATTGAGCCCGATATGTAAACAGGTGCCCGATGAGCCCGGGCGGTGACGCCTTTCTACACGACGTTATTAGCGCGCTGTTAAGCCCGACTGCGTTGCCAATATTATACACGCTCTAAACGTAGTTATTAAGCAAAATTTGACAATGATTTGAAATTTTAATATTTGCGTTTAGTCTTTGCAGATAACTCTCTTAAACATCTTCCGATCTAATATTTTTTTTTAAATTTAACTTGATTAATATTGACGTAACAAATAAACTTTCTGTAGATTTAAAATAAAAACTGTATTCAAGCATTAAACTCTTTTTATGATTGGTGCAAAGTTTGTTTTATTTGTAAATATAATTCAAAATTGTAAGCTATAACTTGTGTGTATTAGCAAATTCTTATCTGAAAAAAAAACATACTCAAAACGGCAGCAAATTAAATAATTTTTTTTAAAATCCCGCATGTAACTCTGTTTTTGACAACTTTTTTAAAGAAATGTTAAATTTAACCGTTGCCGCAAGTTGCACGACTAACGTAGAGTGTGTTATTTATCATCATTTGACACAAATTAATTTTTAAATCAAACTTACAATATACCGCATAATAAAAAAAATAATTATTCTACAATCGTATTTTGATGACATACGCATATATATAGAGATGCGCCAAAAACTGGGATATATAACGGTTCTTCGGGCAAGAGAACGTAGCGTTTATATGTTCTACGGGCTCAACAACAACCTGTTTGCATGTTTGTACCTACATATTCTTATTTACGCACACAAAGTTTTTTTAATAAATCGGAAATAAATTGAAAAGTTAGTTTTGGGCATACAGTATGTCATACAACATTATCATGAAATTTTAGTTCAAATTAAAATATGTATGTGATAGTATTTAGAATACTCTGTTTCAAATAACGAAATTGAGGAATTCTAATAAGTAGTCTGAAACATTTTCACTCAATTTATTTGTTCCTTAATGTGGACGATTAAAGTAACAGATTTATCATTAATCGGACCGTCACAAACTATTAAAAAAAGCTTAGAACGAACTACAGATCATCATATAGTAACTCCAGAAACAATGTTCGATTTCTGCTCTAATGAAATTCTTGGCATAAAAATTAGTTTTTTGTATCGAGTGTGAATGTTCAAGCTGCTGTAACATATGTATTAATAAGATAATAACATAAAAAGGTACAATAATTTAATATAGTTTAGGTTTCTCACGGTCATAGCTAGTTGATACCGTAAAGGTATTCAGTTTTCTATAATTGTGATGCCGTCAATATCGTTAAGCCAATAAGCTAAGCCTTCTAAGAAAATATAATGTTTTATTTCAAAAAATTTAATATTCCATCATATGTTATATTTACGTAATAAATCTCACTTACAATACACACAATTTCAATGAAAATGAAAACATAATATAACGTTTAAAAAACATTCAACCTACTTGCTATAATATAAGATACAAACAAAGTAGATAAAATTACACTAAATATCTAGAAAACAAACATGTAGTGTTTTATGAATTTTTACATAAAAAAGTAACCAATTGCAAATAATATTTTTAACCTAATAAAATTACTTAGACTTTAAAAAACCAAGTGTATAGGCACTAAGAATGTGACAACAACAAGACGACCAATGTAGCCTGAAAAACGCAATTTCATCGAATTTCAAGCATTTTTTTTGTACAAAAAGTGGGTTCTTTGATCAGTTGTGGGGTTTATTCTTTTTAGGATATGTAAACTTAATTTCTGAATAACATTAGGTGCTTACATTAAACCACCAAGACACTAAAGTCAGTTAAAAATCACTGAAAATAAGTTAAAAAACGTATTTTTAGCAGCGCGTCATTGTTGATCGGTATTGAATAAATTTTCGTTGTGCACTCAAAAAAAGCATAAAAATTATGTTTTTTAATTCGGTCAGGTGAAAACGGGCGTTCATCAAAACTAAATGTGCGTAGCTTTCTTTTTAAGGACTGTAAAATAAGTCAGATTTTACTTGTAGACGATTTCATATAGAATGACTCAAACTTGAAAAATATCTTATTTCTTGTAAGAAGTGGATTAACTGTTTGTCTTAATTATTATTTTTCTAACTTTTAAGTAAATTGTCATCACAATTACTTAAAAACTCTGTGTCGATTTTAAAATTCATGACTGTAAGTTTTGTTTCTTTCTGCTAGCACAATTCCTTTTTTTTTCAATTTTGTTTGTAAAAGCTTTGTGTTGGTAAAACCAAATTTAATTTTTTTAATTGTACAGTGTTATCTGCAAAATTATCATAACTTTCCATAATTATTTCACGAGAAGTAATATTTTCCAATTGATTCTACAAAACTCTTTCAGAATACTAAAAAATGTCCATGCTTCTAAGAATTTTTTCACTACAAAACGAGATTCCTACATTGTTTTTAAAGATTTTTAGTAAAAGAAAAAAAACTATATGAGAAATGCTAATATCATATCCTAAGACATATCTTTTTCGTTATAACGTTTTTATTAAACGTTTGTATTTATGTTTCAAATTATTTTATAGGTATCACATCATGAATGAACCAACAAATCATTCTTATAACTTTAAAGTTTCTTAGCTACCTATATTGTACTTTTGATCCAAATCTCTTTAGAGGTTTTCAAATAATTTTTTCAATACTTTAATTTTAATTTAATTTAATAGTTATAAAAGTACCACATTCTACATATGTACGTACAAGCATCACGTAGAAATTTCAAACGTTTTTAAAAATCAACTTCCGATTTTTGACTAAAACCGTTTGTATTGTTTTTGTGAAAAATTATTAAAACGTGATGATACTCAAAAAGTGCATAAAATTTATACTAAAGTAAAATACACTTAGAGTATACGTTTACTGCTTGTTATTAAGCCCATCCAACGTTGTCGCATGTTGGGCTACACAACGTACCGTCCGTGTCTGTAAACATTTTGTATATAAAAGCGACATCTGCAGCGACTAACTCTGAACTATTTTATATATAATGCAGATATAAACGGTACAATATGAAGCCCGGCCAAATTTTTGGATTTACACGTTTTGATGCTTATATAATCGTATTTTGATTATATACACATGGATACGTAGATGAGCTTAATAGCGTTTCTTCGGGCTAAAGAGCGTAGCGTTTATATATTCTACGGGCTCAACAGCAACCGGTTTATATGTCTATATATATATATATATATATATATATATATATACTTGACGACGACAAACACACTCGATTCATAACATATATATTTTGCTTTAACAAAATGTAATTGAATTAGACAGAATATGCAATACTTATGCAAGTAACGAACAGTTTTCGGCGACGTTTAAACGTTTTATCCAATACAGGAAATATTACCAGTGTAAGTGAAAAGAATGTTCAGAATAGCAACTTCATTTAACACAGTAATTTAACAACGCGTTATCCGAAAACATTATTTTGTATTTATTTTTAATGTCAGTAAATTGCCGAAAAGAAATTTGCATTTTACTGAATCAAGTAAAAAATAACACAAATCAACTATTTTAATTAATTTAAATTTTAAATAATTTTAATCCTAAGTTAATTGTAAATGCTTTCATAGAAAGGTATTTTGCAAAAAATTATTTTTAATACTGCTGCTCAGTAGTCATGTAAATATATTGCCCCAAGACAGTGTTTATAAAATCTTTATTCAAATAATTAAGCAGCATTGTTCTATTAATGCTATGTCGGATTATTAAATACCACTACAAAAATATCATGATATTATGTGCAGTTATGTACTTTATTATATACTGCATTATGCGACGCCACTGGTAAAACATAAGTATAAAGAATATGGCTATTGTTTATATGCCAATTGTTCCCGAAGGCACGAACTTACCTGCGACACCAGAAGCAAACTTTTGCGTAGGTACCTACCAAGAATCTTCTCCAGTCTTGTACTGTAGATAACTTGATTAGAAAAGTTTGCGGCAAAAATTCGCATTTTTTTGCAGAATTTTACGTTTCAAGGTCTCCTGAATCAGAAAAATGTATTTTTGACAAAAAAAATTGGGTGTCTGTGTAACATTGTACCCACGATAACTCTCAAACCAAAAGTACTAGTAACTTGAAATTTAGTATGGAGCTAGCTTTTCATCAAAAGATGGGTGTGATGAAGAAACCGGAAGGTGTATCCGCCATTTTAGCAGTTTTTACTATATAATTTTATACGTATGTAAATTATTCGAATTATTTTTAGTTTTTTATAGAGATAATTCTTTCTAACAATTTATTGAAATAAAAGATTTTCTAACATTAACAGCTTATTAGATCTTTGATTTATAATTTGAAATGAATTCTAAATATAATCTAGGTTCGAACCCTGCCTGCGACGTTTTTTTAAGAAAAAAAATCCATATTTTGAAGGAAAAAAAAAATTCGTTAAAAATAACAATTTTTACCGATTTACTAAAGTGGAAAAAAATATCGAGGCGCACAAATATAGGGGTTAGTCGATATGACAACATAATCTTAATTTACCATATTTCGGTTATATCTAATGAAATCGAGGAAAAAATATTCAAAAAAATTATAGCATGAAAGAAAATCAGTACAAACATGCACAAATCATTTCAAAGTGAATGAACTTTTTAAAGATTATATATAATTATAGATGAATTTTACATGTAATATATAAAATCGTTTCTAGAAAGGTTTCTGATACATTTGTGTATGGTTAATAGTGAATACAAAAATAATAAACACACACGTTTTAACTATTGGCTTGAAAATTTTTTTTAGGTATAATTGTACATTGTATTAAATTCCCAGTTCTATAACTTCATTTTCCTTTAAACAAATAATTAAAAACAATATAATATATTAAACCGTTCGCAAAGTTATTGTTAAGTTCGAAAACGTTCACAAACTATTTAACAACTTCCAGAACGTTTACCCAAAGGATGCAGGAAATTCTCGGGATAGATAACGGAAACAGAGAGCATAGATTAGTTGTTCGAAGTCGTAAGTGTTAACATGTTTAAATAAATAAGTGATATACGCGGGTGTTCGAGAGAAATATAACGAAGTATAAACGTACGTGCCTTTAATGTAAACAAGTGCAAGTTCTAAAATAAAGTTCTCCGCAGACATTATCTTTGGAGTGGTGGTAATATATAAACTAGTGTGTTTTATTAAATGCCGTTAGATTTAATTAGTTCGTGTAAATATTTTATGTATAAATGGATTAATTTTAAATTCGTTACAATATTTTCGTCTGCACTGTGTTTTCAAATACGATGTGTTGTCAAGTGTATAAAATAGATCACTAAGCTGTCACCCGATTTCAGGGATGAATTAAAATTATCAAGTAACAATTTAATTCAACTAACATTTTAATCAACAAACATTTAAATTTGGCAGTCATTTTTAATCAAGTGTAATTCTAATTAAACAAACAAAACTTTCACGAAACAATATAATTAACTGCTTTCTGAAATAAAAATTTTTAAACCTAAATTTTAATTGAAGAATCATTTTAATTAATCAAACAATTTAGCACTTGTACTCAATAATTCGTAGAACCTTCTGTTTCACACATTTTTATTTAAATGATGAATTGCTTTGATTAAAGTGATACATTAATTTCTTTCTTATATTTTACATATAGTATAAATGTACTTAATATTTTTGTTTGTCTAATGGAATTCGCGATAAACAAACATATTATTAAGTATCATAAATATTGAGAAAATTAAATAGTTTGTTGCATGAAATGATTATAGTTAGAATTGTGAATAAATACATTTTAAACAAACTTCAATTTTTCTTTTCGTTTAATTAAATTGTTTAGGTAAAAACGCACGTATACATTTTGCTCAAACATTTCTTAAATCATATCATTAACTTTAATTTCAACTGAGAAACAAAGTGTATGAACAAACATTTAAATTCATGTTACATTTTATATTTAACAAACAAAAAATAATAATTTAAATTCAAGAATTAAAATTTATGTAGAATTAAAATGTCACATTAATTTAAATGTTTGTTGATCGTTTTAATCGTTCACTTCGATCGGAGACGTCATTTAGAACTACAATATGTATATATCTTAATTCATATGTTATTTTGATTATATGTAGTTTCAAGAGCTGCCACCGATCACAGCGACGAATTAAAATTATCAACAAACATTTTAATTAATGTAACAATTTAATTCGACATTAGTTTTAATTTTTCAATTTAAATTACTATTTTTATGTTAAATGAATTAAATTGTTTTTTGGATTAAAATATTATATGATAATTTGTAAACATTCATAACATTTATTTTATTACATCTGCCTAATATTTTTCTAAGCAACATTTCAATTGCTACAAATAAATATAACAATGTATATTTGAGAATGGATGTTCAAGTTAAATTAAATTGATTGATTAGAGAGCCAGGAATAAAAGTAAAACGGCCTTCCATAGTAAAACATGTTAATTTTAAATGCAGTTAATAAAAAAGCATATTATATGACTTACAAATCGTTTAATAGTTTAACTGACCTGTAATTTGTAAAAATAATTGCCATATCCATTATGATAAATCATTTTAACAGTTTTATTTATTTAAAACTATACAAATATATTTTGTAAATAAAATTAATATTATATATACTCTATAAGCAAAGAGTTATAAGTATATAATATACAACGTAATAATCTCACAAAAAATTCCTAGATTTGTTATTAACGACAATACATTTATTATAACATTCGATAAATTATACAAAAACACCTACAAATTAAAAATCTATGTAAAAAATATTGTTGTGATAGCAACTGAAAGTGAAGAATCTTCCTTATTTATAATCAACATAATGCTTATTATATTACAATATACAAAGGCACATGTTTAACTATCGTACTTGATTAAAAATATATAAAAAATAGACATCTTCACGTGTAAAGCACTATTAAAAACACTATTACAAATATTATAAAGAATACACCAGATATTAAATACATAGCTTTCCTGTTTGCATAGAAAGTACCCTGAAAAAAGATAGTATTAATAG
The DNA here is from genome assembly GCA_035610365.1 of Aquatica leii. Taxonomy (NCBI): domain Eukaryota; kingdom Metazoa; phylum Arthropoda; class Insecta; order Coleoptera; family Lampyridae; genus Aquatica; species Aquatica leii. The sequence goes on from CM069432.1 coordinate 55,454,322, forward strand.
TAACACCAATTTGCAATTTCTGGTTATATTTTAATTATTAATTTTAAAAAATTTTACAAAAATAAATATTCTACGTTTTACCATAGAAAGAATTGAGACGGATTTTACGTGCATGCATAACAAACAAGCAGTGATGACAAGGCGCCTATACTTTGATGAAGGTATAATCTACAATAATTTTAATGGCACATTTGGGTAGAAATGTATATGTACAGGCGGTTTTTTAAAGTAAAAATTTAGGTAATTTTCTTTTTTTAAGGTTATCAAGATTATTCGTAATTGGTTACTTTTTGTGTGAAAATTCATTAAAAACGGCGTGTTAATTTTCTATATATATTTAATGTAGTTTTATCCATTTTGTTTCTATCTTAGGGTATAGCAAGTAGGTGTACATTAGTCGTCTTTTAAAGTAAAAATAATCAATCTACTCTTCATCTTTTCGTAATTTATTTTAAAGAAAACGGATTACTTGAAACAATATTAATATCATAAAAATACGATAATTTAGTTCAATATCAATCAATATAATACTTTTCCATCATTTGTTATTTACATAAATAATCTTACTTAAAATACTGTAACGAATTTTAAATCTAATTTATTTAAAACTAAATATTTACACGATTATAACTACACGTAACTAAAAATCTAACGATATTTAAAAATAACACACTAATTTATATATTACTATCACTAGTCCGCACTTTTTAATTTTATCTAAAACTGATACTTGTTTATGTTAATAACACGTACGCGACGTATTTATGTTTTACTAGCACCGGCCTTTTCTTCGCACGCTTTAATCACGTATTTATTTGAAACCGACAAAATCTTCTCGATTCAATTCGAAAAACTGACCTATGCTGGATAAAATTACACTAAATATATCTAGAAAACTAACATGTGTTTTATGAATTTTTACCCAAAAAAGTAACGAATTGCAAATAATATTATTAGCCTTAAAAAAATTACCTAATTTGTTCCTTTAAAAAACCGCCTGTACACACACTAAGAACGAAAATAACAAGACGACTAATGCAGACATTTAAAGTTAAAGGTAAGAACTGAAGATTCTGCGAGTTTCATATTTTTATCACGCAGTAGACGCGTTCATATTCTAGCCTGAAAACGCGATTTTTTTCTAATTTCAAGTAGATATTTGTGTACAAAGAGTGGAGTGTTTTGGTCAGTTATTCAGTTTGTTTTCTCTAGAATATGTACACTTGATTTCTGAGTAACATTAGGTGCTTACATTATACGATCCAGACACAAGTGTCAGTTAAAAATCACTGAAAATGAGTAAAAACGTATTTTCATCAGCGTCTCATTATTAAGCGGTATTAACTCAGTAAATTTTTGTTGTGCACACAAAAATTATCATTTCCCTTTAAAACGTACGATTATCTCTAATGGAAAAAATTCTACAGCTAAAGAGAATAAAGCATAAAAATTGTGTTTTTTAAATTTTTTATTCGGTCAGGCAGAAAGAGCCGCTTATAAAAATTGAATATGCGTAGATTTACTTCTTTGAGAGCCTAGAGAAAATTTAAAAGTTTGATCACCATCTAAAATAGATCAGCAACGATTTCATATGGAATGACTCCAAAACTTTTTACATTTTTATACTTTTCACTGCTGATTAGCAAATCAGTTGTAAACATTATTTAACGAATTGCAATTTAAAAGTAAGGTTTTCGCTTAAAACTTGCTATAGCTTCCACGTCAAAATTAACTGCATAGTAGTTTTACATTTGATATTAACAAACTGACATTTTGTATTCTGCATATGGTAAAAACAGTGCGATTACATAGTCCTTGTCACGAGATGATCCCTGCGTCATCACCATGGGAATTTAGAAAACACGTTCCATTATTTGAAGAAAAAGAGAAAATTGTTACTGCAACAGAGTTTACACCATTTTTTTGTTTGTGTTATGAATCGATTTAGTTCATCGTTGATTGAAATTAGTTGACATATGTATATCAAAACCCGCTGGGCGCACATTTCAAAATTTCAGTTTTATTGGGTATATAAAACTTAGAAACAAACGAGCAAAGGAATAACTTTTTACTTAATTCATATACGCACGAGTATGATGTAAGAATTTTCTTTACTGACAACGACTATATAACAGAAGTATAAATTCAAGTTATTTTTTAATATTAACACGTTATAGTATCAGTAAAGTAAGCAGAACTTTCTTGTATATTAGATGCAGATATTAGAGAATAATTTTTGACAGTATTTCTCTAATCCTAACACGATAATTACAAGTACAGTAAGCTTACGCTAATCAGGCATGACAAAGAAATATACAATTTAACAAAAACAACCTAATAACTGGGGGCAATGACAGAAGTGGAAGAGATTTAAATTCAAACCTCGATACCGGACTCTACTACTCAGAAGATACTATAACAAATGATTCGGATGACAGATTGCTCTCAGTCTTTACAATAGCGCAGAAATAAGGTCGTTTTCAGATCGAGAAATACTAGTATACGATATTCTTTTGAAAAATGTTACTAAAACTACGCGGCTGTTAATACTGCCGCAAAATTTCCACCAATTTATGTTATGCTGTAGAGATTACAACAGTCAACTTTATAATTCAATGTATATTTACAGTTTACATTTACATATTATGTATTTTTTCAGAAGTATAAAGAATCAGTTGTTTCTTTAACTGTCGTTTTTTAAAAATTTTGTAGAATTTCTTGTAAGAGTGTGTGATCAAGTATATGAATCACCCTGTACATCACAAATGTTAGAAGTATGTATTGCAATAAATAGTTAATGAGAGTATTAAAATAAATTATATTGATTGTCATGTAAAGTTTAATAGCTTTTGAATTCGTTTTATATGCACACTTCCATTATATATTCTCTCCCTGAATATAAATCATGTTATGATTATTCATCTACGGCAGCATTCGTAAATGTTACAGCCGTCAGAAGATTAAATTCGTGCTGCGATCTCATTCAATTTTCATCGGCCTTAACCTCGTTGCTACCAATAATAGTCGTGACATGTCTATCACCAAGAATATAGAACAGCATAAATACGAAGAACTACTACTTATAAAAATTGTTTAAAAATCAACTAGATATACTTTAAAAGAAATCAAAAACAGCCCAGACAAAGTAAATTTTATACAATACTAAAACTATAATTCACGGTTACCAATATCTAGTTATTTCAACAAAAGCAACTTAAAATTTAACGACGTCCGATAATAAACACGTTACTGTGTCAATAAAACAAAACGGTCTTTAAATGCGTGTAAATCATAAAATTGCAATTTAACGAGCTTAAGAAATTACAGAAACGGAAAAAAAGCTAACCTGAGAATCACCAGTTTGAAAAATATTTATTATGGAATTCCTCTTGTCTCTTTTTAGCGTCTTCAAAATCGCTGTTGGCTTTGTTGAATACAGTAAAAAATAAAACCAAAAAGACTATGACAAAGATTAAACCTACGACTCCGATGATTACCATAGCTACTTTTCGATCGCCATATGAGTACTATAAAAAGTTTTGAAAATCACAATTTAGAAAAAAATATTATCTTACCCCTCTCCATCCTGAGGAATATGGTCTAGGTGTTGCATTCAAAGCAGCAATTCTTGCTTGTTGTTGAACAAGTGGCTCAGTTGCGTACGGTGCTCCACTAGGATAAACGTAATTAGATGTTGGTATCTGATGCATTCCAGCATTAAGAGGAGGTGGCGGAGGTTGCTCAAAACCTATGGGTTGAGGCATTGGCATAGAATATGCTGGGGGCGGTGGTGGTTGATTAATCATCATTCTAATCAAAATATAGTTATCCTTAATAATTCTAATCTACCAGAACATTTTCAAAGTTGTAAACCATTTATCGAAACCTAAAAAATGCATTTATACTATAAATGATAAATTATTCGCAATGTCATGGTTTATTAATAAAGATAAACTTTAGAGATATAGGGGTTACGAAAATGGTGTTGACAAATTTTTTTTGATAATCGTACTATTAACTACAACAACAGGGCGATACAGATAAATTCAAATTTAACTAAAAACTTTAATTATAGAGATTGCGTAGGTTCGTCCAAATGTCCCCTCTCCAAATCAACATCTATAAGCATTAAATATTTTTAGTTGCCCGCTTTTCATCATTTTAAATTGTATTAAAGCGAGGAAATGAAGAAAGCTGATGTATTATTAGTGATAACTATAATTTTTAGTGTAACTGGATTATGCTTTAATTTAAAGGTAAATATTTTGTTCGAGTGCATAGACTTTTAAATTCTTGAAATAGTTGACCACATTTCGCAGTAACAGTTATAACTTCTATTAATCTTAAAATAGAATTTAAAAGTTGGTTGAGAATCTAATTTAATCTCAGACATTTGACCTGTTTCAAATTAAACTTATTAACCTAGTACGAAATGAAAAATTTAAAACAATGTATAAATACTTTCAACTACACTTTTTCAAATTTTCAAAATGTGATACTTAATAGATCCACTATTTCAGACATCCTACACCGCTGCAGTAGTGGATTATAATCATATATATGCGGACTATCCTAAAGAACTTCTAAAAGAAAATGTAGAGCAGTACATAAAACACATGCGTAATGCATCGAGAGAGGTATGAAAATTGTAACATTTAAGCGAAGAAAAATAATTCAATGTTCTAATTAATCATAATTGAAACACTTAGAATTGTATTTAAAAAAAAAACTTTGTTAACCATGTAAAACTAAAACAGTTTTTACTACTTAATATTATTTTCAATATAATAAAAAAAAGGTATCCACACATTAATGTATATTTAAAACCAACACGCGTTAACATTATTTTCGACATTTTTAATTAAAGGAAGACTTATTTTGAGTGCCCCTCTAACATATATTTCATACAGAAACCTTTTAAATACAAAAATCAAATTGAAAAATTATTTAAAACTTTAAACAAACATTCCATTGATTTGACTTTTAACAATCAAGATAGTTTTCGCAAACTACATAAAATTTTTATGCCGATTAATTTTAACACATAATTTTATAAAGTAAATTATTATAATTTTTCTTTAATAATTTTGTGAAGTTTATCATATTAATAAAAATTTAATTTAAAGCGTACATTTCCATTATTTATGATTATATTTTCTGTAGGTTTTTCCGTTAATTTGTTATTACATCTTAAAACAACACATGCTAGTTTCATTATACTCGTTGGTTGAATCTAGATTTTGTTTTTGATTTGTCAGCTTAAAATATGTGTTTTCTATAGAAGCGTAAATTTAAAGTTATTAACAGTTTCAAATTAAATTAAGGAGCATGGCGGTTTTCTTTAAGATAATTAGAACCTTGAGTCGTTAGCGGTTTTTCTTGATTTTTATAATCGTTGAAATGTCTACTTGGGAATCACCAATAAAATATTGCGCCAACGCGCGCCTTTTTAAAAGAGCGCTGCGGAAGAAAGTCGACATTACGAATATTGAATTAATCAAATTAATGAATAAATATAGTTTATTATTTATAAAGTGTTTCAGTCAAAATATAAAAATTTATTGTTTTTAATTGCTGTACTGATCTAAACAAATACTTTACTAAATGCAACATACATATAAATATCATTAATTGTAGTAAGATGTTAACCTCAATAATATCCCCAATCAGTTTATCATTTTTATTTCCTTATATTTTGCATACGTACGTTTTGCACTTGTTCCTTTTTATATTTATCATTTCAATCCGTATATAAAGGAATGCAAATTACATTAGCAACAGACAGTGTAAATCGTTTAGTAACTAACTCATTGACACATTTACTTCTTAACCGAAATTACTTAATAAGCGTATTGTTAAAAACTATAAAAATTTCTATTTAAGATTTTAATTGTATACATATATAAAACTGTTATAAATACATACTCAATATTTATTTTCAAAAAATCTAAAATGTTTGTTTATGCGAATTAAGAAATTTGTAGTCAAAATTACATCTAAATATAATAAAAATAAACCATAATTACCAGTTGATTCAAAACGTTGTTGTTTTTAATATTAAACCTTTAACGATAAAATCTTTCGTTTGTACTCGAATGTTTACCTACAAAATGTATACAAATTCATTGGAAAATTCATCACTGCTAACTTAGTTTCAATCGACATAGTTATTCTTTTAACATTCGACATCTTCAACTTAACAAGCACCGTTATTCAAACAATATAAAATCTCACAACAAACACTGTATGTCGGCGAAGTAATCTAATAAGTAGCTCCTACAAGCATATTTAACAAATTATTTAATAACCAAACTAAACAATTTATAATTACAAGTGCCTTATGAACTTCTGACCGGACTGCCAATTTACTTTGTAAACGTTTTGACTGCTTACTAAGTAATTTCTACTGTATTACCATTAGTATATAACGGTGTGTGTAATATAATTAAAACGAGAAATAAAATATCTGTACTTTCATAATCAAAGATTAGCTGAAGCCAACGTGGAATGTTATAATGATAGAATCACTGTTACTAATATATTTTATCTGGAGAAAGTGAATTTCTTTCAGACACAAATTTCTTTATTGCCTCTTTAGTTCCGTTAGTTAGTTGATACTAAAAATCAACGAATAATATGGAAATATCCAGCACCCTTGTCCAACGTTTCTGGTTTAGAAGACAAATATCTACGCTTCAACCAAATCAATTAGTTATTTCTGAACATACCACTGTTTCCGTAAAGCACAAAATGTTTCTGACAATGATTGATAGAGAGGTGACGCAAGTAGTGACTGATACACACACTTCATCACCGTGCATAATATGCTTTGCAAAGCCATCTGAAATGAATAATCTGGAACTAATTAACAATAAACAAGAATGACAAGAAGCCTATAGATTTGGTCTTTTAACATTGCATTGCTAGATTAGATTTATCGAATGTGTTTTGCATATATCATATAATTTAGAATTCAAATTCGAAGAGAAGAAAAATAAAAACCGAGACAGGAAAGAAGCTATACAAGAAAAATTCAGAGAGAAGCTTGGGTTAATTATTAATAAAGCTCGTCAAGGTAGTGGAAACTCAAATAACGACCCGAAAAAGTTCTTTGTCATCTACACATGCAGTGCAAATATATTTATATATAAACATTATCAAAAAAATTTACAAACTACGACTATTGATTCAAAAAAAAAAAAAAAAAAACTTAAAAAACGGAGACTATGCAAAAGCAACAGTTGAATATTTTATACGAGAATACTGATAGTACTATAAGCCTTCTTCTGTTCACAAGGTATTAATACGATCGAAGTGAGCAGCTGAAAAAATAGCATATATTCTTCGTTTATACTGAAAAACGACAACTCACAAGAATTTTCCAATAAGAAAAATCAGTACAACGATCCAATAATAATACCAAATAGTGATCAGAAGGTTTGCGGTTTATTCAAACCAAACAAATCGTGCCCTGCATGAAGGAATCAAAAAAGTCCTTACAAGGTCTTGTTTAGTTGCACATTCTTCGCTACAAAGGGAAACACCCGAAATTGTAGAAATGAAAGCAGATTTAGATCATGGATGGCACAACACAAAGCCGTATTAGGTTCTATATGCAAAGATCATAGAATCATCAAATTCTGCAAAAGATGCGGTTCAAAAGTACATACGACATGTAGTGTCGGATTTGAAAGCCAAGTTTTGGTCAAGTCATATTCAGCCTTTGTAACAATCGAAAAGCAACCAGAGCGTCATGGTCACAACGCAAAAAATTATTACATTTCAGTGTTTAATTGTTAGCCACCGATCACAACACTCACTGAGGGTTTTCGATATTTGATTGTAGAATATATGTTACAACCATTTAATGAAAAAAATTCTGAAACAAAACTTGCAAGCAATCGAGGTATCCCATTCGTTGTAGAAAAAAAAACTGTCTGAGTAAGAATTTTAAAAACAAACATAATACGTAAAAAACAATAATCAAATAAAATTCGAAAACAAAGCAAATAAAAGAATCCGCATTTATTCATAAAAAATGAAGTTCTTATACAGTGTACAATAATAAATTGTCAGTAGTTACGATAGATATTTTACTGTGTCGTAATCAGTTTTCCTAATTTACGCTTTACATATAACAAGATCGTATTTGTCTATGAATGACAGTCAGTAGTGACAAAACTAATTGTGTAAAAAGTACACAAAAAGACTAATTTTCAGGATACGTTTTATATAGAAAGCTCTAAATATTATAAGCATTTAAATACACCCAAAAAATAAAAACAAATCAAAAAAGAATACTTTAAATTTACGAGGAGAAATGTAGCAACTAAAAAATACGTGAATCAGTTAATTGAATATAATCAATAATGATTATTACTCCTATATTCACGGTAATATATTGGATAGCTAACTAATAAATTAAAATTGCAGCCAAAATCAACCATTTGCAAGGTAGGCAAAATATTGTTATGTGATTAGTTAACAACATTACAACGACGTATAGTACTGGTTACCATCTAGTACGTACACGACAGTAACAGCAAAAATGTGCCTAAAGACAAGCACATTAGTATATATTGTATAAATACAGAGGACACCACACTAGATTAAATATGTGGCACAGATTAAAGAAATGCTCGAGGGAGAAATAAAAATATCTTGTTTTAGAGAAAACAGGAAAATAAAGAATGCTTTTTTGAGACCTACGGTTCCTGATGTTTGTAATGTAGATATAGACCAAATAAAAAAAACTCTTCAGCAGTCAGTTCAACTGAAGAGGGGAGGTTTTTTATTTAATCAAGATCCTTTTTGTTAATTTTAATTTGTATCATTTTCCTATATTTATATTATTTTTCTAAGAATGTTTTTGTGAGATTTTAATATTTTAGTTCGTATTTCTAACTCAGTTTTTATAACATTTAACGTCGTATAAAATAATGTGTTTCAAACTAAATAAATAAGCATTTTTCAAACTTTATCTTTATAATAACATTATTATTTGCCTTTGATGCATACCTATACGTTAAATTTGTTTTTAAAAACATAAAATGTGTTCTGATTCACCTCTATATTGATTTGGAATGGAATATAGGCATAAATTAATAGATGTTCCATCTCGCCCCAGACGAGGAGGGCGAGTCGGAACACTCAAAATTTTTTTTTAAAACGCACAAAAATTTTCCTACAAACTTAAAAATATATGAATACTATCCACAATATTTAATAACAACTCAGCCGGAAAAACAATTAAATTACTTGAAGGGGGCGGAAGTTATATGTAAAAATATCTGAAAACTGTTATCAAGTCGCCCCGGTTGACGGTATCTCATAAACTACTATTAAGAAAAACTCATATTTGAAATTAATACTTTTTATACTATAAGATACCCACAAGATAGTAGTCATCATGATGTGTTGTCCTTATGAAGTCAAAAAAGTAATTGATGGTGATTCCATTACGTCATTAGTGAGGTTTTTTAAATGACTCAAACCCTTTGGATACCGCTTCTGCTATTGATTAAACAAAAAATGTGTTCAAGATTAGTTCTAATGATTATGTAGTGAACTTATTTATATCCTTATCCTAAAGTTAGTTTTTAATTACTGTTGATGAGTTTAGTTTATGTATCTAGTAAATGTTAGAATCTATAAGTCTCAAGTATTAATTTCGAGAGAGCCCTCGCCTAGTTAACTAGTATCTAACGAATGCAATACGTTTGTTACAGTAATAGACTTTGTTATTACATGGATTGTAAACAAATAGTAGAGTAACCAGCACTGAAGTTTTTTACTTGCCATTCGGTAATCTAAATCTCTTCCAGAAAAAATTAAGCTTTAATACTATGCCTTATGCATTTCAGAAAATAGAAAGCTATGATATATTAAAAAAAATATTATTATACATAATCTCTCTCCCAAAAAAAAAAAATTAATTAAGTAAAATTTAAAAAAAAAACACATCTACAAACTTCCGAGGTTCCCAATAAAAAACCTATCCTCTTTTAAAAGTAAATTATTAGTAAAGTACAAATCGCTGAGTAAATAATTGGTTATCAAGTAAAAACTTCCGTCAGTCCTGTCATAAGTCAATAAAGCGCTTGTAAATATAAATTATTTAGTAACTAAGTTGACTTCGGTTATTAAATATTTTTAAAGTAAAAGAGACATCCAAAATTCCTTTCTGATAAAACTTTTCAAGGAATTTGTATAAATTATGTATGTATGTAGACAGAGTACAAAAACAAAGATTTATGATTAAATATGCACCAAAATAACAGATATAATAAGTAACTAACACTTGTATTTGCCCGATTTCTTAAAAGTACAATTGTCCAGTTAAACCTCTCTACAACATACACTCTACATCTTTCCATTTTCTATAAAAGCAACTAAAATGACAGTTTTACATACGTACATGCATATGTAATAAAAAATAATTTTTAAACAGGAAGCTTTTTGATTTTTAATAATACGCTTACATATTAACTACTAAACGATTTACACTGTACAAGGCTTATATACAATACGCTTAAACTACATTCACATTAAAAAAAAAATAATCTTTACTATTGAACTCAACAATAAAATTAAGCTGACTTATTTTTTTAGTTCATTATAATTATAATTCTTGAATAATTACGTTCAAATATTGCTATAAAGAGAAGCAAATGGATAATAGATTTTTAAAAAAACGAAATAAAAAAGTCTTATGTTAAGTATACAGAAATCGATAGAACCCAATAACTTTCTTTGAAATTATGTTGCAGTACGCTGACATCATAGTTTTTCCTGAATATGGTTTAATAGACATATACACGATGTATAACGTGGCAAACAAAAACATATCAAATTTAGAAGATTATAGTTCTTTAGTGCCAAACCCTAAAAGTAAAATAGTTCCATGTGAAGATAGAAAAATGGAAACTTATGCAATGGTAATTTAAAAAATAATCGTAGACAAATACTTAAAAGTTAATTTTCAGCAACTAGTAAATATATCGTGCGCTGCTCGTATCCATGGAATATACACAGTATTTAATTTATTAGAAAAAGCCGAAAATGAAAAAACCGGCGAATTAGAATTTTTCAACACTAATGTTATTTTGGACCGACTTGGAACTGTAATAGCAAAGTAAGTTGTAACAAGTATTTTCCATTTTAAATGACTACTCAACACAGGTACCGCAAAATACATTTATCCGAAGAACCATTTCTTCAACCGGGAACAGAAATAGTTACTTTCAAAACAGATTTTAATGTAACTTTCAGTATTTTTACTTGTTTCGATTTGCTATTTCATTTTCCTGCAATAGAAATTTTGGAAATACCAGAAGTTACTGATATAATTTTTCCTACAGCTTGGTATTCGGAGACTCCATTCTTACAAGGTTAGTAGAATTTTAATGTAAACATTAATAAGAATAATTTTTAACAGCGTTAAGTATGCAGCATGGATATGCTAAATCGAGTGGTGTAAATTTTTTGGCAGCTGGATTACAAGAACCATTTAATTCAGATGGCGGTAGCGCAATTTATCTCAATGATGGAAAAATTGCCGAAGCATTTATTACTAATGTTAAACAAAGTAAAATAGTTATTCAGGATGTACCTATAATAAAAAGAAGAACCGAAACGTCATGCGCGGTAATATTCTGTTCGAGTCATCTATAATGCATTTTCCTTTTAATTTCAGCGCTCAAACAAAATTATATCAAAAGAACCAGATACAAAAAAACACGAACAAACAGAAATTGATGATTTCCCAATACCAAAAGACAGAACGATAGGTTACCTATATGAGCCTTTAAGTAAAGGACCTAAAACATTAACACGTATATGTACAGAAAATGAAAGTTTCTGTTGCATTTTTAATATAACAGTAGACAAATCCTCTCCTCCCGACCCCGATTATACGCACAGGTAAGTTACGTTTTTAACGTTCCCGACCTCAAAAACTTAACCTATTATAATGACAACTTTTACAATTTAGTAAATAGTAGTTTAAGATAGAGTTTCCGAAATATCGGTTCTGTTCTTTTACAATTGCAATAACACTAATAAACTGGATACCTCACGATAATAATAACAACCTTCTATCAATGAGAACAAAAAAAATCAGCGCTCAAAACAACATCGTACTGAACTCTACCAACTAAACATGGAATCCTAAATCGTTGATTTTCAGAACGTTATAATGTAGAAGTTCGGTACAGAAGTTGTCGCCGATGGCGACTTGCATACGATTATAGAAGAGTATTCTCCTTTTTGTGTACGGTCATCAAAAATCAAAAAAAAAGGTGCAAAAAACTGTATATATAACATTTCGATGCCTAAAAAGTCATCAAACCTGAATCGTGTCACTAAATGAGCAAATTGATCGCGACAAATATGAAACGCAGTGGCGGCTGGTGGCCAATGCTGCAGGAGGGTCGTTTGAATATTAAAACTTTGAAAACGCATTCGTACTTAACAAAAGATTTAAATTTAAGGACAAGTAATCTATCTTTAGAATAGGCAGAATTATTATTATCATTTAGAACCCTTTTAATATAAAGTTGCATAATTTTTAGTATTTCTTGAAGGGTCATTGACCAAATGACCTAACAAAGATTTCGTCACTGATGAAACTAAAGAAAGAACCGGATCAAAATCTCTCCCATTTATTGTGGCGAAAAGCACCTAGATAAATAGGAACCGTACAATAAAAAAAAAACTCTTTAAGTGAGAGGGCAGATAGATTCAAGATGCTCAGCTCAGAATTTTTGGTTTGTAGGAAAATCAGTAACAGAGAACATTGTTTTTATTCAGGGATAAAAAAAGTATAGAATTTATCTTTAGCCGCCAATTTTGTTAAAGAACCTAGCACCGCATAAAGAGAGACATACATTATAGATCTTTTAAACAAATTATTGCGTACTGTAAAATAAAAAAAAACAACCGTGTCAAATAAATCAGACTTTGACTTAATAAGAATTTCGAGATACAAAAGACTTCATTACTAAAATTTCGATTTAAAAATGCTCAATTTTTAAATATATTTTCCGAGTTGTAGTCATAATTTAAAAAAATTGGCCTAAGTTTTATAGCACATATATATTTATTGAAACAAAATATGTATCTACTAGTTTTAATGAAGTAACTAGAAAAGTAATAGTGAAGTAAACTGTACAAATAAATACAAAAAATTTGTTATCTTCTTTTAGTTAAGGAATTTTGAGATTTGATATCAACTATTTCAAACAATGAACCGAATACATGATGCTTGATATCATTGTATCTTTCAACGTACAAAACCAAACATTCCTTTTGGATTTTAATGCTATGAGTTCGGAGAATTCCAAGTAAAGCGTTATTGTATTTTACTAACTTCGACTTATGGAGTCTGCTTTTTGAAATTCGAGTTATTATAAATATGTACTATCAATATCTATAGGGAAATAAGATTTTGTTCGAGTTACAAAGTCCATATAATTCGAGATGTTGCGTATTTAGAGGTTTACCATTATCGAAAGGGAATGTCAATTTTTTCTTCTTACTGAGAATTACCACTTAACGAGGTTCGACTTATATATAGTTTTATATATAGTTTGTATATATATATAGTTTTAATATAACCATTATTGTTATATTCTCATTTTTATTATTTATAGGTTAACAATTTACGAAGGTTTGAGTCCGTTTGGCAGTAAAGTACTAGGAGGTATTCGAGTCTGTGCCTTAGTAGCATGTTTAAATGAATCTGAAACATCATGTGGATACAGAACAAATACAACACAAACTTCCACCAAATTCAAAAGTATCGAAATACAAACAATTGTAGATATCACAAATAATAGTCATAATCAGCCATCAACACTAAAATCTGATTTAACACCAATCACAGATTATGTATATTGTGTAACAAATGTAAGTGATTCCAAAATAAAAATTACAATGGCTTTAAGTTCTCCTCAAGATTCTATTGTGACTTTTGGAATATATGGTAGAATTTATAGTATGGATACAACGGAACAAGAACCCATACCAACAGTTCCTCCAACAAAAGATGAATTAAATACGGGTATTATTATAGCAATAGTGTGTGTCAGTACTCTTATTTTAGTAGCGACAGCATTTGTATTATACAAGTTTTGTACAAAATTTGACTAATATAGTTATTACTGTAAACATTTGATTCATCCGAACTCGCTAATTTATTAAATAAAGCAAATCGTTATGGTTTTGTGTAGTTCCTTACTTTATTAGATTGATTCATAAGGTTATGTTAACTCAAGCTAAACTTTATTTAAAGTGTAACTGATAGGTCAGAGAAGTACACAAAATTATGTTGAGCTGAATACTACGTTGCTTTAAACCACATACAAGCCTTATACCGTTCTAAAACACAATTAGTGTAAGCACCGCTTCTATAATGCAGGTTGTAGTCGTTGCCAAAACAGAAGATTCCTGCGTCATACTTGTATACATCTGAATTAAGTAAAAACCTGCTGATGAAATCAGTTACTTTAAAATGTAGGTTTAACAACTAAAATTTACTAAACATCTAGTGGTAATTACATGATCCAATTCTAACCTACAAAATTACTGTTTGTTAAGTTTTTAAAAAAGATATTTGTTCTAATTAAACAAAAAATACGAATGAATCAGATAAATAATTATTAATTAAGTAGGTTGATTGCAAACACACTTGCTTAAATTGAACTTTAACATGTTTTGTTTCTTCGTTAGTTTTATATAGTAGATAGACCTAAATGAAACTGTGAAATGTAAATAAACGTTATTCATAACACAAACCAAAAATCATGTTATCTCCGTTGTACTCAGTTTTTTCGTTTCATTCAAATACTGGAACGTGTTTTCTAAATTCACACTGTGATGACACAAGGATCATCTTTCGTGACAACGACTATATAAACCACGAATAAACTCTACTGAATTAAGGCAAATCGTAGAATTATTTACAAACAATCGGATTCATAATTCATTTTTCCATTCTCATATAGCATCCTAGCAAATATTTCACTTAATCTCCTCAAGCAAATTTTCTAATATCTTCTTGTTCGAAACTATTCACTAACTCATCGAAAAGAATTAAGAAAACACACATAAGCAGCTTATGGTACACGATTACTTTTGGAACAGACGCAAACCGGTCGCTTCAGGTGTTGACAAAAGTCAACAAGACATACGCCAAGAAAACAACTCGTAAAAAAGTTATATATGATCAAAGTAACATCGCACCGTACGAGAACATTTCTGGTACTGCTAAAGACAATTTCTGCGTTAATTGCCAACATATTGATTGACAACCAAAATTTATACCCAAATCTCACAAACTTTCACTTCTCATTTTGAAAGATATTAGTTTCAAAACTAAGACGGCAACAATTTTTATTCCGATAAAAGGTGCACATGACAATGTGCTGCCTCAATAATTATGGTGTAGCAAAAAGAAATCCATTATTTTTCCAATAGATGACTTTAGTTATCTGTATATCGCGTTGTATAAGTCCGATCGGGTTCCACTAGATGGCATTAGAAAGATGAGATTCCGTACTAAAAAAACTTTTGTGGCAGTTTTGTAATTAATTCACTCAGTTTTGTTTGAGCGCGCGTCAAAGATGGACACTAGCAAAGAAAAAAAGCGCTATATTTTACAGTTTTTCTTCGATAAAAGCGAAAACGCAGCCAAGCGGCTAAAAAAGTGAATAGTGTTATGGACTTGATACTGTAACAGCCAATCACGCGCAGTTTTGGTTTCGACGATTCCGTTCCGACAATTTCCATGTCAAACAAGCACCACGCATTGGAAGGTGAAAAAGAAGCTCGATGTAGATATGTATGTATGTAAAAAGACCTTATGAACCGAATTTCCATCTGCGAATAACAACAAAATCGACCAATTTCTGAAGCGGTTGGTGACTGGTGATGAAAAGTGGATCACTTACGACAACGTCAAGCTAAAAGGGTTGTGGTCGAATCGCAGTGAGCCGACGGAAACGGTGGTCACACCAGGATTAACGGCCAGAAAGGTTTTGCCGTGTGTTTGGTCGGATTGGCAGGGAGTCATCTACTATGAGCTGCTCCCCTACGGCGAAACTCTTAACTCAGAACTACACTGTCAAGAATTTGACCGTCTCAAGGAAGCAATCGTCCAGAAGCGGCCAGTTTTAGCCAATAGGACTCGCCAGAACCTCTGGGAGCTTGGTTGGGAAGTTCTTATGCATCCACCTTATAGTCCGGACCTGGCACGTGATTACCATCTGTTCCTGTTCATGGCGAACAATTTTGCTGGTGAAAAATTCGTTCAAGAGAGACGTGAAAATCGACTGTCTCAATTTTTTGCCAATAGGGACGAGGGCTTCTATGAGAGGCATAATGAAATATTGACCTAACTCGGATAATTCTAATCATTGTACTTAGTTTTCAATTTTATACAAAATAAAGGATTTTTTACTGCACCTTTAATTTTTTACAAAAAAAAGCATCTGGCATAAAATATGCAACTACATTATGAGCGATCAAACCAGTAAGCGATGAAACTTATTGACTATTTGCACATAAAAGTTGAGATTGCACTTTCTTAAATATATCGAATTCAAACTCGCCATTGCCTTATAATACACAATCAGAAATGTTTGACCTGCAGATCGAATCAACTCCTCTACTTATTGTGATTTCAAAACTCGCCCACCTCGATTGTTGACTCTCTACCAATAAAGAGATCCGAAGCAAGTGTTTGCGTGCGTTGACAAAAACATTAATTTAAACTTTAAAATTGTTAGTTGCGTTCAGTCTGCTATAAATCTGTAAACATAAAGGCATTTTCTTTACGCATCTTCGCAAAACGTGCCATATTTTTTTTCAAGTTGAATATTTTATTTTGCATCAAATTTAGAAGTACGGAAAGTCTTAAAGTAGCCATTTGTTTTCTTGAAGATTGACCATTTATAATAATTTCATAGATACCTTAAGCTACAAAGTTCAGTTTCATTTAACCCATAATTACTTCAAATTAAAAGTATACAGAATTTAGATTAAGAGTTTATAATTTTTGAAAAAACTTCTAAAAAGAAGAATTTTAAGACGCCAATAATCACCGCTTCGTACCGAGAATTACAGACAAGTTTATATTAGAGTTAGTTTCAATGTCCCAATCGTTCGTTATTAAAAATGTTTTGATAAAGGTGGATATCAAAGACATTGAATATAAGAGATATCGACAACATACAGTAAAACCTAGCATTCAATGTTATAGACATTTTAAATTAGTCTCGCCCGTTCGCTACCTAGAGCTTTATATCAAAGCATTATAGAGTAAAACCTGACTTTAAAAACACCTCATTTATATTAGATATTTGGTACCGGTCCCCCCCGTTCGAAATTCAAAATGTATTGATTTAAAGTTCGAAATGATTGCACTGTTAGTCAAGACAATTTTAAGTAAAACCTTGCAAATTTATTTAATTATACTCCTGAATTAAACATTTTTTCGAATCTAATGAAACGGGTACGGATACTAAATGAATGGAATCCACTATGCGGCTACCTATTACTATTCTCGCATAGTAAAATTAAACTACTAGATGGCTCTGGCATCAAATTTTATACAGGTCAGATGTACATATTTAGGATTACGGCAGCGTCCAGCGAAGTGTAGCGTTCCAATCGCATTTTTTTAACTGCCGGGCAGTTTGTCCTAACAACTAAAATTTTATTATTGGCGCTAATGTAAAATTATAATAACATCTAATTCTATACTTGTTTGATAAAGATAATCTTATCTTTAAGAATGTTGCGAATAAACTTTCATATACATATTTAAGTAACAGTTTTCCTAAATTTTATTTTCACCACCCAGGCAGACACTGACTGACACTCCATCAATTCTTTGACAAATAGCACCCAAAAAATTAAATTTATATAATCTAGATGTTCAAGTTTGAGTAGTATTTTAACATTTAGATTAAATTTGTGGGTTACATTGCAGAACACAAAAATTAACAAATCACATGAGATAAAAATAATATTACTTGTTTGCAAATCTTAGAATAAACAAGTCCAAACAAATTAAGTTTACCGCAAAACTGCATACTCAGAAATTAGGTTGCACAAAAATAGCCCTCATTTATACGCGAAGATAAAAATAAAATGTTTGTTTTATACTACATAAGAGTAAATACCCCAATCAAATAAAAAAAAAGGTCAAGCAATCAGTCTTGAGTCATTTGGTCTGAACTGATACAAGAAATACATCTAACAATAAAAGAAGCTATTAACGTAGGTATCAATGCATCATATGAAATTCTATAATATAAAACAAAACATTTCTATAAGAAACATCAAAAACAGCATATTAACACGTGAAAGTTGTACAACAGAAAACCAAATATTAAAATTTAAAAGTTAACTACATATTACCTTTTATCTAGGACTCAAAGAGACTAATGTTCCTTAAATTTTGGTACATGGCTATAAATGAATGGTCTAAAAGTATACAAACTACCAATTAAACAAATATTAGAATTACAAGCAATTAGTAAACCTCAACAAATCAAGATAAATATAATCAAAACTTATAATCTATTTTTGGTAGTAAACTATAATAGATTAATTTCAACTAAACGAACGTTCCAAGTACAAAATAAAATTGAAGCTAAAAAATATTTTATTTATTACCACTTTGTGTATAAGAGCTTTTATTAAAATTATGACAAACCGTGCTCCAGGTCAGAAACGAAGAAATTCCAAATAATTAACAATGTTTGAACCACCAACCTTGCCACTATCACATAATACCTTTATTGCTCAATGAGTAGTTTCATACAAATCTCAATGCATAATTTTTCCTTTATGCTCGTAAATGCCAAACCCCTCACAATAAATTTAAAGCTAAGCATTTTTAATGCTATCATGTGCTACATTGATGTGTTGCTTTTTTTCAAAAAATAGTTTATATCCATTATCTTGTATTATATATTTGTGAGTCAATTAATTATGTTACACCAAAGAATTATACTGTATTTACCTATTATTACAAGTTAAAAAGTTACTGCAGTAAACAATTGTTCCTATGTATATCTATGTAATTAAATTGTGTCATTACATAAATGATATATAAAACAAATAATATAACTTACGCCTTTATTATTTTTAAACTCCTAATATACTTTTTGCAATAATAAAGTTTCAAAAACTAAATCACACTTGTGACAAGCAAAAATATCAAAACACCCTTTTCCTTTTACAGTCTTGTTTTACAGTGAGTACATGCAAAACAAAAAATTCCCCTAATAACGGGAAGTTTTATATACCCTGTCGTATAAAAGTAAAATATGTAAAGTAAATTAAAAAAATTAAACAAGTTATTATATTCCTATTCTTTAATTTTTGATTTTTATTAAAGTAGGGTATCGTTTTTTAATAAATTGTCAGAAACACTAAATTAATTTATTCTTCTAATTGTATATATATACATATACAACTCTGATATAAAGCAATAAACGGAAGTACGTGTGGGTTTACCAGAAGACCGCCAAACAACGAATAATTCAGAATCTAACCAGGGCTGGGACCTGGGACCTTTCTTCAGTCAACGCCTGCAGGGGGTATTCGCTTCATACGAATTTTATGGACAACACGATTTTCTGAGCCATCTATGATTGCACCGGGAATTATTTTGACATTTGTGATTATTTACAGCTAAGATAAAAACCTTACAATGATGTCATTCGCGCACAGTTTATTTCAAATTTATTTCGCGTTTATTCAGCCTATTCAGCATTTATCTTGCTGTATCAACTTTTTTTGTTAACCGCAAATAATAAACGTGGTTGTGAAAGTTTATTGTATGTATGATTTTGTTAGTGTAAAATTAATTTAAGGACAATAAATAAGGTACGTTTTAATATATAATGTAAATTGATAGGCTATTAATTCAATAATCTTCTAGATCGATTGCATTAGAGGTGTTCCTCCCTTCTCAATCAATTTACTTTTGTAATTTGTAGAAATCGATATCAACATTCGTCAAGTGAGTGAAAAACAAGAAAATTACAAAATATTATTAGGAAACAGAAAAGGGTAATTTATAATATTAAATCTAGATTAATTAAAAACAAAAATTTTAAAAATACCCTAGGTGTGCAATGTTTTTCCAATTTATTGCCTGCCTTACAGATCTTTTTTTGTTCACAACTTAAACTTCATCGATTTCCCAATTGTTTCTGCGTTTAGTGCCTCTATTGATTCACAAACAAGCAGAGGTGCTTAAATCTTGAATTGTATAGAAATATTACGGATCCTTTTTTGTTTATCCCAAATCCTATTTATTAATCAAGTTTATAGCAATCGTTTTTTCATTTTTCAAGTATTCCAAAATTCACCGACAGTCCTTTCAATTTCCACCAACTTAGTTGCTCCAGAAAAAACGCACCTTCATATCATAACTGACAAATTTCCATACATAATTCACATACGGCCTTGCAGTCCCTCGAGATAAATATAATTCTTAGTGTATTTTATGAATTGCCTTTATTCTGTGCGTAGTTTTTTCAAAATTAATTTTAAATTATTAATTAATTCAAAAACGATACTTATGTTTCTTTCTAATCAATGGGAATTTAAATTGCAAATTAATCGTTTATATAGAAACCATTTGATTAATAAGAAACATTCATTTTTTAATAGAATTTATGTATTACCATTGATTATATATAATCAATGGTATTACCCAAAACTAGTTATTTAAGTAAATCCTACGCAGTGCTTATAACAATGTTGTCTATACATTTTTTTACGTCTTATGTTGATTTTGTTGAGAATTTTTACATAAATAAATAGGATTTTACATTAAAATAATTGTTTTATTCATAAAATTTAAATTATATTATATATATAATGTTAATTAAATAACCTTAAGATGACGCTACGGTAGTATTGTGTAGATTTCTATAATTTAAAAAAAAAATAGTTCTTGGGTCAAACATAGATGTCGATAGTATCGTAAAAATCATACCATTTTTTTATACACGGAGTGCTGCATCTTTCTTACATTATCTTTGAACGCCTGGATCTAACCTCCTACCAACGTGTTTTACTTGGGGGTCTAGTCTTACAATAATACAAACTAGTAAATTGAAAAGTAACCAACCCTTAGATCAAAATTCAAAACAATATCCTACATTAAAGTTTTTTTTAATAAATTATCCAGAATTGAAAATCGTAATACGAAAGTAACTTGTGGAAACCTAAATTCTTCTTTAGAATAAAACCAAGTCGTCTACCAGTTTCTTAAGTCCCTACCGTTTTTAAGTGATTTAAGCAAAACGTATCTACTAACCAACGGCGTAGCTAGGGGGGAGAACGATGGGTACAGCTTGCTCTACCCAATCAGCAAGGAAACGTTTTTTTATGTTTTAAAAACGTTACAACGTTTTAAAATAGTTGAAATAATAAATGTTTTTCAAAAAAATAAATTTGTTGCGTTTTAAAAATATTTCATTTAAACATTGATATTGAAATATTTAAAAATTGTTTTCTAAGACATTTTTTAGTAAGGTAAAAACTTCTTTACTTTATTAGAAATTATACTTTCACCGATAACTTTTTTCTTTTATATATTTTATCAAAAACACAATTATATAAAATTTTGTTACATTTTTATAAAGGTATTCCATTGTGTGTCTAAGGTGGATTTAAAAACAATAAAATAATATACTTTCAAGTAAAACCTATTTAATTAATAAGCAGTAGACCTAGTATTTCTACACTAAACTATTGAAACGTTCGAGAAGTTATTCGCAAATTCAAGAGCCTTCTCGAAGTTGTTATCCATCTTCGAGAACGTATATCGAAAGATATGGAACAGTCGAGAATGATTTTCAAAATGTGTATATACCGAAGAAACAAATCGTAGGTCAGTTATTGCCGTAATGCGAAAACAGCAATGTTAAGAAGATTATTCAAGTCTAAATAAATAAGTCGTTCACGCGTGTTATAAATAAATCTACGAAGTACGTGACTTTAGTGTAAACAAGTGTGTGAAGTTATTCGCGGACTTATCTTATCTTCGTGTAAGTGATAGCGCTATACATAAATTATACTGTAAGTGTTTTATTAAATATTATTAGATTTAATTAGTTCGGTTAATTTAAACGTGTAAATATTTTTAGTAGTTGAAGTAAATTTGTAGTTAATAATAAAATTCGTTACATTATTTTACGCCTTAACATCCCCCAAGATGTTCAAACTAGGTGCTGTGCCTTCAATTTCTACCTGTACATGTTCATTGTCACTTTTTTGACTATAATAAAGTTCTAACAATGTAATTTTCATCCAGTGTGTACAATCTAAAATTATATAAAATTATTATTTAGTACAAAATGAGTTTTTACTGTAAAAATGATATCAAATCTAAGAATTTATATTAAACTAATATTTTCTAAGCAATTGAGAATCAAATGTACAAAATTATTTCTATTACTATCTGTATTAAAAAAAAGAGTACGATCAAACCAATATTTCCCAATCAACAAGGAAACATTTCTTAAATGTTTTTTTCAACGTTTTACAAAAGCTATATTTACATTTTTAAAAACATTGCAAACACGCCTTAACAGCCAAAATTGCGTTGCAAAATCAATATTAGAAAAACATTCTAGAAATATTATTTCTCTATTTCCGTTTTAAAATTACTCTTTCACGCACGCATTTTAGTGTTAGAATGAAGTCTATTCTTTAACGATTTTTGGTAACTTTTATTTTCTAAGTTTTACATCCTGATTTCTAATTGCCACCCAATGACAGCAGAAAACTAGGTAAATGAAGGGTAAATGTGTCAAATATGTCTAGTCAAATATGTATCACCGTTGCCGACACAAAAATTCTAATAAAAATTTCACTGCTAGAAAATAATGGACATTTTAAAATTAATAAATAATATAAATATCGACCGAAATAGAAAAAATAGTATAAAACATTCGTTGCAGAAGGTATTCAAACACTTGAGTGCGTGTTTGAATATTTTGTCTTCTGCAACTTATATTTTAATATACTATTCTCTATTTCGACATGAGAATTAGCGATTCTTCACTAAAATCCGTGTAAGAATAAGCAAATTCTTACATGAATTTTAGTAATGTTAGTTTTTTCAAAATTGGTATCTCTGCATCTGCATTGTAAGTTGACGTTACATGAAAAAGAAATCAAAATTATTGGAATTTAACAATTTAAATTGAACTTTTGATGCCAAGATAAAATAAAGACGGTTTATTAATTCAAAGTTATTTACTTATAAAGGTATAAAGAGATAATTTCGTATGAGATTTTATAGGTTAACACATAAATTTCAATATGTCAAAGCGTAAGTGTTGCCAATTCAATAAAATATTAAAGTTTCCTAATGTTGTTTTAAAATTAAAATTATACGAAAAATATTAATTATTGTTTCAAAATAGAGAAAATAGTATAAAACACACGTCATAGAATACGTTTCAATCACTCTACCGCCTCATAAACTCATCGCTGCGCGGCTCGTGTATGAAACTCGGTCTCGTGATTGAAGCGCGTTCATTCTGTAACTTGTGTTTTAATATACTATTATAATATGATTTGTATATTGTAACGAATTTTAAATCTAATTTAATTATGACTAACTATTAACACATTTATAACTACACGTAACTAATTAATTCTAACGATATTTAACGCTTACACTAATTTATGTTTTACTATCACTAGTCGGCACTTTTTTATTTTATCTAAAAAGGCCGGGATTTAGTAAAGTGAGCAGTACCTTAAGACAAGGAAAGAAATCAAATACAGTAAAGTGGCTCCATTGCTACAGTAAAATGATGAAACTTTTTTTTCATAAACTCGCCGCTATACAACAGATGGTACTGTTGTAAGACTGATAAGAATGCATGTAGACAATACTTTTTATTTTCAATTGTTTCGGCTCGTATGTGATAGAAATAGAAGATTTCTTGCGGTTATGATAATTTTAATTTTAACATCTTAAATCACTACTTCAGTAGAGTTCGTACAAACGGTCAGCACAGAACAGCGGCTGGTGCAAAAGTGGGTGCTGTTAAATACCCTTATACCTGCTACTTAAAATTACTGTAAAGGCGCCGACATGCCGCCACATCTTAAAAGGTTTGCCTTTCAAAACATAAAAAATGTGAGCTTAATTAAACTTCTGAACAAACAAAACAAAGAAAATTAAAAAAGTTGCATTCTTACATTATCCTAATATATAAAGTTTATCAAAAAATATAAAATTTAAACAAAACACTAATTTATTAGTAACAAACACAATTTAGTCACTCACGTTTGTAGATACCATTATTTGTTTTAACTGACACTACTCGCACTAAGTCATCATTTCCTTTATATATTTCTACTATTCTTCCAAATGCCCATTGGTTAGGTGGAAGTTGTACGTCGCGTAGAAGAACCATTGTGTCTACTACTGGTTGAGTGCCAGTTCGATGCCATTTGCTTCGAGGATGTAATTCCGTTAAATAATCTGTTGACCAACGCTTCCCAAAATGTTGTTTGATTTTGCAAATGTGTTGCCAACGTGTAAGACGATTGGTTGAAATATTAGTGACATCTTCTTCAATTGGGATAATCAGCGAATCTTCAATAAGGAAATGCGCAGCAGTTAGAACGGAAAGATCATTTGGATCGTTGGATATGGAGAAAAGTGGTCGAGAGTTAATGCATGCTTCAATTTGTGTCAAAAGAGTATTAAGTTCCTCATATGTCAATAATGTATCTCTAACAACTCTATTTAAGTGAAATTTTACATTTTTTACACCTGCTTCCCACAGTCCGCCAAAATGTGGAGCTCGTGGTGGAATAAAATGCCACATAATATTTTTTTCAGCTAAATTTTGTATGATATTTGTAAATGAATTTGATCTGAATAATTCCCTTAATTCACAATAGGCTCCTACAAAAGTAGTTCCATTATCCGAATATAGATTTGCAATCATTCCACGCCTTGCAATAAAACGTTTAAGAGTGTTTAAAAATGATTCACAAGTTGCGTCTGACACGAGTTCTATGTGGATTGCTTTTGTAGCCAAGCATACAAATAAAACGATATAAACCTTTAATTGACGTTTTCTTCCGCGTCCGCGACTTTCCTTTATTTTAAGTGGACCGGCGTAATCAACTCCCGTATTAAAGAAAGGCCGAGTTAGTTCTAATCTTTCTTTTGGTAAGACGCCCATTTTTTGTTCGAGCATTTTAGGGTTGTTTCGAAAACATGTCACAGATTCATTAATAATTTTTCTCACAATAGTTCGTCCTGAGATTGGCCAATACCTTAACCTTAAAGTGGCTAATGCTTGTGGACCCGAATGTAACTGGTAGATATGTTCTTGCCTAACAAGTATATGTGTTATGTGGTGATTGCGCGGTAAAAGAATTGGAAATTTTGTATCGTATGACAACCTTGCATTTCGTAGTCTTCCACCTACCCGAAGGATGCTTTCAGTGTCTATAAATGAGGTTAATAAAATAGTTTTACTATTTCGTGGAAGTTCCTTGTTATTTTTTAAATGATTAATTTCGAATTTAAATGCTTGTTCTTGTATTAGTTTAATAATAAATACCTTTGATTGATTAAGTTATTTGTATAATGTTAGATAAGGTAATAAAAACTTATTCAATTTTAAACAGTTATTGAAGTGAAACTTCTTTATCGGCGTTGGAAAAAAATTTACCGTCACATTTTTTTCGTTACGCGCCATCTTTTTTTTATAAAATTCTAAAATATTTTTAAATAAATACAAATTGTACAAGGTGTTCAAAGGTAGTAAAATAAATAAAAAGTTCGCCCGCGGGTGGGCTCGAACCACCAACCTTTCGGTTAACAGCCGAACGCGCTAGTCGATTGCGCCACGGAGGCACATACTATAGGTCACAAAACGGATGGTTATAAGGTACACGATCAAAACGTTGCTATAAGATACGATCAATTGTTGTTTTGTAATTAATGGCTTATGGTAACTGAAATATGAAATTGAATCTACAAAAATTAGTTAATTGATTTACAAAAATTTGTATTCATGTTTATGATAATAAAATCCTTTTGTTTAAAATTTATTTAACTTTATTTAACCAATTTCTGAAAAGTTGCATGTAGATCATTTTGCGAAAAATAAGGCCATAAAGAAGTTTCACTTCTTACGTGTGTACACTAGTACACGCCCTCATATTTTTTTTTAAATTGGAGTATATAAGATATAATTCGTTGTAGTTTAGTAAATGAAGAATATTTCTGTATTAAATTGAAAAAAATATTGTTTGTAGTTGTTGTAGTACATGTAGCAAATTTAATATTTCTTTGTTCGGGCAAATCAAAATTATTGTCTTTAAGCGAGTTACTTGGCCACTTGTGTGTATCATTTAATAAAAATTTTGGACCATGCAGCCATTAAATCAGAAGGGTTAAAATTTGAAGAACCGTGACGCCATTCGTAAGAGGTGGTTAAATTTTGAATTTGTGATACTCAATTCGCTAAAAAGTAGTCCATCGTGATGACTCTGCAGCTAACCAAGCGAGTACAATCATTGAATCTGTCCAAAGATATGTCTTATAAATGTCTAATTGTAAAACTGGAATTACTTTATTTACTAATTTGGCCAGTAAAAGAGCTGCACAGAGTTCCAAACGTGGTAAAGATATTTTTTTCAAAAGTGGAATACGTGATTTCAAACATAATAAATTCACAGAAATGGTTTGATCTTGATTGACTGTACGTAAATACAAACATGCGCCGTAACAGGATTCAGAGGCATCTGCAAATCCATGCACTTCAAATTGAAAAGGTTGCAAACAATTTACTCTTCGCAGAATCTCAACTGTTTCAAGAGCTTGTAAAACATTCTTTTTGTTAATTTATTAGAAATCCAATTTTTTGTTATTTTGTATTTGAACGTATCAGTACGTTGGTTCCATATTAAACCTAAAGTTTTAGATTCTACATCTTTTATAAAGTCGATTATCGTATTTTCAGATATTGATATACCTTCTAACAGTTTATTATTGTTTGAACCAAATTTTGTTAGATCGAATTGACCTTTTGATAATATCAATAGAATTTCATTCCGTAACTTAATTGCTTCGTCAACAGTATTAGCTCCTGTTAACAAGTCGTCAACATAAAAATCATTGAGTATTACTTTTGATGCTGTAGGATAAACTGATTTATGTTCTAAGGCAATTTGATGAAGCGAACGTATAGCTAAAAAAGGAGCAGAAGTAGTGCCGTAAGTTACGGTTGCTAATTGATAAGTTTTTAATTCTTCTTGTGGATCATTGCGCCAAATAATTCTTTGGAATATTCTATCGGATTCGTGAATAAGAACCTCTCTGTACATTTTTTTAATATCTGTGGTAAAAGCAACTGCATGAGTGCGGAACCTTAAGAGAATTGAACAAAGGTCTTGTTGAATAGTAGGACCTGCCATTAATAAATCGTTTAAGCTAACATTTGATGTCGATTTTGCGGAACCGTCGAAAACTACTCTTACCTTTGTTGTACTACTATTATTATTTACTACGGCATGATGAGGTAGAAAAAACTGTGGATTTATTTCTTTTTGCAATTGGTTATAATCTAATACTTCCATGTGTCCTAGTTTTAAATATTCTTTCTAAAAATTACGGTACGCTATTTGTAATTGCGGGTTTTTATTTAACCTTTTTTCTAAAGATAAAAATTGATTTACTGCCTGTTCTTTAGATTCCCCAAATTTTATTGGATCATCTTTTAATGGTAAACGTACTATAAACCTAC
Organism: Aquatica leii; assembly: GCA_035610365.1. Lineage (NCBI taxonomy): Eukaryota > Metazoa > Arthropoda > Insecta > Coleoptera > Lampyridae > Aquatica > Aquatica leii. The sequence goes on from CM069432.1 coordinate 55,482,140, forward strand.
CATCTGCAGATCTCGCGTGAGTGCCAATAAAATAAGCTTCACATGTTTCATCATCCTTAGATAAAACCTTAATATTTGTTTCTTCAATTTCCCAAAATTTTTTAATTGATTTGTCTAATGCTTTAATATTTAAATTACATTGTAGTTTGTTTTGTGTTTGGAGTAGTTTATTTTGAATGGTACCACCTACTACCCAACCCAATTTTGTTCTTTGCCAAAATGGTTGGTCTTTGGAAAATTGAATTTTTTCTAGCATTAATAAATCCCAAAATAATTGTCCACCAATTAAAATGTCTACATTATTAAGGAAGGCAAATGTAGGATCGGCCAAAGTAATATTCTTTGGAATATGAATAAATTGAGATATATTTTGATGGGGCAGTTTGCTTTTTATTTCCTTTATTACTAAATAATATAAATTTGCAGAATAATTTTCGCATCGTGATTTTATAAGAACATTAACAGATTGATTTACTGATGATTGAATTTGATTAATGCCCATAATAGGAATATTTATTCGATCAGGCTTTAGTTTTAATTTCTTACATAACGCTTCTGAAATAAAATGATTTTGAGAACCTACATCTAGTAAGCACCTACAATTATGCAAGAATCCATTGTGATCTTCAATTTGAATTATTGCTGTTGATAAAAGAGTCTCTACTGGGTTTAGTATTTTACAATGGTTATTTACTACTGCGCTTGATAATGTGCAGTTATTATCGCGAACATTTGGAATTACGTGATTTGAAATAGGATATTCACGATGTAGTAACGTGTGATGTTTTTTGTTACATCTTCGACATGACATACTTGAATGACACTTGCTTATATGGTGGTTTCCTAAGCAATTAATACAAATTTTGTGTTTAATAACTTCATTATAACGTGATTCTGGGCTTAATCTTTTAAATTGCGAGCACTGATACACGTCGTGAGTTTCCTTACAGATTAGACATTTACTTGTATTTGCGGTTAGAAAATTATTTGATATTCCCGATTTGCGATTATACATGATTTCTTGAGAACTAGGAATAAATGGTTTTCTTGTAAAATTGGTATCAGTTGCAATTGATTCTAAAACTAAACTACGTTTTGTCAAGAAGTCATGTATTTCTGCGTATGTAGGAAGTTCCGCGGCAAGTATATTAGATTCCCATTCTTTCTTCCCGGCAATGTCCAGTTTGGAACTAATAAAATGAATCAAAATTGCGTCCCATGCGTCAACAGAAAGACCTAACGTTTTTAAAGCGCTTAAGTGAGTGTTTAATGTATCTAAAAATTTTCGAATTGATGAAGCGGAGTCTTTTGTAACGTGCGGTAAATTAAAGATTGAATCTAAATAAGTTTTAATTATTAACCGTTAGTTTTCGTATCGCGATTTTAATAACATTAGTGCGTTGTTATAATTATCGGATGTCAGTGAAAGTGAACTGATAATATTCGCTGCTTCGCCACGTAAACATGATTTCAAATAATGGAATTTTTGAGCGTTGTCTAGTTTTTCATTGTTGTGTATTAATGAAATAAAGGTGTCATAAAAAGTTACCCACTGACTGTATTGGCCATCAAAAGTGTTTAAGTTTAAAACCGGTAGTTTTACTTCAATACCGAAATTATTTTGCATTTGAGTTGAACAACCTGCATTGCTCGGGTTTGAAGTACCTGCGTTACCGTTATTTATTAGGGTCGAAATATGAGTAACCGTTTTTGCAAATTCAGTTTCAAATTTTTCAGTTTTTTTCTATGTAATTCAACATTATCGCGATCCAATAATTCTATTTCGTTTGCTATTTCGTTGTATTGATCCCATGCCGACAACGTTTTATTTAACACAAACTCTAAAGTCTTTAATTCATTATCTTGTAGAAAATTTTGATACGCTGTCTTAAGCCGCGTTAAACGTGCTTTAATTTGTCCGCTATTGTGTATTAGAGTATCTAAGTCTGCCATTGCAACGAATTGAAGAAATTATTCTATGTATAACTATTTATTTTATTTGCATGAATTTCATGCAAAATTTAGGTATTATTTCAGTATTATGAATGAATGAATTATGAATTTAGCAGTTTTGAGTTAGAAGACTGTATACTTTTTTGACACATACAAGCAATTAAAGAATGTTAGTATTAGCAGGAAGAGATTCACTTACCCAATTTATGTTTTGGCATGTTAAATTGCGGTGTAAATTTTGCGGATTAAAAAATATTTCATTTACTGGTATTTTGCTCGAAGGACCATGTTTCGACTCGTATGTGATACAAATAAAAGATTTCTTTCGGTTATGATAATTTTAATTTTAACATCTTAAATCACTACTTCAGTATAGTTCGTACAAACGGTCAGCACAGAACAGCGGCTGGCGCAAAAGTGGGTGCTGTTATATACCCTTATACCTGCTACTTAAAATTACTGTAAAGGCACCGACATCAATAAAAACGTTGTGTATCTTTTGTACATTTCAAAACGTGATTTTGTCCTGACACATTTTTCTTTACAATCATAATGTTTCCTGTGATAATAATGTTTCAACCAAGCTCACGCAAATTAATAGCAGAAAATTAATTAGCGTTAACTAAAATTATAAAAAAATATTATATTATCAGGTAATGTATTTAGCTTTGCTTTGCAATGTAATTAATTCTCGATTACCATGTTTTGGAAAATTTTAATTAATTGTAATTTAAATACGTTCCAACATTCAAAAACTAACCAGTAAATTAGAAGATGAAATTTAAGTTTCATGTTTAGTAAACACCCAGTACACACAGAAAGTCCGGCAGTGTACAATGCCATTACAGCGATTAAAGGCAAAACGCGTTTATGGTTTTTGTAGCGCATAAAAAGCACACATTCTGTACGTAAATCCCAGTACTATATAAATAACGCATTTTGCCATTACCTTTAAAACACATTTTCATTCGCAGATTATTCGATTTTGTTCGGTTCTCGTCGCCGTCAGCGTGAAGTAGCTCGTAGCTCTTCCCCTACCCTTGCTTTTGTCACTTTTGTTTAGCTTTAGCGCTTTGTGCTTTAAAATTTAGAAAAAATGTGTTTGTTTTTGATCATTTAGGATGGATTAACAAAATAAGTAAGTATTAAATTCAAATATAACCGATATTATTTCTTAATAATAAATATATAACTTAAAAACTAACACGATTTCGCGCAAACATTATTCTTATTGCTGAGTTGTATTTAATTGAAATTTTTTTTTAGATTGATTCAATCTACTTTGTTGGATGAAAAGATGCAGCAAACGAGACATGTTTTAACCAAGTAATTGATCTGGATCAAGCAAAACAAATTTGTAAAAATATTTTAAATTTAATTTACGGTAAGAGGCTTCATACAATAGTTTATAGGTTAAAACTTAAAACATTAACTTTATATGTATACGTAATGTGATTTCAAGTGCATTACTGCCAAACTCGACTTTCGTGTTGTATTTTATTTCACGACTATTTAAAGAGCAATTCTTTATAATTACTTCAAAAACTTCATAATTTAGTTTAGAAATTGCTAAAAAAGTGCATAAGTTATTTGAGTAGCATTACAATGTAATTTTTATTTTACAGTATCCATAAGAAAAAATTCAAATTGTGGTGCAGCTTTACAACACGCAATAAACACCAGGAGTAGTGGGTACGAAAGACGCCAATAAACATAAGAACAAAATGAATGTAAATAAGTTTTTTATATTTTTTTTATTTTTTTTAGTACATTTATGGACATTGTATGTTAAGCTTCCAAATTGTTTTATTAATTAAATTAAAAATGATAATACCATTGTATGCATTTAGTTTGTGTTAAGTTGCTAACATTGCCAATGCACTATTTATGTGATGGCAAACTACATTGCACAGATTTCACTGGCATTCTGCATTTAACTTGTATTAATATACGTAACTTGCCGATATTGGTTCAATGCAATTTCTGCATTGGCAAGATTCATCCGGCAATATATCGGCCGGTGTGACACCTGGTTACCGGCAGTGTACTTCATTTTAGTACATTGCCAGCATTCTGAGTGCCGGCTAAAGAGTACATTGCCAGTATAGACCCATTGATTTGTGTTTATTGGGGAACTGCCCCTTTCTTAAGACTGTTCAGTCATAGAACAGGAGACTGGATGCCACACCGGTAGAAAAGACGTATTCTTCTCGTGTTTGGAACAGGTCTTGTTGTTAATCGGTCGAACTTCGAACCTAACCTTTTCGGAACCTCCGTATATGCTCATAAACGTATCGAAGTCTTTCCTTCGACTGGATTTCTGGTTCTGTTATTTATTACCCTGGTTCGGACCTGAGCTTGCGTAACGTTGTTATCGCCAGCAAACGGGGCTAGACGATCGATGTGGACCACTTTTGAATTACCTCTGGTTGATTTTCGGATGCGATATATGACGTCATTAATATGCTGCACAGTTTCATTATCATAAGCTCTTATGTCAGGGTAAATAACATTTTGGTATTAACGTTACAGTCCTCTACAGTGATATGCTGTTATTTTATAACGTTGACGCACTGTAGTTTTGTAACGTTGATGTGCTGTTGTTTTATAACATTAACACACTATTGTTTTATAAGGTTGACATATTGTTGTTTTATAACGTTGGCGTACTCTTGTTTTATAACCATGAGATTCTATTGTTGTATAGCATTTATACAATATTGTTTCAATGTGATGACAACTGGCACCTAACACAATTCTGTAGATGTACTACTTCAGTATGTTAAGTTCACATCACTGATCGAGATATCTCAGTAATTTAACGTAATTAAATAAACGTACTTCCAACGTACTATATAGTCGGCACTCAGAATGCTGACAGTGGACTCGTTTGAAGTGCACCGCTGGTAACCAGGTGTCACACCGGCCGATATATTGCTGGATGAATCTTCCCAATGCAGAAATCGCATTGAACCAACAATAATTACGCATTATGCCGTCACTGGAGACGTAACTAAATGCAGAGTAAACGCATCGACAAGTGACGTATTTTATTATATGGTAACTGTAGAATGGCAGTAAAATTTGTGCAATATAATGTGTACTTTGCCATCACATAAATAGTGCGCAGTTTTAAATGCATTGCCAATGTTAGTAACTGAACACAGGTTAAATGCATTCAATGCTATTGTCATTTTTAATGTAATTAATGAAGTAATTTGCAAACTTGACATTCAATGTCCATATACCAAAATATTTTTTTTTAAGTATATATAGGTTGTATCAAATTTCGTGTTAAGTACAGGGATCTCGTTTATTATCAGAGATAGAGAGTTGGTTTAATGAACAAAAATGATTTTTAAGTTATGCCTAAATAAATTCAAAAAACAAAATTTTGCCCCTCTATAAACTTTTGAAATATGACGGAAAATAATAAAATTAGTGTTTTTGATTTTTAGCTTTAAAATTGTTATTTGGGGAGGTATTTAAAAACTAAAAAAACTTTCTTGAAAGAACTTTTTCTGCTCTTTCAGATGATGGCAATAAATTTTTGTTATCGTTATTACTTTACTTTATATCGATACCAACTTTTGTTTTTTATATGGTAGCCATTATAAAATTTTATACCATAAGATAGAGAAAAAAATCCTGATTTAAAAAATGTTTAACATGTTCATAAAAAAGCAAACATAATTTAGCATTTGAAAAAACCGTTTTGATTGAAAATTTATTAATAAGTGTCAATAATAACAATATCCGTGAACAACAAACACATTTCTAAATTAATAAATAACCTAAATTTAACTGCAATAAATGTTCAAATTAACGACCTTGATTTTCTAGACACACTACACATTTTCTCCAAACATGTTCTGAAGCACGTCTAATGTGAACCCTCTGACAATTTCTACATGCTGCTCAACAGTGTTCGAAGTTACAGAATACATTTGGTTCATAACGTAACCCCAAAAGTAAAGGTCTAGTGGTGGGTGTTAGATCCGGAGACCCCGCAGCCAAAGTATGGGTTCATTTGTTTCTAACCATCTGTCTGGAAATTTTTGGTTTAAATAATTTTGAACAACTTGCGCATTGTGCGCAGAGACACCGTCTTGTTGAAAATGAATTGATTCGAGTTGATTTAGGGGAATATTGTCTAGGAAACTTTCAAACTCGGTTTGTAAGAAAGTGAGATACATATCAGAATTAGAAGTCCATCATATATGATAGGTCCGATAATCATATTATTAAATATTCCACACCAAACATTTAAACTAAACTGAACTTGAGGTCTAACTTCTATAATTCTTCTTTCTTTTTCTGTGGACCAACTTAATAAATTTTCAATCAAAACTGTTTTCTTTAAATTTTAAACTTATTTTTGATTTTTTTATGGACATGTTATACATTTTTTAAATCAGGATTTTTTTCTCTATTTCATAGCATAAAACTTTAAAATGGCTACCATTTGAAAAACAAAAGTTGGTATCGATATAAAGTAAAGTAATAGTAATAACGATAACAAAAACTTATTGCCATCATCTGAAAGAGCAGAAAAAGTTCTTTTAAGAGGGTTTTTTCAGTTTTTAAATACCTCTTCAAATAACAATTTTAAAGCTAAAAATAAAAAACACTAATTTTATTATTTTCCGCCATATTTCAGAAACTTTATAGAGGGGGTAAATTATGTTTATTGGATTTATTTAGGCATAACTCAAGGATCATTTTTGTCTATTTAACCAACTCTCTATCTCTGATAATAAACGAGATCCCTGTACTTAACACGAAGTTTGATACAGCCTGTATATATTAACGTATTTTCATTCATTCTGTTTATTGGCGTCTTTCTTGCCCAATTCCCCTGGCGTTTATTTCGTGCTGTAAAGCTGCACCACAATTTGATTTTTTTCTTATGGCTACTGTGAAATAAAAATTACATTATAATGCTACTTGAATAACTTATCTAGTTTGTGTTATCTTTATCAGCAATTTCTAAACTAAAATATGAAGCTTTTGAAGTAATTATAAAGAAATCGTTTAGTAAAAGGTTTACAAAGAAAATCAAATTCCGACAGTCCTGTCATAAGTCAATAAACTACTTGTAAACTAAGTCAATAAGCTACTTGCTAACGTAAATCATTTAGTGAGCAAATTCAAAAGATGTTCAAAATTCCTTTCTGATAACACTTTCCAAGAAATTTGTAAACATTTTGTATGTAAACATTCAAGTACAATAAAAAGTCTATTGTTAAAGGTTTAATGTTAAATATGCACCAAAATAGTTATAAAAGGTAGGTAACACTTGTATTTACCTGATATTTTTCAAGTTCAAGTGTACAATTATTCCTCTTTACAATCTACATATTAAATGATTCTAAACCTTCCATTCTCTAGAAACAACTATAAATTGTTACAGTTTTGCATATGTAAAAATAAAAACTTTTTTAAAAAAGTAAATATGTCAATAATCAATTGAGTTACTTACTAAACGACTTACACTATACAAAAGGTTTATTCTACAAATTATTGCAAAAATTACAACTACAGGAACCGAAATAAAATGTGAAGTCAAGTTTGACAGTAATGCACTTGAAATTACATTATGTTAATATATAAAGTTAATGATTTAATTTTTGAACCTATAACATGTAAAATACTCTGAAACCACTTACCATAAATTAAATTTAACATATTTTTACAATTTTGCTTTGCTTTAATCAGATGTCTCGTTTGCTGCATCTTTTCACCCAACAAAGTAGATTGTGTCGATCTAAAAAGAAATTTCAATTAAATACAACTCATCTGTAATAAGAATAATGAATTGGTACCTTGCATATAACTCAAAAGCTACACTAACTACGAGTTCCAAAGTTTTACAAATTTTTAAGGTTAAAGAGTAATATCTGAATTTTATACTTACATATTTTGTTATTCATCCTTAAATTGGCGAAAAACAAATAGATTTTTTCTAAATTTGAAAGCACAAAATGTGTTTGCATAGCACAAATACGAGAATTTCTTTCTACAATAATATGTTATACACGAGTTAAATTAACTCTACGAATTGCATCCATATAAACATTATAACAACTGTACAGATTGATAAAAAAGTTTTGTCAATGTTAATATAACGATACCAACACGCTACTAGTTATTGTATTTTTGTTACCTAAATGTGTTAGTTATTTTAACAGTCATCAAGGTTGAATGTTTAGTGTGTGTGTGTTTTTAGGGATTGCTTTATGTACTTCGTCTAGCCTCTTTGTCACTTTGCTGACATAGTCTTCGCCAACAACGTCCCAGTGAACACATTTCTGACATAAACATCTTGTGGATGTCAGAAATTGGTCATAAAATTATATTATCAATTATTACATCCGTTGTATATCCTTTTAATGTAATATAATTATTTACTTGATTAGGATATCGGCAGTACATAATTTTTTTATGTAGTATGTTTATATAACTGCTAATATCTCTAAGATGTGTAAATAATGTAATATAATTATATGTCCACAAATCGACATCCCGTTTATATAAAGGTCATACTTTCTCCAGATGTACTTTGAAACATCCTTCCGACATCAGAAAATTGTCATAAAATTATATTACAAATTATTTCATCGGTAGTACATAATTGTTTTATAACTATTGGTTTTTATGAATATAGCTGTAAATATAATATGTTCAATTATTTTTTTTAGTTGTTTGAAATTGTGGCAGCAACTTGATCGAAAAATTTCTTCAAACCAAAAAAAAATCATTGTTTTATGTAGAACGTGTTATGTAATCAGGCCCGCTTTATTCGGCTCTGATTTCCTGATTACATTTACAGCTTAGAACACGCGTCAAATTGTGTTTCTTTACCTATTCTATTATATATTTGGTGGCTGCTGATCCCAGCAAAACTTATTTTGTTCTTTTTCAATGTACAAATGTAAAATTATCTTTATAGTTTTACATTTACGAGTTGAGAAACCTTACGTTGCTTTCCTTAATGACTAAAATAAACATTAAACATTAAGTAGATAAATAAAAAGTATTTTGTGCGTATACGGCATAATATAATCAAATAAACGTACATATAATCATTAAGTGCTTCTTGTCTTTTTAATTTATCTAGGTTTCTCTTTCGTTCACTCACATTCAGTTTGCATCGTTTGCATTTAGTTGAATGTTGTTAGAAGTGCGGTAAAGAATGGTTGTAACGCTAAAAGTTTTTGATTTAGCAGTGAACTTTTTTTGGTGTATCAAATTTAGGAAATTGAAAATAATACTCAAGACTCAAGGTAAGCTAATTTTATTATAATTTTATGTCGTTCATGATTGAAACTACCCACATTTTTATTTAATTGTTCATTGTAAAGTCGGCATTTTAAATTTTTATAAATTTTTTAAATCTTGTTGCTCGACATAGATGTTTAGATGTCTTAGACCCGATGTACAAGGGTGGTACATGCAGCGGTAGCGCCAATTGGGTCTTTCAACTTAGCCCCCATCATAACAATTTTTACAAAAATGAGTATTCACGGAATTGTGCTTGCTATTGCTATTCATTCAACTAATTTAATTAGAAATTTTAACATTGGGGGGCTAAGTTGACGCTCAACCCCTCATTTTCTCCTCATGCGTATGGATTGTGCTAAAGTGCCGTTTATTATATCAACTCGCTATTTATTTATTTAATTAATTGAAGACCGATGGTTTTGTGTGTGTCTCATTTGTAGACAATGTTGGATAATATATATTCATAAACTCTGTATAATAAAATAAAGTTGCGCGCGCATATAATTGAGTACAAATAATGTGCAACATATATAGAGTCGGCGCTGTTGTAGTTACTCGGTGAATGTAGACGTTATTAAAACGTAGTGTTAAGCATTTTTCATGTAAAGCTATAATTACTTTATTTACTCATTAAATAGTCACGATCGTGTTTAACGCTTTCTTAATCTATATCCTTAAGAGGTTATGGGCCCAGGATACGTTTGGATTAACGCGCAAATATAGATTCGTGTTTTATTATCAGGCAGATATTTTTTTTTATCCGTTATTAAAAAGTGTGAAGTGCCGTAAAGAAAATGCTGACAGAAAGTGTTAATGTGGCAGTAATGAGTAAGTTCGATGGTAAGAATTATCATCAATGGAAATTCCAAATAAAGCAAGCTCTTAGGGCTAAGGGAATTTACGAAGTTACAACGGGTGACGCACCAAGGCCAACAGACGCCAGTAAACCGGAAGAAGTAATTTCATGGGACAAGAAAGATGCATTAGCTATGTGCATTATAACTGCATCGATGGATTATTCCCAAATTACGCTTATTGAAAATTGCGAAACCTCGCAGGAAGTAATAAATAAATTAGACGCCATTTATTTGATGAAATCCGAAGCAAGCAAAATGATGGCGCATGAGCAGTTTTATAAATACAAGATTAGTGTTGGGCGATTATGAATGATATAATCGAGATATATCGATTATAGCCAAATAATCGATTATTCGATTATACTTTCGAAATAATCGATATATCATTCATTCGAAACAACCGAGAAGCAGTACTAATGAATGCAACGAATAATACAAAATATAAAATGTCAAATATATAGAAATCGACACGACTCGATACGAGTCGAAACGAACTCGAGACCATGTCTCGAATCATTCGAAATAATCGAAATATCATTCATTTCAAACAACCGAGAAGCGTTATGAGCGATATGAAATATCAAATATATCGAAATAATCGAAATCGACACGACTCGCTACGAGTCGAAACGAACTCGAGACCATGTCTCGAATCATTCGAAATAATCGAAATATCATTCATTTGAAACAACCGAGAAGCGTTATGAGCGATATGAAATATCAAATATATCGAAATAATCGAAATCGACACGACTCGCTACGACTCGACACGAACTCGACACCATGTCTCGAATCATTCGAATGATTAATATAAGGTCTGTAATCGACTAATTCAGCTAGTCACGCGCCGCAATATTCAAAATATTGGAAACTTTCATTTTAAATTACTTTTTGAGTAATCGTACGTTTAATTATCACCGAAATTGTTAATAATTAAAGTGAAAATGTTAAACTAACCACTTTACAAGAATTAGTAGATGAATGAAATAAATTTATTAATTCTAAAGAACATTAACTTTAGATTGATTATTATTTAATTTCAGGCTCATTATTATCCATAATAAGATGTAGATATTGTAGATGTAGTAAAGTGTTGTAATCAGAAAACCTTTTTTAATCAAATAAAAAAAACTAAAATAAAATAACCGAATCGCGGTTTGTAAGAGGATACTACTATTCGGCCAATAGGATGGCAGCAATTAAGCGCGGTAAATTTAAATTGCTACTCCTACAAATTAGTTTTTCTCACGAATTCAAATCGAAACATATGATCGATAATACTGCGCATGCTCCATTATTCATAATCGAAACATCGAATGATCATTCGATTATGCAAAACGAGATATTTCGATTATTTCGATTATTGAAATATATCGATTATGCCCAACACTATACAAGATGGCGCTAAATGATTCAGTTGTTCAACACATCACGAAGGTAGAAAATTTGGCACGTCAAATCAGAGAAACTGGCGAAAAGATAAGTGATATTGCTGTAATCACAAGAATTTTAAGTACTTTACCAGCAAAATTTGGTAACTTTAGACAAACGTGGCTTTCAATCGATGAAAATAAACAAACAATTAGTAACCTCACCAGTCGCCTAATTGATGAAGAAATGAATTTAGGTACATCTGAAGAAGCAGATAACGCATTTGTGGCATCTTCAAGTTCGAAACCTAATAAACCGAAGAAAAAGTTTTTGGTGACGTGTTATAACTGTCGCAAGAAAGGTCATATTTCAAGAAACTGTCGTGCTCCACGAAGAAATGCTCAAACGGAATCTACGCATACAACTTCGAATTGCGATTACTCGGCATTTAACATTGAAAATGAAGACGACGTCAGCGATAGGATAACACAAAGTGAGTGGGTCCTCGACAGCGGTGCATCTCATCATATGTCTCCAAATAAAGAGTTATTTGTTAACTTTAAAGAAGTTGAAGAATGGTCTGTCAAATTAGGCAATGACGAGGCATTACCTGTAAAAGGAACAGGAGATATTAAAATCCAGTGTTTTATAAATAAAGAGTGGGTTAAAAGTGTTATCTCCGAAGTTTGGTACGTACCCGGTCTTCGAAAGAATTTATTTTCTGAAGGTACAGTGACACAAAAAGGAATGAGAGTAGTAAAAGAAAAGGATAAAGCATACATTTATGAAAATGACTTACTGAAAGCGTGCGCAGTTCGCGAATCAAATAACCTGTATAAACTTTTGTTTCGTACAAAAATCAATGAGGAAGTTAATTCCGCAGAAAGTGATAGTGTGAAAACGTGGCATGAGCGTCTCGGACATGTTAATATAAAAACAATTTGTGAAATGGCGAAAGTAGGTGTAATACAAGGAATAAACGTAAGTGATAAACAAGATTTTGTGTGTGAAGGTTGTCAATACGGAAAACAGCATAAGTTAGCATTTAACAGAAGTAAGTCAAGGAATTTGCAACCAGGCGAATTAATACACAGTGATTTGTGCGGACCTATGCAAACACCATCCGTGAGTGGATGTCGTTATTATATCCTTTTCAAGGACGATTGTACTGGATTTAGAGTAGTTTATTTTATTCGAAATAAATCGGATGCTTTAGATTGTTGTAAACGTTACGTACAGTTTTGCAACAATAAATTCGGTTACAACATAAAATCTCTACGTGTTGACAATGGCACTGAATACACGAACCAGGAATTCAAACAATTCCTAATACAGAAAGGAATACAACTCGAAACCTGTGCACCGTATACGCCTGAACAAAACGGGAAAGCAGAACGAGAAAATCGTACCATAGTTGAAAGTGCCCGGTCAATGCTATACACTAAAGATCTACCATTGTATTTATGGGCGGAAGCCATCAACACGGCAGTGTACATTCTAAATAGAACGCCAAACTCAACTAGCGCAAATTTGACCCCGTTTGAAAAATGGTACCATAGGAAACCAGTGCTGAAACATGTTAAAGTGTTTGGAAGTGAAGCCTTCATGCATATACCGGATAATTTAAGAAGAAAACTTGAACCGAAAAGCAAGAAATTAATATTGGTAGGATATCAAAATGATTCAACAAACTACAGATTGTTTGATCCAATCACAAGAAAATTAAAAATATCGCGAAACGTAACGTTCAATGAAAATAAGGAAGTCGTACTCCCAAGAACGAACGCTGTATTGATTCCAATCAACGAAGACGCAACAGAAGAAATTCAGGATAAAAACGTTGAACATGATAATCAAAATGGTAATGTAGAAAATGCTATTTTGAATAACCACACATATCAGTTACGAAATCGGAATAGTATACATCCACCAATGAGATACATAGAACCTGAAGTAAATATGGTAGAAATAGGAATTCCCGAAACGTACGAAGACGCAATCACTTCAGATAAAGCTGAAAAATGGATAGCAGCAATTGATGAAGAGATAACCGCTTTAAATAAAAATGATACTTGGAAACTAGTGCCGTTACCGGATGAGAAAAGAACAATTGACGGAAAATGGATTTTCAAAATAAAAGGTCAAGTGATTGTCAGATCAGTAAATATAAAGCAAGATTGTGTGCGCGTGGATTTGCACAGATAGAAGGAATCGACTATAAGGAGACGTTCGCACCGACTACACGTTATGAAACGATAAGACTTTTACTTACGATCGCTGTACAAGAAAATTTCCAAATAATTCAATTTGACATAAAAACGGCGTTTCTATACGGAGAATTAGACGAAGAAATTTATATGAAACCACCACCTGGAATAGTAAACGATTCAAAATTAGTGTGTAAACTCAACAAGTCCCTGTATGGTTTAAAACAGTCTCCACGTTGCTGGAATAAAAAGTTTGATGAATTTTTAAAGACATATGGATTTAAACAATGTGAAGCAGATAAATGTGTTTACGTAAAAGATGTTCTTCAGCAATTAACATTACTTGTGATTTATGTAGACGACGGACTCATTCTGGAAAAAGATAAACAATTACTTAATAGAATCGTGAACGAATTACAAACAAAATTTGAAATAACTTTGAGTAATCCGAATTACTTTGTCGGATTACAAATAGAAAGGCTTGATGATGGATCAATGTTCATCCATGTGAAGAATTACATTGATCAAATGTTAAATCGATTTAAAATGACCGACGCAAAGATTTCAAGAACTCCAGCTGACTCAAATGTTGTGTTGTCATCAACAATGGAAGGTGACGTCAATTTAAACGTGCCTTATCGCGAAGCTGTCGGTTCGTTGATGTTTGCAGCCATAACAGCACGGCCGGACATAATGTATGCCGTTAACATCGTAAGCCGATATCAAAACAATCCTAAAGCAGCTCATTGGAATGCAGCCATTAGGATTATGAAATATCTAAAAGGTACAAAATATTATGGTATTAAGTATATCGGTAACAATAATAGTGATTATGAAATAAATGCTTTTTCTGACGCGGATTACGCAAACGACATAGATACCCGACGTTCAACTACCGGATACATTTTTAAAATGAATCAAGGTGCAATCACATGGTGCAGTAGAAGACAGTCAGCAGTTTCCTTATCAACGACAGAAGCAGAATTCGTTGCAGCAGCGGAAAGCGTGAAAGAACTATCCTGGCTTCAACAATTATTACGTGAAATTGTTCCCAATAAAAAATTAAATTTTTGTTTGTGCGTGGATAATCAAAGCGCTATAAAATTAATTAAAAACCCAATTTTTAATAAACGTACAAAGCATGTGGACATACGCTTTAATTTTATTCGTGAAAAATATGCCAACGATGAATTTAAAATTAGATATGTTCCATCGGATCAACAGACAGCAGACATTTTAACTAAAGCTCTACCTGTTTCAAAGTTCGAAATTATGCGAGAATATCTTGGCATGCTCAAAATGTGAATTTGATTTGTTCATTCTTAGTTAAGTATGTACGTAGTTTTATATTTGTGATCTATAGATTTGAACTTTATATGTAAGAACATTTGTTTTTGTTTAACTCGATATATAGAGAGTTCAGAATACGGGGGAGTGTTGGATAATATATATTCATAAACTCTGTATAATAAAATAAAGTTGCGCGCGCATATAATTGAGTACAAATAATGTGCAACATATATAGAGTCGGCGCTGTTGTAGTTACTCGGTGAATGTAGACGTTATTAAAACGTAGTGTTAAGCATTTTTCATGTAAAGCTATAATTACTTTATTTACTCATTAAATAGTCACGATCGTGTTTAACGCTTTCTTAATCTATATCCTTAAGAGACAATTAATTCTGCATCCGTCAAAAATCCGCAAAGTATTTGTGAATAACCATTACATATTCGGATGCACATTCAAATTGTCTAAAATATAGAACATGCATCTTGTTGTTGAGACTCAAAAAAATAAAGTTTTACAGCGGCCCATATTTGAATAAAAGAAATTGTTTTATTTTTTACAGTAACGGCATTGTCGGCCCGAAACAGGGAAAACGATGCAGATTACACATCTGAAGAAAAAGTTCCCAACAAGGGAAAGAGAAAAGCTTCTCAAAAAATATTTTGTCTATCCACCTCATCAAGTGATGAAGACTTCAACAGTGAGTATTTTGATTTTTATGATTAATTAAATTGACTTCGAATTATTTTTAGCTGCATTAGCACCATTACCGACCGTTGATATGACGCAGGTTACAGACAATATGTCAGTAATTATAGAAGTTTATAACAACCGATTTATTAACATTTCAAATTCAAATCACTGATTTGATATCTTTATTAATGAAGATAGCAATAGCGCAAAATTTGTAAGTAATGTTCTAATAATTAATCATATATTAATTGATCTTGTTTTTTAAGGAACAATATGTACAGTATTGGTGGTTCAGGGACAAAGAGGGCACATAAATACTTTCAAACGAGGCGACCGCAAAATGTTCTTAGTTGGGCCAACGGAATAACCTCCGCATCTGCAGATTACACTATAAATATTATAAAAAGTAAGCTGGAGTAAGGTTTTTTTTTGATTAATTTATAATTGTTTTGTTTAACTTCAGATTTAATTACGAAGAGTTATAACATGAAAGAAAAATTTTTTGAAGAAGTTTTGTGGCTGATTGGTTGCGACACTGGTCACAACGTTTATCTTATAAAAAAATTAAAAGAATTAATTTAAATTTTATATTTTTTATATTTGTTTGAGCATTCGAAAAGTTTATTTTTGTTTGTGTAATATTTTAAAAATAATTTATTTTAATTTTATATTAGGCTTTTATTTTTTATACATATTTGTGAGTCTGAACTATTAGAGAAAGTTTGTAAATCATTTTTTTCTTTTATTTTACATGGTTTCTATGTATTTGTTTTTCGAATATTATATATAGGGTGTTAATTAAAAAAAAACCTTACAAACTTTGTTAAGTTAGAATACTGATTAAAACAAGAAATAAACTTATGTTCAAAACTTAACGGTTGTCGAAATATGGTCTTATGAAGAAATTGAAAAATATTTTTAAATAATTTAAATATATATATTACCAAACAAGCTGATAAACATAATCAATAACTTATTTAACTTTATCCTGCTTAAAGATATCACAGAAGATGTTCAAATTGTCTTCATTCGCCTTCCAATCAAAGGTACACAAATTCATATCGGTATATTCCGCAAATTTCGCTGTTATTTTTTTATGATAAATGTTTTAAATTATCTTGTTGCTAGGATTCGACAGTAAAATTATTTTTATAATGACTAAAAAATGTATTTCAGCGGTGGGAATAACTAACATAGGTACTCTAAAATCATAATGATTTCTTCATTACATCATATTTCAAAAACCTTTGAGCATTTAACATAAGACTATTTCAGTGTTTTTTTGTTTTAATCGGTAACTTGACAAATTGTGTAAGGTTTTTTTAATAACACCCTGTGTATATGTATATATTATTTCAATGTACCTGGTGCATAATATTACGTCGCAGGTATATAATATTCCAATGTATCTGAGATATACTATTACGTCGCAGGTATATAATATTCCGATGTACCTAGGATGTAATATTACGTCCCAGGTACATAATATTCCGATGTACTTGGGACGTAATATCACGTCCTAGGTATATAATATTTTGATGTACCTGGAATGTTATATTATGTTGACAGTACATCATTTATTACATCCTGAGTACATAATTATTGCGGACATAGGGCCCTTTAAAGTACATCCCTATGACTTCTCACGTCACAAAAATTATATACAGAGGATGTACATGGGACATCTTGTGTTCACTGGGTTCTTTTTTTAGTTTTTGTTCAAATTGGAGATCAGTCGTATTTCGTGACCCAACATGACACAGGATGGTGTTTGACATAGGGTTTTGTGAACAGATGATCGGTATGCTATTAAGAAAAGGTGCAAGTCTTTTTGGTGTTCCGACACTACTTTGGCAAAGTTTTTTCTATTGTTTGATTAATTCGTTCAAGCATGCTATTAGATTGAGTATGGAAAGGCATTATCTCAGTTTTTTGAATTCCCAACAGCCGTCAAACTTAAAACAGCGCAGACTTAAAGTTGAGGCTTTGGTTGGAATGTAATTTCAACGGAACTCCAAACCGGCAAAAAAACTCTTTTACTAATACGTCTAGGACTGCAGCTGCTTCTTGATTGGGTATGACGTAAGCCTCTGCGTCCATTTCGTGAAATAATCCATCGGCACCAGGATCTTTACTGGCATTTTTTTTACTATTATTAAAATTTGGCCAACAAGTAGTTTTTTTCAACTAAGTCGCCCTCCATTAGTTTGATAACGCAAATGTAACTTTACCGGAGATTTCCATGCAGGCGTGCCATCACCACACTTTCAGCCCTTGCAACGCACGTCTTTACTCAATAAGACTCGCACCGCTGCCTTCTCTGGCGAATGAAAAGGAATTTCTTCATTATCGATATTTAGGACATCGTTCTTCATATCCAAATGGAACTTATACTTCTTTGTAAAGTTTATTCCCAGTATAACTTCTTCCGTGATGTCGGCTACTTACCAGTAATTCTTGATCGAGTACTCTATTTCCCAAACCAATTGTCACTTGTACTTGTCCGTGAGTAGGTATTTCTTCACCCGTCGCCGTTTGAAGTCATACTGTCACTGGTTATGTCCGAACAAATGATGATTTCGTCGCTTCCGTGTCAATCAGTAACTAAACACTTTGTTCACTAATTTTGCCATTGTAATTTTAGGTACATGACTAGATAAGATGACCTTTTATTTGTGACCTATTTCACCGCAGTTCAAAATCGTCACTCCTCTTTTAAGCGCTTCTGCACGTAAGGCCACTATTAAAGACGTCGCTTTCTACTTGTTTGTCCAACCATCAGCTGTGGCTACAGCTTCAAACTGCTTGTAGTATGTTAATTAAAGGGTTTTTGTATGAAAATTTGGAGGTACAATCTTAAACTTGTGAAAGTTTTTTTTTCTCGACTATCCATTAGTAAGTCTTCGCTCGTGACGCTTTTTTTGTCGTGACAATTAATTTGATTTATTTTTTCTTCAAGCAGTTTCATTCCGTTTTCTACTGTTTCTATTTTGTCATTCATAGATTTACATAGTTCTTCTTTTAAATTTAACTCATCTGCTTGAGTTTCCTTTTAAACAATTTTAATTTGGTTTTCTATACTAACTTGTATTTAATCCTCAATAGTCTTTATTTGGTTTTCAATGCTTGTACGTATTTTTTCTTTTAAAGTTTTAGAATTTTCTTATGTTTTTCTAGTATTTTGTTCCATTTTCTGAAAATTTTCGTAAAAGTTTTTTTTCATTTTTCTATTCATCGATTCCTAACCATTTTTATTGATTTGAAAATATCAATAAGTTATGTTAAAAAGTTGGTAGGTTAAAATTTTTCGAGTATAAAATTTGTCCTCGACAAGCCTACCTTTCGTAGACGGCTGTCAAACGATTCATTCTTCCGGTAACGTCTGGTACAACACGGACCGATTATTGGAATGGCAACACGTATATACTAGGTTGTAATCACAATTAATGCTAAAATATTTTTTGTGTGTCACATACTTATCTGATGCGCTTTGATTCTCTATACTTTTGATTTTCATATTTTTGTAATTTAACTTAATAAAGTAAAGTCATTCCTTCGTTAAATGTAAAAGTTAGACCGATTAGGGCACTTTGATGTGCGACGTGTTGCCTAGTCAAAAGCGTAACTTATACTTAGCGTGTGATATCAACCCATCTAATATTGTTTGCAACATTTATATAACTATACTTATGTACTGTCTTCGTCCTCTTCAACTACTTCTGTGATAAAATAAATATATATTCTGTGTTATCACTTCTGTTGTGTTATTTGTTCTTTTCCAGCTACGGGTAGAGTTAAACGATATCTTCCTAATTTAATCTTTCATCGATTTGGCGCTTTTTAGATTTAATTTATAATTTCGCATCACAAAGCCTGCGACTCCCTCTCCGGGAAAACTGTGTTAGCCGTCGCTTATTCTGTTGTTACAAGAAAACCAGCTTAACAAATAAACTTTGAATCCAACTGCTTGCAAACGCGTCACGGGGATAAATTAAAACACGAATAAAAAGTTTAATAACACTACACGAGCGATTCTTTATTGCTAAATACAAAACAAACACACGCGGATACGTACTGATCACAAAACGTTTTTATTAGGGAAGCAATATTAAACTACTTGTATTTACACCTTAAGACTGCGAACTCCACACTGGCACTACTGTTACTAAAATTAATTAATTTAAATTAAATATTTACATCATTTGTTTTAACTAACATTAATAAAATGCAACAGTATTTTAGGAAAACATTTACATTAATTTATATATCACTTATTACTATCACTCGAATAATAATTAATGAAACGTTCGCAAATTCGAGATCCTTCTCGAGGTTGTTATCCATCTTCTAGAACGTATAACGAAAGATATGGAACAC
This sequence comes from Aquatica leii, assembly GCA_035610365.1. Taxonomy (NCBI): domain Eukaryota; kingdom Metazoa; phylum Arthropoda; class Insecta; order Coleoptera; family Lampyridae; genus Aquatica; species Aquatica leii. The sequence goes on from CM069432.1 coordinate 55,502,170, forward strand.
TCGAGAATGATTTTCAAAATGTGTATATATACCGATCAAACAAATCGTAGGTCAGTTAATTTACAAGTGTACATATTTCTAGTATAAGTAAAACATATTTTTAGTCGCTTAAATAAATTAGTTTTAATAATAACATTCGCTACATTAATAATGTCCGCGAATAACTTCTGTTTATGTACACCGGTATTTGTTTATATTAAAAGCACTTTCACCACTGACTTCGGTTCCCTTCGAATACTTTTTATATATTTCTGTTATCTGACAATAACTTCCAGAATGTTTCAACATTGACAGGATGTAGGTATCATCTATTTTTATTACTCTAAAACATTAATTTAATATGGTCGTCATTTAAAGTAACGTATATTAAATAGGTATTTCTTTATGTTTGGGCTACAATTATTGTATGTAGTGAGTATTGTAACGTGATCTAGCGATCACCATTTTCATATGCAATTTTAACGTGCGAAAAGGCTCGCGCGTTTGTAGCAAAATGCATTGTTTCCGGTCTTTAATTAGGGGCTGCCAATTGTAATATCACGAAACCAAGACAAATAGGTTTCAATCCCCGAGTTTTTAAAGGATCATTTTTTAAATTATTATAATGTAAATTCTATCATGGCGCAAATTAAAAATATTTAATGCAATGTACTATTATGCGTCAAAAAATTTTCTTACACAAACAGTTAAAAAGTGTACCCATGTGTTTATTGTTGTTGCAATCCTTTATTACCAATACACAAATGTATCAAATGTAGCCCACCATAAGCCCGACCTCACGAGTCACCACTGGTTAAAAATAAACTGAAGTCAAAGAAGAAATCGTTAAGGAAACAAAAGGATCAAATTTTTTTTATGATTCTTAATTCTTGATTCTTAATCGAATTAACACTTATTTATAGACCAAAAATACAAAGCTTTCTGTTTTACGATCTTAACGCTTTTTCATAACTATTAAAAAAATATATGTTAATAAAGGTAAGTAATAAGAGATACGTTTATCGATATTTATCATTTATATGACATCATTCATTTTAATGATTTTGTAACAATTTGTTTATTGTCTGTTATCTATGACTAATTGATTCTTGTCAGTGAATCATTTTTAATAACCGAAAGTATTAGAGCATATAATATTTCTCGAATGCTTATTAATCTTTAATTGACATTATTCTTAGCTAAAAAATCTTGATCCTAAAAATTATATCTATGTATATACAGTTGCTCACAGTGAAAATCGTGGGTACATTTTTGCCTTACAATATATTTCATTATACAAACTCCTGTATTAGAAATAATTAGAACAAAAAATAAATAACTAACGTATCCATCAAAACCAAAAGCACAAAAAAAACACATATAAATGCAACAATTTAATAATTATAGCTTCAAATTAAATAAAAATGTAAAGTGCTGTAAAAATGCATCTCACATTCAAAATCGTACACTGCTAAAAAACTATCAAAACAAGGAAAAATTGACAAAATTTTGTTGTATAAACCATATCATAGGCACTGTTTGTAGTCTACGAGGCATCTAAAGTTTGACATTTTTTCAGAAGGACCTTCTTCAACTGTTCTTTATTAGAAATGTCGTGTTTTCTGATACGGACTTCAAGTTCATTCCATTACATGCCTTATCACATTCAAATCTGATGATTGTGGTGGTGGAATGACTATTGCACAGTTATACAATGTTAATCCCTTTGCAATTCCTAAAGAATGTTTCGGATTGTTTTCAGCGTGAAACCTATCTAAAAAGCCTATTTTTGCTGCGCTGTTTTTCTGATTATTTTTGAAAATATCTAAATAACTTCATTTATTTATGATAACATCCACAAATACCAGAAAATTGCAAAAATACCCTATCACACCAACTGTGAGCCACTTCCATGTTTTAGGGTCGCACTCAAATTTTTAACTGTCATCTCTTCGTTAGACTTTTGCCAAATTTTAATTTTACCATCATAACTAAATATATTCTATTTGGACTCGCCTTGTTTCCAGAAGTTAAATATTCTATTTATATTTATGTTTTTGCAAAGTCTATTCCTTCCTTTCTGTTTTTCTTGTTTACGAATGGTTTATTTCGTCCAGTCGCGCAGTTATATTCGTGGTTTTTCAAAACTCTATCCACGGTTTCTGGGTTTAGTTTTTTGGTCAGATATTTTTCGATATCTGCAACTGTTTTTGATGCAATAATTCTTGGATCTTTGTTAACTTTTTGAATAATCTAGCTTTTGTCACAATCATTTAACTTTTTTAAACCTAACTTACATACTGCAATAGTAGTTTGTTTCATTTTAGAATTGTTCTAACTGACTTGAAGTACAAATTAAAAATGATTATTTAAAAATGTATTTTTGTAAATTATAATAACGCCATATATCTAAAATGTGTTGTTTTCGAATTAGAATTACAAGAAAATAAAACTATTGTGAGCTATCTTTTGTTGTGCGATTTTGAATGTGAGGTGTATTCCTTGAGCGTTGGTGTGGATAAATAATTAAGTTTAAAATGATAAACCTTTTATTTCTTATATACTACCTTATTAGCACAAAGATGTCTTATAGACTTCCAATGGATGTCCGTTCATCGACATCTGAACGTTTTACGGACGTCTACAAAAGATCCAAAGTAAATACTATGGACGTCCTATAGTACGTTACTTTGGCATAGAGTTGTACATCTAAAAAACGTCTATAATAGTTTCAGCCATAATTTCACTGTCCATACATTACGAAATTATATAGAAGAATTTATTAAAAAAGCATTAATACATAAATCCACAAAATACAACGATTTATAGAATATATAATACAATGCAATGCCAGAAAAACAATTAAAAAAAATGAAATTTGTAAAAATTGACTACACATTTCATCAAATAATATTATAAACAACAATAAACAAACAAAACTTAATAATTAGTTTAAAAAGGTTTTAAAAGTAAAATAACATACATATAATATGAAAAAAACATATTCCCTAATAAAAAAATGAGGAACAAAATAATAAAATAATTGAATTGTTACTACAAAATAGTAGCTCTTATTCTGATTCTTCCATTACTTCTGAATTCCTGAGTCACACGACTTATTCTCGTCTTCTACTCGTATCTTGGCTAAATTTTTTAGTAATGGATTTCACCAAACACCTTTAAATTATAATAATTATTATTTAAAAATATGTCATATCCAAAATTGTATTTATAAAAACTAACTACAATTATTGTTTCGACTATATGATCTTAATTGTCGGTCACCATCAGGTAATAAATTGCAACATTTACACGTATAAAATCATTTTCTACACGTATAGGTACGTAGAAAATACGTATATAATGTATATTATGTAGATAATGACGTAAATAATGTAGAATAAACGCAATTTTTAAAAACACAACCTGCCAACAGCTGTTGAAGTTAGAATTTGACATTTGCTGAGAACCGAATAGCAATATTTAAGTCTTTACCAAAGTCAAAACAAAACAGCCAAAAAAACAGTACTAAAGTTTCGAATTTGAATAAAATTTGTTCAATAATTATTACGAAAACGTAAAAAAAACTTTTCTCAAGCTATTTGATTATTCATATTATAATATAATTCACTTTTACCACATTGTAATTGTAGACATTGTATTTTATCCTTTTTGTATATGTCCATTTGAAGTTTCATTAGTGTGTACCTAGCAGATTCGACACTTAGTTTTAGTAATGACCAATCTTTTATTTATTTATTATATTTTCCATTTTATTATTGTCGAATGGAAATAATTACGAGTACAAAAAATGGTTTATTAAAATACAGTGCACGCTTAATAGAATCTCGTTGGTACTTGGTATTTTTGATAGCAATAACCGAATGATAACAATATCCAAAATTCAGAAAAAAAACAAATAAAGGTTTATTGGTTAGAAAGTAGCAAATACATACAGCGTGCATGTGATTAACAAGTTATTAATTTAGAAGATGAAATCATACCATCAATAAAAGCAAAAAATGTCAAAATAAAAAATTTGATAATACGTTTAAAAAAACCAAAATTTTGAGCCAAAATTACTGACCTATAATAATATATAGTTTGTTGACACCGTTTATAAGAAGAAATGAAAAATAACGTATGATGTTTAATTTACTGTTCTAAGAACTACACATTGCTTCTCAGTAATTTGCTGACACTAAAAATAAATACAAAATAACGTTATCACTAGGGCACAACCAAAATCACGATTACACGAATGTGTCACGGGCCGTGTAATTTCAAATTTTCCATGTAATTTGTAAGTTGCAAAAAAAGGTGTAATTCATATTCCGTATAAAAATTGTAAACGTAAAGCATTATTTATGATAAGCTAATTTATAAATTTATAATATTGGTTATTGGTATAATATACGTTACACCTACAAATTTGCTGTCTAATAAACGGCTAGGGATGCTAAAAAGTAAACGCACCAGCTTTTTCAAATCAGTTACGTTAATGTAACTGATGATTTGAAATTAAACTGATATGCAGAGCAACCCGTAACATCAGCTTTACAACTATACCTTTCGTACTTGCAGTTTTTGCACACATAAATTCTTTTTAAATATTACTACAAAGCATAAATCTAAGCTTAGAGCAGGTTACAATTCAAATAAACAGTTTTATAGTAACATGTGTTAAAGCTAATTTATTGAAAGATCGATCCCAACAATATTGTATGAAATAAAACCGATGAATATCAGAAACCGAAAAAAAACATTTTGACAAAGCTCCGACGATTATACAATAATACTGCAGTAATTGTGCATCGTATTAAAAAGACAATACAATTAAAATGTGTAAGATATAAAATTTTGATATTACAAGCATCTTTCTCTATTTCCATTTTTTTAAGAAAGAATAGGTATAAAGAATATTTGGAAGAGATAATTGAAGTCAGCAATGTAACTTTACCGCCAGTGCCTATAATTATTTGATGGAATAGTTGGTTTTTTACAATATATCATGCAAGTATAAATTTGACTATTTCGCTAAATGTATTCCTGGTCTAATAAATAATAAAATTGCAAAAAAAATAAATTCCTGCTTATAAAGCTTTGCTCCTCAAGTAGCTGATGAAGTTTCTCCTTGGATGTTTTGGATGTCTAATGTAAACGTTTTCCCGACCTCAGTAAGCAAGCATAACGCTATCTGTCTGTACCTGAAAATTTCGTGAATCCCGAACGCAGTATAATCCAGTATAGGTACACGTGGTAATGCACCCCAACGTTAAGGTTTCTTCGAAGAAAATCTGGCATTGCAGATTATGTTTGCATTTAATGCTTAACAATACATTTTCTTAATTACACCAATTATATAATGAGTTCTTTGTGTTTTATAATTTTTATAACAAATATTGATTACCAATTATTACAATGTATGCTCATTTTTGTTAATCCGTGATTTTACTTAACTTTGGCACACCAACCCTGTTTTTTTTACATTTTTCCAAAAGTCAATGGTGTTTATTGCAAAAAATTACCGTGTTTTTGGTTGTCCCCTATAAGATGTAGTTAAATGAAGTTGTTGTTCTAAGAACGCATTATATGCTTTCCAACTTAATTCTCGAAGATAAGCGTATAATTACAGAAGTTTAATGCAATGTTATGTAGGTAAGTCAAAATACTAGAATAAATAACACTGCAAAAATAAAGCTAAACAAGCAAAACAAGTATTTTTAGAGTACAATGATAAAAGTTTTCACACTAAACAAGCGTATCTGAAGCGTATTGTGAAAATTCAGCTAAAAAATTCATGCATAATATGTTATTGTTCATGTAGGTATAGTAACACACCTGAGAAGAAAATTGATAAGATAAACCGAAATTATGATTACTATAAACGGTGTTTTTTCTATGTAATATTACCCGATTGATATTATCTATGATTCTAAGAAGTGGCGTGCACTGTATATATAATTAATACAAAAAATTTTATTACAGTACTTCAATTAATTTTTGTTCCATCGAATACGCAGTATTTTTCAAATGTTTCTTTTTCTTATTTTGTTTTAATAGTTATAACTTTAAGAGTAAACAATAAAGGTTTTAAGACAGATAAGCTGTTGAAATTTGTATTTGCAACGTGTAAATATAGCAATTTAGCATTCAACTCACATTAATTATTTAATTAATAAATCACTACTTCATCGAATCGTTTATTCTTTTTATGAGACTTGATATAATTATAATTGGATGTAAGACATTGTGTGATAGAGAGAAATTTTTTTCTACTAATAGTTTGAATGCGTAAACCTTCTTAAATTACTTTGGTAAGGATCTAATCCAATCTTGTTGACCAGTTCGACTTTTTTTGAAGCGTAGGTCTTCGGCAACATCAGATTCTTTTAATACTTCACCTACTAACCTTAAAAATACTTACCAAACGTTATACAAGGAAATTTAAATAGATTGTTTTAAAACGTAAAAAGAATATAACTAGTAACAACGTAAAATAGAACCAAAAAGTCGATGAAATTTATAAACAAATATTTGATAATTTGAATAAAATTTTGCGCAGGTAAATCGTGTGGTACGTAGGTATATTTTACAAGGTGTTTTTGTGTTTGGTAGCACAGTAAATACTTAATAACCATTTATTTTTTTTCTTGGAGCTTGTTAGTTTTTCAGAGCTTACTTTTCTTTTAAATAGTTTATTTACCGCATTTTATTTGTATTATATACATATTCTAAATACTCGACATTTTCTACATCAAATGTGTAATGTAGAATACGCGCATCACTGCTTTTTTTTATTAGTAAGTAAAAACCTTGGCTATAAAAATTTTGTTCTTACCTATAGTGTCAATTTCACAGTGTCTTCTGACACCACAAATTTAATTTCAAAAGAATTCTTTTCGCTGTATCATTAAACTCCTTTCTGTCACTTATTTAAAAGAAAAGTCTTGTAAACAAGAAATTACATGTCGAATATTAAAAAAATTACCAGAGAGAGTGCAAAAAAACTGTTCAGTTAAGTTACCTCTAATAGTGTTAATCAAATAAGGAACAATCTTTATGAAATTATACTTATAACTTAACACTAACGTATAAAGATGACAATGATATTTACCTGTCATCGAATATACTGCTGATAATTATGACAGAGCTTTGCTTGTAATGGTTTTGCATCTACTTTCTGTATGTCGATTAGATGGTATCTTTTATTTAACGAGCAAGCATATGATTATATTGCCGGCACTTTACCAGATAATGACCGTTACTATTGTTTTCTAAGTAATCCCTATTTTTTAAAATATGAAACATCATGGAGAGTCCATGTTTGTACGTACGCATCAAATAAGTTGTTAAATTGCAATTCTTATTTTTGTTGTTTTAAACATTACTGTTCAGACACACTTGCTCCATAAACCAATTTAGTTTGAACGACTACGATGTTTTTAATCACTAATTTAATTTTAAATCTGAATTCATAAACTAATTTCACCGATTATTTTGTAATATAACACATACAAAATCAAAACTGATACGTATTATGGCGCAGGTCATGTCTTGGTCATTGCGTAGTTGTAGAAAAATAGTGTTAGCATGTTAGCATTTACCCGATGATACAAATGTCCTACAAAGGACGTCCATTGGACATAAATAATATTTTGTTCAAAGTACGTTTTGCACAATGGACGTTCAGACACCTCTTCTCGGCAATTTGCTGACACCAAAACTAAAAATAAATACAAAATAATGTTATCACATAAAACGTAGTTATCCTAAGAACTGCACATTCTTTCCAAGTATATTAAAGACGCAAAGTAACTTAAAGATAATGTAAATGTTTAAATGCGGTAATGTTACGTCAGTCAAAATACGTACTTGAGTAAATAAATACACTGCAAAACTGTATTACATATTTGGGAACTTATCATATTGTTGTAAAATGTTAATTTTATCTTTTAGGCTAAAATCACGTCTCTATTTTGTGAACCATTGCAAAGTGTTAAAACCAAACTGATTCAATTAACTAACATAAATTGGTGAGAGTAGCCACACCGATGATAACTGATAATCAGACTTCAAAACATATTCATTTACATAGAAAAAGAGGTGCGATATACTTTAAACTTTCAAATGAAAATAAAATGTACTTCTTAACTGAATTCACACTAACCGAATACTCCTCGATTAAAACCATCATTTAAAATAAGTTATTGTACATGTATAGAAACAAACCTGAGAAGAAAATGGATTAGATAAACCAAAATTATGATTACTATAAACGATGTTTAACATACGTCCGGCCCGTTCTTTAATAAAGTGATATTACCGGACAAATTAAAAATACGGTCAATCACTTAAAAAACGTACAAATTATTATAAAATTTAAAAAAGTGGTAACTAAACTACAAAATAATCAATAAAATAAAACTATTAGTTTGTAGGCTGTAGTAGTAATAGACATAAATAAACTTAAATAAAAAGAATAAGAAAACAACAATTTATATTGCATTTCATTTTTTATTATGTTTCGCTATCACTTAAGCTTTATAAGTTTCAATCTTTTTTTTTTAATAACATAGAAATCCCTTAACATTATGCACATTTTGAATTTTGTTGAAGGTAAAAAAACAATATCATCATTACAATTGTTTAACAATTAAAAAAAAATTGCTGAATAAGTTAGCTGAAAAGAAGATCTTGTTTTGTCATGCAAATACTGTTGTTAGCTTTCAATTTTGATTTGCATTATAAGAATAAAAATCAATATCAACAATTGCTATCTATATATTACGTGATATTACCAATAGAGTATTTCATCAAAAGCACCAAAAATTATTTTTAAATATTAGCTAGTACCACATCGCACTGTTTTAACTTTCGGACACAAAAATGGTAATTAGTATATCTAATTATATAACAATAAACTTTCTAACAGATGTACAATATTTTTTTCTAAACATATGGAAAACAATTTACAGTCATTATATGTACTACGTAGCTCGTACCTCTATGATAAACTTTCTTCACGCATATATAAAAAAGAATAATGATTAAGTATGTGTAGTTTTTTGAAAGGTTTTTTTAAAATTATTTAACGTCCGTTTGATATTAACTTCATTTTATTTAACTCAATATTAATATGTACATAAGTACGGCAATAAAATTAGCTATAAAACTAAAATTTATTTATAAAACAAAATGTTATTTGTTTAAACGACAAAAATGTATCGATTTTTAAGCATAAATTATTATTAAAACATCATGCATGGCACATTACCTATTTTTAACGTTAGATAACAAATTCGCACAGTCTTCATGTTTTTTATTTTTACTATTATTAGCCCCAATCGTAATTGTACCGGTAATGAGTATGGTATTTTTTACTATTTCTTCCTAGATAAGCGGCAAACATAACAATAATTATAAACACGGCACAGCAAATATACGCAGCATATTTTTTTTGTCCTGCTGATTCCTCCTAAAATAAGATAAGTAAGCACGTATATAAAAGATATTATTATAAAATCATACAGTTTGAAAACTAGACGAAGAAGCGTTAAGAGGCATCATTATTCCCGATTGGGGGATGTATTCTCCTTTGTGCGTTCTATGACTTGATGCTGTAGTCATACGTGACGGACTTGGAGTATATGGTGGTGGCGGGGCTGCTGGACAAGCTCCATAATTGCTTGTATTTTGAAAATGTGTTTGTTGGCTAAAACCGTAAGATGGTGGATGCACTTCATTATAAGATGGTGGTGGATCTAAATTGTTATAGCTGCACGTGCTTATTGCATTTTCCGCTTGATATGGAGGTGCTTCTGCTTGAGAATGCGTGGCGTGCATGTTGCCACTAATTTAAAAAAAATATTTAGTGTTCTTTGAACAGTTGAAATTTAAAAAAAAACAAGTAACTTTTATACATACCAATTTACTCAATGCTGTTTATTATTGAATCACATTTTTTATTAGAAAAATAGAATCTTAACCAAACATCTTAAATTTCCATTCACTAATCAAAACTAAAATGTACTGAATTATCTTGTTTATAACCTTTTTATCACCATATTTCACCCGGTCAATCTATAAAAATTATCGCAACTAAACAAAATTTAAAAGTTGAAAAATTTTTAACGCACCGTTTTGAGCAGTTACAAATTGGAAAATAATTTATTTATTTTAGTGAGTTCATTTTATATACTACGTAAGTACTCATCCACTAATTCAATTTGAAAGATTATTTTTGTTTATGAAAATTACGTAAAAGCGACTCGCAGCGGCGATGAACCAAATATTGTGGCGCCATTCTCTTATTGATTGCAAAATAATAATAAAAAAACACCCGTTAATTGAGACGTAAGAAAATCTTTCCTAGATTTAAATAAGTTAGCGCTATGTGTTTGAAAACATAAACACGAACTTTAAACTTGTTTCATTGCCTTATGACTAATATACGGTTTTTGAACGACTCATAAACGTTTAATCTGTTCTGTATTACAAATATAACTTCATACAAGATATGTTTCTTTAAATTATTTTTAAAAAAATACTCAACATCAAAAAATGTTTAGAGATTAGATATGAATTTCAACATTATTATAATTCGTAAGATGTTTGTAAAAAAAAACTAACATCATTAATAACATCACAGTGTTCGTTCATAAAACCATTCATTGTTTATTTTTGTTTATTTCAATTCAAAATCAAGTTATTATAAAAAACTTTTTTTGAATCAGAAACATATACAGGGTGTCCCGTCGAAAACAAAACAAGGAAATATAAAGACATTTCTAGTTTTATAAGAAAACACAAGCATGTGAATCTGCAAATATTTACCAAGCCTACAAGTTAAAACACTATGCAAAGGATACATGTTACCGATGTACCGATCTCATTTAAAAGGTTATTTAAAATAAACTTTTGTAAAATATAGTAAATAAATAATATAAGTAAAATTAAATCATAAGTCAGTGCATGAGCGTTCTCTATTAAAATCAATAATTCAACTTTTATTAATAATACATTTTAATTAAATTAAATGAAGTATGAACCAACCATAATATTTAACTGCTGAAAATTTTTACTAAAGGGTTTTCGTATGCACAATACACAGCAAAACACAAATATATTGTACGTACCAGTACTGGCAATGCGACGTTTGGCCGGCAAGTACTTATTGGGTCATCATCGTTAGCCATTATTGGCCCAATTCCCCGTTGTCCATCCGGCCGTTAATCACACGATTGTATCAACGCCGGATTAAACTTTCCTTGGGCCCGGGACTAGAAGCTTTCAGGGCCCCCCAGATAATAAAACACAGTATAAAAAATTTAATGGTATGTATAAATGACCTAACAATTTACAATAAAGATTTATAAGTAATTATAAGCCAAGATGTAAATATTAAAAACCCTTCTTTCTTACTTTAGTATTGACAAATTCTTCGACTAATTCATCAAAATTTAATTGATCGAGAGTGTCTCTTTCAACACACATTAATGTTATTACTGATAGGCGTTCCTCTGTACTACTAATTTTGAGAATGATCTTTCAGAGTCACAGTTTGTAATTGGTATACATAAATATATACGAAACAGCATAATATACATTAGGAAACGTATCAGCTAACTGATTTTCCAAAATATATTTAAGAAATTCGAGGGGGCTACCAGTTCTCATGTCCGAATTTTTAAATAATTTGGAAAAAAAATAATTCATCCCTTAAATTATTGTCTATGTCATCTTTATAAACATTTAAAATATTTTTGGAAAATACTTCAATTTCCTCTCGTAATGACCCAAACTTAAATTTTGAAATCAAATTAAATAATTTACTAATATGGGTATATGCCTTGCAGCTTGATCTAATTGGCACACTAATTTATCAATTATGACTAAAAACGTCTGCGTTCTAAATGCCTCTTTTCCATTTAAAAATATCTCATGTTTACCATCAGGATACTTCTTTTGACGTCGGTTCATAGCGTAATAACATTGTTCGTACCCATCAGGTACATCCTGTTCAAATAAATCAAACTAATCCCGATATGCGGAAATGGTTTCTTTAAGCCCCTTCAACACATTTTCACCAAATAATAAATCTAATCCAGGTTTTTGGAGTATATTAAAACATTTTACAAAACGTTTTAAAATATTGTGCCAACATATCGTCATCACAAGTGTTTCCATTTTCAACATTTTTTTACAAAGTCCTGAGGCTTCTCTAGTGGTTTCTTTCTTTTCCAACTTATCTTTTAAAATCATGTCTAAGCAATTATATATTGCTGGATAACTCGTAATTAAAGATTTTGCTGCATCTGCTCTGCAGCTCTAGCGGGTGTTACTTAAAGATTCAACAGAACAATTTTTCCCAATATGTGTGAACAACAAATGCCACCGATGAGTAGAAGCACCGAAACAGTTATATAAATTTTGCAAAAAATTGAAAAAAAAAATTTTTTTCTAATATGTGTTTGAAGACCATTATACTGCCCTGCCATGTTGCTAGCATTGTCGTAAGACTGACCGCGACAGTATTTTAATTCCAGTGTTCGGATGCTAGTTCTGATGCTAGTTTTGGTACGCCCCGGGTATTTTATTTTTTCGGTATACACCATATCTAATGGACGTTCCCCGATCCGCCACCTGAGGAGGCGCCCGATGGGAGACTAGCCAACCCCGCTCGGGCTGACTACTGTATAAATTTTTTTTTATTATATACTACTATTTACCTTGATTGGCTTTGTATGCTTTATGCATGCTATAGAATTTTGGAAGTTAATGTTGAAGGTCTTGTAAATGGGTTTTTAGTTATACATAAGTATAATTTCACCCTTTCTTAAAAAGTATTAGTCAGTATTGGTGGTGTAAGCACCTTCACTAAAGAAGTTTTCTTCATAGTCTGAAAATGATTCTTTTGTTTCTTGATTTTTTTTTATTGTTGTTCATCAGCATAACTACTTTTTATGATTCTAATAAATACCTATAAAGGCAAAAATTAACAATAAAACAAATTGTATCACTTTTTTAAGGCATACATACATACATAACTTATAGAAATCTGACTTACCGGTAAACTGAGCTGCGTAATGTACTGATGTTTTTTCATATATTTCGTATAACACTACAAAATAATTAAAACCGATTGCTTATACCACCGTTTATTGCCAAAATAAGTGAAAAGAAGCATTAAAATATTTTACAGTAAAATTAGTTGTCCATTTTGTAATCGTGTTGATAAAAATTTTTAGAAAAATGATTTCTTAGAAAATGATATAATATTGTCATCGGATTGATCTAAACACACACGGTATTTTTAATTTTATACCAAATTTTAAACAAACACTTAACTAAATATTACTTTCACAAAACACAAACACTAATTATTTATCAACAAATAAAGGTATTTGTTATGTATAAGAACGGGAGATGGCACGAGTAGTAATGCGGGGGGTTGTGTAAGCGACGCTGCGCGCGGGAGTGGTTGGCGTTCGTTGAGCGCAGAATGAAGTGTAAGGCTACCTGTAAGCTACCATTGTAAATATGTAAAAATAAAATAAATAATAATTGCTAACAACGAACAATACGTGTTTGAATCACGACATAACAGTATTCATAATAAGTGCAAATGTGTAATGGCTGCAAATGAAATTTTTTCCAAGCAGTTCATGCACTGTGCGCATTGTACTTTTTATAAGCATGACTTTGTCGAAGTGTACCAACCAACAAATCAAACTTATTTGTCCTTATTTTACAAGCTTGCTTCAAACTATCCAACCAACAGCAATCTTGTTTCAAGTTTGATTCTAACTTAAACCAAGCTTTATGTTTTAAACGTAAAGCTTAAGCTTGACGTGACAAGTTAAAAGAAAACTTGCCGTAAACCTACTTACTATTTGGGATAGACTTAAATAATAATTTAAAACAACCGTAACTAAAAAAAAGTTGAATTATTTTGTGTAGTCCACGCCAGTTATTCCTTGTACGAGAATAAAGATTACGTCTTTCGTCTTTATAAATGTAGTATATATAAAAATAAAACCCTTACCGCAGCGACTTTAAATATGTGTATCATGGCTCGTGAAAGTTACATATAACCTAAACGGCTTTGAAAATGAAAGTAACATATTTTCATGCTGTTATCTTAGATTTAATGAGTTTTAAGACCAGATCACGTTATTATTAGATCATTTTAACGTTAGTAGATCACCTTTATTACGTTACATATGTAATATTTATCGTATAATTACAACAAAAAGACCGGAGTCATATAACATTATTTATACAACACTTTTATTACCGCGTATAAAAAATATTTATAGCGTTTTTGTAGTAACTGGACATCCTTATAGAACGTCTATAAATTAAACAATATACGTAATAAAATTATATTCAATACATTACAAAAACTATATAGAAACGATACAAGATTTTCTTAAACAGTATTAAAAAATAATTATAATTATTATGTTTTCCTTTAACGCAAACACAAAATACAAATGCAATAAAATTTATACGGAATAGCGTTAAATCTGTATTATTATTACACAAAAATATAAATAAAATAAATAACGTATTGAACTAATTTATAAACAATTAGAAATTACGAGTAGGTATAAAGAAAACATATAAGACTTTCATATATGTATGTATTTAGTTACTAGAATGCGGAACTTTCCAAAAAGTTTAAAGAAACTGAATTAAAGAAATGATGAGGATTTTGTTTAAAGTTTTTCTATTTTCTAAAATCTAAAAACAGTTGTATTTATATTATTTTATTTATTTCAATACCTAGTTACTATGTATTTGTCATAATTCTGTAAACAGATAATTTACATCTCTTTCTTTCTAGAGTTACCGATTTAAGAAGACGCTAGCGGTCGTCATTATCATAAAAAGAAAAACATGTTTATATTTACAAGTATTTACAAATCAGTGATGGCGTCTAATTTGACTATGAGCGTTTGATGTGTCTTAACGTTAATTTTACGTTATGCCGTTTTAAAGTTACTGTAAAGAAACAAGAATTACGTTAAATTAACGTCATTAGTCATTCCTGGTTGCATCATATGTACATGTGGGAATGTGTGTATGAGTTATTGACCAATTTAGTAAAAAAAACCTTATTATAATTTTTGTTTGCAAAATTTTATTGTTTTAAATATCTTTGTTTTATGTAATTTTTATTAAAGGAAAAAACCAAGTTATGTTTTTTCTAATCAAACAAAAAACATATTTTAACTTAAAGGTTTATTTTCAACGTTTCTTTGTTATTTTTTGTTAAAGATAATCAGTGTTGTAAATTATTTATATACATTTATATAGATAAATTAATCTAGATTCATATTTTTTATCTATTTATATGTATCTATATACTATCTAAAATATATAAGTTATATGTATCTGTATATATATAATTTCTTATTTAAATAAAATTTATAAAAATCCAGTGTAAAATTCAAGTTACAATATGTATGTTTTTCTTCAGTAATTTCCCACATTCGGTAGTAGTTCTTCAAATGAACTCCATCTATCGTTATTACTACCTAGATTAGTTCATCTATTATCTGTTATCTATATAAAGTTTAAATAGTTTATCTCAGTTTATCTATTATCTAATACTAGATAATTCTTGCAAAAAAAATGTATCTGTATCTATAAATCAGTGTTGTAACAGATACTTTTTTTCTAGTATCTAGATACAGATACAGATACTTTTCATAAATTGTATCTAGATACAGATAAGATACTTTTTCAAAACAAGTATCTAGATACAGTTACAGATACTTTAAGAAAGTATCTAGATACATGTCATATACATTTTTAACAAAATCTTGAAATAAAATTTAAAACAAAGGTTCAGCTAAAAACGCAATAACAGTATCCTAGGCAGCACATTAGGTCTTATGACGTCAAACTACGAGACGTCATTAAGACGTGTCAGTCTCGTCATATGACGTCAGTGTGCTGCCTGTGTATTAAGCAAAAAATTACCTTATCAACCTTAATTGCATAAAACAATACAAATTTACAAATAAAGATTATTTTGTTTTAAAACTAATAGCAAGTTAAAAATGTCTCGTCATTATATTTCGACGTAGAGTTAATAGTAAACTACTAACACTAAAAAGTTTCTCTACTTCTTTGCTCTATTTGAGCTAATGAAGAAATTCAGTGTTTGCCAATTGACTTTGCGCGATTCCTTGCATAAACTATAAAAGTTTCACAAACACCACAATTGTACTCATAGTTCTACAAAGTTGAAATTTGTTTTCTTTTTTTTAAAGTATTATGAATTTGGTTTGTTGGCATAAATGCTAACACGTCACATCTCTCAAATAAAAGTGTAAGTTCATACACGGTTTTCCTCAAAATTCCACAACAGTTTATAATACCCACAAAATACCTGCTACTACATAAAATCTTCAAATTTGGTAGAATTGTCAAAGCTGAAAGAATTGCACTCATAAAACACGGAATACAAAGTCTCCAAATTTAAATTGTAATGTACACGATAAACGGAGAGAAAAAACTACTGCGGTGTTTAGAAAAAACTTGTATAATTTACAATTTGAGCAAGAAAAAGTATCTAAGTATCTAAACCACTCAGATACTACGAAAAATGTATTTAGATACAGATACAGATACATTTTGTCCAGTGTATCTAGATACGTAACTAGATACTCCAAAAGTATCTAGATACTGTATCTAGATACTTGTATCTAGATACGTCACAACACTGCTATAAATAATTTAAAAATTATCTATTTACAACACTGAAGATAATAAAGATATTGAATTAAATAGAACTGCTATGCACAAAATGCATTTACATATAATAAACTTTTCAGCACTGAGTGCATAATCATCCGTATTTTGTTTGCATAAAGTCAGTATTTTAAGTACAGCAAACCACAGCAAACAAATAAAAACAAATTTCTAACCTTAGTTTTTTGTCAGGTATTCAGGTATAATGGAAAGTAAAATAAAGAACTTAATTAAAACCACATCAGTGCCGTTACTGATTAAAAATTCTTTACACTGGGAATTGCTTGAATGGGACTTGCAGAAATGGAAGGAAATTTTAGGGAATGAAAGCCTACAATTTCGAAGAGGTTACAATTCACACACAAAAGTATTTGGAGAAAAATGATTTTTTTCTATTCTATATCTTGGTGATTGAAGGATCCACAGTTTGAAAATTCAACTGCTGTTATGAAATTTTCATTTGAGGAATTTTTAACTTATATTGAGGAACATAATAACGAATGGTTGTATTTTGATTACAAATATTTAAAAAACTGGCTTACAAATATTCCAAAGTTACGAGAGGTGTGATAATTTCGATTTATAAAGTTATCCTTTGTTAAAAATGTTTTATAGAACGTTTTATGGGAGGCATTTGGTTTTTCGGAATGCAATGTTGATGACAGCACTTTCTGGCTTGGATCTAAAGGAGCCCATACTCCTTGCCATCAAGACACATATGGTTGTAATATTGTGGCACAGGTATATGGCAGGTAAAGTGAAGGATTATTTAATAACTTGAAAGCAGTTTTGTGTTAGAACAGTTTTTCAGTTCTTTATTCAATCTGTTTTGCATTATTATATGACGTGAACTTTGTAGGTTGACTGAAGTTTGCAAAGTTTTATGATTAAATCACTGTAGAGTGTAGACTACATCAAATTATATACTAAATCTTCTTACTTTTTCTGATAAACTGATTGTTAATTTATATTTGTTTTTAAATTGCTTCTCTGTGTCTGGTTAATATCTGTTTGTGCTTCCGTTTTGATGTATTTTGCAGGCAGCATAATTGACAGGAAATTTTACTTTTCCAGTCTAGGCCGGTAAAGTGTAGAAAAATTTTGTAACTAGAAGTTGGCACTAATAATCATTAATTTACGTCATCTGTCATTCTGCCACATTTATTAACGTACACCATTAACCGTGTTATTGCTTAGAACAACCCTAACGAATTTTTTTTTTAAACATCTAATAAATTTGTTCATATTTTACAGTTGCTAAAATCAATAATTTTATTTATTTATTTAGTTAAATTGTCATACACTAATGTAATTGTCAAACTCATTGAAAAAACAATTGAACTTCGTCATTACCAGTTTCAACTTTATGAATATATGTTATTAAATTTTAATAAAAAGCAATGCTTAAATAACCAATTTTAGCAATATTATATTGAAACGTTCTCAAATTCAAGAGCCTTCTCGTAGTTGTTATCCATCTTCTAGAACGTATACCAAAACATATGGAACATTCGAGAAGGATTTCCAAAACGTGTATAAATACGGAAGAAACAAATCGTAAGTTAGTTATTTCCGTAATGCGAAGACGGCAGCTTTAAGAAGATTATTTAAGTCTAAATAAATAAGTCGTTAACGCGTGAGATAAATATACGGGGAATAATCTGGTACGTGACTTTAACGTAAACAAGTGTGTGACTTTATCTTATCTTCGTGTCAGTGATAGCGCTATATATAAATTATACTGTAAGTGTTTTTATTAAATATTAGACTTAATTAGTTCGGTTAGTTTAGCTGTTAAACCAGTGTCGGGCTTTATTAAAATTTAGCATTATTAAATTTTGTTTTAAATTATTATTCGTGGTTAAATTTATACCGGTGACGCGTTCGCAAGCAGTTAAAAGGGATGCAAAGTTATTTGAATTTCTTGAATCAATAAAAAATGGTCAAGAATCGATAAATAGAAAAATGGAAGAAAATTCTCAGAAAATGGAAGAAAATTCAAGAAAAATGGAATAAAAATTTCACGAAAATTCGTAGAAAATGGAAGAAAATTCTCAGAAAATCGAAGAAAAATTATTTGAAAATACCCAGAAAATAGAAGAAAAGTTGGAAAATTCTAGACGATTAAAAGAAGAAATACAAACGAGCATAGAAAATCAGATCAAAATTGTTCAAGAAGAAACCCAAGCAGATATGTTAAATTTAAAACAAGAAATTTGCGAATCTGAATGACAAAATAGAAGAAGTAGAAGACAAATTAGAACAAAAGCTAGAAAAAAAATTGCGAGAAACAATACAACTGCTTGAAGAAAGAATGGCCCAAATAAATTGTCACGGTGAAGGTGGCGTCACGAGTGAAGATTTAATAATAGACTATCGGGAAGAAACCACACACAAGTTTAAAGTTGTTCTACCAAATTTAGATGGTAAAGTTCCATGGTCAACCTACTACAAGCAGTTTGAAGCCGCAGCTGCAGTCAATAGTTGGAGCAAAAAGCAGAAAGCGACGTCTTTAATAGTGTCCTTACGTGGAGAAGCGCTTGGAATTTTACAAACTGTTCCTGACCACCTACAAGAAAATTACGAACTTTTAATTTCACGTTTAGAAATGAGATATGCTCAAACTAAAAGTCGGGTTCAAAAAGCTGCCGAAAGTCTTCAAGAGTTTGAGGCTGACATCGCCAGATTAACACGGCTTGCGTATCCTACAGCGCCAGATACCTTCTTGGACCAGTTAGCTATTCAAACCTTTGTAGACGGTCTCCGAGACAACGAAACGCAGCAGACTCTTCGGTTAGCTCGACCGAAGACGTTGGACGACGCTTTGGTGCATGCTTTGGAGTTTGAAGCAGCAAAACAAGCATCGCAACGAGACGGTCATAGACTCTGCTATGCTGCAGAAGTAACCCCGCAGACACTGGAAAGTATCGAGGAGATAGCGCGACGAATACTTCGGACAAGAGGAGTGACAACTTTGAACTGTGGTGAAATAGGCCTTGTACGACGGCATCGTACTAAACCTAAGAAGAGGACAAGAAGAGCGCTCGAAAATTTGGAACGAGGCGACCAAAAGAGACAAAAGGTAATCTCGTCTAGTCAGGCTCCGGAAATTACCATTCAAATAGCGTTGCCTAGGGAGCAATTGCATAGTATTTATCTCGATGGCAAGATCAATGGAAGAAGTGTTCAGTTCCTGGTTGACACTGGAGCGACGAAGACCATCATTCGTTCTGACATATTAGTTAAAAACGAGAAGACATCACCAGTAACAGTACGACTTCGAACGGCGACGGGCGAGGAAATACCTACTCACGGACAAGTCAAAGTAACCATTGGTTTGGGAAATGGAGTACTCGACCATCAAGTACTAGTAGCCGACATCACGGAAAAAGTTATCCTCGGAATGGACGTGATAAAGAAGTATGGGATCCATTTGTATATGAAGAACGATGTCCTGAAGATCGAAAATGAAGAAATTCCTTTTCATTCGTCAGAGAAAGCAACCGTGCGTTATAAAAAAATCTGTGGCGAACATTATGGAATCTCAAGAGGGAAATGCAGTTCCACCATGTAAAGAAATTGGTAGTACCCAAGCTTGGTTGTGGCTTAGATCAACTGAATTGGAGGACAGTTCGAAACATGTTGGAGGTCGTCTTCCGAGGAACAGGTGTTCAAGTGTTGGTTTGTAGTTACCAACCAAGAAGAATATCGGGTCAGGAAAAGTCCATTGGCTGTTACTTTTATGGTCAAGGAAGCTGCCGAAATGGAGGAAGCTGTCGCTATCGCCACGATCCTTCCTACTGGTGTCGCATCCAGTCGCCTGTTCTGGGACAGAACAGTCCTAAGGAGGGGGCAGTGAAACGTTCTCAAATTCAAGAACCTTCTCGAAGTTGTTAGCCATCTCCTAGAACGTATACCGAAAGATATGGAACATTTGAGAAGGATTCGCAAAACGTGTATAAATACGGAACAAACAAATCGTAAGTTAATTATTTCCGTAATGCGAAGACGGCAGCTTTAAGAAGATTATTCAAGTCTAAATAAATAAGTCGTTAACGCGTGTGAGATAAATCTACGGGGAATAATCTGGTACGTTACTTTAACGTAAACAAGTGTGTGACTTTATCTTATCTTCGTGTCAGTGATAGCGCTATATATGTAAATTATACTGTAAGTGTTTTTATTAAATAATAATAGATTTAATTAGTTCGGTTAGTTTAAACGTGTACATATTTTTAGTATAAGTAAAAATAAATTAGTTTTAATAATAAAATTAGCTACAATATTATAAAGGCCAGCACAAAAAATTTTGTCTATCACACGTCCTGAAAGTATATTGTAAGTATTCGCATTTTGTATGTAAATATGCTCATACTCGCAAAAGACAATTTTTTGAACTAGTAATATAAATAATATTGTGATACAATTGATTATCTTTACAAAGTATCAATTAGGAAACATAATGGTACAGTAAACTTATTTTTTTTAAATGATTGTTGCAGTTTGTTAAAATTTATCTTGTAGTTCGATTTGAATAAAAACTTTTTTTTGGACAGATCGAAAAAATCTTTCAAACAAAAGTTATAGTAGATAGTTTAAGGATTTTATAAATGTTTTGTTTTCAAAAATTGATCCAGAGGTTTTCAAAACATCTTGATTTGAAATTTTTGATTAGCCGCAATTTTATTATTTGATAAAATAGAAAACAATTTTAAATATAAGGTAAATACAAATTTTTTAAAGAGCCAAAAGTAAATGCTGAAAGTTTTTGTATTTTTTAATTAAAGCAAGGAAGTAATGACGATTTTCGAAAAACAAAAAACCGTCAATAACTATATTGTTTCAATATGTTTTAACTGCCATTTTCGGGCGTTACAATTTATTAGTTTATTATGTATTAGTATTAATACCCAAATAGGTAACTGACATTGAATATATTTGTATGAGTTTCGACGAATACTTTGAATACTTAGCTGAGACACAGGTTGGTTTTATCTAATAGCAAAAAAAAGTATAAATATTTTTTCATTTGTTGAAGTTAAATGAATTAATTAGGTTTTGGTACTGGAGATACGCAGGACAATGATTCTAGTATAGATAAATAAAATTAAATACTTAATAATTTTTTTTCCTAAATAAGATTGTCTACTTATGAAACTCTAATTAAAGGAAACGGTGGCTTTTATTCCCTCCTAATGAAAATTTACAACCAACTCGTATTCCCTATGAAGAATCCAGTATCTACTCTAAAATAAATATGTTTGGACCTGATGAGGACGATTTTAAAGGTAAATATAGTAGTGTTTAAATACGTAGATTTATTTCGACAAATATCTTTAAATTAATTTAACAATAATTGTAAGGTAACTTCTACTTAATTAAGAAAGACTATAATTCGGATTTTAGTTCTATATTTAAAGTAATTGTGGATAGGAATAATTGATTGTAGGTCGATAATACTAAACCCTGGTGATGTATTAATAGTTCCTCATAAATGGTGGCATTACGTAGAAAATTTGGAGCTATCTATAAGTATAAATATGTGGATTGATTTGGTAAGCGAAGCTTTACTTGTTTTAAAAATGGTAACTAAATGTTTATAGCCGATTGACCACGAGGAGCGAGTTAATGAATCAATAGTTCAAATGCTTATATCACAACTATCAGGTGGACTTCATCCTAAACACTTATCACACGTTTTAAATCCAGAGGTAAGTTCAAATATAGTCGGATTTTTTCAAAGTGGGGGTTTTTCGGATTAAAAGTTTTAACGCTTACAAAGATAGACAAACGTACTCTTTCTCTTTTCGATTCATCATTTAAATGAGAATTTCGTAACCCCTACAAAGACAATAACTTATTCATGTAATTCTACGGCATGAATATGCTTTCTTAATGTAAGAGAAAGACGGCGCTAGAATAATAAAATTTACTGAAAGCTAAATTTATTTTTGTGTTGTTTGAATACTATTTATTAGCCTCTTAAGCAGTGGAAATTCTACGTTTTATTGTTCTGCGCCGCCTTTCTCTTATATTAAGAAAGCGTATTCATGCCGTAGAATTACGTTAATAAGTTATTGTCTTTGTAGGCGTTACGAAATTTTCATTTAAATAATGAAACAAAAAGAGAAAGAGAACGTTTGTCTATCTCTGTATGCGTTTAAACTGTTAATCCAAAAAACGCCACTTTAAAAAAATCCGACTTTAAATTACTTTTATATTATTTAATCAAGATTTAGTCTTTAGACGATGTTAATCTAATCGATGCTTTCCACCTTATACAAGCGTGTATAAAAAATTATAATGAAAATACAGAAAAGTGCTCGTCGATGGATGTACAAAAATTGCTGAAAGAATTTAGTGATATTGTTGTGATCGCTTCATTAAAACGCGATGAACTAAATCAATTTGTAAAGCAACAAAAGCAAAAACTTGATAATAATGGTACCGAGAAAATCATAGATGATGAACATAAATTAATTCAAAATTATTTCGATGCTGTGTTACATACTGATGTCATTAATGTTATTAAAAATAAATTGCTTAAACGTTTATTGCGCTTAATTTTTTTAAACTAGGGATTAGTTAAAGACAATTGAGAATTCTTCATCGGAGAGAACGACTTTTGTAAAAATCACGTCAATCATTTTGCACGCAGCTAATATACAGGGTGTAACAAGTATAACTATTTAGCAAACAAATCAATAGTACAGACATAAAACATCTCAAGATAGTTTTTTCAAATTATGAATTAAAGTATATTTTTATTTATGTTCGGATCGCGTTTGCATATGGTTTGTTTTATAAAGTCCTCGCAATTTAACTTTCGATGCACGTCATTAATGACGTAAAATTCATACCACCCTATTTATAGCAAAAATTAAATAAATACCGAATTGTCTTATGGAATTTTTTTTATCACGTTGTTGGTGTGCTTACTACAGTTGCAGCGTTGTTGACATCTGTCAAATTAAATTTGTGTTTTTTATGTCAAAGTGCTCATTGTTTTTTATAATTATTTTTGATACAAAACTGTACTATTTTGAGCTTGAACGAGATAATGGTGGTTTATTGATATCAGTAAATGCTGTGCGAGAAGTACCCTTTTACTTAATATTTAAATTGTGGTAATACATACATATATTCTACAGTTATTTCTGTATGTACAACGGTTGCTAACAACGAGGTTCTTAGATCTCTTCAAAACGTAGGCATAGTACAACTGTTACGAATGTAGAAACATTTAATGAAAACGTAATACGCAATGTAATATTAAGAATGTACGAAAACAGTAAGTTTACATGATAATACCGACAACATGGTTGAATAACTACGTCACTGACGTTAATGACGTGCATCGAAAGTAAAATTGCGAGGACTATATATTGTGTCATCAGCATATGTGCATTTATTAAAAACTAAAACTACTGTGTTTGCTGGGTGATAATCTGTTAATAAGGGGGTAGATATGGTAATTTCCAACACATTTCGTTCATAAACATGTCTCTAGCCTTTCATAATTTTTTAAAAATAATTAGATGTAATTACGGACCTAGTTGTTCGTTATAAGAAAACGTGATATAAAATGATTGAAACTGTACAAGTTTACTAATAAGTATTAAGTTTCTTATGACAAAATAAACAACATTTAAGATATATGGTGTCGTGCTAAGATCAAGGTTAGTTTTAATTTAAGATATTTGATTTATAATTTAAAATGAATTCGAAATATTATCTATGTTCGCATCCTGCCTGCGACGATTTTTTTAGAAAAAAAAATTGATTTACTAAAGGGGAAAGCAACATCGAGGCGAACAAATATAGGGGTTAGTCGATATAACCAGATATAACAACATAACCTCTATTTACCAGGAATTCAATACAAACGTGCGTACATATAACTTCAAAGTAGGTAGAATGAAAAAAAAAATTAAATAAAAATTGTCTAATGAGTAATCTTTTACTATTATTTCTTTTAAGCAAATAAAATTATAAACCTAAGTTCTCTGAATTCTCTATATTCTTTTGACTTGGATGTTTTTCTTGAATTTGAAAATAAAAAATATATAGAAATTCCTTATAGGAAAGTCGTGTGGTAACCAGACCAGTTTTTTTAAACCGCTTAGCGCCGCGCTTATATTTTTTTTAAACCAAAGTGCATTTTCAAAGTTGAAAGTGGCTGCAAAACCGGATGTTGCATAACTTTGGTAATTGGACGAGAACCGACTCAACTCAACTCAACAAATTTATTTACACTATTTATAAATGTCTATGTTTATTTCCGCACTTGTTTGCGGCTGAACAAAAGAAGAAAAGTTTGTTCCGGGCTCTGAAGATGTCCACTGCGACGTGTGACGAAAAGTCAGCTTGTGTGATAACGACAACACCGGATTATCCAGAATAGAAACCTGAATCCTACTATGATTTTTTTCGTTAATTTTCTTAGTGTCGACCATAAACTTATTGGGCGGTAACTTTGAATGATTTCATGTAATGTTTGGTTTTCATTATCGCATTTAAGATGTAAGTTATTTGTGCCATCGTTTTGGTCGGAAGGTTTTTTAGCATTCTGTTCTTTTTTTCGAATTCGGCATTGCGCGATTGTTTGTTGATGTTGTGTTTGTTTTTGAAGTATTTTTAGACTTCTTTGGTAATTTTGTGTTGTTTTTCGTTTTCTGGGTCGTAGTTGTGTACTTCTATTCTTGTATTTCTACTTTCTGCTGGTCGGTGACGTGTGTTGCGTTATTTTTTTGTTAGCGCCGGTATTTGCGGGTGTATTTTTAGCAATTTGGCGAGTTTCCATAGCGTGTTGCCTCGTACGTCCATCTTTTCTAGTTTTTTTGTCCATTTTTTGTTCTCGTGTTTGTTTATTTCTTCTGGTATTTGTCTTGTGGGTTGTTTCGTTGTAGTTTTTGCTTCTGCGTCCAGATCTTTTTGCCATGTGCGCGTACTTTACTTTATCCTTCATGTTATTTGCGAAGGCAGTTTGTCTTTCTTGTTCTTGATCTTGGTGGTTTTGGAGTGTTTGTTCTTTATTTTTCTTAGCGTTACAGTGAGGTTTTCAAATTTGCGTTCGATTTGTTCCGGAGTTTCGATATTGTTGTTTATTGTTAGTGATTCGTTCATTTCTTTTCTAAAACTTCTTCCAGGTGGTTGCCATCTGTTTTTTCTTCGAGTTTGATAGCCTCTTATCTTTAGTTTTTGCTAGGCCGTTAGATGTGTTTCCGCCAGTAGCATTATGTTAATTTTTTTTCTCTGTAAGTATTCGATGAGTTCGGGTTTTTGTTTATTATCAAGTTTGTGTTCCAATATGCTATTTTGATTTTCTTATCGATGTCGTTCATGAACGTTAAAAATGCTCTCGTTTTTTCTTTTTCTTTTAGATTTACTGTTTCGGATAATTTGTTTATTTCGGAGGTTAGTTGTTGGAAATGATGTTTTTGACGTTTGGATGTTGCGTCAGCGTTGTCGTTTCGTGGCGTTCTAGCGGTTGGCGGTGTTTCGTTAGAGGTGGTCGTGATGGTATCGGTGTTGTTTGTGTTTGACGCTGCTGTCGCTTGTTTTCTTTGTTTTCACATGTTTGTTGTCGGTGGCGGTGCTAGTTCATATCGTGCTATTTTGTGGCAGTTGGACGTTGTATGTCCTCACGTTTGAAAAGGGTGGCATTGTGTGATTTTTTTCTTGTTTACTTATCTTTCCTATTCTACTTTGTCGTGATTTATTATTCGCACCTGCGTGTGTAATAGTCAAGGTTGAATTCCATGTTCGGTTATCACGGGATACGCTGGGCTCGATTTCATTTTTTACATCGGCCGGTTGTGGTTCGTGGTCGACGCCCCTTAGTACAAACGTGTGGGTTTTTTGATTTTTGTGCGTGTCCGTGTGGTATTCGATGTTGGCGTTTTACAGGGTTTTATTTAAGTTTGACCAGTCATCCTAGTTTGACGTATAGTTTTAAGTTGTTTTTGGTATATTTAACTTGGAAACCTTTTGGAGCGTTCAGTTTGACGTTCCGTAATTGGCGGAGTGGATTATTATTGGTGGATTTCTTTGTTCTTTTGCCACTTGTTTCTTTACCGTATGTGACACTCTAGGGTTTATTGAATCGACGATCCGTCTTCTTTTTTATAAGGAATGTTTCGTTTTTCTTCGTTGCTTAAGATTGTCGATTAATAGTTATCGCTTCTATTGTTGTCGGTTGATTGGCCTCGCTCAAAGTAGATACAGGTAGCTGACTCACGCTGTTATCTGTGTTGTGCCACGCGTCGGTTGTTACGTCGTTGCTGGTTAGTTTGATGGATGATGCACTTTTTTTTTTTTAATTAAGGAGTTTTCTTTGTTGTATGTTATTATTTCGTTTGTTGCCGTATATACTTCCGTTTTGTCGACGATTTCTATTGTTTCCGGGCCTGTGCTTCCCAAATCGATTTCTTCGGCGATCCTGGGTGTCGTTACATTGATCATTTTAATTTTCTTTCTGATTTTAGTTTCAGATGACTTTCCACGTAACTCTAGTTCGTTCGTTCGTTTGGGCAGTGGAACCCATGGACTAACACAGACAACCACCTTATGCACTATCACTAATAATTAATACCCGCCTTAACTAATTTTATTAATTACAGGTACGGAACTTACACCATTCAGGGTACGGCATAACTTATAATTAAATACTAAATACATGGGCAATTGTTCTTATAATTTAAAATCACAAATTTTATTTTAAATTCTCAGGTGTTTTCAATGTGGTTTGGCCGTTGTCGTTAATAATAGTGTTTCATATGGGCACATAAGCTTTGTTCTTTTCGTTGTTCGGGACTATATATGCATCATCGTTGACATCTTTCATTGAGGAAGTAATAATTTATTTAAAAAAATATAAGCATTGAAAATTGTCTAAAGTTACTTGATATTTATAAATTTCTGTTATTATTTTATGAATAACCAAAGTCTTTGAATCGATTATGTGGGTTTGTTAATAAAGTAAATTCAAAACACAGGTAACGTTCCGAAGTGAACGCGACGAGAGAGAGAGAGCGGAAATTACCGAAGATGCCATTGGCGACGCTCAGTAGGGAAACGGCCGATCTGACCCGCCCCATTAGATGTTTCACATGAAAAATAAAAGGATAATTGTAGTAAATAGTATGAAGATATGAACTCTCGACTACCCGATTTGCATTAATGAAACCACTGATATCCAAGATAGGCGAAGTAGAGAAATACATTGAGAAAGAGATTCTTCCAGCTTAGCAAGTGGGAAAAAGTTATAAGGCATTCTATTTGCCGACGTTTTTTTTCCACAAGTGAGAATCTGGATGGCCGCGCGTCTTTGAACATGGGATACTTGTAACATTCGGTGAAATTAAGATGAATCCAGGCGACGCTTGGCGACCGAGATAGAAAAATCTGCGATCAAAACATATTGGTGTAAGGTTTCTATATATTCCAGTTTATAGATGAGTAAATTTCATGCAAAGCTGGTGTGAATGTGGATGTTTGACTACAAAACACAAGGATTTGATATAAGTAGTGCGATAAATCCGAAGAAGTATACGAATGAAGATTAAAAAAACATTTTTTTTATTAGATACTGAAGTGATCATTGCAAAGACTGTACAGGTAAAAATGGACTCCTTGCTTTTGTAATCAAGAAAAAGCACATGCATAATTTATATTATTGTAGGTTATTGGTATAAATTCAAACATATGCAGTTTAGACATTGTTGAATCAAAGATCTATATTAACATCTCGTTGGTTTAGTTCTTAAAAATTGTGTATTTATTATAGGAAAAACTTGAGATTCCTTTTCCGACTTCTACGATTCGCACAGTAATTTCAAATCTTATAGTCTATATAACCTGATCTGCCAATTTTTTCTATTTACTATATTTCAGTTATTTACCATGATTATTGTGAAATGCTAACACTAAATATAAAATGTGTGTTTTATATGGTTTTATAAATAATAAATGACTATAAGTTTATCCAACCAATAACAAAGCATTTTATAAAATGGAATGGAAATTAAATCACAATACAAAATTACATTCACGTGTATATTAAAAATCCAAGTACACATTTATTGCAATTGCACTTATTTATTTTAATAACAAATCTACAAATAATAATAAATGCTAACAGAGTATATCAGGGCTTGATTTATATTACAAATATGGAGATTCATAACTAGACGACATGGAAATTCATAATCCTCCATTAACATATCTCCGATATGTATTTTAGTATCACAAAGAACAAAATCAAATGTTCAATTCAAACGAAAATCAGATCTACTATTTATCAGTTCAACATGTTTTAGGAAACAAAAAGTACAAAATACTTGGAAACTAATTTGTACTAAACTATCACGTCAAATCTCAATTAAAAAGTGCTTAACAAACATAAAATTGCCCACAAAGTAAAACGTTAAGTGCATACGGAATTTTTAGTATTAATATCACTGTGTAACATTGGTCATTACAAACAAAGTCAACATTATTATCTGCCTGCACATAATAAGCAGTTAATAATATCAATAATGTTTAATATAATTGCTAGCGCAATTTATGCTACCACTTGAAAAACATTTTACACAAAATGACCTTTTAGTTATTAAAAACCTTGCAAATTGTTAAAAACAAAGTCCCAAGGCCCCTCGCGCATTATTCATCTTTTAAATCTCACCTATGTAAAACAAACGCTTGTATATCCATAGGACACATTTCAATATCACTGTTTAACTTAATATTTTCTTTAACGTTTAAAAACGATAATAACGCTTTATTTAACGTCGCATTTTCTGGTAAGTTAGGTAGAATTGATCTTATATTCACCTAAAAAAATAAATTAGTAACATTCATATCAGAATTAAATAACTTACAGTCCCATGACTTAAAGGAAATTGTTGCAACAATATTCTATCACTGAAACAAACATCAAGATGTTGTCGTTGAAATATTGCCCCAATATACTCTTTTCCATTAATTAAAACTCCTGCTCTTAAACTAGGTACTGTAAAATCGACCCCTAAATCATTAAAAACGGGTGTATATACAGGTAACGTTTCTGAATCGTCTTGATCATTTTTTAACATGCGCACTAAAGGGTTTAAAATTGATTGTGAAGCAACATGTGCCGAGATAGATGGAAATCCGGAAGGATGATTTTCATTGACAGCTTCACATTTGTGTGTCTTTTTCTCTAAGAGCACTCTAAAAATGTGTCTCGTGGGATGGTTATCAGTAACTCCTTGACCTAAACCTAAATGGTCATCTTGATTTAATTTGCGATCCAACATTACTTCTATTTCTCCTTGACGTAGTGAACTACAACCTAATGGACTACCAGTAAGAATCGTTAATCTTGTGTTTTTATCTTCTATATATGCCATCGCGGGCATTGGGTAGTAATTTGCTTGTAAAGGAAGTTTCGAAAAACGTACTCGACGAAGCATCTACAATTCAAAGATGAGGTTCGGAAAATTATATAATGTAAAACAATTATTTAAGAAAATTAAGAAACTTCGTGAATAAAAATGTGTACTTGTTACTGATAAAGTCATTTAAAAAAATTAAATACTATAAACTTTATTATTAAATCTTAAGGGCATACTCCACTATGCAGCAACTAAAAGTTGCGTTTAAGACATGTTCTATTTTTTATTCAATTTAAAGTTGTCTGCTAGTATTCATAATTAAAAGTAATAAACATGTTCGAGCTAGCGACTTTTTCAAACTCGAATATGGTAACATCCAAAATCAAGACAAAAACTTACCTGATACCCGTTTAAATCTGTAAAATATTCATCAGAACTATTTATATTTGTAGATAATCTCATTGCAATCTCAAAATTTGAAGTTTTATCAATATTGACTAGATTTTGTATTTCTAATCCTAAACTGTCAGCACCTAAAAATTTCAGATAAATAAAAATCCTGTTTCAAACAAAATTAATACCAGTTGTATTGAAAAGAGTTACGGTATGAAGTACGTGAGGTAATTGTACAGTGACAGATGATAATATCGGACCCTCAATTACTTTAACAATTGTGTTTTCGATTTGCAGCGACGTGGCGTCACCGTCTGGTAAAAATAAATAAGCACCACTTCTTTCTTCTCCATACCTAGCTCCATACCTAAAAATAATCTCTATTACCTATTGTACACACAAATTTATAATAATTGGTATTTAATATAAAGAAAATTCAGAATTACTGCTACTACTGTTAATTAACTTAATAAATGTAACGGTAATTCCACAATTTAAGTGAACAAAAATACTCACTTAACAAAGTCTAAGTGCACGGGAATAGTACTTGTTGGCAGTTTTATAGCTTTTAATAGTCCTAAGTTATTAAAAGCGGCAGAAACTCGAGCATTATGAAGCAAAAAGTCGCTTGCACTTGGAGAAACTTCAATGTGTGGAAATCCAGTTGGAGCACTGACTTCTGCGTAGTGATTAAAAACCTTGACTGACGAGCGAACAGTATCTCTAAAATATCACCAAATAAATTAAATTTCTCCACATTTATAAATGTTTTACTGTGTAACTTCATGTTCCATTATAGCGTTAATTGTATAAGACACTAAACCAAAAGCAGGCACTATAGCAATAAACGATACTTCGTACTTCGAGTTGGAAATAGCTGCTAAAGATTCAAAAATCGGTGAAACCTGACATGTAATTCTTTTTCCTTTAAAATTCAACACCTAAAATAAATGGATTTACACTAATAACGTTTAACATAAAACCACGTTACTTCTAAGAAAGGAGTTGATACTAAAAAGCTGACAACTTCTCGTCTTGTAAAAGGCAATGAATTAAAAATAACTAATTTCTTAATACTTAATTCGGGGCCAATTGTAATTGTGTGTCTTTCACTTAAAGCATCCTGGCTATGTCTAATATCATCAATGTGAAAATGAATAATTTTTTCTTCGAATCCACCTTCTAGAGAACCTTCTAACAGGAAATTTGCACAATGTTGAAGAATGTTTTGCGTAGTACTAATAGCCTTCAACATTCTAAAAGTTGTATGTTAAAATAAGTTACTAATGCTGTTATATAAAAATACCTTATTCCGTAGTCTTTAACCACCATGTCTTTTGCTGTTCCTGTTATACCATCGTGATGTTGAAATAATGCAAAAGCTGTGCGCGCCTCCGTCAGAGATGTTGCAAAATGACTACTGCTTGCTATATGCTTGGAATTAGGTTTCTCATTTAAATGCGTTAATGTTAATATCACTTCAGCAGCCCTGAAAATAAAACGATTCAAAGAAACTTAAAAATAGGATTATAAGGCGGTAAGATGTACTAGACTGTACTTATACAAAAGGAAAAATATAACTTTGTACGACGGTCTCGATTATGATCTTTTAACACAACAGATCCCCGGATTCGGGGGGTCGCTCCGCACTGCCGGGGCGTCTCGCTTCGGTATCGGAGCGTGTCGTCGTCGGCGATCGATTCCGGTCGGTCGTCGGCGCGCCCTTTGGTACCGGAGACGCCCCTCTAGCGCGCACGCTGAGACCTGAAAGATGGTGAACTATACCTGGTCTGCTGTGCAAATGCGAAACGTATCATATGCAACGCACAACGATTCTCGAAAAACCAAAGCTAACCGATGATGAGTTGAAAAAAGCACCTTGGAATAACCTTCTGGACTAATCAGATGTGCACAAAAGGACCAAGGAGACCACAGTGCAGGGGCGTTAGACGAATTGAATTCAATAAAATAAAAAAAACACAACGGTTAGTGTCTGGTAACAGGTAGTTAGGCACTTGATGCAAGTGGATTAGTTTGAACCAAGGATTCCCAAACTTAATAGGCTCCGCAATGAATCACGAAAATGATCAAACTAAAATTGACAAAAAATAAAATAAATAGTTAAAACCTTCAACGACAAAGGAAGCAAATGTGACGGGTGAGTTTGGTGGTCGCCACACATTTTTTCAAGACGCGGAATAAGGTTTGACACTGCCACTCTCGTTCCTCGCTCCACATGTTTGAGCAATATTTGCTCTTTATTACAGCTACAGCTAAAAATCCGGTTTCACATAAATGTCGCAGAAAGAATGTATTTTCTCAGTTTTAGTCTTATAAGAGTAATTTAAGAAATCACTCCTCTTGTAAGGGGGTGTAACCGTTTATCGTTTAAAAGTTTCATTGTATTAAGTACATACTTATTGCATTTGCACTTGAGTCATTTAGGTTGATGTTTATTATATCATATTTGGAGTTCACCTTATAATTTATTACTTCCTATCGACATTTTTAATTTTCGGCTTCAAAGTTAATCTTAATGATTGTAATTGCGTCTTCTGATTTGGATATTTTTGTTTTGTTAACGTTGCATTTCTTGCCGTAAGAAAGGCAGTCATCGAACTGTGCTTTTGCGTGTTAATTAAATCTGTTTGCATCTTCTTTCCACGTCTTTGTTGTACTGTTTTCATTCACAAAGATTTCCGTCACAGCTGTTTATAGAAGTGGTAGTGTACCAAGTTGATAAATATGAGTGATTGCGTTTTTTTGGAGAAGCAGAGAGCTTTTCGTAAAATTTGACCAGTACCGAAATGTAGATCCGGGGTTGTAAAGATATCCCTTAAGATGGAATTCGGTGGTTTCCGTGTGAAAGAATAATGAGGGAGCATAGTTTTATGGTGGAAATAATTTCCTATTCGTTATTTAAGGCCTTTGAGATTCATTTGTTCCCAAGTTTGTTAAAGCAAATGGATAAAAAATCCAGACAATTACTATGCAAATGTTATTACGTAGATAATAAATTACATTCAATACAGAATCCTATTATGAACGTGTTGTCCATAAAACGTAATCCATACTAACAGTATAGTTTTATTGATTAGTGCATAATTAATTAAGCTTTCGTTTTAGTTTTATATAAAACCTATATAGTATTGTAATCTATAATGTAATTCCTCTTTTGTCGTTTCTAGTAGAGATGCAAAGAAAATAAATGTTATTTTTATAAACTACCTTATATAAGACAGCAATACTCTATCCATTCTTTTATAAAAAGGTCTAGATGTGTAGTAGCCACTCCAATAATGATCTGCTCTATCGGCGTACGTAAAAAAGTCTCCAGTTAATGTAGGAAACTGATCCAGTTTTTTTTCGGCCCTTACTGCGTTAAAATAATCAGTTAAAGTACCAAATTGAATCTAAAACACAATACTTAGCCATTTGTATTGTAAACTAACATGAGTCGTTACCTGTACAAACATTTTTGGGTTAGAATTCATAAAATCAAACAACTTCTGATAATTTTGATACTGTACGTCCCACTCAGTTAAATGACTATATCTAAAGTCATCGCCTAATGGAATTAAAACAACGTTAGTTTTATACAACATCGATTTCTTTCTATATTGATCCAACAGTAACTCTGCCCTAAATTATTCAAATTATTTATAAATAAACTGGGTATAATTTAACCAACCTTTGTGCAACATTAATATCATTTATAGGTTGTGGTGGAATTTTCCAAGGACAATGCAGCCCATGTCCGGGTAGTCGCTTAAAATCAAATTGGCAACAAATTTTTGGGTCAGGACCACATGTGTGTGGGATATCATATGAGTAAAATGGCATCATTTGAGTAAATATCTCAGTTTTTTCGCTATTATCTAAAACATTTCCATTGTTTTAAGCGAAACTTATTAACAAACCAACCAACCCCAAGGTTGTTTCCATCTGAATTCCAAATTTTTATTCCAAGCAAGTTCTTTTTTGACTGAATAATGTACTCTTTGAATAAGCATATTTTGAAAGCCCATCTGCTTCAGTAACAATGGTTGTGTAGAACTCATACCGAAAGGATCAATAGACCAATGGCTTGTTGGAGTATAATTTAGGTTAGCTTCTAGCCATTGGTGACCCTCAGTAATTTGATTGATTATAGAAACCCAGTGAGAGTTAGCTTCATCATTCATTACCCAACCACCTGTGACAATTTCTAGCTGATTGTTTCTTAGTAATCTACAGAAAAACCTTTATAAACTATATTTTACAGTTTTTAACATACTTTTTCACGATTTCTCGACCTTCCTGTTCCAAATCATCCCACCACATAGAAAAATATGATATTTCTGCCCATATAAACTTTCTTCTAGGATCTTCTTGTAATTTTTCAAGCATGTTATTAAGTATATGTTTAGTTTGTGAAAGGTAATATTCATCCAGTGTTTTAATCCAACCTGGGTCATTGTGCGAGTGTGGAACCACAAATACTTTAAGTTTATGCTGCTTATTCCAACTTAAAGGGTCAATTTCAATTTTCCATCCTTGTTTCCAAACTCCTCCATCTAAATTATCAAATGGAATTTTTTTATACATATCTAACATCTACAAAAAATTAACTAAGTGTTCTACTGCATCCAACAGTTTAAATATACTTGAATATCAATTGAAGGTTTCTGTTGTACATTAAATGAACATTTGTTATTATAAATAATTTCGGACGAAGGTATTTTATTATTTGGTTGTTCTAATATCAACCGATCTGCTTTAATAACTTGTTTAGTGCTAGAAGTTGAGCTCAAGGCAGGAGACAACACTTTTATTGCTTGCTTAATTTCTCCAACTTCTACATGGTGTTTATTTAAGTCATATTCTAAACGTTTTAACCGTCCTTCGAAATGCAACCATTTATTCTTAAATAAAAATTAACTAGATTTAATAAAATATGTTGAACAACTTACCTCTTCATATTCATGATATATAGATGCTTTATTACTAGGAAATATGCTTAGATCTATTGTAAGATAAATAGTAAAACATGCTAGAAATAAGAGAAAAGCACCAGATAATGCAACAGCTCTTCGAACCCTCATTTTATAATAACTTCTTGTGCTTCACTAGATTTAAAGTTATTATTAAGAGCCTTTTAAAAATATTTGAAATGCCACGACCGTAATCATATTTTTGCCATTCTTTATTTGTCGCTATGATTTGTCGTATGTTATGGTATGTTGTTTGTCGTGTGTCAAAGTCGTGTGTCGTTTGACGTTTCTTACGACGTTGCCAAATTGCTATTCTAAAATTTAACCTAGTTTTTTTCAATAAAAATACAAAATTACAATAATTTGGCTACCTTAATAAATAATTTGAAA
Source organism: Aquatica leii (assembly GCA_035610365.1). Taxonomy (NCBI): domain Eukaryota; kingdom Metazoa; phylum Arthropoda; class Insecta; order Coleoptera; family Lampyridae; genus Aquatica; species Aquatica leii. The sequence continues at coordinate 55,538,048 of CM069432.1, forward strand.
AGAAATTGAGGTTTGATTATATATGTATCGGATCAGTGCTTACGATAATCGTTTTATCTATTGTAAACGATCCTGATTGTAGCTAAATAAAACTTTTACAATACATAAACTGAGCAACATTAAACCATAAGCTATGGGGGCTCTAATTAACAAAAAAGATTAGAAGCGGTTCGCATTATAATAAAAATTTGCACATTTATTAAATATTCCAATCTACCATATAAAAATATATTTATAAAATTGTATCATTAGGTCAATGACCTTACGGAAAAATAAATAAGAAACGTATTTTTTAAAATAAAATTATCAGCGTTTGAATTTCATAGGTTTAAATAATTTACAATTTAAGCACAACAGATACAAAAAGTTGCAAATTTTCCCGAGGCTAATGGGTATGTGCAAAGGGTATTTGTAGCCCGCGTGTATTATATATTTAAGCCAAATCGTAAATGATAGTTATACAGGAGATAATTAAATGCCTAAATGTTTTCTTAACTTACAATCTTTAATGTGAATTCACAGAAAGTTATATAAAAGCTTAGTTTGCTTAGTGGGACAGGTAAAAATAAAAGACAGGAAAATTAATGAATTAAGTAGGTAATTCTTATAACAAAATCAATGCTATACAACACGTTGAGAATGTTGGCTGTTCGATTCTTATTCCTGGCTATTGAAACGTTCAAGCCCGAAGTTTTCTTGGGCTGGGCACCTATTATAGACGATTTGTACTCGGATTTGACAATAATGCCAAACCTTTGACGAAATTGACCGAAAAAAGAGTAGAATATAGATGGAATGAAGATGCTTTCCATCAACTAAAACAGGCCCTAGTCACTTCGCCGATTTTAATTTATCCCAGAGAAGAGAGACAATAATTTGTTTTGGACACAGACGCAAGCAATCTGGCCATAGGCGCGATTCTTTGGCAGGTGCAAAAAATCATCGCGTCTTTTAGTAAAGTTTTGCCCAGGCCAGAAAGGAATTATTGCGTGACTAGGAGAAAGCTGTTAGCAGTCGTCAAGTCCATAGAACACTTCCACAAATATTTGTATAGACGAAAATTTTTACTGAGGACGACCACCCCGCTATAGAATGGCTATTGTAGTTCCGTAACTCGGAAGGACAAGTAGCAAGATATATCGAGAGACTGCAAGAGTATGACTATGACACAAAACACCGTGCCGAAAGCAGTAATCGGAATGCCGATTCCTTGTCCAGAAGACCAGGTCCAACAGACTGCAGCCATTGTTCGTGACTTGAAGAAAAAGTCGAATGCTTCCGAACTGCTATGGTTGATAACGATAGTGGGAACCTGAGCAGTAGAAGAAAACGATCCCAAAAAAAAACGTCTGAAATGAAAAGAAAACGGCGAACGACCAACCTAGGAAAAAGTAAGTGCTTTGGGCAGAAACATCAGAGCGACTTTCTTAAGCAATCCCTCGAGTGTTGAGGGCACGGAAAACAGACTAGAGTTGCTAGTGCCTAAGAGTCGGGGGTCACAAGTCCATCTCCACGATGGTACATATCAAGACGACACTTTGGCGTAAAGAAGACATTGGAGAAAGTTTGATAAAGATTCTACTGGGTGAACTGCAAAGAGGAGGCCATGAAATGGTGCCGTAAGTGCACGGTCTGCGCTTCAGAAAATGGTTCAGCGAAAAAGCGCAAAGCACCGATAAAGCAGTAGTATAACGTGGACAGCCCTTTAATTTTGTCAATCCTTCAGCCGACACATAATCTATAGGACAAAATAATAAAAAATGTTCTTCTATACTGATTCCCGTGCTCTTTAAATTAACAAATCTTATACAAACTAAAATTGATTCTTGGTGACTAGAGTCAGGAGTGCAGTTTAATAATATAGAATAATATTTTGCCTTTTTAGTTAGTTCTAAAATTTTAGATTTGATATTTTCACCGATCAAGTTGATTACTTCATTTTGTATTTTATCCCCGAGATAGTTTTTGTGATCTTTTATTTGAGAGCGTTTTATATGTTCTGACATAATTAGGTCGAATTAGGAAATCATTTCTATGCATTTTAAAAGGTTAGGTACCATTCTTTTTCTCATACAACTTATTACTACTTCCACGAAAAGCTAAATTTTGCTGATCTAAAAACTGAATCACGTAAAAAATTCTTTCTATAACAGCTTGCCAGAACAGTTTCTCTGTTTATTACATTTTAAATTTCAGAATCAATTATTTTATTTTTATTAAAACGGTTAGAAAGATCTAGCAATTTTAGAACATTTTCGATATGTAACTTGCTCTTTTCATAAATGTTTAAATGTTCACTTAAATGCTGCCAGTCATTGTAACCAGATTCATCACTAAGGCAAACAGATTTCAAATCGCTGTCATTAAAAATTTTGCAACAGAAGCAGTAAAGTGAATTTTTTGTTTCAAAACGCAAAATTTTTTCTTTGTTCGGTAAAATTCTAAAGAAGTAACTATTGGAAAATTTACACCCCGGCTCTCTCGGATAAATATCCTTTTCGTTTTGATAATGAGGAGGGCCACGTTCTACTAATTCTTGAATATTATTAGGACGTAATTTTTTTGGCCATAGTGCAGTATCTTTCGAAAGTTGACTCATATTTTCCGTTCTGGTAATTTTTGAAAGTGTTGATTTCCCATTATGAGCGGAACAATGAAGATGTTGATAGATTGCTATCTAGAAGATCAGTTTCTTGTCTACTGCTAATACTTGGTTCAAGTACAGGTTCAGAATATTAGGATTCAGCTATATTGTTGTTGTTATAAATACTTCTACTTCTACTCTTCCTCTCTTTTTCTTTTATTTAGCAAATTTTGGTATCCCGACAATTTCTTCTTTTTTTCTGACATCCTGTATACTGCAAAGAAATTAATATGTAAGTAAAGAAATTGACAAATTATTCATGAAAAATGGAAATGTTTCGATGTCTCAAACCCAAACTCGTTAGTATTTTCTCAACATTACTTATTTCAAGTTATTTCAAAATTTATAAATTTTTGTAAATAGTAATATTAGTGCTTATCAATTATTCTGTTTGAATTTACTTCAATTAACAATGATGTTTATATAATCAAATATAAAAGGATTTTTGAGATACAAGTTTTTGACTTTTAATGTTTTAATGAATCTAAAATAAAACACATCACTATAAAATCTGTAAAACTACAAAAAACTAAAGTTTCAAATGTAGATATCTTTTACCCCATGCACCTTTTCACTTCGCTAAGTTAATTATCGATCAAGCATCAGGCAACAAATGAAATCGCGATCGATGCAGCGCTCTAAAGTTTCGTACATTGTAAGCTCAGACAGAAAAAAAACGCTTGTTCGCTCGTTGGCTCGTTGCAAGCCAAATTTTAAGCTCAAACATGAATAAAATTAGATTGGTTTGAATTCACAAAATTCATGTTATCATGTTACGTATTACGTATTCGATCGAATAAATGCTATTATCGCGTACTCTCATTTGGAAAATATATTATTTTCGGGAAGTAATTCGCCTTCGTCTCAAAGAGTAAAAATAAAAAAATAAAAAACAATGTAATAGCTAGCAATTCCTTACTGGTTTCTTTAAACATTATACATTTAGTTTTGACAATGTTGTTCGTTGCTCTATTTTTTTTTACTTTTGCGCCGCAAGACTTATTTGCCCTTATGTACGGCGCGGCACTGCTTTTTATTTTAAATGCTTTAAATTAGTAACATTTTTTTGTGCGATTGAGCTCTACAGAGCTCTATTCCATTGTTTACCGGGTATGATGTTTAGACAGTAAGTTGTATTTACAAGTTTCTAAGACTAACTCTTAACGTTCTAAAACGGTAAGTAAACTTATTAAATATTAATAAATTATTGTAGTCGTTTTAAATACCAATTTATAACTTACCTATTAAAATAATAATGTTGAAAGTACAACTATTACAACTGCCAGTGGCGGCTGGTGGTCAATCATACGCAGTGTTGTAAATTATCTATATAAATTTATATAGATAAATTAATCTAGATTCATATTTTTTATCTATTTATATGTATCTAGATACAATCAAAAATATGTAAGTTATATGTATCTGTATATATATAATTTTTTATTTAAATAAAATTTATAAAAAATCCAGTGTCTCGTAAAATTCAAGTTACAATATGTATTGCTGAATAAAATTAAACTAAACCGGATGCATTGGCAAGCGCCATATAGTGTGAAAAACCAGCGACTCTAAGTTAAGTCAAGTCAGGGTTTCAGTACGCGTGACGCGAGAAGTGTTCTTAGTTAATTAGTTAGTTAACGTAGTTATAGCTTTGTACAAAACTACACACATTTAATAAAACATGTATGTTTTTGTTCAGTAATTTCCCACATTCTATAGTAGTTCTTCAAATGAACTCTATCTATCGTTATTACTACCTAGATTATTTAATCTATTATCTGTTATCTATATAAAGTTTGAATATTTTATCTATTATCTAATACTAGATAATTTTTGAAACAAAAAAAATGTATCTGTATCTATATAATTTAAAAATTATCTATTTACAACACTGATCATACGAGAGGGTCATTTAAAAAAACACGTTTATCGCAAAGTCTAAAAAAATATTGTTACATTAACACGATTTATATGTAAGATTATGATTTAAGATATTCGTCTATCTTTACAATTACCAAAATGATCGATAAAAATTTACAGTTTTTAAAGGAAGATTTTTCAAAGCTTAGCATAGAAATACGCATGATTTTCTTATCCGATAGTATTGTCAATTGCGTAGAAATGATTTTAGAAAGTGAGAGATCTTCCTCTACGTATAAAACAATAAAATCAACGGTAGTCATTTGCACTGTGGTCTTTATTTGTCTTTTGGCAAGTGGTGTCCAATTGTATTTGTAAGCGAATATTAACGCGACCAAGAGTAGCATAATTCATACAACTTTTCATGTGATTCACCATAACGAGTGGTTTTTCACTTTTTCTTTTAAATGCTATAAATCGGTAACATTACTTATCTTCTTTTCCAACTCGCATAAAATTGTAGTATGTGTGTCTCACTTGACTAGAACAACTATATACTAAATCGTTTACGATTCGGTTGCAATGTTATGCACGCGGGCAAACGTAAATGTGAGCCTCCGGTAGATTCGCTGTTGTATCTCAATTCTTAATTTAAACGCATGAAATTCAAACTTTGATTATTTGATTTAAATATAAAATAAATATTTTGTAATTTTAAAGTAAATAAAATGTCTTTCTTATTCATTTTTCCGGAGGGTCATTGACTAAATGACCTAATAGAGAATCCGCCGCCGCTTGTAATTATAATCATCAAACACCTCAATAACTTCAATCGTGACAACGGTTTTAAACCACCTCTTCTTTGTTTCCCGGTTGTTACTGGTTTATCAAAGACACGCCTCTTTTCAAACGTAACCCAATCAGAATCAAGCTCATCCCACAGTGACGATATTTCTTCTATAAATACGAAGACTACTTCTCCTTAAGTCGCTTTTATTAGTTAGGTTAGAACGTGGCTTGGTTCAGAAATTACCTAACTCTGTAGTGATTTTTTGTTAGATTATTGTTTACTTTTTTAAGTTTAGCCCTTATAAAAGTGGGCAAACCGTTAGCAACTTCGGTTACATCAACACGGTCCAAACCTGGAAGACGTTCTAATCTTAGCATGTGCTAGTCTTGGTTGCGTTAATTTTTTTTTCGGCTCCGCTTCGCTGATCCGTGTCCGTTCTGGTCTGTTGATTTGCGTTCATAGACATCTGGTAACTTTTTGCATGTTCTTCACGCAGCGTAGATCTCCATGTGTTGCTTTTCTGTATCCATCCTCACGGTTGAAGTTGTTAGGATTTTTCATTATTTCAAGTGATTCAAGTATTATTCGTTGGCGATAGTGTCTGCTTCGTGCTAATACCTTTACGTTCCCGTAATCAATCTGATGATCTCCATTGTCATGTAGATGTTCCGCTACTGCAGATTTGTCCGTGCGTCTGAGTTGAGCGTCTCGTTGATGTTCTTTAACCCTGCATTGAATGCTCCTCCCTGTTTGGCCGATGTAACTCTTGCCGCACATACACCATACATTATTTTGTGTCACTTTCACTGATTCACTGTTTATTTTAAGAATTCAAGTTTATTTAACTTTATTATTATATATCTAGTAGATTCTTATTTTTAATGTTGGTTTTTGTAATGTATTTTATAGCAGAAATGTTTTGTAATAAATATTTTTATAGTATTATTATTAATACTTACCCTATATAAAAACTCGTCAAATTATGAAAAGTACGTCACTAAATGACGTCTTTGGTCTGTGACATTAGTATGTCTTCATGACGAGATAATGACGTCATAACTGGTCATTAAACTAGTCAGTTCTAGTCATATAATGACTGCTTTCTGACGTCATTTTGACGACAGTTTGCTAGCTGGGACATTAAACGCAAGAAGGGAATGTTAGCGCACAAACGGAAGAAAGTGCAACGGCATTCGTCAGCATTCGTGACCACGAAACACAAGTAATAAGACGTACACCGACAGATGTAACGTAAATAATGTAAATTAAGTAGGTGGTCTTAATAAAGATATGTTGTTGTTGTTTTTAACCAACGCCTTTAATATGTAACCACCAGTGGCGGCTTCTCTATTAGGTCATTTGGTCAATGACCCTCCAAAAAAAGTTATTTTATTAACTTTAAAATTACATCAAATTTGCGTTTAAATCAAATAATCAACATACGAAAACTTGCGAATTTACCCGAGACTGCCACTTACGGATGCCCCAGAGAAGTGCCCGTATGTATACTATCTTTAAGCCGAATCGTAAATGATAGTTATTGTAGTCAAGAGTGAGACACACATATTGCAATTTTATGCGAGTTAAAAAAGAAGATAAGTACATGTTTAAATGGTTTAGTGCGGTCTCCAGCCGGGCCACGGGCCACCTACTCGGTGCAATGTGCAGTGCAATGCTTACGTGACTTACGTCATTTACGTGTTCGTAAAACAGATGCTGGAATGCGCATCAATGCACATTTATTATCACATTGACAAACCTTACAGTCAATTTTCTTAGTTGATCCATAATATTAATTTGTTTTATCGTGTTTGTTTCATAATGGCGATGGTACAAAAGACATTAAAAAATTAATAGCTAATAGTTTACAGGTTTGGAATATAAATTTAATGCTCGTCTTCAGCTTTTACTTCAAATTCCATTGATCTGTCGAATTTAAAAATAAAGAATAGTAATTTTAAAGGATATATGAATCATTCGTCAGATTGGATTTGTGGATTTCAAATAAGGAATAGATTTTACTGTTTTGACTTGATTCATTAATCATTATGGTGTAAAAAAACGTTACGGATTTAAAGCATTTAAAAAAAAAGTAAAAAGCACGCACTCGTTATCGGCAAGTCACATGAAAAATTGTATGAATTATGCTACTCTTAGTAGCAGCGGTAGCAGACCACAATGAAAATGTTTGTCAAAATAGATACATCTTTAAATAAAGAATTAAAACATTTCTACGCAATCGGCAATACTATGGGACAAACTTTTTTACCATTTTGTTTTTGTTATTTGTATATCTGTGACGTGTTTTAGAATCAATTTGCGTTAATCTAGTTTTTACTTTTCTATAAGGAAAGTATAGCGCAATTTTTTTTCAAAAATATATTATTGCATAATTTTACGTTTCAAGGTCTCCTGAATCAGAAAAATATATAATTGACAAAAAAATTTTGGGTGTCTGTGTGTAACGATGTACCCACGATAACTCTCGAACTAAAAGTCCTAGTAACTTGAAATTTGGTATAGAGCTGGCTTTTCATATTCTCTCGGTTCTATCAAAAAATTAGTCTGATAAAGAAACCGGAAGTGGGCGTATCCGCCATTTTTAACAATTTTTCTTATATAATTTTGTACGTATGTAACTTATTCGAATTTTTACAGTTTCTTATAGATGTATTATCTAACATGTATTATATAACAATTTATTCAAATAAAAATTTTTTCTAACATTAACAGTTTATTAGATTTATAATTTTATTTAATATTAATATTTATTTGATTCGATTTATAATTTAAAGTGAATTCCATATATATATAATCCTAGGTTCAAATCCTGCCTGCGACGATTTAAAAAAAAAATTTATATCATAAAGGGAAAGAAAAATACGTTAAAAAATAACAATTTTTCGTTATATTCTTTTGAGTTGTTTATATAGGGAGTGCTGCATCTTATTTAAATTATTTTTGGGTATACCCACGATAACTCTCGAACCAAAAGTCCTAGTAACTTGAAATTTGGTATGGAGCTGGCTTTTGATATTCTCTCGGTTCTATCAAAAGATGGATTTGACAAAGAAATCTACTATTTTTAACAATTTTTCTTGTATAATTTTGTACGTTGTAAATTATTTGAATTATTTTTACAGTTTCTTATAGAGACAATTCTTCCTAATAATTCTGTCTGCGACGATTTTTGAAGTGAAACTTCTTTATCGGCGTTGGAAAAAAAATTACCGTCACATTTTACGCGTCACGTCACATTTTTTATCGTCACATTTTTCCGTAGCGTAGCGACGTGATAAATAATATATCAATACTAAAGTGATCAACAAAATCAAAGGCTTTATTTTAATTCTAATTCCAGTGGATTTTTAACAAAAGTAAGTAATTCTTATTTTTCTAATACTTGGGTGGAATTAATTGACATAGAGTATAAATTCTGAAATATGTTATTAATTTAAATTTAAAATATTTAAGGTTAACCTCAGTTTCTGATTGAATGATGACATTTTAATTTTAAAATATTTAAGGTTAACCTTAGTTTCTGATTGAACGATGACATTTTAAATTTAATATATTTAAGGTTAACCTCAGTTTCTGATTGAACGATGACATTTTAAATTTAATATATTTAAGGTTAACCGCAGTTTCTGTTTGAACGATGACAATGATAGTAATAATTCTATTTCAATTAATGAAATGCTGTAATAATCTTAGTAGCAAAAAGTGAAATAATTGTATTATTTGTATTCATGTCTATTATAATAAAATCCTTTTGTTTAAAATTTATCTAATTTTAAATTTAAAATATTTAAGGTTAACCTCAGTTTCTTATTGTAACTATCGGTCAATGTATATGATTTCATTAAAATAGTATTTATTAATTAATAAGACTGCTAATTTAATGAACATCAATTAATTGATATACATGCAACTTTTCAGAAATTGGTTAAATAAAGTTAAATTAGATAAATTTTAAACAAAAGGATTTTATTATCATAGACATGAATACAAATAATACAATTATTTCACTTTAACTTTTTGCTACTAAGATTATTACAGCATTTCATTAATTGTAATAGAATTATTACTATCATTGTCATCGTTATTATATATTTTTGTAATTAATGGCTTATGGTAACTGAAATATGAAATTGAATCTACAAAAATTAGTTAATTGATTTACAAAAATTTGTATTCATGTCTATGATAATAAAATCCTTTTGTTTAAAATTTATCTAATTTAACTTTATTTAACCAATTTCTGAAAAGTTGCATGTAGATCATTTTGCGAAAAATAAGGCCATAAAGAAGTTTCACTTCTTACATGTGTACACTAGTACACGCCCTAATTTTTTTTCTGATTTACTAAAGGTGTAAGAAACATCGAGGCGCACAAATATAAAGGTTAAGCGATATGATTAATAAAATCGATGAAATCAATACAAACCTGTACATATCACTTCTAAATGGTTTTATAACAATATAACCATAAAAAATGTAGACATTCCTTTATATCATTCCTTAAAGGAAAGTCGTCTGGTGACCACACCAGTTTTTTTAAGTTATTTATGCTAATACTTTTTTTGTATCTTTATAATTTGATGATTCAAAGTTTATCAAAGTTAAGACATCTTTATGATCGAAGTGTTTACCTATTGATAGCGATTATAATAAATTTGATAACAGGAAAAAACACTAGCGTATCCCTTGCCTTGTAAAGTGTAATTTAATATTTTATTTACCGTGAGAAGCAAATCTTGAAGTCACAGGTTCTGATTAGACCCTGATTGTATTTTATATGTAATAATGCATATTTTTGAGAAAAAAGTTTTGGGTGTGTGTGTGTCTGTGTGTAACAAGGCTTTTCATATTATCTCGGTTCTATCAAAAGATGGCTCTGTTAAAAAAATTTCTTATAGAGATAATTCTTCCTAACAACTGATTCAAATAATTTTTTTTTAACATTAACAGTTTTTTAGATATTTAATTTACTATTTAAAATGAATTCCATATATAATCTAGGTTTGAATCCTTCCCGCGACAATTTTTTTTTCATTCCATATCTTGAAAGGAAAGCAAGATACGTTAAAAATAACATTTTTTTCTATATTCTTGTGAGTTGTTTATACACGGAGTGATAGTGATGTTAACAATAATGGTTATAATAACTGAAAACCTTGAAAATTCACATCATTCAAGAAAATTAATGTTGATGTAAATTTGAGAGTTTGATCATTTTCTCATGGATCTTATGATCAGAAGTTGACCGAATCTAAAAAAGATCACTACTAAGTTAGGCCATTTCTGATAAATAATAAAAACAAAATAGAACCATTAAAATCGAGCAACGTGGTAAAAATTTTTATTTTATTTTTTTTTAATACAGTGGTAAAACTAATGAAAAACAGATAACTTAAAAAAAAATAAACAAAACTAAATTTTAATAATTGCGGAACAAAATAAGAACTCAACATCATCTTACCGTTTGATTTATCAAAACATACTGAAGAAATTTGATTTAGTTTTACCGAATAAAGCATTCGATTGAGTTGGGTTGTCTTGGGCTGCATTAGTTTGTCCAAAATTAAAATGACATTGTGGCTGTGTCGAAATAAATAAGTTGTTATCGTTACGTTCGCTATTATTAGATGGACACATGGGAGACATATTTATGTATGCTTCTGAAAAATGCATTTTTGTGTAATTATCTAATAGAGTCTTAAAAATACCTTCATTAAAAGAACTAGCACTTTGGGCATCCGATTCGGGAATATATGAACCTATATTTTTTTAATGTCATAATATCAATCAAAGATCGACTGTTAACTTACCTAACGTGTTCTGTACATATAAACCTGTTACATTTTCATGCTCTATATTTTCTTGGGAAGCGATTAAATCGGGCTTAAAAAATTGCTGAAAAAAAACATTTAAAAATATATTGTAATTCAAAACATATCATTTACATCTTGAGATGTTTCAAAGTTGCTCCTTTCTTGAGTAGAAATATGAGACATAGGTATATTCTGCGAGTTAAACGTGCAAAACTGATTATTAGAAGATAAATGATCAGTTTGAAAGTTTTGCATTTCTCTTTTTTGTTCGTTGACTTGGGGTGAATGTGGTACATGAGGAGAATGTACATATTCATTATTATGAATGTCAGAGTTGTAGTTGAAGTACATCGACCGAGACATCGACGTAGTGTCATTTTTAGTTTGTTTAGGTGCCACAACAGTTTGAATATCAAGAATATTAATTTTTTTGTTAGGTAAATTATCAAGTTGCGTTAAACCACGTTTTCCACTTGGCGTTTTTGAAATTTTATGTAATGTTTCTTCTTTTGTGAAATTGTGTGGATTTTGTTGATAAGAAAAAAATTGTTTATTATTATTTGTAGACGATGGATCAAGATAAATCAAATCAGATCCAACTTCTTCAGCAAAATTATTCTTTTGAAAATGAGTATTTTTTTTGTTTTCAACGTTTTCCGGCTCTCCCATAAGATTTTTTGTGTAACTGGAAAGATTATTGAAAAATAATGACATATGACGTTGTTTCCACTCTTTTTGTCTTTGTGCACTTCGAGCTTGTATTTGAAGAGCCATTTGATCATGATTGTAAACATCTAGAATTATATAAGTTGCAACATTCACAGGAATGAATACTAACTCTTACGCATCTTTGAAGTAACTTCAAAAACAGCTGGAGGAAACTGGGGCAATGGTTTCAAATTCAATGATAGATCATCTAAATCCAATAAATTTTTATGTTTAATTAAGTAGTCTTGCAGATTGATATCTAAAAAAAGCTTTGATAGTTTTTGACATATATAAATAAAATAAAAAGAAAAATAGCAATTGTAGTATAACATGAGTACTTAATTTAATTCAATGAAAAAAAGATAGAAATAATGACAGTCCGGATTTGCAAACGAAAAACAACTATTTTTGCTAAAAATACAAATGAACTAAAAAGTACAAAGCAGAGAACACATCATAAACAAAGAAGCAAATACAAGTCAATTCTTATCTAAAATTGAATTGTTTTTTTGCCTTCTTGACTCCATAAATGACCTATTTTGGTTGTTATACAAAGTGCTTATTATTTTTGTATTATGTACATAAATATATTGTAAGTAACTTAAAAATAGTTTTAAAGTAAGACATTTTCTATATTAAATATAAAAGTAGGCACACATAATTACTAAATTTTTTTAATTACAACAAAACTATCTTATTATTATCTTTGGAACATCTTTCATGCCAAGAAAAAATCTGTAAAAATTGACACGACTAAAGTCCTTGTATCAAACACAATAATTAGCATTAGTATTCTTTCGACTAATAACTAAAGACTAAAGTCAAGAAAAGTTTGAAATTAAATCTCTCAGAAGTTCAAGTCTAAATTTGGAATTAAATGAAGCAGATAAAACTATAAAATGTAATTTTTGACACGGCATTTTTTCAGTGCAGTTTATAATAAGAATAAGTGAGCATGTGGATGTGATACGATAAATGCCTTGTTTGCTTCCCATTTTATTAACGAGGTCAGGATATAGGTAAAAACTGGAAACATTTAAATGAGAAAATTAAAAAAACATAAACTTACTGCACGCCATATACATTGCTCAACATAATTTATTTGTTAACTTCAAAACATTTTGGTAGTTATACTCATATAATCTTTAATGATATCTAAAAACGTTCACATTATCTACAAGCATTTTGAAAAATGTAGCCCGCACCCTAAGCCCGATCTCACGAGCCGCCACGGATATAGTATATATATATATATATATATATATTAAAAAAATTATATGTTATACATTAAAAGAAATATATTGAAACGTTCGCGAAGTTATTGTCAACTTCGAGAACGTTCAGGAACTTATTGTTCCAGAACGTTTCCCCTACAGCACCGAATATCCTGAGGATTCAGTTTCTTGGCCAATTCATAGATGCATGTCCCGGCTATTTAAACAATAACCATGAGATATCATAAAAATGATATATTTAGAAGATCATTAAAACTATATCCGTGGGATATCTTTCATTGGCTTTTCAGCTGTTTCAGCTATTGCTTCACGCTTTTGTTTCGTTTTGAGCTGTGATCTTGATTGTTGCGTATGTAAAAAAAGAATGAAAAAATATTGATTGGAGTAGATAAGTAATTAAGTTTGTTTTCGTATTCATAAGAAGCTAGTCCTTTTAAAATTAATTAATGGTACTGTTTTATACGGATACAAATTGCTTGGCCAAAAAGGTAAGAAAGCCTTCACATATTTATTTACAAAAACACTTATACTGAGTAAATTAAAAGTTGTTTATTTTTATTTTAGTATAATAACTGTTCTAGAAGTTTTGGAAAAAATCCTCTAACAGCAGTAAACTAATAATCAGGAGGCAATGGCCATCGTTGGTATTTTGAAAAGATCCAAAGAACGGGCAAAAAGACAATTAAGAAAATTAATCTAAAATTAATCGTCTCTATCGTTAAATATTAATACTTATTCTTAAACAAAATGGATTCTTTTTAAATGGGGATTTTTTAAAGGTTCTGAAATTTTTTGGTGCAATAAAAGTATGGAAAATATATTATATATCGAGGACATTTTATTTCGGATATACCTAGGTCATCTTATTTCTGATATCTTTAAGATGTCTGACTTAGTTGTCTGTAGGATATTCAATTTTGTGTTATTCTGCTTTCCCCAAGATGTCCATAGGATATTGGTTGGCGGTGAAATTGATATCCCTCGTATATACACATATCTAGTATGAGATATCAGTAGGACATCATTAGGATACAAGTGTGCTGTGTGAGTTGCCGAAGGATGTGGATAATTGTCGAGAGATAACAAAAATATATAAAAACGCTTCAAAGGAATCATATGTCAGTTTTTTTTTGAAGTTGGAACTATTAAGAATAAGACTGTTTTAATAAATAAGAGATTAAATAGCGTTAGAATTAATTAGTTACGTGTAGTTATCAACGTGTAAATATTTCGTTACAAACAAATTAGCTTTAAAATTCGTTACAATATAATAACTATTAAAAGAAATATTTAATAACATTTAGAATCCTGTATTTATAAAATATTTAAAATTCTCCACTGCAACATTAAAAAAATAAATTTTATACTTTCTCTTGACTATCTAAGAACCGTCTCTGAAACAAATAAAGTTTTATATTAACAAAAACTTGTTGACCATGCCAGGGAAACTAAATTTAGTACAGCTTTCATCTTTGAAACATTAAATTCAAACGAATGACTATATTTAAAAGCGCCATATTTGAATTCAAAATAACTTTTAAACAGTAATTTTAAATTTGAATGTGCACGAGAAAATAAAGTAAAATAAAATTTTCATATTACGTGGCATTGAAATGTTCTCCAAGAGAAAAACCTAGAAATATGAAAACTACTAAAATTATTAAACAGTACGACCAGTTAAAAAGATCACTGTTGATAGTCTTTATATATGACAATTTGGTTACCTGGCTTTGTTGCAGTAAAAGAGACGTTTATGCTACCTAAGGCATTTTGTGTTCCACTATAGATATGTTATTTAATGCTTGATGCATATTATGTAAGACACATTATCGTGCAGTTTCCTGTTGTAAGTAAAAGGAAATACTTAACACGTGTTAATATCAACTGCTCGTACACACTAGAACAGTGCTCATGCGTAATTTAAAAATGTCTTTAATATTTAAAAGAATCATTTGAAACATATGAATAAATATAATTTTTCAGTGATGTTGCATAATGGTAAAATAAAAGTTTAAAAAAATATATTCTTTAATAAATATTTTGAAAATCAAATATATTTTTTTCGATATTTATTAAATATTGAAAGCATTCTGAGCATCGCTATAAGTCTAAAAATATTCAGAAATATGGTCATCAATTATTGGTTCTTACGCAGTGTTCGCTAGACAATTCGATTGGAGACATCTACTTGGCAAGATGTCTTGTCGAGTACTACTATTAGAAAGATTTTTTAAATAAGAGTTAAGATATCTTCTTCGGTATCTAAAATTTGTTAGAGTCGACCAAGTCCACCATCCCGGCCTTAACGTGTTTGCGGTACACCAGTTTCTTGTGCACAGATTACTAGTAAATTTTTGTGGAATAAGTGTTGGCTTATTGTTAGGGAACCGTCACCTTATAATCGACTTGCAGCGGTAGAATTCTGACGTACTTCTCCCTAAATTAACAACAAATTAACGACATGTCACTATTAGTGCGATAAACCATGTTTACATTCTTTATTAAGATTTATTTTAAAAAAGTCAAACCAATGGTGTAGTGACAACCACGTGACAACTAATGAAACATATGGGAAACTTTATTGACATCAGCCTACTTAGTCAAAAATTCACCGATAACTTATCGTTTCAATTTAGATTTGCACAAGTTGATCAATTGTTTTAGCGTTAATAAGCTTTTTTCGACATATGTTTAATCCCGTCTTAAAAATAGAAACAAGAAATTTTAATAGTAATTTGTCTCTTATTAACTTTGTCGTTACAAAGCATGTAAATCTTGTTTAATAGTTTCCAGTTACCCTATAAGATAACTAACCGTTTTTCGTTTCTTTCAAAACGTTAAACTAAAGTTAAGTGACACGTACAACTGCAAGCTAAAATATTTCAAAATCTAAAAACCTTTCAAGAATTTTTGTGGGCAACGGTGTAACTTTGAATCAAAACAACACAAAAAAGAGTAAAAGAGAAACATTTAATTTGACTTAAAACAATGTTATAGTTTTTAAAATAAAAAAATTATATGACTATCTGGATATTTAAAATGAAAACCTTATATAGTTGCAGTAATAAAAATCATTTCTATATTTTCTTTTTAACTAAATTGCTATTTTCTTTTTTTTTTATTATATAGTCAGATTTACCTATACAAATCATATAACCCGTACTATTCTACGCCGCTGAACGTATGCCTTACCTTTTACGTTTTTTTCATTGATATCGTTGGTTTTTGAATTGCGTTTTCTATAATCTACAATTGCTTGTACAAATTTCACAATGCTTTGATTAAAAAGTTGATGATTTATTTTTAAACGTAACTTATGCTGCTTTTTTAAATCTGAATATTTTTTTTGCATCATTTTTAATTCGATTTCGGCTTTTAGAGCAGATGTGTGAATATTTTTATACTCTAAATATAATGGTTGTTTATTTTTATAAGTCTCTCTAATGTCTCTATATTCCTTTTCAAAATCGTTTAGCGTATTTGCGCATTTATCTGCAATTGTATCTAATTCGCCTTGACCGATATCTATCTGTTGTTTCAAAGTTGCAATTAACTGAGTTTTTAATTCCAAAGAATGTGTAAGACTAAAATAATATTTTTAAAAGTGTTAGATTACAAAGTAAAGCTTACGTTTGTATGTTATGTTCAAAATTTTTTTCTTCAGATTGAAATAAAGCGTTTTCTTCTTCTAGTTTCTTCCGTTTATCAACAATGTTGTCAGTCGCAGTTTTAAAATTCTGTATTTCTTTTTTGAAATCTATAATATTATTTATGTAAATATAAAAACTGAGTTTCAAGTACTTACATGTAATAGTCGACTCGTCTAGAATTTGTTTCAAGTCGTTTTCGTTAACAACTTTGTTGATTTTACACATGGACTTAAACAAGTTCTCAACATCATTATTTTTGGTAGTTTCATTTTCTATTCTGCAATTGTTTTGCGTTAGTATTATAATGTATATATAAAATACTTTCAATTATATAAGTCAACGAAAAGTTTATCGAGAAATGTGTTTGCACATCGTTAATCTACAGATAAGAGTAGTATTATACTTGTCACGTTAGTTAACCAAAGTAGGTGATTGAAGAACAGCAATTTTTAAACATTAAAGTCCGTGACGCAATGTGCAATAAACTTTTAAGTGTATTAACTTTTTTTTGCAAATGAGAAAAGTGCGTGGACACAATGTCCTCGCTTCTCCATCGCATGTTTAACTCAAGAGACGATTTGGACAGAACTCGACCACATCTTCAAAGACAAAGAAGTAATACATGGACTGGTGGCCGAGTTGGATCTGTAGTATCCGTAGCACATAATCCTAGAGGATCTTTATTTGCACTGGATGGGGTAAGGTAATATTTTTTTAAGATGTGACGTTTATTTTCAAATATATTTACTGACTTTTTTGAATAAGGTAAATAGTTGTATGTAAAGTACCTATGCGACTATAACGAAATTGCATTTTTAGAAAGAAAAATATTTATAGATACGCCACTGTATTTATAATTAAAACTTAGGAGAAATATTATTATAATTAACTTTTTGTTTTTTCGAGTTTCTGAAAGTTGGGAGGAGTTTTATGGGAATTTCTTAAAATATTGACTAGTTTTGGTGAACTGATAAGGATAGTAAATTAGAAGAGAGAAATAGTATGATTTTTTGACGTTTATCAGCATTCGGTTGTCGTCATACACCCTGTCGTATTATAGTATCTGTATATTATTTTTAAATGGGTGTTTTTTATTTTTAGTTAAGTTTTTCATTAAATAATTTAGCTTTTGATGGCATCAGACACAATATATGGGTATATTCCACCCGTTGAAGATGGATTTGTGAGTTTACAAATATTCCTTGTTAATTATTTATTTATAATTTTAATACCACCTGTAATGTCGTGGTATAAGTAAAAGTTTAAAGTCTAATAATATGCTTAAAATTGCCACCTTCAAAAATATTAAATCACATAACCTAGTTTTTTTTTCTAGAACGAGGAACCTACTAGTAAATTACGATTAAAAGTGATAAATGGCCATCAGTTAGCGAAAAAAGACATATTTGGAGCTAGGTATAAACGACACAGTTTAAAAGAATTACTATAACATTGCTTTTAGTGATCCATACGTAAGAGTTGATCTAAATACAATAAATGGCGATGAAACTGTGGATTCGGTACTTACGAAAACTAAGAAAAAGGTATGATTACCTACATTTTGTATTGATTGTTTATTTGTATTTTTATAGACGCTTAATCCTGTCTGGGACGAGGAATTTATATTTCGGGTAAGAATTAATTATACCAAACTCGAATTGATCAAGGTCAATAAGTGCTTACTTAATTAGATAGAGTACTGAGTGACTTTTCTAGTACATTATAGGGTAATCGATATATTGTGAATTTAGGTGAAACCTGCCGAACACAAATTAGTGTTGCAAGTGTTTGACGAAAATAGATTAACGCGGGATGATTTTTTGGGTATGGTTGAATTGACTTTAATTAATCTTCCCAAGGAACAAGAAGGCAGAGTAATTCCTCCTAAGAAATACATTCTACGTCCAAGAAGGTGAGTTTTTCAGAGAGTTTATTTGAAAAACAATTTGTAACTTAAATCAGCTTTATATTAATGCAAAAAAAGTAAATTTATGTCATTTCTAATTAATTTAATACAAAAAAAATTGATACTTTATATTAACCAAAGATAATATTAACTTTTCTTTACTTTTTTATTTTGGTTTTCCATTAATGTATGGCTTTATTCTTATTTTATATTGCAAATTTTTGCTTATTGTTTACCAAAAAAAATCAATACTACCAGACATTAGATTGGATCTACTATAATAATCCATGGGTTAGATTAACGATGGCACTTTATACAGTGTTTCTCAGGATTCTTATACAGTTGTTCATTTTGTATATAGGGAAAAAGATTTTTTGTAAATAGTTTTGCGCGTTTTAGAAAGTCATGCAATCGTTAAACATTAGATAAAAAAATTACAGGGTATGTAACACATCAAGCGATTTCAGTAAAAACTAATAAATACAATTTATTAGTTTGTGTATGTATTAGCCTTTTATGAAAGATGAATGCTTGTTGAACCGTTACAATACAATCGAAATGCAATTCAAAATTTTGTGTGAATGTAAAACGAAGAACGTGACTTCAATGTCAAAGGAATCAGTCTGAAAGAGCTGTCGTTTCTACATTAAATGCAACTTCTGTAGCGAACGGACTTCAATCTGCCTAGCTATTTATTGACGAATAGGTGGTTAAATACCTTGTAATAACATTATTTACAAACTGATTAAAACAATATGAAAGATTTTATATCTGTTGTGATAGATGGAGGTAGTATAAATGCTCAGGCACCCACGACAGCAATCATGCCATTTGGGAAATCTGAAAATACTCCTGCTCGCTTTTGTAGAAGAGTTTTCTTAATACTAGGAACAGTTGATACCAGTTCAATATTATTTTTTGTTGACTGAATTAAGTTGCCATAATATTTTTAATTGGTGCCGATTTTTACTGTAAAGTAGTGACACAAATACTTAACGATGATTTCATGGAGATCAAGTTGAAACTTGATTTATAATTTACTGTATAGACTCTTTTAAAAACTTTCAAAAAGTTGACTTTTCTATTTATCATTTAACGTCAAAAAGTTTACGTTTTTCCTGAACACGTAGACACTTGTATTCCGGACACGTTGCTAATGGAGACGTGCGAATTTGTGCACTTATGGACTGAAATAGAAAAAAAAAATTAAATGTTTCCTATTGTGTGAATGAAATTGAAATGCCAGTGGGCTATTGTCCTGGAGCTGAAAACCCGACTAATTTGTTTCATGTATTGTTAAATTCAATTCTTTCGTGTTGTCGGAGGAGCTATAGGAAACTGGAAAATATTGAGTAGAGAATTTTTGGAGTAAAATATTTGCTTAACGATTTCTAGTATCATGACGCTAAATAGTTTTTTTAATAACCAAATAATAAGATTAGAAAGACGTCTGCAGGAGGTTTTTTTACTGTCAAAGAAAGGCATGCATTTGTCTTGTCAAAAAAGGTTAGTGACTGATAAAATCTTTTGAAACATAAATCGTTTTCGATCATACAACGCAGACAAATAGTTTCTATTGCAGCGTATATTCAGATTGCTAGTCTACTGTCATAAAATCTAATAGTATTGTCTATTCATTTCCAAGATAGAGCGCGTCTATACAAATACATGTGGTGTTCACGTGAACATGACGAATCCGGGCCTGCAAAATTGCATCACGTGTTTCAATGAACGATAGAATACAATAGCATTTTCAACAACACGTGATGATCATGCATTGGGCATGCAATTCCGTTTGTTTACATTTCCTCTATCTTGAAAATGAATACAGAATAGGAAAAAGCATATCTTGTTATAGCAGTATTACGTATTGAGATTGTTTAAAACGTATACTGATAGGACGATCTCGCTTATGCACGTACTTATAGTCCAATCTTAACCCCGTACTTAAGTCGTACTTGGTCGAGTCGATCTCAAGTGATCACTCCGACTTAACGCTTTAACCGATAATCGAAACTTCGGGAATTCTTGACGGAGTCTAATATTATCTGCCAAAACTAATAATTTCCTAACCGCTGTATTGTCATCTTGATATTTGACAGTTTAACTTACCAAAACGTCAAAGTTGTGTGAAAGTCTCTAGTAGATATCGTGTGTACTATTGTAGTATCAAATGTAAGTTAATAATGTTCTTTGTAGCGTAGCTAGTATAGCTACACAAAGAAGGCTAGCTACTCGTAGAAATCGAGTTATATTTTTACGTTTTATGTTTTCTGTTGCCGGAAAATGTACAAATTGCGGAAGATGTTCGGTAAATCCAGTCAAAACCTTTTGCTGATTTTTTGCAAATTGCTACATCAGGTCTGAGTAAAACAGTTATTATTCTCTTTCCAATAAAATATTTTGAAGGTTCCGTTATTTACTGTCCACTAAAAAAACAAGTCGACAGTTGTACAGTATAATTGGTAGATATAATAAAATCTCTATTGTTAAGTTTTGTGTTCAACCCTGTATGTTAAGTAAATCTACAACGGCGCTGAAATTTATCTTCTTAGAGAAATTCTGTTGTATTTTTAATATTGCGTATACCCATGTCGTTTTGAAATTCCTTGAAAATTTGCATCTTCTTCTTTTACTGTACCAGCAGCAGGAGCACCTTTACAAACGTTCTTATTATATTTGAGAATTATAGGAAAAAAAAACAACCAAAACTTGAGTACGTCTCAAGGTTTGGCATTTCTCGACTCGAGAAAAATCGTTCCTAAGCTCGCGCGGAGTCGAGTTTTATTCCTAAGTTACGACCATAGTCAGCATTTGCCGATTTGAGCGATGCTTGAAACTGAGTTTGAGCGTAGTATTTACTGTAGGTACAGGCATTAGAGTAAAACCCTATGAAATCTGTTATTTTGTTTTTAAAAAATTTGCTAACTGCTTTTCAAATTTTTAGAACACCCTGAATATTCCAAAAGTCAGGAAGTTTTTACAAAGTAAAGCAACATTTAGGATGAAGTTGTACCCATATTGGTTAATAAAGTTTATTTCAACAATGATTATGAATATGTACTTACGTAAACTAAATGTGTTATAAACGAACTACTGAAAGATAGTAATTAAATGGATGGCTTTAGCAGAACTGATAGAACTTAAGGAGTACAAGCGTTTTTTTAGCAACGCCAACAATAACTTAGGATACATTTATTACAAACTTTCAAAGACTTTACCTGATTACGAGTTAACAAATTATTAAAAAAAAACAATTTTGTGCGAGCTTACAACGCTGAACAAACGTTTTTTTTTGTGAACAAAACCCAAATAATTGTGAGTTGGGGTTTGAAAGGCAGAAATAATAGAATAAGAAAAGGATGGAAATTGATTCTGAAATCAATTGAAAGGATTTGTGAATGAAAATATCTTATTATACGCATTTTTGTGTACTGCTCCGTGACACACAAGTATTTAAACTATAGTCAATCTGTCAGATTATATAACATTTTTTAAGATAACACTTTGAAACATGCCTGATATTTTTATTACATGTTTATTAAAAAAAATAAATTTCAAACAACTTAAAATAGGCAAAAAATAGCGTGTATACTTTAAGATAAAAAGAGTCCGGTACAAACTTCGGCGGGACATTGTTTATGCTGTTTTAATTAAAACTATTGTATACAAATCAGTGTTGGGAAACAGATATATTATAATTAGTTGATTTAAAAAAATTCGTTTTTAAGTTGTATTGCGTTTATTAGCCGTAAAACAAATCAAACAAAACACTTATTGGATCCCATGTTTAAAATATTTCCACATCGAAATCGAACACGTGAGTGACTTCTAGACCTTCCCGATGTGATGGTGCTCGATTTCGTTGATAAGATTTTGCGAAACCGAAAATCTAGCGATTTTCCAAATATCGCGGAGCGATTGTAATCGGCAATTGACTGATGAATAGTTTGATTATCATTACTATTACGATGTTTCTCAATATCGATTTTAATTGGTTTTTTTTTCAACGAAGCATAAAAGATTATAAGCCTTCATGTTTGGACTTTATGGATCGCTTTGTATAATACAATAAGTGTTGTTATAAGTAGTTCGTTCAAGTTTTTGATATTTGTACGAAATTCTATTTAAAAAAAAAAGAATATGTATCTATTCATAAAAATAAGTATATTTCGCGCGAACACAGTTATTAACTATGATATGGAAATTTATACTTACGCGTATGCAATAGACATTCATATAAACTTTAGAAAGGGATCGATTTTTCTTTGCATAAAAACTGTATTGTATCTAACGCACGTAATGTTATTAATAATTTATTTTTTACTGCAATTATTTCAGTTATACTTATAATCGCACATACAAAAAAAACTTGAAGTTACATAAGCGTAACCCTCAAAATTATTTGTCTCTTACGGTTTTACATTTTATTTATTAATATTTTGCAGTTGCTCTAAGGTAATTCAAAATGCATCATTGTATCATATCCATATGTACAGTGATAACTGATAACCCTTATATTAACTGAGAATATAAGAAGCGGTATAACTACAACGACAAGTTCATTTAATCTTATCGCAAAAGATGATTTGCATTAGGTTCTTACTTTTAAGGTCTCTTAAATTATAACATATTAATCAATGATTACTTTGGCTTAATTTATTATTTTTAATAAAAGAAAAGCTGGTTTTCACAATACTCTTAGCCTTTAATTATAATCCTACATAGGAGATAAACATCAGTGTAGATAAACTTTGCTTTTCAATTTTTGTTTTTTATAATACCAAAGGATTCCATAATATTTAAACGAAGAGATACCAATATAACAATATCATTTACAAAAATCCAGAAAACAATTCTTACTTGATTTGTACTTAATGTAACTTTTCTATATTCACTTTAAAACTTGGATTGTCGCACGTGAGAAAATTGACAGCAAAATATATTGTTTTTATGGCAGAGTTTGCATACGAATGTTCAAAATTGATTGGTAATAAAAAATGAAAATATTATTTAACATTTGCTAACTAATATATATATTATATTATAAATAATATATTTCTTCAATACACTTTGTTTGGTAATGGCTATAAAAGCTAATAAGTTTTGTATCCTAGTCTGTGTTTCACGGAACCTTGCTCAGTACACCATTGATTTGTAGATATAGAATACACCTTGGTACCTTTTGTTAATTTCAAGTAAAATGGAACCATTGTTTTGATACTTCTAGACAGGTTTCTTAATATATGAAAAACTACAACAGCGGGAATTTTTATGAAAAAATCCTTTAGTTTTCTTGTCGTATGTTACTGAAGTAATTTTTTTATGCTTTTTCTAATGCCAGGTTTCGTCTTAGAATTCATAAAATGTAACGACTGGTCAAAACGTAGAAAATTGTAGAAATGTTTATATAAATCATATATATCATATAAAAAGCTAAAAGAATACAGAAGATTTAGTGATTCTGTCGTAAAACTATTGTGTCCTTTTTAATGGTTTCTTTTTTTTTTGTAATATTTCAAGGACGTAATACCTCATATTTGTGACGTAATATTTGGATAATGATTAAAACTGTAGATAGGTCACGGTATGACATTCGCTGTTTACATTTGTTAAATTGTATTAATTCTATTTTGCACTGTTTACTCGCACTCTATGTAAATGTTTGTATTCTTATTAAGCATATTGATTAATCAAATAAATCACCATAAAGGTCACGTCTAATATTATTTTTATATACGCAAATTTCGAGTTGCCGACTCTGTCGTAAAACATTAGATTATTAATTTTGTTAATTTCATATAAGCATAAATATAACATTTATATGGCACTGCATTTATTACAACTCTTAGCTTTTGTATATATGTATATATTTATATATATTTTTTCTATATAATGTTATATTAATTTTCTACATCTATGCTTATGTACTGTTTTGCATGCTAACTTTACGTTGTGGTGCACCTGTGGTGCTTATGCAGTAGTTACAGTGCTAGGTCGAGAGTACGTGGTCATTTGGAAATTTATCATGCCTACATTCGTGACGGTTCAAGTGTTAGTTCTGAATCGGTTGAAGAACCTGCAGACGAACGTGAATGGGAACTTTTATCAAATTATACAACCGAAACTCCATCTCAGGTATTCAAATAGTTTCAACAGTTCTTTTATAATAAAACTTCGATTTTTCAGCCATTTTCAAATACTGCAGATACTCAAAATTTACCTCTACCGCCAGGGTGGGAAGAGAGGCAAGATGCGAATGGACGCACTTACTACGTTAATCACTTAGCCAGGACAACGCAATGGGAAAGACCTACATTTAGGTAACTTTTTAATTCATATTGTTGACATTTTTCATTATCACATTCTCCTTTCTGATATTTGTCATCTAATTGGATTAGAAAGGGCAATCTTGACAAAACATATTCGTATCAATAATTATCATATAAGTTGTTGTACTTTATCGCAAATTTTGATTGAATGAGTGTCAGATAATATCTAGATAAATCTGGTGCATATCAACTTTTATCAATGTTATGATTTGTGCATTTTTATTTTCAGTAATACATCTAATAGTGTTGAAGTTCAAGAACAGAGGGTTTTAGATCAAGCAGCTGACTTTGAACGTAGATTTCATATTAGTGCAGACGAAGAAAGAAACAGCAGAAGAGATTCTCTTGCTAGTGCCGGACCGGTATGTATAAAATGTTTTTTTTTCGTAAGGTCAATTTATCAAATTGACCTTATCAATTTAAAACACCGTTCTTTTACTAACTATAGCATGAATTTAAAACCTATTGCAATGTAAGCTTAAAGACCACGCTTTTCATTAATTTATTACTGATGTCACTGTTTACAAGTTAAAGTCGGAGCTTATATTGCAAATAACTTCTATACAATCATGCATGTGGATGTATTTGCATGCTGGGCAGGGTGAAAGTGTACAATCAACTACTATACAATCGGATGGACAAAATGATGACGAAATTGAACAACAGTCACAGTTAACTGTCAATGAGAATAATAATTTAAATAATAATTCGCATCGGCAAAGTTTACTTTCCGATGGAAATTCAGAACAATATGATTCGGACTATAACGCATCTGCAGAAAGCAATGCAAGTAGTCACAGGGCCTCCATAGGATCTCATGAATTTGAAGATGATTGTGAGGAATGTCAACAGCGTTTACAAGGTGTGCTTGGTTCACCTAATGGTGAATCTCAGCACCCGAATCGTGAATTGTTTATTGTTTTAAGAAGAAATGAGGTTGGTATTATTTGTGATTGTGCGCTTATTAGGTATAGTTCCAGCGAAGTTGTTGTTTTGTGTGTACCTGAACCAATTTCCTTCTTTTCTGCTATGTAGTACCTTATGGATAGTATCTAATAAATTTTAGAAAACGAAGACGTATCTTTAAGAAATAAATTATTTAATATTATATATTATAATTTATAGTAACAATTAAATGTTATAGAATGAAGATCTGACCGATACAAGCTCAAATACAGATTCTCGCAGAGGTTCTGTAGCGTCTACTAATAGTGTAACACAAAACAATGCACAGAACTTTTCTGAAGGCTTACCTTCAGGATGGTCAATGCAGTTAGCACCTAATGGTAGATGGTTTTTTATTGATCATAATGAAAGAACAACATCGTGGATTGATCCACGGTCAGGTCGTCCCAGTGCAATGCCAAATTCAATTCGACCTGCGGTACAAAGTAGAAGACCAGATGACGATCTTGGACCATTGCCTGAAGGATGGGAAGAACGGATTCATTCAGATGGAAGAATTTTCTTTATTGATCACAGTCAGTATTCATATTTTAAAAAATAGTACTTATTGTTTTTTGAATTAAAGATACACGGACAACTCAATGGGAAGATCCGCGACTATCTAATCCACAAATAGCAGGACCCGCAGTACCATACTCTCGTGATTACAAGAGAAAATATGAGTTTATGAAAACTCAACTTAGGAAACCTGTAAGTTGATTATTTGTGTTAATTACATGTACTTAATTATTGTTTCAGACAAATGTTCCAAACAAATTCGAAATAAAAATTAGAAGAAATTCCATATTTGAAGATTCGTATCGTGCTATAAGCACCGTACCTAGAGTAGATTTATTAAAAACTAAGTTATGGATCGAGTTTGAAAGTGAAGTAGGATTGGATTATGGAGGTCTGGCTCGAGAATGGTTCTATTTACTGTCGAAAGAAATGTTTAATCCTTACTATGGACTTTTTGAATATTCAGCTATGTATGTTCTTATCAGTAGTAGATTAAACAGTCAACTATATTACTTGCTTATAGGGATAATTATACTTTACAAATTAATCCGTTTTCGGGTATGTGCAATGAAGAACATTTAAATTATTTCAAATTCATTGGACGTATTGCCGGTATGGCAGTATATCACGGAAAATTATTAGACGGTATACACTATGATTTTAGTTGGGGTTACTAAAATATTTGTGTTTTAGCATTCTTTATCAGACCGTTTTATAAGATGATGTTAGCTAAACCAATTGACTTAAAAGACATGGAATCGGTAGATAGCGAATACTATAAATCTTTACTTTGGATTAAAGAAAACGATCCTCTCGGACTGGATTTAACGTTCTCGGTTGATGAAGATTCTTTTGGACATACGTTGCAATACGAATTAAAACCTAATGGTGCAAATATACCAGTTGATAACACTAACAAAGACGAATATATAAAGTAAGGTTGGCATGTTTTATCGTTACACGCTAAATTTATTAATTTCAGTTGTGTTATTAAATGGAGATTTGTTGAAAGAGTACAGGATCAAATGAATGCCTTCCTAGAAGGCTTTAGCGATTTAGTTCAGTTGAACGTAATTAAGATATTTGATGAAAATGAATTAGAATTATTAATGTGTGGAATACAAAACGTCGACGTAAAAGATTGGAAACAGAATACGTTGTACAAAGGAGATTATCATGCAAATCATATTGTAATACAATGGTTTTGGAGGGTATGTATAATTATTATTTCTTGGAATATTATTTAAAATTTTATTTGTCTTTAAAACACTTTTATTTAGGTCGTTCTTTCTTTTTCTAATGAAATGAGATCTCGCCTTTTACAATTTGTAACTGGAACATCGAGAGTTCCAATGAACGGTTTTAAAGAGTTATATGGTAGTAATGGACCTCAATTATTTACAATTGAAAAATGGGGTGCACCTGAAAATTACCCTAGAGCACATACATGGTAATAATTTAGTCGATATTAATTACCGACAGTTTATATCTTAATTTTAGTTTTAACCGTCTTGATCTGCCACCGTATGATAGTTATCAACGTTTACGAGAAAAATTAATTCAAGCAATAGAAGGTTCGCAAGGATTTGCCGGAGTTGATTAACTGTCTTTTATGTTTATTTTGTTTGTTAAAAGTGTCTATGTAATTTATTCTGTCCATTTTACTTAGAGGTACTTTGCCTTTTAAATAGTTTTTGAAACAAGTTTTTACTGCACTTTATAGAGTGATTAACGTTGTATTTAAGAAAATTTGTACATATGTAGGTGTTTTTAAGACTTGTTAATGCTTTCAACAATGTATTTTAAACATGCTTGCTTAGATTGTTAAGAAAAATATTGAAACATTTTGCTTGTTATTCTGAACTTTTAACATCATTTTAGACTTCGCTTTTCTAAAGAAACTTATGTATAGAATTATTTTTTTATTGTAAATAATTTATTTTAAAAACTGTTAATTTAGAATCTACATTCATGTGTATAGCAAAGTGTATAAGAACTTTGATGAAATGGTTGTGTCTCAGGACAAAGGACCAAATTATCCAAACCGTAGGTTAGGTTTTGTTGAAACGACTTCCTTTGCTAATATTTCTATGTTTAAACAGTAACATTGCGTGATATATGCTTTAGTTTTTAAAGATATAAATCTATTTTATTAATTGGGATAACTTGTAACATATATTAAACAGTTTGAACAGTTATCTGTACCGAGTACATAATAAAGATTTAATTCATATTGTTTAATTTGAGTATAATTGTTATTTGATGACTCAAACTTCCTTGGGCAACACATACAAGATAAAAATGACGTGGTTTATTACAGTACTGCAAAAAAAATCAACATTTGAGAAATCAACTTTTATAAGAAGTCAGTCCCAATTGTAAAATTTTATTAAACTACAACACAAACACTTTAAGACAAAATCCTTGCAATGCTCTGGTTAAAAGACACTCTTTGATATGTCGGAACAATATTCCTGTTCGTAGGGTTTGCAAGTATCTCATGGTTGACAAACTCAGCTTTGCTGAATATAGTCAAAACGGTTGATTTCCAAACGTACTGTAGTATTCCACGTTAAATTAATTAAAGGCTAGATTTCATTAGGGGATGTCATTACTTATGATCGTAGTGTATTTCATGATAAGCATCAATTACTTTTTGGATTAAATTATAAAACGTTCCGAATACAATTTTTGTACTTTTATGTGGCAATTGCAAACACGTCAAACAATATTTGAAAATCGTATTATAATTAACTTATTAATGTAAGGGCAGTGGTTATAGTAAAGTAAAGACATCTGACAGAAAACTTGACCAAACAGCAAAGAAGAGTTGAAGTCAGTCAACTTGGTAACCAAACCAGATTTTAAAATATTTTTTAAAGACGTTAGTCTATTTGTTTTTGTGATTGACGCAAATAAGATAGTATAGGTAATCTCGATTAAAATCGCAGCGCCACTGTAGTGTAAATAGAAACCTGATTTAATTTTTGTAGTTTTTTGGTGTTTGTAAGTGGTTATAAAGTTGAATTAAAAGTATTTCTATCCTCTTTATTGTTAAGTTTTCTAGAATTAAGAGTAATAAGTTTAATTATAATGGGTAATGTAAGTAAAATGTACTGGTTAAGTTATTTAAGTATGCTTCTGTTGTATTAATTGCAATAGAAGTTTATATATTATTACCCATATATCGTCACAATCAAGCATTACAATTGAATATTATTATGATTATCATATTAAATAAAAAATATTTAGGTTTTTTTTCGTCGGTTGCTGTTTGTTTCAGGAGCAATATAAATCATTTGGGTTAGTTACCGTAAACTGATTTAAAATGTACATGCTTTAGTGCAAATGTGTAATCAACTGATTATTCTCACTTTTCGCTGTAACCAACTGTAACACAACAATAAGTAAACGATTATTGCAGTATTCAACGTCATGTTGTAGCAACTTCAAATTTTACAAAAATTGAATTACTAAGACGTAAAATGTAATTTAATGTTAAACAATGTCAGTCAATCGATGGGAACGATGCAGTTATCATTTATCTTCTATGGAAGCTGTAATTAAATACCGTTGCAAAGAAATTTTTATTAAAATTTAAAATGTGTTCGTATCTCATTATTTCTGTTTATCAAAAACGCCACCAGATAGCGTATCACTTAGGATTTAGGAATGATTCCCTATATTCTTAGTTAATTAAAAATATATATTTTGAAGGCAGGCTTTGCGTTGTGACGTCAGATTTCTTGCGCAGCGAATTATGTTTTGATCTAAATTTCACTTACCCTGACTAAAGTTTAATTATCTATTACACCCCCAAATTATTTACAAATAACATGAACTTGCATAATAAATTATTAGATTTTTTTTATTTGAAAACAATGAAGTGATTGGAATATATAAAGTTATAACCTTGAATTTTTTAGTAACATTGAAATTGTTATACGCGATAATTAAAAAGCATTATTATTTAGCTATAATTAAAAATGTATTGGAAAATTTACTTACGTTATATTTTCCATAGTTAATTAAACTTTCACAAATTAATGCCTTCAGTTAAATTCAATTCAAAAATGGTAAACTTGCAATTGTTTGAAATTGTCGGCTATGCGCATGTGTTTCTTTTATTGCAGCAAAATTGCAGTAAGCGTTGGCGAAGCTGTACGAACGCGTACGATAAATTACGAAAATTATAACATAAAAAAATGCATAAAAATGGGGGTTTAATTCAAGGGGTTTAATTAATCGTTGACTCGCGTTTTACTCTGTATTTCTCATCTCAAAAACATGTTCTTTAAACGTCTCTACAGGTTTTTTTATGTGTTGATTTAATCAACAACAAATTAACATTTTTTAAATATTTTTCAACATATTAAAAAGTTTTAATAGCTAAAATTGCGTTGCAACAACAAAAACAATGTTTAATAAATTACAAAGAATGCAAAAATTGATGTTTATGTTATTCAGTTGTTGACGTTATACCATTTGTTTAAAATATTTTTAAAACGAAAACATTTTTTTAAAAATAAGTTAAATCGATTAGTAAGTAACTCAAGCGACTATTGATATTTCTATTTTTTAACCGAAGTTAATTAATAAGCGTATCGTTAAAAACCATAAAAATTTCTATCTAAAATTTTAATTTTATATTACATATATGTAAAACTGTTTATGCATAGTACATATTGTTGTGAATTTTTTTATTCAACCTTTGTATTATTTATTTGTTTAGTTTTGTTATTACTGAGTTTTTTTCTCAGGACTTCTGGGTTATATCAATCAATAATACTACTGATATTACCAAACATATGTGTTCGACTTTTACTCCAGTAAACACACGACGTCCCAGGGACGTTCGTTTTATGTCCACACTTTGCGTGCTTTTGTCTTGATTACATCCCGGGCACTTTAAAACGGACCTGTATAGGATGTTACTCTTTAACCTAGGACGTCCTCAGGATGTCACATGAAGAACGTACGAGACAATCTCAAATATATTACGCAGTACACAAACATTAATCTCCCCACTATGCAAAATATCCTCTCATTACTATTTGTACAACGTTACCAAAGTTACCTGTGACATTGCGTTTTAATCCTGTTACTGTGGATGCGCTGTTGGTTTATAACGTTGACACACTAGTTTTATAAGGTTGACATATTATTGTTTTATACCGTTGGTGTACTCTTGTTTTATAACCATGAAATTCTGTTGTTTTATAAAGTTGATATTCTGTTGCTGTATAGCATTTAAACACCATATTGTTTCATAAAGATGTGATGACAACTGTCACCTAACACAATTCTGTAAATGTACTGAGATAGCTTAGTAATTTAACGTAATTAAATATAAAAGTACTCCTTAGCCAGCACTCAGAATGCTGGCAGTGGACTCATTTGAAGTACACCGCCGGTAACCAGGTGTCACACCGGCCGATATATTATCGGATGAATCTTCCCAATGCTGAAATCGCATTCAACCAACAAAATAATTACGCATTATGCCGTCACTAGAGACGTAACTAAATGCATAGCAAACGCATCGGCAAGTTACGTATTTTATCACAGGTTAAATGTAGAATGGCAGTGAAATCTGTGCAATATAATGTGTACTTTGATATCATATAAAAAGTGCGCAGTTTTAAATGCATTGGCAACGTTAGTAACTTAACACAGGTTAAATGCATACAATGCTATTATCATTTTTAATTTAATTACTTAATAAAGTAATTTGCAAACTTAACATTCAATGTCCATATACCAAAATAAACATTTTTTAATACAAAAAAAAGTATCTGTAGTATCTGTTTATTTGCGTCTTTCTTTGCCATTTCCCCTCTGGCGTTTATTTCGTGCTGTAAAGCTGCACCACGATTTAAATTTTTTCTTATGGCTACTGTGAAATAAACATTACATTATAAAGCTACTTGAATAACTTATCTAGTTTTTGTTAGCTTTATCAGCAATTTCTAAACTAAAATATCAAGCTTTTCTAGTAATTATAAAGAAATTGCATTTGTAAAATGTTTACAAAGTAAAAATTCCGATTAGTCCTGTCATAAGTCAATAAACCACTTGTAAACTAAGTCAATAAGCTACTTGCAAACATAAGTCATTTAGTGAGAAAACTCAAAAAACTTTCAAAATTCCTTTCTGATAACATTTTCCAAGGAATTTGTAAACATTTTGTATGTAAACATTCACTTAGCATACAAAGTTTATATTGTTAAAGGTTTAACATTAGATATACACCAAAAAATAGTTGTGGTGTCTTCAAATAAATAAAACAACAGACGAAATAAGTGATACATTTAATGATGGTCTTAAATGGAGGCTTATGGCGAACTTAACATCAAACATGATCTTAAGACATTGTCCTAGTATGCGCCGGTGCGGTATATAAATACATTTGCTGGTGACGCAACAATCACGTCTATAAACTCATAATGGATTACAAGTAATCTAAATTACATAAGTACAATACATTACAATAGTTATAACAAGTAGGTAACACATTCTCTATAGAAACAGCTATAAATTGTAATAGTTTTTCATATGTAAAAATAAAAACTTTTTTTAAAAAGTAAATATGTCAATAATCCATTGAGTTACTTACTAAACGTCTATACAAAAGGTTTATTCTACAAATTATTGCAAAAATTACAACTACAGGAACCGAAATAAAATGTTTATAACACGAAAGTCAAGTTTGACAGTAATGCACTTGAAATCACATTACGTTAATATATAAAGTTAATCATTTAAGTTTAAACCTATAAAATGTAAAATACTCAAACATCTTAGCATAAATTAAATTTAAAATATTTTTACAATTTTGCTTTGCTTTATCGAGACCAATTACTTGGTAAAACATGTCTCGTTTGCTGCATCTTTTCATCTAACAAAGTAGATTGAGTCGATCTAAAAAGGAATTTCAATTAAATACAACTCCGTAATAACAATAATGATTTGGTACTTTGCATATAACTCAAAAGCTACACTAACATTCCATTAACTAAGGTTAAAGAGTAATATCGGTTATATCTGAATTTTATACTTATACTTATTTTGTTAGTTTATCCTTAAATTGGCAAAAAAAATTTTTTTCTAAATTTGAAAGCACACAATGTGTTTGCATAGCACACTTACGAGAATTCCTTCCTACACCAATAATATGTTAGAATACACGAGTTAATTTTAATTTTAATTTTACTAAAAACTTT
Source organism: Aquatica leii (assembly GCA_035610365.1). NCBI lineage: Eukaryota > Metazoa > Arthropoda > Insecta > Coleoptera > Lampyridae > Aquatica > Aquatica leii. Next base: position 55,571,694 of record CM069432.1, read on the forward strand.
ATTGGCTATATACATAAAAATAATTAACTCTACGTAATGCATCCATATAAACATTATAACAACTGCATAGATTGATTAGTTTTGTTAAGACAATGTTACACTATCTTTTTATATTAACGGATCATATAGCACCGAATGTACGAGTTAAATGAACTGCCTAGTACAGCTGTTAACATAATGTATCTATATAAACATTATAAAAACTGTACAGATTGATAAAAGTTTTGTCAATGTTAATATAACGATACTAACACGCTGCTAGTTATTGTATTTTTGTTATCTAAATGTGTTAGTTATTTTAACAGTCATCAACGTTGCATGTTTAGTGGCCTTAGTGGGTAGGATCAATGTAAGAATATAAAAAGCAGTGAACTTTGTTGATTCAAGGGATAATATCTGGGTATCTTTAAGCGAGCAAAGAATATCTTTAGCATATCCTAATATCCTTACAGGATATGCAGAGCCTGATTCTAGAATATTCTCGTGCTATTTGGGTTATTGTTGCCAAAACACTTATTTTTCATGAGAAATAACGTGCCAAATTTTGTTCGTAATTCGTTTATTAGTGTGTTTAACGATACGTAAAACTGTGTTTTTTTAAACGTCTAATATCTATTTCAAGCTTTCATAATAGGAAGCTACTTGTTTGTTCAATATGAGAAGATGATAGCCACTCAAGACAAAGTTTCTGAAGAACAGCAACAGATGTCATCTGACAGTTCTGATTCCGAATATTTTTCAGCAAGTTCACCAAACAGGTTTTCTAACAAGCAGAAAACAGTCACTGTATGGAAGAGAACTAAAACTGGACGTTCTTCATTCGAAGAAGTCGACAACAACTTGGAAATGTGTTTAGAGTCTGATGTTGTGACTTTTTTTTACATCTTGAGGACAAGCCCTCTGTGTTTTGGTTCGTTACAATTGTGAAAATTACTAAGGAAAGATTCAGAAAATTACTTCTGTATATAGGTACTACTGTAGAATATAAGGAAAAAAATTGAAGTTTTGGAAATGGCCTGAGAAATCAGACTTATGATTGGCCAGATGTATGCGGTAAAATCAATCCATCTAGACTTATGTCAAAAAGATAAACACTTCTCTGTTCCTGAATTGGATGTTTATGTTTACAAATTTGGATTTACGTTTAATACCTACCTACCTAAGTAAAATATTTCATTTGATGATAATACGTCAAAGATACAACATTTCTCTGTTCCTGAATTGGATTTATGTGTAATAATTTGCTACTTTTCTCAAAATAGAACATTTTGTATTTCTCATTAAAAACTGGTTTTTTTTTAATTTGTACAAAAAAATAGGCACTATCCAATACCTATTTATTTACGTAAAAATGAATATTGAAACGTTCAAGAAATTACTTGCAAACGCAAGAGCCTTCTAGAATGCTGTTATCTATGTTCTAGAAGTTATAACGAAAAGTGAGGAACGATCGAGAAGGATTTCCGTATGTCTTTATATAGCGACGAGACAGATCGTAGGTCAGTTATTGCTGGAATGTGAATGCATGCAGTATTAAGAAGATTATTAAGGTGAAGATAAATAAGTGATTAGCACGCGCGACGTTTTAAATAAATAACAGTGTACACCGAATCGAGTGAACGTGACTTATAGTGTAAACAAATCCGAGGACGTTATCTTATCTTAAGTGTTATACAACGGTTATACATAAATTATAGTGTAAGTGTTTTTATTATTAGATTTAATTAGTTCGGTTAATTTAAAAGTATACATATTTCTATAATAAGTAAACGTAGTTTTAGTCGTTATAAATAAATTAGTTTTTAATAAATAGATACGTAACAGTGGTGTCACGGTGTGAAGGTCGCGATTTTTATTAGTGTGAATACCATTAAGTTATTTGATATCGCTCCCGTAATAAAAACATTGATTACGTAAATAACTTTTAAGTTTGCGATACGCGTGTTTATTTATAAAGTATAAAATAGTGTTTATTAAACTTTTTCTTTTAACAAGTGCGTGATCGCGATATTAATTCGTTTCCGGACACTAGTGGTTTAATATTAATAAGTGGATAGTTATTAAATTTTGTGTTATACAAAAACTGCATTTTAAAAAATAGTGTATTTAAACTTTATATTCGTGTTATATTTAAATTTATGCCGGTGACGCGTTTGCAAGCAGTTAAAATGGATGCAAAACTATTTGAATTTCTTGAATCGATAAAAAATGGTCAAGAATCGATGAATAGAAAAATGGAAGAAAATGCTAGAAGTTTAAAAGAAGATATACGAGCGAGCATGGAAAATCAAATAAAGACTATTGAGGAACAAATACAAGTTAGTGTAGGAAATCAAATCAAAATTGCGCAAGAGGAAACCCAAGCAGATATGCTAAATTTGAAAGAAGAAATTTGCGTATCTGTGAATGAGAAAATAGAAGCAATAGAGGACAAATTAGAAGACAGAATGAAACTGCTTGAAGAAAGAATAAACCAAATAAATTACCATGGCGAAGGAAGTGTCACGAGTGAAGATTTAATAATGGACCGCCGGGATGAAAGCACTCACAAGTTTAAGGTTATACCGCCAAATTTTGATGGTAAAGTTCCATGGTCAACCTACTACAAGCAGTTTGAAGCCGCAGCTACTGCTAATGGTTGGAGCAACAAGCAGAAAGCGACGTCTTTAATAGTGTCCTTACGTGGAGAAGCGCTGGGAATTTTACAAACTGTTCCGGACCACCTGCAAGAAAATTACGAACTCTTAATATCACGATTAGAAATGAGATATGGAGATGCCCATCTTCAACAAGTCTATCAAGCTCAAATTAAAAGTCGGGTTCAGAAAGCTGCCGAAAGTCTTCAAGAGTTTGAGGCTGACATCGCTAGATTAACACGGCTTGCGTATCCTACAGCACCAGATACCTTCTTGGAGCAGTTGGCTATTCAAACCTTTGTAGACGGCCTCCGAGACAGCGAAACACAGCAGACTCTCCGGTTAGCTCGACCGAAGACGTTGGATAACGCATTAACCCATGCTTTGGAGTTCGAGGCGGCGAAACAAGCGTCGCACCGAGGCAGCCATAAGCTCCGTTGTGCTGCAGAAGTATCCTCGCACACAGAAGAAAGCATCGAAGACATAGTGCGACGGGTATTTTGGGAACGAGAAGCTCGAGGAAGAGAACTGACGTGCTGGAACTGCGGAGAAGTGGGCCATGTACGACGCCGTTGTACTAAGCCCAAAAGAAGACGAGAAGAGCGTCCGGAAAACTAGAACGGGTCGACCAAATAGGGCGAAAGTCGACCTCAACGAGCCATGCCCCGGAGATTACCATTCAAATGGCATCGCCTAGGGAGCAGTTGTATAGCATTTATCTCGATGGCAAGATCAATGGAAGAAGCGTTCAGTTACTGGTTGACACGGGAGCGACGAAGACCATCATTCGTCTCGACATGTTATTGGAAAACGAGAAGACATCACCAGTAACAGCACGACTTCGAACAGCGACGGGCGACGAAATACCTACTCACGGACAAGTCAAAGTAACCATTGGTTTGGGAAATGGAGTACTCGACCATCAAGTACTGGTAGCCGACATCACGGAAGAAGTTATCCTGGGAATGGACGTGATAAAGAAGTATGGGTTCCATTTGGATATGAAGAACGATGTCCTGAAGATCGACAATGAAGAAATTCCTTTTCATTCGTCAGAGAAGGCAGCCGTGCGAGTCTTATTAAGTGAAGACGTGACTCTGCCTGCAAGGACTGAAAGTGTGGTGATGGCACGCCTGGATGGAAGTCTCCGGGAAGGCTACATACGCGCGATTGAACCAATGGAACATCAACTCAGATCCTGTAACGCTGAAAAAGAAGACCGTGGTAGGCCATTGCACGCCAGTATCACAAATTGTGAGAAGCGTGAAGTCGAACGAAGATGCGTCGACGAAGAAGTGTCCACAACATCTATTGGACATTCTTACCACCAAATGCGAAAACCTCAGCCAAGACCAGCTGGCTAAAGTTAAAGTGTTGATCCAAGAGTACCAAGATGTGTTCGCGCTGGAGAGTGGCTCCAAAGGAAGGACTAACGTGGTGAAACATAAAATTAATACCGGAGACGCTCGGCCGATACGACAACATCCACGCAGACTTCCTTTGGCGAAAAGAGAAGAAGCCGAACAAATAATTACGGATATGGAGAGAGAAGGCGTGATTGAACCTTCAAGTAGTCCATGGGCATCCCCAGTGGTACTCGTGAAGAAGAAGGATGGATCAACGAGGTTTTGCGTAGACTACAGGCAGCTAAACGACGTGACCAAAAAGGACAGCTACCCTTTACCCAGAATTGACGATACGCTAGACACTCTGTCAGGATCCCAGTGGTTTTCTACGTTAGATTTAAAGAGTGGATACTGGCAGGTAGAATTAGAACCCAGGATCGTGAAAAACAGCTTTTACGATCGGAACTGGTTTGTGGCAGTTCACTGTAATGCCCTTCGGCCTGTGTAACGCTCCTGCAACGTTCGAGCGTTTGATGGAGACCATCTTGCGCGGATTGTCTTGGAAGGCGTGCTTGGTTTACCTGGACGACGTGATCGTGGTTGGAAGGTCGTTTGAAGAGCACTTGAACAACTTGAAGGAAGTGTTCCAGAGATTACGTGGTGCTAACTTCAAACTGAGCCCAAAGAAGTGCCACGTATTTAAGAAGGAAGTCCAATACCTTGGCCACGTCGTATCTAGAGATGGAGTAAGGGCTGACCCAGACAAAATCCGAGCAGTGCAAGCATGGCCAAGACCGATCGACAAACATCAGGTCCGAAGTTTCCTTGGGTTGTGCACTTATTATAGAAGATTTGTCCCCGGATTTGCCAATATTACCAAACCATTGACAAAACTAACCGAAGAAAAAGCAGAATTTAGATTGAATGAAGACTGCGAAAATTCTTTTCATCAACTAAAACAGGCCCTAGTCACTTCGGCGATTTTGAGTTATTCACGAGAAGATGGAAAGTTTGTTTTGGATACCGACGCAAGCAATATGGCCATAGGCGCGGTCCTTTCGCAGGTTCAAGATGGACAAGGAAAGGTTATCGCGTACTTTAGCAAGGTTTTGTCTAGGCCAGAAAGGAATTATTGCGTGACTAGGAGGGAGCTGTTAGCAGTCGTTAAGTCCATCGAACATTTCTACAAGTATTTGTATGGACGAAAATTCTTACTGAGAACAGACCACGCCGCTTTAAAATGGCTACTGCAGTTCCGTAACCCAGAAGGACAAGTAGCAAGATGGATCGAGAGACTGCAAGAGTATGACTACGACACAGAACACCGTGCCGGAAGCAGTCATCGGAACGCTGATGCTTTGTCCAGAAGACCATGTCCGGCGGACTGCAGCCATTGTTCGCGACTGGAAGAAAAAGTCGAATGCCTCCGGAGAACTGCTTTGGTTGATGATGAGTGCGAACCTGAGCAGTTACGTCGCGAACAAGAAGACGATCCTGAAATAAGACTACTCCCTGGACTGGAAAGAAAGCGGCCGACGACCAACCTGGGAAGAAGTGAGTGCTTTGGGCAAAAATATCAAAGCGTACTGGGCGCAGTGGGACTCCTTGATAGTAGAAGACGGTCTTCTTAAGCGATCCCTAGAAAGTGCCGAGGGCACGGGAAACAGACTACAGCTAGTAGTGCCGAAGAGCAGGGTGACAGAAGTGTTGAAGCATCTCCACGATGGGACATCAGGAGGACACTTTGGCATTAAGAAGACGTTGGGTAAAGTGCGAGAACGATTCTACTGGATGAACTGCAAAGAGGACGTCATGAAATGGTGTCGTAAATGCATAGTCTGCGCTTCAGGAAATGGTCCAGCGAGAAAGCGCAAAGCACCCATGAAACAATACAACGTAGGAAGCCCTTTGGAAAGAGTAGCGATTGACATCGCAGGGCCGTTTCCAGAATCCGATTCGGGAAATAAATACATCCTGGTGGCGATGGATTATTTCACGAAGTGGACGGAGGCTTACACCATACCTAATCAGGAAGCAGCTACAGTTGCAGACGTATTAGTAAAGGAGTTTTTCTGCCGATTTGGAATTCCGTTGGAATTACATTCCGATCAAGGCCGCAATTTTGAGTCTGGGCTGTTTTAAGAAGTTTGCCGACTGTTAGGAATTAGAAAGACTAGGACAACGCCTCTCCATCCTCAGTCTGATGGCATGGTTGAACGGATGAATCGAACAATGGGCAAGTACTTAGCCAAGGTAGTGTCCGAACACCAAAGGGACTGGGATCAGTACTTGCACCTTTTCTTACTGGCATACCGATCATCCGTTCACGAAAGCACAGGCCAAACACCATCCTGTGTCATGCTCGGTCGTGAGATAAGATTACCATGCGATCTTCAATTTGGGCGAAGACCGGAAGAAGAAGTTCCTGGAGAAGATTACGTCAGCAAGCTGGCCAAGAGGTTAGACGAAGTACATGAAGAGGTCCGTAAAAACACACAAATTGCCAGCGACAGGATGAAAACAAGATATGACGTCAAGGCGCAAAATGGTGGGTTTCAACCTGGCGATATGGTCTGGTTGTATAACCCTCAAAGGAGACGTGTCGCCGAAGCTACAAAGGCAATGGGAGGGCCCCTATGAAGTCGTGCAGCGTATTAACGACGTTATATACCGCATCCGAAAACCGCCCAGAGGCAAGCCAAAAGTGGTCCACGTCGATCGTCTAGCCCCGTTTGCGTGGCGTGGCGATAACCACAATCCGCAAGTTCAGGTCCGAACCAGAGTAATAAGTAGCAGAACCAGGAATCCAATCGAAGAAATGGAGTTCGAAAAGTTTATGAACTTATACGGAGGTTCTGGAAAAGCTAGGTTCGGAGTTACCACCGAGGAACAACAAGACCTGTTCCAGACACAAAAAGATTACGCCATCGCACATTGCGTGAGCGAGGACCTTGACATGTCCAAAGGGGTTGCAGTCGTGTTTAAAAAGAAGTTTGGGCAGCTAGATGAATTACGAAGACAGCAACCGGCAGTCGGAAAGGTTTTAGGACTACGTGGTGACGGACGCTTCGTTTTCTATCTGGTCACCAAGAAATACTCACGTGTCAAGCCGTTATACAAAGATCTGTGGCGAACATTATGGAGTCTCAAGAGACAAATGGAGTTCCATCATGTTAAGAAATTGGCAGTACCTAAGCTTGGTTGTGGCTTAGACCAACTGAATTGGAGGACAGTTCGAAACATGTTGGAGGTCGTCTTCCGAGGAACAGGCATTCAAGTGTCGGTCTGTAGTTACCAACCGAGGAGAGTATTGGGTCAGGAAAAGTCCATTGACTGTTACTTTTATGGTCAAGGAAGTTGCCGAAATGGAGGAAGCTGCCGCTATCGCCACGATCTCTTTTACCGGTGTCGCATCCAGTCTCCTGTTCTGGGACAGAACAGTCCTAAGAAGGGGGCAGTGAAACGTTCAAGAAATTACTTGCAAACGCAAGAGCTTTCTAGAATGCTGTTATCTATGTTCTAGAAGTTATAACGAAAAGTGAGGAACGATCGAGAAGGATTTCCGTATGTCTTTATATAGCGACGAGACAGATCGTAGGTCAGTTATTGCTGGAATGTGAATGCATGCAGTATTAAGAAGATTATTAAGGTGAAGATAAATAAGTGATTAGCACGCGCGACGTTTTAAATAAATAACAGTGTACACCGAATCGAGTGAACGTGACTTATAGTGTAAACAAATCTGAGGACGAGGACGTCTCTTATCTTAAGTGTTATACAACGGTTATACATAAATTATAGTGTAAGTATTTTTATTATTAGATTTAATTAGTTCGGTTAATTTAAAAGTATACATATTTCTATAATAAGTAAACGTAGTTTTAGTCGTTATAAATAAATTAGTTTTTAATAAATAGATACGTAACAATATAATATAGTTAGGAACAAACAGGTTAACATAAACCTAGTGTAATTTAAAGATGAGTAAATCCGATGGTTGTACCAAAGTTGTACGGTTGTACCTGGTTGTACCTTTAGCGCAAGATTTTAAATTCGCAAACCTACTATAAATATATGAGTCCATAGATGTGTCATAACCCATAGGTCCTAGAAAGTGTATAGAATCGAAAAAAAAGGCAAAGGTCAATAATTTGACATTAACTGACGTAAATTTTGGAACAATGTTGCCCCAGTTTACGGTACGTAAAATTTAATTTCTCTGGTTTTTTCAATATTAAAATGATTACGCTATTTATATATTTGAGTAATTTATTTTAAAAATCCTAAAAAATAATAATTGTTAATTAAAAACTACAAAAACAATACTAGGTAAGAGTTTATTCAATTTCTTTTCGTCAATCGTAGATTATAGAAATTAAAACTTGTTGAGAACCTGCGTTTACTATGTCTACAAGGCGTCTACGCTGTCTAGCCTGTGTCTACAATACCTACAACACGCGGCGCATTGCTTTGGCGCAGAGTAAAAACAAATTATCGGAAACCTAAACAAAAAAGCATTGTTTTATTTTATTTGAACTGGTTTTTTAATGACAAATACAAGGTGTTACACGATAAACCATATTAAACTAAATTTTATGTAAAAGTGAGGATATAATTTTAATTGAAGCTAAAGCACAAAAGGTTAGAAAAACAGGTAACAGTTTTTAGTTGCTTATTTTAAATGAGTACGTTCGGCCGACATAACAATTGTCTCTGGTGAATCCTCGGTTTAACTGAATTGTATTTATTCAGTTTTGGGGTGGTTTTGGTTAATTGTAACAATTGATGAACAGATGCACCAGAGTCATTCTACGGTGACCAATGTAAATGAAGATTAATAACTACTCAGCCACCTATGCTAAGTTTTAACACCAAAACTTTTTTTTGTCAGTTGAACGTACGTAATATGAAACAATTATAGTAACTGTATTGTTTTATTACAATAGAGAAAATGGAGGACTTCATTGTAGATTTTAATAATATTAAATTATCGGCACTTTCAAAATCAAAGAAAATTAATCCTTATGTAAAGAATACAACTATAGGACCGAACAGTTCCATTTATAAGGAAAACGAAAATCGAATAATAACTAACAGAAATCCGTCACTCAATAAAAAGAGTAAAGAAATTGAATATAATACCACCAGTTCTTCAATAGTTATTAAAAAATTACATATAGATATTGAAAAGCTTCGTCAGAGAAAACTAAAGGAAGTCGTTGATTCACACATAAATCGCATTGCTGAATTTTCTAAACAAATACATAATGATTTAAACAAACATTTAGAAATCAAGCAAAAGTCTTTATTGAATGAGAAGCATCAACAAGAATTATTAATTTTACAAAAGTTAGAGCAACATGATAAAGATATTTCTACACAACATCAACAATTCTTAAGGTATTATGAAGAATTGGCTGAACGTAAACGAAGAATTGACAAGGAGTTAAAGGAACACGAAAGACGAAAACAGTTGTTAACGGAGCTTATTGATAAAATTAAAAGTGATCAAGTTGAGTTTCGATGTGTCTATGAAGAAATATGTAGTACCTTGGAAAAATGTAAATACCCTGTTGAGTTGAAGGCAATCCTTGGTGACATACCTCATAAATTGAAATCGTTACCTAATGATATGGGAGAAATAGTTAGCAAATGCAAAAGTGGAAAACTTAGAGATGATGATAGGATCAAAGCTTCGCAGTTAGTTAAGGATATTAAAGGTAAATAATAATGTTTTGTTCATTTTGATTTTTGGAACAGTATAAAATATTGCTATGGAAACAGTTTATTATTTGTGTAAATTAAATTTATTTTCTAATTTAAAATGAGTAGCTGCTTTGTTAATGCCTATTCAAAGGTGTTGTATTAACATTCTTTATGGTTTTGAGTATCTTGGGCAATTAATAGTTTTGTATAGGTTTGGTTGTTTTCGAAAATCTAAACTGGACAAGTATATACTATATAAATATTGACACTCTTTCTTTTCTTAATAACTGTTTCTTCTGCTTCCTTTTGTTTTAATATTTACATAGGGATAGGGATATAACCATTTTGGAAACCTTAGGTAAACAAAATGTATCAGTTTGGTTATTGGCTGCTAGTTATTAAAATTAAAAAATGTACTTTGATTTAAGCCTGAAACAATGATTAAACTCTTAAGACAAAATGAATTAGTTTTATCAATTAAAATTTGCACCACGTTTAGTCGAAAAAATAACATAGGTTTTAACAACATCGGTTTTATTAATAACGGTAATAACTGATTTTAATTTTATGCTTGATTTTTATTGTAGATTTAATTACGACACCTAATCATATTTTTGTTTATAGACGTTCTAGATACTTTAAAACAAAAAATAGTAAAGGTAACAGAAGAGCAGGAAACGAAAAAACAGAATGCAGCAAAACCTGTGGTAGTTATAAAACGTCCAGCACCAACACTAACTACTGTACAACCTGCACAAGTAGAGACATGTATAAGCACTACACCTTTACATTGTTTTACGTATTTACAAAATTTTTTGGAAAACTATACTAACTCTTATAAAGATCTTACAAACAATGATTCTTTCAAGCAATTTAAATTTGATTGTAAAAAAGCTATCAATATACCTGTAAATGCTATATCAGCTGTTAATTCGCAACATTTATTAGACAAGTACAATAGATTATCTGGTTTATTAATGGGAAAAAGAATAGAAGTTGGTGGGACACTGGTATGTGCTTCACAGCATCCACAGGGTATAGCGTTTAGTACCAATTTACTTGCTAGGAAGTTTGTTTTGCAATGTGATTTGATGATATCTAGTAAACCCGAAGCTGCTTTTTGCTATGCTGCTATTATAATTGCATTATGGAATGATAATCAAGATTTTGGAAAATTAGTATTGGCTCACATATATAGGCAGTGTCCTTACTTAGTACCGTTTTATCCTTCACAAGTCTCTGGACAAACTGACAAAGAGTATTACCTCAGCCTAGGATACCAATACAACGACGATATTATTGAAAAACAAGATAAGTTTCTCAAACGTATGACTGGTTTAATGCGATTATATTCGGCCATCATAATTTCTAAACCTAAGCGTGGCCAACACAGAAATCCACATGGCATTTCCGAGGGTTGGAAATGGTTATCTGCTTTTCTAAATTTGACTCCAATACCTGATATTACAGCTACGATGTTGCATACATTTTTAGAAATAGCGGGATCAACATTGCAAGCGGTATACGGGAAAGTATTTCAAAAATTAATGAATTTTGTGTGTCACATATATTTATCATTAATTCAAAAAATTGATTCCGGTGGGCCCGTAACTAGATTAGAAGTTCTTTTACAAGAATACAAAAAAACGGGACGCTTTGAAGAACCTAGAGGAATGTTGCCCAATAATTTCTGGTAAAAAAAATTGTGTGTACTGCAAAAGAATTATTTACATTAATTTAAATACATTCATTTTACAAAACACAAATATATAGTATTGATTTTTAAAATTATTATAGATGCCAAATGTGTTATATAAACGTTTTTAATATTGTTATATTACCTGAACATAAATTATTGACAGGAATATTGTTGTATTAACTACCTATTTTTTGTGCTTTCCTACACCTTCGTTTATTCTTGATGCTTTTTAAGTGCAGATCGAAAACTCGCGAAAGGCACCAACGACGACAATAGTTGCGTATGGGAGCGCTTGTAGTTTCACATGGATCTATTTCTGCAAAATGTTTAATCTGTATTGTTATTCCTATTGTTATGTTAGGTAATTAACTTGTGAACCAAGCCAGATTCTAAACTCCATAGAAGTGACTTAAGAAGTAGTCTGTGAGAAGTATCATCACAGCTGGTTTAGCTCGACTTTGAAAGGGGTTACGGTCGAAAAGGGGCAGGTTTTCGATAAAGGAGTAATGATAGGGAACCAAAGAACGGATAGCTTAAAACTATGATTACGATTAAAGTTATTGGGGTATTTATTTATTAAATTTATATATATATTAACATCATTTATATTTCACAAGAAATAGTATTGCAGGCTCGAGGAATAATTCGCGAACACATAAGCTCATAAGCAACCAAAATTAAAAATAAAGAACAGATTAACTGTTATGTAAGTATAATATAGATGACTTTATTTTAAACATACTGTGCACATAATATTATAATCAGTAATTATAAATTTATTTCAATGTTTTTAATTAACAACCGTCTATGAGGTTCCTTTTGAAGTTGTAACTCCATTCTATTTACAATCCAATTGTCAATATCACTTTCTCTTCTTGCCCAAAAGTACAAAACACCCTTTTCTTTACTACCCTTTACTGGAACTTCAAAATGTACAGATAGTGGTTTACACCAATTTCGTTTCTCATCACCAACGTCAATTTTTCCTACACTAATTGGGTTTCCTAAGAGATATATAACACCCGAATGTGATTTAAGTGTACTAATTGCATCTTGATAATATTGTGTTCTAGATATGTTACTATTAATTTTATAATATGCTGCATATCCCATTGAAGCTGTAGCAAAACCACCAATGGCAGCAATTTTCATTAAAGCTGCATTGCTAAGAGGCATTTTTAGCATTCCATTTTATAGGTTAATTTCAACAATAAAAAAAATCTATAAACACTAAAGGAAGGTTTACATTATCTCTGCTGTAAAAACGCATACTATATGCAAACTATATTTATATTTTTCTCGCATAAAAAATATACCTAGATCTGTTGTTTAATTTATACGCTTTTAAGCAATGAGTTACTCTAGCTCTCGTAATGACTACTATATATGTATATTATATTTTTATTAAGAAAAGTACCATTTCCAGTTAAAGTACATCTACTTTGTGGTTTTTTCTATTGTTTTTTTTTATTCAGTAAGGACACTTAACGTATTGAATAAAAATAACTTTATCAAATAAAATACAAATTATCATTACATAAAACTATATATTTAGATAATAATTCTAATTATATTCAATTAAAATAAATTTAGAGATTATTTTATTTTTTTATCTTGACCCCCGCGTTTTTTGACCCTCAGCGATTTTTTTAACTGGCGCCTGAAACAATGCAACTACATAAGAGATGGTAATCGTCATGTAGAGCCTATAAAAAAGTTAATACAAAAAACTTATTTTGGTATTTCTATGTAGCCAAAATTTACATTTTTCTAAATTAAAGAATTGATAAATTGATTCTTAATTCTTTTGTAGAATTATTGATTGATGTTTTTGACGATTCTATTATTGATTAAATCATAAGAGATGATCGATTTTAACCAGTTAAAAATTGTTTAAATCGTTTTTAAAAAAAAATATTTGTAAACACGTCAGTTTTGCAAATTCATTAACAATTTTTATACGTTTCGCATTTACGTTTAATCAGAGGAATGTGGTAAAAACAAAATTATTTATAGAGGTATTTTTAACTATCTAACTAATTATTGTGGAAACAGTAACATAATACGAGAAATCCGCACACTAATCATAACTATGGACTTAGTGTCTTATCGGTCATGTTGACAGGTAGTAGGTGAATTTTTGGATGAATTATTGTGAATCGCGACGATAAAAGTCGAGGTAACGTCACGCTTTTAAACCTTTATTACAAAGAAAACATTTTTTAAATAATTTTTTGACAAACAAAATTATATTGCATAAAATAAACATTTTCAATTCACCGCATAGGTATGCGCGCAACATGGGGTTTTAAATCACCATTATTAATAATTGTGGTCTTTTAATTTCGATAAACTTTTTATTAATTTTTAGTAATTCAAAATAATAATTATAAATGATGATTTTTATAGATTATAAATAAATACAAGGTACCAAAAACTTACCAAATAAATTTGTTTGTGCACTAAAACACCCAAAAAACGTTAGGTTATAAAATAAAGTAGTCAGAACACTAACAAAAACAAATACAGAGTGCAAACGGTGCAAACAGAGTGTACCACCTTGATATACCCAAGGAGCGTACGGGTGTTGAGTAGAACAAGAAGGATGTTGAAACTTGGCTCGAAATGTAAACTAAACATGTATTATTGTAACGTTGGCAACACAGCATTTAAAAAGTACGTTCTTGTTTTAAGGTAGTTGCTAACGTCATAGTGGTTTTGAGTGTGTTGATAAGAGTTTTGTTTTTAAGTTCGTTTTTATGTTTTCAATAAAAGTGTTTTTTCCTAAAATGTAAAATGTGTTTTTAATCCGCGGACATCTTAAAGTTATAAAGTAAAATCTAACAAAGGAAAGTGGGAACGCGCACTAAGTTTGCATTTGGCTCGTTTATGTACGAAAACCGATTATCCGTGTGATTGAAGTAAATCACACACATCCAACATTTTCAAAATATTTGTTATATCAAAAGAAAGATTAACTAGAGTAACCGAAATTGAGGGATGGATAATATTTATTTAACTGTCCTTATTATCATATATCATATCATTGATTAATCTATATATAATGAATGTATAATCTTGTTCTAATTTTATTTGATAAGTAATTATAAATAAACATTCGCATTAGGTAATATGAAAATTCTCTTTTTCAATTTTTTTAAAATTCGATTAAAAATATAAATTGACAAACGCCCAAATTTGTTTTCCCGCATAGGACATCCCATCGTACGTTCTTCATTGACATCATGAAGACGTCCTATTAAAGACATCCTAAAAAAGTTCGTTTTAAAGCCCGGGATGCAAAGACATCATTTGGACATTGTGACATAATGTGCATTATGTATACGGTATAAAACCGCACGGCGCACCTATGCGCGTACACATGTTGCAGCGGAGGCTTTGGCTTCGCCAGTTGGCAGTTAGACTTGAGAAAATAAAGACGTTAAATAAGGCTCATTCACAAAAACCTACACGTTACAAGTGTATTATATGGTGGCAGCGGTTAAAAGTAGTAAAAAATTACAAGTTAACTACAGTAAAAGGAAATTGATTATTACACGGTGGTGACCAAAACCGATAAGGTATAAGTGCAACATTTCATAAAATGCAGCAAGATACAAGTTTTAGAGTTCTAAGTAAAATGGTCTTTGAAGGAAATGTAGCGATCAATTGGGATAAGTTTAAAAGAAAATTCAATTTCTACTTAGAAGCCAACGAGAAAAACGGGAAAAGCCATAAACAAAAGATTGCCATCCTCATCAACCTAATGGGAGATGAGGCGGTAGACATTTTTGAAACTTATAAATACAGCAAGAATGAGAGTGCCGAAAAATTTGAAGACGTAATCAAAAAGTTCGACCAGTACTGTCAGCCACGCAGGAATGTAGGCTTTGATCGTTTTACATTTTTCTCGAGATCCCAAGACAAAGACGAAACGGTAAAAAACAAAGCGGAAAACTTACTATAAAATGCAAAAGGTGCGGTTTTAATCACGATGGTGAGAAAAAGTGTCCTGCAATAGGGAAAACGTGCCTCAAGTGCAAGAAGAAAAACCACTTTGCCAGTGTTTCCAGAAGCGCGTCAAGGAAATACGCGAAGAAAACGATTTCTCGGAAGAAGATTAAGACATTAGCAGTAATGAAGCAAACCAAGGCGGTCAGTGCAATTGCATGGAACGAAATTTTATACATTAATGGGAAACTAATTTCCTTTAAAATAGATACAGGGTCGGGGCTGAATTTAATGTCAGAAATGATATATAACTCATTACCTTGTAAACCCGAAATGACCCCAACAAAAACAAAATTGAGGTCATATTCAGGACAAGCGATAAAAGTAAAAGGAAAATGCAAGCTGTCATGCGAATACGGAAGAAGTTATAAAGATATGGAATTTTTTATAGCAGATGAGAACAGCGAATGTATTGTGGGATGGAATGACACAGCAGGTTTTGGTCTGATACCGAAGACGCATGTGGATGTTATCAAAAACGACAGCTGACATCATATCAAAATACGAAAAAGTATTCGACATAAACCTTCGCTAATAAAAAGCAATCCGTATCACATCACCTTGAAGAGAATGCATCGCCGACAATTTCGCCAGCGAGACGTTTTAAAATTAATGTGATATGACTAGCTCCTTAGCTAATTTTTTTCTGTGAGTGAACCTGAGAAAGGTTTCATTGCCAGAACTCCGTGTTCTAGTTTAAATTCATGTGATGTCTAATGAGATGTGAAGCTCAAAAAGCTAGCATTGTTGTGTAAGCATGTCCATATGTCAGAAGTCAGTGAAATAACGAAAGCACTCGAAATTTTATGTTTGATTTTCTAGTAAATTCTGTCATATATGTCATGGAATGATTTTTTTTGGGTAATATAAGTCCGGCTTGGTAATTTATAGCGGGGTAAAGCTTGTTCTAAGAGTTTGGTAAATCCGGTTTTTTCTACTATGAATAATGGTTTGTTGTCTAGTGCAATCATTTCGGCTACTAAATAATGGTACTTTCTGGCTTTAGCGTTATTTACGGCCCAGAGAAATTTCCTTTTGAAAGATTCTGTCATAGTCAATTACTTTTTTGCTACTAAACACGAACTTATTGCCGGAATGGCTAAAGCAATTATAGTAGGCACGACAGCGGCATTATCTTTATTCAGTGCACGGAATTCATCTGGATGTTTTAATTTGATGTGATTTTTCAAAGCAGAAGTACCCAGAAAAAATTAGATTATAAATAAGATACCATTAAAAAACACACTTGTTTTTCCTATATCACACACTTAAAAACTACAACTGAAATAGTAAGCAAAACGTTTCAAAGTAAGCGTGCTGACTCAGTATTACAAAAGTAATTTGAATAAAACCGATGCCTGATAAAGTTTACGATGAGAAAACAACATACCTAGATACAAAGTAAAATTGATGCTTTCCAGACACTAATTGCACTATTAAGTACCTAAGTTATGAAGCAATTATTGTGTTGTTTTACTAGAAGAGTGATTTCTCAAATTACTCTCATAAAAGTAACTAAAACAACGATAAGCGAAACCATAATCGTAAATACGATAAATCGACAAGGACGATAAAAAAATATGTGGTTGTAAACATCAAAAATACGATATGATATTTCGATAAAACGTTAAAAACGGTAAGCGTCAGATTCGGTACAAAAAAAAACTTGCCAAAATCGGTAAAATGCAACAAGCTGAATATCTGAGAAAATGTAGACACGATGCACTGAACACTAATAAAGAAGAAGACACACTATGCTTTACGAGAATTAACGAGAGTCTAAAACAAAACAGAAACAAACTAAAACAAAGCTAACCTAAACGATATAAGAGTAGTTTGCAGTTTGCTCATTACCAGATCCGTGCACTGTGTTTCTCTCACAACTAAAGCCAACACTAAGCAATAACACCTATACGCGATCTGCTACAAAAAAATAAAGAATAGATCAGACAAGATAGCAGAAAAAAAATAAAAGAACCGTTGTTTAGCCGCCTCTTACAACAAGTGGTGTTACCACTGTAGAGAGTATTCTTACTCCGTCTCTACACAGACAAAAATTTATGTAAAAAAGTTCAATGCGGAACACCTCTTAAAAACACCTATGTGTTCCGCAAAGAGTTCGTCATGAAACTTAAAAAAAATATGTACTCGTTCTGATTTTGGAACGACCTCTATCTAGTTATCCTTTTGGGAACGTAAATCCGGATAATCGACAGTGGCATGTATATAAAGCTTATTCCCTACAATTTTCTAATGTGGAAAAGCACCAGGTTTTACTCTGACTCGAACCGTTACACCATTAATACATTTATCAGTAGTTTCTAGTTTGGTATCACTGACATCACTGCTAGATTTAACTGAATCCACAGTGTTAATAATCTGTAGTGATCCAGAAAGGGTATCAGGAACCACACGGTTTTTCCCATTTCGATGTATCAACCGGTAGGATTGTTTAAATTATGCAACTACACTAAAGATGCATGATCGGTAACCACAGTAAACTTGGAACTTTCTAAATATGTACGTAACTTTTCTATGAAACAAAGAACAGCCAAACATTCTTTTTCGGTAGTTGAACCATTTAGTAATGAACAACTATTTAACAAATAGCTTTAATAGCTCACATGCGATCTTTAATAATTTGATTAAATTTAATTAATTTTTCAACAGAATTAACTTGCGGTAAACCTTGAGTACGCCGTTTAATTTCTTCCAATAATCGTCATAACCGGTAGATTGAAATTGTTCACGTAAAAATTTTGTAAGTCTTCCCAAAAATAAACAAACTGCGAATAGATCTAACAAAAATCGATGCATGACTTGTAAAAAAATTAGTACATTCGAAAAATAACTGATGGTTGGAGACGTTACGAGATAATTGAAGTTAGGGCAACTTATGCTAAAAAACCATTCAAAGAAATTGACTTTGAATTACCTTAAAACTTTAAATTCTATTTTGAAACTGGAACACTCTTAATATAACTAACAAAATTTTAACTAACTGTGGAAGACGTCCGTAAAGCGGTATCTACAACAGAAGGTTAAACGACAGGTTCGGTAATTTTCTCGGCGGAAGTAGAAGAATTTGACACAACAATTTGTTTGTCCAAAAGTTTATATTGTGAAACCAAAACAACTAATTATTTTAAAAACTCATTTTTGACTTGCGAATCGTCTCCTTAAATTGGAATTGAATTGCCAATACGGTTTAACAAATAGTTAATTTTGGTTTCAATAGTAGAAGAAATTTATGTAGTTGGAGTTATTTTAAATGACTCGATTAATTTCCAAAGTTTATCGATACCTTCCTTAAACAACATTAAAATCGAAAGGGTACGCTAGACGGGATACTTTGCCGACGGTTTTCCTCAGCTAGAAAATTCTTAAGTAGACTTTATAATACAACAACGCCTAAAGATGCGTCTCCGTCTCTAATTAATACTTAATAACGTGGTTCGTCGTGCAATAATCAATCAACAATCACCTTGTAACCTATTGCAAAATAAAATTACAAAACGATAAATTTCCAAAAAATCACGAAATTAACAAGCAGATTAAAACACAGATGTAAAATTAAAACAAAATGTACTCAAAACGTATGACAATAACCTTGACGTAATGACTCAAGTGCATATACACTAAATACGTACTTACAAAATGAAAATAAAAATTAAGATTAATTTGAAAAGGTTAAAAACTTCGATATTACAAAACGAGATAAAAGCTGCTTTTTTACGCAAGAATATGTTCAAAAATCAAACGACGGTTACACCTGAACTGTTTCTAAAGATTAGTATAAGATTTTTTAGATTATATTGTTTATGATGTCAGACTTTTTAATTTATAAGTAAAATTTAGAGATTTTTTTAATTACTTTTGGAGAGCTAATTATGAAGTGTCTAATTTTGTTACAAAAATTCAGTAATTTTTAAAATCAAATAATAAATAAATTAATCTTATTACCATAAAAAATATTTTTGAAGGTAATCTATTATTATTATATTTGCAGTCAATGCAATTCATAGGTATGTGACGTCACCACATACCTAATCTGATATTTTTCACCACATTCGCATCTGGTTAAAAGTTTTACGTCTACCAAGCAACGATGTCCAGAAGTGACTACCTATTATGAAAAAAACTTTTTATATCACTTCCAAATTTATTAGTTTAATAAAATGCATATTACAATTGTTTTATGTTAAAAAGCGACTGATATTGCTTCTTTTATACACAACTATCAATATAATCAGAAAACAAGTACTAAAAATATACAAATTGACAAATCCGTTACTATCATCTAAATTGTAACCTAAAATAAATATACCAAAAACCAGAAAATGATTTTCTTTGTCTACTGTAGACATAGTAATGTTTACTTTTCTTCCAGTTTTTTGTTTACAATAGTTGTAGTTATTACTCGCTGTTAAATCTTCTAATAGCATTACTGGGCGATCTTCATCTTTTATCAATGAAACTGTTTCGATTGAAATGTACGAAAACGTTATACCTGATGGTGGAAATTTGTTCCTTTTACCACAAGATTCAATATTTGAATTCAAACAAGTTATCAATCCGCAACCTTCGAATGGAATTGATAATGTATCTTTATAAACTACTAACCTAAAAATAGTGTTAATTGTTAAAACGGCTGAATAGCAATTACTTTTTTTTATTAAATAAGTTTATAAGCATGAATTTTTATGTTATGTTAGATTTCATATTTCACTTTTCTAATGCAACATTAATAAATTAAAAAAAAATAATTAAGCTTGATGTATAAAATGTAGATTATGTAGAAAAAGCAAATTGAATGTGTAAAATAATACATGTATTTACAAGAAAAGTAAATTTTGGAAAAGCAATAAATGCCAAGAAATGACAAGAAACGTGTCGTCTTGCAACCTTTCTTATTAGTTCCAAAAAATTTCATTGTTTGTACTAATAAATCAAATAACTATTGTCTGTTTGTTCATAATGAATATGATCTTTACTATTTTTCTTATTTGTTTAAATTCTACGAGTTTGTCTAGAATTTGCAAGTAATAGATTG
The DNA here is from genome assembly GCA_035610365.1 of Aquatica leii. NCBI lineage: Eukaryota > Metazoa > Arthropoda > Insecta > Coleoptera > Lampyridae > Aquatica > Aquatica leii. Next base: position 55,592,145 of record CM069432.1, read on the forward strand.
CAAACTCAGTTGACAGTTAATTATCTTAAGTTTACGAAAAATTGCAACGATCTTTATACAATTTAAAAAACATTGTTTTTAATGAATACTTGCTTATAATAGTAGTTAGGTACTCCAGTAACATTAAATACAATATTGAAAGTACAGCAAAAATCGTGTTCAATTCCACAAAGAGTTTCTGTTACTTCGTTTTTTTCTAAATTTAAAGATGTTACTTTATGGTTATAGTTCGAAATGTTTACACCAGAGATATCAAGCACATTTTCATTTTTTGTGTAAATGGTTGTTGTCTTATTCTAAAAACCATTATAATTTGTATCACATTTAAAAATAAACATATTATAGTTAGTACCTGGCAAGTGTGTAACAGGTTTCGCCTTGATTCAATTATCGGTATGTCTGCTACCAAGATTTTAGAAACATTGCGACTACAAATGTATTGTTGGCTAATTTCACCAGTATGTAAATAAATTCCAGAACCTCCATTTTGTTTACTTGGATTACACAAACCTGCTGCTAGTAAATTAACACCATTTGATTTTGCATAACCGTGTTGTATACCATTTGCTAAAATATGAATATATAGGTAATGTTATACTAATATATGTATGTATTATATTTCAATAAAATGTTTATTGTTACAACATAAAAAAACCACAGATACTTTTAGAAAATGAATGTTTGTGACAAATTTAAAATTCTTTTAATTTTATAAAAAACATAAAAAAGCAATCAACACTGCTTAAAGTATCACTACATTTGGGTAATTTAAAGAATTACTCTGATTTTTAACATGGCATAAAAAAACTCAAAACAAACTTAGCGCTAAGCTTATTCAATTAAAAAAAATGGTAAAATAATATACATGCATATAACATAAAGAACTTAAAGCATAAATTTGACAATAATATATATTTTACCTGTAAAGAAAGACGTAGTTGGATACCAAGCTGCTGAGTAGATGACATTTGAAATATTAGAATTTTGTAATACAGTTAACGAAGGGTTTTGATACATAATATCGTTGCTTGTAAATATTCCAAAATCTACTCCAAAATCTGTATTAAATGTAGTTAATGAATTCCCTTTAGTTAAACTAAGTTCATCTGTATATAGATTTATTTTACGGTACCTGAAATAGTTTATGCGCACAAAATGTAGAATATATTTTTTTAACTTTTAGAATAATAAAGAATATTTTTTTCCATTAAACTATTCAAAAACAATAATTAGCTTAAATTATTTAATTCTCTCCAACATATTCAAGATAAACATTTTGTAAAAAATACATATTTAAGACGTGTTTTATAAAACTTTTTTTTTAATTTATTGTGTGTGGTGAACAAATAAACGTTTATTTAAAATAAATAAATTTAATTTAATTGTAGCCCAGTCAATAAATACATAAAAACAGGGTTTGTTTGCAAAAGAAGAAGTTTTAAAACTTGGCACATATCTAGATCTTGGCGTCTTTAATGACGAGCTGATTTTGAAAACACACCATCTTGGAAAAATGACGCATGAAATTAGATAATTAGTAATGTCTTCCTTACCGTAGGTTTTATTGGAAAAATACTTCTATTCAAAATTATCCCTTATAAAATTGTCTATCATTTAGCTCTTAAGTATTTTTTTGTCCAATCAATATTTATAGAGATATAGCTTTTCAGATTCGGAAAAAAATTAAGTTTTGTCATCGAATATTAACTTTAGCTGCTAAACGTAATAACAGAGAGAAAATATAATCACGGTTCGCAAATGTAGATTTGGTTGCGGTCGAGGCGCAGTACCATCACTCATCTATGAAAAAAGTTAGTAGACATCAGAACATAGCAAGGGTTCTCGACCCGCTGCGCTACCCAAGTAAGCAAATCAATAGAATTTATATATGCATATCAGGGGATATCGTCCAGATGCGCGAACCATAAATTTCAGGCTGTTAGAGAAGTACAGCAACGATATCATTATAGTTTCGCGTGGTACACGACTAACAATGATATGTTATAAAAATACGTAATATAAGATACTTTCGGAAGGATAGTATACAATTGTATATGCGTGCGGAACGATTACGTGTTGTGAATGCGGCAACAGGTATTGTACTAGAAGACGATCAGAGGTGTATAAAACAAAGAAATATCCATCGTTTGATAGATTCCTTGAAGATGTAACAGCAGTAATTTCTGAAACATTAAACACTTTCATTGAGACACAAGCGCAGTTCAAAAGATTCTTTGCGAGCCAAGTGTATTGCTTTGTGCCACGCTATAATTGCGGCGGTAAGGCTTCGCTCCTTTTTGTTCCCATTATAAATTAATCTTGGTACATTCTTGTACTAAAAAGAAAAGAAATATTGAATAACCTGTCAGCAGTGGGATTTTCTGTTTCATATCATGAATGCGTGTTATTTTAGCTGTCAGCTATCATGCGACCAGGTATTGAAATTAACATGGATGCATTTTCATCATTTTTGTTTGACAATGCGGACTTTAACACTAATACCCTTGCTTATGTACATTATAGTTAGACAATGACTGCGCTAAAATTGGAAACATTAATTTGGATGCAAAACGCTAGTAGTTTTGGATGTAAACGCCAAATTGACATATCTGACGCTGTTTTTATTAATATTACAGATTTCTAAGTTACAGATCAGTATATTCTCTTAACAGTAATCTATAAAGATACCTTGAAAGAAAATTATATCTATGCACGATAACACTTATATTATGAAATTTGGTCTACGTAAATAACTGATATTCTGAGAAACATAATCATTCCCCTAATAGAAGACAATTTTAAAAATGAATATACAGTTTCTAATTTGTATATATTTTTTTATAGTATTCGAGCGATCAAAACAATAAAATAAACTACGAAATTTACAAAATTTCTATTCAAATTTAATACAAATTAGATTAAAGTTAACTAGTTAATGAATACACATGCTGATAAAACAGTATAAAAGATATAGTAATAACGAAATGATTAAAAATGTTTATGAATTTGAGTGGGCAGGCATGTTTAGCTAAGGATGGTCCTTTTATGCCAATAACCAGAAATATTCTACATGTTTCTGTTTATTGACATAATAAAAACACATCTGGGGTCAGTGTTGTAAAGAGATAATTTTTAAATTATATAGATACAGATAAATTTTTTTTCTTGCAAGAATTATCTAGTATTAGATAATAGATAAACTATTTAAACTTTATATAGATAACAGATAATAGATGAAATAATCTAAGTAGTACTAACGATAGATGGAGTTCATTTGAAGAACTACAATGGAATGTGGGAAATTACTGAAGAAAAACATACATATTGTAACATGAATTTTACGGAACACTGGATTTTTATAAATTTTATTTTTAATAATTTAAATAAAAAATTATATATATACAGATACATATAACTTATATATTTTAGATAGTATATAGATACGTATAAATAGATAAAAAATATGAATCTAGATTAATTTATCTATATAAATTTATATAGATAATTTACAACACTGTCTGGGGTCTAGTATATTGTAGGCAATGTTGGTATCATTTCTGGCCGAATGCTTGCGTTTTAAATTATGCAATGCACGCCGCTTAATAGAATCATGTTGGAACTTGAGGGTTTTGATAACAATAACCGAATGATAACAATATCCGAAATTCAGAAAAAAAATGTTTATTTGTTAGAAAGCAAATGTATACAGCGTGTATGTGATTAACAGGTTGTTAATTTAGAAGGTGAAATCAAAGCGTCAATACAAGTAAAAAAGAATTTATAAAACGTTTAAAAAAAGCAGCATTTTGAGCCAACAAATAAATCAAAAACAACATTATGATGCTTCATTCATGTTCTAAGAACTACACAATTCTTCTCAGAAATGTGATGACACTAAAAATAAATACAAAATAACGTTATCACATAAGACGTAGTTAATTTAATTTGTTATTTTAAGAAGGCACGTGCTTTCCAAGTTCATTCTCGAAGATAACGTATTTACAGATGTTGAAATAATGTACCGTTTCGTAAATCAGTCAAATTATTTAAATGAATAAATAACACTGCAAAAATAAGATAAACATACAAAACAAATATTTTTAGAGTACAAAATTTTTCATTCTAAACAAGCGTATTGTAAAAATTCAGCTCAAATATGCATACAAAATAAGTTATTGATCATGTATAGAAACAAACCTGAGAATAAATTGATAACATAAACTGAAATTATATTTAAGTACTATAAGCGGTGTTTTCTACCGATTATAATTTTATAGAAACGTTTGCAGGATTTTATTCATTCTATATTTTGTTTATAAACAGAAATTAAAGTGTACGAATTATTTTTGCAAACTCAGAGTTTTAAGAATCAAAGCAAGTTAACTGGTAAAACATTGCTTTGTACGTATGTCGAAACTAATAGCGTGTGTAAGTAGCTTACTTGTGCCGCGCTATCATTTGCAATCTTTTAATAACCAAAAACGGCTTGAGGCTTTGCATTTAATTATTACATTGTTTTTACTATCGCCATCTAACATGAATAAAAAATCTGTTTCCATATAAAGCTATCTCATTGTCTAACTATAATGTATATAAACAAGGCTAATACTCTCGATGGCCTACATACTTTTTATGAAATTCACTTAAATAAATAAACATGTTGAACTAAAAATTTTAATTTGTCATGGGAAGCATTCAAAGTAGTACTCCTAAAAGTGCTGTCGTTCCTGATCAAACAATACCACGAAGAAGAGAAAATTTGGCGAAATTAGATTGCAAACTTTTTAAAACGAAGTGAATTGGGCTTATCAAGTTTAACCATTGAAGATTTAGAATCATTACATCCCGTTTCCACCGAAATATTACTTTCAATTTTTGATTTAATGTGGTTGTATGGAAAATTTTCTGGCGGCTCATCAATACCTGAGTGGAATGGTTTCAAGAAACAAGTCACTGCATCACTTCTATTCCAAAAATCATTTGTGTTGGGTTTGCCATTTACTAATGCTCTGCCCAGTGACTATGACACAATCTATACCGCACTGTGTTTGGCTGCTGAAAAATGTAAAAGATTACAGAAGCGTGCATGTTTTGTCACCTTTGACCCGCCATTATATATCAAAGCACGTGATATTATTGGTAATGCCGACGAAAATCGTTACTTACGTATCGTGAAACCCGTACTAGGGGGCCTCCATTTGTTGATGTCGTTTATGGGAAATATTGGGTATTTAATGGCTGAAAGGGGTTGAAGGAGCTGTGGAGCACAATATATCTGGATACGCGTATTCCCGTGCTGTAAGAGCGCATATGTTAACACATCTCGCCTATGCAGAAATTATATTGCAGGACACTGTACTTTCCGAAAAAGACATGGATGAATTGCTTAAAAATAATCGATTTATGGTCCGGTCGGAGAGTGAGAATAAAACAGCGCGGACACTTGCCGAGATCTTTCGCCAGAAGCTGCTGCAAATGGAACAAAATGCTGCAATATTGCAATATTTTCAGATGGTGTGCTTGGTTAAGCGATTTATAAAAACAGAACGGATGGGCGATTGGCAGTTTCATTTAGATACAATACAACAGATGTTACCCTTTTTTCATGCCAGTGGTCACTTCCCACATGCCAAGGCTAATCGATTATGCCTACAAAACATGCTCCATTTGGAAGCGAGGATGGATCCTATGGAATATAAGCGTTATACCAAAAAAGGCTATTTCACCATCCGTCGTAGCGACAAATTTTGGTCAGGCATTTGGTCTGACTATGAAAAGCATAGGCGTCTTTACACATGATAGGGGGCATAACAAACAGCGTGCTTACTAAGTAGACATTAGGAATAGTATATCTGTACAACGTGTGCGATGCTACGGAGGAGTATTGTGGCATATCCGTTGATACTATTGAACATGTGGATATGAGAGAGGTTCGTGTGTGTCGTGACAGCCAAGATCTACATAAACTCCTCGATTTTTTTGCTCAACACTCTCCGTTTTCTGCGACTGTGTTATCTCCATTAGTACAGGGATTATCGATAATAATTCCACCAATTGTCATATGGCGCGTAAAGTGGGTACAACTGCTATGCAGTACATTATCGGCCAAACATTCGCTTCTGTAAAATTGAAAAGGCAAGATAGAGTTCTCCCTCTGTCAACCATCAATACCAGCATAAAAGTTGGTGAGGTTCTAGTTCCCATTAACCCTCTATTACTTTTTCATAAAATGTGTATCGTCCAAAAAAATTACAACAACAATTACAAGAATACTTTTATTATAAACTGGCACCGTTTTTTTGTCATTATTGACGAAACCAGGTATGCAGAAGGAAATCAAATCCTTGTTGTATGCTGTCTTTGAGCCAATTAAGCAGACTTTGTTTACATCAAATGTTTATGCCGTCGACGGAGGACATCTCCTTCATAAAGTCCGTATGTATGTACAGTCTTTGACAAATATAATGTCCATCAGACACATAGGCAACCAAAGTATCACATTCACGATCGTAACCGAAGATTTATAAATAACAAGGACGGTTGTTGCGTTGCGCTAATTTGAAAAGGTAGTTTTGTTAACTGGCAAAAGTGGTCCACAATAGTAACTCTGATAAGGTGGAACTTGTATTACTTCTTCGTGACGTAGCATAGTAGATATATTTACAAACATTAAAAAACGAGATATTACGTGTATTAGACCAAGAATCTATTAACAATTCAATTCAAAAATTCGAATATTAAATTGCTCAACGGGCGACAATATTACAATAATTATATATTCTAAATTACACAAGTCTATTGTATAATTAGTAAGAAAAATAGATAGCTTGTTTTTAATACCAAACAATTCCGTTTTAAACGCCAATTGTGAATTTTGTATTTTTGAGAATTGATTAAAGGGGCATTTATATTTACTTTCCTTCAAATACGGTTTCCGACAAAATAGATTCTAAACGGTTTCTACCTATTCACATTACCTTTTGGAACTAAACAGCCTAGATTCTATATCAAACATTTAAATTAATCAAAAGGAAAAAAATGTAGTTTGATTTTGAACTAAAAAAAATTTAAATTTTGTGTGTGGTAATATTATTTTGTTAAAAAACAGAAATAGCTATGAGCGTTACCAATACTGCAACCAAAGCCACTGGTTGAACGCTAATGTATTACACCAATTTTTAATTTTGTATAGATTTTTCTAGTTTTAAGGTATTTACTCACTTGGGACACTGGTTTATGCAATTTAAACAGAATGGTCAATTCATTTAAAAGCAGATTTACATGTTATAAATTTACTTTATTATATAAAGTAATTAGATAGACACATTACCAATAATGACCAAAAATAGAAGACTTTATTCTTAATAACTCTCAAAATAAAATATTATATTCTTCATCTTTGTCTGTTTACTATATTTAAAACAGTTTTATTCCTCATTTGTTTTTAATTACGTTGTACTAAAACAAATGTGATGTTAACGCAGACAACTTTAAGTTACATAAAGGTCTGAAATTTGATCAGTGGTTTCTTCACACAGTGTAATTATTTATTACGCGAAGTTACTAACATATTTTTTTTATTTTAAAAGCAATAAGTACAATTTATAGTTATGCAAGGAATTGAGATGATTAAGATATACAAATAGATGTTTGCGCATAAAAATAATTTATCACATAAACGACAATCGACTTAAGAATAAATATGTAATCGTTTTATTAAAATAGATCGCAGCAAAAAGAGAAACATAATGTAAAGAAAAAATATTAATTTAACTAAGATGAATAAACTACGTAAAGTGAACTTACAGAAAAGATGTTTCTGCAGGAATGAAAGGTAATATGAACAATATATGCAATATAACATGTAACCATATTTAAGTTATACTAAAATTACAACTTATTTATAAAATATACAATTCGTAATATGAAAGTTGATTGAATTCCTATTGCACTAAATTGTAGAAATGACTTAAACTGAAGATAAGAAATAAACTGACAAATGTCACCAACCTCTCACATAATTGGCTAATTGAAGATCGAAATATTAACATGCAGTCACTAATTTGGCCTGACAAATGCCATCCTTTGGCTTAAATATATTATGGCTAAATTGTAACAATTTAGGTAGTTAAAGATAACAGATGAAAGTTACATAATTGTTGTGTATAAATATAATCAAGTTACTTTTTATATAAGAGAAGATAATTGAATGTAATATCGATAAGCTGGTTATGAAACGTTTAAAACAAACTACAAGTTTACGTTTATCAATGATATTCCATACATAACATTAATAGTTTATGGAAGATTGAAATAGTATGGAAATGAGATAATCAAAATATTTTAATTACAGATACATCATACCGCGATTTGATAATCAATGTGAAAGTATTTGGCACGACATGGTCGTGGTCCCGCGATTTGTAGTTAATTCATATATTTAGTTATAAAATTGATCTAAACAGAGAAATTAGCATAAAAAAATTTACGTGTAAAGTATTAATCAGAATATGAATGTAACTCATTTATATTTTGGTTAATAAGAATTAAATTATTATTGTTTTATTACATATCAATTATCTATGGACATGTAATATAAATGGGGTAAAGGCAAATTAAACAAAAAATTAATGATTAACACCCTAACATTAAAAATTAAACATAATATTAATGTGTTAATTTTTTGTTTGTTGAACAAGGAAAAGTAATAAAGGCTAATTAATATTTTGTGTAGTATCAATCGGATTCAATACAAGCTTGAATGCGAGCAGGCATGTATTTACCAATCTTATTATTACCAATATTATTCAGGTGTAGAGTATTCCAAGTACGCATAATATTTGCGTGAAGTTGGTCTATATTTCAAATCATGATGTTATTTTCCCATTCACGCACAGCAGCTGTCCAGAGATTTTCGATGGGGTTAAGATCTGGAGACCTGGCTGGCCACTCTATGACGTGTATCTCTGGATGTTGTTCGAACCATTCTCGAACTATTCGTCTTCGATGAATGGGAGAGTTGCCTTGAACGAAAACTATTTCGCCTTCTAGATAAATTGCCCTAACCGATGGTAACATAACATCTTCTAGTATGAACACATATTCCTCAGACGAAACCCTGAGTTTACTTGGACAAGCTCCCCCGGACATGCTTGGCTCATCCAGCACCAATAACCTGTACTTATACGTCTAATGCGTTTTATGGTTTGGATATTTTCAAAATTGTATCTGGTACTATTCGCTCTCCACAGTGTTTTTTGGAAATCTTTCGAAGAGCAAAATGTTTTTTCGTCACTAAAAGCTGCCAATTTCGTCTTGCGTTGGCTTGACAAAATTGTGCTCGACGTCGGGCATGTTCTTTCGTTATCAGTGGCTTTCTGGCAGGAATGCGACTGTGAATTTCAATACTGTGTAATTTCCTAACCTCAGTCCTGATATTTCCAAGTAAGCTGTAGATTATCTCTAATCATGGTAGACGTGCAAAATGGTCTTTCTGCGCAACATTGCCTTATGTTGTTCTCGTTATTATGGTTTAAAATCCGGCGTCGTCCAGTACGTTTTCTCGTTTGTAAGAGACGATTATTTTTGATTCTCTTTGTTCCCTTCGGATCCATCTCCAAACTTGCGTTGACTGCAAAAATAAGGGAGTCGTAAAATATAAGTGCAATTTCTTAATTCGATTATGACGCCAAATAAAAACCTAAATGTCGTTAATATATTTGAGGAATTTCAAAATTTCTGCAATAAGCAAATGTCTCAATTTTTATCATGAAGTATTCTATTTCAATAAATAAATTAATATTAACCAATGCATACAATCGACTCTTTGATGTAAATCATTCCCATCAAATTAACAAATTAATGTCTCATATCAATGCTATGAACGCTTAATCAGTTGAAATTGATTGCCAAAAAAGTAATAATAGTTTGCAATGCCCTGGCGTTAGTTGTATGCATTCATTATTAAAGTATTTTTAATTAACACTAAACGATGATCGTTTTATTTCTGAGAAAAACTAAGTTTATTTCTTTGATTACATAGGTTTATAGAATACAAAAATCTTGTTTTTGTGAGCTGGACACCGCGCCAAACAAATTTGTCGTGCATATTGGTATATATTATTCAATTATTGAAAAAAGCTATTAAACAATTATTAAACATATACAACAGTACAAAAATTTCCTTCACACTTCCGCTTTTAAGAAAAAGAAATGTTTGTGATGAAATATAGTAAGCATTAAAACAGAATCAGAAATTTATAAACGATTTTTCGTCATAAAAATACGTGGATTAGCTAAAGTAAAAATTAGATTTAATCTTAAAGAACATTTTGTGTTTTATCTTCCCTTTGTTTGAAAACGTAAAGATGGTTGTTTGCATAATATTCCGTTCATTTTTTCTTTAAAAACCAACGGAAGAAATAAAGTTCTATGTGCAGGTCCAGTTTAAATAATAAATAAAGAGCGCTAAATACTGGACTAGGATTACGAAAAATTAGTTTTCTGCAACATTCAATTTATAGGTTTGAGCGATAATCATGGCATGACTACTTGAAACACGAAATAGAAATATTTTTTTTTAAATATACAGCGTTTTTCCAGAAAAAGCTAGTGTTCTCAAAAACGGGTGATTGTTACTAAACAGCACAGCATTTTATTTTTAGCTTTTTAGATATTTCAAAAATACGGATTTTATACTACAAACTTTATATGGCGACGCTTTAAGCACAAAAGCAAGATTAAATGATGTTCAATGATTAAAATTTCTATTTCGTTAAATAACTACACCCCAAGAGCAAATCAACCCTCTCTGCTATTTCAGTAACTGGAACACCGATCTGCCAAAGCGCAACTATTTTTCCTATGGTCTCCAAAGATACTAGCGATTTTCCAAAAGTCTAGTTTTAAGAGACTTATTTCAAAACAAAACATTTTAACAGTGACAAATAAAAGAAAGTTCAAAAAAGGTAAAAAAAAAGATATACTGATAGGCGTCTGTATGGTATGCGCTTATCTATAACTTTATTTTTAGACGTTTTCTTTCTCATTTATAATTACACGTATACACTCATAAACCACTTTTCACATTTTAGGTAAGAAACCTTTAATCGATTCAATTGATATAGCTAAAGCTAAAGTATATTCTATAAGCATTAATCTCAGTTCGCGTCAGCACTTTGATGTTTTGTGATACAACTGATTTTTGCTCAAGATACAGCACAATAAATTTATCTAGCGGTATCAAATCTAAATGCAACGATTGTGTGAATTATTGCAGCGTTGTAAATGATGCATTATTTTTGATAATCCATTAATTAATGTATCATTTTTTTACAGGATGAAGACTTTATTGTATTATTGCAATGTTACTTTAGAAAATATTTACATAGTTTGAAAAAAAGAAAAATTTTTTATCAATTAAAAAAATAATATTGAATGCATTCAGTAATACAATAAAAATTTACAACTACGATATTACGAATAACAACATAACTAAATTTATAGAAAAAACATTAAAATATTTTACTTTATTAAAGAATAAATAAAAAACTGATTTTTTGAATGACTAGTCAATAATAAATTTTGTGTGCTGCAAAGTAAGTAAAATCAAATACGAAATAAAATAGTTTTTTAAGTATTTTTAAACGTATTAACAATAAATTATCTCGTTTTTGGTCATTATCTATGTTATCGAAGGTGCTCCAAGCTATTTCCTTTATATAGAATTTTAATTTTTTTAGTTCAAAATCAAAGTACTTTTTTTTCTTTTGGCTAATTTAAGTGATTGATATAGAATCTAGGCTGTTCAGCTCAAAAAGGTAATATAAATAGGTAGACCATATAGAATCTATTTTGTCGGAAACCGTAATCAAATTATGCAAATATAATGCGTCTTTAATTTATTGTCACAAATTCAAAATTCACAATTGCCGCTTAAAACGAAATTGTTAAATTTTAAAGACATGATATCTATTTTTTTATTAATTATACATGTGAACATTATTTTGTAATATTGTCGCCCGTAGAGCAATTTATTATTTGCGTTTTTGAATTGAATTTAATTAGATTTTTGGTCTAATACAGGTAATATCTATTTTTTAAGCTTTGTAAATATATTTGCTATGCTACGTCACTTAGAGGTACCTTATCAAAGTTGTTATTGTGAATCACTTTTGCCAGTTAGCAATACTACCATTGCAAATTAGCGCAACGCAACATCTAATCGTCCTTCATGCGTCTTTATTTTTAAATCTTCGTTTACGATCGTGAACCTGATGTTTTGGTTGCCTATGTGTCAGAGGGACATTACTTTTGTCAAAAGCTGTACATCAATGACCATTTCTCGCCCATCTGTAGTAAATACCTCCAGTGTGTTGAAAAACATTACGACTTAAACACAATCATAGTTTTTGATGGATATCCGGCTTCTTGAAATAGTTTCTGATAAAAGCATGAAGGTGCCTTTATCTCAAAAGCGTTTCTTATCAAATGAGTCAAATAAAGATTGTTTAATCGCCATGTTTAACATCAAATTCGAAGAAGCTCATTTTCAAGTAAAGTTGATCAGAGAAGATGCGGACACTCTTATTGGCACTACAGCGTTGGAAATGTTCTTTTTGTATAATTCTGTTTATATTGTAAGAGAAAATATAGATTTGTTTGTTTTCATAACAGCTCTCGGGCACGATTATGGCAACATTTATTTCCGAAAACTAGAAAAAGGAAAAGCTTCCGAAAAAATATGCACCTCACGCAGCTTACAATACGATGAAGCTGTAGTAGACAACATTCTGTTTCTTCACGCATCATCTATTTACAATCAAAGAAATTTTTTAAAACACCCGGAAACTCTCGGTCTCTCATTGACACTAATGGTATTTTCAAAAGCGTGATGCTGAACCCGCCAGCATTGCTAAAACTGGTGAAATTTTTTTTATTGAATTATACGCAAAACATTTTGAAACCAATTCCACCTTTAACTCAATGTGGTATAACCTTTTTGCCAAGTATGCTGCAAAACGTACCTTCCATCTTGCTTCTCTACAACCAACAACCGAAACCGCCCGACAGCATTCATATAGAACGTACCTTTAAGTTCAACAGTCCCTTGTGTGCAGAAAAATCCACTAGATTGGGGGGGTGGAAAAAATTAACAGATGGCCTAATTGCCATAACTATGTAGAAAAAACCTAGTCCAGCTAACCTTCTCAATTGCATTTCTTGCAAATGTCAAAAAGGTTGCTGTGCCGCGTGCAGCTGTCGCAAAGCGGGTTTGAAATGTGTGCTGTTTGCAATGAAAATGCCTGCAGCAATGTAACCGAAGTATGTCTGGATGATAACTATGACGACGAACTCGACGTGCTTCAGAACATAAATAGTGTTGCTGAGGATGTCATAGAAGATGCGGATATGTCGGATGATGATTGCGCCGGTCTGCCGAGTCTTTGATTTAGAGAGTCAGAACTGTGGATTAGGTTTACTGGGGATACCACATAAAAAACGCGCCGACTTTTTTATCTCATAAGTGGTGCGGAAACAAGAAAAGTATCACAACTTACATTTTTTTTCACTTATAGCGTTGCTATAGGTGATAAAACATTGTCTCTCTAACGTCGGGTAACCGTTGCCAATAGTTGGTAAAACAAACTGCTTTATATTCTAAGGCAAAACAATTTTTTTCCAATTTGAGAAGCTATATCTCTGTAAATATTGATCATACAAAAAATAATATAGAGTTAAATTGTAGACAATTTTATAAAGAATAATTTTAAATAATAAATAATTTTTCCAATAAAAATTAAAAAAGCTGGCGTCGCAAGCGGCGCCACGCCGTGTTTGCAAAGTCAAATGGTCATTGAGGACCTCAACATCTAAGTATGTGCCAAGTTTTAAAACTTTCCGACTTTTTGCAAGATCATTTGTATTCATTGACTGGGCTATTGATAATAAACTAAAACAAAAATTAGGAAAAAGTATGCAACTGTTTGAAGAGAGAATAAACCAAATTAGTAGCTACAGCGAAGAAAATGTCAAATAGTTTCTACCAAAATAAATTTACCTTGCAATTATTTTTCCTTCTTTGCTAAAAACTATATTTGTGCTGTAGTAAATATAATTTTCTTTATAGTCATCTTTTTCAATTATGTTTACAACAACATATATTTTATTATTTCTGGCTGCACACGATAAACTGGTAAGAAACTGTTGTAAAAAACACTTAAGTATTGCAACATTACTTTAATTTAAAATATGTAGATACCTGATTATAGGTTTTATTTAAGTTCAAACACAAAGTTTGATTATTGTTATTTACAATACGAATGGCAATTTTATCTATTTCTTTGCGGGTTAGCTGAACTCCTGTTAATCCTCCTTCGGGAAACACTATTATATCTGCACCCTAAATTGTAATATTTGATAAATGATTTTTGTGTATTAATAAATTAAACCTGATCTGCAGCTTGCTTGATGAATTTAATATATTCTGCAAAAGATTCAATTAGGCGTCTTTCTACGTCAGTTATCGTATTTGGTGCAAACTCTACTACAGCCGCTCGGTAGAATAACTGAAAATAATTAATTTTTTTTTGAGTGCGTTCTATCTTCTAATGAGTTGTTTTGCTAATTGTTTGTTTCAAAGTTTATCTAAGCATTTATTTGCATCTTACATATAGTATCGCAGGCGTTTTATATGACATACTTCTGCTACAAAATGTTTTTGATTTTATTGAATCTCAAAAAATCTGTATTAGTTTGTTACAAAACATGAACCAATTATGGTCGGTTTTACACTGAACATTTAACCTATTGAAACGTTCCAGAAGTTATCCGCAAATGCAAGAGACTTCTCGAAGTTGTTATCCATCTTCTAGAAAATATACCGAAAGATAGGGAACACTCGAGAAGGATTTCCAAATGTGTATAAATACCGAAGAAAGAAATCTTAGGTCAGTTATTGCAGTAATGCGCAGCCTGTAGTGTTAAGATTATTCAAGTTGAAATACATTAGTCGTTAGCACGTGTGTGTACATAAATATACTGAGAATAATCTTGTACGTGATTTTAGTGTAAACAAGTTTGTGAAGCTATCCGCGGACTTTATCTTATCTTAATTAGTGTAAGTGTTTTTATTAAATATTAGTAGATTTAATTAGCTTGATTAATTTACAACTGTACATATTTCTAGTATAAGTAAAACATATTTTTAGTCGTTTAAATAAATTAGTTTTAATAATAAATTCGTTACACTATAATATAACACAATTTCAAAATTAAATCGGAGTTTAATGAAATGTTTAAACGATCATTGTAAAACCGGTTCTTAAACAAACAAATATCATTTTTCTTGAAACAATTGTCACTCGTCTCAACGTCTACACGCGTTTTTGGTCAGTTTAACTGTTGCCGTATTTGTCACCTTAGTCTACTAACAGTTTTTAGTCACAAATTCACAGCACTTACTCTAACTTTTGATCATAACGCCTACTCAATATATTGCTCCTCTGATTTTGGTCACAATGGTTAGTCTTACTTTTGATCACGATGTCTATCGCTTCTTCTGGTCATAACGCTCACTTCGGTCACAACGTTCATTCCAACTTTACTGTTATATTATTTATTTCAATTTTCACTTTGCACAGTCATTTCAAATAAACTTTTTAATTTAACAAATGTTTAATTTTTATTAAAAGTTTGGACAATAAATAACAGAAAAACTATAATATTAGCAAAGTCGTTTTTACTTAAAAAATAAAGGATGTATGAGTTTTATTTGGTTTAAACATGCGCCATACTGATTTCTGTAACATATTTGTTTTGGTTAAGTTTAGTTTTTAGTAGTATTGTAAAACGACGAATTTGATTATTGATATTTTTTTGTGAACGTTGGATCCTGTTATGAGAAAGGCCGTTTTCGAACTCTATTTTTACGTCGTAATTAAATCTGTTTGCATCTTCTTTCCACGCCTTTGTTTTACTGTTTTCTTTCACACAAGTTTCGATCACAGCCTTTATGGAAGTGGTAGCGGATTGAGTTTATAAATATATGTGATTTTGGTTTAAGAGGAAGTTAGTTGCCAGTCGTTCGAACTACCTTAAGTAACGAGATGTAGCTTGGGTTAGGGGCGAATCAACCCTTAAGATTTGGAGGTATCCGCGGAAGTTATGCAGAAAACAGTGAATTTTTAGTTTAGTTAATAGAGGTTTGTTTTTTCTAGTTTGTAGAATGTATGACTGGTAATCGTTTAGTTGTTCGACGCGGTTTTATTTTCGCCTTGGTGGTGGCTTATTGAAAATCTTCCGACGGTAACTTGTTGAATGGTTGGGGTTCCCTAACGAAGTTCCTGCTGACGTCAACTGACCTAAATCTAACCAGCAGTCCGTCTACGAACAAAATTTCAAAGTATTTATTAATTACCGATTAAGCTATTTATTCGCGAGTACAGTGATTGAAAAGCTTTGAAATTAATTATGATGAGCATTCACTGCTAGTTATCGAATCTTTCGTTCATTTGCTAAACATTTTATGGTGTTTACTTGTGCTAATTTTAATTTGTTTTTTTAAATTATTGTTCTTATTAAACAACAAAAATAAAAGACGATATGTAACCAACGTTTAAAATGCTTTACCGACGTTAAACCAGAAAAATTTATTAATTACGTACCATAGTGTTAAGAGTTTTAATTTTGTTTTATTTTATAGTTACGAAATTTATTTTATTTTGTTAGTATGCATTTTATTTTTTTTAATGCGAACCGGCCGCAACGGTGCGATATATTTTTCTTTTAAATAAATTAAGTTTTTTTGAAAAGCATTTTTATTTTGTTTATAATTTCATTGTAACCATTTTCTTCTTTTCATTCAGTTTTATTTTAATTTAAAACTTTATTTGCGTTAACTTGATTCAAATTTTAATGTAACTCCTGTTTTGCTTGGTTGTTCTTTTTTTTTTATTTTTCGATTTATGTAATAAATGTTAAATAATTAAATTCAAGGGTGATAGACAGCCCCACCGTGGACCCGCTATCCGGTGCTCTATCAACTGGTGTCGGCCTCTCGGGCGCTTGGAGCCTAGCTTAGGCACAAGTTGGTCATCAACATATTCCGTCGTGCAACATGTCCTTTAAGAAGGGGGGGGGGTGTGCTTTGGCACTCTATCCCCGCCTCGTTTTAGTGCGATACACTGTATTAAAGTAAGTTCATTTAGAGTGTATTCAGTATTCAACAGGAGCGGGCTTTTAGCAAGGGCCAGAAGTCTTTTTAAGGTATACATCATTCTGGCGCTCTTTGATTTTGATTTTTGTTTTTGTTTTCTTTCGAATTTTCCAAACTTTCACAGAATTTTGAATATAATCCACACCCATCTCCACTGAGCACCGGCAGAACCTTGCTTATGTTACTTCATTTTTCCAGGTTTTGCACGTAACAATATAATCGACTGTAATATAAACATATACATAATATTCTTAACATTAAAATTCGTTGGTTACGTTCAACAACCTGATTCTTTGAGCAATCAAAACGCTAAATTGAACACATAATTTAAACAACTTTAAACATTACTCCATTCGAGCAACCGGATGATCTACAAGACTATGGAAACAATTCTTCAATTTAATTACTTCACATCTATAACTTTTGGACATAGTAGTTAAGCTTAAATATTCCTTATTAGTTTCTCCTATATTAATTTATACAAGATCTTGCCAGTGGTGTGTAGATTCAAGCGATTAAATTTAAATTATTAGTGGATTTAATTTTATTTTATCTAAAATGGCTTAAGAATTAAAAACTTTAATAAAAGCGCGAGGTCATATTAAATCCGCAGTTTCTAAATTTAAAACATATTGCGATTCATTAAACTAATAAAGTAGTTTAACGCAAACGCAATTACAGTTAACAAAATTTGAAAGTAATTCAAAACAAAATCAAAGATTTAGATGAATCCGATAATTAAAAAAAATGAACGGGATTTATTTGAAGATCAATATTTTCATGTGATACCTAAAGTAGAAAATTCCATTCAAAAACGATCGTCAAATGCAAAAATTTCATTAGTAGAACAATCTCAATCTACAATTCAACTTTTGCGTTTAAACTTTCCACACTTTTCAGGTCATTACAAACAGTGAATGTCATTTTTTGAAACATTTAGTTCATTAATACACATTGACAGTAAATAAAACAATATTCAGAAACTGCATTATTTAAAATCGTGTTTGAAAGCCAGACCAGCAGTTTTAGTACAAAACCTAGGCATGTCGGAATCAAATTACTTAATAGTTATTGATTTACTGAAACCACGTTATGAAAACAAGCGTCTTATTAAAAAAAATCACGTGCGACATCTGTGTAACTTGTTATTGGTAGTTAAAAACTCATCAAAATCTTTACAAAAAATGCTAAACATATGTAATTTAAACTCAAAATTAATAAAAAATCTAAATAAATCAGTTGAACATTAGTATCTTTTGTTTATTGAAAACGGAACGTTGAAATTAGATTACTTAATAATTTGCGAATGGGAATTTCCCACTTTTAAGAAACTCCCCGATTTCTTAACAGCAAATATAAATTACTCGAATTTCGGAAAATTGCAAAATTCTTGCCAAACTCAAGCAATTCAATAAGAATACGTTGCCACAAAGGGGAAATAAAGCTTTCACATATGTAGTTACGTGTAATTATAAAATATTATGTCATTTTTGTAAGCAAGAGCACTTTATTAATCATTGTCCTGATTTAATAAATCTTACGGTTAAATCACGAATTGACGAAATAACAAAACGAAATTTTTGCTTAAATATTGTTTGCGATAAAATCACAAAGTTCAACATCGCAGGTTCTTCATGCGTTGCAAGCAATGTAAAAACAAACATCACACATTATTATATGTATGCGATTCATTAACGTGAAGGACTAATCAGATAACGCAGCAAGATCCTCTATCTACCGTTAGTAATTACACTCAAGACTACCAAAATTTACAAATTTTGTTGTTAACCGTAGTTGGTAATAGTAAATTCTGTTTAATTCAAGCGCTGTTAGATAGGAAAAGTCAATCAAACTTTATTTCATTAGCTGCTTGTGAAAAATTAGAGCTCAAATATAAAAACGTCTCAATGCCAATTACGGGTATAAACCAATCCGTATCATTCGCAAACACATAAAATCACATTCAAGCAATTTTAATACAAGTTATTCTTGCTTAGTATTAACAACGATAACAGAAGATTACCATCAATATCCTTTGATGTTAATCAAATACAGCTTCCTACAAATATTAAGTAACCCGATTCAATAAAAGCGCGCCTATCAATCTTATGATTGCAAGTTTAGCAAAAACAAGCGATAACGCACCTTATTTATATGAAACTAAATTAGGGCAGGTAATCGGTGAAAGTTTTGCGATCAAACAATCTCGGTTTAACGGTTACGGTTCTCATGTATCAATACAATCGATCGATCAGCAACTTTGAATCTGTTAAGAATTTAAAGATTGTGAACTGCAAAATAATTTAAACTCGCGGCAGTTAGGATGCGAAAACGCAATTGTTACTACTCACACTTGCGCTAAATCTGGACGTTTCGTCGTCAAACTACCATTCAAATTTATCACACTTGTTTTAGGTAATTTGCGTGAAGTCTTAAAACGTTTCAACACATTAGAATGTAAATTAAATAAAAATTCTGATCTTAAAATTGAATATACTAAATTTATAAGACGAAGGTTTCATTTAAGAACATGGCATTTAATCAGAAATCAAGCTTTTGCTTACCTCATTGTTCGGTGATAAAAGAATTTAATTCCAGTACACGTCTATGTGTAGTATTTGATGATTCTATAAAAACTAGCGCCTGTATAAGCTTAACGGATGCTCTTCTTATAGGTTCAAAAATTCAAGGTGAATTGATTTGCATCTTAATTCATTTTCGAGTTTTTAAATACGCTTTTTCTGCGGACTTAACCAAAATGTACAGAATGCTTCTAATAGCCCTGAAAACAGTGGTTTTTAAAAGTGACAATGAAAACGACCCAGTTCAGACGTTTAGCTTGTAATGTTCAAATAATCTTGCAGACGCGATAAAACTACAAGAACAATTAATTAACACATTAGCAAAAACGGGTTTTGAATTGAGAAAGTAGAGGTCAAACGACATTAGGCTATTGTCAAATTCTTCTATCAACGTTAAAGGTCGTATAAAACTACACAAATAGTCTGAATCGAAATTACTTGGTTTAGTTTTGAACGTCAAATAAGATAAACTAAAGCATTCTATAAAAATTTATTTGTCTCATAGTACTTCTCTTGCTAATTTAATTAATTCACATTTAAAATCTTAAGTTATGTTTCTGATTATAAGCGACTTTCAGCTTAGACCACGTCGTAGTTAAACACCCAGATTTAGTCTCTCCTTGAGAGCCAAAACAAGAAGCAGAACTTGGCCTTTACCGAATTGTCGTTCGTGAACCTAAATAACGAGGCTCTAAAACACGCTGAAGTTTACAAAATTCCTTGTTCCTGTGGACCAAGTTATATAGGACAGACGGGACGCTCTATTAAAGTTAGAGTAAAAGAACATATGGCTGATTGCAAACACCGCAGAGTTACTAAATCAGCAGTGGTAGAACACGTGTGTAATCATGGACACACGCTAAACTTTGACCAAATTGAAGTGTTGGCTAGAACTTAACGCTTCTTCTATTGCAGATAAAATAAAAACATTGGAATTCGTTTTTATGTTAAAGTTCTGAAAATACATTTTAGAAGAATTCTATAAAGTATCTAAAACTCTTCAACATCCGAAGACAATCATAACTGCATGTTCCAATTTATATTCTACATTTATAACATTTGTACAAGACACTCGAAACTAATTTGAATACCTGGAACAGACAGCAAAATAAATATTACCAAATTTTGATTACAAATCCGGAATGTCTAGAAAACGGAGAAGAAAGAGACAAGATAATGATGGGAATTTGACTGATACTATTAAAAAAAACACTATAAAACATCTTTCGAATAACATCTTTCATTTGGAATCGCGATATAGGATATAGAAGTATTTCACACATGAATTATTTTTGACTAACATGGAAACAAGAGAATCTGTTGTAAGTAACGTAAAACAGTTGCTTAATAAATACCCGAATGATTTTAATACAGAATTTACTGCTAAAATGTTAAATTGTTTTATGTACGTGAGAGACACATCCGAATACAAAGTTCAATCACGAAAGACTGTTCCAAGTTATTTTCAATGACAACCTGTCTTTAGCATTTCCTGTTGTTGAAATGTCTTTACGCATATATGTAAGTTTGATGATATCGAATAGTACTGGGGAGCGATCGTTTAGTAAACTGAAGCCAAAAAAAGATTATTTGCAAACGACTATGTCTGAGGAAATGCTAGCGGACTTTAGTACGATCAGTATGGATATGGAACATGATAAGTTGCAACACCTTCAGTTCCAGGTGATCATCGACAAATTTTCTGCAGAGTAAAGGAGAAAAAAAATCTAATCTATACCACAAGTACAGTTTTATTTATTTCAAAATTTTCAAAATGTTGAAGGTGTTCAGAAGCACAAGATGTTAAAATAGATATTTTATTTAAATTTATGTTCCAATTGTACTTAATTTTTTTTCTCATTAAGTAATTTATCTTTTAGAAGGAAGGGGGGGGGTTCCCATCACAATGTTGTGCGTGTGAGTCTCTTAATATGTGAATCCGGCTCTGCATTAGAGTTAAGTTAACTACATTACTTTTATTTAAAAATACATAATTTTGTGTTTTATTTTTAATGATATGTATTTTTAATTTAAGAGATTTAATTGATAGAAAAATGTCACGAGAAAGAAAAATAAGTAAAATAGTTTCATCATGATTATTATTATACGAATCGTTTATTTTTAAAACATACTAAGGGTCATTTTGCAAACTTCGAAAAAATCGTTTTCCTAATTGAAATTTTGTTGGTTTTTTCATATAATACATTTCAAGAAAAAAAGTATTTCTTTATACCAAAGCTTCTAAAATGATTGAAATAATGCCTAAAATGTAGTTTTTAATAACGAATGATTCATATCGTAATATACATTTTGCTTCCTGTTTGTTAATTGAATTTTATTTATATTTTTAAATAAATATATACACTTTTGTGTACATAAATTATCATTTGTCTATCTAGATAGCCATTATATTTTTTAAATGTAAAAATAGTGGTTTTCTCTAGGAATTTTTATTTATTCTAATTTCTATGTCGGTTTCTATTACATTGAATGTACACATATTGCTATGAATAAAAAAAAATTGATGACAACAATTACAATAAAACATAAATTTCATTTTAAAATTACGACAAATCTACAAGCAAAATACTCTTATTCAATGAAATCGTCTCCACGTGATGTCATGCGCAAACCGGGCTCGATTTTAGCCACTTGGATATCATATCTCTCTAAGTTAAGTTAATGTACCTCAACATTAAATACTAATTAAAATATTCTATATATATACAGGCTGTATCAAATTTCGTGTTAAGTACAGGGATCTCGCTTATTGTCAAAGATGGAGAGTTGGTTAAATGGACAAAAATAATCTTTAAGTTATGCCTAAATAAATTCAACAAACAAAATTTACCCCTTCTATAAAGTTTTTGAAATATGGCGGAAAATAATGTTTTTGATTTTTAGCTTTAAAATTGTTATTTGAAGAGGTATTTAAAAACTGAAAAAACTTTCTTATCAGAACTTTTTCTGCTCTTTCAGATGATGGCAATAAATGTTTGTTATCGTTATTACTTTACTTTATATCGATACCAACTTTTGTTTTTTATATAGTAGCCATTTTAAAATTTTATGCCATAAAATAGAGAAAAAAATCCTGATTTCAAAAATGTATAACAAAAATCAAATATAATCAAAAATAAATTTAAAATTTAAAGAAAACCGTTTTAATTGAAAATTGATTAAGTTGGTCCACAGAAAATGAAGGAAGAATTATGGAAGTTAGACCACAAGTTCAGTTTAGTTTAAATGTTTGATGTGGAATATTTAATAATATGATTATCGAACCTATCATAAATGAAGGACACTTAAATTCTGATATGCATCTCACTTTCTTACAAACCGAGTTTGAAAATATAGACAATATTGCCTTAAATCAACTCAAATTTTCAACAAGACAGTGCCCCTGCGCACAATGCGCAAGTTGTCCAAAATTAGTTAAACCAAAAATTTCCAGACAGATGGTTAGGAACAAATGGACCCATACTTTGGCCTGCGAGGTCTCCGGATCTAACACCACTAGACTTTTACTTTTAGGGTTACGTTAAGGATCAAATGTATTCTGTAACTTCGATCACTGTTGAGCAGCTAAGAGAGCAAATTATTAGTGTACGTAGAAATTGTCCGAGGGCTCACATTAGACGTGCTTCAGAACAAGTTTTGAGAAGATGTGTAGCGTGTTTAGAAAAACAAGATCGTCATTTATTGTAGTTAAATTTAGGTTATTTATTAATTTAGAAATGTATTTGTTGTTCACGGATATTGCTATTTATTGACACTTATTAATAAATTTTTAATCTGAACGGTTAAATGTTAAACTTATTTTTGATTTTTTTATGAACATGTGATACCTTTTTGTAATCAAGATTTTTTCTCTATCTTATGGCTTAACATTTTAAAATTACTACCATATGAAAAACAAAAGTTGGTATCGATATAGAGTAAAGTAATAACGATAACAAAAATGTATTACCATCATCTGAAAGAGCAGAAGAAGTTCTGTTAAGGAAGTTTTTTCAGTTTTTAAATACCTCCCCAAATAACAATTTTAAAGCTAAAAATAAAAAACACTAATTTTATTATCTTCCGCCATATTTCAGAAACTTTGTAGAGAGGATAAATTTTGTTTTTTGAATTTATTTAGGCTTAACTTAAAGATCATTTTTGTCCATTTAACCAACTCTCTATCTCTGATAATAAACGAGATCCTTGTACTTAACACAAAATTTGATACAGCTTGTGTTTATATATATATATATTTTTTACCTGCATATATTTTTTTATAAATTAGGGGCAACGACTATCGGATCAGCAAAATTATAATAAAGTTACGAATTCTTTAGGTTCACTCATAACTAAGAACTAACGTTAACCACAAATGAAACAATATTTACTGATGAAATAAAAGAAAATGGCATGACTTGTAAACATGAGTCGTGACGTGGCGGTATGACCAAGATAACTTTTGTGATCAAAAACTATTAGGTTGATTAGAAAAAAAAAATTATTCCGTTAACAACAAACCCCATGCGACTTCTTTGGATTTTTGTTTTAATCAATGTACACAAAGTTGTTGTATTTAAAATTTCTTACTTTTAAAATTATATCATATTTTTATATTAATATTTTATATATGATTAAGTTTTGAAGTTTGAACACAAAACTATAAAACAGCTAAAAAAGAAATCATAATTACTATAAAACATAATATACTTACAGTTTGGCCATTTGTGTATGATAATATACAGATTACAATAAAATATAAAAATAGCATGTTGTTAGATTTGTTCGTTTACACAGGCAGGACAGAAATGCTTATCACCTAAAAAACAATAAATGTTATCATTCTTTATAACATAATTTGTATTCAAAAAAGGTACGCTTATCAAAAAAAATAATTTAAAAACAAATATAATTTTCGTAAAATCTTAGCGATCATAAAATGCTATTAGGTTTTAATTAATTTTAAGATTTACTTCTGCTTCAGACTTGATCACTTTGTAATGTTTCTGTTACAACACTTTAGTTTCTTGTAATGTGTACTTTAATTTTTAATAACGAAATAACAAAATATATATTTTTATAAAATTGGTTTTGTAAAAAGTATGTTTATTTACCATAAGAAACAACAGACCATTAAAAAAACAACTAACAGATAATATGATACATTGTATGTTTATTTGCGATTAGATAACAGCGTGTATTGTGTTTGAGCAATTTCATTTCCGTATAGGTCAATGTCATTACCGTACAGGTCAAAGCTATTACTGTACAGAATAACGAATTATGAAAGCATAATTTAAATGACGTGTACGAATATTCCGTGCATCAAAATTCTAAAATTTAAAAACAGAATTATTTATAACCGTGTGGGTGCTATTGCATCGGTTTCAACGGTACGTAAAGAGTAAAAAAGGTTTGGTTTGTAAATTTAATATTTTTGGTTATGTTTGTAAACATTGGTATTTAGTGGCGATTTTTTGTAATTAAATGGGAACATATTTAAAAAAAATAAGTTTAAGGTACTTAGAATAAATTAAAATGCCTAATTTGCAACTATTTCTTTGCTTGCAGATTTTTCTTTTGATGGGAAACAATCATCAACAGTAATTTATCTAAATTTTGCAGTGTTATAAAAAGTTTGTAAGGATCAGATATTTGATTTGTTACTGAAATTTGCTCAAATTAACTTAAAAAAATCAGTATTTATTAATATTGGTAATTAACTTTTTTGCATTTTCTAAATGTTCGTTATGGAAACATTAGAATAACTTTTACTTTAAAATAGTGCTACTAAAACTACTAATTTTCTTATTACCTTCTTAGTTCGTAAAGCTCCATTCCTAATAATAACACCCATTAATCACAATTTTTTTTATTACGTTTGGTTATAACAATTTATTCATTGTACCTTTGCCTCGCCCTCTTTGACCTCGTTCGTTATTAAAAATAACTACATTCGTTGTTATAACCTAGGTTTTGTCATTTGTTTTCTTTCAGTTTGCCTTTAAGTTACGAGTAAAAAGGCACATAACAATCAAGTTGATGAAAAGACTAAACAAAGTACATGAGGTGGTCCGTAAAAACACAAATTGCCAGCGACAGAATGAAGATCATATATGACGTCAAGGCACAAAACGGTGAGTTTTAACCGGGCGACATGGTGCGGTTGTATAATTCTCAAAGAAGACATGGTTTGTCGCGGAAATTGCAAAAGCAATGGTAAAGTCCTTATGAAGTTGTGCAGCGTATTAATGGAATCATATATCGCATTCGAAAAACACCCATAGGCAAGCCAGAAGTGGTGCACATTGATCGCCTAGCTCTGTTTGCTGGCGTTAACAGTATAACCCAAGACCAGGTCCGAAACATTGTAATAACAAGCAGAACCAGGAATCAGATAAAAGAATTGGATTTCAATAAGCTTCTAAGGATGTACAAAGGTTCTGAAAAGGCTAGGTTTAAAGTTACAACCGAGGAGCAACACGATCTGTACCAAACAACAAAGGATTACGCCATCGCACATTGCGTGAACGAAGATGTTGAGATATTCAAAGAGATTGCAGTCGTATTTAACCCGTTAAGGCTTAAGCTAAAGTTAATGAAAAAATAATAGTCATTTAGCTAAAAACTATATTAAATACGTAAAAGCAGAAAAAGGTAATAAATAATTTTAAAAAAAATTTATTTACGTATATTTAAGTGTACGAAAGATAGTACAGTGAGCTACTGAGATCTACATTACATTTATTTTTGAAAAAAAAAGTGCAGTTATTTCTTTTGGTTACAGATTATTGTTAAATGTATGTAATACTGATAGCACAATGATATTATGTGTATACAGCATAAAATCAAGAACTGTTTGTGTTGTGGAAAGTGCAGTACAGTTTCAGTGCTAAGTGGTGCAGAGAGCAACGTTACACTTGTTGCATTTTCTTGTGGTTTACATGTGACACTGCTACTGCAAAGTGCCCTAGAGGATCATGTACTACACTTTCGGGAACTGTTGTTGGAAGTTGTCTCGACGGAGCAATGTTTTTTTTGCGTCAGCCGAAGATATGTTCTGGCAAGTTCTCGACTAAACTCCAATAATTCCATGGATTCTTCATTTGCTAAACGATGTAGAGTTCATGCGTTTACCACTATTTACCATTTGTGTGAATAAAACCAATACCACTTTTTTTCTTTTATGGAGATTCTGTACACATTTGTATTTTGATCATGCGGATCAACCTTATCCATGCCATCATTATAGCTACCAAGTAATCTTGGTCTTGCGAACTTACAGTTTTGTGGTGTCAAAGTTTGTTATTGCGCAAACAACATTGTTGTCCTTCCAAGACACGCATGATATATCAAAACGCGTTTTTGCCACCGTGTGTGAAGTTTGTAGCAGTACCTATCTCTACTACATAACATCCAATTTTTATATCCAAATCTAATCGGTTCTGCTTACAAGAATGACGGCCGAAATATTTCACCATAGATTCGTCAATAGACAAATCAAGATAAAACATTCCAAACTGAATGAATGATTGGTTCAGGAAATTCACATTTTTTGTAGACGACAAATTAAATTCAATAACTGGTTCCACGGCCTCTTGAAGCGTTGAAAATGTTCCACAACCATATTTATCCTAGCATCTACATTTGAATTGTTAAATTACAATACTACTTTTGATTTCTTTTTCATGTAACGAAGCTTTGAAAAAACTGATATTATTAAAATTCGTCTAAGAATTTACTAATACTTTTGGTGTAAGAATCGCTAATTCTTACGTCGAAATAAAGAATATACTATTACGTTCTACTATGGTTCACGAAAGATTGGATTTTGCTATCATTTCGATCGAATCTGCTTTGATTCAAGAGTTACACATGTGACCGCTAGTACATCAATTTTCAAAAAATAAAGCGCGTCAAGTACAGTTTACTTAAAATATGTTCTAATATTATTATAATATATTACTGTTGTTGATATTTTGGCTTCGTTTACTAGATTGCTAGCATTTAAAAATCAATATGATCAAAGCAAACAAATAATGTTTACTAGAATTGTTTACAACTGTATCGTCTGTAATTAATTATTAAAAACTACTTTTAGATTTTAGTGTAATATTAACAGCTTTAACTCGAATTTTAAAAACGATTCTACGTTTGTACTACGTTATCATTTTAATATGCTTTTTTAAATGATTTTTACGTGTTTATTGCATATTTTTTTATTGTTTGTAGTATTTTGTAAAATAATGTTTATTAAATTATCACAAAATGGTCAAACTTTCGACGACGAAACGTACGACGGCTGAACGAAAAAACGGTCAACGCCGAATATTCGACGGCTAATGATTGAATTCGGAGGCGATTTAGCAGTATGTACGTTTACTATCGTTTTAAGAAAACAAACATAAGCCAACAGAAAAGAAATAAATACGTCATGCAATACAACTCTGTATTTTATATTAGTCAGTTTTTACAAATGCTACATTATTTAAAAATATGAATATGAGTATCAGCAATAAGAGCCTTAAGCTCTTGCAATTGCATCAAGTACTCTATCTGGAGTTTTTCTGCAAATTGGAGTACAATAATAATTATAATTTTAAAATAACGGTAGTAAAAAGGTTTTTTGTACCAATCAACGGTTAGAGTTTTGGAATGTCTAGCATCGGCTCTTTAGATTAAAAGCCTCTAATACAATCAATATTAAATATATTATATATTAAACAGACATTATTTTCATATGATCTTTTGAATAACGTTACGCCACTGAATTTAATAACAAGATTGTTTTTATAATGAGATAAACCGCAATAAAAATAATTAGACATTTTATCATAATAGAAACTGACTCATCTAAATGGACAAATGCGTGACATTAATGTCTAATTCAATTAATACAAACGACATTGAGCAAGTTTACTAAATTTTTTAAGCATGGTTTAAGTTTCAGTGCAACGCTTGTATAAATTGGTCAATATGAATAACGCATTCTTTTATTTGTTTATGCTTTCCGTGCATTTTGGATGCATTTTTTCAATACGGGTAAGCATTTTTTATTAGTTATGTATTTTTCATTCGGTTTTGCTATTTAATGATCAATACTAAAGTTAATATTTTGTATACTATAAATATTTATAGAGACAAAAATATAGTTTATGTACAACTCTATAACAGATGAATCGTAGATGGTTAAACAACTTTTGGTCTCCGGTTGCGAAAAGCATAAATTTCTATATTGTGTACAATTAAAACTTCATAGAATAAAAAGTATGTTTGATTGATGATATAAGTTTTTCTCAGGAATTCAGAGTTCTAATGTTCCAATCTACAATAGGAAACATTAGAGCCACTGAATTAAATATTATCAATGTCTTATTTAATCAGTCATCTCTCAAAAGTCGACATTAGTCCGGTTTACCGTTTGTATTCTTCTCGGTTAGGGCTGAAGAGAACATTGTTATAAACAAGTGTATTTAAGTGAATTAATTTACTAATCACATCAGTTGTAATTATCGAATATTTATAACCGCTTATAAATTAATGCGCCAGCATTGGTCCTTGGTCAGAAATCATTACGTCGCGTAGAGAATATGAATGCTTTCCTGGAGTGACCTAATCTAATAAACAAATAGTAAATATTGAAACTACGCTAGAAGTTATCCTAAATTGACTTAGCTAGACTGCACATTAATGCACTAAATACTTACTCTGAGACTGATATAGACATAAATTAATTGTGATTTAAAAGTGATGCAATCATTTTATTTTGATTATAAAATATGAAACAGACATTCTATGAAACATCAAATTTTATGGAAAGCAAAAAAATCTCAAGGAATGATTTTATTTTGCAACTGAGAACACACTCCTAGCATGGTTTTTATTCAATTTACAATGTTAAAACTTATGCGGAAGAAATTTTGAAAAACTAATGTTTTTTTTTAAAGAAATATTTAACTTTCGTATATTAGTCATATTAAAATTTACCACCTAAAAATTATTGGTCTAAATGTGCCGTGCTTCTGTCAAGTGTCTTATGTATATGTATTTTACGTATTTATTGTTGTCTCAGATACATAACGTGCAAAATGGTTAACTAAATATATAAATTTTACACGTATACATAACTTTTCTTAAATATTCATCAACGAATACGTAAAATGTTCGATACACGGGCGCTGTCAAGTTTTCGGGTTTTCAGCCTCTTTCGCAGTCGTCAGCGACTGTAGATACGTCGACCGCTAGTTTTGAACACAACGCTGACCGTAACCACAGTGCCGATCTCTCCTGTGAACACTATGCCGACCGTGAACACAGCGCCGAGCTGGTGTTTTTGAAATGAAGCCGGTCATAGACACAGCGGCGACTTGCAGCGTATACACAAGACTGACTGAGCCCATAACGCCGACTCGTAAAATATATACTTTTAAAGGACACAACGCCGACCGTCATCGTTGGACACAACGCCCATTGTGTTCACAACACCGACCTTCCAGTTTGGACGCTACGGCTACTGCAGTTACATAATAATGTGGACACAATGTCGACCGTGGGCACAACACCGACCGGATACACATCAGAACTTGTTTCAAATTTCTCATAAGAATGTACATACAATACAATATAATAAAACTGTTACAGCTACGAACAAATTGAGTTAGATATTTTGACAAACCATCACAGGTACACTTGGAATTTTACTGAATCGCTATACATGTATTAGGCTTATCGAACAAATAAACCAGTAGTTTATTGCAACGTAGATTGTTGTTATTGTTGATATTTGGTTTTTTTGCCAAAAGTTTTGAGTACATGAACCCCTGTTTTTCACAGTTTGTTTTTGGTGGCCCAATATTTGAATTTTTGTAAACCTCTTTTTGACAACCCTTAGGGCACAATTATATATGATTGTGCGCTAGGATTAAGAATCGCATCGCATCGAATTAGCTTAGATTAGACACAATTATAAATTTATCCAGAAATTTAGTTTTGTTGAAAAAAAAAATAACAAACGTGAAAATAGATAAATCGCCAATTTTTGCATTTTGAGTTAGAGTGACGTCACAAAACTTTTCCATATATCATTAAAATAATTTTTTTGGATAAATCTGTTTATGGAAATAATAGAAATTTGACAAGTAGTCAGCTAATGTGCCGAAGTCATTAAAGGTACGGTTTCTTATTGGATATTGCTAATGGCCTGCCATACTAGAATGTATAAATATATATAAATAAATTGTCGTTGCCCAATTTTTACTGTACCTACTTAGTTTTGAGTGTGTGTAAGTTAAGTAAATATTAGTATTATGAAAATTATAGCTGTGCCTGGTAATATAAGTGATTCTACATAATACACTTCTAATGCTGACAAGGGGTTTTTATATCGAATAAACAAAACTAAAAATGGAATTAAATTTATCATCTGCGCGGAGAAAAAACTATCCAGCGCGGGCTTCTACTACCGTATTCGCATTTATAAAAATTACTTCATAAAATGTTAATATATAGATATCTTAAAAACCTAGTTAATGGTGGTGGTTTGTATATGCTGCTATCGTTGTCAATTCATCATTCTGTCATAAATTCAACGCAATTTCAATGCTCAAAGCATCAATTTAGTTCATCTATAATTCATGAAAGCGTTATACATATTTTTTCGTATTGGTCATTTTGCAAACGTTGCGTAATATTTTTTTTGGCAATTATTATTCTGAAGATGGCAATTTATTTACTAATGTAGTTATCCATTTAATCTATTGGGTATTTTACGTAAAAGACAATTTGTAGATAACGATAAATGATTTTAGACAATAATAATAAAATTATTTAATAATAATCCAACGTTGTGGAATAATAATAATTATTAAAAGTAAATAGATATAATTTTAGACATACAAATTTCACCATAGAACATATTAATAATTTTTTACGGTAAATGGTGTATATAAAAAAAATATTAAGATATAATTTCTTTTTATTTTGGCGGTATTATAAACTAATCAGCACAATTTGCCGCATCTTCTTACGCACCGAAGCCTTACGAAGAATGTCCGTTTTTGTCAGATGAAGTATAACGTGGTATAACCTCAGTTTTTTTGTTACTTTAAATGCTTGTTAAAACGATGTCTACTACCATATAAAAGTTTAAAATATTGTATTCCAATATGTAATTTGTTTTTTTATAAGTTTAGATCTTCACTAAACATAGTCAAGTTAAAAAATATAATCATTATTTATACTGTGCATACTTGTATTAATCAACATGGAAGCATATAATTTAATGAATACAAATTTTATAACAGAATGATGAAATAATCATGTTATGTGATATGATTTTGGCATCACAGTGGCATTCAGCTTTCTTATAGATGGTATCTGATGATGATATTGATGCCTCAAAAATGATAGTGACAGTTTATAGATACCGATTCATGCAGAATTTTCGACACAAATTTTGTATGAAAAAAGTGTCTAATTGATACCCAAGAAATGGTGTTAAAAAGATATCTTTTTACAAGAATTTTGCTATATGGGACCTATTATTTAGCGCAAAAAAATAATCTAGCACAATATCTTTGTTTATTGTTCCCACTACATCCATTTTGTCTTGCTATCCTTCAATTTCTTTGGTAGAAGTTCTAAACTTGTCCTGTTAGTATCATCAATTATTTGTTGTGGAATATTATTTTCCATGCTTTAAGCAATATTATTGCAAAAACTATTGAATTATTGCTACTACAATTTTTCCTGCGAAAGGGCGTCAATAATTAATTTCTAATTGCTTTTAATAATCAAATAAACAACATATTCATGGCAACATGGATACACAGCAATCATTTAAAAAGGTACCTAATGATTATTTATAGTCATATTTTATAAGAATCAAAAGAACAGTAAATGATATACTATTTGAAATTATAATTTTTACGTTTTGTTCTGCAGAGCTCTCCTGACTAGGGTTTATTTTAGTGTTTTAAATGCCACTTAAGACACTTATACAATAAATAACTATTAAATTACGTATTCAAGATTTTGATACAAAAAACAAATAATTTTTATTCAGGTTTAATGTAAGTAATGTTATCGTGGTTACGTCAGTTTGTTGTATATTTAATTCTTTTTAGGTGATGCCTTTTACCTGTTCTTAATTCAGATTATCTTTGTAAAAATAATGTTTTATAACCTAAAGGAGTAAGATATGGTAGTCTGTCACATGGTTTTGCAATAAATTTTTTGTTTATACAGCAACAGTTTTTCTACACGAAAGGATTAGTAAGTAACTCAAATACATAGCGAATCTGAAATAATTCCTTTTTTGCATTAACATATTAGAATTTTTAATTTTAGCTATAATGCTGTGATGGGAGCTGTTTAAAATGTTAGCATTTTCTTGCTTCCTTATTAATTATTTAATCTCCTTTTTAATAGTTATACGTAGTTTTCAAACTATTGCTAATTAACTAGGTATTTTTTTCGCTGAAAACGATAATAAACAAAACAAAAAAAAACGAGTTAATTTAAAAGGTTTCATTTTTTTAATTGGGACACGTTGTATAGGTAATTTAATTTAGAATAAAACTTGTCTTATAACCTAGAGTTAAGAGAATCTGGTGGTCTTCGGTCCTTGTAACTCACAGAGACGCTTTATTGTTAATGTTTGGTGTAGCGTGATCGGCTCAAGAGTTGTAGGCTCTGTATTTTTAACTGGTGAGTGATATACCAAAATGTTAACTACAAGACTTCCAGATTTCTTGAATGACCTGAATTTAATGAATATACAACATAATGTTGGTGAGATTGATAACCCATTACAAGATTTTTTTGATGACAAATATTTATATTCTACTATTTGTAAACATCCTCAATTATCACACATTGCGTATGGATTTTTTCTTATAAAAATCTGAAAAATGATATAATAATATTGAGGATTTTCAGCAAATATTCATTCATACTGTCATTAGCATTGATGGTAGAACCATTGCCAAGGCTACTAGAAGCGTTATTATTAAAGTGAGATCGTAACAAATTGGTTTATATATATTTTCTACCCGATAACAAACTACCGCTTTGTCTTCTAAAAAGTAACAAGAAAAAAAGGAAGCTAAATCGGTTAAACTTTAACTAATGTATTCTGCTACTACTGTTTTCCAAAGAAATAAGAAAGTCTTTTATAAATTTAACTCACGAACAATTAATAATAGAACCATAAAAACACAAAGCTGAATCAATTAAGCATTAACAATTACATGCAGTCACGAAATGTAATTCTCAAAAAGCGAGACGTGAACGTTTAAATAAGTATAACAACAGAAGAGTTACTGTAGATCTAAAGCTTCCTCACGCACGTAGCTAGTAGTTATGCTGCTTTAGTAATATTGCTCTCAAACTTTTGAGCAATCTAAGTTTACAATTGTCGACTTACTTTTGTCAAATTTTGGCGTTGAATACGAATAAATAATTAAAGATACTTGATCGGATCTAGTCAACGTTCACAAAATCACACAAGCTTGAATTAAGCTGAACGCTGCACTATAGACTCGACTGAAATTAAAATATGAATAATGATCTTAAAATACTAACATAATTAATAATGCTTAAGACTTAGTATATAATAGAAATATAGATAAATACGTAGCACTGCATACAGATTAATAAAGAATTATAAAGTAAGTAAACCACATCGAAAACGAGAGTTGACATCTAAGGTAATCAATCTCACAGTAATTATACCAAACTGAATTGGTCTACTAGGTATAAGACATCATTACATGGGGATTAATACTTTCACCCTTAATAGTTGGGTTTGAATAAATCATCTTAAGCCTCCACCAAACTCGATGTAAAGAAATTTAAATTAGCAAAAGCAGCAGCAGTACAAAGAAAATCGATTTAACTCTTTCAATGCAAGTATAGGATTTTTATTTTATTCAAATTGTTCAAAGCATAATTCTTCTGAAGAAAGTTTTGTATATTGTAGTGATGTAAACGTCTTGCTGATATATACGGGCTTGAAGACTTATTAAGCAAGTGATTGACGTCTTTTTATTGACGATATTAAACATGTTTCAAAGCAGTTCTTTTACATAATGGCAATAAACATGCTCCCATTCCAATTGCTCACTTTACATGTATGAAAAAGAGGCAATTTAAATTTTTTTGAACACAAATATATTCTCCTATGAAAGACGGACTTGTTGGTGAAAAAATGTAATAAATGAGCGTTTGGTTCCCAAAAAAAATTAATTCTTTTGCACTTGGACAAAAACTTAAAAATCTACACAAACATGGTCATTGTTTTCAGTGTATTTCCAGAAATTTTCTGAATTAAGTACTACTAAAAAATTAATAGCAAGGACTTTTGATAAACCCTGAATTTCTAAGACTAAAATAGAACAACTTGGGCGAAAATCTGTTGTAGCCGTTGCATAAAAATTTCTTGGGAATTACAAGGCTGTCAACTATACAGTATTTGTTGAAGAATGTTTAACAGAAATTTAGGAGATTTTATCGAAGAACAATTTCACATAAGAAAATCATTTAACAGACGATTTCTTGATACATAATGTTAAAATAATATTTATCTCTATCTATTTAGAATTATCTATTTATATTAATTTTAGTAATTAAATTTTTTTATTACTTTAGTGGTTTTCAATCGATAACACATCACATTGTTTAAAAAATCATAGATATTTTAGCCATGTTATTCCAGTTTTTCTTATACATTGCACTCCCCTTATTAGAATCACGGATATTGTTATCAATCAGATGTTATCACTTTATTAAAGAACGAGCCGGACGTATGCTACTACAAAGAAAAAAACACAGTTTATAGTAATCATAATTTCGGTTTATGTTACCAATTTTTTTTTGGTTTACTTCTATACATAAACAATAATCTATTTTGCATTAATTGTTTAGCTGAATTTTCTAAATGCACTTGTTTAAAGTGAAAAATTGTTAGTTAGTCGATACGATAACATAAGCTCAATTTGCCATATTTCGATGATATCTTAATGAAATCGAGAAGAAAAATTTCAAAAAAATTATAGCATGCTAGGAAGTCAATGCAAATGTGTACATATCACTTCAAAGTGGTTTTATGACAACATAACTTTAAAAAAAACATGTAGACATTCCTTTATCATTCCTTATAGGAAAGTCGTGTGTTGACACACGTTTTATGAAATATTTTATTTTGACATTTTTTTGCTTGTATTAATGCTATGATTTTACCTTCTAAATTAACAACCTATTAATCAGATACGCGCTGTATGTATTTACTGCTTTCTAAATAATAAACATTTATCTGTTTTTTATCTGAATTTTGGATATTGTTATCATTCTGTTATTTTTATCAAAAATACAAAGTCCCACCGTGATTCTATTAAGTAGCGTACACTGTTTTTTTAAAACTTTTTTTATAATTGTAATAATATAAGTTTGTTACGTTTTTTTTATTTGTGGAAAATAAAATTATGTTAACGTATACTTTGCTTTATTAGGATTCGTACAAAGCAGCAGTAATAGAACATAGTCCTGCAAATACTGGCAATATACACATAAGCCTCGCTACTAACCTAAGGCTGTATTTAGAGTACGTCGAACAAGCTGCTTATCAGGTAATAACAGTACCTGAGCTATAAAAATGTCTAATTTAACATACGGTTTATTTCAGGACGTTGAAATTATTGTGTTTCCTGAAGACGGTTTAATTGGTCGAAATGTGCGTGCCAGTGATCTTCCGCACATTAGCACAGTAGTGCCTGATCCCAAAGATCACATTTCGCCATGTTTAGATCGTAGTGGAAGTTATGCAAGCGTTAGTATTTATTGCATGATATCATTTAATGTTATCTATTATTTTTTTAGTTTTTAACGGAATTGTCGTGTGCTAGTAAGAGACATCAAATTTATGCAGTCGTTAATCTAGTCGAATCAGTTAGTAACAATGGCAAATATGCAGTTTATCACAAAACAAATGTAGTTTTTGATAGATCTGGTGTAGTGATTTCTAGGTAAGTGAATATCAATTTATTGCTTATTCTTTAGTGATTATGTCAAATATAAGATTATGATTAACTTTAATATGACTAAAACTCTGTTCTACAATTTTCTTAAAAACGGTTATGTGTGTTAAACCAGCGTTTGGTGAATATAACCCATACAAGCGTATAGTATGTTCTTGATTCTTAAAGCTTAAGCACTCTTTTTGATCCTCGACCCAAATTTAGAAAAAGCCAAGCTAAATGCTGATAAAGTAAAAGCAATGATATAGCAGAAAGTGTAATCATAAGAAGTAAAGTCGATAAGTCAACAATTATTATTTTTTTCTTTTAAAATTTTATCTATATCGCAACGTATCTACATTTTTTTTAAATCTTATTTACTGCTGGAAATAAATATCTAACATTTACAAAAAAATTAGAAAAAGCCTTATTTATATAACATGTAATTTTAGCTGTAAACACATAAAGTGATTTCGATAGTTGGGTAATTTAAATGATTTTAAATGCGATTATAAACTTGTGATACTAACGTAAATAATTGATTTTTATGCAATGATGTAATTTCTAACTGACCGAAATGATTGTAATTTATCTTTATATAAGCAGTAAAACGGACTACATATATTGTTTTGAGAACTTACGTTCTCGTCGAAGATGTGTCTTGATTTAATAAATGCAGAAAATACACTGTCTATGTAGCTGCTGCACAATAATAAGAGGTCTAATATAAAAATTATATTTGCAAACACCACTAATACTACATATATTTTTCAAATTATTATTCTAAGTAACCGTCTCAGACCGGGAGTTGCAAGTTGCTATTACATTGGAAGCAAAAATAAAGCTTTGCATTCAACCTTCCATTTCCTATTAATTACAGGGGCGATTCTTATTAGTCGATAATAACAAAAAAAAAAGTGTCCAGTACATATGAAACAGAAGAAACAAAGAAGCTTTAACAAAAAAAACCAAACCTTGAGGAGGTGGGAATATTATTGGTACCACAAAATTATCTATTATAACATTATTTATACAAGGATTATTCTTATGAGAAAACAAATATACAATAGACAAACATCTTTATTAACTAGTAACTAATGCTATAATAGAAATTCTAACTACAATAATTTCTTTGAAGCACGACATATATATTGTCAACTAAATTCTTTAAAAAGTATTTGGTTTTCAATTGTAAACCATCTGTATTTAAAATCAAAAGTTAGAATATAAAAATGATAGTGTAACATATGTAAATAATACAGTTGCCAGTCTTAAAAAAAACTATATATTATTTATGGAGTAAACGTATAGAAAGTATTGAAGTTCTTAGTTTTTGAAAAGAAACTGATATATAAAAGAATTTATAAAATAATATTTATGAAAATATTTATGTTGAGATACAAAAAAATTACAATTGTCAAACGAATTCAAAAATATGTATAATTCATTATATAACAATTAACTACATAAAACATACACTGACAGCATTCATTATTGCTGCAAATACAACACACATAATTACATTTCAGAGTGTATATAACAGCTTAAGAACTCTCAAAACTTATAATGCGTTGCAATTAAAACAATCGTTGCTAGTCTGCTAAACTGACAAAGAAGGCTGTAGAGCAAAGTAGATTCCATAACTCCATAACTCATCTTACCTTGTTTAGATAACTTCATCATGAAATAGTATATTGTATAATGAGTAAGGAATGGTTGTCATTGCCAACGAGTATGAAAATTTGCAACCGAGCCGAAGGCGAGGTTGGCAATTCGTACGAGTTGGCAATACATATTCCTTACGAATTATACACTATACTTTTTCTACGACTCTATATTTAATTAGTAATCAAAGTTATACAGAATTTTACGAAAAAAATAACGCAGAAAATAAATAAACTAATTTAAAAATTTGTATTGGTAATACCTAAAATGACAATAAAAAAATTATGTCAAAACTTGTATTTATTTTATGTCAACTTGACAGCGTTTATACTATTAGTTATCCGGTACTTTTATTTTATTCTTGTTTTTTACTCATCTCTAGTTAAAGAAATGGTGAGTATAATTTACTTGCTTTAAAGGCATGCAATTTTAGTTAACTTCAAATCATTTCGTATTTGAATTTTTTTTAATACATTAATTTCAAGCATAACCTAATATGAATGAGCTAGAATGGTTTGAAAAGTACTAATGATTCAATGACAAGATTTTGCTTTTGCAGCCAGTAAGTAAAAGAAATCTATTCATGCGAAGCCTGAATCGTTAACAATGTCATCAAGTTCTGACAAATGTTGATATGTGATAGTTTTTCCTAGAAGCTTCAACCAAATAACATGTGAATGTGACTTACAAAGCAAATAAGGTAAATTTGTAAATGTTTAAAGATAATTTGTAATTAATAGATGTTATTTTTAAGAATCAAGCTTTCCGAACTAAGAAGGTAATAAAAACATCGTAGTTAAAGAATTGAAAAAAATACCTTTTAGAAAATGCAAAATAGTTAATTATTCTAATGGATCAAATATGCTGTAATAATTTTTACTGCAAAATTAGTTTAAATATAAAAAATGAATTGTTAACAAAACACATTGTAGGTAAAAGAAACAAGCGATTCAGTGCTTTTGCTTATAATTGCATCTAAATATATAATTTTTTCAATGTATAAACCAGTGGTTTGCATTAGTCTTGTAACAATTGATTGTATTTATGTTTATCTTGTGTTATTTATTAAAACGTAAGTCCAAAGTGTTTGTGATTACATTTTTAAGAAGGTAGCGACAATGTGCGAATACATTATTTTTACAAGATTATAATATAATGTAGTAAAAGTATACATAAGTACTTATGAAAACTGCATTAACATAAGGATAAATAATAACAAACAGATATCAGGCATGTGCGGAACAAACATTTTGATATCTTGCAACTATCGATGAATACCAAAAGATAATTGGATACTTCTGAATTGTCATGCAGTTTAAAAAACTGATAAATGTTCTAATAAATACTAACTTCTTTAACTTAATTTGAGCACGTTATCATAAAATGAGTAATTTTATTTTAAGGATTAAATTACTTAATCTGTTCATAACACTGCAAAAATCTGGTAAAATACTGTTAATATTTCCTTCCCATCAAAAGAAAACCCAGCAAGAAAATAAGTAGTTGGGTTGCAAATTAGAAGTTTTTATTTGTTCTAATTACCTTGAACTTCTAAAATATATTTATAATGTAACATTATTCGTAAAATTATATAACATAAGATTATCTAACAGCACATCATGTTGTACACAACCTTAAACTTTCAGTCACAAATACTGCAATAAGATGTATTGTTTGTCAAATCTTTTAATAGTGTTCTCAAATAAACCGTGATTAAACCTATGAAAACTGTATTATTGTCTTTTCTGAAGTAAACTGATTTTTATAGTACATTTTTTTTTAAATTTGAGTAGCTAGAATCCTTTCAAAAACTTTTGATACTATAAGAAGTAATGATATGTTTATGTTTTTTTCATAACACTAGAATTAAGTACCAATGCTTCCTTAAGTGTATTAGGAAAAGAAGTACAATTAATAATGAGTTTATAAACAGTAATAACTAGAGTCGGAGTTTTCAAGCAATATGCTTAAAATGCCTAATTTTGCTTATTTTAACCTTTACGATTACTGCTTTTATTAGTTAAATTAACAATTTTTTTCTGAACAAAGGTCATTGTTAAATAAATCTAGGTACATCTAAAGGTCATTCCTTTATTGTTATTCCTTTAAGTAAAAGATTTTTGGTTATTTATTTTTTATAATGTCTTTGTATTTACCTGCTATACTAAATATCTGACGGCGTTAGAAACAATTATAACTAAATTAAAATAAGAAAATGATTCTAATTAAAAAGTATTAACAATCATTCAAAATGACAGCAATAACATCAATGTAACATAGTTTCGTAGTAAAATATGCACGTATTATCATGTATTACATAGGTGGAAGCGTAGAAATCTTTCTCAGTTTTAAAACACATCTTATCAGATAGAAAGCAAAATGTTAGAATGTAAATTTATAAAGCTTCTCGGATGATGCTTCCCGAAGACGCAAATATCACATAATTTATCATCACTTTGAATTTCGACACTTTGCATTTTCAACACCTTTTGAATGTGTTTTTTATTCTCGTGGCACAAACGTTCATGCAACCACTTGTGTTTATTCACAACGAAAGCTTCAACATTATTTGGTTTACACACATGCATACTTAACACAGAAAGTCCTGTATTTTTTCGATTTTTCGCTAGTCCCACTACATTATTTTTCTTAAACGTACATCAAATACCATCAGCAGCAAACGCAAAACCTTTTTCAATAGTTTAAACAATAGGAAAGAAGTTTTTCTATTTTAGGCACAAACCAAACGTCTTTCATTTCAACGTTAAGAGCGGGGTTTCGTCGGCCATATTTAAACTTAGAGTGTAATCTCTAGTAGGTGCTGCTTTAACGGTGAAGTTATTAAAATTAAAAAGTCATACTACTGTGAGCCAGGTAGCGCAACAAAAAGTATTATAAAATGTGTA
Organism: Aquatica leii; assembly: GCA_035610365.1. NCBI lineage: Eukaryota > Metazoa > Arthropoda > Insecta > Coleoptera > Lampyridae > Aquatica > Aquatica leii. The sequence continues at coordinate 55,633,525 of CM069432.1, forward strand.
AAAGCAGCATTTTTTTACAAATAAAGAATTAAACACTATTGAAAGCCAGGTGGCGCAAAAATTATAAAAGTTTAGTGGTGGGAATAATTGCGATTATTTGCTTGAGAATGTTCGTTATCGCACGACTATCATTTTTGCGATAGTTTTATCAGTTAGTAAGCTAAATGCTTTTTACCAAGGAATTTTTATTACAGCAAACATTCTTAAGGCTGTGTGCCCGGAGCAGAAATCGTTTTTACAATTGTAGAATTGGAAAGATGATTTTTGCATTCAACTTTTGAAATTAAGATGTCATTCCCGCATGGTTTATTCGCAAACAAGTTTTTATAGACACTACTATTCACGTCTTTAACAGGTTAAGTGTATTTTAAGCCGTGCATTTCCACACTACGCTTAAAACCCTCTAATATAATGTCAGATTCCATTGCCCTAGATGTTCTTGATCAGTTTTGTAACATTTGTGTTCGCCCACTAATATGTATTTCTTGGTTTTGCCTTTTCCCACACAGGCAATATTTGTTCCTAACGGCGACAAATAATAATTTACCAGTGTTGGCACCAACAATACATGCCACACCAGAACAAGCATCATACTTTGTCTTATAGAACCGTTTCGATCACGCTCCATCGGCAACGACCGTTATATTTACCTATACTAAAAGATTAAAACTAAAAAATAAATAAAAACTACGTTAATTTGCAAATTTATTTTGTTTTGATTGCTCGACACAATAGTTGATCGTTGAGTCTTACAAATTTTAAATTTTCTTGTAAACAGTTCTACAAAATTTCTTTGTATCTAATTTTTTAAGAATTTTGCCGCCCTGTCAAAATGTTTAAATTTGGAAATGTATAACGCCTATACATACTATTGGTATCATAAACTTTCATAACATAATTACCGCACTACGTTTAAAAACACAACCGCTAAACTTGGCAGGGGATGGTACAATTTTAAATTACGTAAAGTAAAAAAAAAATTCAAAATTTTTAACGTTTAATAATTTATTGTAGTCTTATTCTAACTACTATTTCTATAAAAACAGTGTTAGCCCTAAAAGCTAAGAACAGTCTTTAAAGTAAAACTTTAGTTTTTATGAAAATTTTGCGTTATAAGGCTAAAAAAGATGATTTAAAATCACATTTGATTTCACCAGTGGCGCCATCTTGAAAAATTCGTGCTGTGGAGCCCCCTCTTAACTACACTTTGTCTATACGCGTACATTATTTCATTATATCCCACTTCTACTTCTCTCGGAAAATTAAATAGTTCATAAGTATGAAAATATTCCTTTTGCTTTGTCATATGTGCAGATGCGCACAGATACATAACCAACAAATGCTTCACCTACAGGTTTATTTGAGTTTTCGGCCAATTTACTTTACTTAGGAGAATTTTGACTTTTTTTCCTGTTATCTTTTTTGTTCACTGCCCTTCTTTTGCTGAATTTTTTATTTTTCGCCACAGTGTGTTCTGACAACGGAGAGATTCCCAAACACTGTTGCACTCGAAATATGCTACCTGTCGCGTTGACAGTATTTGACTCACCACAGCAAATCCGGTAAACTAGTTTTTACAAGATTTTTTCATTCTTCGTATAATTTGTTGAAGTTTTTTTGAAGACGTGCTATGGACATAGCCAATGTATTCTCTGCTGTCCTTTTCACTTGTAAAGAACTTTTTTAAAAAACAGTCAACACACTGTCCCAAACTCTGTTCGTACACAGAGAGACATTTGGTCCAGATCAACATTTATATCATTCATGCTCCTTACTAAAGTAATAAAACGTTTCAAACGGAAAATTAATTAAAATATATTTAAACACAGCTCACGTTTGGAGTAATCTTTAACAAAAATAATTTAAAAAAAAACAAAACAAAAAATAGTCATCTGTCACTCAAAACAGAATTTACTGCAAAAGCTTTCAAAGACAAATTTAAAACTGCGTAATAAAAAAACAATTAAACATCGAATTTTAGCAATACTCATGACAGTAGAATTTTTTTAATAAAAACCCTTTATGTTTTTGGATATTTTAAAAGAACATGAAATTCTGAATAACAAATGTTTTATGCACAACTACTTCCAATTTAAAAATAAACAAATGAAAAGCGTTTAAAGTTCTGATATTTAACGATGATGTAATTAAGTTAACGAGGTTCATTTTCTATAAAACAGTTGTTTGGCAACAAAATTAACAAACTTAAGTGTATGTTGTTTTAGCAATTTCCTAATGCAATTTCTGTTCAATTTGCTAACAAATGCCGTTTACTGAAAAATGCGATATGCTAGAAGCATAAGACATTTCTAGTAAGAATTTAATAAATGCTCTTAGCAGTGGCGGCTGGTGGTCAATACTGCAGGAGGGTCATTTCAAAATTAAAACTTCAAAAATGCTTTCTTACTCAATAAAAGATTTATATTTCAAGTCCATTTAGTATTTTTTGGAAGGTCATTGACCAAATGACCTAATGGAGAAGCCGCCACTGGCTCTTAGGCATTTCTGTTTACCAAAACACTTTTCCGGATCTTCAAGTGCTACATCCGTTATACTTTTTAAGGTAAATCTGTTAAGATTTTTTGCAACGTTTCCGGAAAATCTATTCGAAACATATCACTCGGGAATTGAACGTGTAAAATAGAGCCGTTTAAACGATTATGGAAAAACATAACTTTTATCCTTATAAACAGAAGAAAGCTCAAACATTACTTTTCGGAAATGCAGAAAGAAGCCTGACTTTTACAACTGGTTTATTAATTTTTTGCAAGCAGTGATGCGTAAGACATTTGTTATTTAGTATTTTATGTTCTTTTAAATTATCGAAAAATATATAAGGTTCCATTAAAAAAATAGTATTTTTACGAATATCGATAAAATCCGATGTTCAATTGATTTTATGATTACACTGTCGTAATTCACTGAAAAAATGTTTTAACTGATAATTTTAACTCAATTTGTAGTTTTATTAATAAAAACAGATAGCAATAGTAAACAGATAGTTTCGAACACTGTGTTATAAATATTTGATTTGCTAATAATATGGTTGTTTGTCTCATTAAAATAGTTTAGACAATCCTTGTTATTATTCAACTTTGAGCTTTTTTTAATTTTTTTTTTATCGAGTGATTGTTAACGCTTAACTTTTTTACCTTATAATAAGATTAACAAATGTTCTTATCTTAGCACAGACTCCGGCCATGGATGGCTTTGGTATAACAAAAAATAATTATTTTATAGTTAAATATTTGTTTTAGATATCGTGAAATTAACACGCATGATGAGATTAACTACGTACCAGGACCTGACACAATAGCTGCTTTTTCAACGGACTTTGGTGTAACTTTTGGTATTCTTATCTCATACGATATAATTTTCAAAACTCCTGCACTGGATCTATTACAAAACGAAAACATTACCGACATTGTTTATTCTTCGGCTTGGGTTGGACAGCTACCATTTTATGCATGTAAGTATTTTAATATTAATAGCAAATTATTACATTACATATGCATCTAGCAAACAGTATCCAACATGGATTTTCAAAATCTAGTGGTATAAACCTTTTGGCAGCCGGTTTAAATGACCCAGCAAATGGCAACGGTGGTAGTGGTATATATTTAGCCGATGGTCGGTTACTTTCAACATACGTTTCCGGTGGAAAAACGTCCAAACTTATTATAAATAATGTTCCAAAACTAAAACTAAGATATGACGTTTCTAACATTTGCCAAGTATATTATAATTACTTTGTGTAGAGGCTAACTGCAAAAACTAAATTTTAGGGGTCAAGCACTTTTCCAATACAACCGATGAATGTGGAAATACCAGATATTAGACTTTTCTATACATTACCCACAGATTTAACAAATTATACAGTGAAGTCATTAGATCTAAAAAATCAAAAGGTGTTTGAGACGATTTGTACCAGCAGTGATTTTTGTTGTTCATTTAATATAAGTGTAAATAAATATTCGCCTATTTGGCCAAACTACAACTACAAGTACGTATGTGCTTTTAATTAGAAATAAGCAAATAATTTTTAATTTTTAGACTTGTAATTTACGATGGCGTTAGTGCAGTATCTAGTACTAAAAGTATAGGTCTAAGAAACTGTGCATTAGTGGCGTGTGCTAATGATAGTGTTGAATCTTGTGGAGAGAGAAACACAGTTCCACCTACTGGAATAAACTTTCTTGATATATCAATTTTAGGTACGTTTGATAAAAATAATGCAAATTATATGCCGATTACAACAACCTACGATCTTATTCCATCGACTCAATATGCTTTTTGCCAGAAAACTAAGAAGGACGAAGTAGATATAATTATGTATACAACTCAAGAACACGATTCTTTACTAACGTTTGGTATATTTGGACGCGTTTTTGCAAATGACAATAAACCAGCTGGCGTTGCGGATAGTGCCAGTTCTTTTACAGTCAATAGTATTTTTATATGCATTTTTAGCGTATTTTTACACTATTTAAATTAAAAAGATTATAATTTTATGGATAAACACATTAAAAATATATTAAGTGCTATCTTTTTATTTACCCGAAAGAGAAAGCTGATTAATACTTAATACAAAAGTTTACTTGATATGACAACGCATCTAATAAAAGATTATTTAAAACTCAATGTTTTGAAATAAAACTAGTAAAATTTAGAAACATATGTGTATCTAGTTTTTTGTTTTGAATACATTAAGACTTTTATGTACGGTATAACCAATGCATTACCAAAGATTTTTTCCTTTAACCTTTTTGCTTAGAAAGTGCAAAATTAAACTTCAATGTTACCATCAATAATCTAAAATTTAGTAAAAAACATAAGGTTGATTTTAATAAAAAACTAATATACCAGCAATCTAACGAAATAAAAGAAGTAGAGATATGTTTCAACTCTCGTTTATAAATTTTAATTTTATTCCATTGAAGATAAATTCAAGATTTTTAATTTTTAATAGTACTTGTTGATCAGGAAACAGACATTTAAATGTATTTTTGTCTTATTATACAATTTGCTATAATCAACATCGTCAAAATAATTATTTTTAATCATAAATGGTAAAATCTAGACACTTTTTGAAGTAAAGCCTTCTTTAGGCGCGACTTGGAAGTAACTCACTTCTTACGGAAGTAACGCTTACGTCGCAGCTCGCGTGATTTCCGCGTTTATGACACTTGTATTTTGTTGTGGCTATCCACGTGTTTATGAAACGTTGTTTTAAGTTTTTAACTAATTTATTTGAAGAGTGAAATTTTTTTTAAAAGTGGATGCGACACGGCTAGAAAGGATCGTGGCGATGGCGGCAGTTTTCTCCATTTCGGCAACTTCTTCGAGCATAAACGTAGCAGGCAATAGACTTTTCCTGACCCGATATTCTGCTTGGATGGTAACTGCATACCAAGACTTAAACGTCTGTTCTTCGGAAGACGACCATCATCATATTTCGAACTATCCTCATCCAATTCAGTTTCCTCGACCAACCAACTTTGGGTACTGCCAGTTTCTTAATAATGTGGAACTTCAATTCTCTCCTAAGATTCCATAATGCTCGCTACAGTTTTTTGTATAATGGCTTTGCACGTAAGACTAGATAAAAAATTAAGTGTTGGTCATCACGTAGTTTTAAAAGCTTTCTCACCGCCGGTTGCTATCTTTGTAGTTTATCTAACTGTTTAAACTGCTTCTTAAATACGACTGCAACTCTTCTGGACATTTCAAGATCCTCCCTAATGCATTATGCGATGGTGTAATGTTTTCTTGTTTGGAACAGCTCTTATTATTCTTCGGTTGTAACTCTGAACCTAGCTTTTCCAGAACCTCCGTATGTGCTCATAAGCTTATCGAAGTCTATTTCATCGACTTGATTTCTAGTGATTGGTATGTCATTAGGAAAAGGTGCAAGTACTGATCTTAGTATGATTTTTTGATTGTAAGAGTAAACCTAACTCTATTTTGTAAAATAATTTATCGCCACCAGAATGCGATTGTTTCCTAAATCAGATTCTGGGAACGGACCTGCGATGTTAATCGCTACTCTCTCTAAAGGGCTTCCCACGTAATACTGTTTCATTGGTGCTTTGCGCTTTTTTGCTAGACCGTTCCATGACGTCCTTTTTGCAGTTCACTTAGTACAACCTTTCTAGATCTTTTTCCAAATGTCTTAGTAACGTCAAAGTGTCCTGATGTACATAACATAATCATGCAGATGTTTCAACACCTCTGGGACTTGGCTTTTCGGAACTACCAACTGCTACACTGAGAGAAATGCAGTGCGATCTACATAATACTACGTAGTTGTTGCTATAATACTTTATAAAAAATCTCTAACTGCAGTATTTGTTATTCCTTGTATATTTACCTATTTACATGTGCAGAATTATTATGTGCTACTAACACATAATAATAATAATGTAACATACTATACAACTACGTACAGTCAGTAAATTAAAAATCGAGACACTACCCACAAAACCATAAGTTCCATGTAGGTTCGATAAGCATTCCCAAATATTCATTTCTAAAGCATGCCAATAGTAGTTTGTGTATGGACTTCTAATAACACACTTAATTTAAAACGTATTCTATGAGAATGCCTATATAAGAAGAATAAAGTACTCTAAAAGATTCTTTTAAAAACACTTCTATAGGAATACTATATTTAATTTAAGAAAGAAGTGCTTATAGCAGACTTAAAATTGGCAGTTGATTAGAATCACTAAAGTATTACAAATGTAGCATTCTCATGGCGTTCCCATATTGATTCTATAACGATGCATATAGAAGGAGAATAAAGTACCCAAAAAGATTCCTTTAAAATCACTCCTATAGGCCTTCTATATTGATATAAAAAATAAAGTATTTATAGCAGCCTTGACAATGTATTAAAATTCAAGTATTACGATTAACATGATAACATTCTTTTAGTGTTTTAGTACCTCTAAAATCGGTTTAATCGTTCTTTATTTGAGATAAAGAAATATAATTTTTAATATCAGAAAAAACCGTTTGTACAAGTTGCTAAATTGTAATACCTAAACAAAAATAACTTCCTGTAGAGATTAAACGCCCACATCTAAATTTTGTTGATAAAGATATGTATGCAATAAAAAACTTATGCATTCGCGTTTGATATTGTAAATGTAGATAAGATACTTTGATTTCTGAGAATTGTGACGAGATATATACCGACTACCGAGTTTGATTCACCAGAAACGCTTCTAAGTAAGTACTTATACGGTTACGGGTAAACGCAGTTTTACGTTTACGAAAGGAAGACGTCTTCGGGTTTAGTTTTTTTTTGTGCTGAATTAAAGAAGAAAAAGCTATTAGATGTTCTGCTGATTTAAGTAAAAGTAAGTACAAAAAGCAACAATTGAATACATATATCTGTTTTTGTACGATCTGCTTATCCACGTTTTAGCGCTTTATTGTTATTGTTTATTTTTTACTTGGCTTCTAGTAATTTTTTTAGAGCAGGGGTGGTCAACCAGCGGACTTAAACTTAAAAAGCATTGTAATAAAAAAAAATTTATTCATAAAAAAAAACATATTTTTGCTATGAATCTAGTGAAAATGCATGCGACTGATAACAGATAATAAAAAATAATTAATCGCATAATTTTGTTATAGAGTTAACCCAAAGTTGATTCAAAGGAGTTCCTATAGATGTTATTAATGAGGTGTTCCAATGGCTACGTCATGGCAAAGCGAGATTAAAAAATGAAATAATTAGGATGATGCAGCAAACTACAAATTCGAAAACCATTGATTAAAAATTATTATAGTTTAGACAAAGATACTGTACAAATTTCTTAATAAAGAATGACTTAAAACTAATCATTTCATGCTTTTTGTGTTTCTTATGGTATGCTATTAAAACCCTGTAAAAGCATGCAAATCAATTACCTTTTAGTCGTTAACTTTGTCATGCTATTCTACAACATAGAAAAGTACTACATTGGCACTATTTTAAAGCATTCTAATGGAACGTAAAAACTTCTACCTTTGGCCTGCTTTTGTACAACGTCTAATAGGACTCTATAAGCACTAACTGTACAGCATTCTACTGGAGTGTCAAAACCTATCTCTAAACATAAACCATTCTACTGCTACAGGAAGGCTTTCAGTAATATCAATACTGCCTCTATGCTTCTAAAAGCATTATTATGGAACCTATTTGGTTTTGTGGGTACCTGCGTCCGAATACAAGAATTTAGTTGTTTAAATGGGGTTTAACCCTATCAATTACAGACCCCAAATAGATTCAGGTAAACTATTTATTGTCCATACTTTGCAATCTGCTAGTTGTTTTTACTAAAGAATGATTTTATCGTTTACGTTTGCAATGTAGTGCTTTTGGCGGTTACATTTTTAAAGAAATTTAAATTTGGAAATGCATAATCAAATTGCTTAGTAGTTTAAGCTTGATTATTAAGATAAACAACTAAAAGACTAAAGTAGATTTAAGAAACGCACAGCATTATTATTAACAGATATAATAATAAATAGATAATCCACATTTTTTTTAAAAGCAATTACTTCATTACATCAGCATATCATTGCTTAAATACCTACTAATGCTAAATCGTTGAAGACGAAACGGGTTATTGAATTGTTACGATCATTTTATTTGTTTTGATTGACTTTTTGTCATTCAATTTAGATCGAATAAATCAAATAGCAGAAAGCAATTAGTTTTCCTATAAATTAGACAAACCGTTAAAATGTAAAGTAATCGTATTCAACAAAAAATCGTCTACCAATGTTTGTTTTCTTAAATGTAGCAAATTATTATATTCAATACGGTAATTTTTTACAGACATTTTTAACTACAAGTGATCATGAATTAATATTTTTTTCTAAAAGTGCAAGGACACGCTTTGTCTGCAACAATATAGCACCAGTAGGTATTTAAGAAATGATATTCGCTAATTAGCTTTTGTGTAAGAATTTCTTAAACACAAGAATCATATATATCATTAAATTTCTTTTTTAGTTATTTAAGTTAATTGTCAAATTTAATTAATAAACCAACAAAATTCCAAGATTAAAATAAATCTATTTAGAAAACGTAACAAAAAGTATACAAAGGTCATTAAAAGTAACAAAAGAATCGTGAAAATACCGGAAATGTATTTATTGTGATGATAATTATATATTGTATAAAAATTTCTTAACTCATGGTATTTGGGAATATTGATTTAAATCAACTAAAATTTAGTCTATACTAGTTATGCACGTTTTCACACTCAATTATAATGTATAATAAATTCCAGAATTTCTTAAAATCGCAATCAAAACAATTTGTCTTTAAAAAAAATAGCATTACAAATTTACAATTAAGTAAGAAATCTTTTTTGATTATTATTTTGTCACAAGGTAATCTTAAATTCTGACTGTGTTATAATACCTAAATGTTATGCAATAAACTGATATTCATATTCGTTAATGAAGCGTTTATTATACTAAAATATTGTATAACCATATGGAGCATAAAACTAATAACGATATAAACTTCTTTGTTTTGAATACATTCCTTTAACCGTCTGGGTATGGATGCTATGAAGTGATTTAAATATTCCACACCAATTGTCTCCCAAGCATTTTCAATCGCTCTATCTAATTCATTGCGATTTTTAGGTATAAAGATGGGACCTTGTTGTTCTTGAAGATATGCACCATGCACTTTGCTTGTTAGGGTAACACATTTAGGTTATTTTTTGTAACCAACGAGGAACCATCGTGGATGCGTCTATAGGCACATTGCCCTTGTAACAAAAAAAAGTGTCAAAACCATTGTGTCAAATCAAGAAAAATTAAGTTTATGATATATAACAGAAAACTTATTTGTTGAAATACATAATTTCTGTCATGATATACAATTTCGACAGACGGCTCCATAACATCCCGCAATATATTCAAATAGCCCTCAGAATTTAGTCCACCATCGATGATCCAACAAATTCCTGGACCTCTCAAGCTAAATCAACCCCACACATTCACAGAAAAGTAGCCACTACGTTTTGTTTTCCTAACACTATTTGCCCCATAACGATTTTCTCGGGATCAATACGCTATAACAAAAGAATTGGAAAAAGTTGACAGGTTTAATTATAAGATATTGGCAAATAATTGTAGAAGTGGGGAGCCAAGTTTCCATACATACCGATGATAACCCTAATATATTTTAATGTTTCGATCGTTATTTGAAATGCCTGCACATATAAATACTGAGGTAAGGGTTCGAATTGAGGCAGAGTTGGCTAATGGTGTTAGTGTTCGCGAAATAGCGCGTATGTTAAATGTTTCGCGTGCTACTGTAGGACGTGTGCGTGTTAAATGGCATCGTGAACATACAATTGATAGAGTGGTAGGTAGTGACAGAAAAAGAATTTCCACTGTAGCTTAAGATGAAGCATTAAGAGCATATGTGATTGAAAATCCATTTTTCACTTGTAAAAATGCTATACGTCATACAGCATTTCCTGGATGTGCAGTAACAGCTTGTGCAAGATTGAAAGACAGTAGAATTAAAGAATATACAGCTGTTTCTAAAGAGAAACTTAGTGAGCAAAATCGAAGAAACCGCTTAGAGTTCGCTAGACAATATGTCAACCAGCCATTGGAATTCTGGAATAATGTCATTTTTAGCGATGAAAAAACCTTTAAAAGTTTTAACGATGGCCCTGTTAAAGTGTATCGATCTCGAGGAAATCGTTATGAGGCCAATCATGTTAGAGAAACTAAACGTAGTGGCTACTTTTCTGTCAATGTGTGGGGTTAGATTAGCTCGAGAGGTCCAGGTATTTGTTGGATCGTCGATGGACGACTCAATTCTCACGGTTATTTGAATATATTGCGGGATGCTATTTTTTTTAAAGACAAATTGTTTTGATTGCGATTTTAAGAAATTCTGGAATTTATTATACATTATAATTGAGTATGAAAACGTGCATAACTAGTAGACTAAATTTTAGTTGATTTAAATCAATATTCCCAAATACCATGAGTTAAGAAATTTTTATACAATATATAATTATCATCACAATAAATACATTTCCGGTATTTTCCGATTGTTTTGTTACTTTCAATGACCTTTGTATACTTTTTGTTACGTTTTCTAAATAGTTGGATTTATTTTAATCTTGGAATTTTGTTGTTTATAAATTAAATTTGACAATTAACTTAAATAACTAAAAAAGAAATTTAATGATATATATGATTCTTGTGTTTAAGAAATTCTTACACAAAAGCTAATTAACAAATATCATTTCCTACATAAATACCTACTGGTGCTATATTGTTGCAGACAAAGCGTGTCCTTGCACTTTTAGAAAAAAATATTAATTCATGATCACTTGTAGTTAAAAATGTCTGTAAAAAATTACCGTATTGAATATAATAATTTGCTACATTTAAGAAAACAAACATTGGTAGACAATTTTTTTTTTGAATACGATTACTTTACATTTTAACGGTTTGTCTAATTTATAGGGAAACTAATTGCTTTCTGCTATTTGATTTATTCGGTCTAAATTGAATGACAAAAAGTCAATCAGAACAAATAAAATGATCGTAACAATTCAATAACCCGTTTCGTCTTCAACGATTTAGCATTAGTAGGTATTTAAGCAATGATATGATGATGTAATGAAGTAATTGCTTTTAAAAAATTGTGGATTATCTATTAATTATTATATCTGTTAATAATAATGCTGTGCTTTTCTTAAATCTACTTTAGTCTTTTAGTTGTTTATCTTAATAATCTAGCTTAAACTACTAACCAAGTTGATTATGCATTTCCAAATTTAAATATCCTTAAAAATGTAACCGCCAAAAGCAGTGCATTGCAAACGTAAACGATAAAATCATTCTTTAGTAAAAACAACTAGCAGATTGCAAAGTATGGACAATAAATAGTTTACCTGAATCTATTTGGGGTCTGTAATTGATAGGGTTAAACCCCATTTAAACAACTAAATTCTTGTATTCGGACGCAGGTAGTGTCTCGATTTTTAATTTATTGACTGTACTATTCAATGTAAAGAGCATGTAGTAGTTATTGCATTTTCGTTAATCGACGTAAATGACGTAGACCTTCGCAAACATTATTATATCTGAACGAAATGCTAACTTAAATGTCGTTATTTGTATAAACTAAAAGTGATAAATAAAGATTCTGCTTCGTTGTTCATTTTAGCACGTACGACTTTATAGTTACAACGTTTTTCACACGGTACCCCAATCAACAAGGAAACATTTTTGAAATGTTTTTTTCAACGTTTTACAAAAGATATATTTACATTTTTAAAAACATTGCAAAAACGTCTTAATGGCCAGAATTACGTTGCAAAATCAATATTAGAAAAACATTCTAAAAATGTTTAAAAAACATTATTTATAATATTATTTATATATATTTGTAATATTTTACAAATGTTACATTAATGTATAAAAAATGTATAATCAACGCTTTTTTTTTAATATTGCAATATGCTTAAGGGCAGTTCTACAATCATGGTATAAATGTAAGTTTAGTTATACTTGCTTTAATTTTAAAATACTGACATATTTAGCTGTTAGTTTTAGTTGTACTAATCAATAACACAGCCAATAATGACGGCATTTTACAATCTAACTAAGTATATCTTAACTGACATTTATACCATTATTATAAAACCAGCCCTAACATGCTTACAAAAGATAAATAATACAATCTTCGTATGCTCTAAATACTTCAATTTCATGTGGCATGTAGACGCATTTGGTGCCTATAACAAAAATTAACACATTAACATAAAGTAAAACAAATGTTATTTATGTAATTACTTTATATTAATTGAAATAATTATAATAATCCTCACAAAAGTTTCCAATTAATCAAAAATGTTTCTATTTTATGGATAGGATTCTTCGGAGTGGAAAAACGACAACAATAAAAACAACCTTTATCTGTTGTTAACGCCTGAACAATAAAGGTTGTTTTTATTGTTGCCGTTCCTCCACACCGAAGGATTCTATTCATAAAATAAAAAAACTTGACTAATTATGCATGTACCTCTATGTGTATAAACAAAAAGCAGAACAACTAACAATCCAAGATTTTAAAACTTTGTACACACAAAATAATGCTGCATCAATATCAGATAAAATTACATACCAAGATTACTAGGTTATTGTGCACGTTCAAATCTCTCATTTGGCCAACATCATATCAATTTGATAACCTTAAAACATCACAAAGAATGGAAATCATGAAGTACATAGAATGAACGTTTTAGTGTACCACTGCTGTAACAAATAACATTATACTTCAGCAAAATTTCTTGCAACAGGAACTAAAGAAAAACGTACCATCATAATAAATGCTGACAATAAAAGTATCTATTTGAGTTTCGCTAGAACGCAAATTAGAAAACACTTAAACTGATACACTAACAATGCTTAAAATATAATGCAATTATAATATACAACAAAATATACAAAATCGCCATCTTATCACGCAACTACTGGTACTTTGCGCAAACGCGGTTATTAAGTACTTAATTCAAATTTGCAAGAAAGTTTTTGGAAAAACGAAAAAGTTTAACATGCATTTATCAATAATATGTAACAAAATTTTATAGATTTGTGTTTTTGTTACAATATATAAAAGAAAAAAGTGTATAGGTGAAAGCAAGCAAAAGTATAATTTCTAATAAAGTAAAAACGTTTTTTATGTTACTAAAAAATGTTTTAGAAAACATTTTGAAACATTTCAATATCAATGTTTAAAACGAAATATTTTTAAAACGCAACAAAAATATTTTTTTGAAAAACATTTTTTGTTTCGACTATTTTAAAACGTAACGTTTTTTAAACGTGAAAAAAACGTTTCCTTGCTAATTGGGACGTTTCAATGTTTTCGTGGTCGCGATACTGTAGATAACTGTGTAGGTAACTCATTACTATTAATTAAATGGATCTACTTTACCTTATATTTAAAAGAATGATGGATAAAACTAAACATTTGCAAGAGCTAAATCTATCCGAAGTAATCGACACTTTCAAAAGTATTTCGATGTACCTAATGATCGTGTTAATGTGTAACCTTGGAAATGCATACCTATAATGCATTAAGAAAACACACAAGTTTCGCATTTTTCTACAATGAACATTCACTGTGTTTCTTTTTTATAGAAAATTGCACACATCAAAGTTTTTAAAATTCGCCAAGAAGAGCATTTTAATCAACTACTTTCAAAGTTGGAATAATCCAACATTGGAAGGAATTGGTAATAAACGTTTTATCGCATTATTATTTAAATACATTTAAAATGTTTGTGTAGTATGGTGTTTGTACAATCATCTGTTTTTTTTAGAGTTTTCATAATAAAAACTTTCGTCTTTAGTTACGGAACTAAATATCTAGTCCAATTTGTGGATATTCAAAATATGAAAACAATTAATAATATATGAAAACTATTTTTTATTTTTTTTCACATTAGAATTATATGTTGTAAACGCCCGACAAAGCTTTCATTGTTAAGTATTTCGCATTTATACGGTTGTTGCAATCTACTGAAGGTTTATTCGTAGTAAGCACTTGTTTTTTTGTATCTTAGTTTCATTTTATTTTTTCATAACTGTTGCGAGTTTTCATACCTCCACCTGTGTTCTTTATCTGTGGAGTTGATAAGCACATGTTGCAATTGCAACATTTCCATGATGTCACGTCACTGAAATTAATACCACTTACACTTTCGAGGAAAACTCTGCGCATTTGCTTGTTTTCAGTGATCGTATAAATTAAAAAGGGATTTACTTATGACAACGCTATATGGACGTTTTCTTTTGTGTTAGATTTCAATTGAGTTTTAGGTAGGTAATGCTAACAGGATATGCACTCCATACCTAGAGGAAACTAATTGTATGTATTACATTTTTACTTTAATTCTTAATAGTTTCGTGTTTAGTCCACCATACGTACATACTAGGTTGTTATTAAAATTAATGTTGAAATCTTTTTGTTGTGTTACATATTATAATACGGTGTGCTTTGATTCTTCTTCGTCTTCTTTGAACTACTGTCTGTAATAAAATAAATATATATTCTGTGTTACCACTTCTGTTTTGTCATTTGTTCTTTTTCAGCTGCGGGTAGATTTAAACAGTGTCTCCCATTTTAGGCTTTCATTGTTTTGGCGTTTTTTTAGATTCAGTTTATAATCTAACACTACGAAGCTTACGACTCTCTTTTCGGAACAACTGAGTTAGCCGTCTCTCGCTTTCTCTTTTTGTTACGAGAAAAACAGCGTAACATATACTAAGATAAGAACGTCTTCTGGGTTTGGACCGTGTCAATGTTGTAACCGAAGTTGCCAACGTTTCGCCCACTTTCGTAAGGGGCTTCATCAGGGCGAGAGAGAAATCGAAGAACTCAAACAAGCAACCGAAATCTAACTAAACACTTTTCAAAAGTTAGGTAATCAACTTGTGAACCAAGCCAGATTCTCAGAAAAGGTAAGAAAGAAAACGATAAACTTGAAAAAGCACACGAAAATCTAACAAAGAACTACTACAGAGTTAAGTAATCAACTTGTGAATCAAGCCAGATTCTAAACTCCATAGATGTGACTTAAAAAGAAATAGTCTCCGTATATAAAGAAGAGGTATCGTCACGACTGGTTAAGCTCGACTCTGATTGGGTTACGGTTGAACGAGGGCGTGTTTTCGATAAAGGATTAATGACCGGGAACCAAAGAAGGGATAGCTCGAAACCATAATCACGATTAAAGTTATTGGGTTGTTTGATGATTTCTATGCTCTCTCGAAATTTCTTGTTAAAAAAGAATGGAGATTTGGCAATCACCGAAACGTTATCAAAATTTAGATAGGAAGAGTGTTGTTGGATTTGTAGGATACTGTGATGATAACGACGGTTACCGTGTTTGGATTGATGTTAAAGACGAAGTGATCCTAAGACGGAATGTGGTGTTCAAAGAAGAATGCCTTATAAAAGAAAAACTAGATGTATGTGCTTCAGAAGAACCTGATAAAGAATGTTTGGAAACACTAGTAATGTTGAAGAAAGAATGCAAAAGTGAAGTTGCAAGCTAGGTGGTAGCCACAACTTCGGAGGAAGTAGTTGATAATGATGACAGTACAACATTATCCGGTGAAACAATTCAAGAACGCAGAAACCTGAGAAGAAAAATAAAAAAAAACTGGTAATACGTAAGCTAATGTAAAGTATATAGCAAATAATACTAATCTACATTTCAGGTGCAGTTCAAATCACGGCTCCACAAACTACCGAAGCTGATATTGACAGTGCAATAAAAAATTGGGTGAATCCTCCAAAAACCAGTAGAAAACGAACTTAAAAGAGATAAGCGTCTTGCTTGTCGTGTTACATGAATTGATTAAGGATGAGGTTATCTATTAAATTTTTACTTTAGAAGTTTATATTGTATTTTTATTAATTGAAAAAATGTCCAAAAGGGTCAAACGTAAACAAAAAGATTTTATTACTACTCGACAATTATATAGAGTAAAAATGAGGTTTCTGATATTCTTGAGGAATTGAGTTTACGGTATTTGACTTCTAATGGTAGCAATCTTTAAAGTCGAAGAAAATAATATAATAGAAGATCAGTTAAATCTTAATGAAACTGAACAAATTTGTATCAGTTCTAGTGCTTTGCTACCATACTTAGAGGTTCTACCAGATTCATCGGAAAATGTTATGACAGTTCTTCAACGGACCATTTAACAGTTTCTTTAGAAATTGATAAGTGTAACGATCCCGACATCAGAAATAACTTAAGCCTTAGTTTAAGACAGTCGGCTATTTCTGATTCCATTACTCAAAAATCAGTTTCAAATCTATTGCTTACACATATTCAAACCTTATCATCTAGAACTACCTCTTGACGCTAATACCTTGCTTCAAACTCCTACTCAATGTGAAACTAATAAAATGGAAAATGGTATTTTCGATTCTTTATTATTAAAAATTTTCTAAACTATCATTTATTTTTTAATCAGACGTCTTGAAGTAGTTAAGAACTATGTTAACAGATTAATTAATTGATGAATTAATCACTTTATTCTTATACTAAATATTATTTTTGTTTTACTTTTTAGTTTGATTTACCTTTACATTACTAAAAATTATTATGTACTGAATTTGTTAAATTAATAATTTTTTTTGTTCTGATGATCTTGTTCAGAATATTATTAGGACAAAGTTATCAAATTATTATGTTGTCATCGGTCCTTAAATACGTATTTAAATACGCATTTGGTGACAATTAAATTAAAAGATTCTGTTACATAGATACAGGCCAAGCTAATAAAAGAGTGGGAATTAGTTGCGATGACAATAATATATAATAGTGTAAACAGTTTAATTTTCTATAAGGATGTGACCTGCGTTTGATGATTCAGCAGTTTTCTTTTTATGACAAGCCCCATAAATCGATTTAGCTGGCTGAATTGGCGTTTTTTTGTAGTTTGGTTTTGTTTTCATCGTTTGATACGGTATTGGCATCGAGAACGTTTTGTTTGTTGTTTGTGTGGTTTGAGTTTAATGATATTTCAAGTTGTTTTCAATCATTATTGAAATTTTCTTTTAAATGCATAAAGATCCGTAATTTTGAGTTTAATTTAGTACTTTATTTGGTTATCTTCGTAGAATACCAATTCATTATAATTTACGACTTCCTTTGTGGAATGTAAGTTGATACATTTTTCTTGGTAATTACACTTTGATTAAGCCACCTGCAGTAATGCAAGTCTCAGCGTTCTTGTGTGAACCAAAGTCTACGTGCGGAAATTCACGTGGCTAATTATAATTGCCGTCTTTGTTTTTCTTGTTTGTTCAATGTTCTTTCTTTTACGTAGATGTTACCGCGCAAGCGAAGAGAATTTGGTGGGAACGAGGTGTTAAATATGAGAGGTTTTGATTTTTGGGGATGAATAATCATCAATCGATCGTCGGTGGCAATTTTAAATTACCGGTTACCGGTTGGTAAGGGTACGTTTCGTTATGCCCTACCGCGGAAGTTAAAAAGAAAATTGGTACCGTGAAAATGTAGTGTAGTGATGGAAAAGTTTGATTTTTATCTTCTTTTCAATATTCGTAATTTACGGATTAAGCAAATTTCACGGTTTCCATAATTATAACGCAAGTTTCAAGTTGGATATTCAATCGTTGGGTTGTACTGTGTCCAATCGTCGCATTTGTGCGGATTATGTTAAGTGTTAATAAAGAAATTCTTCCGCCGGCATAGAAAGTATTTGGAGTACCTTTTCGTTTGGCCATCCCGGACCACCTAACCATAAGTACGTTCCTGCAGTTACGACGAATTCAAGGTATTTATGTTGCACCATTTATTTAATCGAGAAGATATTATTTACGTTTACGCGATCAAGTGTTAAAAGCTTTGAATTTTCAATTAAAAATTACAAGTGTTTCGAAGTTATCGTTAATGTAACTAATTAATGACCGTATTTTACGGTACTGTTTTATCCCAAGTTTAAAATTTATTAAACGGGACCGAATTATCGATTCATATTATATGTATATAAATTAGTTTATAAGTTTATTTCATTTTGTTTTTAAATTATATCGACACACACACGGCCGTGATCATAGATGTTTTTAGATTGATTAATTTGTGCTGTTTATTTCTTTAAAATTCTGTATTGTGTATTTTATTATTTTGTTTGTGTATTTTATTCCATTAACTGTAAATTTGTTTTGATCTAACGTGCATTCACGTAATTTTTCTATTATTTTGCTACTGTTTTGTGTGATTAATTTTGTCAATCTCAATTCAATTATTTTATTTTGTTATTTTATTCATTTTGTTTTATTTTGTTCAAATAAATGTTAAATTATTAAATTGTAAAGAGCTTTTAATTCCGTCGGCCTCCGCGTGTGTAACTTTATTAGTTTATTTTAGATTTTAGCAAATGCACCCTCTAAGGTAAGTCCATTGGGGGTGCATACTACAGAAGCGGACTTATGGTTGGCAAGGGTCATTAGTCCATTAAGCTTTACCCCCTTCCTGGCGCCCTTTGATTTCGACATTATTATTTATCGATTTTGTGTTTTCGACAAGTCAATCCATTTCGATCACGAAACTTTTAAATAAAACTCACCCCATCTCCATTGAGCTAGTGGCACAACCCCCGTTTATGTTACTACATTGCAGGCAGTGACTTTGTGTTAATTTTGGTATGTAACAAGGACCAAACTTGATCCTAAAAATAATTCGATTGCATTGGGTTTTAGAATGTCTTATAGCAAAAAAAAACAATTTAATATTTTAAAATACGTATTGAGTCTTTAATTTTATATGTTACTGTTGTCGATTCAGTGATACATACGATCGATGGTTTTTTTTCAAAAAAGATTACAATAACAAAAAAAAACCATAATTTTTTTTATGTGCTATTCTTCAGTTAATCCAACAGGCTTTCCATCATCTTTAAATACACGTCCATAAATACCAAATGTAAGAAGCAAGCTTTGTTTCTCTGTAGTAGTTAGATTTATTTCAACATCGTTATTATTTTTTAAGTTTCTGCAGAAGGTGTAATTAGTTACTGGTTTTAAATTGTATCTTAGAGTAGATGGCTGATCATGTGAATTTTGGGAGTTAAAAGTTCCTTTTACTTCAATTTTTTCAAAAGTGACTCCACTTGGTGGTTCTTTATGTCTTTGTCCGCAAGAAGCGTTGTCCTCGCTTTTACAAGCAACCACGGCGCAGCTACGGGTACCCAATCTATCATTTTGAGACAATTGTACAGTGCCATGATAAGCAACCAGCCTTAAATAAAAGTTTAATTATTACGTTTTTTTTTTAATAGTACGTACTTATATGCATAGTTCGCTTTAGAGCTAGCTTCAAGTTTTATATCGAATTTGCAACAAAATTTTTCTCCGCTACATATAGTTTCAGATATTTCCTTCTTGTTAAGGTCAATAGATTTGAACGTGTAGTTCGTCATATCTTCAACGCTAGTAGCAAAAGATGCAATATCTATCAATTCTTCTTTTGTTGGTTCAGATAACTGCTCAAGAACCTAAAATTTTAAACGTTAATTATCTTGTAAATAAAACGGCAGTTTTTACTTGACAACTTTTATCTGATTTTCTACGAGAAATTTTAGGAACATCGCCGATTAATAACTTCGATCCTTTTTGTCCATTAATATATACTTTTAAAATTTCTCCATTTGCTAAATATATGGCAGTACCTCCGTTTCTTAAAGCTGGGTCGTGTAATCCAGCAGCTAACAGATTTATCTTGTTTGACACAGCATATCCGTGATGAACACTTAAACCTACAAAAATTAATAAATTATCGTGTCAAAAAAAAATTTAAAAAAATAGTTTTTTACCTTGTAAGAACGGTAAATGTGAAAACCATGCAACTGGGTATACAATATCCGTAACCTCGAGATCTGACAATACGTTTAAAGCTGGATGTTTAAAAACAATATCAAAACAGGTGTATAAACCAAAAGTTACACCAAAATCAGTTTCAAAATATAAAGTTGCCTTCCCAGGAACAAAAAGATTTTCATTCAGCAAGTTAATTTTGCGATACCTTATAGAAATTAGTTACACTAGAAATAAGATTTAAAAAACATCTTACCTTGCAGCAACGCATCCATTTTTATCAAAAACTACATCTGTATTAAAGTAAACATAATTTTTTCTTTCGTTATCGTAATATTGTTCTACCAAATTTACTACAACGTATATTTTATTTTTTAAAGCGGAACAAGAAAAGTCTGTAAGTGCCTAAAAGTAAAAGTTGATACTTTTCTTAGAAAACTTTTTCTGACGTTTACTTTAGAATATTTTTTATTGGAAGATGAACATGGCGTAATTTTTAAATTGGGATCGGGTACTTGAGTACTAACTAACTCGACTATCTCAGGAAAAGTAATAACATCATACCATCCGGTTAAACCATCTTCGGGAAAAACTACTATGTCAGAGTGCTGAAAATGTATAAGTATTACAACAATAAACTTTGTTATTACCTTGGTTGCATTTCAAAAGTTTCGTACTGTGGTTGCTTCATTCTTTGTATTAATATTTGACTAAAAATATGCAAAACAAACAATATAGTTTTTAAAGCACTAAAGCTTATTATAATTCTTATGACGACGTAAATTTTGCTCCTAAAAATTGCTTAAAGGTTTTTTTAATCTTATGTAAATACTTAATACAGCAAAAGAAAGAAATTAAAATTTAAACGCAATATATGTATTATTCTTAGTTTTTCAAACAGACTAACTCATTCTTTAAAAGAAATTACGAATATTATTTCTTCTTCTGTTTGCTAGCTTCATATCAATTTTTGGATGTATGTCTTTTCTAGTACGACTTTCTATGTTTATTTATCGTTTACTGTTTTATGTTATCAACCTAACTTGATTGGGGACGTCCTACTGGTCTGCAGTGATCATATGGTCAAGATTCGTTTATACTATTTTATACTATTATACTAGTTTTTTTTTTCGGATCTAAGTGTTGATTTTTTTGTCTTTTAGGAAAATTTTTATTATCAATTGTTTTATTGCCTTTTGCGTGATTTTGCTTTTGTTTAATTTTTTTTGTAATCGACCAGTTTTCTTTAAATTAAAAAAATCACAGGTATGTGTTAGTCAATCCCGTGAATTTCCACGTTTTTAAGTATCTTAAATCATCCACGCTGATTTTGAATAATAAATGGCGGTTTAGGATTGGCTCGTTATGAGAAATTCGCAGAGGTAAGGATGCATTTTCATTTTATTGCGCAATTTGATTTTTCTATTTTATCATTAGCAACTTTGCTTACTTGCACATGTTTTTTTAACTTTGGTGACTTGCATATGTTCTTTCATCTTGGAAAATTCATATAAACAATTATAAAACACGCATAGATTATTAAGAATTATTTCAGATGCGTATTTTGCGAATCTATGTTAGATGAGGACCGTTTTGATTGCTATGATTACGAACCTTATTACTACTAAATTGGAAGGCTCACCTACTGAAATATATACACTTATTTCGGAAAACTTAGCGTACTTAGTTTTTTTTTAACATATCGTATGAAATTTAGTCATTTATTTGTGGTAACGTTGTATATATGTAACAGTTTTTCAACAATTTTAAAAAATTTGTGTGGAATGTACGATTAGCTAATTGCATATTCTGGAACGAAAAATTGTAAGTACGTACTTTGTTTCTTATTTAAAATTTTTTCCTACTTTGTCAGTTGTATGTAATACGTAATAAATTAAATAGTGTGCTTTGTTGTGCTTAAACTTGTGATGTTTGACATTTGTGTTGTATTTACCAACGTGAATTAATTTTGAATGTAATGTTACGCCCATTAATTTCTTTATTTGTACGAACTGTTGCCTAATCTAAAAGGCTTGCATCAGAATTTTTATCTGTGATATTTATTGACAAACTCTTAATTGATAGTATCTTCGTAGTTCTACATCGTCTTTCTATCTTCGTTGCAATAAATACATTTGTTGTTATAGTTGTGTTTTGTAATTTGTTTACTTTCAGTGTTCGGCAGATGTAAGTTAATATTTCTACCGTTTTAATTATCTTATAATTAGCACACCGAGTACCATCCACGACCCTCTCTCCAAAGTATTTTGAGTTGCCGCCTGCACTAAGTTAATTTACGTAACAAAACTATAAAGTTTTTAGTTATTACAACCGCGAATATCAAAAAATCAAAGTTTTAAACTTTATAGTTTCCTACATGTGGATATTACTTGTACGTAGTTCCAATTCTACGAGATGGAATTTACATATTTATATTTATTTTTGCACAATTAAAACTATAGATGTGTTTTAGAAATTAAAAAATGTAGAGTTTTTATTTTATTTATTTGAATGTTGCTTTACTTATAAAATTGTCGCTAACACTCGATTTTTTTAAAATCAAAGTTCTATAAATTGATGTAAAATCTCACAAATACAATTTCTCTAAACCTACAATCGTTTGGCACAGTAAACAGCAAATAAATTTATGATTAGGATTTTTGTAATAAGTATTTTTTTTAGTAAATGTTAATCGTATGCAAAACTCGCGGTACTCTACCGACGCTGCTTCTTTTTAACCGCGTTTTTTAACCCCATTTTTAGTTGTGTCTTTACACACGCCGGAATTACCGCCACATAACCCATTTTCAAATTTTTAAGTATTCAGGAAACAGTTTGGAAATTTGGCCTTTCGTACAATTCTAGTAGCGTGGATGGTGTCTTGGTCTTGGAGAAGTTGGCGTGTTGGTACGGTAGACTCAGCAAAAACTTCTTGTGGTAGGTCGACTACTGTGTTTGTGTCTGCAAGTTTGAGTCGATCAGTGCTCACATTGACGTTGCGACTATTTATGGACAGTTTGAAAAATTTCAGACCGCTTTTTATGATAGTATAGGATCCTTCATATAGTTTGTTAGAGATATCTTAACTTTGTCGACACGGACAAGTGCATGTGTAGTTGTAACAAGACCTCAGTGTACAAACAGCTGTTGGTCGATGTGATGCGCTGGTTTGGTGGGTCGCAGTTGGTTCATCAATTCATTCAGTTTTTTTACAAATTCATCTTGTGGTATTGTTTTTGTTGGAGATAAAAATTCTTCAGGAATCAGATGATTCCTAGACTATTAAGGCAGCCTTTAAGGTACAGTAAAAGCGTTGTGGATGATATCCGGTTGTGTGGATGTGTTGTATTCCGAGTACCTTGTTAAGTTGCATGAAGAGTTATTATTCAAACTTGCATCCTTGACCAGTTGTGATGTAAAACGGAATGCCAAGGCGTAAAATCCAGTTATTGATTAGTGCGTAGACAACTACCTTAGCGGTTTGATCAGGAATTGGCACTCCTTCCGGCCAACGGATATAGCGGTCAATTATTGTTAAACAGTACTGTTGGTTTTGGCACAATGGAAGTTTTATGATGTCGATATTTATACGTTCAAATTGTCAATCAGGCAAGTCATTCTGACCCAATAATGAATGATTGTGACGTGT
Organism: Aquatica leii; assembly: GCA_035610365.1. Lineage (NCBI taxonomy): Eukaryota > Metazoa > Arthropoda > Insecta > Coleoptera > Lampyridae > Aquatica > Aquatica leii. The sequence goes on from CM069432.1 coordinate 55,657,581, forward strand.
CACTTTTGATGATGATGAGAAGCGGTGCATGACTTCACAAACTTCTTCTTTACTAATGTATGGCCATACAAATCGTTGTCGGGCAATCTTGTCTGTTGTTCAAGTTCCAGGATATAATAAACAGTGCTGTTGTCACAGTATTTTGTTTTGCAGAGTAACTGGAACAAAAGGACGAATATTCTGCATTGAGATATCGGTTCAAATTTTTAAATTTGAATCTAAAAGTTTTATTTGCTTGAGGTCTAGCATTGTATGCGATTTTAACAAAGACTGTAACTCAGGGTCATTTTCTTAATGGGTAGGTAGGTATTTAAAATCTTAAGCTTTTGCGGTTGTCATGTTTATAATTATATGCGACTTTTGGCTTAGACCGCGTCGTAGTTAAACACCTAGACTTAGGGTTGGTCCTAGTCTCTCCTTGAGAGCCAAAACAAGAAGTAGAACTTGGCCTTTGTCGTATTGCCGTTCGTGAACCCAAACAAACTGACGTTTCGCAAGACATTGCAGCTTGCATCTTCAGAGTGGTAAATGTCACTATTACCTATTTCTTGGTTGGTCTTAGTAACTGTTCATTACAGAAATTCGTAACAGCATATCGGCGACAAAGTTTGTCTCGGATTTGGATTTTCTTTTCTATATGCTATTGGCGTTTTCTTGAGTTAGAAAACAAACACTAGAGATTTTTGATCGGTCTATATAGTGAAATTTCGGCCTTCTAGCTTATGGCAAAAATGTTGAATTGCTTAGTAAATTGCGGTTAATTTGCGATCATAAGCAAAATATTTACATTAGGCTTCGGTGAAAGCTTTGCTGTAAAAACCAAGTGGTTTTCATTGGCCGCCGACATGTTGGTAGAGTACGGCTGGTATAAAGTAAAAAATGAGCGTCTTTGATCGGATAGGAAAAATTGGCACCTCTGGCCAGCTAAGCATTAATCGAATGCTTTCATTGTTTAATCATTCCATATGATGGGTGTTTTGTCATTCTTCTTAGTGTTATGGATTATGCATGTTTGTTTGCTTTGAAGATGCACAGCGTGTGGTAAAAAACGTCTATAAAAGTTTAGGGATGCGAGCAATCTTTTAGTTCTTTAGTTGTTTTCGGCAAACCAACAGAGGTAATGGCTTCGACCTATAAAAACAAACACAAAATTGAGTCCAAAAAATATAGTATTTACCAGGCGTTGTATCGTTTGGGCAGCATTACATAGCCCGAAAGGCATAGTAACGTACTTGAAGAGTCCATACGGTGTAATTACTGCGGTTTTTTGTGTCATCAGGGTCAATTGGAAGTTGATAGAACGCCTATGGATGAAAATACAGTTTTTTCGTGTAGAAAACCTGAAACATCTGAGATGAAAAGCACTGAATACCAATCTTTTACGCTTTTTGTGTTTAAAAATTGGTAATCACTGCAGATTTGCCATGAACCATCTTTGTTTCATGTAACGTGGATTGAGCTATACCATGGTGACTTGGATGACCAGACGTTTTCCTTTTTCATCAAGTATTCAAACTATGCTTTGTGTAAAAACAGCTTTTCTGCGGATGATTGACGGGCTTAAGCATACCGTGGCGAAATTTTTGAAATTCGTCAATCAGTGGTGCATATAGTCCAGGAGGTCGTTGTTCTCTGATTGACAAAATAGAATGATTGATTACAGTTCCATTGGGCTCAAATTGAGTACTTCCATTAATAAGTTTTCTACCTTTTACAACGACAAAAACATCCGCTACGATGTGAAGGCACCGTAGGTTAAGTGAAAGACTTAGACGTTGTTTGCCATATGTATGGATTATTAAGTCGTTAGCAGCATATAATTTTAGCTGTATGACTGTTAAACAGTTGGTGCTTGAGACCACGCTGAGTTGTCTATCAGTGTCAATTATCAAGGTCCAGCTATTAGTATTATCGTAGATGGATAAACGATTTTCACTAATTGAAGTATTAGTTGTATGCATAGTGCTTTCGGCTAAAGTGTTGAATTGGACTGAACGTTGGCCAGTGATTTAGAGCTACTTAGTGTTTTGGGTTCGTTTTGCATGCTTCCATCCACTCGTTGTACAGTTTGCAACGCTTATTCTTATGTTGCCCCTTTCCGTACTTTATGTGGTAGCAACATTCTTGGTAGGATGGCGTAGTATCCTGTTTGTGGTCGGCTGGCTCACCATATGACTCAGAACAACTTTGCCGGTAGCCATTGTGGTTTTAATTTGGTAAGCGGTAGTAGCACTGGGTTTTTAGTTTTTCCAGTTACCTCGTCAAGTCATTAAGTTTTGACATTACACAATTATTATTGGATATTGCAATTATGTTGGTATCAGTTGATTTTGGGTTTTTACAAATGTTGTCTGCTTGTTCCACTAGTTGTTGGAGACTCATTATTGGAGTATTAAGAGTCGATAATTGTGTGACCAGCAAGGTACGTGTGATAATGCGCGGAAGTCTATCTATATAAATATTTTTTTATTCATCTTTTGCATTTAATAACACAAACTCCGTTTAAAAGATAGAGCAAAATATTCTATTATATATCTTTATTCTTTATGACAGTTTTAAGTCGTTTGTTAAAGCATCAAAAACTTCATCACTGTAGTTTAGATTAAAGAAAACGGTGTAACAGTTCTCCCCTTTCTTCTTTCTCCACTGCTTCCATAATCTCCAGCATTTAAATAGATCAGTGAATGGCCTATTTGAAAAGTACAGTAACACCGCTTGCGACACCTGGTTAACCACTCATCCAAGTACCACTATGTCAATGTATAACATTCCTCTGATTATCAAGACTGCATTACCTTTAGCTGTCGCTTCAAACAATATAACTGCTGTCTTCAATGTCTCTGAAATATTTTCATTTAATAAAACAATATTATCAGAAGAGGGGTTTTTGGCATCTTATGCAACAGATAAACCTCTAATTTACGTAACAGAAAACTTTCTCGAAGAACTAACATAGTTTCTTCCAGAACGTCATCAACCAGGCGAAAGAATTCACCATGTACCTCGGATATCCATAGAAATTTTTAGACGCCCCAAGACTTTCAAAACCAACCAGAAGCTTTAAACAAAGATAAGAGTGACTGAATTGTAGGTGAAGTTACTCTAGAAAAACCAGAGATGACTCGTTTACAATTAAAACTCCTACCATAAGCAGGTCCCAGAAAAGATAAGTTAGATACTAGAAAGCGTCACACTGCAATTTCTACAGACACGCCAATAAAAAAAACTCTCAGAGAGGGACAAACGCTTAAGAGAAAATTTGTGTCATAGAAGAGGCTTTTAATCATGATAAAAACAAACAAACAGAAAGCTGGTTCTAGAAAAAAAGTTAAGATTGCAGATGACAGCAGTGATGATAATACTGACTGCCTTTACTTGAATTGTTTCGACAACTTTGGCAATAGTGCTTCTAGAGAAGCTTGTAATGAGCACATGCAACATGTGCCAGAAATATAGAATCTATTTTTATTTGTATCAATTATTTAAGCGAGTAATACTGTCATATCTATGAAGTATTTATTTGTTTTTTCAGAACTGTTTTTTGAATCGCAGTTTTTAAGAGTTTGTCTTTTATTTTTATTTAGTAATAAACTTTTTGTGAAAACATGTTGATCTATGTTAAGTTTCTGTTAATAAAGAAATTTTTCACATTTTTCAGCTAATTTACCTCAGCTATCCGCTAGCTAACTTCGAAGCGAGAAAAAAACTAAAAAACCTACAGCAAATACCTAAACAAAATGATAGTAAAAAGATCAGAATTTATGTGTAACGATTAGTATTTTTAAAAAGTTATGTAGAATCTAAAAATAAAAAACTGAAAAGTACGCCGACAAGCCCCGGTCTCACCTAATAAATACGTAAAATTAACAGTGTTATACACTTATTTCTTGACAAGAAATATATACTTGGTAAAGATTCTTTATCCTTCTCTGTGTGATATACTAATTAATGCTATCTTCTTCGTTTAAAAGGGACAATATAAAACCACTTTAATTTATTTTTATGGCAACGTTTCGTGCTGAATGTTAGCACTTCTTCAGACCAAAGAATAAAATCAAGCGGATCAATCCACCGACCAAGGACATTGGCAACTTTACGAGTTAGTAATTAAAATAAATACAACATTAAACATACAATGGTCAATATTTAAAATTTTAATATAACGTAGGACATACACGTTCAACAAACAATTGACAAAAATTTTTGTTAAAGTGGTTTTATATTGCCCCTCCTAAACGAAGAAGATAGCATTAATTAGTTTATTTCTTGACCTACTTTCTTTATTATTATAGATGAATAATAAAAATGTAAACAAATATCATTAAAATACCTGTGCCCCTGCTTCATCTATGAAAGATAAGTACGATGCTACGTTAGTATAAAGACGATCTAAAGGTTCCGGAGCAGATAAGTTGGGAGTAAAAGCTACTACAGCAGCTCTGTAAGTATCCTGAAAAAAATATTTGTAATTACAATTACTTAAGAAAGATGTCTATAAAACACAGTCAATACTTAAGATAAATAAAAGTTATTGTTTTAGAATGAAATTGAAAAATATGTACTAAACCTTGTAAAAAATTGTAAACAGTGTAGTCAAGTACCAGATAATTAAAAATTTTATTATGATATTAAATTTTATTTTAATTAAGTTTCTCTTGAATTAATATAGTGAATCCAAGTTGAGAGGTACACTTGTAGATGCGAACTTTTGAAGATTAAATAACAAATAACACAGCAGTAATTACTGAATTTAGAAACGCTTTGTTTATATGCAAGTAGTATAGTTAACATTATTTAAGAATGTGTAAATAAGCGGTAATTTAAACAAGTAAAAACACAACGATATTACTATTATCACATGCAAAAAAAGCTTTTTTAAATAGATATTTCCTTGAAACTTGATTAAAAATCTCGATTATCTGCTAGAATATGAATTAAAACATTTACCTATAATACTAAATAATTATTTATAATTTTTAATAGTTTTACTAAACAATTTGCTATGTGATTTTTTTAAATTAAAAAAAAACTAATGTATCTAATAGCGTTAATTTCATTAGGCTTACTGAGGCTTACCCTACAAGTAATTCATAATGTTTACAAACAAACTACACCTCACACCTGTCAACTAATTTTTGTAATAAAAATTGTTTCTTGTTAAATAAACCTGTTCAAAAATTACAGTAGTTACTAAGTCAAGTTTATCAATGTCAATGATATAATGATGAAGTAATTTTAATGATTGTAACTAATTCTGTTGATTTATTGCTTACCGTTTTAGCGTAAACTAAAATAAGACACATGCACGTACAAAGTAAATAGTTAATTATTAACTTCATATTTGTCTTGATTAAAAACAACTTCTGCTAAAAGTGAACGTACGTAGAAAACTGATTCAACAAAGTTAATTATTTCTCAGACAGTGAATGGGGAATACCAAACATATACATATGTACGAATAAAGATCCCCTGAATAGTATGCAATTATTTACTTGTTGTTTAATCATAGCAACTGATTACAATGTTTTAAGTCATACTATATTTTTAAAGTTAATAGTTCGGTTTCTATTTTTAGATTTGTAGTTTATTTGAGCATTTTTCATTAAGCATAGGTATCTTTACGTTAGGCCAAAATTAATCAATTGAACATTAACAGGCTTGAAACATATTTCAAATATTTATCTAAACTTTTACATATTACTGCAAAATGTGATTATTAGGTACCTAGTAACCATTAAATTTGTAAAAAAAGTTTAAGTTGCACTTTTTGTGAACTTATCTGTTTTTTTGGTTGTTATGGATATATTTATTTTCAATAAAATAATTCATCAACTATACAACCAAATATGATCATAATTCCAAAGTAACGAGATAAATTAGATCAGTAACAATAGCAAAATTTTGGTCACAACTACATAATCTTTACTTTCCTATAAGGAAAGTATAGTGATCGCAATTTTTTTTCAAACAAGTTTTTTTAACGAATTTTTTATTTCAAGGTATCCTGAATCAGAAAAACGTATTTTTGACAAAAAAAGATTGGGTGTCTGTGTGTGTGTGTGTGTGTGTGTGTGTGTGTGTGTGTGTGTGTGTGTGTGTGTGTGTGTGTGTGTGTGTGTGTGTGTGTTGCATTAGCTGTGGAGGATTTGTGTGTGCGATATTGTCGATTGTGGAGGATGCGCGAATTGTGGAGGATTTTTCAGTCCTCCACAATTTTTAGACTGCATTAACGCAATAGTGACTGCTTATATACCCCGAAACAGTGAAGATCTCAGAATCCTCCAGTATTGAGCAAAATCGCAACTGTGTAAAAAAATATGGTTTTACATTAACTGTGGCGTACTGACGATTTGATGATTGCAGCGCCCTCCGTGGATGTGTATATGAGCACGTATCGCAATAACTGTGGCGGTTTTCTATTTTTAAACTTTGAGGCGTGGCTTCAGTAAACATCTCATATTACAATTCTTAAACATAATTCTTTATTTTATTTAGTGTGTATCCGTTGCACGTACTCTAATATTTCTGGAGGATTCTAGCTTTAACGCATTCTTAACGAAAATCGTTATTAATGCAGATCGAGAAAATGACCAAATGTAATGATCCGATGTTGCGGAGCCATTATGATTCAGTCTGTCCCGATTTCCAAATATGGCCAAATAGGCCGGTCAAAATCGACAATAAATTCGTAAAACATGATGTATCTCTGATTTTTTAGTATAATAATAATAATAATAATAATAATAATAATAATAATATAGAAGTGTTAAAACGACAGGACTTATAGAATGACCTACTGCCTTATTAATGAATCGACAACTTAAAAAGTTTAAAAAGATAATAACCGTATCATATTCCGGATAATAAGAGTAGATGCTTAATCTTACTAGAAAATGCGGACTTGTGTTTTTGTCGAAATGCTGTTTTAACGAACAACTCGCCTTGAGTTTTTTAACCTTTATTAAGCAGTGATTTGCTTAAAAGCATTGCATCATTTGGCGGGAAAGTCAAAGTCTTCGCAGTATTGAGTTAGTATCATTCGTAACGTTCGCACCTCTTACTGCTATTTCATTGTAATAACTACAAATAATTAAATAGATCGTCCGTTATGAAGTCTTCCAGGGCAGGAAAGATAATGTGTTTACTAAACGAGAAAAGTGGTACTGATAAAGGCATGACAAACATAAGCCGTAAGTATACATACTTGTAAATAAAGTACAGCTATTTCTACTGTTTAAATCTTTAAATACTGCTCATAATTGCAAATGTTAATGCTACCTACTACCTATCGACCTAATTATTATATTTTTTGTGTAGCAGTATCAACAAGAGACGACAATAAATCTTTTCGTTCAACTTCAAGCGACTCTGCATTTATGATAAACAAATATTTTAACAGTTTTCCCGCTAGCAGTAGTACAGGTTAGATTATGTGCCGTAAGTGGGCTACAATTTTTTCATCTATGAGTTTACAGGAATTTCTAAGTGTGATAATCCTGATATGGAGATTCAAAACAGTCCAATCGTTCAAGTTACACCGGCTCTAAAAGACAAACGTAAGTGCTTACCAACTATACCTACCAAAGAAATATAAACTAATACCTAATAATGGCGATTGTAAATGCACGACACTTACATTAAAAGTCTTGACGCTACTTACTAATCAGTATCTAATGGATCTATGCACACTTAAAAAAATAGAAAATTTCGTATATAAATTTGCCAATTTTAAATATTAAAACATTCACATTGATATGATACCGCTGCGCGCGGTACAAGAAAGAACACGGATTAGGCGATCTTATTAGTTTATAATCATTATTACAATTATAATACCTATCTTTAGTTATATTAAGACCGCTTGATAAAGTGCTCTAACACCAAACTCCCAGTCTATTGATATAGACAAGCAAATAAAGCACAAAACCTACAAAATTTTTGTAGTAAGACGGATTGAGATGGAATTTTTTGCATTCGCTTCCTAAATTCGATAGGAAACTTTGTACCTACTTTTGATCATGTTTTTTTTTAAAATTGCATTTGCGCAGTGAAAAATGCATCTTGAAGTGCATTTTCATAGAAAAAATTCTAGTATCGACTCAATCTGGGTTTATAGAGGGTTTCGGGGTCGCTGATCCCGAATATTACCTCCAAAATGGCTCACCGCCCACGTGCAGCTCAGAATAGCTAAGCAACGTCATCTCCGAAGCTTTTTCTGAAATTCACTTTCAAATTATTCTAGACATCTCATCCGGGTTTTTTTTTGGGTTGCTGATTCCAAATCTGGCTTCGACAACCGTCGCCTACTTACCTGGTGCCCCGCATCCGAACATAAACGTCATCCTCTGGAGTTTCACTGAAGTTCAAGCCTATAGGGAACCGAATATTGTTGCGGAAGTTTTTTTGGTCGCTCAGATTCAATTTGGAACCGGATACTTCCTAACGGATATCTGGTGCACCACACCGGGCCATCAACGTCATCCTCTAGAATATTACTGAAATTTCAATAATCTGAGGGCTCCAAAAAACGGTACCGTATAGGCTTGAAACTTAAGTGAAACTCCAGAGGATGACGTTTATGTCCGGATAAGGGGCACCATGTACGCGGGGAACGGTTGCTGACGCCTGATTTGAAATCAACAGCCCAAAACCCCGGATTAGATGTCTAGAATCATTTGAAAGTGAATTTCAGAAAAAGCTTCGGAGACGACGTTGCTCAGCCATCCTGAGTTCCAGATGGGCGATGAGCCAATTTGGAAGTCATATTCGGGATCAGAGACCTCGAAAACCCTCGTAAACCCAAATTGAGTCGATACTAGAAGTTTATAACGAAGTTATGAATTTTTTCTATGAAAATGCATTCTTCAAGATGCATTTTCCACTGCACAAATGCAATTTCGAAAAAACATGATAAAAGGTACAAAGTTTTCTATTGAATTTAGAACGCGAATGCAAAAAACCTTATTTTAATCCGTCTTACTACAAAAATTTGGTAGGTTTAGCCTATTTTAGTGCTTTATTTCCTCGTCTAAAAATACGAATTTCGTTATTAGAAACATTGACATGAACTTGATAGTATTGTCATGTAGAGGTTTTGCCATATCTCATGATCCCGCGCGAATAGGAACCTGAAAATATCATCCATGTTTCAATAAATGCATCTTCATTCATATTTACATATTTTACAATGAAAGGGCGGACTGGCCATCTGGCAGTTCGGGCAAATGCCAGAAGGGCTGGTGACAAATGGGCCGGTGTAAGAAGTTTTTCAACACTTAAAATTTTTAAAAAACAGCTTGAGAAGTACCATTTCTAAAGAAAAATTTAGAAGCTTTTATGTTGGTGGCTATAGAAAATGATATGTTAAGGAGATTGAACTCTGATGAAGTAATTAACAATATTGCAGAAACAAGCAATCTGTTAAACAGTCTATTGATTCCATAAAATTGTTGCATGCTGTTTTTATGTTAGGTACATAGGCTTACATGAAACAATTTGTTATAAATTAAGCATTTCTCTAGAAAAATGTTTTTTTTTGTAAAATGTAAAGGCTACTTTGTTTATTTTTTTTAGTTTAGAGGCTAGTTTATATGTATTTTAGCAGCATCTAAGTATAAAGTAATTTTTATGCAGACCCTGATTTTAGCCTGAAAAACATCAGAAAAAATGTTAATATTGAGTGGGCCGGTGAGTTTGAAAATGCCAGAACCCAATTATTGCTCCAGTCCGCCCCTGTATTTGTCTCATGTCATTGATTATATTATAAAGTATAATCAATGCTCATGTGCAATGTAATATTACACACTTGACGCATAATCTATTTTTAACTTGGCACCTGCATGTGATGTTTTTGAAAACGGCGAAAACACTGTTTGGGCGTCCTTTTCTAAAGCTTTCTCACTCTCGGCTGTGACACAATTCGCGGGATCATGAGATATGGCAAGTACTCTACCTACCCATTTATCACTAGAATTGATCCAACAGTTTGCATAATTCATTGTGAGTCACTCGTTTATTTTTTTCAGAGTAACCATGTGTAGTGTTGTTCATGACATAGCCCCCATTTAACTAAAGCAACTGTTTTTCCCTGTTTCAAAACTTAGTAAAGTGAAAGGCAAAAAGTATCAATTTTGTGTTTTAATTCGAGATTAAACATTTAGGTGACATGATGATTCGAGATCAAGAAGTACAACCACATCTATCCTTATCTGTCAACTCTAAAAACACAGACGGCGAATCTGTCGTCTTATACGAGTCATCTGGAAGCGAATATTTTCCATCTGATATTGAAACAGAAGCTGACGAAGACGACGACAGAGTCGAAAATAATGTACTAAATCAAAAAAAGAAGAAGAAATTAAGTAACACAAAAGATAGTCACAGAACAATAGCAGAAAAAACAAATTTCCATAAAGTGGTAGTATCTACTTCTGTATCAGAGGAAAGTAAAAAATCAGAAGCGTGTGATCGGGAAAATAAAACTACAGAAAGCGGCGAAATTTATATTCGCAGTTCTTCAAAAACTTCAGATGGAAAGAGGAAGAGAAATAAAGTATATTGCTGCTTATACTGCAATAAAATGTTGAAGGAATTGTCGAAACATCTAGAGAAAAAGCATAAAGATGAATCTGAGGTTCAAAATTAATGGCAAAACCGAAAAAGACGCATCTAGAAGACAGGGATTTATTCACTTAGCAAAGTTGGCAACTACTACCATAATTGCGAAGTATTGAAACAAAGAAGCGGTGAATTGATTTTGGCACGTGTACCAACTGAGGAAGAAAAAAAAATGCACACCTATAGTGATTATGGGCCATGCCCAGATTGCTTGGCGTTTATGTTAAAACGGCATCTATGGCATCATCTTGCACAATCTTGTGCAGTTAAATCCAACTCTGGTTTACGTCGTAGACCATTGCTGGAATGTAATACTTTGCTCGCCCATACCTATTCAGAATTACATCCATCTCCGGACTTCAATCAATACATTATTTCCGCTTTTAAAACAGATGATATCTCCTTAATCTGTAAACAAGACATATTGATTATAAAATTTGGCGAAATACAATTTGACAAGTACCACACCACACAAGCAGAGCTGATTCGACAATGCATGCGACAGCTGGCACGTTTGGTAAAAGAATTACGTGAAGTTGATAAACCCAAATTATGGTTAAGTGAGTGGTTAAATCCAGCAGGTTTTGACATTATAGTATCAGCAGTAAAAAATTTGTGTAAAGTTGAATGCATGAGAAAAGCGAGACCTACGTATACTACACCTTCATTAGCTCTTAAAATTGGTTACCATCTTCGAAAGTGCATAGCAATTTCAAAAGCTCAGTGTCTGCGTCGAGAAGATACTAACGCAATTCAAACGTTAAATAATTTCCAGAGTCTTATGGATATGGAATGGACATCGAAAATTTCTTCAAATGCTCTCAGAACCTTGTTTGATAGAAAAATCAATGCCGTGGAATTGTTGCCGATTACAGAAGATCTCTTAAAGCTTAACAAACATCTTAACAGTCATTTGCAAATGTGTAAAGAAGCATTGGAACAATCTGAAAATTATTTAACGTGGAGAAATTTAGCTCGAATTGTTTTATGCAAAATAGTGCTGTTTAATAAAAGAAGATCCGGTGAAATATCTCGAATGACAGTAACAAATTATTCTTCTAGACCAAATTGGTCTCAGCAGACTGCATCTGAATTTCAAAAAACCTTCACTGATTTGGAAAAACAACTTTTTAATAGACTGGCGATTGTGCAAATAAAAGGAAAGCGTGGGAGTACAGTTAATGTATTGTTGACAAATGATGTGAAGGATGCAATAGATGCGCTTATGCTGTACAGGAAGAATTTTATTTCTTCAGAAAATACTTATTTATTTGCCCGAGAAACTCCTTCTTTGGAATATATAAGAGGTCATGATTGCCTCAGAAATATTTGTAAGAAGATAAAATTATCTCAACCTGATTTAATAACAAGCACGAAGTTGCGGAAATATATTGCCACAGTGTCCCAGGTATTTAATTTATCAGAGAATGAAACCGATTGGCTTGCTCGCCATCTGGGGCATGACATTCGAGTACATCGACAGTTTTATCGCCTCCACGAATCATCCATCGAATTAACTAAGGTGTCGAGAATATTATTAGCTGTTGAAAAAGGTGAAGTGAATCGGTTCAAAGGAAAATCTTTAAATGAGATTAATATTTGTGGTAAGTGTATTTCTAAGATTTTGTTTCATTCTCAGTTGACAGTTTGCTTTTATTTAAAGATCTTCCGGAAATTGAAAACGAAGCAGAGGGAAGTGACTGTGAATATGCGGAAAAGGAAGATGAAAAGGAATTGGATGATATAGCGGAAGATGTAGCACACACTTCTATAACCAAATCTAAAAATTGGAGTAATCCAAAAGTTTTGAAGAAGAAAACACCAGTAAGACGATGTTGGAGTGATAAGGAATCTGCTGCTGTTTTGCAGTTGTTTAGAACTTCAATAAAAAAAGGTATTACCCCAGGAAAAATTTTATGCACAGAGTGCATTGAAAAAAATCCAATACTTTCCTCAAGAAGTTGGAGCGATGTAAAATTTTTTGTGTACAACCACATTAAAAAAGTTAATAGAAAAAAATAATATGTCATTAGCATTACCTAATAAAGTAATTCATATTGTTGCATCATTTATCACTTTTAAACACTACCCTACATATAGTAGGTACCTACCTTACACCAAATTAACTTGTATCATTATACATTGTTGTTTGATATGTTAAACAATTAGTATTACACCAATCAAAGTACAGTCCACCCCATTGTTGAAGTTGCTCGAAATAGTTGCGAATCCGCAAATACAGGTAATTTTAGAAAAAAAGTATAAAGATTTTTTTAAAGCTATCTTTTCACCGCAACCTACATCAATTGTTGATTTTTTTATGACAGTCCCTATTTTTTATTACTTTATGAATTTTACTGGCTTCAAAAAAGCATAATAAGTGTGGTACTGATATGCTGTTTGACAACATAATAAGAACATTAATTGTGGAGGACCTGTGACACACCTACTAAACGGCATTAAGAGTGGAGGATTTGTAACACAAGTTAATAATAACATTAACTGTGGAGTACCTGTGACACACTTACTGAACTGCATTAAGAGTGGAGGATTTATAACACAAGTTACAAGTTACATTCACTGTGGAGGATCCGTGACACAAATATTGAATTATATTAACTGTGGCGGATTTATAAAAACCGGTGTACAACTGTACGAATGGAGTGTAATCAAAATCGGGTCGGATTTTCCGATTCTATACATGGCAGTGATGTACTTTGCCTACTTATCTTTGAGTCCTCCACAGTTGAGTTAGCGGTCAGGTCAGCCACAGTTAAGGCAATACATGTATGTGTGTGTGTGTGTGTGTGTGTGTGTGTGTGTGTGTGTGTGTGTGTGTGTGTGTGTGTGTGTGGGTGTGTAACGTTGTACCCACGATAACTCTTGAACCAAAAGTCTTAGTAACTTGAAATTTGGTATGGAGCTGGCCTTTCATATTCTCTCGGTTCTATCAAAAGATGGGTCTGATAAAGAAACCGGAAGTGGGTGTATCCGCCATTTCTAACAGTTTTTCTTATATAATTTTGTACGAATGTAAATTATTCGAATTATGTTTATAGTTTCTTATCGAGACAATACTTCCTAACAATTTATTCAATTAAAATTTTTTTTCTATCATTAACAGTTTGTTAGATATTTTATTTACAATATTTATTAATTAATTTAATTTAATTTATTTAATATTATTTATTAATTATATAATCTAGGTTCGAATCCTGCCTGCAACGATTTAAAAAAAATATTTTTTTTTTGCATAAGTTTACGTTTCAAGGTCTCCTAAGTCAGAAAAAAGTATTTTTGACAAAAAAATTTTGAGTGTCTGTGTTTGTGTCTGTCTGTGTTAACGATGTACCTACGATAACTCTTGAACCAAAAGTCCTAGTAACTTGAAATTTGGTATAGAGCTGGATTTTCATATTCTTTCGACTTTATCAAAAGATAGATCTGATAATGATACCGGAAGTAGGTGTATCCGCCATTTTGATCAGTTTTTCTTATATAATTTTGTACGAATGTAAATTCTTCGAATTCTTTTTACAGTTTCTTATAAAGATAATTCTTCCTAACAATTTATTCAAATACATTTTTTTCTAACGTTAACATTTTATTAGATATTTAATTTATAATTTAAAGTGATTTCCATTATATAATCTAGGTTCGAATCCTGCCTGCGACGAATTCGTGTGTTTCAGTTCGTAATTAACAGATTTGAAGTCATTCCACCAGCAAGAGCCACTCGACCTCAGCACGTTAAAAGCGAAATAGCGAGAAAAAGGACATTTCAAGACGCAATGCTAAGGACACTTCAAACTCTTATGCTCCAGATGCAAAAGAAAAAAGCGTATACCCAAGCCATGTAAACCGCATGGACACAAACCGTAAAAAATTTCTTTCAGACAAAAAAAACGATTGCACCCGCCGTAGCCACTCTAGACTCATTTTTGTTACTTTCTGTCACTGTCTACGGACATAAGTTTCAAGCTCTCGTTGACACTGACACTGCCAGATGTTACATAAGTCTTTGGATACAAGCTTTGGTGAGCCACAATAGCCAAACGTTGGGTAATCAATGAACCGAGGTTTAATTAGCCAATGGAAAACTTGGTGAAACAATAAGAAATTATTTATTTGCTATAAACGTGGGACACTAAACCCTCCTGTTGGAATGCCAGCCGCTCGAATACCTCACCGCGCATATTCTGATTGAATGTGACTTCTTACACCAGCAACGGGCTAAAATTTGAATCACCAAAAACATCTTTCATCTTAATAGCATACTTATCCAGTGTGGTACCGGTATTAGTCTAGGCGTCAGCAGCATCTCTCATGAACGCAAAGATAGATCGTATGTTACAAGAAGGAGTAGTCGAACCGTCCCGTAATCCCTTAAGCTTGCCGGTGGCATTAATAAAAAAGTGGACAAGAAGATATCGGTATTGTATTGATTTCCGCTAGGTAAACGAGGTTACCGTAAAAGACGCATAAGAAAAAATTGGGTTTCCTTTATTTAAGGTATTTTAGAAGAGCTTGATATATCAGTACAATCGATCTCAAAGATGGGTACTGGCAAATTCCAATCGATCCCGCAAGTTGGCTCGTAACCGCTTTTGCCGTTCTTGGAAGAGGTCTTTTCCAATTTCGGGTAATGCCTTTTGGACTCCATTCTGCCCCGACCACATTCCAGCTATTATTTCATGAAGTAATCGGGTCCAAAATGGAAGAAAAAACATTTGCTACGATATCATCGTATTAGGTGAAACGTTCGAGGAACACTAACCTATCTACGCGAAGTATTCTAATGGCTACGTACCCTTGGTCTGAAATTACAGAAAGAGAAGGTTGTTCTCTGTCAGAATAAGTTTAAGTATTTAGGACACCTTGTGAACAGCGCTGGAATACAGGCGGACAAAGAAAAAGTTGGAGCAATTGTCGAACTCGCAGCATCCACTAATACGAAGCAACTAGGACGATTTCTGGGGTATGGCTTTGTGGAACCGGAAATTCATACCGAGATTCGGCCAAGTCTTTGCACCGATGACCCAGCTGCTAAAAAAGCAACGCGTTATAACTGGGCAGGTACCCAGAAAAAGGCATTTCCAGCTATTAAAATCGCTTTACCACCGCGCCCGTGTTAGCTTGTCCCAGTTTTCAGGTAGCGTTTGTGCTTATACTGATGCCAGGGCCAGTGGTTTAGAAGCCGTACTCAGACAAACTCAAGAAGGAACCGAACAGGTAGTAGTTTATATAAGCCGCGAGCTCACGACTGCCGAGAAGAATTACTCGATTATTGTGTGCCTCGCTGTCGTTTGGGCTGTACGGAAACTCAAAGGTTATCTGGAAGGCTACCGTTTCCAAGTGGTTAGCGATCACGGCAGTTTGAGATAGTTAAAAACAATGGCCAATTCAACGTCTCGTTTAGCCAAATGGATTTTAGAGTTGCAGCAGTTTGATTTTGAAATAGTATATTGATCAGAAAACCAAAATGTCGTTGCAAACACGTTATCGTCGCTGCACAAACCCCAAAAATATCCCGCCGTTAGTGTCCACACGGAAGGGCTTTGATTGTTGGTACGTTACTATGAGAAGAAATTTACCAAAACACCTACGAAAATGGCTAGAATACCGTATTCAACAAGGACATCTGTACAAAAGTTTTTTTCTCAACAACTCAGAGACAAACAAAGGTTTTCACACCAGCTGGAAACTGTGCGTTTTAAACCACAACAAATCCAGGTAATTGAAAAATGTCACGACGCTACAATCGTCGTCCATCCAAGGATGGCCAGAACGCTACAACAAAATTTCCAAAATTATTACTGGCCTGGGATTGCTTACAAAGTACGTACTTACATCAGGAAATGCAAGACCTGCAATGCGTATAAAGAAAAAGCCGCGATGCCTGCTGAAAAAATGCATTTTTTTCCAAACCATAAACTACGGGATACTGTTAGTAGCGACTTAATCGCGCCACTACTCCGGTCAAAAAAAGAAAACTGTCATCTGTTAGTCCTCCAAAATAGATTTACCAAATAGATCAAACTTAAGCCAAGTTTAAGAATGAAGAAGGTGATAGGTACGATGATCGCACAAACTAGATGCTCGGATCAACAAGACTGGGACCAGCATCTATTTGAAATTGGATTTATCGTTAACAGTTCTGTTCACAGATTCACCGGATTTACACCAGCAATGCTAAATTTTGGTAGAAAAATTACCGCTTCCTATGCACTCCATCGTAATCTTGACGACGGTGTCGATTCTGGAAAACTCGATCTTAAAAGCCACGCTACACAAATCAAAAAACTGCAAGAGTTGTTCCAGATAACGAGAGACAATCTACCCAAACTTTCTAACATAAACACCACGATTTGAGATGGCGTCCGTACCAAACGAAAGTAGAAGAGATCGTCTATAAGAAAAAACGACCTTTGTCAGACAAAATCTGTAAGTTTAGGGCAAAATTAGCCCATAAATTTGCCAGACCTCTTATCATACATAAAGTGCTGTCACCAGTGCTAAAAGGATGCATGTAAACGACCTTAAATTTACCACTACCACGCAAAACTCCTTTCCTCCGACAAACGCAAAGTTTCGCACAGTCAGTTGGCCAAATCCAGTGCACTCAGTGAACGAGACGCATAGCAGGGCACTAAAAATTCTTCAAAAACGACGACAGATTTGCATTGCTCCATAGGCATTGCAAAGGTGGAGTTTTTGGCAGTGAACACTTGCCTTGACGCATAAACGCAACGCAAAATCTCACCGATTGACATTCAAATACAGAGTCTTGTAACATCACCGAAACCCCAGTCACCACCCCCTCAACTGGAGAACGACGACTTCGAAGAGATGGTTCTATCGTTAACAACACTGTGCTTTGACCCCTTACCGGATCCAAGTCCACAGACGATGCAAATAATTAACCGTCCACGACCGAAACTGGACCCACAGGCGCAATCCTTTATCTCGATGACCTTAGCAAAGCCGACGACAACGAAAACTCTATTAGTTTTGGATATCGCTATTGCACCGCCTTAAACCGACGGACGCGTTTTCATCCAGACGAGGCTTAAGCTTTTCACGGGCCGAAAACGACAGAATGCTGCTAACCTGAGAATTATTCCGCTAAGCTATAACATTAGGTAGCGAGTACAGCTTGATTGGATTGAAAATAGCACCCTTGAATCTGTGTTTTTTCAAAATTATTTAGTAATTTAAAAAATTATGCAAAGATTTTGAGCTTTGCAAACGTACCCTAGCAGCTGCTCAAAGCAGCATCGATGGATATATAAGCAAGGCCTACATTTATTCAACTCCTACTCGAATCTGAGATACCGTTATTACTAAACTTTTTTTGAAACTGAACTAACTTTGTTAACCTGTTCTAGCTATTCTTATGGACTACCAGTACCGATTTTGTTTTTGCTATTTTAACCCGAACCGTTCGCAATTTTTATTGGCCGATCGGATCAGACTCGGATTTTGATTTTTTCATCAAATCTTACGTTTAATTTCAAAATTATTCATCTCATATTTGCCGTTTTATCTTATTGTGTCAGTGATTTTGTTCAAATTGGCAAGTTACACTTTTGTGCAAAAAAATATAACCTAACGAGGGCTGTCTGGAAGCGTTCATATCTGACAAGCCTTTCGTGAGAAGTTATACAACTCAGTGTAGCACTAAAAACTTGTACAGGCTACTTACCGACCCTGAGGGCAGTACAGTCGTTACCCACACCCTACAAGAAGCACTAACGTGTAAATATATTTTAGTAAATTAATTACCGGTTTCATTATTTTACTAAAATAGTCGATCATCTTACCATTCAATAGAGTATTTTGTATTAAAGCGCACGATCTTGGCGCAAACGTTAATTACTTTCTGTAATTCCATTTCTCCACCGATTTTTGTCGACTCAATCAAAAGTTGGAGCCTGTAAAGCTTGCTATCAAATTCCAAAACACCGTTTTGTTATCGCTAACCGTTTAACAATTAAAAATCTGGCAAAGAGCAAACCTTAACTTCCGTAAACACATTTTATTTATAATCACAGTCAACAATAGGATTGTTGTTAGAAGGTTATTTAAAGAACATTTGAACAACTTGTTCTAAAGACTTGTGGGACAATCTTAAAACATTTTCAAACCACGAAAATATTTGAAGCGATTTAAAAAACAAATCAAATATTCTAGTAAAAGATAAGACAAAATCGCATAAAATGGACTTCCCTTAAAAATAAGTGCAAACTTTTGTGTAATGCGTGTACTGCATAAATAAACGTGAATGTATTTATCGCGTACGGTTATTGTTTACCGCGTTATATAAATTAATCTAATAATTTTTTTATTGAAATATAGAGCGACAAGTATCTTGTGTCAGGGTGGAATTTAACTTTCCATTCAACCAGAAAAGGATAGACATTAAGCTTGCAATACAAACCCGGACATAAAGACTAAGGGCTAAATGGACACAACGTTGAATTTGTAGTCAAATCGCAAAAAAATGCCGTGGACAAAACGCTGAAAATGGTCAAAACATCAAAAAGAATCTTGTAAACAAATTTTAGGTTTTGTTACTAATTTAGGTGTTGTTCTAAACAAAGAACCATTGACAGCTTCTCCGTTAGGTCATTTGGTCAATAACCTTCCAACGATAATAATCCTTTTGCATCTGTTATTAAGTAAGAATGAAGCATTGATCACCAGCCGCCACTGTAAAGAACGGGTGGCTTTTATTAAGCCTAGTTTGATTCAAGCTTTAGACACATTAACAGAAGCAGAATTTGTTCTCAGTTTTTCTAGAAATAACTTAAAAGAGATATTTGCTCTGGTGTGGACTCTCGAAAAAGATTTTTAGCTAGGTGCAAAACTTAACATTGTTGATGCTAAAAACATGGTAAAATCAGTTAGGTTCAAGGAAAGTAGTGAAATTAGTGCAACTATGTGGAACCAACAAAAAAATCTGGTGCTCTGCTGTAACTACAACACACCCTATACGGTTTAAAAAAACACTGGAAACAACAACAGAAATGAGTCTTGGAAGAAAGTGAAAAGTAGGATAATTGCATAAACCACAAGAACATTACACTTTGTCCGGAGAGGAGCTTTTAGACTTATCTGCAGGTTCAGATAGTCTATTACCAATTATAATGCAACATAAAAGTTTTACTTGCAAAAGCTGGCAGAACAATTACAAAATTGATTATGTATATAAACAGGCTGGTAACTGCTGCCAAAAGATGTGCGCAAGGAGGAGTGTTATTCTCTTTATTGTAAAGTTTGGTAGGAGAATATCTGTTATGAAAACTTGAACAGAACGAAATACATGCGCAATGATACACAAATAATATCATTATTTTGATATATAGTAAGTTTGTAGGTTCTTTCAAGCTTTATACAACAAGCCCTAAAAATAGTGGTAACAATAATACACGGCAGAGGGACTGACAGTAAACCTTGCCAAGAGAACAATAGTAGCCTTTGCAAAAAGAAGGAAACTTTAGCACCAAAGAAACTTTAATTCAATTCAATGAACTAAGCAATCTTAAATATTTAAGACTAATCTTAGATATTACATTAAACTTCCATGCTCACTTGGAGAAAATCGATGTTATATAGCTATTTAGTTATAATAGGTTGTAATGCATATTTCAAACAACTTATATTACAAACATTTATGTCACATTGCATCAATAAGAAGAACTTTTGTGAGATAATTTAAAATTTCGTTTATTGAAATTTATAAACAAACAGTTTTATACATAATTAATGTAGGAGTCTTTTAGTTCTTTGTTTATAGCAATTAAAAATAATGTTTTTAGTTGTCTATAATAACGCATTGTTTACATTACTATAAGTGCATTGCTTATTTTTGTTTATAGTTAACTTTTATCATATAAAAATAAACTTAAAAACAAGATCATTAAAAATCTAAAATAAATATTTTATTTAATATAAAAATAAATTGCAGTTTAGGTTTTTACATGTCATTGATGCAATTACGCCACTAAAATATAAAATTACAAACATTTACAAAATATATTAGCGCAATGCTAACAAAGTATGTACTGCCGCTATTTATTGTACCTGGATACGTATTATCGTTAATAAAAACTCGTCCAAGTATACCAAACGTCAATAACGAGTCGTGTGACTGAGTTGTAATCATATTCACTTCTATTTCGTTTCGATTTATTTGTTCAGTGCAATACATATAATCTGTAGCAGGCGTCAAATCAAATTTCAGAGTCGACGGTTGATAATGAGAATGTTTTTGATTAAATGTTCCTTTGATAGATATGGTTTCGAAACTTACTCCTGTGGGAGAAAGCATATTACGGCCACCACAAGAATGATTACTTTCATCTAAACAAGCTACTAAACCACAAATTCGTTCTCCAACAGTTTCAGTTGAGGATATTCTGGTAACACCATAAAACGCCACAAGTCTAAATCATACAACGGTTAATTTAAGAAAGCGGACAATGATCAGTTGCTTACTTATAGATGTAATTCTGAAAAACTGTAGAATGTTTATTGACTACTATATGAAAATCACAGCAAAAAGTGCTTTCTCCGCTGCAAATCTTTTCTGATATTGTTTTATTGTGTAAATTTATAGATCTGAACGTGTAATTTGTTAAATCAGCTTGTTTAGTGTGGAAAAGAGTAACATCTGGCAAATGTTGTCCAATACCCAAATGATATGTTTGTGCCGTAGAACCTGTAGAACCCTGAAAATTTAAATTAATATTAAAAAATATTTTGAAAGTTGTATATTTATATTAAACTCAAATTTAGTATGTGCTTACTTGACAAGACGTGAACTGCTCTGTACGAATTTCTATTTTAGGTACATGCTGTATTATTATTTTAGATTTTCTTTCTCCTGAGATGTAGGTTTCAGCAATTCGACCGTTAGCTAAATAAATACCACTTCCACCATTGCCAACAGAAGGATCATTTCTTCCGGCTGCTAAAAGATTAACTTTGTTTGATTTAGCATAACCGTGTTGCAATGAATTTGCTGCAATACAAAAATATTTTAAAATTAATGTTAAAGATATCTTTACTTTACCTTGCCAGAACGGTAATTCAGATTTCCAAGAAGATGAGTAGACTATATCAGTAACTGCTGCGTTTGACAATACATCTTTCCCAGGAGTTTTATGTAATATATCATCCGAAACAAACATACCAAAAGTCACACCAAAATCAGTCGCAAACGTACTAATTTCGTTTTCTGTACCAGCTGCAAAATAAGGTTCATTCCATAAATTGATTTTTCGGTATCTAAAACAGTAAAAAAATTAGTCATAGTATAGAGAATTTAAATTTATTACCTAGCAATAATAGCACCATTTCTATCAAAGACTACGTTTGTGTTATGATAGAATTTATTTTTGCTGTGGTTATCCAATCTTGATTCTATCAAATTTATAACTGTGTAAATTCTTTGTCTTCCTATAACGCAAGACAAATCTACAAGAAACTAAAACACTGTATTCAGTATAACATATAGAATAAAAAAAGATGTAGGTACCTGTGAGTATCTGTTGCTTTCTAAATGCGAACAAGGAGATATATTAAGTTCAGGATTCGGTACTTCAGTGCTTATATCTTCTAATTCTCGCCAATTCGCGACATTGCCAGTTAATCCCATTTCAGGAAACACCAAAATTTGAACATCCTGTTAACGAATTTGAATGATTAAATTTAAAATTTTTGTTAAAGTAAAATTTTACCTGGAATGCTGCTTGCTGTATGTATCTAATGTATTCTTGTACATTTTCCATAAAATTTTGTTTTGTCGAAAGGAATTCATCTTTTGGTGCATATTCAATAACTGCCGCTTTATATGTTGTCTAAAACAAACAAATGTCAACTATAGATAAACTTACATTTGATTTTAAAATATGAAATATAATATTTAATATAAAAAAATGTATAAGATAATAATTAATTTAGATAAACACTGGAATCTTTCAATAAATTTGATATAAAATTATTTATTAGGAATCAAGATACATATAGTATAGTAAAACAAGTAGTTAGAAAAAAAAATGTTACTTATATTTTTTTAAAACTTTCTAATTTACATGCAATTCTCTTGAATGTGCATTTTTAAGGTTTTTAGTGACTATGACCACTATTGATAATATCCCCGAAAAGAAGAAAAAAGTTCTTTATTAAAAAAAAACTGACTCCTAAAATGCTTCAAATAAAATGCACTAAATAGTAAAAAATAACTTAATATAGTTAGAATTAAACGACAAAATTTTTATTTACATGAAATTACTTTTTGAAGTCAATTCTAAACATATTCGACTTACAACTGCCAAAGTTAATGTTAAGAATTAAACCTAATTCTAAGCCAATGGCATACATAGCATTAACTTCAAAAAGTAAATAAAATTTTCGTCGTTTACATAATCCGTAACTCTTATACCTCTAAGGTGTCGAGGTTATATTAATTTGCTACATTCAATTTTAATATTTCAAGTTTATTCTACACTGTTGATAAATTTCTTCCACTATTTCCTGTCTTTGTTGTGTCTTTGGGTGACTTCAGTCTATTTTGTCCTTCTCATTTCTAGTATTTCATGTTGGTATTCTACGTTTTGCATGGTCTGCCTCTTCTACTTTTTCTAGTGGTTCTGGATTTCTATACTCTTTGGGTCTGTTAGTTGTTATTTATTCTTATCATACGTCCGAACCATTTTAGTTTCTTTAGTCCTATTACTTTTCTCAACGCTATTATGTTTAGTTTTTTTTGACATCCATACACGAATGTTGTTAAGCATATAATTTTATATATTGTCATCGTTGTTTTGTTGGATACTTGTTTGTTCTGTAGGAATCTTTTGCTGAGCTTATGTAATAGTCTTTCCACATTTCTTAATCTATTGTTAATTTCATCTCCTAGATCACCTTTTTTGTTAACTATAGTTCTTAGATACTTACATTTGTTGGTCCATTCTATTGATTCTCCGTTTATTCGTATATTTAATGGCGTTCTTTTTTCTTCCATTCTCACTATTTCTATGACTTGTGTTTTTTGTATGTTCACGTTTAAACGATACCGCTTTGCATATAAATTCCAGGTTTCAAAATTCTATTCTAGTTTTTTCTTAGTTTTTGCCATGAGTACAATGTCGTCTTCAAACATGTATATTTCCGTATAGTTTCAAATTATTCCAGCCTATATAGTATTTTTTGAACTTGACTTTACATTCTATGATTACTTTAAGGTTTAAACTTTGTTTTTGTCTTACTTCTTCTGTTGTAATAAACATTTTAGATGTTCTGTTATTAGTTGATTTGATTGGTAGTGTTTTTGTATAAATTTTTGATTGCATCTATTAATTTTTTATATACTTTTTTGTTTTTAGACTATCCCACACTGCTTGTCTTTTGATTAGGTCGAACGCCTTTTCTATATCAATAAATCTTAAGTATAACGATTTATTTTTGGTTGTGGTTTTTTCTGTTATTTGTTGTAGTGTGAATATATGTTCATGTATACTATGCTACTTTTTAAATCTACTATGTTTGTCTTGTAGTTTGTGTTCTCTCAGCGTGTTCTCTAACAGTTTTTCATATACGTTGTCCATCACACATAGCAATGAGATTCCTCTATAATTTCTACATTCTTTGGTATTTTTTTTCTTATGTAAGGTTATTGTATTGTTCCACTTTTGTAGTACTTTTTTTCTTCTTCATATAAAGTTTATTAGTTTTAACAAGTATTGCGGTGCGTTTTTCCTCAGATATTTTATTATTTCGGGTGCGATTTAATCACAATTGTTTATACGTTTCTTGTGTTCTCTATGGAGCTGGCTTTTCATATTCTCTCAGTTTTATTAAAAAATTGGTCTGATAAAGATACCGGAAGTTGGTGTATCCGCCATTTTTAACAGTTTTTCTTATATAATTTTGTACGTATGTAAATTATTCTAATTATTTTTGCAGTTTCTTATAGAGTTAATTCTTCCTAACAATTTATCCTTTATCGTTCCGTTACTTGAAATTTGGCATAGAGCTGGCTTTTTATATTCTCTCTGCGTTGTCAAAAGATGGGTATATTCGCTATTTTTAACAGTTTTTCTTATATAATTTTGTACGTATGTAAATTATTCCAATTATTTTTACATTTTTTTATTGAGATAATTCTTCCTAACAATTTACTCAAATAAAAAATTTCTAACATTAACAGTTTATCAGGTATTTAATTTGTAATTTAAAATGAATTCACAAATATAATATAGTTTCGAAAAAAGGGTAAGTAATATCGAGGTGTACAAATATAAGGGTTAGTCGATATGATCTTAATGAAAACGAAGAGGAACATTATAAAAAATTATAGCATGCTAGGTAATCAATACAAACGTGTACATATCACTTCAAAATGGTTTTATGACAACGTAACCTTAAAGAAATATGCAGACATTCCTTCATCATTGTTTATAGTAAAGTCGTATGGTAACCACACCAATTTTTTTAGTAACTTTTACTTTAGAAAAAAATGGCGTCTAAAGGACAGTTTGACAGTATATTAAAAAGGCTTTTATTTTAGGTTATACATTGTTTATTGGATTAGATTAAATCTGTCGGGTACCTATAGGCATTTCATTATGTCGTGAATTGTGACCATGAGTCGAAAATCGGAATTAACAAACTAAAAATTTGACTAGTCTATGTAAATTTAAAAAACGTTAGTCTATTTAAAAGGCACTCACGTCAATAAAAATTTAAAATATCCACATATTTATAAATTAATTAAAAGTAAGTTTACTTGTAATATCACGTAAAGACATAATAATAACTAATATAAGCATCAAAACAAATATAGGTTAGGAAAAATGTTCCGGGGATTGTTTGTAAGACGTATGATAGCAACATTTTGACATAGACAGACTGCAGCGCCACAATTCACGAGATCCTTAAAGACGTCACCGTTGTTGTTAGCAAAATATGGTTCAGGCTGGTGCTTTTTCTCCACCGAAAAAACGTCTATCCGAACATTTGTTACTTAGAAGAGAATGAACGCGTTTTAAATATTTTTAAGGTGAACTCTGGGGAGAACCCATACAACCTTAATACTCAAAATCTCAAATTTACTGCGACAATAGCAGGTGAGATTCCTTTCTGTATTAGATTATTTCTTAATTGTACATGTTTTATAAGAGTATTTCAACTATATTCAAAATTCTTTGTGAATATAAAAAAACACATGTGCTTTATCTACCAAAGGTATACCATCAACGATCATTAACTTTGTACAACATTAATCAAGAAACTAAAAATGCTCTTAGGTGTTTAGTATATTTTTTTTTTACAAATAACTAACCACTAACTCTAAATAAGCTGTTAACGGCTCTTTATGGTGATCAAAATTTACAACAATTGAAAGAAAGTACTTTGTGGAGATTAATTAAAAAATTGACTTTCGGTGAGTAAACACAAATTGCGTTTTTGCACGTTTTAATTTAATTGTGCTGGTGCGTAGGTTCACAAAAAGATCGAAATATCAAACTATGAAACAAGCATGGTTGGCAAGTAAGACAATCACATATCAACTAGACATAGTAAGAACTTCTGCATCTCGTCCGAAAGGCTGTTGTTAAACCAAATTATGTAGTTTTCCATTGGAAATGCATTTGCTGAAAATTGAACAAACGCAATTTATCAACAACAAAAATTTGGTAGTCGAAGTGGCACCTCTAATCATAAATGTAAGAAATTTATCAGAAATTCATCCAGATTTAGAATCAGAATTTATTATACAGGGTGTCCCAGAAAATGTTGGCAATCTTCCACATTCAGATAGGACACATAAAAATAATGACATGTTTCAACAAACTTTTCTTCCTAAGGACGTCAATACGGAGATACAGGTAATTGCCAACTTCAAGACGATGACCGAAAGATGTGAAACATTCTCGATACAGATAATATAAATTTATAAAAAGTATTCAAAGAAAACTGAGGTCAGTTTTTTTAAATTGAAGCGCAAGGAGGCTTTATTGGTTTAAGTAAATAAAGTGCTTAACGTGAGTGCTAAGATAAATATAACAGCGTGTAAGCGTACGTGCTTTTAATATAAACAAATAGCGGTTTAGATAAACAAAAGTTATACCCAGACATTATTTTTTCAATGATAGTAATACATAATTTAATGTAAGTTTTTTTCTTAAATACCGTTGCATTTTATTAGTGTCAGTTAAAAGTGATTATAGTAAAACGTCTAAATATTTAGTTTTCAAATAAATTAATTAAAAATCGTTACACTGGGATCATGTGTGGAGTTGACACAGGAGCGACAAAGAGCATCATTCGTTATGACATAATACGGAAAAATAAAAAGACATTATCCGTATCAGTACAACTTCGAACGGAGACGGGTGAAGAAATAAGTAATCACGGACAAGTACAAGTGACCATTGGTTTGAAAAACGAAGTATTTGATCATCGAGTACTGGTAGCCAAAATTACGAAATAATTTATCCTGGAAATAAACGTTATATAGAAATATAGATTCTATAGATATGAAGAACGATGTCCTAAAGGTCGACAGTAAAAAAATTCCTTTTCATTGGTCAGAGAAGGCAAATTGAAGTTGGTAACCCAATGCAGTGTCAAATTGTGAGATGTGTAAATTCTAGTAAAAATACGTCGCCGAAGAAGCACCAAATGGTATGAAGACTGCGAAAACGTTTTCTATTACGTAAAACAAGAGTCACTTCTCCGATTCTAAGTTATTCAAAAAAAGAAAATTTGTTTTAAACACCGATGTAAGTAATTTAGCCATAGGTGCATTTTTTTCACAAGGGCAAGATAGACAACAAAAAGGCATCGCGTGTTTTAGTAAAGTTTTGTTCAATCCAAGAAAAGAGGTTGTTGCATGACTAGGAAAGAGCTGTTAGCAGTCGTCAAGTTTATAGAACATAGAAATATTGGTATGGACCTAAATTTTTACTAAAGCCGTACCAGACTGTTTTAAAATAGCTATTGCCATTCCGTAATCCGAAAAGACAAGTAACAAGATGGATCGAGAGACTGCAAGAGTACAACTATGATACAAAACACCGTGCCGGAAATAGTCATCGGAACGCTGATACTTTGTTCAGAAGCCCATGTCCGGCGGACTGCAGCCCTTGTTTGCAACTTAAAAAAAATATCAAATATCTCCAAAGAACTGCTATGGTTGATGACGAGTGGGAACCTGAGCGGTTGCGTTGCAAACAAGGAAACGATCTTAAAATAAGTGTAACTCTGACCGGAAAGCAAATGACCGACGACCAACTTAGGAAGAAGTGAAAGCATTTAGTAAAAACTTTCTGGGCATACTAGGCGCAGTGGAACTTTTTGAGAGTGGAAAACGGTCTTCTTAAGCAATCCCTAGAGAGTGTCGAGGGCACAAAAAATAGATTGAAGGTGGTAGTACCAAAGAGCCGAGCATCACATGTGATGCAGCATCTGTATAATGGTACATTAGGAGGACGCTTTGGCGTGAAAAAGACATTAGGCAAAGTTTGAGAGAGATGTTTACGCATCAGGAATGAATCCAGGAAAAAGCTCTATGCACAAATGAAACAGAATAACGTGAAAAGCTTTTTAGAGATCGCAGGGTCGTTCCTGAAATCTGGTTTGAAAAACAAATACATCCTGGTAACAATGGATTATTTCATGAAGTAGACAGAGGCTTACGTCATAGCCAATCAAGAATCAGTTACAGTGGCAAACGTATTAGTGAAAGTTTTTCTGCCGGTTTTGTTAAAATTACATTCCGACTAAGGCCGCAACTTTGATTCTACACTGTTTCAAGAAGTTTGTCGATTGTTGGAAATTAAGAAAACTTAGACGACACCTTTCCATAAAACGAACAATGGGAAAGGAAGTAGTGTCCGAACAGCAAAAAGACTGGAATCAGTATTTACACCTTTTCCTAATGGCATACCAATCATCTGTTCAAAAAAGTATAGGCCAAACACCATCTTGTATCATGCTCAGTCACAAAATACGACTGACATGCGACCTCCAATTTGATCAAAAACCTGAAAGAACTGATAAAAAAGACTGCGTCAGCAAACTGATGCGGAAGCTAGACAAAGTATATGAGGCTGTCCGTAAAAACGCACACATTGTCGGCGACAGAATAAAAGTCAGATATGACGTCAAGGCACAGAACGGTGGGTTGTTGTGGTTGTATAATCTTAAACGTGGTTTGTCGCCAAAGCTGCAAAAGCAATGGAAGGTTCTTTATGTAGTCGTGCAGCGTATTAAAGATGTCATATATCGCATCCGAAAACTACCCAGAAGCTAACCAAAAGTGGCCCACATCGATCTTCTAGTACCGTTTGCTGGTTATAACAACGTTACGCAAGCACAAATCCAAATCAGAGTAATCACAAGCAGATCCAGATATTAAACTTATAAAATAGACCATCGCACATTGCGTGAGCGAGGATCTTAAAATCATCAAAGGAGTTGCAGTCGTATTTAAGAAATGCGTTTAGATGAACTACGAAGACAGCAACCGGCGGTCGGTGAAATTTTGAAACTACGTGATGAGCAACGCTTCATTTTATATCTGGTCGCTAAGAAGTAATCACGTGCAAAGCCGTTATACGATAACTTGTGGCAAGCATTATGGAATCTCAAGAGAGAAATAGAGTTCCACAAAATTAAGAAATTGGCAGTACCTAAGCTTGGTTGTGACTTGTGATTAACTGGATTAGAAGATAGTTCTAAATATGTTGAAGGCCTTCTTCCGAGAAACAGACGTTCAAGTGTTGGTCTGCAGTTACCATCTACGTTGAATATCGGGTCAAGTAAAATCCATTGGCTGTTACTTTTATGCTCAAGACAGTTGCCGAACTGGAGAGAGTTGCCGCTATCGCCGCGATCCTTTCTACCAGTGTCGCATCCAGTTTCCTGTTTTCGGACAAAATAGTCTTAAGAAAAGGACAGTAAAATGTTGTCAAAATGATTGTCAACTTTGAGACAATAACCGAAGGATGCGGAACATTCTCAACAGAGATAACAAAAATATATAAAAAGTATTCAAAGGAAGATCAGGTTTTTCGAATTGAATGGCAAGAAGACTTTGCAGTTTTAATAAATGAAGTGTTTAACGCGTGTGCTAAGATAAAGATAACGGCGTGTAAGTGTACATACTTTTAATATAAAAAAATACCGAGTTCGATAAACAGAAGTTATTTTCGAGTGATAGTAATATATAAATTAATGTAAGTGTTTTTTAATGCCGTTGCATTTTATTAGTGTTAGTTAAAGGTAATTATAATAAATTGATTAAATATTTAGTTTTCTAATTTTCCAATTAGTTCAAAATCGCTACAATACTACGAAGTCTGCCTATTAAATAACGAGACTGAAGGTAAGGGATAGAAACGAATGCGTTGATTAGTGTGTAGTGTCTACGTAGTGACTACTGCTACGCCAGTACGAAAACACGTTTTTGTCGCTGTAGTAGTATTTTTTCTATCGAAGTTAAAAACGAACGTTGTTTTTTCTCGTGCCGATAACAATGTGTGACAAAAAACATGAGCAACGAATCAATGTGAAATTTCTTGTTAAATTAAAATAAGTGCTATAAATTGTTGAAAGAGGCTTACGGTAAAAATTTTCTATCTCGTTCACGTGTTTTCGAACGGCATAAAAGGTTTTCTGAAAGCCGAGAGAGCATCAAAGATGACCAATGTTCAGTTCGACTTGTGTCTGTTTCATCTCCGCAAACAGTGACCAAAATCAATAAAATTGTGCGCGGAGATCGTCGTATGAGCATTCGGATGATTGCTGACTGTAAACGCCGTTAAAGAAACGGTCAGAAAAATTTTACATGACAAACTCAACATGAAGAAAGTCTGTGCGAAGTTGGTTCCAAAAAGTTTGACTCCCGACTAGAAGCTCGTTTCTCAACAGATCTGCTCAGATTTTTTTCAGAGGTTAGATGAAGAGCCTGAATTGACAAAAACATCATCACTTGCGATGAAACCTGGATATTCCAGTACGATGTTGAAACTAAGCGGCAATCCATGCACTGGAAAACTCTTTCATCGCCAAAAATGGAAAAAAGCAAGGATGTCTAAATCAAAATTTAAGCTTATGCTAATCGCTTTTTTTTACCTCAACGGCAGCGTGATGATTGAATGGGTTCCAGAAGGTCAAACTGTAAACCAAACTTATTATTTGAAAGTTTTGGCAACACTACGAGAACGAGTTCTTAAGAAACGACCGGAATTGTGGAAAAACAAGTCGTGGATCTTGCACCAAGACAACCCGCTTGCCTATACCCCAGGCAGCACATTACGTTTTATTGACGTCAAAATGACGTACGAGACGTCAGTAAGACGTGTCAATGTCGTCATATTAAGCCAGTGTGTTGCCTAGGAACACGCTGTCTGTGAAGCGTTATTTAGCCGCTAGAGACATTCCAGTGCTTAAACATGCGCCGTACTCGCCCGATTTAGCGCTTTGTGACTTTTTCTTATTTCCGAAGGTCAAGTCTGTTTTAAAAGAAACCCGGTTCGAGTTGATAGAAGAGGTGAAGCGAAAATTGGCGGAGCTTCTAAATGCTCTCACAAAAGAAGACTTCCAGCATTGCTTTGACATGGAAAAAACGAATGGAATGGTGTGTGGCGATGGCAGGGGAGTACATTGAAGGGGAGAATTCGATTGTAGAATAATTTTTACAATAAACCTCTTTTTCATATACTGTCTCGTTATTTAATAGCCAGACCTCGTATATATTAAACTGTATATAATTTCTTTTTACATAAGACAAATGTTGCAAAACTTTGAAATTATATACAAAGTTGCTTTTTTAAACAAATAAATTCAAAAAAAATCAATTTTGCGATAAATATTTTGAACTTCAATCATAAATTAACTTAACAAACAACTATTTAAGTAAATAAATAAATCGCTTAAGCAACTTGTTCAGTTGCGTGTTCAAAAATTTCTGAATATTATACTATCACATTGTAAATGATATGATAAAAATAATAGGAGAGTTACATATTACAGGAGTTTGTTGTAATAAATATATGCATAGCCACATAAAGCATTTTAAAAAATTTTAGTATAAAATATTTTTCAACTTTCTGCCAATTGCTTTTATCTTCTACATTTCTAACATTGACATTATTGTTGTTAACACTAAGACTGTTGAGACAAAACAATGCAATCGAATGTAACCAAATATATATTTAACAAATTAGATTGGAAACCATTTTTAGGATATGTAAGCAATAACAGAAAAATAATTTGCACTTATAAATAACAACGTGCGTGTACGTCAAACCAACATCGTAAATTACTAGTTTCGACTAGTTTTATAAAATGAATCAATACAATGGAACGCTTAGCATCATTTAATCAAATATGTATAGGATATTTAAACAAAAGTGCAAAACAAAAATTCAAACTCTACCAAAGTTGTATTATATATCTATTAATTTAACATTAACCAAACATAAACTTTTTAACGATATATATTGATATATGTGTAATATTAAATTAAATTAGTGACATTTAATGCAATTCCTTAAATTTCGTAGTTTCTAATATTTGCAATAAACGTAAATATTAATTATAACTGTTTATCATCTACTTCTTTAACTTCGCGCAGTATATCGCAGTAAATTATTAATAATCCGTCAATGAAAAACGTAAATAAGCATGTTTTAATTTAAATAACCAATTGTTATTTAGGTCAAGGTAAATGCAAGTACTGATCTAATAAACGTGACGAAAATTGTCGCTTTTTGTCAGAATAGTATTGAAACCATAAATGATTACGTTAGTCAAAGTTAACAGATTAATTATGTTAAACAACAAAGGTTATAAAACATGTTTTTTTAAATATTTTTAATCTGGTATTACACATCAAGATAATCATACACAAATAAGTTTAGATCACTAAAAGTACTAAGAAGTTCATAATTATTGTTAGCAATTGTGTACTTAATTACTGATTCACTAAGGTGACACTTTTGTAGTATATCAGACACAACAAATTAACTGTTCGTGCAAAGGTTTTTGTCAACAGCACATAATTCTTTTGGTACATTAGTAACTATAATGAATCAGAATAATAAAGCACTATTTAAAAAAAAATGTTAATAAAACAGTAAACTACAGAATTAGTTGCAAAGTAAAAGTTACATTTTGTTTGACTTTTATTTTGTATTTTGTTTAAATAATATTCCTCAATTTTGCGTATCGTAAAAAAATTTGAAAAATGTTTATTTTTAAGTAGGTTATCAGTTATGCAATTTCAGCAACAATTAGACTTATTCTTATTTGATAAAAAAAACTTTTACCAAAATGCCCATTTAACAAATTAAGATACTTATTATTACTGTTTAGGTATTCACAAAATAATTTACAGTATATTACACTATCTGCTTGCAAAAAAAATTAAATTTGATTATTTAAAAAAAATGGTTTTATAACTAAATTTTAGTTGAAAATTTGTTTAGCTCGTAAAGCAGATAAAAATGCAACATCGATTAAGTTATTATTAGTTACCACATTTGAAGCTTTTTTAGTAAACGTATTTTTCACGCATTAATAATATGTAATTATATATTTTTCACCTACCAATTATTAAAAAACGCAAAAATCGAATAATAAAAATGAATTAACAATTAATGCATAATGCAAACTTGAATATTTAAAAACTATATTATTTATTATACGTTTATTAGTGTAACAAGTGCTTAAAATTTACATCAAATAGCAATAGCTGTAAATAGACAGACTTGTTTAAATTACAAAAATCAATGTACAAATTTGTTATTTAAGAACTTATTAAAGTAATTGCAATAAATAGAATACATTTACTATAACACAAATATTACTTAAAAGGAATTACTTGCATATATGCGTAAAAGACTAATAATAATAAAAAGAAATTAAAGATTAAAAAAGTTTGCTTAGAGAATTACATTTATATTTACTATTTTTTGAAAAAAACAGCATAAATTATAAAAAAAAGCTTAATCTGGTTTAAATTAAGTATAAAAAGAACTCTACATACATAAGGGTTGACAAAAACTTTTCGTAATTGGGTAACTAATTATTATAATCGCTCGATATTTTTTGCTTTGCCAAACACATCTAAATTAGACAAAAATTAAATAAACTTACCTCTTGCGTAACAACACTTGAAAATAATTGTACAAATAAAAAACAATAGAAGATTTCCATTTTTAGCACCAGTGACGGAAACGTTCACACACAACTGCGTTTAAATTGTACTAGTTAGTAAAAAACAAAAAATGTAAATTCTAACTTAATTACTGAAACGCTTGTATTAACAATATTACAGTTTTAAAATTAGAACGTCAAGCAAAGTATATATAAGAACAAATATATAGCCATGAGTCACATTTTAATAAAATAATTTTTTAAATAATTGATTTATAGAATTCAACATTTAAGTTATACATTCTAAAGAATCATCTATTAAAAGTGTTACTAATTTTTTTTGAAATTTTTTATGTTATGTTCATATTTAATTGACTATAATTGGCTCCATTGAATAAGGCCAAAGAGTGTCATAGTGTCACATCCTTGAATCATTATGTAAAAATTACAGTTTTAAAATTGTGTTAATTAATTTACACTTTTTAAAAAGTATGTTTTATTAAAATAATTAATTTTAGGTAGTGATACTGGAACATCTTAATAATTTTTTAGTGATAAAAATTATAGTTTTTTTCATTGCACTGCAATATTTTTTTATGAGCATTATACATAATTCAGTATTTCAAAATCTTTTTTAATAAAAAAATAATATTCTAAATTTTAATGGAGGAAGCAGCTTAAAACATTTATTGGATTATTTTTCGTGCAATGTATCATATACTTAACGATAATTTTGCACGAGAGCATATTGATCAAATACAAGATACTTCTCAATGCAGAAGCTCTTAAGAAGAAAAAACTTGCGTAAAACGGATTTCTTGGATCTAGGCAGGCATACATACTTTGATTTAAGCTTAACAAAGCAAAAACTTAATGTATAAAGCAAAAATTGATCTGATACCGTCACTTTTCGTTTTAACAGGTTTTACTGTAAAAGAAATTATAAATGCTGTTTATTAGAATACGAAATTTTATGGATATTTTGATGCACAAGTGTAATTTGGGATAATACTATTTCTTAAAGAAGTATAAGCGGTTAGCTCGTTCTGTCTTTGTTTTTCTGTTGTTGATACGGTTATTGACAGGTTTTTTTTCTATATCAAGAAAACACAAAAAATCATGAGTTTGCAATGGGACCACTGCAATGTTATTTTGAATTGCACTGGTGTAAGTACTGCAGTAATTTTTAAATGCGAAGGAAATGCGTTAGGTACAGCAGTAATTATTCTGTACAAACGAAAAAAGTACTGCAAATTCAGTGGTTGGAACATTACTTAAAAAAAATGAATTAAAATTATTCATTATTTAGTTAAAAAGGAATGCCTTCTTATTACTAATAAGTCTTCGTAGCAGACAATGCATTACAATTACTAATTACCGAAAAAAGTAATGCATTATTTTGAACATTACTTTTGTCTTTATTAAAATACTAGTACTACTAATAATTACACCACCCAAAACAATAATAGAGTGCACGCCGCTTAATAGAATCACCTTGGGTTTTTGGATTTTTGATAACAATGTTTGAAATACATACAAGGTTTATCTGATTAACATGCTGTTAATTTAAAAAGTGAAACCATAGCATCAATACAAGCAAAAAAATCAAAATAAAAGGAAATTAAAAATAACATTAAGATGTTTAGTTCACTGTTCTAAGAACTACACATTCCTTCTTAGTAATTTGCTGACACTAAAAATAAATACAAAATAACGTTATCACATAAGATGTAGTTAAATGAAGTAGTTATTCTAAGAACTCATGTCCTTTAATTCCAAGTTAAGAATAAGTAACACTGCAACAATAAAACTAAACATGCAAAACAAGTATTTAGTACAATGATGCGCTGGATGGCAGTATTTCAGAGAAACATCCTTTATGATACCATAATTAGTTAAAATTTTAATATCTCGTTTTTTATCTTTTAAGAAGTTGTCAAACAATAATTTTAACTAATTCTTTTTTGAATCATTTCATTGAGTAAAAGGAACTTAAAAAAATCATATCATCTTCAGATGTGTGTGATTGTAAATTGGTTGACAAACTATTGGATATATTTAAATAAAATGAATTTAATTCCTGAATCACCCAATTGTATGCTGCTTTGCGTTTATTTGTTTTAATCAATTCCATTTTGAATTTGGTATGAATAGGACTAGCAACCGCTAATGAGCGGTTCCAACAAACAGACTTAAACCTATAAAAAGAAAAAAAAATTCAATCAAGTCTATTAGTGTACATACAAAAAGCACACAAAACTGTAGTTGTCGCGTATTTTAATTTGTCTAAAAGTTGAGTGTTTGGTATAGTGTAAGCAGCAAATATCCCAAGCACATTTTTTTTCTTTTTGTAAAAGATCCAAAGCTATTGCTAGTGGTTTTATTATCTCTAAAAATATATGTACGTATTAATTATTGCTGCAAGGCAATTATTAAAATATGTGACTTACATCAATATATTCCGTTAAAAAGATCACTTCATTCCTAAGAACCCTTGGCAAACCCAAAGTATCGCAAACAAAATTAATTTTTTTCCGAACTATTGTTATTGATAAAATCTTTAAAATGGTTACACAAGCCTACACAAGTCAAACATAGAGTTTTATTTGGTGACACCTTGCGATCTCAAATAAACTCCAAGAGTTTTTTACCGTATCAGCAGCAACTTTGAATAAACTTTGTTTAGTCCAGATCGCTCGGCAAAACAACTTCTAGATATTTTTTTAAAAGACAGTATGTGTAACGTTTTTTTCTGCATCAGTTGTCGCTACTAAATTTAAAGTATGATTAGCACATCTATAATGAGGTGATAACACGATGTAACTTTTGGTATTTTCTGCTTCTGCACTACTACAAGTAGTTGCAACGTCGGCGTCGTTTAATAGAGTGCTTATTTCGATTAATTCAACCTCTGTTGTAGATTCGCTTACCCTCAGAAGCGCGAGTCCACGGTAGCCTTAATGTTAAAATGTACATTTATAAGTAGTTTGTTTTAAGACGGCAGTGAATACATTAAAAATGATATCCATAGAAGTACATAAATACGTAGAAGTCACAAAATGTAATACAATGATATTTTTTCTCAAATATATTAAAAATAATAAATGTATTTAAAGCGTATTATTTAACACGTAATTCATCTTTTGCTTCAGTAGCCATATCTTCAATGACTCAATTGTAAACACAAAAACAATGCACTTTAGAGCTTTAGACAACACAGTCCGCTTATCCAAAGTTTGCTAACGTACTAACAGGCGGCGTCGGAATAGAGCGGCGGGCAGCCGAGCAAATACCCGATAATATACTCTCGATAATGCACATTACTGCTGATAAGTCTCCATCAGACGCAACTGTAACCTCTTATTATAATGCTACCATTAAATACGATTGTTATTCAATGATAAATGATACTACAGCTATGATGCTGCTGATTGATTTGAAATAAGACCTATGGGTGGAAGCGCATAGTTGCTTTGATAACGCGATGTTTTGTTTTCGCAGCGCAAGCGTATCGAAGGTATAATTTTCATGTAGAAGTTTCTAAAATATCTTGATTATTTATTCTGTTGAATATAAAAATAACGACAAAAGCAATATTTTTAACATTACCAAATATTGTCATTACGTATTACTTATCAAAAAAATTAATGCATTACATTCTTGATTACCAAAAAAAAGTAATTAAATTACTGTAATGCATTGCTTCCAACCACTGCGCAAAGTAAACAATAAATACAATTCTTTTTAGTGTTGAAAACACTTATAGGATGCTTGATTCGAAGGTTCATGTAACGAAACGATCAAACGCTCAGATGAAACAATGCTGGAACTTGCGGTGGTGCCCAATTTTACTTCATTTTTTGTTTTTTTCGGATGTAGTGTTTATTATTATTAAACAAGATATTCCTTATGATTCTTTTTATGTTTAAAAAATATAATAAGTCTGAATTTCACTCAGCAGTGCTAAAAAGTAATTATAGTAATTGTAGAATTAGATACGCACGAGCTTCCGCCTTGTACGCTGCAAAAACTGTACAATATAGATGAAAACTGCACATTAAAAATTTATTGAGCACAAAATTTCCTACAAAAAAGTCCGCGGGAGTGTATAAGTATATCTAATAGTATAAGAGTTACAAAATTTTAATGTAGTGTGAGACATGATCGTGCAACTTTGCTCACTTGTATCTTCTAAACTATTGAAGGTAATTGTACTCCTTCGCAGAATTTTTTATAGTAAATTTTGTCTTCTATAAAAATGTTTGTGTAACGTTTCTCTATCTTGCACTATTTTAGCGTAATAGTTTATTGGTTCTTTTAAGTTTCCTAGTAGCACAAAATATATGTACGATATTCTAATGATCTTGGTACAATATTTAAAGTCGGCTAAATATTGCTTGGTCTAATAGATATATTCTTGATATTGTTACAGTGCAGAATACCAATATTCTAAAAATATATACGAACAATATCACTGATATATTTTAAAACCTTAAACATTTTTTCAAGATGTACATGACATCAGGTAAATATTTTATTGCTAGATACTTTTTGCAAGACGTAGAAAATGTATTCTAAACATTTTAAAACTAGATAAAAACAATGTTATAACGATATTTACCAACAATATCGTTCGTGTATTCTAAAGTCACATATGTTTTTCCAAAGCTTGACCAACATAAATTATATATTATAGTTATATATAAAGCTAATATTTATGATTAATCAGTAACCGACATTTTTATGCTTGTTTTTAACTGTACTTTTAAGTTTATGGCTTTATAAGGTGTAAAGTGTTTTTTTAAACTTTTTTTTTAATTTTTGCTGAAAATACTGACACGATGTTCTCACGATTTAAATAATGCTTATTTTAAAAATCATTTTTATGTGTGTATACTTATAATTGATAGTACTATAGTAATTTTACAATAATAAACAATATTTGTTACTAAGAAATTTTAGACCAGGCATTGTAATTTTGCTATAAAATTACTATTAGGAATTTAGGATTTTAGAGGTAATCTTTTCCAAATATTTTTGTTGCATTCTAAACGGGTTTACACAAAGTACATTTTATGAAATTTCGTAGAATTCTTTGCAACATTATTTACCTGCTTTTGAGTACTGAGCTCAAAAACAATTATATAGACCTTGAACAAGAATAAGCAAAGTTTTCTTTACCAATATGTATGTTCGATTTCGTGTTTGCAGTTTGCCAAGTTTAAATTTTTATATCGAGTTTTAGTGCAACGTAATTGTATAATCAGGTAAGTCCTTATATAATTTATTTCCTTTATTAAATTATTTTTAGGGTAAATGGTGTATTATTTATTTAGAAATATAATTGCTAGCTTTCGAACTTTATCCAAGTTCTTCGTCAGGCAAAAATACACCATTTACCCTAAAAATAATTTAATATGTTTTATGGTGAAAGTTTTATATTTTCTTTATTGTTGCATGTTTTCTAAATATAGAAAAACAAAAAACCATGTTATAAGAAAAATTATTTTAACACAGTACATCTCAAATTGGATGTTTGTTTAGTTGGTTGTTAAAATTTACAGAAAATAATTTAAAGAAATTTCAACGGTCATCACTAATAAGAAAAAAAATGTTTTTATTTACTTAACTATAATTAATAATTTATGAACACATTTTAAAAAACATATAAATAATATATGCAAAAAACCTTTTCTAAAATTTATTTTATTATTGTTCTTATTTTTTGAATAGCAATCCCAACAAAATGTTTTGTACACTTTTAAAACTAATCATATTTGATTTTTTTTTAATTTCATGAATTAATACTAGCAGTTAAAGACAAACATTACAATGTATAGTAGATGTTCTATTGCAGTGATTCAATAAATAGAAATAATAATATAGTATTGAAGCCGTTTCTTTATTGAAAAATTCAAACTAAAACCATTTATACTAATTAAAATATACTTAATACATTTTAATGCATTTTATAATTATTATTAGTAAATGTAGTAATGATTTTTTAATACAACTTGGTAGAGTAAATCTTAATTGTGTGTTTTTTTTTGTTTTTTTTTCAGATGCCATCATAAAACGACATCTTATATAACAGGTGTTACATACGTAAATCCGTTGCGTTGTATTTGACAAACTTTAGAACATATTTAGAACATTTATGTGGTACCTATGTAATATGCATTGATAGTAATAAGTAATTTTAAGATACAATTTTTTGTGTAATTATTTTTTAAAGATCTTTAAATGTATACAGGTTTTATAATTATTATATTTATAATTTTAATTTGTTGGTGCCATTTTTTTACAGAACATCTTCAGTGTTTCAATACGGTTTAATAAAAACTGCAAAAAAAACAGATTAAATATCATTTGCCAACATACACATATGCAGTAGGTATATATTTTACAAATATCTGACGAATAATAGTGAGATACATTTATAACAGATTAAAAAGTAATATTTTCTATATATTCAAAACAAATATTGAGACGACATTTACATCTAATGTCTGCCATATATTGAAAACATATATTTAGAAAATATCTACTATATCTAATATATAGAAAAGATTCATTTTATATAAGTTATTGATATAACATTACAATAAATGGCCATAAACGAAGTAATAATTTAATAAATCTGATTTAAGTTTTATAATAAAAACTATCAGTAATTACTAGTTTAAGTCATAAACGATTTTATTGTAAAGTTATCAACATCGGAAGAAACTATGTAAAATAAAGTTTCAGTAAATTTTGAATGTTGAAATTGTACCAATAGTCAACCAATTGTAAAGATTATTAGCGTTATAAATCTGTTAAGACTAGAGAAAGGATTCATGTTAAAGTAAAGTTCATCTTTTTAATGCTTCTTTATAGTCAGTAGCGCATTTGTTTAATATTAATAGAAGAAAACAAAACGTCGCAACATCCGCTTTTAACAGATTGAGTAAAGAAAGGAAAAGCCAATAAGCAGATTTGATACTAAGAGGGTTGGTAAACTTAACCAATCAGAAAATAGCGTTTTAGGAAACAAAGTCAAAGTTGCGTACAAAAAAGGAAGAGAGTTGTAAACAAAGGTTTTAAAAACCCTGACGCAGAAAGTTGCATACGGGAGTTCTTTGAATGATTTATTTAATCCAAGCGTATTCAATTATTCTGAAAGTACCACTTTGGCTCTAAAATTGATTGTGTTGAGACAAAATTTTACATTTATCCGATTGCTCTAACTGTATATAAGCCAGCAGAAAATGACTGTCAGTGGACGTGAATCTCAATTTCTCAACCTTTCCTCGCATACCATGTTTGTGAGCGAAATATTATATTTGAGCTTTGCGAAGATGACTTTTTGCCTTGAAAATATTTTGTGTCAAATAAAGTTCGATGTTTTGAGATTTTGTTGTTTGCTTTGTGTTTCTTACCGTACAACACTTGGAAAAGAGAACCTAAGTGTTACCAACACAACCCAAATATTTCCTAATACTTATTGCTTAACCAAAGCTTAGATTTGAGAAAGTAAATAAGTACGGTTATTTACGACATTAAAGCTTTACAACCAAAACATTGCATCTCAATGTTGGTGCCAACAGTGAACTACTAGTGAAATAAAAACAGTCGCAAACTTATGACAGAGTTTATTAAGCATTTTGTTAACGATTTGACAACATTAGCCCAAAATACTCATTTCTGTTCCTCTCTAGACAATTTTTTTATAAAAGATATACTCTTCAGTTTGCAATCATTTCGGACTAAACTATTACATACTACTAAAATTATAAATGGGAAACAACAGCCGGGAGTGTTTGGATTTAGAGTTTTTAATACTAATGTCGAGCACAATTTCCGTTCCTGTTGGAGAGATAAAGAGCAAACAAATTGAACTACAAAAATGGAAAAAATTAGTGACACCGGCGTGTTTACATGCCATGATGTTTGTTCAAGTGCATAGATTTAAGCTAACGCGATCGGGTTTCTCTTTAGATATGTCACTGGAAGGTATGTTTTATCAACGCGCAGCAATTCTTGATAATGAACGATCTCGCTCATAATTTGTTATCACAAAAATTCTCTATAAGTCATTGGTGTTACTGATTCATCATCTTCCAGCAATGAAAGAGTTATGGAAAACAATTCTCAGGCAAATGTTAAATACAAAAAACTGGTGAATTATCATACGACTCTATTCTCGTTTAATATGTACCAAGTCCTAGTAGAACAAAATGATTTCAAATCATTTTAATTTGTCACAACTTTAATGCAATGGTATTGTACATGAAAACAGTTTTGTAGTATATCCAAATCAATTCCATAATAACTAATAAGTGATTCAAAAAATAGTTAGTTAAAATTGTTTATGTATTGCAGACGAAACGTTTTCATGATCAATTCTAAAAGTTAATAAAGCATGATTTGGTAAAACAAATTTCTTATAATATAACATCGTTTTAAAACATCATTTTAACATGAATTGTTGAATTATTTTCAGTATCATTCTGGTAACAATGTAGATTGATACAAAATCATCATATTAGATGATCTAAAAAATGATTCGTAGAAACGTTTTTGATATATTATTTTGTCGTGCACAGAATTTTTAAACAGTTTTGTTTGACAATTCTAAGAAAAATATATATAATTATTTATTATATAATTTCTGAATTTTTACATTTTTGCTACTGAGATACTAATTAATCGTTTTTAATAAGTACAAATATTATAAAGATGAATCGATCCATGTTTTTAACATTGAGTGTAACATAATATTAGA
Source organism: Aquatica leii (assembly GCA_035610365.1). Lineage (NCBI taxonomy): Eukaryota > Metazoa > Arthropoda > Insecta > Coleoptera > Lampyridae > Aquatica > Aquatica leii. The sequence continues at coordinate 55,700,140 of CM069432.1, forward strand.
TAAAGATATAGCTTTGTCTTTCCCAATAGTTTATTTTTAATTTTCTTGACAATTGTTTCTTTTGCCTTAATGTGCAAACATTGAAACAATGAAATTGAATGATTTTAAAGATTTATAATTACGTTTTAATGGGAATTTCTTTTGATCATTGATTAATTCGTTTTCATTAGTTTGCATTATTAAACACGTTTCTAGTTCGTTTAAAATTAATAAATTTGCATTTGAAAAAAGTTGTTTAGATTGAATCTATGGTTATTTTTTAATAGGTGTTGAGCAAAAGTGGATTTTATTTAATTTGGATTGTATCCTGTAGAATTATTGATCTATTTTAAATATTTTTTTTAATCTGGTTTTTTAAGACTTCTTAGTTTGACTCATATAGAGCATTTTACAAGAACTGACGAGTTTATAGACTCCAATCTCTTCAATTTCGGATATTCAAACTTTAGTTTGAGAAAAATTGTTATATAAATTTGGTAGATCTGAAAAACTTAATTTTAAAGGTGACTGTAATTTTATTTGTTTGTAGATCTGAAAAATTTTATTGTTGATTTTACATCATGCTTGTTTAATTCAATTATTTTACGTCATCTTGTCTCAATTGACATTTTAATGTAATATTTTTTCTGACGATGTTTGCACATTAAGGCAAAAGTAACAATTATGAAGAAAAAAAAATAGTAGGTATTGGAAAAGACCAAGCTTTATCTTTATCTAATATACACATTTTTTTATCAAATATGTTGCAGTGAAATATTAAACCTGAAGTGTTTATTTTGACCTTTGAATCAATTTTATTAATCTATAATTTTGCAATTTGGGTATTAAGAAGACTCTTAGTAATTTTCCATTTTCATTTTTATTTAAATTAAAAATTGATGAATTGAAATCGAAAAATTATCATTTTTTTGAAAAAACTATACATACATACTGTTTTATTTTTTATCAATTTAGTTTATTTGAATAGGATTGTACTTTATCAATCTTATTTAGAAACTTTAGAGAAACAAATTTTTATTATTTTCAGCTATGTTGTAATATATTTTATTAACAGTATTAGGAAAAAAATCAGTAATATTTTAATTATCCTTAGGCGGAGTATTAAAAAAATAATGTGTTATTCTCGTTTACTGTATTCAGACATTCCACTTCATCACTTAGCATCTTTCTTTTGTTTTTTAAACAATTTTACATCGGCGACTATCTTAACATTCACACCATATCGTTTGGAGTTCTGGGGGCCTTTTACGGTTCGGGACCCCTAGATTGGGGGATTTACAGGGCCGTTAGTTTTGCAACTGCATCGCTGTACAATGTAAAAAAGGTATTGTTTCTAATTTATTAAATTAGGTAATCTATCAAACTTCTCATTTGTCATACGCAAATGGGTTTTGTTCGAAGCTCAATTTTCCAGTGCAAATTACTTTTATTTTAATTTTATGTCTTGATGTCTAATACATTTAAAAAATGTTGTAGGATTTGTTCAAGAAGTATCCAACCTACCTACCTTTAGGCCAGTACATTCATTTTTCTGTCACGTACATACTAAAATTTTCAAATTTTCAAGCTATCTAATCCGTTCTACCGACAAAGAAAGGGATTATACATAAAAATATGCATTGTTTTCCCATGAATTTATTCCTATTGTATAAATAAGTCTGTTTCTAAGGTTCGATTTTTTTAAAAGCAGGTAATATTTATTTGTTGTGTTACTTGTTTCTCTCTTATTGTGCACATATAAATAACATTAAATGGGATTTATTAAATCTTGAAATTTCAAACAACTTTTCAAACACTCGGTTAATTTCTATATGAACGGTTGTGATTATTCTGTATATTATTTGCAATTATTAGTACTTATATTAGTAGTATTATTTAGTTCTAAAAGTAAATTAATTTTTTATAGTTGTCGCTCGAAAATTATTTCCGGAGATGACTGAAAGCTAGCGTATTTTTCCGTTCTGCAACAACTAGAGTGAAACGTTCTGATCTAAAACAGGCTTCAACTGTGATCTGCATCGATTTTAACTACTGAATGCCCATAAAATTACTTAGCTTTGTGTATTTATGTATTTTATTAAATAATTTATTTTTTATTTTAATTCATTTATAACTCATTTCTGTTAATGACAAGTTAAAGTATGTAATCTTTAGGAAATATATAAAACAACCTTTATGTAAAGTTTTCTATGATAATATAATATAATCAATAAGTATATAATAGTGTATTGTTTTATATAGGTACTGTTCTTCGAAAATAAATGATTCATAAAATTATAAGAATTAGTGTTTTAGTGCTGTGTGCTACGGCTGTGGAATAAATAGTGTGGAAATTTCCGAACCCTTAAATATCATTTATGAAAGCAAAAGTTAAATCACTTTGATATGATTATAAAAACAATTTTTAGAATATTTACGAAATGTATTAAAGATGATTCGGTATGTGCAATAAAGTATTATTTGCAATCGTTACAAAAACGATTCAAAACATTATCTCCCTTACAATTTTTAATTGAATGTGCAACGTACACACAAATGATCATTCTTATTCTTCAAAAACAATTGGAAATGATTTTGAAAAATCATTTATGGTGTAACAAAAGCTTATATAGAAACGATTCAAAAAATTTAATTACAGAAGTGTTTGAAATCGTTTCAGAAACGATTTTATGAAACATTTTTTGTATTACTATGTTTAATTTTACAAATGATCCAAGAGTGTTCCGAAACTCACTTTCTGAATCAAACTGGACATAATTGAAATACATTTTTAAATCAATTCATGTTAATGATTTGTAAAAACGTTACAAAGGAGGGACATTTGGCGAAATTGTAACAAAATTGAAACGATTCTGAACCATTTTTTCAATTCTGAAAATCGTTGCTGTAATATTACAGAAACAAATTTTTATACTAGGGAGAATACTAGTTATTTGTGTTTTCTTATTTTTTTATTATTTATGTATGGATTATTATTTTTGAAAATTGTAATAAACCTTGTTCCTTATATTGCGTAGGTAATATTGTGTTTGTTTTCAACACTTTCCGATAATTGCAAGTTTTGCGATATCTGTAAATTTTTTATAACAATGCTGTAATTGTTAAATTACAAAATATTTTTAGATATCAACCCGATTATGAGATGCAAATAATAAAGAAGTTGATATAGAAAATATAATTATTGAAATCCAAGCAAATCAACTAAACCGCTTGTAGAATATGCAAATAACGATAGTTTTAAATCATGTCAGACACAGTTTGGCTTCAGATCAAAATGATTATCATACTTTTAAAAACATAATGTACTTAATACAATTGTTAATATACTAAAAGAAAGATATATAAGTCTAAGTAATGTTAGAGTTTGTTTTTCAAATGAAACACTAATTATACGAACTTCTGTATTAGAGTAAAAAAACATAAATTCATGCTAAATAGACAAGCTTACAACTCAACGTTCGGTATCGAACTGCCCTAAATCTCATATGCACATGCATGTTACCAAACCGTTGAGCTTTATATTCTTGATCGTTTTTACACTCGGCCTTCCTGACGATGGAGCGTCCTCGCGACCCACCAGGACACATCCGGAGCCATCCCAATGATGGAGCGTCTGCGCGGCCCACCAGGACACATCTGGAGCCATCCCAATGATGGAGCGTCTGCGCGACCCACCAGAACACACCTGCTGCCATCCAGATGACTCGGGAAGCATGGGCAGTTGGCGGATTGGCACATCAACCAAGGAACTGGACATAGTACACTGGACTATGTGTGATGATATTTTGCAATCTCAGATAGTTCACTGGACTATCTGGTGGCTCACTAGGCCACTGTTGCAATTCTAGGCAGTTCACAAGACTACCTGGTGGTACACTAGACCACTATAGCAGTTCTAGGTAGTACACTAGACTACCTGGTGGTACACTAGACCACCACTGCCAAATTTAGATAGCGCACGGGGCTACCTAGTGGCACACTAGACCACTGTGGCGATTTTAGATAGTACACTAGACTATCTTGTGGTACACTGGACCACTATAGCAGTTCTAGGTAGTACACTAGACTACCTGGTGGTACACTAGACCACCACTGCCAAATTTAGATAGCGCACGGGGCTACCTAGTGGCACACTAGACCACTGTGGCGATTTTAGATAGTACACTAGACTATCTTGTGGTACACTGGACCACTATAGCAGTTCTAGGTAGTACACTAGACTACCTGGTGGTACACTAGACCACCACTGCCAAATTTAGATAGCGCACGGGGCTATCTAGTGGCACACTAGACCACTGTGGCGACTTTAGATAGTACACTAGACTATCTTGTGGTACACTGGACCACTGTGGCGATTTTAGATAGTACACTAGACTATCTTGTGGTACACTGGACCACTGTGGCGATTTTAGATAGTACACTAGACTACCTTGTGGTACACTAGACCACCATTGAGGGTAGAGAACTATTGTCCTCTGAAGCCCTCCTATGACATACTGAGTCATGCTTTGGTTGGCCAAACCAATGAATACAGGTGCACAAGATCTTCGGTAGATGGCTAAGCACTCATCCTACCGTCTACGACCTTTGGATCCATCGTCAAGGTCAATGACAATCAGATATACAATGATTATCTGAAAACAGGCGCATTAAAAATAGTCATAAAAATATGTAACAAACTAAATCTACTAAACCAAACAAACTTTAAAAATATATTAAATCATTTTATTGCTATTCCGCCAATTGTGACCGGAATAACTTAAGGCGATCGCTTGATACGACTCCTCGGAACCGCCTTCGGTCTTTCGTATTTCGTCGTTTACCAGTTGGTTTCTTCGCAACCAAACATGCTATACAATGACTCACAAATTTCTTCACAAAATTTCGCATATCATTAAACCAATAAACTGATTTTATAGCATCTAATGTACGCTTCCAACCTGGATGCCCATTATCATCATGGAACATTTTTACTACTCTCCATCTCACATCTCGAGGAATAACAATTTTTGGTTCGTTGTTAATAAATCTACAAATCTTATCGTCTTTTAGAGTATAGCATTCTTCGGCGTCGTTGTCTATTATTTGTTTTCTTATCAACTGTAAATCTTCATCTTGAGATTGAACACCATAAATCCAATCGTTTGTTTTGATCATATTTATCTGTACGGGATTGCGACTTAGCGCGTCAACATGATTCATTTGACTTCCAGGACGATGCTCTACTGTGAAATCATATTCTTGCATTGCCAGCCACCAGCGTCCAATTCGAGGTGTCATGTCCTTTTTTACCCATGTTAACCTTATGGAGTTGCAGTCAGTTATTACGGTAAAATGACGTCCATACAAATAATTGCGAAATCTTTTTACAGCTTCATAAACAGCAAGCGTTTCTAATTCATAGCTGTGATAGCGCGTTTCAGCATCGGTTGTCTGTCGACTCATGTACGCCACTGGCTTATAGACACCACTATTTTGCTCTTGTAATAATACACCTCCGATTCCATGCTTACTAGCGTCTGTGTGGATTTGTGTTTCGGCGTTCGCATGATAAATTGCTAAAGTTGGAGCAGCTACAAGTTCTATTCCCCAGTTCCAATTAGAGTTTTTCTTAAGTAAGGATGTTAATGGTTTGTCTTTTAAGGCAAAACTCTGAATGTATTTTCGGAAATAAGACGCCAAACCAACAAATTGACGTGTTTGATGAACATTTGTAGGAGTTGGAAAATCTTTAACTGCCACTAATTTGTTTCGAGAGGGCGTTAAGCTACCATCGCGAATTTCAGTTCCTAAGTATTCGACGGAACTTTTCATAAATTCGCATTTTGCAAGATTTAATGTAAGTCCCGCATTACTGAGGGTATTCAAAACTTTATCAAGTCGCTGTAATGCTTCCGACGCTGTTTTAGCCGCAATTAAAATATCGTCTAAATACACTAGAACATAATCATGTCTTAACCTTTCCAAAGCCATATTTATTGCTCTTTGAAAAACCGCAGGCGCATTCGAAAGGCCAAATGCTACTCTAGTATATTGATAGTGACCGTCGGGTGTTACAAAAGCCGTAAATTTTCTACTGTCTTGTGCCATACTTATTTGATGATAACCAGATTTCAAATCTAAAACCGTAAATACGTAATTTCCCGCTAATCGCTCTAACTGATCTTCGATAAGCGGTAGAGGATATCGATCCTTTACAGTGATAGCGTTTAACTTGCGGTAGTCAACCACCATCCTTAACTCCCCATTCTTTTTCTTTATTAACAATATAGGGCTCGCATAAGGTGAAACGGTTGGTTCAATTATTTGTTTTTGTAATAGATCATCCACAATTGCGCGTACTTTTTCTCTTTCGAACATGGATAAGCGATACGGTTTGTAAGTAATTGGCACCGTCGATGTTAGTTCGATGTGCATTTCCAAATCAATATTGCTTAAAAGCGCGTTATTTTCATTAAAGCATTTTGGATATTTGTCAATTATGTCTTGCAGACGTCTCTTTTCGTCTTCATTGATGTCAACACCTGTTTGCGTAGTAACTTCGTTAATTTCTAAACCTCTTGCGACACATGTGCCCTTAGGAATATCTATTTTTTGAACGTTTATATTTCTAATTTTTATCACGCCCATCCCATCGTGAATCTTTATTTTATTAGCCGGTAATATTAAGGTGAGACCGTCTCTACATTGCTCGGAAGGATTTGAGTATATTACGCCATCAATTATATTTGCATTGACCGTAACTAAATTAATACCGGGTTTGACCTTAACATCTGTACTACAATAAATTTTAATTTTATTTTCACCCTCAACAACATGTGTTAAATGTTCAAATAAATTTCTTTTCGTTAGCGTATGGAATTCCGGGGTTTTGTAAACAAACACGCTATTGTCGTCGGTCACAGGCCGTCCCACGAGAATGTCAACAACTTGTAATGCGTCGGGTACCACATAGAAATTAGTCGTCATTTTTATTTCATCTATTTCGATTTCAGCTTGAACTATTCCTAATGGTTTAATTGTAGCCCCACCGTAACCTTCGAGTGTCACGTCGCACGGATAAAGTTTCAAATTTATTTTTTTGAGAAGGGCATTTTTCACGGTGTTACATTCACTACCGAAATCAACGTATGCGGATACAGTGTTTCCATGTATTTTGGCTGATTTGTAATATTTATCACCCGAAACGTTATTGATGTTACACATAAGTTTATGAATTTTTTTATTTTTAGAATCGTCTCTTCTCTTTTTAAAACACTCAGTTTCGTAATGTCCCTTAAATTTACAATAATTACAAGTCTTTTCGGAGTTAAATTTTGTGCAATTCGCCTTTTTGTGTCCTTTGCGTCCGCACGAATAACATTTAATTGATCTTTTCACATGAAATAATTGTGAAACCGGCTTATTTTTATGAAATGGTTTATCTACATCACGATTGTTTACTTTCGCATCATCCGTATTAGCTACTAAATATTTTAATAATTGTTTTGTAGTTACACAACCGGACGCTCGCACACCCGATTTTAAAAATGGATCATTTAAAGTATTAGCAATTATATCGACAATAATGTTTTCCGCGAGTTTACAACTTTGTCCTAATGCTAATTTGCGATAATAGAAGTCTAGCAAGCTCTGATGTTTGCTCCTCTCTAAATTTACAAGCTCTTTTAACTTACAGTAAATTCCTTGTTGTGGAGGAAAAGCTTCAATTAAATTTGTTTTCCAATCTTCCCACGAAAGATTGAGGTCTTCTTGATTATTGTACCAAGTTCTAGCGTTACCTTTTAACTTATTGGACATGCAAAATATACGATCCCTATCGTCCCATTCGAAAACGTCTCCAGTAGAATCAATGGTATGCAGCCACTGCGCCATAGTCATGTCATCTAATCTGCCGCTAAACGCTGGTACGCTGTCTATATTCTTCCCTGGTAACGACTCGATTTCGCGTTCAATTTATTTTTGAGTTTTTTGAGTTTCTTTCTTAAATTGCGGTTTTCGCGAGAAGCATCACTTGAACTATCACTACTACACGTACTACAAGAAGTGTCACTGTCACTACTCGCGTTCGCACGCCGTTTTTTATTTGTCTTAGGCATTTTTAATGCGTTTTATTATAACTTACCGAATTACCGACCTATGCGTCGCTATTTATTTTTTTTTGCACTTATCGCAGTTACCGCACAATAAAAAAAAACAGTCGGACGTAATTTAGTAAGCTTAAGCAAATAAGTTTTTGTTTTTAATCGCACGTAGGCGAATCCCGCTTCTGATTTGTTAGAGTTTGTTTTTCAAATGAAACACTAATTATACGAACTTCTGTATTAGAGTAAAAAAACATAAATTCATGCTAAATAGACAAGCTTACAACTCAACGTTCGGTATCGAACTGCCCTAAATCTCATATGCACATGCATGTTACCAAACCGTTGAGTTTTATATTCTTGATCGTTTTTACAGTAAGTAGAAATTCTTATTGTTTTCATTTTTACGTTAAAAAATCCGGTCAATTACGTAGATTTCTGTGAACTAAATAAACAAGTGGCTGAAGATAATTATTAGTTGTTATTAATTGACAAATATTAGATAGATTTAAAGATAACAAGTATTTGTGTCAAGGGTAAGAGTTGGTCAAAAAGATGTAAATTTTTACTTCATCAATTGGGATATGTACAGAACCTGAGCTGCAGTTGTAGAGTTCCAAACAGACTACAGTATTACACAATTTTTATTAACGGCTTTTAACTCAACTTTTTTTTCAGCAGCGTTAAATTGGTTCTCAACCACAGTAATCGGATTAGATATCTGACATACTAGAAATTTGACGACGCTGCTTTTTTCTATGTATTGCTTATTAGACCATTATATAGGATAGCGTTTATTCGTCTCTGTTGTCGATGTGGATTTTTAATGTTATTAGTAACTATAACCACTGTTAACCTAACTAAAAGAAAAAAATAAAAAAAAAACTGTTGAAGTTTTTATTTACATGATATTACTTTTTAAAGTTAAACGCATTCGACAATTACACCTGCCAAAGTTAGTGTTAAAAACTAAGTCTAATGTCTAACTTTAAAAAGTAATTTCGTCGTTTAATTGTAACTAAATTAAATCATTACTTTTTACTTTTGAGTGTATTCTATTTGATTCATTTCTTTGAATTTTTTTAAAAATATTATTAAATATGTTTTTATAATAATAAACAAAGTCTAAATAATGACAGATGTTCAAATTAAAATAAATGACATTTTTGAGTAACTAATAATTTTCAAAAAATTAAGAATTTTCAGTTTTAATAAAAAATGCGTATAATAACTAAACTTTAAAGTGATTAATAGTTTTACATTAGCAATTTTTTTTCTTGCTCTATTCATAGAATGATGTACGTATTTGTATACACTGACTAGTTATCACACTCGTAGTATTATTATCTACTCGCATACCGGTTTATTACTAAGTGAATAACGCTTATCAAAAACGTGAAATAGATAATATCTACAGTTTATAAGGTGGAAAATAAGTTTACAAGTTTGGTAGTGGATCGTAACAGTAGCCTTACAATGAAAACTATTTGTTGGGTCTTTTATGTCGTGGTATTGGTTGATGTTGCAGTTTTTCAGGTAAATTAAACAAAACTTATATAACACTTGCCTTTACATATCGTTTTTCTTTACTTTTAGAGTACATACAAAGCAGCTGTGGTTGAATACGCGCCGAAAACTAGAGCCCAAAATTTCAGCGACATTGTACTTGAGAATGTTCAGGAATATATAAATTACATCGAGGAAGCTGCACAAGAGGTAACATTTTACATTTTTAAAAATTCTTTATTAAACGCAAGAAACAACACTAATAAATAATAAAAAATAACTAATGCATCAATAATACAAATTTCAAGCCTAAATCAAAACATAACAAACGACGAAAATGATACGTGACTATTATGCCATCAAATAATAATTTTGCAAAACTTAAAAATTATAGTAAAAACTCGAATAAAAATAGATCAATTACTTTATAATATTGACAAATACAGTAAATACTTCCTTTTGAAAAAATATACAATTGAAATAGAAAATTTCTAATATAAATTTATACCTACCTCAGTCAGTCAGAAAATTAATTTAAAAAAATAGATGGCAGTCAATCGTAATAAACTAATAAAAAAAATTGATCTTACTGTAAGTCTATATTAAGCTACATATCACACAAACAATAAATTATTGAATTACTTATATTTATGGAAAAAAGCTTGATGTTTGTGAGCATGAATGCATTGAAATATTTATAACTCTTTATTTTAATTAGTCAGTTTATTTGTGTAGTGATTAATTTTTATAAGCAATGCAATTTGTATTTTTTAACTTTAATGTGTGTGTGGGTGTTGATTATTAATTTATATTGTTTTAGGCAGTTGATATAATTGTATTTCCAGAAAATGGATTAACAGGAACATACGTCGATCCAGATAGTGTTTATGATATAAGCATGGAAATACCTGATCCAAAATTACAAATATCGCCGTGCACTGCTGATACCAAGAATTATTCTAAGGTTTTGCGATATTTATTTTAAAATAATAGTAATTTATGTAACAAGCGTCGAAAATAAAATATAGCATAACGACGGTTAATGCGGCTCAAGAGCGAGTATAAGACTTTCGATCAGAGTAACGTTTGTTTTCAATTTTAACTACATTTCCAAATTTTTAAATATATCTTTAACAGACACATATTTTTACTTAAATAATAAATAACTTTTAAAGTTTTTTTACGTAGATTTTGATTTTCTACTTTACTATTACATAGCTACAGTACAAACAAATGTTGATGTTTTCAGTAAGAATAAACTTAGGTCTATTGATTTTAGGCATTGATCGATTTATCATGTTCCGCTCGAACTCACAATATATATGTGGTAGTAAACACATTCGAACGAACGAATGTAAGCGGCAACATTACTTATTACAACACCAACTTGGTTCTTAACAGAGAAGGAGTAATTATTTCAAGGTTTTTCTTTTTAGTAGATTTACAGTTATGTACATTTTTCGTAATTTTAGATTTAGAAAAATTAATCTGCATTTAGAGCAATATGTCATACCTAAAAACGAAACAGTCACTTTCAAAACTGATTTTGGAGTTACATTTGGAATATTCACTGGCAACGATATTTTGTTTCAACATCCAGCTTTAGACACTATTGCTGATTTATCTGTCGCTGATATTGTTTATCCTACTGCATGGTTTTCAGAATTGCCATTTTTGGAAGGTATGTAACCAATGACTTTTTATGGTTTATATGGTTTTATTATTTGATCACTCTTTTATTTAGTTTAATGTAGTTAATACATTGTTTATTAAATTTGAACACAAAGCAAAGTACAATAATTTTTAATTTTTAGTCCTCTGCATTATTCTTGTTAATGAAATGTTTTGATTTAACTTTGCGAAAACTTAACTTAACTAATTAAAATGTTTACTAAATTCAAATATACATATTTACTTGTAACTGACAATCATTAAAGAAAAGTTGTTTTAAAATCTATCTACATCTTTGGTTGCTTTGATTAGAGCAACAAAGATGCTCTGTATGCAAGGTTTGTTATTTATGCTCATTTCTATTCAATGTTGTGTGCGAGTTTTTTATTAGGTGGATTACATTATACTGAAAGCATTTTAATTTTTTTAGCTTAAATTTCTTTAAAAGATAAATGTAATTGCCTGTGGCTGCTCGTATTATTTAATTAATGAGGTATGAAAAATTGTTTAGGGGAACATAACACTAAATTTTTCCAAAAAACTGTATTGTTGATTAAAATCAATGAACGACAATATTGAAAAAGCAAATTACAGTAGAAAAGAGGTAAAACATAGTGTTTTTTTACTTACTTGATATTTTTTTGTTGCGTACAGAGAGATGATGTACCCTAATTGTAAAGAAACTCTGAAATAAAAATATCTTAATAATATATATATTTTTGAACATAGAACATGCTTTTGCTCTCATTAAACCTCCTAAAAACGACACTACAAAACACAACAAATCAATTAAGTAACTGATTCATTGCATATAAATTATTTACTAATCAAAAATTTGCAAAAACATACTTTCAGTTCATACGTTAGTCAGTAAATGAATTTCACTCGGGTACTTTAGGAAGCAAAAGCTTACAGAGAATGCAAAGCCTTGATTTTTCTCTTTGTCATTTCGGCATGGGAGAGCTGATATCCTCCTAATAAGTGTTTATAGCCAAATAGATTAAATTAACAGGTTATGTGCATTTTCTAAAAAATATTTTTAACCTTGTATAACGGACATGTTGTTTTAAATACGAAAAAAATGTATATTATTACGTTGACTATACATTTGTTTTCTTTCAGCATTGAGTCTTCAACATGGTTACGCAGTTTCTACTGGTGTAAATTTTTTAGTTGCGGGATTAAATAATCCTTCAAATAAAAATGGAGGCAGTGGTATATTCTTATCAAACGGACAAATAGCTGATATCTACATGTCTGCAGCAACATCGTCTAAAATGTTAATAGCCGCTGTGCCAAAAATTGACAAAACAAATATTACTGAACAGTGTCGAGTAAGTTTTTATAGTTTTACTAGGTTTGTTCCAACAAGGTGTTTTAAATACATTCCGGACTCAGATTAGCGCAAATTTTGTTTCTAAGGTGTTGCAAAAAAAATTTACACTTTTCGAGTAAGTACGCATACTTTGGTATGCCTCTTGAACTTTAAACGCTTAATATTGTTCGGTACCTTGCAATATATACTTTTATCTGGGGTGTTTGTTTTACAATTGACAATAAAAGAAACAAAATAAAATCTTAAATAATCTATTCGTTTAGTTTATCCCGATGACGTCATGTATCTATGAAGCAAATGAGACTGTTACGATAACACAATTTTTGTCATACCATACTGATATTTAACGCGTATTAGTACTTTATCCCTCATTGATACCTATATCGGTCTTGGCGGATATTTTTTAGTTTTGAATTTTTTTTTTAATCAATTTTTATTCATGCTAATTACAACAATATAATTTAAAAAAAACTATTTAGTATGAGAACAATTACTAAAATGAAAAAAGCAACTGGTATTGTCTAAAATAATGAATTGTTTTAATTGTTCATTTAGGCTTGGTACTACAGCAGTAAAAATCTATTGCTTTGTAACCGAAGAATCCGTGCAATTTTCTAATGTTGAAATTGAGGTTAAAGCACTTTTGGTTGAATTAAAAAGTTGTTTGGAAATCTTTATCTTCTTAGGAATAGCTTGTTTCACATATTGCTCTGCTCCTGCGAACGATTTCCAATTCCCAAATTTTTTCAACGTCTAAATATCACCTCCATTTTCAACCAACTAATGTAGTAGCAGCAGATCTTTTGAAACTATAACTTGTTACCCCTCCTATATAATTAAACGTTTACTCTACAATAACACTCCAACACCTAATTACGATCCTGCACCGACGACTACTGTGTCAAATACGACCAACATTGACAATAAAAGTTATGCTAGCTTAATCAACGTTCCGGGTTTGAGTCACCAAATCATAAAGACACTAAAAAATAATACCATTAACATAGCCTTATATAATAACAACACGCTATACAACAGATTTTACACGAAACTAAAAGATAAAACCACTGATTTAGAGAAATCGTGTCTCATTTACAAAATTGACTGCAGTGATTGCGACAGATGTTATATTGGTCAAACAAAGCAAAAATTAAAAAACCGCATTCAAAATCATATATATGACTGTAAAAAAACTAATAGTTCCAAGACCGATAAAACCGCGTTGTTATTACATCCCAGTTGCAACATAATTTTAATTTTAATAACCCTACGATTTTAGATTTTGAAACCAATTTTAACAAAAGACTTGTTGCAGAAATGATTTTTTTTATTAATGTATATGAGAACAACGTCAATTTTAGAACGGACACTCAAAACCTCAGCACGGTATATAATAATTTAATTAAAAAAATAAAAAAACGAACATAAAACACAAATAAAAAGAATATTTACAACCTATCTAACTTACTTACTAACTTATGTTCTATTCTTAATTAACTAACCTAACTATCTTCTTAATTAAATTAAACTAAAACTAAAACAAAAACTGCCCGTTGATAACACCTGTAAAATAAAATTGTATAATTAGTGTGGTTATTTAATAATCAATAATTACTTAATATCCTATTTACCAAACAAAAATTCCTCTCCTATCAATAACCTTTCACCTTGTCCATATAGCATCATCAAAAATTTATATCATTCGTACGTTTTAAATATGTGCACGATGTACAAATTAACGTTTTGAACTTAAATGTATTAATTATAGCTTAATTATTTTAGAAAAAATTACGTGACTCAGTGGTAAGTAAACCCTTTCATCCGCATTATATTTTAATTACAAATATTTAATGGTTAGTTACTAGTTATTGACTCAAGGTTTTATTAGAATTAACAATTTTAAATATAATAATGTTAGTAATCTCAAAACAATTAAATTTCATAGTGCTGTCTTGTTTGTCGCTTATGTTTTTATACACATTTTTTATACACATTTTTAATCTTTGTTTTTATGTTATAAAGTATACTAAAATGTTTGTTTCTTACAATAAAGTTAGCGAGCCTGATGAAGTGTTCATCACGAGCACGAAACGTCGCAATAGTACTGAAGTAGTTGCTTTCATCCAACCTCCTACAAGAAGGAATCATTAATTTGATTAAAACCGAAATGTAAAAACTTATGTATGTATTACGTATGATAGTAGGTTGTGAAGTTGTACTTTTTTAACAGATAAATTATATTTTATTATTAAGCACTGGTTAATAATGAACATATTTACATTTTCAGATAATACTATAACAGTTTAAAAAAAAAAGTTTACGAAACTGTTTGCCAGGCGCAAGAGATTTTATTTAATGCTATTTTAAGAATACAAATCGTTCATTAAACAAATTAATTTGATTTTAAAAATGTAAGTTATTTGAAATTCGCGCTTAATTAAATGTGAATATTATTGAATTAAATATATTTTAGGTATAATCAATGCTTAAAATAATAATGTTTTTAAAAAATTTAAACAACTTTAGCAAGAAAAACTTACGTTAACTGTTTATTTTTGTGTTTTAAATCACAATTAAGCATTACATCAAAATTAATTCTATTAAACTAATGACAACTATCAGAATTACTGACTTGATTTTTAATTTATCTCAACCTTGATATATAACATACTATATCTGCAAGAACATAACGGGAACTTGTAATAATAACAAACAACCTAGAATAATACTAACCTGAAAATTATCATTATCATGGAGCTTCAAATAAGTTTGAAGCATAAAGATTTTAGTTCATAATGTATTCAGTGCAAACTGTTTCTATAATTCCGTTACATAGCACAGTAAAATTTCTCCTTCGTGCCACACACGTCTGATCTTACTCCACGTTGTAAATGCTTCATAGTCTGTGTTGTATACCACTGTTTCCAGTCAATGCTTGGCAACCACTGGTGCGGCAACACATGCATGATGTATCATTAATAGTAACAATTAAAAACTAGTTCAAATCTAGGACTGGTTAATTACTGATCTTTGACGTAAACAATACATGGTGTCAGGTGTAAACTAGCGCAAACGTGGTACAGCAGCAGATAGTGTGATAATCTATCACGTTTGAAAGTGAGGTTACTATGTGTGCGTTATAGCGTTATTCAAAGGTGAGAATGGGATTCAAACCCCCAAAGTTTGAGTCTGGAGGGCAATATAGCTCAAAATTGGAAAACATTTATTCAGAAATTTACAATTTTCTTTAAAACAACTGACTATCAGAATAAAAAAGATGCGATTAAAATTGCAATGCTGCTGAATTCAATAGGCGATGAAGAAGTTCACTTGTATAATACTTTCACTATAACTGCAGATGATAGAAAAGAATATGAGATTGTAGTTAAAGCATTTGAGTCTTATTGTATCCCGTTGTAAGACAACTATTTATAACAGGTTTTAATTTTTTAATAGAATACAAGAAAAGGGAGAGAGATTTGATCATTATCACACTAAAGTAAAGCGATTGGCGCAGATGTGTGAATTTGGTGACCAAATGGAGTCTTTGATTAGAGATAAAATAATAATTAGAATAAAGGATATGGTTTTACAAAAAAAGTTGCTGCGAGAGAGTGATGTGTCATTAAAAAAGAAAGTCAGTTTCTGTAGGTCTGCTGAAGCAAGTAAGGAACAGGTGCGAGTGCTGCATGGTCATAGAAACGTTAATATAGAAGCCATTAGTACTAAAAAACAGAAGACAGGTGTAGTTCACAAAAAAATTGATAGTGGTCGTTGTGATTATAAATGACAGAAATGATCATATAAACATGAAACAAATACTTGCTCTGCATATGGCAAATTATGTAATAATTGTAGAGGCCATAATCATTTTGCTGTCTGCTATAAGTGGAGAAAAAGGAAACCTCAAAGATTAGTTCAGGAGTTACAAGTTGAGAATCAAAAAGAAGAGTCAAACGAAGAAAAGTGATTTGTAGATCACATTGCGCTGATAGAAATCAGAAACCGAATTAAAAACCAATTAAAATTAGATTTATTGTAGTGGATGCTAAAGCAAATCCCATTATTGGTTTAAACACAGCTATAGAACTAGAGATCTAATAAGACAAGTGGGTAGTCTCACAGTAGATAACAACAAAAGTGCAGTAACTGAGATCTGTTTTTTTTTGGTAATTACTATTCAAATACTCAATAAAATTGAAGGATGATGCTGTCCTAGCTGTTTCAGCTCCACGCAAGTTGGCTGAAGTTATTAAACATAAGCTAACGCCAGTTTTAGATGAGTTAGAAGCCAATGATGTAATTGCAAAAGTGACCGAGCCAACTGACTGGGTAAATGAACTAATTATAGTAAAACAGAAGAACGGAACTATACGTGTATGTTTAAATACAGCACAGTTAAACAAATATGTAAAACGCGAATATCACAACATTCCGGCAGTTGAAGAACTACGTCAGAGGCTGAGCGGGAAGAAATTTTTTACAGTTTTGGATATAAAGGATTCGTTTCACCAAATAGAACTGACAGAAGAATCCTCATTGCTGTGTACCTTTGCAACACTTTTTGGGAGATATAAATTCAATCGATTTCCATTCGGCTTGGCATCTAGCCCAGATATCTTTTAACGTGAAAATGAACCTATTTTTGGTGACATATAGGGTGTTCAAATATATTTTAATGATTTATTCATAGCTGCTGCCAATAAAACAGAACAAGATGTCATCTCTGAGAAGGTTATGTGTAAAGTTTTGAAATACAATGTAAAATTTAACTTACAAAAAATGCAGTACAAAGCGAGTAAAGTTGTATATTTAGGTTTTGTCTTTTCGCAAGAAGGTGTTTGTTCAGATGCTAGACAAATTGAGACTATACAGATGATGCCAGAACCCTGCAATAAAAAAGAATTGTTACGTTTTTTGGGAATGGTAAATTATTTTCATAGCTTTATTCCCAACATGTCTAAAAATACAAGCAAATTGCGAAATTTGTTAATAAACGATGTTACCTGGTCGTGGAAAAAAGAGCATGCTGACTCAATTGATAGAATAAAAAGTTTGGTGAGTAATCCTCCTACTCCTAAGTTTTTTAACCCTAAACAACGAATTGTATTACAAACTGATGCAAGAATGGTATTGGGTGTTGCTTAATTCAAAGGATAAGGCCAGTTTCATTTAACAGAATCAGAGAAACGTTATCCTATCTTGGAGAAAGAGTTCTTAGCAATAGTCTTTGCATGCCAACGGTTTCATCAATTCATGTAATTTGATTGAAGTAAATACAGATCATAAGTCTCTTGTTAATATTATAATAAAAGATTTGCATAAGAGCACAAACCAAATTCAACAGTTAAAGTTAAAACTTTTAAAATACTCTTTAGATGTTAAATATGTGTCTGGTAAATTGATGGTAATTCCAGATTAATTATTTTGTTCTTATCTAGTAGATAAAGTCGATGATGACCCAGACATGATGGATGTAGTACACTCAATTAGTCTGAATAAAGATCTGTCTTTACCTCAAGACAAATTTGATAAAATAACTAACGAAACCAAATGGATCAGGTACTAAATATTCTTTTAAATTATGTTAACAGTGGTTGCGATACGTTTAATAGTAAGGGTTCAAATAGTTATGAATTACTATGTTATTATAAGCTAAAGGAAAATTTGTATAGCGTGGATGACATCTTGTTTTATAATGATAAAATTTTAGTTCCAAAAGCATTGCGAAATGATTTGCTTGCTTTGGGGCATGGAAAAGCACACTTTGGCATAGTTAAATGCAAGCAACGGCTTAGGAAAACGTATTACTAACCTACATTAAATAGTGAGATAGAAAACCTTGTTAAACGATGCTCTTTATGCGAGACATTCCAAAGGTTCTGTGTTAATGAACCATTAATCAGTCACGAATTACCAGATGGTCCATTTGAAAAAATTACTCTTGATATAGCCGAATATGGCGGCAAAAGTCACTGAATTGTCATTGATTACTTGTCAAAATAGTTGGATATTATTCCACTTAAAAATAAAACAATTAAATTTGTAAAAGGCTATTGATCTTATTTTCTATACATGGAATTTCTAAATATATCGTTTGTGACAATAGTCCTTTTAACAGTATTAGACAATTTAGGGATTTTGCTAGAAATTATGATTTTTGTATAACTCATAGTAGCCCTCATTATCCTCGTTCTAATAGTTTGGCAGAAAAAAGAGTGGGTATAGGTATAGCTAAACAAATACTTAGAAAAGCTGAAAATCATTCTGATATGCTTAAAGCGTCGATGGAATATAGATCAACCCCCGTTGCAGGTTTATCTTATACACCATCTCAAATATTAATGGATAGACTACTTAGAACTAGGCTTTCACTAAATAACAACTTGTTAAAGCTTAATCTAGTTTATAGTGAAACTCATAAACAGCTTGAGACTAGAAGTATCAAAATTAAAAATTATCATGATCAAAGAGTAAGGAGTAAAAGTGTTTAAACCTAATGATAATTTTGTAATACAGAATACTGTAATAAGGTTTTGACATCCCGCAAAAATTGTAAACGCTAATGCTAATTCTAGGTCTTACACGTTAAAGAATCAACAAGATAATTTAGTTGTGCGTAACAGCTCCCAGATGCGACCATCATTAAATGAGCTTGTCATTAAACAGGAAATTGATGATACTTTGTCTAACGACAATTGTGAACCTGCGGATGTAAACGAATCTCTTGGTAACACGTCCGTAGGCGTGACAGTTCCACATAGTAATCTAGAGTCATATCAAAATCGTTCGGTTCGTGTTATTAAGAGGCCCAATCAAAAAGATTTTGTTTTGTATTAATAATCTTATTGAAAGGGATGTGTTGTATACTACTGCTTTCAGCCAATGTTTGGCAACCACTGGCATGGCAACCCATGCATGATGTATCATAAATAGTAACAATTAAAAACTAGTTCAAATCTAAGACTGGTTAATTACTGATCCTCGACGTAAACAACAGATATTCCTTTATGTCTCGTTCTCTTGTTATACATATCGGAATTATGATGTTAATAACTATATCGAAAAACTTGCATGCTATTTTGGGTATGTATGATCCTTCTTACCTGTACATGTATGTACTACGTGCGCTGTTGATTAATCAATCAATAGGGATAAACAAAACGAATAGATTTTAATTAATGCATTCATAATTGTGATCATACATTTATTAATTAAGAAAAGTAAAGTTTCATTCGAAAAACAGTTAAAATAAAAACTATCAAAAATACATTACTGTATTTTTATTAAAAATGCAACGCATATTGTTTTTTAGTTTATTAAACGTATTTAGTTAATATAAATAAAAGTTTTATACAAAGTAATTACATTAATTTGATCGCCACTATTTTTTTTGTATATTTAAAAAAAATTAATTTTAGACTGTAATGGGTGCATTGCCTTACAATACCAATGATGATAATAAAGAAAATAATAAACGTATAAAATGGGGTATGCTGCCAAACATCTCCAATTTTGATATGTATCAAGAAAAAATGGAAAATTTTACATTTAAGGATTTAAATTTGAAACAAAGTAACATAACAGAAGAAATTTGTATTGGAACTGACAAAAAGTTATGTTGTTCAGTAAATCTTACTGCTAATGTTTCTGATACATTCAACTATGTATACAAGTAAATGATAACTTTAAAAATTATTGTGAAATATATTTTTTTTTGCAGGCTAGCTATATTTAATGGTGTACGAGAGTTAGGATGGGAAACAATTGGAACACGTATTTGCGGATTAGTAGCATGTTTGAATACTAGTAACGCTTCTTGTGGTTTGAGACACTCAGTTGCTCCGCAGGATACAACTTTTAAAGCCATATTTATAAAAGCAGTTTTTTTAAATAGTCAAAATACACATGATCAACCGGCAACATTAAGTTACGATCTAAAACCTTTAAATAATTATACTTTTTGTAAACACACCGTCAATGACAATATAGTTGAACTAACTTTATCAACTTCAAATCAAAATTCTTTATTGACTTTTGGAATCTTTGGACGTGTATATGACAATGACCATAAATCTTTAGGTCCTTTTAACAATGCTGCTATTTATGCTATTAGTCCGTACATTGTTGTTATGGTTAGCGTCATTATATTTTTATTACAAGAATTATAATAGTTGCAGATATAATATTAAATCTAATATTAAACATTTAGTTCGAACCAATGTTAAATTATAGTTGAAATAAATTTTTTTATGAAGAATTTTTTTTAAATAAAGATCGTCAAGAAACGTTTCTCCTTCTGGAACTACTCTATGCAAACACTTTCCAAACTTTCTGTAAAACTAAAATAATTATGATACCTTTAAAATTATGTATTAAAATTTTTTTTGTGTTTAATTCTTAGTTATGTAAGCGATTCTTCAAAAAAATTTGAGTAATTGATTTAATATTAATTCTTTGATGTTCAAATCATGTCTCTTAATTTTATAAAAAAAAACAGTGATCTACTTTTTTTGTAAAAAATAAAGTTTGGCGTTTTTATCATATTGAAACGTTCGAGAAGTTATTTGCAAATTCAAGAGTTTTCTAGAAGCTGTTATCCATCTTCTAGAAGATATACCGAAAGATAGGGAACACTCGAGAAGGATTTCCAAATGTGTATATATACCGACGAAACAAATCGTAGGGCAGTTATTGCCATAATGCGAATACAGCAGTGACAAGAAGGTTATCCAAGTTAAAATAAATAAGTCGTTAGCACGTGTGCGTTCATAAATATCCGGAGAATAATCTCGTACGTGATTAAAGTGTAAACAAGTGTGTGAAGATATCCGCGGACTTTATCTTATCTTAATTAGTGTAAGTGTTTTTATTAAATATTATTAGATTTCATTAGTTCGGTTAATTTACAAGTGTACATATTTCTAGTATAAGTAAAACATATTTTTAGTCGTTTAAATAAATTAGTTTTAATAGTAAAATACGTAACAATGTAAACCAACATAAGTAATTTACGTAATTAACGATAACACAGGTGATCATATTAGTAAGCCAATAAATTAAATTTTTACAATTAAAAAAAGAATGTTTTAATACCACACTTTTCCGGTATATCCAAAAAATTATTATACATAAAACTTTAGTTGGAATATTTAATTAACGTAAACCCATAAACGATAAAAATGTTAGAAGCGTTGGTACAACCATAATTATGTAATTTATATTATATTAATATCTCATTTAAATTTTATCTATACAAGTTGCGGGCGTTTTTAAATAAATAATTTTTAGATTAAATATTTTTAGTATCACAATATATCTGTAACTATTGACTCTACTACTCATATGTATGTTTATATATATGGAGCTGTCATCAGAATCGTAGAATCGTTATCTACTCATATTCTAGCTTATCAACAACACTTATCAAAAAGGTGTAATAGATAATGCTTAGTATGTTTATGACGTGCAGATTAAGTTTACATTTGTAGTCGGCTGCAAGGATAGCTTAAAAATGAAACGTTTTTATTGGATTTCTTCTATGGTGGCATTAGTCAATATTGTATTTTCTCAAGTAAGTTAAATAAATTAAAACAATTCCTGATATATAATTCTTTGCATTTTAGGGTACGTACAAAGCTGCCGTTGTTGAATACGCGCCAAAAACAAGTGCCGAAACATTCACAGAAATTGTACTAGAGAATGTTCAAGAATATATGAATTACATTGCTGAAGCTGCAGAAGAGGTAAGTGTATCTTTTGAAACATAGTTTTAGCGTTTTCTGTAACGATTTTTTTTAATTACAACATTATCTAGCAAATAAATTACAATTTATTTATTTACTGTTTTAAGATTTAGTCTAATCTTGCGACTCATATAATTTATAAGCATTACTGTACCTAAGCAAAAAATAGTTAGGTATTATATGTAATTTTATGAGAAATAATAATACGATTATATTTTGAAAATATAGATTTACCCCATACAGATTTATTCATAAAAGCGCAGTGTTGTGCATAAATTGGAAATTTCACTGTTGTTTTTTGTGTATATTTTATACCTAGAAATTTATATTCAGATCCAGTAACAGAAATGTTTCCGCACAAGCAATATTCTGATCTTTTGTGGACCTTTCATTAAAGCAACAATCAATCTTTAGCACCACGACCTTTAAAATGTAAAAAAAACTAAATAATAATTATTTTACGAGAAATAGCTACTATAACTTATTATATTTTCTCGCTCCATGTGTGTAATGTGTGACGTGCACACACGCGTAAGGTCTGAAAGGGCACCGAAAAGCGCCCCAAACAAATTTGACAATCACAATTCCAAATGCCCCATGATAATTTAGAAATTTAATCAGTGGCGGCTGGTAGTCAATCATCCAAGAGGGTCATTTAAGAAAACACAATTATCGCAAAGTTTAAAAAATCATTCTTACAATAACACGATTTATATTTAAGATTAAGATTTAAGATATTCGTCCATCTTTATAATTATCAAAATGAGCGATAAAAATTTAGTTTTTGTTGAAAAATGTTTCAATGCTTAGCATAGAAATAGGTACCCAAGACTTTCTTGTCCCATAGACGCCTTTCAATTTCTATACCATTTAAACGAAACTCTTGAAAAATCGCAACTAAGAATTTCGTGCAAAAAGTTGCAAGATAAACTGAGATTTAACAATAATATAGATATAGCTGGAGACGATTTATACGACAAAATTTTACAAATCCAACCTATGTTAAAAGATTTAAAAAATTATATATTTGAAATTTTACTTTTCATATTTTATAATGATTTAATTGCAGTATATCCAAACTTAGCAGTTGCTATTCGAATTCTACTCACTTTATTGCCGATTTTTTAATATGTGAAAATAAATTTTATTTTGTTTTGTAATATTAGGTAGGTCTACCTGACAGTTCTGACAGAAAGAATTTATTATTTATTTTTATTTGTTAGAAGTAGCTTGTAAAGGAGAATTTGTTTTAATTACATGTTGGAAAATTGTTTATTTTTGTATCATTGCATGTACAGTATTTGTATATTTTACCATTTTTGTATTTCTTATATTATTGTCATATGAATAGATATTTGTTTGTTTTACTTAATTAATATTTTGTCATAAAGTTTTTTGAAAAAAGGTATGTCGGGACTGGTTGTTATTTGATAGATCTTGGTTTGATAAATACGTTTTAATGTTGCCATGTTAATTATCGAAAATAGTTTTTTGTTCAGATTTGTTTGAAAATCAGACAATCATCGTTGATGTTGTGTCACAACGAATTTACGATGTATCTTGTAAGTTTTATTTACTAGTTGCACTGTGTACTACTATCTAATGTTGGTACAAAAATAATTTAAGATGCGGTTTGTTTGAAAACTTATGTGATCGAGAGGGTTCTTAGCTATAATTTATGAAAATCTGTTCAGGCATTTGAAGACCATCTGCTCATTTCCTACTTGACAAAAGAGCCTTACCAACTTTGAAATTTGGGGTACTGTTACTTTGGTGGTATAAAAAAACGATAAATACGGTATCACAGCAATTGTACCTCTAAAAAATAATCGCCTAAACTTAAGCAAATTACTATTATTATCCAAGTAAAGATACATAAATTTCAATTAAAAACTTAATGTTTTTTGTAATCATTTCTGTTACCATAACTTTTTTTTTCAAACTGAACTCAACAATTTTTTTTTTAAATGGACGCCAACTTTTACAAGTTAACGTTATAGTTTATTTTAATGATGGTAAATTGAAATTATCGAGGTTATGTTGTGTTATGTCAGTAAACCTGTAATCCACCGATTAGGAACGTATGTCTCACAATAATTCCTATTTAGGTTTGTGTCTATAATTAATTTTAAAGAAAGTTTATACAAACGGCGACTAAGGTACTTAATGTACGAGAGAAAAAAAAATTTATTACATTGGCTTACTATAACGTTTACATACAATGATAATACATATTTTTTGTACCAATTACCAGATTTTGACAACCAAAATCTTCTATTACAATTTTGTATTTCGTCCGGAAAAGTATTTACGAAAAACCCCCGACACAAAAATACCTTCAAAAAGTAACAAATAAAATGTGTTTGTTGGCTTTTTAACTGTATTATAAGTACTTAGTAATATTTGATCCAAGCGTCGTCTTGTGGGGGAACCGCTTAGTAAATAAAATAAAAACAGAATACATATAAAGAAAAGCTTAATAAAGTATAAAATTTTAATACAATTACTTTATCTAGGCGCCAAAGCAAAGAAGTTTATGAATTATACCCAGCAACAATAATGAAAATAGTTCTTTAGCAGTTTCCTGATGGGACTACGCTTAGATCAAAATATTACTAAGTACTTATAATAAAATTAAAGAACCAACCAACATTTTACTATGAACGAGTAAATGTTCTGTACGTATTTAATAAAATAATAAATAATGTATATTATTTTTAGGCAGTGGACATAATTATATTTCCAGAATATGGATTAATAGGAATGGAAATTGACCCAAACAGTATTTATGATACAAGTATGGAAATACCTGATCCAAAATTAAAAATATCACCTTGTAATACCAAAAATATGAATTATTCTAAGGTTTTATATTACTTAATAATGTAAAATAATTGAATTATTTTTTGTTGTAGGCACTAATCGATTTATCTTGTTCTGCTCAAACTCATAGAATATACGTGGTAGTGAACACATTAGAAAGGGTTAATGTTAGCGGAAACGTTACTTACTACAACACTAATATTGTTTTAAACAGACAAGGAGTAGTCATTTCAAGGTTGTTTTGTTAAAAATCCACTTTTTGACTATAACTGTATATACATTAATTTTAGGTTTAGAAAGATTAATTTGTATTTAGAGCAGTATGTAATACCGGGAAACGAAACGGTCACTTTTACAGCTGATTTTGGAGTTACGTTTGGAATATTTATACGTAATGACATTTTGTTTAAACATCCGGCCTTAGACACAATTGCAAGTTTATCTGTAACTGATATTATATATAGTGCTGCATGGGCGACAGAGTTGCCGTTTCTAGAAGGTATATAACGAATATATTTTTATACTTTATTTAGTTTTTCTAGTGTTTATGAAAAATAAAGCTAAAAAAACTATTACAAATCCTTTACTAATTGTTATTGAATACTGCAAGTAATTAATAGAAAATTGAAGAAAACTAAAATATGACTAATAGATGATTTAAAGCAAGAGGTAAATTTAGAAATAGAAAATGTTACAATTTCAAATATTTTTTTAAGTTCTAGCTATTTTTGATAGTTAATGACGATTATAAGTTTTTTTAGACTATGTCAACATTTAAACCATGCAAGGTAGCTTCCAACAATTATAAAAAAAATTGCAACAAACTTGTTTTATTTTCAGAAAAAAATATTTTGTAAACAAAAATTTCAAACATAATTTAATCTGTTAAAAATGTAACTTTTTTATGTATTATATACATGTTGTTTAAATAGAAATGTTGTTGTTTTAGCATTGAGTCTTCAACACGGGTATGCAGTTTCTACTAGTAAAAACTTTTTAAGTGCGGGATTAAACGACCCTGCTTCTAAAAATGGTGGCAGTGGTATATTTTTATCAAACGGACAAATTGCTGATATTTACAAATCTGGAGCTAAATCCTCAAAAATGTTAATAGCTACTATACCAAAAATTAAGAAAAACACATCTACTGAACAATGCAAAGTACGTATCATATTTTCTTTACTTTTCTTTAATAACTTTACCTGCAAACAGGAAACTTACTGCAAACCCAATGAAATTTTTGTTTGAACAATTTTTTTATTAGAAAATGTTTTTTTTTTATACACGAATCACTTGTTACATAAAGCAAACTATGTTGTTATAGCCGTAATTACGAGAGGTGTCTTATGACTCATACTTGACCGAATAGAAAATTGAAATAATATAGTCTACTCATTCAACTTATTTTTTGCAGTTAAGGAAATGTAGCTAATCTTTAGAAAGTCTGTAATGCTAATCTTCATAACGTAGGTTATTAATAACGCCAGCGTGCGCCAATAACTTAAACAACGTTCTGTCAGTTTAATTCACCTTGAATTAAGTTAACTGTTAATCGAACATGAACTGTTTTTAAATCAAAGAATCGTAATATTATGTGTTGTAATTGTTCATAACCGTACATTTTAAACATTAAATTATTTTTAAATTTTATTCCGTTAAGGCTGGTTTACAATAGATGGTTACTTATTTTATTACTTTTACTACTCTGTTACTTGGACGTAAACTTAGGTGATAAGGTTCACAATGCAAACATTTCTTACAGTTACGAATTATGTTCGACCAATCAGATCATGTCATAGATTTTACAGCTGATTTATTAGTAAATATCATCGACCTGGCAACAACGGAAAGCTATGCTTCCCTCTGGACGAGTAATCACAGGCTGAAAAGTGTACCCAACATTGTAAGAGATAGAAATAGTATTTGTCAACAAACGGTACGCACTACTTGTCAAACGACCCTCTTGTTTGTTTACTTTACATATTCTTACTACAAGCTAAAAATACATTGTATTTATAGTCCATGTTTAACCTTTGATTCAATTTATTTTAATGTCTACGTAATTCAAATAATGCTGCGAGAACCGATTCTAAAATTATAGGTTATAGGTATGTCAACATAAATTGACAAGTAGTGCGTACCGTAAACATAAACAAAGATACTTCCTTTTCTACATGTTTGAGACAAACAAACACATTGCGAAAGTATACAGATTACTCGTCCAGAAGAAAGCATAGCTTTCCGATATTGCCAGGTCGATAGTAAATATATAGCTAACATAACCTCGTTTTGTTTGCTATACTAATTGTTAAGTATGAACAATTTAGAGACCGATGTGATTGTTTGCGGAATGTTTGTTGCTACTTTAACTGCAGCGGTAGCAGCAGCAACTTACAGAAGGCCAATAAGAAAACGCCGATGGGGAGTACGCCCCATAAATCAACAACGACCTGAAACGAGACATTTTTATAATATTTTCCAAGACATGAAAAATATTGACCCCGACAAATTTTTTGTTTATACAAGAATGTCACACAAAAGCTTTTTTTGTTAAATTTTGTCAAAGATAAATTGACTAAGCATAGCATTTGAGAACTTTTAAGTCCTAAACACCGTCTTGCACTTATTTTATAGTAAGTAAATATGTTTTTTAAATTAATTTTGTTAAATATTACTTTATAACTTTCAGTTATTTAGCACATGGTTGTAGCATGCAGGTTGTTGCGTGGTCATTTCTCGTTGGGAAGTCCACAGTTTCCATAGTTGTCCGTGAAACTTGTCAGGCCGTTTGGGATGTTTTCTCTCCAATTTTCCCAACTGCTGTGGGGCGTTAGATGAAAAACATATAGTTATTCAAGCTCTTAATAAATCAGGAACTGCATTTTGTAATTACAAAAAGACTTTTAATATTGTGTTAATATATAGAGGCGTACGGATCAAAAAATGGCGCTGGGTTATTTAACGACTCAGTTTTTAGTCGTGCACTTGAGTCAGGTACAATAAAACTGCCGCCTGAAGCACCATTACCAAGAACAAACGTTAGTTTTCTTCATTATATTGTAGGAGATGAAGTATTTCTACTAAAATTATATATAATGAGGCCGTATCATAGTAGGCATTTAGGAGATACTAAAAAAAAATTGTTTCTACGACTAACAGATAATACGATACATTGTACATTTAATTGCGATTAGGCAACGTTGTGCATCGTGATTGTCTAATTTTATTTCCATACATGTTAAAGTCATTTCCGTAAGCCAAACCTATTATCGTACAGGATAATGAATTATGAAAACATAATTTAGAAAATTTATAAATATTCCGTGCATCACAAATCATAAAATTTGAAAACGAAATAATTGAAAGTCAGTTAGATGCTATTGCATTAGTTTTGTAGCGTAAAAACTGTTTGGTTATTGGTCTGGTTATTAAGGTAATTAGAATAAATAAAAACTCCTAATTTGCAACCTCACTACTTGTTTTCTTTTGATTGGAAGGAAATGTCAACAGTAATTTATCGGACTTTTGCTTTTGCAGTGTTATAAACAAGTTATGATTATGACAAGTTAAGTAATCCTTGAAATAAAACTACTCATTTTGTAATAACATGCTCAAATTCACTTAAAGAAATTAGTATTTATTAGCATCTATCAGTTTTTTGAACTGCATGACAATTCAGAAGTAACCAATTATCTTTTGGCGTTCATCGATAGTTGCAAGATACCAAGATGTTTCTTCCGCACATGTCTGATATCTGTATGTTAGTACTTATCTTTATATTAATGCAATTTTTATAAGTATTTATGTATACTTTTACTACATATTATATTATAATCTATATATCTATAATCTAACACTTTGGACTTCTGTTATGATAAATAACACAAGATAAATATAAATACAATTAATTGTTACAAGATTAATGCAAACCACTAGTTTATACAGTAGAAATCGCTTAGTAAGCAGTCGGTTACCAAGTAAAAACGTTTACAAATTAAGAATTCCGGCAGTCCCGCCATAAGCCCATAAGGCACTTGTAATCATAAATCGTTTAGTAAGTAGGTTTAGTTCAGTTATTATTAAATTTTTAACGGTAAAATTTTTTTAAGGAATTTATATACACTTTGTAGGTAAACATTCAAGTACAAAATTTTTTTTTATTTAACTATGCACCAAAATAACGAATGTAACAGATATGTAACACTTGTATTTACTTAATCCTCTTTACAATTCACACCTATTCGTTTTTTATAAAAATAACTAACAATGACAATCTTGTAAAACCTACATATTAAATTACTTCGCCAACTTCTAGTGTTTGTTGTAACATTTTATATTATTTGAATAACAGTACTTGTTAAGTTGAACATGTCGGGTGTCGATTACAACTAAGTTAGTAGTGATAAATTTTCAAAGACTTTATGTTATACAATTACATACAATTGAGAAAAATTTGAACTACAAATTTCTAAATTTGCGTAAACAATCAACCATATTAGATTTTTTTTATATATTTTTTTTAAATATATATGTAATATCAAATTTTAAATAAATGTAGAAATTTTTTCACTAATCATATTAATTTTACATCAAACGTAAAATGAAAATTAAAATATGTAATGTACACTCGCCTTCAACCAAGATGACCGCTTAAGATCGCCCCTATTCACATTCTAATAGTATAGTGTTTCTCATTAAAGGTTTGAAGCAAATAAAGCATTGTAATTTCATTACCTACATAGTTTAATAAGATTTATTTCAAATTTTAAATGTATCTAATACTTAAAATGCATTTTTAGAGAATTGATATCTTACACAAGCTAATAATTCTAAAATTTTTATTTCTTATATCAAATATTTATATAAAGTATTGCCTCCACTAATGCTACTATCACTAATGTTATATTAATTGCACACTCGGAATAACAATGCATAATTAATATCATCATTTTAATATTGGTCTGATTATTAAAAAAAATTTTTGGCTGTGCTAATGTAATTAATAGCAAAATACTTCAATATGAATACTGTGAAAATACTTCAAATAGTCAATTAAATAAAAAAACCATATCGTACTGTTCTTTTGTGCAAAACGACCTTCAGATTCTAAAATTAATATCATTTACATTTTTTGTAAAATAAATATTACTTTATCATATTTGTAGTAATATCGACTAATTTAAATCGTTGTTTCAACCAAACCACATTTATTTAAATTTAAATATTATAAAAATACGTTTATATTATGAATAAAATAATCAAACTAATTAATATTTTGTATATAAACCGTTATTTTCCAAACATTCTGTTAACCTGTGAGTCATCGAGTTAATTAATTTTTTGCAGAAGTTCGATCCTCGGAAACGTTCCCAAACTTTATTTGCAGTTTGCACTATATTATTTAAGTTTCTGGCGGGAATGTCAAGGCGATTATTGGTCTAAGTTTTGCTCATAGCTGCCCACATGGGGTTTAAATCGGGAGATTTTGCTGGTCATTCTAAAGAAAATCGTCGATTCTGTCCTCAAACCACTCATTTACGATTCTGCTTTTATGAATTGGCGAATTGTCTTGGACAATAACAATTACTTCCAATTCTTCTTCTGGATAAAGTGTTCGCACACTTGGCACCAAAATTTCGTCTAGCACTCGAACGTAACTTTCAGACGTAAATCGTGATGGAGAAACTAAAACCAATTCAACCGGCCCAGCTTTTGAAATTCACCCCCAAAATCCATCAGAACATTCTTAGAATTCTTCTACTTGGTCGATTTTTACGAACATGTTTGGTACTAAATCTTGTATCTCTTGTGTCGATAAAAATACCTTTTCGTTTGTAAAAATCACCGTACAGTCTCTGTACAAATTATTTTGCCAGAATCTAATTCTTGCTTGAGCATCTGTTAATTCAGGTTTTGTCGCAGGCTTACTTTCAAATAATCCCGCGTCGTTTAATCTGCGTCGTATCGTTGAAGCGCTGCAGTTTAAATGAACTTCTTCTTGAATTTGCGGAGCAGTTGTAAAAGGAGAATTTTGAACACACCTAAGAATATTTGCATCTTCCTTTATGGTAGTTGCTCTATTTATTCCTTTTGGTTTCGTTATGAGAGCAACTTATCCTTCTTCATCAAACACCGACAAACTTAGTGCACCTGTATATGTATTTAGTTAAGTAATTTAGTTTAACCAAATGATTCAATTATTTTAGTAAATTACATTTTCTTAAAATAAATAAGTTATTTTTTTTAACAAAAATACTTTTAATAAAGTTTAAAGTGTGTTTCTTTTCCACTTAAAATATTTTTTTTAAATTTATTCTGAACCCTGATTATTTATTACCAACAGAACTTTTAAGAAAGAAACTCAAAGACGACAAATTTTTGAAAACATTGTACAATAACAATTTATCAACTAAATTTAGCAAAATTTGTAAATACCGTCTAAACACAAACAGCTGTTGACATTAAATGGTTACAATACACGTGATAGTCGTATAGTATAACGTGAGTGGTCAATCTTAAACCGTATTCTGTAAGAATTTAAAAATTGGCAATTTTTGGCACATGATAGAATCGTAGTACATTAATTACAGATCATCCTTTTAATAACCATGGCGTTTTATTAGGTCAAACATTTGTTGTTCTTCTTTCCTATGCTAAAAATTCAAATTAATTTCTTTTTTTCGGTCACTGGTGTATGTTAAGTTTTAACTTCACATGTGCAATTACCTAAAAGAAAATAGCATATCAGTATGATTATTAAGTAACTATTTGCTACCTCTTTATGAAACATATTTTTTTGTTTTTAACTGTCATAAATTTCAATTTATTGCTATTGTAAACAGTCTTTGACAGTTTTTGCATACTTGTCAATATAAACGTCAAACTATTTTTGAGAGATTTTGGGGTCCTCGTAGTCTCTGTTCGAACAATAAACGTTTCAAAACGCCCCCTGTGTTTAGCTGTCTCGGCATCTAATGCGCGCCCAGTTTGTTATTATAACTGTTTTTATATTTTGTCTTAGTTATGCGTTTTTACTTTAAATAAAATGTCACAGTTTTTTATTCTTTTCTATTTTAGACAATAACATATGATAGAATTTTTAATTATTTTTAGGTAGTAGGAACATCATTAGACATAGCTAAAGATGATTACCAGGAAAATAAACATCGAATGGAATGGGGTATGCTTCCAACTATTTACAGTTTCCAAACGTTTCAAGAAAACATGAAAAACTTTACATTTAAGGATTTAAACTTAAAACAAAGTAATATAACAGAAGAAATTTGCCTTGGAGCTGAAAAAACAATATGTTGCTCTATTAATCTTACTGCTAATGTTACTGATGCATTTAACTATGCATATAAGTAAAGAATAACGTGAATAATACTGTACAAAATAATTTCACATTTTTTACAGGTTAACTCTGTTTAATGGTATTCGGGAATTAGGATGGGAAACAATTGGGACACGTATTTGCGGATTAGTAGCTTGTTTAAACACGAGCATTGCCTCTTGTGGTTTAAGACATTCAGTTACTCCACACGATGGTATTTTAGAAAACATATTTATAAAAGCAGTTTTTCCAAATAATCAAAATGGCCATGATCAACCATCAACATTGAGTTATAATTTAAAACCTCTGAATAATTATAAATTTTGTAAACAAACTGTTAATGACAAAGTAGAATTAACTTTATCAACTACAAAACAAAATTCTTTATTGACTTTTGGATTTTTTGGACGAGAATATGATAACGACTACAAACGCGCGGGATCTTTCAATAATGCAGCTATTTATGTAATTAATCCATATATCGTCGTTATGATTAGTATTTTTATATTTTTATTTCAAGATTAATACATTTTTTTTATCAAAGTTGAACTAAATGAATTTTAATTGTCGTATATATGTACATTTAAGCAAGTATATGAAACCTAGGTACTTAATATACGCTTTTTAAATAATAATATAGTACTTAAGAATTTCAAGATCAAGTAGAGGCAGATTTTGTAAAACTTATGATTCATATTTGAGATGCTTTTATTATACAAGCATATTTGACTCATATATCAAGGTTTTTTAAACCATTGTACGTACCAAACAAAAACAATCTTATTTAAAAGTATACAGTCATTAACTCATTTAGCTAATTATCGTATTTAAGGCAGTCACTTAATATCAACCTGTAGAATTACTTGATATTTTGTATCTTTCATAGTTTTCAAATACTTTTATTATTAAATGACAATGAGTTTTCTTATCAAATCATTAGTTCAGTTAACAAACAAATAAATTTCTTTTAAAACAATTTGTTAAACTCGAGATTTTTTCGGGCAAACATGAAATTTTTAAAATACCTAAAGAAAAAAATGTTAGTGCAATTTTAAATCAATTTGTCAAAGACTTTAACGACTTTGCAACTTATGGAAATGTATTGTTTTGCAACTACTGTGAAGCGACTGAAGCAGCTACTAAAAAATTCACGCAAAACCACATCATTAAAAAAAATAGCAAACAACAGCAGATGTTGATTAACACGCTATCAAAATCCGTACCTATGCATTTAGCGTTAAGTGAGAATTTGTGTGCAGCTTTTATTTTTGCTAGTATGTACATATATCATTTGTCAAATTAAAAAATAAAATTTTAGAATTTTTTTTTAAAATATGCCAAACGAAATATACCGGACGAGTCAACGTTGCGAAAAAATTACTACCATATAAAAATTAAAGAGAGCTCAAAACAAACCAATTTGGGTATCGTTAGATAAAACAACAGACACACAACACCGAAGTATTACAAATTTTTTATATGGTGTGTTAGGTGTTGAAGAAGAAAGAAACAAATCGTATTTACTAACAATAAAGGTAGTAAAAAACGTATATTATTTGACAATTGCTACATTGTCTAACGAGGCTCTCAGTCTCTTGTAGCTGACAGGAACTCGCTACAAAAAAATGTTGGTAGTTTGCACCGATGCCGCAGCATATACGTAAAAAACAATGAAAGGTTTATAAAGTTTTATATTAAAAAATGATTCATATTAATTGTACGTGTGTACAAAATATCAAAGTGTGAATTTTTGATATCTTCAGTAAAGAAAGTGTTTCTGATAGCACCATCTCGTGTGACCAACTTTAGAAAAATTGTTGATGCTGATGTTAGTTTGTCTCTGTCGTCATTTGTGACACGATGGGGTATTTAGATTGAATCTGCTTTATATTACGCTCGGAATTTTAAACTTCTCAAGCGCATTATCAATGAATTCGATCCCGAAGCAGCTCAAAACATAGAAGAAGCTTAGAATGTTCCAAATAAAAAAAAATGTATACGGGAAAACTTATTGAATCTCAGTTTACTTATATATCAAAAATTATACTAAAATTGGACACTAAAGGATTCTCGTTAAAAGACAGTGTTCATATAGTTAAAATTGTTAGCAGGTTAACCGAATTAGAACTCATTCTTTGTTAGGTGTTTTCATACCTTTAACTAAAATAGTTTCTAACGCATATTTGCATGCATATATTTTTCAGTAAATAATTATCCGAGCCTAATGACGAGTATTTGAAGGTAACAATAATAAAGAAATTACAAAATTAATACGAGATTCTGGACTTTCTACACTCGCAAACATTTTTCAAAAAATGAAACTTTGTCTATGTACATAGACTTGAACGTATTCAAGAACAAGTATATACTAATAATAATGTTCGGTTAATAAAAAGTGTACTATCTTATAAAAGATTAGCTGAAACCAAAGCGGAATGATATTCTGATGGAATAACTGCTACGAGTATAAACGCAAGTGCATAGTTACACCATGAAAAGAATCCTAAAAGTTGAATTTCTTGATATATCAGATGTCATAAAAATGATATACGTAAAATAGTAATGCGGCGCAGTTGGTGAAGCAAAATATAAACAAATTTTATCTGAGAAAAGTAATTTTTTTTTCTTTTTATTTTATTATGTGTTAGTTGATTCTAAAAATGAACGAATAATATGGAAAAAAACTAACCGACGAGAAACCAGTAATAAAGTTCAGCAATTAAAGTATACCTCGAAAGAGGCTAGAAATATCTAAAAGATTCATTTTCAAATTGAGAAGCGTTTTACCAATTTGAATATACACAATAAAGTAGTGCAATGCTTTCTATAAAAAAATCTTTTTATGCGTGTGGAATTTTTCTAAACAGAGTAATTAGAACTGTTTATATATAGGTAAAAAAATAAAGAAATCGCAAAATATCTAGTTTTTTCAATTTTTTTAAAAAGTCTTTGATTGCTCAATGACTTTCCAAAAAACACGGTATGAAAGGGCAAACTACCCTGTATTTAAAAATGTTTTTATGCTAGTTGATTTTTTTCAATTAAAGTAATTACAGCGGTTTGTATGTTCAAAAATGTAGAAATCGCAGAATATTCAATTTTTTCAATTTTTTTCAAAAGTCTGATTGCTCAATGACTTTGAAAACACAGTATTAAAGGAAAAACTATCCTGTATTTAAAATTGTTTTTATGCTAGTTGAATTTTATCAATTAAAGTAATTACAGCGGTTTGTATGTTCAAAAATGTAGAAATCGCAGAATATTCAATTTTTTCATTTTTTTTCAAAAGTCTTTGATTGCTCAATGACTTTGAAAACACGGTATGAAAGGAAAAACTATCCTGTATTTACAATTGTTTTTATGCTAGTTGAATTTTAACAATTAAAGTAATTACAGCGGTGTCGACATCGTGACCATGTTTTCTCCAATCTGACGAACTTATATCGGAGAATGCAATCTTTCCTCAATTTTCCATTTCCAGACCACTCTAAGAGGTATTATTCATAGCAACATTATGCTTTGCTAATTGAAGACAAATTGAAAATTACAATTTTTTACACCTACGGTATATTTGCTGCTTATTGTGATTGGATGAATCTTTTTCTACCACTAAGCTTTAAAATTAGGTGACACATTATTTAGGTACCATGTTTACATGTTTGTGTGTAAATCGGTTCACAGTTATCTTCAAGTTTTACAAAAATTCAACGATGCAATACCCACCTTCAACAAAAAAGTATTGCCCTTTCATACCGTGTTTTCAAAGTCATGGAGCAATCAAAGACTTTTGAAAAAAAATTGAAAAAATTGAATATTCTGCGATTTAGACAATTTTGAACATACAAACCGCTGTAATTACTATAATTGAAAAAATTCAACTAGCATAAAAACAGTTTTAAATAAAGGGTAGTTTGCCGTTTCATACCGTGTTTTCAAATTCGTTGAGCAATCAAAGACTTTTGAAGAAAATTGAAAAAATTGAAAAATCTGTGATTTCGACATTTTTGAACATACAAACCGCTGTAATTACTTCAATTGAAAAAATTCAACTAGCATAAAAACAGTTTTAAATAAAGGGTAGTTTGCCCTTTCATACCGTGTTTTCAAAGTCATTGAGCAATCAAAGACTTTTGAAAAAAATTGAAAAAATTGAATATTCTGCGATTTCTAAATTTTTGAACATACAAACTGATGTAATTACTTTAATTAAAAAAATTCAACTGGCATAAAAACAGTTCTAAAAGCAGGGTAGTTTGCCTTTTCATACCGTGTTTTCAAAGTCATTGAGCAATCAAAGACTTTTGAAAAAAAATGAAAAAATTAAATATTTTGCGATTTCTTTTTTTTTACCTATATATAAACTTTTCTAATTACTTTGTTTAGAAAAACTCCGCACGCATAAAAAAAAATATTATAGAAGGCCTTGCACTATTTTATTGTGTATATTCAAATTCGCCAGACAATTGGTAAAACGCTTCCTAATTTGAAAATGAATCTTTTAGATATTTCTAGCCTCTTTCGAGGTATACTTTTATTGCTGGAGTTTATTGCTGGTTTCTCGTCGGTAAAAAAACTAGCACCTTCGTAAAACAGATATTGTGGTCCAATACGATTGAGACCAAATATTATGCTTCGACAAACTCACATTGTTATTATAGAACAGCACTATTTCCATAAAGCACAAGATATTTTCAACAATGATTGTTAAGAACGTTATACGTTTCTTTGTTTGAAACCTACTTTGTTTATAATGCCGCTATCGGTATCATAAAAAACAAAAAAGATAGAATTTCAAGACTTATTAGATCTTATACACCTATTTTTGTTTGTTGCTCTACTAAAGCACTTCATCTTGCACAATAGGAAGCCGTGGTCAAATGTATTAAATTTCATTTGAAACTAATAACCGCTACCCCATTTTTACTTTTGAGGTATATTATACCAAATTGAATCAATGTCAAATTCTTGTCTTATAAGTTTCTTATATAATAACCCACTTTCTAATTGGAAGAAAACTGGCTTCTTTACCATACGAAAGTTTAAGACAATCGGCTTAACAAATATCAACAAATTCAAAAAATTTGACATCATTTTTGGCAACGGTCGAATAAGGAATAATATATTTGTGAAGTTTGTTCTAAATAGAAAACTAGTCACAAGGACCTTGTAGAAATAGGCGTTCTTGTACAAAATTGAAAAGACGGCGTTTCTCCTTTAAAATGGAAGTGTTACCGTTGCCACTTCCCCAGACGATTCCACCACCCCCTACGCCTACTTCAGCTAATCAAAACCGTCGCCCTACTACTACTATCACTTCTAGAACACCCGAAAGTAATTAGAGGGTTTAAAAGAAGTCTCCCGAGCTTAAAAAATCCCTCTCTCTTGGGACACAGTCAAGTCACCTTGCTGACTAGTCGAAGAGACGTGAGCCGCAAAAGTCTACACTGCTTAATGGGCACCTGAGACTGGGTATCCAGTTCACGCTTCCCGCGCCTCCTCCACCACCGCTGTTACCACGTCGCCCCATGACTATTGCATTGCCGCCCGCAACAAGGTCTACGTATCCGGCCGTAACAACCATCCGCGCCGCCGTTGGTCTGACCTGCGTAGCAGTAGTCCGCCCAAAAACCGCCATTCGCGTCGCACGCCGCTTACAGTCGTGTTTGCACCTGAAGCCGCTGCTGCCGTCGCAGCACGCGCTGTAGCCGTCGACCATCGCCCTCCTTCGCCGCAGCTACGAGCCTATGAGCAGCCGTGCCACGTCGCTCGCCATGGTCCCGTTACGACGCAACCACTGCCTGCCGTTGTTAGTGACTCATCGCTCAACACCGGGTGTAGTAACAGTGACCACGTTAGATACGACATTTATATTGTGTAATTACCTTTAGTTTATTTATTGTAAATAGTTCACTGTAACATATTATCATTACCCCAATAATCATCTTCATCACCTATGGCCCACCACCGGACCGCAGCTTACCTCAAGCCAACATTTTCTCCCCCAGTAAGAATTGGCGCCCTAGAATGTGGGGCTCATCATGGAGTAACGTGCTACAAGCCTACAACTTCGCTTCTAACTGCCAGCTTCGCCGTCCACTACGCCGGACTGGAAACCCGCCAACTTTTCCAGTGGCGCCCAACCACAATCATATTCCACCTAGATCAAGATCCAACATCATCCTTAGAACCAACGAAGTGATAGAATCGTCTCCAACGCGGGAAGGATTGTTGCCATTGCCACTTCCCCAGACGATTCCACCACTACGTACGCCTGCTTCAGCTAATCAAAACCGTCGCCTTACTACTGCTATCGCCTCTACAACACCCTAGCGCAATTAGAGGGTTTAAAAGAAGACTCCCGAGCTGAAGAAATCAGTCTCTTTTGGGGCAGAGTCAAGTCACCTCGCTGACTAGTCGGGGAGACATAAGCCACAAAAGTTTACACTGCTTAATGGGCACCTGAGACTGGGTGTCAAGCTCACGCTTCCCTCGCCTCCTCTGCCGCCGCTGTTACCACGTCGCCTTATGACGATCGCATCGCCGCCCGCAACCAGATTTACGTATCCGGCCGTAACAACCATCCGCCGTTGGTCTGACCTGCATAGCAGTAGTCCGCCCGGGAGCCGCCGTTTGTATCGCACGCCGCCTACAGTCGTGTTCGCACCTGAGGCCGCCGCTGCCGTCGCAGCACGCGCTGTAGCCGTCGACCATCGCTCTCCTTCGCCGCAGCTACGAGCAGCCGTGCCACGCCGCCCGCCATGGTCCCGTTACGACGCCACCACTGCCTGCCATTGTTGGTGACTTATCGCTCAACACCAGGTGTAGTGACAGTGACCACGTCAAACACGACATTTATATTGTATAATTAGATTATTTATTGTAAATAGTTCACTGTAATATATTATCATTCCCCCAATAATCATCTTCATCACCTACGGCCCACCACCAGACCATCGGTGAACGCAGCTTACCGCAAGCCAACCTTTGCTCTCCCGGTAGCAGAAGCTTAGTGGAGTAATACAACATGCAGGCACGGATAAGGTTACGAAAATAGTTAGCATTCACACTGCTAATGGTACAGTAATAAAACGCGCTGTGTGTAAATTTTTTGCATTACTCATAAATGCTGTTAGTTAATCTAGTTTTAAATTAGTGAAAATGACTATAATATTGTATATCAATTTATTGAATACCGGCAACATGTTAAGAACGATATTTGTTTCTTTGCTTGAAATCTTTTTTGTTTATAATATGGCTATCGAGAATTATTAATAGTATTATTTCTTATATTTTACATAATATTACATTTCCCGTATTTAAACGTTTTCTTGATAATTTTGAATTGTTGTTACACTTAGCCGCCATTCAGCATTAGAACTAAGCGGATGATTCATATCTGGGGTTTTATACTATTTTGTGAATTGTATGTAATTTTTTAGTTAGTTACCATGAATATTTTATAAGCTTTAGCGTTTTTATTTCGCGACAAAATAATGATTAATAAATAAGTAACACAAGTGTTAATTAATCCTCTTATTCAACGTAAAAAATATGTCTTGCAAAACCATCTGAAATTAATAATCTAGAACTAATTAGCAATAAACAAAAAGCATGTAGTTTTGGTTTTATAACATTTTATTGGTGGATTAGACTTATGGTATGTGTTTTGCATAGTTACCTACCTACTTATATCAGAAACGAGAAGTTGTTAATTAAGCACGCAAAATTATGAAATTAGGGGATAAACCTAAAAAACTTTTGCAAAATTCTTACAATAAGTGCAGAATTGAGAAAATGTATACAATGACTGAAAATCATTTTTTGCAGTTTCTAGTTTGTTTTTTTTACTATTAAGCTCTCTTAGCGTATTCTTATTATTATTATTTTTAAATTATTTTCTTAAACAAATTATAAGTATGTGCACATTTGTTATTAATTTTTATATTTACTCATTCGCACCATAGTGCGCCAAAATGTTGCAAAAACAAAAAAAAATCAAGTCAAAAATGATTATTTTAATATAATAATAGCAAAAAAACAGATTAACAAGCTAGAAGATATTCGACAAAAGCCAATTCGACATATTAAAACACAAACAACAATGCACAATACAAAGAAATAAAAAAGTAACTATTAAAACGTTATGAAACTTCTATATCATTCAAGATTATTCAAAGCGATTGCCGAAAAAGAAAAAAATTTCTAGTTTTAGATCAGGTGAGAATATAAAAGGTAATTGCTGAAAGTAAGTCAGTCTGAAGTGTTAATAAGAAGAATACGTCGGTCTAAATAAGTAAGTTGGGAAGTGTCTAACGTGTGTGCTAGTGTAAATAAATAGTGTAGATAACTAAAAGTGAATCTGATCCGCGGACAGTGTTTATAAACATCTAGAGATAGTCAAATATAAATTATTTGTAAGTTGTTTTTCTTAAATTTCGTTAGCTATACATTTATATTAGCTGCATTTATAATAACCGTATCTATAGTAAATATGTAAATAGATGTTCAAAATAAATTAGTTTTAAAGTTTGTTACATTATGTAGTTATTTTAGCTGCAAAAAATCAAGCGTAAAAAATATGTAATAAAATATACAGCAACGTATAGGACACAGAGTAAAAAATACGATCAACAAATTACTACTTTAAGTAAACTTACAAAAACCTAGAAATGTGATTAATTGTGTATTTACGCTTCCAAAGTTAAATTTAGAAAAGCGCCAGATCTGGAAGGTATTCTAAAAGCTTCCGTAAAAAAATTGCTTAAATTAAATTAGTAATTACCTAATAACTCTTTAAGAGTTAGATTTTTGGTTAATCGTACGTTTTTATTTTAGTATTAACTCTGGCTATAAAAACCTCCATTCTTAAATAAGCATCTATAGTCTTTTGTCGTTACTGTTACAATTGCGTAGTTGTACTGTTTTTTTTTCAAGTAAAGTCTAAATTTTTATTCTAAACACAATTTTTTTCTTTTTTGTTTTAGCCTATTTTTTCCTGTTTAAATCTCATTGTTGCTTCTTAACTACAACATTTTTTCCTACAATTCACTTTTGGTTTAGTATTGTTTTCTTAGATACAATAAAATATTTTTTGAACCGGTGCTTCCATTTTGTTCCATTTTTGGTAAAATCTTAAAACAAAAAATGCTAGTATTGCATCTTGTAATTTAAAAACCTATGGATTTGCTACAGTATCATTATCAAATTGACATAAAATGTTATTTTGAAGTACTATGTTAAAGTGCATCTTTGTTTATCAATGTTTTTTTGTAAAAGTAAGCTCTGAGGTGCTAATTAGATTTATATTATTTCAGGTAATTTTCTAGTATTATTCATACGTATTTTTACTTTACTTTTACAATTAAATAATACTTATAGTTAAACTCTTGTAATTTAAAAATTGAATTGGTAAACTCTAAATTAGTTAAAAACACTATCTTACAATAATCCTCAATTTTGTACTAGTTATTAATTAACAGCTAGTGGCAATACTGAAGAAAATAAACTGCCAAAATTTATTAAACTGTAATTTTTTTATTTGTGTAATTTTATCGAACTATTGAATTTTTTAGGTATAATAATCGAAAACTTTTTTTGTTATGAGCTTTAAATATTTTTTGGTTATTTAGATTTTTTTTGTTTAATTTTCTTTTAAATACTTAAATAGTCGTTAATATATATAAATCTTACTCTTCTATTTTTTAGAAATACTTCTAAAATACCCAGATTGCTTATGGAATGACTGTATCGTTGCTCAATTAATAATAAACAGTAACGTTTCTTTTATTTCAAATCTCTTTTGCACTTATTGTTTTAGTTGTACTCAATTCTAGATTTTCTGTCTCAAAGGACGCAACAAAAAGGATGCCAAAAAATGTATTAAACTACGTCTGCAATTTTACACAACATAGTAAAGTACTTTTAAGGCAATTTGATTTAGATATTCCTTATGATTATTATAAATTTGTAAGCTAATTATACAATTTCTGAAAATTTCTGCAAAAACAAAAAGTAAACAAAAAGTATTAATTTATTGCTTACAAAGAATTTTAAATAGATATTAATGTACAAAAATATAATCAAATGAATCACACTTTCGGTAACTATTACGTTAAGTTAACTTATTGACATAATATTTTTACCACCATCCGCCAAATCCACTTTTGTATCCACCTCTGTAACCACCATAACCACCGTATCCACCGTAGCCACCTAATCCGCTGTATCCACCATAACCTCTGTTACCTCCATATCCGCCTAAACCATATCCACCGTATCCACCATATCCATGTCCACCGTAGCCACCATACCCACCGTAACTTCCTAATCCACCGTAACCACCATACCCACCGTAGCCACTGCTAAGATATCCTGGAGCAGCGTAAGCAACGGCCACTAAAGCGAAGAGTACAATGCACAATACCTAAAAGTTTACATATAGTAATATATTTATTTAAATGTATAAACATTTACCTTCATGATAATTGTTATATGTCAAGCACAATTACAGACGTTGATTTGTTTCGAGTCTTAAGTGAAGTACGGATTCAGGATTGGCGACTACTATTATATACCCCTAGAACATCGTAAGTCAAGGATTTTGTTTATATAATTTCGTTAAACTGATCAGAAATAAGAAAACATTAACCTTGTAAAAAGTTAGTAACTCACCTGAGAAAGAACGGGCGCTTCTGAAATAAAGATTACCATAACGTGAATGTATAATAATTGCATTTAGCAGTTACTGTTCATTGTTAACAATGTAATAATTGTAATTACAACAGTTTATTTTAAAAATATACTCCAAATCGTGGTAAATATTTTTCAAACGCTAGCAAGTGTTACTTAACCCTAAAGGTTACTAATTAGGTACCGTAACTGATCATATAATCGTTTTGCAACGTGAAAAAGATGTGGAACTTCACGTTTTTGAAATATTTTTTTCTTTAAAGAAGCTAAGGTCAACAACAATAAACGCATACACCGGGTCCCACTTTATTATTGATTTATAAACCTAAATTACAAATATCGAGGTTAAGCCGCAAAATTACAAAATCAGAAAGCTTGTATCTCTCTATTTATGATTATTATTTTAATTTAAATAATTTATCGGAAATGTTTAATCAACAATTTATGTGTACCTTAACGCAAATGGAAAATTTCAAGTTTA
Source organism: Aquatica leii (assembly GCA_035610365.1). NCBI lineage: Eukaryota > Metazoa > Arthropoda > Insecta > Coleoptera > Lampyridae > Aquatica > Aquatica leii. The sequence goes on from CM069432.1 coordinate 55,743,809, forward strand.
ATTTGCGTGTGTTAATAATAAAAATGTCCTTTAATGTATATGCATAACTAATTATGAAGTCACTTATGTATGTGAACACTAAATATTAAAATAGCAAAGAAACGTACAACGCTCACAAAATCATAAACACATTTTTCCTCTTTTAAAAATACGCTTCAAATATTTAATTATTTATAAATAAAAATTAATCACACAATGCAAATGCTATAAATGGTTTTCCGGTTTGTCATTGTGATAAAAATTATTGTAAAATTGATTTTCCTACGCAACGGGAATAATTATTCGTACGCAATAATCCATTAATTAGTTAATTAAACTATGAAGAAATGTATTTATTTTTATTTTAATTAAATTGTAATTTATTGCATATGTAGTTAAACTTCACGGGTTCAAATTACACTAAAATGAAAACGTTCTAATTAAGAAATAGTTATTTAAACAGATAGTTAAATATTTGATCATTTTTTTTAAATGTTTCAACAGGCGTAACCGGAAACATTATCTTTTAACTAACTTTAACACTATTTTTGAACACTTGAACTAGTATTTGAAAAACTTGTTATGAAAATGTGGAACTTTTTCAGAAAATCATCACTTTCAGTTGTCAATTAATGTTTATAAAGTGTGTCATCAAACAATCCATTGTTATGTTTTTATTGATCTGAGGTAAAACACAAGTCGCTATAAAAAAATAATGGTATTGTTTCTCTTACATAATTATTATTTATGTATTTAGGGCGTAAAAAGGCTTTTATGGCGAAAGACGTCGAAGACTATAAAAGCAAGTTACACCCGTGGTACATAGACAACTTTATGCACGGATGAAAATCTTTTAATTTAAAAATAATTCTCTGAATTTTTGACACAAATCTATAAAGTTAACTATCTTACTTTGATTAAATTTGAGTTTTGAAAGATAACTATGATAACAAATAATCAGTGGTAACCATATTGTCTAAAATCTTAGTTTCATTTTGTGTCCGGTTATTGTGCGGTCTATAAAAGGTGGAAAATGAATAAAGCTGATGACACCGCTGAAAAAGCAAAAAACAGTACCCGAAAAAAATGCATAAAAAACATATAGTGAATATCTCAGATGGTGTGACATACGAAAGAATTCTATCGATAAATTTGATTGTGAAAAGGGTCTTCTGGTTAGTTTTTGGTATTTATCAAAAGAATGAAAACCTTCTTTGATGTGGTCTTATTATTTAATGCTTAAACATACTGTCAAAGCCAACCACAACATAGATATAAGCAGTTACTCAAACTTATTCCAGTTTTTAAAGAGAACATCAGATGGATTCAAGCCCAAAAAATCAAAAGTTTTGACCATGGAAGAGATAAAAGTATTTATGTACTAAGCTCCAGATAAAATATATTTAATAAACAAGGAAAATGAATATAGTAGAATTTTGGTTTCCACGGGTTGCATTTGTAACACAATTTTTCATTCTGAATAATTCCCGTGTTGTCGTAATCACACAAGCTGAGGTATCGTCACATGTCGCAGTAGACATCTTCAAACACCGTAACAAATTGAATTTATTGTAATTTAACAGTTTTTAAAACCAGCTAGTTTTAAGGTTTAGAATAGCTGAAGCATTCCGTAAACAAGAGCTTGTTCAGTTACAAGTTGATGATATTCAGGATCTACAATCCTCATTACTGATCACTATTCAAGATACTAAAACCAGAAGAAATTGTATGATTAGTTTAGTTGACAACTTTAAATTACCAAGTTTTATAAAATTTCTAAAAAGTATGCCATTCTACAACCGATAAATATGGATACTAGTCGTATTTTCTTGGCTTACACTCACATGCAACGCTCGGCCATGCGGCTTCGCGTCGCATTAACGTTTGTTCTGCTATGCCTTATTTTCGACTCTTGTTACGTAAATTACTATTATGACATATACATTTTTGTAGCATGGTAGTGATTCTATGCGACCATAGATCCTCCACATCGAAGGATCTATGGTCACATAGAATTACTACCAAGCTATTAAGTTTTTGGAGGAGTTGTATCGTTCTCATAGTAAGATAAATTTGTGTATAAATGTCAATTTATGATATATCCGTGCTTAAAACAATTTAAGTAAGACAAAAGAGTCTTTGTTTTCTATTTCTATTCTCTTATTCTGTTAAAGTTTTTTATTCTTTCTTGATATAATGTTGTCTTCGTATACTTTTTACAGGTTTTTTAAAATACAACAATTACATACAGCACTACAAAATGTGAATGTACAATAAAATATCAAGTTTTTACTATATTTACACTTTTTTTAATTAAATTTAGCTGTTAATAAGTAATTTATTTTTTAGTTTCCTTAGGTATTACATATTTTTATCTATAACAACTTCAAGCTATTGCATAACAGTGTTTAATGGTATATTTTTACTTGTCATTGATTTATAGTAAGAAGAAGTTTTGAAGAAATATCGTAACAAAAAACAATATTCTTTCAGCTGACACTATTGTTTTAAACCGTGTTGATTACGTTAATCAATACTATTCTATTCAATAAAATGTACGTTTTTCTTATTTTAAATTAAAATTTTAAATTAAACTAAAACCTTGAATCTAAGGGTTTAAAACCATCTCATCTATAGCAACTATTTAATTTTTTTTTTTTACTTTTTCTCAATAACATTCGGTCTCTTATTTACAAGGTAGCTAATTTTTTGTCTAATTATTTAGCAAATTTACAGGTAAAACTTTCTTCACTTTGAAGTCATCTTAAGTTAGAAATTCGAGTTTAATAAAATAAAATCATCTCTAGAACACAATTGTAACTTGACATACAGTTTTTATGTTTTTTTTATTAGGTGTATATTGGATATCAGTTGAAATCGCGGATTTGTACGGTAGCAAAACGTTTGAATGTGATTCTGTTAGCGACATATAACGATGACTACATCTTGAGATCAAGAAGATCTACATGTTTACGATGGAATTTGGCATTTTTACTTAAAATTTTTGAAATGATAAATCAGATTTGAATTCAACTCATATTTAAATAGCCAGGCAAATCTCGGTGATTTATTATATATGTCGGAGGCACCGAAAATAAGCCTGACTACGGCTATGGAATGAGTAGTAGTTTGAAATCAGTTTTGTTTGTTTTTTTTATTGTTTATTAATGACTTTGTTTGAAATTTGTAATCGTAACTTTTGTAATAGTAAATAAATTGTGTAAACGGTCAGTGTCGTGCGTTATTCACTTGCAATAAATTGTCAATGCAGTCTAACCCAGCACAAACGCCTAGCTCCCTTTATATTTGATGCGTTTCTGACTTATATTACTGAAACTAACCGTTAAAACACAAAAGTCAGAACACGATCTTCATTTAAATAAATTTAAATTTTTGAGTCTGGTACTGTTAAGCATTATTTTACTTTTGGCAACAAAATCAACACCGTTTGCCGTTATGAAGTTAAAATTGTATAAGACAAAACAGAATTTTAGAACATATACGAAACAATCAGTACCAGTACTCTAAGTTTTATTGCAGTATTTTGCGTAGACTACACTTTATGGTAATAACTAAAGCACAACCAAAAACACGGTAATTTTTTGCAATAAACACGATTGACTTTTAGAAAAATGTTAAAAAACACGGTTGGTGTGCCAAAGTTTAGTAAAAACACGGATTAACAAAAATGAGCATACATTGTAATAATTTGTTATAAAAATTATAAAACACAAAGAACTCATTATATAATTAATGTAATTAAGAAAATTTATTGTTGAGCATTACATGCAAACTGCAAACATAATCTGCAATGCCAGATTTTCTTTGAAGAAACCTTAACGTTGGGGTGCGTTACTGCGTGTACCTATACTGGATTATACTGCGTTCGAGATTCACGAAATTGTCAGGTACAGACAGATAGTGTTATGCTTGCTTAGTGAGGTCGGGAAAACGTGTACATTAAACATCCAAAACATCCAAGGAGAAACTTCATCAGCTACTTGAGGAGCAAAGCTTTATAAGCAGGATTTTTTTTGCAATTTTATTATTCATTAGACCAGGAATACATTTAGCGAAATAGGCAAATTTATACTTTGCATAATATATTGTAAAAAACCAACTATTCCATCGAATAATTATAGGCACTGGCGGTAATGCTGACTTCAATTATCTCTTCCAAATATTCTTTACACCTATTCTTTCTTAAAAAAATGGAAATACAGAAAGATGCTTGTAATATCAACATTTTATATCCTACACATTGTAATTGTATTGTCTTTTTAATACGATGCACAATTACTGCAGTATTATTGTATAATCGTCGGAGCCTTGTCAAAATGTTTTTTTTTTCGGTTTCTGATATTCATCGGTTTTATTACATACAATGTTGTTAAGATCGATCTTTTAATGAATTAGCTTTAACACATGTTAATATAAAACTGTTTATTTGAATTGTAACCTGCTCTAAGCTTAGATTTATGCTTTGCAGTAATATTTAAAAAGAATTTATGTGTGCAAAAACTGCAAGTAGGAAATGTATAGTGGTAAAGCTGATGTTACGGGTTGCTCTGCATATCAGTTTAATTTCAAATCATCAGTTACATTGACGTAACTGATTTGAAAAAGCTAGTGCGTTTACTTTTTAGCATCCCTAGCACTTTGTTAGACAGCAAATTTGTAGGTGTAACGTATATTATACCAATAACCAATATTATAAATTTATAAATTAGCTTATCATAAATAATGTTTAACGTTTACAATTTTTATACGGAATATGAATTACACCTTTTTTAGCAACTTACACGAATTACATGGAAAATTTGAAATTACACGGCCCGTGACACGTCCGTGTAATCGTGATTTTGGTTGTGCCCTAGTAACAACGTTTTAATTAGTCTTGGATGCAGCACCAGCCAATTGAGCTTTCACCAAAAAGAATAGTAGATTTTGTTGATTTTTCATTACCAATTTATTTCTACTACCTTAAATTAATTACTTCTACCAAGACGGAATAATCGCTTTGTGGGCTGACTTAGGTCTAAGCATGGCCAGTCATAGCATAACTTTGCTTAGAAAAATTATATCAAGATGTTGCTTACGTGAAAATTTATCACTTTTTCTATTACCATTTAATGATTACTACATCAAACTTAATATCTCTACGAATACCTATTGAATAAATTGATATTAAAATGTTAAAATGTATTACTTTCGAGTCAGTTTTTTTCTAACCTGGATTAACCATAACGTAACTTAGCATAGAAAAATGATATTTAGATGCCACTAAACGTAATAATTTATTAATTTTTTGTTCTTACAATTAAACATTTAATTGATTTAATGAAATTTGGCAGTTAATAAGTACAAGTGTAAAAAATTGCAATAAGCAACAGTATTATGTTCAATATGAATTTATTTCCCCATCCCAAATTACTGTTGATGCAGTTAAATACTTAAATAATTTGTTTTATAGCGTAACAATATTTGTCTGCATTTATTGCCACTTTAACAAGATACAATATAGTGTAAATAAGCACAAATGCAAAAAAATGCAATAACTTTTGTTTAATTTACATTTATTACCCCAACCCAACTTAATTCATTTAAATGTTTGAATAATTTGTTTTTCAGCGTGCATTTGTTACTATATAATACCTATTTATTGCAGTTTTTAGACTTGTAGTTAAAGTTAGTGTATCTCGATTTGATGGGTCTACGCAAATAATTAGTTACGTTATATTTGGTTTATGTTAGAACAAAATTAGTTTACAAAGCAGTTACTCAGTAGTTATAAGATTGGTAAATTTGGTGTAATGATAATTAAACGGTAATAAATAAATTAATTAGTTTTAATATAAATATTTTAATATCATACTTCTAAACTGGTCCAGCTTAGAGCAAATCTGATCCACAAAGCGATTACTCAGTATTGATAAAGATAATAAATTTAGTGTAATGATAATGAAATTGTAATAAAAAAATAATAATCTTTGACGTACGTAGCATCTTAATATTATTTTTCAAACCAAAGTTACGCTATGGCTGGTCGAGCTTAGAGCAAAGCAGCACTACAAAGCAATTACCAATATTTTTCGTGTGAGCGATTTGGCTAGTGCAGCTTCTAGAATTTTATTTTATTTGTTACTATCTTTTTATTAGTTGTTGTTTATTTTTTGTTCTTAATTAAAACATGAGTTTGTTTTTTTTATGAATTCTACAATTTTTGTCTTGTTTTCTGTTTAATACATTCAACTTCGAACCCTTTCTATCTTACTGTAAAAGTGTGAGAGAGATTTTTAAAGAACCTATACTTTCACAAAAATCTAATTCAAACAGTTTATATTTCTTTAAATTTTAACAGCAAGAAAAAATACAAACTGTTGCTTGTAACCAAGATTATGACTACATTTAAGAAGTAAATTAATTAAAACACAAATACTTTGATATACTATAACGCGTTTTTTTTTTATTATGTACACATAAAAACATTTTTGTTTTATTTGTAGTTGATACGCGTAATTAAATTAAACAAAAATTATGAAAAAGTATTAAATAATTAAATTAAAATTAATAATATAACTCATTAAAAAGAAAATATAATATAAAAAAATAAATAATTATCTTTATTTAAGCACGTTCACGTATTTAAAATTACTATTATGTAATCTTGTTTATTTTTTTATGTATTACAAACATAAAGTATTTTAGAAATCTTTAAGTCAAAATTAAACAATTTTTTTTAGATAAAGTAAAAAATTTGTGTGAATGAAACATTATTTTTTTGTTTCTTTATGAAACAAAAGTTTTATTTTGAATTAAGTTTAAGTTATATAAAGAATTAAAGAAAAGTCTAAAATCTGATATTTTTTGTGCTAAGGGATGAAAAAATAAAAAATAAACTCAGATAACATTAACAACATTTTTCATAAGCTACTTATGATTTAAAATACTTACCAGTTTAAAGATAACGTGCGTAAAACAGAAATTTAAGAAAAACACTAAAGGCTTAAACAAAATTTAACAACTACGTAATAGAATTTTGTTTTAAAAATGTTGAATGAAAGAGGGTATGTTAAGTATGAGAAAAAATAACTATTAAGGAAATGTATACATTTAAAAATAAAAACGTGAATCATGTAGTAATTTACTGGGAAAATTAAAGAATTAAAGTCAATGGTAAAACAAACACAATTAAGTATAAATCTATTACCGTCAACAATATTAATAGTAAATCATAGCTGTTTAAAATATAAAAACAAAAAGTGCAGAATATATATTGAAAATAATCTAGTTCGATTAAAAGATCACTTATATTATTATAGTAACTTTAATATACAAAAAGTAATAAAAAAAAAAGTTTGTAAACAACAAACAAACATTAAAACATTTTTTAAATACAAATAAGAAAGTACTTGAAAAAAATAGTGTTTACAATGTTTAGTTGAATAAAAACGTATTTAAACAACTATTTAAAAAGTACTTTTAAAACAATAAAACATAAACAAATAAAAATATCTAGTGTTAAAATTGTGGTAAATAGCTTAATGAAACGATCAATTTCAAACGCTACTTTCATATTAAAAAAAACTAAATGCAAAATTCTACTTATACTTTACTTTTTTCTTTCTAAAGATATAATCAACAGTGTGTCCCCGGATAGGTGAAACGACTCTTGTGAAAGGGGTTCACCCCTGCTTAGTTAAAGAATAATGTCTGGCATAATTTTAGTTTTCTAAAATCATGTATCCCTTAAATCTTTTTAAAAATCTGATTTTTGGTTCTAGTAAACTACCTTTGTTAGTGAAGATATAACAAAATTTCATTAACAAAAGTTGTTTAAAATAATGAAAGAGTCCTACTTCTAGAATTTCAAGCACCTAGGCCAACGTTGATGTTTTGGCAATTTACAATAATTTTTATCTGATAGTTTAAAATCCATTATCGAAAGGTCTGGAGATCTAGCCGGCCAAGATGTCACGCTCATTCTACAAAGATTGCTATGGAAAAACAAATTGTTTCCATAACAATACTTATCTGTCAATCTTATCAAGCATACACTTCTGTATTAAAGTGTAACATTTTTAAAGACAATGTTAACATTAGATGAAAAAGTTTACTTGATTCAGTGTTACGGAATCGGTGAAAGATCGATAAATATGGTTATTGCTTTATTTAATGAAAAATATCCAAATACTGCAATTAACAAAGTTACTGCTTAGCGTTTAATCAAGAGATTTCCATTAACTAATATTTTTTTCTGACGAATGTACTTTCACAACAAATGGTGTTTTATCTTCGCAAAACTGTCGATATTAGAGCAGAGGCAATCCCCATTACGTAGTTAACCCAAGAAGGCAGTATTTTGGAAAATTAAATGTTTGGTGTGCTGTCTCATACAAGTTAGGAATTATTGGACGAAGATTAAACCAGCAAACTTCCTTACAAATTCTGCAAAGGTTTGTTGACGAACTTCGATTAAATATTCGACATTTGCATTACTTTCAACAAGATGGCTGCCTTGCCCATTCCACACAAATGATTACTGATTGGCTTAATAATCAGTTTGTTTAAAGATGGTTCGGGAGAATGAGCGTAAGATCTTGACCGGCTAGATCTCCAGACCTTTCGATAATGGATTTTTTTGTATGGGGATGGGTAAAACAAATAGTTTACCAAGAACACATTCCGCATGACACTGAAATTTTAAAACGCAGAATAACAGTTGTAGTTCGATCAATTCCTATAGAAAAAATACAGGCAGCTTTTGGAGAATTCCGGAATCAGATTGAAAACTGCGTAGTTTTAGGAAGAGACTTAGTAGAGGCTTATTTTTAATCTGAGTATTAACTTACTATTTCATTATAACTTATCAGTGTTAAGCCAGTAACTTGTAATAGCTAATAATTTAAGTGTAATCTTTTATTATTCATAGTAATAAACTGTGTTAAAGAAATTCTTTTATTTATTTTGTTTATTTAGAATTTTATCGCTTTTACAAGAGTCATATCACCTATGCGGGGATAAACAATATTAAACTAGCAGATAAAAATATTGTAAATTGCCAAAACATCAACGTTGGCCTAGGTGCTTGAAATTCTAGAAGTAGGTCTCTTTCATGATTCTAAACAACTTTTGTTAATCAAATTTTGTTATATCATCACTAACAATAGTAGTTTAGTTTACGTAACAAGAGTCGAAAGTAAAGAATAGCATAACGAACGTTAATGCGACGTGAGGCCGCACGGCCGAGCGTTGCATGTGAGTGAGTTATGGTATGATTCTTTCGACGAGAGTAATGTACATTATTTTTTGTGCTACCTTTTATAAAATTACATTCTTTTTTGAAAAAATAACAAAAAATCAACAGAAATATAATGTTGGTACTACATTTACTACTAAATCTGTCACATTTGACATTAACTTTAACATCGTTTTTCTTCAATTTTAACTGAATTTCAAGATTTTTAAAATAATTTTTCCACCTGTCGCATACTCGTTCTAGTATATTAATTAACTTTAAACACTTAGTTTTATGTGGATTCCTAGTTTTCATTTTGCCACCCTAGAGCTTTTTTTGTTCATTACGTAACTACACTAACGAACGAATATTGACGTTTGCGATGTTGGCAGCACAAAAAGGTAGTTTACTAGAACCAAAAATCAGATTTTTGAAAAGATCCATGATTTTAAAAAACTAAAATTATGCCAGAAATTAGTCTTTAACTAAGCAGGGCTGAACCCCAAACAATGAAATTTTATATCAAAATTTTTTATCTTTTACAAGAGTCGTTTCGCCTATCCGGAGACACACTGAAAAATTTTGACTAGATAATACTACAATAAGACTATACTGATTTAGCGTACGTACCGACCAAAACACCCCGTTTGCCAAGGTAATCTCTTTGGACCTGCTGCAAAATGCTGTAACGTGTTAATATTATGCACGTTTCCATTATTTCTAATTATATAATTTAAGAGTTATATTTTGAATTCAAATTTTACGTGCCTCTCGTACTTTTGTCTTTTTTCTACTCCCGTGTTTAAATCATTTTTCTATTGTGCATTTACGCGATTCAGTTGGCATCTGGTTTGTTAATTTCCCATTTTTATTAAATTGAAACTAGAACTTAATATCTAAGCACTGGTTTGGGGTTTGGTTTTGTGATTGAAATGGCGAAATAAAACTGTGACATTTTTAATGCAGATGGAAAAAAATATGAAGAGTTTCCATTATTACGCTTGTATGGCGTTGCTTTTTTGAATGGCGATTTATTAGCTAACGCCTGAATGTTGAGCCTTTTTACTTGGCTTTATTATCTGAGGGATTTACCTACTTCATTAACAACCGTGTCATCGATCCCTCAGTTTATTTTTGTTTAAGACTTGCCATTTAATTTAGTGTCTTTTTTGTACCTTACATTTGTTTTTTTTGTTGAGTTGAACTTGTTGCTTTGGTTGTCAAAGCAGTGCATTTACGAACTTAAACATTAGTTATTTGTTATTCACGATTACTTGTGTACGCTATAAACTTGAGTGCCGTACCGACAGTTTCAGTTCTTAAAATTTATAAACGCGTGTTCATTAATGAATAGTACAAAAGTACTAATGTGTAAGTTGTTTAGGCTACCAAATTATATCATTCCTAATAAGTATTAACATTAATTTTAGTTTTTGATCGGTGGCGTTTGTAAAGGATCCTAAAAGCCCATTTCAATAATTACATTTAGTTAATCCTTATTTTAGAGGTCATTAACCTCTTATTGTGGATTGAATTTTGTATGTTTAGTTGTTTAGTTTTTTTTATATTTGAATTTAATTTTTATTTGTGTTGGATGTACTCATTGATGTTTTTGAGAATTACATTTCAGTCTATTTTTGATTCTACATTTATCTTTTCTTGCTTAAGTTACTTTTTTTAGGTTTTGTGACTTTTGTCCTTATCAAAAGAGTCACTGGTGTCCTATTTATTGTTTGGTATCGTTCATTTATTGTACATCGACAGGTAAGCAACAAAAACATAAAGTTCTCCCCAAAAGGTTCCTACGATCCTTATAGTTCTTAGCTTATATTTGACCCTAGCCGAAGCATTTATAGGGTTATTATCTGCACCCGACTTTTAAGCCCTGTATAATGCTGAGAACTATTTTGATAAATCTTTAACTTTTTCTAAAATTTTTGCATCCTACTATTCGTAGATAAATGCAAATTGGTCTTATACTTATATCCTCATAAAAAAGTTCATAGATTACTTCCCCGATATGCAGAAAGAAGGTTGACTTTTTGCAACGGGTTTATTAATTTTTGAAGTCAACAGCAGAATAACGAATTTAATTTTTCTAATTCAGGTAAGACACCTTGTGATGTGAGAAAGAAAATTCAGACATGTGTAACAAAAAAATCAAAAAAAATTTAAAAATCTTCTTATAGTAGATCTGTCTCAAGGGTTGGTGTGAGATAATTAGACTGCGAGTTTTTAAACCAACGTTCTATCTCCCTATAACCAGAGCTCGTTATGTTTTTTACTATCAAAAATCCCAAACGACTTTTTTGACAAATTTTTGCTGTTTTACAAAGCCAGACTTTATTTACAGTAAAATCCGATCAATGCTTATAATTATATTGAAGGTACAAATGTATTATATGAAGCTTTTGGTAGCAATCAAATGGTCACAAACGAATCGATGCGTTGATCTACACGTTCTCCGGACACCACTAGATGTTTTTTGTAAGGTTTTGTAAACGACAAAGTGTATAAGCAACGTAACCGTAATGTTTTAGAATTTCAAAACAAAATCAGAGAAATTTACATTATATTTATACATGCACTAAAATATATTTACAAACAAGATAACATTTTTGAACCTTTGGTAAATTAACTAAATTGTGTGGCTAGTTTTAGTTGATGCTTATTTTGTTAAAATTTGAAGTAAGTGTTTAATTTGAAATTAAAATTTATTAGAGCAGTGGTTCTCAAACTCGCCTATCAACTCCTTTTCATAGTAAAAACTTGCCCACGGGCCCCTGAGTAAAAAAACAACTCAAATGCATAATAGAAAATTACAGATTTAACTTTAATGTCTTGAATAGTAAATGGTGACGTAGCAATAAAATACAAATAAAATCTTTTGTGGAAGAAGTATTTATTGAAATGTATACTTTTGTTTTAAAATAAAAAAAAATTTAGTGACCTGGATGAACCTGATAAGATGTTATGAATGTAATTATGTCCGGCTCAATGTTTGTGATGAAGTTCATAACAGTACTGAATCTACGCTCGACCAAAAAAAAAGAAAAAAGCAACCAACAGCTTCTGTACAATAACCAATTCTGGATATAAAATTGGAATCTGCTTTTGTAACCAGAAGTGATCGTATCCTTGTTTAAACATTAGTTTTAGCTTCTGATTTGTAGATTATTTAATAAATTGCTCTTGTATTAGTATGTATTCATCTTTATTTGTGCTCTGAGTTTCGCTACTTGCAAAAAGGTTTAACACAGTCGGAAATATCCAAGTGAAAAATGTTTTCAAATTTTTGATCCGAATAAAACGCCGTTAAGTGTTGACAATAAGCAAACAAATATTCATCTCTATTTTGCAACTTTAAAAGATTTGGAAACTTAGAATATTCTTCTCTTCTTTTGATTGTACAGCAAAAGTTTTGCAACAGACGCCGATATTATACTTTTAGCTTTGAATAAATTTAATATGTCACCTTGTAGTTTCACATTAGTCTTGTTAAATCTGGCAAATAAGTCATATAAGCGACGTCATATTTTGAAATAATTAAATTGTGTCGCTAATCATCGTCTTTGCTCTCCAGGAATTCCAACACTGAATTAAAGAGCGAATAGAAACGATCCAAACATTTTTAGATAACTCACTGTTTGTGAATAAGGTTGCGCTGGTGGTCGCAAATTAATGATATTAAATTACTTACGAGTAATCTGCACAGGCTCGGAATGGTGGCAGTCTTCTTGGTCAATCTGGCCAGATGACAACGTGAAGCGAATTCACCGAACTAATATTTCACTGCCGCGGAAAATCGTTAGCACAGTAAAAGTTCTCGTTTTAAAATTACGATGCGTTGTATATCGAAACTAGAAAACGAATGCAATGGGAATGTGGTGATAAGGATAAGAAACAATGAAAGGAGGAGAAAGTGCAAATTGACGTACTTGGCGTTAACATACCGCCCACCAAATTAGAATAATTTCATATAATGTAAAAAGGTTAAATTAAACTAAGAGCAAAGCAAATTAAACTTAATTGCAGATAAATTGTAACTAACATAAAAAAATTAAGCAAATAAATTTTAACTATTAACTAATTTGAGGATACCGGCAGAGGTACAAGGCTTGCAACTGGACGAGTGTAGGTACCACTACCTGTACGAATTGAAGCAACTCTAGCTATACGGTCTGAACCTGGATACAAACATTCAATACGACCTATAGGCCAAGATAAAGGATGCGACGCAACTCCTTTCAGTAACACGATATCTCCAACATTTGGAATCGATGTGTTAGATGTCCACTTATTGCGTTGAATCAGATGGTTCAAGTACTCTTTCGACCAACGATTCCAAAACGATTGAAGAATCTCATTTTGTCTTAACCAACGGTTACGCATGTTACGTGACTCGGGAATAGGATTTTCCGGTACAGAAAGTAAAGGTGACCCTATTAAAAAATGACCAGGGCTCAGATAATCACAATACTTCGATGGATCTTCAGATAAGGCGCACAAAGGACGACTGTTAAGAACAGCTTCGATCCTAGCGAATAAGGTAGCGTATTCTTCGAATGTGGCTGATGCATTACCTAACAAGCGATAAAGCAAAGCTTTGGCAGATTTGATAGCTGCTTCCCACAAACCTCCAAAATGAGGGCCATATGGAGGAGTAAACTGCCATTTTACTTGTCGTGTAGATAAAAAATCACAAATATCTGTGACATGAAGAACTAAAAATTTGTAAACTTCCGTTATGCGCTTACAAGCTCCTATAAAGTTACGCCCATTATCAGAGTAAATAACTGATGGTAAACCCCGTCTAGCTACAAATCTATCAAGAGCAGCTAAAAAAGCATCAGTGCTCAACTCAGATACAAACTCAAGATGTACCGCTTTAGTTATAAAACAAATAAATAAACATAAGTAACCTTTAGTGACCACTGGTCTACCTAAGCGGTTAGATCTTACTGAAAAGGGCCCGGCATAGTCTACACCTACTTGTGAAAAAGGGCGAAAGATAGAAACTCTAGAAGCAGGAAGATCAGCCATTGGAGGTTGGAAAGTAATACCACGAAATTTAAAACAAGTAAAACATTCTCGTATGCATTTTCGAAGCAAACCACAAAGCGATAAAATCCAGAACTTTGTTCTAATAAGAGCTTGAACAGTGTTAGAACCAGAATGTAATGACAGATGATGATAATAAAAACATATTAATTTAGAGAGATGAGCATTTTTGGGTAGCAATAACGGGTGCTTGGCTGCTTCATGCAAAGCGGAGTAACGTAATCTTCCGCCCACCCTGAGGAAACCAAATGAATCAATAAAAGGCGATAACGATGAAAGGTTGCGACTTGCGTTCGTTTTATTTTGGATTTGTTTTATTTCAGAATGAAAATAATGATTTTGAGTAATTTTGTAAGGGATAATGTAGAACTTTCTAATTCTGCCACAGATAATGATCCACAAATACGTACGCCATCTCGAAGCCTTGAATTGTGAATAAAACGTCTTATCCAAGCAAAAACACGACGCAATCTTAAGAAACTTGAGGTATTATTTATTTTGTCTAATAACGGATTTGAGGTTGTATGCTTTGTAAGTAAGCAATTGAAGTCTTGTTTCATTTCCGAAAGCAAAGAGGAATGCTTATTATGCATTTGAAAAGGAGGTGGCCATTTTGAAACTTCTTTGTTCAAAAATGAGGGACCATTAAACCAAAATATTTTGATATCCGGACTAAAAAATTGAGATACAGTTAATCCTCGCGAAGGAAGGTCAGCGGGATTTTTTTCAGATTTAATGTAAGACCAAACACACTTTGAAGTTTTTTCTGTTATCGTAACAATCCTATTACACACAAACGTTTTTAATAAGTGTGGTGGAGTCATAATCCAAGATAAAACTATCTCTGAATCTGAAAATAAGTGAACAGACTCAATGAAAAATGGCAAAGAAACAGTCAATACTGATTCGACTAAATTGGCTAATAAAACGGCTGCGCTCAACTCCAAACGAGGAATAGACATAATTTTGAGTGGTGCTACTTTGGTTTTTGCCTTCCAAAAATAGGAAAAAAAATTTGAATTTGACTGGACGCATAAGTATAGAACAGCAGAATAACCCTTTTCTGAAGCATCACAAAATCCCGCAAGCCTAATTAGAGTAGGTTTCTGTGGAAGCACGCACCTAGGGATTTTAACAGTAGCAAGAAGAGAAATGTTTTCTGTAAATAATAACCATTTTTTTTCTAGTGCTGGTGGAATCAAATCGTCCCAACCAACTTGAGCTAACCACGAATGTTGAAGTAGAACTTTCATCGAAAAAACAACGGGTGCCAAAAACCCAAGCGGGTCAAAAATTCGTGCGATATACGATAACAAATTTCGTTTTGTAATATTATCATCGTAAGGCAGCACTCGAAACAGAAGAAAGTCAGAGTTTGGATTCCAAGATAATCCTAGGATTTTTAAAGAATTTTCCTCGTCAGAAAAATCCAATTACGATTCTATATGATCTTCAGGTAACTCGGCTAAAACTTCTGGATGACTACTAGCCCATTTTCTGAGTTGAAAACCTCCGCCCTTAAATAAATCAGTTAACTGGTTTCGTAAATTTATAGCAGAAGATACATTTTGATGACCAGTTATCACATCGTCTACATATGTAGAGTTCATGATGGCACAAGACGCATCTGGATATCGTGTACCATCATCGTGAACAAGTTGATGTAATACGCGTATTGCCAAGTAGGCGGAAAGAGTAAGACCATAAGTAACCGTATTGAGTTCAAACTCCTGTACATTGCCATCAGAGGAAGCGCGCCAAAGAATATGTTGTACAACTCTATCTTCCTTTCGAATTGTTATCTGACGGTACATTTTTTGTATATCTGCACATAATGCAACAGGATAACAACGAAATTTTAATAATATTTGAATAAGGTCTGTTTGTAGTTTGGGTCCGGGCAGTAATCGCTCGTTGAGAGAAACTCCTGTTGAATCAGGATCGGAAGCGTTAAATACAACGCGAATTTTTGTTGTGGAACTTGATTGTTTAGTGACGACATGGTGCGGTATTATATACGTGGAAGGAGAAGAAGCAATTGACATATGTTCTGATATCAAGTAATCTTGCATAAAATCATTGTATTGTTTGAATTTTTCGGGAATACTGCGTAATCGAGTTTCTAGCTTTAACAAAAACCGTAAACCTCGTGAAGAGTTTGAAGACAAAGGGCTCGAATTAGGTTTAAATGGAAGCGCTACAACATATCTTCCAGTTTCGTCACGTTTGTGAGTCTTTATAAAATGTTGTTCAACATACAAATTTGTTGGATCAGAAGGTGGAGCTCTAAAAATTTCTTCAACTTCCCAAAAGCGTTTTAAGTCTTTGGATAATTCAGAAAAAGTAAGCATACGTTGCAATGTCTGATCATTATTCGGAAAAACTGTGGGATCTATAATTGTCCATCCGAAATAAGTGTTTACCGCAGAGGGATAACCAGTAACATATACTTTTCCTTCTTGATTAAAAATGGTAGGGTATACGTCGGCACCTAATAGCAAATCGATAGAAGAAGGAATATGAAACGTTTCGTCAGCTAAGTTCAAGTGGCGAAACTGTTCTATAACACTTTCAGGTAACTGAGAAGAAGGTATTCGACTAGCAAGTTTAGGTAAAACTAACACAGGAAGACACATTGTATGAGTTGAAAATTTTGAACGAAGACAGCAATTTACAATGCTCTGAGACTTTACTGTGGACTTACCGATTCCTGATAGCTCTGTACAAGCTAATTGCGGTTTTAACCCGAGCAACTTTACTAAAGATTCGGCAATAGCGGAAATTTGTGACCCGGGATCGATGAGGGCGCGTATTCTATGAAAAAAACCATATCAGCAATGTAAGTCTGAACAGTTCCTAACAATACTTGTTTTACCTGAGGTGCTGCAAAACTAGATAAGGAAGTTGAGGTAAACAGAGAAACATCTGATTTATGTGAAGTAGACGGTTGAACTTCATGAGAAGTTTGCAAGGCATTCTTTACGGATTCGGAAGCAACGTTAGCATGCACTGAAGCATGATGAAGCGGTTTTTGCGTCGAATGCAATACAGTGTGATGTTTATTTCCGCCGCAAACTCTACAAACCGACTTAGACTTGCAATTCGAACGAGAATGATTTCCGAGACAATTATAACACCTATTTGATTCACGTAAGTAGTCGTATTTGTCTGACAAATTTAAATTTATGAATTCTGGACATTGATACAATAAATGTATGCCTTTACAACGAGGACATGTTAAATTCCGAACTTGTGCAACGAATTATAAAAGTGGGAAGATTTTGATGGCAATTGTAATTTACTTTTGTTTGTATTAGAAGCATTAAATGGTTTAGAATAAGGTTCGGATAACTCGTAGCTGCGCATCTGCTGAGTAATAAACCCAATTAGATTTTCATACAGCGGTATCTCATTAGAAATGTATTTATTTTCGAAAGCACGTTTAGTAGTTGGATCTATATTCTTTAACGATAACGAAAATAATAAGAAATCTGCTAAGTCGTCAATACCTAATGACTTTATAGCGTGTACACAAGTTTGATGAACGTTTAAAAAATCTTTCAAGCTTTGTAGTGTAGCTGATGATGCCACTTTAAAATTTAAAATTTTATTTAAATACATGGTAGCTATGCGTCTTTTATTTTGATACCTTTCGTGTAAAGTTTGATAACCTAAAGAATAATGATCATCAATAAGTTGAAATTCTGATATTACTGACAAAGCTTCTCCAGACAGTACTGATTTTAAATATTGAAATTTTTGAGATATGCGTAATGAACTGTTGTTATGTACAATCGAATTGTATAATGAAATAAATTCAGGCTACTCTTCGATATTACCAGAAAAGTTAGGCAGCGATAGCTTTGGAAGCGTGAACGCGGGCGAGGAAAAGTCATGAACAGAAGATAAAGATGTTTCTGTTTGTACTGGAAGCTGTTTTTTAAGTTTAATGTAAGTAGCTTTAATGTAAGCAATAATTTCGTCAAAGGCGCAATGAGGTTGATACAATTGGTTTGCATCTAATTGTTCTTCGGGTTTTAAAAGCGTGTTGTATTCAACAATTTGATATTGAAAACTTTCGAAATCTGCCTCGTACCTATCTAATTTAGCGTTGTAGGCTTCCAATACCTCAAATTTTTCAATTGTATAATCTTTTACTTTGTTGTAAATAAAGGTCACGTTTGCAAATAAGCTTGAGCGTTTGCTGATAGTTTTCGATAGCTTATCTGCAATTGATTCGACGTTGCTTTTAGCCATAATCGTATGAATTTATATCGTATGTATGCACGAATAAATTTTGAATGATTATTCTAATTTGGTTGCAATATTAATATAAGAGTATAATTTAAGGATGCAAACAGGTAGCAATGTAGGTTATGTAGGATTCAGAGGTTACAGAATAAATTTTATCCGGCTCGAAGGACCAATATGTTTGTGAATAAGGTTGCGCTGGTGGTCGCAAATTAATGATATTAAATCACTTACGAGTAATCTGCACAGGCTCGGAATGGTGGCAGTCTTCTTAGTCAATCTGGCCAGATGACAACGTGAAGCGAATTCACCGAACTAATATTTCACTGCCGCGGAAAATTGTTAGCACAGTAAAAGTTCTCGTTTTAAAATTACGATGCGTTGTATATCGAAACTAGGAAACGAATGCAATGGGAATGTGGTGATAAGGATAAGAAACAATGAAAGGAGGAGAAAGTGCAAATTGACGTACTTGGCGTTAACACTCACATACTTCTGTGTTAAGTAGTAAACGATTATAGTCATCACAGTGACGGCTGGTTTATACGGGCTAGAATAAAATGAATTAAAATATTTAAAGTTATATATAGGAAGTGTCATATATTTTTATTACTCTAAAACATTAATTTAATATAGTTGTCATTCAAAGCAACAATTATTTGAGCTCATGGCTGTATATGTAGCAGAGCATTCTAAGGTGACGTCGTCACTCCAACTAAGAGATTGCATATGGAGTTTTAACATGCGAAAGGGTTCTCGCGCACATTTTTTTTAAATTAATTTTTGAGGCTGCTGTTGAAGGTTAAAATAATATTTCTCAGAAGACTATAAAAATACGCATTACAGTTTTATCCAAAAGAAAACAATAAAATGAAGTTGATCGTAAGATATCCGTTGAATCATAGTAGATGATACTAGTATTTTTGAACGCATATTCAAATAATAATATTTTACGTTAATTGTTAATCAGTAATCAGTATCCGAAAAAAAAATAGTAAATTGAAGAAAAACGCTTTTATTATTGCTTTATTGGCAAAATGGAAAATGTTTCAACTATGAAAAAAAATGAAAAACGCGTTTTTCCGGTCTTTAATAGGGCTGTCATTTGTAAACTCACAAAACCGGGACAAATAAGTTTCAAACCCCAAATTTTTCAACTGCAAATCAAGCAGATAAAACTGCAAAACGAATTTTTTACAGGGAATTTTTCTAGTGCAGTTTATAATAAGAATAACTAGGCATGTAGATGTAATACGATAAATACCTTGTTTCGTTTCCAATGTTTATTATTTTATTCCGATGGAGCTGATAAAACTAACGAAGTTAGGATGTAAATACAACCTTGAAACATTTAAATGAGAAAAGGAATTTATTTAACTCCAAAACATTTTGGTAGTTACACGTTCACATTATGGACAAGGAATTTAAAAAATGTAGCTTACCCTAAGCCCGGTTTTACAAGCCGCCACTGGTCATCATCATTTTCCAAACAAAGTTGAGCAAATAATCTCTCATTGCTTTTGATTTTATTAACTGTTCGAATGACATACTGTAGTGATTCATGCAAACGTTCACTAAGGTTTTTTGCGATCAAATTTGCACTGTCAGTAGCAACGGAGATGGTATTAGTTAAGGTTATAGCTTTTACAACAAAAAATTTTATTATTTTCGTAAATAACGTTTAACTTTTCGTATCAGTTTCCTAACATTTAGCAACTAATAATTCTTGGAAAAATTTTTCTTTTTTTACAAATCTCACATAAGCTAAGTAAAGTTTCCTTTCTTGGTAATATTGGCTCGTCAAGCTGCATAGAAAATTTTTAAGTAGTCACATAAAAAGTTTCCTACACACTGAGCCATATCGTTGATATTTTTGTCGTATAGTATTATTACTCAGAATTCTATAACATCGAAAGTTGGATCGTGTAACACGGTGCGTATTACTTCACTTACAACTGGTAGAGTAAGTTCTTTACCTATTGGTAAAGAACGTACTCTACCTCTTGTTAAAGAAATATTATAATAGGTACGCAGTATATCGTCATCTCTCTTAGATGTTGTTTCTATGAGTTCTTGTAATCTCGGTCACAATTTTTATTTGCAACAAACTATTGTTAATTGAAATTTTTTTTTAATGGAATGCTGCGATGTAACGTTCTCTTGAATTAATTATTTGAAACGTAGGGATAAAGCTTTGTAGATGTCACATATTGTGTAGGTACGTATGTGTATCAATTAATTTTTCAAGAAAAATAAATAATTCAGAAATTAATTAATAACAGAATATAATAATACAGTAATTCCAAAATTCGCGGATTTAGTTATTTGCGGAAGTAAACAAAATAAACAAAAATTTAGATAGTAACTTATAACTTTTAGGGTGCATTATATTAAATTATAAAACCCAATGTCTAACTTTTTTTACAAAATCATTAATAATATATTCTTTAGAAACACATCTGTATTCGAAAAGCTTACAATCGCTTCTTAAGTTTTTAATAAAAACGAAATCCTTAATGAATGTTAAGGGATTAGTGCACTGATAACTGTGATATATAATTTTTTTAATCAGTTTAAACAAGAGGATAACTTTGCTTAAATAAATTTAAATTAAAAAAAGATATCAATTTTATTCAAACATACTTACGTAACGAAAGTACGCTATCTGCGTAGCAATACAAAAAATTATACTTTTTTTGTACAAGACTAAGAAAATTTGTTGTATGCACTTCACATCACGCATAAAACAGAACTAAATTTTTGATTAGATGCACAACTATTTTATAGTTTATATTATAGACTAGTTGGTGCAAGTATCGGCTCTAGTGCGTTCGTCTATAAACCTGTATAGATAGGCCTTACTCACCGCGATGCTTGTTACGCAATCGCTATTAATTTAAGATCATTTGGTTTTCAGTTTTGCATAAATTTTATAGGTTCGAATTTATGTTATTTATTTTTATTTTTAGTGTCAGCAAATTACTGAGAAAAAATATGTAGTTCTTAAAACAGTGATTTAAACATCTTAACGTTATTTCTGATTTTTTTAAATTTTTTTTACTTGTATTGATGCTATGATGTTACCTTCTAAATTAAGAGGCTGTGAATCAGATAAACGCGGTATGTATTTACTGTTTTCTAGTCAATAAACATTTATTCGTTTTTTTTTCTAAATTTTGGATATTGTTATCATTCTCTTATTGTTATCAAAAACACCAAGTCCCAACGTGATTCTATTAAGCGGCGTACACTGTAGTAATAATCATTTTATTTAACTGTATACAAAATATCTCTATCAATTGATTTATTTTTTTCTTTTCACTATATGCGGTGTCCATAATTATCTGTTCACTATTACTACCTTACTTTATCACTACAAGTTGGGTTAAATTAGCAAAGTTAAAGCATTTTTCTCGTGGATTACGACAGTGTACTATAAAAAAAATTAAATATCGGATTTTAGCAATATTCATATAATTTTTTGTAGCGTTTTGTAATAGACGTGTATAAGGAGAGATACTGTAATGTTTTAGAACTTCAAAAGAAAATCAGAAAAATTATATCATATTCACAACTACACATGTATTTACAAACAAGACAACCTTTTTGAACATTTGATAAATTGTGTTTTTAGTTTTAGTTGATGTTTATTTTGTTACAAAGTACAGTCAATAAATTAAAAATCGAGACACTACCTGCGTCCGAATACAAGAATTTAGTTGTTTAAATGGGGTTTAACCCTATCAATTACAGACCCCAAATAATTTCAGGTAAACTATTTATTGTCCATACTTTGCAATCTGCTAGTTGTTTTTACTAAAGAATGATTAATTTTATCGTTTACGTTTGCAATGCACTGCTTTTGGCGGTTACATTTTTAAAGAAATTTAAATTTGGAAATGCATAATCAAATTGGTTAGTAGTTTAAGCTTGATTATTAAGATAAACAACTAAAAGACTAAAGTAGATTTAAGAAAAGCACAGCATTATTATTAACATATATAATAATTAATAGATAATCCACAATTTTTTTAAAAGCAATTACTTCATTACATCAGCATATCATTAAATCGTTGAAGACGAAACGGGTTATTGAATTGTTACGATCATTTTATTTGTTCTGATTGATTTTTTGTCATTCAATTTAGATCGAATAAATCAAATAGCAGAAAACAATTAGTTTCCCTATAAATTAGACAAATCGTTAAAATGAAAAGTAATCGTATTCAACAAAAAATCGTCTACCAATGTTTGTTTTCTTAAATGTAGCAAATTATTATATTCAATACGGTAATTTTTTACAAACATTTTTAACTACAAGTGATCATGAATTAATATTTTTTCTAAAAGTGCAAGGACACGCTTTGTCTGCAACAATATAGCACCAGTAAGTATTTAGGAAATGATATTCGCTAATTAGCTTTTGTGTAAGAATTTCTTAAACACAAGAATCATATATATCATTAAATTTCTTTTTTAGTTATTTAAGTTAATTGTCAAATTTAATTTATAAACCAACAAAATTCCAAGATTAAAATAAATCCAACTATGTATTTAGAAAACGTAACAAAAAGTATACAAAGGTCATTAAAAGTAGCAAAAGAATCGGAAAATACCGGAAATGTATTTATTGTGATGATAATTATATATTGTATAAAAATTTCTTAGCTCATGGTATTTGGGAATATTGATTTAAATCAACTAAAATTTAGTCTACTAGTTATGCACGTTTTCACACTCAATTATAATGTATAATAAATTCCAGAATTTCTTAAAATCGCAATCAAAACAATTTGTCTTTAAAAAAAATAGCATTACAAATTTACAATTAAGTAAGAAGTCTTTTTTTATTATTATTTTGTCACAAGGTAATCTTAAATTCTGACTGTGTTATAATACCTAAATGTTATGCAATAAACTGATACTCATATTCGTTAATGAAGCGTTTATTATACTAAAATATTGTATAACCATATGGAGCATAAAACTAATAACGATATAAACTTCTTTGTTTTGAATACATTCCTTTAACCGCCTGGGTATGGATGCTATCAAGTGATTTAACTATTCCACACCAATTGTCTCCCAAGCAATTTCAATCGCTCCAACTAATTCATTACGATTTTTAGGTATGAAGATGGGACCTTGTTATTCTTAAAGATATGCACCATGCACTTTGTTTGTTAGGGCAACACATTTAGGTTATTTTTTGTAACCAACGACGAACCATCGTGGATACGTCTATAGGCACATTGCCCTTGTAACAAAAAAAGTGTCAAAACCATTGTGTCAAATCAAGAAAAATTAAGTTTATGATATATAACAGAAAACTTATTTGTTGAAATAGATAATTTCTGTCTGGATATACAATTTCGACAGACGGCTCTATAACATCCCGCAATATATTCAAATAACCGTGAGAATTTAGTCGACCATCGATGATCCAACAAATACCTGGACCTCTCGAGCTAATCCAACCCCACACATTAACAGAAAAGTAGCCACTACGTTTAGTTTCTCTAACATGATTGGCCTCATAATGATTTTCTCGAGATTGATACACTTTAACAGGACGATCGTTAAAACTTTTAAAGGTTTTTTCATCGCTAAAAATGACATTATTCCAGAATTCCAATGGCTGGTTGACATATTGTCTGGCGAACTCTAAGCGGTTTCATCGATTTTGCTCACTAAGTTTCTCTTTAGGGACAGCAGTAAATTTTTTAATTCCACTGTCTTTCAATCTTGCACAAGCTGTTACTGCACATCCAGGAAATGCTGTTTGACGTATAGCATTTTTACAAGTGGAAAATGGATTTTCAATCACATATGCTCTTAATGCTTCATCTTGAGCTACAGTGGAAATTCTTTTTCTGCCACTACCTACCACTCTATCAACTGTATGTTCACGATGCCATTTAACACGCACACGTCCTACAGTAGCACGCGAAACATTTAACATACGCGCTATTTCGCGAACACTAACACCATTAGCCAACTCTGCCACAATTCGAACCCTTACCTCAGTATTTACATGTGCAGGCATTTCAAATAACGATCAAAACATTAAAATATATTAGGGTTATCATCGGTATTTATGGAAACTTGGCTCTTCACTTCTACAATTATTTGCCAATATCTTATAATTAAACCTGTCAACTTTTTCCAATTATTTCGTTATCCTTGCATACTTACTAAAATGAATGAGGTTATTTAAATCTTAGATTTTTTTTTCTTACACTAATGAGTTCACCAGACAATATGTCAACCAGCCATTAAAGTTTTGGAATCACGTTATTTTTAGCGATGAAAAAACATTTAAAAGTTTTAACAATGGTCCTGTTATAGCGTATTGATCCCGAGAAAATCGTTATGGGGCAAATCGTGTTAGGAAAACAAAACGTAGTGGCTACTTTTCTGTGAATGTGTGAGATTGATTTAGCTTGAGAGGTCCAGGAATTTGTTGGATCATCGATGGTGGACTAAATTCTGAGGGCTATTTGAATATATTGCGGGATGTTATGGAGCCGTCTGTCGAAATTGTATATCATGACAGAAATTATGTATTTCAACAAATAAGTTTTCTGTTATAGGTATATCATAAACTTAATTTTTCTTGATTTGACACAATGGTTTTGACACTTTTTTTGTTACAAGGGCAATGTGCCTATAGACGCATCCACGATGGTTTGTCGTTGGTTACAAAAAATAACCTAAATGTGTTACCCTAACAAGCAAAGTGCATGGTGCATATCTTCAAGAACAACAAGGTCCCATCTTTATACCTAAAAATCGCAATGAATTAGTTAGAGCGATTGAAAATGCTTGGGAGACAATTGGTGTGGAATATTTAAATCACTTGATAGCATCCATACCCAGGCGGTTAAAGGAATGTATTCAAAACAAAGAAGTTTATATCGTTATTAGTTTTATGCTCCATATGGTTATACAATATTTTAGTATAATAAACGCTTCATTAACGAATATGAGTATCAGTTTATTGCATAACATTTAGGTATTATAACACAGTCAGAATTTAAGATTACCTTGTGACAAAATAATAATCAAAAAAGATTTCTTACTTAATTGTTTTGATTGCGATTTTAAGAAACTCTGGAATTTATTATTCATTATAATTGAGTGTGAAAACGTGCATATCTAGTAGACTAAATTTTAGTTGATTTAAATCAATATTCCCAAATACCATGAGTTAAGAAATTTTTATACAATATATAATTATCATCACAATAAATACATTTCCGGTATTTTCACGATTCTTTTGTTACTTTTAATGACCTTTGTATACTTTTTGTTACGTTTTCTAAATAGTTGGATTTATTTTAATCTTGGAATTTTGTTGGTTTATAAATTAAATTTGACAATTAACTTAAATAACTAAAAAAACAGATTAATGATATACATGAATCTTGTGTTGAAGAAATTCTTACACAAAAGCTAATTAGCGAATATCATTTCCTAAATACCTACTGGTGCTATATTGTTGCAGACAAAACGTGCCCTTGCACTTTTAGAAAAAAATATTAATTCATGATCACTTGTAGTTAAAAATGTCTGTAAAAAATTACCGTATTGAATATAATAATTTGCTACATTTAAGAAAACAAACATTGGTAGACGATTTTTTGTTGAATACGATTACTTTACATTTTAACGATTTGTCTAATTTATGGGGAAACTAATTGTTTTCTGCTATTTGATTTATTCGATCTACATTGAATGACAAAAAATCAATCAGAACAAATAAAATGATCGTAACAATTCAATAACCCGTTTCGTCTTCAACGATTTAGCATTAGTAGGTATTTAAGCAATGATATGCTGATGTAATGAAGTAATTGCTTTTAAAAAAATTGTGGATTATCTATTAATTATTATATCTGTTAATAATAATGCTGTGCTTTTCTTAAATCTACTTTAGTCTTTTAGTTGTTTATCTTAATAATCAAGCTTAAACTACTAACCAACTTGATTATGCGTTTCCAAATTTAAATTTCTTTAAAAATGTAACCGCTAAAAGCAGTGCATTGCAAACGTAAACGATAAAATCATTCTTTAGTGAAAACAACTTGCAGATTGCAAAGTATGGACAATAAATAGTTTACCTGAAACTATTTGGGGTCTGTAATTGATAGGGTTAAACCCCATTTAAACAACTAAATTCTTGTATTCGGACGCAGGTAGTGTCTCGATTTTTAATTTATTGACTGTACTTCATTTGAAATTTGAATTTATTACTGTAAAATATGAAAATTTTAAACGCTTTTTATTTGTTTGTTTTTAAATTTAAATCAGTAGTGCATAAGACATTTGTTATACAGAATTTTATGTTCTTTTAAAATATCTAAAAATATATAGTGTTCCATTAAAAAACAGTCTTTTTATGAATATCGCTAAAATCTGATTTTTAATTGTTTTCATCTTTACGCTGTGGTAATCTACAAAAAAAATACTTCAACTTTGCTAATTTAACCCAATTTGTAGCTTTAATAGGAAAGAAGTTATCAATAGTGAACAGATAACTTTAGACAAGCAAAAATTATAATTGCTAATATAAATTTATTAACAATAATTATTGCACATGAATTTATTTTAATATTTTTTAAATTTATCACAAAAAGAGGAACATAACTAAATGCGCATTTACCGCACTCTATGATAGTACTATCTGCGGTTTTCCTTTTTTCTCTTGAGCAATGTCAGCTATGTGATTGTGATGTGTGTGTGATTGTTGAGGGTAAGACAACTGACTTATGTTTTTAGGAACATATGACACCAGTGTTGCATTTTTGGTGAACCCAAAAAACTAGATCCTTTTGTTGTCATTTTGTTTAGCAAAAATTCTGCAAGTATACACGTTTTATTTTTTTTCAGAGTTCCAGTTATAGTGAGGCCGTTAGTTAAAAGCATTTTTGCTAGCCCTAAATTTGTAAAGTAATTGTCGCACGTTACATTGCAATTACTACGTTGATAAATCTCTGTCAGCTTTTCCACTACGGCACTTCTAAGACCAATTGCTCTCACAGTACTTTCTTTGCCCAAATATGACAAACCTTTTAACGGAAAATACATTTGGAAGTCACACACCCACCAAATCTTCATGTCGTGCTTATCAGGTTTTGCAGGCATATATTGTATAAATGAACACCTACCCCTAAAAAGTACGAGTTGCTCATCTAAGATTATATTCTTTTTTGACTAATAATACTTCCCTAGATTAGCATTTATTGCATCCCACACATCTCGTTCAGTGCCAATTTATATAATTTATCACTTTTGGTTGCTTTGTCATCAAATTTTATAGATCTTAAAAGTTGTTTGAATCGACACAAGCTTATTCACTTTCATCAAATTTTGATAAACCATTTTGCAAATCCATGTGGCTCAATAGTTATTTACTAATTCTAAAGTCCTATTTAAAACTTTTAAGTCAAATTCAAAAAATTTAGTACGTAATTCATTTTTAAAAATTTCATTATGAAAATTTAATCCTTATACAGTTTTTACACTACAACACTGCAACACCGTAGAAGCAAGACTGACTGCAACCCCAACAAAACCGGTTCAACACAGCAAAGTCTCCCCCAATGATGCACGTTACATGTAGACAAAGAGTTTCTTATGCGTCGCGTAAGCACACCTTATATGTTATGTAGAGACAAAATTATACAAAAAATTTTTGTATTTTTGGTCTGTATGCATATAAAGACTAACAAAATGAACAAATACTTAAACGGACGCGTCTGAAAAATTGTAATTATAAAAATTATAACTAACAAACAGCAATCGTAATTTTATCGTACACACTTTATCCGGTTATGGGTTAAGTTAATAATAAACATTATACTAAATTTATTGATACATAAATATACGAAAAATAATTTTGTATTATTATAAAAATTTGAAATTGCCGCCTGTTTGACTATTGAAAGTTGGTAGCAAGCACAAAAAAATCGCGCGACTATTATTATGTTTGGGTTAGTTGGTTAGATTAGATGCAAAGAAGGTGTGTTAATAAATGTATGTTAGTTTTGTTATTTGACTTTTTTTGAAAACGGTTGCGTATCCCTATATTTTGTTGTTATTAGCACATTATTTAAAACATTGTACCCGAGAATAATCAAGTCGTACGTGACGTATTCTGCAATTCGACAATTCTGTCTGTGTGACTTGTTTGTTCTCACAGACAAACGTTGATCTAAAAATTAGATCTAGTATTATTGCTATTACTGCGTTTGTTAATGCTGATAAAAAGCAAACATTGTTAGATTTATTTAAAGTAATCGTTTGTGGCAAGATAGATAAAACTGATTGCATCCGAAAACTCTTACTACAGTAATTTTCCCGGTAGTACAGCAGCAATATTTAGGATTTGGCAGGCAAACTGAGGCATGTACCGAGCGTTGGTTAGAGCAAATCTGCTTGCTTAAAAAAATAACTTTTATATAATTACATATTCATCTATCTAGTTAGTACCAAACAAAATTTCTGTAGTTAAAAGTATTCAAGTAGTAATATTTTTATTGTTTAATATACGGCTGTATCAAATTTCGTGTTAAGTACAGGGATCTCGTTTATTACCAGAGATAGAGAGTTGGTTAAATGTACAAAAATGATTTTTAAGGTATGCCTAAATAAATTCAAAAAACAAAATTTACCCCCTCTATAAAGTTTCTGAAATATGGCGGAAAATAATAAAATTAGTGTTTTTGATTTTTAGCTTTAAAATTCTTATTTGGGGAGGTATTTAAAAACTGAAAAAACTTTCTTAACAGAACTTTTTCTGCTCTTTCAGATAGCAATAAATTTTTGTTAGCGTGTTACTTTATTTTATATCGATAAAGTCCTGGAAATTTAACTTTCGATGCACGTCATTAATAACGTGAAATTTATACCAACCTATTTATAGTAAAAATTAAATAAATACCGAATTGTCTTATGGAATTTTTTTTGTCAAGTTGTTGGTGTGCTTACTACAGTTGCAGCGTTGTTGGCATCTGTCAAATTAATTTGTGTTTTTTACGTCAAAGTGCTTGTTTTTTATAATTATTTTTGATACAAAACTGTACAATTTTGAGCTTGAACGAGATAATGGTGGTCCATTGATATCAGTAAATGCTCTGCGAGAGGTACCCTTTTACATAATATTTAAATTGTGGTAATACATACATATATTCTACAGTTATTTCTGTATCTAAAGCGGTTGCTAACAACGAGGTTCTTAGATCTCCTCAAAACGTAAGCGTAGTACACCTGTTACGAATGTAGAAACTTTTAATGAAAGCGTAATTTGCAATGTAATATTCAGAATGTACGAAAACAGTAAGTTTACATGATAATACCGACAATATGGTTGAATAACTACGTCACTGACATTAATGACGTGCATCGAAAGTTAAATTCCGAGGACTATACTAACTTCTGTTTTCATATGGTAACCATTTTAAAGTTTTATTCCATAAGATAGAAAAAAATCCTGATTTTAAAAATGTATAACATGTTCATAAAAAATCAAAAATAAGTTTAACATTTAAAGAAAACCGTAAGTGTCAATAATAGCAATATTCGTGAACAATAAATACATTTTTAAATTAATAAATAACCTAAATTTAACTACAATAAATGTTCAAACTGACGACTTTGATTTTCTAGAACACTACACATCTTCTCAAAACTTGTTCTGAAGCACGTCTAATGTGAGCTCTCGGACAATTTCTACATACAGTAATAATTTGCTCTCTTAGCTGCTTAACAGTGTTCAAAGTTACAGAATACAATTAATTCTTCACGTAACGCCAAAAGTAAAAGTCTAGTAGTGCTAGATTCGGAGACCTCGCAGGCCGAAGTATGGGTCCATTTGTTCCTAACCATCTGTCTGGAAATTTTTGGTTTAAATAATTTTAGACAACTTACGCATTGTGCGCAGAGGCACCGTCTTGTTCAAAATGAATTAATTCGAGTTGATTTAGGGAAATTTTGTCTATGAAATTTACAAACTTAGTTTGTAAGAAAGTGAGGTACATATTAGAATTTAAGTCTCCTTCATATATGATAGGTCCGATAATCGTATTATTAAATATTCCACATCAAACATTTAAACTAAACTGAACTTGAGGTCTAACTTCTATAAGTCTTCCTTAATTTTCTATGAACCAACTTAATAAATTTTCAATCAAAACGGTTCTCTTTAAATTTTCCACTTATTTTTTATTTTTTTATGAACATGTTATACATTTTTGAAATCCGGATTTTTTTCTCTATTTCATGGCCTAAAACTTTAAAATGGCTACCATATAAAAAACAAAAGTTAGTATCACTATAAAATAATGTATTAACGATAATAAAAATGTATTGCCATCATCTGAAAGAGCAGAAAAAGTTCTTTTAAATACCTCCCCAAATAACAATTTTAAAGCTAAAAATCAAAAACACTAATTTTATTATTTTCCGCCATATTTTAGAAACTTTATAGAGGGGGTAAATTTTGTTTGTTAAATTTATTTACGCATAACACAAAGATCATTTTTGTCCTTTTAACCAAGTTTCTATCTCTTATAATAAACGAGATCCCTGTACTTAACACGAAATTTGATACAGCCTGTATATTACTATGAATGATTATTCCTTTTTGTTTTTAGCTAACAAAATTTATATTATTTAAAAAATGACAATAGAGAAACATTATTCCAGCTTGGTTGTTACTTAACCTTGCGTCGCAATAGTAACAGCAACATGTTTGAGCGTAATGCATCTATCAGACTACTAGTATTAATTGGGTTGTTTGCATTTGTTAAACCGTTTTAAATTATTTTATAAGAATTTAATATTAGATTAGAAACTATAGAAAGTAGCAGTAGACCACGCAGTCTCCAAACGGCGAAAATATCTTAAGCATTGTACCCGCACAATCTGTCAGATTGATTGCGCCCCACGGAGGGTTAATGACCAGCATTATCTAATTCTTGATTGTTACATGTGGCCCATACTTAATTGCAATGTTTGGTCATTTTTGATTGCCACGCTTGGCCAATTTTTGATAGCCTCGCTGGGCATGGCGTTATCATTGGTGGTCTTTTCATCGAATAGTGAAGTAATGTAGTATACATTCTTAACTTTTTACTACTACTACTACTACTAATACTTATCTGAGTTTTTTGCTATTATCATATGCAATACGAAACACATTTATAAATATTATCTGTTTAAATTACAATTTAAACATAAATATGGGTATTGAAACATTTATAATTTTCAAACTTAAGAAATTGTATCTTAACATTTCAAAAGCTTTGTAGGTACAAAAACAATAAGCTAAAATAAGTATATTAAAGTTTTATAAAGTAAAAAACATCGAGTGTTAAATTTGTATAGATAAATATTGGAGATTAATATTGCACTATAGCATATAAAAAAATTAAATGTTTCAAACTTTTGGTGGTTAGTATGTTTTAGTTAACAGAAGTTTTTACAGGTTTATTAATGTTATTTACGTAGTTACTTGTGAGTGCTTCTATTAAGAAATAAGAAAGGTAAAGAATACAAAACACAATTATAAAAGAAAGCAGACCAAAAAACAAAAAAAATGTTTTTGGATAACATTTAAAGTATTTAAAGTCGGAATGAAGACAAACATGTAACAAAAATGATAATAAGCGGTGTTAGTTCATAATTAAGAAAGACATCATAGTACTAGCATTGGTACTAGGTTAAGAAGCGGTGATGCCAAATAAAGTTTAAAATCAGTTACTAGTTGAGTTACATGATAGTCACCCCAAAAAAGTTAAAATAAAATCTAAAATCAGATTATATTTTTAGTAGCAATTAAAAATTGGTTTTAACATTTAAAAATTTATTAAAAAGATACCAGATTTACCAAAAAGTACTAGTAATATTTTTAAAACGTTGTATTCTATCTCTTAGTTTATAACTGATACCTTAGAATTTTTAGTAGAAGCTTTCTGAATTTTATTTGAAGGAAGCCATTTACTATTACTGAAATATACACATAATAACATTATGGATTCAATTAAGGGTGATATTTATATTGCATAAATTGCTTTGTCACGATGTTTATTCTTTTATAATTATTTTGCATAAATATACGTTAAATATTATAATATGTTAAGTCAATAAACTTTATTTATTGTATTTTGTAGACATTCAAATTATTAATGTTTTTACATTGAAGTAATTATTACTACAAAACTTCTAACGACCACAAAGTGAAATAGGCAAATTCCAATTCATAAACAAAAATACACACATTTATGTTGTTTTATAAACTCTTTTGTATTTAAAACGCTTTGAGAATCAACATTTAAATATTAAACCTTGTAGCACGTCATACTTAAAAGAATTATTCATGTATAATTCGTAAGTGTTAAGAAGGTTCAGTGATTTCCTAATTTCGAATTCATTTTGCAATATCCCGTAGTCTACTTTACGAACGAAAATGTCAATTATTAAAATTAATTAAATTACTTTTACGTGCCTATGCTTATGTTTATTTATTGCGGGAACCATTATTTGCCTACGTGAGCAGCATATTATACTGCGTGAGTAATACAGAATGTAAAAAATCTCAATCTACAATACTATAACATACC
Organism: Aquatica leii; assembly: GCA_035610365.1. Lineage (NCBI taxonomy): Eukaryota > Metazoa > Arthropoda > Insecta > Coleoptera > Lampyridae > Aquatica > Aquatica leii. Next base: position 55,776,962 of record CM069432.1, read on the forward strand.
TGGTGTTGACCCATTTGCTTGTTATTTACAAAATTTAAAATTGTATATTTCACTTGTTCTAATTTTTCAAATTTAAACTACCTTAAAATTCTTGTAATTTTATAAGTACACATTAAAAAATTACACAACATTGCCTATGCTTTATACAAATTAAAAAAATGCTTTCATTATTAACATTCTTCCTAATGTTGTACTACAAATAAATTCAAAAGTAATAACTGAAATAAATGTACTGTAAATATATTTAATTAAAAAAGTAGTAATCGGTTGAAAAATACATTTTCTGATAAAATCAGTTTTTTAAATTAGTTTTCGTTACTTTATAATAAATAAATTTATAAACTTATTCAGTAGTCTTAAATTAGCCCTTCTAAGGGATTTTTATTTATAGAATTTCTCATAATTTAAATTAACATATTTTTAAACAAATATTAGCAATAACCTTATTTAAAATGTTTTTGGAACGCCATCCTGTTGTAAAAATACCACATATGATAATATAGAAATAACCTTATTTGTTCTTATTTGTTTTAAATAAAAAATATTGTTGTAACACAAGTAGAAAAAAACTCCAAAAATTCATATTTCTTTTCTAAAAATACAATACATTTAGTAAAATTATTTAAATCAGATAAATTGTTGTTAACACATAGATTTAAATTTTCGAAGATACTCACATGTGGGTAATATTGTTTAGTTACATGTTATCCAATATAAGATTTATTTCAAATTTAATAAAAATATCTAAAAAAATGAATAGATTGATATTAAAATCTAATTAGTACGTAAAAATAAATCGCAAATCAAACACGGATTTACATAGCATATTGTTACAGAATACATAATGTTTACTGTAAGTAGCTATAAATGCCGGTAAACACGTTGAAATTAGTTTAACACCTGTCGGGATAAAACCACAACGTAAAAGGACATTGGGAGTAAATGTAAATGCAATTGTGCAAACGACACTAGAGTGAACTACTGAACGGCCGTTTCGCCCTCTTGGGGCTCACCAGCAGTAGGAGATACACTCTAATGTAATTCTCACAATTGCATTAACGCCCCTATAGCTCTATATTTAAGTATAACGAAGGTAACAATTAAGAAGTGTTCGATGGCAGAGCCATCTCATTGTATAATTTTACTATGTATCTCTTTACTGTAAATAGCTATAAACGGCGGTAAAGCTATCGGTTGCTTTTGAGTCAAAATTTGTCTCTGCAGTTAGCAGTTGATCTTCATCAGATTAAGAAGATACTTGGTTTTCACAAATTTCTTCATTATAACATTTTTCATGTTATTAAGTTCATCTTCAACCGCTATGTTTCTAACAATTTTGATATATGTAACTGAAGTATTTGATATATATGTAACTAAAATAAGTTATTATTTTAGATCCGCTACCTTTTTCTTATGTGTCAATTTTCTTTCAATTTCAGTAAATATGTATATAAAACCTTTTGTAAATTAAAAACATTTTTATCTGAAAGCAAATCTCTTTTGATACAAATAATTTTGATTTCCACTAAATTGATTAATAAATGCATTACACTTTGTGATGGATTTACGCTTAGGCCTGTGAGGCCCGGGCCTAGGTCAGCAAAATTTTAAGGCCTTTATAATTTTAGAGACAAGATAATTTTAGAGTTTACTTAAAAATGATTAAAGTATAACATGATTTTGGTTTATTTTACTGTGAACGGATGAACAAATCTCAGTAAAGTATTTTGAATAAGTATTTAGAAAATTGTTAAACAAAAACTTTCTTAAAAAAATAAACAGTATTTTCATATGTATTTCTAAAACGTTAACGACAACGATCGTTTAATTTTAAACTAAAAATGTTTATTCTTTGTGATTATCATGTCGACTAACCCCTATATTTGTGCGTCTCGATATTGCTTTCTCTTTTATTAAATCAATTTTTTTTCTAAAAAAAAATCGTCGCAGGCAAGATTCAAACCCAGAAAATATTACAAATTTATTTTAAATTATAAATCAATATCTAATAAACTGTTAATGTTAGAATTTTGTTTATTTAAATAAATTGTTAGGAAAAATTATCTCTATAAGAAACTGTAAAAATAATTTAAATAATTTACATACGTACTAAATTATATAAGAAAAATTGTTCAAAATGCGGATACACCTACTTCCGGTTTCTTTATCAGACCCCTCTTTTGATAGAACCGAGAGAATATGAAACACACACACAAGCACCTTAAATTTTTTTGTCAAAAATACATTTTTCTGATTCAGGAGACCTTGAAACGTAAAATCCTGCAAACACAATTTTTACAAAAAAATTGCGAACAATTCAAATATTTACAAGAATTGAAAGAAAGTTGTTCGACATATGGCAATTGTAAAATGTAAATTTATTGAATTTGATACAAATTATAAGGCATTAAAATTGTAATTCCGATGCTGCTGTCACTGTTCTTGTACATTTTATATATTTCTGTGTTTCCAACTAGTTGCAGTCGGGCCTGAATCCGTTACTGATTATACCACGTTGTTCTATCTCTTTTTCTTTGTTTTAATAACACAAAAAATGCAGTTGTTAAAACTCGTAATTGCTTGTTAAAAATTGATTTCAATTCCTTCGTTTGAATAATTTCTTAAAGTTAATATATTCTGCTTATCTTAGTCATGATATATTGTAAAGTTTATGGTTATGCAAAAATTTTGGAATTTTTGTTCCGTTAAAATATTCAATAACGTTTCACTTTCATACTCAATCTGACCTTGCGTAGGAGAAACAAGAATCTCTTTTTACAGAATAAGAAGAAATGTTTTTTTACTGGTTACATAAATTACTATTTTATGATTTTCAATTGATAGATAAGTTTAAGAGAATGCTGTAGTACGTTTATCTTTATTTTGCATTTTAATAAAAACGTTTTGACACAAAAAGCACTAATAAACTTTTATTAAGTTACGGTGACATTTCGTTGGCAAAAACGTGCAACTTCATCAGTTTTATAACAGAAGTCAGAATCAGTTTAAATTATAAAACCAAATATCTTATAAAATTAATTAGCAGTAATTAAAGTTAAAAACAAAAACAGAAGTAAATATGAATAGAGAAAAATAATCTGAATCTGTTAGAATAGGACTACGCAATTAGAAATTCACGGGCTTGACTTAGTTTTCAAAAGCTTAATTGGCTTGAAATCAATCATGTGTTTCTAAAGAATGTATTATTAATGATTCTGTAAAAGAAGTTAGACGTATTGGGTTTTATAATTTAATATAATGCCCCTTTAAAAATCCTAGCTTACTATTTTTTATTTTTGTTTATTTTGTTTACAGACGTAGATCTTACGGCTATATTACAAAATAGAAATAACAAAATGAGAAAACAAGTATATGATAATAGACACATTGACTTTGTTACTTACAAAAACTTCTCTCTCAATGGTTATAATCCACATCTAAAATTTACTTATCAAGTATAACAGAGTGGTTCTTTACCTTTCTTAGATGTTAGTCTTAGTAAGGTCATTATTACTAATACAGTGCACGCCGCTTACTAGAATCACGTTACGATTTGGGATTTTTGATAAATGATAACAATATCCGAAATTTTGAGAAAAAATAAATAAATGTTGATTGGTTAGAAAGCAGTAAATACATACAGCGTATTTCTGATTAACAGGCTGTTAATTTAGAAGGTAAAATCATAGCATCAATACAAGCACAAAATGCCAAAATAAAAATTTCATAAAACGTTAAAAAAAATTTGAGTCAAATAAATACGGACCTGTAGCGTTAAATAGTTTATCGATGTTTAATTTGCTATTTTAAAAACTACACATATGTTCTCAGTACACTAAAAATAAAAACAAATACAAAACAACCTTATCAAATAAGACGTAGTTAAATGATGTTATTTTAAGAACCTACATGCTTTACAAGTTAATTTTTGAAGATAACATATTTACAGATATTTTTAGGGTACAATGATAAATTTTTTTAATCTAAACAAGTGTAATGTAAAAATTAAGCTAAAAATGTATGCAAAATAGATCATTATTTATGTATAGAAGCAAACTTGAGAAGAAAATGGATAACATTAACTTAAATTATGATTATTATAAACAGTGTTTTTTATGTAATAGTATACGTCTGGCCCGTTCTTTAATAAAGTGAACATTACCCGACTGATAACATTATCCGTGATTTCAATAAGCGGCGTGCACTGTATTATAGTTAGTAAATAGTACACTATCCTATAGCCCCGAATAGAACTATCAAGTATTTATCTAAACACACACACTATCAAAAAATTAATATAATTAAGGTTATGAAAAATAAAATGTTGTAATGATTTTTCGTGTTACCAAAATTTAAATTTTGTTTAATTCTGTGGGTATTGTAGAATCTTTTTTAATTTTATGTCTTTGGAAAATGTTTGTTATCAAATAGCGCATATGGTACTTTGATTTTAAATAGTTTTACATTATTGTGGGAAATCGTCGGAACATCATTCCGGAGAAGTTTGTTTTGCCACTTTTCTTTAGAAATTAATTAAAATAAAACTACGAATTATTTCGGATTGGGTTTTTCTATTTATAATTATTTTTCCAGAGGTTCTTCGTGAGCGCAAGTGTTTTATTTTCATTATAATTATTTTAATTTGGTTGTTTTAGCTCGTAATTTTGGATTCTTAGTTCTTACTTCATATTCCTTAATTATTAATTCTTAATCGAAACGGTAAAATTTGGGTTCTGGAAATTGCGTTTATTTATATGGGTTTTTACGTCGCCAGCATTGGAATCAAGTTCGATATCTCGTCGTCGCTGATAAGGTTAGTTCTTAAAACCTCGCGGACTACCAATTAGTAGGATAAGTTAGATATTAATTTACTTTAGTTATTTTGTGAATGTAATGGCTAGATAAGCGTAGTAAAATAATACAATTTGTTAATTTTATAATTTTTTTGTTCATTGCCATTCAGGCGTGACAATATTAGTAGTCCACAATTCTATGAAAAAAATTCTAAACATTTTAAAAAATATTCTACAAAAGTAAAACTATTCGAATAATATAATAAATAAGTTATTAACACAAACTTACATAACTACTACACTATGCACAACATGTTTTACAGTACAATGCAAGATAAAATTAACATAACAAAAAAACACAATGTCGTGTATAAATTAGACTGTATAGATTGTCAAGTATGTTACATTGGACAAACAAAACAAAAAATTAAAAATCGTACTAACAATCATTAATACGACTGTAAAACTAAGAAAGATAAAACACCATTATATATAAATCACATCAACACGGAACTCGAAGGTTGTTGCTCATGTTGGTGAATCTTCAAAATAATTGCAAAAAGAAATTAGGTAGTTTATATGCCCTTTCTTGAATGAAGTTAAATTTATTATTGACTTACAAATTTTTGTTTTAATAACAATAATGTTAAAAAAAATACTTTACAAACTGTATTCAAAATGAATCAATATTGTAACGCATTTTAAAACTAATATATTTATAACAAAATATCTACATGTTTATAACTACACGTAACTAATTTAATAAATCTAACAATATTTAAGAAAAACACACTAATTTATATAGTAAAATTACTCGAGAAATAATATCTGCTGATAACTTCTGTTTATCTAAAACTGATACCTGTTTACGTTAAAGACACGTACGTTTGAAATCCGTTATATTTATTTCTAACACACGCGTTAATTACTTTAAAAAAATTATTTAAATGGCCTTCTTAATACTTTTGACTTCGAAAAAAAGTGACCTATAATGCTTTTGAAGCGTTTTTATATATTTCTCTCTCTCTCGAGTTCACAATAAGTTTGTGAACGTTCCCGAAGTTAACAATAACTTCGCGAACGTTTCAATATTAATTGACAAAAAAATTTGAAAAATGAATTCTATGAACAGTAAAGTTTAAACAGCATTTTTTTAACTAATACATTTTAATTTTTAAATAATTTTTTTGGTAGGTTTTTTGGATCCCTTGACATAGTTCCTTTAGTAACTTTTTAATAACTATTAGCTAGTTTTCTTATTCTTTAGTTCTTGTTCTTAGTGCACAAAAAATTCGAATAGCACTTTTAAACTGTGTGAATAATAATAAAATTTAATTGTTCTACATTAACCATTTTTAGAAGATAATGCATAAACTAATCAAAAAATCGTTAATCCTTATCTTTTTTGTCATTATGGATTTTTATTAATAATAAAATATTAAGCTTAAAAGGTAGTAATACAGTAATATACAGTAATTCTAAACATTCGCGGATTTGGTTATTCGCGAAAGTAAACATAATAAACAAAAATATAAAATATAAAATAGTAAGCTACAACTTTTAGGGTGCATTATATTAAATTATAAAATCTAATATGTTTAACTTCTTTTACGAAATCAGTAATAATATATTCTTTAAAAACACGTTTGTGTTAGAAAAACTTACAATTCCTTCTTAAGTTTTTAATAAAAAAGAAATCGTTAATGAAGGTTAAGAGATTACTGTACTGATAACTGTGATATATCATTTTTTAATCAACTTAAAGACGAGTATAACTTTCCTTAAATAATTTTAAATTAAAAAGAGATATTAATTTTATTCAAACATACTTACGTAACAAAAGTACTCAATCTGAGTAACAATACAAAAAATTATACTTCTTTTTGTCCAAGACTAGCAGAATTTGTTTGTATGCACTTCACATTACGCATAACAAAGAACTAAATTGTTGATTATCTAGTGCAGTTATCGGCGTTCCTGTATAAACCTGTATAGATATGCCTGACTCACCGCGATGCTTGTTATTACTGGTCTATATTTATATTTTACTTAAATCGTTAATAATTTATTCATTGTTATTTATTTTAACTTTCAATTTTCAATTTTTTTATTAAACTTTGTGCAGACCCCTGACGTTCAGAGATGCCCAAATCAATTTTTTACGAACTTTTTTAATGATCCCGGGGACCCTTGGGGGTCCGTTGGGATCACTTTGGAAACCGTTAGTTTAGAGAAAAGCTGGTCCACAATTCAAGATGTGGATAGTCAGCTATCAGAACTAAATATTTAATCGTATTAGTGATGGAAAGTTAATCAATAAAGACCTGGGAATAATCATGTACATTCTACGTTGAATACTTGACTAAAGAGTCGTTTTTATGATTAAAACTTAAATCCTGTTGCATAAAAATTTTAGACGTTCACTTTTGTAACTATATTTTAAAAAACAAAAATAAAATCAAGGATTCTTTATTTGATTATATGTGTACAGTCCGGAAATAATACACACGGCTATTATTAGTGAGTATAATTAGTATTTAATAAATCATTAAAAAATAAAACTATCAATTTTAATTAAATAATTTTGTTTTATTACGCTAAAAGAAACAAAAAGAGCTAACTATTATTTTCAAAACTCCAGACCTCTTGTTAAGCAAAATTCTAAAGCTTCCACTGTAGTAATTTTTATACCAAATTAGTTATAATAAAACAGACAGGCTTTAAAAGAAGTATATCTATAATTCAATTATCATTGTAATAAAAACAAGATCTTTGTTATAATGTCAATAGAACTGTATTACAGAAAATTCTTTTCAGTGAATTTCATGTTGGGCAAACTGCGTTATAAAAAATTAACTATATGAGAATTTCACAATGAACGCCAAAAAAATATGACGCATTATCTCATCAAACGTGTGATGCTATACTTGTTAAAAGTATTTGTATCATAGAAGTGTCGATGATTTTTTAATGCTCTTGAGAATTAAATAAAATAAACAGAATCATAAAGTTGGGAAATAAAATTCCAACAATTATGTATATACAAAATTTATTTAAATAATAGCGCAAAAAAACAAGTTCATGACCGCTTGTGATACAAAATTAAAACTTAAAAAAAAATTTTAATTATCAGATTTAACAAAAAAGTAAAAAATTCTATAAATTTAATTTTAAAAATCCAATAGTCAAGTAAACAAATTAACTAGTATTAGGTACGAGAAAACTGAAAATATACTTTATTGATATTACCAAATTTTAATTGTTGGAGAATTTGTGTAAATGTACATAATATTTAAAATAATAAAATCGTAATTAAAACGTCGATACAAAGTTAAAATAAATAGCTAGTATCTCTTGAAATAAAAATGTACAGTAAAATTTCAAATTAATTTACACTATTTAGTGTTGCCTTTACAAACTAACATGATCAGTTCCTGAAATTAGAAATTAACTGTACCTATGTATATGCATGGGTTACTTTGTGATTATGAGAGATAGATATTTGGTTAAATGCATAGATAATAAAAGAACATAATTCTTAAATCAAAACCTCAAAAAAATTTGCAGTAGTTTTCCAGCTGTATCATGGCATTTTACAGCAAATGAAAGATATGACATGTTTTGTGTTGATACACGCTAGACAGAGCAATATTTCAATTAATACACAGAAAGACGACAAGCATACATAAAACTTTTTAGAAAGCTTTTAATGGATTTGCAACAATACAGTTGTTTTGCAAAACCCAAAAGGAAAAATCAAAGAAAAGTTAACAGAGAAAAAAATTGATTTTAGGCAGTGTAAATGTCGATCCGGAAACTTCTACGGCGGAAATTAAAATGCATATTGAAGTTCTTAAAACTTCAGTGCCGCGTATATTAAAAAAACACAAATTTCATCCATGTAGATTTCACGTGAGTCAAGCATTAAGGCTTGCTGATTATCCAAGAAGACGAACATCATGTAACTAGTATTTACAAAAAAATCGTGAAGATAAGAATTTTCACAATAATATTATCTGGACCGACGAATCATAGTTTACCAGTAACAGTTACTTTAATCGCAATAATGTGCATTACTTGCCTGAAGAAAATGTGCACGTTTGTGCTCTCCATATAAATCAAGGACATTTTGAGTGTAACGTATGGTATGGTTTAATCAGAAGTAGATTGGTTAGGCCTATTTTCTTTCAAAGGCAATTAAACGATTTAAGATATCTAAACTTTCTTACAACAGAACTAGAAAACTTACTAGAAATTTACCTTAACAGTGCAACAAGATATGTGGTTTCGACAAGGTAGTGCACCAACCCATAATACATTGGTTGTTACTCAATATTTAAAGAACAGAATTGAAGACATGGTAAAACTCCGATGCGACACTAATAGATTTTTCTTATAGAGATTTAAAAAAAAATAAGGTATACCATAACATAAATCCATGCAACAACATAGAAAAATTGCAGCAAATAATAATAGATGCCTGTAACGTGAACCGTTGTAGCCTAGGGCGAGTAGTTCGTAGTGTGGGTATAAGGTATATATTTTGTCTGGAAACTGACGGCTAAAATATTGAGCAGTTGTTATAGTTACCATCTTTCTCTTTTTGTTGTGTTCTATTGTATTTCTGTTGTTGCTGATTGGTCCTAATTATACGAAATATTTGTTTTTAAGTTAAAACAAATCATATGTTACATCACATTAATTAGAAAAATGTGTGCTTTATAAATATGTAAAAATACAACATGGCTGCCATAAGAGAAAATAAACCTGATGATGTTTTCTCCGAAACAAAACATTTTACGTAAAACTTGATGAAACCACTTTAAAGAACTTTAAACTGTTTTTGGAACACCATTCTGTGGTTAAAATACCAAGTATGATAATATAGAAAACTATAAATTAGTACGAAAGGTAGAAAAATTGTCATTGGATTTAATGACAGCGAAAGTCAATGATCTATTGACAAATCACGCTGTAAAAATACTTACTATAAAATAGGTTAGGACAGCTATTTCGTTCTTTAGGAACTCGTCAGTGCTAGGATACACCGATGTGTTTCCACACTTGTCAATAGATCATTGACTTTCGCTGTCATTCAATCCAATGATAACTTTTCTACCTTCCATACTCATTTATAGTTTTCTATATTATCATACTTGGTATTTTTACCGCAGGACGGCGTTCCAAAAACATTTTAAATATGTTGGTAATGTCTATACGACATAAAAGAGCACGGTTGTCTGTCAGCGTGGTTGTGGAAACCCATCGGTGTATCTTTGCGCTGACGAGTTCTTAAAGAACGAAACAGCTGTCCGCTAGTTCTGATGTTGTTTTTCACAATTATACTGACAATGCTCTTAACCTATTTTATAGTTGGGATTTTGACAGCGTCACTTGTCAATAGACTTTCACTGTCATTAAATCCAATGACAACTTTTCTACCTTCCGTACTAATTTATAGTTTTCAATTTAAAGAACTTTAAAATGTGCCCCAACAAAATGATTTTTGTTTTTTCATCTGATAACAAATAACCGCCAAAAACAAGTTTAGGATTTTTTTTTCAAAATAGTTTAAAAACTATTAATCACATTTTAAATTTCAGCACATATTGTTTCTAAGTACTTCTAACTGCAAACCTTTTTCCATTTCCAAATATCTAGCTTTCATAATAATAGAGTTGCCCATATTATTCAACTTTAAGTGGGACACCCTGTACAGACATAGTATAAATAAAAACATACTAAATTTTTAGAAAAAATAGGACATTTTGGAACTTTGTTAATTTCTCTTATATTGTAAAACAAGTGTTACAATGACAACAATTGTAATGCGAGTAAGTTTACATACGAGCGTTACAAAAAGAATTAGTAACACATGTTTTTTTATACTACTTTCTCTATTTTTCTTTAATTTACATTATTTGTTGATAAAAATTGTAATATATATCGAGTAATTTAATGTTTTAGAAAAATCAACTGGCAAGTTTATTTAATAAAAAAATGTGTATAAAAATTTTTGTGTTGAATGTTTTCTATTTACTAAAATTAATTTTTGGTATACAGGATGCGCCGTTTTTATGTAATGATGAACAACACATTTTTTTAAACCTAAAATATATATTTTATTTTACTTTTTTATTCTTTGTAACATTTATAACATTTGTATAAAAAAATTTTGATTCAATAAACCGTTTCTAAAAATTTTTGTATTTTTTAGACAATACGACAATTGTAAGACTGTCACAAACAATTAATATCTCTTAAATCTTACAAGCTTTGATCTTAATTTTTTGATATTAGCTAAACCAAACTACGTTCAAACGTGTGATACTGTAAAGTTTTGAAAATATCATCTAGTGTGTTACTTTTTTTGCAATAAGTTTTTGCATATTTGACATACAAAAAAATAGATTTTTTAAATAGGATCATATATTTTTTATGCATTATTTATTTTTTTGTCTAATTTTAAGCAAATTTAGTCATACACATCAAATCTGTATTATTTTCCAGTACGCTTTGCGGTAAGTAATAAAATGTGTTTCGCGCTATTTTACACTAAATTTATTAGAGAGACGTACTAATCGTTATACTGTTTTGTAGTAAGGTTTTTTTATATTATAAAGTAGCTTATAGCCGTTAAAGAAAAAAAATGTGTGATAAATTTATACAAAGCATAAGTTTTTAACTGCATGTCGTCTTAAAGCCCTTCTCACTAACATTTTTTAGACTATATTGAAACATAGCATAATTTCTACTTATTTTGTACTAATGAAACAAATAATTCTATTCTAGAATTAAGTTTTTATCATTTTTAGTCATAAACAAAACAGTTTCAGAACATTTAAAGTAAAAAACTTTGTCATCTACTTACTAAGCTTTTTTAATGCCCATAACATGTTTTTTGTATAGTCCTCTAGCATTGCTTATTATTGTCTACATCCCTGTGGCGCTAAGAAAACTCGTTGTTTGTCGAGCTAATTCAGCAAAAAAATTAATTTTCATTTTTAGCTATTTTTATTTTGAAATTGAAATATTTTGGTGTCACTTACCTTCAATACAAAACATAATTTTTTTGCAGTTTATAACAGCATGTTGACGACTCTTTTTAATTTTGCTCTAACATTTAACCAACACGATGATGTATTTGTATAGGTGTCAACGATCGTTTTAAACGTCATTTTTTACCAGACGATTATTTAAAAAAAACTGTTGTAGTATATTAATATGCAAACATTCAATACATAAAGCATGCATCTCAGATCTGTTTTCAACACTAAAAAGTGTACCAGAATTCTTTTTTATTCAACGAAACTTACCTTTGTTAATACATAATTTAAAATCTTTTGCATAACGCATTTTATTTTACTTCATTTTTTGTCAAATTTATAATAAAATTTGTAGTATACAAATGAAGTTTTTTGTATTAGTATTTTGAAAATACGAAAATTGTAGAACTGCAGCGACAAATTATTATCTCCCAAATCTTGCAAGCTGTGATCTCATTTTTTGATATAGCTAAACTAATAAACTACGTTCTATAGTCTAAATCGCAAGAGTTGTTTTATGACTTACCGGTAGGCAACGTAAGGTTTAAGATCTTTGAAACGTATGTCCTATGGACTAGCACGCGCATAATAAGTGATATCTGTAAAACAGATAAAATAAAATATTGAGATTTAAAAACAGCTGTCAACTTATATAGCAAGAATAGTTCAATATGTTATAAGTTTTATGTTTTGAGATTAAATAATAAATGTTTCAAGAAGAGAGTTGCACATATGAAGTTAAAACTTAACAACGCCAATGATCGGAAAAAATAACTTAATATGAATTTGTAGTATAAGAATGGCACAGTACGAATTATATTTAGTATTACTGAAAAGGTATTTTAAAACAATAATTGTTTTAATTGAAAAATCACAACTTCCATGTATTTTGTTAGTTACAAGTATATGATTTGACCCAATGAAAGACCATGGCTAATGAACAGATGATCTGAAATTAATGTACTGCGGTACATGCGTATTTTTTAAATTTTAAGCTGGAACTGAAATGTAGATAATTATACTACTATTTGTATTACGGAGTAACACTAAAAAATAATTTAATATTTAAAATGTACTTATGGTTATGGACAATAATAACACATAATATTACGATTCTTTGACTTAAAAACATTTTATATCTGATTACCAGTTAATGTAATTTAATGTGAATTAAACTGACATATAAATTGACAGAACGTTGATTAAGTTATTGGCGTACGCTGGCGTTTTTAAAGATTATCTATTTTTCTTTAACTGTAAAAAATGAGTAAAATAAATATGAGCCATTAGACACCTCTCGTAATTACGACTATGACTTGTGCTACTGTAAAGTTTGAAAATATCATTCATTGTGTTTATTGGTTTTTTTTGCCATTTATTTTTGCATATTTGACACTTAAAAACTTTGATCTTTTAAATAAGATCATATATTTATTTATGCATTTTTAAATTTTTGGTCTTATTTTAAGCAAATCTAGTTACTGTACACATCATCTGTATTATTAACCGTACTTGAGATAATTTAATAATTATTTTTTTGGCAAAAAACAAAATGTAAAAGATTATTATTTATATTAATAATAATAAAAATAATTGTACAATCGTTGAAGAAATAAAGACAATAATAAGATAAGCATTTAGAAGCGGAACAGTAAAATTATACAAAAGGTCTACAAAATTTTTTTTCGAAGAATCAACTTGTGCTTACAAGAAAATTAGCATAACTATGAACGTACTTTATAAATTGTTTATGTTAAAATATTATAAAATTGTTATCCTGGTCAAATAGTTATATTTATTATTATAAATATGAATATTAACCTTAAAAAGTTTTTGTCGAAAAGTAAATATTAAATAACTAAACTATAATACGATATTACTAAAAATTGTATTATTTCAAGAACGGTTAATATTACAGATTTAATGTGCATAACCGAATTTGCTTAAAATTAAATCAAACAAAATCCTCTGTCACGTGATGAAAAGAACAAATTCGTTTAAAATTCAGGTAAAAATACGAATTTTTTCACATAAGAAAATTATATACAGGTTGTTTCAAGAAGAACATGTGTAGTACTTAATAGAACATTTTGCCATTTTTGAATTGTACGGTAAATTTTTGTATAACATACCATATCTCTAACTTAGCGGTTTTTGGGAACAACGACGTTTGAAATGTGATAAATAAAAAAAATTAATTAGCTTTAATAATAACAATACAAAAAAAATTATAAAAATTGTTTTTTATTAAATGTTTAATGTTTTCTCCGTTTACTTCAATACATTTTTGTAGTCGACAACTTGTCTCCCGTTGAACGCTTACAATTACCTCTGGTGGAATAAGTCTTATTTTCAGGTCATCAAGATTATTTGGTCTATTCAGAAAAAAATTAGATATTAAATAATCCCATAAAAAATCTAATGGGATTAAGTCCGATGACTTTGATGGCCACTCAATAGGACCTCTGCTTCTAATTCGTTTATTAAGAAAATTTAAATTAAGAAATTGTCGGACTGCAATTGCAAAATCAGGTACTCCTTCGTGTTAAAACTATATGTTATAGAAAATATTTGGATTTTGTAGACGGGGAAACACAACAGCTAAAACGGGAATGAGTTCAAACTGAAGAAAGTCTAGTAGCGATCTCCATTTAAAGTTTCTTAAAAAAAGAAGATCTAAGAATTTTCGACAATACTTGTTCAAATACTTATTTTTTGACAATGTTGTGTGTGACAGTTTTGTGTCCAACGAAGATTTGCCATTTTGTCTAAAAATCGTCTTCTAATAGTTTTTGTATTGATTAAACCTTATAAGAAAGCTATTTACTTTTTTAGAGTATTTGTGACATAGATCTCGATGACAAACTACAATTTTTGGATATTGTTCCAAGGGCTACATGTGGATTATTTTCAGTTTTTACTAAAAAGTCTAATTGAGCATTTTTTTTATATTATTGCTGGTCTTCTTTAGATAAATCTCTAACGTGGCCGTGCTCAACAAATTTTCAATTTAATCTTGCTGACAGTAGATCTACTAATTGGATGTCGATCAGGATGAATTGCATTAAATAAATTACACACTTGTGTGCGAAATATTATAAGTATTTCAATACGTTCGTTTCTGATAAATGCATTTTTAAAAAGAAACTTAAAACTGTCAAAATTACTTACAAACTAAACGTCTGTGATAGTTTACATCTAAATAATAGTCTGGTGGTCAAGAAATTAAAATCGATTAATTCTAAATTTTGTTAAAGACAGAATTTGCCATACCAGGTTGTTTTTGTTGGTTTAAAAAAATGTTCAAAGTGAATTTGTTCAGTGTAAACATTTTTTTTAATAACGTGCGTATTTCAAATGTCATTATTCCAAAAACCGCTGATTTTAGAGATACATATGTCATACAAACATTGCTCAGAATTTACCGTACAGTTCAAAATGGCATAATATACAAGGTGTTCTATTAAAAAAATTAATGATGACTGTAAATATTCTTCTTGAGACACTCTGTATATAATTTTTTTATGTCAAAAAATCCGCAACTAAAAATACTAAACGACGTGTTTGTTTGTTTTTCCACAAAATAATTACCTGAATTTTAAACGAATTTGTTCCTTTCATCATGAACGCACAGTATAATTTTTTCACTGCATTTAATTAATAAAGGTGCAAGATTACTTTTCCAGGACGTCGTATTACCTAGTATAACGTCAAATGTTTTTGGAATAACACGGTTTACAAGCTTAGAATAATTTTATGGTAGTAAAGTTAAGGTGTTTGTAACAATACCCTTATACCAATCTGTCGTGAAGTTTTAGCTTCTTCTATATTGTATTCATTTTTTTTATATTGTTATTGGTGTAATAAACAAAAGCTTAAACTACATTTCCTTGTTTATCTTCAAATAGTATAGTAAATAACAGTAAATAAAATCAGATATTTATTCTAAATATTGTCATATATTTTATATGCATTTTTACTCAAAAACATACAATAAACGTGAGAAACTCGACGATGTTTCACATACGCAAATATATTCTATTGCAATAATTACAATATTGTTATGTAAAAAACCGGGTCAATTAAAATCTAATATAATTAGTACGTTTTCATGTACTTAAGTAAACTCTTAAATGTTAACAAACTTTACCTTGTTACAACAATAGTGAAACAATGTCATTGCGATTATTAAGGTATTCCAACAATAACGTAAATTTAACACTTTTTTGTGTTAAGATTAAGTAAGTACACATAGTTTTCAATTCTTTGTTGTATGTTATAATTGAATCAATATGAACGAAGGTGAATGCCATTATTGATAATAACTTTAAACAATGAAAAAATAAAATTACATCACGACTATTATTAAAGCAGTGCCGAATTATTTAATAATTATATAAATCACCAATAAACTTTTAAATAATTATAATCTATGAATTACATCTGTATTCAAAATTGAATTCAATAATAAAACAGAGCACGATTAGTAATAAATTGCCTCTAATTACGATAATCGTAAACAAGGACTTGATTTTTATTTTGATATGTAATTTAAAAATCAAAGACACGAAATGAAATAAAAAGATTTTCTCATTTGATACAAATAAAAATTGAAAA
Source organism: Aquatica leii (assembly GCA_035610365.1). Taxonomy (NCBI): domain Eukaryota; kingdom Metazoa; phylum Arthropoda; class Insecta; order Coleoptera; family Lampyridae; genus Aquatica; species Aquatica leii. The sequence goes on from CM069432.1 coordinate 55,793,418, forward strand.
CATTTTACGTCATTGAAATAATGTCATATTTTCTCACGTCGCGTTAGCTAGTTTACATTATTTATTGTGTACTTATTTAATATAAAATTCCCACATTGTTAAATGCGGGCACGTTAGTATCCTTGTAATGTAAAAAAAATCCTTGGTTATAATCTTATTTTATTTATTAAGCAATCGTCGTAAAACTTGATATAATGTTATTTAAAATTTTTAATAAAAGTAAGACTAGTATAAATCGTGTCTATGAGAACGGTGACGATGGTGTGGATTATGATGATGATGGTGGTGGTGATGATGGTGATACGGGTAACGTCCATGTTCCCCATAACCATAATTTTCATAGTAATCGTAATCATATCCGTGTCCTCTATTGTCATAGCCACCGCGCCCATATCCATAATCGCCATAGCCGTGGTGTCGAGGATTTCTACTTCCAAAAACGCTCGTGAATGAATCATTACTAATTTTTGCATTTTTAACCAATTGCGAGCTTGCATTTGTCAAAAAAACTTCAATCGGTTTTGATATCACTAAGTCTAGTCGCAAAAACAGGCAAATAGCTACGACCTAAAATTAAATTTTTGACACAATAATTTAAGATCTTTACATTCTAAAACTATTAAAAAGTTACTAATCTAAATTTTTTTTTACTTTCAGGAATTTATCAGATTAATACGTTCAATAACGCATAATGATTATTTTATATTTTCGTGTAAGTACAACTATAAAATATTAAATTTTAAACTTATGTACATTTAATTATTTGATGAGACTTAATTAAGAATTTTTTAATTAAAACAAAAACTTCGTCACGTTTAATACAAAAATTGTATCTAAGGGTAATAACTTAATAAGTAAACCACTACTTGTTCAAAAGTTCATCATACTTTACAAACAAATTGCACCAAGAACACAAACCTCTTTCAAATTAGTGATAACGTTTCGGACGCACCCGATTTGCTTATTAGTTTTTTTATGCATCTGTTCATTTTTATATAATTACATCGTGTAGTAGTGTCTATTACTCAAAACTTTCCTATACGAAAGACACTATAAGCTGTTTATTTTAAAGATTTCAGGTTTAGTTTTTTCTGAGTTGTTTAACAATGATTATCTGACGTTTATATTCTGTAACGTGATGCCAGTCAGTTACGGTGTGTGTAAGAAGCGCTTTGATTCTATATACAGGGTACGCCATTATTTCGGGCACGGTTTCTAGTGCGTTTGTATAAATGTCAGCATAAAATGTTTAGTACTGTACTCATTTTTATTGAAAAGCTGCATGTTTTGAAAATATTTTTGTTTATACAGTCGGTTTAGTTTTCGCTGGGCACCATAAAATTACACCTTTTTTTTGAAAATGCAGCATTAGCAAGCAATGGTCAAAAAACTGGTGTTTTTTGAAATTGTGGAATTTATTTTTGTAAATTTGTAGATGAAGGTCAGAAGTACTTAAATAGTCTAAAAGTTTTTTATTTAATTCGCCATACTTATTTTGTATGAGAGCGATAATTTTCAAATTGCTGATACTATTTTTTTTTTAATGGCGCCCTCAATTTCTTTCAACTGTTTCTAATGTAGTTTTTCGACTTTACAACTGTAACAAGTCTATAACGACACCAATACCAGTATCGTTATAAAGTCACTAAAATTATATAACGATACTGTTATGTATTTTCAAGTTGGTATTTGAATGAACTTAATACGGATTTATTTTGATTTAAATTAAAGGAAAGTATCTATATGAAAAAAGGTAATCTTAATTTTTTGTATTAAACGTACAATTATTGAATTTTAAATTTATTGTTACGTTGTCTTGTGCATTAATGCATATACCTGGAATTGTCTCATTTACAACAGTGTGTTGTAAATTCTCATTCATCGACACTTTTGATGACGTACTTGCTACAGTTGCTGTAGCCGAAGTATGTGGTCTTGTCAAAGTAGAGTTGGAAGACTGTAACGTCCCGTTTAAGTTCATTACAATTAAAATTCAATTTTACAATCGTTTATTTCTACAACTAATATTGCACGTAAATTTATTCAGTTTGGCAACGTCGCGTTGTTTTAACCGACTTGAAGGTGGCTGGAACTTCACTTTCGCTGGGGCCACGCTTGGCGTGCGCGTTGTAGTGATGCGGGGAAGTCAAATTTTCTTGATTATGGCGTAAAAACGCATGTAATTTAATTTTTATTCATTCCATCTAATTATTGTGACTTCGCAATATTGCGCAATCGTTAGACAAAGGACTTTGTTTGGAAGGCCGTTGTGTTAAACGCAGCGTGAGTACATAATGTCATTCAAAAATACCATTCTAATTATTTGTATTTAGGGCCTTTTCTTTTATTTTTATTTGGATCTTTCTTTTTATTGGATCTTTTCGTTTATTGGATTTTTATTCTGGATCCTTTCTTTTTGGTTTTGTCGTTTAATTAATGGATTATGAGTTATTGAAGTGTATTATACATTGGTATTTATTCCTGTTGAAGAATTTTATTACAAGAACAAAGTATGTGCTAAAAATAGAAGATATCCGATAACGTTATATTAAACATGGTGAGTCAACTAAAATTAAGTTACATTTTACATTCAAGCAGTTAAATTGTGTTGTTTAAAACCTTTCGGGAAACATACTCGATAACAAATTTACCGTTTACTATTTTTTGCATTTAATATTAATTACTTATTAGGTGTAAGATTTTACGCTTTTTATTCATCACCGATAGGTGATTGGCGTCCAAATACTTTATTTTAAATCCTGTTTTATTTCTAATATGTTTAATTCAAATATTGTTCTTTAATGTAAATAGTTAATTAAGTATAGTTAATAAATTTAAGGAGTTCACATCTTTGTAGTTATTTCCATTCAAACCCATCACCTTGAGGTCTGTGCTTACGATTGCTTGCCGTGGTCAAATTATTATTTTGCTTTTAATTAATGTATTTTAAACGTTCTTCAATCAGTGTTGTATTTTTTATTACAAGACAAGAGATTGGAAACCGCAACTTTATTTAACTGACTTGTTTCCACATAACCTTCTGCGACCACCGATGACTTCTATCTGCCATGTCTTTTATTCGTTAATAGATCTCCACTACAGTCAGCTAAATGTGTCGCGCTGGATCGTCGAAAACAGTGGCCAGTATATAGGCCTAGATTAGGCAACTGCAGAAATTGAGCAATTACCCGTGGCACTTGACCGATTTTATTAATTCCAATGGGATTTGTGATACAACGTCCGTTTCGATATGTCAAGAAAAAGCGTTTGCAAGTCACGTTAAAAGAGCGAAGTGGAACATATTTTTGAATAATTGAAATCCAGGTTTGCTTTGTAATTACGAAAAGACGAGAGACGTTATTTTTGGTTTTATGTATTTGTACATGAATCCTATCTTCTTTAAACTGAATATCATCTATTACCATTTGAGTTAACTCATGACGTCGCATGGCACCAGAATATCTCATTATTAAAATAACCTAAGGTAAATAAGAGTGAAAATTATAATTTTTATTCTTATTACATACTTTGATTCCCATGTAACATTGGTCATTTGCTTCATTTAAAAACTTATTTATTTGGGAATCATTCAGTATTTTTGATTTTTTGTGTTGATAACTAGTAGAATTACGTTTCAAAAATGCTTGTAATTTATGATATTTGGAAATATCAACATTTTTATTTAAATTTAGACAAGTGCGTAGCATATTATAAACTGTCCACATTGATGTAGGTTGTTTTGTCTTTTGCATTTCAACAAAGTAAGCTAATAAAGAATTTTCTGTAATTGTTCGAACCGAACTATTTTTGCACCACTTGTGAAAACGAACATATTCTTTTTCGTACACTGGTTTTGATTTAACAGGCAATAAATCCTCAGCCACTTCCCATATTTCAGGAGGAGTACAATCAATTTCATTTTCCATTCTTAGTTTTTACTTTCAATTGAAAATTCAAACTTTTAAATTTCAATTTTTGCAAATGGAATCTATCAGTAATACCAATTATAAAATAAAAATTCCTAAATGTCAAGATTCAAACCTGGATTTATTTTATTAATTAATTTAAAATGTAAAGTCAAAAGAATAGTATATTACACACGTTACATAAGAGGCTATTATTGCATTCATACAATTACTACTCATGCAATAATAGCCATCTTTATGTAACTCGTATAATAATACACTATTTTAATTCTCTATTTGCACTAGTACTTTTTTCTTCTAACATCTACAGTTATGGAGATATTTAAACATTTTCAATTAAATCACAACAAGCATTATTTTAAAATAATATTTTAATATTCTTAAAATCTTCTCTACAATTTTATGTATTTTTTAATATTTTATTTTAAAAAATTAAGACATGTTTCGCTAATAAGAATTAGCATCATCAGTATAACTAAAAACTAAAATGAAACCATTGGAATATAAATAAAGATTACTAACCAAATAAAATAGTTAACAAATTATAAATTAATATGTCCATTAAACGTATTTGACAATTTAATACAATCCCCACTATATTTAAAAAATTATTATTTTAAATAAAGAAAATAGAAAAATATCAAAAGAATAGAAAAATGAAAAGAATAAAACTATAATTTTGAACTTGAGGGATTTAAATTTAACATTTCATTTAGACAATTTATAGAAACATCGTGAGAAATTCTATTAATTTCAAGACTCTCTAATGAGTTAAGAAGAGATCCTTTATTACAAACATGTAATATGTTAATATTCAGATCTGAAGAAAATGAATGTCTTGAACATAAAATATGGTTGGCAAAAGCAGAGTTAATGTTATAAATATTTGTATTTAAATATCTATCTATTAAATATAAATGTTCATTTAGTCTAGTTTTGAATTTTTTACCTGTTTGACCAATATATGAAGAATTGCAAAGTTTATACACTCCAGATTTATGTAAAATTGGTATTTGATGTTGATGTTGATATTATGATTTTTTAAAAGCTTTTGCAAAAATTAAAAACAGTGACCAAAGTATGGAAGAGATCTAAAAACCATTTCATTATTAGTAGGAAAATTGATCAAATTTTTGAATAAATGTTTTATAGGAACTCTGTGAAAAATACTTTTAATTAATTGAATAGGATAACCATTATTTAAACCAATTTGATGTATAATTTTATGTTCCTTAGCAAAACTAGAAGGAGACAAAGATATATAAAATAGTCTATGAAAGTACGAACGAAAAGCAGCAGTTTTATGAGAAATGGGATGGTACGAATTAAAAGAAATTGCGCAATCTGTATGAGAAGGTTTGCGAAAAATATCAAAATTAAATTTATTGTTAAACCGTGAAATCTTTAAATCTAAATAAGACAAAGAGTTGTTTGATTCAATATCTAAAGTAATTTTTATTTTTGGATGGATAGAATTAATAAAGTTATTTAATTCGTCAATGGTAACATTAAAAAGAACTAAGCAATCATCAACGTATCTATAGCAAAAAGAAATTTTGTTTAATATAAAAGAGTTTGAAAAAAATGTATTTTCTAAATTGTTCATTAAAATTTCAGCTGCTAAAGGTAAGATATTTTATCCCTTTGCTAAGCCTAGTACTTGTGAATAATACTTATCGTCAAATTTAAAATAATTTTGTTTAAAAACTAAATCTAAGAATAAACAAAAATCTAAAATTTGAAATGTATATAGAAAGTTGTTAAAAAAAAATAATCAAATTAAAATAAAATATTAAAAAATACATAAAATAGTTCAGAAGACTTTAAGAATATTAAAATATTATTTTAAACAAAACTCCACTTTGAGCAATGAACTACCTTACCAGCATTACTTTAATCAAGCAGTTTTATTTTAGTAGGCTTTACTTTTATTAAACAAAAAACATAAAGAGGGAGACCATTAAAAAACCAACAAAAATAAAAAAATATTAATTTAACAAGTCTTTATAATTTTGCCCATTTTGTTGTAAGCACGTCTCAAGTCTTTGCCGTAAAGATTCACACGCATTTTGTAACATCTTGTGTAACGTTAGAAAATGCGGTTCTTATTCTGTTTTTTATTGCCTTTTGTGTAGTAAGATCTTCTTGAAATACGTAAGCTTTTACGAACTCCCAAGAGTAGCAGCAGACTGTAAAATAAAATCTTAATGCCATGCAAAAATAAACTAAATTAGAGTCTTACGTTTGATTTTGGTTTCTTCTAGCAAATGCAATGAGTACATTGACGTCAGACACTAGTCTAAAGATAGACTTGGGAATCGGGATACGGGTTGACTTCGGTTCTTAGGGTACTCCGATCATCATCGAACTCTTGACAAACGAGAATCCTATGTGACGGAGTATCAGGAACACCATACGACAAGCACCGGTTGTCATATGCAACGCTAATGCGTTTCAGATGGCAACAGAATCTGCTGTGCGATGTGAGAATTTGAACAGCCGCTCGTCCCGGGTTATAGGACACTTGATCCAATCTAGGATATTTAGAATCAAGAAATAGGTGTTACGTCTTTTATGGCATGTATTCCATTGCCGTTAACATTTATTCAAGATCAAAGTCTTGAGATAACGTTTGACAGCCGAAAAGAAAGGAAAACTTGCTGATGTAAGAATATGCACGTGCCTGCTCTCACAAAAACTTTGAACCGGTATATTTTTTGCAATACGAGATGCCGAGGGAGATATTTTGTCACAACGCACAAGGAATCGATAGGAACAGTACGATATGCCCCGAGGATCGTACGAAGTAATAGGAAATGTAGAGATGCCAGTTTCCTGACTATGTGGGTATGTCGCAGTTTGTGGTACTAGATTTCTAAACCATATGTGAGCGTAAAGATTGACCACACTGTTAAAAACGGTCACTAACGATTTTCTATGTAGGTTCCAGTCACGGCGAGAATATTTATAGAAAAAGTGCAAGACAGTCTTGCTTTTGAAAACTTCATAGAAACAGTGTTTAACGAAGCTTAGTTTATAATCGAGTAAAAGACTGAGGTACTTAAACTCGAAAACCCTTTGAACTGAAATGCCGTTGAATCAAAATGAGGGATTTCTTTTTAAGGGGGGAACCAAAAACCATGTATTTGGTCTTGTCAGCTGAGACAGTCAATTTGTTGTTGACAGCCTAGCAAGTCAGAATATCTAGCCACTGTCGTAATTTTGCTTCTAGATCGCGTCTTTGGCTGCGGAGACTGTAATAGTTATATCGCCCAGCGTAAGCGAAAATGTCACAGTCATCGGGTAAGTCTTGCTTTTAGAGAATCCACAACTACGTTTCACAAAGTCGACCTAAAAACCGATCCTTGTGGGCATTCTTTACTCAGTCGTTTTGTGTAGGAAGAACCAGAAACTTCCGTGGAATAAGTGATCAAGCAACTCTATAAATAACTGCAAATGACGCGCACGGCTTCTGCAAGCACTCTCTTAACCACGAGAGTTTCGAGTATTGATGGCTATCATACGTTATTAAACGCTATTAAAATATCTATAAAATGCATAGTCTGTACTTGGAGATGTTCGTTTGTAGTTTCGTCATTAATTTACAAATGGCGTTTGTCGTCAATTGTCGGGAACAAAGCCGTCCTGGCTGGGATGGAATAATCTTTATGGAGGAATGACTAATGTATTTTCTTTAACAGTACTCGTTTGAGTCATTTGTCAAGTTCTGAAAGTAGCGTAATCGGACAATACGAATTCGGGTTAAAAAAATCCCTCTTACCAGGCTTTAGAACAATTATTAGCTTATCAGTTTTCCTTCGGCCATAAAACACTTATAGATGCGCCATGAATGGACACTGGTGAAACGAACATCTAAGTCACAGTGACGTCACGTCAATGCAAAAACTTTTGCTCTCATAACGCACAGCGTATTCAAAGCTGTGATATATACAATGATCACTTTAACTTTTATTGAACCTCATGTTTATAAGTATTTGAAATTGTGTTTTGTTTTATAAATTAAGTGACAAAATAAATTTATATCTTAATTACTTTATCATAAATTTGAATATTACTAAAATATTTTTCGCGCCGTCTATGGAGTGTTAATACTTAGTACCAATTTTATAAAATTATCTGATGAGCGCCAAATTTAAACGCCTGTCAACCATTTATGAACACAGCGCATTACCTTGGTGACTAGCAAAGAAAAAAGGTTGATCAGGCTCATCTACAGCACATACGCTACGTTTGCCTACGAGGTTTTCCACAATTTTTGCTTCGCTTGTCAGCGGCGATTTTGCATTGAAATATACTGCTATAATCGAGACGCTGCTTAGTTTGTCTAAAACTTTATTTAGATGTTGTAGATGAATACGAATATCCTCGCTTGATGACCAATAAACGCCGACCATACCCAAGAAAGTGTTTCCAACTGTGACGACAGTCATTATTTAGATGACTGAAGGTAACTACTTAACAATAACAATATCCCTATAGAAGTGAATGCGGTCATTCTATTGAAGGGCAAGGCCGCGCCAGTAAGCCTATACCTTAAACCAGAACTATACACATATAATTCTTGGGTCAGTAAAATGTCTATGTCATTGTTGGAGGAGAAACTCATGATTTCTAAGGACCCAGCACGAAAACACTGAAGATTTTAAGAGTCAGTGAAGAGTCCTCACTGTCCATAATCAGTATGAGATATCCTGGCGTCAAGCCTCTTTAAGAGATCTTGTGTTTTATCACATCGCTTTTATGGTCATATCTTATACAATTTGCGCGTACAGGGTCTTCTGCGGTTTTTAGGCAATCTTTCGTATCGTGCTTTTCAGCACAATTGCCGCATTGAAAAAAATTTAAAAAGTATTTTCATCTAAATAAAAAATTGATGGGTTGCTATTTAAAAAAGTGTAGCTTTATGCTACCCAGTGAAAACTAAACACCATGTATAAACAAAAGTATTTTTAACCGACGCTAGAGTAATAGCAAAGTCTGTATAAACAATTAAACACGCAAATTTCGTTAATATTCTGAGTTGTGTTCTGCTCAATAAAAGCATTTTTTTGTCTGTATTCATGTATTATTCCGTTAATATAGTGATTTAATTAAAGTGTAAATTTTTTAGTTGTTTCATTTTATATTTATACGTATTTAGTTTTTTTTAACGAAATTATGTCTTGTTCCTTATAAAATCCTTCGATTTAAGTAAGAAATATAAACGTGAGTAAATGCACGTAATTAAGATGTTTATGACTTTTCAAAGATTGTTAAATTAGCTAAATCTTGAAAAACAAATGTCACAATGAGACTTTTTGCCACACGAAGACCAGGTTTGCAGACCGACTAAAAGGTGTTTGACAATTCATGTTTGAAATTTCAAAGTGTTCTGAATTCAATAAAGAAGTTTGTCAAAATAGAATCTAAAAGTATCAGTTGTACTCCGCCTGCAGTAAAAAAATTAGCAAATAAAGCTTTAGATAATTTGATGCCAACACAATCCCGTCCGAAATAGGAAAAAGAATATAAGAATTAACCTATTTGTAGAGGTGACAATTGCATCGTTACAATTAAAATTTATAATCACTGTAGGTACAATAAATTTACCATGCATAAAATTTTATTAAAAGTTTGTTCATTTTGTTCTTATTTATAAATTTAATAAACATCGATATTAACTGTAATGTAAAGTAAAATAACGTTAATCAATCATAAAATAAAGTTGTAGCGTGTTGTAGTATATTTGGTGAGGTTATAGTTTACTGTCAGATAGGGTTTACAACTTAAATTTATTTAATCACTAAAGCAGTACGAAAAGAGAGTCTCTTTCCGTATCGTTTACAGTGCGGATTTAAACTTATAACCGTCGCGAAATAGAAAAAAAATATTTCTAAGAAAAATATATGCTATACAACTATGAGTGTAATTCATAGAAACAAAATTATAAATTGATTTATTAGCGTGTGATAATTAAAATACAAACAGTCTACATACTTGTTTAAATTGCATTATTAATCATGTACACATAATCCACAAACTACCATAACCAAAATTTTAAAGAATATAGTTTTTTACATATATACATATATAATCAAATAACAAGGACAATGCTACTAATATATGTGTTTAAACAAAATGATTTGCAAGACATGACAAATGTTTAGAAGTGACTTCTCACAAAATTTAATTAAGCTATAATTTGGAAATTCTTTGTATGTATTAACAGTTGTGTTGTTTTTCATAAATTCTTAAGTGTTTTATTGCGTTTTTAACTTATTTAATCTTTTTCTATTGATTTTTTATTAATTACTCTAAATTCAATAACAGTGTGAGATACACTATAAATGTCTAAAACGTACTTAGCACAAAACCCTATTTTTGCAAAATCTTAAAAACGAAAAAAAAAGCAAAATGTACTGCTGTATTAGTTAATTTGAATTTTGAAGTGACTTAATAAAAACGTGTGCGTTATGTTACGAGGATGCTAAAGTGCACCACAACGGTAATCGAATAAAATAAAACAACTTTGGTGTGGTCTTTCTTTAGTTTGTATTTGTTAAACTTGTTCAATTGTACAATTTTTTTGTAAATTTAATATGTACATAGTTATGTGTTATTTATTATCATTCATTATTCATTTGCGTAATTGTCAAATTTTTTATTTTTACTTAATTTTTATTCTATATGTAATTTGTTTTATTTTTTCTCATTAATTCCTATTTGTGTAATTTTCATCTACATGGGTTTTATTTATTTGATATTTTTGGTCATAACCGTCTTCGGTTAAAAAATTTTATACGTACAAATTTATTTGGCTTTTTAAAATAAAGCTGTTGACTATAATTTAGATATGACATGCAAACTATTTGTCGTAAAATGAGCTTATTAATTTCAACTGATGATTGTTATGTCTTCACGTAGGAGGGGGGAATATAAAAACAACTTCATCAGGCCTCTAAAAATTGATTAAACAGTAAGTTAAAGAACATAACACACTTACCTAACTAAAAAAGTTTTTACAGTCCCGCGCCGTACATAAGGGCAAAGTCGTGTGGTGCACGACGGCACCGACGTGCCGAAGATGCCGAAAAGCCTCAAAACTCAAAAGTAAAAAAAAAAAAAGATAAAGCAACAAACAACATTGACAAAACAAAATTTATAGTGATAAAAAACCAGGAAGGAATTGCTATTACATTGTTTTTTATTTGTTTATTTTTTTATTTTTACTCTTTGAGACCGAATTACTTCTCGAAAATAATATGTTTTCCAAATGAGAGTACGCAATAATAGCATTTACTTGATCAAATACGTAATACGTAACATGATAACATGAATTGTGTGAACTCAAACAAATCTAATTTTATTCATGTTTGAGCTTGAAATTTGGCTTGCAACGAGCGAACAAGCGTTTTTTTCCTGTCTAAATTTGCAATGTACGAAACTTTCTATATTTAAGCGCTGCATCGATCGCGATTCCATTTGTTGTTTGATGCCTGATCGATAATTAACTTAGCGAAGTGAAAAGGTGCATAGGGTAAAAGATATCTGCTTTTGAAACTTTAGTTATTTGTAGTTTTACAGAATTTATAGTGATGTGTTTTGTGTTGTGAATTAAGGTGAGTTCATATAAAATTTATTTTTTGTTTTAGATTTATTGAAATATTGAAAACCAAAAACTTACATCTCAAAAATCTTTTTGCATTTGATTATATAAACATCATTGTTCATTGAAGTAAATTCAAACAGAATAATTGATACGCACTAATATTACTATACATAAAAATTTATAAATTTTGAATAACTTGAAATAAGTAATGTTGAGATAATACTTTCGAGTTTGAGTTTGAGACGTCGAAACATTTCCATTTTTTATGAATAATTTGTCAATTTGTTTACTTACGTATTAATTTTTTTACATTGTACAGGATTGTCACAAATTTTCTAGATAACAAAATTTTCTGAATAAAAAAAAAAAGAGAGGAAGAACTGGAAAACCATGTCAAAATTGCGCATTTTTTTTCAAAACCCGAGTCTATTTTGCCAAATATTAATAACCACAATAATAGAGCTGAATCCCAATATTCTAACCTGTACTTGAAACAAGTATCAGCAGCAGACAAGAAACTGATCTTCTAGAAAGCAATCCATCAGCATCTTTAAGTTCCGCTGATAATGAAAAATCAACATCTTTAATAATTACCAGAACAGAAAATATGAGTCAACTTTTGAAAGATGCTGCACTATGGCCAAAGAAATTACGTCCACATAAAATTCAAGAATTAGTAGAACGTGGCCCTGCTCATTATCAAAACAAAAAGGATATTTATTCGAGAGATAGTTCGGAGTCGGGACGTAAGTTTTCTAATAGTTACTTCTTTAGAATTTTACCAAACAAAGAAAAAAATGAGCGTTTTTGGTTGTTGTATTCCGAAACAAAAAATTCACTTTACTGCTTCTGTTGCAAAATTTTTAATGACAGCAATTTGAAATCTGTTTGCCTTAGTGATAAACCTCGTTACAATGACTGGCAGCTTTTAAGTGAACATTTAAACATCCATGAAAAGAGCAAGTTACATATCGAAAATGTTCTAAAATTGCTAGCTCTTTCTAACCGTTTTAATAAAAATGAAATAATTGATTTTGAAATTCAAAATGTAATAAACAGAGAAACTAAATACTGGGAAACTGTTGTGATTCAGTTTTTAGGTCAGCAAAACTTAACTTTTCGTGGAAATAGTAATAAGTTGTTTGAGAAAAACAATGGTAACTTTTTAAAATGCATAGAAATGATTTCCAAATTCGACCCGATTATGTCAGAACATACAAAACGTTCACAAGTAAAAGATCACAAAAGCTATCTCGGGAATAAAATACAAAATGAATTAATTAACTTGATCGGTGAAAACATAAAAATTTTAGAACTAACTAAAAAGACAAAGTATTATTCCATATTATTAAACTACACTCGTGACTCTAGCCATCATGAACAAATTTCAGTTTGTATAAGATTTGTTAATTTAAAGAGCACGGGCATTAGTATAGAAGAACATTTTTTATTATTTTGTCCTATAGATGATGTGTCGGGTGAAGGTTTGACAAAATTTCTTTTGTCGGCGTTAGAGAAAGAAGGCTTAAATAAAAACGATTTTTGGGGTCAGGGTTACGACAATGGGGCAAATATGCGTGGTAAACATAATGGTCTACAAAAAAAATTTGGATTTTAATCCGCTAGCTTTCTTTGTTCTTTGTTGCAATCATACTCTAAATTTATTTGTCAATGATGCCGCAAAATCAAATACTGTGAGCATCAATTTTTTTTCTTTAGTTCAAGAACTGTTTGTATTTTTTTTCAGCTTCTACTAAACGCTGGTCAATTCTGAAGTTTAATTTATCTAATGTAACAATTTTAACTTTAAAACCTTTATCGGATACTTGATGGTCTAGTAGAATATAATGTAATACTGCCTTTAAGGTATCAACTTGGGGAGGTTTATGATGCTCTGTTTGAAATAGCGAAGAAAACTTTGGAAATAACGTAAAAAATTAGGCTGCATCGTTGGCCAAAAAATTGCAAAATTTTGAGTTTATTTGCATATTTATATTGTGGTATAATATTTTAAGTAAAGTTAGCATTGTTAGTAAAATTATTCAAAAACCAAACTTTGAGGGAGATCAGTGTTGCAGTCATTTAACAAATTTAAACAATTTTTTGAAAGCTTATAGCTCTAATAAAGGTTTTAATGATCTATTGATTGATGCTGAAGAAATAGCATCCAGCTTAAACATAGAACCTAAATTCAAAAAACAAAGAGGACCGCAACTCAAAATTTTTGAATTTTAGTTTCGAATGTAATATATGATACAAAAGCACAAAAAAATATTTAAAACATTAAAAATACTCGTTTATATATCACAGGACGAAACTGATCGACAAATAAAAACAAAACAATATATTATTTTAATAATGCAGCATGTCACCTTTTAAAAGTTAATATAATATATATAATATAATAATAGCTAAGTGAGTTGAGCTGCAAATTGTTTAATTAAATCTTCGGTGTCTAATTCTTTTAGCTGGTCTAATTCTATTGAAATGATAGCAAGATTACTTAGTCGGTTTTGCCCCATGGTCGATCTTAAATATTTTTTTATTATTTTGAATTTTAAAAAAGATCGTTCTGCGGTAGCAACAGAAACCGGCATTGTTAATAAAATACAAAGTATTATGGTCGTATTAGGAAAAGAATCCACTAAGTTCTTAATTGTTCTATAATTTAAAGTTTTTTTTGGAGACGTAATAACTTTTTCATAAAAATTGTGTAAATATTGCAATTCTTTAGCAAGTTCCACGGCAGTTATGTCTCGCTCATTGCGCGTTTTGTCGTTTAATAAATTACCAACTTTTTGACATAATTCTAATTGTTCTTTTTTAGAAGAAAGTAATTAGAATCTCTCATCCACTGATGTAATGATTACATCTAGAGCATTAAGAAGAAAGTAATTAGAATCTCTCATCCACTGATGTAATTTCGTCGTGGATTGGTTCATCTTCACATTAAATAGTTAATTTACTGAAACTTAAAAAAAACAAAAAAATCTAAAACCGGAATAGAACTGTAAAACAACCATAACCATTGACATAAATAAAATAATGTTATGTTTAGTTTAAGATTCTAAAATCTACACATTCCTTTTCAGTAATTTGCTGGCGCCAAAATAAAAATAAAAATAATATAATGTTATTCTATACGGCGTAGTTAAATTACGTTGCTATTCTAAGAATTGTAAGTACGTTCTTTCCAAATAAGCTAAACATTATTGTTATTTTAAAAATTGCAAACTCGCACGCGTAGTAGCTTCATCGTGCATAAACCACATTGTTCTAGGTAAATACCAAACCCACGTGCAAAAGTTTCTTGAAAAAAAGTAAGTGTATGTCTTAAAATAACCTTACAAGCATTAAATAAAAACGGCAACTGAAAGTTAGTTTGTTGTATTTCATAAGGTTCCAAAGAAGCGTATTTTAAAAATTCAAAACTCCATTTCGTGTAAAACCACACTCATTCTAAAATAATACTTTTGGCACTAAAGCCGGGGCCTAAAGCTTTTTGTTGCAGCAACTATTTACAAAATGCACGTCACGGTTCAAAATTAACGTCGGTGAGTGAATTTGAGTCGGCTAAGCTCCTTGGATATAGTAAGGGTACAAACAACTGTTCCTGCACATACACTGAAGAAAATCATCTATTAAAATTTGGAATTTATTGAAAAGATTTATTCTTTTACTTATTGTTTCGTGCTAGTACGGCGTTTATACACAGGAAGAACGCCTCTATACCTCTCAGTTTCTGCACACGCCAAAATAAGGTTTATCAGAGGCAATTTAAATAAATCACTTAGCTTCAATTAAAGAAATCGAATCAAATTACATTTATATTTATTTTATTTATTTAGCTAAAATCGGTTTAGTTTGTAGATAATAGAAAATTAAAGAAAACAATAATTAACAGAAAGCACCAAAATACGCTTTAAAACACGGATCATACAATATATTACCACATGGTTAAAAAGAACAGTCAATCTTCACTTATTTATATAGTCAGCATCGACCTGAAAACTTTGATTGCAAATATCTAGAAAATGGGTTACTTTGTGCCAAATCTTTAAAAGAAAAGTTTTCATTTAACTCCATAACAAAACTAGTTCTTGAATTTATAGTCGTTTATCACTTTTACCATTTGGATAAACTTAAGAATTGATACCACAGTAGGGGAGGCCGGGGTTCAAAGTGCCGGGGGTAAGTTGTTCCGATCCAAATAACTGCGCAAAGAAAAGAGATAGCAATAGGTGTGAAGTGCGTCGCGAAACGTCAACTATTGCGCTATTGCATCAGTCATTTTAGTAAATGTGTGTCGGCGTGTGAAAGTTCTAATCGTTTAGTGGCACATAAACATCAAGTAAGTAAATTTGTTTGTCTTTAAATTTTTTGGTCTATTTCAATCAATTTTCTAGCTATTTTCGTGTAACTTGCTATTAACAGTTGGGCAAACCATAGTGGTTATCTTTTTAATATCATTTTTGTTTTTTTATAACCTATTCTATTATAATTGGAGGTCACTTTGAAAATGAGATTTGGGGTTCAAAGTTCCGTTAGTGGGGGGCTAATTGTTCCGCGGAACAACGTGCCCCGTAATGAAACACATAAATAATAAAATTAAAACTTTGTTTTAGGATGAGAAACTATAAACGGAAAACCGAACGAGGCAAGGTTTCGATTGACCTTTTGCAGCGGGCAGCTGATGCCGTTATTAAAGACGGCCGTAAGCTTAAGACGGTAGCTCGGGAACTAGAGATATGTCATATGACATTATTTCGCTATGTCAAAAAGTTGAAGGTCGGTATAACACCAACTGTGGGTTACTATTCTAGACAGGTGTTTAACCACGACCAGGAAAAGACATTGGCGGATTATTTGTTAAAATGTGCGTCAATTTACTTTGGTCTCTTGCCAGAAGAAGTAAAGAAGTTAGCATATACTTGTGCTGTTAAATTTGACATGCCTAACATTCCAGTCTCTTGGCATAGAAATAAAGAAGCTGGCGCTGATTGGTTTACGGGTTTTCTGAAAAGAAATTCGTCTTTATCCATAAGAGCTCCGGAAGCCACAAGTGTAGGACGAGCATCTTCTTTTAATCGGCACAATGTTAATGAATTCTTTAACAAGCTCGGAGATGTCTTATTGAAATATAACTTGCTACCATCTAGAATATGGAACTTGGACGAAACAGGAGTCACCACTGTATTAAAACCAAAGAAAATTGCCGCTGCAAAGGGCGTTAAGCAAGTGGGTGCCATAGTGTCTGCGGAACGAGGAACTTTAGTTACCGCCGAATTAGCAGTGAATGCAGTTGGAAATACTATACCGCCTATGTTTGTTTTTCCTCGTCTTAAGTATAAAGACCTATTCATTCGTGATGGTCCCCCAGAAAGTATTGGAGCAGGAAATAGCTCAGGATGGATGACGGTTAAAGAATTCCTCTTCTTTATGGACCATTTTATAAAACACACAAAGCCCACTCCTGAGGACCCAGTATTGTTATTGCTTGATAATCATCAATCACATGTTGACATTGATGTTGTTGAAAAAGCAAAAGCCAATTCGGTTATAATGTTGTCTTTCCCGCCACAATGTACCCATAATTTGCAACCACTAGATGTTGCCGTTAATGGACCGTTTAAAACGTATTGTGCCAAAGCTCAAGAAAACTGGTTACGTAATAACCCAGGCAAGATAATGTCTATTTATGAGATACCTGGAATTGTAAAATATGCATGGCCTCTAGCAGCGACCCCAAATAACATTATGAACGCATTTAAAAAAGCCGGCATTAGCCCATACAACCCTGATATATTTACGGATGAAGATTTTGCTCCGTCTTTCGTAACTGACCGACCTATGCCCGACACTAATACTTCATTAAAATTAGGTCAAAATATAGAATTACCAGGACCCTCGAAAATTGCTAATTTGACAAATAATATTGTCATTCAAGCCACATCTAGCACATTTTCCCCTGAAGCTATCAAGCCCTTACCAAAAGCACTACCAAGATCGTCTATATCAACTAAGCGACGAATAAGAAAATCAGCAATTTTGACAAATACTCCTGAAAAGAATGCTTTGGCTGAAGAAAGCAAAGAAGATCAAAGAGCAATAGTAAAATAAAGGAGAAAGAAATTAAAAAAGAGTCGGAAATAAAAAGGCAACTGGTAAAAACAAGCGAAATTATAAACTGACACGTAAATCCGCAAATGATAAAAAGAAATGCAAAACCGAAAGTCCTGCAAGAAGATGATCATGGAAGTGATAGTGAAGAAGACAGCCTGGAATGGTATTGTTTAATATGTTGCGAATCATATTCCAATTCAGAACCAGGTGAACAATGGATTGAATGCGTCATGTGTAAGAATTGGGCTCATTCAAAATGCCTGAAATCTAAAGATGTTCATTCCTATGTTTGTCCAAATTGTAATTCTGACGACGAATCCTCTGAATAATTATTTTTTAAATTCTGCGAGACTTAAATATAACTATTACTAGAGTAAACCACTAATTAGATTATTGATCTCAGTAAAGTGAATGCTATGGGACTGAAAAAAAAATGTTAAAATTAGTTGATTTTTCTTTGTTTTTTTAATTAAAATAAATAATTTTGTTTTTTTGACAAACAAACGTTTGTCAAAGTTGATTAATATTAAGAATGTTTATCAGTCTTTAGGTTGTATTACATTATTCGTATTAATGTTCCTTACTTTTTTGTTTTGTTTTCATTAAATCCTTAAGTTTGTTGAAAGTTTATCAAATACATTCAGATTTGTACTTTTATAAATGAAACTTTCATAAATATTCAGTTACAAGTGCCTTATTTATTTTATATATACCTTTTTAACAATATTAGATTATTAATGATTAGAGTTGACAGCGGAACAACTTACCTCAACTGGGGAACAACCAGCCCCTTCGTGGGGCAAGTTGTTCCTTGTCGACTTGCTACAGAAAAAATATCCTGAGCCAAAATATATTATTATTTCAAAGAATTTGACTTTAGAATTTGAAACTAGGATAAATTCTGCATCTAATTATATAGGAATCATGGATTATGAATCTTTCTATTACATTCATATAGCGCTCTTCTCCAAAATCGGAACTTCGAACCCCGGCCTCCCCTAGTATTAACGCTAAGATAAAGTCTTTAATGAAATTGTAAGGTGTAGGTCGCGTTGAATACAAACGCTATTATATCAGTTTTTAAAAATATATTATGAGTACAGATTAGAGTGTATCAATCAGTGACAACCAAAGTTAACAAAACTGAAGAGCAAAAAGCTTTTTATTAAAACAGCGTTGCACTTAGAATTATAATAATACCACAATAATGACTGAGCATAAAATATTTAGAACATCAAAAACCGTTAGAAACCACAATTTTTAATGAAAAGTTAAAAAAAGTTTATATTCGTAATCTCAATGAAGAGATGAGTTTTTTGTGCTTTTTAAAGAAAATATGTATATTGCTTTGCCTTTACTGCTGCAAAGGTTGCGCTTATGCGTCTTGTGTTGCTCCAGCAGTTGGTGCATTTATGTGCACTGTATAGTGTCACTGTTACGTCCCGAATGTGCTTTAGCTCTAAGTGGGGATCCGCTTTTGAATCGACTCAAAAGAACTAGTTCTTAGTGAGTGAGCAGGTCATAAATTTTAGTAAGTATACGTTATTTTTATATTATATATAAAAACTGTTCCTTTAACGGGATCGCAGTGAGTGGTGAGCCCAGTGATGTGACAAATGGTTAATTTAAATGTACCAGTTGAATTACTAAATCATGAAAAAACCTACTCACTTTACTGAATTCCGCTTTGATTCCGACTTTGCCCCTCATTAACTCTGGGCAACTTTTGTGAAGGGTTAAAATCTCACCCCCTTCTCTCGCCTCTTACTTTGATTCTTCTTTGATTGCAGTTAATCCTTCCTTTAATTACAGTAGTCTGGGTACGCCACTGGAACAGAAGCGGCCATATACTCTTGTATATAATATTTAGTTGTGGTTTTTGCATAATATTTTAATAGTTTTTAATAATTAAGCGTAGCTGGTCTCTAATTTTTTTGTATAATTTCTTTTCTTTCTCGGTTTTAAATTTTTTCTGGCGCTTTGAGCAGACTACTTTTTAACTTCTAAATTATATGATATATGCACAACTCTTTAAATCTAATCCAGCAATGCAATTTTGAACAACTAAAGTTATATAGGCTTCTTGTCGTTTTTGTTCATTGCTAATTAGATTCAGATTATTCTTTTTAGATGGCTTTGTTAAACATATTGTACACGTTGAATAATCAATCAATCTTTGTTAAAGCCACTTTACACGATGCGGGTATGCAATTTTTTTTTTTGCACGTGAAATTTTTCTTGCATGGCATGGAATTAGAACATGTCCTCATTGTATTGCATTGCGCGTAAAATTTTAGTAACATTCTGGTGAACTTAAAAAACTTAAAAAAAAACTTTTTGTTTTGGTAACGATTAGTAAAATAATTCAATTATTTTTTTTTTGTAGTGGTGACATCTGCTAATAACATCTTGCGTTTTAATTGCTTCGTGTAAAGCAACAAATGCCTATTGGAAACATTTTGTTTTGTCCGAAACGCAACAGAAACATTCAATGAATATTTAAGAAAAAAATATTGAATATAGTAAAATATACCAATTTCTACAAATAATATTATATGAATGTTCTGTGGTCATTAAACTAAATTAAATTAATTCAGTAAATATTACAAATGGATATTCTGTAAATATACAAATGACATGAACTAATTGTGTACATAATATTCAAATTTTTAACAAATATACTTAAAATATTTACTAAATATTGTACATATATTTGTAGGATATATGCTGTATTTATGTTCGTTAATTATACTTTTGATTGATACGTATTTCAAATTATAGTTAATCATTAATGTTACTATACGGTTTTTTTTGTAGTTTCCTAAACTAAATTTGAACTAAATAAATTTTAACATAACACACTATATCTGAACAAACAACTTCTAAAAGTAAATAAGAAAGCTAATTATTTAAGGATAAAAATGTATTACAACACTTACGAAATGCTAATTTTCTCAAAGGTAAGACTTTAAAATCCGTTTCTTGTTTCACACTTTTCCATGACTACAAAAAAAACATTTTATTTTTAAGAACACCGCACATATTTTTTGTCTCCCTTGTTGTTTTGCCTCTAATTTCAGGTCATTTCTTTTTCTAATAATAACTATTACTATTACTTCAAACTATTTTTATATCAACTGTATCTTATCATATCATTCATATCATTACCACAAACTAAGTAGTATATGCCTTCCACAGCATTTATCAGTTTACGTGTTTGTTGATTGTCCTTATCCTTCCCAAATCATAAAATACTAAAATAGAATGGGGTATTTTTTCATTTCAATTTTACTTACCGCTAATAACCAGATCCTGCAAACTACGTCATTTCCGTCTACTTTATTAAATCAAATCATTTCAAGCAAGCAATTGCATTTTGAGCACAACTAATAACAAACCATAGTAACAAAGAATATAGCGAAATTTATCGTAAAATATAAATAGGACAAGTATATGAAACTGAATTGCAAAATAACTATTTCTTTAAAATTTGCAGAATTAATAATGTTAATGTATAAATATACGGTTTTTACCTACTACTAAAATGTGTAAATACAAATAAAAAATTAGAGAAATATTCACAACTAAATTTGCTAAACTTTTAAAATACATCAAAACTTCCAACAGAGTTTGCCAAAGTTGCAAAACGTAACATAATAAATCAAAACACTAGTAAAAGTGTAAATAAACAAACAAAAAACCAATTAACTGTACTTTTCTTATTTTAGCATACAGTAATACAATTGAACATGCTGTTTTGTAATCACTGCATACATTATTGCTTTTATCATTTTGGCAAGTCCAAAAAAAACAATTCAATTGACGTTTATATAATAATGATTACGTAATGTAAATCACAATTTATTTTTCCATAATACACTGTTATACTTTTTATAATATAATTCGAGAAAAACACAGTACGAAAATACTCGAATTTTAATATTAATTTATTTATAACTAAGTATTATCATGGTTATAACTGCACGTAACTTATTTATTTAAACAGTCTTCTTAATACTTCCGACTTCGGAAAACTAACCTATATGATCCCTTTGAAGCGTTTGGTGTATTTCTGTTATCTTTCTCCAGAATTTTCTACATTTTTCGGTAAACGTTCTGGAAGTTGACAATAAGTTCGTGAACGTTCACGAAGTTGACAATAACTTCGCAAACGTTTCAATACATTAGAATCTCTGTAACATTTGATAACATAATATAGTCACGATATTTAATTTTGACAGAGTTGGACATTATTTGAGTACATGCTATTGATTAACGTCTTTCATCAACTAAATTTTTAAGTTATATTTACTAGTTTGACTAATTTTTGTAACAATTGTTTATACATTAAAATATTGGCGCAAACGGTCGAATGGAATTAGTTGTGATTAATTTTTTTTTGAAAATATGTGAAATAACTAAACTAAAATATAATTTGTGTATTTGTCCTTCATGTTTATTGTTTTTAAACTTGTTTAAATTTAGGTACTTTTAAATTCCAACAGATAGCGCAGGTTTGTTTAATTTTTTGAACATGGTCGATAATGACGTTAACATTTTTTTACAGTGCTCTTTCTAAAAGACGTAATCTTCAACATTTGCTGTCGAAAAGTAATTTTTTTTGTTATAAAAATTATTAAATAAAGTAAAATTTGCAGTTAACGTATTCATTATTTCACTCATTTCTATGTAAAATACGATGTTCAGCTTACAAAATCAAAATCAGGTAACGATTCTATTTTAAACAAATTAATTTCACAATAACTTTAAGGTTATTTTTCAGGCAAAATTTACATTATCCCAAGTATCTGCAATATTAACACCAAGACAAAACTTATACCTAAAGAAAAAAGTTAATGCAAAAGAAGGGAAAGCAACGTTTTTATGTATCGATAGTTTTTTGGAAGCTGTTAGAAATTGTGACTGCAGTTTTGCTAAAGAAGTTAATATAAAAGCCATCTACGAAAATCATTTTTTAAATAAATATAAAGTATCGTATATTTCCGGTGATAGTTTTTTTGAGAACAAACACGGTTTATCTGAAAAAGCATTGCATAAAGATCATGTACCTTTAGTGTTCATCAATAATAACAAGTCTATAAGGATCCATCATCATTTTTATGATAAATTTTTGCATAGTGTTTTGCACAACAACAAATTTTTATTTACTGTGCAAGTAAGAGGATTTAAAACTGAAAGAAACATAAAAGCAGAGTTAAATAGGAATCCCACTATATTAAGTAGACTCAAAAGTGGTGTAGGATTAGCTGAAAGTTTAGAAGATCCGAAGGGAACCATAGAACATAGTTTGAACAATGAGAAATTAAAAAATATATTGGCAAGTGATGACTCAAATATTAAAGATTCGGAGAAGCAAAGAATTAAAGTTGCTTTTGCCGAAGGATATCTACTTGGAAATAATTCATCCTCAAATATGGGAAAAGCTGCTCGTTATTTAAAAATTATACAACAAGTTTTGACTATTGTTATATTTTTAGCTATTGTTATTAGTTTAACTGCAAGTGCGAGTGGTTCAATGTTCCGGTATGGTTATTATTTTGATGATTCGACATTTATAGCTAATATAATTTTTTAGTATTCAATTAGGCAATCAAGTAGAAGTAGATCCTGAAGAAATTCATGTTACTTTTGATGATGTGAAAGGTGCAGATGAAGCAAAGCAAGAGTTAAAAGATGTGGTTGAGTTTCTAAAAAATCCTGAAAAATTTTCTAGTTTAGGTGGGAAGTTACCAAAAGGAGTGTTATTGGTAGGACCACCAGGTAATTATATAAAAAGTTATTTATTAATTTTTTGATTGTGAACAAAATTTTATAAGTATTAATTATATTAACTAAATCAAAGTTGCTTTATGAGTAAATATATATTTTTATATGTTTAATTTAAATTGTGAAAGGTTCATTAATTTTTTTTTATAATTATGTGCCACCTGTACGTGGCTTTATAATCTTCAAGAAATACTTATGGTATAGTTCTATCAATTTTCAACCTGTATGCATACATTGATTTTTTTATTAAGACACTCACTAACTGTAATTTCGTCATAACTTAGAATTTCTCTAACATTCTGGAATAAATTTGCATCGACATACAGTAAATAGTGAAATGGCAGCAATCTACAGAATAGTAAATCATTGATTTATAGATGTTTAAATCTAAAGGGGGAGTTAGATGTACACATGCTCTGTTGATTGGAGAGCTCACCCATGTGCCTACCAAAATTTGAGAAAACCATTTTAGTCAAAATTCATTTTATTTGTAAATATCGTTTTTTTAAATGAATTTACGCAAATCTTCCACAAACACTTTTGTGCCCACTTGTCTAAGAAAATCTAGCGTCGCCACTGTTATGAAAGAAGTTAATGATATAATAAATGGAATAAAGTGTAATGCAATAAATAGTGACAACTTTTTTTGCCGATAATAAATTTTTGTAGACTTATAGAAAAATGAATGGTTACAACAAACTAATGTTTCAAACTGAATTACTTCTTTCCACTGTATATCAGCTTTTGTTGTAAACCGAAATTTTAGTACTATTGGGACGGTTCTGTATTAAAATGATAAATATTTAACAAATGAATTTACTTTTCCTCTATTTGAAGGCTCTAAATATTATTTATAGCAGCGTGATATTACTGTGCAGTTTGAAAATTTATTGAAACGTTATCGAAGTAATTGTCAACTTCCAGCCAGTTACCAAAGGGTATAGAACATTATCGACACAGATAACAGAAATATATAAAAAGTATTCAAAGGGAGTTGATATCAGTTTTCGAATTGAGTCGGAAGAAATGTTAAGAAGACTTTTTCGGTTTAAATAAATAAGTGATTAACATGTGTGCTAAGATAAATAAATAAAGTGGTCATGCTAGTGAAAAATAAATACGGCGTGTAAGTGTGTGTGCTTTTAATATGAACAAATACCGGTTTAGATAAACAGAAGTTATCCGCGGACATTTTTTTCTAGTTATAGTAATATATAAATTAATGTGTTTTCCTTAACTACCGTTGCATTTTATTAGTGTTGTTTAAAAGTAGTTACATTTAAATCGTGTAAATATTTAGTTTATAAATAAATTGGTTTTAAAATTTGATTCATTATGTTTTCTATTTGAAAACCAACAAAAGATAGGAAGTTACAAGAATTTTTGTGTCATGCTATACGTATTTAAATTTCTTGTCATAAATTTTTTTAAGACACTTTTTTTGTAATGTATTTTAGGTACTGGAAAGACATTGCTGGCTCGCGCGGTTGCTGGCGAAGCAGGAGTACCTTTTTTTCATGCAGCTGGTCCAGAGTTTGATGAAATTTTAGTTGGACAAGGTGCTAGGCGTGTACGAGACTTATTTAGTATGTTCTGTTAAAAAAAAATTTTCACGTTTAATATTGTTTGTTTTCGCAGAAGCGGCAAAAGAAAGAGCACCGTGCGTTGTATTTATAGATGAAATAGATTCTGTTGGTGCAAAACGTACTAATAGTTTATTACATCCATATGCAAACCAAACGATTAATCAACTTCTTAGCGAAATGGACGGATTTCATCAAAACGAGGGAGTTATTGTTTTAGGAGCTACCAATAGACGAGACGATTTAGATCAAGCACTTCTGCGACCTGGACGTTTCGATGTTGAGGTATGTTTTTTATCCTGTTCATTTAAAATTAATATTTATATGTAAGTGTTTAAGGTTACAGTACCTGCTCCTGATTATACTGGCCGTAAGGAAATATTAGGTTTATACTTAGGAAAAATAATGGCAAAAGAAATAGATGTAGAATTATTGGCTAGAGGCACAACTGGTTTTACAGGTGCAGATTTAGAGAATATGGTTAATCAAGCCGCCTTACGGTAATACTTTCTTTATTACTTAAATTCTGATAATACAAAAAACTGATAGTTATTTCTAATTATCTACTTCATAATATTTGGAACTTTTTTCACCACAATAGCACTGTATCTTGAGAATTTCTTTCTTATTTGCATTATCTCAGATTTAATTTTAATGCCTGTGTACTCTTCATGTTTTCATTTTCGTCAAAAACATAATTTTTATAAACATTTTTAAAAATAGTCAACTAATTTTTTATTGGTAAGCGGTTTTTGGGAAACAGTAAAATTCATTCCTGCTATAACTCTTGTGTTCTAAATCATTCCCTTGAAATACTAACCCCCAAACATTACCTTATTTTCCTAATTTTTTAAATCATTTTGTTTGATGCTTTAGAATACTGCTCCTTAAAGTTGACTCTGACAACTGGAGGGCAAGTTTCGGTATGATTTTTACCTACGATCCTTTTATTTTCGGTTCTGGTAGATTTACTAATTCCCACGTCTCATTTTTCTCAAACGAATTGATATTCATTGATAGCTTGGTTGCATTTTTGTAACCTATTCTTGACAAGGTTTTCAGTACTATTACTGACCATGTTCTATGTTAGTTTTATTTTCACGTAAGGTATGCAACAATCTAGAATTTTAAGAACGTTTGACTTAGTATCGAAAACGTCGGGATTAAGTTAGTTAAATAAATTAAATTTAAGTTCGTAACATTAACCAATTACAAAAACATTTGTGTGTGGGATCTGTTTTCATCTATTTGGCAAGTCTAGTATAGTTATACTAAACTAAAACACAATACAACGAACACTAATAAAATGTATAGCTAACTACTAACGATAAGAAAATATGCAGTCAGTTTTATTTATCTACACTGGTATACGCATGAAAACACCGAATTAGCACATATGTAGCTAATAATGACACGTTCTTTTTTTATAGTGACGTTGTACTTATTTATTTAGACCGCACTTCTTGAAGATTGACTCGCAATTTTTTCGGTTACTTTTTATATTTTCGCATTTTCTGAAAATAGAATATTATATCTGTTTCGGTGATTGCCTCGAATTATCTCGAGAACGTTTTACTGTTATTATCAATGGCACGAATTTTAATGAAACTTTTGTTAAACCTTGTACTACGTAACTTTAAGAAGTATCGTTCGTAATCCAAATGCCGAATTCGCCCATTTGCCGAAATTAATACTCACAATTCGCGATCTGAGCAATGCGAATGCGAAATAGAACACATTTTCGGCAACCGATCATTAAGCATTGCTCAGATCGCGAAATGAGTGTTTCGGTTTTTTGTTCCTTAACGTGAACCGATAAAAAAGAATCATTACTAACTTGGCAACAACCAACGTATTACTATCTGTACGGTTTAAATGTCATATTAATAATGACTCTGTTTTTAATTACATTTTTACCTAGCGTAATATGGATTGATAAACAAATGAAAAATCAGTGTTTAATTTATTAAATACACAATAATAAAATTTATTAATTTTATTTAAAACACGTGAACATTCTGATACAGAGTTAACTAACCTTTATTATATACTTAGTTTTACTCTCAAAACTGTTGATTATTATAATACTTGATGTAATCCTTTTGTAGTGTATAGAAAAATTGATTTTTATAGGGCAGCGATCGATGGTGCTGATTGTGTAAGCATGAAGTACTTGGAATCAGCACGTGATAAAGTTTTAATGGGACCAGAACGCAAATCTCGTATTCCAGATGAAGAAGCAAACACAATAACGGCTTATCACGAAGGCGGTCATGCAGTAGTTGCTTTTTATACTAAAGGCAGTCATCCATTACATAAAGTAACGATTATTCCACGAGGTCCCAGTTTAGGTCATACAGCATATATACCTGAAAAAGAGCGGTATCATGTTACTAAATCTCAATTGCTTGCTATGATGGATACAATGATGGGAGGAAGAGCGGCAGAAGAACTTATATTCGGTCCAGATAAAATTACTTCTGGTGCGCATTATTAATTTTAGATTTATTATAATAATGTGTTTTAATTTGTTTAGGTGCTAGTTCAGATTTAAAGCAAGCAACACAAATTGCTTCACATATGGTAAAAGACTGGGGTATGTCAGAAAAAATAGGACTGAGGACATTACCTGAGTATTCTAAAGGTTTTAGCAGTGAACAATTAGGTCCAAGTACTAATGAACAGGTAACAACTTTCTTCAATATTTATTAGTTCAGCATACTTGCTTTTTAAAATGAAACTTTCGTCCTTGTTTATATACGTTATAGTTAAACAATGAGATAGCTTTATATGTAAACAGATTCTTTATTCATGTTAGATGGCGATAGTGAAAACAAGGTAATAATTAAATGCAAAGTCTCAAACCGTTTTTGGTTATTAAAATATTGCAAACGATAGCGGCACAAGTAAGCTACTTACACACGCTATTAGTTTCGACATACGTGCCAAGCAATGTTTTACCCGTTAACTTGCTTTGATTCTTAGAACTCTGAGCTTGCAAAAATAATTCGTACACTTAATTTCTGTTTATAAACAAAATATATCGAATGAATAAAATCCTGCAGACGTTTCTATAAAATTATAATCGATTGAGTGGTTTGTTTCATTTACTTTGTTTAATTTTCTTCTCAAGCCGGAAGCTAACGAAGTTCTAATTTAATTTTTTTTTAAATTTTATACTACTCAAAAAAAAGTATAAATATACAAGCTTATTAGCTTTTTAGATGTATCTTTAGCAATAAATATAGGGTGATGCAAAGATTCGAACTTCAGAACCAAATTAATGATTTAAATTTTCGTATAAATTACTTACAGCGCTCGCCGCTTATCGGAATCACGGATAATGTTTTTAATCGGGTAATGTTCATCAATTTATTCTCAGGTTTGTTTCTATACATGATCAATAACTTATTTTGTATGCATTTTTGAGCTGAATTTTTACAATACGCTTGTTTAGAGTGAAAAATTTTATCATTGTACTCTAAAAATAGTTGTTTTGCATATTTATCTTATTTTTGCAGTGTTATTTATTTATTTAATAATTTGACTGATTTACGAAACAATACATTATTTCAACATCTGTAATTACGTTATATTCGAGGATTAACTTGGAAAGCATGCGCACAAATTAAATTAACTACGTCTTATGTGATAACGTTATTTTGTTTTTATTTTTAGTGTCTTTCTATTTCTGAGAACAATTATGTAGTTCTTAGAACAGTGAATGAAGCATCATAACGTTGTTTTTGATTTCTTTTTATTAACGGTGTCAACAAACTGTTTAATGCTACAGATCCGTTTGCTCACAATGCTGCTTTTTTTAAACGTTTGATAAAAATTATTTGCTTGTATTGACGCTTCGATTTCACCTTCTAAATTAACAACCTGTTAATCAAATACACGTTGTATGTATTTACTGCTTTCTAACAAATAGGCATTTTTTTCTGAATTTTGGATATTGTTATCATTCGGTGATTGGCATCAAAAACCTTAAGTCCCAACGTGATTCTATTAAGCGGCGTACACTGCATCATTAAAAACGCAGGCATTCGGCCAGAAATGATAAACAGAAACATGTAGAATATTTCTGTTTATTGACATAAAAGGACCATGCTTAGCTAAACATGCCTGCCCACCCAAATTCATAAACCTTTTTAGTCATTTCGTTATTAATAATTATATCTTTTATAACTTTTATCAGCATGTGTATTCATTAACTAGTTATACTTAACTAATTTATATCAAGTTTGAATAGAAATTTTGTAAATTTGGTAGTTTATTTTATTGTTTTGATCGCTCGAATATTATAAAAAAATATATACAAATTACAAACTGTACGTTCAATTATAACATTGTCTTCTATTAGGGGAATGATTATGTTTCTCAGAATAATAGTTGTCTACATAGACCGAATTTCATAACATAAGTGTTATCGTGCATAGATATAATTTTCTTTCAAGGTTATTCTACTGTATCTTTATAGATTACTGTAAGAGAATATACTGATCTGTAACTTAGAAATCGGTAATATTAAGAGAAACAGCGCCAGATACGCCAATTTTGCGTTTGCATCCAAAACTACTAGCGTTTTGCATCTAAATTAATATTTCCAATTTCAGCGCAGTCATTGTCTAACTATAATGTATGTATGTAGCTTACGTGCTAAATTTTTACATTGTCCGAATGGATTTCTCTCCCTGTAATTAGTAGTGTTCGCGTAAATTGTAAAGGACCTGTGGGCCTAGCATTTCTGCGCGTCTTTCTAAAACCGGCGTATTAGAACGCTACTTATTGTATTAAGAATGGGTTCGTCGTGTCAATTTCGTCTTCTACGCATATCACGTGACAGGTCTTTTACAAATTACGTGAACAATAATAACTAATACGAAATGATCAAACGAAAAATTTAAAAATTCATTATCAGTTAGCAAAATACAAAACATTGGAGTAGTTTCGCTACTATTGTACACTGATTATGACCCACACAGTAGACGTTATTAATTTATATAAAATAATTTTACCAGGTTGTTTGATTATAATCTTACTGTTGTCTTTTGACTTCTGGATTGTTTTTTTTGCTCTTTGCTTAATTAAATGTTTTGCTTGAAAGTTTTCTAAGAAACTATGCCCAAACAAGTGTATTCTAGTGTTTTGTCATCGCGACAAAAAAAATTGGTAAAGCAGCACAAACTTTTTCTAAAAGTATGTCGGTAACATTATTCAGTTTAACTCTAAAATGGGCCATACCAAAATTAAACTTATAATGAGCAATAAAAGTTATTTTCTTCTCCACATTACTTTAAGAGCAAGCATAGAACAAACGCAAATGAACAGTGTAAGAAATTTACGTTCTTGCATGACAATCTACATTTAAATGACAATCCATGCAATGAAGAACACATCGACAAGTTCTCACTGTCAGATTCCTCGGGCAGTATTTCGCGTCGAGATCCCAATAGACCTGTTAGGGTAACGACGAGCAAAAATAGACGTCTGTTAATACAATATCACATGGTTCCAGCAATTGAAGAATTATCTAATTTGAAAATTCGTTTGAGTGCGAAGACATGGATTTGACTATGAGTATGAATGCTTATAAGATGTTGTCTAGCGAGGCGCTATCGAATTATAAAATGTCACAAACTTTTAAATAACGAGCACAATGTCAACGATACTTGCGTCGTTGCCAAGGGTTACTCGCATCGTCTTCGAATTAGACTCGTTTAACACTTTCGATCCAGTCGCACGTCTAGACTCACTGCGTTTGCTCTTAGTATTGAATGCCAAATATAATCGAAAATTTTTCTAATAATTAGACTTCGAAATTGCATATTCAACCTACATACGGACGCAGACATGCACATGGATGTGCCAGAATTGTTACTTGAGATGAGAGAAAATGGTTCGCGAAGAGACGGATTTCATCATCTTAAAAAAAACATGCATAATGATTTAGAAAATCAAAACTTTCGAATACTGTGTGTTTACTTTGCAACGCTCTTTAAGTTTTACACCAAATTGGTCGCTAGTTACATACTACATTTAATGAGACGTTCAGGAGTATAGGTTTTGTTCTTACCAAGACAAACTCTTGCTTATACGTCAACACGTAGAGATCTACATAAGTAGACGCTCTAATTTTTCCGTTGATCAACTTAGAGAAAGAAAAATACAGGTTTTCTGAGAGCATTCAAAATCTTGGTACAGCAAAATTGTCTCTAGGGATCGAAATCTACCAAAACGAAAAAATCCTGTTTTATTCCCAGAAAAGATGTTAAAAGGTGTTAAAACGTTTTGGTATGGATGATTGCAAACTTGTTAATACTCCGTTTCTCCATTTTATGCCTAATTGACCACTCATTTAGAAGATTGCAAAGGAAAATACCGATAACACTGTTTACGCATTAAGCAAATTTAATTCGCGCTATCCAAAACAGAATCGGCTGGCTGCAAAACTGGCACTGCGATACCTTCGCGGAACCATGGAAAACGGGTTGGTTTTTTTTTAAGAACGTTTTTTTGTTACAAGGGACGTTTTGGACGCCGACTAAGAAAATTGTGCAGTCGACATAAGCTTATCGAGTTTTCTCAAGGAGTTAGGTCATGAAGACATTTCCGACGTTGTCATCTTTAACGACAATCTTATCTTCCATGTTAGATCTAAGCAGATTGACATACACTACCACTTTGGACGTCAAGTGCTCAAAAGCGACACTCTTCTACTTATCAATGTCAAAACCTTGCCTTGTTTCAACACACACAATGGTTAATTGGATTGGGTTTGAAGTTTGTTAAACCATTTTTGGCATAATTTGAGACAGAGTGTTAAAAATGATGTAGAAGCCGCAGTTATAACGTTAAACCGTGGCCTTGAAACAAGTGACTCAACACGCTAATGTGCAAGCAGGTGTCACGCAGTGGTATAATGTACATTATATATCGTTAACAAATTTATTAAATTGCAACAGATTGTCACTATCAATCTGTCTAGTCTTCCAACAAAAAAAAAAACAATGAAAGTTTTTTTTTTTTTAACTTAATTACATGTTAATGAGTATGTTTTGGTTTCAGGTTGATAACGAAATTAAAAGGATATTATCAGAAAGTTACGACCGAGCTAGAAGTATATTAAAAGTCCACGCAAAAGAGCATAAAGCATTAGCCGAAGCTTTATTAAAATATGAAACATTGGATGCAGAAGATATTAAAGCAATCATGTCCGATAAGCCTCCCGGTATAGAAATACGAGCATAATAAAAATGTAATATATTAAAATAAAACTGGTTAAACTCTTGTATAATCTAAACTTAGTTTATAATTGTATTACGAGATAAATAGAACAAAAAAGATTCTCTAGTTCATGCTGATAAATATATATTTGAGCGACTTAATTATTAATTTACGTATGTACAAATTTTATTTCTAATAAACGTTTCTTTGTGCTACCAATGATTTAATTACCGAATTATATTAGTAGCATAAAGGAAACTAGCGAATAATATAAATTGTTAGATTGTTCGAATGGTAAATAAAGCGTTCTGTTAACAACGAATGATTTTATTTATTAAAGAAATCACTAGGTGTCGCTGTATCGTGTATAACTGGAAGAAAACTTTCTCATCGTGTTGTCATCATAAATAATGAAAAATAGTATTGTTATCATGATCGTTACCATCAAAATTAAAGTTCGAAGTTCTTTTAATTGAAAGTTATACTTTAATTGTAATCGTTTATTAAATTCATTGTTAGCTATTGCTATGACAACTGAAGAAAAATTTCATGCAGCTGTGAATGTGATAAGGAGTTTGCCAAAAAATGGTAAATTATAATTTAAAAATTAATCTCAGGTTAATATTGAAATATGTTAATAAAACCGGTTAACTTAACAAGGAAGTAACCCTTTTATTATCATGCGACATGTTTGCATATTCCACAATTAATATTCTATCCATAAACTTGGATATTACAATGACGATCATTATTATTTCATGTTGTAGGTTCGTATCAGCCTAGTAATGAATTAATGCTACGTTTTTATGCATACTTTAAACAAGCCACACAAGGTCCATGTGCTAGTTCAAGACCTCCATTTTGGGACTTAGTCGGAAGAGCTAAATATGATGCTTATAAAGGTCTTGGAAATATGTCGAAACAGGATGCTATGAAACATTATGTTGACGAATTGCATCGGTAAGAATTAAATCGGTAGTTACATGCTGTTTTACCAATACAACCATATTGTTCCTAATTGACAAAAGACATAAACTGCTTAGTTATTATAAAAACAATACAGGGTGATGAATCTCAAGTCTCAAATACATGATTAAAATAATTGGTATAAAGATTACTTTATAATATATGCACTGAAGATCAGAAATTCATTTTACTCGAAAGTAAACAATAACTGCATATAATAATTAACAAGACCAAAATATAGATATTTAAATCTTAACAAATGAAAATGTACTATATAGAATTTTTTGTCATGCCACTTACCTATGCATGCCACTACAGGACAATTGAGATTGATCAATTTGTAATTAATTTTAATTGAAAATTTTACAGTATTCCATTATTGCACGATTGAAGTATTTCAGATACTACAAACATACCTAAAACTGAATTGTTAATATCCATAAAATGCTTATGTCTTAAACTAAATTTATTGATTGTACAAATCTAAATGGGACTCTACCTGTCAAGCTAATGCAGTCACGTTACATTTACTACATGAATTAATCCAAATTTGATTGAGGTCAGTGTGTCCACTACTATTGTGCTAGCATTACAAACTGCTAGTTTAGTAATTTTTTACTTTGTAGCCGGTTTTGCCACACAAAACAGTTTTTTTTTTTTTATTTCGGACAAGTCGTTGATAAGTGACCATCGTGTTTAACCATATTTGGTGCTCTGGAAATATTGTTGAACTTTGTCATATCTTTTTAAATCTATTAATCCGAACAGGGGCTGTCAACTCTAATAGAAATAGGTGTAGTAGTTATTTGTTGCAAAGTTTTCAAGTAAATTCAAAGTGTATCCATTTTTAATAAACATTGTTATCTATCACAACACAATAAACAATAAAATAAATAAACATTCTAATAGTGTACGTGAAAATGACGTATTAATAATATTACAGTTTTGTAAATGAAGAGCTACTATAACGTTTAGATCCGCATTTGTAATTTGTGTTTTTTTTTTGCGCGCATGGTATTAAACATATCGAATACAGTATACACACAGAAAAATAATTTGAAGATGATTTAAACAGTTAATTGTATTTTACAGTTGTCCTTCACAAGCAAAATTATACAGAAAATTTAAATCACATGTGTTTTACGAAAGCGTAGTTAGTTACACAGAAATTCCGTGTACCCGAAACTTCAAAGGTGCCGACAGGGAGTTGGAATACTGGTTCTGTAAGCATTATACTGTGCCAGCACCCAGTAATTGACTAATCTATTTTTAATCTAGTTGTTGACCGCAGTTTTGTAGTGGTTAACTATTGGTTTATTGTCGTGATCAACATTTCATACACAAGTTTTATTCTATTCGATCTCTTCTGTGTAACTTGTATAGTTATATTGCATTGCACAGTTGAGCATTCGGCAATCAGAGACGTTGTATGTCATTTCTTATTCGCCTTTAATAAATAAGTTGAAAGGGCCGTTCTGTTTAACAAGACAAATGAGTCTTCCTACCTCGCTTCCTACCATAATAACTAAAGATGAACGCCTTTTGGCTGCTCGTCAGTGCAAAAAAGGGATTTTCTATGAATAAAATGAGAATAAAACGATAACCGTATTCACAAATTTCATTCAACGTCGATGAAACCGATTTACTTTTTCATGCTTTACTTTTTGCGTTGAAACAGGAAAAAGGTTTAGGGAATAAAATGAGCAATATAGAAAATCAGCTTAGGTTTAGTATTCGTTACTTGTGAACTGGAAATGTAACAGTAATACCTGTATAGACCGGCCAAATCATGACTGAATGTTTAATCGAGTTGAATAAAAAAATGAAACTCCAGAAGAGAAAGATAACTGTTTACGTAAAAGATAACACTGTATGGTTGTAGTAATTAACGTTCAATCAAATTATCTTCAAAACGCCAGCACGAAGTAAGAGGCTGATGCAAGTAGTAAGAAGTAAGATGATGTGCATCAACTATTCAAGTTCAATAATAAACAAACAAAAAAGAACTGTCTTTACCTTTGATAATTCCAGATCTAATGCCTAAATCTCAAGATTTTAAACAAAAGTCAGTGTCTTCTGCTCGGTCTTCTGCTTTTTATTGTCTTATCTCAATTTATAAATTTTATAAGTATAAATCATAATAAAGTGATTGCTTGTAATGCAGTAATTATTGTTATGTTCATTTTTTATTATACATAAAACAACCATCGGCAGCACAGCTAACAAAGTATAGTTATGTACACCATATGATAAACTGTATATTGTAATAATAGTGAATTCAGAAAGTCGAAAATGATATTTTTAATTAATGTGGTTCAAGAAGTAGTACAACAAATAAGTTCAACTCCGGAAAATCAGTTGAGTATGTTGTATGAAGTATGATTAAATTAATACATTTATGTTACATTACGTTACATAAAATTGTTTTATCTTATTTGTTATAATTTTAGTTCCGTTATTATTTATTTACGCATTATCTATATATTTTTTTTAAGTTCGTAGGACAATTATTATTTTTGTTTTAAACTAAAATGGAAAGGTGCAGGAACTCGAGTCAAATAATTGATTGTACCCTTACAAAGTTTTTTTGTCGATTTTACATCACGGTATTGTTTTGTTCAGGTACATTTACACGTCATTGCATTTATGTAGTACTTGTATCGTTTGTCATTAAATTGATTGGTATTAAAGGTTCTCGAAGGTCATATGTGATTGCTTTACTATTTATATTTTTCAATGAATGTTGGGACAAATTACAACAATGTTGCTAAGATATTAGTGAGGTTCTTTAATATTTTAGATAATTTTATCAAAATATTTAACTCGTAGATTCATCATCAATTCAAAACCATAACCAAATATGAATTTAAGTTTTAAACGAAGTACTACGTAACTCTGTTATTGAACTGCTTTGTTCTAAATTTTTTTTCAAGTTAGATTATGCAATTGCTATACATGACAAGTTTGCTTAGATAAATAATAAAATCTCTTTTTTTCTAAATTGATTTCAGCTGTTTTTAATTCTCTCTAATTTGTTTAACAGTAAATGGTGGTTTGTTTACTATGATTTTATATTTTTGCTGTAATTTCGTTAATTTTTTATTTATTGCAACTAATTTTAAGAGCACAAATGGAAATTTGTATGCAAGCAAGGAAAGTTTCACTTTTTTGATTTCATATAAGTCTCATACGGAAATTCTCGCTGACACTGCGCAGTGCTACCGGTGTTACTGCACGAACTTCTTGAATCAGCACTTTTAAATGCTGTATAGTAGCAGGACGGGTCTCAAAAACCTTCGATATTTCCATAAAAAATAATCACAAGGGCTCAGATCTGGCAAGCTGAACGTCTCAATTTCTACTGATGAGGCGATTCGGGAAAATGTCTTTCAGAAGGTTCATTGTCACCCTGGCTGTGTGATTAGTTGTTCCATCTTGTTGGAAGTGAGTGTTCTGATTTACAGGAAATCGTTAAAGTTCTGGAATGAAGACGGTTTCTAGCATTTGAAAAAAGCGCGCTGCTGTAAATATAACTGCATCTTCGAAAAAATACAGGACAAATATTCCATTTCAAGAAATTGCACCTCAGACTGTAATTTTAGCCCAGTGGTTCCCAAACTCTTTTGGTCCACGGACCTCTTTTCATAGTCAAAACTTGCCCACGGACCACTGAAATGAAAAAACTACATAAATGCGTAATAGAAAAATTACAAATTTAACTTTGATGTCTTGAATGGTAACGTAAAAATAAAACATTTTGTTGAAAAGGTATTTATTGAAGTTATAACTTTTATTTTAAAATAAGTACACAAAAAAAAATTATTATTAATTAATAACTTGGATGAACCTGATGGAATATTATGAGTGTATTTATGTCTCTATGGCTCAATGTTTGTAAGTAGTAACCGCAGATCCCCACGAGTACTAATTTCTAGTCGGTTTCTTTTTTGTGACGGCACTGAATCCACTTTCTTCCAAATAGGAAGACGGAAAAGTAATCAACAGTTTCTGTATAATGCTGAATATAAAATTGGGATCTGTTTTTATAACCAGAAGTTGTCGTATCGTTCAAACATTTGTTGTAGCTCCTCATTTGTCGATAATTCAATACGTTGCTTCTGTATTGGTATGTATTCTTCTGAGTTTGACTACTTGCAAAAGGGTTAAACGCTCAGTCGGGAATATCCAAGTGAAGAATGTCTTCAAATCTTTGGTTAAGGTCCGAATGAAGCGCCGTTAAGTATTGACAATAAGCAAACAAATCTTCATCTCTATTTTGCAATTTTGAAAGATTTGGAAACATTGTCTTCTTCTCAAGTTTAGTTTCTACAGCAAAAGTTTTGCAACAAACGCAAATACTACACGTTTAGCTTTGATTTAATTTAATGTGTCATCTTGTAGTTGCAAATTAGTCTCGTTAAATCCTAAACCTGGCAAATAAATCAGTCTTATAAGCGATGTCATTTTTTGAGATAATTAAATTGTGCGCCAAATGATTGTCTTGATTCCAGGAATTCCAACACAGAATCAAAGTGCGAATAGAAGCGATCCAAACATGCACTTTTAGATAACCAACGTAATTTTGTGTTAAGGAGTAAATGATTATAGTCATCGTCATTTTCCAAAAAAAGTTGAGCAAATAATCTCTGCTTTCAGGCATCCTTTCTGATTTTATTATAGGGACCACTTTGGGAACCACTGCTTTAGTCGAATGGAGAGGCCGTTTATGAAATTGTTTACGGTTGGCAGCTGCCCAATAGCGAAAATTATGTTTATTAACATATCCACTAAGGTGAACATTAGCTTTATCGCTGATCAATACATTATCGATAAGCTGTGCGTGGTCTTCAAGCAGCTGTAACATATGCTCACAAAAATCATGCAAATTTCTTGTTACTGTTCCATTTGAAAGTCCAAGAGCAACGCTGTGGCGTCTGGCAGATCTTCAAGGAGTTAATGTAATCGCTACTCGTACAACCTCCACATTCTCGTGAGTTCTAACAGTTCTTTCGTTACCACCTCTTCTTATTGTTTGACCTGTTCTTTATAACTCAAATAGGAATAACTTTGCAACATTTAATGACACTTAAATATAAGTGCACTTGTATCGAGAAAAAAAGGTAATCAAGTGAAGACTAACAGTTTATAAAGAGTGAAAGAAGAGTTAAATCTGACATGGCTTCAAAATAATTAATTTCAGTGAATTCAAAACGTGACATAATGACCGAGAAAATTGTACAAAATGGCTCGAACGTTTTAAGTCTTGGCAATTCTTTTTTACGCCAGTGAGTATCTAATACATAACTACCTGCAAGAATATATAGTATTTAGAGAAAAGTAGAACCAGATATATTCCTGTGAACCGGATTGCAGTACACCGTTGATACAAAGAAGTAATAAATAATATTATGTTTAATTCACTGTTCTAAGAACTAGACATTTCTTCTCAGTAATTTTCTGACACTAAATTAAAAATAAATCTGATAAGACGTAATTAAATTAAGTTGTTATTTTAAGAACGCACATGTTTTCTAAGTTTGTTCTCGAAGATAACGTATTCACATTACGTAGGTCAGTCAAAATACTTGAATAAATAAATAACACTGTAAAAATAAAACTAAATATGCAAAACAACTATTTTTAAGGTACACTGATTAATTTTTCACTATAAACAAGCGTATTGTGAAAATTCAGTTAAAAAATTATTATATTTAACGGTTTGGTAATTACCTTAATTTGTCGGTCGCTAATTAAAATTTTCGTAAGAGGTTTAATACATTATTTAACGGTAATTTAATTACACTTGAAATAAGTCCGGTTCTTATAACTGGCGAACTAGTTTGCGTACTTTTTCAATCAAATAATATTGTTTTCAATTTAATAACTTGTTTCTTTGGCTTGCTTATCAGTAATTGCTACGTTACGATATACAGTTTTAGTTTTTCGTCTGTTACTGACAAATCTATATGCCTCAATTTCAATATAATTTTGTTGAGTTGTACCTTTTGCTGAATTTACATTAATATTATAAATAATCTTGAAATAAAACTTTATTGTTCAAAGTGAGCGATGACCTGCCTACACGATCACTTTTCAAAAGTGTTCTTTTAGTTGTGCGATTATCCTGTTCATCTAAGTATTCACATAAGAATTTCTGATGATTACACATGTATTCTATGTTGTTACTGTATATCTAGAATATTTTTGGTGCTATCGAAGAAGAAAACTTTAGCCTTCATTTTGAAAAATTTGGTTATTTTTAAATAGGTCGACGAATTGATTCTTGTTTGACAAATTACTCTTTTACTGTAATCAACAACGGACATAAACTTTACTAGTGTGTAAACTCTATAAAAACTCAAAAAAATTCCACAAGGATATACGCTTTTTTCGTCTACTTCCTGTACATCAGCTTTCTATCAAGTTTTAGCTTAATTCTTGCCGTTCAGGAATTTTTCATACAAAAAGTCACTCTTTCATGAAAACTAACAGGAAAAACATAATCGTATATACGATACATATATTCAATAAGCTAATGAAATGTCATTAATTTAAGGTGTAATATCGTAAATTAAGGACATTGTTTAGGCCTATCGATAATATACTTAAACCTCAGCTTTCATTAATAAATACTAATGTTGTAGGTAAGTTGTAGGGATGCTTATACAAAGTAATTGAGTTTATAATAATTATTAAGTAATAAATACGCTCAACCAAAATAAAATTGTTTATGTTTTATTCTGATAACCTTTTTATTTTATAGCACATTATTAAACTTAATGATAATTTTATTTAAACGCAATTTTTTATTTCAGAATTGTCGAAACAATGAGCTATTCCGATAAAGTAGAAAGTTTCTTGGAGGCACCGCCTAACGAAATGGACTCTTTAAATATGGCTGATCTACAATTAATTGTAGGTGATGTTATAGAACGGGTTAGGTCAAGATCTAATTCTCCAAGCGGTTTGTTACTATTTGAAAATGTTGCTTCGGCGTTACGTTATTTGTTTCTTAGGTTCGAGAGATGCATCACCTAATAGATTGGCTAGCAACCCTAGCACAACACCATCAAATATGTCTACAAGCATCGACGATACTGACCATAGTGACGAAGAATACATCGATTCTGTTGACGTACGAGATAATTCGCATTGTAAATTCAGTACTAAATAGTTTTATTGTAGATACCAGAACCTAAAAGGCATCTAGAAAACGGTTTATATT
The DNA here is from genome assembly GCA_035610365.1 of Aquatica leii. NCBI lineage: Eukaryota > Metazoa > Arthropoda > Insecta > Coleoptera > Lampyridae > Aquatica > Aquatica leii. The sequence continues at coordinate 55,833,867 of CM069432.1, forward strand.
ATCAAGATCGTATAGCAAATGGATATGGAATACATAAAGACTCCGCTAGAACCAAAGTACGAAATTTACACGCAACTGTGGATGTGTCACGCGAAATTGCTGATGCCGTTCATACTTTAAGATTAGATATAGAGAAATTAACATACAAAGTGAATGCTTTAGAAAATTCTGCCAAACTGACAACTACAACAAAACCGAAACACACGTTTTTAAACAACGTTCCTTCTCATTTTATAGCGTTTATTATTTTATGGCCCTTTATGGCAAGTCTTATATGTCATCGGTTTTTATACCGAAAATAATTTTATTTTTATTACTCTATTTTTAAACTAGCTTTATATATTATGAACAATGATAGTTGATTGGGTGTAATGTTTTGTTACATATATTTTTATTGTACATAGAAATTATAGAGGTTTATACGATATGGTTTGGATATTAAATGTTATTTTCTAATTATTCAATAGTCTACTAGATTCACAGTTATCTTGGTTCTAAAGCAAAAAAAGTTTGTTTTGAATGAAATTACAAAAACTATCGCTGATATCTAGCTACTGGTAAAGTATAACTGCCTATGATTTTTAAAAATTAACTAATTATACATAAAACTAAAATGCATAGGCTTCTGCAGTAATTCTATAATAATATGTATAAGAGAAATATCTTCAAAACATTACGGTGTGAGTTGGTTGATTGGAACAACCAAAGTTTTCATTTTAATTATTGCTACAGGTGTATTGATACCGATATTTGGTGATATTACCCGATACTGATATATTCACAAATTGATATCATTATGCCTAAACTGATATTTTGCTTTGAGCCCGTTATAATTAGTGTTGGGGATTAACCGAATCTCGGTGCTTGAATGATTTGAAAAACCGAAGGATTATTTTCACTTGAATCGCTTAGCGGTGTATTCAAAAAAAGGGGCTGGCGTATGCACTGCTAAATTGCAAATTCACATTGGTCACGTTATACACTCCTGGGTTAGTTAATTGAAAATCTAATTTTATAAAAATGTTAATTTTCTAATATCTGGATTTTTTAAAACTACATAAAATTAAACAACTTCCGTCAAAATATAGTGTATTTTCGTTTTTGATAGACACAAAAATGTAAAAAACCGTTGATTATTATAAATTTTATTATAGTAACACATCGATTATAGACAACTGGATCCAGATACCGAATAGTGTAAATTATGATTTATTTGAAATATGTATGAACTGGATACTAGATGCTAAATACTGTCGATTTTTATAATTCAACTGAAAAACGTATATGCGTACGCAGTTGCAGGCGTATAGTTTTCAATTATTTTCTATTCGAATACTTCAATGTAATAACCCAATTACGATTATTTTCATAACCAGATGATCAGTTACTTTTCATTCGAATCATCCCATCACTAGTTATAATGCAATGGATTCATTTAGTATTTTTAGTATTATAACTATTATCAATTGTACCTAAGTATACAATACGGCATGACGATACCGTTAAAATATTAGTATATTATGTTATATTTGTGAAATTGATACAAACAAAAAATTATTAGCAAACCTTATATCAGTTTATTACAAACAAATTAAATCACAAAATACAATCTTATATACTTTTTTACATATCTTTGAATTTTGCGCCAAACAGTCTCATTGCGACATCTAACAAACTATAAAAATAAATTAGAATTTAAAGAAACCCTACTAGATGGCATTCTATGCAAAACTCCCAAAAGCAGTACTAACAACGTGCTTTTAAATAGTTATAGAAAACTTTGAGAAAGCATACTTACCTGGCGTAGGGGTTACCGTGATCACTAAGGCGGTTCCCCCAGGATGAGGCCCTCTCATTGCACTACGATTGGGCTGACTCCTGCGATTATCCCTAATGTGGATAACTCGGGCGCGTAATTTTTGGTAGTCGGGACTGCGTACGCGCTGTCCCGGTCTAATTTAAATTAAAAGTTTTTTCTTTATTTTACTAGTGATATTGTTATTTTTGGTTTTATTATTAACATTAATGCCCAATTGCACCAGCCAAAAAACAATCCGTTAAATCGCCCGATAGACCGTAAATTAAAGCCTTCGTGTTGCACCACCCAAAAACAGTATGTTAATCGACTGATTTTACCGACAGTTTTCGGGCGATAATTGCTAATACGGGCCGTTTTTCTCAGTAACCTCATTATTTTGTTAACTACAATTTTGTTTGTTGTTGTGAAGTTTAAGGTTATTCGGCAATCTTTTAATTAATAATGTTATTATAAGTGGTGTTTTATTTATTATAAACATACAATCTCCACATTCGTTTATAAGTAAGTTAATTTTTATTGATCTGTTATGATTTAATTGTATTTTAATGTGAATTTTAATAATACATCGGTAGTCATGGAACAACGTCTTCATCTTCTGCTTCATCTGATGAAGAGCTCGATCGTATAATGGAACTCCTTCTAGAAATACGACAAGTGAGGTCAAGACGTGATCCATTTGATTTATTGGACAACCGTGAGTTTAAAGAAAGATATCGTTTTTCCAAACAAACAGTCAACCAGTTATTACAAATTATTGGAGAAAATTTAATTAATTCCCAAAAAAATAATGAAGTAACTCCTATAAATCAATTATTAATAACATTAAAGTATTACGCCACAGGCTCATTGTAACAAGTCCTTGGTGATCATATTAACGTACATAAAAGCACAGTGTGTAGAATAGTGCATCGAGTAGGGCACTATATAGCTTTATTAAGTGATCGCTTTATTCGATTACTTGTAAGAAATGCTGAAATTACTGTGGTAAAACAGCAGTTCTATAATATTGCCATAGATTTCCTGGTGTTCTCGAAGCAATTGACTGCACGCATATTAAGATTTTGTCCCCTGGTGGAGAGAACGCAGAGGTTTATAGAAACCGGAAAATTAAAGATTCGAGATATAGTAGCAAGCTATCCAGGATCTGTACACTATAGCTCTATTTATAACGATAGTTTAATTCGTGCTCAACTTCTTAATAACGAATTTCCTAACAGTTATTTGATAGGTGATGGAGAATACATGTGCACAAACCACCTAATGACACCACTAAGTAATCCGCAAACACAATCAGAAAATATTTATAAAAACTGACATATCAATACTAGAAATGTTATTGAAAGATTGTTTGGGATCTGGAAAAGACGGTTTCCTGTTTTATCTGTTGGAATGCAAATAAAAGTTGATAATGTATTAAGAGTAATAATTTTCACAGCCGTATTACATAATTTAGCTATAGAAAACAATGAAATTTTTGAAATTGATTGCGATCAACAAAATCAAATTGAAGCTGAACATCAACATGCTGAAGATGAACTAAGTGGAAATGCATTACGAACCCATTTGATTAAAACTTTTTTTTGAAATTTGAATTAATAAAAAATAAATGTATTTAACTTTAGGTACTTTTATTATTAATTTCTATAGGATTACAAAAAAATACGTAAATTAGCAACCGTACTTTTTTCTAAAGTTAATTTCAGTTTCTTTTAATTCTATATCTGTTCGATTTCTGCTTTCTTACATTCAATTTCTTTTAGTTTTTCTTCAAAATTTAATATTTTTATTTTTATTGCATTTGCTATTTCGTTAGGCTCAAATTCTTGATTTTTTAATTTTTTTTCTAAATCATAAATTTCACTTTTATTTTGATTGTTATATCTACTTTTAGGTTAAATTTACACAATTTTTGTAGAACTTCATGCACTGCTCACTTCACTTTGGAAAAAACCATCGACCTGGCAACATCGGAAAGCTACGCTTCCCTCTGGACGAGTAATCTGTATACTTTTGCAATGTGTTTGTTTGTCTCAAACATGTAGAAAAGGAAGTACATTTGTTTATTGTTATGGTACGCACTACTTGTCAATTTATGTTGACATACTTATAACCTTAAATTTTAGAATCGGTTCTAGCAGCATTATTTGAAGTACGTAGATAGTAAAATGAATTGAATCAAACTTTAAACATGAAATATTAATACAATGTATATGTAGCTTGAAGTAGGAATATGTAAAAGTAAACAAATACAATTGTCGTTTGACAAGTAGTGCGTACCGTTTGTTGACAAATACTATTTCTATCTCTTACAATGTTGTGTACACTTTGCAGCCTGCGATTACTCGTCCAGAGGGAAGCATAGCTTTCCGTTGTTGCCAGGTCGATGGAAAAAACACTCGATTCAAAAAACAACTGTAATTTTTTTTGGTGCAACTAGATAATTTGAAAAATCGGAGAATCACCGATTAATCGATCGATCGGCGGTTGTTCTATCGACTGTTTTTACGACGGGTTGGTGCAACCAGGCATAAGACTTCATCAAAATTCTCGTTTTTTATAATCGTATGATCATTCTATTATGAATGTGGCGCATGCCGCAGTATTATCGATCTTTCCCGAGTCTTGAAAAAGTAATTTTTTAGGAAAAATTTGAATTTATCGCGGTAATTGCGCCATCTATTATAATTGGGCTGGCCGAATAGGAGGTATGTGCATCCTCTAGAAAGTTCTGTTATTTTTATTTTAAGCCATTTTTAGTTTTTTTTCTTATTTCATTAAAAAACTTTTTGATTTACAACACATTTTTACTACATCTACATCTCCTTATTATGGATAATAATCAGCGGGAAATTAAATAATAATAATCAATCTAAATTAATGCATATTTATTTACAAAAAAATATTTTGAATGTTCAAGATTACATACATGATAAGAAATGATATATTAATTAACAATTTTAGTCATAAATAATCGTTACGTTATATTTGTTCACCAAAAAGTAATTTGCTGTAGAAATTTTCTAATATTTTGAATATTGTTTATTTGAATTCTTTAGATTGAATAAATTTATTTCATTTACTAATTTTTCGTAAAGTGGTTAGTTTAACATTTTCACTGTAATTATTAACAATTTCGGTCATAATTAAACGTAGATTATTCATCAAAAAGTAATTTATAATAAAAATTTCCAATATTTTGAATATTGCACAGCGTGACTAGCTTAATTAGTCGATTACAGACCTTGTATCAATCATTCGAATGATTCGAGATGGTGTCGAGTCGTGTTGATTTCGATGTATTTGACATTTCGTTTCATGAATTAGCATGGCTTTTCGGTTGTTTCGAACGAATGATATTTCGAAACTAGAATCCAATGATCGACCATTGGGCTATAATCGATATACCTCGATTATATCATTCATAATCGCTTAACACTAGCATTACCTTTTAAAAAATGGTTACTAAAAAATATGTATATACAAGTCGTATCAATTTTATTATTTTTTTTATATTCAAACTCTTAAATTTAAGGTCACTTGACTTGAGCCATTGTACATAAACGTTTATAGTACAGCGCGTTATAGTAAGCCAATCCAATGTAAATTTTTTAGTCCCAATTTTGGATGCAAAAGACTGTAGCGCATCTCAATTGCATCCAAAGTTTAAAAAACGCTAGTTTTATGATGCAAACGCAGATATCACTAAGAAAACATTTATTTGAACTGTTAAATCTGCATAACGTATATCGTTATTTGACCATATTCAGGGTTTTTTTGGACCTCAGGCTTAACGTTTTTGGGTTGGTCAAACTGCTACATTTTAAATTACCTTAAAAAAATAACAACTCCCATTGGCTGCCGCGACAATGCATTCTGGTGATCTGTCAAATCGAATCGGGTTCAATATGGCATTTTTGGACAAAAAGATTTGGTTATCAACAACGTCGAAATATATAGACTAAATGTTGCTCAAATATAGGCAGGTCCACATGTTAAACGGAACTTTGAGCAGTGACGAAGAATATATAAAACAAAAAGAAACATTTATCCAACAGATAAATACGTATAATTGTATTTATACAATAACAAAAACAACACGCCACTGGTTAGTTACAATCCATAAACTAACTATTTTTATTGAAATCAAAATACAGTTGAGCTGAATAAACAAAGTCCCTGGAGAGGCGTGGCTGGTGTCACTTTAAATGTCTTTAATTCACTGATTTCTATAGTAATATGGATAGCTGATACTGTAGTCTTTTAAAGAAATCATCGGCGCCACTCAATACTGAGATAGGAACTAAAATGTAGCGCTAACCATACTTTTTTGAGACAGTGTAATTGTCAGTGCATTTGTCATAAATATTAATATTTTGTAAGATATTTTCTAAATAGTGTGTTTAAAAATAATTAGAAAATTTGGTGGGAAATTCAAATCGTTCATATTGTAGCGAAACTATTTATTAAAAACTAATTTATTTAAAACGACTAAAAATACGTATACTTATTCTAGAAATATGTACACTTTTAAATTAAACCGAACTAATTAAATTTAAATATCTAAGGATAAAAACTTACAGTAATTTATATAAAACAATAATATGCTATCACTTACGCGAAGATAAGATAACGTCCGCGGATAGCTCTACACTTGTTTACACTAAAAATCACGTACACGATTATTTCCGGTATATTTATCTAGACACACGCGTGCTAACGACTTATTTATTTCTTCTTTAATAATCTTCTTAACACTGCTGTATTCGCATTCCAGCCATAACTGACCTACGAATTGTTCCGTCGGTATATATACACATAAGGAAATCCTTCTGGAGTGTTCCCTATTTTTCGGTATATCTTCTAGAAGATGGATAACAGCTTCTAGAAGGCTCTTGCATTTGCAAATAATTTTTCGAACGTTTCAATATGCTACCCGTGTAGATAATCATTAGACCTTGAAGTTTGAGGTTATTTCAGAAAAACACCTGATGACTTTAATATTATTAAAATAAATTGTAATTACACATTTACTTTTCTAAAAGATTATAGGTAGGGCATTACAAAATACAATAGCTAGATATTTCTAAAAGTAATTCTAAAAATTACTCATTTACATCGAAAAACACAATTATAAAAAAATCAATCACCGTCACTTTCGTTTTCTCCATTACAACTTTTATCGTCAGATGATTCAGTGTCCATCATAAACGTCAGGTTTTCGACAGTTACATCCAGTTACATTTCTTGTGCCAAGTGATTCTCATGTTGACGATGTTTATCCCAGTCTGATGCAGTTATCTCAGAAAATGCATTTCTCACTAAGGTTTTTATCTCCAGACCCACTCTGTGTAATATTATTCATAGTAATCTTATGTTTTGCTAAACTCAATCGGATTTAAGTCTTTACAAATACTAACTAAATAACTACGAATTTTTCAGAAAATAGGAGATAAAGATGTAAACAAACCTAACGCAATCAAGGAATTTTGATCATTTTGATTGTAATTTAACTTTTCAAGCGGACGGTACTTGCTGATTGTGATTGGTTGAAACATTTACCGCTTCAAATTTTTAGTTAGTTCAATATTTTCCGGGGACTTTATTTCGGCGCTTTGTATGTCTACATAAAATAAACGTACTGCACCTTAAACGTATTTTTTTAAAATAAATTACGTTTTAACAAACACAGCCCCAAATTTAAATAATTTACACTCTAAAATATTTCTGCGATTAGCGGGCTTTTACTATACAATGTGACCATCACGAAGCGGACACCTTACTTTCGAATTCAAGGTCTGAATTCGCATGCTTTGTTTTTCTCTTACCCGCCCCTGTAGTTGTTGGCTTCAAAACAAAACGCTTCTCGTTGGGTCAACTATATATCCTTTGTATATATCTTCCATCCTCTGGCATCTACCAACAAATTACGGAGTAGCACGAGTCGCTCCCGGCTGGTGAAATGCGCCAAATAAAGAAAACTTCATCATGTTAACAAAATACAATTTAAAGCTAATTTACTAATAATAATAATAATGTAAACGTTAGTTGTGTTCGTAGTTTACTACTGATTTAAGTTACTTTGGCTAAAATAAATACGAAAGTCTCTACTTGGTATTAATAACTGCCCAACTTTTAAAAAAAGTCGGGCATAACAAAAATTAATTATAGACTCATTTGAATTGTTCCTCTCCACGGAAATCTTTAGTAAAAGGCGAAAGATTTATTCGCAATCTGAAGAGAAACCAGAGTAATTTAAATAACATAACGTAACGTACTTAAACAAGTAATACTTCATTTTGACATGGGAACGATGGTTGCAGCGACATCTACAAAATATTTATTAACACACTCAGTCACGGCAGAGAGTTAAAGATCAACATTTTTCTAATTCATGTTTTTAGTACTTATTCCGACTAATAATTACTAGGAACATACTAACATCTGCATGTTTTATTCTGATTAATATATCGATTTTTAAAATAAAGTTTTTAAAGTGCACGTTTGGAAAAGCGATATATGTTATTAAAAATTTAGAAAACCAGACACTGACAGTTTCAAGAAAATCGAAAGCGTAGATTGAAGCGAAGAAAATAACCGCGTAACGTTCGTCACCGTGAATTTTCCGAAAAATACCTAAATGAAAAGTTACCGAAACAGAATAATTTTTTTACTACCTTAAATTAGAGTTTCATAAAAACAAGTTATTATTATATCCTGTTTTCATGAATGTTAAGTGCTTAAAATCATGTAATATATATTCTGATTTTCTATTTTATTTATATAATACAAGTTTTATTTTATACATGTGTCATGATTTTAAATGCAACGTTTTTGCAGTGATTGTCAACGTTTACCGAAAGATGCAGAAAATTCTCGACATCGAAGTCGAAAGTTACGGAGACTTTGTCGGTTTAAAATAAATAAAGTGTTTAACGCATGTTTTAAGAGCAGGATCTTGTCGGCCATATGATGGTAGGTGCTCTCGATGGAAGTTCCCTCTAGCGACAAGAAATTATCCCACTTTTATCATACTTAACTTATCCCAGTGGTGAAACTTTAATTGAAGGGGTTCTGGTGTAGCGTTCACACACCTGTCCCATGGTGAAAAAAAGCGTGATCAATGGTTTTACTTTAAATTTTATCAAAGAAAGGGGACAATGTACTTCTCCTCTTTCCCTCCTGTTTTTCACGTTAAATAAAAAATGCAACAAAATTCATTTTGTTTTTTATTTAAAACAAAAATATAATGATGTACCTACTCTGTTATTATATATATATTGTAATATTAAATAATTTCAAATGCTTATTTTTGGGTCGAATGATGTGCAATCAATATTTTTTTATTAGAATGCAGATCGAACGACGCAAATAGAATTCAAAGAAGTTTCGCCCATTTTGTTCCATTTCTTTGTCTTTACATGGTTTACTATTGAAAATATCCTCTCACATTCCGTGTTTGAATGAGGTAGTCTTAAAACTATTACCGCCAATTTCGAAATATTTTTGAATTTAAACTCGCCACTAAAATCTTGGGGCAGACTCAGATTTTCGAATTCCTAAATTTCTTCAGTATTGAAATAGAATGGTAAATTTCTCCATTCATTGATGCAAGCAGTGCAATCAACTAAATTCCTATATTGTTTAGATAGATTGGACAGTTCTAATATACATACCTACTTGCAGAAAGTTTATAATCTTAATTGCAGTGTTGTGACAGGTGCAGGTACAGATTTGGCAAACGTACCTAGGTACAGGTACAGGTACAAAAAAAATGTACCTTAGAATTTCAGGTACTTTTTAGGTACTTATTTATAATCATAGAAAATACAAATTTAGTAAGCCAACTCTTATTTGTGCGATCTCATTGAAAAACGATAGAAATAATTACAGCTATAAAATGCATGAAATGATTGAAATCAATCAACGACGCTACTATATTAATCCCTGTTGACACACACAGTAGCTGGTGTGAAGATATTAAAATTTATACAACTTTTGTAATTGCAGTTTATTGAGCAATGCTATTGTTGTTTATTGTATAAAGTGCATTATTTAATAATAAAAATAGGATTACTTCTTCTTAAATGTTTTTCGATCATTTGTACTTATCTGAGAAGACTTTGCTATTCGACGTATACGACACCTTAATTTTCGTTGAGGTCGTGCTTACAGCATTTATGTTATACCGTTATACTTATGTTCTCGGCTATGTTTATGTAATTTAGTATAATACAAACTCAAATATGTCATTTTTAGAATAAGTCATTAAGCACGTATTGTTTATATAAGCAGAAATACGATTCGTAATAAATTTTATTATAATGTCATTGTGTTATATAATCAGTTATAATTGTTTGCTTTTTCCTAGAACTCTCCAACTCTTTTCTCTAAAAATCATCTTCTATTTTATACAAATTATTACGTTTCGAAATTTATCGCATTCGGTTTGATACCCTGGCGTACCCTGGCTACTCATGTTAACAGTCCGATTGCATTGTTGTAAATGATTCATCCGAGGGCTGTCTTTAATTGTGCTGTCACTGCCTACATTTGCACTTTTAACAAGGAAGTTTTATACACATTAGCGGTACCCTTCGGCTATCATTAAGGAAAATATGCGTAGGTCATGTACTATTTTTGGAAGATTTTAGTAATTTCAAATGTGATTAAATCCGAAACAAATATATAAAGTGTACAATACATGTACGCTTAAAAGTACCTATTTTATTAGGTACAAAGGTACTTTCTAAAAAGTACCTAGGTACCAGGTACAGGTACATAAATTAAAAAGTACCTTTCTAGGTACTTAGTGTAGACGCTGACTGAAACGTGCCCGTTGATATAAACATACAAACATGGCATACATTGTATTAGGCGTATTCATTATTCATGCATTCTTAGTTCAGCTCTTGTATAATGTGTATTCTATTAAAAAGTGTGTTCGTATAGTTTTATAATTGAGTTTTAATATAGTTTACCTTACTAAATTTACTTAAGTCTACATCAGAAGTGGTCGAACTTTATACGCGGTGTTTAGTGCAAAAAAAATCATTTTAAAATGCCTAAGCAAAAGAAAAATGCAAAAAGACGTCACTCTACATCATCGTCGTCTAGTAGTACGACGACGTCTTCCTCATCGACAGATACCAGCAGCATCAACAGCAATAATGTCACGCATCAACACAAGCGTAAACGACAAAGAAAATTAAGACGAGGAAATAAATCTGTAAGTTATTACAATCCGTGTCAGTCCCACAACGAACAGCATAATTCAAGCATTACAATACCTAATATTATACCAGAATTCGATCCTAAATTAATGGAAGTTGTCGATTGGATCGACATAATTGAATATAATGCTAATATTTATAAATGGTCTGACAATTTTGTTACCTATCAGGCTTTAAATAAACTAAGGGGTACCGCTAAAACTTGGTATAATAGCTTTATTGAGAGTGAAATGGGGTGGTCTCAGTTTACTTGGGGAAATTGGAAACAAGTTCTTAAAACAACATTTAAAAGTACACGTAATGCTTATCAATTGCTTATGGATATTACCACTCACAAACCAACAGAAGGCTGTTCATTGTACGACTTTCACTTTGAACATTTAGCAAAAATTAACAAATTAAGATTACATTTTACTAACGCTGATAAGGTCTCTTTGATTATCGGTGCTATCAATGATAGCAATATAAGTTCAGCAGTTGAAGCCTCAGACATGAACGATCCTAGTGTTTTAGGCGCTTATTTAAAAAATAAAATATATACAACGAAAGACATTGCACGTCGGGGCACATTTAACAATATAATTAATCAGCCGAATAGCTCTTACATTAAAAATAATGGTTTCAACAAACCTAACAGCAGCAATCGAATTTGTAATTGTTGTGGTTCTACAGGCCACGATCGTGTCACATGTCCACACCGTAAACAAATATGTAATTACTGTAACGTTAAGGGTCATATAGAAAGAAATTGTTTACGTAGGCAAAAGCATGTTAGACCAAATAAAAATTTTAACACGGAAACTATTAAGTACTCGACAAATAACAATACTAAAACTAAAACCGTAAATCTTATTAGAAAAACAGATTTTTCATCTAAATTTAATAAACAAGTTTATATAAATGGTAATAATACTTTGGCGTTTATCGACTTTGGTAGCGAGTGTTCATTAATAAAATCTTCTATTGTTCAAAATTTTAAATTACAAATAAAACCTTTAAAAAATAATATTTCTTTATCTGGATTTTTAGGATACGGTACAGTTGTTACACAGTATACTGAAACTCTAACAAAAGTCGATGAAGTCGAATTAAACGTTATATATTATATAATTAATGATAGCGATATGGAGATGGACATTTTAATTGGCAGAAATTTCACTGAAAATAAAAGTATTATGTATTATCGCATTGATGACATTTTGTCCTTCGAATATAAAGTAAGTAACCCTAAGTGGTTACAAGACGTTAAACACGGGAATTTATTAGATTTTGATAAACAAAAATTTTATCAAATTTTACAAAACTTTCAAAGTTGCATATGTAAAAGTTTAAACAATCTTGGTAAGGCACATTCAGTAACCTTATCAATAGACTTAACAACCAATAAACCAGTGACTCATCGTGCTTACCGTTGTGCCGAAAAAGATAAAATTATTTTTCGAGAAATTATTAGGGAATTACTAAACGCGCATATAATTCAAGAAAGTAAATCTCCTTATTCAAGTCCAGCTTTACTTGTTAACAAAAAAGACGGTAGTAAACGGTTAGTGGTTGACTACCGAGGATTAAATAAAATAACGGTTAAAAATAGTTACCCTATGCCAATTATCGAAGAAATAATTGACAATCTTAACGGTGTAATGTTCTAACCCCAGATTCTACGCTAACTTCACATTACAGTTACTAAAATTCAAATCAGAGCGGGAAAACTTACAAATGGCTGCTAAAACCAACTTTCCCGCCAACACAAACCCGCCCCAAATTTAGAAAACGCGGTAAAGTTTAACATTACCCGGCAAAACCCACACAAACGTGATCGTCTAATAAGGCCCTCTGTTGTCTTAAGGAGACACGAATACACTTGCAGAGAACTGTAATCGGAAAGGAAGATCAAAACACACAGTAAACAAAAAGATATTTATTTAAAAGCTTCCTAAAATTTTGTAATTATTAATTTATTAATTAGCAACACAAGGCCAAAAAAGAGAATGGGCAGTTCAACGACGATTTGCGAGCAGAAAAGAACTCCCAAGAAAAACTACTCGCTTAAATAGACATTAATTACGCTGAACAAATTTAAGTATACAAATCACACAAAACTGTTGAAAAATATGCACATTTAACATAAGACCAGAAAATTTTGAACAGGACTTCGATCAATCTCAAAGCCTGTCGTTGAAATTACACATGTTTAAATGACGATACCAAAACTTACATAAACAAAGAACCCAAATCAACCCTGTACCCCTGATTTGATCAAATATTCAAAAACACAAATAATTACACAAATAAAACAAGTCAAGTGATAAAATAGCAATTGGCAACACAAATTAAATCCAAAACAGACATAAAATCACGAAATAGATACATAAAACATGTTGTACAGTTATAATGTTATAAACGCAAACAAAAGAACCACAAAGTTGCAAAGGTCTACACTTGTTACCTGCTTAGGCAAAAGGGATGAAAAATAACTGTCGATCATGAATCGTTATACTAAACCATAGGTCTGCCTATTTGGCCCGTAAAACCAAAGTAAAACAATGAACACAAAGGGTTGATATCTGGCATTTCTAGCAATTAACACACATTTAACATCTCAAAACATATAAAATTAAAACAGAAGTAGTATTAGTCTTAATACGGCCCCCCGCATAGGTACCAATATCACGCTCTCGTGCGAACGTGGGCTAGAGATGATTTGCTACCAAGCAATACGGACTTTAATTAAGTATATTTGGATAGTTACCACCGTATTGAAAGGTAGTCTTCAAGGCGGAAAATGTTAGTACAAAACATAACAGGTCAGTTCACACTTTGTTCATTGTTGGAAATGCCGTATTCAATCCCCAATTTAAAATTAAAACAAACCGCAAATCGACAGATCTACAGCAAATAAGTAACAATATTAACGCGGCCAAACAAAAGCAGGTAACAACTGTTACACCCTAGAAAGAAATTGCATGTACAACATATTTTAAAAATAAACAAATTAAGAATGAATTAAATAGTTAGCTAAATCAGATATGCATTAAAATAAAAACCGTACTACCTTGAAATAAAACACGTGGTGATATTACACACAAAGAGCAATAAAACAAGAATACTCAGAACAAAAAAATATGATGTTAACACTTCGAAGGCACGAACAAAGATTATGCTTTCCAGTCGAAAAAGATGCATCCCGCGCAAAAATGTCGCAAGAGCGATGTTGCCACTTGTTGCAGAATCGTGTGGTATGTTGCCAAAGCTTGCAAAATTTCGTAAACAGCTACTCTTTGGTTACCTCAACGGTTATAAATATTTTACTACCCTCGACCTGGCATCAGGATATCATCAAATTTACATGGATCCAAAATCCATCCCGTACACTGCATTTGTAACACCAGAAGGTCATTACGAATACCTTAGAGTTCCATTCGGTCTATGTAATGCTCCTTCTGTATTTCAACACTTCATGAATGAAATTCTGCAACCTTTTAGATCATTTCATGTTGTACCATACCTAGATGACATTCTTATTCCTTCAAAAACGATTTCTGAAGGCTTAGATTTATTAAAGAAAATTCTCTACGTCGTAAAAGAATATGGTTTAACCATAAATATGTCGAAATCAGTGTTTTTACAACAAACAATAACTTATTTAGGTTATGAAGTATCATTTAATGCTATCACTCCTTCGAATTCAAAAATCCAAGCTGTACTTCAGTTTCCTATTCCCAAAAATCAGCACCAACTACGACAGTTTCTCGGTTTAGTTGGATATTTCAGAAAATTCATTAAATATTTTGCCCGACAAACAGCTCCTCTCACAAAATTGTTAAAAAAGGATTCGACATGGAAATGGTTAAAAGATCATACAAAAATATTCGATACACTGAAACAAACTATTTGTTCCAAACCAATATTAACTATGTTTAATCCTAAACTACCCGTTACAGTGTATACTGATGCCAGTCAGGACGGTTACGCGGTAATTTTAGTTCAAAGGTACGACAATAAAGAAAAACCAATTGCATTTTTTAGTAAACAAACAGTAGGATCTGAGAAAAATTATCATTCTTTTGAGCTGGAACTACTCGCAATAGTAAAAACTTTGGAAAAATTCAGATATTACCTAACAGGAAGCGAATTTACAATAATTACAGACTGTAATGCCGTTAAAAATGCATTAAACAAACAAACCATTATACCACGTATAGCACGATGGGTTCTGTTTTTACAGGACTATTCGTTTCAAATCGAGCACAAAGCAGGTTCACAGATGCAACATGTTGATGCCTTGAGTCGAAATTTTCAACAGTCTGAAAGTTTCGAGTCAGAACAAATATTTTTAATTCGAGAAAGCGATTACTTACGGGAAGCTCAAGACCAAGACAATAATATTTTGGCAATTAAAGAGATTTTATTAAGCGGTGATATACAGGCAAATAAAGAAATATTCAATCAATACGATTTACGTGGCAATAAAGTTTTTAAATTAACTTCAACTGGTCGAAAGTGGTTAGTTCCAAAAAAATGTAGATGGCAAATTGTTAAAGCTAACCACGATGACATAGGTCATTTTGCTTTTGACAAAACAATTAAAAGAATTAAACAAAATTATTGGTTTTCCAAAATAAATAGGTTTGTAAGAAAGTATATAAAGTCTTGTTTATATTGCTTGTATCACAAAGAACATGGCGGAAAAGAGCCTGGTTATTTACATTCTCTTCCCAAGTATGCTAGACCACACCATACTCTTCATTTGGATCACCTTGGGCCTTTTATAGAAACGCAGAAAGGTAACAAATACCTACTAACAATTGTCGACGGATTTTCAAAATTCACTTACCTCAAGGCAGTACCAAATACGTCTACTATGCATGTTTTAGAAAAGCTAGAAGAAATATTTTCGGTGTTCGGTAACCCAAAACGATTAATAACAGATGCAGGTAAAGCATTTACCTCCATGGCTTTCAAAGAGTTTGTCGATAGTAAAGGTATTAGACAATTTGTAACTGCTGTGGGACTGTCCAGAGGAAACGGACAAGCAGAAAGAATGAACAAAACGATACTTGATGCGTTGGCTACTACAAGTGCGGACACCCAAGACAATTGGGATCAACAGATTTTACAAATTCAGCAAGGTTTAAACAGCACCAGACATCGAATAACAAAATACACGCCTGCAGAACTTTTGTTAGGTTTTCACCTTAGAACTGATTACGATATCCACGACATAGATAAAAAAGACATAGTAGATGTCACAAAAATTCGCAGAGAAGCAACTAACAACCTCGAGGAGAACAGGATAAAGCAAGACCTGTGCTTCAACAAGAAACGTATATCACCAAAAATATATCAAGTTGGCGATCTAGTGTTGACGAAAACTACTAGTTTTCCTGCTACCAATGAAAGCAAAAAGCTTCTACCAAAGTTCAGAGGTCCTTTTAAGATTGTAGAAGTACTACCAAATGATAGATATAGAGTAGCCGAGGATCGACATACGGAAAGATCTAGCCGTCCGTATCAAGGCATTGTTGGTATAGAGCACATGAAACTTTTTGAGTTTCAAAAAGACTAGGTAAGCGTATCTACGCAAATGTTGGCCTTTGCTGCCAAATGTTGGCCTTTGATGCCTAAAGTTAGCCCTAGCTGGCAAATGTTAGCCCTCGCTGGCAAATGTTGGCCCTTGCTGCCTAAAGTTAGCCCTAGCTGGCAAATGTTGGCCTTTGCTGCCAAATGTTGGCCCTTGATGCCTAAAGTTAGCCCTAGCTGGCAAATGTTGGCCTTTGCTGCCAAATGTTGGCCTTTGATGCCTAAAGTTAGCCCTCGCTGGCAAATGTTGGCCTTTGCTGCCTAAAGTTAGCCCTAGCTGGCAAATGTTGGCCTTTGCTGCCAAATGTTGGCCTTTGATGCCTAAAGTTAGCCCTAGCTGGCAAATGTTAGCCCTCGCTGGCAAACGTTGGCCCTTGTTGCCAAAAGTTAGCCGTAGCTGGCAAATGCTAGCCCCGGCTGACAAAATGTAGCTCTCGATAGCAAAAAGTAGAACTGACGGGTAAAATAGCTTTCGATATCTACCGGCAGTATGTTAGAACTAAAGGTCGCTTTCGATAGCTAAGAAAATCTTATTAACTCGTCTTTCATTTCATCATAGATACAATACTGACATATGTTTGTATATTTCAGTTTTATCGTTGGACCAGGTTTATACGCTTCGAGGACGAACGAGTTTGCAGGATGGCCGTGTAGACGCTGACTAAAACGTGCCCGTTGATATAAACATACAAACATGGCATACATTGTATTAGGCGTATTCATTATTCATGCATTCTTAGTTCAGCTCTTGTATAATGTGTATTCTATTAAAAAGTGTGTTCGTATAGTTTTATAATTGAGTTTTAATATAGTTTACCTTACTAAATTTACTCAAGTCTACATTAGGTACACAAAAACTACCTAGGTACTTGTACCTAGGTACATTTACCTAGGTACATCCCAACACTGCTTAATTGGTGAATAGAAGCTATAGTTAATTAACAATTTAAGTTATGTATAACTTCGCAGGAAGTTTACATTCTTAAATTTTGCAAAAGTAAGTGATAAGCTTTCTAAGTATTTTACAACCATCGACCTGACAACATCGGAAAGCTACGCTTCCCTCTGGACGAGGAATCTGTATACTTTCGCAATGTGTTTGTTTGTCTCAAACATGTAGAAAAGGAAGTACATTTGTTTATGTTTACTGTACGCACTACTTGTCAAATTATGTTGACACACTTATAACCTCAAATTTTAGAATCGGTTCTAGCAGGATTATTTGAAGTACGTAAATGTTAAAATTAATTGAATCAAACGTTAACCATGGAATATATAAATAAAATGTATCTTTAGGTTGCAATAGGAATATGTAAAAATAAACAAACAAAATGGTCGTTTGACAAGTAGTGCGTACCGTTTGTTGACAAATACTATTTCTATCTCTTACAATGTTGTCATTATGTTGTGTACACTTTTCAGCCTATGATTACTCGTCCATAGGGAAGCGTAGCTTCCGATGTTGCCAAGTCGATGTTTACAACATAACTTCATCTCTAATTTAAATTCACCGAAAGTTAATAATACCTGTTTAAAATTCCCATTGGAAAAATGGTATCTCTAAAAAAAAATTAAAAATGCACTGAAATATTTGTGACTGTTATGAAAACGTTAAACAATACGGTATATATATTTCCAGTAATTGACTTCTACGTTTTTTTGTGGACAAAAATATTTCTGCGCGTCCGTCAGGAGAGTATTAAAACGAGCATAAAAACGTATAACCTACAAATTTAAAAGTTGAAAATTTTACTGTTTACTGTTATCAGCAAATATATGCAATAGTCACACACGGTGCAATAAGCGTAGAAGTTCATCGTTGTGTGAAAATATATGAAATTGTGTACTTTACTTATAATAAATAATTGCCCAACCTTTAAAAAAAGTCGGGCCAACAAAAATTACTTATAGACTCATTTGAGTTGTTCCTCTCCACGGAAATCTTTAGTAAAAGGCGAAAGATTTATTCGCTAACTGAAAAGAAACCAGAGTAATTCAATTACCGTAACGTAACGTATTTAAGCAAACACCAATACAGATGGGCATGGGAGCAATAACTTGAACGACATCTACCAAATATATTATACATTAACTTTGCCACGGCGGATAATTCAAATAGCAGAAAGTCGAATATACGAATAGAATAGAAATAATTTTACACCTTCAATAAGGAAAAAAATTTTGGTTGACGTTTTTGGGTCTAACAATTTGTATTGATTAAGAACTTATAATAACTAATCAAGAATTTTTGAAATAGTTTTTAATGTACACCTTGTTTGGCTTAACGATAAATATGAGTAAGAACCAATATTTGCATTCAAGTGACTGGCGATTCCAGTCGAAAGCCTAGAGTGAAGAGCGAACAATAGCGGAGTAGCGTCGTGAACGTAAATTTTTCAAAAAAAAAATACATAAATGCAATGGATTGCCCGTGTGCAATAACTATTTACCTTGTCTATTTATAAGGAAGATTTTTATTAACAAATACAATAATCTATAATAAACACGCCAAAATTAAATATAAACCAACAAGTTGTACATGACATTACCTATGATGAATTACATTTTTGCACGTAGGTATTACATTACACACCTTTATTACTTTAAGATATGAGATAAGCAACAACGATTACAATTTTGCAATTTGTATTGCACTTCAATTTATTTCAAAATTACATTTACAGTAAATATGTAGTAGTATAGTTTAACTTAATGAAAATACTCAACCCAAACAAGTCTCAAATTGATTATCTTTTTTTTAGAATAGTATCTTTGAACAAATACATGTAAACAGCATGGAAGTAACCAGTTGTTAGGGTTTCATGATTATGGCGAGCTAAATGTTATTTAACATATTTAAATCTTTTCGAGGAACATACACAATCAAGTCGTGGGTAGAACAATCGATAATAGCAGTCAGCATAATGAATTTGCATTTCTAAAATTATTTCCAATCAAGCAGAATTATAGAACAATGAAAGTTTCAGACAAGATTAAATCGATTACGCGATAGCTATTGAAAATCAAGAACAAAAAAAAGCTTTTCTATCAGACAAATATGATTTATTTAAATTCATGGACATCGTCTAATAACGATGGTAACAAAATTAATCATTTTCAGGGGTGGATGAGGTAACCTCACTTAACCTAAACCGACCTGGGAAATAAAGAAAGCGGCCCAAAGAAAATGTCGATACAGGCCGAAAATTTTGCGTTGGTTTTATATTCTACCGGCACGGGGGAAAAATTCCCATTTTCCCCTTGCGCTCATCCACCGCTGATTATTTTACATAAATCCTAATACAAATATATGTATAGATATCAAACACTGATCTACGCCAAATTTAGTGTTTGCATAAATAGTGTTGGCAGCATCAAACAAAACATTATCTGGGAGTTCTGGGACAATTTATAATTTTTGTATAACCCGAAAAATCTTTGTTTACTTTTTAAACTTCTTTTAAACGTGTAAAATGAAAGCAACAAACTGTTGTTTCGAAATTTTGTTCAAAGATTTGGACTACTGATAGAAATCAGGAATATAATTGCGAGAATGAAATATTAATTGATTTAATAAAAAATTATGATCACCTAGCTGTACAGTAGTAAAAATTATAAAGATGCAGGCATGAAGGAAAATTCTTTTTTTTAATCTTCTGGGTAGTTAAACCATATACATGGTTTGAAGTGCTAGTAAAATAATATCATCCATACTGTATTAGGTTATTACAAATAACCATCGACCTGGCAACAACGGAAAGCTGCGCTTCCCTCTGGACGAGTAATTACAGGCTGAAAAGTGTACACAACATTGTAAGAGACAGAAATCGTATTTGTAAACAAACGGTACGCACTACTTGTCAAACGACCATTTATTGTTTGTTTACTTTTACATATTCCTATTACAACCTAAAGATGCATTTTATTTATATTCCATGTTTAACGTTTGATTCAATTAATTTTAATATTTGCGTACTTCAAATAATGCTGCTAGAACCGATTCTAAAATTTGAGGTTATAAGTATGTCAACATAAATTGACAAGTAGTGCGTACAGTAAACATAAACAAATGTACTTCCTTTTCTACATGTTTGAGACAAATAAACACATTGCGAAAGTATACAGATTACTCATCCAGAGGGAAGCGTAGCTTTCCGATGTTGTCAAGTCGATGCAAATAACAGTTTAAATATAACCCGTTTGCTTATTTTATGTCTTGGCATATTAAGTTTATGCTAGTTTTTAAGCGTTACTTTTTGTTTAATGCTTTACGCGCAGACGTAGACGACTCAAGTCATAGAGAAAACCAAAGATAATGAGAAAACTGAAGTGAACAAACATTTGAAAGTCCTTTCATTGTTAGGTTGGTCAAGTTACTTGTTGAATACCTAACCACATGATAACAACGATAACAACCATAAGGGACACTCAGTACTTTCCCGCGCAAAAAAATTGATAGTGCATACGCTAGTTTGCACACATAAGAATATGGCGGTCGTTAATTTATTGTTTCTGGCAAGTAGGGCGGGTTTATGAAACTTCTTTGTGGTTTATGCTTAATTCTTAATCCTTAATCCATTAAGCATAATTCTTAACTTTTAAAGCATTCTCCTAAACATGTTTTATGCAAATACGTAATTCTTAACCTGTTAATAAATACAAAACAACAAATAACCTCACTTGATAGGTTCCAGCTGATAGTAAATACGCTCCACGCATGCGTTTATGTAAAAATTTCTTAATTCTTAATAGTTGAAAGTTGGGAACTTTCAAGGTTATGTTATAAGAATTATGACAACGAATTAGGAATTAAGGAAGTACATAAACGCTTTCATTAAATATTCCACTTTTATCTTTTTATTTTCTAAGAATTATGAATTAAGATTTAGCTATTACGCATAAAGAAGTTGCATAAACCCGCCCTAAGGTTATATTTGGAATTCTTTTGTATTTACATCTTTTATGATAAATACACGTCAAGGATTTACGAATGTAGTACTTGAGTGCAATACAAACAATTATGCTTATGATAAACAATTTCGTTTATTGAAAATTATAGTGACAAAAAATGTCATTACTTAATTTATATTTGTTAAAATTCGTATTGTTAGCTGCACGGTGTAATAAATTAAAAACAAATAATACTAATAATACAGACTAGATTAAATACCACAGCATTCTTTTCCTATAAGAAAATTGTATCGTCAGAATTTTTTTAAATGCACAATAATTAAGATGATAAAATCATATAAATTACTTTCCAAATGTGGTCAGCTTAAACAGATAACTAAATTACATTTCAATTATATCTAAGTTAGTTAATATAATCGTTTGTTGTCGAAAAAAATGCACTCTACTAAAAGAAATTAAATCTGGTGCTACACCATTTTCAAAATGGCCCAAGGTCACTCATTTTCCGGACTGAAATATCAAAGGTGCCGACAGAAGTGTCCTTATAGTTGTTATTATGTGACCTAACTGACCAAAAACATATTTCGTCTACAAGGCTTTTTCGTCTTTGCGATTTTATCTAATGCAGTTATTGTTTTCTTGATTAACCTGGCAAGAAATTCTGCAGCACACAACTATAACCATGAAAGTGCTGTCGAATATGTACACTTCTTCCAAATCCAATAGTATTTTACAATAAATTTCGGTGTTTTTCTGACGCATCACAAAATTCATCCATCCACTCTGATGTTTCTTCTTGTAATTGATGCAGCGCAAAATTGTGATTTTATTTCTCATAGATTAATTTATCTTCAAATGATGACTATTGATGTTGTAGTTGCGTTAGTATTATTTCATCACATTCTAACTTTAACGCAATTAAAAATAAGCGGCTTGGTCACAGAATTTAAAAAGGCGTATTTCGTGACGGTGCATTTAATCTTTGTATGACCTCATGTTTTTGAATTAGAAATGAGACAATTCATTTGGTTGTTACTGCACACGCCGTACATTTTAGCAAGATAAAAACGTAACATTCACAAAGACGCTACAAAATATAATATTTAAGTTACAATCAAAAGTTAGATATTGATTATTGAATGACAAAGTCAATTCTATGCATACAAACGATGATGAAGTTGATCGAGTTTTGACATTTCGAACAAGTAAGTTTTTTTGTAGCTGAAATCAAATATGGTCTTAATGTCATCACATATAATCCTTTTTTTTATATACAACTTTTACAAATGCTATTTTTGCGCTTCATTCATAAAAACAATAAAATGTAGGTTAAAGCAATTATCATCAATGCAATTAATGAAGCTTGTAAAACTTGTAAGAATGTTACTGGGCGTTAAACATTTTAATTTTACAAATCCTTAATAACGCTGGAAACTAATAATCTAATAACATCCAAAATTTCTTTTTACAAATAATTAAAAAACAAAAATTCGGTTAAAATCATTAAGCAGTTTTATTAGTTTTATAATTGCGCAATGTTTTTACGATGTAACGGAATCTGAAACTACTACTATTATAAACTACCGATACGAAACGAAGACTGGATAAACCCAACTGAATAATTAACACAAAAGCTGTTTGACAATAATTATATATTCCAGTTTATTAGAAACAATTAAAATTACACAATATTGGTGTAAGGCACTCTAATATATAAAAAAAATTATTCATGCAAATAAATAGAAATTGCGCCGCAATTAGACAAAAATTAATTATTTTCAAAATCAAAATATAAAAATCTAAAGGTAAATAAAAATTGTTAAAATATGGATTTAACAGCTAAGATCGTTCAACTGCAATTGCGATACCCATTCCTCCTCCAATGCATAATGAAGCAACGCCTTTTTTCAGATTTAAACGTTTTAAGTTGTACAGTAACGTAACAAGAATTCTGGCACCAGAAGCACCAATGGGATGTCCAAGTGCAATTGCGCCTCCATTTATATTCACTTTATTAGAATTGAGATCTAATTGATCAAGTACAACTAATGATTGTGAAGCAAAAGCTTCATTAATTTCATACAAATCTACATTGTTTGTACTCCAATTAGCTTTCTTTAACACATTTCTTATAGCGTGTATTGGTCCAAGTCCCATTTCCATCGGATCTAAACCAACTTGAGCAAACGCAACAATTCGAGCCAAAGGTTTTAAATTATGTAAATTTACTTGTGCTTCGTTACAAACAATAACAGCTGCAGCACCATCGTTTATACCAGAAGCATTAGCTGCGGTAACAGATGGATTCTTTGTTGGATCTCTTTCAAATGCGGGAGACAATTTTTTCATTTTCTCCATAGTCACATCATGTCTAATGTATTCATCTGTTACAATTTCTAATGGTGGTTTGACTTGAATTACTGGTACAATTTCGGCTTTAAAATGACCTTCTTCAACAGCATTGCTCGCTTTCTTCTGCGATTGGAAAGCAAAATAGTCTTGGTCCTCTCGGGACACTTTATATTTCCGTGCTACATTTTCAGCAGTCATACCCATATGTACCGAGTTAAATGTATCAGTTAAACCGTCAATTATTAAAGTATCTTTTAAATCTAAGCTACCAAATTTAACTCCAGCTCGAAGATGTGCAGAGTGATGAGCCATACTCATACTCTCTTGTCCACCACATACAACTACTTCAGAATCACCATTTTTCACTGCTTGATATCCTAAGCAAACTGCTTTTAGACCAGATCCGCACATCATATTCACTGTATATGCAGGTACATCTACGGGAATACCAGCATTTACGGAAGCAACTCGTGCAGGATTTTGACCTTGTCCCGCTGTTAATACTTGCCCCATTATTACTTCGGAAACGTTTTGACCAGAAATACCAGCTCGTTCTAAGCAATGTTTTATGACAGTACATCCCAATTGTGTAGCTGAAATTTTTCCAAACTGACCATTTAGCGAACCAATTCCTGTTCTGCAAGCAGACACAATGTACACATCATTTAAAGCCATCGTATCACAACTCCTAAAATACAAAATTTTAAATGCCTTGAAACAATAAATTTAAAAAGTACCAATTTGTTGAAACGAAACGAGGATACACGTGGACTTATTCTAGTACCGTTATCAAGTATTATCTAACTGTTTTTTAAAGTGAAAATCTCTTATAAGCAAAACTCTGCAGCGGCTACGAGTGCGCATCATAAAATTTCGTTTTTATCACGAACGTGACATACTTTCGGGTTTTATATTCGCGTGATTCATCTAGAATACTTCTATCTTCAACTTTAATTTTATCAAGTTTATTTCAACATTTTAGTTCGAGTGATGAAAGAAATATTCTTTTAGGTTATGTAAAGATACGAACGTACGCGGACGTGCAATTTCAACATTATTTTTGTTAAATAGAAGAATGATTTTATTGTAGTGTTTGATTATAATCTTGTAGACACTGTATTTACCGTATTTGCAGTAACAGAATATACAGAATGATATGTAATTTATTTGTACAGGACGCAACAACGAGGTAGTGCTAATCAAAGATGTGATAGTGCAGTTCCAATAGCATTACGAATCAGTAATCATAATAAATAATTATGAAAGTATTACACTATTACACTTTTTTTTAAATAATAAAGTTTCTCAAATCCACTAATTACATATATTATTGGCTGCATAAGCGCGATTAGTTAATTCCGTAATCTTCGTAACTGTAACTGCCTAGGTGGTTTGATTGATATCGTTCAATTCAATCATTAAATCATAGTCTGAACGTCCAAGGGTTACATTTCAATTGGACTTTTAAGTTATTTACAGAACTGAACACACGTAAAACTCATCCTCATGATTATCTACAAATTAAAAAAATTGGTTTGCCGTAGAGCAATCAGCATGATTAAAACTTTTGCATTCTAATACTGAACTAGAAACTGAAGCACTATTACATGCAAGAATTGAAGAATCATTGATGAAAAGGATAGATATTTTTTTAGAGCAAATATAAAATTCACGTAACAAAGACTAATTAAAGAAATTAGTATATCTCTTTTGCTTAAGCAAAATTTTTATTATTAATTAGACCAAAAATCTTATGTCGTTTTTAAAATGGAAGTATTCGCGGAAACATTTAAGGATCCTCGCATCTCAAAGCTGTTTGGTATTGTGAAATTATAGATGAACTATCGATAACACTGTTTAAAATGCTGAGATACCAACTAATAACGATAATCAAACAGTGAAGTTCATTGTTTATCGTAAAGTCAGGGTCATTGTGTATTACGGTTAGCAACACCAAATTTACTTGTAGAGAAACGTGACCCATTTTCATAGTGTTATATCGCATTTCAATTTTTTTATATTTTCCGTGAAATTTTAATCAACCATTGTTTGATTTAGAGTTAAAAAATAAATTCCATTAAGCATAATGTACATGTAAGAACCAGGCCCGCCGCCCGCGCCTAGCAGGTTTGGCGCCCTTGTGCAAATTTTAAATAACGCCCCAAATTTGTATTACGTTCATGTGTGTGAGTACAAATACGGGTTAGGTTAGGCGTTATTATCCACTATTGAAAAATAATTAAAAAAAGTAACAAGTATTTTTTTCAACTTTTTGACCTAATTCTAATTGTTCGTTTTCAGAATAATTTTTTAATTTATCAATATTCCATAAAAACGCGAAATTATTAGACTAAGAAGAAAAAAATTGGAATCTCGCATCCACTGATGTTATGATTACATCTAGAGCATTAACAAAAACAATCAACTTTGAACTTGAAAGTTTCGTCGTGAATCGGTTCATCGTCACATTCATAATCAAAATGTTTTTTTTATTTTTCGCGGTCTTAGACCTCTTTGTTTTTTGAATTTAAGTTCTATGTCTAAGCTGGATGCTATTTCTTTAGCATCAATCAATAAATCATTAAAACCTTTATGGGAGCGATAAGTTTTCAACAAATTATTTAAATGATTACAACACTGAGCAATATCAAAGTTCGGTTACTTAAAATATTATACCACAATATAAGAATGCAAATGAATTCAAAATTTTGCAATTGTTTGGTCAACAATGCGGCCAAATTTTTTACGTTATTTTTAAAGTTTCCATCGCTTATTTCAAACAGAGCGTCATAAACCTCCCCAAGTTGATACCTTAAAGGAGTTATTGCATCTATTCTACTAAACGATCAAGTATCCGATAAAGGTTTTAAAGTTAAACTTGTTACATTAGATACATTAGATTTCAGAATTGACCAGCGTTTAGTAGAAGCTGAAAAAAATACAAACAGTTCTTGAACTAAAGAAAAAAATGGATCCTCAAAGTATTCGATTTTGCGGCATCATTGACGACTAAATTTTGTGTATGATTGCAACAAGGAACAAAGAAATCTCGCGGATGTGAAATCCTAAATTGTTTTTGTAGACCATTATGCCTACCACGCATATTTGCCCCATTGTTGTAACCCTGACCCCGCAAATCGTTGATATTTAAGCCTTCTTTCTCTAACGCCGACAAAAGAAATTTTGTCAAGCCTTCACCCGACACATCATCTATAGGACATTAAATAATAATAAATAATAATTCACAAATTAATATTAATTAATTAATAAATTAACAAATCTTATACAAACTAAAATTTGTTCTTGGTGACTAGAGTCAGCAGTGCAGTCTAATAATATGGAATAATAGTTTGCCTTTTTCACCGAACAAGTTGATTACTTCATTTTGTATTTTATTCCCGAGATAGTTTTTGTGATATTTATTTGAGACCGTTTTGTATGATCTGACACAATCGGGTCGAATTTGGAAATCATTTCTATGCATTTTAAAAAGTTACCATGGTTTTTCTCAAACAACTTATTACTACTTCCACAAAAAGCTAAATTTTGCTGACCTAAAAACTAAATCACGTAGAAAATTCTTTCTATAACAGCTTGCCAGTATTTAGTTTCTCTGTTTATTACATTTTGAATTAGAGAATCAATTACTTCATTTTTATTAAAACGGTTAGAAAGATCTAGCAATTTTAGAACATTTTCGATTAAATGCTGCCAGTCATTGTAACGAGATTCATCACTAAGGCAAACAGATTTCTGTCATTAAAATATTGCAACAGAAACAGTAAAGTAAATTTGTTGTTTCGGAATGCAACAACCAAAAACGCACAATTTTTTCTTTGTTCGGTAGAATTTTAAAAAAGTAACTATTGGAAAACTTATGCCCCAACCCCGAACTATCTCTCGGAAAAATATCCTTTTTGTTTTGATAATAAGCAGGGCCACGTTCTACTAATTCTTGAATATTACGAGGACGTAATTTCGTTGGTCATAGTGCAGCATCTTTCAAAAGTTGACTCATATTTTCCGTTCTGGTAATTTTTGAAGGTGCTTTCTAGAAGATAAGTTTCTTGTCTGCTGCTGATACTTGTTTCAAATACAGGTTCAAAATATTGGGATTCAGCTGTATTATTGTTGTTATTAATATTTGGCAAAGTCGACTCGGGTATTGAAAAAAAATGCCTAATTTTGACATGGTTTTCCAGTTCATCCTCTCTTTTTCTTTTATTCAGCAAATTTTGGTATCCATACAATTTCTTCTTTTTTTCTGACATCCTGTATACTGTAAAGTAATTAATACGTAAACAAATGGACTAATTATTCATGAAAAATGGAAATGTTTCGACGTCTCAAACTCAAACTCGAAAGTATTTTCTCAACATTACTTCTTTCAAGTTATTTCAAAATTTATAAATTTTAATTAATAGTAATATTAGTGCTTATCAATTATTCTGTTTGAATTTACTTTAATTAACAATGATATTTATATAATTAAATAAAAAAAGGATTTTTGAGATGCAAGTTTTTGACTTTTGTTTTAATAAATCTAAAATAAAAAATAAATTTTAGATGAACTCGCCTTAATTCACAACACAAAACACACCACTATAAAGTCTGTAAAACTACAAACAACTAAAGTTTCAAAAGCAGATATCTTTTACCCCATGCACCTTTTCACTTTGCTAAGTTAATTATCGATCGGGCATTAGGTAACAAATGAAACCGCGACCGATGCAGCGCTTAAATTTATAAATGTTTCGTGCATTGCAAGCACATGCAGGGAAAAAAACGCTTGTTTGCTCGTTGCCTCGTTGCAAGCCAATTTTCAAGCTCAAACATGAATAAAATCAAATTTGTTTGAGTTCACACAATTCATGTTATCATGTTACGTATTACGTATTCGATCGAATAAATGCTATTATTATATACTATCATTTGGAAAATATATTATTTTTGAGAAGTAATTCGGTTCCCTCGTCTCAAAGAGTAAAAATTAAAAAAACAAATAAATAAAAAACAATGTAATAGCTAGCAATTCCTTACTGGTTTTTTGTCATTATAAATTTTGTTTTGACAATGTTCTTTGTTGCTTTATCTTTTTGTTTTACTTTTGAGTTTTGAGGCTTTTCGGCGCCGTCCCTCACCACACGACTTTGCCTTTATGAACGGCGCGGGACTGTGTAGAACTTTGAAGTTTGTATGGTGTACTCACAAAACCTTACGTTAAATTAAAAATAAAATAATTAAAAAACACCATTTTAAAAACTTCATATAAAATTCACATTCAAACCAATAAAAAACCTATATTCTTCTATTGGATTTTATAAGACATGATTGAAATTTATGCAGTAAGATAAAAACATATAACTATGGTCTATTGTTAATTTACATGTATACCTATAGGCAATTTAAGGGGGGTTTAAAACGGCAGCTTTGATGCGTTGCAACTTGCAAGCCTTTATAAAATTCGCTTTTTTGTTGAAAGTATAAGAGCGAGAAGCTTAAAAAACTGAAATAATTACAAAAGCTAGTTGTATAAGGTGTTCTCTAAAATTAGATAAATTTCTCAAGGGAAAGAGCAATCAGCAACACATTTCATTTCCTGTCGCGTTTCTGGTATAGTCATACATTTTTAAATAATAATATTTAGTTTCATGTAAAAATTGTATATTTATAAACTAAAGACACATATCTAGGGCGCACTTTGTGTCACTTTTTGCAAATAATCGATGGTACGTTTACCATGTGTCCTCAAAAGAAAACCATAGAAACCATTACATAGTACCTACCCAATCAAAAAGGAAACGTTTTTTTCATGTTTTAAAAACGTTACAACGTTTTAAAATAGTCCAAATAAAAAATGTTTTTCAAAAAAATATTTTTGTTGCATTTTAAAAATATTTCATTTAAACATTGATATTGAAATATTTAAAAAATGTTTTCTAAAATATTTTTTAGTAACATAAAAAACGTTTTAACTTTATTGGAAATTATAGGTTTGCTTGCCTTTACCTATACACTTTTTTCTTTTATATATTGTAACAAAAACAAAACTATATAAAATTTTGTTACATATTATTACTAAATACATATTACACGTTTTCATTTTTCTAAAAACTTTCTTGCAAATTTGAAATAAGTACTTAATAACCGCGTTTGCGCAAAGTGCCAGTATCTGCTGGTATCTGCGTAAAAAGATAGCGATTTTGTATGTTATAATTGCATTATATTTTAAGCTTCAACGAATCAACAACTTCCATAGTATTAATCGTTATGTTGTGTAATGTATTGTTAGTGTATCAGTTTAATTTGCGTTCGAGTGAAACTCAAATAGATATTTTAAGTATATGTCAGCATTTATTTTGATGGTACGTTTTTCTTTGCTTTTTTGTTGCAAAAAATTTTGCTGAAGTATAATGTTATTTGTTACAGCAGTGGTACACTAAAACGTTCATTCTATGTATTTCATGATTTCCATTCTTTGTGATGTTTTAAGGTTATCAAATTGATATGATGTTGGCCAAATGGAAGATTTGAACGTGCACAATAACCAATTAATCTTGGTATGTAATTTTTACTTTCCTATAAGGAAAGTATAGCGATCGCATTTTTTTTTTAATTTTTTTTTAAGTATTTTACGTTTCAAGGTCTCCTGAATCAGAAAAACGTATTTTTGACAAAAAAAATTTAGGTGTCTGTGTGTAACGTTGTACCCACGATAACTTTCGAACCGAAAGTCCTGTAACGAAATTTAGTATGGAGCTGGCTTTTCATATTCTCTCGGTTCTATCAAAAGATGGGTCTGATAAAGAAACCGGAAGTGGGTGTATCCGCCATTTTTAACAGTTTTTCTTATATAATTTTGTACGAATGTAAATTATTCGAATTATTTTTATAGTTTCTTATCGAGACAATACTTCCTAACAATTTATTCAAATAAAAATTTTTTCTATTATTAACAGTTTATTAGATATTTAATTTTACAATTTAAAGTGAATTTCATTATATAATCTAGGATCGAATCCTGCCTGCAACGATTTAAAAAAAAATATTTTTTCTGCATAAGTTTACGTTTCAATGTCTCCTAAGTCAGCAAAAAAATATTTTTGACAAAAAATTTTTGGATGTCTGTGTGTAACGATGTACCCACGATAACTCTCGAACCAAAAATCCTAGTAACTTGAAATTTGCGATAGAGCTGGATTTTCATATTCTCTCGACTTTATCAAAAGATAGATCTGATAAAGATACCAGAAGTAGGTGTATCCGCCATTTTGAACAGTTTTTCTTATATAATCAATATATAATCAAACAGAAACTACGATCTAACACTTATAAATTACAAACACAAATCACGACTACAAAAGCAATTTCGAACATAAAGCAATGAAGCAAATCACACAGAACAAACGCCTCTGATTTACCTTGAAAACATGGCGACTACCCAAGCGCCAGATAGAATGCGCGTACTTTCCCCTTCCACGAGAGTTGTTCCTCTGAATTGTTTTGTACTTTGTGGTATAACTAGATAAAACCATTGTATAATGCTAAAACTAACAGCCAAATATGTCAGTATTTTAAAATTAAAGCAAGTATAACTAAACTTACATTTATACCATATTGCAATATTAAAAAATAGCGTTGATTATACATTTTTTATACATTAATGTAACATTTGTAGAATATTATAAATATATATATAAATATTATTTTTTAAACATTTTTAGAATGCTTTTCTAATATTGACTTTGCAACGAAATTCTGGCCATTACGACGTTTTTGCAATGTTTTTAAAAATGTAAATATGTATATCTTTTATAAAACGTTGAAAAAAACATTTCAAAAATGTTTCCTTGTTGATTGGGTTTCAACGCGTGGTTGACAAATCGTATTGGTTGAAATTACTTGCAACATTTTATAGCATATTATTTAAATGTACCGAGAATCACTTTAACGCAAAAACCAATTTTTTTTGTCTTCACTAAATGTGTTTATTTTATATCGAAAAGTGCCGCAACCTATGTAAAATGTATCTATAAAAGCTTCCTGTAAAAAGGCATACAAAGGTTTATTTTTTATGATTATAAGCGACTTTCGGCTTGGACCGCGTCGTAGTTAAACACCCAGACTTAGGCTTGGTCCTAGTCTCTCCTTGAGAGCCAAAACAAGAAGTAGAACTTGGCCTTTGTCCTATTGTCGTTCGTGAACCCAAGCAAACTGACGTTTCGCAAGACATTGCAGCTTGCGTCTTCAGAGTGGTAAATGTCACTGAAGGAAAAAATGTAAGTGACGATATTTATACCAATAGCGATTAACGTGATCTTTGTCTTAGAGGATATAATACTGGTACCCAAGATTTGATGAGTCTTAAACCGTCTTCTCGGTTCATATTACATGAATGTTTTTCTATTTCCACAGCTTCGTGGATTAGTCTGGGAAAGTAGAAAGGAGTTCTAGCCAACACTTTAGTTTGGTCAAAGTTCAGCGTGTGTCCTAGGTTCCACACGTGTTCTGCCACTGCTGATTTAGTAACTCTGTGGTGTTTTTTTAGATTTATTTTTTGTTTTCAAATTTATGAAGTTTGTGGCATTCTGATGATAATTTCTAGCAATATCTATATAAAAACAAATATTCAAAAAATAATTCCTCTAAAAAAAATATTATTATTAACAGTGGTTTATATCTTTTTAGGTCCCTTTTTTTCAGATAATAGTATGAGTGAGCCGAAGAAAAAGACGATACGGTGTTGAATATATGAAATATGACTACTCTGTCACCAAGAAATAGTATTTTGCCTATGTGTCTCCTATGTAATAAAACGATTCAATGAAATCTTCTAAGCTTAAGAAACATTTAATAAAAAACCATAGTCACAAAAAAGATAAGGATTTTAAAGTTTTTCCAAACTATCAAAGAAAAATATTTGAAAACACCGACCTTGCAAGAACTCATAGGGACAACATTTAAGAGAGATGGCGATGGACTGCGTGCGTCTTATAATATTTCTTTAAAGACTGCGAAGTCCGTATTATAAAAAAAATTCCACTGAGCAGTGGCGGCTTCTCTATTAGGTCATTTGGTCAATGACACTCCAAAAATGAATAAGAATGGTATTTTATTTGCTTTAAAATTACAGAATATTTGCGTTTACATCAAATTATCAGCGTTTAAATTTCATGCGTTCAAATAATTGTCAATTTAAACGCAACGGATACGAAAGTTTGCGAATTTACCCGAGGCTGAAACGAACTTGTACCCGCATTTACATTATATTACGATAATAGTTGTTGTAATCAAGAGTGATACACACATAATACAATTTTATGCGAGTTAGAAAAGAAGATAACTAAATGTTTAAATACTTTCGCAGGGTTTTCAGCCGGGCCGCCTACGCCAAAGACAATACTTAATGCAATTATCTTTGAGTGCAATCCTTACATTACAAGACGTTAAAAAATGAATAGCTAATAATTGTTTACACATTTAGAATTTAAATTTAATGCTCGTCCTCATCCTTTACTTCAAATTCGACCAATCAGTAAACATAAAAATAAAGAAGTTTACAGTAATTTTAAAAAAATTGTGTATGATTCGTTAGATTGGATTTGTGGATTTGAAATAAATAATAGATTTTAGTGTTTTATGTTTACTGTTTTCAGATGATGCATTAATTATTATGTTGTAAAAATAATGTTACGGATTTATAACATTTAAAAGTAAAAAGGACTTGTGAAGTCAATTAAAGACTATAATGAAAAAGTTTGTAAAAGTAAAAATAGATACATATATTAAATAAAACAATTGATTGACTTTACATATGACTACAGTGGAAAGAGAGCGATATTTCTCTGTGTTAAAAAGAATTCAAACATTTTTACGCAATTGGCAATACTATGAGTCAAGAAAGATGTGTACATTTCTATGCTAAGCATTGAAAAATCATTGTAAATTTTAATGAGCTTGTTATTGATTATTTTGGTAATTATAATTAAAGACCAATATCCTTAATCTTAAACATAATTGATCTTAAATATAAATCACGTTACTATAAGAATGTTTTTTAGCCTTTTTGAGATCATTGCGTTTTGTTTTAAATGGCCCTCTTGTATGATTGACCACCATCAGCCGCCACTGCCACTGAGTAATAATAGTGTAAGAAGAATAAGGATAGACGAAATAACTCAGTGTGTAGAAAACTCTTTATGTGACTACTTAAAAGCATCTGAATTCTATATATATAGCTTGACGAGTCAACATTACCATAAAAGAAGCTTTACTTTTAGATTATGTGAGATTTGTAAAAGAAAAAAAAATTTCCCAAGAATTGTGATTTCCTAAATGTTTGGAAACTGATACGAAAAATGAAACGTTATTTACTGAATTGAAAATTCGATGTAAAAGCTATACCCCTAACTAATATCATCTTCGTTGCTACTGACGACGCTCCGTTAATGATAGGACGACACCAAGGTTTTCTGACATACTTAAAACAAGCTATACCGAATGTATTATCGGTACATTTGTATCATTCATTGACATCATTTGGACGCAAAAAACCTTTGTGAACGTTTGCATGAATCACTACATTAATGCCTTAAATGAGAGATGATTCGCTCACCTTTGTTTGGAAAATGATGACTAATCGTTTACTGTTTAGTAAAGAAGTATGTTGGTTATCTAAAAGTGCATGTTTGGATCACTTCTATTCGCACTTTGATTCATTGTTAAAATTCCTATGGAGTAAATAGACAATGATTTGCGACGCAATTTAATTATTTCAAAAAATGTCTTCGCTTATATGACTGATTTATTTGCCAGATGTAACGAAACTAATTTGAAACTTCAAGGTGACACATTAAATTTAATTAAAGATAAAAGTACAATATCTGCGTGTGTTGCAAAACTTTTGCTGTGCAAACAAAACTTGAGCAGAGGAGAATGTTCCAAATCTTTCAAAATTGCAAAGTAGGGATAAAGATTTGTTTGTTTGTCAACGGCGCTTCAGTCGAACCTTTACCAAAGATTTCAAAACATTCTTCACGCGTATATTCCCGACTGAGTGTTAAACTCTTTTGCAAGTTGTCAAACTCAGAGCACAAATACAGATGAATACATACTAATACAGGAGCAACTTATTGAATTATGCTCAAATGAGGAGCTAAAACCAATGTTTAAAGAAGGATATGACAACTTATAGTTACAAAAAGAGATCAAAATTTTATATCCAGCTTTATAGGTTATTGTATAGAAGCTATTGATTGCTTTTCCGTCTTCCTATTTGGTAGAACGTGGATTCAGTGCCGTTATGAGCCTCATTACAAAAAAAAGGAAACTGACTAGAAATAAGTACTCGTGGGGATTTGCGAATGCTACTCACAAACATTGAACCGGACAACAAAAATACATCCCATCAGGTTCATCCAAGTCATAAATTTTTTTTTTGCATTTTAAAACAAAAGTTATAATTTCAATAAATACAAAATGTTGTATTTATATTTTATTTTTACGTCACCATTTACCATTCAAGACAAGACTAAATCTGAAATGGTGAAAATAAATGTCAGGTTGATTGAATGACCCAACCTAGAGCCCTTATAGACCAGCCGCGATTGGTGAAGATCATTTTTAAATTGACTAAGTTTTACAAAATGATTCTCGTTTATTTTTGTATTCCAGTTCCATTCTTTTGGAGATTTTTTGAAATAAACACCACCATCATGACAAAGCAATATCTTCATCTGAATTTAAAAATCCAATACTAGATAAGAAATAAAAAAGTTGACTATCTCATTAAATTTTAGAAAATTTAGAAAAAATCTGAATTCACCGCACCAAAAACCATTGCGGTGTCACTCAGTTTGTTACTATCATGTTACGTAAAACTATAAATAACCTTTCGATTCGAGTGCAATTGAATTTTGCATAAATTACAGTAGAACTAACTTTTTGTTTTGTCTCGTCGACATTTGCCATCGTATTATCAGGATACAGTTTTATTTGAAGACAAAATTATTTTTTTATGATCTAAGCATAAATGCCAATGCTATCAATAATCAATTTTCCGTTAATCGTTCATGCTGACAGTTTAGCCATTGTCTATTTTTATTGCAATTTGTGAACCACACGTCATTCTAGCAAACACGTTTACTTTGAAATGGGGTGATTTATACTTAAATTTAAAATTAGAAATAAATCAAAGCTTGCTAATGGTTTATCGATTGCGTTGCTAAGCGTTGGTTGTAAATAATTACTTCAAATCTGTTGAAACATAAAACTTATAGCACTTTTATTTAATCATGGCAGACGCTAAGAAAAAGAAAGATGAAGATGACGATGTAGATCTAAGAGTTCAATTTTTGCAAAACTATCTATTAAAATCAATGAGAATAAAATTAGAAAAATGGAATAAAATGTGGGGAACTGAAGAGTATGCAGTGAGTAGTTGAATTTATTTTACATAAGTTCTTATTTTTTTCTTTATTTGTAGAAAGTTATTTTCAATTTTCTCAATAAAGCCGATGCACCTAGATTAATTATGATTATAAACACGTCGGGTCAATTGTTACCAACAACAGAGTTTCCTAATAACGTTAAATCAAAATCATCATATTTTATACGAAAAAGCAAAGAAATTATTACTAAGGAAAACATAAGGCAAGTGCTCTTAATAGGCGATATGTCCCCTAGGCCAGTAGAAGAAGTAGCGGCGTTAGTAGAAGACATGTTTCTACCTCTTTTGTCAAATCCTGCAAATCAAGCGGGATGGCCAGCGATCGTTGCATCTGACATTGCAAAGCACGCTTTTGCTTTCAAAAATAAAGTTTATCAGGTATGGATCACCCTTGTTATACTATCGCGTAACGTTGATACCAGTATTATAGTTTTAAAAAATGTTTTGATTTAAAGCATTTCTTCTCAAAATCTCATTATTAATTAATTAGTAATTATAATTATAACCAAATAAAAGGAGGATCGACGCAAAAATGCATTTCTGTAAAATCTACTACAGCAGCGTAATTATTTATACGTTTCAGCTTCTTAACGCCGCCTGGTTATTTAAAAAAATAAGTACTCTTCAAAACTAATACATTTGCGGTGAAAGTACATTCTTAGATAATTTGTAAATAGATTTTCACTTAAGAAGAACTTTGTCTTGGTCTGCTAATCATTGATTTCATTATTAAAGGAATGTTGGGAATTTTTAGTTTTTAAAGCGTGAAATGCAAAGAAGGCTTTTCGCGTAGCAGTTTATTAATTTATTAAGTAGGTACAATGACTACAACTATTTTTATTTTTTTTTACAACCGTCTATCACGGTCTATATTACTATAAAAGTATTACTATTTTACTATATTGACTTGTCTATTACTAAGAGCGCCGTCCCTTCCATTTACATTTCTTATACATTAAACTTACGCTACCTAGCAATGTTTCATTTAATCTTTTTTAACAAGAAAGAACAACACAACATTACCTGTGAAAAAAATGATGTCCACTTCGTAGAAAATAACTATTTGTGTCACTAGTTAAGAAAGTGCTGTTTTGCGATTATGATCATATTTGTAGGACAAGGTGAAGCCGAGGCCTGGAAAATGCGAATACTCGTAAAATACTTTCAGGACGTGTGATACACATATTTGTTTGTGCTAACCTAGAAATTTGTTAAAAACTCTAGTTTAAATACGTTTTTTTAAATAAAATTTAATAACGTAACAGAAACCTG
Source organism: Aquatica leii (assembly GCA_035610365.1). Lineage (NCBI taxonomy): Eukaryota > Metazoa > Arthropoda > Insecta > Coleoptera > Lampyridae > Aquatica > Aquatica leii. The sequence continues at coordinate 55,871,479 of CM069432.1, forward strand.
TAATGACGAAACTAAATTGTTTTTAATTTTCAGCAATTATAAGATATAAGCAAATTTATCATATTTGTTTTTAAAAAAATTGTTGGTGTTATTCTAGCAATAACACAGATAATTATGGTTTATGTTAATAAATCTGACACAAATAAGAGATGACATAAAAAATTATTCATCATCAATGCCAACTTCTGGTTATAAAATTCTAGTACGGCCTAGGCCGGAAAAGTAAAATTTCCGACCGATTATGCTGCCTGCAAAATACACCAAAAACGCCCGCAGCGTATTCGTTGTCGCCTCAAAAACTGTCATTTATTGTACAAATAAAACTAATAAGTATTTTGATTTGCATTTAATAATAATACTAAACAATATTATAATGAACTACTGTAGATTAAGGTACAACAGAAAGATAGAACGGCGAAATACCATTGTAACGCACAAACAAGCGCGTAGGAGATCCGTAACGCAGTTAGGTTATTGCATGGCTACCGAATCTAGGGTTTGGCTTTGGTTGCTTTATCTTCTTGCAGCAAGCAGGTATGCTGAGGTATATCGAATGGATAAATATTTTGAATTGTTCATGGGAAAACGTACGGTGGACAACGATTCGACCCACTCTGTGTGGTCTTCCTGTTTTTAGATTCTTGTTTTTGTCGTTACTTTAGATTCGAAGACGGATGATAAACAGGAATCAGATTTTGCTTTATACCCAAGCAATAGGTAACTTTTTGCATGACGTGACTGACGAATTAGAAACCATTATCATTGATCATACGTCTAGGACTTCCATATGGGCGGTGGCGTACTGCAAGACAAATAGCTCCATGTATTTGAATCTGGTATCTTCCACAGTAAGTACTCAACGTTCTCCACATTCGCCAGTTGGCAAATGACCAACCCAGGCAGCACACTGACGTCATATGACGACATTGACACGTCTTAATGACGTCTCGTACGTAATTTTGACGTCAATAAAACGTAATGTGCTGCCTGGGAAACAGATAGCCAGCGTCTCAAACCTGAGCAAGCACTGGGATTTGTAGAAGCAAAAAGTATGTAGAAGTTCCACCGGTTTTAGATTGCTTGGTTTAAATCTTTTGCATTGTAAACACTTTCGAACATGGTTGGTTATGTCACGCCTCAGTGTGGGCCAGTAGTACCTAGACGACACCTTAGTGTCCGGCATTTAGGTGCATCGTGACGTTCATGAAGAATTTCAATAATCTGACGTAGACTTGGATCTTATAATTGCTTTTTTTTAAGGTCTAGAGATGATGTGTGTAACATCATAACAATTACATGACATAGTCCACAGGAGTCATTTGTCGCCTGGGTGCACGACGGTCGAGATAACATGTTAGCCGCAACATTATGTTTCTTTGGACTTCTCGCTGACACAGATTAGTAACCGTTTCAGAGTATCAAAAGCGTCTTGTTGTTCGCGTTCTCATACAAAAGTCGAATTTTTTAGCGTTAAAGCACTCAAAATACGTTAGATACTAATGAAGTCTGGTATAAATCGCCAAAACAAACTACAGGTTTGGAGAAATGACATCACATGCTTGACACTACTACGTGGACGAATCTCTAAAATTGCAATAATTTTATTCGGATCTGGTTTAAATCTGGTGATCACTTTGCTTGGTTCACATTCAATTTAAATAAGCGTAGGCGTTCAAATACTGATTTCATCTAAATAAGTTAATTACGTAACACTAAACAATGCCGCACAAAATCTATCGATCAATCGCTAAAGCGTCAAATTGCACAATCCGAATATCATTCTTACAAAGCGATAAATACCGAAAGGTGTAGTGAACGTGTTCTTATCACAATCTTCCTGTTTCATAGCAATTTTGTGGTACCCAGCTTTCAAATCCAAGGTGAACACGTAGAACGTGAACGAGGCAGCGAGCAAGAGGTCATATATCCTTGATAGTGAATACCTGTCAGGTACTGGAATATGATTCAAGCGACGATAATCAACGTATAGTCAAAACGTATCATCCTTTTTGAACACTAATACTACCGGTGCCGCATATGGGGATTCACAATCTTCGAAAATTCCGGTCACCCATCCAGTTCTTGTTTAAGGATGCCAGTTTTTTGAAAAAAGACGATACGGTGGTACCTGAAATTGGCTTGTCATCAGTTAACCTGATCTTATACTCAACGTACTGAGTCGCTTCACCATCTTCAATGAATACATCATGGTTTTCGGCCAACACTTCTACTAGTGCTACTTGTTCAGTTTCCGTCAATTATATTGCTTCTTTTAGGCGCAAAGTGGCTTCAAATGAAACGACATTCACTTCCCGAAGAAGAAGTCGGACAATTAAACCTAACAAATCCCAAACTGCCACATCCGAAGCATTTTATAGGAGATGATGACTGGCATGCAACTTCAGCGGGTGATGCACTAGACGTTTTGGAAGATTATGTTGTTTGTTTGTATCTTCTTACATTTAAACTAAGTGTGTCTAAAATGTTTGCAAGAGTTACACCTTAGCCTTGGTTTAGACTCAGGTTGGATTTTATAATCCTGATTTACTTCTGTAAACGATTCTTCAAGAGATCGCGTATGTTCTATTAGGCTGACAAAAGATGTGATTTCGTCACGCGATATTTCCTGCTGAGTTAAGAATCCATAAATCTTGTCTAACTTGTGACCGTCATAAAGAATGTGCTGGTAATCGCAAAAGTAATATCCCAGCGTTACTTCGCGATTGCCTTGTTCACAAGAAAATAATTTGCAAAATATTTTGTGCGCATATTTTTACTAAATGCATGGCGTAAGACCGTCAAAGCTGCTTCCCAATTGGTTATATAATATTTTGTTCCTTGTCACCACGTTGCTGGTAATTTGTCCAATAACATGTGTAATTCACGTAACGCGTAAACTTCATTTATATCAACGCACTCGTTACAAATACTAATAGCATTAATAAATTAAATGCTTTTACGTCTTCTTCCTTTGTGCCTGAATAACGTGATTTACATTGTGCAAAATTACCTGACCCTAAAGGAGAATTAAAGAAATTATGCATAGCAGTTGTTCTACCTGTTGTTGACTAATCACCACCTGTTCAGCCATTATTTAAATGACATAGAATGCTCAACGAGCTTCTATGTAATTTAAACTCAATTCATCAAAATATTCGTTTTACTATGGAATTAGAAAGGAACTCCTCTTTACCATTTTTGGACGTTTTAATTAATCGAAATAAAGACAGTTCATTAATTGATCATATTCAGTTTATCGAAAACCTACCCACATATCACCCTTCTCAGAAATTATCCGAAGAGAATTCTTTAGTGTACACAGCTGTTTCCTTAAGGCAACCCCAAAATCTTCAAAAAGAGTTCAATAATCTAACTAAGGTGTTAGTCGCAAACAATTACAATAGAAAAAGTATTAAACAATCTATTACAACCTATGTATATCAACCAGTGTCTATCGCTTATCTACCGTATGCCGTATGTCAAAGGTACCACGGACCGTATAGATTGAGCCAACTCTTAAATTGGGAGAAAGAAATTTTTCTTTTTCAATCTGACAGTGTTTATAGCATTCCTTGCTCTTTTGGTCGTGCATACATAGAAGAAACGTGTTAACAATCTTCGTCAGCGGTGGCGGAACACGTGCTAGAAACGGGTCATCAAATTATGTTTAAAAACACTAATATTGAAATAATTAAAAATCCATTTAATATTAACCGAGAGTTTTCCTTTAGCGGAGATTGCCAGTTTACTTTTCCAGAACGTTGTGAGTTTACCCGGTATAATTGCAATCATGTATTTAGAAAAAAATTAAATGTTTCTAATAATTAACTGTTTTTTTTAAATTAATGTTTTTTTTTAAATTTTCAGATAAAAGGCTCTTTAAAATCCCAAACATTGTTGCCTCTGCCGCAAGGAATCGAAAAAATATACCAAGCTACGCAAGAATACGAAATATCAGGTGGAGCTAACATTGATTTACCTTTAAAATGTGGCGTAGAAGAAATCGTCTTGCAATGGACATCTGTAATTAACGACGTGTTACAACAGTCCCCAACAGCGACATTCGCAAATTACTCAAATCCTTTACCATCGACTGAAATAAATTTCTGGAGCTCAAGACTAAAAAACTTAGAATTTATTTTTGATCAACTGAAAGACCCAAGAATTAAAAAAATGATCTATTATTTGGAATTAACAGATAGCCCATATTTGTCTTGTTTTAAATGTTTATTCGAAGATATAATAGCTGCTATTTTAGAAGCCCGAGAGATATGCATTTATCTGAAACCAATGCGACCCTATTTCGATTATTTTGAAGCGGGCGATTTTTTAGATTCTGAATCGCAGATTGCGCCGTTTACTTATTGTTTAGGATTATTATGGACACATTCTCATTATTACTGCACTGAAGCTAAAATGGTGAACTTACTTAAAGAAGTAGCGAACATGTTCATATTATCAACAACAACCACGTTAGATGCAAGTTCTATATTTCAAGGAGATCCCGAAGATACTTCTATAAAAATAAATAAGTGTCTAAAAATAATCAAGTTGTTTTTTACCACTTTTGAAACAGTGCGTGCAAATATCACCATCCATTTCAAATCTGAGAAACCGTGGTTGTTTCTCTCCCGAACAACTTTCCAAAGATTGATTGATTTTGTTGCTAGATTAGAATTAATTCAATCAATTTTATTAACTTGCGTCGAATTTGAAAGACTAGAAAAATTTGAAATTCCAGGTTTAAAAGGAAAAATTCTGTCTGCAAAATGTGAAGAGCTCTACAACGAATTTTCTTATAGTTACCAATATTTTGTTACTATTCAGTATGATGTATTAGATCTTGGCCATCAAGGTATTGTCAGAGACCATGAGCAATTCATGATGAAAGTGCTTGATTATGATTCGCGTTTGGCTAGTATTATAGAACAATGTTTAGACGAATGTAACAATTTAGAAAGCATATTTAAGTTGTTTAACATGTCCGGGTCAATAATAATCCGTCCAATCATATATAAGACTGTTCAACCATTGCTTCCTAAATTAATTAAAATATTCAACGAAGAGTTGGATACGGTTAAAACGTTATTCGATCGAGGAAAACAGAAAGGTATTCCGATTGATCACTATTTTCCTCCTGTAGCAGGAGTCTTGTATTGGATACGAAAGCTAAGACAAAGAATATGCATCGACGGCGAAAATCTAAAATTATTTGATAATGAAATTGTTAAAAGTGCAGATGCAATATATGCTTTTGATAAATACAACGAAATGTTACAAATTCTAAACAAAGAACAAGACCAAGTACTGTCTGAATGGAAAAATGCGGCTAAACCTCAAATACCAAAAAGTCTATCAAAAATACAGTTGAATAGAGAAACCGAACTTCTTTCTCTAAATTTTGATAAGGAATTAGTTGCTATATTAAGAGAAGTAAGATGTATGAAAATGTTAGAAATAGTAAACATATTGCCAGAAGCGTTAGAAGTGTATGACAGAAATGAAGAATTTTTCAAATCTATTTATCACCTAAATAGAATAATAGAGTGGTATAATCATCTTAAAACTGAAACATTGCCTGTTGAGTATGAATTAATTCGAAATGAAGTAGAAGAATTGGATAAGGCGCTGTATGAGCTTACAAGCAGTTCAACTTGGAATACAGATAGTAAATAATTTATATTTTAAACGATGTATACTTTACAGTTTTTTTTAGATCTCGAGTTAATACTCAATATTTACAATACACTTAACGATTTATACGACCGGGTAATAAAAGCTCAAAACAATATTAAGAGTATTGTTACTGAATTTCATAGTTGGGGCCAAAATCCTCTTTATACAAGAAAAGATAACGACCAAACAGCTCTGTTGTATACAGCGGATAGAAATGACAATCTCAATTTGCGTTATCAATTAATTTCAGACACTTCAAATAATGCACAGACGATTATGCTCGAGAATTATAAGCTTTTCTTCAACATAACCATGGTTCCAGAAGTAACGGTTGTTGTTGAGCCTCCGCCAGAGGTAAGTAAATACGTTTGTAAGTAACAACTCACATTGCTTTTGTAGGAGGTAATAAAACCAACTGCCGTCAGAGGTAAGGGAAAAAAGACAGAAGATAAATCTCCGAGAAAAGAAAAGAAAAAAAGTATTGAGAAAAAAAAGCCATCGAAAGAAACTGAAGAATTAGAAGCACAATTAGCTTTGGAAGATATCAATAAAATGCAACGTTTGCAAAATTGGAAACCTTATGAAATATATGTTGATAATGTAGTTTATGATAATATAGTAGAAGTTTGTTTGATCAGTATAGAATACCTTTTGATAGAAACAAACAGCAAACACGAAATATGTCCTTTGTTTCAATTAGTGCTCGAGTTACATGATCGACAAATAGTTTACGTACCCTCCGCAGATTTAGAAGAATCGTACAATTTTTTGAATTTCGTAAATATGCTCGAAGATGACATATGCAAGATGGGAATATTTATGCAACGAATTGATAAAACTAATCCAGAACCAGACTATTACAACGAAGTTCTTAACAGTAACAGTATAAGTACTCATAAACAAAATTTAACTACACGAGTAGTAGCGGCTTTATATCAAGCACAAGAATACATAAACAATTTCGACGAATACACTTATCTGTGGATTGACAACCGACAAGAGTGTCTAAGGCAATTTCTTTTATATGGACGTATGTTATCTGTTCAGGAACTAGAAGAGGAATCCGATGAAAATGGTCCCGGTCTAAAACAAACACCTCCAACAATCGTACAATTTAGATCGCAAATTGATTTTTTTGAAGAGCTATATAAAAAAGTTGAAACTATTGAAACTTATAAAACAATAGAACGTTGGTTAAACATCGATGTTAGACCTTTGAGGCAAGCTATATTAAACACAGTTGCCAAGTGGAGTAATATGTTCAAACAGCATCTTTATGATCGCGTAATAAATAGTTTACACGAATTGGATAATTTTATAATAGAAGCCATCAAAGAAATGTCAGCTCCTATAACAGAAGATGATTACGAAGGTCTTTTAAAAGTAATGTCTTATTTAGCAAAAACTAGAGATAGACAATTAGCAACAGACGCAATGTTTGACCCTTTAAAAGAGATTATAGATTTATTACAAGAATATGATTTAGAATTTCCTGAAAGCATTTTTACTCAACTGCAAGAATTGCCAGACAAATGGTTGACTTGTAAAAAGGTAAGATTTTTAATTTACTAAACTTTGAAGAGGTTTTTATATAATTTGTCAGCAAATATATTTAGTCATGCATGTTAACGGAGCATCACTTTTGAGTGTCCATAAAATAAGCTAAATGAGAAAAACCATTTTTATATACAATAAAAAAACTTATCACGTGTTCATTTATGCATGTGAGAACGACTTGACTTTCGATTCAGTAACGAAGTTTCTTAATTTACACTTTTAGTGATTGATGCGGTAATTGTAAAAACATTTATCCATAATTCGGTTATTTCTTTACTAAGGTGGAATGTACATATTCCCGTAAATTTTGGAGCAGTTATCCAAGGCGAAGGCGAGACAAAGAGAACAATAGTGACGTTATCAGTAAATCTGCGAATATTTTTTCAAAAAGCAAAGCTTGCTAAGTACGATAAAACTATCCCAGCTAACTAAGCAGTACGCGTATGCTCCTTTCTGATCTATTTTATTAAAATGATATACTGTATAGTGTATACGCTTTTACTTTTTTTTATTCACTCGCTAAAGTGTGTGTACATTGCGCATTCTAAATGCCCCGAAAAATACATATTTAGGGAACAAGTCCGCTAAACTAACTCCGACAATATACTATAATTATACTTTTCATAACTGTTCTGTACGCACCGAAATAAATTTTATTAAATTAATTTGGTAATTTAGAGAATTTATGCAAAAAAAATTTATATGCGTCACGTACGCAAAATGCTTTAGCGGACGAGCTTGGATGTCCGACGACATCATTCTGCATACTTAATACACAAGACATTAATAAATTGATAATTATACTTTTCATAAAGTAGTTTTAAATTGGGAAATTAGAAACATGAAAATTTGTATATAATTTATTGTTGTTTAACTGCTCCAAGCAACTTTGTTTATCACAATTTTAAACATTTCTTAATCTTTATAATAGTAATTTTTAGACTTTTAGATGGCCACAGAAAATATAACAAATATGTTCTCTGTGGTATTACCATTAATCTCACGTTTCCTCATTTGCAGGTGGCAGTGCAAACCAAACAAGCGGTGGCCCCGTTTCAAACAATTCAAATTGGCGCAATTAAAAGACGAATTGGTTTATTTGAAATCCGTCAATCCCTGCATAGAGACCAATTCAAAAAGATGCTATTCTTTACATGGGGTTGTAAGAATGTCTATTCGTTACTTGACAAAACAAACAAAGAACTATGCGATTACGAGGAACAGTTACAAATGTTTACCGAACAAGCGGCATTATTTGATTTACAAATGACCGAATATAAATTATTAAAATGTACTAGAATGGAATTAAAACAACTTAAACAACTTTGGGACTTTATAAATGTAGTTTTGTCGTCAATAGAAGAATGGAAAGCAACAGCGTGGGTAAAAATTGATGTTGAAGGAATGGAGATGGAATTAAAACGGTTTGCGAAGGAAATGAGAACAATGGATAAAGAAGTAAAAATTTTGATTATTTACGCTGAAATGGAAGCAACTATAAAAAATTTGCTAACATCTTTAAGAGCTGTCACAGAACTACAAAATCCAGCTATTAGAGATCGACATTGGATTCAATTAATGAATGCAACTAAGGTAATAACTTCAATATTTATATTTTATTAACTTAAGGCTAATGTTGCTCAACTAACGTGTTAATGCTACCAGGACGTAGCTAAAATAACAACCCTGTACAATGTAAGTAGATCTCACAGTGCATGGAACTTACATTCTTAAAATTATTACTTAGTAACATTTGCAGGTGAAATTTGTCCTAGATGACAGTACGACCTTAAGCGATCTCTTGGATCTTAACTTACATCACTATGAAGAAGAAGTCAAAACAATAGTTGACAAGTCTGTTAAAGAAATGGCAATGGAGAAGGCATTAAAAGAAATAAACCAGAATTGGATTATAAACGAATTTGATACCGAAATTCATGAACGAAGTAAACTTACACTTCTAAGAATATCAGAGGAACAACTAGAACTGTTAGAAGATAATCAAGTCCAATTACAAAACATGCTCACGTCAAAATTTATACAGTACTTTCAAACCGAAGTTTCAGAGTGGCAACAAAAACTTTCGTTTGCTGATCAGGTTATACAAGGTTTTTTTGAAGTTCAACGTAAATGGTGTTATTTAGAGAGCATTTTTATTGGATCTGAAGATATTAGAAGTCAGTTACCAGAAGATTCTAAACGATTTGATAGACTAGATCGAGAGTTTAAAGAAATATTAAATGAACTGATTAAAGTACCTAATATTATTAAATCTACAAATAAACCAGGTTTAACAATTCGTTTAGATAGGCTATTATACGAATTAATATTATGCGAGAAAGCTTTAAACGATTATTTAGAAACGAAAAGATTGGCGTTTCCGAGATTTTATTTTGTATCATCCGCAGATCTACTGGACATTTTATCGACAGGAAATCAACCTCCGTTGGTTGCAAGACATTTGACAAAACTATTTGATTCTTTAGCTAAATTAAAATTTATTCTAGAAGGAGGAAAACAAAGCAAAAAAGCAAACGCTATGGGATCTAAAGAAAACGACGAATGGGTACCATTTACCCAAATTTGCGATTGCAGCGGGAAGGTTGAAGTATGGTTGAAAAGATTAATTGAGAGTATGTGTGTAACTTTACACAGTTCTTTTGCCGAAGCTGTTGTGACTTATGACGAAAAACCAAGAGACATGTGGATTTTCGATTATCCAGCGCAACCGGCACTATGTGGTACTCAAATTTGGTGGACTACTGAAGTAAATATGTCTTTCACGCGACTGGAAGAGGGATACGAAAATGCGCTTAAGGATTATCAAAAAAAACAAATCATGCAATTAAACGCACTAATTACGCTATTATTAGGAGACTTAACTGTAGGAGACAGGCAGAAGATAATGACTATCTGTACCATCGATGTACATTCGCGAGATGTCGTAGCCAAAATGATTCAAGTAAAAGTTGAAAACTCTCAAGCTTTTCAATGGCAAAGTCAATTAAGGCATCGATGGGATGTTAAATTGAACGATTGTTTTGCAAACATTTGTGACGCCCAGTTTCTATACCAATACGAATATTTAGGAAACACTCCACGTTTAGTAATCACACCATTAACAGATAGATGTTACATAACATTAACACAAAGTTTGCATCTTGTCATGGGCGGAGCACCTGCGGGACCAGCAGGTACAGGCAAGACTGAAACCACGAAAGATTTAGGAAAAGCTCTCGGAATCATGGTGTACGTGTTTAATTGTTCAGAACAAATGGATTATAAATCTGTTGGAAATATTTATAAAGGTCTTGCTCAAACTGGTACTTGGGGATGTTTCGACGAATTCAACCGAATATCTGTTGAAGTACTGTCTGTAGTAGCGGTGCAAGTCAAAACCATTCAAGATGCTATTAAAACAAAAAAATCAATATTCAATTTTTTAGGAGAAATCATCACAATGATTTTCACTGTAAGTACATGCATAAGTAGTCAGAACAACATTTCGTCTTTCGCCAAAATTACACAATACGCTGTATCTCATCCTCTTCATACTTTTGCCAATAAATATTATTTCATACAGTACGTTTATGTTTATCATCATTATGTTATTGTCGAAAGACTAGATGTTACTAATAGTCATGATTGTAAAAACCATACAAACCTACCTATATATTATTTAAAATGTTTCAGATTGGAATATTTATTACTATGAATCCTGGCTATGCCGGAAGAACAGAATTGCCCGAAAATTTAAAAGCCTTATTCCGACCTTGTGCCATGGTAGTACCCGATTTTGCTTTAATATGTGAAATAATGTTGGTCGCAGAAGGCTTCCAGGAAGCTCGTCTGTTAGCTAGAAAATTCATCACTTTATATACATTGTGTAAAGAATTATTGAGTAAGCAAGATCATTATGATTGGGGTTTAAGAGCAATCAAATCTGTGTTGGTTGTTGCCGGGTCATTGCGACGAGGAGATAGAGTACGACCCGAAGATCAAGTACTAATGCGAGCTCTCCGTGACTTTAATATACCCAAAATTGTAACAGATGATGTACCAGTATTTATGGGATTAATAAGCGATTTATTCCCTGCATTAAACGTACCAAGAAAACGAAGCATGGAATTTGAAAAATTAGTTAAACAATCAGCCACTGATTTAAAACTTCAACCGGAAGATGGATTTATACTGAAAGTGGTGCAGCTCGAAGAATTGTTTGCAGTACGCCATTCTGTGTTTGTTTTGGGCTTTGCCGGTACAGGAAAGACGTGCGTATGGAAAACTTTAAATAGAACTTACTTTAATCAAAAAAGAAAACCACATTACAATGACTTAAACCCAAAATCAGTTACTAATGACGAATTGTTTGGTGTTATAAATCCCTCTACACGCGAATGGAAAGATGGACTTTTCTCGGTTATTATGAGAGATCAAGCTAACATGAGTGGGGATGGGCCGAAATGGATTGTTCTCGATGGAGATATAGATCCTATGTGGATTGAGTCTTTGAATACCTTAATGGATGACAACAAAGTGTTAACTTTAGCTAGCAACGAACGAATTGCTCTAACAAAAGAGATGCGTCTTTTGTTTGAAATAGCAAATTTACGGACAGCCACTCCCGCTACCGTGTCCAGGGCTGGAATTCTTTACATTAATCCAACCGATTTAGGTTGGAATCCATACGTTACATCGTGGATTGAAACGAGAGAAGAACACGAAAAAACGAATTTAATGGTGTTATTTGACAAATACGTGCCACCTTGTTTAGAGATATTAAAAAAATTAAAGAAAATAACACCTATTGTAGATATCGCTCACATCCAAATGACGTGCTGTTTATTAAATTGTTTTTTAACTCCACAAAACGTTCCTTTTGAATGCCCATTAGAATGGTACGAAATTTATTTCGTTTTTTCATTGGTGTGGGCATTTGGGTCGTCGTTATTTCAAGACCAGATAGTCGATTGGAGAAACGAATTTAGCAAATGGTTTACCAACGAATTTAAAACTGTTAAATTTCCAACTTCCGGAACAGTTTTTCATTATTACATTGAACCCGAAACAAAAAAATTTTTACCATGGAGTAATCTGACACCTTCGTTCGAACTTGATCCAGAAATACCTTTACAAGCAACATTAGTTAACACTGCAGAAACGGTGCGAATTAGATTTTTCATGGATCAACTTATTTCAACTAAACAACCTGTAATGTTAGTGGGAAGTGCAGGAAGTGGAAAAACGGTATTAGTACAAGATAAACTATTCTCGCTGCCCGAAAAATACGCTGTCACAAATGTGCCTTTTAATTTCTATACAACATCAGAGATGCTTCAAAAAGTGTTAGAAAATCGTTTAGAGAAAAAAGCCGGGCGATTGTACGCACCACCTGCAAATAAAACCATGATATACTTCATCGATGACATGAATATGCCAGAAGTAGATAAATATTTCACGGTACAACCACATACTTTACTAAGGCAGTGGATGGATTACCAGCATTGGTACGACAGACAAAAATTATCTCTTAAAGATATTCACAACATTCAATTCGTCTCGAGTATGAACCCAACAGCCGGATCTTTTACTATCGATCCCCGCCTACAAAGACATTTTTGCGTATTCGCCATAAGTTTTCCTACGCAAGATGCGTGTTACCATATTTACTCAAATATATTATACCAGCATTTAAAAATTCCTCAAAATAAGTTTCATTTCAGCATTAGTTCATTTAGTAGTAATATTGTTCAAGCTGCTCTTACTTTACATGTAAAAGTTGCTCAAACATTTCTACCAACTGCAATAAAATTTCACTATACTTTTAATTTAAGAGACCTGTCAAATATTTTCCAAGGAATGTTATTCGCAACCGGATTGGCAGTCACTAACCAATCCCAATTAATTCGATTATGGATGCACGAATCTTACAGAGTTTACGGAGATAAACTTGTAGATATCAAAGATCAAATAACATTCCAAAAATTAGTAATGGAAACATATAGAAAATCTTTTGAAGGAGCAGAAGAAACAGAAATATTTACAACACCTTTAATATGGTGTCATTTTGCGGAAGGTATGAATGATCCTAAATACTTTCCTCTCAGAGATTATCCTACTCTATCAAGACTTCTATCCGAGGCTTTATCAAATTACAACGATGTTGTTGCCGCAATGAAATTAGTACTATTTGAAGACGCCATGAACCATATTTGTCGCATAAACAGAATTATCGAATCACCAAGAGGCAACGCTCTTTTAGTTGGAGTAGGAGGATCAGGCAAACAAAGCTTAACTCGACTCGCATCTTTTATTTCTTCGTTAGACGTATTTCAAGTTCAACTAAAGAAGGGTTTTAACATTACAGATTTAAAAGCAAATATAGCAGTTTTATACGTTAAAGCCGGATTAAAAAACGTTAGTACAGTTTTTTTAATGACCGACGCTCAAATCGCAGACGAAGCTTGGTTAGTTGTGGTTAACGATATGTTAGCTTCGGGTGAAATACCGGATTTACTTACAGATGAAGAGATAGAAAACATTTTAAATGTTATAAGAGGTGAAGTAAAAGCAAGCGGAATTGAAGACACCAAAGAAAATTGCTGGAAATTTTATATAGACAGATGTAGAAAATTAATTAAAATAGTATTGTGCTTTTCACCTATAGGTTCAACTTTACGAATTAGAGGAAGAAAATTTCCAGCAATCGTCAACTGCACAGCAATTGATTGGTTTCACGAATGGCCCGAAGAAGCACTTCAGTCCGTATCAGAGAAATTTCTTAAAGACATTGAAGTGCTTCCCAGTGCACATGTAAAATCGGTATCTTTGTTTATGTCTTATGTGCATTCAGTTGTTAATAAGATGTCTGCCATTTATTTGCAAAACGAAAAACGTTATAACTATACAACTCCAAAAACATTTTTAGAACAAATTGCATTATATTCAAAATTACTCGGAGAAAAAATGCATTCATTGACTCATGGTATTGAAAGGTTGGAAATCGGATTGACTAAACTAGCGTCAACGGCAGAAGAAGTTGATGGTTTGCAAAAAGTGTTACAAGTACAAGAAGTTTTGTTGGCCGAGAAAAACGCAGCTGCTGATAAACTAATCGTTGTTCTTGGTGTTCAAAATGAAAAAGTTGAAGCAGAAAAACTATTTGCCACTGAAGAAGAAGCAAAAGTAAAAATTATTGAAGAAGATGTGACGGTTAAAGCTAAGATTTGTGCGGAAGATTTAGCTAAAGCCGAGCCGGCTTTAGTAGCGGCACAGGAAGCGCTCAATACCTTAAATAAAAACAACCTGACGGAATTAAAATCTTTTGGAAGTCCTCCGGACGCAGTAGTTAATGTAACAGCAGCAGTGTTGGTACTATTTTCGAAAGAAAAAATACCGAAAGATCGTAGTTGGAAAGAGTGTAAATTATTAATGTCTAAAGTTGATCAATTTTTAAACGATTTAATTTACTACGATAAAGAAAACATGACGCCAGAAGTAGTGAAAGCTGCTTTAGAATATTTAAAAGATCCGGACTTTAACCCGGAAATAATTCGCGCAAAATCTATTGCAGCTGCGGGCTTGTGCTCTTGGGTTATAAATATATTAAAATTTTACGATGTATTTGTTGTGGTGGAGCCAAAACGAAAAGCCCTGCGAAAAGCGAACCAAGAACTTTCTGACGCTAAATCAAAACTGATCGAGTTAAACAACAAATTAAATTATTTAGAAAAACAAATCGATATCTTAAGAAATGATTTTGAAGACGCAACCTTCGCTAAATTAAAATGTCAAGCGGAAGCAGACGCGACTGCCTTAATGATTGACTTAGCTCACAGGCTCGTCAACGGATTAGCTTCAGAAAAAGTTCGCTGGATACAATCAGTTGCTAATTTTAAAGCTTCAACCGTAACTATGCCAGGGGACGTCCTTTTAGTAACAGCTTTCATATCATACGTAGGGTGTTTTACAAGACGGTATAGAATAGAAATGATTAACAACTACTGGATGCCTTTTTTGCAAACTCTATCAGATCCAGTACCTATGAGTGAAAATTTGGATGTTTTATCGCTGTTAACAGATGATGCTCAAATAGCAAAATGGAACAATGAAGGATTGCCCAACGATCGCATGTCATCTGAAAACGCCACAATTTTAACATACTCTGCGCGATGGCCCTTAATGATCGATCCACAACTTCAAGGTATAAAATGGATCAAAACAAGATATGGTTCTGATCTGAAAGTTATCCGTTTAACAATGAGAAATTATCTTGACGTCATAGAACAATGCATATGCAACGGTCAAGTTATATTATTAGAAAACATCGGAGAGACTGTCGATGCAGTCCTAGATCCTATCCTAGGGCGAGTTTTGATTAAAAAAGGAAAAGCGATTAAAATAGGAGACAAGGAAGTAGATTACGACCCTAAATTTCGTTTAATCTTGCATACAAAATTAGCGAACCCTCATTACAAACCAGAAATTCAAGCCCAGGCTACTTTAATTAACTTTACTGTGACAAGAGATGGTTTAGAAGAACAACTTTTGGCTGAAGTAGTAAAAGTTGAACGACCAGATTTAGAACAGTTAAAATCGAACCTAACTAAGCAACAGAATGATTTCAAAATCACACTAAAAACGTGTGAAGATAATCTTTTAGAAAGACTGTCTTCTGCGACCGGAAATATTTTAGGCGACGTAGCTCTTGTGGAAAACTTAGAAAAAACAAAGAAAACAGCCGCAGATATTCAAATTAAAGCCACGGAAGCAAAAATAACCGCTGTTAAAATTGACGAAGCGAGAGAACAATATAGACCAGCCGCTACACGAGGATCATTACTTTATTTTATTTTAAACGATCTTTACAAAATTAATGCTATTTATCAATTTTCGTTAAAAGCATTTACTGTAGTATTTCTTAACGCTTTAGTTCGAGCGGAACCGTCGGAAAGATTAAAAGATAGAGTAATAAATATTCTAGATAGTATCAGCTTTATGGTGTTTATGTACACTAGCCGAGGACTATTTGAATGTGACAAGTTGATATTTCTGGCACAGATGTCTTTTCAAATATTGTTGAATGAAGGCGAAATAAATCCAACCGAATTAGATTTCCTTCTTCGTTTTCCTGCGCTAACTGTTACTTCTCCATTTGACTTTTTATCTAATCTGTGCTGGGGCGGTATTAAAGCACTATCGGGATTAGACGAATTCAAGCAGTTAGACAATGACATAGAAGGTTCTGTAAATAGATGGAAAAAATTTGTTGAAACTGAATGTCCGGAAAAGGAAAGATTTCCAGGAGAGTGGAAAAATAAGACTGCGTTGCAAAGACTTTGCATGATGAGAGCATTGCGACCTGATCGTATGACTTACGCAGTGGCGACGTTCGTTAATGAAAAATTAGGTAGTAAATATACTTCAGCCAGAACTGTGGCATTTGCCAAATCTTACGAAGAAACGAGTAACATAACGCCAACATTCTTTATATTATCCCCAGGAGTTAATCCACTAAAAGATGTTGAACATTTAGGAAAAATATTAGGATTTACATTCGATAATGATAACTTTCACAGTGTATCCTTAGGACAAGGACAAGAAATTGTAGCGGAGCGCGCAATGGATATCGCTGCTGAACGAGGCGATTGGGTTATTTTACAAAATATTCATTTAGTCGCAAGTTGGTTAACTAACTTAGAAAAGAAAATGGAACAGACAATTGAGTGTTCCGACGTCAAATATCGCTTGTATTTAAGTGCCGAACCTAGTGGAGATCCTCAAGTTTGTGTGATACCTCAAGGTATATTAGAATCTAGCATTAAAATTACGAACGAACCGCCCACCGGAATGTTTGCAAATTTGCACAAAGCTCTTGATAATTTCACCCAAGAAACGCTTGAAATGTGTACTAAGGAGTCTGAATTCAAAGCAATTTTATTTGCCCTGTGTTATTTTCACGCTGTGGTTGCAGAAAGACGAAAATTTGGGCCTCAAGGGTGGAATAGAAATTATCCTTTCAACTTTGGCGATTTAACTATAAGCGTAAATGTATTATATAATTACTTGGAAGGCAATAGTAAAATCCCTTGGGACGATTTAAGGTACCTTTTTGGAGAGATTATGTATGGTGGACATATTACAGATGACTGGGATCGAAGACTATGTAGAACATTCTTATTAGAATTCATGCAATCTGAACTGTTAGATGGAGAACTTGCGTTTGCTCCCGGATTTCTTGCACCTCCTAACACAGATTACGTAGGCTATCATCTCTATATAGACCAAAGACTTCCGCCAGAATCTCCATATTTATATGGTTTACATCCAAATGCCGAAATTGGCTTTTTAACAAATTTGTCTGATAACTTGTTTAGGATTATTTTTGAACTTCAGCCACGTGGTGCTGGCACATCAGCTGGAGGAGCTGTTTCAAGAGAAGACAAAGTACGCGGCATAATTGAAGACATAATTGATAGGCTCTCTGATGCGTTTCCTATTGCAGAAATGATGGCAAAAGTTGAAGAACGTACCCCATTCATTATAGTTGCTTTTCAAGAATGCGAACGTATGAATACGTTGTCTAACGAAATGAAACGTTCTTTAAAAGAGCTGGAGTTAGGACTTAAAGGTGAACTAACTATTACTCCTACTATGGAAACGTTAGAGGAAGCATTGTTTATGGATAACGTGCCAGAATCGTGGGCCGTTAAAGCCTATCCAAGTATGCTTCCCTTAGGACAGTGGATTGCTGACTTAACTTTTCGAATTAAAGAATTAGAAAATTGGACGGGTGATTTTCAAATGCCTCCTGCCGTGTGGTTAGGCGGTTTTTTTAACCCGCAATCATTTTTAACTGCTATTATGCAACAAACTGCTAGAAAAAACGAATGGCCTCTAGATAAAATGTGTTTGTTGACTGATGTTACTAAAAAACAGCGAGATGATTTTACTACAGGTCCGAGAGAGGGTGCAAATGTACATGGATTGTACATGGAAGGCGCCAGATGGGATACAAATACTGGTTCCATAGCTGATTCCAAACTTAAAGACCTGTTTCCTATAATCCCAGTTATTTACATAAAAGCTATCACGCAAGATAAACAAGATCTTAGAGGCATGTACGACTGTCCTGTTTATAAAACTAGAATGAGAGGACCAACTTACGTCTGGACATTCAATTTAAAATCTAAAGAGAAAATAACAAAATGGACTATGGGTGGTGTGGCATTATTGTTACAAGTTTAGATAGAACTCTAATGTTAATTGTTGTTATAGTAGAATTATTGCACAAGTTATATTTAGATCTTATATAAAATTGTTAAGATTAGATTTTCTTGTACTAATAAAAAGAAGCAAAAGTAAATGTTAAAATTTTATTTCAAAATACAACTTTATTACCATAAGACAAATCAAATAAATTTCTTTCTAGTCATCCGTCGCTTAAAATACTAGATAACGTTTCACTACTTTCTTTAGAATGCTGATGTAGTAGATCAGAAGTACCAGGAGAAGAAGGACCACTACTACTGGACAGGAAACTAGGTGGTCCGCTCCAACCCAAACCTTCATTGAAATATTAAAAATTATAGTTAGCATTAAAAAATTTTTAAAAATATTAATACAAATGCAACCTTTAGAAATACGTAATAATGTAAATGGACAAAAAGAAGTATACGAAACTACAGTGAAAATATTGATAGAAAAATGTTTGCAGTGGCCAGTAAAAAACTGGATAATATTGATATTTGTTTAAAACGAATTTAAAAAAAGAATTTACGAATAAATTTCTAAATCTAATTATGTGCTTCACGTTATTTAAAACTAAAACGCAACAAACATAAACATTGCAAAATAAAATTTAAAAATTTACCTTCGACTTCGTCTTTTGCTTTATATTTCAATCGTGAAAAAGCACTTCTTATACTTCATTAAATAATAACAATCAAATTTATACTTACTATTAGACGGTGATTGTAATTTTAACGGTGGGGGATGATTACAATTGTATTTGACACTAACTTGTGACGCATTAGTTGGGGTTGTTGAGGGAGTCGAAGGAACTTTAGGTGGTGTTGAAGAAGGTGTTTTCTGTACTGGAGTCAGTGTCATTTTTTCTAAGAAAACGTCTAACTGGCGTAACGATAATGCGTTATGAAGTGTTTCTAAAGGTCTTATTGCTGGGACTCCCCCAATGCCTTCTAAAGCTGAAAAAAAAAGTAAAAATCAATTTCTCGTTTAAACTGGTGATTGTTTCTTTTTTATTGTAATGTAGAAACTTCAAAAACGATTACAAGAAAAAACGTCACATTTAAGTGCAGTTCTCCTAACGAAAATGTTATCAATTGTTGTAAAGCAACATCTCAATAATATTCCCTCAAAATTTCAAGTTGATCCAAACAAAATTCGCAGAATTACAAGTTGCAGAGTCTCTGCCCATTCCTCTTTCAGCAGGTACGCTATGCAGTCTAAAATATATTCCAACAGTTTGTATGACCTTGCAATCAGAATAAATTGCACTTAACGAAAATTGACTAACCGCGCAGTAGTAAAAAAAAAGAATACAGTCGGCTCTCGTTTATCCGGGTGCGGCTTAACCGTGTTGCAATATTTAGTTGCAGCTTTGTCACTTAACCCTGCTTCAACGAACGGTTTTACACGATGTATGCGCGTTTTGTTTACTGCTTTCAGTAGGAGTTGCGCTTTGGGAGTGTGTAGTCTGTTCGTGGAACTGCGTAAGGCGTTTGTGTACTTGATGTAAAATGTCTACCAAACGTAAACGTGTTGTATTAAAACATCAAGTTTTGTGTTTTATATATAGAAAATATTTTTATTTTTCCGTTTCTTCTTTTGATTTACCCCATACCATCATTTTCAAAAAATTTACGGTTATTCGTGCTGTTCGATTTTCCGTGCGTCTGTTAACATTTATTATCCCGGATAATCGAGAGTCTACTGTATAAACATGATTATGGTCCACATTCACTGATATTTTAAACGTTAGTATGCCTATTTACAGTGATTTAAGTAAAGGTGTATCCATGGCTTCAATCAAAACAATAATGAATGCTATAATCAGCTTATAATTTTGGATGATAAGTCCGAGATTATTCCTTGCGATTCAACTATTATAGAAACTGTAAACAAATATCGTCACTATTAACAATTATAAGTTTTATAGAAGTGAGCCTCGGCTGAAATGCTCACGTTCCGTCAGAAAAGAAGACGAGCTGATTCAGAAAAAAATATTTGTTTTACAAGTAGTCAAATCTTTAAACGGATATTTATCAAAACCACATAAAAATACTAATATGTGATTAACTATTAACAAACTAACTTTACCTATGAAAAATTAAGCTATAATAATAATTACTAATAGCGTATAGCGTACATAAAATAACTTTAACAGTAGCAACATGCCATAATTCAACTTCGTTTATATAAAAAACCAATTTCTAAATTCAAACAATATTTATGAGAAATCTACATCCCGTTGTCAGTTTATGGCTAAGCATATTTGATAAGTAAACACTTAACGTAATAACTGCAAGCGTATATACATTACATTGATAAAACTTTCAACGTTCAGATTAATTATTTAAATATAACAATGATAAAATCAATTAGTAAGAAGCGAATACCTACTATAAATACTAGCAAAGTTTACATGACTAAACCCGAATCTAAACACTACCACATATAATTAATTAAAAGTCTTACCATTGAAGTATAAAAACATCATGCAAATGTCTACGATCATGTTTGAAAATTGATAAATATAAAAGAAAATTAACAAAAACAATACCTGATGCACTTGCTGTACTCGGTATCATATCTCTCAAATTGGGAGCACTGGAACTGCCGGAAATGACTGCCGTAGAAAACAGTGCGTTTGTATTTTCTCCAGCTAGTTTTTTAAATGCTAACGGACCATAGCCAAATCCTAACATTTTGAAGTAGCTCATTTGCCCTGCAATAGAGTGACGGTGACGTTTGCTACAGCTGCTGCCACTGCTAACCGCTAAAATGAATTGCTGTTGTCATAAGCAATGCTTAGATGACGTATTGTATCTGCAGTACTAGTTCTTTAAAAAAATTAGATAATTTGATTTATACAAACTTTTTTGTAGAGTGCAGTTACATACATAAATTGCACGATTGCATTTCATAAACAACTCCAGATAACTAATAATAGTTAAAATGTATTTTTGCTCAATGGGAACCGTAACGTCGCAAATTAGGTTTTGTCCTACGTTGATTCTTGTACGGTTAATAAAGTTTATTTTAAAAATATGTTTTTGGAATTATATTTAAAATTGCAACACTTATCATAATTACCCAAAATAGAAGCGTCGTTCAAAATAAGCATTCGTAGAAGAACGGCAAATTTCAGAGAAATTGAAGAAAGATTAGATTCAGAAAATTCGAAGGCACACAACATTTAATTGTCATCAGGTCATCATAAGAGGCCCAACGCCCATTTTGGAAACTGCATGAAAATCGTAGAAGTGATTCTTCTTTAGTAATAGACTTAACGAGACTATAGCATCACAGTTACACTTTAGTTAGTATGGTGTTACTTAAAAAACAAAAACATGTATTGCTTATGAAAAAGCGAGAGAATTAAACAATTATCAAACGCTGAAAAGTGTTGTTCCTTCGAGTAATCGTTACTAGCTGATATTTCTGGTTTAAATATTCGTTGTAAGAATTACGGTAACTATTGATACTAATTAAT
This sequence comes from Aquatica leii, assembly GCA_035610365.1. Lineage (NCBI taxonomy): Eukaryota > Metazoa > Arthropoda > Insecta > Coleoptera > Lampyridae > Aquatica > Aquatica leii. The sequence continues at coordinate 55,893,449 of CM069432.1, forward strand.
ACACAACAACAACAACATAAGAGTATATAAGGTAGATTTTTTAAAACATAAATACTAATTTAGTAGTTGTGGGTATATTAATCAAATCGAACGTATGCACAATTATTTTTCCCATTGAGTTACTCGAGTTGTCGCGGGTATGTATACACATATAATGAATGTGATTCCCAAAGTGGTCTATATCGACCCCCAGGGGTCTATGACAACCAGCAAGGGGTCTACGTCAGCGAAAAAAAAAATTTTGGGATCCGTGAAATGAAAATGGGGGTCCACGATAGTGCATCTCAACATACACTGATAGTACCTATTTACTTACATTATACTATCTTTTATTATAAATACATATACATTATTTATAAAAGTACCTATGAAGTAAAAAAATTATTATATGTTTATAAAATTGTGTAAGTTGTAGGATGTAGGCATTCACTTTGTGGTCGCAATACATTTTGAACTTGTAAAAACCTGCACATGATATACCAGTATCATTTTCTTACAAGCATACACGCAGTCTCAGAGCTTCGCGAACTTGCACTGACTTGTTCAATTCGTCACTGTATAAATACGAATGTAAGACAAATATGTTTATTTGTTTCCTGAATCTTGAAAAGGAAAGTGCTAAGAAAATATTTAAAAAAATATGAACTGGTAGTTTATCACACAAATTATAGTGAATCAGTGTTATTTTGTTTGAGAGTGACGGAGAAAAGTAAGTACATTATTTTTTATTAAATTTTAGTTTTGTACTCGTAGTTAGCAAAGATAGATAAATTACGCCAATCATGACTTCAGTTATTAGTAGTTTAATATTCAAATCATGCAAAATTACACGAGTACTCCTCAATAGTTTCTTATTCAAAGTTTTAGCAATCGTTAATATAATTACAGTGCAATCTCCGTAATCCGAACTAATTGCAGCAAGGAGATGTTCGGATTATGAAATGTTTTCGGAAAAATCTAAAAAAAGACAACTGTACATACATATTACATATGTATTTTATTATTAACATACAATATTGAAACGTTCGAGAAGTTATTTGCAAATTCAAGAGCCTTCTAGAAGTTGTTATCCATCTTCTAGAAGATATATCGAAAGATAGGGAACACTCGAGAATGTGTATAAATACCGAAGAGAGAAATCGTAGGTCCGTTATTGGCGTAACGCGAATACAGCAGTGTTAAGAAGATTATTCAAGTTGAGATAAATAAGTCGTTAGCGCGTGTGAGATAAACCTACAGTGAATAATCGCGTACGTGATTTAAGTGTAAACAATTGTGTGAAGCTATCCGCGGACCTTATCTTATCTTCTTGTAAGTGATATAAATTACAGTGTAAGTGTTTTTAATAAATATTAATAGATATAATTAGTTCCGTTAATTTAGAAGTGTACATATTTCTAGTATAAGTAAAACAAATATTTTTAGCCGTTTAAATAAATTAGTTTTAGTAATCAATGCGTAACAATATGTTACCACTTTGAAAGATAAATTAAGAAAATAAGAAATCTACAACTGTACAGCTGTGTGTTTTTTAAAGAATTTCCAATACACACTCTCATTTGTTTTTTTTCCCATAGAATTTAAATGTTTACATATAGAAAACATTAGTTTGAAATTAAACTACATATTTTGGCCGGTCACATAAATAAATATTTACTATGAGAACGATATAACTCCTCCAAAAACTTAATAGTTTGGTGTGTTTCTATGCAACCATAGATCCTTCGATGTGGAGGATAGGCACCACTCAGAAATAAAACTCTGTCGTAATTGTGGCTACGTTTCGTTGGCTATTCTGCCAACTTCATCAGGCATATATATAAATTAAACATTCCACTGTTAGATTGGCAATCAAATATAATATCAGTAGCTACAGATGGAGCACCTGCCATGGTTGGACGTTATCGTGGATTTATAAGCTATTTAAAACAAAATGTGTCAGGGGTGTTAGCAATACATTGCGTCATCCATCGACAACATTTAGTTGCTAAAAATTTGAGTGTTAGATTGCATGAATCTCTTCAATTAGTCATTGATGCAGTAAACAGAATCCGAAGCAACGCGTTGAATTCGTGGTTATTTGCGCAGTTGTGTGAAGAAAATGACGAACACTTTCATCAATTACTCCTTCACACTGAAGTACGCTGGCTGTCGAAAGGCTTATGTTTGACAAGATTTTTTGCACTTTTTGAGACTATTTTAGAATTTCTGGATACTAAAAATAAAATTTTAAAAGACAATTTAATGAAGTGGAAAACAGACATCGCCTATTTAACAGATTTGTTTACAAAATTTAATATGGTTAATTTGCAGTTACAAGGCGACAGTCTAAATTTGATTAAAACAAAGTCCATCTTATCAGCGTTTCTTGCCAGAGTTAAACTAATGAAGCAAAATATTGGACGGGGCGAATTTTCCCAGTTCCCCAATTTGTCACAGACAAACTGGCAGGAAAACGACGTTTCAACCTACGTTCAACATTTAAATGTCCTCTATTCAGATTTTGAAACTAGGTTTGAGGATGTTTTGACGATGGTAATACCGCCGTAGATAATTAACCCATATGGTGACATAGAAGAAACGAATGTCATAATACAAGAGGAACTGACTGAACTAAGTACAAACTATGAACTTAAGGTTCAGTTTAAAAACGGATATCAGCAATTCTGGCTGAAAACAACATACCCGTTACTTATCCCGTATTATGGAATATAGCGAGGAAATTTTTAATTTCTTTTCCATCGTCATACCTAGTGGAAAGAGAGTTCAGCGCTGTTACCAATCTCCTAACGAAAAAAAGAAACAGAGTGGACATCATTAGCCGAGGAGATTTAGGATTAAACCTTACAAAATTGACGCCAAATGTTGATAATTTATTATTAAAGCATCAGGTTCATCCTTCTTACTAAAAACATTTACTTATTGCTTAGTTTATTTTATGTTACGTATATCTTATATATAACAGATATACAATTTTATTTTGAGTAGTTTTAATTTAAATTCAATTAATAAATGTATAAAACTTAACATGTGTTTTTACTTTAAGTTTTTAACACTAAACTTTACTACAGTTAGAAATTTACAAAAAATCAATATTAGGTAAGTAGGGGGTCTACCCAAACCCGAAAAACATGGCAAGGGGTCTACGACACAAAACAGTTTGGGAACCTCTGAGTTACACAATTAAAGAGTTTCTTAACAAACCATCCATCTTATGAAAAAAGTAAAAATCATTGAAAGAATAATAAGATAAGAACTTATACACAAAATAACAATTTAAAACATCACGTCTGAAAATTTGTGAGTTTTATCAGTTTTATCGACTTCGTAAAGTGATAAGAATACATTGTACTGACCGTTACTTTCGTTACTTAACGGTAGTAACGTAATGGAATTTATGCAGTAACAATAAACTTTAGAAAACTTATTTAATTGTAATCTAACAAAATATTTTATAACAAATATTTTCATTTTTTCAAACTTCTCCATCTTCATTAATAAGCAATATAAAAGATAAAACTTTCAGATCAATTTTGTATAAATGTATAAGTTTTGTAGATTAAAATTTGACAAATAATTGGTTATATAGTGTTCTATGCACAAAAGAAGTTGCTCTTAATAATTACAATATTTGTAGAAGTTCTGAACAATTTTATTGTTGAAATAAAAACGTTTTTGTCTTATAACAATCTTAATTTTTAAAGTATCATTTTGCAATTATGTTAACTCCTAGTAAACGCATTTAGCAAAGTATTTGTGAAATTTGAAACATGTACGAGTAACAATTATTTAGAAAATCAGTCTCAAAAACTATCAAAATTTATAATATATTAAAAATGCATTGCGCGTTTTGTTTGAAATGACAGGGAAAACTGGTACTTAAGAGGCGGAGTTTATAAAACGAGAATTTGCAGATTACAAATAAGTGTTGTTAAAATTCTGTGAGAGATTATTTTTACTATGCCATATGCAAATCTTCTGTATAAAACTTATATAGTAAATCATATTTCGATTTTTTTTCTATCTATTAGCATTGATCATATATACTTCCTATTAGTGAGTGCTACATTACGTTTTCAACGCTTTATATTGACAGATATACTGGGTCCTGCAACTGTGCGTCGGGCTTTCCTAACGCCTTTCCCGTGAGAGATAGAAAAAAATGTTTCGTACAAAAAGTTATTGGTTTAAAAATCTTTATGTCGTAAAATTATTTTCAAACATACAGAGTGTCCTAATTTTGCGGTATAACAAAAACATTTTTTTTTTCAAATGGGACACCGCGTATATTTTTGATTTTTAAATTTCTTAAGTAATTTCTAATAAAATGTCTATACCATTCCATATACCTAAATTTAATAGTTTTTGAGTTATTAATTTTTTTCGTAAAGATTTGACAGTTGTGTCTTCAACAAATGCGGTTATAAATCACTTGTTACATATTTTAGCTCCATTTCATTCTGATTTACCATTAGATGCAAGGACATTGTTAAAGACATCAAATATCAAAGTAAAAATAGTGTCTAACATTCCAAAATGTTGGTTACTTAAGAAAATTGAATCAAAAAATTTAGTTTTAAAAGTGGAAGTAGGCAACAATGGAAATAGATTATGAGATCTAGCCAGTGTTCCCATTATTGTATACTCTTTAGGTATGTTTGTGTTTCATTGTTTTTAATATGTATATTTAATAAATTAAAATAAATACATCGATTTTTAATTTCTCAATCTAGTTTATAAATGACGTTTTGTTACGTGTTAGAAATAACGTCGTATGTTTGTGACAATAACACGTACTGTCTACGTGCGTTTTACATCAGTTTTATGATCATACTGACTTATTTAATGCTCATTTGACGTAAATATGTTGTCAGTCTGCTGACTGGAGTTTTAGATGAAATTAACAATTCTAGTGATTATGTGACTGAAGATCTACACGTAAAATATTTTAAAAGGTAAGTAATAGATGGTAATAGTACATTAATTAAGCAAACTTCAAAAAATCTCAAAAAACAATTTTTTCTACTATTTTATCTATTTTAATAAAAAATAGGCCAACATATTTTTTTGATTATTTAGATTTTTTAATTTTGATTATTGTTGTGCTGTTTTAGTTTATTGTCTCCAATATTGCCAGATTTAGAAGTCGAAAAATATATGTAAAATATCTAGAAAGCGTGTAGTAGATATTAAACATTTTATTGAAAGCGGTATCCGTATAAAAGTACAGTAAATACTGACATGTTTGGGCTCTTTCAAGTACTGGTTGTGGTTACACTCAAGGTGTTTTCGATTTTGGATATACCATTTATGAAAAGAACAACTTATAGAAATAATAAACTGAGTTTAAAACTAAAATGGGAGCAATTATTGATAAGAAAAAAAACTATCTATTAGCTTGAGATTTAGAAGTGTTCCGTACATAATTAGTGGTAAACGAAGGATGAGCGAAAAGATCTTATGGACACAATTTTTCTTCCCTACCCGGTGTGGAATGTATAATCAGAGAAATAACAAAAAACTACTGTACATCAGTGTAAAGAATAAGCTTTGTTATGTTTGTGCTGCAGATGCACCAAAAAACACACTTGCTACAATAATTTTAAAGAAAGTTCAACGTCAATAGAACAAGTGATCATTGTAGATGGATTTAATGCGAGTAAACGTGATTATAGATTGCGTAATGAGTATATGATCGGTGGTGCTGATTGTAGTGTTTATTCGGGAATTATAGAACGTGTTAGTTATGAAAGAATTCGTATATATACACAGTGTGTCCGAAAAGTATGAAATATATTATACAAGTCGATAAATATGCACTTTACACGAAAAAGTTGTAAATAAAAGTTGTTTATCACTTAGTTATCTAGCACCTGGGAGATATCAATTTAAATTTTTGCTGTAAACAAAATCGCAACGAATAACACTTACATTTTTTTAAATGGCAAGGCACGTCTTTATTATACTCATTTGATAGAGTCTTTTTTTCTCTTTTCAACCATATGAAACTTGAATACCTTTACATCCAAAAATTTTCAAGAAAAACAAGGACATGTCTAACAAATTTATTTTACTGAGCAGTATTAATCAGGTACGTAATATGTAGCATTGAAACAATTGAATGCACTTTAGAACACTGTCACACTTTGCTATTTGTTAGTGCTTGAAATATGGCTCAATTATCTGAGAAACATAGAATTGAAATTTTAATTATTCTGGGATATGGAGATAGAAGAAGAACCCAAGACGAAGTATGTAATTTATTTAATAACTTGCATCCAGAATTAAATATTTCGCAGTCCACGGTAAGCAAAATTTGGCGGAAATTTCAAGAGACAGGTTCGGTGAAAGATGCGAGTAGAACTGGTAGACCTTTGTCATTAAGTAATGTGGAACGAGAAAATGTGTTCTTGTCTGTTGAGGAAAGTCCACAAATTTCAGTTCGGCAAATCGCTAGAGACCATAATTTGAATAAATCGGCTGTACATGACGTTTTAAAAAAAGAAAAATTTCATCCTTATAAAGCTTGTGTAGTTCAAGAATTATTTGAAGACGATTTGGACAGAAGGCTGGAGTTTTGTGAAACAATAACAAACAAACTTGAACGAGATGCACATTTTCATAAAAATATCCTTTTTACTGATGAGGCCACGTTTTGTTTAAACGGCACAATTAACAAACAAAACACACGTTACTGGTCTTCACAAAATCCTCACTGGTATCTAGAAGGACACACCCAATACCAGCAGAAAGTCAACGTCTGGGTAGGAATGATTGGAAGTCAAATTTTGGAGCCATATTTTTTTGAAGGTAGTTTAACGGCGAATATTTATCTCGATTTCTTAAGATTTGAGTTAGTTCCTGCTTTGGCCGAGTTATTTCCACATGAAGTAGATCCAGATATACCTCATAACAGAATATGGCTTCAACAAGACAAGGCACCTCCACATTTTGGAATTAATGTCCGCCACTTTCTTAATAATACTTTTCAAAATACATGGATAGGCAGAAGAGGTACGAGGCTCGCCGGATTTAAGTCCACTAGATTTTTTTCTTTGGGGCTATATTAAAAGCCAAATTTATGTAAATAGACCTGATAATGTTGAAGATTTGAAAAATCGCATTAGAGTTGAGATAAGAGCTATAACTCGAGATATGATTTCAAAAGCAATCGATGGTTTTAAAAATCGAATTTACCACTGTCAAATTATGAATGGTTTACATTTTGAACATTTATTGTAAGTTTAGTTTAAATACATTTTTTTGTTATAACAATTTTATGTAAAGATATTTAAAGTTTAATATTTGCTATTGTGATAGTGCATTCAATTGTTTCAATACTACATATTACGTACCCGATTAATACTGCTCAGTAAAATAAATTTGTTAGACATGTCCTTGTTTTTCTTGAAAATTTTTTGATGTAAAGGTATTCAAGTTTCATATGGTTGAAAAGAGAAAAAAAGACTCTATCAAATGAGTATAATAAAGACGTGCCTTGCCATTTAAAAAAATGTAAGTGTTATTCGTTGCGATTTTGTTTACAGCAAAAATTTAAATTGATATCTCCCAGGTGGTAGATAACTAAGTGATAAACAACTTTTTCGTGTAAAGTGCATATTTATCGACCTGTATAATATATTCCATACTTTTCGGACACACTGTATATTGTATTATATGTTATTATATTTATAGGTAAAAGTCATTCGGAACTGCTTGTGTAAAATTTAGATTACTAAGTATTTGGAATTAGATAGAAAAAATTCAACTACTGTAAATAACTTCAATTAATGAGATCTAACAAAAATCTCAATTACACCGATTACTTTGTAATTCAATTTAATGTGAATGAATCATAAAATGTAATCAATTGCGCTCACTTCTGCTTAGATTCACGAATATTGCAAATGTATAATTTATTTTCTAAAGCGAGTGACCAAAACGCAGTTTACCTAAATGACATTTCATTGGTAGAAAAGTGAGGACAAATTATCAAACTGTAGTACACTCAAAGCGCCTGAGCATTTAATGGATTCTGGACTTATGCAATAAACTAGTACTATAAAAACTTCATAAACAATCTTAATTTTCTTGTAATGTAATCATCGTTTATGAAGATTACTAGAGATCAACGTAGAACAGAAGTCGATTGCAACTGCACTCTATTAAATGAACACCAAATTAATTTTTTTTCTTTACAAAAAACAGTTATTTTTTATTAATAGCCAAACTTAATAAAAACCTACCGTAGTTTTTGTTTGTATGCTACAAACAAATTTTAGCAGGTATCTATAAAAATATTAAAATGTACTTTGAAAATACTCACTTGAAAGTATTTCTCAAGAAATACTTAATAACATGTTAGTAAACACTCGAACAAACCAATACTAGAATTGTATAATTATCCTGTTTAGTAATAAGTAATCAAAAACCATATTGTCGTAAGTAAGTCATAAGTTACTAATCTTTAATAAAAACCATGATAATATTCGTTAAAATTGCATATTAACAGCAACGTAAATAAAAAGACTAATACTGCTAGTACGTCTGATCATGTGTTATATGGATCTAAGCAAAAGCTATGTATGTTAAATGTAGTTAAACGAACAATGAATTTTGTAGATTTTAATTGAATTTAAATGAGTTAGTAGTAGTGGTAGTTGTAACAATTAGCTATTTACCTTGAACTTTAGATGATATAGCATATTGATCATAACTTTTCGATCTAGGTTCAAAATCAGGGCTTTTAGCTCTTTCTGATTTATACCCATACCTTTCTCTGTGAGCTTGTTGAGCTAATTCCTCATTAAGTCTTTTAGCTAAATTCATCGCTTCGTGTCCACTAACGGTGTGGCAAGATCTACAAAAAAACACGTCGATTATTCCGTATGTATACTAACGATGTATACCCTATAGGAATTGACCTTGATGACTTTTGTACAGAATGTTTTGTACAAGGAGATAGATCACCAGGACTAATAGGAAAATGTATTACTTTATTAGAATTCTGCTTTTCCTCTGTTGAATTTTCATTTTCTTCGTCTATGCAAGCTGAGTATCTGCTTCTAGATTCTTCTGGTGTAGCAGTAGCTGAACTATTCCCGCTCTACAAAAATTTCAAAGGAAACCAATCATTTTTGTGATAATTACTTACAGTGCTTTTACTAGCTACCGAATCATTGCGCGAATGCGGTCTAAAACCTGGACCAGGCGGGAGGTTCTTTTGAACACAACAATTTACGCCTGGACTAAAATGAAGTTCTACATGAAACCTTTCATCACTTGATGGATCTTTCGTAGGATCTTCATATAACATGATAACCACTTGTGACATATAGTTTAACTCTGATACCATCGAAACGTATTCCATAGCTCGTCGCCATTGCTCATCAGTAGTAACCTATATTATTAATGGAATAAACAAGAAAACAAATAAACTTACTTACGTTTAGTAAACCACCGTATCGAAGACAAGTAATTAAAGAATGCACGTGACTTTCACTAGTAAAATAAAGCCTAGTTCGTACATGTCTACCTGGACTCGACACGCCATGTGAGTATCTAGGATTAAGTCGATTCACAGTTTCATCTTCGAACTCTTCAATATTTCTTTGAAGATCGGCTCTAATTTTCTTTAATAAAGGCGTGCAAATTCCTTGACCAATTGATAACTTTTCTTGAATGGTTAAACCATATTCCTAGAAACAAAACTGAACTAAACTTGGTACTAAATTAAATTTCTTTTAGTAATAATCAACAATCAAGAAATGTGTATTACTCAATATCATAAAAATGCTATTGAGAATTCCCATTGATGCGATAGTCAAACACGTCCAAGTTAATGAAACACTAACAGTTTATTTTTGATCAAAAAGAGGCCTAATACAGTTCTGTAAAATCCCTATTCTGATAGTCAAGCTAGTTACTAATCAGTGAAATCAAGTGTCGATCAACACGTATTTGCAATCAATAATATAATAAAGTAAAGTACATTAGTGTTATCCTAGATCAGAGGTCAGCATGGGAGAGAACCAAGTAAGATTTATGTTATAAGCATAAAACTTTTATTAACAAGACCTGACGAAATATTCCATTTTAGAACATTCAGGAAAAAAATTGTTAGCGACCGACAAGCATTTTGTCAATTGTGTAACCAGTGCTATAACAACCATTCTTCGACTTACGAGATTCTACGATCTCATTATTTCTGTTCAAATTATAGTCACTCGCCATGTATTCCTACAGAAAGCACATACTTATTTACACTGTTGCTTTCTTTATGCTGCTTTAGAAGTTATAGTCAAAAACGAATACAAATAGAATTAAATATTTCAAGCATACCTGTGGTATCACAATATCAGCTAAGTACTTAGAGTAAACATAGAGCTCTTCGGCCTGTTCAAATTGTAAAGTGTGTTGATTATGTTGCAAATCATATTTTATGCAATCATAAATATCAGGAATCTTACTAATATCAAACCGTTTATTTTTTGTGCAAAAATCCTTTTCTATTTTCCCCCATCTACGACCCATCAATTCCCACGTTTCACCATGATACAAGATTACATCTAAAACAACCTACGTAGAAAAAAACACATTAACATTTAAAAGTCACCTTTAGTTTTTGAATCTTCTCGTTTTAATCGAACAATGTTTAAAAGAGATTTAATTAATACGTGCACGTGCTGACAACATTTAAAAGGATTTTTAACAAAATCTAAAGCATCGGAAATACTGTACGAATTGCACGGATTAATTTTCTCGATATCTTCGGGCGTGAAATCTCTATTTAATTGCATTAATTCGTGAAGACGAGATTTACACCTACAAAAATTGATCAAAAGCTATTAGACAGTGTATTATAAAGGCGAGAAACTTTATATTAATATATTAAGACCTAGATAAATAAACTATTTAAATTCAAATTTAACTGTAGTACCTGAGGTTTTTATACAGAAGAACATTTTTATGTAAAATTAAGCATTGAAAGTTTCACTTATCATTTTGCATCCCTAGACACAGTGTATAAACAGAGAGTCACTTACATGTTTTGATATTTACTACTATCACAGTCGTTATCCAACAATCCGTTAGTATTTGCACTTTTTACCATTTGCACTAAGATCGGGGTCAACTCGCCTTCTAGTGCCAATAGACCTTTTGCAAAAGCCGCAGCAGTCATTTGAACTCTTCCTTCGTCCGAAGCATAAATTTTTAAGTCGTGACGAAATGTCGAATGTAGTCTTAATAATCCCAAACCTTGAGCTCCCGCATATTCTCCTAATTTTAATAAATATAATTAACATATTGAAAGTCTAAGTGTAGTAGTAATTTTGTGTACATTAAACAGGATAGAAACATTTAAGAATTAATATTGAAACGACAGGGGACATACAAGACAGATTATGCAAAAACAAAGAAACCTTAGTGCAAAAGTTCAAATCAAATTAAAAGTACTACTTACATTTTGCACATGCAGATCATATATTTTTCTTTAAATTCATCACTTTGAATTTATGTCCGTGAATTTAAAATTTCACGTTTTAAACAATGTACAGTATATGACAAACTTTATAGTAAGTACTCAATAATACATAATTTAAAAAAATCAAATCTCAGGTATCTCAATGTTCGCAAATTAAAATAATTTGAACTAAAAACAAAGAAGCATTTTACGAACCCGCCAAATGTCTACCTTGGCCGCCAGGGTACATACAACGAAAAATTCTTCCTAATTCTTCTGCTTGAACACGCCCGGCTGGTGTTAATTCACCGCCCCATTTTAATATTAAGACTAAAGACGGTTCTGCTGGTGGATCTAATCAATAAATGTTACAATTAGTAAAATAATTGTTCATCAAACTAACACTTAGCTACAGTTTGTTTAGAAACTAATAATTCTCTTAGTTGCTGTAGCTAAAGAGTTATTTTAACATAATCATCTGTACACACGCATACATTTATGTTTACTGCTAAGCACATAAATAGCTTGATACGTAAGAGCAGCATGTGTCTATAAGAAGCTTAAGCTGTTTACATGCATATAAAAATAACTAATCCTAACTAATATCGTTACCCTTTATCCAATATATAACCTGCGTATTAACCAAACTGTCATATGCAGATCAAGTCAGTCGAAAAACAATAACATTTTATAAACTTTGATAAAACAGATACAAACCAAGAACAATTTTAGAAAAAAACGGCATTAAGAAAAATTCACTTTAGTCACAAAAACAAAATGTCGGATTAAAAAAATCCAAATTATAAAAGTTTTCTTGTTTTTGTTTTAAACACCAGAAAATCATATCAGAAATTAAAAAAACCTAATAAACACTATTTTGTTAGTCTTATAATTGCGCAATGTTTCGCCATTTAAATCTTCCTCCTCCTTATGTCAGACACGCTGTAGAGCGAACTAAAACAAATCCACAGACAAAAGTAATTAACAAAACGTTGCCCCAAACGATTGATTGTTGCCTGCTGCAGAGTGCTAGATTACATGAAAAGACGGTTTGTCCTATTTGTCAGAGAAGGTCGCGGCGGGGACACTCGTCTCCCTCGCTCTCTCTCGCCACCCGCACCGTGCCGCTTCCGTCACTATACCTACCGCGCCCGTGATGTCGCACGACGCGACAGTGTGCGTATAGTAACTGCAGTGAGTGAGAGCCAATGAGGTATAAAATACTAACTGGAGAAATAACTTCGTACATAAAAACGAGCCGTCGATATCCCCACCGCTTTCGGGCAAAAACGCATAAGGTCGACCATGTTTGAAAGGTAGAAGTAAAATTAAACCTTGTATGAAAACAATTGGCACATTTCTTAAACTAAAAATACATATAATTAAAAATAAAATACAAAATTGTGTATATAAATAAAAAAATGTGTGTTAACTTAAATCAACTTCTTAAATGTAATGGAACTACTACCTTACATTTATGGTTTTGCAGTAAGTTTTATTTATTTTATTTAAACAACTAATTTTCCACACATGCGACACGCTTCCAAACGTCTTTACAATTGGGTGATTATAATTTTTAAATGGAATTCTACTTATTGTTACTTTTTTTACGGTGGCCGCAAGATTATTTTTTACCTCTTTCTGTTTATAAAATAAACTCTTTTATTTTAGATAAGTTAAGATTATTAAATTGACAAAACTAAAATTGCCGAATCTACAAGACGCTTAACTAGACACGATAATTTGCTTTTTTGAGAAACACGAAATAAAACCGGACCGAGTAACCATACTAGCATACGAAGTGGTGCCTCCAGTACTTATTATATTATACCTCATTGGTGAGAGCACGTTTTTCTCACTTCGTAATGTTTTCTGCGACGCGACGTCTATGTACCATATTAACAAAAATCGACAATGCGTGAATATTTTACAGTACGGTACTTCACGTAAATTGTTATGTAACGTAATTAGCTATTGATGAAAAGAAACGGTTAAGTGGGGCAGAGTATCGCAAGTGGGCTAAAGAAAAAGACGATAAAATTCATGTGATTAAAAAACGCAGAAATTAGACGATTTCTTTGGAAAACGATCTACTATCACGCTATCGAACCAAGACACGGCGTTTCAAGTAGTAGTGGTGCTACGTCAACTAATGTTTCTTCAGTATCTTTCAAGAGTAGGTACTTTGATAATTGTGACAAGTGGAACAAAGGAAGAAGTCAAAGAAGTACCATCATGTGGTTTGCCATTCAGAGGACACAACGAGAAAATAGATTTATTACACAATGGAAATTATTTGATGTCCTTAGAGCTGAGTGCGATCCATTCTTAGCACATAGCACGTTATGGGAATCCAGGCTCAGAACATACAACTCTTCAACCACATGCGAAGAATTATTTTGGCTCATCAGAGACAAGGTTTTGAAGACAATTCTAATGGAAATATTAACATCTAAATATTTTTCTCTGATGATTTACTCGACGCCGGATATATCTCATGTAGCGCAGCTCATTTATGTAATCAGATATGTCCTGCCTAAAGGATCGCCTGTAGAAGGTTTCCTGAAGTTTATACCAAACACGCCCCATAAATCACAACAAATTACAAATGCTATTACTTCAACTTTAACTGTATCTGGAACTGACATTTCAAACTGCCGGGAGCAACACAGCCAACATGTCAAGCATATACAACGGCCTACAAGCTAAAATTAATTAAATTCAGCTCACGCGCTCAATTTGGTAGGCGAATGTGCAGCTGAAAGTAGCCAATAGGTTTTCTTGTTCTTTTCTCTACTGTAAGTTATAAAATTTTTTTGCAGCGTCAACTAAACGCTCGGAACTCCTTTTACCGTCAAAAGCCTATCAATGACTCGTTGGTCAGCTCGTGCAGATGCATGCAAAAGTTTACGCGAATCGTGGAATAAAATCCATGAAGCGTTAGTCTCTATAGAAAATGACAAACAACAGAAGAGAACCGTTATATGCGAAGCAAAGAGTATTCGTTTAAAACTTGAAAGTCTTGAAAAGACCTTCATGACTGTTTTGAGGGATTTTTACTAGATCGCATGAACGTTACAAGGTAAGAAACTTCAAAGTGTGGAAATTGACATTACCCTTGACATAGAACTGTATAATGTACTAATACAATGTATTGACGAAACACTAGATAACTTCGATGACTTCGAAAACAAAGCCAAAACTCTGTCCTTTGTACAGGAATATGAAAGAGATTTTCAAATTGATACATTGATAGAAAAACTCCAAAAACGACGAGACGCGTACACTTAAATTTTATTTTAATACTAACCTGGGGTAGCTAAGCACGCTAGAAGTCGGAGAAAAAGCCAAACCATTACAAATGATTTATTTTACTGACTTAGAAGACAATTTTTCAGAAGAATATCTTCATTTTCGTGCTCACTGCAGTATTAAAAATGGGGATCGGAAGAGTACCGTCTGTTTGTTAGAATGGTTACGAGCTGAAGGTCTTCAAACCATATACCTAAACGTGGATATCGCTCTCCCTCTGTGAGTGTGTGTACTGTCGCCAGTAACGATCTAGCTTTCTTAAACATAGAAGCGGATTATTTAAGAAAATTGGTTTGCAAAAATTTGATTAATTATTTTGTTGCGTTTAAGTATAGAAGCGTTTTGTAAGACGTAAATTACGTTTATATCTTGTATGAGATTGAATTTATACTTAACTAAAACACGGTTTCCTTATTTTAAACCTATTCATTTATACAGTAATTCTACTATACATATATACATTTTGACATATTTATGTGAAATAACAGTCTATATCGATAAAATTTGGAACAAAAGTATAAATTCATATGTAGTAGCGTTGACTGAAGAAATGTGTAGTAGCTAAATGATGGAAGTTAAGAAATGGGGATTGGTACTAAATGGGCTAGGGCGGTCAAGACTGCAAATCCGCCACTGCAGATGTGCTTCTGTACTTAACGTTATACACCACTATAAGGTATGTAGCTTGGTTAAATTTCTTTATTGTTCTTAACTGTCATAAATTTTAATTTTTCGCTATTGTAAACCGTCTTTGACAGTTTTGGCACACTTGTCAACATAAACGTCAAATTATTTTTGAAAGATTTTGAGAGTTTGTGGGCCTCCTAGTCTCTGTTCGAGCAATAAAATGTTGTATTCAACTCGTTCATGTCTACATTGGACGCTTTTTTCCCTCGAGGACTTTTTAAACCCTCGTTTCACTCGGGTTTAAAAATGCCCTCTTGGGAAAAAAAGCGTCCAATTTACACAGAAACTCGTTAAATAAACTACTATTATTGCCTGCCGAATGTCATAAAAGCCATATACGGTACCCAAACGAATTAAAATTTCTCTGAAAGAGATGCGAGATTGGGTACGCATTCTGTCGTCTTTGTAAATTTGTGATAATGCTAGTACTTTGAATGTTTCTCAAATGTCAAAAATTAACATGTATACAAACTTTAAAACCCACTATCCGTGAATAATAACTTTAGTTGATTTTATCGCTCAAAGTGAATACGTATTTCTTACTATAGAACAATGTGTGAAAGTGAGAATACTTGCTGAAACCTTCCTACGCGAAGTAGTAAAAGTGACTTTGATAGCTTCTTTTTTTCATATACCAACTCGATGTTTGCCTTCCTCTCGTTGGTTTTTACTTTTAGATATGTTTGGAATCGTTTTTATGGCAATTCAGATTTGCATCCTATATGTTGAGAATTTTGTATTTAGTTTATTATCTCCAAACATGTGCTAGCTTTAAAGACGCGTAATAACAAATTAAAATTGATTGAAAGAGTTTAGATTTAATTAAAGTCAAAACCTTTTCTTTTTTATTCTTTTCAATATAGAATTGTACAACTCAAAAGTATCAGAATGGGAGCACATAAACCCTTACAGCTTTTTAATTCAGCAAAATTAGAATCAAATTTTGTACTAAGAAGTTGCTAAAAAAACCTTTCGTTAGTGGAATAGTCAGTAGATGTCATATAAATCAATGTAAGTTCATTATGTAATTCTAGACAGGTGGTAAATCCTTCAAGTGTAGGAAAAAGCGATAGAAAACACGACTATAAGAACAAGTTGGTTCCAATGCCTTTTTGTAATGTTTGTGAGCTCGTTTTGACTTTTTATACCCTAAATGTTTTTCTGATATATATTAATGTTTTTATTTAATGACTAGTGTAAACGGACCATTGCTACTTTTTTTTACCTGAAGAAGTAGACACACGGTGTTTTCTATCGCCCTTGCCTACACTTGAAGGGTTTATCACCTTTCTTGAATTACTTCATTAAGGTTGGCCTCCTCGTATAGTTTGTAATGTTAAACTGCGTTTCAAGTTTTCAGCGAAACTACTGATCGGATTTGAATGAAATTTTGCACAATGAAAGATTACATGATTCTTTATAGCCTGAATCAATTTCATTAATAACGTTTGGTAATTATCACAGTTAATTAGAAAAATACGTTATTTTACAAAAAAAGTTCAGTCTGTAAGTTACATTATACACATTGCAATGGTCAAAACAAAAAATTATTTGGACTTTTGGTTTTCCTGTAATCTTGAAACGCAATTTGATGATTTTGAAAGAACTCGCGAACTCCGCCTTTTCTAAGAAGTGATATGCATTCAAACCAATCACGTATAGTGACGTCAACATTTAGATAAGATTCGGATTGAAAAGCAATCCGTTTCCAAGGTATATAAATTATAGGTGAAATAATTAAACGTACGACTAAATTATTATAATTTGTTTCGTGAATATCAAAAATAACGTTGATCCATGGTAAAAACATAGTGTACCTGATTCCGTTTTGTACCTTCTTACACGTCAGTGTGATGATTTCAAGTTATAAGCTAACCTCTAACAAATCTTTGGTAACTTCCTCCATATTAAAAAAAATATGCACATAATCGGAATCGTTTTGAATGGTATTTTCAATAGATGCGTTCAATAAGTATTTATAGAATAAAACAAATATAAAAAATTAAATTAGGTACATTTAAAAAAAAATGTTTTTGTTCCAAAAAGCGTTGTGTTTTTTTATCGTTAGCAAATTGTAAAGTTAAGTACTCTAAAAGCTTGGTGTCGACCTTTAAAAACCTCCACATATTCGCCAGCTTATTTCGTTAAATATTGAATGAACGCTAACTTGATTAAGCTTACTGATAAGTTAAGTTAGCCTCTCACTTTAATTTTTTTAATTATATATTCCAGTGTAATAAATTGTGCCCGTTTTGTGCTAAATCGTGCAAATATTATTTTTAATTGTGCTTAATTCTTAATTAATAAAAAAATTTAAACAAATCCGGGGGCTAACACGAACGCTAGTCTCCATTTATTTTTTCTTTTTTACAATTTTTTTTGCTTATTTTATCGTGTTTATTTGTGCTCAATTGTGCCTGTATTATTTTTAACTGTGTTTAATTTGAAATTGTTAATGAAATTTTATTCAATTTTTTTACAATATTTTTTAGTCGTCTAAGGTCCGGTTTCACCAACTAAAATTTAATCGTAGGTTAGTTAATCTACAGTTAAATTTTAGTTGGTGAAACCGGACCTTAATGTGCTCGTTTTGTGCAAATATTGCTAACATTAAACTCATTCAAACTTATTTTTTTTTTAAATCTAGAAGTTTGCATGACAACCAACCCACTGTTTTTTAATTATTTACACTATCTCATGCTTATTTAATTGTGCTAAATTGTGGTAATGCAATTTTTAATTGTGTTGTATTCTAAATAGATAAAAATCTCTGAACAAAAACGGGATACAACTTGTAAATTGGCAAAATAATCGTGTATTATTTAATGTAATCTATCAGTCTTAATAAAGTAGCTACTTTATGGTTAAATTTAGCAATTCGTTATTCTGGTTTAGCAATTTCTTGTTGGTTAATTATCTAACCATTTTATAGTAATAATAAAAAAAATAAATGAATTTAATATTAGCACAATTGAATAAACAAAATAAATTGTAAAACAAATTCGATTAAGTTGAATCCGGTTTTTTTATCGGCTTAGCTGAGTTTAGTGTTAGTAACATTTAGCACAAAACGAGCACAATTAGATGAGCAAAAATATTGTAAAAAAACTGAATCAAAAACGGGGAGCTGATGGTTAAGTTAGTACCTCGATTTGTTTTAATTTTATTAACAATTTAAAATTGAATACGTTTAAAATTGATAATTTTAGCACAAAACACACACAATTAAATTAGCAAAAAATTTGAAAAATAAGTGAAAAAAACGGGAAGCACAATTAAAAATGATATTAGTACAACTTAGCATCAAACAAGCACAATTAATTACAATGGAATATTATTTAAAAAATGAAATGAAAGCGGGAGGCTAGCTTGACCAAACTTAAGTAAGTAACTCAGATAACAGATATACAAGCATACAAGTTTCCTTTTAACTTGCAATTTGCAAAATAAATTTATTTTGTCGTGTGGTAACTAGATGCTTAATTCAAGCTTGCATCAAGCTTACACGCTTGCTAAAGCAAGCTTGCTGTAAACTTGCTAAATAAACTTGAAACGTGCATTGAATTAAATTTTTTAATGAAGTGCATGCTTTGAAGAAGTACCTACAATACACACAGCGCATGAATTGCTTGTAAAAAAAATGATTTGCAGCCATTACACATTTGTAAGTTCTGCTTGCAAAAATACCAACGAAAAGTAAAACTTGATAGTAATACACAAAATGAGTATATTAATGTTTTGTACATTTATGTACGTTAAAAAACAAACTAAGCAATAGGCGATTCAAACTGTACGACACGGCTATTGTCACCAAAATCACCCTATTGCAGCCGCGTGTAACCATTTGGAGTCTCATCAAAATAAATATGTTCTAACAATTTTTTTCCATAGCCAGTTTTCGATATTAATAAATTTTAAATTTAAAAAAATTATTGCGACTAGAGCAACCATTTTGGTCTTGGCATTGTAGCAGTCGACGTGTTAAATGTAAATAGGGTTTTAATTACAAACAAAGTAAAATAAACTTGATGCAAAGTTGTCGTGTGGTAACCAAAATGTTTGATTCAAACTTCTTTTTTTTTTCTTCTTCCTCTTATTGCTGCAAGCTTCTATCCTTGTCGTGACAAGTTTGAATCAACTTATTCTGCTATCTGAGTAATCTGAGACCTTTGTTCGATTTCACATTTTTAATTTTATATTGACTAAGAAACCTACAATTAATAGAAAAAGTACTCATAGCTAACAGCTAACAAGCACTTAGTAGACAAGACTGTTTTTTTCGTAATACTTTTCATCATTTATCGTCCTCTTTTTCTTAAATTCTTCAATGGCAACTCGTTACAGATTTCATAGTTTTTATATCCAAAGGGTACTCATATGTCTTATAAGCTTGTGTTTAGAAAAACTTTTTTGTTGAATTTCTCTACAATTGTCATCTCGTTTAGGGCATGGCAAAATGGATAATAACTGTTACTTATAATAACGTTAGATATATTTCCTCAAATAACACAGAACAGAAATATTTTTGGTACAAAACAATTGTGTAATAAAATATGACGCACTTACTAAAAATTTCAAAAAAATCCAATAAAAGAGACCTGCACTGGCCTGTTGTGTTGAAAAATTGTACTTGTAAATAATAAAATGACTGCAATCGTTTTAAATGACAGTTGAAAAAGTCTAATAACACATTTCATAACCAAAATAGAAGTATTCTTGGTGCAAAACAATTGTGTAATAAAATATGACGCACTTACTAAAAATTTCAAAAAAATCCAATAAAAGAGAGCTGAGCTGACTATTTGTTTAAAAAATTGTACTTGTAAATAATAAAATGACTGCAATCACTTTAAGTGACAGTTGAAAAGGTGCTTATGTTAATTAAGGAAAATAAAATAATGGTCTAAAAACAATTTCAAACAAATTAATTGAAATTGAAGGTAATGTAAGTAAGTAGATAAGCTACATTTAATTATTATTCATAATTTATTTAAAAATATTTTGTGTCTATTATATTTCATAAGTAAGCGTAAGCGACGACAAAAATCCAATTCATTTAAAGTTAAGTTTAAATGAAATCTGAGCTGAAGACAAAACAAAACAATTCTGATAAGGCGGAGCGTATTATTTTCAAGTTTAAAAACGATACTGTTTCCCTCTAGCGGATTTCATTCAACACAGAGCCGAAGGAGGCCAACCTTAAGAGGTTTAGTATTTTCGTTTCTAAGCAGACCTTCAGTCTGTAATCGAATTTAACGCAAGGGAAGAGAAGTGACGTACACTACAAAAGTTTACATCTATTTCAATCCACGGTAGAACTTGGTAGAACTAAACAAACTGTATAAACGATATTACAGTACACTGTAGTTTCCAATAGTATTCAATCAGTTTTATCAGAAAGATGCAGGATACTGATTAAACACAAGCTGACTACTAAATCATAAAAAGCTTGAATACAAAGATAATTGAGTATTTTTAGCGATATGGTAAATAAGATAAGTCGAAAAACCACAAAGATTAACATTAATAGCAAAACAGAGACCACAAGATAGAGTAAAAAAAAACATAAAACTAGTCAAATTCACATACGTGCACACAGATATCCATATAAATTTAACCGAACTGAATTAAAACAATAAAAAACAAATAATTCCAGTAATAAAATCAACAGAGATTGTTTAAAAAAGTTGGTGTTTAGCGATTGATTAAGTACATGAAACACGAAAGAAAATCTACACTTAACCAAACAATATTCGGAATTGACAAATTCATAAATTTATAAAAAAACATTCAAAACAATTATTAAGCACATAAAGCATCATCTATAGATATTATTCTAAAACTACATACTAAAATAATAATTAAAATTGTCGTACTAAGTTGTGTTTTACCATCGTCGGAGCTAGAGCCTCGTGGTCTACCCTTAGGTTGATATTTCATTTGAACTTTCCTATTAATGCCAGAGAAATGACCATACCTAAAATGATCCTTTTTTCTAAACAACTAATAAAAAAAAACAAACGACTTACATTTCTAAAACACTTTTTAATTGTTCTAATTTTCCCTGTTTTTCCTCAGTTTCCGGGTCCGCTTCATGGTGTTGTATTTCCGATAACAAAGATCTGGCAATGTCCAAAATTTCTTGCAACTGTTTTGGCCTTTTCAATTTAACGTATCCATTCTTATAACCATCATATTTTTCGAAAATTTCAAAAAACCTATAATATTGAGTTTAATCAATAAACGAATGCTCTAGTTAAAGCCATTACTTGGGATGTCTAACTTCCACTTTCATTTTTTGTTTTGGAGTTCGATCACCGTGACGTATAACAGCTACGACACAGCGTAATTCCATCATTTTTCCGAACGTCGTAGGAACTATAGGGGGATCGTCTAATTGGAAAGGAACTGACCAAGGAATGTGTAAAGTAGGAGCTAATTGTCTTAAAATCATATTTCCTAGAATTTTAGCACAATCGTCATAATATTTATTAGAATTTTTTACAAAACTAAACCCGTTAACATCACAGACAAAAGATTTTCCATTTGCTCTGTAACAAACATTATTTCACTTAGTTCATCACTTGAGTAAAAAGCACCTTAACAAATCAAATCCACAAACTGCTTGCTTAAACGCAAGACAAACTTTCCTCGATATCATTTTTTCTGCATTACTGAGAATAACTGGATATCGAATTTCTTTTCCTTCGCGATCTCTTTCAACTTTACCATCCAACGCAGGCGATTTTCTAGCTTCTGCATGTGCATAATCGGGCCCCACCGTATATACCTTAATAAAATCAAATATAAAAAAGCTTCTAATAAAAAAACAAACTTTACTTTAACGTCGGTACCATCTGTAGGCATGAAATCTTCATATATAAAACTACCACTTTTTCTAACTCTCGATTCCGGCGAGTAAACGCTGCTACGACTACCTATCTAAAATTAAAACAAAAACTACAGCAACACGTCATAATAGAACATAAATACAGATTAACAGTTAGTAGTCTAAATATTATATAATACAAAAACAATTTGGTTAAAATTTAAAATCATATCTTTATTTTACAATGTAGAGCAATCTCACATAGCTGCCATATTTAGTGTCTCGTAAATTGTTACACGTTTCATAAAAGCCAATATAAACGCAGAAATAAAACGATAAATGTTATTTGCCACAATAAGAAAAAAAACGGCAATTGTTAAAACTAACACTGTAAGCAAAGATCTGATATCATACTATTAACTAATAGAAAAATGTCATATAGAAATTCAGTTAAAACAAGAAGCAAAAATAATAGTTTATTTAGTATAAAAAAACCTGTACCTATTCGGTCGGCGTATCTTCGCTATAGTGGCAACTAAATCAAATAAATGATCAAAACACTTAAAACTAGTAATACCAAAAAGTGAACCCCCGTCTCTATCCGTTTTGACGTTACAGGGGAGAAAGAATAAGCACAAACTACTACCTCGGTATTCTTCATTAAAATTGTCTTGCATGTTTTACAAGCAACACTATTATATTTATTACAAAAAGAATAGCGAAATTGCAAAAGATAAAAAATTAGAAACTATAATTATAAAAAAATGGTTGCAAGAAAAATCAAGAATAAAAAGCAATAATTACACCGCAAAAGCAATATAAAACAAACAAAGTATAAAAGCATTGATACTGGTAACAAAAACAATCAACAAAACCATTAAAAAAGAAAACACAATACTACTAAAATAATACGTATATTTAAGAATCAATCAACATTAGTTCACAACGAAGTACATGAAGAAGATAATTAATATGCTATATGAAGAAGAGAACGCAAAGATACAAAATAAACAAGACTTAAATATTAAAAAACTGGTGTGGTCACCACACGACTTTCCTATAAGCGATTTCTACATATTTTCAAATTGAAGAAAAACATTCAAGTCAAAAGAATATAGAGAATTCAGAAAACTTAGGTTTATAATTTTATTTGCTTAAAAGAAATAATAGTAAAAGTACTAAGTATCACTTGTTATTACACATTAGACAATTTTTATCTAAACATTTTTTCATCCTACCCACTTTGAAGTGATATGTACACGTTTGTATTAACTTACTAGCATGCTATAATTTTTTTGAAAATTTTCTCCTCGATTTCATTAAGTTATAACCGAAATATGGTTTATTGGGGGTTATGCTGTCATATCGACTAACCCCTATATTTGTGCGCGTCGATATTGCTTTCCCCTTTAGCAAACCGGTAAAAATTGTTATTTTTAACGTATCTCAAGATATGGAATTTTTTCCTTAACAAAAATCGTCGCAGGACATAAATTCTAAACAAAAAAGTAGAATTAAACATTTATAAAATCTGTCGTGTTTTTAAATAAAATAAATCATTGTATATACACCACATGTTATTCTAACAATGTCAACATTTTTAGTTTTGCTACCTTATGTTTGGTAAAGCCACTACTCAGACGCAAAAAAATGTACATCCAGATATTATTTCAATTCTCTCAATTTTAAGCAAAATTTGTAAGAAGCATAATGTACCTAAATTCAATCGTTTCCGGATTATCGAGTTTTGAAAATAAACGCTATTGTTTTAAAATCTATTGAATGAAGAACAATAATTAATGAAATGACGAATTTCTTTTGAAAACATTCTGTGGTTCTGAACAGAACCGATTGCGATGTTTGTTCTGATAGTTTAGAATCCTATTTTATTAAGATGCTCAAAAAGAAATTCTGCAGATAGTTCATCAAGGTATCTTAGAAACGTAGCATTGTGCTTTTGTTTTGAAATGTTACCATACCAACGAATGTCAAACAATCATTTGGTGTCAACAGTTTTTGTGCAAAATGACAATTTTGAGTAAAACAGAACGTATCGAAATTTTAATGATGATAGGGTATGGTGATAGAACACGAAAATCTGCTCAAGTAGTGATTATATTCAATGAGTTGCATTCTGCCCGGAAACCGATCTCCAAATCCACAGTTTCGAAAACTTTGCATCGTTTTCACAAAGCCGGCAGATAGACCTAGTACTGGGAGACCAGTAACCGTTACAAGCAATGAAAATTCTTTAAATGTAGTATTGGATACGGTAGAGAATTCGAAAAAATGGACCCAACAATTGGCTTTAAATCACAATAGGACTCCATTCAAAAGATGGCAAAACAGGAAAAATTCCGTCCATATAATATTAATCTATTGCAAGAACTGAATGAAGACGATTTTGATCGCAGAATCGAGCTCTGTGAAACTATTATGGAGAAAAATTTTAACTTTGCCAACCACATTTTGTTTTCCCACAAATCTACATTTTGTTTGAATAGACAAGTGAACCGACACAACTGTATGTACTGGTCAGACGAAAACCCACATTGAATGGAACAAATTCACGCCTAAAGACCGCAAGCACTTTTGCAAGAATCAATTGTTCCAGACATTAGTCGATTATTGCCGAACAATAAAGATTCAAATCTACCAGCGAATAAAATATGGTTAACAGGATGGGACACCCCCTCATTTTGGATTTGAAGTACAGGAATATCTGAATCAAACCTTTTCTGGTAGATGGATAAGGTGCAAGAGAACTATTGAATGTCCTGCTGGGTCTACCGATATGACGCCGCTTGACTTTTTCTGTGGGGTCATGTCAAAAATTTAATTTACAAAAATAGATATATCAAAGAGTTGCAAGCAAGGATAGTTCTTGAAATTAATAATGTTCCTCAAAACGCGCTTCTAAATAGCACAGAATTTTGTTCAGCGAATTCATTATTATCAAGAGATCAATGGTGAACACTTTGAGCATCTTATAAAATAGGATTCCAAACAATCATAACAATTCAATCAGTTCTTTTAATAAATAATTTTCGAACCGAATTCGAACTATTAGTTTAGATTCAGTTCGGAAATTTGCTTAAATGATAACTGTTAAATTTGTCTGCATACATCCACCTACAGTTATTTTGCTTTATGCAACTGAACATAGATATTAACATATCAGTGAGTACATATCAAAAGATATAATAACATCTAACTATATTTAATCTATTTAGTTCACACTTATATAAAAACCTGTATAAAACGTAAAAAAGTATAATTAATTAATGTATCATTTGCTTCTCCTACCAGAAGGTTTAGATATATCTACGGTATTAAAAAAATACTCAATTACCGAGAAAACAGCAAAAACAGAATAGAAATACCTATCTTTTTTCTGTTTCAAAATATCTTAATTTAAACAGATTTTCCCTAATTCATATTAATACCTTCCCCACTAAAAGACATATCTAAAACGTAAATATATTTTTAAAGTCCGATTTTTCAATTGGGGTTCACAGTCCAGATTAAGTTAACTACGTTTATTTAAATTTCAAATTCTGTCATATTATTGTTTACCACAAAACATTGAAAGGAATGTTGGGGCGTAGCATCTTGCATTGATGCTAACATTGATAACTTCGTAAACAGCAGGTATAACAGCGTGTTAATAGGATGGTGAGTATTCATATCACCACTGTATAGTACCAAAAGAAACCTTTTTCCTGCAAAAACTATTTCTTCACTGGTGGCATCTGGCTTTCTAAACACTAAACAACTTCCTTCATTTGTGTTGGGTGCTGAAAAGTTTTACATTTCATCTTTCCTAAACCAAATCGAGAGGTTGTATAGTACCCAGTAAAAGCATAGATAAGAAAACCATCTCTTCCGTCATACTTGAACAACTTATCCGCTGCACTTCCTCTGCCAAGTTTGTAAAAAAAATATTTTTAACCGCTGCCTCAGAACAAACAGGTCTATGTCTTCTTTAACAATTACTACTGGGTTAAATTTCTGTGACTTTGAGATTTCAACGATCACTGGATTGCTCATGTTACCACTGACTGCTACGTCAGTAGAAGTATTAATCATAAAACAACATAATATTTCTAAAGTTTTTATGCCACATGAATATCCATCAAATTAGACCGCAACATTTCTTTCGTGGCGTTTTTCAAGGAACTGAAAGTAAGAAGCATTTCAATGCCAAACAACTATGTGCAGAAGATATCATCCATCAACTACAACAAATTTATTCATGTCAACTTTATCCTGAATTTGTAATGAGGTAAAAACGTTTGTATAATGCCGATTTTCTTCCTTTGCACGCCTTCTCCCGAAAATAGTAACATGAAGTAATATGCCACTTCAAAAGGTAAAAACATTGAACTGTTTGACCATATACACACCCTTTAAGCCAGTGTAAAAAGTCACAGCTACAACTGCTACGTTTCATGCTTTTACGCTGCTGATAGCAGATGCAGGAGGTATCACTTTGTGATTTCTGTTAAAACGTATACTTTCCAAATTGTTACCAACTATTTTTGCAAACTCCTTTCTGTATCTCTCCTATAATTCCACTGCTCAACGACATTGACGCTGTGGTGCCACAAACAGTACTAGAACAACCGAGGTCGGTGTAAAGCGTGTTGTAAGATGTTAGAAAATAGATTTAAATTTATTGTACTGTGTACACTATTTTCTTATCTTCTTCTTCGCCTCGGTTATAAAGTTCATTACAGCTGCTTTAGGTTTAGAAGATAACACACATGTATTTATTTCTACGTTAATCACGCTTACTCCCTACAGGGTAATCTTTCTATTTTCAGGAATTAAAGTGTTACTTTATTTATATTTATTGGAAATAAAATATGACAACGAATTTATTAAAGCTCAACTACTTTGGATAGAATTGGAAAACATAAACCAAATACATACTAAGTAAACCATTAATAGTATTAAATGTAAATAATTGTGGCAAATACGAGGCTAGTTAACTTCGAATGATTACATTTTCTTATTTTAATAAAATGTATAGAAAATTCAATTAATCCTTCTAAAAATTGTTAATAATCAGCGATTAACCTCGATCCCTTAGTATAAACTAGTCATTAATGTGATTAATGAATTGATATTTAATGTGAACATTCCTACCATGTATCCTTCTTATCAACTTGTAGACGCACCATTGAAGAGATGCTTAAAATAATTGATAAGAAAAATCTACAAATTCATAAAAAGAATATAAGTATTTAAATTTAAAAAAAAAACTAACGATTTATTTTAAAATATGAAAATTGTGTTTAATATCAACAATAATAGCGCAATGAAATTATAAATTAATCCTTAACTGTCCTTGTAAACTTACTTTGATTTGTTTTCCGGATGAGTTTAAGACTTTAGATTGATTTATATAACCACATTGATCGCTCTACAAAAACAAAAGTTTCCTATAAATTCTATCAAAAACTTAACATAACTGAGGCCTAAAATTCTTATATTTTAAATAGATGTAAACGATAAACACATAATTAATATATAAGTAACAAACCTTTTAGTATTTACAGAACAATACCTAATTAAAAATCTTACCTTCCTAAACAATCTTTGACTCCCTCCACCTGCGGACGTCGGATAATAGATATAAATATTGTGATCTTCGGCAGATACTGGTTTTTCGACAAATGGTTTGTTAAATACAATTCCATTTACTTCAACATGATCTTCGGATTCTACTAATTCATGATCTAAAAAAGATAAACCAATTGAATTGCGTAAAACCCACAATAACACAGATAACACTGTTAAGTTTTGGAAATAAAAGAAACGTGCATAATGAAAAATATCCCAAACTAGTAAACAATACACACATGTAAACGAAGAAGCACCATCAATTAATATAGTTTACTAAACCAATCTGTATGAAATCATTATACATGATGGTCACTTTTACAATAAACAGTATAGGAAAATAAACGGTCAGAGATCAGAAATAAATTAAAAACAATAAAAAAACTTACTTAGTTTGACTTTCTTTGAAATATTAGCTTAAACTATCCATCATGGATTTTTACAATTACAATGTGCAATGAATCACGCAAAAACCATTACTTACGTTTTAAGTTAAGGGTGGCTTAAAATTTGCACCCACGGAACGACAACAATAAATTTCAATATTGTTGCTGGTTTTGTGATTATGGGAGAGAACCTGATTTTTGCTTGATTTACAACTTTTTTTTGGACATAGGTTTTTATAACATAGTTTTCTATATGTATATAATTTAATCAAGATATAACACGAACACAATTGCATGCTGCATATAAGCAAGGTTCAATTTTATTGTTGCAATGCAAACACTGGTAGATAAAACTAACGTAAAACAATCCCAAATATTGTAAAAACATAAGTACTTACACCTTGGATCAGAATTGTCTCTATCTAACACAGCGTATCTCGGTATTTCAATACCTTCAGACTCCAATATTGCATACACTTTTCTCCGATCTTGAATATCGTATTGCATATGTAAATTATTAATAACATAAGGATTATGAAGTTGAGCGTACTGTATTGCTTTATCTAACGGAAAACCTTTCGAATGAAAAGATATTAAACAATCACAAATCTGCCATTCATCAACTGGTTTCTACAAAAAAAGTTTTAATTTTTATCTTAAAAATATACATAATTACCTCTAATATTTCATTTTCTGGAAAAACTATCACTTTGATATACTCAAATTCTTGCAGTCTTGTTAAAATTTCTTTCATAGGTTTGCTTTGTGATTTTTTTGCCATCGCACATACCCCCACAACCACTTGCTTGCAATTATCTTCAATATCGTCTAATTCTAAACTGGAATCACTCGGGTCAAATACTTCTAAGTCACCCTAAAAATACCATTATTTAATAACGTAAATCATTTAAAATTGATTTCATTACATTAACGATTTTGTAGTTTTTACTAACAACTATATTATCGCAAGTAAGACATTTGCGAAATACAAATTCCATTGAATTCCACGAAATATTTACCATTCCGCCCTTACATTTAATAACATAATACCAAAATACTAATATAATTGTCACTTTTGAATTAAATTAGAAATCTAGTAGTTCACATTTATAAGACATTCAAACTAATTTATGAATAAATATTAACCACACAAAAACTTTTGTGCAAATAAGTACCTACAGTAGTTTCAAAGGCAGATTTTAAACTTTGTAGAGTAGATTAGTAACGTGGAGTACGTAATATACACCTGCAAGCATCCCTAATTTATTACTCAAAGAATATTTTTTTTTTCTACTTCTAGGAAATAGTATATTGTATACCAAGGTTGAGAAGGGAATCGCGCAGGTTATAATTATTTTCTCAACCGAGGTCTATGTATAATTATTTTCACTACTAATTGTATAGGCTTATTACGTCTACTAGTAGGTTGTGAAGTAGTGAAGTGGCACTTTTTTAAGCGCAGGTAAATAATAACATATTTACATTTTCTGATACTTCTATAACAGTTTTAAAGAAAAAAAGTTTTCGAAACTGTCTACCAGAGGCATCTGTTTATTTTTGTGTTGTAAATCGCAATTTCAGGTTACGTTAAAATTAATTCTATTAAACTAGTGACGCAAAACAAAACACTTGATTTTTATTTTGAAATTAATATCTTACATTTTAAATTTGAGTAGCAACAGGTAAAATGGTTTTCATAATTCTAGTAGTGAAAAAAGAATTTTATTCAGAATGCAACTGTGCAAACTTATATTTTTTTCCTGCAAAGTTCTTAAAATAATCTAATTTGAATTTATTGGCGTGACTCTTTTTCTGATGTCTGGCCTGTTTTAATTTGCTTCATATTTAATATTGGTGAAGTAATTCATTACTCTAAGTGGAGTCTCTTTTTAAAATAATATTTTATTACTCTTGAAGTCTTCTCCACAGTTTTTTTATTTTTTATTTTTTTAATATTTTATTTTAGCATACATGTTTCGCTAATTATAATTAGCATCGTCAGTATATAGAGGTAACTAAAAACTAAAATTAAAACAGTGAAATATAAATAAAGAATACTAACCGAATAAAATAGTTAACAAATTTTGAACTAATGTCAATTAAAAATTAAACGTATTTGACAATTTAATACAGTCGACTATATTAAAAATTAATTTAAATAAAATAAATAACATAAAACTAATAAAAAATGAATGAAAACCTACTTCCAAAATATTATCGATTATTTCGGTAAAAAATTAAAACGTAGTAGGCACACTTCACAATTGACATATACGTATTTAATTTATGATTGTCATTTTATCAAATTAGTTAAAACATAACACACACGAATTACAGGTTCGGAAAGTGTACATTACTGACCGCGAGGTTTCATTACAAACTCTGTTTTTTTTTTTTTATGTTTGTTTTGTAGTTCGATTTTCAGTTTTCAATAATAATATTCAAAAAATGTGTGAGCATCTATAAACTTTGAACGTTTGTATCTGTGTAACTATGGCGAATTAGACCTATGTTTATAGGACGTTTTCTACTTAAATTGACCTAAGGAACATACCATTTCAGTATGTACAGTACCTCGTGGGACACCCTGTATATATATATATACTGGGTATCCCATTTGAAGTAAAACGGGCAAATATCTCGAAAACGAGAAACAAAAAAAAATGTTTCAGATAAAAGTTGAAGTATTTCAAGGGGGACATGTGATGCAAGTTTCCACTTCTTGAGGAACGATAGATTTCAAGGTCATTTGAAGGTCAACTTTACTTTTTTAAATAGAAACCTAAATTATTTATTCTTTATTATTACTCCCTATAAAAAGATAAACAACTTTTGTAGAAACCATTTTTTAGTTTAGCGCACAGTTTCACAGATATTTTAACGTCAAGATTTGATGCAAGAAATGCATGTTACACACATAGTACATGTAAATTACTAGTCAGAAACAAAAGAAACTAAGCATGCTTGTGCTATTTTATTTAAGTACCTAATGTAGTAATCCCAAAAACAAATGTTTGCTTTACATCAAGTAGTAGCATTTGAAATTGTCAACTTTGTTATTAGGTACTAGGTCTAAATAATAACAGAAGTTTGACGTTCAACATGAGTCACTATCAACCAAGTGAAATAGTAGATATTATTTTAGTTGTTGGTGAATGCCATGAAAATTATCAAAGTGCTGCAAGGTTATACAGAAGAAGATATCCCCAGAGACGTCATCATCCAACTGCTGCTACAATTATTAGAATTGTGCAAAAGGCCCGACTTGGAAGTCTAAAACGAACCCAAAACAGAATAAATGCAGGTGATGTTAATAATGATGATCCCCGTCTTTTGGCAGTCTTAGCCTTATTAAATCAAAATCCACATATTAGTTTAAGAGAAATTCAACGTGATTTAGATGTTCCCAAATCTACAGCGCAAAGACTTTTAAAATCCGCAAAATTTCATCCATACCATATTACTATCAATCAAGAACTGAAGAAGATTAGATTCGACGTTGAGAGTTTTGTCGCTGGGCTTTAAGACAGTTTGCGGAGCACCCTAATTTTTTTCATTTGGTACTTTTTAGCGACGAAGCCACGTTTCAGAACACTGGATTATTAAACCGCCACAACTGCCACTACTGGGCGGCTGAAAATCCCCATTGGTACAGAGCAGTTGACCACCAACACAGATGGAGCATAAACGTTTGGTGTGGAATTGTAAATGGACATCTTATTGGACCACATTTCTTTAACGAAACTCTAAATGGTGCACGTTATTTAGACTTTCTGCAAAATGATTTGCCATATTTGCTAGAAGATGTAGATCTTCAGACAAGATTGGAAATGTGGTTTCAACAAGATGGTGCGCCCGCACATTACGCACGGGAGGTTAGAAATCACTTAGACAATGTCTTCCCACAACACTGGATTGGCCGCCGTGGGTACATTTCCTGGCCGGCTAGATCTCCGGACCTTACTCCTCCTGACTTATTTTTATGGGGACATATTAAAAATGTAGTTTTCCGAAATCAGCCGACTACTGAAGAAGACATGCGGTACCGTATAAGGAATGCTTGTGAAAATATTCCACAAAATGTTCTCCTACAGTGCATACAACACTTGCACCGTAGATTACAATTGTGTATTGACGTAAATGGGGGTACATTTGAACATCTTATGTAATCATCCGTGTTGTTGTTACTCGAGATACATATTTGAAAAAAATAGTATAGTTTGTGTTAATTTTACAATGAATAAATGTTTCTTTTGTTTCTGACTAGTAATTTACATGTACTATGTGTGTAACATGCATTTCTTGCATCAAATCTTGACGTTAAAATATATGTGAAACTGTGCGCTAAACTAAAAAATGGTTTCTACAAAAGTTGTTTATCTTTTTATAGGGAGTAATAATAAAGAATAAAAAATACAGGTTTCTATTTAAAAAAGTAAAGTTGACCTTCAAATGACCTTGAAATCTTTTGTTCCTCAAGAAGTGGAAACTTGCATCACATGTCCCCCTTGAAATACTTCAACTTTTATCTGAAACATTTTTTTTGTTTTTCGTTTTTGAGATATATGCCCGTTTTACTTCAAATGGGACACCCGGTATATATATTTGTAGTTTGCATATCACATCTTTCTACCTTTTTGTTGTCATTAAGATGGTTCTTTTTTTTATTTTATGCAAAATTGATATACATCTTGAACGTGCTAGATTTATTATATCACGTCATTAAATTGTAAGACGCCTACAAGCTACAATGTCCAAATTTATTTCAACTACTTAACGAATATTTTTCAAATATTTTAAGGGTGAAATTATTTCATGGGTAAAATAATGGGAGATATCAGAAAGTTTATTAAAAAGCCTAATGACTCTGAATTCACTGTTGAGCTTGCATCAAAAAAACCACATCTTCAAAATATGGTTGAGAAAAAAAGGAATGGCGAAAAAGAGAATGATACTACACCAACACCAAATAATAAATAATACAGAACCAAACGATACATTTGATAGTAATTTCGAAATTTCCTCTAATAAGCAAGGTTCTTCCTCTCTTTTTGATATTGGCTATTTTATTAATTTTAGTACAATTAGTAACTTAAGCGATTTACAAAACTATAACTTAATAAGAAATGTACCTAATCCTTATAAAAAAATTTAATTTTAAACAAAACTGTAATGATCCTCAAATTGGCAGGTACTTTAGGTTCGATTGGTTTAGTCAGTATTCGTGGTTAATATACTCAAAAAAATTACAAGGGACATTGTATGTCCATTGTGTTTTATTTAGAGCCACCATAAAACGACGATTTCGAGGATCTTTTATTTCCAAGGCCTCTGATAAGTACAAAAAAATTCCATGAATATGCAAAAACTCAACAACGCAACGGTCTGAATGACAAAAAAAGTTTAACGAAATCCAAGTGTTTTGCAGATGCCTTTTCACAGAAAACTCTAAGTATAGATCTACAATTAAATAAGACTGTTCATAATAAAATTGAAGAAAATAGATCCAAACTTTATTCAATTGTAGCTACTATTGTACTATGTGGAACGCGTGGTTTTGCATTGCGTGGAAAACTATCTAACGATGGAAATTTTGATGCATTACTTGACTTTAGAGCCGAATCTGGAGATAATGTACTGATAGATCACTTAAAAAACTGTTCTAGCAAAGCTAAATATACTTCCCATAGAATACAAAACGAGCTCATTAATAACTGTGGGTCTGTTATTCGACAGCAAATTGTAAATAAAATAAACAGTTCAACGACGGTTGCATTTTCATTACTTGCTGATGAGAGTGCAGATATTTCAGGAATTCAACAGGTTTCAATTGGGGTCAGGTATGTTGAAAAGAACCCTACGAGTGGAAATTTGGTTCACGAAGAATTTTTGGGTTTTGTTCCGCTAAACCAGTTAAATGCTCAATCTATAACTGCTGAAATTTTATCTTTTTGCGAAAAAGCTAATTTAAATATGAAAAAGTTGGTGGGCTTGGGTTTTGATGGATGTGCCACAATGGCTGGCCTAGAAGGTGGTGTCCAAAAGATTAATACAGATAAACACCCAAAGGCGTTATTCTTTCACTGTGCTTCCCACAAATTAAATCTTGTAGTGAATGATGTGAATAGCGTTCGCAAAATACAAAATGCCGTAAGCATAATAAAAGAAGTGATAAAATTCTTTCGCGATAGTACTTTAAGAAGACAATTGGCAGCAAACGTGCCTTTGCTTTCAGAAACTCGTTGGTCAGCAAATTATAAACCTATATGAATATTCGCTGGAAACTTTATTGAGATTAACAATATTTTAGATACAATAAAAGACGATAGAAAGTTTAATAGTTCCACGAGGTTAAAAGCGCATCAGCTTTCAAGCAGTACTTCAGAGTCTACTTTTATTATTGCTTTACAATTAATGGCGAAATATTCATCTATCCTAGAACCAGTTGTTAATATTCTACAGAGTAAAGCAGTAGATATGTTATCTGTTAAAAATCATATACATACGCTTTTGGATATGATTAAAAAGCAGAGAACAGAAGCGGATATATCTTTTCATGTCATTTTTGTTGAAAGTAAGAATAATGCGAAACTGCTTAGTACTGATATAGAGATGCCACGATTAGCAAAAAAGCAAACTCACCGTGCAAACTATTCAGTTGCCTCTGTAGATTATTTTAGAGTAGCATTATTTGTCCCATATTTAGATTCTTTGATAAATTCTCTTAGTGAAAGATTTTCAGATCAGAATAACCCAGGAATGTTTTTATATAATCTCCATCCACAGAATTTGTTAAAATTATCTGAAGCAGAATTTATAAAGTCTATAGATGGTATTAATAAGCTGTATACTATTGACAATTTAAAAGAAGAGTCATCAACGTGGTTGTATTTTTGGAGAAATCAAACTCAAGTAGATAACTTGGAAAATATGGCTATGATTGATTTATTCAGTCATTACCAATATTATCCCGCTGTTGCAGAAGCAATTGAAATATAGTTGTGTTTACCACTAACAACTTGTACCATCGAACGATCCTTTAGTACCCTTCGGAGAATAAAAACTTGAATCCGTTTCTCTATGAGTGAAGATCGTTTGGATGGTCTATGCATGTGAGCATTCACAGGCATATTATAGAAAATAATAAAACTGAGTATATCAAAAGGATCGTTGACGAGTTTGCAAGACAGCCAAGAAATCTGCAATTTCCGAGTCCGAGTTTATGTGTGCGTATCGCGTAAATTGATTCTAAGTCCACTATGTCAGTCTTCTGGCAGCAACCAAAGTGAATGATTAAAATTTGATCTCTAAATTAACTAAAGTTAAGTGGTAACAAGATGCATTCTCAAAAGAATCTTCAAATGGTTAAGTTTTTGAAATACAATATTTATTTTTGTTTTCTTTTACTAATATTTTGCGAACGTATTTGTTATTTAACTTTAATTTTGTTTACAATTAACTGCTTGAAATTGAATTGAAATCCAGGTACAAGACTTTGAAGTTTAATGTTTATCTCATCTTTCCAGTAATTCGAGATTTTAAATCACTTGTACAACAGTAGATGTACTACACAAAACATAAAACCAAATACAGTGTACAAGTTAGTAAAGACCGAGGTAAAGACATAATGTCCCGCTTAATATAAACACAAAACATGAAAAGTATTAAATGACTACTTTCTCTTATTTTTCAAAAAATTAAATTAATAGGAATAAATGAGCATATTGTATGGAAAATAATAGTCAGATATAAGAGTGGTCAACTTTACATACTAGTCAAATGATGTAGAGCAAAAAATAAAAATTGTTTTAGCGCAAAAATTAATTCCAAAAAATACGATTGAAGGATGATTTACTACAACAGTAAAAATATGCATTTCTTCCGTAGCCATGATCTCAGTGTAAAATTGTAATAAAGCAAGCGAAAAAATAACAAATGCATATAACGCGGAAAAATTATAAGAAAATTAAATACAATAGGTAAGAACGAGGGTAAAAAATATCTCAGATAAACTTATAACAGTTATAACATAGAAAAAAGACAATATACAATAACGGACTTAAACAAGTACAGAATCTAAACAAAAATAGAAAAAAAGCAACTTAATCAGTAAACGCAAATTAGCAGAATTAAATTAAACGTCTATTATATTTAATTCTTAATCGTATTCATAATTTGTAATAAATAATGTAGATTTTTGGCATACTTTCATTTCATTTTTTCTTATTATTTGATTATCCCAATAGAGAGAAAACTATTGCTGATCGACAGAAAAACAATAACAAATATAAATGAAGAACTACATCTGAACTAATGCAAAAGATAACACAAGATCAAAACAGATGGTGGGCACTGATTTATAACCAGCTTTGGCAAACACTAAAGATCATGTACAGCATTTTACAGATTGTATCTCGCCCACAAGGTGTAATAATAGTTATTTAGGAAACAAGCGTCGAAAGGAAAGCATAGCATAAAGAACGTTAATGCGGCGCGAGGCCACATGATCAAGCGTTGCGTATGAGTGAGTAATGCTATCAAACCTTCGACGAGAGTAACGTAGATTTTCGTGTTACGTTTTTTAAAATTACATTATTTTTTAAAAAACTAAAAAAAAATCGAAATCAGAAATATGTTGGTACTAGATTTATTACCGAATCTGTCAAACTTGACAACTTTAACATTGTTTTTTTTTACAATTTTAACTGGATTTCAAGATTTTTTTAAATGACTTTTCCACTTGTCGCATATACTGATTCTAATATAATAATTGCTTTGAACACTTAGTTTTATGTGTATTTCTACTTTTTATTTCGACACTCTAGAGCTTTTTTCGCCCATTGCGTAACTACACTAACCAACGAATATTAACGTTTGCGATGTTGGCAGTACAATAAAATATATAGAAAACTAAATCTGACTAACCAGACATGTATTGATATATTAGTACCTAAATATTATATATTCATAAATACATTTAAAAAATAATTCAAACTGAGATTCACTTTTCCTTCAATTGGAACACTTAAAGCACAATGATCTACTCATAAACTGTTATACCTTAAGCATTCAGTTCTCCTAATCAAGAATATTAACAAAAAATGTTTTAATGCAATAATTTTTGTACTTTACTCTTTCAAAATCAATTTAGTATAATCCAAGTGAACCCCACAAAAACTTTTATAAGTTACAACCATGTAACATACAAAAAACAAGATAAAACTCACCCCTCCGACATAAAACTGTGTAGTTCCATCTGTATTTCGTAGTCCTTGATAGCCATATTCAAGTTCAGAGTAAGACATACCTACAATTGTCCAAACTTCTTATCAACTAAGCTTTAAAAGCGCCCCATACTGAAAGTAAATATTGGTCGAATTGGCTTTTACAATTGTTGATATTAACAAGATTGTATTTAATTAACTATATTGCTTTATTAAACAATTAACACATTAAAACGTAATAATATCACTTCTATAGATATGTATAC
The DNA here is from genome assembly GCA_035610365.1 of Aquatica leii. Lineage (NCBI taxonomy): Eukaryota > Metazoa > Arthropoda > Insecta > Coleoptera > Lampyridae > Aquatica > Aquatica leii. The sequence continues at coordinate 55,931,245 of CM069432.1, forward strand.
ATGTTTTCGCATTTTTTTCAATTAACAAAAATCAATAAAGTTATGTAAAGAATGATAAAGGTTAGAACCAGTTAGAACTAAAGTATAGTGTACAACATAGACAAAAATAAGGTGAAAGTTTACACTGGTTTACACCATCTACGTACATTATTAAAGAAACCAAACCTGTGACCAAACGTCGAGGTACGCCTTGTATAACTTGTATACTGTATGACACAATACCTATTTGGTGTCTATTTCAGTACTGAATTCAATAATGAAAATTTTTGCATTGAAAAACGCGGTGAAAATGTTTGAATTTCTCAGCTGCATTTGAAACTGTAGAAATTTTCAAATGATTAGAAATGATGAGTCGAGAAATCTAAAGATTTTCCGTGCAAACATTTTTAATTCTGAATTTAATACTGACTGATACTGACATAAGTATAGTGTCAAACGCATTGAGTTGTCAAACGACACTAAACGTTACAAACCACAGCGGCATAATTGGGCATTATTACAATTACGACCAAATTGATACATAGTGTTCTCTGAATATAGTATGTACCAGGTACATATATTGCAGTTTAAAATCTATATTCATGTTATTGTCATTATTGGTTATTGCTGTTTTATTAAATATAGACATCGTTTATTCTTTAATCTTGTGTATGAAAAGTACCGTTACTACATCTTTTTTTCTTTTAATTAACCCAATTACAATAACAAAAGTTTTTTTATCGCATTTATAACATATAGTTATATAGGTTTACTGTATGTATATACATTTCAATTATCCGGTCTAGTTAGCATATCTAGGTTTTTAGAATTACAAACAAAATCATTATGTATTGGATTAAAAAATACAAATAATTAGTAAATATAGTAAAATTTATTTTCAAATATTTAATTTAGTACTAGTAATTATTACTAAAACATTCAGAAGTAGGTAGTACCCAGTACATTTAATTTCTAAGAACAAGTATTCTTGTAAAATATTTGTTATATTTATATTAAATCTTTATATTTTTTATTGTATTAAACATTTTTGTAAATAAAAGTTGAAAAGTAAATATTTGCATGTATCAGTTTTGTAAACAAACCAGTGATATAAACATGTAAATATTGTACGTATATTACATGAATCAATGCAATCTAAACTTCCTGTTCATAAAGATGAACTTTAATCCTTTTAAACTTGCTAAGTATCGAGGATAGAAAATAAAACAGGCAACGTGAAATCCTTGGATTTCATTGGTTGTATAAAAAACCACTACCAATAATAATTTGAAATGTGTATCAGTAACTGTTGGTATTTTTGTATCTAATCCATTTATTGTATGAATAAGGCATATATCTAGTAACGTAAAAAATAGAATAAAGGTTGTAATAATAATATGATTGTAAGTTGTGTGCGTTAATGAAAAAAAAAACTATTTCTTCAGTTTATATTGCCGTATAGTTTTATTTCTACGTACCAACCAACAGTAACCTTTGCAGTATGGTATAACCACACGTATAACGTAGCTTTGATAGGTAGTAGGGGTAGTAGGTATTTAGAAATCGTTTATTAAAAATGGCAAAATTTTAGAAAAGTCAAGAAATTTAACATAACCTATTAATCTCATTTAGAAACCTTTTATTTAATTTTCTAATATCAGTTTATTTATCTATATCTGTTTATTATTGGTATTGAATACATTAGAAGAAAAAGAAGAGCCTTTTTAAATATTCTTTTGTAGACAAAATTACTATTAAAATGACGTGTACATAAATACAATTTGAATTTTCTAGAATGACAAACAAAAACGCTGTTAAACAATAAATTTCTAGGAATGTTGTAAGTACTTGGCTTATAGATACTCTAATTATAATTGTCTTAAAAGTATTCAAAAGAAGATTTACTTGTAAATTGCTATTTTTTATTAGCTTTTATATTCAGTGCATTTGTTTTTGTGTCAACTTTGATGTATGACAACATTAATTGTAGATAATAGATTGTATTAAATCACGTTATAAATTTTATTTTACCTATATTTCTTTTAATTACCTGTTTTTTAGGTGCAGTTTTTGCTTTATGAATGGTATCAAAAATGCAAGATTCAGAAACATACATTAACAACGAAGAAAGAAGCAATATCTATGTGTTTGAAAATACGGTTGGTTTAAATGTTACCATGAATGGTAACAGTTCTGATTCAAGTGACTCTCAAGACGAAGATGGTCAGCATTGTGAATCACACAGAACTTATGGTTTAGTAGGACTGCAAAACATAGGAAACACTTGTTACATGAATGCAGCGCTTCAAGCTCTTAGTAATACATTACCATTAACAAATTTCTTTTTGGAATGCTCAGCATCTGTTATGCTTCTTTCTGAGGGTCGTAAACCCGGACTTAGTCTAACATATCAATCTCTTATTAAAGATATTTGGATTAAAAAACGGTATGGTTACGTCACTCCATCAGGTAAAAAATTGATGATTTAAAACATTTGTTTCAAAAATACTTTTAGGTATCTTGTATGGTATTAGGAGTGTACATGCAATGTTTCGTGGGTACCACCAGCACGACACTCAAGAATTTCTTCGTAATTTTATGGATCAATTACATGAAGAATTAAAACAAATATGCCCCTCTGAATTATTACTCGACTTAAATAGCTATAGTTTAACAGTAGATGAATCGGCTATGAATTCTAGTATTGAATCTAGTGAAGGAGAGTATGAAACATGTGATTCAGGAGTCAGTGAACGATCTAGTTTAAGTGATGAAGCTGAAAGACCAGATATTAATAAAACAAAGCTAAATCGTTCAACAAGTCCTTGTTACAAAATAAGATCACATTTTCAAAGTACTGTGGGTAAGTAAAAAATATGTTCTATTTCAAATATTAGTATGTATCAATATTTAACACATTTCCACTTTGTACTTGTATACCGGGTTACGCAAATGTATGGAAACATCTTAATACCTTTTGAAACAAGCAGGTTATGGAAATAATGAAATGTACATTTTAAATGGGGTAATTTAAGAAATTTGAAGAGGTAATTTTGTTTAAATAGGAACGTATTTTTTTAATTCCAAAATATGATTTATTGATGTAATTTGTCTATGATTCCAATAAAATATGTGTATTTGGAAGATATTTAATTAAAAACGCAATTCAAATAGTACGTACAATATTTGAATGCTGATGCCTAGTTGGTCATTTATTATTTAAGTACGACTTTACGTTATCATCAAGACCCGCCTTTTAGTTACCTGCATTTCTATTTGTGCATTATTATAATAAATAGCCAACAAGGACATATATGCGCTTAAATACTTGCATATTGTACGTACTATTTTAATCACGTCTTTAATTAAGTCTCGTCCGAATACGTCTAATATTTAATTAGATTCATAGACAAATTACATTGATAAATCATAATTTGGGATTAAACCAATAGGTTCCTATTTAAAAAACGAAAATATTTGTTTGTCACGCAATAACCAATTATCAGATTACGACCAAAATTACCTCTTCAAATTCCTTAAACAATACCATTTACAACGCACATTCATTATTTCCCTAACTTGCTTGGTTCAAAAGATATGACGATGTTTCCATACATTTGCCTAACCCGGTATATATTACAAACAAAAACTTGTTTCTTCGAATCTCGAGATTGACATCTACTACACAATGTTTTTTTAATTTTCAATAAGTTAAAGGTGAGAATATGTAATGATAGTGTTTATCTGCAAGGTGTGTTGCCTAAGTGAAATCTATGTATTACTGCAATTCGTGTTTAAGATTCCTCTATCCACGTTGAAAAACACGTCAACCAGGAGGCGGAGTTTATTTTTTCTATCTTTTTTCTACTTATAATCAACAAGTCCATTCATTTTTGGAAATAAATAGAGTACTTACTTATTATATTAGAAAAAGTCGTCAAGGGTATTAGTTATAACTGAATATTTGAATGCTGGGGGTATAACAATTCAGGTGCGATACATTTGTGATAAAATTCAATAAGAGGTTTCTCCATTTTTTCACGCCAAAATGATACATCTCTGTGAATCTGTACAAAAACATATAATATAATAATGTCAGTTTGTCTACAATATTCATTACAGAACTTTTTTCTCAGGTTAATTTTACCTTCATTTATAGTGCAGTACCCTATTTTTTATCATAATAGCATCTTATTTTACAAATTTTACCAAAACTTGAAGCTGTTCAACGTTTATAACGTTCTTCTAGCCATAAGCGATTGTTGCATTGTCCTATTGTTTTATTTTGCAATTCTTCGATTTGCTCACGTTTTTTGTAAAGATTCAATAAGGTCTGCTTTATCGTCTTCAAAAGATTGTGGCAATTAATCAGGCAGACTGATGGCTTCGGGTCCATAATCAGCATCAGCCTCCGCAATTTTTAATTTTTTATTTAATTTAGCACGAAAAAGTACTCTTCGTTTTTTGAGAAAAGAAACTTTCTTCATTCGGTCACTATAAGATTTCACAAATTTTCCAGAGATTCGTTTTGTGATTAATCTCCAAAGCAGTTGAGGATATTCATGAGATCCTGCATTGAAGCTTATACAGGCTGCTTGACATCTCAGCTGATACGAATCTCGACCCGAAAAATTAATGCGGTTTCCCCGAACGAATTTAGCGACAACAGAATTGTAACACTCTGCCGAATTATTGTCCATATCTAACAACAAACTATCTGCATGTTGCATAACTCGATTGAGAACAATTACGATGTCTTTTCCGAAATCCAGTTACGTTCATTCTTTGTCTATAAATAAGATTAACTGTAGAACACCATAATATTCAACATTAATAATTGGAAATAGATTACATCAATAATTATTTAAATATTTACCTTTGCAAAAGTATTCAGCGCAGATTGAATGATCACCAAATATGTGATTGACAGAATTCAAAATAATGTTCCGGAGACTGGCCACATTTTCTTCGTGAGTGATGTTTTCAACGCAGCGATATTTTACAGCACTGTGAATTGCCTTTCTAAGTCTTTTAATGTTGGCTTTCAAGTGTTGACGTTGTTTGGTACTTACAAGCTGCCTGGACGAGCTAACCCTTTTACTAGTGAGATCATTGATGTGATTGCAGAAATTGCGAAGTAGGTGATTTCGACATTCAGTCTTATGAACAATCAAGTTCTGATATGGACGAGCATCAGCTAATTTTCTGCTTACACTGTTATCACCACCGCCTATGAGATTGGAATATTTTACACCATGCATCTCAATACTTCTTCTGAGGCTTTCGACCATAATTTCTGCTTCCATAGATGTAGATGTTTTACTTCAGTTTTTAAAACACATGTGTTCCTTTGGTTCTTAATTTACATTTTCTGCTCGCGTACATATGAAGCAATATTTGTTTTTAATACCCAGAAAGAGAATTGGTACGCTGACCAATAATGACACCCTAAATGTCAATTACAACGATTTGAATAAAGAGATCATAAAAAAATATGTACTTACTACTCCCGAAGCAGCATTATAATGAGATTTGTATGAACGCTTGCACCATGCTCCATCTGCAATAACTTATTTTTGAAATTCCATCGATATCTAAATCGCCTGCTTTCTTTGCTAATGTTTGGAGCTATTTCAGTTTGACAGGATGAAAATTTACGGAAGCACATGCTGGAAATATCACAAAAAGCAAGAAATTATTCTAGCTGAGAATGACCTTCTCCGGTAGATACTGTTCCCAGAACTGCTGCTTTATTTACATCCACATAGAGTCACATTTATCCGTGGAAATCGTAGAGACTTCTTTACAAATGCAACATTCGACCAAGAACCTACTAATGAGGTCTATTCTCCGCCCATTTAACATTTTTAAATTTTCTGCTCCACATTTAAATAAATTATGGTGTTTGAAATTTATAATAGCTACAAAAAAGCTCTTCAATTCGACAATTCTTCTGCCACTGACTTCAAATATCTTATTAGATTCTCTGGGAAAACTAAAAGTTATCCGAATTATAATAATTCATTTAATTAGGAGATCTCAAAAATGATTATAATATAAAAAAAACATGGGCGTGTACTAGTGTACACATGTAAGAAGTGAAACTTCTTTATGGCCTTATTTTTCGCAAAATGATCTACATGCAACTTTTCAGAAATTGGTTAAATAAAGTTAAATTAGATAAAGTTTAAACAAAAGGATTTTATTATCATAGACATGAATACAAAATTATTTTTCGCAAAATGATCTACATGCAACTTTTCAGAAATTGGTTAAATAAAGTTAAATTAGATAAAGTTTAAACAAAAGGATTTTATTATCATAGACATGAATACAAAATTATTTTTCGCAAAATGATCTACATGCAACTTTTCAGAAATTGGTTAAATAAAGTTAAATTAGATAAAGTTTAAACAAAAGGATTTTATTATCATAGACATGAATACAAATAATACAATTATTTCACTTTAACTTTTTGCTACTAAGATTATTACAGCATTTCATTAATTGTAATAGAATTATTACTATCATTCTCATCGTTATTATATATTTTTGTAATTAATGGCTTATGGTAACTGAAATATGAAATTGAATCTACAAAAATTAGTTAATTGATTTACAAAAATTAATAACATATTTCAGAATTTATACTCTATGCCAATTAATTGATGTTCATTAAATTAGCAGTCGTATTAATTAAAAATGTGACGCGTAACGAAATAAGCGACATGCTATCCCGTGTGCTATCCCTACTGCGTTGGAGAAACTGAAAGTACTCTTCGTCTGAACCAACCGTGTTTCACTTTAACTTTTTGCTACTAAGATTATTACAGCATTTTATTATTTGAAATAGAATTATTACTATCATTGTCATCGTTCAATCAGAAATTGAGGTTAACCTTAAATATCTTAAATTTAATAATTAATGGCTTATGGTAACTGAAATATGAAATTGAATCTACAAAAATTAGTTAATTGATTTACAAAAATTAATAACATATTTCAGAATTTATACTCTATGCCAATTAATTGATGTTCATTAAATTAGCAGTCGTATTAATTAATAAATACTATTTTAATGAAATCATATACATTGACCGATAGTTACAATAATAAACTGTGGTTAACCTTAAATATCTTAAATTTAAAATTAGATAAAGTTTAAACAAAAGGATTTTATTATAATAGACATGAATACAAATAATACAATTATTTCACTTTAACTTTTGCTACTAAGGTTATTACAGCATTTCATTAATTGAAATAGAATTATTACTGTCATTGTCATCGTTCAATCAGAAACTGAGGTTAACCTTAAATATCTTAAATTTAAAATGTCATCGTTCAATCAGAATTTGAGGTTAACCTTAACAAGCATTAGAAAAATAGATATAATTACTTACTTTTGTTAAAAATCCACTGGAATTAGAATTAAAATAAAGCCTTTGATTTTGTTGATCACTTTAGTATTGATATATTATTTATCTCGTCGCTATTGCGTTTCAGAAATAAAAAAAAAAGATGGCGCGTAAAGTAAAAATGTGACGATAAAAAATGTGACGTGACGCGTAAAATGTGACGGTAAATTTTTTTCCAACGCCGATAAAGAAGTTTCACTTCAATAATTACTAATTTACGGCTGAAGTTGGTGTTGAACACGGCGAGTGCGAGCGTTTTGGTATTGAAGGCTGCGGACTTTCACTTACATATTGTATTTGCTATCGATAACGAGAATAATCTAGTAAATTGTTCAAACTAACTAATTTACAAAATATGTATATCAATACCTGTCCACATTTTAGTATATATGTGGTGCACGGTGATTCCAATTTGAGAACAATTTAAATTTGGAAAAATAAAAAAAAGAAATTATAGTGACAGTTTTATTAATGTCACTGCTTTTTTAATGTCAAAAGTACACTTACACAGTACACTTTTTTAACTATCATGAATAAAAAAAAATACTAAGCAAAAAATGTATTACATAGCAATTTAATATTAAAATTATCAAGAATAGTGATTTTAAAATTATTTTCGTTTTATTATGTTAACGTCAATTTTAAAATTTCTGTTGATTATTTCTGCAGCCACTATTTTCCATAGAAAAAATAGTATATTAGAACACAAGTTACAGAATGTATGAAGCGGTAGAGTGGTTGAAACGTATTCTATGACGTGTGCTTTATACTATTTTCTCTATTTCGATACAATATTTAATATTTATGGTATAATTTTAATTTTAAAACAACATTGGGAAACTTTTATATTTTATTGAATTGGCAACACTTACACTCTGACATATTGAAATTTATGTGTTAACCTAAAATCTCATACAAAATTTTCTCTTTATACCTTTATAAGTAAATAACTTTTTTGTGTTGCCAACGTCAATATTCGTTCGTTAGTGTAGTTAAAATATAAATATAAAATTAAGTGTTCAAAGTCAATTAATATATTAGAACGAGTATGCGACAGGTGGAAAAATCATTTTAAAAATCTTGAAATTCAGTTAAAATTGAAGAAAAACGATGTTAAAGTTAATGTCAAATCTGACAGATTTAGTAATAAATGTAATACCAACATTATATTTCTGTTGATTTTTTTAAATTTTTTAAAAAAAGAATGTAATTTTATGAAAGGCAACACAAAAAATAATGTACATTACTCTCGTCGAAAGAATCATAGCATAACTCACTCACATGCAACGCTCGGCCGTGCGGCCTCGCGTCGCATTAACGTTCGTTATGCTATTTCTTACTTTCGACTCTTGTTACGTAAACTACTATGAATTAATAGTACGTTTTTATTTTATTTTGGCATCAAAATTTGAATTTCAATTGTTAAGTTCCAATAAGTTCGATTTCTTTTTCGTGTAACGTCAACTTACGATGCAGAGATACCAGCTTTGAAAAAACTAACATTACTAAAATTCGTGTAAGAATTTGCTTATACTTACACGGATGTTAGTGTGAGAATTGCTAATTCTTATGTCGAAGTAGAGAAACATACTTTTTTCACTATCACCTTCGTAAATCAACGTTACTTTGACAAAAACACGACAGTAATGGAAAGTAAAACATATCCAAGGCGTGAAAAAACGATTTACTGCGGGGTGACACTTTCCGCCTATGTACACTGGTCATGTATACCTAAATAGAGGACACATTTATTTATTAATATCAATACTACAATTGGAACATTCTTGAATGTTAATTGAGGGTATGTTTACAAATCGTTTAACATCATTTTCTTCCCTGTTGGTACCTGAAATAACGTTATTACCTATACCAATTGCATTTTTATTAGTGGTACTATTACTAGAATTTTCAACGGTTCCGCCGTAGGAAATCCTGTTACTCGCGTGGACTTTGTGTTAAAAAATCTCCAACATACCCCTCTGCGACGGTGTTGGATTTCCACCATCCGTGTCTTTTCAAAGAAAGGAGGACGTCCGACCCGCTGTTAGCCAAAAGTCATGGAGGTTCTCTTAAAACTGTGGCACATGTAGTCTTTGCAGTGATCCAGATTTTAAAATGTTGGTATTTTTATCGGTATAGCGGATAAAGTATGCTTGCCTACTACTTGTACACATTTACCATTACCATAACGCTAAAAGAATTTACTTTCTTTGGTATTAGTGAAAAGCAACTTCATGTATTTTTCAAGAATCTTAACCAACCAATTAAGCGTTTCACCGCAACCAGTTATCACAAATGATCGGGGGATTTTGTTCTTGGATTGCAGAATCTTAACAATCCCTACGTCAGTTTTAATTTCAACGTCCTCGTAATTCAAATTATAAACATCATCGGTCCGGCAAGCACCGGCAACCCCCAAAACCATTGCACTTTCATCAACAGAAATGCGTGGTCCGGAGCATCACACAGAAGCCCCGTTACCTCTTCCTTAGGAAAAATGTTAGCCCTCTTAGGAATATACCCATCATTTTTTCTTTTTAGAAATGAGATGACCTATAAAATAGTAGGATACATTTAGCAAAGTTAAAATCTCATATATGTAGATACGTATACCTGCTTGAATTTTGAAATGTCGAGATTTTGATTAGCACAAAGCGTTAATTTCAACATCGATTATTCACTCCACAAGCTAGTTGGAGACCTTAGATTCGATACCCTGTTGTTAAAATATGCCAAAAGCACAGTTTCATTGATTTTCTTAACATTTTTTGAATTGTTCGCTCATATGGAGCCTTTGACTTTTCTGGTAGTAACGACGCTCGAGCTGCGTTAGCACTACTTACCGTCACTTGTGCAAATAACTATTCTTTTCGGATAAGCAGTGATTGAAAAATGTATACTAAACCGCAAAATGCTTCAAGAACTTTAGAAACGCAAATACTCAAACACATAGAAAAACTACAGAAATTTATTGTACATTACAGACTTACTCACTTACGAAGGAGAAGGGATGGAACGTTTTAATACTAGTGACAGATTATTTAAAAAAAATAATCAACAAAAGGGGGTGTTTATAGGTTAAATAGAAAATAATCCGATATATTTTGATTGTTTTTGTATGGAAAGCCGTTTTACTTGTTAATGCATCCAACTAATACACCAAATTAAAAATTATATAAATTAAGTTGTTATACATGTTCTTGTTACATCAAAAGTAATTTTTTTTATTAGTTCTATCGTCTACATAACCTAAAAATGAATTTTAAATATGATGAAGCATATTTTAAATTAAATATTAAATTCAAATAAAAACAGATTTTTTTTCATACATTAAACGAATAATTTCGACTACATTAAAATGAATGCATAACAATAAAATGAATTTCAACATATTTGTAATTCGGAATTTATTTGTTTGTATATTGAAAAAATTCAATTTTAAATATGTTAAAGACATATTTTTAATTCCAATATAATTATGTTCAAAGATTTTCACATTTAGCTAATATTATGTTAAGAGAATTTTTTTTGTCATACATTATATCGTTTCCCAAAGTTTCGTATATTTTAGTCGTCTACCTAACGAAAAAATGAATTTCAAATATGTATTTGACATAATTTTAATTCATAACGTTTTAAATCGGTTTTACATGTGGCAACGTAGCTTCACGCGAAATATATTTATTCGTAAAATAGAAACAAATAATTATTTTGTTATCACATTTAAAAAATATATATTTTTATATGTCGACTCATATTAGTATTATATTTTTAGAAGTCAACACATATTTTTTAATGGAATAGTTTATGTTAAAACTTATGGCAAATAATTTAAAGATATGACAGCAGTCTGTTTATTTATTTAAATATATGAAATACATATTTGAAATTAATTTTAAATATGTGTTGACTTATTTCTAAATCGTCATATTATTTTTTAATAACGAATTTTTTTATATGACATTAAAAAGTAAAACGACTTTTCATATTTTTGCTATAAGAATTGTATCAAATCGGATAATAAATAAATAAATGTTGGTTAAGATACTACAAATAGAAACAATACACAAAAAGCATTTATAAGCTAACAAGCATTAATCAAAATTACAGATCATATTTTAAAAATGCATTAAAGTCAAAATCATTCTTCAATTATAAACAATTTTTACTACGTTTTTCATTGTTCTAATCAAAATTGTTAATATTGAATCTATGTGTTTTGTTTAATTTATTTGTTTCATTTTTATGTTATCGTTTATTTCTATGTTACTGAAACTTAACTCAATTACATAACTTCATACGTGAATGTTAAAGCTTCTTTTGCTGAATTCATATTTCAACCAAAAAATAATGTTTCTAAATATGATTTGAGAGTTCAATAAAATAAAAAAAAAATCAGTTTATTTTTCTAACTTTTTTGCAATAGTTCACGATTGGGCAACAGGTTTCAAAATGCTGTTGAATTATTTTTGCTCAAAATAATAGAGCAACGACTAAAGTGATTAACATGTCTGAGATTGCAACAGAGTTAAAAAATTTCCTCATTGAAAGGAAATAAATAAAATAATAAAACAAATTGTAAAATTTGGCGTTCTACAAAAATATTATATACAGGGTGTCCTTTTTTCTACGAGGTATCTTAAATTGGGGTAAAATTGCTCATTTTTATGACGGTCAGTTATCAGAAAGGTTAAATTACTGTAATAATATTTAAAATTTTTGATTTCGTTATTTTTTACTCGAAACCCAGTCGAATGAGGAACTCAACAACAATCAAAATATTTTCAGCATACTGTTAAGAATTAGGTGCGAGTTAATCGAAGAAGTTTACTTAGGGAGATTTTAAAAAGCGACGAATTTTTTTATTTGTTAATTTCGGAATATGATTTTGGTAATTTTGGAATGTTTACACTTTGTTCTCTTACGTAAACTTGTATTTACGTATATAAACAGTGTTGTAAATAGATAATTTTTAAATTATATAGATATAGATAAATTTTTTTCTTTCAAAAATTATCTAGTATTAGATAATAGATAAATTATTCAAACTTTATATAGATAACAGATAATAGATGAAATAATCTATCTATTCTCTGTACGGCGAAAAGATAGAGTTAAGTCCCTCCCATCAAATAGGCGCTAAATTTGAATAATTTTTTTTTATTGGTTAAAATTTTCAAGTCAGTATTACAACAAACAAATTACATACTTCAGTTTGACCTGAGTTTAACGTTTGACATTTTGGTTAATTTATTCGCAGTTCTAGGTTTTTGTAACTTCAATTCATTTGACGAAATAGTATTTTTCAATACTTTGAAAAACATTTGTGTATATTCGAGGATGACTTCTTTATCTGAATTATCCTATTTTTTTTAATATAAAATGTTATTTAAACTCCCATAAAATATGTCATAATTTTAGTTTGTCAAATTTGTTAATAAGTAAAAACTTAATGACGCCCTTGTTTATACGCGTTTGAAATGTTTAGTTGTTCCCTCCAAGTGTTATTTGATAAATTTTAAAAATAAATCGTGTAACTAAATTAACAAAGTTGTAAACGTATTTATTTGTTATAAGTAGAAATTTATATTTTTGTACATTAATTGAAAATTATACTTTTTCCTATATACTTTAATCTTTAATGCCTATATTATACATTACATATTTTTTGAATTTTCGCGCTTCAACTAATTTGAGCCGTGTAAACTTGTCTCTTCATACATTGGTTTAAATTATCATACAAAATTGAAGGAGGAGCTTAACTCTATCTTTTCGCCGTACAGGGAATAGTAACAACGATAAATGGAGTTCATTTGAAGAACTACTATAGAATGCGGAAAATTACTGCAGAAAAACACATATTGTAACTGGAATTTTACGAGACACTAGATTTTTTATAAATATTATTTAAATAATTTAAATAAAAAATTATATATATACAGATACATATAACTTATATATTTTTTGATTGTATCTAGATACATATAAATAGATAATAAATATTAATCTAGATTAATTTATCTATATGAATTTATATAGATAATTTACAACACTGTATATAAAGCATAATTTATTAAAACTTATGCAGTGATGGATTAAACGGTATATAGACATTTGTTCTGTGCGATCTGACAAATGCTCTGACGTAACAATTTCTTCATTTTACTATAATTGTATCAAAACAATTAATCAGAATTTTCACAAGTATTTAAAATAGATGATTAAATATATTTATTTGATGGACCAAATTAAAATGACTTAGGATTGGACTGAGAGGGTTAAATTGTTGTGTGTAGTCAGACAGACTGGTTAGGGTAAATGACATTGGTATGTTTTTTTAATGCGAGAACTTAACAAATCTATGGTTTCTTTTCTTACGAGATAACCTGGTTCATTCAAAATTGGAAAATGCACTAAAATAAAAAAAAGATAATGGTAAGGGTTTTTTTTATCATGATTTGTATGGAATTAAATCAGATAAGCACGAATAATTATACTAAGATGAGAACATCTTCCTGGTTTGAACCGTGTCATTGTTGTAACCAAAGTTACTTACAAAGCTGTCTCCGTATACAAAGAAGAAGTTTCGTCACAGCTGGGTAAGCTCGACTCTGATTGGAGTACGGTCGAAAAGGGGCGTGTTTTCGATAAAGGAGTAATGACCGGGAATTTTTCTTCTTAAATCAGTTCTATGGAGTTTAGAATCTGGTTTGGTTGATTACCTACTTTTGAGAGGTTCTTAGTTAGATTTTGGTTGCTTGTTTGAGTTCTTTTATTTCTTTCACGCCCTGATGATGCCCCTTGCGAAAGTGGGCGAAACGTTGACAACTTCGGTTACAACAATGACACGTCCAAACCCGGAAGGCGTTCTCATTTTAGTATAGACTCCGACCGTGATGTATTATGATGTATTTTTAATGGGAGTTTTTCCCGCAATATTTTTGGCTTGTTAACGTCTACTGCAAAAATCATGCGGTTTTTTGGTAAGTTATTTTTATTTGGATTCTTCAAACGCTAGATTGTTTATTTCGGTGTTTAAGCTATTGATGCCAGACTTGAGAAACTTTATAATGGTGGATTGAAATCAAATCAGAGGGACGGGCGTTCAAAATTTTACTAGCTTCATACTAATCCATCTAAATCTCCAGTTAATAACAATTTTTCTTTCATGATTTTTATATTTTTAGATACCCAGCCTACAAGTACATCATCTAATAATCCATCAAAACCTCAGTACAAATATAGATCAATAATATCAGATATATTTGATGGCAAGCTTTTGTCTTCAGTACAGTGTTTAACGTGCAGCCGAATTTCAAGTCGAGTGGAAACGTTTCAAGACTTATCGCTACCCATTCCATCTCGAGATCATTTATTAGTTTTACATGGACATAATGTAGATAATAGTTTAGCAACGTGTTCCGAAGTGGTTCTGCCTGAACAAGATGGTTGGATAGCTTGGATAATATCCTGGTTACGTTCTTGGTTTTATGGTCCTATTGTATCACTTCACGACTGCTTAGCAGCTTTCTTCAGTACTGACGAATTAAAAGGAGATAATATGTATAGCTGCGAAAAATGTAATAAATTAAGGAACGGTATTAAGTTTAGTAAGGTAACAAATTATGAACTAATATTGACATGTTTTGATTATTATTTTTTTACTTTGCAGGTGCTACAGTTACCAGAAGTTTTGTGCATACATTTAAAAAGATTTCGTCACGAACTTATGTTCAGTAGCAAAATTTCCTCGTTTGTAAGTTTTCCTTTAAAAGGTTTAGATGTACGACCTTATCTTCACACCGATTGTATATCGAATGTAGCAACTTATGATTTATTTTCTGTAATCTGTCATCATGGAACTGCTGGAGGGGGGCATTATACGTGTTATTCGTTAAATGGCAATCAATGGTATGAATTTGACGATCAGTGCGTTACCAAAGTCACTGCTGAAACGGTACAAGCTTGTGAAGCCTACGTCTTATTCTACCGTAAAAACACCTCCTACATGCAACAAATAAAATCCAAAGTGTGTGAGTTAGTGGAAACGTATAACGGTTCCCCAGAAGGCAATGTATATATTTCCAAGCAATGGTTTAGTCGTTTTAAAACGTGCGCGGAACCAGGTGCTATAGATAATACAGACTTTTTATGCCAACACAACCTGCTCAACCCAGAAAGAAGCGACTTATTAACACAACTTGCTGTGCCAGTACCAAAACCAGTATACGATTACTTACATAAAAAATTTGGAGGCAATTGCGCTGTACCTGATATTCGTATATGTCCAACTTGCGAGGCTTTACAGAAACGTATTACTTTTGAAGTAGAAACTTTCTTAAGTCTAAGTAGAGATTTACATATTTTTCCACCGACGCATTTATTGTCGAGTGCTTGGTTCAGTCAGTGGCAAAGTTTTATTCAAAAGAGAACAATGGACCCGCCCGGACCAATAGACAATATTTTGAAACCATCTGCAGTTAGTAACGAATATTTAGAAATTAGCGAAGATATTTGGTTATTCTTTGTGGAGATTTATGGAGGTGGACCGGAATTGTCCACAGTGGCAAAAATAATCGATAACGTTGATGACACTATTTTGAATAATACAATAGTTTGTAATAAAAGTGATGAAACGTCATCAATTAAAAGACAATTGAGTAAAAACAGTAAAGCAAAGTGTCACAGTTTTCAATCAAAACCGAAAGATGCCCTAGATGAAAAAAATGACCTAGACTCGAAAGAATCTGAATTGACGACAGAAGCAAATTCCGAGACGGATCATTACGAAAATATAACTGCAGATACTTACTCGAGTTGTAGTAAATTAAATGATAATATTTCGAGTACGTCGAATACTTCTTTAACAGATGAAGAGAGTGGACAAGGAGATGTTAAGTATTTAGAACAAAATAAACCTTTATCCACTTCGACAAGAGATAAATTATATTATAAAACAAAACGTCGCCGATTTCGGTATAAACTTGGTTACAAAAATAAGAATTTAAATGTTGCGAGAAATATAAAAAAGAGGGACTATTGTTAACTTATTAAATGAACATATGGTAATTTATTTATACATTTTTTCATTAGAGCAAATTAGTAGTATGGGCTGGTAGAAATTAGTAAATAAACATCAGTATTTCTCTATGACAATTTGTTAATTTTCCATTGTTGAAGCATTTTTTTATTAAAGTTATTTTTTGTGTGACTATATACTTGTTATGCAGTTTGAACTCTTTGTGTTGTAGACATTTTTTATGATTAAGTAGAGCTATATTGCAATATCTATAAAAATTTTTGGTGTTTTCTAATGTATAATGTTTTAATAGTTCTTGGGTATAGAGTATACTTTCAAAATATTTCCAAAATAAATTATAAATACATGTAAATGTGCTGTGTACAAAATTTTAATAAACTGTAAAATTGTTCAAGGTTGATTCAAATAAAAGATTTTTAATTCTTGCAAATTTAAATTATTGAGGAATCATTTTTATAGACGATTGTTGACAAAAGAATTGTTTTTAGATTCATTATTGCTACAAGTTTGATGCCACAAAATGATTTCGACTAGTCTTGTTGTATACGAAATATTAACACTTCAAATGCCATTTTTGTTTATGTTTTTGTATGCTTCATGTAGTCATGGACAGTGTAAATGCACGTGTACAGTACAGTCTAAGAAAGAACAAAAGTTAAATAGCGGGACACAGATGTGAAACATTAAAACCATTTTTTATAGAATATATTTATTTATGAAAGGATGGTTTATTAAAGGAAATCTTTATAGTACGCAGTATTCCCAAACGGTCACACATCCAAGTACTGATCGCGCCCGAAGTTGTTTAACTTCGACGATCAGACGAGAACCAACAAATTTATTTATAAATGTACATGATTATTTCCACATCTGTTAGCGACTGAGCGATCTCGGTGAGAGGACTTGACCGCTAACAAATGGGGAATCACATTTTTTTATTTATCATTTGCGCGACTTCTAAATTTGTGTTTTTATTCGCGCTTTTCTTTTGTACCTATATCTTTTGAGCAATTCGGTTTGGGGTTTTTTTTGTTCTTGATTTGAGTTATCTTTGTGCAAGAAAAAATCTCCGATGGTATGAGTCCAGGTGATTGCGTAGGATTTTGATAAAAAAAACCTGCTTTAGGTAAGTTGTTTTTCTTCTTTGTCCTTGTTTGTTTTTAATCGTTTCCCCTGCATTTTGGTAGGGTAGTTTATGTTTCATTATTGTTTGTGCGTTTTGCTGATAGATTTTCGTAGAAGTCTATCGACATGCGGTCGAGGTATGCTTCTGTGGGTCTGCTCCCGCGATTAGTCTTATTATTTTATTTTATAATGCTTTGAGTTGTTTATTATTTGTTTTAGACGTGACGTTGTATACTGGTGCTGCGTACGTTATTATTGGTCTTAGTATCGCTGTGTAAATTAGTTTTTTAATTTTCTTGTTGATCGCGTGCACTTTCTAAAGTGTATTTTTAACGTGCGTTTTGAATGTGAATTGTTTGTCCAGATGTACGCCCAGATATTTCACGTCTTCTTTGGTCTCTATCTTCTTTCCGTTTATGATGGTCGGTGTTATGATTCTGTTTTCTGTAAGGTTTTTGGTGAACACGTACGCCTCCGTTTTATTTTGCGTTGATTTCGATTGTTGATTTCTCGTATTATTTTTGTAGTCTGCTTGCTTGCTTCGTGATTTCGTTTCGAATATGTGACCATCGCCGGATTTACTAACAAGCAACTGCTTGAGGCCCCCACGCTTAGGGGCCCAGCGCCGCCACAGCTTCGTGACTAAAAGAATAAACGTAAAACTAAGTGTTACTTGAAGAATTGCAATGGTTACTTAGAAAAGAGTAGCAGCGCCACGGTAGCGCATATATTTAAGTTTGATGATATCAAACAGTACTGGGGAACGATCGTTCAGTAAACTGAAGCGAATAAAGGATTATTTGCGAACGACCATGTCCCAGGAAATGTTAGCGGACTTGAGTATTATGAGTATGAAACATGATAAGCTGCGACATCTTCAATTCCAGGTGATCATCGACCAATTGTCTGCAGAGAAGAGCAGAAAAAAAATTATGTGATTTGTGATCTAATCCATACCACAAGTACTGTTTTATTTATTTCAAGTTGTTCAAAATGTTGAAGGTGTTCAAATGCACAAGATGTTAAATGATTGCGTTTTTCTTTAATTTACTACTTTCAATTGGAAACCACGGATTTTTGTATTGTGTGAATTGAGATTTGATATTAATAAAGCTAATAAAGAGACGATTTTTTCGGACACTTTCATTGATTAATATGTGTTGACGTTCAAAAATACTAGTATCATCTAGTATGATTCAACGGATATGCTACGATCAATTTCATGTGTTTTCTTTTCGATAAAACTGCAACTCGGTATTTTTATAGCCTTCTGATGAGAGATATTATTTCAATCTTTAACGACAGGTTTACAAATTAATTAAAAAAAAAACTGTACAGAACTATTTTGCATTTTTCGAAAATTACGGACGACAAATATACCGTTTCACTTACAATACCTCGTTTAACTCCTACCGCTGCATGATTACTGAATTGAAATCATCGCGGGCTACAAACGCGGGAGCTTTCCCATGTTAACTCCATATGAAATCTCGTAGTGGGGGTCGTGACGTCACGTTAGAATGCTCTGCTACATGTACATCCATGGGCTCAAATAATTGCAGCCGGAACTTAAAGAAGTATTTTAATATACGTTGCTTTGTATGACGACCATATTAAATTAATGTTTTAGAGTAATAAAAGGTAGCTGATATTTTAATTCATAATAATTTGTACGACCTTAGCGTTTCGTTTTGTTTTCTTTCTCTGTTCCGTGTAGCTGCGCGACGAAGAGATTGTGGTCGTAGTTATAAGTTCACACATCGATACCGGGTCTTGTAGGTTTGTAGTGTTCTTCCTCACTATTATGTTTATGGGAGTGGGCATGGTACCATTGCTCGTATAGTGGATCGGCGTGTCCGGGTGTTGAATTGTGAGATACGCCACTATCTTTGTTCCCATATTGAACAGCTCGCCGAGGTATTTTTCTGTAAATTTGTTCGTTGGATGTTGTATGCCGCTGTCATTATGGTTCAATTGTATGCTGGTGTTTTCGATTGTTGCGTTTTCTATTTTGATTTGTTTGAAGGCAATGTTGTTTTTTATGAGTATCGCAGTTCCGCCGTGGTTGTCGTCTCTGTTTTTCTTAGTTTGGTAGCCTCTTATCTTTAGTTTTTGTTAGGCCGTTAGATGAGTTTCCGGCAGTAGCATTATGTTAATGTTTTCTCTCGGTAAGTATTCAATGAGTTTGGGTTTTTTGTTTATTATCAAGTTTACGTTTCAGTATGCTATTTTGATTTTCTTATCCACCGATATTGTTGATGAGAATGCCATCGTTTTTTCCTTTTCGTTGCATTCCGCTAAGAGTTTAGTTTTTTTTAACATCTCCATAGCATTTCTTTTAGATTTATCGTTTCGCATTTGTTTATTTCGGACGTTAGTTATTGGAATGTGTCCATGAACAACCATGCGGTTGGCGGTGCTTGGTTAGTGGTGTTCGTGATGGCATCGTTGTTGTTTGTGTTTGTCGCTGCCGCTTGTTTTCCTTGTTCTCAATCGTTTATTGGCGATAGTGGTTCGTATCTTGCCATTTTGTAGTTTACGTTCTGTTCTCGATTTTTGTGCCCTCTTTCTAAGGCTCTAACGAAATCAATTAATAATAATTAATTTAAAAGTATAAACAATGAAAATTGTATGTGTAAACTTTCCCGATATTTGGTGGTTGGTTTACAATTAGATATTTACATACCCTTATATTAAAGTAATTACAAAAAAATTATATCGACATTAATACGTATAGGTACTGTTGGTTAATTTGGATTTTTAATGGCTGCATAAAAAACAATAAATTTATTCACACAACAAAATAGTAAACGGGTAACTTCCGGGAAAGTGCCAATTCTAAATGAATGGAACAAATATTTTTCGAATACAAAAATATTTTAATTCATTCTTTCACGTTTTCTTCAAGAATATTGACTTTTAATAAATAAATGATTATAAAAAGTATCAAAAACTGAATCATACCAATATGAACGATTTCATTTACTAATGTTACTTAGTCCACTAGTCAAACATAATACTTAACATCGACATGTAATGTAATTTTCTAAGAGTTTTAATATACATTTCAACTATTTTTTATTTATTACTTTACAATATCATACTGACAATAAACAACTTAGTGATGATACTTTCTGCATGCACAGTATGAACATAAGATTCCTTATTACTCTTATTAGTTGTCGGATTACATTTCAAACAAGTATTTTAATATTTAACATTGTTTGGTTCAAAGAAGGGGGGAAAATTCAGATAACTTAATATATGCTAATGTAAGGGCAACATTAATGATTTCGGTTAAAATCTCCCGATAGTTCAAGTTTAATAAAAGTTCAGTTTATTTATAAAAATGCCCAAATAGGTCAAACTTGATAGTTCTGTAGAAACCCGGGGACGTACAATTACTTTGTTCGAAGCGGATTGGTCTATTAACAGAATCTCTCAAAGAATGGATCTTTCAGTAAGTAATTTTATTCTTACAAATAAAATTTACAATTACGTAGTACTATATTATTAAGTCTGATTAGATGTTATTATACATTTTATAACTCACGGATTAAACTTGTTTAGTAAGCAATAAATAAGTCGCATTCATTTTTAAATTCAAACTTTCTTAGGTTCTTTGGTTGTGGAGACAAACTGTAAGCCGTTGGACCGGCCGAAATAAAACTGGAGAATTGGCTACCTATCGACCAGTTGCATCACGTGTTACAACACCGACTCAAGATAATGCCATCACAAAGCTGGCTGACAATAAACGGTTTGTATCAACGCTTCAAATTAAAGAAAATTTGCAATTACCGTAGTAGAACGATAATGCGACTCCATATGATGGAGGAATACATTGTCGTCAACCCGATAAAAACATTTTGATCTCACCGGAACATGCTGCGATTTGCAACAAAATTTTGAATAAGAATTGGTCAAAGGTTATATTTTCGGATGAAAAAACTTACTCGTCATCGCAGGACTCTTGTGTGCAATTATGGAGACAAAACGGAACCAGATACAATTTAAATAATGCATACTTTCTAAAAGAACAAGTGGGTTTTTGGTGGTGGATGTGTAAGAGCTGTCCAGGTGAAATTGTGCAACTAACACCACCAAGATTTAAAGCAAGAGCCCACATTGAAATTTTAGAAAACGTGTTAACTGCCGCTTGTGCTCTGTATTCCGAAGATAAGATGGAAACATTTGTCTTTGTGCAATATAATTGCACAGTCCTTACAGCATATATAGCGCAAAAGCGAAGAACTAAGTAGAAGTTTTACCATGACCTGCCAAATAACCTGACCTCAATCACATCAAAAATTTGTGGACCGCTTTTGTAAAATATTAGTAAGCTTTTAACGCGGGTGGACTGAGAGAAAGCAATGTTATGGAATTAACGCGACACGTAGAACTCCTTAAGGAACAACCAAATTACTGAGAAACTTGTAAATAGTATGCGACAGAGGTTACAAAGTTATATCGATAGTACCGGATATTATACAAAATATTAAATGTTCAAGCAACAGTTTGTTTATGAAATATAAAAGAAGTGGTTCCCTCCTATACATGTCCTTGATTTTTAATTAAATGACAAAAGTAAATACTTTAATTTCATTTAAGTTAACCAGACATGAACGAGTAAATAAAAATTAAATTAGTTTTGAAAATAAAAGTTTATTTGACTGGTACACTAATGAACATTGCTAAATGAAGTTGTTCATATTCGCATGATTCAGGTTTTGATACTTTTCATAATTATTATAATTAAAAAAAATTATATTTTATTTGAAAACATTCAAAATTGACTTTCCCGGAAGTTACTCGTTAATTATATTGTTGTATAATATAGTTATTTAACGAACCAGGTTGTTAATGATCGCGATTAATAACCAATACATATTAACGCCATAAGCGGATGTAACAAGAGAACGCGTTAATATTGTTATATCAGTTACATCTAGTAGTAATCCAATGTCGTTAAATCAGTGGTTGCTAAGGATTTCATTAACGCTATATTTGTGATACAATATCATACGTTAATATTGCTATATTGACAGACGAGCGACGGAATTAGTACATTAAAGGACTAGTTTCATAAGGGACCGGGTAGTTTTCTAATGGTAGAGTGTAGAAAAATGTCTTATGAAACGTGTACTTTACACTATTTTTTCTATTTTGGAAATAACATGTAATAATAAATTTACGTTAATCTAGTATCCCACAGTCAATATTTTCATAACATGAAAATGACGTCACTTCAACAGTACGTACGACCATATTCCGAAATAAAAATTTTTCTTTGTATAATTTATATACCTACATATAATTTCCAAAATAGAAAAATTAGTATCAAGTACACATTTCATAAGACATTTTAGCGCACTCGGCCGTTAGAAAACTTCTCGCTTTGCGGGTCGTTTTCTAAACACCAGTCCTTTAATGTACTATGTACATGGAGAATTATTTATTGCACGCTCATAAGTGGGTTTATTCTTAGACTGTGACCATACCTCCTTCAATTTCTACTTGTACATGTCCATTTTCACAGTCTATGACTTTACAATGGCAAGACGTGGAGATTTGCTTGTTTTAGTTGGGAAATTAATATGTAAAATATTTAATAAATGTGTTAACTCGTTAATAGTACTTTTACAAACTAAATGATAACAACAATGGTTGTATATGATGAAGAAAGAAAGCAGATTAACAAGTAGTTAATGTGGAAGCAAATGTCAATGAAGAAAAAATATAGTGAAATATTAAACAAAACTTTTTGACATTTTTATTAAACAGAAATTTTATACAAAAATTTAATCTTGTATGGGATCAGCCGTAACGGCTTCTCTATTTTCGTAAGTCCAAAACCTATGAAACTCGATAAGGATACTAATAAAAGTATCTCCTTGACCACAAGCATATATATCCTCTAAAGTAATTTTTTCTGGATCTTTAGCTTTAACCATGTCAAACAGTTGATTTTTTACATCTTCAAAACTAACAGGTGCACCATGTGCACGCATTTGTTCTTGTATAGCCCGAAAAAAATAATTTAAAACAAATGCATCTAAATAACCTTTTTCATTTAAATCTAGCATACGAAATAAAAATGCTAATGCTTGTGGTTCACAACGATTTTCTAACGTTAATACTAAATCTAAATAAGTTTTATAATCCATTTCACCTCCATATGTTAGACAAGTTTGAAAAACACGCTCAACGAATGGTTTTGTTAAAGTTCCCGAACCATAATTGGAAAGTTCTGCTTGACTTAACATTCCATTATGATCTCGATCTAAATTTAAATATTGGCCATAAACACGCAAAGCCGAAGGTGCACTGAACCAATTTTGTTCTTGCACTTCCTTACTTAATTCCTCATCACGTAATTCTAGCAAATCGTCAAGAAAAGAACATACTAATATATCGAGAATACGAACACGACCAGCACGTAAACTATCCAAAAAATAAATAAACTTACGTACAGCAGTGCAAATATAAAAACTGTGAAATGAACTCTCTAAACCTTCTAATTGTGGAAGTGTTGGAAGTAAATCAGCAATGTAGCTTTCTAAATCTGCTTCTCGTAAATATCCTTGTCCAGATGCATCATATAATGATAGACCAATACGTGTTTGTTGTAACCAAACTTTACGCATAACATAATTAAAAAGAGACATAATAGAAACCCGGCCTTGAGGATCTCCTTGTTGTAATCGTGCAAATATGCTAGCAGTGAAATATGGATGTAATTTAGGCCCTGCTAAACTAGTGACTATCTTATAATCAGCATAAGTAATAAGTTGTTCATTAGGCGATGATTGGTAATGATCCAAAAGCATCCATAAAGATTTTAATTCGTTATTATCTAATAAGTCATGGCTTCGTCTTTGTAGAAAACTCGAACGTGCTTCTTCACGCAGCTTTTGTTGGAGAATATCATTGTCCTTTGGTAAACGCCAGAAGAATTTAGGTATTTCTTTATTGTTTGATTTCTTAATTTTTATATCTTTCCATTGATTTAAATACATTTTAAAGCACTCATCTTCTTTTTGTTCCAGATTTTCAGTTGATGGTTTTTGATCTACAATTTAGTAAATAATTACCTGCAACTTAGTAAATAGTTAGTAATACTTGAGCATCCTTCCAATTTCTTTTTCAATAAAGTTTTTAAACTCATTATTTAAATATAATTATTTATTCAAAATTAAATTTTAAAATGTTTTGTTTTGGTGCAGTGGTTCTTGTGCCGCTTAAAAACCTAACGGGCGGTTATAGGTTATAGCCCTAGCCTGTTCAACTTTCTCGTTGGAAGGAGAGATTTTTTGAATTTAATATTTTATTCATAAAATCTAAATTATTTATTTTGAAAACAAATGATACATGTAAGTGTCACTATTTTTAGATTTTTTTGTGATTGAAAATATAGTGTAAAAAAAACCACCTGAAAAACTTCTAACAGAGCTTGAAACAAAGTTGATCAAGGTTACTAGTAGAGTAGTAATTGAAGGAATACCATAAGTTCCAGAAATAGGAATTACTCATGAATCACCAACTAAGATTACCGTAATACTACTATCATTATTATACAATGCTACTATATTCAAAGGACATTTATTCATTGTTACAAAATATCTATTGATTGTTTAATGTTACATATAAAAAACATAACACACCATTGTAAACATTCTGCATCTATAATACAGAAGTTGTACTAATATTTAAGTCTCATTAAAACAATTGATTGTAGGATGCTTATTTGTTCCCAAACAGCAATGTAAGCTTGTATCAAGATTGCAGCAAACTTGTCGTGACAACTATAAAACTTGCAGCAATATTGTCGTGACAAGTTTGGAGACTTGCAGCTAGTTTGCTGCAAGTTGACTAAGGAAGCAATAACAAGCTTGTGACAACCTTGTCGCGACAAACTTGCAGCAATATTGTCATGACAAGTTTGGAGACTTGCAGCAAGCTACTCAAATTTCTCAAGCGTGTGTCGTCAAAGTTGCCAATATTACCAATATTCCTGTAAACTTGCAGCAAGATTCGTAAACTTGGCAAGGAAAAAGCAAGCTAAAAGCAAACTTGCTGTAAGTTTACATGCTATCTGGGTTACAATTACAGAAGAAATAACTCCAGAAAATGGGGAAATAAAAAAAAAGAATAGCAGAAAAGCGTTGTTCAGCTGTAACCTCTACAGAGTCTACAGTACTAGAAAAGTTGTTACCACAAATAGAATCAAATTTTATAAGCAGTGTTGTAATAGATATATACTTTTTGTCTAGTACATTGATACAAATACTTTTCATAAATTGTATCTAAATACAAATCAGTGTTGTGACAGGTACTCATTTTTTGGTACCTAGATACAGGTACAGGTACAATTATTTAAAAGTACCTAGGTACAGGTGCAGGTACAGATTTGGCAAACGTACCTAGGTACAGGTACAAAAAAATGTACCTTAAAATTTCAGGTACTTTTTAGGTACTTATTTATGATCATAGAAAATACAAATTTAGTAAACGAACTCTTATTATTTGTGCGATCTCGTTGAAAAACGATAGAAATAATTACAGCTATAAAATGCATGAAATGATTGAAATCAATCAACGATATGCTACTATATTAATCACTGTTGATTACACATACACAGTAGCTTCTGTGAATCTCAGTAAAAATATTAAAATTTATACAACTTTTGTAATTGCAGTTTATTGAGTAATGATATTGCTGTTTATTGTATGAATTGCATTATTTAATAATAAAAATAGGATTACTTATTCTTAAACGTTTATGAAAAGTTAGCTGTTAAGGTTTTAGGACTAAATTATAAGATACTGAACAGAAAGGGTAATCCATGGCAGTTTATTGATACAGTTGACATCGGTTAGTAAGTACTTCAAGGGACCGCCCGTTTTGTACTTATTATCCGAGAAGACTTACTATTTGACGTACAGGACTCCTTAATTTTCGTTGAAGTCGTGCTTACAGCATTTATGTTCTATACCGTTGGTTATACACGTTATACTTACGTTCTTGGCTATGTTTAAATAATTTAGTATGATACAAAGTCAAATATGTCGTTTTTAGAATAAGTCGTTAAGCACGTATTGTTTATATAAGCAGAAATACGATTCGTAATTAATTTCATTATAATGTCACTGTGTTATATAATCAGTTATAATTGTTTGCTTTATCCTAGAACTCCACAACTCTTTTTCTAAAAATCATCTTTTATTTTATACAAATTATTTAAGTTTGTACGTTTCGAAATTTATCGCATTCGGTTTGATACTCTGGCTACTCATGTTCACAGTCCGATTGCGTTGTTGTAAATGATTCATCCGAGAGCTGTCTTTAAGTGTGCTGTCACTGCCTACATTTGCACTTTTAACAAGGAAGTTTTATCCACATTAACGGTACTCTTCGGGCATCATTAAGGAAAAATTGCGTAGGTCAACTATTATTTTTGGAAGTTTAGGAATTTCAAATGTGATTAAGTCCAAAACAAATATATAAAGCGTACAATACATGTACGCTTAAAAGTACCTATTTTCTTAGGTACTTAGGTACAAAGGTACTCTCTAAAAAGTACCTAGGTACAGGTAAAGGTACATAAATTAAAAAGTACCTTTCTAGGTACTTAGGTACACAAAAATTACCTAGGTACTTGTACCTAGGTACATTTACCTAGGTACATCCTAACACTGATACAAATACATTTGTTGTTGAATTAAAGTTCTTTTATTTTGATATTCAGTGATAATTTTTGGGTTGATAAGCAGTAAACCCACTAAACAAATCTGTTACCTTGATATCATATTTATATAAATACGACAACCTTATATTTACATAAATTGTTTTATGTAACATTAATGTAACATTTATATCAGAAAATGTAAAATTTATTAAGTCATTTTTGGAATATAATATTTATATAAATTTAGTAACCTTATATTAACATAAATTGTTTTATGTAATATTAATGTAACATTTATATCAAAAAATGTTGGTTTATTAAGTCTTGTTTGGAATATAACATTTATATAAGTTTAGTGACGATTATTTTATTTATATGTCACACAGATATAATAATATGATGTAAAGTTTTCTATAGTTGCGACATAAACAATTTCTTTATTATTGACGATTTTGAATGTAGCGCCATAATGTTAATGTTTCCAATTCGGCAATTCACGTTACTCGTTACTAGATTTAGCCGCCATTTGGCCTTTGTTTACTTAACCGTAAATTCCGATATTTTGAGAAATTTCGCAATGCCACTGAAGAAACTTCGATTGTTTTAGTAAATGGTAAGTTAGATCTTTGGTTACATGAAATTAAAAATATTTGTACATCTAAATTTTTAGATATCCCTTCAAATAAAGGTGTATATGAATTATTATGTAAGTACAATATTATTGTTTAAGAAAATTATGTGTGCAATTATATAATTATGTATTTATAGAAAATTTGTGGTCACGTTGTTTTGGGATAGAAAGAACTTTGAACACTATGGTAAATCTGATAAAGTCAATAAGAACAGCAAGGAAAACATCGGGTCTAAAGTAATTTGAGGACATTTCAAATTTTGAGCAAATGCTAAATGACTATATGATGACTATGACTTTAAAGAAGCTTATGTAAGCATAAAACAAATGTTACTATTAACTATTACTTAGACCCGGTTGTATAAAGTATTGTTAACTTCGACGATGTAGTTAACTACGTGCTCGTGTCGTTAAGCATTGTCGTTTGTACAAAATTAATTGTTTTGTGGATGACATTCTCAAATAGATAGCTATACGATTTAGTTAACAACGGTGTCAGCTAACAACATAGTTATCTTTGCTTTATGCAACCGGGCATAGTCTGTTTAAAATGAAACGACAACAAATTTTCACACCAGCGTTGTTAAACTACTAATCCAAACTTGAATAGAATGCCATTATTTCACTACTCAAATATCAGTGTAGCCTAATTCTTTATTTTATCAAGTAATTGAAGTTTACCTATATAATAAAAATTTGTTAATAGGTTCTGAAAATATCTGAAATTGGAGACAAGGATGTGAAAGATACTACTTATAAATGTGTAGCAGCTGGTTTTTCAAAGGAATTAGGAATATGTTCCTTAATCGGCTATAGGGGAACTATCGCTTTAAAGAACGGAATCTTATGAAACTGCTCCAAGGTATGTTTTGCATGTTCAGCTCATACATAGATATTTATTTCACTTAATATTGTATTTGACTCAGTTCTTGCTACAAAATTTATAAACAACTAATACTCTGTTTTATAACTATACCAGTTCAGTATAAATTTATTTATATAAAGCAATATAAAATTAGCGTTTTCCATATCTAAATGTTAAATAATTATTTATTTTCTAAAGGACGGACCTTCTTTAAAAACAAACAACTGTCTTTGAAATTGAACATCAAATTGAAGAATGGTTTCGATTGAGTAAACAACGCTACCCAAGAACACAAAAATCAAAGTAGACTATTTTTCGTTTTTTGATTTATATTATACGTATATTTTAATTTGATTAAAGTGAAAGAATGCTGTTGGTATTTTATACTTTTAGTTTTGTTTTTTTGGAAGAATATAATACAGCAAATTTCGAATTAAAAATATATTTTTAATTACTTTTTCTAAACATTATAATTTGTAACGTTTCACACATACAAGTGCTTTTTCAAACATCGAATTTTGTTAAAATTAGTTGTTTTAATAATTATTGTCAAATAAATTAAAATTATAGGAGGGAATTTTCACCTCCAAACAGTTGATATAACATCTTGTTTAATTAATTTTGATATAATTATAATAAAATTAATTTATTGTTGGGAAGAACAGTTGTAGTTATAAATTCTTACGGAAAATAACGTGCACGTTGAAAGGTGATATTAAGAATATAGTATATTTTAAAATTATATTTTAATATTATTATATATTGTTTATATTATTTTTGTTAATAAACATTTATTATTATTGCTATTATTATTATTGTTAACAAAGTAATATCTACGTAACAAGTTTATGTAAAAAACAAGTAAGGTGTGATATAAAATGAATGTACATAATACATTAATATTACATCCAAATTACTTAGTTAATTACATCAATCTAATGTTAACGTGATATAATATTGACATAATAAATAATATAATTTTTATGTAACATATATATTATATATACAATCACAATGATGTAAAATTGTTACATCCAATTTATATCACAATTGAAGTCACATGTTCTGGACATTTTACATAAAGCTAATGTAAACGTTACGTCAATGTGACCTAATAATTTATATAACATGTAAAATTGTTATATTGTATTTACATAAATATTATATAAAAATGTTTAGTGGGAAGTTACATTTTTTTCTATATATTCTTGTCCAATTAAAGTTTAATTGTTAGTTGTCAAGTATAGTGCAATTTCATAACTACTTTTCCATATTTCCATTATTTATTAAAATTAAACAACAAAATAAATGATTGTGTATCACATATAAACATTAAAAAGTGGATAACATATAATTTCAACATCAAATATAAAAATACATAATTTAAATGCACATTTTCATTGATTATATTTTAATCAATCAAGTACGGACTATCTAACGCTCCTAAACCCGCAGCAACGCCACCTTCGTTTGCAGTTGATATTTTAGTTCTTAGCATGTGTCCCACTTGACGATTAACCATAATACTTTTTGGATCGCTGAAAAATATTAATGATTACTTGTCTATAATATAATAGATATATAAACATTTTTTTAATAATTTACCCTATGACTACACCAAATATTCCCAACTCAGACACCATATCAACTAAATCAGGTTTGTCTGGCCCTTCGGGCCGTACCATATACCCCGAAATTATTGGAGGATTAATTCGATCCATTAAAATCCAAGCTGTGCGTTCATGTTTATCTTTCATTTGTAAGATTGCTTCTTTTACATCTACCCCATACACGTTATTACCACCACCTTCGCGCTGTGGCTTCAAAACAAATCTAAAAACGTTATTTAAAATAAAATAACAACTATTGAGTTACTACACCTCTCGGGGCTGTCCAATGCCATCTGAACAGCCTTGTTGCCTGATTCGTCGAAATCTAAACTGTACAATCCTGTAAATATTTCTTTTACTGCATCAATTTTATATGAATCAGATAAAAACATTTCTACGACGCCAGTTCGAGCTAGCTCTTGTTGAACTTTTTTTGTACCAGCTAAATGGTACTGAATAGATGGGCATTTTATTGCTTTTGATCTGAAAAAAATCACTTACGTAAAAACGAACTTTAATGTGTTTTCTTGTTACCGTTCCATTAAAAGTCGTGCTTCCCATTCTTTCTGTGACGGATAATGTCCTGGTTCATAACCAGCTCGGAAGTAAATTACTGCAACTTCATGATTATCTCTGCAAACAAATCATCGTCCTATACTTATTTAACGTCCTCGTAATTTAAAAAAACGAGAATCGGGATTACAATTACATACTAAATTAGTTATAAATACAATTTTTCATAAATTAACGAATTAATTAGTATTAAATGTATTAAAATTGACATACATTATTAGCTCTTTCTTATCAGTTAGTTCAGCCTGTGAAACTATTTGCGTAAGAGTACGCCGTAATACTTTCATTTTAGGGTGTAATTTTTTTAACTCAAATTCATGAAATCTTTGATCACAAATATTGTAAGTAATATCTTCAACTATAAAAAGTATACTGGCATCTTGTTTTCCGTATATTTTCCATGCTTCTAGCATACCTTCACACAGTCCGTTTAAAGCATTATTGTCAGGTAACTAAAAAAAGAAAAAATAATAAAATATTTTTTTAAAGATCTTTAACGTATATACAGCCTTGGTCAAAACTTTGGGACATCTCTTTAAGATTTTTTTTTCATTTAACACGCAAAAATGTTTCCGCGCTTGTTTTATTTGATTATTATTCATTACAATAATAAACAATTAAACGTTAAATGTGTGTAAAAACAAAACTTTTAATGTAATATCATAAACCCTGAATGACCTGTTTAAAAATCATACATATTTTGTTTTAATACCCTTAATAAATAGTTGAACTAGTACCATTTTCTAATTTATAAGCAGTTTTTAAACAAAATGCAGAATGAAATTGGCTATTCAAACGTTCGTGTACGGTCTCGCATCGCGTAGGGAGCAATTGCATAGCATTTATCTCGATGGCAAGATTAATAGACGAAGTGTTCAGTTACTGGTTGACACAGAAGCGACGAAAACCATCATTCGTCCTGACATGTTATTGGAAAACGAGAAGAAATCACTAGTAACAGTACGACTTCGAACGGCGACGGGCGAAGAAATACCTACTCACGGACAAGTCAAAGTAACCATTGTTTTGGGAAATGGAGTACTCGACCATCAAGTACTAGCTGACACCACGGAAAAAGTTATCCTGGGATTGGACGTTATAAAGAAGTATGGATTCCATTTGGATATGAAGTACGATGTCCTGAAGATCAAAAGTGAAAACATTCCTTTTCATTCGTCAGAGAAGGCAGCCGTGCGAGTCTTATTGAATAAAGACGTGACTCTGCCTGCAAGAACTGAAAGTGTGGTAATGGAAATCTCTGAGAAGGCTACATTCGCACTATTGCACCAATGGGTGGCGACTTAGTTCAAAAAGGAGTAGTGGTTGGCAGAACTTTAGTACGAGTGAAAAACACGATGCCAGTAAAGATTTTGAATGTCAACTCAGATCCAGTAACGTTATAAAAGAAGACTATAGTAGGCCAATGGACGCAAGTATCTCAAATTGTGAGTTCATGCATTCTAATGAAGATACGTCGCCGAAGAAGTGCCCAAAACATTTATTGGACATTCTTACTTCAAAGTTCCAAAACCTCAGCCAAGACCAGCTGGCTAAAGTTAAAGTGTTGATTCAGCAGTATCAAGATTTGTTTCACGCTGTAGAGTGGTTCCAAAGGAAGAACTAACGAGATGAGGCAAATTAATACCGTAGATGCTTGGCCGATACATCCACGCCGACTTCCTTTGGCGAAAAGAGAAAAAAACGAACAAATAATTCTGTATACGGAGAGAGAAGGTTTAATTGAACCTTCAAATAGTCTATGGGCGTCCCCAGTGGTGCTAGTAAAGAAGAAAGATAGATCAACGAGTTTTTACGTAGACTAGGAACCCAAGGATCGTGAATAAACAGCTTTTACGATTGGAGCTGGTGTGTAGCAGTTCACTGTGATGTCCTTCGGCCTATGCAACGTTCGAGCGATGAAGATTATCTTGCGCGCGGACTGACTTGGAAGACGTGCTTGGTTTACCTAAAAGACGCAATCGTGGTTGGAATGTCGTTTGAAGAACATTTAAACAACCCGAAAGAAATGTTTTAACGACTACGTGGTGCAAATCTAAAACTGGGCCCAAAGTGCAACGTATTTAAGACGGACGTGCTGTACCTTGGCTCGTATCTAGAGATGGAGTAAAAGCTGACCCAGACAAAGTCTTACCAGTGCACGCATGGTCAATACCGATCGACAAGCATCTAGTTCGCAGTTTTCTTGGGGTGGTGGACCTATTATAGACGATTTGTACCCGGATTTGCAAATATTGCAAAACCTCTGACAAAACTGACTGAAGAAAGAGCAGAATTTAAATGGGATGATGACTTCAAAAACGCTTTCCATTACCTAAAACAAGCCCTAGTCACCGATTTTAAGATATCAAGAAAAATTTGTTTTGGATACCGATGCAAGTAATGTGGCCATAAGTGCGGATTTCTCATAAGTGCAAGATGAACAAGAAAAAGTCATCGCGTATTTTAGCAAGGTTTTGTCGAGGCCAGAAAACAATTACTGCATGACAAGGAGAGAGCTGTTAGCAGTCGTCACGTCCATAGAGCACTTCACAAATATTTGTATGAACGAAAGTTTTTACTAAGGATGTACCACGCTACTTTGAAATGACTATTGCAGCTTCGTAATCCGGAAGAACAAGCGGTAAGATGGATCGAGGGACTTCACAAGTATGACGACACAGAACACCCTGCCGGAAGCAGTTATCGGAATACTAATACCACAGATTATAATGTACAGATGTACTACTCTTTTGATCTTGTTCGAAACGCCGCGGTGACCTCGGACATTTAAACGGGTTATATGTAACGTTGCCAGACTTAATTTTTTTTTGTCCAACGCAATATTACCTTTTACCTTTACTTGAAAATATATTGCAAAGGCTTTTGTCAATGTTTTAGATAGGTATATACCTATGTAATTTTTTTAAATTATATTATTATTAAAATAACAAATATGAATTTGCCAAAAGCGTAAACTTTTTACTCGAATACTGAAAGAATTTTATAAGTAAAAGAAAAGTAACAACAAAGAGAAAGGAAGGTATTTAGATTGTTTCATCCTTTGGCACTCTTAAAAATTTGATTCCACAGCCCCGAGATTTGTGGAAAGTGTTCTTACAATTTTTATAAATATAATAAACTCCGCCAGTCTTTTCGTTACTCATATTAATTAACTACTATTATTTAAACACGCTAAACCACTAATATATACAATAAAAACAAACACTAAAAATTCCAAAGCGTTAATGATTGTTTCAATAAGAGTCAACCCAAAACGCCATAAAAATATTAAAAACCATATTAAAAACAAAATGCGGAATGTTTTCTCACAGCTGTTGAGGAACGCATGCGCTTTGCATGCGGTCCCTTTAAATCAGTTATGTCTTGCATCCTTATTGTATATTCGTTTTTCCGTCTTACTGATACATCTGTCCGTAGGACATTATAATCTGTGCTAATACCTTGTCCAGAAGACCATGTCCGGCAAACTGCAGCCATTGTTGAAGAAAAAATCAGTTAGCTCCGGAGAACTGCTATGGTTGATGACGAGTGGGAATCTGAGCAGTTGCGTCGCGAACAAGAAAACGATCCCGAAATAAAACTACTTATAAACTGGAAAGAAAACAATTGACGACCAACCTGGGAAGACGCGACTGCTTTGGACAGAAACACAAAGCGTACTGGGCGCAGTGGAGCTCTTTGTGAGTAAAAAACGGCCTTCTTAAGCGATTCCTTGACAGTGCCTATGGCACGGAAAACAGACTGCAGTTGGTAGTGCCAAATAGTCAGGTGTCACAAGTTTGAAGCATCTGCAAAATGGTACAACAGGAAGACACTTTAGCGTAAATAAGACATTGGAGAAAGTTCGAAAAAGTTAGTGCACGGTCTCCTCATCAGGAAATGGTCCAGCAAAAAAGCGCAAAGCATCGATGAAACAGTATAACTTGGAAAGCCCTTAAGAGAGAGTAAAGATTGACTTCGCAGAGCCACTCCCAAAATCTGATTCAAGAAACCAATACATCCTGGTGGCGATGGATTATTTCACGAAATAGACAAAGGCTTACGCCATACTCAATCAAGAACCAAACCGTTGGGATCACATTCCGACGAAGACCGCAACTTTGAGTATGCGTTGTTTCAAAAAGTTTGTTGACTGTTGATGGGAATTAAGAAAACTAGGACGATGCCGACGCCTCTTCATCCTCAATCGAAACGTATGAATCAAACAATAGGATAGTACTTAGCCAAAGTAGTGTCCACCACACACCAAAGAGACTGGGATCAGTGCTCGCACCTTTTCCTAAGGGCATACCGATCATCTGTTCACGAAGCACAGGCCAGACACCATCCTCTGTCATGCTCGGTCACGAAATACGACTGCCATGCGACCTCCAATTTGGACTAAGACCGGAAGAAGAAATTGTTGGAGAAGACTACGTCAGCAAGCTGACGAAGAGGCTAGACGAAGTATATGAAACGGTTCGTAAAAACACACAAAATGCTAGCGACAGAATGAAAACCAGATATGACGTCAAGACACAAAATGGTAGTTTTCAACGTGGCGACATGGTGTGGTTGTTTAATCCCCAAAGAAGACGGGGTTTGTCGCCGACACTGCAGAGAGAGAGCCCTTATGTGGTCGTGCAGCGTATTAATGACGTCATATATCGCATCCGAAAACCACCCAGAGGCAAGCCAAAAGTAGCCCATATCGATCGGCTAGCCCCGTTTGTTAGCGATAACAACGTTACGCAAGTTCAGGTCCGAACCAGAACTAGCAAAACCAGAAATCAAGTCAAAGAAATGCACTTCGAACAGTTTATGAGCGTATACGGAGGTTCTAGAAAGGCTTGTTTCGAAGTTACAACCGACAACAAGACCTGTTCGAAACACGAAAAGATCCCACATTGCGTGAGCGAGAATCTTGAAATAATCAGAGAGGTTACGGTTGTATTTAAGAAGAAGTTTAGACGGTTAGACGAACTACGAAGATAGCAACCGGCGGTCGGAAAGGCTTTAAAACTACGCGAACGCTTCATTTTCTATCTGGTCACCAAAAGGTACTCACGTGTAAAGCTGTCATACAAAAAGCTGTGGCGAGCATTATGGAATCTCAGGAGAGAAATAGAGTTCCACAATATTAAGAAATTGGCAGTACCCAAGCTTGGTTGTAGCTTAGATCAACTTAATTGGAACACAGTTCAAAATATGTTGAAGGTCGTCTTCCGAGGAACAGATGTTCAAGTGTTGATCTGCAGTTACTATCCAAGTAGAATA
This sequence comes from Aquatica leii, assembly GCA_035610365.1. NCBI lineage: Eukaryota > Metazoa > Arthropoda > Insecta > Coleoptera > Lampyridae > Aquatica > Aquatica leii. The sequence goes on from CM069432.1 coordinate 55,967,452, forward strand.
TCAGGTCAGGAAAAGACCATTGACTGCTACTTTTATGCTAAAAGAAGTTGCTGAAATGGAGAGAGCTGCCGTTATCGCTACGATCCTTTCTACCGGTGTCACATCCAGTCTCCTGTTCTGGGACAGGTCTATGTTAAGAAGGAGGCAGTGAAACGTTCTCGAAGTTGTTGTCAACTTCAAGAGAATAACCGAAGGATGTTGAACATTCTAGACACAGATAACAGAAAATATATAAACAGTATTCCAAGGGAGCCGAGGAAGTTTTTAGAATTGAATCGAGAAGATGCCGTCGGTTTAAAATAATTAACGGTAAAACTTGAAGGCGACAGTGTAATGATATGAACGTGTATGGATACGTCAGGGGTTGGTAAAATGTTCATATCCAATCTAAATGTAAAAATGTCAAGTTTTAAAAAGATATTAAAATTATTTGAGTGTGAATTCACAAATCAAGTTTGGTTTCAATAAGACAACGCTTCATGTCATACATCTATTATTTCTAAGTTATGGTTCAAAGAAAACGAGATTAAGGTTTTAGACTAGTCAGACCTTAATTCCATTGAAAATTCGTGGACAATTAAATAAATGCTTTCCATGACTCCAAATCTAAAATTCAGCTAAAAAGCTAACAGAATAAAATATTTCAATGTAACTAGTCGCAAGCATTTGAAACAAAGAAGAAACACACGACAAGAAATTAATCGTGCGCTTGTTCGTCATGCAAAGAGACTAGAAAACTCTAATCATAGAATTTCTACTCCATTCTAACGTTTACAATTAACCTTCCGATTACCATTTTTTGACCCCAGACGTGTTGTTTTTGTTGTCTTTTCTTAAGTTTTTTACAACTGTCCCAATTTTTTTTTAGCTGTTTCTTTCAACTATGTTTAATAATATATAACAAATTTTTCAATTGTTATTTGTTTTGCGACGCAAAAAAAATAATGTTTGGCATACACAGAACCAGAGGAAGTAGAACCGCAAGACGAAACTATCGCTCGCCCAAAAACAAAAAAATGTTCGGAAACATGTGAAAAGTGCAAACTCTTTGTATGTAAACAACATTGCCACAAAAAAACTACAATAATATGTAATAGTTGTTGCCCTCACTAATTTATGTTTACATTTTATTTTTATATTTTTATTAGTTTATATGAAATCTAATGTTAATTTAAAATATTAATAAAGGTTACCATTACAAATTAATCGGATTTTCTTTACAAAATAAGAAAAAAACTTGGGGTCGAATCTGACCGTACTTGGTACTGTTATTATTATTACACTTTGTTTTGTCTAGTATACGCCTAATTTATCATACACATTAAATCATTTCATAAATTAAATGAAGAAGCGTATTGGTTTCTTGACATAGTTTATCGTTGACTTGCCGAATCCACCAAGTTTTTGTTGATGTTGGCCTAGTCAAGGCTTAACCCAATGCAACCCAACAATAAATTACTTCTTTTGGCTATAGATCGGTACAAAAAGCGTACGGTACTTCTTTTTGTTAAACAACTGATTAAAATAATGTAATTTGTTTGTGAGAAATATAAAGTACATAAAGATTCATAACTAAAGACCGGAAAAATACATTTAAATGCGCTAAATTTTGACAAAAAACGCAACCGTTTTGAGAAAAAAATGCAACAAAAAGTTACATTAAAGTATGAGTTACAACTTTAATAGAAATTATAATAATAAATAATAACAATCCCTTGCTGATATAATTTCTATCTGACATGGAAAATATACCTTTAAGGCTGTTCTATCACTTGAGAAAAAACAGCAAATAAATGCTGAGAAACGCAAAATGCATTTTTCCGGTCTTTATTCATAACACATCACACTTAATATATAAAAATAAAAATATTCAGATTAAAAATACTTACGTTATCCACTTTATCAAAGTGCCCCAATTCTTCTAAAACAAATCTAAAACCAAAACATAATTAAATAAATGCGGGTCTATACATATTAATTTATAATGCGTTCGATTTCTTTTAAACTCTACAAAACTTTAAAAACGATTTACTACGTATAAGATAAAAGAAAATCTTTACAGCAAGTAACATTCGGTTTTGTAACGTACATAGCTTCTCATAAACAGGATCTGGACAGCAAAAACTAGTCGTATTTTTACAGGAATAGGTACATCTTGCGGATTTTAAGATTTAAGAAAGTAGATTCACTGATACAACCACTTTAACTGCTATGCTAAAGCCGTTCGTCAGAATAGAAGTGTATTGAATTTAATCAAACTTAAGTATCCGACTTAATAGTAAATTTAGAAATTAGTTCGAGTGATATAAATTTTCAACTCGAAAGTTGAAATAACATTTTTAAAGGAGATTTAAATTACTCCAAAACCGAGCATATTTACAAAAATATAACATTCTTTGTAAACTGAGTGAGTAAAAATAATACCTTTGAAATATTTTCCTGTAGTCGCTCAATCCCTATTATTTTCAGAACCCTAAATAAATAGATATTTATAAACATATACAACATTATACGTTAAATTAAAATTATGTAAATAAGAACTTTATTAATACAAACACCTATTAGGTATAGTGTCGTTATTAAATTAGTAAAACATTAACAATGTTATTTGCATTTATATCTGTTGAAAGTAATCAGTCAATAATAGCATGCATTGCCAAGTCTACCACGAGTAAAAAAATATATAAATTAGTACCAAATTAAAAAAGTATTAAATACAACGTTAAAATACAAAAAGAATTTAAAGTGGTAATCTTGTGTTTAAATCGCTGACAAATCCATTTTTACAAATTAATCAAATTTGAAATAAAATTTTGTGATGAGATCCCATTCCACAAGAATTAGAACTCAACTCAACTCAAAGTCTTTTCGTTTAATGGTAACCATAATAATTGCTATTTTATAATATGTTAATTATTTTGAAAAGTGTAGTAAACAATAAAACTGCCATACTGGCAAAGATTTTTTAGTTTCCATTAGTACTATGTGTAAACAAAATAACGTATTTCTTTAAGCCAATTGTGTATACTGTCAACACTATTATACGAGTAGAAGTACCGAAAGATACTGTGACAATTAATCGAGACTGGATTTAACTAAATATTTTATTAATTGCAACGTTTTCAGTAGACAAAGACAAAATACACTGTCCGGTATTAAATCCCCAAAACCACTTGAAGGTAGACACGATAGTCTCGTAAACTTAAAACTTTCACTTCTGCTTAAGATGGAAGCTCGCGTGTCGCTTATCACAACGGAAATGGATCTAACTTATCACACTAAAGAATTTTGAACAAATAATAATAATTTTTTTAAAATTAACATTAACGCCATAAAATAAAACGACCACATGTTTCCTTCAACTTGTGGACCATATAAATCAAGCTTGACTAGTTCATGAGGACGATCAGGTAGAATGAATTGAAACTCTGGAGATTAAAGAGTGGCATGTTTTGCGAATTGACATACCTCACACTAACGCATAAGCTGTTTAACAGTCTTTGCCATATTTCGCCGCTACGCATCTTGTTTTACAGTGTTTTATAAACTCCAAAATGCCCAAAAGACTCGTAGAAAAGTGTTGCAGTTTTAGATTGTAACGACTCCGGAATGCATAAAGTGTATATTTGACCCACTTCTCAGCAACGAAAAAGACATTCACAAATCAGGTGGCAGAGAAATAAGTGAAAAGATTTGAAAACATTGATCATGAGGTACAGGTAGCCTAGGCATATACGCATCAGCAATAATATTTTGTTTCCAGGAATATACTGCATGTTAAAATCGTACTCTTGCAGAGCTAAAGCCCAACAAGTGACTCTAGGACTTACCAGACGAAAAGACTGTAGATATATGACAATGACTTATGGTCCGTGACGACGGTGAAAGGACGATCAATTAAGTAAACACGCCATTTTAAAAGCGCAAATAGAATAGTTAAAGCTTCTTTTTCATTAACACTGTACCGTCGCTTACAGTTGGTAAGTAAGCGACTCGCGTAAGCTACAACATATTTAACACCATCTATTAACTGAAAAAGTTGAGCACCTAAACCGTATTCACTAGCGTCAGCCTGAACATAAAAACGGCAATAGTGAATCGGATGATACAACAGAACGTTTTCGGCTAATTTAGATTTAATAAGGTTGAAACTCGTCTTCATTTTCTGACAAAACCCACTTAGTTTTTTAGAGTGAGGGCCACCAGAAGTTCAAGCATAGTTGAAAAATGTTCACAGAAGCAACGGCCATAGTTGCAAATACCGCGAAAACCTTGCAACTGCTTTACGTTTCTTGAAGAAAACTGAAGCAATGCATCAATACGATTAGGATCGAAAGAAATACCATTCTCGTCTAGCTGATAACCCAAATAAATCATACGTTTTCTAAAAAATGCACATTTGTTAAGACGCATCGCGAAACCCGCATCGATCAAGCGTCCAAATTCCAATTCTAAATGATACAAATGTTCTTCAAACGTTTCCGCACCAACAAGGAGATCGTCGACGTAAGTGGTACGAAATTGATCAAACGTAGGTCCAAGAACCTTACTCATACAACAACTAAAAGAAGCGATCGCTGTAGTTAACCCGAAAGGTAAGACATTAAAGTAATACGATTTTGTATCGACTCTAAACCTTTTTAACCTCAGGTTTCAACGAGATTTGGCAATACGAGTGAGTTAAGTCTATTGTTGACATGTACTTAACACTATGTAGAATCTTGAGGATATCGTCAATTTTCCTTGGTAACTTATGGTCTTTTTCCATACGCGAGTTTAGACGAGAATGTAAACAAAACCCTAACACTGCCGTCCTTTTTTACTGTTGTAACTAACGGACCAATATAAGGCGTAGGAGCGCGTTCAATGACATCCCACCATACCGTCTATTTCTTCTTGCACGGCTTGTCTATGGGCCGTAGTAATAGGGTACTGTTTTTGTACGAAAGGTACAACACCTTTCCGTGAGACGAATGTCGTGAAACGACCAGGAATATTAGGAAATAAATACAACGATTTATACAACAATCCTAAAAAAATCTCAGACTTGTTCAAAACAGAATTAGTAACAGTAGCGATAAAATTTGGGGGTGGATCATTTCATAATCATGAATGGTATGTGTGCCGTTTACGTTATTTACAGAATCCTCCGACTGGATAGTTATAAATTTTTCGGCCAAATTGATTACAGCTTTATGTTGTCGAAGAAAATCCATACCAATTATAACAGGATATAAAAGTTCAGGAATAAGTAAAAATTTAAAACTATAACTTTGCGACCCTAGAATAAAAGGTAGACAAATTTGCTTATTAATGCGTCGTTGTTTTACTTTAAATGCCCCAGAAACTCTTATTCCTGAAACATTAAAAGATTAAAACAAGGAATATCCGGGTTTTTTTACCTGATTCCAAACATCTTCACTTAGCGCACAGATGTCGCTACTTCAAGACAACAACAGGTGAACGAAAAGGTAATGGTTCGTGAAATGAATACCTACACTTGTGTAGGTATACTTTGGTTCGTGTTTATGGTCACATTCTGTTAATACATGAAAAAATGGATTAAAAGCCTTATCGATGATACTCTGTTATTTGGACCTACACAACAGAGGTTGGAGTTTTCCAAAAACTCAACAGATTCAAGCTCAAGGTTTTCTAATTCAACTTGTAACTGCAATTCTTTTGTTACCTTCCGCGTTTGTTTTAGGATAATTGTGCATAACATGATTTGAACTGGGTGACAGAAACTGTATTTTACGGTTATTATCTTGCATCTATGTGTGAGGGAAAGTGCTTAGAGATTTTTTTAATTATTTTTTTTTCAGAGTAAATCGAAATCAGATTTCGCCATTGTGCAATATCTTTTAGGAAATAATCTCCCTATGAACCCTGACTACTGTTGTATCGACCAGTTTCGAGTGATTGGCGAATTTTTAGCTGTGTATAATAGTTAAAGAATTGTTTCAGAAATGCTGCTTTAAATGTTTGAAAATCAGAAAAAGTATAAATGGAAGCATCACACTAAAGCTTAGTACAGTCTTTAAGCCTAATTTTAATAATATAAATGGTAAAAGGTATATTATATAATCCAGGGGATGTAAACCGTCAGGATAATCGTCAAAAATAGACAATATTTTAATTAAGCCGAGGTTAAATTGTGGTAATTCATTCTGAGGTTTTGTCTGAGAAATGTTAGTTGGTAATTCATTTGCTCTATAACTAAGGTTAGTGCCACCACCATTAAAACTATAATTAGGTTTTAAATTTAAATCGTTATTTAAAGTTGTCAATCGTATTCAAATTTGTTTGTGCTTGATTCCTCTGGCTGGTAGTTGTAAGTCTATTTCCTCCATATCTTGGCCGGAGAGCTGCTCGACTGCTGTTGTAGTTGGTATTTCCATTTGATGCTTTGTTGTTGATCTAGTATTGTATTGTTTCTGCCCCGATGATCTGGCCATCATAGTATCGACTTTACGTTGAGCGCCAAAGATGTGACAATTAGTAGTGCCTCGAGGTCAATCATACAAAAGGGTCATTGAAAAAAACACAATTATCGCAAAGTCTAAAAAACATTATTACATTAACACGATGTATATTTAAGATTTAAGATATTCGTCTATCTTTACAATTACCAAAATGATCGATAAAAATTTACAGTTTTTAATGGAAGATTTTTCAATGCTTAGCATAGAAATACGCATGACTTTTTGTCCCATAGTATTGCCGATTGCATAGAAATGATTTAATTTTTCTTTACGTAGAGGGACATGGCTCACTTTCCACGGTAGTCGCAGGTAAAGTCAGTCAGTTATCTTATTTAATATATGTATCTATTTTGATAAACATTTTCATTGTGGTATTTAATTGACTTTCGGTAAGCACTGTCCAATTGTATTGCTAAGCAAATATTAACGCGACCAAGGGTAGCATAATTCATACAACTTTTCATGTGATTCGCCGATAGCGAGTGCTTTTTCACTTTTTCTTTTAAATGCTATAAATCGGTAACATTATTTTTACACCATAATGAAGCATGTAAAAACAGTAAACCTACAAAATAGTAAAATCTATTATTTACTTCAAATTCACAAATATAATCTGAGGAATCATACATAGATTCTTTAAAATTACTATGGACTTCCTTATTTTTATGTTTATTGTTCTTACGAATTTGAAGTAAAGGCTGAGGACTAGCATTAAATTTAAATTCTAAACGTCTAAACTAATATTAGCTATTAATTTTTGAATGTCTTGTGCCACCGTCATTATGAAACAAAAACGATAAGTCGTCTATTACAAATGAATATTATAGATCAATTCAGAAAATCGACTGTAAAGTTTGTCATATGTTATAAGAAATTTACATTCTAGCATCTGTTTTATACACACGTGCTGCGAAGATAATAATAAATGACGTAAGCGATGCACTGCCACTGTGTAGGTGGAATGACCTCCGGGCTCAAGACCGCAAGCAAGCATTTAAGCGTTTACTTATCACCTTTTCTAACTCGCATAAAATTGTATTATGTGTGACTCACTATTGACTACAATACTATATCGTTTACGATTCGGTTTCAATATTATACACGCGGTCACACGCGCGAGCCTCCGGTAGATTCGCAAGTTTTCGTATCTCAATTCTCAATTTAAACGCATGAAATTCAAACTCTGACAATTGATTTAAACGCGAATTTTCTGTAATTTTAAAGTAAATAAAATACCTTCCTTATTTATTTTATTTTTCCGGAGAGTCATTGACCAAATGACCTAACAGAGAAGCCGCCACTGGTGAAAATTAATCGAGACTTGATTTAACTGAATATTTTATTAATTGGAATGCTTTTAGTAGACAAAGACAAGAAATACAACTGTCTGATCAAAAATCGATTGGCGATCAAAGCATGGTAAAAGTTACAAGTTACAATCAAACAAAGACGCATTGTACTCAGTGGAGTAGTTTAGGTGAACAAATGCAATGAAGTCGTTTAGTAGTAATCAAAAGCAAATATAGTTTGATCTACCTAGACAAACAGCTACTTTAATTGATCATTTCTGTTGCTATGAATTTATCATACTATCATTTACAAGTTAGAAGATATTTTTTACTAGTTGTTGACTTGTTGGCATTAAAGAGTTACAGTCGTATTCATAGTTGTTCGCTGGTGATTTTCCATTCGCCAGAACTCCGGCATGCGAAGACATATAGAATAGATTCTAATTGCAAATTTTTGTGATATAAAATTTAATCTATATATGACATATAAATGCAAATATAAACGTTTTAGATTTGGTAATTCACTATTCACATACCCCACAGATAATTAAATCAATAGAGAAACTGGTATTAACTATTAAATTACTGCATGTGTTATGTTTAAGTAAAACAACGAAGTCTGATTTTTGTTTTTAAAATTGTATTAAATACTCTTTGTTGTTAGTTTAGAGATTTCAAAACAAGAATTAATACCTACAACCCGTATAAAAATTATTAAACAAAAACAAGTTTGTTGCAAAATACGTGTGGTATAAAACTGTAGCGTTAAGCAATTATTCTTATCATTCGTAACAAAATGCTTTTACTTTTTGTAACGAATTGCAATATATAAATATTCTTAAACAATTTTAAAAATTGTTATGCAAATGAATTTTTTAAGTTTCTATATCAAATTTTTTTTTATTATATAAGCAAATATTTTTAATTCACATGCTTTAGTTATTATGCGTTGCTGTGCTTGCATGATACTGATAACACTACATATGTAATTTTACCGATGCATCTATAATTTAAAAGTAGAATTAAATTGTACTGTGCATTAGTTTTAAAAAGTAGTTATAGAATTAAGTTGAGATTAATGATGATATTACTATAAAAACAGAATACGAAGTTTTCACTATTTTAAGCAAACTCATTAATAGTTGCCGAGATTAATCAAATTAAACAGACACGCTTCGTGCAACGTGTAATTAATAAAATGCGCATGGTCAGTAACACAAATCGGGAGAACGACTATCCAACACAAATTATGTCTTGGCCTGTCACCGGCGAAACCTTTAGCGAAAGCTCCAGCGAATCGCTGGCGAGTCGCCAGCGATCGACTACGAATACGGCTGTTAGTACACAGTATTGCTTCAAAATGCTAGTCTATTTAGTCCTCTTCGTATATTCCACTATACCCTATTACGTGCTTTTATTAGCTGACAAAACTCTAATTTAAAAACTCGCTACAATCAAATTTGTTTGCTTTCATTTTAGGTTCCACAACTTCTGAAGTAGAGATTGTCTTGGGTATCATAAAAAATATCAATTAAACAAATATCAAGAGAAGATAATTATATTCATGTAATAATTACTGTTTAAAAACTTGAAAAAAGATTAAACTAACGATAACGATGCGTAATTTATAACAATGCAACAATCAACTTATGACAAAGCATACTTATCAGCATATGGTGATCAGCCCGATTGCTCAAAGGTGAAACTTAATTCAATAGTGATTTACAGTGTTTTAAGCATGCATATTTTGTGCATATCATACCTATTTAGACTTTTGAATTGAGATGCAATACCAGCAAAACTAGATGCTATAGTATTAAGTTCCACTTGATTTATTCTGTTCCCTGCATCTTTGTGGGCCATGTAATCTGAACGAAGTAAACCCAACGATACATTCTAAAAACAATATTTATTAAATTATTAAATATACTAGAATTGCTGTTAATGCTTAGTTTTATAAAGTTATCATGCTAAGGCCGACATATTTCTCAAAATATTTACATATTAAGTTAACGTGAACAGAGTAAAATTTAGATTTGATAAAGTATGTACTTCAAAAACTAAATATTACTATGCAAACCGTTACTGGAAAATTTACCAGAAATCATGTATAATCTTGAAAATTTCTATCTATGTGCTAGAAGAGTTAATAGATAACAGATTCATTAAGAATCTTCTTGGATTGGTAGAATAACATTGCATGCCATTTCTTATTAGCGGTGGAACAATAAGTACAGTAAATCCTTAAACAAATGCTGTTAGTTTTGTATAGTAGTGTACCGCTGACTATTACAGACAAAACTGAGAACAAAGGTAACTACCTAATAAAAACACTGGTATTGCTGTAATCGTACAGTACATTCACGTAACTATAAGCCAATAACACACACATATTGCGCTATAGTTAGAATAACAGCAATAACAGTTTATAGACCTTATAGTTCAAACAGATCTATAAAGTTATCAAATGTGTTTAAACGACTAAATCTATAAGTTCTATAAAGAAAGCATTTTATTTAGTTGGCTAGGCAATCAACAGAAATTTGCGTAGAATACAAGAAATATGTTTGTCACCTATGTATATCAGCACAAACGGGTCCTAACCAACCAAAACCTGCAGCAATAGTGTTGATTTCCACTTGTTTCCAACAACAGTAAGTCGTACTTTGTCGACAATTCTTAGTTGGTTTAATACATTCACTTTCCATCATCAAATCTGAACGCAGCAGACCCAATGTTATTGGCTATGAAAGTTTAGTATGTAAAATATATAAAAGTTAAATCAACTATGCTCTAAATAAAGTTACAAATAAGTTATAATAATATTGCGACAATAACTAATATCTCATCATAACAAAACCAACAGTGACGATTAGTTTAATGATGGAGCATTTTTATGTAATAAAACTTAGAAAACATTTATATGCTGACTACTACACAACATAACATTCTGCTTACTACACAAAAACTACAAAATCGATTTTTATTCGTTTAAAATGTCGAAATTAAGATTCCGGGTCGGGTACCGAATAATCCAAAATACGAAAAGATGTGTGTCCAAAAATACTTATAGTAAAATTTAAACTTCACCAGTTACGCATATCAAAAAACGAGAATACAGTTACACCTGTGCTTTAAAGTTTTATATAGCATCGTAAACAAGCGCCATCCAAAAACAGAACAAATTGTAAACAAGAAACAAAAGCATTTCGTTTCCGAAGTAATTCCTGCACAGTTTATTATATATTAATATAATATTATAGATTAATATACCTATATTAACACAACGACAAACTTAAACCCAAACCAGTCATTAAAAAAAATGGTTTCTACAGTTACCTAGCATTTGTACAACACGGGCCTCTAAAGCCCAGTCTGTTTCTAAACAGATATTTGGTTGTTTGCAGTCAAAGTAATACATAGCATGTTCAGGTCGCGATTTGCATATTCAGAATGGCATACAGGGTGTTTAAAAAAGATGCGGCAATATTAAAAGGGGTGATTGCCCAGGTCATCTTATACAAAAAAGTTCCTATAAACATAGTTCCGCAAACTCTTCGTTACCGATCTACAGCGTGTTGAAGTTTAATTAAAAAAAAAGAGTAAAAATTAGATTTTTCCAAAACGGCTTGAGATATCATAATGACATTTTAGGCATGTCAATAGCTGTGGGAGACACATACTTTGCAATACAACACGATGTTTCAGTCGTACCAGTTGCGCGCATATTGGCACGTCACAGGCTATTTTTTAAGAAAAAAATAGGACGCCACTGATTTCTCTAAAAATAAAAATATGTTTTTATTCTTTGTTCAATTGTGAAGAAAAAAGCTCTCTTAAATTTTATCGTACAACGTCCCGTTTTTTAGTAAAAAAAACATTTTAGTGCATGTCCCTTTATTACAGAAAAAAATTTTAAAGAACAAGGGTTTTATTCAAGGGCAAAAACAAATATTTTACCAAGCCAACAATTTTACCAACCAAAAATTACAAAAACTGTTCAAAGTGACCACCTCGAGCTCGGATGCAAGAATCCAATCTTCTTCAAATGGCCCCACAGGAAAAAATCCAGGGGATTTAAGTCCGGTGATCGTGCAGGCCATAAGTGAGGTCATTCATGATAAGGAACATTCAACAAAAAATTAATAATCACGAGACTCATTCAATATGTCATTCTCAGTCAGTGAATAAAACAGGACTGTTTAAATAGTATATATATCAAGGTTGAGAAGTGCATCATTATAACCTAAGCGATAAATAGATAGATAGAATCGCGCAGGTTATAATGAACTTCTCAACCGTGTTATATATACAATTTTTTCCACTACTAGAATTATTAAAATCTTTCTACCTGTTAGTAAATCAAATTCAAAATTTAAGATATTAATTTTAAATTAAAAATAAAGTCAGTAATTCTGACAGTTGCCATTAGTTTAATAGAATTAATTTTGACGTAATTCTTAATTGTAATTTAAAACACAAAAATAAACAGATAACTAACTTAAGTTTTTATTGCTAAAGTTGTTTAAATTGTTTAAAAACATTATTATTTTAAGCATTGATTATATCTGAAATATATTTAATTCTATAATATTCACATTTAATTAAGCGCGAACTTCAAATAACTAACTTTTTAAAATCAAATTAATTTATTAATGACAACTGTCAGAATTACTGACTTGATTTTTAATTTAAAATTAATATCTTGAATTTTAAATTTGATTTAGTAACAGGTAGAATAATAATTCTAGTAGTGGAAAACATTTTATATATAACACGGTTGAGAAGTTCATTATAACCTGCGCCATTTATATCCCTCGACGCTTTGCGTCTCGCGATATAATCTATCGCTTAGGTTATAATGATGCACTTCTCAACCTTGATATATAATATACTATTTGTACGCATGATAAATGGATATGCACTAAAATGTTTTTTTTACTAAAAAACTGTACGTCGTACGATAAAAAGTTTAGAGAGCTTTTTTCTTCACAATTGAACAAAGAATAAAAACATATTTTTATTTTTAGAGAAATCAGCGGCGTCCAATTTTTTTCTTGAAAAATAGTCTGTGACGTGCGAATACGCGCGCAACTGGTACGACTGAAACATCGTGTTGTATTGCAAAGTATGTGTCTCCCACAGCTATTAACACGCCTAAAGTTTCATTATGATATCTCAAGCCGTTTTGGAAAAATCCAATTTTTACTCTTTTTTTTAATAAAACTTCAACGTAGATCGGTAACGAAGCGTTTGCGGAACTATGTTTACAGAAACTTTTTTGTGTAAAATGACCTGGGCAAGCGCCCCCTTTACTATTGCCGCATCTTTTTTAAACACCCTTGTATAAGCACTTGTTCAGAAATATGCATTTATGTTGCTCTCGGTTTATAAGATGTAGTGTTACAGTAAGAACGTTGTGTCAGATTTGGTGATGATGACTTGAAGATTTAGAATGGGTTAGTAAAGCAAAGAAGAAACCATCCGACGAAAGCGAAGTTGAATTAAAAGATAATGCAAACGTTGACGAACATTTTGGAGAAGGAAATGATAATAATAATTCCTAGAATTATTCAAGTACCAGGGATGATTCTGATGATCAATTGAATGTTCCTCTTAGCACATCCGCAGCCGACAATGTTATATTACTGCGAGTGCAGCAAGCAAAGTACCGAAACACAATGTTATTCGTCGCCCTTCTGGTTTGATAAGAAAGCACAAGTTCTACGCCTACAGAAGCTTTGCAGTTGTTTATGACTGATGCAATTTTACAAGAAATCGTAAACTGTACGAATTTACAAGGTAAACGAGTGTATCGTGACAAATCAAAAAAAATGAAAATATGTTGATTTACAAGAAATTGATGCTTTCCTCGGTTTACTTATTTAAGCAGGAGTAGAATGAAGCAATGCGCAAACTACTTTCCCAAGAATCTGTTAATTCCATATATCGAGCAACTATGTCAGTTTTCCGATACGAAGAAATAAGAAGATTCGATGATAAGAAAACTAGCAAGCTGCGTCTAAAAACTCACAAATTAGCGATGAAATCTTATATCTGGGGTCTTTTCATTAAACGGTGTAAGACGAGTGTTTATATCTAATCAAAACGAAACAATCGATGAGCAGCTTGCTGGTTACCCACGTTGTTGCAGATATATACATCAGTATATGTCTAGCAAACCTGCAAAATATGGCTTCAAGATATTTTGAATGTTTGAATTCAGCTCCAGATGCGCTATTTGTAGAATTGAAATTTATTAAAAATAAGTACAAGTAACATACAACCTAATTTAACTTCGTTCTTTTATTTGAGTTAAATTGTCTATTGACTCGATCTTAACTGAACCCTTATCTGCCAAGCACGGCGTTATATCGGTTCCGGTCGCTTGCGTACTTAATCACAGGCGGGCGCGCCTAGATCAGTGTTGTCGCGACCCTATCCTTCACTCGGCCGTCCTATCCTGTCCTCAAACAAATCATTATCATCTTCTTCAGAAGAAATATCGCCTACATCAAAGTTGTCGATCTAAGCTTCATGTGCTAGTGGACTCGATGTCTCCTGTAGACCCTCATCATGAACCAGTTTTACAACAATGCAATGTAACGATCGTTATTTAATAACTTCGTGGTAACTCGATGCGGTACCAAATATTTCGATGCATATTTCAAGCCTGGCCCCAGCTGTGTTCTTTCTATCGTCACTACGTTTTTTTTACAACATATTTTATTTTCAGCTTGTATTTTCAATATTAGTTCTTTAGCTCGACTTCGTAATTCGTCGTGGTCTTCTTAAAACATGCCAACCCATTCTTTTTCAACCAGTTCACGGGTGGTAGAATCACTGTCGTCCTAATGCCAAATAAAAGTTTGAACGGTGTTCTACCGACATTTCGATCCTTCGATGTAGTGTGGCATTTAAATAATTTTGCGCCGTGTCTAAGTATTTAAACCATTCGGTTTGGTGCTGACAATTTCGATAATAACGGAATGATAGTTTGATTAACACGCTCAACTTGCCCGTTCGCCCTCGGTACTCTCACAGTGATTAAGTATAGTATAGCAGCAAATCCATACATGCTTGCGCGATATAACTTGTTTTACGCACTTGGGTTCTGGAAATTTCACGACTGCGTCTGTTTTATGTGTAGAAGGTCGTACGCATCCGTTTTCAATTAAATGCCATAAAAACTCAACTTTCAATTCTAAAAACTGACACACAGTTTTTCCATTTTGTAAGGTGCTATCGTAATCTGCTGACTGTATAATTAAATCATCCATGTACGTCAAAACTATCTCATTATCGATTAACTGCTTAACCCGCGATCACTAGCGTTGTTAGATTTTTTCTGACATTTTAACATTTTCCTTCAGTAAAAGACCAATGATAGCAGTGCGGCAACGTTGGTCCATAAAAGCCTAGTTCATCCTTCGTAGTATCCCCTCCTATATCGGGTTTTGCCTGCCGTCGTCAACAAGATTTGTTTTAGTAGCTTTTAGCCGAACGTTCCGAAACTATTCGAGGGAATCTAACGCGAGAGTTATTGCGTTCATCTTTTTTTGCGAAGTTGTTGGGAAATATCTAACTACGCGAGTGAAAGTATTTGAAGATGTATGTTCAGAAAATGTCGTGTGAAAAGGAACAGCAAGCATTATTACCACTTTGGAAAGCTGTGGAAAAAGAAGATTTATTGCCTGCAGTAGAATGTGAAGTCTCAGATGAAGATGTGCCGTCTAAACACAGCAACCATGACACAGATACCGAGCAATCCGATGTAGAGTACCTTGAACCTCAATGGATTGGAATTGTAACTCACAAAAAACTATATGATATTGGGAAAGATGGTGTAACAAAGTGTTTAAAGCATAAAAGACATTATTAGAAGTAAAACGCGTTCTAAAAACATTGTAACAAAATGACTAGTAGTAAAACATGCTGCTAAGAATGCTAAAACCCATATGGATTGCTGGAAATTATTTTTTCCAGGTTAAATTACAATCTACAGCTTGACCTCATGAGACCTAAATATCAACGTGAGCGAGATTGTTTGCCGACTGACTTTGAAGAAATAAACGTCTTTTTGGGGTTCTCTACTTAGTTGTCGTAAAAAAAATCTCAACACATAAACGAGCTATGGCTTACAGATAGAACAGCGCCGGAGTTTTTTTCGGCAGTTATCTAAGAGTCGGTTTCCCATGTTAGTACAAGTGATTCGATATGATCACAAAGAACCAGGCAGGTAAGACTAAAGAGAGGACAATCTGGCAAAAAATGTGTCCAGTACTATTCGCTTGGTGAATACGTTACTACGTTACCATAGACGAACTGCTAGAAACGTTTACGGAGCGTTGCCGTTTCAGGCAAAATATATGTGGCAGTAGATGCAGAACATTTTACACGCACATTTTAAAGATATACGCTGAAAAGCAACCCGATGGCCAGTTTCAGTTACCTAATGATGGGGCAAGTGAAGTAAAACGCCTTTTCAGGTATTGCAGTGGAAGAAATGTAACCGTTGACAATTACTTCGATACCGCTAACCAATGATCTATACCAAAATCATAGATTAACCATGGTAGGAATGCTTAAGAAAAACAAAAGAAAAATTCCTAATTTATTTTTAGATAAAACAATTCGTAAAGCTAAAAATAATATACTAAGTTAAGAACGTCTTCCGGGTTTGGACCGTGTCAATGTTGTAACCGAAGTTGCCAACGTTTCGCCTACTTTCGTAAGGGGCTTCATCAGGGCGTGAGAGCAATCGAAGAACTCAAACAAGCAACCGAAATCTAACTAAACACTTCTCAAAAGTTAGGTAATCAACTTGTGGACATAGCCAGATTCTAAACTCAGAAAAGGTAAGAAAGAAACCGATAAACTTAAAAAAGCAAACGAAAATCTAACAAAGAACGACTACAAAGTTAGGTAATCAACTTGTGAACCAAGCCAGATACTAAACTCCGTAGAAGTGACTTAAAAAGAAATAGTCTCCGTATATAAAGAAGAAGTATCGTCACAGCTGGTTAAACTCGACTGTGATTGGGTTACGGTTGAACGAGGGCGTGTTTTCGATAAAGGACTAATGACCGGGAACCCATGAGGGGATAGCTCGAAACCATGATCACGATTGAAGTTATTGGGGTGTTTGATGATTTCTATTCTCTCTCGAAATTTCCTGTTAAAAAAGAATGGAGATTTGGCAATCACCGAAACGTTATCAAAATCTATCTTGTGACCTGTAGTGAAATGATGTTCAGCAACCGCAGACTTAGAAATATGCATATTTCTAAGTAAGCAATCATGCTTACCTCATATACATACCAAATCGTGGCAAAAATGTTTTGAAGTTATCCACGTTCCACGATGACGACGAAATAGATGTCGAAACTGGTAACGAACATAAGCTTTCGGTTATTACATTTCATAACTGAAAACTGAATACTCCGTTACAAGGATAAGCAACAGGTGGCCAATAACCCTCTTTTCATTAATGCTAAACATTAGAGGAATTAACGGATTATTTATACCAGCAACACCGGAGATAATGTTCCTCGGAGATAATTACTTGGCGAGTTAGCTAAACAGCTAACTAAATCTCATTTACTAAAGCGTGCCAAAATTCAAACTTTTTCAATTCCCTTGCGGAAAAAAAATCCAAATGACATTGGTCTTCACGACCACAGCATCAATTTGCTAGACCTATGATCGAACACTGACCGCATTTCAACAAATAAATCTGCAATTGACATTTCAAGGTATTCTGATTTTAAAATAAACCATTCTCGTGATTTTCCTGCTTCCAATCAAAATTCGAGTTCATCCGTCGTTTAAATTATAAGTATTTTTAAGAAGTTTTACCTGCCTCTCCAATTGTCATAATCTTCGCCGATACCATCGAAATAATTTAGAATCTGCTATGGCACTGATATTTGCTTTTTAGGTCGTCGTTGCTGCTTCCCGCTTTGTTGTTTGGCATCCTCAATCATAGTTATTCAATTTTACGTTGCACCATCTTCAATTCCAGTTCTCGTAAAAAATCATCGCTGAAGTTGAGACACTGGTTACTTCGTCTCTTAGCACATCGCGCATATCGTTAATTTAATCGTCGTCGGTTTCATTCATCGATGGTCCTGAACGATCGTTCGCCATTATAAGATTGAACAATTCAGTCTTCGGTCCTGTCGTATTCAATCCTTTACGTCGTAGCTTCTCTTTCTGTTCTTTTAGGTTAAAGCTTGAAGTTTTCTCCATCTCCACTCTTTTCAATCTCTGACTGAACCCCCAATTTTGTAGGATTTAAATTTATATATTTATTATATATTTTATATAATAAGTACAACTAAGATACAAACAATATCTATCAACTTATTTTAACGTCGTTCTTTTATTTGAGTTATATCGGTTGCGTACTTAATCACAGACGCGCACGCTTAGTCCAGCGCTGTCTTGACCCCATCTTTCATACCGTAGCATAATTTATGTGGGACGGCAACTTAGTGAACCATCGCATAAGAATTTAGAACTTGAAGTTGTTCAAACATTGGTCGGTAGTGTTCATAACTCTGGCCGGAACCTTACAATACATAATTTTTTCATAAGTCATTAGCTACCTATTTAAAAATGACATGACAGTTGTCGGCACACTAAGACAAAAGAAACGGGACATTTCAAAAGAACTAAAACTGTCAAGCAGAAGCCAGATATAACTTGATATCATAAACAAACAAAAGCTGGAGTAGATGGTAATAACATACACTTGCAAGAGGCAAACTAGCAGTTGGCCATTAGCATTTTTTTGAACATCGTTGATGTATCAGCACTGAACGCGTTTATAGTTTTTTTTTTCAAAGAACATCCAAACCAGAGGATGACTCACAAAAGGAGATTATTCCTGAAAGATTTAATTTAATAGGCATCTGGTTTTATTGAAGTATAATGCAAATGTTGCTCACATTTACATTAACAAAAACAGCCTCCTAGGCCCATGTTGTGTAATATGGTATGTGCATCCTAGGGTTAAACAAGAACAAGTAATAGATTTGAAAGAATCAAACGCTTCCTCTATTTGAACAGTAAGATAACTCCTTAATAATTTTACAAATGAATGTATTTGCGGCTTGAAACAGTTTACATCAATTACTCAATTGAGAACGTTTCCAAAGATTCAGTTCCAAAAATAGCGTGCATTTCTAATTACAAATGTTAATAGGAAAGATGTAAATATAATCAAAATATACAATAAAATAATTGTTATACATGTTTATACGAAATAAAACAACAGATATTCTAAATAATAATTTAATTCGACTGAAACCGTATTCAAAACAGAATCAATTATCAACGGCTCAATCAACATGAATGTGAACACATGACCTACGTGTATCAAATAATCTTTACATAGTACATGCAAAAAATTGAAAGGATATCAAAAATGTACACAGAAACAAATACAATGTGGAAACATTAAATTTTTAAGAAGAAATAATAATCTTTACTTAATGAAATGTGCCAAAACTAAATTGAAGTAATATAAAATCGCCCAGGTTCAATGTTTTGCATAACGGCATAATCGTTGCTTCTTCTATATCTGAAAAACTGCACCTGTTGTTAGAAGTCCGTCACATTTCATCTTCTGACGAACTCGATTGTAACTTTTTTTCCTGTTATTTATCGCTTCTTTTTCTTGTAAGTTTTATTGTTCTTTGTTTTATTTGGTGCTTCTTTTTTCCCTCTTCATTGATTAGTATTTCGTTTTCTTTTTACTCGTAGTAAGCTACCCATCTATCAGAAGTAACTGCGATTTTCTTTACTTGTTTTAGTAATTTTTATTGACTCAGGCCAAGGTAGTAGGTCTTAAAATGCTAAGGCTACATTCCTAGGTGTAAGTAAAAGATTTCGTCTGATGCATTCTATTTTAGACGTTCTTGTCGTGGGGTTTAATCATTGAGTTATAATATAGGGAGGCCGCGATTTGTATTCTAAAACGGCACCACTACCGCCATATTGATGATACATTAGTGTCATTCTAATGACAACTGTCAGTAGTTGACTTTTTTCAAAGTTTTATAGTGATTCTTTGTGTTTCCTGATATGTTTTTTTAGTTTGTAATTAAAAACATTTAAAACATAATGGTTTTGTGTGTTTTACATAGTAAATAGTAGAAAAGGTGTAAATAAAAAGGTAATATTGGAAATTACATTTCAGAGGTATGTACACAATATAAGCAGAACAGTATTAAAGAAATTTATAAATTGACACTCCAATTAATTTTTTCTTAGTTTGGTTATTAAAAATCTATTTTAATAAAATTTAAATGTTAGATTACCGTTTTCATTTGAAATGTTGCACATTATTAAGAAGTTTCATAATTTTTTTTACTAAATTAGCTATAATCTAAAAAAAAATTTCTTACTTTAGACTAATAAAGTTAATAATTGCCTAATTGCGCAAAACCACGAATCTTCAGTTTAATAATTTTCTTAAGAAATTACAGTATTTGAACTTTAGAATTATGATTATACGTCTGAAATTATATCAGTTACACTTTTTTTCTAAGCATAAATTCAAGTAATTTGATAACTTATTTTAATTTTGTTTATTAACATACAAATTGTTGATTTGAAAAATTTATACAATTAATGTTAAAGCTTTAATTTTTAAGTAATCCGGGCCTCGTAAAGTTTCCATCTTGATAGTAGACTAAGCCACGCCCAGTAGTTCCACTTTGCACATAGAAAATAGATGCTTTATGTTATCTCCTTTTATAATAACTCAATGGGTTTAATAAAGACGGGATTTGAACAAGTTCAGATGAATGAACATTTTTAGATGTGGAGGATACTGGAACTCCTTTGAAGAGGCGGGTCTTGAACACGTCCGGATGAATGAACATCTTTGGATGTAGAAGGTACTGAAGATCCATGAGAAAAGAGTTGGATTCAAGGTGTACAAACATTTTTCCAGCTCGTCCTGCATAAGTACATCGTTATCTTCGTTAGATGGATTTTGCATATGAGGAGTGTCGTTAGTAATTGACAGTCAGACTTTGTACAATTCACATGCTGTTTCAGCACCTTACCATCTTTTTGTTAATCTGAACTACTCCATCATGTTAATATCAATTTTACTTTAGAGGCCTGCAACAGAAAATCCCGATTGTATATTTACCGCCATTTTAGAGTTATTCATTATAGTGGATAGAAAGCCGGACACAGCAGGTATAGTTACTTCTTTCCCGTTATCGTCAAGTTTTAATTTTCGTACAGTATCCCTCCACTTTTTTTTCATAGGTTGGTAGACAGAATCGTCTCACGGCTGCAAAATATTTGTATGGACAAAAATTTTTATTAAGGACGGACCATGCCGCCGCTTTGGAATGGCTGGTGTAATCTGGAAGGACAAGTGGCAAGATGGATCGAGAGATTTCAAGAATATGATTACGACACAGAACACCGTGTCAAAAGCAATCATCGAAACGCTGATGCCTTGTCCAGAAGAGCTTGTCCGGCAGACTGCAGCCATTGTTCGCGACTTGAAGAAGGTCGAATGTCTCCAGAGAACTGCTATGGTTGATGACAAGTCGGAACCTGAGCATTTGCGTCGCAACAAGAAAACGATCCCGAAATAACTGGAAAGAAAACGGTCGATGACCGTCTTAATCGATCTTTAGAGAGAGTCGATCGCATAGAAAACAGATTGCAGTTGGTAGTGAAAAAGAGCCGGGTATCACAGGTGTTGAAGCATCTGCACGATGATACATCAAAAGAACACTTTGAAGTAAAGAAGACATTGGGGAAAGTTCGAGAAAGATTCTACTAGGTGAACTGCAAAAAGGACGTCATGGAATGGTGCCGTAAGTGCACGGACTCCGCATCAGGAAATGGTCCAGCAAAAAAGCGGAAAGCGCCGATAAAGCAGTATAACGTGGAAAGTCCTTTAGAGAGAGAGTAGCGATTGACATCGCAGGGCCGTTCTCATAATTTGATTCAGGAAACAAATACATCCTGGTAGCGATAGATTATTTCACAAAATGAACAGAGGTTTACGCTATACCCAATCAAGAAGCAGCTACAGTCGCAGACGTATTAGTGAAAGAGTTTTTCTGTCGATTTGGAATTCCGTTAGAATTACATTCCGACCAAAGCCGCAACTATGAGTCTGCGCTGTATCAAGAAGTTTGCGGACTGTTAGGAATTAAGAAAACTAGGACGACACCTCTCCATGCTCAATCTGATGATATGGTTGAACGGATGAATCGAACAATGAAAAAATTCTTAACCAAAGTAGTGTCCGAACACCAAAAAGACTGGGATCAGTACTTGTACCTTTTCCTAATAGCATTTGGATAGTCTGTTCAGAAAAAAAACAGGCCAAACACCATCCTGTACCATTCGGTCGCGAAAATCTGTGGCAAGCATTATGGAATCTTAAGAGAGAAATAGAATCAGGAAAAATCCATTGACTGCTAATTTAATGCTCAAGGAAGTTGCCGAAAAGGAGGGAGCTGCCGCCATCGCCATGATCCTTTCTGGGACACAACAGTCTTAGGAAGGGGACAGTGAAACGTTCTCGAAGTTATTGTCAACTTAAAGACAATGACCTAAGGAAGTTGAAGTAGTTTTTACTTAGACTTTGTTGGTTTAAATAAAATGTGTTTAACGCGTGTGCTAACATAAATAAGTTTTAAGTAATGGGTGACCGTGCTTTTAATATAAACAAATACCGGTTTAGATAAACAGAAGTTATCCGCGGGCATTAATCGAGTGATAGTAATAAGTGATATATAAATTAATGTATACCGTTGCATTTTACTAGTGTTAGTTAAAGTAAATCGTGTAAATATTTCTTTCATAAATAAATTAGTTTTAAAATTCGTTACAATATGTATTCAGATTATACATAAGCAATTGAGAAATTACATGTACCTTCATGTAACTACAAATAATATTTACTCAGAAATGAAATGAATTAGTGATACGCAATCCAAAATTCAAAAATGATAGATTATAGTCGTAATTACAAGAGGTGTCTACGGCTCATCGGTAGGCAACGTAAAATTAAATATTTTTGAAAAGTATGTCTTTATTGACTAGCACGCGCATGATAAATTATACCTGTAATACAGATAAAAAATAAGAGTAGAGACAGGAAAAAGAGCTATAAAATACGAGGAAGAACTGAGAGAAAGAACAGAATGCAAAATACTACAGGAATGTTGGAAAGAGATAAAGGGAGGAAGAATGAAGTACGAGCAGGATGGCAGAGAAGAATATTATAAAAGAAACGGGTGCGCGAAACAATTAGAGAGATTAAGGGAAGAGAGAGTAGGGGTAAGAGAGGAAATAATAAGGAGATATAGGGACATAGAAAAACAAGAAAAATGCACAACGATAAAAGAGGGCTGATATGTGAATTATAAGAATATCAAGGGTGGAAGGGTGCCAGAATACCTAAAGGTTAAAGGGAATAAAAGGAAGAAAAAAATGATAGCAAGATTTAGATGTGGGAACGAAGAGTTAGGAAATAAATACTGGAAAAAAAGGAAGAAAAGATGTGCAGACTATGTGGAGAAGAGACGGAGGACCTTAAGCACATGAGAAATGAATGCAGGGAGTCAAGAGAAGAAGCTAAGAAAGTGGAGGAAATCTTAGAAGAAAACGGAAAAGGAGCAGAGTAGATGGAAGAAGTATGGAGAAGGAGGAAACAGTTAAGAGAAGAGAAAAAAAATGAAATGTAAATAGAATGTAATGTAAAAAAAAAGAGGAGGGTAAAAGTGTAAATAGGGGAAACATGAATCACGTTGTATCTCAATTAAGAAACACAGTTAAACATATATATATAACAAATTTGTTGCGAAAGCTTGAGAAAATAAAAAAAAACAAATAATTCAGACTTTCTTCCCAATAAAACAATTAGAAATTAATTATTTAGAAGTCGAATAAATATTTAACATTATATATATATAGGCTGCAAAGCGCGAAAACGGCCAATGGTCGATTTTTTTGCTCAATCTTAGGTTTGGACGTTTCAAAGTTAGCAAAGCCTGAATTTGAATTTAGTTTCCGGCTTTGGCCGTCTAAAATCAGTCAAACCTAGGATTGTGCAATTCCGAAGCGACCAAAGCTGGAAATAACGGCCAATTGTTATTTCTCGTCGCGCGTAATTTGAAACTTGTGTATAGCAGTGTGGTGCCAGTCTTGAGATTTTCCTTGACGGAGTTTACATGTGTTGTTGCGTTTAAGATGTCTGGTGTAAGTGAATATGAATTTAAGTTGAAATTGGATGCTTATATCCACAAAAGTGAATCGAATGATAAATTCCTCTTAACTCCGTGTAAGTACAATGAACTAATATCCGAGGTAAAAGCTTCCCTATGTAAAACAAGAGAAAAAGAGCCGCTTACGTCATCGGATTATCGACGAGTTAAGAGGTACGACGTTCTAACCATTGGTAATGTCGAAAAGCTTATAAAAAAGCGATCTACAAATGAGGATGAAATAAAATATTTTTGCCATACAGATGAGTTGTATGAAATTATTCACAAAGCCCATTTAGATACAGGACACAAAAGAACACGGTGTATGGACAAAGAACTTAAAAGAAGATACTGCAATATCACGCGTGATGTAATTGGTATTTATTTAAGCCAATGTGGACAATGTCAGTTAAGAAAAAAACATAAAGGAAAGGGACTAGTTTTTAGGCCAATTTTGAGTAAGAATCTTGAACTCTAGAGGACAGGTGGATCTGATTCATATGCAAACCGAAGCAGACAGAGATTATAAATTTATTTTAAATTATCAGGACTTAACAAAATTTGTTTTTTTGAAACCTTTGAAATCCAAAAGAGCTTCGGAGGTAGCTTATAATCTGTTAGACATTTTCTGTATAATAGGTGCTCCTTACATCCTACAAAGTGACAATGGGAGGGAATTTACAGCAGCTGTAATAAGGGAAGTTGTTGATATGTTTGAAGCTAAAATAGTCCACGGAAAGCCAAAGCATTCTCAGAGCCAGGGAAGTGTCGAAAGAGCGAATCAGGATGTTAGGGACATGTTGGTTTCTTGGATGGCAGAGAACAAGAGTACTAACTGGACCGACGGACTGCGATTCGTTCAGTTGAAGATAAATAGATCGTTCCATCGAGGGATAAACA
The DNA here is from genome assembly GCA_035610365.1 of Aquatica leii. Classification (NCBI taxonomy): domain Eukaryota; kingdom Metazoa; phylum Arthropoda; class Insecta; order Coleoptera; family Lampyridae; genus Aquatica; species Aquatica leii. The sequence goes on from CM069432.1 coordinate 55,992,382, forward strand.
GAAGTCCATATGAGGCAATGTTTGGAGTTCCTATACGAAATGGGCTGTTGGATTCAGATATACCTCGGGAAACTCTGCAAACTATTACCAGAGAGGAGCTGGAAAACATATTAAACGATAATCCTAATGTAGGCGCTTCCAGCGACTCGGATAGAGATGACGAAAATCATGCAACTTCACATGAAAGCTCCAGCGTTAAGCAAGTTCCACAAAAACAAGTAAGCATTAGTAGGTAAGTGGGCAGAATATACACTTACACGTGTTTTTTTTTTATAGTGTTCCTGTACAGCTGCAGGATTTGCATTCGGCAAGAAAAAATCACACAAGCACGTGAAGTATCGTGCACATCGCAAAAAAGGCAAGCTGATGAAATGCTGCATAGGTCGAGCAAAAAGTTTCCTTCTGTTAGCATTGGACAAAATGTTTTGATCAAAATTCCATATGTAGACAGGGGGCGTGTTGCACCAAGAAATGTAATGGCCGTTGTTATGGAACGGAAAGACGAAACTGATCTTTACCAGCTAGGAACACCGTCAGGGGTCCTTGACAAATTGTACGCAAGAAATGAATTCCAAACAGCAGAGGTAGTACATAGTTACTTAATACTTATAATGATTTGTATTTTTTTAGGTAACTGCAGCAGAAAAATTAATTTGAATTCGTAGCATAGGAACAACACAGTAAGAGTTTTACTTAGTATTACTGAAAAAGTAATTTAAAACAATAACAGAGATGTCCAGGATGCTGTCAAACTGCCCTTGCTTTACAATTTTTTTCTATGTAATTTAGTAATAAGAAAACCAAACGTACTGTCGTTCTCTGTCATGCAATTAGGTTTGACAGAGAACTGTATGAACGAATTGACACTACGTTGAATTACCTCATTACGAGACTGTAGTATAGAAAAAAATAAAATGGCATTGACAGCATGCTGGACATATCTTTTGAGTTAATCAAAACATCGTAACTTTCATGTATTTCGTATGTTACAAATATGTAATTTGACGTAATGAAAGACAATGGATGATCTGAAATTAATGTACTGCAGTCCTATCCTGTGTACTTTTTAAGTTTAAGCTAAGATTGAAATGTAGATACTTATACTACTATTTGTATTATGGAATGAAATTAAACCAATTTTATATTTAAAATGTACTTATGGTTATGAACAATTATAACACATAATATTACGAATCTTTGACATAAAAACAGTTTGTGTTTAATTAACAGTTAATTTAATTCAAGATGAATTAAGCTGAAACATAAACTGCCAGAACGTTATTTTAATTAAAAATTATATATTATATGATGGGGTTAGAAGCAGAACGGTATAAGTGCTTAAAGTAAAATTATTCATGACACTCATTCAAAGTTAACAACTTATCTGTAATTCTGAGTGATAATTACAAAATTAGTTTAATGAGCATTATATGTGCAAAAAGTATATGTTTCTTGATAATTTTATGTTGTATTTTGAAATTGTGAATTCAATATTCCAAATTTGCACTTAACGCGTTTTTGTAAAAAAGTGCACTTATACGGTTTTGCTTCTAACCCCTTCATATGTTAATAAAATATTGAAGATTGTTCAGAACATAAAATGGTTAATGAATTTGAAACTACATGCTACTTGTTGCTGTTTACAGGCACAAGATAAGGTCTTTTCAAGACAAATTTTATACATACTGTTTTATACTGCATCATACAATAAACAACTACTTATATATTTTTAGAATTACTTGTGCACATAACTGACTATTTTTAATAATGTTTGTTTCAATTCTAGGCATAAATTTACCTAAAAGATAAATATCGTTAGATATTTTCAGAAAACACATAGAGATTTAAGTGAATATTGAATTCAGTTTGGGTTATATATGATCGGCATAGTCGAGAAACCCATTAGACTTCCACCTGTACCATATCAAATGTGCTAAATAAATTGCCATTCATGGAATTAACAAAAACTAAAAAAAGATTTTATAGAACATGTAGCAATTGCATTCCAGCACTTTATGGTATAATTTAGATTTAAATATTTTTCTAGAATAACCAACCTTAATATAAGGATGAATATGCTTCAGAAAAGCTATGCTACAGGCCTGCAAGCGGGGGTTTTTTTTTCAGACTTAAATTGAATAAAATAATAATAAAATAAAATATAAATCTCGAGTTAAATTAACACATTAATTGCTACTAGTTTCTATAAGCTGATCAATTAAATATTAGTTAAAGCATAATTCACTCCAAGCATAATCAGTCATTATTATTTATTTTTGTAAACATTTAAATAATAAAAATAGAAATTATAATTGTAGTTACCTGAGCGACACCTTCTTCTAAAATAGTTCTATAGATTTTATATAAATTTCCAGTAAATTCGTCAGACAAAGCAGCATCTTTTAAGCAGTTTAATAAAAACTCTGGATTATGAGCAACCCAATGCATCATTTCATTTAAAAATAATTGTACTTCAATCGCTTTATAAAATTCTTTTTTTGGGAAAGGTGATGGTATCAACACAAACGGAGCAAATTGTATCGAGTCTTCTGAAAACTTTGTTTTCGACCGCATTGCAGCACCATGCATTATAGCCCAATCTTTGGCTTTTTTTACAACATCTTTTAATACAACATCCGTTAGTGGGAGAGGTATAGCACTTTGAAATTTATGCACAAAATTAGCCATAATTAATGAATTTCACTAATAATTTACTGAGATATAAAGATTTATATAATGTATATTTTATCAAACATAAACTGAAACAAGCCAACTAGATAATATATTTTCTACTACGTATTTACTTATAATTGTTATCTTTTACGTAATAATTTAGAGGTATGTACAATGAATGTTTTGATATTTTATCACAAACAAAAAAGTAAGGTTATTCTTCGGTTTATGCAAGGTCATGTCAACAATTTCCGGAATCACGTATGCGTATGATGAAATTAGTGTGTGACTGTGTGTTAAAACCTTCGAATTCAAAGGCAAAACCACATTAAACATAAATTTACAATTTGAATAAGCACAAAGAGATAAACAAAACAAACTTATATAACACATAATAAAACAAAGATTTAAAAATCCTCACAATAAATATATTATTATATATTCGTATTTGGGTTCAGTCCAGATCACCCAAAAACCTAATTTTAAATCAGAATAAGGTACAATAATTATACCAATAAAAATTAGTAATGTAATTATTTATTTAATTCTGATTAATAAAAGCAATGATAGTAATTGCACTAAAGTAAAAACGTATTCTAGATTTTGGACTGTATCAAATGCTGTAACTGTAGTTGCCAACGTTCAGCGCACTTTCGTAAATCTTCATCAGCGTGTGAAATAAATATATTTTGAAAAAAAAGCAACTTTCAATGAAATACGTAATGAACATGTTAACCAAAAACTTCTTCAGAACAGAAATTGGTACTATTCAAAGATTTGAACTTTGCTACTGCTCCTATACGGATTCCTAAATATGTGATTTTATATACTGTTGAATTTAATATATAACATGAATCTATATGACATTGTACGTATTATAAAGGATACGTCCTTAGATCTGGATAGTAGTTAGCAGCAATACATTTTTTTATCAAAAAGCAATTATTATAAACTATAGAACTCAGGGCCGCACTTTAAACAGTTTAATTAAACTTCGATTATTTTCAAAATACTGTCTTATTATTGGTTGTTAATTTTATGTTCATAAATACTATGAGAGTATTTTGAAATTAAACCAAAGTTTAAACCGTGATTGTAAGTTGGTCAAAGTTCCTGTAGAAACAATTATACGTATATTATAAGATGATAGTAAAAATATAAAATAAATTTTTTAGGCCAAACATTAGTTTTATGTATCTGATACTTCCTTATAGGTTTTATTTTATGACCTATTTAGAATATAGAAAATGTATTCAAACATACTCCACTAGATTTATGCATTATGTTAAACGACCATGCTAGTATTTTATATTTCTTAATGTCATTTATACGTATGTATTTATAAATACTAATAAATTTTCTAGAAGAATTGTTTGATGCTATCAGTAGCCGAAAACATTATTTATTTAAGTCAACATATTTTAAGAAAACATTAAATACACAAATAAATTATTTATAGTTCTCAACATATAATTTGTTTTAATAATTTTACCGTATTAATAATCTATGAGAATTATTGATTTGTAAACCTTGTACCACTTGAGATGGTGTGGTTGAAAATATTTTTATTGGCAAACTCCACACCATGGTTTCGACAGATAAATCTGCAGGACCCTGCCATCCCGTTTGATCTAACGTAGCATTTTCTAAAGATTTGTTTGTACTAGTGACAAACTCAAAATGTAATCGCCATCGCAAACTCACTAAAATGGCATACATACTTTACTTTTATTGAACTATTGAAACTTACTTAAAGAAGTTGTAAAATCTGGTGTAATATGTAATGGTGTTGGTAAAACCAATTGTGTGTATCTTAATCCTAAGCACACATCGTGTTGTTTGTTGAAAGTGACAATTCGTGATTGTTTGATTGTATCCCCACTACTTTGATGTATGGTAGTTTCCTCTTCACACTGAAGAGATACTGAAAGTTGGACACATGTCACAGTCGCAACAGAGAAATCAAACGTGCCAATAATATCTTCTCCTAGTTTATATGCAGGTTTAAATAAACAAAATCGTGCAACTTTTCCCCATGTGTTGGAAATCATATAAAAGTTAGGTTTCCTTCTAGCAGTTATATTCTATAACAATAAATGCATTTGTTCATTCACACACGTACTTCATAATGTAGTAGACTGTCTACATTCAACAAAGAAAAAGTATTTATTGGGTAGAACAGGAGTAATTGATTAAAAAACCTAATTATCAAATTAGCAGTAATACCTGTAATGTCTGAAGTGCAATTTCAAATGGAGTATCTTGTTGTCGAACTTCTAAAAATGGATTCGCTGGTGCTAAATCTTCAGTAGTATCGTTGCATAAACCACCTGCATCATTAATGGCTGTTGCTATTGGAAGTATTCGTAGTGGAATTTTCAACAATTTAATAGGCGAATTAACCCTTTGTGTTCCAATTATTAATTTATAGGAATACTTAACTAGTTGTCCACGATACGACGGAGGAGAATCGCTTGGTATCTTTTCTTTATAAGTATCTAATTAAATCAACTTCGATAATAAACAAAACAATTTTTGATGCAAACTTACATGTCTTTGATTGACCTGGTAATAGTCTTAAGTCACAAAACAATATTTTAGGTTTGGTTGATAGTTCTAACTGACCATTATCTTGAGTACATAAAGGTAACGCTGTATTGTTTAAATTAAAAAATTGCTCTTTTTTTAATGTATTCTCATTATTTAGTTTCACGTTTGTTGAACATTGACAATTGATTTGAGCAGATGCCCATGCTAGACTTTCAAATACGTCATCGTTACTTTGAGATATTTTATGTGATGGTGATGGAGCATGATGAAAAGTAATGTTACATTCAACTACTTCTCCAATTAGATAAATGTACCCTTTAATTAACTTTGCTGAAATTTCAATCATTGTTCAAGTTTTCGTAAATATAAAATTTAATTTCAATTATAAAGTTATTACTTAAATGTAAAGATGATCAAGTAGAGATACTACACATTCTTGTTTACTGTTTACGTGGTTTATGTCAAATATCATGTCAAATATGAACATATGTTATGGTAAGTCATAATTTGTGTAAATAAATAATTTCTAAATACGGCCCTGCAATAACTTCTACAACGTTCTACAAGGTAATTACAAAATTATTGTCGTTTTCTAAGGCAATATTCTTATACTGTATTAAGACTGTATTACAAAGTACATTTCTCATTATTTTATTGTCTTACTGTAGGGTAAGTAGGTAAGTACGGTTTCAGGTTTGTCATAAAAAAACGTAAAAAACAAAAGTACAATTTAAAAAAAAAGTGTAAATATTAACAAAATTATTAATAGAAACGAAAGCTATGCTGTTTTGAAACAATACAACAATTTTTTGTTGCTCATCAAAAACCGCATGTACCTACATTCACACTACAAAATTAGTTTTTTATATTCGGAAAAACCACGATAATTGGAAAAAAATAAAAAAAAAAGGATTCGCTGTACCGTAGCAACATATTCTCTAATTTACCCTGTAGATAACTTAATGAAATCACATAAAATGGTAAACAGTGTCACAAGAGTGTCACAACAATAAAATTAAAAGTAACTAAGTAGTACGTATTATGGTTAGTTTGCACTTGTAATGTCAACAACCTAATTAATACATATTGAAGTTATGTTAATAGTAGCGACTTTAAAAACATATTAGAATCTTTTAGTAGAAAACAATATGTCTTATCAATTGTACAGGAATACCACCTTAGGTCACACCTTACAAGAAAGCTTAGATGAACTTATTCAGGTAACGAAATGATTAAGTTACATGTACCTATTTAATTAATTTATTACTTTGTAGTATGGACAAATAACACCACAATTAGGATCTAAGGTATTGTTACAATTTGATAAATCTATAAATCAAATGTTAGCCACTCGTGTAAAATCAAGATTAACTTTTAAAGCAGCAAAATTACACACATATCGGTTTTGCGATAATGTTTGGACTTTCATGTTAAATGATGTGGAATTTAGAGAAGTTCAGGAAGTTACCAAAATAGATAAAGTTAAAATTGTTGCCTGTGATGGCAAGAGTAAGTCATTAATTCATTGAAATTCAGTTTTTACTTAATTACTTTTAGATGTGGCAGATGAAGGGAGTTCAAAAAAATAGTAATAATCATCCTTTTTTATTGTTGAAACCTAAACAACAGCTTATTGTTTAAGCCTTGTATGTATAAACTGTAGTCTTGTTAAATTAAAAATTAATTTAAAGAATTAAATATTATTTTCCAATGGTATATTAAGAAACAATAAATTTTGTAGTTTTTGTTTAATTGCAGTTTATTATTAGTAAAATATAAACATTGTTTATTCATACTAAGAAGTTAGTTTTGATCTACTTAATGTGTTAATATGTTCTATTCATTATTCGTTTTTATCGGCACTTGATTTTAAAAAAAAATTAGTATTCAGAATGAATATGTCTGTGTAAACTAATATTAATACACTGAACCGCGTTTATCTTAAATATAATTTATTATAAAAAATTGTTAAAATATTTCTAAAAAGTCAAAAAATTAAAATAGTTGTAAATGAACAATTATTCAAAAATTTTTAATTATACATGTCGTGTCAATTGTTTGTCATTCTCAGTAATTGTTCATTTACAACTATTTTAATTTTTTGACTTTTTAGAAATATTTTAACAATTTTTTCATGTTAACTGTAATTTATATTGTGTAATAGTGTCATGTCGTTTGGAGTTAAGGACTTTTCCACTCTAACCTTTTAGTTGGCCTGAAGAAGTGCACGCATGGTTGCACGAAACGTCGCCATAATAAAATCTTAAGTGGTTTAATTTGCCCCTCGTAGTGAATAACTTTCTACAATTTAGTCATTAATTCAATATTAAAGGAGGACATAACTACAGTACTTGAATAAAAATTAAATAAAAAGTATTAAACTATTATGTTAATTCCGTTAAACTCGCTTTTTATGTCATAAAGTATAAGAGCTCATAATAACTTAGTTTAGTATTGTTGTTTTTCTTTCACTTAAGATAGTACTAGGAACCATAACAAGTGAAGTATGAAATTTAATTATTGGCAAGTATAAAAATGGCAAAACAAATTAAAACAGCAAAAAAATTTTAACATTAATAAATCAGAAGTAACGAGTGTAGTTCGATGTTTTTTTTATTAAAAGGAACTCCAGAAACCTTCAAAAGTCTAGGTAGGGCAAGGAAAACCACACGACAAAATGATAAAATATAACTGCTGGAAAAAAAAATTTGGGGAAAATCGCTCCAAGACGGCGGAAAACTTATTTCTTCGCGAACAGTACGAAGAAGAATAGTTGCTGCAGTATTGTTCAGTAGACGTCCAACTAAAAAACCATTGTTATCGAAAGAGGATATAAAGACCTGATTAACATCAACTTAACAGTGGAACAAGAGAAAAGAGTGGTATTCAGTGATGAATTCAGATTTATAAAATCTTAAGCTTTTGCGGTTAATGATTATAAGCGACTTTCGGCTTAGACCGCGTCGTAGTTAAGCACCTAGAGGCTTTGTCCTAATCTCCCTTTGAAAGCCCCTTAAGGTCTTTGCCGTATTGTCCTTCGTGAACCCAAACAAATTGACGTTTCTCAAAACATTGCAGCCTGTATCTTCAGATGTCACTAGGAAAAAGTGTAAGTGACGATATTTATATCATTAGCGATTAGCACTAACACGAATAGATACTTAAACGCCAAATCTCACCACCATCCAGTACAGAAGAATGATCTTTTACATACTTTAGCTAAAAGAACTATACGTGTGTCAGATAATGAAAATCTACAAAAGGAAAAGGAAACACTGTTGGAGTCCCTACAATAAAATGGATACGGGTTCAAAGAGATCCAAAACGTATGAGAAAGAGCCATAAATCAATAAATCAAAGAAAACTTAACACCTACTAGCACCGCTTATTTACCATACTGTATGGGTTCGACAGGCAAAATAAGTAGGGTGCTGAAGAAACATATCAAAACTACCTTTACGACTAAGGATACCCTGAGCACATCGTTTACACCTGCTAAAGACAAACAAGGGGCTCTAAAATATGCCGGAGTTTACAAAATTCCTTGTTCCTGTGGATCAAGTTATATAGCACAGACGAAGTTAGGATAAAAGTTCATATGGCTGACTGCAAACACCGCAGAGTTACAAAATCAGCAGTACGCTAAACTTTGACCAAACTAAAGTGTTGGCTAGAACTCCTTTCTACTTTCCCAGAGTAATCAACGAAGCTGTGGACATAGAAAAACATCCATGTAATGTAAACCGAGAAGACGGTTTAAGACTCAGCAAATCTTGGCTACTAGTATTACATCCTCTAAGACAAAGGCCAACCTTCTTGGAAAGAACAAAAACACTTACTCCGAGTAATAACGAAGTCGGTCAAGCGGTAACGGAAAGATAAGGTCCGTTTATTACGCTAATCGCTAATGATATAAATATTAGTGTTATAACACTGCATGCCTAGGGTCCGACATAAATTAGAGTTCCTGGGATCGTAGACAAACTATAAATCAACATTCAAAAGTTAGCAAAATGCTAGCAAACCAAAGTTAGCTTTATTATTTTAAACCACATATTTCTTATTATGTTTATACGTATAAACAAAATATGAAATATTTCCAAGTGCCGAAGATTATTTAGTCTACTACGTTTACATTACAGATTACACATGCTCCCAGAAAACATTTTTCGTAAATCAAAACCCCGATTTTACAAACAGCTGAAGATGAAGTTCTTTGTTCACTTTAATTTTACATAATCCAGTTTAGTTGCATAGTTGCTTAACTGGATTATTTAGTCTACGTTACACATGATGACATGAATCCGAGAATACATTCGTGGAAAATAAAAACGCTACTCAAACGCCTAAAGAAAGATTAAATGCTTTGTTTGAAGTTAGTTTTATTATTTTTTGTTTGTGCAATAGTAGGATCCATAAAATGTGTGAGTGTGCTTAGGACCCGAAATTTGCTCTGCTCTTGTTTGTTAAAGTAACTTAAGTAATTCTCAAGCGAGTATTTCATTAGTCGTACCTTTGGCTTAAGTTCTTATGACCGCATTAGATCAAGAAGAGACAAAACCTGATACTTTAGAACAATTCCAAAACTTGGCAAGAAAATTACATGATGAATTGAACTTAAGTGCAAGATTTGGAAAGCTCACTAAAGACGACAAATACACAATTGTGACGTATTTAGATCCGCGATATAAATCTCATTTTTTCACCAGAATCACTACGGAGCAGGTAGAGTCCAAAATATTAAATATGATGATCAGCAAAATCAGAGAATCCAAACGGTTTCTTCTCCCAGAAGGCGCCGAACTGAAATTGAGAATAAAGTCTAACGTACGTCATCATCTATGATGAATTCATCATTACAAGTGTTAGAATCTATGTTAAGTATGAATGACGACCAGCAAGACTCCATTACAAATAACGAGAATGACAACAAAACGTTTGGAGACACAGTCATAACTACAAGAGTACAAAAAAAACGATTGCCTTTGCATTGCCTTTATGTCGTGGATATTAAATTCATACAAATATGCTAATGTTTTGCCATTACTGTGCCAATATTTATCAGCTCCTCCCAGCAGCGTCGCCAGTATGCAATTATTTAGCGGAGCTGGTTTTATATATGAAGAACACCAGAACAGATTGTTAGGTGTAAAAGCGACCATACTACTTTTCATAAATATAATTCACCATTACTTAATTTTGAATATTGGTTTTATTAAAAATTGTATTTGTCAAAAATTGTGCCTTTTTTGCAGGTATTAAACTTCCGCTAAAATTTACTTTTTACATTTGTTTCCGTTTGTGCTTCCGTTGCATCACTAATAAATATAGTCACTTACACTTTTTCCTTCAGTGACATTTACCACTCTGAAGATGCAAGCTGCAATGTCTTGCAAAACGTCAGTTTGGGTTCACGAACGACAATATGGCAAAGGCCAAGTTCTACTTCTTGTTTTGGCGCTCAAGGAGAGACGGACCAAGCCTAAAAAGTCTGGGTGTTTAACTACGACGCGGTCTAAACCGAAAGTCGCTTACAATCATAAATTCAGATTTAATTTGTTTAATAATGATGGTTTACAAAATGTACGAAGACCTGCTGGTAAAAGACTTGATCCAATAAAGTACACTGCACCAACAGTAAAACATGGTATGGGGGTGTTTTACGGCTTATGAAATGGGGCCATTACGTCGTATTGAAGGTATTGTAGACAAGCATGTACAGCCCAAATAGCAAAATTCTTGTAAAAAGATATTTTTTTAACACCATTTCTCGGGTATCAATCAAGACATCATTTTGGTCACTTTTTTCATACAAAATTTGTGCCGCAAATTGGTATCTATAAGCTGTCACTATCATTTTTGAGGCATCAAAATGATACCATATTTATAAGAAAGCTGAATGTCACTGGTGATGCCCAAATCATATCACATAACATGATTATTCCATCATTATGTTATCAAATTTGTACCTATTAATTAAATTATATGCTCCCATGTTGATTAATACAAACATGCACAGTATGAATAATGCTTATATTTTTTAACTTGACTATGTTTAGTGAAGATCTAAAGTTATAAAAAAAAACACTGTAATTACAAATTGCATATTGGAATACACTATTTTAAACTTTTATATGGTAGTAGACATCGTTTTAACACGCATTTAAAGTAACAAAAGAACTGAGATTATACCACAGTTCACTGTGGTTATACCACGTTATACATCATCATACAAAAACGGACATTCTTCGTAAGCCTTCGGTGCGTAGGAGGATGCGGCAGATTGTGGTGATTAGTTTATACCGCCAAAATAAAATGAAATTATATCTTAATAATTTTTTTATCTACACCATTTACCGTAAAAAAATATTAATATATATATGGTGAAACTTTTATGTTATATATCTCTTTACCTTTAATAATTATTATTATTCCACGACGTTGAATTATTATTTAATTAATTTAAATTTACTTTTGCATAAAATACACATATTTGATTCCTGTCCTAGTGCTAGTAGTAAATAAATTTCCATCTTCAGATTATTAATTTCCGAGAAAAACATTATATAACGTTTGCAAAATGACCAAACGTATGTAAAACGCTAATGAATTTTGTATGAACTAAATCAATGCTATGAGCGTTTAAATTTTTGCGTTGAATTTATAACAGAATGATGCATTGACAACGATAGCAGCGTATACAAACCACCAAGCTGTATCTATTAGCCAAGAGATCAGTGCTATTAGCTATGAAAATCGTACCAAAATATTTTCATTAAAGCGACACTCGGATGTCAATAAATTGATACCAATGCTGATTGGAAGAGATATTCTTAAAAATGTCATGAAACCATATGCCGATGAATAATAATACACTTTTCAACATGACAACGATCCAAAGCATGCTCCAAAAATAGTTTTACGACGTGCCTGTTCCTAAATTGACCAAAAAATTATCACGAACTTGATTGAGTTTATGACACAAAGATGCAGGGAAATAATCAATTAAATAAGTTATTATACTAAATATGAATTGATATACCATCTGTCTTTTGTTATTTTATAATGTTAATTTTCTTTTTGATCATTGAATTTATAATTTTTATCTTTTTGTCCAAGTTAAAATGTTTATAACAGGTTTAGAAAAATTATCATTAAACCTATTGTCAATATTTTATAACTACTAATAACCTTTTCATAATTTGTTTTGATGATTTATTGTATTTAGTTTTAAAAAATCGAAATATCAAAAGTTGCTATTTTTATGGCCAATACTGTATCTTATGCCGGCTGTCTGAATTACACACAAACGTGGAAACTTATACGCTGTAGGAATCTGCAAAACTGCACGCCCGGGTACGCAGACATTAGGCGCATGGCGTTCTTTATGATTCCACAAAAGCTGATATTGATTCAAAATCAAGACCTTTGAAGCGACGCATGGTGGTTTAAAAAACATGGAGAATCTGCTGTTGAAACGTGTTGATCTAGACAAGTTGATTTACCAAAAGAATTTGGCACCAGTCAATTTCCAGCAAAAGGTTTTCTATAAAATAATAGGATTTATCCGGAACCGTGTAACAAGCTCAAAGAAACAAATAAAAAATAGAGACTGAACCTATGAAGATCGTGAAAGAATACGACGTTTCATTGTTGCAGGCCGCCAAGAAGTACATTGTGTCAAACTAAAGGGAAAGGAAAAGAACAAGAAAGCGTCTCTAAAGAAGTGAAGTTGTAGTTGAAGCGAAAATAAGATGTCTACAAAGAAATCGAAAAATTCGAAGCCGTAGATTGCAAAACCGGCGATTGTCGAGAAAGCGTAGTCTTCGAGCAGTTTGCTTCCTATACACTACAATTATCCATTAATACGAAAATAATGTTAAGATAAACTCTTTCATGTATCCTTAGCAATACAATTCATAACAGGTTGTTACATGCCAAAATTAACACAAAGTCACTGCCTGCAATGTAGTAACATAAACGGGGGTTGTGCCACTAGCTCAATGGAGAAGGGGTGAGTTTTATTTAAAATTCCGTGAAAAATTGGAAACGCGATCGTCGTAAAAAAAAATAGAACTGGAACGGTAAAATAGTCAAATAATCGGTAAGGGCGCCAATCAAGGATTTCTATAAGGGAAGCTTTCAAACCCCTGATTACCTGAAAGCTCATCCGGTTGGTTACAACCCCAGAACTTACCTTGGGTTGTAACAATTCTGAAAAACACTTAAACAAAAATTTACGTATGCGGCGGCTAAATGAATAAAAGCTCTTTACATTTAACAATTTAACATTTATTGATTGAAAATTTAAAACAAAAACAAAATAAAATAACAAGTACTAATTGATATCAAATAAATTTGAATAAAAGAAATGAAATAATCTTAAGCAAACAAGAATGAACAATTTACACACAAAACATTACATTAAAATTTATTAAAAAAAATGCTACTACAATAGCGTTTTCAAATATAATTAAATCTCAAGATCTTGACCGCATATTTATAACAAACAAATTCAAATAACACAAAAAAAAACAATACAGTTTATAACATAAATATGTCCGAACTTTAATTCGAACTAAACAAAATATAGTTTATAAGTCGTTACATTATCATATATTCGAAATACGAATTATTTCTCAAACGCACCAAAACAAAGTTAATTCATTTTAATTTCGCGCAAACACTATACGTGTTCATTGAAAGAATTAAATTCAACGTTAGTCGTAATTTCAATTGACTCAAAATTGAAAGCTTTTACTGCATTTTTAATCGCGGGACACTGCACGATCAAACAACAAAATCGATAAATACCTTAATTCTTAATTGGTGATACCGGTTGAACTTTGGTCCAGTGGTTTTGAAAGCTAACACCTCGATGGACTTCGGCTGCTTCCCAAACAATAGAACAACGACGGAAGATATAACTCACAATCTAATTTTATAACCGCCACAGGCGAATTTAGGATTTAATCATATACCACCACAACATTAAACCCCACAAACGTAACAGTTTATGTTTCAGAAATCACGAATTTTACACAAGCCGTACTATACGAAATTTGAAGAAAATTAACATTTTTCTCCACCACACTTAATTTTCACGATTTCTGCCTAACTTCCGCGGTTCTACATAACGTCAGAGGGTAAATTCCCCTACTCTCTCTACATCTTACGGTAACCGGTATTTGTCATCACGACCCACGATCGAATGATGCCAAAAAATCAAACTTTTCAAAAACCTCCTATCCCCTACTTAATTACTTAAATGTGCGCAGTAAATTTGTGGTAAAAGAAAGAACATTGAACAAACGAGAAAAAAAAAGATGAAAATTATAATTAGTCGCATGCGTTTTCGCACGTAGACTTTGGTTCACACAAGAACGCTGAGACTTGCATTTTTGCAGGTGGCTTAAGATAGAGCTTAATCAAAGTGTAATTACCAAGAAAATGTATCAACTTACATTCAAAAAGGAAGTCGTAAATTATATTGAATTGTTCTTCTACGAAGATAACTAAATAAAGTACTAAATCAAAAACAAAACTACGGATCTGTATGCATTTAAAAGAAAATTTCAATAATGATTGAAAACAACTTGAAATATCATTAAACTCAAACCACACAAACAATAAACAAAACGTTCTCGATGCTAATACTAAATTAATCAATCGAAACACACAAAAAAAAGAAAACTTACGGTGTCTTTCACAACGAAATTCAACCGCAGGTAACACCTCCCCTAATTAAAGAGGGATTTCTTAAATCACTCTAAAAATAGACAAAACAAACAAACAAAAAAAAACAACGAAAACCCATAACCCAACCCTCACATCGTCACAAAACCACCAGAGAAAAAAAAAAACCAGACCCAGCCGTTGTGGTTTGACCAAATGACCCCAACCCACCACAACGGAACCACACTGTAGCAGTGGACGCTAAAACTGATTGGTGAAGCCAACCAGGGCAATTAACGAAGCACGACTGAACAAGGCAGTACCCCTGGGCGGGAGGAGAGCGACTACACGGGTGCCGTACCGGCGGTGCCCACAAAAGAGTACTACCCCGTGCCACGGGCCATCAACGTAAAAAAATCTCAAAACAAATATCCAATAAACGGAAAACGTTTAAAAGAGCGTAAAACGCGTCAGGCACAAGGGGGTGGGTTTTGCAAAGGACTCATGCCCAGTGCTACCCCCAGGTCCTAAAAGAAAACATCAAAGTAAAACCGCCAAAGCCCACCACGGTCGAGCGACCGAGGTACGCGAGAGGTCCTGACTAGGCTTGGGTATTCGGCCAATAAACCCCAACTTAAGGTTACCTAGACAGTCCCTAACACGATTTGTCCAAGTACATAGCGAAAGAGTCGTCAACAAGAGGCATAAAGGGCGCGGGGCTTCCACGCAGAAGGGAGTCGCTGGTCATAAGGAAGAACGAAAGAAGAATGGAAAAGACAGGATAGAAAGCAGAAGAAGAGAAGAGTCGTCACATCCGGTAAATAAAAAAAAATAAACGTCATAATCGGTAAAAATGCATCACGGAAGACTTTGGGAAGTGTCTGGCTCGACACGATGTATCCGACATTGACAAAGGAAGAAGGCACGCCATGCGTCACGGGATCGGCATGTTGTGAGATCCTACAACCCATAACGTCGAATCCAAAGCACCTTACCCCTTGACCACTCTCAAAGTCAACTGCGGCAAGCGTCAACCTAAAGATAATGTAACTACTAACTAGAGATAGTGTTTACTTACCACTATCTAACAACACAATAAACGATAATGTAACTATAAACGCAAAAATAAAACGAAACTAAACCTATGGCTCTCGCGATCTCGCAATCATCGAGAACCCCTAACGAAACTAACGGAACGAAAACCTAAACGATAAGAAGGGTAGCATATGTTTGAGTTCGACACAGATCACTCGATGCTGCACAATAGAAGAGGGCGCGCTGCGCTTCACGAGATCCGCGCATTGCGTTTTTCCCACAACTACTGCCCTCATCGAGCGATGGCACCTAGCCACAAACACTACAGAAATAAAAGATAAGGACAGACAAGATAGCAGAAGAAAGAAAAATGGAAATAAAAGAACCGTTGTTTAGTCGCCTCTTACGACAAGTGGTGTCCCCACTGTAGAGAAATATTCTTAGTCCGTCTCTACACGGAACCCAAAAACGAAACTAACTAACCTAAAAAAAACGAAAAAGAAACTAAAAGGTAAAACATAAAACTATTTATCCCCAGTCGGGTTTAATTTTAAATCCTTGGCGTTCCATATGCCTTTTGATGCTCCCGTGTCATCAGACAACTCATAGGTCTGATACGAAACTTTCCGTTTCACGTAGAACGGACCGATAAACTTAGGTGCCAGTTTGGCCGAGAAATATCGAGATGCATCAGAAAGGACATAATTCTTTCGCCACACTGTGTCTCCCACCTCAAAAGGTGCTGGACGACGACGTAAATCGTAATAATGTTTAGCGCGGACATAAGCGGCATTCAAGCGATTCTTAATGTCGACGTAAACTTCTAAACGCTGGGCCTCTTTCGGCCAAAAGGTACGATCAGCAAAAGCTAGATCGTCGATAGTGGCGGAAGCGGTAGGTTTTCCATGACGTGATCCGTCGAGACAGATTTCACGTCCAAAATTAGCGAAAAACGGCGTTAAGCCGGTGACTTCATGTACAGCGGTACGAATAGCACATGCTACTTTAGCAAGATACTTATCCCAATGTCGATGGTTGTCTTCAATATATGACGATAACATTGTCTTCATGACTCTGTTGACTCTTTCAGTTGGATTCGCTTGTGGATGATAATTAGCGTTAAAAATAATTTTGGACTTATATGACGAAACCATTTTCGTAAATTCTGAACTACGAAACTGTGTGCCGTTATCACACAAAAGATACTGAGGAACTCCAAACATTAAAAATACATCTTCTTCAAGACGTTTAGTAACTGCTGCGGCAGTAGCGGAACGTAACGGGAAAAATAAAACAAATTTAGAAAAATAATCTGCAACTACAAGGATGTATGAATAACCACTCTTAGATCGCGGTAACGGTCCAACAAGATCGGTAGAGATCAACTGCCAAGGTTTGTCCACAATAGGATGACGGGTCATAAGGCCAGCAGGACGTTTCTGTTCTGGCTTATGCGTGATACAAACTTTACAACCATTGATGTAACGAATAACGTCAGCCTTCATCTTAGGCCAGTAATAAAGCGGAACTATTCGTTCGAGAGTCTTAAAGATACCAAGGTGTCCAGCGGTAGGCTCATCGTGAAACTTTGACAATATTTCGAGTCGTCTTGACTTAGGCACAACTTCTCTCCAATTGTCATTCTCAGAACGAAGATCGGGATAGTCTACGGTAACATGCTTAAATAGCTTTCCGTTACTAATTTTCCACTGTGGAAAAGCGTTAGGTTTTGAACGTACACGTTCCATAAGTTTCGATAACCATTTGTCCGAAGACTTAGGTTCGGTAATGTCACAATCGGTAGTAATGTTGTCGATAGCTGGTACTGAACGAGATAGTGCGTCAGGTACGACATGATCCTTTCCTTTACGATGAATGATCGTAAAATCAAATTGCTGAAGTCTAACAGCCCATCGTGCTAGACGACCGGTAGGTTCCTTTAAATTATGTAACCAGACTAATGATGCGTGATCGGTAACTACAGTGAAAGTTGTTCCTTCAAGATAAGGGCGTAATTTTTCAATAGACCAAAGGACAGCCAAACATTCCTTTTCGGTAGTTGAATACTTGCGTTCACATTTGGTGAGCGACCTACTATTATAACAAATAACACGTTCTTCACCGTCGATAAACTGTGTAAGAACTGAACCGAGACCAAAATCAGAAGCGTCAGTTTGAACTGTAAACGGAACATTGAAATCAGGGCAAGACAAAATAGGTGCGGAAATTAAACAATTCTTAATGATTTGAAAGGCTTCATCACAATCACTAGTCCAATTAAAGCTGGAATTCTTCTTTAACAGAGACGTCAATGGAGCGATAATTGTCGAAAAATTTGGTACAAATCGGCGATACCACGAGGCCATGCCTATAATTCTTCTCACTTCAGCGACACCAGTGGGAACTGGAATACGCAAAATTGCATCGACCTTTCCGGGTCAACTGACAAACCAGTAGAATTTACGATAAAACCAAGATACTTAAGTTCAGGTTTACAAAATGACATTTGTCTTTACTTAACATCAAATTAGCCTCTCTAAGGCGACGAAGAACTTCAGTTAACACTTCCATGTGTTTCTCGAAGGAAGGAGCGCAAATAATGACGTCATCTAAATAAACAAAAACGTAAGGTTCTAATTCGGGACCTAAAACTCGATCAATCAACCTCTGCCAAGAAGCTGGTGCGTTAGCTAAACCAAACGGTAAACGCGTGAATTGGAATAACCCACGGTTCGGAACTGTAAAAGCGGTATACTGCTTAGACTCTTCGCTTAAAGGAATCTGCCAATAAGCGGACTTAATGTCGAGAGATGAAATAAACTTTGCGTCACGAAGACGATCCAAAATAGACGAAACGTAAGGTAAAGGATAAGCGTCCTTTTCGGTAACCTTGTTGACTTTTCTAAAGTCCACGCAAAAACGATAAGAGTTGTCCTTCTTCTTCACCAATAAGATCGGGCTCGACCAAGCGCTGTTTGATTTTTCTACAACGCCTAACTTCAACATTTTCTCTAACTCCAGATCGATTTGTTTCTGGATAAACGGCGAAACTCGGTAATACCGTTGCTTAATTGGTTCGGAAGTAGTCTTGATCTGATGTTCGATCAAGTTGGTGCATCCAAAATTTTCATTCGAGGAAGAAAAGTGATTACTAACTAAATTGTCTAACTGATTGAGCTGTTCTGAAGAAAGATCGAGACGAGACTTAATAACTGAATCTTTATCTTCCAATTGTGAAATGGTGTCCATATTTTCGAAACGCCATTCACCTTTTCTAAGATCAGGAACGATACCTGCTTGTTTCCAAAAATCAACGCCTAAAATTAAATTATGCGGAACGTCAGGAACAACTAAAACTTCCAAAACAACAATTTTTCCTTTAATTTCGATTGGGACGAGAAGTGAACCTAAACTTTGTACTGATTTACCATTAGCGACAATACAATTAACTTTAACTGACTTATTTAACTTTAAACCTAACTGACTGAAAATTTCCCAACCCTTAGAACCAACAATAGTGCGAGAAGCGCCACTATCTAATAAACTCAAAATTTCGTGACCAAAAACTTTAACGTAGACAAAAGGTCTTTCGTCAGACTCAACAGACTCGAAAACATAATCTAATACGACTTTATTCTTATCAAAACTCTTTTTCTTCGAAGAATGTAAACTATTAAAATAGACAGCCGATTTAACTTTAACCTCTGACGTCACTAAACGGCTTCTTAGTACGTCCTTTACTCGTTTCCCGAACACTTAGAACAAGTGCGGACCGTAACGTTAGGCTTTCCACAACGATAACAAAATAAACCTTTCTTAGGTTCTTTGCAAGAAGCAGCTCGATGGTTAGGCTTCCTACAATTCCAACATAATTGCGGACTACTTCGATTAGAAGAAGCAGGCGCATTAACGATAGCTAACCTTCTTGAAGAAGGTGCGATACTAGAAGACGGTAGTCGTAAATTTTGTCTAACAGGTGGTGTAGATTTTTCACCACTACTAACGTTATTCGAAGAACGAGAAACGGCAATGTCCTTAACTTGAGATGTTACATAAGCGAGATCAGGCTCCATGTCCTGCTTTCACGAGATGGAGGCGTGTAAGCCTAATAGCTTGCATGCGGTCCTCGATAATACGACCAAATTTAATTAACTCCTCAATTGAAGTAACCGACGACAAACCAAGCTGAGTTTGATAAACGGGAGAAATATTTCTTAATAAAATCTTTAACTGCTTTTCTTCAGAAAAAGGCTCATCGAGACGTGAAAACATGTTGCGAATAATTGCAACGTAAATACCCATAGGCTCATCATTAGCTTGAGTGCGACGCTTAATTTCTTCAATAAGACGCTCGTCATAAACGGTAGGCTGGAATTGTTCGCGTAAAAACTTAACTAAATCTTCCCAAGAATTAACTGAATTACGAATGGACCTAACAAAAATCAATGCATGACCTGTAAAAAGATCAGTACACTCCAAAAATAACTGATGGCTAGAAACGTTACGCGATAATTGAAGTTCGGCAACTCGTTCTAAAAATGCATTCAATGAAATTGACTTTGCATCACCAGAAAACTTTAAGTTCCATTTCGAAACTGAAACACTCTTAACATGACTAATAAAATTTTGACTAACAGCAGAAGATGTCGGTAAAGCGTTATCAACTACAGAAGGTTGAACGATAGGTTCGATGACTTCATCGGCGGAAGTAGACGGATTTGAAACAACAATTTGTTTATCCAAAAGTTCGTACTGCGAAATTAAAACAACTAAGTCTTTTAAAAACTCATCTTTAACTTGTGAATCGTCACCTTGAATAGGAATTGAATTGCCAATACGGTTTAACAAATATTTAATTTTGGTTTCAATTGTAGAAGAAATTTTTGTAGTCGGAGTAATTTTCAATGAATCTATTAATTTTCTAAGCTCATCGATACCTTCACGAATCGCTAATTTATCTGCATTAAAATCGAACGGACACAGGACGAGATATCTTTCCGGTGGCTTCTTCAATAAGAAAATTCTTGAGTAAACCTCGTAATACGACAACACCTAAAGATGCATCACCACCTCTAATCAAAATTTCATAACGTAATTCGTTATGCGATAAACGATCAACAATCAATTTGTAACCCATTTTAAAATGAAATTACAAAACGGTAAAATCTTCCAAAAATCACGAAACTTAACAGGCAAACTAAAATTCGAAAAAGGCCACACGCTGGAGACGCCAAATTATTTATGTTACATGCCAAAATTAACACTGCCTGCAATGTAGTAACATAAACGGGGGTTGTGCCACTAGCTCAATGGAGAAGGGGTGACTTTTATTTAAAATTCCGTGAAAAATTGGAAACGCGATCGTCGTAAAAAAAAAATGGAACTGGAACGGTAAAATAGTCAAATAATCGGTAAGGGCGCCAATCAAGGATTTCTATAAGGGAAGCTTTCAAACCCCTGATTACCTGAAAGCTCATCCGGTTGGTTACAACCCCAGAACTTACCTTGGGTTGTAACAATTCTGAAAAACACTTAAACAAAAATTTACGTATGCGGCGGCTAAATGAATAAAAGCTCTTTCCATTTAACAATTTAACATTTATTGATTGAAAATTTAAAACAAAAACAAAATAAAATAACAAGTACTAATTGATATCAAATAAATTTGAATAAAAGAAATGAAATAATCTTAAGCAAACAAGAATGAACAATTTACACACAAAACATTACATTAAAATTTATTAAAAAAAATGCTACTACAATAGCGTTTTCAAATATAATTAAATCTCAAGATCTTGACCGCATATTTATAACAAACAAATTCAAATAACACAAAAAAAAAACAATACAGTTTATAACATAAATATGTCCGAACTTTAATTCGAACTAAACAAAATATAGTTTATAAGTCGTTACATTATCATATATTCGAAATACGAATTATTTCTCAAACGCACCAAAACAAAGTTAATTCATTTTAATTTCGCGCAAACACTATACGTGTTCATTGAAAGAATTAAATTCAACGTTAGTCGTAATTTCAATTGACTCAAAATTGAAAGCTTTTACTGCATTTTTAATCGCGGGACACTGCACGATCAAACAACAAAATCGATAAATACCTTAATTCTTAATTGGTGATACCGGTTGAACTTTATCCAGTGGTTTTGAAAGCTAACACCTCGATGGACTTCGGCTGCTTCCCAAACAATAGAACAACGACGGAAGATATAACTCACAATCTAATTTTATAACCGCCACAGGCGAATTTAGGATTTAATCATATACCACCACAACATTAAACCCCACAAACGTAACAGTTTATGTTTCAGAAATCACGAATTTTACACAAGCCGTACTATACGAAATTTGAAGAAAATTAACATTTTTCTCCACCACACTTAATTTTCACGATTTCTGCCTAACTTCCGCGGTTCTACATAACGTCAGAGGGTAAATTCCCCTACTCTCTCTACATCTTACGGTAACCGGTATTTGTCATCACGACCCACGATCGAATGATGCCAAAAAATCAAACTTTTCAAAAACCTCCTATCCCCTACTTAATTACTTAAATGTGCGCAGTAAATTTGTGGTAAAAGAAAGAACATTGAACAAACGAGAAAAACAAAGATGAAAATTATAATTAGTCGCATGCGTTTTCGCACGTAGACTTTGGTTCACACAAGAACGCTGAGACTTGCATTTTTGCAGGTGGCTTAAGATAGAGCTTAATCAAAGTGTAATTACCAAGAAAATGTATCAACTTACATTCAAAAAGGAAGTCGTAAATTATATTGAATTGTTCTTCTACGAAGATAACTAAATAAAGTACTAAATCAAAAACAAAACTACGGATCTGTATGCATTTAAAAGAAAATTTCAATAATGATTGAAAACAACTTGAAATATCATTAAACTCAAACCACACAAACAATAAACAAAACGTTCTCGATGCTAATACTAAATTAATCAATCGAAACACACAAAAAAAAGAAAACTTACGGTGTCTTTCACAACGAAATTCAACCGCAGGTAACAAGGTATTCAACGGTAGGACCTAGTGTTTGTAAGAAATCCTCTTTACAGGTTTAAGAATTGTGTGTCTACCAGTTTTCAAGTGATACAACAAAGCTCATATTTAATAAACGAGTTAGAAAGATCTAAGAATGCAAACGAAAGATTTCAAACTGTTTTTAAGAGATTACGCAGTGTATATAGTCTGATCCAAGAGTTACGCTTTTGTTCGATATGCCATTGTTTTTAGGTTATACTCACCTATAGTCTTGTCGAAAATACAAATTTTGAAAAAAGCAATTTTTGACCAGATCTTCGTAGGGAAGAAAAAAACTTTGTATAATGTTCGTGTACCTGTCCGGCGACTGAAACACGGCTATATCGAAAATAGTTGTTGGTAGAAAATCATATATTAACCTTCTGGAATTATTTGCCAACTTCTTTCGGCGAATATATAGCATATGTACCGGTACTAAAGAGCACCGTTGTAAAAACTTAGTTTTAAATCTACAGAGGCTTACAGTATATTTTCATCAAAACTTTAACCACGATTGCTTTTATAAGTTAGTTTTCTTGTAAAAATGAACGTTGCTCAAAGGTTAAATTAAACTACATAGTTTGTGGTCACCACACGTGAACTCACGGTAAAAATAATCAATTTAATTATATTTAAACGTAAAAAAAGTATTTACAATTCACTAAATAATAATTAGGTTTGTTTTTTGTTCATACTATTATTAGCATAAGCTTTAATATCTTTTAATATTTTTTTCAGATAAGTTAATCCTTTAGAACTGTTATTCAGGAGCTTCTTGATTTCTTTCTCATTTATTGTCCCGAATTCTGCTGTAAATGTAACCGATTTTTCCGATATATTGTCTAAATCAGACATATCAACAAAAATATTCAAAGTTACTTCTAAATTGATGATATAAAACTTGGCCCTATAAAACGTTCAGTTAACTTTGAATGTCGTATTTTTAAGTAAATAAAGTACCTAAAGGATTTATCCATTTCACAATTATATGTTTTTTTGAAGCATTTATGTTCTTCTAATATGTCTAACGCTTTTTCCATATTTAAGTGTACGTAATCTAATAAAGAAAGAACATCATATTTTTCCCCAACTGCTGCTTGTATGTTCCTTTCTTTAAAACGCTCTAAAAAGATTTTATGAACCAGTAATGGAATTGATTGCGAGCGGCCTGAAATGTTTTTAAAAAGTATAAATTTAATTAGTCATTATCAGGCATCGGATAGTTATGCGCTTTTAAAATATTTTTACATTTGTGTATAGCTTTTATTATTGCCTAGATACCGTTAGTAAAATTAATAAGGTTTTTGGAAAAGTATAACAAACAGAATATTACTGAAGAGTACAATAAGAAAAAATCCATTGCGGAGAAACTAAGACAAAAAGTGACAAACCATAAAATTTGGGTGTATCTGAATGAAACTAACGACATAAAACAAAGATAAGCGGGAGTTGATAAAAAAGAGAAATCGTATTTCTTCGATTTGAAAGAGTTACATCACGTGAATCATAATACAATTGCTGCTTTTTTCAATGACAGTTTGTGTATTTTGTAGCTGGAAACGAAAATGTTTTACTACAATACAAATACTAAAGGCGGGTTGCTCAAAGCAAATGAAAAATGTAACAACTGATTATTTCTCAAAACAATTGCTACATAGCCAGTGAAACCAAGTTTATTCGTGATGTAACAATTAATTTCAGAAATAATCACTTGCTACATTTTTGATTTGCTTTGTGCAACCCGGTTTAAAAGTATTGTTTCAAAAAATGATTTATACTACGTGTTTAGCACATATTTGGTTTACTTGCACTAACGTGAACAACTTGATATTAAATGTAGATCTTTAGAGAAATTATCGAAAATATTCAGCTCCTGCCTACACTGATCATTATTCGACTAGGAACTGCAATTTATTTTGCAAAAAATTTGGAAATTATCAAGAAAAAATTTCGATAAATTGAACCCCTAAGAAGCACAGAACATTAAAGAAGCTCATTTTAGCAAAAAAGCGAATTAGAGATAATTTGATATTTATCCAAGCAAATTTGTCTTGTATAACAGTACTCCACCTAAGTGAACTACAGAAAAAAGAACTAATAAATGAATTAAAAGAAGTGTTATTGAAAAATACGAGTTATGATCAGCAGAAAGACATAAGTGAAGTATTGCAAAATCAAATAAACATTTTTCACCTAAGGATGTTATACATTCGCCACTACATCTCGTGGGATATGAAACGATTCTTTTTACGATACAAAAACGTTTTTACCATTTCTTATGCCATGTAATTATCAAACGTAACCAAGCTTTGTAGTTTTTTTAGTATTTAGTACCATATAGTGTATTTAGTAATCTATTCAGTAGAAAATAAAAGTTAAATACGTATTTTTTAGTGTTTTACGTTCATATTTCAAGTGTTTTTAGTGAATAACTATCCGAAGCTTGTCATTATTTTACCTGATATGCGACTACGTATATCCATTTTATCGACAATTCCACTATCTTCCATAAATTGAACGTCTATTTGAATCGTATCAAATAACGTACTTATCTTGCACGAGTTATTTTCCACGGAAATTGTCTTGCTACTAAAAATTACTGTATGTATTCATGTATATGTAAAATTACTGCATGCATCACGTTAAAACAAGTACAACTGACAACGTGTAAGCATAAACTTGCACTACCAATACTGTATTGGCTGACCGTTTTACTAGAAATATATTGAATGCAAATGCTTGTGTCCTAAAAGAATTTCAAACAATTCTCAATAAAACTTAAGGAGGTTAAAGTAATAAAAGAAGTTTTTAGATTTTTCCCTAATCCTTTGTAAAATGAATTATTTATGGATAGCCGCTATCTAATTTAAAAACGATGCAAATAACAAAATAGCTAAGTAAGTACAATAAAAACCCTTTTGGTCAAGAAAGAAGCTTAATTGCTCATTCTTAGAACGGTATTCCTGTCATTTCTTGTTTGTTGAGTAGCAAATAGTAAACGCAAATTCTGAAAACTATTTTAACAATAAATATAGTCTGTAGTGCACCGGTTATGTTGATACAAACGTCAAAAACAGTTTACGCTTTATCTGTTCAGTCGATTTTAGTTGCCCGACAGTTATTCCAGTGTCTATTTTTACCGACTATCGAACGATTATTAGTAATTAAGACATTTTAATTTTAAATTATAGTGTTTTCAAATCAAAAATTTTATCAGAATATTTTATTTAAATTTTTATTGTAATTTGTATTGTGGTGTTTGTTATTCTCGTGATATCAACTTTCAAGTAACTATGTAAGATGACAAACAAAACTATAGATTTGGCCATAAAACTAAGTTAAGATTATCGGCAAAACGAAAACGTAAAGGAGGAAAAACGTTAGGTAAGTTCACTAATATATTACCCGATAAGTTAAAAAGAAGGGATAAATTATATTACACGATCAATGTACCCATGTGAAGTTAGCCACAAATCCATCTACAAAAATGTTAGGTTTTTTTCTAAAGTTATTTGAAACTTATAAATTCCGATACTCAATTAAAACTGTTATTAAAAAAAAATTGACAAAGTTGGCGTGGCGCAATAAAGTATATTTTCGAAATTTATGAACGCATGAACTTTTTACTTCCCATATACGAAGTATAAAGAAATAAGTAAAAATATAAATGATAATTCAACGTTTCGAATTTGGTTTTCATTATTGAATAAAAAATTGCGTATTTGTGGCTAACTACAAAAAGGTGATCTGTGTATTCAGGATAAGTGGTGAATATTTCTAGTAGGAGAAGGCGATAGAAAACACTACTTAGTTCTTTTGAGGTGACGTTTCGTGGACCAGGATGTCTACTTCTTTAGGCTACTGCATTCTATGACAACACAACATAATTAACAAACGTAATCACAACACAGGTAAATATAGTTAACTAACAACTTAAAAACTAGTTGGATGTATAAAACAAAAATACTTACGAAAAACTAAAACAAGTAGCGATGGTCCGCTCAACAGTCATAAAGATCAGAAAAATCATATTAATACTGGTGTTACCAAATGCGCCTACGCAGCATCAGAGGGTAGTTTATTTTAAGTAAAGTCAGTAGTTTTTAAGCATTGCATTGTAACGATTCAAGCGAATGACAGCATTGGTCACTTGTACCTTTTTTATATATATACAGTCCACTAAATTAAATTTTACGTATCACAAATACATTTTTTATTACCCTACGGAAAGTATATCAACATTTTGGTCCATCGGAACCGGATACCAACGGCATTTAAATTAATAGACTTATTTAAAATCGTTATTCAAATTTGTGCGTGAGTGCGAGAGAGAAAAAAATACTGCAAAAAGTGGCAAGTACCGAAAAAGGGAAGGAAACTCGCACCCAGGTATAATTCACACTTCTATTTTTGGAAAAAGAAACGGTATACAAGTTCACCACATTCTATTGTAATAAGGCAACAAATTTCAAGTAAGTTATCCTTTATTTATTTTCCCGTTTCATATTCCAGTATTTCTTTATTGTATTGTATTTGCGTAAATATTGAAAATAGGTAATTCTTATTGTAATTGTATTTGTATTATTAATTAAAAATTTTAATCAACATGAGTGAAGCAGAATTGAAAGAATCAATTAATAAACGGAAACAAATTAAGGCATCATTAACGCGGTTTCAAAAATACGTCGAAAATTTCGATAACAACGATGTTGATGAATTAAAAATACGGTTCGAAAGAGCTAAATTATTATTGTCTGATTATGAATCAATTGCAAGCAAAATTGAGTATTTAGATAGCGAATCGGATTATTCATTGGATTACGAGGAATTTGAGTTAAAATATTATAAGGTTATTACGAGCGCCAAAAAAATTATTGAGTTTCGATTTGAATCAATTGCGGCTTCTGCTAATATTTCGGGAACGCTTATCATGCGTTTAAACACGTTAGTTAAGTTACCAACAATCCACCTACCGGAATTTAACGGAAAGTTCTCTTTTTGAGTTATTTAGTAAGGTGGAAATTGTTTCGAGTGGTTTTGGTATTTGTGGAATATACGTCAAACGATGACGCGGATTCGCGCGACGTCCCTCTTTTATCTATATCCTTCGTTACATGGTACTGTCGAACTTGTAATTCTAGTTTCATCTTCCGCTTTGGGAAAATGGTAGGTTGGACGGTATTCCTAAAGTGTAATCCGCTATCCTCGATTGTGACTTTTTGGGTTTTACTACCTTTACCGATTTTCACTTCTAATTTAAGGTTTAGATTAGAATTTCATTAGGTTAAGTTATTTTTTTTTAAATAAGTTTTGGAATTTGACTCTTGTGCAACGATGTTGCGAGACTTGCTTTTTGCGTTTGTTTGTTTTGTTCTGCACTTCGCAGTTTGAAACCTTCCGATTTCAAATTTTATGGAGGGGGTGTGTAACGTCCCGTTAGAGTTCATTACATTAAAATTCAATTTTACATTCGTTTATTTTTTGCAACTAATATTGCACGTAAATTTATTCAGTTTGGCAACGTCGCGTTGTTTTAACTCGATTGAGTATTAGCTTAAGCTGGCACTTCCGCTTGGGCCACGCTTGGCCGTGCGTGTCGTAGTGATGCGGGGAAGACACATTTTCTTGATTATGGCGTAAAAACGCATACAATTTAATTTTTATTCATTCCATCTAATTGTTGGTGAGTTTACCTTTATTTTGATATAATTTTTCTATTGAATTCAACATTTTTGGTGATTTCAAAACGTTACGCAATATTTAGACAAAGGAATTTATTTTGAAGGCCGTTGCTAAGCAGCGTGAGTACAGCATGTCATTCAAAAAACCATTCTAATTATTTATATTTAGGGTCTTTTACTTTTTTGGATTTTCTGGATCTTTTATTTTGGTTTTGTCTTTTAATTACTGGATTTTCCGTCATTGGATTTATACATTGGTTTTATGCTTGCTGATGTGGTTGGAAATCTACATTCCTTTAGAAGAATTTTATCACTACAACAAAGTATGTGCTAAAAATAGAAGCTATACGATAACGTCATATCATGTGGCGAGTCAACTGGAATTAAGTTACATTTTACATTCAAGCAATTAAATTCAGTTATTAAAACTTTTCACTCGATAACAAATCAAACGTTTACGACATTTGCATTTAATATCAATAATTAATAATTAGATGTAAGATTTTACGTTTTTATCACCAATTTAAAGGTGGTTGGCGCCCTAATATTTTATTTTAAATCCTGTTTTATTTCTAATATGTTTAATTCAAATATTGTTCTTTGTTCTCTAATGTAAATAGTATATTAAGTTATAGTTAATAAATTAACGGAGTTCACGTCTTTGTATTTATTTTCATTCAACCTCACACCCAGAGGTCTGTGCTTACGATTGCTGCCGTGGTTATATTATTATTTTTACTTTTTATTATACATTCTTTATTTCGGAGTAATTTTTTATTACAAAATATTAATTGCTGAGATGATTTTTATTACTAAACATAACAACAATGTGAATTTCAATACAGATACTTTGGATCTGTAGGTATATAACGCCCTTATCACTAAAATGCCATAACCTCGAGTTTTTTGTTGTTGTTCGTTTTGAGTTTTTTACATCGTAAATGTTTTCTTCATTATTTAGTAACGTTTTTATTTTTATGACTGTGTTTGGCAGTACATCGTTACTTGTTTTAGTTTTTAGTTTTATACATCCTACTAGTTTTTAAGTTAAGTCAAGCTCCATTTACCTGTGTTGTGATTATGTTTGTTAATTATGTTGTGTTTTCATAGAAAGCAGTTGTCTGAAGAAGTAGACACACTGGTCCACGAAATGTCGCCACAAAAAACACACTAAATAGTGTTTTCTATCGCCCTCTCCTACTAGATTTTATCCCCTTTAAATAAACGTAACTTTGACCAGCAAAGCACTGAAACGGAATTAGGTGGCAGAAGAATTGTAGATTTTCAATATTTTTTTACTAGTATGAAAACTGTCGCGGACCATGGTGCGAGATTTGGACGTTCCATGAATAATTTAAAAATTGTTGATGAACGTAAAATCGGATTAAATTCAATTATCCGCTTATTTTCTAATATGTGCAATACCAAATTTAACTTAAATACTTTTAAAGAATCAGAGAAAACAAAAATGGAGTTAAATGAAGCAGCTGTATCCGGTTCACATAGCATTGGAATTGGTTTCAGCAATTTAGAAGAATTATTATCTACAATGGATATTCCATGCATGTCATAAAAAATTTAAAACCACGGAAGATGTAATAAATGATGGGATGGGAAAAAGCTGCCAACATTAAAATGAAAGAGGTCGAATACGCACGATCTATAGGCAGAATTGTTTGTTAGAAGTTGTAGCTGATGGATGTTGGTCAAAGCGGTCTTACAGAAGCAATTATAGTGCACTGGAGCTGCCGCCATAGTCGGGCATCAATTTGGGGAGGATATGTATCTTGTTGTAAAAATCAAATATTGTAGTCAGTGTCAAATTTCTATAACTAGAATCAACAAACCGCACAACAAAAATCACATCAACAAAAATTTTGAGGGGTCATCTACTTCGATGGAATTTTGACGGAAGAGTTTAAAATGAGCGAAAAATTGTTTGGAGTGCGGTACTCTACATTAATTGCCGACGGAGACAGTTCAACGTATAAAAAATTTTTAGAAACGAGACCTTATAGAAATAGAACTGTAGAAAAAATTAACCATCTTCTAAGAATTTTTGTAACAAACTAAAAGCACTAACTATAGATACGAGGTTTCTTGTATTGCTTCACAAACTGGGTAAAAATATTTTAAGATTTAGATCAGCTGTAGTTGGTGCTATTAAATATCGAAAAGAAAATAACAATCTCGATAGTGTAACATTATTAAAAACTGACATGGGTAATAGTTATTAGCATATTTTTGAAAACCACTTTAACTGTCTAACATATTAGTGTAACAGAACAGACAAAGAGGACTGGGCTACAAAATTTCAAAAATGTTTACAATTTCATATCCGCATTGTCAGTGCTCTAACGACGCTATAAAACCATAGTAGAAGTTTATTACAAAACAAAAACTCAAATATAGTTGAACAGTTTCTTTCTATTGTTCCAAAGTTTATTGGTAGGAAGAGCATAAATTTAACTAATGGCAGATCATATCAAAGCTAGTGCTACCAATCAGCTGTTTGTCATAATACAAAAAAAACACCTTACTTTTTACACAAAAGTACGTATGGAAGCAGCGAGAAAAATAATTGAGATAAGAAAACTCAAAAGTGAAAATCTAAAAAAAATGATCGTGTCAAACAAAAAAGAAACGCTTGTCTAAACGCGAAAATAAATCTCAACAAGACGTCGATTACGGAGAATTTTGTGAAAAGCCAGACATGGATGCAGAAATATAAAAAATTGAGGAACGTAAATTTTTGGAATCTCTTAAACTTACATCCGAAAAAAAAATAAAATAGCAAAGGACACAATACATCAAGCTGACAGTGCATTGTTAGAATTACGTAAAAAACTAATAACTGCTTCTCATTTTCATTCCATTTGCAATCGACGAGATACCACTAGTTGTAAAGCTATTGTTTGCAAATTGTTGTATGACAAGAGCGACTTGTCAAGCGTAGGTTCTTTAAAACATGGTCGGCAATACAAAAATATTGGCAAAAAATCCCTTGAAGCTCAAAAAAAATATCGTTGTTACAGAAAACGGCCTATTTATTGACGAAGAGTTTAATTTAATTAGTGCAACGTCAGATGGCTTAATCGGTGAAAACCTTACGCTTGAGATTAAATGTCCATATTCGACATTCAAGCAACCAGTTGAAGAGGGTATTGCAAAAAATCAAATTTTTAACATATGATAAGAAAATTAGATTATAAAATAAGCAAGAAACATCCATGGTACTATCAAATCCAGGGACAATTATGGGTCACTAATGAGATGCTGTTTGTTGGCGGTGTGGACAGAACCATCATTTCCACTAAAAGTTGAATATGTCCTTAAGAGGAATGATTCTTGGAAAAACCATATAAAATCTAAATTAATTCAATTTTATATCAATTGCATCCTTTCTGAAATTGTAGATCGGAGACATGTACGAAATATGCCAATACGAGATTCTCAATATATAACATTATAATATATGTATGTTTTAGTAAATATATATATTATAAAGAATTATAGATTATTTAATTAAAAATGTTTTTCAAATATATCATTAGTTTCCTACTAATTTAAAAAAGATCTAAAACTACTTATCATCATGTGCATATTTTCTGAACAAATCCCGTATTCCGAATTGCAAGTTATGACGCCGCGACAATTACGTATGTAACACTAATTAACACAGACGGCAGCATTTTTCAAAGCTTCATTGCGAATTTCAGTGTAGTATTAAAATTGTTTTTATTGTTAATCTCTGTTATTATAAAAGATATTAGGTTGATTTTTTCAGGTAACATTAATAAAGTATTATATTAGGGCGGTACGCATTTAAAATTTAAATATGTAATAGTTTGCTTATTACTTGCTTACGATTATTGCGAATTTTGAGAGAAGCAATTACATTAAGAATTTAGAAATATCTAAATGCGATATGCCCTACAATTATCTTTAAACTACATATGTGCAAAATATGTTAATTCAGATTTCATTCGTAACCGAAATATTAGTGAAGAAAGACTACACTGTAATTTACTGTAATGCGCAATGGAAAAATTCTCTTAAAGTAATAATGTTTTTAAACAATTTTTGTAACTTGAGTCAATTTATTTTTGTGTTATATATCACAATTAAGAATTACGTCAAAATTAATTCTATTAAACTGACAACTGTCATAATCACTGAATGATTTTTAACTTGAAATTAATTTCTTAATTTTAAATTTATTTAGTTACGACTATAAAGGTTTTAGTAATTCTAGTAGTGGAAAAAATGTATATATACTATGGTTGAGAAGTTCATTATAACCTGTGCGATTTATATCCCTCGACGCTTCACTTCTCGCGATACAATCTATCGCTTAGGATATAATCATACACTTCTCAACCTTGATATATAATATACTATATCGGCTGAAATACAGTTCCGTCCATTACAAGTTACGTGCTCTAATCGTTAAGTTTAAATTGAATTGTTCGATTGCATGCGTCATTAATTGGGATGCATAAGGTGCTAGCCATTTTACACGACGCGTACTGTAATTAAAGAGATTTCAACAAAATATTTTATAATAAATTAATTTCCGAAGTAAAGGGCAGTTACGTATAAATTCCAACCGTGCATTAGCTTATACTTAAAAATCCAATGACGAAGAAATGAGAACAATGCAATGAAACAGTAGAACTGTGTAACTGGTAGAATAAAAGTCAACAGTTATACGAGCATTATATGTTAAGTGAAGAACAGCAAAGGATTTGTTAGATGGTAACAGCAAGTTGTAACAAAAAATAAATAACTTAAAAATTTACCTTTCGAATTTTTCCTTTATTTTTTCCGCAATAGTAATCGTTTTCTCAGAACTCAATGTAAAGTCGGTGTTAGTTTGAAACGGCAACGAGTCCTGCATATTACTCGACGATACATCAAAACTACTGCTATTATTAAAATCTGAATTGCTTTCGATTTTGTTGACGTCCCATTTTTTAACACTAGCCGAAATTAC
This sequence comes from Aquatica leii, assembly GCA_035610365.1. Taxonomy (NCBI): domain Eukaryota; kingdom Metazoa; phylum Arthropoda; class Insecta; order Coleoptera; family Lampyridae; genus Aquatica; species Aquatica leii. The sequence continues at coordinate 56,026,046 of CM069432.1, forward strand.
TTGAACTTCTTTTGTGCATTGTTCCTCATAAGCTTTTACAGCATGTTTTGCACTAATCATAAGATTTTCCATTTTTACACGGAATTCCCCACAAGAACGTTCCAGGAATTGATTATTGTTTAAATATTGAAGCCAAAGTTCTTTATTTCTTAATAATTTTTCCTTCGTTTCTGGCATATGGATAAATTTCGTCATAATATTATCAGTGAGCGTCGATAACGAATCGTTTGAAGTAACGGAATCAGAAAGAGTCAGATTTTCTTGAGATATATAAAACTTCTCTAATTTTTCTTTTTGACAAGAACTCGACTCGGACATTTCTAAATTCTTTGTTTTAGCAGGCGGACTTTCTCCTAACAGATCTCTTTTATTAGAGCGTTCTAAACTTTTACAATCTTTAATTTCTCGAGTGTTTTCCAAAGACACTGGAAATACGTCGGAACCAAAGCTAGTGAAAGCCATAATATTTGAATTTACAATAGGATTTAAATCGCCAGCTATTATTTTAGAAAAGTCAGATTTTGACTGCTGATTACCTAAATCATAATTAATTAAATGTTGAGTGTCATCAGTGCAAAAGCTTAAGCTTGTGTAGTTCGAGAAAGAATTTTTTAAAATCGGTAATACTTTCGATTGTTCTGTATCTTTATGTTTAACGCAGGAATTCTTTTCACCTCCTAAAACTGAAGGTAAAATGTGAAGCTCGTCAACACTTTTAGGAAATTCTGAATGCGGCACATTTTGTTGATTATTTGACTCAAATTCTGCTTTAACATTAATAGTTTTCATTGCGCCCTTCAGTTTGTATTCTTTTTTTGAAATCGGCAATTTAGTTGGATTACACAGCAATCCTTTACACTTATTTTCGTTGTCGTCGATTTTATTTTCAGCATTAATCTCGGGTTGAGTTTTTTCAGTATTTAATATTATTTGATGGTTATGATTATCAAGTTTAAAATTATGTTCATTGTTAGCATTTCCACTTTCAAGACATTCTGCCAAGTTTAGAGGGTATACTTTTAATGGAGTAACTAAACCTAAATCCATGATGTCGGCGACTGTATTTCCACATATTCGAGTTTCAATTTCTTTTTTTGGAATAGTAAATGTATTTTGATTGCGCAATAGAAGCTTACTTATTCTTTCTTCGTCAATTTCATTTTCAACATTTATGTGGCAGTGGTTTTGATTACTTACTGGTATACTACGATTGTCAACTACAAGATTGTGCTCATTGTTAGCGTTTCGCACGTTATTTACAGGAACGCTTAAATCCCAATCCATAATTCCAGCGACAGTATCTCCAGGAATTACAATTTTGCTTTTATTTAAACCTTGTTCTTGAGATTTATTCATCAGTAAATTATGTTCCGTATTTGCCTGTGTTGTAACAAGTGCGTTACTTTCTGTTAAAGATGAGGGTTTTAGGTTTATAGGAACAGTTAAATTGGTATCCGCGATACTGGTCGCAGTGCTTCTGAAAAGTCGATTTCCGCTTTTACTGGTATTTGAACTTAACAATTGTTGTTTTTGAGATGTATCCAATAAACCTTTATCTTCCAATAAGTTATGTTCCCTATGTACTTGTGATAAAACGGTCACGTTACTTTTTGTCAAAGTTAGAGGTTTTACGTTTACCGAAGTAGTCAAATCCATATCCATGATATCGGCGACAGAATTTCCAAAAAGTCGATTTCCGCTTTTGATGTTATTTAAAAATAATAATTGTTCTTGAGGTTTTTCTAATAAACACTTATCCATCGTTAAGTTATCTTCCGTATCTGCTTGTGTTAAAACAGTAGTTTTCCTTTCTGACAAGGTTAAGGGTTTTTCTTTCACCGCAATAGTTAAATCCATATCCATTACGGTGACAACAGTATCTCCAAATACTCGAGTTTCACTTTTACTATTATTTAAATCTACAAACTGTTCTCGTGGTTTATGTAATAAAGATTTATTCGCCAGTTCCATATTAACATGTTTTAAAATAGTCGCGTCATTTTCTACAAAGATTGCGTTATTTATGCCAACTCCTTGCGTCAATTCCATACTATTAACGTCGTCAGACGTTTTACTCAAATCTGCTGTAGGACTATAATTTGATTTAATAGATTGACATGTATATTCAAGATTGCTATTGTTTAGAGAAGTTTTATTTAAATTCGTGGTTCTATGTTGATTTTCTTTTATTACGAAAAGTGTGCATTCCATAGAAGTTTCTGATGAATACGTTTTGTTATTTAAGTGTTCACACTTCGCTTCGTTCACTAAAATCATCTGTTCAGTAATTTCCATGTTAACTTCATTTAAAATAGTTCTATCCTCTTTTCGCATTTCAAATAAACTTTTTTGTGTAGTTGGGGCTAAAACTGAAGCCAATTTTTTTTATAAACTAGATAAAGTAATGGTAATAGACTCACCGCTTTTTCTGTTCTTCGACAGTATTCCCGTGTTCTCTTTACACATAATTTCGTTGTTTAGTATACTTAAGTCGCAATCCATGTCTTCTTCTAAATTGAGGTTGATCGATGTAGTCGAACATTTGGCTAAAAATTAAATATACATATGTTAATGTTTATAGGATATACAATATTAATAACATCATCTTATTGTGGAAATTTCCAAAGTTTCCATCAAGTTGCGCGTAACCTACTGTTTATAATACATACGTAAATATTTAAATGTTATTACTGGAAATTGAATTTCTCAATAATTAGCAACTTTTAAGCAGTAGTACATGCTTCAAGTAGCAAAATCATTAAATTGTTTTCCTATTATAATTTATTTTACATGCTTTGTGCATTCAGTACAACATGAACCTAAAAAGACTAGACGAAACTATCAACAAGTGAATAACATCTTGTTCTAACTTCTGAATAGCATTGATAATAGTATTTGTTCTAATATATTTGAAGTTTTTGGTTGAGTCTATTAAATTGATTAATAGAAAAGTGTTTATCAAAACATTGTTTTACAATTTAATTTAATTGATGGAAATTATTTTTGTAAATATTGAAACATTGATCTTGCATAAAAATCCGAGTTTAGTGGTAAGCATAAAGATATCTCAAAATATGGAAAATAATACCTATATATATATTACTTGTGTAAGATTCGCGGTAAATAAACGCCACTTGCTAGTAACTAATTTAATGGAACATAGATAAAGATTTGCAGTATATAAAATGCAGGCCTTAAAAGTATATAATAAAACAATCGTACTTAACTCTACCGTTCACATAACATAAACATTGACATAACTAGGAAGAACTGAATGAATCGTAATTTTCCCGGCCACAGTGCTGCCATACCCTCTACTTCCTGAGCGGCAAACACAGAATTTAAAAATTTGATATTGGCGTTTCGAGTTCGTCCAACATGACCAGATTGGCCTCACAATCCATAAACAAAACAAAATTTGAAATCCTAAAAATTCTCAATACACTAAAGCTAATCCAATTAGAACCAACGCATTAGGCTTGAAGAAACTACGGTTCCTACATACGGAACTTGGGTTAATTAATGTCTCCCTAGATCTTTGATAACGTACCGATCCTTTGGAAGTACAGTCTCTATAACGTAAGGTCCTTTGTAATTGGGTAATATTTTTTTACTAACGCCTGGCGTAACCACATGATTCGTAAATACGACCAGATCCCCTACATCCCAATTTCGAGGTGGCTTATGGTGCATATTAAAGTGCTCTTCGTTATAATTTTGGTTTCCCTTATAATTTCAGCGGTTTTTGTTTTAAATTGTAATAAATCCGGCGAATTATTTCGAAACTGATCCTTGAAAAACTCCTCTAACGCGTGTTTTATTTTACCACGTTGATTAATACAAAATAAGAGAATACTTAGGGTGAACCCGGTAGATGTACTCAACGAGTTGTTCAAAGCGAACTCTACAACGTACAAAACTTTGTTCCAAGAATTGCCGGTTTAGCAAGCACGGAGTTAATGAACGATTTACCCGTTCGACTTGGCCGTTTGCACGAGGCATTGCCGTAGTTATAAAACGTGTGTCAAATTATGTGGTTTTAGAAACTCTCTAAATGCATTCGAGCTAAATGCTGAACAATGAAGTAACTCTATAAATGTTTTATTACTTCTTTAGAACTGGTGGATTGACAAGCAAATAATTTTGTAAATTTTGTGAATTCATCCACGACCAAAAATATATATTTTTCTCTATTAGTACACATCGCCAAAGGATCATAATGATCCACATGAATAGTATATAGGATATATCAAGGAATTGATGACATAATAGAGAATTTAGATTAGAGAAGGACATAAATAGTAATAAAACGAGAATCTCCTTTGGGTATGCTATGCAAAATGTCCTCACTTTTACCGTAATTAGGTGAGTACGCAATAGATTGCAAGCATTGAAAAATGTAGCCTTTCACGGAAGCATTTAAATTTGGAAACCAATAATTTCTTAAAATTACATGACAAGTTTTTTGTATACCAATATGAGCCATATTGTTATGAGCCGTTTGCATGACTTTCAGAATTATAGCGTTAGGCACATAAAATAATTTGTTTTTATTAAATTTTCTCTACACGTTTAACAACTCCAAATGCGAAAGTTTATTTCGAATAGATACAATTTCTGAATATAATTGTTGCGTAATAGCTAAAACGGTTTGACGTTCCAACATTAAGACGCTTTGATTACTGCTTAGCGTATCTATGTGTTACATTTTCGAATTGGAACGATGCTCGATTCGTAGGAATCATTTTCTAAAAATAACGCCCATCTCATAACATGCGGGTTAACGTTCATCAGACGGAAACGGTCGCATTCTGTTACAATTGATTCCATGCAGATAAACATGGAAGCGCTTAATCGCATAAAAAATCGCAAGACAATCTAACTCATAACTGTAATAATGAATCTCTTGCTCCGTCCGACGTCTGCTAAAATAAAAAATAGGGTCAAGCTTATCGTCATTCTACTTTTGCCTCCAGATTGCGCCGTAACCTAACTGACAAGCGTCACAGTGCAATTCTGTTATCAATTTCTCCTTCTGACTTTTAGGTATAGAAAAATCTGTTACCGCCTGAACGTTTTTAGAAATGTTAACTTGAAATTTTGATACTATCGGAAACTATCGATAGTTTTAAAAGCAACTATCGACGGTGTCCACTATCGATATTTTTCGGTCACTAATTATAATCACTTCTTGTTTATTTATTAACTCGTTTACGCATTAAAGATCAAAGCTTTAAACAGTAATTGCAAAATAAATGGTTTTTTTCTGTAAACAAATTTTCACAGGTAAGCAATCTTTGATAAGCAGTACGTCATTTTCAACAAAATCTAAATTAGTTTCAACGTCTGCAGGTTTAAAGGAAACTATCCGCAAATGTTATCTTGAACTTAGAACAAGATATGAAATCACGCCCTAATAAACAATCATGATTCATTGTAGCATTAGCGACTACATGAAAAGTAAGTGAAACTTCAAAATTATGTAATAACATCTGAAAACAAACCTAAAATAACTAAAAGAGAATTGTTAATTCCAGAATACATATCCTTTTCAACATAAGGTACAATAAATTTACTTGTGACGTAATCTCTTCAAATAATAACAATTTCAATGACAGCTTTTAAAGGACATTCATATTTATCTAAACTAATATTGACTGTGTATGCAGGTAACGGTTTGTAGGCTTGCCTCGCTCCACGATCTCGGGCTGTTCGGTAACCAGAAGTACTCTTATGGAATCCGGCTGTGGTGTAGAATCTGGATTCGTATCCTAGGACAATCTTTACGCTGATGTCGACTGTCACCTACTGCATGAAGACGCATTGTCAACTCTTAAGCTTGAAGTCACTACGCCGGCCCGTATCAGCTCGTATCGGTACGAAAAAATTCCGATGGAATATTTTGAACGCACTAAAACGGATGGAATCGGTTCGACTTCTATTTTTAGTTTTAATGCAGTAATAGAAACGAGAAGTTCTGAAGAAGGTTTCCTTCTGGCTTTATTAGTAGATGAAGATGTTTCAAAGAAAAAACATACACAACGCAGATATAAACAAGAAACGCGAGGTAATTTTGAAATTTTATTATTAGTTAATATAGGTACGTATTTATTTTGGCAATACAGATAGTAATTGTTGTACATTCTAGGAATTTGGAGAATTTCGTCACTTGTTTTATGAATTACAAGTCAAAAGTTTTTTCAGTACAGGATGACTTACAAAAAATTTATGGAGTTACGACAAATTTTGAAACCACATATCACAAAACAAGTTTCGACGCTGAATTACTTCAGAAGAGAGACTCTCAATATGCTTAAGGTAAAAAGTATATATGACTTAATACGTACTGCATTTAATACACCACTTAAGTTACTAAGAATAAATTTCCATTACACAAGCCTTGTATATAATATTTTATTTTCATTACTTTATCAAATACTAAAATCATTTCACTGATCGTGACGGATGTATTAAAATCCATGATATGTAGAATCCTGAACAATCGATTCTCTGGCGTTTGCAATTGCTACGCACAGTCGACTCCTCCTGAGCTCGTCGATAGTGCATGCGGATCATATTAAGGATAGAGGGAGTAACTGCACAAATATCTCCTTCCCCAGATTGAGTGCTATGTTCTCAGGGGCTCTTCTAAGGTTTGAAAATATTTCGTGAGATGATCGGCTTTATGAATGGCCTTATTAGACGATAGATAGTCCATTAACGCCGACCGCGGGGTATCACTCGATCGCTTTACGCTTTTTTGAGAAAAGTTAAGACGATGACGAAGGTGAAGACGGAACTGGTGATGACACATTTTCAGTAGATGACGCATCATCGACGTTGACACAAGTTTCACTGTCATGTTGTATCGATTTGGGGAACTGAATGTTTGATAATTGATTTTTTTCTCCAAAAAACTCGTGCATAAATTCAAGTTTTTTAGAAAACCAAACCGGTTTCTTATTACTGGCGGTCTGTCTCGATTTAGTAACCCTTGCCTTTTCAATAATTGTGCTGTATTTGGGTCCAACGTTTTCGGCACTTATCTCCTATAATAACATACTATAAATTGTGAAAATACGTTATTTCTTTTCAGGTTCTTAGCTAGCGGCACATATTTAGAACTGGGTTTTAGTTGCCGATTCAAGTGTAAGTGAGATAACGTATCAAGTTTGTAAAGCTATAAGGAATACTTTGCAACCGTTAGTAATGCCTACACCAAATAAAAAGATGTGGGAACGGGTTGAACGAGAATTTGCCCAACTATGAAATTTTCCAAATTGTATAGGTACCTTAGATGGAAAGCACGTGCTTTTTGATAAACCGAAGAATACTGGTTCACTTTACTTTAATTACAAAAAAAGTTTTCGCATTGTAGTTCTTGATTTAGTAGATTCAAATTATAAGTTTATTGCGGTAGACGTAAGTGCCTATAAACGCAACAGCCATGGTAGAATTTTTACGCCTTAGGATAAAGACGGGCTTCTAATGACATAAATATACCAAATGACGAAACTCTACCAGGAAATGACATTGTTGCACATCAGGTATTTGTTGCAGATAAAGCATTTGCTTTGCAAAATCATTTACTAAGACCCTACCCAGGAAGTTATCCACCGGTGTAGAAAGAAATAAAATATATAATTATAGATTGAGCAGTGAGGCGTGTTTCAGAAAACCGCTTTGGTATTTTAGTGAAACGGTTTCGACTGTACCAAAGAAAGCTTCAACTAAATTCTGAACATATAGATATTATTGTGCTAGCAACGTGTGCTCTTCATAATTTTCTTGGTTCTGACAGCTTAAGATATATAGAAGGTAATAAGGTAGAAGAGACTAAAAATTCTATTAAAGACATGATACACGTGGGAGGAATAGCACTTACAATTGGTTTGCTAGTTCGAAAACTTCTTACGAATTATTTTAACTCTGATATTGGTTCTGTACCTAGGCAGACTAAAGTGGTAAGAAGAAGCAGATTGAATGTATAGTAAAACTATATAATAAATCAAACTTACCGTTTAAATTCATATTTTCTCCAATTTTTTCTCACACATTTCGTCTGCGAGTTTGATTATGATAATTTGGATCGCTTTGATTCAAGTCAAGTGTACACTAAAATTACAAAAACGAATGACTCCGATAAATTAAAAAATCTAGACGAACCGGCCGGCCGGAATCGGGTCGTAAAGAAAATTTTCCGAGGAATGCTACTTTTTCCAATACCTTAAGAAGCTTCGAATCCTCTGAAATTCCGATCCTATCCGTCGATTTAGTGTGCGCCCTTACATTGAGAACTACGCTATGCATTTCATCGGAATGTATCCGTGTCGAAGCGAGCCGATGAGGCCCGGCGTTTCAAGCTTTACGCTAAGAAGTGGCATACTTGGTGGTATGGTTTGTTTCGCCTGTTCGGACACACCTCTATCTGAATTAGTTAAACTAGTCATAATAATTTAAAGATCTCTTAGCGAAGAGAAATCCTTTATTCTCGCTTGGTTGTGTAGGATATTATTGTCTAACCCATTGATCACATATTGAATAATGTCGCTCCAGTTCGCCAACGAAACTTTGTCATTAAAATATGTAGAAAAATGTTCTATATTCTTCCATCTTCGACTCTTCTAAATTTCGCATCAATTCCATTTGAGATGGTCTGCTAGCACACATATTTCTAATTTAATTTATTCAAATGGTTGTGAAATAAATTCGACCTTCGAATGATACGAAACTAGCGCCGCATCTGCATGCTTCGTCACCATTATCAGCTGCATAACACGGTCGCAAACGGCATAATGATGTCGAAATTTCTGTAATCTTATAACACATTCTGAGAACATCCAATTTACATCGCTATAACGGCAATAGTTGCATCTTCATCAATGGTGGCTTAGTCCGCATTTCACGTTCCTCCGATGTCGCCATTTTATAAATAACCCGCAACCACGTTTAGCAAAGACCTCACAAGAACCCTACACCTGAACTGTAAGATTGCCGATTCGCGGTAAATAAACGCCACTTGCTAGTAACTATTAATGGAACATAAATAAAGATTTGCGGTACATAAAATGCAAGTCTTAAAAGTACATAATATAATAAGCGCACTTAAATAGACATATAAATAATATTAAATAACATATGCATTGACATAAGTAAATAGGAAGAATTAAATAAATCGCAATTTTCCTGGTCACAGTGCTGCCATCCCCTCTAAACGTTAATAAATTAGGCGAAATATTTCAAGATAAATCACTAATTAGTAGGTTTTACAAGATACATTCGTTCTAAGTTCTAGTAACTAGAAATGTCTACTTCGTAGTATTATAATACTTGTATATTAATATATAAAAAAATTCGTTAAAATACAAACCTTTTAATCCACATTGAGGAACATTTAACGTGCCATGAATATTTTCTGAAGAATGTATAGAATCGGAATTGACTGTTTCTTCGTATGTAGAATCCCATATAGTATTTTTTTCTGGGTCTATTGAAAATTTCCTAAAACAAAAAACTTCTATTATTTTGTAGAGTAACATCTGAAGTAAATAAGAAGATATTATTTCAGTGAACAAAAAGTATAGTTACTCAAACATATTTCAGTAAGATAAGAACGAGTGTGGGTGTTATATTTTAGGTACATATAGCAATAACCTGGACTGAAATAAATCCGGAGCGAATTCGTTTTTTTAACTTAACCCAAAATTAATCCAAATTAGATTTATTGAACCGGAATCGTTATTTTTTAGTTGTAAACATAATTAAACCACTGTAGCACAGCAATTTAACAAAAATCACCACACCAAATACCACAATAACTTTACAACACTCGAACACGTTTCGATAGCTATGCTATCATCATCAGCGACAAGAATACTAAACTAATATTAAGAAGCTAACTTATTTATAGTATCGGCGTTCAGGATTGGTAACACTTGATTGATTATGAAAGTTAATAAGGTAGGTACAGAAATAATCCTTGATCGGCATTATTCATTAATAACTGTTTATTTTTGAGGATCCGTAAGCTTACAACTAATCCAACATATGTGTGCCAACACTAAATTCTAAAGGTCGATAACTTTACAATTAATTTTATGTATTCCCGATTTATTTTGCATTTTCACTAAGTCTGTAGGAGTGCCCAACAAACTTTGTAAGCTTATGACAAAATATAATTTTGACAATACCGCTAGTATGTATCAACGGTATAACAGAACGTCAAATCAAGTAAAGAAAGCAGCCATCGTTTTAGAACCATTAAGAGACAATGTGTAGGAATGATCACCTTAGAATACCAGAATATATAAGACCTGCAAAAAAATGGCGAGACAAGAATACCGAATCCAGTAAAACACAGTCAATTTTTTAAAATATTTGTTTCTGTCGTTAGTATACACGTTATGCTCTTTTTTTATATCAAATGCTGATAAATAAGTTCTAGAGGTACTACATCTATTCTCAAAATTTGTTAAGGCATTAAGCGTGCCAACGAATTTAAGAACTTCTCTGCTTTATAACATTTCGAACAAGGTATACCTTTTTGAGAAATATCCCTTAATGGAGGTTTTCGATAATTCAAGCTGAAAATAAACCTGTTTTCATTATCTGTTATTTAGAATGTAAAATAGCTATAGGTTATTTCAAATTTTTTTGAACGAAAAATTCTTTTATGGGGTCCCGTAACATGCATGAACAGCAACTCGTGCGCAACAGGAACGCTGCATTGGCGTGTGAGCTCCAGCCTGAACGGTTCATTTAAAATTAAAAATAGAATCATTTTTGAAAACTTGACTAAATACCTTGTAGCTTCACGTCTAGAAAAGTAGAAAAAGTTGATTTTGTAGTCGAAATGGAAGCCTGTGAAAAAAGGGTACTTTTTTACGTTTGAAGCGTTGCAAAAAATAGTTAAAATTAACTTTTTAGAAATTGTTAAACGTAAAGTTTCGAAAAAAAGTGCTCTATAACAGAGTCCAAACGGTCTTTACGTTAATTAGATCGACGGCAATTGTGCACGGCAGTTACTGTTATTTGGTTAATGAGAGTTTTTTTTACTTAAAGCTAATTAGCTTTAATGATGCCATTTAGTGTTTAAATACGTAATACAGCGGTAGTATACCTATATAACCTGTTTTACTGACTTCCGAAGTGCCCCGTATACCTGCACTCCAGAAGCGTCAAATCCAGCCCATGCAGCTTTACCTCAAAAATGCTTCTTTCTTTTCAGGATTATATTCTAAGACCTTACAGGATTACAAAAATCCAAAAAAATTTTTTTTGTATTTTTCGGTCTAAAATTACCGAAAACCCCCTTAATTGCATATGTAATACCACAGATAAATAACGTATACAGATAGCCAACGTATATGAAGGTTTTGGCAGTTAGTACAGATACAAAAATGTTAGTTAACTATAATATTTGTAACGTACGAAAAATTAACAACAGATGGCAAAGTAAGAAAAATTGTTTTGAGTAGCAGATAAAATAATCATCACAGCTTTGAAATAAATTATCTTTTCTTTGACAGATGGTGTACTTGTAGTAGTGACGTAATAAAATTCGAAGAAATTATCTTAAAACTTTTACCATTGCTTTTACGGACTTGTGACTAATAATGTTTATGTACGGTAACTTTAATGTCGGTTACATATCAGCTGAATCGTCGACTCAGAACAACAGAAATTTGAAACTGTTGAATTTTGCTGACTACTAATAATCAAATATAAAAAATGTCAAGTTTACGAAAAAATACAATGATTGAATAATTTATATATTTTATTCATTCTTTTACTGATAATTTAGCTGTAATGTAGGCAACGTATACATATAAAAAATATTTTATTAAAATAAAAACCAATATAGTAGATATAATGAAATAAATTAAACACCACTAAAGGAATTAAACTATATTAAATACAGTGAACGCCGCTTAATAGAATCACTCTTGGGGCTTTTGACAACAATAACCTAATGATTTTTTTATTGATTAGAAACGAGTAAATACATACATGAATACATACACCGTGTATCGGATTAATTTTAAAGGTGAAATTATAGCATCAATACAAGCAAAAAATAATGTTCTAATGCAGCATTTCAAATATTTAAATTTGGAGCCAAATAAATCGAAAATTACAGACATCTTACATTTATTACTGCCTTAAGTTTATTGACACTGAAATAAAAAAAAATTGTGTGTGTCAGCTCCGACGCACGACTGGAGTTTACTCCTTAAGTTCGATAGTCTAACCAGACGCAAAAAGGGTTTATTTAACTTAAAAAAGATTGATACTGTATGAACGTAAAAAATAACTTTTCGAAAGAAAATTTTATGAAAACATTATTATAATGAAAAAATATTGTCGATTTTTCTGATAATATTATCGAATTATTGACTAGAATTGTTAATATTTAAAAATTATTTATAAAATAAATCATAATAACCTGGTAGAATTTATAGACATCGAATTTTTGGTTAGGTTAGAAATTTTCTATTTTATGTGGATGCGCTCGATAATTCATATTGGGTTAATTATTATCTAATTTTATGTGTTGTTCTCAAATATATATTTATATGAACTACATCGATAATTATTAAAATATTTAATAAATACAAATTGCACATGCTCATACATATAATACATGAATTATAACGTACCTTGCAGCCACGTTTTTATTAGATGTTCCGGCAATATCATCTACACCTCTTTCTGCCATAGTTATTTGAAAATACTTTCATAGATAAATAAGTTAAAAAGATGCACAACTCCTATGAAAAGAAATGGGGACTATGTTTTTGCTGCCACCTGTTTTTTACGCACAACCTCATCTCTTAGTTGACAGGTTGTAAAACAGAACGCTACCCTTGTAGAACATGTGTTTGCTTTGGCGAAAAATTTAAATATTTCAAGGTTTTATAATTATTGAAATATAAATAATTTTACATAAGATTTTATTCCTGATTTTATAGCTTACATTGTACTTAGTTAGTACCTAAATACAATGTAAGTTATAAAATCAAAAACAAGATCTTCTGTAAAATTCTTTAATTTTCACTTACGGTATTAGAATTTAATTGTCAAATTTCAGACAAGTTGCTTATTGTGTTGTGACAGATAACATCAATATTCATTATAAATGGATACACATTGAATTTACTATAATATCGAAACTATCGAAACGAAACTATCGTTCATAAACCAAAAATTATTTAAATGTAATATAAATTTGTTATACAATGCAACTCAAACAAAGAATGTCTGTGCATTGCAAATTATATTCGGTAAAATAAACAGTGATAAGAGTAAATAGAAGCAATGACGTTACTGATAGTCAGCACTTTCAGTTCACTTAGAAAGTTGCGCGACGTAGGATGCGCACCAAAAACGTAACGAGGTCATTCATCGATAGATTTTACTTCTCAGATTTTTCTCGTACCGGGCTCCTTATATATGCAAATCGATTCTTAAGGAGTAAACTCCAAAAAAATGAAATACGGTGTTGTAATGATATGATTAGAGGTGAGTGATACAGTATTTTGTGTATCGAATATTGATACCACTACTCATACCTAGTTATGATGTTTAATTTAGTTCTAAGAACTACACATTTTTTCTCAGTAATTTACACAAAACACAAAAACAAATACAAAATAATGTTATCACAACGTTTTTATTCTAAGAACTGCACGAGTACACTAAAAACAACTAGAAGATAACATAGATGCTTAAATGAGGTGACGTTACGTAGGTCAGTTAAAATACGTACTTGAATAAATTAATAAATGCACTGCAAACATAAAGCTATACATGCAGAACGGTATTCAATTATTTTAAGTTTTAGTTGAGCAGCAGGAGATTTCGTTAACGTGTACAAGAATTTGTGTATAATGCAACAGCACACAGAAAAAAATTTGGAGAGCTTCATTGAAAATATGTCAGTATAGTTAGCCCCGCCTTTTTTGATCAACTAAAAAATATTATTGTGCTGAATTGTGTTCAGTATGTGCTACCTTGCGCCGCAAAAACAACTTGCTTTTTTCCATTTACTGTTTTCACAAAAACCATCAATTTTTACGAAAACAGGTAGCCTCGTTTTTTTCGATAAAATCAAAAACAACTAGTGTGCTGAAATTGTGCCCATTATGTACTACTTTGTGCCGTAAAAACAATTGTTCTTTCTTTTTATTTGCAGATTTTATGAACAAAAAAAGTTTTTACGATAATACATAGCTTCGCCTTTTTCGATAAAATGAAAAGTAACTATATAGTGCTGAGTAGTGCTCAGTAAGTACTATTTTGTGCCGCAGAAACAGTTTCTATCTTTTCACCATTTTCAGAATTCATGACGGCAAAATTATTATTATGATAGTAGTCGATAGTAGACGTTGTCTTTTTGTTTTATACAAAATGAAAAATGACATCTTACTGTTTATTGTACTACGCTGAAAACAATCCGTGTATACATTTAAGATTACATCTCTATAATAGTAAAAAATAATAATTGCAATGCTTTATTCATGTTTTCTGCAGTAATATTTAATCATAAATGTAAAGTTACCTAAGTAAAAATTGTAATGCGTAATTTTTTTACTTCGTTTTTTTATAAATATTTTTGTAGTAACCTGTTTTTCAGTGTACTTTGTTTTGTACAAATATATGTTTTTCTCTTCATTTGAAATGAAATATAAAATTACTAGACAAAACTTGCTACTTTGCGCCGCAAATATGCATGTTTTAATATATATTTTGCGCTTACGAATTTCATGAAAATGACAATATTTTTGTTACTTTTTGCTGTCGTTCCGTTACATTTACTTACAAATCTCAGGAACTACTATACAGAACAATTTAAATTTTGTCATCTTCCAAGTCATCGGATCTGAATTATTAATAATAAATGTTTTCCTAGAAGGAGATTTAAATTTGTTCTGTAGTTTTCAAACGAATCGAAACTTTCACTACAAACGTTCAAGTGCAAAAACCCCAATTGGCGTAATAATATACCAAAAAGTTTCGCTTTATTAAAAACTGTATACAAAACTAAAATTCCTTCTAAGAACACGTTTATTGTCAATTGTTCTAAAATCGATAACTTGAAAGATTACTACAATAGTATCTAAAAATTTGTGAGTACTTGCTAAAATGTGATTAATAATATCGACGCGCGTTCCAGAGTTGTAGATCGACTGAAACCTTGCCTTAATGTGTTCAAATTTTTTGCCAGAAATTTGAAATATGATGAATCTCTATTCTAAACGAACTCGTTTGTCGTTTGAGTTTAAAAAAATTTAACAACAGGTACAGAGACTATATTGGTTCAAATTTTTTATAGTTATTGTAAGCAAAGCTGCATGGTTTTTTTTTTTACCTAATGATGGCATCTATTAGAAACCAACAATTTCTGGGCCACATCAACGCACTGCACAGAGCAATCGAGCTTACTATAGAAAAACACCAAAATGGAAATCTACTTTTCATAGACGTGAAGAGACCCCAAAAGGAAAGCTATAACTTGTAGTATATAGAAAAAGATGCACCTTAAAAAGCACTTAGAAGGAACTGTTACAGAGACACCAACATAAGGAAGCTACTAAGGAAAAGTGGATTTTGCAAACAGAATCACCAAGAGGGATAACTTGTACTGTATCTACAAATCTTACATTTCCCAAACTGTGGTACGCGTAACACTCACTAGTGATACACGACACCGTGCTTGGTGGTACTCAAAAGTATGAAACCAAATTTTTTTTCTGATAATTCTAAAAATACAATATTTTAAAATTAAGAAAAAAAAACTTGTTGTTTCATAAAATCTACATATAAAAAGACATAACAATTATTTTATACATACTGAGCACAATTCAGCACACTAGTAATTTTTGATTGATATAGTCTCCGTAAAATAAATGAGGAAAAAAAGAAATTGTTTTTAGGGCACAAGCAAGTAATGGATGTTTGCATATCTAGTATATTAATTTATAAAAAAAAATTTGAAAATGAAAGTGATAACGTGGAATAATTTGAACAGGAAATTACCATCTTAACATTTCAAGAAATCTTGTATGTATATCGAAAAAATCAGAACTTGATTGAATCAAGAGAAAATGTGCTAAATACGTGTTTTCTTATTGTAACGTTTTTACTAGTAAATTAATGACAATAAATAATTTTTTCAAAAATTGACAAATTTTCTATAACATGACATTTTAGTTCAATAAAAACAACCAATTTATTATTCCGTTTTAGCGTGTTTTAGTTGGACTTATTGTTATTGTTCCGGTATATTTATACATTTTTTGACATTTGTGTAACTTTCGTAGATATAATTTGATTATCATTTATATATACATTCTTGTTAAATTATGTAAGAATTATAATTTTATAACCTGAAGCACCTTAGGTAAAATGCGTATTTGTCATCATAAAATAAGAAGCGTAAAAAACATCGTGTGTTCACTTTCCAGCAATTGTACGTGCTCCTTGTATCAACAAAAGCGAATTCGATATACTTACAAGATAACGAAAAATAAGATAAGACTGTCACAATAATTAGAATATAACGATATACATACAAATATTTAGCCATCTGCAAACAAATAGATGTACCATAGTTACAAAATCTCTACAATTCATTTTCTGACTATTCTTTGGGTAGCGCTATTACAGCGCTAATCTCACGAGTGTGTTGCCGCCAAACTAATTTCATTTCGCCGCCAGAAAAGTACCGTCCAATTTAATGCATGTGGTTGGCTATCTGTATACCTTATTTATCTGTGGTAATACAGAAATAAGTGCATGTAGTCCGTCCCTTTTGTAAAAAAAATTAAGTATTAAAGCATTGTTCAGAACATCGTTGTTGTTTTGTAGTTGAAAAAATGATTCTCTCAACTAAAGTAGATCATATAGTCCTCAAACTACCTACTATTTATTTAATAGTGACGTCTTTTTAAAGTTTCTTATAGAAACCCAAAGAGAACAATTACGCATACACAAACTAATAAAGAAGTATTCATTCAAAGTACAACTTTCTAGGACTAAAATAAAACCAAAACTGTAACCAGGGACGGATTTAGCATTAGGCAAAGTAGGCACGTGCCTAGGGCGGCATCATTTAAGTTCAAAGAAATTGGCAGAACTGAATAAAATTATAAAATTGAAAATTGTATAAGAATTTGATAAACCAAGTAACATCTGGTCGAACCTAAAACTCCTAATTTATGACTTTATGAGCTTCTAGACCTGCTTTGAGAAAGTTATCATTATTTTTTTATTGTCAACCCATTTCTTTGTCGGTTCATGCAGACATTGTAATGTAGAGTAGTTTTGACCATAATATTTGGGAATCCCAACGTCTGGGTGCCGCAATAAAATAATAAACTCTGCAGATTTTTCTTTGAATTTTCATTCTTTACTTGGAAACCAAAGACCAAGCATCTCGAGTGAGTGAACTGTGTGTTGACAATAAGTATATACAGATTTTATAGTGTTTTGTTTTGTGTTGTGCACATCTATTGTTCATTAAAGGTAAGTTCAAGTTAATTTTTTTTAATTTGTGATGCGTTAAAATCCAAATACTTACTTCACAAAATTTACGTTTACAAAAAAAATTTTTTTAATTTTTTATTTAAAAAAAACGTCAAAGGAATCACATTTTTTGTTTAATCTAAACTATTCATAACAGGGCAGAATGTTCTAAAATTGGAAAAAACTATTTAAAATGTAAAACTAAATGTTGCACCTGAATAACTAATTTTAGATTAATTTATATTGTTTTAAGTAAAAACTAAAAGAGCACTACAGTCACAAGAAAATTATAATATTCATCGTTACTACCGGAATTCAACTAAATCAGTTTGTGAATACATTTTGCATACAAACCATTTCATAATTTAAAAATTGTGTGCATCACATATTAACAATAAACAAAATTACAATAGTGACAACCAGAACAAGGCACATTCTGTTACAAATGAATAAACAATGTTCCTAATTATGAAATTATATATATAAAACTTACTTTATAAAATTACTGCTTGCAAAACTGACCCTTCTAGAAGGTGCTTTATCTCGAACAAATACAGGAGAACTTTCAGCATCATCAGTTTGATCATCTGACAGTAAAATTTTAGGAACTGTTACCTTGATTTCATTCTAAAAAATTACACTTATATTCAATATCCCAAGCGTACAGTTACCTACCAAAAGTAAATCTTTTTCCATAATTTAATTGCATCAATAATATAAAACTAAGTAGTTGTTAACACTGTAAACACATATGACATATAATCCATAGATATAATCAGTAGAGAGGGGAATCTCCTGTTTATGGCGCCCTACAACGGTTGTGGGGAAAACAAATAACGCGAATTTTAAACTTAATGTGTGGGTGTGGGTAGCACCATTGAAATGGAGCACCCATTATTATTACAATGGTTTATTTTAAATGTTTTCTTGTTTTTGAAAGAATAGTTTGAAAATTGTCACTTTTTTATAATTATGCGTTAAAAACTTATTTTATATAACAATTTTTATTTGCACAAATACAATATAAATAACTTCCAGTTTCATTCGAATCAACACCGTGTGAATATTGTAACAACTTTTCTTTAAAACGAATATGAAAACCTTCAGTTTTTAAATTGTAATAAACGTTAGAATTAAACACCTGTAAAAATAACTTGCATTATTTAGTCGATTTTATTCGAGAAATGCAATTCGGCGTTTTTAGCCTTCAAGGTACGAAAAAGAGGGAAATAAAATTTGCTGCATTTGTATTTTGTACCGATATTTATTACATAGTGGCCTCTAACGGTTGTGGGGAAAAGTTAAAACGTTATTCCTTTTCTCTCAATTGAAGTTTCTCGTCTATTATAACCGTCATAACTGTCACATGGCTTTTGAATATTTTTAAATTAGCAATGCTACCAATCAAAGTACCAAGGTGGATAGTACCAGGTGTACCAACATTAATTAAATATTGTTTTGCATAGGTATTTTTCGTATTTTTATTTAGAAGAAACTTGAGCATAGGTTAATGTATTTATAAAATTTTGAAAAAACACGAATACAGGGGCCTTATTCTTCAATCATACGTTATCGAAACGTATACATTCAGCCCTATGATGTATCATCTCACGTTAAGAGCATGTCGGATAACATGTTGCACGCTATTCGGTAAGACGTATCTTAGTATGTTACAAGTGCTGTTAGAATTTTACGTTGAGAACGGAAGAAAGTTTTTCAACATTAGAAAGAGCAGGTAGTATGTTTCTTTAACTAAAAAAATATTGTAAAAAACTACTCGCCGGCGCCGGCAGCAATACGAAAAATTAGTATTTTTTTTTAATCAATCCGCAAAATTGTCTTCATACACAAAATTTATAAAACAAACATTTTTATTATTTAACACTATCAATAATCAGAGTAAAAAGTAAAAAAAACATCTTAAAAAGTACGTACTACAAGAAGAAAATAGGAAATAACATTACTTGAATTAAGGTTAACAGCATCTCGAATGGTGGTGCTATTTATTTCACGTTACGTTGAAAAGATAACTTAAAGATAACGTGGCACAATTGCTAACGTGCGTGTTAAATTTGATACATCTTACGAATAGTGGTTAGATAACGTGAAATTCTCGTAACGTGCACGTTGTGCATAACGTGAGATGATACATCATAGGGCTGATTATCTAGTTTTGATACGTCTAAAGCATTCGTTATTTTTCAGATATGAATTGTAATCCGATATGATTCCATCGCCATCAAGAAAATATGCTTTGGATGTCACAACTAAATAAGTAACAGATTGTACTTATTTATAGCAACTGAATATATTGTATTATATTTTAGGTTTTAATTGCATTACGTTTTTTTGCTTAGCTACTTTTCTGTATTGCTTCTACTCTTTTTTAGGTATTATGTTTAAATTTTCTGCGACTTCTATCCACAACCTTTGGCATCTTTATAGATATAATTATTTGAAAACTTAGTGGTTGCTAGTTGTGGATTTACGCGAATAAATTCAATTAAACAATTTTTTGCAATAATATTTTACGTCCTTTCCATTTTACAGAAAAATTAATAAGTGCGTCTTTATGTAGGTACCTACATACATGTCGGTACACAAAATGTAATTAAAGTTTTTATTAAGTTTTTAAACATTTAAACTAAGCCGATGTTATAGTTCAAAATTTTAAGCAATTCCTACACGCCATTTCATTGGTGAATACACAGCATTTGTGTCAAACAATCTCTGACTTCAGTTAAGTTATACGACATGCTGTGAATTATAAAATCTTAAGCTTTCGCGGTTGTTATGTTTATGATTATATGCGACTTTCGGCTTCGCACACGAAGAGATACTTAAACGCCGAATCTCACCACCATCCAGTACAGAAGAATACTGTTTTGCATACTTTATCCAATAGAGCTATACGTGTGTCAGACAGTGGCGTACCCACGGGGGGGGATGAAGGGGATAGATCCCCCCCCAAGACAGTCATAAAAATTGGGAAAATATCTATTAAAATATTAATCTACTTCTTTGTAACTTCTTATGCGTCGGTCGACTGTATTCTTATAATATAATAAGTAGGTTTTATTACTTTAGTATTTAAATGCACGTAAATTTATTTTAAAAAAGTAATTATCTAGATAGATATACCAAATTACTAGTACATAAAATGTATATAGTACTTATATACATTATTTCAATTAATTTAAAACTAAAATGATTATTTAAAATTATTTTTAATGTTTTTACTGCTATACTTCAATTAAAATATACATACAAATTGAAGTAAAAGAAACTAAAATTGACAATGTTTTAAATATGCATTTAAATTTTAATAATACTTATGACATAACAAGTGTAATAAATTAGAGTATTATTATTAATAAAATACACAGTAAATAAATAAATCACAAAAAAATATAATGTGGTGTACGTGTCAAAAATAAAAACAAGTTTTGGGTTAAGAAGGAATCAAAATTTTTATTTAGAATAAAAACTGCAAATCGGCATTACAGCGACCGATTATTATTATCGAAACCATATGCAACTTTGACTAAAAAACGCCGATTAAGAGTATTGCAGTATTTCTCCTTTATATTTATTTAGGCACTGTTTAATTATAAACACGTACCCACGTTGTCAAACTGCGCGACGATTTTTTCCAAAATACTGCACGTTTTGTTGTTCTATTTTTATGGTATTTGAGTACTTTATTGTACTGAAGTATAGCCAGCTAGTAGTTGTGCGTTTTTTTGGGATGCATACGAAAAAAGTGTTGTGCATTGTGGTTGTGTTTCTATTGTTATATTTAATGCGTTTACAAAATATGAGTAAGCAGTGCAAATTAACTAACTTTTTTAAAAGAAAAGACCGAGATTGGGAAGTGGATACATACGGATTTGAATTACCAATGACTTCAACTTCTCAAAATGTTTTTCAGAGTGAAGGTGTACATGATCAAGAGAATAAGAATCAGGACATTGAAAAAAGCAGTAATAAAAACAATTAAGAAACAATTTTTTTAATTTAAACGATATTGGAAATTTTATAAACAAAAATGTTCAAAATATAATTGAGATCATTATGGGTGCCTCCGCCGTCCTACACGTTTTCAGTACTTAAAAAGTTTAATAAACGAGGATTGAAATTTCAGTACAAATGGTCTTCGGAGTATAATTGGTTATATTACTTTGAAAAAGAAACAGGTGCATTTTGCAAATTTTGTTTGTTTTTTACAAAAACTGGGAGAATTGGTTCTCAACAACTGGGTGCGCTTTGCTTTGATTTGCTAGAGAGAAGTAGATATCTAATTTTTTTTTATATATATATAGGTATTTAATTATCACTAAACATCCAAATACCACATTCGTTCTGTAACTGATTACCAAAATTTAAAGAAAATGAAAGAGAAGAAATAAGAGCTTGTTATTAATTTACTTGATAGTGACCGACAAAGAAAAGCAATAGAAAACAGAAATAAATTGAAACCCATAATTAAAGCCGTCATATTATGTGGGCGGCAAGAAATTGCTTTAAGAGGTCATAGAGATAGCGGAACAATTAAAGATATTTATTGTGATAAAAATGAAGGAAATTTTAGAACTATTTTGAAGTATAGAGCTGAAGGAGATGCTGATTTATGTAAGTTTTTCGAAACAGCTTCCATTCGAGAAACATATATCAGCCCAAAGGTACAGAATCAAATAATTGAATAGTGTCTGATAAAGTAAATAAAGCAGGAGCATTTTCAGTTTTAGCAGATGAGACAACAGACACATCGATCATAGAGCAAATAACGTTGTGTGTGAGATATGTATTGCCAGTTAAAAGAAACGTTTACCGGCCACAAAGCTGTTTTTGAAGGATTTATGTCTTTCTTCGTCTGAAGGAGCAGATAAGAAAAAAGAGATTGAATCGTTAAAAACATCATTAAATCTTTTCTTGTCTAAAGTGCCAAAACAGGCTGTAATTACAGAAATAAAATTTTGGCAAACAAATTATTTGTCTGCATTACATAACAACAAGATTAAAAATCAAGCTTTGGAAGCTTTAGAATGTTGCGATGAGAGTATTTTCCAACATTTACAAATTAATTGAAATATTATGTACGCTTCCCGTATCGGCTGCCACACTAGGGCGTACTTTTTCGACGCTTAAAATGGTTAAAACCTATTTGCGAAACTCAATATCACAGGTTAGTAAAACACCCAGTAAACACACGACGTCCCAGGGACGTTCGTTTTATGTCCAAATGATGTCTTTACATCCCGGGCTTTAAAACGGACCTGTATAGGATGTCTTTAATAGGACGTCCTCAGGATGTCAATGAAGAACGTACGATGGGATGTCCTATGCGGGAAAAAACAAATGCAAACTGAATGCGCGTGCCCACTTTCCTTCTTGTTCTCTGGTGCCTACTCAACACCCGTACGCTCCTTTGGTATATCAAAGTGGTACACTCTGTTTGCACTCTGTATTTGTTTTTAGTTGTGTTCTGACTACTTTATGTATCTGTTCTTTATTTTATTATCTAACGTTTTTTCGGCGTGTTAGTGCATACACAAATTTATTTGGTAAGTTTTTGGTACCTTGTATTTATTTATAATGTATAAAAATCATCATTTATAATTATTGTTTTGAATTACTAAAAATTAACAAAAGTTTATTGAAATTAAAAGATCATAATTATTATCAATGGTGATTTAAAACCCCATCTCGCGTGCATACCTATGCGGTGAATTGAAAATATTTGTTATGTAAAAAAAAATTTTTTTACTCAAAAACTTATTTAAGGTTTAAAAGTGTGACGTTATCTCACAACTTTTATCGTCGCGATTCGCAATAAGTCATCCAAAAATGTCAACATGACCGATAAGGCACAAAATCGCTAATCTAACTAAGAAGCTATAACGTTATCGCGTTCTTGGTATTCATAGTTATGATTACTGTGCGTATTCTCGTAGTTAAAAATACGTCTAGAAATAATTTTGTTTTTATCACATTCCTCTGATGAAATGTAAATGCGAAACGTATAAAAATTCTTAATGAATTTGGTAAAACTGACGCGTTTACAACGGTAAAATGTAAATTCTGATTACATAGAAATACCAAAACAAGCTTTTCGTATTAACTTTTTTATCGACGCTACATGACGATTACCATCTCTTATGTAGTTGCATTGTTTCAGGCGCCACTTAAAAAAATCGGGAAGAAAGTATAAAAAACTCGCTAAGGAGGGCCAAAGAACGCCGGGATCGAGAAGATAAAAAAATGAAATAATCTAAATTTATTTTATTTGAATATAATTTGGATTATTATTTAAAAATATAGTTTTATGTAATAAAAATGTGTATTTTATTTGATAAAGTTATTTTTTATTAAAAATATAATATACATATATACCTAGTACATATCCTACAGTCATCTAAAAGGGACGTCCCGTTGAGGATACGCAAGGATGTCCTATAAGGACATCGTAGGGACACACACACTTGTGACAAAAGAACGTCCCATGAATGTCCCTAGGACGTACACAGAACCAAAATGGGATGACTTTGGGACATTCAGTGATCCGCAAAATTATGTCCCCGGGACATTCTTGGGACATCCTTGTGTTTGTTGGGCATTCACACTTGTTAACGAAAAATTTTATTTTAGATAAGGTTACATGGCTTGACGCTTTTGTCCATTCATAAGGAACTAACGCTGTCGACAGATGAAGTTTTTGAAGAGTTGGCTAAACTGTCAAGGCGACTCGATTTTGTTATCTAATTAAGACACAAATTTAATTATTTTACTTACGTATAAACTGTTGTCTTATAAATATTATTAAAATACCAAATGATATTTTTGTCTACCCAAATAAGAGTTTTCAATTTTGTAAATTTTGTTTTAGGTGTCAGGACACATCAAAATGACTTTTAAAGTATTTAAGTTTAAACAATTTTTTTAAGAGAAAAAACAGTACCTCTCATGTGAATGGCTAACACCCCCCCCCCTCTTATTTTAGTTATACTTTGATTACCGGTAATCCCCCCCCAACACATCAGTCTGGGTACGCCACTGGTGTCAGATAATGAAAATCTACAAAAGGAAAAGAAAACACTGTTGGAGTCCCTACAACAAAATGGATACGGGTTCAAAAAGATCCAAAGCGCATGGAAAAGAGCAATAAATCCAAAAGTTAAAGAAAACTTATCACCTCCTACTAGCACCGCCACACGACGCGGTCTAAGCCGAAAGTCGCTTATAATCATATGCTGTGAATTATAGCGTCTATAGCGACGATGAAAAATAAACTGAAAAATTAAGTAACACTATTGGATTCTTCGTTCAAGGAGGGGCATAAAAAACTGCTGTTTTTCTTTATGGCGACTATCTATTCAAATAAGTTAGTAGTAACTAAATTACAGATGTAAACAGAAAAACAGTAAACGTAAGAACTTACGTAGAACATTTGAGCAATTACTCCGAAGTTTGACAAACATGAACACGTCCTAAACTTAATTGACAAAAATGAGATTATTAATAGTCAGTGATTAAAAACAATAAATAAGTATAAATAATAATACAATTAAACATGGAGAACAAACACTATGATATGTATAATCAAACATTTATTTCAAGGTAACCTGTTATCAAAATAGACTAAAAATTGAAAATAACCGCGAAACACACTAAATAATTTTTCGTAATTCTAGAAATTAAATTATTATAAATACTACTTAAATTATTAGTTTCCGTAATAAAATTAATATTATTTTTGATGAAGTGCACATTTAGTGCACGAAACGTCGCCATAAAAAAAAACTGAGCAGTTTTTTATGCCCCTCCTTGAAGGAAGAATCCAATAGTGTTACTTAAAGTTTAAATAAGGAGGATAAAGAAACCGTACCATTAAACTGAAAAATGTTTATTCAACTAAAAATAATAGTTACTCTGAATTAAATACATCCAGTTAATAATTTAAAAACTATTTGTCATCACCTACTTGTAAGAAATACAACTAAACAATGCATCTTTGCGTTAGTAAACTAAAACTATGTCTTTGCAAATGGTCTATTAGAGTTTACAGCAGGCACCAGTATAAGGATGGCCTAAAAAGAATCGGCATGTGGGTTGATAATGGCTAGTAGGGCACTACGGTCATCATCGAATTCGCGACAAGCGAGAATCCGATGCGCCGGAGTGTCAAGAACGCCACACGATAGACAGCTGTCGTCATTCCAACGAAATCCGCGGTGTGAAGACAGGATCTGGACGGCGTATCGTCCGACGACGGGAGACATTCTGACCCAGGTGAGGATATCCGGGATGGAATAGGCGTTACGCCATTTATGGAAATTGTCCCACACTCGCTGCCATTCACCCAAGATCAAGACCATTAGGTGAAGCTTGACCGCTGAAATGGACGGAAAATCCTTGATCGAATCGTGCTGGTCATGAAAGTTGCACGAGCCAACCTTGCGAAGAATTTTAGTGCAGTAAATTTCCTGCAAAAGGAGATGTAGGGTAACATTCTTGAATATAACACAGAGGGTATCTACAGGAACGGTATAAGCTCCGAGGATAGTTCTAAGGAATAAAAATTAGAGAGAGGTCAGTTTCCTGACCACGTGAGAGTGTCGAAGTCTATGGTACTAAATGTACCAATGTCACAAGTGAGCATGGGAATGATTGCATCGTCGAAGATATTCGCAAGATGTTTTTTGTTCCATTTCAAGCGCGAGTATTTGTAGAACAAGTGCAAGACGCTCTTGCACTTGTTCTGGGGAGAGGAAAGGGAGCTTGAGATTATTTATCTTAAAGACCTTCTTGCACCGAAAAAAGTTCTCACTTAAATCCCGGGAGCAGTACTGGAACCGACCACCCTACTGAAAATAATATAGGTATCGAATAACATTAGTACCGAGACGTGGCGAGTGGTTAACACTAAACCTGATCCAGAAAAACCCAATAGGTAGTGTTTATGGACAAGGGGTCCTGGAAGAAGATGGAAGCACTAGCCAACTAACGGCACCTTGGATTCTCGAGGATCACCCTCCAGGCACTGGCCGATTTCAAAAAAAGACAGCAAAGAAACTGATGCCACGAAGCAATGGATGTAAATCCAGAACCAGAAGAAACGCACTGACGGCAAATCGAATGCTAAAAGTCCTTCAAATAAATAACTGCAAGGCAGCCTTAGCGGCTTATATCGTGACATGCGATATTGATATTACCCTTATTGTGCGGTTATGGATCCACAAGAGAGCAATAAAATGGTTGAACTGTCCAAATAGATGATTGCATTACATTTAATGCCATTGTGAGATTCATACCCTAGAGATCTAGTTGCAGATAAAATATCTGTAGTAGCAGAAGGCATCGAATCCGGTTACCTTCCGTACGATAATACAGGACCACCGCCGCCGAAAGAAATCTAACAGCTAATTAACAGTGGGACCCACAAACTTCTTAGACAAATCCAATACGTGAAAAACTTTTAGAATTTATTTTAAAATCCAATTTATGTCATGTATCAGAATCTTTATCTGGCCGTAGATACATTCGATTCAACATTGAATGAGACGAGAAATTTGCAATAAAATACAGAAACCCAGGAAAACCGACTGGCAGTTGTTCAACCAAACTTTTGCCAGCCAAATCAAGGACTGCCCTATAGTTGCAAGATCAACGTACGAGCTTGAACTAATGACGGACAGTATTAATTCAATAAAATCCACATTTGAAGCAAGTTGTGCAAGAACTGTCAAACGAACCATCAACAGAGTAACTTGAAGGAACAGGAAGCTTGACAAAGCAACGGCACGCACTAGAAAGCTATTTAACACAGCCAAAAACAGCTGAGACTGGGATGAATACAGAAGCACAAGAAACATCGCTTCTGTGCTGACTAAAAGCGAAAAGTTTACAGACTAACTTGAAGGTACCTGCAAGAACTGTCACAAAAACACTTCCCGGGTTCATCGTTACTCTGAAGTTACTAAGAACCAAGACCTAGAAGTACCAAACAAACGTGCACCCAAAAGAAACTGGGAGAATAATAATTAATTCTGAACACCCAGAATAGAGAATCAGTACGTTTAAACCCTTTCAGTCTCCATCAAGGCGTGGAAGTTAATACTGCAAAAGGGATTTGCTGCTCTGCGAAACGCAATATGTGAAATTATCAGAGCCAGTTAAGAACTTTCGCATAGAACAAACAGCTGGTGGATTGTCAAGGTGGTATTTATACCAAAGCCAGGGAGATCTACGTACGCCCAGGCAGCATCTTACAGACCGATTGGTTTGACTTCCTTCATCTTAAAACAACAAACAGTATATACGGGACGGAGTACTAAAAACTTCGCCCCTGCACCGAAACCAGTATAAATACCAATCCGGAAAATCTTGCGAGCTAGCTTGACAAGACTCATCATCACATACGGTTTGCTTGTATGGGTTGAGAAAATCAACCTGAAAAGCACAGCTTCCAAGCTAGGCAAAGTACAGAGGATAGCATGTTTGCTGATAACAGAAGTAATGAGAACCACGCCCACAGCAGCCGTGGTAGCATTACATTTATTTCTACCATTACACTTCGTCATAAAATGATGGAAGCAAGACTAACAGCATACAGAATGCAGATTAATGAATACACATCAATTACCGGGAAATACTTAAATCGGAACGGTATCGGTGTGGGAATATATATGGAGGCAGCCACCATAGTAAGCAATTTTCGCTCCTAGCGACTGGTGTGTCAGGAATATTATCAACTCGAAACCATACGCTAACAGTCCGATATCATCATGTCAGTCAAGCAGTACTACTGACGCTAAGATCACCAGTAACAAAAACCTAAAAAATTATGACATCCAACAGTCTGAAAACATTGACAACTCGTTAACAAGTGCAGCTTATCTGAATACCAAAAAACCTAAATGTAAAAGAAAACCTAATGGCAGACGCGCTAGTTAAAAAAAACACAGCAGGGACATATATCGGACTTAAACCCGTCATCGAAATCGCCTACGATACCGATACCTTGTTATTAGTCCCGTGACTTTCCTTAGCTTTTGTCGACTCATGCTTGATGGTGCAATTTTGAGTGTTTGATTGTGGCTCTGTAAGAAAGAGTTTTGTGTGCCTCGTCCCTGAAGAGTTTTTCCATAGTTTTTTTTTGCTCCGCTGCAAGTTTGCTGCGAATTGTTTCTTTTCTGGTCTTGTAAGCGATTCCAAAAACGGGTTCAGGTTCGATACATGTTCCTGTTGTGCCCTTTTTAGCTAGTGCGTCCGCCATTAGGTTTCCCTTTACATTCTGGTATGCAGATGAGATGCATTGGTTGGCAAGTTGCCAATATTTCCAGACTGTTTATGCATGCCATAATCAGTTTGGATTTTATTACTGGCGATCTTAGTGCCAGTAGTGCTGCTTGGCTGTCAGACATGATCGATATCGAACCATTTGCGTATGATTTCGAGTCGATGTTCCTGACACACTAGTCAATAGCAGCAAGTTTAGCTTGAAAAGCGGACGCATATTTACCCATAGTCAGCGAAAACTGCTTCCCATGATGCCTTTCCTCCATATACCCCTACTCCGGTACTGTTGCTATTTTCGGCCCTATCTGTATACCAGTTTCTTTAACCGCGCACTGGTTTTGATGCAGAGGCGAAGGCTTTAGTGCCCCATCCCGTATATAACTGTCGACTACTTTTTCAAGTAGTTTTAAAATGAAGGAAATCAAACTGATCGTTCTGTAAGATTTTTCCTGAGCATACGTAGATCTCTCTGGCTTTGGTATAAATACCAACTTTACAATCCGCCAGCTGTTTGATATATGCGAAAGTGCTAAGTGCTCTGATAATTTTGCATACTCCGTTTCCAAGAGTAACAAATCTCTTTTGCAGCATGGGATAAATTCCATCGACTCCTGGACACTGAAATGGTTGATTGGAATTTTACCGTTAAAAAAGAGATTTAGTATAAAATAACTGTTTAATTATTTTTTTTCTAAAATATTTCCTAAAAGGGATAAACATAAATACAATTGTACAATTGTTCTTATTGACTGAAGATAGCACTACGCCGTTGGTATTTTTTGTCAGTTAAAAATCCTTCTGATGCTATAATTAGCCATTTCTGTATTTTATATTCTTTGTCCAGAAATAAAGAATAAATTTGTAATGTCCTACAAGACATATTACCCAAATACGAACTGGAATTATTTTATAGTTGCCAGTTGTTTTTTATAAGCAGATTAGTTTTTCTTCTAGAAAATGGTTTTGATCTAGATTACACAAAACAAAACAACTTTTACAGTTTTTTACATTGTCATTTTTGTATATATTTATATTTATTTAATTGAAATAATATATTAATTTTATACAAACATTACTTCCGTACTATATTTTTTCTCTAAATTTGTTAAAGTGTTTATTCCAAAATGAGGTTCGTATATTATACAATTGTAGATATCAGTATTTTACAATTCGTTGTAGAAACACCGAAGAAGTTCAGAATGTTGCCGACAATCTCGTGGGTGAACTTGAAAAGAAAAAACAAATCCTACAGAAAAAATTATCAGCCATTGGAAAACTGGATTTACTTATTAATGTTTTAACTTACAAGATATTTGAAACCCAACACGAATATCGTAAGCGCATGGAAGAATTATGCTTAGAAAAAGAAAGCGTGTTGACAAAACGAGATATACCGAATGCTAAAATTGCTATTACGGTTGCTGAAATTGAGAAGAAAATGAATGACCTCAGAAATATGCATGAGGAAAATTTGGCTAGTCTAGAAGGTCAACGAAACGTGTGTTTCTTTTTCATTTTCTTATGTTTCTTTACAATAATATATTCACTTTTTAATTTATAATAATTACAAATATTTTCATTATTTATTGAAGTCAGCAAACCACCCCCTCTTTAACAACAATTAAGTATTTTTACACTCGCTAGGAATTAAGAATAGAATCTGCAAACAAAATTCAACATATGGATGCTACAATGGATTCTCTTAAAATACAACATAATACCATCCTAAATGAACTAGAAACATCAAAATTAACTGCAAATCCAACGGAAACTGCCGAAATTAATAGACGCATATTAGAACTGAATAAAATGTATCAAAAAGATATTGAAATCCTTAATCAACTACAAATCGACGGTTGGAAAGATTATGACCAACAAGAAAAAATTGCAGGTAAAAACTTTTATTATTAATTATAATTTTTAAATGTTACTATTGGTTTTCCAGAATTATTGGAACATAGAGGTTTACGTGTTACACCATCTGGTAATTTCTTAACAAAATCTGGAAACTGTTTAACAAAGTCCGAAGCATCTTGTCTTGGTCTACTAGAAGGATTAAGTATAGGTTCATGGTCTGATTTTTTAAAAAGGCAAAAAGAGTTTGAAGGTATAAAATCTCCACCATCAAGCACAACCACAGAAGGTAAATTCAACGTTAGTTACACTAATAAATTTGTTTTTGAACTAAAACAAATATTTCAGTGTCCGAAGTAAGCAAAATGGATTCAGACGATGTTCAATATCTCAAGACAGTGTTTGGTAAACCGTTAAGTTTAGCGTTAGCACAGATATCGGCCAAACAACCACGTGATCCGATTCACTACTTAGGGCATTGGCTTTTTAAGTATCGTTATAATCAAGAAATTAGTCAAACGAAGAAAAACGAAATTCAGGAACTCATTAATGAACGAGAACGTCTTGAGAAAGAAAAATTAGTAATAATTTTGATTAAACATTTATTAATTTTTTATTCAAGCATACATAGTTCTTAACGATATTCTTCTTCAGAATGCTATTTTAGAAGAGGAAGCACGCGCTGCAGTGTTTAATATGATAATAAGAGCTGAAGAAGAAGCAATACGAAATGAATTAGAACGTATTGCTCGAGAAACTATGGCAATGATGGTCGAAGACGAAGGTGCGGACTCCGAAGCTAGAGATGTTCTAGGAGTATACGACGGTCCTTCTGTTGGACGATGATCGTCTAAAAAAATTAAGTAATAACAATGACAATGATTTACTTTATACACATGTTATATACATATATTAATTAAAAAAAATTGAGAAACCATAAAGCTTTTGTGCGCTTCTCGGGCGTTGAAGATGTAATGACTTTTTGTTTTTGCGCTTGATTATTATCATTGTTTTTATAACAATATTGATATTATGTCATATACGAATTCATACCTTATACATTGTTGGATTTGTTTTAGTGGACTGTATTTCTTAATAAAACTCGGTTGGCCACTTTCATCACTACTTTATTTAACACAAGTCAAGAATATATTTATGTGATTCAATACTTAAACTGCTTGTGCTCAATCAGAGCACTTAAGGCTGAATGCCGTGCGAACTGTCGGGAGATTCTTTTGGTTTCTTTTCGAGCGCTCCTTTAGTCACACTTTCTAATTGGTTATATGTACAATTTCTAAAATATCTAATTACAACTCAACATACATATATTTCCGTTTAAAAAGAACGTCCTTTATCTTCGCCCAACGACGTCCACTGGTATCGTTGCTCTGAAAAAAAAAACAATAGGTAAAATATGAGCGTCATATTGTCTATATGAAATTTTACTGTAATTAGTACTAAAAAACCATCGAGGTGCTTGGGTTGGTGTTGAACACAGGGTTTGTCGTAAAAAAATGACATTCCACAATTACAGTTTTATTTTAATCGTATCGGGTCCCTTTACTAACATCCACGGTCTCCTACATACTACTTATCCCTCCTATCAACTATTTCTGATTTTATAACAATCTACATTTGCTTTGTGAAAGATGGTTGAACTATTACAGGAAATGAATTAACGCGAATTTAAAGAATTGCTAACGTTTTACTGTATTGGCGACAGCCGATGCTCAATACAGTTCGCAATACTTTGTCACTGGTTCAATAATCTTACATGTCAGCAGTCTACACATTTATTGCACGACTACAATTTTAAATATAAACAAAAATATAATTAATTCTTACACTACACAATACATGTTCAACTGGTAATAATGACACAAATTCGTATAGTTTGGTTTGGCACCTTCAGTCTAAATTCGAATGTTACTGCCGTCACAAAGATTTCCTTCATGGTAGAGGATTTTGTATCCAATATAAAATTTAGTTAGCATCCGGTAGAATTTGTTTTTCTCAATTATGACATATTGAAAAAAAACCTAATCCTAGAGGCCTTGAAACAAAGCCACTATTTTCCTTTCCAACAAGTATTACGTCACTTTTGATTCATTATAATGTGAGTTAGATACAATCTCTGTATGAATCTCAAAAGCCAAAATATATCCTTATATTTATTTACAATATCAGATATGTTCCGAACACGCCATAGAAAAAGCTAGTAAACGAATAGTATTGTCAACGGTGTGGTCAACTTGTTTAAATTTAGCGCCATTCGAGATAAATTGCGTGAGTAGAGATAAGGCAATTCTCCTTTTGAACGAACTAATAGAGGAAGGATATAGAACAGAGGGTGCATCGTGTTCTAGTAGATCGGTCCGCTTGAGATGCTTTTAGTTGTTTTAAGGTTTTTTGTGTTAAGAACGTTATTAAAATTTATATACATGGTGCGCTTTCGTTTTATTTAAAATAAGGAATATCTAGCGCCGTCAACGGATATCTTGATTTTATGCCTTTTTCCTTACTATCGATTGAAAATATGTGAATAAGTAAAATTTTTTGAGGAACGCATCTGTTTGAAATTTTTACTTACACTTAGAACGGTTACATGTAAGGTGAGATAAGAGTACAATAAGAAGACAAGCATTGAGCGCAGGAAAAGAAAGGCCAACCTATCGAGCAAAACTTCAAAAAGTACGGGTCCCGTCCAACTGACCGACAGATATCTCATTTTAGTTATCATAAGCCACTGATCACACTTGTAGAAAACAATCAAGACCTTAATTAATAAATGAAGAAATTAGTAATATGGAAAACTATTAAAAATTTGTACTTTTGTTACATGTCCTTTAATTGCATTTTGCAAAAGCATTTATTCTAAATTGAAATTAACGGCTGCACTTCTACGACGAGCTACTGGTTGTCATTTCACTTTACGGGTGAGGATAAACGCGATACCGCAACTAACGGCCATTTTACTCGCTCTTTACTTGTTCGAAAACCGCTGAGAACGTTCGTGTACCTGTGTGTTATTTTTAGACATGTAAGTAGTTTTCCTTCTGTTGAATTTTCCTCGGTAGTGATTTCAACTACACTTTTAGCGAATGTGCTAAGGAAAACGTATTTCAGGTATAAGTCGGTTTCGGCTATTGAGCTAATTACGCGACGTTCCAGATAGTAAAGCAATTCCCAAAAATGGCGTCATCACATTATCTTTTTACCTTCTTTCAGCGAGTTTCGAGGAATATGTAATCTGAGTCGTTTAATAAAATAAAATCTTAAGCTTTCACGGTTATGTTTATTATCTATATCGTATTACTTCGTTAAATTATTTTATGCGCATTACTTAGTACAGTATATACCTCTCGTATTTAGAATTATTACTTTAATTATCTCAGCTTTGTACGTACTACTTCTAAGTAGTATATAATTTTCTTTATGTAATTTGTTTCAATTGTACTCACTAACCGTCAACCTATAACTTATTTTATGTAATTATAACGTTAGACCATAATGAGTTAAATTTACTTTCAGTCGTAAACTTTATATCATCTGTACCTTATGTATTGTCGTTGAGTATGTTGACGTGACATCCGTCAAGTTTCTTCGATCATTTGAACGCAGTCATAACCAAAGGCAAAATAACATTAACCGCCGTACCTAAGATTATATACCATGCATATTTTCGTTTAAAATCAGATAAAAAAGAGTAGTGGAAGTCACTACTAATGCCGAAGGATTGTTGGTTTGGTAAGTTTTGTAGTCATATTTTAATTTTTTTTGCGATTATTTATTATCATTGTCGATTCTTGACTTATTTCGCGAATGTATAATAAGCGAGGTAGTTTGATCGAGTAGTATTTATATTTAAATTAAAATCAGTTGCTTCACTTGTATCACTTATTATCAATTGAATATAATCTGGTTGGTTGCCTGAACGAAAGGGTTTACATTGATATTATAGCTATGATATTACTACATCAAATCCATAGTTTTTATTAGTCTATCTCTTTCTCTGTTGAGTTTAACGACTATTCTCTCTTCTTCAAATAAATATTGTTGTTAGAAGTTGTGTTTTGTCAATTTGTTCCTTTTAGTGATCGACATATTTAAATAAGGTCTTTTTAATTTAGTGTAGGATTAGCACACCGAGACTTGCGATCCGCTTGCCGATACAACTGAGTTAGTCGTTTGCAATTAAGTTAAGATAGTTCACTGAACTAGAAGTAAAGCTTTAAGATGGAATAAAATGTGTTTCATGAAGAGGTAGTAAATAGTTACTTAACAATCGTAATGATTTGTATTTTTCTTTTAAGTAATTGCACATGTGAAGTTAAAACTATAAACTCCAATGACCGGAAAAGAGAAGTTAATTTGAATTTGTAGCATAGGAATGACACAATACGAGTTATCTTTAGTATTACAGAAAATTTATTTGAAAACAATAATTGTTCTAGTCCAAATATCGCAACTTTCATGTATTTTGTAGGTTACAAGTATGTGATTTGACCCAATGAAAGACCATGGCTATTGAATGGATGATCTGAAATTAATGTAGTGCGGTTCTATCGCGTGTATTTTTTAAGTATAAAGCTAGGATTGAGATGTAGATAATTATACTACTATTTGTATTACGGAATAAAACTAAAAAATAATTTAACATTTGAAATGTACTTATGGTTATGAATAATTACAACACACAATATTACAATTCTTTGACTGTGTGAATTAAATTGACACATCAACAGAACGTTGATTAAGTTATCGCTATACGCTGGCGTTATAAATAACCTACGTTATAGAAATTAGTATTACAGAATTTCTAAAGATTAGCTATCTTTCTTTAACTGCAAAAAATAAGTGAAATAACTATACTATATTATTTTAATTTTCTATTCGGTTAAGTAGGAGTCGTAAGACACCTCTCGTAATTACGGCTATACAAATAGCATCAACGACTTAAGAAGTGTCACTTGCCACGCGAGCTTATGTGGATACTTGTACACATACAGAAAACTTGCGCCCTGATATAAAAATACACTGCTATAGTCATTGCCACAAAAGAACATCCCTATGCTAATCAAATCAATTACTGGTTGAAAACTGAAATTTATTACATATCTAGCCTTAGTAATGCTAATTGCTTTTAATCCAAAACTAACTTACAAAATTACAGTTGTTTTTAATATACTTGAATGAATAATTGAGTTGATTAAACTTGCGGTGGTTTAAATTGAACTTTGACGTGCTTTGTGTGTTTATAAGTCGATAAATTGAATCTTTGAAATATTAGTAAGAGGCTTATGAGTATCACAGATGTCAACTAATATTGAATTCACAATTTTCTCTTTTCATTTGAATAATGAAATGGTGACGACACAGAGATCATCTTTCGTGGCGACTATAGATGTGACTATAGTGTTCGTAAACAGTTTTGCCACCAACCTATTCTGCCGGTTTGAAAATATATCCAGAAGGTAGACTTATAGCTCATTCAATTTGATCACAAAAAAACTCGGCTTTGCAAAAGAACATATACTTCTAATTTTTTTAATATTGTGTTCGGAACTATGTCAATAATAAGAAACTTCAGCTTCGAGAGACCTGTGCAATATGAGAACTTATATTCTCCGTTGTTATTCATACATTTTTAAGGCGTTTAAATTTGTTACAACTGAAGCGTAAACCAAACTGAGTATATCCAAAACTGTTACTTTTGTGTTAAATCTCTTAGCCGTTCATTTTAAATTCGTCAATAAGATATTTCTACGAAATCTTTAGCTTTGTAGAAGTCACGTTTGCTGTGAGAAATGACTTATGCTTTCTATAACATCTTTGTTTAGTTAAATATGTTTCTGTTTCGTTATTTTAAAAACGTATACGTCATAATTTTGTTTTTCGTGGGGTTAACAAAATTTGAGTATCGGTAAAAAGGAATTTGCAGGCTGTAGTTGTCACGACAGTCAATACCATCTTTACCGCGGTGTTGCGTATTAAAATGTTAACCACGAAACGAAATTGTGCTAGGTTAATGAGCCCCATTTTGAACCTTACGGCTTCGTAAAGTTCATGTTCAACGCAATCTTTTAATGATTGCTAGTCTCTTGTTTCGTTGTTGACATAATCCAGTATCCATTATTGCGGTTCTGGTAAGTGTAGAGTCCAGGCCGTTAAGAAGGCGAGCAACCGGCACAACCCGATTAATGAGCCAAATATTGTAAAAATACAAGTCATTAGCGCAGTGATAACATTTTAATAAATGTATGTGAAAGGGGGTGATGTTTTTACAATTTAAATTATATTTTGTTTGTCATACAGTACTTAATTGCAAGATTTATTGTACTAATATATGAATAAAATCACATTTCTTGAATAAACATACATGAAACGACACCGAAATACAGACACGCGCGCCAATTTTACAAGCAGCATAAATTCGTACTTTGCGTATTACCGAGAGTTCGCCTTCTTAGTCTGGGCCAGACTGTACCACAAACGACTCTTCGATTACCACTCGAAGGTTTTTCCCTGCAACTGCTTGAAGGTGTTATCTTTACCACCCATTAAATGAACAGCTGCTAGAAGTCTTTTAGGATCTCGTGAGCTGTTGCGCTGTAATCAATTTATGTCAAAATGTAGTTATCATGCGTCTTGCAAATATTCGGCGTAACATTTTTGCTAACTTATAATTGCTTTTGTCCTTGTATTTGTAATTAACAAGTCCTCATTATTACTTATTTCTATTTAATATATAAATATCTAATTATTTATAAATTATTAAAAATTTTTGTTGACGTGGTTGCCTTTTGTATGAATTTACGTTTTTGAGATGCACTTAGACTTGTCAAATTTTCAATGTTTAGTTTAATTCAAATTTTCAACTCAAGGTCACAGTTCACGACATAATGAAATGCCTCTTCTGGGTCTATCTCCAGAAATTCGTCCGTAATGAACTTATAGTTTAACGTTAATTGCAAGTGTGAACAAAAAAATTTAAAAAAAAAACAATTTGTATTAGAATATATTTTTTTTGTAACGTAACTCAAACAACCATACTTTAATTCGAATACGAATGTATTTATTCCATTTTACGATTATTAGTACGCAAGTTAGTTCATAGTTTGTAGTTTTCAACTTAATTAATCTTTATTTACGCCACGCAATTTCGAACTACGTATTTTTCATTTTAATCTATTAATGTATTTTATTTTGTTCATATATAACTTAGTTATTTATTTCATTTGCGTTATATTTTATTTCATATAATAATCAATGTTTGAATTCTAGTTTGTAAATGGAGTTTTTACTTCATTTTTTGTTAAGTACTCAAAGCTAAGTTCCATGAGAATTAAACCTACCAGACGAGGTTCTTGGTGAATAAGAATAATAATAAGGTGCTTATTAAACGTCGTGTCCTTGTTTGGACCCTAACGATTTTATGTCTATTATATTTTCTTATCCTTTTTTTTGGCTCTACGTAATTAGTCACGAATTATCTAACCTATGCCCATTCCACTGAGCAAGCTGAGCAAACATTTTTATGTAACGTTTTGTAGACAATTTTTCGGTTTTATAACATCTTTGACACGTAACAAAAATTTTAGAGATACATCTCTTAAAAGAGAAAGAAAAACCCTACCACACGAGGAATATTATTACTCAATTTGTAATAATACATGTATTTAATCCCTTCAAGGTGTTGTTATCCATATTGCGACTGCACAAAAGTTTCTTTTTCGAAGTAGTGAGGATTCTACGATTAAATAAATAAACTAAATTTCTTATATAAATAGAAAGCAACTGTTGTCTTAATGAGGAGATAAAAGATTACATATTTGTTTTTCTAACAATCAAGAAGGTCCTGCTTGTATTTTCTCCGAGATATGAAAATATATTTGTGATTACACAGGATGTTCATAAAAAATATCCATATCAAAGTTGTTTTTTTAAGTAAATTAATTTAATTTTAATTATTTTTGGATTCTAGGTATAAAATAAATGAAAGTTACAATAGGATTCCATATGCCTAAATCTCACCGTTTTTAAAATGGCAGGTCTGCATTTAAAAAAATGATTTTCATCACCTACTGAAAGAGAAATGATTTGACCGAAACGAATATTTAGTTGAGAGTTTTCTGTATGAAATGGTATAAATTTTGTACTATGAAGTCATACATGGTGGTTAAAAAAGTACCAGTAATTTTGACACAGATTTTCACTAATAACTATCTTATTTCAAATAGATGGTATTACCTTTCAAACGATATAAGAGTTCCCTATACCCAACTCGAACGGAACTCGAGATATTTTACAATGTTTGCGAGATTATTTGTTTTCAATTTT
This sequence comes from Aquatica leii, assembly GCA_035610365.1. Taxonomy (NCBI): domain Eukaryota; kingdom Metazoa; phylum Arthropoda; class Insecta; order Coleoptera; family Lampyridae; genus Aquatica; species Aquatica leii. Next base: position 56,065,064 of record CM069432.1, read on the forward strand.
TAGTAATAAATTTCAAGACCTAAACCTGGAAAAAAGGCAGCTTTGAAATGGCTACATTACTGTTAATACTATTTGACTGTTTAATATTTCATCTTGTTGAATGCTTGTGTAATAGTATATTACATAACGACAGTTGTAAGTAGCCCAGTGAGCAAATTGTAGCTAAAACCGGCTGTTTTATAACTACTTTAGCTTTTAAAGTTACTCTTTAGAACACTTTTAAGTGGCTTGTGGAAAAACTGAATCCTCCATGAAGTGTTTAAGTAGCTAAAAATTCCGCAGTTATGTAACTGTTAGAGAGCTCCTTTAATGCATTAAAATCAGGCTTATATAGCTGTTTGTGGTACTAGCAAAGCTTTAAAGAAACTGTAAAGGAACCGTAAACCATCTTTCGGAAACAACTGTGCTGCTTAAGTAGCTTTATTCTTACTACCTTTAAGTAGCTTGAAAAATAACCAAAGAATAAATTAATTTACTTATTGTAACTATTTTACTTCTTTCTCGTTTGCCTACGTGTTTTACAGGTGTATTTTTGTTATATATATATTTTAAAAACGCAAATTTTACTTAATAATTATTTTGCTTGAATTTTCCTCTGGTCAGATTTGAACCTGCGATCTCCAGCTGATGGATTTGTCATCATTACATATTCCAACTGAGCTATCCTACAACATATATGTTACGCTCACGGACTGCTTAATATTTAATAATCTTTGATTTTACAATACGAAAAATATGGGCGTTTTAAATCATAGCTTTAGATTTTGAATTTGAAATCTAGTTATTTATGTTTTAACCAATACTTTTTATAAGAAACTTCCTGTAATTTGGTATAATTGATACATTTTTGCAAACATTGTTGAGAATGCATATTACGTTTTATCACTAATATTCCAATTTTTAAGTATTCTGTGTGTGTGGATTGTTTGCTTATATTTATAAGGGAATAATACAAAACAAGGATTAAGTGTGGTTTCATTGGTATGTGCTTCAATAAAGTATGTTGTTTTTTTTTCCGTTACGTCCAAATTCTAGGTATGGTAGTTAAATAAGGATCAAGTATCATTTTATTCTGTTTCGACACATATTTGTGCATAAAAATGAACTCTCACAACAGCACAGAGACTACGCTGTAATTTAAAGAGGGAGTTTCAGAAAATCGATGGGATTTACAAGGGGTGTGATTCGTAAGCATATTGGAGATGTTTTGCACGAAAGAAGGGATACGAAAAAAAATCCACAAAAAAATTGAAGTAGTACGCAGTAAATAAAAATATGGCGGACGAAGAAAGTGTTAAACAAAATGATTCCTCACTTTTGCTGTGTAAATGTAAAAATAAAGCCGTTAATGGAATAAAGTGTGTGAAGTGTGACACAGTTTACCACCCATCATGTGTTAAAAAATATAAACTTAATGGAATAATTGACGAGATGACCATAAACTGTTGTAAAACGCTAGTGAATGATCAAAACCAAAGTTGTGATAATACTGATGACACAAACAACTCGGTAAGTCACGTTACTGTTTTATCAAAAGAAGTCGAGTATTTAAAGAAAATTATTGAACTAAAAGATGAAATAATAGCAGATCTCAGAGACAAAACTGCTACTATGAAGAACCATATAATACTTTTAGAACAAATAAACAACCCACTTATTTCGGAAAAATCAGTAAACCTAACGTCACCTTTTAATAAGAAAGGGAATACCAAACGACCTAATAATAATTCAAATTCGATTTCTATAAATTATAATGACACTACAGAATGTGAATCAAAAGTTATTTCTATTAAAAATTCAAACAATTTTCCAACACCGATAATGACTAATCTCAACTCGACGTCTAACAATGAACCAACGCAAGGACAAGTCAATTCAAAATTGTCACAACAACAACCTGATAGCAATATTATTTTACCGAGGTCGAACACCTCTGTTACATCAGATTCATATTCGCAAGTTGTTCGCAAAAACAACAAAATAATGACATCAGAAGCCCCTAAAAAAAATAGCCGTAAGTCTGAGGAGTTAACCGTTTCAACTGACGTAGATTCCAAAGATACCTTTACGGCAGTAAAAACTAAGAAAACTAGGCGGAAAATAGATACTATTTTAAGTACAGTTGAAACAACGTCTATAAGTGGAGTAGCTAAACTAAGACATTTACATGTGAACAGAATAAATCCTTCAGTAACTGAAGACAGCTTAAAAAATTATCTTCATGGAAAAGGGTTTGAAAGTATAAGCTGTACTAGACTGAACTCGAAGCATCCAGAAGAATATGCTTCGTTTAAAATTACGGCACCAATCGACATTATAGAAAAACTAAAGAATCCCACTATTTGGCCAAAAAATGTTTGCGTAAGTCCTTTTTTATATTGGATCGATCGATTGGCAAAAACAACTTAAATCTTATAAATCGAAATACTAAAAAGCAATTTGTGCATACAGATTGCAATAATAAAATTAACTTTAATTTAAAACTGTTTCACTTAAATGTCCAATGCTTAACCAATAAATTGAATGAATTTGAGGTTTTTCTTATGATAAGAATTTCGACATTATATGCATTTGTGAACATTGGTGCACTGATGAAAAACTTACCAAGTTAGTTGAGATAACGTCTTGGAGCATTGCTTCTTCGTTTTGTCGGTCGCAAGTGAATCATGGTGGTGTTCTAATTTTAAAAAGAAGTGATGTGGAATCAAATCCCCTAAAAGCTATTAACGATTTTACAATTGAAGTGCATTGTGAAGTAACTGCAATTCATCTTAAGCCGAATTTAATAATTATTAGCTTGTACAGATCTCCCAATGGCGACTTTAATATATTTATTAATAACCTTGAACAAATTCTGGAAATCTTATTTCTACATTATCCACAACATCAAATGTTAATTACTGGAGATTTCAATGTACACTTTAACACAGAAAATTATAATTCAAAGATTTTATGCGATTTATTTAATTCTTTTGGTTTCATGAAAACTGTCATGTGTGCTACTAGAGGCGTCAATTCTTTAGATAACATTTTTATAAACTTCTTAACTCGTTTTAATATTAATACTATACAAACAGGACTATCTGACCATTTCGGACTACTTTTAGAACTAAATATTAAAGATGAAATCAAGACGGTAACTTATAAACCAACCATACATCGGCCTCTAACAATGAAAGGACAATTTCTATTCCATCATCAACTATTAGAAGTTAACTGGACTTTCCTACATGATAAAACCATGGATACTAAAACAAAATTTTCAACTTTCTTCGATGTCGTCCACAATACGTATTTATCTAGTTTTCCTGCCATCAAGCGAAACACCAGAACGCAAGATGTGAATATATGCTGGTTCAATTATGGCTAAAAAGATCTTACGTGATAAATTCCAAATGCTCAATGAACTATATCACAAATATAAAACACCGAATCTACAACGTCTTTGTAAATGTCTGAAAAGCGACTATAAGAAGAAACTAAGAGCCGCAAGAATCCAAGCCAATGATAATTTCATAAAAAACTCTCCAAATCCTATTAAAACTATGTGGTCTGTGATTAATTCTCGTAAACAAACTGTTAACTATTAAATCACTTACACAGGTTCGTTTTCTAGATTTTTAATGATAGAATAAACACCTTACAGATAATAGTTAAATAATGTAATCAAATAATAAACACTCGGCGAATAATTCGCGACACTCTTCTCTCAACAATTCTTCACGCGCACTGCTCGCTACTAACTCCCCTCTCTTCTCTCACCTTCCTCTTCCTTTCACGCTTCTTCTTTTCCACGAAATCGGCTTTTCCGTCACTCGGCCTTTCCTGACTACCACGAACGTCCTCGTTCATCCGATCTGTTAGATAATCACTTAAATAACCTGGCGGTTGCCGTCTTCGACTCGGTTTACTGCGAGATTCTAGCTCGACTTTCACTTTTGTCTTTGGTTGATAATCTTCGTCGTCTAAAAATTCGGTTTCTTCCTTCTCACTTTCAGACTCTTCTGTGTTGGATAAGGTCTCTTCATGCGTTCCTTCGTTTTCTTCTTCTTGGCTATCATCTTGTTCTCCCATTCGACTTTTACTTTCTTCACAGTCGTCTTCGTGGTTCTGATATATTTTTAACTGACTAACGTGAGCTGTTGTAACATAAGGCTGCGTGTCGTCTCCACGGAGTCTTTCAATTTTGTAAATATCTGAACTTACTTTTTCTAACACTATCCATGGGCCAACATACTTAGGTTGTAGTTTTGTCGGTTCACCTGTTCCTATATGGGGTCTTCTCATCACTACCACGTCTCCAATGTTCAAACTATAACCTCTATATCTCTTTTGATCATATCTAATCTTAATTTTGTCTTGTTCCTTCTTGACACGTTCTCTAATACTGTCTCTAATAATTTTCGGGTTTTGGTATTCTTCGGTCGGTAACACACGTGCAAGTTTCGCATCTTCAAAGTTGGGGTTATATCCATATAAAAGCTCGAAGGGCGTTCGTCCTGTGGTTTTGTTTTCTGCATTGTTCAGGTTTCTTTCCATTTTTCGAATCTTCTTATCCCATGATCTATCGTCGTTTGTCATCGCCATAACCATAGGTACAATCGTTCTGTTCACTCTTTCTACCTGGCCATTTGCCTGAGGTCTATGACTCGCGTTCAACGTATGATGGATACCATGTCGCGCACACATGTCTTCAAATTGTTTCAACGTAAAGCTAGTTCCTCGGTCACTAACGATAATACTTGGCACTCCAAAATCCAGAATAAAACCTTCCAGTGCTCTTACACAATGTTGAGCTTTCGTGCTTTCCATCGGATACAGTTTTACAAACTTGGTCAGTCCATCCACCACAACTAGAATGTATACATTTCCTCTTTCACTTTTTACAAAAGGCCCTAAGTGGTCGATGTGGATTCGCTCGAATGGTCGACTCGGCAACGGTATCGGGTTGAGCAATCCCGGTCTTTTGCCTCCTGGTATTTTACTAATCAGACATTCAAAACAGCTGTTTATGTGGTTTTTCACGTAATTTCTCATTCGCCGGAACCAATATTTTCTTAAAATAAGAGATACTGTTCTATCCACTGAGAAATGTCCCCTTAGATTGTGAAACTGAACTACTGTTCCCTTTCTCATGGAATCTGGTAATACGTATAGTAACCTTTTTTTCCTTATTCACTTCTACTTTTCTCATTAAGCGTCAGTCTATTAACACGTACTGGTCAACTCGATCTTTCTCTTCTTTACACCGTTCTTCCTCATCTTTTTGTAAAGTTTCTATCAACCCTCTTAACCTGTCATCTGTTCTCTGGATCATTAACATCTTATCTTCCTCCGTTAACTGAATTAAAACTTCTCCTCGTTCACTTATTTCGCCCAAGGCATCTTCTTTGCATTCAGTAGGAGCGCGACTAAGTGCGTCCACATGACCCATTTTCTCTCCGGATCGGTGTTTAACCTCAAAATCGTACTCGCTCAATAGTGCATGCCATTGTGCTATCTGCGGTTTTAACGTCCTATTTGAATTTAAATACACTATCGCTTGGCAATCCGTTACGATGGTAAAATGAATTCCCACCAAATACGAACGCAATCTTTCAACCGACCAGACTACGGCTAATAGTTCCAAACGAGTCGAATGATAGTGGGTTTCTGCACTGGTAGTTTTCTTTGATACACAACTCACTAAATGTCTTCCTCCACATGGCGTTAACTGAATCAGCATTCCCGCTAACCCAACCATACTAGCATCCGTATGTAGTTCGGTGCTTAACTCTGGGTCAAAAAGTTGAAGCACTGGTTTTCCAAGTAACTCATTTCGTAAACAATTAAACGATTCTTTTTCCTTTTCTGTCCATTTAAAAATGGCTTCTTTTCTTGTTAAATCGCTGAGCGCTCTCGCTTTTTGCGCATACTTCTCGACAAATTTTCGGAAAAATCCAGTAAGACCCAAAAATCTTCTTATTTCGTGCGCACTCTTCGGTTCAGGAAAATTCTTTATTGCATTTACTTTTTTCGCACCCGGTCTTATTCCATTTTTATCAACATCCATCCCCAAGTAGGTTACTTGGTCTTGGCCGAAATAACACTTAGATAATTTTAAAGGTAATTTTGCGTATCGTAACTTCTCAAGAACCATTCGTAAACGTTCAATCATTTGAGTCCAATCTCGCGCAGGCACTAAGATATCGTCTATATAAGACATTGCAATTTTATTGCGCAATTCACCTAACACTATAGCCATCAACCTCGAAAACTCATACGGCGCGTTAGTTAGTCCAAAACACATTCTATTAAATTGTCCAGTTTCGTCAGATGTTATAAAGGCGGTTTTCTCACGCGATTTCTCGTCTAAAGGCACTTGTAAATATCCACTCGCTAAGTCCAAGGTGGTAAATAATGTACAACCCGCTAACTGTTCAAACTGTTCATCCACACTTAGTATAGGAAAACTTGTACGTTTCGTCTGACTATTTAATCGTCTAAAGTCTACTACAAGTCGTTTTTCTCCCGACGGTTTCGGCACTAACAATACAGGAGACGCGTAAGGTGATTTTGTGTCCGAAACTATACCGGCGTCGCGTAACTCTTGTATCGTGTTCCTCATAATTTCCCGATCTGCATTCGATGTTTTGTATGGCTTACTACGCACCGGCACATTTGCATCATTAATTTCCATCTTAATTAAGTCCGTACAACCGAGTTCTTTTAATGTGAATGCAAAACAATCGCAAAATTCATTCAACAACGTTATTAACGCATTTAGTTCTTCATGACTTGCACTAACGCCTACGTTAACCGTAGCTTTGGTTATTTCTCCCGTAGTCGTCGCCCACTGTTTAACCGGTTTTGCATCCAAATCAACGTCAAAAATTTCCTGTCCACGCAAATCTTTGTTTGAACTATTATTTTTATTTCTATGAAACTCACCATTCGTGGTCCAGCTTCCCCTTTTACTTCAACGAAGTTGATCGAATATGCTTCCACAACTACACTCTCAGTACAGCTGACAGTTTTTTCAGTTTTCGGTTCCAAACTTGTTTTTAGAACGCGGAATGGATCACTTTCCGAATATCCAAATCTTAGTTCATTACCCACTCTTACGTAAGCAATTCTCTCATCTTCGGTAAATGTTCTTCCAATCAAAACATCCACGTCTTGAGCAGAGTCAGGTACTACCCAGAATGTAACTTCCGGTAATTCCACATCATCAATTTTCACTTCACATTTAATTTTCAAATCACACTTTACTACTGGATGCGGAGATCCAAATCCATGTAGTTTCAAATCGCCTGGAGTACAGTCCCATTTATTTTTCTTCGCAAAACTCTCGGTTATGGTACATACCGCACTTCCTGGGTCGATAAAACACAAACATTCTTTATTATTTAACACACTTGTTTTCAAAAACTTTGCCATCTTGTCACCTTGATTTATATTGTCCGTTCTCGATCCCTCTTTAACTGAAATATTTGCATTACAGTGTCTTTGTGTATGTCCTTCATTTTTACACCGGAAGCAAAATAGCTTCTTGTCGTCCTTGCAATCCGCCTTCACGTGTCCTTCTTTATGACACTTTATAATAAAACATTTTAACTTTTATGGTTTTGGACAGTTCCTTGAAAAATGTACATCTTCAGAACAATTATAACATCGAATTGAAGCTTTCTTTTCACTATTTTCCACCTTTATTTCACACTTCTTAGGGTAATGTACTACTTTTTCGTTTACGCTATTTCCCGGACACACTTTCAAATTCGATAATATCGTGTAATAATTCGTCTTCATTATTGTGCGACTTTGCCATTAATCCACTAATTATATCCGGTCGATTTAAACCTTTTAAAATTTGTTCCTTAATTTCTCTAAATTGTAATTTTAACGATTTACAAAGTCGATATTTGTTATGAAAATAACTACTTAACGATTCACTTTTGTTTTGTCTACGGTTTCTCATTTCTTCCCATAAATCAGTTAAATTTTCAACGTAGCAAAACGTGCTTATAAATTTGTTCTCAAACGCATTCCACGAATTTATCTTATCTTGGTTTGATAAGTACCAATCTGCAGCGGCATGTTTCAAATGAATCTTTGCGGTTTCTAATAAAAATTCCTCAGGCCAATTTAATAATTTTGCAGAGCTTTTTAATTTATTCAACCAATCTAATGCGGATTTGTCACATTTTTCTCCATAAAAATCTTCAATATTTGCGTTTAAGTCGGGCATTACATGAAACTTTGGTACTACTTCCGTGTTTCCTTGAATTAATTTCAACATTCGTTCTTCGCTCGCTAATCGATTTTCTTCCATCTGAGCCATCATTTTCGTAAATAACGCAAACATTTGTTGGTTTCCACTACCGTCACTGTTTTCCATTTTGTATGCACTACAATAACACGTTATTTTATCCGTAATTTATCCCATTCACTAATCTAGTTTATCCCACTTCTGAATTTTGTTAACTATTAAATCACTTACACAGGTTCGTTTTCTAGATTTTTAATGATAGAATAAACACCTTACAGATAATAGTTAAATAATGTAATCAAATAATAAACACTCGGCGAATAATTCGCGAGACTCTTCTCTCAACACTTCTTCACGCGCACTGCTCGCTACTAACTCCCCTCTCTTCTCTCACCTTCCTCTTCCTTTCACGCTTCTTCTTTTCCACGAAATCGGCTTTTCCGTCAAAACTAATGCAAAAATTCATGATACAATGCTCGAAGCTAACGAACTAAATCAATATTTTACGAATATTTCTAAAGTGATTATGGACAATTTACCAAAAAACATGCCAAACCCTATCAGTTTATGTAAATTAAATCAAACTCGACAAAATTTAAAATTAAATACATTTAAATTCAAAAAAGTGTCATTTACTGAAGTTCGTAATACGATCCGTTCTTTAAAAAACAATACCTCCAAAGATGCATATGGCATGAGCACCAAATTAATTAAAAATAACATCAGTGTGTTGCTGGGACCTCTTGTTACCCTGACAAATTCCATTCTCGAAAGTGGAGATTTCCCAGATGAATTAAAACTAGCAGTAGTAAGACCTCTTACAAGAAAGGAGATGTAAATGATGCAAGCAACTACAGGCCTATTTCTTATTACCTATTTTTCAAAAATAGTTGAAAAAATTATGTCTAAACAATTGTCAGAGTATTTTGAAACAAATGATTTATTTTATAACAAACAATATGGATTTCGTAAAGGCAGAAGTACCTCTGATGCTATTAAAGTTTTTGTTAATGGTTCTCTAGATTGTTTTGAGAAGGGTCTATTTGCAGTTAGTACCTTTTTTGATCTGTCAAAAGCCTTTGACTGCGTATCACATCAGATATTGCTAGAAAAATTGCAGGAGATTTACTATTTTGACGTTTTAAGTATCAAACTAATCTCTTCCTATTTGAAGAATAGATCTCAGTTTGTTATCTTTAATAATCAAACATCTGACAGACTTCCAATTACTCTCGGAGTTCCGCAAGGATCCATTCTTGGACCAATATTATTCCTAGTTTACATTAACGATCTGCCTTTAAATTTCAATTTGAACACAAATCTAAATTGTTTACTATACGCTGATGACACAACTGTAACTGTCTACAATACAAATCTACATTCAGCGATTAGCCATTCCTGAATTGCAAGTGACTCCATTACTGAATGGTGTTTAACAAATCAGTTAATGTTAAACAATCTTAAAACTGAAACATTAATTATGACGTTACGAGCTTATGATAATACCTCATCTCAGACAAGTGTCAAATTTCTTGGATGCCACATAGACTCAAAACTCAGTTTTAACATTCACTGCCAAGAAACTTCTACCAAGATTAATAAATCAATTTATCTTCTTAGAAGATTATCAAACGTGACATCAAGCAAAGTTCTATGTGCGTCATACTATGCGACAATTCATAGTCTCTTGACTTATGGAGTTCTGTCATGGGGCCATTGCTCATCATGGCAATACATTTTCAAATTACAACGTAGAGCAATACGAATTATTCAAGGATTAAGATACCGCAAAGACTGCAAAGCTGCATTCATAGATTTGAAAATATTAACCTTTCCATCTATAGTTATATTGGAGTCACTCTGCGACGTTAAAAAGAATCTAGCCAATTATTCGCAGCAGACAAATATTCATAAGCATGACACTAGAAATAAAGAAAATATTAGACCCAACTTCTGCAGATTAAGTAAATCACTTAAAGGATCACAACACCGCTCCGCGTTATATTATAACAGTCTGCCAAAAAATATTAGGTGCTTGCCTTACAAACAATTTAAAACTAAAATTAAAAAGTTTCTTTTAGATAAAGCTTTTTATAATTATGACGAGTTTTTAAACTATCCCCTTAACGGCAACTTATAATCTTAGTTCTATTTTAATGTTTGTTTTTACATACTGTGTATTTTGTTTTGACGAGTGTAAATACAGAATTATGTATAAGAACACAATAAATTTATTATTATTATTATTATTAATTAGTTTTCAAACAGTGCACGTACTTATACTAAGCGATTAAATAAATAACCATTGAATGTTTGATTGTGTGAAAACTAATCGTACTTATATTTCTTAATTATACTGAAAATCGACAAGACACGAACAACTGAATTAACGAATTAACTAAATTATTTGACCTTCCGCTTCTTTTCTTTGGAAAACTTTCTCAAATATCTTCTTCACTGTGTAACGGTAGACCATCTATTACAAATGAATCTTTTTTATGAAGTCACAGTACAATTTGTCAATAAAGATTCAACATTGGTCATCGATTTTGTGTTGGCAACTAAAAACCTCACTAAAAACACGTCTAAGATCACAAAATCCTAGGAAAAAAGTAAAAAGAATAGGTTAAAGCTAATGAAAACAATGTAACTGCTGGTTTTGTTTGTCCCAATTTTTGTAAGCTCTCCACATTGTAAATATGAATGACAATAAATGATTAATAAAAAACAACAGCTCCTTTGAAGTAACAAAGTCAACTTCAAGAAACAATAATACTAATAAAGAGGCATTGTTGAATGCTCTTGAGAAGCTGTCAATGAAGTAGCTGTTTAATATATTGGACTTAAGGTCTAAAGAAGTTTCTTAAGTTGCCAATTAGCTACTTAGGCCAATATCACTTCCTAACAGCCATTGAGTAGCCTAAAGTTCCACAATTAAGTAGCGTTTTGCTCACTGGGAGCTTATTGGTAAATTCCGTAAAAGTTGTAGAAGATGATACAAACCAAATTTTAACTGTTTCGGGAAATAGAAGTGAAACTATTTCAAGAAAACTACGTGTGTTAAGTGCGAATAGTCAATATCAGACAATCAAAGATATTGCGGCAATATTAAATGGGGATCAAGTTTCGACAAACATTCTTGCAGAAATGTGCTATAAATATGCACCTATTACATCAGTGAAGGTAGAAGGATCTTTCTCAAAGTTAAAATATATCTTATCAGATAAAAGACAAAATTTCACAATGGAAAATTTAAAATGCTGTATAGTTATAAATTGCAATGTTGATTAAAAATAAATGCTTGAATAATTACTTTTAAATGCTTAAATTTCCATTTTTAAGGCTAAAATGCTTGCCTATTTTAAAGATTTTTAGTGCTTAAAAATTCGGGCTCTAAATTATTGGTTGATAATGAACATATATACATTTTCTGATAATACTATAACAGTTTCAAAGAAAAAAAGGTTAGGAAACTGTCTACCAGGAGCAAGAGATTTTATTTAATGCTAATTTAAGTTTTCAAATCGTTCAATTAATAAATTAATTTGATTTTAAAAATGTAAGTTATTTTAAGTTCGCGCTTAATTAAATGTGAATATTATTGAATTAAATTCTATTTTAGGTATAATCAATGCTTAAAATAATAATGTTTCTAACAATTTAAACAACTTCAGGAATAAAAACTTATGTTATCTGTTTATTTTATGCCCACAATAATAAACGTGCTCAGCTTGAGGCCAAGCACGTACTCAAGTAAGCATGTCTTAGGACCGATTATAGCTCAAGTACGAGTTCCGTTTTATAAAACATACTTCGGGTATACTCGTACAAGGCGATGCTTAAGTATTAAAGCGTTTGAAAGGGAATTTTAAATTATTTTTCATAACTTTTACTGTCAAAAAGAAATTATTATTGAAGTTTAATTACAAAATACGTGAATTTTTTTAGTTAATTAATATATTTATCAAATAATTTAATATGAATACAAATAAATTATATTCTATAAAAGAAAATCTTCTTCTGGCACAGCTTGTTAAGGACAATCCAGTTGTTGAAAATTAAAAAACAGATGGTGCTTCCTTAGTGGAAAAAAACAAGGACTGGGAATTGATAACCACTGTTACAATTCCCAACCCGAAATTGATACTGTGTGAACTGTGGTGCAGCTAAAAAAGTTATGGAACAATTTAAAACAAAGGTAAATGTGATTAAACATATATTAAAAGCCGTTCCAAAAATTAAAAAACAAAGAAACATATAATAGGCTTTTAAAATCTATATTACTTTAGAAACCGTAAGAAGAGTACGGCAATGCGTCACAGCATGCTTCTGACGGGTGGAGAACCACAAAAAAAAACATGTTTGGACCCAGTGCTACAAGTAGTGGAAGATGCTGCACCCAGTCTATATGCAAGCGTCATCTGTTCTTGAGACAACACGGCATTATTCGAAAAATGCATGTATTATTAATTCATGAATTCATTTAAATCTACTTTGTAGCCGAAACTGGCAAGTTCTTAACAACTCCAGAAGAAGCTGCTTTTCAATAACCAACAACAGTTAAATGTTTGCGATATTTATAGGAATGCATTTAAAATTATAAACAAATAAATTTTAGTTAATTCAGATGTTCCCACCTGCAGCTTCTTTCTGCTAGTACTTCGCTTAATGAAAATGCATTACCTGGTTATAAGAATAAGATGCAAATGTTTATAACATTAAGAAAGTAACTTTAGTTTCAGTTATTACTCCTACATCAAAAGTAGTAACTGAAAACAACAATAGGGTGAACCAAGTGCTCGACGCCGCCTAACACCAAAAAGAGATCCTTGATCTAAAAAAAAAATTAGTACAAGATCTGCTGTCGTCGACGGAAAGAAGGAAGCAAGAGGAACAATTAACCAAACTGCGTGTGAAAGCAGCAGAAAAAGATCTTCAGACGGCTGACTTTGAGCGTGAATTAGCTTCTTTGAAACTAATGAAGTTTCAAAAACAGGTCATAATGATAAGTAAATTAATTATGTCATATTTTTAACGCTTTTTTTAGCTCACTGAAGATCAGTAAATTATTTTGTAAATTTTTTAATATACGCATTTTTAGTTGTTTATAATAAATGTTTTTTTAAATTCTGTATGCATTTATTTTATATGAAATAATTATATAAATAATTTAATGAAAAAAAAATATCAAAATTTCTATTGCTGAATAAAATATCTTCGAAAATTCAATCCTCGTTCAGCATCGTATGTTTCTGGCAACAGGCACTTCGTTAACCACATCTTCAACAAATTCTTCATTTTCATGTAGACCTATATTATATAGTGCCGCTGTTGCACATATAATAGCAACTGATGTCTCTAATTTAGTCAGGAACCCTTGTTGAAAACATGAAAACCTCCTTTTCCATGTTCCAAATAATCTTTCAACGTTTAGAGTTGTATATGTGCTGTGTTATAACTACTTGGCCAATCGCTGTTATAAAATTAAAAATTTGTTTCTTGTTATGAATACTTAATTTTCAATTACATTACCTGGTTGTAACATCGGTGTAAGTAAGTAATGCCTACATGCAAATCCATTATCTCCTAGTAATAGTGCTGGAATATCGCCTCTTTCAAATCTCACCCTTAAAGCACTACAATCAAATATGACACTATCATGGTTTGATTCAGGATGTCGAACAACAATGTCAAGTATTTCTCTGTTAGGCCCAGAAACAACCTGCAAGTATTTAGTTTTGTAAAAATGTTTATTCTCGTCGGTATAAGTATATCTGTACAGTTGAACAGAAGGTACCCCAATAAATGGATGGGACGGGGTGCTCCAATAAACTGGCCGGCGCGATCCCCAGACTTAACATGTTTGGATTTCTTTTTATGGGGATACATAAAAAGCATTATTTACAATACACCTCCGACAACTCCAGATGATATGAAAATTAGGATTCGCAATGCTTTCCAAACAATAACACCTCAAATGTTATTAAACCTTCAGAAGTCTTTTGAGGAAAGAATACGTCTGTGTATTGAACAAAATGTGGGTCAATTTGAACATTTGCTGTGATGTGTCTATTCATAATTTATTGTTGTCTCCTATTTACTAATTTTTGTTTATAAAGCTGTCATTAAACTTTAAAATTTGTATTCCTACTCTCATGAATATATTTTCCAGTTTTAATTTAATGTTGTCCATAAAAATGTGATTTTTCAGTTAACTTACCCTACAATCTAAATCTCCATCGCAAACATTGTAAAATATCTCGAATTCCGTTCGAGGCATAGGCATAGGGAACCCTTATATCGTTTGAAAGGTGATACAATTTTGCAACACAATATGCCATTACATACAAGGGTGCTATTTTAAATAAAACAGTTATTAGTGAAAATCGGTGCCAAAATTACTGGTACTTTTTTAACCACCCTGTATGATTTTATAATACAAAAATCTATACCATTTCATACAGAGATCTCTCAACTAAACATTAGTTGCTGTGAAATCATTCCTCTTTTAGTAGGTGATGAAGATCATTTTTTTAATTCACACCTGTAATTTTAAAAATACTTTATAAAACATTTTTTTTTAATCACGTTTTTCCCGTGGACTAAAAAGTAGAAAATAACTTTTCATCAACTTAAAACGTGGGCGCATTTAAATGTGTTTTCTTAAATTATATAAGTTCTTATATTTTTTTGACGTAGGCATAATATTACATTGTATTAAATAATTTAAATTTGTCATGATTGAATAATATATTTTAAAAAATTGTCCGGGTTTGAAGGCTGTTTGTCTTGGTTTTGTGATTTTACAAATGGCAGCCCTATCAAAGACCGGAAAAATGAACGGATTTTTGTTTTGTCTAAATTGAGATTGAATATTAAAGATAAAAAACTAAAAAAAAAAAACTAAAGAGGCGATTGTTTCGGACACTCATTGCTGATTAACAATAAATGTAAAATAACAATTAGTGACTGTTTGTTCATTGCTCTACATAAAGAATACCTATTTAATATACGTTGCTTTGAATGACTACTATATTAAATTAATGTTTTAGAGTAATAAAAAGTAGATGGATACCTATATCTTATAAATGTGTTTAAATATATTTATATTATAATAATTTGTACAGTTTTTTTGTTTTACTGAACGTTTAGGGGGCTAGCTAACTGTTATTAAATTCAAAATACTTTTATCCTTAACAATAATTTATATAAATAACCATGTGGCGCCATCTGACGGGTGTCGTAATAATTTACAACATGACTGTATTTTCTTATGCGTTTAATGTTTTAAAAGTTTAATAAACCAGTCTTACGTGAGCACTCAACAACGCACATTGTTTTATTACAATGCACGCAACTTCTTAAGCTCCTCATTACAGGTTATGAGCCCAGGACTGCGTGAGTTTGTGTTGTAAAAAGTTATTTTAAAGTGTTCGAGTGTGTGTAGTGGCTTCCAGTAGTGATTATCTAGTTAGTGTTCCTAAACTAAAGGGAAGAGAAAACTTTGATGACTGGGTGTTTGCAGCGAGGAATTTTCTGATTCTCGAAGGACTCGAGAAGCACATTGAAAGCAGTACGCAAACAGGTACGCCATCGGAAGACGACAAGAAGACAAAAGCAAAATTGATATTGACCCCAGCTTGTATATCCATATTAAAGATGCAGAAACTGCATTTGAACTTTGGATCAAGTTAAAATCATTATTTGACGATTCAGGTTTTACCAGGCGTATTAGTTTGTTGCGAACGTTAATTTCAACTCGCTTAGAAAAATGTGACTCGATGGCTACATACATAAATAGAATTGTAGAAACGGGCCAAAATTAAAAGGAACTGGTTTTGGAATCAACGACGAATGGATTGTGTCATTGATGCTAACAGGGTTGCCGGACAGATATACACCTATGATTATGGCAATTGAGCATTCAGGCATCACCATCACAGCAGACGCCATTAAAACCAAGTTGATGGATATGGAAAATGATGTTAGAAATTCCGATAATGTAAGTAACGCTCTTTATGCCGGTAAATCAAATTACAGATATCCTACTGACCGAAAACCACAATATCAATCTGGCAACGGCGCAGAATCTGTTGGTGCAACTTTTGACAGAAGTGTAAACAGAGGCAAAATCAAGTGTTATAAATGTAAACAGTTTGGTCATTTTAAGAACAGATGTCCTAAGAAAGGCAGTAACAATCGTGCAAATGCATTTAGTGTAGTATTTTTAAATGGTGACTTCAAGAAATCTGATTGGTATGTCGACTCGGGGGCTAGTTCACATATTGTTGCAGATCAAAGCTTGATTCTTGGAAAAGAAGTCGAAGAGCCTGAAATACGGAAGATTATGGTTGCTAATAAAGAAAAAATGCCAGTGTTGTGCAGTGGTAGTGTGCAAATAACCACAGTCGTTGGAAACGAATGTCACAACGTTATAGTTCGGAAGGCTCTATGTGTTCCCACGATTACTACCAATTTACTATCGGTAAGCGAATTAATTAAGAATGGGAATAACGTGTTTTTTGAAAAGAACCGTTGCAAAATCTACAATACTCGTAATAAGCTTGTAGCAATAGCTGAATTGGACAATGGTGTTTATAAATTAAATTTATCTGTAGACTCTACTAAAAAGTGTTTGTTGACAAGTACTACAGCCATCACATGGCATAGACGTTTTGGCCAGTTAAACAGTGGCGATCTTAATAAGATGAAAAGTGGTGCTGTCGAAGGACTTGTGTGTTCCGATAAAATAGCAATTGGAAAATCAAACTGTGTAGTGTGCTGCGAAGGCAAACAATCGAGATTACCATTTAATCATAAGGGAAGACGAGCTAAATCAGTGCTAGAAGTGATACATGCAGATTTGGCTGGACCCATAGAAGTTCAATCTATTGGTGGTTCTCGATACTTTTTATGTTTCGAAGATGCTTTTTCTCGCATGACATTTATTTACTTCTTGAAAACAAAAGATGAAGTGTTACGGTGCTTTAAAGTATTCAAAAACTTGGTAGAAAACCAGCAAAACTGTAAAATTAAAGCATTACGTTCGGACAATGGAGGTGAGTTTGTAAGTTATGATTTCGAAAATTTTCTGAAGCAATGTGGTATCATTCATCAAAAAACTAACTCGTATACACCTCAACAAAATGGTATGCTGGAAAGGCTTAACCGAACCATTGTAGAAAAAAGTAGATTCATGTTGTTTGATGCCAAGCTAGGTAAGCAGTTTTGGGCTGAAGCGGCAAATACTGCTGTGTATTTAAAGAATAGGTCGTTAGCATCAGGTCTCGATAACAAAACTCCGTTCGAAATATGGACAAAAAGTAAACCTACTGTTGATCATTTACGGATTTTTTGTAGCACAATTATGATACACGTTTCAAAGCAGAAACGTTTGAAGTGGGACAAGAAATCTAAAAAGTGCATATTAGTTGGATATAGTGACACCGTGAAAGGATATCGAGTGTATGATCCTGTAACTGAAAAGGTGATGACGAGCAGGGATGTTATAATAATCGAAAATTTGGAAACGCCTATTTTAAACACAGATAAAAACGAAGAAGTTCTAGTTCCAGCGAGGGGCGATGAGTTAGAAAACACCAGTAATAGTGAATTTGAAATTCCAGTCAACATAGAAAATAATCAACCCACAAGGAAATCACAAAGACAGGCGAAACCGAAGAATTTTGAAGATTATGTCACATATTTTTCACATGATTTTAGCGAAGCAATGGATTTTGAAATCGATCCTGTCAGCGTCGAAGAAGCGATGTCTTGCTCAGATCGAGATCAGTGGATGGAGGCTATAAAGGACGAAATGGAATCTTTCCGAGAAAATGTATCGTGCAGTGCAAGTGGGTTTTTAAAAAGAAAATCGACAGTGAAAACTAAGTGAAGTATCGGGCGCGCTTAGTTGCCAAAGGCTTTACGCAAAGGCATGGCATTGACTATGATGAAACCTTTTCCCCAGTTGTGCGTCATTCAACATTTAGATTGTTAGTAGCATTGTCTGTAAATTTGAATTTGAAAATTCACCACCTTGATGTAGCCACAGCTTTTCTTAATGGTACCCTTGATGAGGATGTTTATATGTATCAACCTGAAGGTTTTTTAACGTCAGATTGTATAAATAAGGTGTTAAAATTAAAGAAAGCCGTTTACGGATTGAAACAGTCATCAAGAGTATGGTACAAGAGGGTGGATTCAGTATTGTCAGATTTAGATTATAAGAAGTCAGAATTTGAACCCTGTGTATTCTTAAAACACAATGGTGATCATGTAACATATATTGCTCTGTACGTAGATGACTTTTTTATCTTTTCAAACAATCAAACGGAAATTGATTTTTTGAAGAATAAACTAAGTATCGCATTCAAAATAAAAGATTTGGGTTTTGCGAGACAGTGTCTTGGTATAAGAATTTCTCAGGATGATGATAGAATTTCTTTGGACCAAGAGCAGTATATTGATCGTTTACTTAAAAAATTTAACATGCAAGATTGTAAAGCTGTTGCTACACCAATGGAGAGTAATTTAGACTTAGAAAAGGATGTAAATTGTGATGTACAATATCCATACCAACAACTGATTGATAGTTTAATGTATCTTTCTGTAATGACTAGGCCAGACATTTCTTATGTGATTAGCTTTCTAAGTCAATTTAATACCTGCTTCAATGAGAATCATTGGAAGGCTGCGAAACGGGTTTTGAGGTACTTAAAGGGTACAAAAAATTATTGTTTACAATTTACAAAAGATAGCATTGAACTAGAAGGCTTCGTAGACGCCGATTGGGCCAATAGTTTGTGTGATAGAAAGTCATATTCTGGATTTTGTTTTAAATTATCTAGTTCAGTGATATCTTGGGGTAGTTCAAAGCAGCAGTCAGTTGCACTTTCCAGCACGGAGGCTGAGTGCATGGCCATTTCCGATGCTGCAAAGGAAGCAATTTATTTGCGTAATTTACTTGACGAGTTAATAGGAAGATTAATATGTGTAGTATTATATAATGATAACAAGGAGCTCAAAAACTTGCATTAAATCCAATTTTTCACAAGAGGTCTAAACATATAGACATTCGTTATCATTATATAAGAGATTTAGTGGCAGATAAATTAGTTGAACTTAAATACTTAAAATCAGAAGATATGATTGCTGATATTTTCACAAAGTGTTTAAGATCAAACAAACATTTAAAATTTGTTAATGACTTAGGTGTTGTTAAGAATAATGTTTTGAACTAGTGAGGGTGTTATTAAGTTCAAAATACTTTTATCCTTAACAATAATTTATATAAATAGCCATGTGGCGCCATCTGACGGGTGTCGTAATAATTTACAACATGACTGTATTTTCTTATGCGTTTAATGTTTTAAAAGTTGAATAAACCAGTCTTACGTGAGCACTCAACAACGCACGTTGTTTTATTACAATGCACGCAACTTCTTAAGCTCCTCTTTACACTAACCACCACTAGGTTCCAACATTACACTTGCTTTCCACACAGCATCTCACAATTAAAACCACCACTGAAATAGTATGCTAAACAATTCAATGCAAACGTGCTGACCATCACTTTATTACAAAAGAAACTTGAATAAAGATGATACCTGATGAAGTTTGCGATGAGGAAACAACGTGCCTACATGCAAAGTAAAATTAATGCTTCACAGTGACTAATTGTACTATTACGTACCTAATCCAACTATTCTGCCTGTAAATTGGGTTGTAAGTATCGTGTTGTTTTAAAGCACGATACTTACACAAATCTATTAAACCACAATAAAACGACTAGTTAATGCAATTTCTAACCTATATATACACACTAATTTGGAATCACGATTAATATTAATAAACCTTATGTATTTCTGAAAAAACTTATAACTATAAAATATTGTAAAGTACATAAATTAAGTTTTGGTTGGTCAATTAAGAATTGAACAAACCGCTGCCGCACAGAGGGGCAAATTCACGAAAAGTTGGCCAAAATTTGAAACGAACTTAGATTTGAATAAAAACTTGTGTACAAAAGTAATCGAGATCCCTGAATACAAATCTAATGTCAGATTTCCAATAAACAAAATGGCGGATCTAATATGGTCGCCCATAATATGAAATCAGTTGATGAAAGTTCCAAAGCTACAAATTTAATGTGAAAATTAAACAACAAAAGTTTTTCACTTTTTGGAAATTTATGAAAAGTTGTTTAGACTTAAATTATAGAAATATTAATTCGTTCAGAAAACGATCAACTTTTTTCAGTAGTACGCATCCTGAGCAAAAATAGCAGTTTTTTGGACATTGCGCAGTTTGTACGCGCCTTTCACTTAACCAAAGTACTTTTTAAAAAAGTCGGCGTATAAATTTACTTGGCAATTGCAGATTATTATAAAATCAAAGTATTTAATCACAAATGGTAGTAGAAAAGTAAACAATTGTGTAAATATTTTATAGAAGCAATTCATCTACAGTCATTTTCTAGAGTCAAGTAGAATAAGTTGAAATTCTAATAAATAAATAATAAACAATGAGAAATACACAATGATGAATAAAAAGAAATATACAAGGAGAAATGCTGAATATCAAAGAATGTCTGACGAAAAAGACTAGTGATTGCATTGAACTGCATTTGTTTTAATTTTTCCCAATACACAAAAACTTTACGTATGATAACTTACATTTATAAGTTTACTTTAAAGTAAAAAACACACATTAGCAACGCTGAAATGTTTATAGTTAATTATTCATCAAGATAAATTCTATATTATAGTATACAACCGTTTATGTACATAAAAGTTTTCGTTTGTTATGGCTAGTAACAAGTGATCAAAAAGTAAAAAAGTTGTTTTAAACTTATTTTATCAAAATTCTTACAAAATTACGTATAAATAGATGTTACAATAATGCAATTTTTAATTTTCATTTGGTATTTTTAAAACCAAGTAGTTTCTACTTTTTGACCAAATAATGATTTTCTCAGAGTTATGGAGGTACCTAAATTAGTTTTCGACCGCTCTTTGTATAAGGGTGTAACAAGTATAACTAATAATCTCTTTATAGAGGATAGATACGGTGATTTCCAACACATTTTGTTCATAAACATGTGGTCTAGCTTTTCATCAATTTTTCTTAAAATTATTTGTAATAATTGTAGATGTAATTACGGACCTGGTTGTTCGTTATAAGAAAACGTGATATAAAATGATTGAAACTGTGTCAAGTTCAAGTTTACTACTAAGTAAAAGTTTCTCATGACAAAATAAACAACATTTAAGAGATATGGTGTCGTATTAAATTCAAGGTTATTTTTAATTCACTTCAATATTCATAATAACAACAGAAAGTAAGTAAAATAACAATGACAATCGGTTATTTTGAAGTCATAAATGTAGAAATTAAAAAGTGGAATTAGTAAATAATACGAAAACCTATGAAACTAAATTGAACAAATAACAAAACAAAATACCGAATACCTAACTACAAAAATAATTTAATGTATTTAAAATATCTTGAAATAAATAAAAATCGAATCAACAGTAACGCACGACCGAAATAGAAACAATGACTTCTCAGTGGCCAGAAAAAGAAATTTTAGCTTCATAGTCTTATTTTATGTTAACCAAAGTTATGCTTTCTGTAAGTGTTCAACAATCTACAGTAAAACTAAGCTAAACAATCTTATCGCATTCTTGCACTTTGTACAATCAATCAAAAATTGGGTCATTGGCTTTTCTTCCTACGAATTTACATTCTATGACAGGGCCATCCTTAAATTTCAATATTAATTTTTCTCGAAAACTATAAAGAATGGACCTTTTATGTTTATAATGCAAATATGATCTAAATCATTACAGCTATCTCACATTAAGAGATTATTAGTTATACCTGTTACACTCGTATATGTTACCAATGTAGAGCTAATAAAACAAATCATATATACGATACTTCGATTATGTTATGAACATGACATCACACATTCGGGCATATACGTCATTCTATAGTATAAATAAAACTAAAAAAAGAAATGCTAATGTTGAAATTGTTGATACATATTTTTAGGTTAGTTAGTATAAAGAACATAAGCTGCTAACCAAACCCGACTTTGTATTTTGCGCCATGATCATAACAAAACCGAAGCACTATACAAATTTAGTATTTTTAAATACAATTACCCTCAATAACAATGAGTATAAGAAGAATCTTGTACATTATTTAACTTTGAAGTACTGTGTAGAATTAGTGATTTCAGGATTTTAGATGCTAAAAAAGCTATTTCATTTAAAATTAGAGAATATAGAATATGAGTAACTTACCACACTGTCGCGTGTTTGGATTGGCTTCCCGACGCTTCGCCGGTTATGATGAGTTCACAATTTCATTCCAACCTAAAGAATAATAAACTTATTACCATAATCGCATTGTAAAACAGCATAAAAAATATGTACTACTAATTAGGACATAAACAATATGTATTATCTTAAATATTATGATACTATAACACCACAAACCATTCACGAAGTACGATTATAAAGCAATTTATTTATAGAAAAACAGCGCAAACATTAAACTTTTTCTGTTACTAATATTAACGTGGTTATTATAAGACACGTAAAAGAATATAATTTGGCGTTTTAATTAATAAAATCGTACAATTGGCAACATAAGAAATAGTTCATATTGTAGCGTAAAGTAAAATACTCTCACCTGATTTCTACTTATTCTTGAAAGGAACGCATAGACGTGTAACATCTGCCGCAATTGGACGCACCGTAGTTAAAATCAAGCGCATTGAAGACCAGACGCAATGTTCATACTTGACGCAGTTCGTATAGTATGTCAAAAAATCGATTATACTAATTTTCCTAATGTTTAGCGTAACCGCGCAGAAACTTGGCTATTGAATGGTAAATAAAATGCTTTATAGTTGAAATCAGTTCCATCTCGTCAGATGTTTTATATTGATTCAATGGTAATCTGTTTTTCAAAAAAGTTAATCCTAGTTTAAACGATTGTAGCTGCTGTACGATTAATATTCAGTTATAGCGTGGTAACTACTATCACTGCAGGAATCATAATAATCTCTGCCGAAAGTTTTTCTTGCGTATTTAATAGCGGTACCATTTCATTTGATTCAGGAATAAGTAGAAATGATATAATACAATGTCTTTAATCCAGACTCTAAATATAACAGCAGCACCTATTTGGTACATATTGTACGAGAAGAAATTAAGTTACCAATAATAGTAGTCGTTTCACGATATAGTCTTCAAGTTTTGATGCCTTACAAAATAACGATAACAAATTATTCTCGTAACAGAAGAGTTTAAGGTTATCTCCAATTTCATTTCTGCTGTAGTAGCTTTACACAAACGTGTCTGTGAATTGTATAGTCTGAAATAATACAATTTAAAATTGCGTGTTTAGGCGTCGTCAATACACAACACATTACCGCTGATTCAGTAGTTATTCACATCATTTCAATATAGTGTGGTCACGTCAGTTAGTGACTACAGATTAGACAGTTATTCATGGAGTCTAAGCCAGGATTAACGCAAAAATGAATGGTTAAAACTTGTCGTTTTATAGAATACCATTCAATCAAAATTAGAATAACCAGTTGTGGTAAAAAATAAAAATTCATGTAAAATTTCTTTTTCGCTCCGATAAATAGTACACCGCCGGTATTTCGAATCATTTTTTTTGATGTAACATAATAAACAATCTGCTCTACAAAACATTTATTTTCTACTTTCAAATACCGTACACACCAATTAAAATGTGTTCACATAAATACTTCACAAGTATGCTTAATTTAAAGCATATTTTACGCACTAATAACGTCTACTAAATATCGTTTGATTAAAACCGTGCATCAATTTGCTAAAGTTAAAGAAAAGAAAATAATGAAACGCAGTTAACTTAAAAAAAGCGTGGGTATGTAGTGTGGATTTTCTGTGATTATAGTTGTCGCTTAGCGCTTTATAATAACTTCAAGGCGCACCGCTTTTAAATAGTACGTCTTAATATCTGTGTCCAGCGCCTGGCGGTATTTCGCCACCGCCACGTGGACCAGGACCGCCAGTACCGCTTGCAAAACTATAAATAAAAAGTGGCGTATAAATAAAAATTAACAGCTAGACGCTCGACTGAATAATTACAGTACAAAATTATTAAAATGTGGAAGATTTCGTTTTCTACTTCTTACCTACGAGCTAACAAATACCCTTACATCTGGAAGTGTCTTACAAAATAGTTTTCGCAGACATACTTGCAAACCCCTAGCATAAATGCTTACTTCGTACACATTACAATTTCATAATAAATAATTCAGCCCCTGAACTCCAATTTGTTCACTTAAATGTCAATGCACTGTGTTTATATACAAGGTGAACATATTTCAAAGATAGGCATACCAGTGAAATAATATAAATAACATTTTCCGTCGTTTCTTCACACAAAAAAATTAATTTTAGTTGTTTTTTTATTCCACAGCTAACGCAAAAAATATCTCAATGAAAAGATTCAAAAAACGACATATGCTTGAGACTACGTTTCATGGGTTAGTTTTGCATTGTACTACTATTAAAAATGCGTTGGTAAACTATTTCTTCTTCTTCCGAATCACTGCAAGAAATCGTTCCGTTTAGTCTCATTACTTAATATTCTCTCAAAATATCGATAAGTTTGCCGGAGTAACATTTATTCCCATTCGCATGTGAAACACTCAAAAAAAAAAAATAAAGTCGTTGATGTGCAAACACCAATATAGTATTGGAAAATTAGAGTGAAATTTGGCTCAAAACGAAAATCATTTAAAAAAAGCTGATTCCTCCTGAAGTAGCTTTTTTAAGATCCCTCAATACCCAAGAAAATTAATTGAATTTTGAATAAACCATGACTCGATATCTGAAGTATTAGAATTTGTATCTGCATTACATGGACTGTCTATGTGGTTCCCTACGTTGTAACTTTAAATACCTCCCATGTACTCAGACCTACCGCACACAACAAATTATTTTTCTCGTTTTTAAGTAGCAACTACTAATGTCGCGGTTGTCAATTCGACTATACCAATATCGCATACCATCAGAATCCAACAGTCGCCCGAGAAAAGTTAAGTTGTACGTATGTGTAGCAGTGGTGGATTCGACTAACCATACTGATTCAAACGGACTATTAAACCCAATAAACATAAATTATCCACTTCGCTAAGTATTTAGTAAGTTATTGTCAACTTCGAAACAATGACTGCAAGATGTTGAACATTCTAGATACAGATAAGAGAAATATATAAAACCTATTAGAAGGAAGCTGAAGTCAATTTTTCGAAGTGGGATGAAAATTTTGTGGATTTAAATAATTAAATGTGTAACGCGTGTGCTAAAATAAATAAGTGTAGGTACGTGCTTTTAATATAAACAAATACCGGTTTAGATAAACATAAACAGAAGTTATCCGCGGACAATATTTTTCAAGCGATAGTAATAAGTGATATATTAAATTACTGTAAGTGTTTTTCTTAAATACAGTTGCATTTTATTAGTGTTTGTTAAAATAAATCGAGTAAATATTTCATTTATAAATAAATTTAAAATTTGTTACGTTACGGGGTCGCGGTTTTAATGTTAAGTGTTAGTGATTAGTTCGTGCTTCGTGTGTAACCCTTTTTATCAGTGCATTATTTAGTCTTTTAATAATAAAGGATCGTCCGTTATTAAAATCTAATGCTATTAAACTGTTTATTCGTGTTTTAATTTATGCCGGTGACGGGTTTGCAAGCAGTTGAATTGGATTTAAAGTTATTTGAATTTCTCAAATTGATAAAAAATTGTCAAGAAGCGATGAATAAAAATATGGAAGAAAATTCTAGAAAAATGAACAACTGTTCGAACATTCCCAGAAAATTCTAAAAGTTTAAAAGAAGAAATACGAACGAGCATAGAAAATCAAATCAAAATTGTTTTAAAGAAAACTCAAACAGATGACCGCTATGTTACTCAAATTGTGTCGAACTCCCAAGTGCCACGTGCTGATGAGCCATCAGACGAAAAATGTCTAACAGAACTAGCTAGTGCTGCAACTTCTACTACTACTACCAAAAGCAAGAGATCAAAAAGTTCAACAAGAAACGCTGAAAAAAATGTTAAGGCCTGGTATGACATATAAGAAAACTGCAACATTGAAACGGATTTTCCAGTCTATTTCCAAAAAAATTACATGGAAAGGAACCTTATTCTCCAGTCGTTATCACCAGCATTATGATTGAAACTTTTTTTTTAAGTACTTGCTAAAATACGATCTATTATAGAGGTCTTATTGTTAATGAGTACTCTCGATTTCCCGATAATAACATACCATTAATAGTCCACGCAATAACCAGAAATTGTTTTTTTTAACTTAACTATATATGTTCCACGTAAACCAAACTCAACGGATAAAAAAAAATATGTGCTAGCGTCGTAATTTTAAACTTAGATATTTATTGTTTTATTGAATTTCACAGTTGGTTAATTTTTTTTTTTACTATTTGACAATAAAAGATACTATGTATTTGACTTTCAGAGGTGCTAATAAATGCCACTAGTCGCTTTTTTCGAGAATTATGCTGTAACCTGGCGCCTAGGTCTGAAGAGGATACAGTAAATTTCATTTTTTTTTAAAATTGAATTGTTGAATTTTATTCGGCGCAAATGTTTGATACATCTCCAAAGGGCAGTAGAGAATTACTGAAGACATTGGCAACATAACGAAACCTATGCTTTGTATTTACAAGCTACAAAATGACCGTGAACTGCAAAAGCTTGTGAAAATATTCGTCATTCCAAACGCGTCAGAGGATTGTCTTATAACTGCCGGAGAGCAATTCATTGTCCATTTATACGATGATAAATAAGAGAGACTTGACGTTTAATTTATCCCACCTGCTTCATCTCGAAAGTGGTGAGTCCAAAAGAGACTGGTGCGATACCAAGAATAATGTCCAAGCCAAACATACCAGCGACTCCACCAGAAACGCTTATTTAAAACGAAGACGAGTTTAATGAAAGACACAAATTTGTCAGGCATATTGAACCACTACACGTTTATATAAATGTATTAAATTTTTATTTTAAAATTAATTTCATCCAGTTGTTTCCAAACAAACGTTTACAATTCTTTGTTTTTATAAGTTTTAGACTTTTTATTGCAGTAATGCGTCATTCCTCCAAACATTCTCTATGATAGTCCTTTAATAAGTTATAGCACATTTAGAAAAAATCCAAGATGGCAACCGTTTATTATAAATTTAAGAATGCTCTACATCAGTGGTAAAACTTCCATAAAGCAAAGTAAGGGAGTATCCGAGGTCCAGCGTCAAAATGGCAACTAGTGCCCAGGAAACACAAACCTCTATAAGAGGTTTTGTAACTTCTTGTACAGATTACATTGAGATGTACTATGTGGAACTCCTCACAACTTCTGTGTGATGTTCATAAACCAATTTTTATGAACATCCCACAGAAGTTGTTAGGAGATTAACTTCTATCATTTTAATCGCATTTTACCTTTCATAAGAATTGTTCAAGAGTTACAAAACGAAGTTGTTGCTATTTGGTACAAGAGAGGGCGTTAACCATAGCATCATCCATAAAAAATATATATTTGGCAGCTTTTTTGTTAACTGTTACTGACGCTAACATTCTGGCTAACATAACCACGCTTTGTTACGTTTACAGTTAACCTCGAAGTGTTTTTACTTTTTATTCATTTTTAATTATTATGTTAATTAATAGTGTCATTCAGTGGATTATATAGTATACATTAGTTAAAAAACAAGTTAGTTTAGTGTTATTGGTGTTATTTACTAAAGTATCTAGGTAAGCGGCCTATATCTTTTTGTACCTTTGTCATTGCAGTTGACGTTGAATCATGTATAAACCAATACAATTGTTATCAGCAAGTCATAAACGGCGTGGACTGGAGCCAAAAATAATTTCAAATTAATGAATTTGAAAATAATGAAGGCTGCTTATGGTAATTTATTAATAGTTCTGTATTTGTGTATTAATCCATGTGCTTATTTTAGAAACCATAAACTCTGGGAATATGCAGGTTACTCTCAAAGAATTTGAGATGTTTATTAAAGAATGGTTACGTTACTGTAAACAGCGGAGAATGAGAGAAGATTTAAAATGATTATAATTTAGGTGGTGCTACATTTTTATACCTGTATATATATGTAGGTAATTACGTTTTTTCCGATAATATATAGTTTTTTCTATAGTGTTATTTGTATTAAATAAGCTCTCATTTGACTAAATTAGATGTGTTTGTTTTGTTACACCAAAGTATATTTACTTTTTGTAGTAGACAACTTCAATGCAAAAAGTTTTAGATTGATGTGTTACGTTGTTTATAAATGGTCTACTATAAAAAGTAACTCTTGACTTTGGTGTAACAAAACGAACACGTCAGCCATAATTGTGCATTCCTTGGAAGTGACAATTAGAATTCTACAAGACTTCGCAATTGAACATTCTATGGAAGTACCAAACAGAATTCTTTAAAACCTCTTCATGTGAACATCCAATGGAAGTAACACGCAAACGTCTGTAAGACGTTCTATACAATGTCTTATGGTAGTAACATGAGTAAATCTATAAGATCTCCTATGAATGTGGTTATGTGGAGGACATTTATCCTCTTATGGACAGCAATATTTGCATCCCATAAGACATCGCAGTAGACATCTGACTTCTTAATTTAACATCCATAATAAGTAACTGTTATGTTCTTGTGTTTCTTGGGTGGTTTGTCCTAGAGTCCAAAATTTAAGCTACTGCTCTACATGCAAAAATCCTTGAGACATTTTTGAAGAAGTACAGAATCAGCATTATTATAATTACTTCCGCTTGCAACCTTATTTTACTTATATTAATAAGAATCATAGTACCATAAACGTAAGGTGCATAATAATCAACAAATAAATAACAAAGAAGTATTGGAAATGAAATGATATTTCTACAAAACCCTAAGATTTTTATTAAGTACTGTATTTGTATAATGTATTTTTTAACACAAATTTTGTAATAAAAAAAGTTTAAGTTTTGTATAAGTATCTTCAAATATAGGTAACCATATACCTATATGTTCATTAATTTCCCTAATGGATACGTACAGAGCCATCGACATTTAAAAGTAGAACAAACATTTACATATATTTTTTACTTGAATAGTAGTAAAATAAAACTAACAATTAAGGTAAAGATCTGCAATGATATATAGTTATCATAAATACTTTCGAGTTAAATAATTAAAGTACGGCTTTAACGAGAACCTTGTGCTTAATAAATAGTTTTCTCTTTTTGCTATTAATTGTTATACATAGTAAATTAAACGAAACTTAATTATGTGTTACTCCATCTTCCACATTTATGCTAAGGCGCATAACAAACGTTGATTTTTTTTGTACTAAAAAGACAACTAATTCAATCAAAGTGTAGGCACCTACCTGCGTGGCTGTGGTGGTGCAGGATATACTGCGTCGTACGTTGCATGTTCACCATAATTTGCTGTATCCATATTATAGCCAGTAGTTCCATTCCCATAAGCAGTACCATAACCTCCATTTCCTGTACCATAGCCTCCTGTCGCGTAACCTCCAGCAACATTGTATCCTGCAGTTTGAGTTCTGTTATCATATCCGGCTGTAGCATAACCCTGATTAACCCCATAACTTCCATCTGAGCTAGTATATCCAACACTAGCAGCTCCATAGCCACCATCAGCGACTGGAGCATATCCTCCCCCAGCTACTCCAGTATTATCATAAGCAAGCGAAGTATCACATGTACCATATACGTCAGTTGGAGGCGGCATACTGTAAAGCCACAATAACGCAATAAAGCAGTTCAAATTTTTATTTTTCGCACTTGCCTTGGTTTTGGTCCATAATCAGATCTCCTACTATACATGTCATTACTAGATGGACCTCTATCATATCCGCCCATTGGTGGTCCCCTATTCACAGCTCCTTGAGGTAACAACGGGCGATTATTGCCCATTAACGGTCTTCTATCTTCGTAATTGTTATGAGGAGGTGGAGGTGGAGGAGGTAAGCGCCTGTCATCATAACCCCCTCGTTCATCATAACCATCATACGGTCTTCGGTCTATAATAAAAAACCAAACCATGTAATCATCTACAACAGTATAAGAGATGTAATACTGCATATGTGATTACCTCACATCTTCTCGAAATACGTTCATTTATAAACACAATTATTCCAAATGCTATTAGTATTTAAAATAAACATCAAAGGTTCAGTAGTCGTTGATCTTTTGAAAGAGAATCACATTAAACGCCATGAGTGCTAAGTACGCGTCGCGCTAGGAGGCTGTGTTCCTTTGCATCCACCCGAAAGGTCCCAAAATGTCGCAATCAGCGGCTGCTAAATATATGAGAAAGTCGAAGGCATTTGTACAGAAGTGGATACAGCGATATAAAGTGGCTAAAAATGTCGATGATTTACCAGAACGTGGTTGGATAGGAAAAGTGAACAAAAAAGATGAAAAAAAAATAGTGAATCTGTTTTCGCGGAATCCTGCTTTAACACTGCGGCAAGGACAAGCAAAATTAATGGCAAAAGGTTTAGATATATCCTACGAAACTATCCGAACCCTTCTTCATACTCATGATCTGAAATGGCGCAACACAATGAAGAAGCCTCTGTTGACTGAAAAACATGTGACAAAGCGACTCGCTTAGGCGCATGAGAATATTGATAGAGATTTTGAAAATGTCATTTTTACTGATGAATGTTCTATATAGGCACGTTCTGTCCTCACGCGAGCCTGGTCAACTTCCACCAATAGGCTTGTTCAGAGGACCGTAAAACATGGAATAAAGGTGCATCTTTGGGGCTGCTTCTCAAAGCAGGGATTCGGCACTTTGTACCTCTTTACTGACAACCTAAATGCCGAGAAAATGATAAAAATCTACAAAAAGGCTTTACTGCCATCTGCCAAACGATGGTTCATCACAAAAAATGAAGATTGGATTCTGCAGGAGGACAACGATCCTAAACACCGCAGCAAGCATTGTACTCAGTGGAAAACTCAATCTAGCATCGTTACATTGGATTCGCCGTCGCAGTCGCCCGATGCAAACCCTATTGAAAATGTGTGGGCATATATTAAACAGAAGCTTCGTGGAAGACGCACATACACTTTGAAGCAGTTGTCTTACGAAATTCGTCGGATCTGGAGATCCTTGCCACTAGAATACGCCGTCAAATTAGTAGAAAGCATGCCTCGGAGATGCCAGGCAATTATCGACGCCGGTGGTGACTGGACACATTATTGACCAAATTGCATCATTGTTTGTAATGTGTACAATGTATATATAAATATGAAAATTTCATAAAATATTTTTTTTTATAAATTAACACAACCACGCTCTTACTTGACAGACTGTATGTATAGTAACCAATTTTCGCAATGCCTAAGTTTCTTAGCAATTTCTACAGTTAGAGATTCGTGCGTCGTGTTCAATGTAGTATACATATATGCATTATCTATAAGTTCACCGATATTATTGTTCTCGTCAGAAAACAGAATGGTCTTAAAGGTGTTTCGAGTAACCATCTTATCTTATTCAAGTGTCATTGTTTTTAGATGACTTGTATAAATAATTAATAAAAAATCAACTGCAGTTTTTCTTCGGTTTATAAGAACATCTTTTTTTTTCTAGATTTGATAGTTTTTCTTTCGTCAAATAGTTTCCTGTGTAGTAAAAACGTCTATAGTGTATTCAATTTCACCAGTATTGTATTTTAATTAGTAATTTTGTATAGTTTCCGATATTTGTTTGTCTATACCTTTTAGCTTTTCAACGTTAAATCTAAGAAGTATACCTATTATAAAGTGAAGCACAAACAAATCACTGAATACGTGACAGTTGTCTTCTATTACACCCAACTGCAATCTACTTCTATCCGTGTAAAAATATAATTGCATCAACGTTGAGCACACTGATAAATCCTAGTCCTGTGTCGTTGTTCGTGTGCTATATGTAGCAAACAGGTGGAAAAAATGGGAGGAGGAGTGAAATTCAGACCTCAAAACTAGAACATGTCGACTCAGAAAAAAATTTGGTTGTCCAGATTCAACGTTTAGTTGTTAGGGTTAGTAAGTCAACACTTGAAAAACCTTAAATCGTTACCAATCTCAACATTCACTACAAAAACAGATCATGCTGATAAGAACCTAAAATGTGTAGGTCCTGCAACTAAGCAAGAAGGTAAAAAAATTGTACTTTTGCAAAATACTGACGGAAACTTGAGTTAAAGCGTTTGTACTTTTTCATGACCTTACCCGAATAATTTTAATTATCATCTCTACATTTTATAGTTCAATAAACAAATTACAAAGTTATTTTAATTAAATATAATTGCAGGAAGATAACTTCAAACACTTACATTTACATATTAAATCTAGAAGACATTTGGATAAATACGTCACAAAAAAGAAAGGCAAGTAAATAGGCAACTTAGGCAGTATTTATATGGTAGAGTTAACAAAGTACATAATGCTAAGAGAATAGTGTCAAGATTCACCAACCACAGCACAAACAAAAATTAAAAGCTGAAAAGAAATTGACGGTAGGATTATTACATTGGAACTTTTTTAAAGGCAAACATGAAACGGTAATTGTAGGAGTAAAAGAATCTACAAATCTCTTAATTTTAAGTAAAGTTGGAGAAATATTAGTTGTAGACAAAAAATGAATTAACGGAAATTTAAATTGAAAAACAGAATGAAATAGTCCAGTGCTTGATCGATATGGCAAAGATGTATTAAGTGACAATGAGCAGCAGCAAACAAATTCACAAGTTTACTCAATGTCAACAAATGTGTATTCCGTTATAATGAGACGATCTTCAAAACTAAACAGTATATAAATATTTTCATACAATATAGTAACGTTATATAATGCCCTTTCTCCTGAATTACAATCATGTTCACTATAAAATTTTAAATTCAATACACGATTGTCTATGTTGTGATTCATATTCTACCTAATTTGAATTGTGTGTACTTTACCTAATCTAGTACATATGTATAGCATGCTGTAAATATATAGGATACATCAAATTTCATAGTCTTACACATCAATTATTTTGTGATAGTTCTTTCAAACAGCGATAAATATCTTGGGGTTAAGTGGAAGAGCGGGGAAGAACCGGAGAACTCTTAAGCGAACTTCGGCTTTGAGTATAGTGTAGTGTAGTGAATAAAATATCAGTATATTATATTTTTCATTTGTCCTCACTAGTAACCAAATAAACCAAATTTATTATTAGCATTATTATTTATGATATGATTACAAGTGTCTCGTGGACTTATGACCAGACTGTCGGAATTTTTACCTTGTAAACGTTTTTACTTAGTAACCGACTTACCAAACGATTTCACCTGTACATATGTATTTGAAATATTTTACATGTATTTAATGTTATAATTAAGTATCTGTATTTTTAATGTAATTATACTAATGCCCGTTTGCACCGCAATAATTAAGTATTACTTATAGTTAAGGTGTTCTTAAGTTTACATTTCGGTTTGCACCGTACTCTAAGTTGTTCTTAAGTAATGCTTAAATTAAGCCACCGATAATGATTGCTTAAGTTATACTTTGTGATTAAGAAGCATTTCGCACATGCGCAGTGCTATAATTAACTACATGAGTATCGAAAAGAAAGGTAAAAACAATGGATATGCAGGATATATTTGAAGACGATTTGGACTTATTAGAAATTATTGATTTTGGATTCCCTAGATTAGTTTATACACGATCAAACTATTTTCATACTATGGATGAGTACAACTTTTCGTTTCATTCGTCGTTCCATCCGTTTTTTTATTTTCTAATACCTCCTTGTATTTATAAACGAGGTTAAACAATAATTGTTTTTCATTAACACTAAAATTAGGTGTTCTATTTTTCGTTTTCAAATTTGAAATCTACAACAAATTATTGTACTCTTATTTAAAAAGCGATTAAAGACACTACATGCGGTTCCATTTTTTTTGTTTCAAACGCTTGCAAACGCGGTTACGTTGAACGTGTAAACTTTAGTGTGAAAGCGCAAAAAGTAACTTATGAAAGTAACTAAACGATTAAAAATTAACTTGGTTTCTACATTGTTGTCATATATAACTCTATTTAAGTTATTCTTACCAAAGTGATTCTCAAATTTCGTTGGTGCAAACACATGAAAAATTAAGTATTGCTTAAACTTAAATACTACTTAGTAAAGAATGACTTAAGAATAAAACGGTGCAAACGGGCATAAGTGACATATAAATTATAACACCAAGTAATGATTCGATTATTTTAATAACATTTTGTACATATGTTTCTTTTAGTTGAAACAAAAACAATTAGTTTGTCAGCAGGATTAGTACGTTGGTTTTTGTATTGTCACATTTTGTTCTTTAAAACACAATGACAATTGATTTTTTTAGTTACATTAAGCCTTCGATTATCGAGCGGTACATTTATAAGTGGTTCTTTGATCTGTTTGATATGTCTAGAGCAAGAAAACGAATTTCCTGGGGCTGAGAGAAAATGGTTTACCATTTAGTGTGAGTTCGATTAGGACCAATAGAAGTCAGACTACTGTAGTGCGCTATTGTCAGGCATTTTCAAGGAAGACCGAACACGAAGAACAAGAGGTACAGGACACCGTCTATTGGGATGCGAAGCATTTATTGTCGCGTAAGAAATTTTGACCTGCGTCCTCGCCTCTCATCCCTGAGCATCAACGTTATCAACTGCAATGGTGCAGAGTTCAGTGAGACCAGGAATGGAATACGACAATCGTTAGCGACGAATCACAATTCTGTTTGGGTATGCATTAGGGCCGAACAAAGGTGAGAAAGCTACGTGATAGAAGAAGTGATCCTAAAGTTACTGTGATGTGGGGGTTATTGCCCTTGCCCCTTTGAACTTCAGCAGAAGCAACCTGACCCCTCAACGTTACATTTAGAACGTGGAGAAAACACATGTTCTACCCTACCCATCACCGACAGACGCTATCGGCACTTTGTGACGCCTTACATGTAGCATGGAATGAGATTCCAAAAAGAAATTGATCTCAATAGGAGTATGTCTAAAAAAAATTACTGCATAACGCAGCATGAAGGCCCAACCCATTACTAATTTTTCTCAGGTTCTAGCTGCCCGATTTCATTCAAATTTTAATGACAATGAACATGAATACAAAATGTTATTGAAATAAACAAATTATTACTAGCTCATCTGATTTCTACGTCACTAAATGATCGTGTAAAATAGTAAAAATAAATTAAGTTTTAAATTCGTTACAGTCTAGATGTTTGGGAAACTACATTGGCATCTGCTCTGGAAATTTTAAATTTTATTAATTATATTTGTTCAGTCTCATCTTCTTTGTTAAAAAAATAGATAAAATATAAGAATGTTCACAAATAGTTATTGTAATGAACGATTTTCACCTCTACACTTTACTTTTATGATCACGTTTTAACTGTAAATGACAAATATACATATGACCAGAAAATTGACTGGATGTTCAGATTAGCATTTACATATAAATTTATCCAAAACTAATTATTTGGTCATAAAAGAAAAACCAAATGTATGCTTAAACGACAGTAAAATGTTATTTCACACAAAGCTTGGTGGTAGAAATAAGGAAAACATGTCATTAAATAATAAATTTACCCCAGTGATCTGATACACTCGATGAGCAATTTCAACATGAATGTAAACATAACTGATGCATAAGTAGCAATTGACAACAAACAATGGATAAATTGGTAACTGGTAACTATGAATAGGCTGTACTACAGCTATTTATTATACTAATTTAAGTTTGTATAGTTTTCAAGTTGTAATAATATATATTTCAATATGGTTATTGAATTACATGTTTAATGATGAGCACAGATGTAATAACTATGTTGATAATTGACATAAAGCAATTATCAAAAGACTTATAAGAGAATAAAAGAGATAATTAAAAAAAACTATTACCATAACCATTTATTGGTCCATATCCTCTTCGATCATCCATATAACCTCCCCTTCGATCATCATACATAGGTCTCCTATCACCTATATTATCATACTCGGAAGGATAGCTTCTCATTGGTACTCCTCTATCATAGTCACCATACCTATCACCATAACCAGCATAATCCCTTCCATATCCCCCACCCATAGGTGGATTTCTAGGTGGTGGTCCTCTACCATACCCATCGTTTCTGGCATATGGTCCTCCACGATCACGCCCACCTCTACCGCCTTCACGATTACGTCTTGGTGGTTTCACTCTACCCTTTTCAACAGAAATTTTACCACCCATAAAATTGGTATTATTCAATTCCTCGATCGCTTTTGTAGCAAGATCTTTGTCTTCCAAATGAAGAAACCCACAACGATTTGCTATGTCGCATTCTACAATTTTACCGTATGGTTCAAATAAACGTTTTAAATCATCAGTTGTTACAGTTGCTGGCAGACTACCAACAAACACCTTGGTGGTATTAGCGTCCCGTCGGCTCTGGTAGTACATAAGTTTAAGCCAAACCCAATTAATACCATAACTGTTCTTACCATTGTTAAATGTTGATTTTTACACAGCAATAAAAGAAGATACTTAATGCCTGATAGGGATTGTCTCCGATAGGGATAAGAATTTTTATAAATAAAAATAGTTAAAACACCAACGTTGCCAACCTTACATAAAAGCAAAAATCTACTTCTGTCCAGCGTTGCCATACGTCGGAACCTACCGTACTTTACGGATCCTAAATTACCTTACATGCTCAAAAATTACGAACAGTAAAATATGTAATTATAAGAAAAGTAAGAAACATAATTTATTGTATGCACTTTTACTATTATTATCAATTATTAATAAAACATGCACAAGTAAGTAATTAGCTAACAAATAATAAGTAATATATACTTAACTATAAACACAAGTTTGTAGTCGTTATTTGTCTCTATATTACTAGTCTTTCTTTTTTTAAATTTAATTTAAAGTATGCAATTGCCACAAACATTCATTGTAAACTTGTACCAATACGCAATGTTACCATAGCGTAAATAATTTATGTGAATATGTACACAATGTTAACTTGTTTAACGTTTGTTTAATTTATTTTGCAAAAGTATATTTTAGAGGCAAAAGCCACAATAAGTACATATATTGATTACACATTATACAGTATAAGTTTACAAAACCTTTAAAGTTTGGGTGAATTTTATTATTTTACGATTTGGATCGTACAATGTAGTTTGATCAAATCACATGTACGTTAATTACCGTAGACATGGCAACCGTTGCCGATGTCAGTACATTATTCGTACTGAATTCCTGAATTCAGAGGAATTCAGTACTTTTGCTCGATAAAAGTACGTGAGTACTTTCGTAACTGATTTTAGTAGGTTTTCTTTAAAAAAGAATTTATACCAGAGAAGGACTTGAAAGGTGTCCCATAAGAATATTTGTAACAAATTTAAAGTTTTTATTGGCTAAAGCTAGGTCGCTGCTATCCGTTCATATGCAAAAATAAAAAAATATATAAACATCGAAATGTTTGTAAAATCTTAATTTTTACTACGTATAAACATTTTTGGTTTATGCAGTTTCTAAATTTGTTTTGTTCAAAATTAGTGCGAAAAGTACGTTAATCCAAATAATCAGTACATTCTTTCTAGTTTTTCCATAGAAGTCAGTACGTAAAATTTTGTAGTAGCGGGCAACACTGCTTCTCCCAAAATGTTTAACGGATCAATAAAAGATTACGTTAACAGGGTGTTCCAACCGTATTTTTATTTAAAGGATATAGGTAGCAGAGGAGTACAGTAGTAGTTTTGTAAAGTTTTCTGCCATATGATTGGCCAAATTACAGTTATTTATACACGTACACAAGTACATAGGTACTCAATTTCGTGCATACATTTTTCAATGTTTATTGAATTTTAGCATAAACTAAGTATTTGTAGACGAGTAACTTCAATTGAGAGAAAAGGAATAACGTTTTAACTCTTCCCCACAACCGTTAGAGGCCACTATGTAATAATTATCGGTAAAAAATACAAACACAGCAAAAAAAAATACAAACACAGCAAATTTTATTTCCCTCTTTTTCGTACCTTGAAGGCTAAAAACCCTGAATTGCATTTCTCGAATAAAATCGACTAAATAATGCAAGTTATTTTTACGTGTGTTTGATTCTAACGTTTATTACTATTTAAAAACTGAAGGTTATCATATTCGTTTTAAAGAAAAGTTGTTACAATATTCACACGGTGTTGATTCGAATGAAACTGGAAGTTATTTATATTGCATTTGTGCAAATAAAAAATGTTATATAAAATAAGTCGCTTTTTTTAACGCATAATTATAAATGGAAAATTTTACATAATTAACTTCTTTCAAAAACAAGAAAACATTCAAAATAAATAGTTTTAATAACAATGGGTGCTATCCACACCCACACATTAAGTTTAAAATTCGTGCTATTTGTTTTCCCCACAACCGTTGTAAGGCGTCATAAACTGTGTTCCAAGTTTATATACAGGAGATTCCCCTCTAAGTATATCTTCTCTCTGGAATTTTAGTCTACATATATGCTACATATAAACGACAACATACGAGACTACGAGTCACTAAATTAGTTCTTAAAAGCAGAAAAACACCTTATGCAAAAGTTAAGTAACTAATGGTGTGTATTGAAAAAACTGAGAAAAAGACATCAGACTTCTTTTATTTTGAAAGCCCCTGTAACACAAACATTTGATTTTTTTTATTGTTTATATTTATTTTGAAGCTTAAAAAAAGTCAATAGGTTATGTTTCAACGAAAATGTGTTTAAAAGCAGTAACAGATACGTTTAGAAGTTCCTTTAAAAAAGTGGAGAATGATTTATTTAAATGGTTTCCGGGTCACATGGAAAAGGGATTAAAACAAATGCAAAACAAGTTGAAATTAGTCGATTGCGTAATTGAGGTACACGATGCTAGAGTACCGTTTTCGGGTAGAAATGGAGAATTTAAGTATAAAGTAAGTGGTGTCAAGCCTCATATATTAGTTATGAACAAAATGGATTTAATCGAGCAAAGACTAATTCCACAAA
This sequence comes from Aquatica leii, assembly GCA_035610365.1. Taxonomy (NCBI): domain Eukaryota; kingdom Metazoa; phylum Arthropoda; class Insecta; order Coleoptera; family Lampyridae; genus Aquatica; species Aquatica leii. The sequence continues at coordinate 56,104,484 of CM069432.1, forward strand.
TTCAAAAGAAACTTCAAAACGAATGTCCCAACATTGTTTTTACAAACTGTAAAGATCAGAAATGTAAAGGGGTTCATTCCATATTTTCTATGGCTCAGAAATTAATCAGGAATTCAGATCGATACAACAGAGCGAATGCAGAAGACAACTGTATAATGATCATAGGTATTCCAAATGTAGGTAAATCTTCACTTGTGAATACTTTACGAAATCGATTTCTCCAAAAGGCCAATGCTGCACCCGTAGGTGCCAAACCTGGCATAACTCGTAGTGTAATGAATAAAATAAAAATTTCTGAAAAGCCTTTGTTTTATATGTTAGATACACCAGGAATTTTAACACCTAATATCACTAATGCAGAGACAGGTTTAAAATTAGCTTTGTGTGCTACTATTAGTGATCATTATGTGGGCGAGGATATAATTGCCGATTATTTATTGTACTGGTTAAATAAGAATCAACTATATCATTACGTTGATGTCTTCAAGTTGGATCAACCTTCTGACGATATTATAAATGTTTTAACTCATATAGCAATCAAACATAACAAATTTCTAAAAATAAAAGATAGCAATAATAATTCTTATATGCTTAAACCAAACTTTAGTGAGAGTGCACAATTCATGGTACAATCATTTCGTAATGGAAACTTAGGAAAACTAATGTTAGATGTAAATCTTTTATAAACTATTTATTGATATTAGCAAATATAACTATTTTGATAAAATGAAAACTTTTTTTTTTATTAATCTCAAGAAATATATTTCTTGGTACAATAATCAACATATTAACTTATTTTTTTGCATAGATATAAAAACATAAAGTAAACACTAGAACATTTAACATGATCGTCTTGGTAATTGAAACCAGGCATATTCTTTAGTTATTACGTATTCCATCATTACTCCACTTTGCTATCTTTCAATGAATATCCAGTAGAATGTAGAAATATCCTATGAAACTTGACATTTAAATGCGAGTTTTCTGTCTCTATCCCTGGCAAAGTTCTATTCCCTTAGTAACCTCCCAGAAAAAAATTTGTAGAGTGAATGTTCAGTAGTTAATTAGCATAATTCCACCATTAAATTGGAATTTTTATATGTCTCGCTACTTAAAGTCCAACCTCTTTATAGTTTCATCTAACAAGTCTGTGGCAAAACCTTCAATGCAAAAGACAATGAATATCTCTGATCTGTTGATCAGATGTATAGGGCGGTACCCAGCTTCCTTAGTTTCTTATTTACACTAGTTTCCTCAAAACAAAAAATTACAATATTTTCTTATCATTAGTAAAATAAAAATATATAAAATCATACATTTTAAAAAAATATACAAATGCTTAAATATCAGTTAAGATTGTTTATTAAACCACTCTTGCAGCCACACATATATTTTTTGCAAATTACTTTCTAATTCTTCATAATTAGAATTGACTAATTCATGTACTATATGTGTAGCATATGATGCTTTTGCTTCTTCTAATACAGTTTGAAAAATCTCACAATCAACATTGTCTTCTAATTTTTTACCTTCATAACCTCTATTCACTAGTCTGTCATATAAAGTAGTATTATCCGTTCTTAAAACAAAAACAATATCAAACCATCGTTCAGGAAAAAGTTCACAACTGTGATAATCAACAATATTTCCTCCTGCACCCATAATGTCTTCTAACCCATCAAGTAATTTGTCTTCATCTAATACAGCACATTGGTAAACAGGATCATACTCTTCTATGCAGCTATTTTCCTTTGCGATCTTTGAAATTTCTAACCATTTTAAACCTGTTGTTTGTGATAATTTTTCACACAATGTAGATTTCCCAACACCTGGTGTCCCTGTAATTAGTATATTTGGAGCACTCCGATTTGTTTGCATGATTGTTATTATTTATGGTTAATAAATAAATAGATGTAGCAACCATAACCTAAAAAAAATAACGTGCGAATTTGACGTTTACTATACAGTGTTGCCAAGTTTTGATTTTAAAGTATTTTGAAAGCACTTTTGTAGATGTTTTATGTTTATCTTTATCAATAACCACTTAAAAATGCGTTTCTTAGTTTTAATGTAATCTTTTGTAGTCTAGGATTTTGTGTATTTTTCATGTATCTTTTTTTTGCATCAAACGACAATGTAAATTGTTTAAAAAACAAAAATTAAAATCATAAGTTTATAAAACTCAAATCTCCATTTTTAAAGTGTTATATCTATATTTTTTATTGTTTATGGTTCTTTGAAGTATTCCGTAAATGAAAAACAATATTCTTACGATTCTTACAGCTATCTCTGCAGCTATCATTAATATGATTGCGCGAGTATATTCCATAATAAAGGATAGTATGTGTGTGGTACGTATGCGTAAATTCACTTCTTTTACACCTCCAACGTTAACCTAGATGCCGTCGTTAACCGTAAATCCCGAATCTTTCCGATTTTTAACTTTCTTAAATTTAAAAGCAGGACATGCATTATTATTGGGTTAATATGAAGACTGTATTAAAAGAAAGCATGAACATTATGTACGAGATCATTAGTCACAAAAGTATTTATTATTTTTAAGGATAATCCACACAGGAAAATGTTTGCAAGAATATCGTTTTTTCCAACTTTATTATATAATGTGGTTTTGGAAAAATGTGGTATACGAAGGTGGTATGATAGAATTGATGAAATCGTAGTGTTAGGTGCATTACCATTCCCTGTATATACTTCAAAGGTAAGCTTTTATCTGTAGTAATTTTGTTTATTAAGTATCATTTGCAGTTACTTACGGAAGAAAATATAAAAGCTGTTGTTTCTATGAATGAAGATTATGAACTTTGGTTGGCTAACGATGGACAGGTAAATAATTTTAAATAATAACGGTGTTCATTGTCGCATATGCTATTAAGTTAAAAGTGTATATATACAATTACGTTTTGATTTAGCAGAAAACCCAGACACAAAAGCAGTTGGTATAAATTTATTATTGCAGAAACGCCTTGAAATTGTTTAAGAAGTACTGTTGTTAACATCTTCTATTTTTTTTAATTGTTTTTGTTTTTTAATTATTGTATATCTTTATTTATTTATTTCCATATTTTATTGTTTATTGTTCAAATCAGCTTGAATGTGTTTTGTTACCGTGCTATCAGCATAATACAATTATTTGATTTTCATGGTAATTATCTTTATTAGATGGTATTTTCTATATTATTTTAAGAAGAGTATTTTTTTAGTTCTCTTTTTAAGATTGTGCAATCATTGGGTTACTTTAAATTAATAAAGGTTGCGAGTTTTAAACTACTTTATGTATATTGTAGTACACCTTAGGTCCGAGTATGTAGTACTGCACATACATGAATTATTTTACTTTTATTCATAATCATTGTGATATTGTTGATTTATCTGTGTTTTAACGTTACTCTTATAGATTTTAAAAATACTAGCAAGTACTTACTGATATTTTAATGAAAACTTGATCCAACTTAAAATACTATATAAAACGTGAGAGAGCTGCCATAGCGACCAGGTCACATCAAAAATTAAAAATCTGGAGGCTTTTTATGTCTGGGCAAATACAATAAATCTAATAGATTCCAGTATTATATGTAATTTCTTGAGTGTGTTTTGCTTTGTAGTAATTATGAATTACTACTAAGAGGCTCAGGTCTGAGGTATCTAAGTGACTATATTCCTCCTTAGACGTGCTTCCAAAATCTTCATTTTTTATGCTTGGGACAGCCGAAACTTTCTTTCTACGTGCTTAGCATTTATCTCATCAAGATATTAATAAAGAAGACGTTCTAAAATCCTATCTTTATTGACAAGAACGGTTCCACACTTATTAAACCCAGATTGCATGTTTTTTGCAGAGCTATGGCAGATCATTTAGCAAATGTGGAAATCTATCCTTTAAACCGTGTAAGGCTGTCACCCCAGTCCCTATGTTTCATATTTTATAGATGCGTTTTCAGACTGTTTTATGAAACTAGAAAAGTGCTACATCAAGAGGTTCTGTTGAATTTGTTAAAAAGGTGACAACAAAACTCTTGGGGGAAGACAATTGTTTAATTTTATTGATTTGCTAATGCATTCTCTTATTTACTAATAAGTCCTGAACTAAAAGAACTATTAAATAAATCGAACAAGATATTTTGTTAAAATAAATTTAATTTTGTAGATGATTTATAGTCATGCTAAAGAGACTAAAGATTATAACCTTGTGAACGTAGTTTGGTTTTTCAATATATCTTGTAATTATAGATGAGTTAATTAAAATTATAAAACAATTGTTTTCTTTTTTAGAGATGGAAGGAGCTAGGAGTAAATTTTTTGCAGTTAGCAACACAGGATATATTTCAAACACCGTGTCAAAAAAAATTAAAGGAAGGCGTTAATTTCATTAACCAGTATATTTCCACTGAATTTTCAAATGATGCAAAAGTTAAACCATCAGTTTACGTGCATTGCAAAGCAGGAAGGACGAGAAGCGCCACATTAGTAGGATGTTATCTAATGACGGTAATCTTGATAACCTTTACTTTTTTCTGATGATACAATCTTTAAGCCATTGTTGTCTTTTGTGTACTTAAAAATTAGTATAATAGCATGATCTTAAAAAGAATTTCAATGGCTTAACTTTTCTATTTCAAATGTTTGCTGTTTAATATTTATGGATTTTTTTCTAAGTAAGTTTATGTGTTTGTAATAATTGATTTTAGGTCGTTATGAATTCTTATTCAAACGAAGTAATGCAAATAAGTTCGTAGGTCAGGGTTTCTTACGCTATCGTTAGTGTGCACCACACTAATATTACTATTGGAATAAAAAATTGGGAATCAAAATATTTTATTTACCATACCAATTTTTTTTAATTTTAGAGAGTTACCGCGTGTCTTTTCATCTGCCATTTTAGCTTGTTGGGGTAAACGAAATCAGTAATTTTTTTAGTTCACTCTCTGAAAGCTTAGATTTGAAATATCTGTATAGTCTATATGATCTTCCTGAGATTTACCTCTCCACTCTATTGTGAGTATCAGCTAATTCCAAACTTTCAATACGTCCTAAATTCGAACGTTGTGTTAATTATATTAATTTTTTTTAATGGAATGTTACAATGTAACGCTCTCTTGAAGTAATTATTTGAGATGAAAGTATAAAATTTCATGTAAATGTCACATATTGTGTACCAATTAATTTTTCAAGAAAAAAATGATCCCGGTGGTCCGTAGGGACCACTTTGGGAACTATGGATAATTTCAATATAAGTAATGTTATTATTGAAACGTTCGCGAAGTTACTGTCAAATTAGAGACAATGACCGAATAATGTTGGACATGCTTAGAGACAAATATATAAATAAAAATATATAAATATGGTTCAAAGGAAGCACAGCCAGTTTTTCGAATTGTATCGAGAAGATTTTGTCGGTTTAAAATAAATAAGTGATTAACGCGTGTGAAATAAATAAATAAAGTGTCGGTGCTAGTAAAACATGAATACGTCGCGTACGTGTTGTTAATATAATCAAGTATCGGTTTTAGATAAAATTAAAACTAGTGATAGTAATATATAAATTAGTGTAAGTGTTATTCTTAAATATCGTTAGATTTAATTAGTTACGGTAAATCTAATCGTATAAATATTTCGTTATAAATAAATTAGTTTTAAAATTCGTTATATTATAAGCTTAACATAATATAATAAAATATATAGTAAATTAAGAAACGTCATATTTGTAAGATAGCAAAGATTTGAGATAAACCGATTACAGTGCAATTTAATTGAAAGGTGGTCAAGACGTGACAAAAACGATTTTCGGCATATAACTTAAGTCTGTTTATATATTTGACAAACAGCGTCACTTGTCAAAAAAATAATTTTTGTAAGTCACAAAATCTCAAAAGAGACACAACTATTTAATATAAAATATTTAAACGTCGTTATTTTAATGTTAGACTTAAATAAATAGGTGATGTTAGATAGAATTACTAGTTCTAATAGATACACTGTGAAATACAACAAATAATAATTAACTGTGGCGTTCTAATTCACTAGACCTATTTAATTTCTTTTTCTAAATTTATAATAAAATCTACTTGTATTCGAATCGGTTTATGATTGGTTGTTTCTTACACCGAGATAATCGTTTTTAAGATGTTTTGCTATTCGGGGTTAATTTATTATTTAATGTAGGGGTATAATAGCAATGTTTTTCCCGACTCTGTTATTTAATTGTGAATTCGTTCAATTAGTAAATTTATAACTATTATCATTATACAGAAAATTTGATTTTAGAGGTATGGAATGACGCCAGAAGAAGCAGTACATTTTATGAAAAGTAAAAGAGCGCATATTTTACTACATGTAAAACAATGGGAAGCGTTGCAGACGTTTTACGAGACATTACCTCAACTTGCAAGAGAGTAACATAAGTTATTTATTGTATTTTATTTTTATTACATTGTTGAAATTGTTTGATTCTGCATTTCTTGTAGAAGATATTCTAAGAATAATTTTATTTATAAAAGTTGAGCTTAGAAATCAATAAATTTTCTAGCATTTATACGTAATTTCTTTTTAATTCAGAATTAATTTTCTTATTTTATTGTTTGCGCTTTGACCAGTTCTAGAAGTAATACTTGACTTTTCTCAGAAACATCGAACTACCGTTAATATAATCGGACATGGGTAGTTTATAGTTTAGAAGCGTCCAAAGGGTTTTGTAGATACCTAATCATAATAAAATACTGAAGCTATGTATTTTTGCTATGGACGGTTGTTCCAAAAAAAATATTTCTATACAGGTCTGATTCAAAGCTGGAGAAGATGGATGAAGGCCATACAAATAGAATTTAAGATATGAAAGGTACCGCTAATTCTTTCTACTTTCCTATAAGTAAAGTATAGCGATCGCATTTTTTTCAAATTTTTTTGCATAAAGTTACGTTTCAAAGTCTCCTGAATCAGAAAAATTATTTTCGACAAAAAAAATTTGGGTGTCTGTGTAACGATGTACCCCCAAGATAACTCTCGAACCAAAAGCCCTAAATTATTCGAATTATTTTTAGTTTGTTATAGAGTTAATTCTGCCTAACAATTGATTCAAATAAATAAAATTTCTAACATTAACAATTTATTAGATATTTTATTTATAATTTAAAATGAATTCATAAATATAATCTAGGTTCGAATCCTGCCAGCGACGTTTTTTTTTAGAAAAAAATTCCATTTCTCGAAGGGTAAGCAAGATATGTTAAGAGCGCGATCGAAGTAGTGGGGATTTGATATTTTTTATTATGTGCATCATAGATGCAAGTCAACGTCAACTCTTCATTCATAGATGGCACCAAACATATAAAAACTGAAATGAAATTAAAAGCACCATTATAGTAGTTGGAATGCGATAGTTTTATGAGTATCTTAGAAGTAATACAACGTCAACTCGTCATTCATAGAGGGCATTAAAAATTAAAAAAAATTACAGAAAATAATATGCAACCACTATAAAAACTTGAGTGCAAATTTGTTTATTATTTTTAATTTAATTCTACTGTTAGTGTTTTTTTGTATCATTTTAGTCCTATTTTATGACGAAACGTAATTTAAAAATTCATAAAGACAGTATTTATAAAACTTTGAGAAGACATTTGAAATTAGACAAATTTTGAATATCGAATTTCATATAATTTAAAAAATAATTTAAAATGATTTTTCAATTTGTTATAGGAAATGTAAAATATTGGAAAATAAAAACAGAATTTTCGCTACTTCTAATTATCAATAGTGGCTTCTCTGTTAGGTCATTTGCCAATGACCCTCCAAAGAAATACTAACAATTATGCTAGTTTCTAGTTTATATTATTGATTATAAACGATAATAATTATTTTGCATATTACAAAGTTGTTTTCGAATGATAAGCTAAATCATTAGTGGGTATCATTTTACAGTCAAAACCGAATACTAAGCGACCGTATCGTGGGCATACAGATAACATCTGAGAATTGCACAAACGTTGTTGACATGAAAGTTGTTATGAGCATCCACTTTATTATTATCGATCTCTTTTTTAAATTATCTTTTAATATTTTACTTAAAACGACAGTAAAAAAATAACACTTAAAAAATAAAATACATTTTAACTGCATAAGCGTCTTATAATCTTTGTTTTTAATTTATTTAATTTAATGGATAATCAATGGCGGCTGGTGGTCAATACTGCAAAAGGGTCATTTTAATATTACATATTTTTGGAGGGTCATTGACCAAGTGACCTAATGGGAAACCGCTACTCTAGGTCATTATTAGGATTTAAATTTCTGCATGTTAAACGTTGATGTTAAGCGCATATCCTTATTTTAAAGTTAAAAGTTTAAACTTTTTATCACAACAATAAACGCACTGAACAGCAAATTGTAAATAGTACTTTTAGAATACTTGTTTTAAAATGTAGATAAACAGTATCAAAGACAACTATCATATTACAGTCAGAGCTGAATGCTCAGCGTGGGCATGAGATAAGACCCAAGAATTCATAATAAGTTATTTGTCTTTTTTAATAGTTAAAAAAAATTATTTAAGAAGAAACTTAGAAACAAATAAAGCTTCCTATGATTTCCGTTTTTAATTTATTTAAATAGGTACCCTATTATACAAAAAATGCAAATTTGTACTACTATAAGTACACTTTTAAAGTTTATTTTAGTTTATAGACTTAGTGTAAAAGTAATTGAACTAAGTATATTTATATAAAAATTATCCAAATTGAATTTTTCAAGTTTTTAGATTTAACAGTAAATGTACATTGCATAGAAGAAAATTTACGAAAAATGTAATTGATACGGTTTTGTTTTACCGGCAATCTTGTATGAACTGGTATAAACGATGCTTCGAAACGAGTTGTTTGCGTTATAGGTATGCGCATATAAAGATAGAAATACAAATAAAAGGAATAAGACTATACTATATGTTTTACACGGTTTATAGTGTTATAACTATTGGTTTTAGTCTTGGAAGATTCTTATACATTTAGCCATCTCTTGCTCAAGTGCTGAACTATATTAAGTTTTAGGGCGTCCATTTTTATAGCAATTGCAAAAGTAAATACTTTGCGGATACAAATAAAACGTACGGTAATCATTTCACATCTTATACTTTTACATAATGCTTGTTATTATCTAACTTAGGTATTAAAGTAATATAATTGTAATTGGTTGCAATCAAAATTCAATTTACACTGATTTCAATTGTAAAATACTCGTTAAGTAAAGCTAGGTTCGATGTAGAATTTTGTCATTACCTAAACTAACATTTCCTCTTTAAAACAACATTATCACTAAACCATAATTTTTTGTTTTTAGCGAGTTTTCTAGTCGCAAAGTTAATACTGTTTTTACATGTGGTGTCATCTATCGGGATAAACTGCAGCGATCGCCCTCTTAAAAACAATACTTTTTTACTGATTTACTAAAGGGGAAAGCAATATCCAGGCGCACAAATATAGGGGTAATTGAAATGACAACATTCACAAAACAGTAAAGAAATAGCCTTTATTAATATACTCATAATTATGATAAATCCACACCACAAAAAACCAAATTCAACAAAAAATCTACGTTAGAAAATATTGTAAATTTTAATTTGATAACGTAGGATTTGGTAACATGTCAATAATTATCCAAAACTAATACTTTCATCTATACTCGAGCATACACAAAATTCATTCTTTGAGGGACCAAACTTGTCTAATGAATTGTCCAATTCCAATATCAGTGTAATTAAAAAATATTAATCCAGCAAGCGTTGAACCTGTAATCATATATGCTAGAGCCATAGCGACGGGTGGTATAAATCTGCCCACAACAACAGGTCGTAAATAATCTTGAACAATTGCTACTAAGCCCCTGAAATAAAGAAATAAAACGTTAATGTTATACAAAAATCATGTTAAAAATAAGGTATTTATGGTATAATTTATAATACACAAGCAGTTAAAAAATGATGTCAATAGAATACGCAACCATTGGAACAATATCCACAAAAAATATCTAAGGAGCGATATACAAAATTAATGTTACGCCATTAGAAGTGCTAGTACTAATGAAACGAGATGGGTAACTCGATCAAGAATAAAATACCTTATTAAAAGAATTTTTTAGGGCAATTGATGTATTTATTTAATACAATTTAAGTGCAAGCTTTCGAACTTGAGCTAAGTTCTTCGTCGGGCAAAATTAAATTAATTTGACAATCGTAAAACTAAGGTAAATAAAAACAATAACTCGTAAGTGAACTAGATAAATTGGTGCCAGTTTATTTAGCTACAGCATTTGCTCGAAGATCTAAAGGAAAATCACCATAAAAACTCTAGACGTAGCTTAAGTGTAAATGGTGGACTAATTAAGATTAGGAAATAACAGGTAACCAGGTGTCAGATAGTTCGTAACCACTGTCACTGTTGATATTGTTAGGATGTTTAAGAATTTCAATAGCTTCTCTAATCTTTCTTGATTTCCAGTTCTTTGTTTTAGAAATTGTTTTAGTTTTCTCAAAGTTTATATCATGAAGAGTGTTAAGTGCATGTTCGGCAATGGCAGACTTAGTAGGCTGCAGTAAACGAAGATGTCTTCTATGTTCTTTTAGTCTCGTATCTATAGTTCTATCAGTTTCGCCAATATATACCTTGCCACAGGTGCAAGGGACTTGGTACACTCCACTCCACTCGACAAGTATTAAATACGAAAATAAGGTAATTAGAAGCAGCGGACAGAAATTTACTACTTTTTGTAATTAGATTGTAATGATACAAAAAGCAAATGAATAGCAAAAAATACTCATACAAATGCTTCATCCAATTCCAAGCTAAAGCGCTCGTAAAACAATATTTGACGAACGTGCACGCACGGCATGTGCATCTTATTGATCTTAAACATTTTACAGTTTACCTTATTAGTATACCGGCTAAAGCACATTGTAATTAAAGTAAATAAAATATTGTAATCACAAAAATAATGTCGAGGGTTAGTAAATCTAACAAATACTTTCAATAAAATTTTGGTTTGTTTATATGTAATTTTTTTGTTTGGTTATTTGCGATCAGTTCTGAGGACTTGAAGCGGATCTGTTCTGCGATGCATTTTTTTACAGATGAGGACATTGCCTCAATTTACCATATCCAGTAAAGATTCCCTTTTCAGCGTTTTCACTGTGTAAAATTGGTTTAATAGATCGATAGTTAGAGGGGGGATGGTGAGCCGGGTGTTCTAAATGTAGTCCCTCGCTATCTCAGCATTTATAGTAGCTATGTTGCGTACTCGTGAATTTCATAATTTCTGGTGAACCATGGAGCGTTTGCTGCTATTTCGCACAAGTTCTAGGCAAAGTATAATACTATTGCTGAAAACCCTACTGTTGAATACCATAGGCTTCAGTATTATACTAGTAGATGAGGAGTTTAGTGTCCAGATAGCACAGACCTTTTGCTGATGACCCAGTACAGACTTTTAAAGTTGTGGTTGATTTCGTCCCTCTTCTTTTTATATGGGTTCTTGAAATTAATCTCCTATCTACATAAAAACCCAGTTCGAATCAGGTAGGATGTTATTGCCCACTTTTACGGGGGGGGGGCAGGTTTCTTTAGACAGAGGGAATGTGATATAACTGGACTTTTGTGTACTAACACGGATACGCCATTTATCCAGCCATCCGTTCGTCTTATCTAGCAACGGCTGAAGTTTTGTCATTAGCTTTTTGTGGAATGTCATCACTTGCCAAACTTTTCAGTTTTCATGATTTCTTTTTAAGCACTGATTTGCAGATGCCTTCAATTCCTTTGCAACTCGCCTGTAAGCAATTTTATCCCTTAGATCTCTAGACTAGTGCTTTTTTTGTTTTCGGCTGCGTTTTTTAGTATTTTATTATTAATATGTATGTGAAACACTTAGAGCTTTTTTGTTTACATGGAGTGTATTTATTCAGGCTAAAACTGGTATTAAGTTGTTTAAATAGAAACAAAAGTCATCTACATTATCAGTTGTCTTTAGGCGAACATTTAGCTTCAAATGCCCATCAAGACAATTGCGAAATCCGTCCTAGTCTGTTCTATGGTTGTACAGGAATTACGCTGCTTTCTTTTGAGTCTTAGAAGTGGTAGATACTGGTATGAATTGAGATTTAATATTAATAAAGCTGCTAAAGAGACGATTTTTTCGGACACTCATTGCTGATTAATAATACAGGAAAAGTAATATTATTTGAATACAATGTGTAGACGTTCAAAAATAATGGTATCATGTAGTATGATTCAACGGATATGTTACGATCAACTTCACCTTTTCTTTTAACGACAGCCTTAAAAATTCAATTAAAAAAATCGTTCAGTACTTTTTTACATTTTTCGAAAATTACGTATCACAAATACACCGCTTCACTTAGAACACGTTGTACAAGTTCTACCGCTTCATGATTACTTAGTTGAAATATTGTAACCATCGCGGGCTACAAACGCACGAGCCCTTCCCCACGTTAAAACTGTATATGAAAATCTTGCAGTGAAGATGTTATAGAGCAATAAAACGTAGATAATACCCTTGGATAAAACATATGTATATCCTATAAATATTTAAGTATTTTATATTCCACTTTAATTTACCCATAATGCCTAGGTCACACATACATAACACCAACCAACCAACAAGTTTCCTATTTCTTCTTGTGCATTTTTTTCAATATATTTAAGCAATTCTTGCAGATTCGTTGTGATTATAAAATCAATTAGACAAGTAAATAATTAAACGTCAAACTATTTATATTGTTCTAAACTACTAGATATACTTGTAATAAAAACTTAAGTAATTGTTCATTTTTGGTTTGAATTTTATATAAAATAAAACATAAAATCTTGTATGCACCAGTGGCGTTACTGGATGATTAAGCCCATCGAGCAACATACATTCCTCGGGCTACATTAAGTAGCTCTCCGGGCGTAATCATCATAATATAATTGGTACATAAATAAATATTAATTCATAATAATTTGTACCGTTGTTAGTATTAATGAACGTCTGGGGGGCTCGCGCCCCAGAGCCCTTATGTACCAGTGACCACTGCTTATATTTGACCTAATGGTCAGTGCCAAATCGGCATGAGCTCTACCATCCGGGTATGTTACCAAGTATATGTTAAATCCTTTTATCTGATATGAACTTCTGGGTTTGGCTATTAAACTTATTTGATGTGATAAGAGATTGTTGTTTGAGGATGTTAGGTAACATTCCATTTATGTTCCAGGCTGCAATACGAAGAGAAGTCATTATGGATTTAGCTTGGCAATAATAGTTGTCAAAGGCTAACTATTTGTTGAAAGAGTTGAGCGAAGTTTACATTTAGTTTGATCAGTAGTTTTTCCATTGTGGAACTTTGTTTGGTAATAGTTTTATTATCTTCAGGTGCGACTTCCTGTTCCAGTGCTATTGGTGTTACAGTAGAAGCTGTTAAATTTTATTCCATTGGTTGTATTCTAGAACTTTCATTTTCTTTGCTAAGATCTCCTTGTAAACATCGCAACCTTTGTAATTTGCTGAGTGACACGTCTATAGGGCGTTTTACAATTGTTTTTTGAGTGCTCATATTTCTGACATCTTTGACACTGAACTATAGCTGTGTGTTTTTCTAGGGTCTTTAATTTTATGGCTGGTTAAATGTTGACGAAAAAGGTTGATGTGGGTATTTTAACAAAACCATATTGTGAGTTCATTATTTCTCCTCTGATTTTGTTTCGATTTCATCTGCAATGGCCTTAAGGGGTGTACTGTGGTGGCGGTTTTTGATTACGATCCTGTAGAATCGGGTTTCTTTTCTTGAGAAAGTATGTCCAATTAGTCCTTTTTTTCCCATTTTGTTTCTTTTCAACTGATATTTAAATGTTGTCATTTTGGTTTATAGGAATGTACTATACCTGTTTGAGGTTTTGATATCCTGTTTTTTTCCTCTTAGGATCCTTGTTTGTGGTACTTTTTGCCACGTGTAATCGCTAGAACATATCTAGATAGGTTGAAGCGTGGTAGTAGTCTAGAGCGTTGTTGTGTTAAAGACTTAATTTAGTAGTTTACGGAAAGCAAACAAACATGGCGTGTGATCGCAGAGTATTCGAAGTGTGAAGTACGTGCGGTATCCGATTTTTGCAAGCGGAAGAAAGTAACCAAAGCGAAATTCATCGCAGATTAGAGGGCGTTTATGGCCCGAAGGTCTTAAGCCGAAAAGAAGTCAGCGTTTGGTGCAGAAAATTTAAAGATAAACGAATTGATGATCCGGAGAAGAACAAGGACCTCACACGCGTATGAAAACTACTCAATTGTTGAAGGTTTCATTATGAAAGATCATGGCATTACAAGTTCGTGAAATTGCGGAAATGATTAGTGTTCCCAAGAGGTGTGTCTATGAAATCATATGCAACCAAATTTTCGCAAAGTTTCGACTCGATGGGTGCCGAAATTGTGCTCTCCGAGAACCACAAAACCAATCGATTGAGTGCGTCACTTCTAGATCTCACCCGATACCAACAGAAAGAGGATTCTTTCATTGAAACCATCATTACCGGAGATGAAATCTAGGTTAAACTTAAACTTTTGCACGATGGCGCAAGACCGCACAGTGAAATCGAAGCAAGAAGTGGTTGACACAGCGGAAGTGGGAGGTCCTGCAACATCAGCCATATAGTCCCGATTTGGCCCCCTCCGATGTTTATTTATTCGATCCCTGAAGAATTTTTTGGCGGGAAAACGCTTTGCGAATCAACAGGAATTACAAAACACAGTTGTGGACTACTTTAATAGACTTGACAGGCAACACTACTGTGATGTTCAAGCTACTGTTATGCTGGGATAAATGTCTCAATCTCTATGGAGAATATGTCGAAAAATAATAAAAGTAGGTAGTAGTGGGTTTTTTGTAGAATGTATTAAATATTTTCTTTATGTTAGTGAAATTTTGACTTTAATATCGGACTCCCCTCGTATATTTTGTTTAAGTGAACTCGCACGTTTAGATGCGCTCTAGCTTAAAAATGAATTGACACATATTTATATAACTTTCAGTTAAACGTGTCAACAAAAGATCCAACTAAATATTGCAGAACAGATTAAATTACCTAATTATAAATCATGTTTTTCAGTACCTACGTCATCCACCATATTTTCTTATTGATTTTTAGTCAATTAGATTTTTTTTAACAAAGCATACAAAAAAATTACATAAATAGGAAAGTTATTTTAACTTACCAATGAAAATGAGAAACTACTGCAATAGCAGTTAAATTATCAAGCATTTCACAAGGAAAAGCAATACAAGCTGGTAACAATACCACAAGCCCTGCCGATAATACTCTTTCAACTTTCCACAGTGTGCGGTGGTCAACCCCTGACATATGTCGTACAGCCGGTAGAATAGAAATATGATTTTTATTTAAAACAAGTTTATTCACATTATTAAATAAAGATATTCTTGATTTTGCAATTGCGCTTAAGCTTGAAATATTTTTATCAGCCACTGATAGACTTTTCGATAGCAAGAAGTAACCTAAAAATTGTTATATAATTGAAATAATTTAAGATATAGAATATTTTACTTTGTGTTCTATTAGCATTTCGTAATAAAACTGAAAGTGCCATGCTCATTTTTGAAGACTATAAATATAAATAATAAATACTTATGATTATTTTATGTTGCTATGAAGGTTATTAAAAATTGTTATTCTATAAAACATAGAGAAAATATACTTAGAGGGGAATCTCCTGTATATAAACTTGGAACACAGTTTATGGCGCCCTACAACGGTTGTGGGGAAAACAAATAGCGCGAATTTTAAACTTAATGTGTGGGTGTGGATAGCACCCATTGTTATTAAAATTATTTATTTTGAATGTTTTCTTGTTTTTGAAAGAATAGTTATGAAAATTGTCACTTTTTTATAATTATGCATTAAAAAAAGCGACTTATTTTATATAACCTTTTTTATTTGCACAAATACTATATAAATAACTTCCAGTTTCATTCGAATCAACACCGTGTGAATATTGTAACAACTTTTCTTTAAAACGAATATGAAAACCTTCAGTTTTTAAATAGTAATAAACGTTAGAATCAAACACGTGTAAAAATAACTTGCATTATTTAGTCGATTTTATTCGAGAAATGCAATTCAGCGTGTTTAGCTTTCAAGGTACTAAAAAGAGGGAAATAAAATTTGCTGTGTTTGTATTTTTTACCGATAATTATTACATAGTGGCATCTAACGGTTGTGGGGAAAAGTTAAAACGTTATTCCTTTTCTCTCAATTGAAGTTACTCGTCTACAAATACTTTGTTTATGCTATAAAATCTACAAAATTTCTACAACACACGATGCCAACTTTGTGACTTCACATATGCGCCACTCTGTGCGCCAACATACAAAATTCAAACCAATTTGTTATCAACTTTTATATAAGTTTTTGGGGAAACATTTCTTATATTAAATTGGATTAAATACAAAATATTTTGCAAACACTATTTACACTGATTTACTTCATTAAATATAAACATATAAAAGCAAAAAAGTTCTTTATTATCATAGTTGCAACATTCTGTATATTTGGTAAATTTAAAATTTTTGGTATTGGTAACATGTTACTAAACATGACTTGATGTTTAGTTTTTGACAATTCGGGCATTAGCTTCATCATTTAAAGTATTTTGTTTGAAATAATTAAAGTATGACAACATTAGAAGATAAGTCAATTTGGGAAGATGGAGAGGAATCTCTCGGCGAAGAAGTTCTTCGTATGTCAACAGACGAAATAGTAAGCCGTACTCGTTTGTTAGATAACGAAATTAAAATCATGAAAAGTGAAGTAATGAGAATAAGTCACGAATTGCAAGCCCAGAATGAAAAAATCAAAGAAAACACTGAAAAGATTAAAGTTAACAAGACTCTCCCATACTTGGTATCTAATGTGATTGAGCTACTTGATGTAGATCCTCAAGAAGAAGAGGAAGATGGTGCTGTTGTCGATCTAGATGCTCAAAGAAAAGGAAAATGTGCTGTAGTTAAAACATCTACTCGTCAGACTTATTTCTTGCCTGTTATTGGTTTAGTTGATGAAGAAAAATTGAAACCTGGAGATTTAGTCGGAGTTAATAAAGATTCTTATTTAATTTTGGAAACTTTACCTGCTGAATATGATGCTCGTGTTAAGGCAATGGAGGTTGATGAACGACCTACAGAACAATATTCAGATATAGGAGGTCTTGATAAGCAAATCCAGGAATTAATAGAAGCTGTTGTATTACCTATGACACACAAGGAGAAGTTTGAAAATCTGGGAATTCATCCACCTAAAGGTATTATTTCACTTTTTCTATATAAACCTCAGGGTATATATGTATAAGTAGTTGTATCTGTATAGTTTTGAAACAAGTGTAGTACAAGCCCATAATTTTCTCCCTTCTGAGTGTTAATACTTCAAAAATGATTTATTTTGGGAATTACAAATGTGCAATGAATGTTTTTACAGTGTGTTTCGGTAATTTATTTCCATTTATTCTATATCATTGGTATTAATTGAAAATCAACTATTATTAAAATTTACAAAGTTTTTTCATTTATTGTTTGACTCTGGGTAATTCACAGTAGGCAGTAGAGGGTTGAGTCAATTTATAGTTACAGGTTTGGAAATTGTCATTATATTACATACACTGGTAGAGAGCGGCGGCAAAATCTAGTATTTTAAATATTAAAACAATTGGAGCAAAAATACAAACACAAAAAACAAAAGGAAAAGGGAAAGTATAAAGTAGGTATCTTTCAGTATTGTTAGTTATTCTTTAAAAAATCAATATAAAAATATTAGTCTCTTTATTTTTTTGTAATTTTTGAAAGTTTCATCGTCAAACTCCCTGTACAATCCTTAAAAAATTATTTATTTTGGAGTGCTATCATCAACATATCGTAAAAACACTTGCGTCTGCAGAGCTGCACTGAAAATAAATGAACAATGGTTTTCATAGTTAAATTCTTTACTGTATGTAAGTTACATTTATAAATATAATTGTAAAAATGTAGTTTTTACATGTATACTTAAGTAATTTTAATTTATGATTAAATATTACTGCAAAAAGCACCGATAAAATATTACTAGTTATATTATAATCATGTTATTTTTACTATTACAGGCATATAGGCTTAAAACACAACTTTACCGCCATTTTCAAATTCAAAACAACCATACTACATGGGCTTACATTGTCGAAAATAACTGTGCAGTTTTACGTGCACCAGAGATTTTTAGTGCAGGTATCCTAATACGACACATACACGAGTGCAGTGCAATTTGTTAAGGGGATTCTTTCCTATGTAAAATCAGGCAAAATTATCCGCATTTTTTGATAGACTTTACAGCAAATCGAAATCACCAAATCTAATGGGGAAAAAAACACATGTATGCTAAGTATAATTGAAGGTCGCTAATTGCTTGACTTGGCCACAAAAGTGATTATTCCTACAAAAAATCACGAAAATACGACAAAAACACATTAAAATTATCATTTATTTTCAATGTCTTCTGTTAAAATTATTAAATAAAAATAACCAAGCGACTTACATTTAACCTTTATTAACAAATCTACATCAGCACTAAGGCGAGCATTGCATTTTATGTCGGCAATATCACTTTGAAAGTACCCCTTATTTTCTCAAAACGCAACGTATAATGCTGTCTCTCTTATCTTCCGTCTTTGTCTTGTAAGCTACAGCAAATTCTTTGGCCTCTATTTCACTCGAGATGTTGGTTTACGTTGACGACGTGAAAGTTTTCTTTATGATTCCGATTTGTAGAATAAAGAAAGAATCGCCTTAACCGAATACGAAATACCGAATGAGTGCGCACTGGTGCGGCTATCTGAATACGCTGTTAGTCTACATGGTTGATCACTTTTCTCTCTACTTCGACCGTTTATGTTCAATTGTAGTATGCAGATTTGAGGTACAATGTTGAAATTAAAACATCCCCCAATTTATTTAGTTGATCTGCTTGGATTAATCACTGAATTTTATTGATTTCTTGTTTCGTCATTCATATAGATCTGATACGTGCAGTTGAGCCCATGCACATATTTTTACTGTGACATATATTGTGCCAATGCTGGTATGACTTGAAACTCTTGTAAGAATGGAATCAAGCCCATATTGAACGAAATAAGCAAAACTAATTATGTTCTTTCTTCTAGAAAATAGTAACAAAATATATTTTTCATACTTTTAGTTGTGACTGTGATTCCATTCTCACTATGTCCTTTCATCTTCTAGTATTTGCGTAGTCATGCTGGAGCCATTGATTACGACTTCTATTGTAGTGTTATGTTGGTTTTGTCTTGCCCTAATAAGACAGTTTTAGTTGTATGTAACATTAACACAGTCTAATTTAAGATGTCATATTAGAATATTAAATGTGATTATATATAAACCTTTTTACTCTAAATGAACTAAGCTATTTGAATTTTTCCAGGTGTTTTACTTTATGGTCCACCGGGTACGGGTAAAACATTATTAGCCAGAGCATGTGCGGCACAAACGAAATCAACTTTCCTGAAATTAGCAGGTCCACAACTAGTTCAAATGTTTATAGGCGACGGTGCAAAATTAGTACGAGATGCTTTTGCTTTAGCAAAGGAAAAATCGCCTGCTATTATATTTATTGACGAATTAGATGCTATCGGTACGAAAAGATTTGATTCCGAAAAAGCGGGTGATAGAGAAGTACAAAGAACTATGCTAGAATTATTAAATCAATTAGATGGATTTAGTTCCACGTCCCATATCAAAGTTATAGCAGCTACTAATCGAGTGGACATTTTAGATCCCGCGTTATTGCGATCAGGTATATATTTTCAATCGTAGTGTTATTGAAAATTAATTGTGTATTACAGGTAGATTAGATCGAAAAATTGAATTTCCACATCCAAATGAAGAAGCGAGAGCTAGAATTATGCAAATTCATTCTCGTAAAATGACTGTTAGTCCTGATGTCAATTTTGAGGAATTGGCAAGAACGACTGACGATTTTAATGGAGCTCAATGTAAAGCTGTTTGCGTTGAAGCTGGCATGATTGCATTAAGAAGAAATGCTACAGTTGTTATTCACGAGGATTATATGGATGCTATTATGGAAGTGCAAGCAAAAAAGAAAGCTAATCTTAATTACTATGCATAAATTATTTTAAATAAGTATTTTTTTCTTTTAAAGATACTAACATTTGTATGTCTGCTTGAAATTTGAATTTATATAAATACATTTGTAAGACTATCTTTGTTTATTTTTAAAATTATTACGTAAATATAACCCACTATGGAAAGTGGAAGGAGTTGACGTGACTAACGTTCTTTGAAAAGTCTTTGGTCAAATTCTGAACGTCTATGGTTCAAAAGCTTTTGACTGGGTATTAAATGTTGACTCGTTTCTGTTTCGTTAAAACTCAGTTTCGCAAAATTTTTAAATTTTATTTTTTCTTATTTTAGTTCTTGCTAAATCCTTCAGTTAGGATCCTCCACAGAGGGCGATATTGTAAAAATATTCTTACAAGCAACCCAAAATACAATTACCTACCTACCCAGGCTTAAATTATTTTAATTTTAGTGTTCAAAACAGGTTGAGTATTAAGCGGTTAAGTATTTATGCCATATCATTACAAGGGATTACGGATTACCTTTATTGTTTCCTTTTATTTGCAAAATGTAAACAAGTATGAAAAGGATGTTATTTTATTCTGAATTGGATACCATAAATTTACAAACTAGATTGGTTGTACAATAATAAATGTAACATAATAATGTTTTTCCACTACTAGTTGTATACGCTTGCATTATTACGTATAATAGAAGGCCGTGAAGTTGTACTTTTTTAAGCGCAGGTAAATAATATTTCATTATTAACTAGTAGTTAATAATGAACATATTTACATTTTCTGATAATACTACAACAGTTTCAAAGAAAAAAAGTTTACCAAACTGCGTACCAAGAGCAAGAGATTTTATTTAATGCTAATTTAAGTTTTCAAATCGCTCAATTAATAAATTAATTTGATTTTAAAAAGTAAGTTATTTGAAGTTCGCGCTTAATTAAATGTGAATATTATTGAGTTAAATATGTTTTAGATATAATCAATGCTTAAAATAATAATGTTTTTAAACAATTTAAACAACTTTAGCAATAAAAACTTACGTTATCTGTTTATTTTGTGTTTTAAATCACAATTAAGAATTACGTCAAAATTAATTCTATTAAACTAATGACAACTGTCAGAGTTACTGACTTGATTTTTAATTTAAAATTAATATCTTAAATTTTAAATTTGATTTAGTAACAGGTAGAAAGGTTTTAATAATTCTAGTAGTGGAAAAAATTGTATATATAACACGGTTGAGAAGTTCATTATAACCTTTGCGCGATTTATATCCCTCGACGCTTCGCGTCTCGCGATATAATCTATCGCTTAGGTTATAATGATGCACTTCTCAACCTTGATATATAATATACTATTTTCCACTACTAGTTGTATACTGCTTGCATTATTACGTATAATAGAAGGCCGTGAAGTTGTACTTTTTAAGCGCAGGTAAATAATATTTCATTATTAACTAGTAGTTAATAATGAACATATTTACATTTTTCTGATAATACTACAACAGTTTCAAAGAAAAAAGTTTACCAAACTGCGTATCAAGAGCAAGAGAGATTTTATTTAATGCTAATTTAAGTTTTCAAATCGCTCAATTAATAAATTAATTTGATTTTAAAAAGTAAGTTATTTGAAGTTCGCGCTTAATTAAATGTGAATAGTATTGAGTTAAATATGTTTTAGATATAATCAATGCTTAAAATAATAATGTTTTTAAACAATTTAAACAACTTTAGCAATAAAAACTTACGTTATCTGTTTATTTTTGTGTTTTAAATCACAATTAAGAATTACGTCAAAATTAATTCTATTAAACTAATGACAACTGTCAGAATTACTGACTTGATTTTTAATTTAAAATTAATATCTTAAATTTTAAATTTGATTTAGTAACAGGTAGAAAGGTTTTAATAATTCTAGTAGTGGAAAAAATTGTATATATAACACGGTTGAGAAGTTCATTATAACCTGCGCGATTTATATCCCTCGACGCTTCGCGTCTCGCGATATAATCTATCGCTTAGGTTATAATGATGCACTTCTCAACCTTGATATATAATATACTATTTTCCACTACTAGTTGTATACGCTTGCATTATTACGTATAATAGAAGGCCGTGAAGTTGTACTTTTTTAAGCGCAGGTAAATAATATTTCATTATTAACTAGTAGTTAATAATGAACATATTTACATTTTCTGATAATACTACAACAGTTTCAACGAAAAAAAGTTTACCAAACTGCGTACCAAGAGCAAGAGATTTTATTTAATGCTAATTTAAGTTTTCAAATCGCTCAATTAATAAATTAATTCGATTTTAAAAAGTAAGTTATTTGAAGTTCGCGCTTAATTAAATGTAAATATTATTGAGTTAAATATGTTTTAGATATAATCAATGCTTAAAATAATAATGTTTTTAAACAATTTAAACAACTTTAGCAATAAAAACTTACGTTATCTGTTTATTTTTGTGTTTTAAATCACAATTAAGAATTACGTCAAAATTAATTCTATTAAACTAATGACAACTGTCAGAATAACTGACTTGATTTTTAATTTAAAATTAATATCTTAAATTTTAAATTTGATTTAGTAACAGGTAGAAAGGTTTTAATAATTCTAGTAGTGGAAAAAATTGTATATATAACACGGTTGAGAAGCTCATTATAACCTGCGCGATTTATATCCCTCGACGCTTCGCGTCTCGCGATATAATCTATCGCTTAGGTTATAATGATGCACTTCTCAACCTTGATATATAATATACTATTTTCCACTACTAGTTGTATACGCTTGCATTATTACGTATAATAGAAGGCCGTGAAGTTGTACTTTTTTAAGCTCAGGTAAATAATATTTCATTATTAACTAGTGGTTAATAATGAACATATTTACATTTTCTGATAATACTACAACAGTTCCAAAGAAAAAAAGTTTACGAAACTGCGTACCAAGGGCAAGAGATTTTGTTTAATGCTAATTTAAGTTTTCAAATCGCTCAATTAATAAATTATTTTGATTTTAAAAAGTAAGTTATTTGAAGTTCGCGCTTAATTAAATGTGAATATTATTGAGTTATATATGTTTAGATATAATAATGCTTAAAATAATAATGTTTTTAAACAATTTAAACAACTTTAGCAATAAAAACTTACGTTATCTGTTTATTTTTGTGTTTTAAATCACAATTAAGAATTACGTCAAAATTAATTCTATTAAACTAATGACAACTGTCAGAATTACTGACTTGATTTTTAATTTAAAATTAATATCTTAAATTTTAAATTTGATTTAGTAACAGGTAGAAAGGTTTTAATAATTCTAGTAGTGGAAAAAATTGTATATATAACACGGTTGAGAAGTTCATTATAACCTGCGCGATTTATATCCCTCGACGCTTCGCGTCTCGCGATATAATCTATCGCTTAGGTTATAATGATGCACTTCTCAACCTTGATATATAATATACTATTGTTGTATTACCGGGGATTATGATTTTACAGTATAGTTATATTGAATAACAATAGAAGTATGTTGGGTTGTCTATAGTACAGAAATTTAATGTTTATAATTATGAAATTTTAATTGTCATTTTCTATAAAATGGGTTCATTTTAAAACTTGAAATTTTCGCAAAATATCGAGAAACACTTAACTTAGGAATTGTGATAGGTTTCGATCGATTTTAGCTAATAACTAGTAAAATATTCTCATTTTTATTGAAATCGGACGTAATTATGAAATTAAAATTGTGATACAAAAGTTATCAAAAAACCTACAGTTATAAATTATAGAAGAAGTCCTATCAACAATATATATCAGTACATTTGCAAAAAAAAAATTTAATATTTTTATTATTAAGGCAGATAATGACAAATAACCGATCTTCGTTGTTTTTAAAAGCAGAAAAAAAATTTTAATCAAGAATTACAGCTCTCACATTTACAATTAATTGACGTAGTGACATTAGTAACAACCTTTTATTTAAAAAAGTTTTGAGGCATTTATAAATTTTATTTTTATCGGGCTACAGCCTCCTTAAATTGCAGCGCTTTTATGATTTATTGAAATGTGCATGGTAATTTTTAGGCATATTAGTTTTAAAAAAAAAGTAAGCTTCCACCACAGTTGCGAATTTTCTAGTGTATTAATTACTATTTTTCCTCGGAGTTTTTTAAATTCACTTTTAGTTGATAATATAATTAAGTTTTATTTATACTCAAACTTAGAACCAGTAAAGGGTTTTCTAACTCTTGAGACATGAAAGTATTACGTAAAGTATGATATAATTTAGTTCTATAGTATTTTCTTTGCTAGCCAAAATAGAAATAAATTAATTTCAAAATTAACACTTTATTAATACAGACAAGTCTTTCCTTTTTATAGTTAATTTAAAACAATAACAATAAAAATTACATAATCATTAGACTAAGCACAGCAATTAAATATAACAGCCTTTCATACATTTAACTTTTTTTGTAGTGATTCTTTTACGTATGTCAAATCTAACAACGAAAATTATAGATACTAAAAAAAGCCTTTATTAAAACCTATTGGACAGTTATGTACAGTGTGTATTGGTTTTTTAGTACATTATCGGTGTTACGCAACAGGTTGTTGCTGTTGTAAAGGTCCTTGTGGTCTTCGAAAATATAAAATTACTCCTAATATTCCTGCTAGTGTTGTGATTAGGTAAAGATCCCAGTTTGAACCGAATAATTCGTTGATGTCGGTTAACCAGAATGAACTCTGAAAAGAGGAAAGTTTTTAGTACTTATAACTACTAATTTGTTTCATCAAACCTCTTTTAGACCCTCAACATTGAACATTACATTAAGTTTTAAAAGTGCCAACGTTACGGGTACTAAAGCATCTACACTTGTTTCAGCAGCCAAGTCATAACAACGTTTGGCTAAATGCATATCTTTAACCATACCCAATCCTTGTTCATGCATGTAGCCTAGATTGAACATTGCTTGAGCATTAGGCTGCTGTTCCGACGCAATGCGATAATGTGATGCTGCTGTTTCGTAGTCAACAGCAGTGCCTAATCCATAATAGTAGTAATCGCCAACCTTGACCTAAAACCGTGGTTATTTATTTTTCCGATTTATAAATGCACTCAGAAAATGCTAACCTGTGCAGCAGAATAACCTTGAGCTGCTGCACGTCCCCAATACAACAAAGCCCTAACGTACGCTTCATTGCTACTCATCATTGGCACTTCGTTCCTGTCCAATAAAAAGGCTGCGTTGCTTTGTGCTACTTCATAACCTAATTCGGATAGAAGTGCGTATTGTGTGAACGATTCATCATATCTACCATCTCTATAGTCTGTATGTGCCTAAAAATGATAATTTTGTGGATGTAAAAATATTTATTAATTTACAAAAAGGAATAAAATAAAAACATAAATATTTATACAGTACAGTCCCGCTATTCCGAACAGAGTGATTTTTTTAAACTTAAAAACAGGAGAAATCGAAGACGTTTGTGAAAAAACGTACATTTATTGTTATACAAAGAAGTTACATTGAAGTTAAAGCTTTAAGCTTGTTGTGTCCCATAGAGTTTCAGCTTCTTCAAGTTCTACTTCCTAATTAAATTTCAGAGTCAGACTTATGGAATTATTTGCTATTATTTTCGGTTCTATATACTTAGCCTCAAGTGTAAACATCTAGCATTTGTCTATATCAAATTTATTTAAATCATAAATACGTTCACCAATATAATAAAATAATAACAAACATTGTGCTAATTTAATTTTAAAAAAATGCGTAATAAAATTACCTGCATAAGTAGTTCTCCCCATTTTCCACGTTCAGCAACATTTTTAAAGAACTCAACGGCAGTTGGACACGATCGCATCATTCCAGTTCCTTGAGCATGCATTTGGCCTAAATTGTAATATGCCAATACATGGCCCGATTGCGAAGCCAAAGAGAAATACTTATTAGCTAACTTAAAATCCTTTTTAACACCTAACCCGTCTTAATAAGGAAAATAGTCAGTACTACAAATAAATTTTACTCAATTTACTTACTCAAATACATATTCCCTAACTGTAATTGACCGTCGACCCAACCTTTATCAGCAGCAGCTAAAAAATATTTGTGAGCTTTTATATAGTCTTTTTCTACACCCCTTCCATATAAATACATCAGTCCTAATCCACTTTGCCCAACAGGATTATTTAAATCTGATGCTTTTTTAAAATATTTTAGCGCTGACTCATTATCTTGTTTTATGTCGTCACTTCCATCTAAATAGATCTATAAAACATACAACATTCTTTGGGTTTAAACTACATTTGTCAAAAAAAAATGTGATCGCGTTCATTATTATTATACTGACTTGAAAAAGAAATTTGATTTAAAATAAAAACTGACATAGTCTTGAACAGGATTGGAGAGTAGGAGTCAAGGGACCAGCATTAATGTTTAAAAAAATATTTCCTTAATTAAAACTTACTTTTCCTAAATAAGCCATCGCAATAGCATTTCCCGCATTTGCCGCTTGGGTAAAATAATATTTGGCTTTCAAATAATCTAAATCAACACCACGCCCACCTTGATAATGCAACTGACCTAAACCAACCTAAAGATAAATAGATAAAACAACATAACTGAATTGTAAAATGTATACTTGAGCTTGTATGTCTCCTTTTTCGGCTAAGAGCTGATAATATTCAATGAGGTCGTTTTCTAATATACCCGAGGTATATCCATTTTCAAGTTCATCTAATAATCTTACTCGTTGTACTGCTGTTCCACCACCGAACGAAACACCTTGAGATACTGTGATTAATAATCAGTATTATTCCAAAAAAATACCTTAACGCGTCTATACCTTTATCAGCAACGATTCTGTAATAATCAAGAGCTTTTTCACAACTAGGTGCAACAGTAACTCCAGACCAGTATCGATACCCTAGGGCCATTTGAGCCCAGGTATTGCCATCTAAAGCGGCAAATGTATAATATACTAATGCTTTTGCTTGACTAACGTGAACACCAAGGCCGGTTGCATATAAAAATCCTAAACACATATTAAATTAATAACCGGTTTACAGTGTTTTAAAAAAGTTGTCCTGGATTTGTATAGTCAGATCCCATACAATTACAAAAGTTCGTATAAAAATCATGTTCCAAAAACGACTATATAAGGCATTGCAAGATCGTTTGTACCCATAAATTCATTTTATAGTCAAGTAATTATGTCTTTTATTATAATAATTTTGGTTAAATTATATATACTAAGTTAACGCTTGCTTCAATTGAAGAAATGTGATTATACATACAGCCAAGTTATATATTTGTACATTGTGTATATTATGTTTAAAACAGAAACATTGTACAGTCTTAATCTAGTACATTCCACTGTATTCTTGTACAACTAATAATTTCTATTTGCTTTGACGACTATATTACCGTTTATCAAATTTCAAACTCAAATACCATTAAGAATTTTTATAATTAGGACGGTGTTATATTTTAATTGTACCGATTTTTTTTTTAAGTTTTGCTTATAGTGTTATAAATTCTAATTGAATACGTTAGAACCCCAAGACGAAAGTACGATGACTAACAATTTTGGGCTCATGGATGACTGCTCTTAAACGATTTGCGTGACGTAGTGACAGAAACGATTTCCTAAGACAAACTTCAATAAATTGAACAATGGCGATTATATTGATAACGTAATTTTGCAAACATTACCAATATTGAGAAAAGCAAGTAAAACGTCTTTAAAGACTAGTAATTTAAACAAGAGATTAACTAGCATTTGAATTGGAGTGTGACTTCAAAGAAACGTCACAAGAATGGTTCAGATTTATTTGTTGAAACACAGACAATGTTTGACAATAACCTAGCAAATTGATACTGCAAAGATTTGAAACAAAAACCGTATACCATAAAATAATACTCGCAAATGCAATCAAAACTGATGTAGACAAATTATTCAATTTCCATATTGATGGAATACCTGGCCCAATATTTAGAGATGGGAAGAATTGAATAATACTTGACGAAGACCTTATTGAAAGGATTCTTAGAAATTTCTCTACAGTCAAAGACAACACAAAATGTTTTAATTATGGCCAGTGGAATTATGTGAGAGCGGTTTGTCACATG
Organism: Aquatica leii; assembly: GCA_035610365.1. NCBI lineage: Eukaryota > Metazoa > Arthropoda > Insecta > Coleoptera > Lampyridae > Aquatica > Aquatica leii. Next base: position 56,132,812 of record CM069432.1, read on the forward strand.
AAAGCACAGGTATAGTGTTACGAATATAAATGTCACAGACAGACAGCAGAAAGCTTAATAATAAAATTATTTAATTTCTTTAAGATGATATGCGAAGAATGAGAAGATATGACCAATGAAAAAACAGTAATCGAAGATATATGTTGAAAGCAATTATAGTATGGTACAGAGATGTTAGTGAGAAAAAGAACTAAAATAAATAATTAAATGAATACTTAAAAAAAAGTGAAGAAGAAACGCCTTAAAAACAGTATAAGTAAAGCAATGTTGGATAAAAATCAGATTCGCAACCTACTGTAGAACTGAATATATATCAACTTACATTGGAGCTTACAAATTGAAAACGCACGCAGTTTCTGTTCAACTTAACAGAATACATACCAAGACCCATGTGTCCATCGGGATGACCTTTTTCCGATAGTTCGAAGAATATTTTTTTGGCACTTTCTATATTTTGTTTTAAAGGATTTCCAAAAAGCACTGCCCATGCGACTAAAGCTTTAGCATCAACATTTCCTCTATCAGCAGCTGCCGACAATAACGAGTATACTTCTTTTTTATTAGGACGAGTTTTATTTAAAAGAGCAATCGCATTTTCATAAATACCCTTTGCTTCTATTTCTTCAGACGTTAGTTCAGGTTCTTTTAATAAATGCTCCGGTAAAGGAGGAATATTTTCATCTTCAATTGTGGTTTCAATTTCTTGATTATCTGTCACTATTGTATACTTTAACCCATCAATTTCTTGTACCATTTTTTGCAACCACTTGGCTTGTTTAAGTATGAGTAAATCAGCGGCATCATTTGATTCTTCTTCAGATTTTATGCTACCTAAAAATGAAATATTAATTTTATTAAACTAATTATGATATAACTGTACTTGTATCACGTTCTTTCGATAAATCTGGTGCCGGAACAATTTTTAAAGCACTTCCTCCATCAGTATCTTTAATACTCGATATAAATTCTTTACCATCTTCATCTTCAACTTTTTTTTTCTTTTCTGAAGGTGGACCTTCTAAAGAGCCTTCAGAAAGTTTATAACAAGGGATCGTTAGGAAAATAAGTAGAAATGTTTTATATCTCATAATGAATTAACTAATAACATAAATTTGTGTTCATCTTTCGTCTTATCACTTACGTGTCCGTAAAACGTCATAAAGTATACAAATAATTTTAGGTTAGTGAAATCATTTGAATTTTGAGTTACAATTTTTTTATATGCTTTGTACAATCGTAAGCATATTTTTAATGTTTCTTCGATTTACATAATAAACCACTTTTATTAAGGTTAATTTAAGTTGTTTCTGTATAGCGGACAATACATAACAATTAAGTTAGTAACAATTGGTAACAATCCTAACCAATCCTAACAATTAAAATAGAAGAAATAGAGGTAATCTGACGTACGCTGACGTACACTCCATACACCAAATACTTTGACTTTTTACATACACTTATAACCAGCTGAAATTTTTTAAAATTCATAAACCTAAATTTAAAAAATGTTATAATACAGTTACGAATAAGCAATAATAGTTTAGATAATATAATAATCTTTAAATAAAAAAAACTATAACAAATACGTTTTAAGGCACGGATTGTACCTTTTAGTAATATAGTCAATATAGATTAAATAGATTCCAGTTCCGAGTCGGTACCACAGTGGTCGAAAATATGGGTACCGATTCCAGTACTAGTTCTACACATTTTAAAATAGTGATTCCGGTTTCGATTCCAGGATTTTTAGGTTCTATATGGATTCTAAAAAGTTTCATAAAAAAATGACAAATTTTCTATAAAAATTTGTTTAATTAAATTATGAATGAATGAATATATAATTTAATGCTTATACTGAGATGGTTCAATTTAAATTTAAATTCAGAAAGACGCGCGTAATTACGTAAGCATCGTCAGCTAGCGGGAAAACTAAAAATCTTAAATTGCGCATGTACTTCTTAAAAGGGTGGGAGACTTTTAAGGGTACGACACGGGGAAACGGCCGGGAGCAAGAAGGGTGAATCTCGTTCGAGATAGCAATGCGCGTTTTTACCCTAAAAAGTTTCTTTGTATAATTTGTGTTTTTGTTTTGTCAATTTTTGTAAATTGCTAGGTATGTATGTAAAATAATTTTAATTTATGTAAGTCTGCCTGTTTTTGTATTTGTGCTTTAAACGTGAACCAGGGTAGTTTTTGCCCTTGTTCCCTTTGTTTGAAAAGCTAGCGTGGGTCGCCATTTTATAGTACCGTTACTTTCCCTTATATATTTCTTTTATTTTTCTCTGTGCCAATTTATGTTTTCTTTTAAAAACTGTGTTTAAACAAAACGATTTTATTTTACAATGAAAATTTTATATAAACTTGCTCAAGTCGCCTACCGAATGGCGGGGCACGTTTTATGGTAACTTTCTTTTGTTTGATTATTGCTCGTATGTTTTATGAATGGCTCAAATGGCTAGAAGTTAGAATTGTTTATATTATGATATTCATACATTCATGACGGGAAATAACCATATGTACGGTAATTGGTGTAAATACCGTTGTTTGAATTGCCTTGTCGAATGTAAACATAATATTTTATTTACCGTGAGGGGCATACAACATGTGGCTGCAGGTAGTTCTCATACTATGAGGACCCTGTGTATTTTTTTGTGAAGTAGCGTATCCTAAGTCTATGGTATAGACAGGTGCCTGCTTCGATATATGTATTAAAGTGATGAGGTTGCTTCCATGATAATGGGCCCTACATTTTATAAGATTTGTTTGATATTATTGTGTGTTTATTATATGTGTATTTTGTGTATTATATGTGTATTTTTTGGCCCTTGTTTGTTTGTCCCGACCAATCAACTAATAGCTGAATTGCATCCGTAACCCAGGACTTCAGTACCTACCGATAGGCCGTCGGTTAACTAACCCTTCTTCAGTTTAGTATGATGATGTACGTGCATGTGTTTATGTGTCGGGATTTAAATCTGTTACCGTACTGGCTTATCCGAACATTTTGTTTAAACTCACAACATTCTAACTTCTAGATTGACGGTGTAATTTCATTTATCTGAAAAAAGGTTACAATAAAACGAGCAACGTACATAATTACTTGTTAATTTAATTTGCTACTGTGTTATTTTGATTTGACCCAATTGTAATCTATTCATCGCCTGTTAAAATATTGTATAGCTAGCTGAAGCATTTATGCTGTTTGCTTTTATTAATTCATAATTTACTTCTTTTTATTGTGTATCTTGAAACATAATCTCTTCAAAGGAAGTTAGTTTATTAGTAAAACTTCCATAATAGTAACTTACAAAACCGAATTGCAAATTAACCTCACTTTTCAGTTTACATGGCTTTGTTGCCAAACTTCTATTAGTTTCGCTGTGTTGCCATACTTGCTAAAAGTACTTAAAAGACAAGTAATTTCTTTTACACATTGTTGTATAATGTATTAGCTGATTCTTTATAAAAATTGTTAATTGGCATATTAATTATGTAATTTATTTGTATTAACACTCCGTCCAAGGACCGGAGGGGTTTCTTCGCTCTGTTCTTCCCCTCCTACGACGGGTCCCACCGAACAGGCACGGTCTCGGTTAAAATTTAGAGTTAAACTCGAATAAAAATTACGATTCATTTTTTTTATTGTGTGTTTTATTTAACCTACAACAGCCTTCCCACATATCGAGAGTAAGCAGTGTATAACGAACTTAATACAACGTAGGCAGAAGGGGGGGGGGGGTAACTAGACGATCACAGCCACAGCGAGATGTCGCTACTTTTTGTTTGTTCGCGGGTTTTAAATTTTAAACGCGAGTGGGTTACATCACAGATTTTGGCGCCGCGACCAGGATACACTGTTATATGAAATCGATGAGGAAGGCTGTTAGGGTTGTTAAATTGTTTTTATGTGCAAATACTTGGCGAGTAAATTTTTCAGGTTCGTAAAATGAGAATTTCACTAACTGGTCTGACTGTCTTTGAAATGGTTACATAATATGTGAAGCAACAACAGGTACAATTGGACTTTATGGCGAACCGACGATACCGAGAATCTGGTTGGCTATGATTACTTGACGTGTGGTATCCTACTCATCTCGTCTGGACAACTATAACAGCGGTCGTTCAGGTATAAAATGTACAATTTACTAGTTTCGCTAGATTTGTCACTTTGTCAACTATTCTAGTTTGCAACGCAACGTTTTGTCTTTTTTTTTTTTGAAAAGCAGTGTTACCATCTTTCTACTCATTAGGCCTCAAGAAAATTCATGCATTAAATTTGTCTAGTTAAGCTTTGGTACCAGCTATACACAATTCTGTTTTTAGTTTGATCTAGAAGGACGAATTCAATCATTTCTTGCTTGCAGTTATAATATCGGTTTTTTATAGTGCCAGGTTTTCAATTGATAAAGAAAAAAATTTGTACATAATTAACGAGTAGTTGTTTTGCAAACGCGTTTAATTGAGTAGATTTGAATGAGATTATTTGGTCTAAGGTTCAGTGTTCGAAAAGATTGTATGTCAAATTAGTAACCTGAAGGTCAACAGCGCTCCAAAACAAAAATAGGTTTACGTAATAGGGTTTCTGTCAATGGTCGCTACTATATGTAAATGAATTTGTTAAGGTGAATTTCTACAAACCTTTTGATGCTCTTCTTTTCAAATCGAAAATCGCTTTTGAACTTATGGAACAGTTGTTTACGGCTACGAAATCGTTATGGTCTGTACTATTCACATATCGCAATAGCTACATCTTTTCGATTACCTACCGATCTCACCTGGCTTGATTAACTTTTCGTAGTTGTCGAACATTCCTTCACCGAATTAATTTGAATGCCGTAGAAAAGTTTTTCTAAAGAATAGTAAGAAGGTGTTGTTTCCTTGGAATACTTGTTAGTGTTGTCACCCAGTATTTTTGGTTTTGTATGCAGTTTCTTCGCGAAGATGACGTTCGGCGCAATCACACTCACAAATCGAAAGTGTTCTAGCCTACTGGGCAACACATTCGTGACAGGCCATGATAGATCATTAATTTTCCAATTCTGTTGCCTAGGGGCGGGTGCGTCTTTTAGAGAAGATGAATTTGGTATATGACCAAGGTTAGGTTTATCATCGTACTGTTTAGCACGGTCTTCGTACGTGTTCTACACATTCTTGCGCAGTTTAGCTTACCAATGGTAGTGTGAGTGTTCTGGAGTTGAACATCTTCTTAGAAAATTCGTTATAGGTAGTGGGCAATCAACTACGAGGTTAACAGTAAAAAAGATGCTATGTCACTTTTGGTAGGTTTGGTATGTTATGGCTGCAGCTAGTTTCCATAATGAAAAGCATTTTGAGGGAAAATAGTTTTGTGAGCACCGTCTTATAATTCCAGTAGCTTTGCTAGCTCCATGGATAAGTCAGTTATCAAGTAGGCGGGTCCGATTCTAGGTCCTTAAGGTACTTATTCGTCTATTTATCTTTGAGGTTGATTAGTTAAGCAGCATGATTGCCAAATAAATGTTTACAAGGATCTTTTGGAATATTGGTTGTTACAGTAAGTCGTTTATAGTGGTTTCAAACAGTTGAAATACATGGGTTTGATTGACGAGGGGCGTAACCTTCTTAAGTATTAGAGATCGTAAGCTTGATGCTAGGAACCGAATCCAGAAGAAATTTTACCAAGTAACCAAGGACTGGCTCTAAAAGTAAAGACTGTTGTGAAAGAATTGAAGTACGCATGATTTTGTATTAACTTTGCGGTGTTGTGTCGTTTTTTTCGTAGGTAAGCTTCTACGAAGAGCCGATATAAGTGCGCTCATAACTGGTAGCTAGCGGTCAGTAGTTAAAACTAAGTTAAGAAAAGCTTAAAGAAAGAAGAAAAACTATGTTTTCAATGCTTCTGAGAAAAGCATTTACAAGTTTTGGTTGTTTTTGATTTATACATATCCTTGCATGGTCGGTGTTCAAAATGTGTACTCGCTGTAGATTATTTATTATAAGGGTTGTATCATTGAGAATGGTTATAACGAGCTTAATTTAAAATTGTATTATTGTTATGTATTGTTTTGCTAATCACATCTTTTTTTTCATGTACCGGATGGGAGGACGACCTATTGCGAAATGGAGAGGGAGTGTTGGAAAACTGTCGGCCATCCTGGGCAGCTGCCCGACACTATTCCAAAGGGGCGTATGAGATGGTTCAATTTAAATTTAAATTCAGAAAGACGCGCGTAATTACGTAAGCATCGTCAGCTAGCGGGAAAACTAAAAATCTTAAATTGCGCATGTACTTCTTAAAAGGGTGGGAGACTTTTAAGGGTACGACACGGGGAAACGGCCGGGAGCAAGAAGGGTGAATCTCGTTCGAGATAGCAATGCGCGTTTTTACCCTAAAAAGTTTCTTTGTATAATTTGTGTTTTTGTTTTGTCAATTTTTGTAAATTGCTAGGTATGTATGTAAAATAATTTTAATTTATGTAAGTCTGCCTGTTTTTGTATTTGTGCTTTAAACGTGAACCAGGATAGTTTTGCCCTTGTTCCCTTTGTTTGAAAAAGCTAGCGTGGGTCGCCATTTTATAGTACCGTTACTTTCCCTTATATATTTCTTTTATTTTCTCTGTGCCAATTTATGTTTTCTTTTAAAAACTGTGTTTAAACAAAACGATTTTATTTTACAATGAAAATTTTATATAAACTTGCTCAAGTCGCCTACCGAATGGCGGGGCACGTTTTATGGTAACTTTCTTTTGTTTGATTATTGCTCGTATGTTTTATGAATGGCTCAAATGGCTAGAAGTTAGAATTGTTTATATTATGATATTCATACATTCATGACGGGAAATAACCATATGTACGGTAATTGGTGTAAATACCGTTGTTTGAATTGCCTTGTCGAATGTAAACATAATATTTTATTTACCGTGAGGGGCATACAACATGTGGCTGCAGGTAGTTCTCATACTATGAGGACCCTGTGTATTTTTTTGTGAAGTAGCGTATCCTAAGTCTATGGTATAGACAGGTGCCTGCTTCGATATATGTATTAAAGTCGCGGTAGGTTGCTTCCATGATAATGGGCCCTACATTTTATAAGATTTGTTTGATATTATTGTGTGTTTATTATATGTGTATTTTGTGTATTATATGTGTATTTTTTTGCCCTTGTTTGTTTGTCCCGACCAATCAACTAATAGCTGAATTGCATCCGTAACCCAGGACTTCAGTACCTACCGATAGGCCGTCCGGGTTAACTAACCCTTCTTCAGTTTAGTATGATGATGTATGCGTGCATGTGTTTATGTGTCGGGATTTAAATCTGTTACCGTACTGGCTTATCCGAACATTTTGTTTAAACTCACAACATTCTAACTTCTAGATTGACGGTGTAATTTCATTTATCTGAAAAAGGTTACAATAAAACGAGCAACGTACATAATTACTTGTTAATTTAATTTGCTACTGTGTTATTTTGATTTGACCCAATTGTAATCTATTCATCGCCTGTTAAAATATTGTATAGCTAGCTGAAGCATTTATGCTGTTTGCTTTTATTAATTCATAATTTACTTCTTTTTATTGTGTATCTTGAAACATAATCTCTTCAAAGGAAGTTAGTTTATTAGTAAAACTTCCATAATAGTAACTTACAAAACCGAATTGCAAATTAACCTCACTTTTCAGTTTACATGGCTTTGTTGCCAAACTTCTATTAGTTTCGCTGTGTTGCCATACTTGCTAAAAGTACTTAAAAGACAAGTAATTTCTTTTACACATTGTTGTATAATGTATTAGCTGATTCTTTATAAAAATTGTTAATTGGCATATTAATTATGTAATTTATTTGTATTAACACTCCGTCCAAGGACCGGAGGGGTTTCTTCGCTCTGTTCTTCCCCTCCTACGACGGGTCCCACCGAACAGGCACGGTCTCGGTTAAAATTTAGAGTTAAACTCGAATAAAAATTACGATTCATTTTTTTTATTGTGTGTTTTATTTAACCTACAACAGCCTTCCCACATATCGAGAGTAAGCAGTGTATAACGAACTTAATACAACGTAGGCAGAAGGGGGGGGGGGTAACTAGACGATCACAGCCACAGCGAGATGTCGCTACTTTTTGTTTGTTCGCGGGTTTTAAATTTTAAACGCGAGTGGGTTACATCACAATACCTCGACTGTATCAATTAGTTACTATTATAGAAACATTTAATTGTATTAAAAACAAATCATTAATGTTTTTCTGCTTCTTTTCTGAAGCGCCATTCTCATATAATAATCATTTATGACTTTCAGTTTGGATGTACTTGAAATACTAGGAACTCAACTTTTTTAATAAATTCCAAAGACGAAATGGATTTATTTGTATAAACAAGTACATAGGTAATTAAATTTTTAGTACCATATTTTACTTATAATTTATTATTTCCAAACAGATAATTTTTTCTTGCAACTGATCTTTCAATATAGGTTTACTAAAACATTTGATTTCAATGGATAAAGGATAATCTTAAGTGCAGAAAGTAAACGTATTTATGATTTTCTCAAAACTGCAATATGTTTACATTGCGGTTTACTCGCAGCAGTTCAGTATTATAATTGTTTAAAGGTACATATATTTTTGTGTAATTTATTTTTCTTTTTTGCATACAGATAGGTCGTTTTTTTTCAACACATTTAGAACCGAAATCTGAAACCGAAAAATACCGGCTCTTCTATTTCGGTATATAGGTTCCAACTCCGGTTTCGATTCCAGACTGAATTAAAATATAGGTTTCAATTCCGGTTTCGGTTCTGCTACAATCAATCGATTCCGATTTCGGTTCTTTTTGGTTCCGGTTTAATCCCTGTTTTAAGGTAATTTTGGATCTAGTTAGAAAATCTGCAAAAGTAACCATTATATAGCTTGTTACGAGAAAAACTTTTAAATTAATTAAGACAGTTTTTGCAAAAGTTTCAGAATGGTGTGTGTTTTAGCTACTTTAACCAGCATTAAGTTTGTGATGCTTGGTATAGTACATACTATAATATATATTTATTCACACCTCAACAGCTTTACCTCAAACTTTTTTAATGCAAATACACTGAATATAATCTGCATATGTTTTACGGTGGAGTACTATTGACTGTGTTTGTATTAAAGCTTTCTATATTTTCTTCGTGTTTTACAAACTACAGAGTTTAAATAACTAATGCAGAAAAACAAAAAAGTACTCATATGGTTACGTGTAACGTTACAAAACGACTATTAACGTAAAAGTGATATAATAAAAATGCGATCTGATTGTCTGGAATCATTGCTGGAATGTATAAATAAATGTTTTTGTATTCTTTCTGCATTCCGTATTATTATTCTTTTTTTAGTACACTGTACACATGATATAAATCTTATAATCTATCTAAGATTTTTTAGTTAGAGCTATATTTTCATATTGACTATACACACCAGCTAGCAATAGCGAACCTCTTTTACCATTTTATATCAAGTATGCAATAAAGTTCAAAACATAGTTCAAACGAGTATGTAAAACGTTCTGTAGTTTATATTATTTTTATAGTAGTTCAGATAATTTATTTGTTCGTTAGAAAACATAACTTTACATTTTTCTTTAGTCTTTAGCATAGGTCTTTAGGTTTCTTAATTATTAATAAACTACATAATGACAACAGAAGAAAAGAAAGACCAAATTCAAGAGTTCAAACTTGAACCCGACTCAGAACTGCGCTTTGAATTAGAATCCAAGACTGAAAAAGTTTATATAACCTTAAAATCTGGATTTGCTGAAGTATTTGGAACAGAATTAGTTAAAGGAAAGGCATACGAGTTTACAGCAGGAGCAAAAATCGCAGTTTTTTCTTGGCAAGGTTGCGTTATTGAATTAAAAGGAAAAACCGATGTAAGTTATGTTGCTAGAGAAACACCAATGGTGATATACTGCAATTGCCATGCAGCTTTAGAAATAATGAGGTCTGATGCTGAAAAAGAAAATAAAAAAGGACCAATTACAATGTTAGTTGGACCTTGTGATGTCGGTAAATCAACATTGTGTCGTATATTATTAAATTATGCAGTCAGAATGGGACGAAGACCTCTTTTCGTTGACTTAGATGTTGGACAGGGACAGATATCAGTACCAGGTACAATAGGTACAGTTGTTTTCAATTATGTATTTTTATATACAATACTAAATGAGAAAATTTTAGGAGCCTTATTAATTGAAAGACCAGCTTCTTTAGATGAGGGCTTTTCTCAAGAGGCACCATTAGTTTATAACTTTGGACATAAATCTCCTACAATAAATAGTACATTGTATAACATGTTATACACGCAGTTAGCTGCTTCAGTTAAAGAGAAAATAGAGGCACACAAAAAAAGTATTATTGTATTTATTATTATTCAACTAACTTTTAAGAAAAGGGTATCATTATTAAAAATAATGTGATGTGATTTCTTCTATAGTACATTGGTTTCTGTTGTTTGAATTGAGTTTTTGTTTGTCGAAGGTTGGTTGTTGAAAAACACTTGTGTAACAGATCGAGATATATATTTCTAAGTATTTGTTTAGTTAAAGAGTTGATATGTTGAGTTGTATGTGTTAGAAACAGTTTCATTTGGCTTAAATATTCGGCAGTTTTGTTGTGTATGAGTGAACTAATCGATCGAGATAGGATGGGTTATTCTTGTAATTACTCAATGTCCCTTTAGTGACCATTCATACATTCCCAAGTTATTTAGATTTAAGTTGTTTAACGTATTTGAGATGGGAAAATGCATTGTTAAAAACTTTAAAAGCTGTAGTAAAAATTTTAAAAATAGATTTCCAAAAATTTCTTATCTTATAGGTTGTAAGTAATATTAAATGAAATATAGAAGGATTTTAGCTTTTGTGTGTCCATTGTATATTAACTTGGTAGTAAGTTTTTAATGGTTTTATTGAGTTGTGATTTATTTTACTTCTGACAATTAGTTGCATTATTCATTGAAATTTTACTGTTTTAATTTTTATAAAATTCGTACTTCTAATAGTACCGATAGCAAATTAGTCATAGTTTCTCAGAACCAAAAACAAATTAAAATGCTAAGAATGCTATTTGTAGAAATTGTAGTTATGTTGGTAATTATATATAATAATAAATATAATTTATTTTACAGCGAAAGCGTCTGGCGTGATTATCAACACATGTGGTTGGATAAAGGGTGCAGGTTACAAAGAAGTAACACAAATAGCTAGAACATTTGAAGTTGATATAATTTTAGTGCTAGATCAAGAAAGATTGTACAACGAATTAGTTCGAGATATGCCTACATTTGTGAAAGTTGTATATTTACCTAAAAGTGGAGGAGTAATTTATACTTTGCATAACACGTTAGAAAAAGACCTATTTTGATTTTTATTACAGGTGGTAGAACGTTCGCAAGCAGCTCGTAGTGAAAATAGAGATCTCAGAATTAGGGAATATTTTTATGGATCTCCAAAGAATTCAGTGTATCCGCATTCGTTCGATATAAAATGGTCGGAAGTCAAAATTTTTAAAATTGGTGCTCCTGCATTACCTGATTCATGTTTACCATTAGGGATGAAAGCTGAAGATCATTTGACTAAAGTTGTTACGTTAGCTCCTAATCCTGGTATACTACATCATCTTTTAGCGGTTAGTTACGCTACTAAAGAAGAAGAAATTATTTTGTCGCACGTTGCCGGCTTTGTTTGCGTGTAAGTATAAATACAAACTAGAAGATTTTTGATTTTTTACATAATATACTCTTAGAACAAATATCGACACAGAACGTCAAACATTAACGATGTTGTCTCCTCAACCAAAACCATTGCCTAACAATTTTCTTATTTTATCTGAGTTACAGTTTATGGATAGTCATTAAGCTTTAGTTTTATAATTTTTATTATGTATAACCATAAAATATATATTTTACTACAATATACTGTTTTATTATCTACACGTAAACAACTTAGTATTACACAGTTAAACGGTTGATGTTTTAATGCAATTTTTAATTTTTTTTTGTGTAAAAAAAATTAGTAAGAGACATATTATTTTACATATTTTTGAAATTTTAAATAAGAATTATTTATTGTTCTTTTTTTTCAAATTCATCATGAGTATGTCCAAGTGATATCTTATTTTGCAAGTTTAAAACATATGCAAATGGTGAGGTTTTTAATTAACTTACCGTGACAAATATAATGAAAGTAAACACAAGACAAATTTTCAGAATGCTGTTTAAATAAAATCATTTAATAGTACGCATGTGTAGTAATCAGTTTTAAATTTTTCGTCAAAACTACCGGTAATTGATGAAGAGAGATTTTCTTCAATTTTTGCAATTTAAGACTGGGGAAGGGATTGTACTTTTAAAAACTTTTAAGTTAAAAGAAAAGGTTAAGGTTTGGGATAAGAAAGACATTTTGAATTTTTCGTACTTAGTGCGCACTCATCCGGTATTTCCTATTCAGTTCAATTCAAGATAACAACTTGCACTGCACTCGTGCAAGTGTCGTCGTATTCGGATACTTTGCACTGCACTTCTTTGGTGCACGTAAAACTGCACCGTTATTTTCGACCACTGCAAACCGATGCAGTACGATTGTTATAAACTCAAAAATGGCGGTGAAGTTGTATTAGTTAGAATTGTTTGTTATGCACTGAAACAACTGTGTATTTTTACGTTTAATATAAGTATATGTTTGTAATAGTAAATATGACATGATTGATGAACTAATATTTTATCTATGTTTTTTGCAGTAATATTTAATCATGAATGTGTAATTATACGTATAAGTACGCATGTAAAAATTACGTGCTTTTTTACAAATATATTTATAGCAAATATGTTGAAATTTTACACGCACAATAAAGATTTTTACTATGGAAATCATTGGTAATTCTTTTACAAATATTTCTTTCAATGCAGCTTTGAAGACAAACTGCAAGTGTTATTACGACATATGTTGGTAATAGCACACTAAAAATATATAATTTTGTAGATATTGTATGTTAGTTTGACGATGAAACGTTGAAAAATAGAAAACAATCAAGCGACCAATATTTTATTGATTTATTAAGAACAACTATAATAATATTGAACAGAGTGACTACATACCTACTTATTTTATCTTTCTAATTTTTCCATCTTTACAACTACATTGCCAGATGAATTGCTCGTTTGAATATTTCCATTTCAGTATTTTTGAATTTAAATCACCGCATTCTGTCGATGTGCTCTACCATTGCAGTGCAATGACATAACGCAGAGAGAAGATATACTTAGAGGGGAATCTCCTGTATATAAACTTGGAACACAGTTTATGGCGCCCTACAACGGTTGTGGGGAAAACAAATAGCGCGAATTTTAAACTTAATGTGTGGGTGTGGATAGCACCCATTGTTATTAAAATTATTTATTTTGAATGTTTTCTTGTTTTTGAAAGAATAGTTATGAAAATTGTCACTTTTTTATAATTATGCATTAAAAAAGCGACTTATTTTATATAACATTTTTTATTTGCACAAATACTATATAAATAACTTCCAGTTTCATTCGAATCAACACCGTGTGAATATTGTAACAACTTTTCTTTAAAACGAATATGAAAACCTTCAGTTTTTAAATAGTAATAAACGTTAGAATCAAACACGTGTAAAAATAACTTGCATTATTTAGTCGATTTTATTCGAGAAATGCAATTCAGCGTTTTTAGCCTTCAAGGTACGAAAAAGAGGGAAATAAAATTTGCTGTGTTTGTATTTTTTACCGATAATTATTACATAGTGGCCTCTAACGGTTGTGGGGAAAAGTTAAAACGTTATTCCTTTTCTCTCAATTGAAGTTACTCGTCTACAAATACTTTGTTTATGACATAACGGCACCGCACTCGTGCAATAACGAGCGAGTCCTTGTTAATCCGAATACGCTATATAGATAGATTAGTAAATACTTATATATTTGATTTTATTTGAACCATCCTGTATGGCTCGAGGGAATATTTACAATGCAGTCTGAAGAGCAACATTGAAACAACAAAACGATAACTGTGACTAATTTAATAATCAATAAACGCAATTTTTGCAATCTTATTTTTGGCTTAGTTATGTAAAAAAATAAATGTTTTTCAATAAAAAGTAAAAACCAAGTTAAGGCTATCGATCAACGGGAACATATGAATCGGTTCCTTAGTTACTTTCTAATTTTAGTTTTTATCTTTCAAATTCAAGTTGCTCAAATTTAAATAGTTTAAATATGGAACTTATACAAAAACATTTAAAACATTTATTTATTAAACATGTACTTTACAGTTCAAAAAGGAATATAAGTAAATATGTAGACCCAGATAAAACTTCAAAAGCAATTAGACAATGTTTTTTAAATTATTTTATAAATGATCACAGTCATGACTTTGTTCGTTCAAGTCCTGTAATACCTCTCCACGATGCAAGTGTACCTTTTGTTAATGCCGGTATGAATCAAGTAAGTATAATAGAATTGAGTGTAATATTATTCAGTTATTAATAGTTTAAAGGAGTATTTCTGGGAACTCACACATGTCAATATAAAACTGTAGCAAATTCTCAAAAATGTGTTCGAGTAGGAGGAAAACACAACGATTTAAACATTATTGGTTTAGATGGTTATCACCACACTTTTTTTGAAATGCTTGGTAATTGGTCGTTTGGTAAATATTTTAAGGTAAAAAAACCATTACAGAAAATTGTCAATTACATAACTGTTTTAGGAAGAGGCAATTCAATTAGCTTGGGTTCTTTTAACTGAGCATTTTAAAATTCCCAAAGAAGTCTTGTACGTAACTTATTTTGGTGGCGATTCTTCTTTAGGAATTGCTTCTGATTTAGAAACAAAACATTTTTGGAGAAAATTAGGGTAGCAACAAAACAAAAATCGAAAATGTGATTATCATTAAATGTTTTAGTGTTGCAGAAGATAGGATTTTACCTTTTGGTAGTAAAGATAACTTTTGGGAAATGGGACGGGCGGGCCCTTGTGGTTATTGCACTGAAATACATATTGATCGATTAGGACCCGGAAATAGAGCTAAATTTGTTAATAAGGGATTACAAGATTTAACGGAATTGTGGAATATAGTTTTTATACAATTTAATAGGTATCGTAATTTTAGGCAATAGTATAAGAAATTTACTAAACAAGCATTACTACTATTGTTTAATACATTTGAATCGTTCGTTTCAGAAAAAATCTTAGCCATACTTTGAAAAACTTAGTACAGACTAAGGTTGTTTTAGGAATAAACTATTATTTTAAATCTTATTAAAACCGCAGATGCTTTTGGCACTTAAGTTTTTCCGAGAGTTTTTCTAAATTAAATTTGATGTTACCTCTAAAAATACAAGTTGGTGTAATAAACTCAATATGGCCAAAATATGACTTACCTTGTTTCTGAAATAAACGATTAATTTGCATTGTGTTGTGAACCAATTCTTCAAGATTATTTGACTTGTATTGTAAATAATTTAAATTACTTACATGAAAATTCATGATAGGTTTTCTCTGAAGGTTTTTTTGGTTGCATAAGCTCTTAACAGTCAATGGTCTAACACAGCAGCCTATTAGGGGGTCTTGGTTGCTTTCTAAGAAAATGTTATTAGAACTTTCTGGTAATTGCCAGAAAAAATATATTAAGAGGTCTATGGCGCCGCGATGTTTTTGTGGTTTTTCCTATGTAGGTTTTGAATATCTCATATAAATAATAGGGGACTTAGTGAATGTCTCAGCTTTAATCCTGAGTGCATTTTAAATGTTTTTTCCTTTATTTGAACTATTCCTGTTACGTTTTTGTATAAGATTTTTATACTATTTGTTAGTTTTGTTGTTTTTCCTAGACACCTTCATATTTGTCCTCTTTTTACTCTTGTCAAAAGCTGATTTAAGACCCACGAATGCTAAAAACTATTCTCTTCTGGTGTTTGCTTTACCTTCTATAAGTTTCCTTATCACACTAATGTGATCTGTTGTCTGCCTTGCTGTTCGAAACCCTCCTTGTTCATTCTCCATATAATTTCTATTTTTTTACTCAGTCTTGTGCCCAGTATTTTACTGTAAATCTTTTTTGTTGGTTAACCATGCTTTGTTACAGATGTCTTGCATCTATTCTTTCACCTTTCCGCCTCCCCATTTTATCATTTCGGGAGCTATTTGGTCTGGCGCACTTGCTTTTCCTATTTTTAGTCCTTTTATTGCTTTGTTTACCTCTTTGGCAGATATTTCTTCCTGTTGTTCTTCTTCTTCCTCTTGGTTTTCTGTTTGCATCTTTCCTTGATTTTTATTTTTTCTGAATTTGTTTTTATAATGTATTCTCCATGTTTCTAAGTTTTCTTTCTTGTTATTAATTATTTTCCATATTCTGTCTTTTACGAATTTAATGTTTTCGCTTCTTTTTGATTTGAGGGATTTCACTATGTTCCAAATTCTTTCTGTTGTTTCTACTGTGCGTTTTTTTGAATCTCTTCTCTAAATTCTTGCCATGTTCTTGCTTTTGCTCTTTTTACTTCCTCTTTTGCTTCGTTCCTTCTTTTGTTATATTTTTCTTTGTTAGTTTTTTTTCACGCTTTTTTCTTACTGACAATTTTTTGTTTCACTTCTTTACTCCACTCTCTAGTTTGCTTTGTACATGGTTGTATTGTTTTTTTCCACATATTTCTTTAGTTATTTGTATTATTGTTGTTTTAAGCATTTCCCATGTCTCATTTACGTCCATTTCTTATTTCTGTTCTTCGTATTGATTCAATTTTTCTTCAAGTTTTCTTTGTTATTTTTGTTGTATTTTGTTTTCTCGTAGTTTTCCTATTTTTAAAATCGTATGTTTTCCTTCTTCCGTTTTTGGGTATGCTATGTTAATTTTTCCTATTACTAACTTGTGTATTCAGTTCTGTTTCTTTGATAGTTTTTAGCTTCCCTATGCGGTTACCCATTTGTTTTGTATATATTATATAGTCTATTAGGCTCCTTGCGCTTCTTTCAGGTTCTTTGAAGTAGTCTTGTATCTGTTGTTCATAAAATGTGTTTCCTATTTTTAAATTGTTCTCGATGCTGAACTGAAGCAGCCTGTCCTCATTTGTTTTTTTTTCTTTTTCTCCGTAAGTTCCTATGTTTCCTAATCCTTTTTCTTTCTCCTTTCCTACTTTAACATTATAGTGTCCTATCAATACTATGTTTTCGTTTGTTGTCTATATTTGTCTAGAGTTTTGTCTGCATCCTTGGCATTGTTTTTATGTTTTGCTTATTCCTAATATTCTTCTGCTTTACTCTGTGTTTTATTTATTTGTTCTTTGTATACACGTACTTTTTCTATTCTTTTTGTTATTGTGTCCGGTGTTTTTATAACTTTTATCTGTTCCAACGTTTCTTCTTTAACTGATTTGAGTTTATTTAGTTCTTTTCCTCTACTGTCACTATTCCTAAATTACTTCTTGTTTTTTCTATAATCTTGTCTATATCGTTGCTGTTGTCATTATCATCTTTTTCTTCCTTATCTTATTCAATTCTTTTGGATCGTGATGTATTGGGTCTTGTTTTCCTTGAGCATTTGTGTTGTAGGTTTATTGTTTCGGGAAGATCGTTTGGGTCCAGATTTTCACCTTCTGCGATTTTTGTTTTTTTCTCATTTCTTTTTTATTGTTTTCTGTCTTGTTCTTTCTTCTTGCCCTGTTTTCCTTCTCTTCCTTTATTAGTCTCTGTAGTGATCATTGACTGAAAGTTCTCCTTTTTTTCTATTTTTATATCTTTTTCTCTGTTTTCGCTTTCACTTTCGTCTTCTATCTGTAGATCTTGGAAATTATATTGTTCGCTGTTTTTATTTTATTTCCCACTATGTAGTCGTTCTTTCTTCCTTATCTCTTTCATTTGTTTTACAAGTACTTTTTTATGTGTTTTTTTTTCTTTTAATGCTTCAGCAAACCATATGTTGAACTTCAAAGATTCCTAGCATTGTTCATTATCTCTTTCTTTTTATTTATTAAAACCAGTTCCAACAAGATTGGTCTATTTTTGTCTTCTTCGAATCTTCCTAGTCTTCTTATTTTCTGTGTTTCTGTCTCCTATGTCTCTTAGTAGCTGTCTGTATTTAATTAAAAAAGTTTCTTTAACCTTTCCAAACACATGGTGTCCCGCATAAGGACCAACACAATGCAGGGGAACCCAAAATATGGTGATTTAACGTAACTCATCTTTATACTAAGTTGCACTCATGAGAAATTATGGACTTTCAAAGTGAAATTTGAAATGTCGAAAAAAATGAATATCTCAGTAATACTTGAACTTAGAAAATCCAAATTTGATACGCGTTCTGAGTGTATTAAGAGTATTAATCGACAGTAAGTAGAATGCAACTGAAGCATTTTAAGGGGATGTTGAGGGATTATGCACTGAATATTTTAACCTGATGGCGAACTTAAAAAAATGATTCTTTTACCTTATAAGGAATTTGATTCTAAAACTTTTTGTGCTCGTTATTTTTCAAAAAATTGTCGTTTTTAAGAAAAGCCGGAATAACTGAAAAGATGTATCTTAGCAGTGTTATTGAAAGCTATCGTAAATTGAATAGTTGGCTATGACACAAATTTCAAAAAAGTCAGTAAGTTGGAATAAGAATAATTTAATTTAAAAAAAACTTAAAAAACAGAAACAATAGATATAAATTGTTGAAAATGATCACCGTTTTTGTAAAATAAACTGACAGAAGGTCACATGTTTAACTAAATCTTCTTGCACTTTTTGGAAATGGTGTAGTAGATTACGTTTGATAACTCGATATACCAGTTTGTCGAGATGATACATTTCTAGTACTATTATATGGTTGGTCTTCAATAATGTACAAAATAAGTTCTTTGTCAATTATACCAACCTAACCTACTTTGTAGTTGGGATTTTGATGTTATTTGTCATTGAGTTTCGGTGTCATTAAATCCAATGTCACCTTTTTTACCTATTTTTACCACAGGATAGCGTTCCAAAAACATTTCAAGTATGTAGTACATTGTTAGATATGTTAATATTATCTGATACACATGACATTCAATGGGTTAATCTCAGATTTGTTTTCTAATATTACCAATTTTTGATCTCATTTGTATACTTAAACACATTTCTGATTAAATCCGATACCTCGCTTACTTTATTATTCTTTTAGAAATAGCGATGGCCGCATTGAACGGCTTCCTGAAGAGCATGTTGATACAGGAATGGGTTTAGAAAGGTTAACGGCAGTATTGCAAGGAACACTAAGTAATTATGACACAGACTTATTTTCGAGCATATTTAAAGGAATAGAAAAAGTGGGTTTGTAATGATTGTAAGAATTTTAAATCTAATCATTTGTTAAGATCTGCAAGGACACGCCAAAATATAGTGGAAAATTTGGAGAAAGCGATTGGGATCAATTGGACACAAACTATAGAATTCTAGCGGATCATGCACGAATGGTTACAGTGTGTTTAGCTGATGGCGTTATACCTGATCAAAAGTACGTAAGTCGTTAACAGTAAATCATAGTTTTCCAATATTGACTTAGTTCAAAATTATTTTGCTGTAGTTTTTAAATTTTGGCAGCTGTTTTACCGTCGATGTTGGAATAGACGTGCAACTCGCACTGATGTGTATTATTTTTTATACAATAATTTCTAAATTTTGTATTCTGTTTGGTTACTTTTCTTAACGTTTAAAATATACTATTTAACAAATTTTGGTGTGTTTAATAGTAACTACACAATTCAAATAGTACGGAAATTCATGAGACAAATTTTGTAAGGAAAAGAAATTAAACTCATTTCCGTTGTCTCTAAAACGTTTCGATATGATGTACAAAGTTACTTAAAATGATACAAGTAACTACACCATGCTTTTTTACACATAATCGTTTCTCTAAAAAATTTAAGCAAATTGTCGAATGCGTTAATTATTTAATGTCAATAAGTTCATTTTTAGTCAAAAATTGAAGAAAATAATGCGCAAAGTTTTTTATCTAAGTGAAAACGTATTCAAAAAAGATTCTGGATTACTAAAAGAACTTTCCAATTATGTTGTTGAAAGTTTAGGAGGTGCTTATCCCGAATTGGAAAGAAATATTCGACAAGTAAGACGTGCGAAAGTTGTAATAAACATTTGAATATTTGTATTTTTTAGATACACGATATAATTTTGTACGAGGAAGATGCGTATAAATTGGTTCGATCAAATTCGGCAAAAGAATGGAAAAAGATACTTGATCAGCAACCTAAACTAAATGACTTAGACATATTAGAAATGCCAGGACTCCCTACAGCATACAAAGAACTTTCTCTTGCGTTAAAGAACAAAATTTCACCCGAATTAAGCTTAAAGTTATACGACACTTACGGTTTAGACGCAGATACTATTTTAAAATTATCTCAAGTTTTAAATTGTCAATTTAATGTACAAGACTTTCAAAATGAATTAGATAAAGTGAAGGCGAAAAGTAGACAATCAAGTGCTATTAAGGATAACAAAATTGTTGATAAAATGGTTAAAGAAAAAGTTAGCGTAACCGACGATTCGTACAAATATCATTATCAGAAGACAAATGGTTCTTATATTTTTTTTCCATTAAAAGCTAAATTACTAAAAGTTATTTCTCATAATGCGTTTGTGGGGAATTTAGTACCGAATGTAAACGCTGCACTTGTCTTTGATAAAACTAACTTTTATTCGTCAGCTGGAGGTCAGATTAGTGATTGTGGCGTAATAAAATTTGGCAACAATGTTTTTCAAGTCACTAGTACGGATAACGTTAATGGTTATATCTTTCACAACGGTGTTTTAGAAAGTGACAGTGCTGAATGTGTGCCTCTTAAAAGTGAAGGTTTAATGGAAATACATCGAGATGTTCGACTTGATTGTATGAAAAACCATACAGCTACTCACTTAGTAAATTTTCTTTTAAAACAGCTTAAAATTGTTACTTGTCAAAAATCGAGTAAAGTAACTCCAAACTATTTAAATTTTGATGTTGGAATATTTAACGACAAGCTTACAATTGAAGAATTAGAGAATATAGAAAAGAAAATTAATTTATTGATCGAGGAACAGGTTGAAGTTCTTACCTATGAAGTGGATGGTTACAGTTTACACGAAATCGCCAATCTTATATGTATTCCCGGGGAAGTTTATCCCAGTTCTGAAGTTCGAGTCATTGAAATTAAAGACGCTAATGATTTTCTCTCAAGGTATTTTTAAGGGAATGTTTTATTTAACTGCGATTTATGTTTTTTATATTTTTTTAAGGGAACCTTGTTGTGGAACTCATGTTTTGAACGTTTCCGATATAGAAGATTTTTGTTTCATTGGATTCCAATCTTTGGGACGGGCAACAGCTTCTCTCCATGCAGTAACTGGAGATCGTGCTAAGTTGGCAAAACTGAATGGAGAAGAAATGCTAAGTAAAGTTTCAGAGTGGGAAAGTAGCATGAAGGATTATGTTAATAACGTAATCATTATTTTTACAAGTTTACTATTTAATGGATATTTTCACTGTGTTTTGTTCACGTTTGCTTTTGTCAGAATAGTGACATCTTCATATATATTTTTTCGTGATTTCAATCAACCTTACGACATAGGTTGCTTTTTAACTGTTGACATGTTGATTTTGTTCTGATAAATTAGAGATGTACCGAATATTCGGTTAACTATTCGGCGAACGGAATATTCGGCCACTTTACCGAATATTCGGTATTCGGTTACCGAACAAAATCGTTATTCGGTACATCTCTAATAAGCACTCCACTAGTTGCGCCGGTAATACGACCCTACCGGAAGAATGTTTACAAATGTTGCATAGATTAAAATTTTCTATGAGTGACTAATTTTAATTTATTTTTTTCAATAGCAAATTAATTAAAAATATGCCTAAAATAAATGCCTTACGCCAAGGACCAAATTTTTCATAAAAAAGGTGTAATAGATTCTGAATGCTTCGTAACAAAGGAACAGATTTTCTGTAATTGTAATAGATCTATATTCGCTTTAAGTTTGACGTGGTATTTCTATTTATGGGACACGACGCGTATAGAAAAAGTAACCAAACATTTAGTTTCGAATGTAATTCATTATTCGGTCAAATATTCGGCTAAGCCGAATAATCAGGGCCGAATATTCCTTATTCGGTTACCGAACAAAATCGTTATTCGGTACATCTCTATGATAAATTATATCCATTCATACAGTTTGACTTAAGTCTACTAAAACCCTACTCGAATTAAATATTTTCTTCTGAGAATTTTAATTATTTTTGTTATGACATGTTCCTTTTGTATTTTTTTCTTTTGTGATAACTTTTATACAATAGACTGGTTTATTTTTCTTTAAGAAAGATGGTAAATCCAGGTAAGACAGGGCGATAGAACAACGCTACTTAGCGTGTTTTAATAGGTGACGTTTCGTCCACTTTTTCAGGTCAAAAAAACGAAAGTAGTGATGGTCCGCCAAAACAGTCAATAAAAGCGTTAATAAATAACTGAGAAAAACATTTAGGATTTAAACACTAAACATTTGTTAAAACAAGCTCACAAAAAGACTAAGGAATCAACAGTTGATTGTGTGATATCTTTGCATCCAGCCATAGGGACGTCGCACAGTAGGAGAAATCTCAATTTTAGGAAATATTAATTACGAGTTTGCAAAAAAATTGTTTTTGATGACAAATACTTCATTAATCTTTTTATAATTTGTTATAATATAATTGTAATACAAAAAACTAAGGTTCAGTTCAATTTGACCACAAATGTGCCACTTCATAACAGTAAGACGATACGAAATGTGCAGTACACACTCAAAACACTGTATCCACACATGTAATGTAGAAAGTTCATGACTACATAGTCTCATCCGGTTGACAAGTTATAAGACTTTCTAAATTATTCCTCATTTTTGGTGTTGCTCCACAAATTCCACAATTTTGTGATGATGATTCTAAGATAACAGAAAAGGTTTTGCCGTCAATCATTGTCTTTGTCTTCTTTGGTCTGTAAAATAAGCTGCTGTTTATACGTAGAGTGGTTTGCACTTTTATCACAGCCCCATTCGTATATAATTAAAAAATCTTAAGAAGTGGCGACTATGTGATCCACAACATCTTTTTAAGCTTTTATGAGTCTCTAAACAGTGTGATCAACGAGACTTTGTAACCTTACTTCAGCTGACATATTACTGACTGTTATGCAATTTTCATTAGGGTAGCAATTTTGCTTCGCAATTTTCAACGTGTCATATGACGTATATATATTGCCATTTTTAAGTTTAGCGCCAGACTGCATCAACATGTAAGAATTTTTTATGTAAAGCCCGTCTATGTATAAAGTCAATGCTTTTTCTGGTGTGTACAGTATTATGCATTTTGCAAGAAAATGGAAAGTTTTCTTAATTTTGGACGCTCCTTTTGGTGTGGTTTCCAGTTTATTCAAAATCTTAGCAGCTTTTTTTTTGCTAGATTTATGTAAACTTGCTACTCCTTATGAGAGACCTTTTCCAACAAGAAAAAAAAATTCGTTTAGATTGGTCACTTACTTAAGAAAACCTTTTCAAATGGCGTCCAGGTTTTCGTGTTGATGGTCTTGGTATGTCTGATGCTTTTGGTTCCGGTAAAATGATTGTCGATGCAAAGGTTGGCAATAATATCTTTTACCAGCCATTATTCATTTTGCACTTTAAATTTTTGTAAACTGGTATTGGCTTTTAACCACTTTTCACTTAATCTACTTATAAAAGTTAGCAAAATTAGCTTGGTTTTTGACACAGTCTTTAATTATCACTATTGGATAAATCCATTTTTATAAAAACATAATCAATAACTGGACTCGTTTTTTTTGTCGTTGCATTTACTCTGCGCCAAATTCCGAACAGTTCTCTGTAAGATACCGACATGTTTTCTGAAAAAAATTGTACACAGTTAAAGAGCAAAAAGGTGCAATTTGTTTTACTTGAACTGGAAAGCCAATGGTCTATACTAAAAGACCATAGTAGCAATTGGCCGGCATTACATGAATTTTTGTAGCTTTGGTCTCGTAGAATTGATTATAATATAACAATTACACATTTTTTACTATTGGAAATGAAGTACTTATTTTGTACAATATGAGTAAGTATTTTAACAAATCTATATATTGCAAAATTAGTACATACCTTCTGGTACAAGGAACACTTGATAGATGAATTGTATCCTGCTTTGAATTTTCGTAGTAATTATTTTAGTTTGACGAACAAAAATTGACTGACAAACTTGTAAAGATACATTAATATATCACTTAAGTTTGACGATGTGTCATTCAAGACTAGACATGCTAATCACTTTTTTACTAACGAAACAATGTAACTTTATTATCTTTTTGTTGTTTAAAAAAAAACAAACACAATTGGCGATAGTCATAAAAATGAATTATTAATTCCTAGAATTGCTCATTCTCCCACTGTGCGTCGCGTCGTTTATAGGAAAAATCCACAGCTTGGTTCCTAGCTTACTAGAACTGGAATGGCAGTTGTTTTTGATTTCGTTTTGCTTCACGATGATTTTTAGTCCCGTTTTAGAAATTAGAATATTTATTGGCTTTTAGCGGATCGCGGATCTTGTCAATTTAAAACACGCCGCTATTTTCAAGTCGACTACCTATCGAATATACGGTCGACTCACATGCGCCAGTGCATGATGGTCAAGTTCCATTTTCCATCTTGGGAACATCAGTCACTATTCTCCTGTCGGTATTAGAATCTACCTACCGATGTAACGTATTATTCACCCTAATATATTATTACTACAAAATTACTACAATTATTATTACTATTATCATTCGTTGAAGTTTTTCCCTTTTCATGTTGCAGTTGGAAGTTTTTGAAGAGGGTGTTTCTAATATAAAGGAAAGTTTGAAATATTCTATGGATGGAGATGATATTTTGCCTATTTCTGTCAAACATAAATGTCTACAAAAACTGAATAGTATGAATACTGAAATAAAACGCATGAGAGAGTAAGTTGTTAGATTATATAAAAGAATTGTACATAATCATTTTTTAAGTGAATTTATCGAAACTGAAATGAAAAAAGCATTGGAAAAAATCAACGAGGAAAACACCGATAAAAAGTTTATTGTACATTATTTAAAATGTTCAAAAAACATGGAGAATATACCATTGCACAAAGCAACAAAAGTGTGTCGTAATTTACCAGTCTTGGTGATATCGTACTCTGACAATGTAGTGAAAGCACGATGTTGTGTACCTAAGGTATAATAGAGTTACAATTATACATAAATTTTATACTGTTATTTTCATTTCAGGATATGAAAAGTCCCAATTTTGATGCTGAAAAATGGCTCGAAAATACCGTTACCTCAATTTTTCGAAGTGCTCCCTCTAAAGCAAAAGATCAAGATACTAGTTTAGTGTGTAATATGAAAGGTAAAAAAGTCGATAGTGACAAATGGGATATGCTATTGAAGAAAAGTATAGAAGCTGCCAAACATTATGCTGAGCAACATTTAAAACAACAATAAAGTATCTGGAGTTAGTCATCTATAGATAAATTAAATTATGTACTTTAGTTTACTCCGATGTTTTGATTTTACCTACAAAACCAAAACATGTTGTTATTTTAATTATTTTGATTCAGTATTAAAATTAAAAAACTAAAATGATCGTTGTTGATAGCTTTGGTCTGAGATTAAAATTTTCTTGAGTACGATACACATTTAATGAAATAAATGGCCGTTTTTAAGATACGTAAATCAAATTTGTCAAACTACTCCATTTCATCTTTAAAGACTTAAATATTTCCTGTTTAGTTTCTTTTCCTAATAACAATACTTATATTATGTACGAATAATTCTTATATACTTATAAATTTACCTCATTTACTAAAAAAAAAAATGTGTTTCCAGTTACATGTATGCATACCTACATAGCAGATTTTGTTTTTGGAAAAACTACGACAAGATAAATAATATTTTAGACTCCAGCAAAAAACTTTATTTTAAACACTGTTTAAAGATTCTAACCTACAAATCTTTCGTAAACAGCTGAGAAAAATTATCTGTGCATTGTCCATTACGTTTAAAATCTGTCGTAAAATTTTTAGCTAACTTTACGTTTTCTATAATTTTGTTCTACAAGTAATGTAATATTTCTTTTGTATAAAAAAGTATTTTTTTCATTTCAAACATTAAAAACGTACGAATAAGATACTTTAATTATGCATAATTTACAAGTATTCCGCGGTAGTGTAGTGTCCCACATAGGTCTCCCATTACACTGAGGGTCCCTGGTTCAAATCCCGTAGCTGCCAACTTCTAAAAACGTAGAACAAATTAAAAACTAAGTCATTAATGTTCAAACGGTATTCTCTAAGAAATACAACAAATGCTATTCAAGAACCAAAATTTTATTTATTTAAAAAAAAACATCATTCGATTTTACTTTACAAAATTGTTTTTTATCTCAAAATTTAAAACGTTCACTGTTTTTGAAAAAACAAACTTATAACATTTAAAAAACGGACTTGTTCTACTAGGGCAGCGTTTCTCAAACTTTTTAAAGCGTGGAGCCCTTACAAATTGAAGTTAGTTTGGCGGAGCCCCAGTATATATTTATTCAACTAATTAATTAACTAAATAACTGTTATCGAAACTTAATTTTAAGAAAATAGTAGGTAAATCTTATGTAAAATTAATCAAAACAATTTTCAAAAACGATCTTTATTGTTAATTGTTACCAAAGTGTTGGTAGATTAGTATGATATTGAGACTTATTTGCGCAAATTCCTTTAATGTTCGGTTTTATAGAAGAAAGTTATTGGAGTCTCATATTAGGCTCTGCATCCAAACGATTTCGATACTTCGATTTAGTGGCGACGTACGAAGAAAACTCATTTTTGCTGCATGTGCTGGCAAATGGAAGAAGAACACAAATAGCATTTCTTGACAGTTGTGGATACTTGTGTTTAAGGCTACACCAAAATTCTGACAGTGGTCGGTTCTCAAATGCCGTTTTTAATGAAGAGTCTGAAACCATATCTATAAATTTTTCATACTCGTGATGAAAAACCATGGGGTTTTTCTCCAACAGCAAAATGATCTTTTACCCAAAAATAGTTTTTCAGATTATTACTCCGTTCATTTGCAAAGTACTGTATTACAGATGTTCAATACTCTCATTTGATAGTTTTTTAGGTAGCTCAAATGTTTCCAACTCTTCACTAAATTCTTTTAATGAAAACGGACAAAGTTTCCACTTTTTACGCTAAACCAGAATTCTAATTTTCTTTTAAAACCAATAATTTTGCAATTCCCTTTAAACACAGTGAAATGTTTTCCTTGTAGAGACAGATTGATTTCATTTAATTTAGAAAATATTTCCGTTAAATAAGTAAGTCTAAATAACCAATTTTATCACTTAACCGAGTTTCCAAATTAAAGCGATGCTCCAAGAAAAAAGAACGCACTTCATCTCGCAACTCAAACAATCTAAGTAAAATTTTAACCCAAGATAACCATCGTATTTCTGTGTGAAGTAGTAAAGATGTATGCAAGCTATCCATATCATCACACTATGTCTTAAATAACCGCATATTTAAAAGCCGAGACTTTATAAAGTGTATTATTTTCACTGACTCGTCAAGAACAGTTTTAAGAGGAAACGGTAAATTTTTGACAGCTTAGCGGTGAATTATACAGTGACAACTACAATTTTTAGCAATTTCTTTGATTCTTGCAACAGCTCCTGCAGTTTTTCCCACCATCGATTTTGCTCTATGAGTGCAAACATCGATGCAATAATCCCATATGGTAATTCATTTTCGCTAAAATGAAAAAATTTCAGCACCTTTGATATTACTTTCTAACAGCTTATAAATAAGTATAGACCCTCTTCTATAACATGTTCGTATTGATACCGTACAAATACTAACAATACTGCTATAGTCCTGCTGCATCAGTGGATTCGTCCATTTGTAAAGAAAATTTAAAATACTTTAGACGAGAAAATAGCTCAGGTTTGATGTTATCTGAAAGATTTTTTATGCGGCGAAATACTGTATCATTCGAAAGTGGTAAGTAGTTATGTAGTGCCGGTTCTGGCTCACTCGGGTAAGTTCGGTTGAGATCGTATTTTCTTCGACTGTGTTCGTGTGCGCTCGTAATTTTCAGTGTCAAATTTCAACTTCCGGTATCGAATATCAACTTCCGGTGTCAGATTACAGCTTCCGGTCTCAAATTTCAACTTCCGGTATCGAATTACAGCTTCCGGTGTCAGATTACAGCTTCCGGTCTCAAATTTCAACTTCCGGTATCGAATTACAGCTTCCGGTATCGAATTTCAACTTCCGCTCTCAAATTTCAACTTCCGGTGTCAGATTGCAACTTCCGGTGACCTATTTCGACTTCCGGTGTCAGATTTCATTGCTGTGCATTGTCAGCAAATTTTTTCGAGTTCATTAGCTATGATGAATCAACAAATTTTCTATAATAAACTTACGGTGTCTACTTTGTTTCCGCTTAAGTTCAATGATCTGCAAAAACGCTGAATTAACTAGAAAGCTCATATACTTCTTGCAGATTCATAAATCAATGAAAATCACATATTTATTTAAGTAATTATTGTATGCAATTCAAATAGTATTACAGTTAACTTTATTTAAGTTACAATTCAAATTTATAAATTATTTTTTATAAAGACTAACAAAACAATGTTTTTTTTCCTGCAGGTGGTATTATATTTTATATTACATTTAGCAATGATTTTCGTTTTAAAGCTTATAAAATGTTAATGTCATGAATGAAAAAATTATTAATTTATTTAATTTATAGTATATACACTTATGCGTTTGGTTTAAGATTACAATTTTAAGAATACATTTTTTAAATCATTTAGTTGCGGCATCAGTCGAATGAACTCCTTGATTATGTTACATTTAATATATTATATGCATTTAAAAGTGTTTAGTTAATTTGAATTTAGAATGTAAATTTAAAAAATGAGCAATTAGTTCTTAATATAACTTCAATTCATAGCTTTTACTATTTATATACACAAACAAAATGCTGATTTAACTATTGAGTAAATTTCATGTTACAAATCTAGACATTGCGAAGAATGTAGTTATATAATTTCTTCAATGCAAAAAATAATCCATTTATTTAATTTAGATTATAGTATTAGAAATATTTTAACTTTACTTACATTATTATAGTAACATAAAGAAACTGTTTTTTCCACAGATGTTATATTATACGAGGGTCGTTAGCATATTTTTTTGTTGACTTAGTTTTACGCTACCAACACCTTAAAATAACAAAATTCACTAAGTTTATAAGGTCCACCCGGTAAATTTGATTAAAATAATAACTGAAATCCATACGTTTTATATGCATATTAAAATTACAATTAAAATAAAAGACTCTAACGTTAAAGTGTTTTCTCAGCATATAACAAGTCGTTGACACTCATAATTTTGTTGATTTGCATTATTCAGCTTTGATTATAAATGTTTATAATATAAATTGTTTTATTACATGTTAAAAACTCGAAAAATCAAATCAACCCCTTATTTATTTAAGTAATTATTGTATGCAATTCAAATAGTATTACAGTTAACTTCATTTAAATTACAATTAAAACTTATAAACCATTTTTTATAAAGACTAACATAAAAATGTTTTTATTCCCGCAGTTGATATATTACATTTAGCAATTATTTTTGTTTTAAAGCTGATAAAATATAAATTTCATGAATGAAAAAATTATCAATTTATTTAATTTATAGTATACACTTATGCGTTTTATTTGAGATTGCAATTTTAAGAATACCTTTTCAAAGCATTTCGTTGCGTTAATGGCTGCATCAGTCAAATAAACTCAAAAATAGGACCCCAGAAATTTTTTTTTCTCGTATTCATACTAGGTGATGTGTTGTATTTGCATCAGTGTTTCCAATAATTTTTTTATAGATTTTAAGTTACATATTAACATATGAATCATTGACGCTCTTATAATATGTAAACGATTTATTTATTTGTTTAATTATACATTTCAAGTTAATACACCATTAAACTAAACTAACTGGAATATATAGAAATAAATCTATCATAAGCAATAAAGGACTAAAAATATCAGGAATGGTTCCTATCAATTTTTTTTAGAGCCATTCTAAAATCACATTATTAAGGATCAAATATTCGTATGCATATTTAGTCTTTGAATATGAAAAAATGCCTAACTGTTGTCAACTTAAGATAACAAAATTTAATGATTTTTATAGTAGAAAATATAACTTCACTTCAATAATTTTGACTCACTGAAATCAATACAAAAAGGATGGAAATTCTAATAAATAAAGTCTTGTTATACGTGGCTAAATATTTTTCAATTAAACTCCATTCATCGTTTTAGCATTTATTATTATTATTTATATACAATCTTACATTTAACTATTGAATACATATTATATTACAATTATAGACATTGACAAAATGTGTTTACATAATTTCTTTAATAAAATAGTATTAAAGTTAACCTTATTTACATTATAATTAAAATTTACTTTTTTTTTAATAAAAACATCATATAACATTATCATGATCGTGAAAGTTCATATTTAGACTCGGTAGTAAGCGATTTTTTTTATCATACGTTCACGATTCACTATACTAATGATACAATATTTCTTATTGGTACATATTTTACGATCCTATCATGAAGTATTAAACAATAAGCAGTTGTTTTATCAGGAATATTTACATTTGTTTCAAATTCGATTTTTATGTCCACCGGGCTCTTTTTTAGTTCCTCTTTTTGCTTAGAACAATCTATAACTGCAATTGGAGCATATCTTTTGAATTCTTCTGGAGTGAATATCGGTTCTCTATCTTTATACAGGAACGAAGTTTGAAATTCAGTGAATAGTTCATATAACAGAGCATACTGGTTGTTTGCAAAATTTAAATTTAAGTTGTCGTAAGGGTATACAGCATCATTAAGAAAAACTTTAATATTAGTTAAATTGCAATGATCAAAACGACTGCAATCTTTATGTATTTGATTTTTTTTATCGGTCTGAAAACCAAAGATTATACATTGTGGTTTTTCTATCGATGACTTAATAGCCCAAGTATGTTTTTGTGTTTGCGGTAATGATGGATATTCATGTAGTTCTCTACTTCTAAATGGAATGTATAATTCTTCTGCACTTTTAACAACATCAAGTAATTTTAACTGTTCTGTAATTGAAACAGATATGTGTGGAACTCGCCAGATCACCTTATTTAATTGAACTTTTACAGTTTTTGTATTGTCGTCAACTACTAAAGCGTTATTATCTGTATTGCTGCGAAGTAAAACCAATTCTTGTCTACAATTGACTACAACCTTTTTAAAATCTTCGCACGATCCTAAAATCATTCGAAGAGGTATAACCGCATCAAAATTTCCTGAAGATATATCCAATAATCTTGAATTGCCTATGGAAACCAACCACCGTTTTCAAGAGCTTTGCTTTCTTCTGTATTGTATGACACATAACCTTTTAGAACAGACGTAATTCCAGGATTTCTAACGCGATCGATAACTTCTCCAGAAATTTCTAAACGAATCTCGTCAAACAAAAATAAGATACCCATATTAACAAATCGAATATTAGGTGTTTGAATCTTTTCATTTTTATTGTCATATGCTTCCACTTTTCCTTGTACATGAAGAGAACTATACCAAGGTAACGTATACAATTCTTGTTGTTGTATAGGAATTCTGATTTCATCGTTGTTGTTAAAGGAACTTGATGCATAAGGTGGATGACTTCGTTTTTCTGCATACGCTATTGTAGTATCAAAAACTGGTGGTTCGTTTACTTTTAAGATTTCATAATTCATTTTTATGTTCGTACTTTCAGTCCTAACGATTTGAGGAATTTTTGGTTCTTTAGTGTTAAGCGATTGATTTTAGTAGACCGACTAAAAAGTTTAGCTTTATTTTTTGGATTTATATACTTTTTATTGGTTTCGCAGTGTTAATATGTTTACACCAATTTTTATTTTTGTTAAACACAAGTCCCATTATAATTGTTTATTGTATTTTTTAAGATGCAGTTTAACCGTTATCACCTCTCCTCTAAAATTGACTAGATTTTGATCTTGATCAGTTATTTTTATAATAATTTCGTCTATTTGCTTTGTGTTAATTGGTAAATAAATTACATTAGTTGGAGTTTCTATAATTTTATATCCTGGTGGGACTGTAGGAAAAAATTCATGAATCACATGTACTGGTTCGCCGTTTCTGAATGAACTAGTGACGATATTACATTCTACGCATAATACGTTTAATTTAAAAATTTTACAAGGAAAATCTGATGTGTTTCTTGTATTTGCTTTCAGAATTCTAGGTTTGAAACCTAATAAACTACTAATCGAACCTTCCTTAGAGAAATCGATGTCCAAAGTGCACTTAAGTTCGGATCGTAAAGTATTATTATTTCCTTTTATGCTTATTGTAGGAGCAGACTGAGCTTGATTTATGTTTTTGTTTTCAAATATTGAGTATTTTATAAGTTGTTCGCTTAAGTAATTATTCAAATCATCAATTTCATAAGAACCTTCAGGAATTTCAATGCATCGTTCTGCGCCATTTTGAAGTATAAAATGACATTTATTATTAGAGCTGTCTATATTTGCGATTGAATTGAACGTTTCTAAATTTATCAAACCCAAAACATAATCTTCATCTTCTAATATGATAGGAGGGTAATATTTACTAGAAAGAACGGATTCCGATCCAGTCAAGGTAAATGTAGAAGACATTATGCTGCTTGTTACTCACTAATCTGTTAACTCAAACGCATCAGAAATATATACTAATCTTACAGTTTAAGTTTAAACTGCGCCACTTAATGATATTCCAATCTTATTATCTAAAATTAGAAATTTCCTTCGAACTAGTATTTGAGCTTCTCGATTACAAAGCAATCATTTACCACCGAGAAACCTATCATCTTCATCATTATAATTGTATAAAAACTTTAAACACAAATGTCCACAGTTAACAGTATTAAAAGATTGAAAATTTTCATGATTGTAGAGTATGATACAAGGACCATTACTTTTTAAGTATTGTATTAATTTTGATGGAGGAGGTAAGTTTCCAAAACTATCAAAATATACTGCGCGTGTATTAATTTTTTTATAAGCTGTCGAATGTGTTCCAGGGCCATTTGTACTAGCCAAATTTATTATACCACACTCAGCGGCTCTTACTCTTGATTTAGGTAGTTCATCTTTCATAAATATTCCTCGAAAGTTTTTATTTTTAATTTTTTTGCATACTTATATAAATCTATATTGGTCAGCGCTCGTTTTGGAAGTTTTATTGTAAGATTTTTTTTTTGATCGTTCGCCCTCCTAAAAAAAGACCATATCCTTTTTTATATGGTTGTAAATATAATCCGTTTCCAGTTTTATTTAGTGCTATTGCTTCCATGGTTTCATTATGCCTTTGATTTTCTTCAAGTTTATCTTTAGCATCTTTAGCAGCAATGACTGTTTTTGCAATAGCAGCTGCGCCGCCACTTAACGATCCTAATGCACCGAGAGCAGCAAAAATTGGAATTAGCGGTAAAAATCCGCCAATCTTTGGCACTGGTATTATACGAAAAGGTTTTATTTTTTTTCGCCCTTTTAATGATTTTACAGCTGTTATTGCCGCATTAATAGCATCTTTAGGGTTTATAAATTTTTTTCCTTTTATTGCAGATTTAGCACTTTTAATTAGATCACTAAACTTTAAGCCCTTTCCGTGTTTTCTTTTTGATCTTATTTGAAGTCGCTTAACGTTAGATTGACAACCCATACCAAGTTTTAGTTTTGTTTTCATAGCAGCTGATACACCTAACGCAGCTATTTTCTCTCCTAATGATGAATCACTGGAATATAATCTTTTTTTAGCTCTTTCTAATAACAGTTCGTCAGCTTTGTCTATTTTCTATCTTTTTATAATTATTATAAGCTATGTCATGCTCTTTACAAGCTTCATCCAATTTATTAATGCCGCGATCTCCTTTTGCAAGTCGTTTTGTTAGTTTGGTTCCAGGCCCACAAAAATTATATCCAGGTATGTGTAGTTCAATTGGCAGTTTATCAATAACTGAATTTATAAAACCTTTACCAAGATATTTATTCGTAAAAGCCTTTCGAGGAGGTTGACTAATATTTGAATTTTGTATTAACGTGTTTGCCATCGTATACACACTAACTCACTAAATTGTAATTATGTCATATTTATATGTGTGATAAACACATTGCACTTTAGTTTTTATCAAAATGCGAATAGTACAACAACCACTGTCACTAACAGTTGCAAATAATGATATAAAAAATTTGGAAACCTATAAGAGACATGGAGAGTTATTACCATCATCAATTCGTTGTCTGATTATTGGACCATCAAATTGTGGAAAAACCAATGTAATGGTTAGCTTAATTGAACATATCAATGGTTTGCGTTTCGAAAACGTCTATGTTTACTCTAAATCTCTTTTTCAACCAAAATATCAATATTTGGAAAATTTACTAACGCCTATTGAGGGTATAAATTACTTTTCTTTTAGTAATCTAGAAAGTAACATACCTTCACCATGTAATGCAAAATCCAACTCCGTATTTATATTTGATGATGTGGCGTGTGATAAACAAAATCTAATGAGAGAGTATTTTAGCATGGGTCGTCATAATAATATCGATTGTTTTTACTTATGTCAAACCTATACCCGCATTCCAAAACAATTAATTCGCGATAATGCTAACTTTATAATAGTGTTCAAACAAGACGGATTAAATTTACATCATATTTATGAAGATAATGTCAGTACAGATTTAACATTTGACGATTTTAAGAAGATGTGTTCATTTTGTTGGAACGAAAATTATGGTTTTTAGTTATCGATAAAGAAAAAGATACTAATTCAGGCAGATACAGAAAAGGATTTGATTCTTTTATTCAACCCATTTGACAATAACTGTAAAAGCTAATGTATTAATTAAGTTATTAAGATATCTGTATATTTATCCTAAAATATAAATTAATAACAAATCACCTGAGATCGTTGCTTTTGTAAAAGGTTTATAAGGAACTGCAGAAGCATTTTTGATTAGTAAGCAAACAAATAAACGTACGTTGAGGTTTGTCTAAAATGCAATCCTATCATAATGTATCGAGTGAAGAAGAATTAACTAAAAAGTTAATCAAAAAAAGAGAAGAAGTAAAACAAAAGCTGGAATTACTAAAACAAAGTGAAACTATGAAGGATAAAGCATTTTTTCCTATAACTAAACGTTTGGAAACAATTTCAGATCAGTTAAATGATAAAAATACAAAGTTGTCTTTTGTTAAAAATAAAGATAAACAAAATCTAAACCCAAAACTACTAAAAAATGAAAATACTATTATGGAATCTACCCCAATTCCCACATGGAGTACAAAACTTTCAAATCTTCAGAAAAAAATTCAGTCGTTAAAAGACGAAAAACTAGATGAATCGAATGATCAAAGTATTTTTGATCATAATGCTACTACAATTTCGAATTTAAAAGAAGACGTTATAGTTTCAGAACCAGAGGTAAACGATTATGAATTAGACGATTTAATTGAACATTCGGTAGAAGAAAGTAACCGAAATATAGAAAACATTCTTGATAGCAATATCTATGATGAATACTTAGCAGAATTTGATGAATTGCCTCGAAGATATATAGATGCTATGATTCATGATAAAAAACGACAGTTTGATCACAGAACTGGAATAAGACATGATAGTTTTCAAGAAAAGTTTTTTATAGGAACGTCAGCAGTACAATTTATTGGATCAGATATAAAAGTAGATGAAAACATATACAAAGGAACTCCTGGACTGTATGAATTATTATTTAAAAACACTCCTGCAATGTATACTGAAGGAGATTTGGATATATACAAAAAATTTTAGATATCAGTAATACATGCAGAAGTAACTTTGATCCTAATGGTCAGATACGAGGATCACGATCTGACAAATATAAATCCATTATTGCTCCTTTGTATTTTGTGCAGCCCGGGTATTCAGAAACACCAAAGATTCAAAAAACACTAGGAAAAGGAGTCTTCAAAGAAGTAAACAATCGTTATATTGATTATATTTATTGGGATGATGTAAACGAATTAGTTGATAGGTTGAGGTTGTTAGTAGCATCTGAAACAGCAGGCCATACAGGTCATCGAAACGAAATTGTTTCTATCATAGAAGAACTACGTGAAGCGCAAATAATTGAATAATGACTTTAGATAAATTTGGTCGCCACATAATTAAACATAATCAAATAACTGTTGAGAAAGTACAGAAACCAATAGCTAATATGTTCTATAACCATATTCTGTTATTTCAAACAAACAGAGTTTTAGATAATAAATATGTGATATGGTCTGATAAAAGTGCATATTCATTCCCATTAGAAAAAGGTATAATTGATAATATATCTATAAATCTTGATAACGTTATACTAAAGATAAATGGAAAACCTTATACAAGCGAGCAAGTTACTAATTATCAGCTTAAATCAGGAGACAAGATATCGTTTGAAGCACGTGATCGTGAAAATCAAACTATTACAAGATACTTCAAAACGTTATATGTAGAAATAATAGTTAAATGCCCTATCAAAATAGAAAACGACTCAGTGTAAGAATGCCTAAACGAAAAGCGACAAAAAATTTGTTCCATCTTCTATAAAAAAAGATATAGTTTTAGAATTACATAAACCTGCAAGAATCAATTTTAAAAGACGTCGGGTTATAATAAAAGGTATTAATGAAACATTACAAGCTGATCTTGTTGATATGGTTTCGTTTTCAAAACAAAACAATCAATTTAAATATATACTTGTTGTAATTGATTGCTTTTCAAAATATGCTTGGACACTTCCTTTAAAATTAAAAAATGCAAAACATGTAACTGATGCAATGGAAAAAATATTATCACGTTTAAAGTATTTACCTAAAAATATACAGACAGATGAAGGATTAGAGTTTTATAATAGTAAATTCAAAAACTTGATCGAAAAGTATAATATTAATCACTATAGTACGTTCAGTACCAAAAAAGCATCAATTGTAGAACGTGTTAATCGAACTTTGAAAAGCATAATGTGGAAACGGTTTAGTTTACAAGGAAACTATAAATGGATACACATAGTAGATGATATTACAAATCAATACAATAACACTTTCCACCGAACGATTAAAATGAAACCATCGATGGTTAACAAAAAAAATGAAAAATCCATATTACAATCTGCATACTCACATATAAAAATAGCAAGTAAAAATAACAAATTTTTGTTGGGAGATCATGTGAGGATTAGTAAACATAGGAATGCATTTGAAAAGGGCTATACTCCTAATTGGTCTAATGAAATATTCATAATTAGAAAAGTTAAACTAACTAACCCAACTACCTATTTGCTAAAAGACATAAAAGGGGATGATATCTTAGGAGGTTTTTATGAAATGGAATTACAAAAAGTTCGACATCCTGATACGTATTTGATTGAAAGAATTTTACGAAAGAAAGGTACTAAAATGTATGTAAAATGGTTAGGCTTTGATGAAACTCACAACAGCTGGATAAACAAAAACAGTATTGCATAAAATACTAATAAATCAAGTTTAAATACAAACTGCTTATATATGAAAAACATTGAAACCTGTTCACCTTAAAAAACGAAATTCAACGCCGCCTAAATATGAACTTTCCCGACCATCATTGGCTGACCGCAACTGGATTTTTTATGTTAATTTATATTGTTTATTTGTGTATATATTTATTTAATGTACTACTATGATGTAATTATTAAGAATATTAATTGTAATTTTTTTAAATAAATTTTAATACATAATGTATTTTTGTTCGTTTTTTTATATACTAATTTGGTGAAAAATGTTTGCCTCCTTGACTTTTGATTATTTTATGAACGGAACACATTATACATCGAGTGCCTTCCATGTCCGTCTCACCTTTACATTTTGGACACACAAATTTTACTACTATAGGCATGTTAATTTTATAGCAGTTAAAGGTTTTTTAAACTGTGTAAATAAAAAATGTTGTATTTATATATTTACCAAAACGCCTTAAAGTTTATTACTCACGTTTCTTAATTGCTTATTTAATTTTTTCCCATTACATTTCAAGTTTGAATTGATATCAAATATTGGTTTTTATATCACTATAAGATTTACTTCAGATACAATAATTATAAAAATGAAAGAAAGCATAATTATTTCAATCATTTATTGTTCACTTTATTTTTACATTTCTTAAATTCTTAGTGATTTCATACATCTTAATTTTAGTTGATAACTTTTCTAAACCTTCCAAATATAATTTTAACCTTAATTTATAAACTTTTCTAATGCACATCCTTTTTTGATTCATTTGTTTTTCACTCTAGAACAAAGTCAATGTTTGTTGTTTCACCAACGACTCCTCGGCTCACGAGATAGATGTTTTTTCCCAAACCAATCACTCTATTAATTTGGTTTATGTCTTCAATCGAAAACTTGTTCACAAATCTTTGCGGTAGAGGTACTTTAAAATCTTGGCACTCGACAATCACTTACTCTCCATATTTACCATCAATTTTACTAAAACACTTGATTCTATACCGTTCATCTATCAATAAACTTCTTGCACTCATATAAGGAACCAAATGAGATGTCTCGTTTAAAATTGCAAAGAATAATTCCATCTTAATTTTTTAAAAATTAGTTATAATTGTAAAACAAGTGAAAGTTATTAAAAAACTACTATTAAACCATTACAAATTCCACATTTATATACATGCAATTCCATCCCTACCAAAAACATTCGAATGCAAGAAGATGGTATGTGGTGGGAGAATTTAGCAAACGTACACAAAATTCAATTGTAAAAATTTGTTGATTCATCAGAAAAATGAAATTCGATACCGGAAGTTGTAATCCGACACCGGAAGTTGAAATCTGGCACCGGAAGTTGAAATCTGACACCGGAAGAAATTATATAACTACATTCTTCGCAATGTCTAGATTTGTAACATGAAATTTACTCAATAGTTAAATCAGCATTTTGTTTGTGTATATAAATAGTAAAAGCTATGAATTGAAGTTATATTAAGAACTAATTGCTCATTTTTTAAATTTACATTCTAAATTCAAATTAACTAAACACTTTTAAATGCATATAATATATTAAATGTAACATAATCAAGGAGTTCATTCGACTGATGCCGCAACTAAATGATTTAAAAAATGTATTCTTAAAATTGTAATCTTAAACCAAACGCATAAGTGTATATACTATAAATTAAATAAATTAATAATTTTTTCATTCATGACATTAACATTTTATAAGCTTTAAAACGAAAATCATTGCTAAATGTAATATAAAATATAATACCACCTGCAGGAAAAAAAACATTGTTTTGTTAGTCTTTATAAAAAATAATTTATAAATTTGAATTGTAACTTAAATAAAGTTAACTGTAATACTATTTGAATTGCATACAATAATTACTTAAATAAATATGTGATTTTCATTGA
The DNA here is from genome assembly GCA_035610365.1 of Aquatica leii. Classification (NCBI taxonomy): domain Eukaryota; kingdom Metazoa; phylum Arthropoda; class Insecta; order Coleoptera; family Lampyridae; genus Aquatica; species Aquatica leii. Next base: position 56,172,429 of record CM069432.1, read on the forward strand.
TTTATGAATCTGCAAGAAGTCATATTTTTAAAAAAAAGCGAAGTATATGACCTTTCTAGTTAATTCAGCGTTTTTGCAGATCATTGAACTTAAGCGGAAACAAAGTAGACACCGTAAGTTTATTATAGAAAATTTGTTGATTCATCATAGCTAATGAACTCGAAAAAATTTGCTGACAATGCACTGAAATGAAATCTGACACCGGAAGTCGAAATAGGTCACCGGAAGTTGTAATCCGATACAGGAAGTTGTAATTCGACACCGGAAGTTGCAATCTGGCACCGGAAGTTGAAATTCGATACCGGAAGTTGAAACTCGAAACCGGAAGTTGTAATTCGAAACCGGAAGTTGTAATTCGAAATCGGAAGTTGTGATTCGAAACCGGAAGTTGTAATTCGAAACCGGAAGTTGTAATTTGATACCGGAAGTTGAAATTTGAAACCGGAAGTTGTAATCCGACACTGAAAATTACGAGCGCACACGAACACAGTCGAAGAAATTCTGATCACGCCCGAACTTACCCGAGTGAGCCAGAACCGGCACTACATAACTACTGTGGTATCATTGTTTTTGGTATCATGGATAGTTGTTTAGCAGACTCTTCGTCCAACATACATTTTACGATGTCAATTGCACACGGTTTTATGAGCTTTTCTGCTATTGTGGGAGCTTCTCCAGCCACGAAAAAATGTAGGGAAATTTGGTAGCATTTTTATTAAGTCTGTGATGCTTGAGGTATAAAGTTGTTTGTTTTTAAAAGCCCCTCTAGTTTTGGGAAAAAAAATCTGTCGTCTTATTTTTATATTCCGGATGTAAAGATTGAAAATGACGAAGCATTTTTGCACGAAACATAAAACTGTTTGGCAAAATTATGTTACAAAAAACACACTGAGGACAATTATCTGTTTCTCAACACTTTAAAAATCTAATAATAATAATGAAAAATATTTTAACTGAAGTAGAAAGCCCTTTTTAAAGATTCCTGTCTTAAGGGGAGGTTTACTTGGAATTTTTCGAAAAAATCGATTTCTTTTTTTTTTCATAATATGTAAGCTACATATGTCTAGAATTTTTGTGTGAAAGGATTTTTCGATCAGAAACATATTTATGTAACTAAAGCGTCTTGAACGCACCTACTGCACGCGCGCTGAATGACGCTCAAGTCAGTTCACCGCGCGGACCAAATTAAAGGCAGCGTATTTATTTAAAACGTGCAGTTTATTAAAATATAAATGAAGGAATATGATTTGGTAATAGTAAAAGAAATTTACGATAACGATAAACAATAGATTTTTAAAAATTTTTAATTTATTAATTTAAATAGTTATTCTTTGTTTTACAACAACTGAACCAATTATTACTTGTATAAAAAAGTAATAAATGTCATATAACTCTCAATAAGGGGTGTCGTAAACTATGCCCAGATAAAATAAATATAATAGAAATAACCGCCTTTATTAGACCCCTGTTTATGAATTTGTCTAAGAATAACATTTGGAAAACAATATATTTTATTCTTTAAAAAAACTAATTTTATAGTTTACGAGACTGATGTCAATAATAGATATCAATAAAACCTTTTTTTTTCTCATGTTTTATATGGTTATTTTCTTAATCAAGCGTGCACATTTTTATTACAATTAAACAAAGTAAAACCGACGAGAACCTGTGTTGCTAACATTTTTCGCCGTCATATTTTCTCATTTCAATAAAATGCTGAAAACGAGACCAGCACTTTCTCAGGGTTGGAAAAAACATTTCGAAAGAATTCAATTTACGGCTAAAAAAGACCAATAAGTTGAAAATCTGTTTTAAATTATAGTGAACAAAAATTCTTTGGTTGGCCATATTGGATCCGCCATTTTAAATTTTGCAAAATTATTTAAGATTTGTATTCAGCAACCCCGAAAACGTATAGCAACTAAGACTTGTCATGCAAACGAGAATATAATCCCAAGCTAAACTTTACCACAACTTTAAACGCGTTTTTCTCGAAACTACATTTTTTACTACAACTTCGAGCATAGGGCTTGAACAATTCATTTGATTTACATTCTGCAAAGTATGCCTTAAAAGATATACTTTTTTGTATGACTTATACCTAAAATGAAGAAAAAAAGTGTTCATCAATATTTTTTAAGTGAGTTTAAAGTTAAAAAAAGAGGTAAAAAAATAACTTTTATGTTCTAGTGTCCATATTTTTGTTAATTTTAGTGCAACTTCATTCTAGTTAGGTATAAGTCATAAGGAATTTTATAAACTTTAATACCAAAAAATATTTTTGATTTCGGTTCACCACCAGAGGGCGAAGACTCGAAGGTGTGGATCAATTTTGTGTCAATAGCAGTCCATGCAAACCGCCATTCTAAATCACCATTTTGTTTTTAAATTTTCAAAAAAATATCGCTTATTGCTAAATTCTTGACTAATATAATGATCAAAATCAGAAGTTTGTAAGTATTTTTACTCTGGCACAAATAAACGTCAAAGTTTGCTTACTTTTCAGTCAAATACAAGTAAACCTCCCCTTAAGGCAACGCTCCATTGCAAACAATTGAGGACACACCGCTCATAAAACATTAATAACTATGACGCACTGCTATTTATTAACGCAGACAGGTGTTGACTGAGAACAGTCATTGTTGCCAGAAGAAATTTGTTCACCTTGGTAGATTACTTCCATAAATTTCAGTAAATTCAAAAAATATTTAGTAAATTCAATTTTTTAAGGTTTGCAACAGAAACAATAGGTAGTTTCACTTCACATGCGGCACTTTGATCTTTGTCTAACCTTCAGTCAACGGTGTAACATATTTAGCCAGTGCGCATTATGCTGCGAGTTGATTTTGTTGACGAAACCAGACAAAATTTGTTTGGAAGCGTTTATGTTGCACTGCCGCACTCAGAAAATCTGTTTAAGCTACTGCGCATTATGCCACGAGTTGATCTGCCCGAGGTAAATTATGTTACTGAAATTTGATCCAGTGAAACTACTGTATTCTTTCTATACTGTGACACTATTAAGCACCATAATACAAAAGATTAAAAATTAAAATCAACACCGGAAGCAGTGGCAGCGTATCGGCGATGAGCATCATAAAAGAGAAATAAGAATATTAAATAACAAAATCAAAACGCAAATTAAAGAGCATAACAAAATTTGGACAGACGCTGAAAAAAACTAAAGCCGCAAGACAACTATCTGTGGAGAGTAACAAAAATCTAATAGACAATCGCAAAAATTCCCGCACTGCATAAAAACAACACTGACGTCACAGACAAAAAAAAATACGGAAGTGCTCGCCGAAACCATAATGGAAGCACACGACCTACACCACGATCCAATGAATGAATTTTATAAAAATGTAGAGAAGGCAGTAACAGAATTCCTTGAAAGGACACACACAGTAAATAGACAAAGGTACGCGAACACAATCACCAACCCTAATGAGTTAAAAGACATAATAAGATTACCAAACAAAGCCCCCGGCAAGGACAACGTCGACAGTAAAATAATTAAAAATCTGACGACAAAAGCAATTACGCAGCTAACCTACATAATAAATGCAGTATTTCCCAGAGATGTGCAATTATTTGAGTAAATATTACAAACCACGGTAACAAGTAATCTGACAATGAAAACGAACCAGCATAGATAATCCTGTATTTAGGAAAATAAAGCCTGTTGTACGTGCAGTACACTTGGTGCACTGCAAGTACAGGTTTTTCCAAAACATTTAAATATTCCTTTTAGCTAAAGCATTCATCCTCAACTATCGAATATTCTGTTTTGCAACAGCAAATGGATGAAATGTCTACTTGTTTACTATGTGAAGTTAGCAGCTGGTCTACTTCACTATGACTTGTTTCTAGAATTTTAATTCTTTTCGTTTTTAATCAATACTGCTGCATTCCTGATCACCATAGGTTTTTTGTTTCTTCGTGACGAAAAACTCAGTGAGGTTATATGAAAATGTATTTAAATAAATGAATCAAATACAAGTTTCCACATATTTATATTACTTTATTGCCAATCTCTTTAGATATTACATCAATTACAATGCTGGTTTATTCAAAGACATTCTATTAATTCCTGGAATGTTAATTGTACTAAATGTGGAACAATATAATGTAATATCTAAAGAAGACCGTCAAATAGTTTTAAACTACAAATTTAACATATTCATAGCATTAACAAGTAACGGACCCAATAACAATGTTTACAGTTCTCCTATACCAACAAAAGAAAAATGCTTACTGCACTTATACATTAAAAATATTTAACAACATGCGCTTAAGCTCACAGAGCTGTATAAGGAAAATATCGCTTCAAGTCTTATAAAGTGATTAATGCGCAAGCGCAAATTTAGAAATTTGAGATGTCATCTCGATTGAAATAAAAATTATGGAAAATGTTTGTTATTGTGAAATGCTTCAAATCACAGATAAAAAACCATCAAATAAGGCAGATCGGTACGAGTATTTAATCTACTTAATGCATACAATCATATTACTTTCCATTTCATTTGTTTTTAATTCGCTGCTATAGCATTACGCAATAAGATTACATAAAAATTATACCATTCTTCTTAATAATTCCACTTATTTAATGAATATATCTTAAGAGTGAATAAAATGTAGATGTGACAATGTTTTAAGCAACATTTAACAGAACGTTAAAAATATTAAATAAAATTAAATATATGCGAAACGGAAAATAATGAACAAAATAAAAAGGTACTTATATAAAATCCTTAACACCCTGTTACACCAAAATGTATCAAAAATATCAAAAAATAATCGCTTCTTGAAAATTTTGTCCAACAATTTAACTGTTATCACTAACACGGATTGAACACTTTCTCATTGGTACTATCTACAGTTCTGGGTTTTTTTGATCAGGCTTTGATTCTTGCTTGGGTGAAGGTGATTGTTTTGGAGGTTGACTGGGTGCTGGTTGAGGAACGACTGGTGATGGACCTGAGGCAGCTTGTTTGGGTTGTGGCGCTGGAGCTGAAGAGGGTGAAGGAGTTTGTTGAGTTGCCGGTACTGATGGTTTGGGCTGTGGCGGGGGTGGAGCAGGAACCGATGGTTTAGGTGATGGTGGTGGAGCAGGTGCGGCTGGTTTGGGAGCAGGTGCTGCTGGTTTAAGAGCAGGTGCTGCTTGTTTAGGTGTCGGGGAAGAAGCAGGTGCCGCTGGTTTAGGCGCTGTCGACGGAGCAGGTGCCGCCGGTTTAGGCGCCGGCGAAGGAGCAGGTGTCGCTGGTTTCGGCGCCGGCGAAGGAGTAGGTGCAGCTGGCTGCGGTGCAGGTACCGCTGGCTTAGGTGCTGCCTGTGATGCAGAAGCCGCTGGTTTAGGTACTGACGAGGGAGCAGGTGCTGCTTGTTTAGGTGCAGGCGATGGAGCAGGTGCTGCAGGTCTAGACACCGACGGTGGGGCAGGTGTTGCTGGTTTAGCTGCCGGCGCTGGAGCAGGTGCTGCTTGTTTAGGTGCCGGCGTTGGAGAAGGTGCTGCAGTTACCGGCTTTTGAGTAGGCGCAGGTGTAGCAACTGTTGGTTTTGGGGCTGGTGTAGGTGTCGTTGGCTTAGGTGCTGGTGGCGTGGCAGTTGCTTTAGGAGCTGGTGAAGGTGCAAGAGTTGATGGTTTTTGTGTCGGAGCAGCTGTAGCAGGTTTTTGGGATGGAGGCGGAGTAGTTACCTGCGGAGCAGACTTAGGAATTGCTGCAGGTGGTACTTCTCTTTTGTGTACGTGTACTTCCTCTTTTGGGGTAGGTTTTGGAAGGTGAGTTGTAGGATGTTGTGTTACTACGCGAGGAGCTTGAGTAGGTTGTGGAGTTGCCATTTTAGGAGCATCCGTTATTGGTGCATTAGAGAGTTTTGGTTCTTCAGTAGTAAAACCTGTTGTTTTTATACTATCCGAAGGTTGTGAAAAAGGATAATCAGTTTCTTTTAATGTTAAATGTTCCCAGCCCACTTTTGATAAAGGAATACGAGCAACGTAATCGTTAAACGGAGATCCCATATATAACATATCTTTAAATATAAATGCTTCGCTCATACCAATAATACTCTTATCTAAGGAATGGATACTGTCTAAAATTTCGCCATTTTTGGATACGTGTAGTACGGTTTGACGTCCGCTGGAAAGCGAATGTGGAAGTGACGCAAAGTGCCCAATCTGTAAATGTTTATTAAAAACAAATCATACGATCAGAGTCTCAACACTTACATAATGTATAGCACGTTCGGCCCATTCCGTCGGATATATTTGATCGATTACTTTAAACCCAAGTTCAGTTAATCCCATTATCCTTGAAAAAAATTTACGCGTCAATGGGAACGGGCCAAAAATATTCAACGGCGGAGGATGATCATCGTCCCTACCAACGACCAAAGGAATTATAAAACCATCCTTCCCGTCCGTTTGTATATTATCGGGTAGACCTGGAAGACCGTCTAAAAATATATCGTGTGTTCCCTTTTTGGGACCTTTCAAATAATAACGATGAACACGACAACGAGCAGTCTCAGTTATTATCACAAAACTTTCATCGGCAGCAAGTCGAATTCCATTTGCAAAATGTACTTTGTCAATTAAAACTGTGTTCTTTTTATTTTTAGCGTCATAATGAATTACCCTAATACAAATTTCACTCAGTACTTCGTAATCAAGTTTTTTCTGTTTACTAACCTACCACTACCATCAGCTAACATATCGTAGATTCCATCATACAAATAGAACTCCGTACTCGAATCGGTCCAAAACACATCTCCGTTACTGGCAACAGCTACACTGTTAGGTAGTTTTGGTTTTTTTCCATTTATTTCTTCATCCATAGACACAAGTTGAACTTGTTTTCCTAAAAATTATTTTGATTACAAACAATCTTTATTTATCATTTTCATTTGTGTGAAAAATGTGTACAAAGTATTTAAAAAAATAATTACATCAACAAATGTAACTAATTTACATAAGCGCCAAATTGTAATTAAACAGAATTAATAGGTAATAAAAATTAATAACATTTTGTAACTAAGTAATATTGTTTGATCTAGCTTGAAAACAAGACATCGAAATTGCAGAAATTTTCTAAGAAATGAATGTATCATTCCACGTTTAACGGTCCAAACTATACTTGATTCATATAATTAGTTATCGTTTATTAGTTATAACCCCATCAAAAACTCGATAAAGTACATATCCAAATTTAGAAAGACTGTAAATATTAACAAAACAAACAATTTTGAACCTGAAATAATTTAAATATTACTTGACGGTATACATGTATTCTGAACGGTAAAGCTCGTTTGACTTGATCAATAATTATATACATAATTCTATATACGTGTCAAACAGGTAAATATGTTGAACGCCGGTTTAATGTGTATAAAAATAAAATATATTTTCTTTTTATGAACACTAAAATTTGTACTTTTGCATTGTATATGAAATTATGTGTATAATTATGTACTATGTCAAACAGGCTTAAAGGATCAGATTATGGTATGCGAGCTCTCAACTGTATTATAAACAAGTGCAGGAAAGCTAAAAATCGTTGTATACACAAGTGAAAGTTGTGTATTATAACCTCACGTATCAAAACAGTATTCAAAGAAATTGAGTAATCCAGAATGCTGTCAAATTGACCCACAAATTTCATATTTCTTCTTGCATTAAAATTTACAAAAGAGATAATTTATTGAACTGTCAATTGTTTGTAATACAATTAGATTTGAAATCAAACTGTAATAAAATAAAACAAAATTATGTGAAATGTGTGGAGCAGTTTGACAGAACTATCTGGAAAAGACACGATTTCGAAGTCACACGCGGTATCCCTTAGGAATTCGTACTGGGTCCGCTTTTGGGCAACATCGGTTATGACAACATTTTAAATATTCATACACCTAAAGGAGTAAAAGTGGTGGCCTTAACAGACGACTTTACAAAAATCTCAACTCGTTCCAAAGGGTAATAACCATCATGACATGCGGTTACAGAACAGTGAGAACAGATCCTATCTTGGTAGTAGCATCCAATTCACCACTCATATAACTGATAATCGACACAACATTCTACTTTACGCAATTCCTCCCAGGACACGGCGAAAACAAGTATCTATTTAAAATAGGTAAAAGAAATGTCGATGTTGAAGCCAGAACTTCACTTACATCACTAACGATAATTCTGAAGAACACTCAAAAACCCGGCCAGGCCATAAAGCAAATGCTAGCTCATGTAGTCGACAACAGAGTTTTGTATGCAGAAGAAGTGTGACACGAAGTAGTTAGTAAAAAAATATGGCCAATAAATTAGATGCGTTCCAAAAAGTAATAGCTAACAGAGTGGCATGCGGTTACAGAACGAGTGATGTGCTGAACGAACTAGTTCAATTATACTGATCTCATCAGTAAACTAAATGTACTAGTTCTACTTCCCATCAATAGTAAGAGCAGACTCTATCGTGGTAGTAGCATCCATTCCACCACTCAGATTACTGATAAACGACACAATATACTACTTTACGCAATTCCTCACAGGACACGATGAAAAAAAGTATTTATTCAAAATAGGCAAACGAAATGATATTGCATGCCACGCAACTGGCAACTCAAAAGATAGATTCGCGAAGGGGACACCAAATGATAGTTACGCCAATGCTCAAGGATCATGTTATTACTGCACTGAGTTGTCCATAAAAATAGAAAGTTTTAATATCAGTAATACTGCAAACATATTTGATTCGTCCAGTTGGCGGCTGTCTTTAAACTTAGGATTCCGTGTTGATTAGATACTATATTTTTAATGTTAGCAGATATTACGTTTAATCCTTCAAGTTTGAGTTGTCTTAACAAAATGAAACGATATTCTTAACAAGAAATAGTGGATGTGGCGTTTATCCTTGGTCAATGTTTTAAAAATTTTCTTTTGACGTCAAGGGTATACGCACAAAACCATCCCGATCTACTACTTCCAGACAAAAGAGCTATTCAAGAACTACTTAAACTTTCTGCGAGACGGATAGTGTATCCTACAAAAAAATCAAAGAAAAGTCTGTTGTACAATAAGTTCTTGGTTTTACAATCAATGGTCAAAAACGCAAATGTATGTCCAAGAGAAATTTATAGATAAACTAGAATAAGTCAATCAAGGTATGAACAGTTATATGGACGAGACTTTAAACGGATATTAGATTTTTGCTAATGGAGTCTTGAAAAAAATGAGAAAGAAGATGATTTCTTTGAATATGTTTTATTTAAATTTTCATAACGACTTACATGATTATGATACTGAAAACCGTCACACTGTTGACTGCAAAAATCGGTAGAGCGTCAATGTTTTTGGGGGAATTGTAGGAGACCACGTAATTATTCCTTCATTTTTTGGAAACTTGAACAGCACAGAATTTTTACGTTTCTTAGAACAAATATTTTCAACTTCTCTGAATGACGCGAAGAAGACTATAGCTTGGATGGTGCTCTTCCACATATTAGTCGGTGTGTAAGGAATCATTTAATTTAATCCAACAAATGGATTAGAAAAAGAGGTCCATGTAAGTGGCCATCTAGATCTCCTGGATTAACCAGCATGGATTTTTTAATGAAGTTATATGAAAAACTTAAGTTTTTAGTACTCCACCTACCACTGCTATGAATATTGGAATAAGGATGCATTTGCTTCCGTAACACCAGATATCCTAAAAAAATATTAGAAAATGCTTTGAAGGACGGGTACGATGATGTATAACAGAAAATGGTTATCATATTCCGCATTTATTGTAGTTTTTTTCTTGTTTTTCTTCCACAAATGTTTATGGGTTAGTTTTAATTATACATATTTTTATTAAATTTTAGTAGAAAAAGAAAGTTTCCTTACCGGCTCTACATATTATTTTTACAACAATAAAGCTAAACGTTAAAGCTGTCTGACTATTGATAATTTTTATCGAACGCGTAAATTCGTTCATTGAACGGTAAGACCATTTTCTGTTAATTCTTACAATTATAGCTCATAAGAATGCAATAGGGGGAGATAAAAATAGTAGACAGTAGCTATAAATTTTGTTTACAGATTTGATAGAAAATGTTTAATAACTTTTTAATCATTTATGTTCTTTTCCATAAAATAGAAAAATACAGATTAAGCCATTTAAGTTAAAAGTTTTTGTTTAAAAAATATAAAATTAGAATCTAAGATTAGAACGTCTTTCGGGGGTTGCTCCGTGTTGATGTTGTAACCGAAGCCAAGGCGTAAAAGAAATCGAAAACTTAAAGAAGTAAACCATAATCTAACAAAAAATCACTACATAGTTAGGTAATCAGCTTGTTAACCAAGTCAGATTTTAAATTCCATAGAATTGACTTAAGAAGAAGTCGTCTCCGTATTTATAGAAGAAGTATCGTCGCGGTGGGAAGAGCTTAACTAAGATTGAGTTGCGTTCAAAAAGGAGCGTTTGAAGTTATTGGAGTGTTTATGATTTATGCTTTTTAGGACTTTCCTCTATTGAAGAAGAATGGAGATTTCGCAATAACCAAAGTGTTATCAAAATCGATATTGTGGCCTGTAGTAAAATAATGTTTAGCAACTATAGATTTAGAAATATATCTTTTCTTTATACAATGATTATGTTCTGAAATACGAAAGCTAACTCTTCCGATTTAGAAATGTTGGATTTAAAAATTATTGATTATTGAAGAATTATTTCGCAAGTATGAATACCAATGGGATCTGAGAAGTGGCGATGAAAATGTTTTATAGAAGACTCAACAGCACATATATCTTCTTTAGGAATGCGTGTGGAAGAACAATTCATATATGAAGCGGGATATTCATTATTCAGTCAGTTATAAATCGTTGTCTACATCCCCGTACTCGAGAGACATTTCTACTTCCGATTCTAATCCGAAATTGGTATTTTTAACTTACATTTATGTCATAGATCAAATAAGGAAACTTAAAATGGTATTAAACCCATATTCAACTCGACTTTTGTTTTAAGTAGAACGTTTTCGTGTTTTTAATTTTGTTTTAAGTTGAATATTTCTCTCAAAATCACAATTTTTTCGAAATTGATAGGTACAGTCGATTCAAACTAAGTGATACGCCAACTTGCGACAAAAACCTTACAACCGTGATTCTATCTCGGAATACGGTGTATTTCCGTTTTACTTGTTCATTTTCCTTTTTTCCTTGTTATTTAAGAGTTTGAAAGATGTATAAGAACTGCTGTAGCATTACATATTGTATATGTTTAGACTGATGAAAAACGTATTAAAATACTGAAACACAAACGTTTACACATTTTAACTTATTGTCAGAAAAACGAGTATAATGTTTTGTAGTACAAATTGGGGGACCACATAAGAGAAATACACAATGCGATCAGCAGTAAATTTTAAATCAGATTTGAAATATTCTTTAATGCTTCATTAATTTGAGACAAGTCTGGAGTTAACTAAATATTAGAAAAATCACGAGTATGTCAAATTAAGTATTAAAATCAAACTCTAACCATGATTACGACAATTACTTACAAAGGTGCGCCTAGAAGTATACATTTTTATCTTAAATTTTAAGGATAACCTCCTTAAAATTAAATGAATTATAAAGAATGAGTACTTCATCTTATGAATATTATTGATAAAAATCGTGTACTTAAACATTAGAACCACTTACAAGCGACTTCCTCTTTTTTGCGTAGAACTCTTATCTATGATACAACTGATACAAATCGTTATCTATAAATACTTTATGAATGATTCTTAAGGCACCCAATCACCGCTTTATAGTTTTTTATTTTTCTCTTTTCAGTGATGGTAACAATAGCGGCTACACCAAAAACGCACATCGTTCAAGAGAATTTCATATCGACGTAAATTTGAGACTTTGATCATTTTCTCATGAATTCCATTATCAGAACTTAACCAAATTTAAATGGGGACACTCCTGAGATACCCCCTTTCTAATAAATAATAAATCATTGAAATCGGTCAACGTAATAAAGAAAGAAAAATAATGATTGAATTGCAGTCTTACTAATGCCCACAGTTGATTGTATCTCGCGGTACGTTACATGCAAATCAATTTTAGTCATGTTTTAAAAGATTCGTCATTGACGCTAGTACGGTCATGTTTTGATTAATATAAACAGCTACAAATTGTAGCATTGCATGGCACTTCATTACTGACCAAACTATAGATACAATCCTGTAAAACCGACCGACACAAACCATCACAAAAATCTTCCATTTTGTTACAAAAACATTTGAACAAAAGTATAGAACCCAGAACAGAACAAGCTAACGTTCGAAGGTCAAAATATGTGAAACGCAGGTACATTAACCGACCTGAAAATTAGTACCGTGTTAACAGAGATCACATTAAGTACGCATGATACATATTCTATAAAAATTCGTTTGAAAAAAGTCTCAGAAGTCTATTGCAACGGTACTATCCGCTATAAATTTAAATTTTTAGATTTATATTGTGTGGCCAACTGAGTATCTTTTATTAATGTTTTGTAAAATATTTGTAACGAGATCATTAAATCAACTTTAGGTTTTGGAGCATTGTACACACACAGAATATATTTCATGCCAGCTTCATAAATAATTTTATTAGGTATTTTGAGTAATGCAGCAGCCTTCACTAAAATTTTTGTGCTTCAAATTTTTAAGCGAATTTAATTTTCCCTTCATTAGAAAAACTGCTCACCACACGACTTTCCTACATATTTTGTATTTGCAAATTGAAAAAAAAACATCCAAGTCAAAAGAATATAGAGAATTCAGAAAACATGGGTTTATAATTTGATTTGCTTAACAGAAATAATAGTATAAGTACTAAGTATTACACATTAGACAATTTTTATTCAAAAATGTTTTCATCCTACCCACTTTGAAGTGATATGTACACGTTTGTATTGACTTTCTGCTGTTTTGGTAGTTTCCATTTCATATCCATCAAATATTGATGATTCATTATTTTACCGTTTAACGCGATGTAATAGCATTAATATTATTGACATTCTTCGAAAATTCTAGGAAAAGTTTGTGAAAAGTAGATTTTTATGATTTTAACGTACCTCCATAATCATGCAAAGCTAGAGTATTGATTTTTCGAATTGGTTTTACTTCACAATTGAATAAATAAAGAAAAAGCGTCAATTTTGTATTTAGTATTTAGTTACCAACATTAAAAAAATATCATCAAAAAGTAGTTTTGACCGGTTCCAAGATAAAAAGGTAGCGATCCTCCATACACTTCAAATAAATTATCATAAAAGGTTATCATGACGATTTAAAAAAAGTTATTAGGTCCATACTGGCTATAAACTTTTAAATAGCGATCTTGCGTAATGAGCATTTTTTAAAGGTATTAAAATGTGTGTTTATCTTCCCCAACAAGAATAATTGGCTGTCATTCTGAATATAACTTAATCGTTTACTATAAAAAATATCAATAAAAATAATTAATAGAAAAAGTGGAATTTGTACTGAAAAACTTTTAATTATGGTTAATTCTATTTTAACATCCGCACAATTATTACAAGAAAACGATATCATACGCGTAATTTAAACAACTACTTACTTCAGTTTGTATTGTATTTTAGATATATCATGTTTGTTTGATTTATTTCAAAATTAAGTTTACACTAGTTTATTTACAACATAATATGTGATTAATTTGAATAATAATAATATAATTATTAAATATAATAATAATTATTAAATTAATAAAGAATTTGATACTATTAAACAATTAGCTTATAGCAATGGTTACCCTTTTCATGTTTTAAACAATGTTTTTGGAAAAGTTCGTTTATACCATTTCTTTAAGAATTTATCTCAAAATAAATCAGATAATACTACTATCTATCGTTCTATGCCTTATATTAATTCTTGTTCTCTTTTTCTTAAAAATTATTTTAAAAGTATAATATTTCTATTTCTTTTTCTACTAATCATAATTTAAAATATTTTATTGTTAATATTAAAGATTCTGTTTCTTCTTTAGATAAATCTGGCGTGTATAAAATTTCTTGCAATTGTTCTTATGTAGAAAGTTTAAAACAAGATTAAAAGAACATATTTATTTCATTAAACGGTATTTAAATTCTAGTATATCAAACACTTGTTCTTCTTTCGCTAATCATATTTTGTCTACTGGTCATTTTTCTTCTGACCTTAATGTTAAAATTCTTCATTTTTGTAACAAAAGTACTTTGTTTCATCATCTTGAAATTCGTGAAATTCATCGTCTTTATAATGAAAATTCAGATAATTGTCTTAATGAAATTCTTGATTTAAATATTTCTCCTCTTCTTAGTAATAAATTTTAACTTACTTTTTTAATTTTTCTTCTCTCTCTCTCTCTCTTTTTTCCATATCACCCATGGCTGTGTATTTAATGTCAGTTTGAATTTAAATTTTTTTAATTTGTTGACGTTTGTCATTCTATTTTTATTTTTATAATTTCATATAACGTGTAAGCTCTTTTAAATGTTTAATTATTTTTGGTAATTGATTTGCTTTTTAGTGTAACTGATGATGACAATTTAAATTGTTGAAACAGTTTTACAATTAAAAAATTAGAACATAATTGTGGATTTACTTCAAGAAAATAAATATCATATTTTAAACAAATACGGTTATTTATACTATTCACTTTGAATAAATGTTGTACATAGTAGTATGTACACTTTAAAGCATTTATGAAGGCGCATGACTCAGCCAGTTTTAATTTGCAGTGTTGATTCAGAAACTGGCCAACTACAACATTAAGGAGTATCTATTATTTATCTTTGTACAAAGGTCAGGTAAGCGATAACAATGCTCTACAACAGTAAAAGCGATTTCGTAAAGAAAATGTAGCAAATTCATTAAATCAAAATGAAATTAGTATTATCAATATAATATATGTTACTATGTGTTTATATTATAGGTATATTATTAATTAGTGATAATCATATATTACTAGTGTTTTCAACTTGTGCTTTGCTTCTAATAAAACCTTTAATTCTCATCCAATTTACATTTATTTATTAAAATGCTTATAGAATAATTTTTTTTAAATATTTTGTGTTATGCGTATTTATTTCAGGAGTGTGTATTAATCATATAAAAATATCTCTTTGGATATGACAATGTTTTACCTTATGCAAACACCATTGTGTTTATATTATTTTCAATGGGTACTAAAAAACAATCAACGTGTAAGAGTAAAATTATAGTTATGTATTTTAATAAATATAATAATACGAAGCATAAGGAAAGTATTGCAATTATCTCAAAATGAGGAGTATCGTATCTCGGCATTTTTGATGATATCAATTTCAAATTTTGGATCTACACGAATCTCAAAAATGTATTTTTTGGTATGTGGATCACTGAGTTTGCATTCGATATTTCAAAAACAACTGAACCAATTTTTAATAAAATGACAATCAAAAAGCTGTTTAAGTGATAGCATTTTTGAAATTTTTCAAAAATTAATAAACATATGTATTACTATTTTTATTTACAATACATTTATAATAATAAATATATAATACGAAAGAAGTTTTATAATTTTTTCCTGTTTTAACTTCGTTATTTTATCACTCCACCATTTAAGAATTAATATTTTGTCTACAGTTAGGTGTTTTAAATTTTATTACAATCGGCCTAGTATATGAGATATCGTCTAAAATACATGTTTTCAAAATATCGACAAAGTCAAATATTTCAACGTAATAAGAAATTGACATCAAATTAAAGTATGCAGTTAGAAGCAAATAATAAGGGGTTTTATAATGGTTTACGTTTTTCAAAAATTGCGAACTTAAAAAGAAATAGTCAACTGTTTAAATAATTTTGATTTAAGAAAATTAACTTTTTTGGCTAAAATATATATTAAGTGTAGAGCATTGTTATCGCTTACCTGACCTTTGTACAAAGATAAATAATAAATACTTCTTAATGTTATAGTTGACCAGTTTCTGAGTCAACACTGCAAATTAAAACTTGCTGAGTCATGCGCCTTCATAAATGCTTTAAAGTGTACATACATATCAACATTTTTACGATTATGTATGTCGCAAATAACCGCTCCGTTTACTTTCGTGTTTATATAAACCGGAATTATTGTAGTTTTGTTTGTATATTAACCTATAACACTATTAATTGCAAATTAAAAGTGTTTGAAAGTTAATTACATAACATTTTAAAATACAGAGGGTGGGCCATGGGTTACGTAAAATATATCCCTTGTTATGCAAAATATTAAAAAAGAATTTATAAAAGTTGTAGGGTCCTTAAAGTTTTACATTTTAAAATTATTTTCAACTTAAGAGTATTCCATTATATCAGGACAACACAAACCTACATTGCTTTAAAATGAAGCACCCTGTATATTAATACGTTTTTGGAATCCTCTTGAGGTCTATTTTACAATGGTTATAGCTACTTTAGAGTTAGTCTACAAAATTATAAGCAGTTGCAAAATTTTTCTTCAAATTTTTTTTTGTTTTTGAGGAACAAATTTTTGTATCAAATTAAAATTCTGATATAAGATTTAGCGCTAATTTCTGTAATTCTGTACTAATGGTAAAAGATGCACAACTTCAACGGACCAAAACTTGATTTTTGTAAATCAAACGACCTAATTTGGAATTCGACATCTTGCAGAATTTAAATTCTCTATCGAAATGATATAACATGTAACTATCTCAAAGACGTCCAAAGGTAATTGTTTTAATTTTTAAAGATTTTATTTTATTGACAAAAGTACACTTAGATTATTTATTAATAGAGAGCGGAATATATGCAAAGTGCATATAGATGCATATATTGCATATTTTTCATTATTTCAAACAACATTGCATATTTAAGCTAAACACGATTTATTTTGCATATTCTAAAAATAAATTAATATGAAATTTTAAAATTTCACTGTTTTACAATAAATTAGGTCGAATTTTATAATTTGAAAAAATATGAACGAACTCTGGACTTTCCCGTTTCTACCTGAATAACAATGCGACAAAAGATTGCATTACAATGTCATTGAATTTGTTTCTGAAATTGAGGGTTTTTTCAAGAAAAAGATTATTAGCTTAGTATTCAAAATACGCATTGTTAAATAATATTTACGTAGAAACAATTTCTAAAAATAAAGTAGCTACCTACCTGCTTTAAAGAGGCTAATATTATTATTAAATTATTTTTTTTTTTGGGTAAATGGTGTATATTTATTTAGAAATACAATTGCTAGCTTTCGAACTTTGTCTAAGTTCTTCGCCAGGCAAAAATTAAATTAATTAAATAATTAATAATAATTTAAAAAAAAAAAAAAATTAATTTAATTTTTGCCTGACGAAGAACTTAGACAAAGTTCGAAAGCTAGCAATTGTATTTCTAAATAAATATACACCATTTACCCAAAAAAATAATTTAATAATGTTTTATGGTGAAAGTTTTATGTCTAAAATAAAAGGCTAATATTATGTTTTTCGTTTTCCGAAAATATTTGTTTAAAGTAAACGTAATATCCAGGGCCGGATTTAAAGGTCTGGAAGCCTCGGGGCAACAAAGGAGTGGAGGCCCCTTAGCCCCAAATTATTTTCCAAATAAAATGAATTTTACTGATTGCCTGATTGGAGTAAACAAATATAGATCAAGTTTGTACAAAGTACCGTAGGTAAAGGTAAAACGCGAAATAAAATATGAAAGGAAAAGTTGTTTACTGGTGTTTACTAGTCTGAACTTGAAAATTTTTTTTCCGAAGTCTCTATTGTGGGGGCCCCTCTTTTGTGGAGGCCCTGGGGCTGTAGCCCCGCTTGCCCTCCCCTAAATCCGGCCCTGGTAATATCGTGATAGTGCTTTTAAAGTGTTTTGTATATTTTAAATTAAAATATGTCTACCATTCAAAAAAGTGATTCGATGAAGTGTTTTCCCGAGTTAAAGTTAAGTGGAGAGAAAGTATTTTGCAAGGCCTGTTCGAAAATCGTAAGTTACATTCATTTTGACATGTCATTATCGTAAAATTTACGTAGGTATCGGAATTTCATATAATATGCTTCTTCGCATCAGAGCAATTTCAGAAACAAAGTTCAATTCTGTCACATTTTTTCACGTTTTTTAAAAATATAATAATTGACTGTCTAGACTTTAAAAATTCCTGTTTAGTTTAGTAAATTCTTCAAATTGTAGCTTTTGTTCATATGAAAATTTATTTCTCTTTGGTGCATGAACATTTTTCTTCTACAGGTTTTCTGTTAGAAGAAGTTTTAAGTCGACCAACATTTAAAAACAGTGAGTCATAACTTGAAGCTAAAAAAATAGCATATCTATTAACCATAAATGTGTCTATTTAAGATTTTGTTTTATTTATGGGTATCTTTAATAAATATGCATTTGCATATTTAGAAAAATTTAGAAAAAATAGCTGCATATTTTTAGCAAAAGTAATGCATATATATGCGCATATTTTGGTAATGCTTTGTTGCATATATTCCGCCCTTTATTTATTAATAATCTACTATGTTATGAAAACAATTGCGAGTTCAGCAACAAATCTCTTGAAAATCTAATGGAACGTTTTGAACGAACGAGAATGTTGCGTACGAGAAAAACGAGCTTTAAATAAAACAAAAATAATTTAATGTACTTTTGGCTGTGACTGAGAATCCCTATGTAAATGGTAGAAACTTAACGCAACAATTAGATATCAGTCAATCCATCCATCCATCGAACCACAACTCCTACTATTATTCTGATCAAAATCCACATTTTATAGAAACCAAAAGTCAAGTTATAAATATCGAAGATTTTGTAATAGAACCCCAACTTTTTTGATGGTACTGTGATTTATGTAGAGTTTTTGCAAATTCACTTACCAAATTACTTTGCTTTTAAGTTTCTTCTTATTAGAATTATTGTTTGTCTCTGTTAATTGTTTCGTACCATGTATTTTTTTGTTGTTTGTTGAACCAAATGTCCATTTATTTATTCTTAGAAAGATACTTAATTTATTTGTTTGTTAGAATTGCTTCAAAGCTTAGCAAATTATCAACAAATAATCTAACATTAATAGTCGTCGAAAAGTGCACTTTTGTCAATAAAAATATATTTAAAACCATTGCCTTTGCGATAGTTACATGCTGCATCATTTTGATTGAAAACTCTCTGCAATATGTCAACTTCCAAATTAGGTCGTTCTATTTAAAAAATCGAGTTTTGGTCCTTTAAAGTTCTGAATCTTTAATATTTATTACAAAACAGATCAAATCACACAATTATGTGTTCAAAAGTTTTAGGGATACCTCAAATAAGGTTAAATATTATACCAAAATGTTATTTCGATGCAAGACTTTGTTTTTCAAAAGCATGCCATTCTTTGAAGTCATAAATTTAGAAGGAAAATTTTAAAACTGCTTATAAATTGTTAAAGTCTAATTTAAAGTGTCTATAATCTTACATAATTGTAAAGTAGACCTCAAGAGGATTCCAAAAAAGTGCTAATATACAAGGTATTTCATTAAGAAAAACTAAATTTTTTGTTCTAGTAGGAAATAATTTTAAAATGCAAAACTTTAAGGACCCTACAACTTTTGAAAATATTTTTTTAAATATTTTGTGGAATAAGGTAAATAATTTACTTCACTTCATGACCCACCCGGTATATAGTAAATTAATGCCTATTTGTTAATAAGGTAATTGTGGATTCTATACATTTATATAGTTGTAAACGATGATGCAATAACCAAAATTTTTTTTTAAACCACAATACTATATTGTACAGATGATTACAATACAGTTGCGGCTCGTGAGGTCGGGCTTAAGGTGGGCTAGATTTTTCATAAAGCTTTTAGATAACGTAAACGTTTTCAAGTATCATTAAAGCATTGTGTAGGTAACGACCAAAATTTCTTAGAGTTAACAAATAAATTCCGTTGAGCAATGTATATGGCGTGCAGAAACTTTATGTTTTTTTAAATTTCTTTGTTTAAATGTTTTAAGTTTGCACCTACATCCTAACCTCGTTACTTTTATCGGTTCTATCGGAATAAAACAATAAACACGGAAAAGAAAACAAGACATTTATCGTATGACATCCACATGCTCACTTATTCTTAAACTGCACTAGAAAAATGCCATTTAAAAAATTATGTTTTGCAGTTTTATCTGCTTAATTTAATTTCAAATTTAGACTTCGTTTTCCAAGAGATTTTATTTCATTTCTTTTTGGCTTAGTCTATAGTAATTTATGGAGAGAATACTATTGTGTTTGATACAAGAACTTTAGACGTGTCGATTTTTACAGATTTTAAAATAGTTTTAATGTAATTAAAGAATCATAATAATTATGTGTCTTTACTTTTACATTTATTATAAAAATCGTTTTTCGAAAGGTTTCTGGTATAGAATTTAATATTTGTTCTTCATGGATGTATGTACATGATAGATTTGTGTATTGTTAATAGTGAATACAAAAATAATACACAGACACTTTTTAACTGTTTGTTTAAGAAAATATTTTGACGTATAATATTATACTGTACTAAATAACAATGGTCCGGGTTTGCAGTTTAAAAATTTGGGGTTTGAAACCTATTTGTCCCGGTTTTGTAATTTTACAAATGGCAGCCCTATCAAAGACCGGAAAAAAGCAATTTACTACTTTCAATCGGAAACCACTGATTTTTGTATTGCGTGAATTGAGATTTGATATTAATAAAGCTACTAAACAACGATTTTTTCTGACACTCATTGCTGATTAACAATAATGGTAAAATAATATTATTTGAATGTGTGTAGACGTTCAAAAATACTAACATTATCTAGTATGATTCACCTGATATGTTATGATAACTTCATTTTATTGTTTTCTTTTCGATAAAACTATAATGCCGTGTTTTGATAGCTTTCTGAGAGATATTATTTCAATCATCAACGACAACCTTCGACAAATATACCGTTTCATTTACAATACGTCGTGCAACTCTGCCCGCTTCATGATTACTGAATTGAAACCATCGCGGGCTACAAACGCGAGAGCCCTTTCGCATGTTAAAATTAATGTTTTAGAGTAATAAAAAGTATTTATATTTATATCCTATAAATATGTTTAAATATTTTAATTCATAATAGTTTGTACAATATTTTTTGTTTTAATAAACGTTTGGAGAGCTTGTGCCCTAGAACCTTTATGGACCAGCCACCACTGTTACAATAGCTACTTATTACAATGATTACCCCGGAGAGCAACTTAATGCAGCCCAAGGAATCTATATATTGCTCGATTTTATAATCACAATAAATTTTAAAGAATTGCTTATATTGAAAAAAATGTACAAGAAGGAATATAAATCTTGTTACCATCAAAATCTAAACAAAAATGTGGAAATATACATCACTTTTGAAAGAGAACATTATAAGAGGACGTTATCAATTCATAATGCCCTGCTTGTTATTGTGTATGTTTACATATTTCGTATCCTAGAGATTATGCGTAAATTACAACTAAGTGAAATATAAAAACAGTGTAGATACTGAGATGTTAAGCAAGCTCTCACGCGGTTTTAGGTTTCTTTACTTTTACCAACGGGTCTTGTTCCACCATGCGTTATGATCGAATTCGATAGTTTAATCATTTGTATACCTACTTGACAAACGCAATGCAATAAAAGTTTTGAATAAAAAATCCGCAATTTCATGTAGACATAAAAATTAACATTACATTTTGTAACGATTCATATTACAGCAATATTATAGTAACGCATATAAAAAGAAGCTTTTTACGTGCATCACGTTGTTATCAATGTGTCAAATGGTCACGTTATATGACCCTATAAACAAGACAGTTGATCTTTGCACTATGCAGGCATAAACCGATATTGTAAATCAATACAACTGTTTAAAATCTTAATTTCAAATTCCCAATGTGAGTTTGTACCACATAAATTAAAAACAAAATAATACTCAGAACTTTAGATAGTATGATTATTAATTCAGATTCTCTTATTTGTAGATGTAAATCATGGTGACTACATGTTATAAAATTTATTATTTTAATTAAAACTGATTCACTTTACCTAAAAACTTTTACTTATAACATGATATTAGTATTAAATTATTGTGTTTTTGTTCAAATTACCGCAATTACTGTAAAAATATCATTTGATGAAAAATGATACCCAACTACTAAGATATCAGTTTTTTTATATTTAACGTAATCAAGTATTTAGCTTGATTCTAAAATGCTGTTTAATCAACATGTTATGGGTCCCGTGCGTTTGAAAATTGTCCTAGAAAAGGTGGACTGGCGGAAAACTCAAATAAACAATATGATAAACAAAAAAGAATATTTTCAAATTTATGAACTATTTGATTTTCCACGAGAAGTACAGGTAAGAAACAATGAAATAGTGTATGCGTATGGACAAATTATTTACAAGACGTTTGGTTTGAAGCAAAAATAGGGAAAAACTTTTTTCTATTGATCAAAATATGGATAAGGATTTCGAGTTTGCTGCAATCGCATTGAATGCACGTTTAAGAAATATGGTGTAGTGAGACTAGTAGAAAACCAAACAAACAAAGGACTTTGTGTGTGTAAACCGAACAATGTTGAAATATTCGTTGCGTCATACTGTAGTTATGGCATGAAAGTTTGTGCCACCAAAATAAAAACACGTTTAAATGGTGTTGAAAATGCAGGGTGTCAAAATTCAAAGTGACGAAGAATTTTGTGAATACGGAATACGGGTGCATAGACTGCAGTTCCATAAATAAAGAAGTCACTAAATTGCATGAAAAAATGTGTATGCTTTACGATTACTCAAATTCCATCGTGAGTTCTTCATTAGAGCAAAAAGTGAGGTAGTAGCTTAGACTATAAGACACGTATTTTGCATTTCTGTTTTAATTCAATGTTTTTTCCCTTGTTGAAATTGATGCTGATGAACAGTATGGACACAACAGAAATGTTTACACTGTATCTAAATCAATTTTTGTCGTAGGCATTGTAATTAGGTCTATAAGTACAGCACTAATAGTACTTTCGGAACGCTCGCCAAATCTCTTTGAAGTAATCTTTTTATTTGAAAATACACTTGTAGCAAAAAGTACCAATTTAATTTGTTACACTGTTCTAAGGCTAAATTAATCTTTATGCGTCGATAAAAAATATTAGCTATTTTTTTGCTTTACGTTATGCGATACGACAATGACGGTTTTTTCCACACAAGCCTGACGATATTTCTCTAAATTATACCAGTTTCATTATACTTAACATTTCAAAAGTGTAGCTGATTCTGTATGGAAAGAATTTGGTTAAAACGAAAGTAATTATAAAGTAGTAAAATATACTTTACACTCGATAAGACTAAACATGAAATTGATTTTAAAAAAATCATTCATTTTATATTTGTAATTGAGATCTTTGGCACTATAATAATTTCTGCATTAGCAACGTCATAGATGTTTATATAACATTCCTAAAAAAACTTACGACACGATTGATTTTAATAAAATCTTACGTAATAGATAAAAAGCGAAAGAAATCTATAAAAACTTGAAATTACTAGTATGTATTTATATACTGCTAATAGTATAATACATAATAAGGCTATCATAATTGAAGTACACTAGCGTAAGTAACAAACACTGGAACGACCTGGATTTTGACTATTTTACATAACGATAAATAATAGTATACTTGTAAAAAACAACATTTAAATAAGAGCAAAGCTAAAATTTACTCTTCTTTTTTCATACATTAGGCATCCTATCGCATCCGATCTAATGTGTAGATGGTTTCCTTTTAATTTATTTTTTAAAATAAATTGAATTTTGTGTACATTGTAAACACCTTTCTCCTTAATTAAAACTTTTCTGATAAATTTGAATACATAAATCGCTTCAACAAGTTAAAAGCTAATTACTTAACTGTATTTTAGATTAAAGGTACAAGAATATGCAAATAATCGAAAAAATTAAAAAATAAATAGGTTTGCCTTTTTTAGTATCTACATATACAAATACTACTCTATACAATACATAGATCATTTATAGTATTCACGTATTGTTGAACTACAGGCTAAATTTATTTAACTTGAAAGCGTGTTTTGTAAACCGTTAATGGTTTTTTTAAAACATAAAACATTAAAAATTTTGGAAAATATGTCTGTTGCAACTGTAACGTTTTTTTCAAAATAAATACACATACATACAATTTTCAGAAGCCATCATTTTTTCATGAAAGAAGTTGTCGGGTGGTGACACAAATGTGATGCCGTGGGACACTACATATCTACAAATATGCAACGCTTAGAATTAGCTTTATTCTGACTATCTGCTAGATAAATAATTGAAAAACCAAGCCTAAATCTAATTTTGAATAAATTTCTGTTTATTCTTAATAATAATAATAACACAGATGGTATTACAAATCTTCCTATTAATTTTTAATTAAGAGGGGACATCCATACAGAGGGCGCCACATGTAGAAATATGGACCTCTAGAAAAATGTAAAACACATTTCTT
Source organism: Aquatica leii (assembly GCA_035610365.1). Classification (NCBI taxonomy): domain Eukaryota; kingdom Metazoa; phylum Arthropoda; class Insecta; order Coleoptera; family Lampyridae; genus Aquatica; species Aquatica leii. The sequence continues at coordinate 56,196,958 of CM069432.1, forward strand.
ACAACTAATATATCACCTATAACAGTGTATCATAGTAAAGTTGAAACTTCAATCTAGGTCAAGATGAAATTTACATTCTAATTTATTGCGTGTTTTGTGGTTTATTTCTTGTTTTAAAGTAGCCAAAAAAGGATTTTTGATTGTCTTAAATTCAAATAAAATTGGTATTACGATATAAAAGAACAAAAACTGAAATGAGTTTGTTAATAATATAATGTTGAATTCCCAATATTTTAGATTTTAATTACATTTTTCCGTCTCAGAAAAGACGCATTAGTTGAGAAACATACCTTTTGCATAGGCTAAGATAAAAGTTAGTTTGGTTATTGTCACGCAGAGGGTGCTTTTTGTTTTTTTTAAATCTGAGCAACCGTTTAATCTTCATAAAACTTCAACAAACTTCACTCTTGGATAGTCGCGACACTGTTGTTTTCAACGCAAACTAAAAAGATAACACTGGAATGCTTGGAAAGTAATATGATAACTCTTCAAAATTATCGTTTGTTGTATTTACTAGATACCTGATATAAAATGTTTTGAGTAAACGGTATGTAATTTGACAAGTTGAATTTTTTCAAGTTTGGTTTTGTGTTTTTTCTCTGCTGTTTTAATTTACTTTACAATGTTTTATACTTTTTTTTCAAAAAAGCTTTCGTAGGAGATTCCATTTATAAAATTCGATAACTTAGTTCTATATTATAAATAGTGGTGGGCGATACGATACATCGAATCGAATATCGATACGTATCGATATATCGATAGACGACCTAGGCCTAATATAAAGTAGGAATGGTGATTTAAATCATTAAAAATCGATTTTTGTACTCTAATAAAGCGATTTTTACAATCGATTTTTCTAGCCAATTTTTTTTAATTGATTCAAAAATGGAATCGATCGAACATCGCTTTATGGAACTATAATTATTCTGCAATCAACTAGAATGTAAAAACAAAAAACTCATAAGTAAATAATCAAATCGCCAAGTGAACAATAATTTAAAATAGCAGATTACAAATTCAAAACAGCCGGTGATAATTTGATACTTACACAAGAAGCAAAACAGAATTTTTGTTATGTTTATAAATGTATATAACTGTTTTATCGTGTTTTGCAGTTGATAAGGTGACTAGAAAAAGGATTACCAAATCGGTTTTCCGTTCAATTAAATTATTCATTTAACCTGATTTACTAATAAAGATTACACCAATTTTCAATAAAATTGTGAATTTGAAACGGCGTTTTAGTTTTTTTTATTAGGTGTAGCACACCCATACATCGCAAGTTGGTCCCCTAATTCATAAAAAATAAACTAGAATTCCCATCATTAATGGTATCTCTTGGTAGATGTTTGGGTAAACCCGATTTGTTTAAATCGTTTGTTAAATCATCGTCCTTTGAACTGCAAAGAGAGCGGTATGACTAAGCGTATCCACTGCTCGATGCGTATACATACGATGCAAACACTACAACTGCTAGCAATGAACTGAAATCTCGGATCCTAAATATACGATGGCGCCCCCTATATCTCGGATCCTGCGGTGACTACGATTTTTACCATAAGGCTGCGAGTCTTTATACATTTCTTCAATCAACGGTTCATTCATATAGCCTTCGCCACCTATTATACAAAACAGTAACTATGCTTTCTTAGCATGGAAACTCATACCCACTTTGGCAAACTTTAAAATCCCCACCATTTACTGGCCGCTCTTAAGTAGGTTGTGATAGATCGATACATTTGAGACAAATATGTAGTAATGCTATAGAATATTTAATTATTCCTAAACGTTTAATTAAATTTGATTATCAACAGATTAAAACTTGTTGACGTCGAGCGTATAAATTAAAGTAAATTAATTATATAAGCTAAATAAACAATTTTGGTACGATTAAAGTAAGTGACATTTCAAAATTATATAACGAATATTCAACAATTTGGTTGTTGATAAAAAAAGGATAAATAAATCCTTACAATGAATGCCAATTTTAGTAAAAATAAATTCTGCATTTAAACATTTTTAACTAATATTATACTGCTTCTTTGTAATTCCCCAACAAAACGAAATCAAAAAGTCTAATACAAATAACTAAATTAACTTGTTTCTACGGGGTTGTTTCCTGAGTTCTGTATATCTCACGTAATTTGTAAAGGATTTGTCACGTGATATGCGCAGTACACGAAATTGACACGACGATAAACACAATTATTTAGTCAATGCTAAAAAAATCTTGTTTTTCTTCATTTCATATAATTATTTTAAATAAAATTTAGATGTAGGGTACCAGTAGCGGTTTACACATGTAATGTGTCAAGAGCCCCGCAGTACGTCATTCCTTGTCAAATGAACAACATATCAAGAAAAATATACATATAAAACCGTATGTTTTAACTTTTTTTGATGAACTGTTAACCAGTAACAAAAAAATCTAACAAAATAAAATTTTTAAGTCGCTATTTTTTTTATCTGCTCACAACTTAAGTTCTATCAAACGTAGGATAATGTAAATATACTCATATTAAAGCTCTTTTTAGAGGCTTTCATGTGATATACGTGATGAATAATACATTTTTAAAAATACGGCCACATACCTACACATGTACATACTTGTTCTGTTTTGAATTGCTGATTTTTTAGAGTTAAGCTGGCTAATTCGTAGGAAACACTTATAAGTATAACTTGTATATATCAATTTTGCTACGTTATATATTTATTTACTTCTCGTCCTAGTACAAATGTACAATATCATGAGCCTGAAATTAACAACAAAAGTAAATAAAACTATATATTTTATACATAAATCACAATTTTTACGAATTTGTTTACTTATCTCTAAAAATAAATAGCATGTTAAGTAAATCTCAGGCTGCTGCGTAATATAATTACAAATTTAACCAATTTGCCAATTTTAAATTAAATGTATGTACATATCATTTAGTAACCCCTTAACTAATTTAGTAACATTCCGCGGTACATCGTTTAAGTTGCTAGATTGTTAGTTACATTTCAGTTAGCTTGTTTTGTGTAAGATGGCAGCACAGTAATTTCGTTTACGTTGTTGCCAAATGTATTTGCTTTAATTGGTATTCATCTACTAATTTTCTTTCAAATTTACGGTTTGGGCTAGCAATAAAACTATTTTTATGTTCGTTTTCTGTCTCGTTTAGTACTTTAATATATATTATTAAAATCTAAAAATTATCAGCATTGTATAAAAATAGCAATAGTATTAGCGGCAAAATTGTAAAATTTTAAAGTGGTTATTTGCACGAAAATAAATAAATTCAAAATTCTTTAACATGTAACATACCCCCTTAACGTAATTTGATACAAAAGTATAAAATAGTACAGTAAAATGAATTGTAAAACTGACAAATAATGGAGACGCCGTCCTATCAAGTTTCTACCTAGGTCTAACAAACCCTAAGTGCCCACCCTCATAAAGAAGTATAGAAGTGATCAACCATTAAACTGTTGTGCTTTCTTAATAGTGAGTGTAAGAGATATAAATTCTTATCTAAAAACTTATTAAAGTATTTTATTACTTAATACACATAACACATATTAGACAGTTCCCGCAAACTTTCCGATAAACGGTAACGCTATTTTTTTACAACTGCGCAAGCGCACAAAATATCGTAACGCTAAATAATTACCGGCATACGTTAAATTCACCTAAACAGCGGATCAAATATCGAAACCGGTATTTGTGTGTGAGGTTACGCGCAAATCTTTGATTCGTAAACATCACTAGTAGAAACAATAAACGTTTACGATTTAGTGCTGCAGATGACATCAATTTGTTACGACTGTTGAAGATTTTTCAAGATGGAATACTATTCGACAAAACGTTAAACAGAATATTGCAAAACCATTTAGAATACGTGCTCTGAAGAAACGTTTAGAATACCTGTTAAAACTTAAAGCGTTTTTAAGAAAGAATACCCTCTTCGATGTGGTCTTATTATTCAATTCTTATGGCCTCTATCAAAGCCAACCGCAACATAGAAATAAGCAGTTACTCAAACATATTCGGGTTTTTAAAGAGAAAATCATATCGATTCAAACCCAAAAAGGTTTGACCATGGAAGAGATATAAGCCTTTATATACGAAGCTCCAAATAAAATATATTTATTGAACAAGGTAAATAAATTTATTGAAATTTAGAAGTGTTTAACGATAGCTTTACTATTTGGGTTAGCGGAAGCATGCTGTAAACAAGAGCTTGTTCAGTTAGAAGTAGATGATATCCACGATCTGTAATCTTCATTACATACAGTAATTTCACTTCTACGTTTTTGGTGGACAAAAATATTTCTGCGCGTGGGCTATGAGCAGTAGGAAAACTTAACCTAGCAAACGCAAAAGTTGAATGGCGTTTATTCCAAAAACAATTTTATTAATTGATTTATATGAAAGCAGCTGTTAAAATGTATACGGGTATGTTAAAACAATTTCGATTGCGGCGTAAGTAATGTAGTACTCACATGCGCCTCCTTTTTGTGTTCAACTTATATGTCCACAAAGATCAATGGTACCGACGAGTGGGATTACTGTATCACATTATACTGTGTCATTACTGATCACTATTCGAGATACTAGAACCAGAATAAATCGAATGTTTAGTGTAGTTGACAACCCTGATTACCAAGTTTTGTTGAAATTTCTAAAAAGTATGCAGTTCTACGTCCGATACTCGAATGGCTACGTTTCTTCTTGGCTTACAGTAATGGGAAATCACGAGACCTGGTTTTATACATAAGCCGCGCAGCGGCGAGTTTATGAAGCGGTTGAGTGATTGAAACGTATTTTATGACGTGTGCTTTATACTATTTTCTCTATTTTGATACAATATTTAATATTTTTCGTAAAATTTTAACTTTCAAACAAAATTGGGAAACTTTTATATTTTATTAAATTGGCAACACTTATACTTTGACATATTAAAATTTATGTGTTAACTTATACTCTCATACGAAATTGTCTCTTTATGCCTTTATAAGTAAATAACTTTAAATTAATAAGACGTCTTTATTTTATCTTGGCATAAAATTTGAATTTCAATTGTTAAGTTCCAATAATTTTGATTTCTTTTTCATGTAACGTCAACTTACGATGTAAAGATACCAACTATGAAAAAACTAACATTACTAAAATTCGTGTAAGAATTTGCTTATTCTTACACGAATTTTAGTGTAAGAATCGCTAATTCTCATGTCGAAATAGAGAATAGTATATTAAAACACAAGTTACAGAATGAACGCGCTTCAATCACGAGACCGAGTTTCATATACAAGCCGCCCAGCGGCGAGTTTAAGAAGCGGTAGAGTGATTGAAACGTATTCTATGACGTGTGTTTTATACTATTTTCTGTATTTTGATACAATAATTAATATTTTTCGTATAATTTTAATTTTAAAACAACATTGGGAAACTTTAATATTTTATTGAATTGGCAACACTTACACTTTGACATATTGAAATTTATATGTTAACCTAATATCTCATACGAAATTATCTCTTTATACCTTTATAAGTAAATAACTTTGAATTAATAAAACGTCTTTATTTTATCTTGGCATCAAAATTTGAATTTCAATTGTTAAATTCCAATAATTTTGATTTCTTTTTAATGTAACGTCAACTTACGATGCAGAGATACCAACTTTGAAAAAACTAACATTACTAAAATTCGTGTAAGAATTTGCTTATTTTTACACGGATTTTAGTGTAAGAATCGCTAATTTTCATGTTAAAATAGAGAAAAATGTTATTGGTGGAATTCCGAAAAAATAGCTATTTATCTGAAATTGCCGATTTCTGAATTATTTATTGAGCACTCATGTCGTCGCTTATCGGCGACGTTGTTGGTAAACGCTGGGGAAGGAATGATTGATATAAAGCAACTAGGAGGCTAAAAGTCAACGTCAGTTGCAGAACAGTATATAGAAGATTCTGTATCAAACAAAATTAGGTTGGCTGAAAAGGTATTGATTAGAAAGGACAATTTATCGTCTATTAATACTGAATTAGGAACTACCAAGGTCTTCAATTACGTAGCAACTAGCAATAATTCCAATTTGATGGGTAATTCTAGTAGCGTGGGTGCATCTCTGAATATTAATATGGTTAATTGTTAACATAATTTACCCACAATGAATTTTCAATAAAAAGTACAGTTTTCGATTTCTAATTAAGTTGATTAATTATTGTAATTGTTTTGTTAACATAAATTACCCACAAAAAATTTTCGGTAAAAAGTACGATTTTCGATAAACTTTTCATTTTGCAATTATTTAGTTTATTAGGTAACTATGATATCGTTGGTTGATGTCTCATTATAACCCGTGGGAATAAAGAAGTTCGTGGGATATAAAAAGACGTTTGTGACATGTAAGTTTGTGTATAATTGTCAATTTATGATACATCCGTGCATAAAATATTTTATATTCGAGTTATTTTACTTTATCCACATATTGTAACAGTTAAAATAATCCATCTCAAAGTGGAGTAATTAGAATAAAACTTGATGTCACCTCAAAGTCAATTGTGAATTGACTTTGAGAAGACATCAAATTTTATGAGAATAAGTATTAATGTTAAATATTAAATCAAAAGTAAATATTTGTTTTTCTTGAATATATGTGCAGATATTGGAAATTGTAAAAGATCGGACACAAAGTAGTACTAGAAAAATAGGCCGCGCAGCTAACGTGTCCCATAGTAAGCTACATCGTTTTTAAAGGATTTATTCTTTGTACCCTTACCATGTTTAACGAGTCCAACCGACGTTGTTTTACACGAAATGGAGTGTTAAATTTTCATAACGCGCATGTTTGGAGTGAAGAAAACCCTAACAAATTCAACAAAGTAACTTTCAGTAGAGGTTTTCTATTAATGTTTGGGCGGGTACTTCTTGAAGTTCGCAGAACAATGTGGTTTATGCACGATAGAGTTCCTCTGCATCGTTTACGATTTCTTAAATATAATTTTTACGAATGCAACGATTGGAACAAACACCACTAGACGCTGGTCAGACCGTAGGTCAAATATTAACCCTTAGGCTTTTTTTCTGAAGCTATGTGAAAGGTGAAGTATAAAGAATCCTATAAACATTTTTTGCAGCAGTAAATGAAAATTTTCGGCGACGTTTAGACGTTTGTGTTTTATCCTATAGAAGAGGTATTATTTAGTGTACTTAAAAAAATGTGCACAATAGCAACTTCATTTAACCAACTACGCGTTATCCGATAACATTATTTTGTATTTATTTTTGGTGTCAACAAATCGCTGAAAAGAAATTTGCACTTCTTAGAACAGTTTATTTTGATTCGTGGTGTCAATCACCTTAGAAGACTACAGGTCCGTAATTTACGATTTATTTTGCTAAAAATTGTTTAATGGAACTTTTATTTTGTGCTTGTATTTATGCTCTATTTTCACCTGATAAAATAACAACTCGTTAATCAGATACGCCCTGTATATGTACGTTCGTAAAAATCAATATGTTTTTGTTTGTTAAGTTGTCTGGATGTGATAGAAAAAAAACTGGCGTGGTCACCACACGACTTTCATATAAGGAATAATGAAGGAATGTCTACATATTTGTTATGTTATGTTGTCATAAAACCTCTTTGAAGTGATATGTACACGTTTGTATTGATTTCCTAGCATGCTATAATTTTTTCAAATTTTTCTCCTCGATTTCATAAAGATATAACCGAAATATGGCAAATTGAGCTTATCTTGTCATATCGACTAACCCCTATATTTGTGCCCCTCGATATTACTTTCCTCTTTAGTAAATCAGTAAAAATTATTATTTTGCTTTCCCTTCAAGCTATGGAATTTTTTTCTAAAAAAAATCGTCGCTGTCAGGATTCGAACCTAAATTATATTTGTAAATTCATTTGAAATAAAATATCTAATAAACTGTTAATACTAGATTTTTTTTTATTTGAATAAATTGTTAAAAAGAATATAAGAAAATGGCGGATACACACACTTTCGGTTTCTTTATCAGGCCCATCTTATGATAGAACCGAATATGAAAAGCCAGCTCCATACCAAATTTCAAGTTACCAGGTCTCTTGGTTCTAGAGTTCTCGTGGGTACATCGTTACACACACACAGATACCAAAAATTTGTTTGTCAAAAATATATTTTTCTGATTCATGAGACCTTAAAACGTAAAATTATACAAAAAAATTATTTTTTTAAATTGCGATCGCTATACTTCCCTTATAGGAAAGTAAAAGTGTAATCATATTTTATCAATACCATCTATTAAAATTCGAAGCACAGAGAAAAAACTTTGTAAACTAGTGTAATTCATTGAGTTCTTTAGAAATTATGAGATTGTGTTAAGAATTTTATTGGTTACCAACTTCAGCTTCAAATTTAAAAACGGCATAAAATTCAATATGTAAACCCACTCTTTGATGACTATTGAACATCAATTACTCAGAGAATTAAACGTTACACATAAATGCTATTGTTTAAATAAGTTCGTCTATTATGGATAGTGTTAGTGATAGTTTTAGTTTGTAAAATGTCATCAGCAGTCATTATTTTTTTAAACATAATTTTTTACTGGATTAAATAGCTTTTCTCATTGTTTATATGGTAGCATATAAAAATTGTATTTTCAATAACAATTATTTGAGAAAATCAAGAATTTTTTGTTCACAAAATGTTGAAAACACAAAGTAAGGAACAAAGATAACGCAACAGTTCGAAAGAGTGCAGCAAATGAATCGCGACTATCGTCTCAAAAATATCTAAAACACGCTAGAAATAAAAGTTAAACTGAAATGCATTTTCTTCCTATTCGTGTACAGGCAGAAACGCTGCAGCTTCATTGCAAAATCGAACAAAAAAATTTAGAAAAAAACGATAGAATTATTTCAGCAGTGGAAATATGACCTGCGCAGACGATTATGATGAATTGTTTAGAAAAACTGAAACGCATAATCGAGGAAAAAAATTAGCAACTATTTAGCAATTTGATTATAAAACTGAGAAAACTTTAGTAACTCACAATGCGATGTATAACTGCAATTTGTTAAATGTAATAAAAGTCCCAACGAAATCAATGTCAGAAGCAATTTTGGAACACTACGCGTTCCATGCTTTTGATGAATTGTTTATCACAAAAGTCGAAAATATTTCCTGTTGAACTTGATTGTCAATTTCCGCTACAATATTTGATTAAATTATTTATTAGATTACGTATTTTTTATACCATTAAGTTTAGTAGTCAGAACTTTAAAATAAGAAAAAAATAAAAGAAACAAAGACAACTTTCTGGCATCAGTTTTGTATCATATCATAAGCTGCTTACGTTTTTAACTGTAAGATTGTTTTAATTCTATTTAATAATTATGCAATTAACTTGCGGTCATTACAATTTTTATATGTATATTCCATATTTTTCATGTGGTACACACAAACTGTCGCAAAAATAAGACAAGTTTGTACCAATGTAATTTCCTGGTTCGATAACTTTGAAAGAGCAAAAGTAGAGTCGTACCTTCACGAAAACCTCAGTATTACATTTAAAATCACAAAAAAAGCAAAGATCGCGCAGATGGACCAACACAACTTCAAAGAAGTAAACAAACGTACATATAACGAGTAATCGTTTTAGAGTTACCTAATTTTTTCATTAGATGTGCTAACGCTGAATCATTAAAATTACGAAACGTCGTTTTTTTTGAAAATCATATGAATAATTCGATTAAAATATATGTTAAAATACTAATAAATAATAAATGTTCTTCAATTTTTTTAACTAAATTCAGCAAAATATTACATACAAAAGCGGAAATCTCCATTCAATTAAGGCAAAGTTGCTAAATTGAACGCTGATTATCTGCTAAAAAATTGGTTATCTAGATTCGATTTTGTTTTACAACCACAACGTTCATTTTTCTAATGAGCGCGATATGAGATAAGCACATTGTCGGATTGCATTTATTTTTCTGAAACCGTTAATGTCTGACACATGGACATTTCAAACAATTTTGAGTGAAAGAACTACAAAAAGTGAAATCTGCTAAAAAATTGGTTATCTTGAACGGTTCATTGGTAATTTGAAAAAAAATCGGACATAGTTCCTTTATTCGCGATCGTTTTGGGAAATTATTACATTTGATAGTAGGTGGCTATGATTCGATTTTGTTTGACAAACACAAAGTTCATTTTTTCTTATGGGCGTAATATGAGATCAACACATTGTCGAATTGCATTCCTTTTTCGGAAACTGTTCATGCAGGGCACATTGAGACTTCAAACAATTTTGAGTGAAGAAACTACGAAAATCTATGGTAAGCGTAAAAATCAATTTGCTTAGTTTTTTAATTTTAATTTAATCATGTTTTCATAGAAACAAAAACTACAAACAAACGTCAAAATAAAAACTTGCAAAGACGATGTTTTCCAGTAAAGAGAAACGCGATATGCTGATGTGACGTATCCAGAGAGAAAAAAACGAGAAGGAAGTAGAGAATAAAGAATAGTATATTAAAACACAAGTTACAGAATGAACGCGCTTCAAGCACGAGACCGGGTTTCATACACGAGCCGCGCAGCGGTGAGTTTATGAAGCGGTCGAGTGATTGAAACGTATTCTATGACGTGTGTTTTATACTATTTTCTCTATTTTGATACAATAATTAATATTTTTCGTATAATTTTAGTTTTAAAACAACATTGGTAAACTTTATTGTTTTATTGAATTGGCAACACTTACACTTTGACATATTGAAATTTATGTGTTAACCTAAAATCATACGAAATTATCTCTTTATACCTTTATAAGTAAATAAATTTGAATTAATAAAACGTGTTTATTTTATTTTGGCGTCAAAATTGGAATTTCAATTGTTCAATTCCAATAATTTTGATTTCTTTTTCATGTAACGTCAACTTACGATGCAGAGATACCAACTTTGAAAAAACTAACATTACTAAAATTCGTGTAAGAATTTGCTTATTCTTACACGGATTTTAGTGTAAGAATGGCTAATTCTCATGTCGAAATAGAGAAAATATTTTAGAAGCTGAAAGCAAATAAATACCTGTCGAATTAAAAAAATTAAATATTTTTGAATTTTCATTGATAAATGATAACGGTTATGTGTCAATAGTGCAAATATAGAGCAAACGTATTATCAAATTCAAAATATTTTAAAAACGGAAAAGTTTAAACCGTACAAAATTCATTTGACCCATATATTAATATCCAGTGGGTTCTTGGTAGAAAAGAAAACGACCAAGATTTAAAATAAATATATTATTTGGTCAGATGAGTGCAAATTTACAAATTCGAGATTATTTAATCGGCACAATGAACACTACTGGACCAGAGATAATCCAAATTTGCATGCGCCTGTAACAGCTCAGTACCAGTTTAGTTTTAACATTTGGGTGAATTTGTAGAAAAATCGCATCGTTGGGCCTTTTGTATTTTATGGGACAGTATTCGAATATTTTGAACCATCAAGTACTAAATTATGTTAATGAAGTTTCTCTTTAACAATTACGTTTTTTGTGGTGGCAGCAGGATTGCATGAAGTCTTCCGTGCTAGATGAATGGAAACAAATGGTCCAGTTGCTTGGCCTGCTAGGTGTCCGGATCTAAACTCTTTAGATTTTTTTATAGGGATATGTCAAAAATACAATTTTTCAGCCAAACTATAATTATGATAATCTAGAAGATTTGCGAAGAGCTGTTTTACGAGTAATAAATGCCATTTCCAATACGTGTTGTAGAAAACTCAGTTAAGAATCGTCTATGATTGTGTATTGCACAAAGAATATTTTTGAACATTTAGTTTAAACGAATCACTTATTTTAGAAACCCCACATGTCCATAAATAACACATTTGAATTTTCTTAATTAATCTGTTCATTGAAGAGAAGACGCACGTTTTAAAGAGAAACCACACGTCACTACACTTTCAGTTTTAGTACAAAATATGCATTTGTTGTCCCGGACATGAGAGATTTCTTAAATAAACTATTTTCTCAACGGTCACATAACATTCATGCGCATATCGTCTGTTATTCTTTTACTATTAATGTCATCGTCAGAGAAGAATCATACATAAGATATTCCTATAAAACGTAAAAAAGGCCAAAAACAAGCTACGTATAAAAGTGAGATAGTAAAAAATGCACGAGTTAAGAGCAACGAATATACAAATTACAAAGCTAATAGAGTAAATAACCAGACCATGGATGAACCATGCGGGTAAGCGTGTATTTAATAATTTGTTCTTGGGAATCACAAAATTAAGTTTTGGCTTTCTTAAAATTTCTGAAGTTGATAAGTTTTACAATTTAGACACAAAAAACGAACAAGATTCGTATTTGCAAGTTTTAATTGAGTGTTCAGAAATTTCGAAAAAACGACCTAGACTAGATCAAAATAGAGCAAAGCCAATAGCTAAATCATATAAATATTTTGTATCGTCTAGTTCTGGAAGGGTTAATGTTTGTAAAACCTCTTTTGTGAGAATCCATAGAGTAACTATAGACCGTGTTAGGCATTTGTCTAATTTACTGTCGTTAGGAAAATCACCTCAAGACAGAAGAGGTAAAATACCTCAGGGAATCCAAAACCTGGAGAGATGGTGAGAGATGTAGAACATATTCGTTCATTTCCTGTTAAAAAATCCCTAAGCCCTAAGCGAAAAATTAGACATTAAGAAAATGCATAAATGCTTTCTTATACAAAATCCTAAATCTTGCGTAAAGTAGTTTTTACTACAAGATATTCAAAGAACTAACTCTCCATGTTTTTAACATCCATCACTTTATTACTGGTAAAACTGTTTTTTGTCTACCTTGAAAGTATAAGCAGAAAAAGACCCAACGAAGTTTGCTCTTTCATTATGGATTTTATAAGCAGAGAAATTTCGCCAGACATTGATCATTTACATGTATTCTCTGATGGATGCGGTGTTCAGAATAAGAACCATTCAGTTGTTAGAATGTATTCAGGTCTGGCAGATCTCGGCAGTTTTAAAAATATTTACCAGTATTTTTCCATAAGAAAGCATTTCTACACGCCATGTAACAGAGATTTTGGTTTTGCTGAAACAGAAAATAAACAAAAATGACAGGACTTTTTTATTGAAAGACTACGTTTCGATGATTATATTATTATTATATGTTAATTACAGCACAAAAAAAACGTTTTCAGTGTACCTGCTGGATGAAGACAATTCATTGATAAAAACTGGTAGCCTGTCTACTACAAAAAAAAACTCTATCAACGGCATCCTACGGAAGGGGCGTCAGCAAGGAAAATAAGGGAGTTGTGGTTGCCCATCTATTTATTTATTTATTTATTTAAGTTGGGAACATCTACCGTCGTCAAATATTTTTCCAAAGTTATTGTATATCCAAATACATTTCCAATTAGTGCCAAGATGATAAGCATTAAAAAGTTTGAGAGGTTTATTGAATGGCAAACTGTAGGTGGCGAAGATGAAAAGGTTGTGTTGTGTTTCCGATTATTTTCACTTAATATAACAGTTTTTAGTAAAAGTTTTGTATTTATTTTATAACCCCCATATGCCCACAACCATTTTAAATTTTTTCCTACATCAACATAAAAGTTTTTTTCCCGATTTTGTAAAAAATGTTACAAGTGATACGTGGACTTTATATTGCAGTACATGGTTTTATAATTTCCTTAGCCGTTCTCAAGTACAATACTTTTACTGCTTTTGCTCTAGATTTATATTTTTGAACATGTGGGATTTCTCAATTAAGTGATTCAAATGTAGCGCCGTTAGTCATAGTCATTGTCAACTTGATTTTAATGCTTGGCATTAGTTTTCACTTTCTGTAGTTTCTTCACTCGAGAAGAAATGTGTCATACATTAACGGTATCAGAAAAATAAATGCAATACGACAATGTGGCTTTATTTCATATCGCGCCCATAAGAAACAATAAATTTTGTTTGTAAAACAAAATCGAATCAACTTAACACCTACTATCAAATGCGTATGTGGTTGTTTTGCAAATGTTGTAATAATTTTGAAAACGATCGTAAACAAAAGAAGTATGACATATTTTCGAAACTCGTAATTGTTTATACTTTCTTTCAAATTACGAATGAACCGTTCAAGATAACCAAATTTTATTAGCAGATGATGAGTCAGCGTTCAATTTACAAACTTTAAATCGAATTTCAAACACTACGTATATGTTAAAAATAGAAGTTCAAAAATTATATAACGCTATCTGTTACCTTAAGTTAGTTGTATTACTGTGGTTGCATCGTTATAATACCAAAATAGTCTTTGCAGAAAGCTCGGTCGAGTCACACGTGTTTCTTTTTGTAACAGCATGTTTTCAATGTATACATACAATGTAGGAGGAGAAAACTTTATTGCTCAATTTTTTTATCTAGTTTTTCGCACTATATTGTTGAGATAATTAGACATTGTGCTTCGAAGAAGCCCTTCATATAATATTTGTTGTGCTATTTATACAAATATTTAAAATAGCTACCTTCGCAAAAATAATTAATTGAGATAACGAGTTTATTAATATTACGCTAAAAAATAAAGATAATTATAAAAACTTGTTTTTAAAAATAATGATAACTTTGAAAAGATAAGCTTCTACAAAAATATAAAAACCACAGTACAATGTTTAAAAGAATCATATGTTTAACATAACATGGCAAAATTAGAATTAGAAGATAAATAAAGAGTAGGTAATAAAATCAGAAGTTTAGTTAATCTTAAAAACTAGAGCCTAAGTTTAAAGAAGCTTTAAAACCGTGCAAATGCATATTTTTATATTGAGCATAGGTAACTACTTCGTTCTGAAATGTTTTGTTTATATTAATATACCTAATTTTCTATTTAGCATATTTTGAAGAATGACGACGTACAGCATCCATATATATATACATACATATACAAATTCATAACAGAAATAAATTTTTAAAACTTGATATAGTTATATCCTACGTTGTGTGTGTGTTTGTGTCAGTGTAAAAAGGTGCCCATTAGTTTTACGCCTTAATTACAAAACCAATAAACGCCGAAAATATGTCACAGAAACTTTTAATTTATGCTGTAGGATGTAAGATTTCTCGCTGTCTACCACGGTTAGACTATAATTCTGACATCTTTATTTTTATTTTATTAGTTATAGCGTAAAAGTTCTCGCTTGCAATCACGTAACGTAATTATTATAATGTCTTTAAAAACCTTTATTTTTTTGATTTGTAAAATCTCTCGCCTTTAATCACGAAGAGGCAATAATAATTAAGTCTGAGGACATCGCCCTCACAAAAGTAGTCGCTTACGAAAATGTAACCAATAATTATGTACAATGATTTCTCCCTCTTTTACGGATATAAAAACTAAAAAAAAGGGATTCAATCAGTCAGAAAAGTCGCACCTAGACAACGCGAAAAACTATCCGCGAGACGGCGCGTAGTCAACTTATATCTTAGTTAGTAAGACCGATTAAAAGTTAAGTTCGTTAAATGTATTAATTATCCACAAGTGTAATCGAGATATTTACGAATAAATAACGTAATTAAATCTGTGGGTTAATTTATTGAAACACGTCGAAACGATAAATTGCACAGAAATCACCATTTGGAAAACTTAAAAATATAATTATATAGTATTGGAAAATACTGAACTAACTTAGCAATTAAACATTGAGAAAACAGCATATTTCTGATAATTGAAGACTAATTAAAAAACTTGATTCGTAAAATTTACTTCCAACAGATTCTATATATTTTATTGAAAACTCTTAAAATACAGTATTGGCTCACGGTTTGCATTATATGTTTAAATTCGTTGAAAGCATGAAATATCAAATATGCAAACGTATCTGTATACTTGTTTTGTTTGATTGTTATTTATAACAATAATAAACATCTCAATTATTAATTGTGTATTAGCACATTTTTCATATAATTAATAATTATCATAAACCCTAAATGACTGTAACTTCCGTTAATCAGTGCATGTTTGTTTTAATACTTTTTACATGCTTCAAGGTAAATAAATAAATACGAATTAAGTTACCATTTCCTAAAATTCGACTACATATATAAACTCTCGTGCAAACCAAAAACTAGTTAGAGATTTACTCGTAATCGCAAATTCCTCAGCAACGTTAAATATTCAACAAAACGATACATCGTCAAGAAGTCGGCTCATAGGACAATTACGGTTTTAGACTAGCCCAGACAATCTCAGACCTTAACCGCTTTGAACTTTCATAGCCAATTTTGAATAATTACAAACAAAAGTGAAATGTACAAAAGATGTTTTTAAAACGAAGGTAATGGGTACAAGCGGAGGTGAAGAGCTGAACGATTGAAAGAGGTATAAAAGCGTGGTTATTAAGCATTGGGTAACATTAAATCTCAGATGTCTGAAATAACTTGACTAAACTTGCAAATAAACTCATTGTCATTCGATATAGTATAGATCAGAGGTTCTCAAACTTTTTTCTGTCGTAGACCCCTTTGCCATGTTTTTCGGTTTTGGGTAGACCCCCTACTTACCTGATATTGATTTTTTGTAGATTTCTAACTGTAGTGAAGTTTAGTGTTAAAAACTTAAAGTAAAAACACATGTTAAGTTTTATACATTTATTAAATGAATTTAAATTAAAACTACTCAAAATAAAATTTTGTATCTGTTATATAAAATATACGTAACATAAAATAAACATAAAATAAACTAAGCAATAAGTAAATGTTTTTAGTGAGAAGGATGAACCTGATGCTTTACTAATAATTTATCAACATTTGGCGTCAATTTTGTAAGGTTTAATCTTAAATCTCCTCGGCTAATGATGTCCAGTCTGTTTCTTTTTTTCGTTAGGAGATTGGTAACAGCGCTGAACCCCATTCCACTAGGTATGACGATGGAAAAAAAATTAAAAATTTCCTCGCTATATTCCATAATACGGGATAAGTAACGGGTATGTTGTTTTGTAGCCAGAATTGCTGATATCCGTTTTTAAACTGAACCTTAAGTTTTTCGTTTGTACTTAGTTCAGTCAGTTCCTCTTGTATTATGACATTCGTTTCTTCTGTCACCATATGAGTTAATTATCCACGGTGGTATTACAATAGTCAAAACATCCTCAAACCTAGTTTCAAAATCTGAATAGAGGGCATTTAAATGTTGAACGTAGGTTGAAACGTCGTTTTCCTGGCAGTTGACAAATTGGGGAACTGGGAAAATTTGTCTCGTCCAATATTTTGCTTCATTAGTTTAATTCTAGCAAGAAACGCTGATAAGATGCGTTTTGTTTTAATCAAATTTAAACTGTCGCCTTGTAACTGCAAATTAACCATATTAAATTTTGTAAACAAATCTGTTAAATAGGCGATGTCTGTTTTCCACTACATTAAAATGTCATTTAAAATTTTTGTATCCAGAAATTCTAAAACAGTCTTAAAAAGTGCAAAAATCTCGTCAAACATAAGCCTTTCCACAGCCAGCGTACTTCAGTGTGAAGCAGTAATTTTTGAAAGTAGTATTCGTCATTTTCTTCACACAACTGCACAAATAACCGCGTATTCAACGCGTTGCTTCGGATTCGGTTTACTGCATCAATGACTAATTGAAGTGATTCATGCAATCTAGACATCTTTCAGGATCTCGTGAACTGTGGCGCTGTAGTCTCTATATGTCAAAATATTGTTACTATCCGTCTTACAAACATTCGCTGGTACATTTTTTCTAACCTATCTTTGCTTTTATCGTTGTATTTGTTGTTAATAGGTCTTTAAGTATTATTATAAGTAAATTAATTTTTATTTAATAAATAAATATCTGATTATTTTTAATTTTTATTGACGTGAGTGCCTTTTAAGTAGGCTAACGTTTTTGGAATTCAGATAGACTTGTCAAATTTATGACTTTTAGTTTATTAATTCCGATTTTCTACTCAAGGTCACAGTTCACGACAAAATGAAACGCCTCTAACATTGAAATTTTTAGCAACAAAATGTTGTCGATGGATGACGCAATGTATTGCTAACACCCCTGACACATTTTGTTTTAAATAGCTTATAAATCCACGATAACGTCCAACCATGGCAGGTGCTCCATCTGTAGCTACTGATATTATATTTGATAAAGGGATTGCTTTTTCAATGAAGTAATCCTTTAAAACATGAAATATTGATTCACCTTTAGTGTAGGTTGTCAAAGTTCTTGCGAAGAGCAGTTCTTCGTAGATTTCTTGATTCATAATAAAACGAACATATGCCAATAATAATGTGCATTACCAGGTAAAGTTGACTCGTCTAGTTGTATAGAGAAATGGGTCGTTTGCAAATAATTACACAAGAAGCTTTCAATATCAGAACTAATTTCATCAATACGTCTTTCAACAAAATTGTTGCTTAAGGGAATTCTTTTAATGATATCAGATGCAGCTTTGTGTAAAACAGTTTTTAAAACCTCTTCAACGGCTGGCAAAATTAACTTCTCTCCCATAGTATGCGGTTTTCCGGATTTTGTTATAAGTAGCGAGATATTGTAAGACGCCCGCAAACCATAATCGTTTTTTTGTGACGTCGAAGCGAATATTCTGTCCAGCGTGAGTCTCTATTGAAGTTTATCTTTAAGTGTTTCAAATCTTTATTTGTTTTATCAGGGTGACATCTTCTCAAATGATCCTGCAGCGTAGATGATTTCATAGCGTCATTGCCCAAAACTTTGTTGCATAAAAGGCACATAGGCAATTGTTTGTCCGACAATGATGAAATGAAGCCAAGTTTCAAATAATCAACACTGTCCTGTCTACATTTCTTTTTAGATTCGGACATGGCATTAGTCATCTGTGGGCAAAATTAATCTATTTAAATAAGAGATAAAGTCCAGCAGCTGTATATTAAAAAATCAAAGTCAAATTTAAATCGTATGGTCTTAGATTTTATGGCAGGCATAGTCGTACAGCCATTATAAATGAACGTGAGAAGGGGAATGTTACTTAAGGTTTTGATATGATAGAACTTTAAGGAAATTTGAAAGTAACATGACAAAAAATGTTAAAATAAAATATTATACAAAGAATAATAATTACAAATTGTTATGCGATTTATCTCTACGTACATTCGACCGTCATGTGTAAAAATTCACTGGTTCCACTTTAGCAATAATACAAAATTTTAATTTTAGTATAGAGAAGTATGTACAGTGCAACATCCATAATCCGAACTTCCGTAATCCGAACATTCCAGTAATCCGAACTGGCCCACAGTGTAACGACCAATGGACAAAAGTACAATTTTTTTACTTTTTTTGTGAAGTTATTTGGTAAGATATATGTATTTATATAAAGAATAATAAATGCCTAGCAAGGTCGTAAATAAGTAATTTTCTATATGTAAACATTTAAATTCTATGAAAAAAACAACAAACAAATGATAGTGTGTATTGGAAATTCTTCAAAAAACAGCTGTACAGTTGTGGATTTCTTATTTTCTTAATTTATCTTTCAAAGTGGTAACATATTGTATGTTAATAATAAAATACATATGTAATATGTATGTACAGTTGTCTTTTTTTAGATTTTTCCGAAAATATTCCCTAATCCTTGCAGTAATTAGTTCGGATTACGGAGATTGCACTGTAATTATAATAACGATTGCTAAAACTTTGAAAAAGAAACTATTGAGGAGTACTCGTGTAATTTTGCATTATTTGAATATTAAACTACTAATAACTGAAGTCATGATTGACGTAATTTATATATCTTTGCTAACTACGAGTACAAAACTAAAATTTAATAAAAAATAATGTACTTACTTTTCTCCGGCACTCTCAAACAAAATAACACTGATTCACTATAATTTGTGTGATAAACTACCAACTTATATATTTTTAAATATTTTCTTAGCACTTTCCTTTGAAGATTCAGGAAACGAATAAACGTATTTGTCTCACATTCGTATTTATAGTGACGAATTGAACAAGTCAGTGCAAGTTCGCGAAGCTCTGAGACTGCGCGTATGCTTGTAACAAGATGATACTGGTATATCAGTATGTGCAGGTTTTTACAAGTTCAAAATGTATTCCGACCACAAAGCGAATGCCTACATCCTACAACTTACACAATTTTATAAACATATGTAATAAATTTTTTACTTCATAGGTACTTTTATAAATAATGTATATGTCTTTATATTATAAGATAGTATAATGTAAGTAAATAGGTACTATCAGTGTATGTTGAGATTTACTATCGTGGATCCCCATTTTCATTTCATGGACCCCCAAATTTTTTTTCGCTGACGTAGACCCCCTGCAGGTTGTCATAGACCCCTGGGGGTCGATGTAGACCACTTTGGGAATCACTGGACTATAGATGATTAAACAGTTTTAGACATACAATTTACAATGATAGTGCAAAGGTTAAGAAAATCAAGTCAAATCATTGTGTGTTGAACCAATACATGAACCAATACTTTTGACTCATAAAGAACGTGGAAAAGAGATTTATCTTTTATATGACTGCTACAGTGAGTATAGAGAATGAGTGAATAATCAATGAAATAGTTTTGTAAATCTACTATTAATTTTACGACTAATTAACCTATTGTAAAAACATTAAAACACATTCACATTCAGAAGAATTACTGGATATAAAATAAGCAACAATAAAAAATTCTGTACTGTATAAATACAAACAAAAAAAAATTAATGCACATATCTTAAACAGTAAATAAATCCACGTCGCAATGCATGTTTATATTTATTCTATAAAAATATATTTCATGTAGATAAACTTTATTTAAATCAAAACGATATGTATAATTAAGATGTGTAATGTTATCTGTTTACTATAAATATTAAGTGCTTTTTTGATTTTGATATTTTTGCAATGTTGAAATTATATATTATATTATCCTACGATTATCAAATATGAATTAGTAAAATTGAATTTATGAGCTAGGTCAATACAGAAATTATCAGTATCTAAAAGTACAAAGGTTCACTAAGCTATTGTTTGATAATGTTTAATATAAACACAGGAAATAAATTTAATTTAAAAAATTTACTTACCGGTTTTGACGTCGACTTTAAATATTCCATAATAAGCATCGGCCACATATAAAATTCCAGTTTTATCAAATTGCATTCCTAACGGCCTACCACAAATGTGTTCTTCATAGAAGCCTTTACACATTTTACCAAATTTAACAACGGGAGCTACATTATCTCCAATTAATTTGACAACATTACCACCATGTATAGTGGTGTAAAGTTCACCGTTATATACTGCAAAGGCTTCAGGTCCATGAAAATCCCCTTTATGCCAAATTTGAGCACCTTGCAGCTTATGGTTTAGTGTAAGTGGTCCCTCAAACGGCAACACTGGTGTTAAACTAAAATTTAAAAAAATCTAAACTATTTCATTTGAATGTATAAAAGCTTACTCGTAGTTTAATGAATATTTAGCGTCTGGTGGAAGATTAGGCATAAATGTAATTAATAAAATTGCTACGGCACCCTCAACTGCTCTCATACTAAAAAATTTTATAACTCCGCTAATAGCCATTGTAATCTAAAATTATAAACAAAATAAGAGTAATATAATACAAACCGGTATACTTTTACTTACTTTTTGATACAATGAACACTATATGTAAAAAAACTTAGGTTTAATTAGATTTTAGACGATCTCACATGAAGAGCGAAATAATTTGAAAACTATGGTGACGTTCATTCTCCAACTAAACATCGTGAAGTTGAACACATAATTTTAAGGTAGCGAATGTCGTGAACCATAGATATAAAACATTAACGATCTTACAGATGTATTAATGTATAGAGTTGTGCACAAGTATTATATTTAAAAATTATTTATTTTATATTTTTACATACAGTTAAAAAGTTGAATATAATCTTTAGTTGTATCAAAACTGTAGTAGATACACATAAACAAATTTTAAAAATATTATATATGCATTTGTGTACGTTATCTAACTAAAAAACCCATAGCTAAAATATATAATTAGTAAGAAACTACTAAAAAAAAACTAATCAAAGAATTTAAATAAACGATCCATCAAATACATCCAAAATAAATTTAAATACAATAGTGTAAAATTGTACTGTATTTGCAGTGCAATCAAGTGCAATTGTGTAGTGTAGTGTAGAATTTAAGTAGCATTCACATAAGCGTTATTGTATTTGAACTACAGTTGCAGTGCAGTTGTAAAAACCTAATTGCATGCTTTACTTATGCAACCATTTGTGAGATTCGTATGGTAGCGGCAGTGCAAAAGCTACAAGCTTTTAACTTTTATACTACACGCTTACAACTACTAACAAAGGCAAACAACTTGCGCGGCAGTTTTTGATTTCTGAGTTTCATCTTAAATTTTATGATCTTTGTACTACCTCAAAGGCGTTTTAATTGTTTGGAAATAAAAAATTAAATATAACAAAAAAAATCAGTTTGTTACTTTAATAGAAGATGCGATTTTAATTATAAAAAAATTATTGACCAACAAAAAATAGAACGTTTACTATATTATTATATTTATTTCTGTTGTATAAATCACTAAAATACAGAATAAATTGCTTTCTGCAAATGCACTAAAGCCTATGTGAATGCTTCGACTTAAAAAACACTACACTACACTGCAGTACAATTACACTAACGCTTATGTGAGTGCTGCTTAAGATTACAATAAGTATCTTTGGTAATATAACTACTCCGACTGTTCACCTTCACTTCCATACACTACGTATCTACTTCCAACAGACTCAATTTTGTTTACTTTTACTAATATAACAGAAACTAATATTTTGTACAATTATAAACAATAAAATAATATTTAACAAAAACAATACACGTCAGTTTTTGTTTAGTTTCATTTTGTGAATTTTATTGAGATACAGGAGAATTTAACAATCCAGCCTGAACGCAAAAATTTTGTAATTTAAATGTTTTCATCATTTCTCTCAGTATACTAAAAATAGAATTTTAAATAAAGATATTATAGAACGAATTAATTTGGTTTAATTTATAGCACAAATGTAGTTTTTATAAAATCTTTAGAAATATAAATGAAACACAAATGTGTCTGAAACGATACAATAAAAAACAAAAAGTATAAGTTATTGCTTAACATAACACAGTTAATACCATCCATACCCAGATAGCACGTAAGCTTACGGCAAGTTTGCTTTTAACTTGTCATGTCAAGCTTAAAGTAAGTTTCAAACATGAAGCTTGAATTAACCTTGAATCAAACTTGAAACTTGGTTGGAAAGTTTGAAGCAAGTTTGCAAAATAAGCTTATTGCAAGTTTATTACCCAGGTAGCATGTAAGCTTACAACCAGTTTGTTTTTGACTTGGTTGTGCTTGCAATGTTAAACTTTCACTTTAACTATAAAACAAGCTTGTAATAAGCCTTGGTAATAAGCTTTAAAAAAATCGTAACAAGCTCTGCTATTATTTTGGCAACGGTGTTATCCGAAAGTTAGTCAATGTTGCCCAAGAATATTGCCCAAGTTATTATACATTTGTACTGAATCAGCATATTTTTGCTCAAGTAAAAGTACGTCAATACTTTTGTAACTGATTTCAGTACGTTTTGTTTAAATAATAATTATAACAAAGATTGATTTGAAAGGTGCGCCATAAGTATATTTGTAACATCTTTTCATTGGCTAAAAAAAAATAGATACATAAAAATCGTAATGTTAGTTTTTCCTACGAATAAACATCCTTGGTCTATGCAGTTTTAAAATTCGTTTTGTTCGAAGATATTGCAAAAAGTACGTTAACCTAAAAAATCAATATGTTTTTCTAAATAGTGGCAACGATGGTTAAACTTAGCCATTTTACCTTGTTTTTACCGTTGAATAGGCAGCTTACAATTTTTATTTTGATTGTTGCGGTTTGTTGTGTATAACTACTATTCTTCGAAAAAAGTAAGGTAAGTATTTATTTTAAATCCTAAATGTAAAATTAATTAAGTACACTAATCGAGTAATTCAATTTTTGTTGAGGTTATGTTATACAAGTGTTGTAATAAAGTTGATAAAGTGTACAACCATGTACAACCATAAAAAACTTGTAAAAAACCATACTCCTTAATCTTAAATAGTATGGAATGTTTTTATCACTGACATCTATTTTCATTTTAACGGTCAATTTATATGACTACTGATCTATCGATTCTTTTATATAAATTCATAATTTTCAGTTACATATCTTGAAATTATTTTCTGTTTTAACAAATTATTTAAAAAATCCAAATGGGCATAAATATGTTTATAACCTGAAATCAAAAGTAACATATCTTAACATTTGTTAATAATTTATATATTTTTGTATTAGTTCGATTAGTTGTATTAAATTCGACCAAATCGTTTTTCACTTATGCTATTTGTATTAACCACAGAAGAAGTAGACTAACAGCTAATAACTTAAAAAAATATATCATTTTATCTACAAGTTTTTATTCAGCTATAATTAAATTTTCAATTTTGTTTTTGTATCTGGTATTTTAATAAATGGATTCACATTTCTTCAAGGTGAACATACAACACATTATTAAGAAAATATACATTTACTTTTATTCCTTAGCATGTTTTTGTTCTAGTTCAATTGTTTTTTTTTTCAGAAATTAAGGAAATCGATCCAATGTGAAAACTCAGTAGGAAAAACTACAATTGCTTAACCATTTCTTCATATATAGTTTATACTGTTATGTTATTCCTTTTTTAGTTTATATTATATTATCTAACGCAATGTATTTTTTTATATCTTAATCCACTTTTTTTTAGAAAATAAATTGATTCAAAATGAAAAAAATGCATTTTTCAAATTTGTCCAACACGCTTCTTTCAAGCTTGTTCAACATGGTTATTTCAAGTTTGCCCAACATACTTTTTTCCAGCTTGTCTATTAAGTTTTTTTCAAGCTTTATAAAATAAGCTTGTGGTAGCGGTAACTAGTAAGCTTGAATTATGCTTGATATAAGTTTCCAGACAAGTTTGTTTCCAGTCTACATGATTGTTAAAACAAGTTTGTTTTAACCTTGTATCAAACTGACTGTGCTATCTGGGTAATGACTATAGATAAAATAAACGATAATCTGCAATTTAGATTTATTTAAACATTATACAGTGTTCAATAAAGTTTGTATTTCATTTTTATGTACATAATATAAATACGATATAATGTAAACAAAGGTTAAAAGTATGAACCTTACGGCATCACTACGCTGTAGTTATAGCAACTACTAAAAATTCAATGGTAAATGCAAACTAAACCTCAAGATTTTTTTTTTATTAGAAAAGGGATATACCATATATATATTCGGTCAACTTCTGATGATAATGGGATTCATGAGAAAATGATCAAACTCAAATTTACCTGCAGCGACATCCTCTTGAATGATGTGCATTTTCAAAGTTTTCAGTGATTATAATTACTATTGTTAACATTACTAAAAATATAAATAATTTTTTTAACATAAAAAAAGAACCGACTTGCATCAAACATAAAATGCACTAAAAAGTAAAGATTTAATTTATAGTTAGGAGAGGTGTGGGTACAGTAAACCATTTTTTTAAGAGAACCCTGGGTACATTGAAGTCCCCTATTTTTAACGTGGTTTGCGGTTAAATATGCTGCTTTCACTGAATATGGGATTTAAATAATATAAATACATATCGAAAGGTAACAAATGGTTTACTGATTGAAAAGTTAATTACACTTTAAGACCGAATTTAGCCAAGTTGAATGAAAAATAAAAGAGTGAAAAACTTCTTTTCGTTGTACCCGTTTTCGAGGATGGTTGCAATTTGCTTCTTGTTCCGAATTCGTACGACTATATTTATATTTCTTTGGTTGCATGTACTAGACCGTCACGAATTTTTCTAGGACTTCGGTGATTTCTCTGAGTAAAGAGACACAAAAATCCCCTTTAGCAATTCCCTCCTTCACTACGACGAACAATTCTTCAATGAGGTCCTCAATGTTGACTTCATCATCGTCTCTATCCTCTTCTTCATTTAAATCCTTAATGAAATCACCACCACTATCTTCTGATTTGGAATGATACAAGATTTTAATTTAGATTTCTGAGCGAGAAGGTTCATTGGTGTTGACGTCAAAAAGCTTCCGCTTCACGGGTGTCCTTAATACTTGGCCATCTACTTCCTCTTCGTCCATTCTTGCAGGAGTTGTATTTAATATGGTTCTTTTACCTCTTTTTCTTCCACCGCTTTTGGGTTTACACGCTTGAGCCTTGGGAAAAGGGCAAATCTCTATTGGACTAATACCTCAAGCTGATATAAAAATTCTAGGTTCAGGAAATGAAGCAACTGGATTAGTTTTAGAAGTTACAGGCACCATATCATCTTGAGCCATGGGTCCAACTGATGGAAAGCTAGGGCGAGGAAGATCGGTCAGTATCTACATAAGAAATCATCCTCATTAAATTAATATGTTCTTGTCAAAAAGCCAAATCGCAATTGCTTTGAAGCCACTGACAAGATTGTTCATATTGAAAGCTTCAGCATACGCTTTTCCGAAAAGGCTAGCATGTATCGAAATGGTGCGACTCGAGTTAGATAACATGAAACTGTTGCACTCAGCGTTTTAAACGTTTTTTTTAACGATTTGTAAACAGCTACATCCAGAGGTTGAAGCTTCGAAAATGTATGAAGAGCAATCGTCACAATGTGAATGGTATTCGCTCGGGCCAACTGAATCAGTTCCACCTCCACATGGCTTTCGTGATTGTCATATATAAGTACGACGGGGTATAACTTAAAAAAATATTTTATTGTTCATACATTCTGATTTTCATGCAAATCCTGCCGATCCTGGTGGAGCACCATTGAAGTTAACACGTGGGAATATGAGAAAGGGTGAGCCTGTATTTCCTGCAGCGTTGTTGAAGCAGCATGCCGTGATGAGAATCCCTCATTCACCTGATGTTACTTGTCCGACTTGCTTTTCTCCGGTTTTGGCCAAAACGTTTGGTGATGCGTGAATTGTAGTTAACCAGGTTTCGTCCAGGTAATAAACCTGAGTCGCCGTAACGCTGGTCTTTTTATATATTTTTTGTTATTGTTGAAGAATTTGTTCATTATCGTTTTGTTAAATGCCGTAGCTCTTGCAAGAATTGTTGCTTCAGGTTTCCTAATACTAAGACCAGGACACCTCTTATGAAAACTCTTCAGTCAATTCTCGCCACATCTTTTTTCCTCAGACCATGATTTTGAGAATTTTCAATTATTAGCCACCGCAAGTTCGTAAGCTAACTCTTTAACTTGTAGTTTTGTGAGGCCCAAATGCATTTTACTGGCGGTGACGATGTATTCTTTCCGCTGCTTTTCTAAATTATATTTACAGCATAATTAGATTCTTCCCTGTCCTCATTCTTCTTTATGTACCTTAGAAGTGTTGTGTGAAACACTCCAAACTTCAGTAGTTTGGTCTCTTTGTAATGATCCATGGTCTTTTTCATGACCGTGAAATCAAATTTCCCTTTCAGACGTTCTTCTCCTTTCCTTTTTAGTGGCATATGCTGCAACCAAAAACTATCTTTAACTTATACATTGACAAACAGGCATGAGAGTACAATGCACCATGGTGCACTGTAGCCTGGTGCATTGTTTCCCCAGTGTTCTTGTAAAAAAAATAAAACACTTCTTGATTATATTGCGTCAAAGAAACCATCACATATCCTTTAAAACAGATTAAATAAGACTATATATAATAAACTCGATTAAATTAGAAAAATGTACCACTTACGCTGTAGGACACAAAAAAAGCAACACTCCAAAAATGTAGTTTTGACACGCAAAAATATATTTATTTCCCTAGAGCAAACAATACGAACCTCCAACAGACGACAGGGGTACCAAGAAGAAAAAAAACACTTCGAGATAATAGCAGTGGTACATTGTAGCCTCTGGGGCACTGTACCCACATCTCCCCTACAATTAAACGACGAAATTTTTATTTAAAAATGGCAAGACATGCGCCGGTATTTATGCGTTTACAACGGCGTACTGCAAATATCTAAAAGAAAGTTTTCTACAAGCTTGCGACACGCTAACCCCGATTTTTCAAACATAACGTTGAATATTATCAACAATGCTGTACACTTGCAGCAAGACATGTAAACTTGGCACGGAAACAGCAAGCTAAAAGGAAACTTGCCGTAAGCGTACATATGCTATCGGAGATATGGCATCAACTTCAAAAAGCAATTTCATGTAATTACAAATTTTGTCGTTTAATTGTAAATAAAATAAATTATTATTTTATGCTTTTAGTGCATTTTATTTGATGTATTTTTATTAAATCGGTTCTTTTTTTGTTAAAAATTTTTTTTCGTCAAACGTCAAAGTATAGGCACTTCACTGTCACTTTCAGCAAGACTAAAGTGACGCTCTTTTGTCTGTTGTTTTAATTGTTTATAAAATGCATTGAATTTTTCAATCGTTTGTTTTTATTAAATTACAGTAAGATAATTTTTGTTTTGGCTTATTAATATCTTATACCAATGCTTATACTATCCAATAAGTACTGTTTCTAAGGCTACTTAAATGAATATTAAAGTGCTTTTTGTGGTTCATCTGTAATTGTCGAAGTACTGCGTTCTTCCCCCAAACAACAAATTCGCCACAAAGTCACACTTATAGTACCTTATAAAATAATATACTATTTTATTTCTCACTTCGCTATAATTTACTCATAACGTCTTATTACAACCCGGTTATGTATAGTATGTTTACGTATCTCGTCCTTGGACATTACGCTCTCATAATTTGGTTTAGATTTAAATGACAATATATTTTCTATTTCTTTTAGTGCGTTTTCTTCAATATACTATATTTGGGCATCATTGTTGCACATTCATTATTATTGTAAAATTGATTCTGATGATTAAACGTCAAATTATTTATTGTTGTAGAATACTAGATATATTTGTAGATTTAGTAAAATACACTAAACAAAGTGCAAATTTTTAATTATAATTTTATATAAAATCTTGTAACTGGTATTACTGGATGATTAAGCGTATCCAGCAATACATCCTTCGTTCTATATATACCTTGCTCTCTGAGCGTAATCAACGTAATAACGGCCTAAGTGCATCAATAGCTAAAAAAATGCTTGTGTAAAGCTAAAATTATCATTTTGTTTTGTCTAAAGGATTTCATATATGAGTGAAAAACGATGGTAGAGCCATCTCATAGTATAAATTTACTATGGATGAATAGTATCAATGATAGTATGTAATGGAATCATCAGTAATGGTTTCCATCGCTATAGCCATTTACGTACTAGTTTTCATATAGATAATTTGTATATGTGTAAGTTCCATGTTGTTAGGTAATAAGTACTTACTATTTAAAGCTTTTATAAATAAAACTTACCATCTACCAAAACAAAGAATGTTACAATTACAAAATTCCACAGAAAATTAATTCTATAATTAACAATTAACTAACTCCATGTTATTTACTCATTGAAATGGTTATAGAGAACTAAATTAGCCTAAACTGAAAACACCAGCAAAAATTAGATAAGGATAAAATAAAATTTATCATTTTTTGTGATAAGCTCTTCGCTGTTTATAGTGCAGGTTCGCAGAAATTCTATTTAAGTTACAAAATGCCTTAAATTAATTAAGCCTGGCGATTGCTGACTACTTTGAGTTATAGAAATTTCCTTTATTAAGCAAGCGATTATAAACCAAGTGCAAGTGAAGTTCGACTCGAATTTAATGTGTTTATTCTAAACCTACCACAAAACTTGTCTAGAATTTTCTTATTTTCATACTTAATACTCAGAGAAATGGCTACTAAAAATGTTGAATCCCCACATTCAATGAGAACCATTTAGAAGAGGTTAACAGCCGTTAAACAACTTTTGTGAGAAACGATATATGCAGAAACGCCAAAGCGGTAAAGCTGCACCTCGTTACAAGACTGTAGACTTGTCTCACTTCAGAATGTATCTTCGAGGACACTGTCGTAGAACAGTAACCAACAATTAAAAACCAGTTAATTTTTTTAATTCAGTAACCTCTAAAATGAAGAAATAAAACATGAAATGATTGGAAAAAAATTATCAAGTCTTTTAGGGTACACGCTAATAATTTTTAATATAATTTCGAGTCGTCGTATATCAACGCTCGTATCGTGAGCAAGTGCTAAGCGGTAAACAGATCTGGAACACTACCAAACAATCTGGTCTAATCGATTTATCACATATCCAAAGCTTGTATATTTTTGATACAAGTTTCCAAAACTTGCTTGGGTTATTGACCTGAAAGTAATATATTGTGTAAATCAGAAATGTTTCTACATTATGAATAAAGTTAGAGATCCGTCAGCACTACTAATTTTATTTTCCTGCTAATGTATACAATGAGGCTACACAAATCAGTTAATATCTATAAACTGTGTTCTGAAATAATAAATACTCACAGTAAATTGAATGGTGATGTAAGAATGTAACA
The DNA here is from genome assembly GCA_035610365.1 of Aquatica leii. Taxonomy (NCBI): domain Eukaryota; kingdom Metazoa; phylum Arthropoda; class Insecta; order Coleoptera; family Lampyridae; genus Aquatica; species Aquatica leii. The sequence goes on from CM069432.1 coordinate 56,227,490, forward strand.
TAAACTAGATCCAACACGTATCACAATCAAATGTGCTGAGATTTATGAATACTATACCTAAAAATAAATCCGCAAAATAACTGAACAAGAATATAATTGCATTCGGAATTCTGCTGATATGTAAACTTGAGCCAGTACCCATCCACGCAATTTTATTCTTGTTAAGTATATATTTTAGTTAATGAAGAGAACAAATTTAATCTAGAAACAAAATCTCAAAGGCTCACAGCTACTTTACAACTATATTAAATACGCAATGTTAAGTAATCGCGTAGATGAATTGTCCCTATAGTAAAGGAATGTTTAAAAGAACATATAAAAATACAAAGTTATTATAAATATGTAGAAAAAGACCACATTTAAAATTTTCCAATCACTATCAGTCAAATACAAATACTGAACTTTCTAGAACAACGACTTGAACAGTCAGATAGTATTGACAGTCTCATAAGTACAGAAAACCAGTCTTAATTTTATAAATTTACCAATTCATTTAAAATTTGGCACTTTCTTGATACTTATTCACATAACATCAGAGGAACTAACAATGGTAGTAGTAAAAAAAAGACAACGACAATACAATATCGAAAAAATAATACTCTTAGAAATACATATTAAATTTAAACAAAAAAGCCTCAGTTACGAGTATAGTGTACATGTGTTATATTTAAAAACGCTGGATCATATTTTTAATGTGACAAATTAACAAATAATACCGCAACTAAATACGTTTTTCTTAAATAAATAATTATTCAGTCACATTAAACAAAGTACGAACATATTTATACTTCAACACTTACAGCAGGGGATCCCTCGTTCGTTTCTATTTTTTTAACTTTGATTTCGGTTTCTTCTTCTGGTTCTTTAGCGCCCGTACTTTTATTTCCGTTTTCTTGACCATGTGCTACTCCGTTAGTAACGTCTTCGTTGGATTTTGTGTTGTTCGTTTTTTCTTCGTTTGAATTACCGTTTTCTGAAACTCCATTTTTATCTTCCACTACAACTTTAGAATCATCACCAGAACTTATCACGTTCGTACTATCACTTTTAGTCGTGTCATCTTTACTAGATTCTTCTACTTTTTCTTCATTTGCTATTTTATCTAAAGGTTTATCTATAACAGATTCGTTTTCTTCTTGAACTTTAGTTTCTGCAACTTCTGTTTTATCTGCTAAAGGCTCTTCAGCCACTTTATTTATTTCTCCGTTACTATCCGATTGTTCGTGATTTGTTTTAGCAGATTCTACAGAAGTCTCCGGAGCTGTGTTGGTAGCGCACGGTTCATCATTCATGAGCGAATTACTTGCGGTTACTTCCACACTTTCGGTTTCAGTTTTTTCCGTTTTTGACTCAACACCACTCCCATCTACTTCACTATCCAGAACAGTTTTTGTTTCAGTTACGGTTTTGCTTTCTTTTTCTAGAGCTACTTCTATGTTATCTTCTTTTATGGTTTCTTTCTTAGTATCTTCTTCTTCAATTTTAGTTATTACCACATCTTCACTATCCTTACAGCTATCCACGTTATCCATACTTTCAGTCTTAGTGTCAGTCTCAATTGGTTTTTTTTCAACTGCATCGACTTCGGTTTTGGTATGTTCTACATTTGTTTTGTCTTCTACTACATCAGTCTTTTGAGGTTCCGTTGTGTTATTTTCTTTAGTGGCAGTTTCTGAAGATTTGACTTCTTCGATTTCCATACCAGTAACGTCTGTTGCAGCTTATACATTTATTAGTAAAATTGAGTGAATTAAAAAACAAGCTTACCTTTTTCAGGTTTCTCTTCTTCCGTTTCCTTTTCGGTACCATCGACTTCCATTGGTTCAACTTCAGATGAAGTCTCTGTTGGCTTCTCTTGTTCCTCATTTTTTGCGTTGATAGTTTCCACGATTTCTTCAGTCTTTTTTGGGGCTTCTGCGTTAGCGTCTGAATTCTTGGTATTTGTTTCTTCAGTTTTAGGAACTTTAGGTGGCGGAATCTAAAATTGAAAATAAAGTAAGCGTTTTTCCAAAACTAATTTTTAATATTAGTTTTGATCCATCAACTAATCCAGAATCTTATCTGTGATACTGTTAAACAAAGAAAATTAATTACCAATCCTTAAAAGCTATGAAATAAAAGTATTTGAACAGGCATAATTATAAAATCACATCGACTTACAGGTTTTTATTATTGCTTTTGATTAAACTGGAAGTAAAGATTATATTATTTAAATTAAGATAATTGAAAACAGAAGAAAACTTGTATTAAACTAAAACCAAACAATAAAATAGTTGAATAACACTACAGGAACCACTGTCACAATTCTAAAATAAAAATCACAACACCAAATACCACAATAACTTTATGTATCCCATCGAAATGCGTACGAGTTTACAAAGTTATTGTGGTATTTCGTGTTGTAAATTTTATTCAGTTAAAATGGTTACCCAAAATTAAATTATTTTATATGCAACAAAATACGTAAAGATGCCTCGAACATATTTTAAACATTTAATTGTCATTGAACTCCACAAACTATGCAAATTTTAAAGATTTAGTACCACCACCAATAATAATTAGTTACTCTTCGCCATCATAGAGAATAGAACATACACAATACAGAAAAAGAAAGTGTCCAATCTTTTTAGAAATAATTTTTATTTTTTTAGTAATATTAATAACAAAGAACTTTCACCTAAAAATTCAAGATAATGTATTCTTTTTAAACAAGCTACATGCCTATAAGAAGCAAAACATTCTACACAAGAATAACTATTTTTTTTTAGATTTACAACACACCTCTGTTCCATCAGTAGCATCATCGATTTTCCTTTTATTAGAAACTTCAAAGGATAAATCTGCAAATGACGTAATGGTAATAGTGAATTCCTTCAAAGTTTCTTCATCAACAGCTGCATTTCCTTCACGTTTAATTAATGCAGTTAATAAACCAGATTTTTTAGCAGCCATGAGTTCTACAATAATTAAAAATATTTGTCATAACTACATATAATAAAATAAAATAAATTACCTTCTGCATTATCGTTAATGAAAAGTATTTCATCACTAGAAACTTTTAGCTCCTCAAACAATTTGGTGTAACTTTCGGGGTCACTTTTCGATCCAGTCGATTGGTCAAAATAGTGAGAAATATGAGATGTTAAATTTCCTTCAGTTGTATGTTCGAACAACAGTTTTTGAGATTCTTTATCGCCAGTCGAGTAAATAGCAATTTTTTTGTCTGTTGACCAAGTTTCAAAAGCTGAACGTACGTCTTCGAAAACACTAAAAATGAAATGCGATTAGACAGCAGAACCAAAATAAATAGTTATAGTTCAAGTAACGATATTTGGTACATCATTTCATTAATCTTGAAGTTCTACGCATCTGTTAAAGACAAGATAGTTTCTTATAATTCTACGTCAAAATTAATTTTATGTTAATATATGTATGCTGGTTGGAATAAACAAACAATGATTATTAGTTTGTTTTCAATTTAAGAATCTGGAATCTTCTAGGCAGGTATACTATAGGGTAGTAAGGTTTACCTTCTACGTAAACGAGTCAATATTTAATTCCGGTCAATTAACAATTAAAAACCTTGCCATCGTTTCCTGCATAAGTTACGTTTATTTTACAAAAAAGGTAATATAACTTTACGGTCCGAATGAAACTAAACTTCAATGAAAACAACTAAACTGCCGGTTGCACCCAAGTTGAAAATATTTTTTACGTTATTTTAGAAATCAATCGTTTCTTTTAGTTTTGAAAAATGTCTGACCCTAGAACTTTTGTTTGAGTAATTCCAAAACTCTGTGGTCGCATATCTTTTAAACGGAATCAAAATTTATTCTGTCATTTAAATCCAAGTCAGTATTAGTCAATAAATGTCTATCTTTTGACACAGTATTAATTAAAATTATAAATATGTAACGCTAATGATCGTTGTACCAAACTCAACAACTTACAAGAGTTAATAAATCTGTTTTTGAGTTTTCTTCCGATGTGTTTAGTGTCTTCTGTAAATTCGAATGTGTAACAATTTAGATAAAAAAACCACGGCCATGTTTTGGGATCTTCATTTGGTATTTTGCCGAATTCTTTTGAACACGAATTGACATTTCCGTGATTATGTGGAAACCGAAGTTGTGTTTTTATCTTCATTTTTTTTAATAACCGCGAATTCCCAACAAAGAAAAAACCAATAACATCAATATCTACAGCACTACGTTCTTTTACATAGCCCACCTAGATCTGAGCATACATTTTTTTCAGTCCCGAATAGATACAAGAAATATCATGGAGAACGAGCATGAATTGATTGATTTTGTATTGCATATAAATAAGTTGCTTTCCATTTAGTTAAAAAAAAGGTTCCATAAACTTTAGAAATGTAGCTAGAAACGATTTTGTTTCCGTGCTTGTTTAATGGAAGTGTAAAACTCACGAGTTGATTTGTTTTTGGATTGTATGAAATCTAATGCAAACGCATAGTTTGAGATGTGTTTCTGATAAGTATTTTTTCAAGTCGTTACTTCTTAATTCGCTTTCTATGATAACAGCGCTGCTTGTATATAAATATCGACAAACAGACAAAGTAAAAAGTAAATGTAGGTTTGAAAACGTGTCATAAGTTAGTCTGCCCCCAATAATAAATATATAACATGCATTTTTTTTAAGGTTTTGTCATATCTGTCACCTTTATCCGATCCTGTATACTCGACTTTTTTTGCGTGAACTAGAAGTTTGTACAAAAATATATTTTCGTAGGAATCATTAGCGGTTATATCACTCTGTTCTCTACTGTCATCGCATTAAACCTTTCCCAGTAAATTTAAAATTGTTTTTCTAAGTTTCTGATTGTCCTTTAGAAATTATTCCTTTTTCATTAATTCAGGGAAAAATATGGAATTCATATTTCTGTACTTATACATATTTACTTTCCTATAAGGAAAGTATAACGATCGCAATTTTTTTTCATAATTTTCCTATTCTCTCGGTTCCATCAAAAGATGGGTCTGATAAAGAAATCGTAAGTGGGTGTATCCGCCATTTTAACAGTTTTTCTTATATAATTTTGTATGTATGTAAATAATTCGAATTATTTTTATAGTTTCTTATAGAGATAATTCTTCCTAACAATTTATTTAAATAAAAAAACATTAACAGTATTAGATATTTTATTTATAATTTAAAATGAGTTCACAAATTTAATATAGGTTCGAATCTTGCCTGCGACGATTTTTTTAGAAAAAAAATTTATATCTTGAAGGAAAGGCAAGATACGTTAAAATAATGATTTTTACTAAAGGAAAAAAAATATTGAGACGCACAGAGGTTATTCGATATGACAACATAAGCTCAATTTGTCATATTTTAGTTATATCCTTATGAAATCGAGAAAAAAATTTCAAAAAAATTATAGGAAGTCAATACAAACGTGTACATATCACTTTAAAGTGGTTTTATGACAACATAACCTTAAAAAAATATGTAGACATTCCTTCCCCATTCCTTATAGGAAAATCGTGTGGTGACCACACCAGCCTTTTTTAATGTCTTTGAAAATGCTTTTTTTTCTGCATCCATAATTCTGTTCCAACACCCCCTGAAGCTAGCTTTTAATCTAGTTTTTCTGTTTGTTCGTTTTCTTCTGCACCAACCAAAATAACTGGGTAATATTCTATTATCGTTTTTTTGGTATTAGTTTCGTTCTCAATCTGGTTATTGTCATCCTGGTGCTTTTTTAATTCATTTTCTTTGGGTTTTTTGTTTTTTTTTACTTGTTTTTCTAAGAGTGTTTCCAATGTAATATCCTCTAAAATAGGATTTTTTTTGTTGAGCTAGATTTCAAACAATTGTTCTGGGATGGTATAAAATTCCCAATTTTTGCATGATGAGTTCGATGCCTAGCCATAGTAAAATTTGTTTTAGTTTTTTCTTTTAAATGTTGATTTTTGACATGGTTAATAAAATTTGCATAAATCCATTTGGTTTATTGTTCTGTTCTTTTTAATGAGCTGCAATTACGTTAACGCACAACACGTAAATTTAGAATCATACACATAATTACTTGATGATTTCTTAATTATATTTTTGAATAATTCTGCTCCATTGGGTTATTTTTTAAACTATATTTTGCAGTGTCAGCTTTTCCATTAGGTTATTTGGTCAATGACTGCAGAAAAATATTGAAAATTGTTTTGTTATTAATTTACAATTGCAAATATGTAACGATTCATTTTGCTTAGTTATTCCAAAGATAGATAAATTGAGTTTAAATTTTATTAAAAGTTTTTTATTCCCAAAATTAGTTGCTTGTGGATCAACTTGATTTTAAAGGCATCAATGGGAAGGGAATCAATATTAGTTAAAATTAGTGCTAAATGTATAGACATATGCGCTTTTCAAAAAAATTATGCTTGAAATTTTTTTAAATTAAAAAAAAACTTGTTTACACTGTAAATTATTATCGACTTAACACACATCTTTAGCTTATTATTACTAAGAACTTTTCACCATTAATACATTTTCTGTGTGATTTAAATCCAAAAAGCAATAGCACTTAATTTAATATATAGAGCAAATTTACTCACCACTAGACTACGATACTAACTATGAGCGTATCAGTTTTAGTTACCCTATTAAATTAATAAAAAAAAGTGATTCTAAAAATATCGAAAATACACTGTTAAATAGTGAGAAACGATATTGCATCCTAGTCATTGAACGAATTAATTGAGTTACGGTTGCTGAGATTGTAAATTCCTGGACGTAGTGACACATTTAAAACATGAATACCTAATTAGTTCACAACTCATGTATAAATAAAAAAAAATAAGTGCTTCTACGATGGATGGAGCCAACTACCTTTTTTATATGTATTTCACAAGCATTCCAAACCATTTCACAGGTATTGCAAAGTATTTTACAAGTATTTCGTAGGTACTGTATACTATTGCATGCAATTCTATACATCTTTCAAAGCATTTCATACCTATTGCACAACAATTCTATACCATTGCACAGAGTGATTACCACCTCGAATTTTGTCTCTAAATTGCAAGTTGATATTAAGTAAAGTAAAAAAGTGTAAATTATTTCGAGGAAAGCTAAATGAAATTTTATTAATATTCTGTATTAATAAATATTTTTATAATCTCTTAACATTTTCTAAGAAATTTTGTAATTAGTTTATTTTTGAAGCGGCACCAATAAATATCTGCAATTTGAAAATTAAGTCAATGTTTTCAGTGCAAACTGTATCGATCTATTATACAGCCGCTCCATATACGCAATCAGAATACAAAACTTAAACGATAATCTAAATAAAGCAAGTGATACAATATTGTAAAACAAACTCAATTTTAATACTTACTGAGCCTTAAGAGTACCATTTTGGTATCCTTCCTTGCTTATTAATCCCTGTAACGTTTTCAAACTAGCATTTTCTGAATTTTCGTTGGTTAACTTTTTAATTAGCTCCACTGCTTCTTCAGTATTTAGTTCTTGGTCCTTTATTTTAATCCCGTCCAGTGCTTTTTTAACTTCTTCATCTTCAATATTCTTTTTAAGAAAAGCTGCGGCTTCTTCATTAATATGTGCGAACAATTTTTCCTAAACAACAGATTATTATTCATCAAGTCGTTCGCGTCATTATTATACATAAAGTTTGAAACATAGCACTATGAAATCGGTTATTGTGTTCAATATACGCTTAAGTAGGTACTCAAGAACATTATATTAACGGAACTAATTATAGGAATCCTCCAAAAAGATTTCGATTAGTTAAATTTATCCGTTTATTTAAATAGGGTACATTTCGCTGTAGAAGAAAGGCAACAATAAAAGAAACCCTTACGTGTTAAGGCGACGTTTCGTTGGCATAAGCGCACATCATACCAGTCAATAAATTATTGATTGATTTTATCCCAATTAATAACATCTAACGTTATAAAACAAAATTCAAAAACATTACAATATCAAACGCGTTAACTAAAATTATATGCTATCTTTATGTTGCTCTCTATACTTCAGTTTCCCAACAGATGGAAATAAGTATCTCCCACAAATGCTATCGTAATTGTTTAATTCAAAGTACGTGAGAAAATAGCATTAAAAGTCTAATGCACTTCTCGAAATTGTTGTGTACCAACAATCTTCGTATTTCAGCGTTTCGCTAACTTATCCGTATTTTTTTTATGTGTACACAATTTATTTTATTAAAATAGTTTTTTAAAGACCATCTGCTATTGTTGATATCAAGTTAAGAAATAATTTCTTTTAAAATACCTAGTACAAATAAATTAGATATGAAAATTGAATAGAATGAATGTAAATTTTACGTAAAAAAGATATCATTAAAGTAGCTTCGTATTGTAGTAGATTAATCTGCAGTTTAATATTAACACACTTGAATCGACCGAAAATCAAAATTTTCTAGTCAATTTATTAAGCATCTTGGACATTAAAAAAAGACGGCATATGAAAATGCGTGATGTTGACTATAAAGGAAGTTGAGAAATATGTAAATGTTTATGCATTCATTGCAAATATCCACCTCTAGCACGCCGGCAGGCGTCCGCTCTTTTCGCAAAATTTTTAACCACATTTTGCAACAAAGTTGTTGTTCATGTAAACCCGGTCTTTAAAATGACCCCACAGAAAATAATGCAGCGGCGTCAAATCATAAGAATGAGATGAAAAATTACGGGACCGAAAAATTTCTCATGCAATAACTGAAACGTGTTTTAAGACAATTTACTTCTACCCCAAAAATTTGTCCATCCTATATTTGCAAATTCAAAAACTTCTGGATTCAAAAATACGATAGCCTGTACTACAAACGATGTTTTTTCTATGCAGTAGCATACGTCCGGTCCATTCCTTAATAAATAAAATAAATTAATAAAGCCACGTTATTAAAAGTGGCCACCGGGATTCGACAAACCGTCCGAAATTTAGAAACAGTAGGTACTACGAGAGAATTAAATACACAATACAAAATTGCAGTAAGAATGATGACTTAAAAAACATAGGTAATATGATTTTAAGGTTTGTGGAAAGGAAAAAATAAACAGAATACGAGATGGTATAAAGAAAACTAAAATATTGGCCATAAAATTATCAAATTTTTTTAAATTGTGCAACATACTAATTTAACTCAAATAGGTTTGATACAATAAACCATTATGTTAATTCCTCCAAATCGAATTTGGCTTTGACATAAATATAATAACTCGTTCAAAATCGTATTTTATGTCATAAAGTATAAAAAATCACAATAAGTTAGTTTAGAATTGTTTTTTCTTTCACTTAAGATGGGTTGAAATAGAAAAATAACCAGTGAAGTGAGAAACTTGATTGACAATTATAAAAATGGTGAAGAACAAAATAAAATAGCAAATATTTTTAACTTTAATAAATTAGATAGTTAGATGTTTCTCATTGAAAGGAACTCCAAAAACTTTCAAAAGTCCAGGTAGGCAAAGAAAAAGCACACAACAAACTGATAGAAATATAATAAAAATCAGCGACGGCGCCAGATTTTTTTAGATGGGCGGGCACAGTATTTTTGGGGTGGGCACTGTAATTTGTGTAAAAATATTTAGGAAAATGTTTTTTAAGAGTATTTTCAAAAATAGGTAAATTATTTAATCTTCACTAATAAAATCAATCGAAAAATAGTTTTTTCCAATTTCGGTGGACACTCCGATAACCAGGGTAAGCATGTGTCCACCCAGACCCCCTGGCGCCGTTACTGATAAGAATTGCCTTGGTGAATCATTTCTATTCTTCGGAAAATTTTTTTGGAAAAATCGCTCCAGAAGACGAAAAAAGTATTTCTTTGCAAACAATTGGTATCAAAAAGGAAGTGAAGGCCAGATTAGCATTTGCTCGGATACACATCAACTGGACAGTGAAACAATGGAAAGAGTGATATTCAGTAATTAATCCAAATTTAATTTGTTTAATAGTGATGGTATACAGCATGCACAAAGAACTGCTGGTAAAAGACCTGACCCAAAGTACACTGTATCAACAGTGGGGGCTCGGTTATGGTATGGGGGCGTTTATCGGAAAATCTATGAGAAATATAGGACAAACAAACCCGGGGTAAATTTTTTTCGAATAAAAAAAAAAAATTTCAAGTGCCTAGTCGTCAACTGACCAAAAAATTATCATGAACTTGAATGAGTCCATGCCACGAAGATGCAGGGAAGTAAATAATTCTAAAGGTTATTATACTAAATATTATATTAAATAATTTTCATCCTTAAATTCATCATTTTTGATTTAAGTTACTATCTTTTCTTCTAAGCTAAAATGTATATAACAAGTTTAAAAAAATTATTAAAATTATTGTTAATATTTTAGAAGAGAATAAAAGAAAGAACTACTAGTAACCTTTTCCTAATTTGTTTTGTTCATTTATTGTTTTTAGTTTCAAAATACCTGGAACTACCAAAAGTTGTTATCTTTATGGCAATACTTTATATTAAAGAAATGAAAAGAAAAAAAGAAACATGGAGAAATTGTTAAAAATAATTAAATACATTACTGCTCAACATGAACTCTTGGTAAATTACCAATAGAGTTCACTGACCTCCAAAAATCCTTAATGCATTGAACTCAATAAGTTTAACGACTCACAGGGTTACAGCGACTTTATATGAACGCTTGTTTCAGAGATCTTCTAAGCCTAACATGTAAAATAATGGAGGATTAGAAAATCCGTTCTAGATATAGTGTTCAAAAAAGAAAATACCGAGATCGTATGTTTCAAAACGAGACTAATATCAGTAGCACATCCTCAAAAGTTGAAGTTTCTAAAAAGCACTAGTACCAGATAAGAATGTAAAAAAAACAAAAAGTCTGTGCTCGTAAGTAGGAAAACGTAGAACAGAAGAAGGTAATCATGAATACCAAAATATATTTTATATAATGATGTAATTATTATATAAACATACAAAAGTGAAAGATACCTCTAATAAAAAATGTACAATCGTTTGTATGATACTGAAAACTCTCGTTACTGAGCTCGAGTAAAATTCATCTCAGAGACTGCTGATACAAAAAAATATATTTGTCAATATTTCAAGTGGGGATCCATAACAAGAAATACTTTATACCATTTCCTGGCATGAAGTTTGTGTAGTTTAAAACAATGTACGTATATACTACTTTGCATGACATTTTTTTATATAAATACCGCTGCACTTTTATTATATGCAAATTCTGTAACAATATACACATGATGAGTTAATTGATCTAATTACAGAAGAATTTAAAATATTCAGTTCAGCAAAATAAAACGTTGGCGAACCAAATTACAATTTATCAGTTGAAAGAAAACAATTATTAATATTGTAAATTAAAAAAAAATCAATTGAACCTTTTTATAAATTCTTAGTAAAATCTGAATTGAAACTTAACAGTACCTGAAATACAATACAAGAAAGTTCAAATACTTTTTGAGAAGAGACAGCTGTGCATCACAGTGAAAAGCTATTTTGTTCAGACTGTACTATGGGGATGTGAATGCACTGGCCAACAAGGGCTGAATTTTTACCTGGCCAAGGACAACTGCTTAACTAATATTCAGTTAGTGCGTTCCACGTGTATTAGAATTTAATTAGAAAACAAAAGAAAACGTTTAAAAACCTTTTCCCAAATAAAAACAACCCGTTACATTTCATAAAAGGTACCTACAGATATAAAATTATGCGCAAAACCGTATCCACGTAAACGTTTACTGTAAAAATAGTACAAGGAATATTTGATTATTTTGAATAAAACCCCATCTGATCGAGACAAAACAAGTGTTTGCTTTATAAAACAATTATCGATAACTGCATAATTATTTCACATATGGCGTATTTCAACAGAAAACAAATTTTTCTTACCTTGACAAACTCCAACGATGTAGTTGTGCCGGCAATATCTACTAATATAACTTTTACTTTTTCAAAATTAGCTTCATTGTTGGAATGCATTTTAAAAAAAAAGTCTAACAATAAAGTTGGGCTATTTTCGTACTTTTAAACGGTTTTTTTTATTTTTTTCACAAGTAAAACCGATCTGTAACAAGATTGAGCCGCAAAATGGTGAATACACAAAAACGTTTAAGCGCAGGCGTCTTGACCGTTCACCCGCGAAACGATCGTTAACGGTTGTTCACGATAGAAATATTTAGGCATTTTTTTCATGTTACCAACTATTAAATTACAAATAACACTAGTATTTAATTCCGTTTCAAATTCAAATCTTAAAAAAATGTATTTTTTCTAGTGACTGATAGAGCTTTAACTTTTTTATCCCAGTTTTTTTTTATTTGCTCTAATAGCATTTATGCGTATTACATTCATATTCATACAATGAATTTTTTTTTAGCTATACAGTTGTCCGTTAATGTATTTTTTGTAGTGACTGATCCTGATCGAGTCTTAATTTTTTTAATCCTAGATCTTTTTTTTAATTTTCTTTAATAGTTATTTTACATTTATGTATTTTTATTATTTTATTAACTACTCCCAATTTAAAGAAAGTTCATTCATCTAATCATTATGTCCAATATTTTAGATATGCATGTAAAATCATACAATCTGTATGCAATGGATGTTAAATTGTACAATTTTTGCAGGGATCCATTTATATAGACACTCCGCATATTTTATTTTCTTGTAAAACTTTGTTGATGCTAGGATTTGTTTCTTAAAGAAAGACCTAACTTTTACTTCTCATTTTGAAACGGCCTTAAAAAACATACTACTTGTTCACATTTTGAACTGTAAGAAAGTATATTTATTATAAAATTTAAAAAACTATGAATAAAAATAATACTAAACAAAACATATTTTACTTATGATTTAGCATCGAGTTGCTTATTTACTTGAAGATTTTGATGCACCTATTTAAAATTTTATTTTTTAAGATGACTGGCGCATAACATTTAGCTAACATTTATGTTAAAGATTTATATTGTCTTTAAAGTACTATACTATAGTGCTCTAGTCACGTATTGTAATTGTGAAAACAATATAAATTTTGTAGAATAATATTAAGTTGTTGTTTCCACGGCGGTAGCGATAATATGGTTATTATTTATACTGAGTACGGAATGAGCGAAACTGGAAATTGCAAAACTATAAATTGACATAACGCTCATGACTAATATAACTCTGTGACATAAAAAATGCAACACCAAGAAGGCGTTAGAATTCTTGAACCAAACTGGGCAGAAATGTTTAACTAGTAAAAGATGGCATTTTTTATGTCACAAAGCATAATTTTTAAAGGTTTTGTTGTTTGTCTTTAAAATTGCAGGTTTGCAGTTTGTAGAAATTTTTTTACCAGATTTGCTGAGATGTCATTAAACCGGCAAAGCCGGCGAAAACCGATTGAGTTGGCAACCCTAGTTAACGCCAGAGAGTTATCTGGTTAACGCGTATTAAAATTTTGATTACGTAGTTGTTTTGTGCTAGCAACTTGAATCCTTGATTGATAAATTTAAATATAAATATAAAAAAAAAGTACCGAAATAACATAAGTACCATAGTTGCTGTATTAGGTCATTTCAGTTTTTATCAAAGGGCAGATCAAAACCGTTATTTATCTTTTGATTCTTTTCAGTTTCCTTTTCAAAGTTATAAACATAATTAAATGTAGAATCTCAAGCTTTCGTGGTTTACTTGGTTACGATTATAAACGAGTTTCGACTTTAGTTCGCGTCATAATTGTAGACTTTTTAGACTTGTTCCTAGTCTCTCCTTGAAAGCCAAAACAAGAAGTAGAATTTGGCCTTTACCGTATTGTCGTTTGTGAACCCAAATAACTTGACGTTTTGCAAGACATTGCAGCTTGCATCTTCGGAGTTGTCAATGTCGATCACTGAAGAAGAAAGCGTAAGTGACGGTATTTCTATGAATTTAGATAATTTGAGATCAAGTAATTAACGGACTTTCGTTTCCTTATTCGCAGTAAGTGTGTCCTTTCCAAGAAGGTTGATCTTTGTCTTAGAGGGTGTAGTGTATTGGTATTTTCACAGATTTGCGGATTATTCTGGGAAAGTAGAAAGAAGTTTTGGCAAACACTTTAGTTTCGTCAAAGTTTAGCGTGGTCTTCAGTTCCACGAGTGTGGAATATGTTTTTTTACTCTAACTTCAATAGAGCGTCCCGCCTGTCTTATATAACTTCATCCACAGGAACAAGGATTTTAGTAAATCTCGGCATGTTTTTAAGCTGTTTGTTTGTCTTTAACAGATCTAAACCAATTGTTCAGAATATCCTTAGTCGTGAAGACAATTTTGATATTGTTCTTTATCACTATGCTTATTTTGACTGCCAAACCCATACAGTATGGTAAATAAGCGGTGCTAGCTGAAGGTGGTAAGTCTTCTTTGACTTTTAGATTGACTTCTATGTTCCATGCCCTTCTACTCCACATACTACGTCTTTTATCAGTGTTGTTTTAGGCGTATTAGTGTAGTTAAAACCTTTCCATAATTAGATTATTGTTTGTTAGATTGACAATTACTTTATGGTCGTCTAACGTTTTTTTAGGCTGTGAAGGATGGAATCTCTCGCATTTCTTAGTTTGCGTTTAAAAGATGATGTTTAATTCTCATACACACGATGGCAATACGTTGTTATCTCGGCAAGGTTTTAGAAATGCTAAGTCTCTAAATAGCTTTTCTTTTTATTTACGCAAACGATCTAAAGACCTAGTTTGTAAAAACACCTACTCGCCGTAGAGGTTTACAATATAGAATTTTAAGCTTTCGCAGTTTTCTTGTTTACCATTATAAGCGACTTTCGACTCTGCACATAATATTAAATTTACTATATGGAGAGCATCACAGCAGTCTAGTCTTCTTTGATGTACTGGCGATAAAGAAAAATAACGGAAAGTTGAAACATTTATTTATAGGAAGAAAGCGCATACTAAAAGATACTTAAACGCCAAATCTCGTCATCATCTAGTACAGAATACCACTGTTTTGCATATTTTAGCTAACGTGTGTCAGATAATGAAAATATACAAAAGAAATAAGAAACACTGTTGGTGTCTCCACAAGAAAATGGATACGGGTTCTCAAAGATTCAAGGGGCATGGGAAACAGCAGTCAATCCAAATATCAAAGAAGACTTACCACCTCCTACTAGCACCGCTTATTTACCATACTGTATGTGTTCGACAGACAAAATAAAAAGAGTGCTAAAGAAACATGATTGTTATTATTAGAAAACCTCGTGCACTGCGACCAGATTAGATCTTTTGTGCCCTCCTCTAGTTGGACTGCGGAGAAGTCTATGTCTTTGACGAATTCGATCAAGCCCCTGCTCGGAAAGTTTAGTAGTTCTACTTCCGAGATGAAGATAAAATCTAGGTCCTCATGATAATGTGGTCAATACGCTCCACCTCTTCAACACATTACCTGCATGTGTCATCACCCACCAGTCCCATCTTAGTCAAGTGGTATATGCAGTGGATGTGTCCTGTTAATATACCACAAAGAAGTTTTAATTATCCTCTTCTTAACTTTATAACTTCCTACCCCCTCTTTTTGTTAGGGCTAAGGAACTCAGGCGCGGCTCCAGCAGTTTATTTCGGTGGGGGCTCCATCAGTATAAAAGGGGGGGGTGCTCATCACATTTTTAAATAATGATGTATTGAATACGGCGTTAATATAATCGTTATGCACCAACCTTTTACTTGCAAGCGATAAAGCATCATAAATTATACAATTATTAAAAAACGTGTAAGTATTAAATACAAAGTCAGTAGTATTTTCATCGTCGGGGGGACCATAGACCCCCCCCCCCCCACTGAAGCCGCGCCTGAAGGAACTTCTTTGAATGTTTTAGACCCGGCGTTTTGTTCCAAGTTCTGTTGATTTCTTTGTTGGCCCAGTTGGGGATAACCTGCTGATAGTTTCTTTGGCTAAAGCCATATATGGGAGATAGCCCTATAAAGAGTTTTACTGCACCTAATTTTTCTTGCTGATCTGCTTCCACATTGCCTCCTATTCCCTCATGCCCTGGCACCCAAACAAGTTCAACTTTATTCTTGTTCGCCAGCTGCTTTAAAGATTGATGGCACTCGTGAAGCATGCGTGATCTTATACGCTGTATCTTTGCAGCGCTTTTAATGCCGCTTGGCTGGCCGACATGATGCATATATTTTGTTTGCATCGGTTTTTAGTAATCAGATGTTCCGCTACCATCTGGATGGTGTGTACTTCTGCTTGGAAAATGGTGGCTTCAGCACTTAGGGATACGTGTCTTTTGAACCTAGGTCCCACCATTCCTGCCCCCACACCACCGTTTTCTATTTTGGATCCATCTGTGAACTATTTTTAGGAGGACCCCGGCACGCAGTCCGTGTCTCCCACCCAGTCTTTCCTAGTGGGGAACCTGACTTTGTATTTGTAATCAAAGATCATTTTTGAGTTCATCTGATCGCTCAGTGCGGCCATGTCCAACAGAGGAGTGGCTTTAAGAACTTCCAGATGATCTTTGAAGTTGCCTTCTTGAAATGGTGTACCTCATGTAGTTTAAGGGCCTGCTTCATAGCTTCCTCCTTAATTGCCACTGGTAAGGGATCCAAGCTGAAAAGGATCTCCATCGCAGCGGTGAGTGTTGATTTCATGGCGCCTATAGTGGTCAGACATGCTAGCCTTTGCACATTTACCACTTTGGTATACTTTTCTCCACCAAACTGCACACGCATAGAAAACTTCCGGTCAAACGACCTGTTTGTAGATCCAATTGGTTACTCTGGGGTTCAAACCTCCCGTTTTGCCAACCATTTGGCGGCAAGACCATAAAGTTTTTATAGCCTTGTTGGTCGTTTTGTAAAGAGTGACTTTTCCACGTTAATTTTTGGTTTAGTGTCACCCCCAAGTATTTAACCCCCTTTGAGAGGGCAATGGTAGTTCCATTTAACTGAATACTGGGAATATTTAAATTCCTTCGTTCAGTAAAAGGAGCGATGGTGATTTTATTTGCGTTTATGTTCATACCCTCTTTGAAGCACCAGTTACGTGTTTTGAATGCGCATAAATATTATACGCATACGTGTTCACATGTTTCCTATGTTTCTCTATGGTTCACATCTTGTTCATATATTACACCATTTTACTTTTGAGATTATTTGTGCTTTGGTGTTGTCCAATTTGTTCTAAAGCGAAAAGGTAAATAATTTTTATTTTAAACATACCTACAGTCTATAGATTTGTCATTCATTCATCTTTATCAGTGGTAGAAAGGCACTACTTTTTTGGAGGTTAATTTTTACCAACTAGGTATACATAATTTTCATAATCAATATAAACAAATTATTACCAACGGTCGGTTGTTTTCAGTATATTCATACAGTGAATGCGATTGTTATTGTAAACATGTCAGTTGATTTGTGATTCAGATTCGTTATATACTGAAGGATTATGCAAATAATATTTCTTTTGTAGGTAATATGTTTCGTAAAAGAAGTTCTTTTTATAATTATCCAATTAATTCCTCTGAGCTTGGTATTTTACTTATATCTAAATTATCAAATGACTTACAAATATGGCCTTTAAGTGAAGTAGCCAAATTCATTTGTATGCCATCCATTCTTGGCAAAGAAAAATCTAATATGTGGTTGTCGGTTCCCATACTACATACAGTATAGCTTCTATTACATGTATTTTAATACTGTGTATTTTTATATGAAAATATTTTTTTTGTATAGTTATGTGTTTTATTAGTCATATTTTTTGTTAAATATGTCGTCAAAATCACGTCGTTCATGTCGTCAAATTAACGTACAAACATGACGTACATCTGACGACTAAAGATGACGTCAGTGGGCTGTGACATTTTCACGTCATTAATCACGTCAAAAAAACGTTAGCCTATGACGTAGCTACGTCATTTAAAATGACTATAAATACACGTGATAATGACGTCACCGTGTTTGCTGGGTGTCTACTCATCAGCATGTTGTTTATCCATAAGTCGTTTATCTCTCTCTTTCTGAAGGACTGTGTCATTGAACCATAGGCGGCGTTGTCAAAAGCGCCCTCTAAGTCCATAAAGACTGATAAGGCTATTTCCTTTGACTCATGTGCTTTCTCTATGGTTTTTACAAGTTGGTGTAAAGCTGATATCGTTGATTTTCCTTTCTGATAGGCAAATTGATATTTATGAAGAGGTTTGACCGTTAAAATGTCCATTCTAATATATCGGTCCACCAGCTTCTCCATTGTTTTGAGCATAAACGATGAGAGATTTATTGGACGATATGACTTTGGATCATCTAGGAGTTTTACACGTCCTACTGGATTTGAAATTTTAACCAATGTCTTTAGCAAGATGTCCTGTTCTCGTTGAATGAGTGCCGGAAATACTCCATCAGGGCCACGAGCCATAAAAGGTTTGAAGGTTCCTATGACCCATTTAATTCTTTCAGGCGATGCAATTTGACATGGGGACGTTCTAGTTTGAGTACAGTTTTGCTCCCCTCTTTTCTACAGCTGCTATTCACCCTGGAAAATGTTTTTTAATTAAAACCTCTACCGTTTCCTGAAAGGTTGACGTTAAGGTGCCATCTTCACGTTTGAGTGCACCTATGTTACCTTAGCTGCCTCTTGATAGAGCCTTCTGCACTCTGATTGCGACAAGTGCTTCATCAAAGTGTTCACAAAAGGTCCTCCAAGAACTTCTCTTTGATTTACGAAGTGTCACATTATGTGTTCTCTTTGATTTGTTAAACTCCCTTCTCGCTTTGCTACGCAATTTGCTCAGCTCAATGATCCACCAGGGTACTTTGATGCTTTTAGTCTTTTTGGTTTTGAGAGGACAGTTTCCCAACAAACACAAGGATGTCCCAAGGATGTCCCGGGGACATGATGTTGCGGATCACTGAATGTCCCAAAGTCATCCCATTTTGGTTCCGTGTACGTCCTAGGGACATTCATGGGACGTTCTTTTGTCACAAGTGTGTGCATCCCTACGATGTCCTTATAGGACATCCTTGCGTATCCGCAACGGGACGTCCCTTTTAAATGGCTGTAGGATATGTACTATATATTTATATTATATTTTTATCAAGAAAAGTACCAATTCCAGTTAAGGTACATCTACTTTGTGGTTTTTTCTATTGTTTTTTTTATTCAGTAAGGAGACTTACGTACTTCTCTGCGACTTGACGTAATGAATAAAATTAACTTTATCAAATAAAATACAAATTATTATTACATAAAACTATATTTTTAAATAATCATCCAAATTATATTCAATTAAAATAAATTTAGATTATTTCATTTTTTTATCTTCTCGATCCCTCCTTAGCGAGTTGTTTTATAATTTCTTCCCGATTTTTTTAAGTGGCGCCTGAAACAATGCAACTACATAAGAGATGGTAATCGTCATGTAGAGTCGATAAAAGAATTAATACAAAAAGCTTATTTTGGTATTTCTATGTAATCAGAATTTACATTTTTCTAAATTAAAGAATTGATGAAGTGATACTTCTTTGTAGAATTATTGATTGATCTTTTTGACGATTCTATGATTGATTAAATCATAAGAGATGATCGATTATTACCAGTTAAAAATTGTTTAAATCGTTTTTTAAAAAAAAAATTGTAAACGCGTCAGTTTTGCAAATTCATTCAGAATTTTTATACGTTTCGCACTTACATTTCATCAGACGCATCATACGCACAGTAATCATAACTATGAATACCAAGAACGCGATAACGTTATAGTTTCTTAGTTAGATTAGCGATTTTATGCCTTATCGGTCATGTTGACATTTTTGGATGACTTATTGTGAATCGCGACGATAAAAGTCGTGAGATAACGTCACACTTTTGAACCTTTAATACAAAGAAAGCATTTTTTAAATAATTTTTTGAGTAAAAAAATTGTTTTTTACATAAAATAAATACATATTTTCAATTCACCGCATAAGTATGCGCGCGAGATGGGGTTTTAAATCACCATTATTAATAATTGTGATCTTTTAATTTCAATAAAGTTTTATTAATTTTTAGTAATTCAAAATAATAATTATAAATGATGATTTTTATACATTATAAATAAATACAAGGTACCAAAAACTTACCAAAAAAATTTGTTTATGCACTAAAACACCCAAAAAACGTTAGATAATAAAAAGGACAGATAAATAAAGTAGTCAGAACACAACAAAAACAGATACAGAGTGCAAACAGAATGTACCACTTTGATATACCAAAGGAGCGTACGGGTGTTGAGTAGGCACCAGAGAACAAGAAGAAAAGTGGGCACGCGCACTAAGTTTGCATTTGTTTTTTCCCGCATACGACATCTCATCGTACGTTCTTCATTGACATCCTGAGGACGTCCTATTAAAGACATCCTATACAGGTCCGTTTTAAAGCCCGGGATGTAAAGACATCATTTGGACATAAAACGAACGTCCCTGGGACGTCGTGTGTTTACTGGGTGCATCCTGCGGATCTACTGATTCTTCCTCTAGCGGTGGTTCATGAGGTTTCCTGACTGTGATAGGCACCTCTTTGAATCCGTAGAAGAGGTTATTACCTAAGGGTTCTACTGTTTGACCTGAATTTTGGTTGATTGAGGATTAGAAGCGCTCATGTACCCCGCTTCTCCTGCCTTATTACCTTCCAGGTTGAGGTGTTGACTCCATCGGTAATTGGATCCGATGTAATATCCTCTCCGCCGACATCTCAGAGGAGTTGGGGAAAAATCCCACCTTGAGATATATCTGCCTCTTTGGTAGCCGACAGCTCTGAACCTTCCCAAGAGTGTAGATTAACTACCACCGCCTTGAGCCTTTCAACTGTGGCGTTGCCCTTGCATAAAAACATTAGGAAGTGAGGAACTTAGGTTTAATGGTTTCATTGTACCTCTCCTCCACTGTGTTCATGATGGCTGAGCAGATTTGGTTCATCTGGGCAGTGGTGAGAAATTCTGTTGAAAATCTCCTGGGCATCACCGCCGTTTTGATACCTACTAAGGCACATTTATAAGAGGCGTCTTTCTATCTCCTAGCTTCCGTTTTATTTGGTTGAGCAGCGGGAGCGAGCGTCTTTTACTTTTGCTTCTATACAACCCTCGGACTTACATTCTGAGACCTTTTTTGCACCGGAGCTTGGGTATCGCTGCCTCCCGGCTTAAGAACGATGAATTCTTCTTTCTTCAGGCGGACAAGTTTCCTAGCTTCGGTTTTGGAGTATCCTGCATTCAGTAAATACTTGTACCTTTTGACCAGTTTCTCTACCCTACCTTCTAGCTCTGAGGCGCTGCTTTCGCCAGCCTCCTTTGCCTTAGGTTTGGGTTTGAGGGGTTTTCCTTCTCCATTTTGTTTTTATTTGTTTGTTTTTGAAGGGTTAATATTGTTCCCACGAGTAATTGAGGATAATGCTGTCCATCTAGCAGAGCCTGGTATCCAGAAATCGCATACTAGAAATCTTTTAAGCCCAAGTCATTCATCCTTGGCGTATGCTGATCCACCGTAGATTGGAAGATGTTTATTGACTTCCCAGACTAGATCCGCCGTGTTTGGTAAAAGCAGGGTCACCTCGAGCAGGATGCAGCTCTTCACTGCGCACGGACGGTCTTGCAGCAAGCATCATATGAAAACCAGAGGTTAAAACAGCTATGCGTCTGAGGCTCAGTACTCCCTAAGGAGATACCTCATTGCCCCTTGACCCCTAAAGAAATATAATATATACCAAAACTGTTTTCACGACTAAGTATACCCTGAACAATTAGTTTAAATCTGCTAAAGACAAACAAGAGGTTTTAAAACAAGCCGGGATTTCCAAAATTCTTGTTCCTGTGGATCAAGTTATATAGGATAAACGGGACGCTCTATTAAAATAAGAGTATATAGCCAACAGATGGCTGACTGCAAACACCACAGAGTTACAAAATCAGCAGTAGCTAGAACACGTGTGGAACCAAAGACACACTAAAATGTTGGCTAGAACTCCTTTCTTCTTTCTCAGACTAATGCGCGAAGCTGAGGAAATAAAAAAACATCCATATAAAATGAACCGGAAAAACGGTCTAGAACTCAATAAATCTTGGCTACCAGTACTACACCCTCTAAAACAAAGATTGACTTTCTTAGAAAGGACACAAAGTCTTACTCAGGGTAATAACGAAGTAAGTCAAGCGGTAACGGAAATTGAAAGTGCGTTAATTACCTGATCGCTAATGATATAAATACCGTCACTTATGCTGTCACTTTATTCTTCAGTGACGTTCAGCATTCGCATTCAAAACGTCAGCTTATTTGGGTTCACGAAAGACAATACGACAAAGACCAAGTTCTATTTGTTTTGGCTCTCAAGAAGAAACAAAGACCAAGCCTAAAAACTTTGGGTGTTCAACTACGACGCTGTCTCAGCCGAAAATCGCTTATAATCATAATTAAATGTAACAACACACTAATTTAAGTTAAAAATTTGAACTGGATTACAAATAATTTAAAATATTTAAATAGTAATAATTAGATAATTTCTAATCAAGTGAAAAAACCCCGTCTTTTCGATATGACACAACCAAGAAAGAAACTTGCTGGCTCGTCAACACTGTCTTATTTATCAGTTATCGCATTTTTCACACATTTAGTTACTATGAATAGTATGCAGTATCATTGCAGTATCCACTCGTAATTAATGCATTATCTGTTATTTCTGATTGTTTATTTAAATTACAGAACATATTTCGTACATAAATTAATTGTGTTTGATAACTCCACTTTAGTTTCTTTTTAATCAGTTAGTCCAAGTATATTGCTTATGCAAAAAATTGTTTTTTTTTGCTTATAATATTGAAAGTATTAGGGTAATTGTAATCGTGTCAACAGAGAAATTGTAGAGAATAAAAACGTGAAGAAAATGAAAGGTCGAACGACTCGAATTAGTTTAGGAGAAAATTATGAAAAACCGGCTAAAGTGCAGTTTTTAAAAAATTCATAACTCGGTTATTTTTTGAGTTGTAGCGTAGATTCTCCGGCTAGTATTAGTTATTAGTATAAACTTTATATGTGCAAAAAGCAGGTACTGCCCCATGCATAGTTTTTGATCTGTGACTATTTGAAATTTTTACTATGCAATTTTCCAGCAGGCCTGAATGAAAAAATCTCTGTAGCTTGGCCCAATATTCAATATAAGTTTGGTTTGATTTCCCAATTTGTATAATAATTATACAATCTATTTTTTGCGCGTGCAATATTTATGCAGTGCGTGTAATCTTTCTAAATAAATGCAATGTTTGGAATCTTTATGCAATTATTGCACGCGTGGGACAGTAATTACTCCATCGAATGAAAACGAGGCAAATCGCCTTTTTGGGATACCATTTTTCGTAAGAATTATTTGTATCTTTAGATTTTTGCTATCGGCCCAATTAAATGCTACATTTGGTCAAGTGTTGTTATTCTCCTTTGGCTATTATCACCGTACTAAATACTTTATGATTAAATTAGTTAAATAAATTTATACCAGTACATTTTCTTGTGACACCAAAAAAATTCAGCTACGTTTTATAACAAAATTGTAATTAGATTATCATTCCTTCATTTAAATTTTTAGCAGCTATGAATAGATCAATCGGCCCTGATTAATTTTCAAATCATTCACTCATCTTGTCTAGTTGTAGTTAGCCACACCAAAGCTCATACTTGACTTTCTCTACGTAAAGATCTGTTAAAAAAACTCTTGTCTAAAGAAGCACTAGAATAGCTGAGTATTCACATAATACTTTATAATAGTCAAAGTTAATTCAATCATCTGAGGTTAAATCGCATCGATCTTATATCCACAACATTGATGCTGATTGTGAGATCAAGCAAAAGTAGCAATTCTTAAATAACAAGTATATAGTGTATATACTTTTAAATATGTAAAGCACATCAGCTGATAAAAAACACAAAGTCATAGTGCTGTGCATGCAAGAATATTTTACATAAAATTGTTTTGTAATAGTTAATAGTAGTAGTTAGATTTATAGATTAAATTTCCTAGCATTATATAAAACCTATTACGAGTTAATTTCTTAGCATTATATAAAAACTATTACGAGAGTAACACATTTATCAATTTCAAGATTTAAACAATTTAAAATGGCATGTATGTTTATTTATATAATTAATATGTATATATATAGAGAGAGTGCATTTTACATTTGCAATACATACAGTGTGTTCATTCATTTACTAAAATATAACAGAGACACGATATTACACAATTAATGGTAGATTTCTTGGTAAAAAAGTCTAAGGTGAAAGTAACATTACTTTTAACAATGTGTTAGGCACGTACACTATATTACTTCACTAATTATATTTGACGATTACTATAATAAAAATTTTAAAAAAAATGACCAATTTGTAACTTTTAAATTAAAAATTTAAATTTTTATCAAAATAACGTTCTCTGTTATAATTCAAATCAGTAGTTAATCATTTTGCTATAACTGCAATAATGAAATGTAATTTGTTTACAATTCCAAATTCTACTCCACTACACACATATCGAACCCACTGTGTTTTTAGTATAAATTAACAACAGAAGTTTTTTATAATTTGCACTTTGTATATACTAAAATTTAAATGATTTTATACTTGGCCTAAAGAAAAAAAATATAACATCCTAATTTTAGCGCTTAATTAATAATAAACTTCTGTTATTTTACATCAGTTTGTAGTGTAATTTTCTAAAATTGTAAATACATATTAAATAAATATAATACATTAAACGTTACCACAATCGTATAAAAAAAATAAGACACAAATATGGCAATTCGCTATTAAAAATAAATAAATTTAAATAAATACAACAGAGTTCGATATAAAATTTAAGATATTAGGCAAGTTAGTGAGTGTTTTAAAAATATTAATTATTGTAAGTGATTCGTACTTTTAAAAAATGTCACAAAAGTGAACACCTGAGATACAAAAGTCTTTAGTGTCAACAGATACAGACCAATAAAGTAAAATTTCTTATATAAATTATCTGAAGTCAACACTGTTTAGTCTAATAGTTGCAAAGAATAAATTATAATACTAACAATATGATATGAATTAAATACTGTCAAAGCGGCCAATATAAAATGTGATGTAATTAATAATCTACTCTTAACTAAAAACGTATAATTTACACCTTCGTTTTTTTAGTAATCAAGTCAAAAGTTTTAAGGATTTACATTTAGTAGATGGCCTTCATAGAGTCAAATTAAAATATTGCTATTTATACAAAACAATTAAATGAAAGAATCTAAACAAAATTATGAATATTTTCGACATATGTTTTAAACAACAAAAGTACTATCTAATTGGTTTAAAGTCACAGCCGCTATATTTTTTTAAATGAAGGCATTATGAAAATCCCTTTTCAAATATTTTAATACGTTTATTAATACTAATGTCAAAGATAACTGTATCCCAATTGATTTGATTTATTTTTATTGTGTGTAAATTCTATTTAACGTAAAAGTGCAAATTATAAGTTTTTAATTTTTGATTATTTGTACATAAAAATATTCAATAAAATCGATACTTGAACCTGCCTAGTTTGTATAGAATTATCCATTAGTAGAGTTCATATTACTTTAGGAATTTGTTAGCACAATCTAAAAATGATTTCTAATTCGTTTCAATTAAAGCAAAGAATATAAAATAATAGTTTTAGTTATGCATGCAATATTAGAAATTGTACATTATGGGAGCGTAAATCTTTTAAAAACTAAATTATAAAACTCAGACATTATACAAAAATAGCGGCGTTCTTTGAAGAAAGAAATGACAAGTAACTTGATGCAGCTATTGTACTAATCAATTTTAATTAATTAATAAATACAAAAAACAAGATACTGTGACGTTAAGACGAGAGCTGTCAATTAAAAAGATCTATAAAATTTTTGTTAAAAATAAGCTTATTTAAAAAAATCACAACCTCGAATAGAGAGCAAAAAACAGTTAAGTACATATAGCAAATAGAAAAATCACTACTACAAACTGCCAAAGTCTAAAAACACCAGCCCTAATCTAAATTAGTAATAATACTTTGTATTATAACACGATAAAAACTAGTATCAGTCTTGACAATTATACAAATACGATGTAAATTTAATGTTCAACACTGTTTATAATCTACGAACAGTCAACTGACCAAAAATATAACATTTACACGTTAAGTTTTTTAATGGTCAATGTGCACAATGCACGCACTTATAAAAATCACTTCCACAAAATTATTAGAAACTGTACACCACAAAATTTTAAGTATTTAAAAAAAACGTCGATAAAAAAAATAAAATATCTTAATTAATATAATCTCGTTATATTTATAAAATTAGGATAAGTTGGTTTAGGTCGTAACGTACGTCTATTAGATTTAACATATATAGGGCAAGGGACACACACACAAGTTCAATTGGTCAAAAAATTTCATCGCGTTGCAAATAGTAACGACATAATTAATCCGATTATCCATAAGTTCGCTCGATTATTAGCCTTACCTCCTAACGTAAGCTCTTCACTTTTTACCACTTCGTTTGGATGTTTATTAAACGATTTCGACTTTTTAGTCGTTCCCCGGGTAGGGGTTTCTGTCGTTGTCGTTGTGGTGGTACTTTCTGTTGTACGAGGTGTTGTTACCGATGACCACATAGGTCTCGACACACTTATCGTTGACCTCGTAGTAGCATCTTCTGGAGGAGCCCATACCTTAAATACAATTTTCATATTGTGTGTAGTGCAACGTCCCCCTATTCTTCTATGAATGTCGTCACTCGTAGATGTTGATATAAAATAATAGTCGTGCCCCGGTAAAAATTCTAGGCCTCCCGGTTGTGGCGTAAATGGCCGAAACGTAATTGTAAAATACATTAGTTTATTAGGTTTATCGCAAACTGCGATTATTCTTGGATTCGGATTTGTGATACGACATGTCTCGTATTCGTCTTTCGAGACATTATATATTATATATTTTTCTATTTCTTCTTCGCTTTTCGTTTCAGGCGTATAAACAGGACAAATTAAGTTAACTTGATCGTATTCGAATTTTAAATTGTTTCTGTTTACATCTATAACATTGTCTGTATTGTCGATACGAAATATTGGATTGGAAGAATTCCAATGGATTGTATAAAACTTAGCTCCTGTTGGTATTGTTGCTAACACAAACGTGTGCACACACAAAACCAACAAGATGAGCGCATTACGCGCTGCACTGTATGGTACCCAATTCATTGCACACATTCCGGTTTGATATTTCAATTGGTGTTACATTCTGCTACCTCCATATTTCTTCACCTGCAAAAATAAAAATTTTAGTTATTCAAATCGTGACTAGTAACATATATAATTGCAAAGATTATATTAGACACAGAAGAAAATAAAAAGAAAGTAAACACATTAAAAAATAATTTTTAACATTTTAGTTTTAAAACCTCGAAGGCTCTATCTAGGAACTGTCATTTTGTTCTTCTTTTTACTCGTTTCTATTTAGACGTCTGCTGAGAAAACTCCAATTCCAAATTAAAATTACAGAAACAATAAAAGAGTATGAAAAAGAAATGTGAGAAACAGTACAATCCAAACACAATAAGATTGTTGAGAAATTTAAACCGGCAGTAACTATCTCAATACTTAGAGAATTGCAAAAATCAGAATAAATTTACTAAAGCTAAGGCAAAATATGACGTAACATGATTATTGCACTTTCATAATTTACTACAATCAATTACATTTGTTCTAACCATCACAGTGAAAGATATGACATAACTTATCAATTAATAAATTGTTAGTAACGTTTTATACTATGTAAGTATAATTAATATATCCAAATATTTAGCATATCAACATATACCTCCAGAACGTTTATTGAAAGATGTAGAAAATTCTTCGAACAGAGATATATAAAAGGTATTCAAAGGAAGCATAGGTCAGTTTCTTAAATTGAATCGAGAAGAAGATTTTGTCGGTTTAAAATAAATAAGTGATTAATGTGTGTGCTAAGATAAATAAAGTAGCGGTGCGAGTGAAACATAAATACGTCGCGAACGTGTGGTTAACATAAACAAGTTTCAGTTTTAGATAAAATTAAAAAGTGCGGACTTTGTAATAGTAACACAAATTAATGTAACTGTTTTTCTTAAATATCGTTAGATTTAATTATTTAGATACGTGTAGTCCTAATCCTAAATATGTTGTTCTCAAATAAATTAGCTTTAAAAATCGTTACACTACGTAATACCCTTCAATTCTTTACTAATTCATAGTAATTCTTCGATATTTCTAAGTCATACACTGTGTTTTTCAATAATTCTCCAATGTTGTACACTAATTTTTTTTAGCGGTTTACCCCTCGTTATTAACTCGTTATAAACTGTGTCCTAGAAAAATTCAATTGAAACCGCGCAAGTCATGAATGCATAAATGCGTTATTCTTTTAGAGCATTCCCATGTATCCCTACATCACACTATCACACAAAAATGTTTTATACTGCTGGATCCACAAACAGACCAATGAAGCTATTCCACCAAAAAAGAAGATTAAAACTAGAAATGCCTGATGCATTATCTATCTAAGAAACAAATGTAAGAACGCAAACACGTAGCTTAGTAAAGAATATCATAAGCAATTTTTGATTCCGTAAGAATTTAGTTTATACACAAATATATCTAAATAATTTCTAAAAATTATTTTTTAGTTAAATATTTGGTAAAAAACATACTATAAGACACGTACACAGAACAAATAGTGGCCACTGGTGGGTTAATTTAAACGATATTAAAAATTTAAACTTTTATTTTAGACACAATTTACAGTAGTGTGAAAAATGTAATTGCGAATAAGAACGAACCGTTCCAAATTTTCATCTAAGTATCTAAATAAAAAATAAAATAAAAAATAAATCTAAAGATATTAATTATGTAGATATGGTAATTTCCAGTACCTTCTATTACTAGATTATAGTTCAAAACGAGTTTTTTAAAACCGTAAATTTATTTTTTCGATACACAATTGTAAATATTTTTCAAGGCTCTGCTCGTCAAATCGAGGCAAGACCAAAAGTCGGTCTTAACATTTATTGCCAACAAGCAGTTATTCGGGTGCTTAAAAACTGTCTATTTTGAACCATAAGTAGAAGTTTTAAACTTATATTATACGTCGACATCCAAGACCTCCTATTAGAAAAGAAGTAAGAAAATACGTACTTAATATTTATACCCGGTAATACTTACATACATATTAAACGATATAGTAAGCAGAACAGGCTAACTAAACGACTCCAAAGAAATGCCAAAACAACTGAAGAAGTAAGAAAAAATCTAAATTAAACAGTGTTGACTTAAACGAAACGTAATACTGATAAAGCCAAGGGTTATTTTTTTCACGACCTCCATATCTCAATCCACTAACTTTTTACTTTCACTTATTAAAAAACGCCGGGTACGTGTACAAGAAGAAAATTTAAAATATTTGTGAAGTATTGGTATTAATAATATTTCATTTAATTAGAGAACTTCGTAACTGTTTTCTATACTAAAAAATCAGTTAAATAAACTATGAACATATTTAAAGAATTATACATAAGATCTTAATGAACGAAATATTCCACAATGCAGGTGAAGTATTACCGTTCAGTTCCATTTTTTATTTCAAACAGTAAAGAAGTAATAAAAGTCGAACAATTTCCTAAAAAATATTTATTTTTTTAGTACTAACAGAAAAGTTTTATATTGTCAAGGGTGTACTTAATAAAGGTAACGGCTACCAAACCGTCACATTTAAATCAACACACGGAAACTGAAAAACATTTACGATTAAAATGTCAAATAATAGAAAAACCAAAGCTCGATAATATTTTCACTAAATATCCTACATTAAGAAATAATTATTTGTTCAATCTTCTAGATTATACTTTTCAGAGAAAAACGTTTTTTTTTAAATTCAATATTAACTCAAAGCGTGGATCGAAGAAATACTTGTCCAACACTGTTCCCGTTTGGGATTTTCGACATTTATCTACTAAATTTTATGAGGCTAAACTACTCTAAATTCTACAAAGACGCATAATGCATCATAATCAATATCACAAGAAACTAAAATTATATAAAAATTACAATTTGTTTCGAATATAGAAAAACTGAGTTTTAATCCAAGAAAAACAAAAAGCATTTAGCAAAATGAAAGTGAATTAGGCTTAGAAGAAGAATACTTTTTAGAAAACGTGTCGAGAAGGAAGCCCAATAAGTGAAAAAAATATGGTAAACGTATTCTTATAATTTTTTACGTAAAAGCAACGATGATATTTTACTTTGGCGCAATCTTAAGATGCCGTGGCGTAATATTTAACAATTGATATCAATTTGAAGTAATTACAGGTGAAAATAGGTTACTTCATTGACTCATTAATTTTTACTTAAATTTTACGGTTATACTGTAATTATGATAATTACGAAAATTGTTCTACATTAGGTGCTATTAGCAATTGATATTATCACTTTCTCGGTAAAATATACAGTGCATGTCGCCGTAGTAAAATTCGATTCATTAAACTAAAAATATTTATTTTCAAAGATAATTTGATATGTTCCTTGCAAATGTACGATATAGTATATTATATACATAAAAAATTATGATTGCCGATTAAATTATTTGAAAAAAGACCGAAAGTGACCAGAAACAGAATAAATCAAAACATATATTCCAAATATTTTGAAAGCAGAAACAGAATACAACTGATACGTTGACTCATAAAAACTTAATGCAAATTAAAAAATAATAAAGACTTACGTTATCCAAAGAACTTTACAAAAAAAAACACTACACTCGAAAGAATAACTTATTTATTACTAAAAAAATTGCCGAAGAACTTCGTTGCGCTTTCTTAACAAGACTAATTATTTATGAGTACTTATAGCATTAGAATGTTATACTATAAATTAATTTCATTTTAGAATATTTGTCAAATGAATCAGCCATAATTGAATTGCAATTAATGTAGATAATCAAAACGCACATAATGCGGTCGTAAATTGTAATAAATTTAACCAAAATCTAAAATTAATGGTAAATTTTATTAGATGCAAAAGGCAATTAAATACCTGCACTTATTACTTGACGATACGGTCGACTAAGAATCTTGTCAAGCACTTAACCTCAGAAACCAGATAGTACGTATCTGAAATTAAAATATCCAATCAATTTAACGCCCATTAAATCTTATCCACAATTATTTCAAATCCACCGTATAAAATGAGATTAAGCTAAAGAAACGGTCATCAGAAAAATTTTTAAAAACAATAATATCTTCTTAAATATTAATAAGTCTCGAAATGTAAATTCACAATAATTTCAGACTATCTATAGTGTAACTACACAGAAATAGACTCAAATTATCAAATTATGTCATTGTCGTTTAGAAATTCGATTTTTTACTTTTACTTTTTTCATGTAGCCGAACCTGCATAGACTAAAATAAAACACAAAGGTACATATGTACATAGAAAAAATCTTTACATTTTCAGTAAAAACGTAAAACATTTATTACGAAATGCTAATATTTATAGATGTAATTGAATCTAAGTGGATTGTTACTGGAATTAATGAATATTGTAAAACCTTACATGATATTCAATATCTTGTATTGAACAAACGATAAATTGTAAACATACCTAAACAATGAATGTGCACTCGAATATAAAACTCGTAAAATGCAAGTAAATGTCACTGAATAGATCCGACTCAGTTTTAAAAGTGTATTTCCAATATGAATAAAACTGATGATTTATTATCATTCGGTTAGAAAATGTTAAAAACTGATAAAGTAATGTAGTATAATATAAGTACCTACTGTTTGAATTATTTTAGCGTGACCATTTAACACAATGACGAAAAAGTTGTTTGTGCGTTAATCATACGTTTTTTGTGATGTAATTGTTTCTCCTTCACAAAACCAATGAATTCCTAGACTACAAGCGATGTATGTAGACGTTTGTAATGAATTTTGTTTGTTTATAGTAATAACGAAAAGAGAATTTTTTTTTTACCGGAAATCTATCGCCAAAAACTTGTAATTTAGCAATAACACTGATACTACAAACGATATAGATTTTTGTAGTAAACTCGGTTTGTTTGTAGTAACAACAGAAAGTAAAAAATTATCTGGAAAAATTTATACTATGTAGATTTAATAATAATATATGTATAAATTGTAACACTTTGCATAATTTTTTTCATCAGAATAGCCAGGTAAACTTTAAGCAACGTACTTGTGGTAGGTTTTATGACTCCATTTAAACTACAAAAAAGTAAATTATTTATAAGGCAATAGTTTGTTGTGTTGGTAAAAGACGTTTCGCTACCGATTTTTAAAGTAACATTTACGAATATGAATAAGTGCTACTCTAACTACACCAATCTTACGAGAGAAAGTTCGTTCAACTCGCACCAGTGTAAATAACATATTTCTGAACACTCGCCACGCCTGGTCAAAAACCGTTTTAATGCGGACGAAAACTCTTAAGGTCAGATACTAGTTCGGCCTTTGTCTCAAGATAAATAAACAGACAATTAAACTACTAAAATTGAACACACAAATGTAGAAATGCTTATTTTTTTCGAAAAAATGATTTGAAACTACCAAAAAATTTTGTAGACCATTCATGGTTGAAAGTCACCATGATGAAACAAACAAAAGTTCACTATAGACTTCAAACACAATTTCTTCAGGAACATAATATCGTCTATATACGTATCCTACGAATATCGAAAGCCAAAGGAAACTGCTTTCTTTTGTCTTCTGCCAGCTGATCGACGGTTCGTAACTGCTACCCAATTTAAAAGAATGCCTCAATTGGCTTATCTTAACTAAACTTCTACAAAAGATGCTGGTATTTTCTGTGTTTGGTTTAAAAATTGCACGCCGTATAATAAACAAATCCACTTGTTAGGTATAAATCATGAACAGACTTGTGTCTTTGTTGAATGTGGTCCATCATACCGAATTTTTCGTGTCGTGCAGAGAAGCATTACGAGTGGATTGATTTTCTCACATTAACCATGGCCACCAAAACAAACTGCGCCAAGACGACCTTAGGTTTATTTGGAGATTCGATTAATTGTTCTCGCTGATCTCAAACTAAGATATTAGACTAAGATTTTCCAGTTTGTTAATACATACATAACAAACTTATTTTTTTAAAAACAACTCTAATTTTAAACAAATATAATAGAAATAACGAAACCCACTTTTAAAAACAAACGAAACACCATAGAAACATAAGACATAATATTAAGAGATTTATTTTATTATTTTTAGAATGGTACGTCCATACATTTGCTAGAATATTGTTTCGTTTCTAAACATGTCTATTCAGATTTCATTTTCTTTTAAGACTTTGTTGACACTGTACTGAAATTTTGATTACGTGCTAGCATTTTGACGGCAAAGAAGCAATACGAAAAATACCTACGGAAATAAGTACAATAGTTGCTCTACTTGGTCACACCACTTTTTGCCAGAGACCAGATCGAAACTGTTATTTATCTTTTGATTATTTTCGGTTACATTTTCAGTTATAAGTATAATTAAATGTACCACACTAATCCTAGTTAAAAAATTGAGCTTTAAAATAATGTAATAGTGAATAATTTCTAATCAGGTGTAACAAATAGCTCGTCTTTTCAACCAGGGAGTTATTTACTGTATATATTTCCAAAAATGTGGGATTTTTTCGCCACCTATTGACTGCTCAATCAACTATAGTTAAAACTAAATTCATTGACTCTTTTAGTAAAATCGCTAAAATTGTAACTAAAATCACATGTCATAAAAGCGGTATAACCTCAACAAAATGGTAGTTAAATAAAAGTGATAAAGTAAAGTATTTAAAGAACAGCTTGGACAACAAGCTGCTAGTCTACAAGACGACTATACGGGTCACTATTATCTTACAAGCGGCTAAGAGCTATATAGAAAAGCTCCAGCGTGTCTAAAACAATTACGACTTGTTGCTAATGCACTGTGGTTCATGTGAAATAACCAACTGCACCGGGATCTACTGGTACTCACCATCGAGTATTTACTTTATCGGACAGTACAGAAGTTGGTAGAAATTATATCGACACATCCCAACGAGATGGAAAGAAAACTCTGACGGCACGGCACGACACGACTCAAAGATGCTCCATAGGTACAGGAGAACGAAACACGTTCTTCAATAGATAAGTATCCAAATTTTGTTTTGATTAAGTTTTTTTCAAATTTACTATTAAACTATAAACTATATTATAAATAATAATATAAAACTTGTGTAATCAAGTAATCGATAATTAAATATGTGAATGATATGTATCCCTTTAAAACGATTCTAACGAGCACATTCGCATAAATATTGAAAACAGCCACAAGATATTTGTATAATTTATGTTTATTTTTTGTTTGTCATTCACATAATTATGATTAAAATAACTAACAATTGATTATCAAAATAATTGTTTCTATTATATAAAATTATTATGTAAATTGCATATATGTATTTATATATTTTGTATCTGTTATAATGTAATTTTCTAAGAATCTTAATATACATTTTTATTTTAAGTCGAACTATTTTTTATTTATAAAAATAAAATGCTTAAATTAGTTCGATGGACAGCCTATGGGTATTGTTATGTCGAGGTTAGCCGATGTGTACTTTCATTAATAAACCTTCACTAATTAATACGTTTATTAATACAGTCACAGACTATCGTTAAATTTTATTATATATAAACAAACCCAATATACGAACGCTACTACAATCTGTGTATGGTCACTCCTCAGCGGCCATCTCTACAATGTCGTGGCTCTCCCCACGCCCCCGGTACTTTAATACACTACATTTCCTCCCCTTTAAGTTACAATTTAAAATAGAATACAATCAAATAAACAATACATAATACAAAAACTTAATTTTAAATATTTGTATAGTAATTTTTGAGGATTTCTGGTTTTGAAACTTTCCTGCTTGATCTAGTTCGAGTTACAGTGTTATTATACTTATTAAAAGTATTTACACTTACAGTTGGATTTGCGATTTTGGGTATCGATTCAGAATTCGTGTTGTCAATAGGAATAGGTGAGATAGGTATCGTCGTTACGGCAATGCTCGGTGTCTTGGGAATGAATTTTCTAACTTCTTTATCTTCCATTTTCTCTGTTGAAGCTTGAATATTGAGTTTTTTATTTGATCTACATGCCTTCTCCATAAGTGTCCTTCCTTTGTTTCACACATGTAGTTTTTTGTTGCTGTACTTCTTTAACTATTCTTTCAATGAAGATTGGATTATTCTTGTTTCTGTAGTCTTTAATTAATACTTTTTTACCCTCTTTAAGTGTTTGAGTTCTTCCTTTTACCTCAAGTTTTTCATTCTTGTGTGGTTTCAATAAATCAAATAGAGTTCTCACTTTCCTACCCATCATCATGAATGAAGGTGTTTCGTTTGTTGTACAATGTACCGAATTACGATAGTTGATTAAATATCTACAAACTATTATATCTGAAGATATGTCTTTATTTCTCTTGTCTAATAATGATGCTTTTAAACATTTTTTGAAACTTTTCACCGCATTTTCTGCGGCTCCGTTGCTGGCAGGGTGATATGGTGCACTTGTAATGTGTTTGATTCCGTTTTTAATAAAAGTTATTAAAATCTCTTGATACTAACTGTGGTCCATTGTCTGAAACAACAGTTTTTGGAATGCCCCATCTCGCGAATGATTCCCTTAATTTTTGAGTTGTTTCTTCCGCTGTTATGTTGTTCATTCTGAATATTTCTGGATACTTAGAATAAGCGTCCAAAATAATCAGATAATGTGATTTATTTATAGGTCCTAAAAAATCTATGTGTATTCTCTGCCATGGTCCTTCTGGTTTATTCCAAGGGATTGTTTTGGGCCAAAAGAAATACGATCTTGCGATGGATTTCATTTTTACCACCCCCATATGACTTGAATGCAATTCTTCTAATAATTGATCTTGAAATTTCCTCGGAATCACCACTCTGTATCCCCACATAATACATCCTTGCTCATTATATAATTCAAATCGTCTTCTGAAAAATGGTAAGAGCTCTTCTCTCTCTATCCTTTCAGGCCATCCTGTCATGATATATTCTACTACTTTGCTTAATAGAAAATCTTTCCTTGTTTCGGTAGCGATACTTTTGAAATTAACCGGTATTTTGTCCGAAATTATTAAGTTGATATACGTCGATTTTGCGTTATAATCGTCTGAAATATATTTAACCTTAATTGGGTGTCTGCTAAGCATATCTGCAACTTGATTGTTCTTCCCGTTTATATATTCCGTTTTATATGCAAAACCTGACAGAAATAATGCCCACCGTTGTAATCGCGTCGCTGCCATTTGCGGAATGGACTGATTTTCTCCGAAGATTGGTGTCAACGGTTTATGATCCGTTTGTATCGTGAACTCTTGCCCCATTAAGTAGTGATAGAATCTCCTTACTGACTCAGTATATAGCTAACGCTTCCTTGTCCAGTGTCGAATAATTCTTTTCTGCCGGCATTAGCGTGCTTGATATGAAAGCAATGGGTTTCAGTTGTCCATTTGGAAATTTGTGCAGTAATGCTCCTGGTATTCCATCTTGACATGCGTCCGTTTGCAGAATTATTGGGATTTTTGGGTCAAAATGAACTAGTATTTCATCCGATCCTATTATTCGTTTTATTTCTTCGAATGCCTTACCACAAGCATCAGTCCATATGTACTTGTTATTTTTTTTTAATAATTCAAAAATTGGCTTCATTATTATCGATAATTTTGGAACAAATTTTCCATAATATGTCACCATACCAATAAAACTCTTAACTTGGGTAACATTTTCTGGTCTGGGTGCATCGATAATTGCCCTTTGCTTATCTGAATTTTTTTTTAATCCCTCTTTCGAGATGGTATATCCCAAATAGCTTACTTCATCTTGAAAAAAAACGCACTTTTCTTTTTTTAATTGAAGTCCTGCATCTTCCAATCTCTTGAAAACTTCTCTTATATTTTTTTCGTGATCTTCTCTAGTTTTGCCCGTTATTATGATATCGTCCAGGTGGCCTGCAACACCATTACATCCTTGTAACAATTTTTCCATTTCTCTTTCTGAAAATTGCACTTGCAGGTGTAATGCCATATGGTAATCTATTCAGTTTGAAGATACCTCTATGTGTGCTCCATGCTAGCTTCATTGCAGACTCTTTCATTTACACATATTTGGTTGTAGGCGTTACTTCAAATCGATTTTTGTAAATGACTCTCCCCATTGAGCAGTGAAAAGATATGCTCTATGGTTGGCAATGGGTACATAACCTTTAACAAATGTTTATTTAGCGTTACTCCATATAGTCGCTGCAAATTTTCAAATTCCTGTCTTGTTTTATTATGGGTACAATTGAGTTCCCCATTCTGATGATTCAATTGCTGAAATAACCCCTTCCTTTTCCAATCTTGTTAGCTCTTGTTCCACCTTGGATCTAAAATGCGATAGGAATAGGTCTAGGTTTAAAGTAAATAGGTTTGGTATTTTCAGCTACCTGCAAATCAACTTGTTTATACTTGTAACATCCTAACTTATTTTGAAAATGTTTGCAAATTCGTTAAATAATTGTTCCCTGTTGTTCACAGTTGTTACTAACACATCTGCAGTCAGTTTAAAAATTAAATTTTTCCAGGAAATCTCTGCCCAATAAATTTTGAGTTGGCGTATCGTTCCTAATAACTTGAAACATAAAATTTTTACAAATAACATTTTCAAATTTAATGTTTACAATTACACAAATCCAATTGGCTTTATTTTACAACCAGAATAGCTTACGCAATGTTATAAAAGAATGCTTCAGCTCACACTCAGACAAGTGTCTCTCATAGAAGTCATAACTTATTACTGATAAACCTGCCCCTTTGTCTACTTGCATTTTGTAATCATTGTTATTTATATTTACATTTAAATATAAAGGTTTTTCATTGGTAATATATATGCTATTTATATCTACACAATCATTATCTAACTCTACATCCAAAGTGTTTTGTCTAATGCTTTTAGTATTATTACAGACTTTGATAAATGTCCTATCACTTTACATTTATTACATGTGTAGTTACTGTACTTACAGTTT
The DNA here is from genome assembly GCA_035610365.1 of Aquatica leii. NCBI lineage: Eukaryota > Metazoa > Arthropoda > Insecta > Coleoptera > Lampyridae > Aquatica > Aquatica leii. The sequence continues at coordinate 56,265,662 of CM069432.1, forward strand.
TGTTTCCTGTATGAAAATTACCACAGCATTTACATTTCCATTTACCCGACCTGGAACTATTTCCTGATCCATCTTATTTGAAAAATTCCTTGCTGTACCATGTGCTTTTTCATACTTCTGCTGTTGTACAGGTTTCTTCTTATGTAAAAATGCACGTCTTTGCTTTCAGCTTGAATACTGATTCCCTTGCTTGAGCAATCTCCAGTAATTTATTCAAGGTTGTTGTAGGTTTTTCTTCACAAAGTCTATCTCTTATTTTTCTTTATTTTTAACCACACACAAATTTTTTTTAAGGTTTTGTAACTGCACAAGTTATATATTTTTGCATACCAATCTTTAACAATTTCATATTCTTCTTATTTTCCATTGCAAAATTCTATACGTTCTCTAAATATGCAAATTGTTGGCGAAAATGGGTTTTTTAAAAGATTACACAGGGTCTTCATATGCTTTGGTACTCGGTAGGTCTGGCGTACACAAATCTCTGAGTATCTTGTAAGTATCGGAACCAATAAGACTTAATAATGCACTTACACGTTTATCTAATTCTCCAGCTGATTGATTATCAGATGCAACAGTAGCATGCTTTTTTATACCATTTATGTTAAAAAATTGCTCTAACTGCTCTTGATATATAATCCAGCTGTCCCTTTTTGGATTGAAGCTATCTATCGCACCAATTAATGCCATTGTAGTATTCTTTTCGTTATGGATATTTGTCGTCCCACGTTTTATTTTTTTCCAGAATCGTCGCCAATTTGTTATGTCGAGGTTAGCCGATGTGTACTTTCATTAATAAACCTTCACTAATTAATACGTTTATTAATACAGTCACAGACTATCGTTAAATTTTATTATATATAAACAAACCCAATATACGAACGCTACTACAATCTGTGTATGGTCACTCCTCAGCGGCCATCTCTACAATGTCGTGGCTCTCCCCACGCCCCCGGTACTTTAATACACTACAGGTATAATGCTTATAGAACCAGTAAGATCAGTCAGGAAAAAAAAATTCGTAAATTTTCACGGAGGATGATCCACTCGTATCGCTAGCGCAGTAGCTTGTTTTTAGTATTTGTTATTGTTTACTTATTTTTATAACCTTTTTCAGTATAAGCTTATTAAAGTCTTTGTGTAATGTAATATTTATCATTTGTTTGTTAAAATAATAGTAGTAATAATTCGAACCTTAAATTTTTTCGTTTACCAGCTAATGCAATATGGTAAATTTTTAAAAAATAAATTTATATGTTTATGTGATGAATTATCTAAATGTAAAAATCGACTTAAAAATAGCGGTCGTACAGAGTTGTTGACAAAAGATGGGAACTATGTTACAGCAAGTCAGAATGTGCAGCAGTAGTTTTGAAAATTAGATGTTTACGTAATTACTGAAATTCGATTAAAACGAGATACTGTTCCATTATTTGAATCAATACCGTTAGAAGTTAATGCACCACAGGAAGACTGTCGTAGGTTTTAAATCAACACAATTAATATTGATATATAGGTTCTTTTCAATAACCATTCGTGTACATATAAAACGGTTTCTTTCAGTTTTAAAAACTACGGAACAAACAAATCAAACAATTGATACATTAAGTTCTACACTTGAGGGTGAGACTGATGGTGCGTAGTTTATACTTTTAAATAAATGTTTTCTTTTTTATTAATCAAATGTGTCATTGTAGGTTTTACAATGCAAGTACAACCCAGTTGTAGTTTTCATTGTTTACATTTAGAGCAACGACTCCAATTAAATCCTCAAAGGTATATATTAACACATAGTCTTGAATAAGGTATTATTTCTTCTTTGTTTATCAGATGTTTTTTCGCAAACCTCATCCGCATTGACTGCAAATACTCGATGAAAATTAATACTGCGGAAAACTGGATGTCTCGAAAAATCATGTAAAGAAAAAATCGTGGTATCAAAAATAATTGATGTGCAATTCTGCAACTATTGCGATGAAGACTTCTTTAAAACAACTGCCACCCATGCTGCCACCTCTATAAAATAGCAATTACAGCTAACAAAAACTTCTCCGAAAGGTTCTAGATGCTCTAATATTTTTTTTACAGTTTGCATTATGAGTTTTGTTTATTTTGATTTCAATATACAATTTTATTAATAGTGGGTAATGTTACACGGTAAATATTTTTGTTGAGTAAGTTAAATAATATAATAAAAAGTTTGTTTTTATTTTAAAATCTTAATCCATTAACACAGGGCCGTCAAAAATTGCTATACAGTTTGATACAAAGTAACTTGTTAACATCAATTTTTTTTAAATTTGGGACACATGTATAAATTTTATGTCACTGTTGACCATGCACACCCAAATTTTTCATAAACAGCGTAAATACCATGTTATAAAGAGGATACAAGTTGGCAGATCACTTTTAGAATTGTAATTATTCACTTTCTATATGGAATAGTTACTTTTACAAAATTTAAAAAAAAACATTTGTTTTAAAAGTATTAGATAATTTCCGTTATTACATAAATAGCATAAAATTGATTTAAAAAAAATAACATCCGGAGTGAAAAAGGAACGGACGCTTTGAATTTAAAATATTTAAAATTTGAATCTTAGCGCTAAAAATTCTCCCACTTAAATCATCTCGTGGTAACTAGCGCAAGAAAAATATTTGGAAGAAACATTAACGGAACCGACAAGGAGTGAACCTACTGGATCTAAAAGCATTATACTGTGCAATGACATTGTTTTCGACGACGCAAGAATAAGTTACGATTATGGTTACGATTTTCAGATGGGCCAGGTTCAAACTTGCCGACTCGTCAATAGTGCTTTATTTGCCAGTTATATTTTTCATCAGATTACAGTATCTACGGTTAACAAATACATTCTATTTATTTCCAGTTATTTCTGATTGTTTATCATCCCGGAACATATTTCGTACATAAAATAATTGTGTTTGACAACTTTGCACTTATGTTTCTTTTTAAAGGAAGATACCAAGAAAACATAATTAAGTATTTTGATTCTTGTTCACATTACTCCAAGTAAATACAACTGGTAATATACATTTCATAGTCTAAATATACTTGACGAAATTATTTGGAGTTTTCAAGTTTTGTAGTGTGAATTTATAACCTCAAGCATAATGCAAACTCTAAACAATATCGTCAAGAATGTTTAGACTATTTGATAAAAAAACGCAATTCTTAATAATAAGTACACATGTAGTTGCATTTTCTATTGATATGTCAAGATTTTGAATGCAGAAAAAAAGGTACTTATAGTAATGTTTATTTTCTCGTAAATATATTACATATTTCACGTGTTCTATTTGTATATTATACATTTTCTACATAATTAAAATTCGAAATGTGTGTAATAATTATTTAGTTTTGCCAGTACAATATTTATGCAATGTGTATAATCTTTGGTGAAATATGTCTTCTGGTTTTTGCGTTTTATATCAAAAAGTTGTTGGTTAAAATTTATTTTCCTAAATTTAATACAATTAAAAAAATTGAAATATAGCAATCGCCGCGCTTTGCGATGTGTCAATCCAGTGTTAAAGTTTGCAAAATCTATAGCTGGAAACTTATGACTAACTTTTCCCTACTAAGGTCATTTTAATAATGTGATGTTTGACTGACAATTTTTAAAATTCTAATTTTGTATTTTATTTATTCAGAATCATGATTCTGCGCTGTGTTATGGAATCCTGTGTATACTAGTACCAAAGAGTATATTTTGCTATTCTCTGTACGGCGAAATGATAGAGTTAAGTCGCTCTCATCAAATAGGCGCTAAATTTGAATAGTTTTTTTTATTGGTTAAAATTTTGAAGTCAGTATTACAACAAACAAATGACATACTTCAGTTTGACCTGAGTTTAACGTTCGACATTTTGGTTAATTTATTCGCAGTTTTAGGTTTTTGTAATTTCCATTCATTTGACGAAATAGTATTTTTCAATACTTTGAAAAACATTTGTGAATATTCGTGTGGAGGATGACTTCTTTACCTGAATCATCCTATTTTTTTTAATATAGAATGTTATTTAAACTACCATAAAATATGTCATAATTTTAGTTCGTCAAATTTGTTAATAAGTAGAAATTTATAATTTTGTACATTAATTGAAAATGAAACTTTTTCCTATGTACTTTAATCTTTAATGCCTATATTATACATTACATAATTTTTGAATTTTCGCGCTTTTACTAATTTGAGCCGTGTAAACTTATCTCTTCATACAATGGTTTAAATTATCATACAAAATTGAAGGAGGAGCTTAACTCTATCTTTTCGCCGTACAGGGAATAGTACTGTAATTTTAAAAAACTTTAAAGCAAGTACACCAGTCGGACTTCAGCTCACCAAATATCGCAGGCATTAAAAACCTTTACTTATGCTCTTCTAAAAAGAAGTGTTATTTTTCTTAAGTGTATATATCATTTATAAGAATCTTGTGTAAAATAAAATTGAATTAAAGGTTTTTTTTTAATTTGTATTCTTCTTTCAAGTAAACATTAAATGTTGAAACAAAACATGATAGGCATTAAATTAAAAACATCATGTACCCAAAATAGTTAAATATGTCTTCAATTATAAATTTGATTCAAACATTCAGATACTCAATACTGTATATGCGAGTAATCAAATCAAATACCCTGTGCATTCAAATAAGAATCTTAACACGATCATTACAAGCATTGTAATAAGAACATCAAACTATCTTTGAATTTGCAATTTCTTTATGATAAGGAAAACATTTTAAGGAAACGCTTTATTTATTTTAAGAAAATATGTAGGTACATATTAAAATGATATTAGTTCATTATTTAGTATTTGCTCAAAGTAAAATAATACACCTTAAGAGAATTTTCTGTATAACCACAAACAACGGAATTACATTTAATTTGTTAAATATATTGTATATTTGTTTTTTTTATAAAAGCCGAGTTTTACGTTCGAAACATGCCTGACTGAAAAATACTTTTTTCATATTAAGTATTAAACGTACCAAAACGAATAGAATCACTTAAAACCAAATAATAGTTGCACTAAAAATTTGAAGAAATAAGTTACTGAAAAAATTAATAGGTAAAATAAAGATGTGGATGACAAAATATGTTGCAAAACGCAAGATGTTGTGTTTTACGTATATATGACGTTTTCTGTTAATTATTTAAAAAATATAAATTTAAATAAACCTCAGATTCAACTTATAAAGTTGTCGATTACTCTGACAGAAATTTTTATTAAATATAAGTAGCAATAATACCTGCAGCATAAGATTAAAACCAAATCTAATACCAATTGTAATTGTCTCAATTAATTTATAACAAAAAAAATTAGAAACTTAATCAGACATATTTAGCTTATACATAAAGTACTATAAAAATACAGAAAATTACATTTTTCTGATTTTTGTTGTGTTCACTTAAGAAAAATGTTTTATTGGAAAATAAATCTATTGTTAATGTGAAAAGTTTTTTTCCGTTCTATTATTTCATCTTATTTGACTTGAATTGAGTTTAAAAATAATTAATTACTACATTGTTCTACCACATTTTTGCTTTACTTTAAAACATATTGAAATTAAAAAAAAAACATCCCCATATGAATGATATTCTACCGTTGCTCCACCAATTTGCAGTAGTTAATGAGAGTTACGACTTTACATTAAAGGTAGTTTCACTAATGAACATCAAGGGTTTATCCTACTTGATATGGTTAAAAAAAACTGATTTAGTCAAATGCAAGAATATTAAAAAAAAACTTATACATTATGTTTATTAAAATTCACTTTCGCGAAATGTGTCGTAAAGATAATCTAACTTTTGTTTTAAACCTATTATTTTTTATTTTCTTTTATACTATATGGTTTTGCTGAAGTATAAATTTTATTCATACGCATTGTTATGCTACAATATATATATATAACAAAAATTTTTAAAATAATAACATTTGTTTTGAAAACTACTAAACGACTTGAAATCGCACAGAAAAAAATTTAAATACAATAGCCTACACTAATTTAAATAGAACAGTACGAAAATAACGATTCCTTCTAGAATCGCATTTACTATTTACTAACAAATTCAAAATAGTACAATACTATAGTTTAAAATGTCTTCCGCTCTTTTTTGCCAGATTAGAATATGGCGATTAAAAGTGAAGCTGAAATGTAACGTTCATTAACCTTTATTAGAAGCTTTATTCTTAATGGCACTATTAATTCTAAATTTGTTAAGAACATCTATATTATAACAATGTATTGTTCATATATTAAATTATAGGTAACCTTTCAACTGGCTATAGGTAGTAAACTATCCGAGACTTTAACCATTAAAAAAAAACCATTAAGAATAACCATCAAGAACGTAATGAAATTGGCCACAATTTACTATAGTACACGAACCACGTCCGTTTTGTGTGCAGCCAGACAAACTACCATTAGTAGTATTTAATTTATTTATAATCTTAAAAAAAACAGGGTAGCTTTTAAAAAGTTAATAGTACTAATAGTGAAATGTTTCCATAATCTTAAAAAATGCAACATCAATTATAGTAAGAAAGTCGAAGACGTGTTTGAGAGTATGGAAACTTGGTTCATCATCATCGTCAAGCGACAAGAACACAGTATCAACAAAAAAATAATTTATGATCAGTAATTATCTAAACTCAAATTTTGTACTTATTCATATTTCTTATAATTTTAATTTCTTCATGTCGTAGATGTAACATGAACAACATGATTGCTAAATTTAAGTCCATTAGGTTTTATTTTTCGAGAATATTTACAAAGTAGTATTTACACATATCTAAGAATACCATTACTATAGGTTTAAGGCGGGATTTTAAAGTGGAAAGAGATAATTTTATTGTGCATAATAAAAATTGACTTAGTCATAATGGCACGCTGCTGAAAATATGTTTTTTACTCATTTTTTAGTAGAAGAATTTCTTTACAATATTGACAGCATCACAATTATCAGAAGTTGCTGCTGCTTCATCACTGAAGTAATGAATTTTAATAAACTCGAAATAATTTCGTTTGATGCAATTTAGGAAAATTTTTTGAAACAAGGAAAACGATACTGTAGCGTGTTAGACAATCACTAGTCACACAAAAAGTTTTTGTTTCAAGCGATCTGTTTTCTTAAAAGTAAATTATAAAAGCACGAAGAATAGTTTGATTATTTGTCTAATAAAAGATTTTATTTCATCTTGTACCAAGAATGAATAATTTTCTGAAAAATAATAGTATATTATATGCCAAGGTTGAAAAGTGTATGATTATAACCTAAGCGATAGATTATATAAGTGGCGCAGGTTATAATAAACTTCTCAACCGTAATATATACAATTTTTTCCACTACTAGAATTATTAAAACCTTTCTACCTGTTACCAATTCAAATTTAAAAATTAAGATATTAATTTCAAATTAAAAATCAAGTCAGTGATTGTGACAGTTGTCATTAGTTTAATAGAATTAATTTTGACGTAATTCTTAATTGTGATTTATAACACAAAAATAAATTGATAACGTAAGTTTTTTTTGCTAAAGTTATTAAAATTGTTTAAAAACATTACTTTAAGCAGTGATTATATCTAAAATATATTTAATTTACTAATATTCACATTTAGTTAAGCGCAAACTTCTAATAACTTACATTTTTAAAATCAAAATAATTTATTTAATGAACGAATTGAATTCTTCAAATAGCATTAAATAAAATCTTTTGTCCCTGGTAAATAGTTCTGTAAAGTTTTTTTCTTTAAAAGTGTTATCAAATTATCAGAAAATGTAAATATGTTGATTATTAACCAGTGGTTAATAATGAAATATTATTTACCTGCACTTAAAAAAGTGCTGCTTCACAACCTACTATTATACGTAATAATGAAAGCCGATACAACTAGTAGTGGAAAAACTAATGTTATACGCTCTGTTATCTTTTAAATTTTCTTACGTAAATGTTTCATACAGTAGACTAAAAATCGCGATTTTTTCAAATTTCAAGCAGACATTTTTGTACAAAAAGTGGGCTGTTTGGGTCAAGTGTTGAATTTATTTCTTTTAGTATATGTACATTTAATTTCTGAGTAATATTAAGTGCTGACATTAAACAGTCGAGACACTGGAGTCAGTTAAAAATCACGAAATATGAGTTAAAATTTTACAATTCCGTCTTGAACGTATGGTTATCTTTAATACAAAAAAATCTATAGTTAAAGAGAGTATAGCAAAAAGTGACGCTCTTAAAACGTTTTACCTCTGTCAGACGAAAACTGAAACTTATAAACATTAATTAGGCGTGGATTTTCTTCTTTGAGACTCTAAAGAAGATATTGTCAAATTTTGAACCAAATCTAAAATTAGCAGGCTTTGTCAATTAGACGAGTTCATTTGGAATGACTCATACTGTACAAAGAAATGTATTACTCTCTCTTTCTCTGTAACGCCAATTTAAGATTTTCAAAAATTTTTGTTTTTAGAAATCAATGTCCTTGAGACAATATTCTGACTTGGACACAAGTGGATACTCCCATGCTATTGAGCACATTTACTAATTTACGATTCTTTCTATAGTATTTGGTGCTGTAACGTCTTATCACAGAAGTGATTCGTTGCCAAAACGAAATATTTAATGTTAAGAACGGTTATACACCAATTTGCGATCTATACAATTTAAAGAAAATAAAATAAAAAGTAATAAACATAGGTGTATTCACTTATTAAAGTTGAGAAAGCAGAATCTTTTCAGAATGCCATAACATTTTTTTTTTCAAACCATTTAAAGTAGTCTGAAATACTTAATTTTCCGTGAATACGGTTCAACTTTAAATAGACAAATTACTGTTTCGATCTTAAATCGGATCAATACGAGTTACCCTTTTAAACACAGAAAAAGCACGCTGTAGTGTTGCAGTCGATACACAATAAGTATCTACATAAAATTTTAATTGTTAGAAGTAATCTTGGAAGCTGCCAATGATTGATTCTTGATCTTTTTATTTTCATATTATGTAAACAAATACTTTGTTTACTGAATTTTAGTTAAGTAATTACTCTTGCTTTTGTACTTGCAGGAAAAAATTTTAAAAGTTTATTTAACGTTTCTTTTGTCTTGGGCAGGACATATCATCTTCAACCCCTCGTGGGTCAATTGGTAAGTAAAGAAAAACTAATAAATTTTTAAAAATAACTGTATTACTACAGTACAATTAAAAACATCAAACAGCATGATGCATGTGTCCCTTATTGTGGTTTGTATATAGACTTGTATTTGCAAGTTGTAAACATTTGACCTAACAGTCTGCACGTTAATCATTATTTTTATTAAGCGTGTGAAAGTACCATTGTAATATATATAAAACTGCCCCATGGTACATATTTTCATGCAAGCTGTACAATATGTTTAGCTTTTAAATAATCGATTATACGAACTAAATAATGCAAAATTTGAAATAGTAGTTAAACGATATATGAAGCCATCCTGTCTGTATTTCCTAATGTTAGATTAAATTAAAAGACGTGCTCATCTAACTTGATCGACACATTTAGAATTTTTAGCAAAAATATCAATACACTTTAAAACAAGTTATACCTTAGGTCACCTTTATATTACATAAATACTTTACTAATTTAATCAGCCCCTCATCAAACTATACAAGATAGGTGACAGCATTTCGACGTTTGACTGATAAAAGTAAATAAATCCATATTATAATTTTAATTAATTCAAATATTCTATTAATATTATAATATTGTAATACTAATTATTTTTAATTAACGTTTTTCTTGAAAATGCCGAGAACTAACAACCATATTCATAATTACCCACTTATAGCCCGTTCTTTAACGAACACTTTCTTTTTGAAGAATATAAATAAAACCACTAATTGTATAAAAGTAGGGTGTTTATTAAATAAAAATTGTAACTACGTTTCGTACACCTGGTTAAAAACCTATACATGGTAGTTACAAGACAACAGTAATGATAAAAGTGTGTGCTACATAATACCTAGAAAATGTAATACGAGAAACGCTTGAAGAAATCTAAAAATTACGTTTATTTTTAAATCAAATTAGGATTGAACCCAATTAGAGAAGCAAACTATTATATTACAGGAAGAAAGCAAAAACGCACATCCTCTGTATATTAGAAGAAAAAATTGGCTTGCGTAGGGTGAAAATACATAAACTTGATATTTTTTATATTTATATAGACACCTCGAATGTAATAATACTTCAGTGTAACGTCGTTTGTCTATTATGAATCTAAACTCGTTTTTTGTAGTTTTTCACAAGTAACAATTATTTCGGTAAACTCGAATAAAACTATGTCGTTTTCATTCTTGTTTGCAAAAAAACAGCCACATTTTATTTATAATTATAATAACTATAATACTGGAATCAGGTGAATGTAAAAATTCTACATTGACTAGAAGACTGTAAGACTAACATACAGAAAACCTATTACTTACTAAAATTTAGAAAACCTATTTTAATTAAATTTAAAAAAAGGTTTAATATAATAAACTCCTGTGATATCAACAAATTAAATGCTACAAAAAAGCAAGGAGTATAAGCTATAAAAAATATGAGGCTACTGCTATAATAAAGTAACTGCAGATGTAGTTTATGATAAAACAAAAAAATATTAGACAAAACCAAAAGTACAAAGTAGAATGTCAAACAAAACTAACAAGGTGTTTTGTGACGAAGGGAAAGTTAGCCCTCCACCAGCGTAAAATTAATTATTAATTACTTGATAATTAAGTGCCAAACTGTACAATTAAGTGCTCGACCGATTTACCAGAAAATTGGGTTTTTTATGTTTTGATGTACAATACTCTCCAGCACCTAACTTTTTCAGGTAATTTTGCTCTTGTTAAAACATATAGTGCGTTGGAAATAGTACTCCAAGTCAAAATTTTTGTTAAGGAGACGAGCACCAAATTCTGCGATTATACATTTTAGTTATACATTTATACGATTTTTTTTACTCTTTTTAGTATAGCGCGTGAAGTTGTCCTCAATGTCAAAAATTTCAATTAAGGAGACGAGCACTATATTATGCGATTACGTATTTTAATTATACAGGGTGTAACTGATATAACCCATAATCTCTGTAATGATTTGGAGCATATTTCTATTATAAACATATGGTCTTTTTCTGATATAAAATCTTAAGCTTTCGCGGTTATTTTGTTTATGATTATAAGCGACTTACGGCTTAGACCGCGTCGTACACCCAGACTTTTTAGGCTTCATCCTAGTCTCTCCTATGGAGTACTATGAAGTACCAGTTTAACGTAAGGTTTAAGTTTATGAATGGATACGCAATAAACATTATTCTAAAGCATACAATTAATGAACTGGCTCCAGATGCTTACATTTAAAACACAAAGTCAATTTACGAGTGATGGGAAGTTATATCGTTTAGGAATTATAAAAACTTGATACACTAACTAAATCAACAATTAAAAACATCAGTCCACTAAATTAACCTCGTCAATATTTATTTATAGTTATTTATTACCGAATCATGTTTACTTTACACAGCGTGTTACAGTGGCGTACTTACGAGAGAGGTGGTGAAGGGGAGAGATTCTCCTCAAGACAAAAACATTGAACTTTAAATATATAGTTAAATATACTTCTGGTCAAAAAAAAAGCAAGAGCTAATTACCGAACTTAACGTTAGTAAGTACATTATTGGGTTAAATTATATGAAAATAAAAAGATCAAGAAGAATAATGGCAGCTTTAGAATGTTGTGGTCATTTTAGATTTCTCAATATGTAGTATTTACAAATTTCTTAAGATTTTATGTATACTCTTGTATCAAGTGCAACACTAGTGCGTACATTTTCTTTATCGTCCCATGTTAGTAAACATTTATCACTTGTCTATCGAGTTGTCTATTTAAACTTAACCACACAGTATTCACAAAAAATTTCATTTCAGAGAAAGTTAAATGGTTTGAATTTTTTGTCTGCTCATAGGAAACTTACGCTGTCTACTGACGAATTGAATGATTTTGAAAAGTTAGCAAACATTCAAAGCATTAAAAAAATGTTGTTTTTTAATAAAAACTGTTTAATAACTATATACCTACCTACATATGTAATGTTATACGTGATCATTGTTAAAATACGTGTCCAATGTATCATATGATATTTTCGTTTTACCAGTTTTTGATAGTTACCTACTCGGTTACCTATATCTGTGCGTTCATGATGAGAGAAACAAATTCGTTTAAAGTTCAGGTAATTATTATGTGGAAAAACCCTCGGGCACGTCGATTAGTATTTTTCGTTGCGAATTTTTTGATATAAGAAAATTATATACAAGGTATTTTAAGAAGAACATATGAAGTTATTGATTTTTCTTAACGAAACACCCTGTATATAATGCCATGTTTGAAATTTAAGGTAAGTTCTGAATACTTTTTGTATACCATACCATATCTATAAATCAACGGTTTCGGAATAAAGATGTATGAAATGCAATTAATGAAAAAAACTTAATGAACTTAAATAATAGAACATACAAAAGAAATAACACTTGCTTTATAATAATATTCAATGTTCTGTCCGTTTACTTTAATACATTTTTGTAGTAGAAGAATTGTCTCCCGTTTTCAATTACCTCTGGTGAAATAAGATTTATTTCCTGACGTATTTTCTGTTTCAGGCCATCAAGATTATTTGGTCTATTCACATAAACTTTAGATATAAAATAACTCTATAAGAAAAAATCTATTGGGGTTAAATCCGGTGACCTTGGTGGCCACTCAATAGAACCTCTGCGTCCAAACCATTTAGTAGGGAAAGTTACATTAAGAAACTGCAATTGCAAAATGCGGAGGTGTCGCATCATGTTGGAAATATATGTCATTATTTAGCTCTTGTAGATGAGGAAACACCTAAAACAGCTAAATCGGAAATGAGTTCAAATTGAAGAAAGACTAATTAGCGCCCAAACATTTATTTTTTGACGTAGCTGTGTGTGATAGTCTTGTGTCCAACAAAGAATTTCAGTTGCCCAGTATCTGCAGTTTTGTCTGTTTACGTGTTCATTTAAAACAAAAGTAGCCTCATCAGAAAAAAATATTTTTCGGGTGAAATCTAAGCTTTGATTATTAACCGAAATTATCTGCTCACAAAACTGCGTTCTTCGGTCAAATTCACAGATTCCGATGACAATTTATAATTCCTGGAGATTGTCCTAAACTTTTAGTTGAGAATAAATATGAACATCATACGTACTTCTATGCGTTCTTTTTTCAGATAAATGCATTTTTAAAATGAAACATTAAACTGTCCAAATGATTGACAAACTAAAAGGCTGTGATAGTTTGATTTTTATTGCCACAAAATACCACATCTAAACAGTGGTCTAGTGGTCAAGAAAAGAAAATCGATTAATTCGAAGTAGAGTATATTTCGTTGGTTTAAGAAAAAATGTTCAAGGTGTTCAATTTAAACCTTTTATTTAATTAATTGTGTGTATTTGAAAATACACATGTCAAACGTTAATAATATACAAGGTGTTTCATTCCATTCTTAAAACACCCTGTATATAATTTTCTTATGGCAAAAAATCCGCATCTAAAAGTATGAATTGACGTGCCCGAGCGTTTTTCCACAAAATTAGATAATTTTTAAACGGATTATGAACGTGTTAAATTTTTAAACGGATTATGAACGTGTTAACACTCTTGCAAAGCGCTTCTAAATCGCTTTAATATTCAAAAATTATTAAATAATGAATTCAGGATATCATTTAAGCAACAATTCTATTTTATTTTGAATTATCGTTATTTTTTATATTTAAGTTATTGTTTTTAATCTTAATTAACGTTAGCAACTTTAGCTAGTCAAAAAGTAAAAAACAACATAAAAGTATATGTTTTAGCATTTACTTTACACCTGAAGCGTGATACCTTAACCGCGATGTATCAGAATGGGTAATCTAATCATATGAAAATCGTACTTACTTATCCTAACTCTTATTTCATTCAAAGTTGAAATAATTTGGCTTCTGGATGTACTTAGCTGTACATGGATGTACGCGTATATGTTTGGATGTACGTAGATATACTTAAATGTAATGGGATTTTGGATGTTTTTGCTCCTGCAATTTTCACAGTGACTAAAAAAGCAATAACAAAGAGTTTGATAACAGCAAACAAATACTTCACGAAATGGAAGCAAAAATTTCATGGCCCAAAACTGAAAAAAGCCAGTTCCATGACAAAACAATTAAAAAGACCTTCAAGTTCGTCCGTATGAATTTATAAAGAATCTACCTGAAAATTTATATCGATATCTTCTACTCGAGTAGAAGACGAGTCAATCCAAAGTTATTATACATTTAAAATATAACCACCCTGAAGTAAGTTTTTTGTGCTTCAGACTAGACCGGTCAAGTAGAATTTTATAACTACAAGTTGGCACTACTACTTATCATTTGTTTTTTTATGTAAACTGTTACTTGTTTCAGATTTATTATTGCTAACATAAACCATTATCTATGTTTTTGTTTAGAAGACTAACATTTCTTTAAAACAAATATAAATTTTACAATTGATAAAAACAATAAGTTTTATTTTAATACAGTGCACGGCGATTAATAGAATCACGTTGGGATTTCGGGTTATTGATAACAATATCCCAAATTCAGAAAAAAAGACAAATAAATGTTTATTGGTTCGAAAACAGTAAATACATACACCGTGTATCTGATTAACAGGTTAATTTAAAAAGTGAAATCACAGCATTAAAATGAGCAAAAAATGTTCATAATACGTTTAAAAAAATTAAAAATGGAAATGGAAAATTACGAACCTATAAGCATTAAATGGTTTGTTAACACCGTTAATAAAAATAAATCAAAAATAACGTTATGATGTGTAACTCACTGCTCTAAGAACTACACATTTTCTCTCAGTAATTTGCTGAAACTAAAAATAAATACAAGATAATCTTCTCACATAAGACGTAGTTAAATGAAGTTGTTATTGTAAGAACCCACCTGCTTTCAAAATGCTTGAACAAATAGATAACACTGCAAAAATAAAGCTAAATATGCAAAACAACTATTTTTACAGTACACTGATAAAATTTTTCACTCGAAACAAGCGTAATCTGAAAATTCAGCTAAAACATTCATGCAAAATAGATTATTGTTTATGTATAGAAGCAAACCTAAGAAGAAAATTGATAACATAAACTGAAATTATGATTACTATAAACGGTGTTTTGTAGGCCGAGGTGAAACCGATATGTTCATACTCGCAACATAGCACTTTCTGGACTAGTGATACAAATAATTATTAATAGTTATCGACTCTCTCCAGTCGTCCTATTGCAAAGTATGAAGCTGGAATTCGAAGTCAATTCCAAGTTGAATAAGACAACGCTGGATCTAGTTGAGGTCAGACAATATTATTTATTTGGTAAAATTCTTAATTCTCCTCTAATCTATTGCATAAAAATTCCACAATTCTTCACTTAGGAGAGGCAAGAAAAAACCAGTTTATACTCGATACAAAATTTTAATAAATTTTTAGTGGCCTGATGAAGTGCTCACATGTAGCACGAAACGTAGCCTTAAAAATAGTATAAAGTGTTTTTTCTTGCCCCTCCTAAGTGAAGAATTAAGGAAATTTTGATGAATATTATTTATATTGATGACTATGTGTTAGTGTTAATGAATAGATGAATAAGAAAGTGAATTGGTTGTAACTATTTTGATGCTTTGTAACAATAAGAGTTGAGACATATTAAGTCCACCAGACTGATATTTCTATGCAATGTTGAATAAATATTGGAAAAATTACAAAACCCCAATTACACCGGTAATTCAGGACAGTTCCATTAAAAGCTAGAACGTTAAGCATAAATCATATTTTTTAAAAAACATAAATGACAAAAAAAATGCTGATTTTAAAAATTTTAGATGGTATACGATTCATTATAGAAAAACTTCTCCCAATATAGCATAACTTTTATTAATGCTGACGATCATTCTTTATTGTTAGTGTACTTCAGAAAAATAAATGTATTGTTATTAAGTAATATGTACTGTACTACAACCTATAACTTGCAATTAGCAATGCCTTTCATTTCTTCCTTCTTACCATTGGCAAAAAAATGTCAGAACAGCAGTTTTCTAATAATAGAGAAAGACGTATCTTTATTGTTCAATAAAATATTTATAGACCATTGGTATTTAAAATAACACGGACTAAAAAAATGAAAATTTTAGTTGTGAAGCTTGAAAAAGTGAAATCATTTAACTTCGACTTAATGTGTTTGTAGTAATATATTTAGTTTAAAAAAACTGTGTTAAACGACAGTCAGTTTCTTACATTACCTTGGTTATTAGCAGTGCACTGTGCATAATCACACTAAGTTTTTTTTTAAATTAAAATCCAAAACTTAAAACAGTGATTTATTGTTCTACAGGAAATAAACCATGAATATGAGGAAATTAACTCGTCTGCATGCACAATGCAATACCACATTAAACTAATGACTTAAAAGTAATAAACAATTCAACTCTAAAGACATAGGGTTATTGACAAAAATAGTAGTTGAATATATCCTATATTTTGATTCATATCAGCACATTAATACAGAGGTTGCTTAAGCATAAAACTTTTAATTAAAAGTTATGTAATGAAAATACTTAACTGTTAATTATTTAAGTAAATAGTGCAGTCTGCATTTGAGCCTCATCGTAATTTCCCATTTCATATTTTGCTGTACTGATTTAAAAAAAAATATTTGATTGAATGGCTCTTGATGGCAAATGCATTTCAAACTAAAGATGAAGAGGCACCTTTGTTTTTTTCAAGGATTTAATTTTTACATATGTTCATGTTATGCTATTCTTCTAGTTACATAATAATGTATGTGGTAAAAACTACAATTTGCAATTATAAGTAAAATACTACTATTTTGGTACAAAACAAAAACAGTGTCAATCAGTCGAAGGTCTTTTCGAAGACTAGTAATGTAACGTATCAACCTTTACTGTAGAACGGTTAAGTTAATATTGGAATCCAAGTGCCTACATAGGTTACAAGTAAAAATTCGTCAATTGTTTTAAAAGCTACCTGTATCTAGACTCCATTTGAAATACATTAACGTTCATTTTTTTCTCTATTTTTATTGGAATTACGATGAACGAAGTGTAAATAAATCGAAGACAAATTTATAAATTTATTTTAATTTATGAAATTGAATAATTCCTCATAAAAAGTACACAAAGGTAAATGATAATGAATGGACATGTTGAATTGGCTTACCTATTGTTAAAGCGCAAGATTTATAAATGAGAAGAAGCCATTGTTACGATACGTTCATTTTCCTAATTACACTATGAGGTAACTAATCAGCACCAAATTCACTGTGTAGCCGCATTTAAAACTGCACGGAACATTAAAAACTCACTAAAACATTTTATAAAATACAGTAATAGTAGTAACATTCTTTTGCCATCTTGTCACTGATCGCAACAGAGCTGCGATGCTGACATCTACACTTGTATTTTACAAGTAACTCACAATCTACTCTGTTTTATCTAATTATTACAAAACATATTTTATTTTTCATTGTATGTATTTTAATAAAATTTAACTCTATAAATAGTAAAAAATAAAAGAAACTGCATCAATGCGTTGTAAACAAATCCAGTTGTATGATTGTACATTGTACTGTCAATAGCAATATATTATGTATAGGGTGATTCAATAACCGTTGAATTTGTTTTTAACATTCACCAGAACTAAGTTAAAAATAATTATTAAACAAATTTTACTTTTTACTAAAACTGGGTTCTCGGTTGTGCAATTCACCTCTGCAAAAAATTGCGGTAGTTTTCTATTCCCACTTGTGCAATTTGTCCTTAAGACTCTTATTTAGAACATGTTCTAAACAGTGAATTTCCTGGAGAATCAGTATCCCAGAGTGTAAATTGCACAAATGGAATCGAAAAACTACCGCAATTTCTTGCAGTCAAAATCGCAAATAAGCAAACTAGATAGATTTCGAGTAAATCTATAAATAATATTTAATAACAATAATTATTAACTCATCACCAATATAAAGTTGTTTTTAACTTAAACAAACCATTCATACACATAACCAAAAATCAGAAAAAAAGTTAGTCTATTGATAATTAGTGTGAATTCTCGGCACTCTAACTTTTGGTATTCAGAAACAGTCGGTAATAACTGATATAAGTGACTAATTTAGTCAAGGAAAAATAACAATTGCATATTAACAGGGCTAGAGCTAGGTGTAATTCAAAGATTGACCGGTGAGAGGGAGCTAATTTTGAGTGCATCGGAATTTCGACAAGACGCTACCAACAATGCTTAAATGCAGTCAGAGAAACCGTGACATTACGAAACAAGCTTTTGTAAAAATAATTTGCATAAATATCCCTCTGATTCACTAACAAATTTACACTATGGACTTTAAATCTCAAGATAGTATTGTTTTACGGATGGCAGATCAGAATTACAAGATTGTCGCGGAAACAGTTTTATTCATAAACAATAAAAACTCGTCTTTTAATTTTTGACTGCTATAGGACATTGGGTGAATTTTTGGACACCATATAATAAATTACCTTTATTACCTACACATATATTAAAATTCTATAGAAGAGTAAGAAAAATACGATTAATTGTGTAATAATATAAAAATTATTAGGGGCATTTTTGTATATTTTTTTTTGTTTTTGTTACTTACGTTGAGAAAAATTAAAATTTTATTTTATCGTTCACACGATGTCTAACACTAACTTATCGAAACGGATAAAAAACAACAAACTTGTAAATAACATTTTAACCTCGTTTTCATATTTCTGGGAACACGCGGCAGATCAGTTAATTCTAGCAAGGCATGATGATGGGCAATAATTCCGCCTGAACCAGTACCCAAAAACATAAACCAACATTTTGTCCCTTAATGTTAGTTTGTTCCGAAAACTTTTTTAAAGCGTTTGATTCATTGTCAATTTAGTATAAAATTGATATTTTGTCTTTGACCAATTGTGTCGATATATATATATTTATTCTTTGAAAATGTGTGTGACTACCTTAATTTTTCTAATATTCTAGATTTAGACTCTTCCAATGCTTAGATCAGGTTAAGCAGCTGTATCTCCGTAATCTACTTAATTAGTTTCAACGGATCTTTTATACAAATATTATATGCTGCCTTTCGTTTTCTTACATAATATTTATTTAAATGTTCAATATCAGTATTTGATTTAATCAAATAATTACGAAAATTTCCCTTCAAATTATATTTTAATGCAGCCCCAAAACATTTAGTACTAGTTCTTAGTATGTATTCCTTTAAATCAAATTACTTCTTTTTCCACCAGTAAATATTGCCACCATGGACATAAATCCTTTTGCAAAGTTTGTAGTGTGCGTTTCGAGTACCTGTCAGATTCTTTTTTAATGCATTGAGTTATTCTGATAAGTTCACCAAAAATTCCAGACGACTGCAAAAGCGGAATGTTGTTATCACAAGCTGTAAACGTTTGAATTGCAATTGGAATGGTCTCTAAATGCGTGCATACTTATATAAATATCTATGGTGCATACCCCTTCAGTAAGAGATAAATAATGTCTTAGAAAAAGTAGTTTGTTACGTTTTAAAAATATTAAAACAATATTAAAAAAATGTTTCTTTGTTGATTGTTTAGGAGCATTTTTGATATCTCTTTTCAAATCAGTTATCGTTTTAGATTGTTGTATAATTTTTCTTAATAAAACGAAAGATATTTTATTTTTAATCAACTTTCTAGTTGCGACGTTGAATCAGTGTTTTTTACCAACTCATACAAATTTGACGTTACCGATCGTGTAACATGTTTCGCGCACACTTCGTCCATACGACATATTCTTGCATAAGCACTGTAATCACGGTCACCCACTACAAATTTATTTTTCACCCCTACATATAATAAATTTTTTCTTTGTTGTACAATTATACATGCGACCCCTGATAAAGATGAGTAACTGTGACTATATCATCTTTTAGCCCATCCCCTGTCAACTAAAAGTGTAATGTATGGTATTCGATTTACAACATGACCAGCTTCTATGGCCTTTCGCTTTTCTTCCTCTGCACTTAAACGCATTTCAGAAATTAGATGTTGTTCCCAGTTAGCAGATACAGAAGATTCTACATTTTTTGTAAGTTTTTTCGTCATATACATGATACGTTTAAAGTTGAAAATAGTTTTTCTCCTTGACAATAACCAGTGCCGATTGTTGAAATCCCCAACAAAAACTAAATTAATATTACTTTCAGGAGGATGAGATACTACCTTAAGTTTGCGTTCATAAACGTAGCATGTAAAAATAAACATGAATCAAAAACCATTTCGTCCATTTTTCCCATTGTAGTACAACCAATTATGCTCAAGTACTTTTTCTATTTAGAATAGAAAAAAGGTTATATTTACAATACGGTTTGTTCTGGGAGCAGGCACGTGTTCAATTATCAATTGAGGCAGATCTCCTTCAGGTAAACTGTGAAAAATATATAGGAACTAGTTAGCTTAGCTTTCAACCACGTTTCCCCGACTATTTTTTTCAATTTGTTATGCAGCAAAAATATTTAATTATTCTGTTTTATCCATAATTAAGTTTTACATTTTAGTTTGTTATAGGAATACTTTGCGCACAACAAACATTACAAATACACAGTCGTTTTTATAATAAAAATTACTTACTGGAACATAGCCATCGCTGTTCTCAATGGTCTGTAATATCTTCTTTCTTGTCCATAGTTGACGTTGGGCTTTATATTCACTACGCTACGGGGCATGATAAATATATTCCTTATCCAAAACTCAAGTCAATAAAAAGACGCCCAGTCATAAAACAAAATAAAAGTATGCAAACAGTGTGTACCGAAGATCCAAATCAAAGCCAACAGTTAGAATAGATTTACAAAATAATGATCAGAAGTAACGCGCAATTGATGAAAATAAAGAAACGACTACAAATTTAGGTTTACAATAGCGTCATATACACAAAAAAACCGTATTGATAAATACTAAAGGCGTGTTTGTTTTTGCATTCAATTTGAAACGATAAACTAAAACATGTTTTGTTGTAGGGCATACTACCGTTATAATTATCTCTTTTAAATTCCATAGTTTACTCAATTTTGTTGTTGTAAACCATTACAATTGAAGTATGTTGGGTTGCCTACAATACAAATATAATATGTTTTTAATTAAAACAGGTTAATTGTAATTTTCTTTAATATGACTTAATCTAATAACTTACAATAATAATACATGCGTGTGCAAAAAACCAATTAATTATTTTTATAAATAAGACACATAATGACAAATTATTGATCTCCCTTGTCTGAAAAAAATTTAAAAAATAACTTATAATGAATTGTCTGTGAGTTTGGATTAGACTGACGTGTAGAGATCTGCAGCAACCCTTTATATATCAATAATTTGATGCATTTTTAAATATCATTTTCAGCGTGAGTGGCTACCATTTCCTTAATGGATAGTAAACTTCCAGTATTACAATTTTTGCATAACTCAAAATTTTGCTATCGCCTCTGTACTTATTTTTGTATGAACGTCCAAGTATTATTTTCTCATACAGCACATTATATCTAATAAACATTCATTTTAGATCCCATTTTCCAATTAATATCCTAACATAAATTTTTCAAAGTTTGTAAGTTTTATAAATTTTGTGAAAAGTGTAAATATGGAACGCGGTTCAAAAACCCTAAAATAATTATTTGTTATAATATCCTAACAGTTCTATGACATATCTATATATGCTGTAACACTAGTATTTGTTCCAGGGATAGTATTTGTCATTTATTTAACAAATATATCTAAGGTTACATATTATACTTAAGGATGAATTTAGCAGCATGCCACACTAAAGTGCGAAACCCAATAAGACTCAAAAAGATGAGTAAACTATAAAAATTCAATTAGTAAAAGCAACTGCACTTAACTCATAGTTAGATATAGAAGTTATTTAACTAATATAATTGGTAATTAAAATTTAAGGTTGCATCATAACAACCTCACAACTTCAGTAACAAGCGTATAATAAATAATATCTTTTATGTATAACAATATAAGTACCTACTCTTTGAATATCTCTGAATTATATTTCATAAAGAACAGCATGTTACAAGGAATATTCAAATAAATTCATTATATCTGTGCCGTAATTTTCACCTAAAAAACGTTTATTCCTTGAAATAATTATACTATATATTATTATAGCATTTACTAGTTATAGTAAGCTATAGCGTAGGCCCTACAATGACAAATTTTGAAATCGCCGGCGTCCTTGCAAAGCATTTTATAGAACTATTTTTCAAACGTGACAATCAAAATAAAAAAAAATAAAGTAATGAAACGTTCGAGAAGTTATTCGCAACTTCGAGAGCCTTCGCGAGGTTTTCTAGAACGTTCAACGAAGGATGCAGAACATACGGGAACGTTTTGTCACAAGATATATATACGGAACAAACAAATCGTAGGGCAGTTATTGCCGTAATGCGAAGACAGCAGTGTTAAGAAGATTATTCAAGTCTAAATAAATAAGTCGTTAACGCGTGTTATAAATAAATCTACGAAGTACGTGACTTTAGTGTAAACAAATGTGTGAAGCTATCCGCGGACTTTATCTTATCTTCGTGTGAGTGATATAAATTATCGTGTAAGTGTTTTTATTAAATATTATTAGATTTAATTTGTGGCGGGTAATAATAAAAGAGTTAGTTTAAATAATAACAATACTCATACATTTATTTAATCTAACAACAAAAAAAGAACTTTCAACGCAATAGCACTTACTTAACCTCGATCGGCGTACACACGTGCCGCGTCGAGCGCTAACTTAACGACTACCCCAAAACGGATGATGGTAGGGAGATGCAACGCGTCACAGGCCGGACATGTTCGTCAACATTTAGCGCGGTTTATTTGAAATTTCAGTATAAAATCTTACAATTTAGTTCGGTTAATTTAAAAGTGTACATATTTCTAGTATAAGTAAAAATATTTTTAGTTTAAATAAATTAGTCTTAATAATAAAATTCGTTATAGTAATTACATATTCAATAATAAGAGCAGTAGTGTTTTAAAACTTTTTTATTTAAATAAAAATAAAAACTAAATAATATTTTACAGCAGTTGCGCTGTAGACAATAGCATACAGTTTATTGTCCTTGCTTTATTCGAAAACATTGATATACTTATTATACGTATATGGCATAACTTGTGCTGTATGACTATAAAACTGGGTATGTAATGTGGTATACCTCTGTTACTACAACGAGGGCTGATATCTTCTTCTGTTTTGGGAATGAAATTGATACACTCTGTTTATACAAAAAAAAATATAATCTCCGGTGCCAAAGCATCAACGTTTGTCATTAGATCATTTCCTTATTAGACCATCAAAATAGATACATCTGTAATATCATTAATCAGCTTAATATGAAAATTATAAACGAAAAAAAAAAATTAAAAATAGAATGTAAATGTATGCCGAAACATATCTAAAATTAAGTTAAAAGTATAATCTTGAAGATCATCATGCAATTTGTAGTTATCAATGATACGAAACATTTTATTCGTTTTAATCAGTGATCTCGTTTTAATAAAAAAATAATTTTGATCAAAATCAAGACAGACGACTTCAAATAATATGTATTTCATTTATTTGATATAGAATATTCTGGTTTACAGTATCATTTAAAATTTTCAGCTACAATGTTTTCGTGTAACGTCAAATCTCAAAAAAAGTTAGGAAAAATTACCCGTAATGCTTTTTTAAATTTTCTTCGCGATTTCCGACAAAAAAATCCCACAAAAACAGCAGTCCAAATTGTCGTAGAAGGAGCAAAGTGTTGGAATAAAATGGATGCAAAAGCTCGTGAACCGTATTGTCTAATGGCTAAGACTGCACCAAAAATGAAAAGACGGAGAAGAAAAAGCAAAAGCAAAAGCCGACACTCAAGTTGTGGAAAAAGTAGACACTCAAGACGTTAATCTCGTAAAATAAGGTTTCAGTGATTTTGTTAAACTATTTTTAACATTTTATAAGTAATTGAAATTATGTATACATGCCTATATAAAAATATTTTACCGTTACACTTCTAAGTTTTCTTTACTGCAATAAGATCTTCAACAAAAATTAAATAATAATAGGTAGCAGAGCTGATACGCTGTACTTTTAAAAATTTTAGAACCAGTATTGTTTGAATAAATTGCATTTTACTTCTAGTACAAAGTACCAGTATAGTAAACACAATGAGGCGCCCTAAAGTACATAGTGCCCGTGTTACCCTATAGGACAGCGCAGCCCTGACCTCCAATTCATAATAATAGAAAAATTCACTTATCATAACTACGTGTTTTGTTTCGTCTATTTACTAGTAAAAATGATTTATGCGCGACTTGGGGCTAACTCAGATTTTTTTTCTGACGAATGTAAGGCTGACTTTTTTGACCCCTATACTGACATGCGCTATTCTAACCTTTAATTTTGTTTCGCTTTGATTTTTTTTTAAATTTTCAAATAATTTAATTGAAGAGTGAAATTTCTTAAAGTAGTGGGAGTGGTATTTTACTCTTCTATTATTAAATAAAAATAAAAGAAAAATCAACCTGAAATGATGTTTATTTTAATTTAAGTTTAATCTTATTAGTATTATCTGTCACAAACGACAAAGAAGTTTTACCTCAATCGCGCGCACTTTTTTTTATATTAGCTGTTATAAAACTAGAGCTATTATTGAACGAATGAGTAAAAACATTATTTTATTTATTTAGAGCAGTAAGTGCAAAACATTATCCCAAAGTGACATCCACCGCGACTGAATATTATTGATTGATGAGCACGCGAGCCTGTACGCTTCGTGGAATGCAATACTTTGTCCCCTTTTATTATTCTCAGGTTATTTTATTGTTTATTACAATTATTGTTAATATTCATAAAATATAATATGATTTGTAATGTCTAGTGAAGCCCGGTTCCATATGCTGAATCGTCCTCTTCTGTCAATTCAAGTCAATCTTCCAGTTTTTTGCGGCATCTGTTTCTTTTTTTTTCTTTTTTCTTGAAAAATCGAAGCTACAGTTTTTTCAGAGTTTTGAATTCTTTCTATGTCTCGAGATATAATATACCAGGCTTTAGACCAAAACGTTGTACAATTTGACATCTTTGTCTTCGTTGAGACAATTGCGTCATAAGTACAAAAACATAACGTTGGATGCGTCACAAATGCTGACTTTAGAATGCTCGTCCAAGTAACGCTATACAGATTTACGTTTGCATGTTGGATAGTTTTGTGAACACTTTTTCAAAAAATTTTTCTGAAGATGAGCTTTATAATTACAAGCTCGAAACATATGTTAAATACATTTTGAAAGATTGAATTTTTTATTATTGGTAGACTGATACTTTAAATAATATTAATAATAACTTTTTTAAAAGTTCAGGTTCATCAAGAGCCCGAAAAATAGATTTTATTACAGCCACCACCACACGTAAGATAGATAAACATGTTTATTATAGTCGTAAATTTCATCCGGTTTTTGACATTCCATTTAACACAGTCCATCTGAAGATAATACATTTGTTAAAAAGATATAAAAACAGAAAGCCAATATATGGTTCTCTTGATATCTGCAAAAGAAGTCGAATTTTTTCTTATTGTCCCATACAACACCCAATATCCTGAGGATGTCAGTTTCTTGGCCAATTCATAGATCTATGTCCCGGCTATTTAAACAATATCCATGAGATATCATAAAGATGATATATTTAGGAGATCATTAAAACTATATCCGTAGGATATCTTTCACTGGCTTTTCAGCTGTTTTAGCTAATGCTTCACGCTTTTGTTTCGTTTTGTGCTGTGATCTTGATTGTTGCGTACGTAAAAAAAGAATGAAAAAATATTGATTGGAGTAAGTAATTATGCTTGCTTTCGTATTCTTTATGAACTATTTAAAAAATAACTTTTAGATTTTATATAAGCGAAAGTGAGGTTAGAGCTAATAAATATTTTATCGTTTAGCCTAACAATATGCGACTTTTTCTATTACTGAGCTAAAGCTGCCTGTAAGCTCTCAAGTACTTGACGCTTTGAAAAAGTATCTTCAGACAGAAGAAAATATGAACAATTCCGTATGTATTGTACTGGTTTTCTAACTATTCAGT
This sequence comes from Aquatica leii, assembly GCA_035610365.1. NCBI lineage: Eukaryota > Metazoa > Arthropoda > Insecta > Coleoptera > Lampyridae > Aquatica > Aquatica leii. The sequence goes on from CM069432.1 coordinate 56,291,934, forward strand.
GTACATTTAATGGTTGTGTAATTTTAGATAAGAGGAATTGCAAAAATATAGGGGACAACGCGGAGGAGATCATAAGGAGCCAGTTTTTCCAAAATTTATTAAAAATGCTGTTTTACGCGGCTACAAATTGCTTGGCCAAAAACGTAAGAAAGCCTTTACATATTTATTAACAAAAACACTTACATTGAGTAAATTAAAATTATGTTTATTTTTGTTTTAGTATAATAACTGTTCTAGAAGTTTTGAAAAAAAATCCTCTTAACACCAGTCCAGGTCCAAAGAAATGCAATTAAGAAAATTAATCGTCTCTATTTTTAAATATTAATACTTATTGTTAAACAAAATGGATTCTTTTTAAATAGGGATTATTTAAGGTTTTGTAATATTTTTGTGCAATAAAAGTAAAATATATTATATCTCGAGGTCATCTTATTTCAGATATCCCTAGGTCATCTTATTTCGGATATCCCTAGGTCATCTGATTTCGGATATCCCTAGGCCATCGTGTTTATGATATCTGTAAGATGTCTGACTTAGTTGTCTGTAGGATATCCAATTCTGTGTCATTCTGCTTTCCCCAAGATGTTTATAGGATATTGGTCGGCGATGAAATTGATATCCCTCGGATATACGCATATCTAGTATGAGATATCAGTAAGATATCCTTAGGATAGAAGTGTGCTGTGTTTCTACGGTGTGTATTTTAATGATTGTCCGGTGTTTGAATTTGCCGCTTGTTTATTCGTCAACGAACCAACTAGAATGACGACGCGGCAAACACCGAACAATCATTAAAATACGCACTGTATAATAGCGTTGACTGAAGAAATGTATAAAGACTCGCAACCTTATGGTGAAAATCGTAGTCACCGCAGGATCCGAGATATAGGGGGCGCCACCGTATATTTAGGATCCGAGATTTCAGTTCATTGCTAGAAGTTGTAGTGTTTGCATCGTATGTATACGCATCGAGCAGTGGCTACGCTTAGTCATACCGCTCTCTTTGCAGTTCAAAGGACGATGATTTAACAAACGATTTAAATAAATCGGGTTTACCCAAACATCTACCAAGAGATACCATTAATGATGGGAAATCTAGTTTATTTTTTATCAATATGAATTTATGAATTAGGGGACCAACTTGCGATGTATCGGTGTGCTACACCTAATAAAAAAAACTAAAACGCCGTTTCAAATTCACAATTTTATTGAAAATTGGTGTAATCTTTATTAGCAGATCAAGTTAAAAAGTTTTAATTGAACGGAAAACCGATTTGGTAATCGCTTTTGTAGTCACCTTTTAAAGAATATTATCAACTGCAAAACACGATAAAACAGTTATATACATTTATAAACATAACAAAAATTCTGTTTTGCTTCTTGTGCAAATATCAAATTACCGCCGGTGGTTTTGAATTTGTAATCTGCTATTTTAAATTATTGTTCACTTGGCGATTTGATTATTTACTTATGAGTTTTTTGTTTTTACATTTTTGTTGATTGCAGAATAATTATAGTTCCATAAAGCGATGTTCGATCGATTCCATTTTTGAATCGAATAATTAAAAAAAATTGGCTAGAAAAATCGATTGTAAAAATCGCTTTATTAGAGTACAAAAATCGATTTTTAATGATTTAAATCACCATTCCTACTTTATATTAGGCCTGGGTCGTCTATCGATATATCGATACGTATATTCGATTCGATGTATCGGTATCGCCCACCACTATTTATAATATAGAACTAGGTTATCGAATTTTATAAATGGAATCTCCTACCAAAGCTTTTTTGAAAAAAAAAGTATAAAATATTATGAAGTAAATTAAAACAGCAGAGAAAAAACAAAACCAAACTCTGGCAAACGTATAGATTGAAGAAAAAAATTCAACTTGTCAAATTACATACCGTTTACTCAAAACATTTTATATCAGTCAACGGTATCTAGTAAATACAACAAACGATTATTTTAAAGAGTTATCATATTACTTTCCAAGCATTCCAGTGTTATCTCTTTAGTTTGCGTTGAAAACAACAGTGTCGCGACTATCCAAGAGTGAAGTTTGTAGGCAGCGGGGCGCAGAGAGCCACAAAAGTGAGATAGTAATACGGTACGATTTTTAACATGAGCCTTGCGAGTCTTTATACATTTCTTCAGTCAACGATAATAGTCTTAAATTCTATATATCGCCTCACTTGTGTGTCGTTTATGACGTCCTAGCGGTTTTCCGTCCTCCAACTTTAACTTTTTTTTGTTTTAATGTTTTTAGACAACTTCTCATGCGCTTTTGAACGTGTCCTAAACATAACAGTTTTAGAACTTGCAAGTCAGCACCGTAAGGTTGTTCTTAGACTTTTGGAGTTGTCTTCTAAATAATTTACATATCGTACATTGTACTGAGATATAGAATTTGTAAGTTTTTTACCTCGAGAACTTTCATACAACCACTTACTCGATCTGGTATAGTTGGGTTTGCAATTGAGCATATAGTACTCATTTTAATACTTATCTCGACGTAAGCATACTTTGAAAATATGGACACATCAACTGCTTTGTTGTCTCTACGCTTGTGACAGTTAGAATATCTTTCAAAGACATATGACCCCGATTTTGCCAAGTAGGTACAATAGTAATGTCTCTTGAATCATCATATACTTCGCTACAGCTTCGTTAACTGCCATAGTCATTGTATCACGACAATTTTTTCCTGTACCTACAGAAAGTGCTTTTCGTATCTAAATGATCACTATAAAACGTTGGTAAGTTTATTACTAAAACACTTTGGATTAGTTTTTCAGCTCTTCGATGAGGAGGGACATCAAAACACTTCAAGTGTCTAAGAAGCGGCTACGTTTCGTGTTGCTGTGTGCGTATTATTCAGGCCTTTATTTATTAAAACCAAACAGTTATTTTACAATGGCTCAGACAATCAAGTAAATTAATTTGTTAATTAATAAGCTATATTAAACTACAATAGAACTGACACTTATATTTTAGACTTATAAAGTGGTGTGTTCAGGACTACACTTCGAAACGGTCACATTAATTAACATTGAGAAATAAATTAACATGAAAAATAAGAATATGACAAAACTTAAACACTAACGTACGTAAACGTGACAATTTAAAATTTTTCAGTCAAGGTGACAAAAATTGATAAAACTTTGTAGACGAAACTAGGGAATCTTTACATTACCTTATCTTAGTGATTCAATTTTTATAAATGGTGCTTACATTTTGAGTGTCGTTATCAGTGGCGGCTGCTCTATAAGGGCTCTAGGGCGCGAGCCCCCCAGACATTTATTAAAACAAAAATAAAAATTAATTTAATATGGTCGTCATTTGAAGCAACGAATATTAAATAGGTAATTTCTTTATGTTCGGGCTACAATTATTTGAGCTCATGACTGTATATGTAGCAAAACTACAAACACTAGAATAATTTTGCAATTTAGAATAATACTTTATTTATGCATTACAAACCTTGACATTTGTTTACATAAGTCATTTATCACAGTTTTACACATTTACCTATATGTATCTAATTAATAACTAATTAAATTTGTATAGCAAAAAGTCGTCTATGCTATAAAACGCATTTTTGATTAGTACTTTTTTTATTTCTTTTTTAAAATTTGTATCTGAAAGATTTTTAAGTGCTTCAGGCAAATGGTTAAACAACTTTGGCCCTAAGTAATTAAAGCCACATTGGTTTGATAATAGCCTATAGTAAGGTATTCGTAAGTTAGAAGCATCTCTGGTGTTGTAATGGTGAATACTTTCATTTTTAACAAATTGTTTAATATTTGTTTTAACATAGACCAGACATGAATATATGTATAAACAAGGAAAGGTTAATAAGCCTAACTTTACAAACACAGGTTTAACATCAGACTGATATTTCATTCTCATAATAATGCGAATTATTTTTCTCTGAAGTCCAAATATTCTACATGAATTTGGTGCATGACCCCAACCTATCAATCCATAACAGACACGAGATAGAAAAAGCGAGTGATACACAGTTAAAACAATGTTTAGTGGTAGTACATTTACTAGGTTACGTATGATAAACATAGTTTGTGTTAGTTTATTCGAAAGTTCATCAATATATTTGTTCCACTGTAATTTTGGATCTAGATGAAGACCCAAGTACTTTACTGAGCTTCGGTTATTGAAGTCTAGAGATTTATGACTAAAAATCATACTAACAGTTTTTGATTCGTTCAGTTGTAATTTATTATTTCTAAACCAATGTAGTACCTGTGACTGTACTTCTGATAATTTGAATTTTAGTTCACTTAAATTAGAATGTGACATAAGTAGAGCTGTGTCATCGGCAAAAAGTATTACTTCAGTATTTTTTATATAATATGCCAAGTCGTTAATGTATATTAAAAATAACGTAGGCCCTAAAACAGAACCTTGAGGTACTCCAATGTTTATAGTCTCAACGGTTGAAGCAATCTCGTTTAGAAATGTATATTGTTTTCTATCTTTAAGGTAACTACTGATTAGCTTACAACTATTGTGATCAAAGTTATGCAATTGCAATTTTTGTATAAGCAATTTATGAGATATGCAGTCAAATGCTTTTTGAAGATCACAAAACAGTGTTCCTACGTATTTATCCTTTTCTTTGCCGTCTATTATTAAATTTAATAATTCAATTACTGCATCGTTAGTCGATTTACCTGCCCTAAAACCAAACTGTCTATAATAAAACAAGTTGTTATTTTCTAAATATCGATTAATCTGCAACTTTAATACGGTCTCAAAAATTTTTGAAATTATAGGAACAAGTGATATTGGCCTAAAATTATTTGGTTTTACGGTCCCTCCTTTATGTACAGGAATTACTTTTGCAATCTTAAGCACGTCAGGGAAGATCCCTTCACTTAAGCTTAAGTTGATTAGTTTTGTTAATGGAATTAAAATCAAATTTACAATTTGTTTTATTATAAAAGTTGACATGCCAAAATGGTCTAAGGTTTTTTTAGTTTTTAGATTGTGTATTATATTTCTAACGTCGTTGAAGCTAATAGAAGTAAATGTAAAAAACTTATAATTTGTATTTCGTATAACAGATGTATTTTGATTAGTTAAGTTTTTATATTGACTCGAGATATTTAAAGGAACATTTATAAAATGATTGTTTAGATCATTTGGATCTATTTGGAAATACTTTGAAGATTTTTTATTAATTGTTCTATTTGAATTTATGATGTCCCACGATGCTTTGTGTTTATTACTAGAGTTTGTTATCTGTCGGCTATAATATTCCTTTTTAGCTTTGATCAAATTCTTTTTATAACTACTTCTTAAATTATTATATTGAGTTTTTAAGGTCGCATCTTTTGATTGTTCGTATAATGCTTTTAGTAAATGTAAGTTTTCGCGTGTTCTAATTAATTCTACATTAAACCAACCATTTTTGCATAGTTTTGTTTTTAAATCTACTAGCGGGAACGCAAATTCGATATGGTTTTTAATAATAGTCATAAACTTATAAAATTTTTCATTAATGTTTATATGTTTTTCAGTCACAAACCTCCAATCAACAGATTCTAAATTACGATAAAAACTTAGCGTATTCAGTGGATTATAGATCCGAGCTTTTCTTTTTTCATTTTGTTTTGTTTTAGAACTAGAAATTATTATTATCTCTACAGCGCTATGATCTGATAAGTTTGGGTCAAAGACATTAGTCTGATAATTTTCATTAAAATTTACTAGTATGTTATCAATGCAGTTTTTTAGTCTTGTTTTGTCTTTAATTGTTAATTTAAAAGAATATGAATTTATTAAATCTACGAACTTAGTATATTTATTACAACTTACGTCAAAAAAATTTATATTAAAATCTCCGTTTATAATAATTTTTTCTTTATAATTGTCAACGTATTTTAATACTTTATTGAATATCTTTAGGAAATAGTCAAAGATTTCATAACAATAAAATGAAGTTGATCGTAACATATCCGTTGAATCATACTAGATGATGCAGTATTTTTGAACGTCTGGACATATTCATATTCACGTGTTTACATTATATTAGATATTGAGGTGCAGTGTTGTAAATAGATAATTTTTAAATTATATGGATATAGATAAAAATTTTATCTTTCAAAAATTATCTAGTATTAGATAATAGCATTGATAATAGGTAAACTATTCAAACTTTATATAGATAACAGATAATAGATGAAATAATAAGGTAGTAACAACGATAGATGGAGTTCATTTGGAGAACTACTATGGAATGCGAGAAATCACTGAAGAAAAACATAGATATTTGTAACTGGAATTTTACGAGACACTCGATTTTTATAAATATAATTTAAATAAAAAATTATATATATATACAGATACATAAAACTTATATATTTTTTGATTGTATCTAGATACGTATAAATAGATAAAAAATATGAATCTAGATTAATTTATTTATATGAATTTATATAGATAATTTACAACACTGTTGAGATGTAAATTTTACAATGCCAGCAACAAGGTGCGCTCTGTTTGTTTGCATTATAACCTAAAGATTATACATCAAAAGTTTCCAAAAGACACCGATTTAATATTCTCTATAACTTAAAAAGATTAACGAATTAGGTGTTATTTTTTTCGGCCTCAGAGAAACATTTTGAAGAAATAGGCTGTTCCAACAATAATTTATGTGTTACCAAAAAAATCAAACAAAACTATTTTTATCGTTGCATAAAAAAATTAATGCATCAAACAACAAACGAAATTAATTTATTATGGAGGTTTTCTTCCGTTCAAGTGAAAAAAAGTTAAAGCTTTATGACGTTTAAACGTTATTTCTTACTTTTAAGAAATTATAAATCATAAAACAATCAACAATACTCATTAATAAAAAAAAATATTTCGATTATGAACACTATGCCATTGTTTATTAAATCAAAAGTTGTCAAATTTACACAAATAAAATATTTAGAAGAGTTTTAACGTGCATCATAATACGGATTGTAATAGAAATATCGAGAGAGAGAGGTCTACGCGTGACGTCAGCTCGTCACATGACGTCGGCAGAATAAATCGAACGATCGAGCAATCCTCTACATTTACTATCCTTGGGTTAAACTATTTTCCATTTTAAACTCCTGTCATATTATTGGTTTCCACAAAACCATCAACCAATAATATGAGAGTATTTTGAAATTAAGCAAAGTAATTGAACTGACGTTTAAATGTTTATTGTAAAACGGGCATTAGAGTTCTTATGTTCTATTTAGATTTATGTGCCCTTCTTTACATTCATCATTCATATTTGCTGTTATACACCACCTAAGACGTTCTAAATGCAAAGATGATGTACCTGTATCTTATAAACTCAAGGTTGTTTTATTAATTATATGGATCCATTTTTTATACAAGTTTATTGGTAAATTGTTAATTTAATAATTTATTTCATATTTCTTATTGTTTTCTATTTTAATTAGTTTACTTTCAAAGCATGTATAAAAATCGATACCATCTATCGTTAAATTTTAAATTGTGATAAAAATTCCTCAAAATTTAAAAGATACCTATTCTTGAAAATCTTTTTCAACTTCAAATTTTGATCAAGTGTGAATTGACAAAAAAAAATTTGATTTTGTTATTTTGATGCAGTGAGCTTTGACATCATCCGACATAACACTTCGATAGCATTTAGGTTCAAGCTTGTCAAAAAGTTAAGTTCTATTTAAAGTTGGTGTAAATTATACAAATTACTGAAGGTAATTAAAAATTCGTTTCAATTTACTGACTTTTAAGATAAATATTAAGCATAGTTTATTTAGCTCCTAAAAATTGTATCAGCAATTTGTATTTAGTAAGTATTAAAGTTATTTTTATTACATAAATCTTATTCTAAATTGTGTAGAAATTTTTCTGTTAGTGACCCTAGAAATATAAAACAATTGAAAAATTATTTGAAGAATAAAAATTATTAAGACGGTGAAGTTGAAATTGGCCGTCATGAATGAGATAATAAGAGATTCAGGTCAGTAGATTTATGTAAATATTTTTTTTAAATTGTAGAATATTTACTGTAGATTGTGATCGATACCAATCAAGCAGCAGTGCTGAAGAAAATGATTCTGGATCTGAACAAGAAGATTCATTACATGCTCTTAAAATAGCTAACTTACAAGCTCATGGTGGCATTGCAACTATTAGAAAACGACGAGGTAATCTTCCTAAGCATTCTGTAAAAATATTGAAACGGTGGTTATACGAACACCGATATAATGCTTATCCAAGCGATGCAGAAAAACTTACTTTATCTCAAGAAGCTAATTTAACTGTTTTGCAAGTATGTAATTGGTTTATTAACGCTAGAAGAAGGATTTTGCCTGAAATGATTCGAAGAGAAGGGCATGATCCATTACATTACACTATTTCTCGCCGAGGTAAAAAATTAAATACATCTGGAATCATTAGCAATGGTTTAGCACATAACAATTGGGGCATAGATAAACGTATTCGACTTGATCCGGAATATGATGACAATCTAACTGTGATTTATCGTTCTGAAGAAGATAGTTTAAATGGGTACGAAAGCTCAAGTCCGAGTGAGGAAGAAAAGTTTTCTCCGTGGCAGACTGTTATTCGTTATGACTTGTTGTCAAATGATATGGAATATGGACCTGTAAAAGAGTAATTATTATTTTATTTTATATTTTATTTCACATAATTTGTGTAGAAAAACTAATTGGTTAAAATCTTAAATTCGTAAGAATGTAACTACTCTTATGACCCTAAACTTCTTTTACCGAATTGAATCAGTCTTCATCTATTATTCTCGTCTTCAGATTTTGCTTCTTTTCAAGGTTTTACTTTCATTGTTTCCAGATCTTTTGTAACCTTCCATTGTCATCGTTTTCTTCCCTATTTTATGTATTAGTATTAGTACTAGTACACATGAGGCCCGGCAACTACAATATTTGGGATTGTTACAGTGATTCAATTGTGCCCAACCCCAGTCCTACTTTGCCATAAGCAAGTAAGGATAAGCATGAGGGCCCTTTTTGACAAGGGACCAATACTGTTGTATGCGTAGTCCCCCCCCTGTTGCTGCATCTGGTACATAATCAACTTCAAACGTACGTTATCTCCACTTGCTTATTGTTCTTTATATGTTTTTCGTTTACTTCTAATTTCTAGCTATCTATTTTTATGTCATATTTAATATTTTTCTATGTATTCTCAAGTTGCATTAAATATAACTGAAAGTGCATATTTTTGTGTTTATCTCAAAACTTTCAGTGTTTCCTGTTCGTTATCTGTGTTGATTATAATTTTTTTTTCAGATACGAACTGACACCATTTATTTTTCTGTCTTCTTTCGATTCTCCTTGTAACTTTAACTTGAGCTTTTTACCATTGTTCTCACCTTATTAAAGGTTTTAACTATGCTTATATGGATGTGAAAACAATTAATTGTTTCTCAGTGACGATTTTTACGTTTTCAACCTAGTTTTTTCCATTTCTGCCCAATACCTACCTTGTCTTAACTTCCTTATTCATTAATGTATTTCTTATACATTTTATGAACTTATTATGGGCGGGCCCGTCAATATGATTTTTACTCAAACCAACTAACTCAAACATTCCTGTAGATTCGATGTATGTATTTCCAATTTTTTGAGACATAGTATCTTTTCGAAAAACACGTTTTAAAATTTGTCAACGTGTAAAACTAAACCTATTATAACCGAGGTCAACTATATGTAATTTCTAGATTTTGACAAAAGTAGTCAAATCAAATTAATGAGTTCAAAATTATTTTTACGAAATAACTGTAGTTTTTTGAAACTACATTAGTTAGAAGTATAGGCATCCTTGAAACACTGCGTTAACTCAATTCTTACAAACAACTGAAAACATGTTATGTAAATTAGAATAAGGAAAAAAGTTCAAAGTTAACGGGTTAGAATTCAATTTCTACATAAGCAAAGAATATCTATAGTAAAATGTTCAATATGAGTAGTTCAAACAGTGATTACGACGAAAATCGATTCCAAGTTTAATACAAAAAAGGAAGACTGGTGACTTCACAACCTGAAGAACGATTGTTGACCCGGAGATATCTCTAAAATACAAATCTTTGGAACTTGTCTCAGGAAATTGGAATATAAATCAACCGTCAAATGGCACGACCATCAGCAGAGGATTTGAAAGAAATCTTGTCTGAAATGTCTTTTTCTCATCATGGAAGTCGCGAACATTGTTCATGTGAATAATCTAACTGACGTTAGCTTAATTTACATCATTTTAAACTAAATTGTTATTATTATTATTATAACAATCAACACTTAGATATCAAATTGACTATGGAAATCGAAAGTAATGGTTCTCTTCCATTTCTTGACGTTCTTGTGACTCGTAAGCCCGACGGACTTCTGGGCCATTCTGTTTATCGCAAACCCACCCATACGGACAGGTACCTTCATGCTTCGTCTCATCATCATCCTGCACAGAAACGTTCTGTTATTGAATCTTTGGTTCATCGTGCCTTTTCTATTTGCCAACCTGAGAATCTAGACTCGCAACCCCGAATCTTACTAGAACCTTAGTGAACAATGGTTATGTAAAGCGAGATATTCATCGAGTTATTAATCGTCGTCTACATCCACGTATTCGATTACCTAAGGACATTCCTACTCCCGAATCCAACCTGAAATTGGCCTTTTTACCCTACATTCACAAGGTTACAGATCGAACAGGGAAACTTCTTCGTAAGAATGGTATTAAACCCATATTCAACTCGACAGGCAAAATCTCTCAGATTCTTCCTTCTCCCAAAGACATATTTCCTACACTTTCATCTCAAGGTGTGTACCAAATTCCATGTTCATGTGGTTTAGTCTACATTGGTGAAAAAAAAATGTTTTGTTGATTGCCAAATCTCCATTCTTTTTCAACAAGAAATTCCGAGAAAGCATAGAAATCATCAAACACCTCAATAACTTCAATTGCGATCTTGGTTTCTAGCTATCCCCTCTTTGGTCATTTATCGATAACACGCCCCTTATCAACCGTAATCCAATCAGAGTGGAGCTTAACCATCCGTGACGATCCTTTTCCTTTATATACGGAGAGTATTTCTGCGGAGTTTAGAATCTGGCTCGGTTCACAAGTTGATTATCTAACTCGGTAGTGGTTCTTTGTTAGATTTTCGTTTGTTTTTTCAAGTTATCGTTTTCTTTCTTACCTCGTCAGAGTTTAGATTATGGCTTGTTTCACAAGTGGATAACCTAACTTTTGAGAAGTTCTTAGTTAGATTTCGATTGCTTATTTGAGTTTTCCGATTTATCTCACGCCCTGATGAAGCTCCTTACGAAAATGGGCGAAACGTTGGCAACTTCGGTTACAACAATGACACGGTCCAAACCCGGAAGACATTCTTATCTTAGTATAAATTGTTATTATATTCAGCATTAGTAATTTATTCACTATAAATAACTTTTGACCACTTTATTTTCTGATTTTGGGCACTTGAGTGAAATTCCAAGACAATAGATGTGTGCCACAAATCAGCCGCCACTATGTCTTGATTTAGTGATGAAAACTATGCATACCAAATCAAAAGATACGTAAGCAGCGCTTAGCACTACCATACATATTCTTTGACCGTTACATTGACAAGATATCTTTGTTTAAAAGTAATCGATTCAGTTGTATTTCGTTCTTAATGAACTATAAAATCACTCATTAAATTCTTTTCGAAAGACGAACCTTGTAAGAAATTGATTGTTCTTTGAGATAGATATAATTACATTTTTTTCTAAAATCGCCGAAAAAATCAATGATAGTAGTGATTGAGAACCCCACAACTAATTTTCGCTATCAGTACTTAAATAAATTAAAATAAAACTTATAGTATGTATTTAAAGATTGCATAAAGAATTAAAATATACTACTTAGTTATTAATTATTTGTAAAAAATACTTTTACTTCTAGAGTCGAAGAAGAAAAAGCTGCTTCTACTAGTAGTTACTGGAATTCGGCACCACATCCACAACTTGCTCATTTGCCACAACTACCGCATCCACTATCTGGAGCAAATCCAAAAGTTGAAGTTTTACCGGCCCATTCAATTGAACCACTTTTATTATCATCACGCCCATCTACTCCATTAGAAGACTTAGATAAGGACAAATTTAAATGCCTCCATCTTCTAGTTGAAACTGCGGTGGCTGTTCAACAACGTGAGAAAGAACAAGAAAATTTTTGTTATAATTAAAAATTCTTACTAATAACTTTGTTACTGTATACGATAAGATTTACAATAGAGTTGCACGGTATTATTATTCAATTTCAAATAACCTAACTACAACTACTTAAATTGTTTTTTTCTTTAGAATATATGTACATTAAAATGTATTTGAGAATAAGAATCTTAATGTACGAACTCCTCTAAATCTCACATCGAGTATAGAAACATTTTTAGTTTAAGTAGTGACACAAGAGATCTTTTTCTTGGAAACTTGAACTATGTATATACATATATGTTCTCAGTTACAGAAGAATAACATAGTAATACCCACAAGAACCAGTATAATACACGATGCCTTACATCAGTGATATCACCTATCAATTCAAGTACATAATCCTCTCAGTATGATAAAAAATAATTTCATTACTATTCATTTCATTGAAATTTTGGTAGTTTAACGATTTGAAAAAATCAATTTAACTATTAGAACGCAAAGTGAAATCATTCGAGTGAAATGAGACGTATCATTTAACCATTGCGAATGATTATGAGATATATGTATGTATTCGTTGCATGAATCCGAATTACCACCATTTTAATAAAATCTTTCAAGAACACCACCTGTTATGATTAAGAGACTTGCAAGTTTGCCCAAGATAAGGATGAACAGCATGGGAATCTCAAAATCTGCAAGAGATAGATATACGCTCAAATTTAAAAAAAGTTGCATAAATTAAAGTATGTTTTTTATTGTTTTCAAGATTTTTTCAATAATTTTTTGTACAACGATAAACAATCTAAAAACCTTGCCAAAAACCCTTTAAACATCTTTTAATTTGTACTTTTCTCTAATTTATGCATATGTCTATCTCTTGCCGATACCGAGATTCCATGCTGTTCATTCTTATCTTGGACGGTTCGAGTGTAAACAGGCACAATAATTAACATGTAAAACAGGTTTGCAGAAGCGAAACTATTACTGAACGCGTCCCTCGGGTGATAAGGTAAGGGACCGCTCAAAAATTACTAATGCTCAATCTAAACTTATAGCTCTTAGCCAATGGGTCATTTCAACATTAAAAACGCATTCTTATTTAATAAAAGATTAATATTTAAAGTCAATTTATCTATCTTTGGAATAAACAAAATGAAACGTTACATATTTGCAATTGTAAATGAATAATAAAACAATTTTTAGTAATTTTTTGAAGAGTAATTGACCTAATCACCTAATGGAAAAACCGCAATTAGCATAATCGTCGTATTGTAGTAAAATCTAAGGTTGCACGGTTTTAAGCATCATAAAATCGGCTAGTGGAAATAATTTTACACTGTAATTTAGTTTATAACCCCTCTTATGGAGTTGAAATTTATAAAATTCAAATGATTTTATTTAGTTCATCCCCTTTTCCTCTTTTTCGTTATTGTTATCTTGCGTTTCTGACAATTACCAAAGGCCGAATTATATCAACGACAAGCGAAATTAATCTGTTGAACAAATCTTCGTTCACCTTCGGAGCAACAGTTTTCTGGTCATTATTTCAACAATAAAAACAGGGCAAAACACGAGAAAATTACAAGGACACACTAAACACTGTCTGACACCGAAGAGCTTGAAGAAATGCATTTCATTATTTTGTTTGTTCCGCATAAAAGTTCTTTTACGATGTTATAACGCATCAGTTACTATTTTATTAGTACATTTGTTTACCTCCGGTAGAAACGATGAGGTATAATATAATAACTACTAGAGGCACCACTTCGTATGCTAGTATGGTTACGAATTCGGTCCGGTTTTATTTCGTGTTTCCCCACTTCATCAGGGCAAGAAAGCAAAATATCGTGTATAGTTTAGCGTTTGAATTACGTTCGACAATTTTAGTTTTGTCAAATTTAATAATCTTAACTTATCTATAATAAAAGGGTTTATTTTATAAACGGAAAGAGATAAAAAATAATCTTGCGGTCACCGTAAAAAAAATAACAAGTAGAATGCCATTTAAAAATTATATTCACCCAATTGTAAAAACGTTAGGAAGTGTGTTGCATGTGTGGAAAATTAGTTGTTTAAATAATTACTATATATAGTATGAATTTCGATTGAAAACTGACTGCAAAACCAGAAATGTTATTTTAACGTAGTAGTTCTATTACATTCAAGAAGTTGATATAAGTTAACTACATTTATTTTATTTAAAAATACATAATTTTGTATTTTAATTTTGATTATATGTATTTTTAGTTTAAGAAATATGCCAATTGTTTTCATACAAGGTTTAATTTTACCTCTACCTTTCAAACATGATCGACTTTATGTGTTTTTGCCCGAAAGCAGTGGGGATATCGACGGCTCGTTTTTATGTACGAAGTGGTTTCTCCAGTTAGTATATTATACCTCATTAGATAGAAACGAATCTTCTTAATTTTCGCTAAATAATAAATTATTTTTGTGCATATTTAATTAGCAGATATGCGTTCAAGACGAAAATTTTTAGTGAAGCTTGCAGCAGTTATGTGAAGCCAAAATTTTATTTGTTAATTTGATTTATACCGCATCCAATGCATGTCTAGAATAATATAGATTTACCTAACAATTTTAACTTTTAGATGAAAAAACAGCAACCATAGTAATGATACCTTTTTACAAAAGACATTAAGACACTCCAATATTAATTCAAAATGATGTTGGTGCAGGATATGAAGAGGTGGATCCTGGCACATTATCTTTGGCTGATATGCAATAATACCATTCAAGAACCAGGAAGAAACAACAATGAGTGGTAGTTCTACCATCACATAGAATGCAGAAAACGCGGTTGGTGATATTTTGCCTATTCATAGGAATAACAACGAACACACACCAGAGGTAACAAAATAATATGTATTTAAATAGGTAGTATATGTAAGTATTAGGTATTATAATCCTAGAGATAAAGGTGGTATTTTTTATCATAAGGCGAAGCTGTGGAATGGAATAATAGTTCAGCGTATATGTTACTTTATGCAATTAAGTTGAAATCAGAAATAGTTTGTATTCTAATGAAGAAACACTATCAGTCTTCACTTTAACAGAAACTAATTTTATTTGCACTCTCCACGAGTGTTTCGTTATGTTATGGGGACAAGACGAAATGTGTTAAATATAGTAAAACTTTGTACAAATAGTTTTTTTAATTTCAGTTTGAAGATGTTTGAATAACCAGATTCATTAAAAGTTAATAAAAATAAATAAAACAATGTCTTTGAACTTAGATGTATTGAGAACAGAGAAAACAATGCGGATGCAGGCTAGGGTCAAACGGAAAGCGAAAAGAATATATATACCAGAATATACAATGATACCAGGTAGAAAAAGATATAAGAAACCTCAAAACTGGGAAGTCCAAGAAACATAGAGAAAAAGAAATTCAGGACAAAAGTATACATCATATTCGACAAAGAAAAACGTAAAAGCTAGAGAATTGGAAGTGAATTGTGAAAAGAAAATAATGTAGAATGTTTTTTACTCGAAAATATTTGAAGATCAAAATTATTTTTCAAAAATTTTGGAAATTTGGTGATCACAAAAGGCACTTGAACTTTTTGGCTAAACATGCGCGAGAAAAAAAGTAAAGAAAGTAGAAACTATATGACAAAAAAATCTCGACGGTGATTAAAGTTCTTTTTGAACACTCAATATAACCAATATCTGGATAAGAACTCTCATGCAGTGTACGTGGCAACGTCTATACTTTTAAATTTGATTATTTTTGCCTTACGCCGTTGAAGTTAGATATCGTTCCAGTATTCTTATCAATATTCATTTTTCACGTTTATAGGTGCAACACAGAAAATCGTTCTTATTTAAATTAATTTACTTGCTAATTCTTAAAGTAATAAATGGCAGACTAGATACAAATGTTTAATGATCGCTGTACTAAGAACAAATGTCTTAATGTAAAATGTACCACTGTTTCGGGTACCTAAATTCCGAGTTTAAATTGGAAATTGCCCTAGTGGAAGATTACAAGATATCAACACCGGCACAAGACGTCCATCACGTCAGAAAGATAAGTTATGTCCTTGTCCGCTGTAAGTGCAAATGCAAGATAAGTTAACATTCTTTGTGCCTGTGAAAATTTATTTTATGTTAGTTACTAACAAACAATATTTTGATCTACGTAGGTTTTAATAATACCTTAAGGTGATTAGATTTAGGTTTCCAAATAAAGAATTAATTTTGTTTTAGATATTATTGATTGTTATAAGATTATGCCATTCACTACATTTCTAATGACTATATACAAATGATCTGATTGCTGAAGTCGATTTTAATTGTGCTCGTCAAAATCGAAATCGCTTTGTATTTGCAATGTATGTGTACGCTGCTGAGAAATACAAAGTTTCAATGACACATTGTTTTCTGAAGGGACACACAAAGTGAAGGTGATACTGTGCATGCTCACATAGAGCGACAGATAAAGGGACACGTTGTTTATACTTCTGAACAATGGTTTATGCTAATCAAGATGGCAAAAGTGACAGGTAAACCATATGAAGTAAACCAAGATACGATTTAAAGCAGCTAGGATAGGATACAAATTGGAAAACTGATGAAAACGTAAATGTTAGGTGGAACGACATTAGAGAAATTGAGACAACTTTCGATAAAGCATTTAAAATTAAGTGTGACTTTGTAGATGAAAATAAAAAAGGTTCCCTGAACCTGAACAAGAAAAATAATAGAAGAATAAAAATCATCCCCACTTGTGTAGGTAGTTAGTTAAAGCTTATAAAAATCCCATTTCAATTTTGAACAAAAAATTCGACCACCTTCAAAATCTTTGCAAAAACGAAATTCCTGAAATGTATCACGATTTTTTGAAATAGAACATTTTATAGAAGCAACATTAAAACGTGAACAGGGTGAAAGAGACGAAAGCTTAACTGGTTTAGTTTAATTAACGCAAGATAATATAAGATGCATAGGTATAAAAATCTGATTTAAAATCAAGAAAAATACATAAAAAATGTGTTTAATTCATCAAAAATAAGACAACATAAATGTAGCGTGTTCAATGCTGAATTTGTGAAAATTGTGTAATACAAATACATCTCAGTTTTTATATAAATTTTACTACTCACTTGAACACTTTCTTTGAACGAATCCATTGTCATCGACATCTCTAAGTTCACTAAAAATTAATCAGTCTGACACACTTATCATATGCAAATAAAAGTTCATTTGACATAATTTTTAAACAACTTTAAGTTTTA
Source organism: Aquatica leii (assembly GCA_035610365.1). NCBI lineage: Eukaryota > Metazoa > Arthropoda > Insecta > Coleoptera > Lampyridae > Aquatica > Aquatica leii. The sequence continues at coordinate 56,309,421 of CM069432.1, forward strand.
GTAAAAGAAAAAATATTTATGAAACTTAATTTTTAATCTAAAATAATAATAAGATCAAAGTAACTAATATGTAAAAATATATCAATTACAATCAATGATTAAAAAAAATACCAAAACATATTATTACTACCAACGATAGAAGGTAATAAGATCAACATTCTCGAGGTATGTAATTAGATGGTTCATATTAAATGCTTACAACAATCCATCTTTCTTCCAGTTTTCAAACAAAGTAGGTATTGTTACCCTGTATTCGTTGTTTTTACAAGAGATAACATTAACATTATATATTTGATTTTCAAGGATATCTTCTTGTAAACGTGATAATAGACGATCATTTACTTTTTCTTCATTATTTTTAATAACACCTAAAATTCATGTCAGATATTACATTGTGCTTCACCCAAAATATGTTTATTTATATTTACCTTCAAGCGTACATAATATAGCCAAGCCTCTTATCCTTTTAAGCTCTTCGGGTAATTTTCTAATGTCATTTGTAGTCACCACATGCGAGTTTCCGTAATCCACATAAAAAACACTGTAAGTCTTGTTTTCGTTTATTTTTAGAACCGCTGCCCTGTACCATTCGTCTAAAATAGAATCGATGAGAAAATAGTTGAGATAAGTACTAAGAATATGCTCCTATAATAGAATATTATTTTAATTGAAGTTGAAGCATACCTAGTTTCTAAACATCTTTTGCCGCTTCAATAGCAATCTTAAGTAGTCAAACTTAATTTTTTAACTAATAAAAATACTATAAACTGTTATTAATTAATATCCCTACCTTCAAATTTTACTAAACAAACTTCATATAGTTCTGGTTCATATGCAACTTTATCAGTTTGTATATATTCAGGTATTGCCAATGTAACTTCATTTAATAGTTCAACAGTTTCTTCATCAGCCTTACAAAATGAAACATTCCCTTCATTAAGGTACGCAGTAAATAAACACACAAAGTCATTTGACCCTTTTTCGATGTTATGCCTTGTTATATCTTTTATTGTACATATATTTTTGTTTTTTAAAGGTGGAGTTTTTGTAATTGACTCTTTTTTAATACTTCCTGGTGCAGGGGTTGTGGGTTTGGTTAAATCTTGTAATTTAGTAGATAAAGGTGTACTATCTGCTCCAATTAACTCGTATACATCTTTTTCTCCAACCACTTTTTCCTGTAATAATAATGTTATTGATAAGTACAAATGTAATTACCAAATTAGTAAGAATTATAGGAAAAATATTATATTCAAATTTCAAAGATATAACAAGATGTAAAATCGCACAGTGACTAACACCATTCTAACACGTAAATAGTTTGTTGTACCCAGTTACTAAGAAAACACTCAAAAGTACCACAAAGTAAGACATAGTAAGAAAAAATTAAATTTTGTTTTCTATGTATTAATATACTCATGTATTTCGCAATTGACCACATGAGTAATTTGTCCTTTAGCAGTTTTACGTGTTTTTGCAACATTGAAGTATTTTGCCACTGTTTTGTATAAACAAGAAAACTAAGATTAAAATCTTTCATTTTGGATAAATCTTCAGAACGTGGCCCTGGAAGATTGTAATAAAAGTATAACCCGCGTCAATCTTAATTACTTAATTAATCTCCTTCCTTGTTGATTTGATGGCTTATCCCTTTTACACTTAAATCTTAAAAAAAATTAACTAAAGATTTTTTAAACAAAATTAGTTTGGTGAGTAGTGATTTCAAAATAAACTCTACAAAATATACTATTGTTGCACCAATGATTTTTTTAAATTTCTATTACCATAACAAATCATCAGATAATAGTAGTTTATTTAAGAGTTTCCTTGTGTAAATTGGACGCTTTTGTTTCCAAAAAGACATTTTTAAACCTGAGTGAAACGAGGGTTTAAAAAGTCCTTGAGATAAAAAAATGTTAAATCCTAAAATCTCTCAAAAATAATTTGAGGTTTATGCTGACAAGTGCGCAAAAACTGTGAAAGACGGTTTACAATAGCGAAAAATTAAAATTTATGACAGTTAAAGACAATAAACAAAATTTTTGATTATCTTGGTTTATTTTGGTTTTGTTTTTAGTGTGAAATTGAAAACTTTCGTCTCACTTTAATTTTATTAATGGTAATATTTAATTGCAGTACGAAATATTTTAATTTTCATAATGTTACTGTATTTGTAATTGTTGTACAAGTAAAAAAAAGTAAAAACGTCAATGTGATGAAAGTTATAGTTTGTTAACTCAATATGTTTGAAGAAATATGTATATAATATTGTCCCTGCTGAATACTCCTATTACGTTCATTTAAGCTAAATATCAAACAATTTTTACGTGCTCAAAACAAATCCATATTGTCCACATTAATATAAACAAAAAAAATAATATTATACTCACCACAATGAATTTTTCCTTTTTTTTGCTACTTTGTGCCAAAGCTTCTAACATTTTAGAACTAAAACTGGTTATAACGCAATTCTTCAACCGAATTTTAATGAGAGTATTCTTTACTGAAGCTAGCGCATCGCTAATTGTGTTTAAGTCCTTTAGAGGTATTGAAGCAACGTCTCCATAGTCTATGTATTCAATAAACGCCGAAGATCCATTTATGCTTCGAACCAGTACTCTATATAAATTATCGTCGTTAAAATTACATACTGCTAAATAATCAACTTCGGGACTTTTCAAAAATGAATCTCCTAAAATATTACATTATATTTAAACATTTTTTCCTTACTAAAAAATACCTTTATATTTTACAAGTTCTTGTTGAATACATTTAAATAAAGTATTGCATTCTTTATTTCGTACCAGAAGAAAATCGTCTAATACTCCAACTATAATTACTTGTTCTTTATCTTTTAAGACGTTTCCAGAAGGCATTCCTTTAAACACAACTTGTTTTGGTTTTTGAATGCTGACTTTTAATTGTTTCCCTTCTCTACTTGATGTTAAAGGATCCCAACCATAACCTTTAACTTGAAATACTTTGCCAGATATCAAAGTCAAGGTAAGCACTCGAGGTGATTTGATTTCTAAAGATTTGCAGGCCTTAAAAAAATAATTTTTGTGTTAACAAACCAACACAAAGATTAAGCATACTTACAGTGTCTCTTAAAGTTTCAAGTATTTCTGGGTTAGTTTTGCATTCAAAAGAAAATTCGGGGATCGATTTGTATACGTCAGGAAGAGGATAAACTTTATCGACAATTGCAATTAAACCATAATCAATAAGCGCACATTTATATTGTCCCTTTAAATCGCTTATAACCAAAGCTCGTACTAGTCCGTTAGGATCAGGTGCTGCTACTAAATCACCTGGTTTTGGTTGAAACATAGGATCATAAGTGCAATCGTCGGTAATGTCCTTAAGCTTATCAGATTCTTTAATAAATATGGATGGAAAAGCAAATCCAACAAAGGTAGTGTCATCAATAGCTTCCACGAACTCAAAAACTCCAGTTTCGCAAACATCATCTATCACAAGTTTTCTTTTAATCTCTGAATTTTGAATCAAATTTGATGTACTTGTAGAAGCCGCTAGTTCGTTTACACTATTTTCTATAGGTTTAAATAAATCTTTTTTTGGATCCCAATGCGAACCATGAACTGTGTACCGCTTTCCAGATTTTAATGTAATGTCCAAAACGTTTGGAGTTTTAATTTGTAGTGATACACATTGCTGAAATTAATTAAAAATTATGCAATAAGCAAATATTGTCATTATTAATATAGTTTTTTTGTGCATGTATTTGATTTATTTTACAGCAGTCTAATCGAAAATTGTCAAAAAAAGTTGACATTTAAATGACAGGTACTAACTAAAACTACCAGAGAAAAGAGAAAAACAATAACTTACCGAGTTTTTAAAATCATCAATACACCCTGTATCTATTTTACAAACAAATGCAAATTCCGGAATTACAGTGTATTTGTTTGGAAGTTTATAAACTTTATCTGTTGTTTCAATAGTACCATAATCTATTAAAGCACATGTATATTTCCCATGCTTTATGCTTAAAATAATACCCCGACCAAAACTATCAGTCGTTTTTAATGCAATCAAATCGTCTAACTTAGGTTTAAAAGACGGATCGTATGTACAATCTTCTGAAAGACATTCTAAACTGCACAAATCCTCAGCAAACGAATCTGGGAGACCAAACGCAACAAAACGATTTTTGTCAATACTTGCGACGTATTCGAAAATGCCACTATCGCAAACATCCTCAATGACCAATTTACGTTTAAAAATTCGTTTCTCTAATTTATTATCCAACTTATCTATTTTTTCTGTTGAATTTTCTGTGAACGAAGAGATATTTTTCAAAGGATTCCACTGGTGCCCTGAGATTTTATATTCATTTCCATTTTCTAATGTAATAGTTAACACATTTGGTGATAATATTTTACACGACGTACATTTCTGAAATAAAAAAGATAAAATGTTAATAAAAAGTTTAAAGATATAAAGTTAAATTTAGAGTATTTGAAAGCTCTAACTAACCTAAACATTTACTTGTAAGTACAGATTACGTATAAACAGTATACGAATTAGAAGCTCCATATTCACCCACCAATTCATTAAAGAAAGATTATTCAAACCTATAATCTACATTATGTCAAACCAATTGAATATCCCACCGGTGACGTATCAATTATTCGGAATTTAACATAACTCCCGGCATCCAACGACGAAATGATATTTCTATTAATTTTTCAGAATTTCGCAAAGACAAAAGGAACCAAACGTTGGAAAAGAAAGTAGTAACGCAAATATTAACTTGATTAGAAATATTTGAGCGTATTGTATACGAAAGCGCCGAGACATGATGTTTAATCTTCATCTCTGAAACTCCATTTAAAAATACTGTAAATAGCGGAGAGTTTGGATATGAAGAGACAAAGAGTTTAAATTTAACGATATATAAGCGAATAAAGTTGACAAATAGCAATAACGCCGTATTTCATGGATTGACATCAATAACAACAAAGCGGTTTTGTTTGCCACCAGAAATTAAATAGATGCGAGGTACTTGAAAAGAAACTAAAGCAGCATCTAAAGACTGGTTTACAGAACTTACACACTGACATACATTACCGGTCAGAAATTTCAAACCAACCTCGCTGAGAGAATGTTTTGATCGTTATAATGTACATTTTTTAAGACACCAAGAGACATACATAATAATCTATATCAGACAAGAACAATGAACACCTTTTTTAATATAGTCTAAACTAGATAATTAAATTTTTTATTTTTTGAAATTTAATGGGTTGACCCGAAGAGAACGACAGAACTTATTACAAATGTATACTCGATGAAATTGAAATTGCAACAAAAAGAGGTAGAAATTTTGTGACCCAATTTGGCAGGAAGGTTTAGCACTCAGTAGTAGTAATTGATTAAAAAAAGAAAAAGAACAAAAATGAACACAATTTTTATTTAATAATGTAATTCATCACTGAAGACTACTCTATGCAATTCCAGATTCCAGTGCAGTCGCAACATACACCACTCCATTATTTAAACATAAAATAAATAAAATTAAAAAATACTTACATGCGCTTTCAGATTTTGAATAATAGCTGTCGTAGTTTCGCCCTCAAACGCAAATTCAGGAATGATTTTATATTTATCTGGTAGACAGCGCACTTGTGTAACTACTTTTATCGTTCCAAAATCGATTAACGCACATTTGTATTCATTCGTCAATACATCTAATACGAGGCCACGTACAAAGCCATCAGTTGTTTCTGCTGCAACCAAATCACCTATCTTGGGTTTAAATGACGCATCGAACTGAGTGTCATCATTAATGCTTTCGAGAACAGCAATTTCCTCTGCATAAGATTCAGGACAGGCAAACGCAACAAATTTAGTTTCGCTAGTTTCTTGAACGAAGTCGAAAAGACCATTGTCAGAAATTTCTTCAATAACAACTTTACGTTGGAAGGTTTTTGAAGTAGATGGTTTAGGTTTGTTATTTGATTCGTATTCATTCGGTTTAGAAGGTTCAGTTTTAGTATTATTCGAAGAAGGCAATGAAAAAGGATCCCATCGATATCCTGTCGCTTCATATTCTTTATCAGATTCTAATTGAAACGTAACAAGTCCCGGAGACTTTATTTCGAGTGTTCCCGTATTCTAAAAAACATTTACTATTAGCATAGCATATAGTAAAACAATAAAAGTATTACCTTTTTTAAAATAGCTTCGATTGAATCTGAGTCTAATTTACATTCAAACGAAAATTCTGGAAGAGACACGTATTTATCGGGGAGGGAACAAACTTGATTTGACATTTCAGTTGTACCAAAATCAATTAAACCACATCTATACTGCCCATTTAAAATATCGATAACAAGAGCTCTAACCAATCCTTGAGAAGTTAACGCTGCTATTAAATCGCCCTTGTTAGGTTTAAAAGTTGGATCTGGTTTACAATCATTAGAAATTTCTTCTAGAGCGCATACTTCAACTGTAAGACTATCAGGCAAACCAAACGCTGTGAATGTGGTCTTGCTAGTTTTTTGACCAAACGTGAATATACCGCTTGTAGTAGTTGTTTCAATCGATAGTTTTCGAGGGTGTTTATTTTGTGTTTCGTTTAATATTGTATTGGAAATGGTTTTATTATCGATATTGTTAGAGTATTTCTGTACTGTTGGAGATGTGAGTGGTGTTGAATGAAACAGTTTTGGTTTAGCCATACGAACTATGTAGATTCCATCTTCTCCCTAAACAGACAATAATTAAATTTGCTGTATAAGCATTAAAAAAATTATAAGTTCCAGTTATCGAATTTCAATAATTAAAACGTAAAAACGAATATTAATCAAAAATAAAACAGCTAATTACATGTTTGTAACAAAACTCATATTTTTAAGTCTAGACGAGCTTAAGGGTTTTGCACATTGAATGTCAGATGACATGAGTAGCGACCTCGTCAGTTTTTCTTCGATAGGTCGACACAGTAATTTGCGTAATTTTTTAAAAAAATGAGTTTTAAAAAATAAGTGAATTAAAAATTTTTTTTTTATTAAAATCAATTTCATTCAAACATTTTTTTTCTTTAATTCAGATGAGCATCGCGATAAACAAGGTGTGCGACATACGTCCACGCAGGCCTCCTCCTGGCGTCGTCGCTGGATATGAGATTCTGTATTTGCTATACTTTACGAAATACGTAAAAACTACGAATCCGATTATAAAAAAAACACATGGATATTATAAAACACAACGTCTCTCTGTCGCTCGGAATGCCTGTGCGCATATAACTCAAGAACCAATGAGTCCGACTTGTATATCTTTTTTAGTACTAAAATACGTTATATAACCAGGTTTTAGTATACATTTAGTTATGACAAGGAACCTAGGGTATTAGAAGCAACGCGTCCAGTGAAGACACCCGTATACGTACCTGTGCCGTAGGATGAATATTCAACGTTGCTCCTTGTTCTACCATTATGTTACCATCAAAACGAACTTGAATTCCTTGTGCGGGTATAGAACGTAATTTCTCTGATAGTTTCCGCACTTCCTGTAAAGTTTCAGTATTTTCATTGCCATAATCGATGTACTGAACTTTTAACGGTGAAATGTTTAAAACCATCGCTCTGAACCTAAAGCAATTACTCAATTAAAAAACGTTTCATTTTCACTATTGCTATTACCAAATATTATTGTACGAAGCTGCACATATCGCATTTAAAGTTGGTTTAAGAACAGGTGCAGTTTCACATTCGTTCACAACTTCTAACATGAGGTTTTCAATAATGTTCATATTCGATGTTAATTGTACCCAAACTGTTTTATCTGATTCAATGTGCACTACATCAACCTAAAAATTAGTTCACAATTTAAACAAATATTAGTACCAAAAAAATAACTATACCTTATGGTCCGTATTCAAAGGTAGTGTTACCCGTGTCAACGGTTTGATGATTTCAACATTTTCTTTAGTGATAGGTAAAGGTCTTCTTAAACTAGAACTATTGCTAAACTGATTTTCTTTAATATTGACACGAGATTCGAGTTTATTATTTTCCACATTGATTTTGTTAGAAGCGTTGACCAATTTTCCATCATCTTTTTTAATTGTACTCTTCTCAAATGGTTTATACTTAGATTGTGTGTTTGTAACACTATTGTTTTTAAATGCATGTTCGTTCTGTTTTAGTTGTGCAATCGGTGCAGTTTTTATATTTAATAGTGACGGAATACTGCTAATATTACCTGCTGCAAGTAATTAACAGTTATTGCTAAATATTTAATCATTTTTCTTTATACCTACCTCGTCCTTCAGTAAAATAATCGTGTTTTTCTCTGTAAAGACAGAATGTCAGTATTTAACGCGGAATAAGATATACTTACGCTTGGATAATATTGTTTATTGTTTCTTCAGGAACGTTAAAATTGGTATCCGACAGAAATTTGGCCGCCTTCGTTTTCATATAAATTTCAAATTGAGACAATTTTAAACTGTAATATTGTTGGATAAGTATTTATTTGTTATTTTTTTGGTTTTTAATACATACTTGTCGTATACGCGTGAGCTATTTCGGGAAGGTAACGATCCAACTTGAAATAATTCGAAACCAGATTTTTTTAATTCAGTCAACGAAATGTACAGATCTCCATTATCATCTTGTAACGTTGTAACGACTCGTCCAAAAACATCTACGTAGTTGCGATTTACTAAAGCATCTACGTCATTATTAGTATATTTATGTTTCTGGTTATTTCCGGGTAATCTTGAATTCGATCTGAAAATTAAAGATACAGAAAGACTTAATATTATGTTAAATTTACAAGACTAATTAAATTAGAAGCTAATAGAAGAATTTTCGAGTTCATGAAGAATTAATATAAATTCCTGATTATGTTTTACAATTATTTCTTCGTTAATGCTGAAGAAGTAACTAAACTCAACCCAGTCAGAGATAAATATATTGAAAAATGCATTCCTCCTACGTTAACAAAAACGTACTTTAATCTGACCAATTTCAGTCAAAGTTTTTAGATTGGAATTTTTAGTAATGATGAAAGAATAGTGCCAAGAGCATGGGAATGACTACCAGACGACCAAAAAAGTAAAGCTACAAGAAAAAGCTCAAAGACGATTGAATTTTCTTTAATTATTGTTTGTTTTGACCGAGAAAGTTTTTTCATGGTTGTCAAAAGTTATATAAAGATGAAATCGCGTCTAACCTTACATAGGAAATCCTCAAAGGTTCATACAAAAGACGATATAGCAAATATCAGAACTGGCATGGTCTGACCTTCAATCCGCAGAAGTATTAAACTCTTAATTTTAGAAGCAAAAAATTTGAAAAAAAAAACAATTTTTTAATTTCTGTATTTAATGTTTTGAGAATTCACTTTTTTATTTGACGCCCGGCCTTAGCGCACATGTCACGCGCTACGAGAGTTTGTAATTGCGTTACTTATACTTCGATGTAAAAAAAAAGAAGGTACCACATTAATTCTTACTACAGCTCAGTTATAGTTACATAGGATTACAGTGACTTCTAAAATAAAATAATTCGACAGTAAAATAGTCGCGCAACGGATTTCCAGACGAGAACGATTTTAGAAAAAACCGTAAAAGACACGAAAAGAAATAAATCATATAAGAGAATAGCGATTTGGAATGTGAGGTCTCTGGCTGTATGTGAAAATCTACAAAACATAAAGTTAGAGCTGACGCGCCTAGACATAGAAATAATTGGAACAAGTGATTAGACGTTGGTGATTTCTGGAGTGATGATTACCGAAAACAAAAAGACAGAAGTTCTAATAGTATGTACTATAAGAGAAAGAGTAAACAGCTACTTGTTGTACAATGATCGAATAGTTTTGGTCTAAATAGAAACTGCACCAGCAGACCTAGCATTAATGTAAGTGCATATGCCAACCACAGTATATACTGAAGAAGTTGAAGAAGTTAGAGGAACTTTTACAATATTCAGAAGTAAAGACAGAGTGTGATTGTGTTAACAGTGTAGAATGCCGTAGTAGGTGAACGCCGTGAATAGAAACAGATCTGAAAAAATCTGAAATAAGTTCTTCTATAACAAAACAGTTACAGACTCATGAAAGAGATTCATCGATCAAGTTCAATGAAATTGAGAAAAAGCAACAGTTGCAATTGGTGAGACGTAACCTGGAAGGCCTGGCAGCTGACTGGTTTATAACTCGTCGAGATCAAATCGCAAGTTATGTTATGAAATGTTTAAAGCAGAGTTTCTAAACCACTACTGGAATTTGAAAATTCCAATGGATTATGTTCACAAACTGTATACTGAAAAATACAACAAAAGCATGACTTTGTCGCAACACTTTTTAAAACACATTTTACTAGCAAAGCTAGTGGACAAAACCATCTTAAACGAAGAAACAATTATCAAAGCTATTATTGCCCATTCCGACGTCGATATTGGAAGTAACCTAATTTTCTCGGGCGTAAAATCTATAGACGGTATCCTTGAAATCCTCACAGAGTATGATAGAATGTTGTAATATAATAATTCACAAAAGTCTGCATTTATTAACAATAATCGATTCAGAGCGCAAACACGTCAGAATGGATATACTTGAACGATTTGAACACTTCGGATATGTCAAGTTTAAACTTCAAGAGTGGATTTCACCAAATTCTTTTAGAAAAGGAACCACGAAAGTTTACTGCTTTTGCGTTTGACGGTCGTTTATACCAATTTGTGCGAGTTCCGTTTGCACTTAAGATAGTATGGCAAGTTTCATTAGAAGCATTAGATAAGTGCTTGCTGCAGAATGTAAAACTTTTACAAAATGCTCTGTGGACGACTTAATGATTGTCTCTAATTCCATAGATGACATTATCCCAACGAAAGTCTAGAATGGAAGGATGACTATTAGTCTTGAAAAATCAAATATGCCACAGTCCGTCAAATTTTTGGGACACATAGTTATAAAATCTGGAATTACACCGAATCCTGACAAATTACAAACCATACTTGATTTACCACCACCTAAGCAACTACGAAGATTCTTAGGAATGTGCGAATTTTTTAAACGTTTTGTCATCAAATTCTCAAAATTAATTTCACTTCTACTAAAGCTATTAAAAAAGAATCAACACTGGTATTGAAACGATGAACTCCAAGCAACTTTCGAGAAAGTGAAACGTAAATTTGTTGATACTATAATTCTACAGCACCCAATTTCAAACATCCCCTTTATTTTACAAACTTATTGTAGTGGGATCGACCTAGCAGGAATATTATATTAAATAGTGGCAAATGAACCTCATCTTACAACATACAGTCAAAAATTAACTCAACGTGAACGCAAATATACTACAACCGAGCTTGAATTGCTAGCAGTTGTTGCGTGCATACAAAAATTCAAATATTTTCTACACGGTGTTAAGTTTAAAGTACTCACAGATCACAAAACATTAAGATTTTTGCAGAATACCAGACTTTTGAATAATAGACTGGTTGGATGGACTCTGCTACTACAAGAATTTGATTTCGATATACATCACACCTCCGGTAAGAAAAATGTAGCGACACACTTGTTGAGTCGAAGTATCAGCGATTATGGGGGCACACAAATGGCTAATTACGTTATAAAACCCAATGAAGAACTGGAGAAGAACATACAAAACCTGAACGAATTCCAGGCGAAAGATGATAAATTACGTCAAGTTATAGAACAACAACATGAAGAACATCCACATTTTAAAATCAACAACGGTATCTTGTTTCAGAGGGGCAAGGATGGATCCGTGAAGGCTATCATACCTTAAGAATTACAAGAAAATATCGTTCGATATTATTATTCTAGCTTGGGTCATTTTGGTTCGTCCAAGTGCATAAAGGCTATTATGGAACATTTTGTCTGGAGGGACATGAGCCGTGATATAAGAAAAATGGTGTCTAGTTGTGATCATGTCAAAAACTAAACATTCAAATAAAATGTATTGTGGTGAATATACTGCAGTGCTACCAAGTAAAACATATGAACTTGTTTGTGGTGATATTTATGGGCCACTGCTTACTGGTAAATACGGTTATAAATGTATATTTGTTTTAATGGACATGTTTTCTAAGTATCATCGTTTATATTCCTTGCGCAAAGCATGTACGGATAGATTTATGAATAGTTATTGTTTAGAAGTAGGCAAACCTGAGCATATCTTAATAAACAATGCAACTATGTTTCATTCTGAAATTTGGAATAAAACGTTAAAAGATAACGACATTAAAGTAGTACATTGCACCGTTAGATAACCACAAGGAAATGTTAGTGAATGTATTATAAAAACGATTGGACAATGTTTTCGTTTGTTAGTTACCCATAAGCATACAGCATGGGTGTCTGTGTTAAAAAAAATAATATAGAACATTCATCTACTGGTTTTACTCCAATGGAATTGCATTTTGGTATAAAGCCAGACAAACCTCTTGCTGATTTAATATAATTTCCAGAAGGTTCCAATAACATTAATCATGATCATAAAATCGCAGTTGCGAAAGATAGTATGCTCAAATACTCTGACCAAAGAAAAAAAATTAAACATCAGAAACCATTTAAATTTAATGTTGGGGATAAGGTATTGGTAAAAACAGTCTATCTTTCTAATGCAATTAATAAACAGATTTATAAATTTTTTGATGTTTATGAAGGTCCATACATAATTTCGAAGATTATAGGACCAAATGCATATTTGCTAAAAGACAAGATACAAATGAGCCTTACGGAAAATACAATAGTTACCGGTTAAAACTATATCGCGAAACATCGATGTAAGGTTTGCTCACTCAAAGCATGTAACAAGTCAACTTTGTTTATTTTATTAACTAAGTATTATTTAATAAGTTTACTTTTATTTTCAATTAACATTGTATTTTTTGAAGCACATCTAATCTATTAATACAACCCTCTGTTAAAAGTATGTATAATTTTGTGTTAAGGGACGCCTATGGCAAAAGAGGTTAGAAAGTGAGAGAGGTCGTTGATAGGCGGCAAATGGCAACCATCGTTCTTTTTATATGCTAAAGATATTCTTTTTGATTTTTATATGTACTTATTGTATATTTTTGCAACTTTATTTTGTTATACACATAAATAAACCATTACAACCTTATTCTTTAAAAATACGATTTTCATCAGTTCTTTTAATTGTGTTCAAAGTATTTCAAAAAGCTGACTTCTTATGGAACTTGACCGTCAAGTCATGTTCTTTCACAACTGTACACAGAACTCATTATTTATAGAGAAAAAAAAATCTTTACATCAAATACAAGTAACTTCCATAAACACTAGTACAAAGACACTTGTAATCTTATGTACGAAGGTGACACACCACGAACTAATTTGATAAATAAATAGTTCCAATAACTTACTCATGGCTGAAATCTGAATCATTTCCATCATTCTTAGATTTTGGCGGTGCAGTGTAAGTTGTAGCACTCAATCCCATCGGGTGGGAATCGTTAACAAATTGGAAAGCTTTGTCGACAATCCTGTAATAAAATACAAGTAATTAAAAAAAAAATTATACTAAGCTCTAAAAAGTATATAGTAACTTCGTATGGTTGAATTGGATATTTGAAAATGGATAAACAAGATTTATGCACCTTGGAGTTCTCAATTCATGTGATTTTTTCAACATTAATTTTATAAACAAAGCACATGCGATAACAGGGTTCGCAGCAGTTCTGTATTTTCAAATTTCCCGACTTCCAGATTTCTCTAATGTTTTTCAGTATTTTCCTTAATTTCATCCAGTAATTTTGAGCCTATATTTAGATACTTAAGTAAATGAGCAAAAATGTTATTTATTGTTACTCACGTATCTTACGGCGAAAAATTTATGCAAAACGTACAATAGACTAACAATTTTAAAATTATAATCGATATCGCATCGATAAGTGTGAGAATGAATATAGAAAAAACTGCAAAATATAACAAAATTTGCTTTTTTAATAAATCCAAAAGCTTTATCGAGTTCACAATTAGTTATTGCCATACTTGATTTTCCCAGGTGTATATTTCCTGACCCTTTGTTAAAATAAAATATTGACTTAATTTTACCCGACTTTCTGATTGACTTTTAAATTCCCTGAGATTTCCAGGTTTTCCAAGTTGCTGGGATTCCTAAATAATTTGTGTAATAAAATCAATTATCTATTTCTTAAAAAAAAACAAAAAAACAACTGATAAATAAACTAGTATGTAGACCAATCCGCTAGTTTACCCCAGTTCAGATGATCCGAACATCTTTGCAAAGGCTGTAGAAAGTGGTTCTTTTGGTATGGCAGTATTGCCAGGAAGAAAAACTTATCAGTGAATCATACTGATGATCACAAACATTCATGATGTAAAATTTATGCCTAAAAATTGTACGGATGGCTAACAAAGAAATGGATAAAGGAGGTTACAGCTATCGAGGGGTAATTTAATACGCGGTTTAAAATAAGTATGAGCGAAGATAGCGAGAACTCAACAACAGAAGACAAAAGAAAAAACGAACAGCAGCTTACCAAATATTCAATAGGAGTATAGTAAAAGCAGAGAAAGAAAAAGGAAAAGAAGTAAAAATAAGCTACATGAAAATTTTCATAAACCGTGAGTGCTGAGACTGGGATAGACGTACGGGAAAATTAGTAACGAAAGTACAATTAGATACAGAAAACACAACAATAATTACAGTATATGCTCCAAACGAAGACGCTAATGTTAATACAAAAAAATTGTTTTTTTAAGATTTTCAAGCTGAAATCGAACTGAGAAGAATTAATGCAGTTTTAATGAGAGATCTGAATGGTAGGATAGGAAACAATAACAGAGGAATTGAGAAATGCATGCGGAAAGAAGGGGAATTAACAAACGACAATTGTAACATAATAATAGAATTATGCATAATAACTTTGTCACAGCAAACACTGGTTTTACGCATAACAACATACATAAATTTACAAGAGGGCAGCTGTCAAGAAAGTAAAAATCTATTACTGATTAATTCTTAATAAGCAGACAAATTGCAACAAAGTCAAAGATGTCAAAGTAGCGAAAACATATGAAATAGAAAGCGACCATTATCTGCTACAAATGGAACTAACAAAACCACAAATAAAAAGCAGTAAACAAAATGAATACAAGTCAACCAGACGAAACCAAAATATTACAGAACACAACATGAAACAATAAAAATACACTACAGGAAAGAGATGCAGCAACTAAATACGAAACAATTATAAATAATCGTTTACAAAACAAAGCTACAAAGAGCAACGTACAAAACTTGAGAAAATTAGAGAAAAACAGCAGTGAAAACTACAAATAGTTTCATAAAACACTAACAACAAAAACAGCAAAGTATTAGAAAACCCAAAAAAAGATAATGGACCACCATCAATGTTAAAATAACAAATTAGTTTCGAAGTAGTAGAAGTACACAAGTAGAGACCAATTAACTTGATAGACAGAGCAGTCAATACAAAATTGCTGGCAGCAGTGGCGGTCAATGCTTCAAGATGGTCATTTCAAGATTAAAACTTTGAAAACACATTACTTAATAAAATATTTATATAATATATCAATTTATCTATCTTTGGAATAGACAAAATGGTTATTATCGTTTATAATCTTTTTAATATAAAGTAACATTGTTTTTAGTATCTCTTTGGTCATTGACCAAATGACGTAACGGAGAAACCGCCACTGCTGGCAGTATTTAATAGTTTGTATATTATTTGTGTATACTGAAAAATTTAATTTGATGAATACATAGTAAGATTAGTTTAAGCAGTTAGAATATGAATCTGTAATCTGTACACTATTATGGTAGATTGGAATAGATTATATTACTATATGTATTATTAAACACATGTAAGCACGTTAGTGGAAAACATGAAAATAAATTATTATTGAAACATATGTAAAAGTATACATTAGTTATTTTACTTTTAAATAGGTCTATAATTTTTAAAGAAATTGAATACAAGTCATAAAATGTAACATGTATTAACATTAACAGTGCTCCTAGATTAATCTATTAAGTAGAGCTACTAAGATTAATGTAAAAGCTTAAAAAATCCTTAATTTGGTTTATAGAAATTCATAACCATTTCAAAGAATTACTGTTCAATTGCTTAGACCTATTGCTATTTTTAGAAACAATGTATCAACTTCCTTTACAATCCATATTGTCTTTATTGTAAAAGTTGGATAGGAGGATTAACTATAAGCATGTAAAGAAAACCATTAGTATAGAAGAAAAGAATGCATTATGTTTAACCTTCATGCATTGCTTTAGGTAATAAGACAATCCATATTAGACAAAAATAATACAAATAATTTGAAAAGAAAAGATACTCTTGGCAAAATCAATGTAAAATTCAATAAACAAAGTAATTTTATGACCTTAAACAAAAATTTAGTGAATTAATGGAAACAAATTAAACCACCTAATGGATAAACTAGATTTAGACTTCTTTTATAAACCTAAGTTGAAGCAAAATTAAACTTTTACGAATTTCAACACAAGACAACGTAAAAACGTATTTAGTTCTCTAAAACTGATAGTACTTACTCCTTAGTTTCAAAATACACTTTTGCAAAGTCTCGATTTGGATGCATATATATTTTTGTGGTTTTTCCGAATTCACTAAACATCATTTGTAAATTCGTCTAAAACAAAAGAAATGTTTTTTCGTAGCTTTTCATTTTAATCACTCACCCAAGTGCATGATGATGGGATATTCACGAGGTAAATATAACAACTAAAACAATTTTAAAACAATGATTTTTATAGTGTACTTTTTTCTTGATAAGTAGATACTCACTCAGACATGTTTGCAAGGTTTGATGAACACTGTTGTTATATAGTAACCTATAAGAGATAATACTGTATACGTTTGTATAAAATTGTTACACATTTCTAGAAATATACGTGAACGCAAAGCATGCTTAAAACGCCATTATTCCATAAAACCAAATAAAACTTAAAAATATGCTTCAACAAACGTGATAGCATATAAATATTTGTATAATGGATTGTGACATACCAAATTTCATTAACAGTTCTTTCAAAACAATTAATAAACTTATTAAATTTAGAGGATTAAACACAAACTAACGAGCACCATCAATGACCACAAATGACCACTAAACTTTTAAAAAGGTTAAGAAACATTAAATTGAAACTACAGTGCTGCCAACTTTGTATTCAAAATCAAACACTTGGTGATTTTTTTTTATTACCAAAACTTGATAGTTTATTGAAAACTAAAATTCCAAAATGCAATTTAGTTTATAGTTGTAAGTAATATTCGTAGATTTAACAAAATCTTCAATATAATATATAATATAACATCGAATGCACGACCTTGAATGATTTATTTATTCGACACTGGGCCGTAATAGTCAATAGAAATAGTCGTGTTCTTTTCAACTAGTTTTAACTAACCCTGAACTAACCGATAAGATCTAAGCTACTCTAATCAGATCCGGCAACATAAGAAGTGTTTTTTTGAGTTTAATATAACTACACAACTGCTCTATACTACCTTGTCTTTACCCCTCGAGCGCCAAAGAAATTTTCGTATCACTTTATATATATATATATGTCGGAGGCACCGAATATAAACCCTGCCTGCGGCCATGGATTGTGTACACGTGCACTTATTTGTTTGTGTTCCCATAAATTATGTTTCAAATGTTTAGTCTTTGTAACTTAATAACTTAGAATCAACCAATAAGGTTTGGATATTTTGTAATATTGCCTTATATGGGCAAGGAACGCGTGTGAAATTACAATTCTTTCATGCGAATGAAACGACACTAGCTAGAAAATGTAACTGGTAAGAGGGCAGATTGAAATGAGATTTGGTGGTGACAACTGAATAAGATAAAAGAGCTAGTGTCGGATCGTTTGTTCCAGTGTTGATCATTAAACGTTTATAAATTTAATTTTTATATTAATGAAATCGGTTTTGTTTGTTTGTGTTAATGACTTTGTTTGAAATTTGTAATCGTAACTTTTGCTATAGTAAATAAATTGCGTAAACGGTCAGTGTCGTGCGTTATTCACTTGTAATAAATTATCGATGCAGTCTAACCCAGTACAAACGCCCAGCGGAGCCTCCCCTTTATTTTCGATGCGTCTCTGACATCAGAAGTGGGATCAGGACTGCTAATTGATAATGATGATCCGTTACGAAAAAGTGCAAGTGAAAGTGAAAATTGTAGTGCAACTCTAGAAAGAGTAAAATTGCTACAACAATTATTGTTAGTTATTTTACAAGTCACCAAGTTCAATAACTTTTACAAATGTAAAATTGCTAACGTATTTTAAGAATTTAAAAAATGCTGAAAGATGCACTATTTTTGATTTGGATGGAATATTTACGTGACCGAAACAAATTGTTTTAATTCAACTGTTTTCTGAAACCGTAAATGGAAATTTTAATGTTGCCATAAACACCCAATTAATTGATGAAACGCTTTCGACAATACAGAATATTCAGAATGTATTCAAATTTTAAAAAGTGATTTATTATTTGGCGTAATTGTAATCCGCTACGTTAAGGGCACGTGTACCATATTACAAAGAAGACTCGCTAAGCGACCGGCGCTATTTCTTTCTGGTCATCAAACTAGATCGAAGCGTCGAGTATTGTCACCGTCTTTTAAAAATGAAGGAGCTGGACGTCTTGAACTTCAATGAAGACACCGCAGTGTATCACCGCTTAGAAACTCGATAGGGGTTCGTGACCCTGTGGCAACCCAGGCCATGCTTCCGAATGCTGTAGTTAAAATCTGGTGAGATCTTTCCTGTTTATTTAATTTGGATTGTCATTCTTATAAACAAAAAATATTGCCGTTTATGAAGTGGCAAATGTTTGAACGACATAACTACCTTAGATAAAAAAAAAATGTCACTATTACATTGCCAAATGATTTTTATACAGACAAACATTATAATTAGTAAAAGTTTGATAAAACAAAATTTTAATTTGAAAATTAATTGAACTGATTTTATTGATTAAACATTTAAATTTACCTGAATGAAGATGCAAATTTTGAATTAAAAAGAAAGGTTGTTCATACTGTTTTTGTGTTAATCACAGGAAGTTTAATTCTAACACAATAAGTGTCTACCAGAAAAATATCCGTCACCTTTAATTAGAAATCAAATTATTGCTTACACAATGCATACTATTTTGTGTGTAAAACGGTGTAAACATTGAAATTATTTACATTAAGGATGATTTATTTCTTTTTCATCTTTTGTATGACTAAATTTTTAAAACGCATTTAAATTGTCGTGAAAACTTTTGTTAAAGCAAGTTTTTGGATTACCGTAAACAAAAGTAAAATTTAAATTAAAAAGTCGATTATGTTGCTTCTGTAAGAGTTAAAAAAATTGCGTTAATCTTCAAACAACGTCTGTACTGCGATGAGGCAAATAATAAAGTAATTCCCTGTCTAACGTCCGACCCGTTTCAACTATTTTTAATCTGGACTTACCGATAGAACTGCATACAGATGCTAGCTCAGTTGGTTATGGTGCTGTACTTTTTCAAAAAAAGAGAAGCTAAAATTCATTCTGTTGCGTATTTTTAGTAAACGTACTACTGGTTCAGAATCTCGACACAATTCTTATGAGCTTGAAACTCTAGCAGTCAAAGCTGCAAGGCATTTTCGTCAAAATCTTTCAGGCCGTTATTTTACAGTCATTCAAGATTGAACTATCTTAAACCATCTCTTATAAAACAAGACCTTACACCACGAGCAGATCGTTGGTAGTCATTTTTACAGGCCTTTAACTTCGACATTCTTTATTGCGAAGGAAGCATGCTGATTTCTTTTTACGAAATCCAGCTACATCAAGTAAAGAAGTGTCTACTTTATCATCACCCAAATCTAAAAATGACTCAACTTATATGATTCAGGTTAACGACTTATATTTCGACTGGTTGAAAGTTTCTCAACAACGTGATGATAATAGCTTGGTTCAGTTAATTGCCGCTTTGTGTTGATCCTGGTTTGTATAACCAGATGAGGCAGCCGCTTTGTGTTGATCCTGATTTGTATAACCAGATGAGGCAGTTGTGCCGCTTTGTGTTGATCCTGGTTTGTATAACCAGATGAGGCAGCCGCTTTGTGTTGATCCTGGTTTGTATAACCAGATGAGGCAGTTGTGCCGCTTTGTGTTGATCCTGGTTTGTATAACCAGATGAGGCAGCCGCTTTGTGTTGATCCTGGTTTGTATAACCAGATGAGGCAGTTGTGCCGCTTTGTGTTGATCCTGGTTTGTATAACCAGATGAGGCAGTTGTGCCGCTTTGTGTTGATCCTGGTTTGTATAACCAGATGAGGCAGTTGTGCCGCTTTGTGTTGATCCTGGTTTGTATAACCAAATGAGGCAGTTGTGCCGCTTTGTGTTGATCCTGGTTTGTATAACCAGATGAAGCAGTTGTGTCGCTTTTTGTTCATCCTGGTTTGCTTAACCAGATAAGGCAATTGTGTCGCTTTGTGTTGATCCTGGTTTGCATAACCAGATGAGGAAGTTGTGCCGCTTTGTGTTTATCCTGGTTTGTATTACCAGATAAGGAGTTGTGCCGCTTTTTGTGTTGATCCTGGTTTGTACAACCTGATGAGGCAATAAGGCCGCCCTGTTGCCAAATTAGATTTTTTTGTTTGTTTGATGTAACTTAAAATTGTTACTTGATCTACTTCTTGATGTTTTCTATTTCGTCAGAATGGACGAGCGGTATCAATTGAAATGGCATTGGTATTTACGTTGCAGTAACTTCCTGTTTACAATTGCCCGAGGACGTGCAAAATGTCAGAATGGCCGTGTCGGAGGCACCGAATATAAACCCTGCCTGCGGCCATGGATTGTGTACACGTGCACTTATTTGTTTGTGTTCCCATAAATTATGTTTCAAATGTTTAGTCTTTGTAACTTAATAACTTAGAATCAACCAATAAGGTTTGGATATTTTGTAATATTGCCTTATATGGGCAAGGAACGCGTGTGAAATTACAATTCTTTCATGCGAATGAAACGACACTAGCTAGAAAATGTAACTGGTAAGAGGGCAGATTGAAATGAGATTTGGTGGTGACAACTGAATAAGATAAAAGAGCTAGTGTCGGATCGTTTGTTCCAGTGTTGATCATTAAACGTTTATAAATTTAATTTTTATATTAATGAAATCGGTTTTGTTTGTTTGTGTTAATGACTTTGTTTGAAATTTGTAATCGTAACTTTTGCTATAGTAAATAAATTGCGTAAACGGTCAGTGTCGTGCGTTATTCACTTGTAATAAATTATCGATGCAGTCTAACCCAGTACAAACGCCCAGCGGAGCCCCCTTTTATTTTCGAGGCGTCTCTGACATATATATAGGTTATATAAAGCTACACTAGCTTTATATAACCTTAAATTGGATGTTTATACGGTTCATACCAAATACACAATACAGCTGTTTTTTTGAAAACGCGAAAGTTCGTTAAGGATCAGATCAGTTCAAATGTAGTTAAGTTTTGGTTCAGATAAGTTGAGTATTGAAAAGAACATGATATTTGTGTCACTAATAAATTTTGGGTTTGTTTATTGCTATATAGTTATCAGTATTGTGACGTATCTAGATACTTTTTGAGGGTCTAGTTAAGGGAGGATGGGAATGATTCAACCTCTTATTATAAAATCTTAAACTTTCGCGGCTGTTATGTTTATGTCAGTGACATTTACCACTCTGAAGATGCAAGCTGCAGTCTTGCGAAACGTTAGTTTGTTTGGGTTCACGAACGACAATACGGCAAAGGCGAAGTTCTACTTCTTGCGTTTTACCTCTCAAGGAGACACTAGGACCAAGCCTAAGAAGTCTGGGTGTTTAACTACGACGCGGTCTAAGCCGAAAGTCGCTTATAATCACAAACTCTTATTACTGCTTTTTTGGTATAACTTGCCAAAAATGAGTGTTTTGAAATATACGTCGTGGTATATCTCTTATATCTTTACGTTTATAAACCATTGCCTAAATTCAAATAGGAGTAAAATATTTTGTAGGACGGCATTTTTCAAAAAATCATGCATTTGATTGAATCTACCCTATTGAGGTACATTTATCACACAATAATGGTAGATACAACTATATGAAGTTCCAATAGTAATGTTAAGCAAAAGTATTGGTAAGAAAGTATTTATTAAAAATATAGAAATATGAATACATTACATTTGATATTAAAAACTAAAAACGTAAAAAAAAATATTATATTATTGTGTAGTTGGAAACAAAAGTGTCATTAGTGCAGTTCTACAAAATATTTCAGCTACTAAAACTAATGTTACAATTGTAGAAAGAAGAAGTACTGGCAGTGCCAAATGTTTCGGGCTTTGGTAGGCATCTTACAATATCTTCTCCGTTTAGAGTACTAATATCATTGACAACTGGATATAGAAAAGTAGTAGAGTTATTTTTTCGACAAAGAAACTTGATTTTGTAGTCATTCTCGTATTTTCTCTTTTTTGTGTGAAATTTCGGTGATACAAAGTCATCTTCTTCTATTAGCTGATCTGCTTCTAAAGATAAGGGAAATTCTTTAACTGATGAGTCATCGTTAGATACGTCTGCTAATTATATTTCTTCATTTGTTTCGTTATCAGTTTTTACTTGCATTATTTTCCGCTTTGTTTTTCTTGATAATGTCAATTTCTTTTTTTTGCTTTTACCATTTCTTCAATTTCATCTATAATTGGAGTGGAAGTATATATTTCCGATTTTGATTTTCTTCTGATATTTTGTTTCTTTGCATTGGTATTGATCTTGTCTAGCTTTGGATAGTTTTATGTCTTCAATGTTTAATTTATGCATTTTAGATTAAACCTCTTTGGAACATGAAAGTGCAGATATTTCTTTGGAACATAAACGCATATGTTTTAATACTAGTCTTATTGGTTGCCGTAATATCCTGTTCTACGATATCTCCACTGGCAACTTGTGAGTTAACTTCACTTATCTTATCTGTCACTGTACTCGCTATAAAGTTCTCATCAGAAAACGCAAGTAGATCTACGGGTGTATAAGCTGTTTTGGTGAGCTCTCGTAAATTTCCTATTCTAGTTTTCTTCGGGTTTGAAAGTAACCAGTCGTCAAAAGCAGCAGAAAACGCTGTCTTAAAAGAACAAAGACATCAATGTCCAGAAGTTGCATCATGTGTGTCGTTTAGGGCGGAAATTAGGCATATTCCAGAATCTTTACAAAATTTAATCGCATTGAAAGAAATGAGAATTTTCTTTGGAATAGTTTTTTAATTCTACAATATGTTGAAGTGCTCTGGGAAATAATTCTTTGGTTATCCAGCCTGACGTTCTCTAAAAAATTATAGATAGACAGGTGCCCCGGTAATATATTCTCCAGGTGATCGCACTCTTGGCACTAAATATACAGTCGCGGCACTAGGTTTCTTATCGCATTAACTATACCAAGGATAGTGACATTTTCTCCACGTTTACCGGAAAACACTTGCCACACTTGCTTTTTTTTGGAAACAATATTTACCGACTTCATTACAGTACATACCGGATTCGTCTAAATTGAAATTTTTTTCTGTCTTAAACTTGTGCTTTTCGAGAACTGCTGCGTAATTTAAAAAAAAATCATTCACTCAATTTTTGATAGAACTAGTAGCACGCATCATGCTGGTACTTTCTTTTTGATGTTTAGTCAAAAGCTAGTACTCGAATTTGTTTATAAGAAAGTTTGTAAGGTAAGTCGGAGCATTTCTTTATATAATTTACTAGGCGACCCTCATCTGAAATTGAAAATATTTCGATGCTGTATGCAACACCCAACAAACACAAGGATGTCCCGGGGACATGATTTTGCGGGTCACTGAATGCCCCAAAGTCATCCCATTTTAGATCTGTGTACGTCCTAGGGACATTCATGGGACGTTCTTTTGTCAGAAGTGTGTGCATCTCTACGATGTCCTTATAGGACATCCTTGCGTATCCGCAACGGGACGTCCCTTTTAGATGGCTGTAGAATATATACTATATATGTATATTATATTTTTATCAAAAAAAGTACCATTTCCAGTTAAAGTACATCTACTTTGTGGTTTTTTCTATTGTTTTTTTTTTATTCAGTAAGGAGACTTAACGTACTCCTCTGCGACTTGACGTAATAAATAAAAATAACTTTATCAAATAAAATACAAATTATTATTACATAAAACTATATTTTTAAATAATAATCCAAATTATATTCAATTAAAATAAATTTAGATTATTTCATTTTTTTATCTTCTCGATTCCGGCGTTCTTTGGCCCTCCTTAGCGAGTTTTTTATACTTTCTTCCCGATTTTTTCAAGTGGCGCCTGAAACAATGCAACTACATAAGAGATGGTAATCGTCATGTAGAGTCGATAAAAAAGTTAATACAAAAACTTATTTTGGTATTTCTATGTAATCAAAATTTTTATACGTTTCGCATTTACATTTCATCAGAGGAATGTGGTAAAAACAAAATTATTTCTAGACGTATTTTTAACTACCTAACTAATTATTGTGGAAATAGTAATACAATACGAGAAAAACGAACAGTCGTGAGATAACGTCACACTTTTAAACCTTTAATACAAAGAAAACATTTTTTAAATAATTTTTTGAGTAAAAAAATTTTTTTTTACATAAAATAAATATTTTCAATTCACCGCATAGGTATGCGCGCGAGATGGGGTTTTAAATCACCATTATTAATAATTGTGATCTTTTAATTTCAATAAACTTTTATTAATTTTTAGTAATTCAAAATAATAATTATAAATGATGATTTTTATACATTATAAATAAATACAAGCTACCAAAAACTTACCAAATAAATTTGTTTATGCACTAGAACACCCAAAAAACGTTAGATAATAAAAAGTACAGATAAATAAAGTAGCCAGAACACCAACAAAAACAGATACAGAGTGCAAACGGTGCAAACAGAGTGTACCACTTTAATATACCAAAGGAGCGTACGGATGTTGAGTAGGTACCAGAGAACAAGAAGGAAAGTGGGCACGCCCACTAAGTTTGCATATGTTTTTTCCCGCATAGGACATCCCATCGTACGTTCTTCATTGACATCCTGAGGACGTCCTATTAAAGACATCCTATACAGGTCCGTTTTAAAGTCCGGGATGTAAAGACATCATTTGGACATAAAACGAACGTCCCTGGGACGTCGTGTGTTTACTGGGCACAGACACAGACCAAAATTTTTTTGTCAAAAATACATTTTACTCTCTTATAAGAAAAGTATAGCGATCGCAAATTTTTTTCAAAATATTTTTATTGCATAATTTTACGTTTCAAGGTCTGAAGAAGAAAAAGGTATTTTTGACAAAAAAATTTTGGTGTCTGTGTGTAACGATGTACCCACGATAAGTCTCGAATCAAAAGTCTTAGTAACTTGAAATTTGGTATGGAGCTCACTTTTCATATTCTCTCAGTTCTATCAAAAGATGGGTCTGATAAAAAAACCGAAAGTGGGTGTATTTGCCATTTTTAACAGTTTTTCTTATATGATTTTGTACGTATGTAAATTATTTGAATTATTTTTACAGTTTCTTATAGAGCTAATTCTTCCTAACAATTTATTCAAATAATTTTTTTTCTAACATTAACAGTTTATTAGATATTTGATTTATAATTTAAAGTGAATTCCATATATAATCCTAGGTTCGAATCTTTTTTAGAAAAAATTCCATATCTTGAAGGGAAAACAAGAAAAATAACAATTTTTTTTTATATTCTTTTGACTTGTTTATATATGGAGTTCTGCATCTTATTTAAGTTATCTTTGGATGTACCCACGATAACTCTCGAACCAAAAGTCCTAGTAACTTAAAATTTGGTATGGAGCTGGTTTTTTATATTCTCTGTGCTTTGTCAAAAGATGGGTTTGATAAACAAACCGGAAGTGGATGTATCTGTCATTTTTAACAATTTTTTTAATATAATTTTGTACGTATGTAAATTATTCGAATTATTTTTACATTTTCTTATAGAGATAGTTCTTCCTAACAATTTATTCAAATAAAATTTTTTTGAACATTAACAGTTTATCAGATATTTAATTTGTTATTTAAAATGAATTCACAAATATAATATAGTTCTGAATCCTGCCTGCGACGATTTTTTTTACTGATTTACTAAAGGGGTAAGTAATATCGAAGCACACAAATATAAGGGTTAGTCGATATGATCTTAATGAAATCGAGGAGAAAAATTTCAAAAAAATTATAGCATGCTAGGAAGTCAATACATACGTGTACATATCACTTCAAAATGGTTTTATGACAACATAACCATAAAAGGATATGTAGACATTCCTTCTACATTCCTCATACGAAAGTCGTGTGGTGACCACAGTTTCAGGAGACCTTGAAACGTAAAATTATGCAATAAAAATTTAAAAAAAAATGATTAATGGTTAAATTAAAACGAAATTTTCGTACAGTGATCAAGAATATTCATACGTTATACGGAAACGTTTTTTTAACTATAGCTTATGCAACAAATTATACATTCGCGTATTAATCATTTGAGTTGCCTTACTTTTTTTAATTTAAAATGGCGGAGTTCCAGAAACATTTTTCTCTTTCATCAATAAATAAAAATGAAAGAAAAATCAACAACTTGAAATACAATTTATTTTAATTTAAGTCTAGTCTTTTCAGTAATATCTGTCACAAACGACAAAGAAGTTTAACTTCAATCGCGCGTAAAGATTACACGCACTTAAATTTTTTTAAATGATGAACGATTTTTCTGTGTTTTCTAAGTACAGTATACACATGTAGAAACTTATTTCATCTATTATTAAGCTGCGACAACACTAAGCAAACAGCTGTTGGTATCATGGCCAATCGTCTTTACAAAGAATAAATTCCATTATTTCAATTAGATCTTCTAAAATATAACTAAACTGACAACATGTACTGTGACTTGTCTATAGTTTTGTAAATGATGTATCAATTAGACAAAAATTGAATTTAGAATTGCTGGTTTAAAGTCATTTAGTATTTGTCAAACCAATATTAGTGCCATGATTGCAAGAAAAAACATTTTAGAATTGAAGCAGATACCCGTCAAGTCATATGCAATACAATCTCAAGAATATCACAAATCATCAGATTGTTTGCTTTTTATGACATCAAAGATAACAACTAAAAAACTTTTTTCAAAACGCTGTCTATTTGAACCTTCTAATAATCATAAAACCAACAAAATTGAATAACATTTTGTTAAGAAAGAGATTGAAGTATGAAGTGCTGTAACGAATTTCAAAACTAGCTTATTTAAAACTAATTACTTACACGTAATTTAGAACTAATTTTTATAAACGCAACTAATTTTTAATTAAACTAACCAGTAAATTATAACGATATTTAAGAAAAACAACTTTCAAGTAATGTATATATGACTATCCCTCGATATTTATAAACATGGTATTTATTTAGATACTTTTTATATTTTTACTTTATCTGATCTAGAACTTTCCATCGTTTGTGACAATCGTCTCGAAGTTTTCAAAGAGTTCGGGAACGCTTTAATACTAATTGTAATTGTTATATCACTACATCTTTGAATGACGAAGAAATAATTTTTACTACATTGTCGTACTCTACATATAAAACCGCAATGAAAATAGAAGAATTATCATTGTTTTTGTCTAAATAATCTATGATGTGAATATGATTATAATATAAACATAATGAAGATTTGATATCAGTATTTCTATTTCTTATTAAGATTGAAAAAAAAGTTATATAAACTGCTGGCTCATGTCATTCCTGAACTGCTAGAATGTAATATACACATTAGCGTGCCACCGTTGGTCGTGGACGTTATGCAATTTTTTTACAGGTAATAAATCAATAAATAATTACATGACAACTTAAATTTTACATGTAAATCACAAAGGTACATTTTTGGAATATCTTAATTGAAATCAATGTTTAATATATTAACATTGTGAACAAACTATTTATTCTAAATCGGAACCATTGGTAAAGTATTGGAGATCATCCAACGCTCTTAGGATAAATAGATACGCAATGAATAGTGTCAGAACCTTTATCACCTCAACGGCATGTGAATCGAAAATGTTAAGGGCATGCTTTTGGCACACAAAGATAGTTTGAAGGTGAATTAGGTCGTTCCTTTAAAAGTATCAGAAAAGTGATACAATCTGTGCGTAAAAACAAAATAAGAGTATTTTTTATCGTTTGCTTTATATTTCATTGTGTCTACAAATTAATTAAGTCATTAATAAAGAAAAATTAATAGATTGTGTTAAAGCTTAGTTTGTAACTGACTGACGTTCTTACTCTATGAATTGTGGAGCACGCA
This sequence comes from Aquatica leii, assembly GCA_035610365.1. Lineage (NCBI taxonomy): Eukaryota > Metazoa > Arthropoda > Insecta > Coleoptera > Lampyridae > Aquatica > Aquatica leii. The sequence continues at coordinate 56,337,832 of CM069432.1, forward strand.
TACACTTGCATTTTTACGAAATTAACACGATTAAAAAAAACGTAGAATTCCAACTTTATGAATATATCGATTAAAATTAATAAAACTTAAAGGATAAAGGTTGATATTTATTGATAGCAAACCCACTCTCCTACCGATTGTAGCATGTGAGATGCTCCAAATACGTTGTTATTTTTATCAGTCTCATTTTATCAGATACACGATCGCGTTGTAGTTTGTTGAAATCAAAAATAATATTAAGAACTTTATTCCTTCCCATTACAAGAAAGAGAAACAAAACGTAATAGAAAAAGAAAGCGAGAGAAGTACGATCATTGTTATCGGTTGCTACTGTTAATTGAACGTGAGATCTATCGGCGTTAGTACACAGGCGGTTAAAGCGCTTGTCTTTAGATAGTGTCCAGATGCCTGAAAAGAAGAAGAAACGTTCTAAAAAAAGTGGAAAAGAAAAGGAAAAGGAATTAAAACCAGTGTTTGAAATTGGTGAGATCGATCTAAATAAACCTCTTAAAAATCGTTTTGATCCGAACGATCCCGTTTTATTTGATTTGACATTGCCTACTTTTGAAAAAGATTTCTTAGATCAAGAGCGTGAACGAGTGGATAAACTCAACGAAAAAAAATCTAAAGAAGAATTAGTGATTGATAGACGCAAAAAAGAAATTAAAGCAAAAGTGAAAGAAATTTTAAAAATACCTCCACCACCAAAGTACCAGCCTATCGAACCAGTTAGAAAGAGCGAAAAGTTAAAAGAATACGAAAAACAAATACGAAAAGGTAAATTTTTCGACGTAGACCATAAGAAATTTTTGAATAAGTATTTGTTGCCGTCAGATTTCTTTTGGAAAGAATCGTATGTGTACAGAAATACTTTTGATTCGGTGGGGCTCGAGCGACACCTAATTTGGAAATCTGTTTATTAGTGGACACTTACTTAGTGTACCCTTGTCCACAATCGTACGACGCACTTCGAACTGCAACTGCAACGATCGAGCTTAATAATCACTTAGTTTTGATTTTATTTTAAAATATTTGTGTTTGTTTTAGTTTTATTTATAATAATTTACAATTTATTGAACAACTTTACAACGTTCAATTAGTGAAACCAAGTTTAAATTTATCGAGTTTAATCGTGGAACACCATGACTATCAACGTTAAAATTTCGCTTTGTAAAATTACAAGAGCAAGCAAACTTTTTCAACGGAATTATTACCTACCATTATTAAAACCTTTATCGCCAAAAGATGCTCTGAGACGAAAAATTATTACCGGTCAAAATGTTCTCGGTTCAAGAATTGAACATTACATCCCTACTTTGGAAGCTTATGAAGAAAGGATGGCTAAAAGAAAAAGAAGACCCAAAGGTGTTCCCGTAATTAAAAAACGCGTTCGAGTAAGTTCTCGACTACGATATGTAGCTCCATTTTTTGACGACGATATGGAGAATCACACTTTATTAAAAAATATATGTGCTAAGAAAGGAAGAGGAAAAGGGCAATATTACTGTTATGAAGTTACCGATAAAAATTGCGCTCTTGTTCTTCCTTTTCAAATGGAGAAATGTATAAGAGATAAACAGATTATCGATGTTATTATGGCACAAAGAAGTGAAAAAATTGTTGTGAGACTATCTACAGGAGAACGCGTCACTATGCCTTTAGCAAAATATGAAGGAAAAGGTCCTTTGTATAGAGGATCTGGCTGGACTAAAGAAACAATAGAAGAAGAGCATCACCACGGCAAAGAAACATTTTCATTGGCTAAATTGTTTGAAGCAAAAGAGCAAGGCGTAGAAGAATGGGAATTAGAAATGATGCGATTAGCTAATAAAAGGAAGAAGAAGTTAAAAGGAGAAGACTCTACAGACTGGAAAGAAATGTTGTCGGGCTGTCTAGAAAACATGGACTGGGATAAGTTTGAAGAAGATACTAAACAAATCATAGATGAAAAAGATGAAATCGTTGAAAGCGAGGATATACCCATGGCTGTAGATAACATGGAAAAAACTATGCACGTTAACGAGAAATTAAAACAGGGCGGAGAAGAAATATTAGCCCAGTTACCTACTATGAAAGAAGTTCCAGAAGTAATAAAGGTTTTAGATAAAGGTGAAATGTGTGAACTACAAGAAGTATCTGGTATGCGAGTATCACTAAGTGATGGACATACCCGTTTCGTAGCTGGTCAAATGGTAAAGGATGACGAAAATGAGATGTTTGTTCCTGGTCAAACAATAATGAATCAAGATGGCAATAGCGAATACACTCCCGGTATAACTATTTGCATAGATGATGAACCGACTTTGATTCCTGGCTTAGTAATGGGCGAAGAAGCAACTGCTCCGTTGTTTCTTCCAGGCGATTCTACTATCACAGAAGATGGACAATTGCAGTTCGAAGCAACTGAAGAAGATTTACCCCCAAGGCCAAAAAGTCCTACTCCCGAAAGTTCCCCAGCTTCTTCTTCTCGTTCTCCATCACCTGCTCCAGCTCCAACTCCTAAGCCCAGGAAAAAAGAAGAACCAATTGTTATACGTCGGCGTAATATACCAGAACCTGAAGAACCAGTTAAAAAGGAAAAAGTCAAAAAACGACCACCTGTAGAAATGAAGATAAAAGAAAAAACTCCTCCTAAAAAAATTATTCGAGAGTTTGTTGCCCCTGTTGAAGATCCTTTGAAAGCGTTTGAAGAACGACGAAGACAACAAGAAGAGGAAGAGAAAAAACGTATGAAAGAACACGCAGAAGAAAGAAAACGAAACGAAGAACGAAAAGTAGATAAACTCCGTCTTGAAATTCGGCAAAAATATAGAAATATGAAGTTTGAAAATCCTCCTCCTTACAAGCCTATAGAACCAGTCAAAAAAAGCAAACAGTTGGAAGAGCTTGAACAAAGCATTCTCAAGGGCACTTTCTTTGACGATGAAAATACACGAAAAATTATGGAAAACGTTAGAAATGCTAACAGGTTTCAAAGAAACACCGTCGGTTATAGTACAGGATTTAATAATTACGTAGGCTTTGGTTTTAGAAAGTATAATCTTGTTGATTCTGGTTCGAGGACACTCGGCGTAACCCGTACATATCGAGTATTAGTATACTAAGAGACGCGTCGAGACGCCGGCTCCGTTAGTGGTGCCATAGCCGTTATAACAAGCGACGGTACGCGCGAGCCGCTCTTTAAATTCGTGGGTATAATATTGAATTGTGCTTTAAAAATTAATTTGGCTCACAGTTATTGCAAAAATTAATTTTTTCTTATAATAATTGTGTATTTGTAAAACATAAGAAATTAAATAAATTGCATTGTAATCCGGTTGTAAAGAAAAAAATTGTATAAACGTTGTATTGATTAGTGAAATAAAGTGCTATTTGGCAAAGTGTACTTAATAAAAACTCGGTTAAAACAATTAAAATAAATAATTTCTATTAATAGAAAAATTATTAATAATTGTAATTCAAACATTCATAACAATGAATTATATTTTATCATTTTGTAAAATCACTGCGGCAAGCAAATTATTCTCAAGAAATTTTTATTTACCTTTATTAAAGCCTTTAACACCACAAGATGCCTTAAGAACATTCCGAATAACGGGTAAGTGGTTACTCGGTTCAAAAATTCAACATTACATACCCACGTTATTAAATCACACCAAAAAACGGTCAAAGAAAGAAAAAAATTATGGCAAAATTAAACATCAGCACATGGAAGAATTTTGTTACATGGCACCCGTGCTTGACCCGGACAATATTGAAAGTCACAAAAATTTGTGTAATATATTAAACGGTAGAAACGGTAAAGGAGCATTTGTTTACACGGTAGATGACAAAAATTACAATTTAGTTGTAAACGCTTCCATTGAATTTGCGATACGTAACGGTGATATAATCGACGTGCTAATGAGTCAAGGAACTGATAAAGTTTTAATTAAAATGAGGGATTTTAAGAAAGTTCCCGTAGAAATTCAACCGTACCTAGGTGATAGCGATTTATATAAGGGCGAAGGTGCCACAGCTAAAGAAGATGAAAGATTTCATCATCATGGCAAATTAACAATGAGTATTGCAAAAATCTTTGAAGATTTAGAACGCAAAGAGGAACAATGGGAAAAAGAATTAAAGCGTTTAATGCTAAGAAAAAAACGCTTGCCTGTTGAAGGGACAAAAGAATGGAACCAAATGCTAAAAGCTGCTACAGCAAACATGGATTGGAAAAAATACGAAAAACAAGCTAAAAGAATTGTGCAGTATATAGAAGAACCTATTGTCGAATATCATATAGGAATGGAAGTTGATTTTGAGAAAACTAAAAACGTCGAAGAATTATTAAAATCCAACGGGAAACATATTACCACACAATTACCCACTCTTTCAGAAATTCCCGAAGTGATAAATTCTATGATAAATGCTACTTTACACGAATTCAAAATTGATTCAAACGACGAACAAGAAGAGAAAACAATTAGCGGCGTTAAAGTAACTTTGTCATCAGGAAAAGAAGTTTTTGTTGTAGGTCAAATGGTAAAAAGCGAAGACGGAGAAGTATTTGTTCCAGGTCAGACGCTAGATAGCGAATTCGGAACGGAATACACACCTGGAATTACAATTTCTCTTGATGAAGAACCGACGTTAATAAAAGGATTAATAGTTGGCGACGCCGACAATAAAAACCCTATGTTTGCACCTATTGAATCGTCAATTACTGAAGCAGGTCACTTATCGTTTACAGTAACAAAAGAAGAACGTGTAAAATATAAGCCTAGAAAAGTACCCGTCCGAAAGGTCGTCAAAACACTTAACGAAAACCCCGAAGATAATTACGAAGAGTATTATTACGACGATGAGGATTTTGTAGAAAACTTGATAACAACAAAAAAGCGATTACGACGGGTAGTTAAAACGCGTAAAATTGTTCCACCGGGTTGTGTGTATAGTATTGAAGAAGCGGATACTTATGAAGAAGAGGAATACTCTGATTATGAAGAAGTAGATGACGACGAAGAAGCAAATGAATGTGAACAAGAAAATGAAACGGCAAATATAGTAGAGGAAGCTGTTGAAAATGGTGTAGATGAAACGGTTGTTACAGAAAGTGAACCAACGCTGGAAGAAATAATCGAACAATATAAAAATTCGGTAGATCCTCGAATACAAGTTTATCGCGAACAATTGGAAGAAGAACGTATGTGGTTAAAAGCGATCGATGCCAAAATTACGGAATTAATAGTAAATATTGAAGCAAAGACAGAGGATGTTAAAGAAAAATTAGAAGAACTACGTAACTTAACTGTAGTTAAAGAAATCGACCCAATTTCGACAGCGACAATGAAGGACGCTTTAGAAATAGCTACTAAAATTACTGACCATCTAAAAGATGCAAACGTTATCTCTGACATAATGTTGACGATGGCACGCCGCGTTCTAACATTTCCAGATAAAAATAGTATTAACATTGAGAATATAAATAACCCTAACATAATTAACGCTAATATTAAAACTGACGAGCAAAGTCAAAGCGAGAAGTTAAAAATAACTCTTAAGACGGCATTGGTCGCTGCATATAATGTGTTTAAAAATAGACCTCAAGATGAAGTTTCCGCATTAAAAGCTATCGGGACCGTGTTAACATTAGCGTTGGAAGATCAACCTCAATTAATGGTGGAATTATGCGAGACTATGAAAGATCCATTAGAAAGAAATGAAGCGTGCGTTCAGCTATTAAAAGAATTATGTTTAAAACGACGGAAAGATAAAATAAAAACTTTGAAGTTAGTCGTAAATGAGAACGAAAAAGAAATAAAAGACGATGTTAAAGCTATCGAAAAGTTTAAGGACGTTTTAGATAAACAAGGTGATATAATAGGGCCAGCTTTTAAAAAAATTGCTAAAAATAACATATTGTTATTGAAAAAAGTTGTTGAACTTGTTAAACCCGAAGTGAAACACGTAAAAACTGAGGATTACGCTACGACCGCTCTTGAAGATGCAATTGTTAAAGCGGTCAAAGACTCAATTGATGATAGTTTAAATGAATTTATTAAAAACGCCAAACATAATGATATAAAAGACTTTGTTGCTGAAGCTGTCAGTTTTGCACAGGTGTTAGGATTAAATGCACTTTCACACGATCTCATTAAATTACCCGTCACTTCTAAATCTAGTTTAAGCAGTGACAAAGCTTGTTTAGCATTTTTAAGACGTATAATGTTAATTAGAAAACTAGCCGAATACGATCATGGACAGACTGCGGCTCTAAAAGAACTAAAGAAGAATCCAGAGTTTGGTAAGAAGAATCCTAGAATACGCCAATTAATAAAAGAAAGTGCAGCTTTAGCTTCGCATTCCAGTTTATTAAAGACATCAAGTCAAATACCGGCAAAATTAATGGAAGAAAATAATCACATAGCCCTTGAGGATTACTTAATTCAAAAATGCCGTATTTTATTTCCAGTTTTAGTTACAAAAAATAGACGGCAAGTGATTATACCTCAAGAACTTACAGATGATGTTATGGAAGGACGAATACCATATACGTTAGTTGACGAAGATGGAATCAGTACTATGAAAGTTATACCAAAACTAAACAGAAGAAATTTTTCTCAAAAAGAAGATAACTATTCTTTTGGATCTCCCAATAATAAGTATTCAAATAAAAATGAAAAATGGGCTGAAGTACCAAACTTTGGCAATAAGGATGTAAGAAATCGTGTTCGCAAATTACCTAATTTTTCTAACCATAATCGTAGAATGGCTGCATGAATCTTTAGTATGTTAACGTGTGATTTTTGTCTTGTTCCCCCATGTTTTTAACTTGTTTTGTGTAAAGTGGAGAAAATGTGTAGTTATTAAACTAAAACTGTGACAAAATAAACCTGAACTGTTAAAGTACGACTAAAGTCTTGCTACAGAAGTGATACTGAGGCACGGTGAGTTCTGTCTGCTTTTAATAACTACTCCAAAACAATAACAAAAAATATGTAATAAACTAGACGCGCTTTATTTCCATTTGAAATATTAAATGTGTTTGGACATTTTGTTAAGTACGGCACATAAAATAAATTATAAACATCTTGAAACTGATTTAGATTTGGAGCGTAACCAGCAGATGAGCGTTAAATTAAAAGTAAAAGTTGACTGTGCCAATGTTTAAAATTTGCATAATCTCAATTCAAACTGACGTTGAACAAAATAATAAAAATATCTTTTGATGCAGATGATGTTAAAAAAATAATTGCGACAGAAACAAGTTAAATAAATTTGAAATCATCTTTGATCTACGATATTTTTGTATTATAATTTACAATGTCTTTAATTTTTATTCGATTTTTAATAGCTTCGCAGATAACTAATGTAATTATGACGTAAATTACTTCTAAAAAAATTAATTCTAAATTTAAGAAATTAGATTCTACACTACAAAGTGCGTAGGTAGTGTGTAAAACCTTTTTTTTTCGAAAAAGCAAAGATATTTTAATTCATTAAAAAAGTGTTTTCCAAAGATTCATATATGTATGCACTTGATTTTTTAAAACACTTTTCAAACTTAGTTCTGCTTTTTTGAATTAGTTTCTCGATGATACGTTGACATGTTCTTGTGATTCTGAGTGTGTCAATATATTATCTAAAGCTACGCGTAGAGATTTGAATTTTATGTTTGTTTTACGAAACAGTTAGTATTGCGAGTAGATTAAAAAAAATATGTACTTTTAAGGTAAAACAACCTTCTAAAAACTCGTCAGCCTAGGAAATGGCAAAAACCTATTTATGCGCTGTACGATAATTTTATAGGTTAATGGTATCTAAATACTTTATTGAACCCCAAAAAAATAACTGTTCTATCTTTAAATAAAATATAACAAGAATTGACCCGCAAACAGAATGGGCATTAATCGTAGTGATGAAGAAATTAAGACGATTTGGCTACAACAGCTAAAAATACGTGGGAATGTCTCGTAGAATATATGCTTAAAAATGCAAAAGGAATGTTTACAAAACATTAATATATATGATCAGCAATATTATATTTTAAATTAAGCAGTTGTATTTTCTAGATACGATTTGTAGGAATTGAAAACATTTTGGTTGTTTATGTGCTGCAATGAAATAGACTGATTTTTACTATTAAAAGAACCGTTTTCTGGACCATTAGAATGTTACAGAGAATGTGCAGATTTTAGTTAACTGCTAGCATGAGGACTAAGAAATAATGTTCAATTTTCAATAAAACTACGTAGTTCTAAAAGCTACATTAAATTACCTTAAACATTTATTTGAATCGAAGCAGCGATAAAAGTGAATCGACATTTTAGTATAATTACATTTTTTGTATTCCGGCATAAAAGAAAATTTATGAAACATTCATTATTTTAAACAAAAATTAGACTAGCAGTGCAAACTCTTTTAGACAATAGACTTTTCATAGCGAAAACTTGCCGTACCTCTGATTGAAAAACTACATAAATTACAAATTTAACTTTGATGTCTTGAATGATAAATGGTGACTTAAAAATAAAATATACATAAAACATTTTGTTGACGAAGTATTTATTGGAATTATAACATTTCTTTTAAAATACAAAAAAAAATTAATGACTTGGATGAACCTGATGGGATGTTATGAGTGTATTTATGTCCGGCTCAATGTTTATGAGTAGCAACCGTAAATCGCCACGAGTACTAATTTCTAGTGGCCTTTTTTTTTGTGATGAGGCTCATAACGGCACTGAATCCACGTTCTACCAAATAGGAAGACGAATACGCAATTTAAATATTGGTTTCAGCTCTTCATTTGTGGTTAATTCAATAAGTTGCTCCTGTATTAGTATGTATTCATCTGGATTTGTGCTTTGAGTTTGACTAATTGCAAAAGGATTCTACACTCAGTCGGCAATATCCAAGTGAAGAATGTCGTCAAATCTTTGCTTACGGTCAGAATAAAGCGCCGTTAAGTGTTGATAATAAGCAAACCAATCTTCATCTCTGCAATTTTGAAAGATTTGGAAACTGAGAACATTATCTTCTTCCCAAGTTTTGCTTGTACAGCAAAAGTTTTGCAACAAACACAGATATTACACTTTTAGTTTTGATTAAATTTAATTTGTCATCTTGTAGTTTCAAATTAGTCTCGTTAAATCTGGCAAATAAATCAGTCATATAACCGATGTCAATTTTTGATATAATTAAATTGTGCCGCATATGATTGTCTTTCCTCTCTAGGAATTCCAACATCGAAACGATTATAGTCATCATCATTTTCCAAACAAAGTTGAGCAAATAATCTCTCATTTAATGCATTCCTTTATTAACTGCTCTACTGACATCATGTATTTGATTTGATTCATGCAAACGCTCACTAAGTTTTTTTGCGACCAAATGATGTCGATGAATGACACAATGTACCGATACATTTGGTATAGTTTATTTTAAGTATGCCAGAACGTCTCGGTGTCGTCCTATTATTCCCGGAGCATTGTCAGTAGCAACCGAGATGATATTAGTCAAGGGTATAGCTTTTACGTCAAAAAATCTTTTGAATTCAGTAAATAACGTTTCACTTTTTCATCAGTTTCGAAACATTTAACAAACAACGATTCTTGGGAAAATTTTTCATTTTTTACAAATCTCACATAAGCTATAAGTAAAGCTTCGTTTCTTGGTAATGTTGACTCGTGAAGCTGTATAGAGAATTCAGATGTTTATAAGTAGTCGCGTTTTCTACACACTGAACCATTTTGTCGATCCTTCTTCGTACAGTATCATTACTTAGTCGAATTCTTTTTATAAAATCAAAAGCTGGTTTGTGCAAGACGGTGCGTATTACTTCACTTACAACTGGTAGAATAAGTTTTTTACCAATAGTATGTGGCTTTTCGGACATTGCAATCATTAAAGAATTATTATAAAAAGCACGCAGTTCATCGTCATCTCTCTTAGATGTTGTCCCTATGAAAAAACGTTAAATCCTTATCTATTTTGTCAACTATGGTTTTTTATTGAATTTTCCTTAAGCTTAAAAGGTTGTATTGAATCGTTTGACATTGTTTTATTACATAAAAGGCACATAGGTAAAGTACTATTTTCTGGTGACTGAAGAAGTCATATTTCATAAATTCAACACTATATTGTCTGCATTTTTTCTTTGGTTCACTCATATTGTTATCTGAAAAAGAAGGACTCAACAAGATATAGCAAAATATACATATCAAAATTTTTATTTGCAAAAATCCACTGTTAATTATAATATTTTTTTTAATGCAATGTAACGCTCTCTTGAATTAATTATTTAAGATGTGAGAATAAAATTTTATGTAAATGTCACATATTGTGTAGGTAGTCACTGTGTACAAATTAATTTTTCAAGAAAAATAAATAATGTAGAAATTAACAACAGAATATAATAAATACCTACAGTAATATACAGTAATTTCAAACATTCGTGGTTTCGGTTATTCGCGGAAGTAAACAAAATAACCAAAAATATAAAATAGTAAGCTATAACTTTAGGGTGCATTATATTAAATTATAAAGTCCAATATGTCTAACTTATTTTACAGGATCATTAGCAATATATTCTTTAGAAACAGATCTATTATAAAAACTTACAACCCCTCTTAAATTTTTATAAAAAAAAATCCTTAATGACTGTTAAAAGATTACTGCACTGATAACTTCCATATTAATATTGATACATATGTCACAATTTTTAATTTTATATTAAACCTTGCGAGGACTTCCTGACGTTCTTCAAGGATTCCCAAATCAATTTTAATTTTTCACGAGCTCTCATAATGATTCTGGATACCCCTGGGGTCCGTAGGGATGACTTTGGGAACTACTAGACTAGGTAAACAAATTTTTATAAAAAATATTTACCAAAGTCAAGTTAAAAAAAAATTGTCACATAAAAACTATAGACTCTGATGATTTTGATCATAGATATTACAAGATGCAGAGTAGGTATGCAAATACTATTTTTTTTTAAGTTATGCTGTTAGGTCTAATTATTAATTACCATTACTACTTTTATAGTTTAAAATTAAAGCAATTAAAACTGCTAGAGAATAATTTACCCATCTGAAAATCTATTAGTTGTTTTTAGATTTTTTTATCGGAGTTTTAAAAACCTGTAGATAACAAATTTAAAATAAACATTTGTAAAAAATTAGATACTCGTTTCATTACAATAAAAAAAAATAGAAATGTGTTTAGGTTCCGTCAATGATGTATACGTATTTATTTGGGTTCTTAAATCTAATATCAGACGTGCATAAAAGGCAAGTCAAATTCGTGTCTGTCAAATTAGCAGGACATTCTACAAATTAAAAAAAAAATACTTAGTTCTAATAGCACCTTATAGTTCACAGCTTCTGATAAAAAGTTAAAACAATTTCGCATCTCTAATGCAAAAAATTTGAAATTGAAAAACTGCAAAAAGTGCTCAGCAGGTTTTTACTAAATGCTAAGCGTAAATATAAGACATTGAATAAAAATAGTTAACTAATAAAATATTGATCTAAAATTGCACATGTATGGTTAACTTGAACAGAACTATTCATAACTTTTGTCAAAAATGGTAATATTCAGTGCGCTTTAGTACTTTACCGAGAAGAGTGTCGTGCTGGGCTTGTGGAATTGTCACGACATTCTTTCAATCTTGATATTTTAATATAAAGAATGTGAAACTTTTGTAAAAATGTTTATAAAGCATAGAGCTCTTGCAGATCTGCTAAAGTTAAAAGCTGATTATTAAAACTGCGCAAAATCTTCAGTACGACACATTTTCACTAAACGGCGGGAATATTAGAAACTGTTAATTGGTAAAATATCGATCTGAACTTGTACACATATACTTAACTTCAGTGACCGCTTCTCCATTAGGTCATTTGGTCATGAGATATTAAAAATTGTAAATATTTCTAAATTCTTAATACAGCGCAATATATTCGAAAGCAAACTCTTGTCCAAGTGTTATGCAAAAGAAAACGTGTTTTTAAAGTTTTCATATCGCAATGACGCTCTATTGATCACCAGCAGCCTCTGCTTAACTTAAACAAAACGATCCAGAACTCTAAAAATGGTAATATGCGCGTGTTACTACTTTAGAGAGACATTATGTCGTATCGGATTCGCGGTTACCGAAGTTACAATTTCTCAATTTTGTTTTTTTAACATAAGGGATGGGGAAATGTTTATAATTTTTATTGGAAACTGTAGAACTATGAAAAGTGCTATTCGAGCAAAAAATGCTACTAATCAAATTTAGATATGATTTAAATAACATTTATTAAATGATTTAAAATTAGTAATTGCAAAACAATCGTTTCATGTGACTATTTCGACAATGATATAAACAGAATCGGTATGCATCTATCTAACCTTCACAATCAGCGGTTGAAAGGAATTTATTTGGCTTCAAAAAGTAAGAATAAATTTGTCAATGCAGTTCTAGCAATCTCTTCTAGCCTTAACTCAGTTTTAGTTGAGTGGTGAATATAAATAATTTATTAAGTGTCCTGTTTTAAAATTACGCAGGTTGAGTTCAATGTTCTTTTCTTTTGACGCCCTATATTCATTTCATTTTTTTAAAACTTTTTAAAATGTTATTTTAACCTATACCTATTATTGTATTTACTCTGCATGTAATGTATTTAAGTATATTTTGTTCTTGACAATTTTTGTTGGTTTTATTATTTTATGTACTAAATGAATTTTAGCAGTTGCATGTGTGCACGACTTGTTTTCGAAAATGAATTAGTATTAGTTTATGTAGAAATCATCTTACAAATTTTGCAGATTGGTTACTTTATAAATTGTAATTTAGTAAACTACAAAAGTTTTGTTACTATAATTCAATTTGTAAAATTTTGTTTATATAAAATAATTAATTGTATTTTTTCTTGGCAAGAATATTTGTGTTTTAGTCAAAAAATATACTGGTGTTACTGACAAGTTATTAATACAGTTACATTTCAAATAATAGTACGTTATACAGTATTATAAATAGGATTTGGGTTATCGACTGCTGTTCTATAAAATAAAATTGATTTACGTTTTGTTTTTGACGTCAACACTGACGGTTCCGTTTTTTAATGTTCGGTGCACTAGTATTTAGTAGTTAACAAATTTATATTATATTTAAATAGACGGTTTGTGATGTACATTTCAAACACTTAATAGTTTAGTACACTGAAAAATGTTTGCACTGTTTTATATTCTGCGGGTACTTTTTTTGCAATAATAGCAAGATTTTTATCAGAACTGCTTTTGTACTATTTCTCGTGTCATTTAAAGTCTGGCAATATTTTAATATAGACATAAAGATGATTTTGATTTTGTTGCCTGTAAGATTAAAGCCTTATTATAGGTGTTTATATATAAGTGTACAACTGCCTCGGTAAACAGAAAAGCCTCATATTCACTATCGCATCAACGGCAACCCGGAACGGGAAGTATATAAATATATTTCAATTTATGTTAGTTTTCTAGTTATTAAATATTTTAGATATTTATCAAATTTTAAATAATAACGTTGTTTGCAAACAAAAGAAAAGACTGTTTTGTCTATATGTATTATCATTTTAGTTATATATTCTCACATCGGACAAAAAAATATGGATATCAAAACTGTCAAATGTAAATGAAACATTTGTGCGATTATATAGTAATTGTACAAATCTTGTACAAACACTATAAATATAAATACAATGATTGTCAATATAAATAACTACAATTTGTTTAAGTTTCTTCTTATTGCGTCCAGCTCATATTTTCTGGTCTTAGAAAAAGTCTGTTACTTTGTTGTAATAAAAATTTGATCGCAAAATACTACAATCAGTCTCAATATAAAAATATATAGAAAACAGGTAATACAAAACAAAAATCTTCCAAGAAAATTATATCTTACCAACGATCATGGAAATAATTTGATCACGTAAACAACTTTTATAAAGACGTCTATAATTTTTGTTTATTAACAACTTAATGTAATATGCTACTTAAATCAAACTTCAGTGTTATTACATGTATTTTTAAATTAAAAACGGTGATTACTAATCTGCAAATTGTAATGGTGTAGTTTGACGCCCACAAAATAATTACCTTCGTTTTTAAAATTATTAGTAGCATCTTAAAAATGTTTATAGATAGATGGCTAACGTAGATGCTGTGTATGTACTTCTCTAAAATTAAAATAAACAGGATGTTCTGTAATTAAAATAGCTTATCATTAACACGTTCATTTACTAATGGCTATTAAAGTCAATCAGTTATTAGATAGATTCTTTGAGATGGAAGAAACTGAAGTTAACTTTTGATTGATATAAGTGAATTTCAGTGTGTGTGAAAATTTTTGTAGAATCTTTTAATTACTTTAATTACTTAGCAACACAATAAAATATTGAAAATTAAATAATTTAAGTCTATTTTTAATTAAGCCTATTTTGTGGTGTTTTGGTTTAGTTGTTTCCTGCGTTCATGTCAAAAATTAAAGTAAAATGGAATTACCAAATCCAAGACATTTGTAGAATTCAGGTTTCCACGAGTTTAAACATATTCAGATTTCAGGCTCTGAAGATGTCTACGGCGAGGTTTGTTAAAATCTTTGCAAACAGTTTTACACACAAAATTTATTTAGAAATAAATATTGCAGTGACGTAGGATTTCAGTTAGGGGGGGGGGTCCGGTTAGAATATTTGTTTTACCTTATAAATAGACTAAAAGGTTTGAAACTCCCGTCTGGTTTTATTGCAAGCATCATTTCCATAAATGTTTTCGGAGCGGTCTGGATCCTCAGGATCCCTACTCTGGCTACGTTACTGAATATTGTAATTCATGACAATTGTTTGGCGCAACGTCTGTAAAACTGTTCAGGAAAGTTCAAACACAAACAATAAAAAAATTCAATTCAAAGTTACAAACGGTTTTTGGGATTGCGTAGCAAAGGCGTAGTTCTGAGTACCCAATACAACCCTTAAATCCGGAGATGTGCATTGTTTTCTTAGTTTTTTTACAAATCACGTCAGTTTCTAGTCGACAAATTTTGAAGCTAAAGTGAATATACTACTGGAAAATTAAAAAAAATTAATTTAAGTTTCTGTAGTTGTCATTGTACGAAGAATAGAAATACAGTTGAGATAGTTATTGTAGTGACTTGTTCATTTTGACCTAATATGATTTTGTGATTTGTAAAATGAAATTTATTAAATTTGTTCACCTTACGGTCAACGTCGTTCATACAAAATGAAATTTATGTGATCGACACATTACTACATACTACACTACATACTTACAACCACACATTACTATTAAATAATTAAATGTATTTAAAATTCCATACAGTGTGACATATTTGAATAAAGTAGTTGCCTTTAAAATTTGTGTTTGTGTCGCATTTAATCTTCGAGAGATTAAAAAAGTATTTAATCTTTTATGATTAAAAATAACATTTTATTTCCTAAATTATACAAAAGTATTTTTTGACTACAGACTGCAAATAATATATACTGATGTGTGCAAATTTCATTATTGTTGACAAATAGATAAAGACGTCAAAAAGTCTAGTGTTGTAGCACTGTTGGTTGAGATGTAAGATAAAATTAATTTTGTAGATAAAATCTTTTGGCTACAACACACAAGTGACTTGTACATTATTACTTACTACATACAGATTATCTATTTTTTTTAACGTGAAGGAGAGAGACAAGCAGATTATTGCAAATAATTACGTAAAGCAAAAAAAAGTATAGTCTAGTAATGTATGTTTCATTATGAATCCTTAAAAGAAAGCTTTAAAAAATTAAACGTCCACCTGTCGTAAATTTTTTTCTGTCAAACGTGGAAGAGTAATTTAGTGTACCCACTCAATATGCGACTAATTTTCTGTCATGTATTTTAGTGAAAATTAAATGATTATCTTAGAGTAAACAAAGATCAAAGTTTTTATTGGTGCCGTAGGAAGTACTTACATGATGTTAGAAAACTCAGTACAGCTGCACAATACGTCTTCCGTAAACAAGACGCGACTAAGTAACCCAATAAATAGTAAAACAAAACAAAACATTTTTTTGAAATACTTTAAAAGGTTAACGTCTGTATACGAATTTTATTATTATATTATGTTATTATGCGATTGTTACACGTATTCTAAATTTATTTGCAGACGTATTTTATCTAAATCAATAATAAAGCTTTTGCTGACATTAGTTTGGCAAAGTAACAAGCTTTTGGTTGGGCTTTCAGGAAATGAAGCGAGTACGCGATAAAAATAAAATATTGTTTGACGTAATAACATATATAATGTATTTTAAAATAGCAATTTTTGAAGTAACCAATTTTTACAAACATTGTGAAGAATACTTAATGTTAAACAATTTCAGAATAATTTGTATTAATGTTATTTAAACCGGTTTATCTAAAACCGAAGATGAGAGAAGCGCCTATTATTATGGGTTCTCCACCACAACTGCGACCTGAGCCTGAGCCCGAACCAGAACCAGTTCCTGAACCGCAGATACCAACTCCAGAGCCAATGCCAGAAATAGACCCAGAACCGGAATTGCCTAAAGTTGAACCTGCGTTAGAAAAGCAAGAACAGTTACCAATTCTGGCTTATACTCAAGGCATTCATGTGGTATATCCTCTTGAGGCTAGAAGAGATGTCTTGGCTGGTAGAGTCGCTTATATATATGTAGATGAAAATGGATCTTCGATTTTTAGACCAAAACATCTTTTTAACGCTTTAAAGTTAAATAAAGAGCAAAAATCAAAGTTTACTGATTATTCTTGTATTGGTGGTCATCAGTGGAAACTGGACAGGGAACATTCACGGAGAAGGCAAAACACGCTAAATGTAAGTTCAGTGTTGTAAGGAGTGTTTGTTTTTGTTATTGTCTTGTCTTATTCATGTAGTTTTAAAATTTTTACTTTCCTATAAGGAAATCGCAATTTTAAAAAAAATGTATTGCATAATTTAACGTTTCAAGAATCAGAAAAATGTATTTTTAAAAAAGTTATAGAGTAATACTACTATTAAAGCGCAAAATTATTGTGTTAAATATAATTATAAAACAATTCTGATATACTGGCGTAATAGAATATCACCTGATTTGCCAGCATATCTATAACCGTTTGTCGAAGAAGCTAAAATAATTATTACAGAAGGATTAATAATGAATGGATCGCAGCTTACTGTTAAGTTACGCTGCTTTATATGTGATTCGCCTGCTCGACCATTTTTCATTAACTTTTTATTATTGAATACGCGATTAAAAATTCATCAAAATATAATCACATTTGTAAAATACGATGCTGTCGTGTTAACTTTTACATAAACTAAGGTAATTAAATTTGAACGTTTTATAAGTTTTCTATTGTGGGCAATTATAGTTGTCAGGAAATAAAGATGCAATAAACACAATTTTATTCACATGTAGTATCATTTATCCACGGCCATAATCCGAAGATATACATAATATAAAAAAAACCACATAAAACGTAATTTACATAAACTTCATTATTCTTAAGGTACAGGTATCTTTATTTTTATTTTTATCATCTCCTATCTTACCGGCTTTTAATCGTTGTTACGTCTTGCGCTTGTACATAAAATCTTACAACAATTTATTTGCCTACACTATATGCATCATAATTGTTGTATAAAAGTAATTTTGGTAATAAAAATGTTCTATTAAAAAAGAACCATTTTGAAAATTTATACGGCCGCCATTCTCGAGGAACATAAAATTAACTTATATTTTACTACTTCGACGACAAAAACACATCAATTAAAGCTTCTTATACTGGTATCTATCTACTATTGTGGTTTTATGATAAAAAATTGAAATATAAACTTTTTGTTTTTTATTTGATTTTTAAATTTTTGTTTAAATACTCATTAAACCTGCGGCGCACTTAAAATTTGCGACCTACCTACTTCATATAATTGACAGTAAAATTTCCTTCGTAGCAAAAACGACGTGCGTGTAGATCTATCTCATTAAATTTCGTGTAAATAATATATACTTGTATACGTTGCCATTTTTCATGAAATAGCTATCAGTTTTTGTTTAAGTAAATAATAGGAATAATTAATCTCCGTAAAGTAGTACTTAAGTAATAACAGTTTGATTTTATTCAAGCTGCTCTACACTACAAAAATGTTTTGTAATTTTATCAAAACTATTGTACTAAAGAGTTAACCAACTATAAAATATCCATGAAACTGTTTTGTAATTGATATATAACGTTTACGTAACTATCCCATAACAGCGTTTTGTTGGTTTTATAAAACACGTTAAAAAACGAATATGTTTTATAAATATGTGCCCATTTTGCATTTATAGCTACTGTAAGAACGTTTTAGTTACGTTCTTAGGACAAAAGGTGTTTTATAAATTTTGTTTTGTAAACGTTCTCTCAAACGTTATAGAATATAAAATTGTTACTTGGGGTGTAACGATGTACTTTCAAACCAAAAGTCCTAGTAACTTGAAATTTGGTATAAAGCTGGCTTTTCATATTCTCTCGGTTTTATTAAAAAATGGATCTGATAAAGAAACCGGAAATGAGCGTATCCGCCATTTTTAACAGATTTTCTTATATAATTTTGTACGTATGTAAATTATTCGAATTATTTTTACAGTTTCTGATAGAGTTAATTCTTCCCAACAATTGATTTAAATAAAAAAAATTTTAACATTAACAGTTTATAAGATGGTTTTATGACAACATAACCTTAAAAAAATATGTATACATTTCTTCATTATTCCTTATAGGAAAGTCGCATGGTGACCACACCAGTTTTTTCAGTTTAATATCTAAATTTGAAGAAAATATAATTTAATCATTTATGTATAGTTTGACTATAAGTATAACCGTTATGTATTCAGCTGTTATGATGTTTGTAAGTATACAAATAATATTTTTAAAATTTTTGTATGTAATGGTAGGTAGTAATTTCTTATATAAAGTTTTATACAATAGCGTGTTTTAGCATGTCACTTTTTAATTTTGTGATAATTAACAATTTTTTAGCATTTTTTGCTCTGAATTAATAACAGTAATGAATCAAAAAAATGCTATGGCAGCTTACGTTTCCATAATTTTTAACTATGTAGAAATATAGTTATTCGTATATAGAATCTTATGTTTTCGCGGTTTTCTTGATTAGGATTACAAGCGACTCTCGCCTTAGACCGCGTCGTAGTTGAACCTCCAGACTTTTTAGGCTTGGTTTTCGTCTCTGCTTGAGAGACAAAACAATAAGTAGAACTTGGCCTTTGATGTATTGTTATTCGTGAATCCAAACAAACTGACGTGACATTTACTACTCTGAAGATGCAAGCTGCAATGTCTTGCAAAACATCGTGTTTGGTAAATTAAAATAAAAAAAATATTGTTTTACAGATTAAACTGTATTGCATTAAAAAAAGTAACACGTTATTAGCAAAAATCACAAACATAAGAAGTTGTGCTGCCAACATCGCATACGTAAATATTCGTTTGTTAGTGTAGTTACGTAATAGACGAAAAAAGCTCTAGGGTGGCAAAATGAAAACTAGGAATCCACATAAAAGTAAGTGTTCAAAGTCAATTATTATATTAGAACGAGTATGCGACAGGTGGAAAAGTCATTTAAAAAATCTTGAAATTCAGTTAAAATTGAAAAAAATGATGTTAAAGTTAATATAAAATTTGACAGATTTAGTGATAAATGTAGTACCAACGTTATATTTTTAGTGTCAATTTTTTTAAAAAAGGAATATAATTTTACAAAGGGCAATACAAAAATGTACGTTACTCTTGTCAAAGAGTCTTGTATTGTTATAGCATAATTCGCATTAACATCCCAGTAAACACAGTAGTTTTAGATTTTAACGAACGTACGTATGCTGATAACACAATATATCACACAAACCATGCGAACGTGATCCAAACATAAATAAAAATATACCTCAATTCATAATATGGAAAAATTATCTTAAGATGTTTTATGTCTGCACTATTTATGTGTTTACTGGGATTCGTTATGCTATGATGCACTTTTGACGCTTGTTACGTAAATTACTATTGCGTTAATCCATAGTAACCAGCTTTTATTTTTAAAACATATTCTACTTCTAGCTTGTCCCCTAACAATTCTAAGCGACTTTTTCTTATGCTAAACCACTTTCCTATTGTTTCTTCAGTAATCTTTGCAATGTCGATCAAAGCACTGGTTCTGGAGGTGGGTTTTATGTTCATTTTGTTATTGTTTACTGCTTTTATTGCGTTAACCATATCATTGATGTTCCAAGTTTTTTTTAAACTTTTAATTGCAAGCTTTGGTTTCGTTCGTGGTCTAAAAATGACTTAATAGAGAAGCCTTAGCTTCCAAAATTTTCGCAATTCTAGAAATACGTTTTTAGCCACCTATTTACAACAGCTAAGGAACCGACGCTGGCAATATCTCTAGAATAATTTATCAACAAAAATAAATGTTTAATGTGCTTATGAGGCTCATATTATATATGCAAGTATTTACGAGTTGACTTGTTTTTAAAACGTGTTACATCGCGTTTTAACTGTTAAATAACATTATTTTTTTCGGGCAATTAAATTAAATTAATCTTTGTTTTAGGTTTAATCAATTGTTTAATCTCAAGCATATTTTTCCACACTGCTTTCATTGTTTTTTACAAATAGTTCTATTTTATTATCTAGAGCCCGTTTGACACGATCAGTAATTATACGCACAATTCTATATACAAATTTTATACAAGCGGTCCCAAAACGTACCGGCAATATTTTAAAGATGAATTCTAGAACTTACTTTAAGTCGACAGGCATATGTCCTAAATGTCACCGTTGACGAGCTGTTGTTTATTTTATAATTTATGTGAATGAAATTTTAGTCCAACAAATTTTATTAAATATTTTTTTCAATGCATTTGCATTATTTTATTTACAACAAATGTTCAAAATTATTTCCAATGTGTTCAATACACAAAGGCGCACGTCGTAGAAGAGATCGCTGCGATGAATATGGTTGATATTCACCTATTTGTCGACGGAGAAATCTTGCTTAACATAGGTACTAATATTTTGTTTATCCGTTCAACCTGCCTGTTTGCCGTTGCATACAAGCACTCATCATGTTTGAAGTAAACGCAGCGCCCCTATCCGATATAACTCGCTTGGTTATGCTATAATACGCAAATAACATTTTCAGGAACTTGAAGAGATCTTTGGTATCGGTGGATTTAGAAGGAAACAATTTAGTAAACTTGGTAAATCCGTCTATTACCACAAAAATAAATCTTTTTTGGGTTTTCCTTTATTTCTAAAGGGCCAAGGTGATCCACATGAATATGGTTTCAAAGGGCACATTTCCCTTAGGAATACAATGTAAAAATTTTCCTTTTACCACTAACTGAGCTATAAACAAGACATTTCAAACAATTGTCAATATGAGTTTTGAACTTATATTTTAATTTTGGCATACAATAACTACACAATATTAGCTCGATAGTTTTTTCTATTCCTACATTACCGAATTCGTTATAACACTTGTCTAATATGCTATCTTCAATTACTCTAGGAACATAAAACAACAATATGTCACCATACTTTCGGTATACTAACCCGTTCCGCAAGTATAAACTATTTTCTTGTCTTTCTAAAGATTCGCGAACATCTCGTATTGCCAAATCGGCATCTTGTTAATATGACAAATTTTGATCCTAGGAATTCTCTTCTACAATCATTAAAGCATGCGATCCACTTAATGAGTCAACATGATTTATTCGTTTCTCGCATTATTCTTATTATTCACGGGACTACGTTTTTCTTATTGAAGGTTAACTTAATACTGTCGCAGTCAGTTATTATTTTGAATTTAATCCCTTTTAAATAAATTTTAAATTGCTTGAGGGCATACGCAATTGCTAGGTTTTCCAGCTCATAGTTGTGGTATTTACTTTCCTGTTCACTCGACTTTTTACTAAAATAGCTAACAGGATGAAAAATACCGTTGTTCTGCTGCTGCAACAATATTGTCCCAAATCCAAGCTTACTTGCGTCGCAATGCAATTGTGTTTAGTATCTTCCATAACTTTTAACTCAATCGAACCGAATACAAAGTTGGCATTTTTTAAAATCAAATTATACAGTGGCTTAGCCATTGTTGAAAATCCATTGATAAACCGCCTAAAATAGCTGGCTAACCCGACAAAACTGTGCACCTCTTTAACGTTCTTCGGTACTGGGTAATCGAAAACTGCCTTTACGTTTTCTAGACTAGGCCACACGCCTACTGCACTGATTTCATACCCGAGATATTGTATCTTATTTTCTAAAAAATGACATTTTTCTAACCTTAATTCTAACAAGTTCTTAACAAGGATTTTGAACACTTCAGCCAGAATTCTTGTGCTATCCTCAACTGATTCGGTCGCAATCATTATGTCATTCAAATAAATAAGAATTTTGCCTTCCTTGAATAAATCCGAAAATACTCTATTAACAGACCTTGAAAAAATTGACGGACTATTGCACTACCCAAATAGTAACTTTAAAAATTCGTATTTTCCAGATGGAGTCACAAACGAAAAATAAAGAGTGCATCCTTCTTCTACAGTATAAAACGCATCTTGTAAATCTAACATACTGAACCATCGCTTCCCTTGCATCGCGTCTAAATGATCCTCGATATTAGGAATAGGAAAATGATCTTTAATAACGATTGTATTTAAATCTCTAAAATCTACGCATAACTGTTTCCTACCATCTTTTTTGCTAACTAACACGATTGGTGACGAATATAGAGAATATCTTTTTTTAATTATGCCCCTAGCTAATAAATCGTTTAACATTGTGTGAACTAAATGTTTTTCACCGTAAGCAAGTCTACGTGGTCGATTATTAATCATAGTTACATTAGTTTTAATACGTGTCTCCGAAAAAACTGCTCGTACTGGCTGTACATAATTTTCATTAAATATTTTCAAAAATCTAACTTATTTTTGGCATCTACCCGAGATCCAATAATAAATTCAAATCTTTGTTATCCTGAATATCTATTAACATTATTTCATTAACTGTGCTCTCAGCATAGCTTCCACTACAACGTGCATTACTGACTAAACTAATATCAACCCTATCATTATTAGATTCGACATAAAATCCTTCCCTGTCAAACAACCATGTTTCATTGTATCATCATCAACAATAAAAAAAGTTTATATTGATAAAGACACCACATACAGAAACCTTGTGTTGATTCATACCAATTATATTCACTACTAACTGATTAATACCGGTAAATGTTTTATTCCCTGAACTCTTCCGGAACAAACTGTGCTTTAATTAAGAAAGTACCACTTCCAGAATTCAACGTTGCTTGAGCTCCCATTTGCTTCTACCAAAATCTAGACTAATCGGAATATAGTACACTGCTGGTACCTTGTTTGTCTTATCGACAACCATCGTCGTGCTATCAGGTTCAAACAACACTGGTGTCGTACGATTTGGACAGTCCTTTTGAAAATGTCCTAATGAATTACAATTAAAACACTTCTTTTATTTACATTTTGAAGCAAAATGGCGCTCTTTCCCACACCTAAAACACTTCATTGGTTTTTTCTGCTGATTCGCAATGACAGGTGTTACAGACAGGGTTCTTGCCACATTTACATTTTCTTTAGTCACATTTAACAATTCTGGTAACGAAGTCAACCGACTCATTCTTGCTTGTAACTGTAACGTTGTCTTGTCAAAGCCATCGATGGTGTATCCTATTAAGTCTTCCTCCGTTAAACCCAACTGATTACCTAATAACAATTTATCATGATAATAGGCTGAAAAGGTTTCATCCTTCCTTCATTTCCTACTATTAAATTTTCGCATAGGGATAATTTTGCTTTCTCTTCTATTAAACATTGAGATCATAGATGCCTTTAAGTTAGTATACAAATAAGCGGCATAAGCGGGCTTTGAATGGAACTATAACTTAGCACGCCTAACCAATTTACTTGCCAGCAACACAGCCGTAACCATATCGCTTAAATTATGCGCCCTTTTTACGGTTTCTACTCTTTCGAACCAAACCGATGTACCTTCATCATCCTCGCCATTAAAATTAGGCAGTAATACTGCAATCTCTGTATTACTTATTCCTTTCGGCTCTACCACCTGTTGTGTCTTGTCTCTCGTTCTGTGGCTACCACCATTGTAATTATATCTTGAATGCTAACATTCAACTGAACTTGCGTTAATCCCGCAGCTCCTTGAACCCTTGCACGTTTTGCTACCTGTTCTTCCCACTCACCATCGCTTTCTACAAGTAAATTATTAGCACTTACGTTCGCCATAACCGCTTTCACAACACCGGATCTTGTGATTATTCTCAAAATATTGCCGTCACACACTTCCAGACCTTACACCTGATTTTGTAAGAGGCAATTTATACTTGGTGAAAGTGGTTGGATATTAGGTGAATTAAGATATACTTTTAAATGATGCTCAACAACTAAACACAACAACAGCAACTGTCATTTTCTTTTTTATTTTTTATCGTGCCCATAACATGCCTTGGCACCAATTCTTATTACAACCAATTGCCTTTATTCCTTACACTTACACAAATGGACATAAAATAAAAAGTTTTGACATATAATTTTATAATTGTATCAACACAAATTTTAAAATTTAGATTATTTATTTTTCGCGTTATTTGTTTTCTTACAAAGTTTAATTTCTATTTAACTTTGATTAATAATTAAATATATAGTAGAAAAAGTATAGTGTATAAATCGTAAAAATGTGTATTGCGAACTCGTATGAATTGCCGGCTTCGCCTTCGACTCGGGTGTATATTTTCATACTCGTCAACAATGACAACAATTCCATACTCATTATACAATATTATTTCTGTTTTAACTTTCAAACATATTTTCAAGGTATAAAATAGTTCAAAAATATGTTCTTACAAAGCATAAAATCCAAGCACTCGCGATAACCAAATTGTTTAAAATGTATACATACAAAATTGTAACAATTTACCAGTATATTATAATTTAATTTAACTTTATCCTTACAATAAGACCATAAAAAACATTCCAAAATCATATTATATTACGCGCAAATTTTTACTTAGATAAATTTCAACTAATAATTTTTCTTTGCCAAAATTTACTTGTTGTAATAATTGCTTTTGCCAAATTTTAATTAATTTATAAGATCTTTATCGTCTCAAACGTTGTGTAGTTCACAGTAACGTGCTTGTTAAGCACGAAATTAATTAGGTTGTATGTGGTAGACTCTTGCTGAAATGTTATAAGCGCTGTTGCTTTATGATTTAATGCAAAAGAAAAACGTTTTGTAAAACAACGTGTATCATCAATCATCATCTGTCTTTATTCTTTTCTTACAAACAAACAAGGTTTTTTCGTCAATAAAGTTTCGTTTATTGTGATCATAATGAAAGTATTTGCAGTGATCGCATAACTGGTATATTATTTTGCTCAAAACGTTTTCGATAGCTCTCGAAGAATATGTAATAATATACAAAATGCTACCAATATACATACTAAAATACTTTTTATATTTGTTACGTCATTTATTCATTTTTTGTTTATGTAAGTAAATGAACTTCAAATACGTTTTGACGCTATCACAGCAAGGGTACCAGGACGTCGGAGCTAGGTAGGCTACCCTGTTGATTGACCAATTTTCGATTAAAAAAAACTCTCAAATCGTCATTTATTCTAAAACACTTGCGTAATACATCATTTTTTAATTTCAATAATTGCACAAGCAGTGTAATACTACAAATATGAATACAATGTAATAAAAAAATTTTTTTGTTCATATAAATAACTCAAAATTCATCTTATTGCATTGAGCTCATATCTTTTCGTCATAGAGCAAGTATGGCTTGTTTAATTGACTCGGTTACCCTGTTAAAATGAAAATTTGTTACTCGTGTTCCTTACGCTTGCATACTCTCGCGCTGGGAACTTTTCACTCAACAAATTTTTATTCGTACCAAAATAACCCTAGTTTAGTTAATACAGGCCTAATTAGTTTAAAAAAAAGTTTGACATTTGCATTATTTGTCATTAAATTTGTATATTGTAAAGAATAAATTGAACCATTTTTTAGTAGCAATAAATTGCCAAACTATATATGTACTTTACTGTCGCTTTTATTTTGCAAGTGTTGTATTATATTAGTAGTTTTTTGTTTAATAGTGTTTCCATCATTCGGGATATTCTTGTATCTATCTATCTGTATTACATAAAGTCACAGTCTCACTAACAATGGGTGGTATGTATTTTATATTCTTTACTACATGTTGTTTTTGATTTCTTTTTCAAGCCTTTAAGTCTTCATAATTTCAAATCTTTTTTCTAAATACATATTTGGTTCATGAACAGTATTAAATGAAAACATTTATTTTTAATTTTATGGAATGCACAAATCTGCTTTCAATAAAATAATTTAACTTCTATAACTAGTGAATTTAGAGGTAAAGTTAGAAATAAATATTTGAGAAATATAGAATTTGAAGTTTAAATAATGTATTAGACAAATTTGTTATTTTACGTCGAACATACTGGCACGGTTTATTTTAAAATTAAAAGCCAACATATTTTTTGCAGATATAAATTTTTTATGTAATAGTACTGCTAAGAATAAACTCAAACTGTATTTAAAACATGTAGTACATTTTAAAAATAAAAATTTGCTTATACAATGTGGATATTTTTAACATACGGAAAAAACTTGAAATGCGCAAAATACTTATATTAAAATATAAGTTTAGTCTGCTAATACAATTTCCAGTTACACTATTAATCTTGAGCATCTTAAAAAAATAATTAAATGCTAGAGGTCTGTGATTTCACTGTATTATAATTTAATGTATATTATGAATACAAAATAAAAGTTTAAACACTTATTTGAATAAGAATCGTAAAATCTTTAACCCGCTGACCACATGGTTTCCATGGTACTGCGTCTAAAACACGTTTTTTTTTATTTTCTTGTCTTACTTTAAGTTTTATTATAGTATAAAAAAATTTCACATTACAAGGATTTTTATATTCAAAATTTACTAAATTAGTTTGAAGAGGTAGTAATTAATAGGTGTGTTAGAAGTCTAATGACGATAAATTATATTATAGTGTGTTCACCGTGAATGGTTTTATAGAAGCCGACATAACTTACGTTGGTATTTACTGCTTAGATATTGTGGAAAACGTTTAAAGATAATGTTTTATAATATTTTGAGTTAAATAGATATCATTTATTATAGCAATAATTTTAGTAACAACAACTTGTTGACCTTTTATGGTTCAGATAGGTCATGTGACTGTAGCATGTTATGTATATCCCACTATTTTCGATCATTGTCTAGTCGTTTTGATTTTGGAGTATAGAGCTTGGAACACTTTTAATATTGTGATTTTTTTTCTGATTTTCTTTTATAGTTTTCGATTGAGGAAGACAAATAACTGTGCTACTTTCAATGTCCACGCTTATTTTTTACTAGCATACTACTTGCAAAAAACAAGCTAAATTTGACGTCATATTGATTTTGATGTAAGTTGTCTATTTTCTTGGTAGTTTTGAGCAATCTTATTTATACCTATAGTATTTTACTCTTGATCCCTTCTTTAGTTGGGTTAGATTAATAAATTTGTAACTTTGTTGTACTTAAATTTAAAAAACTGAAAAAAAAATCATTACTAACTTGGTAAAAGTATCTATAAAAAGTAAGATGTGTTAAGAACGGTGTTTACCCGTCGTGAAAACATACCACAAAAACTTAAACAGCGATAAAATAAATACAATGCAAATGATCATGATACATTTTTGTCAAGAGATGTATTAACAGGTTCTTTTAAATATAAAACAGATAACAGTTCAGCAATAAGCAGTTTAACACAAAGATTTATAATGTAGATGTGAAAATTTCAATTAAGAAAATCGATTTTAAAATTTTTTTTTAGACAGCAGTGACAGGTCAACATTTTGTAACAACGAGTAGTAGATTGTCAAAATCACAAATATATTATAATAATTTATAATCTAAAGTTAATGTATGATTCATGTTTTTTTATGAGAAAATTGTTGATTTATACTCTATTGTAGTCAATTTACATTAACATGATTAGAAAACTTTTTTTACCATTTCGAAATACTATTGTACGCATAATAACACAGAGCATGATCACTTTAGCTTACTCCACTAAACGTTCATGAATGAGCGTGAGTTATGTGTTAATCAAAATCAAACAAGCTAAAAACTGATCAAAAGTAACACGGTTGGTTTTTTACTTTGGATATAAAAAGCAGACAACAGAAAAGCATTTGACGAAAGTAGAATAAACATATATGAATATTTGTTATAGTTGTTTATATAAAGCATATTTTTTATAAATCAGTTATAATGTTACATTTCGATTTTTTTACATCAACATATGCTTGACAAATTTTATTTGTGTTTACAACATTTAAATATTTTCTAAAATATTCAAATTTTTGATTATTTAAAGATTTACTAAATCAGCTTGTTGATTTAAGATTATGTTGCCTTCACTAATACAATCTCTTAATAAAAAAAAGGTGTTTCACATAAATATGTTTTGTTAATTAATAAAAAAATAATTTTCCTAAACACAAACATTTAGTGATGCAAGATACCAAAGCAACAACATTGTTATTCATCTTAATAAATTCCATTAAGCTTTTGCGATTTATAATATTATTTGCAAAATCAAATACTGAGTTCCATTTTAGTAGCCTAGAATATGTTTCAGACAGTTTCAAGCTTGCACACCATATTTTTGTTTGATTGCTTTTTGGTACTGATATATAGTATACTGAATCTTCCAAATTTCTTTCAAATTAAATTATATTCAACATACAGTGATACACTTTCTAATACATGTCATTTTCGCAACATTTTCAGTCAACACACTTTGCTTAAAACACCGAGCTACTAATATGGCTTTTTCTTGGTTTTTCCATTTAGTAATTACTTGCTGAGTCTATCACTTTTACATTTAAAGACGCCACAACAATCTTCTACGTTTCGCATTCTTTCTGTAAAGCAGTAATTTCATCTAGCACAGCTTGCTTCCACTCATAGTCTTTTTCAATTACATTTACGTATGTCTGTGGTGCTTTTAAATATTTTTGTGCTGCAAATAAGTTTGTCCTTCATTTCATAATCATTAAAATAGTTAGCTAAGCTTCTATTTCTTGTGTTAAGATTTGTAATGGTTTGTTATTGATTCTAAATATTATATAATAACTTGTTAGTAGTTGTAGTATTTCAAAATATAAAACAATAATAATAACTACTTACGTATAATAAAATAAAATCTTGTATTAATTAATTACTTTAAAAAAAACTACATAAAATATCAGGTTATGGGCCCAGAGAACCTAGAAGATCGGTTTAAATATTAAACACCAAAACGTGAAGTTTGTGTGTTCATAATAAGCATAATTACAGTTAAAAGTTACTGCGTGGTAGTGAAGAACGTGTGTTATTTTTCCTGGATGTTATTTCCGTATTTTTTAAATTAACTTGAAATAAACATTTGTTAAATAACAAATAAAATGGGAGATAGAGAAACGCGTTTTCCAGGTATTGAATTGTTAGATGGTGTTTCAAATTATAACAGAGGCGTTCCATTATGTCGTGAACTGTGACCTTGAGTCGAAAATCGGAATTAAAATACGAAAAGTCAAAAATTTGACAAGTCTATCTGAATTCCAAAAACGTTGGTATGTTTAAAAGGCACTCACCTCAATGAAAATTAAAAATAATCAGATATTTATGTATTAAATAAAAAATAATTTACTTATAATGAT
This sequence comes from Aquatica leii, assembly GCA_035610365.1. Taxonomy (NCBI): domain Eukaryota; kingdom Metazoa; phylum Arthropoda; class Insecta; order Coleoptera; family Lampyridae; genus Aquatica; species Aquatica leii. The sequence goes on from CM069432.1 coordinate 56,367,697, forward strand.
ACTTAAAGATTTTTTAACAGCAAATACAACGATAAAAGCAAAGATAGGTAGAAAAAATGTACCGGCGCATGTTTGTAAGACGGATAATAACAATCTTTTGACATATACACACTACAGCGCCACAGTTTACGAGATCCTAAAAGACGTCTAACTGGAAATTTGCTATACGTATGTGCTTAATACATGAAGATTTATAGAAAGGTATTGAACCAGATTTGAATAAAGATTGGAATCTTGTAATTCTAGATGAAAAAATTCAATTAAAAGCTTTTGCTTATACGTTAAACTATGCTGCTAAGGTCACATAACAAAATTAATAATAATTGCATAACAAATTGCTGATATAAGTAAACCTATAGAAGACGAATTTTTAGCTGTTAAATGGTTAACGACGAACTACGACCCAATGGTGATGACTTTAGAAAATTCAGGTGTCAGCCTTACTACTGAATTAGTTAAATCAAAACTCTTACAAGAGGACATTAAAATATATGATCCTAATTTAGGTACGGCTTATATGGCGAGGAAAAACAATCCACCAAATCACAAAATATTTGTTCCTAAATGCTACAAATGTCACCAGAAAGGTCATAAAGCACCTCAATGTCCTAAAAAACTACAGAATTCAGATAATTAGAAAAATATTCAGAATAACAGTAATGGTAATTGGTGTTTACTTACGACTATGGCCACTCAAGTGAATAGGCATGCATGGTATTTTGATTCAGCTTGTACAAATTATATGAAAAATCGTTTAATTAATTTTTAAAATAAAAATGGTAATCTTAACGTAACTGTTGCAAACAGCTAAAAACTAACCAGTAAAGGTCAAGGAGATGATATTGTAACAACTAATGAAACAGAAAGCAGAATTTCAAACGTAGTCTATGTTCCAGGACTTAGTTTAAACCTGCTTTCTGTACATCAAATGGATCAAAAAAACTCTTGTAGTGTTCTCCAGAGGAGGATCCAGCACATTTTTAGAAAGCAAATGTACTCTTGAAGGTGTGAGAATTACTTATGCTTCTTGTAAGGTAGGTCTTTATCAACTTGATCAAACCATTCCTAATGCCAAAACTAAATTAGTACAAACAGTTCTTCAGAAACATCCAAAAGTAAGTACAAATTATGCTGCAAATATAGTTAGTCAATTGTTTTGGCATCGTCGTCTAGCTCATTTAAATATGAAGTACATGAATCTATTAAAAAAGAAAATGTCAGTGGGTATCACTTAGAATGGTAAAATTTCGTGTTGCGTTTTCCACAAAGAAAAAAAAATACTCGTGCAAATGAGATTTTGGAGTTAGTTTACTCTAACTTATGTGGTACCATGAGTGTTGTTTCTCATAGAGGTGCTTGGTACATTCTTACCATCACTGAATGCTTTACAAGAAAAACTTTTGCATTTTTATCCAAACACAAAAATAAAGTTACTTCAGTAATTAAAAAGTGGAAATTCCTAGTAGAAAATGAAACTGGTAAACGATTAAAAACACTGAGATCAAACAGAGGTGGTGAGTATTTAAATAATAATCTACAAACTTTCTTCTCTAGCTGTGGTGTAAAATATCAAACCAGTGCTCCATACTCACCTGAACAAAATGGAATTTCTGAAAGGGTTAACCGTACAATTATGAAAAGAGCCTTTTTAAATGATTCAGGTCTTGATAAATCATACTAAGCTGAATTGGCTGACACAATAGTATACTTGAAAAATCGGTTTCCAACAATTCGTTCGTGACATGACCCCAGAAGTAAAATGGTCTAATAAAAAGAAGAAAAAAGAGAAAAAGAAGTCATTTGAGAATATTTTAATGTAGAGCTTTCGTTCACATTCCAAACGGCACAAGAAAAAAACTAGATTCAAAGAGCAGAAAGTTGAGATTTGTAGGTTACTCTACAGATTCCAAGACTTATAGACTAGTAGATTCTAAATTTTCTTCAAAAATTATTATTTCTGGTGATTTCTCTTTTATAAAAGAGAAAACAGTTGAAAGGAGGGATAAGCAACCATATGTGATATAGTCTATAAATATTCCAATATTTTCTATGAAAATATTATTGATGAAAATGAATTCATGTTTGAAGATGCGAACACAACTGAATATGTAATGACAAAAAAATGATACACAAAATGACACTGAGAATTGTGCATTACAAGATCATGTTAATGACAGAAGTTATCTACAAAGAAACAGAAACCAAAACATTTTTTTAGATTTTGAAGTCTACAATGTGTTTCTGAAGCTCTAAATGGAAAAGAAAGAGAATTATGAGCTAACGCTAACAAGAATACATCTCATTTAAAGAAATGATACTTGGATACTTGAATTACCAAAAAACGCAAAGGCTGTTAAAAGCGAGCAAGTGGGTAATTAAAATTAAAAAGAAACCTATGGAGAAACGTTTCAATACAAATCTCGGTTAGTAGCAAAATAATGAGACTTTTTCGCTTGTTGTTTGGCATCCAACTATGAGGATGTAGATAACATAGAAGTATCATATTCTTAACAGTTTATATAGAGCAACTAGAAAACTTTGTGGCTGTGGCTCCATGAAAGAAAGAAAAAGTTTGGTTATTAAAACAAAATATTTGTATAATTGCGTTTATGTGGATGCATTTTTTATTTTTATAATTAAGAAGAAAAGGCTACAATAAAGAATTAATTAATGAATTTGTCCAAAATGAAAGATTTAGTCCAGTAGAACATATACTTGGTATGCGCATACGAAGAAAAAATAATTTTATGTATTTAGACTAGTCACAATACATAAACAACGTTTTAAAGATTTAATATGACAGATTGCAAGTCGGTGAGCACTCCATTGGATCTTAATTCAAAAACAGTAAAAGGCAACACTGAGCAAAATGTTAATTATCCGTACCAGGCTTTTGTGGGTTGCATCATGTATTTAGCAGTAACTTTTATGCATGATATTACACCCAAACAACACATTGGTACAAAAAACGTCTAAATGTCCGGCTAATAGACATTTATTAGACATAAAAACGTTTTTAAACGCGTTATTAACGTTTATTAGACGGACATTTAGACGTTTTTTGTACTAATGTGTTGTTTGGGCACATGCAGCTAGTGTGTTGAGTCAATAGAATACCTGCTATAATGAAACGCACTGGAAAGCAGCGAAACGGGTTCTCCGATATTCAAACCGTACAGCTGTTATGAATTCCTAACGCTCTCTAAATTTATAACGCCCTGGTTATTGCCCAGCAAACACGGTAGTTTTAGATTTTAATGAGAGTACATAAGCTGATAATACATAAAACAAACCATGCTAACGTGATCCAAACATAAATAAGAATTTACTTCAATCAGTTTCTCTATTAGGTCATTCGGACAATGACCCTCCAAAATCAATAACAAATGTATTATATTTACTTTAAAATTACAGACAATTTGTGTTTAAATTAAATTATCAGCGTTTGAATTTCAATTTTCATTGTAAGCCCAACAGATGCGAAAACTTACGAATTTGCCCGAGGTTGTTGTGTTTTATAGTCCGTGTGTAATATATAATGTAGCCGAATCGTAAATGATAGTTATTGTAGTCAAGAGTGAAACACGCATAATACAATTTTATGCACATTAGAAAAAGAGAACTAAATGCCTAAATGCTTTCTGCGGTTGTCAGCCGAGTCCCATTTCACGTACTCAGTGCAATGCTTACGTCATTTATTGTTATCTCCGCAACACCTGTTTGTAAAACAAAGATGCTGCAATGCACATTTTTTATCACATACGACAAACTTTGCACTCGATTTGTTAGTTGTTTGATAATGTTTGTTTGTAATGAATGTCAATGACTTTCACAAGTTAAAAGAAAATTAATTGTGTTTAAGTATATATTACCGTTTTTGTTGCATAATGGCGGTAGTACAAAAAATCTATATATGATTTATTTGTAGATGTGAAGAAACTAATAGATTTTACTGTTTTGTATGTTTACTATTTTCACACGATTCATTATGTAATAAAAATGGTGTTACCGATTTAAAACATTTAAAAGAAAAAATGAAAAAGCACTCTTTATCTGCGGATCACATGAAAAATTCTATCAATCATTTTGCAAATTATAAAGATAGATGAATAGGTCTTAAATATAAATCGATTTAATGCAAAAGAGTTTTTTTTTACTTTTTGTGATAGTTGCGATTTTTGAATATTTTAAAAATGAACCTCTGGTATGATTGACCACCAGCCGCGACTGACTTCAATTCATAATATGAAAAAAATATCTTGAGATGTTTTATGTCTGCACTATTTATTGGTTTGCTAGTTATTTGTATGTTTACATATTTCGTATCCAAGGCATGATGATTAAATTACAACCAACCAAATAAAATATTGTATTAATTAATTAATTAAAAAAACCTACATAAAATATCATCTTGAACTCGTCCTTCTTTCTATTATCTCTTACTTTTAGTGTCTTACCTTCGTTTTATTTTTTTCACGAAAAGTGTTTCTTTTATTTTTTAGTGTCGCACTTTGGTTTTTTATCTTGTTCGCTATTTTCGTCAAATGTAGGTTTCTCTAAACTTACTGTTTCATTAAAAATAGAATTTCTTCCTTGTATCACTCTCTTTTTATTTGTACCCCATAACATATATTCATTACCTGCATTTCTTATCCTAATTAGTTTTTCTTTTGTTTTTGGTATAAAATTATATGCTCTGCTTCCGAACAGTGTAATCTTACTCATATTTACTTTTTCTTCATTCCAAATTTCTGAAACAACTTCGTTGCTTTTTAGAGTTTGTGTATTTGTTCTATTGTCTATTATCACACTTTATTGTAGATACTCTTGTATTAAATTGCAATTCCATGATTTCAATATAGTTTTTTAAACTTTTTAATGCTTCATTCTTATAACTCAACAAATATAAAAATATAAAAAATGATTCATAAAAGTTATAAAGTATTTTTTATCTTCGTAAATGAGATTTGTAAAATTCCTATAGCTTTTCAGGCATATACAAAAAAATAGTCTTGTTTGTATACCTTTAACGTATATTTCAAACATCCCTGGAATTGGATACATTGATAAATGTCTAATTTTCTTATGTTCTAAGCTTTTATCGTTCGCTGTTTACTACTTAAGGATTGTCACTTAAATACAAAGGTATAAAGTCCCATTAAATCACTTTTCAAAGTTTGACATCTCTTGCTTAATATAAAAACTTTCTGGTTCTTGAATACTACTTCTATACCGCTGTCTCTTCAGGATGATTCTTAACAATGATATTTGCATATTCCTGGTTTAAAAAGTATTCTCATATGAGGTCAAAAAAGAGATATTGCTAGATTACAGTTTGTCACCTACTTTATTACACAAATGTTCTCTGAAACCTTACCTTTGTAATTTTCAACTCTATTCCTATTCCTATCCCTCTTTTTATTTTTATAATCAAGAAATGGATGCTCTTGGTCAGCTTCCTCGTGAAATTTATTCTGACGGGCTTCTTCTATGAGTAATTTATTTCTTATAAAATCGCGACTTACTTTGAATTGTTTATGACAAAACGTTATATCAAAAGCAGTCGTTACAGAATGATACGTTTCCGGCATGGCAGAAAGTAACTGTAAGATTATTTCGCTTTCATCTATATTTCCTCCAGCTTTCTTTAATTCATATCTTGTTTGATCAAGCTCTGTTAAAACATTAACTGGATTCCTTTCCTTAAACTTTAAGCTTCTTAACTTCTTCTGCAGTACAACTTGCGTATACATTTCCTTCTTCAAATATTTGTTTTTAGCATTTTAACATTTGTTCAACGTTTGTTGTCAAATACAAATTGAATAGTAATAATTCTTGTTTTTTTCAGACTTTTTGATAAAAACCAGATTTAATTTCTTTTGAAGAATCTTTTATCAATACATTAAAAAAATACATTAAAAACCACGTATTCTTTCAACAAAAGCTATGTGAAAAATTTCTAATTTGAAAATTGATTTCCATTTCCCATCAAAGGATTTTACATTAAATAAGTTTTGCTGTTTGCGCTATGTCTTTCTGAAATTTTAAGTTTTTAGTAACTTGACTTTTCTTTGTTACGCCTGGCTCTATAACCAATTATTATAGTTGTTGTTCTGGACAAGAAAACCATCTAAAACGTTTAAGTTTTACAAAGTTATATAAAACAAATATAGAGAAAAGAAAATAATATAATCGTAATAAACAAAATGTAGTAATATAGAAAAAGAAACTATGTGACGCGTCAAAAACTTTTGGTTTCCGGATGCAACAAGGCTTTGAAATTACAAAATAAGACTTTACTAGTACATTTTAGCAGTAAAATGGAAGTTGAATAAAACCTAGTTCTGCCTAAACTTATTCTATACGAATTTTTTTTCATTGTATACTTCTAAAGCCTATGTTTATATATATTTGTTTCTATTTCTAACAGATTAAGATTTTACTCATACACTTTCAATATTATAAGCATTGTCAGTAATATAAATATTGCATGCAATTGAATATACAGAATAATTAGTACGGGGTAAGGACAGTAATTTTGTGAAAGATTTTTATTAAGTCATCGTTTAATTGTGTATACAATAAAACGAGTTTTGACATGCTATTACATCAAGAATGTTATCATTGTCTCTACAAAGATCCACTAGGTCGATTAAAAAAACGTTAATTTTGATCGCATCATTATTCAGTAGCGTATCGTTTATTTGTACGCCACTGTTGCAAGAAACGGCAGGTGGGCAACGCTTGAACAGGTGAAACACGCGACTGTGGTAGTGTCGGCCCGGCTTTGCTTCTTTGTTGACGTGTCTTTAGTCTTTAGTTCGGTTATTGTAAGGTACGATCAGTGTTGTTTATTTATGTTGTTGTATTTGTTTGTGTGTGAATTATTTTTTGCTAAAATGGATCTACACTAATTTAAACGACATCAAAACTAAGAAAAAGGGTAAGTTTTATTTATGACCTTTATAAGGTGTTTAACATCGTTGTAGAAAACCAAAGAACATTGTTTCCTGTAGACTGCTTTAATTACGCTATAGTTCCGCTACATGCTCTCATGGGTGTACGTGAAAAAATTAAATCTTTTTAATTATCAAGACGATGTACTTATTGCTATAGTAACCATGCGTTACAAATTATCATAATTGATGAAATTTTTTGATTTTTTAAGTTCAAGAATTTATGATTTTGAAGATTTGGTTGTTATTAATGACAGTATAAAATGTGTTCTAATATTTAGCAACTAGGTAGTGAAACTTTTTTTAATTAATGGTTTTATTGAAACGTTTTCTATTTTATTGTAGAATTTTATTTAAAATTCAAGATAAGTAGGCTTAGGTTATTGTCGATTTGCACGTTGTTCCGATTAGATACAATCTTTGTATTTCTAACATCGGTTTTTTTAAACTTTCAATAAAAATTTTATTTTGCATTTGTTTGAAAAAAAGTTTTATCAAAAACGAGAAACACAGTTTTATTACTAATTTTAATTATAAGGCAAAATATAATATAATTTATCTTATAATACATCAATTACGATTTAATCCATTGCACTGGTAGAACACTTTTATTTCCATTGCGTTAATGACTGTTTTTCTTATTGTCTTTTACCAACACACTTGAAGATTGCGGTAATTCGTTTATCTTACATTGGTCATTTGAGTTTTGATAGTTTTAAAGTATACATTTCATAAAACACTTTAAGGGTACTCGTTTTGTAGCATTGCTGAAATTTACCAAGAGTTATTGTTATAACATCGCTGGGATATATTTTCCTAGGCCCTGGAAGTTAGCTGAGGTTATAGCCACAACTGATCGATAATTCTTTTTTTGACACTGTAGAATATTCAAGGAATTTGTAGCACTAATTTGGACAATAACTGCAAAAACATTACTCGATATAAAAAACGGATGTATGTATGTATTGTACAAAACATTCTAAAAAATTTATTTGTGCATAGTTTTATCAAAATAACAGCATGGTAAAATGAGTAACCTTTTTTTAGAATCTACTTTTAAATATCTAAAGAAACTTTTCTGGGCTTCGGATCGTGTTAATATTCTAACGAGTGTTGCCAGCGCTTCGTCTATTTGCACAAGAAACATAAAAGTGCTTGAACAAGCAACCAAAATGTAACTAAGAATTTCTAAAGAGTTAAAAGAGCGAAACAATCTCTATAGGACAAAAAATCTATGTTACTGGAGGTTATCATTATCTTCTTCAATTTCTAGTCTATTGTGCGTATCATAAATGCTTAAAGAAAATAAAGCAGTGTTCTTTGTTGTTATAGCACGTGCAAAGTTTTGCCTTCTTTTTAATTTTTACTTAAGTTTTTCCAGTTTTTTTGTTCTTGTTTTAACTATGCAACTGATATTTTCCGAAAAAGAAATTAGTGGCTGGTCTAATATAGACGAGGGGGCATCCGGTAGGGGATATCTGGTGTACAAGCATTAGGAAAACCGAGGATATCTGGAGATAAACTAGGATATCTTGAGATAAGCGAGGATATCTTAAGATAACCGAGGATATTTGAGATAACCAAGGAAATCTGAGGATATCTGGAGGATATGCGAAGAAATCCGGACCATCTATGAGGATATCCACTTCAGTATTCGTATAAGTTCGTCGTAATCCGAGTCGTAATCATTTCAAATCGTGTGATTTTTTTATGCAGCCAGTATAATTATTTTGCACACTCTCAAACGTACGCGTTTTCGATCGTGTTGATGCCATTTTATTTAAGTTTTTTTTATGGAAGTGTGTACATTGTTGAGTGTTGGTTTCTGTAAAAAAACGTTTGATTGCATCACAGACTGTCGTTACTCAATGTAAGTACCTAAATGTAAATATGAATATTATTACATAAAAGTGTATTACGGATGAAAAGTGGCATACATATATTTGTTTATTATCTAAGTGCGCCATAATGAAAAAAAAACTGTTACTTGATTCTGAGAAAATATTCTAACGACAGGACATTTCTTTGAATTTAATTATTTCTTTGTAATCGATCAGCACTTATTATTTATGTTAACAAGTGATCAACTTTGATGAATTACGGTTATTTCAGATGGAGTTTTTCCGTGAAGCAGAAAGTGTTTTACAAGTCACTATACCATTATATATCAAAAATCTTTTAATTATAAATGGGTATGACACTGGACCAGTAATCGCAGCAATCGCAGAAACAGATCTCGATGCAATAGAAAAATTTGCACGGTGTGATTTACTGAATTATATTTCCAATGACAAACTTTCAGAGTTTTATGGTCCTACATTCTGCACAAATACGAAGTCATTTATCATAGTACCAGGCCATAGACGTCTTATATTTATTTTAAAAGATTTTTTTGTAAAAAATATGCTGTTCAATTTGATAAATCTACAATGACTGATATTGACAAAAGTTCAAATCCTTCAGTACACTCTGAAGTAAACAACCATTTGAAAAAACACATGCGAGTGCAGCGAAGACTAAAGGCACAATCCAATCCGACAGTAACTCGGATTCCAATTTACATCAAATTAATTTGTCAACCGTAAATCTCACAGACGAGAATGCACTAATCTACAAGACACTTAAGTCTTGGGCTGTAGCCAAATGTAACAAAGTTACTTGGTCAAATATTCCATTTGATAACATTAAAATAGTAACTTCTTTAAATTCTGACCAATCATTGATCAGCTCTGTTATTTGTTTTTGTGGTCAAACATATAGAATTTCTCAAGCATCAAGAAAACCAACGTGTAAGCCTCGTTGGCTGTATGGAAATTTTCACAGACATTTTTTGAAAGCTCATATTGAAAAAAGAGAAGTTTCAAGTAATCAGGAAAATACGAGGGAAAATACCATTTCTAAATATTTAAAATTAAATACAACAAAAAGTACCAATATACAATCTGATATATCAAATATCTTAACGGATTGCCAAAATCGTCAAAAATTGTATCAGGAAAATTGCTCATATCTAAGCTCGTCTCTAAATGAATGTCCAAACGACAGGATAAAAATTTTACACTCAATACAGATGAAAAATTTCGTTCCGTTAGATGAATCACCAGAAATTCAAGTAGAGCTAAATGCTTTCGACTATCCTAATGTCAAAAAACAACCAATTGAAGTTTCCGTGTTGAGTGTGACGGATGACATGACAAATAAAATTGACCAACGCTTCAATAACGAATCTGCCAAGGAAACTATTCCACCTTCCACGATTCTCTCAATGGATTATTCTGAGACTGATTCTTATATCTATTGCGGAAATGAAAACCTAGATCTTAATAAAAAAACCACCGATTGTCAATCCGCAAGTTGTTCAAAATGGTCAACCTTGAAGTACAGTCGTGATGAAAGAAAACGCCGAAAGAGAGAAAAAGTTAATGAAAACCAGTCCTTAATTACATCTTTTTTTCCTGTTGTCGACGTAATAATGAAAACAATCGATAATAATATTAACATTGCAAACATGATTCAAGAAAGGCTAAATGAGAACATGTTCACTGGATTTTGTACTAATCCCCCAACTTATGATAAGGCTAGTTCCATTAGTAGTAACGATTTTTTTAATAAGCTAGCAAGTATCTCCAACAAAAATAATGATCCGAAAAAGAAAAATCAGTTTGAAGATTCTATCAAAAAATTTTCAGTTTACCTTTTTTATACTGGTGGTCGTCTTCTGTATGAAACTTTACATGCAAATTTAAATGGAGTACTACCATCAATAACTGCATTGTACAGATTCACTGCAAATCATGGTTTTAAAATAACAGAAGGAGAAATAAATTTCAGAGGATTAAACAATTTTCTAAATGAAAGAGGTTTACCAAGAACAGTTTGGATGTCGGAGGACGCAACCAGAATTACGGGGAAAATTCAATACGACTCCGCTACAAACAAAGTAATGGGTTTTGTACTACCTCTCAATGACGGCATTCCAGACAATAATTCGTATATTGCCAAATCAGCTAAACATATTCAATCATTTTTTGACAACTGTACTAAAGCGGATTATGCGTACGTGGTTATGGCGCAGCCATTACATCCCAATGCTCCTTCTTTCTGCGTTTCGGTATTTGGGACAGATAACAAATTCACGCATAAGGATGTATTGAAGAGATGGAAAAAACTGGAAGAGGCTGCCAAAGAATATAACATTGATATAATTGGCATTTCATCCGACGGAGATACCAGGTTGCTGAAAGCCATGAAAATTGCAGCTTCACTGCCATCAGCTCCGATTTCAAGAAAATGGTTTCATATGGACTTAAGTAATACCAAATTGTGTTATTTTCAAGATCAAGTGCATATTTTAACGAAATTACGTACAAGACTTGTTAAACCAGGAATATCATTACCGATTGGACATTTTGATATTAGCGTTACTCATCTTAATACCTTGTTACGAACGGTATCCAAGGACAAACATTTGTTAACACCATATGACCTAGCTCCGGAAGATAAGATGAATTATGAATCTGCAAGAAAATTTGCGAAGAGAAAGTACTTCATTTCGTTGGTGCTATCCCCGAAAGTGACGGAACCAAATTATTCTTAAAAATGATGAACTTATTAAAAGTCTCACTTATTGAAAAACAAGTTCCTGTGTCAGACCGTCTTTACAAAATTTGGTATGTGATTGGATTGTTAAGGCTTTGGCGGCGATGGGTAAAAGACCAACCGAAATTAAAATTACAAAATAATTTTATATCTTCAAACTGTTACACGTGCATCGAGTTAAATGGCCACATGCTCGTCAAGCTTATTGAAGTATTCAAAGATCATGAAAACCTAAACCCTGAGATGTTTTTACCGTATATGTTTAATAGTCAGCCTTGTGAAAAACTCTTTAGGGCAACCAGATCGATGACTTCAACATACTCTACTGTGGTAAATTACAGTATAAGAGATTTGATTCATAAAATTCACAGAATTACTTTTTATTAACAATGTGGTCTCTGATCTTAAAGATGAATTTATATTTCCCAGAGAAAGAAAAAAGGACACGACTGGAATCCCAACCAAAAATATACAAATATTACCAGATATGATAAATATTGAAATTGATTCAATCGTCGAAGATGCGTTGGAAAATGCCTATCAAGATGCAAAAACTGTCGGTATGCTAGTGAAAAAAGATATTTGCTATTTGGCGGAATTGGCGATAAATCCAGAAATTGAATTTGGTGAAGTACAAACTGATATTACATCAGTTACGAATGACCAGCCAGAGTATTCTTTGGAGGAAAACCTAGAGCGGAACATTTTAGCGGAAGATAACCATTTATTGCAATCTAATGCAAACGACGATGTAAGCCAACTACAGAATGACATAGAATTGAAAGATTATTCGAACAAAATGTTGATTTATCGGAAAATAGTCCTTACTTAAAAGTTACTTTACCTACTAAGACAATGGTTATAAAAATCAGCTTACTGTTGGTTACTCGATACAGGTAATGGGAAAATTACCTCTGACAGGCTGAAACGATTTATTGTCACCAAAAGGAAGGAACCTACCACAGACACAAAAGAAAGCAAAAAAGAAAAGTTAAAAAAATTTAGAAAAGTGATAAAAAGTGAAAGTGATTCCAATTCGGATGGAGAGATTGAATATGACGATTCCACTGATACTGATGTCGAGAATTTTTCGTGTGATAATGCAGTGCAAAGCCCATTTAAAATTGAATTGGAAAAATATTACGCGGTTCAATACGAGGAGCAATGGTACATTGGAAGGATAATTAGCCGATCTGAGGAAAATTTTTATGTAATGAAATTTTTAAAACAAGAAATGGATGTTTTTGTATGGCCTAAAAACATCAATACCGACATTAGCAAAGTTCACGAATCGTATATATTCTATGGACCAATAGACTTAATTGATGCGAGCCTTTCGTATTGCAAGAACTGATTTACTAACTATCAACAAAAAGTATAAGATTATCAAGAAAATGTTATAATTATTTTATCCCCTTTTAAAATATAAGTAGGTCGTTATCCTATGTATTTTATTAATGTTCTAGTTAGTATGTTTTACAATGCTTTGTTTTGTTGATATTTAATTTTACCTCTAGGTAAAAAAAAACTTTCCGTATATTAAATTTTCTTGACAGGTACTTTTTTGTATTTTATTAAATGCAATTTGTTTTCCTAACTTTTATAATCTTTATAAACATCCTATAAATAGGTGCTGGTTCTTCTCTAAAAATGAGTACTAGACGAAATTATAATCTCGATTTCGCACAAGAGCTAATTTTAAACCGTTTTAAACACTTAAGACTTCTAGAAAACTAAGAGATATCCCGAGGATAACTGAGGATATCCCAGGATATCTCGAAATATACAAAGATAATTATGGATATCCGAGAATGTCTATGAGGATATTCAAGGATTTCTGAATATACTCGAGGATTTCTGTGGATATTCGGTGATATCAAAGGATATCTTTGCTTAAAAGGATATCTGGTGTACAAAATTTTACGACAGGATGCCCCCTCGAATATAGATATGTTTGCATTCATCTTTATTGAAGAAGCAACTTAAACTTTTAATAGTCATAGAAACGTTACATTAGAAGGAATCTTTTTCCCCCTTTTTTATTCAATATTAGCTTTGTTTTTTCTCTAGTGCTTTCGTTTCTGACGCAGTCTGTTAGTTGTATATTTAACTTCTATCTTTTTATTGCTCTCGAAGTGTTTGTTACTTTGTTTGTAATGTTTTTAAGGAAAGTACTTGTTTGTTATCTATATGTAATAACCGGCAGTATATAATACTGGTTGACGAGGGACGTAAAAATACATACATAAAGAGAATTCGTTTTTAGAAATATTTGGAAAAAAATTAATAGTGTGATGAGCAAAACGTCAAGATTACATTCTATTGCACAACTCATAGTAAGCTTTATTCTAACATTTACTATAATATTAAAAAGATTTACAATTTCCAGTCGAGAATTGCTTAGGTGCTAACATACCGAAGATGCATCGATGAGTGCGGTTTAAATTTCGGTTGCTACATAGATATCACATCTGTCTAAAATAAACCTTTACTTTCCTATGAGATCATGCATACCGAAAATGTTTATCTTTGTTGTTTACTACGAAGATTACAGTGATATTAAGCTGTACAAAAATTGGAACGAAGCAACGTCCGTCATAATCACACAAACTTCTTGTTGCCAATCTAGCGTTAAGGCGGGCGGCCACTGCAAGCGAAACAAAGCTAAGTTTTGAGAAAATTGGTTACTAGTTTTGTCAGAGAAGTTGTAATCGACATAACTAAAATTGCAATTTGATCAGTATTTCCTTACGCCGTAAAGAGCTAACACGTTTGATATTATGTTGTACAAAAACGGTAAAAGTGAATTTTTGATTGAATGTGTTCGAAAATATGTTTTGCTATACGACACAAATGTGAAAGAATATAGCGATACCCATCTAAAAGCTAAAATATGGGAAGAAATTGATAACAAATGCCAGTTTTCGTCGAGTAAGTTATCCTTATTTTAAAAATCTGGTACAAACTGTAAATTATCTTAACACTACTTGTAGTGAGTTAAAATATTCCATAAAAACTATTCTAACGTCAAAAGCATCTTGGTTGGCTATTCGTGTATTTGAAAATTTAGTTTGGTAGTTCAGTAACTAATCTTGAGTATGCACATAATCACTATCAAACACATTTTCAGCACGATTTTCAGTTAGATAGTTATGTAGTACACATGTGGCTTTTACTTTAGTAACTGGCATTCACCAATGTCATGAGTACAATAGATAATGTCTTTTTATAATTAAAGAATGAAGATCTTGACTTTGGAGGAGCTTTTATTGTCAAATGCATTCCGTCGATGGCGTCCATGCAGTGATCAAAGTAGCTGTATGATATGCTCTTGTATAAAGTGCTAGTAGTTAAATATCGAAAAAAATAGCGTTTATAGTATTGCACTGAACAAGCTTCCATCGTGTTATAACGTGCATAGCACTATAAAAACATTATTTCCACGTTTAAAGGGATAATAGTAATTATTTAAACAGTTAGTGGTATAAAAATAGTACAATTAATAGCATTTGTACGGAATTTTACTCTTCTTCCTACTTTTACTTCATTATTTCTATAGCCCATACATAAAAGAAACCTTTCAAATAATTCAACATAACCTATATCAAAGCTTACATCCATTAAATACAGTTCAGACATTTATTTATGTATATCAAGTCTTTGCAAAGATTGAAGAGAAAACTGGATCTCTGTGTTTCAAATGACTTCATCAGCTCAAAACACGAATTGCATTAGTAATTGGTTAATTGAATTTCTACAAATATTTAGTCCAATTACTCTCTTCCAAAAAAGGTACTAACAGATTTTGATCGTGCTTTAATGGGAGCATTAGTAAGGGCATTTGAAGTCTAGCACATTATTTATCCCTGTGTTTCGATTTGATTTAAAACCAGCAGAGCCAAATTCCATTTTGTTTGATGTATATACATGGTTACAAAATGGAAATTTTGGCGTGAATGTCCTTCTCGAGTCCTGCGAACTCGACACATGCCGCTAGAAAGTTTTTGACATCGACAATTAGATGTGCCGACGTAGTTAAAGAGTACCTTATGTCAAATAAATGCAGACACGAAAGATAACTTAAATAAGTAAGATGTTGATATTAACAATGACCAAAGTGTTACCAAGCAGATATTATTACATGGGTCACTAATTTGTATACAAAACATGCGAAAATAAATAATTTTTGAAGAAGAAACGGATAATGTTAATAGGCTTTGTTGTCCGAAAAATTGCTTGCTTCAAGATTTTTTGTTGTTTTTCGAATATTTGGTTACGTAGTTCAGAAAGTCCAATTTCAGCAGTAGTAGAATCAAAACTCAATGAATGATATGAACCAATGAATCCTGAGACATGATAACAGACCCCTACGGGTAAATTATTTTATATCTTGTTATTTAATTAGTCTATCCGGAAAATAAAACTTACTATGGCTAGTGGAAAATTTCATAACTTTGAAACTGAATCAAACTGATAAAGCTTATGATACACAGCTAAATTATGAATGTGAAAATTTGAGAAAAGAAAACTCTACTTTAGAAAGAAGTTTATCAATTGACGACGAGCAGAGCTATATATCGTAAAAACGGTTTTTAGTTGCACGGCACAAAGTAGCACATACTGAGCACAATCCAGCACACTAGTTATTTTTTATATCAAAAAAGCGGGTTTATCTGTAAAATTTTGTAAAAATTTATTGTCTCTGTGAATGCAAAAACTGTAAATGAGAAAAAGAATAAGTCTTTGCGGCACAAGGTAGCACGTACTTGGCACAATTCAGCACAATGATCATCTTTTAGTTGATCAAAAAAGGCGGTGCTAACTTTGCTGACGTGAAATCGAAGGCAAATATTCAACGTTATAGATGAAAACAGAACGGCATGAATGACCATTCTGAAAAGAGTTTTTTATCAGTTACACGGTCATGTTCTCTTAACCAAAACTCATCTATATTAAACATGATTTTTTTATAAATTATGTTTAAACACAGTTTTAATTGTGTAACAGTTTTGGAAGTCAAATTTTGGTAAAAATGTGCACTTATCAGTATACCTTTCTATAGTTTAAATTATTTATCAAGCACTAAAGAGTTTCGTTATTTAATTTTTGTTGTTAGTAAAACCTCTGTGTATTTATATGCTCAGACCGAGGCTTAGACGTAATAGAGGGCATTGCCTTGAGCTTAAAGATGCTTCAGATAAAATATTAAACATTGCTCAAATATCTATTTTTCTAGCAAACTGTATTTAAACTTTTATTTGATCACGAGTTTACTATTCAATTGCTTAATTTTTATAAATCGTGTTTTTGTAAAATTCTTTATCGAGTTCGTGTACGTTCTTAGTTAAATATCAAATTTTCTATCTTCAAATCCAACTATTCCAGTTGAGGCTAATTCACTTTAACGGTTGAAAAAAAGCATTAGATTATCCTAAACATAAAATCACGTACCAGCACAAAATAAATAAAGAAACGCTCGAATGCAATTTCCATAATCACACATTCATATATTTGCATTAAATTTTTATTGATTTACATATAATTATCATATGCTAATAGTAAAGAGTGCTTAAACTACACGGTTCAGGTTTTTTAAAAATGTACATGTTTTTGAAGTTTTCTTGCTCGTCATGATGCTCAAGAAAAAACGCGTTAAATTTAATTATCAATAAGTTATCTTTTTAAAGGAATTAATTTATTAATTTTTTTTCACGCGTTACGTTCAAGCGGTTTTTATTTTATTATAAATTAGGGAAATCATCAACTACGAAAGATAATTCAAACTGTAAATTTTTTTGCACAATGAAATCATTCGAGCGATTTATGGGTACAGTAATTATATTTTAAAAAAATATGTAATATAGTTAGCTTTAAAAAAAATGTGTTCACTGCCATACCGTAACAATTGTAACAGAGTCTTGAATCATACATCACAAGATTCAGATATATTAAATTTAATACAATTTTTACAAATGTTTTGTATTCGCACATTGTCTATATCTAATAGGTACTTCGCGACAATAATAATTTCTCTAACATAATATCTCGTAAATGATATTTTATTTACTAAATTTTACCATGCGTGAATAATTGAAAGTTCTCTATTGGGTTTGAGTCAGGTGATTATGCTGGTTAGTTCATCATGTTATTTGGTTGGCTGTCACTAACTATTTGACTAACTTTGTTTTATGACATGGAGCACTATATTTACCTATTTTCGATTTATTTATAAGCCGTTGTAGCAGTTTTCAATCATCTCCTTTGCATGCATTTGTATTTTTACGAATGCACGGGATCTATAGTTTAATGCCGAATCCCAACGACAAGATGTGAGAGAGATGCTTTTGCTATAAGGCCTATAAGTATACTTTGCAAATTAGCTAGACCTTGAAGGGAGACAAGCGCGACCCACTATGGCTTATTCTCATTCTGGAAAATAATCTTTTAGTTATCAGATTAGTTTTGTCACTACGTTGCATCTTGTGCTGGAGCGTTCATCATTTTAGAGAAGACATGTAAGCAACTAATTCTGTCAGCAGACATGCAAACCAATACCATGACGGACGTTGATCTTTAGCCTAAAGTAATTGATACTGGTTTGCTCCAAAACCATTGGTTTTTGTTGTACTTTATATTGTCTAAAGCTAAACAGTCTTTATCTCAAAGGATAAGTGCACAAGCTTATAACGGAATTCAACTGTCTATCTGCCAGACTTGCTCTTAGTAGTACTAAATCATCTCGAAGTTTTCTTTCGTCGTTCACTCCGCGGTTTGTTCTTAATGTTTTAACTTTAGCGTACTTTTTAATAACCATAACTAAAGATTGATCATATTTATGGTTATTTCGTTACTGGAACGTCTTTTTTATACAAAAAAAAAATTTTAAACCTAAACAATTGTGTTCGTTTCTTCTGAGATAGCATTTTCTCGTTTTGATAAGAGATAATTTTAATCTACTAAGCCAGGGGTCTCCAAACTACGGCCCGCGGGCCAACACCGGCCCGCGAGCGTCACCAATCCGGCCCGCGATAGCGGTCCTGACGTGGCTGGTATCCGACCCCCTTTAATTTATTTTGATAAATTAAATCAAACAAAGTAATTAAATACAAAATAATAATCAGATGTTTTATTTACAGACTAAAAATACAATAATCCATAAAACTAAATTATTAAACATTAAATTAGTATAGGTACGTATAAGTAGTTAATGAGATTTATGCAGCTGTGACTTTACACTGACGATCGTTTGCAGTTGTAGATTAAATTTACTTGTGCCAATTATTAGAAGTGACTTAAGATGCTCGTCAGTTAACTTTGATCTGTAAACATTTTTTGTGTATTTTATTTTGGAAAATGTTTTTTTGCACAGGTACGTCGTTCCAAAAGTGGTAAAATAGCCACGAGCAAATTTATGCACCTGATCATACTGTGTGAGTGGAACACTCTTATAAAATTCTAGTAATGATGAGTTTTGATATTTTTCTTTAAAAATATCGCTACATTGCAAATCAATGATTTCCATTTGAAGTTCTGGGGAAAGGGTTTCTATATCGGTGATAAGTGGATTCTGGAAGATCTTGATGTCATTTGCAATTTCGTCAATATCAGAAAAATGAGATTCAAAATTTATTTTTAAAGTCCCCAAAGTTTCAGTTGCAACATCAATGGGAAATGTCAGTTTGCTGACTGATTGTATGACACGTATTAAAATGCGTGAAACATTTTTTATTTAATTGGGATTGAAACAAAGCGATTTTCTGTCGGAATGACTTAATATCTGTGTACAAATTAGGCAGAAGCTGATTTTCTCTTTGCAATCGTAAATTAAGGTCGTTCATATGTTTAGTCAAATCTGTATAAAATGATAACTTCCATAACCAGTCATCATTTTGCAACTGCGCGAGTGGACGATTCTTTGCGTTCAAAAAAATTATTGCTCGTAGCTCAAAAAATCGGTAAAGAACTTTTCCACAAGTAAGCCAACGTACTGCAGTATAATATGGCAAGTAATTTTCTCCGATCTCTGCAATAAACTCGCGGAATTGACGATTATTAAGCGCATGCGATCTGATAAAGTTGACAACCGATATGATTGGCTTTAAAACTTCTGACATATCCAAGCATTTTGCGCACAAAGACTGTTGATGGATGATACAATGCACTATTAATGGTTTTGATCCACCATCACTTTCGACAGCCTTTGATACGAGAGCAACCACACTTTTATTTATTCCACACATATTTTTGCCACCATCAGTGGTAATGGATTTCAAGTTTTTCAATTTAATATTGCTTTTCTGAATAGCATTTTCAACTACTTTAAAAATATCTTTACCAGTGGTCGTGACGTGAATGCTATGAACATCTAAAAGTTCTTCATACACTTCGTAATTTTTAGCTACCCCTCGAATAAAAATTAATACCTGAGCAGTATCTGAAACATCCGTCGACTCATCTAGGTCCAGAGAGAACCACTCTAGGAGACGATTTTTGTCATTTAATTGAGCTAATATATTTTCTGCAACTTCATCAATTCTTCGAGCCACAGTGTTTGCTGACAAATTTATGTTTTTAAATAAATTAGCCTTTTCTGGACACATTTCTTCTGACGCTGCAATTATGCAATCCTTGATTAATTCACCGTCAGTAAATGGTTTCTCATTTTTTGCAATGGAATGAGCTACGCGGAAACTAGTATTAGTTGCGGCTTCTTGTTCACTATTGACTTTTTTGAACAAAAATTGTTAAGATTTCAACCCGTGCTTCATTGATTCAAATTTTTCAGATCTTAAGCTTCCCGTAAATTTTGAGGAATTCTAAGAATGCATAGTCTAAATAATCATAGTGACATCGATAATTTAAGTAAAATTTATAGTAATTTAATTTAAATTTGTACTATTATTATTATTTTTGTTTTAAGTAGGCATGTTTCAAAATAATTTTTTCATGTTTGAAATATTGTAAATTTAAATTTTTTTATATTTGAAAAATGTTAATTAGGTAAAGAATTTATAAGTTTTATAATATTTTATATATATGTTTCCTTATAGCCCTGATGATGACTAAAAATTAGTTGAAACTGTCGGCAAAATTAATAAAAAAATAAAAAAGCTTAACCAAAACTTAATAAATTATTTAAAAATATAGTCTCATAATGGCGTTTTATATTGTACTCTTTGAGGACGGCTATGGTTACATTACAAATTAAACACGTTGCCTTATTATTTGACACGATTACAAAATATTGACAGTCCCATTGCTCTTTAAATGTTCTGCACTCACTATCTATTTTTCGTTTCTTTTCCATATTTGGCAATTCATACACAAAGCACGTAACTTCTAATCAAAATAATATTTAGGTTTTGCACCAACACCCACAGTACATACACGCAATCAATCCGCTATTTCCACCGGACTGACATGTCGATGACAATTTGCGTACGTGAGGAGGCGCAGCACGCCACAATTTGTTACTACGACGGCATACATACAAAAGGTCCGACAAAGGTACATTGGCGCCGGGGTGCCAGATAACAGTTGCTGCTCCTAAAAACCGCAAAAATAAACAATAACTCGAGTCTGCGAATTATTTATCTGCAACTTCTTGGAAACAAACATGCAACGTAGTTGAAAATGAAAACTATACCTAAAATAAACAATCGTAAATTTGAAGGATATGCTACAAATACGTATAATAATATTAATCATCGGTTTACATTTGTAGGAGCAACAATTGCAAAGTAATATCTTAACACCAATGTTACGAATGACGTATTCTTTGTACTATTTATGTATGTACAAGTACATAAGTATATACATAATACACGTACAAATTTTACATATTTAATTCATAAGCAGTAGTTTTTAATTTATATTTTATATTTATACTATTAACAAGGAAATAAAGATTTGAGAATTAGTAATTCTTCTGGTTAGACCTTGTCCCTTTGGGCTTTGTTGAGCAATCAGTCTGGCCCTTAGGCTAAAAAGTTTGGAGACCCCTGTACTAAGCTATTCATTGCGCACGATTAAGATCATCGAACTTTGCTAATTACCCATAAACTTAATATAATCTGTAAGATTTAAAAAAGGTTCTTAACACGACATTAAGGTATAATAATTGCAAAAACCAACTAAAATTTAATACATAAATGAAAAAATTCAAATAATGTGTGCTAAAGATCAATTTGGGCAATGCAAAACATTTTAACACCACTGCACGTTAGTTTAGAACAATGACTTAGCCAAAATTTGTGTTTGGGAAAGGCTAAAATGTCTGGTTTTTATT
This sequence comes from Aquatica leii, assembly GCA_035610365.1. NCBI lineage: Eukaryota > Metazoa > Arthropoda > Insecta > Coleoptera > Lampyridae > Aquatica > Aquatica leii. The sequence goes on from CM069432.1 coordinate 56,389,540, forward strand.
TATACTAACCGGAAACTGATGGTATAGATAAGGGTCAATCATACTTTGGGAGAGGCTTTGTTTACGCTACTAGTTTAAAACAAATATTTCTTTTTTTCAAATAATCACTGCCACTTTACAACAAATTCTACATTTGTCACCTTATTGTTGATAACTTTTCTTTTTTTTTTAATAATTACAAGTTGTGTAAAGTTAGATATTTCACTGAACTCGAAATAAAAATAAGTTGATGATGGTCTCAAGATGTTGAAACGTCGGATAAAATTTTCCGTTACAGTACTCTACAGAAAAAAGTTACTTTTAGAATGTCTTTGCAGACTAGAGAACCTAAAAGATTTGAATAACTGCTTTATAATAAATTTTTCAGATCAGCGATATCAAAAATTTAAATTGCTTTGATAATCGCCAGCCTTCGGACTGTAGATGTAAAAAAAGGACTTAATAAGTAACTGTAAAATGAGAATGTTAACACTACTTTCTAGACCATTTTCTACTAGAACTAGTAAAAGTTTTTCACAGCTATCCGCATTTAGAAGAAATATACTATAGTTTTTCTGAAACAAAAAAAAATTTTTATTTCTTGTAGAACCTATTACATTTTTTTGCATGTACACTAATTTTTTTTTTTGAATATTATATTATAAAACTATTCTTTCTGCAGTGAATACAAGTACTCTTTGTATTTCCGTTATTCAGAAAAAAATTGTCATACATTTTGCATCGAATGTAATGTTATTTATTGTGTGATATTTTTATGTTTTTGTCGATTAAAGGAAACTTACTGTTAGTTTTCTGAAAACACAAATGAGCATATATTGTGTTACGATATGTATTACGATTCAGTTGTAATTGAAACAATTGAAAACAGACCTCGACATTTAGTAATATCGATTTACATTTAAAACAACACTGTAGTAACATAATATGTTGTGATAACTAAATATTATTAACTATAATAGTATAAGTAGATTGGCATAAGCTTACATTGTGGTAACTGTACTTACTAATAACCAGTACCATTTGCTAACTTTCTTATTTTAAATTACGAAAACAATTTCTGTCAGTGAACGAACGGTTCGTATGCATCGAGGTACCTAACTAATAAGATTGAGTTTTTCTGGCAAATACATATTGACGTGACATATTTGGCAATTATTTAACTAAATATTTACATACCACTGTGAACGGTCTTAAACTTGAAAATATTTTTTCAATCAAAACAGGTGCGACTGGAATTTTCTTGAATACTGACTTCGGCGATATAAAGAAGCTTCAGTCACTGTGTCCGGAGTGTATAATAAACGAATCAAGGTCGATACATTCGTTAGTCGTTATATCCTGTTTCTTTTTCTTTTAGTATTCAGCCATATATCGTTCAAAGATGAGATGCATTGAAAGTTGAGCTATTTAACTTTAAATTAAGATGCTAGCAGGAAAATATAGATATTAAAAAACTATCATTTTAATTTGCATGATTTAAAATTATGAATTATAATGTATTTAATTTCTATATAAAAAAGCGTAGCCTTTTATTCTATAGGTATATTTTAAAATGAAACATCATTTTATGTGGACACGTCTAAATAGATACGTATGTATTAATGAGAAATGTTATTTATTGGCGTAAACCACTATTGGATGTTTATGGAATTATGCATTACGTGATTGTATCTTCTCGTGAGAATATATTGTTTTAAGTGTGTGACGACGTTTCTTTAAGACATTCTTTCCTTGTTTGCATGCAAGCCAAGAGATTTTAATTGAACAATTCATTGGTGTAATAATTAATAAATAGCATTTGTTATATTTTGAACTGTAATTTATTATAGTTGCCTGTTTGTGTTATCTCAATGGTGGTGTTTTTGGTGACTACGTTTTGTTATTAATGTGCCTAAACGAAGTAAATAAACCGAAATAAACACTTTCATCATTCGTATTTTAAAAACTTTACCAGTATTTCAAACAAATGTGGTAAAATGTACACAATGTTGTTTATATTTATAATATATTACATATTATATATACTATATAATTTTCTCGTCATATGGTTTTACTAAGTTGTGATAATCTGAAAAAGAAACTGGTGTGGAGGACGTGGAGGTACAAAGCCTTAGTGAGAAATTGATTTTCTGAGGTAACCGAGATATCGGTACAAACATCGTCAATATGTCGATCAGTTGTGCGAAACTTGTCGTTTACTAGATCATTCGATGATGAAAGTAGTAGATGAGGAAACTGACAGTGATTAATTTTATTTAACCTTTCGTAAATAAGTATCAGCTAAATTTTACATGTGATTTTTAAAAAGGTAAATGTGTAATTACAATGTTATTTTAATAGTATCAAACTTCAACAATACACTATTTCAGAATGTTCGCTGTCAAAGTGTCCTACTGAAATCAATTTCTTTTTTCTAAGACTAAACTTTAGTCAAGTAAAACATTAATTATAATTCAGTAATAACTATATTATTTTTCTAAACGTTTCTTATTTAAATAATATTTATTAAAATTAACATAAATCACATAAATATAAAATGAATCACTACTATAGCAGACAATTTATTAGTCAATTTGGGGAATGCCATCATTCAAGATTTACTTTGTTTCAAATTTGCACCTATTGTAGAAACGGCACTATTATCTTTGTTTCGTACATTGTTTCGTACATTATCGCAAATTTTTGTCATCTCTGTCATTCTAAAGTTAGTATACAATGAATCGAGACTCATTAGATAACTAATCTTATTTGTAATACCCATAATGCAAAAAACAATTTTTTTTTTGTTTTAAATTTAAGACATTATTTATTAGACTAAACTTGATAAAATATAGTTTTTCAAAAGTTTTTTTATTTAATGTAAGGAAACAGTTTTGTGTGATTTTTTGATTCAAGCTTTCACTGTTTAACTGATTATATTAGCGTGGTTTCTAGAAGAGAACTGGCTGGTGATAAACACTCAAAAGGTTGATAAACACTCAAAAGGTTCAGTTACACTAGCTATTTAGTATAATAAATGTGATTAGTGAATAAATACTATTGTTCTCTTTTTAAAGCAAGAAAATATAATGTTGGTACCACATTTATAACTAAATCTGTCTGTTTTTTTCTCTTAACTGAATTTCAAGATTTTTAAATGACTGTCACATACTAGTTCTAATATAATAATTGACTTTGAACACTTACTTTTATATCGATTTTTACTTTTCATTGTTACCGTTTTACATAGTTTGCTGATTACGTAACTACACTAACGAACAAATATTGACGTTTGCGACGTTGACAGCACAAAAAATTGTTTAATTTGAGTTGCTTATAATAATTATTTTGGCACGTTTGCGTTAAATTTTTTGACCGAAAAGATTGTTTTGGCTTTAGCAGATAGACTTGAGCATACTCATAATAAGTCACTATTGATGAAATTAATATAATATAGAAGAATTAATTTAAAATTTAGTTGGCTCCCACCCAACACAGAGATATCCCAAGTACGTCCCTGGGACATGATGTTGCGGATCACTGAATGTCCCAAAGTCATCCTATTTTGATCCTGTGTACGTCCTAGGAATATTCATAGGACGTTTTTTTGTCACAACTGTGTGTATCCCGATGGTGTCCTTATAGGACATCTTTGCGTATCCGCGTAAGATATCTACGGGACGTCCTTTTTAGATGGCTGTAGGGTATGTAAGAGGTAGTCATCCCTCCCTTTTTTTACATGTATGAATTGGAAAAATAAATAAATAACTACATATATCAAATAAAATACAAATTTTTTAATAATAATTGAGTAAAACATTTTTTTTGCATAAAATATATATTTTCAATTTACCGCATAGTTATGCGCCCGATGAGGTTTTAAATCACTATTATTAATAATTGTGATCTTTTGCTTTTGATAAACTTTTTATTAATTTTTAGTAATTCAAAACAATAATTATAAATGATGATTTTTATACATTATAAATAAATACAAGATACCAAAAACTTAGCAAATAAATTTGTTTATGCACTAAAACACCCAAAAAACGTTGGATAATACCAGAGGAGTGTACGGATGTCGAGTAGGCACCAGAGAACAAGAAGGAAAGTGGGCACGCGCACTAAGTTTGCATTCTTCTCGTTTATGTGCGAAAACCGATTATCAGTGTGGTTGAAGTGAATCACACACATCAACATCTTCAAAATATTTGTTATATCAAAAGAAAAATTAACCAGTTTAACCGAAATTGATGGATGGATACTATTTATTTAACTGTCCACATGATTGATTAATTTATATTTATATATAATAAATGTATAATCTTATTCTAATTTTATTTGATAAGTAATTATAAATAAATATTTGCATTAGGTAATATTAAAATGCTTCTTTTCAATTTTTTTAAAATTGTATCAGAAATATGAATTGACAAACGCCTAAATTAGTTTTCCCGCATAGGACATCCCATCGTACGTTCTTTATTGACATTCTGAGGACGTCCTATTAAGGACATCCTAAAGAGGTCGTGTGTTTACTGGCATATCCATTTATTTCATTAATGATTAATTTCAAATTAACAATTTTTAGCATTTTCTTCTTTGTTCGACAAATTTTGATTTAATATTATTTGCCAATATTAAAACCACTTGCTAGAATCATAATAAACATAAACTTCATTCACCAAAAAAATGGGCGATATTAAGTTAGACACCTTTGCTTGTCATGATTACCAACGTAAACACGAGATAGAACATATACAGTGTCTTAACAAACATAGGGATGGCATAGCTGTTTTGCTGTTACAATATCTCTCTTTTTAAGCTTAGGTAAAACACCTGAACTTATTTGGTCGTTTTAAAATTCGTTCTTATTTAGGAAACATTTTTTAAATTAAATAAAAGTCATGTTGTAGTCTTTTTCAAAATTTTTATCTATTTGTTTTTTATTGTTCTTGTCTCGCTCAGCTACTGATTGGAGACCGTTATCATCATCTTTTGTTACCTTGCTTCAAGTGGAGTTTCTTTGAATGTTGAAATCTTTCGGTGTTGAATGAAGCGGTAAAAATAATGCACTTTCGTTACTTTTAAAACATAGTCAAAGCTAATTTATGTGTGATTTTGTGAGTCCATCTTCTAGTAACACGTTGTAAATTACTTTTATCAAAATATTTTTAAGAAATCAAGTTAATGGCACTCAGGAACGATTTCAAAATTATTTTGTTGTTAGATTCGGGTATTTTACGAATTGCTCTCATTGTTTGTTGATAGTATACTACAGTCACTACAGATGTGTTATTTTATTCATGAAGACCTTTCACTTATTCAGTTTTAAACGATATCCATATTGCTCAATTCTCTTCAAAACATGGTCAAGATTGTAATTATGTGCTCAGTGATCTAAGCCGCTGATTCATAAACGCGTTCAAAATTTGTTGGAAATCAGCGGAAAGGATTTACGCGTCTTGCGAGATGCTACTTATTTTGATTAATCCTAGATGAGTGTCGATTTTAAGGAAAATTCGTAATACATACTCCCAAGATTTGTCTTAACATTGTCGGTTAAGTTGCGGACACAAAACATTTTTAATATACAATTTAATCCCGAAAACAAAATTGACATAAAGCTCGGTGGTACATTTCAGTAGATCTACCGAAGTAGACATGATATGTTTGATATCTGATATGTTTGTCACAATATGTGCTAATTTGGAAAATTACGTGAAAGCTGTTTACGCCTATTGTTATGTATCATTGACTCTGATCGCTGATCAACATTTACACAATTGACGTAGTTTCGAGTTGAAATGTAGCAGAACTACATTTCAACTCGAAACTTAAAGGTGTGTATGTTTTTTATAATTTGCATATTTTAATTTAACATAAAAGTTAAAGAAGTTCAGAGTTACATGTAGTGAAACATGTATACATATGTAGATTATAATGTAGCAATGGATTTCTGAGATCGTTATTTTTATTGTTTAACTGGCGCAAGTGGTCTAGTCTAGTATAACGTATTATTAGCAAAATCTCTTTACCAATACTTTTATATTTAAATTTCACCTTATGTTTATTTTTATTATTTTATAGTTCGTAACATTAGTATCTTGATCCAAAAACATTTTTGTAATAATTTTTGTGACTAGCATATGGCACATACATGTTAAGCAATACAAAAACATAATAGTTTCATTCATATGATAATTTAATAGGATCCAGCTACCAATTAAAATTTCCGAATCTTGCCTCAAGACTTTGCTATTCCAGTTTAATATAATATCTGTGCATAAATTTAGAGTTTTAACTCTGTTCTGGAAACCTAACAAACACCGGAAACCGGTCAAATATTCGCAATGAGTAATTAAAATTTTAAAATCTTATTTAATTGCATTCATTTCTTTGCAAAATGTGTTACTGGTTTTATAAATTAGCTGCTTTTAGTTTTGAGCATATTTGAATTAAATAAAGATTGTTTATATGAACAGAGATAATAAATAACTTATCGGAACATAGTAATCCAATGTGTACAAAGTGTTTTGTGATTGCTTTGAGGATGTAAAGACATACATATATAGGTATATATAAAGTCCGTATTTTAATGATTGTCCGGTGTTTCAAACAATGTTGGTTCGTTGACGAATAAACAAGCGGCAAATTCAAACACCGGACAATCATGAAAATACACACTGAAGTATTTATACCTTAGGCTATTAATTTAAATTTCCGGTAAAATAAAGTGATAATGTTTTCGATACAAACACAGTTTTATTTGATTTTATTAATGACTGCATTGGATGTGTTAGTATTTATTGATGTATAATGCATAAAATATACCGAAATATACCCTTATATATTTTTGACCAAAAACGTATAGGTGTTAGTTATTATGATCTTACGGTTTTTTATACACAATGTAGAGTATTCAACTATAACAAAAAAATAATACATTGTATAAAAACAACACTGACTGATTTTAAAGACGCCATGGGGCTTTCTAATGTTTACGACTAGTTAAGGTGTAAATAGAGCTTCATCTGTACACGAATTATTTGATTTTTCCGAAGACTTGATTAAAATTGTCGTTAATTATTTAGCTTAAATCTATGAAGCTTGCTGGAATTTTTTCGATTATTTCTCTTCTGAAGAAACAATTGATTTTTGTATTAGCTTCTTCGTGAACTGTATATGAGAAATTATGTCAATTGTTTTTATTATCGTTTAGTCAAAAGATTTAAATTTGTACAAATAATCAAAATTTAAGTAAATAGTTTTGTTTTTTTTAACGACTTATTAAAAAGTCAACTAAAACTTCTTTGAATTTAATGTTCCGGAGTTCCTTTACAAAATCTACTTCTCGACTTTCTTCTTTTTTTTCTGTGTGATTTTTCTTATTAAAGAAAATTATTATTTTTCATAAATGTGATCAATATTTCCGGCATTGGTTTTAACAGCAGTCTTCAAAATATTTCCGAACGTTTGAAGTACACATTTCCTTAAGTATACAAGAAGAAAGTCAATCAAAGCATCTTTAACAGACAGAAACTTAGTATTTTTAGTTTTATATTCTAAACATTTGAATAAAGATAGTTTGTTAATTTTGCATATTCTACCGTATAAATGACAAAGATTCTTGCATCAGATAAATTGCACTCTAAAAAAAACACGTTGCAGGTGTGTTAATGGTTTAGTATATTTTAGAGACAGGAAGTGGTTGAAACTAAGGATAAGCTTTTACATATATTTAAAAAAAAAACTGTTAACAAACGATGTATTTTTTGTACTGTTTCACGCACAATATTTACAAATGTGATAATTTTGTTTTGTTTTATTGTTTGCTTAAATTGGTTATGCTCAGTTGTGATCTTCTCTGCATACGGATGTAAGTTTTTACTCGAACAAAGTCATTGATTTCAGCGAATGAGTTTGTGAGAGTTTCATTAGATTGGAGATCTATCACGTTCATTTGTAAATGACTCGGCACATCCTCAATATCACACGAAAAAGGATTTGCAAAAATATTCATTTGCACAAAAGATAATTGATCGTTAATTGGAGTTTAATGTTTGAGTAAAGTAGCCGACTCAAAATTAGCACAATTAATTGCGATAGTTTTTAATATGCAAAACAACATAGTTTATTGTAATTTTTATTTATAAAACAAATACTGTACCTTATATTTTCTTAGATTTGATTAAATAATATTACTTCTTTCAGTAATTAACAGTTTATAATTTTTTGCTTTTGAAACTTTTCTTTTAAATAACTCAGAAGGGGTTGTCACAGGTTCTGCTTCTACAGAAGATAGGAGTGTGCAAAGGACAAGAATACGAGATGATCCAGGTTGAGGTTTAGCCACATGAAATCATTCCCACTTGCCCATTTGTAATAAGGATACAAATTAATATTAGGTTTCATTGTAATTATCTCACAATTTACCAAAATAGTAACCTGTACTTCGGAAGCCTGTTTTAGCCGATGCATTACATTTGTTGGTGATGTTTGTCCACACCAAACATTTTTTTTTCATCTATAAATCCTTTCGCGGGTTTATCGTCTTCTATATTGTTATCTAAAGTAAAGAATAAAAGGAATTAAGCAAGAAAATTATAGAACGATATTTGTAAATGTTTCTTTCTTGATTTAAGTAAATATTTGTAAATAACCATTGCGGTTGTCAAATTCACTAACAATTAATGATCGATTTTGTACAACGTAATTGAATGTTGAATGTTAATGTTAATCAACGAGACTTTTGTGCAACTGGCTATCAGTTTACCAGAAACCTTCTAGCAGTCACCAAATCTGTCGCTGAATTGATATTTAATATGCATTTAGTTTTATCATTTTTCCATTAAAAATTTATTCCAGTTTCCTTAACAGCGTTGTAACAATTTAGGAAACGATCCATTTTTTTCCGTCGATATGTTTGATGAAGAGTTTATTCTTTATTTGAAATGTCTTCACGTCTGTGTACATATCAGAAATTAATTAGTTTTTTTCCTTGAAGCTTTACATTCAGGGTATTTACCTTATAAGCTAAATCTGTCAAAATCTCAAGCTCTATCAACAATTGAGAATCTGTAAATTCTGGAACAGATTTACACTTTTCGTTCATAAAAGTGTTGATTTCTTTTCTGAGATTAAAAAAGTATTCAATACTGCACTTCTACTTAACCATCTTCACAATAACACATGACATCATGGTGATCTGCTCCCATATCACACAGAAACTGTTGAAATTGACGATGTGTTATCTCATTTTTTCTGATGTAGTTTACACTGGATATCACGATGTCCATTACTTCTTTCCACGCTAGAACTTCGCAGCACAATGTTTTTTGGTGGATAATACAATAGAAAAATAATGAGGTACTGCATCTTATGTATGTCTACCAGTTTACTTCTAATTCTACCCACCACCTCCTTGTTTTGTCCACTCATGTTTCTTCCGCCGTCGGCTGTTAGACTTATCAATTTTTACCATGGTAATTGCATTGATATTAATGCTTGTTCTAAATGGCAAAATAACTTTCTTTTCAATTCCTTTCAAAGTACATAATTATAAAAGCTCTTTGTAGACATTGAAGTTCTTATCGATTTCATGAACAAATATAAGAAGCTAGGCAGTATCTGAAACGTCATTAATTTTATCGGTAGCCAAAGAGTACCAAAATACAGGCTCGGTACCGTAATGGCGTTTGACGTCATATATTTTTTGAATAGAAACAGTTTTTTTTGGCATATTAAGTATAGCTGTTTTCCATTACAATTAATAAAAAAGTATAAAGCAGTCCACGTATCGTTAAACACTTTATTTCCTTCCAATAACTTTCTTTTTTAAGCCATTAGCACGCTTGCTTGAATTTTGCGCGCGCATCATAACATAAATATTTAAATTTTAATTATAGGACTCATTCAATCATTGAAGAAACTTATCACGTGATGGTGTATTTCTATATTAAATAGATCGGCTTAATTTATTTTTGACTGGTGCCAACTCTCTACATCGAAGGATCTGTTTAAGATAGAAATACACTATCACATCACAGATACATACAATACATGCTTAGTGTTCAAGTTACTAACTAATTCATCGCATATTGTGCAATTTATATTATGATGAACTCTGTAATTTGCTGGTAAATTTAAGTTTCATATTGAAACGCTTAGCTTCGAGAGCATTCACGAAGTTACTATCAACGACTACAACGTTTGAAAAAGATGTGGAAAATTCTCTAAAGATGGCCGCAAATATATAAAAGCGACACAAACGAATCATAGGTCAATTATTTCAGTAATTCGAAGTCGGCAGTGTTAAGAAAATTATTCAAGTTGAAATAAATAACTGATCAACGCGTGACGAGATAAATACAACGAATTAAAAACGTTCGTGATAGAAGTTATCCGCGGAAATTCTCTTTCGAGTGATAGTACTATATAAATGAGTGTAAGTATTTCTTAAATATCCTTAGATTTACGGTTTCGGTTAGTTATAAACGTATAAATATATAAATATAATTATCGGTACAATATTTTACAAGGCTCTTTAATGTCTTAGTACCAAGTGTTACTTCTAGAATTACTTAACTGATTGGTAGTATCTAAGGGTTGAGTAATTTATGAGACGCCAACCGTTTGTGAGAGTTTTTTTGATTTATAGACTTTGGAAATAGACTTTGATTGTAACAATTTTGACAAATAATATTAAAGAACGAATATTTGTATCGATTACGATTTTGCTTTATTTCATAATCGTTATCATTACTCCCGTCTTCGTTTAATTGGATTCGCTGTGCCACGTATGTCTCTTTGTCAAAGATTTCATTCATTTTAAATTTAGCATTTTCTACATAACGCGGTTTTATATATACTATGTCGTATAGAATGATGTATATACGCAAATATGTGACGTCATACTTATAATCTAACTACTCTACCTATTTTTATGTAATTTTTTTGATTGCATTGGTCTTTATCTGCCAATTTTTGTCACATACAGGTAGTAGATCATCTTATATAATAAACATACTATGTAAAACAATACTTTAGATGCACAAACGAGAACAATTTACAGTGTGAAAAGGTTCGAAACTACAATTAAGGAACCGTGTAGTTTAAACACATCAACACATTGTTAATCGTAAAAAGTAACACGAAATTCATACAGTATTGTTTTATTAATTAATTTTAATTTTGAAACTATAAAACGAATGCAAACTTGTACGAGTACTCGAAGAATGTGCCTGTAATAAAGGAAAACCAGTTTGATGAATAAAATATATTAACAATTTAGCGCATAGAAGTCTTATTTTGAAATTTTTAAGATGGAATGTCATTAATGTCCGTAACTAACTATCTAATTGCCCGCATAAATTTGCGTTAAGTACTAGAAATAATATAAACGTTTTAAAAAGGAACATGTGTTTAGATCAAGTTGAATGTCTAAAAATGTGTAAAAATTAGTTTGTGATTTAAATGTGAAAATTATTTCTTACATAAACTAAAATATACAACATACCAAATAGCTTACACGTGGCGTTATTATGAAAATAAAGATGGACAGTAAAGTTTTGCGGATTTTTTTTGGGTTGTTACTAGTTATTTTAAGTGACCTTTGGTTAATAATTTATAGACTTTGTTGCTTTGTAGAGTTATTAAAAATAACTACTTAAGATTTATAACTTTTGATTAAAAGATTAAAAATAATTAATACAAATGTCAATTCGCCTATTTTTGAACGACGATTACGATAAATGTTTATATTTTCTACATTCTAGCATTATCTTTCATTTTTTATCTACATATGTTATATGTTTTTTGTGATATATTAAGAAAGATTCTTTTATTTTGGTTTTAACCAGGGCAGATTTCAATAGTTACATTTGGGTTAATTTGAAAATTGCACTTAAGTAAAGTAGCATAATTGTCGCAAAAATAGACTTATTCAAATATCAACGCATTTATTATAAGTAATAAGATGTTAATGGTGACTAATATAATAAGACAACGGAAAATGCAAGTAAAAAAAGAAGGTTTCATATATGAAAAACTGAAGTTTTTTTAGATTTATTATATTAAACATATGGTTCTTAGCTGTATACCAAATTGGGTAGGTCTTCTGCGTCACAGTCTTCGTGGGCTCATCGATAACACACATCACACTTTATCTATTGTTTTCCACTTTTGTTTACCGAAACTCGATCAAAATAGACACTCCGCATCATATTTATTCTCGCCATCACTGTTATCATCAAAAATAACTTCTTCCATGTCACTTTCATCACTTGAACTATTGCTTTTCTCTTCTTATTCTGTGCAAGATTATCAGAATTATCATAGTTTCTTTAAGTTTTTAGTAACTGCGACAACTTAACTACTCTTTAAAGATTTTTCTTATTTAACATTTTTTTTTGTTTTTCTGCATGTGCGCTATTCTTTATTGTGGGAAGAGGTTTTATTTGTATGGAACTGATCAATTTTGAACTTCCTAAAAAAAGAATATTTGTTAGTTTCTGAACGAGATTGTTCCCCATTACTAAAATCTTTTGAAGTTTTTAGTCGTAGATTATGCAAACCGACTTCTGTGACCGCCTTAAAAAATCGAAAAAATCGTGCCCTTGGAAAATATTTCTGTTAAGAGAAAATATTCCAGTTATCCTAAATGAATTAACAGAGACTTTTATAGTTGCTACGCTATTGTATGCAGCATGAAATAGTCGTATAATAACAAAAGGTGTTACAATGGGACCAGAATGATTTTGCAACCAAGTTTCAATTTCTTGAGCGTAATATGTTTTTAACAGATATATAAAGGATTATTTAAACATCTAAAAGCTACATACAATGAGTGCTACCCTTGTACTGGACATACCTCGAAGTGCTCTAACTAACAATTGCAAATGCAAATGTCGTTTCAAAAAACCGCTTAATCCTTTTTTTTTCTTGCTGCATTTTTATTCCTTAAAACTAAATGATACTATTAAAAATAGCCATGCGTTCACATTTTATTTCCGCAGACCAAAAATCTCTTCTTTATATTAATGCAGTACAGTATCAACGCCTTCTCGACTTCTTTTGCCAGAATCGGTTTTCTATCTAGAGTCCGTAATTCAGTTCTACAGGAAATAATATAGTGCTTTTAACATAATTTTTCAGTGTGTCCGTGAGACTACGTAATACTTTGCTGCTGTTTTATATCGCATCACATGGGACCGCCGTTTCGGACAATTTTCGCAAAGAAAATAATTAATGTAATTACCTATAGATCTATATAAAACTAAAAGATTTTTAATAGTAAACCGTTGGTTTCTAATATAAGACAAGCTTCATCATCTTGAAAACAATGGGATATACTAATACATCACATTAAGCGTAAAATTAATGAATAAAAAAACCCTCGAAAAAACCATTACAGTAACATAGACAAAGTGAAATTCACACTTGAATTTATAACTCAAAACGGCAATTAATAATGAATATATATGATAATCACTGAATTTATTCGAATTTCTATAATTCATTTTAAAAATTTGTTAATTGACTTTCTGGTTTATGTTTTAGTTTTTATAACTTTAAATAAACGCATGTATATGTATTTTTTGGGCAAAAACAATAAGTTGAGATTATATGGATTAAAAAAAGTTATTTTTATATATACGTTTTTTAAAAACATTTATAAATGTGATGTTTTCTAAATTACAAAAATTTGTTTTATTGTTAGCTACAATTTTATATATACCTACGTATCATGAAAAAGATTTGACTTTGCAGTGGTTTAAAAAGTTAAGAATATGTTTGAAATTAACTTGTAGTATCTTTGAGCTAAAAACTTTTTTTTATAGACATCCCATGGATTACTAAATTTTACAATTTTCAATCAGATTTTTTTTTATTGGCGATATATAAATGTTTCACAGGTCTCCAGTTTTACTGATATTAGATAGACATTATTTTCATACATGAAATATTGACATAATAGACCTGGCTAAGGAAAAATATATTACCATAGTCTGTCTTCCACCCCACACCATACATAGACCCCAGGATAAAACTTTTAGGGGGGGCTCTGAAAATTTATTACAGTAAGGTAATGAACCTCTTATAGGTCCTTACGATATAAGCGAAGTATTTGGACAGGCTTACATGAGGTCTCAGATGGTTTTTCGACTTTGCTTAGGAAATGACACTACTTCTAATGATGGTAACACAACTACTCAGGAGAAGTCTCAAAAACCCAGTCGCAAATGTAAGAGATCAGAACTCATATGGAAACATTTCTTCAAAAGAAGAAGATGCTACCTGTATGTGCCCTTTCGCTCGATAAATTGCGTATGAAATCTTGTAGTGAGGGTCGTGACGTCACGTTAGAATGCTCTATTACAAACACAGCCTGTAGCCCGAACATACCTATTTATTGTACGTTGCTTCGAATGACGACTATTTTAAGTTAAGTTTTAGAGTACTAAAAAGTAGAGGATATTTATATCATATAAAAATGTTTAAATATTTTAATTCATAATATTTGTTTGTAATGAACGTCTGGGAGGCTTGCGCCCCAAAGCTCTTATGGACCAATCGCCACTGTCACTATAGCTATTTTATTTAAATATATGTAAAACTAATTATATCTAGTACCTTACGTATAATAACTTTACATATAATCAAATAAATTTGTACTCCATATGAGAAAAGCAAAGTGGGGTTCCATATTACCACCTTCTCCCTAAGATAAAATCAGAAATATTTTAAAGACTGTTAAAAATAGGCAGTTGAAACAAAATCAAAAGAGAAGAAAAGTCTGCATGTGATTATTAATTAATACACCGTTCTATTTAAAAAATCAAAAACAAACATTTTAAAATTTAATGCCGAAGGCCATTTAACTGTTGATTGTAGTATTTACTGGAAGATGCCCAACTACGTGAACTAAGTGTGAAACATAACTTTTTTCACCGCGCGCCTCTCACTATAAATTATCTGCACCGTCTAGTGTCGCCACAGACGACCTGCACAGTATCTTACAAATATTTTATCATTTCCTGGTTCATTTTACAAGCGAGGTTACCATGATATATTTAGTATAATTTAAATTTATTTTAATTTCAAACCTAATCGTGTTACTTTTCACCTATTTTTTGCGAGTGGCCAACTTATTTCAAATGTAACTTGATTTTATATTTCTTTGTTTTTATTACCTTTTTATAGATATAATAAAACTTGATACTGATGTTTTTTTAGCAGTACAAATGTTTTCAGATTTGTACACTTTTATGACCGTCAGAAATGATGTACTTCTATCATTATAAACCGAAACTGCTGATGATGAGTTTTTTATTATTTCTCTACTTTAATGAAATAGCTTTTTTAATAATTTTTGAAAAAAATAGTACTTGAATTGTTTAAGATTATGTTTTGAATCTTTATGTTTGATATGCTGACGAAGTAAATATGTAAATTCATGATAAGTTAATTTTAAGTCTAATGTAACTACAAGTCTTGATCATGCAACGGGACGTATAAGCATAGAACAACACGTCAAAATATTTGAAATGTTGATCAATTCCCAATGTCTTCTTTCTATTTTAATTTGTTCAAAGTAAACGAATTTATATTTAATGATATTTATTATGTAAGAGAATTTCTATTGTCATTATTATAAATCCGTCAGTTGACGGCTCAACGTTATCCGAGAAGCAAACGTACGACTTATTACTACTTAAACTAAACTAAACTAAAGTTCTTATAAACACTCGATAAACAAAACTTTGTACTTAATAGTAATTCAATTGCTGCATGTCAACATCACTATAATATAAAATCAAGATTCTGCAGTAATCTACAACAATTAGCAAAGTGGTTAGTAAACATGCTAACCAACAGATAGATCGATGCTAATTTCCTAGCGGCGAGCATACTTTTTCGGCACGAAATAAGGTTGATTATCTTCCAGTAAATACTACAATCAACGGTTTAACGCAGTAGTTTAATCTACAACTTTGTAATTTTGTTTCAAAGATATCTATAATTTCTTAAAGCACCGCAAACTTCAAATTTTTCTAAAATTGTAGATTTTTTTTAGTGATACGGAAGTTCGCCAACTTTTAAAATAGTTTTATAATATGATATCTCTGAATCGAAACAAATATTGCATAAAACGTTTTTAATCTATTTTTAAGAGTAGTGTTAGCTGAGGTAACGAAGAAATACGTAAAACTAAGTTAGTTGAAACTAGGTCAATTACGAACATTATTATACACTGCGATTATTATTAATGTAAATCTAGAAAAAGTAGCTTTCTAAATATTGGCAGATATTTTATTAAGTGATTGTTTATAATTATTTCTTGTTGAGGATTTTGCATTTAAATATTTAATTGACTTAGAATTAATTTATTATAACCCTACTCTGCCAAAGAAATTATTATGTAAATATAAAACGTTTAGCGTCATGACTACTACAGGGTTACGTTTTGTATTGGCTGATTTTAATTGAGCATTAAAATACATGATTGGGAATAAATTGATGTTGCATCAACTACTAAGTGATGCGTTGTCAAAAATAAATGACTACGCGCGACGCAGAAAATTAGATTAGTTTGGAGTTTTTTCTAAAATCTTTCCAATAAAACCTAAAAAAGATCCCAAAAATAAAAAATTCGGTAAGTTAGAGATCTAATTAAAATAAAAGAAAACATAAATCAGGTAGTAGAAAAAGAGTAGGCAAACAAGATTGTTAAAAACAAATACATATGAAAAAAACAGACGTATATAGTGTTGTAACTGTAGAGAGTATTAGTAGTTAAACTAATAGATTTCCACGGGTAGCATTCGTAATACAATTTTCGATTATAGATAATTCCCGTGTTGTGATATTGCTTATATAAAATATTCGAGTTAGCTGTAGATTAGCGTGTACCAGTATGAGAATTATGATAAGTAAACACGTGTACACTTTAAGAAATATATTTACTAACTGACCATAATATCTAAATTTACCAAAAGAATTTGTACAACTGCCCTTATACACTCGGGCGTTTTCGTAAATAAATCGTGCATACAAAATCTAACATGCCGCCCACCTTGAAAGGTATCGAGCTTTCAAATACACAACAAATTAAAATAATTTATCTAACTAATTAAATACGTGCACATTATGTGAACCGATGTATATAAAACTAATTATTTATAGCCAGTATGTTTAATCATCACTTATAGGCAAAACAAATAATTTCACCACGGGTTTTTTAAACACTCCATTTGCGCACTTTACACTAACAACCCGAACTACTTGGTCCTTTCCTGGGTGTAACTGAACAATACGACCAAGTTGCCATCGTGCTGGTGGCAGGTAATCTTCTTTAATCAATGCTAACGACCCAATTTGGATTTGGTTTTTCTTCCACTTATGCCGCTGCTGTAGTTGGGAGATATATTCCTTACACCAACGGCTCCAAAAATGTTGTGTTAAACGTTGCATTAATTGATACCTATCGAGTCGGTTCATTTTTACATCTTGCACATTAGGATCTGGTAGTGCGGTATACAATCGTCCAATTAAAAAATGCGCGGGCGTCAGTGCTTGTAAGTCATTGGGATCGGAAGTGAGGGGAGATAAAGGTCGAGAATTTAATATGGATTCGATTTGTGATAGGACAGTATACAAATCTTCAAAGGTTAATCGGACATCGCCTATAACTCTTTTAAGGTGGTGTTTTGTGCTTTTAACTCCCGCTTCCCAAAGGCCGCCAAAATGTGGGGTATGTGGTGGAATAAAATGCCATTCGACACCTTCATTATTAATTTTTTCAATAATATTTGAATTAACTGATTGCAACCAATTATATAATTTATTAATTTCTTTATTCGCGCCATGAAAATTTGTGCCATTATCACTATAGATGTGAGAGGGTTTGCCACGCCTCGAAATAAATCGTCTAAAACCTGCTAAAAATGCATCTGTAGACAAGCTTGTGACTGGTTCAAGATGGATAGCCTTAGTAGAAAAGCATACATAAACGCTAATGTAACATTTAGATAATTTACATCCTCTGCCGATTTTGTCCTTGATTAATATTGGACCCGCATAATCAACCCCAGTGGTGTAAAATAGTGGCATAGGGCACACCCTTGAATTAGGTAAATTACCCATTATCGGTATAGTGTTTTTTGGGTTGAATTTAAAACATTTTATGCATTTTCGAACTATCAATTTACTAATGTTTCTACCTCCTACAGGCCAAAATCTTTCTCGAATTGCATTTAACATTGCTGTTGGTCCAGCATGTAAAAGCCTTTCATGTTCATTTAAAATAATTAATTTAGTTAAATGATTAGCTTTAGGCAATAGAACAGGATGACGTTTATCATAAGAAAAGTTTGAATATTTAATGCGACCTCCAACTCTTATTAATCCTATTTCATCAAGAAAAGGTGTCAATGATAAAATACAACTTTTGGAAGATAATACGTCATTTTTTAATAATGCGTTATATTCGTTAGAAAACGATCGGATTTGTTCTAATTTAATTAGTTTTAATAATGCGTTGTCTAGTTCCTTACAAGTTAAAGGGCCCTTTAATCTTTCAGTTTTTGGAATTGCAGAGTTTTTTAGAAATCTTAACATCCATGCTGTAACCCGTTTTAATTTATTTAGAGTAGAAAAATTTTCAATGGTTATAGGGTTAGTTTGAGTTGCTAAACTGTATGACTTAGTGATCTTTTTTAACTCGGGCAATTGATTTAACTGTAAACATTCTAAGGGCTGTGTTGGAGGTTTATTGCTAGTCAACCACGTAGGACCTTTCCACCACAAATCTAAATTTACTAATTGACTGGCCGAAATACCTCGTGAAATGAAATCGGCAGGGTTGTTACTCGATTTTACGTGATACCAAAATGAGGTGTTTGTCAAGTGCTGATACGTGGATATACGGTTAGCTACAAAAGTTGAAAATTGGCGCGGTTGTGATTTTATCCAGTTTAGAACTATCGTTGAATCACTCCAGTAAAATTGTTCATGTATGTGAATCTTTAAAGTTAAACTGAATTTTGACATTAATTGAGCCAATAACACAGCTGCTAAAAGTTCGAGTCTCGGTAAAGATAAATTCTTTAGCGGAGCTACACGTGATTTAGCTGTGAGTAATGTTATAAGTGCCTTATTTTTATCGTTTAATGATTTTATATAAATACACGCACCATATGCCTTTTCTGAAGCATCTGCAAAACCGTGCAACTGAATTTTGCTTGCATTCGGAACGATGATACATCTTGGTATAATAATTTTGTTAACATATTTCAGTTGATCCGTAAATTTTATCCACCTTGTATAAACGTCTAAAGGAACAGTATCGTCCCAGTCAATGTTTAATTGCCACAATTGCTGTATAATCAGCTTAGGAACTATTATAATAGGGGCAAGTAAACCCATGGGATCAAACAACGTCGCTGTTAAAGATAAAATATTTCGTTTTGTTGCGTTTCTGGGAGATGCGTTCGAAAAAGAATAAAGGAAGCTGTCTGTCTCTGAATTCCAAAGAATCCCTAATGCTTTATTTATACCTTCTGGTAAGAGTTTGACTTCAGTACTCGATTTGTTATCGTTGATTTCCTTGACATTACTTTTAAATTTAACTAGTTTAAACCTTGTGGTACTTAATATGAACGTTATGTTTTGTTTAATGGTTTTTAATTCTTGAATTGAATTTGAACCTGTGAGAAGGTCATCTACATAAAAATCTGTTTTAATTATGTCTGTTTCTAATGGATATGTAGTTTGGTTTAAATTTGCTGTTTCAATAATACAACGGGTAGCAAGATAAGGAGCGGAACCCATTCCAAATGTGACTGTTCTTAATTCAAAGTGATCTAAATTTTTTGTTGGATCATCACGCCAAATAATTTTTGATACTTTCTATCTTCAGGATGGATCCATATCTGTCTATACATTTGTTTGATATCAGCTGTAAGAACAAACTGATGTACACGAAATCTAACTAAAATTGAAAGTAAATCATCCTGTAGTGTTGGGCCTACCAATTGTAACGCGTTTATAGACAAACCTACTTCTGGTTTGCAAGATCCGTCAAAAACTATACGAAGCTTAGTGGTTTCACTAGACTCTTTAAAAACCGCATGATGGGGCAGAAAAAATGAGTTGTCATCATTGTTTGAATACTTTATGTGATTTTGAAATTTGTAATCATTGATGCAATCGGTGTACATGTTTTTTAAATTTGAATTACTTTGAAATTTTCTTTCTAGAGAAATAAATCTAGATTTTGCTATGCCATAAGAGTTTCCCATATTCTCCATGTTATCTTTAAGTGGCAACCGTACTATAAATCTACCATCTGCGTGCCTCGTTGTTGTTTGCTTAAAAAAGGTTTCACAATATTCCTGTTCTGGAGTTAAAAAAGGGAAGTTATTATCAACTTCATCTACCTTCCAAAATCTTTGTAGCTCGTTTTGTAAATTATTTAATGAGAGAAAAGAAGACGTAATAGATGAATTTGAAAAGTTAATTTCTCCCGATACTATCCAACCAAACCTTGTTTTGTGAAAAGCAACGCCATTCGAATTCTTAATTACCCCTACGCATAAGATGTTCCAAAACATACCAGCTCCAATAAGCATGTCAATCTCACTAGATTGATTAAACCAAGGGTCTGCTAGTTTAATGTTTGAAGGAATGTTAAAACAGTCGACATTTATTGTATAATTAGGAATTTGATTAGAAATAGTCGGTATGACAAAACAGTTTATATTTGTTTTAAAATTATTACATCGAGAGTGAATTTCTAAATTAGTTTGGAATTTTATAGACGATACGTTTTGATTTATACCGATCACTGATAAACTTGTGGGATGCAGATTTAATCCAACAAGTTCGCAAGCACGCTGAGTTATAAAATGTGATTGTGAGCCTGAATCTAAAAGGCATCTCAAAGTATTGATTTTGCCATTCGTATTGACCACATTTACTAAAACAGTCAATAACAAAATTTGTGTTTTGAGATTTTGATGTAATGCACTCGATAAACTAGTAGTCGGAGGATTTTCAATTAAATGATTTTCATTACTGTTACAAGGTTTTACATTATCTATGTGTAGCAGCGTGTTATGTTTTTTGTGACATACTCTACATCTACTTGAGCGGCATTCTCCTACAAAGTGACCCTTTCGTAAACAATTAATACATGCTCTTAAACCTTTAATTTTTTCAATTCTATCAATCGAGTTTAATTTTAAAAATGATTCACAATTTTGTAATGAATGAGATTCGTTACAATTTAAGCAACTTTGTTCGTTTGTAGTAGCGTATACCTTAACTGGTTTTTTGACTTCGATTTTAGCAAAGGAAGCTGAACGTGAATTAATTGCCTCAAGTACACTATGGCGTTTTTCTAAAAATTTGATAAATTCACAGTAACTAGGAATGTTTTCATTTGATGTATCATTATCATTTAGGTATGCCTCCCATTCGCTGACAGTTTTAAAATCCAGCTTGTTTAGAATAATTGGGATAATTATTGCATCCCATTGATTAATAGGCTGATCAAGCGATTTTAAAGATTGCATATGATTTTGCAGGTTATCTATGAATGGTCTAATTTTTACATGAAAATCTTTAGCAACATTATTAAGATTTAAAATTGCATTTACGTGATTATTTACAATTTTCCTTTTGTTATTATATCGCGAACACAAAGATTTCCATGCAATTTTATAATTTGAGTCTGTAGTGTCTAAGGCACGAATCATATTAGCGGGTTCACCTTTTAAACTAGAGCGAAGATAATTTAATTTTTGGCAATCAGATAATTCAACATTATTATGTACAATAGAGGTGAAACTGTCGGCAAATTGTCGCCACATTGTAAAGTTACCGTCGAAATGTGGTAGTTCTATTCTCGGAAGCTTAACATTGTTTACCCTACTTGTTTGGCCTTGTGAACTAACAGAATTTGTAGTACCGTTAGAATTGCCATTAATACCAGCATTTATTGCATGTTTTTCTAAAATTTCGGTTGCTTGTGCTATTAAATCGTAATATGAATTTTGAAAATCTTCGCGTTCTTTCAGGTTTTTATCAATATCTTCATCTAGCAATTCAATTTCGCATTGAACTATCTCAAATGAATCTAACAAAGGTTCAAATTTATTTACGCGTTTTTGCAAATTTGTAATAGTTGCAGTATTTACGTTTTCTAAGGGGAGTGTTTCTAAATATTTACTAAGTAACGTAATTTGCGTTTTTAAACCACCACGTTTGACGTTTAATTTTTTCAAAGCAATCTCGATGGGTTCTGAATTTGACATCGTTCTAGGCGATAATAAGAAATGTAAATAAGGATAATAGAGAAAAACAACTTACATTCGTTGTGACGCCACGCCGTTCTTTGTTGAATTCAGAAGGATGTAGTGCACCAGTTTAAATACTTGTTTATGGTACCCTTGGTGAACAAGAACCAACGTTTACGACTTGTCTGGGCAGCTGTAATGTTCGGCTTTTTCCTTGCGGTTGTACTGTTGTTGAGTAACAGAATTTGTTTCGTTTTATCTTCGGTGAATTTGATATTAGATAATTTATTAATCCGTTTCGAAGGACCAAATATGTTGTGTTATTGCTTATTTAAAATATTCGAGTTAGCTGTAGATTAGCGTGTACCAGTATGAGAATTATGATAAGTAAACACGTGTACACTTTAAGAAATATATTTACTAACTGACCATAATATCTAAATTTACCAAAAGAATTTGTACAACTGCCCCTATACACTCGGGCGTTTTCGTAAATAAATCGTGCATACAAAATCTAACATCCCGTGTTGTCGTTTTCACACAAGCTGAGCTTTTGTCACACGTCGCAGTGGACATCTTCAGAGGCCGAAACTCCGTAACTGCGACGTGTGACAAAAGCTCAACTTGTCTGAAAACGACAACACGGAAATTATATAAAATGGAAAAACAGACTATTTTTTTAAAACTTTGGTAATAAATCTAATTGGCATATAAAATCAGATATTTATTATATTGATAATGTACAATGAACTTATTTGCCAGTGTCAGCCATATGATAAAAATTCTTTTATTGTCTGTTCTAGGTAGGTAAATAGATAGAAATTTAAGTATTTAAACAAAACAAACACTAGAGAAAGAAATAATCGAATTTTTAGTGATTATAGGTAATAAATAAAAGTATGTAATACATAAAGTAAAATTAAACAAAATTGTATTTTAGATATTGCTTATTTGAATTACATTTGACGTTTTCTAAACTACAATTGATTAATCTGAAATACATTTGACACTTTCTGCAATTGACTAATCGAAATTACATTTTTTGTTTTCTGTATTACTATTAACTATTCTAAATTACATATGAATATCCGATGCTTTCTAAATTACAATCAATTAATATGAATTCTAATTGATCTTTTTTTAACTACAATTCACATGTCACTGTAATTTCGCTTACTTCATTTTGATGGTTAAAACGAGTAACGTTTTGTTTACTTTGTTCAAGATAATAATCTTGTTGAACGTTAAACCTTCTTAGAATTTTGAACTCTCTAAAGTTTTCTAACATTGCATTGCCTGATTATGTAAAGATTTTTAAGCAGTATTTTAAACCTATCAAATCGCTGCATTTCTAATTATGTGAGCTATGTTAACAAATTAACACAATATTTCACTAAGAATAGGCCTAAAGCGATTAT
This sequence comes from Aquatica leii, assembly GCA_035610365.1. Lineage (NCBI taxonomy): Eukaryota > Metazoa > Arthropoda > Insecta > Coleoptera > Lampyridae > Aquatica > Aquatica leii. The sequence goes on from CM069432.1 coordinate 56,413,238, forward strand.
TACTTATGTCATGTCGTTTATAAGTAACAGGATGTTCGTAACCTAATAATTTATTTTAAATTTACTGTCATGTTTTGAAATAATAAAAAGTAAGCTGAAAATAATAGTTTCGCTTTATGAACATACCTATGTTTATTTTATTTACATTTGATTGAACTTTTATAAATACATAATTAATAATTTGACAGCATCTCTCTGTTTTTTTTTAAGTTTATGATTATAAATGTATATACATATTCGATTTTACATGGGGAAATGAATGTTTAGTTAATATTAACAAACTACACAGAAATACGTTTAACAACAAATGTTTGTATAAAAATGACTTTATCATTAGACTATGAAATAAATTACCAACTCTTTACACGCATCGGCGCCACATAAAAATAAAGTTTTTACATAATTTGATTTGCTCGTGTTTTCCCAATTTAAAAAAATTTGGAAACTTAAAGATTTGTAATTCTTAAGATAGAAATTAATTAGCTGTGACGTTCTTGGTCTTTTTTAATCACAGTTACTGCTTCCGAATGTTGCTGATCTTTTTTTGTAAATAGGTCATAGCATGTTGTTGTTTGGGCAGACCGTGACTGACAATACTTTTCCTATTTATTTCACTTGTCTAAATTAAGAAATAAAGTGCTTAAATCTTGTCAACGATAATCGATTGTATAATGCAGGTTAGTGTCGCTCTAATTTACCAGAATAAAATTCACAAAAATTTTTCTATGCTTAAATAACTTTTAAATGTATCCACAGGTGTCAATTTTGAAATTAAGATTAATCATCTGAATTCTTAAACTAAAACATCTTACTTTTATTATAGGAGAAAAACTTTAGATATCAAGTCAGTAACCTTAATCCTTTGAGCGATTATATTGTCATTCTTGAGAAACTTAAGTTGATCTTATAGTCTTTAGAATGAAAATGCGTTTTCTTTTGTTAAATTACACAGAAGTTATTTTCGCACTAATTTAAAGGGAATGTACGTTAGGCTTGGTTTTATGTGATCGTATAATAAAACCTTTATGTAATTATTAAAAGGTGTAATTAGAGATAATGATAAATGAATGAGTTAAATTTATAGTCTTTTATAATGGTTATGAGTGGTAATTTTCTGTGTATTACTTTTTCTTATTATACAGTTTTTTTTTACTTTAATAAGATGAAATTTAATTTTTTTACTGGTAAAATGGAAGTAATATACGTTAAGATCGCGTTCGATGAAAAGTTTAAACTTTGCAATGTATCATTATCAAAATAAGCAATCGTACATTCGGTACATTAAATATTTCCTTTTTTGCTTTTTGGTTTTGAGCAGATATAATTGAATGACTTGAAGTTATTAATTATAAATCTTAAAGTTGTAAAAACACAGTCTGATCATATTGCGGTCGTAAATAAATGTATTAATGGAATTCAATTAAATAATTCTTGCCTGACGAATTATGACCTGAAGTTCCCAAAATTTGACATGGTTTGATCCTGGAAGAAATTTTCATTGTAGTATAGACTTTGGCGTTAATTATTTATTATTATATTAGTTATTTCAACGTATAATGATAATTGTAAGCTCTTCAATACAACTAATAAATTATTAGGGCTAGAATTAAAATTGGTCTGGTGGTAATTTATGTAACTAAAACAAGGCTGAAGTTTATAGTATTTAAAATTATGATTCTATTATAATATAAATGTTTCTAGTAAATGTTACATTTAGTTTATTAATTGACGGAAATCTTAGAAACAACCACACTATTACAATTCTTATTTATTTTATTGTGTCAAACTCTTGTTTTTATAAATCTGCAATTTTACAATAAATTTGAAACGAAGTCAAAAAACGCATTGCATTAATTATTTACACTAATAAAAGTTTTTGTAATTTTTTCTGAATCTATTAAAATCACTTTAAAAAAACAAATTCTGCTTTCGCTACTTATTAGATACAAAGGTTTGCATTTATTAGATACTTATACAGGGTGTAAATATTTAAAAAACATTTAAAATAAACAAAAAAAATTTAATAAACGTGGGTCTGCAAAGTACCGGTTTCGGAGATATGGAAGATGATTTATTGAAGTGAAACTTCTTTATCGGCGTTGGAAAAAAATTTACCGTCACATTTTTTCCGTTACGCGCCATCTTTTTTTCTGAAACGCAATAGCGACGTGATAAATAATATATCAATACTAAAGTGATCAACAAAATCAAAGGCTTTATTTTAATTCTAATTCCAGTGGATTTTTAACAAAAGTAAGTAATTATATCTATTTTTCTAATACTTGGGTGGAATTAATTGACATAGAGTATAAATTCTGAAATATGTTATTAATTTAAATTTAAAATATTTAAGGTTAACCTCAGTTTCTGATTGAACGATGACATTTTAAATTTAATATATTTAAGGTTAACCTCAGTTTCTGATTGAACGATGACATTTTAAATTTAATATATTTAAGGTTAACCGCAGTTTCTGTTTGAACGATGACAATGATAGTAATAATTCTATTTTAATTAATGAAATGCTGTAATAATCTTAGTAGCAAAAAGTTAAAGTGAAATAATTGTATTATTTGTATTCATGTCTATTATAATAAAATCCTTTTTTTTAAATTTATCTAATTTTAAATTTAAAATATTTAAGGTTAACCTCAGTTTCTTATTGTAACTATCGGTCAATGTATATGATTTCATTAAAATAGTATTTATTAATTAATAAGACTGCTAATTTAATGAACATCAATTAATTGATATACATGCAACTTTTCAGAAATTGGTTAAATAAAGTTAAATTAGATAAATTTTAAACAAAAGGATTTTATTATCATAGACATGAATACAAATAATACAATTATTTAACTTTATTAACTTTAACTTTTTGCTACTAAGATTATTACAGCATTTCATTAATTGTAATAGAATTATTACTATCATTGTCATCGTTATTATATATTTTTGTAATTAATGGCTTATGGTAACTGAAATATGAAATTGAATCTACAAAAATTAGTTAATTGATTTACAAAAATTTGTATTCATGTCTATGATAATAAAATCCTTTTGTTTAAAATTTATCTAATTTAACTTTATTTAACCAATTTCTGAAAAGTTGCATGTAGATCATTTTGCGAAAAATAAGGCCATAAAGAAGTTTCACTTCTTACATGTGTACACTAGTACACGCCCTAATTTTTGCATTACTTATGAGTTACATAAGTTGTTTGTAGTGCCTTTCTTCCATTTTCAAGCAGGTACGACATCATAGTTTGAAGGATGTTCGAACTCTTTCTAAAACCTCTTTATGAACTCGAATTTGTTGGCATGTTTAAGTAATTCGATGCTGCAGCTCTTCAAAGCTATTTACAGGAGTACTATAGACAAGGGTTTTCAAATATTCTCAAAGAAACAAATTTAGAAGGTTTAAATCAGGCCATCATGCAGGCCATAAAACAGGCGCGCTCCTTCTTACCCATCTACGTGGAAAAGTTTGGTGTAAATACTTTCCAACAGCATTAAAAAAATGAACTTGAACACCACCATATTAGTTGGAATGTCGTCCAAAAGATTACGTTTTGTGTTCTGCAAAAAGTTTAGGTAAACAGCGCTTGTTAATCGGACCTACACATATGTCGTCTGCAATACTAATGAACTATAATAAAACGTGTCTAATGTCTAGATTTTAATAAAACATAGAAGTTTTTGTTTGCTTAAACATGTGAATTCTCAAAGTTAACAACTCCAGTTTGTGTGAACCAGGCTTCATCAGCAAAAAGAATATTGGTAAACATTTCTGTGTAGAAACCAGCAGCAAAAAACCAAACGTGCTTGATGACCAAGTGGATTTAAAGCCTGTACTTTTTGTATATGATATGCATAAAACAGCTACTAGTGGCATGAAGAAAAGCATTAATTCCTTTCTCGGTTGATACTCTGCACACTCGTTCCCGGGTTATAATCTATCAGTGAATTTCTTCTTTTGTTCTCGAAGTAGATACCGACTTTGGTCTTCCACTGTTTGCTTAATGAACCGGTATCACGCGATTTTTGGTAAATTCTTCCAAACATACGATGTGAAGAAATCTGGTGATTTGTATAAGCTTCAATATAAAGATGTTGCTTTTCGGTGGCAATCCCATTAGCACGACCATATATTAAATGCATGTCGGTTAATTCTGCGTTAAAGTAAACAGCCATAACAAACGAAAACTGGTGAACTGACAACAAACGTTAAATATTCAACGTTTATTTCACAAAACCTGAGCCAATATTTTATATCTCCGAAACCGGTACTTAGTCGACTAATGTTTATTAAGACTTTTGTTTATTTTGGTTCATTGTTATTATTCAAAAACAAGCTAACAATTGTTATTACATTTACTAAACTAACAATACGATTAGCTCTTCTATACAGGGTGGTCACTTTTGAAATCCTAAACCGGTAGAGATACATAGTTGATTAAATTACAAAAAAGTTGTACGTTTTCATTCTCATCAAGGATATGAGAAGAAATTTAAGATAATACAATGTAAATCATCGTCCAATAATTAAAACTACAAATGAAATAAACGTGTTAGCACAAATTAATATAAATCCGGAATCTTCACAAAAAAAATTGCTTTGGAATGTAATTTATCAATAGAAAATATTTGTACGTAATTCTTCAAATATTTAACTTGTCATGATCATGCTAAATAATTTTCCTTATTATTGTTTTTATACAAATAATAAATAACAACTTAAATAAAAATAATGAATTAGTATTTAGTACCTATAGATAGTATGTATATTAAAAAAAATGGAATTTTCGAATTTACTGTTTTTTTTTACCAGTTTCGATAAATTTATTTAAGGCGTACGTAATTGTTCCACGGAAAAGCGGGTTACATTTCACTGTTTCAGAAAAGCAGATAATTATGAATATTATGAACTATCATTTGAACCGCCAGGCTAATGAATCACTATCAAATATAATAACGCTTGTTGCGGAAATGAGTGGTGTTTCTGAAAGGAGTATTTACAAAGTGCGCCAGGAGTATACAACACCTACTAGTCTTCAACAACCGAAGAAAAAGACTAATACGGGTAAAATTGTATCATCTCGTAAAAATAAGCACGATGAGAGAGTCAAGAGCGATATCCGTAGAATAGTGCACCAATTCTTTCGGGAAAATACACCACCGACAATCAACTCTATTTTAGCTACAGTAAACGCTGCGCAGCATTTGCCCAATTTTTCAAAGAGCACACTATATCGTTTGCTGTGCGATTTGGACTTCCACTTGAAAAGCGCGGTAGAAAATCGATTTTAATTGAAAAAGTAGAGATAATTTCATGGCGTTGTCGTTATCTTCGCTACCGCGAAGAAAGCTACAATATCGTCTATTTAGACAAATCGTGGGTAAACGTAGGCCACAGCGTATCAAAAGAATGGGTAGACAAATCCGTTAAATCGCATAGAGATGCATTTGTTTGTGGCCTAACCACTTTGTGCTCTTACATGCAGGGGGTGCAAATGGTTTTGTTAATGGAGCAGAACTAACTTTTCTTGCAAAGAAAAACACACAAGATTACCATGACGAAATGGATAGTTCACTGCTTGAAAACTGGTTCAAACATAACCTGATTTTTAATTTGCCAGACAAAACAGTTGTGGTGATGGATAATGCCCCATATCATAGCAGGAAATTGGAGAAAACTCCTAACAGTGGTTTTAATAAAGAAGAAATAAAAACATGGCTCCTTTCGAAAAATATATTTTTTGAAGAAGATTATTTAAAAACAGAGCTGTTGGAAGTTGTCAAAACTTATAGGGCAAATTACGATTGACATATAATTGAAGATATTGCAGAACAACAAAATGTGAAGATTTTGCGCCTTCCGCTCTATCACTGTGAGCTCAACCCCATAGAGTTGGCATGGAGCGACGTGAAACGATATATTGCCGCACACAACAAAACTTTTAAAGAAGGAGAAGTTAGGAATTTAATTACGGAAGCGTACTCACAAGTTACACCAGAAAAATGGAAAAATTATGTAAAACACGTAATAAGAGAAGAAACGGCCATGTGGAGAATCGACGGCATGATAGATGAGATTCAACCAATAATTATAAATATTAATAATACTGACAGTGACAGTGATATTATTTTTAGTGACACGGATGATGCCAACGACGATGAAAAGTAACACAAGTTATCTATGTGTAATTTATAAATATGTATCTTATTTACCTTTATTATTATTTATTAAAAATAGTTACCTACTACTTGTCCATTATGTTATAAAATGAATGTATCTAATAACTATTAATAAAATAAAACCGGTGTGAAGTTAGCCACGGATCTAGCCATAGAAATTTGTTTTGAATTTAATGCCAATATAAAACCTTTAAACATTTCGAAATGAAAATTATAATATAAACGTAAGCTACAAACATGAGTTAATATATTTGTAAATAATTTTTATTAAAAATAATAAAAACAATTTCAATAAACATGTATTTAAACATGTAATTGTAAAAGTGCGATTTTTACAAACATATTCATTTTTGATTTCTTTGAAAATTTGTTTATAATTAGATTGAACAATTATTAACAACATATTAAAAAATTACGATGCGGTCATTTTTAAAAAAAAAGTTATTTTACGTCGAAGTTGCAGCAACGCTTCGCTTACATTCCTGCATAAACAAACGCAATTTTCACAAAGATAGTCATTTTTGATTTTTCTGCAAATTTGTTTATAATTAGATTAAACCCTTATTAACAACATATTAAAAAATTACGATGTGGTCATTTCTTAAAAAAAAAGTTCTTTTACGTCGAAGTTGCAGCAACGCTTCGCTTACATTCCTGCATAAACAAACGCAATTTTCACAAAGATAGTCATTTTTGATTTTTCTGCAAATTTGTTTATAGTTAGATTGAACAATTATTAACAACATATTAAAAAATTACGATGCGGTCATTTTAAAAAAAAAAGTTATTTTACGTCGAAGTTGCAGGAACGCTTCGCTTACATTCCTGCATAAACAAACGCAATTTTCACAAAGATAGTCATTTTTGATTTTTCTGCAAATTTGTTTATAATTAGATTAAACCCTTATTAACAACATATTAAAAAATTACGATGTGGTCATTTCTTAAAAAAAAAGTTCTTTTACGTCGAAGTTGCAGCAACGCTTCGCTTACATTCCTGCATAAACAAACGCAATTTTCACAAAGATAGTCATTTTTGATTTTTCTGCAAATTTGTTTGTAATTAGATTGAACAATTATTAACAACATATTAAAAAAATACGATGTGGTTATTTCTTAAAAAAAAGTTATTTTACGTCGAAGTTGCAGCAACGCTTCGCTTACATTCCTGCATAAACAAACGCAATTTTCACAAAGATAGTCATTTTTGATTTTTCTGCAAATTTGTTTATAATTAGATTGAACAATTATTAACAACATATTAAAAAATTACGATGCGGTCATTTTAAAAAAAAAAGTTATTTTACGTCGAAGTTGCAGGAACGCTTCGTTTACATTCCTGCATAAACAAACGCAATTTTCACAAAGATAGTCATTTTTGATTTTTCTGCAAATTTGTTTATAATTAGATTAAACCCTTATTAACAACATATTAAAAAATTACGATGTGGTCATTTCTTAAAAAAAAAGTTCTTTTACGTCGAAGTTGCAGCAACGCTTCGCTTACATTCCTGCATAAACAAACGCAATTTTCACAAAGATAGTCATTTTTGATTTTTCTGCAAATTTGTTTGTAATTAGATTGAACAATTATTAACAACATATTAAAAAAATACGATGTGGTTATTTCTTAAAAAAAAGTTATTTTACGTCGAAGTTGCAGCAACGCTTCGCTTACATTCCTGCATAAACAAACGCAATTTTCACAAAGATAGTCATTTTTGATTTTTCTGCAAATTTGTTTATAATTAGATTGAACAATTATTAACAACATATTAAAAAATTACGATGCGGTCATTTTTAAAAAAAAAGTTATTTTACGTCGAAGTTGCAGCAACGCTTCGCTTACATTCCTGCATAAACAAACGCAATTTTCACAAAGATAGTCATTTTTGATTTTTCTGCAAATTTGTTTATAATTAGATTAAACCCTTATTAACAACATATTAAAAAATTACGATGTGGTCATTTCTTAAAAAAAAAGGTCTTGTACGTCGAAGTTGCAGCAACGCTTCGCTTACATTCCTGCATAAACAAACGCAATTTTCACAAAGATAGTCATTTTTGATTTTTCTGCAAATTTGTTTGTAATTAGATTGAACAATTATTAACAACATATTAAAAAATTACGATGCGGTCATTTCTTAAAAAAAAAGTTTTTTTATGTCGAAGTTGCAGCAACGCTTCGCTTACATTCCTGCATAAACAAACGCAATTTTCACAAAGATAGTCATTTTTTATTTTTCTGCAAATTTGTTTATAATTAGATTAAACCCTTATTAACAACATATTAAAAAATTACGATGTGGTTATTTCTTAAAAAAAAGTTATTTTACGTCGAAGTTGCAGCAACGCTTCGCTTACATTCCTGCATAAACAAACGCAATTTTCACAAAGATAGTCATTTTTGATTTTTCTGCAAATTTGTTTATAATTAGATTGAACAATTATTAACAACATATTAAAAAATTACGATGCGGTCATTTTTAAAAAAAAAGTTATTTTACGTCGAAGTTGCAGCAACGCTTCGCTTACATTCCTGCATAAACAAACGCAATTTTCACAAAGATAGTCATTTTTGATTTTTCTGCAAATTTGTTTATAATTAGATTAAACCCTTATTAACAACATATTAAAAAATTACGATGTGGTCATTTCTTAAAAAAAAAGTTCTTTTACGTCGAAGTTGCAGCAACGCTTCGCTTACATTCCTGCATAAACAAACGCAATTTTCACAAAGATAGTCATTTTTGATTTTTCTGCAAATTTGTTTGTAATTAGATTGAACAATTATTAACAACATATTAAAAAATTACGATGCGGTCATTTCTTAAAAAAAAAGTTTTTTTATGTCGAAGTTGCAGCAACGCTTCGCTTACATTCCTGCATAAACAAACGCAATTTTCACAAAGATAGTCATTTTTTATTTTTCTGCAAATTTGTTTATAATTAGATTAAACCCTTATTAACAACATATTAAAAAATTACGATGTGGTTATTTCTTAAAAAAAAGTTATTTTACGTCGAAGTTGCAGCAACGCTTCGCTTACATTCCTGCATAAACAAACGCAATTTTCACAAAGATAGTCATTTTTGATTTTTCTGCAAATTTGTTTATAATTAGATTGAACAATTATTAACAACATATTAAAAAATTACAATGTGGTCAACTTCGACGTAAAATAACTTTTTTTTAATAAATGGCCACATCGCAATTTTTGAATATGTTGTTAATTATTATTTAATCTAACCATAAACGAATTTTCAAAGAAATCAAAAATGACTATGTTTGTAAAAATCGCACTTTTACAATTACAGGTTTAAATACATGTTTATTGAAATTGTTTTTATTATTTTTAATAAAAATTATTTATAAATATATTAACTCATGTTTGTAGCTAACATTTATATTATAACTTTCATTTCGAAATGTTTAAAGGCTTTATAGTGGCATTAAATTCAAAACAAATTTCTATGGCTAGATCCGTGGCTAACTTCACACCGGTTAAAATAAACTATTAAACAGATATGTAGTACAAATGGCGGTTGCCTGCAAAACATCTATGTTCTATCGAGCATTCAAAGTGTAGCAAATAAATCCATGTAATTTAAAACAATAGAAAACGATACAATCGGTACCGTTTAGTAAGTTGTGAGTAATTTTATAGGATATTAAAATACCCTCGTCGCCCGTATCATATTTGTTCTTTTAGTTGTAACTTATTAGCCCCACAGACAAGTTCTTCTTGCATTTTCCTCCTTTATAAGAAGGATCTATAAGGATTATTTCACTTATTTGATAAAGCAATAAATTATGTTTACAATGAATAAAATAGTATACATATCTCGGTTAAAATTGAATTATGGCCTCGAGCATTAGCTAACATCGACGCTCTGCGTCTTGGTATGCTATCATTGCTCTCCGCAGTAAGGAAAACCTCGTTTGTAATATACTATTATTATTAACCAAAACGTCTTAATATTTATTTTTACATCACTTATTAATTTAAATCTGTTATCGCCCTTATCGTAATTGTATTTAGCACTTAGATTAAACGTTTTTATTAAAATTATTAGTTCTATACAAAAAAAGTATCTACTGTGGTTTAGTTTGTATAAAAAGAAATGTTATTAATTTACTTGTTACTTTCATTTGAAATAAAATACATTTTTTTACAAAATACGTATTATTTATTAAATTACAAGCGGATCTACGTTGCCAAATCGTTATATATTGCTATAATTTGTTATAGTTGACGTTGGTATGTACATATGTATGTACTTGTATTTTTTAGTTCATTCATTGTTTTGTACAAATGCTATATATATAATGTTTTGTGGAATAAATATTTCACAATAAATAAAATAAGATTTAGAAATTTAGAATTTAGAGATATAGAAAAATTAGAACAAGTAACATTTTCACATAAATTTTATGAAAAAATACTTTTTTACAGCTTTATCCTTAATTACAATACTTAGACGTTTTGATGCTTTCACATAATAGATTCCGGTATGTAATCGCTATGAAGCATCGACTATGTTGATTTAATTTATTGGGATATTAAATGCCGGTGGTATACTCGACTCAATTCATATATTTTTGAGTGTTTTATAACCGCTAACACACGCGTGATATACTTAACTTTAATCCAACATCTCCATAATATCGTTAAAATTTTTTTTGCGAGTTTGAGCAATCGTGCAGATTTTTATTCTAATTACCATAGTAAAAAAACGTGTTCAAACCAAACTTTAAACAAAAGCAGAAGTCTGTTTTTGTCAAAAACCTATAGATCTACTTTCCGGACACAAAAACTAATAGAACACAAAGTTTTGCCACATTATAAAAGGATCTATACATACGTATGTCTTTATAGGACCTCAAAATGTCTCCTACTGCAGATTTTTTAAAAATTATGTAAACTAAATTACTATTTTACCTTTTTGAATTAACACACTTTCCAACGTACCTTTCACTGTGGCAAAAAGGTACATTGATAAATCTTTTAGCTAAAATATTACCACCAAGAAGGCTCCCAGTTCGCCATTATCAGTGTTTCAAATATCGTCAGCATAGCAAAATCAAATTACGTTAATAAGTGAGATTGCAATATGTAACATTATTTTTTGTGCTGCCAACATCGCAAACGTCAATATTCGTTTGTTAGTGTAGTTGCGCAGTGGGCGAAGAAAGCTCTAGTATGGAAAAATGAAAACTAGAAATCCACGTAAAACTAAGTGTTCAAAGTCAATTATTATATTAGAACAAGTATGCGACCGGTGGAAAAGTCATTTAAAAACTCTAGAAGTTGAGTTAGAATTGAAAAAAAGGATATTAAAGTTAATGTCAAATTTGACAGATTTAATAATAAATGTAGTACCAACATTGTTTTTCTGGTGTTTTTGTTTTTTATTTCTTCAAAAAAGAATATAATTTCACAAAAAGCATCACAAAAAATAATGTACGTTACTCTCGTCGAAAATTTCATAGCATAACTCACTCACATGCAACTATGATGTACTTTTCGACGCTTGTTACGTAAATTACTATTTTAGATTAAATGATTATTACTTCTAAAAATTATTGTTTTATCATCGATTAATTTTTAAGTCATTAATGACATAGTTTTTAACTCACTAATGTCTTATATCGTAATATAATTGTTTAAAATTCGCAGGTGTTAGGTAAAAGTCGTTGTAGTTTTCTATGAGAACATTTCTAGCCAACACTATAACTTGCTATACCAATAATTTCAAGTTGGTGCACGTAGTTGAAATTGTTGTTGGAAAACTATTAATTAAAACTCATCGACAAGAGCGATTTGTGCATTTACTAAGCTTTTTAAGTCGATAGACCTTGATTAATAAAATTAAAGAATTACGCTTTCAACTCGACAGCGGAAATACGAAAAATAATTACGAACTGCTTATCTTGAGAAACATTAATTCATGGAATTACTGTGGTATACTAATGTACTGCGTCGTAACAATAATGGTCGTTCCATCAACGGGTAAAATACAGAAAACTTGTTTTTAAAGTTTAATGTGTAGATGCGTTTTCATTTATTGTAGCAAATCTTTATATTTATAGTAAGGAGGACTAGAGGTTTATTTAGTTGGATGCAAGTTAAACACAAAATAAGACCATAGATGTTTTCGACTGTTGAGTAATTAAAAGACATTTTATAAAATGTCGAGTGCAAACTCCGCTATGTTATTCTTAAGATTTAATATTGCAAAAGCATACGAAACTGGTTTATAAAATAATAAGAATTCACAAGATTGCAGTTCTTGAAAAGAGGTTACTTTAATGTGAGGTTGTATTACATTTTATAGGAATATTTCTAGGTAATTTTTATAATTAGCCTTAAATATGATTGTAGCTCTCGCCAATTACGTTTACAATAAGTACATTATAATTTAAACTTCCTTGTGTGATGTAATTAAAAAAAAAGGGAAAAATTAACAAAATGCTGTTGTTTAGTTAAGTGCATAAAGATTATAACGGTATTAAATTGCTTACAACTTTGATTCTGATGTAATCATTACGTAAGTGTAAAAAATTAGGTGCGGTTAGAAAGAAATCAATAACCACTAATTACGTGATTTTGTTTCAGAACGATGACGGAAAACGACAACGAGTAATGAGCTCCTTTTCAAGGGGTTCAGGGGGGGCGCGAGCCTAACAATATGCGTGAAGAAGAGCTCGAGGTGGCCCTCAAGGTAAATATAAATCTTTTTGGATTATAATAAAACATTTTTTAGTACTTTGGTTTTAAGTTATATGATAAAATAGGCCTTAGACAAATGTTTGTTTGTGTTGAAATGTTTGTAACTTGTCAGTGATTTGAATTTAATATTTGTTTTTTGGTTGTGAATACTACCTTTTGGGATTTTACCAAAATTGCTCAATATTTTATCGTTTAAGTACATTTATTTTGGAGGGTATTTTATTACATATTATAAAGAAAATGGAAAAATATAAAAAAGTTAGATTGCATTGCGATTGCATCGATAAAAGATAGCTTAACGAAATTTTTGTTAGCATTCATCAAATTTTTTGCTAAAAACTTCTACATGTTATTAATTATTTTTTATCATTACTAATGCATGTAGCCTAAAACTATAAATTGTCACTAGCATTGTATGATGAAGCAATGACATGATCACAGAGAACAGGGTTTTACGACTATGTTAACGCAGTTTTAGAAAATGTTACCTTAAAATTTCGTGTACGAATTACGGTAGCAATTGGAACAATGTCTATTATTGCAAGAGGTGCTTCTGGACAATAAATAGAGAAACAGAACTTCAGTACATTTTTTTAAATTTTGTACTAAGTGACAAGCAGGCATGTTAGAGTGAAATAAGAAGCAGGCAACTAGTAAGACAATAATAATACGGGTCATATCTTGATCTAAAACTTACACTGGTAATATTAAGACGGCAATTTGTATTCAGTGGACTAGACTAAACCAAACTAATGAATAGCACAAACAGTTCTTACCAAAAAAGATTCAACACTGGTTACTAAATGATCTTATAACAGGATATATCATTTGGAATCAGAAACTCCGACACCCAACCTGTTTCACTATAATACATTGGCAGGCAAAAGAACGGATATTAGTATTTGTAAAAAAACATAAACTTAGATTAAAACGTCTTGACCCAAATATGAAAATGGTATATAGGCGCTTTTATTTATTTATTTTAGTACATCTGTCCAACAGAAAAAATCTAATAATAAGAAAGTAAGCTCTAGAGGTTTGTGGAAAAATCCTTATAACCTTATAAATAAAATGGAGAATATAATGGATGGAAATTATTTTGAAGTTCGTAAATCTCGGAAAGTTGGGCGATGAGTCATATCTTTGAAATTATAATTTGATAGCTTAAGCGATACGGTATCATTTTGCTTTATGATATGATTATGCTATTATGATATGATCCGTTGTAATAAGGGAGAGGAAGGTCAATGCATTTTTCAATATTTACATTTTAATATATTACAAACCATTCAACCCATTTGAATATTTGAATCGATTTAGTTTTAAAATACATAAACTAGAAGGCGTTATCTGTAGCGGTTACACATTTTTGTGATTTTTTGGAAAAAAGGTAAATACAACAGTATTATTAGCCGTCACCAAATTAGCTAAATCTTAGTGAAAACTGCATTACAATATCTATATCTGTTCTTGATTTGTAATAGAAAATTTTAAATTTCCAGTATCTCAATCGGATCAAGTTACTTTAACTATAAAAACAAATACTGGAATGTTAACTGCTAAATTGAAAAAATTGCGAATTTTTTTACTGTCAAAAGTTAGTTCTGATGGTTTCTGTAGTTTTGATTTCTTTTTTTATTCATCTTTGAAAAACGAACGCAAAAACGTATATGTTACGCATTTATTTTCAATGTTTTAAAAATGTTGCAATTGGGGCGCGGCATATGCAATGCAATTTCCACCAAGAAGACGTTTTTCTTGAAAAGAGGTTTCAAAGTTGGTTAGTCGATTACGGGAGACTGGTAACGTGCAGCCCATTCAAGCACTTCCCTTTCGTGATTGTTGGTACAACACGCATTGAGGAAAATATTATTAACATTTTGACCTACGTGCATCACGATCTCACCTTAAGCATCAGCAAAATTTAACCTGCGAATTTCTAAAAACAATTTATTGTTCACTAGATTTTTCAGTCATATAAAGCTACTGATTATGATACTTAACTGAATCATTATCGTTTGCTGTTATTATATATTATTTGGGAAAATCGAAATTTTTTGCAACTAGTATTATGGACGGATAAAGCAACTTTCAGTAGCGCAGAGGGTGTAAATTTACGTAATATGCATTATTGGTCCGAGCAAAACCCACATTGGATACAGCAATTAGAACATCAAAATCGCTGGAGTTTGAACATGGAAGGAAAAATTAAAGGGATATTTTTTTGACCAAACCCTAACCTAGAAAAGTTTTTGTATTCAAATCGTGTTATTGAAAAAGCAAGTCTATTTCCCTGGCGGACGCGCTCGGCCAATCTTATTTGTTTCGATGGTTACCTATGGGCAAACTAACAGATCTGGGTTTTCAAAAGAACCTAACAACCATGGAAAATATGATATAAAGAATACGAAATGTCATTAAAAGCTTGTCTAGGTCCGAAATTGAAACAGCAATTTTTTTACCGCAATTAGACTAAATAAATGTATCGAGAATGATGGAAGACATTTGTGCGCTATTTGTGGCGAACTTTAAGTACTTCTAAGTGTTCTTTTACTTTATTGTCTTCACTGATGTTTTGTTGATCCGTTGATCCTTAAACGCGCTTTAAAACTTTCTTGCTGAGGTTACTTGATCCGATTGAAATACTTGAATTTTTAACGTTTTTTCTTATAAATCGAGAATCGATGAAAATATCGTGATGCGATTTTTACTAAAATTTAACTAATTTTATGACGGCTAAAAGTCTGTTTTTCTAAAATTACAAAAATGAGTAATCGTTGCAGATAACGCTTTCTAGTTTATTTATTTTAAAGTAAACGGTTCAACAAAAAATCTATAGAAAGACCATAAACTATGTTTAATGATTTTGGAGATATTCCAATGTGAATATTGCAAAATGCATTGGCCTCCCTATTCTTTATTATGACAGACACAAAAAAAATCTCAAACTAAATTATGCCGTATCACTCAAACTATAAAAATATGTTTCCAAACGTATGGATCATTGCCCAACTTTCCGAGATGCTGCGAACTTTATGCTATGTTTCTTCGTACTTTATTTATGATTTTTTTCAAACCTAAGATTTACCATTGTGAAGATACAACCGCTCCGTACCCTTATCCGGACACCTGTAGCTCGTTACAAAAAAGAAAGATTTTTAATATGTTAAAATAAAAGAAAGAGGAAAAAAGGGATTACTTATTTCTATTATAATTTAAACACATCCGATTATTAAGTGATTTGAAATATATAGTTGTCTGTCATTATGAAAAAAATTGGGTTTTTGGTGTGAACTGATGAAAAATGGAAATTTAGGCTTTGAGGAGAAATTGGATCATCTATGCGGAATGCACCATTTTTTAGATGCTTTGGTTGTCTTGGTGCGACGCTTGTTTCACTGCGTGGGTTAAAGAGTCATCTAATGTCTTAGGTCAAGCTAACCGCAGAGTTTGCTGCGCTTCAGTGTTTCGGAGACCGTCCACGAATGTTTGAATAGCTAATTGCTCCAGGAAGGTGTTTGGTATTGTAGGATAAGTAAGCTGTGTCAATATGGCGATGTCATTGCTTTCTGAACTCGATTTGGGTTTGGTGCACCTGTTGAAGATGAGCATCTTTATATCTCATTTCTAAACGTAAAATTGTTCGTAATTTTTTTGGAAGTGGTCAGGAACAGTCTGCAAAATTCTAAACGTTTATTTACGTAAAGACACTATTAAAAACGTTGCTTTTTGCTTACTCCAACCATTGCTGTAGCTGCGGCTTCAAACTGGTTGTAGTATGTTGACCAAAGAGTATAACTTTAAACTTGTTATTGTTTTTTTCCTTATGATCTATTAATAATTGTTCGCCCATGACACTTCCTTTGCAATCACAATTGATTTGTTTCATTCTTTCTTCAAGTTGCTTCATTTAGTCTTTTAATTTGTTCTTTATTGCAATTTATTTCAATTTTGTTTTCTAGAACTCCGCAATTTTTGTATATCTACACTAGTATTTAGTTTCACTCGAAGCACTTATATTTATCTTAGCACACGCGTTGAACACTTTATTTATTTAAACCGACAGTCTTATTAACATTTCTTCCGATTCGATTCGAAAACTGACTCCAACTTTTTCCAAATACTTTTTATATGCTTCCGTTATCGGGATCCAGAACATTCTATTCTTTTCGATCGGCGTTTTGATGTTTTGAAATACTTCGTGAACCTTTCAGTATGTTTGTAAAGAAAAATCTATCAATGTTATGCACGTAATAAAAAGGATGTTATTCCGTTATAATAAGATTCACAAAGTATAACCTGGATTTTATTAGATCACTTAAAAAAGAATCTAATTTTTTGGTGTATGCACAAAACAAGATGCAGAGATGCGTTTAGTGACTTCAGTGATCGGCTTTTTTGATTGATTTTTTTATACACATTTTACACATTTTACAACTTTTATGTTGTTTTCCACGATAGTTTTTACATTATTTTTTGGTATTAGTAGGGTAACTTGAGGATAGATGGCGCGGAAGGTGAGATGGCGCAGCTTGTTTCTTGCGCAACCACAACTGTAATGCAATTTTCAAGCAGCTTTTATTTTGCATTGTGTACATCAGAGTAGCTTGCGACCGTGTTTGTGCTGATTAAATCGTTCCATTATTCAGTTTTAAAGCATTTAGTAATTGGGTATAACGTAAACTTTTCTGTGGAGTGTATATCTAGTGCCCTACCTTTTCATAATACACGAAATTTCCAACGGGATTTGAATTAAGGCAAGTAAAAGTATTATTCTTTCCTTACCTAACTTCAAAATAATTGAAAACTGTTGCATCTCTGAATTTTCAAGTGCGCCATCTATCCTCATAAGATTAGGATAGATGGTTCACTAATTTCGAGGGTAGATGGTTCATTAGGTTTTCATTTTATTTTAGGATGCCGACCGCTTATAAACGAAAAGGTACGTCTTCCCGTGCCACCTGGACGGAAGAGCAATTATCTGAAGCAGTTAATGCTGTAAACGAAAATCGGATGGGTGTCAATGAGGCCGCTAGAACTTATAATGTACCAGCAACCACTCTTCGACGAAGAAAGGCGAAAAATAATATGAAAAAAGGATGTCTTGGACCAAGTTCAACGTTGGGCAAAGAAGTCGAAAATAAGTTGGTAGCACACATTTTGAAACTTCAAAAGACTGGTTTCGCCCCTACAAGAACTGATGTGAGATCGATGGCTTTTAAGTTAGCTGAACAGTTGGGTATCAATCATCGCTTTAATAAAGAGACTGGTCTAGCAGGTTTTCCATGGTTGTGTTTATTTTTAAAAAGAAACCCAAGGCTATCTGTACGAAAATCAGAAGCACTCTCGATTAATCGATCTTTGGGTATGAACAAAAATGATGTCAAAAATTATTTCCAAATACTAGAACAGGTACTTACTAAAAACGATCTTATGTGCAAGCCAGGACATATCTTTAATATGGATGAGACTGGCCTGCAAGCCAACAATAGGCCGGGACACGTAATTGCCAAAAAGGGATCGAAGAATATTGCAAGTGTAAGCTCTGGGGAAAAAGGTGAAACAATTACTGTGATAGCTTGTTGTAATGCAAAGGGAGTTTTTATTCCGCCTACTTGCGTGATAAAGGGAACTAACGAAAATAAAGCGTATGCAGATGGTATGCCACCAGGCTCAAAAATTTATATGTCACCAAAATCTGCGTATGTCAACAACGACATATTCTTCAAATGGCTAAAAGATCAGTTCGTCCCACGTAAACCAATAGGGAAAATTATACTGTTGTTAGACGGCCACACTTCTCATTGCAGCAATGTTGAAATGTTGGAATATTGCCTTGAACATGACATTATCCTTTTGTGCTTACCGAGTCATACCACTCAATTCCTACAGCCTCTTGACAGATGTTTTTTTAAATCTTTTAAAATGAACTACTATGCCGATCCGGGAAGAAAGATTACAAGGTTACAATTTGGAAACCTTCTTTCTGAGGGATGGAATAAGTCAGCCACGGTTAATAACGCCATATCGGCTTTTAAATCTACAGGAATTGTGGCGTTCAATCCATCTGCCATTCCAGAGGAAGCTTTTTTAACCGACTATCGCCCTCTCCAAATAGAGGTAGCATCTGTTGAACCACAGAGTTTGCAGGAAACCCTCTCCAAAACTCAACAAATAACCTCAGAAAACACAAGAAGTTCAGGATGATCAACAACCTTGCTGCAGCTAGCAAAAATGTAGCACCACCATCGCCATATGTTTCCACGAGATTCTAAAACCAAAGAGGTTCCTGAGGAGAATCCTACTCCTGGAAAGATGCTTGATGGTATTTCACCTGTTCCAGTTGTTTCCACTCCTGTTGACTCTGTGAGACGAAGAAGCAAGCAGTTAGCAGAGATTTTGACAGATAGAGAAACTATCAATGAAAAGAGGAATAAAGCTATTAAAAGAACGAAGGAAACAAAACGAACAAAAGAACAGAAATGGCTGAGAAACCAAAAACAGAAATGGCTAAAAACTAAAAGCAGCCATGAAGCATTCGTTCTAAGCGGACAAAAATTGGTCGTCGTCGGACGAAGACGATGACGGAAACATTTCTTTCCGTGATTCCTCAGATGACTTGGGGGATCCTGAAGAAAACTGTACTGGTTGTGGCGAAGTTTATTCACAAACAACTAAGGCTGATGACTGGGTGAAATGTATGAATTGTTTGCATTGGTTTCACGATTCATGCTCCAAATTTCTTAATTTTTGCCATTCCTGTGGTGTTGTTATGTGTAAAAGGAAGTAACGCTTGAATTATTTAAGGACATTTTTGTACAAAAACGAAAGTTACATTTACTTATAGGTTGCGCCATCTCACCTCAACATAAGAGGAGAGATGGTTTTTGAATTGTCTTTTATTTCTTTATGTAACACTGTTTAATTTGTTTTTCAACTTATTTGACCTATTTTGTATTACTTCTAGTAAGTCTAGTGTTTAATAAAAAAGAAACAGATTCAAAGTGAACTTATACTCATCTAAAAAAATGCGAGCCATCTATCCTCAAGTTACCCTATATACAAGTGTATTTTTATAACATTTATTTTTAGAGCGATTTTGAACATTTTTACTTCTTTTGGCTTAAACCGCGCTGTAATGGAACACCCAGATTGTATAGGTTTACTTCTAGTTTTTCCTTGTGAGCAAAAATAAGGCTACAACTGCAAGTGCTATTACATGCGTTTATGTATTTTTATTGTCAACTGTTACTGTAATGCATTTCAACATTATTCACTTTTACTGTATTAGTTTATTTTCTTATTGTTTCTATATGAAAAACTGTTAATAGTATGTAGTGTCCATTAGATAAAAATACGGTTATAGTAAGCAAGCATTTGTGTTCATGCAATATAATAGAAAATTATACATGCTTAAAACGTTTACTCAATGATTGCTCTTGCAATAAATGCAATAGAAAGTGGGTTCAACATACATTAGCAAATATAAAGTAAAAGGGTATCAGAGTTGATTGACCTAAAACGTTATTAAACTTCTTATTTTACAGGCATAACTAAACAGCTATTATTTGATTATACACTTTAACGCGCCATAAAATTTGGTGATTTCCACAAAGGCTTAATAATTTTTCCCTTCTAAATTAAACAAGTTAAGCATTTCACGTATTTGCGTTAGTAAATTTTATTATATGTTAACGGTTTGTTTAAACGTAAAAAAAATTAAAAAAACATAAAGTACAGTAAATGTAAGCGGTCATAGCACAAATAACTCGTTTAGGTTTTGTACAACACTGATTCGTTACCAATAACCCAAATTTGAAAATTCCTTACGAATTGCATGCGATCTTAAATAAATTATTCGACTTGAAACAGGTTAAGCTTTATTTATGGCACTGTTTGTGTTAAAGCAGCCAGTGCAATTTAGTAAACTTGTAAAAATAAGATGTGAGACACGACAGATTATATAAAACAATTTCTCAAATATTAAACTAAATTTATAAAGAAATTAAAGTTATTTAAGATTTCTGAAATTTAATTTTAAAGCGATTTTAGGTTGATGATTTACAATTATTTTGAACTGTGTTTTTTAAGATTTGATACAGTAATTTCTCAAAGTTGTTTGATGAAACGCTTTCACCATATTAGATAGTTTTAGATGTGATGCGTGGTCTGCCGCGTGGTTCAAACATTTTACTTTAGAAGACATTGTAAAATAAGATTCATAAGGCTAGTTATCATGCCAATTGAATAACCTGCAACTTTTTTGCACATTTTTATCGTTCTCTTCTTTTCATAATTTTAGATTTCTATTGCTACTCTGCTGCTTTATCTGGTAATTTATCAATAGTCACTTTATTTCAATTTTTCGTATTTAGTTCATCGTTAACTTGCTTTTTATAAATAATATCTTCTGTGTGTTATGTGCTAAATTCTAACTCTTTATATATTAGTCTTGCTAGTTGAATTCTACGACTATTTTGTTTAAGTTTCGGTTGCCTGGATTGCCAGTCAATCTTGTTAGCGTAGAACCGTTACTTTTCCAACTGTACTTTTAGTTTGGCGAACAAATAGAAGTCGTTTGGTGCTAAGTTCGGGCTGTAATGTGATCATACAACTCCCATTCAAAAATCTGGATAAGTTTCTTTACTGTTGTCACTGTGTGAGGGCGTGTGTTATCATGAAGAAGTAGAATACTTGCATTTCTTCATGTTTTTTTAGACGCTTAACGATTTTACAGCTGCAATAATTGTCTCAAATTTTATGAAATCCACTAGCAAAGTTCTTCGACAATCCCAAAACACAGTATGTATCTATAAGTTTTCTGTTCGAAAAGGTTTGTTTGAACTTTTTTGCTTTATTGGACGAGTGCGTATGCAGTTATTGCTTGAATTGATTTTTCGTCTTAACGTTTACAAACTAAAAACGCGTTTCGTTTCGTTTTCCGTTGGCTGAAGTCCTGGGATTACAAAAAATATAAGGATGATGTGACGGCAGTTCGGAGAGTGACCGGGACAGTTAGTTTTAGTTGTGCGGGTTACAAAACCAACAAAAAAGGTGCTAGAGTTAGAGTTTAATTACAGATGGTTGTCTACACCGATGCCCAAACAGAAAAACAAGAGAAGAACAGACAGATTACCACGAGATTTATTTATTTCAAATGAAATCAATTAACGCAAAACAATTATAAATAAAGATGTAATATCACAGTATATAAAACACTCGTGGTGCAGACTTAAATTATTTGACAACAACCATGTCGGAATAGTAGCAACACAATTTTTATAGTAAGTAACAAAAACGAAATTGATGTTAAACAATAGTACACTTGACTTAATTTAACGATAAAATTGAATTGAGTTAATTAGCAAAAGCATTGGTTATACTTGCGGCAAATGTTATTATTACATAAATACATAAAATGTCGCTTTTTAATAAATCAAAAAAGACACAAAAGAAATTAATCCACTAGAGCAGGGGTTCCCAAAGTTTTTTTTTCGTGACCCGGTTATTTACTAAATTGATATTTGTGACCCTTTGACTGCTATATATATATTAATGTAAATTGGTAGGATTATGCAGTTTAAATAAAATATATTCATATTTATAATAGTAAAATCAGTTGTAATCGTTTTGGTTACAAAAAATTACAAATTACAAAAAAATTTTATTAGTTAGAAGTGTGAATCTGTTTCCTGTCAACTAAAATCTTCAAGTTGGCAGGAAATGATGTTAATTTTATTCGTAGGTCCGGTTCGACTTCTAATCTGGTCCTGTACTTATTTTTTAGGAATAGCAAAGTTGAGAACCCTGTTTCACATTTATAGGTTGTCACAAATGGCATCAAAAATTTAATCGCTTTTTCTGATATAGTGGGATATTCCTGACGACATGATAGCCAAAATTCTACCAGTGGCTGTCTTAAGTATTTGTGTTTGAGTGATGTGTCACAAGACATTTCAATGAGAGACTCAACATCTCCATCTGGCAGTTCTGTCTCAGTCTCTATGTTTACTGTAAATGGGTTCCGTATCCAAGTCTTGGTGCTGCTAATTAGAGGAAAATATTCCTTCAGACTGCTTTCTAATCCTAGCAAATGGTCTTTGACAGCAAGTGAGACATCTTCAGGTAATGAACTCATGTTATACTGCTTTTGTACTTCGGTTAACTTTGTAAAAGCATTGTAATATCCTGCTTCCGCGCGACGTAACCAATAGTTGAGTTTTTTCATGGCAGCTTCCACCTTTTCTTGCACTTTAAATACAGTTACGTTGTTGGCTTGTAATGTCAGATTTAACTTATTTAAAAACTCAAAAATATCACAAATGAAAGCCACCTTCACTAACCAATTAACATCACGAAAGTTGTCTTTGAATGGAAATATTACATCCCTTGATGAGGGTGGATTTTCTTCTAAAAACACCGCAACTTCTTCTTTTAACTCTATGAGTCTTTTCAAAACATTTCCTCGCGATAGCCATCGCACCTCACAATGTAAAAGAAGATGTTCGTGTTCACTTCCCATTTCTTTGCACAAATTAGAGAATAATCTCGAGTTTAATGGACGGGATTTGATGAAATTAATAAATTTTATGCACTCTTGCATTGTTTCTGTTAAAAGCAGTGGCATTTTTTTGCAGCAAGTGCTTCTCTATGGATGCTACAATGTACCCATACGCAGTCTGGAGCTACAGCTTTGATTCTAGGAAACAGTCCAGTACGAATGCCTGCCATTGCACGTGCCCCATCGCTACTCAGCCCTACACATTTCCTCCATTCAACGCCATTTTTCTTTAAGTAACTGTCAATTAAGTCAAATATTGCCTCAGCTGTTGTTCTTGTTGCTAGAGGTTTACAAAACAAAAACTCTTCATGAATACTATTTTCAAAATTATATCTTACAAAACACATCAAATTTGCATTATCTGCTAAGTCTGTACTTTCGTCAACCTGCAGTGAAAAAAATGGAGAGTGTTTTAAGTGAGTTACGACTGTTTCTTCAATGTTGTCTGCCATCTCTACGATTCTCCGCTTTACAGTGTTATTTGAAAGAGCCAGCGACTTTACAAGGGCTTGTTGTTTTTTATCACAAATTCGAGAGGCAACTATTTTCATGACGGGAAGTATTAGTTTCTCTGCAATTGTGTGCGGGTAGCCGGTCTCAGCAATTAATTTGGATATTTCATAAGAAGCCAGTACAAGATTTTCACTTTGAGCACTACAAGAAAAAATAGAAGACACGTTCTTTTTAGTAACAATGAGTTCTCGCTTTTTGTTTAAGAAGAAATCTTTTGGTTTATTAACATACTCTGGATGTTTCAGTTCTAAGTGCCTCTTTAACTTCGATGGCTTCATGGACTCATTAGAAAGCGTCGTATTACAAATAACACACAATGGGTTGTTGTCAATACCATTAATGAAACCAAACTGTATGTAGTCTTCAAGGTATTGTCTGGTCCAAGCCTCCTTCTTCTTCTTCTTCATGATGGTAAACTGTGGGGCATCGTGCGGGCGTTTGTTGGTACCGCTCCCAGTACTTGAACTTGGCTGCAAATCACTCGACTCTGTGATTGCGTTATTTGAAGAACTTGCGATCGTACCGTCATCACTCGATTGTTTATTTGCGCTACTCACAGCATTTTGTTTCAACAACCATTTATCCATTGCGTTACACACACACCAGAATTATTGATAAACAATAGATAATAGAACACACGTGATTACTAGTCGCGTCTCGGCTCGCTACTGGAGTGGACGCGCGCGCGGTCGCGAGGGGGAAGGCGGCGGAGGCGGGAGATGTTCAGGCCGTGCGTAAAGCGTGATGTTGCACGTTGAGCACGCTTGGTCCTTGGTCGGTTACTCAGAGGTACAGTCGAGCACATCGTGACCCGGTATCATCTACCTCGTGGCCCGGTACCGGGTCGCGACCCATACTTTGGGAAACGCTGCACTAGAGAAAGAAAAGGGTGAAACGGCCTTACACTGGTTCTCTCGGGTGGTAATTTTTGCAATCGTACTGATATAGTTACTTTTTACTATATTCGTTGGTGGATTGCAATTGTGTATTATGCGATACAATTTTCGAATTTTCGCGGTTAGTAAATCCAACTACCAACATATTACGATCGCTAAAGCACCAATTTGTTAAATTTTATACGTGGGCTCGTTAACCACGAGATGGCATCGACCATAACACTTTTATATGTTTTTGTTATTCTTTTCCCAATCGTTAGGCGAGTGAAGTATGAAGGGATTTATAAGCATTCCCAGCTCGGTAACGAATGAAGTCAACCCAGTGTAACACGTGTTTCCAAAAAACGTGCTATAAATTAATTAATTTTTATCCTAAAGAAATGAGGTACTACATATGCACGTTAACGAGCATCCAAAATTACAAAATTTATCTAGAAATATAATTTCTAGTAAAAATGCCTGATGATTTTAGATAACATCAATATAGGCACTCTAAACCATGTTACTATACTTCCGCGTAAATTAGAAATGGCGAAACGTAATTAATTCTCTTTATGCGGCGTCGCCAACTTGAAGTTTTATTGCGAGATATACAAGATGTTAAACGAATCAAATTCTAAACGTTGCAATTTCGTACTGATATGATAACAAAAACCAATAGTTAAATATAACTGCTTTTACCATCCTCAAATTACGATGTAATTCATATTTTTTACTTCGAATTGACACAAAAATTATTTTTTTCGATTGCAAAATAAGTGTATGAATTATAAACAATAGGATGTGGATTCTAAAGCACAGTCGTATTTTATTAAATATTTCAAAACTTCTTTTTAATGTTGTGTAATGTTTTGTGATGAAGACTTCTCAATTATGGTTTAATTTTGGAAATACAAAAATATGTAGTTACAAATATATCTGAACTTGAAATTACGCGTGGGAGCTCAGGAATTTTGTTCTCGACTAAAAACTTTCTAATCGACAATGAAGTATTACTCGGGGCATCATCCTTGTTATTTTTGAAACACAACTAGTTATTTTGATTATTTAGAAACATACAGAACAATATAAATGAGGAAATATTTATTCGTAAAAGAATTTCGCTTCAAAAGCTCAATATAAAAGTATTCAAATTAGGAGTAATATTTTAGATAATAGATGACAAAATATAAATACATTACTTTGTAGTACAAGTGTATGTTCTATTGAAACTTGTGAACAAAAATCTTTTAACTTATTTACCTGCATAATAAACTAACACTTATATTAGAAAAATACTGCTGGTGATATAATATGATGAATAATTTCGTATTTTATAAATTCAGATTCGTCTCATATAAATTATAATATAAAATATATTGTTGGCTACATTATTTTAATTTATGCTTTTATATAACACATGCAAATGACTAGACACACATATCTATTAATTGTAAACTGTATCTAATTATTCATTTTTGTAGGTGGTTATCGTGGGCAATGGTGGTGTTGGAAAATCAAGTATGATTCAACGATATTGCAAAGGAATTTTTACTAAGGATTATAAGAAAACCATTGGAGTTGATTTTCTCGAAAGACAAATCGAGTAAGTTTTTTTTATATTCGTACAATAACTAGCAATAAAATTAGATTTATTGAGGAAACTATATTATTTATTTGTAATAAATAATATTTTTGTTAACAGCTGTGATATATGAATTTATGTATCTTATTGATGTGCACAGATGTATACAACGGATAATATTTATCCGGCATTAATAAGTATAGAAAGTGTCTTATTATAGTTATTATATACATATATTTTAAACACGCATCTTAAGATGTGTGTTGGTTTTTCCAATCTTGCCACCAAATACAAACCTAATTTTTAAAATAATCTTTAAAGATTGTATTTTGGAATACATCTTTATCCAAATCACTTTTGTGTCTATTTTATGTTGTCTGTCTAAGCTGAGTGGTAAATTTTGAAATATAATTTTATTTGAATTTATGAAACAGATGTGCCTAATGCCAGAAACAGTATGATTAATTATGTTATAAACTGTTGTATTTTTATTAGGTTGGCACTGATAAAATCGTCGTTGCGTTTGTTTCCTTTTTAGGTATAATTTTAAAAACTAGATATTAATTAATTGTAGTTTGTATGATTATACTTCTTTTTGATATACAATATGTACTCTATTTTTAACCAACAATCATACTAAAGAATCATAGAATGTTAAAAAATGATTAAAAACGGGATAATCAAACTTACATATCTCTAATACAGAATCATCTTTATTAAAAAAGTATGGTACCGACACATTCCACAAATTTCATGAGAGATTACTTAGAAACGGATAAAACCAATAACTGAAGAAAGCAAAACATTTAGAGCTCGGTTGCATAAAGCATTGTTAACTTTGACTGGACGAGGTAGTTAACTACTTGATTATGTTAAATGCCGTCATTGGTTGTTATATACAAAATCAATTGTTTTGCTGACCACATTTTCAAATAAATAGCTACGATTTAAAGTTGTATTTCATCTTTGGATCTGTGTACCGACTGTGTACTTACTTGCGTATTTTCGCATTTAGGGCTCGACTCCAATCATACTCGGACAATGTCGTTTGGTATTTACTACAATTTCTGCAGTTATAACCATACAAACGACCGACATGAACTCTTCCGATAACGATTTAATAATGATAGCAACGTGCGCACATTTTGAAAAAAAAATATAATAATGAGGAAGCGTCGTAAACAATATTCGATTCATGAATTGTATTTAGCAATGCTGAAGAAGCTCAATTTCATACAATTTTTCCGGAATAAAGAAAAATCACACTAATCTTGTTAAATACTTTAGAATGAGTATGGAAACATTTAAAGCGTTACCTTATTTGTTTAACAAATGCATTTATTCCTATTACATATTTTTGACTTCAGGCGATTTAATTATCGCTTAGGTTTAGTTGCCAAATATCTCCTACAACGCTAAATCTATTTTTAAGGTCAAGTTATAAATCAATTTGGAAACGACTTTTACCATTAGAACTACCCAAACCAACTAAAAAAATTCGAAGAAAGACTGCCCTAGATTTTTTTTCTGTGGCAGTTTCCTAACTGTATTGATGCCACTGATTACAAACATGTCGAAATTATAGCCAGCTACAAATTTCTGCTTGAGGATATAGGAAGTTATAAGAAATCTAGCGACGGTGGACTTTTTTCACAGTGTCTTTATGTTCTTGTTGGAGACATTTTGTTACGTCCTTACTTTGGAAGTTTTATCTGAGATGAAAAGTTCATGTTTAATATATACTTTTAATTCAAGAAGAGTAGTTAAAAATGCATTTTGCATTATAATACAAAAGTTTAGACTACTTTAGAAGAAAATCTATATGAAACATGAAAACGCGGATAAGTTGGTACTTGCTGCTTGCTTTACATATTTTTTTCAGAAATGACTCAATACCGTCAACGTTGGAGAACGAATGTAGATGAACCAAACGGTTTAACACATTTTAGAATGCATACGGCCAATGTATATGCTGAAGCAATCAGTATAAGAGCCTGATATAAATCTTACTTTAGCAGCAATAGTAGATCTGTTCCATGGCAATTAGGAGAGGAAGGCAGAATTAAAAACATCATATTTATTGCATTGGTATAATAATATTAATTTGTATGTAAACATAAAATGCCAATAAAAAATAACAGATAAACAGAAATGAAAACTAATCCATTTATGAAAAATGAATCAATAAAAAATTAAAACAACAAAAAAAACAAAAATGTTTATGAGACTCTGCGTACGTATGTATTTGCAGATAATAACAGTTTTGGATGTTCTATGACAGTGGCTCCCTTGTGCGTCGAAAAAACTCAATTAGCTTCTTATTAACTAAACTGAATATGTCATATTTTATTTCAACCTGTTCCTAACATGATTGTTGTGAAAGTTTTGACTGTTTGAGTTTAATGAAACTATATAAGCAGCCTGTCTCGGTAAGGGATTTTTTTTTAATCCCTTGATAAGGCATTACTTGATGAACATTACAATCTTGCAGTTTTTGCTATCCTATTCCGAAAAGGAGTAATTTTTTCTAAAACTGATTGCTGCGCTTTTACTGACAAAGCAGGTGATAGCACGTTAGAAATTGAATCTACGTCTTCTACCTACAACTGTGAATAACCTTCTTGATTTTCCGTATCGTCTTCGATTCCCTTACCCGCTAGAGCATTTGGCAAATATTGTAAAGCTGCAGGTGTACTAAACAAAAAACAATAAGTTTGCTTTAGTGATGTATTTTCTTGTCTGCTTGCTTTCTAGAAAGATACATGTTTGAAACTTGCTTTTCATTTTTTCAAAAATTTCATCTGAGCTTTAAATCTCCATTTCTTGACATTTTTGTTGATTAGCCCATTTCTTTTACAAACTTTAATCAATGTTTATAAACATAATGAAAACTAAAAAATTCTAAAATTACCTGTTGTGGATAAGCTTCATGCAATATCTTTGCATATGTTGTCTTTAATCAAATTGTTGTTGTTGTAATACGGTTTGGACCGTGTCATTGTTGTAAGTGAAGTTGCCAACGTTACAACAATGACAAGGTTCAAACCCAAAAGACATTCTTATCTTACTATATACTCCGGCCGTGGAAGCCTTGGCTATTATATTGTTGTAATCTTTATGTATATTTATTTCACATTAATGAAATTAGCCACGGCTAGTTTTTATAACGTATTTGAAATTTGACAGAAAATGTGCTGAATCAGAACAAAACCAACTGACTGGTGGGAAATTTGGTTGAATTGTTCGTGTATAATAGACACAATAAACATTGGCTACTTGATTACTGGGCTTGGCAAATTCAAAAATGTACTGCTGTTCAACCAACCAAAGTAATTTTTATGTGTGAGTACTGTACTACATGCTGGATGTTTTAGGAATTAAACCGAGTGCCAAGTTCGTGATTTCCGTATGATTCAGTGAGAGTTTAATATGGACGAACATAACTTTTAATTGAAAACATTAAAATTGATCTAAGCTAATAACGATTTTCTTTGTTATGTTTGAGTAACATAATATACGTGTTAGTTTTTTGAGTTAACAATTTCGTGAATTAAGTTTTATAGTTTTAGAATTTTCTAAAATATTGATTGATTGAATGCGAATTGGATGTTTAATATGGATTTTGAAATTATACAATTTAATGAGGTTTAAAAGAACACACATTTTTGTGTTTTTAATTTTTAGAAATCTTTTAATATGCGACGGTGGTATTGAATTATTTGAAATTGATGTAGTTAAATCTGATGAAACGTTGATAACTTCGATTTTATTCTGTACTCAGAAGACATACCGAATTTAAAATCTGGGTCGCAACCAGTGGCGGCTGGTGGTCAATCATACAAGAGGGTCATTTAAAAAAAAACGCAATGATCGCAAAAAGGCTAAAAAACATTCTTACAGTAACGTGATTTATATTTAAGATCAATTATGTTTAACATTTAAGATATTCGTCTATAATTACAATTACCAAAATAATCAATAGCAAGCTCATTAAAATTTACAATGATTTTTCAATGCTTAGCATAGAAATGCACATCTTTCTTATCTCATAGTATTGCCAATTGCGTAGAAATGTTTGAATTTTTAACATAGAGAAATATCGCTCTCTTTCCACTGTAGTCATATGTAAAGTCAATCAATTGTTTTATTTAATATATGTATCTATTTTTAGTTTTTACAAACTTTTTGATTATAGTCTTTAATTGACTTCACAATTGATTTTTACTTTTTCTTTTAAATGCTATAAATCCGTAACATTATTTTTACAACATAATGATTAATGCATCTGAAAACAGTAAATATAAAACACTAAAATCTATTATTTATTTCAATTCCACAAATCCAATCTAACGAATCATATACAGAATCCTTGAATTACTGTAAACTTCTTTATTTTTATGTTTACTGGTTGGTCGAATTTGAAGTAAAGGCTGAGGGCGAGCATTAAATTTAAATTCTAGATGTGTAAACAATTATTAGCTATTCATTTTTTAACGTCTTGTACCACAGTTATTATAAAACAAAAACTACTGTCATATGTGATAAGAAATCTGTATTTAACACACACGTGCTGCGAAGATAACGATAGATGACGTAAGTCACGTAAGCAATGATAGCATTGCACTCAAAGATAATTGCACTGAGTATTATCTTTGGCGTAGGCGGCCGGCTGGAAACCCAGGGAACGAATTTTAACATTTACTTATCTTCTTTTCTAACTCGCAGAAAATTGTATTGTGTGTCTCACTCTTGATTAGAATAACTATCATCGTACAATAATGTAAGTGCGGACAAAAGTTCGTGTCAGCCTCGGGTAAATTCGCAAGCTTTCGTATCTGTTGCGTTTAAATTGACAATTATTTAAACGCGAGAAATTTAAACGCTGATAATTTGATTTAAACGCAAATTTTCAGTAATTTTAAAGCAAATAAAATACCTTTCTTATTCCTTTTTGGAGGGTCATTGACCAAATGACCTAATAGAGAAGCCGCCACTGGTCGCAACAATGAATCTAACTATAAAAACCTATTTTAAATTCACAATTTTTAATCACAAACTTTTTATTTTTAATTAAGTACACTTTTTTCTGAACTACTTCATTGAATTACATTAGTTGAAAAATTAACATAACTAGATAAGTAGTGATTTTAAATACGCCTAATCGTGTTCAATATTTTATAAAAATAAATACCTTTCTGCACTTTTCTTAAGCAAACATATATTTTGGTTTTACTCAATGTTTGTTTAAAAAAAAGCAGTTACACAATTTCACTATTGGCTTCGCTCGTAATTAATGTAATCATTTTAAGGATTTGTTATTCTTTTTTCAAAATAACCATGGAAAACTTAATGCTTCTATAGCATTACGTCAGTATTAAACTCAGCCAATTTAAAAATCTGGACAGTGTATATTTAATTTTCATTATTGAGAAACGGTTCTAATTTTAATAAACCAACTGACGCACATTTACATTATTATAATAGCACAGTGGATTCAAAAATAACCCACCTACAAAATCTCTGGTGTAATTAACACAAATTGAGGGTGGTTTTTTCGTTTAAGTTTTTTTGCTACTATTAACACACTTTTGTTATATAAATGTTGTAACCTTTTTAGTGTATAATGTTTAAATTTAATAACAAATTTTTTTTTTTATTTAATGCTAAGTAAAATAACATTACATTGTGGTGGATTCTTAACATTTATTTTTAGGACAATTTTATTCGAACATTTCGAACATCGTTTGAACAAATTATATTGGCGTTTGAGGTGTCTTTAGTTGAATTACGTGTACATGATTTACATTCTAGTTATAATGTATATTTGACAATGTTAAGACCATTAGTGTACGTTCACTCGCAGTGGCCGTACACGGCTAGACGTGCGACGTGAACGTACACTAATCCTAGCGAGTCAGAGCGGAGCTGAGCTGTAGAAGACAGATTGGTTTGTGTTTTGAAGCCGTTTCAATCCGAATGTCCGATGTCAGATATAGAAAAATTTATTTACGAAATATACTTTGTACATAGCGCAATCTGGGATCAAAAAATTCTATGTATCACAACCGAAGAACCACGAAATCCGCTTACAATTGTGTAAAATGATGAAATTCTCCGTACCTTGATCTAGCCAAATCAATTTTGTGTGTCTAATGCCTTCTTTTTCGGTTTATTCGTTTTGTGATTAATGGATTTTCTAATAATAGCATCAAAATTGTAACATCCATTTTTTAAATTACTTTCAACGTGAAGTTTTGTAAGCCGGACAACGCTTTGTATTTGAACACTAAGACTTGCAAGAAATGGCTTAGCTCGGTCTCGCACGGGCCGGCGTGTGGTGTGAACGTACACTTATATGTGGGTAATGTATTATTATCCTATTCGATAAATCAATTTCACTGTTACATTTGTTGTATTCACATATTATTTAAGGTTTGGTCTTATTTTTTCAACATTTTCGATTTGATACAAGCAGGGCTGGCGCAAGGCAGCGGTCTACGAAAGTTACTCAATTATTATATTTTAATGTAGATTTTTTTTGCTTTGAGTTACATTTTTTTAACCATAAAAGCGTAGAATTTCAATGTGTATTCAGACCCCGCAAAAGATCCCTGGATGCAATTTGTTATGCATTTTATTCTTTTGTTTATAAAGCAAGTCTATTTAAGATAAATTTTAGAAAATTATCTAAAACAGTTTTGTTAAAAGCCGTTCGGTTTAGAAATGAACGCTTAAAAGGGCGTTATATGTATTCAAGACAAATATTTAAAAGTATTTGATAAAAACATGGTGTTAAGCTTATGGCCCGGTTCCATAAAGGATATAGTTAACTATGTCGTTAGCTGACGCCGTTGTTAACTAAATCGTAGCTATTAATTTGAGAATCCCGTCAGCAAAACAATTGATTTTGTGCCAATGACGACTCTTAAGGCTCCTTTTCACACGCCAACATGTTTGCGCAAACTACGTTGAACAAACCGAAATCTCAAACATGTTGGTGTCGACGTATATACTTTTAACGCTCAAACAATTTAGCACATTTTTACAACAATATTGCAGAAATGGAAGAAAAAATAATATGTTTATAGACAAAGAGAAGGAATTACTGCTAGGACTTACTGCTGTTTGTGTTATTAAGAAGAAACTCATTGCGCAAACAAAGAAAAGAAGAGCAACGAAATAGTGGCTGCAAAAAAGACATTTATTGGTACATACTAGTTTAATACAAGAATTAAGGAATAAACCTGAAGATTTTCGTAACTATCTGCGGATGGACGAAGAAACTTATCGACTATTGTTAAGTTTAATTACACCAATCAACATGGAGCGTAGCAGACAAAACGTGGACAACATGTGCAAATAGAACCAATGCGCAGGTGCTGCGTGTGACAACTGCAGAAACCGGTTGGAATTGCGCGTTCACGCTCAAACCAGTGCACCAACCTCAAACCAAAAATCAAAACCGAACAGATTTGCTCAAACCAATTATTTTTGTATCTACAAACAAAATGTTTGCTCTTTCACGCACAAATTATTGCGCAAATCGGTTTGTTTAACCTAGTTTGCGCAAACATGTTGGCGTGTGAAAGGGAACCTTTAGCGACATGATCGCGTAGTTAACTACATTGTCAAAATTAACAATGCTTTATGCAACCGGGCCTTGGTGATTTTGATATCTAGAAGTTGGCAACTCGTTAGATATGTCTTCTTGTTCAAGTAGAATCTTTTAGTGAACTGATTCTTAGTCTAGTTTGAAGTTTTTGAATACGAGCATCATATGTTGTAGAAGTGTCATTTATTTAATTTTAAAAGATCTATAACGATATAGAAAACGCAAAACACATGATATTATTCTTAAAACGTAATCATACTTTTTTTCTCGTTTCTACTAATATTAGCTTTTTTTAAAATATTTTTTAAAAAGTTGATTGATCCAAGATTAAGCGATTGAGAGTCTGCATTTTTAAATCGTCCCAGAATATTTTAATTTTTGTGCCAATGTTATGCCTTAAGTTTAATGTAAAATAAAAGGTAACAAGCTTTTTGAATGAATATTTAATTAAAATCAATAAAATTACACACTATGACAAACAAAAAATTTTATTATCAAAATACAAAAATTAAGCCATTCTACATAAACTTATGTTTTGGTCTGGCCGATCTACACCTCCCATATTAGGTTTGTACATATGTGTATATGTAAGAGGTGCGGCTGCTTGACTTAATTGTTTTTTTTGCGAATATTACTTGACCATATGATTGAAGAAATACTAGCAAACTTTTAATTGAGACACTACATCATAGTCATGCTTTATTATTGGTTATATATTTTGGTCGGCTATTCTTCTGTAGTCATAACTTCTCGGGGCTTCTTCTTTAGAAATTTAGAACCTTTGAGAACGATTCCTCTCAGTCTATTTTCTTTGATTGTTAGTTGCATGAAAATGCCTTTTTGTTAATTCCTCGATCAACGAAATTAAGGTGAAAAAATACTCAACAAAGAAATAAAACTTTTGATTTGACTATTTATTGGGGAGAGCTTGTGCATGCTGCACCACCAACACCAAGTTTTATAAATGCTTCATTAATAGCTGCTGTAGCTTCTTGATAGAGTTCAAACCAGTTTATGTAACCCAATCTACTACAGCCACACTACAACTTGTACCCATATCTGATTAATTTCCTATTGATAGATATACTGTTTACAACTATGGCGGCCTTAATACGGGACCATGATTTTGTCAACAGAGTGCATTTCTGCTGCAGATGAAATTTCCATAAACTTGTTATATTAGTAATTTGAAAAGTGGTTGTACTTTGGAAAATTTATTCTTTAGGTTTCTTTGCTGATCATCACAGACAACAAAAACTCAAAGCTGTCTCTGAACATTGCCCTATAAACCACCAAATCATTATATTCATCTTTTTCTCGCCCCTAAAAATTTTTTTGTGGTGGAACTACAATGTAATTGCTAAAGATTAAAATTTCTATAAATGCTTTCGCTTTTGTTGTTTCAATATTTACTCTTCCATTATATTGTTGTGCGTAATTATTACTATACGACACAATTGTTTATATCACCTCTTCATAAAAAACATTAAAATTAGTTTTGTATCTGAATCATTGTAGCAATATTTAAAATTATAAGCTGTAACAGATAAATCTTTTTTGGTCCAATGATAGTGTTTACGTTTTTGAGCACTTTTTGTATGTCTGTTTCTATTTGTTTTTACTAATGTACTAATGTATTGAAACAAAAGGATATTTTTTTCCGACGAAAAATCACTCTCACTTCCACAGTTTAAATAATTAATACAATTTTAGCCGGGGGTTGTAAATGTGATGGGGAAAGATTGTATGATTATCTTTACTTCCGGAGTTCTCATAAGTATCAGCTGCTAAGTTTTCTGGGGAAAATATTATTTCTTTTACTTTATTAACATTCACATCATCTTTCAGCATAGAAAAAACTTCGTGAAATGAAAATTTTTTGTAATAAATAGTGTTTTAGTAGTCGTGTATCTACCTAATATCCTACACGTAGTACACCCAAAATAAACTACCACTAACTCAAAAAATTATCTAAATATTACGATATATGCTTATTTGATATTATACCCCACAATAAATATATTGATAAATTATTATGAAAATTCATTTATTTTGCAAAATAAATGCGTTGTCTCTCTTTTTTCAGTTCAGGGCAAATTTCAAACACGCTGCAGACACAAAATGAAATTTAAGAACTAAAGTCATGTTGTCACACACACTGACCGATTCGTAATAGAGGAGTTTATACCACTTGTGCATTTGCGTCCTCATCGGATCTTGTAGGTTGGGACTTGTTTGTAGTCCTGGGTCGTTGTATCGATACGTTGGGCGTATCGATACGTTGGGCGTAACCACAAGCTCGTATCGATATATCGAAATATCGATATTTCGATACGTATCGATATTTCGATACGTATCGATATACCGATACGTTTCCATATTTCGATAAGTATCGATATTCCGATACATGTCGATATTTCGATACGTATCGATATTTCAATACGTATCGATATTTTGATACGTATCGATATTTCGATACGTATCGATATTTCGATACGTATCGATACTCCGATACGTATCGATATTTCGATACGTAAAGAATCCATGTTTACCTCAAATGTTATGGTAACTGGTAAAAGTTATTATAAAAAAAACAAAAATCAAAACCATACTACTACACAGATACATTGATATTTAGATACGTATTGGGTATACCGATTACCGATACATGTGGATATTTCGATACGTATCGATAGTCACATACGTAGCGATATTTCGATAGGTATCGATACTCTGATACGTATCGATACTCCGATACGTATCGATATTTCGATACGTATCGATATTCCGATACGTATCGATATTTCGATATATCGATACGTATCGATACAAATTGCGTATCGATATTCGATACACAAAATTCCGTATCGCCCAGCACTACTTGTTTGCGCCGTCCTATATGTAAAACATAGGCAGAACTGGGTTAACCCAGTGTGAGTATGCTTATCACGGGTAAATTTTTATTTTACTTTTATTGAACTGCGGTTAGTTATGTTCTCCGAGAAGAGGTTTTAAATTAACGTCCATACCACAAAATAAAAAAGAAGAAGTGTATATCGTGGCTGTGCTTTCCATGTTTTTGATCTGATTTATACCCGGTACACACAACCGGTTTTAAAACGTACGGCGTCGTTGAGTCATCGTAATTCTGTTGTGAAGTACATTGCTTTTAGATGAGAAGTGCACACATACCTTTGATGATGTTGCGGTGCCGTACGTCTGCCTTGCAACCGTTGTTTTTCCTTACAGTACCGGATCGGCACCAGACATCGTACCTCAGTACCTTGCTTTCTATTAATTGGTGTACACATGCGTCATTTTCCGTAAATACGTTAGCTCTTAACTATAATGCAATATATGTAATATTTATTATTTAATGCAAACATTGTTATTACTATATTGAATTTATTAAATAGACAAAATTATTAAATAAACAGAAACAGAACTTTTGTCTAGTCTGAATTAAAAGAAAACTTTTATTTATTTATTTCATCAAAAAAGGATAATAAATTAATGTTTTCAGTTCAGTTTTGTTTTTGTGCATCTTGTATTTTATTTTTATATCCTGCAGTTTCTAGTTTATTTTACAATTTTTTGTGTGTTTTGTCAGTTACAAAGATAATGTAATGTAATGTAAACAATACGTACCTGACAATAACATTTTCACGTTAGAGCAATGAATTTTTAATTACAACTACTACAATGCTACTACTGGCAATTGTAAAAATTAAATAAACTAGCGGAAAATTCAAACCCTTGTTAATATTTCTCCAACAGTTTGTATATGTTATAGATACCTACTTATGCAAATTACAAATGAATGTCGTCCACCTTGTCTAATAATACATTTATGAACATGAGATAAGTAAATACGAAACATTTGTCTTTGATAAAAATATATCGTACCTAGGTACGTTTAAAAAACTGATTTGAGCACCGTGTTTTAGTTTTGCGAGAGACTAATATTTTTTGTGCTCCGAGATAAAGTTGTTTACGTCTGGTTCAATTTACCGTTAACAAAACGTTATACCTTACATGTTTTGCAAATTATCTAGAAATTACTGGTTTACTACGTTGATAAAATTTCTTCAAGGC
Source organism: Aquatica leii (assembly GCA_035610365.1). Lineage (NCBI taxonomy): Eukaryota > Metazoa > Arthropoda > Insecta > Coleoptera > Lampyridae > Aquatica > Aquatica leii. Next base: position 56,451,411 of record CM069432.1, read on the forward strand.
CAACAACGCACATTTGGTATTATTCCTCTTTCAATACAATCGCTAATCCGCGAATATTATTCTTTTTACTCAAACTTCTCGATTTATCGTTTAGAAACGGTGTAAACTACAAGTCATAATCTGAAGATTTTGAAACTCTTTGAACACTTATTCTATTAACGTTTATTCTTTTTATGCTATAGAAATATTCTTAACTAGATGTTGTTTGGCAGTAGTTTCGAATACGCTTTCAGAATTTTAATCGCCCACTAAGTATTGTGAATAATTAAAATAATTCTTTTAATTCTCGGATTTTCTTTCTAACTCAAAATTTCTCAGCAGATATAAACATTTTTGGTAAATAACCGAGATTCATAGGTTTAACATTTTTACTTTTAAACGCAAATATCTCGACTCTTATAAGAATTGTTTTTTCTTCTAAAGAGCCTTAGTAAACTAAAATTTTTTGTGCGAATCGTACGAGAGTAAGTATTGGGATTTCTACAATTGCAAACAAAAAATATTCTATTATTGTGGGATGTGTACATTACACATTTTAAATGTCATTTCAAAATATAAAAGGTAGTGAGATAATTTTACGTGTGGTTTAGTGTGTGGAACGTGAAAATATGCTTTAAAGCTTTATGACGCGTATAAATACGTGCACCGAAATGTGTTAACACATTTTATTTTCTGTATTTATTGCAAATAAAATAGATTTAATATAAGTAGATACTATAATAAAATATAGTTACGTTTTTATTTTGCTCAGTTACCTTATGTCGTTTTAATTACGATACAAAAAAAGTCGACATATACCTAATACCTAATCTGTAAACCACATAATTCTTTATACTGCTAGCACTTTTTCTGTTTTGTCGATACATGCAATAGGTTTCATTGATTGATTGGTGGCATTTGCCATTTTCTTCTAAATTTAACATAAAAAAATCTGTCATAAAAAAACGTTTATTGTTTAACAATTTTATTTTTGTCTACGCAACAACCAGGTGTTCAGAACTATAGATTTTTAGTGGAAAAACATTTGTTAATTTTTATGGTATTTTTATAACTGGATACCTGTGCTTTGACTAAAAAATAATTAATTCTAAGTACTACATAAAACTGTAATTGAAATAAGCGTTAAAGATATACTTAGATTAGTGCTTAAACGAAGTAATCTTTAAGAAATAAAAATATCATCAACACAAATGACAGTAAATTGTTTTCCTGCACATATCTGCAATTTATTATTTTATAGTTTTACCAGGTTAATGAATTACTGTTTGCTCTTCGAGGATAGCATAAGAATTTGCTATTTCTGCCAGCGGGTTGAGTGTTTATGTTAAAACATGAGAAACGTTAATGTTTGCTTTGCATTAAATTTAATTTTAGTAAAAGTAGAATTTATGATGCTATGCTATGAACTACTTAAATTTGTTTCTTCTACATTTGTACGCTACAATTTGGATATTTCTCTATTTTATCTTTTATTTTACTTGACGGTAATAATATGCTACTACATTTAAAATGATATATGTTTCTATGAGATTATTTTAACTATTTCAACTTGCCAAATTGTTATTTTTAAATTCAATATTTTTTTATTGTGCAGTTGTAGTTATTAATACTTGCGGTAGAAGTGTAATTAATTTTGAACTGTTATATGGTTTTTTATTGATTACCATTGTGACTAACTATTATCAAAACTACTGCGTAATCTTATGTGCTTTAAAGCTCGAAATTTCACTAATTTATTATGAGAGTTAATATTAAAAGGTTTATTTTATTTCTAATATCATTCAGTGGTTTATTATAAATTGTACTTGTACTAGTAGTAGGACCTTCATTAAAACCTATTTCCCATGTGATCTATGAGTTGAGCATCAACATTGCTTTAGGTTGGTAGTGTTACCACAGGTGTTACCGTTTAGTAACATTTTTTGACATTCTTGCTTTGTTGACATCGGGTATTATTTTTCGTCGTTTTCCTTATTCTGTATTTTTTATATTTTAAAATTGCATATTCATAATTATTCAGCACTCTTTGTGTATCTTTTGGTAAGTACTGAATAACAGCTGTAATTTTGAGGTCTAATTTTTGTAATTTTATATTAGGTAATAACATTGAACAAGTCACCGTCATTATAATGACGCATTTTCAAACGGAGAAGTGATACTCGTAATCCTGATGAAACTTGGTCGTATTCTCTTCAAATTTACATCGATAAATTCAACGGATATTTTCCAGAAGGAAACTTTACTTACGATGCTTTCCGACGACGTAATTAAGTTTTATTTAATAGTTTTTTAAATGAGAATTGCATTTGCAAGGGGAAACAGGAAGATCTATTATTAAAGAAATTCGCAATCGCACGAAACAAAGTCCTAATAAAACGGTAGCAAAATTATTTTCGGGCAACAGGTATAGTCACTTTAATTCGATTTTTAAGTGATAAGCATTCAATCTTTAAGATTATCAGTAGAAACTTGCCACAAAGCACTAAAAAAGAAGTTTTTGGTGACTCCGTACAAGGTTATGGTTTATCAATGTTTTCCAAAATTTAAAGAGAAGAATTAAGACATGTATTGCAGCTAAAGAACAACATATTCAACATCGGTTATAAATTTTAAATAAACGTTGTTACCTATTTTTATTTTAAATGAACAGGTATTGTTATTAATGTGCTACCGTTTTTAATTAACTACCTAACCTTAATTTAGAGGTCACAAATCAAATTTTTTATTTAGAAAATTTTTTTACGTTATACCAATCCAAGCAATGTTGGTTGCCTAACATATGTGTTACTTGGGATCCAATCATTTATGAAGGTTCTATGTAATATCGTGACAAATTTAGATTTTTTATAAAATACCGTTTAAGGAAATATGAATGTTTCATTCTTGATCTGAATAAAAAACTTTTTTTCAGAAAATTGTAAGAATTCAATTTGAATTTTTTTTAGTTTATAATATCTGTTAATGGTTAAAAAACTTATTTATTACGTATGGAGACAAATATTCTGAACAGATTTTAATATATCCATTGGTTTTTAGGTTATAGCACAAACTGAAATTGGCCGTGAAAAACTTTACATCGAAATTTATTATGTAATTTTCTTATATTAAAAATAGTAATAACGTTATTAATTATTGTTGATCATACTCAAAATCAGATGTGAAAACACATTACATTTAAAAAAATATACCAAAAGTAGAATTTTTAGGCGTTACTTTTTTATTACTGTTTTCCATTCTGGGCAATTCCTATGTGGTTGATTTCTCACAAGCTAAGTCAGCTAAGCTAAGTTTTTGTCACACAATCTTCAGAGCTTGGAATAAACTGACTATACAGGCTCTAAAGATGTTTACTGCGACGCAAGAGATTATTGCAGATTTTGCTGTATCTTCTAATCTTATATGTCGCTGACGTTGTTTGACTTTGCATTAGATGGTTTGGTTTTTGTGCTACTATGTATGACATTGCGTATTCTGTAGACTGTTGTTACTTTTTTGGTTTGGTGTTTTTTGTAACTGTGTTAAAGTGTGTAGCCATTTTTTGGATTTGCGTTTGAATTTAAAAAAATATTTTGTAAGATTTATTAAACGTTAGTAGGTTAAATACATAGTTAGTTATATATTTGTATCTTCTTTAGGAGGGGCAATAAAAACCACTCTAAACTGTTTTTATGGCTACGTTAATACACTGTGTATATTGTTTGTTTAACTTTAATGTCCGTTGTTTTCTTTGTATATATATTTAAATTCTTTTAATCATTGACTTAATTTCATGTTAACTAGAATAAGTAAGTTATTAGACGGTATGCTTGTTGGACCAGTGGACTACCACCACTCGTAACCTTTTTTTTGGCCTGAAGAAGTGCACACTAGAGGCACGAAACGTAGCCATAAAAACAGTTTAGAGTGGTTTTCATTGCCCCTCCTAAAGAAGATACAAATATATAACTAACTACAACTTGACAACAGGAGGACAAACTACTTTACCGTTAAATACATAGTTGAACGCTACTAGTACATACTACTTTAAGAACAAACCTTTCTTCAAAAAATGTTATGCTACTGCTACTACAGCATCGGTGAAAGCGTTGTATGCAAAATTGTAACATTGCTGCTGAATAAATATTTTTATTTTAGACAGAAAGCTTTTTTCTGCGTTAAAATCAGTAAATCATAAGGAGTGGGCCAAGTAAAATATCTCCCTTATTATACAAAATATTAAAAAAAATATTTTATAAAAGAGTATTCTATAATATCAGAACATCACAAATCTACATTTTTTAAATAGAACGCCCTGTATATTAATACGTTTTTGGAATAAGTCTATTTTACAACGGTATAATATTATAGGAATTTAAGTTAATATAGGGTGTTCTCTAAACACTTGCTCCAAGCACATAAATCATATCGACCATTTCTTCAGTAGAAAAATGCAAAGTTATAAATACACGGTTTCACTGACTTTTACAATGAAGCATTTAATATTTGTTTGACATAATTCGCAATTGTTTACATAGCATAGTAGATTACGAACAAATAATCTAATATTAATAGCTGTCAAAAAGTGTACTTTTGTCAATAAAATAAGATGTTTTAAAATTGTTTTTGGGATAATTATATGCTGTACTATTTCGATAAAGAATTTAATTTTCTGCAAGATTTTTAATTTTAAATTAGGTCGTTTTATTTAAAAAAAAAATCGAGTTTTGGCTCTTTGAATTTCTGAATCTTTAAATTTTAATACAGATAACCGTGTGTTACACAATGATGTGTGCGAAATGTACCATAAATAGTGCTAAAGCTTATACCAAAATATTATTTTGATATAAGATTTTGTTTCTCAAAAACATGTCATTCTTTGAAGTTGTAAATTTGGAAGAAAAATTTTAAAACTATAATTTTGTAAACACTAACTTAAGGTGGCTATAACTTTATATCATTGTAAAGTAGACCGTAAAAGGATTCAAAAAAGTGTAAAACTTTAAAGACCCTACAATGTTTACAAATATTTTTTTATATTTTGTATAATTAAGGAGATATTTTACTTTGATTCACTATTGCTACCTCCGTTATTATTGGAGTTACAATGTCGGTTAAATGGGCAAACTAATGTTATTTTTTCCGCTATTACAATGGTGACAACAGAAGAACAATTAAACGTTCTGTTTTCGGAGATATTCACAAAAACACATTTTTTATAATAGAACACTGTATATTTTTACACATTTTGAAAGAAAATTAAATTTTAAACAAAAAATTGTTTATGCATAATCACCTTAAACTTAAAAATAAACAAATAACTGCACTTAAATAATTTTCTGAAGAACATTTCGTTGATTGCTACTCACATGTTCACTTTTAACAAGATGGAGCACCTGTTTATAATTATTTTGAAAGTGTTAACTTATTGACAAGAATCTTTGGGTGTCAATAAATAGGTACAAACAGGCAATTTGTCGGCGGATTTAACGTCTCTAGATTTTCATTTTTGGGTTTTGTTGAAAGATGGGATCTACAAACAGCGGTATTGAAATGTAGATGAATTAGAGGACGCAACTTCAAACAAGAATTGTTATCGGGCGAGCTCAAAAATGTATTGAGCAAGAAAGCAATAGTTTTTTACATTTATTTCCATAGAGATGTGAGATATCTAATCATTATTTTGTATAACGTTGTTTTTTGAAATACTTTAAAGTACGCTATCACATTTCAGTTCGTTCATCATGCTTCTTGTTTTTTAAATAATGTAGCTTCATTGTTTCTGAATTGTTTGTGTAATCTCAAACAATATTGTACATTTGGTGTTTGACGGTTTGGAAATTTCATCTGGTAATGCAGATTTTTTTCTGCACACTCAAGTATGTCAATTAGTTATCTATGAAGTTTTGTAACATTTAGCATTGAAAGTTTAAATGCTTATTATTTTAATTTGTAGTTCAAAATTAAATTTTTGTTTCAAATGTGTAAAAATATACAGGGTGTTCTATTTAGAAACATGTTGTTTTGTGAAAACGGTACGTTCAATTGTTGTTCTGTTGTCACCATTGTAATCAGCGAAAAAAATTTTGCCTATTTAACCGACCTTGTAGCTCCAATAATAACGGAGATAGCAATGGCGAACGTTTAACTTTGGACACGGTGTATATATATATAAATAAATTATGGCCGCAAGGAATTTTTAATATTGATGCAAAGAAAAAAATTTACGTTTTTGGAAAAAAAAACTTACTGTTCTGCTAATTTCTTAGATACTATTACTTTCTATAGGCTGTTAGTTAACGTAACCCGTTTTTTGTTAATAACAAGCAACTCGGCTAATAAATTATCATTTCGACAACAAAAAATAGCACTTAATCATGTATTGAGTAGGTGTCATATAAAAATTGCATAGTAATCGAATGTACTATTTCTATCCGTTATATCTCAATCAATGTTCAAATCTTACATAAAAAAACTGCTAAAGAATAATAATGACAATAACACAAAAGTAATTGTGAACGTATTATTAAATGTTTAAATTAATGAATCTTATTTCAAAGTCAGTGTTAAATTAGAATGGATCAAAAACGGTTAATAAAAGAGCAAACTGTTACTAATGTAGAATGCATTTATCAATAACTTCATAAATCTTTTTGCTCAAAAAAAACTTAACAACCTGTTCAATATAAAATCAAATTATAAAATAAAAATGCTGAAATTAAATTTTGTGTTTGAAACTTAAAAACATTTGATTATACCGATGCACATACACACTTGTAGAAACTTAAAAGGGCTACGATGAATAAATTTACGAAAATATGTATTGTAAGGTAGTAAAAGTATAAGGCAGTTGAAAGACCTTTATCGAGTTCGATTAGTTTTCTAATAACTTTCATTACTTGAACCGATGATTATTAAATTGGTAATTAATTATTCTTAAAGAAATATTTTATTTGACACGCATTATAAAATGTCGTTACACAAGCAGGTTAGATAATTTTTCAGAAACGCAATAAGCAATTACATTTTTCTCGAGTTAGGTATGTTACCTGCAGATATTTTAACTTTTTCGATGTATTAATTTACAAGACAGAAACAAAATCATAACTGGAGCATGATACTAATCGTTTTTTACGTTATTTAATTTTTTTATGTAATTCATGCTGAACATTTATTTGTACAAAGCTTTTACTGTAAATACAATTATTTTTTCTATATGCAATTCGTTTTGCATTGTTGCATTGTGTTTGACATTTGGCATGTGTAGGTTGTAAGAGTTGTATTTATTTACTACGGAATAAAACTACGTATGTATTTATTTTGATAAAATGCGGGAAGTATAATAAGGCATTCATCGGCATATGCTTGGTTTATAATTTTGGCAATGCAACTCAAAATTTAACAACCAATCGAAACTGTCTATTTTTTGAAGTTGAGCCAATTAGGATCTGATTACACTGGCAATCTTTCCATACTAAGGAGCAGATAATTACAGCGATAATACAGGTGAGTATAAAGGTAAAAAATTCAACAATAAACTTTATTAACAATAATTATTATTTATAACACAATTATTATAAACAATTTCTGGTCTTTCTTCGTTTTGAATGCATTCACCATCGGTTGTACTTTTTCCTCTTTTCTCATTTCACTTATTATTACTGCATTTAAAAAAAAAACTCAAATTTTCCGTCATTTTCTTTGGATTGTCTTGACGAACACAACTTGTGGTAGGAATCTTTTGGTAATTTTTGTCAGTCAGTACTACTCATAGTTGTTGTCTTTTCGTCACAACTGGTGATCTGACTGACAAAAATTATTACCGGCAAGATTCCTACCACTTGTATTATATACGACAATTTATATTTAATTTAAAATGTTTTTAGAATGCCATCTTGTGGTAAAAATACCACATAGGATAATATAGAAAACTATAAATTAGTACGAAGGGTAGAAAAGTTGTCATTGGATTTAATGACAGCGAAAGTCAATGATCTATTGACCGTACTAATTTATAGTTTTCTATATTTAATTTATTAATAATTTAAATTTTTTTTTAAATGTAATAAAAATTACAATTTAACACAAAAGGTAATAAGTCTATAAAAAGACATATATGGTTTATTAAAATTCATGTAATTCACAATATCTATTCAAAATCACTTCAACAAAAAAGAAATGTTTTACAGCAAGTGGGTGAAATTTTCGTTATTTTCGAGGCGATGGTAGAGTCTGCTCTCAAACCCTTGTCAAACATTTTCAAAAGTTTTATTTGTGAGGGTGCGACATTCTTCAGTAATTTTACAACGCAGTGCTTCAATTGACTCTGGTTGAGTTTTAAAAACGACCGACGTTAAATGTCTCCACAGAAAAACGTCCAACGGGGTTAAATCAGGTGGTTTGGTAAGCCATTCAATTAGCCCTCTTCTGCCACTCCACCGATCTGGAACTCAAAATAGAGTGCACTAGTCAAATTTCGATCTATGAAAACAATAGCATTTCTCAAAATTCCCGCCCAAACGTTAAGTTTTTTGGGTATTGAGTGTGTACTTCTTGCAAATTGTGAAGATTCTCATTGTTATGATTGATGTGAATCAAACGATAGGTGAGCGTAGACTGCTTTTTATTCAAACTTGGCGGGAGTATCAAGCTTCTACAATATAACTTATACTAGTCCTAACTTATACTAGTCCTAACTTATACATGACAACTGCTTATACTAATTCTAACATTACATAACATCTCCTTTCCTTAATAAAGAATATAATCTTTTAATGCTGAAGGTTTATTAATAATTCTCTTATGACTACTTGAAGGTTGATTGGTACTTTCAACATTTACATTGAAATGGTTTAAATTACTAACATGTTCTCTGCTCGTTGAAACCTTATTGTTTTCTACAATATTGTTTGATTGATCAAAAATGTGTGTGGCTACATAACTCGAACTAGCAGGTTGAACATTGAAAGTATTACATTTCGACGGTCGTACATAAAACTTATTTCTAATTATACATTTGCCATTTTCTCTTAAAATTTTATAAGTTCTATCACGAACTTTTTCTACTATCTTTCCTTTATACCATACACCCTTAGGCTTAAATTGATACCAAACAATTTCATTTTCATCTAATTCATCTCTAAACCTAACATTTTTATTGTAACTATTTTCGCTAATTTTTTGTGACTGATTTATTTGCTGTTCTAATTTAAATTTATTGACAACATTAGGCATTAACTTCTTATCATTTGAAGGTAAGTTATCTCTTAAATATCTTGACATTAAGATTTGTGAAGGTGAGTAAGTATTATTTAGTATAGGTGTGTTTCTAAATGATAGAAGGGCTAAATAAATGTCTTCTTTAGTTTCATGACACTTTTTTATCATCTTTTTAACAGTTTGTATGTTTCTTTCAGCTAATCCGTTAGATTGCTGATGGTGCGGTGAAACAGCAATTGATTTAAAATCCCAATCATTTGAAAATTTTTGAAATTCAGCACTTATAAACTGTGGTCCACTGTCTGAAACAACAATTTTTGGGATGCCATGTCTGGCGAAAATTGATTTTAATTTATTTATTATATTTTCAGCGGTTAAATTTTTACACAAATTGCTAATTTCAGGATATTTAGAATAATAATCAATACATATATGTAAGTTTCTCCTTCCAGTTCATACAAATCTATTCCTATCTTTTGCCATGGAGATTTTAGAATACTGTGTGATTTTAATGGTTCTTTTATATTTGAGTTTGCGTACTTATTGCATATTTCACATTTAGCAACTAAATTTTCTATATGTTGATTTATATTTGGCCAATATACGGAGTGTGCTGCTTTCGCAATACATTTTTGTATTCCTAAATGACCTACATGAATATCATTTAAAATTTTGTTTTGCCATGAGGCCGGTATAATTATTCTTTCACCCATATAAATCAATCCTCTCGTGTCTTTAGTGATTTGCGATCTTAATTTATAATAACTTTTAAGTTGAACAGGTACTTTATTAATGGATTTAGGCCATTTATTTTGAATAAATTCATTTATTATTTTTAAATTGTCATCCTGTTGAGTCTCATTTATTAATTGTTCTAATTTTGAGTCAGAAATTGTTACGCGTTTCTCAATTAAACATACTTGAGCTTCTAAATTTAATTCATCAATGTATGGTTCATTTAATTTTAATCTCGACAACGTATCAGCTAATACCAGCTCTTTTCCCGGTTTGTAAACTAAATTTATATCAAATTTTTGTAATGATAATAACATTCTTTGAAGTCGAGGTGGGCAAGCATTTAGAGGTTTTTTAAATATGGATATTAGTGGCTTATGATCAGTTTTCTACTGTGAATCTAGTGCCAAACACATATTGATAAAATTTATTTACACCAAAGCATATCGCAAGTAATTCTTTCTCAATTTGAGCATATCTTATTTGTGTCTCAGTCATTGATTTGGATGCATATGCACACGGTTGATTATTTTGAATTAATACAGCTCCTATGCCTGAACTCGATGCATCTACAGATATTGTAATTGGTTGTAATGGGTCAAAATATTTTAAAACTGATTCTTTTGTTATTTCATTTTTTAGATTTTCAAATGCTCTTTCATGTATGGTTTCCCATTCAAAAATATTATCTACTTTTATTAAATCTCTTAATGGTTGTGTCTGTTGAGACAGATTATTTATAAATTTTCCTAAATATGTAATCATACCTAAGAACCTTTGCACATCTTTTTGTCTTTGGTGCTGGTATGTTTTTAATTGCTTCTACCTTTTGTTCATCTACTGTAATACCATTTTTGAAAATTTAAACCCTACATATTTTTATTTCAGTTAACCCTAACTCACATTTCTTTAAATTAAATTTGATATTATTTTGTCTCGCGGTTTCAAATACTTTTTCTAAAATTTTATCATGTTCTGACTTCGTACTAGCATGAATCAATATGTCATCAATATATATTTCAACGCCAGAAAATGAAAAAATTCTTTTAAAATTTTCTTGAAAAACTTCGCTCGCGATTTTTAAACCAAATGGCATCCTAAGGAATTTATATCTTCCAAACGGAGTGCCAAATGTGCATAATTTACTGGAACCCTCATCCAATTGGATGTTCCAAAACCCACTTGTGGCATCTAATTTTGAAAAGTAAGTTGAACCATTTAAATTCGTTGTTATTTCATCAATGTTGTGAAGTTTATATTTAATTGGTTTAATGGCATCATTTAGGTGTTTCGGATCTAGACAAATCCTTAAAGATCCATCCCCTTTTTTCACTAGTACATAAGCATTTAACCATTCTGAATGACCTTCGACTCTTTCAATTATTTTTAACTTTCGTAGTTCGTCTAAATGTTTTTTGAAATCATTTTGGAATGCAAATGGAATCTTTTCGTATGGGGTTTATTACAGGATTTACATTATCCTTCAATTCAATTTTATAAGGTTTCTATATTGCCTATTCCACAAAAAATATCATTAAATTTACAGATTAAATTATTGTAATTATCCTTTTCCTCAGAATTTACATAAGCAATATTTTTTATATGAACATCATCATGCATTTTAATTATGCCTAAACGAATACTACTATTCAAACCTAATAATGATTCTCGTTTGCCTTCTACTACATAAAATTCAATTTGTTTATAACATTTCTTGTTAAATTTTAAATCTAAGTAAATTTTGCCTAATACAGGTATCTTTTCACTCATGTACGTGAACAATGTGTCAGTACATCTTTGTAATTTGTTTGTGTTGATTTCGCATTGACGTAAACAATTTAATGAAATTATGTTTACACATGAACCTGTATCAATTTTAAATCTAGCATTAACGTTTACATTTCTATTTATAGGTAATTCTAGCATGCAATAATTTACAGTGTGTTTATTACTTACAGCATTTATCAACAGGTTATCTAATTCATCATCGATATGAGAAATTTCATTTACTTTTTTCCTTTTAAACCTACAAACAGATGCAAAGTGATTTACTTTATTACAGTTCTCACAATTTTTTCCGTAGGCTGGACAGTTATTTATCGGATGATTTTTTCCACATCTCGTGCATTGTTTGATGATATTAACACTTCTTGACCTTGATTTGGAACGTTGCTGATAGCGAGAATAACGACTTTGCGAATCGGAACGTGCTTTTCTTTTGCTGACGGTTGCTATATTTCTATCTCTGTTGTGGTCATTATTTGATGCAGTGTTCTCTTTGTCTTGCATTAACCTTAGATTCTTCCTGGAATTTTCCGTTACGACACAACACTCTATTACTTTGTCTAACGTTTTATCTTCATTTTGCAGTAATTTTTCTCTTAACGCTTCATCTTTAATTCCAATTATTATCATGGTTTTTATTAAATTGTCCTTTAAATTGTTATCACCGAATTCACATTGGTTTGCTTGATTTTTTAAATTTGTGACAAATTCTTCCACTTTTCACTTGCTTGACGTGCAGTAAAACTTATAACGTTCGAACGTTAGATTTCTTTTCGGAGTAAAATAACTTTCGAATTTTTCTTTTAATTTATCCACTTTATTTTTGTCTTCATCTTGAAACAAAAACGTATTGAAGATCTTTATGCAATCTTCACCCAAGCAGTGTAACAGTTGAGCACATTGCGTTTTTTCAGGTTTCATATCAAGCTCAATGGCGGTTGAATAAATTTCAAACCTTTGAATCCAATTTTTCCATTTTTCTGCTACATTTCCTTCTAACGATAATTTATCTATTGTGCCTTTTGCTTCCATTTTTAATTTTTTTTAATTTAATTTAATTTACACTTCATTTTAATTTTCTCTTCAAACTACTTACTGCGCCATGTTATGATTGATGTGAATCAAACGATAGGTGAGCGTAGACTGCTTTTTATTCAAACTTGGCGGGAGTATCAAGCTTCTACAATATAACTTATACTAGTCCTAACTTATACTAGTCCTAACTTATACATGACAACTGCTTATACTAATTCTAACATTACATAACACTCATTGGTTCAATACCGACAATTTTGTTTGTGGATATGCCAATTTAAATTCACTCATCAGTGAAACAAATGTTTAGTAATTGCAGATTTGCATTAATTTAATGGATAATAGTTTAACAAAACTCAATTCTTCTGTCTGAATCATCATCTCTAATTTCTTGTACAATTAATTAAAATACATAAAGGTGAACTGATTGTTTCTTGTATAAGAACTTCTACGTACCGGTTATCTAAATATATTTCTAATACATTCCAAAACATCTAGCACATATTTGATCATAACATAAAGAGCTCTTGAACTAATTGTCAAAAGCAAAAATGTAACTATACCATCTAATTAAAAAATTATATGTTTTGATGTTACATCTTTATTTACTAACATTGCAAAAGATCTTACTGTTAAACTGGTTAATAAACATTAGAATGACTTTAAGGGCCATACGCCATTAAAATTAGTTGATTAGTTGTTTTATATTTGATGACCAAAAGTATATTCAAAAATTTGGTACTGCTATGGGTAATCTAGCGTCACCTATATTGGCTAATCTTGCAATGCACTATTTATTTAAATACATATATAAAAAATCATTTATCATATACACCTGTCTTTTATTTCGTTACGTTGGCAGTATTCTTACTTGTATACCAGAAACAGAAATCCATAACACGCTTAACACTTTTAATAGTTGCAATAGACATCTAAAATTTACTTATGAAATTCAACAAGAAGGTTCATTACCATACCTAGATGTTAGGCTTAGTAAGGATACTAACACGGGTGGAATAGTTAGTGAATGGTATACTAAATCCATAACCTCCAATGGAACAATAAATTATTTTTCTAAACACCCACACCAACACAAGATTAACAAACCTAATGTTTCATTAAATTTATTACTTCGATTTTGTTGTGTCAATAAACTTTCAAAATTATAAACCAAGCATACCGCTGAATTTCGTATTAATATTTCTCAAAAAATGACGTATCACAAGTAAGGTCGTGCCATTTAAAAAAATGAAGGGTAGTTACTGGGAGTCAGGCGGTTGGTTTTACAAATGTTGTTTAAACGTCGAAACTCCTCTTTAATATTAAAAATTAAGCAATTGAGAACATTATTATAACGTAAGCGTCTCGCGATATATGTCGCGTAGTTTATAATAATTTTTTCAACCGTTTTTATGAACAGAATTTAAATTTTTTTCAAAAAAATGTTTTTCTGCTCCAAGATATACATTCTTATTTACAAAAACACGTTTTTAAAAAAATAATATTATTGTTTTATATCAAGAAGGTTAGAACCAATGGTTTGAAAGCATGCGTACCAGTTCAAAAACCTTTTTTTTTACTTTAAAACTTATTCCTATATTGCAAAAAAATGGTTTATATATTATTTTGCATTTTATTTGTTAATTTATACTTGCTAAAATATAAATTTAAAAAAATGTCAATTAGGTTCATCTAGATTTTCACATAGTTCCTTTTCAAATAATTGATATTTGTGTGCACGAATACGGTTTTTTGATTTTTTTTAAAAGAATTGATACTAAGTGGTCGTCAATATTAGTGATTACACTGCTAATTATTTTTTGTATAGTTACAAAAACTGATTCTTAAATCTGCACTAGACTTAGGATTGCACTGAAAAAAAAATTGTGCAAAAACTTTTTTAACAATTGTAACAAGAATGATTTTAATATAAAATATATATTCAAATTTTGAAAAAAGATGCTTACTCAAAAAAATAAGTTTGTGTAGGTAAACTAATTTTTAAAAACTAAGGAACATTTTTGAGTAATTTAACACTGTTTTTTGTTATCTTTTTTTTTAATTTAAATTTTATCTAAGAATTATGTTTAATGGATAATCTTTTAGTTTTTACAAAAACATGTTTAATTAAATTTGGTTTACTAAAGTTGACAATCTTAATAATACATTTTTCATGATGTTTTCTTGGCAGTGAACGTTTAATGATTTTTACTACCTGCGCTACAACGCTAACTGCCTACTATCCGATTAAATTATTATTAAAATGAATACTCAATTAATTCTTTTTATGAACTGCCGCTAATGGAATAAGTGGTGCCTCATCACTTTCTTGTCAATCCTATCAACAACTAGATGTCTTCCTTTTATTTCAAATGGATCTTTAGTAAATTTAAAAAAATTAAAATAAAATGTGATTACATTATAGAATATAAAATAATATTTTTTGTTGCGTTTATACAAATGTACTGTGTTTAAGATAACATTGAACAGTATGGAGATCTTTATATTGGCAACGCTTACTAAGACAGTTGTACAATTTAGAGTACGTGTACGTTTACAGAAGTTTATTTGATAAGAGTTTTCGAGATTGAAACCTATTTTGAGATTTTCGTATTTCTTAATATTTGTATGTCAAAAGATTTAAGCATTTACTATATTTAGTAAACAATTAATTCTATTTAGTTTTGCTTTTAAGGGTTGAGTTCGTTTTTGTCATGTGTTTTTTGTTAAATATCAATTTTACGTGTTTTTTCGACGTTATTTTTTTATACACAAATACCTACAATACTGTAGAACTTAAAACACGGTATAACATTTCAGGTGGTCAGCATTTATTATAGAAGTCTAATACAATGGAAACACTATTGAACTTGATTGACATTTTTTTATTATAGCATTTTATCAATTTTGCCACGGTTTAGTACATCTTAAAGGTTCTGACACACAGGATACGATCTGTCGCAATCTCAGACCGCCGCGATCCAGCGATATAATTGTATGACGCAACATTGCATCATCTCTGTCACACGCGGACACAATCTTGAACATTCGATACGTTTGTACAAAATTCTAAAGTTATTGAGCGATGAAGGATAATCTAAATCAGTTTGTTGAAAAGTGAGAAAGTACGCATATTTGTATGACACTTTACACAGTTCTACAAATATGTGGCAAAAAATATACAACAAATCTATCGTATGCAGTTGTCTACAGAAACAGTGATATTCACAAGGCTGTTCTCTTTTATTATTAATCTCGTTTATTTCTTCTAGTACCTACACTGTAGTGATAGAAGACGCAGTAGTTTTTTTTTCTCTAAACTTCTCAAAGCTATCACACTAATTGATCTCTTACACAGATCGCTTTTTATATGACGAAGCAATATCGCCGACTACAGAAAAGATAACTAAATTTCTGCTTTCTCTGCAATAGATCCCTTCCTGTGCACCAAAACCGACCAAAACCTTTAACTGTGAAGTTTTAAAACTTTTGACTACACGTTATGATTTGGTTTAGTTCATTCTTTAGTATCAAGACGTCTTTTTGTATAGTATTCTAAATTTAAACTATAAACTAATTGATAGTTTCACTTCAACGATGCATATTTCTTATTTGATTTATCAAAAATATATTCGTAGTTTCAATTAATACTTAATACAATGAGCATTTGTAATATGTATCAAGTAACAGAATCATGATAAAACGGAAACGTATAGATTTTTTGTGCGAGCGTGACCTTCAAAAGCAATATTTCTATTGTCTTTGTAGAGATAAGAAACTACATTAATTAATAATTTTTGACCATTTATTTTGAGGAATCATCTATTGTAAAGCATATGTATGTTGGGTTACAATTAATAAATATATCATTTACTTTTGGGAGCAAACATGCATATTTTAATCTTAAATCTTGTAAACATATTTAACCTCTTTTACAAAACCGTTAAAGTATTTATTTCTATAAAGTATCTACGAATAAAATTAAAATATTTCTGTAAGCAAATTAATTTTATGTCAAGTTGAACTTTTAAGAGAAAGCTACTAAAGTTTAACGTTATTAGTAAAATTGATTTTTTAATTGGCCTGTCAAAATTATTACACTCTTCAACGCTTAACAGAAATTTGTAAATTAAAACAAAAAAAAGTGCTAGTGATTTATAAGAAAATCATATAACAATGGCGTTACTTCTATTATCTTAATAATTGATTTTTTGAGCCACTAGTGCGCGTTACAAATTGCAGAATTGGCCACTTTATAAATTTAGAGGTTAACGTACTGATTCATTATAATAGTGGTTATGAGGTCATTATTATCAATTCAATAAATATTTTGTTTGTTTGTAATGCTTATATATTATTCTTGCTTTTTGCATATTTTAGTTATTTTTTTTTTTACTGAAGACTGAAGTCAGTGTTTCTCAAACTGTGAATTTTTAGATATAAAATAGTCCTTTTGTTGAATTGTGATTTACTTTTGGTTTATAAATTAAAATTTAAAAATCAACACGATGTTCTCATTAACTAAAAAAAATATTTATTTTTACATAGTAAATTTACACCATAGGTTTCCAACCCTTTATGGACCACCACCTCCTTTACAAAAATTCCAACACCCTCTTTTACATAATAGTTAATTATACCAATTTTATGTCTGTCTATTATAATCACAAATTAAAAATTAATTCTCTCTCCCCAATCGTGCTTCTCGTAGTCGTGGCAGAGGGTCGTGTGATTATTAATTAATTATAAATACAAAAACGTATTATAATAAAAACATTTAATTCAGACAAAGTGTTACAACAAAATTATAACTTAACCAACAAATTCAAGACAATACATAAAACTGGAGCATTCCGCACTGGAGCACTGCACAAAGGCAAAGACAAGACGATTAATCAAAATTAGTAAACAAAATTATAATAAAAAAACAAAATTCAATAAGAAACATAAATATGATGGTTGAGGCTGGCGGAGTTTTAGGAATTTGTTAATGTCGGGTTTCAATTTAGTTAACATGAGTCGCAAATCACTTTGCTCAGTGAGCTACAGTCTATTCCTTTTTTTAGACAGTAAATTAGCTACTGCAATTAAAAATTTCTGTACTATTTCCCACAATCCTGGATGAAGAGCTGATGTTGATTTTTGGAGCCAGAACTGTTGGAATCCGTTTGTGAATTTTACTTTTAATTCTTTGTGAGTTCTACGAGTTCTTCTTCTTCTGCTGTATCTGCATTTGCGAAAGGGTCTAAAACCCAGCTTGGTATATTCATATTTAAAATATCCTGGAATCGCTCTGTAAAATCAGCATGAACGGTGTCCAGGTGTTGGCAGTAAGTAAGTAAATCTTCCTGTTTTACCGATCATGCTGATAATGTCGGCAAGTGGCTGTATTCACCTCTTCATAGACTTCGTTTGAATAGAAGAAGTTTTCCCACAAAAGCAGCTATGACGTTTTTTGTTTTTATTAAATTTATCTCATCACCTTGCAATTGTAAATTAACTTCATTACATATTCTTAAAAAGACTGTCAAATAAGCGATGTCATGTTTGGACGCAATCAAGTTTTTGCGCAGTTTATCGTTTTTGTTTTTAAGGAAGTCCCGTACTGAGTCAAATAGATTGAAAAAGCGATTCAGACAAACACCTTTCGGGAGCCATCGTACTTCTATGTGCAGCAACAAGCGATTATAGTTTTCATCATTTGCACTACAAAGTTGCCCAAATAATTGCTTCTTATCTTGTTGACTGCTTTAATAACGTAATCTAGCGACGTATACAGGCGTTCATTATGATTTTTTGCAACCAAGTGCTAACGATAAATAACACAATGCGCAGCGAGTACTTTTTGTTTTAAATGCGCCATGAAACCCTTATGACGACCTGTCATTGCTGGAGCACTATCCGTAGCAACTGATAAAATATTTTGAATAGGAATTTTTTTCTCTTGGAAAAAAACGTGCATGGTATTAAGAATGGATTCTCCCTTTGTATTGGTTTCCAAATTTTTTGCAAATAACTTTGGACAAATTTTTTCTTCTTTTATGAATCGAACGTAAGCCCAGAGTAGTGCTTCGTTATTTGGTAAAGTTGATTCATCGAGTTGAATGGAAAATTGGGAAGTTTGCAAGTAATTACATAATGATAGTTCAACGTCTTTAGCCATTTCATCTATTCTTCTTTGCGCTGTATTATTACTCAAAGGGATTTTTTATGATATCTGATGGTGCCTTATGATGAAGAACAGTTTCGATTACCTCTCTGACTGCCGGCATAATTAATTCCTCAGCAATTGTGTGTAGTATTCTCGCTTTTGCGATTAATGATGAAATATTATATGAAGCACGAAGTCCATCATCTTCTTGTTTAGAACACGACGCAAAAAAGTTTGATATAGTTGCCTGTTTTAAATATTTCTTTTCAAGTCCTTGAGAATTGGATAAATCTTTGTCTTTTTTATCAACATGTATTTTATTCAAAACTTTTTGGCAAATTAAATACATAGGTAATAATTGGTTTGTTGGAGATTGCGTAAATCCATATTTCAAATACCCAATATTGTACATTTCTTCTTAGTTTCAGACATTCTGGAATTCACAATTTGTTACGATTGCAATACATTAACTTTTCAACCGATTTATAGAAAGTTATAAAACTAATGGCTATCATAACTTTATCAGTCACGCACGAGTATGGATCACTGACGAAGCACACAAAAACAATAAGACATTAGAAGAGCTATCTCTGCTTGTTAAAAATTTGATTTTGAGCACGCAACAACTTGTATGTCTTTGTTTTTTTGCGGTTCCCCGGTGCACTTGCTCTGCAAACAGGTTGTTACAAGTTTCCGTATTTTTGTCGAAACATGCTTCATTGCGAAAATCACTTCTTTGTTTATACTTAATGTTTATTTACGCTATAATAATAAGATAAACATTTTTAGTTTTTTCCTAAGCAATTTATGGTAAGACGCACAAAACAACAAACAAAACAACTAACTTTATTTGATACACTGAAATAATTTCAAAGAGGGATGTTATCTTTGCAAATCTCTAAATAATAAAAATGCGTTCACCAACATATTAGGCGAGAAAAAGTCGAAAAATTAATGATTTACGTTCAGTGACTATCATTTTTTGTTGGCTTTGCTGTATTTGAAAGAGATATAAACTTTTTCCAGACAATAAATTTTAGAACAAAGATGGAACTTTCAGAATTTTTCCCAGTTTTGGTTAAATACGGTAGGTTTAAAAATTTAAACAATAAAAGAAACGATTACTAATTTTTACGCGCGTTTTATAGCGGGTCACAGTTCAACCGCTTCTGAAATGATTACAAAGAATAATAAATATCTAGTTTGTTTTCTTAATAACAACAATAAAAAAAACAAGGTTAAAATTGATTTTAGGTAATTATCCTCAATTTTCTCGTCTTGCCTAGTTCATCGCATCTTCTCAATAACTAAAATAATATTTTATTACTCTTGAAGTCTTCTCCACAGTATTCTCAATAACTAAACGAAATTACAAACGCACATCGCAATAGATTTGACTTAATTTCTGACCTAAACTGCCAGTTCTCTCCTTCTTAATGTGACTTATTTTCTAAAACCTTTTCGAACCTTCTTACTACAAAATTTTTTATTTATTATTTTTTATGTTATGACTTCTTACTACCTTTAAGATATAAACTTGTTCTGTTACTGGATAGCGCTGTGTGTTTCAACTAGAACAGTGGTTTCCAAACTCTTTTAGCCCACGGACCCCTTTTCATAGTCAAAACTTGCCCACGGATCCCTGAATGAAAAAACTACATATATACATAATAAAAAAACTACAAATTTAATTTTGATGTCTTGAATGGTCGGTTTCTTTTTTTTGTGATGAGGCTCATAACGGCACTGAATCCACGTTCTACCAAATAGGAACACGGAAAAGCAATGTACAATAACCCATAATGCTGGATATAAAAGTGGGATTTGTTTTTATAACCATAAGTTGTCGTATCCTTGTTTAAACATTGGTTTCAGCTCCTCATTTGTGGATAATTTAATAAATTGCTCCTGTATTAGTATTATTCATCTGTATTGGTGCTTTGAGTTTGACTACTTGCAAAAGTAGTCGGAAATATCCAAGTTCAAACCAAATCTTTGGTTAAAGTCTTAATAAAGAAACAAACAAATCTTCATCTTTATTTTACAATTTTGAAGGATTGGGGACTATGAGAATATTTTTTTTCTCAAGTTTTGCTGTACAGCAAAAGTTTTGCAACAAACGCAGATATTACACTTTTAGATTTGATTACATTTAATGTGTCACCTTGTAGTTTTAAATTAATCTCGTTAAATCTGGCAACTAAATCAGTCATATAAACGATGTCATTTTTTTAAGATACTTAAATTGCGTTGCAAATCATTGTGTTTACGGTCCAGGAATTCCAACGCTGAATCAAAGAGCTAATAGAAGCGATCCAAACATACACTTTTGGATAGCAAACGCACTTCTTTGTTAAGTAGTAAACAATTATAGTCATCATTTTCCAAACAGAGTTTAGCAAATAATCTTTGATTTAAGGCATCCCTTTATATTTTAACTGCTCTAATGACATAATGCAAACGTTCACTAAGGTTTATTGCGACAAAATGATGTCGATGAATGACACAATGTACCGATAATACATCTGTTATAGCTTGTCTTAAGTATGCCGGAAAGCCTCGGTATCGTCTTACCATTGTCAAAGCACCTTCAGTAGCAACGGAGATGATGTTAGTGAAGGGTATAGCTTTTTATACCAAAAATGTTTTTACTTCATTAAATAACGTTTCACATTTTGTATCAATTTCCAAACATTTAGCACATCACAATTCTTGAGAAAATTGTTCTTCTTTTACAAATCTCACATAACTTAAAAGTAAACAAATATATAAAATAGTAAGCTATAACCCTTGTTTATATAAATTAAAGTTAGACAATGACTGCGCTAAAGTTGGAAACATTAATTCGGATGCAAAATGTTAGTAGTTTTGGATGCCAACGCAAAATTGACATATCTGGCGCTGCTTTTATTGATATCACAGATTTCTAAGTTACAGATCAGTGTATTCTCTTACAGTAGTCTATAAAGATACAGTTTCAGAGTTTTGCAAAAGACATACGTTTTTTTTATTACATGTAAAATAACTTTGAAAGAAAATTATGTCTATGTACGGTAACACTTATGTTATGAAATTCGGTCTAAACAACTGATATTCTGAGTAACATAATAATTCCCCTAATAGAAGACAATTTTATAATTGAACGTACAGTTTCTAATTTGTATATATTTTTTTATAGTAGTCGAGCGATCAAAACAATAAAATAAACTACCAAATTTACAAAATTTTTATTCAAATTTGATATAAATTGGATTAAAGTTAAAGTTAATGAATACACATGTTGATAAAAAATTATAAAAGATATATTAATAACGAAATGATTAAAAAGGTTTATGAATTTGAGTGGGCAGGCATGTTTAGCTAAGGATGGTCCTTTTATGTCAATAAACAGAAATATTCTACATGTTTCTGTTTATTGACATAATAAAAACACATCTGGGATCTAATATATTGTAGGCAATGCTGGTATCACTTCAGACCGAATGCATGCGTTTGTAACTATGCAGTGTACGCCGCTTAATAGAATCACGTTGGGACTTGAGGTTTTTGATAACAATAACCGAATGATAACAATATCCAAAATTCAGAAAAAATAGCTTATTTGTGAAAGCAGTAAATACATATGTACATATGTGATTAACAGGTGGTTTATTTAGAAGGTGAAATCAAAGCGTTAATACAAGCAAAAAAAAAATTGTAAAACGTTTAAACAAAGCAGCATTTTGAGCCAACGGATCTGTAGCATTAAACAGTTTGTTGACACCGTTAATAAAAAGAAATCAAAAACAACGTGATGATTCACTGTTCTAAGAACTACACAATTCTTCTCAGAAATCTGCTGACACTAAACACAAACACAAAATAACGTTATTACATAAGTTAATTTAATTTGTTATTCTAAGAAGGCACGTCCTTTCCAAGTTAATTCTCGATGATAACGTATTTACAGATGTTGAAATAATGTGCTGTTTCGTAAATCAGTCAAATTGTTTAAATGAATAAATAACACTGCAAAAATAATAATAATAATAATAATAATAATAATAAATAAGCAACACAACTATTTTTAGAGTACAATGATAAAATTTTTCACTCTAAACAAGCGTATTGTGAAAACTCAGCTCAATAATGCATACAAAATAAATTATTAATCATGTATAGAAACAAACCGGATAATAAATTAATAACATAAACCGAAATTATGATTACTATAAGCTGCGTTTTTTCTATGTACAGTTGAGCTGAATAAACAAAGTCCCTGGAGAGGCGTGGCTGGTGTCACTTTAATTCTAAAGGTACACTCAAATTAAAAAGTATTTTGGTGGGAAATTCAAATCGTTCATATGCTACCCGTGTAGATAATCATTAGACCTTGTTGAAGTTTGAGGTTATTTCAGAAAAACACTTTATGACTTTAATATTATTAAAATAAATTGTAATTACATATTTTTATAAAAGATTAGGTAGGGCATTACAAAATATAATAATTACATATTTCTAAAAGTAATTCTAAAAATTATTTATTTACATCAAAAAACACAATTATAAAAAAATCAATCACTGTCAATTTTGTTTTCGCCATTATAACTTTTATCGTCAGATGATCCAATGTTCATCATAAACGTCAGGTTTTCGACAGTTACATCCAGTCACATTTCTTGTGCTAAGTAATTCAGATGTTGATGATGTTTATCTTAGTCCGATGCAGTTATCTCAGAAAATACATTTCTCACTAAGGTTTTTATCTCCAGACCACTCTGTGTAATATTCATAGTAATCTTATGTTTTACTAAACTCGGTGTCAACTCAATTGGATTTAAGTCGTAGTGGTAAGATGGCAAACGTAACACTGTATGCCCGTGTTTTTTAAGAAGTTCGTTTGCATATGTTTTCGTATAATTAAATTGTTTCACTAACACTTTACGCATTTCATTTGGTGTAAATTATTTTCGAAGTATTGTAGAATACTTATTTTTTTCTTCGAGTAGATCTTAAAATTCCATTACTACTTGTTATCAATTCACTCAAAATTTCTTTATAAATGTGGTTGTTTTGCCCGTTGCTACAGCAGCTAGTTTGGTTGCCTTCTCTAACGGGAGAGTTTATCGAAAAACTTCACAATACTTTTAATAATGTTTTTTGTTTCGGAATGAACTGTTTTCTTCAATTTAGATTTGATGTTGATAAATAACAGCTGAAACAATATAGAAAGTAAGTAATGTAAAAATCTCCATCAGAAATCATCTGTTGTTCGTAGAATTAACACTGGAAATAAATACAGATTTTAAAGTAATGAATGAGGTTATGCTACAAAGGTTATACTTAAAAAAATGTTATAAATACACTTACCTGGTTCAAATAACAGCGTTTAAAAAAGTTTTGACAAAAGTTAACTGAATAACTACAAATTTTCCAGAAAACAAGGAGGTAAAAATGTAAACAAACCCAATGCAATCAAGAAATTTTGATTGTAATTTAATTTTTTAAGCGGGCGGTACTTGATTATTGTGACTGGTTGAAACATTTACCGCTTCAAATTTTTAAAGTTAGTTCACATATTTTCCGGGGACTTTGTTTACTTCGGCGCTCTGTAGTAGCATGCGTCCGGATTGTTACTTTAGTAAAGTGTTAACATTACCCAATTGAAAACATTATCGGTGATTTCGATAAGCGGCGAGCGCTGTAATAGTAATTCATACCAAAATTTAAACCATTAATTTAGTTCTGAAGTATGAGTTCTCGAAGCATCGCCCTGTATTTATTGCTAAAGATACATCTAAAGTGCTAATAAGCTTGTATATTTATATTTTATGTGCCTTTTGAGTACTATAAAAATTTAAAAAAAATTAAATTAGCACATCTTCGTTGGCATCCGACTTGAAAAGAAAATTAAACAAAGTATATGAAACAAACCACTCAGCCCATTATAACTTTATAGAAACGTTTGTAGGATTTTATTCATTCTATATTTTGTTTATAAACAGAAATTAAAGTATACGAATTATTTTTGCAATAGTTTAAGAATCAAAGCAAGTTAACTGGTAAAACATTGCTTTGCACGTATGTCGAAACTAATAGCGTGTGTAAGTAACTTACTTGTGCCGCCATCATTTGCAATCTTTTAATAACCAAAAACGGTTTGAGGCTTTGCATTTAATTATTACCTTGTTTTCACTATCGACATATAACATGAATAAAAAATCTGTGTCCATCTAAAGCTATCCCATTGTCTAACTATAATGTATATAAACAAGGCTATAACTTTTAGGGTGCATTATATTAAATTATAAAACGCAATAATATATAATATGCCTAACTTCTTTTACAGAATCATTAATAACTTATTCTTTAAAAACACATATGTGTTAGGAAAACGTATTCTTTTTTTTTTAATTAAAAGAAATCCTTAATGAATGTTAAGAGATTACTGTATTTATAACTGTGATATATAATGTTTTAATCAACTTAAACAAGAGGATAACTTTGCGAAAGTACGCTATCTGCGTAACAATACAAAAAATTATACTTCTTTTTGTCCAAGACTACAAAAATTTGTGGTATGCACTTTACATCACGCATAACAGAGAACTAAATTGTTGACTAGATGCGCGATTCTTTTATAGTTTATATTATAGACTAGTTGGTGCAGGTGTCGGGTCTATTGCGTTCCTATATAAACCTGTATAGATTGGCCTGACTCACCGCGATGCTTGTTCATTACTTGTATTTTATGCACCTGTCTATATTGATATTTTCTTAAGACGTAAAAATCGCCAATAATTTATTTATTGTTATTTATTTTAACTTCCATATTAATAAAAATGTGTCACATTTTTTAAATTTTATATTAAACCTTGCGCGGACCCCCTAACGTTATTCATGGACCCCCAACCCCTGACTATAACCGTTTATTGAAATATTTCAATTAATGCTACAACAATGCATTAAACAGATTAAATTTATTTTAACATAGATTCTCTGTCTAATGCCAAACAAAATTATAACGGTTTTAATCTTTATAATTGCTTGTTTGTTTATACAATTTAAACCTTTAAATTTTACTCAAAGTTTTTATTTTTTAAATTAATAGTTACGGTTATAAAATTCAAATCTAATAGGTTGTTATTTTATTTAAATGCATTTCAATATCTGAACATGAATTATAGGTTTAGTAAAATAC
This sequence comes from Aquatica leii, assembly GCA_035610365.1. Classification (NCBI taxonomy): domain Eukaryota; kingdom Metazoa; phylum Arthropoda; class Insecta; order Coleoptera; family Lampyridae; genus Aquatica; species Aquatica leii. Next base: position 56,477,492 of record CM069432.1, read on the forward strand.
ACAAATACTTATATTCTTTTATACTATGTCTTTTTTATAAATAGTATAATTCAATTATTATTTTTCCATTATAAGATTTTGTCTAGCAAATTTTTATTTTTTGCATGTTTGATTAATATTTGGTAAATTTTGTTGCTAAGCTTGGTTTTATCTTGTTATATTCCGTTTCAGTATCCTGCGTTAAAGTAGTTATTTAGTATATTTTGAACAAGATTCGTTTATAAGAACTTTATAGTGATAAATGTATTTTTTGCTTCTTACGTTTACTTATTTAAATATACAATGTGGTTCTACAAATTTTTACTGCAACTTTGGAGTCAGAATAAATAGGTGGTTTTTTTTGCTTTTAAACTTTTTATGACCTGGTATACTGACTGTTTATATATTTTTGGGATATTATGCACAAATCATTAAGTGAAAAGCAAATATTTTTCTTAGTTTTATTTCATAAATATCTGATCTTTTTCAGCTTTAAATTATTTTTATACGTTATAACATTCTTGTGTAGCTTTGTGCTACTACTCATTTCGCTTTTGAATTTTGTAATGTCAACCAATGTAGCAGTGAAGTGTATTGACGTTATTTGGACTATTCTTATATAAAGTATGGATCGTTTTCTGACATTGAAGGGATTTATGTGCTTGTACTTATACGAAAGTGTACTGCGACTGCTCAATCTATGTTTTGTTGGTTTTGAGTTTTCTTTTTATCAAATGGGGTAGGTAAGATCAAGGATAGTTTGAACTGCTATAACTTGAAATATCCCATTAAAGATGCATGCTTTAGTATATATTCAGTACATTATTGTTAACCGCAAACATAATGGTTTTGTCAAACATGTAACTAGTTACTGTAAGGCTAATTTACGGTTTTCTAATAATTTTCTCATAACGTAGGTATAATAAATAATAATAATAAATACGTTAAAGCTTTTGTTTATATGTCTTGAGAAAGTTGAATCGTTTTAACCGTTTTTAATTTATGTTTAATTATTTAGAAACCAAGAAATTGTTATTTGTATGTTTTCGTGTAAAAATATTTACATTTATTACTGATTAGTTGAACAAAAAATTACAAATTTCCTGACCAAAAAACAACAGCACTCAATTTAGTTGTCTTTATAGTTTTTGCTAAAAGAAAAGCAATAATGCAACATACAAAAATGTAGATAAACTATTATGTTAATTTAATTTCTTATGCTACAAAAATCTCACGAACCGACAATCTGCTAATTTATTCCCCTTTCTAATATTCAAGTTAATAGGTACCTACTATCTTTTTTTTACATTTTATTTATTGTTATCTTAATTAGTATAATTATATCCTCTTTGTATTAGTTGTTTAATATTTTAGTTTTTTTTTTTAATGACCAAACTGATGAGTAATGTGCGTAATATTAAGTTTTAACGCATGTGGTTTTATACTGATATATGGTTTCCTTCTAAGTATTTAATGTATAGGTTTTGGCAGACTCTAAGTGAAGATTAATTAATTTTTTGTCACAATAACGAGTTTAAAATGATTTTGTAAAATTGAGAGATGTTGCTCATTTGCAGGTATAACTTTTTATGGTCTGTTTTTACGTGAATGCAGTATTTATATTAATTGCAACGTAAACAATAACAAGGTTAAACTCAGAGAATTTAAAAACATGTTTAGATTATGACATTCTAAATTTATAGTGTTTAAATGACATTAGTTAATTTTTTTTCTTTGGTTGATTGTTTTCATGTTATCTATGACTATTACATCATCGACTATATTTTAAGATGACTTTATTTTTTAATATAGCATATTTTGATAGTAGTTCTTACTTTTTAGGATTTTTACTAATCTATAATTTTCATAAAATATGAGTTTCTTGTATTGATATGATATTTATTTATCTGCTGGTATGCGTTATACGAGATCTTTAGAAATGATCGTTTTTAACGTAACATATACGTTAGGCAATCAACATTGCTTAGATTGGTATGAAGTCAAACAAAAATTACTAAACGAGTAATTTCATTTATAATCTCTAAATTAATGTTAAACAAATAATGATAAACGGTAACGCTTTAATAACACTACCTGTTTATTGGAAATAAAAACAGGCATTTTCATTTATAAAGCTTGTTAATGTTTGCTCAGGCTTCCTGTTATACTTATAATTCTATGTCAATCTATTGATACGCAGTGGCGGCTTTTCTATTAGGTTATTTAGTCAATGATCCTCCAGAAAAATACTAAAAATTGCTTTATTATTAATTTACAATTGCAAATATGTAACGATTCATTTTGCTTAGCTATTCCTAAAATAGATAAATTGAGTTTAAATTTAAACTTTATAATATTAAGAAAGAATGCGTTTTTGAAGTTTAATATTGAAACGACCCTCTTGTAACATTGACCACCAGCCGCCACTGTTGACCCCTATCCGTTAGTGTTTGTAAATATAGTACATTATGTGTGAATATTTCTTCATGTTTGACAAATACTATAACTTTTACTACTATAACTTGCATACAAATGTGGAAAAAGATATACCTAAATACGAAAAAAATTGTACAAGACCGTAAATTCCAAATATTATCGGATAATTTCTGGATAAGTCAAGAAACTAGTTTTGTTAAATTTTTGTTGATTTGTAAATTGTTTTCACAAATTAAAGTTTTTTGTATAGTAGTACTTTATTGAATCTTTTAGTTTCAGAATTTTTATGGCAATTTATAAAGCAAACGTTTTGTATCTATTAAGTTTACAGATATTATCGCTGCAGCTTTTTTCTTAATGCAACTATTATGTCTGAAATGCTTAATGTTTTTGACTGCCCCGTTTGTGTAAAAATATTTTTTTTTGAAATTTTTATTGAAGGTTTTCAAAAATAAGTAAACTATTTAATCTTTACTAATAAAATCAATTTTATTCAAAAATTTTGTTTGGGTGGTCGCCCCGGTAAACAGGATACGCAAATTTATTAAATTTATCAAGGTGATGTCGCCAGAAGAATACAAACAATTCATAACAACAAAAAGAAAACATGCATGCTTTCAAGTAAACAATCATAAAATTTTGCAAACAAATGGATTTTTCAGCTTTAAGCTGTGCATAAAGATTTACCACACATTTTAGAACTTGCGCAAAAAGCTACTTTAAATTTGCAAAAAAAAAACATCTAAAATGTTACAAATTGTTTTGTCAGTCAGAGTACTAAAAGAATGAAACAGTGCTAATGAGAATATTATGTTAACATTTTTTTTAAGATAATAATTTCATAACAAATTTTATTTTTTTGTTTTTTTTGCGGGCTAGACCCAAAGGCACCGTCATGTAGTCGAATTATCAATGTTAGAATTTTTACAAATAAACGAAGGTAAAATATCAATAACTAATCGCATCGAAACATATTTCAAGATTTTTGAATGAATCTCTAAATTATTATTTGTTCTTACTAATAAAAGTGGCCATAATATTTGCTTTAAATGCTGCATACAGAAGTAAAAAGTTACGCTAATTACAAGTTGACAATACTACAGAAGAGGAATTGGTTATAGTTGTTACATTATATAATACAAAAACAAGAAATTTTCTAAACCAAATGCAACTAATTTTTTAAAAAATACCGTAAGTAGAAACCGACAAACATTAGTCACTGTAGGCTTTTTATTTGCTATCGAAATAGTAAGAGTACAATACAACTTGCGTGGATTAATACGGTTGCAAAATAAAATTTAAACTATTACACCATGCACGATTATTAGAAATATAACTAATTTACTAAACTAAAACACAATAAAATGATACTAAGAAAATTATAGCTAACTAATTAACTAAATAAATACTAAATTACTAAATAAATTTATTACTCATTGTAACTGTAGATTTAAATAAATATTGTTCGGGATATCACATTTATTTATTTTTACGACACGCGCGTTAAAATATTTCTTATGCACTTATTCTTGAAGACTGATTTTATGCGATTTGCTTTTATGCATTTGTCTTATTATTGATTAGAATATATTGTTAGTTTCTTAAATGGCTTCCAATATTGTTGAAGTTTGAGATCGTTTCAATACTTTTTATAGTATTGTATCGCATTTTTAAAATTCATTTATTTATTACGAAATATTTAAACGATTAAGAGTACACGTAACTAATTAAGTCTAACGAAATCTAAGAAATTTACATATCACTTATTACTATCAGTCGAATAATAAATTCCGCGGATAAATTTATCTTAAAACACACATTAAACGCTTAATTTCTTTAACCTTCCGATTACCATTGGGTTTTTTTGACCCCAGACGTGTTGTTTTTGTTGTCTTTTCTTAAGTTTTTTTTACAACTGTCCCAATATTTTTTTAGCTGAGTTTCTTTCAACAATGTTTAATAATATATAACAAATTTTTCAAATGTTATTTGTTTTGCGACGTAAAAAAAATATTGTTTCGCAGACACAGAACAACACAAAAAAAGGTAAGATATGTCCAAGAGCAATTGACAAAAAATGTTCGGAAACATGTGAAAAGTGCAAACTCTTTGTATGTAAACAACATTGCAAAAAAAAAATACAATAATATGTAATAGTTGTTGCCCTCACTAATTTATGTTTACATTTGATTTTTATATTTTTATTAGTTTATATGAAATCTAATGTTAATTTAAAATATTAATAAAGGTTACCATTACAAATTAATCGGTTTTTCTTTACAAAATAAGAAAAAAACGTGGGGTCAAATCTGACCACACTTGGTAATCGGCGCCTCAAAAATTGCTTGGTAATCCGAAGGTTAGACCAATAAAGTCTTCGTAACTTTCGACTTCGAAAAGCTGACCTCAGCTCCTTTTGAATACTTTTTATATTTTTCTGTTATCTGTGTCGAGAATTTTCTACATTCTTTGGTAAACATTCTCGAAGTTGTCAATAACTTCGAGAACGTCTCAATATTCTAACAAAAGTTTCCAAATGTTTGAGGCTTCTAGAAGCTACCTGATACACAGAGCATTGAACATCGGTAACGTTACTAATTGATAAGGGGGTAGTGTTTCCTATTTAAAAAGATTTAGGGGGTTCAACACTATTATCAGCTCAAGGATATATAGAATCGAAAATAAAATATTAGCGTAAAAAACAATTAAATAATCTGAATCAGTAACTTTGTTAACGTCAAGACGTTAGTAAAAAATTCTTACTCCGCGTCTAATGCACAAATATTTGTTTATAATTTCACAAGCTGGATTTTTTAAAAATATAAATGACAATAAATCGATTGAATAATTATTGTTTACATTTGTTACATTTTCAATAACGAGTAAACTGTTAGTAATGAATAATAGTGTTACTAACGAGTAAAATGGCATATTATTTTATTATTTTCTATATACTTACTACTGTTTTCCATAAAGTATATAAAAAATTAATGATTTTATTATAAAACGTAATAATTTGTATGTTAAATGCTTGTTTTTACGGTTCTAAAATCTTCATAAAATAAATTGTTTCAGTTACGGTATATTATCTATGGATAGTGCATATAGAAATATATCCATGTGTACCTTTGTAATAAATAATAAAAGAAATTGATAAGAATATAAAAAAAGTACATTATGAACCTTGGACTAATAAAAAGTGAGCCTTGACACAGTTGTAATTGAAATGATAGATCTCAAATAAACACTAATGGATGACTACAACAAACACCTCGCCAAATAAGCATTTACTGGCACTCTTAGCGTAGATAATGTCTCGTATAAACTTATCTTTCATTCTGCTTTTTACATAATTGTTTTTTCTTCTTTGTCTATTTAAATATAAAATTCAGTTGTAGTCGAACAGTTTTGAACGAGTCAAGATTATAACGTCTTTTGCTACCTATTTATTTTTTAACTATACATGCCTGCCAGGTATAGTAATGGACAAATAAGTGGAATGCTATCGTAATAAAGAGTTTTATTGCTTAAGAGAGTATACATGTATATTGCATACATGCAAGAATTGTGTAAGTGTAATTCTTTAGATGTACAAATACAGATAACTTTTAAGTACAAATGACGTAAAACATTGGCAACCCAAGATACTCTTTATCTTTACCATAACACGCCTTGCAGCAAAAATTACGTAGATTATATCTTATTAACGATGTGTGATTAGAATGCCAGAGTTTTTAATAGATTCAGGTAAATTATTGTTTGTTTTAAGTGTTTTCATACTAAATGTTTATTTGATAAGTATTTTTTCAAACGTCTATCTACCAATTTTAAATATTTACATAAGATTGTAAAAATACCTAAATTTATGAGAATTTCAATGTTTATAGATTTACTTCTCCGAAATAAACGATTGTCCTACAAAGACGACTATATATTTTTAAAATTTTTGTTTATTTTTATGCAAGCTTAATTTTTTATAAATGTTATGTAATGTAAGTTTTAAGGCGACATATAAAGTTGACTATAGTAGTTTTTAATATCTATTAGATAAATAAAAATATTATTATTGTTTATTTTATACTATGCTTTTTATCATCATATTTAATAGTTTTAAATTAGTAGTAATTAGTTAGTTTTTACGATTCAGTAATGTCTCACTTTTACACCGTGTTCATTATGTATCGAACCGATGCATATGACTGAGATTGATATTAAACTATAACATTATTACGTAGTTTTCAATTTGATTACTTTTTTAAATAGCAACCTATAGCATGTGATACATTTTTGGAAACCTAATTTTATTCTCGGTATAACAATGTAATGACAGAACTAATACTAAAAACAACCAAGCAAATGTAGTTTGTTCCTTAAAGTCTTGAAGAACAATGATAATAATAACAAGAGTTATGGAGAAACGTGAAATAAGTTTACAATCATTGGTTTTCTTTATATCAACCGGATGTTCAAAATGCCTTTTAGCAACTATGGTTTTTTAGATCTTTCAAATTGTTAAGTCTGTGAACATATACTCTTTCTTTTGCATAGTCCTACAAGAAGAAGTCAAGTGAAGTCAAGTCGAGAGTTGCCGAACTTGACGACCAAAATTCAGTGGTGTTCCGTCTTATTAAAACTAAATTGATTTATGTATCATTGTGGTTTGGAAATACATAGTTTCATTAGTTGAGTAAGACATTTTCTTTGAGAAGAGGTACAGATTAGCAGTGAGATCGCCTATAATAAAAAATGAACCAAGAATATTCTTGCCATTGACATCTGTCCAGACATAAAGTTTTGGTAAATGTTGGGTTTGTAGTTATGTCAATTCAGTTGTTTTTTTTTTAAGAAAAACGTAGATAAGGACAAAATGTTAACATTTTGTTTTAACATTTCTGACATCTCGCAAAATTCAAGTCTACGATAAATGCCGTTTTCGCTCAGTTCTCATAGATTGAACTTTACTTGCTTAAAAATGTACGGACCGCTACACTTATATCATACTTTGCATTCAGATGTTTTTGGATTTGTAAGAACATCTAACATGAGATTCAAAGTTTGTTCATTATTAGTTACAGTTTTTGAACGTCTTATTTTTGCAGTATCCTTAACATTTGACCATTTTTGACACTATCCTGTTAACGTTTATGATAAACTATTGATGTTTTTATAAAATTTTTGAGGTAACTAGATTTAATAAACATTTTCATTATTAGTTTATTTACCGTTTAACAATGTTTTGATACAATAAATCATACTCTAGAACTTCGGTAAAAAGAAACTTTTGAATGGTGTCCATTTTGATTAGTAGTATTATTTAAAAAAAATAATAAAAAGTGTGATAGATAAATAATTGAAAAATTTATCAATAATAAAAAAATATATATAAATTATTGGATTTACTTAGATGTAAAATTAACGAAGCAAACTAATTTAAAATTTTTATTTCGCAAAGTACTGAAAATAGTTTTTTTTAATCTTTGAAATTATGTGTGGTACTATGGGTTTTTTCTAGAATTTTTGAATAATTTTTCTTTTGTTTTTTTTGAGGATTTATGTTGATTCTCTTAATAAGTGGATTAAAATTAATTAATTCGCAAACTCCGAACAAATAATCAGCAATCTTTGTTTTATCTTAAATACGCTAATGTCCCACTTACGTTCTTCAAGTTCTTTTTAAACTTGCAATTTTTAATTCACAAAGATCAGTCTCTCTATTGCTTGAGTTCACATTCAACTAATGAATTTAAATATTTATTTTATAACGATTACAAAACTTACACATAACAATATTTATGTCAAGCTTCACTATTTAAATTGAAACGTTCCCGAAGAAATTGGAAACCATTGGCGACGATGCTGAAAGGAAATGGAATGTCCGCGAAGCAGATAACGTAAATGTATAGTATTTATAGTATGTATAGTTTAATCTAGTCAGAAGATTGAAATCGTAAGAATTGTCGGTCTAAATAAATGAATTAACGCGCGTAGCAGTTCCATAAACCAAAGTGCGACTTATCTGCGGACAGTGTTTATAAATATTGAGCGATAGTCATATATAAATTACTTGTATGTCGTTTTTCTTAAATATCTATTAGTGTTGGCATTAGTTGTAGTAAAAGTTAGTTACGTTAATATAAGTTTAAGGAAAAAATGTTTGTATCGTGCAAAAAATAGCATAGGCATCACGAACAGTAAGGACAGTATTGACTTCGATAACAACCGAGGCGAGAGGGCGCTATGGATTTATAACGCCTTTTGATTACGCTCTCTTATTATGTATTAAAAACTGATATTTTTTTCATATATTTGTTTAGATTTAGATGGTAACAAGTTTTCTATTTCTCGTTGCACCTTTTTTTTCAAAATTCAATTCTTGCACATTTATTGTGATTGTAAAATCAATTTGACAAGTAAATAATTAAACATCAAATTATGTATTTATTGTTCTAAACTACTAGATAAACTAAAGTGATTGTAAATTTTTTGTTTTTTATTTTATAGAAAGTAAAAAATAAAATCTTGTATGCACCACCGGATAATTACGTTTTTAGTGCATAAATAGCTATTGTTGTAGTGTCGTTACGTCGTAGTCAAGTTGCAGTGTCACCTCTATCCGAACCTAGAAACAATTTTTAACGTTTTCGGATTATTTGCTGAATCTGTCAGTATAAAAAATTAAAGAATGGTTTTGATAAACAGTTATTTTTCCTTCTGAGGAGCAGTTTATATTATTTAAAGTTTGCTATATCATTTTATTTAATATGTAGCTGTTTGATATGGATGTGTAGCAGTATTTTTATATTCAACATTTTTTTGGTATATCTAGCTTGGAATGCTAAAAATTATTTTCTAACGGTGTGAAAATAAAATTACTGTAATTTTATTTGAAGTTAAAACATTCTACATGTTGTTTTTAAGGGTGACATAAAATCAGTTAGGCTTGGTAAATGATGTTACCTACCTGATAAACAAAATTTTTAGATGTAGATAATAAATTTATTTTAGAAAACGATTTTAAAAAATATTAATCTTTTACAGAGTCGATGGCGAAGAAGTTCGTTTAATGTTATGGGATACCGCAGGTCAAGAAGAATTTGATGCCATTACAAAAGCATACTATAGGGGTGCCCAAGCGTGTGTTCTTGCTTTTTCAACGACTGATAGGGATTCGTTTGAAGCAGCACACTCGTGGAAACTTAAAGTAAGTATCTCTTATCTATTATTTCTTAAACATTTAATTTTTTTACATCCTTTATTATGTTTTTGAACTTTGTGTGGTGAAATATGTGATAATGAAAATTAAAGATGTTCATTTTTATATGACTGAATTGAATACTCTTTGTTTTAGTAGTTTATCTTTATTTGTTCACCTATGTGTTACAAAGTGCTCCGTGTTTTCCGTATTTACAATTTTACTCCTTTTTTTACATTTACGTTTTTTTATATTTATTTACACTTTTTTTCTTTTTATTTTTCCTCTTCTTCTAGCTGTTTCTTCCTTTTCCATACTTCTTCCATCTAATCCGCTCCATTTCCGTTTTTTTTCTAAGATTTCCTCTGTTTCTTCCCCACATAGTCTGCATATCCTTTCTTCCTCTTTTTTTCAGTATTTATTTCCTAACTCTTTGTTCCCACATCTGAACCTTGCTATTATTTTTTTTGTTTCCTTTCCCCTTTAGATATTCTGGAACCCCTTCTCCTTTGATATTCCTATAGTTCACATTATATCTGGCCTCTTCTATCTTATCTCTCCTTATTATTCCCTTTCTTACCCCTAGTAGCTTTATTTTTAATCTCTCTATTTCTTCTCTCGCGTACCCGTTTCTTTTATAATATTCTTCTCTGCTATCCTGCCGTTACTTTGCTTTTCCTCCCTTTATCTCTTTCCAACATTTATGTAGTATTTTGCATTCAGTTCTTTGCCTCAGTTCTTTCTGGTATTTTATAACCTTTTTTCCTGTCTGTGCTTTATTTTTTCTGCCTACACTTCCTTTCTTATAATATACCCCTGTGTTTCTCTATCTAGCCGTAACACCCATTTCCAGTGTTTTTCTTGTATCTCTTCTGCCTCTTTATACTTCTTCCACCCTCATATTTCCGTCCCATATATCACTACAATTTTTATTAGTTTCTCAAACAGCAGCTTTCTTATTTTTATGTCAACCCCAAATAACTTTTCCCCCACACTCCACACTTGTTCTATTAACTTGTTTCCTTTCCTCACTCTTTCTTGTATGTGTTCCTCTTTCTTATTATCCTGGTTCATCGTATAAACCTGGTATGTGAATTCCTACACCTGCTGCACTTCCTCCATTTTTACTCTTTTCTTTTTCTTTTCCTCCCTCCTGTTCTAAATACCATTATTTTTGTTTTTTCCGTATTTTCTTCCATTCTTTTCATGTATTTTCTTTCTTCATCATTTTCTTTATTTTCTTTTCCTCTTTAGCCAACACTATACCATCTGCATACGCCAACAACCACACCTTCACTTTCCCTACTATTATCCCTCCTATCTGTTGTCCCCTCACTGTCTCTTCCAAATCCCCCGTATATACTGCAAACAGTCTTGGGCTCAGTGGGCATCCCTGTCTCAACCCTCTCTTTGTAACAAATTTCTTAGTCTCCTCTTTATTAACTTTCACCTTGCTTGTGGTCTCTTCGTAAATTTCATCCATTCTTTCTATTAACCTTTCATTTATTTTTTTTCCTCAAGTATTACCACAGTTCACTCTGTCAAAAGCGGTTTTTAAATCTACGAACAGTGCCACCATTTTCCCCCTTTTTTTCTCTAGCTCTCTATTCGCCAAGTGAATCAATCTATATATGTACAGGGTTTTTCAGGTAACCCGTTCACTAAAAGTTTTTCTAGTTGCAATCAAAATTTAGTTTAGATTTTTTTAAGTATTAAATAAATGGATATTGGCTTTATAATTAAAATATATTCAAGACCCATTTCCGGTTATATAGCTTTTTTATTTTATATGGAATGCTATACTTTTCATTTATTTTTTCAATTTTACGTGTAATTTTAAACTAATTTTGTTCATAGCTCATTATTCCAAAAGTCAACGGTTTTTGAGATATTTCGATGTTTTTGAAAATTTTCACATTTGTTACATCAACTTTTAAAATACATATCTTGTCAAATTGTGAGGTTTAACCTGCGATATTTCTATCACTATTTATTCACACTATCATCTTTACAACAGCATTTTGTAAAGGTCTAATATACATACAGAGTGTTCATAATATAATGCCAAAGTTAACAACTTTTATATGCGTAAAACTCATTTTTTTTCAAACGGAACGGCCTGTACATTTAAGATGGTTAAGAACTCAATAAAATTCTACATGAATTGGTATAAGGGCTCTATAAAAACAATCTAAATCAAATAGTTTTGACGTATTTGATTTAAATAGCAAAATAATAACACTTTCTATCGAGAATATTGGTACTGTTTTTGTCGAACTCATTAACGAATGTTTTGTAAGTGGTAAATTTCCAAATTCTGTCAAAGTTTGTAGAGCTGTACCAATATTTAAAAAGGGAAATAAAACCATGGCGGGAAATTACCGACCAATATCTGTAATACCTGTTTTGAGTAAAACGATGGAAGTTTTAATTAAAAACAGATTAATGAAATACCTTGATAAAGAATGTATATTAAATACATTTCAATTTGGCTTCAGACCAAATTTCTCCACAATAAATTATAGTCTTATCAGTTACATTATCGATAGACTCGAAACTGACGATAGTACATTAGCTGTATTGTATGATTTATCAAAAGCTTTTGATTGCGTTACGCTCACACTGCTTTTTGAAAAACTCAATCACTATGGAATTCGTGGCCAACCTTTGTCACTATATAGATCGTATTTAAGTAATCGCATTATTTAACAATAAAGCTTTTAACTTCTTACCAAATACATATGAAATTCCCAAAAGTTTCAGTACTGGGTCGCTATTATTTATAATTTATGTAAATGACCGACCTACAGCTATATTTCTCTACGCATCGATTTAGTATGCAGATGAAACAACTGTACTTTGCAGAGGTAACACTATAATGCAATTGAGGCAGAGATGGCCGATAGGCAAATATGGAATTGGTTAAATACAAATAAACTTTGTAGTAATCATGGTAAAATTCAAAAAATTACGTTTTTAACAAAGAAAAATATGACAAACAATTTAAGAGTAAAATTGTTAGGTATCCAAATTGACGAAAAGCTAAACTAGGGACACATCGACAAGCTATGCCATAACCTTGTAAGTAACATTTACCTCATCAGACAACTAAGAACAAAATTAACCGATCACATTTTAATTACATGTTATTTTGCAGTAATTCATTCACGAATAAGTTACGGTATAATATTATGGGGAGATTCAGCTCATACGATAAGAGTGTTTAGAATTTAAAAAAATGTTATTAGAATAATTGCTAGAATAAGTTCCCGAGCTCACTGTCAAATGTATTTTAAAAAATTTTAAATCATGCCGGTTCAAAAACTCAAACTCAAAAAAATTATTCAAAATTTAACACTGTGGCCGATACTTAAATACAGGCTAGACGTGAGTAAAAAGAACTCAATGGATCTTAAACTCTATAATAAATTAGGTGGTGAGGTAAAATGTTTACTTCTTACAAATTTTAAACTAGGTGTGAAAAACTACTTATTGAAAAACTGCTTTTATAATATAGAAGAATATATGCTTGCACCTCCGTGTCAGGTTGTTAAAATCTGATTTCTTACTTCGATGTTGGTCTATACTTAAAAATGTTTGTTCTAATACTTACGCTTACAAATATGTATATATATATTTATATACATTATACATACATATATTGTACAATGTGTCTTCTTCGTTATTTTTTGTACTTGACGCTGCCAAACAAATGTTTTTGAAATGGTAAAATAAATAAAATAAAATAAATTTTTCTTCTAGCATCAACACTACATCCTTTTGTGGTCCTTTACTTCTCTAACTTTTTATTACAATATTATTCCTCCTGTTCCATCTCTCTTCATCTTCCGCTTTTTTTCTCCAGTTTTTCTGTTTTCTCTACCAGCTTTTTTTTTCTTTCTTCTACTTCTTTTATTTCTTTGATTTCTTGCCTTATTCCTTGCATGTTTTCTTTCTATTATTGAGCTGTTTCCTTCGTTTACCTCCGTTATCTTTTTATAGTCCGGTGTTCTTATTGTTTTTTTTCCTTTACCATCTATTTATTGCCTGTCTTTTGCCTTTTTTTCTCTCTCTTTTTTATTCATTCCTTTCTCTCTTTTATTCATCCGTACTTTCTTTTCGGGTTTAAATCGCCCCACTTGTAGTAGTTTTACTTTAATTTTGTATTAAATGTAATAATTTCTATCTTTTATCACTGACCTTCTCGATTGTACCGTTTATTCACTTTAATCTAACTTGTTCGTCACAGTTTTATACTTATCCACCACGGTTTTACACTTTCCACTTAATTATTTATTCTTTCTTGCCCTTACACATTTCTTCCTTTACCCACCCCTTTCTCTCTCCTTCTGCCCTCTTGCTACCGCTACTGACTTCAGTTTCTTCTCTCACTAACTTCTCCAACTTCTACACTTAGTTTTTACTTTGACGTTGCCTTAAACGTAAAATACAACCTTCTACGTCCAAAGGTACCGCATCTTACTCTTTGTTGTAATTTATGATATTATTCAATTTGTACAATCAGAGGTTCTATTAATTAAATTTTGTTTTATATATTTTTTTTATTTACTTACTGTAGATACCAAAAAAATATTTTGAATACGATAGTATTGTATTATTGAGTCCCAAACATATGTCAATTGATTTTTTTTATGTTACTTTCACAATTATATTTACCACTTTATTATTTACGTAGTTAAGTTGGTGATTCCGAACGTTATGAAGGCAATATCTACTTGATAATCGTAGTTTTGAATTACCATTATTTGAACATTTATTAGACATTGCAAATACTTTATAATGTAGATTATACTTTTTATTACCTAGAATTTTGAATTCTGTCGCTTAGAACTATAATTTATTATAATTAAAAATTATAATGATTCTGTTTTTACTGACATTCATATTAAATTTTTGGAAAAGTTCATATTTAGAAATTATCACTTTCAAATTTATAATTAATTGAAATTAAATAAGAAAGAGTCCGACGGAAAAAGAATTGAATTTTTTTCCATTTTTGAAGGATTCTTTTATACTTACGAAGTAGGTTTTCAAAACCTGTCTGGTAATTTTTTGTACATTAAACTTTTACTTATAAGTATAAGTAAAGTAGATTATAAATTGTTGGATTTTATATTCTAATTTGTTAAGAAAAAAATCTAACATATTTATTCAAAATTTAGCAAACCAGATGTTTATTAAAATTTTAATATATTTTGTCTGAAAGTAGATTTGCAGTTCGTTAATAAAAATGATAGTTGCACGATATCTGGTTAGTATGTCAAGTAACTTTCTTAATGCTGCTTAAATAGTCAATTAATTAATTATATTACACTTTTGTGACTTATGGTTAAATTTGTTATTATATACTTTATCTTAAAAAGAAATTATGTTTTTATTTTTTTATACTATATTTACAATAATTTTCTTTAATTGAGAACAAAACTTTTGGTATAAACAAGTATATAGGAAGTAACCGCACTAAATAGCTAGGTGGTTTTAGGCCTGTTCTAGAGGTGTTTTTTACTTCATTCTTAACTGTGTTCGGGACTAGCTGTGGCGGTATAGCGTACGTAGTTTCTTAATAATCACATTTTATACACAACGATGATAATGAAAGACAGGTACATCATACTAAAAGGGCTTATATAAACAAATCCATAGAACAACGAAAACAATCCTGTGAAGAGATTTAGGTTAATATAACTTGTACAACTGGTAATAGTTAATTTTTACATTTTTATATAGATCTCTCAAATACCAAGTAGTAATTTTATGTAATTGTTAGCATTTACTTTTAAGTAGTCACTAAACTTAAATTGACAATACAACGTATGAGGAAAAAGAAAAGACAGATGGGTTAGTAGTAATGGATTATCGGAAAAATAAGATAATCTAATTTTTTGTACTACTATATTATTTTCTCTTATTTACTACGTTTGTTTTTACGACAGCATATTTAACTTACTAGTTGTTAGGCTAACTCGTCGATAAGTGATTTATTTACCGTTCTAGAACGTTAAATACAGGCACTGAATACAGGACAAGTAACGTGACAACGCTTGGAAAGCCAACTAGATTAAACAAAAAATAAAAAATAAATAAAAGCGTCATTTTGACGATTATTAAAAATAATGTATTAACATTTGGTGCTTTGTAGTTTATTAACTATATTTAGTAAGTTGTTCGTGGTTGAAACTCTATAATGTGCACTTGAACATAATTCGGCTACTTCATATATTAGTGTACGTTGACTACTCAGGTTTTCAACACGCCTGAATTTATTAACCTATTATCTACTTATGCAAAAAGTTTATTATTGTTACTAAAGATGATAGGATAGTTATCGCACCGCGTTTTAATTTAATAAAGTAATTGGAGTTGTGTTTTGGTTTATATTTCATATTGTATAATTAATACAATTTTACGTTCCGTCGTCAGCAGAACTGCAGAACATGCACAGCGATTATTCATCAAGGTTTTCGCATCCGATCTAGACCATAATTACTAACTGTTATCTTCGCAAATACAAAAATAGTAATTTTGAACTACAAAATAATATCAATTATAAAAATCATTTAGATATTTTCATAATAGATAACAGTAACACTATCTAAGATAATCAGTTAGATAACATTCAATATTTTTATCTAGATAAGATAAAAGATTATGAAAAATTATTTATATGATTTTATCCACATAATGCATAATAGTATGTTGCAAGCTTCTAGCTGATGTGGACCCTACTTGGACTAGTTCACTTTGTCAAAGAGTAGGTGTGGGTCTAAATATAAGTTATATTATTAAGTTAATAACGGCGACATATCCAATTATTTGCTAGTAGACAGTCTCGCCAGATAAGTGCGAAACAGCAACTTTAAGCTCGTACATAAAGTAAAAAAGGATCTACAACGATACACGAGAGCAAATTTAAGACAGGTAGTTAAACAGAGAGAAAAAAATGACTTTAATAACGATGGTTAGTACACAACTATAATATCACAGTAACGTTTAATAGGGTTTAAACGGGCAGTATAGGCAACACACTGCACCACAAGGTAACACTAAAGCAAATACAACTATGAGAATTTCGTTACGTTAAGAACAAACAATATAATATCAAACTGTATCTATAAGAAAGCATAATGCTTTAAGTACGACGTACAGTAAATAAAATTGCAGTAAATTATTGTCTAGTAATAATTAGACAATAAATTTGTTATTTGTGATTAACACCTAATGCAAACTGGTCGTAAACAAACCGACAATAACGTAATAAAATAATAGTATATTACATAACGAGAGTTGTGAGCTTATACAACTTTAGTTGCGTACTATACTTTTTCTACGAACACTCTCATTCATAAAAATAAGCTTATGTAACATGTAATAATTGAGTTTGTCAAAATGACGTCTACTAATTCGTTTTTATGGTTACTTAACCCAATTGACTAACAAGGCTAATGTGACAGATTATATTTTTTTATAGAACTGAAGCGTAATTTTTTTATTACTTGCTAGTTATTACGTGTCAGTATCTGTTATGATCTATTTACTTAGCAACCAAATAGCAGTTAATATGCGATTTACTAGTAAGAGAGTAGAAAAAGATCTATATGAGTACTTGCAACGATACACGCTCTTACTACATCTAAGAAACTTATAAAACATATCCCTAAAAGCTATAATAGAGATGTAATTGGACAGGTTTCACAAATAAAATAATTACAAACTAAAGATCAAACTGATTACTGTTGTAGCCATCAATTGTTTAACATAGGAATGAAAATAAAATTTATTCATACCTCAGCGAAACTTTTCATGAAATCGATGGAATGACCACGCATATATTTCTATTCTTAGTAAATTTTGTTGTGTATTAGCTCGCCATGTATTCGCTGCGTTGTTC
The DNA here is from genome assembly GCA_035610365.1 of Aquatica leii. Classification (NCBI taxonomy): domain Eukaryota; kingdom Metazoa; phylum Arthropoda; class Insecta; order Coleoptera; family Lampyridae; genus Aquatica; species Aquatica leii. The sequence goes on from CM069432.1 coordinate 56,495,008, forward strand.
ACGTAAGAATTTTTATCATAAGGACTGTCTAATTATTACAAAAAAATAAGTTATATTTTTGGAGAGTTATACAAATATGTTGGAATATTTATGTAGATAATAATTGTGTTCTTACAGCTTTGGAATTATTATTTTGGCAAATATTTGACTAGACCATAAGCGTTTATAAAAAAAAGATAACATTAAATTAGAGGTGTCAAGCTTACGAAAACCCAAATTTTTGAATTCAAACCTGTGTAATTAACTTACCTGTAATTTTTAAAATGAATACCGTTCACTAGATTACTATAATTACCTGCACGATGTAACTTTGTACTAGCGATTTTTAATTACATTGATTACATTCTGTATTTTGTTAAGAAACTATTGTATTAATATATAATAATAAGTTTGTGTTTTGAATGATAGCAAATACTGATGATATTAATACCAATAAAAAATTATGTTGCAAAATTTGTGAACGATCCGGACAATTTTGGTTATGTTTGTAGAAAATTTATTGCTAATCATCAAAAACAAGGTTTTACTGTACTCATAAGAAAAGCTTATCATCTGTCCTGGATGTAAAGTAAGAGATCCAGATAAACAATCGGCAGTACACGTTTATTGTGTTTTAAGAGTAACTATTGTCTTCGACAGCGAATAAAAATTCTTGTTCATGTATGCCTTTTGCTTTACTTATAAAATAGAAGAAATAACATGATTATCTAACCGACTGTTACTTCTCTATAAGAAAAACAACAAGCATCTCCACACAAAGTAAAAAATCTGTTATGCCACATCGGCTATAAGATTTGTTGGTGAGTTATATTTAATTACACAGACACAACTAAGCTATATAGCTGATTTAAACTTGAGTAAAGTCATGTTCGTAATCACGAGGAAACATTTTCTGAATTTATTCTATGAACGACAAAATTACTTATGGCAGGTATGGTACTTTGATGGAAACCCTCGAGAGAAACCGCAAACCCGAAAAATGTAGACTGTTCATCAATACATCTAAATCTAGTTTAAAAACCGTTCTATTTGCATAATTTAGCTTTTAGTTGTTATGGCGTATTTATGTCACCTAAAAGAGTCTTATAAACCTATGAAATATATTGTGAAAAGTTGACGAAGCAGATAAATGTTTGTAGTTTGTGGATAAAAAAATAGTTTACATGAAAATCTTGTAGATAGAAACAATATCTATTTGCCTCTTTTACACATAAAGTTAGAGTTGATAAAGGATATTGTAAAATGTATGGACCGTGGCTAGCGGCGTAACAAGGGAGTAGTTTCAAAATATAACTATAACAGTTGAAAAACGAGTAGAAAACTGGTTTAAGGTTTTGAGTATACTTATAGATAAATGTATACTAAAACTGACGGGTATATTATAAATACAAGTAAATTTTCTATGGTGTAAGTAAAGAGTAGACACAACATCATACAGACGTTCTGATAACACCCTTTACGGAAGTGAACAAAACGTAACACACATTTCATTTACGCCTAAAACTAACTTTAATTACATATGTCCTCACTTTATTGATCTATCGATCGTGGCGGAGGAGCTTTTCAGTACATAAAAAACAAATTTGCGGCGTTCAATTGTTTCAAATCTGTACGCTTTCATCAAGACCATTCAACATTGAAAAAAAGGTACCAGGAAAAATGGGATGCGAACAGGTTGCCTACTGTTGGTCATTAAATTGAAATAGAATATTTTAATGGGTTTTATGTATTTTTATACTGTGTACGTGCTATTTTTTTGGTGAGTGACTATTCTTGTTTAATAAAGTGCGTTTCACTAACGACAATATAATTATCTAAAGGAATTTGAGTATGTCGATTGTAGCAGTGTTTCAGTGTCAATATTGTTAACAATGCCTGATAATATTTTAAATATTTGTCTTATAAATCCTTAAGACAATTGTAATTTGTTCTCATATAACATTTATTCTTAAATCTACATCAGTTTTTCTGTCAATAGCTATAAAGCTAATAAATTAGCCTTTACCAATGTATGTTACGGTGTTAAAAAAAGTTTTATACAAAAGTGTAAAAATTCGAACCACACCTAGTTAATAGTGATTATAACAGCAATAATAGTTACGTACATTAATTAGAGATTATGCAATAAGTATATAATATTTAGAACGTTTGCGATACGTGTAATTTTTATAGAAAATGTACTACAGTATATACTTCTAGCAGATGTAAAAGTAAGTATTTTCTAAACTGGTATAAAAAAGCTATTATCTGTGTCGCATACTTAATTCTATGTACAATTAATTAATCATAATTAGTCGTCACATAATGTAACATGGCATTTCGACTTTATTGACTATAAAATTAGAAAACAAAATTATGCCACTCGTTTCAAATTCTTTGACTTAATAGCTACTGGAACAAGCCGGAGAGGTTATATTTATGACAACGCTAAACCGTTAAATTCTTAATTTTATTCTTTCTATTTACATACTAATGAATTAAATGCAGTTTTCAGGACGGCAATTAAACTTATATGTACATAGGATTTTTTTATACGATTAAATTAAAACGGTTTATTTATTTTTATATGTCGTATTTGTTGGTGTATATGCATTTGCTTGCTTTAAACACGTTATATACCGTTTACTCAAACATGTACTGTAATGGTGATGATTTCAGGAAAAGTGACGTTTTTAGACGTTGAAAGGTGGTGAAATATGCACTTATAACATGTTCTTTTTTTTCCGCTGTCTGTAGAATATGTTTACTTATTATTTTAAATATGCAAATATTCAACTAAAGTTCATTATTAGGTACTTGTTTAAATTGCCATGTCATCACCTGCTCTTTTAAGTACCAATGTGATTGCAAACAACATAATATATATTTACTTACTAAGAATACACTATGATGAGTTTTACTTAAACAATCTAAACTGTGAGTTTTACAACCATTGTAAATAAAAAGTTCTTATAAGATGTTTTCTATTTGGCTAACTGCCAACATAGCAAATTCTGTATTTTTTTGTAAAATAACAATATGATCTGTTAAATAAAATTGGAAGAAAATGCATTAAAGCCGAAAGAAATTAAGAATAAACAAATAAAAAGATTTAATATCTTTAATATAATAGGAAAATCTTGAGACCTTAACGAAGATCTTCGAATTGTCACAGGAACATATATATCTTAACTAGAAAATTTGATAGTGTTTTCTAAAATGTTTTTATGCATTTTCTTTTGTTTCTTTTTTGACGTAATTTAGTTGTCTTAATTTATTGTAGTCTGTTACGTCATATCTCAAATTTTCTACTTTGTAGTTCTTTTAATTTTTGATTTGCTTTTAACAATTTATTATTGTAGTTCTTAGATATAAGTTTTGAGTAAAATTGGTGCGTTTCATGATTTTCTTAAAATAAATGTGACAATTATTGCTTCACAATTACGCGGCATTATCTGTAATCATTTTGTTAGAAATTTATTTTGGTTTTGTGCCATATCATCTGTCAACAAATATTTTCTTCATTAACTTCAGCTTAACTCGTTTTTTTTTTATTTATGGTTTTATCGTTTTTATTTCGGTTCTGGCTAATTAATTATTTTATTAGAAAATTATTTACAAAACGCAACAAGAGTTTAGGAAAGATTAGTTTAATCTACTATAAGAGAAAAAAGATAGTCATTGTATACGAGTTTGAAACTGGCTTACAATATCATATGATTAATTCAAAATTTGCAAACAATTTCAAGTATGTTTAGCCTGTATGATAGGCTGTATAATTGTTTTCCGGTTTCTATAGAGCAATATTCAAAGTATTTATGTTTTCTTCGTATCTTCTTTTAAACAGAAAGATAAAAGTGAAGTTATCAATCACAATATGTTTATGATTCAAATAAAATATTTGAAATTAACACATAACGCATTAATTATAAAACGTGTGAAAGATGTGACTTTTCGTTTAGTCCTAGTTTTTTCTTGTGAGTCAAAACAAGGAGTCAACAAGTCCCTAATAGAAAGAAGAATAATATAAATATTTTTTTTAAACAGTTGAATTCTTCAACAGTTGTCGCCAGGCGGGATTTTTGAAAATGACGTTTTTACCACATTCTATACGCAATTATATACATAATCTACGCATTGCTTACTTATTTTCTATGTACACTTGTAAAAAATGATTTTCTACGTGTATTACCTATCACTGCGCTAGACTATTTGAGTCAGTTGCAAAAATGAAGCGACTAATTAACTACTCGTGCGTAGTATCCAGTGTACTCGACTAACATCCAGCGTTTAAATATTAATAATTTGAAAAATAAGCAGTAATAAACAACACGCCGAGATACGTGTATTTATTTACTATTTATTTATACGTGTATTTAATTTATATTTACCTATACCTAAAATTTTTTGTAAGCATAATATTAAACTCGGCAGTCAAAATCTTTTAGATTCTTTCTTCGGACAAATTCTTAACATTTTCATCTTAATCTGAATGCGTATACCAAACCTCCCTGTTTGTGTGGTCCTTCCGTCAATATCACGATCGAATCGAAATAGTATATTATATATCAAGGTTGAGAAGTGCATCATTATAACCTAAGCGATAGATTATATCGCGAGACGCGAAGCGTCGAGGGATATAAATCGCGCAGGTTATAATTAACTTCTCAACCGTGTTATATATACAATTTTTTCCACTACTAGAATTATTAAAACCTTTCTACCTGTTACTAAATCAAATTTAAAATTTAAGATATTAATTTTAAATTAAAAATCAAGTCAGCAATTCTGACAGTTGTCATTAGTTTAATAGAATTAATTTTGACGTAATTCTTAATTGTGATTTAAAACACAAAAATGAACAGATAACGTAAGTTTTTATTGCTAAAGTTGTTTAAATTGTTTAAAAACATTATTATTTTAAGCATTGATTATATCTAAAACATATTTAACTCAATAATATTCACATTTAATTAAGCGCGAACTTCAAATAACTTACTTTTTAAAATCAAATTAATTTATTAATTGAGCGATTTGAAAACTTAAATCAGCATTAAATAAAATCTCTTGCTCTTGGTACGTAGTTTGGTAAACTTTTTTTCTTTGAAACTGTTGTAGTATTATCAGAAAATGTAAATATGTTCATTATTAACTACTAGTTAATAATGAAATATTATTTACCTGCGCTTAAAAAAGTACAACTTCACGGCCTTCTATTATACGTAATAATGCAAGCGTATACAACTAGTAGTGGAAAAAATAAGTTTTTCCACTACTAGTTGTATAGGCTTTCATTATTACGTATAATAGTAGGTTGTGAAGTTGTATTTTTTAAGCGCAGGTAAATAATATTTCATTATTAACCACTGGTTAATAATGAACATATTTACATTTTCTGATAATAATATAACAGTTTCAAAGAAAAAAAGTTTACGAAACTGTCTACCAAGAGCAAGAGATTTTAGTTAATGCTAATTTAAGTTTTCAAATCGTTCAATTAATAAATTAATTTGATTTTAAAAAGTAAGTTATTTGAAATTCGCGCTTAATGAAATGTCAATATTATTGAATTAAATATATTTTAGATATAATCAATGCTTAAAATAATAATGTTTATGAGCAATTAAAACAACTTCAGCAATAAAAACTTACGTTATCTGTTTATTTTTGTGTGTTAAATCACAATTAAGAGTTACGCCAAAATTAATTCTATTGAACTAATGACAAGTGTTATAATCGCTGACTTGATTTTTAATTTACAATTAATATCTTAAATTTTAATTTTGATTTAGTAACAGGTAGAAAGGTTTTAATAATTCTAGTATTGGAAAAAATTGTATATATACCACGGTTGAGAAGTTCATTATAACCTGCGCGAATCTATCGCTTAGGTTATAATGATACACTTCTCAAATTATTTTTATTATTTCTGAATAAAATGCTTTGTTTTCTAATAAAAAAAACAATTGTTTTGCGTATTTAATATTGAAGAAACTGTTTCTAGGTAGTAAGATCCTTAAATAGGCATGTTGTTAACTGCATAAACACTTTTTTACGACAATAAAAAAAATATAACCAATCAATACCAGACAAATTTTTTTAAATTACTGACATGCTATATTTTGTTTGATTGTACTTCTTTCTTTTACGCACTGTTTTTGGCTTCATTGCGACGTTTAAATAGCAGAGTTGTTATAGAAAGATTGTAAATCACAATTACTGACATTGAACAACAGTTGAATAATGATAGTAAAAAAAAGCTCAAAGAATTTATGTACTCCTTAATTAAATAATATTGCTAATCGTTTTTGGCGACTTTTTCGTGAAAGAAGAATATTAGAATCTTATATCTTTGAAAATACGTACAACAGACAACAATATTACTTTAGTTTTTTAAAAGATTGCGAAAGAAAGTAAATAATGAAATAATTAAAAATAATTCTATTTTCAAAATTTGCAGCGTATTATTAAATAATCTACGGAGAAACCATTATGCTCAAAAGTACTTCTTTTGTGTGTGTGTGTTATATGTACAAACCTTATCACACACGTATACACACATCGGAGTGACTTTAAAGATGAAAGATGCTAGCACGAAACTTGTTTAAAATAGTAGAGTTAATACTATGATTGATTAGGCTTAAATGTCTAACCGATTTAACAGTAAAATTAGAAGAATTCAATTTGTAGTTACAACCTAAAAATTATTAAATAGTGACATTTGACGATAAGCAATTTATCGCATTTTCTAAATTTAAAAATGACAATAGAAAATTATTGCGATTAAAATGCTACAACAACTACATTAATCATTCTGTTAAATTTTTTTTATGCATTACTGGATGAATTTAATACTCCATTTGTATTATAAATCTGTTGTCTCCTAAGAACGGCAAATTGAACTTATGTTATGAACACATTAGAACGATAAAGTTGAAAATTTGAAGCATCTTATAAATTATTAGATTGTTTTTTCTATTTGAACTACCTGTTACATTAATATTCAATGTTTTAAATATTGTTCTTCTCTCTTAAGTCTTTTACAGTGCTTACAGAACTTTGCCAATTCTGAAATGTGCTTTCTGTTTCTTGCTGAAAGGTTACCGACCACTGTTTATGATATTTTAAAATTTACATACGGGTGCGCCAGGGGTACGAGGGACTTCCATAACTCCGTTGCTATTTGAGATATCAATTTGAATTTTTTTTACACGTTAGGTACGGACATTCTACACAATTTAAAATTATTTTTGTCATATACAGGGTGTCGCTATACAGCATGACACATCAAGCTTATGTTTTTTGAAATGCAACCCTTCTTATATTTTTGCATGATTACAAAGCCCTTTTGATTGTGATTAGGACGACTCAAAATTTTATAAGCAAATTATGTACCGTTTAGATTTTATGATCGAAAAACCAGGGAAATGGTGCCATCTTTGAAAAATCACTTAAATGTTGGCAATAAACCAGCGATTAAAGTGTCAAATGTTTTTCCCTTTCTCAAACTTTCATTCAAGTGGTTTTTGATCTACTACACGCTGTGTCTAAACGCAAAACCATTAATAACGCAATTGTTTCAAATGGAACACTTTGTATCTTTTTACACCGTTAAATTTCATTTTTATAGTCTATTCAACGAGAACAATAAATTAATAAACATTATTGAAAATATTAAACACAATTTAGACAAGCGTTCAAAGCAAATGCTCAAATAAGCCGCCATTTTGTTCTCTACAAACTGCTAAACGCCTACCGAAAGAAAACTTGACCCTGGTTAACTTATCTTGCTCAATTGAAACAAATGCCTAAATTATTCTGTTTTGAATATCCTCAATAGTGGTTGGAAAAACGGGGTAAACTTATTCTTTAACGTAATCTCATAAGAAATAGTCCATTGGTGTTAGTTTGGGGAACGTGCAGGTCACGCAATAGTACCAGCTCGTTCAATCTCACGACGAAGATAGACCCGGTATAGAAACTGGCGAACAATTATATTACTATGCACAGGGGCATAGACACATAGATCTTCTAATATATGAATTTACATCTTTAAGTAATATTGCATGATCGTCTTGGAAAAATCGCAACTATATAGGAAAAAAGATCGATTTCTCGATTGTCGATAATTCCTCTCCACGCATTTATGTGTCGATTAACTACTCCATTGTTTTTGAATTTCGTTTCGTCACTAAATAATATATTAAAAAAATTACCATTTTCTTTCACAAGGGCACTCATTCATTCGATTTGTAAAGCTTACTCTATTTTGAAAAACTTCGCCATGTAATCCTTGATGTAGTTCTATGTGGTAAGGAAAAATGTTTGATTTAATAAAATTCTACTGACAGTACTTTTGGATATGTCAGTTTCTGCAGTAATATTCCTGCTGCTTATTTTTGGATTTTCTTGAATTTTTAGTAGCACACACTTTCCTCACTTACTCAACCACCAAAACATTTCTTTACTAGCATAACATACAGTACCAGTTGCTGCGAACTTTTCTGCTAGATTTTGCAAAATATCGGGTCTTGGAATTCTTGCATTGAGATATTTTTGTTGGTAAATTAGTCTTGCCAACTAAGGATTTTTTTCAGCATCACCAATACAATATACCATGTTTATCAATTCTTTGCGTGTGAAATTCATAATTAACAAATGTTTGAAAACTATTTTAATACCTACCAATGTTGGAACAACATTGTTGTTTTGAATTAATAACAAGGTTTTTGCTATAAACAGTATCGTTTTTGACAATAAACCATATAAACTATTATATTGTTGGAAAATCTATAAAAAATAGAATCTAACGGTGTAAAAAATACAAGGTATTCCATTCCATTTGAACAAACTGAATTATTCATGGTTTTGCGTTTGGACACACCGTGTATACGGTACTAAAATACTGGGCAAAGAAGACAGCAATTTGTTAAAGCTTGAGGAGTTTTTACCAATATTATCAATATTTGGTTGTTTAAGTGTTTGAAGGTTTTAAAAAAATTTTTATAGTTGTTTTAAAATAAGGTCAATTTATTTTGGTGAGAATCAGACTACCTTATTGATGTCGATACATTGTTTAATAAGAATAACGCAACCCATAGACGCAACCACTGCATATAACTCATCAAAAGACTATATTCAGTAAAACGTAGAGAAGTATATTTGTTAAAAATAAGTAGTAATTTTTTGATTAAAGATGAGAATTTAATGAAGCGTTTCTCGAACGAAATGAGGCTATTAAAGTTATGACAGTAACAAGAAGTATTAAAAATTAAAAGAATTTTGACAGTAACGTACTACGCTAACCTTACCTAGAATAGGATAAATGACCTAAGTTGAACAAACTATTGCGTAACTACGCTTATTATTAATTTTATTTCGGTTTTAATTACGTACATAACAAAGTACGTTTGCTTTATTTTTAACATATTTATAGATACCACAAATGTGTGCAAAAACAAAATATGTTATTAAGAATTAAATTAAAAAAAAGAACATTAAAGTTAAACAACATCTTGATTTTAATGAAAATTAAAAGTGTAAGTTACGTATTTAGAATATGGGTCATCGAGACAGAGTTTTGGATTTTGCGACAGCAGCTGCATAGCGTACAACGTTTTTTAGTACTCGAGTTTATCGGTTTAGTAAAGTAATAAATATTAAATTTAATTTTGTATGCTAACAAATGACGAGATGGTGTTAAAATAGATGAGCACATAGTGTATACATTTATTGGTTAGTCATTTTAATTTAATTACAATAGAAAATTGAAAATGAGTTTACATCTGAAGTTAATTAATAGCTTTTTCTTTTATACACCCAGAATTATAACTAACCTCAGTGAACAAAAATTTACAATTCACAAATTTCAAACATCAAAATAAACAGTTGCACCAGTTTATGGTCAGTAGTAAAATTGAGTTTGCTCTGATACACCTTATAAAGTGACAAGTTTATGGAAATTTAGAATTGTAGTTAAGTAAGTGTTCTTGTAAAAAAAATCAATAAATTGTTATTAACATAACAAGCTACGTAAGTAAACTTTTTGATCGACGAAGTAGTTTGCCGAGGCCGAAGCAAAAGTTGGCTTTTGGAAACAATAGTAGATAAAACTATTTTATTTTTTACTTTGTTATAATATACTCATAATGCCTAAGATAGGAGATACGTAAACATATTATTAAGACATAAATTTATATGTAGTTTTTATACAAGGAAGCAATGCATGCATTAAATATAATATCCAAAATGATATAAATAATCAGTTGTCACAAAAATGTTGTAATCTATATTTTCTCTTAAATACATTAAAAATGGTAGCAGAAAGTGGTTTTAGAAAAGCAAAATAAAAATTGTGTTTATTGAAAATGAAGATGTCTGATGTTACTATTCTTCTATTTGATGGAAAGGAATATGGAAGTTGGAAAAAAAACTGTTAATGTTTTTCTCATTCTTAAAGTGCCTTATTCATTATTGAATGTTGGCAGCAATCGTGGTAAAATTTTTTCTATCTTTAACAGCTCAGATCAATTCATGTGTGCTCATACAGGTTCAATTACTACTGTTTTTAACACAAGAGCATGTTCTACGACCTCTCCTTCTTCTACAGACAACTTTTCCTCTCATAATGAGCTGTAGGTAATATATTGTATTTGTCATTCCGATATAAATGTCAAAGATATGCTGTTTTTCTTTTTCTGATAATTATTAGGAGCTCATTTTTTTTATTCGTTTATCTCAGGATTTCTTCGTTTGTAATATGATGTTGATGTTTTTAAAAATTAAAAAATGTGACAGTGTGGTCGTCCGTGTGAAGTTAGAGACGGACAAAGATGAAGATCGGGTTTAATGAATTTAATAACTATTAATTACATATATATTTCCATTACAAATAAGCAATTAGAATTTGTAAATGATAAAGAATCAGCGATTGAAATTATCAGTAAGTTTGATTAATTATACTCAAAAGAATTGCAAATAATATGCAGAAATAAGTTGAATAAATTAAAGTTTAAAGATTACAGTGGTAAAGCGGAATTTTTTAGTGACTGAAAAATCAGTGAATAAACTCAGGTACACAGTGACAAAAAAGAAAAAATGAGGTACATGTTAAGAATGTTACCAGAAAGTTATAGTTATATAAGAGATTTAGTTTTAAAAGAAGAGGTACAAACAGTAGAGTATATAAAAAGTAAAATCAAGGTGAATGAAGAAAGTAGAAGTCCATGATTAAAATTAAATGCGTACGTGTCAGAGACAAGAAGTAATATACATAATAAACAAGAAGTTTCATGTTGAATATGTGGGAGTACAAAACATTTTAAAAGGGATTGTTATCACGCTGGACTTCATTACTAGAGTGGGCAAGGTTCAATGACCAGTTTTCATGTAGAGAACTTTAAATGTAAGTAAAGGAATTAATACTAACATTAAAATGAAATGGTTATTAGATAGCGTTTGTACTGATCATGTAATCAATAATGATGATTATTTCTTTGAAAGTATTGTAATAAAAGAACCAAGAAAACTAATAGTAGGAGATGGGAGAACTTTAAAAGCAACTCAAATAGGAACTTTTATAAGCTATTTTGACGTATATGACAAAACAAAAAATTAAAATGCAAAATGTTTATTTTGTGAAACTATTCAAAAATAACTGATCTTACTATTATATAAAAAAATACTTCTAAACTTTATGATAGGAATTATAGGTTAATTGCAGTTGCTTGGAAGGAACATAACTTATATTGAATGTCAAATAAGTTTATATATAATCAAGCTAAAGTAAATTTGTCTAAAAGTAGTAGTAAAAATAAAATAACGTCAAAAGGAAACTGCATCGTATATAAGGTCAGGTGAATTTTAATTATTTGAACAGTATGTGTAAGCATCAAATATTAGAAGCATTGCCTAAAGAAATAGAGTCAGATTATAGAAAATGTGAAACCTGTATTGAAAATAAAGTACATAATTTTTTTTTCAGGAATGATAGAATTAAAGCAAAAAAAAATACTAAAGATTGTTTATACAGATTTAAATGACTACGGATATTTGTGCGAGTTCCTAAAGAAAAAAGGGAGCCAAAAAGGGATAAAAAGGCAAATTTGGTAGTTTTATTAGGATATAATGAAGTCGGTTAGAGAGTTTTAGTCAATAATGTAGTGTTTGTAGTAAGACATGTTGATATTGTGGAAAAGAATGTAAAATGTATTAGATTTATTGAAAACAAAAAGTGAGGACGACTCTGAGAGTGTAAGTGTCTTTGAAACACAAGAGGAAAGTCTAGATGAAAGCATATAAAACTTAGAAAGTGAGAAAGAGGTTAGGAAGTCTTAAGGAAAAAGGAAAATATTATGTATGATTACTGTCTTTATAAATATATAAATGTCAATTACTGTGGCATTGATAATACAGAAAGTTTTCAGGAGGCGGTAGGAAGTAATATCTGAATATGTGAATATTGGATTGTAGCAATGAAAAAAGAAATTAAGGATTTAAAAGAAATAAAAACGTGGAATTTGTTAAGTGGGTTTAAAACTTAACACTCCGGATGCTTTCTTTACTGAAAAGTTATATTTCTTGTTATATTTTAGATGGTAACAAGTTTTCTATTTCTTTTTGTGCATTTTTAACATATTTAAGCAATTCTTGCACATTCATTGTGATTGTAAAAAAAATTTTGACAAGTAAATAATTAAACGTTAAGGTGTTTATTTTTAATTAGTATTACGTTTGAAGATTTTTATTTGTATATATAAAACAGCATTTTTGTTAAAAACCATTTTTTTATTTTAAAATATTTTCTGGTGACGTTTCGCCTAGCATGTAGGCTTTTTCAAACCATGATTATACATTGTTCAAATCGTTACTAAGTAGTAACGTTTAAAAAGTAAGAATCCTCGGCAATCCGGCTATAAATTCACAAGGCAAAAAAAATAAAATTAAACCTATTAAACGAATTACACTAATTGTTTATTTTTAGTTTTTATTTTATATAAGTGAAAAATAAAATCTTGTATGCACCACTAGCGTTACTAACTGATTACGTTCATCGAGCAACATACATCTTTTGGGCCAAAAGTCCTGGTGCTGCATCATGTTGTTCTCCGAGCGTAATAATCGAAATGACGCCTTTGATGCATAAATAGCTAATACAGTTCATTTCGTTAATGACGCTAATACTTCAAGTTATATGGGATGTACTAAACTGATGTCAACTAACTTCAGTTTTGGGTTTGCAAGTATTATTGTTTTTACTTTCTTATAAAAAAAGTATAGCGATTTTTTTGCATAATTTTACGTTTCAAGGTCTCCTGAATCAGAAAAATATATTTTTGACAAAAAAAAATTGGGTGTCTGTGTGTAACGATGTACCCACGATAACTCTCAAACCAAAAGTCTTAGTAACTTGAAATTTGGTATGGAGCTGGTTGTTCATATTCTCTCGGTTCTATCAAGAGATGGGTCTGTTAAGAAACTGGAAGTGGGTGTATCCTACATATTTAACTGTTTTTCTTATATAATTTTGTACGTATGTAAATAATTCGAATTATTTTTACAGTTTCTTATAGAAACAATTCTTTTTAACAATTTATCCAAATAAAAATGTTTTTCTAACATTAACAGTTTATTAGATATTTGATTTATAATTTAAAGTAAATTCTATATATAATCTAGGTTCGAATCCTGTCTGCGACGGTTTTTTCAAGAAAAAAATACATAATCTTGAAGGAAAAGCAAGATACGTTAAAATAATAATTTTTACCGAAGGGAAAGAAATATTGAGGCGCACAAATATAGTGGTTATTTGATATGACAACAGAAGCTCAATTTGCCATATTTCAGGTATATCTTAATGAAATCGAGGAGAGAAATTTCAAAAAAATTATAGTATGCATGGAAGTAAATACAAACGTGTAAATATCACTTCAAAGTGGTTTTATGACAACATAACCTTAAAAAACTATGTAGACATTCTTTCATCATTCCTTATAGGAAAGTGGTGTGGTGACCATACAGTTGTTGCGTTGTGGGTTTATATATGTATAAAATACATAAATATGTACTAAAGTAAAGCACATACTCGTATATTAACTGTAATTAAAGTCTTTCAAAAATATTTTTATAATAATCCTCATCTCTGTTTTGTTACTGATCTTGAACATGTAGGTATTATTATATTGTACTATCCGTACTTTTAAAATTTTTACATGCTGGTTCTAAATAGCTATTATGTACTTTTACTGTTTCTATAGCACTTCATTAAATTTTTGTGTATACCTAAAAACCATCGTGTTAATTAGAGGAATTGATTATATTGAAAATCCAATTTTGTTTAATCTTGATGATTCTACATCTTGTTCAATTATACTTGTATCGCCACAATAATTGTTTCCTCTTTCCATCTTTTCACCTACATAAAGTATATTATATTACTCAAGATGAATTTTTAAACAAAGCTATAGTGGGTATAGAATACGTTTTTATACTTATAAAAACGACGTTAACAATCTAAACTGAAAATTCGAAACATCGAAAATATTTAGAATTGTTTACAAAATTAGTATTTTTTGAGATTAGATTCTGCTAAAAACGTATTCTGTGTTAAAATAAAATAATGAGATTTACCTACGATAGAAACAATTCTTATTGTTTTAAGTTTGTCTTCTATTGTTGCTTTTATTTAAGTCTTATTTGTAAATAATTTTGATGGTTTATCAGTATCATTATTAATATCTACAAAAACAGCGAAAAGAAGATAAATTCGATTTCAACAAGAACTAAATCAACTGAATGTTTGTAAATTTAAAGATTGTGTGTTAAAAAACCGCAAAGATTTCAACACCTGCTCACGCCTGTTTACATGTACAGGAAGTCTAATTGTAAAATAATAAAAAATAAATAAATAAACTTACTTTCATAAATATATACCATATATTTAAAAATGCAAAATATTTATAATCATTTTTTTTTTGGTAGAATATGTTTACATACAATTTTATAACAAAAACAGATGTATAATATATGTATGTCTTGGTAATTACATTTCATTTATATACTATTTATAAAGTAC
The DNA here is from genome assembly GCA_035610365.1 of Aquatica leii. Taxonomy (NCBI): domain Eukaryota; kingdom Metazoa; phylum Arthropoda; class Insecta; order Coleoptera; family Lampyridae; genus Aquatica; species Aquatica leii. The sequence goes on from CM069432.1 coordinate 56,510,060, forward strand.
ATACATGGTGACAATAATCTACTTGTGTTGTATAGGTACCTTTGTCATTATGGAAGTTAGAGAGTGCTAAATTAGCAAAGTTAGGCGGAATTTCAAAACAAATTAGATACTAGTTTGACATACATTTTCAATTGCAACTTCAAATATTTAGAAAAAACTAAAAACAAGCGGGTTTTTAAATGTTTTATAATTCCATAACTACGTATTCTAAAATCAAAGTGAAATATGTTCTTGTTCTCTCGATTTTCAAGATATGTATAAGAGAAACTTAAGTTTTTTAAAATGGCAATTATAGTAGGTTATAAATTCATTAACAAGCGTATTTTTAGCTGATTTCAAAAAGGTATAGGTTAACATCCGTTTTTGTTGATTTTCCCAGAATTTGCAAAAAACTGAAATTTACGATGATAAGTAATAACCATGAACTAAGAATGCTTTGGAATTTTGTCATAGTCTCTTGTTTAATGAAACATCATCAAAAACAATTAAAATTATCAATAAAATTGATTAAAAAAAGACTTTATTTCTTTTACTTTCTTCAACAAACCACATAACATAATTGATTTTTTTTTCTAAATCTGTTGGATACAATGTGTTTCCAACATCATGATGATAAGCTTTTAAGTTATTTTGTTTCAAAATTGTTTTTGCTTGTTCTTGGGATACATTACACTCAAGTCCAATTTCTCGCACCGATTAAGTTGGTTTAAAAGTATTGTATGCCAAAAACACACACTTCTGCTCCTTCATTTGTATCATTCTTAGCTTCTTTTGGTTTACAAAATGTTTGCAGATGCAATTCAGAAGTTGCATTGGCATTGCGATTACACTTTTGCACGGCTACTTAACACATTCGCTATGCAGCTAATTATTATTTATTATCACTACTTTTAGTTTTTTGCAAATTTTAAGAAAACAAATATTTCAACCTATACATTTTTGAAATTCTCCAAAAATAGTTCAAGAATGGTATGGACTTTGTAGACAGTTTTTTATAATTCCATGTAAAAATATCTATAAGAATCGTATTTTAGTTTAGTAGTGGAGTAGATATGGTTATGGAATTATAAAACAATTAAAAAATGTTGTTTTTAGTTTTCCTGAAGACAGCCACTTATGCTATTTTTTGCACGATAGAAACATTTTTTTCTTAATCATATTACATTATCTTCGTGAACGTCAAAATGGCGTTTTTAATTATTTTTGGACTGCTCAAGGATTTTATTTTATTTTTTTTATTAGTTTTTTTCAAACTAGTTGGCTTTCTAAATGTTGTTACGGCGTCATAATTGTTGGCATATATTTTTTTATTGCATTTACGACTACAGGTTACTTGTCCTGTACTTACCGTTGTAGAAAAGTAAATAAATCACCGATGAGTGATCAAACTTACTGTTTTAAAAACATGCGTAGTAACTAGGAGACAGTGATCTGGTAGTGTAAAAACATATAATAATGTACAAAAAATAGACTGGTACCTCTATTACCGATCTACTTTGAATCAATGAAATCAACGAATTTCTATTACTGTACGATTTTTCTAACTATTGAAATCATCGAAGAGAATTATTTAAGTTTTTATAGGGTTATATAGATTGTATTAGTTGACATTAAAAAAAAATCAATTGAAAAATTATAAGAAAATGCAAAAATAATACAGGTGCGACCAACGGAAAAACCTAAAAACCAATTGGTTTGGTAATCGGCGATTCATAATCTCAACAATATTACTTATTTTGCTGGCGCGTTAGAAGGTTTCGATTATTAATCGCTTTCATTACCCACGTTGTTGGTTAAATAACTATGACAACGCGAAATTAATTTGAGCGATTTAAAATGGTTAACACACAAGAAATGTATTAAACTTTTTTGTCGACGAATTTGTTCAAAAATTCATAAATTATTTATGTTTAAATGTCAAGAGACACTTATTTCTGATAGTTAACATCATCCGAATTCTTCTTCAAAATTAGCATATATATTCCTATCTAGAAACAATCTACTTTAAAAGAAAAACAACGAATAAGGTCTTTGAAAGTAGGGAATACCTTTAATAAAGTTTTCAGTAACATAATATTAGTTGTTTTCTAAGAACTACTTAACTAGCTTACACAGATTTTTATTTAATCATGCAATTGTAGCCATAGTAGATTACTTCGGTTTTCTCATGAACATAACGTCACGATTTCGCGCATATAATTGGATTCTAGAAACATTGTCAATTTATCACTTAAATTTAATAACTTTGCAATGTTAAATATGAATTTGTGCAACTAATTAAAGTAACTATTAATTGTACTTACTTAAAAATAGTATTAATTTAAATCAGATAAACAAGCACAAGCAAAATACAATAACAGCAATAGCGAATTGGCGACTGACGTTTATAGATTGAGTAGTTAAACGTGTCACAGCTGATTACCAAACGCATTTTTGAACACTGCGCAATGTGACGTCATGTTCATAAGAAAACCGAACAAGTCTACAAGCATATTAAAACATTTTAACATTTTTTAATTTTGTAAATTCTTATACTATTATTTTTACGTATTGAACTTTTTTTTTCTTTTTTTTTTGACGACATACGAGTGATTTCAGGGCAATTTATGCTTCTAGTTTTTATTTTTGTATTAAACTTTACAAACGTTTTAACTCCAAATTACATTGTGTTTATACAATGTGCTATATAGAATATTTTTAAATTGAATTCAACAATAAAAGAATGAAACGCTTGTTTTTTGTGACTACAAAAGAAGATTATAAACGTTACGAATCGGTGTTGATTATGAATAACATTATTAGAATTGATACTCAACTTAATTGGTTGATGCCACTTGTAAAATTTGCTTGTCATTGGTGTTTTTATAAAAGGCTTTAATATTTTAATTATACTTACATACACAAACCACTATATTTTGAATACAAAATCTCATTGTATTTGCTTTTGCTACTGTTATTAATAATAATTTAACGTTTCAATTTTCAAAAAAAATTTTTTGCATAATTTTACGTTTCACGTCAGCTTTTTTTAAACTTTTGTACGGATATTTTTTTGGGATTAAAATTCAAACGGGGTGCGGCAGTCAATAGGGCAGTTTCCGCAATTCCGACGCATAGGGACATACTTTTACTTGTATTAACTTTAGATCCTCGGGTAACTAGAGATTACACGCGTTATAGATTCATAAGGCTGTTTCATATTTTTGTTTAGATTTAAATGGTAACAAGTTTTCTTTTTTTGCATTTTTCCAACATATTGGAGCAATTCTTTTCTAGGTATTTGTTAAATAGTCTAGCTAATTTTATTCATAAGTTGTGCTTTCCTTCCTTTATCATTTCGTTTAGTATTTGCCATTTTCCTTGTATTTTACTTCTTCTTTAGTAATTGGTGGTACGTCATCCAAACCCACGTTTAATATTTTTGTTTTTAAAGGTTTGTCTTGTTGTTTACATTGTACAATTTTTAGTAAAATTCTTTTGTTATTTCCATAATATTATTTCTGTCATTGATTGTTATTCTATTCTTGTTTTTACTTTTTAATTTTTTGAGAGTTATCTGGTACTTTTATGCTTTTGTTTTGTTTCAGTATCTCTATTACTTTTTTTGTTTCTATTTTTTTAATATCGTGCGATTTTCTGGACTAATTTGTTGAGTTGTGCATATTCAATCGTCTTTTATTTTCTTTTATTGATGTTCTCTTTTGTTAAAATAATTGTTTTGTTACATTGCTTGAGTTTTTCTTTTTTTTTGGTTGTTTTTTGCTTGCTTTTTTCCTGTGATCACTATTATCCTTACTATTTTTTGTTTATTTCATTATCTGTTTTTTGTTGTGTTTTTTTAAATTCTACTTTGAAATCCTTTTGACATTTTTTTGGAGTTCTTTATAAGTTTTTTTTTATCCTTTTTTTACTATTTTTTTAAATTTATCTGTATTTCGTATTAGGCGGTGGTCACTTGTTGTGTTATTTAAAACGTTTACATTTTTAATGATATTTTGTGGCATGTTAGAATTAAATCTATTTCATTATGTGTTTGTTTATTTGGATCGGTTTATTTCCTGTCAGGTTTTTTTTTGTAAAAGGTATTCATAAAGTAAAGTTGGGTCAATTCCAAAAAAATTTATGATTATGGATTCTATTTTGTTACGTGTTTCTAACTTATTTGCTTACACATTTTTTGTTGTATGTTTTTTTATTCCTATGTTTGAATTTAAGTTGCTAAGAACTGTTGTGTGTTTTGTTTTATTTTCTTTAGACCGCCATGATTAGTTTTTTTAAAACGTTTCGATTTCTTCTTCTCCTCAGCTTGATGTTGTGCGTAGCTATCTATTAGCTTGATTTTAGTTCTTTTTTAGAGTTCTATTATTGTATACATTACTCTGGTTATCATAAGATTTATTACTGTAACATATGACATGTATTTTTTATGAATTTTAACAGCTACTCACCCCACTTAGTGCGTTTCTTGTTCTGCTTTTAGGCGTATGCCTATTGAGTAGTTTAATTTGTTCTTTTCTTTTATATTTTGTTTTTGAAATTTTAAGGCGATTGATCTTACGTTGTACGTTCTTGCTAGTACGTTAATTTGCTATTGATTCTCCCCTCCCAGAATCCTTGAGACTGACTGCCGATACAGTATAAGATTGTGAACCTTTGGTCCTACCCATCTGGATTGGTTTTGGAGTGGAGTGTTTTTATTTAGGATATGTATATGAGTGGAATTTAGGTCTTAAAACGCCGCGTTAGTCCTACTTATTGGATAGTATTAATACAGCTGTCCCTAACATAGAACTGTGAGAGCAACGCTTTTGATTTAAGGAACTGTCGTGTCTCGTGTTAGTTTTGGTCCGCCCCGTGTATTTGATTTCTTCGGTACCACCTATATCTAAGAGATGTTTCTGGAAAGGTGTTCGATGGAGGACTATCAACCCTACACGGGCGCCATGTTATCCTCAGATCCTAATTAAATTATATAACGTCAATAACTAATCTTGAAAATAATATTAATGAAAATTATCTTTATGACAAAAAAGTAAATTTTAAACAATATATTTGTGTTTCATCTAGACAAATAACTAAAAACACAAAAAAAGTAAAATTAGTTTAAAACGTTTTTCTTAAAAAACATTTCGGATCTCAATCACGCACATTACAGATGAATCTGTTTCCTTTAGTAAACTCGAACGTAATGATAAAAGTATGGATTGATGATAAATAAATGTTTATATTTATTAATACTCTTAAGTTTGATTGTTGAGATTAAAAAGTAATTATATTTAAAATATTTGACATATTTTATGAACAAATTTATTAATTATAAAAAATGGTTATAGCTATTAAAAATATGATTGTAGCACAAAGAAATCTCGCAAAGCATGCACGCAGTTACTGAACAAACAAACTCGAGTCAATATGTATATGCAAATTAATACAAATTACCTTCTTCATTTACAGGTCGAGAACGAGTGTGGCGAAATTCCAACAGTCATCGTGCAAAACAAAATCGATCTTATCGATCAAACCGTCGTTAACCCGTAAGTATTTGTTTTGAATTTTATATGTATAACTGTTTACGAAACGTACTAATGCTTATTTTCAAAGAATTTAAATGTTCTTCCATAAATAATATTTATTGATATAACGTTTCATCACTGGATTTTATTAATGCAATTTTTCTTTGAGACCAACGAATGTTTGTTATTTTATCCATACATTGTTTACACATATGTACATAGTTTTAATGTTTTTGTATCAAATTATGTAATCTTTACGCTCTATTGATTCGTTTAATTGATTTTGGATGAAATAATACATATTACAGAATACATTTAATTTTTTTTTATTTTACGTACTATTTGTACGTCAACGATAATGAAAATGGATATTTTATTGTAGACATAAAAGTTGCACCATAAATTATATTAAAGATTTTTTTAGGCTAATTGGTGTATTTATTTAATACAATTTAAATGCAAGCTTTCGAACTTGAGCTAAGTTCTTCATCAGGCAGTATAAATTAATTTAATTTATATTGTGGAATCTTTCGATGTATTATTCATATAACACTTAGCAGGTAGTGTCTTGTATAGAAAATAAAATCGACTTTAATAGTAGTTTAGTTTAAAATTAACTATTGTAACAAAAATTTGGTGCTAAAATGGCAAAACAAAAAGAAATTTCCTATGAAACGAGTTCTGCTACTGTTACTTTACGTAATAAAGTATACTCAATGGCAGTCATAGCGAAAAAAATTAAAATATCCAAAAATGGTGTATTTACTACATTAAAAAAGGCGGAGGAAACGGGGTCTTTGGTTGATAAGAAACGTTCTGGACGCAAAAAGAAAACAACGGCTGCTGAGATACATATTCCTAATAGCTTCTGAAATAACGCAGCAGGTTCACATTTCAAGAAGAAATCGTATGTCATTCGACTGTAAAATAAAGAGCGACAGGCTTAAAGAGAAGAGTCGCTGCCAGAAAACCGCTTTTAAAAGTTCAAAACAAAAGAAAAAGATTTAAATTAACAAAAGAACACAAAGACTGGGCATTCGAACAGTAGTGCAATGTGTTGTGGACAGATGAGTTCAAATTTAAAACATTTGGCTCTAAACGGATGGCGACAAGTTGGTGAACGAGTTAGTGTACAGTTTATTTTACCTACAGGGAAGCACGGTTAAGACCACTTAATGGTTTGGGACTGTGTTGCATGAACAGCTGTAGGTGATTCAGTAAAAACACAGAGAATACTTCGGAAAGAGGACCATTTTAAAATATTACAAGTGAAAACGGTACCAAGTGGGCAACGATTACGAGATCGAGGTTTTAGATTTCAAGAGGATAACGACCCTAAGCATCCTGCTTGTATATGTAGAATTTACACAGCATCACTAAAAGAAGAAGGTAGGTACTTTAAAAGGAATGATTTGGCCACCTCAATCTCCTGAACTGTCATCTATCGAATTAATATGGGATGAACTGGACTGAAGGATTTGGCTACCTTACCCCATTTTTGGAAAAAGCTCTAGGAAGTATGTTCCGAGGTTCCAGCAGCATTTCTAAAATCCTTAATTCTAAGAATGCATCAAATATGTGTCGCAGTGATTAAGTCAACTGGACATATAGACGAAAAATCCGTATAGAATTAATTATAGTTAATTTAACATTACTTTTTAGAATATTTTTGATTTTGTATGATACGCTCAATGTTTAGAAGTAAATTATATTGTAAAACACTGTTTTTATTCAAATTCAAATAAAAACTTTTATTTTTTAATCGTCTCCAAATATATGAACGGTAGTGCACGTAGGGGAACTAGGAGCAGATTGGAACACCTAACATTAAAAGGTCTGTTTCCAAGAATTTATTCAGCAAAAAAAGCTAAAATTTAAAGTATACATCGTTTAATCATTCAATACTTCGAAAATATAAAAAAAATGCAAATCAACAAAATACGATCAATGGAGTATTTGTGAAACAAAAAGATTTTAAACTGTCCATTCCGCCCCGGTGCTGGGGCAGGATGAACCTTAGAAATTTAATCATAATATTTAATTATAAATTATTGCATTTTGTACTCTTGAGATCATTCCATTTTCAAAATAAGTTTATTGCTTGAAAAATTTGCTAATTAAGATTTAATCATTATCACTATCAATTCCAGCACATGAATTATGAGCCCACTTATGACACTTTGCACAAGATGCCCACCCTCGACTGATTGTGAGTAAAATTGATTGCAATATAGGCACTCTGTGTCACTTGGTTCAATCTTCGCTTGATGTATCGATTTTTTTTCTTAGTTTTTTATTTGTACTTTTATTCGATTTTGCAGAAGTACATTTTTGCGTTTCCTTCGTGGATTCTTGTTTTCTATGGTAGATTCTTGTGTTGGTGTTGTAGAAGCTGAAAATGTTGTTCCTTGTTGAGGCGTGTTAGGCATAACCTGGATGTCAGCAGGGTCAGAAAGCAGAAATTGTTCATTAGTGAAAACATTCGTGTTAACAGGCCAAATGCCAGTTGCTTTAAATCTTTTGACAGCAGAGCGCACTGATGCTGCATTCACAAATGCACTACCAAAGAGAGATACTGAAACATGGTTTGTTTGTAACCAAGTTGTTGTCTTATGTTAAAGGTAGGTGCTGAGGTGCTTCATTAGGACTACATCCAGCGTCTGTAAGCAAACGCAACAATACAACACTACTCTTTCTGGCGACGTCAATGCCATCAATGATTTTGTATGCGTGGTATGCCCGTCCAGTACAAGGAGCATCACATTTTTGTTAGACGTTTTGCTAAATATCACAAACTTTCGAAATCACCTAAAGAAATTATCGGAGTTTGTCCAACCGGTCTCATGCACTTCCACCCAAGATCTAGGAGACAGACCTAGCTTAAATATTTTCTGCATCTTTTTTCGTGGATAAATTAGCATAGAGGGCATATATGCACTAGCGGGTGAAAAGCATAATTGGGCTGTAACTGTTTCACCACACTCACTAAAAGTCAATTTGTCCTTATCAACTATTTCAACAAGAAGTTAAAAAAGTTACTAACATTAGGTCTGTTAAACGCGATGATTCGGGCACCAGATGTTTTAGGTTTTCTCGTACTTAGATCTGGGTACTTTTTTAAGAAAAGATAAATCCAATCTTTTCCAGCCATTTGTGCTTCTTGAACGGATGACTTAAATTATTCTTTTCTGCCGATTGAAATGCAATTGAGTGGCAGTCTCGTGAAGTTAGTCGGCTTTCCATGGCTCTTAAGTAGTCTGTCTTGTCTCGTTCAGCACGCCTAAGCTACTTGAGGTTATGGTGGAAAAAAGGTAAGAATACTAAAACCTCAAATGTGTCATAATGGAGTATAAACCCGGTATTCTAACATTATATAAGAAACGTGTTAAAGTAAAGCAAATTGTCTTACTTTAGGATTCAGGAAGACTGGATTTTAGAGTAAATTCCAAAAATTGCTATGTACGTATAACACACAAGCTCTGCTTTCTGTAAAGGCCCGAACTGCTAACAGACAATTTCATCATGTTTGTTAGTTCTAGGAAGTCTCAGTACCTTACAGACAAATTAATATGAGGTGTCCGTTCCGCTTCTTTGGTTCCGTCTCGCTCCGGATTCCCCTATATTGTTTTTGAAGGTATATATCCTTTAGTACTGTTTCCATATGTAATTAAAAAACATTGAAATTTGTGAAATTAATTATAGAACAACAATATGATAACAGTAGAAATCTATTTTGGCTATGTTTACAATTAGATATATAAATAACCCTTATATTAAAATAATTACAAACAAATATCTACATTGATACGTAGGTATTGCTAGTTAATTTAGATATTTAGTGGCTGCATAAAAAACAATAAACTTATTTACATAACAAAATAGTAAACGGATATGAACAATATATTTTATGTAGTAATGCTAATTAGTCCACTAGTCAAACATAATACTTAACATTGCCCGTCATCATTCCGATGTAAAATTCATTCTTTTGAACGATTACTTTTAATGTTATCCTGGTAAACAGTTAAGTGATTGTAGTTTCTGTATACACACCAATATAAGTTTCCTTAATTACCGGATTACATTTAAAAGAAGTATTTTGATATTTTACATTGTTTCCTTTTTGGTACTTGTAAAATTCAGATAACTTAATATATGCTAATGTAAGAGCAAAATTAATCATTTCGGTTAAAATCTTCTGACAGTTAAAGTTTAATAAAATATTAGTTTAGTTTCTAAAAGTGTGAGTGATATCTCACTGGATTTCGAATGACAAATTATTAATTTAATTATCAATGAAATTATCGATTAAAAAAATTTTGTTTGTTGCTTTATTTAGAATAGTCAATTATGGTTTTTAAGGAAAAATAATTTTTTAACTATTTGTTTAAAAATTGCAAATATAACAAAACAATTATCTACAATAAAAACAGTTTTTTTAACGTTAGTGAACTTTTCTTCAATGTAATCATAACGAATATTTAAAAAAAAACTTAGCAACTTTACTTTGGTTTGCTGTAAATTCGTTTTTTAAACCTCTACAGGATGTATTGTACTTTTAAAAAATAAATACAGGTAGAACTAACACTGCAAGTACAACATATCAATATTATCTTTCTTGGAAATTTCTATCAACGATTTTAGTAATATAAATAATGTCTTATGGCGGTTTCACGATACCTTAAACATCATGGACGAATACATTAAAAAACAGGAATAATTACGAGTATTAAATATAAAATTGAAAAGGTTTTTTTCGTGAGAAAGTTTATCGTAGGTTTACAATTCAATTCTGTCCAATTACGCATAAAATTTACATTGGCCACTTTGTATAATGTAATTTTTATCCGACACTGTCAGCTGTAAAATGCTGAAGGGTTACTATTTTCTACTTTGTGATCCAATTATTATTATTACATCATGTAGATCTGTTAAAATTCGTTGTATTTTTAATTATTTGCGTATAATAAGCATTAGTCCATTTGCTTTATCGGTTTTTAGAGAAACTATTATGTCCACTACTCAGAATATCGTTAAACCGTTTGAAACCACAAACATAATTTTGTCCTTGAAAAACGAATTTAATTTACATTGAATAGTTTATTGTTGCTCTAGGTAGTGCCACAGCTGGCAATTTCTAAGGTGTGAGTAATCATGTATGGTATTTTTTTAAAGTTTAAACATTTTTAAGTAGTGGCAAAATTAACGATAAACTTGTACTCGATCTAAGCTGTTGCAATGATTACGTTCAATTTGAGTTTATTTTTAATCGCAATATGCTATACGCATTACGTGTGTGCTACTTATTACCCTAAAATTCTAATAAAAGAGGAATTGATACCTACATCCAATGATGATATTATATGGAAAAACATTTATCCAATTGATCATTTCGAGGGACCTGATTTTGAAAGGAGAATAAGACGGAGCGTGGGAGAACGCAATTATTTAATATCGTTATTTTTTCGACCTTCCAATGCAATACCTGTAAGTGTGCATAAATACGAAGATTGATTGTTTATTGTCTAATTTAAAGTTAAAGTGTTTTGTAAGTAAATAGCAAATAAATAACAAATTTTGTTGTTAAAAATTATTTTTATCGGCGAATACATTTTCAGACATAATTAACTCTGACATGACACAGATATGCTTGCATTTAACGAATTGTAACTGACTTCAAGACAAAATTAAGTAGGACAGTACCTTGAGCGTTTCTTTTATTCGTTGTAAAATTTTGTGATTGATGTTCTACTTAAAAAATATTAAGATTATCGGTATCTGATTCTTAGGTATAAATAAATAGTCAAGGCCACCAGGATTTAAAAAATTGTAAGACTGTTTATATTTTGTGACCTGATTGGCAAAGAATCATTATTAGTACTTATAACTTGTTCTTAAAAAGATGCATGTCTTTTATTTTAATATACTTTTTTTGTTTTACTACAAACGATAATAAAAATTCATCTCACAAAAATAGGTAAGAGTGTATGAATAAATGATGATTACTATTGCCGGTAACTGATTTAAAATGTCAGGCGATAACGACTATAACGTTAATTGATCACATTACATTTTGAACTACTTCTTAATTTAATACTAATTTATTTATATGTTTAATACGTATTATTTGATTAAATTGATTCAAATACGTACTACCAAACTAATTAGTTTTCGAGTAACAAGAAGCAGAAGCAAAGAGTTACAAAAAAGTGATTTTGTCGAAACGTCGTCAAAAAGGAAAAGAGGGTTCTACGCAGAACCAACTGACAACGCGAAACATCTTCCGAAAACAACATATGTTTTGGACCTTTTTTTTCAGATAACAGTATGAGTGAGCCGAAGAAAAAATGCAGACATTACAATGTTGAACATATGAAATATAGCTTTATTCCGTAACCAGGAAATAGTACTTTACTTATGTGTCTTCTAAGTAATAAACGATTCAGCGAAACCTTCTAAGCTTAAGGAACATTTAATAAAAATCTATAGTGACAAAAAGATAAGGATTTAACGTTTTTTCAAACAATCAAAGAAAAATATTTGAAAACACCGACATTGCAAGAACTCATAGGGACAACATCTAAGAGAAATGACGATGAACTTCGTGTTTTTTATAATATTTCTTTAATGTTTGCAAAATCTGGAAGAGCGCACGCTGTTGCTGAAGAACTTATACTAATAGCTGACGCACCGTATTGCACACACCAGCTTTGGATATTATAAAAAAATTCCACTGAGTAATAATACTGTACGAAGAAGAATTGACAAACTGGCTCAGTGTATAGAAAACTCTTTATGTGACTACTTAAAAACATTTGAATTCTCTATACAGCTTGACGAGTCAACATTACCAAGTAACGAAGCTTTACTTTTAGCTTATGTGAGATTTGTAAAAAAAGAAAAATTTTCCCAAGAATTGTTATTTACTAAATGTTTGGAAACTGATACAAAAGGTACAGCGTTATATACTGAATTTAAAAAAATTCGATACCCTTGACTAATATCATTTTCGTTGCCACGGACGGTGCTCGGGAAATGGTAGAACGACATAAAGTCTTTCTAGCATACTTAAAACAAACTATACCGAATGTGTTATCGGTACATTGTGTCATTTATGGACACCATTTAGTTGCAAAAAACCTTAGTGAACGTTTGTATAACTCACTACATTATGTCATTAGAGCAGTTAATAAAATCAAAAAGAATGCTTTAACTTTGTTTGGAAAATGATGATGACTATAAATGTTTACTGCTTAATACAGAAGTATGTTCGTTACCTAAAAGTGCATGTTTGGATTGCTTCGACTCCCTCTTTGATTCAGTGTTGGAATTCCTTGAGAGTAAGGAAAATGATTTGCGGTATAATTTAATTATATGAAAAAATGGCATCGCTTATATGACTGATTAATTGCTAGATTTAACGAGACTAATGTAAAACTACAATGTGACAATTAAGTCTAATCAAAGCTAAAAGTGTAATATCTGCGTTTTTTGTAATACTTTTGATGTACAAACAAAACTTGGGGAAAAAATGTTCTCAGTTTCTAAATCTTTCGAAATTGCAAAATACAGATGATTTGTTTGCTTATTGTCAAGACTTAACGACACTCCATTCGAACCTTAACCAAAGATTTGAAAACATTCTTCACTTAGATATTCCTGACTGGGTGTTAAAATGTTTTGCAAGTAGTTAAACTCAGAGCACAAATACAAATGAGTACATACTAATGCAGGAGCAACTTATTGAATTATCCACAAATCAGGAGCTGAAACCAATATTTAAACAAGGATACGACAACTTCTGGTTACAAAAACAGATCTCAATTTTATATCTAGCATTATCAGTTATTGTACAGAAGCTGTTGATTGCTTTTCCGTTTTCCTATTTGGTAGAACCTAGATTCAGTGCCGTTATGAGCTTCATAAAAAGAAAATAGAAACCGACTAGAAACTAGAACTCGTGGGGATTTGCGTGGTTGCTACTTACAAACATTCAACCGGACATAAATACACTGATAACATCCCATCAGGTTCATCAAAGTCATTAAATTTTTTTTTGTATTTTAAAACAAAAGTAAGAGTTTCAATAAATACTTCTTAAACACAATGTTTTATTTATATTTTATTTTTACGTCACCATTTACCATTCCAGACATCAAAGTTAAATTTGCAATTTTTCTATTATACATTGATGTAGCTTTTTCACTCAGGCGTCCGTGGACCAAAAGAGTTTGGAAACCACTAATCTAGGGCGATAGTTAATCGGCTGAGATTTGTGATCATAATATTAAGAACTTCGGCAAAATATGCATTTGTGCTCTTTTATTACTTTTATTAAGTTTATCGTTCTAAAATCTTCTAGCAGTAAAATCATAAATTATCTATCTCAATCGAATTGTTTGTTTTTTCAAGGTCTTCTTTCATTGCAATATTTTGTTTTTTAATACTTTAACCAAACTGTAATTTTTAGATTTCTTCTTGTTCTTGGTAACATGTGAACAAATATGAAGCTATTACTTTCATCAATATTTTTAGCAACGCTTATTTTATTCATGTTAACTTGGACTATATTAATCACTACAGTTTCTTTAAGAAATTGCAGAGGGTTGAAATATATATATAGAACCCATAGTTCTCTTGCAAAGCTGCTGAAACGCTTTTGGCTCTCATTACGCACCGTATTTCTTTGCAAAAACTAGTCCGGATGTTTTTCCATTTTTGTTGTAGAAATTTACTTAAAAAGTTAATATGTATATATTTGTAATAGAAATCTGGCTACAAGATGTTCTATAGCATAATTTTTCTCGAGATATAAATGAAGTTTGTTTGATGATTTGACAAACAGCTTTTTTAGAGTTGAATGAAAAAAGAGAAATTTAAATAGCAAATGGTTTTAATAATAATGCAAAGTATCACGATTGTAATGGTCATACGGACAAGAAATACGTAAAACTAACAAAATCAAGCAATTCAGGGTCGCTCTATCGTAATTATAGAAATGATTTTTTAATTGTGTTTATTAATATCGATATAGGAGCACATGAAAAATTTTGTGACTTGTCTATTTATAAAAAATCCATCAATACAGGTTTATCAATACCTATGGTAGAAAAGCCGTTTATCAAATATTGGAATAGTCATGCCATTTGTCATTATTGGAGACGAGGCATTTGGTTTATCGGAAATTTTGATGTGTGCTTATGGAGGACACAGCATAGAATTTTTAACTGTATTGAGTTAGGCAGTTAATAAAATGCATATTTAGTATTCTGGTAATGGATATCCGAACAGAACTTGCAATTGCCATAACAAAAGCATGCAGCGTTTTACATTATTATGTATTCAAACAAGAGATAGATTAGTACATACTAAAACGCATCGAAATTTCGAGATCATTCAAAATCATTTAAAGCGATTACCGAAAGACGGAATGTTCTAATATCAGATAATATGAGAATATAAAATGTAATCGTTAAAAGTCTAGTAAGAAGTCTGATATCGTAAGACATCTTAGAAAAATGAATTTACTGATTATTTATGAATGAAATTTTACTACTATTGCAAGGCAGAGTTGCATTAAAATAGCACGGGTAAAAAGTAATTATTATATGTGAATTGTATATTTAATAAAAATAATTTAGTAATTTTTTTTAAATATTTAGTTAATTTTCTCTTGCACATTATAATTCATCGAATCTTCTATTTTTTTACGTCACGATTACTTTATAACTAAAAATTTCTTATGCGATGTGTATCGACTCAATGGTTTTCCGAAGCAGATTTTGACGTTATTTGATCTATAAAATATACAGGATGTACCTAATTAATGGGTCGTTATTTTAACAAGTGAAATTAGAGCATAAATACAAGCAAAAAATGTCAAAATAAAAATTCCGTTAAAACATTTAAAAAAACAAAAACTTTTAGCAAAATAAATTGTAAATTACGGACCTGTAGCCTCTTTAGCTTGTTGACACTACGAATTAAAGTAAACTATTCTATGAAGTTCAAATTTCTTCTCAGCGATTTGCTGACACTAAAAATAAAAATAAATACAAAATAATGTTATCGGATAACGCGTAGTTAAATTACTATGGTAAATGAAGTTGCTATTCTGCGCATTCTTTTCAAGTATACTAGATAATAATTGTTTGTTACTTGCGTCAATAATTGCACATTCCGTCTAACTGCATTTGCTGTTGCAAAACGTCGATTTTGCATCTCTTGTCTATTATTTATGGGGGTTTTGTATTCACCTTTCACATAGTTTCAGAAAAAAGTCTGAAGGATTAATATCTGGCTTATGGACAGACCGGCGTATAGTGCCGTTTTTTTCAATTTTAACAATCGAAAAATTACATTTAAGAAATCGGCAACTTACATGCGGGGGAGCTCTATCGTGCAGAAACTACATTGTTCTGCGTACATTATATTCTTGCGCAAAAGTTGCTTGTAAAATGACAAGTCGCTTGTAACTCTTTCTGGTAAAATAAACGGTCCAATTAAACTATTTCTTAAAATACCCGCCCAAACATTATTAGAAAACCGTCGCTGAAAGTTACTTTGTTGAATTTCATGCGTGTTGTGAAAATTCAACACTTCATTTTATATAAAGCAAGATTCATCTGAAAATAATATTTTGACACTAAAGTCAGGGTCAAATGCTTCTTGTTGCTGCAACCACTCACAAAAAACAAAGTCGCGGTTCAAAATCAACGTAAAAGTACAAAGAATTGTAGCGTACTATGGGACACGCTAACTGCGCGGTCTATTTCTGTAGTGCTACTTCTTGTCCGATTTTTTACAATTTACAATATCGGCAAAGAAGTATTAAAGTTTTGATTTTATTGAAAATTGCTAGTAATACGTACATGTGGTGGTCTTTCGGAACCAGGGCCTTTGTAGGTAGGAAGAACTTTTTTAGTTTTTCTAAATCCTTGCACATACGCCAAAATAGAATTGAAGACAATTGTTTATTAGGATATTGCTCAACTGACAATCTACGTGTGGCGTGGAGGTTATAATCACACCGCGCATTAAAACAGTATCACTGTTGTACATTGTACATAATAGATATTATAATGTACGAGTACGTTTACACAAATCCCTTAGCATCAATTAAAGAAATCCGTTGAAAAATCGAGACAGAAATAATTCAGATTGTCGAACGTAGTTCTAATTTCTATTATCTGATACTAGAACATTCTGCATTTAATCATCTGAAGTCTTGTTTTGGTCACAACCAAAAATAAACGTAATCGTGTACACAAAGTACATTTTGTTAAGCTAGGTCAGTGATAATGCTAAAAAATTGACATTTTCAATTATTTCATTAACAATTGATTTTGTAGAAGATGAAAAATTAAAGAAAACGATAATCAACACCATAGATCAATACGTTTCACTTACTTTACAGCATTTACACCCATCATTTACCACATAGTTACAATCAACAAAAAATTTCCATTTGTTTAGATAGGACCAGCTTGAAAATTTTAATTGTTATTCTTTAAAAAAAATTTTTTCATTCAAGGCCACAAGGAAACTACTCCTTGAGTTTGTAGTCGTATTTTAGATACACCCTGTATAACTAAGCATTTTAAAAAACCAAACATGTAAGACATGCATGCGAGGGACAATATACACTACGTATCAACTTGACTTGAATGTTTTATCAAGAAGAATATTGAAAACGTTTTAATGTTGGAAATTTTTGTTTTTTTTAACTCTGAACTTTTTATTGTGAAATATTTTGTTGTACGTGATGTCTGTAAGTTTTTTTGGAACTGAGACAATTACATTAATTATGTTAAAAAACGCTTGGTAGTAGATGGTGTATGCTCAACCAAACTTGATTATATATTGAGGGCGATGCACATAATAAAAACCGATTTATGCAAAAGCCAAAAAATCAGGATTATTATCTAGTTTAATTGTTTTTTTATAATTAGAGGTGAAATCATCTGCTACGAAATGTTTAGTTTTTTTTTAATATTTGATGACCTTTTAATTAGCGCTTTTCTAATTTTGATGATTATCTGTGCTAAAGATAATATTGGTTTAGGTAGAACTCTAAATCAATTCAAGCCAAATACAATAACAACCAATAGATTTTTTTAAATTTTAGGTCTATTTACGTGTTAGTTGCTTGTGCGTTTTACATTTTCAAAACTGGATTTGGTTAGGCGATAAAATTATTCTTCTAATGCACTAAAACTTTGGTCGTTACCGAAAACGCCTAATATGATACATGTTTTCTTCTTATGTAAAGCAGTGGATAATTATTTATTCCCAATACAGTACACGATAACTATAATTGTTTTAGTTTTGTGTGGAATTATGCTACGGAAATAAAGTTCCAAAGAAGCGACTTAGATAGTCGATTCTCAATTATAATTATTCAGGATTAACAAAACTTTGGTATTCGCGCGTTATTACATATCACATGAGTATTTCAACGTTAAATCAAAAAATATCGCATCAGTTAATAATTAAGTACCTATGTTATTAAATTTGTAAATTTAAACGTTGTCGATTAAATGCCTATTTGTTTTGGATTTTAAAGAATAATATTATTATGTTTCGATTATAGTCGATTTACATATGCAATTTTACATTCTCATTTTTTCACTTATGGTTTTTTTCATGTCAAACCTCCCATAAAGCATGTTAAATTCTAACAAAAAATTTGTATACAATATTAGCAGTAAGTCTATAAATCATTTAATTGGCAATATTATTTTTTAATTGAATTTGAACAGATAGTTATATGTCAAATTACACATTATATCCTACTGTTTGAAAAAATAGCAAATTAATTTATAGGAAATATAATTTAAAAAAGTAATTAACTTCTAAAATTATTTTTTACAAACAAACATTAATTAAATAAGTTATTTTTCTTCTTCAGTAGACGGCAACACTAACAGAGGACTTAATTTATGTACTATTACCTATGCTGTTACATAATTTAAATCGTGAATTTTATATCTATAACAACTTTTTACGTAATGTATGTAAAGTCTAAAATTCATTAATAAACACCTACGAAACTATAAATATTTTAGTCAAATATTTCAAAAGCATGTATGAAAATATCTCAGAATTCTTAAAAATACTCTTACATTTATAAAAATAGCTTGTTCGGGAAACTACAAAAATCGTGTAAAGAAAAAAGTTTTTTAGTTATTTATGACAAATTAATTAATACATTTTTTACAGGAATAAGCAAGAATGCATACGAAACGTGCATGACATTTTTTTATTTTAAATGAGATACAGAACTTTAATTTTAAAAATAAAAATTTGAACGATTTTAATTACTTTTAGAATAATATTAAGGCAATTATATTAAAGCGTTTCAAATGTATGAAATTGGGTACAGTAAAATAAAATATGTAGAATATTTCGAAACTAATAAATAAGCTACATACTAACGTTACACATTAACAAATTTATACACTTTTAAGAGCTTTAAATGTCTCGCATTTAATTTTATGTACACTGGTGAAAATCTTAAATTATGGTTGACGTTGTGTTTTTCTACAATAAACTCAAAAGTATATGTGACATTATTCGAAAAACAGAAACTAAAGCTCGAATAAATTTTGGTTTATAAGTAACAGTTTTTTTCGTATGCAATTTTTGTTTGATTTCTAAAAGTACCGTAGTATATAGTGTATTAGCAATTCTTACTAAAAATTATTTCAATTTTATTTTTAATGTAAATTGATATCAAATAAAATGGTAATTTATACAGAAGATGTTTCTAGCAATTATAACCACGTGTTAATTCAAAAAACATTTCTTGTTGCAAGTGTTATTATTAGTTTAGTGTTACGTTTGTAATAATTTGATAGAAAACAAATTTCTTTTCTTTTATTAGTTTAAAATAGTTTATATTTAAAGTTTTGGACCTTGCATGTTTTTCCAATGCTGTTTCCTGATCTTTACTCTTTTTTGCTACATTTATGATATATGTTTACACTTTATTGATTTTAAATTTTTTGGTATTATTCTGAACATGTGTGTTTAATATTCATTTGTTACCAAACCTAAGCTCTTGAATAACAACTGAATCTCATAATTAATTTGAAGCTTTGATTACCTAAACGGTCTTATAACTTTTGTTTTTTAATTAAAAAATACAATGTAACACTTACTACACAGTTTGTTATAAACGTTTGCATTATAATAACATATGTGTCTTTAGAAACTTTAAAAACGCATTCTTACTTAATAAAATAGGTATAATTAAGGTCAAATTTATTTATCTTTAAAATAGGCAAATGATTTTAATCGTTTATAATCTTTTTAATATAAAGTAGCATCATTTTTAATTTTTTTTTACAGTTATTAAACAACTGCCCTCACGGAGAAACTGGTTTAGAGGAAGTTTTAATAAGCGCTTAATTACGACTTATATTGCATTCTATTGCGATGGTCGTTTTAATAGCAGCATATTACGGGTTCCTAGTTGGTGTAGACCGGAGTGGGACGAAACTTCTATTTCAGTACAAATAAATTAATTACGGCCATTTGCGCCAATATTTTAATGTTATACTTAGTTACGCATCACCTGGAATGGTACGGAAATAGAACACCACCAGAACCCAGTGTACCTCGGAGTCGTCCTCGACCGGACCCTGACTTATAGGGCCCACGTGGAAAAGACGAAGGGGAAAGTCAGCGCTCGGAACAATATCCTCAGAAAACTGGCCAACACCAAGTGGGGCGCCAACCCGACCACCCTGCGCTCTACTGCACTCGCACTCTGCTACTCCACAGCAGAATTTGCGTGCCCAGTTTGGGAGCGGTCATCTCATGCCAAAAAACTCGACCCGGTGCTCAACGAGAGCTGTCGCTACATCACGGGATGCCTGAAACCGACACCCATCAACAGTCTCTACCTATTAGCCGGTATTGCTCCACCAGACATAAGAAGAAATGTAGCGAGTAGGCGGGAAAAACTGAGGCAACTAGAGGACCCCAGACATCCATTGTACGGCCATACCAACGTCGACAAACGACTAAAATCCCGAAAAAGTTTCATACCCGAGAAACCCCTGGACTCAACAGCTAAAGCAGCGAGGTTGGATTCATGGCGCGAAGGCGTTAAAAACACCGACGCAATCGACGGTACCAGCCTAGAAGTGGGAGAACACCTACCCGCTGGCGGTGATCTGGACTGGACTACGTGGAAAAGCCTAAACCGCCTACGCACTAGAACTGGCAGATCCAAAGTCAACATGACCAAGTGGGGGTAATCCAGCGACAGCGATCTATGCGACTGCGGGGAAAGACAGACCATGGAACATCTTCCGATCTGCCGACTCCTCGACGAAAAATGCACCATGAAGGACCTCACCGCAGCCACCGACAGGGCCATAGCCTGTGCTCGCCACTGGAAGGACATATGAAACTTTTGGTTTAAGGACTCGAGAAGAAGAAGAAGTGCTAAGTTACATTTAATTACCACAAAAACAATTTTTCCAAAAATTAGTTAATCTCATAAATATAAAAAAGACAGTAAAGTGAGACATCAACAAGAACAATTTAAGTTGTTAAACTTTTTTACAAAACAAAAATAATAAAGAATATTATAGGTGTAACACATTTGCTTGATTTTTGATGCAGCTCAGGTCGCTTCGGATGTCTTTTTGATGTACCGCACAAATGCTGATCACTAAACACCGGATGTTCAGGCAAAATGCCTATTTTGTGCTTTAATGCCAATTTTGTCAAAAGCATGTTGATGTATGTAAGAATTAATTTTAAAAATAGCTTGACTTCATAAAAAGTTTAAGAATGCAATTATGTATTAAAAGCAATTGCAATTACTGAGGTCGGGAAATTCTATGTTACCTACATTTACCACTAAGTCGTCAAAATTTCATTAACCCAAACTTGGATTAAGTAATAATCCCTATTTTAAAGTATACAATGCTATCTATATTCTATTCAAAGCAACAATTATATAATTTGAATTTATTCATTGCTTTAACCCGTTTTAGGAATGATGACTTAATGACATTTTAGCACTACCAGATCATTTTCTCCTAGTCACTACGCTTATTTTTAAGACTGTATGTTTGATTTACCGGATATTAGATGTAACTCGTCGATAAGTGATTTATCTACCACTCTAGAACAGTAAGTACATGACAAGTAAGGTGACAACACTTGAAAAGTTTGAACAAAAAATCCTTAGGAAACTTAACAATAAATAAAATTAAAATAAAATAACAAGTTTCAGGAAAAAATGTTTTTATCGTACAAAAAATAGGATAAGCATTACAAACATCAATGTCTCTACCGGTCTTAGACAAGGCTTCATTTCGCTCAGTCCTCAAACATTGTCTTCGACCGGTAAAGTGTTCTTAATACTTTTTTATTATGTATATAAATTTTATTACACTTTTACAACGCACTAATAAAATAACTGCGGATAATATAAAGAATGTTTAGTAGTAAGCAAGTCGCAACATGAAATTATTTTTAAAAATATTCTGTATTTTTTGTCTGTGTGTATTTTTATGATGAAATTATTAATCATTTTTTTAATAGTAAGATGCAATAATAACAATCATAGATCACAATTGATCTTGATGAACTAAAGACTCAGTTATTGTCTCATTCTAGTGTTTTTAAAGAAGTACATAAGTTTAGGTTCTTGGATATGAGAACTTAAAAAAATGATTTCCTTAAGTTTTGATTTGTGCTGTCAACAATATTCTTCTTGCAATAGTTTGGGATGTCACTAATTCATGCAAATGACACACGTAAGTTGCTGTGGCAGGAAGTTGATAGAAGTACAGATAAAGAGAAAAACTCACTTTTAAAAAAGTGACAATTTTTAAAGAAAAATTTAAAATAACATTTTGATTATATTTTAATACTGTTTACAACCAGATGATTCTATGTGATGCGCTTAGAATTATCCAGAATACATTTTTACAATTTTTTTGCATAGAAATTAGTGCGAGGATGTCTACAAAATCTAACACGCCATTCATTATATAGGATGTTTATAAATTTTACTTTGATTGTCAATTTGGCGATCAGGACTTGTTACAGTAGTTTCATCAATTACTTGGTTCAAAAGTACCCGAAAATCAATACGATTTTTTCCCCTTGGTTTGGCGCGAAGTTTGCTGTCATTTTATAGATTGTTACTTTTGTATGACGTTTCTAGCAAAAGCATACATGTAATATTTTTTATTTTAAGACTCGTTTTAACAACGAATCTTTGTTAATTTCCAGTGCTTTTAAAAACATATGTATTCTAGAGCCAGAATGACATTTGAAAAACTTTGACCTACAACTCAGACCATCAAATGAGGAACGGTTCCATCAAGATATCACTAAAGTTTTTAGGGGACGTGGAATGCGAGCATGTTGGTAGGGTACTACTGGTCTTTAGTACAAAAGCTTCTACTTCAGGTTACAAAATAAGACCAACACCAAATGAAGATTTTTATTTCTAATTTTTATCATTTATTCTTTCACTCTTACATTAAATATATTATTTTAGCTTTATTATTTACTTTATATTTATTATTCTTTATCGCTAAAATAATCCTTTTTAAATAAAAATAGGGGGTTAGTTCCCCCAAAATCGGTGGATGATGGGGAAAAGTTTTATTTGTATCAGGAAGTTATTTTACATAAAAATCTGCCGGAATAATGTTAGAACTGGAAGAATTTTTTTTTGTAGACCAGTTATTTAACGGCTTTAAGGAAATAATTATCTGCTTTATTAGTTTATACGGAGCACTAAATTTGTGCAGTTTGATCTTTGATAGTCTTAAGTTGCTGATTAAGTCATATTTATTACTTTTACGCAATAATGCAAACATTTTATTAAAATTTTAATGTTCATGGTGCATTGGACTCTTAATTGTTTCCAGAAAACTAGATTAATTTAAATATAGAATAAACTCGTCCTTCATAAAGTCTCTTCAAGGTCTTGTTTAGATCCCTAATTAGATAGTTAGGAACGTGTCCAATACTTACACAACATACTTTTTTGTAATAATAAACAGGATGAAGTACTTTAAGTCTAAATATAGTTTTATTCGAATTTTATACTTAAACATATTTAAAGAAAGAATCTTTAGTTTAGCAACCAAATGCTATTTTGAGACAACCTACTCATATTTAGAAGGCGGCGAAGACCTGTATTTAAAATAAAGAGTGTATTTAAGCGTACAAGAGTAAAACCGTAAATTCTAGTAAACATATTTATTACAACCACACCGAATAGAAATTTCAGAAACTGTAGGTGCTACAAACAAACTAATATTTTCTTTATTGCGTTTCGACTAACACACTTGTGTAATTTTTTTATGTGCGTCAAAGGTAAGGTCAATAACATTCTCAAAGTAATGATCTTTAAAAAAAATTTATCTTTACTTATTTTTATTTTGGGTTTAATATTCTCATAAATAAAATAGATAACTAAAGAGTGGATGAACCGTTCCAGATGCTATAAAAAAAGATTTTGCATTAAATTTCAACACAAACAATTACACGTGTTTTTAAACATTTGTTATTTTTTACGTGTTGCTAATTGTTTTATTATTAATATTAGGGCGCAATGTTTGCTTAAATTTTGGCTGCTAAAACAAAATCAAAATTACAGTTTAGCTTTGTCAAACGTACACAAAAATGCAGTTGCTGCAATATAATTTGGAAGAATCTTACAAAAACCATTTGAATTACAAAACTCTCACAATATACGGTTTGTGTTATGTACGCAGGAGATGCGAAAATAAATTGTAATAACAAATACAAGTATGACAAATTTTTAAATTTACGCCAAAAGAGCAAACTTCTATTTATAAGCAGCTGATTGTGTTGAAACCTTATGTTTTCTTTTATTATTTAGCGAATCCTTAACAGTTGTTAAATAGTTATTATTCTAAAATTTGGATAAATATATATTGTGTTCTTAAACTGATAATTAAGCAAAAATTACAGAATGGTAATGGTTTTTAGCAGTATCTTGCTCAGTGCCGGTGCCAGGTTATTTAGCGCCCTAGGCAGAACTTATTAAAACGCCCCCTTTCATACTAATTTTAAAAAAATATGTAAAACAAATTTAAAGTGACATATTAATTTGTTAAAAATTGCATAAACGTTACAAGTAGACTACAAAATCAAAATTTAATTTTACGTGTTTTCTTCCTCGCAAAACTTTCTACTAATTCCTTCAATTCTAGTGTCGAAGCGTAATCACATTCTATTGAAATTGTTGCTAAGTGCACGAGTCTGTTTTGTGACATCGTTGAACGCAAGTAAGTTTTAATTAATTTTGATTTTGAAAAACTGCGTTCTCCACTAGCCACGGACACTGGAAGTGTTAATAGTATTCTCAAGGATACAACAACATTTGGTACACAATCTTCCAATTTTTGTTGTACTATATAAAGAAGCACATCTGATCGTAACATAAGTTTTGGAAGCCTTCGAGCTACTACTTAAAGCTCATTGCAAAGATCATAAGCATCAATATCCTTATTAGCGTTATGCGTCAAAGACGTTTCCAAATGTTTACAGTCAGTAAGTATATCCGCATGTGTCTTTTTGTTGATATTGGATATATCATAAAGGAAACCAAATAGAATATTATGTTGTTCTAATTGTTGGAATCTCTCTTCAATAGACTGTATAGCCATGTCCAAAATAGTGTAGTAGAATTCTACTTTGAATTTCTGTTTAGGATCTTGTGGTGCCTCGTCTTGAGCTTCATATTCAAACTGCCGTTTATGTAACCTTCTTCTACATTCATCGGGCTCAAATTTCACTTCTGTTTCTAATTCCTTTGCAATCTCGGCAGCATCAATTAAAACTTGTTCAAAACCATCATCACTTCTACATTTTAACAGATAATTTTTAGTCACTTGAAGTTGTTTTGTAGCTGAATGTATATCAGAATTCTCTTTTTGTAGTATTTTGCTTGTAACATTCACTTCATTAAGAATGTTATACCATGTGACAAGGGATACCATAAACTTGAATTTACAAATTGCATCGACAAGAGCCTTTGCGTCCGTTCGGGAAGTATTACCACATGAATTATTTAGTCTTGGGTCATCCAAAATTTCTATTAAAGCATCATATATTGCACCAAGCTGAAACCTTATAGG
This sequence comes from Aquatica leii, assembly GCA_035610365.1. NCBI lineage: Eukaryota > Metazoa > Arthropoda > Insecta > Coleoptera > Lampyridae > Aquatica > Aquatica leii. Next base: position 56,535,723 of record CM069432.1, read on the forward strand.
CTTTAAAACATCAATCCTACTTTCCCATCTTGTGTTGCTTAACGGTTTAACTGTTAAATCCACGACATGGCTAATAAACACATGCCAACGTTGAATCGATGCAGAAAAGTAATTATAAATCTGTTGAACTAAACTAAAGAAATTAATCGCTTCTAGGCAACATTTACAGGCATCATTGACAACTAAATTTAAAGAATGTGCATTGCAGGGAATAAAAAAAGCTCGCGGGTTTATGTTTAGAATTCTGTTTTGTGCACCTTTTTCTTTTCCTTTCATATTACTACCATTATCATACCCTTGTCCACGGAGATTTTCAATTTGTAATTCCATTTGCTCAATCTTTTCAATCAAAGTTTCTGTTATGAATGCCCCAGTAGTTTCGTCTAATGGAATAAATCTTAGAAAGTGTTCTCTTATTATTACTGCAGGCTCGAACATCTCACTATCTAGCGGTTTGATGATATCAACAAAACGTATAATCATAGTCACCTGTTCAATATGACTAACGTCTGGTGTGCAATCCAAAATAATTGAATAATATTTTGCCGATTTCACAAGTGACAAAATTTTATTTTTTATACCTCCTGCTAGGATCTGCATAAGTTCATTTTGAATATCTTTTCCCAGGTAATGAACCATAATTTCTTGATTTTTGACCCTGCGCAAATGTTCGTTCATTACAGGGTCAAAGAGGGCTAGATATTCTACAAATTTCAAAAAATTACCGTTGTTGTTATTGTACAACTTTTCATTTATTCCACGAAATGCTAAGTTTTGAGTGGCAAGTACTCTAATCAAAGCGATCAAACGTTCCAAAATTTGCCGCCAATATTGTTCTTATTCTTTGATACTTTGCTGGTTAATATTATCAATTGTTTTTTCTTTGGATATACGCACATCAAGTTGTTTCCAGGTCTGAAAGTTGTCTAAATGGAAAGTATTCCTTTCATGTGAAGATAGAATTGCTCCAATATTTTTCCAGTCTTTTGATCCTGATTTTTCTAGGATTGACGAGCTGTTTTTATTAAATAACTTGCAGCAAAAACAAAAAACCGCATCTTATATAGTCGAATACATCAACCATGTACAGTATACTTCTTCACCATTAGCTAGTTTTCTTTTATAGTGAATTGGAGAAAATCTTCGATTTTTGGAATCTGGGAAAATTATATGTAATAATTTGATGTGGTGGATTTTGTAATAAAATCAGTCAGGCCAGTTTCCCGGGTCATTGTAATCTATGTAATTAATCGTGGTACTGGTACTGCCACTACCAATTGAATCCAGTACCACTACCGTAGTGGTACTGGATTCAGTTTCATGAGAGCATTCGCTTTGTATTATATTATCAGACTCTGAAACACCTTCTTCTCTTTTATTTTCTTCTTTTTTTGAAATACCTTCATTCGCATGATCGGACATATCTTGTTGTACATCTGATTGTCCTACACATCTATCCAAGTCGCTAATGGCGTAAACATCATGACTTCATTTGAAAAACTTTAACAGTCGACCACTTTGCTTTTCACGCTCTTGAGCTCTGAGAGTTTTGCGCTTACGATTTTGAAATCCCGATGGCTTTTTTGATGACATTTTAAAAGTAATAACACACCACTATAAATAATATTTAAATATTTGAATACAACATAGTGATATTTGCTATTAAACTTACCAGCAAAGAAGTGGGTAATGTTGAGTCGTATGAAACTTAACAAAATAAAATTTACTGCACGTAACTTCACTGAATCAATTATTTTTCTAATAATGCACAATATTACACTTATCAGTAAAACACTGTCAGTGTTACACTGAGCAATTATAACTTTTGCGCTGTTGTTTTGCAGGTGGGGGCGGTACAGAATAGTATTGTGTACACGCATTTTTAATAAACTCAATCTTGATGTGCCGCTCTTTCACTACCGTTGTGAGCGCTAGTATGTTTACAAACATTTCCAGCAAGTAAATAAATAGTGCAGACATAAAACATCTTAAGATAATGTTTCCATATTATGAATTGAAATAATTTTTATTTATGTTTGGATCACGTTCGCATGACTACGAGACTATTTTTATTTCGTTGGGTGCGATAAAAATGGTGGTACACAAACAATAACATCCAGAAGTGCGTTCTCGGAAGAGTTAAAAATCATAATTGCACGTGTTTTTGAACGCCGCGTTATGCGCTAGAGCGATCTCTAAATCAACATTAAAACTAGATAACCATCTGAAATGTTCGAAATTAAAAAAATTATATTAAATACATTATTTTATTATATTACTCTGTCTATAGTTTATATAATATAATAAAAGTTGGTTTTTAATAATGGCGATTACACATTTTTGCGCCCCTATGGATAGCGCCCTAGGCGACCGCCTAGTTCGCCTTAATCGTAGCACCGGCCCTGATCTTGCTTCACGTATGACGTTGTTCGCTACTTTGAACGTTAAGGTTACTTCTAACCGGCGCACTGTCGTTTCACTTCATAGAGCGATTTCCCAAAAATGCTTTACGGCGATGTCATTGTAGATGTTAAAAATTGTTACTATAGTAAAGTACACATACTAAAGTATCATTTAGCAAGTTTTTTTTATTGTTTGAAGCTTCCACTGCGGTTTACAGCACTTTGCAATTGATCGTTTCGATTACTCCCGAAAAAGCTCAGCGCGCGTGCATTGAAAGAGCAGAGAAATAAGTTAATAATATATGAAATTGTACTAATGTGTTTTATATCACTGTAATGAGTGTTTCTTCTACTTTTTGAACTGCAATTTTTAGTTAAAAAATGCATTAGTTTATTTTATAGAATGCTTTCTTCGTGCCCGTGTTAGAAATGAAATAACTACCCAAACAACACATTGGTACAAAAAACGTCTAAATGTCCGTCTAATAAACGTTAATAACGCGTTTAAAAACGTTTTAATGTCTAATAAACGTCTATTAGCCGGACATTTAGACGTTTTTTGTACCAATGTGTTGTTTGGGTACTTTGACTAAACTTTTAACTACCGGCAGGGTTTACCTAAGCCAAACTAGTTACCACATCTGAAAGGTAATATATCTACCTATAAAATGCACTGCAATTTACACTGAATTTCATTGCATTTCTATATGAAAATTAAGGAATTCCGAACTGATGCGTATTATGAATTACTATTTTCTAACCCATAACGTAATTGTTTCCAGTATACTTTTTCAATAACAGGAATAAAATAAAAGTCTATGTACGTTTGCCAAAGTACATTATAATTACTACAAAATGTCTAGAAATAAATTTATACATTATTGCTTATATTGCTATTGTATGGCGCACACATAGAAATATCTTATCTATTACACTTTGCTGTTACTTGTAGCATATACCGCATATAATATCGTAAAACACTTCTAAATAATAAGGTAAGAGATACCATAATCAACCACTACATTATTTGTTATTGCAATAATAGATAACATTAAAACAACCAGAAACCCATATTTGTCATTATTTTTCTATTTGTATCCAAATATTGATATTATTTTTGATTTAACGAGTATAAAAAGTGACACAATACGTACGTATTATTAGTTGTGCAGAAACCTATACTACATCAAGCATCGTTTTCAACCGAAGTTATGCATTTTTTCTTCATATTAAAACAAAATAAATTTAAACCATGGTGGGCTCTATAAATATTAATAAACGTTAGTTATGTGTTAATTTCATTAAGCATCGAAAGCATATAAGTACAGCGCATAAATACATTGAAGAAAAGCTTTCTGCTTTAACTGAAGCAAATTACACTTGCGTTATTGTAAAAATTCAAAAATATTTGTTTACCGGAATTCCTACAACGATGAAATAAAGCCGGAAGATCCAAAGACACATTTTTGATAAGATATGCTGAGTGGCTTAATGCAAATTACGCTGTACAGTTTGATGCAAAGGAGGCGCCATCTACATCATCTGTAAGTAAACGAGGAAGACCATGCAAGGATTATGAATTATCATCGGAAAGAAGCCAACACAGAAAAGCCGTTAGACTATTTCGATAATCTGAACTGGGTCATATTCACCAATCTTATGTACAAAGACTAAAACCAATCGGAGAACCTAAACATTCCATTGTTGAGCAACTACGTTCTATGTTGACGCAAGTCTTGGATGCGCTTCATAAGAATTTAATGGAAGAAAAGCTGTCTTTGGTGCTTTATTCTAATGACGAAGCTCTGGCAATGTTACTAGATTTGGATTTAACTAAATAACAATATGAATAATACCTTGAAAAATGTGTTACAGCTAAAAGCCTTAATTTTTTTCCAGCATACAAGCATGTGCTAGAAGCGAAAAAGCTGTGCTATTCGGATAACGTGGAAATAACCGATGTAAGGGCAAAAGTAAAATTGCAGTCTCTTTTAGATCAGCGAATTACTAGATTACTAATGCTTGATGTCATTAATCTCTCTGCTGAAGCAATACTGATTTTATACAGTAAGTGGGAATGTGATGGTTCGTCTGGACAAAGCGAGTAGAAACAAATAATTTTGATGAAATTTTATATTATATTGCAAACTATGTCGTGTGGTAGGAAGGAAAATGCAAGAAAATGTGGTGAGTACACACGCTCCACAGCTGAACTCTATGTGAACAACTACAACTGGTACTATATGCCATCTTCAGTTCACAAAATTTTAATTCACGGAGGGAGCATAATTGGATATAATTCAATCATACATTTTGGGCAGCTAACTGAAGATGCTGAAGAATCAAGAAATAAGGATTATAAAAAATTCAAACTGCACCATTATAGATAATATTCGAGATTAGCTACAAATGAAGATGTTTTCCATACTTTGCTATGTCCATCTGATCCATTTATAAGTAGTCGTAGAAGACAACCTAGACAAAAGCACATAGAACTCGATGAAGAGGGATTAAATTTACCAGAGAACGATGAATGACGTTACGTCCTTTTATTTTATTCCCCAATTAATATTTTCTTTTTTACTTTTTACTATAGACAATGTTTTAAACAGAATTACACTTCATAGTCAGTAGCTTTTGATAGATATTCATATATTTACTTGTAAATTAACGTTTATTGTATTTATAATTATCCAAAGTTGTTATTTTCAAATTTGTAACTTTGTCAATGAGATTCGTGCACTTTAAATTGATTACGTTTATAATTTTTGCAAGCTCATGCATCTTGCTCAAACTTAAATTTAGCGGCTTGATGTTATCAGTTTAAAAATAGTGTACTTAGACGTTGTCATAATGTTAATGTGTGTAAACAACATGTAATTTTTAGACATCATAAGAATGACCGCTGTTTTTTAACTGTAGTATTGGTATAATTACATCGGTCTTCTAGAACAGTTTCTGTAGCACTGGCCAAAAATAAGGAACATTTCAATTAATAGGTATTGATTAAAATACATAAAGAAAATTTAAGTTAAACAAACAAAATACCATAAAACTAACAGTAACTTCAACAGAAACAACACTAATGATAGCGAAATGACAAAACAAAAAGACGCTAAAAAGCAAATTTGAAAACCGTTTACTAAAATTAACTATATTAGGAAGTTAAAAATATCTTTAAAATATATCTTTTTTGTCATAAAAGGGACAATTTTGCATAAGTAAACGTCATAAAACATTTATTTTAAACGAAAAAATTGTTCTAGCAAGTCAGATTTAGAAAATTTGTTACTAACTTTTTTTTAAATGTTTTTCTTTCGGGTAATTTTTTTTCCAGAGATTTTTTCCGTGTTTTTTTTCTTAGATTTGGATAATTACGCGTCGAGTTGTAAGACTTTCTTGTTGGTGCTATATAAGAATGACCTCCAATAATGAGATCATAGAAAGAACACATCTTTATTTAAGCGATTACTGCGGTGTACTTGATACAACTTTTTTTTTAAATTTCCAATAAATGTATGTGACATGACTAACGGTTATATTTTCAGTGCATAAATAATAAAAAAGTAAAAAAAATGATACCCAAATCTCAAAAAAGTTCATATTTAAAAAATGAATAAAAGAAATTGGCCTGAACGCGTTATTACTAATCAATTAAATGTTATAAAAATAATAAACAGTCAGCTTTTTATTAGGTATCAGTAACACAATTTTTCAAAACAATTTCGTTTTCTAAGAAATTGCTAAAATTGTATTTTACAGGTTGGCTTACTTTTAAAACATCGATGCCAGAATTTCATAGATCCTAAAATAAATATCCCAAGAAAAACGGTTTTTACACTAATTAGCATTTAATTAATAGCGGTCTTTCAAAATATTTATGCCATGGCACATGGGACACCTGTGCACAATATGTTGGAATGACCAACTGTGTTTATACAACATTGAGTTTTATAAATGTAAAATGATGCATTCATTTCTCTTGTGGTTGGTTTATTTCACATCGCGTTATGATTGAGTTGCATTTATATTTCAAACTGAAAATTGTATCCAAATTAGTACCGGTTATTGTTTTGTAGTTTATCACATCTTATTTTAAGAAAATACTTACGTATAATACGTATTTAGACTACGCATGCATATATTACATAAAACAAATTAATTATATTACTGTTTGTTCAATGTTTTTGTTAACACGGGCCCTATAATAGCGAAGGCTTCCACGGCCGGAATCTATACTAACATTAGAATGTCTTCCGGGTTTGGACCGTGTCATTGTTGTTGTAACCGAAGTTGCCAACGTTTCGCCAACTTTCGTAAGGGGCTTCATCAGGGCGTGAGATAAATCGGAAAACTCAAACAAACAACCGAAATCTAACTAAGAGCTTCTCAAAAGTTAAGTTATCCATTTGTGAAACAAGCCATAATCTAAACTCTGAAAAGGTAAGAAAGAAAACGATAACTTGAAAAAGCAAACGAAAATCTAACAAAGAACCACTACCGAGTTAGGTAATCAACTTGTGAACCAAGCCAGATTCTAACTCCGTAGAAGTGACTTAAGAAGAAATAGACTCCGTGTATAAAGGAAAAGGATCGTCACAGATGGTTAAGCTCGACTCTGATTGGGTTTCGGTTGAACCAAAGAGGGGATAGCTCGAAGCCATGATCGCGATTGAAGTAATTGGGGTGTTTGATGATTTCTATGCTTTCTCGGAATTTCCTGTTGAAAAAGAATGCAGATTTGGCAATCAACGAAACATTATCAAAATCTATCTTGTGATCTGTAATAAAATGATTTGATAATGTTTCGTTGATTGTCAAATCTCCATTCTTTCTCAACAGGAAATTCCGAGAAAGTATAGAAACAAAACCTGAAATTCTACATCTTCATTTGTTGTATGACCATTTTCATAAGATTTTGTCTTGTATTTGGGGCTACTACTTGCTTCAAAGTGTGTTATTACGTTGCCAAACGCCCTTGGTTTTCGATGTCAGGCTAAAGGATGTTTTTGCTTGTAAATTCTGGACTCCAGTAGACAGTTTCTATCAGCCTGTTCCAACGTGTACACCATGTTTATTAATTCTTCATCGGAAAAATTCATTTTCAAACTTAGCGTTAAGTAAATAAACACAGAACAATAAACAAACAACGATAAATTATAAACTATAAACACCAAAATAATATAAAAATTATATGCTAACTTTCCCTGCAAAAAAAATTAATTTTGTTGTTTAAACGTCACTGCGCCAATGACATTTTTTTGTGTCTTGTTACCGAACTATGACGTCATCGACAGTTTTTTTTTTAAAGGCAACCCATATTTTTTATTATGTTGTGGTTTTGGTACAAGAACTAAACGTGATGGTCTTACGGAATAGTGTATTTCTCGACGAGACCCTTTTTTATCTCGACAGCACAGTAAATCGGCAGAACTGTAGATAAGTATTAGATCAAATAGCATCGACGAACTAGAGGACACAAATTCGTAACGAAACGCGGACAATTCTAGGCGATATTCTTGGTAAGGTTCTTCAGGAGTTTCAGTAGCGGATGGGATATTGTCAACAAATGCTTAGAGGTCACTTTGAACATTTACTTTGATTTTTTGTTGTACATCTCTGATTTTATTATTCATTATTATTTTGATTTCTTGTAGGTTAGTCGTTGATTGTTGATATTAATTTTAATAAATTTTGTTAGTCGTTGATTGTTGATATTGATTTCAATAAATGTTGTTGAGTTTTCGAAACTAAATCATTTGGCTCTAAATCTTTTTAGAATGCTTGATATTAAGTAGACAAATATCCAGTGCACTAAATTAAAACACTAAAATGGTTGATCCACCAGATAAGTTTTACTGACATTTTTGAAACTTTGGAACCGAATGTACCACTAACATTTATCTCTCGCATTTTTTTGACATTTTCGTAATCGGAAAAATGAAAAATATGGGTTACTATTTAAAAAAAATGTCGATCGCGTCATAACTGGAAATCAAAACTCTAAAAAATGTCAATGGCGGAAAAAAGTGACATTTAAACAAACAGAATCGACCTGCCCGAAGAAATTTTTTCAAATTTTACCATTTAGACAATAATGAATTTATCCCATACTTTACGAGCTTGCTGTATGTATTTTTAATGATTACAAGCGTTTTTATTGCTACATTTCATTAAATTAAAATAGAATTTATTTGTTTAGAGTTTTCACTTGATTGATCTTTTATGAAATTTAGCATCACAAGTGGCTAAAGTAAGATTGCCTAAGAATTTCACTTTCGATGTTTTGTAATAATAATTAACTATAAGTGACTTGCAAAAATTGGATTCTTTTTCATCTTAAAATTAAAATAATTGACGAGGTTTAAATGTTTATGTGAACCTTTTATAACTACCGCTTATAGATTTATATCGACGGGTGCGACGAAAATTAATTTTTAGAAAATGTCGGTAAAATTAATTTGAACATTTAGCATAACACAAAAATTCCATATCTAAGTATTACAATCTTTCGTAAGCTTTTAGTAAGCAATTTGACACTTAATTGTTTATAAGAAGTGGTTATTAATTTGATCAGTAGTTTAGAAAAAAAACTATGATTTGCGTGTAAAAAAAACAATGATTACAATTAAATTAAACCGAAAAAGTATTGTCAGCAAAAGATTCTAAAAAGAGATTTTATCAGGGTTAGCTTTTAAAAGAAAACTCTAGAACAATATTTTATTAAACTAAATATATGTATAAAATAAAATTGAACCGTGTATTTATTCGAATTCACCTTACTTCAACCACAGAAATTAACGATTCATAGAAACGGTGCTACGTATGAGGAATTGCACTAACTTTACGCAAAGATAACAGGCTTTACACTTTTTTATTGTTATCGATAGGTAGTGAACGATTATGATTATAAGCGACTTTCGGCTTAGACCGCGTCGTAATTAAACACCCAAACTTTTTAGGCTTGGTCCCAGTCTCTCCTTGAAAGCCAAAACAAGAAGTAGAACTTGGCCTTTGCCGTATTGTCGTTTGTAAACCCAAACAAACTGACGTTTTGCAAGACATTGCAGCTTTAATCTTCAGAGTGGTAAATGTCACTGAAGAACAAAGTGTAAGTCTGACTGGAGCCTAGTTAAAACTTTTCAAGTTTTGTCATCCAATGCTATTTGGTTAAATGTTTGCTTTAAGTATCCTCAATTTTATTTCTGTACTCTTCATCCTCTACCTAATATCCACAGCAAACTTTACAGACATCTTTTTTTGGGTTTAAAAAAGCTTATATTGAAGTCATTATTGAATAAATCTTAATATTGTTTACTGGTTGCAATTTGACCTCTATTATTTTTTTTGATCCATTTGCGTGCAATCCATTTTTTGTATATTCGAGTCGCTTTGATGATACATAAGGTTTAATCATTAACAGACATTATACATTATAGAGATTGCTTATTTTTCTTTTTTTTTGTTTTTTTCTTTATTTTATTTGTATGAGTCAGGTCCAAATTCTGTAAAGGTTTAAGTTTATTGTCTAGCTAGTTTTTATTATTGCTCTTTTTTTTTTTATTATAGTACTTAGAGTTGATCTATTTGTTTGATGATCTGTCAGTATTTTGCGTTTTATTTTGCTAAACTCAAATGAGTTCACATTATCAAAAGAGGGATCCGAATTAGTAGTTTTCTGAGACAGGTACTTACTCATCTGAAGATCCGCCTACAAAATCATTAAAATCTGGTGAAGTCAAAGAACAACAAGGCAGTTCATTACTTACCCTCAAAGAGCAGCGAACATTCTCCTCTCTGAAAGACGCGAAATCTAAAAAGTAAATAAATAACATTTGTAAACAAGCTTATTAAACAATACACAAATCAGTTGTTTGTTTTAGTGTAATTCACCGTTCATCGTGACTCTTTTTTAAAATACTAGTGAAGTAGTGAATATTTATTAATGATTTGCATCAGCACTGAGATTGATAAGCATTACAACTCAATTAAATACTTGTCACGTTAGATGTGGTAGAAAATCCAAAAAAATTGACTTAATAAAAGGCTATAAGTCATGGCATCAGTTGACATTCAATTAAAAAAATCATAAAACTAGAAATATTCCGTCCATATAAAAATCACTTATTACAAGAATTAAGACAATTTTGATTGTAGAATTGAATTTTATTAAAATGGAACCAAAAAGCCAACTTTGTCAACCATATTTGGTTTTATGACAGGTCTATATCTTGTTTAAACTGTCTAGTATCGTTCATACGAGACCAGCTCAGCTCCACATTGGATAGGGGAAGTTCACACTTAACGACAACAAAAAGTCAGTATTCGGTGCGGCATTTATAGTGAACACGTGATCCTATTTTATAAACGGAAATTTGACGTTTGGACGGTATTTATTACTCTTGTAAGAAAACATTGTTATATTTATAGATGTATATCTTATTCCCGAATAATCATAATAAAGAATAAATCATGGAATATATAGAATACAACACTTTTTTATATTTATATTCTTAACTGTTAGAAAGTAGACTGTGAGCACCTTAAACAACAAAATTTCGTACAAAAATTTAATTCAATACTTTATTTTACGGTAATTAAATAAACTTAAATATTGTAATAATTTATTAGAAAATGTTATTTTATAACTCGATACCTGGAAAACAGTTAGCCTTAGTCATGTGATGAGCTATACCATTTTTGTTTAAAATTTTGAAATAAACTTAAATATTGTATAATATAAAAGGCGTTTGATTAACAAAAAAGTAACTTGGTTTTCTGTGATTTTTTGGGATTGTAATAAATTTTTAAAAAGTCTGAAACCTTTGTGTTTACTATTTTTGCTATCGATGTTTTTATAAGGATTAATCAACCGTTTCCATACCTATCAGCGACGCTGTATATTTATAAAATTAGAAAGAAAACATAACTCTTAGAAAACGACGCACAGTTGTATAGTTATTCTTAACAATATTGTGATGTGATGTCTAATATTTTTAAACATTTTTATGTATGTTATTGTTCTTTAAATGTTTTTTAAACGGTAGAACCAATCAAAGAACACATAATAAATGTATACATTAAGTCAAAATGAAAGACATACTAGAATTAAATCATTGTGTATTATTATCATTATTGATGAAATGACACCTTATGCTGCTTTCATAAGATCTATTGTACATTTTAAATTGATTTTCAATCAAAAGTAATTCTGTTTTACTTACTAATTTATTATGTTTTTGTTTACTTTTGCTTGAATGTGCGTTATATACCATTATTTAACATTAACTTATTCTGATTAATTTAGTTTATTTATTGTAAACTTTATTGGAACCATTGAGGTATTGACTAAATCACACTGTTTATGATGCCCAACACTTAATTTACAATGGATACAAAGCTTGGATAAGCGCAAAATAGGTACATACAGGGTGGATCTGAGTATTGGGTTGTTATTTTAGTAGATGAAATTAGAGCTTAAATACAAGCAGAAAATGTCAAAGTAAAAATTCCATTAAAATGTTTAAAAAAATCAAAATTTTTAGGAAAATAAATTGTAAATGACGGACTTGTAGTTTCCTAAGGTTGTTTACACCACGAATAAAAGTAAACTGTTCTAAGAAGTGCAAATTTTTTCTCAGCGATTTGCTGACACCAAAAATAAAAATAAATACAAAATAATGTTATCGGATAACGCGTAGTTAAATTGCTGCGGTAAATGAAGTTGCTATTCTGCACATTCTTTTTAAGTACACTAAATAATAATTGATCGTTACACGCGTAAATAATTGCACATTCTGTCTAATTGCATTTGCTGCTGCAAAAAAATCGATTTTGCAGTTCTTGGGTATTATTTACGGGGGTTTTGCATAGTTAACCTTTTACAAATCTCCAGAAAACAAGTCTAATGGGTTAATATCTGTCATACAGGCTGATCAGCGTCTAGTGCCGTTTCTTCCACTTCAACGACCCGTAAAAATTATATATAAGAAATTGCAAACGGGGCGACACATGCGGAGGAGCTCTATCGTGCATAAACTACATTGTTCTGCAAACTTTAAGGGGTAAATCAGCAAAATCTTGCGCAAAAGTTTCTTGTAAAAGTGCAAGTCGCCTTTAAGTCTTTCTTGTAAAATAAACGGTCCAGTTAAACTATTTCTCAAATACCCGTCCAAACGTTAATAGAAAACTGTTACTGAAAGTTACTTTGTTACTCATCTGCAAAATAATATTTTGACACTAAAGTCAGGGTCAAAGAGTTTCTTGTTGTTGCAAGCACTCACAAAACTCAAGTTGCGGTTCTAAATCAACGTCGGTTAACTGTTGGGCATGATAAGGATACAAAGAATAATTCATTAAAAGGCGATGTAGTGTACTATGGAACACGTTAGTTGCGCGGCCTATTTCCCTAGTGCTAATTCGTGCCCGATCTATTACAATTTAAAACATTTGCACATACATTAAAAAAACAAATACATATTAAAGTTTCAATTTTATTGAAAAGATTTGTTCTTCTTTCGTTGCTAATAATACATGGAGTGGTTTTTCTCAACCACGGCCTTCAAAGGTAGTGAGAACACTTCTAGTTTATCTAAGTGTGCAAAGGCACAACGCCAAAATAAAATTTATTGAAGGCAAGTGTCTATTAAGATATTACTCAACCCACAATCTACGTATGGTGTGGAGGTTATAATTATACCCACCGTACATTGAAATAGTATCACTGTTGTACATAATAAAGAATATTTAAAAAAATATTATGAAGCATGAGTACGTTTACACGAATTACATATAGCATTAACTAAAGATCTTCGTTAAAAAATTGAGACATAAATAACTCAGATTGTCGAACTCAGTTCTAAGAAAGTTGCATTTGCATTTAATTATTTGAAGTCTTGTTTTGGTTACAACCAAAGATAAACGTAATTGTGTACACAAAGTACATGTTGTTAAGTTAAGTCAGTAATAATCTGCTTTAATTAATTTATTAACAATTGGTTTTGTTTTACAGATTCATTAAGAGTTTGTTTCATGCAATTGCGAATGTCTTCAACAACAGCTGCAGTAAGTGCAGTAAAATTTCATTACAATAACGGTGTCCGGTTGCCCACAGAAAATACAAATATTGATAAATAGTTATGATAATAATTGCTTCAAAATATAAAAATAGAGAATAAAGAAAACAAGAAAAAATATTAATAACACAATGTAGAATGATCTTTGAGAATGTTACTAAATGGTAACAGTACCAACCTAAAGCAATGTTCATGTAAGCGTCATAGGTCGCCTGTGAAACGTTTTAATGAAGTCCTTGTAGTATATTGTGTATACTCGTAGGAAATAAATGAGTGGCCATTAAATGTTTTGATAATTTTTTTGAAGCAAGCCAATTTATCGGAGTTGAAAGGAATAATCTCAATTGGGCAGGTACTATAAGCTTTATGTATAAAAAACACCAACACCGCAAGTATAGCGTTACAAGATTTTTGACAAATTTAAAACTGTAAATTACTCATCATTTATTAGACTTACGTATCAGGAAGTATTATCAGAAGTTAAATTGAATGATCTTCATTAAATAACATATAACGCAGACATAAAAAGACTTATCATAAAACATAAAAAAATGTTTAGGGTAAATGGTGTGGGTATTTATGTAATAGATAACTATCTATACCATTTAACCTTAGCAGTTTATATTACAGATAAATAAATATCTACGCCATTAACTTTAAAGAATTTTTAATATAAAGAGTTGTGTATCATTTCTGCGACATTTTTAAGTTATATTTACCGGATTAATTAGTTTTTGTAAATTGTTTTTATGGAAATTAAGTGTAACGTACCAGTAAGTATAACTGTAAAATGTTGGTGCGGCCGTAATTGATTAAGTTTGGATTATATTTTAATCATAATTTATACTCATACTTTGGGCTTGCTTGATTCTGATATAAATTGCTCCATAGCAAAATCAGAAAGATGGTGCCAACTTCGGTCTAAAAAAATAACACTTTTAATTTTATTCAGATAACATAGTAAAGATATAATACTCAGCTTGGAAGATTGTTTTAAACGTCAACAAAAAGTATTTTTAAGTGGATGCGATTCTATAGAAATAACAGGTTTTTATTGAAAAGGTAACTTCATAACCATAGGTGGCATAGACATAGAACAGATATCAACAGCGCGATTCATATGCTTCTGTACTCTGTAGGCACAAAAAGAAGATAACAATTTTAGAATGGTGTTGCCTTTTTATATTCTTTAGCATATTTGAAATAGAAAATTATACCTGCTACAATATTTTTTCTTTGAGAGTCAGATTTTCATATACAAGAAACAATAAATTTTTTTTTTTAACATTTGTGCTCGTAATACATATAGGGTTGCTGTGTCAGTCTTGCAAGGATTAATTTGTCCCATATATGGTCACATGCCGTTTTATTATTTATCAATTGGAACCATAATTGCCCTAAATAAAGACATTTAATTCCAAACTATTTGTATTCAATCAAGAAAGCTTTTTTTTTGCTTTTACGTTACATGTCTGTAAACAAATATTATAATTATTGTTTTTGTTACAGTGAGGAAGCCGAATTACTAGCAAGAGCATTAGGATGTCGTCTTTTGCGTACTTCTGTAAAAGAAGACATCAACGTTGCATCTGTCTTTCGACACCTAGCAGCACGTTGTCTCGCAGAGTTGCGAGATACTCGTGACGATTATTATTCCACCCCTAACGGCCATCAACCGGTTACCATCAGTAAGTGTGCTTAAAAATAAAAATTCATAATCGTATAAAAATGAATTACCGCAAATATCTATTGGGCAAAAACTCAAATTGATTTTGGCAAGTTTTTAAAATCATGTACGTTGACGGTTTTATTTAAATTTTCTTTAGTAGGTACCTTGAAATAAAGTTCAGGTGCATATTGCATACATCGAAAACACTCAAAAAAACTGTGCCAAATTATTATTATTCGCAAAGTTGCAACAATATGTATTTTATGACATTCATTCTTGTCAGTTAAGTGTTTGAACGTGTGATTTGCCTAATAAGTATTTGGCAAAGTTTTCTACTTATAATTAACTATATTAAAAGTTTGAGTGGAAATATCAAACACTTTATTATTGTTATTACAGGTGCCTTCAATCCTAGTCACTCGGATAAGAGCCAACAAAATGGAACAATAATCTTACGACCTAATAAGCATAAGAAGAAGAAGAACGTACTTAAAAATGCCTGCAGGATTTTATGATATCCAATTCGCTCACAAAATCACCTTGAGATTATCTCGTGATACTGACTTTTTTTTAATATAATGTGAGAAAGTGTTAATTGAACATTATAGTTTTAATTATAACTTGACTCATTGTAAAGTGGTTAATTGCTTGTTTTATGTTGTATTGCTAGTGTTTAAAATATTTTATCATTGTCTTGCTCAATTTCATTCAACAAGACTACATCATAGTTCAGCTATCAGCTGTTGTCAGTTTGTATTTTGTGTGTTTCATAATTTGATCAAATCAATTTGAGTATTCTTTAAAATACCGAACATACAAATAAATAAATAGAAAATAATTATTACAATCAACAAAGTTTGCATAGTTATAAGTTTATAAACATGTACTAATTGTAAATGTGTTACATAACAACGACTGTAGTTGTAAAATTTTTATTGATTTAGAAAATACTTGAAAATCTTTTTAGTAGATCTTGTGAAATTTCTAATAAATAAATAACCAAATGTAACAATATTGCTAGTAGTTTTTCGTTACAACAGGATGAAAATTAACAAATTTAAGTTTCGATTTAAGAATAAAAAAATTAAGTCTATGTCAAACTTGAAGAAGAATATCAACACTTGTAACACACTAATTGCGAAGGTTGATATAACGAAAAAAATTAGATCTTCGACTAACCTGCTTTGGCTAGCTTACTATCGTGAATGGTAGTACCCAAAGTAGAGTAGTAAATCGCTACCCTGCGTCACCTTTTCTTGCGAGAAGAAGAATAGGTTTAAGGTAAGGGCTTTGTCTCCTTAACTTACAACCGTATTGTCGATCGTGCCTTTGTGAATCGGTCATTAAATAATGCTGCATAAGTTAATGTAAAGAAGGTGGTAATTTACTCGAGGTAAAAATTTCACTACGAATAATTCGCACGGAAGCCAACTACTGTGGTTCAATAACTACTCCTCATTATGGATAAGAAAGTTAATCGAGATCATTCGTAAAAAATGCAATAGCATAATTTACATGCATTTGGCGGAGATCGAATACAGGTGAACATAACCCGGAAGTTTGCATAGACATCCGTTTCTACTAAAAATCGACCTCAAGAGAGCTTCCTAAATATTGATACTTTTTGTATCGAAAGGATATTCCGCGAACGATTCGTAATCGGACATCTGAAGCGCACAATGGTCAAACGAATAAATGGAGTTCAACTATATTCGTATTACCTGTTCTCTCCCTTTGCAGCAAAAAGATTTATTAGCAAGTGGAAAAGTGAAAATTGTTTAGTTTCAAAAATCTTCTGAAGAGGGTCACATGATGATGACCAAAAAACAAAATTTATCAGCGACGCGATAACCAGCCCAGAAACCAAACTTCAATATTGTAAAGCATGCCTTTTCCTATCAGCAGCAAATCGAGATTGAGTTTGAGCAGACGATTACCCTAACTGTTGAAAAACAGCTTTTTCCTTTTCTTATGAAAGGCGGGACTCTGTATTCTTTTTTTTGACTTACTAGTTTTTTTCTTCTATTCAAAGATTGAGTCTCATTCTTGTGAGATTGTGACTGCTCCGTTCAATGGCGTACCCAAGCTGACGTTATAGGGGGGCGCTAACCGTAATCAAAGTAAATCCAAAGCTAGAATAGAGGTATATTTAACCCGTCACAGATTGTTCAAAGTTTTTTAATTTTTTAATCCAAGCACTTTAGAAGCAAAAGTCTTTTGAAACGGAATATATATATAACCATACAGTAGATAAGCGGTTCAAAAACTATAAAAAACTGTCATCGGGTAACCAAAAAAAAACCTTATAAGTATTTAAATGTTTCCAGCATAGCATTACATAGATAAGTACTCAAGGTAGGGGTATAAAAATGTTTTAATTAGAAAGCAAAATCATATTTAAAAATGTATTCGTAGTTTTGCTTCTTTTCTGTTCCTGTTTAAATTTGTTGTTAGATACCAGCGTTTGCCGTCTTGTGCTATTTTAATTGAGTCATTTTCTGAAAATTATCGTACCAGTGCATAAGTGGTCTTCCTCTTCGTCTTTTATGTTTTATTTTAGTTGTGCTATTTAGATGCCTACACCTGTTATCTCCGTTATCGTTATTCTTATTTTTTATTTCTTACTTTCTCTTTTATTGTGATGTTCAACATAGCTCTTTCTATTAGTCTTTGAAATATTCTAATGTTTTCTATGCTGTGTTTTGTCGTTGTCAATAGTTAACTAAATGTATAGAACTATGTTTAATACAAAATAGTAATATACCTCGTCAGTAAAAGAACAAAAACAGTTAATTACAGGTGTAAATCAAAACCAATAATTTAAAGGACTAATCACTAATAAAAATTTTCGTAAAACCAATAATACAAAAATTACAAAACTGTTTTTGTTTTAACGATAATACAATATATACAAATAAACCGACAAAATATTTACATAATAAATTTAAAATTAAATACTTATTTCCTCCCAAATTGGGTGAGCACTTACATTTCTGATTAGTTTGGGTGGGCGCGTCTCACCCTGGAGTGTATAAAAATTATTGAAAAAAAAACAATAATAATGATAAAGGTGTTGAACAATCTCAGGGTATATTTTACGGGCAGGAAGTAATCCCGCTACTAAGTCCTTGGTGACGGGGGTTAGGTAAAACTCAGAAAAAAAGAAATTGTAATACTGTTAATATATTTTGCGTATTTGTATTTATTAGTGTGTATTTTAATAAAGCCATCATGTCGAAAGAAAAACCGTCACCATTTTTATTTCTCATATATATTACATTACATTACGGTTATGTGATTAATCATCATAATAACAAATTGCTACGTTGCCGATGCAACTTGAAAATCTGCTAAACACTTAAACGTGTCAAAAACCGTAACAAATACAATGTAACACAGTTAGTATAATAACAGTAATAAACACAAAAAACCACTATTACATACAAGTATAATAGGATTCATACTACGATAGTATTAATTAATTAACGAGGAAGGTAGTGCTTTTGTTTTATTTTTCTAGTAGTTTGAATTATTTGGTACTTATCTGGATACGTGATGCAACATGTGGCCACTTGTCGATTGAAGGGTGGTTCATATGATTTGCTTCCTTCACGCGGGATGGTGACTTTTGCTCAAGATGTTACTAACATTAATTTTTCCCAAATTGACACGTGCATCCGCCATTGTTAAGGTCAAACCTGTAAGTACACCTATGATACGATTAACAATTACAAACAATAGCAAAGAGAAATAAGTAATTAATAGAAATGGATGACTCTTACCCCTTTGATGAAATACTCGCCCCTCATGTTATAAAAATAAGCCGAGTCGCAAAAATGACCGTAACTACGGAGGTCAATCAAAGTAATGATTACGCGAGGTATAACGGTAAAAGACGGCCTTGGAACGAGCTTTGCAGTTCTTAAACGATATCAAATTTTATTTTTGAAAACCGATGACCGCCAAATATGTACGCTAATTTGAATACGTAACATACTCTTCTCGAAGTAAGGGTTTTATACCTGTTTTCAGGTGTCATATCTGTGACCTCTAACCTTAACCATCCAATCAGGCAAGAACACCGTATTTGGAGAAAAATTTCCTATACTTACATAAGAGCAAAGACTGTTTTTCCGAGGTGTGTTAGCGCTCAGACAAAAACTACAGTTTTAAATTCAAACTCAATTACATCCGCCTTTTTTATTGGCGGGAAATACGCCAACGCTCGGCATTGGCGTTTTAAACGTCAGCTGACACGTTTAAAACGCCGGTCGCTCTGACACGTCGGCACACGCTGAAACTCAACAGTCGAAACCAAAAAATAAAATTGTAACCATGCTGG
This sequence comes from Aquatica leii, assembly GCA_035610365.1. Taxonomy (NCBI): domain Eukaryota; kingdom Metazoa; phylum Arthropoda; class Insecta; order Coleoptera; family Lampyridae; genus Aquatica; species Aquatica leii. Next base: position 56,555,211 of record CM069432.1, read on the forward strand.
ACGTGGAAAAATTAATTTGCAAAATTGAAAAGCGTCCTGCTTTCTTTAACGTAAAATTAAAAATGTGTAGCAACAGAGAGCTAAAAAGAAAGTTTCTGCTCAAATGTTTGAACATTGGGAAACATTATCTGGTAAAGAGAACGATAGACTAGGTAAGTCTGCATATATTTATGTATTCAACAAACACATTGTGCTTTTATTGTGTCTACTGCAAGATCCTGATCGACTAATAAAATTGTATGAAATAATCGCCATTTAGTTGCAAGAATGCCAAATGTGCATTCGACAAATCTACGAGCTCTAATTAATCGGAGGTTAAATACTTTTTGAGGAACTTCAAGGTGTTTAGGTGCATAGAGTCTTAATAGATTTTTACCGATAGAAAACGCTGCGTCTGCAAGGAATGCATAGAAGTAGTATTGACTAAAAAATATCTAGAAGCGCTTTTTTCTAGTAAATTGAGCTGATTTTGATTAATTGTTTTCCAAAGTTAAATGATTTAAAAACATTATTGTCTACTCCACGTTCATAAGCCTCTACATCTATTGTAAAGTGTAAAGCAATAATTCGCATCGAAAACGGCTAGAAAAACCACGGAAAAGAATTAATTTATAATTAAATTATTCTGTCCCAATATTTTGAGGGGGAATAATGCGGATATGCTTTCCATCGATGACCTCTAAGCAATTTGGAAATTGAACCTTTTTATAAAAAATATCTACTACGTGCTTCCATGTTTAGTTGGTCGGAACAGGTTAAACAATGTTCCACAGTGCCTGGCATGTTTCTCTGACTATACGTTTGACTGTACTTCTTGAAACTTAGCACACATATTCTAAGCAGACAAAACCGGATCCAGCTGTCAGGTATCTGTAACAAATAGAAAAACAGTAACTCATGCTCAGAGCACAGTGGAAATCTGTACGAGACGATTTTAAAAAGGTGCTTAATGCTATAAAACATACTAAACGTGGCCAAAGTGCGTCAAAAAAGACAAAAATATATATTTTGATCAGTTGCTGTTCTTAACTCCTATGTTAGAAACGCGAGATACAACGTCCAAAATGGCCAGCAAAAGCAACTGTAAGCCAGTCAGTTAACCCGGCCATTATCTGCATCTTCTTAAAGTACTAAGGCAACACGTCTCACTACATCGGTAAGAGAGAAAATAAACTGAAAACGCAGTGATCTTAAGAAACTTAAGAAAATTAGTGCAATAACAAAAGTTTTAACTGAAAGCGTTGTTCTATAAAAAGAGGAGTAAAACCGATCGAAAGATGATTCCGGCAACAAAGCTTTTTTAATGTCGCTGGTTGATTGCAGATTTAAAATGATGCAAATAGTTCAACAATGTCGTTTTCGAAGATATACTGCTTATCCACTACCTAATAAACAACGAAATTATCAGTTTTTAATTGATACGTTTTTTTATGTTCAAAATGCAGAAGTTTTACTTCGTACATTTTTCATTTGTAGCTAATGCAGGTAGAATTTTTGTTCATAACTTTTTCGTATTTTATAGCATTAAATAAAAATTAGTTCATATTTATGTACTTTTATTACTAGGCGTGTTGCTGGAGAAATTGGGATTCGTATGGTTGCCTTTTTCTTTTTCAAAGCGTTGCCTATTTAGTTGAGCAGTTCATCAAAATTCTCTCCAGAAGTTTAATAATAGGAAAAGAACTTTTGTAGATATTTTTGATGTTTACAAAATTTTGTGTGGAAATACCCAATCAGTTGCAAAGTAAGGTATTTACCCACCACCAACGTTTATTTCTTTGTTTTTTTTTTCATTCTTATAAGAAAAGTATAGCGATCGCAATTTCTTTGCAAAAAATGTTTTCTGCAAAATTTTACGTTTTAAGGTTTCCTGAAAAAACTGGTGTTGTCACCACACGATTTTCCTATAAGGAATGATGAAGGAATGTCTACATATATGTTTTAAGGTTATGTTGTCATAAAACCACTTTGAAGTGATATGCACGCGTTCGTATTGAGATCTTAGCATGCTATCATTTTTTTCAAATTTTCTTCTCGATTTCATTAAGATATAACCGAAATATGGCAAATCCCTAACCTAACCCTTATATTTGTGCGCCTCGATATTGCTTTCCCCTTTACTAAATCAGTAAACATTATTATTTTTAACGTATCTTGCTTTCGCTTCAAGATATGGATTTTTTTTCTAAAAAAATCGTCGAAGGCAGGATTCGAACCTAGCTTATATTTGTAAATTCGTTTTAAATTATAAATAGAATATTTAATAAACTGTTATTGTTAGAAAATTTTTTGAAGTGAAACTTCTTTATCGGCGTTGGAAAAAAATTTACCGTCACATTTTTTTCGTTACGCGCCATCTTTTTTTTATAAAATTCTAAAATATTTTTAAATAAATACAAATTGTACAAGGTGTTCAAAGGTAGTAAAATAAATAAAAAGTTCGCCCGCGGGTGGGCTCGAACCACCAACCTTTCGGTTAACAGCCGAACGCGCTAGTCGATTGCGCCACGGAGGCACATACTATAGGTCACAAAACGGATGTTTATAAGGTACACGATCAAAACGTTGCTATAAGATACGATCAATTGTTGTTTTGTAATTAATGGCTTATGGTAACTGAAATATAAAATTGAATCTACAAAAATTAGTTAATTGATTTACAAAAATTTGTATTCATGTTTATGATAATAAAATCCTTTTGTTTAAAGTTTATTTAACTTTATTTAACCAATTTCTGAAAAGTTGCATGTAGATCATTTTGCGAAAAATAAGGCCATAAAGAAGTTTCACTTCTTACGTGTGTACACTAGTACACGCCCTCATATTTTTTTATTTGAATAAATTGTTAGCAAAAATTATCTCTATAAGAAACTGTAAAAATAATTCGAATCATTTAGATACGTACAAAATTACATAAGTAGAACTGCTAAAAATAGCGGATACACCAATTTTTGTTTTTTTTATCAGCCCCATCTTTTGATAGAACCGAGAGAATATAAAAAGCCAGTCCCATACCAAATTTCAAGTTACTAGGACTTTTAGTTCGAGAGTTATCATAGGTAAAAATTTGTTATTTTTAACGTATCTTGCTTTTCCTTCATGATTAGAATTTTTTTTCTAAATAAAATTATCGCAGGTAGAATTCGAACTTAGATTATATATGAAATTCACTTTAAATTATAAATAAAATATATAATAAACTGTCAATGTTAGAAGAATTTTATATTTGAATAAATTGTTAAGAAGAATTATCTCTATAAGAAACTGTAAAAATAATTTGAATAATTTACATACGTGCGTACCGCGTTCGTATATTGCACATCTTTAACCGTCCGTGTAACTATCTAAGTTTTAACAATACAATCGACATTATTACATACCCAAACGTGCGAGTTCTTACAAATTGACACCTAACGACTAATATGTCAGAACTTATAACCATAACTTATATTGCTTATAGCATCTTAACTTAACACCATAATAAATCATGTGAAAACAGTAAACCTACAAAACAGTAAAATCTATTATTTCCTTCCTGACGACTCGTACATAGATTCTTTAAAATTACTATGGACTTCTTTAGTTTTATGTTTACTAGTCTTACGAATTTAAAGTAAAGGTTGAGGACGAACATTAAATTTAAATTCTAAACGTCTAAACTAATATTAGCTATTAATTGTTTTAATGTTTTGTACTACCGTCATTATGAAACAAAAACGATAAGTTTTCTATTACAAATGATTATTATAGATCAACTAAATTGAGATACGAAAACTTGCGAATCTATCGGAGGCTCACTTTTACGTGTGTCAGCGTGCATAATATTGAAGTCGAATCGTAAATGGTACAGTTCAATCAATAAAATATCTTCCTTATTATTTTTCCGGAGGGTCATTGACCAAATGACCTAATAGAGAAACCGCCACTGTATGCCGGTATCTCAAATTGTAAGATGCGTAAATTATAGCAAAGTTACGTCGCCGAAGAATTGCTTACAGTATCTATTATCCTTAGCTAGTAGTGTCAAAACCTCAATCAAGATCAGCTGGCTAAAGTTAAAGCGTTGATCCAGCAGTTTCAAGAAGTGTTTGCTCTAGAAAGTAGTTCCAACAGAAAAACTGACATGATAAAACAAAATTAATTCCGGAAACCATTGACTGATACGTTAACATTTACGTCCCTTTGGCAAAGCAAAAATAAATCGAACAAATAATTATGAAGAGAAAAAGCGTGATTAAACCTTCAAATAGTTGATGGGCGTCCCCAGTGGTGCTATTAAAAAAGAATAATGGAGCAACGTAGTTTTGCGTAAACTACGAATCGTTAAACAAAGTGACTAAAAAGGGCAGTTACCTTTTACCTAGAATTCACAATATTTTAAACATCCTGCCAAGATCCCAATTGTTTGCCACATTGGATTTAAAGAATGGTTACTGCCAGGTGAACCCAAGAACCGTGAAAAGTCAGTGTTTACGATTGTAACTAGTTTGTGGCAGTTTGCTACTATGCTCTTTGGTCTGTGTAACGTTTCTGAGACGTTCAAGCGTTTGATAAAGACCATGTTGCGAAGACTGTCTTGGAGGACGTGTCTGGTTTATCTAGACAACGAGATTGTGGTTGGAAGGTAATTTTTCCGAATAGACAAAAATGACGAATGTCTTCAAATAACTGCTATGATTGATGACAAGTGAGGACCTAAGCAGTTGCACCATGAACAAAAAAACGATCCCGAATTAAGACTACTTTTAAACTGGAAATCAAACAACTGACGACCAACTTTAGAAGAAGTAAGTGCTTTGGACAGAAACATTAAAGCATACTGGAAGAATTGAGACTTCTTGAGAGCAAAAGATTAACAGACTGCAGTTAACAGCTGATGCTGAAAAGCAGAGTGTCAGAGGTGTTGCAGCATTTGTACAATGGTATATCAGAGGGGACACTTTGGCGTGAAGGAAAATACACAAAAGATTCTACTGGGTGAACTGCAAATCGATAGTGCCGTAAGTGCACGGTCTGCGCATCAGGAAATGAGAAAAGCGCCAATAAAACATTATAATGTGAAAAGCCTTTAAGAAGCTTATGCCATACTCTATCAAGAAGCAACAAATAATAATTGTTTTGAAAGATTTTTTTTAAGCGGCAATGATTCACATTCTAGTTTTGTTACACAAATAACTACTATAAAAGACATATGATGACAAAGCCATTTTATAGTATAAATTTACTATGTAAAGATAGTTATTTGGAAACGTTGATCTAGAGTTTAATGCCAAATCCAAACGGCGAAGTGTCGTCACTGGTATTTGAACTCCGGTTCCGTCAGCATAGTAAACGAGCTTCAAGCGCTCGACCTACTACACCACGGCGGCTCTCAAACTAATATTATACTAGCGTAATTCAAATAAGTTTTAAATATACCTCCGGCCAAAATCACAACGTTAACTGTTAACAATAAGTTAAAAATGTCATCCAAATCAAAGTGATGAAAGCTTCAAAGAAAATAGTCTTACACGATACCTGAGTAAAAGTTACTATTTGTGCGCACTTGAACAAAAGTTTGTGCAAAAAAAAACACAATGAGACTATTGATCATTTTAAAAGATTTTAAAAAAAGTAGTAGCGTTATAAACACGTGATTTGAAAAATAGCTTTTTGATATTACTGTAACGAATTTATTATTATTAAAAACTAATTTATTTAAAACGACTAAAAATACATTTACTTATTCTAGAAATATGTACACTTTTAAATTAAACCGAACTAATTAAATTTAAATATCTAAGGATAAAAACTTACAGTAATTTATATAAAACAATAATATGCTATCACTTACGTGAAGATAAGATAACGTCCGCGGATAGCTCTACACTTGTTTACGCTAAAAATCACGTACACGATTATTCTCGGTATATTTATCTAGACACACGCGTGCTAACGACTTATTTATTTCCACTTTAATAATCTTCTTAACACTGCTGTATTCGCATTCCAGCAATAACTGACCTACGAATTGTTCCGTCGGTATAGATACACATAAGGAAATCCTTCTGGAGTGTTCCCTATTTTTCGGTATATCTTCTAGAAGATGGATAACAGCTTCTAGAAGGCTCTTGCCATTGCAAATAACTTCTCGAACGTTTCATTACGAAGTAGGCACCGTAAAATCTCGATCTGACATGCTTATAAAGGTTCAACCGTGTTCAAACTGTTATGTTATGCACGCACATAAGTTAAGCCTATAGTATCAATATTTGGTATACATGCACGATGAATGATGTATTATAATAAAATGCATAGATTTATTAATGTATAAAAACAGCAATTCTATCTAAAAAGTCTATAAAACCCGAGCTTTATAGGATAATATTGACATGCGGCCAGTGTTGTGCATTATCTAGATGAAATTATATAGATAATTCATCTAGATAATTTTTGATCATCTTTTTCCTTATCTAGATAAAAGTATTGAATATTATCTAAATGATTATCTTAGATGATCTTTCGGTTATCTACCATGAAATTATCTAGATGATTTTTTAACGTAACATACATTTTTTTGTTTACATTTGTTGTTTTGTAATTTTTATATTTACAAACATAATATTGTTTGTAATGTCTGTGGTAATGTAATACGGTCCAGATCGCTAAAACCTGATAAATAATCGCCGAAGATGTTTCGCATTTTTGCAGCTATTCTGCTGACAAAAACTAGACTCACGTAACCTTGAGCGTAAATACATGCAATACGAGATATAAACAAAAACACAACTCAAATTACTTTTTGAAACTGAACCAATTGCTTGCGATAAGTATCTTATCGTCTTTAGAAACAATAATAAGCTTTTTGATATACGTACATTTATTCAATACATTATCTTGCACGATACATACATTGAGATTAACAGCTACTAATTCTGTAGTTTTAAAAATTTAATTAGTTGAAGTGCCTACACAGCAAAACTATGCCCAAATAAAAAAAAAATGCTTGATTGAAAAAGAGAAAATTCATGACTTTTTGAGCAATTGAAAGTAGCAAACCTCGATACACGTGATTTAGAGTTCTTTTAGAAGACTATTTAAGTCATAGAGCTTTTAGCTTACTCTTTAAATCAACTTGTTGAGTAAGTAATATTAACGTTAAATTAAAGTCGCAATAAGATCCTAATGTAGACCGCGTAGAATAAAAACGCTCCTAAATAGATCTATGATGTAAAGTATCATATGAGTACAATTACTGACAACCTGTCAAATATAATTAACAAAACTGCAAAGCAAAAATGCTTTTTTTTACATTTGGATTGGTTGCACTTACAGTTACAAAAAGTACTGAGCAGAGCATAAACTGTTTAAAATAACCCAAATTTTTTAGCAGAAACAAAACTGCTTGCGTTTTTTTAAAAGTCAATAAAGCTAATTCTTTAAGTGATCGCTGATGTAAGCTGCTCAAAATTTAAAATATAATAAATTTTCGAGGATTAGTTGGTTTTTTGTGAAAAATTTGCTTAAAATATCGAACTACAAATGATAAACTTAAATTTAAAAAGAAAAAACAATAATTCAGGGAGTGCGATTAACGGCTATGAGCAATAATTTTTTAATCTTTTACGTTCAAACTGACGTCGATATCAAAGCCAGATTTTTCCTAACTGTTACAAAGGAAAACTAATTAAGTTTACTATAGACACTTCTCCATTTGTGAAAAAGTTATTGATTAAACATATCAATTTCGGCGCAAATTGAAAGACTATAGCCTTGATTCCTAATAGTGTAAATTTTGCTTAGCATTGAAAATTTTGAAAGGACAATATTGTATTAAGAAATTTGTTTTATATTTTATATTAGTAGGTCAATAAATCAATAAAATTTCTGTCATGTTTTTTTTCGATAATTATTTTTTTTTCAATTTGTCTTTCAGTTTATTAATTATTTAATTTAATACACAATGGATTGGTATTGATGATGATAATTGAATGGTAACCATTTATTATTACCTGTTTGTACTTATTTGAACGAATCATCTATCGTATTATCTACGTAAATTATAGATTATCTTATCTATTATCTAGATAAATTCTTCAACTTTTATCTAAATCGTTATCTAGATAAAAAAATTGGAAATTATCTATTATCTCATCTAGATGAAAATTTAATTATCTATGCACAACACTGCATGCGGCCACTATTACCCCAGCTACCATAAACTTATTTTTTTTAAAACTAAAGCCCATTACAAAGGTATTTTTAATTTAATCGGTGCACATTCTGTACGCCCACCTACCACAAATAACACATCTTAACCACACCTCTCCGTTTCTTCCAAATTCTCCACATATTACATATCTGCTGAAAATGTTTGATCCCTAATTTCATCGTCCTTATCTCCTTTACAAGTCCTCTTAACAGTTAATTTTTTTGAAGTCGTTTTTCTTTTGTTTTCTGCTTCTTCCTCGACAAAAACACGTCTTTTTTCGATTTTCTTTAACGTTTTGACTTCTTTTCTTTCTTTCTTTTTTGGCGCTACAAGTTTATGAGGTACTTGGACAGTTGTAATTTTTTTTCCTCAACTCAAATAGACCTTATTATCTTAATTGCTCGATATTTTTTCAAACACATGCTACAACTTTATTTAAGGTAGAATTTACATTTAATTATCTCACATCAAAAGGCAGATACCAAACAAATCAATGATGTCATAATAAACAAGATATCATAAACAATTGTATTTTTTTTACCTTGATAAAAAGTATGAATCACTATATAAACTGATAGTTTATTTTAATTTTTACTGTTAAACCGTTAAACTTAAAACAAATCACCGAACAGCTTACAGATTGGTCACTGTAGTACATATGGAGAATAACAGATGTCGTATGCATTTATTTCTTTACAAAACAGAATTGTTTAATCAGGTGGCTCGAATTACCTTCGCGGCTCTACGACCCAATGTAACTCAACTTCCTCCTACAACAACCTGAAGTGGCACTTATCTTGATCTCCTTTGTATTCCGCTATAAAAAATGGGCAAAATGCTTCCGTTTTTGGGGCAAGAATCTCTAGAAAATGCAGAGCCCAATTAAACTGATAACACATTTAATATTATGTGTCTTTATTGCATACATTAAGATATTTGTGCAAAACGTCAAGGAAAGCTGACAAAAGATATTCGATTATTGCACAAGAATGCTCCCGTTCATACTGCCGCCATTGCACAAGAGAATTCGGTTTTCAAGAATTGGAACATCCACCATATAGTACGGACATGGCATCCAAGTGATTACTTTATTTAATTTCTGTGAAAAATTTTAGATTATTTTTACAAGAGTATCAAATTGTCAATTAAGGTTTGTAAGAAATGTATTGAAGTTATAGGAAAATATATTGAAATTCAAGTTTGTTTTATTTTTATACCGAAGTAATGGTAGTTCATCTTAGATACCTACTGTATAGCACTTCTACACATCATTTATTTGAATATGTATGTATATTAAATAAATCGAAATGTTATATTTGTTTTATAATAGTCTTTATTTGCTTTTTTAGTATAACAAGTAATATATGCTGTTATTTCCGGCTGGTGTCGAACTTGTTATTTACTCTGTGATTTATTAATTTATTTACATTCTAATGCATATACACCAAATTTATTATAGATAATATTGCAAAAAACTAATAACTCGCTTACGATGCGCAGTGTTAAAATAAATTAATCGATAATAATGCCTTTTTTAATGAAAATTTTGAATTTAATAAAAATAAAGTATTTTTATTGTAAAAAAGTAAAAATAAAAATTTGAAAAAAGCACTAAATTCTTTGTTACTTAAATACACCAAGTATGGGTACACAAAATGTAAGAAAAAAGTATTGGTACTATGGGAGTGAACGTGTTAAGGTGTCAACAATGACATCGTAAGACTGTCTTTTCATATAACGTATTGCTAATTACAAACTTCACTTTATTACACCCTCATTTTAAATGAATCACTATACGGAAAAATATGATTTCATTGTCAACTTCCTGAGCGTAAATACAAATACAAACAGCGGCGCACTATAAGTGTGCATAACTATTTAAAAAATTATGTACATCATGGGAAATCTACGTCTTATCAATTTATTACGCTATGGGCGTCACTTTTATCACATAAGAATGACGTAACTTGTCTTTGATTCACACAAATTTAAAAGTATATTATAAAGATATTAAAGTGAGAGCTACCGTACGCTAATGACCCGCGAATAATATAGAAATATATAAAAGCATATAGAATTTGTTATGCTTCCTTCAGTATTAATTGTATAACAATGGAGTTGTTTAATTTATTATTAGTGTTAAGTGTTTTAAGTGTTTGTGAAAGTTTAAATTTTGATTTAGATTTTATTGAACTTATTAGTATTCGTAGCGGTGACCAATATTTTGGATACTCAGTACTTTTGCAAAAAGGGCCAACGTCAAGGTGAGTTTTTTCAACTTTTTTTTGTTTAATGATATTTTTTCCGGTACTTTATACCAAACAAAAAAATTCTCATAATTATCAATTACACCGGAATTTCCTTACAGAAACTACATTGTAAAGATAACAGATTCCATCAAAAGCTTTAAATACATGCGTATGGTCGTATAATTGAATCACATTCTTTAATGTCATACCGGTTAAGAATTTCGGTAAACATTTAATTTTCTTTATTTCAAGTTCAACCGCCTACAGCACTGATACTCATAATTATACTAACGATTTTAAATTCTTGATAATAGCACGACGTTGTATTTTATGTATACCTACGTATTTGTGATTACGTCCATTAAAAGTAAATTTTAAATATGGGCTAAAATAGCTAAAAAAATTAGTAATCATAACTTGGTTAATTGAAATACTTTACAACTGCTTTTGTTTGTACACTGAAGCTTATTCTGGTGTAATCTTACGACATCTAAAGTTCTATCTAGCTTATTAAAATGAGAAAAACAATGTATTTTAAATCACTATACCAAATTTTATAGTTTTACTTTCTTTTTAATCGACAATAAATGACGGAAAACATAATAGCTAGTTGTTTTAAGTTTAATATACGCTAACTCGTTAATATCGACTGTATCGACCCACGTTATTTACTTGCAATACATGTGTAGTCACACGTAATACCTTGGGTCATTAACTAATAATGCTCATAAGTACTCAAAGAACTTTTCATTTTTAATTAATAAATAAAACCTAGTAAATTATGTTAAAAAATTGACATTCCAAGGTTTAAAAAATTATCAATTCTCAGTTCTTTTAATGAAACTTAAATTATTTATTTGCATTTTAAATAAAAAATATTTAGAATCAGTAATGCTTATTTGTTGCATAATTTAATGATTTCAAGTCTAGATTTCTATATACATAGTTTGGTATTTTGTGGTGCTTAAAATCCAATTAAACAACTGCCTACAGAAAAGTTTTGTTAAAGTATTCTTTATACCAACACAAGTTGCTTAAAATAGATTTTTTATTTTGTTGTGTAAAGAAGTCAAAAAGTTATAAAAATAATTTAGTAGAAACATTAATGTCAAAAGTGTGTTGCCAACAATGCTTGTATTTTGTGTGAAAACTTATTTTATAACTATTATAACATAACTTAAAACTAAGTTTTTTATTGAACAAAAATTAAGCAAGTTAACTTATTATTTAACACAATTTTAAGAAATACCTATAAACAATTACCAACAAATCTTAGTTTAAAGTTTTAATTTTTGCTAATTTGTGTAAAATGTAAAATTGCTAGAAAAATTGAATGGTTTTATATATATATTCTAGTAATGTCTTTTTTTTATAATCAGCAGCAACCGCTGGAGTTTGATAAATCGTACCGGATGAGAGTGATTTTTTAAACACCGATGTTTTTCATAAATTAATTTTAATTATTACGCTATGTAATAATTGTATTTTTTATGTTTATGTGTCTAAAAGTAAACGAATGTCACTACCAACTAAAATGATCACAAATTTTATAATATGATTTAAAAAAAAAGCTAAAATTAATAAATCATTTACATTACGACCACTCATTGGGAAGTACTTTATCTGTATTATTGCACTTGTCTATTTTTATCAAATTATGTTTAAATGATATGGAAAACACTATTTTAATCTAAATGCAACTATAAAACCAATTATAACCTTGTAGTTATTATGATAAAATTAAATTACCAATGACACATGTTTATTTGTTAATTAAATAATCTTTGATCATTTCAAGTTGTATATTAAGAAAAAGCATTATTAATAAGATAAAAAATGTCATTCATAAAAACATTAATTTACCACAACGTTACACTGTAGCCTGATTCATTCTGATTGTTGCTGAGGTTAGATCAGTGGTTTTTGAAATACTCAGTAACATCAAAATTACGACACAGAGATAGGGTGGAATTTTTTTGACTAAACCAAAGTTGTGACGAGTTATTGTTTCTAAAAAGAGCCTTTTGCGGTACAAGTAACTAACCCGTTAAAATATAACAAAGAAAAATAGATTACGTTTAGTTTTTACTCTACCTTTATTCGATGTATTTTTAAATTTTTTTCTGATTAACATAATACAAATTAAGTAAGAACCGTAAATAAATAACTATTTTATAATTAAAAATCAAATATTTACAGAAACAGTTACTATATTCTTCTTTAGCTTATTATAAATATATGATGTTTTTGAAAGAAAGAAAAAAAATTCTAATTCTTACTTATGTACTTAACACAGTTTTCCGCCCCTCTTATCTTTTAATTGGCCACTGGAAAAAGAAAGTGCAACAAGTACGTTTCATACACAATAAAACTGTTAGAGCGCTGAATGGAGCTCTGTTTCTATGTCTACACACTAGTAAATCAGGGTAACAAAGCTATCCGAGAAATTCCGATTAAAAACCATTAATGTTTATTTTATTCTAATTTCAAAATCGTCATATTTTTTCCTTACTGAGTGTCCTAAACATTTTCTGAACAAAAAATTGTGTAATTTTATGAATAAATGTCATTTTTACAAAAAAATATTATGTAAAGTACACATTTGTTATGCTACCTAAACACAATGAAAGAGGCTATTCAAACCAGTAAAAAAATTAGTTTCAATTTAAAATAACCTAAGTAGCAATGAATATTGGCTATTAATCGGCTGGACATTGGCAGAACTATATTGCATTGAGCCATAATATTGTTCAAAGCAATATTGGGTTAACATAGGTCCGATTATAGTTTACTATGTTGACTGTCTATTAGTAATAAATACTTATATATTCGTTATAAACAATGTTAGCCAAATTAGGTACCTTTTACTTTGATAGTACCAACATTTTAATGAATATTGGCCGTATATTGTATTTCAATATATAATATCGTAAAATGTTGCATCGTACAATGGCCCAACATTTTATTGCTACTTGGGAAATGTCTATGAGGTCATTTCTTGATATTCGATGACGCACACTAAACGTTAATGTCAAAAAATAACATTTTAAACTTTAACAACTACTTGTCCGAGCGACTTTGTCAAAAACGTCAAAGGTAAAAATTATAAATTTTGTATAAAACTTTATATATACACTGTATAATAATTCATTAAACCTTCAACTAGGAAAAAAAGTTAATTCGCTTAACTAATGGATAGAAATTCTCTTCTGAAAGCTTGGTTATTACTTTTTTAAAGTGTTGTGTCCAATACAATTTTTAATTTGTTACGAAAAGTTTCTAAATAAACAATTAAATATGAATTAAGCAAATCCAATAAGTGTCATCAAACTTATATAGATATTGTAATTATAACAAAATGATACTTAACAGTTTTAAGCAGTGGCGGTTGGTGGTCAATCATACAAGAGATTAATTATACTTAAAATAGTCGTCTATCTTTACAACTACCAAAATAATCAATCACAAGCACATTCAAATTTATAATGTGTTTAGTGAAAGATTGCATAGAAATGTTTTCATTCTTTTTAACGTAGAGAAACATCGCTCTCTTTCCACTATAGTCATAGGTAAAGTCAATCAACTATTTTATTTATTATATGTATCTATTTTTAGAAACATTTTTATTGTAGTCTTTAATTGACAAGCGCTGTCCAATTGTAAGCGAGTATTAATGCTACCAAGAGGAGCATAATTTATACAATTTTTCATATGATTCGCCGATAACGAGTGCTTTTGACTTTTTTTTTTAAATGCTATAAATCCGTAACATTATTCTTACGCCATAATGATTAATGAACCATGTGAAAACATTTAACATATAAAACAGTAAAATCTATTATTTATTTCAAATCCACAAATCTAATCTAACGAATAATACACAGATTCTTTAAAATTACTGTTGACTTCTTTATTATTATGTTCACTGGTCTGTCGAATTTGAAGTAAAGGCTAAGGACGAGCATTAAATTTAAATTCTAAATGTGTAAACCATTATTAGTTATTCATTTTTTAATGTTTTCTACCACCGTTATTATGAAACAAAAACAATAAGTCGTTTCTTACAAATGAATATTATCGACTAAGAAAATCGACTGTAAAGCTTGTCATATGTTATAAGAAACGTGCATTCCTGCATCTGTGTTTTACCCACACGTGCTGCAAAAATAATGATAAATAAAGTAAGCATTGCACTCAAAAATAATTGCACTGAGTAGGCGGCCCGGCTGAAAACCGTATAAAAGCATTTAAACATTTACTTATCTTCTTTTCTAATTCGCATAAAATTGTATTATGTGTGTCTCACTCTTGTCTACAATAACTATCAACGTATTATAATGTATATGTGAGCACACGTACGTGTCAACTTCGGGTAAATTCACAAGCTTTCGTATCTGTTGGGTTTAAATTGACAATTATTTAAACGCATGAAATTTAAACGCTAATAATTTGATTTAAATGTAAAGTTTCTGTAATTTTAAAATAAATACAATATCTTTCTTATTCATTTTGGAGGGTTATTGACCAAATGACCTAATAGAGAAGCCGCCACTGGTTTTAAGTAATTCTAACGTTTTATGAAAGACAAAAAATAGAAAAATAGTAAAAATTAGACAATCAAATGTAGTAACTTTATCTATTCGTTAATTTTAGATAATTGCGTCAATATAGATACGAACGTTTAATAATTTTTCCGCCAATCGTCTGTTCATAACAATATTAACGTATAATAATGTATCAGAAATAGATCGTTAACGACCCCTATTAATGAACGATTTTGAACAAATGATTGAATTTCCATTAACGAACGATTTTGTATAGCAACCAATGAAATTGTTAGCAACCACCGATTTAACGATATTGCACGACTACTAGATATAACATCGGGTTACGAATGCTTTAGACTCCTTATAACTTTACACGTTTTACCAACGTACGATCAACGGAAAACTTTAAAACTAACTCGTTTGTTAATCACCGACAAATAATATCGACAATATTAACGCGTTCGCTCGCTATACTCGCTCACGGTGTTAAAATGTCTTGGTTAACAACCTTGTTCGTTAAATAACTATTAATAAATATTACAAACTTAATGTCCAAAAACATGTCTGTTTTTAGATATGAAGTACATACGGAGAACCCAAAAATGCTAAAAAAACATTTTAGAATGTTTGAATGCTTTTAAAAAACCAACAAAATATTCTAGTCAAAGATAAAACAAAAGTATAAAAAACAAATACAGAAAATCAACTTCAATCTTAAAGAAACAGTTGTTTAATAAATACGTGCAAATTCGGTGTTTCGACGCGTGTGCCATAGAGACAAATAAAAGTGATTGTGATCTTATTTGCGGACGGTGTTTTAAATCTACAGTTACAGTGTTATATTATAGTAATTATATAGTATTATAGCAACGCTTGTTTTTATTATTTAATTAGTTATAAATCTTTTATGCCCGTTTTCATAACACAAAATTAGCTATGTTGTTAGCTGATACCATTGTTAACTATATTTAGCTATTAATTTGGTAGCAAAACAATTGACGACATGATCGCGCAGTTAACTACATCTTTAAAGTTAACAATGCTTTACTCAACCGGGCCTTAGTGTACTGTATTAGTTTTAGTTATAGTAAAATTAGTTACATTTATTTTCGTGTAATTATTTCCAATAAATTAAAAATACGAAACAAAAAGAAAGTCAAATAAATCACGTAGTGATACTTAAACCTTAATGATATGAGTACAAAAAGGATCGAGTGCAACTCAATTTTTTAGATAACTTGTTAAACAGTTGCGTTAAAATTAACCGATAATCAGATTTATCTCTTAAGTACATTTTTACAAAAATATCTTAAAAAGCGTTGGAATTAGCTATATTATCTCTACTAAAATAAGATCGTCTTTTAAATTTAAGCCGTGTTAATGTTATTGTAATTAAGTTTGCCAAAATTTCGTCTTTTGTAAAGAACTTTATTAGAGCTTGATTGTTTTAATAATAATTAGTAATACGGTCATGTAACTACAATTATGATAAACAACAAGTTAAAATAGATATCGTTACTAAACTAAGTGACAAAACCCAGTCATACTTTGTTTATTTCAATAATATTTTGTATTCATGTAATAGCATAGGCTTCCACGGCCGAAGTCTATACTAAGATGAGTTGGGGGTTTGGACCGTGTGTTTTAACCGAAGTTGCCAACGTTTCATCCACTTTCGTAAGGGGGTTCATCAGGGTGGGAGAGAAATCGAAAAACTCAAATAAGAAACCAAAAATTTCTCTATTTGATCTATAACCTTCTGAATGTAGGGTAAAAATACCGATTTCAGATTGGATTGATGTGACACCAACTCGCAAAAAGATCTTGGGATTCAAATTTTCTAGTTTCTAAACGTTAAATAAAATGCTGAGAGTTAAGGATGAGAGAAGAGGTTTTGCCTGTAAATTTGCAAAGAATGTTGAACAAGAATTTGGTTAGCTTATAGATAGGTGATTCGATAGTACTGACAATAGGTTGAAAGGGAATAACTTGTTTGTGAATTTTGAGAAGTCCGTATAGACGAGGTGATTTAGAATCTAAAAGTACTAAGTAGACGTTTAGTTTCTGCATGTAGATTGGAAGATTTGATGGTTTGGCTGACCAATTTTTGAAGTTTCAATTTGGTTCAAAACAGTAGCATTGTCTTAGTCGGCTGGAGAAACAATAATATCGCAGTTCCTACAAAAACTTTTTAGAGCTAACTCTTCCAACTTAGAAATGTTGGATTTAGGAACTTTAGATGATTCAAGGATTTTACCAGTGTGAATATAAATGGAATCTGAGATGTGTCGACGAAGATGTCTTATAGAAGACTTGACAGCACATAAAATATCTTTTTTAGCAATACATTTGAGAGAAACAGCTAAATTTAAACCTTTAGATAGCACCAGTCTTCAAGGAGTTAGTAGTGTATGAAACTTTAGGATTCTTGGATTTCAATAATTGAAACTTTTTGAGATGATCTTCAGTGGTATTAGATTACTAGTAAGTACTCTTGTCATAAAAATCATCCGTGTTTATCGTTTTTTTTTACCTTTTTACCTTTTGAAAACTTTTTAGTTAGATTTCAGTTGCCTGTTTGAGTTCTGCGATTTTTCTCACGCTTTGATGAAGTCCCTTACGGAAGTGGACGAAACGTTGACAACTTTGGTTACAACAATGGCACGGTCCAAACCCAGAAAACGTTCTTATTTCAGTTTTGTGTTCATGTTTATTACATTAAGATACGTAAGCGATAAAAACTAGAATGGACTCGGGCAGAGAATATTTAAAAAAATTAGTAATAGGTTGGATTTCTATGCTGCGCTATGCACTCATTGACACGTCTGGGCATATTCCTAATGTGATGAATAATTTTTCCTGGAGATTAAGTATAAGTTTTGCTACATGTGATCGTGCATTGTCTTGTTGGAACAATAAATTTTAGAGAATCTTGAGGTTGTGTAGAAAACATAAATGTAACGTTAACGATCATGTTGCATCTGATTTAAACCAAAAGTCAGCAATAACAGTAGTTCCCTATACAACAACTCCGATGGTGCGGTGCGCTTGTCTTTCCACTGAAAATTGAAAATCATACCCTTTACCATGTCACCTTTTTACCCTTGCTTGGTTATAGTGCATACCCAAACAGAATCGCGATCTGTCGCTAAGAACTATCGTATTCTATTCTTGGTCTCACTGAACTCGTTCTCTCCACCATTGCAGTCGATTACGTCGATGCTTATGAATCATGCTTGACACAGTACTTCTATTGTGATAAGTGGTACTCTCTCTAAATGATAAACCAGATACCCTTAAACTCACTATTCGCTCCCTATAAAACTCGCTCAGTGATAGAAATTTACGTGCTTTTTTTCTGTAGACATAACAAACAGATCAAAGACTCACTGTACTGCACGATAATCAAAGGGTTACAGTAGATAAAAAAGTCAATTGTCACGTATCATGTTTTAAAAGACAAAATGTGACAAAAACCAAACGTACTAGTATTGCTGAATAACTGATCGTTTTGTGTTTCAACCAAAAGCTAAATGTTTAGTCTAAACTCTATTTAGCATAAAAAATCTACAATAAATTGGTTAACATCAATAAACAAATCGATACATTGTTTTTCTAAATAACTGTTTTTTGTACCACATACTTAATGTACTATATGTAATACTACATATCACATCAATAATGAAGATGTTATTTTACAGTGTAATAGTTGGAGCCCCAAATTCATCATCTATTTTTCCAAGTCACCAAAGTTTACATGTTCCTGGAGCTGTATACAAATGCGACATAGGCGTTCCCTATTCATGTCAAGAATTTGTTATTGAGAATAAAGGTAATCATTTAAATGCATTATTCTTAAACGGATAACAAATATAATAATTTTAGGCAATACTGAACGTTCATTTTCTAATTTGTACAGTTACAAAGATCGCAAGGACGATGGTCTTTTAGGTGCTTCAATAGATGGAGGAGAAAATGTTGGAGATCCTTTTTTTGTAAGTACCCTACACCTTATTTTTAAAATTTTAATCATATTTTTAAGTATAACAAAAATTTTGCAGTGTATCAAACTATACACTTTTATATTTAATTTTTTATAATTATCAGAAATCTTGCCTTTAGTGGTATTCTTGTTATACAGCATTGTGCTCCAAAACTAATTTTGCACTGCAATGGAATTAATAGAATTTTATGTTTTTAGTCTGCTTTTTACGTAGATCGCAAACGCAATCGAAGAAGTAGACAACTTTTTATAGTTACATACATTATAATGCGTTTGAAATATTGACAGTTAGAATATCCTACTCAAACTTTATTTTGATTACTGAAAATTTCATTGCAGTTAAAGCGTTTCGTTCTAGTGTTATTTATTTCCTTAATTTTTAAAACGAAATAACATAATGCATTTAAATAAGTGATTTAAATTTACATTAATACGTTTTGTGTTGGAGTTGTGACACAATCATCTTTTTTCGAAAATAAGTACTTACGTATTCCAATACGCTTGTATTTTTAAACGTAAATTTAGTGATCTATTGCTAAATTGTGTTACGTATATAGTGTATCTTATATTATTTAAAATAGAAAATTTATAACATTGTTATTATTGTCCAGACGTGCAGTCCAAGATGGAAAAACGAGAGATACGATAGAAGCGGGCAACATTATTTGGCGCATGGCGTATGTTACCAAATGCAAAATTCTTCAAGTTTAAATACTGATGGAGTACGGATGATGCCATTATTAAATGCAGGTATAAATTAATTTACGCAAACTCGTACACATAAATAAATTAATTTTCCGATTATGAGATATATGTATTTGGTTTTTAAAATTAGAAAATTAACCCTACAGTAAACAAAACCAACTTATTTACATTGTTGTTGTATTTAGGAAAACAAGGATACACCCTAGACAGAGTTGTAAAATATTATTATGCAATGGGACAAATAGGTGTATCAATGCACTTTATTAAAGTAAGTACAAATGTAATATTTTTAAAATAGTGCGCTTTAAAAAATATTTGCAGGACAAAAAAGAGTTATTGTTAGGAGCACCTGGCCTTTTAGGTTGGAGAGGTAAACATACATAGACTATTTTTGTTTAAAAATAATACTGTTATTTCTAAACATAGGAAGTGTGTTGCGAACAAAATATTCTGATTCAACTTTTCTACCGCCTCAACAGAAATTGCAAGACGGACGATTAAAAAGGCAAGCGGAATCGAATGTACGAATACCGAATCCAGTGTACATTTCCAGTTTGAAAGACGATAATTATTATTTTGGTATGACTGTTTTCAAAGGCTTAATTGTTTATCTTCATGATAATTTTTTAGGCTATTCCGTATCATCCGGAAGATTTATGTTAAAGTATACTGATTTATGGTATATCTCTGGTTCACCAAGAGCTGAAGATTTATATGGAATGGTAACTATATATTATTAAAAATTATATGTTAACGTACGGTAGTAAATATAATAACTAAAATATTATATCAATTCTAAACAAAGTTAGCAAAACTTAACTTACAATATGATTTTATTGCAAGTCATTTTGTCAAAATACGATCTACTTTTCCATGCTTAGAGGCTCCATGTAACTGTCGTTACTAAAAATCGTAAAAATCGGTAAATTCTTGATAAATTATTGTGAATTGCGACGATAAAAGTCGTGAGATAACGTCACGCTTTTAATCCTTTAATAGTTTAATACAAAGAAAACATTTTAATAATTTTTTGAATAAAAAAAAATTTTTTTTTGCATAAAATCAATATTTTCAATTCACCGCATAGGTATGCGCGCGAGATGGGGTTTTAAATCACCATTATTAATAATTGTGATCTTTTAATTTCAATATATTTTTTTTTAATTTTTAGTAATTCAAAATTAAAATTATAAATGATGATTTTTATACATTATAAATAAAAACAAGGTACCAAAAACTTACCCAATAAATTTGTTTATGCACTAAAACACCCAAAAAACGTTAGATAATAAAACGAACAGATAAATAAAGTAGTCAAAACACCAACAAAAACAAATACAGAGTGCAAACGGTGCAAACAGAGTGTACTACTTTAATATACCAAAGGAGCATACGGGTGTTGAGTAGGCACCAGAGAACAAGAAGGAAAGTGGGCACGCGCACTGAGTTTGCATTTGTTTTCCCGCATAGGACATCGCATCGTACGTTCTTCATTGACATGCTGAGGACGTCCTATTAAAGACATCCTAGAGAGGTCCGTTTTAAAGCCCGGGATGTAAAGACATCATTTGGACATAAAACGAACGTTCGTGGGACGTCGTGTGTTTACTGGGTAGTCATCGCCGGTTACAATATTATTATTTTACTACCGGCCACAAAATAAATTTTGATAATGCTACTTCCCTAATCCATGATTATCAAGTATTTCTTGTGCTTTATTTCCTTTTTTCTAAATATTCTTTGTGTGAAACCAACAAAAAAAACGCACAATTGAAACAAACGTAAATGCAAAATATTGCGTAAAAACAGCATAAAAAAAACATGCAATTTCATAACCTAGATTTTTGCCTTTTGGGATTTCAATTTTTTTTTGTCTCGCTCCCTATTCTACACTATACTTGGACTTAGGGGTAGTTTGTCTTTCTCTTAGAAAATATTGTATGAGTGCCCATAATCCGAAATATTTATTTTTCTTTACCACTTTTTGGTTGCTATTCATCTGTCTAAAACACGTTTTTTTAAACGTACTTTGGCCAGAGTCACACTTAACCAACCACAATAATTTTATCAGTCACTTTTTTAGTTTAAAATTTGGCTTGGTTAAAAGATGATTATTTAACTCTTTAAATGTCATTTGTTGAATTGTTGTTGCTTTGTTTTTAAGATCTGCTTCTTTGAAGTCTAAAATCTATTTTGGTTTCTTTGTTGGTTACTTAACTTTTGAGAGGTTCTTGGGTAGACTTTCTTGTGCTTAAAATTTATACATTTTCAATTTGATTTGATTAAGTTTAGGTAGTTGAAGTATGAAACCAAAACGCTACTAAAACATGTATCACGTTAACTAGTACAAAATGTATATTTAAGTTATTATTTATAATGGTGTTCACAATAAGTACTTTTATGTTAAGCTCACCTTAAAGTTCAAACAGTTTTGTTGATTCTTATGCAAAATATATATATTTTGACAGTAATTTTTATCATTGCTGCTTAAACATTTTATGTGTAAGAATGTGTGTAATATTCTAGGTACTACTGTTTGAGTATCCAACATATGACGATTCAGACCTGATATTACACAAAAAAATTGTTGGCGAGCAACTAGGCTCGTACTTTGGAGGAAGTGTTTTGGGTGTTTCCACAACTGGAAGTAAAACTCGGATAGCAATTGCGGATCTACTAGTTGGTGCCCCATCATACGTAATAGATACTTGGGATGAAGGGTGTGTTTATTTTTATAAAAGTGATGGAAAAGTATGTATTCAATTATGAAGATTTTTTTGTATAAAAAGCTTACATTTATATTTTAGGGTAACTTTGAATCACCTATAAAACTATTAGGTAATAAACAAACAGGTGCTAGGTTTGGTACTGCATTATCATCAGTTGGAGATTTAAATAAAGATTCGTATGAAGGTATTTATGTTTTGTTTTAAATTACCTAGTTTATTTGAAACAACAAAGCTACGCTAAAATTTAACTACATTACGAGAAATCAAAAACACCAATAGTTTTTAGTTTTCATATTTCTTATGTCATTTTATAATTAATTAAATATAACGTAATTTTTCTTATTATATTAATATTTTTTAGCGTTTTTGTTTGGTCGGGATCATAAATTTTTTTAATAAGTACTATTATAATTTATCTTTAGATTCTTTGTTGTTCCAAAAATGTGCATGATGCTTTTCAGTATAGTTTCAGGACGATTTTGTCAAACTTTAGAGCATGTTCGTTGAGTAATTATAAACCAAAAAAGTTATATCAATATAGCTCAGATTCGAAAACAATAAAAAAAGTATGTGTTTACTTCTAAGCCGCCTTTAATTTTTTGTACAAACCAGGTACACGTGTAAACACCATGTGATTCGTCAGTGCGCATACAGTCATATTTATCTCTAATTAAAATTCAATTAATTTTTACGTAAGTGAATTTACTATATTGTCTTTATATTGTGTTGGAATTGGATTGATGATTTTAAGTATATAAGCTTTATCAGTTTTATAACAGTATAGTTGTACGTTATTAGTCTCCGCGTTCGTTTTTAAATATTAATTTTAAAGATCGAGTCGGTAAACGGAGTTTGCGTGCTGTAAATAATATCGTATTATAAAGAATGCCAAATATTTTAGTATTATTGTTGACTGCACACCACACATTTCACAGATCGAACAAATCTAGACATTCTATCAAAATTCGAGAGCGTTTTCTTGAATATTAGTACCACAGAAACCTCACAGACTAAAACTATACTAAACGAGTTCAAAACCAATGGTTTATCTATTAAAGATTTAAGAGGACAAGGATATGATAATGGTTCTAACATAAAAGAAAAAAATGTTGGTGTTCAAAAACGTCTCAGTGAAATGAATGAATGTTTTGACTTTGTTCACTTTTTTTCGGCTTCGACTTGGAATCTTCTAAAGCACTACAAATCAGTATTGACAGTAAAGCACCACAAGGTGGGAAAGTCGAATTGACATATACGACGTACTAAATACTAAACAATGAATTTGTTGATAGAATGACCAGGCACGAAGCTAAATGTCCAACATCTAGTATTTATGAGTTTAAATTTTAGTGCTGCCTCATAACTTGACATAATGTATTGTACCACAAAAATGTTGCTAGCAAATTGCTTCAGAGCATTGATATGGACTTATCAAGTGTAATCAAAGAATTAAATGAAGATTTAAAGATACCACAACTGATGCCAAATGAACTTGCGGCAGCATTAAACATTGTTGTTAATTTTAAAATTACACAAAATGTTCGACCAAGGCAAAAGAAAAGATTGTTTGATTATAGATGAAGTAGTACAGGATTCAAAAAATAAGTTTAAAGTACATTTTTTCCTAAACACTAGATATGGCAATAAATTTGATAAAAGAACGGGGTGACCAACTTCACATTCATAACTTACACTTTTTCTTTCTTTACAATATCAATAAGGTACATGACAAGCTACCATCTGATTTACTAAATAAATGTATAAATCTTTAATCCGTTTTAACAAATCAAGGTTCAAAACACATCAATGCAATACAACTTCTGAATGAATTGCAAGTCCTGTCGCATCCATTTGATGAAGATGTATCTGCACTGAATGCGTTAAGTGTGTTAAGACGTGTAGTTGAAATACGAATTGAGTGCTACACCAACATTCTCCTTGCTCTTCGGATATTGCTCACACTTTCAACCACCGTAGCAAGTGGTGAACGAAGTTTTTCTAAATTACAATTAATAAAAACTTTAATGGAGTTGGCCACTGTTTTAATTGAACACAAGTTATGTGAACGTTTAAAAGCTTGTGCGTGACTTTCTGCAATTAAGGCTTTTAAAGTAAGGTTGAGTTAATATTTTTTTATGTTCGAAAATTATCAATCTGATATTCCTCAATATATTCACAAATTCAGTTAAAAGTATGTAGAACAGCTGTGTTATTTTATTATTTCTAGAGTATCTGTTCCAAAACTTATTACGTAAATTATAATTATTACTGGATATATATATACGGGGGTTTTCACGTAACCCGTTCGCTAAGTTTTTATACTTCTAATCATAATTTAATTTTGATTTTTTTAGGTATTAAGTGAATTGTTATTGGCTTTATAATTAATAACATCATTTTTATTAATTTATTCAATTTTACGTGTAATTTTAAACTTATTTTGTTTGTAGCTCAATATCCTAAAAGTCAACGGTTTTTGAGATATTTAGATGTTTTTTATTTTACATTTGTAACATCAACTTTAAAAATTTATATCTTGTCAAATTATAAAGATTAAGCTGCAATATTTCTATCACTATTTATTAAAATTATCATCTTTTTAACAACATTTTGTAAAGGTCCAATACACATACAGAATGTTCATAATATAATGCCAAAGTTAACAACTTTTACATGCGTAAAACTCAATTTTTGCGGTACACTAGATCGTTAGTATAGAAAACAGAACTAGAGCCATTTTGAGGAGCGCAAGATACAACACGCGAAGAATATCTGCACGTCTTGGAGTGACTCACACTACGTTTTAGAGAAGTTTACGTGCTGACAGATTGCATCCTTACCATCTACTAATAGTACAACATCTGCAGGATTATGAATTAAGGTTTAATTTCTGTCGATGGGTTGTTACAAATCCTAAATTTTTCAGATGTACATTATTTACGGATAAAGCTAGTTTTACTCGAAATGGGTTAAACAATAACAAAAATAATTACTTATGGGTTTCAAATAATCCCCACGCAACTGTTGAAAGCAACTTCCAAAAAAGGTTTTTAGTAAATGTATGGTGTGGTATCATTGCAGACTTATTAAGTCTTATGTTCTTGATGGTCGTCTTACAAGATATGTTTATCTTTCTTAACTTCTTGGGAAATCAGTTACCTGTAATTTTAAAAGATATTTCTACAACAGGATGAAGAATTTTAGCGTAATGTACTCAATTATCTTCACCTCACTTATCCTGATCGCTAGATAGGCCAAGGAAAGCCTCATACATTGCCAGCAAGGTCTCCTGACTCAAATAATTTTAATTATTATTTATGGAGACACATGAAAAACTAAGTTTATACAGAAAGGGTCGATATCGAAATGAATTAAGTTTTGATGCTGGTGCTACAATTCGAGCTATTCCCCAACTTCAGCAGAATGCCAAAAATTTCATACTACGCCGTGAAAGATTGTGTATTGAAGAAACCGGTGGTCATTTTGAATAGTTACTATGTTATATTTCTCGATTTGTAATTTATTTTGATGTAAAAACTGTGGTTTTTTAAATTTATTTATTTTTTTTAGTAGGCCATAACTCCGTAATTTTTTTGAATCGGAGCTATATTGATATATATTTTTTTGTTTAAATTTACTCAACGAACACGGCATTAAAATTTGGCAAAATTATCTTAAAACTCTCTCTATTTTCACTCTATAAATTTTATATAGTTACGTGTTTTTAGTAGGTATATTTGTTTTACAGTTAGTTCATTCATTGAATTTACAAATGTTTTATGTGTCATCTCATCTACTTAGTATGTAAAAAGCATTTTAAAATTTACATTGTTTTGTAGGATGTGTAAGAATGCGTTTTTTTTTTGTTCTTGAAACCAGGTGCGCTTTGAACTCGATTATTTCATTTTTCGTCATATCCCGAATTACATAATACAAACCACGATCTTTATACTAAATATTATTTAACAATATTATCAAGTAAATTAATAAGAATTCTAAGAATCGATGTACAATATCTACGTGTAATGTTCACCTTAAGTTCATATGTAGCAAAAAGAATCAGTTTTTGCTTTTTTAACATTGACCTGTTTGTTAAATCGTCCTCATCAACATTGATTAAATACTTATCGAATTTTTTGAATTTCAACAAGAAGATTTTTTTTTTGTTTAAATGATAAACAGCATATTTAAATTTATTGTTATGACGTCAATTTCCATCTTTGGTCAGACAAGGCGCGAATCCAGGGCGGGGAGGGGAGATCAATGGGTGCATTTGCCCTGTCCCCACGGACTCACGACCAAAGCACTTTATTTTGACTAATTTTAAATATTTTCAAGTGTGTTTCTGAAATATAAGTAATATCACACAAAAATTGGCCTTGTCCCCTAAACAATATACGTAAATTTACACAAAAATTGCCTTGCCTCTAAACAATATAGGTAAGATCACACAAAAATTGACTCACCTTCCCCTAAACTAAATTCTGTATCCGCGTCTGACTCAATAGATGCATATTCTACTAAGACTGTCATTTGCTCGATCTTGCTGACATCAGGAGTACAATCTAAAATTATTAAACAATATTTAGCAAATCAATAGCTATAAGATTTAATTAACAACGGGGGTTCTTTCTTATACCAAAAAATTGATTTCGGTTTCTAATAATCTCAAGAACTCGGATCTTAATTTATTATTGTAGGATTTCCTTGAAGTAGGTTTAGTTAAAGTCTGTGTAGTAGATTCTTTGGATGTCTCTGGAGTAGGCTCCACATGAGCAATATCGGTAGCTGGATTAGTAATGGTTTCATTATTAAGATTTGAATCAGCTTCTAATAGTTCTGTGTGGTTATCATTTTTTTTCGTGGTTTGTCGATAACTTAATTGACTTCTAGTCTGTTTCTGACTTTTTTTTCTACTGAGCACCCGATAATCTTTTACGTCCATCAGACACTCTAAAAACAATTATGAAAATGTATCAATAACAATAAATGTGTTTTTTTAACGAAACAGAAGTATTTTAGAATATTTTTTGAATGTATCAAAGCTGTCAAACTTTTCTCAAAGCTTCAATGATTGATTAAAACCAAAGCGTCAGCTATAAAATAAAAACTGTTTTTTAACATTTTATCCTAAACAAAGTTAACAAAACTTCGTTTTTAAGTATATAAAGATACGAAAAAACAAAAGATTTTTGGAATGTTTTTTTAAAGATGCTCCCCCGACATTTATTTATAGCGAATATACCCAGTAAACACAAAATTGATAATGTTTAGTAACAGTTTCAAAACAAAAAGTTTATGATTCACTCTTGTTTCAAACATAAAAGAAACCTAACTGCAATAAAATAGCTATAAGTCCATCGCTGTTTCACTTATTTGAATCAGTATAGTTTCGGTATTTTAAATTCAAATCTGTTGCAAAATAAATGTTGCATTCGGTTTACGTTTTAAAAGCTTCGTTCTTGAACTGATACAAAATGATAAATAAATTTTCTTTTTTCAATAATGAACTAAAACAATTCTTTCAATAATATCATAATACATTTTCGAATGCACGTTTCAAATTTTATTGCACAATAAATATTTTATATACAATATCACATTGAGTTTTTTACATATTGCAACTTTCTTTGATGTGGTCTTTTCACGGAAGCAACTTTTAACCGCTTCTGTAACATAGAAATAAATATTTCATTTATATACTTACATAATCATAGCGTTAC
The DNA here is from genome assembly GCA_035610365.1 of Aquatica leii. Lineage (NCBI taxonomy): Eukaryota > Metazoa > Arthropoda > Insecta > Coleoptera > Lampyridae > Aquatica > Aquatica leii. Next base: position 56,583,358 of record CM069432.1, read on the forward strand.
ACAAAATTAATTACATTTTTTTTAATCAAAAACAACACAAACTTAATATAAATATCACTTTAGCAATCATAAAAAAGTTATAAAAACACTGTGAATACCTTTAGCTGTACATAATCGAATAGAAAGCTTGAAGAATTGAACCTCAACGCAACCATGTGTGTTAATTTACATTTTTTTATACAAATTAAAACATGATACATAAAGAACATAAATGATATTATTGATTACATGTATGGATTATAATAAAATGTTTGGACTTACCGTTTATTGTTCCATTTCGTAATTGTACATACAGCATCACTTATCAAACAGTAATCAAAAGTATAGCAACGACTAATGCTGACTAATCACAAAGTACTCGTTTTTACTAAAACGACTCCACTGTTTTGAAAATAATTAAATCTTATTTAATCGGTATTCAAACAATTCTAGTTAATCAAAAAATATTCGGTTTTAATAAGTCAGTTTTTAGACGGTTGCTGATTATGGGAAAAAATTGCAAGTACTGAAACGGTTTAAAACTGATTGTGAAAAATCGGAACTCTTTCAATTTATTCACTGTCAGTTACATGTAAATGATATAAAAATGGAACTAACACGAAACAACGTAATGAAACAATTGTTTTAATTTTGTGACTGTAACAGTTTCAATTCGTGTTTACTGGGTAAGTTGAGCGGTACTTTTGGGGTCCTTACTTATCTTTTGATTCTTCTTATGTATTACATATAAATGTAGTACGTTTTTAAGTTGTTTAATGAGATTTAGAGATATTTACTGTCTAAGAAAAATAATTTTCTTTAAAGCAAAATCGACGTGTCCGAGCAAGTTTAAATGGCAAACTCAAAATTAAATATATAATACAAACGATTTATAAAAAAAGCGACTTTGGTAAGAATTAAGAGTCTTTAAAAACCAGGTGCCACTTGGCTCATATTTTCTAGCTTTATATATAAGAGGGGTAAAAATTACCCTTTAGGTGAGGTGTATCCTTCTGCATGAAACACCAAAATCGCTAAAAGATTGATAAACTTGACCGTTTTCCAAAAATATCATATAGAAGTTATTTAAGTATATGTTTAGAAAAACTGCTTTTTTTATTGCCTTACTTTTACAACACATTTTTTGACACAATTTTCAAAAACTCAGGGCAAATAACAATCGAATGTAACGCACTCTACTTTACTAGTAATCAATCTATAAGACAATCATTGCATAAATAAAACAATAGAACTGACTATTTTCCTTTTGTAATAGTAAAGTAAAGATCATGTCACAGCTTGCCATGACTGGTTTTTCGCAGTTGCGCTCTCATATATCATCCGACAAATTTAAACACACGGTAAAAAAATCTTTTACAGCACTTTGTATGTATGTTCATTTATTTAAATTATAATAAAAATAGTAAACTTTTATTTTATACTTTTTAAGTCATTTTTAAGCGAGTGTTATTATGCTTGTGACTAAACGGTTTCCTTATTGAAATATTTTAAGGTTTTATCTGTATTGCTCAGTATTTTTGGTTTCAATTTGGATTTAGTCTTTAATAAACAAAGATTCTACTCATCTTTCAAAACGTGTTTTTATTTTTAAAAAATGTCAGAAAAAAGGGTAAATCAATAAATACCAAATTTTTGCGGTTCACTATTATACAGTCCTCGTGTACGTTATGAAAAATGTGTGAACTAACAATTTGAATAACTATATGTTTTTCTAAAAATAATTCGTCAATAAAACATTGCAGCCGTTAATTACAAACTTTTATAGATGTTGCAATATCAGCGCCGTATGAAGAAGAAGCCGGTGTTGTTTACATTTACCTTGGCAGCAGAAACGGGTTGAATTCACAATACAGTCAAAGAATAGTAGGTCGTTCAATTAAAGACTCTATTCGTGGATTTGGTTTTAGTTTGTCAAAAGGATTGGATATTGATGAAAACTTATATAATGGTATGTAGTTTAAAATCTAAAGGTTTTGTTAATTAGTTTTCTTAGATCTTGCTGTTGGAGCTTATAAATCTGGAGAAGTAGCAATTATAAAATCTCGTCCAGTTATCAAATATTTCGCAACATTTAGGTCAACTCTAAGAGAACTTTCACTGAATACGACAAAAGTAGACATACAATATTGTCTAAATTATACAAGCCCAACAAATAACGTCAAAAGTGTTGATACAGGTATTGTAATAACAAAAGATTTTAGGACGTTAGACAAAGACGATATTAAGAAAACCATTACGTTGAATATAGATACAAAGTTTTGTGAAAACTTGACACTTTCTATACAAGTAAGTTAAAGTATTTAAAACGTATTTTATTTAATCGTTAATACAGAAGGTTGCTAATGTCGCTAATATGAATGCTACAAATTTTATATATCTTAAAATATATTTTATGATGCGCCCACAAATCAAATTTAAACTCTATCAGACAACTTTTATGATTAATAGGTCTAATTCTAATAGCTAGAGCAAACGGATTTGTAAAAAGAATTTGCAAAATTCATAATTACTAAGTTAATATTATAACTTAAAAAATATCTATCCGTAATCCGTATATTTCATTATTTATAGATGACTGATGTAGCTCGTATACTAGAAAATACTTGTGTAAAAACACAAAAAAAGTGTGTTTTTTTTTTCATATAGTGAATAAAATTGCAAGAAATAATTAGCATGTGCATTCATAATCATAATAACGAGCAACTAATCTAAAAATAACAATAACAAGTAAATATAAGAATAATGTAGTTGTTTTAATGGATAAAATGAATATATTAGTATAGGTATGTATTGTAACAAATTTAAAACTCATTTCATTAATTTTAACTATTAACATAATTATTATAAATGTAATTACTTTTTACTAAACTAAAAACACAATACAACAAACTAAGCAAATTAACAAACTAGCAAGTCAATGAAAAAAACTTACAAATAGTTTATATGTCACTGTCTACGCTTAACATAATTAATCACTTACATTTATTTATCTGTAGAACAATGACTTGACATTTATTTATTTAAACCCGCACGTGCATTTTTTAACTTTAAATTAAAAACTACCTAGAACCTACTAGAATCCCAGGTAACATTTCGTCACGACAATATTTCATGTTTGACGGAATCGTCACTATTTGTCTATATAAAGTTAATTTTATAAAGATTCTGTTTATTGTCTTCATTTAGTTATTATATAAATTTTAATAGACAGATTTTCACGTAAAAGTCACGACAACGTCGTCACATCATTAGATACCGTCACGAAATCTAACAAAAATCTTCGAAGATCGTGTAAAGGTTTTTTAACTATACCGTCAAGCTGCCGCTGTAAAATTGGTGACATGCATTAAGTGAAGATTTCGTTCTCTTTTCTATGAACTGTCTATGGATTTCTTAAAGTAGCGACGAATGATTGTTCACGTATTCCGAAAGCCACGGACATATACGAAAACGAACTCATGATTATTTATAATATGGTGGATGACCATGATACATTTTAACACATTTTAATTATCTTTCATGATACATTAATTAGTGCTGTGATTTGGAAAAAAACGTGTTTTTTTCCTTGAAGTGTTTAAGGTAAGCTGTTTTAATTCAATGTTATACGTAGTTATAATAATTATGTTGGAAAAAAAGTAAAGTAAATGCGTCATAACATTTTTGTCATGAGTGCATGTTAATGGTAAACTTTGTGCAACCGCCACTAAAAGAAAAAAACAAAAAAAATGGTGTGTAGAATAATGATTGAGGTTAAGGGCAAGATGAATAAGATGTATACTTACTATCCTGAGTAAACTGTAAATGTCTTAAATAACAAGTTTGTCAAGTGTTAACCGCACACGTTCAATAATAATCCATTTTGTCGTTAAATGATTGATTGCGAGAATTGTACTCATGTAGTTTTTATTTTTATTAAGTCAAAAATGTTAATTCTAGTTGTCCTTAAAATGTCTAAGGTGTTAAAAAAAAGCGACTATCAGAAAGAAGGCGTAATGAAATTATTAAGATTTCTTCAAGTAAATTCTACAACAGTCTTTGCCAAGCTGCCTCGAGTACTTATACATCGAGTCCTACAGATGTGCTGAATCATCATGAAATCTTGGTTGTTAATAATAATGCTAGAGAATTAGACATACATGCTGCTAATAACTCAACAGAAGGTACCGAATCCAATGATTTGAATGATATTGTGATGACAGAAGCGACAGAGAATGTAAGTAGTGCAATGAACTTAGAAAAAAATGATCAAAATAAAACCCAAACAAGTTTCAAAGAAGAGATAGCTGGTTAGGCAATTAGAAACCAGATTAAACATAACCATTTGAATGATTTACTAATAATTTTAAGGAGAAACGGACATGAATTACCCAGAGATGCTAGAACACTATTGTGTACGCCTAAATCTGTAACAGTTGTTGATATGTCTCCGGAAAAGTTTATTCACTTCGGTCTTGCTAAAGGTTTATCTCATTGCCTAAACAATGATTCACAACTAAGAAAATTGCAACTGAATTTTAATATTGATGGGTTGCCAATTGCGAATGACAGTAATAAGTGCTTTTGGCCCATTTTGTGTCAAATATCCAACCTTCAAAGTAGCAAACCATTTCTTGTTAGTATTTATGTGGGACCTGCAGGTAAGCCAAAGGATATGAATGAGTTCATGACTCCTTTGGTAGATGAATTGCTTGATTTATTGAAAAACGATGTGCAGGTGAATGGAAGCACATATAAAATTAAAATAAACGCCTTTACTTGTGATGCTCCTGCTCGGGCAGGGAAGTAATTTATCAAAAATGCTTATGGATATACTAGTTGAAGAACAAATTTGTACATATGAGGCAGCCGAAGGTCACATGGAGTACGTCCTCCAGCATACATATGACATGCAAAAACATATGGTATGTAGGTACATAAGTAAAAGCTAACTAAAAAACTTCTCAATTTTCGCAAACATCTTTTTTTTTTTTTTCTTAAAATTTTCCGCGCGTACCACATTCGTGATGGCGCGAACTTTGTGGGGTGGTAAAGCGAGGTCAAGCTCAACAACTACTTTCACCCTTTTTCTATTGTTGAAAAGAATCGTTTACATGTTTATCAATATTTATAATATATTTTCAATTTTTCAGTTGAACGAGAAGAACAAAAAAAAGTGATATATATTTAGTTTATCTTTTAATGATTTAAATACATTTATAAATTTTTCTTAAGGCATTATACTATATTATATTATTTGACTTTATATTAATGTAATAGGTATGTTTCAATAAAGTCATTATTATTATTACTATTATTATTAAAAATAGTCACTCGCGGATCCGTAACAATCGCTGTAAGGAAAGCTGCAGATGGAGTCACTATATAATCTAGAAACTACAACGGTAATCCCACGTTATCTTCACGATTTACTGTGACTAAATCTGTAACGTTTTTTTTAACCCAAATGAAAACGAAAACGCGACGTTTTTTTCACGACCAACCGTGACGTCCTAAGTAACTCAAATTTTAAGCGGTTTTGCAACTGCTGCAGCTACGGATTTTAAATAAAATCAAACACACGAAATTTTAAGAGAGTTAGAAAACGTCACTTCATTTGTTACGATTTCGTGAATCAATGTTACCTGGGATGTTCTATCTTTTTTTCTAATCGCCTTGAATATTCTAAATATTTCAGAAACTTTTCAGTATGCATGCACAAGCGCTCTTACACATATGTATATACTCTCCAGCGGATTACTTTTTGATGCTTAGATCTTGAGTTTATAAAAACTTTTTATCAAAGACCTGTAAACTGTTATTTGCTCAACGTCAGCAAATTTTTCAACTTTGTTTACGGTAAAAGCATCGAAATGATATATCGTTTTTTACAACATTAGTATTTATGTACAGTTAAAGTGTTTTTGATTGCAAGCAGGCAAAATACCTAGCGCACTATTGAGCTGTTTAACTATATCAGTATTTCTTCGAAAACCGATAATGAAACCTGATTAAAAAGAACAAAGATCAGTTATATTTATTTACCTACATTCTTGTAATTATCTTTAAACAGCTAAGTAGTGACCTTCAAATTATCTAAGAAACTAGAAAGTAGGGATTAAGCTACATTTTAAGTAGTTTTTTTAATAAATTTACACTAAATAATTTTTTTAAATTCTAATTGCAAAAAACTCTTTCCGGTACGTCAAATATTTTAGAAATCTCGGATGAATTATTTCTAACTTGACTTAGCCCAACTGCTAGTCATCTGAACTCTATTAGGTAACCACGTCCGTCCATTTCTTATACAACAGTTTAGGTCAAGCACTGATCAAAAACTGTGTTGGAACTGAATACAGCTTTTGCTAATTTGTGGAAAAAATCCCGATACAATGAATATAATAGATATTTTATTACACAATTTTAAACATAACAATGTCAAGGGCAAATATTTAAAGAAAAAGTTTTGCTAAGTAAGTTTCGATTTTTGCAAGTAAATGCAAAATTCTTTAAGAGAATGTATTATTTATAAAAAAAACAAAAACAAATTCGTACTACTTTATTTCAAATTTATTATTATTTGAATTATTTGTTTTGTTATTCAATAATTGAAAGAATTTAGGCAAATAAATATCATTGCTTATTTTTGTCTTTTGTAATCCGGTCTGATGATCGGTTTTGAAGAAATACTTACATACATATATAGTTAAACAGTTCAGTAGCGCGCTATAAATTTTTCCTGTCTACAAATTAGCGCAATCAAAAACGCTTTAGACTGTACAACGCCCTCACGTTTTATGTTTTTAAAAAAATGTTTTTTTAACCAAACAATCTCTTGTATGGGTTATAAAGAATCATAAACGTTTTGTCGTAACAGTTTTAAATAAGTGAAGTATCATTTAGTATTCACAGAATAAACCACAGTAGTTTTTAACATAGTATTTGATTTTTATCGCAATTTTTGAGTAGAAGAGTTGAAGTAGAATTTAATAAAAAAATGGCCAACAAAACCACAAATACTATAATAAAACCTACACAACTTATTTAGTATGTTAATAAGCATCTCTAATCACGTAAAAATATAAATTTATGAAATTTGTAGTTCTTTAAATTTTACAAAATCGGACAACCTGTGATCAATTGAATACCTTTTTTTACCTGATGTATGGCTTTAATACATTAATTCTTTTTATAAAAGTTTGTTATTTATTAATAAGTTTAATTTATTTTCAGGAAGGAAATTTTGATTATTCAAACGCATTTACAGTAGAAATATCTTATGAAATATCAAACAAAAAGCAACAAAGTAAGTACATTCTATTGTTAATTACTTACGGATAAATGCACGTATTTCTAGAGTTTTGTGCATTATGTCCCGTGACGGATCCCAGTGACACTAAGTCTACAATGCTTAATATACCTTTTGCAAATGGTTGCGGAAATGACAATATTTGTCAACCCGATTTAAAACTAACAGTCGAACTTGAAAATGAAACGTAGGTCATATCAAACTTTGATGAGTTATTGTTCTAGTTATAATATTTTTATTAAAGCAATTCATTAGTAATTGGTCTACTATCAACGCTAAGACTTAAAGTACGTATTGAAAATAAGGGCGAACCGGCGTATCTCTGTCAGGTTTTCATGATTTTACCAGAAGATGTAGAAATACAACGTATTTCAAGCAGATGCGAGTTTAATGAAGATCGGAGTTATGAATGCATTGTCAGTGATGTTTTACAACCATACACGATGGTAGTTACTATATTTTACTTCAGTAATTTCATATAGTCATAATAATATAATTCAATTCTCAATGTCATGTAATAATTTCAGAAAGAAATGATTTTTGATTTGGACGTTAAAAAAATTAATCCAATTGACCAAAAGCTGTTCTTTAATCTGTCAGTTGCGAGCAGAGGGGATGAGTTAAACGAAACTGACAATATCGCTTCAATTACGGTGCCATTAAGCGTAGAAAACATTGCTGAAATTTCAGGGTATGTTTGTTAAAACTACTAACAAGATTTATTACTTTAGTGTGTTCCAGATTATCTTATCCCGATTCAATCATATTTGTAAACGAGTCTAATCAGATTAGCGCTGAAACTATGTCGTTTAGCAATGAATATGTAGTAAAGAATTTAGGACCAAGCCCAATGTCTGATCTTCAAGTGAATTTTTATTTTCCTGTAGAGATTGTTGATGATGTAACTGGAAATAGAAAAGCTTTTGATGTCTATGAACCTGAGGTATAATAAATTAAGTTTATTTTTATTAAATTAAGAAAATTCTTTATCGTAGAAAACTTGACCAAAACGCGGTTAAAATCTTTAGCAATATAAGTTTTCAAAAAAGTTTTGTTTTATATGGATTAAAGTTATTTCAAAAAACAAGAATTTTTTGTCGTTGATGATAAATTGTTTCAGTTTGAAGAATGAAATAATAATACATTTTTGTTTTTAAATTTTTCGGTATTTTCTTTATTCTTTTTAAGACGTTCTTTTAAATCATTATGGACTCGGGTCCATGGAGACTTTGCTCTTACGATATAACAATACGAAGGGAGAGTAGTACTAGGTGGACACAAAATATGTTTTAGTTCATAGAAACTTTATTAATTTTTACTAAGGTTTGGTTTTTGTGGCAAAATGTTTGTAATACCTACTTATAGTTTTAAATGTCATGCAAACAAAAAAATAAATTCTGTTTTTTCAATGAAAAACCTCTCCTGATCTACTTAGTACCCATCAGTCCCGCTAAGTACCTGTCTAGCACTATCTGGGACAGTGTCTGGTGCTAAGTGAGACAGCTATAAATTCAGGTCAAATTACAAAAAAATATTGTTTCGTACTTTCAGGAATTGGTTTAGGTAAAATCATAGAAATATATTTCAATTCAATTGCACTTGTGTCTTCTTCTCTTGGAAACATGAAGCAAGAATAGTTTTTGACACTTTTACGAAGACAAGAAACTATGAACTCATTTTCTGCAATAAAAATCACTTTAGCTACATAGAATATTTTCTTATTAAAATTCACAAGAACAAAATTGTTCTTGGCAATATTTTCTTTACAAACGGGTATTTTGTCGATATCGTTCATTTCAGAAATCTAATCTTCCGTCTCTGATAGTTCTTCATACTTTACTACCTCTTCATCACTTTTGTCACTTTCGATTTCTGCTTGCTTACGTTTAATTTTTTTTCTCGCTGCAGTTGGGGTATTTTCTTTCAATTCTTTCATGTTTTTTTACCTTTTTTGAAAGTTTTATATGCTATTTGTGGATTACCTATTTTTAAGGCGTCTCTGTTAGTATGGTACTTTTAGTCTTTTCTCTTTTTTTTTAGTTTGTTTTCTAACTTCAGCTTTACTACCTCTTCATAACTTTTGTCACTTTCGTTTTCTGCTTGCTTACGTTTAATTTTCTTTCTCGCTGCAGTTAGGGTATTTTCTTTCAATTCTTTCATCTTTTTTTTACCTTTTTTTGAAAGTTTTATAAGCTATTTGTGGATTACCTTTTTTTAAGGCGTCTCTGTTAAAGTACCATACACTTTTAGTCTTTTCTCTTCTTTTTTTAGTTTGTTTTCTAGCTTCAGCTTTCGAAAACGGTCTTAGTTCTTTAGGAGATATAAACGTTATTTCAGTAGATAACTTTTGCTTCTTTGGAGGAGTCATTTCATTATTTATTTGAGTGACATTTACCTCTGAAATTTTTAATAGACTTACGTTGACTATGACATTCTCTTGTCATCGTCCATTTGTTTGAAAGCTTCTTTTATTCTAGCTGTATTTACGATTTCTGTTGAATCTGAATTTTTTTAGCAGCTCTTTCTGCTTATTGTAGTCCCGACGTATTTGGTTTAATGTCAATTTCTGCTAACGGGTGATCTGCACACATTAGGAGCAAATTGATGTATTCCTGATTTTCGAAACCGCGCTACTATATTTGTTGGTGTAAAGGACTTTTTAAAAGCTTCAGCAATTCTACCGGCCATATCGTAGATTGTCAGAAGTACTCCAGAGTGTTGAACCATCCATTTAAAAGGTCAGTAAATGGAAATATCTAAGAGCTGCAGTTTGTTACTACAGTAGGGTGGAATACTTAAAATATGAACATCTGCGTCTCTAGCTTTATTAACAGTTTGTCATAAATAAGAAGAGTAGGGTTATGTTTTGAACTGTGGGTCTGCTCTATGAAATGATCAAAAACATATACGAACAGCTCAGAATTCGTCTAACCACTGAACTGAGGAATCTCTTTTGCTCTACTTAGAGCATTTATCATCATATAATTTTTGAAATGCTTCCTTGAGAAGATTAGAACGGGGGGCAAAAAAGTTGTTGTAACAGTTTCCCTTCGTTCACCACTTGTGCACTGGTACACTTGTTTAACTCTCTTTGGAGCTAAAATCTTGTTAGGAACATGCACAGTCTGCTTCCCTATTTCGTCTAAACTATAAACCCGGGATTCGTCCGCTAATTTTGGGTGTCGTTCGAAAATGGTTCTTATGTTGTTCAAAAACAGGTCGACGTTGGTTTTATTAAATTAAATTAATCGGGGTTTCTGATTGATAATGCCTTGTTAGTAAATGCCCTGCGCCATTCTTCCCGAATCATTTGATTTTTATCCCACGGTACAAAGTAGTTGAAATTATTTTCTTTTGCAGTGGTATAATTGCATGTACTAATAAAAATGTATTTTGACTTAAAAAGCCTGTTTTTAAATAGAAGAGTTTGTTTAAATTTTAAATAATTATTGTCATTACAGGTCTTCATTAACAACCAAGCTGTCCAGTGTTATACAAACTACTCGTTAGGATTTCACACTGATTCGTTTGATGGTAGCGAGTCAGATCTAAACGATCAAGTTCGTCTAAGAAGAAGTACCAATTTTGAAGAAGATGATTCTATAGACTTGAATTCTCTTGATTTGTTTGATTTGCCTGTAAACCGAACAATATTAATTAATTGCAAAAGCAAAAACGTAAGATGCATGAAAATAGTGTGCTCTAGCACAAAAATCATTAACAAAAATCAAATTTTGACAGCAAAATTTATAATCAAAGCTCATATAGATGTTTTAAGTAAGAATAAAAATTGGATTTTACATTAATAATCATTGTACATATATTTTAGCTCAAATAACACTTGATAAGGATATTATTCTTCTAAGATCAACTGCCGAAGCCACTTCTAATGCTAAAACGTAAATATACTTAGAGATAATAAAAGAGATATAGTATACTAGATTTAATTCTGAACATATTACACAATTCAAATAAGCATCTCGTATAGCGCTCGCATGTCCCAATACAAGCAACAAAATACACTTTACCACTCAATATCAATTTATACACTATTCGGTAATAGTGTTGCTCAGAAACACACTACTATCACTAAATATAGTCATATGAAAGTAAATAGTAAATATATCCGTGTTTTTCTTGATCTACGTAAGCAATATTATTCTATACAAATACGATACGTTCTTGATTTCATTTGAGCGAGATTAAACCCGCAAACAGTACAGTAATACAGTATACTCTTTGATAATACATAAGAAACATTTTGTAGAACTTTCTACCATGTACCAACTTTGTTAATTGGGTCTATTTCAAAACCTGGAGTTTCTTATTGGATTTACGTTGGATGCGTTATTGCTGCTTTATTAATTCTGTGCGTTTTAGTATTAATCTTATACAAGGTATGTAATAAATGTTCAATTACTAGCTTTTTACTATACCTACTTTTATTTTAGCTCAACTTCTTCAATCGGCCAGTAAGAGAAAAATTACACAACGAAACTGATGTAAGTGTATTCAAATATCAAGTAATAAATTCTGCATAGTTTGCATTTTAGAGTACAAATGAAAATAAAGAACTAGATATAAATAGCCTTAACGAAGAAGATACATAAAATAAAGACTGTTAAAATAAAAGACATTACGTAAAATGTAAATATAGATATTTTTGTAAATAATATATTATTCTATGGCTTAATACTATTATATTGTAATTATAAGTTTGTAAATTATATTACAATTTTTAACGAATGTATAATTTGCAGAAACAATACCATTGATTTTAGGAACTTCTGACAAAGCACTTCATTTTTAAATATAATTTTAAATAATCGTAGTGTTACCTAAAAAGTTTTCATTCTCTTTTTAAACTGTCATTATTTAAAAAAACACGTCTTAGATTGAGATCAAACTCCTGCCATTACTTTTCGCGTGACTTCTTTATTAGTGATCGGTTCATATAAAATTGAAAACGTCAATCATTTTTCGAGCAGCTAATCTACATTAGCTAACATTTTTTAGCGATGCAACATACTTATCAAAGTAACATGTCTTAAAAGCCGCACGTTTAATAATCACAGTGAACCACATTGAGAAGGCAGTGTTCGATGATATAGAACAACTGCATTGGTTATCATTTACCTCCAATTACTTATGAATAGGTTGCTTCAAGTCCAGCTGCGGGTAGAATAATTTTAATACATTTTTGAATATATATGTAACTGCCTCAAAAAAGTTTTTGAACACTTTTAAGCGCGACCTGCAAGGTAGGCAACCAAACTCACGTTATAACAGAACGGCCAGTTACATTTGACAACACTGGGATTATAAACATTATTTGCAGCAATATTACGAAGTTACTAACCATTCTTCATACAGCCTCAAGCGTTCAAAGAACGTGTTTCTTACCTGCAAATATGTATCTAAATTGTACCCTTAAGTTTTAAATTTGCCGAGTTTTCTATTAATTTATGTTCTCTGCTTAAGTAATTAAAAAAATTTGAATTGTTATTTATAATAAAATAAGTTTCATCGATAGTTCGAATAATGATAAACTGTACGTTCAAATGTAAAACTACTGTACTAATTAGCCTAAAAGTCTTAATATATCCGGATTAAATTAAAGTCAAGATTCCGATTTGCAAAAGAAATATGATCATTAAAACGTAATTAGTGATCGAACAATTGCAGTATGAATTCCCTTTAAGTTATTCGTACGGAAAATTAAAAGATACATAAATCTTCCTTTATAAAATCAAGTCTAAGTTTCTAAGTCAAGTTTCCTATACAGAACGCTAAAAAATTCCAAATGAAATTTGAAAATACTGTAAATCAAAAAATCACAAAATTAGAAAAGTGTTAAACTCATTTTTTGGTCTCTCCGCGTAACATTTGATTTAAATATTACCTGTTTCGAAGTTATATAAATTTAATAGTAATGAACTAAAATTTGCAATTTTGTAGTTTTTGTTTTACGTTACTATAGTACCTAATAGATTTTGATAGAAACAAAATACCTTAGATTTTATTAAAAATTATGTATAAACTCTACTTACAAGAACTAAACTAGATACAGAAAAATAAAAAACATGATTAAAAACTATTTATCTATTTTAATATTTTATTTAAATATTTGTATTTTACATGCCAATAATAATAATAAATAATGTGTAATATCCATTATTAATTATACACTTCCATAGACGATTTGGCATCGAATTAATTAAATTGGCACATACATTAGCTCCTCGAAATATTTTCCACGCGGTATTAATATAGCGATACAAATTCAAATCCGGTGACTTAGGTGGCCAACGGATTCTTTCCACTTCTGGATGTTGTAAGAACCATTCTTGAACTACCGCTGCCGTATGTACAAGAAAATTGTTTTGTTTGAGCAGTTAAGCGTTCATCGACACGTGTTAATTCCCCTAGGTCAGCATCACTTATTTATCCCCAATAACCAGCACTAATTCTCGCACTTCTTTTGTTGGATTGTGTTACTCACTTTACTTATATGTGAGTATTCTCTTACTTAGTGAAGACATAATTATCTTTTAAGTTTTAATAAAACACATTTAGGAGACCTTTTATTGTACGACCTGCCTGTGGCGTCGCTTGTGTACCAACCCCCTCGACTCTAGGTGTTGCCAACCTACCCCCTAACATATACATCGTGCTACCAACATCTCCCTTTTTTCCAAGATTAAAACTTAATTTACTATTAATAATTACATCGTTAAACTACTTAACCTAGAATTATTTACAACATAATTTACCTTTTGATTGCGACACATATGTGCAAAGTGATTATGCTTGTTGCATTTACTACAATTCTTTCTATAGACTGGACAATTATTGATCGTATGGCTTTTTTCACATCTTGTACAGTTCTTGATGAAGTTTCTCTCACGAGAAGGTGACTTGTTTCTTCCGTTCTTGTTATATCTAGGTCTGCCGCTGTGTCTTTTTGGACTCCTGTTACTTCTTGAGTTGCTTCTGTAATTACTGCTACTTGGGATGTCATTATTTACTATTCTGTGAACTTCTTAGGAATTTTCACCATTTTCCATATTTTGGTATTGATTATTTTATTCTATAAACACTGTGCATAGTTCAATAGCTTCTTCTAGTGTTATTTCATCCTTTCGTAGTTATGTTTTTCTTAGTTCACGGTTATTTATACCACAGGTTATCATGGTTTTTACAAGACTATCGTCCAGTTCTCCAAAATTGCACTTATTTGCTTGATTCTTCAGGTAGGTGATGAATTGGTTTAAAGGCTGATTATTTTGTTTGACCGTGAAGAATTTGTACCTTTCAAACGAAAGATTCTTTTTCAGAAGAAAGTGCTCATCAAACTTCTTAATTAATGGCTCTAATTTATTAACTTCCTGTTCGGTAAACCTGAATGTAGTGTAAATTTTAAATGTTTTAGGGCCCACATAGTGAAGAAGTTGTGCAACTTGTATTGCTTCATCATTTTATTAATTTTAGTTGCTACTAGATAATTACGAAACATCGTCTTCCATCTCGTCCACTCTTCACTTACATCGTCTTCTAATTTTAATTGTGGGATTGACGCACTCATTTTAATTTACTTTGCGGATTATTTTTTATTCGCACCACGTGTAGGTACACTTTATTTACTTATTTATTTTCAATTACACATTACCGGATCCTACCGAGTGCGCCATGTTACTCACTTTACTTATATGTGAGTATTCTCTTACTTAGTGAAGACATAATTATCTTTTAAGTTTTAATAAAACACATTTAGGAGATTGACCTTTTATTGTACGGCCTGCCTGTGGCGTCGCTTGTGTACCAACCCCCTCGACTCTGGGTGTTGCCAACCTACCCCCTAACATATACATTGTGCTACCAACAGATTGCACATGTTTTGACATATTTCTAGTATTACGTGGCCTCCAAAGAACTTTTTTACTATCTTGAGAAGTGCAGAAAGATTTTTCATCTAAAAAACAACATATTTCCAATGTAAACATAATGTTCTGAAAATTGCAATCTCCGGTAGGCATTTTCTTCAGCTATTACAGGTTTTTATACAGGTCGATAGCAGCTTATTCCTTCAGCTTTCAAAGTATTCTTTATTCTTTGCAAACTGCATTGTAGCTGTAGTCTTTCGCGAATGGTGGCGGAAGTTCTGAATGGAGTCAAACAAGCATCTTGAATAATGTTGTCTTTTTCAACTCTGAATAAGAGAGATGGCTTTCTACTTCCATAAACGGTCTGCAAAGGATGATCATTTTCCGCGCCATGTTCTTCGCGTTGAACCCAATAATGGACGACACATTTCTAATAAAATAAATAATAGTTATAATTAGAACTATGCAAAATGATTTAAGTTTACTGAAAGGTAATGTTATTAATTTAAGTGAAAAAGTTACGTCTTTCAAGTTAGCAGTACAAATAAAATATAATTAGGATTTTGTTGCAAAAGGAAAAAAATTGTAGTTTACTTATTTTTTTAGTTATGCGTTTTTCTGCTAACTTGAGTCAAGTTAACAGTACACCATTCTAAAAAGTGCTTTAATGAATCTATTTCTTGTTTAAAATGTGTGTAGAATAATAATAAAACCATCAGCCTTTTTTTGCAATTAATTAACAACAATTTAGCCACAAATTTAACACACATTTTAACACGAATACCGATTAATTAAAAAACACTGCTTAGAATGGTGTACTACTAACTTGGCTCTAGTTGAACGCATGATTAAAAAAGTAAGGAAGCTATTTTCTTTTGCAAGAAATTAGTAACTTTCTAATTATGTTTTATTTGATTTTGCTAACTTTGTACTGCTAACTTGAGAGACGTGAAAAAGTTGATCCAATTGCTATCTGAACTAAAACTTCTATAATTTCATTATAAACAAGTTTCTGTGATGTAGGCTATTATACTATGTTATAATTACATACTCGTACTCCTGATACTTATGCAACTCTGAATGCAACCGTGTATGGAACCGGGCTGAGAAAGTCAGTCTGCTGTATCCATCCTCGGTGGCAACACCTTGTTTGTTTGATGTGAAGTTTTAGTAACTATAATAAAATATTGCTGTTCTTTAAGTTGTTTAACGATACTATAACATAGGCAAATAATTGTGCAACCAGAATTATACATCATATCATCGATTAACTAAAATACCTATAACATAGGCATATATATCTATGCTTAAAATTGAGAAGACTGCTAATATTAAATAATATTATCAAATGCAAAATAAAAAATTATCTTACCGATAAACCCATACGTGCAGAGATGACTCGGATAGAAAATCCACATTCTTTGCACAAAATTGACACACAAAACAAAACTACACATTATACATTACAAAATGAATTTTAAGTAACCCCTTATATGCCCTACTTATCAATGGCGATCCTAAACTTTGCAAGGCCTTGAGCAGAAAGAAGTATAGAATACGCTCCAGGAGAACCTAGGGTCCGGGTCTCTGAAAACACTGTTTTAATTGATTTTGGTTTCAATACAATAAGTACTAGTAACAAAAGTAGAAAAACATTTGTAAATTTTTGTTTAATAAGTAATTATACTAGTTTTACAATCAACAATATTAGGTTTTCCAAAATAATTGAGATGTAATGAACCAGATCCAAATAATTAAAAAATTCATTACATTTGCCAAATGTAATGTTTTGCACCCTATGTAGGTTTATTAACATTGTCAAAAAAAGCAAAATAATGAATAAAAGTAAAAGAAAGAAGTATATAGTAATATAAATTTAAAAAGAGTTTAACACGTTGACTGCCGATAGAATTTTCATAAAACGTCCAAAACATGTTTTTATGTTTTTGGGTTTAATTTAATATAATAGGTCGAGATACAATTATTTTATTCGTTTTTAGAGGGGTGAATTATAGTGTTATTTGATGTGTCAGCCACCGGTGGCGGACGCGGCGCTAGTTTAAACCTAAAAACATTTTTTGGACATTTTATGAAAATTCTATTGGCAGTCAACGTGTTAAAAGTAGTTTATACAGAGCGCGTGACCGGCAGCACCGAATGACAATCTAAAGTTAGGTATGTCGTGTCGGCCACCGATGGCGTACACGGGCCAACTGGAATACCTTGGTGTCGGCCACCGGTGCCTGACACGGCAGTCAACGTGTTAAACACTATAAATTGTTAATGTTTTGTAATTATTTAGTGAAAAAGTTATAATTTTTTGTATTATTATAATTTGTTGACGGGTTATTGTACTTGTTTTATTATTATTTATTGTTTAAAGCAAGATGCAATATTATTTCTTTATTTTGGGCTATTTGTATTTTCTCGTCTTATTTTTACACGATGCTCCTTCAAAGCGGGGCTCCCGGCCGCGTCTGGAATCGCTCCGTTTACTTAGAATTCCTGCATTACCTCGAAATTTGATGGGGCAACTATTACGACACATAATTTTTTTTGTAAAACCCTACTCTTATTATTTAATAAAAGTTCAATTTTTCAAATTTTGTCATTTTTGTTATATTCAAATTTTAAAACATAACAAGCAATGTAAGCAAAGCACAAAAAATGCAAACTACGAATAAATGTTGAGAATTTATAATGGAAATTAAAATTGTGATTGTTCAACCACGTTTTAATGATAATACTTCCTTTACAAAGAAAATCAGAATGTTGACTTTAAATTAATCCCGATATATTAAAAATTTTAGGTTAATTAAAACAGCAATTTCATATTTGGGCATGCAGTTTAAATTTATTATAGCTATTAACGAAACTTATTTAATTATAAATAACAATTAGAATTTTTTTAATTAAGGGCTATTTTCATTTTAAACTTTAGGGTACAATTTAGATACATATTTGCAGGTAAGAAGCATGTTCTTCCAACGCTTGAGGCGGTGATTATGAAGAAGGCAACGTAATTCGAACAATTTTCTAAATCTGTATTCTAAACTTTCACGTTTAATTTTCGTGTGCTTTAGAAATCGCGATATTTCGGTTAATACGAACACATCTCATTAGTTTTTAATACCATTAGTTTAAACAACTGACAATTTATTTTTAAAATAATCATCTGTTTTATTATTTACATTTTATTATACAGTGTGTATTTTAATGATTGTCCGGTGTTTGAATTTGCCGCTTGTTTATTCGTCAACGAACCAACGTTGTTTGATTATAGTTACTAGAATGACGACGCGGCAAATTCAAACACCGGACTGTGCGGATGCATGGTGTGTGGTATAACTAAAGCAGAGAGAATGTTGAGAGGTGCAACTCCGTGTATAATTTTTGTTTGCAACGACTTGTATTGGACGACTATAAAAAGAAGGATAGACCGAGAGGGCGCTAGGAATGTAAATGCGCGAAATTTAAATATGTCAATATTATGTATTACGTTCAATAGTGTAAAAATGTATTTCATTATTATCTACAAGCTTTCGAACTTGAGCTAAGTTCTTCGTCAGGCAGTATAATTATATAACTGACGAAAAACTTAGCTCAAGTTCAAAACCTTGTAGATAATAATTAAATAAATTTACATTTACCTTAAAAAAAATTATTGTTTTATGGTGAAAGCTTAATTTCTAAAATGTATTACGTATTTGCTTTTTTATTGCTATACACAAACCAACAACCATTACAATATATTATAATATTTAATTATTTACGTTTTGAATCATATTTTAATCTACTTAAGAGCATTGTTTTAGCCTGACTAAAAATAGGATTAATATATTTTAAAATTGAAGTGAAGGTCGAAAACCAATAATTAAAAATTTGTAATTAACATTTAATAAAACTTGCGACATGTTTCGGCCGAAACAATAATAATTATTGAGGCTATCTTCAAGCAATCAAATCACAATTAAAGTTATAACATGTTAAGTGAACATTATAAAATATTTAAATCTAAGCCATTAATTAAACTATTAACATTATTAAAAATTTGAAAATTGAAACATTAATTTACATTGAAAAAAGTTTTAAAAACATGTGTCCGAAGTGGACATGTTGAATGTAATCATTGCATTCAACATGTCCACTTCGACCTTCACTTCAATTTTAAATTTACACACCAATAATATGGATCCTTTCAAAAATTTAATATATTTTACATTTCTGACATTTTTTCCAAAAAAAAACCATATTTACACTTTTAGTAAAATTAATTAATAAAGAGAAATCAATACAAGAGTTTAAAATGAAATTAACTAACGATTTTTTTTAGTCACAAACAAATGTAGATTCTGTATGACCATTTATACGTATAGATCAAAACTTGATTGAACACTTAAAAGAACGTGGAAACAAGTATCATGTGGTATCGTACACCTTTTTCTTGTAACTTCCACTACACCTTCTAACGTATCAACCCAATTTACTAATGAA
Organism: Aquatica leii; assembly: GCA_035610365.1. NCBI lineage: Eukaryota > Metazoa > Arthropoda > Insecta > Coleoptera > Lampyridae > Aquatica > Aquatica leii. Next base: position 56,603,023 of record CM069432.1, read on the forward strand.
AGTGGAATACGTTTTTTATTGCAATTTTCCTATTGAAAAAACAGGTTTTTTAAATCTTGAGAAAATAATTACCAATATTTCATTTGCATCGATTGGTTAGTTACAGCGAGCACCACATGAAGGTTTCCTGGATGAGGAATAACAGACCTTCCATTAACACTGTCAAATATGTCATCACAAAATTTCAAAACCCTGCCCGAATCCTTTGCATGGGATTTAAACTTGCTAATCGATATTATTTTAATCTAAAAACTAATAACTTATTGCTACATTATTCTCATTATAAAAAAGTTACTTACGTACAGCAAAGCTCATATAGAAATTATGGCTAAAAAAAGGAACCATACGAGTCAGTCATATCGAATCAAAATAAGTTTTTCACTCAAATATTTACAAGCACAATTTCCATGGTTTTAAAAGTCAGCAATTTTGTAGGTGCGTCTGTGAGGTGCGCCAAAAAATTTAGATTCCAGTTCCCTAGTAGCCCCTATGTTGCAAATCACTGCAACCAACATAAAACCAAACTGATGCAGCGCCTTCTGCGCTCGTCCTCCTTTATGCTAGACAAAGAAAAGATCAATGGGCAAATGCCTTATATAAATAAAGACAGAAAATACGATCAAAAACGAACACTTTTCCTATACGAGTTGCATCTCTCAACTTTCTCTCTGACCAAAGGCAACAATGATCATACATCATGTACAGTACACGCAGTTACGTTACTACTGTCATATGAGTAGCTAGTGCAACTCATGGCTATATTCGTTCTACATTAAATCGTAAATGTATTGTATACTGTAGTTAATAATAAACTCATAAATAATATAGTTTAATTAAATAAAATACAACATGGCGCAGTCGGTAAAGTAAAAAATTGTGAGTGCAAGTAAAACAAAGTGCTAGAAAAAAAAAGTGATTGACTAATTAATATGGGTGACAGCCGAGGAGTAACTTCGATGAAAGCTGGAGGAAACCAGGCGACCCAATGTGCACAATTACTTCACTACATAGGGGAAGAAAGACTTTCAAAATGGAAGAAAGTGATAAAAATAAGTTACAACCACTTCTTGATAAATTCGAAGCGCACTTCTTACCGAAAGAAAATATATCGTACGAGCGTTACAAATTTTTTTCGTATCGTCAACAAGAAGCACAAACGTTTGAACAGTTTATAACCGAATTAAAGAGTTGAGCCATGAAATGTAAATTAGGAAATTTACAAGACGAACTCATCAAGGTAATGATCATTTGTGGGGTGAATAGCGCTAATGCGACAACGATAAGAGAAAAATTACTGCAAGATGACACCTTAACATTAGAAAAGGCGATCGATTTATGTATAATAATTGAAACTTCGAAAGAACAAACGGGAGCCATAAAATCCAGCGAAATGAAGAAATTCGAAAACGTGGAAACTGTACAAAAATGCAACAGGGGCCGAGGAGCAACAAAAGCCGGCAACGTATTAATTCAAAAAACGAAGTCAGGTAAACCAAAACAAATAGTAAACTGTAAAAAGTATGGTAAGAATCACATAAAAAATAATTGCCCAGCATTTGGTAAAATATGTTCTTTTTGCAAAAAGAAAAATCATTTCCAAGCGGTTTGTTATAATAAAAGAAATAATCCGGAGAAAAATAGTAATGTAAGTGAAATCCGTAAGAAAAATAATTATATGTTCGTGGGCTCTGTAGAAGTAAACGAGATAAGGCACGAACATAAAGCATGGGTCACCATCAGAGGTGGGTAACTATTTTGAATAAATCTATTTTAAATACCTATTTAAAATGAAAATGCCATTTTCTATTTTCTATTTTAAATACTTAACTGAAATCTATTTTGTATTTTCTATTTTAAATGGAAATTTAGAAACATTTTCTATTTTAAACACTTACTCATAGGCGACCTAGATATACCAACGTGTTTTGCAAGCTTTTGTGACTACATTTTCGTCACGTGTTCTGGCCATCAAAACATTTTTCTTGTCAATGATCATAGCATCCATAGTTTTTTGTTGTGTTCTGCAAAGGTGTTCTGTGCGTGGGATAAAATTGCAAGTTTGCTACCTATATCAAAGCCGATTAATAAATATTTCGATGTTCACTGAACATAAATAAAATGCAAAATTTAGAGGGTGGTAATGAACTATTATCTGTACGGTGAAAAGATAGAGTTAAGTTCCTCCCATCAAATACGCGCTAAATTTGAATAAATTTTTTTTATTGGTTAAAATTTTCAAGTCAGTATAAGAACAAACACCAGTATTTAATGACATACTTCAAGTTGACCTGAGTTTAACGTTCGACATTTTGGGTAATTTATTCGCAGTTTTAAGTTTTTGTTATTTCCATTCATTTGACGAAATAGTATTTTTCAATACTTTGGAAGACATTTTGTGTATATTCGTGTGGACGATGACTTCTTCATTTGAATCATATCCTAATTTTTTTTTATACAGAATTTTATTTAAACTCCCATAAAATATGTCATAATTTTAGTTCCTCAAATTTGTTAATAAGTAAAAATTTAATGAAGTCCTTGTTTATACGCGTTTGAAATGTTTAGTTGTTCCCTCCAAGTGTTATTTGATAAATTTTAAAAATAAATCGTGTAACTAGATTTAATAAATGAAGTGAACGTCTTTATTTGTTATAAGTAGAAATTTATAATTTTGTACATTAATTGAAAATGATACGTTTTTCTATATGTACTTTAATTTTTAATGTCTATATTATACATTACATAGTTTTTGAATGTTTGCGCTTTTACTAATTTGAGCCATGTAAACTTGTCTCTTCATATATTGGTTTAAATTATCATACAACATTGAAGGAGGAGCTTAACTCTATCTTTTCGCCGTACAGGGAATAGCATTAGCAACACCGTTTATATTAAACGAAAAGTTTTTCAAAATTAAAACACGTGACCGTAATATAGTTAGTGCACAGTGTCTTAAATGCATTTCTAAAGATGATAGAAAACAACTTCAGCAATTGTTTTACAACGAACTAGAAATTCTCTCGTTAGAACCTAAATAATGTATTATTAATGAGGAAGTTAAAGTAATAAAAACTTCCTTTAATAAGTTAACGAATAAACATTTCCTATTTGATGAGAATAGTACTCAGGGTCGTATTTAAAGTGTGGACGCTCCTTCCCTAAACTCAAGAATCGGTAATTTAAAAAAAAATGAATTCTTATGATGGCAATAAACTTTTTATTAGGTATATAAAAGTCACTTATGAATATAATTTAAGCAATAGTCTCTATAATTGAATCAAATATTAACATATACCGCTAGTATAATAATTAATAGGTCGCACCCCCTAGCATTGTGTGCCCCTAGGCCTGGGCTTACCGGCCTAGTGGTAAATCCAGCATTGATAGCACTAGTCCCGTTTCTCAATCGGAAAATAATAACAATTTGCAGCTTCAGGAACTGCAATTAGTGCAAAACAATTATTCAAATTTAAACATGTTGCATCAATATCAAGATGTCAAGAAGTTATAGTTATAAAATTCAATAGTCCATTTCTTGTTTCTCAGCTCCCGTTGAGAGGTTATTCTCGTACGCGGGAATGGTCATGAGACCCAAATGCGAGTTTATGAAGAATGAAGCATTTGTTTCTCAGTAAACCAAACAGTAACCTCTTGGTATAGTAATGTTATCAGTGTGTTTGAAACAAATAAGTTAATCATTGGATGTTTTAAACTATTTTATATTTATAAATCTATTTAAAATATCCATTTTCTATTTTGTATTTTAAATAGTTTGATAGAAACCATTTTCCATTTTGTATTTTAAATACATTTAACAAATGTATTTTCTATTTTGCATTTTAAATAATTTTTGAAAACTATTTTACCCACCTCTGGACTCACCAGAAATAAATAACAAAATAATTCAAACGAAAATTGATACTGGTGCCATGGTTAATGTCCTTCCTATTAAGATAGCAAATTCTTTAGGAATTACGTCAACGGAAATTAAAAAGACAAACATTAAATTAAATTCGTATACCGGTGATAAGTTGAAAGTATTAGGTACATGTAAATTAACTTGTTTTAAAAACACAGAAAAACATATATCATAACTTTTTATGTTGTAAATTCAAACACAAATGCAATTTTGGGTTTAGAAACGTCATTACAATTAAAATTAATTAAAAGATTAGAACAACAGGAAATACATTCAATTGAGGTTTCAGAAAATATTAATAAATTTAACTAATTCAAAAATATGGAGAAATATTTTCAGGAATTGGGTGTATGAAAGGAGTACCGCATCACATTAAAATTGATAAAAATGTAAAACCTGATGTGGTTCATCAAACGAGAAAAGTTCCCTTGCAACTTAAAAATAAATTGAAAGATACACTCGATCAATTAGTAAAATCGGAAATCTTAACCAAAGCAAACGGTCCGTCAGAATGGGTAAACGCTTTGGTTATTGTTAGAAAACCGGACGAAAGTTTAAGAATATGTTTTGACCCCAAAGATTTAAACAATGTAATTAAACGCGAATATTGCGAAATTCCTACAATCGATCAAATAACGAGTAAAATGGCGGGCGCGCAGATTTTTAGTACTTTAAACGCAACAAGCGGGTTTTATCAAATTGAAATAGATAAAGAAAGCGCGGATTTATGCACGTTTGGCACTCCATTCGGAAGGTATAAATTTAATAGATTGCCGTACGGCATAAAATCAGCTCCGGAAGTATTCCAAGCTAAATTTAAAGAATTATTTGTAGGTAGTAGATGTCTATATAGACGACATTGTTGTGTAGGGTAAAAACGTAAAAGAACACAACGAACGTATCTAGAACGTGTTTTAAAAATCGCGAAAGAAAATAACGTCAAATTCAATAAAAACAAATGTAAATTTGCGCAGGAAAAAATTCAATATATGGGTCACATTATTTCTAATCAGGACATTGCAGTCGATTGTTACGTAAACTATGTTTAATTATAACTTTTGTCATGTTATTGGTTAGCAGAAAATTAATAACCAATGAGATGAGTTTAACTTAATCAAAGTTTAAACTAGGATTGAAAAACCGGCTCTAACTAATTAAAACTTAGAATTCGATAATTTAAAATTGAAGCGATCAACGCAATTTGAAAGCGTAGAATACATCCTAAGTTGCATGTTCGCATTTGTGCGAATACTCATTAGAATTGCTATAGTGTCAAAATAACTAATCTATAGTAGTCACTGCCAAACATAAGAAAATTCCTTGGTAAAATTTTAACATACATTACCAATTATTACGAATCAATTAATTAATTTTAATAATTTAGTTACATTTGATTGACTGTTTTAGTTTATAACTGGTTTCTGTGCTTTGTTGAAAAATATGAAACATCCTGTACACGTATATATATAAAACCGCCATTTAAATACATAAAAGCGCGGGAATCTCATAAACTAGTTTCGAAAGTGTGGTTAACCGATATACATTTTCATATATAAATAATTAAAAGTGATTAATCACAATCCTAAATATGGTTCGAACAGCAGATATGGCCATCAAAAGTAAATTTATCTAATTGTTATATTTAGTCCTAACCTAAACGTTTTCAGCTGGTGGTAAAAATTCGAAAGCTCGTCCTTCAGGTAGCTCTGCAAGAAATAGATCACCATCCAATAGCTCAACGGATCGAGGTTTGAATATTATTATAACACTAATTATTATGATTATAAATAAAATATAGCATATAGTTCATACAATACCGTTTGTCAACGAGAAACTCCTACTTGGCAAAAACCTATTACTTCGTTCTTTCAAAATGTTGAAAAAACAAGGAATGACACTTTGGAAGAAGTATCAATACCTGAAAGCATTGAAAATCCACAAAACAAAATTCCTGATATTACTATGGAAGATGTGCCTGTAAGTAACGGTAATGATGTCATTGAGCAGATTACAACAAATGGGGCAGCTGATACTGAAATGGAAGAGGGTTTTAAAAATATTGTAACAAAAATTAGGCGCCGTGATGAAGAGCACGATATGGTACCAAAGAAAAAAAGAAAATTAGATATCAATACTTATGCAGGATTAGAGCTTTTGGAAAAGCAATAGTAAAATATTTTTAAGTAACTTTGTTCATATTGAATAAATATTATAATTAAGTATTGAAGTTAAATTTTTGTTATTAAGTTAAATTTCTTATCAAAAATATTGATGTAAATTGAGAAAATATATTTTTTTATAAGGCTGTAATAACTTAAAACTGTATACTAAATTGCAATATAAAATAAATGTTACATTATTTTAAACTTGTTATATAACCCAAAAATTTAGCATTCCATTATTTATGACAGCATAGAAAACAGAATCATATATTATAAAAAGTATTTTAATAAAAGGTGCAACTCACTTCACTGTTTAATTTTGACAATTTTATTTCAAGCTTATGAACAGTATTAGTACAATTTAAATTAAATTCTTTGTTTCATAAATTTTTCAGCAAAAATGAATTACAAAATGTTTAGAATTGGGTAATATTCTCTATTGTTACTTTTTATTTAAGAAAGCTAGAAATATATTCTTTCATTCTTTGTGCTCAAAACGTGTCACGCCTGTGTCAGCGTTTTGCGCTTTTGTATTAATCGTTATTCTTCAATTATTTATTAAAATAAACTGATAAGATGCTGTCTGAGGAATCCAGGATAAGGATTAGTGAATTTACTATACAAATAAAGAATTGTGCATTTTGTCTTTTGACTACAGTTTCTTGGTTGACAGTTACCCAGCAAATTATTGCGTTACGCAATTGAAATAAAATACAATAGTTTAATATTAATTTAATACTGATTGTAATGTAAAAATACAGCTTATAAAACAAATTATTTTTTAGACTTTAACAAATTCTTATGAGTCTGAATATATCCATCCTTAATTCGCAGTACCTGAAATAAATAAAAAATAGTTCAAAACCTCCAAGCTATAAGTAAATAAACAAAAAAATACTCGTTAATAGGAAGTGTTCATAAAAACTTACCTCCCAGTCATCCATAGTTAATGAAGTAATCATTTGATTATTTTCCCCTCCACTTTGTCTAAATGCCTTCAAATCTCGACTACGCATTGGTTGTATAGTAGGAATGTTATTTTCTATACACAAAGAATCATAAAAATAACAAAATGTTAAATTTAAGTTGTTTTGTTTTTTTTAATAACAAAGTCAAGCTTTAACTTACCAAGATCTAACTTAGCTTTTCCATCTCTAATAAGAAAAGAAGTGTAAAATATATTCTCAATAGTTGCACCATAGCTGGTTGAATCAATAACAAAATCCATGTATAGTAAGGGATCGTTGTTATTATTTTCATATTCAGCCGCTAAAATGTTTCCTAAGAATTTTACTGTGTCTTCTATTCCTTCTTCTTCCTTTTGCAAATTATGTACCCGTTCTAATTGTACTTTTTGTACCCTTTCTTGAGGTAAACGTTTGTTTCTTTCTTTCCTTTGTTTTGGTTCAGGAATATGTGTAGGATCAAACGTACCATACAAAAACGAAAAATTTTTTAGAGATGGAACTAAAGCACGTGCATCTTCTAAAATATTTAACCAATCAGAGGGTTTAAAACTATTCGAATCATTAAGTCCATTTAACTAGAAAACAATTAGATGTAATGATAGATTAATATCAAGATAAAGACTTACAAGTTTTGATGCAAAATCTGCTGATTCATAAGTAGATATAAAAATATTGGCATTCTCGAGACATTTAATTAATATACCACTAGAAGTTGATAGCACTACATGTTGTAATAAAGTCTCATCAGCGTACTCAACTCTATTTTCAAAGTCACATTGGTTATCAATTGCTTGAACTTCTTTTAAAACGACGCCTACTTCTTTTACAGTGTTTATACCAATATCCTCATTTTCTCCTGCAAAATGTAGTTAAAAGTAAACCAAGAAAACCCATTTAGAAATATTTACGTAGTCCTTCTAGATTTTTTAATAAACCTCGGTAACGTTGTTTTCGAACATTAGAAGACCTTTTTCTTGTGTTATCGCCGTTTTCTTGATCAATTTCCATGTTTGTCGATATATCTTACATGTATATCTTTCGTAAAATCTAAAACAATTGGTTTAAGTTAGCAACTTTGAAATTGACGGGAATATAGAACATACACGAACGTTGTAGAACACATAAAGATATGGTGTAAATGACCTACCACAAAAACACCACTTTATTTGTCTGACAACACTGTCGAAAAGAGTTGTGATGTTTAGATTCTAATTTTATTTAATATTGAATGCGTAATGTTAAAAATAGAACGCAATTTTTAAATTTTATAACGATTTAGATTTATGCATTTGCATTTATATAATGCCAAAGAATAGTTCCCTTTCATATCGAGTACATCTAGATACCTATAGAGATATTCATTCTAACAAGTTTACGAGCAACAATTAACTTTATGAACTTGACAACAATGTAAATTTGAACTATTTATGTTATTTATTTATTGTGCTTTTAGAACTACAGTCAGATGTTATAAGTTATATGGTTACATGCGTTATACGAGTTATATATGTATAAAAGCTATAACTATTACATCTAATGGATAAGAACATTGATGAAAGTATTCGCAAACCAAGACGAAGCAAAGGAACTCCATTCTTCAAGCAACGAAATTATTATGCTTTAGGGTTTCTCGGATTAAGTGCTATTACTGCTGTTCTTTTTGAGTAATTGTTTTTCCTCATATATATATATAATTTACGCATTTATATTTTTAGGTTTTGGGGACAGTCTAAAAAATTAAAAAACAGCTTGTTAGAAGGTAAATTTGATTATCCTGTAGAATTAAAAGAACGAATAATTAGGCAAAAATGGAGTAATGATCCAGGAATGACGAGCATTTTAAAAACTTTAGATGAAAAAAAGGAACAAGAGCAATATCCTAAAAAACAATCTTATTTTGTAGAAATGCTTCAGAAGGTTCCTGATTTGTAATCATTATGGTAACTAATTTCAGTAGTTTAACTTCCTTGTATTTTACATTAATAGAAATTAAAATTTATTATAGTTTGTTTGTCATAATTTCATTGTCAAGAATGACATTACTTATTGCTCTATTACTTTTGCAATTATATATCTGTTATACTGATTTATTAATAATGGTCAACTTTCAAGTTTATATTAGCAGCCCAAATACTTTAAATCCCAGCTGTTAATAATTGTACGTTGTTCCATGCATTTAGGACGGCATGTCATCAAATGAGAGCCTCGTCATAATACTAAATACACGAGATTCGACTTATAGCCATCTATATGAACCGTTTGTAACGCCTGGCCAAGGTGTTACATATCTTCAAAATATATTTAGGTAAATACAACCAGGAGGTCTGAGGCTTAGGCAGAATAGGGAACTGCCTAGGGCTCGTTAAACGATTCAAAAAAAAAATTTTACTCAAGTCTCTAAAATTACTTACAATTAATACGAAACATTTACAATTATTTACATTAACATTTATTTACTTTTACTAATTTTAAATATAAAATATATTTATTACTGCAATGTAATAAAATCTGTTTAACAGTTCCAATATTAAAACTATTTCATAGTTCGAGTTGTCCATTTGCATATTATCCGTAATCTACCGGGCGGTATTATTATTTATTCGTTTGAACACCCGTTAAGATTTTGTGAACTTCGGGATAGAGAAAATCACAGTAGTCAGCCGCAAGTGGAGTTCTACAATTAATAGTGTTTATAATTGAGATTTATTTTTCAGTTGATTGATTAAATTGGCGGCATTAATATAAAAACATTAGCTTGTTTTGATATTGAGCACGGAAAAGAAATATTGGTGAGAAAATCCTCAAGCGAGTAATAGCGACAATAAAATATCTTTCATTTTATTCTCTTTTTTTTTTTCGCTGAAGAAATAAAACATTTTTTCATGAAAGCAACGGTAATTACGTTGGGGCAGTACAATATTTATCTGAATTTGGTCAGTTTTTGTGCTATCATACGAAAAAATATGCAAACTGCGGCACAGAGACTTAATTATTTATCATTTACTATATGTGAAGAATTTATCGGTATAATTTTAACCAATTTACGAAAAATAAATGAAATTAAATAAGTAAAATACTACGCTCTAATTATTGATTCGACACCTGACGTGTCTCACGTCGATCAGCTGACTGTTTTAATTAAAATTTACGTTCTTTCTAATGGTATAAAAAATGTTTAGACTTCCTACTAATAACTGCGCACACAGGAAAAAATCGAAGAAACTGTAATGGCATATTTAAAAGATATACAAATAATGACATCACGAACTGTCGGGGTCAGTTATCTGTAGAAACATTGACTACTGCTAAGAAATAGAGTTTTAACATCTTGTATTCTAAATTATGTATGTTTTCTAGCAATTTTCTTTTTTATTGGTGCTCATATTAATGCAATCGGATTCAATTCACAGTGATATGATGGCAGTCATAGCACAACTTGTTTACTGACTTGCCATTTTGCCCATGTCATCCACCACATACTTTGTTACAGGAATGTTCACCTTTTTTAGTTGCGAAATTTGGATTTTTTTCTACTATGATATCATTTTTTTTTAAGCAGTATGTTTTTCTGTACCTATAAAATTAATTGTTTGACTAACCTAAACCAATTTTTTCCAATGTTTGTAACGTAGTTACTTTAAAATTTGGCAAGTTATCTTCGTTAATGCAAGCCACTATTTTAAATACAACAGGTGGTTTATTACATAAAAAGAACAAATTCTCAAGATGTCTTAAGGCGCTTTTCATATTAAAATAAATTGTGATTGCTGTAGTTGTAAATTTACTTTGATATGTTTTCGAACTACTTGATTGACTTTGTACGCAAGTTTTTTTTAGATATTTAAAATAGTTTCTTTATCAGATACTGACAAATGTTTTGATTTACATTTTTTATTGGCGAAAGATCCATAACAAAATGTATTAGATAACCTATATCAACATTTCGGAATTGTCAGTTGGTAGGCATTTAACAAGAAATTATTTCTTGCCTTGATATCAACAATAGCAGAGCCCTTTAAAAAATATTATTTTAAAATAATAAGTTCTGTACACGTACAAAATTCCAGAGTTAACGAAACGTTAAAATACGAAGATCCATTTTTTAATAAAACCGAGAGAATATAAAAATCCAGCTCTATAGCAAAGTTTAAGTTACTAGAACTTTTGGTTCTAGAGTTATCGTCGGTACATCAAAAGATAATTTAAATAAGATACAGCACTCTGTATATAAACAAGTGAAAAGAATATAGAGAAAAGAAAAATTGTTATTTTTAACTATCTTGCTTTCCCTTCAAGATATGGAATTTTTTTTTTTAAAAAATCGTCGTAGGCAGGATTAGAACCTAGGATTATACATATATGAATTTAATTCACTTTAAATTATAAATCAAATATCTAATAAACTGTTAATGTTAGAAAAAAAATTTATTTGAATATTGTTAGGAAAAATTAACTCTATAAGGAACTGTAAAAATAATTCGAATAATTTACATACGTACAAAATTGTATAAGAAAAACTGCGAAAAATGGCGGATACGCCCACTTCCGGTTTCTTTATCAGACCCATCTTTTGATAAAACCGAGAGAATATGAAAAGCCAGCTAAATACCAAATTTCAAGTTACTAGGACTTTCGACAGTTATTGTGGGTACTTCAATACACACAGACGCTCAAAATTTTTTGAATAAAAATTGCGATCGCTATACTTTCCTTATAGAAAGTAAAAACGGAAGAATTTGGTGCAGGAGTACGTTTTTCCATTCATTTCTACTCTTTAAATTATAATTTAATTTACAGAACAACGTAATTTAATATAATTTTATACTTAATATTTCTTAAAATACAGTTTTAAGATCCTCCTAAAATGTTTAATTAGTTGAAAATTTTTTCCTATTCAATTGATAGGATCCTTCAAGGTGGAGGGACGGCAAAAATAAAATCAACCTCGTATGTTGTTAAGGCGACGTTTCGTTGGCTTTAGTGCTCAACTTCTTCAGGCCAGTCTATATAATTTAAAACATCAACAATCAGTAATACATATTACACATCAATACAATAGTTATAACATTAAAATCTATCATTAACAATTAAAAATCGTATTTTACATTAATATGAAAAAAGGTGACTAGAAAACCAAATCGAAAAAAAATTAAAATTACACATATTCAATAAAAGTACCTCTTTATTAATTTCTACAAAAACAATGTAAATTTTAGAACGGACACTGACAAACTAAGTTCGATCTACAATAACATTATTAGTAAAATTAAAAATTAATATTCTACTATAACTTGTAAAATTATTAATAATTTCCATAATACATCAAAAATTAAAATTTTGCAGTGTATTAAAATGGCATGTTAATATTGATAACCGTTAACAATTTCTTACTTATCTATCAAGGTTTCAATAATTTTATTTCATTATCTATAAGTGTACGCCACGATTTTGTTTGTTTTTGTTTGTTATGTATATAATTTATATGTTAAAAAATTGTATTCTTATTAATTGGGGTAAAACCAACCACTAATTAGTTGGTAAGTTTTTCTTAATTGGTTTTATTTTATTTTATCGCTTTATATTATCTTATTATTATATTTAGTAATACTGTAGTTGCATTAAGGTACTTTTATTGAATATGTGTAATTTTAATTTTTTTTCGATTTGGTTTTCTAGTCACCTTTTTTCATATTAATGTAAAATACGATTTTTTAATTGTTAATGATAGATTTTAATGTTATAACTATTGTATTGATGTGTAATATGTATTACTGATTGTTGATGTTTTAAATTATATAGACTGGCCTGAAGAAGTTGAGCACTAAAGCCAACGAAACGTCGCCTTAACAACATACGAGGTTGATTTTATTTTTGCCGTCCCTCCACCTTGAAGGATCCTATCAATTGAATAGGAAAAAATTTTCAAAATAATTTTATACGTTATACAAAATTATAGGTTATAACATTTAACATAAAAAAGTAAGATAGACATAACTAAAAAGGATGTACATAAACAAGTAAAATTTTGGTACGCTTTCGCGTGCGCGTCAAATACGGACCCATCTTAAGATTGTGGTACGCGGAAACTTAAAGTTAAACAAACTTCTGGCGCACTGACTTTGAAACTCGTGCGTTCGAAAATAAACGAATAGTATTGGCTGTCTACTGTGCCGTCGGTAAAACGCGTACGCGTCAAATACAGACCTACCTTAACCACACCTTAACGATATTCTACATTCCAACTATATCCACCTTTGGTATCCACTTCCATTTATTGCTATTTCAGAAACGCATTGTATTTGTATTTTTTATACGTATTTCATACAAATAACGATTTAAAATACAGGATTGTGTAAGCCGTTCTTTACTGAAAACGTCAAAACAAGTTATGAAACATAACCTTAGAGTAAATGTTTGTTTGTTTCCATAATTTTTTATCGGTGTTTTAACTTTATTTATGAACACTTCTAAGTCAATATTAAAATGTCTACAATTTCAAAATATTTTAAAATTTTAAATGAGAACGTTAGAACTGATTCAAAAAATAACTCCGAGTCTCCATATAAGAACGTTTTAAATAATATTAAAGTCATAGATTTAAACAGTTCGAACGAATCGAATGATTTTAAAACACCAAAACCAGTACTCAAAACTAAACCGAAGGTTTTACCAAGAAACACTAATACGAAAAAACCTTCAGCAAAAAGAAGGCTAAGTAATACTAAAAAGACGTCGAATCCTATAAAAGCTATTACTGCAAAAACAGATTGTAATTTAGAACATCTACATATGGCAGTTGCATTATCTAATTCATTACATGATGAGCATAAAGATAAAATAAGTAATTCTTCGAACAAGAACGAGGATAATGTACATTCTATTACGTTATTAGATAAGCTTCAACAATATAAATTTCAATCAGGTAGTTCTAAAGGACAACTATTGAATCGTCGTACTTACTTGGAGGTTAGTATAAAATGTGAGTTCTTGAAATCAACTTAATTTGTCTTTTTTTTTTTTTTCATTATAGAGAAAAAAAGTGAAATCAAAATTGCAATATGTTAGACCAGTATTATTGTTACGAACTCAAGAAGATCGTGAAAAACTAATTTTAAACAAAATTTCTTTAATTCTGTCAGATAGTAAAGGTTCAAGATGCACTAGAGTAGTTACACAAGAAAATCCATCTAGCGAATACTTACAAAAGTGCTATAGCAATGAAGCAAAAATTTTTACCAAAAGTAAATGCATGAATAAAAGTTTAAGTGATTTTTACATTAATTCTTTGAAAATTGATCGGAATTCTGTTAATTGTGGAACCTTATTAAAAAACTGGCATATTATTCCTGGTCGATCTATTTCACCTGTTTTTGCAACAACTATGGAGAAACAAGACAATCTTGAGGTGTTAGATGATAGTGAATGTTTGTCACCAGATTTATTTGATTCTGAAGATGAACTACCCCAACAGTTCTCAAAAATTTCTTCAGATTCTCCAGTCCTAAAGTGCAGCTTCTCAAATACTGAAGAGACAAATTCATTATGTTTAAATGTAAATCCACCTTTAGAAGCAACTGTAAATTCCTTCAGACAAAGATTAGAAGCATCAAGTCCAGATGAGGTTATTGAGAATGATAATGGCATCTGTGTATTTGAAACATTTTCAAATCAAAATGTTTGTGTTGAATTGTCTAGTGACGATTCTAACTCTAAAACTACAAATTTAGAAGTGGAACAGGAGGCATCTCTAAGATCGGGTGTTTCTGAAACATTTGAAAAAATTGTTTCGTTAGTAAGCAATGATGACACAATGGATTATGTCTACAAATTGTTAGAAGATGAAAGTAAAAACAGTTGTAAAGAACCAATTAAATTTGGGAATGAACATGAGGGGTTGTATTCTCAAGAAATCAATTTAGCTTGTTTAAGCTCCCGTAATCACAATATTTTTGAGCAATCACCGAAAACCTCTGATGACCAGAACCAAAGTTTGGATTCCTTAGAGGCATCTAAAATTAATTGTAGTACAAATGATAGCATTCAACCAGAAATCAATTTCTCTTTTAGAACATTAGAGTCGTTTAATTCCACCAAGTCAGAAGAAAGTATTTACATTAGTGATGAAGAAATAAATTATTCTTGTTTACACAGTACTCCAACACGTGTACAAAGAAAAGGAAAATTTTCAAAAAAGGGTTCTTTTTATAGTTTCTCAGAAAATAGCAGTTCAGTTAGTTCAGGTGATGATGAATTTAACCAAGAACAATCATCTTCAATTTGTGATTTAAGCATTAGTCCAAGCTCAAAACAATGTATCAGCAATAATAAATCTCAAAATGTTGAATTAGTAGATTTAGTTAACTCAAAAATTCATGATTTAGAGAGTACCTTGTTGTACAATGTATTAAGTGACAAACCGGAAAAATCAAATTGTGAAATTATCAATAAAAGTCCTTCTACACCAAAAACTGAAGTGATTTTAAAATTATCTAACGTTACACCAATGCCTAACTACAATGTCATGAATACACCAAAATTTGTAAAAGAATTGGAAAAATTTGGATTAAAACCTATGAAAAGACAGCGTGGTGTTCAGTTATTAAATTACATTTATGAAACAACTCATCCAGTAGTTAATATTGCAAATGAACATGACGAAAATGATAGAAATAATAAGAAAAGAAAAGTGCTAAACAACGCAACGCCAACTTCTAGCAGCAAAGAAGAAAATTCAGATAAGAAAAGGGCCAGTTCAATTAGAGTTGAAAAAACTATTTTTCGGTGAGTTACATTTTAGGATTATTTTTAATTTTGTAATTTTAAGGGCATATTTCAAAGTTAAAGTTTGTTTATATCGATTTTGTTATTAGATAAAATATTATTGGAATTGATGGAATTTACAACTTTTGCAGGGCACTTGGTATAATAATCATAAAATTTTTGTTTTTGAATTAAAGATTGCGGATTAATGACTGCAGACTTAATTAAAATTTTTTTGTGAACGACCAGAGATTAACTGATGTGATTGCAATACCCTAGGTAAATTTAATGCTGGCAATTCATAATTATATATTATAATGCTATCCCATGATGCAACATACGTAATGGTTACCTAGATTTTATGTGATACAAGTGCGTAATATTACGTTCCAAACACGTGCAAATGTCACAGTCAATTTACGTAAAACGTCACGTATCATTTACGTCTAAATTTACGTATATTTCACGTGATAAGTTTATCCATTATGCACGTATGTGTACTGTAGATATTCATAAACTAGTTTGATATATAGAGTCTGAACATATTTGAGGGTATAAATAACAAAAAACACCTTCCGGTGCACTTGACGCGTATTTAAAATAAAAATAATAGAAACAGAGTTCAACTGCCAAGGACGCTCTGACAGGCTCAAGCAAGTAAAAATCTTAGCGGTGAACGGTAAATCACCTCCGATCACTGCGGCGAGCGTCCCAATTACAGAGATGCGTCTGGATTATGACGTTTAAAAATAAGTATCTGGATTTCTGGATGTCTAGATTTCAGTGTGTCCGGATTCTAGAGGTTACACTGTATAGCCTTTAAATTTAATGTAGTTTTCGTCAGTTTACTAGATTCATTTGTTAATTTACTAGTACAGTTACTGAGTCTTTGAAAAGGTACGTGTAAAACACCTACCGATCACGTTTTTAAATAACGCTTATGTTTTAACTCTCTAACGTATTTTCTAGGCTGATTACACATTGTTAACTATAAGCAGTGATTGGAACATTACTTTTAAAAAGGAATGAATTACAATTACTAATTATTTAGTTAAAAAGGAATGCATTCTCATTACTAATTAGTTTTCGTGGAAGGTAATGCATTACAATTACTAATTACCGAAAAAAGTAATGCATTATTTTGAACATTACTTTTGTCGTTATTAAACAGTATAATACTACTAATAATTACTCCACCCAAAAAACAATATTATAAACAAAATTTTATTCTACATACTCCATATTCAAATTTACAACAATTGCGTTTCAAAATTGTTATCTGTCAGTGCGTGACGTTTCGTTTTAAAAACGTCATCTTCAGTGAAGCAATTTTAAACAAAATAACAATGGGCGCGTTTAGCGAACGCAACATTAAGTTGCTGACTACGTTGTGTTCACTAAACGGCTACGCTGCAAAGTAAGCGCTTTCAGTCGTTGACTAAAATTCGGCAGCGTAAAAATTTACCGCTTAGTAGTAATCGCTTTTTTCTTTCTAACTTAATAGTAAAATAATGGACAATCGTGCAAGAAAAGTGTTGCTGGTTAATGATGTAATAATTTAGAAATTGTACAACATCAACGCCTACTGAACTACATTAATTGCCCCAAACCAACGCCCAAACCAAATAAAATCGTCCTCCATTAAATATTCAGTTAATAAAAATTAGTCATTGCATTTTATATGACAAACAAAAAGCTATAATCACAAATTAGATCAAATAATCTTACATTTGATACTTTCTGAAAAATTGCCACCGCTATATTGCGTTTAGCGAATCGGTAAGCGCTAAATAGTAAGCGTTCCAGCATGATTAAACGCTGACAGTAAGCAGCTGCTTTCGCTAAACGCACCCAATGCTCTTTAGAACTTTAGACAATACAGTTCACTTACACAAGTTGGCTAGTTATGTTCGTGGTAAATTACCAATAACACAAAAATATTAAACTTATATTAATTTTAATTTATATTTACAATTGATCGTTGTCGATCCTTTTACTTTTACGTTACAATTATATCTAACTGATTTTTAAGATTTGGTGGTTTTAAATATATATTCCTAAACTAACTATGAAACTTAATCCTAACAACTTAAACGGTTCTTTTTCAGATTTATAAATAAAAATTGAAAAAACACAAAGTGACAGGGGTAACAACTTAAATGGTTCTTTTCCAGATTCATAAATAAAAATTGGAAAAATATAAAGTGACAGGGGTCGTTAACACATGTGCGTCCAGGCTCATAAAACACAAAACACAAAAATGAATTTTAAGAAAAGAAGCAATATATTTGTTTAATTTATGACTATTATATTAGGGGAGGATATAACTTGCTATCGTATTAACAGGCAGCGTCGGAATGAGGCGTCGGGCAAGTGTCCGATAATATTATAATCTAGATAATGCACATCACTGCCGATAAACTTCCATCAAACGCAACTGTAACCCTTTATTAAAATACTATTATTAAATATGATTGTTATTCAATGATAAATGATACTACAGTTATGCTGCTGCTGATTAATTTGAAATAAGATCCATTAGCGGGGGCGCATGGTTCCGTAGATAACGCGATGTTTTGTTTTCGTAGCTCATGCCTATCGAAGGTATAATTTTCACGTCTAAAATATGATTATTTATTCTGTTGAATATAAAAGTAACAACAAAAGTAATGGTTTTTTCCATTACATTACCAAAAATAGGTAATGCCTTCACATTACTAATTACTTATCAAAAAAATTAATGCATTACATTCTTCATTACCAAAAAAAGTAATTTAATTACTGTAATGCATTGCTTGTAATGCGTTACTTCCAACCACTGACTATAAGTTTAGTTACTAACTTTTATTTTTAAATTACGTAGTTTTGGAATAAACCGTACGTGACAGTTAAGTGTCACGTTGGAGTGATTACGTAAATTACACATGAACACCAAAAATAAACGTAATCGTTACGTACGCTTGCTACTTGGGATGTTTGTTAAGACTCGACTTTGCTTAGTAGTATTTATTCACCAAATTTCTTCTACTTTTAAGAATGTCACTTCTTTTTTAAACCATTTAAAAAAAAATTCGTCGCGATTGGAAAGATTAATAACTTTTACAGCGTTTTTCAATATATTGTTAAACTTAAATATATCCCACTATTTTCATTGTTATATAATTATGGTGCAAATATTTTTTTTTTGCATTTCAAATTATTGCATTTTGTCCAATGTTTTAATGCAAGATCGTTAATGAAATTATTGTAACGAATTTTGAAACTATTATGACTGTAACCCTATACCGACCGCGGATAAGCTGATAATTTGTAGCTTCATGTCTTGTTTATTTTAACAACACTTTTTATACTGGGGTTTTCCCTTATCTGGAACTAGAACATTCCATTTCTTTTGACAACCGTCTTGAATGTTCTAAATATTTCGGGAACGTTTCATTATTAATAGATAATATCGAAAATATTTGAATTTTGTCTTACAAACTTAATTCTCTTGGTACCTGCCAAGGATACTTGGGTACCTGCTGCAATTAATTTTAGAATTAGTTAGTAAAACTTAATTATATGTACATGTAGGATAATCGCAATTTTATTTTATTATCAAATAATAGTGTGAATTTGCAAGATTTGTTAAAATAATCAATTCTATAAACAACCAAGTCTTATAATGTGGAGCTGGTATATTATTGTTAAAATTACTTATTTTTGATACTGCAAAAAACTGACTTTCTACAGACATAGCAATGTCACAAGTGCCATTCTTCTACACATGCCCATTCTACCTACATTTATATACAATTTTTGTTATAATTCCTTCATGTCAAGAATGTAAGCAAGCCTGTATTACGAAATAGGGAATGATAATAAATATGAAGTTAATGAAATACATATATAGTTAAAAAATAGAAATTGTTTGTAAAAGTTTTGTAGATTTCTCTGCGGCGTATGACACTTTGTGGATGCTCCTATAATTTATAAACTCATAAAAATCGTTTGAGGTTGTGGTCTTATTTATAACATTTCAGATAAATGTAATATTCTAACGTATCTATAACGTGAAAAAGTATGTTGGTTGCAAATCTTAGAAAAATATTATTCATCACATTCCGTAAGTGTATAGCTGTGGCTTAAAAAAATTATTCAAATCTTTCAAACTAAATAGTTAACCATATGTTACGTTGTTTTTCTTGTAACAAAAAGAAAAGAGCGACGGCTAACTCAATGTTCCGGGGATATAGTCGTAAGCTTTGTAGTGTCAGATTATAAACTGAATCTAAAAAGACGCCAAAACGATGAAAGACTAAGGTGCTGAAAAAGAACAAATGACAAGACAGAAGTGGTAACACAGAATATATATTTATTTTATCACAGACAGTAGTTCAAAGAAGACGAAGAAGATACATAAGTATAGTTATATAAATTTTACCAAACATTAGCACGTAGGTCGGTATCACAGACAAAATATAAGCTGCGTCCTGGACTGAGCAACACTTTGTACAGTAAAGTGACCTAGTCGGACTAACTTTTACATTCAGAGAAGGAATGATTTTACATTTGTAAATTAAAATACAAGTACGAAAATCGAATATTTAGGAAATCAGAGCGCACCGTATAATCATATGACACAACAAAAGTAGTGTAATACTTACTATTAGTTTGTATCAAGTAAGGGACTTGCTAGTTCCGTTTCCCTCCAATCAACTTCGTAAATTCAGTAATTGTTTCCTCCAATATGATTGTATTCAACCCTTCGAAAGTTGTAGGTGGTGTTAACTAACCTAATTCGTTTCCACATAGGTGTAAGTGTGTGGGTTTCTAGTTAATTAACAGTCAACCACTACTTTATTTAATACGGATACAAACTATATAACATTATTTACACCAAAAAAAAAGAATAAAATACACAACTTAAACGTTACTACAAAAGTGCATTCTAACAATGTAACCGAACGAGGTATTGCGTTACGCGCTTGGTACGGAACTACCCTGTCGGCCGGACGCTACTGTTGGCCTTGTTCCTGGTTCGCTCTTTTTTGGTTCGCTCTTTCTCGATCATGCTAAATTCGAAATGCTGGCGGTCTCGATACTAACCGCTACAGTACTCCCCTTCTAGCCCGCGACCTTCGGCAAATCTGACTGGTGGCTTGATTACGCGGCCAGCTCTAGATGTAGTGACTATTGGCGTCGTTGTGGTTTGCTGCTGTTTCTCCTCGGTGGGGACTGGTGTCCTTAACTCTAAACCTGAAGGGGTCGGCGCTGCGCTGGCCGTCGTCACCGGCTGATCTCCCGTAGATGGCATAAAGCATGGTTTCAGCCGATCTATTATGACTTTCGCGGAGCTGCCGTTGACCCTAACGGTAAATACTTTGCCGTTTCTAGCGAGAACTTTGTATGGGCCCCTATAGGGCTGCTGCAATGGTTTTCTCACTGTGTCATCTCGCAAGAAAACGTGTGTGCACGTTTTGAGTTCGGGATGAACGAAAACAGCAGTGACGGGCTGTAGGGACCGATCGGAGATTTGCATTCGTTGCTGTAGCATTCCTGTGAAAGAAATAGGGTCGAGCTGGTGGCCTGTGTTGTTTACAAACATTTCGCCTGGAATTCTTAGCGTTGTCTCGTATACTATCTCCGCCGGTGAACAAGTGAGATCTTCTTTATAGGTTAGACCCAGTAACACGGTTGGCAATATCTCAGACCATTTTTCGCTTTCGTGACATCTAACTGCTGTCTTCAAGTTTCGATGCCACCGCTCCAAGATGCCGTTAGGCAGTGCAGCGTGCGCGTTGAATACTCAATAGCCTTGTAAGCGAACTTGTTAGCGCTACTTTATATTGCCTGCCCTGATCGGTAGTAATCGTGCGCGGTGTGCCGTAACGTGAGACCCAATTTGTGTAGAAAGCTTCGGCGACGGTTTCTGCGGTGATATCCGCCAACGGAATAGCTTCCGGCCACCTGGAGAAACGATCTAACATTGTTAAGCAATATCTGTATCCTTTCGATGGCGGTAGTGGTCCTACCAAATCCAAGTGTACATGTTCAAAACGTTCATCCGGCATTGTAAATTCTTGCAGTTCACTTTTTGTGTGCCTATTGATTTTAGATCTCTGGCATAGAATACAGCTTCGTGTCCACTGTGCGACGTCTTTCCGCGTGCCAGGCCAGACGAAACGCTACGAAACCATCCGCATCGTTGATCGTGCGCTACTGTGCGCTGCACCATGACACATGTTAAAAATTTGCCTTCTCAAACTGCTGGGTACATAAAGTCTAAGTATTTGCGTAGAGGCATCACACCATATTAATGTTGACTTTCTCGGGGGCCTAAACTGCTGCATCTTTGGTGATGTGACGTCTAGTCGCTGAAGTTCTTCATCTCGTTATTGTTCATAAGCTAACTCCTCTGTCGTCACTACCGATGGCAATGTTATGGCGCTAACCGTGACAGCGCGTCGTCAACCACATTCTCTGTCCTGGGATATGTAGGATTGTAGTTGTAAATTGCCCAATAAAATCTAGGTGACGTAACTGCCTCGGCGAAGCTTTTTTGGGTCGCTCTTGGAATGCAAAGTTAATGGTTTGTGATCGGTTTGGACCACCAGTTGCTTGCCCTCGACCATGACTGAAGTATTTTATGCTCTCATAAATCGCCAACAGTTCTCGGTCGTATGCGCTGTATTTCTTTTCCGCTGAGGTGAGTTTCTTAGAGAAAAATCCTAAAGGCTGCCACTTGTTTTCATTTATTTGCTGTAGCACAGCACCTATAGCTACCTCGGATGCGTCTACGGTTAACGCTAAGGGAGCAGATTCTGCTGGGTGTGCCAGGAGGGCCACTTCAGCTAGTTGCGTTTTTCACTGCTTAAATGCTGTTATTGCGTTTGGGGCCCATACGATGCTGCGTTTGTCTCTTCTGGTAGCACCGCGTGGGTACTCGTGAAGAGATGCTTGCAAATATGCCGCGTTTCTGACGAATCTTCGGTAAAAATTTATGGCACCTTTATAGCTCGTACGCGGTTTCGTAACGGCTGGATTCTTTCAGGCGGAATTAAGAAACCGAGGTATTCTATTCAACGCTAAACACGCACTTCGCGGGGTTAATGCGGACACCATATTTGCGTAAACGTTCAAACATTCTGCGAAGATGCGTCTTGTGTTCTTCTTCGTTATGCGAAAAAATAAGAATATCGTCGATGTATACGTGACAAAAATTTAACCCTTGGAGCACTTTGTGCATAAATCTTTGAAATATAAACTTAAATAAACCGAACGGAGTCGTTACCGTCGTTTTGGGAATATCGTCTTTTGCGATAGGGATCTGGTGTAATTCTCGCACCAGGTCTAGTTTCATGAACACCTTATTTTGATGCAGCAAATGTGTAAAGTCGTTGATATGAGGAATCAGGTAGCTGTCGTGGACGGTTACCGCATTTAAACGCCGGTAGTCTCCACACAGACGCCATGTCCCAGCCTCCTTCTTCGGCACCAGATGTAACGGGATCGCTCAGGGGCTACTGGATGGTCTACAGATGGCTTGCTCCAGCATATACCCGAATTCCGCCTTGGCTGCCGCAAGCTTTTCGGCTGTGAACCGGCGAGGACGTTGTGCGACTGCTGGACTTTTTACTATTATGTGATGTTGAAGATCGTGGTTGTTTCTCGTCGGTCCTGCTCTGGTGATGTCTGCAAATTCCGTTAATAGAGCGTGACAGTTGCTGGACTCGCATATTATCGAGACTGATGTTACCGCGCTGCTAGTTGCAGACAATGTAGACACGTACAGTTTAGTGGTCGTATCGATTAGGCGATTGTTTTGCAAATCCACTAGGTGGTTTACTACCACCGTGGTGGTTTAAAAAATCTGCACCGATTATAGGGCGCGACACGTGGGCTATGTAAAATTTCCACTTGTACGGCCGACGTAACCCGAAATTTAAACATAACAACTCAGTCCCGTAAGTGTCTATCGTAGAACCGTTAGCGGCGTACAAACGGAAATCCGACATGGCACTAGATCTTTTTGCTTTCACTGAGACGTCAGCACCGGTGTCGATTAAAAATCGCGTTCCCGTCGTTTTGTCTGTTATAAAGAGGCGGCTGCTGAGGGATCCGTCACTGAGCGCCTCATTCAGCGACGGACTTCTTAGTTTTCCTGTTTCGTCAGGAACGCACAGGGTTGAGTGCACATATTAGCTCGACCACCAAAAGGACGGTGATAAAAACAAACATGCGGTTGCGCGGATTTGCTGCGTGACCGGTATCGTGTTTGACTTTTTCCTCGTCTGCGCGATCCGTTGCGATTCATCTGCTCGACCATCTTCGTAAGCTCTTCGACTTTACACACCAACGCCGAGATAGAAAAGTGGGTAGGTGGGGCGGTTTGCTGCGCTGCCGTTTCTGTGTGCGCGGATGCGAAAAAAACTGACTGTGGGGATATCGCTGTTGTAATGGCGGCGATACCTGTACACGCGCTGTCGTTTACTTCCCTGATTTTGTCCGCAATGGCAGCCATTTTATCCAACGGCAAGGCGTCACTTACTGGTAAAATCTGTTGTATAGTTGATGGTAGCCTCTGAAGCCAAACCGTACGCAACACACTCTCGTTTAACTTGCTACCTGCGTGCACTTTTAATTCACGTAGTAGTTGAGAAGGCGTTTTATCTCCGAGTTCTAAGTCTGTTAGCACTTTGGGTAATTGTTTTTCCTCGGAGTCTGTAAAACGCGCGATCAATTCTTTTTTAAGTCCCTCATTTGTTTTTGTCGGGGGCTGACATTGAAACGTCCGACACTAATGCACTAATTACGGTATAATATTTTGTAGCGTCTGTTTTAACTCCGTATGTGTGAAATTGCGCTTACACTTCTACAAACCACAATTGCGGATTCACTTGCCAAAAGAGCGGTAATTTAATTTGTTTAATAGCACATACCTCCGGCCCGCTGTGCTCAACGTTGTTATCAGTCGAGTTTCCATTCCCTTCGTCGTTAATCATGGCGGCGGCATGGCGTGGGTGCACTTTCACTTCGTAGAAATCACTAAACGTCTTGGTCACCAATGTGGGTTTCTAGTTAATTAACAGTCAACCACTACTTTATTTAATACGGATACAGACTAAATAACATTATTTACACCAAAAAAAAAGCATAAAACACACAACTTAAACGTTATTACAAAAGTGCATTCTAACAATGTAGCCGAACGAGGTATTACGTTGCGCGCTTGGTACGGAACTACCCTGTCGGCCAGACGCTACCATTGGCCTCGTTCCTGGTTTGCTCTTTCTCGGTCATGCTGAATTCGAAATGCTGGCGGTCTCGGTACTAACGGCTACACGTGAAACACTTAACGAGGCCTGCGAACTTCTAATTCGTGTTTCACAATTTGACATACTAGCCATACTCCAACAACGAAAAGTAGGCGTACCGAGGATAAATTTTATACTAGAGAATTTTTAACATAACACAAAAACTTGGAGGTTATCTTACAAAGCATTGACTTGAACAAAACATAAACATTAGGCAATATGGAGGCAGCATTTGGCTAACGGAGAGGTATCTGATTGTAATTGGTTTCTTTTTTGCGGGTGTAGGTGACGTTGATTTACAATATTGGTTTTACAATGATTATTTTTGTATATACATTTAGGTGACTTGTACAGCGGTTTTTGCCATATATTAAGATCGAATACGGTTTACCTACTGAAAAAAAATGAGGACCAATAGTCGTTATTATAATTATGTATAGCCTAAAAATATATTTCATTTTTACTTTTGCATTCCTTTATTTAATTTTTTACGTTTGCATTCCTTTATTTAATTCTTTTACCATGTGCCAATTTCTTTAATTATGTTTAAGAGGTTTTTAATTAATTCACTAAACAGTCGAGTAAATACTGGCATCGATATTTATTAACTACATTAAAATCTCTGATATGTACGACTGTATCGCATATACAGGGTGTCCCAGAATATGTGGGCTCCCGGATTCAGATAGGACACATAAAATAATATGACAAATTCTTATAACTCTTGAAGTACTAGATGTAATTTAAACATTTATTAATATGATGGTCATTAGGCAAGTCTTTTTAACATAAACATTGTATTCACATTTGGCTTATTCCGTTTGTCAGAGACGGACTAGCTCTAACATAGTAATGCTATTTTTTTACTTTATGTACAGTAGAGACACAACAATAATATTTTTGTACAGCTAAATCGTTGACTCTTGATCAATATTGATAAAATAACTGTTTACGAAAACAAAATATTTTCTTCAATATGATTTTTATTTATAATTTGTATGTCGATTTAACATGAACTCTTTCTACTCTTATACATTCCCTAACTGTAAGAATTGAAGATTGTTGGACCCTTCACCATACCTAAACATTAATTTAGTTCTTATTTTACGACAATAGAAATTAATCATTTACAATAATTTTTCTCGATTGTCTATTGGGTTAGCATAGACTAAAGTTTTCAAGCAGCTCAACAAAAATTTTTTTAAATATATTTAGGTAAGGTGATCGAGGAGGCGGTAAATCTGAAAATTCTGCTAAATTGTTTTGAAGAAATTCGAAATAAAGTTTTTCAGTTAACCTTCTTGACAATACAAATAGTTATAATAGACACATGAGGATTTTCCGCTGTCCTCACATGTAAATCATGGGAGTCTCCAATTCCGTCTTTAACAAATCCAGGTTCGTCCGTAAAGAGAACTGAACCAATGAAATTTGCATCGTTCTTGTACCAATCTAAAACCCAGTTAGAAAATGCCATCATCTGTGGAAGGTCTTTGTGAACATAAGAAGCACATAAACTTTTTGAAAATGGTACGGATGCAAATGTTACTTTCTAACGAATCTAGAGACCGTCGATTTTGGGCAATCTAACTGGACAGCCAATTTTCGGACACATGTAGAAGGATCTGCTTCTATGGCATATAAGATCCTCACCGCGATTGATTTGATTTCCACAATTGTAGCTGGTTTGGTCAAATTTTTCTAATATTTACATTAAATTAAATTAAATCAAAACTATATTACAGCTGTAAGGCAGGCACTTGCTACAGTAAATAAGTGAGGTCTTCAAAGACACATCAAATCTCTGTGGTACAGTTTTTTCATGTGGTTTTTGTTTATTTATTCTGGTAATTTCTCTTGTTAATAAAATTGTTTAATTAATCTATGGGTGACGTTTCTTCATAGAAAATCCGAGCTTTATCATGCCTATATAATAATTTTAACATTATTAAACATTAACACTAGAACCGTCACTGAATGCAAATACATAAATGCGCCACTTTTGGTCAAATTGACCCTTTCTATAATTTAACAGTAAAAGTCGCAAATAATTATTTTGAAAAATCTATTAATTCCATATCTATCTCAAAAATCTAATTCTAAAAAATTGTACAAACTTAAGTTTATAGAAAAACCAAGTTAGATCGTTTTAAAATTCACGAAGGTCGGCGATTCTGCTCAGTTCTAGTATTAAGGCAGTTATAAGACATTGCTAGTTAGAACGACAGAAACCAACTCATAATTTGACAATAACGTGTTACCTAATACAGTTTTTTTTTGTTTTAGAGACGATGAAGAATTAATATTTGAACGCAAACAATCAAAAAAGATTTCATCTTGTATGGTACCACTACAGATTGCTTGGTATAATTTAGTAAAGTCTGATTTAAACATACAAAAAAATATTTTACTGTACGAACCACTCCAGTTAGAAGATTTATATCAGACTTTAAAATCTTACGGATATAAATATCACATCCAAGTATTTCTTTGTATACTGATTAACAAAAAATAAAATTTTTGTTTTAGGATTTACTAACTTTTTTAGATCGTAAGTGTATAACAATAAGGACCGAACAAATCCCAAGACGCAGACGCAAAAAACATAAAGAAAGTAAAACGCAAATTTAATTAGTTTTAGTTACCTTTTCTAGTCAACTCAGAACGCATTTTAATTTTACACGCGCAGTTTATATAATTTATTATCAAATGCATGCTTTTTTAATTGGTATTATTTTTAATCAAGGTTTATTTACTATATGTAGAAACAATGTAAGGTGTTAATTTTGGAAATAAATATAAGTAGAATTATTCTATATACATTTGTATACTACTTACGAGAATTATTTTTATCTATATATATAAAAATGTTGTTGGTTTGTATACGCTTCAAAAACTCAAAAAGTTCTGCACAGATTGAGTTGAAATTTTAACATGATATAAAATCCGCATCAAGGATTGTTTTTATCTATTTTTTGCATCAGTCACATATCTGCGACCGCGAGAAAACAGTTTTTTTTAACGATCAGCTGTGTACCAATGACCGCGCCATATGCCATAAGCGAGGAAAACACTCGCTGACATGACAACCATGTGACAACCGCAATAGTAATGACGCAGTCACATGAGAAACAATTTCGTTCCCAATTACATTGTTTATTTACAAAAAAAATTGCATCTGATTCTAATTATTATACAATCTGAATTAAATATTCACTTAAATCAAGAATTTTTGGTGTGATAGTGTTGTGATCGAACTGCGCCTTTCACCAAATCGTAAGTAGAGGTTATATTTTATATCAAAGATGGACAATAAAAATATTATTAACTGACAGGCAAAATAAAAGGACTTATTATAATTCAAGTGGATTTCTAACAGAAGTGAGTGGTTATATCTTTTTTATTACATCTAACACGTGGACGTAATTATATTATTTATTTTGGATTAACCTCACTTTTAATGTATATAAATATAATTACATTAAAACTAGCAATTATTAATTAATACGAATGTCAACCATTCCATCACAATGTGCCACTGCGAAGCGTGGCAGGGTACAGCTAGTATTTAATAAATTAACACGAATATATAATAACTTCTTGCGGATTTCGCCGTGTGTCAAAACATGCGTTTGACGATGCTTTCAGTTTCTTCAGAATAACTGAACTGATTTTCCGTCGCCTTTCAATAATAGCGCATTTGGATTAACAAGCACTCTGTGTCGGTGAGCACCAAAATCTTAATGCAAAAATACACGAATTTTGTCAGGTCCATGTGAAGAGAGTGGAGAAACTCGAGTTATTACTTCACGTTGAAATGTTGCAGTACACTTCAAAAACTTATAGCAAAATTGATCCTTCCGCTGAGTGTGCTGCAAGGCTTACACATACCAAAATAGCTACCGATAAAGTAGCAGGCACTTCACTACAATCAGGTAAGTAATGACATTGTAGATAGAACAGATTTATTACTTTTAATTTGTAGAAACCAATATCAACATTCATCAAGTAAGTGAAAAAACAAGAAAATTACAATATATTATTAGGAAACAGATGAAGAAGGGTAATTCATAATATTCAATCTAGATTAATTAAAAACAAAAATTCAGAAGAATCTCTAGGAGTGCATTGTTTTTCCAATTGCTTGCTTTACAGACCTTTTTTTATTCACTGAAACTTCATCGACTTCTCAATTTGTTTCTGCGTTTAGTGCCTCTATTGATTCATAAACAAGTAGAAGTGCTTAAATCTCTTGATTTAATTGTATACAAATATTACGGATCCTTTTTCGTTTATTCCAAATCCTATTTTATTAATCAAGTTTATAGCAATCGTTTTTTCCAGTATTCCAAAGTTCATTGACAGTTCTTTCAATCTTTGCTTTCCTATCCAGTTAATAATACGTCCTTGCGCTCCCTTGAGATAGTTATAATAATTAGTGTACTTTATGAATATTATGAATTGCCTTTTTTCTGCTCGTATTTTTTTCATAATTATTTTTAAAATATCAATTAATTCAAAAAATGATAGGCATGCATACATTTTACTTTTAATTAATGAGAAGTTTCATTGCAAAAAACTTTTGTTGGAATAAATTGAATAAAAATAATCAATACTTGATTGAAAACAATTCAGTTAAATTGACGACCAATAGTCAAATTAATCGTTTTGATAGAAACCATTTGATTAATAAGAAACATTCATTTTTTAATAGAATTTTCGTATATTACCCAAAACTAGATATTTAAGTAAATCCTACGTATTGTTTATAATAATGTTGTCTATACATTTTTTATCTAGTAAAGTGCTGGCAATATAATCATATGCTTGCTCGTTAAATAAAAGGTACCATCTAATCGAACATGCAAAACCATTACAAGCAACACTGTCGTAATTGTCGGCAGTATATTTGATCACAGGTAAATATCATTGTCATGTTTATACGTTAGTGGTAATTTATAATCATAATTGCATAAAGATTGCTCCTTATTTGGTTAACACTATTAGAAGCAAATTAACTGAACAATTTTTTTGCACTATTTTTTTCATATTTAACATGTATTTTTTTATTTACCAGGCTTTTTTTAAAATAAGTGGCAGAAAGGAGTTTAATGATACAACAAAAAATTTTTTCGAAATTAAATTTGTGGTTTCAGAAGACAGTGTGAAATTGATCCTATAGGTAAGAACAAAATTTTTATAGCCTATATTTAATATTCACATTCGCACTTAAATTTTGACCAAACCTAAAAAAGTAGTTATAATCAAAGTCAGAAGCGTTACTATTAAGATTCAATAACGATTATAACTGCATTTTTTATATCTATCTACGAAAATTATATTCTGATTATAACAAATAAATAAAAGTTTGAAGGTAGATTTAAATGGTTGCAATTTATTACCTGATGGTGACCGACAATTAAGATTATACAGTCGAAACAATAATTGTAGTTAGTTTTTATAAATACAAATTTGGATAGGACATATTTTTAAAAAATTATCATAATTTAAAGGTGTTTGGCGAAATCCATTACCAAAACATTCAACCAAGATAGGAGAAGAAGACGAAATTAAGTCGTGGCTCAGGAATTCATAACTAAGGGAGGTGAAGTAAATGGAATAAGAAGCTATTTAGTGGTAATTCAATTATTTTATTTTGTTTCTCATTTTTAAATAAGGAATATAAGTTTTTTTTTATATTACATGTTTTAAGTAATTATTAAGATTTGTTTTTTTATTGTTTATAATATTATTTCATGAAATGTGTAATCAATTTAAATTTTTTTAATTATTTTTTCTGGCATTGCATTGTATTATATGTATATTCTATAAATCGTTGTATTATGTATTAATGCTTTTCTAATAAATTCTTGTATCTAATTTTGTAATGTATGAACATATTATGGACATCCATAGTATTTACTTTGGATCTTTTGTGGACGTCCGTAAAACGTTCAGATGTCCATGAAAAGACGTCCATTGGAAGTCCATAGGACATTTTTGCGCTATTAGGACTGTGTATCCGAACTTTTTAAGTACTTTTTCAAAGTGCATTTTTCACGGGCTATAGGTGTTGGTCATCGCTGATGGTTTTCGCTCTGGATAGTAACGTATTTATAAAAATGTAGATATCTAACAGAGTACGTCTTTTTCTGTATACTACATGTTGTAGCTTTGTCTCTAAGGTACTGTTTACTATTACGCTCAGGAAAGGTAAATTTTCATTTTGCTCTTTCTACAAGGTAAACTTCGTCGCTCCCCAATCAATAAGGAAACATTTTTAAAAACATTGCAAAAACGTCTTAATGGCCAGAATTACGTTGCAAAATCAATATTAGAATAACATTCTAAAAATGTGTTAAAAAATATTAATGTATAATCAACGTTTTTTTTTTAATATTGCAATATGCTTAAGGGCAGTTCTACAATCATGGTATAAATGTAAGTTTAGTTATACTTGCTTTAATTTTAAAATACTGACATATTTGGCTGTTAGTTTTATTTATACTAACCAATAACGACAGCATTTTACAATCTAAACTAAGTATAACTTAGGTAACTGACATACCATTATTATAGAACCAGCCTTAAAATGCTTACAAAAGATAGATAATACAATCTTTGTGTACTCAAAATACTTCAATTTCATGTAGCTGCAAACACATTTGGTACCTATAACAAAAATTAACACATTAATATAAAAGTAAAACAAACATTATTCATGTAATTACTTTATATTAATTGAAATAATTATAAAATAATCCTCACAAAAGTTTCCAATTAATCAAAAGTTTTTCTATTTTATAGATAGGATTCTTCGGAGTGGAGGAACGGCAACAATAAAAACAACCTTTTTTTGTTGTTAAGGCCTGAGCAATAAAGGTTGTTTTTATTGTTGCCGTTCCTTCACACCAAAGGAACCTATCCATAAAATAAGAAAACTTTTGACTAATTATCGTTCAAATCTCCCATTTGACCAACATCATATCAATTTGATAACCTTATAAAACATCACAATGAATGGAAATCATGAAGTACATAGAATGAACGTTTTAGTATACCACTGCTGTAACAAATAATATACTTCAGCAAAATTTCTTGCAACGAAAAACGTATCATCATAATAAATGGTGACATTTACTAAAAGTATCGATTAAACTGATACAGTAACAATACATTACACAGCATAGCGAGTAATACCATGGAAATTGCCCAATGAACAAATTATATGACTTATGGTGTCACCTAGTTTTATAAGAAGTATATAGCTGTACTGTAGTTATATAAAGTGGAAATTAAGTGTTATAAGGGTTCTAATGGCAACCTTTGTTTTGTAAAGGTGATATTGCACTCCTAGAAGTAAATATATCCCATGTTTTATAATTATAGTGATGTAAATGTGTTGGAAACTATCTTATAAACCTTTTGGTAATTGTGACTTTAAGTGATGTAAAAAAAGGTTTGTAATAATATATATCACTTACTTATATCACTTAACGGTGGTGAATTTTTATTAGTATTATTCAAGATACTTCAATAAAACTATAGTGCTACTAGCAATTTGTGACTCTTTTACATAACATAAAGTGATGTGGTATTACTATAAGTTCTATAAGCCATAAGGCTGTTAATGGTGAAAAAATATGTCGCATTTCGCAGAAAAAAATGTGATTAATATCAGATCAAAGATTAACATTAACAATAAGTGACTTAAGAGAGGTTATATTTCTTTTACGCGGGAAAGCGTGTGTAACAACAGGTAACAGTAGCTGATATCCATTGGTTCTAAAACGGGTATATAAGTTACTGTTTGTTGCACTTACATCACTTACAGTATTATTGCGGTTATTTTGAAGGTTTTGGGTGATAAAGATTACTAGAAGATAGATTACAGTACCATAGGTAACCTTTCCGAAAAAATGGATTCCAATTTCCATCTCATAGATATGAATGTCAGAGGCGGCGGCGAGAAAAATTTCTCGACAATAAACGCTTCGGTGGGAACAAGTAAACATTATTTATATATTATCTTGATTTATTAATAAAAATTTTAGAGTAAATTCATGCGAAATAGAAAAAATAGTATGAAAAACACGTGTCACAATTTACTTTCTGTCGCTCTCATTCCTTTGCAAGCTGGTCTTAGCGCAGCAAAAAGTCTCATTGTGACACTTGTTTTTCAATATATTATTACTATTTGTTGAAAACACACTTATGTAAAACAAATATAGTTCTTTACAAAGAAATACATTGGGTTTTTATATTTTAATAAGTTTGGTCAAGCTAAAAGTGCCACGCCGCTGGTAAAAACGGGACAAGGTAAATGTATTTAATTACTTGTGTAGTGCAATACAATAATAATTATGATGGCGTTTAAATTTTTTCGAAGTATAATAACATTTGAGTCGACAAAGCGGCGATGGCATATTAATTTGGGTGCAACCCAGTAAACACACGACGTCCCAGGGACGTTCGTTTTATGTCCAAATGATGTCTTTACATCCCGGGCTTTAAAACGGACCTGTATAGGATGTCTTTAATAGGACGTCCTCAGGATGTCAATGAAGAACGTACGATGGGATGTCCTATGCGGGAAAAAACAAATGCAAACTGAGTGCGCGTGCCCACTTTCCTTCTTGTTCTCTGGTGCCTACTCAACACCCGTACGCTCCTTTGGTATATCAAAGTGGTACACTCTGTTTGCACTCTGTATTTGTTTTTAGTTGTGTTCTGGCTACTTTATTTATCTGTTTTTTATTTTATTATCTAACGTTTTTTGGGTTTTTAGTGCATAAACAAATTTATTTGGTAAGTTTTTGGTACCTTGTATTGTTGAGAAAGAATTGTAAGCAAAATGTAATTAATATGCGCGCATGTTCAGTAACATTTATATATTAAGTCGTAATGTAGACCGCGTATAGTACAGACGGTGTTATAACTGTATTCATTTAGTTAATCTTGTAATATATCTTAACAGTACAAATTATAGTGTTTCAACCACTGACAACCTGCTTAATAAAGTTTAATAGGTTATGGGCCCAGTGGACGTGAAATATTAGTAAAGTGGATCGTAAATCAGTTTTACGTGTGTACAGTAAAGATGGCTGACAAGATTGACGTAGGATCCATCAGCAAGTTTGATGGCAAAAACTACCAGCAATGGAAGTTTCAAATGAAGTGTGCTCTACGTGCAAAGGGTTGTTATGAGATTACCACTGGAGAACTCATAAAACCAGAGTCAAAAGAAACAAAAGAATTTGCTTCTTGGAACAAGATGGACGCCGTAGCTATGTTCACCTTAACGTCGGGTATGGAGCTTGCGCAAATCACTTTAGTAGAGAATTGTACAAGTGCAAAAGAAATAATGGATCGGTTGGACACCATCTACCAACAAAAATCTGAAATGAATAAAATGATGTATCAAGAACGTTTCCATCAGTACCGAATGAATCCAAATGATAGTGTTGCGCTTCATGTTGCTAAAGTAGAAAACTTAGCTAAACAAATTAGAGAATCTGGTGACGTAATTAGTGATGTAGCAGTGATGACGAAAATGCTTACTTCATTACCAGATAAATTTAAAAGTGTCAGGCAAGCGTGGCTATCAGTAGAAGAGAAACGTCAGACGATTCAAAATCTTACTGCAAGATTGCTTGACGAAGAAGCAAATCTAGCAGCGGTAGAAGAAGTTGACAATGCGTTTACGGCACAAGTGAAACTAAAACCAACTGTAAATACCAAGCATAAAAAGAAATTCACTTGTTACAATTGTCAAAAGAAAGGGCATTTTGCAAGAGATTGTCCTAATCCAACAAAAAAAACGAAACTCAAAAAGTACCAAAGCAGATGACAAATCGAAACCACAAGGAAACGTATCAGCTTTTACAATAGAAGAAGATTTTGTCTTTGTGACGGAATCAAAAGATGATACTTGGATATTAGATAGTGGTGCATCTGGACACATGAGTTTTAAGCGCGAATTTTTTCATACGTTTGAAGAATCCGATAATGAAACTTCAGTGACATTAGGAAACAATAAAACTCTTGCAGTAAAAGGCAAAGGAACCATTAAAATACGTAAATTATTAAACGGTGCGTGGCATGACGCAATAATAACAAATGTGCTATATGTTCCTGACCTTCGAAAGAATTTGTTTTCAGAAGGAGTTATTACGCGCAAAGGAATGAAAATAGTAAAAGAAAACAAGCACGCATATATTTATGAAAACAATAAACTTACGGCTAGTGCAGCACGTGTATCGAACAATCTTTATTACCTACAGTTTAATACTATCGTTTCTTATGAAGGAAATGTGGTAACGGATACTGAGAAGTTTGAAATGTGGCATAATAGACTTGGACACGTCAATTTCAAAACGTTGAAAGAAATGGCATCAAAAGGTTTAATTGAAGGAATAGATTTAAAGAATGTTGATCGAAAATTTTGTGAAGCGTGCGTTTACGGTAAACAACATAAACTTCCTTTCTTGCGCGTAGTACGAAATACGAAACCGTGTGAGTTAATATACAGTGACCTTTGTGGGCCAATGTCAACATCAACAATAAACGGTGCTAATTACTTTGTTCTATTTAAAGACGATTGTACTGGTTACCGAGTAGTGTACTTTATCAAACATAAGACAGACGTGTTTGAATGTTTCAAAAATTTGTTACTACGTGTAAAAACAAATTTGGTTATTCAATAAAAACATTACACGTCGATAATGGAACTGAGTATATTAACACACATTTTCGGCAGTTTCTAATAAAAACTGGAATTGATATAGAACGAACAGCTCCATATACTCCACAACAAAATGGTAAAGCGGAACGCGAAATGCGGACAATTGTCGAAAGTGCGCGATCGATGCTATATCAAAAGGATTTACCTGCCAATTTATGGGGTGAAGCTGTAAACACAGCAGTGTATATATTGAACCGAACTTTGAATAGTAAAACAGAGAAAACACCTTATGAATTGTGGACTGGAAAGAAAGTCAATTTAAGTCACGTTAAAATATTTGGGTGTGACGCATACATGCACATTCCAAAAGAAAAACGTACAAAGTTGGATTCGAAAAGCAAAAAATTAATGATGGTTGGGTATGACGGAAACTCTACAAATTACAGGCTTTTAGATCCTCAAACAAATAAAATAAGTGTTTCTAGAGACGTGATTTTCAATGAAAATGCGTGTTTTACTAAAACTCGGCACAATACTGCAAAGATAGAAATAGAGGAAAATGAAGCAAGTGATCACGAAGAAGAGGTTCTGCAAGAAATTGAACAAGAACTTCCACAAGAAGAAATTGAGTCATCGACTTCTTCGCAAACTCCTTATAATTTAAGACAACGTGAGACGCTACGAGTACCACGCAAATATGAACAGTTTGAAACAAATTGTGTAGAAATAGACATTCCTCAAAATTACGACGAGGCGATAAAAAGCGTCAACTCGGAAAAATGGAAACAATCGATTAAGGAAGAATTAGAGGCCTTAAAGAAGAACAATACTTGGGAATTAGTGGCAAAGCCGAACAATAAAAACGTAATCAACTCTAAATGGGTTTTTAAAGTGAAAAAGAACGCCTAATGGGGAAATATCACGTTACAAGGCTAGACTTTGTGCTAAAGGATATAACCAAATCAAGGGATTAGATTATGATGAAACGTTTTCGCCCACTACAAGATATGATACTATAAGAATTTTGCTTGCGTTAGCGGCAACACACGATTGGGAAATTATTCAGTTCGATATAAAAACCGCTTTCCTAAACGGTTATTTAGAAGAAGAAATTTATATGTCACATCCAGAAGGCACAGACGTAAAACCTGGTGTAGTGTGTAAATTAAAGAAAGCCCTGTACGGATTGAAACAGGCGCCTAGATGTTGGAATAAAACTATAGACAAGTTTTTAACAAGTTTAAGTTTTAAACAATGTGATGCAGACCGATGTGTATATAAGAGAGAAGTTAATAAAATTAAAGTTATTATAGTGATTTTTGTAGACGACGGTCTTATGATGAGCAAAGATAAGACAGCGATTAATGAAATTCTTGAAGAATTAAAGAATAAGTTTGAAATTACAGTTACTGAATTTTTAAACTATTTTGTGGGTTTAGAAATTGAACGAAATCGTCAAAATGGAACTATTTTTATTCATCAATTTAATTATATACAAGAAGTCATAAAAAGGTTCAATATGATTGACGCGAAAGTAACAAACGTGCCTGTAGACGTAAATACTATCCTGACCACCGCAACCGAAATAAAGCATATGGATCAAGTTCCATATCGGGAAGCAGTGGGAGCTTTAATGTTTATCGCAATTATTAGTAGACCGGATATTAGTTACGCAGTCGGTTTAGTTAGTAGATTTCTTAATAAATACGATGTGTCACACTGGAATGCTGTAAAACGGATCATTAAGTATTTGAAACATACCGCAAATGTTGGGATCCAATACGGAGTATCACAAGAATCTACAAAACTAATAGGATTTTCCGATTCTGATTTCGCGAATGATACCATTACAAGAAGATCAACTTCGGGGTATATTTTCAAACTGAACGGAGGAGCCGTTACTTGGTCCAGTCAACGGCAACGGACGGTCTCGCTTTCTACGACTGAAGCGGAATACATAGCAGTATCCAATGCAGCAAGGGAAACGATTTGGATACGACGTTTATTACATGATCTCGGAGAACTCGATAAGAATCCAACAATTTTATGTGTAGACAATCAAAGTGCAATTCGACTTGTGAAAAATTCGGAACATCACAAACGCACTAAACATATCGATATAAAACATCATTTTATACGAGAAAAATGTGAAAACGGAGATATTGAAGTTGTTTATGTGCCATCTGATGAACAATTGGCGGATATAACAACCAAACCGATCAGTAAAGAAAAATTTAATCGTTTGAAATCACTCTTTGGTATGCGTGAAAGAGTAACTACGTAATTATATTAGAATATATTTAGTTATTTGTTTGTAATAAGTTTTTCTTTGTAATGTTAACAATCTTGAATTTATGTTTTCTTTTTGCTAACAATTAGTGGGAGTGTTGAGAAAGAATTGTAAGCAAAATGTAATTAATATGCGCGCATGTTCAGTAACATTTATATATTAAGTCGTAATGTAGACCGCGTATAGTACAGACGGTGTTATAACTGTATTCATTTAGTTAATCTTGTAATATATCTTAACAGTACAAATTATAGTGTTTCAACCACTGACAACCTGCTTAATAAAGTTTAATATGTATTTATTTATAATGTATAGAAATCATCATTTATAATTATTATTTTGAATTACTAAAACTTAATAAAAGTTAATTGAAATTAAAAGATCATAATTGTTAATAATGGTGATTTAAAACCCCATCTCGCGCGCATACCTATGCGGTGAATTGAAAATATTTGTTATGTAAAAAAAAATTTTTTTACTCAAAATTATTTAAGGTTTAAAAGTGTGACGTTATCTCACGACTTTTATCGTCGCGATTCGCAATAAGTCATCCAAAAATGTCAACATGACCGATAAGGCACAAAATCGCTAATCTAACTAAGAAACTGGAACGTTATCGCGTTCTTGGTATTCATCGTTATGATTACTGTGCGTATTCTCGTAGTTAAAAATACGTCTAGAAATAATTTTGTTTTTATCACATTCCTCTGATGAAATGTAAATGCGAAACGTATAAAAATTCTTAATGAATTTGCAAAACTGACGCGTTTACAAAATCTTTTTTTAAAACGATTTAAATAATTTTTAACTGGTCATAATCGATCATCTCTTATGATTTAATCAATAATAGAATCGTCAAAAAGATCAATCAATAATTCTTCAAAAGAAGTATCACTTTATCAATTTTTAAATTTAGAAAAATGTAAATTCTGATTACATAGAAATACCAAAATAAGCTTTTCGTATTAACTTTTTATCGACTCTACTTGACGATTACCATCTCTTATGTAGTTGTATTGTTTCAGGTGCCACTTAAAAAATCGGGAAGAAAGTATAAAAACTCGCTAAGGAGGGCCAAAGAACGCCGGGATCGAGAAGATAAAAAATGAAATAATCTAAATTTATTTTAATTGAATGTAATTTGGATTATTATTTAAAAATATAGTTTTATGTAATAAAAATTTGTATTTTATTTGATAAAGTTATTTTTTATTAAAAATATAATATACATATATACCTAGTACATATCCTACAGTCATCTAAAAGGGACGTCCCGTTGCGGATACGCAAGGATGTCCTATAAGGACATCGTAGGGATGCACACACTTGTGACAAAAGGACGTCCCATGAATGTCCCTAGGACGTACACAGAACCAAAATGGGATGACTTTGGGACATTCAGTGATCCGCAAAATCATGTCCCCGGGACATTCTTGGGACATCCTTGTGTTTGTTGGGAAGGTATCCTACAAACGAAGTTAACATTTTATAACATGTGATAGGTACATAATTTCAGCAACCATTACTTGTTCGGTGTGAAGCAGAGCCGTCTATCATAAGAGAAACGGGATGCACACATTTTATTCATAATTTTCTGTGAGAGCGAAAGAGATAAGTGGACAGGATATATACAATCGCCTCTACTACTAAAACTGCGCATGATTTCAATTGCGTTACGGGGAAGATGCACTGACTACTGCTACAACACCACTATAAAATAGTTATATAATAGTAAACCATACCCTTACATCACTTTATTTCACCGTAAACAGCAACGCCGCTTTCTAGCAGGTTTGTAAGGTGGTGGTGTAACGGTTCTCAATATACTTACGTTACCACTGCTTATATAAATTGTATTTATATAGAAGTATTCAAAAAATGTGGTAGAAACCTTTATAGAAACAGCCATTTAAGCTCTTTAAGGGATTTATATAGGTGATTTAGAGATTTCAAGCTATGTTTTATATAACTCCATGTTTTATTATTTGGTAACGGTGACGTATTACCGACCATTACAAAACGCAAAATGTTCATTGGGTGTTAATTCGTTGAAACTTAAAATATACAATAATATACAAAATCGACATCTTTTCAAGCAGATACTGGCACTTTGCACAAACGCGGGTATTAAGTACTTAAAAAAACTCAAAAAGGTTTAATATGTATTTATTAATAATATGTAACAAAATTTTATATAGTTGTGTTTTTGTTTCAATATATGTATAAAAGAAAAAAGTGTATAGGTGAAAGCAAACTAAAGTATAATTTCTAATAAAGTAAAAACGTTTTTTATTTTACTAAAAGATGTTTTAGAAAATATTTATATGTCGATGTTTAAATGAAATATTTTTAAAACGCAAAAATATTTTTTTGAAAAACATTTTGTTAACTATTAAATCACTTACACGGGTTCGTTTTCTAGATTTTTAATGATAGAATAAACACCTTACAGACAATGGTTAAATAACGTAATCAAATAATAAACACTCGGCGAATAATTCGCGACACTCTTTTCTCTCAACACTTCTTCACGCGCACTGCTCGCTACCAACTCCCCTCTCTTCTCTCACCTTCCTCTCACGCTTCTTCTTTTCCGCGAAATCGGCTTTTCCGTCAATTTTTTATTTCAACTATTTTAAAACATTGTAACCTTTTTAAAACATGAAAAAAAAACGTTTCCTTGCTGATTAGATCTGTGCAGCGAGTTGATGTGGTAAAGAATATTTGTAGTTTCTCTTCTCCGTGCTACGATACCACAAAGTACGATACCTTTGTGGTATCGCAGCACTATTGTTCACTTCTGTTCTCTCATAGAATGCAGTGAACAAACCCTTCTTCAAATGTCCATATAAACAAATTACCTATAAAATCTTAAGCTTTCGCGGTTGTTATGTTACAATACGGCAAAGGCCAAGTTCTACTTCTTGTTTTGGCTCTCAAGAAGAGACTATATGACCAAGCCTAATTCTGGGTGTTTTACTACGACGCGCCGAAACAAAGATACAGAAGAAGACGAAAACAAACCTGATGCCACAGCCTTTCTTCCATACATAAAAGGTACCACAGATAAGATCAGCAAAGTTTTAAAGAAACACAACATTCAGACCATCTTCAACACCGTAAAGAAGATAAATTAAATTCTTCCTAATCCAAAAACCAAGATTGATTTGGAATCACAAGGGGTCTACAAAATTCCCTGCAAAGATTGTGATGGCTGCTACGTGGGGCAAACCAACAGAAGAGTTAATATAAGGCGCGAAGAACACCGCAACGCAGTAATAAAACAAGAATCAACATCATCATTGGCAGAGCATGTGAGAAAAACTTCTCATGAAATCAACTTCGACGAAACAAAAGTCATTGCAAATGTTGAACACAAAACAAAAAGGATCATCAGAGAAGCGATTGAGAAATTGCCAAATAGTCTCAACACTAGAGATGATACACAAAGACTACCGACAGCATGGAAACCAGCACTTACCACCACAAGAACAAGAAGACCTACAACTTTACCAATAACTATAAAGACATAGCTACGGCAGATTTACCGAAGCGAAATACTAAAAATAGAAAACCGACAACACCCCTTTTACCGGAAGCAGCGAACCATCCGATATTGAAAAGAAAAGATTAGAGCATTATTAAAAACGTACTTCTGGCTATCAAAATTCATGTTGTATTTTTTAACATAAGTAAATAGATACTATATGAGCAAATCATTATCAAAGAAATGTTAAGGTGTTCATAAGTAGTGAGTACCTGCTACTGCTGCTACTTAGATTTATAAGTTACCAGAGGTTACTGAAAAATGGTTATTCATTACAAAATGTCTTTTGCGTAGTAACATATTTTGTATTTTGAAAAAGGTAGTAGTATATCCCAACAAAAATTTTTATTTTTAGTGGACTCATAATTTTACATTAATTATATGAACTAAAACTTTAAACAAAAATTAATATGTACATGTATGATACACAAAAACTATAAAACCGTACAAAAGTAAAGTTTCTGCAGATTTTATTCATACTACTTATTTTTACCAAATTTATAATTCTAGTCATATGTACATTATGACTTACATACTAATTTCTACTAAGGTTCCACTAATTAGTATCAGTTTTTTCTTTTGACTTCTGTTTAATGCGATAATCAGATAAAGCTGCCTTAATTGCATCTTCAGCCAACATAGAGCAATGCAATTTTACTGGTGGCAATGACAATTCCTTTGCAATATCAGTATTTTTTAACTGCAAAGCTTGATCCACAGTTTTTCCTTTGACCCATTCAGTAGCTAAAGAGCTACTAGCAATAGCCGATCCACAACCAAATGTTTTAAACTTTGCATCAACAATTTTACCATTATCATCCACTTTAATTTGTAGTTTCATTACATCGCCACAAGCAGGTGCTCCAACGAGTCCGGTTCCAACATTTTCATCCAATTTGTCTAATGAACCAACGTTCCTCGGATTTTCATAGTGATCAATAACATTTGCGTGGTAAGAAGCAGACACAATTTTTAAAGGTTGCTGCGTAATTTTTAATAATTTTGTTGTAGTCTTTAATGCCATTTTAGAAATTTGCCTACATACAAA
Source organism: Aquatica leii (assembly GCA_035610365.1). Classification (NCBI taxonomy): domain Eukaryota; kingdom Metazoa; phylum Arthropoda; class Insecta; order Coleoptera; family Lampyridae; genus Aquatica; species Aquatica leii. Next base: position 56,645,697 of record CM069432.1, read on the forward strand.
AAAAATATTTGGAATTTGAAATCAAACTTTAAATACAAGCATTTTTAATTTACCTACTGATTTTTAGTTATTTTGAGTATTCGGTATTTTTAAACGACAACTGTCAAAAATCCACAACGCACTTTGATATTTGATTGATACTATAGACAGGACCGGATTGTCCTAATCCGAACTACTTGAAAAAGCGTAAAACACTACTGAACACATTTTGGGTGCGTTCAGGTAGACTCAGCGGTGCTCAGCAGCTGACAGCGGATGAGAAACAGCGTAAGCAGCTTTGTTAAAATTACCTGAACACACAAAAAACGCGAGTTTTTAAATATCTGTTGCATTATCAGTAAATTAATAAATAAAACTTGTATTTAAAGTATGTAGTTTTTTTTTTAATTTAATCGTGTAAATCGCATAGAAAAAATTTTGATCTCTTGAAAATCGTACATTGAAAAAATATCCTGAAAAAGCGCTGAGTAAGTAAGCGGGAAAAAATTACGCTGAATAAAATGGCGACCGCTGAGTAGTTCAAATAGCACATCACTCAGCCGCTGCGGTAATAAATATTAATGATTAATATAAGTAATCTATTTATGTGACATGTTATATAAAATAATTTATTAATGAAATGTAAAATGCGTCTCAAAAATAAGGCATGTGTGTCAATATTTTATATAATAAGCATGAATTGCAATTCATTTGGTGTTTCAAGACTCAAGACTCTATTAACTTTTGAGTTTGTAGTTCTAAAGCGGGATTCAGACTATGCATTAAGTTGCTGCAGTTTTAGTTGGTGCATCTCCGATGGTGTTGCTGCAAGTTTTGATGCATGATGCGGCATGATGTACAGAGCATTCACACTGTGCAACTAAAATCTTGAAACTAATATACTGTGACTAAATTGTCTGCTAGGGTTTTTTAAATGTGACAACTTTACTTTTTATGTTGGTGATGGTGACAGCACAGAATAAAAGTCAACTGAGGGTCAACTGTCAAATTTATTATTTATATGATCTAAGGACACTATTGTATTTGTTTATTGTAGTACAGGGCAGTACCGTTTCTACAAATAAAAAAATGTTTGATAAAGAAGAACTTTTATTGTTGGTTCTAAGTGGTTCTAATAACTGCAGCACGCAGTCTTGCTTTATTACCATGAAAGAGAAGATAGTGGGTAAAACCATAGATTAATGAATGTGATAATAATAAAACAACGTTTTTATTGTTTGAATCGCTTGCAAACGTTTTATTTTATTTTTATAATCTTTTATCGAAGTCACGTAGAAAACCGGTTGTGCTTCGTATGCAGCGATTAAATCTTTTGTTATCTCACGTGTCCACGTAAATAGGATTTCTAATGGTTTTAATATACTATTTACTTAAAAAAAGCACAGTAAATACACAAAATAGATTATATAAGGTTATGTGACAAAACCAGACAAAACCACGCAAAACAAATCACAAATCTGCCAACTTAACAACAAGTTGGCAGTACCGGGCAGTACAGAATATTCCTAAAAACTCCAAAAATGCATGCATGGAAATGCGCGAATTTAGAACCTGTTCTAATCGAGCAATTTTAGTTGCGCATCAAAAATTGCGTGAAGAAATGCATAGTATGAATGCCTGAGATGCATGCAGTTTGATGTAGCAACTAAAACTGCAGCAACTTAATGCACAGTCTGAATCCCGCTTAAGGTTCTTAGACATTTTTTATCGCTTGGATTATATGCTTTTGCATACGTATATGCATTAAATGTAGATTCTGCCACTATTCGTTTGCATTCAGTTTTAAGTATTTTTCTGTAAAACGCATTTTTTGTTACTTTTGAACATTGCTATTTATATAAAGGAAATTACAATTAGTCAGAAAATCCAAGTACCTACATCTACTATTGTTTAACCACCTTAATATACGTGTTGAGTGTTGTGAAAAAAAATTAAATAACCCAAGACAAGACGCTCTTTGGACAATACATTCAGCAAACGCAAAATGTTAAGTTGCCGATAACGCTGTGTATTGTATTACGCTGGAAAATATGCACAATATAATCACTTTACAAAACAGCCTTTAGTTGTAGACTTGTTTGGTTTTCTTATGAACATGACTTCACATTACGCAATGTACAAAAATGCGTTTGGTAATCAGCTGTGACACGTGTTTAACTACTCCATCTAAAAACGTCCGTCGCCAATTCGCCATTGTTGTTATTGTATTTAGTTTGTGGTTGTGCTTATTTTTCTGATTTAAATTGTGAATATTATATTTTCAAATCTTTTTCAAGTACGTAAGTACGTACAATTAATAGTTACTTTAATCAGTTGCACGAATTCATATTAAACATTGCTAGGTTATTGAACCTAAGTGATAAATTGACAATGTATTTAGAATGGTCTTATATTACGATTACATGAGCGAAATCATGACGTCATGTTTATGTTCAAGTTTTTCAATTTTTATGTTCTTAAAGGTAAATTAAATGAGTTTAATCAAGAATTATTTGCAGATATAATATCAGCCAATATTCTGTTTTATAAATTAAACAATAAAAAATTAAACAGTTTTTTAATTAAAAACAACATCCAGCATCCCATTCTCAAAAAGTTAATCCTAAAAATATATGTTCATATATATTGTACAATAATATATATAAAATGTCCATAAAAAAAAACTGGTGTGATCACCACACGACTTTTCTATAAGAAATGATAAAGGAATGTCTACATATTTTTCTTTGGTTATGTTGTCATAAAACCATTTTGAAGTGATATGTACAGGTTTGTATTGATTATATTATGCTATAGTTTTTTTCTCGATTTTATTGTGCACCTCGATATTATTTACCCTTTTAGCAAATCAGAAAAAAAATCGTCGTAGGCAGGACTCGAAACTATATTATATTTGTGAATTCATTTTAAATTACACATTAGATATCTGATAAACTGTTAATGTTCGATTTTTTTTTATTTGAATAAATTGTTAGAAAGAATTGTCTCTATAAGAAACTGTAAAAATAATTCGAATAATTTACATTCGTACAAAATTAAATCAGAAAAACTGTTAAAAATGGAGGGTACACCCACTTCCAGTTTCTTTATCAAACTTATGTTTTGACAAAGCAGATAGAATATAAAAAGCTGCATACCAAATTTCAAGTTACTAGGACTTTTGGTTCCAGAGTTATCGTGAGTACATCCAAAGATAATTTAAATAAAAAGCAGCACTCCGTATATAAACAAATTAAAAGAATATAAAGAAAAATTGTTATTTTTTAACGTATCTTTCTTTCCCTTCAAGATATGAATTTTTTTTCTAAAGTCAAATCGTCGCAGGCAGGATTTGAACCTAGGATTATATATGGAATTCACTTTAAATTATAAATCGAATTACTAATAAACTCTTAATGTTAGAAATTTTTTTTATTTGAATAAATTGTTAGAAAGAACTAAATCTATAAGAAACTGTAAAAATAATTCGAATAATTTAGATACGTACAAAATTATATAAGTAAAACTGTTAAAAGTGGTGGATACATCCACTTTCGGTTTTTTTTATTTAGACTCATTTTTTAATAAAATCGAGAAAATATAAAAAGTCAGTTCCATACGAAATTTCAGGTTCCTAGGATTCTGATTCAGGAGACCTCGAAACGTAAAATTACGCAATAAAAATTTTTTGAAAAAAAATTGCGATTGTTATATACTTTCCTTATAGGAAAGTAATAAGAGACAGAAAATTGTATTTGGGTATCTTTAGCTGAAACAACAACGTGTCTACCTCAAGCTAATTTTATAACCTGAAAAACAAAATATGTTTTAATGGCCGATAGCGTCAAAACTGTAAAAGATAAATAAAAGTAAACTAAAATATAAATTAGGAAATGTTTTGCTAGAAATCCTAGTTACAATTTAATTAAAAATATTGTTTCTGCTTTAAGTATCACAATTTTATGACGTCACGTTTAAGTTCGTTAGTGTTACAATTATTGTCTTATTCTTATTTTCATGTTAATTCATTCCCACTATTAATTATTGTTTTGAAGTCTTAATTAGGTATGAAGAAACGCGCACACAGCCGCACGAAACGTAGCCGTTAGACATTTAAAGTGTTTCTGATGCCTCTGCTTATCGAAGAGATCTAAAAGTAATTCAAGTGTTTAAATTAAATGTTTTGTTTTGTTTTGGTAAAACAAACACATTGGCGACCATTTCAATTTTGTCGATTCAATCGTTTTATGTGTACGATACATTTCCAAATCAATTTATATAGAATTGTTAAACGATGTTCTTCACAAATTATTAATTAAAACTTAAAATTACTAAATCGACATGTTTTAAAGGATTGCTTGAAATTGAATTTGCATTGGTAATATTTGTGTTTATCTAATAAGTTTATTTATGTGTAAGTTTATAGATACAACATTAAGCGTCGTAAATTAGATTGTAATAATTAACTAATTATTCTTACGTTTAAACATGAAAATTAGGGGGCGGGAACTGAAAAAGATGTTTAAGATGCACTTTACATTTGTATAGTGCTTTCTTTGTTTTGCAATTTTAATAATTTTGTATAAAACATTTATGGTTAGAAATGTAACCGCAATAATTAACCATTTTATACTTAAATTTGAAGATTATTAAAATGAAAAGTAGTTTTGTGTAAATGTTGCTTTGTTTGTAAAAAGAAGCTATTTAAACTTCATTGCCATTTATGTATGTATATTTTTAACGTGTTTTAGAATCAATTTGTGTGAATCTATTAAATAATCTTCTCTTCAAGTTATTTATGCTAATCTTTGACTTCAATTCTAAATTATGGACTTCTCCACACTTTACAGATTTAATTTAAAAAAATAACAATAAAAAAATGAAACTTAATTGTTTAGTCTTCTTTTCAATTGTTAGATTACACATATATTATATTAAACTGATTTACTTATTCTCGTACTTAAATATAAATACATCAATCAATAGTGTGCTGAAGTAGTGACGCGTTATTTGGCTATTTGCGTGGGTGGCATCCACTAGCAGCGACTTAGCTTTCACTACTTTTCACACTTAACTTCGTGCTAGTCTTTCTATCTTGACTAAAGGCCGATATGATGGCAAAAAAAGGGGTGAAGCCTGCAAAAGGTATTTATGAGTCGTGCGTTTGATCGAAAAAAAAAGACTTTGCTTATCAATAGTCAGCTGCCGTCAGGAAAAATAATAGAGAGCAAATGCTAATAATCTAATCCGTCAAAGGCGATAATTTACATCTATTGATGTTCGACAATTCTGTCACACCGTTTGCACTGAACGAGTACCCGGGACAGAATGGCATTTTTATCAAATGTTTATTTAAAGACGTGTGATTTTCTGAATTTGCGCACGACTCATAAATACTCTTAATAATGAATAATAAGTTGCCTAATAATGAATAATAAGTTGCTTAGGCCGAAGGCGTGTAAACCTTAATACAATGTGGCAAGGAACATTATAATCTTTGAGTGTAGTTGTACTGAACAACAAAAAAAAACATTATAATTTTATTATTAAAACTAATTTATTTTTACTTATACTAAAAATCTGTACACGTTTAAACTAACCGAACTAATTAAATCTAAGAAAATATAATAAAAACACTTACACTATAATTTATATCGCACTTACACGAAGATAACTTCTATTTATCTAAACAGCGACATTTGTTTATATTACGTACGTACTCCGTATCTTTATCGCACACGCGTTAATCACTTATTTATTTCAACTTGAATAATCTTCTTAACACTGCCGAACTGCCGTTTTTGAATTATGGAAATAACTGCCTTCTGATTTGTTTGAACCATATTTATACACTTTCGCGAAACGTTCGCGATTGTTCTACATTCTTCGGTGAACGTTCTGGAAAATGGATAAAGCTTCGAGAAGGCTCTTGAATTTGAGAACGTTTCAATATGTATTAAGGTCGCGGCAAGTTGCTTCCTGATTGGACCTTACATTTTATAACATTTGTTTGATATATTATTGTATGTTTATTATAAATGTGTATTTTTGACTCTTGTTTGTTTCTTCCGACCGTTCAACCTAATAGCTGGATTGCTTCCGTAATTAGAACCTCAGTACCTACTGGTATTTTTTTTTAACAAATAAATACTTTCGGGTTTTGAACCGCGTTCTATATTTACTTTTTTCAAGAAATTCATAAACCCTAGAAAGCTTATAAAATTTGAAACATTTACAATATTTGACGTTTTGGCAGTCATGTCGCTGTCTACTAAAATTTATTTAAACTACTAAAATATTTTTACTTATACTAGAAATATGTACACTTTTAAATTAACCGAACTAATTAAATCTAATAATATTTAATAAAAACACTTACACTAATTCGCGGATAGCTTCACACACTTGTTTACACTAAAGTCACGTACTTCGTAGATTTATTTATAACACGCGTTAACGACTTATTTATTTAGACTTGAATAATCTTCTTAACACTGCTGTCTTCGCATTACGGCAATAACTGACCTACGATTTGTTTGTTCAGTATTTATACATTGTGACAAAACGTTCCCGTATGTTCTGCATCCTTCGGTGAACGTTCTAGAAAACCTCGCAAAGGCTCTCGAAGTTGCGAATAACTTCTCGAACGTTTCAATATGAACTTTTGGCCATTGTTTGTTTGTACCGACACTTCAACTAATAGTTGCTTCCGTAACTAGGACCTCGGTACTTATTGGTGGACTGTCAGTTAACTAACACTTTTGTTGTTGAAAAAATAGTTGGAATGTAAACCTTTTATTATATCTGTGTACTCGTTTAATTGGCTTAAATTTGGGATGTTCTAACTTTCTGATGTTTATTGATATTTTTGATTATAAACCGATTGATTTATAGATTTAAATTATGGAATTACCTTGTATTTAGATTCGCAGTTAGAGGACCAGAGAGCAAGTTTCTTCGCCTGTTTTTCTCCTTCTACTATATACATACAGGTCGAACCGAACAGAGAAACTTTCGAATTAAAATTTAACGAGTTATACTTGAATAAAAACTACGATTTATTTGTGCTGTGTTTTATTTAACTTGCTACAGTTTGCGTGTTTCAGTTTTTAAATATGAGCAGACTAAATCACAATTTTTTTGAAGTTGAATTTATTGTTTGTTTGTTTTTGAAAGCAGATTTTACATAAAATAGTAAAAACAAAATTAAAGAGATGTTTGATATTACTTACCTATTAACAAGTTGTCCAGTCTTAAATGTTTTATGTATGTATCTACATCAATAAGCATATCATAGGTAAATAAAAATAAATCTTCGCATATGCTATCTTACATTCCATTGGCGATGAATGCTAAGCAAACAATTGCGAAACAATTAATAAAATCTATAAAAACTTTTCATAAAATAAAATACTAAACAAATAAAATGACATACTAATAACTCGATAGAACTTTCTGACATTAAAGTTATAAGTATCTACAGTAAACAACGAAACATATGTTCAGTGCTGGGCATAAGTAACGAATTACTTGTATTTCAAATATATTATTTAAAATACAATTGTAGTTGGAAATTTGTATTTAGATGCAAGGTAAAATAGTATTTTTGTAATTTGTATTTCGAATACATTCTTTGATGTATTTTGAGTATTTCAATTACATCAATTACTCAAGATTAAAGTAAATTAGTAAACCGTTAATTTTATACATTTATGTAGCCACTATTCAATTAAAGTCTGAAGTCTGCAACAATAGAGAAGATTCACTGTTACGGAAATAAAAAAGTAAGTATATTTTCTGGTAACCTATAAGACGCGTTATGTATGCTATACATAAAAAAACACCCACCAAATATTTATAATTGGAAATATAAGTAAATAAATTTTTGCTAAAGTCCTCGCAATTTAACTTTCGATGCACGTCATTAATGACGTAAAATTCATACCACCCTATTTATAGCAAAAATTAAATAAATACCGAATTGTCTTATGGAATTTTTTTTGTCACGTTGTTGATGTGCTTACTACAGTTGCAGCGTTGTTGGCATCTGCCAAATTTAATTTGTGTTTTTTACGTCAAAGTGCTCATTGTTTTTTATAATTATTTTTGATACAAAACTGTACTATTTTGAGCTTGAACGAGATAATAGTGGTCTATTGATATCAGTAAATGCTGTGCGAGAGGTACCCTTTTACATAATATTTAAATTGTGGTAATACATACATATACTCTACAGTTATTTCTGTATGTACAGCGGTTGCTAACAACGAGGTTCTTAGATCTCCTCAAAACGTAAGCGTAGTACCGTTGGTAGTACACTTGTTACGAATGTAGAAACACTTAATAAAAACGTAATTCGCAATGTAATATTAAGAATGTACGAAAACAGTAAGTTTACGTGATAATACCGACAACATGGTTGAATAACTACGTCACTGACGTTAATGACGTGCATCGAAAGTAAAATTGCGAGGACTATATTTTTGAATTATTCCGAGCACATAACGAAGCCTGCCGAATAAGTGAGTGTGACGTCACCACATCCTTCGAACAATATTATAGTATTATGATAGCCTGGTTTTATATTAATTTACTTGTTTTTCTTGTTATTTTATGTGGTTTTATTGAGTTTTTAGTATAGATTTTCTGCTTGTAGTTGTTGTGAGTACGTAGTGTGTTGATAAATTATTTTTTTCTGTAAAACGTAGTAGTAGCAAAATAGTTTCTATTGAACAACCTTAGTTTTTGCTTTAGTTGTACTAACAGTATAGTTAGAATTTTAATAGCTTTCAGAATAAATACCTATAGTTCTAGTTTTCATAAGTAATTGAATTGAATCATTAATTAAATAGTTTACGTAGGATATAATACTTTTCCGTTTAGCAGTAGTGGTAGTTATTGAATTTCTAACATTTTTAGTAATAATACTAACTGTATTAATTAGTGTGTTTATAAGTAGTTGTTACTAACAATATCACATTTTGTGTAAAAATGGTTTTTTTTGTTCAATAAAGGTGTTGTTGTTTCTCCTTCATATTTATGCAAATAGAGTGTGTTATACTTAAAACATAAAATTTATTTATTAGCAACTTTTAGAAAGAGAGACAAACGCCTTATTTAGATTTTTTGTGGTGCTGATATACAAGACAGTAGTTGTAGCTTTTCGAAGAAGAAGGTTTCATAGATTTCATGCTAATAAATTTAAAGTGCCTAACATTGAAGAAAATTTCAATTGCTTGTATATTGGACAGAGAAAATTCAATTTTTGCACAAAATGTGATATTGTTAGTAGCAACTACTTATAAACACACTAATTAATGCAGTTAGTATTATTACTACAGATGTTAAAAATTCAATAACTACCACTACTGCTAAACGAAGAAGTATTCCCACACAGCACGCGAGATGCAATGGATATACATATTTATCCATATAATATCCATTGATGTACATCCGTAGTTTAATATCCATTGTATATGCACCGTATATACATTCATGGATATCTGTGAAATAGGATTATCTTAAGTGTTATAAGTGTTATGTTCGGAAAATTTTTTTTTTATGTATCATGTTACATAATTTTGTGAGTTGCTATTTTTTATCAAAATTATTTAGAAATAATTATATTCTCTAAAATTTAACATTTGTAGTAAATGCAACAACAAATTTAATGAAAAATTGAAAAAGTAAAAAAAAATACTTGGCGCGGTTTAATTTAAACTTTCTTCGTTGTTCGTTTGTTTTCGCCAAGGTTTTCGCGTATTATCGCAACTGAAGTATTGCACACGCAAACCGCGCAAACCAAAGACGCAAACTTTTTGGCTTTTTGTTTAGCTTGTATTTATCGTATGCAAACCATTTTGTGCTTTAAAATTTCGAAAAAATGTGTTTGTTTTTCATCATTTAGGATGGATGGGTAAACAAAATAAGTAACTATTAAATTCAAATATAAATTATTTCTTAATAATAAATATATAACCTAAAAACTAACACGTTTTCGAAAAAATATATAATGACTTTGGAATTTGTAATCTAAGAGCCAGTTTGTGAGTTTATCTACAATTTCATTATTCTTATTGCTGAGTTTTATTTAATTGAAATTTTTTTTTAGATCGATTCAATCTACTTTGTTGGATGAAAAGATACAGCAAACGAGACATGTTTTAACCAAGTAATTGGTCTGTATCAAGCAAAACAAATTTGTAAAAATATTTTAAATTTAATTTATGGTAAGAGGCTTCAGAGTATTTTATAGTTTATAGGTTAAAACTTAAAACATTAACTTTATATGTATATTAACGTAATGTGATTTCAAGTGCATTACTGCCAAACTTGACTTTCATGTTGTATTTTATTTCACGACTATTTACAAAGCAATTCTTTATAATTACTTCAAAAACTTCAAAATTTAGTTTAGAAATTGCTAAAAAAGTGCATAAGTTATTTGAGTAGCATTACAATGTAATTTTTATTTTACAGTATCCATAAGAAAAAATTCAAATTGTGGTGCAGCTTTACAACACGCAATAAACACCAGGAGTAGTGGGTACGAAAGACGCCAATAAACATAAGCACAGAATGAATGTAAATAGGTTTTTTATATTTTTTAAATTTTTTTCAGTACATATATGGACATTGTATGTTAAGTTTCCAAATTGTTTTATTAATTAAATTAAAAATGATAATACCATTGTATGCATTTAATTTGTGTTAAGTTGCTAACATTGCCAATGCTTTTAAAATTGCGCACTATTTATGTGATGGCAAAGTACATATTATATTGCACAGATTTCACTGGCATTCTGCATTTAACTTATATTAATATACATAACTTGCAGATATTGGTTCGATGCAATTTCTGCATTGGCAAGATTCATTCGGCAATATATCGGCCGGTGTGTCACCTGGTTACCGGCAGTGTACTTCATTTTAGTACCTTGCCAGCATTCTGAGTGCCGGCTAAGGAGTACATTGCCAGTACAGATGTGTTTATTGGGTAAAGACAAGGTATTTTTGCATATTTGAATTTACTTTTGCTGTACATTAATCTAGTAAGTATTTGGATTCCTATAATATAAATAATGGATAAAAGCTCTAGAAAAATGAGAGAATGTGTAAATAAAAAAGTTCGATTGTGTTTGAGTGAAAATGAACAAGTGGTCATATTTTCTGTGGACCAACCGGAGTTGTTGCATCTGGAAAATATCGCTATTGGCATTTTGTATTGACTTTATTTGACGTGTGGCCATATTTTTTGTTAATATATAGATATGCACATATATTTTACCTACATATGAAGGTTCTATAAAAAAATGAATGTTTATTATACTTTAATTAAATGTTCATTGAACCTCCATATGTATGTATTTTGTACGTTCATATGACTGTTCAATATATCTCCATATGGATGTAAAATGTTTATCCACCTGGAGGTCCTATGGACATACTATGAAGATCTTTCCGTGACGGAATGATATATCCAATGGACCTCCATCCTTGCTCCATAATATTAAATATGGATGTTCGATGCACCTCCGGTATCTATGGTTGGTGTGTACATTTCATATCCATTGGATATGTTTGTGCTGTGTGGGTTATATCCTACGTAAACTATTTAACTAATGATTAAATTTAATTACTTATTAAAACTAGAACTATAGGTATTTATTGTAAAAGCTATTAAAGTTCTAACTATACTATGAGTACAACTAAAGCAAAAACTAAGGTTGTTCAATACAAACTATTTTGCTACTACTACGTTTTACAGAAACGTACTCACAACAACTACAAGCAGAAAATCTATACTAAAAACTCAATAAAACCACATAAAATAACAAAAAAAACAAGAAAGTTAATATAAAACCAGGCTATCATAATACTATAATATTGTTCGAAGGATGTGGTGACGTCACGCTCACTGCGGCAGGCTTCGTTGTGTGCTCGAAAAAATTCAAAAATCGTCAACTTTAATAATGTTTTTCTTCGTTAATCAATTAGGGATCTACTTTTAATTACTATTATTGTAAACGTCAGTTATGATATAATGGATATACACTATTTTCTAAAAATCGAATTTTAGTCTATTATGCCTGTAAAGTTTCTTAATCTAAAAACATATCCTAAAGTAAGAAAAATGTTTATAAGATTAGATTTAATACAAGTTTATGTTCTTTTGCATCAGTGGAACGTCTACTTTCATTTGTAAATTTTATACATTATACTTAGTTTATCAGACGAACAATTTGAAAAATTAGTTTTTTTGAAGCGAAATAAACCCTTTTGTTAAAAAAAGGAGTTCAATTTGCCAGTGAATGAAAACTTTTTACACGTTACTTTTGTGTTACAAAGTATTTTGTATTTTCGACATTTTATATTCTATATTTTGTATCTAGTATTGTAAATACACAATATATTAATGTAATTTGTATTTTGAATTTCAATTACCTAATAAGGTGTATTTTGCCCACCTCTGCATATGTTTAAAATAACACAATGACAAACTTTTTATCGCCACACAGAAACCAAATGCTTTATTTTTGATTTATTGAAGTGAAACTTCTTTATCGGCGTTGGAAAAAAATTTACCGTCACATTTTTTCGTTACGCGTCACATTTAAATTATTCCGTTACGCGCCATCTTTTTTTTTTTTAAATTTAAGATATTTAAGGTTAACCTCAATTTCTGATTGAACGATGACAATGACAGTAATAATTCTATTTCAATTAATGAAATGCTGTAATAATCTTAGTAGCAAAAAGTTAAAGTGAAACACGGTTGGTTTTTCGTTACGCGCCATCTTTTTTATTTCTGAAACGCAATAACGACGTGATAAATAATATATCAATACTAAAGTGATCAACAAATCAAAGGTTTTATTTTAATTTTAATTCCAGTGGATTTTTAACAAAAGTAAGTAATTATATCTATTTTTCTAATACTTGGGTGGGATTGTGGTATTTATTTTTTTAAATTTAAGATATTTAAGGTTAACCTCAGTTTCTGATTGTAACTATAGGTCAATGTATATGATTTCATTAAAATAGTATTTATTAATTAATACGACTGCTAATTTAATGAACATCAATTAATTGACATAGAGCAGGGTTTCCCAAAGTATGGGTCGCGACCCGGTACCGGGCCACGAGGTAGATGATACCGGATCACGATGGGCCCGAACATCTCCCGCCTCCGCCGCCTTCCCCCTCGCGACCGCGCGCGCGTCCACTCCAGTAGCGAGCCGAGACGCGACTAGTAATCACGTGTGTTCTATTATCTATTGTTTATCAATAATTCTGGTGTGTGTAATTGGTATTAGTTTTTATTAATATAACGCAATGGATAAATGGTTGTTGAAACAAAATGCTGTGAGTAGCGCAAATAAACAATCGAGTGATGACGGTACGATCGCAAGTTCTTCAAATAACGCAATCACAGAGTCGAGTGATTTGCAGCCAAGTTCAAGTACTGGGAGCGGTACCAACAAACGCCCGCACGATGCCCCACAGTTTACCATCATGAAGAAGAAGAAGAAGGAGGCTTGGACCAGACAATACCTTGAAGACTACATACAGTTTGGTTTCATTAATGGTATTGACAACAAACCATTGTGTGTTATTTGTAATACGACGCTTTCTAATGAGTTCATGAAGCCATCGAAGTTAAAGAGGCACTTAGAACTGAAACATCCAGAGTATGTTAATAAACCAAAAGATTTCTTCTTAAACAAAAAGCGAGAACTCATTGTTACTAAAAAGAACGTGTCTTCTATTTTTTCTTGTAGTGCTCAAAGTGAAAATCTTGTACTGGCTTCTTATGAAATATCCAAATTAATTGCTGAGACCGGCTACCCGCACACAATTGCAGAGAAACTAATACTTCCCGCCATGAAAATAGTTGCCTCTCGAATTTGTGATAAAAAACAACAAGCCCTTGTAAAGTCGCTGGCTCTTTCAAATAACACTGTAAAGCGGAGAATCGTAGAGATGGCAGACAACATTGAAGAAACAGTCGTAACTCACTTAAAACAGTGTACATTTTTTTCACTGCAGGTTGACGAAAGTACAGACTTAGCAGATAATGCAAATTTGATGTGTTTTGTAAGATATAATTTTGAAAATAGTATTCATGAAGAGTTTTTGTTTTGTAAACCTCTAGCAACAAGAACAACAGCTGAGGCAATATTTGACTTAATTGACAGTTACCTAAAGAAAAATGGCGTTGAATGGAGGAAATGTGTAGGGCTGAGTAGCGATGGGGCACGTGCAATGGCAGGCATTCGTACTGGACTGTTTCCTAGAATCAAAGCTGTAGCTCCAGACTGCGTATGGGTACATTGTAGCATCCATAGAGAAGCACTTGCGCAAAAAAAATGCCACTGCTTTTAACAGAAACAATGCAAGAGTGCATAAAATTTATTAATTTTATCAAATCCCGTCCATTAAACTCGAGATTATTCTCTAATTTGTGCAAAGAAATGGGAAGTGAACACGAACATCTTCTTTTACATTGTGAGGTGCGATGGCTATCGCGAGGAAATGTTTTGAAAAGACTCATAGAGTTAAAAGAAGAAGTTGCGGTGTTTTTAGAAGAAAATCCACCATCATCAAGGGATGTAATATTTCCATTCAAAGACAACTTTCGTGATGTTAATTGGTTAGTGAAGGTGGCTTTCATTTGTGATATTTTTGAGTTTTTAAATAAGTTAAATCTGACATTACAAGGCAACAACGTAACTGTATTTAAAGTGCAAGAAAAGGTGGAAGCTGCCATGAAAAAACTCAACTATTGGTTACGTCGCGCGGAAGCAGGATATTACAATGCTTTTACAAAGTTAACCGAAGTACAAAAGCAGTATAACATGAGTTCATTACCTGAAGATGTCTCACTTGCTGTCAAAGACCATTTGCTAGGATTAGAAAGCAGTCTAAAGGAATATTTTCCTCCAATTAGCAGCACCAAGACTTGGATACGGAACCCATTTACAGTAAACATAGAGACTGAGACAGAACTGCCAGATGGAGATGTTGAGTCTCTCATTGAAATGTCTTGTGACACATCACTCAAAGACAAATTCTTAAGACAGCCACTGGTAGAATTTTGGCTATCATGTCGTCAGGAATATCCCACTATATCAGAAAAAGCGATTAAATTTTTGATGCCATTTGTGACAACCTATAAATGTGAAACAGGGTTCTCAACTTTGCTATTCCTAAAAAATAAGTACAGGACCAGATTAGAAGTCGAACCGGACCTACGAATAAAATTAACATCATTTCCTGCCAACTTGAAGATTTTAGTTGACAGGAAACAGATTCACACTTCTAACTAATAAGATTTTTTTGTAATTTGTAATTTTTTGTAACCAAAACGATTACAACTGATTTTACTATTATAAATTTGAATATATTTTATTTAAACTGCATAATCCTACCAATTTACATTAATATATATGTATATATATATAGCAGTCAAAGGGCCACAAATATCAATTTACTAAATAACCGGGTCACGAAAAAAAAACTTTGGGAACCCCTGACATAGAGTATAAATTCTGAAATATGTTATTAATTTTTTTAAATTTAAGATATTTAAGGTTAACCTCAATTTCTGATTGAACGATGACAATGATAGTAATAATTCTATTTCAATTAATGAAATGCTGTAATAATCTTAGTAGCAAAAAGTTAAAGTGAAACACGGTTGGTTCAGACGAAGAGTACTTTCAGTTTCTCCAACGCAGTAGGGATAGCATGTCGCTTATTTCGTTACGCGTCACATTTTTAATTAATACGACTGCTAATTTAATGAACATCAATTAATTGGCATAGAGTATAAATTCTGAAATATGTTATTAATTTTTGTAAATCAATTAACTAATTTTTGTAGATTAAATTTCATATTTCAGTTACCATAAGCCATTAATTACAAAAATATATAATAACGATGACAATGATAGTAATAATTCTATTACAATTAATGAAATGCTGTAATAATCTTAGTAGCAAAAAGTTAAAGTGAAATAATTGTATTATTTGTATTCATGTCTATGATAAAAAATCCTTTTGTTTAAACTTTATCTAATTTAACTTTATATTTAACCAATTTCTGAAAAGTTGCATGTAGATCATTTTGCGAAAAATAAGGCCATAAAGAAGTTTCACTTCTTACATGTGTACACTAGTACACGGCCATGTTTTTATTACACTAATTGTCCTTATACTGGATTGTAATTATACTGTGGTACGAATCTTAAATCAAAAGTGTTTGTAGATGTTTGAATGATATGCATAATTATACTTTTTTGCACTTTGGTTTTGAACATGAACATAACGTCACATTGCGCAGTGTACAAAAATGCGTTCGGTAATCAGCTGTGACACGTTTAAGTACGCAATCAAAAACGTCCGTCGCCAATTCGTCTTTGTTGTTATTGTATTTTGTTTGTGCTTGTTTCTCTGATTTAAACTGTAAATATTATTTTCAAGTATTTTTCAAGTATAAGTACGTAGAATTAATAGTTACTTTAATCAGTTGCACGAATGTTTTTAGACACCACTTATATCATCACGTTATATGCGCGAAATATAGACAGCACACTAACGTCACATGACGACAGTGACACGTCTTAATGACGTCTAGTAAGTAATTTTGACGTTAATAAAACGTAATGTGCTGTCTGGGAGTGACGTCATGTTTATGAGAAAATCGACAAAGTCTATTTAGGTGTTTACATAATATACTTGTTTTAACATTTTTATTACTCCATATTTTTTCTAAACAAAGTGAACAATTAATTGAAATAATTTATATAATAACTATTAAAGATAATAAAAGAATGTTCGAACACGAACCCTTAGGATGTCTTTCAATAAATATCCTATGGACGTCTATATATGGGTTAACATTTTTGCGCGTGCATTTTTTTATTAGTAAACATTTAACTTTGACTCTTAATATTAGTACTTAATAAATATTTTTTAAAGTCTGTAGCCACGTTTTCCTAATAATACGCTATTTCATAAAACCGTTAAAAAATACTGACCCATTTACGGCCGGTTCCACCAACAAGACTTAAACTTAAGCAAAGCTTAAAAACTGAGATACAATTGTTAAAACCATAGCAACGATTGTCTTCAAGCATTGCTTAAATTTAAGTCGTGTTGGTGGAACCGGCCGTTAGAGTTATTTAAAAATAAAAATAATGGGTAAAACAAAAAATAACTTTCATTGTCTAAACTTTGGAATAATAAGTTAAATCTAAGATCGCATGACAAGATTACTCTTATATACTTTTCTTTCAGCAATAATCATATCTTTCTTTTATTTAAAACAAAGTTTAATAAAATTCTATACTATCGTGTCATTATATTTTTTTTAGAAATTTAGTAAAGAAACAATTTTAATCAGTTTTTATTAATATAATTACTATGTATAATCTTATCGCAGAATTAGATTTTGAAACAGACATATTTATAGCTAGCTATAAAGTAAGTATAGTTTAATCCATACAATACTTAACAGACTTAAGCAAAACAAATATTACTAATAAATGTTTTGCTAATATTTCTATGGCCGTTTGCATCGCATTGTACTTAAGTTGTAACAAAGTTGTAAGACTTGTAAGTAACACTAAATTGCCGTGGAAACAATTATTTCATTGCAAACGGCGCGTAAAATTTTGTTCAATTTTAGTTCTAATAAATTAACGGTTCATTTCGTTTTTAATCAATGTCTCGTACAAAATTTAATACATTAAAATATTCTTCAATAATTTTAATAATTCTTTTAAGCTTCAAAGTAAATCACATGAATTAAAAAAAGTTTGAAATATTTATGCAACTGCTTTAATATGTCTAAGCCGTATTCAAGTTTAAAAATTTAAATGAATATATATTAATCTTGTAGTATTTTAATTTCATTTTTTTTCAGTTTTTGAAATATCAAATATTTGATTTAAAAAAACCAAAAAAATGAAATTTTAATAAACATTATTTATAATTTTTATCTGAGAGTGATATATATATATCTTTTTTATAAATCTTTTAATCTGTTTTATAACTAAATGTAATAAATTCTAATAAGTCGTTTTCAAAATTATTGTAAGATATATAAAAAAATATATGTAATTCGCAGTAATTGAACCGCTAATGCAAAAAGTTTTATTTACAACTACAAATTTTTTTCTTTGGTTTTTAGAAGTATTGTATTTGAACTACTCACCGGTAAGTTCATACGTAGCTAAGTTCGACGTGTTAGTCATAAACTAGAAGAAATTTAAAAATCAGTTTTCTTCCTAGTTTTCCTGTTAAAATGTTATTGCAATTTTGATTATATGTTTATATTCTTAAATGTTTCAACGTAATATTCGCTAGCAAATTAATATAAATGATGTTAAGATTCCTGATAATATTAATGTTGTTCAACATAACCTGCAGAAATGTTTTTATTAACTGTGCACAGAATACTGTGACTGACAGTAAGAAGGCAGAACCAGCTTCTAACGAAAAAGTAATGGTTCATTTTAATATAAAAGATGAAAAAATTGATCAGACTCAAAAGCAACCTAAGGAAAAAAATCAACTTGCAAAATCACCTAAAGAACTAATAGAAAACAATAATCTACCGGCCCAACCACTTAAAGAAGTAGCAGGAAGCAAGACAAACGGAGATACTATTGAAGCAGCTGTAAATAAAGATAAAAATCATATAAATAGTACAACGCTAGCATCCATTCCTATACGAGCAAACTTTAAAAATGATTTGCTCCAGTCTGGTGCTTTACTACGAGGATTTTATGTTTTTCTAGGACTCAGCATCATTACAGTGTTTTATTTTGTATACAGATCATACAGGTAATATGAATAACTTTTAACTACTATTAAATAACATTTGCTTTCTTATTCTATAAAATCCAGTAAAATATTTCTACAGTTTAATAAAATGAACACCGTAGTCTATAATAGGTAATACACTTGTTAATTTTGTGTTTCTAGCTTTTTTCATACATTTGTTATTACTTTTCTCTTTCTGCTTACTAATTTTTTGTTAAATGTTTAATTTACTTATAGTATACGGAATATGATTTAAAAAAAGCGATTGATCTTAATTTTTACATTTTTAAATTTTCATTTTTTTTAATTTATTGTTTATTATGTTCGGTACATCCGTCTTGTTTTTATCACAAGTTCCTTTGAGTGTTTTTACCAACCTTTTATGATATCAATTTGTGTTTTATCAACTTGTTTGACTAATATTTAATGGAGTTTTACATATTTTGGAATTTGGTCAGGGGTCGATCTAACACTTCTTGTACTACTTATGCCATTTAATTATTTCGTTTTTGGATATATCTAGTAGATATATGTTTATTTATAGAAAAACCTAAAACAAAATTTTGTACAGTAGTAGCTCAATTATGTAAACAAAAAAATCCATTCAGGTTAAAATTGGTGCATTTTTTCAAAATCACATGTTAAAGTTGTACTAATACAACGTATAATTGATTTTTTTAAAATAACCCTTTCTTAAATTAATTTTAATTGTTTTTTTTATTGAAATTTTGATTTGGTTTACCATGTTTTAGAAATTCTATGGATGTGCTTCTAGAAGCTTTCTATGTTATGTCATTTAGTTTGGTCGTAGATCTTATTTATCTCCCTGTTTTCAGTTAGGGCTGTGTGACACGTTCAACTTTTTTAACGAAATTTTGAATGAGAATTTGATATTTTGTTTAATTGTGTCAGAAACATTTTACAAAAATCACGTCGAAATATATAGAATATGTTATATACTTACCTGCGCATGCGAAGTTGGTTTTATTTTTTTTTTTTTAAATCTTAAACATAGTCTTTGAGGTTTTTGCGAGGGGTTAACCGCAGGAAGGAATCATGTACACCATACTTCATACTTCATCTTAATTCGTAATACTTCATCTACTTCACTAATAATTCATGGTACTTCATGTACTTCACCAATAATTCATAGTACTTCATATTCTTCACTTATAATTCATAGTACTTCCTGTACTTCACTAATAATTCATAGTACTTCAGGTACTTCTTCAATAATTCATAATATTTCATCTATGAAGTTTTAAGAAATTTAATAAATACACGTAAATTGTCAAAATGTTATTAGTATTGTCATAAAATAAAGAAATAAACAATCAAACTTCAACACAATCAAATTAAAAAAAAATAAAATTAGAATATTGTTGTTATTTTTATTGCTTTTTAAAAATACAGATTTCAAAACACATCTACACAACTCGCCTCATAATTTTATTTAAGCCTTGTTTATGTTGTTGGGGTAGTTTTTATTAATAGTGAATTGTTCACTACCTATTAGACATATTGGGTCTATTAAAATAAATTCTTTATTAAAAATACCTTCTCTTATGAACGTCACTTCGATAGTGAAAAGTATCGTTCTGTGTAAAACTAGCTAGACACAAAGTCGTCTAAGTAACCAAAGGCAGTCGTTCACTCTAGGTGGATAATCATCGGATAATAATTCTTCTACTTTTGCAGATGGTACGGGTGTAATAGTTGCTCGTGCAAAACTCTCCAAACGGTCATATGACCGCAACTCATGATTCTTCTTAATCATCTAGTGCTAATAAATGGAATATCATCTACACGATCTAAAATTTCTTTCTAAAAGACTGGTGTTGTAGTATTGTTGCCTTCACGATGTGGTTCAATACCGCCAGTTTCAACTAAACGATTATGCACTGATAAAAACTTACTGTGGTGGGGACACCTATCTGAAAATCTTTTCCTGTAAATTTTCTGCGCCCTTCTACAATATTTTCAGTTTTTCTAAATACTAAATGCATATCAGTATATTCAATTCTATTAAAACCACCGTCCATTATTACAGAGAAACTATTACAAACTAAACAAAACAACAATTATTTGTAATCATTTGTTTTGTTCCTAACCAATACAATTTGACTGTTTAAAACGAAAGCAGATAAGTTATTCGTCGCGGCCAGTTTTTAAATTTTTATAACTTTTAAATTAAAAAAAGTTTCGAAAAATCTTGAATATGGTTCTTGTATATTTTTTTCATGAGAATCATAATGAATAATTATACTGTGCAGATTTCCGGAAAATCAAGGTCAAAGTTTTTAAATGGTAACTGAAAGTAAAATCAGTTTGAATTACCTAGCATAAAAGAAAAAAGAATCATGGGAATGAATCCGAATTTTTTATTTATCTAATCATAACAAGCGATAACAAGTGTCTCAGAGTCGGTATTTGTTTATAAACTTTATTTAAAATCAAGACCTAATTACTCATTGTACCCCAATAACAAGTGCAATGACTGCATTTCTCATGCTAGATATTTTGTTTTTTTGTTAAAAGCATTAATATTTCTTAGTAGGCAAACTTATATAGGTACCTCTTTACAAAACATTTTAAATTTTCAGATTTAGTAGTTATTTATTTCGATCATCTTGCATTTAGAGAAATTAAAAAACTGTAACGATTGTGTCAACCTGTTTTTTAAGCTTTGGTAAAAATTTTTTCAAGAAATATGTGATTCGTTATTATGAAAATTCATAATTAAACATTAAAATGAATATGCTCAGTTTTTTTTTTTTGAGAATGTAGTACTAAGATTTATTGTATTTCGTTTAAATGTATTTTGCATCTTTTCCCTAAAGATCAATTGATACAATATGTTCATACAAACGCTATGTGTTTCGCATATATTATACGTACTTCACTTATACTTCATAGACTTCACTTATACCTCGTATACTTCACTTATACTTCGTATACTTCACTTATACTTCATGTACTTCACTTATACTTCACGTACTTCACTTGTACTTCATGTATTTCACTGCTAATTCATGTACTTCATTAGTACTTCACCTACTTCATATAAAGACTTTATGTACTTCATCACGGGTGTACACTAAACTTCACCAGTGGTCTACCCCTCGGGTTTTTGTGCTTTTTATCAGTTAAATTAAGTAGATATAATGTTGTGGACTACAAAATCTGTCAACATATTAATTGACTCCTAACAAAAATATGTATGCTTAACATCTTCGTCGCGCCTTCTTAACGAATTTGGGAACCATATTCTTTTATGTCGTTTTTTTCTCTTTTTTTAATCAAAGTAGAAAGTACAGTAATAGCGCTAACAGCATCTGTAGCAAATACAGTATCCATTTTACTGTAACATACAAAAAATAACCTAGAACGCATATGTCCCAGAAAAATAAAAATAAAGTTAGTGGGGATATAGAACCAACGCGCATGCTTTCATATGTATACTTTGTGACATTGAAATTGCAACACCAAGAAAGTGTGGTAATTTTGGGAAGAAGCTTGGCACGAAGGTTTAGCTACTCAGAAGTACCTACTAAATGATTAAAATTTCAAAAAAAAGGAGCAAAGATGAACACAATTTTTATTTAATAATGTGTTAGTTACTCCGTTTGGTTTTACACTTCTTCACTCTTTGTGGTATCGATTTCAGCAAGCGGTCGATTTCTTCGTGAGTTATTGTATCTCAAGCAACTTGTAATTTATGCCGGAGAGCTTCCTGTGTCTGTAGAGGATGCGCTAAGTTTCTCAGTCTTACTCATAATGTCCTACAAGTGTTCACTAGGCGAAAGGTTAAGAGATCTGGGTGTTCATGGTAAGAAACATTGGCTTCTTTGAATCAACCTATAGAGTGTCTTGTTATATTTGGGGACGAGTATTGTTCTGCTGGGACACTGGGTCTTCCAACTGCTGAAGAATATGGGATTCTACCACCTCGTTAACATATCGCCGGAGGTTCATATTGCTGTGGATGAATACCAAATGAGACTTACCTCCATAGGCTATCGCACCCCATACCATAATACCAACAGTGTGGTGCACATTCCGTTTAACAGGAAATTGAACAGTCTGCCGATCCCCACGTCTTCGTCTGACTGATACGGCCATCATGCATCCATGAATAGAATTGAGATTCATCACTGAAGTAACCTACATCACTGAAGTAACCTACATCACTCTTAACGTTGACGCTGGTGTTGAGCCGTCAGTGGTAGCATAAGATGTGGACAATAGGATTACAACACACAGTAGTAAAAAAAGTCAGATATGCTATTACCACTTCGTCTATTTGAATAAAATTTTAATCACTTACTACCGTTGAGTTGCCAAGTTTGGTCAAAAAATTCCCACCCTTTCTTGGTGTTGCAATTTTAATGTCAGAGTTTATTTTCATGGATAATACAAATTAATATTATGTCAAGATTTAGTTCATTTAAGAATTTTATGAATTTTTCTTATACAATATTTCTTGTTCAAATTCTTATTCAAAATTTCGTTAAATGGCTGATCCTGTCGGACGGTCTTTA
Organism: Aquatica leii; assembly: GCA_035610365.1. Lineage (NCBI taxonomy): Eukaryota > Metazoa > Arthropoda > Insecta > Coleoptera > Lampyridae > Aquatica > Aquatica leii. Next base: position 56,669,048 of record CM069432.1, read on the forward strand.
TTAGAGTTCACGTAATTTGTAAAGGGACTTGTCACGTGATATGCGCAGTACACGAAATCCATTGTTATGAATATTATAATATATGTAATACTAATCGCGCAGTAAGGCTCCGCCCACAGGTTCTTTACTATTTATGCGAATTCTAGTAATCTTTTATCATACGTTTTGTTATTTTTCAGTTAATGCTGGATTTATTCTACTTTAACGTATTTATTGTTTCCTAGTGTTTATACATTAATCGTACATTTACATACTTTGGATCTCGAATTGTCAAACAGGTTACTTATCGCGACACATTTCTTATCTCAGTTTTTTGTCTTATTTATTCGTTCTTCGCATGTCAATAACCACTTATGGTAAATATTTTTTAATCTTATACTAGAATAGGTAATTCGTCGTTTTACCAGTTTACCTCCTCTTCTTTCCGATTTTCAAATAGTCGTAGGAATTTCTAACACAAAAGGTTTTTTCGCAAAATGTAAATTTTCTTTTAAACTTTAGTTGCACTTTTTGTTCTTCGTGTTATTTTTAATTGTATTATACAGTACACCCATAATACTAAGTTGTGCTGTGATATTTCATTGTACATTCTTGTTTTTAACTTGGTTTTGTTAATATGATTCAATTATATTTTTTTACTATTTATTTTTAATGCCACGTCTTTTATTAATAGTAATCGGTTTGTTGATTTACCCAAAACCGCACTTTTTATTTCATTTGATCACATTTCTATCACGACATGCATTGCCTTCATGTGGTTTTCATTCTGTGCATATGCTATTGGTTTTATTGTTTTTGCAATTATCGCTGCTGTTTGTATTGTTAATTTGACCACTAAGTGGGACACCTGGATGATAATGACATTCTGAACAATTCAATATGGTTAATAACTGACTTTTGTTATTTCGTTTTAAAACTGCTGTGAAATGGGTTTACTTTGGACACTGCTTTCGAATTTCTAACAGTCATTTAAACTTAAGTGTAGATTTAACTGATAACAATTTTTGATATGTTGTTAATGTAATGTAATTATTCATTTTATGGAACTTTTCCTTTATTGTTAATCTTCATTTGTTGCTTTTGGTTCTATCACGCTTTAATTTAATCATATAACTAAATTAGTAATTAATAAAATCAATTAATTATAGATTACGTCATGGTAGTCAACCGTCTACCACTGTTAAAAAATATGGTATAACGGCAAGAAGAAGTGATATGGAAATGCGTCCATTAGAATTGGACGATGAAGATGATGACACCCTTTTCGAGGTGAATACTTCTACTGCCAATCGGTAATATTTGGAAAAACATTTGCATTTACTGCAATGTTTTCAAAACATTGATAAGGTTAAATAATAAATTTTAAATGTTTCAAAATGCAACAATACCTGTTAAAATATTAAAGACTGAAATTTGTATTGTTAAGGCATTTATTTCTTCTTGTGATTTAAACGTTGAGTAACATTCCTTCGCTTAATAATTATTGTTAATGTGTACATAAGAATTTATTTAATGTTAGGGAAAAAATTGTTTATTTTGTAAATACCAATCATTTTCCTTTTATGAGAGATACTGGGAGCAGTTAAAATGTAACAAACGTTTTTATTAAGAAAAATAATAAAATTGCTTTAGTTATATTTAAATATTTGAATTTTTTTATAGAGGGTGTGTATGTATATACATTATTGAATATACCTGTTTTAAATGAATAAATTTAAATGTTATTTTATCATTTTATAATATAAAATAAATGTTTACTTAACAACTACTTAGTTTGCTTGGCTTTTTTTTAATTCGTTCTCTTTCAATTGAAATAAATGCCATACTAATTTAAGCATCCTGGTTATTTTTAAACTCTATGTAAGTGAGATATAAAAGTTTTAACACTGAAGTGTATATCTTTGTATGGATTTCACAGCGTCAAAAGTGGTCCAATTTACTACATGGTTATAAAACTGAATTCGAATAACTTATTCAGTTTTTTTTTTAATTTCTTGATGAGGTATTTTGTCAACTAACGAAAAACATGTTGTTTAATATTGAATTTAGTTTGAGAAATAATGCTTTATTTCAGAAACTTTTCAATTATACATCAATGGTAAGTGAATCAAATTATAAATACAATAAAGTCTTATTTATCCGAGGTAATGTGGGGAGGAGGTACCTCAGATAAGCGAGAACACTGATAACACGGAAGAAATAAAAAATGCGAAAACTAAATTTATAAAAAATCTAACGAACGCGCAACATACTTATAGTGGCTTCATCAGTTTTATCCAGTTTTTCTATATTATCCGAGCGTACACCTCGGTTAACCCTTCGGTAGTCGCGTAGCTGTTACTGACACATTTGGTCGCGTGGAGGACTACTGTATTCCATAACTTATTCGGAAGATATGCATATTTGGTAAATTTATTATGGTAGATAGATGAGTGTCAATTTATTTTGATATATTTTAATGCATTAAAAACAATATTTTAGTCTTTTGTAAACAGTTTTGATATATGTTAGCGTGATCATGGCCAACCCATTTGTAGCATTTCTTCCGGAGTTCCAAACCGCCAATTAATAAGGGTAGCGATTTGCGTAGGCATCTGCGACATTGTGGAGCGTTTCAAGATTTGGGGTCGCGAATTATGTTCTAAGCAATGTCGACTAAGAATTTGCGCTTTATTACGTCAGCCCCATTATTATTGAAACACTAAACACTCATAGCATTAATTCAGGTTGTAAAAAATAACCAATGGCCATATTTTGCAGTTTCTAGCAACATCATAATTGGAGCACCTGAGCTTTTCCGGTTTTATATTATGTAAACTAGTTATCACCTGTTACGTGTCTGCCATTACCTTCTATTGATTGCACCACACGCATAATTGCGTACGCAAATTGAGAAATAGGCCTTTAGGTTGAACTTCGCAATAAATTTCCAAATTTCATTTATAGGCTGTTTTAGAATCAAGCAGAGCAAAAACTGTGATGCCATATATTGTTGGCTTGAATGGTATGGTCATCAGTTAATTTTGCGTCTCTTTCAAAGTTTGGTTTTAGATGGTAGCGCCGGCGCAGTCGCCACAATTAAATTATCAAGAAATAACAATAAACACTCAAATTCCGTTTAAATTGTTTAGCTGCTTCTTTTGCTCTAGGTAAGTGTATAATTATATTATATATGTTGGTGCAAATGTTAGATGGAGGTTTTGCTTTACTCAACTTTATATACCATCTTTCCAATAAAAAAAAAATTGTGACACGGCAACACCCGAAAAACAGTGCTATATTAAACAACGGTCGTGAAAGTTTGCATTCTACTAAAAAAAAATTCCTTCGGTTTTTCTATTTACTGTACCACTATAATCGAAAATTTCAAACAAATTATCAACTCTTCGTACGCGCTATCATAATCAGATTGATCTATTTGTTCCATTTCACAATCATCACTTCTTTCTTCATCTGCATTATTCAAATCTTCTACTTCTAGCTCTTCTAACCATTTTAACCATTGAGTCAGAGCTGTACTTTTTTTGGCATTATTTGTAGCAACTACTTACAAGACATGTTTCAGTTATATAAAAATAATATATTTGAAATGGTACTTACATTACAATGGAACTAACAATACAACAAATCAATAAATATTTTTTAGTAAAGTTCTAATATAACTATCGATCCAATTGTTTAGTGTATATTGGTGAAAATGTAAATACATCATTATAGATGTAGTTATTTTTAACTTTTATATAAAAATTTAAACAAAATATAGGTGCTTGAGGATAATAGTCATCCACGCAACTGCTGTAGGGTTAATGCGAAGTGTTCAGTTAGTCAGTTTTGCTTCGGATATCGCGGTGACATTTTAGTGTAACCGGAAATAAGAAAGTGTTTACTGCATTCCGACAGTTTACGATTACGGTTACAAATTGTGTATAAAATGTCATAAACGTCAAGAATCCTAATCCCTGTTAAAAATTACTGATAGAAAAGTATTGAAACCCATAAGATTTTTTATAAGTTTTTATATGTTGTATATAAAGTCTATCAGCATGTGGAGTGATATTCACATCCATTGGCTTCTATATGGAATTCCGTAATTTACGTGTTAAAAAATAGTCTCAATGAGTTTCTATACGGAATTTCAAATAATGTATTACCAGCATGTCGAATCTATATAAGAATTTCCCATTTTCTTTGTTCAGTATATAACCTTATGATGCATTGTGAAGTGCCTATTATAATTATATGGTGAAATATATGTGTAGAGTTTTATTTACAATATAGTGTATGCAAGTAAAATGAAACTTTTACCTACTTCTATAACCTTAACCAACCTAACCTGTTTTGTCTACAGGTTCGCACCATAACTTTTCACAATTTTTATTTTTTGTGAAAAGTCTAATTTACCCATTTTTAATAGATAAGTAGTATATCACAGTATGTAAAATATTTACTGAAACATATTACAGTTAAAGTTTCCCTTCATTTTAACTCTCTTCTGTAACCAATGGTTTAAGTTAAATTATATTTAATAGTGCAGACATAAAATCAATACTAAGTAGAACCAATGGTAGAACTAAAGTCAAGAGCTTGTCTCAGAAATTTCGATTGTAGTAGGTTTTAAACATGGTGACAGGGTACTACCAACTGCTACTTTTTCTTTTCCATTACATAATGCTAAAATGCTTTACTTATTTAGATACAAGAAGTAAGTCTAATGGTGCATTTGTGCGTGGATTCGCTTGTGGTGTATTTGGTAGTAATATACTTGCTGCATCATCGGTCGTACGGCAGAAATGTAATAGGACAAAGGGGAATACTGGTTTATCATTGGATTCTATTAAATTAATCGCCATTTATGGTAATTGAGACATAGGTAGTGATGATTCTGATTTTTTTAGATATTGTAGAATATCGATTATTACAAAACAGAATGGATATACAACAAAAACAATTATTTAATGCAAAAAAATCGATGCATCCAAAATATCGGACTTGAAGATGCATCCAAAATATCGACGACTTTGATACGAATAATAAAATTACGGAAGAAAGCACAGCAGTGCACTTGTTTAGTTTGAAATTCTAATTGTCGCGCCAGCATAATTACGCAAAGTTTATTATTATTTATTTGAATCAATTTGAAAATATTACTAAATAAATGTAATATGCATCAATTTGGAAAGCACAGAGAAACAAAACGGTTTTTATTTCGAATTTCTTAATGGAACCTATGCAAATGTAGAGCTATATTTTTTACACTGCATAGACATGATTAAATTATGCACTATTTAAATATTTTATATTTATTGTCCATCTAAAATTCTCAATATGGAGAAAGTGTTATGATTATGTTCTCAACTTTGAAAATGGAACCAAAAGAATAGAAAAATAATTAATGGTTTCGGTTACTGTTCAATTAATTAAATTTTCGGTTCCGGTCTGACTGCTAATATCAGCTAATACTGAATTGACCGCTGAGTTAGAGTCTTTAAAAATTGCAACCGCAAGTATTAAAATATTTAATTCAAAATTGTTAATTATAAACGTACATTGTATATTACCAGTCAAAGAATGGTCAAAGTACTGAATTAAAATATGATTAAAATTAATAATGTTATATAGGCAACACACCGTTCATAGTTAAAGCAGTACCTTAGGATGCTTTAGGGTTGATGTGTACAATCATATACAATTATAAAATCTTCCGCGAAAGCATATACAATTATTTACGTGTACGTATACATTCCACATAAATGTATTTAATTGCTGAGCTATAACAAATAAATTGTCTTATTAATAAGTAACGAACGGGTTTGTATTATAGATCCGTCGTTATTTATTTTTTGCAAGACCTAGGCATTGCCTGTTTTGAGTTGTAGTAAACGCGGCTTCAGAGAAGTTTATTATGTTTACGTAAGCTTAAAAAAATGATAAAATCGTTAAAAAAGTTTTAATAAAACTAATTAAAGAAAATTAAAAACAAATTTTTATATTTATAGCAAATATTTAGAACAAGTTTTAAATAGCTTCGAAAATCAGAGTTTTTAAAAGTACGACTCTGGATTTAGTCATTTTATATCTTTGTATGACGTGTTTTTGTCTTGTTGAAAAGGGTGAAAAGTTTCTCCGCCACTGGGTATTGAAGTTATATTGAACGCCCAACATTCAGAGAACGCATATGGAACGCATATAAGAGTACGTAAGTGAAAGAAAGAGTGAGATGCAACATAGGTTCTGTACAGAAAAAATGTTTGTCTTTGTTAAATTACTAAACAAATTACAATCGCTTAAGCGTATACATGGCGGTAGAAATTGAGTGTAGATTTTTTCGGCAAATTTAATTAACATAATCATCGATTAATTTCTTTAGTTACGTGATACAATAGAATCATATAATTTTATTTAATTAATTGCAACGAAATGGCTACAGAAGACAATGATTTTGTTGAAACAGAATCAGAAAACAACGAGGGTAGTAATTTAAGACATAGGAAATTTGTTGAACGTGCACAAGAAACATTCGAACAAGGTTAGTTTTCCATTATTCAGAAAATTTAATAAAATCTTAATTGAATTGTCTTAGCTTCTGAACTACTTACAAGAAAAATTCCTTGTGCTGGTTATTTTTTATCCCCAAAAAGGCTGTGGTTAAAACGAGTTGCAACACCAAATTGTGATGTGGTTGTAGTTTTTCCTCCAGGAACCGATGATTCTATACTTTTATGGTTGTTATCGCGTTTGCGACAGTCATCTGGATTAAATGTACATGTTCGACATCATGCTACTACTCAAAGTAGTGCATTCTATTTAACTGCATCGTTTTCCTTGTAAGTAAATATTCAGTTTTTATATTAAACTGTATAAGCTTTCCAATATTGTGTTTATGTTTATGAATTTCTTATGTCATGATGCTCATGTCATCCCTACACTGAAACTTTTTAATTAAAATAGAAAAATGTTATAATTCATCTTTGCTAGGGCCAGATTTATTGCTAGTTAATATAGACACGTCTAAAGAAGCCTGTGGACACTAGATTTTATTATATTATGAAAATGACAAAGTTCAACTCTAGAAGATGTTCTTATTTTAGTAAATTATACCTTGGTCTACTCATTTGTTAGTATATTCTTTCAATTTGGTATCTTAAAATTGTAAAAAGGGTTTTTCTAGTTAATTACTGCAATTGCAAAAAAATTTCAATTAGAAGACATCATTTTAGAAAAATATTAACCCACTAAGTGGCTCGAAAAAAACACACCGGTTAATATCAGATATAAGATCTTTAAAATTGCTGAGAAACAGGAACTGCCCTCTAACAAAAAAACCACAAGGCACATGCCGATTTGTTATCACTTTTACATGAATAGCATTTAACGGGCTATGCTTTCACTAGAGAAGAATATTTGGCAATTGCTTGAACAATAAATATTTAATCAACATTTTGTTATTCAGAGATGAACAAAAAATTATAGATATAATTTTTTTTTAACATCATTTTGTCTATCTGTCACAATGGTGACAATTGCTGTGCGCGTTTTCTCAACTATTGGAATTGAAACGTGAGCCTCCAGATTGTCAAATATCAATTAGAATGAATTCTCATTGGAACTGTGTGAATGGGTGATAAATTAATCCAACACTTGCAGAAATAGATCAGAAGACATCTAGCCACTCTCACTGGCTAAGCCTAAAGTTCCAGGAGGCGCCTCTGACAACATATGCCGCTTGAAATATTTCCTGGGAAATATCACTGCTGGGGGAAAAAAGTTCCAGTAGTACAGATAATAGCACACGTTGTTACAGGGGTGCCTCATTTACTAGTCAACTAGTGCAAAAGGACACCTGCTTAATGCTTTTTTTAGCAACAACTTTCTTCGGGATTTGCACAGTTGTTCCAGTTTCATCCAGATTAAGTACCCTTAACTGATCCATTAACGCAGGATTCTTTTTCACTACGCCTCTTTAATTTTCGAAAAACATCGAGACATTGTGTTTATTAAAGGAAGTCAGAAAAGCTCGAAGCCATTCTCTCCTTGCTGCATGAGGCTCTCCATGAGTGGAACTTTCTTGTTGTTTGCAATTGCTATTTGAAAAGCTCTTTAACTAATTTAAAAGTCAGACTGTATGCCATCCTCGCACCACATGATATATTCCGTCAATGATGCTTCTTCTGCTTTAGAGAAAACACTATCAATCGAATAAGTCGCTTTTATTAGAGTACCATCTCGGCCAGACGTTCTGTGCTTGGCAACATATCGTTGTAATGTGGATTTGAAATTTGATCGCAGCTTTCTAAATTGACACGCCTTCGGAAACAAAAGTCACAGCTTTCTTCATTTGCTCAGCCGTAAAACTGTTGATTTTCTTATCCTTTGGCTTCCGTCGCATCTGAAATTACGCCAAAATAGGGCAAAATTTAATAAATATCCAGTCGGACAGTAGTATGGTACACAGTGAAACGTCCCATTGTGTACCGGAGTGATGTGTTCAACTGTGGACTAAGCGCATGGTACCAAAATTATTTGAAAAATAACCAAAAATAATCCTTTGCAAGATTATGATAACCACAAATTTACCTTGATAAATAACAGACAAACATAAAATATTTATACTGAGAGTAAGTCGACGCACCTCTCCAAAACTTTAAATATAACTTTTACGAGAAAGTGATAAATGTTTATAACGACGGCTGCGTTTTTAGGATTATCCGCTATTGTGCTTGTTATTATTATCGGCTACGGTCGTAAGAACCGAATGAAGCAAGTTCAGATATACCATTGGGAAATACCAATGTAAAAACTGCGGGCAATTTAAAGATGTCCTCACTGTGTACTACTCTCCCCTATGTACATATACATTACTTTTTAAAAAAGGAATCAATTTTAGGGTGCTTTAATACACTAGATTCTACCTCTTTTTTTAACTATTAATAACAGTATATCTTGCAAAGGATGTTCTGCTTATTGAATGCAAGTACTGTAGCAATTTATGTTATCAACGTGTTCTATTTGAGTTCCAAGAGTAGCTAGAATATCGCTTAAACTGTCACAGATTTCAATCGCACTATTGCTGTGATTTACGGCATCGGTAATGATCATCTTCACTCATAATCGAAATATTTTCATTCGTTCCCAAGGCCTTGTCACGTTACGTACATTTTGATCAATTATCTTTATCATATACTAGTTGGCTGCTTATCTCGTCTTTTAAATGTTGAGTTATGTTCCCACGTTCAAAGTAGGTTGCATATCTTAGTAAGCTTTTTATAAAACACTAACTTTTTGAACGAAGTTGGCAACATCGGGTACAAAGTTTTTTTTCTAAACCAGTGGCACAATATTATTTTTGTCACAACCTTATTGGGATTCTTTATACATCACCGGCAATAAAGCATTCTTGAATTGGATTCAATTTGTCTAGAACTAGCAGCGAAAGTTTATGAGTCCCTGTTGCATTGCAGCATGGCATAAATGTGCGTCGGTCTTTCGATATAAAATAGAAATAGATTTTTCATCTACTAGTGTTCCCGTCAGTAATGCTCTCCAAAAAAACAGCGAATTCGTCGGCATTGTAAATTTGGTTTTCATGTAATCTGCTCTCTTACTATTTTCGCAAACTGTTGATTAAAACATTATGTACATGACTAGAAAGACGTTCTCCGCACACTTAAAAATTGAATTCCATGTCGCTGACGGAATTTATCCAACTACGAGCAGTAGCGAGAAAATTATTTTTGTCTACAATATTTTCATAAAAGTATTTTGCTTTCTGTTTCAAAATTTCCGAGGAAATTAGAACATGGTTAACTCTTTGGTCTAGTAACCACATATGCAATGCTGTTTCTACTTGAGGATTTTTAACCTTCATAACTTTTCTTTATCAAGGACAATAATTAAAATTTAATTGAAGAATACACTAAATTTGATTTAATAATGAGCTGACAACGTGTTATCTGTTGTTCTTTATATCGGCCACTATTGAACGAGGCGTATTGAATTTACTGCTTATGCTCCTCTTGTCAAATTCTTGAATAATTCCACATTTTTTCGCTAATGTGAGTGTTAACATGCTTCCGCTTTTGTGACGAGAGTGACCGAATAATCGCATGGTCGACTATTGAAGTTATACTATAGTACAATAACAGAGCAAACAATAATTTTCAAAATTTAGTTCAGGATCATGTTATTATGCTTTATATTATATATGTATATTGCTGTGAACAAATTGCTGATCCTCATTCACTAGAGAAAACAAAGGTACAGTCATGTACTCTGAAATATAACAATAGTAATTTACGTAACAATGGTCGAAAGTAAGACATAGCATAACGAACTTTAATGCAACGCGAGACCGCACGCCCGAGCCTTGCATGATACTTTCGACGAGAGTAACGTACGTTATTTTTTGTGTTGCCTTTTGTAAAATTACATTCTGTTTTGAAAAAATAAAATAAAAAATCATCTGAAATTTAATGTTAGTACTACATTTATTAATAAATCTGTCAAATTTGACATTAACTTTAACATCATTTATTTTCAATTTCAAGTTTTTTAAATGACTTTTCCATCTGTCTCATACTTGTTCTAATATCATAATTGACTTGGAACACTTAGTAGAGCTTTTTTCGCCCATTACGTAACTAGACTAACGAACGAATATTGACGTTTGCGATGTTGGCAGCACAAAAAAGTATTTTGTTTTATTTTTCTATCCATTTTAAATATATTTTAGTATTCGTGCCAATCTTGGTGCTTGAAGTATGAGATTCTAACCGCAGTGATTAATTAACACTAACATCTAAAATGTTTAAATAATTTAAATCTACTGGAACTTCGCATTTAAGTGTTGTTTAAATCTTCTAAATATTATCATACCTAATACTTTTTTTATTTGACAAGTTTTTTTATTGTTCATATGAAATATGCTATTCAAATTAAACCTGGTTAGTTTTTAACATTATTTTTATCCATTTTCAAGCTGCAGCGCATGTAAACAAATTTATTTACTGTTATGTACTTTACTAACCACGGTTCACATTTAGTGGTTTGTACCAGTTTCATACTTATTATTTTACGGTGACATTATTAAAGGAATCTAAGAAAATGTAATTATTGTAAGGTATAACGCCAAAAAAATACGTGCTGAACTGTATATTTTATTCTTTTCATTATGACATCTCACTTATCGCGCCATTTTCAACTTAAATTATTGCTATACCTAATTTCTTCCTCTTATTTCATCTAACGTAATTCTTACTACGTCTAAAAATCAAATCCTTCATCTTGTCCAGCCTGATTCTGGTCGTCCGCAACCCAGGTGGTGAATGGAATGGAATTTCAAACCATAGTTTCATACGCAATGCGTCGATTACCGCATTAAAAGCCAACTGTGTCAACTGGAATCCATCGACATCCTTCACAATACACCTATCGTTACCTAAAATAGTATGTATCTACCACATAAGGCCTTTTATATTTTTGCAATATCTTTCTATTACTACCTGGTGTAGTCATATTATTACTTATTACAACTTAATTTTCTACATGGTATTTTTTTGCTTTTATGTGCTTCTTATCGTGATATAACTTATTTTCTAATTGTGCTTTCTTAATCCTAACAGCAACTTCCTCAACAATTCTCGCATTGGATTCACAATATCCGCGCGTTGGTTAATACCAAACTACAAACGACTTAGTGTGATACCCGTGGATCTGCTAATACTGTTGTTAATATAAAACACTACCACATCCAAAACCTTATCCCATCTGTCGGGTGTCTGACTTACCTTCTATAACAATGCGTAATTACTCGATTTAGACGCTCAACTTGGACGTTTGCGCGTAGTGCAGTCGTTGCTACCTTATATGTTTTCATTGACAAAATTATTCGTAGTAAATCCGGTACCCCTATCAGAAACTGTAATGACGACGAAATGTTTCAAAATTTTCCGCATATCTACAGTCTTGCAAGGATACACCTTGACGAACTTCGTAAATCCGTCTACTGTTACGAAAATATGCTTGTTATCTCTAGCTGTTTTTTGAAAAGGTTCCAAATCATCTATATGCACTGTATCGAATTTTCTTTCGGTATCAGATGTAACAACCCTTCTTCAGGTCCATTCGGGGTCGAATACACGATGCATTTCAAACAGTTATATGTTAATGCGAGCTTTAATCCTAGCGCGCAATTTTGGAAACCAATAACTTTTTAAAATTAATTCTACAGTCTTATCAATGCCTACATGATCAAATTCGTCATGGTATTTACAAAGTACTGTATGTTCCATTACCCGTGGTATATAAAATAATAAACGATTTAAGTATTTACTATATACTAGTCCGTTTCTTAATTCATACTGCGAACTCTCTTGTTTTTCTAGGGTTTCTATAAATGTCATAATCTCTGAATCCGTGTGCTGTTTAACTGATAAATTATATTCTAAAAGATTGTCCGCTAACATCATGAGACCGTGCACCCTATATAATGCGTCTACGTGACCCATGCTTTTACCCGGTCTATGTTTTATTACGTAATTGAAACCTTGCAGAAATACAACCCAAGGCATAATTCTCGGCACTACTTCCTTCTTACTAAACGCTAGCCTAGTGCTGTCGCAATCTGTAATTATCTTAAATCTAATACCCTTTAAATATATTTCAAATCTTTTTAACAGTAAACTATCGCCAAACTATCTAACTCATAACTACTTTATCTGCTTTCGCAATATGTCGTTCGTTTGCTAAGTAGCTGACCGGATGAAATATTATCTAGCTGACGTAATAAAACTGACTGGAACCCCTGACTACTCGAGTTAACGTAACTCGGTTTTGGCTGTTAAAGAATTTATTACTAAAACTGGCCTTGACGTCAATCTCTTTAATAATTTCCATCGCGTTTAATTCATCAGAACCAAACTTAAAGATAGCATTCTTTTTATTTAAATTAAACAAAGGTTTTCCGATTAATGAAAATCTTTCTATAAAACGCTTGAAATAGCTGGCTAACCCTACAAACGTATGTGCCTCATGCACATTAGTCGGAATTGGGAAGTCTATAACTGCTCTAACATTATAATGACTCGGCCTAATGCCGTCCGCATACCCCAAATAATACATAGATCTTATTTTGCTAATCGTAATTCCTGCAAATTATTCACTAACATTTTAAAAACTTTTGTTAATATCTGTAGGTTTTCTTCTACTGTAACAGACCCAACCATAACATTGTCTAGATAGAGTAAGATTTCGCTCGTCGTTACTAAATTTTGAATTACTTTACTAATGAATCCAGCAAATACGGCCGGACGGCTAAGAAACCGAATGGAAGTTTTAAAAATTCATGCTGCCTATGCGAAGTTACAAAAGAAAGGTACTTAGTTGAATTTTCAGCTATTGCGACATTGTAAAAGGCGTCTTTAATGTCTAACTCGAATACTTTTTTACCCTGCATCGTATCCAAATGATCAGCGGTAGAGGAAACCTATCTTTAATAACAATTTTTCGCAAAAATCTACGCATAAGCTTGGTGAACCGTTTCTCTTTGGAACCAAAACAATAGGCGATCCGTATGGCGACGAACTATTTTCAATAACACCCTTATCTAATAAATCAGACACCATTCTATCCACTATCTCATCATATCGTATAAGCACACGTATGAGGACTGTAAAAAAAATCTTTTGAGGCTCATTTTAATTTCAGCTACATAGTGAAACTTGGGAGAGAGCCGCCTGACTGCCTATATTCACTTTCAAACATATTTATAAATTTCGATTTAGTATTCATGTCAACCTCATCACCAACATTCACACAGAGTTCATGCTTGTCATTCTCTCGACAGTAACATCCAGTGAATCATTTTTAGCGCTTCTATTAGTCAACATGAATTGAGGGTCGGAGAGATAAAAGTCTATGCTAACACAAATCTCATCAATGCACAACTTATAATTAAACATTCCTAAAATATCTAATTTAGCATTATTAATACCTGTATAATTGTCATTCTTCCAGTACGGAAGCTTGCAATGCTGTGGGATGAAACAAGCTTTGACTAATGATATTCCACTGCCTATGTCTAATATCGCATCAACAGGATGGACATCTTTAGATGGCAACTTCAATTTCATATAATAAGATGGTTTGACAACTGCTGGCTGTTGAACAACCATAGTCGTACTATCGGAAATTGACACACTGCGACTTGCTGGACTATCTTTTTGAACGTGGCCTGTACTATTGCATCAAAAGCAATTCTTTTCTGGACTTTTAGATGCAAAGTGACCTTCTTTACTGCATATAAAACATCTCGTTGCTCCTCTTCGCCCTGCAGAAGGTACAACTGGTTTTTCCGCAGGGGTTGGCACATGTTTAGTTGGTTTTAACGTATTCTTTTCAAAGTCTGTTAATCCATTCATTACTTCTGATAAATCTTCCAGCTTCACCAATTTTGACATTCTAGCATGTGATTGCAGTATCTACAGCGTTATCAAATCCATCGATTAAATATGCAACCAAATACTCTTCGCACATGTTCAACTGGTTACCAAGCATAACTTTATCGTGATAACTCGAAAAGGTTTCGTTCTTTCGTCACCTAAGAGCATCAAATTTTCGCATTAAACTGATTCTAGTTTTTCGTCGGCTGAACATCGACACCTTTGCCACCTTTATTTCTCCATATTCGAGGGCAGCCACTCCTTTCAGCTTAGCCGCTAATATCGGAACTAATTCTCCAGAACTTGAGTTATGCGTTCTTTTAACAGTTGATATTTGCTCAAACCACATAACAGTATCCTCATCCACAGCACCACTAAAGTCGGTAACCAAAGTTGTAACTTCTGCACTACTTTGCTTTCTAACTGACTCTGCATCTTTCAGAGTTGTAACCACCAAGTCTTGTACTGTGACATTCAATCCCGACTGCTGCTCTCGTGATTCCTATACGCCTTCAGCCCCCCGAGATGTAAATTCACTTACGCTATGACTACGTGCATCCATTTTTTATAATGCTTTCGACTGTCACAATTTTCTACAAAACTCTAACTGAATTTGTAAAGTATAACGCCAAATAAAATACGTGCTGAACTGTATATATTATTCTCACCGTTATAACCATCGACCCGGCAACATCGGAAAGCTACGCTTAGCATAGCTTTCCGTTGTTGCCAGGTCGATGGTTATAACGTTTTTACCGCGATCACTTATAGCGCCATTTTCAACTTATTGCTATACCTAATTTCTTACTACCTCTCATTTCATCTAACCTAATTCTTCCTACATCAAAAAAATAAAATAAAAATACAGGTATCCATTATGCAAATGTCGAGCATGCACTTGATTAACACGCAGCAATCACGTCTTTTTTTACAAGCTCTCAGGTTGGAATTGCATGAAGTATTGATATACTGACTTCATTTTTGATATTAAAAAGCTTACCTACAAAATGGTTTTTTGATTCATATTTTTGAGAAATTTTTAGAAATTATTATATATATATGTATTATTATTTTTTGTAGTTGTTACCGATAATATTTTTATTTCCTTAATTGACCTAAATACATCGAAACTAAATTTATGCTTGTATATATGCGTTCGAGTAATCTGGATCATACATATACATGTTAATCTACGCACAGTTTATCTTTTGGGACTATGTCCGGTTTAAAAATTAATTAATTAATCTTTGGGAATGAGGTTTTGCGCCTACGATATTTATTTTGTGAATTGTGAACATTGAATTTTATAATTCGGGTTTGAGTTTTGATGTTTTAATGCATTGACATTGAAGAATAAATTCTCAATCAATCAGTAAATAACTTTGTAAAGATTAATTGTTTGTTTTAACTATTTTTGTTATTGTTAGTTTTACTCAAAGTCTTGTATCTGTAAGGTTAATCGTTCCACAGTTTCTAATAAAAATTATCAAAAGTATTGCATTCCTTACGTTAAAGAATAGGAATTAAAAAAATGTACTAACTTCGCGAATGTGTTGTGCCGATGATTTTTCACAACTTTAATTGTAATTTTTAAAAATTTTACAAGAGTTCTATGCTTTAGAAACAATTTCACAAAAATTACGATTGTTTACTATTTTTTAAACAATTAAATCTAGTACAACATTTAGTGAAAATGTGTAGTTTTTTTTGTAGATTTTTGCAAAAAGTTCCGATTGTTTGGAAGCATAGAACTCTTGTAGAACTATTAAAATTACCATTAAAATTTCGAAAAAATTTCAGCACGACAACAACTTTTTTAAAAATCTTTCTAACGCATATAACTCTTGTAGAACTGTTAAAAACCTACAATTAAAATTGCGTAAAACATTCAGCACTGCACATTTTCACTTAATGTCCTGCTGATTGTGAATACTAAGAATTGATTAAAAATGGTTAATTAGTAATATATCGATCTGAAATTGCACATACATACTTAAGTATATACTGAACTTGAATTGAACTTTTGTCAAAAATGCTAAAATTAAACAGGTTTTAGTACTTTCGAGGAGAGTGTCGTGCTGGATTTGCGAGGTTAACACATTTTTCCAATTTCGATTTTTTAACATAAGAGATGCGAAACTTTTTTTAATTCAGTCAGGAACTGTGGAACTATGAAAATGCTATTAGAAAGCTATGTGTGTTTTTTTAAATTTTTTATGGCAATTTCTCTCTACTTGGGTAATTTAAGCATTTTTTAAATCTAATTTTTGAGTTTATAAACGTATGCGCTAAATGTAATATCTTGAAACATGAGGAACATGACTGGTTCAGAAAATAACTATTCCGTAAAAAATGTATCGGACAGTATAGTTTTGAAACACTTACAGAATCATTAAAACATTTCTAATCATTGCTTTTTTTCTCGTTTTTTTAATAAAACAATTCGCAATCTAATCTGGATTTTCGACGGTGTGAACTGTATGTATCTTCTTTAACGCATTTTATTTTCTTGAGAGGAAATTCACGTTTATTGATTTAATATCAGTTTGTTGATCAGAATACTAATTTTTAATAATTGTTGAAACTTCTTCATACTTTTTTGTATTTTTGTTTACAGTGTATTGCATAATAAGGTTACAGGAATATTTGGTTAATTAACGTTATTATATATTTAATTACGTAAATTGACTAATTTTTAAACAAAAAATCACGTAACAGGAAATTTGTGTAATCGTATCCAATTCCATGAAATATATTTATTGCAATACATCTTCAGTAGTAATTATGAACATTTTCGAAATGTATTGTATACCTATATTTGTATTTTAATACAAGTTTATCGTTGGATTTAATAAGATGTCGTATGATTTGATTTGATCGACTAATTGTTGCCTTACCGTACCATCTATACTTTAGGAATAACGAACTTTATCTCAATTATTGCATTTTTGCTTGATAGTCCATGCATAGACAATATAATTATTACCTATTTTCTTTTTATTAAAAATAAGGTGAAACATTTGCGTTAATGCAACAACGATTAATTGTTTACCGTGTTTTAAGTTTATTTCTTTCTATTCCTAATGAGTCGCAATAATCCTAATTCTTTGTAATACGAAATAAAACATTAGGTAGTTATTCCAGTTCTAACAATTTTAAATTGTTTTCTTTCTGATCATGTTTGTAAAGACCGAACGTATAACAAAATCATTATTTTAGTTTATATTGTTAGTTGTTTTGTAACAACTGAAAAATTGTAATTGTTGCCATTTGTTCTTTATTTTTTGAGTGTATAATTGCATTCTACAATTACTTATTAATTATTTTGCTTGTTGTTGTTACTTGACCTTTACGTTCTATTTTTTTGTTAAATGTTAGAAGAAGTGGTCAATTATGTAATGTTATACTTTTAAGATTGTTTTAACCGAGGTTAACAGACAAATTTTTATATCTACGACTTTTGATTTTTCGAGATACGGAATCGACATAAAATATATGAAACGAACTAAATTACGTTTAGCAAAAAATAATTTCAGTTGGAGTCAGAAAAAACGCCTACATCACGTGATAGTGGCTTCAACGATATTGGCACGGTCTGCTCGTTCTTTTTTCATCTATATTTTTCTGAAAGTTGGCAGTAAAACATAATTATTAATTTTCTTCTATCTTACTGCTTTCGTCATTATTTATATTTACTAATTCTGCAACAAATTCATCAGATAATGTATTTTCCATATTCTCATTGACATTATTTTGAAGTCGATTAATATCTTCCTCATCTGGTAATCTCTCTATGATTTCGAGTGGAAGATTTGAATCAGTTAACTCATTAATAAGTGGAGTGTCAAACATAGTCCCGTATGGCGTACACTGAATGCTATGAAACGATCGATTCTTTTTTAATTCTACAAATCCTAATCCTTCCGACCATTTGGATTACTGATTTTCTTGCGTCCAAATAACTAAAATATCTCGTACGTTTTGATTTTCTCTCTCAATAGATTCCTGGCTTTGTAAGTGGCGTGATTTACCAGGAATTATTTTCACTTGAAACATATCTGCGAGACTATTAATTATTTGATTCACAAACTCTACTGTTGTCACTATGGAGTAGACAAGGAGCCGCCACAAAACAAAAATATCCATCAAATTATAAGCAACTTCTTCAACTCTTTTAGTCTTTAGAGCCCTGAGGAACACAAATTTCGTCAATGGTCTTAGTAATTCATAATAAACCATGCGGTTCTGTTTGCATATCAATTAAATCAATTTGTCCTCTCTTGTTAAATCTTGTCGAAATTAATGGTGTAACTACCAACCCTTTCTGTGTTCACTTTTTTTTAGTTGGCACCTAATCTGTTTTTGTGACTAGTATCTTTGCGAGCTTCCTCTAAAATGCTATGTACTTCACTAACATTGCAGTAATCCGGTATTGGACCTATGTCATCGTTATTTCGTTTTGCAATAATGTTCTCTTTTTCACCTAACTTAATAATTTCAAATCTATTTAGACGCCGATAATATTGAGAGCTTAGTTTTTCGTTTAGCTGCTTCTTGCTAAGACTGTTCTTAACTTGATTCAATATATTTGAATATTGTTCAATAGTCAGTACTGTTGTAAAGTTATTACTACTACTTTTTTCAATCAAGTTAATCAGTTTTTTTTTCAAAAACATGTTTTTCAACTAAATATTTACCTACTTTCATAGTGGCACTGACTTGTTGTTACACAAATGTCGTATCTATGTTACAAAAATCACTAACATAAACAAATACGTAAAGGAATGGGTAGCAATATTACAGACTTTGTATTATCTTACAAAATATAAACAAACACCACGTGAGCCGCGTTACTCTTAGGCATTCCATATCACGTGACCTCCGCTATTTAAAAATGGTGGTCGTTGGACAAACAAACCTGTTGTTGTTATAAGTTTATTATTGTAACCATTGTTGTGGCCTTAAATACACAAATATTAAACAATGGAAGGCTAATCCAAGCATTTTATGGATTAATTACAACATCAGAGAGACGTTGGGACACATTATTTGCAAGAAATATTGGCAATTAACGCTAAGAATCTTTTTTTTTGCTGAATGACGACTCGAGTTCTTATCTAGAACATGCTCCAGATGTAATTAGCATGGATATTATTTAACATAGCTACTATATGAAGAAGCAGACGAAGATTTACAAAACTACACGAATTTTCATAGCAAAAACAATGTATTGCTACAACAAAACGAGTGATATAAACAATCTTGAAATTCAGAAAGCATTTTTAGTTTTTAAATTATGTTTACTCATAGAAGTGAAGGGTATTGAACAAAGTAAATTTGTGCACTTATCTTACAATTGAAAAATGTGTATAACATTTTTTTCATTTATTGTGATTGTGTTTTAAGATTATCTTGAGACTTTCTCGTTTGTAATCGTATTTTATTATCCAGTGGTTCTATTTAGATGATTAGTTACGACTAAAAGGAAAATAACATTTTATGTATGTATTACTGCAATAAACTAAGATACAAATAGGTATGTAAAACTTTATTCACATTAAACGATTGACAAAAAATATTTGTATTTTACAAAAAAAAAGGTAATAGGAAGAAAAATCACTCATACCTCTATAAATACTTTGTGCAATTAAAGAATTCAAAGTACAGTAGAAATCATTTAGTAAACAGTTGGTCAAGTAAAAATGTTTATAAAAGAAAAATTCCAAGTTTGGTTATAAGTCAATAAGGTAATAAGATAAATCGTTCAGTAAGTTGAATTGGGTTATTAAATAATTTTTAAGGTACGAAACTACATAGACAGCATCTGCATGTCTCTCATTTGTAACACCTTAATACTTCTGTGAAAGTTTTTACCAGTGTCATTGATTATTCCTAAAAATATGTTCAAAATTAGAAAAAAAAATTTGACTGTTTTACTTCTACCATACTGAGAAAGTATGTGATAGTTAAGATGCTTTTTACATCTTTGTTTAACCAGGTTATGCTAAAATCTTTTCTATTTGCATTAATTCCTGATGTAATTTAGTAGATTTCATTAGATTTGTAATAAAAATTCTTCATTAAGTGGTATTTCATCGCAGTAAGTCTTCATCTGCTCCTTCATATAATAGGTATGCGTAAACACTAAATACACAATAATATCCATGCTAATTACTTAAGCAACATCTATCAGAACTCAAGTTGTCGACATTCAGCAAAAAAGAATCTTTAAGTGTTAGTTACCTATATTTGATCCAATTGATGTGTCCCAACGTCTCTTTGATATTGTAGTTAATCCATACAATACTTGGATTAGCCTTACATTGTTTAATATTTGCGTATTTAAGGTCACAACAATAATTACAATAATAAACTTATGACAACAACAAGTTTGTTTGTTCAACGACGCCATATTGAATTCGATTTGACAGTTCATTGGAATGCCTAATTTTACAGAAATACTTTTAGGTTAGGTTGTCCATCGACAACGGCGCATTATCCAAATGCGCACTTCGGGACCTGACTAAAATAAATTAGTCTGATGCCGAATTTCGGCTTCTGGCAAATCTAATATGGACATATCGCGATATGTCCAATTATTTCGGCCACGGACCGAATTCACCATCTGCCGCCAACATATATACCGGGTTTTTTAAACTATTTACTTGGTAGTTTAGAATTTACCCTAATATTTTTGTTTTGTGCATTTTCTCATCATTCTGCAAATGTATTCTGACTTTGGACTAATTGTCTACTTAAACATTAGATAAGTTTGGATTTCTCAACGCGTAGTCTACATTTATTGATTGAGAGACATGTGATTATTAATAGTTTAAGAGAATTTCTTTAATTTTGTGAGCGTCTCAAAATACACAAATAAACTTAGTAGTGGTTTGAATCACTACCAAATCAAGAATTTAATTGTTGTTATCAAAACTTTTCTTTGATTTTGTTATTTGATTTTTTTATTTTTTAGACTGTTAAAGGCTGCAGAAGATTTTCATCTACCTAAACAAGTTCAATTAGTAAGAGGTGGAGGTTTAAAAGAATTTACAGTTCGCGATCTGCATTGTTTTGAAAATGCAGATAACGAGCAACAATTTTTTACTTCACAAGAAAGACAATGGTTAGTGCTGCGATTACTAGAAAGTATTAGAGCGAAAACGTCCGACTTAGATAAAGTGACAGGTGTAACGTTGTTGGAAGGTCAACTTATTAGTAAGCCTACGTTTTTGCAACTACTTTATTATTATCATTTATATTTCAGTACCTAAATGTTTATTAGCAGGTGTAATATCTCAAGTCTTTCCACTTCACGATCCTCCTACATTAGAACGGTTGCAAAAAATTTGGGTTAGGGATATACACTCTGAGCAACCAATAGGTAA
Source organism: Aquatica leii (assembly GCA_035610365.1). Lineage (NCBI taxonomy): Eukaryota > Metazoa > Arthropoda > Insecta > Coleoptera > Lampyridae > Aquatica > Aquatica leii. The sequence continues at coordinate 56,690,871 of CM069432.1, forward strand.
GCACACTCTCTTTATAACATTCATATCATTCAGTTCTATTACAACAGATGAAATATGTGATTATTTTGGAGTTAAAATTGGAATGTACTTTGCCTGGTTAGGCCATTATACAATGGTTTTAAGTATTCCCGCAATTGTTGGGTTTTTATTTTGGGTAAGATACGGTCAAGTTTGTGTTTAAAATAATTAATAATCTGCTTATAGTTATGTTGTAATGGGAAAAATCAACATTTAGAAGACGTAGGTTTTGTCCTTTTTTCTTTATTTAATGTAGTTTGGACAACAGTTTATCTACAAGCTTGGAAACGTTATTCAGCGGAATTAGCTTTTCGATGGGGGACTCTTGACGAACGTAAAGATTTACTTGCGGATCCAAGACCTCTATTTCGGGTAAAGACGGAGTTTGTTTTAAATTCTGATTTGCAATTTAGTGTAATTTTAGGGTCCTCTACAACCCAGTCCAGTTACTGGCAGACTTGAACCGTGGCAGCCAGCTTGGCGTAGACATTTCTATAGATATTTTGTGTCAGTGCCTCTAATAGCTGTTTGCCTTGCTGCAGTTTTTATTGTTATGATTGTATCTCTTCAAATACAGGTATATTTCAAGTTACTTGTGAACTGTATTAAAACTGAAATGATTTTAGGATTGGTGGGATAGACAGTTATATGCAAGAGGTTTGCCTTCATGGCTTGGTTATGTGCCTAAAGTAATGTTGGCGATTGTCATTTCGCTAATGGATGAAGCATACTTGAAGATAGCAGTTTGGTTAAACGATAAAGGTAAGACATTAGTTAGTTTTCAATTACACAAATGTGATTTTATATGGTTGTATATATATATATCAATAATCGACAAAAGTTTTGTTATAGCAAATGCCTAAAACGCCATGTAAACTATCATATATAAAAATTATGTTCAATGTTATATTATCTCCAAAACCATTATAGGTATTTGTGTGAACATAAACTTTTGAAAATAATGGGTTCGCGAACTTGGTTATATAATAAACTTAACATTCACTAAATTGTACCCGTTGTTTTGTATGGCTTTAGATGATTATTAAAGACTTTACTATATCAATCATCATACTTTCAATGTCAAGATTTTGTAATGGATTGTGTTTACCATTTGCTTTTTGATTATATTTTTTATACATAACATTAAGAATCATTAAGCTTCTCAATGTATCGCATGTTATTAAATTTAAATAGCTTTTTACTCATTAGGCATTTAGATACTTAGAATATATTAGTATTTGTTTAAGAGTATAATCAGGTTGTTGACGTTATTGGAGAGTTTTTTCTTGCATTTTTCTACTATTCTTTTTTTGGAGAACGTATGAGCAGTAGTAAATAACGGAACTAACTACGAATGATTCCGCTGAACGTTTCTTGAAATATTTGTAAAAAAACTAAAATTTTACGTTTTTTATTGGATTTGTGCTGGGCTAGGCAACCAAGAATCTGTTGTTTTCAAAGCCAAAATTAAGCTTCTTCAAATTTGTAAAAACAAAATCTATTGTAATCGTGCACCGGGTGGATCTTCAAATTTCTGACCTATAAATCTTTTTACGTATACGCATAGCATAAGTAAACTAAACGCATATTTGACGTTGGGAAAGCAAGGAAATCAAGTCTCATGTAGTCGTTTTGTTAAAATATGAAATATAAGGATTCGTTCGTAAGGTTTCGTACAATAAAATATCTAATAGTATATAGCATTAAAAATAAACTGATTATAGTCTTGACATAATCTTACTAATTAGAATTGTTTTCTATTTTTTGTATATGGTTTTACTCTAATTATCGAGGATCTGCAATCGGTTGATTTAACAAAATTGGGATTTCACAAAAATCTTTTAAAACATTTAAACATTTTTTTAATGTAAATATTAAGTTCACTGTTTTACATTTTGATTAAACATTTATTATTTAACAACAAAAATATTAAATTAACTTATTGTTAGTATAAATAAAGTTTATTACTTCTAAATTATTTTATAAACAAAAAATATTACTTGCCTTGATTCGACTATGTATTTAAAAAAAAATTTTCGCAAAAATATAACTCTGTGATATTGAAATTGCAACACTAAGAAAAAGTAAGAAGTGACCAAACTTGGCAGGAAGATTTAGCACTCAGAGGTAGTAAATGATTAAAATTTCAAAGAAAAGGAACAAAGATGAATACAAGTTTTATTTAATAATGTGTTGCCCACAATTCAAAGTCTGTCGAATTTGCTTACTGGCGGTAATTTAAACAAGTTAAACAAAAAAAAACCACAAGAGATAACAATATGAAAATTAACCAAAACTAGCACAAAATACACACGACAATAAAATAGTAGATTATTTAATCTACGAATAGTAGAAACAAAAAAACCGTCAGATATGCCATTACCACTGCATCCATCTGAATCAATTTTAATTTTTACTACCTCTGAGTAGCTTAACCCTCCTGTCCAGTTTGGTGACAAAATTCCCACCTCTTCTTGGTGTTGCAATATAAATGTCACAGACTATATATAAATAACATCAGAAATGAAAAAAATATATTTCAAATAAGTGTTCATAGTAATAGCGAAGGCTTCCACGGCCGGAATCTATACTAACATTAGAATGTCTTCCGGGTTTGGACCGTGTCATATTTGCAACCGAAGCTGCCAACGTTTCGCCCACTATCGTAAGGGGCTTCATCAGGGCGTGAGATAAATCGCAAAACTCAAACAAGCAATCGAAATCTAACTAACAACTTCTCAAAAGTTAGGTTATCCATTTGTAAAACAAGCCATAACCTAAACTATGAAAAGGAAAGAAAGAAAACGATAACCTGAAAAAGCAAACGAAAATCTAACAAAAAATCACTACCGAGTTAGGTAATCAACTTGTGAACCAAGCCAGATTCTAAACTAGGTAGAAGTGACTTAAGAAGAAATAGTCTCCGTATTTAAAGGAACAGGATCGTCACGGATGATTAAGCTCGACCCTGATTGGGTTACGGTTGCTAGGGGACGTGTTTTTGTTAAATGACTAATAACCGGGAACCAAAGAGGGGATAGTTCGAAACCATGATCGCGATTGAAGTTATTGGGGTTTTTGATGATTTCTATGCTTTCTCGGAATTTCCTGTTGAAAAAGAATGGAGATTTGGCAATCAACGAAACATTATCAAAATCTATCTTGTGACCTGTAGTAAAATGATGTTCAGCGACCGCAGACTTGGAAGTATACCTTTTCCTTATACAACGATCATGTTCTGAAATGCGAGTAATGACGGAACGACCGGTTTCACCAATGTAGACTAAACCACAAGAACAGGGAATTTGGTATACACCTTGAGATGAAAGTGTAGGAAATTTGTCTTTGGGAGAAGGAAGAATCTGAGAGATTTTGCCTGTCGAGTTGAATATGGGTTTAATACCATTCTTACGAAGGAGTTTCCCTATTTGATCTGTAACCTTGTAAATGTAGGGTAAGAAGGCCAATTTCGGGTTGGATTCGGGAGTAGAAATGTCCTTAGGTAATCGAGTACGTGGATGTAAACGACGATTAATAACTCTATGAATATCTCGCTTTACATAACCATTGTTCACTAAGGTTCTAGTAAGATGACGGAGTTCTGAGTCTAGATTCTCAGGTTGACAAATAGAAAAGGCACGATGGACCAAAGATTCAATGACAGAACGTTTCTGTGCAGGATGATGATGAGACGAAGCATGAAGGTATCTGTCCGTATGGGTGGGTTTGCGATAAACAGAATGGCCTAGAAGTCCGTCGGGCTTACGAGTCACAAGAACGTCAAGAAATGGAAGAGAACCATTACTTTCGATTTCCATAGTAAATTTGATATCTAAGTGTTGATTGTTAAGATGATCAAGAAACTAAGACAATTCAAGATGACCATGAGACCAAACAATAAACGTGTCGTCAACATATCTAAACCACACTTTAGGTTTTAACATTGATGATTCCAAAGCAACCGTTTCAAAGGATTCCATAAAAATGTTAGCTACAACAGGTGATAGAGGAGAACCCATAGCAGCACCAGAAACTTGTTCGTAAAACTTATTATCAAATTGGAAGTAAGTAGAGGATAGACACTTTTCAATAAGAGGAACCAAACTCAAGTCCTTGCCATGTTGAGACAGAATCTGTTTGATGATAATAAGCGAATCCTTAATAGGAACTTTAGTAAAAAGTGAAGTAACATCAAAGCTCACGAGAAGATCTTGGGGTTCAAGTTTTATAGTTTCTAGACGTTGAATAAAATGCTGAGAGTTGAGGATGTGAGAAGAGGTTTTACCTGTAAACTCGCAAAGAATGTTGGACAAGAACTTGGCTAGCTTGTAAGTAGGAGACTGGATAGTACTGACGATAGGTCGAAAAGGAATACCTTGTTTGTGAATTTTGGGAAGTCCGTATAGACGAGGTGGTTTAGAATCTGATGGGGTAAGTCGACGTTTAGTTTCAGGAGGTAGATTGGATGATTTAATGATTTGGCTAACCTCGCGTTCAATCCTCGAAGTGGGGTTATGGGTTAGAAAGAGCGTAAGTTTCCTCAGACAAAATAGAATTGATTTTCGTAACATAATCAATTTGGTTCAAAACTACAGTGGCGTTGCCCTTGTCGGCTGGAAGAACAATAATATTAGGGTTCTTACGAAGACTTTTTAGAGCTGACTCTTCCGACTTAGAAATGTTGGATTTAGGAATTTTAGATGATTCAAGGATTTTGCCAGTGTTAATACGAATGGGATCTGAGATGTGGCGAGGAAGATGTCTTATAGAAGACTCAACAGCACATACAATATCTTCTTTAGGAATACGTTTAGGAGCAACCGCAAAATTCAAACCTTTAGAGAGCACCGATTCCTGTTCTGAAGTGAGAACCAAACTAGATAAATTGACAACCGTCTTTACTGAGTTAGTAGTAGAAGAAACTTTACGATTCTTGGATTCCAATAATTGAAACTTTTTGAGATGACCTTCAGTGGTTAGTCGTCGAGTGGTATCAGACTGCTGGTAAGTAATGTTGTCAAAGAATTTCCAATCATCCGGGGATAGAGTGTTGGCCAACTCAAGATGAAGATAAAAGAGTTGTTTCGAAATGGTGTCTAACTCTCGCCTAGTTTGCTTAATCCGTTCGCGTATCAACGCTAGACTAGCACGGTGTAGGATGTTTTTAGAAGAACGTGTCTGTATGTGGAACTTAATTTTGAGGAATGCAGGAATGATGTTGTGGTCACGACAGCGACTAAGAAAAGTTAAATTGCACAAAAGTTTGACGAGTTTGTGGCGAAGTTTGGAAAATACGGAGGTTTTAGAAGAAATATTCTCCCCGTAGAGATTGTTAATGTAATAGCGAAGGCTTCCACGGCCGGAATCTATACTAACAATAGAATGTCTTCCGGGTTTGGACCGTGTCATATTTGCAACCGAAGCAGCTTCGGTTGCAAATATGACACGGTCCAAACCCGGAAGACATTCTAATGTTAGTAAAGTGTTCATAGTTGTGTTTTTTGTAAGGATCTGCCTAATACTAGATATATTAATAGCATATGTTAGCAACTGTTTTTATAAAACATTCTCTTTTTGGACTGAAGAAAAATGAAATAGTACCTACATGGAAGTTTATGTTTATTTTTAAAGAAAAACGGCGTGGTATTTTTCTACGTTCAGTTTTGTAAGAACGAGAACAGAACTTCTGTTGTTTGATGACAAGATTCAGGCATTTGATGTTTAAAGACATCTTAAACATGGGGAATAATAAAACAGTCATTCTCAAGTCGTCTAATCTTGTGGTTTTCAATTAAACTTAGTCTAAACCTTAATTTTAGCGTTCAGTAACATTTAAAAAGATAATTGCAGCTAATTTATTGTAACTTAATAGTAAACTAAGAATTAATTAATAATATATTTTTTTGTTTTTTTCAATTAGACGATAATAATGAATTGATCAGTAGGAATCATTAAACACATTTTACAGCTAAGTTAAGAAACTTTAGACTGAATCAAATTGAAGGACACGAACGTGAGTATCCATTCAGAAAACAAAGTAAAACAGCTATTAAAACTATTACACAAAACTCCATTTTTTACAAGGGTGTGTTGACATATAACGCATTACCAGACAACATAAAAAAATTTAAAAGAATTAAAAAAAAAATATCTGTCATACATACGGATTACAACAGATAAATAAGTGGCTGCAACCTTATAATGTTAATTGCGTCAATTATAGTTTTGTAGTTTATATTTGTAATTATGTGGTTATGTAGTAGTGTGTTTACTTATATTTATATGTACAAATGTAGCATTTATGCTAATAAATCGTTCACTTCAGCTACAAACCAAACGAAATGATGTTAATATTTCAAATTATAACAAAAATAGGCGTTAATTGTAATATTTAACTGTTTATAAATAACTACGATTTAAACTAGAATTTTTTTACGTTTCATAGAATTTCGTTTACCAAGATTCACATTATTTAAAATATACAAATTGCACCTGTTCTCCGCTATATTGGATTTAGCACGTCGCGTCGGTTCCTAATAAAAATACATTTGGTTAATGGATAACAACGATTTTTAATGTTTATATTTATGTTAAATCTAGGGTATAATTTTGGTTTTTAGTAGTAACTTAATGCATAATTTTATTTACCATTTGAACATATGTACATATTGATTAACACTTTTTCGTCATTTTGTACTAGTGTTGGCAAGAAAAACCTCTATCACATTTACCGGTGTGCACTTACTGTAGTTTGAAAAAGGTTTTTTCTGTTTTCTCTGTTTTTAAAATTCAATACGTTATGTTTTTGAACTAAAAACTTTATGGAGGTTACAGCTAATTATACTTTCAATTACATTTTTTAGTATAAAAATGTTACCTATAATTAAAAATGTTTGGCTCAATTTTGCTAATTTAACCGATTCTGTATTTAATAAAAGATGCTCATTCAAACAGTGTTGGATTGTCTTTGGTAAAGGTGTACTATTTAGTACGGTTTTGCTTTTTTGTAGTTTAGATTCGTATAGCTTCTACCAAATTACGGTTTAGATGAAATTTAGTTGACGTGTTTAGTTTAAGAAGAAAATAAATTAATTTAATCTCAGTCGAACTTATATTTGGACATCTCGAAGTGCGATTATCTCTTATGATACTTGCAATGCGCATATTTATTTTTTTCATTTCTACACATAACGCAACATTTGTGAACAAATTATCACAAAATATATGATATGGAAGTTTTTCCAACGCCACGTTTTTTAAACTTTGGGTCAATTTTACTTTTAGCACCCTGATATGTTTCAATCTAGTATACAACATATCCTTCAATGGTAGTACTTGCTCATAATTTGTAGCGCATCTTATTTGCTTTCCTTTTATAAATTGCTTGCAGCCATGATGCCCAAAATAAAGCAACATAGCTTCATCAACACTATGATTTTCCTGCAGAGGAGCATATTCTTGAAGATTTTTATTCATTTTTTTTGCACAAGTAATCTTATTTTCGTAAACCTACCTGATCCAAATTTTTATTATCGCAGCAATGTAAATTATTAAAAATATATTCAAAACGATCTCTGGATAAACCATTGAAAACAAGATCATTATGAGAGTCAGAAGCATTTTCCCAAAACATTCGGCGGCGGGTTACCGGCACATATCCGCTCAACAAAAGTATTGGAAAGAAGTTTTTTATTTCTTCCTTTGTGATATTACCAGTTTTGTTTTTGTATGTAGCATATAAATTTGAATATATTAGGAAAATTTGAATTATCTCTTCACTCCAAAAATATGAAAATAGCTCACTAAGAGGATTATCATTCGCAACATCTTGCGGAGAAGGAAATTGTACACAATCTTTAGCCAAATCATGAATTGCCCATGTGCAAGACTTCTTGACTGGAAATACTTTTTTCTTCATTCGAGTGCATATTTCTGCCAATGGTAGATCGTCTGTCACTGCCATTGAGATTATTTGTGGCTATATGAATAGTAAATTCAGTATCAGCAATCAGTGATCCCGGAAGGTTATTTATATTTACAAGGGCTTCCTCTTCTGAGTCATCTGTAACTGGCTCACAAGAATTAGTTGATAGTAACATTGTTATTTCTACTTCCGTGTGATCATCGTCATCTTCAAGAGATTCTAGATCATGCAAAGTCAACCCTCTGCAATGAAACAAAAGAAAACTTTTATTTCCACACCGTCCTTGTAAAAGGACAGCAGAATATTTTGATCTAACCTAATTATGCTTTGATATCTTACCACAGTTTAAGACTTTATCAACATACAAGCAGTTAACTTATCAACTAACACAAAATAATATATCAAAAATATTACTTACCCTACTAATTTCAGGTCAATCGGTCTGTCCTGTTAGTAATATCACGTGTTCCGACTTCTAGAAACGCGATAATAGAAAACGGCTTACAAGTACATTGCAACTACATTTCAATCTATTGCATTAATCAGCGTCATCTTTGAAAAGAACTATAAACCAATCACAATCAAATAAGAGGAATCGTTGTAATAGGGAAGGCTTCCACGGCCGGAATCTATACTAAGATAAGAACGTCTTCCGGGTTTGGACCGTGTCAATGTTGTAACCGAAGTTGCCAACGTTTCGCCCACTTTCGTAAGGGGCTTCATCAGGGCGTGAGAGAAATCGAAATCTAACTAAACACTTCTCAAAAGTTAGGTAATCAATTTGTGAACCAAGCCAGATTCTAAACTCCATAGATGTACTGTCGAAACTTCTATGGAGTTTAAAAGCTGGCTTGGTTCACAAGTTGATTACCTAACTCTGTAGTGGTTCTTTGTTAGATTTTCGTTTGCTTTTTCAAGTTTATCGTTTTCTCTCTTACCTTTTCTGAGTTTAGACTGACTTGGTTCACAAGTTGATTACCTAACTTTTGAGAAGTGTTTAGTTAGATTTCGGTTGATTGTTTGAGTTCTTCGATTTCTCTCACGCCCTGATGAAGCCCCTTACGAAAGTGGGCGAGACGTTGGCAACTTCGGTTATAACATTGACACGGTCCAAGCCCGGAAGACGTTCTTATCTTAGTAAAGAGGAATCGTTAATATGTGTATCCTTATTAAAAAAAACAGTAGGCAAATCTGGGTTAAGAACTGAAAAACAAATGAATGTCCTGCTAAAGATTTGACATCAATAATTGGCTCAAATCAGTAAACCAATGTTATTTTTGAGCAAAAGGTATTTATCTGCAAAGGAATTGGGATGTCGGGTAATATACTAGTTGTAGTATTCCCTATGCTTTATGGTACAAATGAGGGTCATAAAGAAATTAGGGAAGATCAGAACCAACAAGATTTAATAATACTAACTGCTAAGGTAAAGGTTTTTTACTTTGCTGGTGTCGAAGGTGGAGAATTAATTACAAAATAAGAGCATCTGCGGTAAACTAAAATCACAGTCAACGCAAGTCTACAAATCACTTAAATATGAACTGACAGCAACCTAATCTTCAACATATTAAAGCTAATGTAGGTATGTCAGGAAGGAAAATGAAACAGGAATAGGTTCTTTTGTTCCAAGAGAGTGCAGAAAACAAGTTAGAGACATTACAAACAAAGCAGTCATCGGATTCAGAAAAGAAAAATATGTAAATCAATAACAAAAAAAAGAATAAACTTGCGGAAAACAATAGAAAAAGTAAATCAATTGTAATTACAAACATTACAAGAATCACAAATCAGAGAAACAATAGACAAAGAAGAAGCTGAAAAATCTTATGAAAAGTAAGAACAATTACAGACTAACGTAGAAATCAATGGTAGAAATAGATGAAATAAAGATAGCATCTGTGAAACTAAAAAAAATAATGAAAAAAACACCTACTCTGTAGAGGACGATAAACAATAAGTGCCATTTGTAGGTTTAAGAGATTACACCACGCTCAAAGATGAAATTTTAAAATACTTTTAACTGAATAGAGAACAGACTAGGATCCGAAAAGGTTTCAATACCTCCGACCATCCTGAAGTCAAGGCCTCCTCGTCTTTTACGAAGAGTGGTCCGTTCTAAGTACTCGTTCAAACTATAAACTGTCATTCCAAGTAAACAATACCAGAAGTGTCAAACAATGCGAGACGATGTTATGTAAACACTGCTTAAATATTGGGCGTTTTGATTTAACCATTCAAGTCTTGAAAGCTAACACAATATATTTAAATCTTAATGTGTAAAACATACCGGGTTAGGCAAATGTATGTGGGCTTTTCGTTATCGTTTTTCGTTGTGAATAATTATGTCGAGACGCACAAATATAGGGGTTAGTCGATATGACAACATAACCTCAATTTACCATATTTCGGTTATATCTTAATGAAATCGAGGAGAAAAATTTCAATAAAATTATAGCATGCTAAGAAGTCAATACAAACGGATACATATCACTTCAATGTGGATAGGATGAAAAAATGTTTGTAATACTTAGTACTTTTACTATTATTTAGGTTTTCTGAATTCTTTATATTTTTTTGACTTGGATGTTTTTCTTCAATTTGAAAATAAAAAATATGTAGAAATTCCTTATAGGAAAGTCGTGTGGTGACCACACCAGTTTTTTTTAACCGTAAATATGATTCATCAATCAATCAATATATTCGGAAGGGATTTAATTAAAATGCGATTAGAACACTGAGTACAGTATGCAAGTATCTGAACGCGCACGTTCAATTGGTTATTTATTATTTAGGTACCTTCTAATCCTATTAACAAGACACGCGTCTTAATTACCTATATTTCTATTTTTGTGTTATTTATCAAATTATAGTTATAATTTTTCATGTTTTTACGTTCTATTGTTTTGAATATTTTGAATTTATTTCATTTCTTTGTTTATAGAGCTAAATCAATAAACGCTCGAAACAGATAAGAATTCGGTTTAGAAACTCATTCATACAAGCTGGAATCGTATCAACCGAAATAGCATGGTATTGCGTTGTGTTAATTTTTCTAAATGATCAGTTTTTGTAACATATACCTTATTTTGCAGATAACCTCATAAAGAAAATGCAATGGAGTTACATCTGGTGATAGAGAGGGTCATATTTCTCATTATTTTAATCGCGTTTTTAATTAGATCTCTTCCGAACACACCTAATATTTTATTTAATTCATATACAAATTACATATCTGAATTATACTTAGAGCTTGTTCCAAAACTAAATAATGCTGAGATGCGCGTCAGATAAATTCGGATTTTGACGATTATGCGAAATAAATTCTAACTAAAAACATCAGCTATAAACAATGTGCGAACTTAATGTAATGGTTAATCTTCAATAGTGTGTACATTTCAAACGTCGTATGAAACGTGCAAACGTTTTTCAGTTGGATAATGTATTGACATGCAGAACAAAATTGGTTTCTGCGCAACTATTCATTAGTTTTAAAACGGTTCCTAGAGATAGAAAAAATACTAAAATGAAAATCACTACGCCAAAAAACCACAAACACTTTATAACACTCGAACGCGTTTCAACATCAACAACAAGAATACTAAATTAATGTTAACTTAATTGATTGCGATAGCTAATTAGTTCTGAAAATCCTTGATCGTCATTATACTCATTATTCATTAATAAATGTTTATTTTTGAGGATCTGTAAGCTTTTATAACAATCAAGTTCGCTCTTGTTTACTAAATGAATGTCTTATACTATGTTTATTCTCAAGCATGTTTGCAACACTGGATTTTTCTCAACGTCGACAGTTGATATGAGCCAAATGTTCTTTAAAACGAATTGATAGGTTTTTTGTTTGCCCAATATATACTTGATTACAGTTTTCACTACAAATTTTATATATTTTTGATTTGTCTACATTTTTACTAAATCTTTGGGAGTAACAAACTGTATAAACTGTTATTAGAACTTGTGACTACTCTAAAATATAATTTTGAAAATATTTTATATAGACCTCTGGTATATGTAGGATAATTTGGTAATTTGACATATTTCTTATCTATTTTCTTATTCTTATCTAAAGTAGTTACATTTTGTATATTTTTTAAGTTATGTTTTCTACACGTTGTTTACAATTTCATTTTTAAAACTATTATATACTGCAGTTTCTTTAATGAACCGAAGTTCTTTCTTAAAATTTTGTGTCCGTTTCTATTAGTTGAACGTTTTTGAATGAATTCACAGCACTAAGATTTGGTTGTTGACCATATTCTTGAACATTTTTGGACTTTAATTTTATTGACATTGATTTGGTCATTCTGCTTTTTTTAAAATTTCCTCACAAAATCTTTTATCTAATTGGTTTTTTAAATAATTTATGAGTTGATTTATATAGGTTAGGCTTTGAAAAGTCAAATCTGATGTTTTAAGAGCCAATTGGATGAAATATTTTGCAAGGTAAATTAAAAAAAAAACAGAACTAACATATTTTTTTTATGCTAACTATAATTTTCTACATAGGAGGTTCGTTAAATTTCAAGTTATATTTCAAACCTTTAGTTAACAAACCTATATGTTATTTGTTTAAAGGTATCAGAAAATTTATCAACCACTAAACTTTCTTTCGCGGAGTAACTGTTTTGTAATGTTCTAATGTTTCCTCGTAATTTCTTATCGTGAATACATCTATTATTAAAAACTATACATTTAATAACTTCGTATATATGATACAAAAAAAATCCTCTCTACTAGAGTCTAAAAAATTGGACAAAAATAGACCCGACAATCTGGGATTTGATCAATAAAGTATCACACAGAAAAGCTGAAGAGGTCGCCGAGAAAGCAAAGAAATACCCAAGTAGTAAAACTCCAGAAGTTGCAGAAGAACAACATTCAGAAATAAACAGAATCGTCGTCAATCTGTCCACCACTATACTTAGGGAACCAGCAACAGTCATTCTATCCAAGGATCTGAGTTTTGCTATTACACCAATATCCATAGCAAATAAAGAAATAATGAGCTCATTGGAAAGCAAGCTCAGGACTTTGTTTAAAAAAAGATACATTCGCCTAACCCGATACAAGACCGTCTTCAGACAAGACATCTACACGCAAATTAAATTTAATAAACACTTAAAGTTCTGTGTAAGTTTGAGTGCCAAATAGAATTAATTACAATATACATTATTAGGTATATTCGCAAGTAACTACAATAAATGTTAAATTAATTTAATAAAAAACAAGCTTAAGCCAAGTAGACCTAGACTGCAGAAAATCAGAACTGTACTAGAAAATAGAAAGTTTATTATATCTATTGCAATGCTTTTACTAAAACACATAGAACTCAACTTATGTTTTTCTATTAGAATTAGTTGACACAAATCAGCAATAAGAATATAATAATATACTGAGTTAAATATTGTGTTGGCTTGTTTGTGTAATTGCTACATAACAATATTTTTGTTTCGCTGCTAGAGAACTATCGACTTGAAACCAAGTACGAAAATCATCTCATCGGTAAAGTGGCCTTGGTGTGTATTAACCTACTAATTATTTTTGAACACTCAATCTTTAATATTTTAAACTTAGAGCTCGTAAATCTTAACAGTTTCAAACTTGGCATGGCTTATTAAAATTTGAATTTTGAGTGTTCAAATACAAATGCTTATTAGTGCTAGAATGTGCATGTGATTACAACAACGTATTGTTGTTTAAATTATTTTTTACTAAGAACAGCACAGAGGAGTTTTATAACACTATTATTAGTACACAAGGAAACCTGCTTGAACAGTTCAACCTCTTGGTTAAGCAGAAAGCTTCAGTATTTTATCATTGCATACATTTTTTTTAATTTAAAAGTTTAAGTAAAATTTATTATTTTTATATTGTTTTGTTAGTCACTTTTGATTACGCACGCTTAGCTTTCTTTTGGTTTTCACGTTAGTTCTATACAACCATGTTTTTTTTCAGTTTCAATTTGTGAATTCCTTTCTATCGTTGTTCTACATTGCTTTCTACTTACAAGATCAAGCTCGATTAAAAGAGGTCAGTAAAATACCTTAAAACACTTTGTTTTTAACTCGACGTGCATTATAGCAATTAGCGGCACTTTTAATTTCTCGACAAGTAATAGGGAATTTGAAAGAATCGGCATGGCCTTATATGTTAGAACACATGCGTTTAGCTAAAATGAGTTTCGATTTGTGGGGTGTTTTAACACCAACAGGAACACGTTCACCTCCTGGTGTAAAAGAATCCGAAAACCCAGAAGAAACCAACGAAACTACAGCTACCCAAAACAGTGCTAATTTCAAAAGAAGTATCAGTCAAGCGGAATTAGAAAGTTCGCTTTTCAAGGTATCGCTTCTTATATTTCAACCTTTGTGAAACTAAGAATTAATTTTTAGTACGACGGAACTTTCGCCGATCACCTAGAAATGATGATACAGCTAGGTTACGTAATATTATTTTCATCTGCGTTTCCGCCCGCAGCAATATGCGCGTTATTAAATAATTTTATAGAAATACGAAGTGATGCGTTTAAACTTGGATATATTTGTCAAAGACCTTTTGGTCAAAGAGTTCCAAATATAGGAACTTGGCAGGTAAGTTCACTGTACACAAACGTTTAAATGTGTTTAGTTTTTATATATACTTTTTGGTGTTATAGAATTGCATGGAGTACATGGGTATTATGGCTGTGTTAGTAAATTGTGCTCTTATTGGTCTCTCTGGTCAAGTACATCGAATGTTTCCTGATATGACTGCTACTCAGACTATCCTTCTGATTGTTGCATTAGAAGTAAGTTTCAAACAAATACAACTGAAATGAACCTTTTATTTTTAGCATATAATGTTGTGTATACGATTTCTAATAACATGCGCTATACCTGATTTGCCCTCGTGGTTGGCTACGGAAATGGCTAAAATTGAATGGGCTCGTAGAGAAGCAAGTCGAGTATCTCTCACAGCCACTCCATCGCCTGAAGATGCTATGACAAAACTTATTGGAAGGTACTTATATCAAAACATTGAAAGTGTTCTGTTAAAGTTTATCGGTTTAAGGTTTTCTGTGTCGCCAAGTCATGGTCAAGGTAAAGACGAGAATTCGGAAAAACTGAAAGAATCTGAAATGCTCAAGGAAGTTATTGAAGCAAGACAAATAGCAACTCCAATTCATGCAACACCTACTCCTACTCCTACTTCAACCAATAAACATAACATTCACCATCATCCTTTATCAATTACTCCCGATAGTATACAACCGATACCACCATTTAAACCGAGAAAATCTAAGGAATGGGTACCTGCGGAAGTAAGAATTTGTGCGTAATGATTAGAAATTGATACATATATAGTTTTTATTAGGGCGAACCTAGTCATCATTTAACTATAGGTCCAAGCGGGGGAGTTGAGTGGACCCGCAAATTAAAGGAAGAGCAGGATATTCATCGAAGTACTGATTGTATTACGTCGAAGGTAAATCACTTGTTCTTATAATCGAATGGTGTTGTTAATTATTCTTGTAGGATGCGTCTAGCTCTGATTCAGACTTATTAAGAGGTAGTCCAATTTGGCCACCTAGACCTAGATCTCCAAGTGGAAGTAATAGTAATAACAATGTACCTTTACGTACTCGTACTCCTGTACAACCTGCTGATGCAAATTTAAGCGACAGTACCAGAAGTATTTCTAGTCAGGAAGCAGAGGATCAAGTTAAAAGTAACGTTTTTAACCAGTACAATTGATGTTTTATTGAATAGGTAACTTTTAGCATCTGCAGAAGAGCTAGCGGCAAAGAAGACGCGAGTGAAACAAAGTTTAATGAAAAGAGCCAGGTCTGTAGCGATATTTTCTCTAAAATTAAAGGAGCGCCGCGCAAGGGAAGCACAAGAAAAAGCTAATAAACCTCCTGTAACTCCAACGAATACTCTACCACCGCCTAGCGTTGGGGGAGAACTGTCTTGTATACCAATTGAAAAGGTAAACGTAATTATTAAGCTGCATTAAAATTTTTTGATACATACGATTACTAAAGTAATTAAAAATTTGTAAGTATTCTAAGAATCGGAATCCAATAAATAATTGAAAAAAATATACAACACTCACATAAAAAAGTATAAAGACAATTTTCTGCTGACGTTTAAGAAAGAACTATTATATTTGAGATTACAGAGCTTTGGTTAAATTATGCTACAGAATAATTATTTTACGTGAGGATATTAAAAATCAAATCATTACTTCTATTGAATAAAAAAAAATTAGAGGAAAAAGAGTTTCTTGTGTGCTCAAAATCCTACAAAGTTGTTTTTATTGTTACGTTTATAAGCAAATTTGTAATTATGTAATTCAAAATTGATAAGCAATTCTAAATACTTGAAAAGAACACGGGGTATACAACACGATGCGTCGTATTTAAAAAAATCACGTCTGAGACGGGTTTATAAATGCATATGAGATGTTGGTCGTACGTAATCGGACAGCGGTGTGGTACGAGGTAACCAAATTACTGGCCCTTACAATGACAATCGTGTGTAGTCGGAACCTTCGTGACATTTGCGACCGCCCTTACTATTTATAAGCATATTTAACCTTAAAATTGAATTACTTGCAATCTGTAGCTCTATGTAAAATAAATAGTTCTTATTTTGAAAGTTGAGAATAATATTTTAAAAATGGACTGCGAAAGTAAAACTGAACCATTTTGTCGCCGAGGAAATAAAGCAGCTTTACGTTTGAGTACTAAACGAAGAAGAAGAAATGGGTTTCCCATAAAGAAATATTGTAGCAATCATTTTCTAATTTTGTGGGTTGTAAAGAGCTCAAAAATTACCTACATGTCAATCCTTTTGCGTTTTTAAAAGTACGTACAAGGTTATCTAAATTTTATCACTCTCGTCAAAGAGCTTTTCCAATTGTACTAAATTTTGAAAAAAATACTGTTCAAATTTTAATTTGTTTAAAGATATACAGGATGTTCACTACTTATTAAAAAATAATAAAAATCAATCTTTCTCTTTTTAGAATTAGAGTTGAAATCTTTTAGAAAAATTTTATAACATTGTTTTTATACTTAGTACCTACGTTGACTGAAGAAATGTATAAAGACTCGCAACTGCATGTTAAAAATCGTACCGTATTACTATCTCACTTTTGTGGCTCTCTGCACCCCGCTGCCACAAACTTTACTATTGGATAGTAGCGACACGGTTGTTTTCAACGCAAACTAAGATAAGACTGGTAAAAGATCACTTAAAAATAATGCTTGGAAAGTAATAAGATAACTCTTCAAAATAATCGTTTGTTGTATTTACTAGATACCGTTGACTGATATAAAATGTTTTGAGTAAACGGAATGTAATTTGACAAGTTGAATTTTTTTCTTCGTTTGCCAGAGTTTGGTTTTGTATTTTTTCTCTGCTGTTTTAATTTACTTTGCAATCCGCAATTCGTATCGAAATATCGATACGTATCGGAATATCGATACGTTTCAGAGTATCGCTACGTATCGAAATATCAATACGTATCGAAATCTCGATACGTATCGAAATATCAATACGTATCGAAATCTCGATACGTATCGAAATATCGACATTTCGATACGTATCGATATATCGATTTTCGTACTCTAATAAAGCGATTTTTATAATCGATTTTTCTATCCAATTTTTGTTTATTAATTGATTCAAAAATATAATCGATCGAAAATCGAAACTTTATGGAATTATAATTATTCTACAATCAACTAGAATGTAAAAACAAAAAACTCATAAGTAAATAATCAAATCGCCAAAGTGAACAATAGTTTAAAATAGCAAATTACAAATCCAAAACCGCCGGCGCCGGTAATTTGATACTTGCACAAGAAGCAAAGCAGAATTTTTGTTATGTTTATAAATGTATATAACTGTTTTATCATGTTTTGCAGTTGATAATATTATTTGAAAGGTGACTACAAAAGAGATTACCAAATCGGTTTTCCGTTTAATTAAAACTTTTTAACTTGATTTGCTAATTAAGATTACAGGAATGTTCAGTAAAATTGTGAATTTGAAACGGCGTTTTAGTTTTTTTTTTCTTAGATGCAGCATACCGATACATCGCGAGTTGGTCCCCTAATTCATAAAAAATTAACTAGAATTCCCATTACTAATGGTATCTCTTGGTAGAAAATCGTTTGTTAAATCATCGTCATCTAAACTGCAAAGAGAGCGGTATTACTAAGCGAAGCCACTGCTCGATGCGCGTACGTACTTTGCGTACGTACGATGTAAACACTACAAGTGCCAGCAATGAACCATAAACTAAGTATTTGTAGACGAGTAACTTCAATTGAGAGAAAAGGAATAACGTTTTAACTTTTCCCCACAACCGTTAGAGGCCACTATGTAATAATTATCGGTAAAAAATACAAACACAGCAAATTTTATTTTCCTCTTTTTCGTACCTTGAAGGCTAAAAACGCTGAATTGCATTTCTCGAATAAAATCGACTAAATAATGCAAGTTATTTTTACACGTGTTTGATTCTAACGTTTATTACTATTTAAAAACTGAAGGTTTTCATATTCGTTTTAAAGAAAAGTTGTTACAATATTCACACGGTGTTGATTCGAATGAAACTGGAAGTTATTTATATTGTATTTGTGCAAATAAAAAATGTTATATAAAATAAGTCGCTTTTTTTAATGCATAATTATAAAAAGTGACAATTTTCATAACTATTCTTTCAAAAACAAGAAAACATTCAAAATAAACCATTGTAATAATAATGGGTGCTACCCACACATTAAGTTTAAAATTCGCGCTATTTGTTTTCCCCACAACCGTTGTAGGGCGCCATAAACTGTGTTCCAAGTTTATATACAGGAGATTCCCCTCTAAGTATATCTTCTCTCTGGCAATGAACTGAAATCTCGGACCCCAAGTAGACGATGGCGCCCCCTATATCTCGGACCCTGCAGTGACTACGATTTTTAACATGGGCTTTGCGAGTCTTTATACATTTCTTCAGTCAACGGTACCTACCTATGTAAAATTCACTATTTTCTCTCAATTGGTAAAGTCTATTTTGATGAGGGCGGTAAATTTAAATCACCTAGTACGTTTTAGTCCGGAGCTTAGTAAAACGTTTAAATATTTACTAAATTAAAATACTTTTTGACAAAACTAAAAATTGAGAAGCCGATGATTTTTTACACTAATCCAACTAAGATTAATATTTGTTGTAAAATATTGAGTTACCAGCAAAGTCAAAAGTTAGTACTTTGATTGGCAATGCAAGCTCTTCTGGGTGCACAGCTAATCACCATGAAAATAATGAAAAGCATTTGAATCTAATAGTGTAACGCGATGAATATACTAGTGATTCTAGCTTAAATTTTAATTAAAATGTTATAAACAATGATAATATAAGTGAAGACTATAATAGTGTTAGTAGTATTAGTGTAAATAACAAATTGCAACAGGATCTACGCCATAAGAACCAAGTAGTGTTAGAAGGAAGACGAATTGTAGATATCCAGCACTTCATTGATTCTCTAAAATTAGCCGAAAATCATTCTGAAATGGAATGCACGCTAAAAAATATGGAATAATTTTTGATAAATGTAATATAAATGAAAGTGGTGTAAGTGGGATAACAAACATTATTCCAGGTACCATGACAAAGTGTGCCATGCCTGGAAAGAAAAGTATTTGAAAAAATGGCAAAAGCTGCAAAAGAAGAACGAGAAGTAGCGATTGCTGCGGAAGAAGTAAGCAGTGATGGTATACCGCTGTTGTATGCGATGGATCTTGGGTCAAGTGGTCTTACAAATGTAATTACACATCTCTTTCTGGACATGCTGCTATCGTTGGCTAGCACACAAAAAAAGTCTTGTTTTTAGGTATAAAATAATAAATACTGTGTAGTATGCAAAAAAGCGGAAGCTCACCACGTAGCAGCAAAGCAACACGAGTGCTTTAAAAATTGGACAGTTTCTTCTACTAGCATGGAGGCTGCAATCATTTTGGAAGGTTTTTTGTGTAGTATTAACATGCATGGTTTAATCTATGAAAAAATGGTTGCTAAAAAAAGCTTCTTAACAACTCTTTTGTTCTCAAAAAGATAAATATTATGGACCACACTGTAAATCTCCAAGGAAGCATATTTAAAAGACAATATGAATATGACCGAAAAAGAAATACAGGAGAAAGAAAATACTCGGATACAAAGTCAATCTCAGTTATGGTTTAGCCAAAGGAGAAAGAGGGTTACTGCTTCAAAATTTTATACAATCTTTACTAAGCTACCGTACACTAGTCGGAAATCTTTGGTTCGTTCGATAATACAGCCCAAGGACTTTTTTTCTGCTGCTACCGATTATGGCGTGAAACAGGAAAAGGATTCTATTAATTATCTATCTAAAAAAATTGAAAAAGAGATTATCAAATGTGGACTTTTATAGATCAAGAACTACAATTCTTAGCAGCTACTCGTTCCTGATGGTGTAATTCACAAAGATAGTATTGTTGAAGTGACGTGTCCGTATTCATCCAGAAATATGTCACCACAGGAAGGCATTGAAAGCAGGTAAAACCGTCAACAAAAATCATAAATGGTTTTTTCAAATTTAAGGACAACTCCATATTACTAAAAGATTGTACTATTTTGCTGTTTGGGCGCCACTGGGTCTTAAAATGGAAACAAGGCAATTTCTGGAACAATCGAATGTTAGACAAACTTTAATCTTTTGACATGGACTGGATGCTTTCTGAGTTAATTGATGGTAGGCTAGACAGAAATATGGACATTAGAGAACCGTCGTATGTTAAAAATGCGATTAACAAAAGAAAAGCCGATTTAAATGCTAGAAAGATTTGTAAAAAAAAGTATAATTTTTGTACAACTAAGTTGTTTTTCTAGTCTTAAGAAAATACCCATCTAGGAATATTTGAAATCCAAAAAAGTTAATTTATAGTTTATTTATATCTTTTTTTTAAAAATAAACATTTAAATTGTATATTTTGTTTAAAAACCTGTCAAAGCTAATTTCCCGTAGGCCGTGTTGAAGCTGAGTAATTGACAGATACAGAATAACGTTTCTTGAATAATAGCATAATTTATGTTATATTTTGCATTTTATCCCTTCTTGAAGTGGGTGACGTTTCGTGTATTCGAACTAGACGGCGTCACTTTCTATATATAAAGAAAGTACAATTTTTGTATTTACAGGGTGTAAGCTCGTGGCTGTTTTCGAGTACAAAAATATAAAATTTTAAACAAATATCAATATTTTGAAACGAAATTAGTATTTTGTGTAAATTAACATTTGCTTTTTTATAAATACATTTTCGCGATTATACACTATTCCCTGTACGGCGAAATGATAGAGTTAAGCCCCTCCTTCAATTTTGTATGATAATTTAAACCAATGTATGAAAAGACAAGTTTACACGGCTCAAATTAGTAAAAGCGCGAAAATTCAAAAATTATGTAATGTATAATATAATAGGCATTAAAGATTAAAGTACATAGGAAAAAGTATAATTTTCAATTAATGTACAAAATTATAAATTTCTACTTATAACAAACAAATACGTTTACAACTTTGTTAATTTAGTTACACGATTAATTTTTAAAATTTATTAAATAACACTTGGAGTAAACAACTAAACATTTCAAACGCGTATAAACAAGGGCTTCATTAAATTTTTACTTATTAACAAATTTGACAAACTAAAATTATGACATATTTTATGGGAGTTTAAATAACATTTTGTATAAAAAAAATAGGATGATTCAGATAAAGAAGTCATCCTCCACACGAATATACCCAAACGTCTTTCAGAAAAATACTATTTCGTCAAATGAATGGAAATTACAAAAACTTAAAACCGAATAAATTAACCAAAATGTCGAACGTTAAACTCAGGTCAAACTGAAGTATGTTATTTGTTTGTTGTAATACTGACTTGAAAATTTTAACCAAGAAAAAAAAATTATTCAAATTTAGCGCCTATTTCATGGGAAGGACTTAACTCTATCTTTTCGCCGTACAGAGAATAGTAATGTAATTATTAATTATTAGAATGCCGTCAATTTCAAAACTATACGATTTCAAATTAAGGTAAAAATAGCCACGAGCGCAGCGGCTTTTTTACACATTGGTAACGAGAGTAGCGTAGACTCTTAACTTTGCTGTGAATATTTTTTTGTTGGATGTCTTCTATTTTTATCGAGTTTTTCAATAGTTTCTTTTTCTGTTTTTCCATGAGTAGAATCATCTCGGACTGGCTTAGTTAATTATAATTTAAGAAACATCTGTTAATTGTATTTTTGTGTTATAGCTCATCCAAGTAGAGGACTTGAGACGAAACCAACCACGACCAAATCAAAGTGGTACATTGTAGCCACATTGTTTGGAATATTATTAACTCCAGAAACGTGCACATAAAACACTCATATAAAAACCCCTTATAGGTATTTTACATATATATTTTCTAATTTCTAAGTTATAAGTTATTTTATAGGACGTAATTGTTATTAAATATAGTAAGGCTGGCAAATCTACAGTATCGATATGAAAATAAAAAAAGAAAAACGAATAACCGGCAAAATCAGTTATAATGCTGATGAAATTCTAAAATATAAGTCTGTTTGTCTAATGTACCTGATTAAGAACATAAGATGTTATAAAGTGTGTCTTGTGTATACGACTATTAGTCAAATCTTATTTATTATTTAAATTTGCAGTTTAAGCGTCATAATAAACATAAGAAGTGAGAAACTGAAGCTTAGACTTAATTTAATGCGTTGAGAATTTCGTTCTGCAACCCAGCTTGATCGAATTCTAAGTTGCAGCCAAATGTGCCTTGCCGCTGCGTCAAGATCAAAAATATCAGAAATGTAATACCAGTTGCTATAAGTGAGCTAGCGTGCTCAAGTTTTTGATTGGTGCAGCACGCTAACGCACGATGTTGACGCGTTAATTGAGTCTTAGCTACAGGTACTAACAGAATATATTAAACAACATACATTAGATGTAAATATTCATCCTATCTTTTCATAATTTACCACTGAAAAATTTTGTTAGAAATAGAACTCAGGATCATCGACTTGCTCTTCCATCTTTACATTAGTTGAAATTTGCTAGGTAGTCGTGTCCTTTTTTAATGCTTTTATAGTCGAAGTGCCTTCAATTTCGATTTCTTACATTCTGGTTTTACTAGATTTTTTTAAGAATAAATTTGTGAAAGACGCTAAGTTGTAGTACCGCAGACCACGGTAAATTAGGATCTTTATCGATTACAGCTTGTCTAACATGTTTAATTTACTTTGATTATGGTACAAATAAATTTGTGAACGAAACTTAGGTTGTGCGTAAAGAATTTTTTAAGTAAGAAAAGATCTAACTGCTATTAGTCGTATAAGACATTTGCCAATTATATTTGTTAGAAAAAGCAATTAATGCTATAAGAACTTTTTTGTTGCGGTATTTATTTACAATTGCACATAAAGAACAGCAACTGAATAGATTTGCACAGCCTCTAATACAATTATCTTTATGTAATATTAACGTAGCGTTTAGATTTACACAATAGTTTACAGCTCGAATGTAATCAAGTAATTTAAACGAATATATTCAATATTATATGACTGCAGACAGCACAAGCAAATGGTTGAGATATCATTAGTTTTTAGAATTAGAAATACATAATATGGTTTTTGAAAAACTACCGAACAACATACAAATACCTACTGATTAATTATTTGGAAAATTTATGTTATGTGAGATTATTTTGCCTCTCTTTAATACAGTTACTTTGATTGACTTTTAAGACATTTTTGTATATTATTAGTACTTTTATTCAGATTAAATGCGGTCAAAGACAACGACGTGCAGTATTAGATTTTTCGCTCCATAGTTAAATAGAAAAATGGTTTGTTTTTTAGTATTTAATTCTTATGATATATTTGAAATTTAAAAAGAACAGCGTAGCTTGCAAATTTAGTCGGCGTTTGCTATTTATTTTTTTCTGAATTCGACTCGAATGTCTATAAATAATCGACGATATGTATCAAACGTGTTTTGAAATTTTTCACGTTTGCATTCACTAATTGATATCACTCTATAGAATTAGTTTAAAAGAATGTCAACATTATCATATAAAATTCATTGGAAAATTCCAGAATGTACGAAAGGAATAGTCTTATTGAATTATATCTGTGAAGTAGTAGGTATTCTACATGTGGTTGCAAAGGACTTGACAAATACAATCGTTTTAAGCGCTTTACATCACATTGAGATGAAGCCTACAAATCAACTAAAAAGTGTTTCGAATAATATACTATCTACAGTTTTTCTTTTGTTTGAAACTTGTTATAACAATAGATGTAGGAAAAACATTTAGGGTTAATTCTTCTACTAAGAAATCACTACAAAATTTCTCTAATTAGTAATCCGCCTCATTTTACCCAATTTCCCAGTTGGTAAAGAATCGAGTGTCGAAACTGTCCCAATGTTGAATATGCCGGTATTTTCTATTGAGCTTTCAATTTAGCACAATAATATGTTATTGTTATCACCAATGTGTACATCTTCCAAACTGTGTAGTTTTAAACTCTCTAAGACTTCTGTTTTTATTAGTTCGAATTTTGTTTTGATCTATTTCGGCTTATGTTCTTGTTGTGACATTATTTGCTGTGTTTTTTCATGCAAATAACTTCTCTCTAATTTCTTATTTAGTTTTTACACTTGTGTTAAGGTTGCTATTGAATATTGTTTCTAAATTATTTGATTGTTGATTTTTTCTATTATTCTGAAATTGTGTATTGAAAATAACGTTGAAGAGGGGCAAATACTTTAGAAAATAGACAAAGCTCAATACATTATTCTGTATGATGTTCTTAACTTTCAAAAATTATACTTAAACTAGAAAATAGTTTTGAGTTGTTGATAACGTGTCGTTGATAGTAGGTAGGTTAACTAATATTGGCAATAATGCTTATGTGGTTCTTCATTATGTTATCATAAAACGCAAACGTTCATCTCTAATGCAGTATATGCTAAAAGTGATTAATTCAGGAACAAAGTATAATTGCATATATATTTTAAGACGTATTTAAAGTAACATGCAAATACGGTTTAACGCTGCCATTATTTTTTTTAACCTCTAGATATGTGTGTTATGTAGATTTGTTTTAGCAAATGTTTGTTTAAATTGTTGATAAATACGATTGAGACTTATTTCGTCCACTAACATTTCGAAAGAAAGAAAAGTATACAGATTGTGCACTTGTATAATCAAACCAGAAGTAACCAAATACAAATTTTACAAATGCACTATTTTTAACAGGAACATCAAATGCATCTGAGAGTAACATGCGAATCGCACACTCGTGTCTTGGTTGTACTTAAAATTTATAACACTGTGTTCGTGTCCAAAACATCCTGATATAAACCCATAATTCTTTTTTCAATTTAAATGTATTTTTCTTGTATATAAGTCTGTTTTCTGTCTTTGGGTTTTAAGTTTGCTTCACTGAATTTGATTTACTTTTCGTTGTATTTATTGCTTATTGTTAGAGTAAGTGAATTTATAAAAAAAAATGTTTCATAATTACTTATGTAACAGAATAAGACTGCAGAGTATTTTTGTGAATGCAATACAAGTTAAAACCTGTTTATACGTTAAATATTAGATTATTAATCATGCTACTGTAATCATTCCAGTAAAATGCCTGCCTTGAAATTGTTGCCATTGCACAGTTTGAAACAGAATAAATATCCTGTTGACGTGTTTTTCTTGTTTAAGGAACTTTATTTTGTTACTTACTGTATATACACATTAATGTTGCTTAAGTGTAAGCTTGTTGATTCTAAATAAAGTGTTTGTAAACATATTTTAATTTTTAAATCTAAATCTGTATACAACCTTATGACGGTTAATGTTATCTAAAAAAGTTTACTAGAAATGTTTAATTATAAACAGTCTCGCAGAACTGATAATGTTCTGGGCTTTTGCAATAACTAAATCGGGTGTCTCTATCACATAATCTTAGTGTTGATAATTACAAACTCTTAAAAGTACACGAGTGGACGAACCCAGTAATTTCGACTAAGATCGAGAAAAGGACTGTAATGCATTTAAAAATTATAGTTTGGTATGATATAATGAGAAATTAACGTCAAATCTAAGGTGACTCTGATCTAAACAATTGAAAACATACGACACTATTTAGCTACTATGTTCTGTGCTTAAGAAAAGACTAAGTAGGTAAGGTAAGGACATACCTGATAACTTTTTTTTAAATTTTTGTATGCATGAGTCTACGTTATACACACAAGAAGAAATCGTTTGCTCCTTCCAGCAACCAAAGAGTATATAATGGGGAAGAGAATCAGGCTTACCGTAGTGATGTGCGCAATTCGAATGAATTCATTCGAAATAGTCGATTGTTGTCGAACGTCGATTGTTTCGAAATGATGCTACGATTCTCTCGATGAAAAAATAGTAACAATGAAAAAAAGTAAAGTAATTGTAGAAGTTCTCGGTCTTGACGATCGAATGAAAATAGTAGCGTTTGAAAATAAGTAAAGTAATTGTAGAAATTCTCGGCCTTGACAATCGAACTACCGTTGGTGGATGTTTGGATTTGTGGAATTTATTAATTTCTATAGAATTTTATATATTAGATATTAAATCTGTAGTTCAATAAAATTATATATAAATACATGAATAGTCGAATATTAAATTTTACAATAAAATTAATAATTACAATTAAGTTAAATATGTACCTACATAATTTATATACACTTACATAGTCTATGTTAAATTAAAATTACCATTTAAGAAAATAATAGAATTCACGTTTTGGTAGTAAACGGTTTCAACGGTCGTTGGTTATTTGACCAGTTTTAGAAAATACTCTTTCTGCTGGAACAGATGTTGCAGGAATACAACAGTATTTTTCATATAATTTATGTAATTCTGGAAAAACGATTCTGTGTATCTTTCAGAATTGCAGTGGGCTATTCCGGCGTTCCACATGTGGCATGCTCAGATATTGTTTTATTATTAACGACACTGTCACATTTTCATCGGACTTAATTTTTCCTTTTGTCTTACAGTCAAAATGAACCTAAATGGAATCCGACGATTCAGATATTTTTGAATCTTCAACATCGACTGCTACTTGCGGCGGTAATGCGAGTTCAATTTGTGTTTGTAATAAACTTGCTAATTCTTCGCTAATCCATGCTTGTGCATTCTGAGCGTTTTCTTCTGTTCCGAATCCGAGCATTTTAAATCTGGGATCCAAAAATGTTGCTTTAGCAATTATTTTGTTTTTTTCTAAGCATCCTAATCTTCTGGATATGATTTGTAGCAGAGCACCTTGTAACTGCTGTTCCGTAACAGTTTCTGGATTTGCATTTTTAATTGAATACTGTAGCCCTCTAACTAACGGAATAACCATTGCCATGGTCGGATAATTTTCCCCATATAATTCAGTCATTTCTTCTAGCGGTTTCAGTAAAGGGATACAGTCGTTTAAAATAGCCCATTCTGAGGCGTCTAAGAACTCGGGTGCCCGCGGAATGGAAATGATCACTGCTGATAGCGGTTCTTTGATAGCGACTAGACGTTTCAGCATTAGCAAGGTGGAATTCCATCTTGTGGGAACGTCTTGTTTAATTTTTAATCGCGGAAAATTCATTTGTTCTTGCATTTTTTTAAGTTTTTCTGTCGCGATCACACTATGTTTAAAATAACTAACTAAAGTTTTACACTTGTTTATAACTTTGGTTAAATTTAAGTTATTTTGAAGAGCTTCATTTGCACTTAGGTTTAACGTATGGGCAACGCAAGGATGATGAGGTTTTTTTAAATGTTCATTAATGGCGTTTTTGAAATTCGCTGCGCTGTCTGACACTACCGTTACAATCTTATTCGTTATTTGGTAATCATTAAAAATAGTTGATAAAACGTTTGCTATGTTTTCTCCCGTGTGGTTTCCCAACATTTCCCTAGTGACCAGAACAGGCGAATACAGTTTATCTTGGTAAAGGAAATGACCAGTTACCGTAATAAACGAAACGTTATTATCTGAGGTCCAAGTGTCTGTAGTAATTGCTAAGTTTGTCACTTCACTTAAAAAGTTTATAATTTTTATGTGCACTTCTTCATAAACCATTGGCAATAATTTTGTTGTTAACAATTTCCTACTAGGAGGTTTATATAATGGTTGAAGCTTATGTGAATACTCCAAAAAGCCTTGATTTTCAACTACAGACAAAGGCTAATAATCCTTAACTATCATCTTAATTAAAGCTCTATCAATGTCTGATTTCTGCGCGTCAGTTAAATCGCTGCCTTTTGTTGATCCATATAACTGTAATTGTCGAACTCGTTTGGAAGGTAATGCCGCCGTTATCTCTGTTTGATTTTCTCTTCTATTCTCTTCCGGTGTTGATAATGACGTTGCTGTCGCTGGTGGCAGTGGTATATCATCCCCCGTTTGTCTCGAATGCGAAGGTACCGATCCGGAAAATTCTGTTTCAGGATTAGTTAAAGCAAGCAACCTGGCAGGATGCTTCCTTTTTAAATGATCCATCAGATTGGTGGTTTTTAAAAAAATTAAAAGTTTTCTTACAATAGTGGCAAATAACTTGCGACGCATTACTTGTTTTGTCAAAATGATCCCACACTACGGAACGTTTTGAGCCAGGTTTCATATTGAATAGTAATTGATTTATATAATAAAAATCAACTTAAAACACAAATAAAATTCAAAATGTCCACAGAACACAGAACTAGTAAACCCCAATCCAAAATCAAAATCAGTGAAGCAACCGGGTCGAGAAGTATGAAATAAATATCAATTGAAATCGAGCACGTAAAGCAAAAGACGCTAATAGCACAACGGCACAAACAAATTTGCTAGAAAATTACTAAAGAAATTCTATTTATTCTCATACTTTAGATGTGGCAGATGTGACAAATAGTGTGTACTTACTTGTATTTTCAAAAATAAGTAGCGACATAAAACAACAAAACACTCATAAATATCTTTAAATTTAAGATTACAAAAAGACCACAGTTTGTTAAATATTTTTATAAGGGCATAGTATAATCATAAAATTCTGTGCAATAAAAATAGCAACTATTATTATTACGACCACCTATAAAACAACCTATTCACAAAAAAAAAATTGTACTTGTTTCAGAAAAGAAACTATTAAATCAATTCTTTGCTGTAATGTTTTCTGAGGACTTTTCGTTTGAAGCATATTTTGTAAATACATATATTATATCTACATTTATATTAATTAATAAAGTATTAAATTCTTATGTAATAAAAAAACAAGAAAATCTTTCTCTTTAAAGGGCATTGTCCTTTTATTGAAGGAATTATATAAATTACAAACAGAATTAAACTCGTGTTTTAACCTATTTTGAACATCTGGATATTGTAAAATCCTGTTTATTTTACTTTTCATTAGTGATGATGATCCATAATCTAATGTCCAAAGTGCAACTAAAAGAAATGTGGGAATTCAGTTTAGCCGTCTAGCCACAAACGGTAACGCACAAACAGTTGAAAGAAGGTACATCCGAATAAATCATTCGAATGATTCTTTCGATTGTTGTACGTACAGTTACTATTGCTATTCATTCGATTGTTAATATCGCTCGATTGTGCCCATCACTAGGCTTACGGGTTATACCGGTTATACCGTAGTACAAGGGTAGTCAACGCTTCTACAAAGCTATTACCAATTTGATGCCATACATGTTAGGCCTTAAAGACTTAGAAAAAGCGCACGCTATGCGAGCTAGTATTTAAGGGCTTACAAAAAAGTAGCGTGTTAGTTATTATAAGGGCTTATGAAAGACAAACGCGCCAAAGATGTTAGCCCTGGACAGCTTACAAAAAGTGCGCGCTATGCGTATCTTAAGATTTCAAACTTCTTACTAGACTAGACCATAGGACTAGACTAAACTAGCTTCGGACACTTTTATATTTTCACTTTATCTGCTTCGAGAACATTCTGTCTCTTACGCTAATCGCCTCGAATGATCTCGAAGCTTCTATGCGTTTCACTGTTCCCTTCTGTCCCAGAACAGAAAGCTGGCCCAGCACATATTGAAAGAGTCGTGGCGACATCGACACTACTCTCTATTTCAGTAACTTCCTTGAGCATAAAGATAGCAGTCGATCCAGTTGATCTAAACCGTAACCAAGTTTGGGTACTGCCAATTTCTAAATGTTGTGAAACTCCATTTCTCTCTCGAATTTCCATAATGCCCGCCATAGATTTTTGTATAACGGCTTTGCACGTGAGTATTTCTTGGGAACCAGATAGAAAATGAAGGCTGGGTCATCACGTAGTTTTAAGACTTTGTCGACAGCCGGTTGCTGTTTTCGTAGTTCATCTAACCGTCCGAAGTTTTTTTTAAATACTACTGGAACCCCTCTAGGCATCTCAACATCTTTATTCACGCAATGTGCAATAGCGTAATCTCTTTGTGTTCGGAACAGGTCTTGTTCTTCGGTTGTAACTCCAAACCTAGCCTTTCCGGAACCCCCGTGCATGCTCATACACTTATCGAAGTCCATTCCATCGACTTGATTTCTGGTTCTGCTTGTGATTACCCTGGTTCGGACATGGGCTTGCGCTACATTATCGCCAGCAAACTGGGCTAGTCGATTGATATGGATCACTCTTAACCGCTTTTGGCTTGCCTCTGGGTGGTTTTCGTATAGGGTATACGACGTCATTAATACGCTACAGAACTTCGTAACAGCTTTTCCATTGGCGCTGCAACTTCGGCGACAAATCACGTCTTCTTTGGGAGTTATATAACCACACTATGTTACCCGTTGGAAACCCACCGTTTTCTGCCTTGACGTAATATCTGGCCTTCATTCTGTTGCTGACAATTTGCGTGTTTTTCCAAACTGTCTCATGTACCTCGTCTGACCTCTTTATCAACATGCTGACGTAGTCTTCTCTTGCAATTTCTTCTTCTGGTCTTCGTCCAAATTGTTGGTTTGCCATTAGAAAAAGGTGCAGGTACTAATTCCAATCTTTTTGGTGTTCGGAGACTACTTCGGCTAGGTACTTTACCATTGTTCGATTCATCCGTTCAACCATGTCATCAGATTGAGAATTGAGAGGCGTCGTCCTAGTTCTTTTAATTCCCAAAAGTCCATTTTGGTTTTTCATGAATTAGCAAATAAATTTTTCAATCTGTCGGTAGTAAATATAATATTAGCTTAGTATTGACTTTGTGTGTAGCGTAGTAGTTGTTCCTTTCTATGAAGCTTTAGACTCTTACTTCCACGAGGTGACGGGTAGGCAACGAAACGCAGGCAATAAGTCCACCGTTTGGGCACAGCTAAAAGGGTAGCGTCAGGTACAATCTTTTCCAACCAACACTCTACGAGCGTCGCGCTCTACCTCGCTTACTGCATCAGCACCCCTGCTGCAGCCCCTACTCCGTGTTCGCACGCTCAAGCTACCCGATCTAAAATAGAGAGGGTCCATTTCCTTCGGGTAAAACAGTCCCCCCTGTTTCTCGTTCGACTGTCGTTATCGTGCCTAAACCGAAATCTCCTTTGAAGACTTCAGACAAAACTAAAACGACTCTGATGAAAGTTCTTAACCCGCCTACGACTGGACGGAGTAACTAAGACCGACAAAAACTCTATAAGGCTCGATTCTGATCAAACGGACTTACCAAAAATTTCTACGGCCGTCCTTGATAAAGCCGGTTTGATCGTCAAGCCGTAAGGTTTTTACCTCGTGTTTCTATCCTTGACGTTCCTACAAATCTCTCCCGTGAGTATGTAAAAGAGGCAATCCTATCACAAAATTTTGACGGTGTTTTTGACGAGATCCTACATCTTGCCCATGAGGAAATTAAAGTGCTTTTCCGCTTTGGCCCTCGGGACAGAGCTAACGGTTACTGGATTCTGGAAGTCCAAAAATTCTTTATGGCATCACGTCGCATGTAATGCGTGTAGGGTGAATGACCATATCTCTTTTACGCGTTTAACTGTCAAAGTTTGGACATCATTTGCACGACTAAAAGTGAAGTACAGTGCGACCATTGTGCTGAGAAGCACAAAACCAAAACATACCCTAACACGGCGCGAGACTCTTTATTCGCAAACTGCGCTCGTTTTGGTCATAAAAACCTTCGCAATTCACGAGTTACGACTTTTGAAGCTATGAGTTTCTCCTCCGATAATGACATTGACATCTTACGTCTGACACACGAGCCATACATGCGTGTTTAGTTCTGGTTCAGGGTAGAAGTTCGCTGCTGCGGCTGCACCCTTCAACAGAATTTCCGCATCCTCTTCTATGGGGTACTACCCGGTTATTGTTTTCAATAGTTCGAAGCCCGTCGGAGTGGATACACTCAGCCATTTAACGAATAACAGCACTGTAATATTTATGATTACGGTTAGAAACACTTCCTTGCCAATCGTCGCCGAGTGAGGATGTACGCGTTCATCTCCAACACCTCGATAAAATTCTTGATGAATTATGAGACGTTCTTATCATAATAGCAGGTGACTTCAATTCGAAATCGCCGCTTCGGCGCTCCCTGATGCCCGACGAGCAAGGACGATACGTGGAGAACCCCGTGGGTGAACGTGACCTTTATGGTGTCAACGAATGTCGCCAACCTTTCACCTTCTCTAGCCACTTAAGCTTGACAAACATCGACGTTACTTTGACGTCCTCATCTGTTTACAGAAAAATCCTAAACTGGCGTGTTGTTCCAGAAGTAGATTCCGTTCGCTTAAATATGGCAATCGCAAGTGCTATTCCTGCTTATCTTCCACGTGGTGCTTTGTACCACGATCCTAGATCTGTAGACGCTGTCATTTGTAAGTGGACCATTATGATCCGCAATGCTTGCCAACGTAGCTTAAACCGCATATACGCATAAGCTCTAGAGCTGGTGTACCGTAGTGGAGCCGCCTAAGTTAGACATGTTAAAGCAAGCGGTGCGATGTTTACGAAAATATCTTCAAAAAGCCCCAGCAGACTTAAAACCTTAATAGCTTGTTTCTTACAAAGCAAGCTATTGAGGTTAGCTCTTGGCAAACATTTCTTGAAAAAAGCTTGGCGACGAACCCATGAGAGTAAGTTAACTGACTGTCCTCTCGTAAGACAGATACACTATCTCAGAATACGAGACGATTAAAGCTATTGTTTGCTCCCTGTGTCCTGACGACGATCCGACGACAGATATTCCTTTCTATGCTCAAATTAAATCCCTCACCGATTTACAAATAAGATCCCAACAGGACTAAATGGTCACTAGCGACGATATAGCCGCGGTGGCTAGTAAAATTCCTAAAAACAAGTCTCCCGGATCCGACGAAATACATTATCTTACGTGTAATTGTACAATATTTCCTCTTTTCTACGATCGTTAATTTGTTCAACTCAAGCATTAAATATTTTCCCACCAGCTGGTAAACTCATCACCATTCTCACCTGTGAAGAAGGATCTCATAAATACCAACTCGTACCGTCCGATAACTCTGTTATCAGAACTTGGCAAACATTTTGAACGTGTACTTCTTAAAAAAATTCATGACAGCATTCCTCCACAAATTCTTTTCCATCCGTCAATATGGCTTCTTTCCGGGCAAAGCGACGACTGATGCCGCATGTAGATTAATGACAAATGTACGACTGAACGTCTCCAAGTACAGACTTGCAATTTTCATTGACATATCTGGAGCGTTCAACAACATATGGTGGACCTCAATAATAGAAGCACTCGTCGTTAAGAAAATACCCGTTCTGTATGTGCCAAACGACTGACGAAGGAGTGTCCACAAAGCTCGGTTTTCGGACCGACCTTGTGAAATCTGACTTGCTTGGCACAGAACTAGCAGCAGACTGCGACAGTTCAAATCCTTTTTCTACACGGCAGATTTCGTTCATTTAAAACGCATTAGCGTTTTGGATAACGACTTCTGTCCGTCCTGTGGGGTTCCTAACACCCCAGCACATCGGATTCTCGCTTGTCGCAAATTCGATGACGTTCCGGGTGACCTGTTAGCCACAATAAACCCCTATCCCAAATGTCATCCTTAGACTGATATAAATGTATATAGACTTTGTGCAAAGAGAGACCAGAGCCTTTATTAGAAATAGTTTCTTTAGTTTTGCTCTTATGCATGGTAATTAAGTTTTATTTTGCAAGCAGCGATGGCAAAGTAGAAGTTTAGTTTCGTTATATAACATTGCATATTTATTTAGAGCACTTACATTTTTAGTTAAATAACAACAGGTTTGATTTTCGTTTTAGCTTTCGATGTTTAATTAATACTCTGCCTTTCTTTACTTTTCCTCATCTATGCAGATCCCTTTCCTTGTCGACATGGTATTAATCTAAAAGCAAGCATATGCCGTAAGGCAGGTGCCACGCAAAACCACGTGTTCTTATAGCACGCACAATTTTGTTATGTAAGACTGTCCTATCTACTCGCAACATTTCCTTACGTAACCTATCCTTCTTGTGGTGAACTTGTACTAAGCCAATTCCGGTGGTATGGTGGGTTCACATGCTCCTCCACCTCGCAACAGTCCGCAGACTTCTTGAAACAGCGCACACTCAAAGGTATGGCCTTAATCGAAATGTAAGTCTAACTCCAAACCGGCAGAACTCCTTCACCAAAACGTCTGCGACTGTAGCTGCTTCTTGATTGGGCATGGCGTAAGCCTCCGTCTATTTCGTAAAACAATCCATCGCCACCAGATGTATTTGTTTTCCGAATCAGATTCTGGGAAAGGCCCTGCGATGTTAATCGTTACTCTTTCTAAAAAGCTTTTCACATTATATTGTTGCAGCGGTGCTTTGCGCTTTTTTTGCTGGATGCGCAGACCGTGCACTTACGGCACCATTCCATGACGTCCTCTTTGCAGTTCACCTAATAGATTCTTTCTCGTACTTTCCTTAATGTCTTCTTTACGCCAGTGTCCTACTGATCTACCATAGTGCAGATGCTGCAACACCTCTGACAGACACGGCACTTCGGAATTACCAACTGCAGTTTTCTGTGCCCACGACACTCTCTAGGGATTGCTTAAGAAAGCCGTCTTCCACTCTCAATGAGACTCACTGCGCCAAGTATGCTTTGATGTTTCTGCCCAAAGCACTCCCTTCTTCCCAGTTTGGTCGTCGGCTGTTTTATTTCCAATTCGAGAGTATTCTTAATTCGGTATAGTTTTCATGTTTACAACGCAACTGCTCAGATTATCATCAACTATAGCAGCTCTTCGGAGACATTCGATCTTTTTTTCTAGTCGTGAACAATGGGACATGGTCTTCTTGGCAACGCATCAGCATTCCGGCACGGCGTTGTGTATTCCGGATTACGGAACTGAAATAACAATTTCAATGCGTCGTGGTCTGTCCTGAGAGAAAGTTCAACAAGTACTTATAAAATTGCTTAACGACTGCTAACAATTCTCGTCTAATCACGCAACAATTACTCTCTGAACAAAACTTTGCTAAAATACGCGCAGTCTTTTTCTTGTCCATCTTGCAAATAGAAACGACTACACCAATGGCCAGATTACTCGCATCGGTATCCGAAACAAATTTTCCATCTTCTTTTGATAGGATTATTATAAATGTAATTAATTTTTAACTAACACTAACAAAATGTAACGATATTTATAAATAATGCCGCACATAAGTTGCACTTCTGTTTATCTACACTGGTATTTATTTTGACTGGCACGCGCCTTAACTTATAACACTTTATTTATTTAAACCGACAATTCTTACGACTTCTCACTAGACTACATTAAACTTCATTGGGACACCTTTTATATTATTACTTCATCTGCTTTGAGAACATTCTATCTCTTGCGGGAATCGTTACGACTGATCTTGACGCTTGTATGAGTTTCCGTAGTCGTTCTTCGCTTTTGCACATATAAGTTGCTGCAAGAGTATATAATACTTTATATTACCTCAAAGGTGTGCACTGACATAAAATAATAAAGATTTTATAGAAAGGATTTTGAAATTTAATTCGTATTTACATGAATATCTTTTTGTAATGACAGATCCCACTTATAGACATTAAAATATTTCTAGGGTGTTTGCATAACTGTTATTTTGTTTGTTTCATGAAAAAGATAAAATATTTAGGAATTTCATCTTTTGTATTAGTGCTTATGTTTTTCAAGGTCGGACCAGAAACACAACCCTTAGTAATTGTGACAAATAAAGTAAACAAGTTGATATTCAACTTTATGTTTCTATTTATATTAATTCTAACAGACCGTTAATAGTTATACAAAAACTTATGCATAGTATGCAGAATCATCTTTTAATTCACGCACGCAAATGTTGTATGTAAAAGGTGGTTAAATTTAAAACTGTGTTCTTAACTGTTAATTGAGTATTTTAATTAGTGTATATGTACTTAATATCAATGGTCATAGTGATCACGTCAAATAATGATTGCTATCGTCTATCGCGATTATCGATCGATTTATTATAAAATAGCAATTCCGAGAAAACAGATCACAAATAAATCGGGGAATTTTCTGTACAGAGTTATTAACTCTTGTTAAAACCCCTACACGTTTATTTATAAAAAGAAAAACACATGATTAAAATGTTATATATAGTCCTTATAATTTTTACCAATAATATAAGTCTTTAAATTTACAAAAATATTTAATTTAAATACATACGTATTTTGTTTAAAAAATGCTTCAAAAATTACGAACTCTAATGTAAATTAGCCTAGCCTATAGCATTGATTATGATATTTTTCTCGCCCCTCTACCAAAAAATTTGTACTTAGATTAATTTTCCATAAATCATCGTCTCTTTTTTTTCGTTTGTTGTGTTATGATGTTGGACTCTTTCAAATTTCAGTATTTTTAAATTTATTATGTACCTTTCTGTCTGTAGTACTCAATGAATTATCTGTTTATAGTTAATGATTAATTAATAATTAATTATCTGTCTTACACTATTAAATTATTTGTTCAATATTATTGTAAATTGGGCGTTTTGCCCGTAAAATAAATAAATAAATGTGGATTTGAAATGGTTACATTGAAAGCTTAATTTTTTTATTTTACTTCTAAATATTTTTTAAATGGTTTATTTTTTTTGTACTTGTTTGAAATTGTTTGGCTGCTCTTAAGTCTTGTGATAGCCATTTTAAAGACTTATGCAGTTTACACTTAAGTAAATGCAGAATTAAAAATAATTTGTGCTGGTAACACGTACTATGTTCTACATTCAGCCAATCAGGTACTATTACGTTTAATGTATCGATACTGCTTGCTAATAAGGTTTCCTTAAAATTTGTATGTGATTTGTTAGTTTTAAAATAGTTTTTAAAATGTTTCAGTAAAATTGTCACTATTTTATTCTTTAAAAACGCTACACTCCCACCGGAACCATTATCTTTTTCTAATATGAAAAGTTTATCTTTTTGCACTAAAAGGGTATTACTGCA
Organism: Aquatica leii; assembly: GCA_035610365.1. Classification (NCBI taxonomy): domain Eukaryota; kingdom Metazoa; phylum Arthropoda; class Insecta; order Coleoptera; family Lampyridae; genus Aquatica; species Aquatica leii. The sequence goes on from CM069432.1 coordinate 56,728,330, forward strand.
CATACTTTTACACTCTTCACAATTAAAACGTAGAAGAGTTTTGTGCACAACGTAACCAGCTAAATAAACACTAGCACAAGTTTGTAAACTGGGTTTTTGATTTTCTATTGTGGTTTTACTTACTATATTATCTAAACTTATATTAAGATCGCAAATCGCATTTGCTAGATCTCGAGTTTCTTCAACGAGTAATGTATTCTCATCAGTTCTTAATGAATTGTTCTCTAACGACTGTGTGTGAACTAGGTTGACAGTATAATCTTCATCTACTTCACAGTTTGAATTTTCGGCAGGACACTGCAATTTAACAAGCGTTGTGAACTGTAGTGCTTGGCGAAAAGATTTAGCAGTGGGATTGGAAGTGTGACCTCCTTTGTACCTAAGAGTTGCAAATAAGTTCTCTAAAGGATCTTGATTGAGCCTGCTTGTTAGTAAAAAATGGTACCCTTCTACTTTTAAGTCATCCCATAATTGTAAAACAGACTGAATCGTTAAAATCATGCCATTTTTTAACTGATCATTAATAGTGTAAATTTTCCACGTTTTAATCCACTCTAACGATTAATTTAAATCATTTTCTATTTGATGAAACCTATCAGACAGAGCACAAGAGTATGGATTTCGGTCATTTAACATTCGGCTGTTCAAACAATCAAACAGATTATTCATTTTCTCTAAAAACAATGCTGTATCAAGAGCTGTGCTACTTTGCAGCTGTCCTGTTCCAACAGCAGTTTTTATTGTAGCACTCATAGTATTAGAGAATACCTGCGTTGCAAATTTAACCCTCATTTTTTGAAACGTGTTTGGATAAATATGCGCATCTGTTACTTTTACAGCAGCTCTTGCGGTATTTGAAGCTTTATCTATTTTGTAAGCTTCTTCCACGTCTTGAACTCCTATTTTTTGTAATGCTTCTATGTTTTCAATAATCAGTGAATACAAGTGTTCAGGTTTAACGGAACTTGATGAAAAATAGAAACTAATGAGAATTTTCCATTTTTGAAGAAGTCCTCTTACCATAAACACTAAAGCATGAGTAGCAACCCTATTAGTTCGTCCAAGATGTCCTAAATCTTCAAAACCAAAAAATTAGACGAATATTCGTGTGTAAATAAACAACTCAACATAATATTTTAGCATTGAGTAATAATTTAAGAAGAGGCGCAAATAGTGTGTTAAAAATCGTACTGTAGTTTTATCTCTCTTGTTTCTCTTTTTTTACCCCCTCTTTTTATAAACTAATAGACTAAGACCTGCTGCAAAATTGTGGTTTTTATTTTGCGAACTTACTTATTTGTTATGAAGTACGAGATAGAATCTTTTCTTATATTTGTGTTTACTTTACCGCTTACCTGTTCAAAACAGGTTAATATCATAAACAATAGCTTGTATTGTTACGACACAAGTCAATGTCAAATAAACTTAAACAATATCATGCTTTATATTTAAGAAAACAAAAAAATATGTATATTCAAATATTTATTTATTTTTGTAAAATAGAAATCGAAAACATAGAAATAACTAAAACAATGCAAATTAAATTAAAAGAAAATTGTTAGGAGGATTTATTGTTATTATTCGTCAATTTTTAAAATTATTCAAATTACCAGTCCACCAATAATAAATTCGTTAACTTTCAAAATTTATATACCATTTTACATATGCTTCGAGCTTTAAAATAATGAAACTCATCTTCAAAAAAGTCAAAATATTTACAACTTATAAAAAGTTAAGATTACAAAAAGTTTTTTAACTTACATTTTTTCGAACAATCTCAAATCTGAAAATTTGTAACTAGATAATTAAAAAAATGTAAGTTTTACAAAATGTTAAATGTTAATTATTTTAAAAAAGGAAGATGGTGCAATTTAGAAACAAATCTAAAAAAATTTAAGTTTAAAATCATAATTGAAATTGGTTTGCTCGTTCAACAAAAAAATTGTATTTGATATTTTAATATAAATGAACTCTAGTAATTCAAGAATTTCCCAGTGAGCAAATTGCCGCAAAAACCGGCTTTTTTATAACTACTTAGCTTTTAAAGTTACTCTTTAGAACACTTTTAAGTGGCTTGTGAAAAAACTGAAGCCTCCATGAACCGTTTAAGTAGCTAAAAATTCCGCAGTTATGTTGCTGTTAGGTAGCTCCTTTAATGCATTAAAATCGGGCTTATACAGCTCTTTGTGGTACTAGCAAAACTTTAAAGAAGCTCTAAAGGAACCCTAAACCACCTTGCAGAAACAACTATACAGCTTCAATAGCTTTATTTTTACTACCTTTTTTAAATATCTAAGGTATTCATTCTAGTTTGAAAAGATCTTTGTGTCATACCAATATAAAATTTTTTACAAGAACAAATTCATTTGTAAACTCCACATTTATTTAAATTATTATTATTGAGAATATTAGAAGAAAAATAAATATTTCATTAGAAAAAGAAATCTTGAAATCGTTACCTTTACTTAATTTCTTAAAAAAATTGAGAAAAGTGATAAAGGAGAACCTATTGAAAGACCTAGATTTTGTTTAAAAAATTGATTATCAAATTTATCACTTATTTTTACTGAAATCTTCTTAAACAATTTAGAAAGTAAATATATTTCTGAACACCAAATTTTCTTACAAAAAATAATATTTTGGAAAAGATATCTTGATGACATTTTTTGTATTTAAAAAAATTGTAAATATTTTTTGTAGACTAAAAACTAATGTTAAATTTCTGAAAGAATAATTAACCAATTCATCCTTTAAAAGGATTTTTGACGGAGAATCCATTTGTATCACTATGTTGCTTAGTTTAGTCAAAACTTAACGGCTTGACGAATTTGAGAACACACTGTGGTCGTTCCAGCATCTTCAAAATATTATAGGACGTATCTTCAACTATAAAACATATATTTAAAAAATTTCTTATTATTGCTTGTCTACTTATACCTTCGTTTAGTGAACTGGAGCTGTAGAAAGAATAAATTTATTCGTCTTCACGATCGTCATCAATAAATAACAATCGCCGTTTTCTTCCATATGTTTGAGAAACTACTACATTTGAGTATCTTAGGTTGATGTTCATATTAACAATTACAGCTTCTGTAAAAAATTATACTAAGTAAGCCCAAAAAGTAAAAAAAAATTTAAGTTGTTAGTATTTTAAAAATAAAGTTTCGAAAATGCAATTAGTATTAGTATTTTCAAAATTTTTGCGATGTTGTAAATTGTAAAAATATTTTGTGTATTGTTGGATTTGTATTGAAGTGCTTTTAGCATGCTAAAATAAACATAAAAGAATTTTGTTTATAATTTTTTTTATTTTTTAAAAAACTAAGTATTTATTAAACAAGGTGCTAAAGAAATGCGGCCCTAACATTTACAAAAACGGTATTTTTATTCGACATATGCCAACATCAACAAAAAACATTTAAAGCAATGGCCAGAACGATTATGGAATTACGATGAATCGATCATTATGCAAAATAATGATCGCGATCATCGAGCGTCTGTACAATAACGATCGCAATCATTGATCTCTTATAAAATAACAATTGCGGTTGTGGAAAAGAAATTAATACTTTTAATTATTGCATAAACAAATAAGACTAATATAACACGATTTTACCTATAATATTGTCTTTAATAAATGTATAATAAACTTTAAGTATGCAGGTAGTTCACGGAAAATCGTAAAATTTTGTGTAAGTAGGGTAAATAACCCCTTTGCTCTTTCCTCGTACGAATTTTAAACCACATACAGATTTTTTAATAAAAAAGTAACATGGATTTAAACATTGAATTCTATTTTTTTTGTTTACAGAAATTTAACTTTTCAAAGAGAATTAGAAAACTTCTAGGAAAGAACGTTTGTAAAATTTGTGTCACACATTCAGCATTTTGGGAAAAACCTAGCTTTATATAAACACCAAGGTAAATCATAAAAACACAGGAAGTTAAAAACAATAAACATTAACTACAAATGACAATACGTATTTGAAAAGAATTGCAAATTTATTTTTAATACATAAATCTTATGTTTGAGACAAATATCAATACGAGTTATGACTAATTAGTCAACAATCTTTTCAGGGTCAATTTCAAATAGAAACATTTTATTTACGAAAGAACGATACTTATTTTTTAATATGTTGTTTATTAATGCTTTAAACTATTTGTTCGTAAGTTTGCATCAAAATTCAAATACCACGTCATGTGGAAAAAAAAAACATCACAGTAGTATCTATTTTCTGTGAATTTTTGTTAATATTTTTTTTAAAATCTAAATATGAACAAGTTTTAATGAATTTATTATTTAGAAACAATATTAAAGAATACTTAGGTATGTTGATTTTCAATACTCCAAACGTTATTGTATCCCGGAAAACGAAAATCGAATGTTTATGGCTAGATTTATGACTAACTTTACACGAGCCACTTTTTAGCAACAGTCGATTACTAATTAATTCTAAATACCATGATTGCGATCATTGATCGTGGAAAATAATAGCAATCTCAGCCACTGATTTACAGTAATAATTTTAGTTAGTTATTGTACAATTAAGTGCAATAAGAAGAAGAAGAATCCGGACAAGGAGATTCTCCGATGCTAATTTAAACCATTTTTAAACGTTTGGTAGAAAAAAAATTAAAAAAATATTTACCTGATTGAAGGTGTAGAACAAGAACTGCAGTGTGTTTAAACTTTCCTTTTGTTATACATTATCTCCAAAGATGCTTCTCACAAATCTTCTTTTGTTTTAAATCTTCCAAGTCCATTGTGGCAATGTTTATATTTCCACAGTTTTTCTAACATTCTTTAGAACGCACTTTATCACTAATAAAAAACTTAAGAAAACTAATACCTTTGTTTTCGGTATTATTATTTTCACAATTAATATTAACACAACCGTGATTTGTAACTTTTCCCATTTTAAAAATAAATCAAAAATGCATTTACACTTAAACTAAACAAAAGTTCAAACAAACATTACTACTACGAGAATTTCAAAAATCGTATCGCAATGTTAACCCAAGAAGTACTTTCAATTCAATACCGAAGTTTACAAGTCGACAGACACGCAAGAACTGAAAAATCTCGATCCAATACAAACGTGGCGACCTCTACATCTCGATCCAATCAGTCGATACGATATTGCCCCTTAAGTTGCATTTCTTCTTACACTTATTATTCAATGGTAGTACCTAAAAGAACTCGTCCGCTAGGGGTTTCAAAGTCTGGCCCTCGCGTAGTTGTAGCCGGTACTAAACTAAACATGATATTGCGTCTACAAACATAATTTCTAAAGAGTTCTGTAACGTTTTGAAAAAAATTAATTTCAGTGTTGCCATATTGTGAAATTCAGCAATAACTTTAAATCCCGTTAATAAAAACACAACAAAAAATAGTATTTTAATAAATTTCAACAATTATTGTAAAGTAGTGTAATGTTCTTACCCCAGATTCTACGCTAACTTCACATTACAGTTACAAAAATTCAAATCAAAGCGGGAAAACTTACAAATGGCGGCTAAAACCAACTTTCCCGCCAAAACAAACCCGCCCCAAATTTAGAAAACGCGGTAAAGTTTAAAATTACCCGGCAAAACCCACACAAACGTGATCGTCTAGTAAGGCCCTCTGTTGTCTTAAGGAGACACGAATACACTTGCAGCGAACTGTAATCGGAAGGGAAGATCAAAACACACAGTAAACAAAAAGATATTTATTTAAAAGCTTCCTAAAATTTTGTAATTATTAATTTATTAATTAGCAACACAAGGCCAAAAAGGAGAATGGGCAGTTCAACGACGATTTGCGAGCAGAAAAGAACTCCCAAGAAAAACTACTCGCTTAAATACACATTAATTACGCTGAACAAATTTAAGTATACAAATCACACAAAACTGTTGAAAAATATGCACATTTAACATAAGACAAGAAAATTTGAACAGGACTTCGATCAATCTCAAAGCCTGTCGTTAAAAATACACAAATTTAAATGACGATACCAAAACTTACATAAACAAAGAACCCAAACCAACCCTGTACCCCTGATTTGATCAAATATTCAAAAACACAAATAATTACACAAATAAAACAAGTCAAGTGATAAAATAGCAATTGGCAACACAAATTAAATCCAAAACAGACATAAAATCACGAAATAGAAACATAAAACATGTTGTACAGTTATAATGTTATAAACGCAAACAAAAAGAACCACAAAGTTGCAAAGGTAGACACTTGTTACCTGCTTAGGCAGAAGGGATGGAAAAATAATTGTCGATCATGAATCGTTATACTAAACCATAGCTCTGTCGATTTGGCCCGTAAAACCAAAGTAAGAAAATGAACACAAGGGTTGATATCTGGCATTTCTAGCAATTAACACACATTTAACATCCCAAAACATATAAAATTAAAACAGAAGTAGTATTAGTCTTAATACGGCCCCCCGCATAGGTACCAATAACACGATCTTGTGCGAACGTGGGCTAGAGATGATTTGCTACCAAGCAATACGGACTTTAATTAAGTATATTTGGATAGTTACCACCGTATTGAAAGGTAGTCTTCAAGGCGGAAAATGTTAGTACAAAACATAACAGGTCAGTTCACACTTTGTTCATTGTTAGAAATGCCCATTCAATCCCCAATTTAAAATTAAAGCAAACCGCAAATCGACAGACCTACAGTAAATAAGTCACAATATTAACGCGATCAAACAAAAGCAGGTAACAACTGTTACACCCTAGAAAGAAATTGCATGTACAACATATTTTAAAAATAAACAAATTAAGAATGAATTAAATAGTTAGCTAAATCAGATATGCATTAAAATAAAAACAGTACTACCTTGAAATAAAACACGTGGTGATATTACACACAAAGAGCAATAAATCAAGAATACTTAGAACAAAAAAATATGGTGTGAACACTTCGAAAGTACGAACAAAGATGATCCTCTCCAGTCGAAAAAGATGCATCCCGCACAAAAATGTCGCAAGAGCGATGTTGCCACTTGTTGCAGAATCGTGTGGTATGTTGCCAAAGCTTGCAAAATTTCGTAAACAGCTACTCTTTGGTTACCTCAGTAGTCATAATTAAATCAAAAAATGTGATACATTTGCTTTGAATACATGATTAAAATATTATATTAATCGTACAGCATATAGTTTAATACATAAGTATTTTACAAATTTGAATATTTTATAGAAACTGTAATTACCTGCTTTATGTCAGTTTTTCTAAACTTTTGAATTATTTACTTTTAAATTTCAATAAGTCAATAAATATTTTGTAAATGCTATAACTAACATACAGGTGACATAATTAAAAAAAAATAAGAGTAAGAAATGTTCTCACATGTATGTTTAATAGTCCATTAAAGATAAAAAATATATACGCAAATAAACGCATACTCAATTTTTTTTTTAATTTAAATTTTAGGTTTTCATATTATATATATATCATAAACTTTTTATAGTCGTTTGGAATTGTAGTTTAATATAACGTCATTGATAGCTCACCCCTTTATGCGTAAATTAAACATTGCGTAATAAACAAGTGTCGTTTCAAAAGGAGCCGACAACTTGTATTTTCTGAGAGCAACGTGGTTCCATTTTCTAAAGACATTTCGGCAAAGGATTCAGCTTTTAAATTTCCCATTATTTAATGTTTACTTAAAATATACAATCCTTCTTAAGCTGCTTAGGTTTAAGTACAATTTTGTTACAATACAATTAAATACACAGCATTATATTTTGGTCATTCTAGAAAACTTGAATTTCAAAAATTTTTTGTTGACGAAGTTTATATAAAGTCATTTAATTTCGAGTTTTCGTGCTTACGTATTCGCTGTGCTTACTATTTTTAAACGGTATAACTACATTAACTATGGTTAATTCGTGTGTGTACTATCAATGTGTGCGAAATCGCAGAAATGACTCAAGTTAAAGTTTCCGGTAGAAAAGGAAAGGCGAGATATGTAGTTGATTAACTGCGGAAATTCTCAACTTTTTATATTATCAGAAAACCAGTTACGGGAGAGGACAGTATGCGCTGAGCATTTTTGCGAACTACACTTTATAAACTCTAAAAAAAATGCATTATAGAACTGGAAAACTATCTGTTGAAACCGACTACAAAACACTACAAACATCGCCTGAAATCTTAGAAATAAAAAAATATAACGTGCCAAGATTGTATGAAACATCTAAATTTTGCGGAAGTCCGTCTTATTCGATTAAAAAAAAAATTGGACCAGAGTAAACTCCGAGGGATTCAAGTTTAATACAGGTTAACATATTTTACATCGTTTATTTGGTATCATTTAATTACCTAAAATCATTGAATAATAAGTTCAGTCAACGGTAGAAGTCGTTTTCGGATCAATTGCCAAATCGCATAATTCTTGTTAAATTGTGTATTGAGACTACTCAATCTTTTATCAAGTAGAAAACTACTGTTGATATATCTTTTTGCAAGTCTCAAATAACGCTCAATTGTTTTCTGTTTTGAGAAAAAACAAGCTCCTCGATTTTAAGTTTTATGTACTTCTTCAATAAAAAAAACTAAATATCCTTGTTTTTGGTAATATCATGTAATATGTCTACCTGTTAGCAAGTTACTGAAAAACAGTTTTTGGAGATGATCCTTCAATGTTTCTATTCTACAAAATTCTATAATTATCAATCGGATGAGGAAAACGTTCCCAAAATGCAACATTTGTTCCTTTATTTAATGTGTCAATAAACATTAATAAATGTGAATTTATAAATAACGTTATTTGCTGTTTCATTTCTATGGATAGGAATACCTTGTATCAAATTTTGTCAAAGCTGGCGAGGTTTTGGGAATGTCCGTCATTTCTGAAACAAGTTACCAATAAACATTTCAGGTGATTTTAGTTTTATTAACTCGCCCGCGACGTCGAAAGTTAATGTTTATTAATGTGAATAAAACCAAATATCTGCATTGCCTTTATTTTCGATACAAGAGTTGATAGTCGCGTTTTTTTATACCAAAGATTTTTCATATACAGTTTATATTAACGATATGATATACAGATTTAAAGTAACGGTTTTTAAAGCTTTAATAAAACATTCACGAAACTATTTTGTTTGTGTCTTTTGATAGAAAGAGTGATTGGTACATAAATACGATTTAGGCACATTCGGGTACGATTAAACTATTTTAATTGTTGAAAGTTTGTGAAGAAAATAAGTTTCTTGAATGTTTTTTTTTCTACAAAATTATACAGAATTTTATTTCTACAGAAGCGCCTGAATTTAAAACTAAACCAATACAAGTAAACTGATAATTTCCTTATACATGCATTATACAAATTGCTTTTTATGTTTACCATACAATGCTTTATGTATAAATAATACAAAACGTATTGAAACCAATAAAAAATAACGTCATTACTGTAGATAAATTACCGTACATTATCAATTATGAGACTTACCAGAAGTCCAAAATATTGCTATAAGTACTATTTAAGTTCAATTGAAAATTTTTAACTAAGACATTGCCTTGGTGCTCTAAAAATGATTGAGCATCAATTCAAATTCTTTCATTACAAAATATTTACAAATTTCCTAAATTACCCAAAAATTATAAGGCTGATCTTTTACAGATATGTAACAACACGATTTAATAAAGATAAATTAGAAATCGACAATTTAAATTATTACTATTACAAATGAAATCAAAAATCAGCCTTTTTATGCGGTTATTACTGACTAGTCACTACAATATTGTCAAGTTTTTAAAAGTAGAGGTTCTTACAAAAGTATTTATTTGTTTTAAAGCTAAAAGTGTGTCCTTATATGCTTATCAATTAAAAAATGAATCCAAGAATTATTTTTGATCTTTTTCACTATTAAAAAAATAAGTTATATATTTAAATATCTACAAGGTATATGTTTGGTATACAGAATGAGCCAAAAACAATAAGGAAAAGTTCATTTTTATATTATTTATGGTTAACTTTTATTCTTGTGAGAAAGTTTAGTAAATCATTATTAAATAATAGTATACTAGAAATTGATGTTCTAAACAATTGTGGTTCTTCATTCTTTGTGACTCACGCTGTAATCTACTCAATCACTTATCGTTACACTTAATAAAATGAAAAACTATGATATGAAATATTGATATGTAGAGCATAATACTAAAAGGAATATTCCCAAAGAGCCATATTCATAACTACAACTTTCCCAAATGCATTTTTCTTAATATATATATATTTCTAACTAATTAGTAATGTGTGACATTGCGTAACGTCAAATTTTAATCACTATTTTATTTCAAAGTTGAACCGTATAATATAGTGATTTGGAAGACAGTTTATAAATGAGTAAAAATGAAGTCATATGAGAGTTTCTCAAATTTTATTAATTGATAAGCTTACATTATTGATAAACGCATTTATTTTATTTATCTCTACTTTGTGTTTTCGATCGAACTAATTTTTTTATTCTATTGAAACCTAACGCGACATGAATTATACAAAAGTCATTTTCGATGAGCACGTAAAATTAAAACTAAAATCATGCTTCCTTTTTTTGCATTCCTTTATAATTTTTCAGTTTATACGCCGTGAAAAGTACGCGTGTATGTATAAGGTATACGAATATGGCTTTTGACGTTTTGAGATTATCAAAATTAAATGAATAAATATTTTTTTCCCGAAATAAGTCAGATATCGTATCTAACACATAGTTTCTGATTGCATATGCAGACTACCTTTACTGTCAGCCTTTTTAATTTCTTCTCTTTGAAATGGTAACTGAGAAGAGTCAATTATTATAGAGGGTTTTTGTGGTAACTGTTGATTAATGAGCGGGACCACATCACTTACAGTATTTGAGTCACCCGAGTCTTGGCGTAACGCCATACTTGGATTAATCATTTGTCCAGATGTCGATGGTCGACTTTCAGGGTTTTTATCATCTAAAAGGGTAATTCCAAGAGGACATTGAGCACTTGTAATATCGTCCTCGACAGCGCTTGAACGACGTAAAGCTCTTGAGGGTACTGGGCTTCTATAATATTCTGACGTTTCCCTAACCACTGTCAAGAAAGGATGATTTGAACAATTATCATCTTCAGTATACCTTCTTTGAATAAGATTTTCCATAAGCATGTAATCACTTTCTTCTGCATCCCTTAAGTGTTCTTTTTCAATATATAACGCTATTTCTGGATTAGACATTTCAGAAGCGTGTCTTCTTCTCGCTATTAGTTGAAAAAAACATAATATTTGTTTTTTAATAAAAAAATAGTCTTACATGGTACGGGTGCAGCATTTTGGCCTGGCCTCGGCGGAGACAACAAATTTGGCGTTCTAGGAGGGCTCAGTAACCCACAAACAGTTTCAAGTTCATCGGTTATACTGGTATACTCTGTGTGCATAGCCATAAGCATGTTTCGGGAATTTCCTTGGCCGCCAGAACTACTCGGTGGTATAACTTTTATCTTAGGTTCTGCAAAAGTAACACTTCTTTCTACAGTACCGGCTCGTACAGGTAAATTTGCTAAAACTGAGTGTTCGCTATTATCAGGCTCCGAATGTGTCTGAGAAAACTGTCGAACAGCAAGCACGGGACGGCTTCCATGTATTGAATCTTCTGAAATGTTTATTAATTTAGCTACCTAAGAAAATGTTACCGTAGATTTACCATTTCCACCATCCGAACTTCTTCTACCAGTACCAGCAGAGTCGCGTCTGCGCTTGGCGGCTCTCCATCTTAAAGCGTCTAAGCTAAGTGCCGCCAAATCATCGGCCGATATCTGCACATCGTCATCCTTTTCGCCCACACTATCAATTGATGTTTTCGATTCACTACTTCTCTGCCTTTCTTCTAGTATGTTAAGATGTTTTCTACTACCTGAAATTTATTCCAAATTTAATAGTACCCCAAAATTCTAACACTGAAAAAATATACCTGACGCGGAAAAGGCATCTTGATCATTCGTTTCATCTTCTTCCTCCACTGGACGGACTTCAAAGTGTAACCCATCATCAAATATGTAAGCATCTGGACGTACTTCTGTAAGTGATCGAATTGGTTTTCTTCGCGTAGGTTGCACAGACAAATGCGAATCTTCCGAAGGCGCATCAGACCTTTCGCTACATTTTCGAGTCCGATCACTTATAATTTGAATTGGTGGCAATTCTTCATTAGTACGTGTAGCCATAAATCTATGTATAACAGCCAAATGTGATAGAATATCCTGGGATGCTTCTTCTACTTTTCTAAGACGAAATTCTACACTTTGCATGGACGAGGTTTGGTTATTCTCCTTAGTATTAATGTCTTCTACTTTCTAAATTATAAAACATGTTAAATGACGCAAATCAGTAACTAGATTAGAACATACTTGAAAAATATTTTCTACTTTTTCTGTTGTTAATTTGATACGCTCATCTGTAGACTGTTGCAATTTATATTCTTGTTCAGCGAAGTAACCTTCAACGCACTCTTCTTCAAAATCGTATAGGCGCTCCATGTCTTCTTTTTCCAAAAACAACTTTAAGCCATTATCGTAAGCTTCCCGTATTCCTTTCATTTTCCTTGTGAAGTATTTAAATAATAAGAATAAATGACAAACAAATATAAACGGTGGTGGTAAAATTGGTTTCTGTTCATATTCCATGACTACGGTAAATCGTTGGAACATCCAAACTTGATGCGCTATTGCGTTTACTTCCATAAATATGTTATTAAATACAGCTATTAGTAAGTTAATAAGTAAAATATTCGCGACGAGTAAATACATCGACATGACTGCTGGAGTTATCCAGCGACCGGTTAAGCAAGGAGGATCATCAGGACCTGTTCCGCATTGTGGGTCTATTCCATCGGCAAAAACTTCTCCGTACAACATAAAATATGGCTCATAAAATACATCTCTAGCCAATTTCCAACTGGGTTCCTTGTCCGGATATAGAATAGCTTGTCGACATACGCCAAAACTCATAAGTACAACTAGTAAAAGTACTACAAAATAAATCATGTTTTTAACCATTTTTCCCATCATGGTAACTAGTGGTCCTAAAATGTTTTAAAATTATTATTTCCCATATTTTTTTTTCAATTGAAAAAACAATTACCCAAGTATTTGTTAACACCTAATATATTTAGAATACGAAGATACCAATAGATGCTGTCTACACAATACATTACTCGTCCTATATCTTTAGTTTCTACTTGTAGTCGTAGAGATAAACCGACAAGAAAAAATATTATCGCGACGGCATCGCATGGATTCCACATATTCCAACTCCAAACGGCTAGTTTATGGCTAAGTGCTACAGGTTCTGTTGAAAGAATTTCTCTAACTTTTTCGCAACCCATAGCAGCAATGAAAGAAATCGCTAAGTACTCTTGCCAAGTAGGCGTTGGACCCATTTTAACCAGTACTACGTAACTGAATAACATTAAGAACGTAACGTAGGCGATCTAAAAATAACGTTTAGTCGATTTTTCTAAAAAAAAATAACTAAAACTTACCGAGTTTGACCAAAATTTCGCGATAGGAGCAGTAAAAAACTCGTACAATTTCTTTTTAACCTTAAGAGGTCTAGTTCTAGTCTTTTCCGCGTATCGCTCATCAATAGAAAAGTGAAAACGCGATTCCTCAAATTCTGGTAAAACTTTACCATTTTCTTGTACCACCGTGTCTCTCGGTATAAAATTTTCAGATAGTAACGCCTGAAATATTAAAATTATTTTGAGTTTTTTCTTATAAAGCCGTAACAGTAGTTACGTTACAAGTTCGAAAAACTGAATTTTGGACGGTGTAACGTACATCACTTTTTGCCGATTAAAATATCACGTTAAAAGAAGCAAAAACCGTTTTTTATCACCCCTGGATCGAAAGTTCGCTTTCGTACCCTATTTTTCAGAAGCGAAAGTGCCGCATTATCTTCCATTCAAATGTAACTTAACTTAGGAACGTATTATAAGTAATATTCAATCCAGAATTATGCGAGTTAGCTGTCAATCTGTCTTATAGAAGCCACTTTATTTTTTCCAAAACAAATTTTCAGTAATAATTCGATTTGGTAGATTTGATTTCTAAAGTCTATCACATTATTGACAGTACGCTATTACTTAATTTTAGTTTCGGAAAAAAGAAATGGACTTCTGTACGGAAGTTTGACAATTTATTATTTTAATTCTAATAGAAGTTTCGATCCCGGTGTGATAAAAAATTGTATACTCACTAATAGGATGCCATAAAGTATGACTATAAAGAAACTTTGGGATTTTATTTTCTTACTGTTCGGTCTAGGACAGGGGTCATCAACTGTATAGAACACCTGGGCTGCGTTTAAAATTTAATAATTCCCACGAGTCGCTAATTATGCTACAGGTTTTTAAAATATGAAAATTTATTTAATAGGGAAAAACATGATTTCTGTAGATGTTTTCAATGTAGTTATAAAATGTGACAGTACTATTTATTAACCAGCTAGTCAATCTTGAAACTTCCTATGCGGCTATTATTCTTGAGATGTTGGTGTTACCAAAGCACATAGTAGTTCTAGTTACCCAAAACTGCATCTTGACAACATTGATAATGTACAGTTTTGAAAATGAATCCATCATACTGTTTGTTACAAAAAAATTAATGACTACGTCCCTTGGTTAAGGTTAGTTAAGTTCGGGTCGTAACGATAAAGTATTAGAAACTTGAACACTAAACCTACACATATTTAATATTTCTTGAAATATTGATTTCAGTATGGAAATCTCAAAGAAAGTAATTTCAAAATAATCATTTAACAAACATTTGTTTTGTCCATTTTCATAGAAAAAACAAACTTAATCGGGAAATAAAATTAAAAGACAAGGTATAATTTATTGTCAGTCGCATTTTTACGGAGTGTATTCACTGTGCATTTTCTAAACATATTTCTCACGTTTAGAACAGATTATGCAGTTTTATTGTATTTACAATACCTTATTTAGCACGTCTTGCGTTTATAAGAATCTGTTTTAGAAGTGCTCATTGCTCTTTCCATACTTGTTTTTCGTTACTGTTCTCCCTGAGCTTCTCGATAATCAACGGTAAGTTCTTCTGCTAACTTGACAGAAGTAAAAAATCTTCTCTTGATATATTTTCTTCTGTCGCTTCTGTGTACAAATCCAAGCGTTTATGCCAACAACACTTAGATTTTGTACTAGCATTTGATGAGTCATGTCTCCACGCCGAATTTAGTATGGTTGTAGTTATGAATTTGGTAAAGATTATAAGAAAAACAAGAAGTAATTTAAGAATAGTGACAGTAGGAGAAAAAGAACAAAATAAACTCAGTTAAAAAAGAAACGTTGGAACAGATAAAAGTTAAGTTATAAAACCACTGGGCACGATAACAAAAATAATGGAAAAACTACGTATATACAAAGAACAAACAAATACAACAAAGGGTAAAGCAAAAGAAAACTCTAACAAACCAAATTACAGTGGCAACATGGAACATAACAACCATAAATAAAAAAGAGGAAGAACTAGTAAACGAACTTAAGAAGGACAAATAGATATATTAGGAATAAGCGAAACAAAAAAACAAGATCCAGGATGCGAACAATTAAAATATGGGTACTATTATAGTATTCAGAAAATACAGAAAAGACGAAAGCTAAAGAAAGGGTGGGAATTGTAGTATCAAAAGGAATAAACAAAAGGGTAACCAGATGGAACCCAATAAGCTCAAGAATAATAGCAATGGAAATAGGTTAGAAAAACAAGTATAATACCAACATATGCTCCAGTACAAGGTACAGAAGAAAAGATAATGAGAAGTTACTACGACGAGTTACAGGAAGCTCTAGACAAGTATAGAGAAACAAACGATAACATACTATTAATAGGAGACTATAATGCTACAGTAGAAAAGGACAAAGAAAAAAATTAGGAAACATAGGAACTTACGGAGAAAAAGTAAGAAATAAAAATGGGGACAGACTATTTCAGTTCAGCAACGGCAACCATTGAAAAATAAGAAACACATTTTATGAACAAGAGATACAATACACCTTCGAAGCACCTAAAAGAAATGGAAGGAGCCTAATAAACTATATAATATATACAAAATAAATGGGTAACCGCATATAGAACGTAGAAACAATCAAAGAAGCAGAATTGACTACACAGCATATTAGCAGTAGGAAAAATTAATATAGCACACCCAAAAATGGAAAATGCAGGAAAACATACCATTTTAAAAATGGGTAAATTATGAGATAACAAAATACAAGAAAAATACCAAAAAAATTAAATCAATGCAAAGCACAGAAATAAGAAATGGACGTAAATGAGACATGGAAAACGCTTAAAACAGCAATATATCAAATAACAAAAGAAAGACGCCAATAAAAAACAATAAAACTATGTACAAAGCAAACTAGATGATGGAATGAAGAACTGAAACAAAAAATTGTCAATAAAAGAATAGCGTGGAAGAAATATTTAAAAACTAACACAGAAGAAGACAAAGAAGAATATAACAAAAGAAGAAACGAAGCAAAAGAGGATGTAAAAAAAGTAAAAGCAACAAGCAGCAAGAATTTGGAGAAGAGATTTAAGAAACACACAGTAGAAACAACAGAAAGTTTTGGAACATAGTGAAATCCTTCAAATCAAAAAGAAGTAAAAACATTAAATTCGTAAAAGATAGAATGCGGAAAATAGTTAATAACAAGGAAAAACTTGGAATATGGAGAATACATTATAAAGACAATTCAGAAAAAATAGAAACCAAGAAAAGGTGCAAACAGAAAATCCAGAGAAAGAAGAAAAACGACAAGAAAAAATATCTGATGAACAGGCAAACGAAGCAATAAAAGAACCAAGAATACGGAAAGTCAGTGGGCCAGACCAAATAGCTACCGAAATAATAAAATGGAGAGGCGGGAAGGTGAAAGAATGATGCAAAACATCTGTAATAAAGCATGGTTAACCAGCAAAATACCAAAAGACTGGGAAAAAATATATCGATACCAATACACAACAAAAGTAATGAAAATGAAATTGAAAATTACAGAGCAATATGCTTAACATCAGTGTCCCTAAAGGTTTATAGCAAAATACTGGAAAACAGACTAAGTAAGGAAATTACAATTCCTAATATACTTTTGTATATGTCATTGTTAATCTTTATTTCTGTTGCAATCGTTTTCTTAATAAAAGCATTATCTAGTGCTTTGCAATTATTAGTATTTCTGTTTTATTAGAGCAGATAGAACGTAGTTCTTGTTAGGAATTTTGTTGCGAAAGATTTGATTGTAAAAAAGTTGTTAGTAGTTACAGTTCTTCCGCAACCGGTAAGGCGTTTGAGTACAAACATATTTAGCTAGTGGTAGCGCCAAGGGCCTATCTTAATGTTTTTGCAAATCTGGAAGTACATTTATGACGCATTTACTATCGACGTCCAATGCTAACCAAAATCTGATTCCACTATTTTTTTTTATCAAGACGAATAAGTTTGAGAATTTCAATAAAACAATACCTGCTCATTGTTTCTGAAAAGGTATTTATTACTCCACAAAAAGAAATTTTAAAAAGTTTTCCTTCGTACGCCTCGTAAAAATAAAATTGCAACATATGCATTTAATTTCGCTTGAGATAGACTCCAAGAAATTGCTAAAACGTGATTTGCTTTGTTTATTGAGCATGTTCTTGTACATATATTTCAAACGACGGTTGTAAATGATCAACGAAAATGCCATTGTCATTTCACTTAATATCCAGTAGTTTATTATCATTTCCACACACTTCTTTGTTTTGAGCATACTGCATTCGTCAGCTATGTGAACCTTTTTCACACATTCACTAAATAAGATTTTTGCTTATTAGCATTGGTTTTAGTAGTAAAAAAAGAATAATGGTTTGTGGAAATTTATTATAGTTTTGTCGTCAATGTAGACAACTTACTGACTTCGCAATTCTACTTAGAACATCATGCGTCTGGTTAGCTTAGTTTTCCAGAGAATATTTCATCAAACTATGGAAGAATCTTATCAGTTTTTAAACGACACGTGAGTGTCTGGACAGCGGCTTTAGTTGGTTGCGCTGCGTACTTTTCTCTCTTTTAACTTTATGGATGCTTTTAAATCTAGTAATCTATACGAAACTATTTTTGAGGTTGATCAAATTTGTACACGTGTTGTCTCGAAGTGCTTATTGTCTATTATTGCACAAAAGTTGTTATCTACGGAACATGTCCCACACTAATTAAAACAATGATAATTAATACTACAATAAGCTATTGCTGACACAGAACAAAAAAAAACAAAAAAACAAACTATTTGCGTCTAGGAAGAACCTTCGTGAATTGTGATATTTTGATACCATCGCTGGCATAAAAAGCATGTCTATTTTGTATTCATTTAATTGTGCTTTAATGCCAATTAGTACGTTTTCGTTGATGACCCTTGGCATAGATTGAAAAATTATTTTACAGACAAACAAAATAAATAAATTATTTACTATACGGCACCATCGGCAAAAACAGTAATTAAAGCGTGGTAAACAACAATTTAAAAAACGTGCAAATATATATTTAAAAACTAAAAAAATATGTATAACCACATATAACTTAGACACTCAGAGTAAAAGTTAAATATTACATTGGGTACTTGGAAAATTTTGATTTTAGGCTTTAGACTGATCTAAGGTTGTTTGTCGCAGGTTAATTCACTACGCACACACAATTATTTATTGGGATTTCTGAAAGTTCGAAGTAAGCATTGAGAAGAGATAATATTGATTTAGATCACAATACAACTAAACACGGTATGTCAGCGTAAACTACGAGTAGTAACAGATACAAAAAATTTAAGTAAATTGAAGTAAAACTTTTTTGGCGCCTGTGACACATATTTTACTGAAAAGATTAACGAGAAAAATTTTTGTGAGACTCTCCCATTTTAAATTAATTGAACACTGTTTTATTTTATATTAATGATGTTTTATATGTTATAAAATTCGTTAACATCGCAAACGTCAATATTCGTTCGTAAGTGTAGTTATGTAATGGGCGAATAAAGCTCTAGAATAAGTGTTCAAGGTCAATTATTATATTAGAACGAGTATGTGACAAGTGGAAAAGTTATTTTA
The DNA here is from genome assembly GCA_035610365.1 of Aquatica leii. Classification (NCBI taxonomy): domain Eukaryota; kingdom Metazoa; phylum Arthropoda; class Insecta; order Coleoptera; family Lampyridae; genus Aquatica; species Aquatica leii. The sequence goes on from CM069432.1 coordinate 56,747,459, forward strand.
AAAATCTTGAAATTCAGTTAAACTGAAAGAAAAGATGTTAAAGTTAATGCCAAATTTGACAGATTTAGTTATAAATCTACTACCAACATTATATTTTTGGTGATTTCATTTTTTTTTTTATCAAAAAACAATATAATTTTACAAAAGGCAACACAAAAAATAATGTACATTACTCTAATCGAAAGTTTCATATAGTCTTTACCATTTAAGATGAAACATATCGGATTAAACGCCCACCAGAAAACAAAACCATAAGATTGTTATTGTTATCTTTGTCTCACATAATACATTTATCTGCAATATAAACCGCCCATGACAAATATCCCACCTTTTACGATGTAGTGCGCGCGAGTTTTTGCTCAACGATACAGACAAAGATAAACAAGCTTCTTTTTTAAATAGAATAAGCGAGTCCGCAAAGATTCTAAACCATTTCTTAAAAATATTTATGTACACAAAACGAATTTGTAAACTTAATTGTTGGTTTTTTCTAAATATAACTTTGACATTAACCTTAGATATACATATATTTATGTATGTATAAATATCCTTGTGCTTTATTAACCTTGGAATTTCTCCACTTCATTGTTGGTTTTATTTACTAACTTCCTGTTGCTACTATCGATTACTTTATCCAAAATAATTAGCTGTGGAATTTTTGAACTAGAATTAGACATTATATTCGTAATATGTAATAGAGTATTTATACATAAATATTGTTAATAAATTATTTAAAGACTTTAGTATGTAAAATCAACAATGAAAGCGTTTTGTGTACATAAATATTTTCAATAAATTATCTAAATCTATTTAAAAAGATAACTTGTTTATCTTTGTCAAAAAACTCTCGCGCACTCCGCTGTAAAAGGTTTGTATTGTAGATACGTGTAATATGTAAGGCAAAGATAGAAACATCTATCTTATGATTTCTTTTCTAATGCGCCTTTAATCCGATATGTTTAATCCTAAATGGTCAAAAACTATAGCATAACTCAGTCACATGTTCGGCCTTGCGTCGCATTAACGTTCGTTATGATATGCTTGACTTTCGACGCTTGTTACGTAAATTACTATTATACCACTGTCACTCTTTAAAGCACTGTTCAATTAAATTAATTGAAAATAAAAAACCGGTCAAAAATGTAAATTAAAAAAATGTTTAGTTACCGTTTTTAAATAGCGGAAACTACGTCAGCGCTGCTTCCGTCAGAAAAAAATCTGAGTTACTACCAAGTAGCGCCTAAAGAAGTTGTACTTGAAAAATAATCAGCTATTCAACTACGACAAAATTTTAACTTTAGGGAAATGTAAAAATAATGTCTCTAACATGATTGAGTAGGATAGAACCAAACAGCAACTTCATATAAAAAGTTAATTTTTTTATTTTGCGCATTCGATTATCTAGTTTTCTACGACACTTTTGTGAAATAATTTTTTATTCAAACCGCGTAAATGGCAGTTCAAAGCACCAAGGCTCAAAGTAAATCAAACAAATAGTTGCTAAAAGAAAAGTCAAAATAAATATATTTTTGATTTTGCTTAATTTTCGAACAATAAAACAATAGAATGACATAAAAATGAATAATAGAGACCCGTTGTTACGTTCATAGGTTTTTACGTATTATAATAATCAGTTTAAGTTTAATGTCTCAATGACCATCTTCAAACAAATGACGCGCAGATGACATCATTGGCGGCCAAGTCGATTTTAGCGTAAATTTGCTGACCTACCGTGCTTAGGTGTATCGTGAACTAGATCTTATTAATAAATTACTACAGAAATGAAAAAAATTAGGTTTGGAAACGGGACAAAAAGTATATTCTTTTTAAGCGAATAAGATGATTTTTATTAATCTATGATTAAACGGTAATTGTAAAAGCATAGAATGTGGTAGCTCCATAGTTGAGATGCACATAAAGTAGATTGGATGTATTATTATTTTGCATACAATTTAGTTTTTTTGTAGTAAATAGTGTAAGTGTAAATACAGCTGTGCCTTTAGTAATGAACTATTTGTGTCAACTCCTTTAATATTAAATTATATTATAAAGTTAAAAGAAATAAATACATGCATAATGGAATGTAATTATTATAACACAGAGAGCTACCTTTACACCTTGACGAGTTGCAGATTTGTTGCGCATACTCAAACTTCTAGAACGTTTCTAAAAGAAATAACCGTGTATGTACATTACAGACGAAGGTGTATGTAAAGACAATTCCTAAAAAATATAGACAAACCTCATCATCAGGATTCTTTTCAGATTCCGATTTATCATCGTCGTCATTTTCCAATTCCAAATGTTCCTCTTCAGTTTGTGGCATCAATTGCAATTCTTCCTTTGATTTAAACTCTAAGCGTAGTATATATGGAGGGAATAAAAGACCTAAAATTACCTGTAATCAAATTATTACACTAAAGTCTCTAATTCGATAGAAATCGTTACTTTAAGATTCGTATTTTTTCGAGTTCTTAATCCACCCATCCATAAATCGGCAAGTATGATTTGTGAGCAAGGATGAGCGAGTAACGCTCTATGATTTGCAGTTACAGCTAAACTTAGGCATGTTTGTCCGGACCAGTTCTGCAATTCGCACGTAAGAAGTTGTTGGGCTTGATCATCATCTTGTCGGTAACAGAAATCAAGTAGCTCCAACGCTAGTAAGTAAAATTTTGAATAAACGCAAGAAAAGTTTAATAGATATATTTACCTATGTTTTCAAATTCTTTACCGTAACTACGAAGTTCTTCATATACTTCTGTTTCCATGTCATCCTCAGCTGCCTCATGTGCCATAGCTTTATATAATTTACAAGCCACCAATGCTTTGGCCAATGCTTCTTCTCCATGCTGCCACATTAGCAAAGCCATTTTTTGTCGTTTCATCAATACAGCCCATATCTAAAAAAATAAAAGAAGTAGTCACATAAAAAAATTAAGCATTTGACGCGTACCAGCAGCTCGTTGAAAGGATAATCAAATAAACAAAGTACTTGATTACTTGGAAGAGCTTCAGCAAGTAGACTCATTGCGTTTCCATAATATCGAACAAACGATGAAGAATTTCTATGCATATGAGGAACTTTATTCATAACTTTTGCATAAATAGGCCGAAATTTTCTTCTAGTATAAAACGCTCTATAAAAATTTACACTTAGTATAAACGCTATTATACGATAGCACGGAAATACCTATAAGCACCGCCCATGAGTTTATTTATAACCAATCCAATATCATGTAAAGTATACACGTAACCTTTAGGAATGTGAGGTCTCACATCTCGTAAAATATAACCCAAAGTATTGCTAGGTCCTTGCTTAGTGTTATACAATTCTTCTAATCTAGGTATAGTTAAAAACTTTCTCATACTGACTCCGTTTTCCAAGAGTAATTTTACAAAGTCGGTGCGATCGTGTTCTAATGCCTGCATCATAGCTTCATTTAATGCTCCTGGAGGCCATTCTTGTCCATATACGAATATTTCCGAGCGGGCAATATCAACTCGATTCCAAGTTAAAGCGAGACTTAATTGTTCTGAAGGACTTAAATGTTGAGATTTAAAAAGTGCAGTTAAAATAGTTTGATCTAATTCTTGAATCTGTCCTTCGTATTTTTCGGATATTCTAAATATAGTAATCTGCAATGCTAGATTGTAGAGCAATCGATACACAATAAAGTCTTACTTACTAAATTTTTTTTTCGAGTACATTGTAGTAATTCGCTATAGAGACATTCAGCTTGATCGAGTCCGACTTCAAAAGTTCTTTGAATAGTGCTGATTAAATAATCTTTCATCGATTCTAACACTGTTTGTTCGCCTGACTCTGAATCACATGCATACCTAAGAGTTAAAGAGTTGTACAGATTTACTATGGCGTTAATGATATCATTACTTGTGAGTGAAGGCAATGAGATCAGCAGCTCGCCCTGATCCATCGCACACCACAACAGGAACAGGAGGATTGTCGGTAACATATTCTAACACAGCCCGAATTGTATTGGTACCACCTTCAATTACTAAGCATACAACAGGAGTACTACTGTGAGTATCTGAAATTCGTAAAGTAATGTATAAATATAATACAAATAGAAACAAGGACGTACAAGGATGTAAACGTTGAATAGATATGAATTTTTCTAGCTTTCTTCGAAGCACTATTTCAGCACCATATCTTCCTTGGGTTCCATTGTCAACAAGAAGAAAATAAGCGTGCCTATTATTTAAAGCCGCAAATTTTGATCTAAGAGGGAAAATACAGTATTAGTCGTTTCAATTATGTGTCATAAAGTCAGGGAAATCGCGTATTTTCGCAAAAAGTCAGAGAATTTATATACTGTGCCTGGAAAAATCAAAAATATTAAATCATCAAAATTTCGATGTGTTAATGAACAATCCTGTGTTATTAATCATATAGAGGTAAGTCATAACTCGAGGGACAAACGAAATACACTTTTTCTTCAAATTTTAAAATGCAACTCCAAAGTAAAGTTATTTGAAATTTTGCTTTGTTAACGAAAAATTCAATTTTAAAATTCAATCAAAAATTTTTAAGTACGCTAATATCGCGCTAGTTTTGGTTGTCATGTAAACCAAATAAGATAATTTAGCAAATGTTACTTAATTGTTACTTTTTGTTTAAAAATAAATGTTAATAAAAAGTTTAAATCATTTATGGGCGAACATTAAAAAAAAAGAAAATTTAACAGAGAAGATGAACAAAACAATAGGAACATGTAATTACAATAATGAAAAAATATTACAAATCATGTTCAATATGGCCACCTTCTGCTTCAATACATAATTGAGCACGTCGCGTCGCACTAATGAATTACAGATATTCCGTAAATCCATGTTTTGAATTTGTTGAGTTGTCTCAAATATCGTTTGTATTAAATGTTCCCTTGTTTGGATTTCGACGGTGTAAATCAAATCTTTTAAATGATCCTACAGGCAAAAATCCAATGAATTGAAGTCGGGTGATCTTGCTGATCAAGTTACAGGGTCTCCTCTTCTTATCCACCTGTTTGGATAATTTTCATTTAACTAGTTGATTAAATTCCTTCCGTAATGTGGAGGCGCGTCATTATGCAGATACCATATGTTTTGCCTATTGTGGAGTGGAACATTTCATTCATCTGATTTTTAAGCGATTTTTCATGATGCAAATTGCAAGAAGTCTTCAATTTAATATTCCACCTCAAACATTAACGGTAAAACGATGTTGAAATCTTGATGGTATTATCGCATGTGGATATGCAAGGAATACATGTGGCTATTGTGTATATTAACAATTCCTTCTCTTGAAAATTGGGCTTTGTCTATCCACAAAATATCCCAAAGGAAGTTGGAATGGTACTTTGTCTGGTTTAGCAATATTAAATTTGCTTGATTAGGAAATTTGAAAGTAACAATGCTTTTAAAGATTTTTGCGCCATTAGGCGGTGCCCTGTGACCGAAATTCTGTTACATGTTGTTATTATTATTAGTTAGAATAAGCGATATGATTAATTACGCGACGTTCCCAGGTTTGAAAGCAATTTAAAAATAACGTCGTCACGTCATTTTTTACCTTTTTAGCGAGTTTCGTGGAGCTCCCACACGGCCTTTGTATACGGCTCAGGGATATGGAATAAAACGTGTGAAGTCCACCTCATTTATAAAATCAGGAGTGTCGAAAGATGACACGCACCTCCTTCTGAGATCTCATAGTATTGTATAATTCTTTTTTTTGTCTTTACTTCTGTAACTAATCAGTCAACTTTATGCACATTACTTATCATATCGTATACTTTTTCTTATGTGCGTGCTATTTATAGTATAGTATAATTTTACGTTTATTTAATTGTAATCAATTGTTTACAACTAACTGTCAGCGTTAACCCTATTCACTTATTTTATGTAAACACAACGTACATGATGACTTGATTTTACTCTCAGTCGTAAATTTTGAATCATCTTTTACTTTAAGTATTGTCATTGAGTACGTAAGCTTACTTACCACGCATACTTTTGTTCTTAAATGTAAAAGAAGTAGTGAACATTGCTACTTGTGACGAAGAATTGTCGGTTGGAATAGGTTTTTGTGCTCATAGTTCTTTTTTGCAATTCAGTATTATAATTGTCGATTGTCAACTTGTTTCGCAACTGTATGGAGTAGTTGATTGAGTACTATTTAAATTTTATTAGTACCAATCACATATTAGCGCATCTTAGCATTAGCAATATAATTACGTGTATGAAGTGTTGTCTGATCAAAAGGGCATGTATCAATTTGTTACGTTAAAAGTGTTTTAGTATGATGTTTGTCCCCTATATAAACATTTATTCTCGGAACGCCCAGTTTTCGTCGCATTGGGTAGGGATAAAATGTCAAATTCTAAACAAGATTTTATTCTTTTATTTTGATTTGAAATAAGCCGTTTCAAAGATATCTTCTGTCACCGCAAGCAATGAGAAAAAAACAAACGTTCTCGAAGAAGAGTAATATTTATAGGTATTATTTAAAGTGTTTTAAAATTTAATGAATACTTATTAAAATGACAAAAAAACTTTCAAAATCACGCATATTTCCCGATTTCAAGTTACCCCTTAATACATTTTGATGAAAACCTCTTTCTGAATTAAGTAACATTTAATTGAAAATAACAGATTTTAGATACATATGTACTTAGAAATTTTTGATAGAATCAAATTTATGTTTAACAAAGCAAAAAGTTACTTCGCAATTTCATCTTAGAATTCGACGTATAATATGTGATTTTTTGTCCCTCGAGTTGTGACCCACTCTGTATATACACAGAGAAAACCTTAAAAATTAGTCCAGACACGGAAATATATTGATGAAACATCCATAGACGTTGATCGCCATGGAGACCACTGATCGGCATTACACTAGTAAATGTCATAAAGGTACTAGCTACGGTTATGAATTTTGTCCAATAAATTAAACATAAAACAAAATGCTAAGTAAATATTTAAAGTATATTTCTGTCTGTATAAAATCAACGCGAAAGAAATGGCTGCAAAATAACTGTAGCAGAATTAAACGTCAAAGCACATTTCTTCAAACAAGCTTCAAATTATAGAAGGTGATCAAAAAGTTGGAAAACTATTGGTACACTAACGACTAAAAATTTTCATATTATGGAAGATTTTTGCAAGAAGTTTTATTCGGTACCTGGCGCTTTAGCAGTATCAACTGTAGAAAAATTTGAAAAATGCGCTCGCAGAAATCAAACCAGAACTAATTTCGCATTTTAAGTTTGGGTCTGTAACATCGTGCGACATAAGTCGTGCGACATCGTCGAATAAGTGTTATGTGTTATAACAGTTAATTGAAACGCTCTCAAATTCAAGAGGCTTCTCGAAGTTGTTATCTATTTTCCAGAACGTTCACCGTTCGCGAAAATGTATAAATTCGGTGTAAACAAATCAAAGGTCAGTTATTTCCCGTAATTCGAAGACGACAGTGTTAAGAAGATTATTCAGGTCTAAATAAATAAGTAATTAACGCGTGTGAGGTAAATCTACGGTGTATAACCATGTACGTGACTTTAACGTAAACAATAAGTGTTAAACGAGTGTGAGAAGTTATCCGCGGACTTTATCTTCGTGTAAGTGATAGTGCTATACATAAATTAAAGTTATATGTCCTTAGATTTAAATTAGTTCGGTTAATAATAATCAACGTGTACATATTTTTAGTATAAATAAATTAGTTAGTAGTAATAATAAACTTTACATTATGTAATATTTGAGAATGTATTAGAATTATTTAAATGTTTTGCTTCGTATAAAAAAAGTAAATAATTTTCATGTTTACTTTTATATTTTAGCATAAACAGTTGCATATTATAACTCATATTTTGATTATATTTTTTCCTTATAACTTCAAACTTTATTGATTAGATACCTTAAACGTAAGTCACAACTTTAGAAAAAAAGAATTATTCAAGAGAAACTGATGACTCACAAAAAACAGTAAATTGAAGTCTTCGATCGAAAAGTACACCGAAGACTTCTAGACAATGTGATGTGACCCAATGAAATACCATGGTTGTTGAATAGATGATCTAAAATTTATGTACTGCGGTTTCATCATGTGTAGTACTTTTTAAGTCTAAAGTTAGGAATGAAATGTAGATAATTATACTACTATTTGTATTACAAAATAAAACTAAAACATTTAAATGTACTTATGGTTATGAACAATTATAACACATAATATTACGATTCTATAAACAGTTTATGTTTGATTAAGTTAATTTAATGCAGTGTGAAATGGTTAAACTGACACATAAACTGACAGAAGCTGATTAAGTTATCGGCGTACGCTGACGTTATAAAGAACTTACGTTATAGAGATTTGCATTACAGACTTTTTAAAGATTAGCTATCTTTCTTTAACTGTAAAAAATAAATGAAATAACTATACTACATTATTTTAATCAATTAATTAAGTATCTATTTAGAATTAATTTAAAATATATAAGGTTAAAGTAAACTAACTCTAAACGTCACTTTGACGCACATGACAAAATTTCAGTAATTTACTCTACAATATAATGGTCGTATATTTCGGTTACGCTTTGAAACTATACGATCCGTTTGTAACGCTAAGAAACCTTTGTCACCAGTTTAATTTCCATTCATGTAAAAATTGCAGTTTTTCATTTTTGTCGCGCTTTACTAAAAAGTTTAATAATGTTCGCTACATGCAGACTAGTCAAGTAAAATTGAATAAAAGCACACCGGAACTAGTGTATGTGCCACAAGTACTAAGATGGTTAAAAACCAAATTTAAATTAAAGGTATTGAAACAAACGTGGGATTCGGAATTCTCCGAAGGGGCGTTTATTTATGGAACAACTCGAGCGATTTGTAAAATTTCCGACATAATTCACAAAAATCAACCAGAAGAGCTAACGGGCTTATTAACGGATACGGCTAAAAATAAACTTGTTACAGACATGAACACAAAACTTACACGAATGCAAAAAAAAATTATAAAAATGAAACCGGAGGACATTAAAATATTAGTACCCACACAAGTAAAATTAAATCGCAAAGGCGCTTTGAAAACTTGTGAAATATCTCTTAGAAGTTTAGCTTTGAAATGGTTTGAAGATCGTGGCAATGCAAAATTAGCGATAGTAGCTCTTCAAACCGAATTTACAAGAGATTATAGTGAAGGCATTGAACCAGAGTGGATAATTAGCATATATGATATTTTAGAATGCGCTTTACTAAGTGAAACACCATCAGTGAACTAAGTGCGTTTTAATGCTTTGTCTAGTAGAAAAATATCGTGCCTTGTTATAAAAGTAAATCATACCTTGGGGATGATATAGAGTGAAATGGTACGTCACGGTTGAGACCTATTAATTCAAAATTATTTTCCACTATTCCCCATGGGGCGATTCCAAGAGAAACGACACGTCCGCTTGAGCGTTCAAGTAATAATGCATCTCCCACTTGTCTTGTAACACCTAAAACAAACATAAATGTTTCAAACATTTTAAAAGCTGTGTATATTATTTTGACAAACAAATTATTAATTAATTAATAATTAGATTTATTAATCGCTAACCTGTGTTTGTGCCTCCTGTAAAAATCCACGCACCTGTAGTTTTGGCAGCTTTAAGTAAACCTTTTCTAAGTACTTTTTTAAGTTTGGGTTGCAATTCGAAATTTGCTTTTCCACCTTGAACGGTGATTAAGAGCTTTGGAGTTTCTAAATTCCATTCTCTTGTAAATAGTTGTAATAGGAGTTCCGGTCTTGTGTCGTATGATACCCTCACGTACTGAAAGAATTTTTTAGATTAAAATACAACCAAATAATTTGCGAGTTCTAATATTTGAAAATATTTCTCGTTTAAAAAATCTGTTAATGCATACTTAAATTGGAATTAGTTATTGAAAGTAAATACAATAAAATTTTTTTTTTTAAATGTTTAATTTATTCATTTATTATAGACCAGTGGCAGATTAAAACCTTTATTTTCAAGCGTCGTGCTTTTAATGAAAGTAATAATTTCTCAAGCATACTAAGAAATTAAAATATTTCTTTTATCGTCTTTACTTCCCTGTATTTTATTTAGATTGGATTCATCTAAACTAAGAAATGTCAATTACCACAACTTTTTTTGAGTTATAAAATATAATTTTAATTTTTCTGAAAATGTTTTTATACCGTTATCAACTTTTCTATACACACTTTTATGATTTTAATAATCAATTTGCAATTCTCAATTCCATAATTTTTGAAGCTTCTGTATTTATTTTACAACAAACACTGTTGAGGCAACCTCAGTCGACTCTTCAACTCCTTACTGAACGAGTTGTCAAAATTGATGTAAATAGGAGTATAATTAGTTTTAGTAATGTTTGTTCTATGTATTATTTCTAAATAGATTTAAGACACTGCCTTAAGATACACTTCTTTGTGAAGGTCGAAAATCAATTTTTTTGGGATACTAAAAAACTGTATGAGCATTTTAGACAGAACAGGTAAAAGGTGTAACATAATTTGTTTCTATTCCTGCTTTGACTAATTCTTAAAAAAAACAAATTTATTAAAATCGGTTATTAATACAGGTTCGAATGTTACAAATAAGCAATTTATTTAGCTCGGTCAAGTTAGACCCTCACATTCATTTTTACTTTCCTATAAGGAAAGTATAGCGATCGCAATTTTTTTCAAAACATTTTTTTTGCATAATTTCACGTTTCAAGGTCTCCTGAATCAGAAAAAAGTATTTTTGACAAAAAAATTTAGGTGTCTGTAAAGATGTACCCACGATAACTCTCGAACTAAAAGTCCTAGTAACTTGAAATTTGGTATTGAGTTGGCTTTTCATATTTTCTCGGTTCTATCAAAATATGAGTCTGATAAAAAACCGGAAGTGGGTGTATCCGCCATTTTTAACAGTTTTTCTTATATAATTTCGTATATATGTAAAGTATTCGAATTATTTTTACAGTTTCTTATCGAGTTGATTCTTTTTAACAATTTATTCAAACAAAATTTTTTCCTAACATTAACAGTTAATGAGATATTTGATTTATAATTGAAATTGTTTTTTCCATATATGATCCTAGGTTCGAATCCAGCCTGTGACAATTTTTTTTAGAAAAAAATTCCATATCTTCAAAGGAAAGCAAAAAATAACAATTTTTCTCTAAATTCTTTTGACTTTAAAATCATAAGCGACTTTCGGCTTAGACCGCGTCGTAGTAAAACACCCAGACTTAGGCTTGGTCATAGTCTCTTCTTGAGAGCCAAAACAAGAAGTAGAACTTGGCCTTTGCCGTATTGTCGTTCGTGAACCCAAACAAACTGACGTTTCGCAAGACATTGCAGCTTGCATCTTCAGAGTGGTAAATGTCACTGAAAGAAAAAGTGGAAATGACGATATTTATACCAATAGCGATTAGCGTGATTAACGAACCTTATCGTTCCGTTACCGCTTGACTGCCTTCGTTATTACTCGGAGTAAGTATTTGTGTCCTTTCCAAGAAGGTCGATCTTTGTCTTAGAGGATATAATACTGGTAGCCAAGATTTGCTGAGTCTTAAACCGTCTTCTCGGTTCATATTGCAAGGATGTTTTTCTATTTCCACAGCTTCGCGGATTAGTCTGGGAAAGTAGAAAGGAGTTCTAGCCAACACTTTAGTTTGGTCAAAGTTCAGCGTGTGTCCTTGGTTCCACACGTGTTCTGCCACTGCTGATTTAGTAACTCTGCGGTGTTTGCAGTCAGCCATATGTTCTTTTACTCTAACTTCAATAGAACGTCCCGTCTGTCCTATATAACTTGATCCACAGGAACAAGGAATTTTGTAAACTCCGGCATGTTTTAGAGCCCCTTGTTTGTCTTTAGCAGATGTAAACCAGGTGTTCAGGGTATCCTTAGTCGTAAAGACAGTTTTAATATTATGTTTCTTTAGCACCCTACTTATTTTGTCTGTTGAACCCATACAGTAAGGTAAATAAGCGGTGCTAGTAGGAGGTGATAAGTCTTCTTTGACTTTTGGATTTAATGCTCTTTTCCATGCGTTTTGGATCTCTTTGAACCCGTATCCATTTTGTTGTAGGGACTCCAATAATGTTTCCTTTTCCTTTAGTAGATTTTCGTTATCTGACACACGTATAGCTCTTTTGGCTAAAGTATGCAAAACAGTATTCTTCTGTACTGGATGGTGGTGAGATTCGGCGTTTAAATATCTATTAGTGTGCGTTTTCTTTCTATAAACGGAATGCCCCAATTTTCCGTTATTTTTCTTTATCACTAGTACATCAAGATTAAGATTTTATATTCTTTTGACTTGTTTATATACGGAGTGCTGCATCTTATTTAAATTATCTTTGGATGTACTCACGATAACTCTCGAACCAAAAGTCCTAATTACTTGAAGTATAGTATGGAACTGGCTTTTCATATTCTCTCGATTCTATCAAAAGATAGGTTTAATAAAGAAACAGGAAATGGGTGTATCTGTCATTTTTAACGGTTTTTCTTATATAATTTTCTACGTATGTGAATTATTTGAATTATTTTTACAGTTTCTTATAGTTAATTCTTCCTAATAATTTATTTTAATAAAAAAACATTAACAGTTTATTAGATACTTAACTTGTTTATATACGGAATGCTGCATCTTATTTAAATTATCTTTGGATGTACCCACGATAACTCTCGAACCAAAAGTCCTAATTACTTGAAGTTTGGTATGGAGCTGGTTTTTCATATTCTCTCGGTTCTATCAAAATATGGATTTGATAAAGAAACCGGAAGTGGGTGTATCCGTCATTTTTGACAGTTTTTCGTATATAATTTTGTACGTATGTAAATTATTAGAATTATTTTTACAGTTTCTTATAGAGATAATTCTTTCTAATGATTTATTCAAATAAAGAAATTTCTAACATTAACAGTTTATCAGATATTTAGTTTGTAATTTAAAATAAATTCACAAATATAATATAGTTTCCAATCCTGCCTGCGACGATTTTTTTTTTACTGATTTACTAAAGGAGTAAGTAATATCGAGGCGCACAAATATGCTAGAAAATCAATACAAACGTGTACATATCACTTCAAAATGGTTTTATTACAGCATTACCTTAAAAAAAATATGTAAATATTCCTTCGTCATTCCTTATAGGAAAGTCGTGTGGTAACCACGCCAGTTTTTTTAAATACATAATATTCCATTGTAATAAATTGTGCTCGTTTTGTGTAAATATTATTTTTAATTGTGCTTAACTCTAATTTATAAAAAAATTAAAACAAATCAGGAGGTTAACTTAACCGCTAGCCCTGTGGAGTTCGCGGTTTTAAGGTGTAAATATAAGTGAAATAATATTGCTTCCGTAATAAAAACGTTTTGTGATAAGTACGTGCCGCGTGTGTTTGTTTATAGATTCTAACTACAGTTGTTGGAGTTCGTTAACATACGGTTGACCAAGTCACTATGTGACCCCAAAAATGATATTTTTGTTGTATTTGTTTCAGTTTAAAATTTTTGTGTTTAATCATTTTTTAGCTGACTTTTTCACTTTTCTCCAAGTTGTGTGTATACTTTCCTTTAACAAAAACTAATTATAATAATAATTACTTTTGTTAAGGATCTTTGTAATTGTACGTCGAACTTGAAAAGTTGGCAAATTAATTTGCTGCTGATATTTCTGACGAGTTGCAATCGGAGAGTGAAGATTCGTTACTTAAAGACAGTGATGTTGACAGTGCGGATATTGGTAACCATTCATCTGACGATAGCGATAGTGAATCACCTGACGATGAAAATATACATACGACCAAAGATGGTACCTTTAAGAAATGTTATATTGAAACGTTCGAGAAATTGTTCTTAAGTTCGAGAGCCTTCACGAAGTTTTTATCTATTTCCAGAGCGTTCACCGAAAGATATAGAGAATTCTCGAACGTTTGGCCAAAATATATAAAAGCGATAAAAATGAATCATAGGAGTGATTTTAGTAATTCGAAGTCGGCAGTGTTAAAAAGATTATTCAAGTTTAAATAAATAAGTGATTAACGCATGTCAAGATAAATACGACGAATTAAATTTGTGCGTGACTTTAATGTAAACAGTAATTGTTAAACTGAAGTTATCCGCAGACTAAGTGTTTTTATTAAATATCCTTAGATTTAATTAGTCTCGGATGTTGCAGCAGATTTTCCCGTTGCTACTAAAAATATTTCTAGCGTTTAAATTTCTTCCAGTTTACACATAAATTTCCACTGAAATCCATACATTTTGGTTTGAAATACTCCATATTTTTTTTCTCTAACCTCACTCTTTTTTTTATTAACAACGTTCTTATATTTCTTGTAAACTTTAAAAACTTATTTGAACTTAACACTTAATTACTTTTTTCGTTTTTTTCGACTGCGCCGTGTCATGTATTTATATATTTTATTTACTTATTAATTAAGATACACAATTTAACATGGGATACCGATTCATGAGAGCGTTACTTAGGATGTGTATCTTGTACCTTCACTAGCTTACATACATTACAGTTTTGTTTGTTTCTGGAAACTTTACAAGCGATATTTTTTGTGAATTTGCTTGAAACCACCATAGAACAGTTGATTGTTCAAACTTTTGAAGACCAAATAGAGGACGAGAAGCGATTAGATGTAAATCTGCTTTACCTTCAACTGGACGGTGCTCCACCGCATTACGTCTTGGCTAGATGAACATTATTCAAGAACCTGGATTGGTTGTAGAGGAGCAATCGAGTCGCAATTGCGATTGCCTGATTTGACATTGCTAGATTTCTTTTTATGGGGCCACATCAAATCAATCGTTTATAAAACAAATCCAGCGGATGTACAAGACTTAAAAACCAAAAAAACGTTAGAAGCATTACAATTCCTATGAACTAGCGTATGCAACTCAAATCAGCTTGCAAAGTGCTAGTCAAAAGGACGCTGTGAAATTAATTTATAAAGCAGTTGAGATACTAAATATACTTTCAAGAATAAGAGAGGTGTGGAGAAAAGCAAAAGTAGAGCAATCAAAACCATATTGATGTGAGAAAAAACTAACCTTATTCATAGATATAAAATTGACAAAGAGTAAACATAAAAATTTAAAGTTAAAACGAGGAATACGAATATCTATTCAAGTTATGAGAAAATACAAACTACAGAAAAGCATTTTATCCTCTAAATAAAGCGATACATTTACTGATACTTTAATAGAGGTATAATAGCAAACATGATTAGATCTAACAATAATTATCGCAAGAGGAAGTGTTTGCAAGTACTTCTCAATGTTTACAAAATATTTCTTATAACGAAGCGTTTATGTTTATAACTTCTTCAAAAACAAAATAAAATAACAATAAAACGACATAAATCTTCAATTTAAGATTTAAAAAAAATAATTTTATAGCAAAGTCCATGATCTTGTTCAGTAAGGTATTGCAGACCAATTTGTGGCACTCACAATTGTTAGATTGCAAAACTATAATATTGTTACAACAACATCGGCGCAAAAATGTTATATCTGTAACGCCATTTTAAAAAACTGAAAAACTTTGATGAAAGAGATGTAGATAAAACTGCATTTCGTTTTAATTTTTCAACATTGTTTTTTATTGCATTGTCTTTAAAATGTGACAGCCCAGAAAAAAGAGATTATTTGGAAAACGTGAAAAGTCAAGACAGTAAAACTTCACAAATCAATTACAGCTATCTAGGTGATGTAAAACTGAAAAGTAATGGTATTTTGAGTATGAGAACACGGTTTAAAGATTGTTTAAGAACTTTGAAATATCATCGAAAATTAAGATTGATATAAGTTTAATTAAAAAATGTTCAATTTGCTGAAAACCATTTCTCCTAGCTTTCTTTGGAACTTTCAAAATGCTGGGTTGTTTGTAAATATACTATATTCGTGCTATACATAGATGTTAAGTAATCAACTTGTAAAACAAGACAGATTCTAAATTTCATAGAAGTGGTTGAACGCGCTCTGATTGGTTTACGGTCAAAAAATAGCTTGTCTTCGATGTTCAAAACCGCAGTCACGATTAAACTTGTCGGAGATTAGATGATTTCTATGCTCTCTGGAATTTTCCTATTGAATCAGAATCGAGATTTTGTAATCACCAAAGCGTTATCAAAATCTATATTGTGACCTGGGTAAAATGATGTTCACCAACAACAGACTTAAAAATATGCCTTTTCCTTATGCAACGATCATGTTCTGTAATGCTTGTGAAGAACGAACGACCAGTTTCACCAATGTAGGTTAAACCACATATACAAAAAATTTGGTATACACCTTGAAATGAAAGTGTAGGACATTTATGCGTGGGAGATGAAAAAAAAATAGAGATTTTACCTATCGAGTTGAATATGAATTTGATACCATTTTTACGAAGTTTCCTTAGGTATACAAATATGTGGATGTAGACGACGAATAATAACTACCTAAATATCCCGCTTCTTATAACCATTGTGCAGCAAGGTTTTAGTAAGATGACGAACTTCCGAGTCTAGATTCTCAGGTTGCCAATAGAAAAAGCGCGATGACACAAAGATTCAATAACAGAACCTTTCTGTGCAAGATTATGATCACACAAAACATAAAGATATGGGTAAGTTTGCAATAAACAGAATGACCCAAAAGTTCGTCAAGTTTACGAGTCACCAGAATGTTGCTTTATTACACTGTAGACCGTAAATTTTCCATTATTACTTGTTGCCGCGTTTTTGTTAATATAATAATATATTCTGGAACACGGGTTTTTAAGGAAATTCGATGCGAGTGGAAAGTTACGAACGTGAGAAACCACGAGTATCAAATTTTTATTACAACAGAGTAATAGAGCGTACTTTCTCCACGACTTAAACGTATGAGCCAAATACAATGAATAAAAATTAAACAACTTTGTAGTGTATATATGTATATTATAATTAAAATAAAATTAGTTTGTAACAAAAAAGTTGATTCATTATTTATGATTGTGCGTTGTAATGTATAAACAGAGACTTACATATATTAGTTAGATCATACAATAGTGAACGAAATGTTCCATTAGCATATTGACACAGTCGAATCCCGGAAGACGTTCGTTTATGTATGTACATAGATGTATGTTAAATAAAAGTAACAAAAACTGCAATGTTTTGTTTCTAATTTTATTTGAAGAAAGTAATTAATGTTGATATTTTTAAAACTAAAAAAAACGGTATTTTTTCAAAACCATAAAATACGTTAAAAAATAATTTTAGAAAACCGAAACTCTTGTTTAATTGTCTTTTCCGCAAAATGTTGAAACGCATTTGTTTCGTTTGTTCGGTTACTTCGTAGCTTCATTCATTATTAACTTCAATCCTATGTCCAATAGTCCCACAACATCAATATCAAATGTTTGATAACCTTTTATTGCAGTCATTGTTTTTTCAGGCGTTATATTAATAATATGTTTGTGACTAAATTAGTTAACCATCTCAGTCTTTATTCTTTACTAATTTGTATACCTACTATTTGCTAGTAAGAGATAATTCAATAACCGAAGCAAACTTATTATACAAGTTCAGTTCAAACACAGATATCCATTTCGTGCTTTAAATATTTAAAAATTATCATAGCAGTTTTATTGTAAAACAATTAAAATATTGGACGTTATTTGAATGAATTTCTCTATGAAGTAAACAAAATATCCAAATATGATTTTTTAATACATGACGTTCTATAATTTTTTGTTTGATTGTAACGACAATAACAATAAAACTTACTAAAAATAAAACAATATTCCATGTGTTATTTAATTTACTGACAGAATATTTTCTACATTATTTTAAATTGGGTAATATAGACAAAAAGAATTCGCAAAATCATATCATATAAACAATAATAGATATATATAGTACAACAATTTAGAACATCTAGTACAAAGCTATTTTTCGTTGGGTGAAAAGTCCTCCGAAGCCACAAACGCTACCGTTTTGAAATTTTTCATACATGTTCACCAACTATATGAGAGGGCACATAATACTTTTTATGACCTCAGTCGTGACCTGTGACCTTAAAAAAATTCAAAAGTGCATTTCAACTGATAATAATTTACACTTTGCACCATAATGGTATATAATATCGCCCTAAGTCTAATTCAGCAAATCAACTACAAACAACCGCGAATATGATTTGAATGTCTTTGGGAGAGTTTTGATTATCCCTTTTCTACACTCTTCGTTTTTTAATTCAAATTTCATCATTTTGATTCAAAATAATGTTTTCTTTTCAGTTTTTTAACACAAAGTTTGTGTGATTGTCTGTTTTTTTTCTATTTTTAGGTTTTGTAGGTACATTCCACTTCCACTTAGGTGATCCGTAAAAGCAAATTTGTTTGCCGAAAAAACCACTGTCACTTCGGTGATTCCGTGAAGAATCTTTCGAGATTTAAACAATCTTTCAAAATTTAAACATATTTGTCAAGATTTAAAAATATCTTTGGATATACAAACTTTTCCTTCGGGAATTAAAAAAAAATTCGAGATTTAAAAAACCATTGGAGGATTAATAAATTTTGTCAAAAAATAAACCTTTTAATACCGCTTTATATTTTTGTTATTAACCTTTATAGTACCAAAATCTATTTGCGTAATTAACCTTTTTGACACCACGAATAATCTTTCGCGTTTAACCTTTTGGGTACAAAATAATCCTTCAAGAGCAGTAATGCCCACAAGAAAAAGATGAGCTACAAAACCGAAACTAATACATTAGAACATAATGAAATTAAAACATTCATTGACAGCAGATATGTAAGTTCTCCAAAAGAGTTATTTAACAAATATAAATCCTTTTTATACAAAGATTGTTATCTACTCATGAATGCCATTCTGACGAGTGTATTGATTGTGAAAATTTTGCACTCAGAGAAATTCAAGAAATTTTAATGTTACATAAAATGAAGATTTCAATTTAAGAAACCCTCCTTTAAACTTACCCTGTACATGTGCACATAGTTGCAGTTAATTTATTTAAAAATATCCAGTGTGTATCAGAACCTCAAGTTCCTAGTTTCCTTATGGTGTTGAATGAAAATTTTTCCTTTACAGATTTGGTCTAAAGTGGCCCAGTTTTAAAACATTTGAAATTAAAGTTTTCAGGCGGGCCTGACTATCTAAACAAATCGAAATTGAGTGTTGAATGACAAATTTAAATTGTTTTTTAAATTTGACAACTGCATAATTTCTTTACAGTTTAATTTATATTAAAATAAAACTATTATTGTTTTCAGTAATTGTAAACAAGTAAACTTTCCGGCCGATTATGCTGCCTGTAAAATGCACCAAAACGGACAGAAGCTCAAAAACATAATGAAACGTTCAGCTTCGAGAGCGTTCACAAACTTCTAGATTATTCTAGAACGTTTGAGAAGGATGTAGAAAATTATCGGGATAGATAACAGAAAAACGATTCAAAGAGAGCATAGGTCAGTTATTATAAGTCGGAAGTGTTAAAAAGATGTTTAAATAAATAAGTAATTAACGCGTGTGTTCAAGATAAATATAACAGAGTATAAACGTACGTACCTTTAATGTAAACAAGTGTCAGTTTTAAGATAAACAAAAGTTATCCGCGGAAATTATTATTCCAGTGATTGTAATATATAAATTAGTGTAAGTGTTTTTTTTTTTAATATTGTTAGATTTAATTAGCTCGTGTAATTATAAACGTATAAATATTTTGTGTATCAATAAATTAGTTTTAAAATTCGTTACAATAAATTTGTTACACACTCTCTTGTAAGTTTAAAATCAATAATCGTAACAGCAAAAATAATAAAAAAAGTTGTATACTGTTTTAGTATTTATCGATTCTATACTAATTACTAATTAGTAAAGAGAAATCACGTTATAAATTCGTGCATTTGTAAACACGTAAACCAAAAGTTTATAGCACTTGCTGTAATGGTTTCAACAAAATACTCCATTAGACCCGATTTCAATTGCCATGCATTCATCAATAAATGTAAAATTTAAGATACTTGGTTATAAGAATTATTAAAATTGAATTACCCAGTTTCAGTACATCATATTGTATTTATGAACCTCAGTTCTTGACTGAAACAAAAACAGTTCTTTTATATAGATTCTTTGTCATATTTACATTAAACAACATATATCTAACACCGTATTTATTATTAAGCAATGCATATTACATTCTATTTAAAGTGATTTAAGATATTTAGCATGTAGTTAAATCTGTATTCATTAACGCATTGTTAACACTTACGCTTTTCGGTCAGAAGTGCTATAATATATAACTAAGATGATTAGTAAGATAAGAGCTTAAGGTCTTACCAGTGTAAACTTACTTTTGTCCAAATTCCTATTTAAATATTATGTTAGGAGCTTCCATGGTAATGCATTTCTTAACACAATACAAAATTGAACTATTGTTAGTTAGAAAATTTAACAAACACTACTTCATACACGTAGACGTCAAATTAAAAATTTTATGCATTTTAAAATATAACAATAACGTGTTATAAAATTTAAAAAAAAAGAACTTCAAAAAAATCAAATTACTAAAAAGTAAAAAATAATGATTTAATTTAGTTACAATTTACATGAAATTACTTTTTGAGGTCGATGCCATGTATTAGAAAATACAAAATAAAATAAATTACCACCACTCAATCTAATATGCTATGAAAATCTTTACTGCAAAATGAAGGATTATTGCTATGGAGAAAATTATTAACAAAACAAATGTATTGTAGCTTAACGATGTTGTTGTTATTAGAGAAAGAAACAAGTAGTCAATTACATAGATAAAGATAACAGTGTTTAAGTGTTTTTGCTTATAATATTAAATAAGTAATTTTTTCATCGTATAAACTATTTGCACTAGTAACACTTGTTGACACCATAAGAATTAATTGTTTTTGTAATATTTTGTGTTATTTGTTATAACGTAAGTACAAAGTGTTTTATTATTGTTTCTGAATATGCAGCTTTATCAAATACGGTATCCGCCAAAATAAACAGTACCGAGACTTAGGTGCTACGCTGCAGTTGAATTTGAATTAAAAATAGTTCTAAAGACGACTGAAAAAATTTTGTTGGTAAATTTTTATAATAGGTGTCTGCAAAATATTGACTATATTTTAATAAAACAGCCCCCGGTAAAAGTATGATATTAACTGCTGTTGAGACATTTGGTCGCACTGGTTTTGTATCAACGTAAAGATTCTTCAAGTCGTCGAAAAACAGTGTATAGCAATAGAAACGCAAGACGTGTTTTTGACCAAGTTGTGCCGTCTTTGTAAAGAAGCCTTGTAAGATCTGCATATAAACTCAACATTAGTGAAACATCTACACGTCGAATATTCAATCAATTAGTCGTTATCCATAACGTTTCAAGTTGAACAACGATTAAACGCTGGGAACGAACGTGCATAGGAAGCTTACTGTGCATATTGAGCTTAATTAAATTTTTGATACCAAATTTTTAAGACATATGGTTTTCAGACGAGTTCATCTTAATGGTTATATTAATCAAAAAACAACTTGATTCCCTAGATTTAAACTTCCGATTATTTCTGTAGAAAAACCACAGTGTCCGAGTTATCTTTTGATACCGAAGACGAGGCTAGCAATTCATACGAGTTGGCAATACACATTCCTTACGAATTATACACTATACTTTTTCTACGACTATATGTTTAATTATTAATCAAAGCCAAGTTAAACTTTTTACACGAACAAATAAGACAGAAAATAAATAATCTAAATTTAAAAATTTAGTGCCTGTAGTACCTAACACCTAAAATCTCAAATTAGGTTAAAACTTTGTATTTATTTTATGTAAATTTGTCAATGTTTATTCTACAAGTTATACGTTTAACTATTATTTGAGTAATAACTATTCACCTCTATTTAGAAAAACTGTAAGTATAATTTACGTGCTTTAAATACATGCAAATTATTTACTATTTTAATTTTTTTAATACAATGATATCAATCAAAAGTTTATTAAATCTCAAATATTTACAACATTTTGTTTTTACAGCCAGCAAATGTAATCTATTTAAGCGGAAACCTAAATCGTTAACAATGTATTCAAGTTCTTTCAACAAATAACATGTTGGCATGCGAACGTTATTCTCTTATTAGCTGTAACAGAATAATCTGAATATGACCTATAAAGCAAATAAGGTAAATTTGTAAATTTTTAAAAATAATTTTTAATTAATAGATGTTATTATTAGAAATGGAGTTTTACAAACTAAGAAGGTAATAAAAAATTAGTGGGTTTAACAGCACTGTTTTGGAGTAAAAATTATTTAAATCTTTTTATAACTAACATTTAGAAAATGCAAAATAAAGTTACTTACCTCAATAGATCTAATATGCTACAACATTCTACTGTGAATTTAAATATACGAAAAATTGCAATAAAAAGAAATATTCAACAAAACAAATGTATTGTAGCATTTAGCAATCTTTTTACTTAAGAAAATTATACTGTAGAAAAAAACAAAAAGTCAATCACAAAAGTAACAGTGATTAAATGTTTTGCTTATAATCACTTTTAAATATGTTATTTTATCAATGTATAAACCAGTGATTTGCACTATAGTCTTGTAACGATTGATTGTGCTTGAAAAATTTATCTTGTTTTATTCATTATAACGTGTTTACGATTACATTTGTAACAACACTGTGTGTTTTATAAGATTATAATGTAATACAGAGTAAAAAATATAAACACAGCATTAATATAAGAATAAATTATAACGTACAGATATCAGAATTGTGCGAAAGAAATATCTTGGTCTCTTGCAACTATCGATGAATGTCAAAAGATAATTAGACACTTTTGAATTGTCATGCAGTTCAAAAAACTGATCGATGTTAATAAATACTGACTTCTGCAATTTAATGTTCACATTTTGTTACTGCAAATTACAGAATTTTGTTATTTGACCGTTTCGATTACTTAAACCGTCAAACAAACAAATTCCAGCAACAATTGTATTCTAAATATAATATTTTATAATTAATTTAATAATTTTAATTTTTTATTTTGATACACAACATCCATTGTTATTTTGATACACAACATCCATAGTGTTTACATTAATTCAAATAAAGTAACAACAAATGAAATATTTAATAATACCTTAAGAATTTAATTAATGTTTTTCTGAATTTAACTAAAAATTAATCTTTTATTTTATTTGGCAGTGTGATGTAGTTTAATATAAATGAAACAAACTTGTGTGTAAAGCTTAATTAAGAGTAAATCGATAAAAATGCGGATATGTATATTGTAAAAGTTTAGAAACAATTGTTAGAGCAGTTCAACACGTTTGCTTTCAGGACTATTACGAACTACAGATTGCCATTGCAAAACAACAATATTAAAATGTAAGAAATTATTTTAATTTAGTCTTCTTAACAAAAACATTTTTATTAATTAAGTACAATTTTCGCGGGTTACAACCAGTATAATCAGTTTAAGCAAGATTGTTACATATAACTATGTAATTCTTATATAAATACAACGACCAGAATCTAAAATTGTTATAACATTAACACTTAACGAAAGTGAAAAATTTAAACAGTCAACTTTGCAAAATACAAAAAAAAATTGAAAATACGCAAGTAAAATGTATAATACATAATTATTATTAATAAATAAAATAGAGACGGATTAGAACATAAATATTATACTTTTGATTAAACAAAAATAAAAGAATTTCAATTCAAATTTCCATTAAATCAGTTTCTAGAACAATCTTTAGAAACTCTATAATTTTCTAATGTTTTCCACTAACTTAACAGAGATTTTTGTTATAAAAGCAGAACTGACATTAAAAATACATATATTTAAATATCAATTTATTTATATTTACACGTTTCTTTGTAAAAATTGAAGAAGGAAGATGCATGAAAAAGTTTATAAAAATATGAATGAAAAGCAGTAATAATTAGGAGTAAAATGTTAAGGTATAAATAATTGCTCTCTTTCTCTCTACCAGTCTCTTTCAAATTGATCATAGTCAAGCAGTTTATATTACAAATAAGACAGCAAGGCAAAGCTTTAGATTAGCCGTTGCGGCCATAGCAGTAGTTACGTCAAGCACGTAGTCGAGTGTAATAGTCACATTTTAGTTTTTCAACGGAGACTCAAATTCCAAGTCATAATTTAATTATGTATAATGATTATGGTTTTTCCTTTTTTCCGGCATTCCCAAGTTATTCCCTTTATCTCATCTAAATTAAACAACCCTTAGGACCTGCATTCCAGTCCCTTTGCAACCATGTACTGCTTTTTTATGATTCTAATCCTCTTCAATACTTTTCCAAATTTGTCAATTATAAACAAGAAAATAAAGACTTAAATTTTATAATTTAAAAAATCCTATCTTACTCATATCCGTTAGAGCTTGTCTCACATAAAATTGAAAACGACAATCATTGTTTGCGCAGCTAATGTAGTGCCAACATTTTTGTTAGCGATGTAACGTACTTATGAAAATAATATGTATTGAAACCCACACATTTAATAATCATAGTGAACCGCATCGTAAAAGGATTGTGAAATGATATGAAAGAAAAATCGCATTAGTTAACTTTTATCTTAACTAATTTAAAATCCAGCAGCGTGTATCATAATTCCAAAACATTTAAAACCTAAATACATACTTACATATAAATATTTTGGTTTTTTATAACATGTTGTTTGTCGGAACAAATATAGTGCACGTGCTTATCTTACCTACTAAATATGTGATATGTTATAAAAAGATACAAGTGACGATTTAAGTAAAGATGTTTTGAAGAAATCTATTTATAAATTAGTTTTTACTAAAAATGTCTTACTTCGTACGCTATTATAGTCTAATCGCGGCCCAAAAAGCGGGTTATTACGTAAATGCGTTCATGCGCCGATCTTCTTTTTATTTGGCTATAATTATAATGCTTTTTATGAATATTAGAAGTTGACCTTTGATGTTCTAATTCAATTTTTTTGAAAATTATTTTTAAATTATAAATTGATATTATAAAACTATTTTAAAAAAATATAAATATAAAGTTTTATTGCAAAATTATTTATTAAATAAATAGGCATTCTGTAGTATTTTCTAAAAAGTACAAAACTCCTGATGAGATAAATCAAATGAATATGAATATTCAAATGATACATAAAATAAATTCCCCACTAAACATTGAAAACCGTTTAGATGGAAACATGTCATTAATCAAAAACACTGATCATTTGTTTATTTAAAATAGCTGATTGTAACGAAATCAATTATTGAGGTCAATTATATCATCATCAACTCATTTAAAATATCTGCATGCAAAGCTGTATTCTTGTTTCATTATGCACGGAATGGCCCGTTTGAACGCAACCATTTGACCAAACGGCGCAATACCGTTGAACGGAAGAACTTTTGAACGCGAGACATTTGAACGCAAGGACGCAAATGCCAATGATGAAAATATTCTAAAATTTCAAGCAAATAGTGGCAGAAGTTTGAAAAAAAATAAACAAATTTAATTGAAAAATTTAGAAATGTCGATTCTAATTTTTTTAATAAACAGATTGAAGTTTATTTTAGACAAACTTAATAGCACGGATAATAAAAAGTGGTTTTTGAACAATTACTTACATTCAACTTCGTTACTGTCTTAGTTCTTTTTAATTGTGATTAACGGTATATTCGTTTTCTTTACGTCTCTTTTTTAATTTATTCACTTTTTACTTTAAGTTTTAATAAGGTATTAGTTTTATTTATTACGAAAGCTTCTTTATTTTTTGTTGCTGTTACATATTATCAAAATATTATTTACTTGTGCCGGTTTGGTTAAGGTAAGGTGGAGTGGCAATGTACATTTGCAAAGTGAGGAGTCTCCACTCTCCAGCATCTATTCGTACAGGGAGCTCGTTTTTGGCTATTCTCGCCGCAAGTTTTAAGCAATAATAAACCTCTTTAAAAGTACAAATTTATTTTATTTTAATAATTCAAGATAACCCGTCCAAGTTGTCGAACCAGCGACCATCGAAGGATTCGTTTTATAACGAATACAATTTTACAGTTACTTTAAATTTATACATAGTATTTTAAACTCATTCACTTTAGTTTTTGAGCGCTTTGCTTTTAACTGTTAATAAGTATTTAATTTTTTTTTAAAAATCTTCAAAGTATATTTTTTTCATTTTGTTTTTTTCATTTCTTATTTTAAGATTTTCTAAGATAAAATTTGCTCAATTTATTACGAGAAAAATGTTATCAACGAGTTCCCAGTTTTCTTCACTTTTTTCTTCACTTCAATTTGATAGTCAATAAAACAGGTTTAGTTGTTTTTTTCTTCTTTTTTCAATTTTTTATTTTAGGTTATTCTACAAAATGCCTTTAAAATTATTTAAAAAGATTGTGGTTACTTTAGTTTTTTTCTTACATAGCTTTTTTAAGTAACTTTTTCTTTCTTTTTTTAATTTTTTTAATCTTGAATTTAATACGTTTACTTTTCTTATAGTATTTGTATCAAAATCTTCAAGTTGATAAAAAATTGCTCTTTTATCTCTTAATTTTTTATTTTTGAAGTATTAAAGAAAAATTTAATTATTTACTGCTTGAGTAAAATTTCACATAATTATTGGATGAACCATTAATAATTATATTAACAACTTCAACATACCAGTAATACCTTAATTTATGTAACATTATTGAACATTCTATGCATATTGTTTATTAAATAATAAAATAAAAATTAGTTTTGCTTTTTACTGTACATCAGTTTTTGTGAAAGTATTAAATAAAAACGATTTCATTACTACTTGAAAAAAAATATATTTTAAAAGAGAATTTATTATTATATATCTATTTGTTATTTCTGCAGTTTCTATTATAAACTTCAACGATATTAATTAATGTCTTTACATTTTGCATTCAAACGCCCTCCGTCTAAACGTCTCGCGTTCAAAAGTCTCCGCAAATGTCCTTGCGTTCAAAAGTATTGCCTCCAACCGGTTGCGTACAAATGCAAGCGTCAAACGTTCTAGACCGTTCTTGATGTACCTGCTGGTGTTTACTAATGATATTTATTAAGAGTTTAAATATAAATAAACTTTATTTTAAGTTAAATAATTAACTTTTATATGCATTGTTTGGTCCTTCAGCCTTATAAAGGCAGACAATGCAGTAGTTTACTAATAACGACCTATAAAATCAAAACTGTTAATTCTTATTATACTCTTTTTATTATTAAAATTGTAGGTTTCGTTTTTTTAACATATGTATTATTTGTTAATATATTCTATATGTTTGCGTATCGTACCACTAACAAAGATGCTTACACCGTTCGATAGTATAACACAAGAACAAAATTGCTTTTATATTATAGCATGAGAAAGGTCAACAAGAAGTTAACTGTATTAAAAATGAATGAATGAAAAAATTACTGCAAAACTATTGAGTACAAAATTAATACCGTCAAGTACTTGTAAAAGTATATAATAACGATATTAATCTCGTGAAATCATAAAAAGTTACTAAATATTGCAGTTTCTTGTCAAAACTGCATTTTTAAATAAATTTAATCTGTTTTTATACACACTTTTAAATAAAAACAAATTGAGTTTACCTTTATTAAAAATAATAACAAATTGTCAAAAATAAGAAACTACGAGAGTATTTTCAGTAAAACGTCTTTGAAAGTATTAGCGTCGACCACGTTGTAACTATGTCTTTAAACGCATTTGTAAAAACCGAAAATAGAAAGCTTCTTATGGTATAACAAATTTTAGACGTGGAAAATTAGACGTGTCAGTAAAAAAATATCTAAAAAGATAAATAGTAGTAGAAGACAAGTATGAAATGTTATATATTTATGTTTCGCAATATGTTTTGTATAGTTTTACAGCAAAATTTTCAATTTCCTTGAAGTAGTTTAAGTGTTACCTTAAATCATTACAAAGCACATGTGAAAATAAATGAAAGGCCTATTTGTTTCTAAAATTTATGAGTGCGTAGCAAATGAATAAATGTATAATAAATGATAAAGCATATTAAACGTATATAAATGGAGTAAAAAAAATCGTGTTACAATAACTTATATTTAATGACAATTTCACTGTAAATTACTTAAAAAAACGTTTTCATAACTATAAAGCTGATTAATACCATTTATACCTAATTCACACACATTTTGATAAAAGGACAGCTGCTGACGCCGCTAATGCACGAAGATTATCAATTAAATTAATCATCAATGTGAAGTAGAAATCTTGAATATGTGATTTTAATCCTCTTGGTGTAACTTGGTAAGGTGTGTCAAATACAAGCTTTCGAAATATGTCATTCACTCTCAAACACAGCAAAAATTTCTTGACCACTGCCTCAGTTAAATTAGCAATAATTCATATACATTTTTTTTTAATTTCTTGGAAATAAAAACCACTAAAGTAGTTCGAAAAAATTAGGTATAGAAGCAAATATATCATTTTTTGAACTGCATGATAATTTAAAAAAGATAATTATTTTTGGCATTCATTAATAGTTGCAAGATACCAAGATGTTTCTTCCGTGCATGCCTGATATCTGTACGTTATTATTTATGCTTATGTTAATGCAATTTCCATAAGTATTTATATATACTTTTAGTCCGTATTACATTATAATCATTAGTGACCGGATTTTAAGCTTGTTTGCTTACGTTCAATTTTAAAAGCAGCAACAAATTATATCGAACTTTGCACGAATTACATAAAAAGTAATAGTTTGAAACATACTTGTTTATGCTTTTTTTTTGCTTATTGGTCATTCTTATGCTTATTTTTTATTTTAGTGCTTATCCGTGCTATTTCTTGTCATTTTATCAGTTATCTAAATAAATGGGACTGCACTTGCATTACCTTGAAGTTTGTGACAGCACGCCGTCATGTTGCCTGACGTTGAAACAATCTACCGCTCCTGCTTCTAGTTAGGTGTAGTTGTGATTTTATTCCATATTGTGCGTTATTGCTTATCGATTGGTAGTTTTTATTAATAAAAATATATAATGCCTAAAACATCTCACTCTGAACATTAGATTTGAGACCATCCAGAATTAAAAATTAAAAATAAAAAGATCTGTAACTGTAAATTTTCTGTAGTGTTTTTATATTTATATGCGTTATTTAATAAATATTTAATTTGTAGATACAGTGCGTAAAAAATACGATATTTTTCAGCATTTAAAAACACAATTACTTACACAGAGGGTGCGTTCGTTATTAGCATTAACGATTTGGAGCAGATTTAATTTTTGCTCGGACAGATTGCTCTAAAACAGAAAACGCACCTGAAGACTAATATTTTAGGTTATGTACTATATTTTATGAAGATGGACCCAGCAATAAAAAATGATTTTGCTTTTGAATTCTTATTTAATGACAATTTTCTTAATGAAGAAAGAACTGCACAGAAAAGGCAAGAAAAAATTAAAGATTACGCCAAAAGCACTATTCCGTCATTAACAGACAAGCAGTTTAAAATGCATTTTCGTGTTTCAAGAGACAGTTTTGTTATCATTCTAACAAAGTTAAGAAAATTTGTGTCATTACTTGTTAAACGTGGCACTCTAGATATTAGCCTTGAAAAGCAGTTGCTTATGACAATTTCGTATTTGTCCAATTTAGAATGCTTTAGGTAATTAAAACAAAATAATAGCACCGAAAATAATTTAATATTTCTAGAAGTGTTTCTGAGAGATTTGGAGTAGCAAAAAGTACAGCTTGGAAAATGGCAAAAAATATGTGCAGAATTATGGTTAAACTTAATATGAGACAAAAATAATTGCCAGGCGATCCGAAACTGCATGCTTAAATACAATTGATGATTTTGAAAGGACGTATGGGTTTCCTGGTAATACTAAAAATTATACATGTAATTCAATAAACGTTGTGGACATATTGCTTATAGGTGTTTTAGGAGCATTAGATGGAAGTCACGTAGCAATTAAAACCCCTACAAAAAATCACGTTTCTTATATTAATAGAAAAAGTTTTTATAGTATAATATTGCAAGGTATATGTGATAGCAGAATGGTATTTAACTACTATGTTATATTGGTGAAGCAAGTTCTGCGCATAATGCCACAGTTTTCACAAGATCAAATATATTACAACGAATTCCTAACATAAGTTTTCCAAATAATACACATTTGATTGGAGATGCTGCTTACCCACTATCTAAAAACGTAATGGTGCCCTACAAAGACAATGGACGTTTAACTCAAAGTCATGTACACTATAATAAGACACTTTCCAAAACTCGAGTTGTCATTGAAAGAGCTTTCGCTTTATTAAAGGGACGATTTAGACGACTTAAATTATTAGAGTGTACACGGATTGATAATGCAGTATCAATCATACTAACTGCTTGTATTTTACATAACATCTGTCTTTTAAACAATGACGATTTTAATGATATTATGAATATCGAACAAGAAATAGTAGAAGAACGTATATTAGAAGCACATGATGAACATCAGCAAAATAGAGGCAATAGAAATGGAATAGAAAAGCGTGAAAGGATTAGACAAAATTTATAAATAATTAGATATTTGTGATCATTTAAAATAATAAACATTGAAAAATAATATGTATCCTAAATTTATAAAAGAAAAAAAGAAAGAAAATTTTAAAAACATCTATTACTTTTATAAAAAAAATATATACTATACTTTTACAAACAAAAACTAATATTCGCCTAATCTTTTTTATTGCTCATTTGTGTTATAAGCGTTTCAAAAAGGTTTAGAAACCGGTCTTGTCTTTCCATTCTCTCGTTATGTCTCCTTTCAACGTCATCTGGCTTACGTATTCTCCTTTCTTTGGCTGACGAGGAAAGTGAAATATCTTCACTTGAAGAAGATGCGATGGCGACCGGGTTGATTTCTGGTTTGTTGCCTAAAAAATTCATATTTCATTTAATGTGTAACTAAATAATTTTTAACTCTCACTTAAAAATGTGTCAATCGCATTATAAAATTTCCACTTTTTTGGTGAATTACCGCTGGTATCATTATGTATCTTAACTTTTTTGTACATTAGTTTTAAACCCTTCCATTTCGTATCAACCTGTTGAGCAGTAATATGTTGCTTTAAAACATCGTTTAAATTTTTAGCAATATCGTCATAGACATTCTTTTTTAAAGAATGATTAAATTTATCATAATTATTTTCAATTGTTCTTATTAATAGAAGTGTTTCTTCATATGTCCACTTCTTGTTTATTCCTAAACTAGTGGGTGAAGCAACTGCTTCATTCTCTTCAAAATTTCCCTCCATTTCTTCATCGGGATTATGTATGGAATTATTATCACTAGTGTAATCCACATATAATAAATCACCTGCTACAGAGCACAATTGATTTTGTAATAAATCTTATGTTTAACTGTAACTTACTTTCTTTATCTTGAACCAACACTTGTCCATCCTCTGAATATATGAGAGATGAGCCGGCATAAATTAATACATATTTTGCATCCATTATATAATAACAAAGAAAAGTAAACAAATAAACACGCGGTAAAACTTTGTGTAAAATTTGGTGTAAAACAAAAACATAACATGAACCTATGACATGAACATAACCTCTTTACAGACAACAACTCGGTATATCGATCTACAAACTCCGAGCAGATTGATGCCTCGTAAACATTAATCACGAACGCAAACGATTTACTAAAAAGTCTAATAACGAACGAACAAATTAACTTAGAGCCGTCTGATTATAATAACGAACGCACCCAAAGATAGACTCGAACAATATAAAAAAGAAACATTCAAACAGACAATTGCGACATCCATAGCATCAACTTCTAGATTTAATGAACAAAGGGAATTCAATTTAGATCTGTGCAATGCTATGTTGAAAGTAAACATACCTCTAAATAAATAATCTGTCCTTTAAACAATTTCTAGAGAAGTATTGCAAAAGACATATTCCAGATGAAAGTAGCCTCCGCAAAAACTATGTCACTGCTGTGCATACAGAGGTATTTCAACAAATTAAAACAATAATTGGAAATAATTATGTATGGTTTACTGTTGACAAAACTACTGACAGTTGTGGAAGGTATGTGACAAACTTAATTGTAGGAGTTTTGAATGACGAAATTCCTACACAACCATTTTTAGTTAGTTCAAAACAATTAAGCAAAACTAACAGTAATATAATATCAAAGTTTGTTAATAAAGGACTAGCAAACTTTTTTTACCTGAAGTTGTGCCACATGAGAAAGTATTGCTCATGCTTTCAGACGCAGCGGCAATACATGGTAAAAGTTACATCAAATTTTAAATTTTTTTACAAAAACTTAATACATTGTACTTGCTTAGCTCATGAGCTTAATCGTATCGCTGAGACCATAAGAACCCAATTTCCTTTAGTCAATAAATTAATAAGTAAAGGCAAAAAATATTTGTCAAATAGCCTTTAAGAGTGCAGATGTTTAATGAGAGGCTGTCTAATGTTCCACTACCCCAGGGCCAGTTCTCAGTAAATGGGGAACTTAGTTGGACGCTGCTATCTACTAAGCCAATAATTTCGAGAGCTTTAAACAATTGATTATGGACTTTCCACACTCAACAAGCAAATCTATACAAGACTGCCAAAATGTTCTTCAACAACATGAATTTATTAATAATTTGGCTTTTATATTAAGCAATTTTAGTTTTGTGAGTGAAACCATAAAATCTCTAGAAAAACCGCAAGTTCCTTTGGTTGAATCAATTAAAATGATTGACGGTTTTAAAAATGGCATTAAAGCTGTTCCAGAGCCTACTAGCAAGATAGTTAAAATGAAATTGGCACAAATTCAAATATGCACCCATTACAAGTGTTGACATAGAAAGGAGCTTTTCAAAATATAAAAATATTTTCAACGACAAAAGACACAATTTAACAATTGAACATTTGGAACAATGTTTAGTCATTAACACTTTTAATCATGAATAGTGTTTTTTACGTTGTGTCTCAATAGATCTTGAAAGTTCGTTAGGTTTTGCATCGCAATTGTGTTTTTAAATGCTTATTTTGGTTTGTATTTTTATTAATGCATGAAAATTTTATTTTTATATGTTTATTTTGAGTTTTATGTTTTATTAATAAAGACGTACAATGTAAAATGCCTGATTATTTCATGTGATTTTTATAGTTTATACCTGCTTTTTTTAGATAAATATTGTGCTTTTTAAGCACACTTTGTACTTAGGTAATAATAAACAACACAAGATAAATATAAAAATAATCAATTGTTACAAAAATTCACTCATTTTTACATTGAAAAGATTAGATATTTAAAAATACTTATAAGCAAAAGCAATTAATCATCGTTATTTTCATTTCTGTAATTGACTTCTTGTGTCCTTTTACATTTACAGTATCATTTCCTTAAGTAACAAAATTGCTAAGCTACAAAACATTTGTTTTGTTGACAATTTCATTTGATCGCAATATTACTTAAACAAATTTTGCAGTAAAGATTGTAGCATATTAGATCCATTGAGTCAATCAACATTATTTTGCAATTTCTAAACGTAAATGTCAAAAACAATGCTAGTCATATTTACACGTTATTCTGCTGCAGTTTCTAAAAAAAATAACGTTCATATACCAACATTGTATTTGTTGGAAGAACTTGAAGGCATTCTTAACAGTTAAAGCTTCCGCATAAATAGATTATCTACTGGCTGCAAAAGCAAAATGTAAATAATTCATTTTTTTTAACTGATCCAGCTCCTTTATATTAACTTCGACTTGAAATTAATGTATTAAGAAAAATTAAAATGGTAACTGATTTGAGGTTAACTAAAATTTCATGCATTTAAAGCACGTCAATTATATTTACCATTTCTCTAAATAGAAATGAAGTTAAATAATAGTTACACTTATAATTATATATATAATTGTACTATAAACACTGACAAATCGACATAAAATAAATACAAAGTTTTAACATATAATTTTTTAAATTATGTTTTAGGTATTACTACAGGTATTAGCAATACAAATTTTTAAACTTAATTTATTTATTTTCCGCGTTATTTGTTTTCGTAAAAAGTTTAATTTCTATTTGACTGTGATTAATAAATAAACATACAGTAGTAAAAAAAGTATAGTATATAATTTGTAAAGAATGTGCATTGCCAACTCGTATGAATTGCTAATCTCGCCTTCGACTTGCATGCAAATTTTTATACCTGTTGGCAATGAGAACAATTCATAACTCAATATACAATTTACTATTATCTATTAAATTAAGCTACAAATTAATTTTTTAACATATTCTTATTAAATACTTATAGAGTTTCTATATAATATGTAGGTATATTTAATTTTACAAATTTTTCCAAATTTAGCGATTACTGGTAACAATAAATAAATTTACATTGTTATATGTACTATAAATTATAAATACTGTTTCGAGTTCATTACAAGTAATTAACTTCTGCATGTAATCTGACTGCTAATAAATGTTTAATCTCCACGTAAAAGGGACATAAAAAACACTCTAACCTTTTTTTATGACTATGTTTTGTGCCTCAAGCCTAGGCTTGATCAGACTAATGAAATTTATTAACTTGTAAATCAAAAGACAACACAATTACAAAAGTAAATCTATTTCAAAACTTAGTTCCTAGTTCAATCTAATTATCTATAATTTAATAATAATATTGTAAACAGTAGTATGGATGGATGCAGTAACTTTTTCTCTATAAAGTATTGGTTTACGCTTTTTCTTTAAAATAATTAGCTTATAATTGAACATTAAAGATTTAACATTGAAATCCTTCTGCTGCGTTTGTCAAGTTACCACCCTGTATTTATTTTTGAATTAAAGATATTTATTGTAGCAAATTTATTTATTAAAAACTAATTTATTTAAAACGACTAAAAATACGTTTACTTATTCTAGAAATATGTATACTTTTAAATTAACCGAACTAATTAAATTTAAATATCTAAGGATAAAAACTTACAGTAATTTATATAAAACAATAATATGCTATCACTGACGCGAAGATAAGATAACGTCCGTATATAACTTCATACTTATTTACACTAAAAATCACGTACAGGATTATTCTCAGTATATTTATCTAGACACACGCGTGCTAACGACTTATTTATTTCCACTTTAATAATCTTCTTAACACTGCTGTATTCGCATTCCATCAATAACTGACCTACGATTTGTCTCGTCGGTTTATATACACATAAGAAAATCCTTCTCGAGTGTTCCCTATTTTTCGGTATATCTTCTAGAAGATGGATAACAGCTTCTAGAAGGTTCTTGCATTTGCAAATAGCTTCTCGAACGTTTTACTGCCCCCTTCTTAGGACTGTTCTGTCCCAGAACAGGAGACTGGATGCGACACCGGAAAAAGGATTGTGGCGATAGCGGCAGCTTCCTCCATTTCGGCAACTTCCTTGACCATAAAAATAACAGTCAATAGACTTTTCCTGACTCAATATTCTCCTTGGTTGGTAACTACAGACCAACACTTGAATGCCTGTTCCTCGGAAGACGACCTCCAACATGTTTCGAACTATCCTCCAATTCAGTTGATTTAAGCCACAACCAAGCTTGGGTACTGCCAATTTCTTAACATGATGGAACTCCATTTCTCTCTTGAGACTCCATAATGTTCGCCACAGATCTTTGTATAACGGTTTGACACGTGAGTATTTCTTGGTGACCAGATACAAAACGAAGCGTCCGTCACCACGTAGTCCTAAAACTTTTCCGACTGCCGGTTGCTGTCTTCGTAATTCATCTAGCTGTCCAAACTTCTTTTTAAACATGACTGCAACCCCTTTGAACATGTCAAGATCCTCGCTCACGCAATGTGCGATGGCGTAATCTTTTTGTGTCTGGAACAGGTCTTGTTGTTCCTCGGTGGTAACTCCAAACCTAGCTTTTCCAGAACCTCCGTATAAGTTTATAAACTTCTCGAACTCCATTTCTTCGATTGGATTCCTGGTTCTGCTACTTATTACTCTAGTTCGAACCTGAACTTGCGCATTGTGGTTACCGCCAGCAAACGGGGCTAGACGATCGACGTGGACCACTTTTGGCTTGCCTCTGGGCGGTTTTCGGATGCGATATATGACGTCGCTGCACGACTTCATAGGGGCTCTTCCATTGCCTTTGCAGCTTCGGCGACAAACCACGTCTCCTTTAAGGATTATACAACCAGACCATATCGCCAGGTTGAAACCCACCATTTTGCGCTTTGACATCATATCTTGTTTTCATCCTGTCGCTGGCAATTTGTGTGTTTTTACGGACCTCTTCATGTACTTCGTCTAACCTCTTGGCCAGCTTGCTGACGTAATCTTCTCCAGCAACTTCTTCTTCCGGTCTTCGTCTAAATTGAAGATCGCATGGTAATCGTATTTCACGACCGAGCATGACACAGGATGGTGTTTGGCCTGTGCTTTCGTGAACGGATGATCGGTATGCCATTAAGAAAAGGTGCAAGTACTGATCCCAGTCTCTTTGGTTTTCGGACACTACCTTGGCTAAGTACTTGCTCATTGTTCGATTCATCCGTTCAACCATGCCATCAGATTGAAGATGGAGAGGCGTTGTCCTAGTTTTCTTAATTCCCAACAGTCGGTAAACTTCTTGAAACAGACCAGACTCAAAATTGCGACCTTGATCGGAGTGTAATTACAACTGCTCAGGTTCCCACTCATCATCAACCATTGCAGTTCTCCGGAGGCATTCGACTTTTTCTTCCAGTCGCGAACAATAGCTGCAGTCCGCCGGACATGGTCTTCTGGACAAGGCATCAGCGTTCCGATTACTGCTTCCGGCACGGTGTTCTGTGTCATAGTCATACTCTTGCAGTCTCTCGATCCATCTTGCCACTTGCCCTTCTGGGTTACGGAACTGCAGAAGCCATTTTAAAGCGGCGTGGTCTGTTCTCAGTAAAAATTTTCGTCCATACAAATACTTGTAGAAATGTTCGATAGACTTAACGACTGCTAACAGCTCCCTCCTAGTCACGCAATAATTCCTTTCTGGCCTGGACAAAACCTTGCTAATACACGCGATAACTTTTTCTTGTCCATCTTGAACCTGCGAAAGGACCGCGCCTAGGGCCAGATTGCTTGCGTCGGTATCCAAAACCAATTTTCCATCTTCTCCTGGATAACTCAAAATTGGTGAAGTGACTAAGGCCTGTTTTAGTTGATTAAAAGAATTTTCGCAGTCTTCATCCCATCTAAATTCTGCTTTTTCTTCCGTTAATTTTGTCAATGGTTTGGCAATATTGGCAAATCCGGGTACAAATCTTCTATAATAAGTGCACAACCCAAGAAAACTTCGGACCTGATGTTTCTCGATTGGTCTTGGCCATGCTTGCACTGCTTGGATTTTGTCTGGGTCAGCCCTTACTCCATCTCTAGATACAACGTGGCCAAGGTATTGCACTTCCTTCTTAAATACGTGGCACTTCTTTGGGCTCAGTTTGAGGTTAGCCCCACGTAATCGCTGGAACACTTCCTTCAAGTTGTTCAAGTGGACTTCAAACGACCTCCCAACCACGATCACGTCTTCCAAGACAATCCACGCAAGATGGTCTCCATCAAACGCTCGAACGTTGCAGGAGCGTTACACAGGCCGAAGGGCATCACAGTGAACTGCCACAAACCGGTTCCAATCGTAAAAGCTGTTTTTTCACGATCCTTGGGTTCTAATTCTACCTGCCAGTATCCACTCTTTAAATCTAACGTAGAAAACCACTGGGATCCTGACAGGGTGTCTAGCGTATCGTCAATTCTGGGTAAAGGGTAGCTGTCCTTTTTGGTCACGTCGTTTAGCTGCCTGTAGTCTACGCAAAATCTCGTTGATCCATCCTTCTTCTTTACGAGTACCACTGGGGATGCCCATGGGCTACTTGAAGGTTCAATCACGCCTTCTCTCACCATATCCGTAATTATTTGTTTGGTTTCTTCTCTTTTCGCCAAAGGAAGTCTGCGTGGATGTCGTATCGGCCAAGCGTCTCCGGTTTTAATTTTATGTTTCACCACGTTAGTTCTTCCTTTGGAACCACTCTCCAGCGCGAACACATCCTGGTACTCTTGGATCAACACTTTAATTTTAGCCAGCTGGTCTTGGCTGAGGTTTTGGCATTTGGTGGTAAGAATGTCCAATAGATGTTGTGGACACTTCTTCGGCGACGTATCTTCGTTCGACTTCACGCATCTCACAATTTGTGATACTAGCGTGCATTGACCTACCACGGTCTTCTTTTTCAACGTTACAGGATCTGAGTTGATGTTTAAGATCCTTACTGGCATCGTGTTCTTTACTCGTACTAAAGTCCTGCCAACGAGTAGTCCCTTTTCAACTTAGCCGCCCTCCATTGGTTCAATCGCGCGTATGTAGCCTTCCCGGAGACTTCCATCCAGGGGTGCCATCACCACACTTTCAGTCCTTGCAGGCAGAGTCACGTCTTCACTCAATAAGACTCGCACGGCTGCCTTCTCTGATGAATAAAAAGGAATTTCTTCATTGCCGATCTTCAGGACATCCTTTTTCATATCTAAATGGAACCCATACTTCTTTATCACGTCCATTCCCAGGATAACTTCTTCCGTGATGTCGGCTACCAGTATTTGATGGTCGAGTACTCCATTTCCAAAACCAATGGTTACTTTGACTTGTCCGTGAGTAGGTATTTCGTAGCCCGTCGCTGTTCGAAGTCGTGCTGTTACTGGTGATGTCTTCTCGTTTTCCAATAACATGTCAGGACGAATGATGGTCTTCGTCGCTCCCGTGTCAATCAGTAACTGGACGCTTCTCCCATTGATCTTGCCATCGAGATAAATGCTATGCAATTGCTCCCTAGGCGATGCCATTTG
Organism: Aquatica leii; assembly: GCA_035610365.1. NCBI lineage: Eukaryota > Metazoa > Arthropoda > Insecta > Coleoptera > Lampyridae > Aquatica > Aquatica leii. Next base: position 56,786,394 of record CM069432.1, read on the forward strand.
GATGGTAATCTCCGGGGCATGGCTCGTTGAGGTCGACTTTCGCCCCATTCGGTCGACCTGTTCTAGTTTTCCGGACGCTCTTCTGGTCTTCTTTTGGGCTTAGTACAGCGTCGTCGTACGTGGCCCACTTCCCCGCAGTTCCAGCACGTCACTTCTCTTCCTCGAGCTACTTGTTCCCGAAATACACGTCGCACTATGTCTTCAATGCTTTCTTCTGAGTTCGAGGGTATTTCTGTAGCACAACGGAGCTTATGGCTGCTTCGATGCGACGCTTGTTTTGCCGCCTCAAACTCCAAAGCATGGGTTAAAGCATCTTCCAACGTCTTCGGTCGTGCTAACTGTAGAGTCTGCTGCGTTTCGTTGTCTCGGAGGCCGCCTACAAAAGTTTGAATAGCCAACTGCTCCAAGAAGATATCTGGTGCTGTAGGATACGCAAGCCGTATTAATCTGGCGATGTCAGCCTCAAACTCTTGAAGACTTTCGGCAGCTTTTTGAACCCGACTTTTAATTTGAGCTTGATAGACTTGTTGAAGATGAGCATCTCCATATCTCATTTCTAAACGTGAAATTAAAAGTTCGTAATTTTCTTGTAGGTGGTCAGGAACAGTTTGTAAAATTGCAAGCGATTCTCCACGTAAGGACACTATTAAAGACATCGCTTTCTGTTTGTTGCTCCAACCATTAGCAGTAGCTGCGGCTTCAAACTGCTTGTAGTAGGTTGACCATGGAACTTTACCATCAAAATTCGGTGGTACAACTTTGAACTTGTGAGTGTTTTCTTCTCGATGGTCCATTATTAAATCTTCACTCGTGACGCTTCCTTCACCGTGACAATTCATTTGGTTCATTCTTTCTTCCAGCAGTTTAATTCTGTCTTCTAATTTGTCCTCTATTGCTTCTATTTTCTCATTCATAGATTGTTTTCCGTTTTCCAGAACTTCGCATATTTCTTCTCTTAAATTTAACATGTCTGCTTGAGTTTCGTCTTGAACAATTTTGATTTTATTTTCTATGCTTGTTCGTATTTCTTCTTTTAAACTTCTAGAATTTTCCAACAACTTTTCTTCCATTTTTCTAGAATTTTCTTCCATTTTCTGAGAATGTTCGGAGAGTTTTTCTTCCATTTTTCTGGAATTTTCCGACAGTTTTTCTTCAATTTTTTGTGAAGCCCATTTTTCTATTATTTTCTTCCATTTTCTGAGAATTTTCTTCCATTTTTCTATTCATTGATTCTTGACCGTTTTTTATTGATTCAAGAAATTCAAATAGCTTTGCATCCATTTTAACTGCTTGCGAACGCGTTACCGGCATAAATTTAAATATAACACGAATACAAAGTTTAAATACACTACTTTTTAAAATGCAGTTTTTGTATAACACAAAATTTTAATAACGATCCACTTGTTAATATTAAACCACGGAAACGAATTTAAATAATATCGCGATCACGCACTTGTTAAAAGAAAAAGTTTAATAAACACTATTTTACACTTTATAAATAAACACGCGTATCGCGAACTTAATAGTTTTAATTCTTTACGCAGAACAATGTTTTTATTACTGAAGCGATATTAGATTACTTAATGGTATTTGTACTAATAAAAATGGCGAACCCGACACCGACACCAATTTATTTAAAACGACTAAAAATACGTTTACTTATTCTAGAAATATGTACACTTTTAAATTAACCGAACTGATTAAATTTAAATATCTAAGGATAAACTTACAGTAATTTATATAAAACAATAATATGCTATCACTTACGCGAAGATAAGATAGCTTCACACTTGTTTAAACTAAAAATCACGTACACGATTATTCTCGGTATATTTATCTAGACACACGCGTGCTAACGACTTATTTATTTCCACTTTAATAATCTTCTTAACACTGCTGTATTCGCATTCCAGCAATAACTGACCTACGATCTGTCTCGTCGGTATATATACACATAAGGAAATCCTTCTCGAGTGTTCCCTATTTTTCGGTATATCTTCTAGAAGATGGATAACAGCTTCTAGAAGGTTCTTGCATTTGCAAATAACTTCTCGAACGTTTCATTATTTTCTAATGTTGTGTATTTTATTTTAAAATAAATTAATTTTGAGGTGCGATTTTTGTTAAGAAATTGATAAAAACTATAAAATAAAAAAATAGTTTTTGTACACCACCCTTTATGTAAATTAACAAAACAGCAATCTTTGTCGGGTGTGATGATTGAATTTGTCTGCGGTTGCACCGGAGGTAAAAATTTCTAGACTTGAAAATCTATCAATATAAATAGTATAGTGACAGGAAGCGTTGGGAAGGATATTATCAATCAATCAATGTGCTATAGAATTTATAAAATATTATACAATGATAAATATAACAATTTAAAACAATTGTATCAGAAAAAACAGACTACGAAAGTGACCATCAGAACAGATGTGGCTGTACAGTAATTAGTAGGAAAACCTCAATAATACTGGTATCTACGATAGGTAAACAATTTTGGAAGGTTCTGAAAAAGAAATACCACATTCTTATACAACTGCTTAGATGGTTACGTGATTAATTAAAAAGACTTCTGTAGAATGTTGACGTCCTTTTTCCAATAAGCTGTTTAAGGATAAACATAAAACAAACTTTAGCTGTAGAAAAATAATGATAAAACAACCTACAAAGTAATCTAACGAAAGAAAATAAATTCGGTCTCCAAGAAGATATTTAAACAGTATAAATTAAATATAAATAAAGAAAGAATTTGTACTGAAAACTCAAAGAAAGTAAATAAACCTTTTAGAAAACAATACTTACATTTAATGGAATAGACGTCAAAAGTTTTGTTACTCAATTCCACACATGACTGCGATTCGATTTTCGATATTCTAAAAATCTCTTTTTCTAATAAAATATTCAGAAATATAAAGGTTGAAAAAAAGATTTATGTTAGAATTATAAACTTAAAAGATTTTCTCGTAATGTCATTTATGTAATAAAAAAGTTGTTTCGTTCTTGTATCGTAAATAGCTTCAGTTGTTTTCTTATTGTTAAGGAAACTTGTTGAAAAGCAGTCTTGAGATATGAAACTGTATTTTGAGTTTTATACGTAAACAAAGTTTATATTTTTTCTACTATACAAATAAAATCTTAAATTTAAATCAAAAGTAAACCAGTGTGTAAACGTAAACTGTAATAAATGATCCAATGACTTTAAAAAAAATATTCCTTTAGGCAGCTATAAAAGCGACTGAGGAGAAGCAACAGGATGGCGGATGAGAAATAAAACTTCAGCTAACGGCTTTTCTAGAAAATGAGGTCGTGAATCTTGAAAGGTTGCGTTATATCTTCGAACAAGTAGATAACAGTAAATAAATTCAGCTTTTTTAAATAAAAACTTCAAAAATTGACGAAGAAAAAATAATCCACGTACATCATGCACATACTTCTAAAATACTAACACATAATGCATAAACAATGTATAACGTTCTCTCTTTGATAATCTAAAAACGTGACAGAAGCGGTATTCAGAAACGTAAAAATTGCAGTACCGTCCTTATAAGAGAATTTTATTTCTTGTATGTTATGAACGTCTATTACATTCTTTTTAGATTTCTAGATCTGTTGCGTACTTGTGTAAGCACTTGAAATGGATTAAATTGTACTCGTAAAAGAGTACTAATTGTTATCTTTTCTTTCGTTTGTGCGAGATAAAATAATAAGATTTTACTCTTGAAAATACTTTAGATAAAAAATTACTTGTTTTTTTTAATTTATTTATTCCGAATGTAGTGAATTTTGACATCATTTGAAAATGAATTAAGCTAATCTAGGAAAACTTAATCTCTAAGTTAATAGTTTATAAAACTAAAATGTATATACTATTATTTACAATTAACGACAGGAAAGTTAAGCAAAATAAAACCTCAAATAAAGCAAGCAAAAAGGCATAAAAACGTGTCACAGCTAAACCACAAATTTAATCATTATAGAAAAAAAAACTGTTTGTAACGCGTATATTATATACTTTATAATTTACTATCGTACACGTATTTATTTACACGATTTAATTTAGATATGATAAGTATTGGTCAAGTTCTTAATTCTCCTCTATACCTATTGCAACTAATTTTTTATTCTTCGCTTAGAAGGGGCAAGACAAACCACTTTATACTATTTATAAAGCAACGTTTCGTGCTGCAAGTGAGCACTTCATCAGAGCCATAAAATTTAATAAAACATTTGTAAGTGTAAGATAACAAAAGATTTAAACAACTAACTAATACAGTAGCTTTCTAGCATAAAAACTTACACAAATAGGTTACAGTGGCACAATCCAACAGATCACGAACATGTCAAGTTCTTTTTAGATTTACTGTTGACAAAGTGAAAGTGAACGTCATTAGCAACGTTGTCAATATAAAAAGAACTTGACACCTCAAGACTTGTTTATTAAGACCTTAGTAACATCTACAAAACATTTAACGACCTTTTAATTAATAGATGTTTGACAGTTATCATACATAAAAACGAATACAAAGAAAAAATACTATTACTTAACGACGATAACATCTATACATAAATAGACATAGACCTTACGGCTAAATTTCAAAATAAAAACAAACTGAGCAATCAATTTTACGACAACGGATTGATTGAATTTATTACGTATAAAAGACTTATAACCCATACAAGCACACCACCTAAAATTTACGGTTTAATTCAGACTCATAAAGATGAACACCCTCTCAGACCAATTGTCTCATGTATAGGTGCTCCTACCTATCAATTATCTAAATATCATTCAAATTGATTCCAAAATATCTCATATACAGGGTGTAACTGATTTAACGCATAATCTCTTAATGGAGGCTAGCTGTAATAATTTGGAACGTATTTCTATTATAAACATATGGTCTCTTCCTGATAGTTTTTGAGAAAATCTAATGTAAATTTTTTAATACGTCCCTGGTTGACCCCGAATATCAGTATCGTGTGAAACAGGTCAAGATACTTTAATAGTAAACAGCACATATACTCGGATTTTTTTAAAGTGGCGTTTTTCGGATTAAAAGTTTAAACTCTTACAGAGATAGACAAACGTTCTCTTTCTCTTTTCGTTTCATTATGTAAATAGGAATTTCGTAACGCCTACAAAGACAATAACTTATTCACGTAATTCTACGGCATGAATATTCTTTCTTAATGTAAGAGAAAGACGGCGCTAGAACAAAAAAACTTTGAATTTACTGAAAGCTTAATTTATTTTTGTGTTGTTTGAATACTACTTTTATAAGCCTCTTAAACAGTAGAAGTTCTACGTTCTAGCGCCGTCGAACTTTAATAATCATACTAATAATCTAAGTGGTGTATATAATAATTTAATTTCAATAATTGTCAGATAACTATGTAAGTCAATTCCATCGCTGTTCAATTATTTTAGTTTATCTTCTTAATTCTTATCTTCTTTTGCCTTGAAATTCAATAATTTTTGATTATACATTACTTGTCAAGTGTTTGCTGCACTTCATGTCCTTTGTTGTTTTTCAGTTTTTAGGTATTGACATATTCATGTTTCATTTGTTTTTGTGCTATTATTAATGGAATAGTTTAACAACGCAAGTTGCTCATGTTCGTGATCTGTTGGATTGTGCCACTGTAGCCTATTTGTGTAAGTTTTTCATGCCAGAAAGCACCTGCATTAGTTGTTGAAATCTAATAATGTCGTAGACTTACAAATGTTTTAATCAATTTTAGGGGCCTTATAAAGCATTCACTTGTAGCACGAAACGTTGCCTTATAAATAGTATAAAGTAGTTTGTCTTGCCCCTGCTAAGCAAAGAATAAAAAATTATTTGCGATAAATATAACTGCTTTAACTAACGCTAATAAAATTTAACAGTATTTAAGAAAAACTTCAATTCGAACAATTTTGTAGGGGTTAGTGTCATTGACTTACTATCAAATAAAATTTAAAAAAAAATCCTGTTAGAACATACACTTTAAATTAACATTGTTTATTGTATGTACGTAGGCATTATTCTGGCAATAAATAAATTAAAAGTAAATTATATATTGCGTAATGTGTAGAATTTAAAACTTGCTACCAATGACGAGTAAAATGTTTTTGGAGAATCAAATAAAAAACATGAACCGAGCGGGTATTACAATGGTATACTAGTTTACAGTGTTGCCAAATGCATGTTTTTTAAAGTAGTTCCTGAAAACATACGAAGTATCATAGAACAATTTAACATTAGGATTTTCGATTCAGCATTAAACGAAGAATGTCGCAACGTGTAGCTATTTCGTCAATTTATACACACCCTGTATACCCACGTACGCATATATTTATTAATTCCTTGATTTGATTGATTCCAGAGAAAAAAAAAAGAAGTGATTTATGAAGTATGACCTTAAAATTAAGCCAGACTATTTAGAAGCTGTCGTCATGTTCGTTTGCAAAATAGGAATCACTAAATATTTTGTGTTGACTAAAATAAAGTAACTATATATATAGTAAAATTTAGTATATTAAAAAAAAAGCATTTCTTCAAAACCTAAAAAAAATCCATGTTGACCAGAGTATTCTTCAAATTATTTCAGCACCAGTATATTAAAATCCTTCATAAGTGTATGCAAATATTTCATTTAATTGTAATAATTCTTCAAATAATTAATTTCAATTCATATTTAAATAACAAAATATTCGCTGGTAGATTTTTTCGAAGGTCGTATTAATCAATAAAAAAAATTTTGTTAAGCCTATTTTAGACGATACAATTTTCTTGTACAAAGAAATAGCAGACAAATTGTAGAAATTAGAACAGCTTCCATATTCTAATATTTGTAGTAGATTTTAAAAATAGTAATTTACACGATACCATAAAATTGTATACAATCTTCTTGTACAAGAAAATTGTATTGTCTAAGATAGGCTTTAGAATCGAAAAACGTTATATAAACATTATGATGGCGAATTTAGTTGCCAGATCATACATATTTTGATAAACACCTTTTTTATTCTTATTGTAAATCTGAAAATTTAATTTAAGACGATAGATTTAGAAAATCGAACAGCTATTTATGCAAAAAAAATGTATATATATTAGTTTTTTGTTTGATAAAAAACGCATTTCGTGTAAATAATATTTATTATCAAATATTTGAATTTAATTCAAGTTTACTGTAGAAAAAATACTAACAATCATGTAATTAAAAGATGTTAAACTAACAAATACAGCTAAGAGATACTGTCAAATTTAAAACCATAGCAATCACAGAATGTTCGTTAAAAGAAAAAAAATAATACGTTGCTTTTTGTTTAAGAATCCAATTAAGCATAAAACGGAAAATTTATTACAGAATAAATGAGAATTAATTACAAAACGAAAAAGTATTTTGGAATATCAACACTTTGCCGCGAGATAAATTTGAACAAGGTACTAAAAACTATTAAAGCCCAAAGAGTTGAGAAATAATTAATTTGAGTTGCTACCTCTTTTTCAACTCTAGATCTTAACGAAGCAGTTGTTATTTATCTACAGGCTTGAAATGCTCCATACACGATTTTTATTTATCTTTTCTGTGATTGTGTATTTTCTGCGTTTATTCTTGTACTTTTCTTATTACAAATTTTGTAATTCTATATATCTCATATATATCATCTTTGTAAAAGCATCTTAAGAATCTGAAACACTGAACGCATTTGTCATTTTGATAAATATACTCTTCGTTTTGTTTATTCCCTTTACTATTATACGAACTCTAAAGAAGTTGTAACGTTTGTACTGTTTACAAAGTAAAACGTAATTAGAAGTACACAAAAAATCTTTATAATTAAGGTTATAAAAAACAAACAAACAACATTGCCAATTATTTTAAGATGAAGTAGCTGTGTATGTACTACATATATAATAAATGCACATATTGTAAAATGAAATTGCTTTTTACGTTATCAAGTATGTAGAAACTTTATAGTTTATTATTGCAAATATGGATGCTTTATTTATAAAATACATAATATTAATAAAATATTAGTTGCTGATGAATAAATTTTCATTATTCTGTAAGCCTACGCATTAAACGGAAATGTAAATGTAACCTTGTAATATAAAACTTTACGTAACTCACTCTAGCATAAAAAAACTTCTATTTATGTAAAGTTTATGCTAATCGAAAATTAATGTAAAGTTGAGTTCTATAATAACTTCATTTTTTACATACTATACTTTACAATATATTTTTGTATAAGCAATTGAACTTTACACATATTTTCTCTTATTTGTCAAAGAATGTAGTAAAATAGAAATGTATTTAACAGCTCTATAATAAAAACAAAAAGAAACAAGTCATACAATAATTGTAAAAACTTAAAAACACAAAAAGAAAATGATATGTTTGTTAAGTTTGTCGACAGTAATTATAAAGTGATGGTAGGTATAACTAACAGACCTGAAAAAAAAGCAAAATCGAAATAGTATGTGTCTATGTTGCTGTGTGAGTAAGGATTATGATACGCCGAATGATGTACTGTTAAATTTCGGTGACGAATACGTAAAGTTACATGTGAACGTTCTTGTTAAAATGTTATTTAAAGTTTTTGTGCCGACTTATCAAGTATAGAAATCAAGGTATTCGTGCTTAACAAAAATGTGACGAAAAATCACGTTTTTTCGTTATTGTGTGAAAAGAACCAAACCAAATATAATCACTGAAGTCTGGAAGTCACGCCTGCGCGACGTGAAAATAAAATTATTTTTATTTTGTGGTATTAATGGCGTAAGGCTTTTCACGATTTATATTCATCGTAAGTTTGCAACTGCTTGTCTGTATTATCAAATAATATACAAATTCAGTTTTACCGATACATAAAACCGTAGAACCAGGACAATTTTATTAAGGGCGAATAAGCTATTGGGGAAGTTGGTGTAGAACGGGGTCCTTAAACTTTGTAGTGTAAAAATGACTTTGTCTAAGAGTTAATTTTCCTACTTTTATAGACTATATTGATTAACTTGTTAGTTACATACGAGATAAGACATTTTAAAGAATTCAAGTAAGTTTTATACATTTTCATATTTCTATAAAAAAGTACATTTTGCCCCATTCCACTCCATGTATGGAGTGGAACGGGGTAGGTGCATTAAAGTGTGTGTCGTGATGTTGATATTTATTATAATAATAATGTTAACACAAAAAATGAAAATAATGTTTTAAGGATATAAAGTAAGAAAAAAATAACATTTGAAATAAGTAATTCACATAAATGTGTCCAATATTCATCTGCAAAATTCACATTCAAAATTAATTGTGTCGTCCTCGCTGTCGATATCGGCACATGCATTGTGAGCCCATTTATGACAAACACTACACGAAATCCAACTATGGAAGCTGAATTACCATATTTATCATTACAATACAAGCAAGGTGTATCAGCGTTATCTTCAGAGGATTCTGATGAGTTAACTACTTTTTTTTCTTCCCATTTTTTTACTTTGCTGAGTCTGTTGTTTTATTTTGATTTTTACAATCTTATTTTTGGGAACCTCAATTTCTTTTTACTTGACTTTTCTGTTCTTTAACAGTTCTTTGTTCGATGACTTCCTCAAGTTCATTTTTGTATGGCGTCGACGTCAGAATGGCAGTCTTTGCTCGCTTCTTACTAACACTTTTAGATGAAATTGCAACATTTGGTATGGGTAGAACATCAGAAGAAAAGGCATAAAGGAAATCTTTTGTGATACTTTTTGAGAAGCCATTTGAGGTAACACAACTTTGAGACAGGTGCTGCTGCAAATGAAGGGTAGTACTAATATGTCTCGGAAGAGTTCGATCTCTGGAACAAATGCGGTTGCTCCTCAAAAGTGTTAGTCAATTCTTCTTATGCTGTAGGTGTTGTATTTTGCACTGTCGGTGTTACAGTTTGTTTCAAAATAGACTTTGCTGTGAAGCTTTTTCATTTTTTTCTACACGTTCGTTTTCTTTTAAAACATCTGTCGCATCAGAAGGAAGATAATCCCGTTCTTTTTTGCGTAATTTATCAAATCAAGGCTCTTAGTGTGGCTCGCATGACCATCCAAAAGTAAAAGTGCTGGCTTCTTGCAAGTTGCCCAAGAAAACGTTACAAACTCTCTAAACCAGTTCATAAAAATGTCTCCATTCATCCAGCCTGTACAGCCCAGTTTCACTATAGATCCCAACGGCAAACCAAGCTCAAATTCTTTTTGCATCTATTTTCTTGGAAACACAGCTAGAGGCGGCATATAAGCTCCTGAAGCCAAAAAGTATAATTCAACCGTTACTGTCTGCTCCCGTTCTGCAAAAGTGACTATTCCTACCTGACGTTTTCCTTTTGATGGCAGTATTATAACCTTTGGGTTAACAGTAATTCCCGTCTCGTCACAATTATAAATTCTGTCACCAGTTAATTTATATTTGTCGACAGTTTTGTCAAGCAAATTGAAAAACTGAAACACGACGACTTTGTTAAAGCCCATTGCCCGAACCCCAGAAGTGGTTTCTGGTTTTCGCAGTGATATGTTAAGTTGTCTTTTTAAGAACCCTAGGACCCAGGCTTTTCCAGCGAGATGGATTTTGGACTTAAATTTTTCACTACATTTATTTCGAAGGGCGAGTTGGTAGGCCAACTTTCTCAAATCCGTTACTATTAAACCAAACAATTGGACTTCCGTGTTTATCAAGTAGTCTACTAATTGCTTTTCTTGTAACTAACTAAAAACACATCTGAACTTGCCTAAACACTTATCAACTTCAAAACTGTCTCCTCTTCTCTTCTTCTTAGTTAATGTGATCTGCGGTATATTAAACTGTTGGGCAGCTTTTTTTTATCCCATTTCCCAATTAACAATTCCCTGGACAGCATGCTCTATAGCCTCCGTGGACCAACTTTGTGTAGTGGTTTTTCTTTTGTATATATGGGGCATTGGAAAGAAAATCAGTACTTATTGAAATGATTTTTTTAAAAACAAAACTGAAACATGGTACCCCACTCCACCCCTTACATTGGTACCCCATTCTGACTCAAGCACCATTTTTTTTCAATTGCGAAAATATATGCTTTAACAAACGATTGCTAACAATTCTATTGAATAATGATATTGCTAAAAGACATCTTTTTTAGCCAGTAAAATACTTTGCATCTTAACGTTTATTGTAACATACTTTACCGTGCTTTAAAAATCACGAATAATTGTAACTAACACCGACGCACACACAACATCAAGCATAAACTCACACTAACATACTGTGACGCACCGTTTTTATTTTTTGAAGACATCTTGCGGACAAGATAATAAATTTAAAATGCAATGAAGCGAAAATATGTAATTATGTTAAAATTTTTTTCGAGTTCAAGCAATGACTAAAATTCTCTTACCTGGATAAATTATTCCAGTGGCGTGTGATCGTCTAGTTTAATCTACTTTCTTAAATTAAAGGTTTTGGTATTTTAAACCTGGTATTAGGGAATATTTGGGGTTGTGCTAGTAACACTTAGGTTCTTTTTTCCAAGCGATGTACGGTAAGAAACAAAAAGCAAGCAACAAAATCTCCAAAAAAATTTAACTTTATTTGACACATTGAAATCTTTTCAAGACCGAATGTCGCATTCTTAAAGCTCAAATAAATAAAATTGCTTTCACAAGTATATTAGGCGAGGAAAGGTCGAACAATTGAGTTTCACGTCCGTTGACTGTCATATTTTTGCTGACTTTGTCGTGGTTGAGAGCTTTCTTATAACGGAAACAATTTTCTAATTACAATAAGTGTTAGAGCAAAAATGGAACTAACAGAAATTTAGCCAGATCTTGATTAGATATGGTAGATAATTAGATAAACAATTTATACCGCGTGATCCCTGGCAATTGCTTCTCACTATTCTAATTCGTTGGCGCGCATTTCGAACGCAACAAAAACAAACACTTACAAAATAGATTTTACCCGAGTTTTATAGCGGTTCACAGAGCCTCTGCTTCTGAGATTATGACACGATTCGAGCTATGTTGCCACACCCTTTCAGATGTAAAAGTTTCAAAGTGGAGATTTCACCTTTGGAAATTTGCCTCCACAGTTTACAAACTGGACTTTTTCAACAGTTTGTCGCGTTCGCGATACCCTGTCCCTGTCATATCTAAAGAAGACTTACAGCAGACTGGACTCGCAATAAAACATATCGCGACGCGCAATAATTAATGTTTGGACTCAATTCTTTAGGTGATCTCAGCGTAAACTTTCGGCGCAAAAGAAATAAAACAAATTTTAAAAGCAACACGTCAATTACCAAAGACAAAACACACAAAACAAAATTATATTAAACTTGCTCTCACCGTTTCCAACAGAAAACAAATGTTTAAATGTTAAGATTGATAATTATTCTCAATCTTATCGCGTTAGACAGTATCTCAATTCATCGCATCTCTCATACAATAATCGAATACACTTATAAATGCACATTTAAATAAATTTAACTAAATCTCTGACCTTTTTATGTGGCGCCTATTCCTTGATTGTAGACCAAGTACCGCGACTTTTTAGGTCTTGACTGGGCGCACGTTAACACTCACTTAATAATGTGTCACTTAACAGCTAACAAACGATCCGAAGCGAAAAATTTAAATTAAAATCTATATAACATAAAAATAAAATTGAAGTTAAACAAATTTTTCTACAAACATCTCTGAACACTAAATTATAACACTTTACACACCGAAAAGGTTTAAATTAAAGCCCGTAGTTAATTCAGTTAAGTTAAGTAAGTAACTCTTTTCGCGAGACGTGATCAAAAAGAAACTCCCGTATGCGGTCCGCAATCGAATCAAAAATCAATCAATAATCAATATCCACTGTTTTTCTTCGCGTTAGGGTTTTTAAAACTTTTGTTTAAAACTTTTCCTCCTTCCTTGTGCGCAATTTTGACTTATTTCTAAAATCGCCTTTTTTGATTGGTTAAGTTTTCAAACCATCTCAGTACCAAATTTGCCAATTGGCTTTTCTCCTTTACTCATTCTCTCGAAGGCGGCGTTACCCCCTTTTCTACCCTTAAGCTATTACCACGTCGGTACTAGATGGCGCTAGGTATTTCAACTGGAATAAATTTTACCGATTTCGCAACTTGCTTTGTAATTAACAATGAACTAAGGCGCTACTGACTATAAACATGCATTAAATAGTTAAACTTTACTTTAACATAGATCATAGGTTCAATCTTAACCCATCTATAACGCTAATAATTTTTACAATTGGTTGCCTGTTTATACAATTTCAATCTTTAAAATGTTTACTCAAATTTCGTTTTACATAGTTTCGTTCTTTACATTGAAAGCGTTTATGACTTAAACCAGTGATTACTGATAGTTTTACTTATAAAAATTGGAAAATTAGACTTAATAAATTATTATCTTGCTTAAACGTATTTCATAATCTAAACATAAATTAGGGGTTTAGTCGAACATGTGCGTTTCGGTCGAGTTCTTTTTGATGATCATTGCGGCCTTTTTCGGTCAAGAGTCGCTTTGTCGCTTTTGTAATATTATACCAGGCATCTGAAACTGTTGTTTTTGTAAACCATGTCTAAATCGAAACCGCCCCATATTGAAATGATTTGCTTCAATTTCTTAAGACTTATTCCCACAGCGGTGAAACGAATCAACATATTAGCCTGCAGAATATGGTGGTTGTATGTTAGCGGATTAACTTGTCACCTTCGTCTCGATTCACTGATAACAAATAGTTTTTTTTCTGGACATATGTGGTTACTTCGGCTTTATTTTATGACGTTCTCACACTGTCGGTCCGTTTCAATACCAGTAAAGCCTGAATCTTAACTAGCGCCGACGCATAAAGAGGTGGAAGGCAGTCCCTTCCAAGTATTTATTATGGTACAGCGCTGACATATGTAAGATCGTTTTTAGCAGCGGTACCCTGTTCCATCCCGCTGCCCCGTTCCACCCCACGTTCCTCTACTGAGATTAAGATTCGAAAGATGCGTTCTATACAGAACACTTTATCCTTCTGAATTTAAGTAGATATAATAAGGATAAAGTTATTCTCGCTTCCTTTGACAATTGTATCATAGATTGTATGGTTTTGAGTAACCATAATATATACGAACTGGCGTTCCTTTAAATGGCTGCTAGAAATTTAGTTTTGTTCACTTTGGATGATGAATATGATATGTGCGAAAATATAGCAGTACTAACTCAACGGAGAGCCAAAATGTTAAAAACAAGTAAGAAAATATATTTTTTAAGTGAAATTTGCAATAAATTGTTGTAGACCAAATTATTTTAAAGAGTATGCAGATGTGGACCTCTTCACAGGTTTTCGTATGCAGTAAACAACATGCGAAATGTTATTAAATTTAATTCGAGAGTCAATTAAATCTCGCACAGAACGTAATAATGCAATTCCACCAGCAACTACACTGCTCTTGACCTTAAGATTGTATGCAACTGGTAACGTGCTTATAGGTTTTCATTCGTAAATTTGAATATTCCTTTTTTGTCGTTTTCTTAAGAGAATCCCATTTACTTCGTAGCATTCTGCTGCCCTACCTGTGCCGCATACAGCTATTTTACACCACTCGGCCTTTTTGGCAGCATTAGATACGTAGTCCGTTTATTTGCATTCTATAAATGATGTAATCCATCACACCAATAATTCTAATAATAATAATCACAGGACACAACAAAATACTTCACGAAAACAACTAAAACGTTACTGATTTCCCACCGAACTGTTAATTTTCAGTAGAACTAAAATGTGTTGCAAGACAACTACCAGGCGATTATTCTAAGAATAATTATTCCTTTCTTGTCCACGCATTGTAGAACGCTGTCACGGACAAAATTAAGTATAAATTGTTCCATGGTTTAGACTTGCTTTGTAGAACGGCCCTTAAAGAAGTAACTCCTATAAACGTATGTTAGTTGACTTTATACTAATCATAGAAAAGGTATTTACATAGGAATATATTTTTTATTACCGAAACAAAGTCTAGATATTAGATAAATTACACACCAAAATGCAACTACTTTTGGTTTTAATTTCCCCATTCGTGCGTAATTTAAAATTTGGTTAAAACCTAGTTTTCATTAGTGTAGTTTAGGCTTTAACTTGCCATCTTCTTGCTCAATGTTAATATTAGCATAGTTTAAGTGATTTTCTTTGTTGTAGAGTTTGAGATACCTGAAAATATGATGCCTCATAAGCAGTTGTCTAAGAGGCGTAAGTATGAATTAACGAAAAAATCTTCAGATGGTTTTTTGGAACACATTAAAGCAGAACTTGCTTCCAAAAAATTCTATAGAAAAAGTGGTTTGAAAATGATACTCCAAATTTAAGTAATATACGTAATGAAAATCTAATTGGAAATCTCTTAACAAATTTTTTTAATGAAAGTCATTCCTAGAATCATTGTGTGGAAAGTTTGAATGCAACTTGCTCTATAAATTCCGAGTCGTTTGAATGAAATATTAAACATTTTAAAAAGACATGTCACAGTAAACTGCAACTTAACTCTAGAACATTTTTATCAACTCCAAGATCGGTGCTATTAAACAATTCGGTTTGAGAAAATGTATTTATTTTGGTTTAAAAGCAGCATTAATAAAGGTATTGAAAAACCATATAATTCATAATAATGCTTCTACAATTTGTTTAAATTTTAATATTGATGGATTGCCCATAGCCAACGACACCAATAAATGTTTTTGAGTCAAATTATTAGTGGAAAGTCAAAATCATTTATTATTTCACTGTACGAAGGATTTAGTAAACCACACGAGTTGAATGCTTTCTTGAATTTATTTGTATCAGAATTACTGGAGTTAATAACAAATAAATTAGAAGTTAATAATAATGAACTTGTTGAAGCTTTTATACGTGATACTCCGGCTGAAAATAGGGGTTTAATTTTTGCTTATATTCAATGTAGTAGACTGTATGTGGTTTATTTGAACATTTTAAAAATAAAATTACATTAGACGGTTGAGTCTACTACGCAACAACAACTTAACTCTCTCTCGATTCAACTCTGCGATTAACTACCCCAGCTTTAAATTACAAATCGTTCGTCATGCGCACATTAATTTATATAATTTAAAAAATATTTAAATACAATAAACATCGACAAAAACATTAATAACTTCTGTACCATCGCATACAGAATATTACGGTTGCAGCAAGTGTACAGCAAAGAAAACATGAAAACTGTGTGTTTTTTCTAGAAACTGAGTGACCACTTAAAACTGATGAGGTCTCGTACAAATCTTGAACATCACAAAGAACAGAAATCAATTTTAGAAGATTTTTACCACTTGATATGATAAAATGTTTTCTATTAGATTATATGCATTTGGTATGCCTGGGAATTGTTAAAAAAATAATTGATATCCGGCATGGAAAAGAAAAATAGGATTCTAAAACATTGAATTTAATTTTTCATATTTTGAAAAAAAATGTCTAGATCTTATGAAAAACGCAATGTCACTTACAATATTCATAACAAATATATAATCAAATACAGGAAATCGGTTATACAGATTTATTAACTAAACAATATAAAAATAAAAATCTAATTTACTTTCCAAATTTTAAATTACATTAAGTAAAAATGGACATAATTTTAGAATCTTGCAAAATAATGAAATTTATATATTCCTAAAGCAGATATTTCCAAAAAACAATTTGTAGCTCTCAAAGTAAACAAGCTTTTGACTTTATATGAAAGACCACTCAATAATTTCTGATTATACATTATTTGTCAAGTGTTTGTGAACGTTTCATGTCCCTGGTTATATTTAAATTTGATTGATTCACAATTTCATGTTTCATTTTATTAATTTTTTTCGTGTATAAGTTACCGTAGTGCCTATGTTCAGGATTTATTGGATAGTGCCACTGTAATCTATTTGTGCAAGTTCTTTTATGCTAAAAAAATAGTGTATTAGTTAGTTTGTGTAAATCTTATATTATCTAAGACTTACAAATTTTAATAAATTTTTTAGCGGCCTGATGAAGTGCTCACGTGCAGCACGAAACGTAGCCTTAAAAATAGCATAAAGTGGTTTTCTTGCCTCTCCTAGAACAAATATATATTGTGCAATGAAAGACCATGTAATTCAACATTATTTGGTGCTGGAATATTGTCGATTTCTTCAAATGAAGTTTGTATTGAGTTTGAACAAATTTCACAAAAAATGGTTGTTTTACCATATAAAGATGATTTTGTTGTAACTCCAATACTACACACATTAGAATAAATACTGTAAATACTTTTTCTTTTACTTTTAGTGCGTATAGATTAATCATGTTTTCATTAGAAATTTTTATTATTGTAAAGTATAATTTATTTTAATGTTTCGAAAAATGTTTCAAGTAACTGAATTTCACTCTGGAGAAGTAGAAGTGGTTCCGTATTTTTTGCTAATTAAGATTATATATTCACATTTTTTATTTTATTTGTAAAACAATTTTAAGTATTTTGGTTTAAAACATATGGGAGTGTGTATGCCAGAAAAGGTTTCGCTCTAAAGCCAAAATGGAAAACATATCCTTGCATAATTCGGTGCAATAGTAAATCATTTGGTAGGTTAACCTTTGTTTAATTTGTATTAGTAGTTTATAGCGTGAACAAATTGTAGAAACTTTTGAAAAAGCGTTGAATTGCAAAGTATTATTGAACCACACAGACTCTTCATCATGTGCTTTAATAGACTCTGATAATGAAAGTAGTGAAAAACCAAGAGAAAGATAGGATAATCAACATTCTGATTATGAATATTATCACGATGAAGGTATGAACGACATTCCTGATATAAATGATTACAGCTTATCTAAAACGCTTACTCCTCTTCCGAAAGCATCTGTCATCAGCAACTGAAGATCCTGTAGGAAATAGTGTTACTTCTGCTGTAACAGAGCTAGATATTACTGGCTTATTTGTTCCACCATGTAAATGTAATGGTAATTTGGAATGTAATATTCGATTATTAGATTGCTGTTTATTTTATTTCTTTTCGAAACAAAAGATTCTCCTCTTGATGAAATTTTTAAAGTTAAAAATGCAGTTTGATTGCAACAGACGTTAAATAGGTAACTGTTCTAGTTTTTCATTTAATTGTAATTCCAATTTTGTTTCAGAACAGTTTATAACAAAAATGAAATAGGGAATAGGATACACTTAAATACAAATTATGAGCTTGAATAAACAACAAAAACGAGTAATAGACCCTTTAAACAGTATTTACCCCTTATGTCTATAAAAGACATTACGATATGTAGTGAGATAGAGAGAAAGAAAAATTGTAAGTATTTATGAAAGTTTAATAATAATTTCTATTGACAAGCTGTGATTACAGAGAAGCAAACTTAGTATGATTGGTGGTAAAGATGCAAAGACAGTGTTGAATAATATTATCAAACACTGCTTTACAGTTGAAGCACAGCGTATGTGTAACTAGAGTGTCGCTATAGTTAATTTCAGCTTAAAGACATAAAACTCATTTTAATTATGATTAAAATTGTGTGTGATAATAAACAATGTACAAAAGTAAAGATCGGATTAAGTCCGAAAAAAAGTGTACCATCACAACAATAATATTATTTTTTAATATTTTGTGACAAGTAAGAATTTCATTTTTTTAGTGTAATTATGTAGTATTAGTTATTTTCATTTATATTACATATTCAAACATTTTTTTCGAAATAAAATATTTTGATATTAGAAATAAATAAATTATATATTGCAAAAGTTTACGGTTTTTAAATTAACATGTGCATGGCGGATTCATTATACTTTAATTATTAAATTTCTTTACAATAATTATTTAACTCTAATATATATTATATTTTTAAATTTTTATTAGTTATTAATTTCTACTTTATCAATAACTAAAGATAATCATTACCCTTTAAAAATGTCAATGATAACTTGATATTTTTCAAGTCTGATGATGACCTAGTTATTACGATAGAAACTAGTAACTAATATTTTAAAAATATATTTAAGTGACATTATTTTAAATAATTATTATTTAACATTTTTGCCACGATTCTCTAGTATCGCTTACGTAACGTTTTTTTGTGATGTTTTGGTCAAGATTCTTTTTATCGTTTTCGTAAAGATTTTTCTGTGATGGATATGAAGTGTCGTTTTCGTCACAATTTGGTTAAATTTAGCGCAATTTGGTCACTGCCTCAGTCACAAATTCTATGCATATTCTAAATCAAGATAACGTAAAGTTTAATCACGACCGTCAACTTTTCTGTGAAGATTTTGTAAAGAGTTCTTACCTAGGTAACAAGGTTGATTGATGAAGGCAAAACGATACATTTGGTCAGTATTTTTCGATTTTTGACAAGGTTTATAAGATTTATTTTATTTTCCTATACAAAGATTCACTGACAACGCCTAGCGCTTTGTTTGGCGCCTGTATCAAAAATCCCTAAACCATGTGCATCAAAAATGTCTGTAAATAATAACGGTTGGCTTTTACAACAATATTTTACTTACACTAAATTTAGTAAAGTTTAGAGACATTTGGAGCAGCTTGAATCTACATACCCGGAAGTGTCACATCCAAAACAAGAAATATTTAGCAACAATGATTTATCCATTAACTTGGGCGGTTAATTTTTGACACTCATCGGCTTTGTATCCATGCGCTTTTCATTATATTATTCGCATATTAATTTTCCCTTGTTTTAATAATTATAACAATAATGTTAAAAATTGTATACGTTAAAAACAATAATGTTTCCTTTTTAAAAGTTGAATTAAAATTATATGCATACACACCTACTCATCAATAATAAATGTTACAAAATTACGCAAGAAAAATTATGTTATAGCACAAAAAATCAAAAAATAATAGAAGCAGAATCGAAAATGTCTTCCATACTCTAAAGTAAAAGTAGGGAGAATATAATCTTAATCTCTTTACCTGTATAATAAGATAATAAGAAAAATTGAAAGTTCTAGATTAAATTGTTATTAAAAAAAAAGTAATAAATATATATTCAAATTTAAAAAAAAAAACTATTGTAGGTATTTAAAATTTGATGTATTTATCATAAATGTCGAAACTTAATATTTTTTTATTTTAATAATCAAATAATGCTGAAAATGATTAATGACATTCTTGAATTCAATAAACGACTGCTAATAATAAAATTCTGAATATTCGTCGTATTTTTCCAATAAAGTACAAGATATCATTGACATGTTGAATTCTTTTCAAATTGCTTGCCTTATCTAAAACTATTCTAACATTTTTAACATGTTTGTAAAACACATAAAGTGAAAGTTGCAATTACCTGCGCTTTTGTTGGATGAGGACCGCCTTGAAATTCTATTGTGCCATAAGCGTCCGTTGCTGTAGCTTTAGTGTGTTTTGAAGGAAGCCAAACTTCGCTTGGAATAGTTTCTGATGTTGATGATGGCACATGTAAAGTACTCAAGCGACCACAAGAACATCTGCAATAAAAACAATCATTAGATGTGATATATTAAAAGAGGGTTTGTAAATTACAAAGAACAACAGCTTTTACGCTAACATTAAGATAGGTACGAAATATTCCTGATGTAAACATAATTTACATTTACAGCCTTTGTTTCGATCACTTGAAAATCTACAGCTATCGCTGGAACAAAACGGAAAAGCGTATTAATACTAATTTTCAAGTCTCCTACAAGACCAGTTAAAATCGAGTATTACTAAATAGTAAAAGAAAAAGTGCACGTAATTAATCTTTTCGTGCTTATGATATACGGTGTGTGTGTGATTGTAATAACGTTTTATATCTAGCGTTGTAACAAAGATAATTGAATTTTATTTAGGCAACGATATGTTAAATTTTTTATCTACATAGATGCAGAAGAATTCCAAAGGTATTTACTATATCGTTTTAATAATACTTATTATATTCAGATAAATTTACCGATCATTTTAAATATAAAATTAAAATGTGTACTAATTTACAACCGTCGTCTGAATATATTTATTTACAAAAGCTCTCACTGAACAAAATATCATTTTGTGCACGTTCGAATCATTGATCTCTATGGACAATGTTTCGGGTAAGTCTAATTGCTACGCTAGGTAGTTGAAGAAGCTACTATAATATTTTCTTGTTTTGATGTGTTTTTTTACTTCTGGGATTCGTTTAACGTGCTGTAATCTGTAATAGGATTGTTCGGAGAGGTGTACAGCAATCTAAGCGTACCTACTGATTTGTCGCCCATTTTTTTTCCTTCTATACTTTAGTATTACACCGCAACTTTCCGACAACTGTTGAGCTAGTTGTAGATCTCCCAAACACAAGCAACCCCTAACAACATTAATTCTCATTACCAAATATGATCTCTAATAAACCAATTAATTGGAAAATATATATTTAAATGATTAACGTTTATTCTTGCAAACATTCACATATACATTTTTTTTATGATACCATATACCATTTTTGTACACAATATAACAATTTGTAATAGTTACCATTATGCTAAAAACGAATGAAAAGATTTAACCTATATACCCTAAAAAGGCATACTTAGAATTGTAAATGCAAAAAATATAATTCAACGTTGGCACGCAACACGATAGGTGACCTATATGTATAATAAAAACTACATAATTATACAAAACTATAATTAAGACGTTTGATTAGATGCAGTATAAGTACGAGTACAAGTGACAAATTTGTAATTTATTATATATTAAATAAGAAGTCAACTTATTATTACACAATGCGTGAGGTATAAATAGATTCTATTTTTATTATTTGCATACTAAATTAAAAAAAAACACTGTTTGCATGTGTATATATGTGTATGTATACGATAATAAAACTATATTATATATTTAGTTTCTTATCCCGCAAGAAAGTATTTAAAAAATTAAATAATGTACAAGACTAATTGCTGAGTATACAAATGATAAGAATAGTAATACTAGACATGCCAATAAATCTAAAGTAAACCATGAAGAAAATAGGCCACTTTTAAGTATTACTTTTAAAATAAATAGAAACTGGACAGCGGCAATGTTAATAAAGTGCTCAATACATTTAAAAGTGACTAAAACAAGA
The DNA here is from genome assembly GCA_035610365.1 of Aquatica leii. Classification (NCBI taxonomy): domain Eukaryota; kingdom Metazoa; phylum Arthropoda; class Insecta; order Coleoptera; family Lampyridae; genus Aquatica; species Aquatica leii. The sequence continues at coordinate 56,808,489 of CM069432.1, forward strand.
TCGGTAAGAGCCTGAGGTTACAGCTAGTAACGTAAATGTACTATCCAAGATTAATTTCCGAATCCGTCGAAATTGGTCATTTGCGTCAAAATAAAAATTTTGAAAGAAAAACGTCTTCAACAATGACCTACTTTTATTAGCTATGTTTTTGATCTGCGCATCAAAATAATCGTAAATTCATGTAGAAAAATAGAAGTACATTTGAATGAATTATAAAAAAATTGTGTTCACAAACACAAATCACAAATATAAATCAATAAGCAATAGTTGAAAAAATTGTTGAAAGAAAAAGGTAAACATCGTAATATACTTACAAAAATATATAAGAAAATTAATTTTCTTTTGACCAAAAATAAGAGTGTATTAAATAGTTATGAGTGTGAATAAAATAAATGTCTGGGAAAAACATAAAAGATTATATAACTTCTCTTGTATTTTGCTCTGACAGACCCCGTTATTTAATAGCCCGAAACCTTGCATGAAAATTATTAAAAGTAATATTCCAAAGATTTAATATTTTTAAACAAATTTGTGCATCTTGGTAAATGTACCGACATGCGTCTGCCGTCTGTAAGTAGCGGCGTTAATTCAGGAGATGGCTGTTGAATGAACCGTTTTTTGTAAATAAAAAACGGCGTTATTTCAAGGTGAAATTTTAAATATTTCTTTTGTTTTTAGTTATAAATACTACAGTATTTTCGAAATTTTAGCAAACGGCAAATGTGACTAAAACAGCGGTAAACAAACGGCGATTTCCAACTTGCTGTTTGCGCACCATCTGATCGGAAATAAAAATCTCTACACTTTTTCAGCAGATGGCGACATACAGGTGGCAGACGCTTATCTATCCGGTGAAATTTCTCCCCATATGTTTTTCTCGATAAACAACCGGAGTTATTCCATGCTAAAACTTGGAATGTTTGTTTTCTTTTTGATTATATATACTACCATACATCAGTTTTAGAGCAGACGGCGGCGTTTACGATCATATGGTACAAGCAACAAGATGGAATATCGCTGTTTGTTTACCGCTTTTTGGTCACATTTAAGTTTAAAGCTTCTAAAGTTTACGTTGTAATAATTGGCGTATAAATAGAAAAGTTGCGACCCAAAATGCAACGTGGATGCTGCCACCAGCTAATTTTCATAGAAAAAAGTTTTTACAAAAGTAATTTACATAAAAGCTACAGCGCCAGCGTAAAAAAAACCTAAAGCTACCTTCAATTTTTACTAGTATTCATAATAAAATTAAAGAAAATACAAACAGACAATTTACGAAAAGTTAAAGAACATCAATCCTAGCTTTTTATTATAGTTATATTTTTTTCTGTATACCTTATTTTTTTCTTTTGATTCCCAAAGATACATGCGCACACACATTACTATCGCTTTTAAATTTATAATCCTGTCAAACTTGATCATTTAAAATTTATTTTTTTTCAATATTCATTTTCACAATCATCATCTAATTAACTAAAATACTATGTGTGTTAGTAAACCAAAAGAATTATTACGCTTTTAAAATCTAAGTAACTACAAAGGGTAGATATAAGGGTAGATGGTACAAAGTGCAAATGTTGTTTTATTTTTTTTTACTTTTCATGTTGTGCTTGATATGTACTAATTTTACTTTCGTGATTCGCTATTATTATTATTAATGTTACTTTTAATTTTAGTGTAGTTTATAATTTATTCAAATATGAAAAAACGGAATAGATATGGAGTAAATGTAAAACCACTTCTCAAACCTCCGGTGTCAGTTTATTTTGATTTCCCAAGGCGGTTGCAAGATAATTTATAAAATTGGCATTACTAGAAGTCGATTATTTATACTTTTTGTGTGTTAACTAATACTATGTAATTGATTCGAATTATGTACCTGCGAAGCTAGAATAATGCATGTGGATTCACTGCAATCAGTTCGCTGTTTATGCTTCGATCAATGTATCGGGTGTGTCATCTTCACCTTGATTAAAAAGTGTACAGTTAATCAAATGAGATGAGATGGCTTCTACAATATAGTGAACCTTTGTAAATTTCAGAACCAGGCAAAACCAAATGAATTATGTTTATGGAAATTAGGTTTTTAAAAAAAAATTTTTGTGCAAATATTTTGGCGCCATCTAGATGCATTTTAGCAAAGCACCGCCTAGTAGTCGCCATATTTGATTTAAACTTGCGTATTCAACTTCAAAGGTACCGATCAAAGCTGTCCCTAATGAATGTTATTTATACTGTGCTCAAACTTTACCAAAGAAATCTAGAACCACATCTTAGCAATTCGAGCTAATCGCATATTTAATAAAAGCAAACACGCGGTTCCGCGCAGTACATAAAGGCAAAGTCGTGTGGTGCACGACGGCGCCAAAAAGCCTCAAAACTCAAAAGTAAAAAAAAAGATAAAGCAACAAACAACATTGTCAAAACAAAATTTATAATGATAAAAAAAACAGTAAAGAATTGCTAGCTAATACATTGTTTTTTTATTTGTTTATTTTTTTATTTCTACTCTTTGAGACGAGGGAACCGAATTACTTCTCGAAAATAATATATTTTCCAAATGAGAGTACGCAATAATAGCATTTATTCGATCGAATACGTAACATGATAACATAAATTGTGTGAACTCAAACAAATCTGATTTTATTCATGTTTGAGGTTAAAATTTGGCTTGCAACAAGCCAACGAAGGAACAAGTATTTATTTCCTATCTGAGCTTGCAATGTACAAAACTTTATATATTTAAACGCTGCATCGGTAGCGATTTCATTGATGCCCGATCGATTTTTAACTTAAAAGATATCTGCTTTTGAAACTTTAGTTTTTTGTAGTTTTACAGACTTTATAGTAATGTGTTTTTGTTGTGAATTAAGGTAAGTTCATCTAAAATTTATTTTTTAATTTAGATTTATTAAAACATTAAAAGCCAAAAACTTGCAGCTCAAAAATCCTTTTATATTTGATTATATAAACATCATTATTAATTGAAATAAATTCAAACAGAATAATTGATAAGCACTAATATTACTATTTATAAAAATTTATAAATTTTGAAACTTGAAAGAAGTAATGTTGAGAAAATACTTTCGAGTTTGAGTTTGAGACGTCGAAACATTTCCATTTTTTATGAATAATTTGTCAATTTGTTTACTTACGTATTAATTTCTTTACAGTATACAAGATGTCAGAAAAAAAGAAGAAATTGTCAATATTACGCATTTTTTTTCAAAACCCGAGTCCACTTTGCCAAATATTAATAACAACAATAATATAGTTGAATCCCAATATTCTGAACCTGTACTTGAAACAAGTATCAGCAGCAGACAAGAAATTGATCTTCTAGAAAACAATCCATCAACATCTTCAAGTTTCCGCTTATAATGAGAAAACACCTTCAAAAATTGCTAGAACGGAAAATATCAGTCAACTTTTGAAAGAAGCGGCACTATAGCCAAAGAAACTAGGTCCTAATAATATTCAAGAATTAGTAGAATAGTTACTTTTTTACCGAATAAAGATAAAAGCGTTCTTGGTTGTTGTATTCCGAAACAAAAAATTTACTTTACTGCTTCTGTTGCAAAATTTTTAATGACAGCGATTTGAAATCTGTTCGCCTTAGTGATGAATCTGGTTACAATGACTGACTTGATTATGAATGTGACGATGAATCGATCCAAGACGAAGCTTTAAAGTTCAAAGTTGATTGTTTTTTTAATGCTCTAGATGTAATCATAGCATCACTGAATGAGAGATTCCAATTACTTTCTTCTTAATCTAATAATTTCGCGTTTTTATGGAATATTGATTCAGAATATTGTAATTCAGCTGTATTTATGTTGTTATTAATATTTGGCAAAGTAGACTTGGGGTTTTAAAAAAATACGTAATTTTGACATGGTTTTCCAGTTCTTTATCTTTTTTCTTTTATTCAGCAAATTTTGGTATCCAGACAACTTCTTCTGACATCTTGTATACTGTAAAGAAGTCAATACGTAAGTAAGTAACAAATGTTTCGACGTCTCAACCTCAAACTCGAAAGTATTTTCTCAACATTACTTATTTCAAGTTATTTCAAAATTTATAAATTTTTATAAATAGTAATATTAGTGCTTATCAATCATTCTGTTTGATGTTTATATAATCAAATATAAAAGGATATTTGAAAAGCAAGTTTTTAGCTTTGAATGTTTTAATAAATCTAAAATAAAAAATAAATTTTAAATGAACTCACCTTAATTCACAACACAAAACACATCACTATAAAGTCTGTAAAACTACAAAAAACTAAAGTTTCAAAAGCAGATATCTTTTACCCCATGCACCTTTTCACTTCGCTAAGTTAATTATCGATCGGGCATCAGGCAACAAATGATATGGTGACCGATGCAGCGCTTAAATATATAAAGTTTCGTACATTGCAAGCTCCGACGGGAAAAAAACGCTTGCCCGCTTGTTGACTCGTTGCAAGCCAAATTTCAAGCTCAAACATCAATAAAATCAGCATATTTAAAATGTTTTTGGAACGCCATCCTGTGGTAAAAATACCACGTATGATAATATAGAAAACTATAAATTAGTACGAAGGGTAGAAAAGTTGTCATTGGATTTAATGACAGCAAAAGTCAATGATCTATTGACAAGTGACGCTGTCAAAATCCCAACTATAAAATAGGTTAGAAAATCAGATTTATTTGAGTTCACACAATTCATGTTATCATGTTACGTATTACGTATTTGATAGAATAAATGCTATCATTGCGTACTCTCATTTGGAAAATATATTGCTTTCGAGAAGTAATTCGGTTCCTTCGTCTCAAAGAGTAAAAATAAAAAAAGAAACAAATGAAAAACAATGTATTAGCTAGCAATTCCTTACTGGTTTTTTTATCATTGTAAATTTTGTTTTGACAATGTTATCTGTTGCTTTATCTTTTTTTTACTTTTGAGTTTTGAGGTTTTTCGGCGCCTTCGGCGTGCACCACACGGCTTTGCCCTTATGTATGGCGCGGGACTGTAAGTGCCCACAGACGAACAACATTTTAAGCGATATCGTATCCACGAACAAAATCTGTCAATGCGATATGTCTGTTAACAAGTAACTGTAGACCCGATCGGTAGACCCAGTCGCTTAACGAACAAATTGCTGAAAGTCTGTTTCGGTGCAAACAAACGTACATACGCTGTCGTTGGTAGTTATTACTAAAATACATTTTAAATGTTATTAGTAACATCTTTCTGTTGTAAAATTTAATTTTTTACTCATTTTGTTCTGTTTTTTTAATTTCGTTATTAGTTTCTTTTACAAGTTGTACAACACATTTCTTTTTTTTGTAATTTACTCATTTTTAAGTAAGCTACGAACGACTGTCGCTAAGTATTTTACACTTCTTAAAGTACGAGGTTGCACTACGCGGTATGTCAACATTCAAAAAATTACTACTAACTAACGGTCCGTGTCGGTGAAGAAACTGAGCGTGAAAAATGAAAGATTGTGCATTTCTGTGTATAGACACTTTAAATTGAGTCGCTCGCAGACCCGGACGGCTGTCGCGGTTATCAGTCTTGGACGGTCGACATGTTACATGAGCTAGACTTAGCTTCCTAGAGGATAGGTATCAGCGTCAACATTTGTAAAACTAATTTCATGACAACCTTAGTTACTAAAGAACATTTAATGATAAATAATCAAAGTTTAGCACAAATATGTGTGCTCTTACAAATACCTGGACTAAACTGAGCAGAGTTAAAAAGATGAACAATTTTCTAATAGGCGACATTCTCATATACGTCAAGAAGGCAACACTCTAATAAAACAGACAGTGAATAGAATGTAAACCCCACAAAGAGCTATAGAAAGAGCATTGTTAGATTTATTTCTAAATGTCACTATGAAAAAACAAGTGTAGTTAGATTTTAAGCCTCAAATAGCATTGGGTCAACTACATAACCAGCATAAAGGCCGACAAATAGCCATCCAAACAAACGCAAGGTTATGTTCGGCAGTGGACGACCGTGCAAGCTGTTTGTTGATGATCATAAACACAGAGTTACGTATGAAATAAAATATTCGGGTCCAAGTAGTACGCGATAATTTAGGTGATATAAACTCACCAAATTGATAAAAATCGATTGTTTTGATTGTTTCTTCATAACAAGCAAAAAGCAAAAGAATACTCGTATATAAGATTATGTCAAAAAAAAATGTTTCAATCTTATATTGATAAAAAAGAAATAACAAACATTACTGCAGAAAGATTGTGTAAGTATAAAATACATTATATAATAAATTATAAGATGTATTATATCTTAAATAAAACTTTAGATGTCATAAATATTAATACCAAATTAAAATTGCAAAAGTTCAAACTTTTCATAGTACATAAAAAGCTCAACCGTTTAGGTACGTTGTAATATATTCTGGAACAAATTTTCTTGAGGTTATGTAGTATCATAAACCATAACAGTTTCCGTATGAGTACATTGTAATATAATTTACGGGATAACTGTACCGTAAGATAAAAAATTATTTTGGTAATGCAATTGTTTTCTAGCGCCTTACAAGAAATTTAACTTTAATTAAGCAAACAGTCATGTGAGAGTTGAGTAATAATGATAAAAAATATTTTTTATTTACGATTTTCATAACTGGTTAACACTGCTGTGAATCATGTAAAACATTTTAAACAAATTTACAATAAACATTTACAAAACATATTCATTAGCTAATATCGGCTGCAGCATGTAACTAGAGAATTAAGCTCGTACTATTACGACATCATAATAGTAATATATTTCCAGTATTATAGTGGTTAAACTCAAAGAGCTTATGTAGATAATTTACATTTTAGTTAGATAACTTACTTCGATCTAGATTAAGCAGCAATACATGGTCAAAGTACGTGATTATTTCACAACCAAAGTGTACTTAATTTAATTAATAGTAAGTTTCACAGAAATAATTTGCTTTTATACCCTAAAAGGTTTTACTTTCTAACTCAAAAATTGAAAAAAATGTAATTAGGCTTACAGAAGATACTGTAAATATTTTATCTTTTAATAAGGTAATCCCCCTATTTTATAATTAAAAATTGTGTAGCTAAAATTGTAGTTTTCAAAATGTTTTTACATTGGTGAAAATTTCTTAATATAGAAACGTAATTTTGAAATTATCGTTTTAAAATTATTGAAATAATAAAGCTTAAAAGATTAATTAAAAATCTATAACTCTATAAGAGTACACATTTAAATAGCCTAAATATAATTTGTGATTCAAAAAAAATATCGAAATATATTCAGTAACCTAATTATTTCATAAACCAAATAAAAACCCGTAAAAATATTACTTGAAACAAATATTTAAATGCATTATAATAATGAACTATATTCTTAATATGTATTTACTTTAAAATCTTGTAACAGAATCTTGTAGTATAAACACATTTCTTACACTAATGCAAACGCCTGCAGAATAACCTCACGCTTATTAACAAAAAATTATACAGAAAAAGTTTGTTTTTACTAAGGCACGTCAGTTTTAGAAACTCAATTATAGTTTTTAGTTTGTTGTAATTAATTAACTTCGTTGTAACAAATGTCTAATAAATTCCATATATTTTTTAAAAGAAAACTTTTCTGTTCGTTATTTTTATCCAAGTTCGTAGTAACAATAATTAAATACATTTCAAATTTTATAAACTACAAGGTTGCACAAATATAATAGTTATTTACATTACTAGATGCAAAAGTTAACTTTTCGATGCAAGTGCTTTTCAGTTTCAAAAACTACGAGCCCATGAAAGGGCTTTTGCAACTTGTAATGTATGAAACTTTTCATTCTCCCCTCAAAATTTTACCCTAAAAGAAATAATGTGGCTTGTTATGGATTTGTTTGAAAATTTTATTTGATTACATTTATCAAACAACGTACTTAATAATCTTTGAAGATTTGCTTGTATATTAGATCAAAGTGATTTCAAATGAAGAAGCCTCAAATATTGCGAGCAAAAGTTTGTTTCCGGACAAATCCAAAGTGCGGTACTATCAAGTTTACAAAAAGTTCACCAAATGGTGTGCAAGAAAGAACGTTTCCATAAAAACTAAAGATGTAATATTAGCGGATTTTTTCGAATTAAAGACATTGTCCCCTGCTACATTATGAACCAAAAACTTCATGCTGAAATTAACTATTTCTATAGAAAAAAACCACAACACATCAAAATTAAACCGTTTAAAAACATTTATAAAGGAAAAATAATAAATATCTTACTCAAAAGTTTCATGTATTTACAAACGATGAAATCATGAAATTTTCAAGTTTTTGATAGGAGTTTCTGACGACATATATTTACTAAAAGAATCTTACCGATGTTTTCTATATAGAGCATTCCGAATTGGGTACCTGTATAATTTAAAAGTCAAGTATGTGAAACATAAAAATGGTATTATATTGCTGCAAATTCTCGCTACACAAAACAATCTCCAAAATAGATTTCTAGTAACTGAAGATTCAGTTTCATTTGTACATCGTTAAATGCAACTCCGGTAAAAAAAAACTTAAAACGAACGCTTTTTTGATGGTTATAAAAGCGGCAAATGTGTTAATCAAATGGTTGGAAAACATGCAATCTCAAATATTTCTCTTAAAGTTTCTCAAAATTCTAATCCCAGATCAGTACACCTACACTGTTTTAAATATGTCTTCTACATTATTAGCAAATGCCTCATATTGGATTTAAAAAGACAGAAGGGGTGGAAATCGTCAACAGACAGAAAAAAATGAAAAAGAAATTTTATGAGCCAAAAAAGTTGCTAATAAAACTATACAAAAAAAATCAATACAAATTCATTAAAAGAAAACCAAGTAACCGATCACTTAGCATGTTTGACTTTCGCTTTCATTTTACTTGTCAAGATAGAAAGTTATAATTATATTTAAAAAAAATTAATTTACCAGAAATATAATGTTGGTGCTATATTTATTGCTAAATCTGTCAAATTTGAGATTGACATTAATCGAATTTCAAGATTTTTTAAATGACGTTTCCACGTGTCATATACTCGTGATAATATAATAATTGACTTTGAACACTTAGTTTTATGTGAATGTCTACTTTTCATTTTGCCGCTCTAGAGCTTCTTTTGCCCATTACGTAACTATACTAACAAACGAGTATTGACAATTGCGATGTTGGCAGCATAAAAAAATATCTTTTTCATTTTATTGATGTCGATCAAGAGTACCCTTTTTTAGTTGAAGGTTTAAACAGTCCAAAATTATTATTCTTGTATCTCTTTGTACAAGGTGTAAAAAAATAGCATTACTGTATTAGGGCTAGTTCGTCGCTGGCAAACTAAATAAGCCAAATGTGGGCAAAGCCTAGTAACCATCATATCATAACATTAAATTACACCTACTACTTAAGAAGATTTCCAAAGGCGTCCGTTATAAACCCGTATTTCCGTGGGAGAGTCGTAGGAAAAAGAATGCAAAAAAAATTTTTTTTGTGTCCTATCTGAATCCTGAAAATTTCCCACATATTCTCGGACACCCTGTATAACACAGAAAACAAAACAAAGAAACAAACGTTTTGTTAAGATTTAAACAATTGTTGTAAAACTATACGTTTGTAAAACCATTTAAAATTGAGAAACTGTTTTATACACTTCATTGATGAGTTTGAAGTATAATGATGTACTACGTACTTTTTTATTGTAATTTCTATTTATTCAAAATATCAAGAAAACGGTCAATCAAATAAGATTTATAATATAACATAAAAAATACAATTCTTTACACGTTTTGTAAGATAACGTAAAAAACGAATAGTCAGAGACATTTAAATTGTTACGGGGATTCATTGTTATTGGTTATTTAAATTAATAAAATTATTATTATGTCAACATATTTGATAATTAAGTATAAAAGTGGTTGTTTAATTTAGAGTATCCGTAGTTTAAAATGAGTTTCGCTTGATTACCTCAAACATTTCCTGAATGTTTTACATAGAAAGAGTAATGCTGAAAAAAAGTCTTTGCAAGGTTGTTTTATCCCAGATTTCAATATGGCTTTATAAATAATCCATAATTCTCGTAATACTTAATGTTACATGTTCAGATTTATTTGTTTTATAATACAATGTTTAAATTTCATCTAAATAATTACAGATATTGTACAAAAATTTATAGTTATTTAACCAACAAGGTTAGTAATGAGGGCGATTAATAATTGAGACTTTCTTTAGTATTGTCAAGATTATTAATCGCATATTATCATACGAGTACGTATATTATTAACTTTTGCATTCTTTTTATAATTTTACAATTTTACCAACTTAATAACTGATTAATTTTTTTATAATTGGTGTATGATTTTTAAGCAATGGGAAACGATCCCTGATAGGAATGCTACATAACATTACTATAACACCTACGTTTATTGTCATGGTTTCGCTTATATTTATTTTCTTTAATAGGTACGTTACGTCAATTAAATTTCAATTGGATTACAATTAGTTTTTAATATATTGATAATTAATACGTTTTTTTAGTTTTGTGCTATATATAATATGATCAGAAAATCGAAGAAAATCACACATTGAAATATTATCAAATGAACTATTTTCTTTGATAACGGTAAACAGATCGGAAGGATTTATAAAGCAAATAACGTAAGTGTTTATACATTTAAAAATAGTTCATAAATAACAAATTTGATATTAAGAATACAACTATAAGCTGACCAGGAAATCTACGGTAAAAACAGTGGTATTTCTGTAAATAAAAAAGTTTTAACAACGAATGTTTTAGTTTGTATTAGTTAATTGTAAGTGAAACTTAATTACGACGGATAACCAGATGTCATATACAAATTCTTACGACAATTAAGTTTGAGTACAAAAAATGCATTGTAGTATAGTGCTACCGCTACCCAATGATGCTTTAAAGAGACATTACCTACTTATAAATTAAAGCTATATTCATCTATCTATTATATTGCGGGGTTACCTTTGTACATTGCAATATCTACCTAATAACAATTTAAAAAAAGATACAGGTATGTACCACTCACAACTGACGAGAGATTCATAATCGTTTGTCGATAATGTATATTTGTGATAATATCGACCATAACATAACCTGTCATATTGCACTTTTCATAAATGAACAACACAAGCAGAATTTATAGTTTCAGTAACAATTAAATGATACTAAAACGTATTTTGTTTATGATTTACTAAAATAATACTATTGTTTACCTTATCACAAATTGGATCCGATAAGAGTTGGTACGGTGTTTAGCAAAGCATAGTCAGCAATGTTTTGCAAATTAGTGAAGATGTAAAAAAAATTGGATTCTCAGATGAAGAAGGTAATTTCGATGAAAATAACAATAGCTAAATGTTTTTAGTTAGTCTAAATTTTTTAAATACGTTTCGTTTTTGATATGTAAGCAAAGGAATTATACGATTATCACGACAACATAGTTATATTGCTTTGTACAAAATTTACATCATTATTGTTAAATAATAAAATTTGTTTATGATTACTGTCATAACTTTGATATTTAGGCATGTTTGGAAACTGCAAAGGAATGTCTTAATCATCAATAGTTTGTGTGTTCGTAATCCTCAGATCATGTAGACAACAAATTTATCACCTTAGCTTTCATTTTAGTAATCATACTACTTAACCTACAATTATTGTAAACGACACATTTCAGATTGTCAATTATAATAATGTACAGGTGAATTTTTCAGTTTACTTTTTATTTAAAAGGCCAACTAATACAATTTATATAACCTTATAAACATCTTAATTCACTTCAAAGATTTCATCGTTAAAAAAAAATTATGCAGTAATAGAAATTCGTTGATTGCATTGGTTCAAAGTTTTGATACATTATTATAAACGATCAACTTTTGTAAATCTAAATAGACAGCTTAAGCCCAATAATTTAACTAAACTTCTAAAAGTTATTGTTTAACATTGACTGTGTGCTTAGTTTTCACAATCAATCAAAACCTACTGCTTTCTAAATTTATGTGTATAAGAAATTTTGCCTTAAGAAAGTACCGAACGTGAAAATTTCAAACAATCAAACTAAATATAATTACTTGAAAGATTATTTGTATTATTACAAGAGGTACTTAAAAGTAACACTAGTTTATGAACATCGAGTCAATTTGTTTGTCAGCTTGCAATTGACATGCTTGAAAGTTTTAAAGTAATTACACGATGATTGTTCTAAATAATTTTAGTTCTAAAACTTTTAGTTTAATAAAATTATAAGGTGTTTATTCATATGTAAAAATAAAATTAAAATAGGTATTTTAAACAAACGCATCAACAAATAATAGAAATAAAAACTTCTCTCTACTGCTAGTGCAAATAATGTACGTTGATAAATAATGAAATTTCCTAGTTTACTTTGACGTCGCTTAATTCTTAATTGTTGTTTTAATGCGATAAACACAATAACAATGTTTTCAATTATGCTACATTGCTATCTAATTATTTACTTTTAAATTAAACATTTCAAGTGTACTTGATATATAACTCTAAATTAAATGTGTTGCATTTTATTAACAGCGATAAAATTAAACTCGCGTTTTATTAGCTATATGCTATCATATTGTAACGATTTTTAAAACTAATTTATTTAAAAGTAAATAATTACACGATCTAAAACTACACGAACTAATTCAATCTAAGGATATTTCATAAAAACACTTACACTAATTTATATATAGCACTATCACTTAGACAACGATAAAGTCCGCGGATAACTTTAGTTTAACACTTATTGTTTACTTTAAAGTCACTTACAAGGTTATACTCCGTATATTTATCTCGAACACACGCGTTAATCACTTATTTATTTAGACTTTAATAATCTTCTTAACACTGCCGTCTTCAAATTACTGGAATAACTGACTTATGATTTGTTTGTGCCGCATTTATACATTTTGTCCAAACGTTTGAGAATTTTCTATATCTTTCGGTGAACGTTCTGGAAATGTACAAAAACCTCGCGTAAGTTCTCAAACTAGAGAATAATTTCTTGAACGTTTCAATATGTATTCAAAAAATAGCTTCCTTGCGGTCTAATATAAAAAATTGATTTTAAATCTTTGCACAAAATTGTTTGCAACCCCATTCCAACTAAACATTTGAATACTAAATTTTTAATTTTTCAACCCATATCATAATTAATCATAATAATTAAAATGTGTTGATGAACTTCAACATATTAGCCATATTCATAGTCGATTTAGACCAGATTTAAACTTAGTCGTCCTATTAATTATTATAGGACGACTAAGTTTAAATTTGGATTCATAATTACTAATAAGTTAGACATCCAACACTCAAATAAATAAATAGAAATAAGTTTGTACTTTATTTATTTAATAAATAATAAATCAATGCAAGTAAGCGCACATGATTTATTATCATGCATAATTTCATAAGCCGAGCCTGTCGAGCCTGCGAAGCCTATAACGAATCTGAATTGTAGTACAAGTTGAAACCTGCATTGTTATTATATATAAATCCCGTGCAGCATACATTGTTGTACAGTCAAACTGAAAACTGCATCGATTGAAGTTGTAGTAGAAAAGCAATAATGGCATTAAAAATTGTGTAGGTACAAAGTGTATGTTTGAGGAAACGTTGTTGCAATGGGCAAATGGCTGTAAATATGCGATTCAGAAGAAATAAAGTCATGCACATGAACACTGAATTTGAAGCAAATTGTGACTAGTTTTCTAGTTAGAGATCGATAAATTAGCACTAATCTCTTACACCTAAGATCTGCTTATTAAACAATGTAAAACATGCATCGCATAAGATATCAATGCAAAAATTTATGAACAAGTTGGCTTCTGAAGTAGATATCAATTCGTTTCGTATACGCCAAATAAACCAAGAAAATATAGTTTCAAAATTTTGTGAACTCGCGAATCATAACCTGCCAAGTAAGCGACTGCCTATGACGTTTTTCTTCAATGTAATTAATGTTGCAGCACTAAATGCATTAATTTTTTTACCAAAAAAACATCCAAATTATTAAGCTGGTGACACTAAAAAACACATAATGTTTATAAAGCATTTTACAATATATAATAATGTAACAAATTTTTTTTTAAACTAATTTATTTAAACTACTAAAAATATGTTTTACTTATACTAGAAATATGTACACTTTTAAATTAACCGAACTAATTAAATCTAATAATATTTAATGAAAACACTTACACTAATTTATATTACTTACACGAAGATAAGATGTCCGCGGATAGCTTCACACACTTGTTTACACTAAAATCACGTACCAGATTATTCACGGTAGGTTTATCTTACACGCGTTAACGACTTATTTATTTAAACTTGAGTAATCTTCTTAACACTGCTGTATTCGCATTACGGCAATAACTGACCTACGATTTGTTTGTTCCGTAAATATACCTTGTGACAAAACGTTCCTGTATGTTCTGCATCCGTCGGTGAACGTTCTAGAAAACCTCGCGAAGGCTCTCGAAGTTGCGAATAACTTCTCGAACGTTTCAATAATATAAAAATAAAGCGATTAACGCGGAATTTATTTGAATTGAAATTCAACGTTGTGATAAAGATCCGGCAAAGCAACGCAGCAGTATTTAAGTTATTATCTAATGATTTGAATTATTCCTAAATCGACAGGAATAATTTAAAAACCGTTAGTAATATTGTGACCTTGATATCGTACGTGTAGATATTGCAGTAACATATGGCATAAAACAGCAGTTGCGATGAACTTACAAAGTAAGTGTTTCCCTCTATTAATTCTTAGTTTAATTAATATTCTTTCATTTTAGACACAGCTATTCAAAATGAACTGAATTCAGAAATAGGTTTGTTAAGGAAAAACGCTGTAATGTTAAAAAACCTTCTTATGATTTCTCTCTTTGTATAAATTTTGCTCAGTTTAAACTGCGTCGACAATACTGAATTTAGTCTTTCTTCCGTTAACGTCTACGGATTTGCATTTAGCAAACTAAAATTCAGCACGTGTTAACGAAATGCTCAGTTTAAAACTTTTAACTTAAGAATCTTGAAACATCCGTATAGCTGATGGTGTAAAACAGATAAGAATTCAATGGTTGAATGTAAAAGAATCGCGCCACGTAATAACTTTAATCATTCCTTTAATTACTACTAATTACTCCGTTTAGGAATTATTTTTAATGGTAGTTAACTACTAAATGCAAGAGCTCATGTAATCGTCGTTGCCTGCAGATTTAATTTAAATATATAAAATTGGAAGTTTAGCGCAGATTATATTGTAATTTCAAATGTAACCTACGCCGTATACTCGGGATACTATAGTGGTCTACTTATTGCTTTACTTTCCAGCTTTTTAGAACATGTTTATATACCACTAGCGCTAGCAGCAGTGCAAACATGTAAGTACTCTTTTCCTGTATTTAAAAGTTTTTAGTGTCGATTGTATCTCAAGTATACGCTTGCTGTCACAAGTAGTTTACGCTATTTTTTTTAACTAATATCTTTCGAATTATTGAAGTTTGAAGCTTGACTGACTGTGCGCCTTGCTTTTCAATTTGTATACACATTCGTAAGATTTTCAATCGTTCGATTTTTTAAAGCCTAATTTAATTAATTAAATTTAACTTTGGTACCGTAACTATCTTCTCGTATAGGGTGTTGCATAACTTGATATTTCAATATATCTGAAATTGAAATTACTGTGATATTGTTTTACAAATAGTTGTTTGACTTATATTTCTTGTTTTTAGACATTGATGTTGAAGTTTGTCTTTCTTAAGTGTGGTCAGGTGGAAAAGTCTTTTTCTCGTTTTAGTGGCGTTTTAATCGATTATAATCTACACGTTAAAATTCATTAGTTACTTTATCTACCCCCTCTCCGAAACTTTAAGCTGTCGTTGTCTTTCTTTGCTGTGGATTAAGTTACCAGTATTTGGCCAAATTTCAGCCGAGTTCGGAGCTTACGTTATACCGTAACAATGCAAACTAAATCTACTGCCAAGAACCAGACATAGATTTCTTATCCTTATTTGTGTGTATTTTAAATAAATGGTTTTTGTTAAGTTTTAACTACAAAACGATAAGTAGAAGCCGCAGTTACAGTCCAGACAGAATAACTTCGAATAGGAGTGACTAACATAACTCCAAGCACATCAAAACGATTAACAAAAAATTCCGAATCCAAGTCATCTGTAATTGACAAGACAATCGAATCAGTGCGTCAATATTTTATGAAATCTGCCGATGATCCAGATCTGGCATTCTGCGATTAAGTGTGTTAGAAAATGCAGCCTAATGCCAAAAAACATTTGAAGAAGTATGTATTAGAGCATATAGTCAACGTTTATTTAGAGAATGAAAGGGCATACATAGTAAAAATTATACACAAGTCTTTTTTAAATTTAACCTTTTAATAACTCTGTAATTGTTTAAATTTCATCTCAGGGATACTAATTGTTTGCATATGTACATATCTTTGAGTTACAGCACAAAATTACGAAATCAAAAATACTTAACTATTTAACTAATGTCAGAAATGTTTTATAGTATATTGTAAGTAGAGATTATCGTTGATTTAACTTTCCCTCCCCCTTAAATATGTTGCAAACTCATCTCTTATTTGCAATGCACAACGAGTGGAATTTTGATACATCAAAACTATTTTTTTTATGATTAAAGTACAAAGAATCTGAATTTTTATTAAGTTTCATGTTTATGTGTTTGCCATCCAACGCTCCTACAAAAGAAATATTAGTAAATACCTAGATATTGTGTAAAATTCCAAACGTTTTTAAAGCCATGGAATTTTAAACTTTAATATTTTATACACACGATAACATTCTCTATCCCTACTCTGAATGAGTGTAACTAAGATAAGATGCATTCGTAAACCATAAATTAATGCAGAGTCAAAAAAAAAATATCTAACCTTATAGCAGATGTAAAATTACTTATCTGAAAGGTTATACAGACTGTGGACTTAGAATTATTATAGCGCTGATTAATATTAACAGGGGGTCCCAAATATAGTAGGATTATAGTACGGGTATCTTTTTTATTATTAAAAATAGATATTTGGTTAAATTGGCAATATTGTGCCATTTTTTTGACTGAGTTAGATTCTGTTGAAAAACCTTTCAATATCCAAACAGTTTCAAAATTATTGAAAAAAAAAATTGCCGACTTCTAAAAACTCAAATATATCCGTAATTATAAATGATATAAAAAAAAGTTTTAGATCAAAGTTACTTACTTCGATGAGACACACTTAAAAATGATGTCAAAATAAAATTCAAGATGGCGGTTTCCAAGATATTAATAGCAACTTTCTTAATTTAAATGAGCGCCGTATTGGATGTTTACGCAATTAAATGATTTTTTTGTTCTTTTCGACAATCTATAACAACCTATGTACGAATAAAAAACTATGAGAAATATTAATTGCTTTCTTTTTAAATCAAGTAGCCGTGATTAATAATAAAACAAAATTGATTATAATACAACTAACTGTCATTGATTGTGTACATAAATAATATTGATGTGTTGTATTATTAAGAAATAAATTTATAATAATTGTTTTTTCTTTAATTATTTTTAATGCCGACCTTTCCAACAATTGAACGATATGTGTTTTGTACATACATAAAGTGCTACAAAAACTGGCGTCTTGCTGTTCAAGGATATCTAACAAATTTTCCAGATCAGACAACCGGACATGAAAATATTTGCAAGATTAAATTCCAATATGCAGAATTATAGATATCTTAAAAAACCCAATAGAAACATAAACGTGGTTACTGAAGATAAGAAATTAATTCATACTTCTTCGTTTAGGAGGGGCATGTAAAACCACTTTAATTTATTTTTGTGGCAACGTTTCGTGCTAAAGGTGAGCACTTCATCAGGCCAACTGTAATTTATTCAACTCGTAAATTAACAACATAGTAATAACAGAATGAAATTAACATATAATTTTAGCACATAAAACTTACAGAATAAAATCAAGTGGATCAATCCACCGATCAAGGACATCGGCAACTTTACGAGATAGTGTTTAATTAATAATAAATAAAACATTAAACATAAAATGGTCAATAATTAAATTTTTTTATATAACGCAGGACATAAACGTTCAACAAACAATTGACAAATGTTGTGTAATCAAAAATTTATGAATGTCAAGGAAAAGATAAGAATAAAAAGACAAACAAAAATGAATAACGATAAATCCAACCTATATAGTTATCTCATAATTTTGGATATTAAATTATTATAAACGCTGCTTAAATTGTTGGTATCGTTGTTAAAATTAATATTATTATTATATATATTGATGTATAGCATTTCGGAAACTAACTACTTTTTCAAGTTGTTTTCCATATCTAGAATTGTGGGATTCATAAAATTGAAATTGTGTCCCGTGTTTATTTATCTTTAGCAAGCATAAGAAATTAACATTAGTGAAACACAATGGCAGAGCCATCTCATAGTATAAATTTACTATGTATGAATAATGTACTTCCAAAAATGCATTGAGAGTCTTATAGCTTTAAAGCATTTGTAGAAGTAAAGTATAGTGTTCTCACATTGCTGAACAGCCCCAAAAGGACGAAACGGTCGTCCAGTAGTTCACTCTGGTGGCATTTGCACATTTGCATTGACATTGTTACCTTACAATTATTATACCTACGTTGTAATTTTGGCCCGCGGTTTATTTAAAACTTACTTGAATTACGCGGACTAAAACCAGTTTTCGACGTTTTCATCTCTATAGCCATTTACTTAATAAGGAATTAACTCTAGTTTCGGTGCAACTAAATCCGAATATATCGACTCGAGAAATTGAAGCTCAAGTTAATGCGTCTAAAACTAAATAACCAAGAATTTTAAAAAAAACACAATTTCCACGTTATAAATTACACATTGCGCATACTTTCGACCAAACAATAATAACCGTAGAACAGTATTTTGTAGATGGTTCTTAAATAAAATTGCAGAAAATAGTGATTTCATAAATCAAGTTTTATAGACTGATGAATCATACTTCTCCAATTGTGGTTTATTTATTCGCCATAATGAGCACCATTGGACACAGAAAAATCCACACATAGTCCCAAGTAACATTTTGTAACCGTGGTTACGTTGTAACCAGTTGCAAATTAGTAACATTAGCACCATGGTAAATAAACCGTTGCAGCAACGTAGCAGCAACTTTCGTAATTTACTGAGGTTTCAAATCTATTACAGAAATAACCATTTTACAACTATGGTTATAAGTAAGTTTTTCTTAAACCCTTATGTAACTACAGTGTCAATTTAGTGACATTAAAACCTTCATTTCGGTTTCGAGTGTAACAGTCTTGAAACTATGGTTACAAGTGTCAATTTCTAAAACTACACTACAGTGTTAATCTATGCTTTCAAACAGCAACAGAAGAAGTGCATTTTACGAGATTTTTATAAGACACATAGTCCATTATCATTATCCAATAAACAGTACCGAAAGTGTTTCTAATTCAAAACTACGTAAGTACAATTATTGGTATATTATATTACTATAATTTTAATCGTGCATTTAAACTACTGTTTCTAATTTAATCAACGTTGAAGAATTAGTTGCCAATTATAAGTAAGCAAATTTTAAATTGATTTTATTTTCTTCTAGGATGAAATAGAATTTGATTGCAAGGACATTACAATATTACACACAGTGATCAGAACGTGTAAATTAGATCGCCATTGCGAACACCTATAATGTTTAAAAAAGCAGTCGAGATTATGATCATTGAACCGATTATGATTGCACATGTGCATTTGTAGCCTAATACAAATATTTAACTAAGAATTACGTAGACGCATTAAACTATAACATGTGAGGAATATCTTAATCCGCCATGGTCTTTTAACACAAAAACATTTTTTGTGCTGCCAACTTTGCAAACGTCAATATTTGTTCGTTAGTGTAGTTACGTAATGAACCAAACAAAGCTCTAGGGTGGCAAAATCAAAACTAGGAATCCACATAAAAGTAAGTGTACAAAGTCAATTAATATATTAGAACGAGTATGCGACAGGTGGAAAAATCATTTTAAAAATCTTAAAATTCAGTTAAAATTGAAGAAAAACGATGTTAAAGTTAATGTCAAATTTGACAGATTTAGTAATAAATGTAGTACCAACATTATATTTCTGTTAACTTTTTTTTATTTTTTCAATAAAGAATGTAATCTTATAAAAGGCAACACAAAAAATAATGTACATTACTCTCGTCGAAAGAATCATAGCATAACTCACTCACATGCAACGCTCGGCCGTGCGGCCTCGCGTCGCTTTAACGTTCGTTATGCTATTTCTTACTTTCGACTCTTGTTACGTAAACTACTATTTCTCTTAACAAAATTTATGCATTTACTATTTACAAAATTTATAAATAATAGACATAATCCGCTTTTCTTGAAAATTTGCCGTAAAAACCTGTTTACTGGTACCTACTTGCAACAGATGTAAAAATTCTTTTATTATATCTTTTTTGTTTGAATTTAGTTCTATAAGAAACTATAAAAAATTAAATAATGTACATTTATTATAACTTTTTATATATCTGTATCTTTTTATTAATATATTTTTATCTCTACTTTTGTTTTAATCTTTATGATGCAGTTAGTAACTAAAATCTTGGTTAAGTTGCTTAACAAAAGCGGTTATAAAGTAATTTCAAATAATGGTAATAAGCATGTTTTCAAAACAGTTACATAGCAGTTGCTGTAAACGGTAACTACAAGGTTACAAATCAATTACAAAACCGTGATGATAAACCATTACAGAAACGATTCAGAATACGTAAACATGATTTGTAAAAAACCGTTATAGCAACGCTGCAAAACAGTTACAAAGTAGTAATTGCAACGGTTTCAGACACGTTGTAAAACGGTTATAATATTACTGCAGTTGCCTTGCAACTGACCAAATCCGGTATTGACAACGTATCAGGAAAGACTCAGCAACTATTCTGTAACTAGATACCTTACTGAAACCATAGTTGCAAAAGAGTTTTACAACCGTTTTGTAACTGATTTTTGCTACTTGGGGTGGTTCCACGAAGCAATCAGGTTCGTTTCGGTTTTAATGTTTTTTATGGCATATTGGGAAATCGTTTTGTTGGTCCTATAATTTTTGATGAGATATTAACAGCGCAGCGTTACATAGAAATTCTGCAAACATATCTTAAAGATTTATTAGATGATCTACCTTTGGCACAAAATGTGCAAATATGGTATCAGCAGAATGGCGCTCCCGCACTGAATGCTAGCAATCCGATAATTAAATGACCGTTTTGATAATACACCTAATCAGTAACCAGCCAGATCTGCAGATTTAACGCCTCTGGACTTTGATTTATGAGTCACTATAAAAAATAAAGTGTATGGTAGTAATTTCCATTATAATAATGCAAAAGACTACGTGAAGGAATGGTGGCTGCCTTTAACGGTGTGCATCAACATACATTGCGAATAGTTACTAACAGTGTTGTAAAACGGTATCGATTGTGTGTACATGAAAACGGCCAGCACTTTGAACAGTTATTGTAAGTATTCTGGTTTTAGCATTTACTAATATCACAATGTATTGTTGTGTTTAATTTGTTTTTGTGCTGCCAACATCGCAAACGTTAATATTCGTTTGTTAGTGTAAAAATGAAAACTAGAAATCCACATAAAACTAAGTGTTCAAAATTAATTAATTATTATATTAGAACGAGTATGCGCCAGGTATAAAAGCCATTAAAAAACTCTTGAAATTGAATATTAAAGTTAATCTCAAATTTGACAGCTTTAGTAATAAATGTAGTACTAACATTATATTTTACAAAAGTTAACACAAAAAATAATCTACGTTACTCTCGTCGAAAATTTCATATCATAACGAACGGCAATGCGACGCACGGTCGAGCGTTGCATGTGAGTGATGTACTTTTCGACGCTTGTTACATAAATTACTATTAATAAATAAATTTCACTTGCAAATTGTTAATCAAGGATACTTGATTTAAAATGAAAACAATTTATATTTTCCATAATTTTTTATTTGTACATAGGTTGTTAAAAAGACTAAAAACATTTATTTGCGTAAAAATCCAATGTGGCGCCCATTTAAAATAAGCAAGTTGCTATTAATATGAATGAATTAATTTTATTTTGACATCATTTTTAAGTGTGGGTTATCGAAGTAAGTAACTATGATCTGGTTTTTTTTTTCATTTTGTTCTCAACAGAATCGAACTCAGCCCAAAAAATGTCACAATATTGCCCATTAACCAAATCTCTATCTTTAACAATAAGAAAGATACACATACTATCCTACTTTATTTGGGACATACTGTATATACCTGGATAGGCAAATGTATGGAAACATCGTCATATCTTTTGAACCAAGCATGTTATTGAAATAATAAAATGTGCTTTGTAAGTGGAGTCTGTTACACAATAAATGATAATCAGATCACAAACAAAATTACCTTTTCAAATTTCTTAATTAACCTCATTTAAAACGCACATTGCATTATTTCCGTAAGATGCTTGGTTTAAAAGATATAAAGATGTTACCATACATTTACCTAACCCGGTATATCGTATTCTGTTACGCATTACCTTATTGTATTTTATAGAAAATGTTTTAATTTGTTGGTAATAGAAATTTGAAAAAAAAATTAATTTATATTTAATTTTTTTCGTTGTTAACTTATATCATCATATACTTTTTAAAAGTTTAAATTAATTGGGTATGTTATCGTTTAATTTATACTAAAAAAAAACTATTAAGAAAATAAAAAAATCGTCATAAAAAAGAATGCTAAAAAGTTGATATTAAAAGTTTTTAGTCTTGTACTACCTACTTACTTCCATATTGTCAACAGATAGTCGCCGTCCGTAATTAAACGGTTACAATATACTTAAGTCTTTATGTAACTACATACTTTAAAATGGTGATATACGTTCACGATTTACATATCTAAATTCTGCACGTACATTTTCAATAAGAATGTACGTTCTTTAATTCAGCATTTGAATCCGATTTGAATTTCATTCTCTTATCCCGCTCGTACAATTCGCAAGACGTGGATTTAAATTTCTTTTCCGCTAAACTTTTTCTTTATTTCTCGTAAATTAAATTTATGAAAGTATAGTTTACGTGTCAATTTCAGAGGAACTTTTTGTGTACGTGTTTCTTAGAATTGAATACAAATCTAAATGCCTATAACAATAAAGTTTTAAGGGTAATTTAAGTTAATGTACAAGAATGTACTCGCAGAAGAAAAAACCATTAAATAAAAATCATTGAACGTGTTTTACAGTTAAGATAAAAGCCTTAAAAGTATTATATAAGTTTATTCCTACTTCATCTGTAAGTGCTTTTGGTGTTTGGTAAACGTTAATTGCACAAATAAAAATAATTTCAATCAAGAGCATAAATGCTGTTTTCGTGTCAGTTTATAACAAGTATTTTATAGGTCATGTCGATAATAAAAAGAATCTTCAAATATCGTTTTCGGCCAAACTTAACTATATATGTATAAACAAAAAGTTTATATAGAAAATGCAATACTTTAATAGTACGTTATAACACTATCTATTTTATTAATTTTATAATATCATGCTGGACACACTACTAATTGTTTAAATACTTTTCGTTTATAGTTTTTTGACAACATTGCATTGATTACATTGTAGCACCAGTATGGGAAAACATGTTCCGTATCCGATAAGCCGGAAGAGCGCAATATAAAGACGTCTTAGAATCAAACGTCTTCAGTTTCACTATTCTAAAAAAGACAGCAACATGTCAAATTTAATTAAGTTTGTAAATTTTGTGAAATGTGTTAATATATAGAAGGCGGTTCGAAACCCAAAAATCTTTCTATTCTTAACCGCCTTCAAAAAAGAAGACGGTTTTCTATTCGTCGGAATCTTTTTTTTTATCCAAAAAAAATCAAAAATAGACGTTTTTACAAATAATGCAAACATCGTAATTGTAACACACAGCAAAATTGCTTCAAAGACACTGTTGCACGAAAAGTAACCTGCCTGTTTTTGCATTTCACAAACTCTTAGTAGATTCGCCATACAATTTATATACAGCAGCTAATACAAAAAGATAAAATAATATAAAATTGCAAAATAATTTCATCAAGTTTTTTCAGTCATCAACAAAATAACTGGAAACTAGAAGTTGTTGCGGAAATGCGTTTGTATTCCAATGTACGCTTTTATTCTTTGACTCATTCACTTTTCTTTACATTTTTGTCTGTTGTGGCGTTATTTACAAAACCAAGCTCATCATGCGATTTTGATATTTTACATTGATAATCACTCGTATAATCCTATTTTCTGAATTAGATTCATTACTGTCAGATGCATTACAAACCTTTCCAGTTCTTCGTCGGTTAGAAATCGAGTTGCCCTCAGTAACAGAATTTCAAAACAATATAAAAATAAGTGTTTATAATTATGGTTTATTCATTCGCACCATACCTAAACTTAGACGGTACGGACAAAATTGAACAATTGCATGAATGTTATATTTAAATAAAAACGCAGAATGGACGTTCTCACTAGCAAATATAACACGTCCACAACGAATTTGAAACTGATTCCAACATAAAAAATTGATTTGAACTTGTTCGTACAATAAGTAGTGCATAAAATACGCTATTATGTATTTAACCTCTAACTAGTCGCGTTCGTTTCCCTTACCTTCTCAGTTCGCTTCCCTTACCTCAACGTTCTTAACGTCATGATTGTTCAGTATTGTCAGAGCTCTCATAGAAGAATAGTTAAAGTGTGATTTATGCATTTTTAAACCCAAGCAGCTAGTTGCCTTAGTATTTTTTTTTAACTTGAAGATCGAGTAATAAACAAGTGTAATTTTATTGTCTATACAGTTTAGTTAGTTAGTAGAATACTATTGTGAAAAGTTAGTGTAAACAAATGATATGTTTGACATAGTTAGAAAGACACTTTTTGCAAAATTTTACAGTATTTTGTTTTGTAATCATTCATGTTAGAATAACTGCAAGAGACAACGCATTGACCCAAGATAAATTACGTGTAATTTCCGATTATTTGTGGTCTGACAAAAAATCAGATAACATTCAGCAAGAAGTAAATGACACTAATAGCGACAAATTTGCACGGCATTCTGCTCACAATTCAGATTCTGAGCAATATGTTTCTGAATCTGAAGTTAGTGATAAAGACATCGAAGAGAGATTGGTACATAAAATGCCAAAAGTGTGCTCCTAAGGCTAATGTTCAAACAAGAAAACATACCCAAGTAGCAAAAGTCAGTTACAAAACGGTTGTAAAACTCTCTTGCAACTATGGTTTCAGTAAGGTATCTAGTTACAGAATAGTTGCTGAGTCTTTCCTGATACGTTGTCAATACCGGATTTGGTCAGTTGCAAGGCAACTGCAGTAATATTATAACCGTTTTACAACGTGTCTGAAACCGTTGCAATTACTACTTTGTAACTGTTTTGCAGCGTTGCTATAACGGTTTTTTACAAATCATGTTTACCTATTCTGAATCGTTTCTGTAATGGTTTATCATCACGGTTTTGTAATTGATTTGTAACATTGTAGTTACCGTTTACAGCAACTGCTATGTGACTGTGAAAGTCCGAACATGCAGAATAACTCATAGAAGACAGTTTCTAAAACAACTATCTAAGGAAATTGTAAAAAATCACTAGATTTCTCGGTCTTCTTTACATTATATTTCAAAAGATTTACGAAAACGAATTCGTCTACATCACAATATTTCTAAAATTATTATTTTTCAACAGAATAGATGTGCGCTATCCCGAGCAAGATGTGGAAAATGCATAAGAAGAAACAACAAATACAGCGTGTAGTTGCGACAATTTTTTGTCCTGACTGTATTGAATGAGTAAGTATTTCATCTCATTGTTTTACGACGGCATTGTTCCTATTTAACACAGTTCTGTTTATATTTAGAAGTCAAGTAAACCCGAAGAGAACATATGTAACAAAGTTAATTTTAAATGAAATGGAATATTTGTTTATACACTTTTTTGTAAGAGCTAATTAATGCTAAAACATACAAAGACTAGCAAAAATACTTTCGTTTCGGGTGATATAGACCCAAGAAGAACAGCAGTTATTAAGTAGATGTACTTATTTTCGTAGCAAAAAGAAAGCAATAATAATAATCTACAAGAATATGTATTAATATTCATATCTAGAATTAGAATGGGCATTATTTTAGATAAACAAAAATTGAGGAACAAGTAAAACATCAGGCACTAAAAGCGGCTAATCTTTCGGGAGCGTTAAACGGAATTATCAGGAAAAATAAATATCTAAATCAAGCGTCTACAAATACGTTGTCCGATAAGTGCTCACGTATGCAGCAAAGACACGTGCGGAAACCAAACAAAATAGAGCAGATCTTAGAGGCTGAAGAAATGAGAACACTAAAAACAATCATGAGAAGGACGTTATGGGACCGAATATCCAGCCTACAAATAAGAGAAGAACTAAAGATTCAGTCAATAAATAAATGGACAATACGAGAAGACAAAAATGGGATAGTCACATCTCAATAATGAGAGAAAACATGAACATAAAAGTTACAAGAGACTAATCACCAGTAGGAAAACAATCAAGGGACAGACCGGCGAAAAAATAGAGAAAGTCCTTCTAAAATTTGGAATAAACAGGCAGTAACCTTTGACAAATCAAAGTTACGTATTGTAACAAATTTTAAAACTAATTTGTTTATACATAAAATATATACACGTTTATAACTACACGAACTAATTAGATCTAACGATATCTAAGAAAAACACTTACCCTAATTTATGTATTACAATAACTCCAGAAATAATGTCCGCGGATAACTTCTGTTTATCTAAAAACTGACAATTGTTTACATTAAAGTCACGTTTTAATTACGTTGTAGTTATCTCGAACACGCGTTAATCACTTATTTATTTAAACGTCTTCTTAACACTTCGGACTTGTTTATACCGATACATTTCCCCTATCTTTCGAGAACGTTCTAGTCGTGGATAAAAAGTTTGTGAATAAAAAATACATAATAACGAATTTTACCGCACATACATTTATTAAAATATATTTTTTTTAATTACAAAGAGAAAAAATCTATTAAACTTATTAAAAAAAATAAAATGCTAGAACTTTTCATATGTAATAATACAGAGAAATTGGTCAATTTCCGTTAAATTTCAAACTAAAACGCGGAAATTTGAATAGTATTTTGTTCCAAATGTAAACTTACACTTTAAATAGTGTTACAAACAACTCATATTCAACAATATAAAATTAGAACATAATTCAAATATTCATTTAAAGTTTAAAGTTAATGTTACAAGATAATTCAATTATAACGTTAAAACTATCATGTTAAACTATAAATTACATTATGTGAGTAAAACATTTTATCTAATTGTGAACACATTATTTAGTATAATTTAAATATGTTTTTTTTATAAAAATCTAGATTGATTGATTTATCTTGTTTATAAAGTTTTATGACAAACATTTTAATAATAATATACAAACATTTTTATTAAATTCAAATTCTTTTTTCTTGGAGTTATTCATGAATATTAAAATACTGTATGGTACAGTGAAGCAGAAAATTGCAACCGATTTGTGCAAATTGCGAAATTTTTATCAAGTACAAAAATATAACCGTTTACTTATTTATCTTCGTGGTTGCATATTTTTTACTCCATAAAAATTGTAATCTTTGAAAAAAACCCGCAATAGAAACAAAATGTAGAATAAATGTATACAATATAATAAAAGAAAGCTTTAAACTTTAAAGAAATCATTATTTTTTAATAGTTTCTTTTACGACAGAAAGAAAAACTTCTGTACATATCTAAAAATAGTTTACAATTTAAAGTTTTTAGATTTCTTTAGAATAAAAAAGAAAAATTAATATTTACAAATTCAGAGCTTTTTCCGCATTTATAGGATTTACCTCTACAGTAATTAAAGAAGTCCAATATAATTTTTTTACGTACAATTAAGTCAATATAAATTTATAAATATTAAACTGGTTTAATAATTATTCCATTAATAAAATAGCTAACAAGATTAACAATTTTATATTTGAGGAATTTTAATGCTTTTACTCAAATTAAATTGTATTTTTTATTTATTTATTTAATCTGATGACCATTAGGAAGTTGGTAACTGGACTGAATAGTTGGTATTTACATTTTATTATTTACATTTTATTATTTACATTTAGTTTATATGATACTACTATTATACTGTTATTAATATTATACGTTGATAACATACCGGGTAATTTAACGTTCTGGAAAAATCAACTACCAAGTTTATTTATTAAATACGACAAAAAAAATTATATAAAAGTGGTCATGTTTAATGTTTTCTATTTCCTAAAATTATTTTTTATATTATATAATAATGAACAACGAATTTTACTTTTTCATTCATTGTAAAATTTATAACATTTGTATAAAAAAAAAATTTATTTATTAAAACGTTTCTAAAAATTTTTGTATTTTTAAAAAAATACAATTGTAGGATTATAGTCAAAAATTAATATCTCTTAAATCTTAGAAACTCTGATCTCAATTTTTTGGTATTAGCTATACTAAACTATATTCTAACGTGTGATACTGTAAAGTTTTGAAAATATGTAGTGTGTTAATTTTTTTGCATTAAGTTTTTGCATATTTGACATACAAAAACTTCGATTTTTTAAATAGCATCATATAATTATTCATTATTTTTAAATTTTAGATCCAATTTAAAACAAATTTGCTACTACACATCATATCTGTATTATTAACCGTTTCTCCAAAATGCAAAAAAATGAACACATTAGATGATATTTTGAAAACTTTACAGTATCACACGTTATAATGTAGTTTAGTTTAGTCAATACCAAAAAATTGAAATAAAAACTTACAGTTGTGGTTTTTTCTAAAAATACAAACATTTTCAGAAACGGTTTAATAAATAATCAAAAAAAATTTATACAAACGTTATTATGAATTTTAGAAAGAATGAAAAACTAATATAAAATATATACCCTAGGTTTAAAAAAATTGAATCCGTCACTATCACAGAAAAATTATTTTAGTAAAAAGAAACCATTAAATATGACAAATTTTAATTTTGTACCACATTTAATTAATAAAGATGTCAGTTTACTTTTCCCGAACCTTGAATTAGCCGGTATACAGGTATTTAATACTATTTATATATTACATTTATTTTTCCATGTCTTTAAAATTTACATCTTCAACCATTTTCATTCAGTACAATTAGAATAGTTTCAATTTTTACGCGACACAATTAGGTATTAAAACTAAATTATTTTGACATATAATTCTATTCTGAATTTATTTTTAAGATCTATTCAACTCCTTTCCTTTTTTAAAAACAAAAGCAAAAATAAAGTTAAATTTAATTCATCTTAATTAAGTCTTACTTTTTGTATTGTATAAATGCCTCGAGCTAAAGTGATATACTGATTTATATGCGTAACTGCACTGATATGAATAAAGAATAAAATATAAACTTCAATAATTAATAACGTCGTAAAAAACATTTTCACTTTTTAAACCAGTTCCAAAATAGTAAAATCCTCAAAAATTATAAAAGCTTGAGAATTTGAAAGTCTTATAAAATGGTTTTAAACATCAAAGAGGTATTAACAAATTTAATTAGTGTTAGCACAGTTTAGTTATATTTACCTACTGCTATCTTTTAAGCTTTACATATCTTTATTTTACCCCTAAAAATGATCATCAAAGAAATTCGATTCATTCAATTAATTGACTAATGTAAATATTTTTTAAACAAATAACTTATTGGTCACGTGATTAATACGCAAACACATTAAGCTGAACAGATATAAAATAAACTTCATGCAGAATTAAAAAAAAAGAGATAAGAAATTGGTCAAATGAATATGGAGAAAAAAGCTTGTTTTATCGTATAAATATATAAATCCCTTCATCGTTCTGCAAGCACTTTCTATATAAACTTATTATTATTTAGTTTCTTACACAACAGCTACTAAACACATATTTTATCTATATCCGTCTTTTAGAGCCGGCCCGAAAATTCCAATGTAATAACTCAGTAATAAGAATATGTAACTAAACCCCGGGTCGAATTTTTGACCCGAAATCGAACCCGGCGCGTGGTACTCTACTATGTGCATAAATAATAAACCTATCTATATAATTCGGATATAAGCAAATATGCAATATTTATAAAGTTTTACGCAATGATTGATCTTATAGTGTAAATGCTCAAAACTCCAACTGATTACATTAAATTTTTGTGTTTGTTTTATTTGGGTGTAAAAACATAAAAGATATTCAATATAAGAAAAAAATGGAATACTATAAGGTTGTCTGACTTTACGTATATACATAGATACATAAACTCACACCAAAAAACTGCGATATAAGAATATAATACAAAATCACTATATTTCCGTGTGCTGTTTCAACATATTATTGAACCTTGTAGTAAATAGAAAATCAAACACATAATAACATGGATTCCCTTAATACAATACTCAACCAATTCCAACTTCAATCGAGTATGTAATATCATGAAAAATAATCTTAAATTGGGAACAAATTCTACTTTAATTCCTTTAGGTAAAATAAATCCTGAATTTTAAGTGAAATTATGTAAAATAGAAAAACCGTTGATTCCCCCTATTTAAAAAGTTTTTAAATATTATGTGAAAGCATTTTTATCTAAAATTAATCGTTGCAAACACAAATGAGAAAAGATTGTTTCAGTAAATAATTTTATTTGCACCTTTTATTTCTCCAAATATTTTAGTGATGTTAGCAATATACAGAACGTAAATTTAGCTTGAAACTATTTTTAAATAATAAAACAAATCTTAGGTAAAATGATCTATAGAAAGTTGGGTAGTTTACTTTGATTAACGAACCACACCCATCCAAGAAACAATATTATTGTTGTTGTCTAACATTAATATTAAAACATTGACATATTTATTTATTGCCCAACAACAAAAAAGACAATTATAAAGTTTAAAAAAAAAACTTATTATTAAACTTAATCAGAAACAAAAAACAATTGGCTTCTGTAGATATTAGGTATATGTGTGCAGGTCTTGGTCAAAATAAAATAATGACAAAAGTAAACTACTACTAAAAGTTGACTACCTAAATAAATATGCAATTTTATCTTAAATTAATATTTTTTTTATATAACAAACCTACCAAATTAAAAAAAAATTCGAAAGCTAACAAGACTTCTACATGACAGCTACTAACATGAAAATGATTCTTTTCTTACTAGATTAAGTGTATTACAGTCTAAGTAAGTGGTTCCCAAGGTGCCCCCTCCCCCAGGGGTTTGCGGAATCATTCAGAGGCTCCAGAAAAAATTAAAATTGATTTGGAAGTCCCTGAACAACGTCAAGGGGTCCGCGCAAGGTTTAATATAAAATAAAAAACTTTTTGGTAATATGGAAATTAAAATTAATAACAATGAATAAATTATTAACGATTTTTACGTCTTAAGTCAAACACGAACATAGGAACGCATTAGAGCCGATACCCGCACCAACTAGTCTATAATATGAACTATAAAAGGTATTGCATCTAATCAACAATTTAGTTCTATATTATGCGTGATGTGAAGTGCATACAACAAATTTTCCTAGTCTTAGACAAAAAGAAGTATATTTTTTTCAATTGTTCCGCAGATAGTGTACTTTCGTTACGTAAGTATATTTGAATAAAATTGATATCTCTTTTTAATTTAAAGTTATTTAAGCAGTTATACTCTAGTTTAAGTTGATTAAAAAAATTATATATCACAGTTATCAGTACAGTAAAAATTTTAATATAATGCACCCTAAAAGTTATAGCTTACTATTTTATATTTTCGTTTATTTTATTTACTTCCGCGAATAACCAAACTCGCGAGTGTTTGAAATTACTGTATATTAGTGTATTATTATATTCTGTTGTTAATTAATTTTGGAATTATTTATTTTTCTTGAAAAATTATTTGGTACACAAGTACCTATACAATATGTGACATTTACATGACATTTCATCCTTAGATCTCAAATAACTAATTCAAGAATGCGTTACATTGCAACATTCCATCTAAAATAAAATGATGTTACGTTTTAAAATATAAATATAATTAAAAAAAAAGTGCTCAACTTTGAATTAACGCTGCATTTAATGTGCAATAAAAAAAATTAAAGAACAAATAAATAAATAATAAATTGTATTTACAAATTTTTTGTGTAGACTGGGGACACAATTTTGAAAAAAAAGTTGTTTGATTACAAATTGATTATAAAATGCTTTTGCATCTTCGAATGTTTTCAAATGAAAAAGTGTCGTTTCCCAATCTAGTATCAAAACAACTATAGTTTTGAGACATTTATTCCCGTTTTTTACGATGTAATTCTTTATATGCTAAGATTAATTTTGTTTTAATGTTAAAGGTAAGTCTTTTTATTTGCAGTCCCCACGAATTTATATCATATGTTGCTTTAATATAAAATAAATCATAATAAATAAGTAATAGATCATTTTTACAAATAATTATTTTGTTTTGATAGCACAAACAAAAAATATATCAGAGAACTGCATGTTGATCAATCATAATCCCAAGATACTTTATTTTATTAACATTAAATAGTTTTAAGTTAATTACAGAAATATTCAAATCAAAGGTTTTTTGAAAATTAATTGAATGATTCTCATATAGCGCTTGAACGTGTTGTACCAGAGGTTGTACTAAATTATTTCCAAGTGTAAATATTTTTAAATATTTGTTCTTATCTTTTTTCGTAAGCATTGATAAGTATGAAACATTCAAAAAACAAATACCAAAAAAATTGTTTTTTAAGTTTCGTGACCACTTCGTAAAATTATAAAAGTCAATGAAAAATCATTATGTGTTAAAACAAAATACTAAACAAATTCATAAGATATGCAAATTTATTCTTTAATTTACACCAGGTTGTTGGCGTGAATTGAATTTTGTGCAAATTTAGTAACAAATAGAGTAAACAACAGCAAAATGAAAAATAAAAATGACGATATATAAAAAAGTTGCTTCTATTTGCTGTGATTGCTTGCACGCAAAGCTTACGTTCGAATTAATTTTTTATCATTTTGACGTGAATTCATTTTTGTGCAAATTTAGTAACAAATAAAATAAATAATAAAATAAATCAATCAATGTTTGATGGATTATTTACAAATTAAATTTTATTTCCTTTTAGACTTAATATTCATCGATTATTTATTTATTCACTTTAAAAGTATTGTTTATGATAATGTGAGTTTATGTTACAAGAATATACATTCTACCAAAGAAACTCAAAGTTTGTAAAATTCAATAGCATACATAATTTGTATAAATCAATTCGGTAAATCAACTTTGAACTACCTACCTGGTTGTAATACGTTTCTTTATCCTTCTAAAGGCATTTTGTTTTATGTAAGCATTTATCATTCTTTAGTCTTTGAAAAAATCAATTTCCTTTTTATTATTTAAAAGTTTTTATTGTTAATCTTAGGTAAAATTGAGAGTTAAAAAACGTTTCATTCTGGTAAAAATGAGTTAACTTAAACGTTAGTAGCAATTTATAAAACTAGTTTAAAATCACTTAAAAATATTTTGAATAGATTTGTAATGTAAAATAAGGTGGCAAGCGTAGAATAAATTTTGAATAAATTTTGTAAAATCTGTGATATATATTTTATGACACATGATACTTTACATAAGTTGTGCAATTACAAACGATTTCAATTTGAGTTAAAATTTCATTTTAGAAAATTTATAACACATATGCATATACACTTACGTACTCATAGTTTTTCTGTAATAGCTTACAGTCAAGTTTTTGCAGATAATAAAGTGTTATAATTAAAGAAATTGTTACAGTAGAATTCAAGTTTCTACAAGTTGCTTTTGAATAGGGCATTTTATTGCGCTGTCAGACAGCTGTCAGGTCTTTTAAAAATGGCTGCTCTAGGACACCCAAACTGTACGTTCGTATATATAAACACTTACAACAAATTAAGCTATTTTAGATAGTTTGAACATTTATTTACTTACAAAATGCCATTATTTTGTTGTGTTGTGAAGTATGTCGATAGAGGAAACCGGGACAACGTTTTTTATAGAATACTTGCAGAACTTAGTTTTAAACATAAAATTGAAATAAATCATATTTTACGTGTAAGACGTTTAAAAATGGATTTATGCTATCAAACGTGACGATTTAACGGACACTAAACTAAAATATGCAGTAGCGTGCTGCAAACATTTTGTTTCAGGTAAAAAAGGTAAAATATGCGGGGTATCTAATAAATAAATATTGATCAGGTAAACCAGTTGAATTTGTCAAGACCATAAAATTTAGTTTATATGCACCAAGTGCTGATTGCGCTTATGTGTATCGTTTTTTGTATTTTATACTACTGTCGTAGTTTCAGATCACGTAATTGAATAGTCTTAATATCAGTATTTATTATAGCTATTAGGTGCAAATAGGTTACAAACGAACCATCTACATCACAAAATGACTTACCTTTAGTAACTGACGTAGAGGATATAGTGAATGACCCAAACACCTTAACAAGTTGTAAAACAACACAAACAAAAATGACCATGCAAGACATAACAGATATACAACCGCAGTTAAATGCGGTGATGCAGTTGAACTAAAACCTTGTCAGAAAAGTTATATGTTGCTGAAGTTTAGAAACCAATGACCCTAAAACAAAATTTTATGCTAGATTGCCTTTATATAACGTACGTCTCATGACAAATTTAATAGAACCATTAAGGAAAAATAACTAATGGGGTCAGCAAAGCTTATTAAAGATAATAATGATTATTATAATACCCTTACAGCGGTAGCAGTTGCTAATATTTTTCTTAAAAAGTTTTTTTATAAACGTGTAATAGTACATATGAAGCACCCATGCGATACGGGAAAACGACTGTTTTACAGGGTGTCAAAGAAAGCTAAACTAATAAGTTCCGCAAAGTTTATTTAAGATAATAATTATTATAATGCACTTACAGAGGTAGCGGTTGCTAATAATTTTCTTACGTAAGTTTTCTATAAACGTGTAATAGTACCTATAAAATAACTATGCCATACGGGAAAACGACGGTTTTAAAAGATGTCAAAGTAAACGAAAGTAATGAGGCCCGGCAAGTTTATTAAAGCTAATTATTATTATTATAATGCACTTACAACCGATAGCAGTTGCTAATATTTTTCTTACGTAAGTTTTTTATAAACGTGTTGTTACATGCCAAAATTAACACAAAGTCACTGCCTGCAATGTAGTAACATAAACAGGGGTTGTGCCACTAGCTCAATGGAGAAGGGTGGGTTTTATTTAAAAGTTTCGTGATCGAAATGGATTGACTTGTCGAAAACACAAAATCGATAAATAATAATGTCGAAATCAAAGGGCGCCAGGAAGGGGGTAAAGCTTAATGGACTAATGACCCTTGCCAACCATAAGTCCGCTTCTGTAGTATGCACCCCCAACGGACTTACCTTAGAGGGTGCATTTGCTAAAATCTAAAATAAACTAATAAAGTTACACACGCGGAGGCCGACGGAATTAAAAGCTCTTTACAATTTAATAATTTAACATTTATTTGAACAAAATAAAACAAAATGAATAAAATAATAAAATAAAATAATTGAATTGAAATTGACAAAATTAAATACACAAAACAGTAACAAAATAATAAAAATTACGTGAATGCACGTTTGATCAAAACCAAAATTTAAAGTTAATGGCACCAAATACACAAACAAAATAATAAAATACACAATACAGAATTTTAAAGAAATAAACAGCACAAATTAATCAATCTAAAAACCTCTATGATCACGGCCGTGTGTGTCGATATAACTTAAAAACAAAATGAAAAATACTTATAAAACTAACATATAAATATAAAATTTGAATCGATAATTCGGTCCCGTTTAACAAATTTTAAACTTGAATAAAACAGTACCGTAAAATACGGTCATTAATTAGTTACATTAACGATAACTTCGAAACACTTGTAATTTTTAATTGAAAATTCAAAGCTTTTAACACTTAATCGCGTAAACGTAAATTTCACATATCAATAGATGGTGCAAAATAAATACCTTGATTTACTCGAAGACGGGCTTTTGGTTAGCGTAGGCCAGCAGAACGTCCAGGACCTCGATAGGGTACCAAATCCAGATGAATAAATTTACCAACGGAAGAATTATTATTGATCCGCCTCCAAGGCGAAAGATATGAGATTGCGAAACAAACTCACACACAAAATTCACTTAACGAAACATGCGATATTAATTAGGAAAACAGTGATCTCCATGAACCGTAATTACGAAAAAGGAAAGTTTTATTTTCCACTCAAGCATCACTGTACCATTTTCACTTACTTCCGCGGTAACTACTATCAAAGGTGAATTATCACCTGCGTGAACTACATTCTGACATCTGCCAATCAACTAACTTCGGACTCGTACCTCATTTACCAAAATCACACCTATATATCGACTTTTGTCGACTGCCCTTTCCACAAAGGCTGCGTTCGAAATCTCAACCACCAAAATATTCTCGCGAAGAAGTGCAATAAAGAGGCAAACAGCACTTATTACGTCATAGTCATATTATTAGGACACAGCGTTTCGCTTGTACGTGAAACTGTCAATTTGACAAGATATTATATTACAAGAATTTAAACTGCCTAATAAATTAAGATAACGACTTAATTTTTCCACGTAATCTAAACGTTTGACATAAAGAAATTCAAGTACGAATGTACTCGAACAAAGAACTCATAAACCAACTTAAAATAAACAAACGGCGAAAATAGATTTAATTACGGTTATATCTCAGAAGGAAAACATAACTCACAACTGGAATTTTTCAACAATCCAAGTGAAACATTCAATAAGCAAAATCGCGAAATCAGATGGTTTACAGCGTAACAAAATACAAAATTTTATCAACAATTACATTGTAACTTTGAATTTAAAATCGTAAAATAACTTATTAAACTCAATCTAAAATCACATTAACACAAATTCAAAATACATTAAATGAAAATCGTCAATCCAAATACTGTGTCCGTTATCAAACATTACTCAATCAACCAATCGATTCTAAACGATGGTTACAGTGTAATAGCACCTATAAAGTACCTATGCCATACGGGAAACCGACGGTTTTAAAGGATGTCAAAGTAAACGAAAGTAATGAGATCCGCAAAGTTTATTAAAGCTAATTATTATTATTATAATGCACTTACAACGATAACAGTTGCTGATATTTTTCTTACGTAAGTTTTTTATAAACGTGCAATAGTACCTATGAAGTACCCATGCGATACAAGAAAATGATTCTTTTACAGAGTGTCAACGAAAACAAAACTAATGGAGTCTGCAAAGTTTATTAAAGATAATTATTATTATAATGCACCTACAGCGGTAGCAGTTGCTAATATTTTTCTTACGTAAGTTCTTTTATAAACGTGCAGTAGTACCTATGAAGTACCCATGCGATACGGGAAAATGACTGTTTAAAGTGTCAAGAAAAATTAAACTAATGGTTCCCGCAAAGATCAAATTCTACTAATTTTAATAATTAAATTAGGACTAAATTTAGATTATACCGATTTCAATTATCGCTTTGGAGTAAGTTCAACTAATATTTCTATTTATTTAAAAACATGTCATACATATTATGTCCCGCAGATTAGAATTTGTTGTATTTTGACCAGAAAGGTCAATTATAGCAAAATGGATGCCAGCATGAAGCATTTCATAAAAACACTACATTCATTATAGACTATTTCAAAATCCGTTGTGAGAGACCATCAGATATTTAGTTGGTATTACCCCTTAGAACTCAATATGCTTTATAAGTGAGTGATGAGAAGGTAGTGTCTGACAAAGTTTAACAAAAAATTCCGCTTTCTTAAACAATTTGCAACGTGAAGATAAAGTAATAGCAGATCAAGGGTTTTTTATACGAGAGTTTGTTGAACTTTTGGATACTACTCCATACCTGCATTTACTAGAGGAAAAACACAGTTGCACCCCGTTGATTTAGAGAAAACTTGCTTACTGCCGTATCCACGTCAAAAAAGTAATAGGAAATTAAAAAAAAAATACAAAAACCGGCAGTGTATTTCCAATTTTGTTGTTTAGTGCGTGTTCGAGTGAACCGACCTTGGATGAAATGAAATTGTGTTCGTTTGTTGTGGAATAATTAATTTATTGCTACCTATTGTCCCATATTAAAATCTATTTTTGTCTTATTGAATTGTACATATAAAAAAGCTATAAATATAAAATGTATTTCCAACGCTAATAAATTAGTAACATGATTTGTTGAGCTTGTATAAAAAAACTATCTTTTTCAATTTGGTATAAAATACAACGTATATGATGGCTAATATCGAGAAAACTCGAGGATAAACCACATTGATAAGACCAGCAATCAATTTTATAATAAACATATTTCCTTAATCTAGCAGTAAAGAAAACTTAATTAGTAAAAACCTAAATTAGACTTATAAAAAAATATACATCAATAGTGACAAAATAACACATAACAATAATAAAATGAATTACTGTTTACTGAATTAAATTTCTGAAACTAAACTATAAATGACACAAATTGCAAATAATTAAGAACATCAGCATGTCCATCACATGATAAATAAAACAATTTTATGTTGCACATTTCATTTTCACAACACAACATTGATGTACCATCATCTGGCTAATCGCAAATACAGCAGGTAGGAATGAACCGTGTTAATTTTGTAAACAGTCGTCCAAGGATTTCACCAATAAAAACCAGCTAGTGAAACTGTAACGGAGCTTGTAAATTACAGTACCAAAAATCCTCATTGTATGATACATGTACTACAAAACATCCTTCTGATACAAACCATACAGATGTTTGGGTTAAAGCCCTTTGGTATTGTGCTTGATAGTGGTACGAATAGTTGACGTCTAAACGAATTTTGCCATTATCATATACACATATATTTTAAATTGCTTCATGAGTTATTTGTTGCTGCAACTGCTTGTCTGCCAGCTGTATTAACCCTCCTAAATGCATGTTTGTAATTGAAGGAAAGTCTTTTGGTTTGTAGTTTACATTATCGTCTGTAATTCAATAAGAGTATACGCCTTAATTACACTTATTTTAATTATGTGGTAATTGTCTGATTGTAATTTCTTAAAGTACTCACTCATGTTCAAACTTCGACAATACAAAACAAACAAACACACACTAAAAGTATTTAAAACGAGTACAAAAACTATGAAAACACATATTCTCTAACATAAATATCGGTGTGTATGGCCTACAGACGCCATATTAATAAATTTGAGGTTAGAAGAATCAAATACCCTATTACAATTTTCCATTCTGAATAATTCCCGCGTGATCGATTTCTTACAAGTTGAGCTTTCGTCGCGTGTCATGCTGTACAACTTCAGACCCCTGAAATAAACCGATAAATTGTACCTTGAAATCCAGCTATTATAGACTGGCCTCCAATCGATAAATCTGGTTTCGAAACCCAGTAGAAGAAAACAAGAGTAATTAGAAACATTATAGCCAAAACCTTAGTGCTGTGAAACAAAATTTGATGATGAAGGTTGTTTAAGACTACATTTTTGATTAGCAAAAGACTGATGGCAGAGCCATATCGTAGTATAAGATAGTATCTATAAACGATAACTGTAAATAGCTATAACGATGGAAAACGTTTTTTGCCGTTATAGCTATTTACAGTTACATTTTAATATTCTTTAAATTCAAATTCCTACGCTTCTACCCGTTTCTAAAAAAACATGCACGACCACAAAAGCAGGGATTGCTATAAACGCCGTCAATCTAAAAATTATTTTTTCACAACTTTATACTTTAACATAATATTGCAATACGGAAAAATAAAAAACTTAATTTTCTCTTGATTTGACGATGTATACTACGTAATAAACTTTGATTATAGGTACATTACCAACAAAATTATTTTAAAATTTCGACGTTTTTATCATACAGTATTGTTTGATAATTTCTCATTCAGCATGTGTAAATTATGTTTATTTTTAATAAAAAAGCAGTAACTCCTTTTTTTTAACTAATTTATGAAATCATAAAAAATAATTAAAATTTAAAATCTATGCAGTTAAAGTACGTATAAAATGCTTGGTCGCGTTCTTTATCGCTTTTAATAACTTTTTTGTGAGAACTCGAGTATTCTTTCTCAAACATATTACTATTTTTCTTAATATTCTCGTTTGTATTCTGTATTCTGCCGTTGCGGTCAATAATTTGTATTGAAAATAAAAAAAGTTTTCGGAAATTGTGCTATACCAATATACCAATTAAACACCACTTTTTAAAAAGTTATGTAAACTAAATCCACTCTGCAACATAACGTTAATTATTTAATAATTTTTGAGGTTTATAGAGTTTTGACAAGTTAGTACAACATCATAAAGAAAACAAATAATAGATTGGTCATCTAAGTTTAATGTAGTATATATTTTGTTTGCTTTTATAATAAAACACGCACGAAAAACATAACGCATTAAATGGTTATTGTTAAAATTTAATGCTTTCATATTTTTCTTCTATAAAATAATAATCCTGTAGTGATGAAAATTGTTATATTGCTGTACTTTGATATTAAACTTTT
Source organism: Aquatica leii (assembly GCA_035610365.1). Classification (NCBI taxonomy): domain Eukaryota; kingdom Metazoa; phylum Arthropoda; class Insecta; order Coleoptera; family Lampyridae; genus Aquatica; species Aquatica leii. The sequence goes on from CM069432.1 coordinate 56,849,348, forward strand.
ATTATAAAAACTATATAAGTACTCTCTTAAATAAATAGTTAGTGTATAACGACAAGAACTGTTTTCATAATTAATTCAGCAATATTTTTTATCTCTCGGTTTTAAGTACACTTGAATAACTAACTGTTTATATTATTTATTATTCTGAAATTAATTTAATTCTTCATTCAGGAGGCGCATAAAAATTACCCAGGTTTTTTAAAGGCGACATTTCGTGCACTAAATGTGCAACTCTTTAGGACACTGGAATCTATTCAAGTATGTAGGTGTTACTCAACTAAACCAAACACAATTACATAAGTTACATAATGAAACGTTCTCAAATTCAAGAGCCTTCTCGAAGTTGTTATCCATCTTCTAGAACGTATATCGAAAGATATGGAACACTCGAGAAGGATTTCCAAAATGTGTATAAATACCGAAGAAACAAATTGTAGGTCAGTTATTTTCGTAATGCGAAGACAGCAGTGTTAAAAAGATTATTCAAGTCTAAATAAATAAGTCGTTAGCGAGTGTGTGTAGATAAATATACAGAGAATAATCTTCTACGTGACTTTAGTGTAAACAAGTGTGTGAAGCTATCCGCGGACTTTATCTTATCTTCGTGTAAGTGATATAAATTAGTGTAAGTGTTTTTATTCAATATTATTAGATTTAATTAGTTCGGTTAATTTGAAAGTGTACATATTTTTAGTATAAGTAAAAATATTTTTAGTAGTTTAAATAAATTAGTAGTTAGTAATAAAATTCGTTACAATAATTTACCGATGCAAACAAAAACACAAGGTAAAACTTACACAAAAATCTGAGCAGATTACTGCGAAGATCCAAAGTTATGAGCAAACTTACATTTATACAATTATTAACATAAAATAAAAATTTTAAAAAGTCAGTGAATTAAAACACATAATTATAAAAAAATAACAAAAAAGTTAGCACGTATAATCGAAAATTTAAAAGCGAACTAGTTAGCAATCAATAAATTAAAAACAAAAAATAAATTGTAAAAATCTACCCTGTAGTTTTGAAATTACATTTTTATAAGTGTTACTTAAATGAAAATCTGAGTAGTTTCTATGCTCTTCCTCCTGAATAAAGAATTAAATTAAGTCCAGAATAAATCTCAACGAGGAGAAAGAAACTTTACTATTATTTATTATTTTTCTACAAACTTTGACTTTGCAATATTATTTTACATAGTAATTTTCAATGATTCGATTAAATTCACACCGTATCAAAGGACCCCGCACCAATCAAATGGAAAATGAGTCCCTGTTAAATCGGTTGAAAAAGTATTGACACAAAGTTAAAAAACCGTTTTTTAATTATAAACCATCAAGCACTACAAACATACTAATAAAAGTTCATCTAAATTCCATAAATATTTACCGATTTAGGTATTCTTTTTAAATTTCATTCTTTTAAATAAATAAAAATGTAATTAAACCTAATACATGGTTATTAACTTGTTAACGTTTTTATTATTGAATTGCTTTCACTTCTTTAGTATCCGACTAATTTACTTTTTCGTTGTTGTTAAAAACAATTAAAAATTGTCATTTGATTGAAAAAAGAGGTCATTTCACTGTTTATGTAATATTGATAAGTATGCAAAGAACATACAATTTTCACTAGTATCACAAACCTGAATAGACAAGTTTTATCTTTTAAATTAAGGGTAATTTTTCACTGTGAATTGTAAAAACGCGTCAAGTTACGAATGAAAGTCTAAAACTCATTTTTAACTAAAAGATATTTAAGATAAGTGATAAATTTAACATGAGCTGTTTGCAAACATACACGGCTGAATAATATTTTTAAGAGTGTGACAAAGTCATCTTTACCGATACAATTATCTCTTATTGTAATAAAATGCAATAAAATCAAATAGTGTAAATTACACTAAACACTTTTACACCCCGCAAAATCAGGCAGCGGATAAAAATACATTAAACAATTTTGAATACTACGACTTAACTTATGAAACAATATACATAAATAAATATATCTCAATTAAAATTGTCATTTTTAAGCTTACGTGGAAAAAGACACAATTTAACAACAGAACGTTTAAACACTCCTTTGACAGTTTTAATACTAGCAACATGAACTCGGTTATCACTTCCAGAATGTAGCTTACCGACTTTTCCAAGAATCCATTTTGATGGAAGTAGGTTATCTACCTTTACGATAACAATAGTGCCAACGAAAATATTAGTTGAATCATCGATCCATTTTCTTCTTTGTTCTAAAGAATGTAAGTAATCTCGATACCAACGTCACCCAAAGATCAGGTGGCGTTGTAATTATTTTGCCAATCAAAATGAACAGGAATTAATGGAGTTAAATCATTAAGATCAGGTGATAAAGGATAAAACGGTTTAGAATTTAAAACTGCATCAATTTGATTCAAAACAGTAGCAAATGTTTTGGTATGTCAAAATAATTTCGCCTATAACTTTACAAAAATGTCTTTTAAAAGATTTAATATTGCCTTCCCAAATACCTTTAAAATGAGATGTTTTGGGGACAAAAAATACCACTTTATTTGATGTTTAACAGTATAATCGATACTTTTATGTTTATTTTGTCTGTATTCATTTTACTTAAAATATTATTCGCGAATAATAGAATCATTAATCTCGTCAATTGATAAGTTGCCAGTCAAACGCTAGTTTCTCTTATTAAAGCTAAGAGGATTTAAACAAAATTTACGAAAATATACTATGACTCTTTGCAATCTTAATAAAGAAGAATACCTTAAAAATATATCAAATTCAAGTATGGCGTAAAATATATGTGGATCGTTTTCTCGCTTTATTTCAGGTAAATCATTTAATGACGAGGTAAACTTAAAATCATAATTAGAAACATCAAAATTGCAAATCCAAGAAGACCCACACCACCAGATCTCATTGCTAAGAAGTTCGGAGGGAAAAAGACCTCTGCACGCGATATCAGCAGGCTTTTACGCTGACGAAACATAATTCCATTTTATTTTTAACCAACCTTTGAATTTCACTAACTCGTGCACTTACAAACGTTTCAATCTAAAGGGTTCTGTGTGAATCCAATGCAGAACATTGGCCAAAATCAAACAAAAACATTCGGAAACGCTTGCGACTAATCTAGCTAACGTAAAAGCAGCTAAAAGTTCTACTCTTGGCATCAACAAATCATGAGAATCTCAAGTCCATTGAATTTTTAAACACTTATAATCTTTATCACAAATTCTTAAAATGTTTGAATCATTATAATCATCTTTAAATTTATCCAAAATCTTTTGACTATTCGACCTCCATTTTCTTAAACTAAAATTACCCGAATCTAAAATCTCTGCACAAATCTTTGTCGTTTCTGTCTCATTTTGAAATCCAACTATTAAATCGTCAACATAGAAATTTTCTAGTATCATTTTAAAAGTGACAGAAAATTGTTCCTTAAAATCAAATGCAAGCTGATAAAAACATTTCATCGCCAAAAAAAGAACGCTAGTCAATCCGTACACAGCAGTATTAAGATCATATATCTTTAAACCATCCGTTTTATTAAATCTCCCCACTATTCTTTGAAACCGTCTATCGTCGGCATGTACTAAAACCTGTCTGTATATTTTAGATATGTCAGGTGAAACAACATAAAAACACTGTATAAACTTAATCAAAATCTCAAATAAACTGCTTATAATCTTTAATAAGTTACTTTATATTTTCCCTTATTTGAAAAGGTGGTCCTTACAATTAGCACCTAAACCTAAACTATTAGACGCCGTAGAATTTTTTAAAACTTTCGTCCCAAAGAAAAAAACCGCTTAACAGCAAACTCCTTTGAATCACCAAGCTTTGAAACGTCATTTTTAAAAGGTATCCTGGCGACAAAAGAACTATTAAATCACGCAAAAATTAGCTCTAAAGAACTGCTCACATCTTTTATCGTTAATTAAAACAATCGTTCGAAACTAACTTCCTCAATTAACCAAAATCGTTGTAAAGATTCATTTAAATCAAAATTTTGTCTAACTGGATAGTTGCAAGCATTTTTACGAGGTATAACTAAGCTAAAGCAGATGTTAATATTTCATTTATAACAATATCATATGACAATAACATTCAAAGAGAAAATTAATTAGATAAAAATGCTGAATTAACTCAAATAGATAGTTTTAGAAATTGATCCCTAAATTATAGAGAAAACATTTAATAACCTGAATTGCAAATAATACGTACACCTAAAAAATACTTATGTTATAAAAAAACATGTAACAAATTAGAAACGGATCGTTAACATTCAATAACAAAAATGTTTAGAGAAACTTTAAGAAATACTATATGTTGTAGTTGAAGAAATTTAATCAAGCATCAATACAATTAAAAACATTATAATGTAAACTTAAGTTAAATATATTTAAACGTACGAGGAATTATTTTCAAGACCGAGAACTTTCGCGAGGTTTTTGTACATTTCCAGAACATTCACCGAAAGATATAAAACATTTGCGAACGTTTCGCCAAAATGTATAAATGCAGTGCAAACAAATCATAGGGGAGTTATTCCCGTAATGTGAAGATGGAAGTGTTGGGAAGATTATTCAAGTTTAAATAAATAAGTAATAAACGCGTGCGTTTGAGATAAATATACGGAGTATAACCTTGTACGTGACTTTAAAGTAAATAAGTGTAAGTGTTTACATAAATAGAAGTTATCCGCGGAATTGATTTGATTAATTCGGTTAGTTATAAACGTGTACATATTTTTAGTATACATAAATTAGTTAGTAGTTTTTAATAAACGTTACAATATCAAGCTAAAAAAAATTATAGCGAGAATCTAAAAATAAATATTTCTCTTGAAATCCACAAACTAATCTAAATCTGTACGTGAACATGTTACTTAATACAGATAGTAACAAACGTAGATTGTTTGAAAAAAAATATAATAAAAACTGTAAATACTACTAAACTAAAAATAGAAATATATTCAATCAAATAAAACAGTCGTAAATATACAATTTAATTCAAAACACTAAAATAATAGATTTTAAAACTTTTACTATGAGATGCAATATTGCTTTTGCTCTTATTACAAAACCATTTATTAAAAAAATTTTCACCTGCTTCACAAGAAATAAGATAAGCTCTTCTTGTATAGAAATTTGAAATAGAAAATCCTGACAATTTGACATTTTCACGATCGACTTGAACCAGATAAAATGAAATTCCTCTTTATGCGCTTCTCGAAAAGCGGGGTTTTTAAGTACAAAAAATTTCCTAAAAATTGTACTTAATTAATATTAAATATGTATCAAATATGTAAGTGTTTATTTCTAGCAAATAAATCTGCTGTTTTCTATTTCCTTATGTATAAACACACGTTCAGGCAAAATATGTAACTAAAGCTTCAAGAGGAGAGCATTCAAATTTTAATGACATGATATATCCAATGACTCGAAAACCTTACCGCTCCCTGTTAGCATACGTACAAAGTAAAACTTTTATGAATTCCATGAATAAATTGAACCTGATTGGTTCAACGATTGTATGTTATTTATCAACATTAGCTTATTCATCAACCTCTAAAATGTAGCATTACATCTTTATCTGCATTTCTCTAAGTTACAAATATCTCCGAGAGAAACTTAATAATAAGTAACTAGCTATTACGAGATGCACCTGTTGTAATTGTATACCTATGTATATGCATAAACCGGGTGAGGCAACGATAGAATAAAGTAACTCTGCTCTTTGTTGGTAAACTTTACCAATAAAATGTATATATTATATTATATAGTTACTAAATGTGCACATTTCTAATTATTGTGGAGTATACAGTGTATCAAAAAGCAGAACAGTACAAAGTTGGTATTTATATATGGAACACCCTTTGTATTATTTGATTTTTAAACTTTACGTGTAATGCTACGACTTTTTTTATTAAATGTTTAATATATCTAAAGTTTATGGTTTCTGAAATAATTAGAACTTTATTCAAAAAATTACATTTGTATGTTTAGGTTTGTTATTATGTATTAACCTGTATTTTGCTAAAAGAAATTAATACAAACTTCTTTGTTTCAAACGTATAAGTACTGTATGCATTATTATACAGCTTTATAAAATTCAGCTTAGAATCTAAAATTGCAATAAAAATTATAGCATTCTATCTAAAATAAAGAATGTAGTTAAAAGTAAAATTGCAGACTTTTACGGTCTAAATCTTAATTATAAAAAATAGCCTTCAGAGAATTAAAACCACTTTTATAAAAAGTTTCAACAAAGCGAAAAAACAGTTTGAACAATTAAAGTTAAAACAAAAAAAAAGTTACTATTAAGTTGTTCAGAGAATAATGACTGATTTTTGACTTGTACAACCGTAAAATAACACTATTATAAAGAAACTTTATATAATTTAAAAAACAAGCACTTCCTAATAAAATAAAACTGTAAAGTTTTATAATCTACAAACTCGCTAACGGCATTTGTTGCTAAACTTTTTTATAAAAAACAACTATATAGATTAAAGTAGTAATTGCTAAGTTTGTTACACATGATTCAACAAACCTACAAGAAACGTATTAAAACTTTACCGTGAAATGTGATTGTAAATTTAATACAAAAATGATCAAAATTTACATAAATATCAACGCCAACAAAATATAAATATATTCTTAACACAAGCAAATTCAGTTTTGTTCATAAATTGGTTTATCCCCTACCTATATAAGACATAAAAGTGTAGTACTAAACGTTATGTATTATTAAAGTTAAATTTTGTATATTGAAAATAGCCGGTTAAACTAGCATGGCGTTGTTAAGTGGTAAGTTTCAGTGTTTCTATATTACTAAACTAATCATCGATCATTAAAATAGTTTGTTTAGCAAAAGTCTTTTCAATTAATAAATATAATTAAACTTCTGAAATTAACCAGTGGTATAACAAGTTAACTACATATGTAGCTACAGAGATCTTTAACATTGTATATGATGTATTTATAGCCCACGTAATTCAAATTTTGTAATGAATAAATCTTGAGTTATATTTACAAAGTGTACATCGATTGTTTTGCTTATTACTACACGTTGTGGATGTAACCCGCAACTTATAAATTACGCGGGCTACATATAGTTAATCGTTATTATTAAGACTGAAATGGTCTTAAAGACTATTAACCCATTCAGAAACAGAGTTTATCATTGTAAAACTATTAATCTCTTCACAGTTTGGACACTCATTGTAGTTTTCTTCAAAAATAATCTAAAACTTGTTTTTTAATCTGTTTTATCGCAGAAAAATAAATCCCATTAAAACTAAAATATACTATACCTTTTAGATACCCTGTGTATAAAATGACTAAATTTAAATAATAATATTTTTGCAGTTACATTAAAGTTAAGTAAAAATAGAAAAATCAAAAACAAAGTAAGACACAATTTCTACAATTTTAAGATGGTTTTTGTCATTTACAATATCTACCGTTTCACTCGGTTAAATCGTAAAAACCATGAGACGTTATTTTACATTATTTCCGAATTAAAACGTAGATGGACGATTTCGTGGATCTCTAGTTTCCAACAATGCATAATACTGACGTTTACACTTTCTTTTGTAATGTTGAATTAATACGCAATAAAAAGAGCTCTATAAAAAATAATTTATTTATTTTTTATTCACTTCTACGTCAACTTACTTAAATTCTTTATTTTCCTTAAATTTAGTACTTAGATTTTACTACCTAACAAATTAACGGTACTAAATATATTACTTATTTTTTATGTTCATTTTCATGCCCGTTAACCATAAATATGAATTTTGAAACTTATTTAAGGAAACGTTAACTTTTTGATACCCATTTTTTGAGATGATTACCTATCAACTTTATACGTAATTTTTACAACTAATCAAATTATAAATATAATAAAACAACGCTATAAAAATATAAACATTATATATCATATTATTAGTTAAATGCTTAGAACCTATTAACATTATATAAAAAAAAAACATAAAACTATAAAAATACCACTCAGCATTATTTTTGATTCTACTATAAAATAAGACATCTTTTTGTTATTTCTTATGCTATAAATGCCATAAATAAAATATTGCAACATAAGTTTTACTAGTATTAATATTAATTGAATAAGTACCTTTTTTCTGTTGATTTTATTTCTAATTAAAAAACTGGTATACGTTTATTATTGTTTATTTTATTCATTATAGTTTTTTGTTTAATTTAATATATCAATTACAAAACTTAATACAAACCTCATTTAATGTATGTATAGTAATTATGTCTAAGTCAAATAGTTATTGTTGCGTGCCTAATTGTAATTCATGTATTAAGAACAATCCAACCTTTTCTTTTCACTACTTTCCACAGATTAAAGAACAAAAACGTCAAAAATTGTGGATTAAACAATTAAAAATGGAAAAACCCCCAAGTCGTTTCATGACAGTTTGCAGCCTTCACTTTATAGATGCAGATTTTTTTTTAATGTAGTGAAACTAGAAAAAGGAGAGATTTAAAAAAGACTGAAATACCTTCATACAAATTTCCACAATCAATTAAAAAAAAGAAATGAAAGAGCTGAAAAACGAAGCTTGCTAAAAGACAAGCAACTAGTTGTATTAACAACTGATGAATTACAGCAGTCAGTAGAAAATGAACATACTGAAAGAGAAGCTATTGCAGCCGTAGCATTGCTGCAGTTAATACATACTCAACCAAACTTACCAGAAAAAAAAAAGATTTTCAAGTACAAGTAAATAGTCCAAATTTTTTAACACTAAGTGATGTAAAAAATTTAAATTTTGTTTTATGTAGCTTTACCGGTTTACAACATTTTGATATATTAAATGCAATAATTCATGCAAATTTTTGCACTTGCGTAGTACAGTTAGAAATACTATGCCGCGTATAATTCAAATACATTTTTTGAAATTCGCGGTTGTAATGTTTACTATCTAACTAACAACTTTATAGTTTCCTACATGTGGATTAACTCGTACGTAGCTCCGTTCCTACGAGATGGCGTTTGGCCTCAGATTTATTAATCAATTTAACACCCGAATGGGATAAAACTATGGCAATTTGTTTTTATATATATATATGACTGCTATAGTGAATACACTGGCTAAACTTCTTAAATGTACTATATATCTTCCCGAAAAAACTGAAATTCTCAAAAATATGCGTACTTGTTTTAAAAATTTTGAGGACACTGCAATAGTTCTTGATTGCACAGAAATAAAAATTCAAAAAGCAAAGTGTTTGAGTTGCAGAATTCGATTCTATTCACATTATAAATCAAGTGATACTATAAAGTTTATGACTGGAGTGTCACCATCGGGTTTTATATCTTATATCAGTAAAGCTTATGGAGGTAGAGCTTCTCACAAAATAATATTTGAGCAAAGCAAGTTTTGAAATAATTGAACCCCAATCAGCTATTATAGTTGTTAAAGAATTTTTAATAGATGATTTGTGTGCTCTGCATGGTATAAAACTTTATAGACCATCTTTTTTGAAACAAAAAAAACAATTAAGTTCAGAAGAAGCTCAGCAAAACGCTGAAATAGCTGCAGCAAGAGTGCATATTGAGCGGTCCAATCAACGTTTGAAAATTTTTAAAATACTAAATGGTAGATTACAGAAGAGCTTAGTACCTCACGTTGAAAATAAATTTATTGTAATTTGCGCAGTAACAAATCTATCATCAACAATATTAGCAAATGACAAATTCTTACAGTAATATTGTTACGAATAAAGTACTTGAGTTTATTTCATTTTTAAAAATTTTACATGCATATGGTAACATTTTGCTAAAATTATTTTGTTTTACTACAGAAAAAAGCTTTGTTGAAAACTCATAATTAAAATTGATTTCTAAAACATGCATACTGTCATCAAATGGACAAAAAATTACAAAATATATCCACGTTCAGTACAGCCATGCCAGTTTGAATTTGTCCATAATATTTACGTTTTTCTTTTAATATGTATTTTCCATCTCCAAGTAGCTTAACTCTTTTATTACATTTAATATTGTTCGTGTTGAAATGTTATTGAAATACAACTATTTTACTTTGCAACATTAAAACTAAAAACAAACTTTAAATTATTATTCACCTGCAAAAGGACACTTTGTTTCTAAAAGGCTTGTTGTCGACAAATACTACACCATCTGGTGAATATCCTAACCTAACCTAACCTAATTGTTATTATGAGGAACAACAAGTCCACATGTACTACATACGTCCACTTTAAAATTATCTATAAAACAATTTCTTGCTCTCTCCTCATATTTTTATCCATGATTAATAAACTTATTCGCGACATTCTTTGGATTAAAATATCTATCGTTTTTTGCTAACCAATTATTAGATAAATATGTAAAAATTTTATATATTCTCGATCCTGTAATTCTAAATTTTCTCTGTACAAACCACTCCTTTTGCGAAAGTTTGGTTGTTTCTAAAATTACAGCAGGATCTTCATTTAAATTGACTAAAAGAAAATTCTTGCAACAGTTTGAATTATCACTTCCACAGAAGATAATTGCATCATTGTTATCGATTGACTGGCATTATTTAAAATTAAATTACATTTTATGTCCTGGTAATTAATTTTTCTATAATCATCAATAGGTTCAACACGACGTCAAATACTGAAACAATAATTTATTTTATTCCAGTGTTACAGTGAGACTAATTACGGTATTAGTTTAGGCCAATGTTTTTGAAAACATAGCATTGCCTTTATTTTTACAGGTTTATACAGTTCTTTTGCGTTTGACTTCACATTTGCCGTAGACCATTTACATTTGAAATTTTTAGGTTTTGTAGGTACATTCCACTTCCACTTAGGTGATCCGTAAAAGCAAATTTGTTTGCAAAAAAAACCACTGTCACTTCGGTGATTCCGTGAAGAATCTTTCGAGATTTCAACAATCTTTCAAAATTGAAACATATCTGTCAAGATTTAAAAATATCTTTGGATATACAAATTTTTCTTTCGGGAATTAAAAAAAAATCGAGATTTAAAAAACCATTGGAAGATTCATAAATTTTGTCAAAAAATGAACCTTTTGATACCGCTTTATATTTTTGTTAATAACCTTTATAGTACCAAAATCTATTTGCGTAATTAACCTTTTTGATACCACGAATAATCTTTCGCGTTTAACCTTTTGGGTACAAAATAATCCTTCAAGAGCAGTAATTCCCACTAGAAAAAGATGAGCTACAAAACCGAAACTAATACATTAGAACATAATGAAATTAAAACATTCATTGACAGCAGATATGTAAGTTCTCCAAAAGAGTTATTTAACAAATATAAATCCTTTTTATACAAAGATTGTTATCTACTCATGAATGCCATTCTGACGAGTGTATTGATTGTGAAAATTTTGCACTCAGAGAAATTCAAGAAATTTTAATGTTAAATAAAATGAAGATTTCAATTTAAGAAACCCTCCTTTAAACTTACCCTGTACATGTGTACATAGTAGCAGTTAATTTTTTTCAAAATATCCAGCGTGTATCAGAAATACGACTACAACCTCAAAGAGTAGTTTCCTTATGGTGTTGAATGAAAATTTTTCCTTTAAAGATTTGGTCTAAAGTGGCCCAGTTTTAAAATATTTGCAATTAAAGTTTTCAGGTGGGCCTGACTATCTAAATCGAAATTGAGTGTTGAATGACAAATTTAAATTGTTTTTTAAATTTGACAACTGCATAATTTCTTTACAGTTTAATTTATATTAAAATAAAACTATTATTGTTTCCAGCAATAATAATTAAACAAGTAAACTTTCCGGCCGATTATGCTACCTGTAAAATGCACCAAAACGGACAGAAGCTCAAAAACATAATGAAACGTTCAGCTTCGAGAGCATTCACAAACTTCTAGATTATTCTAGAACGTTTGAGAAGGATGTAGAAAATTATCGGGATAGATAACAGAAATATATAAAAACAATTCAAAGAGAGCATAGGTCAGTTATTCGAAGTCGGAAGTGTTAAAAAAATGTTTAAATAAATAAGTAATTAACGCGTGTGTTCAAGATAAATATAACAGAGTATAAACGTACGTGCCTTTAATGTAAACAAGTGTCAGTTATAACAAGTTATCCGCGGAAATTATTATTCCAGTGATAGTAATATATAAATTAAAAATTATTATTCCAGTGATTGTAATATATAAATTAAAAATTATTATTCCAGTGATTGTAATATATAAATTAGTGTAAGTGTTTTTTTTTAAATATTGTTAGATTTAAGTATCTCGTGTAATTATAAACGTATAAATATTTTGTGTATAAATAAATTAGTTTTAAAATTCGTTACAATAAAGTTGTATACTGTTTTAGTATTTATCGATTCTATACTAATTAGTAAAGAGAGATCACGTTATAAATTCATGCATATGTAAACACGTAAACCAAAAGTTTATAGCACCTGCTGTAATGGTTTCAACAAAATACTCCATTAGACCCGATTTCAATTGCCATGCATTCATCAATAAACGTAAAATTTAAGATACTTGGTTATAAGAATTATTAAAATTGAATTACCCAGTTTCAGTACATCATATTGTATTTATGAACCTCAGTTCTTGACTGAAACAAAAACAGTTCTTTTATATAGATTCTTTGTCATATTTACATTAAACAACATAGTATATCTAACACCGTATTTATTATTAAGCAATGCATATTACATTCTATTTAAAGTGATTTAAGATATTTAGCATGTAGTTAAATCTGTATTCATTAACGCATTGTTAACACTTACGCTTTTCGTTCAGAAGTGCTATAATATATAACTAAGATGATTAGTAAGATAAGAGCTTAAGGTCTTACCAGTGTAAACTTACTTTTGTCCAAATTCCTATTTAAATATTATGTTAGGAGCTTCCATGGTAATGCATTTCTTAACACAATACAAAATTGAACTATTGTTAGTTAGAAAATTTAACAAACACTACTTCATACACGTAGACGTCAAATTAAAAATTTTATGCATTTTAAAATATAACAATAACGTGTTATAAAATTTAAAAAAAAAGAACTTCAAAAAAATCAAATTACTAAAAAGTAAAAAATAATGATTTAATTTAGTTACAATTTACATGAAATTACTTTTAGAGGTCAATGCCATGTATTAGAAAATACAAAATAAAATAAATTACCACCACTCAATCTAATATGCTATGAAAATCTTTACTGCAAAATGAAGGATTATTGCTATGGAGAAAATTATTAACAAAACAAATGTATTGTAGCTTAACGATGTTGTTGTTATTAGAGAACGTGTAGAAAGAAACAAGTAGTCAATTACATAGATAAAGATAACAGTGTTTAAGTGTTTTTGCTTATAATATTAAATAAGTAATTTTTTCATCGTATAAACTATTTGCACTAGTAACACTTGTTGACACCATAAAAAGTAATTGTTTTTGTAATATTTTGTGTTATTTGTTATAACGTAAGTACAAAGTGTTTTATTATTGTTTCTGAATATGCAGCTTTATCAAATACGGTATCCGCCAAAATAAACAGTACCGAGACTTAGGTGCTACGCTGCAGTTGAATTTGAATTAAAAATAGTTCTAAAGACGACTGAAAAAATGTTCTTGGTAAATTTTTATAATAGGTGTCTGCAAAATATTGACTATATTTTAATAAAACAGCCCCCGGTAAAAGTATGATATTAACTAGTTTGACGAATATAAACACTATCATTAAATCTGGTTTCTATCGACGCCGCAGTGGCGCTACGATCTTAATCGAGATTACCTATACTTTCCCAATGTGTTTGTTTGTCTCAAACATGTAGAAAAGGAAGTACGTACGTTTATGTTTATGGTGCGCACTACTTGTCAATTTATGTTGACATACTTATAACCTCAAATTTTAGAATCGGTTCAAGCAGCATTATTTGAAGTACGTAAATTAATTGAATCAAACGTTAAACGTGGAATATAAATACAATGTATCTTTAGCTTGTAGTAGGAATATATAAAAGTAAACAAACAAAATAGTCGTTTGACAAGTAGTGCGTACCGTTTGTTTACAAATACGATTTCTATCTATTACAATGTTGTGTACAATTTGCAGGCTGTAATTACTCGTCCAGAGGGAAACTAGCTTTCCGTTGTTGCCAGGTCGATGAATGTTATAAACGCTTTTTTTAACCTAATGAAAATAAGGTGCCAATGCAATAAATATACAGGGCCGTGACTTGGAAAACACAGCATAGAGATTTCAACGCGAAATCTTTAAGTTGAATTTCCCAGAACCAAAAAAATGCAAGAATCAAAATCATATTTAAAAAAATCTTGAATACCATAGAAGTAGAAAAACAAATATGAGCATACAAAGTCATTTATGTTTTACGTTTATGATTGATTATTAAATTCCGTTCTAAATTCAACGAAAGAAAAAGTGAAAATGATAAAAGTACTTGTCAAGTAAATTCCTCGTTTTGTGTACAATACCCAAATCAGTAAATTCTATCAATAATACAGCAGAATAATACACAACTTTGAAACTACAGGTACAGTATTAACATATGTAGCAATATGGCGAATGAATGCACGTTTGTCTTGCACAATGAACCAAACGTCCAAAACTGCAGAGTATGGGCTACTGAAAACCTACACAAAATTGTACAAACCAAGACCTAATATCCCCAAAAAGTTAAGTCATCACGTTATAGAACCATTTTTCTTACACAAAAAAACCGTTTCTTGTAGTTGTTTGTTATCAAATAGAAATAAGTGGACGATAAATACTTATCAGTAAGAGGAACCAAACTCAAATCATTGTCATGGCGAGATAGGATCTGTTTGATGATAACAAGCGAATCTTTAATAGGAAGATTGGTAAAGAGTAAAGTGACATCAATACTCACAAGAATATCTTGTGGTTCAAGTTTTATAATTTCTAAACTTTGAATAAAATTAGTTGAAGATGAGAGAAGAAGAAGAATGTTAGAGAAAACTTGCCTAGTTTGTTTCTTCAATAGGAAAATCCGAAAGAGTATAGAAATCATCAAACAACCCAGTAACTTTAATCGTAATCATGGTTTCAAGCTATCCCCTTTTTGGTTCTTGGGTATTAGTCCTTTATCAAAAACACGCCTCTTTTCGACCGTAACCCAATCAAAGTCGCGCTTAACCAACCAGGGTAATACTTCTTCTTTATATACGGAGGCTACCTTTTCTTAAGTCACTTCTATAGAGTTTAGAATCTGACTGGGTTCACATGTTAACTACGTACTCTGTAGTGCACTTGTTTTTATTTTCATAAAACCGTTTATTTCCCTTCACAAAAACTAATTTATCAAAGTCGGTGAATGTATAAAATTTCCAATACAAGATAGACTGGTGCCAAAAAACATATAAACTTGTATTGAATCAAATCTTATAAACATTTTTCTTATTGACATGCTTTTAAATTAAGAAACGATTAAGTAAACAAGCAAACTTTACAAACGTGATTGTTTGTTGCAGCCTTCAGAGTTTAATTGAATAGTGGCTACATAAACGTATAAAATTAACAATTTACTAATTTATTTTAGTACAAGTAATTGATGTAATTGAAATACCCAAAATACACCAAACAATATATTTCAAAAACAAATCACAAAATACTATTTTACATCGTATCCAAATACAAATTACAAAATGCAATGGTATTTTAAATACTGTATTTGAAATACAAGTAATTCGTTATTGCCTAGCACTGTCAGAGAAGACCTTTTAAGCTTGTGTAAAAACGGCTTTTGGGGAACTAGATACAGATACTGTTTTTCGCGCATCTACCAGAGAATGTTGGAAAATAATTGTCTCCAGCAGAATGAAGGCCATGAATATTTTTGTTGTTTTGTTCTCATTTGTATTTTCTGCCATTAGTATTCTAATAATAGAAAAACTATTTAAAATAGATATATGGAATGCTATAGCAAAATTAACGTGCAAATCCATCACGTAAAGATGAGTGTATCACGTAGCTTTGAAGTTGTTTAACTTTAGTATGCAATTGTCATTGCCCTGTATAAGCTAGTATAGTTTTAAAAATTACGGTTAATAGATTAATTAAACATTAAAACAACAGATTAAAAACGCACATAGTATTAGCTTCGCATTTTTAAAAATAAGCAAGATCTATTAAATTTATTGTTATTGAAAGGTTCGAAAAATTATTTGCAAATGCAAGAACCTTCTAGAAGATGTACCGAAAACGAGGGAACGCTCGAGAAGGATTTCCGTATGTGTATATATAGCGACGATACAGATCGTAGGTCAATTATTGTCGTAACGCGAATGCAGCTGTATTAAGAAGATTATTCAAGTGAAAATAAATAAGCCATTAGCACGTGCGAAGTTTTAAATAAATAACAGTGTACACCGAATCGAGTGAACGTGACTTATAGTGTAAACAAACAAGTGTGAAATCCGAGGACGTTATCTTATCTTAAGTGATAGTGTTATACAACGGTTATACATAAATTCGTGTAAGTTTTTTGATTAAATATTATTAGATTTAATTAGTTCGGTTAATTTAAAAGTGTACATATTTTTAGAATAAGTAAACGTAATTTTTAATCGTTTAAATAAATTAGTTATTAATAAATAAATACGCAACATTATATTTATAAACCCTGCATAAATTTTATTGGTAAAGTTTACACACAAAGAACAAACTTACTTTATTCAATTTGTAACAAACTTTAAAACTAATTTATTTATACATGAAATATTTATACATTTATAACTACACGAACGAATTAAATCTAACGATATTTAAGAAAAACGCTTACACTAATTTATATATTGCAATCATTCGAGAAATAATGTTCGTGGATAACTTTTGTTTATCTAAAACTGACACTTGTTTACATTAAAATCACGTACGTTTATACTCCGTTATATTTATCTTAACCACTTAATCACTTATTTATTTAAACATCTTCTTAACACTTCCGACTTCAAATAATTGACCTATGATTCGTTTGAATCGCTTTTATACATTTCTGCTATCTTTCGAGAATTTTCTATATCCTTTGGTATACGTTCTAGAAGTTGACAATAAGTTCGTGAACGTTCTCGAAGCCGACAAAAACTTCGCAAACGTTTCAAATCATTGACTTACCCGGTACAAAAGCTAATCGTATTGTTTGTTTAGTGAATTTCATCACAATTATTAGCTGGGTTTTGAATAATAACAATCAAGTTGAACTCTATACTTATCTATACAAAAGACGGAAGATTTTGAATATAGACGATCAGGTCATATTGCTCTACATGCTAATGTCTTTATGATAAAGGAGGTATCAAAACAATGGAAACAAAAACTGTACTTAACCTTTAGCCAGGGGCCCATTCAAGTGTATAACCAAAACACGCTGTAAAAACATTTATTAAAAAACGTATTGCCAAGTTGTCGCTATCATATGTGACCAAAGAAGTGCACTTACTTCACCATAATGAAAACAAGAGAACCTTGTATCAAAAATAATAAAGACAATAAGTACTTTAAATTCTTAACTAAAGAACGGGAGATTATTCCATTTTATGATGTTCCACATTTATTCAATAGTCTTCGTAATAATTTATTGCAAAAACATTGGCATTTTACACTAAATGGAACAAAAACAAGGCCGAATGGAACGACATTCTACAATTCTATACATTAGATGAAAGTAAGATCTGCCCAAAGTTAACAGATGCCAAGTTGGATCTTTAATGAAACGAATTAGTCAGTGGGGTATGTATTTTGTTAGTTAATTTTTATTGTTTCTAATATAAATAGTACAAATGTGTTGAACAAAAAAGGCAGTGATACTGCCAATTTTATTTTATTTTTGAATTCTTTATTTGATAGTGTAAATGGAAACAATTGTAAGGCTACTGCCAGTAAGCCATTAAAAGATGGAATCACAGTAAATTCGCCCCATGAAAAATATTGGCGTAATTCAATTACAATTTTGAAAAGTATGCGGTTTTAGAATGAATGTAAAAAAATCGATTAAAATCCATCTGTTTTGTAATTATAAAACATGGGTTATTAAGATTAATGCAATACATTTTGCCTGAGTGCTGATGAGTCCAAATAGGACGAAACAGCTGCCCACTGGTCTCTAATGATGGTTTATGCAAAAGATTTATAATCGTTTAGTAACGCATTTAGTAACCGTTATTAATTTTAATGTTTTTAATTGTGAAATCCATAATTCAACTGGTTTATTAATAGTACAATACATAACTACTTGCGCACATTTTTTATTGTAAGCAAGTTTAAAAAAAAGATGAAAAATCTGTAAGTGTAATTTACAATCTTTAAAAAATGTAACCTTATGTGACCCAATAAAAATGCAAGCCAGAAAAATTTATTTAAGTGAATTGTCTTTTAATAAAAGACGAAAATGAAATTTAATAGTTATTTTATAAAGTCTCAAAATCACTCAAAAATTATAATTTTGTGAAAATAATTATACTATATGTATTCATAATTATTTTAGAATAAATTATTATTAAAAAATATTTGTCTATATATTTGTTGAAGTTCAATATAATTACCAAAATCAATAATTTGAATTATATTTTTATCGTCCTTAGGTTTCCCTAAACCACCAGATGGCGTTGCTAATTGTAGCGGTTGTTAGTACAGGAATTGTTCATTTAAAGTGTTTTATTTATGGCGTAATATGATGAAATCATTTTACTTAAGAAAACGCGTTTTGTTTCTTATAAATACTTTAAAAATCCTTATACATGCCTTTTATTCTTCGTGGTACTTATTATAATTTCCCGCATTAAACGTAATCTTGTTATTTTATCAATCAGTATCTTTTAAGCAGAAATTCGTATTCAATTAACAGTGACCGATAGTTTTTCATTCTTTAATTAAAATTAATTTTTTTAGTTGCAAATTAAACGTTTACACACATTGATAAGAACCCGTTAACACGAAACCTTCGATAGTAATTTTCCGTAGTAAAAAGTAAAATAACATGTTTTTATTTCCCTAAAGATAATGGTTTACTTAAAATCAACAAATACGATTTATTTGATGTGACAATTAATTTAAACCACTTTCTGTGCTTATGGCATTTTCCATATTTAAAATCTGGCATTAAAATGTAATCGCATACCTATTATAAATTATTTATCGTTGACCCAACTGTGAAGTGCATTAAACACGGAGACTGTTTTATGGTAAACTTCTATAAAGCGGATAAATTGTGTAATCTTAAAAGTCAGGCGATATAACTTAATTAAATGCGTATTCAAATTTTTCTTAGATTTACCAACTGCGTAATAATTGCAAATTGCGTATTTGACAATGATAAAATTAAATTAATATTGCGAAATGTAGCACACTTAGTCAAATTACCACGTTGAGTAAACATCCAAACCCTAAATGTAAGCACCGTTTATCCTGTTATTTCAAATATGCTAATAAGTGTTATAATTCAATATATAAATCCGGATTTGAAAAACTGATAGAAATATAAATAAAATATAAAATTTACTAAATACAATCTTTCTTATATCTGCATCTTACAATATTTCAAAACTGTTGCTGATCTCAGTTTCTAATGCAACTTGACTAATAGCAGTTTTACAGAAAAAGTATATATTTTATGAAATGAAGTTTAAGAAGGATGTCTACGACAACGATAACGTAAATGTGTCAAACGCGTGATTTATTAGATACAGATTTTAGTAAATGCTATAAAAGAAGGAAAAAAATTAAATCTAACCTCAGCGACTATTTTTTAGCATTAGTTAATATCACATTCGAAATTCACTATTAATTAACTTGATGATCGTTGATTCCGAAATCTCCGCTGAATATTAAATTATTTATATTCACTTTGCAGTTTTTCTGTAAAGTATCAAAAGCGTGAATAACCGGAAGAACAAAATATGCTACGTCACTTCAACGCTGCCAACTGAATTTAAAGTGAAATAATACAAATTATACAGACTGATGAGTAAATAAGGATTTCTAAAATAACAATTAATGTCAGATTCAAAAAAAAAAAAAAATTATTTAGAGTTATCTAATATTTTAAAAATAATAAAATGCCGTTAATTTATTAAATGCCACAGAAACTGCAAAACTTATCTAAAGCTTTATTAAAAAATTGTTAGAAAATGTAACCGGTCTCTGTGTGATCATCGAATCTTACTAGCGTTAACTGATTACACACAGTTTCCTAAGACTAAACATTTTAGTAGCGTTTGTCTGTCTGATCTGTCACAAGCTGAGAACATTTTGTAAATAGACAAATTCAAACTAGCTGGGTAGCAAATATGTACGCTGTCCGCCTAGTACTGAGTACCAAACAACGTATGCTTTCGTGTTTTCTTCCTTCTTACTTTTCTTAACTTCGCGTTGCACCTTTTCATCTAACATCTTCTTTTTCATGCCAATATTGTCTGCAATCGTCAAGACAGAAGCCACCCAAGTAGCAAAAATCAGTTACAAAACGGTTGTAAAACTCTCTTGTAACTATGGTTTCAGTAAGGTATTTAGTTACAGAATAGTTGCTGAGTCTTTCCTGATACGTTGTCAATACCGGATTTGGTCAGTTGCAAGGAAACTGCAGTAATATTATAACCGTTTTACAACGTGTCTGAAACCGTTGCAATTACTACTTTGTAACTGTTTTGCAGCGTTGCTATAACGGTTTTTTACAAATCATGTTTACCTATTCTGAATCGTTTCTGTAATGGTTTATCATCACGGTTTTGTAATTGATTTGTAACATTGTAGTTACCGTTTACAGCAACTGCTATGTAACTGTTTTGAAAACATGCTTATTACCATTATTTGAAACTACTTTATAACCGCTTTTGTTAAGCAACTTATCCAAGATTTTAGTTACTAACTGCATCATAAAGATTAAAACAAAGTAGAGATAAAAATATATTAATAAAAAGATACAGATATATAAAAAGTTATAATAAATGTACATTATTTAATTTTTTATAGTTTCTTATAGAACTAAATTCAAACAAAAAAGATACAATAAAAGAATTTTTACAGCTGTTGCAAGTAGGTACCAGTAAACAGGTTTTTACGGCAAATTTTCAAGAAAATCGGATTATGTCTATTATTTATAAATTTTGTAAATAGTAAATGCATAAATTTTGTTAAGAGAAAAATGTCTTTGTGTTAAAAGACCATGGCGGATTAAGATATTCCTCACATGTTATAGTTTAATGCGTCTACGTAATTCTTAGTTAAATATTTGTATTAGGCTACAAATGCACATGTGCAATTATAATCGGTTCAATGATCATAATCTCGACTGCTTTTTTAAAGATTATAGGTGTTCACAATGGCGATCTAATTTACACGTTCTGATCACTGTGTGTAATATTGTAATGTCCTTGCAATCAAATTCTATTTTATCCTAGAAGAAAATAAAATCAATTTAAAATTTGCTTACTTATAATTGGCAAGTAATCCTTCAACGTTAATTAAATTAGAAACAGTAGTTTAAATGCACGATTAAAATTATAGTAATATAATATACCAATAATTGTACTTACGTAGTTTTGAATTATAAACACTTTCGGTACTGTTTATTGGATAATGATAATGGACTATGTGTCTTATAAAAATCTCGTAAAATGCACTTCTTCTGTTGCTGTTTGAAAGCATAGATTAACACTGTAGTGTAGTTTTAGAAATTCACACTTGTAACCATAGTTTCAAGACTGTTACACTCGAAACCGAAATGAAGGTTTTAATGTCACTAAATTGACACTGTAGTTACATAAGGGTTTAAGAAAAACTTACTTATAACCATAGTTGTAAAATGGTTATTTCTGTAATAGATTTGAAACCTCAGTAAATTACGAAAGTTGCTGCTACGTTGCTGCAACGGTTTATTTACCATGGTGCTAATGTTACTAATTTGCAACTGGTTACAACGTAACCACGGTTACAAAATGTTGCTTGGGCAGTTGCTTACTTCTTTTTCGAACAGAGGCCACAGTTTCTGTGATAGGCAAAAAGCTAATTTCATCTAGAAGTTTGGCTGTAGTTCTTTTCTATAGTGTCTTCTAAGACCGTATTCCATCTGACGTACTTGGTAGAACTTTTGTATCTTCATAGTTGCTTTCTGCGCTGTCAATCGAGGGCATCGGTTTTTCTTCGACAGTTGCATTTGTATCATTCTCATTTCCATCGTGTTCGTTTTGTGCCAATTCCTGTTGCCCTGAAAGAAGATACCGCATTTTTAAATGTTGCAGATTTCTCCAACGCTGCAGCTAGTAATTTTCCAAATAAACTATTAATACGATGATTAAGATTTTTTTTCATAAAACCCCTCCATCAAGAGGTTGCAGAGACTGCATCGTGTGAGTAAAGAAACACACAAAAATGATTTCGTTTTCAGCAGCGTATTCTTAAGTTTCCACACTGCTATAGTGTTACACGTGCCTATCAAGAATCACCAAAACATGCCCCTGGAGCTTCCGTAGAACAAATTGTTCCTTTAGCCATTGTAAAGGCAAGGTATTCTTAACATATGCTGATTTTTTTCTCATGAACACTAAAGCACCCGAAGGCATTCCATCCTCAAACTCGGGTTTCTTATTTTTGCATTTAAAAATCCACGTCGGAGATATAAATGACCCCTGTGCATTGCTGTGTGCAATAAAAATTTATTATAAATGATTTTAACGTTTGTATTAAATTGCAGATTGAATAATTACATATTGCAGAGCGCTTTCGATTAATAATTATTCTTTCTTAATGCCTGCTCATCAAGCAAAACAAACATGTTTTTTTGTTAAAAGCCAACGACCTAATGGGCCATCTCTCATAGAATTACCCTACATTTCTTTAAAATTAGTTTTATTTCTTGTTTAATTAATAGGCAAGTAAGCTGAAATGATTTAACAGTTCGTAATCAACGTTTACGTTTATATGTTAATCGAAGTTTATCGTAAGGGAACTACAATTAATATACTGACTTCCAGAAAAATTTCAACACGTAGAACTTGTTGAACGATTTTATTGAAATTTTTAGGAAACGTCTATTTTTATGAAACAAAGCAATGATTGAAATTGGAATAAATTCTAGCCAGTAGTTTTTTGTTTTTTTCCTGTTGTTTCTATAGTAACATAGTAACAATTGCAGTAGTAGACCATTTAGTAATTCTCAAGTTTGCAAATTGTTGTTGTTTGTTCACAATTTTATTATGAACTTGATAACAATGCCGAGAGTACGTTAACATCAACATTTTGTCCAATTAAGTGATTTTGAACGTGGCCGTATTATTGGTATGAGAAAGGCCGGACTTTCGCTAAGAGAAATTGCTCGTCGTGTAAACCAAAATGTTTCATCGGTATTGAGATGTTGATCCAAATGGTCCGAGGAAGGGGTTCAACATCGTCGCTGTGAGAACTACAGATCACGAAGAACGTCGCTTAAGAGTTTTGGCCACAAGAAATTTTCAACAACTCGATCAATTGCAAATGATTAGATGAGAGGTATAGAACTCAGAATGTCAATGTCATCTGTTTATCGCCGGATAAGATCTTATGGGTTGCGTTCATATCGTCCATTTTTTTTCTTTTCCTTACACCACTTCACCGTCTACACAGACTAGAGTAGACCAACAAAAGGGTTAATTGGGCGCAAGAATGGCATCAAATTGTGTTGAATGACAAGTCCCGATTTTGCTTGTGGATCCACGATGGTCGTAGGAGGGTCAGACGGATACGTGGAGAACGTAAAAATTCAACATGGTAACACAGCGCTCAGTCAAGGAGTTATGATATGGAGTACAATATGTTATGGTAGCAGATCACCCTTGGTCTTTATTGACAGCAACCTAAACGCAGCTGGTTACATTGCTAATGTGCTATAACCAGTTGGACTTTCATATCTTCAGGGGCTGCAAAATCCCAATTTCCAGCAGGATAATCCGCGCCCTCATACGGCAAGGGCAACAACACGGTTTTTGGAAAAAGCTAACATTGCCGTGGCCTGCTCGGTTGCCTGATTTGTCGCCCGTTGAACATGTATAAGATATATTGGTAGGCGACTGGGTAATTTACCACACCCTTCAGATAACTTACACAATCTCCAGCTATAGATTCAAGAAGCTTGCGACGATATACCACAAGCATCTATAGATCACTTGATTGATAGCATGCCAAGACGTCTAAATAAGTGCATTACAAATCGTGGCGAAGCAACTCATTATTGAAAAAACTTTTTAAGCTTTTGTTCTTTTGTTTTTAAATTTTAATCATCACTTTGTTTTATGAAAATAGACGTTTCCTGAAAATTTCAATAAAATCGTTCAACAACTTCTAGGTGTTGCAATTTTTCTGGAAGTCAGTATATTGTCAGTCGCAATTCTTAACTGATAATTAACCAATATTATTAATTTTAATCGTAGATTAAATATCTAAATATATCAAACAAGCATACGCAAATATAGGTAAGCTTCTTTAATTAGGTAATATTAAAGCGTTTTAAATATCGTCATTACTAAAATATTCTTTTTGAAAGTATGACGAATAAACAATAAATATAGAACAACAGTAATAATACTAATAATTAATAACCATAAAAATAAAACACGCCGATTAATAAATACAACACATAAAAAATGTGTATATATCTTAATATAAGAATCGAATTGTTTAAAGCATCCAGACGTAATTGTCTTTAAACAAAAATGTTTTTTTGGTTGAAAACTGTTTCAAAAACAAAACCTATGCATTTTATTGTAGATAGCTTGACATTTTAATTTAGTTATTTTGTGACACTTTATTTAGTAAATGTAATAGCATTACAAGTACATGTATTCTCTTTTTTTTTTTATTTAAACAACAACATTTGACAAACTTTTGGTTTAAAATCGCTTTTAAAACGATAAAGTAGAAATAAAGCATTTCTTTGGTATTTTAAAATTAAAAATAAGAACAAATATTGAGTCGCCGTCGAACGTTAATTTACTTTAACTTCGATTCGCGATCTTTTTTGTTGAGAACGTTGGTATAACAAAAATACATTTTTCTATAAATATTGCGAAAACTTAAGTCTGAAAAAAAGACCCCACAAACCATTTGTAAAAATTAATTAATAAGCAATACTTAAAACTAAGATTCTTATATTTGTGTTATGCATAAAGATGGTTGGAGATATTCGCAATTGCTTCCGACTGCATTAAAGAATCAACAATCAACTGACTGAAAATTTCAAATGTTACTACTGTTGTCGTAATAAAGCATGAACATCATCCACACTGAAAATGACGCCTGTACATAAAATGTGATAAAAACACAAATCTAAATACGACAAATGGTTTAATATAGGTATCGAATAATGAAAATTTTACTTTAAGTTTTTAGTTGAAATATTCTATTTTTTATTTATGTTTTTTTATGTAACTTTATTGATAATAAATAAAAAGTTCAATTATTAAATTTACTGCTTTACACGGAGTACAATAATCCAGCTGTAAATGAACATCATAGTACAAATACATATAAAAAAATTGATTTATTACACAATACAAATCGGTTTATGCATTGCTTACAATGTTACATTTGATTAATGTTGTCAAAACTACAAAAAAATTTAAGTTAAAATTATGAAAAGAAAAAAAAATAAAAGCGTTGTAAAGTTATTAAATACAGTCTCTAACAAATCTATTAACTAATTAATAGATGACAAACTTCTTAAACAATACACAGTTAGGTACATATCTTATTTTATACTTGCAAAAAAATTATAGACTTAAATGCAGTTTTAGAAAAAAGTTAAATTTCGTCTTTGATGTAATCTTAGACCAGTGCTTAAAATTAAAAAAAGTAAGTAAAAGAAGTAACTCTTAAACATTATGATTAAATTAAATTTTAATTTAAATCTTATTGGTATTCTTGTGGCTACCGTCGCGTCGTGTAAAAACAAAAATGTATACATTGTACATATAAATATGAAAGAAGTAAATAATCTGATTTCTATTGCAATTTAAAACCTATTAATATTATTTCCGCTTGGCATTCGGTGCGTTTTCTCGACGTTTTTATCGTTTTCAACAAAACTAATAAAGAAAGTTGTGAAGAAAAAATTCTGTTATTGCTTTAACCATCAGATCCGCTATAAGAAAATTTTTTATAAATGTCTTCAATAAATGTGTATATTTTTTAAGTGTTGTTTCGAAATGTATAAATACATAGAATGGTAAAGTTTGTTACTGAAAGTTTAAAATTGAATTCGTTTGATGTTACAGGAACAAATTGGATTATACAAACCTCAATTGTAAATTTATTGAAGTATGAATATCAAATACATGTGGTTAAAGTAAATATAAGGTTATGCAAAGCAAAACGAAATGTATGAATAGGATACGCAAAATTCAAGCCAGTACGCTTCTTGACATTAAATTATGACGTTATTCCTATTGCTATTATTTCTGCTAAAAAATTAACTTCGCATTTTCCATGTTGATTCGGTTATATGAAATGTAAGTGTAAGCATACAAATGCATACAATACAGATATCGAGTAAATCGTTTAGTAAGTAATTCAATGGGCTATTGACATATTTACTTTTTAACCAAATTTACTTAGTAACCGTATTGTTAAAAACCAAAGTGTCCTTTATAAACATTTATATTATATTTATATTACTTATGCATATGTAAAACTGTTACAAAACTGTCATTTTTAGTTGTTTTTATAAACAATGAAAGGTGTAGATTGTAGAAAAGATTAAGTGAACACTTGACTTTTTAAAAAACATCAGGTAAATACAAGTGTTACCTAACTGTTACTTTAGTGCATCTTTAACCTTTAACAATAGAAACTTATTCTTTTTGTATTCAAATATTTGCATACAAAATGTATACAAATTCATTGAAATATGTTCACAAAAAAAATTTGATCAACTTTTTTACCGCTAAAATGATTTAATAACCGAACTTAACTTACTTACTAAACAAGTTTACAAATGTCCTATTGACTTATGACCGGACTGTTGAAATCTGTTATAAACGTTTTTCTTAACAACATACTATTCACTAAGCGATTTTTACTGTATAACATATAGTATAAAAAACAACATGTATTTGATCTTATGTTGGTAAAATTCTGATTAAATAAGTAGTACTAGAACTTGCATAATAGTTCAGTTAATCTTAAAAATCTGCTTTTAGTAGTTTTTAAAATATTTCATTTATCGATTGCCAGTAAAAGCTTGATGCATAACAAAGTACCATTCATTTTTATATTAATGCAATATTCAATACATTATTATTAAAAAATGTGGTGATACTTTTTTTTTAATATACTTAGTGGGTTTACAAGTGTTACACAAAAAAGTAATATTTTCTTCAACTTGATTTTTTGACAAGGTAGTCTTATATCAAGAATTAAACAATAACAAGTGCAAAAAAATTTATTAACATATAATTTGAAAAAATAGCAATGTGTTTGGGGAACCCGTAGCTGAGTGCACTAATGTACACGTCTAGACATCGACAAAACGATATGATCAATGTCTGCTTGTGGTACCACGTTCCAAGCAACTTGAATATCGTGCATTAACTGTGCCAGAGTGTGTGGAGGATAGTGCAAAGTAAACAACAATCTTCTCCCCATTATTTAAAGCCGATGAACCGGATGCCCACGAAACCGAAAACCACCCAGAGGCAAGCCAAAAGTGGTCCACGTCGATCGTCTAGCCCCGTTTGCTGACGATAACCACAATACACAAGTTCAAGTCCAAACCAGAGTAATAAGCAGCAGAACCAAGAATCAAATCGAAGGAGTGGAGTTCGAGAAAAGCTAGGTTCGGAGTTACCACCGAGGAACAACAAGACCTGTTCCAAATACAAAAAGATTACGCCATCGCACATTGCGTGAGCGAGGATCTTGACATGTCCAAAGGGGTTGCAGTCGTATTTAAAAACTAATTTGGGCAGTTAGATAAACTACAAAGACGGCAACCGGCAATCAGAAAGGTTTTAAGACTACGTGGTGACAGACGCTTCGTTTTCTATCTGGTCACCAAGAAATACTCACGTACCAAGCCGTTATAAGAAAATCTCTGGCAAACATTACGGAATCTCAAGAGCGAAATGAAGTTCCACCATGTTAAGAAATTGGCAGTACCCAAGCTTGGTTGTGGCTTGGATCAACTAAATTGGAGAACAGTTGGAGGTCGTCTTCTAAGAAACAGGCGTTCAAGTGTTGGTCTGTAGTTCCCAAGCAGGAAGAATATCGGGTCAGGAAAAGTCCATTGACTGTTAATTTTATGGTTAAGGAAGTTGCCGAATAAGACGAAGCTGCCGCTATCGCCACAATCCTTTCTACCGGTGTCGCATCCATTCTCCTGTCCTGGGACAGAACAGTCCTAAGAAAAGGGCAGTGAAACGTTCGAGAAATTATTCTCAAGAGCCTTCTCGAAGTTGTTATCCATTTTCCAGAACGTTCACCTAAGGATGTAGAACATTCGCGAACTGATTTAGTTTATCTTTGCCATAAGGCCATACAACAAACGTATCATCAACATATCTGAACCAAGTTTTTGGTTTTAACTCAATATTTTTCATAATTTCAGTTTCAAAATATGTAAATATTTGCTATAAGTGGAGAGAGCGGTGAACCCATGGCCGCTCCTTCTACTTGTTTAAACAAGTTGTCGTTATAACTGAAATGAGTGTTTTTAAGGTAGAGTTCGATGACCAGAACTTCTTTAGTAATTCTCTCCTTGAGCAAAAACAACACTTTGTCGACCGGGACTTTAGTAAAAAGAGATACCACATCAAAGCTGACTAGGATATCTTCTTTTGTTATACGCAAGTTCTTAGTTTTCTCTACAAAGTCCGTAGAATCTTTAATGTGAGTTTCTGTATTTCCTCTCAACGGCAAGAGTTTTGCAGCTAGATAACGTGCTAACGATTGGGTTGGTGAATTGATGGTGCTCACTATCGGTCGAAAGGGGACTCCTTCTTTGTGTATCTTAAGAAGACCGTAGATTCGTGGAATAACTAAATTTTTGACAATCAAAGTTTGTTTCTTGTTAATATCTATATTAGTGGAGTTTTTGATGGCGGAGTTTACCTTAATGCATAAGGAGTTTGAAGAGTTTCTCTGTAGATGTATGTAGCAATCTTCTGAGAGTAAGTTCGTCATTTTGTCGTTGTAATCTTCTATGTTCATTACGACTGTAGCGTTTCCTTTATCTCCTCTCAATACTAAAATGTCCTTATTCTCACGTAACCGCTTAGCTGATTCTCTCTCATGTCTGATAATATTAGAGCGTGGCGGTTTTGCTTTTCTTATAATGTTGCAAACATCTTGTCGTATAGTTTTAGAGATCTCCTTAGAGTACGTATTGCAGCTTCTATTCCACATACTATATCTTCTATCGGAGTTGTCTTAGGCGTAACAGCGTAGTTAAAAACCCTTCTTTAAGGTGGGAAATTCTTTCCTATAACTCGTTTCTGCGTCCACAGATGGTGCAAGAGTAGTTTATTCATCATTTGAAAGAGGTGGAGCATTAGTAATAAAATGTGCCGTGTCAATAAGCAATCGAACTATAAGAAACTAGTTTTGGCTATATTAGTAGAACATAAAGCGACAACCAACAAATAAATCATTCTTCAAGCCGATAAAGATATGCATATGCGAATATGCTACATCTGCATTTTTGAGTTCAGTATCTTTGTCGTAACGTTGCTATGAAATTGATACAATCGGCATATCTTTAAAAAATGACGTGTACCACTGAATTAATTAACTAATTAATACTTGTACACAGAAAAGTGTTTTGTTGAATTAAAAAAAAATTATTTTATTCAAATAAATATGTTGTTTCAATAGCGTCAAGAGGATGTTTTTATGGTTTAAATAAGAACTTTGAGAATTTTACAAAATAGTTTATTTGATTTAAATAAATGGTTTGATTTAACACACATAATTTTTATAAATGAAAAAAAGTAATTTTTGATTCGTTTGGTGCGCATTGGATTTTCACGATTTTTTTTTCGTGTTCACTGTGTGGAGATTCGAACCCCCGGGCTCCTGTTTGAAACAACCATCCTAACCTATCTCAGCTACGACTTTTATGTATATTAAGTAACTTTAAAACAGCTTATATTGTTAGATTTTTGTTGTGTGTTGTTTTATAAATAATTATGTATTAATGTATTGTAAAATAGATAAGTGATCTATACTAAGATAAGAAGAAGAAACCCGGAAGACATTCTTATCTTAGTATTCTATTGCGCATCCAACCTTGAAGTTACTGACTTCGTTGTAAAACAATAAAATCCGTTGGCATTTACAAATACTACAAGTTTCGTATTTTTTCGTATTATCACCCATGATTATTTTTTTGCATACTCAGTAATTTCAAGAATTATCACAACCAGATGTGGTCGAGATTTAGTCCACGTGGACTGTCAACTTATGTCGGAACAAATTGAACCAACCACAGCGGTGAACTTGTCGTAAATTAGCTGCATATAACATCAGGCTTCTGAATTGTTTTCCATTCTTTTCTAATACAAGGGTTATTCGTTAAGGTGCATTGAATACGTATGTTGTGCAGCAATGCATACTGCTAAAACTGTGGTCCGCCCACTTAAAGACTGAACTTTCTTCAAGTGATAGAAAAGCCTTATGAAATTCGTAATTTCTTATGGAAAGTAGGTTTGACTACGACAATAAATTTCTTCGAAATTTTTATTTAAAGCTTAATTTGTGCGCCATCTGTGGGTAAGAAATTTAAACGAAATTTACGTTGCTTTAATGGTAACACACGTAATGTTAGTTAATTTAGATTATTATAACACTTAAAACAGAACTCAAAACAAAATCCTCATCTAAACAAGAACCTCTAACTTATATTAAAAGTTAATTCAATTTAATGCGATATGTTACTTTAAATCAAGTAAAATAGAGTCCCATTTTAGAGCATCAACTATTTTGTTCCTTATTTCAAAAGCTATTATCTTTTTTGTAATAAGCTTATAATATGTTCTCAAACAAGGTCTGAATAATATTGTATACAAATTTTTATTAATGTGCATCGAGTTAAAGTCTTTTTTAACTAGCATTACTTTTAATGGTCAGATAACATGGAAATTTCCCACCTTAACAAGGATGTGGTCTGTGCATCCAAAACCGTGTCTGTTTGGTTGACAATTAATTTAAGATCGTCTAACGTTTTTTTAGGCTGTGAAGGATGTAATCGCTCGAATTTCTTATTTTGCTTTATTTTTGATTGTTCATAAATCTTTTTTGCTTATATCGTAGTGATAGCATCTATTTTACCCATATCGAGTGTTCTAATTTGCTAGACAAAGTTAAATGTAGCTTGTATAACTGTTTGCTGACAGAATCCAGTACTTTGCGTTTATTGTGAATTTCCGAACGTAACAGTTCGAAGCCAGCTTTGCGAAAAAAACCTTCTTGGAAAGGACACAAACACTTACTTACGAAGTCAGTCAAGCGGTAACGGAAAGATAAAGTCCGTTAATCACGCTAATCTCTATTGGTATAAATATCGTCATTTACACTTTTTCTTTCAGTGACATTTACCACTCTGAAGATGCAAGCTGCAATGTCTTGCGAAACGTCAGTTTGTTTGGGTTCACGAACGACAATACGGCAAAGCAAGTTCTACTTCTTGTTTTGGCTCTAAAGAAGAGACTAGGACCAAGCCTAAGTCTGGGTGTTTAACTACGACGCAGTCTAAGCCGAAAGTCGCTTAAAATCATAAATATTGTCTGTTGTTTTTAACTATTAACGTTAAATATAGATTACATTTCTTTAAATAAAGACTATAACTATTTAATCAAAGCAACCAGTTCAGTAATGCATTAATTGTTTTTAAAATTCATTACGTCTACATGAAACTGTAAAAAAAATTAGTTCACCATTAGTTATTTAAATAGACGCATTAAAAAATACATTTGAGTATGAAAAACTAAAAAAAAAGTTTTATATACATAAATATTTCAAATACTTTTAGATCAAAGTATAATTGTATTAACAAAATATTGAAGTCAGCATTAAGTAAAAATGTCAAAGGTTTACAAATGTTATGGACAGATTTAACATTTTGCAGAAGACTAAACGTTAAATTTTCAAAATTAAATTTCTCTATCTGTGCGCTTTGGTCCTTTACTACAGAAATAAAACTGTTTAACGTATTTTGTTTTGTTCTGCTCTGCTGAGAATTAAGAGAAAAATTACTGCCTTGAAATTTATAAACTATAAAACATATTTGTGGCATTTTAGAATAGGTATTGATTTTAATGCACTTGTAATATTTGATACCAAAAAGCATTAGTTCGTTATCGTTTTAACGTATTTAATATTTGATAGCTTACCATTAAGCTCTACTTACCAACTAGAAGATGTTTAAACGAGTACATACCTAAAAATAAAAGAAAAATAAATTAGTGTGCTTATTTTAGAATTGCACTAAAATAATAATTTAAATTCACTGACAACATAATAAATATAATTTCGATAATTTTAGGGTTAGCATGATTCGTTTTAACAGTTCATTAACGCTATATTTTAAGTAAATTCAAAACAAAATTTAATACAAGAATTAATAACTAAATTTATCGTTAAAATTGAAATGTATAATTTGATATGTGCGATTGCATCTTGAGTTATTATAGATTGTCTCTAAATTTGCTATCTGCAGAGTTATTGTACAGGCGTCGTTCGCAGGATAGAATGGATGTTAAATTTTAGTTCAACAAGTTGTTAGAATTGCATACACAATCTACTGCAGCAAAAGCGCCTTAAGCGTATGCTGTTAATATATTTATAGTACTACACATAACACTTACCTTCATACAGTTTGATTGCTTCAATAATAAACAATATACTCGTTTATTTAAAAAATTATTTTAAATATTAGTATTATATTAAAAGTATATTAAGTACTAACAATAATATTAAAAATAAATCAAAAAACGTAGAGAAAACACAAAAAATCTATACCTAAATACTGATTTTAAATAAATATGTGAACGGCAATTTTTTTTTAAAATAAATTAAAGTACGAAAGGTATACATTATTAGAGCCTTCAATTTTAGATATACTTAAATTATATCTTTTTAGCAAAACTATTATCTTCAAAGTGTAAAAAGGGGTAAAAACACTAGTAATAAAATTTTACGTTTCTCACCTTTCTCAAGCTAATTTGACTCATCCAATGTATGAAGGGCGTCCCGGAATATGTGGGCAATCTCCCAGATTCAGATAGAACACATAAAAATAATATGACAAGCTCCTATATGCCCTTAAAAATCGTTTGATTAATGTGTTTATGTGATGGTCACTAGAACTCGTTTCACATAAAATTGAGAACGTCAATCATTTTTCGAGCAGCTATTGTAGTACCAACATTATGTTAGCGATGTAACGTACTTATCGAAATAATACCACACGTTTATAATATATAATCATACCAAACCGCATCGTAAAAGAAGTGTTAAATGATATATATAATTCACGCCCTGTACGATAAAGACACAACAATAATATTTTTGAACAGCTCAAACGTTCAACTAAAAAAAAGATACTCTTGATCGACATGGATGGAGTGATTATTATGGTTTTTATTGAATAATTTTGTATGTTGGTTCCACATAAACTTCTTCTAATCTTATGCATTCCCTAGCTGTAAGTTAGGTTTTTAAGTAGCCCCTCGTCTCCCTATGCATCGATTTTCAAAGTTCCTGTTTAAGTCTTCTCAAACTATTAGAGTAAAAAGTGATGAGACCCCATTATGCTTGAACTGCATACCACGTAGTGCTGTAGATCTTCTTAAAGTTCTATCAAAATTGTTTTGAAAAAAAAAACCTTCTTAGCAATACAAATAGTCCAATAAAATCTTGCCCGGTTATTCCGGTTCACACGTTGATGAGTTTAAATTGGTGCCGATGATGCATATAATAGAAGCATGAGGATTTTTCTCTGCCTATAAAACTAATTATGGGAGTTTATTATGCCGTTTTTAGAAAACCCAGTTTCGTCTGTAAACAGAACTGAAATAATGATTTGCGTCGTTCCTATGCAGATTTAAAACCCAGTTCAAAAATTCCATCCGCTTCGGAAATCCTTCAAGAAAAAGCGTGTGAACTTTTTGAAGATGATACAGATGCAACGGTTGTTCTCTAACGATTCTAGAAACCGTCGAGTTTACACAATCAACCTAGACAGCCAATTTTCAAGCCAATGTAAAAGTATTTGATTTTACGACATTTGCTTTGTCAAATTTTCTAAAATTTACATTAAATCTCTATCATTTCATAAGTATAAGTAAAAAAACAAAACACTGTAGTTTTTACCTCTCTCGAACAACGATACACTCGTTCAAAGTTTTTCCTATCAGGATCTGAATTTTAAAGCATTACATGATGTAAGCCCATACATTAAATGCTGGTCGGAATATTCAGCAAACGGTACTAATTATTTAACAACCAAGATAAATAGAAAAAATAACAAAAATTTCAATAAACCCTGACACTGATATTGATGTTTAACTGACACTGGAATAAATATTTTTATTAAAATCAGAACATGTCAAAAACATAACAACCAGTGCAGAAAAACCATATTGAACAAAAATATTTTGTTTTCGTAAACAGTTTATTTTATCGCTGTCGATCAAGAGTACATTTTTTTAGTTGAAGATTTAAGCTGTCAAAAATATTATTGTCGTGTCTCTATCGTACAGTGTGCAAAAAAAACAACATTACTGTGTTAGAGCTAGTCCGACGCTTGCAAACTAAGTAAGCCAAATTTGAATAAAAGGGTTCATGTTAGCTGGTAAACAGCACATACAAAAATTATTACGTTACACCTAGTACTTCAAGAGTTATTTTAAATTTAAAAAAATTGCATAGAAACTTGACATATTATTTTTATGTGTCTTATCTGAATCCGGGAGAAATTCTGAGTCACTGTATAATAATTATAAAAATAACAAGAAAACAAAAAAATAATTTATTTAAATGTTTTGTTTAGTGTAAGCAAGAATTGCATCCCCTCTATTTTAGGTGTTAAGTATACCGAAATGGTTTATATATACGAGTATGTGTTGAAACTCGCAGCAGTACGAATGTAGAGCAAATAAAGTTAAGTTTAAAACGCATTCAAGTTTTATTGTTATCACCGTATGTGACACGTACAGATTTTAGGTGATAATTGCGATTATCGGCCTCATTAACATGTTTATTTAAAATATTTAAATTGTCAATAAGATTGGTCTGATGTCAAGCGTCTCACCAATAAAACCTCGCCGCAAAATTAAATCATTACTTGTATTTTTGCCTTCCCTACTTCGCAAAAAAGTATTTAGTTTTTATAAATTTTTATCACCAGTTTAATAAAACAATAACAAAATAAGTTTTTGAATTAAATATGGTATTCCCATGTTTTTGTGTGTTGTAGACTGCACAAAGGATTTTAATCGAGTTATAAAACAAGATATAATTACAAAAAATTCAAAAATGTAACAGATATAATTATATAACTCAATTACGAGATCTAAGACGGAAGGTGTGAGAGCGAGAGCTAAACTATCACCCGATCGAGATAAAAACATGAGTAAAACAAGAAGAATTCCTTAGTCCTTTTTTGTTTAATATCATAATAATTAAGGCAATAGAACGCCTAACAGGGTTACAATAGATAAAGACAAAAAGTCAATACTTTAAGTTACGCGTGCGATGCTGTATTAGTAGCATAAAATGAAGGCCGATTACAAAGATTGTTATTCCGATACACCGACTCAAGAAAAAAAAAAAAACCTACAATGTGGAAATTTCGATAACCAAAACAAAAACCACGATAACACTAAAAAACCCTAGGGAAGTAAGCTAAACATATAAGGAATGATAATACAACAATTTATGCAGTGTTATTATTTAGGTATAGAAATAACAAGCAACAGGGTACTAACAATTAAGGTGCGAAAAGTAGCCATAAAAACGACACAAGTAGTAGGGTGCTTAAACAATAAAATATGGAACCAGTGGTAGTTCCTGTCATCATAAATATAACTAGACCAGACAAACAAGTCTAAAGAGGATAAAAACGACAAAACATAACAAAAAAATTGTTAAAAAAAGATTGTAACAGCTAATAATCATTGGTTCTTAAATTCAAATTGAGAAACATACAAAGAACTTGTAACCCACAAAGAAATCTATTTTGAGCTCATTTACTTTACGTGATTATACAATTGTAGAGTATTGTATGAAATAGGCATTAGTGTTCATATTACTCTTTAGTTCCCAGCAAATGATGCATCTTCATGAATTCAATGTTGTCGTCTACCATGCAGAAAATTGATATCGTAATATTGTACACAGGAAGTTAAAATTAATTTAATGTTAGAAATAAAAACGCATATTTTATTATTCTGCTGACTTTGTTAATAGATTAATAATCTAAAACCAAATTACGTTTAAATAATTTCTTAGAATTTAAAAAAAAAATAAAATATAGTCTGTAAAATTTAACATTTTCAGTTTCGGATTAGCGCTTTATTTAACACCGACATATATACACTATTGCCGTTTCCTTCTTACATGTAGGATTTCATCAAGTAAAGCGAGCACGTACATTAGTTATCTGAATTAAGAATTACACTACACGTTTGAAAGCATTCGTCATAACAACCATTAGGTTAGAAAGAAATACCAAATAAAGCAACCATGCGCTTTCTTAAACACATTTAAAAATTTTACAAACAAGTTTTGAATGAATAATCCCATTCAAAACTTGTTGCAATAGTGTATATATGTCGGTGTTAAACAAAGCGCTAATCCGAAACTGAAAATGTTAAATTTTACAGACTATACTATAAAATTGTAACAATATGAAGTTCTATAAAAACATATTTTTTATGAATGTTAATAAACATGCAATACCGCAAACGCATGTGTCATTTTGCTGCGGTGCGAAAATTTGAATCATCTTAAATTTTATAGAATAAAATAAAACAAAAAATTAAAAAATGTAGACTTTAAAGTAAACAAAAAAATATACGAATAAAGTTAAAATAACAAATGTACTAAAATAAAATTCTTTTAACATTTCTCGTTGCGAACACATTTCCAATAATAAAAAAAGTTACAAGTTGTTACGTTGCTAGATATAAAATAAAAACAAACACAATTCCCCGGATAGAGGTAAAAAACCACACTTAAACTAGCGTTTAAAAATCAAGTTGTTGAATATTTTTTTTCTTAACAGTTTAGTAAAAATGTATTTTATATTTCTACGTTTACAAAACATTTGATACTGTTATTTATATTGTTGTCGCAATCAGTTTTTAACACAATTTATTTGAAGAATTTATTTTATTCGATTATAGATATAATCTAATTTATAGTTGTATACAGAAAAAAAAATTATTTCCTCTTAAATAATCTCTAGATTTTTCAACGAAAACTGTTTGTTCAAAAGTATATTTAATTAAAGCGGTTTTCTATTATTTTACAGATAAATGCATCACATAGAATTACTTTTCTTCAAATCTAATTGAACGACTAGATTTAATATAAAAAAATCGACTTCAAAAAAATGCATCAAATAAAAATGCACAAAAAAGTAATAAACAATTGTTTAATAAACGTCGAAATTTTTATTTACATGAAATTATTTTTTGAAATCAAAAAAGTTATATAGAATGCTGTTTAAACATTATACATATTTTAGAACTAACTAAGACATTTATTATTGGTAGATTAATAATTTTTATAATTTAACCAATAACAATGAATCCTCTTAACAATTTAAAACTATTAAGAAAATTATATATACCCAAAAAACATTAAAAAAATACGTTAAAATTAATTAAGAGAAAGAACGTGACAAAAGTTTAGTAGACACGTTGAATGTGTATCTAAAGTTGATATTACGTCCTTGTGCATTGTTTTTCCGCCATTTGGTATTGACTTCATATTTCAGGATATTTCAGTAATGTTCGCACAAGCTGCACGGATATTTGTACTCTTGATACCTCTAATTTATTACTCATGCATTTCTAACTAACGGTCACGCATTACTTTCAGTTTTATTATTTATTTTAGGTTTTTACCGAATTGCGATTAAGTTCTTAATGTTTGCAGATTCTATAAAAAACTTAGTTCATTTACCATAACACATAATAAATTTACCCATTAAAAATTTTTACTTAATGCTTTCTGAAGTGTAGCAGTGAATTTATGTAACGCACTTGGGGTAAAAGATAAATGTCAACTTTATTTCTTTCAAAATTGAGTTTCTTCCCACACAAGCTTTACTAGTTGCCATCCTACTTACAGTTTCCAGTATATTCTGTTAAATTACGTTCAGATATATAGCTTAAAACTTCTTTTTACGTCGTGTTGACTACAATGTTTTGTTGCTATCATAACTAATTGAACCCTGATACATTCATTAAAGTCAATAACGTTTTTTATCATAAATAAATAAATAACTTTTTAACAGTCAAAAATTCATTTAAGAATTAAATACCTTTATTTTCAAATAATAACCTTTTAGCCCAAATGCTTATTTAGCTGTAATACACTATTAACTATTATTATTATTATTATCGTTAAAAAATCAAAGCTTACAAAAAGTAAGATATGATTAATTAAAATAAGAAAAACAATTTTACTTGATTAAATACACAACTAGTTTAAAAATGTAAACTCTTAAAACTTTTTCTATCTGGCCAAAAATATTTAAAAAACCTTTTTAATTTCAATTGATTTTATTAAAAATTAAATCAAGGAGCCTAAACTACCGACAAATAACGTAAATAGTGCACAAGTAATGTTAATGTTATAATTAAAAAAATAAGGTACGTAAGCAAAGACAAAACGAATTCACTTTTACTTGCGCACCTATCGTTTAATACAGTTCACAACGCTTAATAAACTGAGCCTGTTGGTAAAACATTCTTCTTTTTTCTTTTTGTGACCCTTCTTCAAAAAGTTCTGGAATCACTTCGCGTAGAAATTCTCCATAAATGTGTCTATTTAAGTGCGGAGAAAGAAAGTAAAGCCCAATTAAATAAGTTCCCACAATCCCTGAGCACATATTTACAGATAATTTATGTTGATTGTTGAGTCCTTTTGTCGCGTTTGGATTCTTTGTGGTCCAAACATATCTATTTCTCAAATTAAAAATTCCTTCCGTTGTAAATGTTGCCTCATCAGTAAACAACACGTACTTCGAGAAGACAAACGTGTTTACAATCTGTCATAAAAATCATTGACTGTCCTGTCATTGCGGAAAGTCCTCTGCAGCGACTGATTAAACTTTTTGTAATTTAAATGGATGTTGGCAGTTTGCCATACTGTATAGCGGTTAACATATAATTCTCTAGCTACAGCGCTCGTACTGGTTGATAGATTCTCCTCAAACCGCCCTAAAACCCAATTGATAAACAAGATATCTTTGACGGGTCAATATGACATATGGCTTTTTTGTTTCACAGCTGGCTCATTTGCAGGTTGCAGCTACAATATTGTCTATTGTTTTATTGTCGTTCTTAGTCAATGTTTTCTTGTCGCATCTGTAAATATACGGCTTTACCAATTCCGTTGAACGGAAAAAGTTTTTTTTTAGAGCATTTTTTTTTCATTCCAAGTAGAGTATACATTTTTAGTGATGCAATCCCGACATCAAAAAGATTTAAAAAAATACAATTGGCCGTCTGTTTGTTTTGCGTTTGTATATTCATGTACGGGTTGGTGTGTACATCGTCTGTAATTGCGTTATAATAAAAATTTATTTGTTATTTATTTTTGTTTGTCGTATCTACTTTCTTGTGTGGTGTATTGTAGAAAGTAAAATAACAGCGCAATCCTTTTTTAGCACATAAGAAACCAATGGTACATTTTTACAAAACCAATATAAAGCCAAAGCTGCAAAAAATAACAGAAATTACAGAAAAAAATGGTTTAAAGAAATCGACGAATAACTGAATTAGTAATCACCGACAGAGTCATAGAATCAAATAAAAAACCAGTCTTCTTAGTAGTGAATAAATGACCTCAAAGCACATCTAGTAAATAAATTATCTAGCAAAAATTTCATAAAACATTTATAAAATAAGAAGAAATGTTGACGTTTGAACCTAAAAATAAAAAAGGTATCTCGTGTGTCTACATTGCCATTAGTTGCGTTATAATAAAAATTTGTGTAATATTTGTTTTTGTTTGTCGTATCTTCTTCTTTGGTGTGGTGCATAGTAGAAAGTAGAATAACAGCACAATTCTTCTTTAGCGCATAAGAAGCTAATGATGGATTTTTAGAAAACCCGAAGATATTTGTTTCATTATTTTGAGATTTATTTGGTTGAAAATTTGGAAGGATGCAGTGCTTGTTTTTCCTTAAAATGCCAACAATTGTTAATCCATTCTGGTGTAATGACTGCGCAACTTTATTACTGATAAAGTAATTGCCAAATATTATGTTTCCATTGATTCTGTGATACGGTTTGCATAATTTACGTGCTATCGTCTGAGCTAAGTGATCTGTTCTATTAGTTCCTTTTTTCCCAAGATAAGGTATTCCAGATAACGGGAAACTTATCTTACTATCACAAATCCAACACGTCTGTATGCCGTACGGGGAAGTAAAACTTTCGTAATTTATTTATAACTTTCCCCAGTTTCCTGATATATGTTTGTCCTATTTTCTTCTTTGTGTTCTAGACATTAGAATATTCGAAAACACTGAATAATCGCAAATTTATTTTTTCCCATAGTTCCGCAAAATATTAGACTACCAAATACTAAACGCATACCCCGTTAGCTGTTAATATTTCACTGTTGTCCCGCGGACACGCTTAAGCTACTTTTTAAGGTAATGTACCTAAAGAATGCCATTTGTATTTGAAAAACTTCAACAAGGTAATTTCAGAAATAAAATTCAGTAGTTATATTAGATAAGAGTATATAGCGAAACATTTACGCGTTTGTATGTATGCGAATAAGTACGAAAAGTGTTTGTCGGACACTAATAGTTGTAGTTAACAAAATAATGATTGTTACCAAAATTTAAATAAGAATATTATAAAAATTAAGACAACATGAAAAAACCATTAAAAGCGTGCATAAAAATACTATACAAAACAAAAAAAAAATAAAATCAATAACGACCAAACAGTTGATAAACTTGAGGGTTTATTAAGTATTTTCCCAATTTTATTTAATAGTTAATAAATACAATCAACAAAAATACAATCAAACATGTTGGTTTTCTCCTTAGTTTTACGTGTTACACTTGTTAAAAGTCACAATTCTAAACCCGTTAATTAATATAATAGTAATAACGTATTAATTTCAGTTAATACTTCTAGATATTTGAGCTTCTATACAAGTACCTATTCGCAAGTTAAACGTCAACTTTTGAATAACAAAAACTTAATTTACAGAATAATTTAGTACTTTTTAAGAATCTCTATATACAAATATCTCTATTGTACTCTCATATCTTTTTAGAAGTTTTTCATGTTATAAATTTTAAAGTAGCTTTGAACAGTATTTTTATAAAAATATACTCAATGTTCTTGACACTTAAATTGAAAACGGTTACATGTATTGCGCTTTAAAGTAACGTAATACGTATAAAACACAAAACATTTCTACATTATATTTCAAACGATGTATTTTAAATTGGAGTAAAATCGTACAATATGTTCACAATACTAATTTGATTTATGACTCGCTTATAGAAACTACAAAATCTCATGAAATTTAAAAACTTGTAAAATCACTTATGTATAATGCATTCCTAACTTTCGACTTTACGTAAATAAAAGTCAACACTTACTACTATACTATAAAACAAGAAATCGATGTTTTCTTAATTTAAGTAACGAGAAAGAAACGTTAGAAATCACAATTTTAATCAAACAGGTACAGATCATTAATTACATGGAAAATGATATGGAAATATAACAATAAAAAACCTGTAAGAGTGTATCGTAAAATATAACATGAAAAACACAAAAAAAAAGAAGTAATAAAGCCAAAACTATAAAAAATAACAATGATTACAGAAAAATTTTGTTTAAAGAAATCGACGAAGAACTGAAGTAGTAATCACCGACAGAGTGATAGAATCGAATAAGAAACCAATTATCTTAGTAGTGAATAGATGACTTCAAAGCTCTGCTAGCACATAAATTATCTAGCAATAATTTCAATTAACATTTATAGAACAAAAAAAATGTTGCGTTTGAACCTAAAAATTTAGAAAAGATATCTGTCTGGATTGATACAGTTAATAATATTGTACAAAATAAACCAAAATATATAGGGTGTTCTATTTAGAAGAATTGCCCAATCAGCATTGGTATTTATTGACATCCGAGTGTTTTATTTTGGCCATATTATAAACTAATCAGCATAATTTGCCGCATCCTCCTACGCACCGAAGCCTTACGAAGAATGTCCGTTTTTGTCCGATGAAGTATAACGTAGTATAACCTTATTTAACCATATAAAAATTTAAAATATTGTATTCCAATATGTAATTTTTAATTACAGTGTTTTTTAGTTTGGATCTTCACTAAACATAGTAATGTTAAAAAATATAATCAAAATTTATACTGTGCATATTTGTATTTATCAACATGGGTGCATATAATTCAATTAATACAAATTTGATAACAAATTGATGGAATAATCAGGTTATGTGATATGATTTTGGCATCACAGTGACATTCAGCTTTCTTATAGATGGTATCATTTTGATGCAGTTTATAGATACCGATTTTATGCGGAATTTTCGACACAAATATTGTATGAAAAAAGTAGCCAAAATGATGTCTAATTGATACCCGAGAAATGGTATTAAAACGATATCTTTTTACGAGAATTTTGTTATTTGCGTGAATTATTGCATTTTGCAGATGGCGTAATTGGCATAAGCGGTTTCAAATATGGTACAAGTTAGACGTGT
Source organism: Aquatica leii (assembly GCA_035610365.1). NCBI lineage: Eukaryota > Metazoa > Arthropoda > Insecta > Coleoptera > Lampyridae > Aquatica > Aquatica leii. Next base: position 56,892,350 of record CM069432.1, read on the forward strand.
ATAACTTAGACAAATAATTACGCTACATATTACGTAGCATTAAAAAAGTAGAAAAAATCGCATTAAAATTTAAACAAAAAAACAAGATTGTCAATTTCAGAACAATTAAAAGTAGAATGACCTTGAAACTATTTTAGAGAGATATATCATACTGATTTTTATTAGAATTTCGGATTTCCAGTTTATTCGGTTCTTTCTACCTCCTTAACGAATAGGTTTCGTGAATTATAAATAAATCTTTTGTCTCCGCGAAATACTAAACCTCAGTACTATTATCAATACTCAAAAATACTGTACAATCTTAATTTTATTTTATACAAGAGCCGACGATTAAACTGCAAAGAGTACAGTTGACCTCAATAAACAAAGTCCCTGGAGAGGCGTGGCTGGTGTCATTTTAATTCTAAAAGTAAACTGAAATTAAAAAGTATTTTGGTGGAAAATTGAAATCATTTATAGGTTACCCATGTAGATAATCATTAGACCTTGTTGAAGTTTGAGGTTATTTCAGAAAAACACTTTATAACTTTAATATTATTAAAATAAATTGTAACTACAAATTTACTTTTCTAAAAGATTATGTAGGGCATTACAAAATATAATAATTACACATTTCTAAAAGTAATTCTAAAGACTACTTATTTACATTACATACATAACACAATTATAAGAAAAAACAATCACTGTCATTTTCGTCTTCTCCGTTACAACTTTTACCGTCAGATGATCCAGTGTACACCATAAACGACAGGTTTTCCACAGTTACATCTAGGCACATTTCTTGCGCAATGTGATTTACATGTTGACGATGTTTGTCCTAGTCATATGCAGTTATCTCAGAAAATGCATGACTCACTAAGGTTTCTATTTCCAGGCCACTTTGTATAATATTATGCATAGCGATCTTATGTTTTGCTAAGCTCGATGCCAACATAATCGGATTTAAGTCGTACTGGTAAGATGGCAAATGTAACACTGTATGCCCTTGATTTTTGAGGAGTTCGTTTATATAATATGTTTTCGTATATTTAAATTGTTTCACTAACACTATACGCATTTCATTTATTGTCATTATTTTTGAACCATTGTGGAATATTTCTTCGAGTGAGATCTTTAAATTCCATCACTGCTCGTCATCGCTTCATTCTGATTTTTTTTTATAAATATAGTTTTCGGTTGGCTTCTCTAAAGGAAAAGTTTATCGAAAAGCTCCACAACATTTTTAATAATGTTTCTGGCTACGGAGTGAACAGTTTTCTTCGATTTAGATTCCATGTTGATAAATAACAGCCGAAACAATACAGAAAGTAAGTAATGTAAAAATCTCTATCAGTAATTAGTTATTGTTCGCAGAATTAACGCTAGAATTAAATACAGACTTTAAAGTATTAAATGAGGTTATGCTACAAAGGTTATACTTAAAAAATGTTTATAAATACACTTACTTTGTTTAAATAACAGCGTTTAAAAGTTTTGATAAAAACTAATTGAATAACGCGAACTTTTCAGTAAAACAGCAGGTAAAGATGTAATCAGAGAATTTTGATTGTAATTTAATTTTTCAAGCGGACGGTACTTGCTAATTGTGATTGTTTGAAACATTTACCGCTTCAAATTTTTAAATTTAGTTCACATATGTTCCGGGGGCTTTGTTTTTCTTCGGCGCTCTGTACATACACAACCGGCAGTTTGCAATTTATAATAAAAATTTAAAGTTTAATATTTCGTATAAAAGATAAATCAAAATTGGAATAATGAGATAATGAGTTGTTTTGCTTAACTTCTAATTCAATAATTACTCAGTTTCGAGATTTTAAATAATCTAATTTGATATTAAGCTGAATAAGGTACATAAACAGATTTATTTAATTAAATGACATTAATTTTTTGATAATTAATATTTACCGTTAACCATAATTTAATTATAAAACGACCTTTGATCTTAAAAGTGATCTTCAAATTTTTATTTTGTTATTAATGAAACAATTATGATTAAATCAAGTTATAATTCTAAAAATAAATTTACGTTTATGATCATGGTACAGCGCTTGATAAAAACCAATATGCTTAAAATATTTTACACTTTTGCTTTTTAGTAGAGCCAGTTAGAGATGATACAAATTGACTCGAAGTGTCTAAAAAACCAAATTCTCTGCATTATAATTAAAAAAATTACGTTAGAAAAACTACATTAGAAAAATAGACTGCTTCCGACCGTCTTAAAATTAAAGACGTAATCTACTTTGATCACATCATAAATACTATTTAATGCCTGGTAAGTATAAAACTGTTGTCACTTGCACAGAAAACTCTTTAAATGAAACTTAACGTTGACTTTATAATTACGAGTAAGAGTTTTATATTCTTTTTTTAATGAGGTCTAACGTTTAGTGTTAAATTTAAAAAGTAATTTAAAACGTAAACAACTATTATACTTACAAACTCGTTCTATAGATGCTATGCTAAACCGTATTGAGATTTTTAACACAACGTATTTGGCACAATGCCTATAAATGTTCGCTTTAAAATTGCTCACAGCAAAAGCAGACATCTTTTTGCAATTAATAAGACGCTGAACTTTCATCAACAGACGAAGTAAATTACCACTTCAACTAATTTTCCTCGTTTAAGTAGAAGTACCCCAATACGTAGAGATTTTCTCAAGTGTTTCTAGTTAATCGAACGCAATGCACCACTACAAGATTTCCCATATTATTATTTATTCAGCTGTGTAGAACGTATAGTGCTTAATTCAATAAAACCTTCATTTACTTTAATGTTTATTGTATATACACAATTTTCGATTGTTGAGCTTTACCACGAATTATTAAATTAGTCATTATGAAAATTTAAAAAACACATGCGTTTAAGGCGTATCACATGCAAAAATGTAATTCTCTGTTAAAGTTTAAGTAAATTAAGAATTGACAGTGTTTGTTGGTATTTAATAAAAGACAATTTAAAAAAATTACAGCTAAACGTGTTCTCGGTAATCTCATGTCAATATAACGTGTGTCCCGGAAATTCTGAAGTATACAGACTAACAATTTAAAAATTTCAATCTATATGTCCCCAAAGTGTTTTTAAGATATTTCCAGTATCAGAACATATGACAATATGTACCAGAGAACGTTTTTCGTAATAACCTTCAAAATTTAATAACAAATATCAAAAATATTCCCAAAAATGTATCGCGTGGTAAAAAGCTTAGTTTAAAATACAGATGTAAAGAACGTATCAGTAATAGCACTGGTAATAGTCACTTTGGTCTAGTGACATCAATCGTACGATTGCGGTAATATCGCCGCTACATACGAAGGTTCAAATCCCAATGCGGTTCATGTTTTTTTAGTTGTATTATTATTTAAATGAAGGAGGATTAGTTTTTATTAGTAAAGAAACATAATTAAACGTGTTAATTAGTTTTATTAAACTCATAATGGATTTATTCAAATGTTATTTAAAATGAAATGATACCTCCTATTTTTTAAAGTTATTTGTTTGCTAAAAAAATATTGAAACTTTTTTGATAGGTACAATTTAATTTATAACAATTCATGAATTTAATTGTTGACATTAGTAACAAAAGATACTAATAAGCAATCATCATCGTGTTTGAATCAACCACCGGATAAATATTTATGGTTATCCTGAAAATAACTGATTGGAATGGTTTACTTAAATCAAATGTTCAAAAAGTTCTCCGTTTTGTACTAGACAATAGCCCATTCTACTGTAAAACTCCTGACGCACATTCACTAACTGCCGAGCATTAATTTTCTGGTATTCTTCGTGGATTGCGATCTCCAATTTCTTCACCCTAGAGTTGTCATCGCCAGCTCGCAATTCCTGTCATCTACGAAGTTTGTAGGGTTTGTATCGTTATTTTCGAAGAATGCGTTGTACCACTGATGACACCTGTTTCTACGTGAACACTCCGCACCGATGTTTTATTTATAATGGAGCCCGCACCTAACAGAACTACGTTGTTCCTTACTTTCAATTTTCGTGGTGGTTTAGGCACATCATCACTACAGATTCTAACAGATCCAGTTGTCAAAAACGTATCCATGATTCTTTCAAAATAACGAATAACGAATATTCGTTGCTCCAGATGAGATATTGAAACTAATTACAAAGCGCAAACAACTATTTAAACCACGAACAGAAAAAACTTTACACGAAGTGTGAGATCTACCAAGTATCAGATATATCAGATGTTCCATTGTTTTTCGACGCGTGCAGCCGCCGCCTTACGTTTTGTTTAATTGTAGGTAGACGTAATTGTGTATGTTCAAATACCAATAAAATAGTAGGGGTCAAGATTTAGTCAAAATTTTAGAAGCATTACTACAAAATGTCAACAACTACATGTTTTGCAAGTACAAAAAATTTAATTTAATGCATTTTAATTATGTAGAAATAGTTCAATAACCAAAAGAAAAGTATTTCTATCCTTAATGCTCCAGTACAGATAACCCGATAGTTGCTTTGGCTATAGAGGTCGTAAGAATCTTTTTGGGGAGAAATTTTGTGTTTTGTTGTTCACCTGTTTAGATAAGATAACGATACAAACGATAAACAGGCCACCAGTGACCCTTTTTATCAGAACAAGAGCCACAAAATCTTAAAAGGTAACTTAAGCAAATAAAATGGACAAACAGAAACATAGAATCAAAACAGAATGAAATGTTTGTTTGAATGTATTAAACAATGTTGCTTGATGCGAAGTAATAACATTCTGCTGAACTTTCATTGTTTATTATTTTGAAACGAATATACACAACGTTTCGATTGCTGTGGTATCTACAAACGTCATCAGTATTCACTTGATGACGATTGCAGGTTTAGGGTGTTAAGTTTAATGAAGTATTTCTTTTAAATTTTTAGTTTACCGTTTGTAGATCTGTTTCTTTCTGATTTTATCCAAAAAAAAATTAGTTACGCTGGTTATTCAGCACACAATACATTTATGTGTATACAACAATGCATATTTAAATTAAGCGCTCAAATACTTTTTTGTGATTATATCTTACAAGCTACTGTAGCGCCGGTATCCCCTCCTCTTGTTTGCTGTGTGAAGCTGTAGTTATTGTATTTTATAATCGTTTTTTTTTTGTTATATTAATTCTTAGTGAAAACACCGTTACAGCGAACAACCGTCGTTGCAATACTTTATATGTAATTTTGATTTAATCCTACAGTTTAACCTCCATTTCGAACAGAGCTAATCAAAATAAATTAGAATAAGTAAGATCTAATATAGTCTACATCTTAAACAAATCACGTGCTGCTATTTCCATCTGATCACTTAAAAAAAATTGTCTAAAAACAAATCTAACGTATTAAACCTGTTACCCAAAACTTTCTAAAGATAATTACATAACTTCTAATCTAGCACAATTAAAATAAAAGTAATTAGGTTGGCAGTACCCAATAATCCACTAAATACACACACATTCTAGAGCAAACAATTAATGAGGCATAATAATAAAGGAACTACTACTACTACTGATAATCGGTTGACTTACAACACAATAATTATAGATTTTTGGCAGTCAAAGTAGTCAGTATAATTTTAAAAACTCCAGTAGATAATTCAAGTCTATAGGCGGGTTGCACAAAGCAAATCAAAAATGTAACAAGTGATTATTTCTCAAAACAATTGCTACATAGCCAATGAAACCACGTTTATTCGTGATGTAACAATTGATTTCAGAAATAATCACTTGCTACATTTTTGATTTGCTTTGTGCAACCCGCCTTATATCTTCGATAGTAAACAAACCGTCTTATTCACAATAACGCAACAGTACAAAATACGGATAAACATAACCAAGTGCAAATTATTATCAGTTATAAAGACTGATATGCGGTAGAACGTACAATTAATAACTATAGATTTTGACGATAAAAATTTAAACGATGTTCATACAAAATTAGTATAAAAATTAAAAAACAATTTCAATTTTTTAAAGAATAAGTTAATTAACGTCTGTAGAAATACAAAAAAGGAAAGACAATTAAGTAAAGTTGAGATCATAAACACAGACGAGACTTATAGAGTAAATCGCATGTAGAAAAACATAGGTAAAAAACTGGTGTGGTCACCACATATTTTTTTAAGGTTATGTTGCTATAAAACCATTTGAAGTAATATGTACACGTTTGTATTGATTTCCTAGCTTGCTATAATTTTTTGATATTTTTCTCCTCGATTTCAATAAGATCATATCGACCCCAATCAGCATTGGTATCAATTTATTGACATCCGAGTGTCACTTTAATGAAAATATTTTGATACAAAATTATTAGTATAATTTGCATTTGCAACGCTGATATTGTTGTCAATGCATCATTATGTTATAAATTCAACGCAACAATTTAAATGCTCAAAGCATCAATTTAGTTCATACAAAATTCATGAAAGCGTTATATATACTTTTTTTGCAAACGTTGCATAATATTTTTCTGAGCAATTATTAATCTGAGTTATTTAAAAGTAGGATAGAAATCAAATATGTGTAGTTATCCATTTAATCTATTGTGCATTTTACGCAAAAGACAATTTGTAAAAAAAGATAAATTATTTTAGACAATAATAAAATAATTAAATAATAATTCAACGTCGTGGAATAATAATTATTATTAAAGGTAAATAGATATAATTTTAGACATAAATGTTTCAGCATGGAACATATTAATAATTTTTTACGGTAAATGGTATACATAAAAAAAATTATTAAAATTTAATTTCATTTTATTTCGACGGTATTATAATCTAATCAGCACAATTTGCCGCATCCTTCTACGCACCGAAGCCTTACGAAGAATGTCTGTTTTTGTCCGATGAAGTATAACGTGGTATAAGTTTTTTTATTACTTTAAATGCTTCTTAAAACAATGTCTACTACCATATAAAAGTTTAAAATATTGTATTCCAATATGTAATTTGTAATTACAGTGTTTTTATAAGTTCAGATCTTCACTAAACATAGTAAAGTTAAAAAATATAATCATTATTTATACTGTGCATATTTGTAGTAATCAACATGGGAGCATATAATTATTTTAAAAGAAGGTTGATAACAGAATGATGAAATAATCATGTTATGTGATATGAATTTGGCATTATAGTGACACTCAGCTTTCTTATAGATCATTTTGATGCCTCAAAAATGATAATAACAGTTTATAGGTACTGATTTCATGCGAAATTTTCGACACAAATTTTGTAGGAAAAAAGTGAGAAAAATGATGTCTAATTGATATCCGAGAAATGATGTTAAAAATATATCTTCTTACGAGAATTTTGTTATTTGGGACTAACCGTTATATTTGTGCGCCTCGGAATTACTTACCCCTTTAGTAAATCAGTAAAAAAAATCGTCGCAGCCAGGATTGGAAACTATAATATATTTATGAATTCATTTTAAATTACAAATTAAATATCTGATAAACTGTTAATGTTAAAAATGTGTTTATTTGAATAAATTTTTAAGAAGAATTATGTCTATAATAATTCGAATAATTTACATACGTACAAAATCATATAGGAAAAACTGTTAAAAATAGCGGATACACCCACTTCTGGTTTCTTTATCAGACCCATTTTTTAATAAAACCGAGAGAACATCAAAAGTCAGCTCCATACCAAATTTCAAGTTACTAGGACTTATGGTTCGAGAGTTATCGTAGGTACATCGTTACACACAGACACCCAAAATTTTTTTGTCAAAAATATATTTTTCTGATTTAGGAGACCTTGAAACGTAAAATTATGCAATAAAAATTTGTTGAAGAAAAATTGCAATCGCTATATTTTCCTTATAAGAAAGTAAAAAAATGTAATCTTTAACAATATCTTGATTATTTTAATAAAAACTACAACTTTAGTAGAATGTCGACATATAAAAGTAGTGCTCAATAAAAATAAATTGTCCTACATAAATTATTAGAGACACAAACCATTCACGGTTAAGATATACAACCTGAAAAAAAATGCGTCTGTAAATAAATTTGATGGTTTTGTAATCTATCCTTTTAAACTTTTATAAAAATCAGTTTGACAATAAAAATAATCTCAAAAGTACTTTTTTTTTTAATTATTGGTATACTCTTTAGTTTTCTGCATGCAATTGCATGTAATTTTCTACTTAATTTTATGCGTGTATAATTTCCGTATTTATCTATGTATAAATCTAAACATAACTGTAAAATTGCGGTCAATATTATACTTTTTCTTTTGTGTCAATGCAAAAATGTTAACAAAATTAATGATTTTAATTGAGAATTCTAAAACCAAAACCAAAACAATTTAATTCGCAATAAAAAAACACGATTGCGTGACGTGGCTCTATTTTAAGATTTTGTGAATAATCGTAAACAAATGTATATAATATAATTGTTATAATGATAAAAATAAATAAAATAGCAATTATAATTTCTATGCATAATATAACCGAGTAGGTACTTAACCTTTCTTAATATAACTTATAGTTATATCGTACATTCCAATTTGTACAGTCAATTGGTTAGTAGTTTATGTAATAACGTTAATATAAATAAAAATACTACTCTATTTTATACGTTTGCTAATTTTACGTCCTATATTAGTTACTAAACTATTGAGGTTGAAGAACGAGCCGCTTGTATGTATAGATAGATTTAATTTCACTCAATATTTTAAAAATTTTTAAATACAACCAACTTTTTAAGAGATGAATATTAAGTACAAACTTATGTATATATATGTATGTATAATTTTAGAAAAACTTCAAGGAGCATAGTTATATATTTCTCTATTTTGACATAAGAATTAGCAATTCTCACACTAAAATTTTAGTAATGTTAGTTTTTTCAAAGTTGGTATCTTTCCATCGTAAGTTGACGTTACATGAAAAAGAAATCAAAATTATTTCAACTTAACAACTGAAATTCAAATTTTGATGCCAAGATAAAATAAAAACGTACTATTAGTTCAAGGTTATTTACTTATAAAGGTATAAAGAGATAATTCTGTATGAGATTTTAGGTTAACACATAAATTTCAATATGTCAAAGTGTAAGTGTTGCCAATTCAATAAAATATAAAAGTTTCCCAATGTTGTTCTAAAATTAAAATTATACGAAAAATATTAAATATTGTATCGAAATAGAGAAAACAGTATAAAGCACATGTCATAGAATACGTTTGAATCACTCGACCGCTTTATAAACTCACCGCTGCGCGGCTCGTGTATGAAACCCGGTCTCGTGATTGAAGCGCGTTCATTCTGTAACTTGTGTTTTAATATACTATTCATTAAATGGTATTTCAATACAGGCATTTCAAACACTTTTCTTTTTTGCAAATCGCTTTTTCTCCATTGATCATTTGTTTTTCTTCTAAACTTCTTAATTTTGGAAATAATAGCTACTTATGTTACTAGCATATAATGCATAACTTTACGCTTTAATTTTTGGCTGAACGAGCTTGCGAGCGAGGCTAATAAAGAAGGCAAGCCCAATAAAGTACATTATGTACGTGTTACATACAATATATTATGTTCAACTGAATTTTATTTAATTAATACCGGTATATATCAAGTAAAATAAAATTAACCTGTTCTTGAAATACTTCTATACTTACATACATTTGGCGCCGTTTTTCCTTGATTCTATATTTTTTTAATTCATTTAGCAAATTTCAAACTGCTGGTTAAATTACTTAAAAAATTTAAATTAATTACATAAAAAATGTCAGCGTTTTCCATTTGCTTTACTTTTACGTATTTAAAAATCTCAGTGCGCAGTGTAGCGTTGGTATTAGTTACCGATGTTAATGACAATCGGTTTTGTCAATGCAAACCCGGAATTTTCTGAATTCAGTGTTTAAACTGCAATTATATTTATTAATTTGTTAAATTAAATTTATAAGATAGATGCTGCGCAGGAGGTACAATCGTTTGCAGCAAATGCTAAGAAATCACTTTTGTCTAGTAAGTCTAGATTGTTATATGACATATTCTAAGTGGTGCAAAAATAAAATTATGAAAACGTTCTAGGAGATTTTAATTGTGAGCTGCTGTATTGTAGTAGCTCTTCAATTGCAAACTGAATATTCTATATTGCAAACAACAATTAATTTAAACGAAGGAGCTGATATAAGAAAGTTCTCTAATATAATTACCTATCTAAAAAAAAGCGTAAGCATTACATCTAAGAAATTTTATACTAACTAAAGAAAACGTTCAGAACTTTTTAATTTGTGCAGATAATAAGGAGCATTTACTAAACAAAGTATACATTATTTGTCCTTTTGATTGTCACATACCTAACTTTAAATATTTAGGTCATTCCTTATATTTGGTGTTGCCGGTGCATGCTGACGACAACTTGTGTTGAAGTTTGTCAACACATTTTTTGGTAAAAATTGATAGAAAAATAAAAAGAGATAGATGTTTCATAATTCTGCTGGGGAAACTCGCAAACCTAAATTTGTTAAATATTATCAGAAAAAATATATAACTTAGATCAGCATTAATAGCACACAATATATTTTTTAAAATGTAAGTTCGAGAAAAATGCACTGTGCAATTGTGAGGGTGCATAAAATTGCTAGTGTGCCAAGTGTTGAAGCGAAATACCTCAATGTAGAGAGTCCAACATTATACACGGGACACTGTTACAGTATTTTAGCAAATGTAGAAATTAGTATAAAGAATATAATGAGGCATGGGTGTTAACTTTAACAAAATTTGTCAAAACAAGCTAAAAGCCGGATATATTTAAAAAAGTTTGTGTTGATAAACATAACAGGGAATATCAGTAGCTGATGTATTATGGTAAAGTATCTTATCCTCCTATCTACAATTGTGATTGATAGGTGTTCTTATCTTCACGTAAGAGGGAAATAAAAAACTACGCTAGCCTTTTTTATGGCTACATTTCATGCCTCAAGTGTGCACTTTTTCACTTATAGACAAAAAACTTACAAGAAAAGGTTATTGAGTGAAGACAGTCCACTGGTCCAACAAACATACCTTAATTAATCTAGTTATTACAATAAGTCAATAAATAAAATTTAAATAAAATAAAACCAAACTTTAATTGATGTTAACTAAGTTATTTTAAGTTAATTTTATATTATAACAAATCACCATTTAGCAAAAGTGGTCTTAGTTAATAAAACGTATTTCAAATATATATACCTAAGTACATTTTTTTGCTGTTGTGTTTATATTTTAAATTGTTAGAGGTACTTCCTTTAAAAATTTAAGAAAAACAAAATAAAATCGGAAACTTATTAGTGAAAAGAAAACTAATAATAAAAAAGGTGCAAGATGATTTGTTTAATTGTATACAAATCGTTCATTCAAATTAGTATAAATGTAAAATAAGTATTTTTAGTAAAAGGAATAAATCTTCGATAAAAGTTTGAGAGTTCTCTATTCTGTAAACTTTATTTTTTTAATTGAAGACTGTAAAAGGATAAATTTTAACTTTTTAAAAAAATAGAGATTTATTTGTTAAATTTCTAAAATTTGTTTTCTTAAATTAAAACGCAAAAAAATTTGCTTAATCTATTTATTATTTACAAATATATATGAACATTTTTTTGTTTTGCGGCAAACGTTTAACCAAATATGGTTAAAATAGATGATTTAATAAAAATGATCGTTTAACCAAAAGCGCTTGTGGTAAATGGTTTAATAAAAAATGGTTAAACCAAATCGTATAACGAAAAATGGTTAAACTGAATCGTTTAACAAAAGACGGTTAACCTAAATCGTTTATTCAAAGATGATTACACTGAATTGATTAATCAAAAGTGATTTTTAAATCAGTGGTGTACAAAATTCAAGATTTTTTTAATGAAACATGCTATCTCGTCCAATACAATTAAGTGTGAAAGATACTAAATGGTGGTTGACTAATTGGCATAGAGTTTACTCTTCAGATGGTCATAAATAAAGAAGTCTAACAGTGTCAAATCGCAAGATCTCGGTAGCCAATTAACTTTGCTGTTTCGGGAGATTATGCATCCAGGAAACTTCTCACGCAGTAGAACACATGTGGCGTAAGCTGTGTGGCATGTGGTGACATCTTGTTGAAACCACCATGTCATAGATGTCATAATCATTCAATATTGTCCACAGAAAGTTAACATTGAATAAATATATTGTTATGACTGCACTTGTAAACAAACGGTTTAAAATTATGACATACTACAAAAAATTTTGATTTATAAAAGCAATTTTATTTAAATCTGAATAGATATGTATATTATGGTAATTACATAATACAGTTGCACGAACCGACTTTAGCCGCGACTGGAGAGTAGCTCAGACTTTTTTTCTGACATAGGTAACGCTTTCGTAATTTCCGCTATTTAAAAATGCCAACAAAATTTAACTTTAATTACGCGCACTTTTTTATGCACGTAAGAGACAAAAACTAACTAACAATTTTCCCCGCAAATTTTAATTATTTGTAGGTAATTGCTTTGGTTCTTAATTTTATTTTATTCTTTTTTTTTTGTTGCGTTTTAGGTAGTGAATTTATTTAGAATATATCATTTGACGACACACAAATGGCAACTATGCTATGAATGATAATATATTTTACCCAAAATGTTCGAGGAAGTACGAATTCCTGCTATATTTTCAGCAATAGCAAGGACTGAATTGCCCCGCTGATTAGAAAACAACTATACAAAATAGCGGAAATAATTACTAGCCCTACTGCTTGCAACCAATGAAATAATCCAATTTACTTTGTCGACATTGATATGCAGCTGCCATAGAGAATGTGGAGAAATACGATTGGCTACATCTTTTAATAAGTAATAAATATCTATCAGGACAAATGACAATATATGTCATAATGCATTTCGCAATACTTAACTATTGTAAATATCAAATTTCAAGCATGTCGAGTAAAATAACATACATGCTTCGTGGTGAAAGTTACTCTTCCTGGTTCAACGATTTAAAATACTCGGCCTAGAACCTCGTATTTGAAACTACTGTCGCACCAGAAAAACGACAACAAACAAGTTAGAGTTTTTGCTCACCTCTCCCTTTTTTTTCAATGTTTTTAAATTTTAGTGATCATTTTCTACGTCGTTTAAACTGTATTTATCTCTTTTTTTACTATTTTGAAACTTTTAGTTTCTTGAAATTAAGATTATTTATTAGCACATTCAGTTTATCAAAAACCTACTCATACAGATATATATTTAAATGGATTTTCTTACATTTTCTCTTCTCATAAATTATCAGCGGTTAATTGTTTAGTGCACAGAGCTGTTTTTCTAAGTTAAACCAAAAATCTTCAAAAAGAATTAAACTTTCAACCAATGTTTTATTTGAAAACTAGAACGGAAAAAGTATTTTATGATTTGGTTCATAGCTTATTTCTTCTATACCACAGGTAACGCCGGAATCTAAGTCCCAACTAGTGATAGAGAATATCAAGCATGTAAAATTCAACAATCCAAAGTACATGTGTTCTGTTTTGTATTCAAAGTGGTAAGTTTCCCCGATATCAGCTACTATCAAAATCGTTTAGATAAATTAGAAGCTTACAATGATAAAAATGATTAAAATTTATTCACAACTCAATCAATTACGACCGCTTGCACCAATATTTGAATGTTATACTTAGTGGTAAATTACATTTAATTGCCATAAAACATTTGTTAAATTAAATTAGTTAATCTGGTATAAAATAAAAATTTCGTTGATAAAAGCCCTTAATCATTAGTACGTACTCAAATAATGCCTAACTCTGTCCGTATTTACTCAACTTACCGTCGTCAAAGTATTCAAAGCAGTCAAAGTATTCAAAGTAATCAAAGTAACGAATACAAAATATATAAATACAAATAGTAACGATTACTCAAACGTAACGAAATTCACCATCACTAGTCTCAACTGCTGTTCTACTCTATGTTAAAGGTATTAAGAAGATATTTTCGAAACACAACATGGTCACTCGGTTTTCTACTCTTCCTAAATTGGACCAACCCGTAAATCCTGTGAACGTTGTTATTTATTTTACGTACGACGGTGATTATAACATTATTTGCTCTGGTGGTAGTACATATATTAGAAAAACTGGTTGAAACATAGGAATTCGTATTAAAGAAGATGTGGTCGTTTTCAACAATATTTTAAAACAGAAGCAATACATGACAGAAACAAATTTTATTTGAGAACACTTAAGCTTTGATTATTTTTTTGACTACTATCATCAAAAAATTAGGAAAACTATTGAAATGTTTAAGAATTACTTTAATTTTAATCTAAATTTTTCTACAGATTGTTTGAAAACTAGTTTTATCAGTCAGAAGCCGGTGTGATAGAGCGAACTCTCAAAACGCAATAAATTAGTTGATTCCAGGCGACGTGTGACAAAGGGTCCGCTTGTGAACAATTTTACAAACGGCATTTATTCAGAAAAGAAGATTATCAATCATTTGTATTATCTGTCTATTAAATATTTATTTATCGTTTGAATTTTTTTCTAAAATTTTTTATTTATTTTATTTTACGTTTACTGCAGTATTTAATTAACTTTTGTAAACATTTATTTTAAATTTAATTAAAAAAGTTTGTAAAATAAAATTGTGTAGAACAAATAGGTATTACATTTAAACAAAAATTATACTTTATACCAATTTTGAATTAAAAAAGTTTGCTACACATTTTAATTATATTTTAACAAAACACGTGAATAGTATTTCAACATTTATTCAAGCGAATGTTAAACATAAAAAATATTTTTTAGAAAGAATACGCTTGTTGATAAAGCACTTGCTCGTCATAGAACTATTTGCTTAAATTGCAGTTGCATTTTATGCTGACATTTACAACAATAATAGTATATTGTAAAACGAGAATGACAATTTATTGTAATGCGAGTAAGATTGCTTTAACGAGTCATGTGGTTCATATACTATAGGTAATGAGATATGCGTTAATCTGAAGAGTTGACTAGTAATAAAATAGAATTTATATGTAAAGCTTTTACTTGTTTTTAAAATTTTATTAAATAGTTTAGCTGTTTATTAGAAACACTTTTTTGTTTGTGCCTTTCCTGAAATATGGATTTAAAGTAAATAAGATTTAATCATATCGTTTTTATTGTTGCCCAAAAACATTCTAATAAGGCTAACAATTTGCATAATTTCCAAATAAATAATAGAATTATTTTAGTGTGGTTTCGAATTATAAATTGATTAATACAGGCATAAACCAAAATAATAAATTTTACTAGTAAATTGTATATGATGCGTTTGAAAGGAGGCATACGTCGTATATAAACTCGAACAAACTTGGAACTGCTTTCATATGGATACCTAAGGGTTACTTAAAACCTTGCTAAAGTGAATTCTCCTTTGTATAATTTGAAATTACTAAAGTTGTTCTTAATTAGATACAATCAATTTATTGGGTCATTAAAGTTTAAGCGTAACATGTTTCAATGGAGTACTTTTAAAGTTTCTTTGCTAGTCTTTGCAAAATTCATAGTTTAATTATTTTTTAAGTAACAAATGATTGAAGTTATCTTAGAGAATCGATTTATATTTTTTAAAATGTTTTGTAGCATATTATATACTATAGTTTATCTTTAGTGTAATCTGTATATTAACCGTGTTCTGATACAAAAAATACACTATTAACTATGGTTCATAAGAGAAACTTTGTGTAGTGACTACTGCTATTGTATTTAGTTATAAAATTACAAAAAATGCCGGAGTTTAAATTGCCTGTTTATGAATGTGCGTACAAATATTAGTGCACGCATTTGTCAATGAATAGCGCGGTAGGCGCTCGCCGTATATCGATTGTGGTATATATAATCACTGTAAAGCATCACTGAGAGTCCATAACTTATTAATTCTTTTTGATACATAGTTTAAAGTAGACACAATTTTTTTATCATTCGGAAGATTACGTAGAGTCCATCATCGTCATAAAGTTACAAATATTGATTTTATAATTTTTAAATTGCTAGTTTTTGTGCAGAAATTAAGAAGATGATAGTTACAAATTTAGTAATGTATTATCTGTTGAAGTTTGGCGTTTTTTTGTAGACATGCGTCTTTATAAGTGTATACTATAAAAGAAATTTGTTACATCTTTGTTACTATACGTTCAGCACTTTATTAATTAGACATGTTTCGCTAATAAGAATTAGCATCATCACTATAACAAAAAACTAAGATTAAAAAATTGGAACATAAATAAACGTACTAAGCAAATAAAATTGTTAACAAATCATAAATTAATATGACAATTAAACGTAGTTGACCATTTTATACAGTCTACTATATCTAAAAAATTATTTTAAATAAATAAAATTGAAAAATAAATATCAAAAGAATAGAAAAATGAAAAGAATAAAAAGAATAAAACCACAATTTTGAACTGAAATGGAGGGATTCAAATTTAATATTTTATTAAGACAATTTATAGAAAATCGTTAAAAATTCTATTTTAAGAATCTCTAATGAGTTAAGAAGAGATCTTTTGTTGCAAACATGTAAAATTTTGATATTTAAATCTGAAGAAAATGAATGTCCTGAACATAAAATATGGTTGGCAAAAGCCGAGTTTTAAATTTTCTACCTGTTTGACTAACATATGAAGAATTACAAAAAGAACAAGTAAGTTTATACACTCCAGATTTATTTAAAATTGGTATTTGATCTTTATTATTAACTAAAAATAATTTAAATGCGTTATGTGTCAAAAATGAAATGATATTACGTTATTTAAAAAGCTTTTGTAAAAATTGAAAACGACCAAAGTATGGAAGAAATCTAGGAACCAATTGATTAAATTATTGAATAAATGTTTTATACGAACTCTGTAAAAAAACTATTAAACAATTAAATAGGATAACCATTATTTAAACCAATTTAATTTATGATTTTGTGTTCCTCAGCAAAATTAGAAGAAGACAAAGGTATAGAAAATAGTCTATGAAAGTATGAACGAAAAGCAGCAGTTTTATAAGAAAAAGGATGGCACGAATTAAAGGGAATAACGCAATCTGTATGAGAAGGTTTGCGAAAAATATCAAAATTTAATTTATTATTAAACTCTGAAATTTTAAGGTTTAAATAAGACAAAGAGTTGTTTGATTTAATATCTAAAGTAAATTTTATTTTTGGGTGAATAGAATTAATAAAATTACTAAAATTATTTAATTCGTCAATAGTACAGTTAAAAAGAACTGGGCAATCATCAACTTATCTATATCAAAAAGAAATTTTGTTTAATATAGAAGTGTTTGAAAAAATTGTATTTTCTAAATTGTTCATAAAAATTTCAGCTGCTAAAGGTGAGATATTTGATCCCATCGCTAAGTTGATACTTGTGAATTATACTTGTTGTTAAATTTAAAATAGGCGAATTAGGAAAAGAAACAACGGGTCTTATAAGAATACCACGTTCATGTAGTTTAGGTAGTCCATAAAATACAGAAGAAGAATAATTTATAATTTCAAAATAAAATTTATTAGGTTTACCAAGTGAACTAAGAGGAATATTTTATGTTTTAATGATAATTTAAATATAGAAAGAAAATAAGGATTTGGATCTTTTAACAGAAGATTAAAGTCATCACTAGAAAGAAAATCCAAAACTTTATCAAAATAATCAACTTTATTTAAAACAACTACACAGTTACCTTTACCTGCTTATGCAACAACTAAATTATTTAAATTTATTTTAGATCTTAAATTTTTACATGTTTTGTAAATAGAATTAAAATTTTGCTTAAAAATATAATTACCTAAAATTCTTTTTAAGTTAATAAAAATTTCTGTTCTTACAATATTAGCTTCTGGTATTTCTAGAGAATTAATAACTTTTTTTACATTAACAGCTAAAAATTCAAGATGTTTTAAAGTTTTAAATTGACTAGAAGAATATATTAAGACCAGATTTTAATATATTTTCTTCATTATTTGAAAAAGCAAAATTACGTAGATACATGAAAAACAGAACTAACGTTATGAAGATTGGATGGTGAAGATGGAAGAACATAGTGTTGAAGATCGCGTGACTGTAGAAATCGTTTAATTTTTTATAAAGGTTGTTATAAATTAAACTACTTTGATAAAATACAAAATCTCTAATTTTTAAGTCAAGTTAGCATTGATGTAGTAATAAATTTAGTCTTGAATGATGATAATATAATTTGTAATTGATGTTATCTAAATTTTTATAATGTACCTTAATTTTCTCATAAAACTGCTGCTTTTCGTTCGTGCCTACTTTCGTAGACTATTTTCTATACCTTTGTCTTCTTCAAATTTTGCTAAGGAACACAAAATTATAAATCAAGTTGGTTTAAATAATGGTTATTCAATTAATTAATAGTATTTTTTACAGTTCATATAAAACATCTATTCAAAAAATTTATCAATTTTCCTAATAATAATGAAATGATTTTTGGATCTCTTCCATACTTTGGTCACTGATTTCAAGTTTTTAAAAAAACATAATATCAACAATAATAATAATAAATAAGACAAAGTTAACAGTGTTTCTATTTATCAACATCAGTTAAAAGGTTTTTTAAAAAATGGATTTCTTCTAATACGTAATATCAAAATTTTTCATAACACACTTAAATTATTTTTAGTTAATAATAAAGATCAAATACCAATTTTACATAAATCTGGAGTGTATAGACTTACTTGTTTTTTTGTATTTCTTCATATGTTGGTCAAACAGATACAAATTTCAAAACTAAACTAAATGAACATTTAAAGTTGATAAATATATATTTAAACACAAGTATTTATAACATTAACTCTGCTTTTGCTAACCATATTTTATATTCGGGACATTCATTTTCTTTAGATTTAAATATCAATGTTTTACACGTTTGCAGTAAAAGATCTCTTCTTAACTCATTAGAGAGACTCTTGAAATAAATAAAACTTCTAACGATTTTTCTATAAATTGTCTTAATGAAATATTAAACTTAAATCTCTCCATTTTTCTCAGTTCTAAATTATAGTTTTATTTTTTTCATTTTTCTATTTTTTTGATAATATTTGTTTTTCAATTTTATTTTAAATAATTTTTTAAATATAGTAGACTATAAAATTGTCAAACACGTTTAACTGCCATATTAATTTATGACTTGTTAACAATTTTATTAGGTTAGTATTGTTGATTTATATTCCAATTTTTTTATCTTAGTTTTTAGATATACTGATGATGATAATTAGCGAAACATGTCTAGTTAATTAAGTTATTAAAGTACAATATCAAAAAATATATACATTTGTAGAGAAGACTTTAAGAAGATTAAAATATTATTTTAAATAGTACTCCACTTTAAACAATGAATTACTTTTCCAATATTGAATGGACGCTAACAAAACCTACTAAAGATAAGTGATGTATACAGTACGTAAATATATTGCAGGACGCTCAGTAAACTCTTCCGCAGTAAAGACGCCGAGTGATATATTAATATGATTCATTATAAACAGTTTGTATATAACACGGACGCCAAGTAAGAAGCTATGCAGATAGGATGTTCAGTGACACGTTGCGAAACACCGACAGCACTTTCCGTTGTTACTACAAACAAATCACTATAATCAACGTAAAATCAAATCTGAACACCAATGTATTAGCGTTAGGTGTAACGTACAATTTTTTGGCGGTTGATTTGTATTTTTGTAATTTTTTACGTTTTCGGTTATTACTACAAGCAAACGAAGCTTAGAACGCAGAGCAGCGCCTTCCATATATTTGAAAATTTAATAATTAGAAATCAAGGAGAAAAGTTGTAGAATACCGTCCTAAAGCAACGCGAGAAACACTTTTATACAACGAATATAATTTGCAGTAAAGAAACTGTCAAACAACTCGCATAGTCCCCATCATTGCACAACTCTTGAAATATCAATCTAAAGTCGTTATGAAACTATTGAACATTACATTACAGTGCAACTATTCGCATTAAAACTTATTGTCACTAGGTTCTGATTAATTGATACATGTGCTAAAATACAATAAAGCTTGATATTCTAATCTTGGTTGCGTTGCTAATAAAAAAAACTTATGAACTAAATGCTAAATCAATAGGCCAAGTAGACCTAATTGACGTATTCATCGTAAACGCAATATTTACAGCAACATAACGTCTACCTACTCTGAGCTGTTATTTAAAGCAGTTTGAATATTGCAATTTTGTCTATCTTTACTATCATAACGTAATATTATCTTTACGGTTGATCTAACATAAGCGTACTTAATAACTATAAACGTAGAACGGAAATAAATTACAAATCGTATATCTATAAGATGCAGGTAATATATACATGGCGGGTTTCTGTACATCATTTATATTTATAAAAATCTTTATAGAATGAACGGTATATTTGCAAAGCTTTTTGAAAATGTTTATTTTAATAAAATTGAATTAAAGTTATAATCAATTTCTTACGATTTGCTTTATAAGATAGAGTTTGAATTATGTTTTGACGTTTATATGAATTTTAAAAACTAAAAATAATATCATGTGAAATGTTCACGTTTATTGCTTTCAGCTAAATGATTTTATATTGCTTTTTGACCGACATCCATTTTCATCTTTTACTGTAAAGTAAAATTTAATGTTTGTGGCGTTTCAGTCGAGTCTACCGTAATAAACAAAAAATACAATAATAGAAAATATTGAAAAACAACTTTATAATGACAGAAATATTAGGCAAGAAGTAGAAATAAACATCGTCAAAAAACCTTTGTTCTAAACGATATTATATTACATAAAAAATATATGTTAATTGGTTTTTTTGGGAATTAGACCTTGTACAAAGATAATTCACAATTATATATGTTTCAATATTTTGCTTATCATTTATAAGCTTCATCAGGAACTACAATTTCAGAGAGACAATTACATATAATCTTAATTAAATTTTGTACTTACAATAAATTCAATCGATAGATAACTGCTTAATAGTCATTACGGTGAACAATTAATGCTACATTTAATGGAATATTCAACGATGTATGAAGGTCGCTTGTTACACGAACAATAATGTTACACTTGGTGACCGATAACGTATACCTGTTGAGTATATAAAAGTGTTAATTGAAAACAATTAAAAATAATTACGTACTACGTAAACAATATAATATGCAATAAATAGATTAATTTACAAGATTAATGAACTACATTAATTGAACAAGACCAATAATTACTAAATTATTAACTAAAAAATATAATACTTGCTAGTACCTAAGTTGGATTATTGGAATTATACATCCATAGAAGGTTAGAGTAAATGACATTTAAATTGTCTACATCAGATCTAAAGTTAACAGAATTTTTTAAATGTTTGTTAATTTCGGTCATCTCCATAAATTTGAGAGTTGTTCTGTTGTTAGAACGGTTTAAAATGGAAACATTGTCAAAATCAAAAAAGTGGTTGTTATTAAAAGCGTGAGAAGCTAAAGCACATCTAGTTTTCTTCGTTTTTATGTCACTCTTGTGAGTACTAAGGCGTGATTTTAACCAACAAGTGGTTAACGCGATATAGATTTTAGAGCAATTAGCACAAGGAATACAGTAAATGACATTAGATTGCATTAAAGTAGGAGTCCTGTCCTTGATTTTGGTAAACAACTGACTAAGCGGTGACGGATTATAGAAAGCAACCTTAATTTCTTCATGTTTGAGGATCTGGACCAGTTTATTTGTAATTTCAGGAAAGTAAGGGAGTCTTGAATATTTTTGTGCAGTTAGGCCCGAAGTAGATTGAGAATCAATATTAGTAGGTGGAGTTCCACATTGTTCTGCAAACTTCAAATTCTTGCGAAAGAGTTTCTTGCACAAGTACAAGTCGCCTGTAAGTTTTTCTAGTACAATAAACGGTCCAATTAAACTATTTCTTAAAATATCCGCCTAAACATTAATAAAAAACCTACACTGAAGGTTGCTTTGTTGAATTTTATGAGAGTGTACTTTATTCCAAACATGCGTGTTGTGAGATTTCAGCACTCCATTTGTGTAAAACCACAATCATCTAAAAATAATATTTTTGCACTAAACTCAAGTCGACGTCGGTTAACTGTTGGATTCGTTAAACATTATAAGGGTACTAAGAACAATTCCT
Organism: Aquatica leii; assembly: GCA_035610365.1. NCBI lineage: Eukaryota > Metazoa > Arthropoda > Insecta > Coleoptera > Lampyridae > Aquatica > Aquatica leii. Next base: position 56,914,494 of record CM069432.1, read on the forward strand.
TAAAACACGGCCTATTTCTCTAGTGCTACTACGTGTCCGATGTTTTACAATTTACAATATCTGCACATGCATTAAAGAAAAGCAATTATTAAAGATTTAATTTTATTGAAAAGATTGATTCTTCTTCCGTTACTAATACATAGGGTGGTCTTTCTCGTACACGCCAAAATAAAGTTTATTGAAGGCAATGTCTATTAAGATATTGTTCAACCCACAATCTACGTGTGATGTGGAGGTTATAATTACACTCACTGTACATTAAAACAGTATCACTGATGTTCATAATAAAGATAATTTAAATTAAATATTATGAAGTGCGAGTACGTTTACACTTAGCATCAACTAAAGAAATCCGTTAAAAAATCGAGACAGAACTTAATCAGATTGTCAAATTCAGTTCTAAGAAAGCTTAATTTTGCATTTAATTATCTGAATTCTTGTTTTGGTTACAACCAAAGATCGTGTATAGAAACTACATTTTGTTAAGCTAAGTCAGTAATAATGCTAAGAAATAAACATTACCAAACCGCTTTAATTATTTTATTAACAATTGATTTTGTAGATGTTGGAAAATTAAAGAAAATAATAATTAACACAATACATCAATCGACAAACAATTTCCATTTGTTTAAATAGTCAGGACCGGCTTGAAAATTTTAATTGCAAATATCTCAAAATTGAGCCACTTCAGACCAAATCTTGAAAGAAAAAAATTTCATTTAACGCCACAAAGAAATTGTTCCTTGAGTTTGCAGTCGTATTTCAGATACACCCTGTAATGTAATAAATTAAAACCTTAAACAATATGAATTTTAATTTTTTTTAGGGTTAGCAAACTGTAAGATTATAATATATTACACTACCTCACACTATTAATTATTGTTTTTTTATGTTTAATATACAATCTTAGATACCTAGGTGTGCAATAGGACGGCGTGTGCTAGTGTCATAAATTAAAACTTAAAACAAGCCGATTTTTTTGTATTATCTGTTTGTACTTTTTTCATATCTATAGTTTGTTATACTACCTAACACTATTGATTATTGTTTCATTACGTTTAATATAGAATGCTAGATTATTGTTTCATTACGTTTAATATGGAATGCTAGATTATTGTTTGTTTATGTTTAATATGCAATATTAGATACTTAGGTGTGTAATAAGACGGCGTATGCTAATGTAATAAATTAAAACTTAGAACGATCTAATTTTTTTTGTATTATCTGCTTGTACTGTATGCATAGCGTGTAATACAGTTTTTTTTAGCAATATAACAAATTTCCAATGAATGTGTAACAATTTTGTGGCATAGTGTTCTTGCAATGGGCTATAAGTGTTGGTGCAACTGATTATTTTAAATCCTATTGTTTGATGTATATAACATATGCTAAATTTTTATTACATTTTCTGTCTCTGTTATTAGTCTTTAGTACTTTATTCGTAATAAACATCAGCGAAATATGATGGCAGATTTACTATATAAAAATAGTAATTTGAAAATTGTTATACGCGGGTAAATACACCCGACCCGTGTAATTCAAATAAGTTTTGAATATAGCGCCGGCTGAAACCACAACTATAAACATTATAAAGTAAACAATGTAAATGCAAATGTAAAAATGCCACTAGAGTGAACCGTTAGAACCGTTTCAGTCTTTTAGGGCTTCTTAGCAGTAGGAGAACAGTCCAATGTACTTCTACAAATTGACAGACCTATAGACTTCTATTTGTTACGTAAATAACTACTATAGAATTCATTTAGAGTTTGTTTAGTTTTAGAAACATTATAACATTAATAAACTAAATTTTATTTTCAAGTTAAGAATCTCATACAATTCAGATATGTTACACATTGCATAGTAATTTCATATATCTGTAACTTTCCTCTGCTGCAATAAATTTAATTTAGTTTCTCGTAATTTTCTCATTCATTAAATTTAATTAGTTTAATCTACTTGAGTAATCATCACCGTTGTTTGGAATAGAATAATAAGGTAGTTTGATTTGAATGCTTAGTCTGATTGGTACTTTGTGATTGAAGTTGACAAATGCATTTGTTGCAGCTATGTGTCTTTTCTTATTTTCTTTTTTATTCTTAAAGAAGTACAGTACAGCTGTAAATATTTTCATAGTTGGTAATTGCAAGAATTTATGTTCTAAATTAGTTAATATATAATTTTAATTTAGTAACTTAAAATAAAGGATATCTTGTGCTGTAAATATAGTAGTTACAGTGAATTTTAATAGCAACTAAAATATGTTTTTACTAAGAATACGCGTATATTATAAATGTTCAAGTCATTGAATTAGTTGTTAGTTCAGAAAGTGGCTTTTTTTAATTTACGTTTTTATTCACACTCAGTTAGTAACGTACAGTTTCCCGAACCTCTTAAAGGTTGGTAAGTGAGCGGTTTCCATGGTTAAAAAAAACGAGTATGTAATGAAACCTCGCGGTCAGTAATGTACACTTTCCGAACCTGTAATTCGTGTGTGTTATGTTTTAACTAATTTGATAAAATGACAATCATATATTAAATACGTATATGTCAATTGTGAAGTGCCTACTACGTTTTAATCTTTTACCAAAATAAACGATAATATTTTGGAAGTAGGTTTTCATTCATTTTTTATTAGTTTTATGTTATTTATTTTATTTAATGGTTGATTGTGAATAAAATTGTATACAAACCTTGGCAAAAGTGTTCCATTTGTCTCGAGAACTAGTTCACCTCGAGGCTATGCCTCTCGGTAAACTATAGTTCTCTCGACAGAAATGGAATACTTTCCGCCTCGGTATGTAATCTACTATTACATTATTGTTGTGTTCCAACTAAAGTGATTTTGTAATTATTATGTGTGGCTATTTATTGTTTAGTTTCTTAATTCTCCTTGCTTTGCGTACTTATCACTTTTGTTGATTTAATCTATATTTTTTCTTCCTTTTATGTTAAATCTTTTCAATTTATCTAAACGAAAATGCTTTTTATAGGGTAATTTTAAAATAATATACATATTTTGGTCAAAATAACATTAGTGTTTTGCGCATTACCTAGCCGCTGGCGCTTCTCGTCTCCGTAAGCTATACTAATATACTATTTTACTTTTATTTATAAATAGTATACATAAAAGTTTTCTTTTTTTACAATTCTAAATGTTTTTCTAAATCAAACTATAAGTCATTTTTAAAATATATAAAATTAATTTTAATTTTTTATTGTTGTCATATAAATAAAATTATTTAATTAATATCGAAACGTTTTTTTAAAATGTGTCTTTCATTTAACGACTTTATTTTACGTAACTTATTATTAGCAAAAATATAATTTATTTTTTTCTAGGACTAACAAGTAATACAATACATTTTATGATTATATGCATTATATTTAAACGAATTCCACAGTACATTGTTGTAGCATATTAGATTCATTATAGTAATTAGCTTTATCTTGCATTTTCTAAATATAAATGTGTGTTATAAAATTGCAATTTTCTTATTAACTTCTCAGTTCGTGAAGCTCCATTCCTAATAATAACACCTATGAATTACAAATTACCTTTAAACATTTACAAATTTACCTTATTTGCTTTGTAAGCCATATTCTCATGTTATTTTGTTGCAGCTTCTAAATTCTTCTTAAAGTTAACTTTGATTAATAATTAAACATATAGCCATAGAAAAAGTAAGAAATGTGTATTTCCAACTTGTATGAATTGCCAAACAATAACAATACAATAACAATAACAAAAAACAAAATAATAGTATACTGTATAATAAGTAAGAAATGGTTGTCATTGTTATGAGCAATTTTTTTTAGTCGTTGGCAATGACAACCATTTCTTACTCACTATACAACATAAAAACTATCATTTCGTTTTCTGTTGTATAAAAACAATAAACAGAACGCCCTTGTTCTTTATAAAAAATTTTATTTCAAATATGAAGTGATGGTCATTTAAAAAATGTTGTTTTACACTAAACTGGAGTTACGATATCTACCAATGCACGTCACAATTGAAACTGTGACGTATGATGACGTCACAATTTTATTTTGAGTATATTGTGTATATACATAGGGTTGCCTACTAAAACTATCTGTATTAGATGTCTTATAAACGTACCAATATACATAAAATAAAATTGTGACGTCATCATACGTCACAGTTTCAATTGTGACGTGCATTGGTAGATATCGTAACTCCAGTATACTTTATAATTTACTCATTATACCTAGGATACGAGATACGTAATAGTAGATTATAGCACAAGTCAATAATGATAGTTATTATTCCTGAAAAACCTTTACAAACCGAGCCGCGTAAGCAATTTGTCTACTAATGTTTGCAAATTTGTTTTTTCCTATGCGTTGTATTGTACATTTGGATTTTCGATAATTTAGAAAGATTGAATTGATTTTTATACGTGACTATCGAATATCGATGTATTTCTTTACAATATTGTAAAAAGTAATGTTTATGTTGAATGTTCGTACAATTTTGGTTTTAGTCTGCGCCTATAATTCCAAAAAATAATATAATTTAAAGCAAATAAGAATATGAGTTGTTGAATAGATTAGATTAAACATGTATATTTATCTTATGTAAGATAAAACTTCATCAAAAGCTTAGTCAATAAATTTCCTAATTTGTTTGGGGGTCATAGTAGAAAACTTCAGATCCTTTAGATTTTCTTTTTAGAAGCGCTCGTAGTTTACATATTTTTCTAGATCAGCATAGAATTAATAATTGAATAGAATGACCATAATAAAGATGGTTTGCATTTTGTACTTAATTTAGCAAAATAGGTCTGCAAAACATTTTCGAAAAATGAGTGCGGTGTGGTTTTTATTATGTATTAATTTTGTCCCGGGACGTGCGTTTTTTGATATACAGAACATTATCTGTCAGGGTCACATATGGTTACATATAAAAAGTCCACTACCATTTTGTGCAGAACGAAAGTCAGACGTATGTAGTGTAAAGCCCGTGAGTTTCCACAGTATTAAATATCTTAAATAATCTACGCTAATTTTAAATACTAAATGACAGCTTAAGATGTGGTTGTTACAAGAAATTAATCAGACGACTTTTGTCACCGGCACGTGTCCTTTGATTACCTGCGCACTTTTTTTTAAACTTTGGGGTATTAGCATACGTTGTTTCATGTTAGAAAATTCCTATGATATCGATACAATTAATGGAATATTTAGAATTGTTCCGGATGTGTATTCTATCTAAGTTAATTGAAAATATCGAAACCATCGTTTCAATTGCTACTATTACGAACGAATTGTAAGGCAATATAGGACAACTTGGCGCACTTGATTTTTTCAACAGATCATATGAAACCAAGAAATTTATATGTATTGACTTTTCAGTAATATTAGGAAATTGTGTGAGAGGTGCCGTTAACAGCATAATTCGGGACAAAAATTGTAAGTATTTTGTTTCGTATTTAAAGTTTCTTTTGTCTACGTTGTCAGTCGTTTGCATGCACGACTGTACGTACAAATTACGTTTGTTGTCACAATTAGGTATAAACCTTTTTTTGTAATATATTAAAAGGGGCGCTCTGTTTCGCCTAAGCGTGACATATTAGACATTTGTGTTGTATTCACTAATGTGTATTTGTTCTCTTTAATGCAAAAGTTAAGCCAACGAGTTTTATTATATGCACAAAGTGTTGTCTTTCCGCATCAACGTTATTGTCTGTAATATTTATCGACGAACTCTTAATTGATAGCCTCTATCTCATTTTACCTAGTTCCTTGTTAAAATAAATATATTCCTTGTTATAACCTATGTTTTGCCTTTTGTCTTGTTTCAGTGTTTGATAAATTTAAAAAGTATCCGCAATTAGTTTTGGCGCCTTTTTAATTACTGTATAATTAAAACGCCGAAAATCATCTGCGACCTCCTCGCCGAATTGTATTGATCTAGCTCCCTGTCTAAAGTTACGGGTAAATTCACGTAACAAAATTTTATAATGCAAGACGATTAATCCCTCGTCATTATTCGTCTTAAGGAAATAATGCATAAACCAAAAGTATAATACTTAGATACATTATATATTAGTCGTACATAAACATAAACATAACAACCGGGGAGTTATAAGAGAGCGTTATGGATTCATAACTCCCTCTTTTCTTTTATTCAAAAATAATATTTCTTTTCATATTTTTGTTTAGATTTAGATAGTCACAAGTTTTCTATTTCTTGGAATAATTAAACGTCAAACTACTTATTGTTCTAAACCACTAGATATATGTGTAATACAAATTAAAATAATAGTTAATTTTTAATTTTTCTTTTATATAAAGTGAAAAATAAAATCTTGTATGCACCACTAACGTAACTGGACGATTACTGACATTTGTCAAGCTTAATTATAGATGACACCATCAAAAAATTTTTAATGAAAATCACTAGATAGTATAAACCAAACTAAGCATTAAAAAAATCCTTAATTAAAAATTTTAAACATCGCACAGAAGCAAATTGATGTACACATTTTAAATTTATTCTTACTCTTATTCGAGATTAAATATGATCTAGCAATAAAACAATGTTATGTCATTTAAAAGATATTTCGGTGTAAAAGGTTTTAATTCACAAATATCCTAATTAAAGTCCAAACCTTATAAAACCTACATATCAAAAAAATTGCAAATTTTAATTAATACAAAAAGTACCTTAACTCCGTAATTTATTAATGATCGCAAAAAACAACTCTAATACAATTTCTTATCTAAAATTTAAAAGTGACTTTAATTTATAAAGTATTTAATAAACGTTAAAATTAAATATGAAACTTTTTATATATTTAGTTTCAGTTTTTAACTTATTTAACGTTAATGATTTAATATGCGTAATTTATAAAATTGCGTATAACCCTGTAAGATGAAAGTAACAAAAATAATTGGTTTAACAAAAGGAAGCATCAAATAGTACCTGTGCAAGTAGGACAGAAGCCTACTGCAGAGAATCGATGCAGCAGTCCCCGTAAATACGAGTAAATTCCATAAACGATTTTCGTTACTTTATTGAATTTAATTAAGTAGTTACTGACAAACTGACAAACTATTTAACTAGATGAGCAAATACCCTTAGTGCAGATGCATTTCCTACTCAATAGCTTTCGAGTTACGTACCTAAAATTAAAGAAAACAATGAGATTCTGTAAAATACACGCTAAAATTGAATTTGTTTAAAGTGGATATGTTTATAGTGCAATCAGGTTTTGGGTCGTTACAGACGCAACTAGTGGTAAACTTCAACAAGATATCAGCAATGTGTCTGAAATCTCAAGGGATTCGTTTGCGGCAATGGATCTGAATGAAAATTGTATTCAGGCATCCTTAATTTACTTTAGATAAATTGTATTTTAACTAGTACACATTTAAAGAAATACAATTTTTTTTTCAAAATTTCTAAATTTATAGAATGTGAAGTTTGAAGTTTATAGAAAATATTTGTTCATTTAAAACCAATGCTATCGATGCTTACTCGAAAAAAGCATCAGTGACAAATTTAATGCGTCAGCGTCGTGGGAATATAATTCAGGTATTATCATTATTCTTTTTTATTCGCAATGATAATGTCCTCATAAAGAATAAAGTATTTATAAAAAACAAATCTTCATTTTAACACTATAATCATAATTAACTAAAATCCAATGTAAAGTCTAATTATATTTTTAGCCGTTTTTTTAAATAAAATGCAGTCTGCATAATTAATCTGAAATTATAATTTTTTGTAAAATATTTTTATAAAGTGAAAGAAAAAAAACAAATACTATTTTACATTATGAATGTTTTATATATTTTGTTCGTATTAATAAATCATAATCGTAATTTACGTAACAAGCGTCGAAAGTAAACCATAACATAACGAACGTAAATACGAAGGGAGATCCCATGGCCGAGCGTTGCATGTGAGTAAGTTATGCTCTGAAATTTTCGACGAGAGTAACGCACATTATCTTTGTGATTGCCATTTGTAAAATTATATTATTTTAAATAAAATTATATTATTTAAATATTTTTCAACACTTGTTATAGTGTATGACACAATACAATTATTAATAGGGTAACTGTTTCTATATGTTCAAAAGAATTGTTTATAATTGCTTTGTTAAATTTGAGATTAGCATAATATATGTATCGGTTATTGCATTTTAGTTATTTTAATTTAATTTAGTAGTGAATTATCAACCGTGTATCAACGTTTTATGTGAATGAATTACAATGCTATAATGATTGTATAATCCTCGATCTTTAAAAACAATGAAGAATAAATAATTCCTGATTGGACAATTTGAGATCATCTGCAATGTCTTTCGTCACTTTTAATTAGAATCTTTACCTATTTGGTAAACTTCAGCAAAATGTTGTGTCGTAATACTTAATTAAATTTTAGATTTTATTAAGTAATGTATCCGAATATTGCCTAGTTGTAATATCTATTTCTACTTACCTTTATAACTAAACCACATAAGTATTTAAGATAATTGTTTATTCTGACTCATATATATAAATACATGGTTTTACTTTATAATTGAATTTTGTAAATTCATGAAAATTTCGTTTTGCTGCTGTACCAATTATCCTTTCAAACATTTCACATCTTTATTTAAATTTTAGCTATAAATTTTGCCCCTAATAATGTAAGCCAGTATTCAAATTATTTAATAATTTTATAGTTTTTTACCGAAAACTAAACATTATTATTGTTTATTTCTATACGTATGTAAACTATCAAAATTCTGAATAGGAAGAACAAAAAATGCAATGCGATTGTTCGTTTTTTAAAAGTAAAATATACAGTCCTTAGAAGTTAGATGCATTCAAAATTAATAAAAGTCCGTACCAAACGTTTATTAGAAAAACTATAATTAAACGTCCGCGTCGAAATCGTGTTTAACAAGTCCGGAGTAGTCGCGATAAATAAATATGACTTAAGAGTAAAATATAATAACAAATTGGGAAAGTGTAATTACATTATCATATTTATTAACTATTACGAGTAGTTAATTCGCGACGAATAAGATCAAAGTACGCGAACCCTTGGCCACGTTTTTTCATGAAACACAATTTATTTTCTCTCCTCAATAATTTTTCTAATAGCGCTCACTTCTATTTGTAGTGGGAATACCTCTTCAAAATCTTGCATCTCTGTTGTTAGAACAAAAGCATGGATAAATAGTTATTTACAGTTGAATGCGTGTAAGTGATAGTTTACAGCGCGACAGCTTTGCTTGAGAAACGAGCCCGAAGGGCGAGTTTCTCATTAGCTGGAGCGCTGTATATTCTAACGCACGAAACTTATATTAAACTTTTTGACCGACGATAATTTAAATAAATATTTACTACAATAATTATTTATAAAAACATTTATTTTTCTATGTTGGTATTACATTTATATAGTTGGCAATCTTGCAATTTACATTTCAAATTCAATTTTAAATTTATTCAGTGTATGTTCATATTTATTTATTAATAACATACATAATAATAATAATAATAATAATAATAATAATAAAGGTTTTTTTATTATTTTTTTTTATGTTTACAATTACAATTACATTTTAAATTACATAAGCAAGGGAACAAAAAAAAACAATAAAATAAACAATAAGCGAATGCTGTGTAATGCAATAACTGAGATTACACACAAAGTAAAGTAGTCATATGACACTTGTCCCTTTGTCTGCAATCTCTTTAAAAAGCAAAAAAAAATATTTTTCAACAAAATATTATTGTTTCTTAAAAATATTGTCAATTATTATTGAATCGGTTTCATGCAGAATTTTTTTAAGGCATTTTTTAAAAGTACTGTAAGAATAATATAAACAATTCAAACGAATATTAGTGTGTAAATAATTGTATACTTTTGGTATATAATATAAAAAATTAGTTTGTCCAATTGTTAGTTTAGCTATGCTATTATATGATATATGTCGTATGTTGCTTCTAGTTGTATATTGATGAATTGGGAGATGTAGTATGTTTTGGTGGTTATGGTGTTTAAAAATATAAACAGCTATAGCAAAAAATACAATTGCTTTAAATTAAATATTTGTGCTTCTTCAAACAATAGTTTGCTAGGATATCGATAAGGTTTTTTTAAAAGTATTTTGATTATTAACTTTTGCACTATTTCTAGTGAACAAATATACGAACTAGCTGCTGCGCCCCATATTAAAATACCATACGAAATTACAGATTGAACCATTCCATAATATATAATTTTAAGCGAACGAAAGTCAACAATATCTCTAAGCGTTCTAAACAAATAAATAAATTTTCTAATTTTGAATTTTGTGTTTTGAATGTGGCGGTTCCATTTTAAATGACAATCAATAGTAATTCCAAGATACTTAATTAAATCAGTTCTTGATATATGAATATTGCATAAGCATCTACTATTGTTTACACAGTTCCAGTCGTGAATTAATAATGAATCTATTTCGGGAAGTTGATTTTTTTTTAAACAGAATGTCATAAAATATGTTTTACTATAGTTTAGAGAAAGAATATTATTATCCAACCAGTATTTGATTCGTGACACACACAATGTAGTTCTATCATAGACTTCTTTTCATGTTTTTCCACTAACATACAAAACGGTATCATCAGCAAAAGAAATGATTTGTGAAGAACAAGTATTAATATTTAATAGATCGTTAATATAAATAATGAAAAGAAGTGGTCCTAGTACAGAACCCTGAGGAACTCCGCAATTTATAGTTTTAGTTTCACTTAATGATTTTGCTACGGAAACCTGTTGTTGTCGTTCTGATAAGTAACTTTTAAAAAAATTTAGAACGATTCCTCTAAATCCTAATAATTCAAGTTTATCTAGTAATACCTGGTGACAAACAGTGTCAAATGCTTTAGCTAAATCAAAAAAAACCGCAACTGATGGTAAAGATTTGTCTAAGTTATCATAAATGCTTGATGTTAGTTCCGAAAACGCATCATTTGTACTTTTTTGTGCTCTAAATCCAAATTGGTACTGGCTTATTATGTTGTATTTTTCTAAATACTTAATAAGTTGGTTTTTAATTAGTTTTTCAAATACTTTAGATAAAATAGACGTTATTGCAATTGGACGGTAGTTACTTACGCAGTTGGCAGGGCCTCCTTTGTGTAGTGGCTTTATTATAGTTTTTTTAAATGCTGAAGGAAAATACCCAATAACTAAAGACTTATTGTAAAGTGTAACTAGAGGAACAACTATGAATGGTGCCATAAACTTTATTATTTTGGGAGTTAAACCATCATTACCCGCTGATTTGTTTAATTTTAATAAATTTATCTCTTTAAAAACATTTTCTGTTGTTATCGGTGTCCATAAATAAGATGATACTAAAGGCTCTATAGGCATTTTATAGTTTTTGTCTTGCTTTAAATTATTAGCTAGTGTTTCTCCGATTGTTATAAAGTAAGTATTAAGTTCATTAGCTATATCTACATGTCCAGTTACACTTTCTCCATTCTTAGTCATTAATTGATTTATCAAAGAAATTTTTTGTTTTAAGTTTAGAGCTTTTTGTGGCAAAGTCCATATATCTTTTACTGATTCGCATTTCTCAAATTTTTGTTTAAAATAATCCATTTTAGTCTTACGAATTAAATTAGTCACCTTTGTTCTATAAACTTTATAATTGTTACGGGCTTGTACATTACTTTTATCTTTACAGTATATCTTGTATAGATCGTCTCTGTTACAAATTTCTTCAATAACTTTTTTAGTAACCCAAGGTTTTCTGTTTTTGTATTTTTTTATTTTAATTTTTTTCCAAATCGTAGCTTTATTAATGTAATAGTTTAGGTGATTTATAAATTTTGTAAAAGCTTCATCTATACTCAATTTTTTTAAGAAATGCCAATTTTCTATTAATAAAAAGGTTTGTAATTTTTTATGGTCAAGGATGTTGTAAAATTGAGTATCTAAGTCTTTTATCAAACGTGGTAGAACACTATTAAAATTTAAACTTAACAGTACAGGATAGTGATCTGAGATCTTAGAAGCTAATACCCCACAGAATAAACTGTCGTTTTTTAGGCTGGATTTAAGATAAAAATGATCAATACATGATTGAGATGTTTCCGTAGATCGTGTTGGTGTCATAATGCATGAGCGAAACCCAAATTCACACATTACATTAATATATTTATCTGCATCATGATTACTTTCATTAAGGATGTCGATATTTATGTCTCCCGCAAAAATTTCGTGGTTCAATTTGCAATCAGTTGGCAAATATATTTCTAATGTTTCCAGAAATGTTGTGACATTTACAGAAGGTGCACGGTATACTGATGTTAACGCAATTGTACATGTTTGCAGCTTTAAAATTGTTCTCATAAAAGTAATATCATTTATGATCACTACTTCGTTATTATGCGCAATTGTAGATTTTATATATACCAATACACCGTCACACTTATTCAGTTTGCTGTTGTTATAATAGCAATTATATCCATCTACCCCAAAAAAATCTACATCTACACAAATCCAGGTTTCAGTTAAAATTATAATTTCAAACTCATTTGTTAACGAAGCAAGTAACGATTCCAATTGAGAAAAATTGCAACCCACACTTCTAATATTAGTTTGAAAAATAGTAACATTCTCTAAATTTTTACTTTTAAATAATTGAATTAATTTATTACATTTGACCACATTTTTAAGAAACACATTTGCAAGTGTTGGAATATCTTCTAAGATATCTTCCATACAGATTAATATTAAAAAACGACAAACAAAATCTAACAATGCTTTAATAAGTAGAGAGAAAGAAAAAATAGATACGTAAATGCAAATGTAAAATAGTTTAAACAATATAAGTATATTTAAAATCAATAAAATGTCGGACAGCGACAGTTTTGAAGTAACTCCGCCTGAACTAAAAAAATTAGCCGAAAGTATAAATTCGGAACTATTGCCTCAAAAATCAAAGGCTCGATATGAGGTGTAATACAGTATTTTTTAAAAATGGCGTGAAGAAATACAGGCAAAAGTTTCTAGTGAAAATGTTGTATTAGCATATTTCACAGAACTGGTCGACAAAAATAAAAAATCATTGTGGTGTATTTACTCGATGCTTAAATCATCTATGAGAATATTGACAATTCAAAATATGCCAAATTAATTTCGTATTTAAAAAGAAAAACAGCAAATCATATCCCTAAAAAAAGTAAAATTTTAGTGGACCACGATGTTGCAACCTTTATTGAACAAGCTCCAGATAAAGAATTTTTACTAATGAAGGTAATTAGCTAATAACTAATGAATCTACAAAATTCAATATAGTAAAAATATTCTTATAAATTCACTAATTATAACAAAAAAAAACGAAAGTTTGTTTTTTCTCAGGTAATACTAGTAATAGGAGTTTCTGGAGCTTGTCGTCCAGAGGAACTTTATAAAATGACATTAGAGGATATTTAGTACAAAGATGATATACTTTTAATTAGAATCCCTATTACAAAAACAAGTACCAGCCGTACATTTGTAATTTCTAATAATACATGGGTAGAGCTTGTCAAAAAATATATAGAAATAAGAAAAAAAAATTGAAAAAATTAAAGAACGTTTATTCCTTAAATACTACAGTGGAAAATGTGTAAACGTACCAATCGGTATTAACGCAGTTGGCATCATATATTCGAAGATTGCTTCATATTTAAAGTTAGAAAACCCAAATGAATTTACTGGGCATTGCCTTCGACGCAGTTCGGCAACTTTACTAGTTAATTGAGATGGAGACCTTTTATCTTTAAAGCGATTTAGTGGTTTGAAATCTTCAACTGTCGCCGAGGGTTATGTCGCAGAATCTTTGAAAAGGAAAAATGACGTTGCTCAAATGATGACAGAAGAGAGTGGTGCTTCGACTTCAAAAATCACTAAAATGACCGATGTAGATCAAGTCACATCAAGAACTGAAGATGAAGTAGAACACACTGATTCTACTTTAAGTATTAATGAAAATAAATTAATTTCTGGTCTTTTTTCACATGTTCAAGATTGCAGCATTAATGTGAATGTTTACAATAATTGCGTTTTTGAAAAAAAATATAAATAAACACATACATAGTATTACTGTTCTATTTAACAAAATTTTACCTTGGTGAATTCAAAGTAGTTAGTAATTACAAGATTCGATGTTTATATAAGCCTATTCATTTACAGGTTGCTACACATATACAAAAAGAAAATTGTTAAAATTATATCGGGTTGAAACTAAAACTAATAAATAATATGCTTAATATGCTTTTCTGACCTATTTATACTTACATTCAACGATATGAAGGACACCGATTAGGAAAACAAGTACAAATGAATAAAATTGTGATTCAAAATATTATGAAAAACTATTTAGTATTAATTATTTGTTTTGCCTTGTAAATTGATTAGATTTCTCTTAGCAGATAGTAGCTTTTTCAATGCTTAAAACACACTTTAAATCAATCTAAAAAGTTTGGTTAACATTAACAAATTGTAATTATTTAAGATTTCATAACATCAGTCGTTTCTTTTAACTATAAATAGTAATTATTTGTCTGCTTCTGTAAATTTATAATAACCACAATATTCTTAAATATTTCAGAATTGAATTTTCTCTATAAAACATCAGAAAACATCAACTGTTGCTGCGCAAGGAATTTTTTTACTATAAATCGAATGAGATTTTAACATTTGTATCTGATTGCAACAGTAATCTGGTTGTTCTCATATGTTGACCTACTCCGTTTTTTATTTAAATCTTTTACAAGTTAAGAACAAGGAAACGGAATGTTTAATAATCTGTAACAAAACAACCGGGACTAGAGTAATTATAATTACATACAATGGAAGAATTATTTCACGGATGATTGCTTGAATTACAAATGTTAACATTTATACTGTTTATATTTTAAGTTCCGCTATTGGATATTCTGAATAATTCGAAATATTGACGTTGTGTAAAATTAAGCACGCCTTTAACATCGAATACGTAAACCACAAAAAAAATTTATTTGGATACGTTTGAAAAAATGCTAATAGAACATTTTCGGTAAAATTGGAAACTTTCTTTGTTTGGGCCCAATTGACAAATTTTAAGTATGCCAATTCATACCTTGCTTTAGATTTCTTTGCTAGTAAATTTACCAATGCCTCACTAGCGTCTTGGTGTGCTTCCGGCGGTGTGCAATCCAAAATATTTTTACTATCGCTCATAATTTAAGTTATTTAACCCCTAAATTATTGACAGTATATAACCGAAATCATGCGCTATTCACGTTACAACAAAAGTTTAAATTGAATAAGTACGTAAATCGACAAAACAAAAAACGTGCCAACTCTCAAATTTCATTTTTATGGTGATTTGATTTAATACTCATATAAATTTTGTTTATACATATTTATGTTTTGGAATTAATACATGAATAAAAATTTAAATTAAACAAGTTTAATAGTATTCGTACAAAAAATATTGTACAAACTTCTTGCGGGAAGATTCTTCCCGAATTCACTCAAGGCAGCACTCGCAAGCTCGTGCTGCAACTCGTTCATTCGGAAACATAACTTTCCCGCACTTAGTATGTAATGTAAGTTTAAAATATCACCCACAATAGTGTTTTTTTACAATTAAAAGATGTCGTTATCACAACTGTAATAATAAATAACCAAGGACAGCGCAAACAAAACCAATATCTTCTGGTTGTTTTATAATCAAATGTTTTAATAGAACAGTTATTTATTTTATTTAAAACAAAGTTTTACCAAAATCAACTAGTAGTATTCATACATAAGTAAACAACTAAACAATAGATATAAATTAAAGTATAAATTTAAATCAATTGATTTCTTTACACGTGCCAGTATATAGATCATCATTGTATCAATAATTTCTGCAGATACAACTGAAGAACATGCCAGAAGTATCGTCAAATTATTATTGAAAATTAATTAAATAATATTGTTAAAACTGTTAAAAGTAAAGGTTACGTTGTAACTGAAAAATACTAAAATGTAATATGATTTAAATTTTAAAGATGTTACTTGTTCATTCGCCCTTTACGTAATTTTACAAACCGTTCGAACTTTCACAGACGGTAGTGTTAGAGTACTTTGGTTTCATTTCCAACCCGATAGCATCAATAACGTACAACCGGGGTGTTATATTTTACCAGAAACTGTGGTTTTTATATATTTGGAACGTATAAAAGTTAGTAAACTGAAGCTCAAATTCGTAAAATCTCTAAAAAGAAACCGGTTAAAGTGAAATTACGACCGAAATGTAATATCAACAAATCAACGACCGACGAAAAATGGAAAAAATTGTAAAAGACAGGAAACTGGGTCATTTGTAAATTAAATATTGCTGCTGTGATTAACTTGATCAAGCAAACAAACATAGAAGAAAATTTCAAAAACTATAATCAAAGCCAGTGTTTAATCTATATTAAGTATAATGAGTAAAGTTATTTGTGTTGTAACTTTAAAACATTATGTTGCGTCTATAGAGATAAAGAACAGTATCAAGAGTTCTAATAATTAATAGTTTGTAAAGCATATTGCAATTGTTTATATTGAGATGATCTGAAACGATCAAGTTTAGGTCTATTTCCGTTAATGCTAGAACAAAATTATAGTCGTTAGAAAGTCATTAGCAGAAGATAAAGATTACACCAAAGTATTGATATCGGTTAAACATAGACATCTTATCTCAGTAATCGGAAAATATTTATATAAACATTGTAATAACGCGTTTATTTTATGCTATTATATTTATCTTTCAGATTATCAATTTTTAAACATAAATCAGGGTAATTTATAACAAAATAAGATACTGCCGTACAAATCCTAATTTTAAAAAATCGTTAAAAAGATAAGTCAATTTTATTACATAAAAAGACACTTTCAAACTTCTTGAGCGTTCAGAAGTATCGATCCAAAAATGTAAGCTAAAAATTGTATCTGTATTTAGAAACGTTTTTTAAGAAGGTTCAGTATAGTGGCCGCCATATTTACTAAACTGCGGAATCAATTTGCAACCTCATTATACAAAATATTTGAATTTTTGTTTTTATGTATTGTTAGAAATTATCAACAGAATGCCGCAAACTTCATCAATTTGAAAATAAAAAATAATTTTTTTTAACTTTTTACAGGAAGCTTGTACATACATTTTACATAGGTTGCGGCACTGGTTGATATAAAATAAACACATTTAGTGAAAACAAAAAAATTAAAAATCTTCTTGGTTTTTGCGTAAGTGATTCTTGGTGAATTTTAATAAACTATAAAATGTTGCATCTTTACTGTAGTGGCAAATTAATTCGTGTGTTTTCAAACTTTAAATTGACTTGTTTCAAGTTCTAGTAAACTATTGTTTTTCATTAAAAATAGCTTGATTTGTGGTGGTTATATTTCATTTTATGGACGACATGATTTTAAACAACTAATACTTTAATTGTTACATATAACGACACATAATATGCAGTTTTAAAATTATAACATAAATATTTGAGTTTTGTACATACCTGGAGCCAATTGCTTTGCAGTAATGAAATTACCAGCAAAATACATTTTCCTGGATTTTTTCTTGTTCTTGGTACAAAGTACATTTTTTTGTAATGCTATTTTACATTTTTCGGGTAAAATTTCACGAAGCTAAGAACATTCCATACATTATCTCCAAAGAGAATTATGTTTAAATTTCATGCATTTACCTAGAAAACTGTGGTCCACCTACTTGGAAACTTTTCTCAATTATATAGCAAAATATTTTTTTTGCAATGTTTGTTATTATAACCGTTGTTGAGGTTATGTTCGTTTCTAGACCTTATGTTTGTTGCAATGTTGTCAACTCAATATCTTTGGGAAAATGCAGAATGGAAACGTAAGGGGCCTGTTTATTTAGATTTATAAAAATCACGTGGTACTAAATCCCCTTAAGAGATATATAAAATATAATATGCGTTTGTTTTAATATGTCTCCTGATGTAATTTTTATTTTAATCAAGCGTTGTGGCAAAATATCGCGGACTTGCTACAGAATACATCAGAAACAAAGATGGCCTATGTTTACGAATAGCAATACTTAAACTTAGAAGAGAAAAAGACAACAGAACTATGTAAAATTGAACAAAAAAAAGAAGACTCTTGCAAATTTAAGTAATTTAGGTAAATGTTTGTGCACTTTATCCTATATACAAAAACTAGAAGAACTTAAGCTTACAAACTCTATAAGGAATTTATGTATTTATCTAGCAGAAAATGTGAAAAAACAAGAAAATTAAATATATTAAAAAAATCTGCTTTGCTGTTTTACAACATTTAAAGATATATTTTTTTCCGTCAGTCCTAAATTCAAAAAGAGTGTGAGAAAAAGTGTCTTCTTCTTATAACTTTTTTGTTTTCTACAAGCTATACCCTGCTGCGTATACAAATAAGTCAGACGGTTTTTTAACTCGTGTGCAAACCACATACAGTTGACCATGTTAGAAGAATACAATTTTCAAATTTATTTAACACACTAGCAATGATTGTTCTTACGTTTTGTTGATTTGTCTTGGTTTATCGCAGTATCGATTTACAAGTTGTAGTAATAGGTGTAGTAATAAGTTAAGTTAGAAATGGCGCCAAAAGTGATGGCGGTCAAAATGTTATGATGAAGAGAATAAAATAACGTCCATTAACTTAGACTTCCCACCAACAGAAAAAAGAACCAGACTTCTTGAAAAAATTAGTGTTAAATATGTGCTAATTTGTTGCCGTATTCAAAATTTTGTTGCTCAAGAACAGCAGTAAATTAGAAATAAAGTGGGTGGGGCCAGTTTAACGTAAAGCTGGACCCTCCCTCTTAAAAAAACTTATTGCGTAAAAAAACGAATTAATGTCAGGCGGAAATTTGTTGCTAATTTGTTGCTGTAAAATAGCATTAACGAATTTGCGAGATTCGCAAAAAAAAGCTATGTATTTTTTTACATATCAAAATGATGTAAAAGACTAACACCATACATGATTTAAGCTTCATTAAAAACAGATAGCGATACAAAATTACTTATTAAAACATCAAAAATTTTAACCAAATCTAAATTAAGACTTACACATACCCTCTGCCCACTCCTCTAAAATAACCACGATGCGTTTGCCACCCTGGCGCAAGTTATTTTCATAACCTTTATTTATATTTGAATTTACATCTTGCTCAAATAATTATTACATACAATTCTTCTTCGCACTAGAATTAACAATAATTTATACATAATCGAAATGATTGCTAATTATAAACAATGAAAAACGACGGAGAATCGATGTGCTCCCATACGGGACTTTTCGTTATTTTAATTTACGTAAACAATTTGTTGCTTAAATTGTTACAACGTAAAATTGTTCTTCGCACTATAATGAACAGTAATTTATACATAAGTAATCGAATTTGTTGCTAACTACAAACAATAAAAAACGACGGAGAATCAATGTGCTCTGACGCGGAACTTTTCAGCCTTAGATAAGACTTATAAAGTGGTGTGTCCAGAACTACACTTCAAAATAGTTACGGATATAATTAAATAAGAATAAGACAAAAATTATAACACTAATAAACGTAAACGTCACCAATTTATCACGTTTACGTTTGTTAGTGTCTTATTCTTATTTTCATATTAATTTATTATTTCATCATGTTAATTATGACTGTAACTGTTTTGAAATGTAGTCTTGAACACAGCACTTTATAAGCCTAATCTAGGCCTGAAAAAGTGCGCACACAGCCGCACGAAACGTAGCCAGTTTTTAGATGCTGAAAGTGTTTTGATACCCTTCCTCATCAAAGAGCTCTGGAATTAATCCAAATGTTTAAATTAAACTAAAAACGAAGTAAAAGAACAACTTACCATAACAAACAATGTCCGTTTGCATAAAACTACAAAAACCATATAGCCAATTACTAATTAACCAGACTGTACCAAGCAACTGTACACTACAAAGTAAAGCAGAAAACACGGTTTTTCTTTTCTAGGTACTATACATACTTTAGACCGTTATAGATATAAATTGCATTAAGATACAATATTAATACTTGTTTCCAAAATAAATAAGAATATATGTTCATTATTTAAATAGAATATTAAATAAAATCTTCTTGACTCTTTCACTCCTACATATTTAAATAAACGAATTAAATTGCAAATGCATGGCGCGTAAAATAGAAAATACAATTATAATAACATCTCAACTCAGTTAATTTAATTAAGACAGATTCGTTTTTGACATAAATTGAGAAATATTTAATATAAATGAATGCAAAATTAAAACGCAAATTAAAGAGTAATAATAAATAGCACCAGTTTAAAAGTTTAGAAAAAGCTTTTTAAAACAACCACTGTTATGTATCCGTTAAAGACAAATTTAATGTTCTCGAGCAAAATTATCACTGTTTGTTAAGCACAACGTAACATATTTGCTTTCAAAGTTTAATTTTAATTGTAAAATTATATTTGATATAAACAGTTTTAATTTTGAGCAAAATTAGCTTGTAAATAAACTTATATAATGTTATATGTATTAATTTATTATAGTACAAAATAAATATTGTAATTTTTATATTTAGTTTAATAGAATTATAGCTATTAGTATAATTTTATGTTTACATTGAGTGTTGAGTAGAACAATGATTAAAACCCTATTATATTAACAGGATTTGAAATTAATGTTCTGATTACATATTTATAGATATCAATGTATAATAAAGTATAAACAGAAATAATTCTGATTATAAGATAATCATTGGTATATTAGGTATTACGTTTACTGTACAAAAACCAATCAATATAATTTGTTTTCAATTACAAGCGAGATTTTTAAAAATACAAGTTATTTTCCTAACGACGAGAAATTATTGATTTCACATTTTTATTTGGTCTTTCCAATTTTATTAATAATAAAATAAATAGATATAAAACGCAAGTAGCTGAGGTTTTAAGGTTTAATTACAATTAGTTTTTGTTAATAATGCAATATGGTTTAAAAAATGAGTTTTTGTGCTTTCGTCCGTTTTGATGTATTTTGGAGACAGCTTAATCGGCCAGAAATTTTACTACTCCGGCCTAGACCGGTAAAGTCTAGTAGATTTTTATAACTAGAAGTTGGCAGTAATAATTTATTATTAATTATTTTCATCTGTCATTCTATCACTATCACACTAACAAACATTTTTAAACAAATATAATAAATTTGCTTGTATTTTACAATTGCTAAAAACAATAACTGTTTTATATTAATTATTAATATAAGTTAAATTGTAATGAAATTATGTAATTGTCAAATTAATACCAAAAACAATTGAATTTCGTCATTACAGGTTTCAGTTTTTACAACATATGTTATTAATTTTTATTAACAATCAATATGTACTTAAATAACTGTTTTTTACAAATTTATGCTATAAAAGTTAGCAAAAAAAATTTCATGCATCACACGTCCTGAAAGCGTTTTGCGATTATTCGCATTTTATAGATTTTGGCTTCACCTCAGCTTACAAATATGCTCATACGCAAAAAATAACAATTTTTGGACTAGTGATACAAATAACTATTACAGTATTAAATCTTTGTTTATGCTGCGGTTGTTATTATTGACAGCAAGCCTTAATAGTAGTTTACGTAACAAGAGTCGAAAGTAAGAAATAGCATAACGAACGTTAATGCGATGCGAGGCCGCACGGCCGAGCGTTGCATGTGAGTGAGTTATGCTATGATTCTTTCGACGAGAGTAATGTACATTATTTTTTATCACATTTTTTTTTGAAAAAATAAAAAAAAATTAACAGAAATATAATGTTGGTACTACATTTATTACTAAATCTGTCACATTTGACATTAACTTTAACATCGTTTTTCTTCAATTTTAACTGAATTTCAAGATTTTTAAAATGATTTTTCCAGCTGTCGCATACTCGTTCTAATATATTGTTACGTATCTATTTATTAAAAACTAATTTATTTAAAACGACTAAAACTACGTTTACTTATTATAGAAATATGTATACTTTTAAATTAACCGCACTAATTAAATCTAATAATAAAAACACTTACACTATAATTTATGTATAACCGTTGTATAATACTTAAGATAAGATAAGATAACGTCCTCGGATTTGTTTACACTATAAGTCACGTTCACTCGATTCGGTGTACACTGTTATTTATTTAAAACGTCGCGCGTGCTAATCACCTATTTATCTTCACCTTAATTATCTTCTTAATACAGCTGCATTCGCGTTTCGACAATAACTGACCTACGATTTCCATCTTCGGCTTTTATAGACATCGGCGAATTCTTCTCGATCGTTCCTCACTTTTCGCTATATCTTCTAGAAACTAGATAACAGTTCTAGAAGGCTCTTGCATTTGCAAGTAATTTCTCGGACGTTTCACTGCCCCCTTCTTAGGACTGTTCTGTCCCAGAACAGGAGACTGGATGCGACACCGGTAAAAGGGATCGTGGCGATAGCGGCAGCTTCCTCCATTTCGGCAACTTCCTTGACCATAAAAGTAACAGTCAATGGACTTTTCCTGACCCAATACTCTCCTCGGTTAGTAACTACAGACCAACACTTGAACGCCTGTTCCTCGGAAGACGACCTCCAACATGTTTCGAACTGTCCTCCAATTCAATTGGTCTACGCCACAAACAAGCTTGGGTACTGCCAATTTCTTAACATGATGGAACTCCATTTGTCTCTTGAGACTCCATAATGTTCGCCACAGATCTTTGTACAACGGCTTGACACGTGAGTATTTCTTGGTGACCAGATAGAAAACGAAGCGTCCGTCACCACGTAGTCCTAAAACCTTGCCGACTACCGGTTGCTGTCTTCGTAATTCATCTAGCTGTCCAAACTTCTTTTTAAACACGACTGCAACCCCTTTGGACATGTCAAGCTCCTCGCTCACGCAATGTACGATGGCGTAATCTTTTTGTGTCTGGAACAGGTCTTGTTGTTCCTCGGTGGTAACTCCGAACTTAGCTTTTCCAGAACCTCCGTATAAGTTCATAAACTTTTCGAACTCCATTTCTTCGATTGGATTTCTGGTTCTGCTACTTATTACTCTGGTTCGGACCTGAACTTGCGGATTGTGGTTATCGCCAGCAAACGGGGCTAGACGATCGACGTGGACCACTTTTGGCTTGCCTCTAGGCGGTTTTCGGATGCGGTATATAACGTCGTTAATACGCTGCACGACTTCATAGGGGCCCTCCCATTGCAGCTTCGGCGACAAAACACGTCTCCTTTGAGGGTTATACAACCAAACCATATCGCCAGGTTGAAACCCACCATTTTGCGCCTTGACGTCATATCTTGTTTTCATCCTGTCGCTGGCAATTTGTGTGTTTTTACGAACCTCTTCATGTACTTCGTCTAGCCTCTTTGCCAGCTTGCTGACGTAATCTTCTCCAGCGACTTCTTCTTCCGGTCTTCGTCCAAATTGAAGATCGCATGGTAATCTTATCTCACGACCGAGCATGACACAGGATGGTGTTTGGCCTGTGCTTTCGTGAACGGATGATCGGTACGCCATTAAGAAGAGGTGCAAGTACTGATCCCAGTCTCTTTGATGTTCGGACACTACCTTGGCTAAGTACTTGCCCATTGTTCGATTCATCCGTTCAACCATGCCATCAGACTGAGGATGGAGAGGCGTTGTCCTAGTCTTTTTAATTCCTAACAGTCGGCAAACTTCTTGAAACAGCCCAGACTCAAAATTGCGGCCTTGATCGGAGTGTAATTCCAACGGAACTCCAAACCGGCAGAAAAACTCCTTTACTAATACGTCTGCGACTGTAGCTGCTTCCTGATTGGGTATGGCGTAAGCCTCCGTCCATTTCGTGAAATAATCCATCGCCACCAAGATGTATTTATTTCCCGAATCGGATTCTCGGAACGGCCCTGCGATGTCAATCGCTACTCTTTCCAAAGGGCTTCCTACGTTGTATTGTTTCATGGGTGCTTTGCGCTTTCTCGCTGGACCATTTCCTGAAGCGCAGACTATGCATTTACGGCACCATTTCATGACGTCCTCTTTGCAGTTCATCCAGTAGAATCGTTCTCGCACTTTACCCAACGTCTTCTTAATGCCAAAGTGTCCTCCTGATGTCCCATCGTGGAGATGCTTCAACACTTCGGTCACCCTGCTCTTCGGCACTACCAGCTGTAGTCTGTTTCCCGTGCCCTCGGCACTTTCTAGGATCGCTTAAGAAGACCGTCTTCTACTATCAAGGAGTCCCACTGCGCCCAGTACGCTTTGATATTTTTGCCCAAAGCACTCACTTCTTCCCAGGTTGGTCGTCGGCCGCTTTCTTTCCAGTCCAGGAGTAGTCTTATTTCAGGATCGTCTTCTTGTTCGCGACGTAACTGCTCAGGTTCCCACTCATCATCAACCATAGCAGTTCTCCGGAGACATTCGACTTTTTCTTCCAGTCGCGAACAATGGCTGCAGTCCGTCGGACATGGTCTTCTGGACAAGGCATCAGCGTTTCGATGACTGCTTCCGGCACGGTGTTCTGTGTCATAGTCATACTCTTGCAGTCTCCGATCCATCTTGCCACTTGTCCTTCTGGGTTACGGAACTGCAGAAGCCATTTTAAAGCGGCGTGGTCTGTTCTCAGTAAAAACTTTCGTCCATACAAATACTTGTAGAAATGTTCGATGGACTTAACGACTGCTAACAGCTCCCTCCTAGTGACGCAATAATTCCTTTCTGGCCTGTACAAAACCTTGCTAAAATACGCGATAACCTTTTCTTGTCCATCTTGAATCTGCGAAAGGACCGCGCCTATGGCCAGATTGCTTGCGTCGGTATCCAAAACAAACTTTCCATCTTCTCTTGGATAACTCAAAATCGGCGAAGTGACTAGGGCTTGTTTTAGTTGATTAAAAGAACTTTCGCAGTCTTCATTCCATCTAAATTCTGCTTTTTCTTCAGTTAATTTTGTTAATGGTTTGGCAATATTGGCAAATCCGGGTACAAATCTTCTATAATAAGTGCACAACCCAAGGAAACTTCGGACCTGATGTTTGTCGATTGGTCTTGGCCATGCTTGCACGGCTCGGATTTTGTCTGGGTCAGCCCTCACTCCATCTCTAGATACGACGTGGTCAAGGTATTGGACTTTCTTCTTAAATACGTGGCACTTCTTTGGGCTCAGTTTGAGGTTAGCCCCACGTAATCGCTGGAACACTTCCTTCAAGTTGCTCAAGTGTTCTTCAAAGGACCTTCCAACCACGATCACGTCGTCCAGGTAAACCAAGCACGTCTTCCAAGACAATCCGCGCAAGATGGTCTCCATCAAACGCTCGAACGTTGCAGGAGCGTTACACAGGCCGAAGGGCATTACAGTGAACTGCCACAAACCAGTTCCGATCGTAAAAGCTGTTTTTTCACGATCCTTGGGTTCAAATTCTACCTGCCAGTATCCACTCTTTAAATCTAACGTAGAAAACCACTGGGATCCTGACAGGGTGTCTAGCGTATCGTCAATTCTGGGTAAAGGGTAGCTGTCCTTTTTGGTCACGTCGTTTAGGTGTCTGTAGTCTACACAAAACCTCGTTGATCCATCCTTCTTCTTTACGAGTACCACTGGGGATGCCCATGGGCTACTTGAAGGTTCAATCACGCCTTCCCTCTCCATATCCGTAATTATTTGTTCGGCTTCTTCTCTTTTCGCCAAAGGAAGTCTGCGTGGATGTTGTCGTATCGGCCGAGCGTCTCCGGTATTAATTTTATGTTTCACCACGTTAGTTCTTCCTTTGGAGCCACTCTCCAGCGCGAACACATCTTGGTACTCTTGGATCAACACTTTAACTTTAGCCAGCTGGTCTTGGCTGAGGTTTTGGCATTTGGTGGTAAGAATGTCCAATAGATGTTGTGGACACTTCTTCGGCGGCGTATCTTCGTTCGTCTTCACGCATCTCACAATTTGTGATACTGGCGTGCATTGGCCTACCACGGTCTTCTTTTTCAACGTTACAGGATCTGAGTTGATGTTTAAGATCCTTACTGGCATCGTCTTCTTTACTCGTACTAAGGTTCTGGCAACGAGTAGTCCCTTTTCAACTAAACCGCCTTCCATTGGTTCAATCGCGCGTATGTAGCCTTCCCGGAGATTTACATCCAGGCGTGCCATCACCACACTTTCCGTCCTTGCAGGCAGAATCACGTCTTCACTCAACAAGACTCGCACGGCTGCCTTCTCTGACGAATGAAAAGAAATTTCTTCATTGTCGATCTTCAGGACATCGTTCTTCATATCCAAATGGAACCCATACTTCTTTATCACGTCCATTCCCAGGATAACTTCTTCCGTGATGTCGGCTACCAGTACTTGATGGTCGAGTACTCCATTTCCCAAACCAATGGTTACTTTGACTTGTCCGTGAGTAGGTATTTCGTCGCCCGTCGCCGTTCGAAGTCGTACTGTTACTGGTGATGTCTTCTCGTTTTCCAATAACATGTCAGGACGAATGATGGTCTTCGTCGCTCCCGTGTCAACCAGTAACTGGACGCTTCTCCCATTGATCTTGCCATCGAGATAAATGCTATGCAATTGCTCCCTAGGCGATGCCATTTGGATGGTAATCTCCGGGGCATGGCTCGTTGAGGTCGACTTTCGCCCCATTCGGTCGACCCGTTCTAGTTTTCCGGACGCTCTTCTGGTCTTCTTTTGGGCTTAGTACAACGGCGTCGTACGTGGCCAACTTCTCCGCAGTTCCAGCACGTCAGTTCTCTTCCTCGAGCTTCTCGTTCCCGAAATACCCGTCGCACTATGTCTTCAATGCTTTCTTCTGTGTGCGAGGATACTTCTGCAGCACAACGGAGCTTATGGCTGCCTCGGTGCGACGCTTGTTTCGCCGCCTCGAACTCCAAAGCATGGGTTAATGCATCATCCAACGTCCTCGGTCTCGCTAACCGAAGAGTCTGCTGTGTTTCGCTGTCTCGGAGGCCGTCTACAAAAGTTTGAATAGCCAATTGCTCCAAGAAGGTATCTGGCGCTGTAGGATACGCAAGCCGTGTTA
Organism: Aquatica leii; assembly: GCA_035610365.1. Classification (NCBI taxonomy): domain Eukaryota; kingdom Metazoa; phylum Arthropoda; class Insecta; order Coleoptera; family Lampyridae; genus Aquatica; species Aquatica leii. The sequence goes on from CM069432.1 coordinate 56,941,568, forward strand.
GTCTGGCGATGTCAGCCTCAAACTCTTGAAGACTTTCGGCAGCTTTTTGAACCCGACTTTTAATTTGAGCCTGATATACTTGTTGAAGATGAGCATCCCCATATCTCATTTCTAATCGTGATATTAAGAGTTCGTAATTTTCTTGCAGGTGGTCCGGAATAGTTTGTAAAATTCCAAGCGCTTCTCCACGTAAGGACACTATTAAAGACGTCGCTTTCTGCTTGTTGCTCCAACCATTAGCAGTAGCTGCGGCTTCAAACTGCTTGTAGTAGGTTGACCATGGAACTTTACCATCAAAATTCGGTGGTACAACTTTGAACTTGTGAGTGTTTTCTTCTCGATGGTTCATTATTAAATCTTCACTCGTGACGCATCCTTCGCCGTGACAATTCATTTGGGTCATTCTTTCTTCAAGCAGTTGTATTCTTTCTCTCAATTTTTCTCTATCTTGTCTTCTATGGTTCTTGAATTTTCATTTAACTTCTCTTCTATTATGTCATTCACAGAATCGCAAATTTCTTCTTTTAAGTTTAACATGTCTGCTTGGGTTTCCTCTTGAACAATTTTAATTTGATTTTCTATGCTCGTTCGTATTTCTTCTTTTAAACTTCTAGAATTTTCCAACAACTTTTCTTCCATTTTTCTAGAATTTTCTTCCATTTTTTGAGAATGTTCGGAGAGTTTTTCTTCAATTTTCTGTGAATTTTCGTAAAACTTTTCCTCTATTTTCTGCGAATTTTCTTCCATTTTTCTAGAATTTTCTTCCATCTTCTGAGAATTTTCTTCCATTTTCTGCGAATTTTCGTGAAACTTTTCTTCCATTTTCTATTCATCGATTCCTGACCATTTTGATTGATTCAAGAAATTCAAATAGCTTTGCATCCATTTTAACTGCTTGCGAACGCGTCACCGGCATAAATTTAAATATAACACGAATATAAAGTTTAAATACACTACTTATTAAAATGCAGTTTTTATATAACACAAAATTTAATAACTATCCACTTGTTAATATTAAACCACGAAAACGAATCGCGATCACGCACTTGTTAAAAGAAAAAGTTTAATAAACACTATATTAACTTTATAAATAAACACGCGTATCGCGAACAGTTAATTCAATGTTCTTATCACGGAAGCGATATTAAATTACTTAATGGTATTTACGCTAATAAAAATCGCGGACCCCACACCTGACACCACTGTTACGTATCTATTTATTAAAAACTAATTTATTAAAAACGACTAAAACTACGTTTACTTATTTTAGAAATATGTATACTTTTAAATTAACCGCACTAATTAACTCTAATAATAAAAACACTTACACTATAATTTATGTATAACCGTTGTATAATACTTAAGATAAGATAAGATAACGTCCTCGGATTTGTTTACACTATAAGTCACGTTCACTCGATTCGGTGTACACTGTTATTTATTTAAAACGTCGCGCGTGCTAATCACCTATTTATCTTCACCTTAATTATCTTCTTAATACAGCTGCATTCGCGTTTCGACAATAACTGACCTACGATTTCCATCTTCGGCTTTTATAGACATCGGCGAATTCTTCTCGATCGTTCCTCACTTTTCGCTATATCTTCTAGAAACTAGATAACAGTTCTAGAAGGCTTTTGCATTTGCAAGTAATTTCTCGGACGTTTCACTATTAATTGACTTTGAACACTTAAGTTTATGTGGATTCCTAGTTTTCATTTTGCCACGTTTGCGATGTTGGCAACACAAAAAATTGTTTAATGATCGTTGGCGTTTGCAACGCGCCTTCTCAACAAAAGTTAACTTTCGCAAGACATTTGCGCGGAAGAGTACTTTTTCTGAAATTTATCATTTCTAAAAATTTAGAAAAAAACGTAGCTTTTAATGTAAAGAAATTTTCTGTTTCGTAATATTAATTGAACGCATTCGTTACTAATTCGTATTCTTATTTCGTTTTAGAAAAATTATTACAGAGCACACTAAAATCTGCTACGGATGTTCGATATTGCTACTGATACTTTAGTACAACGATAAAATTTCAAAACGAATGCCTCAATCCACAACTGTACAATACAAAACCAAAACTTTCGATTTTGCGACAGTTCATTCTGACTAAATCTTTCAATAAAGACGGCATCTGTCTTTAGTTTAATGGTACTTAAAATGAGCATCAGTTACTACAAAGATAGGTTTAAGTGTAATAAAAATTGGTAATGTGGTATCGTTTACAACCAGTGTGAGTATAACGTCTACAAGACGGTGAATTATAGACAAATTTCACGCCTATGCTCTACATAGACGTGAAATTTGTCTAATAATTAATATTTATTTATACTAATACTAAAAATATGTACACGTTTAAACTAACCGAACTAAATAAATCTAAAGAAATTGGATAAAAACACTTACACCATAATTTATGTATAACACTATCACTTACACGAAAATAAGTCCGCGGATAACTATTTAACACTTATTGTTTGTATACACTAAAGTCACGTACAAGGTTACACACCGTAGATTTATCTCACACGCGTTAATTACTTATTTATTTAGAGTTGAATAATCTTCTTAACACTGCCGTCTTCGAATTACGGGAAATAACTGACCTCTGACTTGTTTGCACCAAATTTATTCACATTTTGGAAATCATTCGCGAATGTTCCATATCTTTTAGGAAACATTGGAAAATAGATAACAACTTTGTAAAATCTCTGCAACTTAAAAATAATTTCTCGAACGTTTCAGTATATTTTTAATTTTGTCGTAGGTGAATATTATTTCACTGGCGACTAAAAAATACATGATTAATTAAATAATTAAAGCCTACTCATTTTCAAAAAAATTCACATAAACATTTACATGAAATGTAAGCGAGCTTAGATAAGGATTACGGCTAACTGGGCTGCTGGCAACAAACTAACGTTTCGCCCTACAAAACAAAATTGTTCAAAAATCCCCTCTCTATGCTTAACAACGTTTCGGTCTGTAGAGTATTTAAAAGCAGGTTTTTTATGCTTGAAAACGAAAACAACTTTTTGTCGGTACTACCGTTGACTAAAACATATCAGCACCGTTCCGTCAAATTCTTGGTGTTGTTACTAAAGTTCTTGCCATAAGAGAAGAACCCTACGTCATCATCGTATTCATATGAATCAAGATTAACGCACTAGTCAAATTAAGTGTTAGTTTACTAGTTACAATTAAAAATTCAGTGTTGGCTATCCTGGTTAGTTGGTACCTATAAGAATTTTAATTTTGCTGTCACAACACGTTTAACCTTCAAAATTAATTTTCGCTTAATTCGGGATTACTAATATTAAAATAAACATTATTAAAAATGACTGCAATTTGTTTATGTTTGATTAATTATATTTATTAAAGTGAAATTTAGATTTTAACAAATGTAGTTATTACATTTTTTGTAAAATCCAGTTATTGAAGTAATTTAAAATGAAAAAACGTTTAAGCACAGTGAAGTCATGTATAATACAGATTAAACGTAATTTTAATACATAAAACAACGAAATGAGCAACATCTTGAGTAACAATTGGTTTTATAAAAATGTTCAGTTTTAAAAACTCTATGAACCTCATTTATTTTAATCATCACTATCTGAAGATTCTGATGAACTTGAATTGTTTAAACCAACATTAATTATTAAAGGTTCCACTGTAATGTCTAAAAACTTTTCTCGGTTATACCACCCTTGTATTAGTTTTTCTGTATGAATCACACACTTTTCCAATACTTCGGAAGTACATTGTTGTAGTGCTTCGTTCCACATTGAAATTACTTATACCCATCCCTACCAATGTGTTTATTGTAATATGACTTTGCATGGGCCCCTATTAATTCGATTGGATTAAACTCGCAATGGTAGGGTGGTAGTCGTAGCACTTCAGTCCGTGTTGTTGTAACAGTTCGTCCACTTCATATTTCTTTTCTTTCTTGTGCTGTTTAGCTATGTCAAGTAATTCACTTTTGAACATGTTAGCATCATACGAAATATTATTTTTGTTTAGCCAAGAAATTAAATAAGATTTGGTCCAACTTGACGAAGGCATTTCTTTTAGTAACATGGAATGATATGATGCATTATCCAACACTATAATTGATGATTCTTTCAAATTATTAAGTAAACGTTCCACAATCCATTTTTTAAACGTTTCACCATTCTTATCTCCATGATAATCTTCGTGCTGAGATTTAGATGAAAACAATAACGAAGCATTCTTTACAAATCCAGATTTTGTACCGGAACGTACGACAATAAATCGTTTTCCATCCGTACACTTTTTAAATTATCATCTTGCCACGATCTCCCCATACTTCCTTTAGCAAATATCCAAATTTCATCCATAAAAACTACTTCCCGTGGAAATTCTGAGTTTAAATTTTCTATGTAACGTTTTAGAAATTTAATCCTTATAAGAGCTCTCCATTAAGGATCTACGGTGATCGTCTTTCTTGAATTTAAAGCCAATTTCATGCAGAGTTCTATTTAAAGTGCGATCACTTAACAAAACATGTTTATGTTTGAGTTTGCTGTTTAGGAAATTCATAATCGCATGTTGTTCTAAAGAAAGTTAGTTTTTAGAAAGATTATGAAGGTTGCTTTCATCGGAACTTACTGTTTGTGTACATCGTATACAACGTGTTTCTTAGAGTCATTTTTGAAGATTCTGGCAAGTCTACAGTTTTTGACTTCCTTCGTGACCTTTTCTTTCCAGGACTTGATAACACTGGATTCAAGTGTGTTCAGACTTTATCCGCTTAACAGAAGCTAAGCTTATGCCCAATGCAGTTGAAACTCTCTGTAAATAATTTATTGTAATGCAAGCTGATAATTTCTTTCTTTAGCTTACTTCTTGAACAGACGTTAATGGGATCAAAGGACCCCCATTGTCCTTTTCTTGTTAAAAGTATGCAAGTAAATTAACCACCATTTGGCGAGACTGAGAGCGTAATGTTTTACCTTGTATAAAACCCGACATGTTTTTGTTCTAAAAAGAACAGTTTGAAATAAAATAATGCAAAATAATAATAACCAAAGATACAAAACGAAATGAAAATGACAGCAAACCGTGTTTGACAATTGTTTGACAAAACGTCAACTTGATTGAAGTCAATTGAATAACTTTATTCATAACGCATGCAATCAATCTTCCGTCTTTGTTTTACACATAGTTTATGTCTTGCTTATATAATAGTTTCTATGTTCTTTCTTACATCAGTAGGTAATGACGTAGGGATCTTCTCTTATGGCAACAACTTTAAATATTGCTTCCCCTACTTTCTCAAAAAAATTTTGTAAGAACTCTAACATCAACCTATTCGTAACAACATGTTTCAACAGCAAAGCATTATTTTGAGATACGATGTGCGAACTTTTATGTTACCAACCTTTTGTTGCCAGCGGGCACTGCTGGTAGTAACTATGACAGCACGGCTAGCAAAAATGTATCTAAGTAGCTCTGAGACACTAAAAGTACATACTAACCCACCGTCAAAGAAAATAGTTTGTTACAAGCTTTAGCTGGTTACGAACCTGCACGGCCAACTCTCAACAGTCGGAGAGAGGGTAGGGTTGCTAGAGGTAAATAAAAGATAATTAAGGGCGCCAGAGCCTATCCAAAGTAAGTTCCTGCTTGCTCACCACAGGAATGGTAATAAACTTGTAACTAGGTGGGAAGTTCGTAACTGCTGAAAGAAACGACTAAAATGGAAAAGAAACTCGATCATTAACAACAATGGTACTTTAATTCCTCTATAAAAAAATAAATGTAGTAACAATTAAGTAGTTCAATATAAGTCCGTGCTGTAGAGAATATAGAACAGAGAATAGCAGCAGGATCGGCAACTTACACTACACGTCGAACAAGCGTGTAAGGACTATAACATGTATATAATTTTATCAACAAGTAACATTAGCAATGATAATTGATTGTAGATATAGGCAGCAAGCGATAAGTAATTTATCTAACTTAATTTAGTAACAAACACAAGTAACAAATCAATTAGCACGTACAATTAGCAAATATAACAAGTCGTGAGTACACCGTAGCGATCACGTATAAATAAGTCAAAATTGACTTACCAAGTTCCAGAGTGCTGTCAGAAAAACGTTTTTCCTACGGCCTCCTACAATTAAACTTCCTGAAAAATATAGACGTGTCTACCTGGCGACTCACAAACTACAAATAAAGACACATTTAAAGGACAGTAAACGAACCGACACTTATCGTATGCTGTTACATTACGGTACGAATATGATGGTATTAAACAATTTCCTCCGAATAGAATTCCATCAAATCCAATAATTAGGATCTTCCGGATAAGGTAATAGTCATCGGTGTTAAGTTACGGCCTTCGACTCGAATTCCCTCGTATTCGATAATTAGAATCTCCCAAATAAGGTGATCGTCACCAAAGTTAATTTATGGCCTCGAATATTTGTTTGAAGAAATAGTAATACGAAACGGACTCCTCATTAATAAGTAATAATTAGAACTAGATATGCGCACGAGGCGGAATGGCTGTCAAAATACAAGAAATTACAACGAAGTTTTAATAAATGAAAAGTTACAATCTTACCCGGTGTCGACGCAAACAAATTTTAAATGTATTTCACTTATTGATTGATCACCATGGTGGTGTATAATTGTAGAAGAGGTTTACTTGTCAAATCCACCGGCCATTTCAAGTAGTTTCCAAGTTGAAGAGCACGTCGTAAATGACAGTCACGCGTAAAAGATAGTTAGCGGTTGTCAAAACTCGAATCTAATTTCACGTCGCAAATCCATAGGCGTACCCAATGAAGATTTCAACCGTAACAACAAAGGCGTACTTAATGAAAATTACCGTCACAGATTCCCCCCCAGCAAGATAAAAGCGTGGAGCGAGAATAACGAAAACAAAGCTAAAATAAAGACAGAAATTTAGGCATACGCCAAGGACAGAACCCTAAAATCCAAAACCAACCCAATTCCAAGAAACCCAACCCCGTGTAATCTCATCAGATTACCACAAGTACAGAAGAGACAGAGATTTTCCAGAATCTTAAGAATGCCGACAACCAAAACTGTAACAGAAGCGCACGAAGCGAAAGGTATCTCCAAGAAACCAAGAGTAATTTGATCTAAAAGCAAAGAAGAATACCAACATGGTTTACTAATTTCCGAAGCGCATAAAGCGATACCAAAAAGTAAGGTACAAACAATCAGTAACCCAATACAGTAAGGATGTAAGTATCGAAAGAATTCCAGAGAAAATAGATGAATCGCCCGAGGCAAAAGTAGTCAAATCAAGGGAAAGAATGTATGGGTATAGTGAGAGAATAATAAAAAAAATCGCCCAAAGCAAAAGTAGTTAAATCAAGGGAAAGAATGTATGGGTATAGTGAGAGAATAAAAAATAAAAAAAAAAAAATCGCCCGAGGCAAAAGTAGTTAAATCAAGGGAAAGAATGTATGGGTATAGTGAGAGAATAAAATATAGTGGAATAGAATGCCTAAATAGAAAATGGGAGATCAGCAGTTCAGAGGTAGTGCTCGAGGAAAGGTGCGAAGTGATCGCGTACCAAAAATGGGCCGAGCAAGCGGAAATACCCAAGGTACCGGAAACGGAGTGGCAGTCTGTTCCCAGTCTCAGGCCGACACAGTCAAACGAATAATTTATTAATCCCAAAGCAGCACAAGAGAGAATTATCAAGGAGGAGAACGCAGAGGAAAAAATGATATGACGGCAGTAAATCCACGGAAAGCAAAACTTAAGCAGAGAGAAAAGTTTTTAATACAATCTCAAACCAACCCAGGAGGAGAAGAAAGAAAAAAAAGAAAGCATGAGTTAATACAACCCAGAAAACTTCACTTGCCCAATAGAACGTCGTGAGTTAGTGCTCGTTGCGTTGGGATGTCACACGGAACCTAAATGCCGAAGAACGGATTAGAATATTCCAAGAGCAAAAGAACCCAAAGAAAAGAAATATCCTAACGGTGACTGACAACATCAAAAATGCCGACTAAGCGGAAGTACAAAGTACAAGAAGCGACGTTGCAGTCTATTCCAAGCTTCAACCCAAAACCAGCAAAACAAAACCCACTAAACCTAACAAAGCTAGAGAAGTAACCGAGAAAGAAAAGCAAAAGAAACGAACCATAGTTGCGTGAATACTAAAGAAAGAAGTTACTAAAAGCAAATACCAAGAAAGTATTCAAGCAACAAATCCAGATAAAAGAAAAAGCAAAAGAGATAATTGCCCTAAGACAAATCCCAAAAAGCAAAAGAAAAAATCAAAAGTAAGAAAGACAAGAAAGGATAAAAGAGACAGACGGAGAAAGATAAGACAAGGTGTAAATGTCTGATTCGTTCTTCTCTCCGTAGAAGAAACGAAAGGGAGTGACCAGCCCTTCAATGCCCAACCAACCGCCCATGAGGCGAACCATAAAAAGGATCAAAACCAAGAATAATGGTTGGCACAAAGAAAAGATAGATAGGCCCAAGAAGAAAAAAAATGAAAAGTAGAAAAGATAAGAGATACAGAAAGACGGAGAAAGCTAAGGCTTGATGTAACTGCCTGATTCATTCTTCACCCCGTAAAAGAATGAAAAGAGAGACCACCCTACGGTGCCCAACCAACCGCCCGAATAAAAAAGAAAAAAAAAAGAAAGAGAAGAGAAAAGATATCACAGTTAGTCATAGACCAAGAGCGTACCAATTGCTGTCCCAAATTGGAAAGTATACTTCACGACTTTAATGCCGACGAGCGGAATAGAAAACTCAAGAAAAGAAAAAACCAAATCCAAAAGCAGAAAAGAGAATTCTATATATGACGTACCGATCCAAAAATGCCGACTAAGCGGATATAAATATATACAGACGGAAAGGTAGTCTGTCCTGAAGTAAGATGGAGAAGGAAAAAACCAAAACAAAAGTACTAGAAACTTAAGCAAAGAAGAGAAAATCGGTGACAGCAATATGAGAAGAACAATTGGGTAGCACCAAGCTACAACCAACAAGATATCGACGACGTATCTAAAGACTTGAACCACTAAAACCGAAAGAAAAGAACCAAAAGAATAGCAAAGGTCGAAAGTCAAAAGCCCAAAAAGTGAACTAGCACTTACGACGCTTGCGACGCCGATGAAAGCGAAGAGAACGATTAGAAGAAGGAGACAACAAAGAATAATTAGAAGCGACTGAAGAAGGAGGGGATGCAAACGTAATAGCAGCGGCTTTTACATCCGGAGAAATAGCACGATCCGTATGTAGACGCGTAAACCTTGTAGCGACATCAGTGTTGGAAAGCTTCGTTCTACTTGGCAAAATGTGACGTGACCTAACAGGATTGCTTCGCTGTGCGTTCCAACAAGAACAGTGACGTATAAACTCAGCAACCTTGGGTCTCATATGAGGCCAGTAGAAGTGATAGCGAAGAGCTTCCAACGTACTCCTAACACTGCGGTGTTCACGCTCAGATGGACGATGGTGATCGTGGATTAATTGTTTGCGTTGTTCCGAAGGAACAACTAATTTCCACACGCAAGAGTCAGATGAAGATATGCGTACACGTTTACATAGAAGACCTTTCACAAGACACCAACGAGAGAAACGACGAGGACAAGCAGAAACTCTAGAAACCAAACCTAAATACCAAGGATCGTTAGTAGGCCTAATAATCCTAGCAACTGAAGAAAAATTTGGAGGAAGAGAAGCTAAAGAACGAACAGGACGTACAAGTTTCTCAGTTTTAGAACGACAGTGTATACACGTATTAGACTCAGTAGTTATAGAAGAAGGAAGTGGAGGAGTAGTAAGAGAATCAGCAACCGTATTAACAGAAACTGCGGTAGTAGCAGTATTAATCACAGATGATTCTAGAAGTAAGTCATTCCTTTCGGATGTTATTAGACTACGAGAATTGCTCCGATTAAAGTTCAACTCCAAACGTTTGCCTAAAGAAATCAATTGAGAAAAGGATGTAATATCCACCAGTGCAAAATGAGATTGATACAAAGGAGCCAAGTTGCGGCGTACGATTTTAAGCTGCGTCTTCTCCGAGACTGGTTCTAACAATTGCATGAAAAGATATTGCATAGTAGCAACGTACATCACAATAGGTTCCTTAGGTTCCATCACTCGATTACGAATAGTATCCATTAACCTTTCATCATAATCTACAGGCAGAAATTCAGCTTTCAGCATCGCAGTAACCTCTTTCCAAGAACGTAAAGTATGTCGTCTACTTCTAAACACAAGAAGAGCTTTACCCGATAACACATCCGAAGCTGAAAGAAAAAGTTGGTGTTGAGAAACTTCACGAGACAGACACAACTCATCAATACGAATAAGAAACTCCATTAGTACAAACGGATCTTCACCAGAGAAAGTAATATTCCAATTAGCCAAATCCATTTCCGAATCAGAGTCTGATGAAGTAAGAAGTGGTGGTTCTTTATCTGAAGAATACATAGCTACAACAATAACAAGTAAACAAGAAATTAACCAAAGCAGTTAATTACGACGAAAAAAACTGCCACCACGTGCCTGACAAGAATTCAAAATAACCGTAAGTACCAGCCGTATTACTACCCAGTAAGTAATTCAATAAGAAAAAAAACAACTTAATCGACGTAGTCGAGTCAATCCAAAAATCAAAACGAAGGTCCGATTAAAAGAAACGTAAGCAAAGTGCTAATCTACAGTCAAACTGCAGCACTAAAGAAAAATACAGAAAAAGTAAAAGTTAATGAAGTAACTCAGACGTCAAGTCTAGCAGCAATAACTAAGTAAAGAAAGCAAAGTAAAATCGAACCCACGTAAGACTAAGAAAAGAATCAATAAAGCTAGAAGAACTTATGATCGCACACACTAAATCGATAGCAAGTAAACAATAACATAAACTACCTATTCCTGCTAGTAATTCTACAGTAATTAGAGAAAGAAAAAAATCTAAACAGCAGAAAGAATTATATCGAATGAGAAATTCAAAAAAGAATCGAAAAGTCAGGTAGCCAATTTGCTACACACTAAGTCTAGAGAAATTCGACAGTATAAGTTAATCCTACGCTAATCACAATTAAAGAAAATAGCTAAAAGCAATGTAGAGAAATGAGAAATTCGAAATGAGATAATCGAGGCCCCACACGTTTGGGCTGCCAATTTGTTACAAGCTTTAGCTGGTTACGAACCTGCACGGCCAACTCTCAACAGTCGGAGAGAGGGTAGGGTTGCTAGAGGTAAATAAAAGATAATTAAGGGCGCCAGAGCCTATCCAAAGTAAGTTCCTGCTTGCTCACCACAGGAATGGTAATAAACTTGTAACTAGGTGGGAAGTTCGTAACTGCTGAAAGAAACGACTAAAATGGAAAAGAAACTCGATCATTAACAACAATGGTACTTTAATTCCTCTATAAAAAATAAATGTAGTAACAATTAAGTAGTTCAATATAAGTCCGTGCTGTAGAGAATATAGAACAGAGAATAGCAGCAGGATCGGCAACTTACACTACACGTCGAACAAGCGTGTAAGGACTATAACATGTATATAATTTTATCAACAAGTAACATTAGCAATGATAATTGATTGTAGATATAGGCAGCAAGCGATAAGTAATTTATCTAACTTAATTTAGTAACAAACACAAGTAACAAATCAATTAGCACGTACAATTAGCAAATATAACAAGTCGTGAGTACACCGTAGCGATCACGTATAAATAAGTAAAAATTGACTTACCAAGTTCCAGAGTGCTGTCAGAAAAACGTTTTTCCTACGGCCTCCTACAATTAAACTTCCTGAAAAATATAGACGTGTCTACCTGGCGACTCACAAACTACAAATAAAGACACATTTAAAGGACAGTAAACGAACCGACACTTATCGTATGCTGTTACATTACGGTACGAATATGATGGTATTAAACAATTTCCTCCGAATAGAATTCCATCAAATCCAATAATTAGGATCTTCCGGATAAGGTAATAGTCATCGGTGTTAAGTTACGGCCTTCGACTCGAATTCCCTCGTATTCGATAATTAGAATCTCCCAAATAAGGTGATCGTCACCAAAGTTAATTTATGGCCTCCGAATATTTGTTTGAAGAAATAGTAATACGAAACGGACTCCTCATTAATAAGTAATAATTAGAACTAGATATGCGCACGAGGCGGAATGGCTGTCAAAATACAAGAAATTACAACGAAGTTTTAATAAATGAAAAGTTACAATCTTACCCGGTGTCGACGCAAACAAATTTTAAATGTATTTCACTTATTGATTGATCACCATGGTGGTGTATAATTGTAGAAGAGGTTTACTTGTCAAATCCACCGGCCATTTCAAGTAGTTTCCAAGTTGAAGAGCACGTCGTAAATGACAGTCACGCGTAAAAGATAGTTAGCGGTTGTCAAAACTCGAATCTAATTTCACGTCGCAAATCCATAGGCGTACCCAATGAAGATTTCAACCGTAACAACAAAGGCGTACTTAATGAAAATTACCGTCACAAGTTAGAAAAAAAAGCAATCAACAAGATAATGTAACAAATTAGTAGAATAAAATACAATCGATAAAAAATTCAATAAATGCAAAATAAAACCAATCAATCAAACGTTAACAGTTATATGCTGCTACTATTGTTCAAATAGATAAAAAAAATTGTAACTTCTAGGCACGAGCAATCAATAACCAAATCATATAAAGCAACATCAATCAATCATTAACAATTACATGCAGACGCAAAAATTCAGTTCTCGAATAGCAAGACGTAATCGTTTAAATTATTATAAGAATGCAAAACTTACCCCTTAGCACAGCAGCTAGTAATCATTCCTACTTAGGTAATACTACCTGAGACATTTTTGAGGAGTGCAAACTTGCATTTGCCAATTTAACTTAGCCACTACTGGGCTTGCACACAAACAAACTACTAAGGTACTTGTACGGTACAAGTTAACGTAACTAGTAATACTCAATTGCAAAATAAACTGAAAACTGAATAATGATACTCAATTGTTAGTGAAATATTAACATTAATCTTAGATACAATAAAAATAGCTGAAACCTTAATATCATTAATATAGCTGAAGTCTTATTATAATTAATAAAACTGAAGGCTTAAACTAAAGAAATGCAAATACGTACGTCACACAAGTTATAAAATTAAACATAAATACTAATAAGGAATCCGTAAATTAAGTAAACCACATAGAAGAAAAATTATAGTTAGCTACCGCTGGTCGAAGTCAAATCCCTTTTGCAGTAACCACTGAGGTTAACCACCCAACATTAATCATACTGGACTTGAAATTTATACGCTAAATGTTGAACACAGGTACAATAAAAAATATTTTCACTTTTCTTAATTATGTTTGCAGGAAACCACTCCAAATCTCTGCTATCTTGCTTAAATAACATTAAAATTATGAAAAAAAAATTGAAGTTAATCGCCATTTTAGCTGCATGCAGTTTAGTAGCGGGAAAGCAATCTAAAACCTCCAAAAGGAACCTTCATGGTAACCCTTTTCAATCGTTCAAAGCCTAATACTAAAGACGACGAAAAATTAAATAAAAGAAGAACAAAGGTGCAACCAAAATTAAACTACATGCAGTCGAAAGGAAAATGAACCGAAAAATGGTACACACCGAAGCATCCCTACCCGTTCACCAAATCACGCCGCGAAAGCGCAGTACTAAGAATTTTGTTAAAATACAAATTGTAAAAATTTATGACTAACTAACTAACTGAAACTTTGATAATGTTTCCGTCTTAATAGTTATTTACAGATATCATTAATGCATAGTAACTTGATTCTATGAGATGGCTCTGCCATCAAATTTTCTTAATGGTTTAGTTTTCTTGTAAATATATTAATTCACGAATTCTATTTGTATATTATACATTTATGCATTTTAAACATCAAATCTGTCATTGTAATGTCAAATTATAATTTTCTAAGTCAGTTTGTCTGGATTCACAAATGAGTCGTTTATTATCTGCTTAAAATAAAGAAGATTTCAGCAAAAAGCAATATCTGAAGATAAAATTTAAAGCTTAAGCAATAAGTTACCACTTGTATGTGGGCATCTATTTTAGAAAAGATACAATATCTTAGATATAAATCAAAACAAAAAATTTTTTTTTTATATTTCAAACAATTTATAGGATTTGTTATATTTACCTAGTTCCAATATGTCAAAATGGTTCAGATATTATTACAAAGACAGCAAATTCAATAGATGCAATTTTGAGTGGTTGTAATCTATATTAAATATAAGTTTGGTTTGATTTATTTTACCTCTTCTAGTAGACTAAAATAAAAGAGAAATATTTTCAAAAAATGTGTGCAATATACACAAATTTGTGTAATAATTACAAAATCTAAATTTTTCGTGTGAAATTTGTGTAATATTAAATATATGCAATGTGTCTGCAATATATATGATATTATTGCACTCGAGTAAAATGTAGATGAATTATAAAACATTAAAATTCAGGTATAATTTGATTCACCGTTATGGAATTAGTTTTCATGCTATTATTTAGCATACAGTAATAGCACAATTTTTTCTTTAACGACTCGAATATGACATAAATCACTACTTCAAAAATATTAAATAACTATAGCACTGTCTTGTATTCCAATATAATGTTAAGCTAAACGTATATCTCTACAAATAAATACATTTTAGCATTCTTTAGCGGTAGCTGACTGCTAAAAACCATTAACAGAAAACTTATTTCGTAATGTGTTTAATCATTCAATTATAGAAAATATAAAATTATCGTTTATCAAGGGCCATATCGACAATGAAAAAAATTGAATATTTGCATCAGTAGATTAAAAGTACAAATAACCATTAACTTGTTGAATTACTTTTATTTGTAGTTACGTGTCGTTGTTTTCAGAGAGGTATAATACAAATTCGTTGATTACATGTCCATAAACTACTTCTGGTGATTTATTCGCTCGAGAATGTTAATTAAACAAGAATTACATACTAGTTACAATTAAAGCGCAATGTAGGTTAACATATAAATACGTACCAAAATGAAATGTATAATTTTGTACACTTCAAGAATAAAATAATAGAATCTACTTTAAACACTTTAAAATAATAAATATGTAAACTTAACATTAATTATATTGCCAATGTTAAAATACTGCATACATTCAAGTTAAAATAATATTGTTAAAACTTTTTTGTACGTAAAAGGTATCGTTGGTGTATAAACTAATTTTACAAAAGTCTGAAAATTTGTAAAGCTCTCCTTATAAATATTCAGCTTAAAACACTTTCAGCTATAAAATATAAAATATTTCCACCAGTAAGAAACATTCAAACATTTTTAATTTAGAAAAGTATTGCAAAATTGAATAAGTTTCAGTTCATGTTGAATTAAATCTTACTGGTTTCTTCTGTTTTAACGAATGCAATTCAGAAAGTTATTAATAATAAATCTTAAACTGAAATCTGATTATACTGATTATAGTGTACACGATAACTGTAAAATTTAATTTGCTTCTATAACGTTCTGGGAAAATAAACTGGTACTTTTATTTATCAAATGCGAGTAAGTTGTATGGGATGTTAATTATCAAAATTATTGTTTGTTATATTTTAATTCGTAATAGACTTTATATTACCATTTGTACTAACAATTTTCCGTTTATGGTACCCTGATTTTATTTTTTTTCTTTAATTTGATAACTCTAGGACAATATTACAGTGAACGCTACTTATTGGAATCACGGATAATGTTATCACTCGGGTAATGTTATTACTTTATTAAAGAACGGATTTATAAGAATCATAATTTCGGTTTATGTTATCAATTTTCTTATAAGGTTTCCTTCTATACATAATCAATAATCTATTTTACATGAAATTTTTAACTGAATTTTCCCAATACGCTTGTTTAGAGTGAAAATTGTTATCATTGTACACTAAAAATAATTGTTTTGCATATTTAACTTTATTTTTGCAGTGTTATTTATTTATCCAAGTATTTTGAAAGCATGTAGGTCTTAGAATAACAACTTCATTTAACTACGTCTTATGTAATAACGTTATTCTGTATTTATTTTTATTTTTAGTGTCAGTAAATATTTATTTGTTTTTTCATCTGAATTTCGGATATTCTTATCATTCACTTATTATTATCAAAAACCCTAAGTCTCATCGTGATTCTATTAAGCGGCACTGTAATAAGTCTCAAAACTCACAAACCTCAATTATGATGTTCTATCTTGTCCTACAGCAAAATTTTAGAAATAACATACATCGTGTTTTTTTGCTATAATTATTAGCATATTTAACATACTAATAGAATAATAAAAGTATATTTTGTATGCATTTTCCAATACTTAGCAAGGTATTAATAGTTTTTCGGATATTTATATTTTTAGTAAATTAATAATTACTAACATAGTAACAACAATAATTTTATAAATATTTTTTATATAACTATTATATACTTTATTAAGGGGGTACTTAATGAAAAAATTTAAAAACTATCAATTTTTTTTTATTTTTGTTTTTTAATCTACACTATATTCTGCAAAGAATGCAAAAAATCCGATGTCTCTACAAGGTTTAGAAGTTACTTAAATTTAAGTATAAACTTGGAAGGACTCTTCTAGCTATGCGTTACACAAAAATTGCTTGCTTCAATAAATAAAAAATACGGCAACGAGGTATGTTTTCATTAACTGATAATGCTAGACCATTCCGAGCAACAATGTTTAGGCTAATCTGCCCATTGTATTTTTTGCACGAAGCAAAAGAATTCACCGCCGCACTCAACGCTCTGATACAAACAATATCGAAAACATCAGTGCTTTCATACTTCGAATACTCGGGCAATTGAAGTTTTATTTTAGAACTTGAATAACAGGAGTTTGTGTTGTCGAGCAAGGTTGTGGTGACTCCACATTTACTGAACAAGTTGCATTCGATGTCATTTTTGCAGGCCTTTTACCTGAAAACCGCCTTTTTCTCTTCTTGAAAACCGGACCCGTTCTCGGCATATTTGAAACGAGTAAAATAAAATCTCTGCAATAAACACAAGTAAAACAATAACACTACAATATACGAACAGGAACAAGAACTTTGAAAAGCAAAAACGACTACTAAAAATAAAAAAAACAAAACTTTTTCGTTTCTTGCTTCTCCTGAACAGTTGTATTGTTTCTATTTCGGTACACTTTTCTTCAAAACTATGACAGGTAATTGAGTGTGTTTTTTTGTATCTTATTCATGGCGACGCTAGTAACAAACGCAGCAGAGCAAATTTTAAAAATCCAGCTTGTTTCTTTTTTACTTTACTTTTAATAAGACAATAAAATTGTCAAATTTTCTAAGTCAATAAAAAATTTACTATTTCTTTAAATTAAATTCTACCTGCTGTACAGCTTTAAAACTATGTAAAGAAAACGTGTTCAAAATTTCACAAAAATCGATTTAGTAGTTTTTGAGAAAAGTGTACCTCAATTTGCATGGAAAATGGCTCCGTTTAGTACCCCCTTAAATTAAGAGTAGAAAGTGAGACCATTTTTTGGTATCATAAGTTGATCCTTTAGCATCCTGCATAATATTTAGATTTATGCTTCTAAATGCTTGTATTATTCTTTCTTTTATACATTTTATATATACATTAAATATGCGTTAATACATTAGAAATATAAAGTTAAATATGCACTTTAAAAGACTATTTTATCTGAGTTTAACACTTGTTTACACATACATACATAATGTTTATTCACATGCTAAATATATAATAAAAGAAATTGAACTTGGCCTTTGCCGTATAATCGTTCGTGAATCCAAACAAACTGACGTTTTGTAAAACATTGCAGCTTGTATCTTCAGTGACATTTATCCCTCCACAAGTTAAAAAACATAATTATTAGCTGTGTCTGAGGTAAGTTTTGTTCCTTAATTTCATTGAACACTGGTAAAAAAGCAATAGTACGTAATGAAATTTGTTTATGTTATTAACCCTTTAAGTAAGTGCTGGTAGTGCACCATACCGGTAAGTAAGCATGTACGGAAGTCTTGCTGTTGGAATCTAAAAGCCAGTTACCCATTGTTGCCGAGTGGCACGACGGAATTCGATTATTTGGTTGAAATTTCAACCATTGCGCGTTTAGGGCTTTAATTATTTCCAATTCAACGTGCTATGCATTAGCAAATAAGTTTTTTGATTAGAAGATAGTGTGATTTTGTTCTTTGAGAGGTAAACCTGTTACTTTATCGTTTTCATACTAATGGGAAGCCGGTATATTTATTATTTTGATGGATAATTGATTATAACTGCAGAATTGTGTACATATAGTGATTTTCTAACCTGGTTTTCAATAAGAGTAATAATTTACTGCTGACCAACTACATTATTTCAATATATATACTTTTTATTCAGAATTAGGCATGAAATCACAATATCTCTTTGCGACAAAAAAATTTTGATAAAATACTTTGAAAAGTGCTTGCCGTTATAAGTTGCTTACACACAAAAATTTTTGTTCTCTGTCAAATTTCTGTGTCAGTATTTTTTATGTATACTAAATACTTACAACACACTGTTCAGATATAGGAGGAGGCAGTGATGCTAAAGTACATCCGGGTTATTAGACTTATTAGGGCCTTCAACTCCATCCTGGCCATCAACTACAACTACATCTGTCACACCAACTATCACCTGCACACCACCCGGATCACCAATTTCTCGACAAAAAAGGACCTTACAAAGAAGGACATCAAACCTATCTGAAAATCCTTGTCCTACAACTTCAGAACTATAAGTGCAACGAGACAACTTAAGAGTCGATTATGACTCTGATGAATCAGTTGTAGATGCAACATATGTACCTGATACCTCAGCTGCTTAGGTACTCGCTTTAATCTCAAAGTTCAGATTGTGAAGACAGCGATGTTGAATTAGCGCTTGTTCAAAATGTTGAACAATGTATCAAAAAATCTGTTACTCCAAAAAAGTTCTCTAAATTTCAGTATAAGGTATCAAAGGTCTAAAAGTGCAGGTAATATTGCATATCAATGTGTAAAACTGTAACGTATACACGCATTTTTATAGGTCAATTCCAAAGATCCGGTAGACTTCCTAAGAATTTTCGCATTGAGTGAAATTCGAGAAGGGATAGTGCACCAATCAAACTTATATGCGCAACAGTTTGTCTATAGAAGAGTTAGATGCGTTTCTGGGAGTATTGATATCATAAGCTTCAACACTCGACCAGCATTAAAAACTTTCTAGTCAACTGGTCCGAATTTCTATAACAGTTAAGTTACTAATATATTTCAAGTAAAAAAAAATTTTGAAAATTTTAAGATATATACATCTTAACGATAACTCCCAAATGCCTACAAGAGGAAGCGACAATTTCGATAAACTTTTAATAGTGCGTCCTTTGTTGACACAGCTAAATGAAATATATTCAAAGGTTTTTACACCAAGTCAAAATGTTGCAATAGATGAAAGTATGGTAGCATTCAAAGGACAGTCATGTATCAAAGAGTACATGCCAATGAAGCCCATCAAGCGGGGCTTTATAATTTGGGCCATGTGTTGCTCGGAAGCTGGATACTTGCTGATATTTAATGTCTATCCGAGAATGGACAATACGAATTCCGAACTTGGGGAAAGAGTTGTTTTGAACCTCTCGAAAGGACTGCCATGAAAGGGCTTCTGCTTACACTTTGATAACTTCTTTTTTACTGTACCCCTTGTGAACAGATTGTTAGAGGTAGCTTTATTTGGCTGTGGCACAATCTGTCGAGTGAGGAAGCATTTCTCTAAACACACTCTGGCAGAAGATAAACGTATGAGGATGGGATACTACAATTTTTCAAATTGTGGCGATAATTTGTCTATCAAATCGAAAGATCGCGGTTCAAAATCGGTATCACTTATAAGCAATATGCACGAAGCCGCTAAAATAGGTCAGGTACTAAAAACGAGCAAGATAGGGACACTTGAAAAAGTGGATTGTCTACAGTCTGTTATCGACTACAATAAATACATGGGAAAGGTGGATCGCTTTGACTAGAGAATGACCGCCTATAGCATTGCCTGGACGAGTCGAAGATGGTGGAAGAAGTTATTTTATTACTTTATTGATTCCGCTATTGTAAACTCTTACATAATGTACAACGAAACCCTGCACTCGAAGAGGCAGTAACCAAAAACCCATCTGCAGTTCCGCAGAAAACTGGCAGATCAACTTATCGCTAATTTTTCGGTGAGAAAGAAACGTGGTCCACCGCTAAGAACAACTAAATACTTTTGTCAATGGTATTACAGGTTTACCAGTGTAAATTATATCTCTTACGCTGTCTTAAGTCTTAAGTCAGTAAACAGGCTGGCATGTGCCGATGACGATTTTGCTGCTAGTTTTGTTACAAATATAGAAACATAAAAAAATAAAATGTAGATGTTGTAGTAGACAATCAAACTGCAGCATACATTCTCCTTAAGCTCTATAGAAGTTGCTGAAGTTGATAACGCGGCACCTATCTTCAACACAAACCTGGTGATGACGAAAACAAAACAAAACAACGGAGAGTAAGCATAAGAGAGAATCGAAGTCAAAGGTTTATACTTCTACTCCAATAATGAATGAAATTGAAACAATTGAAATAGAAAAACAAAGAAAATTATTAATTAAACTGTCAAAATCAACAAAAATAAAAATTTTTGAGTACGTTCCGAGAACTCCACTATTTAAAGAAAAAGTTTTAAAAGAAACAGGCAGTGATACCTCAGAAAGTACAATGATAATTTTGAATGATTCGGATAATGATCAATAATTTGAAGAGTATCCATTGTCGTTATACGACGAGTTTGTAGTTAAGTTATTTAACAAAATTTGCAACAAAAACAACCGTATCCTATTATATAAGACAAGGTATAACAAAAGAATCTATGGATGAAATAAAATTTCTGAGACAAAAAAAAATCCTGATACGTTTGTTTTTCCAAACGTAGATGATATTAGTAACGTAGACAGAAATGAGATTGTGAGTGTATTACCAAGACCCTAAAATTCAGGAATCGCAAGAACAGTTTCCTTGTATAAATTTAGAATGAATTTCAAAGGTTGGAACGTAAAATAGTTATTTTTTCTGTTAGTTAGACATATCCGAGTTTCCGTTTTTTATTTTAAATAAATAGTGTAACCTATATTTATTTTTTCGTTAATGCAATATTCGAATAATGTTTTTGATAAAATTTTTATCCGGTTGTAACTACCCCACTCAATGGTTGAAACCGGTTGAAGCTATCCTACCACTAGGGAAGCTTAAACCATTTAATAAAATTTCTTTAAATAATAAAATCCTACAATTATTAGAAGATTTACAAGAGAAATATTTACAAAATATGTTAAAGTACATCTCAATTGTACGATAACTCCTGTATTTATAAATGATATCACAATAATAAGGGTTTGAATCATTCCCAGTCATCCCTATACTTTTAGATAAATGCTGTTTATCAAAATGACCAAATTATGCTTTTGCATGTGCATTTCTGCAAATGCATAATTATCCTAACCATTTGAATAAAATAATAGAAGTGATCATATGTTACTGTGATAACTTTATGTAGTAGTTAAAAATTAAAATCAAAACTGCTAAAACTACATAAGTAAACAAATTTAAAACAAAAAATGACAAAATGAACGTAAACACCGTAAAACGCAATGAGAATAAAAAATTATAAGTGTCCTAATTCATAAATACTGAAGCTACTAAAAGTGTTATTTTTTTGTAATGGTGATTAATGCTATCGAGTTTTCCCGAATAGACATGGACCGAACCGATTATAATTACCATCTAAACAATTTAATTATCGATGCGTACAAATACTCCATTCGTGGATACTTTTTTCGATATATTTATTGAATTAATTGCATATAAACCGTAACATAGTTAATCGCCCGTCATTAAACGCAAAAATTAAGTAGAAATCTGTATTTAGAAACTGGGATAAAGACATCGGACCCGAATTTCTCTATTTTGTGTCATTCTTAAAATTCAATTATTGACTTACCAATAAAATTTAGAATTTATACATTGCGTTTCGTCAATTACATGATTTAAATAACGGTATAAGTTTTTAAATTTTGGTTTGTAAAGTTAGTTATTAAAACAAAGCAAAAAATATGTGCAAAAATTTCAATGCAAGTATTTAATTGTAATTACAGTTACTTTTGTTTATATATATATAGTTTATATGCTTATTTATTATATATTAGAAATATAATTATTTAGTTTATATTAAATTAAATATACTAACTTAAAAAGTTTATTACGAATATAAGCAAATACCTATTTATATAAACGTAAAGAGATATCTACTCCGTGTGTCTGGTTGGCCGAGCGGTCTAAGGCGCCAGATTTAAGCTCTGGTTCCCAAACGGGAGCGTGGGTTCGAACCCCACACCTGACAAAAAATTTTTTTTTACATTATTTTAGGAATAAAATAAGCTTACATTAAATCGATATACTACGGAAAGTATATTGGCTTAAATATTCTTTTTTATAGAAATATTAAAGTGTTGCAGTTCAGTTTTACGTAAATATAAAACAAGATATGATGAGTTTTTTATAATAAAATCCTAGCATTTAAAATAAATGCTACATTTTTTTAATATTATTTAACTATTTAATGTGAAGTCAGATAAATTATTTGTCTTTTTAGATTAAGCGGTTAAATTATAAATTAATCTTCTGTTGAAAAATTTCGTTTTAAACAAAAAAAAATTAGATAAAAGACAATTATATACAAATACATTACATCGCACGAGCTGTTCTTTTTCATTTACTAGCATATACTTTATAATTGAGTTATACTTGGCTTTAAACCCCAAGTTGTGTTAAACACAATTGGATACATTGTTAGGAAGAATTATCTCTATAAGAAACTGTAAAAACAATTCGAATTATTTACATACGTACAAAATTATATAAGAAAATTGTTAAAAATGGAAAATACTCCTACTTCCGGTTTCTTTATCAGACCCATATTTTGATAGAACCGAGAGAATACGAAAAGCCAGCTCAATACCAAATTTCAAGGTACTAGGACTTTTAGTTCGAGAGTTATCATGGGTACATCGTTACACACAGACACCCAAAATTTTTTTTGTCAAAAATACATTTTTCCGATTCAGGAGACCTTGAAACGTAAGATTATGCAAAAAAAATTTTTTTAATTGCGATTGTTATACTTTCCTTATAAGAAAGTAAAAAAGCATTTAAAGACAAAAAAAAATATATATATACGTTGATTAAAACTGAATTTACAAAATATAGCAATTCGATTATGTACCGTTAAGGTAAATTAAATTTAGTAAGACCTTAAATACAGCAATACATAAAAAAAAAGAAGAAATAATTTTAAAAAAAATACACTACAAAATAACCATTTCGTAACAAAAAATCAAACATCTTATTATTACTGTCTTGATTTAATTTGAAGGCTTAACGTCGATATTATTATTAAGATAAAAAAAATAGTGACAATTCGTCTTTAAAATAATTTAAATGACTAATCATTCGGAAGTGTCGTTAATTAAAAGTTCTAATAACTGTGCAAAAACACAGGTCACAAACTTTATTTTGTTTAAATTCAAAGCTTTTAAGCACTCAAGCTAGCGAAACGTAAAATCATAATTGATTTTGTATAGTCATAAATACCTTCAATTTTTAAATTTGCTATAGAAGGTGGGTTTTTGGTTGGTTATAAAGCTGTCCAGAAGATTTTGCCCAAAAATTCGAGTGGTTACAGGTTTGCAATAGTCCGTAGATTTTTAACCGCCAAAGGCGAAGTGGAATAATACGGCACAAAATATGCACTTAACACAATTAATTTCGCAGAACTTTAATTATATTCAGGCTCAAGTGAATCGTCAAAACCGTAAAACATACGAATTAGGAAATACTCCATTCACTCAAAACTTTCTATATCCCATAAACAAACCTACGGACATTACTACCCACGAATTAAAGGTTAAAACCTCCCCCTTAACAACAACCCCATAAAAAGTAACTCTGAAATCCTCTAACTTGAGAAACTTTACTTCTAAAAACAAAAATCAACTTTTTTATCATCTCGGTACCCTTTCAACGCTACAACCAGTGATGTAAAAAAAAGAGCAAAGGTAAAACAATAATGTGGAAAAAAGATGCAGAAAGAATTCAATTAACACACAAAAGCACAGTTCGTTAACTGTCTTTTTCGCGACAAGAAATGCAACGTCAACAATCCATCCATCATTAAGATTAACCTTGAAACCCAATATTAAAAATGACTATTGAAAATACTAAATTATAAGGTGGACACAAAATTTAATATCATAAAATCAACCTAAATGATTCAATGCAAACGTACTAAATATGTACTTAATAAATTACGATTTAAATTTGAGATGAATTTAAAAACGTAAAATAACTTAATGTGAAATTACTTAAATGGTCTTACAGAAAACAAAGCAAATTCAACGAACTCAAATACCTGGTCTTTCACAAAATAAAACGACGGTTACAGGTTCTCTTTTGAGATGAAGTAACCTTCTATAAGAACGGATAAGGAAATTGACATAATGTTCATTACTACGATACCATGAATCCACATATAGTTCCTATATTGGACACACAACATAAATGGAATGCAAATAGTAACACCATATTTTGCTGTTATAAAAATTTAAACGGCATAGATCCTTTTGAACGAATTACACGTGCTTCCAAGAGTGTGGTAATCATAGGTAAACATTTGAAAAAAAAAATTAGTGTAGCAAATTAATTTGACAAATTTGCGGAATAATTTAACATTTCTGTATAAAGGGGGCACGGGGTTAAATCAAAAATAACTTTAAAAAGCATCTTAAATGGTTGGCTAAGGTATTTTGCTGTAAATCCAACAGTAAATATATCAACGTCCGTCCACACACTATTGACGCACTCAGTATATACGATATTCAGGGTGTATCTTTAATACAACTACAAACTCAAGTAGTAGTTTCCTTGCCGCGTTAAATGAAAATTTTATCTTTAAAGATTTGATCTAAAGTTGCCCATTATTCACGGAGAGAAAAGTTTACTGTAATAAAGCAAAAACAGCTATATTTCATGCAAATAGGCTGTTGGTTTTGAGTCATGCCGATGTACGCTTAAATAAAGCTTTCATTTTATTACAACAAATATTTTGAAAAAGAATTGTATAGATTTTATAATATATCAATTTAAGAAAACATTGTTTTCTTTTATCATTCAAAAGTTGCTTAATGTGATCGTAGAGAAGAACCATAGTTATGACAAGTACTGCTTTTTCTTATCTCTGTTGATTGTTGTGTTTTATCATAAATAGGTTTAATAGTAATAACACTTCGTATTAATTTAAGCACGCAGTGTCATAATGTTTGCTTTTGTGCAGCTTCAGGGTATGAATGATTTCAGTAAATATACACATAGTTTAAACGTATTTATTTGCTAAATTCAAAATAAATGTGCTATATTTTTATCATCACTACAGTTTATGGTTTAATCTACATTAAAATTTATAATTATTGGTAGATAATATTACCGATCCAAATGATACTGTCCTTGACACCAAAATGTACACGCATCAGCATTAATAGTATGTAACACTTAGAATATTAGTCGAATCTACACCATCCGAGTTAAATAATCTTCTTGTAACTTTTGGAAAGTTATTTTTTTCTGTCAAAGGGTTCTCCAACTACTAAACTTAACAATCAACCCAAATTCACCTTCCTTCAATATGTCCAAATTATTTTCCGTTAGGCACACAAGGGATGTAACATCAATTTCTTGATCTAAAAGAAAAGCAAATGCACGATAATTTCATTTCATTGCAAAAAACTAAGTCATACATGCCAAAAAATGTGCAAGCTTTGCGACATAGTTCTAACATATAACGGCAGTGAACAATATTCAAAATCAGAGTCAATACTTACTTGTAAGTTTTTGATAGTTTCCAATAATTCACTAATTGATGTAGTGAGTTATAGATTATATGCTGCAAGCAACTTGTTATAAAATGATGGATCCATGTCGTATAGTTCCAAACAAAAAACTGTCGGAGTCACGGTACACGTATATTATCTTTGCCACAGCTTTAGCAAAAAGTTTAGCACATATTGCAAACCTTAACGTAAATTAAATTGCTGATACCTTATTTTAGACCAGCGTGGAACAAATAGTGATAACATAAATGCTTACTTGAAATTCCTACTTGTGGTTTCTTAGTAATTTACTACGTACTTTAATTAGTTGAATTTGATCAATTTGTAGTCTTAATTTTAACAAAAATTTTTCACTTGTATCATTATAATTATGAATGATTTAATAAAAACATGTTTGGATTGCAATAAGAAATTTAATTTAAGTTTTAGAACATGTAGGTTTAATTTTATTTGAATATGAATCAATTTTAGAAAAAAAGCAAATGCTTTAAATATGAAATTGTAATGATTAAATTCAGCATAATATTTTTCTCCGTGTTGAGATATTTGCAATTAAAGTTTTAAGGACGGTCTTGACTATATAAAAAAATAGAAATTGTTTGTTGATTGTAACTATGCCGTGAATAATGGGTGTAAATGTTGTAAAATCCGTGAAACGTATTGACGTATTGTGTTAATTATTGTTTTCTTTAATTTACCATTTACAAAATCAATTGTTAATAAGCAGATAGTGTATTTCTTCGCATTATTACTGACCTAATTTAACAAAATGTACTTTGTGAACACGGTTACGTTTATCTTTGGTTGTAACCAAAACAAAACTTCAGATAATTAAATGCAAAATTTAACTTTCTTAGAACTGAGTTCGACAATCTGATTTATTTCTGTTTCCATTTCTTAACGGATTTCTTTAGTAGATGCTAAGTGTAAACGTACTCGTACTTCATAATATTTAATTTAAATTATCTTTATTATGTATAACTGTAATACTGTTTTAATGTACGGTGAGTGCAATTATAAACTCCACACCACACGTAAATTGTGGATTGAGCAATATCCTAATAAACAATTGCCGTTAACAAACTTTGTTTTGGGGTGTGGTCAAGACAGACTACCAATCAAAACTTTAATAATTGTTTTTCTTCAATGTATAAAAGGTCGGACACAAAGTCGCACTAGAGAAATAGGGAGCGCAACTGGCGTATCCTATAAGTACAGTACATCGTGCTTTAAGAAATTATTTGTTGTACCCTTACCATGTTCAACGAGTCCAACAGTTAACCGAAGTTGATTTTTAACCGCGACTTGAGTTTTGTGAGTGATTGCAGCGACAAGAAGCTTTTGACCATGACTTTAGTACCAACACATTATTTTCAGATGAGTGTTGTTTTATACGAAATGGAGTGCTGAATTTTCACAACACGCATGTTTGGAATGAAGAAGACCCTCATGAAATTTCAGTGGCGGTTTGGTATTAATGTAGGGCGGGTATTTTAAGAAATAAAACGGATCGTTTATTTTACCAGAAAGACTTACAAGCGACTTGTACTTTTACAAAAAAACTTTTGCGCAAGAATTTGATGAGTTACACCTTGAAGTTCGCAGAACAACGTGGTTTATGCATGATAGAGCTCCTCCGCATGTAAATCGCCCCGTTTGCGATTTCCCAAATATAATTTTTATGGCTCGTTGGATTAGAAGAAACGACACTAGACGCTGGTTAGCGCGTAAACCAGATATTAACCCTTTAGACTTCTTTCTGGAGCTGTGTGAAAAGTGAAGTATACAATTCAAATGTCCTTGCGTTCGAGACCAACCGGATATATGTGTCTTTACAGTTCTTTTTGTTTATTTATACATAAAAATGCAATAATCTAGTGAAATACCACTTGACTACCTTTGCATATTTAAATACAAACAAAATTTTTGTTGACCCAAGAGATAACAACTTGATACTTATTATAGATAAACATTAAATAGGCATTGTGTTAAATAAAATATTTACACACCATCACCCTACATCGCAAAAACCCGTTAAAAAAATAAAGTTGCATAAAAGTAATAGACACATGCAATAAATCATACATACATAGTTATCTGTAAAATATTCAAACCTTGTATTCTTGATTTAATGTTTTCCCATCGTTTTAGCTACCGCAATTTATAAGAAATGTAGACATACCTGAAACAAAAAAACAACGTTAATTATAAAAAAAGCTGTAGATTCGCCAAACCTAATAAATTAGTTTAACACAATATAGTATCATTACCTGCATTCAGAAACGAAAAAATCAATTACTATAGGAGAATTGCCCAACTCCCAGAGGAAGTTAGCCATAACTTTCATCCATAGATTTCTACCGAGCGCGCACCGAACGCACGCTTATATTTTTAATGTGAAAGATGAATTTCTTGAGAAAATTTCTTAGTAAATCAATAGTATAAATAGTAGAGCACAAAACAATTAAATAATTGCGATAATAGTTTTTTTTTTAAATAAATAAATCATTATTTCAATGAACTCATTGCGCATCTTCATCTAAAATTTTTTCTAACTCAAAAAGTATGTTTTATATTTCGATAATATTTTTGCAATAAATAGATGGATCTATAATCAACACAATATCGAATAATTGGAGGGGTGTCTTTTATTTAAAGAAAACTATTCAATATCAAAGTTCAGCTATAACTTTTTAGCGTATCCGTCATGCGTCTTCGCCTAAAATATTTTGTAACTCAAAAAGTATGTTTTTTATTTCAATAATTTTTTTGCAATAAATAAATAGATCTATAACCAACACAATATCCAGTAAATAGAAGGGTGTTTTTCGTTTAAAGAAAATTATTCAATTCAAACTCGAAGGTACGTATTTACAAGTGTTTAAATGAGGTAATTTTACGTAGTCGGTCAAAATACGTACTTAAATAAATTAATACACTGCAAAAACGAAACTAAACATGCAAAACTGTTTATAATTATTCTAATAATTGGTTCATAGTTAATTTCTAATTGCCTAGCAGCATTCCGCTCACTCATTTTTGGAAACTTATATTATTGTAAAATGTAATTTTTTTTCTTTTAGGTTAAGTACGCGTTTTGCGTCAACCATTTTAAAGTGCCAAAAGAAAACCGATTCAATTAAGTAAGATAAGTGAGTTGATGCCAGGCGCATTCAAATTTTAGACGGCACATAGTCGCCATACCGACGATAACTGATCGTATTAATTTACAGAGGAAAAAAAGGTCCGAGGTTACTTAAACTCCTTTTTAATTGAATTCTAATGCACCTAATAAACTTCGGTTAAAAATTTATACAAAATAGGTAATTGTTTGTATTGAAACAAACAAAATGAGAGATCTATTCTATTAGTGTATGAATAATTGTTTCATTAAAAACCAATCGTTTGCGCCCTTGAGATTAAATTTAATGACAAACTTGGCCATAGCTAATTTAAAAAATGCTTCAATTAAAACGTGATGATTTCGAATGTCGTTACAGTAGAAATCGCTTAGTAAGCAGTCGGGTACTAAGTAAAGACGTTTACAACGTAAAAATTTCGGCAGCCCATAAGGCACTTGTAATCATAAATCGTTTAGTAAGTAAATTTCGTTTGCTTATTAAATAATTTAAAACGATAAAAAAGACCATCAAAATGCTCCTATGATATCATTTATCAAGAATGTATACATTTTGTAGGTAAACATTTGAGTACAAAAGAACAATTTTATTGTTGATGTATTTTAGATTTTTTGAAAATAATTATGAAGCATCTATAAACAGTTTTATATGCGTGTATGCAATATAAAATTGAAATTTTAAATAGAAATCGTTATGGTTGTTAACAATACGCTTATTAGGTAACTTCGGTTAGGAAGTAAATATGTCAATAGTCCCTTGAGTTACTTACTAAACGATTTACACGTATTATGTATCTACCAATTTCTCATTATCCTAACAGAATGGTTTTGTCCAGAATGTCTTTCTTTGCAACAGAATTCTATTCAACGTTATTGCTGAACTTTGAAATTGAATCAAACTATATAAGTGACGACGCGTAATGGATACAGTTAAAGGTTATGGCTGAACTTTGAAATGAAATAATTTCCTTTAAACAAAAAACACCCCTTCAATTATTTGATATTGTGTTGATTATAGCTTCATTTATCTATTGCAAAAAATTTATTGAAATAAAAACATACTTTTTGAGTTAGAAAAAAATTTAGGTGAAGACGCGCAACGACTACATTGAAATTATGATTTATTTATTTTAAAGGTAAAGTATTGTAGCAATTATTTAATTGTTTTATTCTCTACTATTTATACTATCGATTTACTAAGAAATTTTCTCATTAAAAATATAAGCGTGGGTACGGTTCGCGCTCGGTAGAAATCTATGGATGAAAAGTTAAGTTTAAACATAAAATAGTTTTAAATTACAGTGATCGAGGCTTATGCTGTAATATTTAATAGAATATATATACTACAAACAATACAGACAATAGTAGAGATGGAGTTATAGTTTTTTTTAAATAACTAATCCGCTAGATCTCGTTCAGTAAACTATAGGTACTAGAAAATAAAATTAAAAATAAACTCTAAATGTCATCATTATCACATCATTAGTATTCATAGTTTTAGAAAAATACATAAATATGTTGCGTGACAAAAACAGTCATATATCTACTAACTGAATAAGTACCTATTTTGTTATTTATTTGGAAGAATTTACAATTTCATTAAACCAACGTAAGCAACAATATTAGAAGACCACTTTTTTACATTAAACTATTTCGTTAATATTTTTTAATCATGTTTTAGTAATTATACATTATTTATTATAGTACTTTAGGTATCGTATCATATGCAGAATGCATTTAGACAAACTATGTAAAATTAGATATTCAAGTTATGCATAATAGTTGTCTGAAATTGTTCGCATTATCCACAAATCGAACGCCAGCTTATAATACGTCAACATGTTTACATATACAATGATTTTAATCTGTGATCGAATAAATTTGGAATCAACGCAAACGGTGATCATACATACCCCTTTGTTGTCTCGTTAAGTCATTCGTGCAAAATACACAAGAGTATTGGACAACTAAATTTGTTTATTAAACCTAATCAAATATTGAAATATAGAATCACGCGTTTATTTATAGTAATTGCCAGTTTACCTTAAATGAACTGTAAATATCTGTACAAGACTTTATTTCTAGTGAGTGCACAGTTTAGGTACAAGTCCTTAACCGTCAATTTTTTTATATAGTAAAAAAATATGTTCTTACAAGCAAAAATTAAAAAAAAACATTTTCTACTAACAGTTAAACTAATGTACCTATTATATTATATCTGAATGGAAGCTATAGCAAACCAGTTATTTATTTTTCCACTTAAAAAGTATTAACACAAATACAAATTCATTATACAGATCATCTGTCATATTATATCACTAAAATTAAATTAAACAATACTTATTTAAACAATTTTTATGTAACAACAAGATATAAAATATAAAGTTTTTCATAACCTACAATGAAATGAACGTATAGATATTTATTATTTATTGAAAACGTTAGTTTATAAGTACTATAATAACATAAATTAGTAATCTTAAATCTTTGTAAAACTTTTGTGTCAGAGATGATTAATAATAATATGTAAACAATAAAAAAAATTCTATGTATAGAAAAAAAAATTCCAAGTTTACATTTTTCACGTGTGCAGAATTTCTTTAATAAGAATGTGCCTATCGATGATAAAAAGATGGCGCTATTCTTACTGGATAGACATGTGTACGTCAACTCATACAGAGGCAAAAGCTTTTTAAATCAAACCTAGTATGGGAATTAAACGTTTCAATGCAAAGTATACAGATTCTTTAATAAATTAATAAGCTCACCATTCCTTTTTTCTATTTAAACAAGATTTGTAATCCTTTTTTTATCAACAATTTTTATTAAGAATATTTTTCTATCTTTCAAAAAGATTAAGCTAAATAAATTTAATGTTTGATAATATCAGAATGCCCATCTATATCATTTAAAACTGTATTTAACATAGGTTTCTGATATAAAAATCTTTTAGGTAGACAAAGAGTAGCATTTATAAGCATTTTTTTTAGATTGAGTTTAATATATAATGTACTGAATTATATTAACGCTGAATCGTGCTATGGAATCCAATTTCATTCTTTTAAAAACACTTCTTTTAGCGCGGCTGTAATCTATAAGAGTTGGGAACATTAAGAATGTGTAAGACGGTAAATATAAGATTATGAAAGAACATGATTTAACCGTGCTAATTATTTTTTGATTGCATTTGAATAAATGCATTTCGGGTTTGCTTCCGAAACAAGATTAAACTTTTAAAACATTATGTAATTTCACAAAATTGAATTATGTAGCATTCAACAAAATTTAATTAAAATATCAATAACATCAATAAATACTGTAATTGACAGCAAATGGTATTTAAAAATAATTTAACAGCAAGATTTATTTACATTTATAAGCAGCTATTTCGATAAAACATTGTAATAAAACAGAAATAAATTTAAAACCTCATATATATATACTGTATTTTTTTAGAATGCATTGATATCTCTTAAACCTCTGTATACATTGGCAAAGAAGTGCAGTTTTATCTGTGCTCTTCAACAAATAATTAAAATTCGACTTGTTGCAAATTAGAAATATGTAACTGTAAATGTAGAAACGTTTGTTATACACAGATATCCTACGCTAGCGTATTATCACCTATAGTACACCTAGAGCATTGATAATACTGAGATCATTTTGTCATAGAGACTATTGAAAGCGTGTTGGCCTTTAAAAGAAATTACGTAATAAAAACGTTAGTTTTTATTGTAGTTTTTAAAAAAATATGTTTAAAAATGTTTATTTAATTTTTTACACAGTTTAAAATTTTATTTATGATAATGTATAATAAAACTAGCATAAAACGCATAAAACATATACTATATTTCATTGATTTCTAAATAAGTCCATTGTGTTTTTACTTTCCTATAAGGAAAGTACAGAATCATTTTTTTTCCAAACATTTTTTTGCGTAATTTTACGTTTCAAGGTCTCCTGAATCAACAAAAATGTATTTTTGACAAAAAATGTTTGGGTGTCTGTGTGTGTGTGTGTGTGTGTAACGATGTACCCACGATAACTCTCGAACCAAAAGTCCTAGTAACTTGAAATTTGGTATGAAGCTGGCTTTTCATATTCTCTCGGTTCTATCAAAAGATGGGTCTGATGAAGAGACCAGAAGTGGGTGTATCCGCAATTTTTAACTGTTCTTATATAATTCTGTACGTATGTAAATTATTCGAATTATTTTTATAGTTTCTTATAGAGATAGTTCATCCTAACAATTTACTCAAAACATTTTTCTAACATTAACAGTTTATTAGATATTTGATTTATAATTTAAAGCGAATTCCATATATAATTTTTAGAAAAAATAAATAAATTTTGGTTCTTGAATGGCATTGTTACAAATATCACCTTCGTATGTTTCTTAATGTTTGAAATTTCAATATGCAAATACTTTCTTTATGCAAAATAAATATGGCTTAACATTTTTTTAACTTATAGAAAACTTGTAAAGTTGAAAACTTATGTACAACATTGCAATTTTTCCGCACATAGCTATGATTGTTAGGCACTGAAAAAACCATTAAAAGCATAATAATTAAGGAGCATACGTTTTACTTATAAATTTTATGTTTTTTAAGAATTAAGTTTGAAGACGTTCTAATAAGTAATTGTATTAGAAGTCAATACAAACGTGTACATATCACTTCAAAGTGGTTTTATGACAACATAACCTTAAAAAAATATGTAGGCATTCCTTCGTCATTCCTTATAAGAAAGTTGTATTTTCTACAGTGAAACCTGCCATTGCGAGCCCTCTGTAAAACGGAAATCTGCACATAACAGAATTTTTTTTGGTCCCGACCCAACAAACACAGTAGTTTTAAGTTTTAATGAATGCACATATGCTGATAACAAAATATATAAAACAAAATAAACTTGATCCAAACATAAATATAATATACTTCAATTCAAAATATGGAAAAATTATCTTGAGATGTTTTATGTCTGCAATAAGTATTTGTTTGTTGGGGAACGAGTATATGTATTTGCACATATACTTGAACATATTAAAGCAAAAGCTCTATACTGCGGAAGCGGAAAATAAATTGCGGCCCCAAACAACAAAATATCATACATTTAAACTTGTCAATGTGGAATGTAATGAAATAAACATTTACAAATTCATAAATCTACTATTGCCGTTTTTACTATTCGTAAAAAAATATGCTTCAGACAGTGTTATAAACTTAACACTGCCGCTTGTACTTTTCTTTCGTTGTTTCTAGTGTGCTTTTTCATTACGATTGGTATCATGGTAACAATCCGGAGTGAGAAAGGTATTTATCTATTTCAAATATTTTGGTAATTCAAATAGCATGTGATAAGAGTATTTTATATTTTGTAGCTCACATAATATGATGTGATCAGAGTAATTTGTATTTTGTATTTCAAATTCACTTTAACGTAGTAAATTGTATTTTGTATTTTAAAAACTTCATGTCAGTATTTTGACCAGTCTGGCTGCGTCATTCCTTTGGGCTAAATACTCTATGTTATAGACTATTATAAAACTTCACAAGAACATTAATATTGTCCAATACACTAAGCTGATTGTCTTTTTAAGAAACAACTCAAGAACATGTGTACCAAAAAAAGTCAATATTTTGAAAAATAAGCACATAACACAATTTTTGAGAATTGCTCCAAATGAAACTTATTTGATGATGAAGGCAAATAAAGTTAATTTATCATAATAAATAGCATAATGATAAATAATAGTATATCATATACGAGGGTTGAGAAGTGTATAATTATAACCTAAACGACAGATTATATTGCGAGATGTTAATTTCAAATTAAAAATGAAGTGAGTGATTTAGAACACAAAAATAAATAGATAACGTACGTTTTTTTTGCTAAACTTGTTTAAAAAATTATTACTTTAAGCGTTGATCACATCTAAAATATATTTTATATTTATAATTTACATTTTTAAAACAAAATATTTATTTAATAATTTAAATTCTTAAAATAGCATTACATAAAATCTCTTATCTCTGGTAAACAATTTTGTAAACTTTTTTATCTTTTAAAAGTGTTATAGACTTATCAGAAAATGTAAGTATGTTCATTATTAATAAATAAATATTATTTACTCGCGCTTAAAAAAGTACAACTTCACAACCTACAACTAGTAGTGGAAAACATTATTTATAATTTATTGTAGGTTGGATTAATGATAGATATAGCTGCTGCATGCAGATGCAACGAATTATTTGTTTTCATTCAGTTTTACGATTATACAAAAGGGGATTCTGCGTCAATCCTGTCGATACATTGTTACAAGCTTCTTATTGTTTACGAACTTTGTATTGGCAGCTCGTAATAGGGTCGTTTAGTCGTGACGTCACTTGCAGCGCAAAATTCAAAGTGGAGTCATAACACAAAATTCCTTAGACAAAATGATACTTATGTCAACGAGTGATAAGGTTCACATTTTATAGATGCAAGTTTGCGGCTATTTCCTACAGTTATATGAAGTAAATAAGAAAAACCATGTTAATAATTCAAACCTTCAACCATTTCTCCGAACAATACAACTAAAAATATTTACATTAACACTAACTTTTATCTTTAATATTTTAATTACAAAAATTTTCGGCGACGGAGTGCAAATCAGACATGCGTCGAATTGTCATGTCATGCTCAATACCGTTTGCGTGCCGTTTGCCATCTGTTTGCTTTGCTGCCTTGTGTATTTTATAATTGACCATATTCAAGCGTTTTTTTGGACTTCAGGTTTAACATTTTTGGGTTGGTAAAACTGATGAATTTTAAATCGCCCTCAAAAAATAAAAACTTTTATTGGTTGTCAACAACGACCTCTCTGATTGATGGGTCATAATGAATTCCAGTGATTTGTCAAATCGGGTTGGTAGCAAATATGGACAAAAAGATTTGGTTGTTATAATGAGGTTATTGTTGCTACCAACCCGATTTGACAAATCACTGGAATTCATTATGACCCATCAATCAGAGATGTCGTTGTTGACAACCAATTAAAGTTTTTATTTTTTGAGGGCGATTTAAAATTCATCAGTTTTACCAACCCAAAAATGTTAAACCTGAAGTCCAAAAAAACGCTTGAATATGGTCAATTGTGCTTTCTTTCCCATATTAGTATAACTAAACTACGACTACTAGAATATCTAATAGTAGGTAATTACCAGAAATAACCCAAATAATAAAAGAAAAATGAATTAAGTAATAAAATACAAAACACTCAAATTTAACCTAAACTAATTATTATAATAAAACCAACAAATTATATTAACAAATAAATAATAAATAGAACAATACTAATACTACAAGGAAATTAAAAATAATCAGAAATAAAGTACGACTATTATAATAACGAAGGCAAGAATGGCATGAAAACAATAAGTGGAAATGAGTTTAAGCGGGTAAATTTGACAATTCGACGCATGTCTGATTTGCACTCTGGCACCGTAAATTTTTGTAATTAAAATAATAAAGATAAAAGTTAATGTAAATGTATATATTTTTAGTTGTATCGTCGTAGGAATGATTGAATTTTTTCCTTATGAACATAGTTTTTCTTATTTTTTTTATATAACCATAGGAAATACTTTCAAAGTATCATCTCTAAAATGTGAAACTTATTTTATTTTATCAAAGGAATTTTTTGTTATGACTCCACTTTGAATTTTGCGCTTTGAGTGACGTCACACTAAACGACCCTATAGAATTGCTATTCGGAGAAAGGGAGGGCCCAAGTGACAAGAATTTTTTGGACGCCAGATCAATGTCTACTAAAACAACTCCTGTCTGATCACCATAAGAAGTTCCGTAAAATCTGAGGAATTAGGAAATAAACAAACTAGAATTAACAACAAATTAGGTTTACTTATCTTAGAATAACGAAATAAAATTAACAACAAATTAAGTTTCGAATTTGTACACACCCATCAAGTTAGCTTAGTTTAACTAATTTTACAGGCCGGTTATAAGGACGCCGGAAGCATGGGCAACTCACAATACATCTATATAATTGTGAATAACAATGACAAATAAGTTTTCTTTAAATTTATTAAACTAATAGTAATCAACTGATTACATGTCAACATGCAATAAAATTATGTGATGTGAAATTACCGTAGTTGTAATCTACTAAATCGTGAACATCACCGCAGTGACCTGGCGTTTTTCCAATGGCTCACCTGTAATTAAACTAACCAACAATCATGTCAATATAGCGACTCATAAAAAAATTGATTTTTTACAACAGAGTAAATTTAACCAATATAAAGAAAAGAAACGAATCTCATCATATGCTGGTATTGTGTGTAATGATTTTTCTTGAGAACAATGTGTCAACGATCCATGCCTCGTAGTAATGGAATCAATCACCGAGGTCCTATGCTAACAACCTTGCGTACATCGTAGAGAAGTTAAATATTTGAATCCTGCTTAGATATAACCGATAGTGACGCACATTAGAGATAGCACGTAGTGCTACAAAATCGTCATCAATTACAATTACACTTAATCCCAAAAAAATAGAAAAAATTTACCCTGCGTTGAATAAATTACTTAATAAAAGATGTTTCCAAAAATATATATAGCCACAACTAGTGGATGTTTTAAGAACATTTTATTTAAATTTACCTAGGCATGTTTCGTGTTTCACGACTTAAATGGAAATGAAAAGTACAATACTCGTTAGATGCCGTGAAGAAGTGAATGATTAACTTCAAGTGAACCAAGATGAATAGAAGATGCATGTTATTACAGCCTGCTAATGTTTCCCAATGCAGGTTCTTTCTACGATATCATAAAAGTAAATGCACTAGCCAGGTTAATGAAATTAATAAGAATACTTGCCGCAGTGGCTTCGTATTCAAAAATTTAGAAATCCTATTTTGTATACTGGGCATACACGATCATCAGCTACGTTATTAGGCAATAGCGGCGGAGATTTGAAACGCTGCAGTAGATGGAAGTCATCTATTGTCACAAGAGGCTATATGTTGATAGCTCGCTAGTACATAACGGCCAAAAGATTCAAGGGAACAATATCACCATGAATCCTTTTTGCGACAGACGAAAAAC
The DNA here is from genome assembly GCA_035610365.1 of Aquatica leii. NCBI lineage: Eukaryota > Metazoa > Arthropoda > Insecta > Coleoptera > Lampyridae > Aquatica > Aquatica leii. The sequence continues at coordinate 56,979,829 of CM069432.1, forward strand.
TTATTACAAAAACTAAAGAAAATGAAAGTCGAGATCTGCAAGAAGAAGATTTGGCGAAGAAAGATTTTGAAAGAGAAAAATTTAGAGAAACATTAAGTGACTGCATTTAATATGAAGATGTCTTCGCCGACCAAACAAAATAATGTTTTTTCTATTAAAGTTTATATTATTTTAAATATAAATAAATAAATATGTAAATCGTAGTACTGAAGTTTAATTTGATTTAATAATGAGCCACATATTATGATATTGGAATAAACCACATATGAGTATCATAAGATAACTCAAAATCGTCCAATTAATACCCTATAATGTGACAGTTGTAACATTGTTTATTGATTAATTGATAAAGTAAAAAATTATCTACGCCACTACAGATTAAAATGCAAAAAAATTGTTTCAATTTGTCTTCCGGTCCGGTACTGAATCGATACTTTACTATTTTAAATAAAACAGCTTGTACATTATTTTACAATTTCTTGTTGGTAAGAACAATTTGATATAGAAATCTACTACTTTCAAATTTACCGCCTCAAATTATTTGTTTATTTATCTGGTCACTTTTAGCAGTGTACATCAATCTTTTGTGATCGCTCCTCATAGTTATAAGCTATAGTATGTAAAGCAATTTTCGAAGTAGAATAAGATAAGCTATTTATACTTATGGCACCTACAAGCGTATTTATAGTAATCGCAAAAGTGCGATAATATAGTATATATAATAGATAGTACCTTCAAAACCTTATTTACTACCATTCAAAACAAAACAAATTATCTTGAGTGTTTATAAAATAACTAATAATAAAACGTGTCGAACAGATATCAGATCCAACATGCTCTAGTCATGGTTTAAATTTTCACTAGCATTATTCTCTTAGTATCTTAAGAACTGGCAGTTTACTGAAATAAATAAAAAATTACAGTTATGCAATGGTATTAAATAAATTACGCCGCAGATTTTTTATCAATCACACGGTCTTTCTAATGATTGTCAATTTTAATAATATCTAGAAAAGCAACTGAAAATAAAGCGCATTAGTGTAAAAAAAAACATTTTTGAAGAAATAACGCTTTTTTTTAAATTATAGTTTTTTATACACACAAAAATTCCTACTGGAATAATTAAAATTAATATGACACATTGTTTTACTAGCTCGTCAATAAAACAGTTAGTTAATAAAAGAAAACATATTAGCTACAAGAAAGTATGTAAAAATTAAACTATTTTTTAAATTACATTTGAAAACGTGTAGTATATTATCGCCAGCGTCCGAAAACGAGTTTTGTAACCAGACAAGAGCGATAAGATATGTTTTTTCCACGTGCTATATATAAAAAATGTTACCTATTAAAATGTGACTAACAGTTAATTAAAATTTACTCTCAGCATGGTTTACATTTTTTTATATTTCAACTTTATTATCGTATTAGTGTCCTAATAACTGTCAATTATGTTACTAAATTAATAAAATACTGTTGTTATGCAACGGTTTTTAGGTATTTTGTACAATGCTCTGTCGGTGGAAAAAAAACCAGCAAAACCGTTTTTTATTTCAGAAAAAAAAACCTTTTTTTGTTGAAAAAACCCGCAAAAAAAAAGAAACCATTTTTTGCATCACTACTTCTACTCAAATCACACATTAAAAAAGGTAATAACGCAGCATTTAGTTTTTAATCTGTTAAATGAAAAACAGTCAAAACCTAAAAATAAGATCTTTTACAAAATTTATTACATTTAACTATATACTAAAAAGCATAAATTTTTTAAACACCCCATATGACTTATGACAATTTTACACTTTAACGTTTCTTAGTACTATTGAAACGAAATATATAAAAAACACAATTTATTCAAAAAAAAAACAATAAATAAAAGCGCTAAAGATGATTTGCAATTTTTACGAGGAAATTTTCTCAAGTAAAAATATGTTCAAAACTTGCTAACAAATACAAATTCGGCCAATACGATTTTCTGTAGAGAATACAGATTGTTCATTTACCTTTTCTAGACATTCTTAAAAATGTTAAAATAAAATTCTCCCTTTCTATTTCCAATCTGAAAATAAACATTTCTTGATTGTATTTTAGACTAGCGATTCATTTTATTGTCGTTCCAATAATACGTTCTTGTGTATAAATGGCAAACGGCAATAACAGAGTTACGGTTAACTAATTAAGTTGATCAGGATACTCTTAATATAATTGAAATTTAGTGTGAAATAATGATAGCATGTACATTGCAAAAGTAATTAAATATCCTTTAAACTTTCGAAAAGTTTGTAATTAGAAATTGCAGTTCAAGTAAAAAATTAAATGCATTAAAACCTTTTAATAAAATGCGAATACCGATGAATTATTCAATACGCTCGTGTTAAAGTGAATTAAAGTTAAAAAAATGATCAAGTTACAAAAGTAACTTATTTTTTAAATCACTCAAACCTTTATTAACATTGTTTTCTTTGCTTTGGTTTAATTTAGGTTGAATACATAATGTTTTAATTTACAAGTAAAAAGAAAAAACGAAATTAAAACACGTAAAAACATAAAATTATGTAACTATTTGATATAAAAATAAAAAATTTTAAAACCGTTAGTGCTTTCATTAAAAATAAGCTTATCATTAAAAATTCTTTCAAGATAATTTTTTTTCTAAGTAACAGTAAGTCAAAGCTTTATTACCCACCTGTTATTAATTTAATTCTTATAATTTATTTACACGCTATACTTAAGGTATCGTTCTCATAATATGCATATTGTTAGAATGTCATTGTCCTTTTTTAAAATTCAATTTAAAAACTATAAATTGCTATCGCTTTATTATCAAATTGTATTTTATAATAAAAATGTATAATTATTTAATTATTTATGACGTCATTATATCCACCCAAAAACTGACTCAATCCCCCAAACAGTTGCCAATAACTTTGTTTGTAAGGACATTTTCTGTCAGTTAATGCTTTGACGCGAATTACGACTGAACAATGCTAAAAATTAGTGTGCAAAAGCCTCTAAGTGCTGATGGAATGGAGCAGTAAGTAAAATTGCCTATGTACGTGAATATTTTAAAATGGCAAAACCTTCAAGTCAAGTCTTGTAACAGTGCCTGGTAGCTGAAGTCGCGAGATATCAGTTTAAAGCACTAAATAATTAGAAACAATAAACATAAAGTTTATTGTACAGGGTGAGTCAACGATAGAAGAAGTAAGTTTGCCTTTTGTGGGTAAACTTTACTAATAAAATGTATATTACATATATTATATAGTTACTAAATGTGCGTATTTTAAAATTATTGTGGGATATGCAGAATGTACCAAAAAAATAAAGCAGTACGTTATTAAATTTTTTAACTTTACGTGTAATCCTAAAACTTTTTTATTAAAGGTTTATAATGTATATTTAAAATTTATGGTTTTCAAACAATTAGCATTTTATTCAAAAAATCACATTTACAAGTATTACTTTTTTATTATGTATTAACACGTATTTTGATAGGAAAACGTTTATGTTTAGATAAAGAAAAGTCGAAGTTATAATAAACCAAGATAGAAACTACAGGATGGTTAAGATATAACTTGAAATTCAAAAATATCACTCCCAACTTTTGTTATTATTCTATATTTCTTGTTATTATTCGTAGTAGACATACAAAGAAATGTCAACATTATGAACCACATCAATAAATTTATGTTTATAGTAATTAGTAATGGCCAAACGCAAGACCAAGACAAGACCACATGAATCTTGGTCTTGGTCTTGCACCAGTTGGTCTTGTATTGATATCCTTAATCAAGGTCTTGCTATTGAATATAGAGTTTTGGTCTTGTTCTTAGTCTTGCATGCAAGACTCTTGCAGTCAAGCATTTTTACACCGTACTATGAATGAAACTTCACAATGAAAGTCAATGTTGTTAAAAACATATTTTTATTGGATATTTGATTAGTAACGAAAAATTAAGTTACTCTAATAAAAATATAATAAACACGACATGTTTTGGCTTTTTTAATACTTAAGCCATTTACAAGTACAACTGCATCTGTAAATGGCTTAAGTATAAAAAAAGTGAAATCACGTATTGCTCATAATTTTTATTATTAAAAATGCATGTGGATTAGACAATTTTTTTACTTTTCATTAATGTACTAAACCTGCAATAAGAACGATGATAATACAGAATTTTAAGTTACTTTATTTTTAATTCTACATGTCAACGATCTAACAAGATTTAATTTAAATAAAATATTTGTGAAGGTACAAACCTGTTGAAATGTGCTAATGGGTCGACAATTTTCCCCCCGCAAATATTAAATAATAAGCACTATTGCATTTGCAATGCGCCCGTTGTATTTTACAATAGATTTACTTTTAAGTTTTGAGAATTCAGTTGTTTTGAAAAAGGGACAACGCCTCGGCATGTTTAAGGGATTTGCATGAGTATTACAGGCGCCGTGCCCGTTTAAAATCTTTTGTAGATGCCTTATTGTGAACTAAGTAAAACGTGCTTTTTGGTACAAATTTAGAATTTTCCACAAGTTGTTATTTTACGAGTTATTTTATTACTTCTATATACTTTTATTAGATCATAAAAATGTAAAGAGTTTATATTCGATGAACTCAAAAAAATATTAAATTAATTCAAAGTTAATAGTGCTAAAATTCGTCACAGCGTCTTTCAACACTTTAAGAATCTATGAGAATCAATATTTTATTGGTACCTATCTACCTATATGGTTTCTATTCATATGTGACAGAAAAATATGTTTTATTTAAAATTTAGAATATCGTTTTGTTTAAATACAAATTTACTGTAAACTTTCTTCTTCTGGAAAACTAAATTTGTTTTATTGTACACCCTAATTATAAAATGCTTTCTTGACATAAGTTGTTTCAACTAAATTTCAAATGGTTTTGTTTGGTTTAAGTAAATATTTCATTTAAGATGCTTATAGTGCTTATAGTCGAAACAACCCTTTTTCAAAAAACTTTTTACTTTTACGTATATATACAATAACTTTTTTGAGAAAACAAATGTTTTTTTATATGTAGGATAAATGAGAGCTAGTCTTGCATCCAGTCTTGGTCTTGCAACCTTGGGTCTTGGTCTTGCTAATGGCGTTGTTATCTTGCTCTTGGTCTTGCAAATATTGCACTTCTAAAAGTGACCTCATTCGTCCAAAGAATTTCAAATAAAAATTCTCCATTTTTTCTAATCATGTCCAACATCCAATGACATTAATTTATTCGTCAGTTAATGTCTTCGTCATTTAAAATTGATGTAAAACCATATGACAGTACACATAAGAACTAAGTAAAGTATAACGTTGGGAATAAAACCACAGTGTTTATTTTTTAATGTTTTATTAGCAACATTTTCGTAAACTTAACCTAGCGTCTTTTTAAAATGTTATAACAAAATTTTTCTTCTTCTTTATTTTGGGTAAGAATATAATATCAAAATACGGTTTTGACTATCCTATTAATGTATTATTTTACTACATTTTTATAGAAAAAAAAATTATTACATTTAATTTTTCAGAGAATTTTGCAATTTTCTATTAAGTCATATCACAAAAGCGACATCACTTAAAATCAGACTTATTACGTTCAGTCGTTTAGGAGTTACAGTTGTTTATTTATAAAAAAATTTATTTTAATAGATACGTCAAAAATTACTAGAATAAAGCTTAGTTTTAAAAAGCATATATTTTTTTAGTACTGAAACGGACCGACAGTGTAAGAACCGCATAAAATAAAGCCGAAGTAACCACGTGTCGGAGGCGACAAGTTAATCCACTAGCATACAACCACCACACATTCGGCTGGTATCCAACTAGAACGTTGATTCGTTCCACCGCTGTAGGAATAAGTAAGGAAATAAAGCAAATCATTTCAATAAGCAAAATCTGGCGGTTTCAATTCAGGCATGGTTTACAACAAAAATAGCTTCAGATGCCTGGTGTAATATTACGAAAGCGACAAAGCGACCCATGGCCGAAAAAATGCCGCGGTGATCACCAAAAGTGTTCAGATTCTGAAATACGTTTTAGCAAAATAATAATTTATTAGATCTAATTTTCTAATTTTTTAATTAAAACTATCAATAATCACCAGTTTAAGTCATGAACGCTTTCAATGTAAAGAGCTATTCAACCTAGAGCAAAAGTATGTAAAATAAAATTTGAATAAAAATTTAAAAGCTAAAATTGTATAAACAGGCTGACCATTGTAAAGATTATTAGCGTTATAGATCTGTTAAGATTAGACAAAGGATTCATGTTAAAGTAAAGGTCAACTATTTAATGCATTTGTATAGTCAGTAGCGCCTTGATTCATTGTTAATTGCAAAGAAAGTTACGGAATCGGTAAATTTTATTCCTGTTGAAACACGCAGCGCCATCCAGTAACGATGTGGTAATATCTTTAAGGTAGAAAGAAATAAGCTAAAATTGGGTACAATGAAGGAGGAGAAAGTTTTAAAAACCCTAACGCGTAGCAAAAAGAGTAGATTTTATACGGAACTTCTTTTGAGTTACTTACGCGCTGAATTTTAACCTCGTATTATTATCTTTGCTTTTACGTCATATAGATGTTAACTTAAATTTTACGTTTCGGATCGTTTGTTGACTACTAAGTGACACATTATTAAGTGCTTATTAATCTGCGTCCAGTCAGGGCCTAGAAAATCGCGGTACTTGGTCTGCAACTGAGGAATAGGCGCCATATAAAAAAGCTCAGAAATTAAGTTAAAGTTATTTGGATGTGCATTTGTAACTTTATTTGATTATTATACGAGAGATGCAATAAATTGAGATACTCTCTAACGCGAGAAAACTGAGAATAATTATGTAAAATCAATCTTAACATTTAAAAAAGTTTTTTTGTTGTTGGAAACGGAGAGAGCAAGTTGAATATATTTTTGTTTATTTGTTTTGTCTTTGGCAATTGACGTGTTGCTTATAAAATTTGTTTTACTGCGTTTGGGCTGAAAGTTTACGCTGAGAACACCTAAAGAATTGAGTCAAAAAGCACATCAATTATTTCGCGTCGCGATGTGTTTTATTGTGAGTCCAGTCTGCTGTAAGTCTTTTTTTGATATGGCAAGGACAGGGTATCGCGAACGCTGTAAACTGTTGAAAAAAGTCCAGTTTGTAAACTGTGGATGTAAATTTCCAAAGGTGAAATCTCCACTTTGAAACTTTTACATCTGAAAAGGTTTGGCAACATAGCTCGAATCGTGTCATAATCTCAAAAACTGATAAACTGTAAACCGCTATAAAAGGTCGAGTAAAATATAATATGTAATCGTTTTTTTGTTGCGTTCAAAATGCGCGTTAACTAATTAAAATATTGAGAAACAATTGCCAGAGATCACGCGATCTAAATTGTTTATGTAATTATCTATCATATTTAACCAAGGTCTGGCTAAATTTCTGATAGTTCCACTTTTGATGTAACATTTATTGTAACTATAAAATTGTTACAGTTATCAAAAAGCTCTGAACCACGCCACAGTAAAAAAAAATGACAGTCGGCGGACGTAAATCTCAATTTTTCGATCTTTCCCCGCCTAATATAATTGTGAGCGCAATTTTATTCATTTGGGCTTTGCGAAGGTGACATTCTGTCTTGAAAAAATTTCAATGTGTCAAATAAAGTTAGAAGTTTTGAGGATTTTGTTGCCTGCTTTGTGTTTCTTACCGTATATCGCTTGGAAAAAAGAAACTAAGTGTTGCTAACACAAACCCAAATATTTCCTAATACAAGGCTTAAAATAAAGCTTTAATTCAACAAAGTAAATTAAACTAGACGATCACACCCCACTGGAAATCTCTGCCTAGGTAAAAGAATTTTAGTCATTGATTAAAACTCAAAAACGCTTCGAGATAATTAAATTGATTAATATATTTATTTTCATTGCCTTTCAAATTTCATATGCTGTCCGCAAGATGTCTTCAAACTATCTCGGGTGCGATATAGTTCTGAAACGTTTAGCTTTGAGAGCGTTCACGAACTTCTTATCCAATTCCAGAACGTTTGCCAAACATATAGAAAGTTCTCGGGATGGATAACGGAAATATATAAAAACGGTGGAAAGAGAGCATAGGTCAGTTATGCAAAGTCGGTAGTCTTAAAAAGATTATGAAGTTTAAATAAATAAGTGATTAACGCGTGTGTTCGATTTGATTAGTTCGAGTAGTTATAAACGTGTATATATTTTGTGTATAAATAAATTAGTTTTAAAATTCGTTACAGTACATTAGGTGTATTTTAGTGAAAAATCACGTTAAGAGTTCTAGATACCGGTTACGCCCTCTGGCGGGCATCTTGAAAACCTGAAAATAATTTCCAAGATTTTCTTTTGGGCACTTTAATCATATAATTTTTACCGCAAGTTTGTACGACGAATAGAACGAGTTGTGACTGTGGTGAAAGTCATAAAAAATCTAGAAATTTAGTTAAATTAAAAAAAAAACGATGCTAAGTCAACACAAAAAATAATTCACGTTACTCTCGACAAAAATTTGCTAACATTAATGATTATTCTTTACATATTATTAAAAATTTAGAAAAGTAAATTTTGTCTTCTATTAAAATTAAAAATTATTCATCTCTTACCCTGTCTCTTATCAGTCAAATATATGTTTTTCTCTTCCCTATATAAGCCCTTCTTCATTTCAATTTCAAAATCTATTAAAACATTTTAACTTTAACATTTCTTTTTCGTCAAAAAATAATAGTAAATCTTTATTAGTTAACACTTAAGAGTCTTCAATACCAGACGAATAGTTTCTGTTGTATTCGCGGGGGGTTGTCCTATATTCATACAGAAACTATGAAATACCCTCTGTCCGCACCCAGCATAAACTGTAGGAGGGGGTAGTTGATAGATGGAACGTAGACGGCGACACTTTACAGCGATTTTGGCTGTTGTAGCATGTACCGTCGTGTCTGTTTTTGACTAATCTAGAATAGAAAACCATAAACAAAAAATATTTTTGCACAAACCAAGATTTACAACACTTGTTTATAGGAACAGATTTTATATTTATGCTTTAATATAAGCTGCATTTAAATCCAAACATGACCTTAAAATTGCGTTATTTACATGTATTATATTATAACTTCTTTAAAGTTTAATGTATTTTTGTTGTTATATAAAGGTGCAATAAAGCTTCTTCTTGGTAAAAAATTAAATTTTAGTACTATACATAATTTAGTTTAGACGTAAACAGACACGAGCGTAGCGCCAATTCCGCTATTTCCAGCCGTGGTATTGAAGACTCTTAAGATAAAATTAATATTTTAGATAAATCTAGTGTTTATAAATTAAAATGTGGTGATTGCAACGTATTCTATATACGACAAACAGTTCGCAAGTTTTCTATTAGATTTGCTGAACATCTGTCTTGTATTAAAAATTATATTTCATTTAAATCATTATTTGCTAATCATATATTAATTTCTCATCATTCATTTAATTCTAAAAATTTTTATCTCTAATGAAGTTGTTAACTTCAATAATAATTTACTTTTTCTAAATTAATTTCTGTTTGATTGTTTCTATTATTATATTATTTTGTTGTAACCTAGGACATTTCTATTATTAAGCTAATTTTGTATTTTTCAAATTTAAAATTGTTAAACTTCAAATATTTAGTTTGATTACTAAATGTTGGTAAGTTTATTTTTATAATTTTTTGAGTTTAATTTATATTATTCTTCAGATTTCTATAATTATTTTTAATTTTTAAAGTTTAATATTTGAAGTTCGATTTTTCAAATTTAATGTAGTAAGTTCATGTTTAAAATAAGATTCGATTTTATAATATTAATTTTACAGTATACAGTATATGTTTATTAAAATAAAACATCAAGTTAATGGAAAGGTTTTGAAATTTAAAGAAAAATAAAAATAAAATAACTTAATGTAATACTGTTAATCTTTAATTTAATAATATACACACATCAAATGCCGTATAAAAACGTTTTTCAGTTGGATAATGCATTGACTTTCGGAATAAAATTAGTTTCTGCTCAACCATTCTTTAGTTTTGAAACGATCTCTAAAAACGATAAAAATAATTACACAAATAATATCAAAAAAAAATTATTCATATCCAAGTTCTGTGTAAAGTAGTTATTGTACCTACATAATATTCAAGTTGCACGTGAAGTTACAATTATTGTATAAAACATTTCATCTTCTAAAATATTAAAAAAAAATTAAGAAGAAAAACCTATTAGCGTTGACCTATTAAGTACATAAAATATAATTTATAATTAAAATCTGAAAACAAGTAATAAGTTAGCACAGTTTACTTATTTTGTCAATTAATACGAATAGCTTACTTTAAATAATTTGATAAAAAGCACTTTATATTTAGTCGAGAATCTTCAAACTTTATTATATTGAAAACAAACACAAAGTACGGCCTGACAAAAATTAACAAATCCAAATTTGAAACTGACCCTTAAGACAATTGAGTTAAGAGTGACTTACAGAGATTACTTTTCATATTTAAATAATTTTAAATGTAAAACGATATTTTGTTCATGTAATCCATTTTGACAATCATATGTTTGTTAAATAAGTTAGTTTCGTCTTTAATCTACTTATGATAGCCACTTGTAGATGTTTCTGTTGTAAGTGGTTATGCTGATGTTAGTTTTTAATATTAGAACGAAACACAATGGTTAGTGTAGATTAAGTTAGAATTAATTGGCTTTAATGGTGGTGGTGTAGTGTTTTTTTGCAAAATAATAGCATTTTTTGTAATCTAAACAATTAAAGACAATAGTGTTTTCTACATAATAACAGAAATATGACATGATATAAAGTATAAAATTAAAATAGTCTTCAAATAGAACAAGTATGGCTTTTTTCTTGATCTGAAGGTAATAATGTAGGATAAGCAAAACAAATCTTTGACAGATATTGATAGTTTACAAGAATTCGTATATTAACGACAAATCGGTTAGATTCATTTACCCCGCTAAACATTAACAATGATAAACGGGATTATCATAAAGTCGCTTATAAATGTTCTTAATCCCAGTTGCGGCTGAGCAAACAAATTATCATTGTTGAACATCAGTTTTGACTTCCTTATTAGAATAATTCTTACTAAAAGCGTAAATAATTTTCCACAACAATTTTTAGTTAACGGCGCAAGCATATGAAATGAACGGACATTTATAAATGTTCCCTTTACTTTATTCCAACCGCTACTTACACAGAAAATAAAACAATCCATCAATCTCAATTTACGAATTTAGTGACATAAGCGAAATAATTTTTTTGGCTTTTATATATTTCTTGTATAGTAAACAAAAAATCACGATAATTAAAATATTACGATAATTAAAATTACGAATGTACACAAAAAATTTCATTCGTCTAAATAAATACAATCGTATTTATATTTTCAAATAATATTCAAATAAAAAAAGTAAAACAAGTGAGATTCTTCGTATTTTATTTTTCTACTCTTTATTTTTTTTTTAATTTCTTACTATACAATTAAGTGCAGTTGCAACTTACATTTTTTTTGCAAAAAATACCATAAAGTTTTAAGGATGTGAAAAAGAACTTTTCAAACTTCTTCACTAATTACTACATGTACTGTAAATTATTAGTTGTAAATAAATTTAAAAGTTAAAATATAACTAATCTGTTATACAGATTTCTTTAGAATCATAGTAGAATTTAGTAAGCTACTTTACAAAACTTTGTATGAATTAAAATCAACAACTAATTAATGTCCTAGTACAAATATAATAAATCGTTTTCATAAGAGTACACACCTGCTAACGTAGTTCCATTCGCTAAGTTTAAAATAAAAAATTATTTAAACCGTAATCCCCCGCTTCTTTTGCTGTTTATTGTATTAAACATAATTCAGCATAAAATCCTATTATTCATAGTTTCATAACTTTTCCCGAAGCTTAAAACAAAATACATCTAGTAATGCACAAAGTTATTTCTTTAAAAATGTCTGTTTTTGTTTTGTTTAATCCTTAATTTTATGGTCATAGCAATTATGGAAAAACCAATTTTAATAAATCGTTTAATTCAAGTCGGAATTAATATTTTACATCGCTACAAGCAATAGTAGTTATATGTAGGTGTGAGTGTAAAACAAATTTTTACAATTATGATATTCGTGTAGTTCCAAAAATTTACCCACAGCAACTACTTCTGTAAGCACTGAATAATCTGACAAACTTAATTTCATTTAATCACAGTTGTTACGTTGCTCTATCTACAAGCTCACCTTGAGCATTTTCATCCTCAACTAGTTTAGTTGTGAAATTTGTAACCAACAATTAAAATTTAAAAAAATTATTCAAATTCTAGTGATAAGCAATTCAATAAATATTTTGTTGTATTGCGTACTCTAACTTGTTTTCTACACTTTACAATCTAAATCTACATTACTTAAAATTGTACTCTGCAGGAGTAGACAAGTTGCATGTGTCATAAACCTCATAATGTATGTAATTTTGAACACATTTATTTTAAATCAGGCTTTTGAGTTGGCTATGCTAACAAAATCAATGTTTTAGGAAAACTAGAACAACCCGTTCGAAATCATAATTACGTGGAAATCTAATAAAACAAAAATGTTGATACTACATTAGGTGCGCGAAAAATTATTGACGTTCTCAATTTTACGTGAGACGATTCTAGTATTTTGTTTTAACGTATTGCGTCGCAGTTATTGAGTTCTTAGGTAAATGATATTAATTATCGTTTAGAATATTTATTTCACACAGGAATCTAATGTTTTGAAGTTAATTTATTTTACAAAATAGTAATTGCCATGTAACAAAAATGTCTAATAGAATTTAGGATAAAATGTTCTCAAAAATATGTATAAGTATAAAAAAACAATTATTGTTTGATTTCAAACAACAATATAATGATAAATTGTTCATGCATAATATATTACAAAGTAGATGACACTTTTAAATAGTTTTATCACGTTAGGAAACAAAATCCGTCACGTAAATGATGAAAATTTCCTTTCCTTCCTGAATTATATTTAATAAGCAATTTTGCCTATAATTCATTTGAGTTGCTTAAAGTTAGTTCAATTAAAACGTAATTCCACCATTATTATTTATTTATTTTGGTCGTATTGTTTCTATATTTGTTGGATAAGCGACACAAGATAATCTTTACCACTTTTATTTTTCATAAATAATATAAATATAGATAAAATTTTGTAGTCCGCAAATGTTACTAGTAACTAAAGACCAACAAGCAATATTAGTTCAATGAACTTTTTTAGTTCCCGTTGAATCTTTTTCGTTTCTTTTACTCCCATCGTAATCAGCTGTGAGCTGGACTAATTTGCTACTAATACAAAGCTTTATAATTATATAATACCTGAAGCAAATCTCAGCTCACATTCTTTCTATTATTTTATTTTTCAAATTTTCCATCTTTTCTTTCTCTACCAGTCTTTTCTCTTTTCTTCTTCTTGAACGTTTCTACTCTGGTTTTTCTTTAAATAGCGAATAAATATTTCACCTTTAATTAAGGCTAAAGAACGCCGATTTAACTATTATGAATAATCAAGCGAAGCCAAATATAAAGGTCAGTAGTAATTATAATTTGTGAATTGTATTTGTATTGATTTTGTGTATAGTAATAGTTGTTCGTTTTTGCAAAGCTATGGATCCACCTCAACGAGGTTAAAGGTAAGCAAGGAAGCGCAGTCCTACCGTTTTCGGGCAATAAGATCTTGTGCACGGCTAAACGGGTAACATCAGGTAAGTTTTTTCCCAACCGACACTCCACAATCGTCGCCCTGTCGCACTCTATCTCGCTTTGTCCATCGACCTCGTCCGTCGTCGAGATGTCGAGTTCATTTCCACCAAGCATCAAAGAGAAGATGATGATGACGCTTTCCAAGATCCTAATTTTGGTCGACCCCTATCCCTAACTAAAATGGTCTCTACTTGCAAAGATTCAATTAGAAGACGTTCTGAGATGATGAAAATGATTAGCAAAATTCAAGGTTTTTTCACAAAACACTCACTACGCCCGATCCCTCGCGCAACCCTCAGTTGAAATCACCGACGCCTTCTCTGGCTTACAAAAGACTTTGCATACAGTAATCGAAAAACTTTCTGTTTCTTCTCCGCCGTTGCAGTTCCTTCACTATGTCCGAAAAAACCAATCTAAAATCATTAAAAAAGTTAAGGTCCCGTCTAGAAAATCCGTAGCTTCCATTCAAAGATCCACAGTTGTGATTGTCCCAAAGCCTCAATCACCCTCAAAGTCCGAACCCAAGGCGTTGCTAATGAGAATTCTTAATCTGCAAACTAATTGCCTAAGACTTTACCAAGCTATAAAAACGTGGTAGAACTCAATAAAGCTGGATTCCAAGCGGACTGACTTATCAAAAATACCCGTAGCCATTGCCTATTGCTTTCAATATCTGGAAACCCATCGGAGTGGTAACACTCAGTCATTTAACGAATAATTAAACCTCCTTAGAAATGGTCGGCGTTTATTGAGCGCCGAGCAAGGATGTTTGTATTTATTTATTCCTATTATAATAGCGGGTGAGTTCACTTCCAAATCGCAGCTGTGGCAGTACTGGATTACCGACAAGCGTAGTGAACGTAACCTTTGTGTAATCTCACCAACCTTTCACCTTCTTTAGTCACTTAGGCTTGATAAAATTTGACGTCATTTTGACGTCCCCTTCTGTTCCCAAAAAAATTATAACTGGCGCGTTGTTCCAGGGGTTATTAAAAGTAACCACCGACTGATACGGTTTAAGTTAACTGTCGAAGCCCCAATCGCAAGTTCTATACCTACCTATCTTCCACGTAGTGCTTTGTGCCACGATCCTAAATTTTTACCAAAATAACTTTAAACGTATACGCATAAGTTTTAAAGTCGCTGTGCTGTAAAGTTTTAAGTTAGCCATGTTAAAGCAAGCGCCGCTGGCAGTAAAGACAGCAAAGTATAGCTCCTGGCAAAGATTCGTTGAAAAAATCTTGACAACGAGCCCGTAGGTGTTAGTTTACAAGTTGTCCTTTCGTAAGTTCCTGTCGAACCAACCGTGCCCCAATGTCCAAAACAGATAAACTATCTCTGAATACGAGATTACTAAAGCTATTGTTTGTTTCCTTTTTCTTGACAACAATCCGACGAGAGATAATCCTTTGCACGCCCAAATAAGATTGCGTACAAATCTGCCAATAAATTTCCCACAGAATTGAGTGATCACTAGCAACGATTTAGGCGCCAAACGACTAATGCAAAGCTGTCCACGAAGCTCGGTTTTCAGTCCGACCTTGTGAAATCTTGTTAACGACTTACTTAATAAAAAAAATCGCTTATGCAGACGACATAACTGTCGCCGTGTCCACCATTCCCAAACGCAACTTTCAGACAAAATCAAAAACGTGCTTAGATACCGTAACAATATGTTTTTTGGTTCCACTCTAAAACGAGATCTTTTACGATATTCCCGTCCGCAGGGTTTTTGAATTTAAGTGTTTCTGCTTGACGACAAGCTGAGTTTTGTAGAACATTGTGCTGTCGTGGTTCACAAGTGTAATCACGTCTATCACTTGTTCTACAAATACTCTCGATTAAAGTATAATCTACACAACAAATCTGTAACAATGTAGTTATACCCATCTCCACTTATGGTTTAGATGTTTAGTATCACAGACACACACCGATGTAGTCATCAATCTGGCCTCCTTTCAATCCTAATTTCTTAGAACAATCTTCGTAGAATATTGCACCGTTCCTACAGATACCCTATGTGTTATTTCCAACTTCCATCTTCTTCTATATCTCCAGGTGCATTTTGCATTTACTGCACCCAAGTCTTAGGCAGGAGTCGTGCACATTCTTAGAATTACCGCTTTGAATGCCGACAGCTGTCCGTCGTGTGGACACTCCGACACATCGGATTCTCATTTGTCGCAAATTCGATGATAATCGGAGTGCCCTATTAGCGTGATGTAAACATGTATAGAACATTAGCAAAGAGAAAGCAGCCTTCAGTAAAATAATTTTTAGTTTCGCTAATGTATATGCACGGTTTTTAATTTCATTTTCACAAGTATGCCAAGTACGTTTTTAATTTTTAATTTATTAACAGCAGAATCAATTTTATCATATTTTAGCAGAATAACATTTTTTGTTTTTTTTCAGCGTCGCTAGTTATACTAACTCTGACTTTTTTTGTTTTACTATTGCACTCCCTTTCAAGAATTTTTTTTTTATTTCTAAAAGAATGCACAGTTTACATTTGGCCCGTCCAATAGTAACATAGATTTAAAATTTATTGTAGCAAAGATTCATTTGTGCAGTAGCCGCAATAATAAGTAACATGCTATAATTCAAAATTTTAGTTTAAAACTGCACATAGTATGATAAAGTAACGTTTTTTTTGGCGGTCATTTTTCCTTTACGGAATAAAAAAATTATTCTGAAAAATCTTTTATTTTCAGACAGACGTTATATAAATAAAAATAAAACTTCAAAAATTAATATTAAATATTCAGTTAATAACTAAATACACAACCATTACACTAGAACTTACCAATATATTTTTATTGACTCAATAAGAACAAACAAAAGTAAAACAGATATTACTAAAAATGGAGCTTTAATTTACAATAAATTACCAGAAACTATTAAAGAAATTCAAAAAATACCTAAATTTAAGTTTAAATTAAAAAATTACATTAAAAAAAGTATATCATAGTATTTTGGTTAATTTTGTTTGTAGAATTAAAATCATTTCCTCTAGAATAGATTATTTTTAAGTTGTAGGAATTGTGTAACATGAGAGTTACTCTCGCACATAAATTGTATGTTCTTTTCAATAAATAAATAAATATAAAATTCATATAAACGAGACTGGTATTAGAACTTGTTATTATACATTTCTTGTGACTGAAAATTTATATTCAATTAATAGATAAAATTCAGTATATATTTCGTGTAATAACGTTTTTCAGATGACAAAACGCAGAAAAAAATTTTCTATTGTAAAAAAACTGTTTTTTTTTATTTGCATCACAAAGTGCACGAAGCCATCTAACTGCTTCTTGCCTGATAAAAAAGATAAAAAAGTAACACAAAATAACCAAATAAAAAGTTACGCGGGAGACATAACACCAAAAAAATAATGTAACTCATTTATATCATACATTTAATAATCTTTTTTTGACTGACATTGCAAATTTAAATAAACAAAAACTTGTTCGTTTTTAATTTCGCCTATAAATTGGATTTGCCTCGCTTTCTTACACATCCAAAAAATCACTCCCTTAGTTCTACATACTATTTCGATTCAAAGTTGACATCAAATTTACTTGTAGATCATACTGCAATTTAAAAAACGAAACAATTTATTGTTTTCGTAAAAAGTATTTTACAATACTTTTGTTTTAGAACCTCATGAGAAAATATTCAATATTTTTGACTTTAAAACAATTTGAAAACCTTGAAGTTGCTTAATTAAATTTATTGTAAAGCTTTTTTACCGTAGACATCCTTGTTGTGTATATTTAAGTTGTTGACTACCAATCTATTTTAATGTTTATGTATTTATTTAATTTACAATAATAGCGTGACTAATTTGCAGTTCTTGTTTCTGACCTAGTTCAAAAGTTTCCAATAATTTGAAATAATTTACTGACTGATTTTGGCAACACAATCGGTGCATGTTTTAAAATAATTTCATTCCGTTGTAGCAATTTAACACTAAAACCGCCACTGAATGTAAATACCGAATTGACTTGTGGTCAATTTGACCTTTTCTATAATGTAATAGTTTAAAGTCGGAAATAAACTTTGTATTTAAAAATCCATTAAACATCTATTTCCAAAGAAATGAAAATTATTTCGGCAATTCCGACATACTTTCAACAAACGTATTTATAATATATTATACACATTTGCTTTGTTTTGTGTCGATTTTATAAACTCGATTCACTGTATGTATTGTAGTAGAATTTTGTTTTTTTCGATGTACTCTTTGCGGAGTCCCAAAGCGAGTTCCAAAATTAAGTTTTCATCATTCATCAATAGTAATGTTTTCCCCGAGCGTGTAGCAGTTTCCGCAATTGAATATGAACCTGTCTCACACTTCTCATACTAAACAAAATTTGTCATTTTTCAAACGCGCACTTCTAGTGAATCGAGTGTCTAATCTTAAAAAACTCATATTGTCACGGAACTTTTGACCCGACATTGTTTCATTAAAAAAACAGGTCCTCACACCTTTGACCATAAACGATCGACTTCTAAAACACGAGAACCATATGCCACACGAGCAAATAAAACGGCAATGCAAGCTTCAAGTTCTTAAATAGATATGGTGCAATCATCATGTTCCAGTTGTCCCTTGGACTACATTACACTGCAGTTTTGAATATGCTCAAGAATATCAGGAATTATATTCCGTTGTTGTGTATCCCCAACATTATGCTTATTGCATTCTATAATTCCATTCATGAGTTTGAGCTCGAGCCGACTAGTTGTAGTGGTGCCGATGCTGTGGATTTGGCAATCGAGTTGCATAAACGAGTATTTAATTATTTAATCTAATACTAAATTGTTACTTGTGCGAATGTATTAAATTAAATATTGTATATAAAGTGGTAAATTCTAAATTTCTCTATATACTGATATAGTTAATTCTCTTTGGTGTGTACCTATCGGTTCAAGAATCGATCAGACGTTGTAACAAAATGCCTTGCACGAATTGTAATAAAACTGGAAAAACTAATTCATTTATTGAATGTGTTGACTGTAAAAATAAATTTTATTCTAGAAGCGTACATTTGTGAAAGCAGGATATTGGATTTATTCAACAAGAAAATAGGTATAGTAAAGTACTGAGTGCAGTGTTAATAGAAAGCAAAGAATGGCTCTTCTAAGTGCGTCTGATGAGGTAAGGTCTATTTATCTGACGTAGTTATGCTACTTAATCACATGACAGTTAAAATTAAAAATATAAAGACGAATTTAAGAAACTCAATTGAATTATGTCATACTAGTATCTCAGATCCTTACCAAAGTTGAAAAACTTGAAACTGAGATCAAGAGTTGAACGGACGGAATTCAAGCTAATAAGATTGAAATAGTGGCCCTGTAAGTAGAAATTCCTGAAACCTAAATGAATATATTGCAAATTTAGTAAAATCTGTTGGCATAGCCCTATAGCATGAAATTAAAGATGACATGATTGATGCGTCATCGATTCAAAAAAAAAAAAATCGAGATCAATGACAGCGCCGGGAATTATAGTAAAATTTGTGAGAAGGATAACAAAAGATAAATTATGGAGATTGAGAAAAGTTAAGAGAGCTGGGCATATAAATTTACCTGTTGACATTACAACCTATATCAATGAATATCTTTGCCTTGGAAGAAAGCAGCAAAAGATGCCAAAATGTCTAACGGATACAATGATGATAATGTATGAACCAGAAAGGGAAAGGTATTGTAACGAATTTTATTACTAATATTACTAATTTATTTATACTAAAAATATGTACACGTTTAAACTAACTGAACTAATTAAATCTAATAATATTTAATAAAAAAAAACACTTACACTAATTTATATATAGCGTTATCACTGACACGAAGATAAGATAAAGTCACACACATGTTTAACACTTATGGTTTACGTTAAAGTCACGTATCAGGTTATTTATCTCACACGCGTTAAATACTTATTTATTTAGATCTGAATAATCTTCTGAACACATCCTGATTTGTTTGAACCGCATTTATATACATTTTGGAAATCCTTCTCGAATGTTCCATATCTTTCGGAATACGTTCTAGAACATGGATAACAACTTCGAGAAGGCTCTTGAATTTGAGAACGTTTCAGTATTTAAGAAGAAAGCGGTAACACTCCAGCTTTGTTAATCTCAACAATAGATGACATTTTAAAATTGGCATAATGAACTCTTTATTTTTGCGACTTTTTAATTTCTTCCTCTTTTTTTCTTTGGCTTTCATGCGTTATGTATTAAATAACAAAAAGTATGTACATGTGTTATATATTCTTTTATTTGTAGGGACAGTTGATCATATAAAAATTACTGACAATTCTCTTTATTGATTGTTTGTAGTGGGCTATGTGAACATCCGAGGAAAAGAGGGTCATTTAAAAAAACTAACTTTTACAAATTTTGAAATTGTCTTGCAAAAAAGATTAGAGTAGATTGTATATAATTGAAAATGTGAACAAAACGTTTAATTGTTTTTATAGACAACTGAGCGAAAAAATAAATACATGTACTGTTACATTAGCTACGCGTAAATCGGTACTACCTTTAAAACCTTGAATAAAAGAAGAATTAACTAGAATAATAAACAAGAAACACGCATTGTATAACAAGAATTTAGGCAGCCTTATAATTGAAAATTAGAAAGCGTAAATAGGTACAGAAATAAATTAATGAATGATATTAGAAAAACTAAAAAAGAATATAACTTCAATTTATTTAGCAAGGCAAAAGAGAAATACATCGTTTGCTGATGATACAGTATGAAGCTACTACTCTTTATGAACCTGTAAGTAAATTGGAATCAGACCTTGTTCAAGCGAGATTGTGGGTGAATGAGAATAAAATTTCTCTAAATGTAGACATGGTATTTAGTCTTAATACATTTCCTGAATCATTCGGTAGTGTAAAATATCATGATTCTCGTGTAAAAGGTTTGCTAATTGTGCGTGTGAGTTAGCTTGACAAGTTGAGGCTGTCAGGTATCTAGAAATTATGATAGATATGAGATTCTCATGAAGAGACCATGTTGCAAAACTTAAAAAATAAATTGGAAACTCATTTTGTAAATTTTACTTTTTAAGAAATGTGTGCCCGTCGAATTATATTATGACCCATTACATAGTATAATTAAAAATAGTAAAATTGAAGTTTAATTATTAATATGTCAGCAACGTACTAGTTTATTCTTCTTTTACTAATTATCTATTCGGGTGAATTATTATTATTTCGTATGAATCTAAAACCTTTAGCCTATTCCTCCACCAGCATCTCTAGGACATCAATGAACTTATATACCTAGGTATCATATGTAACATAATGCTAATTAACCATTTCAGTCGATTTTAAGTGTTTACAGTAAGACAGTAGTTATTTAATTTTTTATTTATTTTGTTTAAAGTATAATTCCTTGCATAAACAGCGAATTAAATCAAAATTAAGTTAATTGTACTAATATTAGAATGTCTTCCGGGTTTGGACCGTGTCATAGTTGCAACCGAAGCTGCCAACGTTTCGCCCACTTTCGTAAGGGGCTTCATCAGGGCGTGAGATAAATCGCAAAACTCAAACAAGCAATCGAAATCTAACTAAGAACTTCTCAAAAGTTAGGTTATCCACTTGTAAAACAAGCCATAACCTAAACTATGAAAAGGTAAGAAAGAAAACGATAACCTGAAAAACCAAACGAAAATCTAACAAAGAACCACTACCGAGTTAGGTAATCAACTTGTGAACCAAGCCAGATTCTAAACTCCGTAGAAGTGACTTAAGAAGAAATAGTCTCCGTATTTAAAGGAAAAGAATCGTCACGGATGATTAAGCTCGACCCTGATTGGGTTACGGTTGCTAGGGGGCGTGTTTTTGATAAATGACTAATAACCGGGAACCAAAGAGGGGATAGTTCGAAACCATGATCACGATTGAAGTTATTGGGGTGTTTGATGATTTCTATGCTTTCTCGAAATTTCCTGTTGAAAAAGAATTGAGATTTGGCAATCAACGAAACATTATCAAAATCTATCTTGTGACCTGTAGTAAAATGATGTTCAGCGACCGCAGACTTGGAAGTATACCTTTTCCTTATACAACGATCATGTTCTGAAATGCGAGTAATGACGGAACGACCGGTTTCACCAATGTAGACTAAACCACAAGAACAGGGAATTTGGTATACACCTTGAGATGAAAGTGTAGGAAATTTGTCTTTGGGAGAAGGAAGAATCTGAGAGATTTTGCCTGTCGAGTTGAATATGGGTTTAATACCATTCTTACAAAGGAGTTTCCCTATTTGATCTGTAACCTTGTGAATGTAGGGTAAAAAGGCCAATTTCGGGTTGGATTCGGGTGTAGAAATGTCCTTAGGTAATCGAGTACGTGGATGTAAACGACGATTAATAACTCTATGAATATCTCGCTTTACATAACCATTGTTCACTAAGGTTCTAGTAAAATGACGGAGTTCTGAGTCTAGATTCTCAGGTTGACAAATAGAAAAGGCACGATGGACCAAAGATTCAATAACAGAACGTTTCTGTGCAGGATGATGATGAGACGAAGCATGAAGGTATCTGTCCGTATGGGTGGGTTTGCGATAAACAGAATGGCCTAGAAGTCCGTCGGGCTTACGAGTCACAAGAACGTCAAGAAATGGAAGAGAACCGTTACTTTCAATTTCCATAGTAAATTTGATATCTAAGTGTTGATTGTTAAGAAGATCAAGAAACTTAGACAATTCAAGATGACCATGAGACCAAACAATAAACGTGTCGTCAACATATCTAAACCACACTTTAGGTTTTAATATTGATGATTCCAAAGCAACCGTTTCAAAGGATTCCATAAAAATGTTAGCTACAACAGGTGATAGAGGAGAACCCATAGCAGCACCAGAAACTTTTTCGTAAAACTTATTATCAAATTGGAAGTAAGTAGAGGATAGACACTTTTCAATAAGAGGAACCAAACTCAAGTCCTTGCCATGTTGAGACAGAATCTGTTTGATGATAATAAGCGAATCCTTAATAGGAACTTTAGTAAAAAGTGAAGTAACGTCAAAGCTCACGAGAAGATCTTGGGGTTCAAGTTTTATAGTTTCTAGACGTTGAATAAAATGCTGAGAGTTGAGGATGTGAGAAGAGGTTTTACCTGTAAACTCGCAAAGAATGTTGGACAAGAACTTGGCTAGCTTGTTAGTAGGAGATTGGATAGTACTAACAATAGGTCGAAAAGGAATACCTTGTTTGTGAATTTTGGGAAGTCCGTATAGACGAGGTGGTTTAGAATCTGATGGGTTAAGTCGACGTTTAGTTTCAGGAGGTAGATTGGAAGATTTGATGATTCGGCTAACCTCGCGTTCAATCCTCGCAGTGGGGTTATGGGTTAGAAGAGCGTAAGTTTCCTCAGACAAAATAGAATTGATTTTCGTAACATAATCAATATGGTTCAAAACTACAGTGGCGTTGCCTTTGTCGGCTGGAAGAACAATAATATCAGAGTTCTTACGAAGACTTTTTAGAGCTGACTCTTCCGACTTAGAAATGTTGGATTTAGGAATTTTAGATGATTCAAGGATTTTGCCAGTGTTAATACGAATGGGATCTGAGATGTGGCGAGGAAGATGTCTTATAGAAGACTCAACAGCACATAGAATATCTTCTTTAGGAATACGTTTGGGTGCAACCGCAAAATTCAAACCCTTAGAGAGCACCGATTCCTGTTCTGAAGTGAGAACCAAACTAGATAAATTGACAACCGTCTTTACTGAGTTAGTAGTAGAAGAAACTTTACGATTCTTGGATTCCAATAATTGAAACTTTTTGAGATGACCTTCAGTGGTTAGTCGTAGAGTGGTATCAGACTGCTGGTAAGTAATGGTGTCAAATAATTTCCAATCATCCGGGGATAGAGTGTTGGCCAACTCAAGATGAAGATAAAAGAGTTGTTTCGAAATGGTGTCTAACTCTCGCCTAGTTTGCTTAATCCGTTCGCGTATCAACGCTAGACTAGCACGGTGTAGGATGTTTTTAGAAGAACGTGTCTGAATGTGGAACTTAATTTTGAGAAATGTAGGAATGATGTTGTGGTCACGACAGCGACTAAGAAAGGTTAAATTGCACAAAAGTTTGACGAGTTTGTGGCGAAGTTTGGAAAATACGGAGGTTTTAGAAGAAATATTCTCCCCGTAGAGATTGTTAATGTAATAGCGAAGGCTTCCACGGCCGGAATCTATACTAACATTAGAATGTCTTCCGGGTTTGGGCCGTGTCATAGTTGCAACCGAAGCTGCCAACGTTTCGCCCACTTTCGTAAGGGGCTTCATCAGGGCGTGAGATAAATCGCAAAACTCAAACAAGCAATCGAAATCTAACTAAGAACTTCTCAAAAGTTAGGTTATCCACTTGTAAAACAAGCCATAACCTAAACTATGAAAAGGTAAGAAAGAAAACGATAACCTGAAAAAGCAACGAAAATCTAACAAAGAACCACTACCGAGTTAGGTAATCAACTTGTGAACCAAGCCAGATTCTAAACTCCGTAGAAGTGACTTAAGAAGAAATGGTCTCCGTATTTAAAGGAAAAGGATCGTCAAGGATGATCAAGCTCGACCCTGATTGGGTTACGGTTGCTAGGGGGCGTGTTTTTGATAAATGACTAATAACCGGGAACCAAAGAGGGGATAGTTCGAAACCATGATCGCGATTGAAGTTATTGGGGTGTTTGATGATTTCTATGCTTTCTCCAGATTTCCTGCTGAAAAGAAGGGAGACTTGGCAATTAACGAAACATTATCAAAATCTATCTTGTGACCTGTAGTAAAATGATGTTCAGCGACCGCAGACTTGGAAGTATACCTTTTTCTTATACAACGATCATGTTCTGAAATGCGAGTAATGACGGAACGACCGGTTTCACCAATGTAGACTAAACCACAAGAACAGGGAATTTGGTATACACCTTGAGATGAAAGTGTAGGAAATTTGTCTTTGAGAGAAGGAAGAATCTGAGAGATTTTGCCTGTCGAGTTGAATATGGGTTTAATACCATTCTTACAGAAGGAGTTTCCCTATTTGATCTGTAACCTTGTGGAATGTAGGGTAAAAGGCCAATTTCGGGTTGGATTCGGGAGTAGAAATGTCCTTAGGTAATCGAGTACGTGGATGTAAACGACGATTAATAACTCTATGAATATCTCGCTTTACATAACCATTGTTCACTAAGGTTCTAGTAAGATGACGGAGTTCTGAGTCTAGATTCTCAGGTTGACAAATAGAAAAGGCACGATGGACCAAAGATTCAATAACAGAACGTTTCTGTGCAGGATGATGATGAGACGAAGCATGAAGGTATCTGTCCGTATGGGTGGGTTTTCGATAAACAGAATGGCCTAGAAGTCCGTCGGGCTTACGAGTCACAAGAACGTCAAGAAATGGAAGAGAACCATTACTTTCGATTTCCATAGTAAATTTGATATCTAAGTGTTGATTGTTAAGATGATCAAGAAATTTAGACAATTCAAGATGACCATGAGACCAAACAATAAACGTGTCGTCAACATATCTAAACCATACTTTAGGTTTTAATATTGATGATTCCAAAGCAACCGTTTCAAAGGATTTCATAAAAATGTTAGCTACAACAGGTGATAGAGGAGAACCCATAGCAGCACCAGAAACTTGTTCGTAAAACTTATTATCAAATTGGAAGTAAGTAGAGGATAGACACTTTTCAATAAGAGGAACCAAACTCAAGTCCTTGCCATGTTGAGACAGAATCTGTTTGATGATAATAAGCGAATCCTTAATAGGAACTTTAGTGAAAAGTGAAGTAACATCAAAGCTCACGAGAAGATCTTGGGGTTCAAGTTTTATAGTTTCTAGACGTTGAATAAAATGCTGAGAGTTGAGGATGTGAGAAGAGGTTTTACCTGTAAACTCACAAAGAATGTTGGACAAGAACTTGGCTAGCTTGTAAGTAGGAGATTGGATAGTACTAACGATAGGTCGAAAAGGAATACCTTGTTTGTGAATTTTGGGAAGTCCGTATAGACGAGGTGGTTTAGAATCTGATGGGGTAAGTCGACGTTTAGTTTCAGGAGGTAGATTGGAAGATTTGATGATTCGGCTAACCTCGCGTTCAATCCTCGTAGTGGGGTTATGGGTTAGAAGAGCGTAAGTTTCCTCAGACAAAATAGAATTGATTTTCGTAACATAATCAATTTGGTTCAAAACTACAGTGGCGTTGCCTTTGTCGGCTGGAAGAACAATAATATCAGGGTTCTTACGAAGACTTTTTAGAGCTGACTCTTCTGACTTAGAAATGTTGGATTTAGGAATTTTAGATGATTCAAGGATTTTGCCAGTGTTAATACGAATGGGATCTGAGATGTGGCGAGGAAGATGTCTTATAGAAGACTCAACAGCACATAGAATATCTTCTTTAGGAATACGTTTGGGAGCAACCGCAAAACTCAAACCCTTAGAGAGCACCGATTCCTGTTCTGAAGTGAGAACCAAACTAGATAAATTGACAACCGTCTTTACTGAGTTAGTAGTAGAAGAAACTTTACGATTCTTGGATTCCAATAATTGAAACTTTTTGAGATGACCTTCAGTGGTTAGTCGTAGAGTGGTATCAGACTGCTGGTAAGTAATGTTGTCAAAGAATTTCCAATCGTCCGGGGATAGAGTGTTGGCCAACTCAAGATGAAGATAAAAGAGTTGTTTCGAAATGGTGTCTAACTCTCGCCTAGTTTGCTTAATCCGTTCGCGTATCAACGCTAGACTAGCACGGTGTAGGATGTTTTTAGAAGAACGTGTCTGAATGTGGAACTTAATTTTGAGGAATGCAGGAATGATGTTGTGGTCACGACAGCGACTAAGAAAGGTTAAATTGCACAAAAGTTTGACGAGTTTGTGGCGAAGTTTGGAAAATACGGAGGTTTTAGAAGAAATATTCTCCCCGTAGAGATTGTTAATGTAATAGCGAAGGCTTCCACGGCCAGAATCTATACTAATATTAGAATGTCTTCCGGGTTTGGACCGTGTCATAGTTGCAACCGAAGCTGCCAACGTTTCGCCCACTTTCGTAAGGGGCTTCATCAGGGCGTGAGATAAATCGCAAAACTCAAACAAGCAATCGAAATCTAACTAAGAACTTCTCAAAAGTTAGGTTATCCACTTGTAAAACAAGCCATAACCTAAACTATGAAAAGGTAAGAAAGTGGATAACCTAACTTTTGAGAAGTTCTTAGTTAGATTTCGATTGCTTGTTTGAGTTTTGCGATTTATCTCACGCCCTGATGAAGCCCCTTACGAAAGTGGGCGAAACGTTGGCAGCTTCGGTTGCAACTATGACACGGTCCAAACCCGGAAGACATTCTAATATTAGTATAGATTCTGGCCGTGGAAGCCTTCGCTATTACATTAAGTTAATTGTGATTAAATTCAAAATTCTAATTTCTGATTGGTCGTTCACCAAAACTTAACCAATCACCTAACGAATTAACTTTAATTTCAATTAAATATTTAATTGACTGTCTAATAACCCACCCTTATATTCGATTTTTTTGTTACGATTAATAAATTTGTAAAGCTTAAAATGATACAAATAAAGCAAACTTTTACGTTCTTTTACTTTCTGTATCATTCAAACTTTTTGACTTGTATTAAACAAATATATTGTTTTTTGTCACTTTGCAATATTTCGTTCTAAACGAACGATATGGTAGAAACGTTTGAATTTTTTTAGCACAAAAACAAAACCCATTAAAATAAAACCCTCAGTTCACATTATAAACAGTCAATTTGCTAAAACAATGACATGCCGCTTGAGACTGACGAAATTACTCTATGCGCGACGTAAAAATTATTAAATAATTTTTATAATTTTATTAAATAATTAGAAAACTTTACTTACAGTTTTTTCTTTTCAATTAACAAACTAAATTAAATCTTTTGAATAGCTGTTTAAACAAGTTAATTGGATTTTCATTCAATTATTTCATAGACAAAGCTTTCCTAGGTTAACATAACATTAACTGTACAGTCAACTAATTGAAGTAATTACATACGAAATATAAAAAGAAAATTCAAGAAAATTGAAAATATAAGAAATAATGTTAAGAGTATAAATATATGGATCTATTTTAACGACACATTTTACAACAAAAGTATGATTGAAAAAAAAGCTGTAATACAAGACTGAACCAAAGTTTGCTATATAATATTTATAGTATAGATATTCGATTCAATAACAAAAAATTCAACATTTGGGATTTTTTTTACTGTAACATACAGAAATATGTATACATATGTATATTAATGTAATCGACTCAATCAAATATGTAGCAAGCAAAGTATTTTTTAAGCAAAAATGTTTTTCCGTTATTACTCTTATACTTTGCAGTTATTCAAATGTTTTCAAAGATCCATGTTTTTATTGTATCCCAATAGCAACTAAAAGTTTCATTAATTGACAATTGTACAATTTAATTAGCAACATTTTCACATGGTTTCATATAAGTACAAATTGTAAACTGACTTCGTGTATACATATGTTGTTACATGCAATGTTTGCGTTAAATTTTCATTCTAAATTTATTATTAATTTGATTCATGACCCTGAGGTACTTCCCATGTTTCGCGCGGCTTTTGGCGATAAGTTAGTCGAATAGTGTGGACATTTCGAGGAGACGGTTGTGAACTTTTAAAAGAGAGAGTTGCCTGGATATTTTCTAGAGAAAATTTTTGCTTGAGGTTGCAAGTTTCGTTTTTTTCAAGATCATTGTTCCAGAAATGAAATTAAAGTGTAACTAATGGAATTTTTTGGAATTACTCTACACACGAATTGTTCAGATTTTATATCCAGAATTTAATATATCCATCGATCGGTCAGCCTGTTTAACGTTTATGCAGGGTCGTCATTAAGTAATACTTTAATTTAGTTTAATCACCGAAATATTTCTCGGTGTTTTATGTTCGGGTTTTTGTTGCTCTCAATAGCGAGTTATCACAGCGGAGTTGTCAAAAGTTATCGACAAATGCAATTGCGATCCATGTCTACGAGGTGACGACGTGTAAGTACAAGTTTTCATTTTATTTTACGCTTTATGATCTTGTGGCGCCTAATGTTAAATTATGTTACTATGAATTTTTAAGAGCAATTATTGATTGATTGTAACCACGACGAATCGATTCTGCTCGGGATTAAATATTTGTTGAATTATTTCAGATAAACATAGTTACTGTATATTTTAATTTAGTTCTTATATTACTTTGTGTTTGGGTTCCACAACGCCTCTGTGTGTTCTTTTTAAAATTACATTTTAGTTTTTGGAAACTTAGGGTGTCTTTAAAAGTTGAACCTGGGTATCAATTATTTGTTTATAGCATAGCTAATCCGTAGGCCTAGAGTATTGATAATATGCAGTAATTACGTCAATGAAGCGCTGATATGAATAAAACATGTCCCTTCACAACCAATTAGAAACAACTTCAGTAGTTATTTATTTTCTAGAAACGTCTCAAACGTTTATAAATCTAATTTAGGTCAAAATGTGAAAAGAAATGTTCGATAATTTTATTGTAGCTATTACAGAAATTAGCAATACTTAAAACATGCAATTACAGATTATCTTTCAGAAAATAGAATATAATGTAAAACTCTATAAAAAAATATTGTAGTTAGAATGTAACCTAACAATACGACTATTACGTATTTTTGCAGTCAATCGAATTTCAAAACAACTGCAGAAAATTTGTTTCGCCATTTTTAACAATGAGTTTTATACTACTTTTAGATTTACATAAAATGTACCACAGGTTTCTTATTAAACAAGTTATCAATAGTTGGATAACAGCTGAGCAGTAAACAAATGAAAAGTGTTTTTTCGAAATAGCATATCCATATCCATATCAGGTGCTATATGAGTTTTAAATGGAACTCTATTGTACATGCTAAATTTAACGCATTTCTGATGCCAGATCCATTCAAAACTGCACACATCATAGAAAATTGTGCACCTGAAGTGGAAGGGTTCGTTCAAAGTAACACGTGTCCCAGGAATAATTTTCGTGCTTGAAGCCATTCAAAACTCATCAAGTCCTATAAAAGATAATACTTCAAAACAAGTAAAATGGTTCAAAACCGCACATACTACTTCTGGTATTTTATAATAGATGGGGTATACTTACTAATTTTAGTTCTCAAGCTTTAGCGGCATGCTCGGCTGATAACTTATATTGTATTCTAACCTACAAAATAGTTGCACGAGATTGTAGCGTCCGCAAGTTCTCTATATTGATCTTGAAATACTAGTGGAGTTTTGGAGTTTGTGTATGCAATATTATTTTATATTAAAGCTTTTAATTGCGCGGAAATGGAGGTTGTGGGTACTATAATTTCCAGATTGAGAAAGTTGGTTGCCCGAACGACTTGCAAAATAAACAAAAAGTATGTTCATCAAATAAAATTTCATTTGTTTTCATCTTTTATCTAATAGATACCTTGGAATCGATCCTAATGTAAAGTTATTTAAGAGACCATGCGATCATTCAAAAGGTAGTAGTTTTAAATGCAATTCCATCAGCTTGGCAGATATAAAGCAATTCATGAAAAAAATATATAAAGTAGCCCTCTTATTTCTATCCTTAAAGACGAAGACCGCGTGAAAACGCTAAATCCAAAAGCAAAAGGACTTCTTTGTATACTACCATTTTCGAACAGAATCAAAAGTAGTTTCTGTATGTAAACATTTTTTCTTAGTTGCAGTGGGTGGCAAAATCCCTAAACAAGGAAGATATTGAAATTGAAGAAAGATATAGGAATAGACACTCAAAAAAATATGTTGCCAAAAAACCTGTCATTTTATTTTGACCTTCAACAAGTGCACCCATTATCACAATCTCCAATACAAGATGCCTTTTATTTTATGGCAGATCAGTTTTTATGCCTTCTGCTGTGTTGATATGAGATCAAATATCCAAAAATTTTTTAGTTGGAAAGAAACGCAAGCTCGCAAAAGAGCAACTGAAATTTTGTCGCCAGTACTTTCTTACCTACGTTCTTTGAACTGGAAACTATTTAAACTGCTCTACGACGGCTGTGTAGGTCAGAATAAGTTAACAGAGTACTCGGAAGAGTGAAAAGGATTCTAAAGAAAAAAAACTGTTATTTGTCACCCTTAGATATACAATAAAATCTATAAACAGGTGGTCAAAGTTAACGTTTAGGTAAAGAGTGAAACCTCTACGATGTGAAACAGCTCGCAGACATGGTGTACTCCAAGTTGGTGTGAATAAAAAAGTTTTTCAAACCGAAGCACAAAAGTTTCATTCTATGCAAAAAAGAAGAAAGTGCAAAAACTTCAAATTAAAACCCTTTCCATTAAGAAATCAGACTACAGATGAAAAGAAACAGAATGTAAAAACCCTACTTAAAAAACAATTTACACAAAAAAATACCAAATGAAAAGAACCGATACATTTTTGGTTAACCAATTAGTTTTAAGCATTTTGGATTCGTTTCAACTACACGGAGAGAAATCTGCAATCACTAGTTCTGAATAGTATGTTCATAAATTACACATTTAATAAAATTTATTAAATATGAATTATATTATGATGTTATGCGTAATACGCATACAACATTCCTAAGAATACAATTTGTATGAGTTACGTATATTCATGTATTATGAATATGGTTTATAAATGTAATAAAGTTATGAATTGTTTTCATATTTTACTAGTTATCACTATAGTTATAATTTTATATTAAGTTATGAACAAACCTTCTTATATTATGATACATCAGCAAAACCAGCAAAACGTTTCACACGCAGATAGTGTGTGCATTGCATCATCTAAAGAAGTGATTTTATCAACTGATAAAAAGGTAAGCAAAATGTAATAAAATTGTCATATATTTCTGTTTTTTGAGTTCTAATGTTTGTATATTAATTATTTTCTACGAATATACATAAGATACAAATATTAGTACTTATAACACATTCACATACAAATTTATAATTCTTCCGTAAGCTAGTAGGTAACGAAAATATATTACATTATGTATGACGTGTACCAAATTAATTTGCCGTTTATCTCAATGTGTGCATTAGTGATGGAGAATAAGTAACTATTCGTTACTTGAGTACTCGTTACTCGCTAGGATCCGAAGTAACGATTACTCGATAGGCAAAGTATTCGTTACATAGTTACATTCGTACTATTCGATTATAGTATTCACATCTGCAAAATCGGTTCCAGTACCCGTTTGTACTCAGTACACATAGTACATCATTACTCATTTTATAAATTGTAATTTAGTAGGGACAATATTGAATACAGAGCGCATAAATGACGCAGAACCTTAACTTTTTAAACACATTATTAATTATTATACGGATAATAGTGATCTCTGTTCTTCCCTTAGATTTCTTAAATTAAATTCCTTAAATTGTGCAATTTATAAAACCCAAATATCAAAGTTTTGAGAGATAAGTGTACTTATTCGTATTCATACATATACAAATGTTAATTGTTATTTTCTGGATAACATCTTTTTCAAACTTTAGCAAAAAACAAAATTGATTATTATCGAAAATTTATAATTTTATACTTTAGAATATTTTTTGAAGCTTTTACGTTATATATTGTGCGTATTTCCATTTCTTAAAATTAATATTAAAAACGTTAATAAATACTAACAATCCAAAGTACATATGTTCTGTTTTGTATTTAAAATGATAAGTTTCGCCAGTATCAGCTACTGTCAAAAATGTTTACATAAATTAGAATTTTACAACACGTTCTAGTCATTTATGCACATACGTCTAAGGTAATCAAATCCCTATCGCGAAACGATTCAAGGAATTATATTATATTTATTACCACAAAAACATACAGTTGTCAAAGTAGTCATAGTATCCAAAGTAATCAAAGTAACGAATTAAAGTAACGAATACAAAAAGTATAAGTAACGAATAGTAACGATTACTCAAAAGTAACGAAATTCACCATCACTTTAACTTGAATTAGAATTAGATATACAAGATGTTCAAAGTTATCTGTTTATTATTGCTATTTTGATTAATCTTAAAGCTACGAATTAGATTAAATTGAAAGTTGAAACACTTTTGATCACTTTCTATTTATTTACATTTTCTAATACACATACTTCTTATTTCTAGATTTTCGTCGCTATAATTTAACTAAAGTATTGCAAAGAGTTGTAAAACCTAAAGGCCGTAAGAAAATAGACAATAAGGTATGGAAAGTTAGCATTGGAGATACATGGAAGTTTTTTAGTTCTGAAATGAGAACAGTGGCAGATATGCGTGTACTGTTATAAACAAACTGAAATAATTTTGCATCAAAAACAAAATTATCTTACAATATTTCTAATAGTAGTAGATAGTAAGGATGACGATAATCTAGTTCGCTTTGGTAACGGATAATATTACGCATTTATACAATAATTTTCTATAAACTTCTGATGTCTTCGAATCAAGCTCCCTATAAGTGTTTTCAACACTAAAAACAAAAAACTATAAAAGATCTAAACAAAATTAAATTATCCGGTCCTTAATAGAGATTTAAAAACGATGCTCAAACACAGCAGTATAAAGGAATTACAACTTGGCTTCATAGACATGCAGTTTACATACAAAGATTCACAAAATACAACGGGATAGAGAAACGAAAAGTGCCAACGTCAGAACGAAACAGTGAAATCAGAAAAAATCACCGCCAATATAAAGTAAATAACTAACTAAAAACTATAATAATTAAAAATTAATATTCAACGGTTCGTTTGAAATTAAATTCAATTTTTTAATTTATTTAAAATTAAAATTTATTAAGTAAAATAACTACAGTAATTACTTCCGAGAATAACCACAAAAGCATTATCAATACACATACTAATTACCAAATTCGTTAAAAAGTCAACACATTATGGAAAACTAATTATTTAATTATTGTTAAAGTTAAGATACAATATTACTACAAATCCTACTAAATTATAATTGACATAACAGAGTATAATAGTTGTAAATGTTGTTCTTGAACGATTTTCTTTACATTTATTTTACATGGAATTAGCAGAAACATACATTTTTCTTGTGAGAATAATAAACATTATATTATATGGTATATGTAATTTAATTAATATTTATAAATATAAACAAAAATTATAATTTTAAAGAAACTAAAATAAAGATTGACACATTTTCAAACTCAACATTAAAATATATCAAAACAGAATTTACAAATTTCCATTTTGTTGCTACTACTATACTATAAATTGCTTTATTATTAATTCACAATTGCAAGTATGTAACGTTTCATTTTGCTTATTCCAAAGATAGATAGGTTATTTTGAATATAAATCTTTTGTTGTAAGAAACTGTAAGTTTTAATATTTAAATGGCAGCATTGACAACCAACCGCTACTACATATTGCAAAGATGATTATTTTAACAAACAGTTAGAATATATTCTTTACCTTATAGATTCCAGCCTGGTTTTTTTTAAGCATCACTGTATTCGGGATTTTTAATAAGTATTTCAGGAGGAGTGTAGACCTTCAGGAGCCCCTACCTTGGCTACGCCACTGTTAAACAATAGTATTATATTTCATTATGAGATCAAGCGTTTACCGAAGAACATAATGCTTCTCGGGTGAGATCGAGAAGACTTGTTTCTGCCGAGTAATAAAATATATTCTTCATTATACCTAAACACGGTAAAAATTAATAGAATCTTTTAATGCTATTTAAAAATACAATCAAAACGTTTTAACTTATTTAATAAATACATATTAATTAACATTTCCAGTATTGACACTTAAAATAGTATATTGCAATGCGAGTAAGTTTGGTTAGTTAAACAATATACGAGCGTTACAAAAAAATAATTGTAACACAGGTTTTTCCTACTACTTTCTCCATTTCTGTTCGGTGAACAGCGAATAGTAATTACTAGACCTCGCACACTTTAAGAACTACATGTATGTCATAAACGAAAATGCGCAAATGATGACATCACATTCATTCCAGTTGCGTAGATAAAATCGAGTTGTTTTTACAACAATAGATAGCAGGATATGTACAAACAAGTTTATAAGATTAATTAATTTACTTTACTTTTTAACCCATTGATAATAGTAAAGTGTCTGCACTTCAACTATTAAATGTAGCATTCAACCATCGACTATGCTTCATATAAATTAAGAAGTATACAGAGTTATAAACCATATCAATTAGATTTTGATTAAAATTCATTTTTTCGATTAAAACTCATCTATAAAAAAAACTGGTGTGGCCACCACACGACTTTCCTATAAGGAATGATGAAGAAATGTATTTTTATAAGGTTATGTTGTCATAAAACCACTTTGAAGTGATATGTTTGTATTAAAAACAATTAGTAAATCGCCAATTAACCAGACTTTTGTGCAACCGGCTATTTATTTTTTCTAAAAAAAAAAATCATCGCAGGCAGGATTCGAACCTAGATTATAATATAGAAATCACTTTAAATTATAAATTAAATAT
This sequence comes from Aquatica leii, assembly GCA_035610365.1. Classification (NCBI taxonomy): domain Eukaryota; kingdom Metazoa; phylum Arthropoda; class Insecta; order Coleoptera; family Lampyridae; genus Aquatica; species Aquatica leii. The sequence goes on from CM069432.1 coordinate 57,015,177, forward strand.
CTAATAAACTGTTAATGTTAGAAAAAAATTTATTTGAATAAATTGTTAGGAAGAATTATCTTTATAAGAAACTGTAAAAATAATTCGAATAATTTACATTCGTACAAAATTATATAAGAAAAACTGTTCAAAATGGCGGATACACCTACTTCCGGTATCTTTATCAGATCTATCTTTTGATAAAGCCGAGAGAATACGAAAATCCAGCTCTATACCAAATTTCAAGTTACTAGGACTTTTGGTTCGAGAGTTATCGTGGGTACATCGTCCCACACAAACAGACACAAACACAGACACCCAAAATTTTTTTGTCAAAAATATTTAGGAGACCTTGAAACGTAAACTTATGCAAAAAAAATATTTTTTTTTAAATCGTCGCGGGCAGGATTCGAACCTAGATTATATAATGAAATTCACTTTATATTGTAAATTAAATATCTAATTAACTGTTAATGAATCTAACAAAGAATCACTATAGAAATAGGTAATCAACTTGTGAACCAAGCCGTATTCTACTACTACTTAAGAAGTAGTCTCCGTATAAAAAAAAGTATTGTCATAGCTAGGTACACTCGACTCTGATTGCATTACGGTGAAAAACGGGCGTGATCACAATTAAACTTTATTAAGGTGTTTGATAATTTCTATGATCTTTTGGATTTTCCTAATGAAGAAGAATAGAGATTTTGCAATAACTAAAACGTTATCAAAATCTATATTGTGATCTGTAGTAAAATGATGTTCAGCAACTGCAGACTTATACCTATTCCTTATAAGACAACTATGTTGTGAAATGCGTGTAGAAACGGAACGACCGGTTTCACCATGTAAACTAAATCACATTAACAAGGAATTTGGGATACACCTTGAAATAAAAGTGTAGGAAATTTTAGGGTAAGAAAAAATCTGAGAGATTTTGCCTGTCGAGTTGAATATAGGTTTAATACGATTCTTTTGAAGAAGTTTCTCTATTTAATCTGTAACCTTATAAATGTAAGGTAAAAGTGCCAGTGTCGAATATAACCATTGTTCACCAAGGTTCTAGTAAGATGACAGAGTTCCGAGTCTAGATTCTCAGGTTGGCAAATAGAAAAAGCGCGATGAACCAAAGATTCAATAGTTCCGTATGGTTTAAGTATGTTGACGACACGTTTATTGTTTAGTTTCATCTCAAATTGTCTACGTTTCGTAATCGCTTAAACAATCAACACTTAGATACCAAATTTACTACGGAAATAAAAAAATATCTTTCAGATTCTTACTAAACTTTCATTTCAAGTTGTATACCAAAATCCTTGTTCATTTGGTTTAGTTTACATTGGTAAAACTGGTCGTCCGTCATTACACGCGTTTTGAGAACGTTGTATAATAAAAATAAAGATATATTCCTGTCTGCAGCTGCTGAACATTCTTTTACTGCAGAGCACAATATAAATTTTGATAACCTCTCGGTGCAAAATCTCAATTCTTTTTCAATAAGGAAATCCAAGAAAGCATAGAAATCATCAAACACTCTAATAACTATAATATATATAAATAATCGTAATCATGGTCCCAATCAAAGTCGAGCTTAACCAGCTGTGACGATACTTGTTCTTTATATACGGAAAATACTTCTTCTTAAGTCACTTTTATAGAGTTTAGAATCTGGATTGGATCACAAGATCATTATCACAACTCTGTAGTAGTTCTTTGTTGAATTGTCTTCTTCTTCTTCTTACTGGGCGAAACGATGACAACTTCGGTTACAACAATAACACGGTCCAAACCTGGAAAAAGTTCTTGTCTTAGTAAAGTTTTAGATTGTTTTTATTTTGATGTAAAGAAAAAGTTTTTCATACAGAATAATACAGAACTAAAAGTATCTTCAAATAACTGATACTAAAACTGTTACATCCATTTGAAAGGGGATGCAATTTTTCATCAGCACCAGTACGTGCAAGAAAATAGGACGTTCTAATTAAAGTAAAACATGATGTTGTTTTAAATAAATATGCGGAAATTTAAACCATAAGAAGTACACAGAATAAACAGATTATTCGGTTTCTTCTTATAACTCTTCTTCACTAAAAGATATTTCGTCTTCATGTTCAGAATCTTCTGTATTAACAACAAATTGTAACTATCCATAGCAATATCTATAATTTGTTTCTTCATCATATATGTTTGTACAGCTTTGCCGACATGTGCACATACAGAAGACCAATCTGTTGAGCAACCCAGTTTTTAACCCATGCCCAAATGTGTTTAATAGGGTTGAACACTGGATGACAAGGAAGTAAACGCAGAACAGCAAATCAGAGCCTCTAAAGCAACTGTTCGATATTTTGGTTTGTAGGATTTAATCATCTCATGTAACAAAGGTTTCGTTTGATTTGAATAATAGGGAATGTTTCGATCAGTCAACCATGCTACCACATCTGCTTTAGTTGATAGAGATGTGGGATGTCATTTGAAAAATTGTAATAAGAAGCATTATGTATTAGTCAAACAATCCTGCTTGGAAGGTTAGGATAATGTGGTTTTTTAGTCACTTTAAAAAATTATTATTAAAAAACCAAAAGTAAATATTACAAGCGCATTAGGGATAAATCAATTTTCATTTCCTGCATGAATCATGATTAATCGATCGCCTTCAGAAATCTGTTTCATAAGACCTTTTGTTACTGTCGCCTGAACAACTTTTTGGTATGGTGTGGGTAAGTATATATTCTTGTCGATGTTTTGTCAACTGCTTTAAATAAATACTTCATAAAAAAGTAACGAAAATACTTGAATACTTATATCGAAATAATACAACACAAAGAATACTGTAAGCGACTGACTGTCAATTGTAGCGATTGGACAACCCCTTAACTAAATAGTGCAAAACACAATTTTGAATGCCCTAACTTAACTAATTTTCGTTTGTGGGCACATCATCAATGACGTAGGTATATAGTTCTTAGAGTGCGCAACCTCTACCAACTTTATATATTATATGCACACACAAAAATCACTATTTTTGATTATCTACACATTGTAACACTGTTTTTCGAAAAAGCAATTACACAAAGTACCGATTGTATACACAAAATAAAAAAAATTATTTTAAGATAATTGATATAATTACTCATAATGCGAAAAAAAACTGTTTCTAAAAAAAAGCTTTTCACAAAACAAAATATTTAGTTACTAACAACTGATAACAGGTAGTTATGTAGGTATTTACTTTACGCAAATAAACGTTTTTATATGAGAATTAAATTACCTAATGTTAGTTAAACAAACCATTAAAAAGTGTTCCGGTAAAAACTTAATAAAGAGAAGTTAATCAAAGCTTATACAGATGAAATTGAATCGAAAGAAACTGAAGAATGAGCTACTACGATTTATCGTATTCACTATTACTGTAAATATATTTTGTTTTTGCATATAATATAGATTTAGATATTTCATTTGAAAAAAAAAAACTTCGCCGTCTACATTTGAAAAGCACAAGGTTCTCATTTTTGTCTATTAAATATGATCTACAAATATAATTTTCGCAATTTGACTGACTGCATTCAAAGTAATTAGCTTTTGCCTAGAAATATTGGAGATACTTCATTAATATTGAGTTGTCTTACTATAAGATACACATGTATAAATACTACGGTCTGTTACAAGTGATTAAAAAAGCGTATCTTCGCGTCGTATCATTAGTTCAATTAGCGTACATATACAGTTAGCCAAATATCGAGGGATATCGGTAGAACCCTACAAAAATTTAATTTATAATTATAGTGTTCATTTATCGGCAATAAAAACAGTCATTACACTTAAATTGTAAAATCATCATATCATTTATAAAGTTTTTTCAGTAATAAAAAGTTCATAAGAAATGTTTCCAATAGTAAAGGTATTAAAATAATTTCGGGATTCGTGTTTGCAATATCACATGAAATATTACTAAGAGATCTGTTGAACGCAACCCATTTTTCAGTTAGAAATTGTGAGTACCTAAGACATGCGCAAAAGCAACTTGAGACGCAGCGGGCAGTTTTAAGAAGAAAATGATTGTGTTTGTAACTATTATAACGACTTAACGTCGCAAATATGTATAATGTTACTCGTGTAGTTTTATTTAAACTCTCAACACGATTGTTTTGGTAAATTCCAATCCTTTAAAACATTTATACATAAAATATGGGCAAAAAAACTAGATTTTTTTTTAAATAATAGCGAATAACAAATCAACAAATAAATAAAAGCAAAATTATACATCCAACAAAAAAAGTATTTAAAAAGTCCCACATGAAGTATATTCGTTTCACGAGGAACACCTTGCAAGTGTTAATTCCAATTCCATTTAACATGAATATCGATAAAAAGTTAAAATGTTTGTATTATAAAGAATTTTTTGACTTTCGTAAAAAGCTATAAATGCGATTTTTTTTATTCACAAAAATATCAAATAACGCTTGTGTAAAGATGTAACTACAAAACAAACAATCTAAAACTTTTGCTCAATTGAGTAAACGAATAAAATATTCACAAGTCGATTCTCTACTCTACTTTTTCTTAATAAATGTTTTATATTTTCTGTACCTTAAAAATTTATATAAAAGTCTATAAAAAAATTACAACAGGATTAGGATTTGTATATTTATCGTAAATAGTAAAGTTATCGTGACGAACTACATTTTCGTATTTATTATTAACTATAAATTGAATAATATTTGTACATTATAAAGTATAAATGTATTTACATTTTTAAGATACACATCTATATTTTTATTGCCACTATTTCGGTTACAAAGCTTACCGAATACTGATTTCTACTACATTCAGATGTTCTAGTAGAGATTAATAATAGGTTCAATCATAAAGTAGTTAGTTTAACTCAATTTTTTGGAACTTAAGTGAGCTGTGTATCTAAATAGATTTGAGTAATATTGAATTATTAAAGAAACAAGAATTTGTTATGTTTTAATAGTGCACACAATAATTCACATTAAATTAAATAACATAAAGCATATTACTTAATTACATAATTTATAAAAATTTCAAAGTAAAAAAGCTAAGATTCGTAGTTCTATGTATATCCAGCCCCAAATTCTTGATAGTTTTTCTAAATAAAATATGACAACGTCAAATGTTCAAAAATTAAATGAAACAAAAACAATATGAAAACCATAGTATATCTTTAAAGTCTACTGAATATTTACATTTTGTTACCGGCATCATCATTATATATTGTTTATAAATATTTAAATTGACGTAAACATCTTACTTTTAATTTAATTAAATATTTTGCGTATACTTTAATTATAATTAACGATGTATTAACTAAATTATAATGACGGATTTGAAGTTAAATGAAGGAAGTAGCACTAACTATAATAAATGTTAAGAATAGATTATTTAATTTTATAAAGAATTTCGTATCTACTTTATACATTACTTCCAAGAGTGATTAATTATAGTTGTTAATAATTAAATATGGCAGAATATCAATAAAAACAAACTATGTCATGTACTGAGCTTAATTCCGTATTTTATAGCAATCGTAACTTTAAGTTAAGTCAAAACAAGTGCAATAAAAATTGTCAACAGTTTATAAATATTTAACTAAGTTGTTTCATTTTTGGTCTTAAAATAATTTATAATTCGGTAGTTTCAGTTAGTGTCGCGCAATGCATCTAAACTATCCGGCAAAGTTCATCTACGAGTTTCCCTATTACTACGTAAGATACTGTACCCTTTTGTGTCAACTATCTTGATAACTTGAGATATATTGCGGAAAGCACTAAGTAACTCCAACGTAAATAGTCGAAAATAAAGTTTTAATTACCAGTAAAATTCATTTATAAAAGATTCATTGGTGTATACCTGTTTTTATAAACAATCAAGAAGGGTATATTATATGTATATAATACTAATTACGTTTTTTCTTTTTATATGATATTAAGTACTTAGAACACTAAACTGTTTTAGTTCCGTAATAATAATTAGGAAAATAACGTTATATACTTTTTCCTCTCAGCATTGTGAGATAATTAAAATGACATTTATTATACTTATTCAAACCGTTACCATGAAAAATATGACTTAATTCCTTGAGATAAGAAGCCATATTTTATTTTAACAGATCAAACTAACACTTTTAAGCTAGAGATTGTAATAAAATTGTAAAGGATTGAATAAACTCCAGATAAATTCATCTAAAACCTTTTACCAATTGTACAGACTTTAATTATAAAGCTAATAATAATTAATAAACTAAAAAAATTATGTTTTTCTTTGCATTATCCTTACATAGCGTAGCGTTAGAAATGTTGTTAATATTAGCCGTTAACGCTCATATTTTCAAGACACAAATTCAAAACTTTTATTTTCTGAAGAAATATCGAAAAATTCTTTATCAATATAAAAAAAACATTGGCAATAGCTGTTAAGTACAATCTCGTATATAACACAATTTCGTTTTCACGTCTTTGTAACTCAATAAAAATTACTGGACGTTATGAAAGTTATAATTACCACAACAAAAAAGAAACTTTTATTGTATAAAGGATGTGTAAAGCTGTATAAACGTACGGTATACAACTTTGAAAAACAGCAAGAAATCTTAATATAGAGATACTTCAGCCGTAAAACAAAGTACTACGATTAATATTTAATGCACGTACGCCCTATTGAACGGAATTTACAAACTTTAGGATGAAAGTGCATCTTATTAAAATAAATGTTGTGCATGATAAATACCTACAACAATTTCTACTAAATAAATATTTATATAAAATTCAAAAATATTTGTAATTCAATTGTTAAGTTGATAATTATGTACTTTCTAAGATTTGGATTATTTTTAATTGATCAATTAAAAAGTTTAACGAAACTCACATTTTTTATCCCCTAATGAAAAGATAAAACTTTTTAAATTAGAATTTAAGTGTTTTTTTTTTTCATTTTAATCCATTAGATTTTTAGGTTTAATGCGACGACTTAACTTGAATACTGCGTAAATATCAAACATTCTATATAATATTATAGAATATTAAAATTTATCTCCAGTGCACTTTATTAAAGTAGTTTACTAAGGATTAATCGTATGTGTAATATTCTTCTTAATGTTATACAGCATTTTTTATTTTAACGGGCTGTGTAAAAAACTGTATAAACACTTGTAAACCTAATAACAAACTAAAATTAAATCAAATATCCGGGAGGCGTCACTAGGCTAAGCAACCGACCACAGAGAATGCTAGGATCAACCCAGAACTCGTATCAACATTAGAGTTAAACAATGGCATAACAAACAAAAAATAATAATAAGATGCAATCTTGATGGCAGCAGTTTCTTAAGTTTTCAATAAAACTACCCTGTATTAAATATATATACATACATGCTTATATTAAGATGTATAAAGAATAATATTAATAAATTATACACAATAATAAGGAAAACAAAAATATCCTGCAGTTTGTATAACAAGAATTTTGTATAACGATTGGTTCTTGTATAGGTTTCTTCCACTATAAAAAACACGCGTAAGCGACTTAACCCTTTTTCTACTTAAGGTTATGACTGGGAGCAAATCGTGCGTTATGACGAGTGATAGAAATTTTATACTTGTTCGTGTTTGTCCCGAGATAAGACGGATGCAAAAGTCCTTGAGTGATTTCAAGATCAGCACTACAATCTCCCAAAAATTAATCTAACTGAAAAGGTCGAGGTGGAACGAGTAGGCAAAAGTTGTCCTGCGACTTTCTTCTTACCGGAATTCCTAGTAAAACACGATGGTTATTCCCAGTTTTTTGTTTGGTTGTATAATTATACCAAAGATAGACACTTGGTGATGAATTACGCTTACCCACGATGTTATTGAGGATTCCAATTATAGCATGGTTTTGTTAATACCACTAATGCCTTTTTTTTTTAATTACCGCCGCCTAAATCCCACTTAAGAGTCTTAATAGCCCAGGTAACAATTATGCGATTACCAGCCAACTAATTAACTTTAAACAATTAATTAAGGAACTTATAGGTATTGTTAACACCGCGTAACGCTTAAGTTTATTTTATAATTATATTATACGCAAAATCTATTTTTTGGAAAAGCGGGGATTATCGCAAAAGGCCAGTTTGTAAATAGAATGCACATGTGCCTTTTGTGCCGCAGAACATTAAATTTTGGTACCGGAAAACGTTGGGGTTTTTTTGTGTTGTCGTGCGGAAGGGTTAAAAGATCATCCCCTTAGATCAGCAGCTAGGCCTAGCAGAACCACGACGACCAACTGGAAAACGGCAGCGCAAAAAAAACGTAAGTATGAAAACTTTATTTTTAACAATTAAAAAGCGAGACGAATGTATGGAACAACATTTTGCAAGCACTTATGAACAAAAAGTAACGAATTCCTTCCTGATAGGAGTGATTATCTATTACAGATGTCAACAGGTCAGTGACCTGAATATTAAGTTCCTTATACTCTGGCATTTGTAGCTTAGAACTACACAACAGTTGCGTATTATGTAAACCGCAAAAACACAGCAATTAAACTACTACTACTGTGTGTTTTGTGCTTTGCGATAAAGCTTTCATCATGATACAACATTCGTCATTTGAGATTCGAAGTGTAAGGTTGACAGTATACAACCGCGCGCTCGAGTTATCAAGCAATAAATACTTGACCTTATAGTCAAGTATAAGTAAATCTTAAAATTTATCGGTGAATAATATTATTAATACAAAATTTTAATTTAGTTTAAAATGAATATCCAAATAAAAGTGTAAGTACAAAAACGATTTAATGGATAGCCCAGTTTCGGGCATCACACAATAAATAATGGAAATTATCTTGAAGAACAAAGTACATCTTATATACAAACACGAATGGAGATGTCTTTATTTACAACCATTACCAGTACAGCAACCTTATACACAAAACGCCATCATATATAACAGCCAGCCACAAAATAACCTTCAAGTACCAAATATAATTCCAATTCACACGTAAACATCAGCACACATGTCAAATTTGAGTACAAAAAATGGCAGACAATTAACAAACGATACAGAACCGCTTACACATATAATTATAGAAACAATAAACTTCAAAAAAGCAAAAGTATTGATTGGGAGAAACCATAACAGTAAACAATGGATATGATTCAATTGCTGATATGGACGATAAGAAAGAGAAGAACATACAAAATACGGAGTCAAAACCGCCACCAATACTTATATCAACGCTTATATATAGAATCAAAAATATAAGACATTTAATTGAATTTACTAAACAAAATTGCAAAAGACAAATAAATGTTAAAACACTTTTTTGTGCTGCCAACATTGCAAATGTCAATATTCGTTCGTTAGTGTAGTTACGTAATGAACGAAAAAAGCTCTAGGGTGGCAAAATGAAAACTAGGAATCCGCATAAAAGTAAGTGTTCAAAGTCAATTAATATGTTAGAATGAGTATGCGACAGGTGGAAAAAACATTTTAAAAATCTTGAAATTCAGTTAAAATTGAAGAAAAACGATGTTAAAATTAATGTCAAATCTGACAGATTTAGTAATAAATGTAGTACCAACATATTATATTTCTGTTGGGTTTTTTTATTTTTTCAAAAAAGAATGTAATTTTATGAAAGGCAACACAAGAAATGATGTACATTACTCTCGTCGAAAGAATCATAGCATAACTCACTCACATGCAACGCTCGGCCGTGCGGCCTCGCGTCGCATTACCGTTCGTTATGCTATTTCTTACTTTCGACTCTTGTTACGTAAACTACTATACAATGTTCAGGTAAAAGTGCAACCTACAGAAAACCTAATATACACTAAAATTACAAAAACCTTAATGGAAAAAGAAACTGAATTTCATACTTATAAACCAAAAAATAAAATAACTTTTCAAGTATACTCAAAAACATTCATCAAACAATAGACATAAATGAAATAAAGCAAAGTTTAATGCAAAACACAAAGTAACCAACATACAGAACGTTAAACAACGAGATACAAAAATACCTCTACCGATGTACTTTGTAGACATTAAAACAAACGAAAACAATAAAAAATCCATAAGATAGAGCTACTACTAAATACGAAAGTTCAATATGAAACTTCTCATACAAAAAGATAAATTGCCCAAGAGCTGTCAAAGGTTGGGTACACAAAAAACTTTTACAAAAATAACCATAGACGAGTGATCTAACAAGTGAATGCCTAAAAAGGATTAAAGTTTCAAATGTTAATTGTAATAAACATCACCAAGCAAATTAGAGCTGTGAAGTACACAAACAATTGCAGCAAAAATTTTACCCGAAATAAAGGAAACAAAAAACACCAATTAGACCTCTACAAACAGAAGTAAAGTACGCACAAACTGCAACAAGTCACTCCAATTCTAATGTAACACAAGAAAACCCTAGTCTTCCCATCATCGTAGTACAACTCTCAACGGATTATCCAAACTACGCCGTATGATGAAAAACTTAATGAATCAAATAAGTATAGCAATGAACGATCTATGCAGACGTACACAATAAATTCCAAATTTTACACAAACATTAAACCTTGACATACTCTTAATCTCAAAAGCCCAACTACTAATAAAAGTTATATAAAAGCTCCTAATTATAATGTTTACAGTACCGTACATACTGATGCTGCTGTAATAATCAATGATAAAATTAAACACCGTGACAAGAAAGAATATCGACTAGACAATATACGAAGCACTAGTATTGTTATAAAAGGCAATGCAAAAAAATAGCAATCTTAGCATGCATACAATTTGCAGGTCAGAACCCCAAAAGGAAATTACCAAAACTAACTAAAACTTACGTCAGATCATACACCAGTAATTGTAACGTGATTAACTTATGTGCTAGGAAAAACAAGAAAACCTTCATTAACTAACTAGATGAGTTAGTAACACTAGAAATACCGTTGAAACCTAACTAGATATAGAAAATGCAGTTGAAAGTGAAACTAAAACCATTTAAATAGTATCATGGCAGCAACACCGCATAGCAAAAACGCACGTGTTTAATTAATTAATTAAAAAGTGAGTCAATAAGAGAATACCTCAGAGAACAAACTTCCACAGAAACAAAAGGCTAGTACGTTTGTTAAATACCTAACCTCTGTTTTTAAACATCACCCATCACACAGCCAAAAAGAAGAACAAACAATTAATAAACAACTTGAAACTCTAAAGAAAATCAATCAAGCAGAAATAGAAAGAATAATGCACTATCGCCTAAAGCCAAAAAAAGCACCGGTATCTGATGTCATTACTGGCAGAATACTGCGAGAACTGTCCCAAGAAGCACTAAAACTATTAACATACATCTTTAATGCAATATTAAAACTCGAATAATATCCTTGTCAATTTAAGATACCACAGATACCAATGATAAAAAAACCAGAAAAATGTCCAAATGACGTAGCATCGTATAGGCTTCTAAGTTTACTCCTAGCCTTCTCAAAAACTCTAAAAATAAAAGATACTGTTCTGCAGTATATATTGACATAAATCAGACATTTGATAAAATTTGACGCAATGGCGTATTATACAAACTTAAATGTGCTTTAGACACAAATGTTTCACCATTAAACATATGAAAACATTTTTTTTAGGGTAAATAGTGTATTTATTATTTAATACAATTTAAATGCAAGCTTTCGAACTTTAGCAAAGTTCTTCGTCAGGCAGTACAAATTAAATTAATTTGACAATTTTAAAACTAAGGTAACTAAAAACAATAACTATAAAGGAACTAGATAAGTTTATATAGCTACAGCATTTGCTCGAAGGTCTAAAGGAAAACTACCATAAAAACTCTAGACGTAGTGTAATTGAAGGACAAATTAAGATTAGGAAATAACAGGTAACCAGGTCTCAGACAGTTTGTAACCACTGTCTCTATTGAAATTCTTAGAATGTTTAATAACTTCAATAGTTTCTCTAATCTTTTTTGATTTCAAATTAATTCAATTTATACTGCCTGACGAAGAACTTAGCTCAAGTTGGAAGCTTGCATTTAAATTGTATTAAATAATAAATACACCATTTACCCCAAAAATATCTTTAAATGTGCTTTCTCGCATTCAATGTATTCTTTATACAAGTCATAGCTGACAGAACATTTCTAGTCAAGTATCAAAAAGAATACACGGAATTATTACCAATCCTATCTGGGGTACCGCAAGGAAGTATTCTTAAACCACTCTTATATTCGATATACACAGCACCAGAAAATAGTTAAACAACTATAGCTACCTACGCAAACTATACATATACTAACATCACACACAGACCCTATAATCGCCTTAAGAGAATTACAAACCTACCTGAACAAGTTTGAAATATGGTTAGAAGGTTGGAGAATTAAAGCCAATAAAAATAACTCTTCTCACGTTACTGTTACAATGATGTGTAAGAAAAAAAACTCCACAAAAAAATCAAATATCGAGGACTTAGATAGATTGACTGGCCACCACGATCACCTTACTTAACCCCACTGGATTTTTTCTTGTGGGAATACCTGAAGAGTCGTATTTATTTCGGTAAACCAAATAACTTGAATAAACTAGCGCAACGAGTTCGATAAGAAACAACAAATATTCCTTGCGAGTTCATTTTGAATTCAGTAAAGAATTTTCTAATCGAATTATTGCCAAGAGGCAAATGGGGAACAGTTTGATCATAGCTTATAAATTATGCTGGTACTAGAGAAACTTCATAAACTTGAAACACGGTTTTAACAAACTGATCTTACAATAAAGACCAAAACCATTCATTGTTCCCCATATTCATATCATTGGTTAGTGGTTTTAAGCTAACTAATAATATGACAGGATTTTAAAATTAACAGTAGGTTAGTGAATCTGGAGTTTAATCCTTAATTGTGAAACCGGGCCTTAGAGTTATCGATGCAATTTGTCAATGCTTCATAGGTAATCGAATCTTATGTATAATAACTATGTAAATTCTAGAACATGAAACATCACTAAAATAAAAAAAAATTTAACTTATTAATGAAAATACCAGTGATTAAATTTACCGTTTGGAAAATCGATGAATGTACATAAATGTGCTTAACCTATAAATAATTAAATACCGTAATTTAAATCGAGTAACACCGTTATTTGACATTACATACAATTTCTTTAGAGCTTACTTTAATTTCATTAAAACAACATATTCTGTTATGGCAAAAACAAATTCCATTTAGAATATACATGTTTAATGTCGAGAATTTTGCCTAAAGCGCCCTTACCGTTTGTTACACGACAAATTATTTGCTACTAAAGAAAACACCAGATTAAACAACTATAAAAGTACGTTTAACGATTTCGTGTAGTATTAATGTTCGAAAACAAAGTAATCCCTTTGTAATTGCATTGATATAACAGACTGTCAAATCCATTATCCTTTTATTATCTAAATTGGACGAGTTTCAAAATTAATTACAATTCCAAAATTGCGATTCAAAATAGATCGCCCAATAATATTATTGAATATGACAAACAAAACATACTTACATACAATCTATTATTGCTATTTAAGGTATTTAAAAATAATGTAATATACATCCAAGTTTACTCAAAATATAAGAATTGCATACATTAAACTAAAACGACCAATAGTTCTGTAAGCAACTTGAAATATAAAAAAAATAATCCAAATGATTAGATTAATTGGTTTTTATTGTCATCTAAAGAAAACGTAATAAAATAAAAACTGACAACTGCTGATTTTATTTTAATAACAATTTCAACTTACTATTCATTTCCTTTAAAATGTAAAATCTTTTGCAAAAGAAAATATTAATTCATGTGCATTCCCTTAGAAAAACATTTCTTTTAAATTACATTTTGCAGTATTTTATACAAAATATGAAATACTACAATCGCCTGAAAGTGGCGAGTAGATCGTGAATACACAAGCGAATACAGCTTTTGCGTGCAAAACGAGTTAGTTGAAAACTTTATATAATTTAAGCATGAAAGACTTTCACCTTCAACTCGAATGCGCTATCCAGATGTTCTCAATTATAAAAAAATTGCTTATTTGCAACTTAAACGTTTTAAATGCATCCCTAGCTAACTTTACTTTTGCATATTTAATTAGTTATAAATTAGTTATTGATTCGATAATCTGTCGTATTAATATCTAAACATATTGCACCAATCAAACTAATTTTATGACCATAATATTATAAATAAAAATCAAGTTCCAAAACTATAATCAGAATAGGTATGACTAAATACAATTTAACAGTTACAGACGTATGAATACCAAATGCCGCAATTATAAATTTGATAAAGATAATTAACCATTATTCTAATGAATTAAAAGTTAAATACTTCAATAATAAAATTATACAGTATTCGTTTTTTAGAACTTATATTTAATTGTTTATCAACGTCAAATAAAAATCAATTATTTTACAAGAATAATTAACGCGAAAAATAAACAACCTTAATTTAAAAATTATAAAAATAAACGTGTTGGTAATCCCTAAAAGGACTACTACAAAAAGTGTTACTCTTATTTAATTCTCGACTTTTAGCTTAAATACATGCTATTTTAGTTATCCTCAAATCATTTACTACTTTAATTTTTTTAATACATTAATTTTAAGAAAAACTGAATCTTAATAAGGTGGATCAGTTTGAAAAACATCAATTATTTACAAGATTTTGTTTAGCAGCCAGCAGGCCGAAACCTGAATCGGTAACAATGACGTTCTTCCGACAAATACAATGTTGGTATGCCAACGTTTTTCTTAGAATCTGCAACAAATTGACATGTCGACATGATTAACAAAGCAAATAAAGTAAATTTCTAAATGTATAAAGATCATTTGTAATTAATAGGTGTTATTCTTAGAAATGGAGCTTCACGGACCAAGAAGGTAATATGAAAATCGCAGTTGGTTTCAATAGCATTGTTTTGGTTTTAAAATATTTAAACATTTTTATAATGAAAATATACGTTTCAAAATTTACTCCAAAATTTGTTAAGTATAAGAAACATTAATAATAAAGAATAAATAAAACCAAGTTTAGTTTTCGAGTTGAACCGGAAAAAGATTTTGTCGCTTTAAATAAATAAGTGATCGTGCTAGTAAAAAATACGCGTTTGTTTATCTAGTGTAACTATAACTGTTATTTCAGGTAATGTTTAGACGAGGTTAAAATACAAATTCTTAACGGCGATAATTAAAAAGTATACTCGGGATTTCGCAGAAGGTTTATTAAAGTTTCGATTAAGATTACGAGCACGTCGATTGACAACAGGTAATTATAATAGTAACGATGGATTTCAACAATAAAATGTGAACTTACAGGTGATTACGAGAAATACTGGAGGTGATTGAAAATTTTAGTTTACTCGGTTTTAAAAGTTGAATACAATATTTATTACGTTGCAAAAGCTTTCACGCTCTGATAACGACGACGTTCATGCAAAGGAAAACCCACACAATATGCACCGATCACCGATACAGTACTGGTAGAATTATTCAACGGGTAAGTTGGCACCTTAAATATTGGTTCGGTAACTTAGTCCCTCTTATTTTGACGGTGGTTGTCGAGTACAGGGCCGAAATACAAAAATGAGCAAATCTAACGATGAGGGGAATATAATAACAAGAAAAGAGCCGCGAGCCTCGTGGCCCTTTAATGAAGTTGATAAACAGGTATGAAACTGAATTACGATACTGAACGAATGTAATAAAATGAATCAAACGGATGGTTAATGAACTGGTATGGACGGTGATTTCTTATATACATGACCGGCACACTATACTTGTGGTGGGAAAGCGCTTTAATACTAGTGAAGGTGGGGTAAAGCCTGTGACGTCAAAATCCGCGCGTATTTAAATAAAATTACTGGATAATTGTGATGTTAAATCGGTGGGATAAGATTCGATCCTTTACAGTATGGACCAAAATTTCTACTAAGCCCGGACCACACCGCTCTGAAATAGCTATTGCGGTTTCGTAATCCGGGAAGACCAAGTGATAAGATGGATCGAGCGACAAAAGTATGACTATGACACAGAACACCGTGCCGGCAGCAGTCATCGAAATGCTAATGCCTTGTCGAAAAGATCTTGTCCGACCGACTGTAGCCATTGTTCGCAATTTGGAGAAAAACTCAAATGTCCGAAAAACTGCTATAGTTGATGACAAGTGGGAACCTGGGCAGTTGTCTCGAGAACAAAAAAACAATCCCGATATAACAGTACTCCTAAGCTGGAAAGCAAACGGTTGACAACCAAACTGCGAAGAAATGAGTGCTTTGGGCAGAAACGTTAAAGCATGTTTGAACGCAGTGAAACCCTTTAAAAATGGAAGGTGGTCTTTTTAAGCGATCCCCAGAAAGTTTCGAGGGAACAGAAAATAATACTTCAGCTGGTAGTTACAAGGGCCGAGTGTCACAGATATTGCTGCATCGGCACGATGGTATATCAGGAAAACACTTAGGCGTAAAGAAGACACTCGAGAAATTTCGAGAAAGATTCTACTGGGTGAACTGCAAAGAGAAAGTCATGGAATGGTGTTGTAAGTGCACGATCAGCGCATCAAGAAATGATCCTGCGAAAAAACGCAAAGCACCAATAAAACAGCATAATGTGGGAAGCCTGTTAGAGAAAGTAGCAATTGACATAGCCAAGTCATTCCCAAAATCTGATTCCGGAAACAAATACATCCTGGTAGCGATAGATTATTTCACGAAATAGACGGAGGCTTACGCAATATCCAATCAAGAAACAAACAAACGTTTTAGTAAAAAAGTTTTTTTGTCGGTTTGGAGTTGCGTTGGAATTGCATTCCGACCAAGACCGCAAGTTTGAGCCGGCGCTGTTTCAAAAAGTTTGCCGACTGTTGGGAATTAGAAAAACTAGAACGATACCTCTTTATCTTTAATATGATAGTATGGTTGAACGGCTGAATCGAACAATGGGAAAGTACTTAGCCAAAGTGGTGTCCGAACACCAAAAAGATTAAGATCAGTACTTGCAGTTTTTCCTAATGACATACCAATCATCTGTTTACGAAAACACAGGCCACATGCTCGGTCGGGAAATGCGATTGCCATGCGTACGTCTAATTTGGACGAAGACCGGAAGAGGAAGTCGCTGAAGAAGATGAAGTACATGAAGTGGTCCGTAAAACACACAAATGGCCAACGACAGAATGAAGACCAGATATGACGTCAAGGCACAAAACGGTGGGTTTCAACCGTTAGATAGTGTAGTTATATATATTTATGAGTAGTTAATACTACAAACCAGTGACAGATTATCGCAGATGCGCAAGAGGCGCATGGTTGTGGCGTCCAAATTGCACCGGTGGCGGCCTCAAAAACGAAGAGTCTATTCTTTTGTAAACATAGCATATTTTTAAAATAAACAACGACCTCAAATTCATGTTATGCCTCAGGTCTCCTAAGTGCACAATGCACCACTGATATAAACGTATTTACAAGTAAAAACCGTTTTAATAATAATGCAAAAATTTGAAATTAGTAATTATTCACCAATTTTAATTCAATATGAATTTTAAACGATCATTTTATAAACAAATTATATTTCTTAACCGTGAAAGCGCAAAATAGCGTACTGTAGGCATATTTTCTTATAAACAATGACGAATTTTACAAAGCACGCAATAATTAATTTTCTTTAGTTTTAGTTAACAATAGCTATTATCATGCAAAATGTCAAGTTAAAAGAAACATTCAAAGTTAATCTAAGTTTAACAGTGCAACAAAGTAAAATAATATAATAATGCATAAATTTTAACGGTCCTGTTGAATACAAGAGTAATATATTGATAAACTGCCTTAACAAATATTGTTACATTTGACATACTTCTAACAATATAAAAACATGTACTTCGAAACTGCTTGACCCACTACATATAACTATTTCAGCGATGCTGCAAATTAATTTTTGTGTACCAATATTAAATAAATATTATAACTAATATGCAAACGTTGCCATGTTCTAGAAGAGCGTATTTAAATACAAAAGTTGTAGAAAGATGTTAATTAAGATTTTTTTTACGGGAGAATAAATATTGGAATTCCACTTCGTTTTATATTAAATTGAGAATTAGTTATACAGGGTTAGTCAAAATTACCGGGACACCCAAATAATTCTCCAATTGTAACAAAATTTAAAAAAAGTTTTGAAATTAAACAAACTTTTGATTAAATATGTTTTTAATATACAGGGTGTTCACTTAATTATGGAAATTTGGCAACCTCTACTTTTTTAAATGGAACACCATATATGTTTTTAGATTTTTTAATTCTAAGAAATTTTTATAAATTTTTTTTTATAAAATGCATCATTTTTGAGTTATAAGCAATTAATCCAAACTCTTGAACTTCAAATTAAGAATACTTTCCTAAATACATACACATTTTTTATTCAAACTGATAAAAAAAAAATCAAAAACAAATAACAAAACAATTAAATAAAATTAAAGTAAATGTTTAAACTGCCATCGCTAAGTGGCTTGACAACGCCCCAACTTCTCAATAACTTTACGTAAACAGTTTTATAAATGGTCATCAGTAATACTTTGAGCTTCCTTAACTATCCTGTGCTTTAAGTCTTTAATGTTCTGTGGCCTATTGATATAAATTTTACATTTTAGGTGTCCCCAAATAAAAAAAATAATATCTGTATATCGGGCGATCTTGGTGGCCATCTTGTTGAAACCAGATACTGTTTAGATCTTCTTCGTCAAAGATAATACGGAGGAGATGAGGTATTACTTCATTTTGAAGTAGAGCTAAGTAGTGATCAGATGTCAATAGGCCTTCAATAAAAAATGGGCATACTAATCTGTTCCCAATGACGCCTAATCAAACGTTAACTTTTTGAAGGTATCAAGTATGAACTTCTTCAACCCAATATGAATTGTCTATTGACCAATACCTGCAATTGTACCTGTTTACTGACCCATTTAAACGAAATGTTGCCTCATCAGTAAATTTTTTTTTTCTTAAAATGTTAGGGTTAGTATTAATGACATTTTAAAAATCATCGTAAAACTCCATTCTTTTATCTAGGTCCTAATCCATTAATTCGTGAAATAAATGAACCTTATAAAGATGTGCTTTTTCTTTTTTAAGAATTCTACGAACTGATGTTTGACTCACTCCGTGGTCTAATGCAAGTTGGTTTGTACTTATTTTAGGGGTTTCTACTATTCGCTCTGTTGTTTCTTGCGATTTTTTTTAAGTGGTTACAATTTTTGGTTGACCCGCTCCCCTTGCATTCTTAATGGAATGTAGATTTTCGTAACGGTCTAGAGTTCTTTTTACAGTACTGACACTAATTGGATTTTTATTAGCAAACATCTCGTTAAACAAATTTCATGCATCATTTCACGATCATCTTTTATCTCCAATCCCAATAATCATTAACAAAGTTTACCGCTTATATTATTTTTATATTCGTATTTACCTTTTCTTATAACAAGATTTACTTTTGATAGAAACTTACAACTGACTCGGAACTGTCATTTCAATTGTTTCATAAAGTTGCTGAGAATTTGGAGCATTATCAAGAAGGCTCTGATAATCGTGTTATTCTTTTTACTGAATTTTTAAAATTTTTTTATCCGTAGGGTTGAAATAAGTAAATGTGTATGTATGTAGAAAAATATTCCTTACTTGAACTTCAGGAGTTTAGATTAATTGCGTAACACTCAAAAATGATGCAGTTTATAAAAAAAAATATTTGTACAAAAAATTCATAGATTGAATCTTAGAATTAAAAAATGTAAAGATATATCGAGTGTTCTATTAAAAAAAGATAGATTTTCCAAAATTCCATAATAAAATAAACACGATGTATATTAAAACATATTTAATCAAAAGTTTGTTAAATTCCAAAATATTTTTGTTTGAAAATTTTTTTTACGGTTTGAGAATTATTTAGGTAATTTTAACTAACCCTGTATAATCTGTCATGATTTCTTTAACTCAGCGTAAAACATAAAGAAATATTCGTTGTGAATTAAGTTCCTTTTATTATATACAGATTATACTAAACATTATAAACGTTATGATATGGAAGAAAAACATAAATTTTCGCGTTTTAAACCAAATTAAAAAAATAGTTTTGATGATGACAAAAATAGAGATAAATTATTTTAGAAAACTGAATAGATTGAAAAGAATATTGTTAAGAAAAGCAAAAATGTATATGCGATTAAACAAACTAAAAAAAATATTTCAAAGCATTAAAAATAATATAAAAAGTATTGCGTTTTAAATTTTACTTTATATGACATAGAAATAGTTATTAAGACTGTTATATATAATAAGAAGTTAGACAAAACATTTGTCAAATTTCTAAAACATCCTGCATGTAAAAAGTCTATCTAGAATATTTTAGAAATTTTTAGAAGTTACAACTACAAGTAATAATTCTAATTTAAAATTTTATGTTGCTCCATTATTCCTATGTTAAGTAGAATAAAATCGAATCGTAGAAAAAAGTTAACCAAAAAATCTGAATAATTTTGATATTATATTAAAATATACCAGATGAAAAAAGATTTTAACTTCATGGTCTGTGAAACATATACATACGTATAACCTACAAGGCGAGAAAATTCAAGCTATTCCGTAACTTATGTGCAAAAGCAATTCGTACACTTTATTAGTGTTATTAAATCGTAATAAAATCTACTACAACATACATTTATTGCATTATTTAAATTAAATTAAAGATAAAAAGAAATTTAAATCTACTTTTAGTGTTTTCTTTTAATGATAACGAGATATTACAGACTGATATAAAAAATTCTGCTTACCTAGTGATTTAGTGAGTCGTAGTGGATAACTGATACATACTTATAACAAAAATAAAGTTATTCAAAATAAACACAATCGAGATATACTGTTATTATGTTTTCAATGTTTTTACATACTAAAGTATCAACAAAATTAAATTAGATATTGCTTTTCTCTATTTCAACATCAGAACTAGCGATTCTTACACTAAAATCCGTGTAAGAATAAGCCAATTCTTACACGAATTTTAGTAATGTTAGTTTTTTCAAAGTTAGTATCTCTGCATCGTAAGTTGACGTTACATGAAAAAGAAATCAAAATTATTGGAAGTTAACAATTGAAATTCAAATTTTGATGCCAAGATAAAATAAAAACGTCCTATTAATTCAAAGTTATTTACTTATAAAGGTATAAAGAGAAAATTTTGTATGAGATTTTAGGTTAACACATAAATTTCAATATGTCAAAGTGTAAGTGCTGCCAATTCAGTAAAATATAAAAGTTTACCAATGTTGTTTTAAAAATTAAAATTATACGAAAAATTTCAAATATTGTATTAAAATAGAGAAAATAGTATAAAACACACGTCATAGAATACGTTTCAATCACTCGACCGCTTCATAAACTCGCCGCTGCGCGGCTCGTGTATGAAATCCGGTCTCGTGCTTGAAGCGCGTTCATTCTGTAACTTGTGTTTTAATATACTATTCTCTATTTCGACATGAGAATTAACGATTCTTACACTAAAATTCGTGAAATAATAAGCAAATTCTTACACGAATTTTAGTAATGTTAGTTTTTTCAAAGTTGGTTTCTCTGCATCGTAAGTTGACGTTACATGAAAAAGAAATCAAAAGTATTGTAACTTAACAATTGAAATTTAAATGTTAATGACAAGATAAAATAAAGATGCGCTATTAATCCAAATTATCTACTTATAAAGGTATAAAGAGATCATTTCATACGAGATTTTAGGTTAACATACATAAATTTCAATACGTCAAAATGTAAGTGTTGTCAATTTTTCCTTCGGTAAATTTTCGATGAATCAAAATTATTGTAATTTAACAATTCACATGTGGATGCTAAGATAAAATAAAGACGTCCTATTAATCCATAAGGTAGAAAAAGATCATTTTATATGTTATTTTAGGTTAACATACATAAAGACCTATTTGAAGAAAAGAAAACTAATTTAGTAGTATTCTTGTATATAGTGTACCTAATTTGTGGCTTTAAAATCATACATGAAAAAACTTGGCCGTCGAACTAGTAGTTAGTGCACTCGGAGACCTTAAATAGGTCGATTAATTAATTAAATGCTATCGATTTGAATACTGGATTATATTTTATTTCAGGTAGAATGTAATTGATGTAAAGGTAGTAAATTGGACAATGTAGGTTTAATACTAACAACTTAACTATCGATTAACTCTCGATCGAGCACTTGATAGCCCTCCGAAGCTAAAAATACAGATTCATTCACTTTGAACAATAATGAGTCACAGTTAATAATTTGCTTTATACTTACTTATATTAAGTAGTAAGGTGAAGATAATTTGTTTTACCTATTCTGTATTGCCTTCACTATTACCAAAATTTCACAGTAATTATGTTAGTATTAAGGTAGGTATAAGCAAACTCCGAAAATCATAATTACTTAAAACAAACAATGAATTCTTAAAGCTCAGTTATTATATATTTGAACCGAGACAGTACAGTTTCAACCAGAATTAATTGTAACACATGGTACACTATTTGTGTTTTGAACTACAAAATCTTCACTTCTTGTTTTATTTGCAACAGGAGTTACCTGGCTGCTCTCCTTAGATATTTTTAGATGTGCCTTCACCCGAGAATCCAGATTTCGACAAGATGTTACTTACATCAACCTAACATTTTCTTAAATTTCTAAATAGCCTTCTGCCATAGATAAACTTTTCTAATCCCCATGTCGCTTTAGGGTTAAAATATCCCCTCCTCTATTTGCCAACTCGAAAGCTGAAGATCTTCAAAACCAATGCCCGGAGTATTGGTCAGGATTTTC
This sequence comes from Aquatica leii, assembly GCA_035610365.1. Classification (NCBI taxonomy): domain Eukaryota; kingdom Metazoa; phylum Arthropoda; class Insecta; order Coleoptera; family Lampyridae; genus Aquatica; species Aquatica leii. The sequence continues at coordinate 57,038,040 of CM069432.1, forward strand.
CTAGTTTAGAAAGGTAGCTATTACTTTAGGCATTTCAAACATCCTATTTATCGTTTGGTGTGTTTCTATGCGACCATAGATCCTTCGATGTGGAGGATAGGCACAACTCAGAAAGAAAACTCTGTAGTAATTGTGGCTACGTTTCGTTGGCTGTTGTGCCAACTTCATCAGGCCAATCTAACAGTGGAATGTTTAATTTCTGCCCAAGTATACATATAATTAAAACATGGACAAAATAGGAAAGCACGAAGACATATAACCTTATACGACACAAACATAACCCACACATAAGCTGAATCTCTCGAGATAGTGAACGAAACGTAGCCACAATTACTACAGAGTTTTCTTTCTGAGTTGTGCCTATCCTCCAAACTATTTTTTTGGAGGAGTTGTATCGTTCTCATAGTATCTTATTTATCCTAATGGGTTGAGCAACACAATGTCCTGTTCTACAATTAATAAATAACCGATCATAGGTTACAGCTTCAGGTCTCAAGTCAATATATTTTTTATTAATGCTACCCACTCTCCCTTCGAAATACCGTTTCTTTCACTCGCCGCTGCGTGGCTCCTGTATGAAGCTCGGTGTCGTGATTGAAGCGCGTTCATTCTGTAACTTGTGTTTTAATATACTGTTCTCTGTTTTGACGTAAGAGTTAGCGATTCTTACACTAAAGTCTGTGTAAAAATTAGCAATATCTGCGCGGCTTGTTTACGAAACCCGGTCTCTGGTGATTGAAGCGGATTCAGTCAACTACTAGTATGCAAATATTTTTATTTTCCAACTATAACTGTTCAGTTATTAATAATTTTAAATATGCACTAATAACTAGTTTTCAATTCAATGCCTGGGTATTTATATGTTATATAAAGACAGTCCAATGTTAAAAAGGTGTACCAATATTTAAAAGCAGAAGCCGTAATGGTAGAAACAGTTGCTTGTTACTCGCAGTTTTTGTGAAGCAGAGAGTTACTAAGCATATTGAATTAAACAAATAATTTTTAAATAATTTTAGTGAAATTTTATGTCAGAGTCATCTCACAGTATAAATTTACTATGTATAAATAATAGTACTTAAATGGTTATAAAGATAGAAACGTTGAGAGCTGATTTTATACCCGCCTAATTCAAATAAGTTTTGAATAATCGTGGGCTAAAACCACAACGTATAAACATTATAAGATAAAAAATGTCAATGTGAAAACGCTTCCAGAGTGGCTCCTTATATTAATATAAAAAGCTATAGGTGTGTCAATGCATTTGTGGAAGTACAGTAGAGTGTTCTGGTGATGATTGATTAAAAAAAAACTTCATTTCAGTAAGTAACAAAAAATTACTGTCATCATTAAACAAAGAAATTTTCCGTTTTAGACAACTTTCCGCTTTGTCAGATTTTATTATTGTATTAAAAAAAACTGGTGTGAACACCACACGACTTTCCTATAAGGAATGATGAAGGAATAATAAATCAATTATGACTTTAATAAAAACAATTAACACGTTTAATTATGTCTATTTACTAATAAAAATTAATCGTTAATATAAAATAATAATGAAATTTAAAAAAAATAAACATTGGGATTTGAACCTTCGTACGTCGCGGCAACATTACCGCAGTCGTGCGATTGATGTCACTATACCAAAGTTACCTACTCATATGTTCTTTACGTCCGTATTTAACTAACTAAGCTTTTTACTACGCGATACATTTTTGAAAATATTTTTGATATTTGTTAGTAAATTTTGAAAATTATTACGCAAAAACGTTCTCTGGTACACATTGTCATGTGACCTGATACTGGAAATATTTTAAAAACACTTTGGGGACATTTAAATCAAAATTTTCAAATTCCCTATGTTAATCTGTATGCCTCAAAATTTCCAGGACACACGGTATGAACAAGTCAAAAAAATATAGAGAAAAATTGTTATTTTTTAACGTATCTTGCTTTCCCTTCAAGATATGTAATTTTTTCTAAAAAAAAAAATCGGCGTAGGCAGGATTCGAACTTAGGATTATATATGGAATTTACTTGAAATTATAAATCAAATATCTAATAAACTGTTAATGTTAGAAAAAGTTTTTATTTGAATAAATTGCTTTTAACTCTATAAGAAACTGTAAAAATAATTCGAATAATTTACATACTTACAAAATTATATAAAAAACACTGTTAAAAATGGCGGATACACCCACTTCCGATTTCTTTATCGGATCCATCTTTTGATAAAACCGAGAAAATATGAAGCGCCAGCTCTATACCAAATTTCAAGTTACTAAAACTTTTGGTTCGAAAGTTATCGTGGGTATACCGTTACACACAGACAACCAAATTGCGATCGCTATACTTTCCTTATAAGAAGGTAAAAAATACATAGATAACAGCTTTAAAGCAGAAATATGTAATTGTAGTTTGTTGACGGTTTTGTATAACAACAACGACAGAATATTTCGGGTACACAATAACAAATATTAACTTGATTTTCATGATGTATTATTAAACTAGACTTGCTTGAACTAGAAACCTCGCTAAATTGCCTAGACTTAAGTTCATAACACTACCTGTCGTATATTTTTCTTACGAACACTAAAAACTACAACAGTATATATAAATTTCTTGTTAATAGACTGATTTTGATACATTCCACATTGAGAAGTCTAATTTTTGATATTTTGTAATTTCGAGTCGCAATTTTATTTCGCTTCCGTGTATTAGAGGTTTCCGCCTTAATAGTATAAATACAGGTTCGCCTCGGTTAAAAAACCTCCGTTATATGCAGATTTAAAGAAATAAATATTAACGTAGAGTTAAAATAAGTATGAATCAGTTGCAATTTTACGTAAATCCAAATATTAAATCTAGTTTCACAACTAGTAAGGAATCAAATAAAGTAAATAATAGACCAATGTTAATAAGATAAATAAATTTAAGTTCATAGCTAATACTGCTCATGAATGTTTTTTCAATTAGTATAAGCACAAACAAGAAAATAATATAGAAAATATACGTTAATAAGTAATGACTATCTAAAAATAGAAAAAGAGATACGTATCAAATCGACTTCTACGTCTAGACTAATATTTATTTGTTTTAAAGTTGAGAAGATTACAGATAAACAAAAATCCTTGCACTATATCAAAGAAAATTTGGTTTGATGAGTTTAAAGTATCTGTTAAATTCGTAATTAACTGTAGCCTTAACCCTGCTCATTTCACAATTGTTTTGTGTCTAGTGGTAAGAACCTCTGTTCCAAATGAATAATAGAGGAGTTGAGTCAATCGTATTATCGAATTCGAGTTAAACATCTATTTACAGCATTACAAAGTACATTTATATGTGTAAAGGATTGAATATAGTTTAAAGACAGCTTTTAATTTTAGTTGTAATTAAATTTTTATAAACTTTCTGTTTAAAAAAGATTTAATAAGTGAAGTGTAAATTGTAAATTGCTAAATTATATTTCAAAGTTTTTTTTTTATAAATGTTAAATTAGTTTACAAAGTTGGTGTTTACATACTACGTCGAGTAAATATCTAAACAATCTAAACAATTTTTGTTAAACATACTGTAAGTTTTGTGAAAAATAAAACAGCATGAAACAGCAACATTTTCATTTAATACAGTGCACGTCGCTTAACCCTTATGTTACTAAGCGGATCCACTTTGACTTTCAAACAGATACAACTTTTTCAATATTAAAAAAAAAGAATTCGATCCAGATCTCCATTGTTTGAGTAGAAAGATTAAAATGCATCATTGTTTTTAATTTGTAAAAAAAAATAATTATATTACAACAAAATAAAATAAATAACAATTATTATTAAAAGACATTTATTAAAGATGACTATACCATATTTATATATGATAAATATCATATTTTTGGTATAAGCTAATTTTTACAACAAAAAGTATAGAATGCACGTCACATACAGGTTTTTGTTGAGCGTTCTTCTATTAGAAGCCTACATAGTTCTTTACCTAATTGTCGTAAGAAGACTCGTCGCCGATCATAGAGTTAAAACGCCAAATCATGCAAACGACGAACTAATTTAACTTTGAAAATTGTTATATCCAAAATATTAAATGCATAAACGGACGATGAATGTTTATACTAACATTAGAATGTCTTCTGGGTTTGGACCGTGTCATAGTTGCAACCGAAGCTGCCAACGTTTCGCCCACTTTCGTAAGGGGCTTCATCAGGGCGTGAGATATATCTCATGTTAGTATAGATTCCGGCCGTGGAAGCCTTCGCTATTAGATGAATGTTTAGCACTAATAATTGCTACAATATCTGATAATGAGTATTAATTAGGCTGAAATCATACGTTTTTTAGAAGTGGATACCCCGGTATCCACCTTAGTATTTTATGTGTAAAAAAATGTTTAGTAACATAAGGGTTAATAGAATCACATTAAATACAATATAAGCAAAAAATGTCAAAATAAAAGTTCTAATAAAACATTTTAAAAAATCAAAATTTTTCACCAAATAAATCGACAGTTACCAACCTGTTGCATTAAATAGTTGCTCCATTATTAAAAAGAAATCAAAAACAAATATAAATATATAATAAAACATAATAAAGCTAAATATGCAAAACAAGTAATTTTAAGGTACAATGATTAAAGCTTTTACTCACTTTACAAGCAAATTGTGAAAATTCATGCAACATTTTATGCAACATAGGTTATTTTTAATAGAACAGAAAAAAATCTGAGAAGAAAACTGATAACATAAAACGAAAAGCTTGATTTTTTACCCCAACAAAAGTTCCCAAAAATAAGTGAAGAAAAACTAAAAGCAATACCTTAAGAGCGCGATCGAAGTAGTGGGGATTTGATATTTTTTATTATGTGCATCAGAGATGCAAATCAACGTCAACTCTTCATTCATAGATGGCACCAAACATATAAAAACTGAAATGAAATTAAAAGCGCCATTATAGTAGTTGGAATGCGATAGTTTTATGAGTATCTTAGAAGTAATACAACGTCAACTCGTCATTCATAGAGGGCATTAAAATTTAAAAAAAATTACAGAAAATATGCAACCACTATAAAAACTTGAGTGCAAATATGTTTATTATTTTTAATTATTTCTACTGTTAGTGCTTTTTTGTATCATTTTAGTCCTATTTTATGACGAAACGTAATTTAAAAATTCATAAAGACAGTATTTATAAAACTTTGAGAAGACATTTGAAATTAGACAAATTTTGAATATCGAATTTCATATAATTTAAAAATAATTTAAAATGATTTTTCAATTTATTATAGGAAATGTAAAATATTGGAGAATAAACACAGAATTGTTGCTACTTCTAATTATCAATAGTGGCTTCTCTGTTAGGTCATTTGCGAATGACCCTCCAAAGAAATACTAACAATTATGCTAGTTTCTAGTTTATATTATTGATTATAAACGATAATAATTATTTTGCATATTACAAAGATAGATAAATCGAGCTTAAATATAAATATTTGATTGAATAATAATGCGTTTTTAAAGTATTAATGTTGAAATGCCCTTCTGCAGCATTGACCAGCAGCCATTACTGTAGATTTTATTACTAAAGTATTTTATATCTTCAGTGTGTATTTAGTTAGTAAAAACAAATGTACAAATATTATATTTATAGACTCATCAGGTAGGTAATTGTTAGCAATCCTTTTATAGTTGGTATGTCGATAGTAATCTAATCAATTTGCAATTATACAACACGAAAGTTTCGTTTCCAAAAATTCATTAAAAATACACCACATTTGAAGATGTTGTGTTTTTACAATTGAATTGTTTTCGAATGATAAGCTGAATCATTAATGGGTATCATTTTACAGTCAAAACCGAATACTAAGCGACGGTCGCTTAGTATTCGGTTTTGTGGGCATACAGATATCTGAGAATTGCACAAACGTTATTGACATGAAAGTTGTTATGAGCATCTACTTTATTATTATCGATCTCTTTTTTAAATTATCTTTTAATATTTTACTTAAAAACGACAGTAAAAAAATAACACTTAAAAAAATAAAATACATTTTAACTGCATAAGCGTCTTATAATCTTTGTTTTTAATTTATTTAATTTAATGGATAATCAATGGCGGCTGGTGGTCAATACTGCAAAAGGGTCATTTTAATATTACATATTTTTGGAGGGTCACTGACCAAATGACCTAATGGAGAACCGCTACTCTAGGTCATTATTAGGATTTAAATTTCTGCATGTTAAACGTTGATGTTAAGCGCATATCATAATTATTTTAAAGTTAAAAGTTTAAATTTTTTATCAGAACAATAAACGCACTGAACAGCAAATTGTAAATAGTACCATTTATATACATACAATGATAGTACTTTTAGAACACTTGTTTTAAAATGTAGATAAACAGTATTAAAGACAAGTATCATATTACAGTCAGAGCTGAATGCTAAGCGTGGGCATGAGATAAGACCCAAGAATTCATGATAAGTTATTTGTCTTTTTTAATAGTTAAAAAAATTTATTTGAGAAGAAACTTAGAAAAAAACAAAGCTTCCTATGATTTCTGTTTTTAATTTTTATAAATAGGTACACTATTATACAAAAAACGCAAATTTGTACTACTATAAGTACGCTTTTAAAGTTTATTTTAGTTTATAGACTTAGTGTAAAAGTAATTGAACTAAGTATATTTATATAAAAATTATCCAAATTGAATTTTTCAAGTTTTTAGATTTAACAGTAAATGTACATTGCATAGAAGAAAATTTACGAAAAATGTAATTGATACGGTTTTGTTTTACCGGCAATCTTGTATGAACTTGGTATAAACCATGCTTCTAAACTTATTTATCAGTTGTTTGCGTTATAGGTATGCGCATATAAAGATAGAAATACAAATAAAAGGAATAAGACTATACTATATGTTTTACACGGTTTATAGTGTTATAACTATTGGTTTTAGTCTTGGAAGATTCTTATACATTTAGCCATCTCTTGCTCAAGTGCTGAACTATATTAAGTTTTAGGGCGTCCATTTTTATAGCAATTGCAAAAGTAAATACTTTGCGGATACAAATAAAACGTACGGTAATCATTTCACATCTTATACTTTCACATAATGCTTGTTATTATCTAACTTAGGTATTAAAGTAATATAATTGTAATTGGTTGCAATCAAAATTCAATTTACACTGATTTCAATTGTAAAATACTCGTTAAGTAAAGCTAGGTTCGATGTAGAATTTTGTCATTACCTAAACTAACATTTCCTCTTTAAAACAACATTATCACTAAATCATAATTTTTTGTTTTTAGCGAGTTTTCTAGTCGCAAAGTTAATACTGTTTTTACATGTGGTGTCATCTATCGGGATAAACTGCAGCGATCGCCCTCTTAAAGTGTACTTGTTACACTTCTTGTCCGAATAATATGTGTGACGTAAATGATAAGCATGACATATTTTTGTCATATTTGTAATTATAAAAATTTGTTATAAATTTATTATAAACAAAATATCTTTTTATTAAAACCTAAACAAAATATACAGAATGATTCAGGTTTTACTAGAATAACTTCAAACGATATAACTAATCAAAATAATGAGCAAACACCCTCTAAACACAATATCAACCGGTTGTCAAAAACATCAAACATAAAATCGAACCAAAAATTTGCGTTCTAACTATTACAGTGTCAGAAATATTAATAAAAAATTGATTTTTATTTAAAACTTTGGTGCCATTTTTTTGAAACAGCGTTTTTAGATTATATTTTATTATAAAAACCCTCATTTTCTGATTATTTCTATTGATTCTACAATTGTTTCTAGTAAAATTTCAATTACCCACACACACTATAAAGCGTTTCTTCTAATAGTTTTAATATTAACTAAAATATCTCGTAATTATTTATTGTTATACCAAAAATGACTATTTTGTTACAATCAAAGTTTTACCGTTTGTCAAAAAAAATAATTTCTTTACATTTTTCTAATTAGTAGACTACAAATTACAGCTTAAAAAATAAAGTAGAATAATTGCCAAAAAATGTGTGTACATTTAAGATTAAACATATTAAAAGTCGGTAACTAAATATGATAGTAAAGTTTCATCATCGGTGTCTGCAAAAATGTCAATTTCTTCTGTTTATTAATCTGTTTCTTCAATATTTTACTATATAAGCTCTAATGTGTGATTAGGTAATATTCCGTTTTGGCTTATTTAATATCACTTATAATGTATTTGAAAAATTAATTTATTAACTTAAATAGTGTTTTAAAAAATGTTTTAATTGTTTAAATACATTTTAATTTTAATACTGATTTGAAATAACCAACGTATAATGGATTTTTATTAAAAAGTTAAAAATGAACCAAATGAAGTGTATGGCTGTAATTTAATATATCCCGTAATCACACGTACAACTTTCTTTAATTTTGGTCGTTCGGAGCCATATAGTAACACGTGTTGCCTAAATACGATGAGTACGAAGCTAGAATAAAAGTTGTTGAACGTTAAAGATTGACAAAAGTCGATTTGTTCTTATGTTGTTTTTTATTAATAAATATGTAAGTTAATGATGATTTATTTAAAAGAAATACGGTCAGCAAACAACTGACATGGGTCAACTCAGTCAACCATCAGTTAATTAATAGTATGAACGTGAAAAAGTCAAGAACAAATAAAAATGGATAAAATCAACCTTATTCTATCAAAATATAAAGTTAGATTTTTCTTTACTGTCCTATCACTTTGATAAGTGTTTATACTTAACACGGTCCATTTAAAATTGTATTTTATTTAAATAAATTTGATATAAAACGCAAACCTACGCCTTTTCACCAATTAATTTTCAATTAACCAAAGAATCTAATTATTTCAACAAATTAGATTTGAACAATTTCAGTCAAGCTACTATGGCACAATTACAATACAAAAAATTATAAATTAAAAATCGAAATTGAGACGAATTTAAAGAATTTCAAAGATAATTAAAAACTTACGAATTAACAGAAGATGAAGAAAACAAATCTAGAAAACCGTTTAAAAACGCATATTTTAAATTATCTAATAACAAATTATAATTCAGTAATAGATTCTTTTAACAACATTACTATTCAAAATATTTATAATATATTATTGGCAGTAACTACATCGGTAAACTACATACAATTGAATTAGAATTTTACAACGCGTTTAACGATCTGATTATAACAATAATTAATTGTCGCAAAAGCAAAAACATTATTGCTTTCGGTCCTCATTAGCACGTAAAGCAAGGAATTGAATTAATTCAATGGAAACTACAATAACTATAATTGCATAGAATCGGTCACGAATCGATTTGAAAATAAAGATTTAATTATTCATTGCCTACCTTATTTGATAACATCTCTAAATATTTACACCATAATAAAAGGGTTGGTAGAACACTGGGATTCGTAATGATCTATTGTAATTAGTAGTAAATTGGACTCAGTAAAACGGTGAGAATTTAGAACTCTTACAATAACAAAAAATATTTCTAAAAACAAGGCGAACTATTTTACAACAGTGGCCATGATAAAAACTCAAAAACAAGAAGCAGAATTACCAAAAATTACTAATATTCTTAAAGGTTAATCTACTGAACAAATAATTACTGTTAATGATAAGAGTACAAAAAATTTGTTGTCAATTTATATCAATGATAAAGTGTCGAGCATTTATAAGCACTAAAGCACGAAGCAAATTTATTGCAGAAAAATTATTTAGACTAGTAGTGAAGTGCATTAAAAATTAGTATCAACAAACAATTCTTAATATATAAATCATGTCAACAAAAAAACGTTATGTTTTAAAAAATATAACTAAAAAATTACAGTATGTTTTCTTTGACAAGTAATTCCTTCTCAGTGCCGAAACTAGGTGCTATGACGCCAGTGGCAGAAATCTGAAGTGCACCCCCTTTACTAAATTTATGAGTATATACAACTTACCGCAAATTTATGAGGTTGTTATAGAAAGTCAAAGTATTTTTTCTCGTTCAAGTTTGTATTTAAAATAATTTTACTAAGAATATGCTTATCCAATTCGCAATATGGTGATCAACTTGAGATAGATGCTCTCCAGTGATAGTAGATGTATTCCTTCCAATAAATGAAATAGATTTTTTCTAAAAGTTTTGAAGTAACACACCTGCTTAAAATTTGAAACTTTCAATTTCCGAAGCAAATTTATATGGAGCTAATTCGGTATTTTATTGTGTCGGAAGGTCTGTATTCATATTCTTTAGTTTTGTAATATCTGCTTCAAAATTTACACGGACATTCAAAAACCCGAAATCTTCAGCTACACAATTCATAGACACAAATCGATTAAGTTGGGTAATGATGGAATCCAAAACCTGTAAAAGAACTGTTTTAATTTGAGTTTACCCATCTTGAAAATATTTTCGGCTTGCCCTTCCGGCATTTTACTTTTCTTTCTTTTTCGCGTCTGTTAAAATGGTGAAATGCTTAAATTATTGGATATAATTTTTAAAGATGGAAGAAAATGATGAAAATAAATCCTGCTTGTATGATTCGATTTCAGATAGTAATCCATTAATCATTTGAGATTCTCGGGCTACACTCGAATTTTATTCCTGCAATGCCAAGTTTATTGTATTAATTTTCGTAAAAAACGTGTCTCAAAGACACAAGGAAGCTATAAACTCAAATATCTCTATAGATTTAATTATCGAGCTAGCTTTTACAATCGTCTTGCCTATAATATGTTGTCAGCTTTCTATAATTTGTTTTAAAATTGTCAGGATTTTAGGTAGTTGTGATTTTAAAGCAAGAACAGCTTGTGCTTTTGAGGACCATCGTGTGTCACAACTACCTTTAAAAGTTATTTTTAGTTTCTTAAATAATTTCCAGCAAGCAGTTGACCAGGCAAAGAAGTTGTAAATATGTTGAACAATTCCAAAAAAAGTTTGCTTTTGTGGAATTATGAAAGCTGCATTAAGTCCTACTAAGTTCAGGCTATGTGTGGAGCATGGTATAAATCGTGCATTTTTATTCAATGATAAAATTCGTGCCTTTACACATCTATATTTTCCCGCCGTATCAGCCCCATTGTCAGAAAACTGTTACATCTGAAATATTTAGGTAAATTTCTATGAGTTTGTCTACAATTTTTTTACTTAAACCTTGGCCCGCTTTTTCTTGTGTATTAATGAAATCCATAAAGGTTTCCTCGATTCTACATCCTTTATTAGAATCAATGTGCACATATTGAATGATTTTAACCATCTGTTTTTATTGAGCTAAATCAAACGTACAATGGAATAAAAAGAGAAATATTTTTCGTTTTTGATTGATTTACTTTCACACCTATCTCACTTTCTGTTTACGTTGTTGCCCTTCACGGTACTACGTATACACTTCCATGGCTCCAGTTCATTGAACTCATTGAGGGGCGGAAGTATCGTACTACCCGAAAAGGCGACAACAACTACTACATTTAAAAATCACACCAACACTAGACTATGTAATAAAACCTCAAAACGTTAGTTTTTTTATGAAATGCGATTTATGTACAAAAAAAGATAACATTCACACTACGAATTCGACAAAGAATATCGTATCTTATTAGCACACAAAGAACAATAATTTAATCGTATATAATGAGTACATACTTTGAAAACGCTGTAATCCGCAACAGTTTCTTGCATCAAGTTTTGACTAATTCGGGTAATTGCCGAAGCAAAAGAAAAATTCAAGCCTACATGACTACATCATACTCATTAATAGTGAGCAGCTGCATCAACAGCCAAAATCTACTTTAGGAAGTTTGTAATAAATTCTTAAAACAACATTTAAAAGTACACAAATAATTTGCTTATGGATATTACCACTTACAAACCAACAGAAAGGTGTTCCTTGTATGACTTTTACTTTGAAAACAAAATTAACAAATTTTACTAACGCTGATAAGGTCTCTTTGATTAACGGTGTTATCAATGATACCAATATAAACACGGCAGTTGAAGGTTCAACTGTTAATTATCTTAGTGTTTTAGATGCTTATTTAAAAAAAATGTATACAACTAAAGACGTTAACGTAACTGTAACGAAACGGCAGAGGTGGCCGTAATTGTTTTAAAAATTATATATGAATTTGTTTCAATTACGCGTGAGCTTTGGACGCTCGGCTGCGGACCACCTCTAACGCTTCGAAGCGCGCGACTCTCCCCAGCCGTATAATCATTCAACCGGAACGAAACACAGAATAAAAGCCGCCGTCAACGCTGAAAACGTTTCTGGTAGAACCTCTCTCGCTGCCGAGACCCGTTTCTGGTAGAACCTCTCTCTCTTCCACGACCCAGTCCTGGTAGTACCTTTTATTTTAATGCTTAATGCTTTTGTACCCGGCTAACTATTTTCCGAACCGATCCTGATCCTGTATAATTGTGTGCACCGATTAACCGAAACCTGCTATTGTACCCGGACCTTCTGAACTCATACCGACCCGCTTCGAACCCTGCTACTCTTACGATTTTTTGTATTCAATTTTCCATTTTGTATTAGAACCTCTGTTACGTCAAATTGCCCTCCCTCAAGTTGACCACAAGCTCCTGTTTCACAGAGTAGTATTTGTTATAAGCGAACCTCAGTCTGTTAGTGAAGTGACAAATCACTTGCGCCAGGCTGGTGTAGGATTTGTCACGCGTAAACTAAATCTCCAGTTACTTTCAACCCTTAACGTAGTTGAGGTTGGCGCGTTGAAATACTGCTCAAGCCAGGCTGGTTTAAAGTATCTCAATACGTTTAGCATCGCTACGTTTTGGTTTCGGGCTGAGGTCTAAAATTAATCATTTCAAATCAATAAGTCAGTTTCGAAATACTCACCTGAATTTGCCGAAGTTTTCGTTTGACAGTGTAACTAAACCGCAACAACCCGTAATAGTAATAAAGTAATTGAATTCCGCCGTGTTTTATTTGTATGAAACGTTGTCATTAATAGACACGTGGTCAACCCGTCGTAAATTAGAAATCAAACTCAGTTCATCGTAGCAGTGTATTACCTGGAAAATTAATCAGTTACACCTAAGTCTTGTAACACTTATTATCGTACCTGAATAATTTTCCGCCTTTATCCCGGTTAAATTAATGTTAGCACAGTTCTCAACAGAATTATAACCACGCCCTTTGCGTTTAATCATTCTCTTTCAGGAAAAGCACAGGTTTTTTTTAGGTTAGATACGAGTTGTGTGGGCCGCATTCAGTTAATTTCAATTTCACGGAAAGTGGTAGGCCGCATTCTACCGAAGCCCGAAATTAATATTAGCAAAATAAGTTTATTTGTTATACGAGAGGAAATAAAACTACACCACCTGTATATATTTATTGTAACAATTACATTTTTAGTTTGTAGAATAAATTTATGTTAATTGTGTTTAAATTAATAACGTTTTAAACCAAACGCCGAGACTGTGAGCCACCGGGGTGTTACATAACAGTTACAATCGAATTTATAAATTTTTTAGTTCTACAGGCCACGTTCATGTCACATCGTAATCAAATATGCAATTACTGTAATATTAAACATCTAGAAAACAATTGTTGTAGTCAAAATCTTCTTAGACCTAATAAATATTTTAACATGGGGACTACTCAATACTAGACAAATAACCAAACTAAGACTAAAACCGTAAATTTTCATAAACAGATTCATATAAATAGTAATAATAATTTAGTCTCCTTTGACTTTGGTAGTGAATGTTCATTACTAAAACCTTCTATTATTCCAAATTTTAAATTTCAAATAAAACCCTTTAAAAAAACAATATATCTTTATCTGGTTTTCTAGAACACGTTACAGAATATTTTTAAATCGAGGAAGCGTTACTAAAGAAACGGTCATGACCAGCTGATTAATATTTTAAGCGTTAAATAAATATGTCGATGACAAATTGTTAAAGCTAACCACGATGTCATAAGTAATTTTGCTTTTGATAAAACCATTAAAATAAATTGACAATACTATTAGTTCTTCAAAGTGAAACACACAAAAGCAATAATTACCTACTATCCTCGGTGAACGTCTACCATGCATGTACTAAAAAGACTAGAAAAAATATTTTCTGTGTCTGGTAACCCAAGACGACTGATATCAGATGCAGGCAAAGCATTGCCACTATCGCTTTTAAAGGGTTTGTTAAAAATAAAAATATTAGAAAATCTGTAACTTATCTGAGACTGTCTAGCTAGAGGAAACGGACAAGTAAAAAGAGTAAACAATCCTTGATGAGCTGACTACTACAGGTGCAGACACCCAAGATAATGAAGACACACATAATAAAAAAAAATTCAGCAAGGTTTAAACAGCATCAGACATCAAATAACAAAATTTAGGTTTTCACCTTAGAACTCACAATGTGGATGAAAGCATAATAAGACACAAAAATTCACAAAGGGGCAAATAAAAGCCTTAACGAAAACAAGATAAAGCAACCTAGAAACGTATACTACCAAAAATATCCTTCCCCGCTGGCTACAAGTTATCCTAGCTCGCAAAAGGTAGCACTAACTGGTAAACCGACAGTATGTTAGAACTAAAAGTCGCTCTCGATTACTAAGAAAGTCTTACTAATTCACTTGTTTCATCATATTCGCAACATTAACATATGCTTGTGCACTTCAGTTTCGTAGGATAGCCGTGTAGAGGCTGAACGGAACATGGTCATTTATGTTAACATTATTAAAATTTAGTAAAATAGTAAAAAAACTAAAATGTCTTAAGAATACTTTTTTAACTTGTTAAGTTTGAATAATATATATTGCGTAAGATTCATCAGTAAATGAAAATGAGTACAAAGTACTATTTTAATAAAAATTGTAAATTTCAAAATTTCTTATTAACTATTTTAATTAAACTTTGTCCCATTTCCTTTACACCATTTTTTCAGTGGATATTACATTACCAACATTAACAATATTGTAGTGTTGCTGTAAATACAAATTTAACGTTAAAGAGTAAAACAAACAAAAATACATAAAACAAAATAATTATAGTGCAAATTAAATAATTAATTGTTATCGCTTTCAAAGTGGGATATGATGAAAGCAATATGATTGTTCTGTTTCTTAATACATGTTTTTATAACAGTGTATATATGCAACCGTGTGTTTAAAATTGTTTATACTCGAAAAGCGCTATGAATTGTGCTGAATAACAAAACGGAACTTTGTAGCTGTCTTGAATCGATATAGTTTTGCATTCTAGAAAACAACTCATCTTAGCCCTTCTGCTAGAAAGGTGAAGTGTAGTATCCCTTCGATATCGTCAAAAGATCATAACGATAGATGCTTATTAGGACAATAATACTTGACCGGCGTCAGTAACATTTGTGAAGCACTTTTATAAATAAATTAATATTCGTTTTCATTGTGTTATACAGCAGAAACACACGTCACTGCCATTAGTCTTTATGCATAACAATTTAAATTAATGCCACAGAGATGTAACTTGACGTTAATAAAACCTTCTTGCGCTCGACACAATTCGACATATGTATGTATGTATCTTCTTTCGTGGTTAGAAAAGTGAAAGTAGTTTAAACATAACAATTTAACTTTTCAGTGTTATTTTCTGGTTAACCAAACTTAGAATCGTAGTAAAGGATATTCATGGTTTAATTCCAGTATTATAACCGACACTAGCAAAAACCAATGCGCTTCCGATTTGATTTTGTCATTACGCCAAATAAAGCAAAATAAATACGGTAAAATCAATTTACTACAAATAAATAATGGTATAAATCCAACAGCCTCCAAAAAGAGAGTTTATACTTATACATTAAAATTAAACTTTTCAAATAACGATTAAACCGTTGTTACTTTCGTATCAGACAGAAGGCCCTATATATGTTATTTTTTTATAAAACCGTATACACTTTGTATAACGTCGGACTGAAAAGCAAAATACGTACTTAGGTAAAGAACAATTGCTACAAATAAGTCAATACACGACGGAAACCAATTTAATTATACATAACAATCACTTTTACACGCTGAACCAAAAAGGGGTTGTAATTTTATCAAAAGCAAGTAATAGAATTGTTATAACAAAGTTGATTCGTATACCTATCAACATTAATTAAATTTTATGTAAATATTAATTCAAGTTAGAGTTTGCTAAAAGATTTATTAAGTAAAGTATAATTAAATAAATATAAATAAACAACATCAATACGCAGCTTGAATTAGTTTAAAATCGATGTTATTAAGTTCAACATAAGTTGTATGCACTGTTATTAAAACTAATATTCTTGGAGAACGTTATACTCGGAATGAGGCATAATTTAATTTCACTTAATCTGTTGATTTAAGTCCAGAAAATTAAAATTATGTAAATAGCAAAATATTAAGTAACGTTTAGTTAAGCATTCAGTTGTAACTAATACACAGTTAGTTCAATTACCATATGAATATTTAATTGCAATTATAACCATTAAGTTTACAATTCAATTAAACAAATGGTGCTTTAATGCCAAATTAAAATTTTCTTGTAATAACTAAAACTCATTTACTTGTTAGAAAGCGGTAACACTTAATGCCTACATTTGCGTATACACAGAAAAGGGATATAATGAAATGCTTCTGTTGAATCCGCCCACGTGGTTCTAAGAAAATCTGAATTACTAAGAGAAATTTTAAAACTCAAACATTACATATTCCCTACCACTTAAAAAAAGTTCAACTAATCACAAATTAAAACCATATTTTAAATTCTCTATGCGTCAACAACAACAACAAAAATTATTAACTTATCATTCTGTAAACAATAAATCATAATAAAAAAAATGATACACCAATAACAATTCCATGAGTTATAGTTTCTATTTCTTCAATAAATTTATTGTATTGGTGATTATATACTGTTATTTAGTAATAAATTCTCAAATAAATTATATCGCGTAAGGGGAGTCTGTAAATCTTCACAATAAGCATTATTGACAATATTAACCACCCTTAATTTTATACATTCCTCCGTATAATCTTAACGGTTTAGCTTTCAATAAACTACTTGAGGCACATAAAATTAATTCAGAAAGTTTAAACAAGAGTAGAAAGAAGGGCAAGAGGTCTTTTGTATATAAGCTGTTGTTGTCATAAGAGTCAAAATACCTTTCTTCCTTCATAGTTCAAAAGTCAAATACAAAGTTGAAACAGTTTTTATAAAATGTACCTTAAACTAAATTAAAATAATAGTTATTAAAACTTAATATTTTCACAAAGTTACTAAGTAAGCAATAAATATAAATAAACAAACCTTTTTATAAAAATTGAAGTTATTATATAGACATCACAAGTTACCATACCATTCATGTCAACCTCTAAAAAATCGATTGTACATGGTGAATCTATAAAGATACACAGATGCAAGTAAATATATTTACATTATTCACTGAACAGATGTAATTTTTATATAAAACTGCAATATTGTAAAATCTAAAATTGAAATAAATATAAAATTTCGTTAAAAATGTATTGAAAGTAATAATAAATAAATAAATAAAATTAATATTTTTACGTTATCCTAGAATATTTCTCAAACATATAAAGAAAAATGCTTATAATCTTTATGTGTCGTCGAGGTTATAATTACACTGGCTGTACATTAAAACAAGATCTCTGCATTCTGCGGTTGTATAGGCACATGATGAAGGGTTATAAAATACAAATTCAAATGTTATAAAAAATTAGTAGATACGTATTTATACTTTAACTGCAAAAATAAAGCAGATTGTCAAAAGTTACCTACCTAACTCTGTAGTGGTTATTCGTTAGATTTTCGTTTTCAAGTTTATCGTTTTCTTTCTTACCTTTTTAGGGTTTAGAATCTGGCTTGGTTCACAAATTGATTACCTAACTTTTGAGAAGTGTTTAGTTAGATTTCGGTTGCTTCTTTGAGTTCTTCGATTTCTCTCACGCCCTGATGAAGCCCCTTACGAAAGTGGGCGAAACGTTGGCAACTTCGGTTACAACATTGACACGGTCCAAACCCGGAAGACGTTCTTATCTTAGTATAGACTCCGGCCGTGGAAGCCTTCGCTATTACATTTATATTATTGTCTCATCAAATGCGTGATTAATTAGATTGATTAGACTGCATTTGTTTCTAATTATATTAAACAACAACAAGTATTAATAGATTTTAAGAGATAATTGCAGTTATTTTCTTTTAACAACATGTATTAAAAAGAGAACGCGAGATCTACTTAAATTCAGACGTTTTGAAACAGATGGCGTCTAGATATTCTATACTAGTTGGTTTCAGTAGCTTAAATTGTGCATTTTTTAGAACACTTTTACAACCATAATTTGAAACTTGAAGCAAAGAACGATATATATTATGTTTTGTAATCTATGTCTCTAGCGTGCGTTGGGAGTACTTTTTTCATATTTGCATTATTTTTTGCAAAATAGAGCAGAAATTAAAAAAATCACTGCAAGTTTTTACGTTTCTTGTAAACAATAGAAACTCTGGCACCATTTTTTCTTTAAATATGATCAGTTTTTATTTTTATCAAATTAAAAAAAATTAAAACGTAACGATTTTTGACAATTTTAGTTAACTTACGCAACTCACAATACTATCGGTCTTATAAATATATAATCCGATTAGTAAGTTCAGGTTGTAGCAAGTAGTTTAGTTTAGCAGTGACGAATGCCTGTTATTGTGTTATCTTATAATATTGTTGCAATGGGTGTAAATGGTAAAAAACTTGTGGTAGTCGCCGACGAAATACAAAAAGACTAAAGCAAAATATAATTAAAAAGTAAGTAT
The DNA here is from genome assembly GCA_035610365.1 of Aquatica leii. Classification (NCBI taxonomy): domain Eukaryota; kingdom Metazoa; phylum Arthropoda; class Insecta; order Coleoptera; family Lampyridae; genus Aquatica; species Aquatica leii. The sequence continues at coordinate 57,056,850 of CM069432.1, forward strand.
TTATTTATCTAGGGTATAAAACATTTTCTTTTTCAATTTTTTTAATTCATATTAAATGTTTTAAAATCAAAATCGAATTTTCATATTTGAATTACATTTTCGCATTTATTCGTGACCATGATAATTTCTTTATTATAACACAGTTACATTTCCTAAAATATATGTAGATTTATAAAAATTTTAATAAAAAAAATTCATTTTTTTGAAGTACAAAAAAATATCTAACAACAGCTAAATTGGAACGTTTACAAACAAATACTGTACGTCAAAAAAACAATGCAAAACTAAAAAACCTACATGTAAATCATTTAAATTAAATGAAGCAGATGAAGATTATGGACGAAACTCACATAATTTCCCGGATAGAATTACAGAAGAGTTAGTAATTTTGATTGACAGTTTCAGAAAAAAATTAAATGCTGCTAATAAAACAGAAATTGAAATTAGCACGCGAGGTCAACATTTAAATCCCAAATGGTTTGAGAAATATTTCCAAATTACAACTAGTAGTTTTGGAAAAATATTAAAATGAGACTAACAACTTCTATATCCAATACTGTAAAATCATTATTGTACTCATCTCATGTTAGTACTAAATCCTTAAATTATGGAAATGTAAACGCAAATTATACAAAGGACTTATTTAAGAAACAATATTTACTAAAAGTTCAACCATGTGGGCTTTTCATTCACGAAAATTGAAATTATATTGCTGCTTCCCCAGATGGCTTGGTCGACAATGATTACATTATTGAAATTAAATGTCCATTTTCTGCTAAAGACATGAATATAGCAGACGCTATTAATGCAAAAATCCTAAATTACTGATACATCGACTCCGATAAGAATGTAAATCTAAAAATAAACCATGACTACGTGTATCAATTCCAACGTAAACTTGAAGTCACTAACAGACAATATTGTTATTTTTTATATATACACAAAAAGATTTTAATTGTGAAATTATATCTAGAAATAAGGATTTCTAGAATAACAAAATGATTAATTGATTAAAATCATTCTATTTTTCGGTGTTTCTGCCAGAGTTTCTAGATTCTAGAGTAAAACGAAACCTATCAATTAGAAATATAAAAATTGCAAATTTGGAAAAATAAAATTCTTTCATCTCTGTTATTATAAAAAAAAACTGTATTATGTATATTTTTTGTTGTCATTAGTTTTACCTATTATTTGTATGTAAAAAATTACAATTTTTTGTAATACTAATGAAATTTTTGTAGTTGAATGTTATGTATGTATTCTCTGTACATTCAATTGTACTTCTGTTTATAAATAAATATTTTTTTCTTTAGCCGTTCGAATATAATATTACTTATAATTTCAAAGTATTTTGTATAAAAAACATTGTGAGTTGTTGCTATAATCTCTATGACTGTATAAATAGTGAATCATTTTTATTCAAGTACGTACTATCTAAAATATATTTGGTGTTTTGCCTGTCATTTAAATCACAATTTTCAAAAACTGGTGTGGCCACCACACGACTTTCCTATAAGGAATGATAAAGAAATGTATTTTTATAAGGTTATGTTCTATAAAACCACTGTGCAGTGATATGTTTGTGTAAAAACGACGATTAGTAAATCGCCAATTAACCAGACTTTTGTGCAACCGGCTATTTATTTTTTCTTAAAAAAAAATCGTCGCAGGCAAGATTCGAACCTAGATTATATAATGGAAATCACTTTAAATTATAAATTAAATATCTAATAAACTGTTAATGTTAGAAAAAAAATTATTTGAATAAATTGTTATGATCTTTATAAGAAACTGAAACTGAAGAAACTGAAATAATTCGAATAATTTACATTCGTACAAAATTATATAAGAAAAACTGTTCAAAATGGCTGATACACCTACTTCCGGTATCTTTATCAAATCTATCTTTTGATAAAGCCGAGAGAATATGAAAATCCAGCTCTATACCAAATTTGAAGTTACTAGGACTTTTGGTTCAAGAGTTATCGTGGGTACATCGTTACACACAGACAGACACTAACACACACACCCAAAATTTTTTTGTCAAAAATATTTTTTTCTGACTTAGGAGACCTTGAAACGTAAACTTATGTAAACAAAAATATTTTTTTTTAAATCATCGCAGGCAGGATTCGAACCTAGATTATAAAATGAAATTCACTTTAAATTGTAAACTAAATATCTAATAAACTGTTAATGATAGAAAAAAAAATTATTTGAATAAATTGTTAGCAAGTATTGTCTCGATAAGAAACTATAAAAATAATTCAAATAATTTACATTCGTACAAAATTATATAAGAAAAACTGTTGCGATCGCTATACTTTCCTTATAGGAAAGTATAAACGCAAATAATAAAAGTATACAAGTTAATTGTATTATACGAATTCAGACAAATTTGCATGCTACAAACGTTTTATTTATTATTTATCCAACTTGTACACCATAGAGAATAGTTTAGTACTGATTTTTTTAAACATGTATTTTGAGTTGTATACCTATGAAAAAATAAATTTTGTTTTACTACATAAGACCCTTAAGAAGATAGTTTTGACTGTTTTGAGTACAAGTCGTTTCAAAATATTTTAAAGATTTTCGCCTTTTTTCTGTTTCCGCCTAAATGTTTAGGTCAAAATTTAAAAGTATGTATTTAAAATTAGCAAAGATTAGAGGTTTATAAATATTTTGAATTGTTGTAAAGTATGCCACATAAGATGTTTAAAAATACAAGGTAAAAACATTACTATATTGCGATAATGACAACTTGTAATAAACGATACCTTTGTATATTTACGAAACATAAATTATGTATAATCTGCCAAGTCAACTTATTTTTTCATACATCTAATGTCAAGGTTACTATAGTAGTAACCTTTGTTGGAATGCATACAAAAATAATATATACAAATTAAAGACGATACATCACACAGATTAGGCAGCAATATTCGTACCAAATGTGGCTTCTGGCACCTATGTGATGCAACTTCAAAAACTTCGGAAAACGCTATAAATTTTACTACTCGCGGTAAATTAATATCATTTCGTCTTCGTACAATTTAACTTTTTTGAAAAAACCGGTGTATCTAATATGGAAATAAAGCTTTTCCAAACACTATTAGGAAAGTGATAAAACAGTAGTAATTGTTAAGTAGGTTTTTGAAGAGTTTTTTTTTTTAATAAAACAGCCATTGGTTAATTGGAACCATTTTTTTTTTTTTTTCTTCTTCCTTTATTTTAACTTTACATTACATTTTACACTTATCAACAGACACCAGAATACACAAGTAATACTTTTAACAAAAATTTTTCAATTAAAAGAAATATTTAAATATGGAAATTTATTTACAACAACATTAACTATAAAATATAACTAACATCAAATACTACAAAAATTAGAAATTTAAATTTTCAGTAATTACTTAATTGATAGTTCACAAATTTATAAAATTTTGATAAATGTATAAAGACTTGATAAAGCTTAAATTTATAAGCGAAACGTTGTCAACTAAATATATCTAAAGTTAAAATAAAGGAAGAAGAAAAAAAAAAAAAAAAAATGGTTCCAATTAACCAATGGCTGTTTTATTAAAAAAAAAAAACTCTTCAAAAACCTACTTAATTATAAAACATAAACAAAAAACAGCAAAAAAACCTCTTTTCATATAAAAAATAAAGTAGTAATTGTAATCAAATGTATAAAACTAGTATGTATAAAAATAAATGATTTTTGTAAATTTCTTAGCCCTGTTCTAATTTTTACTTATTTTCCATAACATAAAGTTTCATAACATAAACCAAGTTATACTAAACGAACTGCAAGGTTAAATCACAGCATAAACAATAAACAACAGGGAATAGCGGGAAATAAATATTTTGAATTGTAGTTTGATAATGTGACCAAAAAAATATGTGCTTCGAAAAAAATAAGGCTGAGTCAACAATTTTAAGTCTCCCACTTCAAAGATGCCGCCCGAATAGTTGCACTGCTGTTTGTTATTTATGCTGTGGTTAAATCTTGAGTGGTATGTAAACGCATCGAATTTTATCAAAGAAAGCGACATCTCATCAACAAATCTATCCTGACAACTCCCCTTTAAATAGACAGCGTAAACAGTTTAATTACAAACATTTCAAAATTAAACCAAGTCTTAATTCCTAGCCATCACAATTTTATGCAATTTGTATTGAAGAATATTTACCATTTAATTTTTGCGGTAGTGGCAAATCATGTTAATTACATAAGTAAAGGTTTTTAAAAAATATATTAAGAATGCTGCATTTATTTTAGAACTTAAGTAACATCTTTAAGAATAACTTAAATTAAATAATGTAAGAAAACAAGTTAAAAGTTTTGAAAAGTTCGTGTTGTAAGATATCTAATCTATGTAAGATTGAATAAAATTCGGCTATCGCTAAATTTTAAAAACCTACAAAACGACTTAGCTTTATAAATAACTAATATTTCTTGTATGCTAACCTACAAAAAAATTTCGTTACTAAAATGCAATTCCATTCGTATTTCCAAAATGTATGAAATAATTATTATCTGCTGAGGAACTGTTTCTCAAAAACAACGAGAAAATGAGAATTACGTGGTGAGCCTTGCAATTTAGTAATTAAAACTACAGAGATATATGTAGTATATTATAGTTCAAGTAATTCATAAAGAACCTGTCACGTGATATGCGCAGTACACGAAAGTGACACGACAAATCCATTCTTACGCAATGTTGTTTTGAGCTACCAGTCACAACAATTTGTATTCAATGTTTAGTGACTAATTCTTTGTTTGTTTTTTTGTCAAGAATTATAGTTTATTAATCATTTGAATGTATTGAATTTATTGATTACAACCATTTTACTTAAAAATAACTGAACTAACAACCATTAAATTAAATAAAAAAATTAAAACTAAAGATTGATTAACAGTTTTTTAAGAGATACTTACATTTAAAATATTTTGTACTCAATTGAACACTTTAATGTTTTTGCTGTAATACAATAATTGGCGTTTTGCTATACGATTATCTTTAGAAAGTGGCTAGAAAAGCTCCTCGAACTAAATAACGAAATCACAAATGAACAACATAGAAAATTTAAATCAAAAAAACTAAAACTATATGAACATAAAATATTGCTACTGAAAGAAAAAACCTTACAAGTTTTAAAATGAACGTTGGTTTAGTTTATTTACTGTAACTTTGAAAATATAAATTTAACATTGACAAAATGATACTAAAATTGTTTTGAATTGATTTTATCAAAACTTTATAGTAGCTTTATAGCAAAAAATGAATTTTTTACAATTTTTCTGACCATACCGAGCCAATTACTACTCCATCTGCCTAAGCTTTGTTGCAATTTTGTCTACCTGTAACTCAAATCTAAATTAGCTAAATTTTAGAAGCACTTACTACAAGAATTATAACAGAAACAGTATAATAAAGTACACTGACATTATCTAACAGAAATTAATTTCCATCCAATTATTTTTATGGTTCTGTGTTGCTACTAATTTTTTATTGTTCAAATAACTTTATTTAAAGTAATTTGCGTTAGTAATATTTACAATAAAAAATAAAATAGTACATAAAATTATTGCTACTTTAGAATCTGAATAAGCTGCGTTCATACTAATACCATTGCAAATACTATTCTAGGTCCGCACAAACAGGCCACTATTACAAATAACGGGACTTTCGCTAAAATATTCTCAAAGTAATCTAATTATATTTGTTGCTGTGTGAAACATTGCACCATTTTGATAGAAGTGTCCTTCTCGTAATTCTCCTTCGTTTAATTGTTTTGATAAGTGACATTAAACAATCTTATTTTCTAAAAGTTTGTCTACATTTTTTTAGCTCACGTTCGTTGTTTAACTTAATATAAATTAATCGATTTGTATATGAAATTTTTTTAATGCTTTATGGCGCAACCTAATAGAAACACCAGTGTAAAAAATATGTGTTTACTTCCAGATACAAGATAATTAGAAAATTTGATTTTACATACCAGTTTCTGCTAGTAATACATACACTCGTACGATCCCCAAACTTAAAACCGTTAGATTTATATTTATTTTGCTATTTAAAGACAAATGTATATACAAATAAAAACTTAGATGGTCAAAAAGCTATAAACCGAAAATATTGAAAAATTGTCAATACTGTGAATGATTGCCTAAAATAAAAGGGCACTAAATGGAAAATGTCATCCACCTTAACAAATTGATATTTTGAAAAAAAAACGAGCCATTAATAACAAATTAATTAATTCTAAAATGTACAGCCAACGTTTAACTATTAATTTAAAAAATCTTTGTAAATTGCTTAAGATTGAAATTGTTATTTTAATAGAAATGTTCGATCTAGAGACAAATATTTTATGATATAATCTAGTTACAGTAATTGTTGACAGAAGGTTTGTTTGTGAAAGTTTAGCTGTTGTCAAGAAGGAACGCACTCAGTTAAGAAGAGTTTTTTTAACTGTAATAAGTACATACAGTTATTTAAACTAGATTCAGAAACAAGGAAAATAGTCCTAAGTAAAATAAAATGGGAAAATGTGAATTAGACAAGGAATTTGATTAGATCGAACCTTACACGAACAAACTGATTGAATATCGGCAAAAAATTAAGTCAAATTTCAACTCACTGGAAAAGAAAACCGTAGGAATTGAAGAGGTTGTTATCGCATTTCTAGTATTTGGTCCAATAAGAACAGCAGACGACAATTTCGTCTTCCAAAGCTAGAACTCCATAAACTTGATAAAACTTTAGAAATTGAATTGGTTTTTGGAGACAGTCTCGTAAGATTCATAAAGATGAAGATAACTTTCAGTACCTTCTACCAGCAACAATACAGGAATCCGCAGCTAAGCAAGTTATCAAGAGTTTTCCATCTTCTGAAACTAATTATGCGAAAGGTATCAAACAGATGTCCACGTTTGCTAAAGACAAGCTTCTAATAGAAGTTCACGTTAGAGAGTTGCTAAATTGAGTACTCAATCAAACTACAAATAAATCAGATATAAAATTAACTACATTATTCGACAAATATACAGCTATGCTATATTCCTTAGTAGAATCGTCTTTACTAGAAGATATCCTTAAAGTTTGAGAACGGTATCGAAGCAGCCATAAAACTCCAGTCACTATTGCATCTGACAAATTATAACTCATCTAATGATTTACTACTTTTATTAAAATGTTTGCGAATTGAATTTGTTGCAAAAAGCATTATCCCACTATGTGCCATAAATTGTCTAAACAGAAAAATGAGAATTAGAATGCAAATTTAAATGAATAAAGTACTGATAATGTTTTGACAAATAACAATTTTGTTCATAAGGTTTTGTTATTATCAATAATTGCATGCAATCAGCTAGGTTAAAGTATTCCAACAGTCCAATTTTTCTGAAAATTTAATTTGAAACTATACACAAGAAGTAATAAATGCGTGAACTTTACTTACAGAAAATAAGCATTAACAGTCGCAATAGTGTTGATTCGACACAATACAAGATAGATATTATATAAGATTGCAAGTAATCCCTACTTGAGACGAATATGTTTGTTTGCTGTTATTACATTTTATGTCGCAACTTTACTTGGAGACATATAGTATTTCTACTTCAAACAAAGATTTTAAATAATTGAACGTATTATCAAATAAGTTGGTTGTATATACAGTAGGTATTAACAGTTAGTATTAGAGATCAAATACTTATTACAAATTGGTGGCTGGCGTATAACTTTTAATAATTGTGCTTTATGAATTCTTATTATTTGTTTCGCTTTTTTTTAACTTTATTCTTACTCTATAGTAATATCAAAATACGTAATTAAGTGAGATTTAACATTTAATCAAAAGTTAATTGACAATGTCAGTTGCACTAAAGTATCATTATTGTAAATTGTTCTTATAAGAATAAGAATTATAACAAAACATGTATTCGTTAAGATCGTGTAATGATCAGACAAAACAAAACAATCCATTATACTGCAACTCCTAACAACAGGTAACAATTAACTGCTAAATTTCAAAATAGAAAAACAAATCATTAAATGCTCATTGTTAATTAAACGTATCGAGCAGATAGATACATTATCATTCATAATTGTACAAATACACAATTACAAATGCCAATTGTCTAGATCAACGTGCCAACATTAATTATTTAGAAAATTTGTAAGAGTTATATAAATCTATACTTAATAAATTATTTTATACAAAATGCTCCCCTTCGTCAGTATAAGAGGAATTTAATTACTTGGCGTAAGTTCTAGTGTATTTTACGTTCTAAAAAATTTTGATACGAAACATGATTTTTGATTTATTGTTTTAACTTTTGTTATTTAATTACTTTTTTCGTTAAAATTGTAGTACATTCTTGAAAAAAATAATAAAGTTATTTCGTTTTAGGTAACTTCTAGCTGCAAATATTTGTTGCAGTCTGTATATAGCAATGTAAACAAAAAATTATTGGCTGAAAAGCAATTTCAAAATGAAAATTGCATTTATAACTTTTGCGAATGCACTTGCTACAAGGACACAATCTACCCACAGCATACTTGTCGATGATCATTATGTTTTTTATACTTGTTACATTGTTTAGTGATTACTGTAATATATATTAAATAACTTTCTAACAAAAAACTGCATAAAAAACAGATTCGGTTTTTCGCTTATTATAAGAAATCTGTCAATAAATTGTGTTATTATAACGCATTAAAATTTGTTTTTTAATTAAGGATCTAAAGTGAATATCCCGTTTCCACCATAGAAAAAAATCAAGAGAGATTCAAAATGTTAATTGTATTATAACTGCTAATTCTGGGGGTTAAATCCTTATTTACAAATTATATGATTTGCAGGTTTAGTTCTTATGAGAACTGATTTCCCAATAACATTCAAAGAATAAACCACGAAATCAAAGTAAAGTTGATTACAAAGCACTAGTTTTATAAATACTATTGAAAAACTAGTAGTAGATACGCTAGACAATAATTTAATGTTAGTAGTTATTTTCGACAAGTTAACGGAAAACACTAAAACATTTTTACCAGAATGTCTCTTCATAATATTACACGTATTTAATATACTATTTGTTACAAAAATTGTATATTTCAAACAGAATTTCAATTATTAATTTATAATTGTAATTGGCCTATCCCTACTTATTTGGTTCGCAAAGAATTTTTTTTAAATTAAAATGTAATTATTAAGGCATTAATGCAATGTCTACTTACTATGAGAACGATACCTACTTTGTCCATGTTTTAATTAAATGTATATATGGGCAGAAATTAAACGTTCTACTGTTAGATTGGCCTGATAAAGTTGGAACAATAGCCAACGAAACGTAGCCACAATTACTACAGAGTTTTCTTTATGAGTTGTGCCAATCCTCCACATCTAAGAATCTATGGTCGCATAGAATCACTAACAATGCAATGTCTACGTTCAAATATGTTAATTGTATTTTGTTTTCGGATTATCGTACAAGCATTAAAGAAGAATTGGGTGGCCCAGTGTCATACTGAACGTAACCGTAATCCAAGAAAACGCTTTGAGGTGTTTATTTGTGACGCGAGTTTGGCGAGCAGTTTGTCTCAAGTGTATGTAACAAAGTTGTTGCAACCATTCCCACCACAGCCGACGGAAGAAGAACGAGAGTAGTCGTTTTTCAAACAAGATGGCGCCATGGCGCATACTTCACAATTTTCAATGTCATATGTCCACAAAACTTTTGGACAAGAACGTACGGTTTTCACAGATTTATGGCCTCTTAGATCGCCCTATGTGCGATTTTTATTTTGTGGGGTAACTTAAAGAGTAAAATCTACAGTAACAACCCGCATGTAATTAAGGAGTTAAAAACAAACATTCGCAATGCGGTTGTGAAAATCGCACCAAACGAATTGGCTAAAGTTGAAACGAGTTTATGGTGATCAATTTCAAGATTTTTGGGAACTAATTAGTGTTCTGTGTACTTACTATGAACGAGTGAATGTTCTGTATGTCGTTAATAAGTTGTTGGTACTGGCTTTATAGTTTGTTGAATTTGTAAACCGTTAAGAGTAGTAAAAATGGTTTCTTCTGAGTGTTAATATTAATAACCCTTCGCATTCGTCCGAAACGAAATTATACTTGAGAATTCCCGGAAAATCAAAAAAGGGAAGGAGTTGGCTCCCCTCGCTAAAAAACTTAATATCGAAAAGATCCTGAATGCCACGCCTTGCAACCCTTCGTCAATTTAGTATTTGAGCAACAGGTGAAAAAAAGTCCTCCGAGTAAAAAGAACCCAGTTCGACCACCGTGTCATCAAACAGAGTGAAGATGCAAGCAATATAAAAACACTTCTTGAAGCATAGAGTCTACTTTTTCTAACTGACTTATTAGAAATAGTCGTTTTGCACACAATTGTAGAAATCCAAAAAAGAGGTGAAGACCCGACTAAAGATTATTCAGAAACAAAATTGGTGGAATTGAAAGCACTTATTGAGATTATAATACAGCGGATTGAAAATATAAAACCATAACGATTTCATTAATTGTTAGAGCAACCGTGGTGCGCGGCCCCCCAGGAACCGCAAAGCTATTGGTAGGGGTCCGCGGCGCCTGTTAGCGTTCCTCGACTAGTTAAGGGACAATCTTGTATTTTTAATAATAAATTCAAATATCATCGGTTTGTTTTTATTTCTGAGGTTTTAAGTGAATGCGAAGAACGTTTTTAATATTACCCAATTTTATTCACAAAATTAAAATTTTATTGTTAATTCTCATCGTTTAATTCCATAATTTTTTTAATTTTTACTTTTTGGGGGATCAACCAAATTTTCTAAAAGTTTTTGAAAGTCCGTCGTAGTAGTAAAGGTAAAAACCACTGTGTTAGAGTATTTTCGTTTTGACCATATGACAACTAGAGTCGAACGTCAAAAATTGCATCAATTAGCACCTATAAAAGAAATTTGGGATATCTTTATTTGCAGTTACACGCGATACTATTCCCCATCCACTTACTGCACAATCGACTTCTCAATTTCCAAGGATGTTTTAGTTCAAAAGTCTACATACCGAGTAAACTACGTATGTAAAATTGTATCCATAAACAATGTGCAAACTTCATATATGATAAATGCGAAGGCCTATGTAAAACAGATTATATCCATCGCAGGTACCAAAATAGACAATTAATTTATCAAACGGGACAAAATACCACATGTAATAATTGGTTTATGTCCATCGATCTTGTTTGAAAAATGAAAACTGATTACAACCTGACTATAGTTGGTACTGTCTGAAAAAATAAATGCAAAATATCACAATTCTTCATGATAACAACGATTATGTTTATATACAAAAAACCGCAACAACCTTAGTATAATGTGCCAGTATTATAGTTATATCACGATGAAAAACAAATTATTTTGTTTTGGCATCGACATCACCCTAGACTACAAACTAAACAGCAAGGAAAACATTTTTGGTATGTTCTTATCAGAAAATAAAGGTTTGTATTACATAGATGTGACATCTAGATATGACCGCCATCGCGACCTATACAGCACCCATCCAAACATGTTCGGTATGTTCGCACACCTCAACATGGACATCAGTGTAAACATCGTACTAAGCAGAGAAGATAAATATCTTTAGTATGTTCGATCTCATCAGAAAGTAAAGGTTTATTTTACATGATGTGATATCCATGTCGCAACTGTGACTTAAGAGGATTGAGTAGCATGTGATTTCTGAAATTTAAATAAGCAGACATCTTACGTCTACATTCGGTATTTTCCCTAAAATACATATTCATCTGGCAACATTGCATCAAACATATGGTGTAGAAACAAACATAACCTGAACAACGGTTGGAATAACAGAAATTACAAAGAAAATATATTTGCTTTAATTTACTCTTTGTGAGATTTGACGTTCTAAATAAGACATCATTACAATTATTGTTTTGCATAAATTAAAAAATGTTACATTTTCTATATCTACAGTTTACAGTAAAAACTATTTACCATACTGTCTATTAAAGATTAAGTTACGCTGGTTTTCTTGTAACAACAAGGCAACGGCTAACACAGTTTCCCCGGAGAAGTCGCAGGCTTTTGATGCTAAATTATAGATTAAAGCTAAAAAAAGGCGCCAAGACGATGAAAGATTAATTTAGAGAGATATCGTCTAACTCTACCCGTAGCTGGAAAAGAACAAATAACACGACAGAAGTAATTACACAGAATACATATTTATTGTATCACAGAAGTAGCTGAAGAGGACGAAGATAGTACATAAGTATAGTTATATAAACGTTGCAAACAATATTACATGGGTTGATATCACAGGCCAAATATAAGTTACGCCCTTTGTCTGGGCAACACGTCGCACATCTACATGCCCTAATCGATCTAACTTTTACATTTAGCGACGGAATCACTATACTTTATTAAGTTAACTTTCAAGAATACGAAAATCAAAGTATCGAGAATCAAAGCGCACCCGATAAGTATGTGACACACAAGGTTTAATATTAATTGTGATTACAACCTAGTATGTAGGTGTGACCATTCCAATAATCAACATGACCAACGAAGTAAAATATCCAGTAGGGTGTTACATGCCAAAATTAACACAAAGTCACTGCCTGCAATGTAGTAACATAAACGGGGGTTGTGCCACTAGCTCAATGGAAAAGGGGTGGGTTTTATTTAAAATTCCGTGAAAAATTGGAAACGCGATCGTCGTAAAATTGAACTAGAACGGTAAAATAGTCAAATAATCGGTAAGGGCGCCAATCAAGGATTTCTATAAGGGTAGCTTTCAAACCCCTGATTACCTGAAAGCTCATCCGGTTGGTTACAACCCCAGAACTTACCTTGGGTTGTAACAATTCTGAAAAAACACTAAAACAAAAATTTACGTATGCGGGGGCTAAATGAATTAAAGCTCCTTACATTTTCCAATTTAACATTTATTGATTGAAAATTTAAAACAAAAACAAAATAAAATAACAAGTACTAATTGATATCAAATAAATTTGAATAAAAGAAAAGAAATAATCTTAAGCAAACAAGAATGAACAATTTACACACAAAACATTAATTAAAGTTTATAAAAAGAAATGCTACTACAATAGCGTTAACTCGACGTTTTCAAATATAATTAAATCTCAAGATCTTGACCGCATATTTATATCAAACAAATTAAATAACACAAAAAAAAACAATACAGTTTATAACATATATGTCCGAACTTTAATTCGAACTAAACAAAATATAGTTTATAAGTCGTTACATTATCATATATTCGAAATACGAATCACTTCTCAAACGCATCAAAACAAAGTTAATTTATATTAATTTCACGCAAACACTATACGTGTTCATTGAAATAATTAAATTTAACGTTAGTCGTAATTTCAATTGACTCAAAATTGAAAGCTTTTACTGCATTTTTAATCGCGGGTCACTGCACGATCAAACAACAAAATCGATAAATACCTTAATTCTTAATTGGTGACACCGGTTGAACTTCGGCCCAGTAGTTTTGAAAGCTACCACCTCGGATGGAATTCGGCTGCTCCCCAAACAATAGGTTACCAGTGGAAGATTTATTAATCCGCCCCCAAGGCGAAGGATGAGATTGCGAAACAAACTCACGCACAAATTCACGTAACGAAACATGCGATATTAATTTAGGCAAAACAGTGATCTTCATTAACCGTAATTACGAAAAAGGAAAGTTTAGTTTTCCACTTAAATTCACTGCACCATCTTCTTTTACTTCCACGGTAATTATTAGAAAAGGTGAATTATCACCTACGTTAACTACATTTTTATCACCGTCAACCAACTAACTTCGAACTCCTACTTCATTTACCAAAAACACATCTATATATCAACTTTTGTCGACTGCCCTTTCCACAAAGGCTGCGTTCGAAATCTCAAACACCAAAATACTCTCGCGAAGAAGTGCAATAAAGAGGCAAACAGTACTTATTACGTCATATTCATATAATTAGGACACAGCGTTTCGCTTGTACGTGAAAATGTCAATTTGACAAAATATTATATTACAAGAATTTAAACTGCCTAATAAATTAAGATAACGACTTAATTTTTTTCCACGTAATCTAAACGATTGACATAAAGAAATTCAAGTACAAATGTACTCGAACAAAGAACTTTTAACCAACTTAAAATAAACAAACGGCGAAAATAGATTTAATTACGATTATATCTCAGAAGGAAAACATAAATTACCACTGGAATTTTAAACAATCCAAGTGAAACATTCAATAAGCAAAAATCGCGAAATCAGATGGTTTACGGCGTAACAAAATACAAAACTTTATCAACAATTTACATTGTAACTCTGAATTAAAAATCGTAAAATAACTTATTAAACTCAATCCAAAATTACATTAAATGAAAATCGTCAATCCAAATACTGTGTCCGTTACCAAAAATTACTTAAACAACCAATCGATTTTAAACGATGGTTACACCTCCCCTACTTAAAGAGGGATTTCTTAAATCACTCTAAAAATAGACAAAACAACAACAAACGAAAACCCATAACCCAAAACAAAACCATAAACGATAAACGATAGAGCGGCAAAATAAACACAAAGATAATGTAACTACAACAAACGCAAAAATAAAACGAAACTAAGCCTATGGTTCTCGCGATCTCGCAATCATCGAGAACCCCTAACAAAACTAACGGAACGAAAACTAAACGATAGGAAGGGTAGCATATGTTTGGGTTCGACACAGATCACTCGATGCGGTACAGACGAAGAGGGCGCGCTGCGCTTCACGCGATCCGCGCATTGCGTTTTTCCCACAACGAAAGTCCACACCGAGCAATGGCACCTAGCCACAAACACTACAGAAATAAAAGATAAGGACAGACAAGATAGCAGAAGAAAGAAAAATGGAAATAAAAGAACCGTTGTTTAGTCGCCTCTTACGACAAGTGGTGTCCCCACTGTAGAGAAATATTCTTAGTCCGTCTCTACACGGAACCCAAAAACGAAACGAACTAACCTAAATAAACGAACAAGAAACTAAAACAAAAGAAAAAAAAATTCAAACGATAAAACCTATTTATCCCCAGTCGGGTTTAATTTTAAGTCCTTGGCGTTCCATATGCCTTTAGATGCTCCCGTGTCATCAGACAACTCATAGGTCTGATACGAAACTTTCCGTTTCACGTAGAACGGACCGATAAACTTAGGTGCCAGTTTGGCCGAGAAATATCGAGATGCATCAGAAAGGACATAATTCTTCCGCCACACTGTGTCTCCCACCTCAAAAGGTGCTGGACGACGACGTAAATCATAATAGTGTTTAGCGCGGACATAAGCGGCATTCAAGCGATTCTTAATGTCGACGTAAACTTCTCTAAACGCTGGGCCTCTTTCGGCCAAAAAGGTACGATCAGCAAAAGCTAGATCGTCGAAAGTGTGTCAGAATCGGTAGTTTTTCCATGACGTGATCCGTCGAGACAGATTTCACGTCCGAAATTAGCGAAACACGGCGTTAAGCCGGTGACTTCATGTACAGCGGTACGAATAGCACATGCTACTTTAGCAAGATACTTATCCCAGTGTCGATGGTTGTCTTCGATATATGACGATAGCATTGTCTTCATGACTCAGTTTGACTCTTTCAGTTGGATTCGCTTGTGGATGATAATTAGCGTTAAAAATAATTTTGGACTTATATGAGGAAACCATTTTCGTAAATTCTGAACTACGAAACTGCGTGCCGTTATCACACCAAAGATACTGAGGAACTCCAAACATTAAAAATAGCTCTTCTTCAAGACGTTTAGTAACGGCTCCTGCAGGAGCGGCACGTAACGGGAAAAATAAAACAAATTTCGAAAAATAATCGGCAACTACAAGGATATATGAATAACCACTCTTAGATCGCGGTAGCGCAATCAGCAAGATCGGTAGAGATCAACTGCAAGGTTTGTCCACAACAGGATGACGGGTCATAAGGCCAGCAGGACGTTTCTGTTCTGGCTTATGCGTGATACAAACTTTACAACCATTGATGTAACGAATGACGTCAGCCTTCATTTTGGGCCAGTAATAAAGCGGAACTATTCGTTCGAGAGTCTTGAAAATACCAAGGTGTCCAGCGGTAGGCTCATCGTGAAACTTTGACAATATTTCGAGTCGTTTAGACTTAGGCACAATTTCTCTCCAATTGTCATTCTCAGAACGAAGATCGGGATAGTCTACGGTAACATGCTTAAATAGCTTTCCGTTACTAATTTTCCACTGTGGAAAAGCGTTAGGTTTTGAACGTACACGTTCCATAAGTTTCGATAACCATTTGTCCGAAGACTTAGGTTCGGTAATGTCACAATCGGTAGTAATATTGTCGATAGCTGGTACTGAACGAGATAGTGCGTCGGGTACGACATGATCCTTTCCTTTACGATGAATGATCGTAAAATCAAATTGCTGAAGTCTAACAGCCCATCGTGCTAGACGACCGGTAGGTTCCTTTAAATTGTGTAACCAGACTAATGATGCGTGATCGGTAACTACAGTGAAAGTTGTTCCTTCAAGATAAGGGCGTAATTTTTCAATAGACCAAAGGACAGCCAAACACTCCTTTTCGGTAGTTGAATACTTGCGTTCACACTTTGTGAGCGACCTACTATTATAACAAATAACACGTTCTTCACCGTCGATAAACTGTGTAAGAACTGAACCAAGACCAAAATCAGAAGCGTCAGTTTGAACTGTAAACGGAACATTAAAATCAGGGCAAGACAAAATAGGTGCGGAAATTAAACAATTCTTAATAATTTGAAAGGCTTCATCACAATCACTAGTCCAATTAAAGCTGGAATTCTTCTTTAACAGAGACGTCAATGGAGCGATAATTGTCGAAAAATTTGGTACAAATCGGCGATACCACGAGGCCATGCCTATAATTCTTCTCACTTCAGCGACACCAGTGGGAACTGGAATACGCAAAATTGCATCAACCTTTTCCGGGTCAACCGACAAACCAGTAGAATTGACGATAAAACCAAGATACTTAAGTTCAGGTTTACAAAAATGACATTTGTCTTTACTTAGCATCAAATTAGCCTCTCTAAGGCGACGAAGAACTTCAGTTAACACTTCCATGTGTTTCTCGAAGGAAGGAGCGCAAATAATGACGTCATCTAAATAAACAAAAACGTAAGGCTCTAATTCGGGACCTAAAACTCGATCAATCAACCTCTGCCAAGAAGCTGGTGCGTTAGCTAAACCAAACGGTAAACGCGTGAATTGGAATAACCCACGGTTCGGAACTGTAAAAGCGGTATACTGCTTAGACTCTTCGCTTAAAGGAATCTGCCAATAAGCGGACTTAATGTCGAGAGATGAAATAAACTTAGCATCACGAAGACGATCCAAAAAAGACGAAACGTAAGGGAAAGGATAAGCGTCCTTTTCGGTAACTGTTGACTTTTCTAAAGTCCACGCAAAAACGATACGAGTTGTCCTTCTTCTTCACCAATAAGATCGGGCTCGACCAAGCGCTGTTTGATTTTTCTACAACGCCTAACTTTAACATTTTCTCTAATTCCAGATCGATTTGTTTCTGGATAAACGGCGAAACTCGGTAATATCGTTGCTTAATTGGTTCGGAAGTAGTCTTGATCTGATGTTCGATCAAGTTGGTGCATCCAAAACTTTCATTCGAAGAAGAAAAATGATTACTAACTAAATTATCTAACCGATTGAGCTGTTCTGAGGAAAGATCGAGACGAGACTTAATAACTGAATCTTTATCTTCCAATTGTGAAATGGTGTCCATATTTTCGAAACGCCACTCACCTTTTCTAAGATCAGGAACGATACCTGCTTGTTTCCAAAAATCAACTCCTAAAATTAAATTATGCGGAACGTCAGGAACAACTAAAACTTCCAAAACAACAATTTTTCCTTTAATTTCGATTGGGACGAGAAGTGAACCTAAACTTTGTACTGATTTACCATTAGCTACAATACAATTAACTTTAACTGACTTATTTAACTTTAAACCTAATTGACTAAAAATTTCCCAACCCTTAGAACCAACAATAGTGCGAGAAGCGCCACTATCTAATAAACTCAAAACTTCGTGACCAAAAACTTTAACGTAGACAAAAGGTCTTTCGTCAGACTCAGCAGACTCTAAAACATAATCTAACACGACTTTATTTTTATCAAAACTCTTTTTCTTCGAAGAATGTAAACTATTAAAATAGACAGCCGATTTAACTTTGACCTCAGACGTCACTAAACGGCTTCTTAGTACGTCCTTTACTCGTTTCCCGAACACTTAGAACAAGTGCGGACCGTAACGTTAGATTTTCCACAACGATAACAAAATAAACCTTTCTTAGGTTCTTTGCAAGAAGCAGCTCGATGGTTAGGCTTCCTACAATTCCAACATAATTGCGGACTACTTCGATTAGAAGAAGCAGGCGCATTAACGATAGCTAACCTTCTTGAAGAAGGTGCGATACTAGAAGACGGTAGTCGTGAATTTTGTCTAACAGGTGGTGTAGATTTTTCACCACTACTAACGTTATTTGAAGAACGAGAAACTGCAATGTCCTTAACTTGAGATGTAACATAAGCGAGATCAGGCTCCATGTCCTGCTTTCTACGAGATGGAGGCGTGTAAGCTTCAATAGCTTGCATGCGGTCCTCGATAATACGACCAAATTTAATTAACTCCTCAATTGAAGTAACCGACGACAAACCAAGCTGAGTTTGATAAACGGGAGAAATATTTCTTAATAAAATCTTTAACTGCTTTTCTTCAGAAAAAGGCTCATCGAGACGTGAAAACATGTTGCGAATAATTGCAACGTATATACCCATAGGTTCATCATTAGCTTGAGTGCGACGCTTAATTTCTTCAATAAGACGCTCGTCATAATCGGTAGGCTGAAATTGTTCACGCAAAAACTTAACTAAGTCTTCCCAAGAATTAACTGAATTACGAATGGACCTAACAAAAATCAAAAAAAAAAACCTGTAAAAAGATCAGTACACTCCAAAAATAACTGATGACTTGAAACGTTACGCGATAATTGAAGTTCGGCAACTCGTTCTAAAAATGCATTCAATGAAATTGACTTTGCGTCACCAGAAAACTTTAAGTTCCATTTCGAAACTGAAACACTCTTAACATGACTAATAAAATTTGGACTAACAGCAGAAGACGTCGGTAAAGCGTTATCAACTACAGAAGGTTGAACGACAGGTTCGATGACTTCATCGGCGGAAGTAGACGGAATAGAAACAACAATTTGCTTATCCAAAAGTTCATACTGCGAAATTAAAACAACTAAATCTTTTAAAAACTCATCTTTAACTTGTGAATCGTCACCTTGAACAGGAATTGAATTGCCAATACGGTTTAACAAATATTTAATTTTGGTTTCAATTGTAGAAGAAATTTTTGTAGTTGGAGTAATTTTCAATGAATCTATTAATTTTCTAAGCTCATCGATACCTTCACGAATCGCTAATTTATCTGCATTAAAATCGAACGGATACACGGGACGAGATATCTTTCCGGTGGCTTCTTCAATAAGAAAATTCTTGAGTAAACCTCGTAATACGACAACACCTAAAGATGCATCACCACCTCTAATCAAAATTTCATAACGTAATTCGTTATGCGATAAACGATCAACAATCAATTTGTAACCCATTTTAAAATGAAATTACAAAACGGTAAAATCTTCCAAAAATCAAGAAACTTAACAGGCAAACTAAAATTCGAAAAAGGCCACACGCTGGAGACGCCAAATTATTTATGTTACATGCCAAAATTAACACAAAGTCACTGCCTGCAATGTAGTAACATAAACGGGGGTTGTGCCACTAGCTCAATGGAAAAGGGGTGGGTTTTATTTAAAATTCCGTGAAAAATTGGAAACGCGATCGTCGTAAACATGGAACTAGAACGGTAAAATAGTCAAATAATCGGTAAGGGCGCCAATCAACGATTTCTATATGGGTAGCTTTCAAACCCCTGATTACCTGAAAGCTCATCCGGTTGGTTTACAACCCCAGAACTTACAGGGTTGTACCAATTCTGAAAAACACTAAAACAAAAATTTACGTATGCGGCGGCTAAATGAATAAAAGCTCTTTACATTTTACAATTTAACATTTATTGATTGAAAATTTAAAACAAAAACAAAATAAAATAACAAGTACTAATTGATATCAAATAAATTTGAATAAAAGAAAAGAAATAATCTTAAGCAAACAAGAATGAACAATTTACACACAAAACATTAATTAAAGTTTATAAAAAGAAATGCTACTACAATAGCGTTAACTCGACGTTTTCAAATATAATTAAATCTCAAGATCTTGACCGCATATTTATATCAAACAAATTAAATAACACAAAAAAAAAAACAATACAGTTTATAACATATATGTCCGAACTTTAATTCGAACTAAACAAAATATAGTTTATAAGTCGTTACATTATCATATATTCGAAATACGAATCACTTCTCAAACGCATCAAAACAAAGTTAATTTATATTAATTTCACGCAAACACTATACGTGTTCATTGAAATAATTAAATTTAACGTTAGTCGTAATTTCAATTGACTCAAAATTGAAAGCTTTTACTGCATTTTTAATCGCGGGTCACTGCACGATCAAACAACAAAATCGATAAATACCTTAATTCTTAATTGGTGACACCGGTTGAACTTCGGCCCAGTAGTTTTAAGCTACCACCTCGGATGGAATTCGGCTGCTCCCCAAATAATAGGTTACCAGTGGAAGATTTATTAATCCGCCCCAAGGCGAAGGATGAGATTGCGAAACAAACTCACGCACAAATTCACGTAACGAAACATGCGATATTAATTTAGGCAAAACAGTGATCTTCATTAACCGTAATTACGAAAAAGGAAAGTTTAGTTTTCCACTTAAATTCACTGCACCATCTTCTTTTACTTCCACGGTAATTATTAGAAAAGGTGAATTATCACCTACGTTAACTACATTTTTATCACCGTCAACCAACTAACTTCGAACTCCTACTTCATTTACCAAAAACACATCTATATATCAACTTTTGTCGACTGCCCTTTCCACAAAGGCTGCGTTCGAAATCTCAAACACCAAAATACTCTCGCGAAGAAGTGCAATAAAGAGGCAAACAGTACTTATTACGTCATATTCATATAATTAGGACACAGCGTTTCGCTTGTACGTGAAAATGTCAATTTGACAAAATATTATATTACAAGAATTTAAACTGCCTAATAAATTAAGATAACGACTTAATTTTTCCACGTAATCTAAACGATTGACATAAAGAAATTCAAGTACAAATGTACTCGAACAAAGAACTTTTAACCAACTTAAAATAAACAAACGGCGAAAATAGATTTAATTACGATTATATCTCAGAAGGAAAACATAAATTACCACTGGAATTTTTCAACAATCCAAGTGAAACATTCAATAAGCAAAATCGCGAAATCAGATGGTTTACAGCGTAACAAAATACAAAACTTTATCAACAATTTACATTGTAACTCTGAATTAAAAATCGTAAAATAACTTATTAAACTCAATCCAAAATTACATTAAATGAAAATCGTCAATCCAAATACTGTGTCCGTTACCAAAAATTACTTAAACAACCAATCGATTTTAAACGATGGTTACAAGGGGATTAGCTAATTTCGTACCAGTCTGACCTAAAACGTAAAATGCAATTTGACACAAACGTACATACTGTGTTAGCATAAGTAATTTGATTTATTGCATATAATATTTGACGTAAAAGAATGCGCCGAGATTCCTTCTAATTAACTTGGCACTTGTGTAAGTATTTCTTCCCATATAGTGATGTACAACCCCTTAGCCTTTAGCGACTTCACGTCATCAAAACTTTTCGACAAGCAGGTGTTTTACCAACGTCACTGATAAGATTACAGATAGAGGGATCGGACCCGCTAAAGAATTAATTTAAGCCCTCAATACAAAAAACGTTAATAAAAACGTCAATAATACGCAAAATCCGCTCATATCTTCACGTGGATTGCCGTGAAACAATTCAATAATGAAAACCTTGCTGGGCCAGAGAGACCGCTAAAACCGCAAAACGTTAACAAGAAACAAATTCGTTTTGACAGCCTGCTACGAAAAAAAAGATGAAGCATGTCGAGTATAAAAATTTTTTCAAATATTTGTTCCTCGCTTTCACACATTCTAGCTCGATTTCCCAACATAACTTTGTCGCAACAATAGTCTTTCACCTTATTTAGATTGGCGTGCCTCAACACTTTTCATTAACGCTACTTTATGCGGTCTGCTTAAAAACATCCTTTTTAAAACTAGCTTGAGCTTTTGAATGGTACCACTTTAATGTGGCATCTTTAAATTTTAAAACTGCAATCATATTCATCCTCGAATCCTCTATATTGTGTAATTGCTGAGTTTTGTCAAACGTGCAAAACCCATGATTCGGCGTCTATATTGTTACTATGGCCACTAAAATCAGGAATTAACTTACATGCTTCTTTGTTTGAAATGCTGGTTTTGGCAGATCGTGGATTCTGCTGATTAAATGAAATTATAGCGGCAACAGTTGTTTCAATAATGTCTTCAACACGCATTTGAATGGATTCCGTTGGTACATGAGGATTAGATATGGCTGATTTCAAAACGTGGTCAAAATAATCTTAAATTATTATTAAATCACTCGATGAATTGTAGATCTGTATCCCACTTCTAATTCTGTAGAAGGCGCTTTCGTTTTAAATCTATTTATTTTAATAACTACACTACAAAAACATATAATACTTGCAAAACATAGAAATGTTTAAAACTTAGAAAATTTGAAAAAAGTTGATCAGAATACATAAATAGATCACGTCACCGGATGAGCATCCTGTATATAATACTTTTTCAGTGCGCGTTAGCAACCTCAAATAAAATAAGTAAGTACTGCCAACTTAAATACAACGACCTACAGTAGATATATTATATTTATTATAATGCCTAGTAGTACCAAGTTTTACATTAAAACGGAATATAAAAAAAACACATTTCGTTAGTATACAACGTAGCTTAAAATCATTCTTTAAAACGCAGTTTAATTTTTATAGTTTAGATAAGAGCAACTTATTTAATTTTATAATGTTTTGTCGTATTTTTGAGGAATAAAACTTGAATATTTATTATGCCAAACAAAAAAATTCGCGGTGTTCTACTTTGAATAAGGTACTTTGTAGCAAGTAAATCCCGTTTTATGAACACCTGGTAAAAGAAATCTCAGTAAAACAAAAACAAACAGATATATAGTAAGTAACTGTGAATAAATTAAATGATAATTACGATAAAAATAATAAAGTATGATAATCGTTCTTATCAATGGCTCTTACGAAAAAGTTACATATTCATTGTATGCGGATGCAGTTTCTTAGAAAATACTTTTCAAATATAAAAACTGATGTACAGAGTCAAGTAGTTTTTTAGACAAAACCTGAATTTACTCAAAAAAATAATAAAAGAAAATAGTTTCAAAAAAATAATACTAAAAGGTTTGGCAAACCTAAAGAATATCGTGACAAACGTTTTATCGCATTACACGCAGAAACAACTAATGGATTCTTTGAGAGAGGTTGCTATTTCATTCAAAATCAAATAACTTAGATTATCCCGGTGAAATACATCAAGACGTATTTATGATTGGGTTGACATATAAGCCAATTTCCAATTAGAAGAAGTATCATTAATTATAATAGATAATGTCCCTCACAAGGTACTACCAA
Source organism: Aquatica leii (assembly GCA_035610365.1). Classification (NCBI taxonomy): domain Eukaryota; kingdom Metazoa; phylum Arthropoda; class Insecta; order Coleoptera; family Lampyridae; genus Aquatica; species Aquatica leii. Next base: position 57,080,699 of record CM069432.1, read on the forward strand.
CTTTTTATAGTAGTGATGGCCAAAATCGGTCTTGGTCTTGCAAATCTTGCTAGACCAAGAATACGATAACAACGCCATTAGCAAGACAAAAGCCAAGACTCAAGGTTGCAAGACCAAGACTAGATGAAGGACTAGGTATGAAAGGTATCGGCAAAAACAAGACTATCTTGTACTGTATATTTATTCCATGTTTTCCCAAAAAAATTATTGCATGTATAGCTGAAAGCAAAAAGTTTTTTGAAAAAGGATTGTTTTGACTTTAGTAAAATGATGTTTGTTTGAAAAATACAATTGTAACTAATAAGTAACCGTAACCACTATAATCATCTTAAATCAAATATTTACTTAAACCAAATAAAACTATTTGAAATTTGACTAAAATGTAATTGAATTGAAATAAATTATGTCAAGAAAGCATTTTATAATTAGGTTGTACAATAAAACAAATTTAGTTTTCCAGAAGAAGAAAGTTTACAGTAAATTTCATTTAAAAAAACCGATATTCTAAATTTTAAATAAAACATATGTACCAATAAAATATTAATTCTCATCGATTCCTAAATTGCAAAGACGCTGTTACGAGTTTCAGCAACATTAGCTTATTTGAATTAATTTAATATTTTTTGAGTTCATCGAATATAAACTCTTCACATTTCTGTGATCTAATAAATGTATATACAAGTAATAAAATAACTCTTAAAATTTATAGTCATGGAAAAAATCAATTGAATATGAACGTCAATATGAAAAATTATGTATTAAACGAATAAACATACATGTTTTTCTTATGTGTCTACATAAATAATAAAACAGTCTTAATTATTTCTATTTTTGAATTTTGAAATATTTAATATTTGGTATTTCGTAAAAATTTTGCGAAATCATTGGTTCTCGTGAAAGCCGACCAATTAACTAAGTAATTCGAGCAATTATTTCTCTATCTTGTCGATCCTTCTTTACATAGCCTAACTTATTATAATTTATATAAATGTCGTGATAGAAATAACTGCACAAAATTGCCACTGTCTCAACTGTAATGTAAACGTCTTAATTTTTATATATTTTTTTCACGGATATTTTACTATTGAAATCCTTAACATTACAAGGTATATTATCTTAAGTAAATGATTGATTGATTAATATGGATACAAATTTTTGAAGATAAACTTACTTAGTTGTAGTTGTTTATTTTGTTTTAACTATTCAACAACACTTCAGTTATGTATCTAATCTCATATTTTTTACAAGTCTAAGTTTATTTGTGTATAAAATAATTACTTACATTCACATTTAACTTAATTTTAGTTGAGTTCATATATGTTTATTTTGTTTTTATGTCCAAACTAAAAATGGGAATAAAAATTAATTTATTTTTTTTAACTTTTTTTTGTAATTGTAAGCTGAATTGATTAACGCAGCAAAAAAAATTATAAAAAAAAACTAAAGCACTAATAAGAATGATAAATTATTATATTCATTACTATACACAATCAAACCATGAAAAATTATCTACGCCTTTATCATACTTGCGCATTTTATAAAAGCAATTTCTCCTTTACACACCCACCAGGAATCCGCAGATTGCTCAAGTCTCTATTGAATTTAATATAAATTTCAAAACTTCCAATTAAAATGGTTTAACGTTTAGTTTATAGTCATATTTAACATTTCTGTATTCCTAGAGAACGGAAATAACGAAAACAAATGTTACTAATAAGCAATGAAAAACACACGTTAAATTTAAAGTAAAATAAAAAAACAGTCATTATAAATACGATATAATACACGAAAAATAAAAATCCATTATTAACTCTTAGTATATCGACTATTACATGCGTTCAAAATCTATCATAATAGAAAATACATCAAAAAAGATTATGATAAAAAAATCATTTTTAAATAACTGTACAAGACAGCAAAAAAAGAAACTTTAGCTATAAATAGAAACTAAAAAGTAGTTTTTTAAAATTGAAATTAAAAAAAATTAATTTTATTTTAAAAACAACGTGGCACTGTAAGGTAACTGGAAATAATTCAACATTCAAAAGAAATTATCTAAAACCATTTGTAAGCGTTCGGTATGTTGATGAAGCGTTCCCGAAATATTTGGAACCTTTGAGACCATTGTCAAAAGAGGTGTCACGTTCTACATCCTGATAGAGTAAAAATAATAGTTTAAAAAAAACTAAAAAAACACGCTTTTATAGCTAACCGAACTAAAAACTAGAATATAATTTTTAATTACAAAGAGTTTATAATACAGTAGTAGAAGGTCGAACAATAAATCATATTTTGTCACCTCAAAAAAAAATTATAATAAAATTTAAGTTATTAACAGAATAATTCAATTCAGAGTAAAAAGCGTGGGGTGCTTGATATATTAAATGTTACAATCATTCTATTGGCAACTATCTATGAGAGGAGAGTTATGAAAATGTAGTAAAATGCACCCCACGCTTTTTATATTATCTATTTTAATTCATATTCATTATTTCCATTTCAGTCGGTAAGACTTTGTGATTATACATTTTTTGATCCTTCGTAATTTAATTCCTTCTTTATCGACTATAAATTCAAGGTCGTGTTGTTTATTAAATTTTGTTCCGTAAAATCAAGAAATTGAAATTTCTGTCCTGATTATTTTTTGTAAATAAGAAGCCTTTTTCTGAATCAATTATTAATATATTATGAATAGTATAAATAATAGTATCTGTTTATTAGACTCGCCAGAAACCGGTGAAAATTAAGCTCAAAGATTCCGTTACATAGATAGATACATACAACTTAAGCTTATAAAAATGTGTTAAAAATATGAAAGGTATCCGTAGGAAGTTGGAGTCTAGTCTAGTTAAAAGTCGGAAGTATTAAGAATACTATGTCGGTCTAAATAAATAAAGTGTTTAACGCGTGTGGCGTGTCATCAGGCGTCGATAAATAAAAGTGGAAGTTATCCGCAGACATTATTTATAAATATCCAGTGATAGAAATTACTTGTAAGTTGTTTTTCTCAAATATCCTTACATTTTATGAATGTTAGTTAGTGTATTAGAAATTAATTTTAAAATTTGTTACAGCAAGACCACACAATTACAAAAAAACTGAACTAACCAGTAATGCACAAATAGATTTGCTGTGCTATTGTTTTGTTTATGAATTAATGGCCAGCTTCTCAGTAAAAAAAAATATTTTAAAGTTCATAAATACTGCAAATTGTCATTTGCACACCCAAAAGCATTTAAAATATTTTGATTAAAAACAACGTAATTCGGATGAATTCTTAAAAAATGCAAGTTGCTTTAATGATATCTCTACTTCAGCGTACATCACGATGCTTATGCATGTTTCAAACCACACGTTCATTACATAAGCAGTTTTTTTTATTAACCTATAAATAATTGTTTACCAGGACCATTTTACGATATATCAAATTTAAACCAACAGAATAAAATATCAAAACGTTATCAGACTACTTGACGCTTTAACGCTATTAGAGAAATTTTAATAGTAATTACATATCTAATTTAAATAAACTGACACGTACGTATAAAATTAATTCATTTTCAAGCTATTTAATAATTAATTTATCTGTAAATGAACACAGAAAATAAACTTTGTACATGTGAATATGATACCATAAAGAGCTTAAAGTGCTTTAAGCAATACATGTTTATCTGTGAAACAAATTATTCTATATTTACAGAACTGACAACTTAAAAATAACTTAAATTAATATCGAGCAATTTAATGAGGAATTAAATATTAAAAGAAGATACTAAACGTTGTATAATTTAAATAATTAAAGGCATTTATTTAAGCAGCAGAAATTTTGTAAAGCTTTGACAAGAGTAAAGAAGCACGTGACGACTTTTGAAACACGATTACGATTAGTTTAACCACAAACCTCGCATAATATATATGTTATGACAAACAAAAATATGTAATTTGTAAAACCGTGCACACATGAAACAACACTAGTCAAAAAATAAGTAAATTCAGGACATTTTTATGTATAATTTGTAGTCCTTTAATTACCGCCAGGGGTGGATGGGCCCAGAGGGAAAAAGGGAATTTTCCCCCTGGGCCGGTAAAATTTTTCAATATTGGGCCGGTAGAATATAAAACCACAGTCTTATTTTAAAATAGAATTATTATTTTACACGACAGAAAAATTGATGTCATGACATTCTGTCTTTGACGATAACATAACGATGGCAGGGTAATTCAAAACTATAATACTTTATCGCATTGTCGGCATCCTGTGTAAGTGAATAAATGATATAGGATAATATCTCAGTTTAGTCATTGCATAAAGAAGTGTTTAGTTCAATACAGCATCTTTACTTGAAATTAGATACTTTTATTTAACTTGTATAACTTTTACTTTTTATTTATTTTACTTATCTGTGATATAGGATATTAAGTAGTCCTTTTTTCATTTATAGTTAGTTAGACAGTAATCAGTATGAATAGTTTTCTGTAATACGTTAAATATTTTTCAGCTAAACTTGTGAAAATATTTAAATTTGCATGTTATGCGATAAATTTGGTTTTAAAGAAAAAAGATAATTAATTGGTTTTAGCACTCGTTTTTATTGAAAAAGATTTGTTGAACAATTGATCAGTGTAGTTTGTTTACTGTTTTTTGTGCATTGCGCAAATTTATCGAGCAGTTTTTATATTATTATTATTATTATTATACAAAGAACCATAATTTGGCAAAATGATTTCGTTGAATTCAAATTCAAAACGTAAGGGAGGTGCAGAAAAACAAAGAGACAAAAAAAACAAACGTTGACAGATCAAGCAACAAAATGTGGCAAGTTGGAACGTTTTTTTAAGAAAAAAGATTCTGTTTCTGATGCAGAGACTAAAGAAGATTCCGATGACGACAACACCTCTATAAGAAACGTAAGTACTGCACACTGCACAACGCCATTGTCCCATGTGCTCCCAATAATCTTATTCTGAATCTCAAGTAGGTACCATTTATCAGAATTCCGACTAAATTTTGGCTACCACGACGTTTATTTGATTAAAATTGTATTCCTCTCTCTGCTCTCATTAAAAAAAACTCGCAATGGTCGTTGACTTTTGACTGGAATTTTTCTAGGAATAAATCCGAACATCATTTTTCTTTTTATGCGTAATATGTTCTACTTTCCTAACACAATAATTCCAAAAACAGTCATTCTTGGAATGGTGTCATCACAATTCGGGCCTAAATGTCTTTAGTTTAGATCCTAATCGAGATGACACCAGGTCACCAGTTCATAGAGCTTCTTAACTTCTCAGTACCTTCCTAATATCTTAGCAATCGCTACAAGAACTTCCGAAATTGCAAGAACTACTGGATGATATTGATGAGACGCCTGCCAGTTATTCAAGAACATGTCAAGCAGTTCCAGAAGTTTCCAATCTTGATTTCAATACCTACGACTATTTTAAAAGACCAACACCAACTAAGATAAATATTTTCTTTAAAAATCAGCCTCAGGTACCTAAACCAAATACTGTTAAAAAGTTTAGCATACAAAAATCTTTCAAGAGAAACAATGAAACGGGCAGAAAATGGTTGACATACATTGATAAGAAAGAAGCTTTGTTTTGTACTGTGTGTTTAGCGTTTGCGAGACAAGTTTATTTATACTCGGTATGTCAGACTGGAATCATACATACCAAAAGATTGAACAACATGAAAAATCTGCTATGCATGGAAAATGTTCTGAATCATAATTTATGCACACACATGACAAAACCATCGAGATTTATTGTTTTCTAGTCAGTTGGATTTAAAGAACAAACAAGTCATGAAAAAACGCCAAGTACTAGATCGAGTGATAAATGTGGTCAAGCTAATCGGAAAGAGAGGTCTTAGTTACCGAAGAAATGAAAATGAAGCAGCATATTCCCTACTCGATAAAACCTTGGACCATGGTACGTTTTTGGAAATCATCATATGTTGCTGTGCAAATATGATATCGTATTGAAAGAACATGTAGACAGAGTGGCAGCGCAGAGTCAACAAATCCACAATAAAGATCATAAACATCGAGCAGGTTTTTTTGTAACTCTTCTATCCAAAACGTCAATCAACTCCATAATCATGATCTTGAGCAAAATGTTGAAAATGCAAATTAATTCTTTGGAAGTGAATAATGCAAATATGTATTCAATCGAAATCGACACAACCCAAGATATCTCCGTTGAAGATCAGTGTTCAACATTGTAAGGTAGATTTATAACTGACGTAAAACTGTTTTAGTTTCATGCTTTTATTTTAATCTTTTTTATACTTCTTTCCAATTTCCATGTCAATCATTTTTTTCTAGGTATGTTTGCGATGATGCAGTTCGTGAAAAACTTCTTTTCGTTGTACCGTGCCACAATACAACAGGGGAAGGTTTTTTTAATCTTTTGGTAAATGAATTGCAGAAAAATAACCTGGATATAAAAAGTTGCGTAGCAGATTCGACAGATGGTGCAACCAATATACAAGGCGAGTACAAATATTTAGTAGCAAAGATGAGTAATGAAAATTCCAATCACATTCATATTTGGTGTTATAATCGTATATTGAATTTAGTTCTTACTGATGTCTTGAAAGGACATATCAAATCGGCATCTTTCTTTGCTCTGCTTAATTCAGTTGGAGTATTCTTTAAAGAATCACACCAGCGAATGGATATTTGGAATTATGTTTCCAATGTTGTTAAACGCAGAAAGCTTCAAATGATCGGTGAAACACGTTGGTGGGCAAAAGAAACTGCCTTGAACAAATTATTTGGATATTACGGCAACCCAGAGTCCAGTTTATATGTAAAGGTTTTAGAGGCATTACAAGTGATCGAAAGGAGTCACAAAATAAATCCCGATGTTAGAACAAAAGCTAGTAGCTTGAAAAATAACCTCTTAACCCAAGCAACACATTGGTATAAAAAACGTCTAAATGTCCGGCTAATAGACGTTTATTAGACATTAAAACGTTTTTAAACGCGTTATTAACGTTTATTAGACGGACATTTAGACGTTTTTTGTACCAATGTGTTGTTTGGGAAGATATGAAAATCTTTTGCTCGCTCATATTTTTTGAAGAAAATTTCAAATGTAACGGTCTGGTGGAACTCAGCTAATTGAAATTCAGAGAGATGCAGAAAACACAAAAAAAGCGACGGACACATTTGTAGAATGGGCAAATGAACAGCTTGATGTAAACGAAGACTGCAGTACACTAAAAATTGAACAATCCTTGCCCGTTCACAGAAAAAGACGTGTGAAAAAATGTATGACGAAAACACAACAGATGAGAAGCCAACTGACCCTTTTGACTGCTTCGAGATTTAAACTTATAACTTTCTCTTAGATGAAGTGATTGAATCCATGAAACGACGCTTTTCAAAGAACAATAATTTGTGCATGAACCTCTATTTTTTGGATCATTTAGAAGCCTTTATGTTGATGAGCACAGAAAAAGCGAATTTGAGTACAATTGATAACAAAAATGTTATTAATGATTTCGCTGAGACGTCTCCACTAATGAAAAAGTTGATGTTTTAGATTTTCATTTTTATTACTAATTTTTTGGGTTTGTTTCTGTAAGTAAGGTTTAGTTCATTTTTGTAGTTTATTTCTTCATTTAATAATAATAATAATAATAATCATAATAATAACTAATTTATTGTGTAAAACAGAAATTTAAAAAAAATTACACAAACGTATAGGGTTCACGATGAAGTAGGTAGATTTTCAACATTCCCATGTTTCTTATTAATTTTTTAGCAAGTTTTGGAATTTTATACCAATTTACATATGGGATGTCCTTACCTAAATAAAAAGAAACTCTTTTTTTCTGTTTCAATATTTTTACCAAAGTAACAATATTTGTAACTATTACTGATGAAAAACACTTATTATTATCGACATTATTACCTACTATTAATCTAAAACTTTTTGGCCTGCATCAATATTTTCTTTGGGCCGCTTCCTCTATTTCCCAGGCCGGTTTAGGTTACCCCATCCACCCCTGATTACCGCCCAGGATTACCCAAATGTTTCATAGAAGATTATTAGTCTTACCATACTATTTTTCTATTTACAGCACTTGAAAGAAAGAAAAATTAAATCACCTTGTTAATCGTAATTGAAAAACAAAAACTAGCATGGTTTTTACCTGTTTAAAATTCGCTAAAGTAATTTTTATTTTAGTTACAGTATACAAACGCAGATTTGATTTTTAATGAATACAATTTCTATCTTGCTAGTCCTTCTTAATCTTAAACTTAACTGCCTAATACTAAAACTACTTTATGTGCTTTCTTAGGGCGACGTTTGGTGGATCTCGAGTGTCCACTTCATCAGACCAAGTAAATTTAATAAAAGAAAACCAACATAAAAGAAAAGGCAGTGACAATTAGGTAAAAGAATCAAACTATCGTAACTTTTTTAACAAACACTACGTAATAGTTAATGGACAATTACTTACGGAAAACAATTAACAAACAGGGTGGTCCTCAAACAACCTCATTATATAAAAACTAATAAATAACGAACTAAACTACGACACTAACATTACAAATTAAGATCGTGTGATGCAAAATTCATAGCACTGACTACAAGATCAGGAAATTTTAGTGATTAGATTATTATACACTGTACTAAGATTGTTAGTATTAGTGTTAAAATTCACATTGCTTTTATGTTTTATAATGAATATCATGTCTCCGATTAATCTTTTATTAAATTTTGGTTCCAGTATCGTAGGATTACTAAAATCAAAATTGTGATGCATATTAATATGGTGAAGAGCAAGAGCTGATTCTTCTTTTTTATGTTTACAATCATATTGTTGATTTTTAATTAAATTTACAGTGTTTTGTTTTGTTTGGCCAATATAACATTTACTGCAATTAATACAATCAATTTTATATATAACGTTAAGTTTGTCAAATAACTTGGTCTGCACTGTTTTTAAAATCGGAATGCGTTTCTTAGTGAGACCAGAAACGTTAATGATTTTAATGTATTTACATAATGAATTAACTTTGTTTAGACGGTGATGGTGTACTGTTAGTAGTGGTAGTATGGAATAAAATTTTATTTATCAGGTTAATGAGATAACTGTTGTATTCAAGCATGTTTTTTAGAATGTTAAAATTTATAATATAAAATTGAAGACTACTTAACATTACGATTTTGTTTTTAAGAGCTTCAATAATGTTTACTTTTTGATGGTGACCATGTTTAGAGAGGTAGTTGATGGTACGGTTAGATGCTATGGGTTTAGTAAACCAATCGAGTTATTATAGAATTATCATGCTTAATTAACCTGATGTCTAAAAATGGTAACGGCCTTAGTTTTCGATTACCTAGGTAAAACATAGATATGAGTCAAAACTCTTGAAAATATTTGAAGTGTTCATTCCTTTATGTTTAGGAATGCAGATGATGACATCATCTACATAACATAACATAAAAACAACAATTATCCGAAGAACATAATAAATAAAATTTTATTCCACACTAACACTACCAACGGTATACCATCACTATCTAACCAAGCTAATTCTTTACGTAAATATACTAAAATCATTAACGTTCTTGTTCTCACTAATTTTAAAAACATTTGACCTTAAAATAGCGACATATAAGAAGAATACTGTATATATAACATCATTTATTCCAATATTAAAGAGCAGATCAAATTATTTCACAAACATTACGTTATATATAAAATTGATTGTATTAAATGTTATATTGGCCAAACAAAACAAAACACTGTAAATTTAATTAAAAATCAACAATATGATTGTAAACATAAAAAAGAAGAATCAGCTCTTGCTCTTCACCATATTAATATGCATCACAATTCTGATAAAACGGCCAATACAATTAAGAATCATCGATATGATTGTAAACATAAAAAAGAAGAATCAGCTCTTGCTCTCCACTATATTATTATGGATCACAATGTTGATATTAGTAATCCTACGACACTAGATGTGGAACCAAAATCACACGACCTCAATTTGTAATGTTGGTGTCATAGTTTAGTTCATGTAATTGTTTATTGTGCATTGAGATTAAGTGTCTTTTTTGTTATTTATTAGTTTTTATTTAACGAGGTTGTTTAAGGACTACTCTACTTGTTTCTTGATTTCCGTAAGTAACTATTAAGTATTGTTCGTTAAAAGAGTTACGATAGTTTGATATTGCTACCTGATTGTCGCTGCCTTTTCTCTTATGTTGATTTTTTTTAAATAAATTTAGTTGGCCTGATTAAGTATACACTCGAGATCCACGAAACGTCGTCTTAAGAAAGCACATGAAGTAGTTTTCTTTGCCTCTCCTACTTACTTATGCATTTACTTTCATTATTAGAATTTAACATTAGGAGAACTAAAACGTTTTTATCAATAAACTGTCTACATTAAAAACAATGAGTTTGATTTGCTATTGTGAATCAATATCCTGTTTTTTTTCTAAAAAAAAACTTTCTCCACGACCATCACCGAATGTAATTCTTTTGAAATTATTTGTGTTAGAATATTTATTTTAAAACTCTTGCGTCTTATGTACTTTACACGAGTTATTACATACATTTTCATTCAATAACAACTGATGGAATGAATATGCTACCACTGGTCAAACAAAATTAGATACCTATCTGCGATGTCTGAATTTTGACATATCTGATATATAAAGTATCCTATAATTTAAAAAAATTGAATACACTACTTTTTAATTTCAATAATTGTACAAACAGTATAATAATATAAATTTTAATAAAATGTCCATAATTAAAAATAATGTTTTTGTTCAAGTGTCAATATAACTCAAATTTGCTTAAATTTTACCTTATTGCATTGAACCCATTCCTTCTGGTCGTGAAGAAACTGTGGTCTGTAACTCTGTTCCAACCTTTTTAAAGAATATACTATTCTAGTATATCACAACATAATTCCAGTAGTTATTGATGTTTGAATTTACCATTTAAGTTAAGAAACTATGTATTCTATTAATTGTCCAAATCATCATTTATTACAAAAATCGCAATCTATTAATATGGAATACTTTCAAGCTATAAGACTGCTTCTTAAGAGGCCTTTTACAAGATCTAATTTTAGGGGTCTAGCAAAAAGACTGTTGTTTCTAAACTACTTGCAATTTTATTATAATTTTTTTTTTACCTATAGGTAAAGGTTTGCTTTAGTGCCTGGGTTCTTTTTTATTTCAAAATACATTACAAAAAATTAGATATTAATTAATCAAAACAGTCATTTTTGTAATATTCACATTTTTTAATGTATTTAAAAAAAAAGTAACCCATGCCCTCGAGCTACGTATTGTGAAGCTACTGTAAAAGTTTTAAAAAAATTAAATAAAACCGAAAGCCAGGGGAATTATTTTAGATTTGCATTTTTTTGCATCGTACTGTGCTGCCATCTGCAGAGTTTTTGTTGTATTTTTTTATGTACATTCCGTGTAAGAAGCCTTTCTCTAAACTGATGAATACGCGTGGGCGCTACTTTATCTTTTCTTGTCTACACCAGAAGATGAATTATAATTCTTCCTATACGATCTTTTAGCCCAAGATCCATCGGCAACAACTGTTATAAGAGGGACGCCATTTTCATCTACATCGCCGCGTCTCTTTGCAATAACTTTTGCTTCTTCTTTAGCTGCTTTTTCCATTTCTGACCACAACACATCATGAACAATATCACTTAAATTTTCATGCTCTTTCGTATACACACGATAAAGTAAAAACGGAGTATTTATGTGAGCAAAAAATTCTTCCATCTGTGAGAATCCGCACCCTATACTTATAGTACCGAGAACAGCTGCACGATTAATGTTTATTGTTACATCTTGTTTATTTGTTTCCACAAACGCAGTATTTAAACACATATTGCACTTAATTTTAAAAACACTTATTAGTCCATGCCATTTTTCATCAACAATACTCAAATAGTTAAAGTTGCAACCAAATAACAAATGATGTGGAAATTCACGCAATTGTTTTAAAAAGTATCCAACGTCTACTAATCTATGACTAACGTCAGGGAAGGTTTTATTTGCTTTTTTTTTGTGTTTATTGTCAACATCAGTTATATATGCCAGTGGTTCGTCATTTGTGTCTGAAGGTTCAACATTACACATTATTCTAGATCGAGATGGAGTATCACCAACATTTTCAAAGTTGCCACATTGTTTAATTTTTGCAGAACTGCAAAGAACATAAAATAGTGTTCAAATACTTCATGTAAAAATGCAGTATATAATTTTAATATCAAAATGGTAAACCAAAAAATGTACTTACCGTTTTCCTTTAATTTTTGCGGCCATTGACATCTTTCTTTTTAGTGTTTTATTTTTTTTATTTGCCATTGCAAACGGTTAAAAAATAATAAATTAAAAAAATTAAGTAACAACAACGATAACAATAAATTAAAATTAAAAATAACGTAGAACGAGTAAATAGTAACAATGAAATTATAAAATAAAGCAACCTGCGACAAATGTACGTTTAACACGGATTAACAGTAAGTGCGCTAAATCCTAAATAATAGAATTGCAAAATTATCAACCCTTCTTATCATACCTAAAGAACTTAAATATAAATTGTGTAATTTAATATTTTTTTTATTGTCTATTCTACCGACAGCTTACGTCTGTAACGTTAGTTTAAACTAAAAAAAACTAAAATACAATAAACGTAATCAGCCGGCTAGGTAACAATGCAAAGAAAAGTATCAATTACAAGAACGTCAGATAAGAGTATCCAACTCTACAAACATATGTAATGCATTCTGGTATTGACTGTACATTTATGGTTTTCTCTATCTATGTATGTTTTTATATTACGTCTTTTACCTCACGTCCTACTAAAAATAACGTTTTTATCTTTGTTCGAACTTTGTCATCTTTGTTTGCAAGTTGGAAAGCAGATTTGTAAAAGGCCTCTTAATTAACGTACAGATATGATGAGATTTCTATTTAAACAGCACGAAAATGAATAATTAAAAAAAACTGTGTCTCATCAAACGAATAAGAAAACACCAAAAGGTTACACATCCAAACAATATCTTATTACCATAATTACTCGTAAAGCTTGAATCTACAATATAAAAACTATCATTACGCAAAAACAACAAAGTTAAAAATTTGAAAGTTGTACCCATTCAAAGCTCTAGAGTAACTGAAATACATTTTTTAGAACACGTTTCTATGAATCTCACAAACAAACAAAAATACGTGTTTTAGTTCTACCAAAATATCGCACCAGTATAATAAATTTCTTAATAAAGTGATACATACAACTTAAATTTAGGTTAAGAAAAAAATTAAAAGAAACAGAATTTTTATTTCATTTAGCTAAAACAATCGTCATTCAATTTATGTATAAATACAAGAAAATTCAAGTTATTTAAGTACGTACATCATATATGTAAATATCATTAAGCTTTTAATCTTTTATAGCCTTAAGTGTTGCTCATTAATGTAACGTGAAAACTTCCTGTAGAGGATTATAAAGTGCGTTGTAGTACATACAGAATTATTTATTTCAGTTAGTACACGTAAGCAATGCTATCAAACTTCAAATTATAAGAAGGAAAAGTGGAAAGTTCCACATTTTTAAGTTATTCAATTTTTTTCTGATTATTTTAACGTATAAGAAATATATATAATTAACAAAGTTCCTTTACTCGATCATTTTACATGATTAAAACACTTATATGCTGATGCATTTCAATCTCTAAGCACGCTCATTTACTAAAAGTGTGGATAAAAATATTATGACACGTGCATCCAAATTAGTTATGCTATTTTATTATTCACATAAATTTATCGTGCTCTTATATCATTAAATCAGAGACATTAAAATTGCAACACCAAGAAGGGGTGGTAATTTTGTGACCAAACTTCGTTTAATGTTAATATTGTTATCTCTTTTGGTTGGTTTAACGTGTTTTAAGACTGTGATTATGCTTAAAGTGCGACATCGTGAAGATTACCGCCAATTGTTGGCTTACTTGAAGGTGGTTTTTTGTACTTGTTTTTCGTCTTAACCGGAACCAATCCACTATCATGCGCTATTAAGTGTGAACTAGGAAAGGTCAAAATCGTCGTGGACAAGAAACTGAGGGGCGGAGACAAACAAATGAGATACAGGACCGCCATCTTCGACTTATGGCAATACGAGATCGTTTTTCCAGTACCATATCAATGGCCGATAAATTATTAGGAAATGAAGGTCGTTCTCTAACCATTCGAACAGTTTCAGTGACGACTCAACACCGAGATCAATGTTTGGAGTGGTGTATGCGACTACACTAGAATCTAGAATGGTATATAGTGTAGTATTCACTGATAAATCCCGAACTCAGACGAAGACTTGAGGAACGGCGCAATGTTTAATTTTCTGTTAAGCGGCATGTGTACTATCCTGTGGGGATTTTGGTCTAGGGTGCTATAACTTATAGGTCTAGTTTGGTATTCATCCGAAGCCATATGAACACCCGGCAATATGTTAAAGAGTAGAACCCCATATTTTTACATTTTTTCAGCAATTGGTAGACTCAATTTTCCAGCAAGATAATGCCCGTCCCTACCTAGCAAAACACTCTATGGACCGATACAAAGATGCCAATGTTAATCATTTACCATGGCCTGCCTGAGGAACTTAGCGTATACTCTACAGCCACAAAAAGCTCTCTGGCATGAAATTCAAATTGCTTAGCATACAGTAGCTCAAGAAGAAATCGATCACCGACTGGAATCGATGCTACGAATAGTTCGGAATTATGAAGCCAATAAAGGGGACCAACACATTATTAAATAAAAATTGTGTTCATATTTGTTCCTTTTCTTTAAAATTTTAATCGTTTACTGCCTCTGAGTAGCTAAATTTTCTTGCCAAGTTTGGTCACAAAATTCTCACTCATTCTTGGTGTTGAAATTTCAATCTCACAGAGTATAGTTTTATGTTTCGATCATACTTAATAGCAGTTTTAGTAAGCTATAATTATAACAGATACATAGTGTTACATACGTTAATTGACAACGCATTTACAAATAAATCAAAGACACGTATATTTAATATACATAGTATAGATTTTTTTTCACCATGATTTTTTTTAAATAAATTTGTTATAACAAAAACCCAATCAGTAAAAGCTTAATTAAGTTTAATAATAATAAACACATTTTACAATAAATAATGTAGATGTGTGTTGAAATATGTTCAATTTATTACATCAAACAAAGTACAGAACTAATTGAAAATACCAAAAAAACTGCTCATCATCTTTAAAAAATTGCAAAGATTAGATGTAGTACTATAAAGTTGGTTGAATATATGATGCAATTTCACTGCTTTATTCGTCGAAACAATTGTCACTAGCTAACATAATACAAGAAACTCATACGCTGATTACCTGTTGATTGAAAATCCAGTCCATAACCGAATCTAGAACATGGTAAATCACTCGTAACGCTGAAATCGCGTTGAGTAGGACACAAACTATTTGCAAGCTTATATGTGGTAATACGGAATATCTAATATAAAGCAAAGTTCCGACGCTGCCAATGAGCTAGCGATGTAATAAGTCAGTAATTCATAAACATTTTGTAGTTAGAACGTTTACTGAAACAATTAATAGTAGTAGTAAAGGGGCCTACAAGGCAAGAATTGTATTGACTACAAAAAAATACATTATAATTTCATATTTGACAAACCTACGAATAGAGGGCCTACCAATATACACATTGAAGCGTTTTCTAAGTAATTGGAAACTTCGATACAATGATCAAAAAACGTAGAACATTCTGGATGCAGATAACGAAAAAATATAAGCATTCGAAAAAACCTGAAGTCGTTTTTCGAATTGAATCGGAAGAAAACTTGGTCGGTTTAAACAAATGAAGTGTTCAACGCGCGTGCCGGTGAAAAGATAAATATAATGTTGCAAATGTGTTGTACACATAAACCAGTGCGGGCAGTACCAAGTGATAGTAATATATAAAATAATGTAATTTGTTTATCTTAAATACCGTTATATTTTATTAGTGTTAGTTAAAAGTAGTTAAAATAAATCATGTAAATATCTGGTTTATAAATAAATTAGATTTAAAAATTCGTTACAATCAACGACGGCGACGTTGAAATACATAAGACTAAATATGTTGCTCAAACATAGGCATGTCGTTTGAATGCAAGATGTGCAGGGGACGTGCTCCCCATTCACGGCACCACATGTTAAACGGAACTTTGAGCAGTGACGAAGAATATAAAAAGGAACGTTTATCAAACAGATAAATACGTATAATTATCTTTTCCGTCGATCATCTGTTAATAGTAATATTAACGTATAATAATATATCAGAAATAGATCGTTAATGACCCCTATTAATGTACAATTTTAAACCAATAAATGGATTTCTTTTAATGTACGATTTTGTATAGCTCGACAATATTAACGCGTTCGCTCGCTACACTCGCTCACGCCGTTAAAATGTCTCGATTATTAATCGCTATCATTAACTATTATACAATGATAAAAACAACACACCACTAGTTTGTTTACATAATGACAATGTTTAGTTTACAATCCATAACCTAACTATATTTACTGAAATCAAAATATGTCTACACGAAATGAGCGTTCTGTACCTTAATCGTATTTTTTTAAATAAATTACGTTTTAACAAGTAATTCACAAACACAGTTTCCAAATTTAAATAATTTGCACACTAAAATATTTCTGCGATTCGCGCCTTTTACAATGTGACCAATCACAAAGCGGACCTTACTTTCGAATTTAAAGTCTAAATTTGCATGCATTGTTTTGTTTTTCCTTTGCCCGCCTGTAGTAGTTGGCTTAAAAACAAATCGCTTCGTTGAGTCTCTATATCTTTCCACCTCTCTGGTTACAATATTATAAATTCTAGACGCTGCGTTATCGAGATTTGAAGCCCGGTCCGTTAGCGTAGTAAGCAGGCGCTTAACTCACTATACCACGGCCGCTTTTACAATTATTAATTAATCCTTTAAAAACGTATTTAACGATAGTTTTAACAAGGTTCCTCTTAAATAAACAAGTCTAGTTTGATTTCAATTGATTCAAACATAGGCACCGGTACTTATAATTCGAGAAAATCAATGGAAGAATTTAAAAAGGACGAATCGATTTCACATTTATACTATTATTACAACGATTAAATAATATTGAATGAATCTAATTATAAATACGGAGAAAAATAATATTTTAAATAAATTATTATATTTTATACAATTACTGTAGTTTCTAGAATTATATAGTAAACAATTAAAAACTAGCATATAAAAAAAGCCACCAATAATAAAAATATTACGTTTTCTGTTTTAAAACTTTTGAGAATCTATTAATACAAGTAAGAATACATTCATCTATGAATTTTAATAATAATTGATTCAGTTCGATTTAAATTGACAAGAAGTACACATTAACCGGAAAACTAACAAAGAGATTAAATAGATGCCAATATAGGTGTCCCAATTTATATTGCAAATCCCCTAGTAAAAAAAAATCTGACGCGTATTCAGTACCAGTACGAATGACATTTTACGCGCCATTAAAAGAGTCAGATTGCTAAGTGAATTGATCCCGGTTTACTACCCTTATCTGTAACTTGTTTATTCTAGTTTAAAAAAGCACGGATTCTGATAACAAAAAAGTTTTACTTATATTCCCACTTACATAAAATGATTTCGTTTTGTCAGAAAGATAGAAAGTCGTTTTATGCTGATCGGTAGTTTCTACAAATAAAAAAACGTCACAGCACAAGTTAATAAAATAAATAAATATATCCGATGTCGACGTTTATTTGAAATTTTATAGTATTTACGATGAATAAATAAAAACTAACTTAACAAACGAAGAAACTGAGATTCAGTGACAAAAAACGAAAACTGAGCTAAAAGGTATTAGTATAGGTTTTCAATAAAATACAACACGCAATAAAAACTTGTAAATCAAAACATAATATCCTTTTTACATAATCTATACAAAACACTTGCTAATTTGTATTTTCAATATTATTTAACAATGTGAACACAGATTGATTCATTCATTTATATCAACAACTGTTTATTTTAAATTGTTATACTGTTTACGCGTCTAATTCTATATTATAATTATTATTTTTCGGGATGTATTGTGTTTAGATCTTTGTAAACTAAACAATGTTTATTAATGCTACTTATCCCAAAATTCGTTCTATACTTTATTCGTTTTGTGATTCAAGTTAACATGTAATTTTTTTTGTTATGAAAAAAAAACTACTGTCAAAACAAAAAACCAAAATGTGAAGTTGTAAAAATGAACGGGAATAACAGTAAGTAACAGTATTGGATGACTGCTTTACATTTATTTTTTATATTGACTTAATGCATCGTTATGACACACGTTAAGATTTTGTGTTTTAATTATACAACAACGTCAGTGAATATAACCTACGTTATTAATCGTTTTTTTATAACTTTAGTAACAACTATTATGAGACGATTATTGGGTACACAGTGTAATACGAAGCGCCATTTGAGCCAAAATAAAATTCTGATATATATAAATTTGTTAAAAATTTGCAATATATAACATTTTTTAGTGTCGATATATAAAATTTTTAGCTTACACAAACCGCCGCGTGATAATGAGGGCGCATTTGTTTTTATTCGCCTACTATTGTATGTTTTGTGGCGCCTACTAACCTAACAAATATTTTTGGTTAGAGCTTTAAGCAGTTACATATGATATGATCCTAGTTTTTTTATTTATAAATGTATTTACTTAATCTTTAAAATTCGTATAATTGTAATTTTTGTCTATCTGTAAGCATACATCATTATAATAAAAGCAAAATGTATGTTGTTATGCAGCTTTGTGAAGTATAATAATTATACATTGATGTTAATACGAAATTCAATAGAATAATTGAAGTAATGAACAATACCGAATATTTTGAAAAATTCCTTTCTGATTACGATCAGTATTATGGTGTACAGTTTCATTTAGATGTGAGACTAGTATGGGACAACATTAACATACATGCTGAACAAATTTTCTTCGTAGACAGATATTAGACGTGTATTAGAAATATCCAGAAGATCTTTATTCAGATATAGAGAAAGGTTCAAGTTAAAGGAACAATTTATAACCGATGAACAACTAAGGGCTTCCATTCAAGACATTCTAAACCTAACTCCAACAACTGGTGAAGTTTATGTTTACGGTGTATTGCGAGAAAGAGATGTGCCAAGATGGAGAGTGCGTGATTGTTAACACACATTAGATACTGCCGGAAAGGCTATGAGAAGAAGAAAAACTATAGTGAGAAGAGTTTATAGTGTAAAAGGATCAAATTATCTATGGTAAGTGATACTTGGAAGGCATTCACAATTCCAATCATAAATTGCTTACATTTGTTTCGTTTATCATCGGTGTATTGATGGGTATAGCCGGACAATTATTTATTTGGCATGCAAAACCAACAATGAAAGTGATACCGTTTTATCATTATTGAAAAATAGGCCAGCAAAATATGGGTTGCCTAGTAAAGTCCGTGCACACCATGGAACAGAAAACATCCAAGTAGCAAACTACATGATTACCAAAAGAGGACTTAACAGGATAAGCTTGATCACAAAAAAGAGTGTTCATAACCTAAGAATTGAACCTTTGCGGGCAGAAGTAAACAGAGTTGTCACAATGCCATTTAAGCAATAGTTTTTGTTTATGGAAGATCAAAATCTGTTAGATGAACATAACGAGATTGATCTATTTTGCCTTTATTATGTCTCCTTACTCAGATTAGAACGTTCTTTGACAGAATTTGCTGGCGAGTATAACTTTCATAGATTAAGTACCATGGTTTCTCGAAGTCCCTTGTAGCTTTGGAATTTAAGTTACGTAGTTGCCATTATTTGCTTAATAAAGATCCAAATTTTCTACAAAATTAAAATTTATAAGGTGTAGATGAACATGGCCCACTTCCAACTTTAGAAACAAAAAACAATGTTGTAGTTCCAGCATTTGACATCGTATTGACCCCTAAAGAATATGCTGAAATCCAAAATGCAATGCCTAACCCTTTATTAGAAGATAACAATTGTGGAATTACACAATATTTAACGTTAAATGTATTCTTAAAAACATGTTACATCCAGATTAGGAACCTAAAAGGATTGTATTTTGAAAAAAACAGCTTTATTTTCTTTATATATACTATGTTTTATAACATAAAAGTTCTCAAAAATATAACATTTCATAAATGCATAAACTGGGATACCTAATTTACTAACTATAATAATCTGAAAAAATGAATAATTGAAAAAAGAAACTTGTTCCATGTTTTTTTTACATTTTTCATATTAATTACTTTTGCATGAAACTGGCAAGAATAAAGTAAGAACGCAAGTATTTCCCTTGAGCCAATAATATTATGTAAAAATTCCAACTGAGGCATCTTGTCAAAACCAAGAGGCGGAATTTTATTACAAGCTGTAGCAAAACATAAAACATCTTCTAAACTTGCTTCATGTTACTTTTTTTTATTTCATTTCAGATTACATTCTTTTATAATACCTTCGCAATTCAATAGGTAATCCTTCCAAAAACCAAGTGTCGTACTTTCTATGTTTCGCTTGTTACCTCCTTCTTCACTAAAAGTTACTGTGAAAGTTGAAGAAATGGTAGCTGCTGTTAACTTACAATATTCATTCTACAATGTTATGTTTTTAGAATGTTTAGGATCCTCGAATAACACACTGTCTTCTAAAAAGAACGTAAACATTTTTCTAGTAGATCCTCCCATATCCACTGCACCTCCTGGAATATTGTCAATGTCGGTAAATACTACTGAGATTCGGTTCAATGGTGAAAATTTTTTTAGTTGTAAACCATCAATACAGCAGTTGAAAACATCGTCGCAATATATATTGAACTGAGAAGTTTTTCAATATTTATTTTGGCATGTAGGTCTTTTAAAACGTCAATTTTGTTCATCGCCGTTGTCAATCGCAGCTAAACCATCTCTTAAATTAGGCACTGTATTACTTAAACCGCACTGCTCATCAACATACTCAGAACTAACTTCTGTTTGCTGATTACCAGAATACGCATTATAATTATCTGGTGGTGTCAATTCCAATTCTTGCTAAGGGTTCTCATCAGTTGCATTTGATTAAGTGTGATTTTGTCTAATTTAAGACAAGGGTCTCTAACATATACAACTTTTTGTGTAAATAGCCTACACATAACGACACCATCAAAAACAGTATCTTCTAGTAAATTTGGTTTAACTGATTGGAACCAAAATTTAAATTCTGTGCTAAGCAATTTTACTGCAAATAAATTTTTGATATATTCAAATATATCACGTTCTTTCCACGTTTTTTGAAAAGTAGCTGCAGATACACCATAACCTAAAAATGGAAAATTTCCTACACATATACCAAAACCCTTGAAAATTTCTTTCCTCAAAGCCAAAACCCATCAACAACCATAGGGTATATTAAGATCACAGTACACATTTTTGTATCACTTCTAGTTTTGTAAGATAAGCATCCGGGTTTTGATTTTGAAATGGGAGACTCTATATATTTATTAAACCTATTTATATTTTAATTTATTTATTGGAATTAAATTGAAGAACGGGGTAATATGTATGCACTCTTGTATAAAAAGTTGCCTGTCCATATAACTATTACTGTAAAACATTTAAAACAAATCATTATGCTCTCAATCACCATAGTTTAAATACATAATAAACGGTTTCGCATTCGAGGTCATAGAGTTCATTGAATGAATTTATTTGTGATATCAATCTATATCTAACTTTCTTTTTCCCTTCACTTATAGCAATTTTAGGGGACGCTTCAGGTGAGCCAATAGCTATTGGCATCACTGGACAATCATAAGTACATATCATTTATCTATTAATTTATGTAATTGTCGAATGTCAATACGTACGACTTAGATATACGTGTTGTCACGACTAATGCATGCAGATTTATTTGTGCCGTTACGTATTATATTTAAAACAAGTGCGTTTTGCTTTTGATTGCAATAGTCACTGTATTTCGCATCGACCGCATCTTACCAATTAAGTTAAACTTTCGAATTGTAACACGGAGGGTTGCCAAATTTAGAGCACAACCATTTTTATCTGTGATATTTCTTAACCAACTCAATTACTCTTATCTGTATAGTTCTGCGTCGTTTAATTTGAACCTTTTTCTCTCTCGTCTTGCTGAAATGAATATATTTGTTGTTAAAACCTGTGTTTTGTCATTTCTTTTCTTTAAGTGTTGGATAGATTTAAACGGTGTCCTTCATTACCAGCTTCCAGCCCTTTGACGCTTTTTTAAATTACTTTATGATCAGCACACCGAGACCTACTATCCACTCACCGAATTACATTCATTACATACATGCATTCGCAATTGTTTTCATAGCATACTAGGTTGCCAACAAATAATTTTAATATTAATAGCTGTCGAAAAGTGTACTTTTGTGAATAAAATAAGATATATTTAAAACCATTGTCTTTGGGATGATTACATGCTTATTTCGATAAGGAATTTGATTCTCTGTAAGGTCGAATTCCAAATTAAGTCATTCCATTAAAAAAAAGTATTTTGACCCTTTGAAGTTGTGCATCTTTGACCTTTAACATAAAATTACACAGTATTACACAATTCGATGCAAGATTTTGTTTCTCGTTGAAGCCAAATTTAAAAGGAACATTTTAAAACTGCTTATAAATTGGTAAAGACTAACTTAAAGTGCCTACAACCTTATATCATTGTAGGATAGGATTCCAAAAAGGTATTAATATACAAGGCGTTCCATTTAAAAACATTTCGAAATATTTTTTTAAAAGTATTTTCTATAATAAGAAAGATGTTTTACTTTGTAAGAACCCGTCAATTTATTTTATTTTAAATTATAAATCTGTAAATAGTGCAATTATTTTTATTTATAATTCACAAAATAGGCGCAAGTGGCGTTGTAAGTATGAGGTGATAATCCCCGCTTTCCCATACCCTAAAACTCCTTCCTAGTTTCCGTCCAAAGTTGATAAGGATCCCTATAAAACAAGCAGCACAACAGTTAAACAGACAGAACCGGGTTCTCGAGCTTACCTTCTAGAACTCCTCCTAAACTATCCTGTCGTAAGGACTACCGACGACAATTCAACCCCTATCCGATGTATGGGATACCTACATCATAGCTCCCTTGTTACTTTGGCCTAGTGGATGTACGGGATACCTACATCTTGGCCTCCTCGTTATTTATTCCTATTCGATGTATGGGATACCTACATCTCCGATACCCTCGCCTTGCAGTTGTAAGTAATAACGACAACTGTCCATCCGTCCATACGAGAACAATCGTCTAGAATTACATTTCGTTCGCCGGAAGACCACGTATAAATAAATCAATTACTTACCAATTAACTACGACTCTTCGTGTTATTAATCCGTCATTGGCTAGTAGTTAACCGACATCCGTTTAACCCACGACGAGCTTCATTTGGGAAGCAAAGGAAATATATAAGTTGTCGAGTGGCCGTAGAAATTGCCAACCGGGGAAGTTAATAACAAACAAGAACGGACTGCAATTCCACCTACAACTGAATTTGGGGTTAAAACCACCCAACTTAAATATTCTACGCTACTTACCCATTAACTGCAGCAGTGCTGAATCTCCAAATTCCAAATACACAATGCCACATACTTAAAATACCACCGGCCTTAACACGAGTAAAGGTAATTTAAAAGAACTAACCTGACTTTATTTCAGGCGCAGTACAGGACCCTGCCGTACCGTCCCCGACCAGAGGCGTCCCGTCTGGAGTGTATATAATCCGAAATTAAATTTTATTTTTTTCATTACGTTATACCTAGACGCGTTGTAAGTTATTTTAGTTTTTTTGAAGTGTTATTTAGTTTTGTTATTTTACTTTTTTTTTGTTTGAATGGTTGAAATAAATGTATTAAGCGATATAGCGAGTTATTGAACCCTGGGCACCGCTGAGACACCCGACTACTAAATCCAAAACCTAGTGGCGATAGGGGAAGGATTACATGGCGCCTGTCGAGCAGGGACTTTAATACATTTATTTTCAGCTTGCCGAGAATTTCCGGAGACCGCAGTAATTTATTTCTTTTATTTTACAGATCGAAGTGATTCCGTTCCAAAAATTTTTCTTTTTATTTTTCTAGAGTTATATTTTGTTTACAAGAATAGATAGCGATACCGTGTCAATTGAGTTGACTGGCGCCCGAGCTTATTAACCGTCCCGTACAATGGCAGAAGAAGCAAAGAGGACCGAAACTGTCGAAACCGACGCAAGAGTGAGTTGGGTCTACCGCCTAAACAAAGCGGAGCTTACAAACCAACTTATAATGTTCCAACTGAAATCTGAAGGCACCGTCGAGAATCTACGATCCCGCTTAGTGCACTTCTTACGTACAGGTAAAGGCGCGTTTTCCTCCGAAGGTACTACCCGTGCTCAGGCAACCGAAACCCAAGCCGTAGCCGGTCCATTGAGCGACAACCCTCCGCCCGTACCCCTTCCCATAGGAGCCCAGATTTGCGACCGAGTGCGGAAATGGGGCATACGTTTTGATGGCCGAAGCGATCCTGTATCTTTTTTAGAACGTATAGAAGAATTACAGAACAGCTACCAAATTGGTGACCAAGAACTTCTCTTAGCTTTACCGGAGTTATTAAGGGATGGAGTACTGTTATGGTATCGTAACAACCGAAGTCAATGGACATGCTGGGCCGACTTCATAAGTAGTTTTAGACGCCGATTCCTTCCACATCGTTACCAACACCAGCTTGAAGAGGCAATCCGAAACAAAATTCAAACAGCCAGAGAGAACGCATCCGAGTTTGTTACCGGCCTATTGACGCTGATGCGCCGCCACGGTCAGATGTCGGCCGAGAGTCAACTAGAACGCATCTACGACAATCTAAGAAGCGAATACAAGTTTTACATTCGAAGAAAAGACTTCGTTAACTTGGACGAACTTCTAGAGCTGGCTAGCCACTACGAGGCATTACCAAAAGAGAGACAACCGTTTCCTACCGCCCGTCACGTTAAGTTCACCGAATCCCGACCAGTTGCAGCCATACAAGAAACATCTGCTGGTTTACCGAGAACTCCGACTCCTTCCGCCAGGATTCCCCCGCCGTTAATCCAGCCTCTTATAACACAATCACAGGTCCCCCGCCAAGAAGTGTGCTGGAGATGCGGTCAACCTGGACATCGTCGAAGTAACTGCAGAAACCCTTTTAAGAGATTTTGCTCTAGATGCGGAAGACTTGACGTTCTTTCCCGTGACTGCTCATGTGCTACCGATACCAGAGGACCATTTTCCATAGCCACCATAAGACAACCACCAGACCACAAAAACCCACAAGAGCAACCTGGTAGAACCAGCCCTAAGGAATGGTCTGAATGGTTGGGCGTAATCAAAAATCGTCTTAAACCCGAACCGCCGACAATAAATTCCAAGTCCGTAATCGACTCACGCCTTTTTGCACGAATGACAGTTTGTAAACAAGAAGTATGGGCTTTAATAGACACCGGAGCCGCAAAGTCGTATATTAGCCCTAGGATACGGCAACTCCTCGTCGAACATCGAATCAAACCCTTGTCTACCACCCCGCAACCTGTCCAAATGGCAGACGGCACCGTCACCACCGCTGTTGGCATATATCCGGTACCCATGACTCTAAACGAGATCCCCATCTTAATGTTCTGTAGCCAGATAGAGGGACTTACCAGCGAAATCATACTCGGTCTTGATTTTCTGGTCCAGAATGCAGCGCTCCTTGATGCTAAGAATCGGACCCTTACCATCCAAAAAGAAGTCGTCTCACTACAGCCCCTGCCGACTCCTGGAATAAGTGGTTTACAAGGAATCTCTGAACCTCAACAAAAGACCGGTCATGCTAACATAAACTTAACTTCCCGACCGACATGTCCCTGGCTCTCCAAGCTAAAAAGAAAGGTAATCGACAACCCGCAAGACTACCCGGAATATAAAATCGAGGGAGATAAACTATATAAAGGATTTCCGGACTCTTCACCCGCCGTAACAGAGGGCTTTCACACCGCCTGGAAGTTCTGTGTATCAACCCACCTCCGAGAACAAATCATCCGAGAATGCCACGATCCTCCGCACGCAGGACACCTAGGAGTAGCGAAAACGGTAAGCAGAATATATCAACAATATTACTGGCCAGGAATTTTCCGAGACACCGCCCGCTACATCAGAAAATGTACCACATGTCTACAATACAAGTCCCAGGCGCAACTCCCTCTTGGAGAAATGCATTTCTCTAAAACCACCGGTCCATGGAAAACGGTAAGTACCGACCTAAATCCACCGTCAACTCCGAGGCCATGCACACCGCTAATCCACCATCCTCCAACATCCCCACTGCCGTATACCCCCGAGACCCCGTCTGAGACCTCACCCATGTCCCTTCCAAAAACCCCTGCCGCTCGGGAACATTTAAAAAAGAAAGTGCCAAACACATTATCTCCACCACTCAAACCTACACCCTCACCGCCTGTTTTATCCCTACAAGAAACTCCAGTTGTGGGGGAACGATCGCCCTTTCGTCCGAAGCTTGGAAGGTTTAACAGCGGCAAAAAGGAAAAAGAAGCATCGACTGGTTTACATCACCGTAGGAGTGACCACTGCCATCCAGGTGCCATACTTGAACGCCAAAGAGTTGGGAATAATTCCTTTATAACCTACCAAGAACACTTAACGTACGAAGGGGTGGTATGTAAGAACCCGTCAATTTATTTTATTTTAAATTATAAATCTGTAAATAGTGCAATTATTTTTATTTATAATTCACAAAATAGGCGCAAGTGGCGTTGTAAGTATGAGGTGATAATCCCCGCTTTCCCATACCCTAAAACTCCTTCCTAGTTTCCGTCCAAAGTTGATAAGGATCCCTATAAAACAAGCAGCACAACAGTTAAACAGACAGAACCGGGTTCTCGAGCTTACCTTCTAGAACTCCTCCTAAACTATCCTGTCGTAAGGACTACCGACGACAATTCAACCCCTATCCGATGTATGGGATACCTACATCATAGCTCCCTTGTTACTTTGGCCTAGTGGATGTACGGGATACCTACATCTTGGCCTCCTCGTTATTTATTCCTATTCGATGTATGGGATACCTACATCTCCGATACCCTCGCCTTGCAGTTGTAAGTAATAACGACAACTGTCCATCCGTCCATACGAGAACAATCGTCTAGAATTACATTTCGTTCGCCGGAAGACCACGTATAAATAAATCAATTACTTACCAATTAACTACGACTCTTCGTGTTATTAATCCGTCATTGGCTAGTAGTTAACCGACATCCGTTTAACCCACGACGAGCTTCATTTGGGAAGCAAAGGAAATATATAAGTTGTCGAGTGGCCGTAGAAATTGCCAACCGGGGAAGTTAATAACAAACAAGAACGGACTGCAATTCCACCTACAACTGAATTTGGGGTTAAAACCACCCAACTTAAATATTCTACGCTACTTACCCATTAACTGCAGCAGTGCTGAATCTCCAAATTCCAAATACACAATGCCACATACTTAAAATACCACCGGCCTTAACACGAGTAAAGGTAATTTAAAAGAACTAACCTGACTTTATTTCAGGCGCAGTACAGGACCCTGCCGTACCGTCCCCGACCAGAGGCGTCCCGTCTGGAGTGTATATAATCCGAAATTAAATTTTATTTTTTTCATTACGTTATACCTAGACGCGTTGTAAGTTATTTTAGTTTTTTTGAAGTGTTATTTAGTTTTGTTATTTTATTTTTTTTGTTTGAATGGTTGAAATAAATGTATTAAGCGATATAGCGAGTTATTGAACCCTGGGCACCGCTGAGACACCCGACTACTAAATCCAAACCTAGTGGCGATAGGGGAAGGATTACAACTTTAACACACGATTGGTCCATCCTGTATATAAGTCACTACAACAGATAAGGACAGCAAAACAAAATACAAATCTTGTTTGTTAATTCATCAAATAACCAGGTATCTATTACCAATTCATCTATCAATAATACCAATAAAATTCAAAAATTTAAGCTAGTTATAATTAGTGATGTGGAGTGGGTAAATATCCAGTGGGTAGGTAAATATTTTTTGGGTATTTACCCTGGTATTTACCCGAGGTCTGGGTAAGTACCTAAAAACTGGGTATTTAAGAAAAATTATCGTTGATCAATTTTCATATTAAGCTGAAGTATATATATTAATTTTATATATGTCCATATGTGTAGGTTGTATTTAATTAAGTTGTTTATTTCAAAAGTGAAATTATAGCATTTACACTAGCACAATATTAAACATCAAATTTTATTAAAACATTAAAAGATCAAAATAAATAACGTAAGTTTGTCTCACGCACAATATAGACAAAATCTTATTTGCCACCATTTAGAAAAGTAAACAAATTAATTTAAGTATTATTAAAAAAAATTAACCAATATGTACCGAAGAAATAATTTTTTTCCTGAAAAAAAAGCTTTTTAACACTGTTGTAGTAAAGAACAGTAAACAAACTGTAATTTAAATTTGGTGAAACTGAGAACAAAAATAAATTCAAGATAAAGTTATCGCGTTACGTGTGTTATTTACTTCATTGTTCTAGGAATTTCATATTTGTTCCAAGTATTTTGGTTAAAGTATCCCCACACTTTTGCACAGAGATAACACTATAAAAATTTAGTTGAATGTAGTAATGAAACAAAGCTGAATTTACAAAAACAAGTAGTATATACTTCCTTAAAAATTTTCACGCAATGTCATGTTTCATTTAGTTCTTGTTTTGATTTATTGAATAGTGAATGTGAATAAGTGAAAAGTGAAAAAAAAAACAATGGGAAAGAAAAAAGAACCTGCTTGGAACTTTGTTATTGTTAAAAAAGATAAAAGTGTTCAATGTAAGTACTGCAATGCTGAGTACAAACATGTTAATGTAAAGAAAATGGAGAAACTTATATGAAAGAAATTTCAGCACTTTTAGTTTGATTCACAGTAAAAAAAGAAACCGTTTAACATCTAAAAGAGCAGCTAAACTCACATATGTATCATATACTTGGAAGATTATGCATGTAACCAGGAGACAATGGCAAAGAAACAAAAAAGAATTAACTAACGAAAAAAATCCAACACAAGAAAAAGAAAATGTACAATTATTTACAACTGAAGAAAATTACACAGAAACAAATAATTTGTGCAGTTTGTCTGATAATTCAAACTCTTGAGTCCCATTATGAAACATCTGAATCTGATTTAGATTAATGTTAAAATTAGGATTATAAACGATCTTTATTTAAATTTAACTAAATACGTTAATACTTTTTTACGCATTATAACTAGAAAAAAAGTATTTTATGTAAAATCCATAATGCATTTTTATTTATTATGTTTGTTTTTTATTACTTTAGTTTTATGCAATTAAAAAATTGTTGAACGTTCATAAATTCTAATTTTCGTTACCATACCTTACACCAGTTCATCTGTTTTGAGTAGTTAAAAGTAAATACCTAGGTAAATACCCGTTTTAGGTATTTACCCGGGTATTTACCTATGAAATTTACCCTTAAAAATAAATATCCGGGTAATTTACATCACTAGTTATAATTAAAAATACATAAAACAATAGATATTTGTTTCTGCAGAGTATGCCATCAACTACAGTTGCATGAATAATTAATCTTTCTAATAGTTGAACAATTAGCTTCTGTCCAAAAAAATCTCAAGCTTCCTCAAAGAGTTGAATTTTCAAAAGCAGAAATTAAATGTCGGATAGTCACGGTAAAGCAACATAATTCCAACCAACCAAGTGAAGATACTAAGATAAGAACGTCTTCCGGGTTTGGTCCGTGTCATTGTTGTAACCGAAGTTGCAACCCGGAAGACGTTCTTATCTTAGTATAGACTCCGGCCGTGGAAGCCTTCGCTATTAAACCAAGTGAATAATTTATTAATCCGTATCCTGTAATCTTTGAAGATAATGTAGTAGTAAAAAATATGAAATTCATAACAAATTATTATACTTTATAACTTACGAACTAACGCCATATTTTTTTAAACAATCAAAACTAATATCAGCACTAATCTTTGTAATCTCATGATGAATCGTATAATAAGATATCTTATGAGAAACAAAACCAAAACACTGTTTTTTGAAGCAAACTGCAATAGTTGCCAAATTGTGAAAAATAATGATTTTATTTTATCGACATCCAAGCTGGATTTAAAACGTCATCTAAAGATCTAAAAAAAGTTTCAAAGTGACAAACCAATGAGACCTTTTCTCTATGAGTCGAGACATGGCGTAATGCGAATAGTTTTGTATAACATCATTAGAGATATATTATACTTACACACCACAGTAACCGTGTAGCAAGATTCTCTTTTAAAACAGCTAAAAAAATATTTTTGAAAATTCATATGCAGTATAACTGTGGAAGAGGAAGAGTAAAAAAATGAAAACTTTTTATCGTTGTGAAAAATGTAGTTTTTGATATATCTGAGATTTTTTAGTATAATTACTATCAAATAGTTTCAATTTCAGATGTTAAAAATTTGGGTACATTAAATGTATAGTTTCTGTAGGATGACAAAAGTAGTCTAATTGGATATACCCATACATTGAGCTTTAAAAAGAGTCCCTCAACAAATTGCGTAAGATAGACATTTGAAATGGAGTACAGCATAAAAGTCCGTTTTATCGTCTTTCGCGGACGTTACATTGCAGTTAAATATTGTTATGCGAATGCCAACAAAAATGAGTAGTTGTCCGACGACAAGTAAGTAAATCACAGAAAAAATCTGACAGCATTGTCATGAAACTAATCCTCGGCGTATACCTTAATACGGGGATAACTAAAAACAAGATAACTTCCTAAATAAAGAAACTTAAGGCAGATCTAATTAAAAATTGCCAACATCAATATTCGTTCGTTAGCGTAGTTACGTAATGACAAGAAAAAACTCAAGAGCGGCAAAATGATAAATCCAAAACTACGTAAAGCCGTTGACTGAAGAAATGTATAAAGACTCGCAAAGCCTATGTTAAAAATCGTAGTCACCGCAGGGTCCGAGATATAGGGGGCGCCATCGTCTACTTGGGGTCCAAGATTTCAGTTCATTGCTGGCACTTGTAGTGTTTACATCGTACGTACGCAAAGTACGTACGCGCATCGAGCAGTGGCTTCGCTTAGTAATACCGCTCTCTTTGCAGTTCAGATGACGATGATTTAACAAACGATTTTCTACCAAGAGAAACCATTAGTAATGGGAATTCTAGTTAATTTTTTATGAATTAGGGGACCAACTCGCGATGTATCGGTATGCTGCATCTAAGAAAAAAAAACTAAAACGCCGTTTCAAATTCACAATTTTATTGAACATTCATTGTAATCTTAATTAGCAAATCAAGTTAAAAAGTTTTAATTAAACGGAAAACCGATTTGTTAATCCCTTTTGTAGTCACCTTTCAAAGAATATTATCAACTGCAAAACATGATAAAACAGTTATATACATTTATAAACATAACAAAAATTCTGCTTTGCTTCTTGTGCAAGTATCAAATTACCGGCGCCGGCGGTTTTGAATTTGTAACTTGCTATTTTAAACTATTGTTCACTTTGGCGATTTGATTATTTACTTATGAGTTTTTTGTTTTTACATTCTAGTTGATTGTAGAATAATTATAATTCCATAAAGTTCACGATTTTCGATCGATTATATTTTTGAATCAATTAATAAACAAAAATTGGATAGAAAATCGATTATAAAAATCGCTTTATTAGAGTACGAAAATCGGTTTTTTATTGATTTAAATCACCATTTCTACTTTATTAGGCCTGGGTCGTCTATCGATATATCGATAAGTATCGAAGGTATCGAAATGTCGATATTTCGATACGTATCGAGATTTCGATACGTATTGATATTTCGATACGTAGCGATACTCTGAAACGTATCGATATTCCGATACGTATCGATATTCCGATACGTATCGATATTCCGATACGTATCGATATTTCGATACGAATTGCGAATTGCAAAGTAAATTAAAACAGCAGAGAAAAAATACAAAACCAAACTCTGGCAAACGAAGAAAAAAATTCAACTTGTCAAATTACATTCCGTTTACTCAAAACATTTTATATCAGTCAACGGTATCTTAGTAAATACAACAAACGATTATTTTGAAGAGTTATCTTATTACTTTCCAAGATAACATTTCTCTGTTTCCAAGCATTATTTGTAAGCGATCTTTTACCAGTCTTATCTTAGTTTGCGTTGAAAACAACCGTGTCGCTACTATGCAAGAGTAAAGTTTGTAGGCAGCGGGGTGCAGAGAGCCACAAAAGTGAGATAGTAATACGTTACGATTTTTAACATGCAGTTGCGAGTCTTTATACATTTCTTCAGTCAACGGTAAAGCTATGCTTTGAAGGTCATTAAGTAGAAGTGTCCGTCTAGTAAAAAATATATTTGAAAGTTTTTAAAATACTTGTAATATTAAATAAATAGTATATTATGATACAAGCATAAAAGCAAGCCTTTAAAGCACGTGGGACGAGTTTAAAAGCACCACGCGATTTTTTATTAGAATTGCATCATAATTCGAGAAATAGAACTGATACCCATATTTCAAATCAACATTTTAATTTTGAATTTGTATCATTTCGAAAAGTGTAAAGAAAGCATTCCACGCGAAATTCAAAAACTGACCGAAAAAGTGGAATGAAAATTAATTACAGGAAAATCAAGAGATGTCTATTATAAGGAATATGGAAAATTGCTTATGTGGATTGAAAATAAAAATTTGAACATTGATTACAGTTATAACTATTTTTTTTCATATTTTATGTTTTATGACAGTCTTGTGTATAAATCGTCTACTTCATGGTGTATACATTCAAAACCACAAGTCATGTTGAGACTCAAAAAGGGATTAAATCTGGCATCTTTTCACAAGCTGCATGCGTTTATGAAGGTGATATATAAAGATTATGAACCCATAAAGTATTTTGATTTTACGGAGAAAGAGGTTCGTAACTGATGCGTTCCTGTGCGATACAACAGCCATGCTTTCAGGCAGACTTTTGCAACGAGTATGGCAAATGAACGGATGAGTGTAGCTGAAGTTAAGCGTCAAGTAAGTTGGAGAACTTTGACGGTTGCTGCTGGTTACATTAAAAAATCTATCGTGCATTGCTAGAGTTGTTAATGGAACAACTATCCTTGTCAATGAATACTGGCGATTCTTCAATAACCAAAGCAAGTAATAACGAACTGGAAAGTGCTGAAATCCGCATATCAAATAATGAAAATTGTACATTTAACATTTATTTAAAATGAAATTGATACTGTTTGTTATATCTCACTAATTACATGTGTAAATTACAAATACAACTTTCTTTCAAAATGATGACGTCGTTCTTTTAATAGCAACTTTAAAGCACTCCAGTGTTTTAATAATGAGATTTTGCAAGTTTTTTTTAGTTTTTTTAAACAGGTATTATGATGGAAGTGTAATAATTTTGTTTTGTTTGTGTTTATTTAGAACCTTTTGTAGTCAAAAGTTAATTTTTTTTAGAAATTTATCTGACATTTGTATAAAAAAAAAATTCTAAAAAAATTTTAAGTAGCTTTCAAATGACAAAAACAAACTTTCTCTTTAGTATTTTAATTCTCTTACAACTTACAAACAGTAACAACTCCATTAGTTGCATTAACCTTGCCATTATACGCACTACAAGGTCCTAATAACAACCAGTTTGGATTGATGTTTTTAGAGTTTGGCAAACGGCATCAAACTCTTTTAACCCATTACCTCCCAAGAATCGAAAAATTGAAAAATTGTTATTATTTCTTATTTAAAGCAGTCTTTTTATGGTAATTTAATAAATGAAATTTAAAAAAAAATATTTGATATCAAATAAAATCCATGATGCGTTTACGCAACATTGGGAACATATGTGAACCGGAATAAAACAGTATTTTTTTAAACTAAATTATTTAATGGTACTAATGTCAAAATTATTATTAATTAATGATAAAAATACATTTTACAATTACACGTTATAAGTAAACCTATAAGAAATACTCAAAAAGTAATAACTTAATATGTTGCGTTTGCGCAACGTTGGGAAGAACACTAAAGTCAAGTTTTCATGATATTATTTGAAGCATGTAACATGAATATACACTTTACATTTTTTGCAGTGCTTAATAGTCTTACTTTTGCGCAATTTACATCGTCTTCTAAGTTTAGGTTCAGACACAGCAATAATGTGAATTTATTATATTGAGTAACCACATTAGGTTGAGGAATGACACTTTTGACACATCGTCGCAAGCAGCCTTTTCTAAATTTACTTATATTTTTTACACTTTCAATAGGACAATAGTTAGTTCTATTGTCTCTTATTGTCCCAGTAGCAAAAACTCCTTTAGTTTTTAAATAAATAAATAATTTGTACAGTGAAAAAAAATTGTCAAAAAATATCTTGGGGTTGAAAGGATTTGAAATAATTTCAAGTAAATCTATCACTATTTTTCCACCAAATTTAAGCACACTCTTAGCGTTCTTTGGCGGTACTCTTCCATATGGTATAGTTTTAAATAAATATACATCAGCAAAACAAATACTGGTGCAATTTGCAGCCGAATCGGACAAGCTTCCCTTTTATAAACATATGACAGGAATACTTTCCAAAATATAGCACCATTTGTTCATCAATTGATAAATTATGTAAAAAAACACCTCACTGTAAATTTTTCCGTTCATTTTGTTTAAAAATGGTCGCTCTTTTGCAAACTTGTCGTTTTTATCAAGTAAACTGTTATCACATAAGTATAAGTTTCTTTTGATATTTTGAAATTTATTTCTGCTCATACAATTTTTAACCACATTTATCTTACCTTTGTTTCCATTCTGTGACCAGTACATGGAAATTTGTGGTAACGTATGGTATCCAGAAAATGACATGATTATACAGATCTTCCCAATGATGCGCAAACGCAACATAAACATTTATTAATGATTGTACTTTTACTGATAAAGGCATTTAAATATTTTACACGCATAAAACATAACGATAAGTCTTGAGAATTAAACTTTATAGAAATTTTGCAAAAATATTATATGCCAAGTATTTTAGTGAATAAAATGTAGACACATGTTTTTACGCCATGTTTTCCTTCAAATTGTTTACATTATAAATCCCTTGCTAAGAATTAATTCTTTGATTAAAATTATGTTTTGGTAACAAGAATATAAGCATTTCTGAATGAGATTAAAAGGTTTTCATTAAAAAGATATTTAGACAACCAAAAAAAAATCATTAAGTACATGATGCGTTAACGCAACGTTGGGAGGTAATGGGTTAATCACAAGATAGAAGTGATGCGTATATACTAATATCGCTGAGATACTTTTATAGTTATAGTTATAGTATTCGAGACGTAGCGACCGTTCAATATTTAGGTGGTGTTACCATCACACATATTTATAATAGAAAATAACTGCCAAAGTAACGTAAATTTTTTTATTAGTTCGAATGTGATTTATTAAAATTGCAAAAAAATTAAGCTATTTATGGAGTATACACTTATACTATTACTATATACTATACTATTAAATCTGCCTTTAACAGACACTTTTTTTTCTATAGTAGTTATTGAATTTGTCGTTTGGTGTAAAAACCTTTTTGTCTTTTTTAGAGCCTTTATTACTAACTTGTTGTTTTTTTGCATGCCTTCTTTGAAGTTTTATTTTGCTTAACTGTCCTGACTTTTTTAATAATAACAAACTTATTGTTTTTCTAGCATAAAATAAAGACTACATTTCAAAATTTTAACAAGACAGCATACGACGTCATGTTCATTAAACTAGAAGACACCTTAAACAGAAAAATTGTCTTACATTGTTCTAATAACCCGCTATAGCATACAACATGTCTAGTATTAAAAACCTATAAGATATTGTTGACAGAAAAATAACTCAGTGTTATCAATCCCAACAAAACATTAATGATCTGTCGGAACATGTTACTAAAGCATAAAAATTCTGAACCATAAAAAAATAATTATGTATTTGAATCGGTGGTCATAACATTAGTACAAAAACTCTGTAGCCTTTTTTAACTTTAAATCTTGTATGTATCGCCATACCAATTATAAAACTAATACCTTAATTATTTTGGTGCTGTTCGAATTTTCATAACAGTAATATTTAATCGTTATTTAACGAACAAGATTGTTGATGATAGCAATTAATTATCGAGACAGTTTAACGTCATGAATGAGTATAGCAAAAGAACGCGTTAACATTGTCGAGATTACTTATCGCCGATTAACAAACGAGTTAATTTTAGAGTATTCCCGTTTATCATAAATAAGTAAAGCTGGTTTAGTTATAAACAAGCTAAAGTAACTCGTTGTTAAAGTATATCTAGAAGTCGCCCAATATCGTTCAATCAAGGGTTGCTAAAGATTTTATTAGTTGCTATACAAAATCGTTGATTAATAGTGGTCATTAAAAATTTATTTGTTTTTAACAGACAATCGACGGAAAAAAAATTTAATAAAGCAAACCTACTATAGGTATGAAGTAAGATTACGTTTTATTTAGGAATCGAAACAAACCGTTTGTTCCAATAATATAAAAAACAAAATGTTACAAAAAAAAGGAAATGTACGAGAAACTGATTCAAAAAAGTTATTAAATAAATAACGATTATAATGCTAACAGTTGCAGTTCATACGAATTGCAGAACTGGGTGAATATTAAATTAATCCTAGAAGAAAACTCTATCATACTCTTAGCTTTGTAAAAGACGGTAGAGTAAATACACTGTAAGGTAGAAATTTCCAAGTAAAGATTTACTTTGAATAAACAAAACTAAAATAAAAAATAATCGACAATCTTAATTAACAACGGTGCACGAAACCCAAAGAAAGCAGGCGCCAGAAAAAAAATCACTGTTTTTAAAGGGACACGATTCATAACGGATATTTGCAATATGTAAAAGCTATTTTTTTATTTATGATAGTTAAATTATTCTCATTAAGTTTATAAGTTCGGTATCCACAAATCAAGTAAATTAGAGAAACAAATTCATTACAAAAATCATACACAAAGCAAAATATTTAGAACAATCCGAATAGGCAAATAGTTCTTAGCATGTGATGTTAATTAAACTATAAAGCATCGTAAATTAGACTCTTGCGACTAATTACAACAGGTACGATTTGGCATTCAGTTTTCATCCAGAAATTAAAATTAACTTAAATGAGTAAGAGTGCAATTCCACTTTCACTACGTTATGTTATGGTTTTAAATTACATAAAACAAGAAAATGCTAGACGCTGACATCAAAGAGCGGTAAAAATTCATTTGCAAATATTAAGCTCTCGCTGTGGTTAAAGCAAAACTAAATTCCCAAGCTTCTACCTGAGTTATAAAGTTAAAGCGTCTAGACTTTTAAAAACTTAACGAACATGATAAAAAACTATAAGAAATATTTGCATAATTGATTACTTATTACAACCGCATTAAACACGAGTATTACATCAAATCAAATACCATAATGGCGCGCAATATGGTGCTTTAAGGTAAAAGTAATGAAAATGTATAAAATAAAGGAAAGATTTATTAAACTTTACCGAAGATATTTCACATTTCTTATCGGAACGTTTGCGCTTCAAGTTACGGTTATGATTGTATTTCATTGCTTTTATTTCCTACCCGTAACACTAAAAAATTTCAATTTCTCCAATTTATTAGATTTTTATTACAAAACAGTATTAAAGGTAATAAGAGTTCAACGTTTCACTACTAAGAGCAAATTGTTTATCAATAAAATAAATGTATTTTGATCGTAAATGTAAACACAAACCTTTATCAACAGTTTTTAAAGATAAACTTTTTAATTTAGTTAAAAGAGAAACAAATTTAAGCGGAAGAAAGAAAGTTTTAAATCAAAAACAATTAGATTTAAAACACTTTGGGTAGCGAAACATTTTACATGAAATTAATTTATAAGTGTTGTGTTATTTTGATTGTATTAAAGGTGCTAGAAGTAATTATGTTAATACAAGCGATTGTAATAACTATCAAATTTACTTATTCTTGTATAACATATTGTATTTTTTTGCAAAAAAAAACGCAAAAGATTCAAATATTACAATACCTCCATTATACAAACGAGTATTTAAAATGCAAATGTGTAACTAATGGCATAATTTTAGAATTTTTTTTACTTTGCTGGAAAATGTCAACTTCCATGAAATATTGTTTCATGCCGAAAAAAAGTTATTAGATAGATGTAATTTTTATATTTTGCTCAAACACAGCGTTTTTTTTACTAACATAAAGCACATAGTTTTGAATATTTCCTTTTTGTTTCTAGACAATTGGTTGCTAACTTTTGTGTAACACCATGTTGGTCGTGTTATAAGTACTGATGAATATATGCCAAGATTAAACTAAATACTCAGATGTTTCAAAAAATTTAAATTTCAATTTACGGTTATAAATTGTGCTTATGTACGGCAAAGAAGATATAATCGATTTAAATGTAAATCAACGAGTACTACTTACTTTTAGTTAAAATCGGACACAGAATCAGAAAACAAAAAATTAAAGAAAAGATATCAGAATTTTAAAATCAACTTAATGTTTATTAAATGTATACAAATTTCGTCTATCTATCCATACTTTAGGACCAAAAACTAGAAAACGTAGACTTTTTTAAGTACTAACCAGTATGTTAGTATTATCATTTCGTACCGGAAATGCAAATACCAAATACATACATACATTTGTATAACTGGTACACAATGCAAAACATAAAATTAATTATTAAAAACATTGAAATTTCAATGTAAACGTAATGAAGTAAACGTGAGATTCGTAGTTGTTTTAAAGAAAAAGTTACGAGAGGTTCAAATAAAAATTAATAACAAATAAACAAAAGGACTTAAATTATTTTAAATTTTAACTGATAACTGAGAACCGCATTTGAGAGCGCGGAAAATACGTTTTTTTGTTTACAACCCAAAAGTTAGACTTAAAAATAGGACGGAATAACTATTTCAGATTTTAGTTATTATCAATAAAATCGGACAAGGAATTACCAAGATAGAAGCATTCAAACTCGAGTCTACATAATTAAAAAATAGACAATAATATTCTTAATCTTAATTTAAATACTATGTTGAATTCCTCTGTATTAGTACAGTTAATGCTGAAGTCGGTTTAAACAGTTAGGTGTTGCCAAAGTGTATAAGGTAAAAAGACACTTCCGCCAAAGAAATTTCAGATATATTTCAAGAGTGCGTGTAAATATGTCAAAAAAAAATAAAGAAAAATATAAAAATTGTTCAATTAAAACTATTTTGTGAACAAAAAGCTAAAAACGTAAAAAAATCAAAAATTGTATCGCTTTACATATAACATGAAGAAAGATGACGAAAATTTTGCAATTAGGACATTTCTAACAGATGTTAAATCAAATTTTCATACATCGTCAAAAACCAAAATGCGTAATAATTTTATTTTTAAATTAAATTGTAGTTTTCTGAATTGATTTAAACAAAAGCTGAAATATTGTTCTGTTGAAAAAAGAAATGTGAGCATATCAGTATCATATCCTATTTTTATGTGCTCTTTATTTTCTTCATTCATCCAAAAAATGTCATAGTGGTGAATTAATCGGTTCGGTACAATTAAAGATCTTCGGAAAGAATGTGCAAACTTCTATTGATTTTCTAATAAAAGTACATCGAAGAAATGAAAAGTTGGATTTAACTTTAACAGAATGCTGCTGGAGATATCCAATTTATCAAAAGTAATCCGTTCTATTCGGTACACTACCAGTAAGCAGCTGTCGTCAAAAGAAAGATACATATTACATTCCATAACAATTTTGTCATGTTGCGCTAAAAAAATTTTAAAAAAATTAAAATTTCGATTACAAAATATTAAAACATTATGCTGGGCCCTGCAACAGTGCGTCGGGCTTTACCAATGCCTTTTAAGTGAGAGATACAAAAAAAATTGTACAAAAAGATATTGATTTAAAAATCTTTATGTCGTAAAATTATTTTCAAACATACAGGGTGTCCCAATTTTGCGGTATAACAAAAAAAAACTTTTTTTCAAATGGGACACCGTGTAAATTTTTTGATTTTTAAATTTCTTAAGTAATTTCTAATAAAATGTCTATGCCATTCCCTAAACCAAAAATTAATAGTTTACGAGTTTAATTTTTTTGACAGTTGTGTCTACAACAAAAATAGCCTATAGCTTCTTTGTTTTTAGCTCTATTGGTATGCGGTTTGGATTTTAGGAATCTTTTAACATTGTTTTAATGATTCCATTGCCATTGCCATAAAAACTATTAAGTTTAGGTATAGGGAATGGTATAGACATTTTATTAGAAATTACTTAAAAAATTAAGAATAAAAAAATATACGGTTTCCGCTTTGAAAAATTTTTTTTTGTTATAACGCAAAATTGGGATACCCTGTATGTTTGAAAATAATTTAACGAGATAAAGATTTTTAAACCAATAACATTTTGTACGAATCATTTTTTTCTATCTCTCACGGGAAAGGCGCTTGGAACGCCTGATGCACTGTTGCAAGACCCTGTATAGTATTAGATGTAAAAATATTTAAAGTTTGTTCAAAAAAGTAGCAGATAAATTTCTTTCGTAACAACACCAGAAGTATATGTGGCTGTTGAAAAACAAACCCTATTTCCGTACATATATAGCTTAAAGTATGAGGTACATTGTTACAGAATTTCGACTTCAAAAGCATATAGCATTAGTTGCTGCAAAAGAATAGAAATTTGGTAGAAATTCACTCATTTACGATAAAATAGAAAAGTCGACATACATCGTTCAAGAAAAAACTATTCGCAGTTAGGGCCTGGAGATTATCAGCAATGTTATAAATTTTATGAAGGAGAAAGCTAACCTGTGTAAACCAATAATACATTTCAAAAATTATAAAGATAGAGCAATGGTTGCAACATCCAATTTCTGAAAACACATGCAAAAGTATTTTAAAAACATAAAGACGCAATGAAGCTAGAGAAGTGTCAACATTTTCATCAGCTAAACAAAAGCATTAAATCTACCTTTAGCACCTGGTTCCAAAGAATTCATTTGTCGCATTATTCATAATTTTTATATAGTTGAAAAAATGCGACCAACCTAAAAAGTAAGCCAGGAGGTCAATTTCTATACAGAAATGATATTTCGTAGGCATATTAAAAAAAGTAAGACTTCGATAGTGGTATTTGAACATTACGAAAAGTAGTTCTAAAACTTGATTTTAAGTAATGTTAACCAACCATGCATAAACTTATCATATTTAATTCACTTATTTATAGATTGCAAAAATCAAGAAATAGTTGTCGCACACTAATAGAGTCGAGTGCCATTAGATTAAATTTCTTATTTGAGGGCTATATCGTAATATAGAGAATAATCATCAATCAAGAGATTAGTTTGATGAATCCGATTTAGGATTGAATCACCCAATGAATTAATGAAACAAAACAAAAAGGAAAAGCCATTGTACACTTTGGATATAGTTTTGGAAGAACATGATTATAGTGTTTTGATATTGCCACCGTAGTACCTTGATCTTAATCCTATTGAGAAGATATGAGATAGGTACAGTAAAAAATTGGATTGCTAATAGAAATGTGACATTTAAATTAAATGATGTAGAAACGTTACTACATGAAAAAGAAAACAGAAATGTATTAGATGTAGCAGTCAATAGATTGCAATTCTTTGTTAAAACCGATTCATCTGACGATTTAGGATTTAGCAGTGATGATGAAGATGAGTGAAGTTTAAATAAATTTACGTTTATTGTAATGAACTGATATTTATGTTGTAAATTAGTCATATAAGGAGTTATTTTTATCTTCATACATAAGCTATGTGTGTGTAGTTTGAAGGAAACATAAAAATTAAATTATATTGTTTTGTAGACATATATTTAAATTTTTATTGAGTGCGAAGTTTTTGTAGGTATAGAATAAAGGTGTCGCCTGTTTTTTTGGACTCAAGTGTTAAGATAATAAATACTCTATAAAAATATAATTAGCAATCCTGTTATAACATAAATTTTTTAAACTTTGGTACAATAGTTCAGAAATTTTTAGCGCGTGAAGCAAGTAAC
Organism: Aquatica leii; assembly: GCA_035610365.1. Classification (NCBI taxonomy): domain Eukaryota; kingdom Metazoa; phylum Arthropoda; class Insecta; order Coleoptera; family Lampyridae; genus Aquatica; species Aquatica leii. Next base: position 57,123,029 of record CM069432.1, read on the forward strand.
GAAATCTCTTCTGTCACTATAAAAAATAATGGTAAACTTTCAAATATACCTTGAACGGATGAAATCACTTCAAATAATAGTGTTATGGAAAATAATACCTCCTTTTTTCATTCAATGCAAGATATTATCGAAAATGCAGAAATAATAATTGCTGACTTGAAGCAAGAGATCAATATAGAAGAAATTTTAGTGCGAGTAATAGAGAAATTACACCAGTTTTCAGAACAAAACCAATATTTATATTTTTAATGTTTAGCATAACAACTCAGAAAGTCAAGATGTTGACACAGATACGCTATTAAAATGAACACAATCTTTCATAATTATTTCTGCAAATCAGCTCAAGAAAGTACTGTTGTAACAAATGACTACCTCACTTAGTAAAAAATAATAAAAATAATTGTAAATCTTTTTTTTATTTTTTAGACTAATGAATCAGAAATTCAGATAAAGGAGCCAAAAAAGGAAAAAAACAGTACTTTCAAGAAACAAACCCTGTCACCCTGAAAAATATAAAAATAATGTTTGAAAAGCACTCTACCAAGCAGACAAAGAATATATAAGCACAAAAGAAAGCAGGTTGGTGCAAAAAAGATTGTTTAAATATCTGCAAATTCAAATGTGAAAAACAAATTGAAGAAAATGCCAGAAAAAAGTTGTTTCAGTACTACTATCAACTGAATCAAAATGAAAAGTATGTATTTCTAAAGCAAGTAACAGAAAAGTATCTTAAAGCGCGCAAAACTACAAAAGGTGCATCTCGTCCTTATTCCTTTAAATAGTTTTGGAAGATAAAATAGAAGTATGCAAACAATTATTTTTAGGCATACTAAATATTTCCCAAAAACCTGTTTATACTGTACAATAAGATCTTGACCACCATATTCCAAAAAAAAAATATGAGAAGACCGGCTTAAGAAAAATAAATACAGAGAAAAAGCAGGTTGTTATCGACCATATTAAACGATGTCATGTTGTTGCGTCGCATAATTGTAGAAAATATTTAGAAGCCTCACTGACAACTCCAAAAATGTATGATTTATATCGTACATATTGTGCAGAAAATAACATAAATGCTTTAGTTAAACTATCAACGTACAGATACACTTTCTGTACTAATTTTACTTATAGTTTCCATAAACTTAAAAAGGATATTTGTGAAACCTGCTCCACATACTAAAGGAAAAAGAAAACTGGATAAGCATTTCTGAAAAGGAACGTTTGCAAAGACGTGTGACAAAAAAGAAAAGTATGAGAAAAGAGAAACAAAATGACAAAAAATGGCATTCCCTTATTATGTTTTGATATAGAAAATGTCATAACTTGTCCAAGATCTTTTATTAAAAAAATTTTTTTTTGAAAAATTTGAGTATGTATAATTTAACAAGTCATTTACCAACAACAAATAAAACGTACTGTGCTTTGTAGACTGAAAATCTCCAGGGCTAAATGGTAATTGCCTGGCTAGTGCTTTTCAAAGAATCATTGAGTAGGTTTTAGAAGATAACGATTTTACTGAATTACATGGAGTGACAGCTGCATTCCACAAAATCGCAAGTCGTACATATCTTTTTCTGTTTTAGATATAGTTAGAAATCATTCAGATCTTGATAGTGTGACTATGAAATGAAAGGCACATGTCTCAAACAGAATTCGTTTCACCTCTGGACTTCATCAAGCAAATGAAGCAAGTTAATAAACAAAATCCATTCTGTATTTTGCAGATGAAAGAATCAGATTTTATGAACTATGAGGAGTGTTCAAAACAATTGAAATATGATATCCAATTTTCCTAGTCTGACTTGACAGATCACGCCGATAATCAGTTTGTGAAAACCCCCATGTTACAACTCTCCCATGCGGTCGACCAAAAATAACTTCAGAAGTGAAAGCCCCACCACACATTTCACAGATAATTCCAAAAATGATACCGTTCATGCCACAGATTGATCCAAATTTTTATAAGGCATTGTTCCGTTTATAATTCAATGTTTAATTAGTTCAGTTAAGTCGACTTATTCAATCTTTGCTTGCTGTGCAATTAACAACAATAAAAATACATTAATTTAAAATTTACATATAACTTTTAATAGCGTGACTGATTATATGTACATGAAATGCTGACATCAAACAGTTGTAACTGACATGTAGAGCCATATTAAGTTATACATATGTTTCTAAAAAATTAGTTTCACGAGGTTCTATCTTCATTTATCATTGTGCAAATTCGAGTACAAGAAAATATACTACCAACAATACTGTAGTCTTAAATTTATTACAAGAATAGTTATATATAAATTACGAAAATTGTCCCGATCTCATGTCATTCAATTTAATTATTAGTTAACTAAACTTTAGCCTTTGATTTCATAAAATGTCTGCATGTCTATATACAACTTTATTATTCCAAGTGGACGATTTAATGATCACATTAACTTTAAGATTAGTATTATTTATTATTTTCATGTCCTGTAATTATTACTTCTTCGATAAGTTTATTATTGCTATTTTATTACTATTTTAAAATATGCAGTTTAGCAAAATGTTATCTTCCACATTTTGGTTTTTGTTTTGTTGTCGTATAAATATTATTAGAAAAAGATGTGTTTGACAGAGATAGAAGAAATATTTATTTTGCTTTTACAAAAACAAATTAAAATAATAAGTTTGAGCCTGAAAAATGTATTAATCATATCTTCTTACTTATTATTAAAAGCCATCTACAAAAAGAGATAACCGTTAAAGAAAAGTCCAAAAACAACAATTAAGAATAGTGTTACTTTACTTAAAAGCGACTTCGTATTTTTTTTCACGAAATTGCATAAGACTTTTGTATGACAAACAAATTTTTTTATCAAAAGTGGCATTTTTTCTCAAATAAGAAATTTATGTGAAATAATATTAAAGAAATATTAAACATTTTGTTAAAAGTGACACTTTTCTGAATTTAAGATAAAAAAAAACTACAGATAATGCAAAACACATAAATATGTTAACATCAGTATGCAATTGTAAGATTTTTTCTTAGTGTAAATGCTCGCTCGACACATTTTCGACATTGAATGTAGTTGAAATCAATTTTTAATTTAATAGGTGTACATAGTACGTACATTAAGAGGAAGTCTAAAAAAACGTATGTATATAAAATTGGAATTAAAACGAAATTGCTTGCATATTAAATGAAATTGTTACCAATACGAAGTAATTTGTGGACATCTGCCACTGCAAAACGTTCAATTATTCCTATTTATAGTTGGTCTTTATGAGACACTGAATTAATAAATAGCCACTCTATATACTATGTAATACTAAAATTGAATACAGCTTTAGTAAAATAGTATCATTGCGGTAATGTATTAGTTAATAAAACTTTACTGTAGTATTTATATTAATTTGTAAGAAAGCATTATCAAGAAATTTTTTTATATTAACTAATTAATACAGAATTTAATAATTTTTTTTTAAACTAATAAAATAAATCGTTTTTCGCGTGTTGACAATCTAAGTGATTCAACAATACAAAAGGTCATTTAACCAATCTTACTAAACATTATTGTTAAAGAAAACTTGAGCGTGTTCTAAATTTAGTCTTTTATAAATACTCAGTTGAGGCATATTGCATTTCGAGATTTATGTTGAGAAAGAACAAAAATGGTCGACGGTCACATACATTATGTATTAAATACCCAATTGGTCATCCTCTAGTAATTACCTAATTATATTATTTCTAAATTCTAACAGTATTAACTTTCCTAACAGCTTTAATTATTTGAAACACAAGTAACTTAATTTAGCAAATTTATGTTAGTTTAATTAGTTTTTGAGATTGTAGTATAGAAACCGCCGTTTATTAAATTTGCACGTAAAATAAATTGTAACTTAACATTATTTCGAACTAAAATTAAAAAAAAACAACAAACAAACAAAACAACTAATAGTAGACGTAAATCTTTAAACCTCAAAAAATAATATAGTGCAAGCCTATGTCTAAACATGAACAATCACAACCGCTTATTGGAATCACGGATAATGTCATCAGTTGGGTAATGTTATCACTTTATTAAAGAATGTATGCTACGATACAGATAAAACATCTTTATAGTAATCATAATTTCGGTTTATATTATCAATTTTCTTCTCAGGTTTGTTTCTACGCATGAACAACAACCTGTTTTACATAAATTTTTAATTAAATTTTCACAATACGCTTGTAAAATGAGTAACAAATTTAATAATTGTACCCAAAAATACTTTTTTTGCATATTTAGCTTTATTTTTGCAGTGTTATAAATCTGTTTAAGAATTTTGATTGACCTACGTAACATGGCCTCATTTAAACATCTCTAAATACGTTATCTTTGAGTTACTTTCTGTTTTCAGTCTACTTCGAAAGTATGGACAGTTTTTAAAATAACAACGTATTTAACTACGACCAAGCTCTCTTTTATCCGATAACATTATTTAGAATTTATTTTTATTTTTAGTGTAAGCAAATTACAGAGAAGAAATGTGCAGTTTAATATCAGTAATTTTCGATTTATTTGGCTCAAAGCTTTATAAAAATTTTTATTTCAAGATTTTTTGTTTGTATTCATGTTCATCCTATAATTTGATTTTCTAAATAAACAAGCTGCTAACATTTTTGTTTTGTTTGTTATCATTCGGTTATTAATATCAAAAACTTTAAATACCAATGTGATTCTATTAAGCGGCGTACACTATATTAAGTAATGGTTATTTATTTAACGTGTTTCTGTGTACATTGGCGTTTTTTTCCAGATTAGGCATTTTTAAACCCGAGTGCAACGAGGGTTTTAAAAGACCGCAAGGGAAAAACTGCCCAATTTAGACAGGAACGAGTTGAATACAAGATTTTATTGCTCAAACACAGACTACGAGACCTCCAAAGTCTCAAAATCTCTCAAAAATAGTTTGACTTTTATGTTGACAAGTGCGCAAAAACTGTCAAAAACAATTTACAACAACCAAAAATTAAAATTTATGACAGGTAAGAACAGTAAATTGAAGCAAATGCATCATTGTCCGAATTTTTTGCACATTTCAAACTGGTAGAACACAATTTATTAACTGAAAAAGTACAGTAAAAAAATATTAAATATTAGATATGGAATTAATACAGTATTTATTAACATGTAATTTATCTTTTTAATGTACATTATATTGACTAGTTTAATGTTACAATTTATTGGTATAAGTACAACTTTATTGATTTAAATTTTTTAAATCAATAACGTTTTATTAATACTGCTATCATCTTCATAAAGTTATGGATTTGTGTTAATACATTATGACATAAATTATTAGTATTAGTATGTATTACAATATATGTACATAGTTAAACGGTAAGATAAATATGTATTATTTTTTCATAAATAACGAATGATAGTTTCAACTAAAACTAATGAAATACTTTAAATAAAAAGTTCGTTTCTGAATTTAGTTGAGAAGATCTCATCAACAGTGGCGATGTAATCGGTTTATGTCAACATGTTACTAACATCCGTTTTGCAAATATTCCCTGGTACATGTTTCCGAGTTAATCTTTACTTTTGTTGTCAATTTTGAAGTTTTTCGTATTACTGTTTCATATCAAAAAAACCAAAATTTAGTTACACTTGTGAAATTTTCAATTTTTAATTTATTAATTTCAATTTTCTACTCAAGGTTCCACTTTACAACATAATAAAACATCTCTACCGCCCAATTACAAAAAAGATTAGAAATTGTGGCCAAGAAAAACGTGTGATCTTACATTTTGAAGCAATGTTATTTGTAACGTGATGCTGGATTTTTATGTTAAATAGATCCTTCGATGTGTAGGGCAGGCAGCAGTCAAAAATACAGGTCGATTTTTTCTGGCTACGTTTCGTCAGCTATTGCGCCAACTTCGTCAGGCCAATCTCAAACCGTAAACGTTCATTTTTTACCCACACAAACAAGTAATTAACATGAAATAATATACATTGCACTTCATCTTATGTGTGGGTTATGTTTGTGTCGGATAGGTTAAATGTTTTCGTCTTTTAATAATATTTCATGTTAATTACTTGTTTGTGTGGAAAAAAATTTAACGTGTACGGTTTATTATTTTACTTTTGACTGGTGTCTATCCTTCACATCAAAGAATCTATTTAAGATATAAATACACCATCACCTAATAAGTTTTTGGAGAAGTTAATAGCCTTACCTCGTAGTTGCGTGTAACGTTTCTTTTCAGTTAGATTTATTATTAAGTTCTTTAGTCCTTAGTTGGGCAATTATATGAGTTCATACATTAATAAGGTTGCATACATCAATGCTTTAAAATAGCAACGATTTGAAATTTCGGCATAGCTACGTTTAATTTTATTGTTCTATGTTAATACACTTTTTGCGCTTGTCTTTGAGCATTAATTTTTATTTGGTAATGGTTTTTTCTTAAAGCGACATTAGGACAGTCAAAAGATTCGTTTTTAATTTAATTTAATTTTAATTTAAATGTTTGTTTTTGATGGTTTACAAATTAATCGTTTTATGAATCAAGATCAGGCAATTCTGCTTTACGTACTGTAATTTCAATTTAACAATTACCTGTTTGTGAAAATCTTAACTTAAGCAATAGTCTATTTATCTCGTTCTTCCTGTGTTTTTCCGGCTTAGAATGTGAATTAAATTATATTACTGTTAAGCATTCATTAAAGCATTATAGACTGAAAAGAGCACATTTTCAAGCAGTTCATAAAAAAAACTAATGTCTGGCATAAAGTGAGACGTTAATTCAAAATACGACTTTTGATGACCTTACTATGAAAGAAGAATTATATCCCTTACCAAAATCTTCTAACAAAGAAGATCTATGAGAAGCTTTCTTAAGTAAGTTGAGTACGTAAATTTTTATATAAAGGGATACATTTCATTGATAATAATGAATTATTTATATGTTTCTAGTTAACAAAATATATTTATTGTTTTCAAAGTCATCGAATTTCAATTTGAAATTAATTGATGATGAACTTGGATTTCAAAAGCCAAACTCTTTTTGAAAAAAAAATTAAAATTATAGAAAGCTTCTGATCTGATCTTCAATCCGGGTTTCTGTTCAAAATTTCAATATTTTGGTTATTGCCCCTTTCAAAATTTTCTTTGCTGTGTGATAACACCTCATCCGATAACTAACAAGCCCCGGCCGGGCTAAGGCCCCAAAGCCCAGAGTAACGAAAAGGAAGATTATCGGACGATCGGCTTGTTAGAGATATTTATTTAGCCGTCTGCCGCACTTACAATTTCTATAGAGTATGAATAATCCTAACTGTTGGTCTTCCCTGTATTAGAGAAAGAGACAAGCACATGGCAAGAACAATAACATTCTCTAATGTGCCAACAGACACAATTGGGTGTTCTTTAAAAAATATTTTGTTTATACCAAAACGCTTGGAAAGCGTGAGCCTCGACATGCAGAATTCATGTTAGCTTCTGTTTAATGTTCACACGGCCGCGTTGCTATATGTATGTTTCCAAATATTTAAATTAAATATTCCTTCTTGGTTTAACAAAACTCCTAAATTACACACATACTTTTCGACAAATGTTGCTAGTACTAGTATCTCGTCTAGTCCTGCCACAAGTGGAGTTAGTACCGAAAACCAAGATGCTATGGTAAGTGAATTTGTTTTTTTTCGTTTACGCAACTACGAGTCTAACCAGTGTTGTACTGTCCATACTGGCAAAAGGGTATTACTAAAAAAATAGAACCTTATTTTTTTGTAATAATGAGTAAATGTCTCATCCGACATTATTTGCTTATTTTTTGGATAAAAAAATAAATAAAAGCATTTTTCATCTAGAATCAGAATATACGAGGGTCGTCCACGAAGTAACCACCGTTTGGGTGTAGCGTGAAAAATAGTAGGGGTAGCGCCGCCATTCTGACATTTGTAGGCGCTACCGTTCAGTACGCTTCTAGCTGTGCAAGAGGGAGCATCGTACGTTCGTGCGTTCTCTTTTTATAACCTAAAAACATGAGCGCTACGATAGAAAATCCCGCCAAGTGTAAAGTGCGTGGCGTAATACGACTTCTGTGGAAAAAAATTATTCAGCAGCTGAAATTCATCGTCAATTGTGTGCGGTCTATGGCCCAGACATTATGAGTGAAGGTGTAGTCCGTCAGTGGATTCGCTTTTTTAAAAATGGAAGAACAAACGTTCACGATGAAGACAGGAGCGGTAGGCCATCTCTTGTGACTGATGACTTGGTGAGCAGAGTGAACAAAAAAATTCGTGAGAACCGGCGCTTAACAACCTCTCAGCTTTCCGATAATTTCCTTGAAATTTCTCGGAGCCTTGTACACGAGATAGTGACTGAAAAACTAGGCTACCACAACTTTTGTGCTCGTTGGATACCGAAAGTGCTCACCGACGACCACAAAATGAACAGGATGAACTCTGTCATAGACTTTCTTTCTCGGTATGACGTTGAAGGAAAAGAATTTCTGAACAGAATCGTTACCGAAGATGAGACTTGGGTAGCCTATGTGAATGCTGAGACTAAATAGCAGTCAATGCGAAGGAGGCATACTGCCTCTCCAAGCAAGCCAAAAAAAGCCCGCCAAACGTTTTCAGCGAGAAAATTGATGGCTACAGTTTTTTGGGATGCTAAAAGAATCTTACTCGTTGATTTTATGGAGCGTGGTACGACTATCACATCTGCAGTCTATTGCGAAATGTTGAAACGACTAAGAAGAGCAATTCAAAACAAGCGTCGTGGACTTTTGACATCGGGCGTTGTGTTTGTTTATGACAACGCTCGCCCTCACACAGCCCAAAGAACAAGTGAACTTTTGGCCAAATTCAAATGGGACGTTTTTAACCACCCGCCCTACAGCCCGGACTTGGCACCTAGTGATTTTCACCTGTTTCCGTACATGAAGCGGTGGCTTGCATCACAGCGGTTTGAGAGTGACGAAGCGCTTCAAAACGCCGTAACGGGTTGGCTACGTTCCCAGGCGGCAGAATTTTTTGCAGACGGCATTTCAATTAGAATACTTATATGATAAGTACCTGAATCTGTTTGGCGATTATATAAAAAAAAGTAGAGAAAAGCTGTAGTTTAAGATGTATATAATAAAATTTTTGTACCTCAACTGGTTTAATTTTTAGTTCAAGACGGAGATTACTTTGTGGACGACCCTCGTATAGTTTCATAAACATGGATAAGACTCATTATGGAAAAAAGTAAAATTATAAAATTTTGCACGTACAGGACATTGGAAATTCTATGGATTTGTCAGAAATTGATATAAGTAACATACTTGCTTCAATTGGCCCTGACACAGAAACCAAAGTCGAAATTGAACCTGGAGTAAGTTTTTTTCTAATTAACAAAATGCTTTTTAAAGGTATACTATTTTATAGGAATAAATATATAAGAATTGTCATCAGATCCGGCATTATAGCCAAAAGTCAAACGTGCTTGTGATTATTGGGTTCAAAAGCAAGAGCTTTCTAATCAAAATATTGAAACTAACGACTTTTCAGCTTCCAAGCGTGTAGCAAACGACGGAACTATACGTTACTGCAATCTGTCATACTTGAACTTTAATTTGAAAAATAGCGGAAAAAAAAGGTACTGGCTTATATATTCTAAATGAAGTGGAAATGTTTATTACTTTTTTTTGTGTTTTATTTCGAAAATCTAAAAGTAATGATTTTAAAAATGGATTTTGTAAGTGGGATCATAAACATAGATCCCTAATAAGACAGAAATGCAGAACAATCTTGGATAGGACAAAGGGCAAAAATAGACGTCTTATTAAAAATTGAACTGGAAAAAAAAACAAGGTTATTGGAGGGATGTTTTACAGAGTTGTAGAATCGTTAAAATGTTTATGCGGAAGGCGATTAGCCCTAAGAGGAAATACGGAAATAATTGGAGATTTCCAAAATGAAAATTTTTTAGGGTCTCTAGAATTTTTAGCTAAGTTCGACCCATTTATAGCCAAACACTTAATAATATTTCTTATATATCTTTCACAATTTTCATAGAAATTGTAATATTAATGGAAAAAAAGGTTCTGGAAGTGACCATTTGGCTATAGTTCTACGATATGTAAATAATGAATGCACTGTACATGAACGCTTTATTACATTTATAATTTCATTTAGTCATTCAGGGAAATCTATGGAAGATTCTGTACTAGAAATGCTTCACCAATTATAACCCAACATAAAAAATGGACGTGGTCAATCATACAACGCATCGAATATGCCAGGGAAATACAAAGGCAAGCACGATTGAAATTCAAATCTAACCAGCGAAAATGAACGGAACGTATCCTTCAAGAGCCTTAGTGGTACTCGGTGGTCTGCGAGGGCTATATCAACAAAAATAATTAATAAAAACTATAATAAAATATGTGAAAATTTTCAAATTATATCTGATGATGATACAGAAAAAAGAAATACGCAGGATAAAGCAGCTGCACTTAAACAAAAAATGAAATCGCTAAATATTGCCTTTATGACAACATATTGGTATGAAGTTCTTAAACGTTTCAATTCTATAAGCTTGAATCTACAATTCAAGTTAATAGATTTGTCAACAGCTGTGCAACTTATACGATCACTAAAATCATTTGTTTCAAGTCTTCGAGAATTGTTCGACAATGTTGAAATTATATCCCATGCGCTGTCAAATACTGTTAATAAAAAATTTGATAAAGTATATTCAAGAATTCGAACGCGAAAACTGGCAATGACAAATCTTTCAAAACATTACAAAGACGATTTTAATGATTAATTTGCAAACGAAGTAATCCAATTTTCTACTCTCGTGAAAAATTTAAACATTGCTTCACCAGAGGATTGTTTAAAAATGATTAAAAATAAAAAATTAGAATCGGTTTTCCCAAATGTCATCGTTGCTTATAGGATATATCTATGCTTGCTGGCTAGTAATTTCAGTGCAGAACGCGCATTCTCTAAGATGGCTATAATAAAAAATGATCTACGTTCTTACATGAGCGAATCAGACTTAATGCATTAAGTCTATAAAAAAAGAATTTTTTTAAACAATAAGTTTTTAAGACTTAATCAAAGAATTTGCATGTGCAAAGGCACGAAAAGTTATAATTTAAGTATGGTATATAATGTATACAGTGTGTCCCATTCTGAGTTGCATTGTATGGGTATCTTTGTTATTAATGAAGATATCGATTCGGTTAAATGGGCAATTATGTAGAGCTTTTTGTGCTGATTTAGATTATCTTTAAAAATAATTCTAATTCCAAGCGGTCTCAAAGTTAAACGAAGAAAACCGAAAAAAGCATTTTTTGAAATAGCCTAATATTTTGCTTATTCTTACAGTTACAAAAATTTTTTTTTAGCGAAATTTATTTATTTCATTGTAACAAACTAATTTATGTTTTCTAAAAATTTATCAGAAATACCGTTTTCGAGATATTAGTAGCAACTTTCTTATTTTAAATAGGCGCCATCTTGGATCTTGACATAAATAGATTGTATTTTTTTTTGTTTTCAACAACGTATAACAACCTATGTTTTAAATGACGGATAACGGCAAACTTGATATTACTTAAATTAAAACAAGTTAGTCATGAAAACAAATCAAATTTAACAAAACTTAATAAAACCAATAACTTCCCATACTGTCAGATCGTTTAGTTTTATTAGTTTGTGCACCAAATCAGTGTTTTATCAGTTTTTAATGATAAATTAATCATTTATTTCCATCGGCTACTTTTCGACTAAACGAACAATATATGTTTTGTACTTATATTAAATTTAACAAAAGTTCGCACTTTGCTGCTCAAGACTATGAAAATAATTTCCCAGAAAGACGACAACCATATGCTAATGTATTTTAACGGTTAGACAAAAGTAAGCAGCAAGAACCCACCCGTAACACAAACGTACGTGACAAAGACTATCAATTTTATTTATAATAATGTTGAAGAGTTACAAGAATCCGTACAAGAAGCTTTAAATAGTGTTAATCGTCATACATTGCGTAAAGTAACCACCAGTATTTTAAAGCGATGCCAGTTATGTTTAGCAAACAACGGACAGCATTTTGATTAAATAATGTGATAGTAGTTTCAACCTTTTCTTATATTCATGTTTAATCAAATTTGTTTTCCGTTTTGTTAAAGTTCATTTGTTTTCATGGCTTACTGAGTTTCATTCAAATCATAATAAGTTTGCTGTTATACATTGTTGAAAACAGAAAAAAAAATTCAATCTATTTATGTCAAAATCCAAGATGGTGTCCATTTAAAATAAGAAAGTTGCTATCATTATCTCGGAAATGATATTTGTGATATATATTTAAAAAACATAAATTAGTTTGTTACAATGAAATAAATAAATTTCGCTCGTAATTTTTTTGTAACTATTAGAATAAACAAAATATTATCCTTTTTCAAAAAATGCATTTTTCGGTTTTTTTCGTTTAACTTCGGGACCGCTCGGAATTAGTTTTAAAGATAATCTAAATCAGCACGAAAATGTCTACATAATTGCCCATTTAACCAAATCGATATCTTCATTAATAAGAAAGATACCCATGCAGCAACTCAGAACGGGACACACTGCATATGTATACTGTGAATATTTTTTTATGTAAATAAATTACGAAACAAATTTGTAGTGGTTTTGTTGCGAAGAGAATAATAAGCGATTTTTCAAGAAGTAAAGACACTTTCTGCAACACCTCTAATTTCAGGTAGAGTATTCAGGATATCGTTATAGGTAACAGCTTTCCATTATAGTTTTACGCTTAGCTACTCAAAAAACTCAATAACAATTGCTACGTGCAAAGCATTTCTATCTTAAGGTATGTTATATCATATTATGTATAATACAACAACAAACGTTTATAGTATAATATTAAAAATATAAGTTTATAACGGAATTAACGAGAATAATAATATGACTTTTTATAAATATTTTATTAATATAATGTAAAAACTGATTGTATTCGCACGTAGACTTTTCGTTTAATGTGTGATTTCGTATGTTTAAACATTTAAGTTGAGTAGACTGCAATTATTAGTTTTAAGATAAATGTAAAACAGAACTAAAATTAATTAAAAAAAAAGAAAAGAAAAACTAATGAATCAAAAATAACTTTTTTTTAGAAGTCGAAAAAATGTTACGTTGAATTTAACCGTTTTTATCAAATTAGTCACAAGAATTTTGATGTATTACAGTATATTTACTTCTGCAATGAGTATTTATTTGTTTAACAGTATGCACGGTTTCTTTTGTTTCTCAGTTTCATTAGGTAAAATATTGCTTCGGTGTTCTTCCTAATCCAAAAACAAAATCTTAATTAATTTTTTTAATTATTCTTCTTAAAAAGCACTCCAAAAGAGTTTTTGCTTCAATGATAAGCGTTATAACAGTTGTATTAGTTTTTTTTAGTAAGCGTTAAAAATATTACTGAATTTACGCAAACATGTGAAACGTAAACAATCATTCCACAAAAATTAGAAAAGAACAGATTAAAACATTTTTTATCGTGCGATAAATGAATTTAATTCGATCGAAAATAGCACAACGTAATTCCGGTACGTACAAAAATTATTTTTAACAATAATACATAGTATTATTTTTTAATTTATGTTGCTGTTTTTGTTATTTTTAGTTGGATATCGGAAATTAGCAAAAAGAAAAGAAAACACGTTAGCAAATGTTATCGATTGAATATTGTAACGATCCGCAAAGAGAATTCTTTTTACTGATAGTAATGATAACGGTCAAATATTCAGTTTAGAACTATATTTAGTAACCTTATAGAAAAATATATAAATCCAGCAAACTTGACAAAAGCATACTAAGAAAGAATAATGTTACAACTCACGTATAGAAAAAATTAACGATTGAATATACAGCAATATAATTATATGATGATGTTGATGAAACGACTGATTTAAAAAGTTTCTATATTTAGAATTTGTTAATATCTCTTGCAGTATGTAGACTCACGTTTACTTAGTTAAATTTATAAACATAAACAATTCACAACATCAACTGATGTTACATTGTAAGCGTAAACAAACGTACCTACCATAATATAAAATAATTACAAATCTAATAAGGCACAGTTAAAATAGGTTCAGTTTTTGATTCAAATTTATAGGTTTACTATAACTACTCTACAAGCTCAAACACTTTTTTTAACTTAATAATCTACCTGTAATAAAAAAGACAAGTTTTGTTTACTTTAAAAGATTAAATTTTTTAATAAAATTTAAATAAACTTACCTAAACTCATCTTTGGGATTTTGAATAAATTTGCAGCATTCTCGTTTTTGAAATGTTGCTTCGATCCAACTTCGCGCTGCAGGCTGTAATAAAGGCAGTAGTTAAAATTTATATAGATTAATACATGTATAAGATACATCACAAGTGCGCTTTTAATGTAATAGAATATTTTGCATAATATAATAACAGGTAATGATATTTATTACGATTATACAACGAGTAAATAAGAAAAACGATTAATGAGAGCTTGTTACATTGTGTCATAATTGATATTATCACACGTACTAATAGCCATAGTTTTTTTTTTAAACATGTAAACGCTGCTAATGACAGATGTACTTGTAGAATCAAAGAAATAATACATATAAATTAGACAATTTTATTTTAAAATATTTAAACGTGTTATATACAAATCTATAAATTATTACGTAATACCAGAAGTTCTAAACTCATACGTAACCAATTTTTATTTTATTAAATTAATATTTTCTAATTTACGTATATACAAGGTGATGTAAACTAATCTTTTATTATTGGAGACTGTTACAATTTACCATATTCACAAATTAAAACAGTTCTAAACATTAAAGCTTTAACATAAAAGGTCTACTATATTACTACTAAATTAATAACCTAGTTTACGGAAAGACGTAAGATCAAAAATCCACAGATATCGCAAATCTTGCAATTATCGGAAGGTATTAAAACCAAACACAATATTACCTACGTAATATAATGAACAAGATTTATTACAATTTTCAAATTGTATAAGTCGTATAATAATTCACCAATTGTTTGTATTTAACATTTGTCCATAAAATGCCTGAGAATTGATTCCCATAACCTCTTCATTGCTGGAAGATAATGAATTAGAAGTCTTTTAGGATCTCGTGAACTGTGGCGCTGTAATCAGTTTATGTCAAAATGTAGCTATCATCAGTCTTACAAATATTCGGCGTAACATTTTTGCTAACTTATAATTGCTTTTGTCGTTGTATTTGTAATTAACAAGTCTCCATTAGTACATTATTTTTATTTAATATATAAATATCTAATTGTTTTTAAATTATTAAATTTTTTTGTTGACGTCGTTGTCTTTTATATGAACTTACGTTTTTGAGATGCACTTAGACTTGTCAAATTTTCAATTTTTAGTTTATTAATTCCGATTTTCAACTCAAGGTCACAGTTCACGACATAATGAAATGCCTCTAGCAACACCAATGACTTAAAGAGAATTTTTGGTGATAACAAATTATGAGCGAAACCGTTCATTATCAAGAATTGCTGCGCGCTGATAAAACATAGCTTCCAGTGACATATCTAAAGAAAAAGCCGATTGCGTTATCTTAAATCTATGCACTTGAACAACCTTGTTCGTTAAATAACTACTAACAAACAAGGTTTTTAAGGATAGCGATTAATAGCCGAGACGCCGTGAGCGAGTTTAACGAGCGAACGTGTTAATATTGTCGATATTATTTATGGCCGATTAACAAACGAGTTAGTTTTAATGTTTTTCCGTTGATCGTGTCAAATTATAAGAAAACTAAAGTACACAAAATCCGTTGTTATATAGAAATTCATTTATTGGTTCAAAATCGTTTATTAATATGGGTCATTAACGATCTATTTCTGATACATTATTATACGTTAATATTACTATTAACAGATGATCGACGGAAAAAGTAAATTTACTGCCGTATTTGCATATATATAGTTTTACAGATATCATACAAAGTAGCAAATAAAAAGGTACCAAAAAAATGTTCAAATGACATTACAATAAAAACTGTTGGATGTAATAGCGAAGGCTTCCACGGCCGGAATCTATACTAACATTAGAATGTCTTCCGGGTTTGGGCCGTGTCATAGTTGCAACCGAAGCTGCCAACGTTTCGCCCACTTTCGTAAGGGGCTTCATCAGGGCGTGAGATAAATCGCAAAACTCAAACAAGCAATCAAAATCTAACTAAGAACTTCTCAAAAGTTAGGTTATCCACTTGTAAAACAAGCCATAACCTAAACTATGAAAAGGTAAGAAAGAAAACGATAACCTGAAAAAGCAAACGAAAATCTAACAAAGAACCACTACCGAGTTAGGTAATCAACTTCTGAACCAAGCCAGATTCTAAACTCCGTAGAAGTGACTTAACAAGAAATGGACCCAATCAGGGTCGAGCTTGATCATCCGTGACGATCCTTTTCCTTTAAATACGGAGACCATTTCTTGTTAGATATTTAAGAAAAACAACTTACAAGTTTTTTATATATGACTATCACTGGATATTTGCATATAAACACTATGCGCCGATAACTTTCACTATTATTCATCTATACTAATTGTTTACACTAACATCTTTTAGTGATTTACAACTGATTTACTATTTTTAGCGGTTACTTTTTATATTCTCATAGTATCTGCTACTAAAACATTTTGTCCGTTTCGGTAATCGCTTTGAATAATCTCAAAGCTTCGATGCGTTTAAATAGAAACTAAAAATCATTCGCTATAATAACCAGTACAATTCTTGTAGTTTTATTCCAACTCATTATACAAACTAACAATTATTCTATATAATGAATGTAATTATTCTTGTACACTGTAATAAAACGTGTTTCCCTATATAAAATTCTGTAATATGAAAATAGCGTGTCAGAATCTCGTATTCAGGGATTTATTTAATTAAATCTATTTAATTAAATTCTAGTTAAGAATTGACAGCGTGTGTTGACCACTGGTATCTAATTACGATAATAATGTTTAAAAATAAATCACGATAGAATTTAATCACGATGACGGCAATATACGGGATGTTGCAAATAGATTGTAATGACAAACTTAAGTTATCATTGAATTAAATCTAGCTGAGTGATCTAGAAGTGAATTATGTAATTGAATTACTAATTCCAAAAAACACGTTTCAAAACAAAGTCAATTCGTAGCGATGTTAAACGTCTAAACTTAATTAAGCCCTCAGTGCTCAAATAACCAATCAAACCGCCAACTCAACTACGTTCAAGGTGTAAAATATGGTTTAGAAACCAGCGGGTGTGCTAAGTCCATGTTTTAACAAACTCTAAGCCACCTTCGTTTGAGAAATTTATTAATTAATTTACTGTTTGGGTTCGAGTGGTGCAAATACCACCAAACAATTCGGAAAATGGTGGTCAACGCGATGGGAAGGTTTTTGCCGGTACACAGCAGATAGTCGTTATTAGGTTTAAACAAAGGGTATCAGAGTGCAATAGCACTTGTTGGGTTTAAACACAAAATGGGTTATAGAAAAAAATTATCCAGGTACACAGCGGTGAGTCACAGTATGTTATTTGCGGTTTAAGCAAAGATATAAAAAAAATGTTCTACAAGGAACGAGTCGTGAAAGTAAGGGAAAATTTATCAGTTCGGACGTCTGCTTTTATATCTTGCTTGAATTGGTACTATTGATGCATACTAATAAAAAAAAGTATGTAACTTCGTCTACTTGAACCTGAATTTTATTTTCAACATATGTTTCAGCATATCAAAGAGTTAAAAATTACTTTGATAAACAACAAACATAAAAAGCTTCCACAAAAATTGTTTATGCATCATAGTCCACGTGATTCGATAAACTGTTAAAAATTGAAAATCCTACACAAATACTTTGTGCCAAAAATAAATAATAACAAAAAAAAACTAAGCAGAGTATAGATTTTTGAAGTTCTGGTACACTAATAATATTATTATTATATTTTTATAATAGAATAATTATTATACGATGGTATTAACCATTTGTCACTAACAATGAAGCATCGCTATGTGCTTCATATCATAACAATTAGCTGAATATGTCTTTCAAAAGTTTCAGAGTGTAGTGGTTTAGTAGATTTTTAAGATTTTATTAACACATTATAGTACAGATAGCATGTTAGTAAGCAATTGTATAATAGTAGGACAGCTGTTTTTAATTAATCAAAGTAGGTATTTGAGAAAATACAAATTTACTTTTAGATGATGTTCGTTTATATTTTGTTTAATAAAGATTAGATAAAGTAAAAAAATTTTTGACACTAAACACAAACTTTTTTTTTCCGAAAGTATGCATTTCACTAAACAAAAGATGAAAATTTGTGATTAATTATTTTATTTATTTATATTACTTAAGTTCATTTATTGGATTATTTTAGAAGTAGCTGCAATACTAACAATCAAGCAGTTAAAGCACACAAAGTTCTTAGATCTTATTCAAGGCGAGCACGTACTGAACCAATTACGAATAGAGAAACTTTCAGTAAAAGTGCAATTCGTGATGTTATACAGAGTTAGTATTATCGATCTAATTCAAATCAGTTTAATTTAATTAAATTTAATATGCCTTCAAAAAAATTAATGATGCTTAATAATTAATTATGAATACCTACCTACCATAGTTTTACAGCCTTAACGTCCTATTAAAAAACGAATGTTCCCAAGCTTAGGCTAGTTATTTGGAAATTCACTTTTTATAAGTGCTATAACGTTTCTGATTTTTAAATGCGTTATTTTCGGCGTGTGTTTAAGAAATAGACATCTATTAAATAGACAACCAATGTTGTTTTTCTCTTTTTACTGTTTTATGATTACGGGTATTACGGAAAACGCTTAGCTTCCACCATCTTTCTCCTTAATGCATATTTTCTAACCTAAATCCTGTGAAATAAATTTGTTTTTATTAATACACTAGTGTATAAGCATGTAAGTTTAATATAAAATACGGACTAATATTATAAAAATAATTTATTTATATGCCAAAGTGAATTTTTAAATTCAAATTTCTTTAAATCATAGACTTCAACTACAAATCATTGTTGTAAGTGGTTCTCGGAATGAACTTATGGAAATTATTGCATTTGAACGATACACTTACTATGTGACTGATAAAACAAAAATCGATTTTGTTTATTCGTTTTAGAATAAAAACCAAATATCAATAGAGAAAATTTAAATACAAATTTAGTTTAAATATATTTTTAAATAAGTAGCAAAAGTAGAAGTGTACCAAATCAATAATGTTATATATGTATTATGTATATTTAATTTAAACCATCATATTTCGGTAATCTCAAAAGGTTTTTAAAAACTGAATTACTTCCGTAAAAGTATACATAAATCGAATTATTTTATAATTAAAAAGTTGTATTAGACTGCTTACAGGTTAGCTACATTAAAATTTAATTTTGAATAAAAATTCTGAACACATTTACTTGTTCAGATAAGTGCCAGAACCAAACAAAATAATACGAATTGTAATAAGAATTGATTGGTAACAAATATTGGTATTACAGTTAACACCTTTAACTTGTTACTGCTGTGATTAAATACAGAATCTGCTGAGATATAAAATCAATGACACAAAAATAAGTTTTCTTTAGTTTTCTTAAATTATCTCACTGTTATATACAGAAAACTGTCTGTCAGTAACATAAATAGTCCATAATAGAAATAAATTCAGTATATCCCAAAAACTATTTTACTTAATTGTCTGCGGTACGTCGCATAGTATCATATCAGCAAGGTATATTATCACAAGGAAAAACTATAAAACGCATTTATTTTAATTAAATCAGTATCGCAAAAGAATAATTGTGCATTGTATTTTGTAATGTTCTTAGTGCATCTGTCAGAATTAGAAAAAAGGTAGATACAAAACAATTAAGAAACAATCTTAACAGTGCTATTACAAATGAGAAATGCCAATTATCCCAACATTATAGATAATATTCAAACTCTTTTTCGGTGCTGCTTTTAAAAATGTTTGGAAGAATACATTATTAGAAAATATAATCCACTAGATATTACATTCCAGACATGAATTTTAATTAAATAGATGTAATTTTTTTGTCGACTACAGATTTTATTTAAAACATTCATTTGATTTATATTTCTTTATTTGTGCTTAAAAATCCATAAATAAATCAAATGATTATATAATAAACGTCAAAAATTGTCGTTTTAATAAAACAACCTTCAATAAATTTTCATTCTAAGCTGCTACGAAATAAATTGCCGATAACGTAATTTATTGTATTTTAACAATGAACATAAAAGCAATATACGTGTGAAAAAAGTAAATTCAACTTTAAAACAATGCTGCACTAAAAAAACACATTTAAAACAACCAAATAAATTACTAAGAAAAGAATATCTAGGTTTTCATTCGTTGAATCAACGCACGCACGACGAATAAGTTACAGAATGGTTTTTTCTCAATACTTATACCACGTTACATAATTTTTATATATAATAAACACAGCAAAAAAAATGACAAAAAATGAAAAAATAAAGCAGTAAATAGTTCAACATACTCCAAAAAAAAGCAATAAAAAAAATTATTTAATAAAAATAGAAAAACGAGATTTTTTTCAAGAAGTACAAAAAAATCAAAACAGAAGAAATATAAATGTTAAATCAATAATACAAATATAGACCCATAAAACCAAATAGAAAAAAAGATAATTAACGTTTAGATTAAACATAAATGACCGATACTCTAAAAAAACAAAAAATACAACACACAGCGAATTTAAGAGACAAGTGAAGCAATGCGGCTAGGAGCCAACAAAGTGGCGAGTGCGCCCAGAAAGTTTGTTGCAGTTTTCAATTTAAATGCATAAATTGTGTAGTGATAAATACTTCATAAGATATGCTTACAATTAGTTCGGTGCCAAATGACTTCAATAAAAGACATATAGGAAAGAATCTGGATTATTATTGTTAATTGCCGATCGAGATCAACAAATTAAAAATGACACCTCGTCGTTACGCGCTAGTATTAAATTTTCATATTTCGTACTCCAACAAAACTTCTTAGTTTAAAATGAAGATTCATGTACTGAAGGATTTAGATCTTTTTCTCGCTACTAAACTGCCTGCAGGTAGCAGTCATCTTTCTATTTTGTCAACTTAAAATCACTTCAGCAAGTTGCCGCAAGGCTCGAAATCTTTTCTCTCACACCCAGCTACGGTAAGTGAAAGTATTATCCCATTGTAATGACATCTAACACTTAGCTTAGCCTTAAGAGCTACATTCAAGAAAAATTCTAGCTTCAGTCAGCTGTCGATAACCTACATAGTTTATTTTTTATATTAATGATATATTCTTACTTTATGCATTTTTATAGGCACTTCTGTATATTAAGCTTTCAGCGTTATCAATTGTATTAAATCGTCATCGTAAGATAATTTTTAGTGTGTTTAGTCGAGTATAATAATTATTCAGCCTCTACCTTATATCAAATTTGAATATTACTGATTACGTTCATGACTTGAACCAATCGAGTAACCTAAATAATTATTAGTACTAAAAGTCTGTTATGGCTATTTTCAATCGACGAATGCAAACTGGCATTCCTCGAAAGTGTCGGTGGTATATTACTAAAGCAGTAATTACATGCTACGCTAAGGAACTGCAAGAAGTCAAATCCTACGTTACTTATAATAACTTGAACGATCACTTCTCACTATCGATAACTTAATTGCATGTGATTATTGCGACTCTATGTATTAGTTAATGTTTGATCGGTTTTGTCGCTAATTTAGTATATTTTATCTATTGGAAAATATACAACAAATTTGTTATGTTCTCTCGTTCCCAAGTTGTTTGCATTTCTCATCTACCTAATTTCTTCGATAGTGAGTTCATATGTCTATGGTGTCTCTGAACCAAAGATTCTACAGGTACACTAAGAGTGGCACCTGTTTTTTAACACGCTTTTATTAGTTCGGGATGTATGTATGTATGTATGTATGTATGTATGTATGTAACGGAATCTTTGAGCTTAATTTTCAGCGGTTTCCAGGTGTTTGATTAACTTGAAACTTTGCATGCGTTTCACGGACCGATGACAATGCAATAATTCATTAAAAAGTTTTTATTATTCTAATTAGGATCGTCAGGATTAATTGATTTCTTTAGGGATCCTCTGCATGAGGGTGACAAAGACAGAGCGCGTGAACTGCGCAGGCGTGCATCTCGACAAAGCCTATCGCGTTTAAATCGTTCCAGTGTATTTCACTATTACCACTTCGTGTCGGAGCAGGTAATTTGCGCGCCCGCTGCCTGCCTTGGATGTGATAGCTGTTTCTCAGGTTCCCTCCCCGAGAAATAAGGTTTTACTGTCGATAACTACTGTTTCCAATACGTTTTTAGTTCGTAAGATATTTCAGAATCACATGTCCGCAAAAATTGATTATTGATAAATCGAATTAAAATACGGAAAATAACTGATAGCTTAGAAAATTGAAAAAACACGCTTTTATAGGTACCCGAACTAAAAAATAGAAAATAAATAATAGTTTAAAAAAAACTAAAAATACACGCTTTTATAAATAACCGAACTAAAAAGAAGAAAATAATTTATAATTACAAACAAAATTATTAAATTCAGAGCAATAATATATAACTATAAACAAAATCACTAAATTCAGAGTTAAAAGCGTGGGGTCCATCTATAATCATTGTTACAATTATTCTAAAGGCAGCTATCAATAAGGGGAGAGTTATGAAAATATAGAAAAATCCTACAAATAAGAGTTTCACTGTATAATGTCTCGCCAAGTACACGTTAAACTATTTTTACAAACAATGATAAATTTATTTCTGTGAACACAAAATATAAAAAAAAACCTCTGATCTGATCTTTACAAAAAAATTATTAGATTTAACAAAAACAGTGCAGCTGAAGAATATCTCGTGACGTATGTATACAAACGTCGTGTTTAGTGACAGTATTATGTATATCAGTCAAATGACAAATTGACAGCAATAGTCGAACTGAATACATGTTAAAACAATGATTGATTACAAAAAAAAAGAAATAACAGATACTTGGCGCGAAAGACTACCGTGTATCCGGATGCACCCCACGCTTTTAACTCTGAATTTAGTGATTTTGTTTGTAATTATATATTATTGCTCTGAATTTAATAATTTTGTTTGTAATTATAAATTATTTTCTTCTTTTTAGTTCGGTTATTTATAAAAGCGTGTTTTTTAGTTTTTTTTTAAACTATTATTTTTCTTTTTTATGATAGCATTCTCAACCACCAAAATTAAAAATACAAATTTTGTAAATTTTAATAAAAAAGGTTTAAGTTTTTTTTAGAAATGTACAATGTGATTGTTTTAGTTTATCCACTGTTACAATCATTATATGTAGACAGTAAAAAGTGTACGTATTAGTTTGTTTACCAAACACAAAAATGACGAGTAGTTAATAAAAAACGTTTTACCTTGTCAAAAAATAATTTTAAAAAAAAACTTATGTAAGTGCCAAAACTAAGCTTCACAATTTTTTTGTGTATTTCATAGATATCAACTAACAATTAATTAAACCTGGTACTACACTACACGAAACACTAAAAAATTTTTTTATTGAAAACTTGGCGGATAATACTAAAGTCTATACAATAAAATTCATCCAAATTAAGATTTAGTTAATTGAACTACAATCTCCATCACTATTTAAAATACCATTGCACAAAAACAGTGGTTTATTAAAAATCCCGTCAACATTAAACAAAAATTGAAAAATGAATTAGTCTTAGGTAACGTAAAATCCTAAACAGTAATAGTGTTCTAATTAGTTTATTTTTACATTTGTTTTTTATAACATAAAATATGTAATTAATTTACATATTTTTAGAACAAAACCTTAAGATCAAAAAATTAAGCTAAACGAATTATCTTGTCAGCTGCATTTTCAATTATATTAGAAAAAGCAATTTGCTTACAATTGCAAGTATTTAACACAGTTAATTTTTGAATGTATGGATGCACAAATAATGAATTTTTTTAATACATTAGTTTTCAGTACCATTACAAAATAAATATATTTTGTAAAAGTGTGAATAAATCTCGGGGGTCAGAATGATGTTCACGGCGGGCGGCGGGTTGACCAACCCTGATATAAATAAATAACTCTAATGTTTTAGTTTTTAATAAAGTCTAAATCGCAAGAGGTGTCTCATGACTCATCGGTAAGCAACGTAAGGTTTAAGATTTTTGAACCTATGTCCTCATTGACTAGCAGGCGCATCATAAGTGATACCTGTAATACCGACAAAATAAAATACTAAAATTTTGTAAACACATTTTAACTTATAGTGCGACAACGTAAACAAAAACCCCGGAAAATATGCGAGTTAAAATCAAGTTAAGAACCGGTAAAACGTTTGACCAATCACAATTGAGAAATTGAAGGTGATACAATTATTGACATAAGTTCTATATCAATCGACTTGTCAATTGTGATATTTCAAAACGCTGTTATTTTGCTTTTTTCCTTTACTACTATAAAACATTTTTTTTGGACTGCGTGTATCTTATTTGTGGAATTGGTACGTATTACATATTTTATTTAAGTTTGTGGCTCGAATACTTTTTGTGTGGAATGTACCAGTCAAAACCAGCGACTTCCGTTACGTCCCCTCAAAGTTTTTGTTTACTCGGTTGAGCTGTATGTAGCAAAAATAGTTCAGTAAACTGACAAAGAACTTAGATCAAGTTGGAAAGCTTGCATGTAAATTGTATTAAATAAATACACCATTTACCCAAAAAAAATCTTTAAAATAAAATATGTTTTAGGGAGAGTTGGTACATAGTTACTAAACAGTCATAATAATTTGTATTTTGCTTTTAGGTAATTCCAAATGTGAAGTTAAACATAACAACGAGAGTGACCTAAAAAACGAATGTGATTGAACCCAATGAATAACCATTGCTATTAAACGGATGATCTGAAATTAATGTATTGCGGTTCTATTGTCTGTAAGTCTAAAGCTAGGATTGAAGTGTAGATAATTGTACTACTATTTGTATTACAAAATAAAACTAAAAAATAATTTAATATTTAAAATGTACTATGAACGGTTAAAACACATAATATTACGACTCTTTGGCTTAAAAACAGTTAATGTTTGATTAACACTTAATTTAATTCAATGTAAATTAAACTGAGATATAAACTGAAAGAACGTTGATTAAGTTATCGGTGTACGCTGGCGTTATCAATAACCTACGTTATAGAGATTACCATTACAGACTTTCTAAAAATTTTCTTTAACCGCAAAAAAGTTGATTAAAAAAAGTATTGTGCCGAATGATAATATAGATATAGAAGATAAAGAAGACGTCAGTACTTGATCATAACACGCATAGTGATATACATACGGCTAACTGTTGCAAACGTTTTGTCGTGTTTTGTGTTAAACATATATAAATTTGACTTTATCTCATCTTACCTTTGTAATTCGATATTTCATATTAGAAGATAAATAAAACGATTTGTAGCTTGTAAGCTAGTAGGAAGCAAGCAGCAGAATTTGAAAAAAGTAAATACAACACTTACAAAAACTTAAATAACCAAAATCATTTTATGCAAACAATTATAATTCATTATTTTTGTTAGTGTCTTTTTTGAAATTCTTCAGTCGTATTTTCATGCATTACGGAGATACTAGCTCTAAAGTGCATTTCAAAGGTGACTTTCTTGTATGTATGTACATTTGTACCTCCGCAATGTTAAACAAATGCTAGTTTACATATTTGGCATGTAGCGAATTCACAACCAGAGCATAAAATAAACATTTAATTCTAAATGTAAGATACATCGTAAGTTCTTCATATGTGTTATGCACATTTAAAAAAATACATTTTATACTATTTGCAATTAGTAACAAATATAATTCAAAATATATCAATAAAGATACAAAAACATATTTTTATAGTCTTTTCAGGTAGCATACTGTTTTAAAAGAAATCGTCATCTTATGCAGTTATATATATATATATTATAAAAAAGTGTAAAATCTATAACACTAGTAAACAAAAATCTACTTTTTTTGACATATATAAAACAGGGCATATAAAGAACTGCCATTTATAAAATCACGAAACCAAGGCAAACAAGTTTCAAATCCTGGATTTTGAAACTGCAAACCTGGACATTTTTTAAAATTATTATAATATAAATTTAATCATCGTAAATCGCGTGTTAATTATTTTTCTATTCATTATTAACAATACACAAATATGTATCATATACACATATATTGCAATTCAATCCATATAAAAATAAATATTAAATTGTAAACCAGTAACAAAAAAGTAAAGACACATAATTATTATGGTTTCTTAGATAAAACAACTCTATCTTTAAATTAAAGATCAATTTATGTCTTGTATTTTTCTGAATTTTTTATTAAGACAAATCTGTAAAAATCGAAACAACTTAAGTCTTTAAAATTATATTTTTTTTTATTTTGATATTGTAATATATTTTATTCAGGGAGATTATATCAGATTGAGTAATTAGCAATCCATTTGGCTTGGTATCACTTTTCCATAGTTGCAACGTCCTGGTGAAACCGCTACCTATGTTCGTCGCTTATGACATTAAAATTTTCCAGATAGAAATCGAGACGAACTTTCAGAAAGTACATTTCTAATAGCACGTTACATGCCATTTTTGGTTACAGCTAAGTAATTCAGTTACAGAACTGTTTTAAAAGGTTTCCATGTTTTTAGCTCTACTTCAACAGTCAGCATGTTGAAATTCGCCATCTTACATAACTTTTCGTATTTGTGGTCTTACAAATATGCCCTTTCTAAAAAACAATTTTAATTTATAAAAAACAAATTGATTGTTTACACATGATTTTATTTTTTAAGGTCTTAAAAGTACGTGTAATAAATTTTAAGCCGAATAAGCTCAGTTACTACGTGAATATAAAATGTAAATCAACGACCAAAAATATGGAACGCCGTTTTGCTTTTTATTACTAAATTTAATTCCGTTGCATTCAAACAAACTTTAATTTTTATTAAGTTTATTTTTATGTTTGTCTATTTATTTTAGTAGGTTTAAATGGTTTGTTGAACAAACTTAACACATTTAAATTGTTAAATAAAAACGTATTTACTGATGCAATACATTTTGCTCAAAATTTCAAACAATCATATTAAAAACTTTAATATAAACTGAGAAAAAAAGTATATGAACAAACATTTTAATTCATGTAACATTTTTTATATAACAAACAAAAAATAAGTAATCATTTAAATTGTAGAATTAAAATGCATGTCGAATTAAAATGTTACATTAATTAAAATGTTTGTTGATAATTTTAATTCTTCAATTTTAAATCAAGAACAAAATTACCAACAAACATATTAAATCTGAATTAAAATGTTTGTTGATAATTTTAATTCTTCAATTTTAAATCTAGAATTAATTTTACCAACAAACATATTAATTCTGAATTAAAATGTTTGTTGATAATTTTAATTCTTCAATTTTAATTGGCGCTGTAGGCTGCGGAGGTTGTGAGTACTCTAACCAGTGGTAAACTTGCACTATAGTTTGGTTAAAATACTCACAACTTCCGCAACTTACAGCGCCAATTGAAACTGAAGAATTAAAATTATCAACCAACATATTAATTCAGAATTAATATGTTTGTTGGTAGTTTTATTCTTGATTTAAAATTGAAGAATTAAAATTATCAACAAACATTTTAATTCAGATTTAATATGTTTGTTGGTAATTTTGTTCTTGATTTAAAATTGAAGAATTAAAATTATCAACAAACATATTAATTCATGTAACATTTTAATTCGACATACATTTTAATTCTCCAATTTAAATGATTGTTATTTTTTTGTGTGATTAATAAAAAGTGTTACATGAAATAAAATGTTTGTTCATATACTTCATTTCTCAGTTTAAATTAATGTGTTTAATATGACTGTTAGAAAATTTTGGCAAAATGTATTGCATTACTAAATACGTTTCAGCTAACAATTTAAATGTGTTAAATTTGTTTAACAAACAGTTCTATTGTATTAAAATAAGTAGACAAACATGAAAATAAACTTAATAAAAACTGAAGTTTGTTTAAAATTGTAGCAAAACAAATTTAGTATTCAATAGTAAAACAATAAAGTAACTAAAAGATTTAATTG
Organism: Aquatica leii; assembly: GCA_035610365.1. Taxonomy (NCBI): domain Eukaryota; kingdom Metazoa; phylum Arthropoda; class Insecta; order Coleoptera; family Lampyridae; genus Aquatica; species Aquatica leii. The sequence continues at coordinate 57,151,296 of CM069432.1, forward strand.
AAATGTATGTTATTGATTTTTACCACATTTAAAATGTTGGTTTAAAAAACTTGGTGTTTTTAACTGTTAGTTGATTTAAAATGTTACTTGAATAAAAATATACGTTAAAAATAAATGAAGTAACATTAAAAATCAATTAATTTTTATGAATGAATATAAATGCTAGACTAATTTTTGACAATTTACATTTCAAATGCTAGAATTAAAATGTTAGTTGATAATTTTAATTCGTCGCTGTGATCGGTGGTAGCTTTTGAAACTATTTCAGTATAAGGAAATACATGCACATTGTAGTTCTAAATGACGCCACCGATTGAAGCGACCAATTAAAATTCTCAACTAACATTTTAATTGTATCATTTAAAATGTTAGTTGCTAAAAGTTATTGTAGCATTTTAATTTATTCGTGAAAATTCGAGTATTTATAATGTTACTTACTTTAATTTTAACATTTATTTTTATTCAAGTAACATTTTAAATCAAATTACAATATACTACGCGAAAATTTTTAAAACAATATTTAAATTCTAACAAACATTTTTAATATGCACAAGAAGTTATTTTATAAGTTACGTATAAAAACAGGCAATAAAAAGTAAAACGGCGTTCCATACAAAAACAATCGCAAAAAACTTATGCACGTGCTGCTATACCGAGAAATAGATTTTTTTTAGTAATATGCATACTCACAAAAACAAAAACGTCGTTTGCAAGTATATCGGTAAAAAAATTGACAACGGCAACAAACGATGAAATTATAGTAAATGGTTATAGAATTATTGTTTTCTTGTCTGTATTTACAGCAATTTCTCAATTCGTGGTGTGTAAAGAAAGTGTAAAGAAAAAGTGCAGTTTGGCACTGTTGTGATTTAGGTTTTGAAGTAGCCGTGAAATGCAAGTATCGTGTATAATATATAAATTTCTGTGCTCTAATTGATAATAAATATAAAAAACAGTTTTACTCAAGAGATTGATGGAGGTAGGCACAGTAAACATAGATTTATTATGCGGGTTAATGAATTTATTTTAAGGAATATTTAAACATTTATATTAACGAACAAAGCAATGAAAGAAGAAAGAAAATACAAAATGCTGAGTGCGGAAATCCAATGACAAATATATCTGCGTCTAGAGATGGAACACGGGGTTTTAATTCGTTGTAGAGGATCACGACTCATTGGAAAATATACAAGTAAAGCAATTGATCTTGTGGTAGAATCTTGCTGCTGTCATATTTGTAAATTATGAAAATTAAAATCCGTCACTGACGAATACGTGTACCGTAAATCATGATGGATCGGCTGGAAAGATAGAAGTTGACTCTATAAAAAAATGTTTCGACGATCTTGGAAAATCTATCAAATGTGGTATGCTAAGTATATTAGTCATAGAGAAATGAATAAAATAATTGATTATATTTTTTTGATTAGACATCAAGAAGCATCCAGACTCCGTTGATGGCGTATGCAATGACGCGTAGGACACGTTTTTTTAAAAGATCTAGACCAATGTGAACAAATTTAAGCTGTCACTGATGCTATAAAACCGATTAATAACAATTTATTTAAAAAAAATTGTTACAAAGATGTCTTGGTGGTAATAAAATGCTAATAAATGATTTTTTATTTCATGTTACCAAAATTGAAAATTAATAACATGGTTTTCTTTTAAAAACAAACCAAACACAGCGATATTTTTAGTGAGACTAAATCCACCCTTAATTTTTGCTTCACTAGTTTTTATAAATTTCATTTTCAGAGAATCGTTGATAATATGTTTTAGCAAGCAGTTCATGCTTGACGTAACGTTATCGCTTTTAGGTTTAGTATTGACTAATATATAGCATATTCTTGTGAGATTATTTGATATAATCGACGAAGATTTATTACCCTTGTAAAGCAAAACTGCTGTTATGCTAAGTTTAGAAGAATCAATGAATAGGCGCCAATTGCTTGGTTCATGTTTTTGTCCCAAAGAATCAAAAAGTTCTCAAAATTTGTGCAGTATACCAAAGTCCTTTCTGGGGCAAAACAATGTGTACGTTTTTTTTTGAGCTTTTTAAAAATCAGCTAGTATGCACGTCAGGTTCGAAAAGATTATGTTGTTTTAATCTGGATGCTAAGAGTTCTGACTGTGCATTTGCTACTTTTAAATGTCTATTAAACATCCTCGACATTCTTGTTCTTCTACGTCCAAACTCCACTATTCTGTTTTTTTTTTTGAAATAGAAAGTTCTTTAATATGTTCAACAGTATGTTTAGACTTCGGTCCAATGCCCTATATGTTATGAAGCATAAATAACAATTATTGGCATTATCTTTCAGTTCTCTCCACACCATTGGTACTGCAACGATTTATACCTCTCAACCAACTTGTTAACTTTGTTACACCAAACTTACAGCATATAAAAGGCCCATGAATTATCTTGATCTCCTACTTTGACTCCGAAATAAAGTTCGTAAGCTATTTGTACAAGTTAAGTGAAAGTACATTTTTAGGATTGTGTTTACTTGTTAATCACAGTACACCAATAAACGTAAATGCAGTATCTGGAATACAAAGACGTTAGTAACGACGTTTCGCGACACAACTTATACAATTCTTCTCACGTCGTTAAATGACTACTATAATCTGTTTGCATAACAATATATTAATATGTTTAAACCACACCCTACAAAAACACGATATAGTTGAATACAATCTTTTGATTAGTCAAATTTCTAAAACACTTTTCACGTGATAATTGTTTCACGTTTGACATTTCGTTTTACTACCTTTACGATACAATAATAGCAGAAAATATAAATCACTTGATTATGTATGTTTATTTTTGTGTATTTATTTTAAGCTTGTATTTACCAACTGTACACTATAGTAGACGCTCCATAATCTACTATTCATGAAATGTTATTCGAGACATTTTTTATCTGTAATTCTTGGTCACTATGAGACATGTTTTCTTTACATTCGCAATAGTGATAACTTACTTTGCTGCTGATTTTCTTTTGTAATACGGTGTAGTGTTTGTAGTATTCATCTAACAATTCCTAATGCCTTTAAATTTTGATGGTGTGTCAAGATGAGAATGAACAGTGTGAAATTGCAAGAATTGTTGGTAAAAGCCTTTGTGCTGTCGAAAAAACGTACCAGCGTTGTCAAAAAACTGACTTGATAACCTGAAGACCAGAAGTAAAAAAAGCTACTATCCAAAGAGATAAAAGTTTTATAGTGTCTGCAAGTTTGCGGAACAGAACATAATAACTTTCATGCGACAATATTTTTTGCTTGTTACTATAGAACTATCTACCAGTATATTTTAGTACAGTACCCCACTTAATTTACAACACGTGGCTATAATAAGAACAAACAAATTGATTTTTGGTCTTAGATGTAAAACATTTCTATAACAAGTGAATTAGTGAATCCATAAACTATAAACTATATAAGATATACGCCACTATATCGTGGTGTTTTAAAGTGTATGAATTCTCTTTTACACAAGGTTAAAAAATATAAAAACTGTAGTAGTTTACAAGCTACTAAATTCACAATCGATTAATCTGCATTTATTACCTATTTTTCGAGGCGTCCTGAAACGCCACATTTTGCGGGCAAGTTATAATCATTTGTGGATCTGACCAACATACATACATAAAAATCTACCTAAAACCTAGTACCAAAAATATAATCAAGATTCAGCTCGATTGTATGCTGGTATTCCAGATATCTATAAAAACCTAAAATTTGAGCTGTGAGAAAGCGTTTCATCATGTTGAAACTACAATTATTTTCTCTTTAAAAGTCCAAATAAAAATTCCAAACGTTTCTAAAAGTCATTCATGTCAATTTCTTCAACTAAATATAAAAGCATAAAACTTATTTCGTAAAGTTTGAGTTTGTGATTGCTTTACCATCTGACAAGAAAACAATTGCCGAAAGCGTTACGGTTAAGAATACTAAAGTGATATGCAAAAAATATGTACTATTATGATTTATTATATATTATTTATTTATTATATATTATTTATTTATTTCAATATATTTTTCCAAATTTATTTAAAGAAACCCTAACAACATTAAGTTTATAACACTACCTGCCGCATATTTCTGTTAAACGGTAAAAACTATAATAGAAGATTTACGAATTTCTTGTAAATGCGATAAACTGATTTTTTTACATTTTGTATTAAGAGGTGTAAATTTAACATGTATGTTAAGATCGCAATTATCATTTCGCGTGGCCGTTATGCAGATTCCAAAAAAATTCCGTTTCATGAAAGTTTAAACAAGTTCGGCATTGGCAGATTTCGCTGTGTATTGCAATAAATAAAATCAAAAACAAAAAATCTAACAAAAAGTTTAGATACAAGATAAACAAATACTGAGGTAAGTTATTAATTACAATTTATGTTACTAACACATACGTATTATATGTATATTTGAATAAAAACGAAGTTAAAGATAAATAACAGAGATAAAACTTAAGTATTTAAATAGCCTGGTACTCAACCCTTACGGTCGTAAAATATTCCTTAAATGTTCCTACTTGTATAAATTATTTGCAAAAAAACGGTTACAAAACGCAAAAAAACAACGATCTAGCAAATTTAAATTTCCAGAAAATAAAACCTATCTTATATAGTTATAAAGAAATCAAATTACGTTTTATATCTTTTCTTGCTCAACTACTTTGCAGGCACGGCTAAAAAGATAATAAAACACAAGTATCTTCGTATGTTCCTATTAATGCTTACTAATCATAGAAAAGCAAGCTTTATAATCAACTTTTTCTCCAGCGGGTCTACGAACACCACGACTAGCTTGATGGCCCACTCGCCGGATGACTAAAGTATTACAAAAAAAAGAAACTTGGGCGCCATCTCTTTAAGCCACTAGTAGAATACCCAGTCGACAAACCTGGTGGCCTAGAATAAATCGCGAAAACAAACAACATTTAGACTAGCGTATTTAGCGACTAATATTAAAACTATCAAACAATGGTCAATAGGAATGGCCAAACCGACAGCGCTAGGTTTTTTTCCGTATACAAGGTATTTCATCGACAGAATAAATACAATCGTAACAGCTTTAAAACTTATCTACTTCTGTATCCAATAATCAAAAATTTTAAGTATTAACAAAATCACACGTTTTTTAATCATTTGACACTTTGACAACGCTTTATTAAAAACGAAAAAGAGAATACGTTTATAGAGTACTTAAAACGAGAACTCAAAATATTATACAGAATATATAGTGCTTAATTTAAAATTAAGTTGGTACAGTATAGGATTAATATTTCATTAATCCTATATCGTACCAACTTAATGTGTAATAAACAATATTTTGACAGTTTGTAACTTTTGTAGTATAATAGTTTATGTAAAAATAAATTTAAAAAAATAAATTAAGCTAAAATTTCAACTAAAAATTCAACCTGTATATAAAACTTTTAATATATGTAGATCCATTGTATTTGTTTGCAAGAACATTTTGACAATTTCCTTTTTTTTTATTGCAAAACGATGAAAACTTCTATCCTTTGCCAAAAATAGAAATTAATACGAAATATTAATCATTTTTGTTAAATACTTTCTACTCTATTATACCGGCTTTTGATACACTGCGGTTAAAGAATCAGAAACAGACTTACAAGTAAGTGCAAAGTATGTTATTTTAGAATGATTGCTTAGACACTATTAACTATTACACTTACATAAACAGTACTACTCTACTAGTCGCAATAAATATATTGAATAATTAATCATATTTGTTTGTACACTTTAAAGCATTTATAAAGGCGCATGACTCAGCAAGTTTTAATTTGCAGTGTTGACTCAGAAACTGGCCAACTATAACATTAAGGAGTATCTATTATTTATCTTTGTACAAAGGTCAGGTAAGCGATAACAATGCTTGAATGCTCTACACTTAATATATATTTTAGCCAATAAAGTTAATTTTCTTAAATCGAAATCATTTAAACAGTTGACTATTTCTTTTTAAATTCGCAATTTTTGAAAAACGTAAACCATTATAAAACCCCTTATTGTTTGCTTCTAACTGCATACTTTAATTCGATGTCAATTTCTTATTATGTTAAAATATTTGACTTTGTCGATATTTTGAAAACATATGTATTTTAGACGATATCTCATATACTAGGCCGATTCTAATAAAATTTAAACCACTTAACTGTAGAAAAAATATTAATTCTAAAATGGTGGAGTAATCAAATAACGAAGTTAAAACAGGAAAAAATTATAAAACTTGTTTTGTATTATATATCTATTATTATAAATGTATTGTAAATAAAAATAGTAAATACATATGTTTATTAATTTTTGAAATTGATTATAGCGATTTAAAAAATGTTATCACTTAAACAGCTTTTCGATTGTCATTTTATTAAAAATTGGTTCAGTAGTTTTTGAGATATCGAATGCAAACTCACTGATCCACATACCAAAAAATACATTTTTGAGATTCGTGTAGATCCAAAATTTGAAATTGATATCATCAAAAAATGCCGAGATACGATACTCGTATGAGGAAAAATACATAGCATTGGGATTTTCATGGACATAAGATAAATACTGTCCTATACCAATTTGCGTTGTTTGTAACGATAAATTTTCAAATGCTTCTATGGTTTCTAATAAATTACAACGCCATTTGGATACAAAACATCCTAATTTAAAATCAAAGACTCCTGATTATTTCAAAACGTTATTAAAATCGTCTCACAAACAAGCCGAGTCATTTACAAATTACATAAAAACTTCAAGTAAAGCACAGAAATGTAGTTTCTTAGTTGCTGAGCTTATAGCACAAAAAAAGAAACCTCATATTATTGCTGAAAATTTAATTTTACCAGCTTGTCGTTTAATGGTCAAAACTTTAATAGGAGAAAAAGAAATTTTAAAAATCCCGCTTTCAAATAACACTATTAGAAGGCGAATTCAAGATATGTCGAAAGACGTAGAAACTCAAGTAATAGAACATCTCAAACGTGATAACATATTTGCCCTGCAAATCGATGAATCAACAGATATAAGTGGAAAAGCTCAATTAATTGCTTTTATTAGAATTATTTTTGACGGAGATATGATTAGTCAATTTTTCTTTTGTAAAAAATTACCTGAAAGAACAACTGGCGAAGATATATTCATGACAACTGACAAACATTTAAAAAGTTTTAATCTCAGATGGAAATCTTGCGTTGGAATATGCACTGATGGAGCGAAATCAATGACTGGAAAAATTAAAGGATTTGTGACAAGAGCTAAAGAATGCAATCCTTGTATTATTACAACCCACTGCTTTTTACATCGAGAAAATTTAATTTCAAAATGTATCGGCGATTAATTGACAAATGTTCTTCAGCAGGTTGTAAAAGTGGTCAGTTTTATAAAAAGCAAGCCTCAAAAAGTTCGCATTTTTTCGAAACTATGTGAAGTAATGGAAGCAGAACATTTAGTGTTATTACTGCACACAGAAGTGCGATGGCTATCAAAGGGCAAGGTATTAGCACGATTTTATGAATTACGAGAAGAATTACTTGTATATTTTATTACTCAGCAAAACAAATTCAGTGATTATTTGAGTAATGAAGAATGGTGTTCAAAGGTAGCATTTCTGGCAGATTTATTTCATCACTTAAATAAACTAAATTTAAGTTTACAAGGCAAACAAGAAAATCTGTTAGTATCTACTGATAAAATTAATTCTTTTAATAATAAGTTGGGTATGTGGAAGAGAAGAATAAAAGATAACAATTTAGATATGTTTCCGCTAGTTTCAAAACTTAAACGTGACAGTAGGATTTTAAATACAATATTTGAAATATTAACTAACTTAGAAGAAAAACTTCAGCATTATTTTCCTTCTCTAAATATTAGTGAGTACGACTGGATTAGAAATCCTTTCTTAAACATTACCACTAATCAAAATTTATCAGTAGAAGAGGAACTTCACTTCAACTATTCTACTAATTTCTCTAGAAAATTTTCCGGCTTTATGTAAACCTACTGCACGTGCTTGAACTTCCAAGAGATGCCCACGTCTATCCATTCTTAGATAACTAGTAGTAGGTATAGTAATACAATAACTGTTTACGAATAGTTCAAAGCAGAGACTGAAAAATACGCAAAGTTTTGTTGAAACTTATTAGTATAATCTGTCATAAACGATTGGCTAAGTTGTATACCAAGGTTACACTATCTGAAAAGACTAAATTAAATCCTAATTAGGTCATAACAAGTTTCAGTTTTAATCAGGTTATAACTAACTGTCCGTGCCATATATCCCAAACCTCTACAAATACTGTTTGTGCAAGACAATAGTTCAGTGCACACGGCGAGAGTAGTTCGGCAATGGTTTGATAATAACCATGAAGTGACCTGTCTCGACTAGCCCGTAAAATCTCCTGATTTGAACCCCATCAAAAATATTTAGGCTCGCATGGTTAGCAGGTGAGATAACGGAGATATTCTTGGTAATCCCAACATCCGAACCATCCAATTTACATTTATTTATTAAAATGCTTATAGAATTTTTTTTTAAATATTTTGTGTTATGCGTATTTATTTCACGCGTGTGTATTAATCACAAAAAAATATCTCTTTGGATATGACAATATTGTGCTTATATTATTTCCAATTGGTACTAAAAAACAATCAATGTGTAAGAGTAAAATTATAGTTATGTATTTTAATAAATATAATAATACGAAGTACATATAAGGAAAGTATTGCAAATATCTCAAAATGAGGAGTATCTCGGCATTTTTTGATGATATCAATTTCAAATTTTGGATCTATACGAATCTCAAAAATGTATTTTTTGGTATGTGGATCAGTGAGTTTGCATTCGATATTTCAAAAACTACTGAACCAATTTTTAATAAAATGACAATCGAAAAGCTGTTTAAGTGATAACATTTTTTAAATCGCTATAATCAATTTCAAAAATTAATAAACATATGTATTTACTATTTTTATTTACAATACATTTATAATAATAGATATATAATACGAAACAAGTTTTATAATTTTTTCCTGTTTTAACTTCGTTATTTGATTATTCCACCATTTTAGAATTAATATTTTTTCTACAGTTAGGTGGTTTAAATTTTATTAGAATCGGCCTAGTATATGAGATATCGTCTAAAATACATATGTATATATTGTATATATATAATATCGACAAAGTCAAATATTTTAACGTAATAAGAAATTAACATCGAATTAAAGTAAACAGTTAGAAGCAAATAATAAAGGGTTTTATAATGGTTTACGTTTTTCAAAAATTGCGAATTTAAAAAGAAATAGTCAACTGTTTAAATTATTTCGATTTAAGAAAATTAACTTTATTGGCTAAAATATATATTAAGTGTAGAGCATTCAAGCATTGTTATCGCTTACCTGACCTTTGTACAAAGATAAATAATAGATACTCCTTAATGTTATAGTTGGCCAGTTTCTGAGTCAACACTGCAAATTAAAACTTGCTGAGTCACGCGCCTTCATAAATGCATTAAAGTGTACATAGGTACATACAGTATAATAAAAACAGCACCTGCGTTGACAATACTATAATAAAATAATAGTATTACTTCTACATTGGAAATAGTTGATTAAACAAAAAGTATCTTGTTTATTAACAGAAACCGTTTAAACATTTTCTTTAATTGACAATTACAAATAAAATATTTTTTTTAAAATAAGAATTTATCAGCAGCGACGCATCTATCTTGTAACACTTTAACATGGTAACGACTACAAATAAAACTCTCAATAAAATATAACAACAAAAAATTTCAAATTCAGGCGCTGTAAAGATGGGTCGAGAAAATTGACAGAAAACATAATTTCATTCGGAATGGTATATTCCATATAACTGTAAAATAAATCAAAATGGTTTGCTGAGCGCTTCTTAAATTCATCTAAGTATAAATAAACCTGCAATTGCATAATTTACACTAATATTTTTAAAATTATATTTTACTACGTTGCGTTGCTGCAAACGCAGGACCCCACTTGGCTACAAATATTATTATGTTACTGTAACCAGTACATAGTTTAGATTTAATAAGCGCTGAAAGATTTAAAATGGAATTTTTAAATAGACGCTGTTTTGTTAACGACGTAGTTTACAAACACTTTACGTTGTTTCCCCCTCGTCGTTAGCATTATACGCAAAATGAAATGAGAATGAGAAGCAAAAATTTGTAAATAAATGATATGTATACATTTGTAGATGTACTAGTGTAAAAAAGCATTTTAACATTTTTGAACCCAAACCATTTTATTTGTATAAAATATCAAAGCTAACAAATTCTATTCTATTAGTGGCGGCAATCGACTAACCGACTAGTTCCTGTCACTAAAAAACAAAATATAATCATTAGAGAAGCTATCAACATAACACAAAATACTAACAGCTAGGTTAAATTTAGATAGAACCAAAAACAAAATAAAAATACGGAAAAATATATTAGTTAGTGATATTGTGATTACCGTAATTATTTACCCTATTGCAGTTTTTGATAAAAACAGCAGGCAATTTTACAATGCAATACAATAAAAAAATCAGCAATTCGTTGTGTTTAATGCGGCATAATTTAGGCGGAAAAGAAAATCATACAGACAATAGTATTAAACGAACCCATACGTAACTATTAAATCTGAAGTTTCGAGAACTGATTGAACAATACAAAAACTTTACATGAATTTCGACTACTAATAATAGAATATTAGAATTTCATAAATGCTTGACCTTCTACATTTTTTTCAAGTAATCAACCTTATTATGCTGTTTAGATCAAGTCTGATCACATTTTAATTTTACATACCTGGATTAATAATCAACAGTTTCTGCATATTTTGATCAATTATGAAAGATGTACTTGTTTCTTTAATAATGTGATTTATACTGCAAAACTAATTTAGTGTGTGGTTAAACCAGGCTTATAATAAGTTAAAATGATAAATAAACAACGATTAACGTATTGTAGAGTTTACTACTGCCCAGACAACAACCCTACAGAAGTAGGTATACGTTTATTATAAAGAATTTATTATACACAATAATCCCAAGATAATTACAGATGGTAATCTAAAAAAAGTAAACAGTGCAGTGACACTTAAAACAAATACTATTTTCGATAAAACAATTACAGCACGTGCTGTTTAAGTAAAGTAGAAGATAAGACAGAAAAGGTAATATGGACCAAAAAGTGACGTACATTCATAAACAAACCCAAGTTTCAGTTTTACAGCAAATATAGTGTAAATGGCCTAGTAACAACGTGACCAGCATCGAAAAGCATGTGATTGTTTGGTTTACGATACGTAAAAATTATGATTAATCTAAGCTATTCAAAAACATTAAAAAAATAACACAAATTTTTAATAACACCAGAATCAACAATTTTATCTAGAATAAATAAACTACACACACTTGCAATCCTGAGGACATTCCAATAGTCGTTAAAAACTTTCCACATATAAACGATTGCGCTCAACTAATACCAAGCTAGATACTTAAAAAAAATTACTTACCATTTGTCGGTGACGACGGAAGAGTTTCAGAGCATCTAATTCCTGTAAACTATTACTTAAAGTCTCCGAAATTTTTTTAAATTGTTTTTTTGACAACATACTTTGAAAAAATTGCAAATACCGTGCATCAGCAATCAAAACCGTAATTTATAGTCCAAGATGATACTAATGTTAATACAAAATAAGTTAAGATATCTACCGAATTAAACACGAAACAATCGAATTAACTTATATAAGGTAATTTATTCAATGTTACGAAAAAGGCATTTCGAGAAAATTTGTGCGCGCTTTTAGATAGAAAACAGTTTAGTAAGATTCCTTAATTTCAGAAATACTACTTCGCTGATGTACAATCAGCTATTTAAGAGTCTAACTACTGATACGTAAGTAAAAATTATCTTGATAATCTTTAATGAGCAAATAGATAACTGTTTTATTCACATTATCTAAAACGGGAATTGACACAACGTCACGATTTAACAAAAGCAAGATTAACTGCCTTAGAGAAGGTAAAGACATTACTACGTAATGTGTCAAAAATTTTACATCACACATCGCGTTATTTCGATGTTGTAAAACCACAGAAGTAAACCAGACTAAGAATAAACGTTGTTGTTTATTTGTCAACGTAACGTTATTCCGTTTATCGTCGAACTTATTGCAACAAAAACTTTTATCAAACAATTTGAGTAAAATTTTAAAATTAATAGTAGTTTTAACATTTTCATATTTTGTTTGAGGATTTGTAACTTCACTGACTGTAGTGTTAATATTTATGAAGAAACAGACAAAAAAATGACAACACTAAATAAACTATCAGACAAAATATAAATATTATGTACACATTAAGTACAGTAGATTATTATTGATATCTCTTTAATCAAACTTTTCACATGTTATTATGCAACTGGAAACCTTGAAGTGATAATTAAAAATATAAACATTTTTATTTTATGTATTTGTAGAAAACATACCTACTTCTACATATACACATCAATTATAAATACTTGTAAAAAAGCTTTTAAGATTAGGTAGTTTGTTCAGGGTCTATACATTTTATCTCCATGTAAATTTATTAGACTCATTTTCGTACCTCCTTATTTCTGATAACTCACAAGTTTGAAATGTTTGCCGAACACTTATTGTTCCAAAATTTTATTGTACTTGTTTTTCCATTAATGGTTATGTTTTGTTTCGATAAGAATCATTAATTATTTCACAAAATTATTTATAACTCAATTTAAATCCAAGATTAACATAGACTTAAGGTTAAAGTTATTTTGAATATCTTATTCGAAAACACTAAAACGAATATTTTCATACTGGGAGCAACAATAAAAAGGTTACAATTAGAAGACGTACAGAAATATTGAAACAATTTAAGAATAATTTTACGTTCAACATAAAGAAAACTGCAAACATAAAAACCGTACTTTCGTCAGTGTTCTTTCGCTTTTAATTATTTCCTGCACAATCCTGGTGATTATTTTAATAAGATTTCCATTTTTTTCTAAATAATTTGTAACGGTCGTTGGATCTTCGTGCGTACCTTCTTGTCGACCCTCGCGTTTACGATCGTATTAATTTGACTTTTGCATATGGTCAAGATATGAATGCTTTGGGTTAAGTTGTTTGACGTAGTTTAAATCATTTTTGGCATTTCAAATTCATTTTTAAGTCATTTTTCAGTTAATTTATAGTTTTAAGTTGTTAAAACATTAGTTTGTCCGTTTTTACAGATTTTGCATTTTCTGTGTTCTCTATGTTTATCTAAAAGTTTCTTTCGAAAGTAAATGAAAAATTACAGTTATGCAACCGTAGTGGATAAATAACGCCAGAATTTTTTTTCAGTCACGCGGTCTTTCTTATACGTGTCAATTTTAATAATAACATCTAGAAACGCAAATAAAAAAAAACACTACGTGACTTTCCTATAAGGAATGATGAAGAAATGTCTATATATTTTTTTAAGGTTATATTGCCATAAAACCATTTTGAAGTGATATGCACATGTTTGTATTGATTTCCTAGCATGCTATAATTTTTTTAAAATTTTTCTCCTCGATTTCATTAAAATCATATCGAACTAACCTTATATTTGTGCGCCTCGATATTACTTACCCCTTTAATAAATCAGTAAAAAAAATCGTCGCAAGCATCAGGATTCGAAACTACATTATATTTGTGAATTCATTTTAAATTACAAATCAAATATCTAATAAACTGTTAATATTAGAAAAAAATTATTTGAAGAAATTGTCAGGAAGCATTAACTCTATAATAAACTGTAAAAATAATTCAAATAATTTACATACGTACAAAATTATATAAGAACAGCTGTAAAAACATGGCGGTTACACTCACTTCCGGTTTCTTTATCAGACCCATCTTTTGATAGAACCGAGAGAATATGAGAAGCCAGTTTTCGCGGGTACATCGTTACACACAGACACCCAATTTTTTTGTCAAAAATACTTTTTTCTGATTCAGGAGACCTGGAAACGTAAAATTATTCAATAAAAATGTTTTGAAAAAAAAATTGCGATCGCTATACTTTTCTTATAGGAAAGTAAAAAGCGCGACAAAGTTTTACATAATGCATTATTCTGTCTAAAAGCAAACAAAGTTTCATTTATTGCGAAATGTGTTTTTAAGTTGTTTTTATTTTGATAAGCTTAAAGAAAAATTAAGATATATCGGTTGGAGTAGAACGTCGATTCGTGTTTCGTCTATATTGCAGAGCCTCGGTTCTACTCTTAGTAATATAATATACTATTTTTCGAAAGATTAAATCTACTATTCAAATTATTTCAAATTTGATTTCAGATTTGTAATCAAGGATATCAAGCACCGTTGTGTACTAAATCTCGTCTAAATTTAAAAACGATTTTTTATCATCCGTTCTACTCTCAGTAAAATAATATACTATCTTTTGAAAGATTAAATCTCCTATTTCAATTATTTCAAATTTGACTTCAGATTTGTAACCAAAGATATCAAAAACCGTTGTGTACTAAATCTCGCCTAATTTTAAAAACGATTTTTGTTATCGTTTTAAAATTTAATGGTTAAATATGTTCTTTGATTGCATAAAAAACTTTATTGTTCTTAACTGTCATAAATTTTAATTTTTCGCTATTGTAAACCGCCTTTGACAGTTTTGACACACTTGTCAACATAAACGTCAAATTATTTTTGAAAGATTTTGAGACTTTGTAGGCCTTCTAGTCTCTGTTCGAGCAATAAAATGTTGTATTTAACTCGTTCCTGTCTAAATTGAACGCTTTTTTTCCCTCGAGGACTTTTTAAACCCTCGTTTCACTCGGGTTTAAAAATGCCCTCTTGCGAAAAAAAGCGTCCAATTTACACAGGAACTCGATAAATAAACTACTATTTTCCGTCGATCGTTCATTAATACTTATTATTAACGCATAATAATGTATCAAAAGTAGTGCGGTAATAGCCCCTATTACCGCACTACTTTTGAACCAATGAAATCAACGAATTTCTATTAACGCTCGATTTTTTTAACCAATAAAATCGTAGAAGCAAATTAAGATTTTTATGAGGTTACGTATATTGTATTAGTTAACGTTTTTAAATAAAAAATAAATTAAAAAATTCACCTGTGCATTATTATAATTAAACATTTCCAATAATTGTAGGTTAAGAACCTAATCACTAAAATGAAAACAAAATGATCTACTTTGGAGTTACCAAGTTGCTAAACGAAGCTGATAAATAAAGTCCTTATTAACAATAATTGTGGTCTACATCATCTGACTATTTTATGAGCACACAAATTGTCAATTGGTTTTTATCGATGATTTTCACTTGCTTTTGCGGAGCATTTCTAATATCAAAGTTGTGATATTTGTATGTTATATAAAATGGTATATAAAAATAATTATAAACAGATTTTAGTTTATTACATAAATAACGTATATTTTATACAAACCAATACTTATCATATAACTGTGTTGTAGTGATACTCGTGTACTTCTTTTGCATACATATCGAAAACATTACGTATTTATAAAAATAAGACAAAGAGCATTTAGTTGTCGTTACTTTCATCGACATTACCTTCTTCATCTAATCTAAGTAACTACTTCTATGACATCTGCACTAATTTGTAAAACATTGCTCATTATGCTTTGCTAAACTACATATGAACCTTTATCAGATTCAAATTGTATCGATAAGTTAGTGAACAGCATTTTTTTTAGTAAATCATAAACTAAAAAGTTTTACTAAACAATTGTGTTACTAAAAATCAGCTTTATGCATGCTGTTCATTTAAAAACTACAATGTAGCACATTATGTTATGGTTAAGAGTCTTCAATACCACGGCTGGAAATAGCGGAATTGGCGCTACGCTCGTGTCTGTTTACGTCTAAACTAAATTATGTATAGTACTAAAATTTAATTTTTTACCAAGAAGAAGCTTTATTGCACCTTTATATAACAACAAAAATACATTAAACTTTAAAGAAGTTATAATATAATACATGTAAATAACGCAATTTTAAGGTCATGTTTGGATTTAAATGCAGCTTATATTAAAGCATAAATATAAAATCTGTTCCTATAAACAAGTGTTGTAAATCTTGGTTTGTGCAAAAATATTTTTTGTTTATGGTTTTCTATTCTAGATTAGTCAAAAACAGACACGAGGGTACATGCTACAACAGCCAAAATCGCTGTAAAGTGTCGCCGTCTACGTTCCATCTATCAACTACCCCCTCCTACAGTTTATGCTGGGTGCGGACAGAGGGTATTTCATAGTTTCTGTATGAATATAGGACAACCCCCCGCGAATACAACAGAAACTATTCGTCTGGTATTGAAGACTCTTAATATCACAAATCTATAATACCAATAAACGATTGTGAATTTCTCGTCTGTACATACCAGATTATTTTCTTTAAATTGCCGTTATGTAAATATTGTTATAAACAAAAGTAACACAACAATATGATAGAAAATATATATTTAATCTATAAGTAGGTGAACTAGTTTCTTCTCTCTAAAGCCATCATTCAGCAGCGACAACACTAAACTATAATTCGTGGCATTTTTTGTTCATCTGGTTCACCGTTGTAATTAACTTTCAATTACATTTTCCAAACTAAAATGTTTATTGTTAAAACTTTCTTATCTACAGAAGTAAATATGTATTAAAATTACCATTGTTTTTACCGTAGATTTTTAATGTTTCCTGGTTAGCCTATAGTTTTATTCCTAATAACAATATTCGTCATTTATGAACCATTTTTAAATGTATAAACACTTGATTTGCTTTATAAATAGTTTTGATTTCCTTTTTACAGCAAGTTCAGCTTCTGTGTACAAAGAAAACAATCCCACGATTACCTTTCGGCTGATAAAAAAGAAGTTTTTGATGTTTCGAGATGTAATTTTCTTCGATTTCCTAACATACTGTTAATCACATAAAACTAAAAAATGTTAGCAATCATTGATATTTTTATAATCAATCCGATTAAAATTTAATTGACGCGTTGAGGTTATATAGCATTCCCATTACTTAAAAATCCCACTACCGTTGATACAAAAATAAAACAATTGTTCAGTAGATAAAATTATAAAATTATAAGTAAATGCAAAAATTAATAATATACGATCGACGGAAAAATTTAAAAACCAACTTGTTTGATAATATGCAATTAATAATCTCGACAACATTAACGCTCTCGCTCACTGCGCTCGCTCGCGCGTGAAAATGTCTCGATTATTAATTGCCTTCATTACCAACCTTGTTGGTTAAATTACTATTATGCAACTGTAAAAAATTTTTGAAGAGTGAGCGATTTCACAGAATCGCTATAACTTTCATGGAACACTGTCCGCAAGTTTCGGCTAACGTCATCAGCTCAAAAAGCTACAAATAAATAACACGTGTGTTACCGGTCGTTAGTCATAAGCTTTTCATAATTCCTATTTAAATAAATTTATTAGTGCGGCACTGGCAGCAAGGCCACCACTGACTGAATATTTCGGTGGGATACTTCGTCGTATACGTGATTGTAATTGTTCAAAATTTTAAATAACAAGTACTTTCATTTTACTTAATTTCACGTCGTTTGACAATTTACGCTTTTAGCGAATTGAGTTACAAATTAATGAAAATTCTGTTCATTGGAGGTTTTAAAATCGATTCCTCTACTAAAAATGACGTGCAGGTAAACAAAATGGCAATCAACGCGATCGTTCTCTTTGCTAAAATTTAACGTTATTACAGCAAGATTTGGGGTCGTTCCCTACAGTGCTGGTAATGAAAAGTGAAAACATGTCTCACTTTATATTTGCCTAATCCTGTTGGTAGATCAATTTCCAATCCCGTATAAATAATTGAGTGGATTGACCTCAGTAGTTACCTGAAAAAAGTAACCTTGGCATAAACCAGCTGTCGCTAATTAATAGACATTCTCTTCGATGTGTTGTTACTTCTTATACGCCTTTAGCGTAATGAATTGTGTCTAATTTTATAATGTGTGCTACGTACGTATTTGCGTTTTTCTAAACTAAGCTTTCAGCTGTCTTTAATCATGTTAAGCCTTAAGCATTATTACTTGAATTAAGCCTTCAGCTATTTATTGTATCTAAGATCATTAATAAATGTTTTACTTTTAGTCGAGTACATTATACAGCCTTCATCTGATTTCACTATTGATGTATTACAGTTCATGTTGACTTGATCCATTCAAGCATCGTTTAAGCTTTAGTCGAATTCAAGGTCACTTTGGCAAATTTCAGTCGAAGCTTGCAATCTTGCACTCCTCGTAAGTTGTCAAGTGTAATTCACATAGTAGCAATTCGTAATAGCTACAACTTTAAAGAAGCTTAGGGGTAAGTCTTACGTTATTTCAATTATTAAATTGAAAAATTAATAGTTGACTGCTCTTCTCCTAATTTCTTCGACAATGATTTCATATGTACCCATTGTGTCTCCGAGTCAAGGATTTTACAGATATGCACGAAATGGCGCTTATTTTTTCCTTCTTAATATATTGTAGCATTCTCAACCACGTCCACTCACTGACATCTCAGCTATCCGTGGTGACGTGGTTGTTGAGAACAGGACCGGCTGGAAAAAGTTGGTAACACGTTTTGATCTTAATATAAATCTAAATTCAATTGACACTGTTAAAATTAATATGATTTTTTTTGCAAAATTAAAAAAATATTTTTGTAGGAGTCTCACAAAATCAATTCTTATTCTTGTTGATTATGCCCGTTGTATTACATTCATCTCAAATATCGTTACTTCTATATTGATCAAGAAGCTTAGTACCCATTTCCTCAAAAATTTCCATTTCGTTTGTACGATATGTTCCCCGTATTCGCTCTTTTTTCCCCTGGATATGTGATTACGGAGCTCGCGCAATACATACACGCATCTCTTTTACTATCGTCATGAGCTTAGTCTTGCTTGGTGATATTTGCATATTTAATTTTTCGGTTGTGATATTAAATACTTATGTTAGTCGTTGTAGACGTAGACCATTTTCAGTACCAGCTAGAAAAACGGCATCGCCTGTATAACATGCAATTTAACTTTTTTCTCTTTTCAAGATGTAGCCTTTACTTTATCTATTCTTTTTCTCTCTTTTTATTTATTATGTGATATAGAATAGACAACGCCACCTTATTATTTCCGAGAAAACGACAAAACAAAATCGTACATCTCCGGTAAGCATTCAAATATAAAAACTAACCTATCACCCAATGTATTTATTTTTAATATTGTACCTTTTTACGCTAGCGCTTATGTCTAGAAAACATCAAACTGTCATAAGTATAGACGACGGAATATCGTTTGTCAATTTCGTTTACCCTGACCGATACTCCTAAACCTAGCACTCGTGAACCACCGAAGAAAATCGAGGTATAAAAAGTAGTAAAATTTGTCAATAAATAAACAAGCTATTGCTACCAAAAATAATCAAAATACGTGTCTTAAACATACAACTACACAGTGTGCCAACGGTGCAAATACAAAAAATGACAATTGTTTAATGTTAGAAGACATTTCATCACGAACAGTTAAACACACATAATAACATTTATAACGTAGGGAAAGTTAACCCCCCCACCAACGTAAAATTAATTATCACTTACTTTATAATTAAATGCTAATTAAGTGCTAATTTAGTGCTGACCTTGAAAATTAAGTGCTCGATCGGTTTGGCAGAAAATTGGGTTTATGCTGGGGGGTGCTGACTTAACATTAAGCTGGACCCCCCATTCAAAAAAACCAATACCGCGCATACTAATCAGAAAATAAAACCTGCAATAATTAAGTGCTAAATAGGTGCTTTAAGAAATAGTTATTATAATTCCAAAATATTTGCATTTTTATCCTAAATTCAACAAAATGCTGTTTTTGTATATTATGTGATCGATGCAGGATTCCTATTATTTGCTTAAAAATTGTTGTAATAAACAATTACATACATGAAACATTTGTCTATTAATGTATAATTAAAATATGTAATCGCAGAATTTCGTAATCGTCTCCTTAACTTAAGTTTTTGACTTGGTGGACATCCTTACGCTGCGTAATATTAACAAGAGTGGAACTACTTTAAAAAATAGGGTGGTTTCCCTACGTACATTTATAACCACATCCAAAGTAAATTCTTACTTTCTTTCACTAAATATGAGTGCTTTTTTGCCAATTAAATTTGTTTCAAAAGAAATTTTTAAATTGATTAAACATCGATTTGTTAACCGATCGGTTGAATCAAAATAGTGATACTTTAAAATAAATAAGAATTCTTCAAGTTCTGTGATTTGGTATTTTGTTATTTGTAGTTAAAAAATTGGAGTAGTACCTACAATTACGAGTATACAACTGCTACATTGTAACATTTTAAGAATCGGATTTCTATACAATACGTTATCAGTTTATTTGTTTTGTAATACAAACACTATTAAAATTCCTTATTAATACGATACCTTTGGTTGCAATGTTATTCCTATTCAAAATAATCAGAATTCGTATTAGATTTTAACCACATTTAAGTAATTAGTTTGACAAGAAATTTGGAACTTTATAATACAAAATTACTACGTATGATGCTCTCAAGAGTACTGACCATTAACCATTGTAAGTACTATTTACATTACAATAATACAAAAATAACTGCGAATATCTTATTGCTATCGGCAATCTGATGGTCGTAGTTGGTGTTTAAAAACTGCTTTAATTTCTAAATACATATAAGTATTTTTAATATTATGCATAAATATATTGAACTGAAAATTTTTTTTAATATTTTAAACACTTACATTTGCGGACGAGACATGCATAATCCGATGAGTTTGTAAGGAAGCAATAACTACAATAAAAAGTAAGCATTTTGAATCGCAACAGTAATTTCAATGCAATCACCATTTGGCGTTTTTTCAGTGAGCTACAACAAGAAATTTTATTGCATTAATCATACTATTTACGGTATGTGAGTGGCCAATGCATTCCGCAGAAGAAAAAGTACAGCTTAACACTATAGTAGAACAAATAGTTGCAAACTACGATTCAAATAACAAAATTCAACATTTGAAAACCGTTGTACACGTTTTTTTACTTTACTTTATCTACGACTAATATATAATGTAAGTATTATACTTGTGGTTCTTATTTGCTTCAAGTTTGTTACGTGCATAAAATTAAAAATGTAATACCCTGTATATTCATTACACTGAAGTTAGGTTTGTACTTTCGACGCCCTCTAACTAGTTTCGTTTTACTTCACTTCCTGTCAAGACGTTAAACCGTCCATTACTTAAATTTCTTGCTTGCGATGTTTAAATTAATTTTCTAACATCATCGGCTTGTGTTCCAGTTAAGATATAAAACCAACACTCATTTCTATTAGTTTATTCATCACAGGGTAAGCTTTTACTATTCGTTTTTAAAATTAATTAGTAATTTCTATGTTAATTTGTTAGCACGACCCGACACGTGTTAGTCCACATGTGTTCGGTGTATTCTCCACCAATGAAGGGTTAATATCGACCAAAGACCTTAATAAAAATATTTTAATTTGGAAGGCCCACGTTAAAGCTAAAAGCAAAGTCTCGACAAGAAAATTCTCTCCGATGTACTGTTACTTACGAGTCCATAGACTGCGATATTTCCTTTAATTCAATGTGTGCAACAGTATTCAATAACCGGGTTTTTATCTCTAATTTCTTTTAGCATTAGTTAATAGTTTTGTAGATTTTTGCTTTGGTGAGTCATTGTGCTGACACGATTTGCTCTGATCATTAATATTCTATATCGACTCAACGAGAAAAACGTTTTCTTCGGGCAAGTACTAGATTGTGGGTAAGTGTTATTGAATTACATTTGTGTCATAAAGGTCTCTCACGAAAATTATGTTTGTTATTATAAATTACATAATTACATCAATTGTTTCAATACCATTCAGGTATTTTCATTAATCATTTTTGTGTGTCGCATGCTGTGAATCATAGATATTTATCATAAATTTAATTTTTTTCGCTATCAACACCCTATGTATAATTCAAACCTATGTATTGTGTGTTGCCGATACTTCCGGAATTTATTGTTTGAATAATTTACGATTAATTTCTTGTGCAAGTTAATAATCTACGATATTAAATTAAAGTTGTTATACATATTTATCTTTCTTTTTTTTCGTCCGTTGAGGATTACAAATCTGCTTTTGTTACAAGCTTGGACCTTCTATCTTGATCGAAACAGAAGTTTTTACTTAGTAAGATCTGGCGCCCTTTAAATTTTATTTGCTTGAACCTCTTCTATCTCCGACTAGTGCGAGTTGGCCGAGCAAGGTTCGTAACACCTATAAGCTTGTAAAAAGTTACATTGATTTTTGAAATTATGGGAGCATGCTACTTAAACGAGCTTTATATAAATATATAGACGTGCAAGATCTCTAAAAATAACCAAGACTAAAACCAACATTGTACGAACATTCAACATAAACGTATAAACATTGTAAGGAAAAATATGTCGATGAACGTGAAAATGCCACCAGAATAAACCTCTGGACGGCTGTTTCTCCCTTTTGGGGCTCTTTAGCAGTAAAACATTCTACCGTGCTTCCACAAATGCATTGACAAAGCTATAGCCCTGTTATATTTCCTTATTTTACTTTAATTCTTTGCTATGTATAATTCATTAGTATGTGAATACAAAAATTTGAATTTATTTAAGATTCGACTATATTTGAGGTTCTGCGAGTACCACCTAACTAATTACATTATGTTATTTCACCTTAGTAATACGTAGCAAGAAAGAAATTAATATCTGAACACCTTGACATTTTAATAAACTACTATAAGATTTTAACAAAAAGCTAATAAAATCCGGCAATTTAAATATTAAAAAAAATATATATATTCAGTTACTTCTTGATTCGATTACAGTAAATATACAAAAAATTTCGTTCGAAAATTAAGAACACGTGTGTTAAATGAAAATTTTGTCGTTTAATTGTAACTATAAATTAAATCATTATTTTTTACTTTTGATTGCATTTGATTTGATGCATTGAAATCAGTTCTTTTTTTGTTAAACATATACGCTTCTTCATAAGTTCTTGCATTTTTTTCGTATTACCTCATTGGCAGTTCATGCTGACATTACTAACCAATACATTTGTAGGTGAAATTCGACATGCGTCTACAAAAATCTTATATTTATCGCTTATTTACTGCATTTCTTTGTGATTTATTTATTCATTCAAATAAGAATTCAAAATACAAGGTGTATTTCGAGCACAAACGGAACTTACACAAATCCAATATGTGCAAATTGTAAAGTAATGTGCAGTTGCTTTTTCATTCAAAATATATACATAATTTATTTTGTACATTTTAGATGTAAAACAAGAACTATAAAGCAGAAGAGTTTTAAAAAGCGACCAATACGATTAAAGGATAATGCAAATTTGAAATAATAAATGAACCTAAATGCTTTTGTACCGCTATGTTTCGTGTCTTTCATTAAAAGCTAAAAACCTTTTTTATCAAAGATTGCGTTCATTTTATTTGAAATTGACATTTTCTTTTAACATTGACTTAACTTACAATAGAAATCTATATTTTTATAATTTAACAATAATAATTTATTAAAAAGTTTAATGGTTTGAATCGACAATAGTGAATTGTTTCACGATTTTTCTGAAATAAAACTTTTATAAAATTATAGTTTTTAAAATAAAAGTAGTTTTTAGAAGTAAAGAATTTCTTTATATAAATTGAATCTTGACGACTACCGCGTTAACGTTTGGTCCAAATAGTTAAACAATATAATAAACAATTAGTTGAACCTTTTTGCAAGTGAAAAGCAACTAAAAACAAAAGATCTAGGATTATGTAAATTGTCGTGTAAAAAAACTATTGTATTTATTTATGAAAACCTCAGTTACATAACCAAGAAATTTGTAAAAAGTACAATAATCTATTTAATTCACACTCAGTTAGTAACGTATAGTTTCCCGAACCTCTTAAAGGTTGGTAAGTGAGCGGTTTCCATGGTTAAAAAAAAACGAGTATGTAATGAAACCTCGCGGTCAGTAATGTACACTTTCCGAACCTGTAATTCGTGTGTGTTATGTTTTAACCAATTTGATAAAATGTCAATCATAAATTAAATACGTATATGTCAATTGTGAAGTGTGCCTACTACGTTTTAATATTTTACCGAAATAAACGATAATATTTTGGAAGTAGGTTTTCATTCATTTTTTATTAGTTTTATGTTATTTATTTTATTTAATGGCTGATTGTGAATAAAATTGTATACAAACCTTGGCAAAAGTCTTCCATTTGTCTCGAGAACTAGTTCACCTCGAGGCTATGCCTCTCGGTAAACTAAAGTTCTCTCGACAGAAATGGAATATTTTCCGCCTCGGTATGTAATCTACTATTAAAAACAGATATAAATTCAAATTTAATGACGCCTACTACCTAAATTTTATGAACTAGTTAAAGTACATACAGATAAATATCCTACAAGACCAATTATATGATTAATTCATTGTCACTATTTAGTCAAATGTACTACAAAATATGAACTGAACTGAACTAATATATCGAACAATTTTACAATACGAATTAGAGATCATTTCACGACTAAAGAACCGTGAGGTGCGCGTCGGATAAATTCGGAATTTGACGATTATGCGAAATAAATTCTAACTAAAAACATCTGCTATAAACAATGCGGCAACTTAATGTAATGGTTAATTTTTAATTTAATAATGTGCACACCTTAAACGCCGTATAAAAAGTGCAAACATTTTTAAGTTGGATAATGTATTGACATTCGAAACAAAATTAGTTTCTGCGCAGCGGTTCTTTATTTAGTCTTGAAATGAACTTTACCAGTTTAGGTGACATAACGGAAAAATAGCTACAACGTGAGTCAGAAAATGTGGAAAGTACAGTAACTATAAATAAGTGAGTACTTAAAAACAATAAAAAAATGAAACTTTAATAATAATTAAATAAGCAGAAGATAAGACTATTAGAGTACCTCTACTGTTCAATCCTCTGAAACTTTTTAATCTTGAAGTTTTTTTTATTTTTAAACATGGTGTTTGATAGGAAATTTTATTTGCAAACTTTTTGTCTCTAATAAAGTTTTTATTAAACGCATCGTTCCTTCGAGTTGTTTGCTTTTGTCACTCCTGTACCTAATTTACTTTCAACGGGTTATTCTAAGCCACCTTGTGTCTCGACTGGGTATTGTAGATAGATATATAAATATGAAAATTATTTATCACCAGCATAAAACTTTGCATTCGTTTAATTAAATTGTATACTCATATTCTATTACACATAAAACGTTTAAAACATATCGACGTAGTAGCGTAGTAATAGTGGATGATGTAGCATATATATATATATATATATATATATATATATATATATATATATTTCGAATTGTGGTTAGAATCTTCGTTATTACTGTTGAGAGAAGCTATTAAATATCACGTAATTAATGTAATTGTATCTTATAAAAGAAAGTTGCTTAAAAACAAAGTTAGCAGAATATCGAAACTAAAACCAGTTACCACTATCTGTTCCTTTAGGTGAAAAAGCCCTTTTATTATTACCGAACCTTCTAACTAGGATAATTAATTTTATAATTTCACAATGCTTTCTTATAGAGAAAAAAAAAATTAATTTAGTTAGATAATGAATTCTGTAATTTTACATTATAACCGTTTAGTTAAGAAGAAATTGTTGTGCACGTACGAAAATTTAAATTTAACGTGTTAAATTTCTTCAAACACACCTCAATTAAACTAAACACTCAATTTGCCCTAATTTAATAATATAAGCTACACTACTGAGTACAGTAAATTGTTACATAATGATATGATATTGATTATGATTAATAAGGTGCTTAAACCACGTATCCATAAAATTGTAAAAGTTGGGGATTGTATAATAAATATATATATATATACAAATAATAAAAACTTTTATTATAAATAATGTATGTATTAAAATTGAGATTACAAATTTGGCAAGTATATGTTAGTTGTCTTTTAAGATGATTGTATCTTGGTCTAAAATATTGCCAAATAAAATAAAAACGCTTCTATTAAATAAAGCTACAAAACGGCAAATGAATATAAAACACTTAAAAAACAATATAAATAACAAAAAAATTAAATAAAATTTCATTTTAGATTTCAATATTAAACGTCTACTGTTATTGTATAAGTACAATCTTTCGTGTACAATAATGTATTTTAAGCTGGCTACGTCGTCAGTAAAGACGCCCAACTTATTCTTGGTTTTGCCACGTGCTAACCATACATGAAACTATATAGTGTCAAATTGAAAACTTTGGAATGGAAATATATTTACAACAAAAAATATCAAAAATTACAAAAACCCGTTTCGACAATACGGAGGGAGAACCAAATTAACATAGTCAGTGACACTGATCGTAAAAACAATATTTTAAAAATAAATTTTCCTTTTAGTCAATTGCGCTGCTGGGAAATACTACACTCAGCTTTAGAAAATAATCTTTCAGAAGCTGATGACGTTGCTATGCAGCTTAAGTATTTAAGTGCAAATTTTTAAGTTTAGGATAAGCAAATAACGTTGTTCAACACTTGCAGTGGTTCCTGGTTTGAATCAATCAATGGATTTTTAAAGTAGTAGAATAATTCTTAGAGGCATGGTACTACCCGATTCCCTTTGAGTAGGTAGACTATTTTTTTCTTGTACCAGATTGTAATGATCGCTCTACAGATTAAATTTTGCTTTTATGTGGTCTTCTTGTATCGTATAATCATCTGGATGTTTTTCATCCTAAATGACATGCGCTTCTGCAGTGATAAGCAAATCATTGGCATTTTTAATATCTGTTGAACATGCTTTAGGATCCTGGAAATGAATGGTTTTAAACCTCGGGTCTAATACTGTAAAAACACAAAAATGTAATTATATAACTCGTTTTAGATTCTCTCCACTGACTTGTTTAGGTTGAAAGACAGATATTTTTATGGTCAATATTCGTCAGTCAGAGGAATAACCTAGTAACATCCTTTTCAGTACATATTTCACGGTTGCAAATTCAATCAGGCGCAGAATATCATATACCTCAGTCATATCTAATATGCCTTTGGCAGTTACCATTGGCGGTTTATAATTTTATTAATAACTGGACGCATTTTCAGAAAGCTTTCTATTATCTAAAATGTTGAGTTCCAACAAGTGGACACGTCTTGAATAAATTTTAAATCTGATTCTTTTCTTAATTCATAGCTTGCTACCACAACTGCTTTAACCATATTGACTCCAGCATCAGTCACCTCTGTCAGTACTTTATTGGTTTCTATTTCCGATTCATCACAAATCTGTAATAGCATATTTGCAATGTATTCGCTGGTACGATATTCTAATAATTCATAAACACCAAGAGTGGTTCATTCCATTTTGTCGCCATCTGAAAAATAAATAGTACTTCCAAGAAATCTTCTGGTTTACATTGTGTCAGTCCAAATATCGGATTTAAGTGTAAAATTAATTAGTGCTTTAATCTTGTCTTTAAAATAGTTTTGAATCACTTTAAATCTACTCTCAAGCATTCTCTTGAAATAATAATAATAATAATAATAATAATGTTTATTGTATACAGGAAAATTATCCTTTTACAAGAGGTTGAGTGATTCTAAATTCTCTTGAAATAAAACCTTTATTAATATAGAATGGTTCTATACAAGCCAATAATAAAATTTCCAATGTTCTTTGAATAAACAAGTTTTTGTCTAAACACAAAATACGTTTGATGAAACAGAAAGGCGTTGAACCAGGTGTGTATCGGTTATTAGGCAAAAAAGAATATTATTAAAAATTTAAAAACGAGGGTGTCCTGGAATAAAAAACGCAGCAGCAAGAGCACGTAGTTGGATCCAGTTCCCCAGCAGCTGCACCAAACCAATAGATCCTGATTATCGATTTTGCCGAACCTATTGAAGTACTAAAAAGCTGTAAAAATAACGCAAGCATGGAATGAAGATAACCTAACATGTAAGCCCAAAAAAATGAATCCAACAGACGAAATTGAAATGTACGTATGGTTTGGCTTGCTATTATTTTCCGGCGTGTTTCATTGTAGTAAAAAATTTCAACCTTCGTACCAAACTTTATTTGCTTTCTTAGATGAAAATGTCTCTATGTTTCTCAAACCCGTCAGCTCACATTACCAGGCATTGTGTAAGTTATGTGTAAAACTTGACAAATTGCAAAAGGAATCCGGATTCACCTGCACATTTGCAAGGATACAATGTGCCTTACCCACAGTGTAGAAACAAAAATGTGCACACCATCTTTTATTTGAAACACGTTTCACTAGCCTTTCCTTATATGTGACCTGGTCAGGTCATTTAACACAACGATAAAATAAAAAAAAATTACGCAACGAAGGGTTAAGCTTTTGAACTAGTATTATTAATTTTAGTGTTGAAAACACTTATAGGCAGCTTGAATCGAAGTGTGTAACGAAACGATGAAACGCTCAGATGAAACAAATCTAGAACTTGCGGTGGTGCTCAATTTCACTCCATTTTTTGTATTTTTTGAATGCGGTGTTTATTACTATTAAACAAGATATTCCTTATGATTTGTTTTATGTTTTAAAAATATAATAAGTCTTAATTTCACTCAGCTATACTGAGAAATAATGATAGTAATTGCAGAATTAGATCCGCGGCAGCTTCCACCTTGTACGCTGCAAAAACGGTACAATATAGATGAAAATTGCACATAAACATATTTATAGAGCACAAAAGTTGCTACAAAAAAGTCCGCGAAGGGTATATCTAATAATTTACAGAATTTTAATGTAATGCGACACATTTTTGTACAACTCTGCACACTTGTATCTTATAAACTATTGAAGGTAATTGTACCCTTCCGCGGATTTTTTTTTGGTAAATTTTATCCTCTATAAAAATGTTTATGTGCAACTTTCCTCTATCTTGCAGTGTTTGCGACAAAAGCGCTAGCGGAGCTAATACCGTAACTAGAATATTTTTTCTCACCTCACCGAAATCAAGACTACGCTGTAAAGCAAAAAAATAGAGTTAGGCCCCTCCTTTAATTTTGTATAATAGTTTAAGCCAATGTATGAAGAGACTTGTGTACACGGCTCAAATTAGTAAAGGCGCAAAAATTCAAAAATTATGTAATGTGTCATCTCATAGGCATTAAAGCTGATTAAAGTATGTAGAAAAACGTATAATTTTCAATAAATGTACAGTATTAAAAATTTCTACTTATAGCAAATAAGTGCGGTTACAACTATATTTATTGATTTAGTTACACGAATTATTTTAAAAATGTACCAAATAACACTTGGAGGGAACAGCTAAAAATTAAAAACGCCTATAAACATTAAGTTTTTGCATATTAAGGAATTTGACGAAGTAAAATTTTTAAATATTTTATGGGAGTTTAAATAACATTCTGTATAAAAAAAGACATTTAGGATTTGTCAAATGAATAAAAATAATAGAAACCTAAAACTGCGAATAAATTAACCAAAATGTCAAACATTAAACCGAAGTATGTCATTAAAATACAGGTGTTTGTTGTGATACTGACTTGAAAATTTTAACCAATAAAAAAATTATTTAAATTTAGTGCGGCTTTATGGGGAGAAACTTAACTATATCTGTTCGCCGTACAAAACAAAAATAAAACGAACACAGGATAGGTACTTGGGATGGGCCAGTAGTAAATTAGTGGTGGTTTGACATTGGCAGTAGTTAAAGATGGAGCGTGTTATCACTACATATTTGGGTAACGATGTGGTGGTTAGTAATAAACAAAGAGGTAAGTACTTACACTTGTTTCTCAATAAGCAAGATAACTAAATACATTAGGGTGCCTTCGGACTAGGGATGAAATGTTTGAACGTGTAATCTTTTAAACGTTTACCTATATTATTATAAACATTTACAAAACCACTAAACGTGTAACGATGATAACTGGTTGCAGAAACGTTAGTCTTTCTCTTGGAGTCAAATAATTACTTGAACATATTACTTTTGTTTTGCTTCTTAAACTTTACAATTGTTAATTCGCATATATTAGTAGGCACACACTGAAATTATAACGTGTGTGAGGATGCAGTAGTTACACCGTCTAATGTAATTACAATTGCTGAGTGTGCGCTGGTTGGTGAAGAGTTAACAAGTTTTTTAAGTACTAAGTTAAGCAAAACTCAAATGCATTAGTCAATTACTTACTTATTTATTTAAACTTTTCTTAATATTTGTGTCCAAATTAACTAAACATTATTAAAAACAAAAAAAAGGACATGAGTACAAAATCTATTTGTTTGGGTTTCTACTTTTATAATGTTTATTATTGCATCCTAGCGCCCCCGGGATGTATAAGTGTGTATGGATACAGGAGCTGATCCGTCCAATGTGATTAGAATTGCTGAAAGCAGTCGGCTGTATCGGCATCGAAAGCGACAAACTTTGCAACAACAAAATAATTATAAAGCGATGACTATAAAGCGTGTAAAATTATTTTCAAAACGAGAAGATGCACAACACAAGCGTTTATAAACGAGTACGGAACGAGTTCCTGTATATCGGTATGTTACATTCGGAACCGGAACACAATGGAAATAATACGTGTAGACAGAGTATAGACAGAGTGTGAAGATGCACAACACAAACGTCAACAGAGAAGACGGAACAATGTTTTATCGTCTCGCAGCAATTCTTGATAATGAACCGTCTCATCATTTGTTATCACAAAAAAATTTCCATATGTCATTGTTAATAAAACTTTTATTAATCAAACTGGAAGATCCACGATTGACCTTGCTTGGGCTGATATAGATACCATTGAAGAAATTATTAACTTCGAAATGAACCCTACTGTAACAAACTCACCGCATAGCATTGGTACAATTTATTTTAAAAAACAACAACAAAAGAATTGCGAGAAAACTACTCAGAGCGTAACATCAAAAAACGTTTATAATGTAAAATTTAATTTTAACGAAGATTACAAATACCTTTTTCAAAGTCAACTGGAGAATAATGCAAATATTTACTATCAAGATTTGGATGTAAACAAACTAAACCTTAATTTCATAGTTTCAATTAAAGAAGCAGCGTCTAACTCGCATATGTGCAATGTACTCAAACAGAAAAACAAACAAACAAGTAATGAACATAAACCCTGGTTTAGCTATGATTGTTACCAACTTAAAAAACAAGTCACAAATAGTTTAAAAAAATATCGTAAAGACTATAAAGAAGATGATTTACAACAGTATTTAAACAATAAGAAAAAATACCGGCAGCAAATTACAACTTCTAAAAATAATTTTACTAAAGAAATTACCAGGTCAATTTCTAATGTGAAAAATAATTCAATCTTTTGGAGTGTAATAAAGAAACTAAAACCCAAACATCAGTTTATTAATACAATTAACTTAACACGTTGGGAGGAATATTATAAACAAACAAATCTTTCTAAAACGCTAAAAAATGAAACTTTTATTGATTGTTTACATCCTTTCTTAGATTCAAACATAACACTTAACGAACTAACAACAAGCATTAAATCATCCAAATCAAACAAATCACCAGGTCTCGACGAACTAAATAACAACTTTTATAAAAATCTAACGCCTAATTGGGAACATTATCTGCTAAACCTTTTTAATACTATACTTCAAAATGAAGCTATTCCTGATCTATGGTCCAAAATACAAATAATGCCATTGTATAAAAAAGGTGATAAAGCAAACCCCTCAAATTACCGAGGTATAGCTTTAATTAACTGCATTTGCAAAATCTTCACTCAAATTTTAAACAACAGAATTCAGAGTTGGTGTGAAGGAAAAAGAAAAGTTTATGCAATTTTTGTAGATTTTAAAAGAGCGTTTGACAGTGTTAACCATGACAACCTGTGGAACAAACTATATAGCACTGGCATATCTTCAAAAATCATCCGAATCATAAGAAACTTATACCAAAAGGCATATTTACAAATTAAAACACAGGAAGGATTATCAGAGTTTATAAAAATAACAGAAGGAGTCTTACAAGGTGACAGCCTAAGTCCACTTTTATTTGCGTTATACATTAACGATCTAGAAAACTATTTTCGAGACAAAGGAGCAACTGGACTAAATATAGACGGGGAAAAGGATCTGTTAATTTTAGCATATGCTGATGATATTGTCATTTTATGCGACACTCACATAGATGTAAGGAAAAAACTTACAATCTAGAAAAGTACACTAGCGAACATTTTTTAACCGTAAACACTAACAAAACTAAAATCGTTTTATTTCATAGAGGTAGAACACCTACAGAAAATCCGTTCTAATATAAAAATAGTGAACTAGAAGTAGTCAAAACGTTTAAATACTTAGGAATAATATTTTCTTCATCTGGGTTGTTTAAAATAGCTGCTAAAGACAGTTTTAAAAACTGTAATAGCAATACAAAAGTAAAAACAATTCTTTTTTAAAAGTAAATCCAATGGATGGGGTGAAAAGACAACACTTCTTAGAACAATTATTAACGCAACAACTTTGTATGGATCGGAAGTATGGGGTTTAAACCAAGTTCACCAAATAGAGAAATGCCAGCTACGTTACCTAAAAAGCTTACTACAATGCCCTAAAAGTACTCCAAACCACATGATTCGTTTAGAAACAGGCAACAACCATATAGCAATAATTTTTTGGAATCGTGTATTAAATTGGTGGAAGAAAGTGTTAAATATGGAAGATAATCGTTTTACAAAACAGCTATATAATCGATTAAAAACACTAGATATGGTGCCTAGTAACAAACCGAAATTAAATTGGTGCTCGCAGTTACACAATTTTTTAGTTAACATAGGATATATAGAAGTATGGGACAGTCAAGTAGTAGATAAACTATTAATACAAAAAATAATTAAAACTTTAAAACAAAGCCTACAAGAAGACGATTTAAAAAAATGTGTTCTCTCTAAATACAGTGTACTTTATAAACATTTAAAATTTAACGTTGACAGAGAAAAATACCTTAACTTTAAAGTAGACTCGAATAATTGCTCAACTGAGGCTATCTAATAAAAAATATGTGAACTTATTTTATAAAAATAATAAATATGAAATAAACACAGAAGAAAACTGTTCCATTTGTAATTGTCAGGAACTAGAAGACATGTACCATTTCTACATCGTATGCCCTATTTACAACCCCATCAGAAACAATAACTTCAAATCACAGTTTGCTAACATTAACAAAGACAATATTCATGATATGTTTAGTAATTTAAGTATCTTAAAAATGAATACAATTTATTATTTTACTATAAATGCATTAAAAATAAGAAGTTTTATTTTAAATGAATAATTTGTTAATTTAAGTTTTAAGTAAGCAAAAAAAATTATTTTGTTTTGTTGCTATACTATAAGTTTACATTAAAAAAATATTTTTTGTTTAGTATCTTACGGATTTGAAGTGTATGAGATTTAAAAATACTGTTTTCTTTTCTTTGTACTAGATATATTAATTTTGTTACTTTATCATTACGTTAATTTTTCAAAACTCAACTCTTTGTTATAGAACTTTGTTTCTGAAAACAATAAAATTATTATTATTATTATTATTATTATTATATGTCATTGTTGTTGCTGATTCATCATCTTCCAGCGATGATGAGGTTATGAAAAACGATTCCCAGGCAATTGGTGAATTATCATACGACTTTATTCTCGTTTAATATGTACCTAGAATATTAGTTATTTGTTTTTTTTTTAATTTTTTTATTATTTATGTATGCATTCTTTTTTTTTTTTAAATCGTAATAAACCTGCGTCAATGTTCTTTTTCGACGTGTCATAAGCACAGAATAACCACCAGTATTTTTAAAAATACTAATAATACTACTAATCAATTTTTTTTACGTATTGTAACAACCTATACAGAAATGGACTCACATGGTTGACGCGAAACCGAAAGTTTTCTGGGATATTGTAGATATAAATATAATAAATCATAAAAGTATTAAAAATTGCAACAAAAATGTGTTTTACTCTATTCCTACTAATAATATAAGAAAAAAATAAAACATTGATGTTTGTTAAGTTAAAACTAAACCATTTAAGTAGTCACCTAGTTGTGCAACTTTTTCTACATTTAATTAAATTCGCATCTCTTACTAAATCCCTAAACTGTACATTCTTATATGATACACTGTGTACCATAACATAAAAAAACAAATATATTTCGCTTAAAAATTGTATAATGCCTAATTCAATTTAATTTTAAATGTTTCAAAAAGTCAAAAGTAACTATATTTTTCTACAACTAATTAAATTACATACAAGTACAAAAAACGATTGCTGTGAATGGTTTTTGGTGGTTATTAAACGTTTAAATACAAAGTAACCTAAAGAACAAACGTCACTTTTTTATATGTCAAAATATATATGAAAACCGGTTTTATTTTCTCACCCATAGAAACGTTTATCACACGCTTGTAATTACTACTGAAGTAACAACTGCAAACTTCAACAAAGCCTGTCTATGTATCCAATAAGTGTAAACAATAGTAAAACTGTTTAGTAATTAATAAACACAATAGCAAATTAAATTACTCGTTTAAACTTACTGAACACATGTTAATGATGTAAAAATTTGTGCAATTGCACTTTGTGTGGTATTTGTTTGCACAATCCTACACTACATTAATTATATGAAAACATTTTGAGTAAGAAAAAATTATGCAATTATATATTTCATTGAGTTAAATACAAACTTGCAAGATCTATATACTTACTAAAATATTACAAACAATACATATTGTAATAAAATAAAAGTATTTAAACTACAAATTAAAATTATTTCAAGTTTAGTTTAATAAGCCATTATACCTCTTTTGAAGGCATTTTAAATAAATCACTTCACAACACTAATACCAATACTGCAATAGAAGTTCTCATTAATGTTTTATGCAACTTTTAAAAACAGGTTTAACAGCTGCAAAAAATTGTCATTTTTACCCCAACCATTGTTAAGCGGAACTATGGTATATGTTAACAACTGCTTATTGCTATATACATTAGAAATCAATATATGTACTTATGAATAACTTATTGTAATAAATCATAATTCTTAATGATTTAAATAATTTTGATTTTAGGGTTAAACCTGATTTAATCAGGTAAATAAAATAATTAAGTAAGCATTTATGATAATTTGTCGTAAAGATAGCTTATGATCATCATTACTACATAGCTGATATACACTAAAATAATTTATCCACGTGTAGATAGAATATTTATCAGAAAACCTGCTCTTATTTTGTAATTTAGACCTTAAAACAAATGTTGAAACATGCAATCACAAAATTAAGCAGCTTACTATACAACAATCGATACAGTTTTCTCGTCCTTATTAACAATACGGTAATCAAAGTTATTAATTAGTAGTAGCAACTAAGTAAGTAGCTAAAACTGAACAATAAATATTACGTAAATTTTACAAAATAGCTTCATAAAACTGTGTACATATTCTATTAAAATTTAAAAAAAAATCTAGTGTGGTACAAGGTTGAACTTACGACATATAAATTTAAAACGTGTACGGATCGGAAATGCAAAAATGATTTGACTAATGATAATATAATAATAATATCTTAAAATATAATAAAACGACAATAAAACATATAAGAAATCTTAATGCGTGACCAAGATCAACATGCAAATTCTTCCGATCACCATGCTTCTACCATAACTATTGCACTGATTCTTTACGTATCTTTAATTCTAATTAGTTTTAAACACAAAATTATTTAAATAACCACACAACTAGTAAACCACTGAGTTAAGAGAAACCGATCTAAGGGACCACGAATTTGCAAAATGTGTGCTTATAACACGATCTTCAAAACTACAGTCAACCATTTTTTAATTGAACGGTAAATGTGCAGAAATGCTCCATTCTGCATAAAAATCATGTTTTCGATTCCTCCGTGCTCGTTTTGCAACTATGAAATTGCATAATCCCTTAACATTAGCAAGTATCGTTCACCATTAACAGTTACAGATACTGCCTCCTCGTCCTATATTTCCTCGCAAAAGTATTAACCAATGATGAAATTAGCTGTGAAACCGCACCGAACGGTTCCTTTTTTGAGATAAGGAATTAAAGAACAATATTAGAGTGCAAATTCATGCAATTTAACTAGAAATGCGAAATAGTGCTGTGTACAATTTGAATGAACCGTTGGTTATTTTACAACTTGACATCAGTTTGTCATCAGAAATCGCATTATCTAAACAACTAGATTCGAAATATATAATAGGTTGAAATATATCTGTTACTTTATGATATACATATTTGCATAATATTATCAATATAGCAATCATATTAAAGTCAAAAAGGTTATAGTATAACAATGCTCCCGTGATACATTTTTCAACAACTGAACTATCTACCTTTTGAACAAGACTAACTTCTTTAAGATATTACTAACATTAGAGATTAGCATATCTTCTCTTCTTGTTAAAATTTATACTAAGCAGCATAATAAAAAAAATTATAAAATCTGAATTTTAATTTGATTTCTTTCTATAATTTAATACCAATATTTAAACTAACAAATATTTCAATTTTCTTATCTAAATTCATAGTATGTCCATTCTCTTGACACGTTTTCTAAAATAATAAATAGAAAAGTAATTAACGTTACATGTTGTAATAACAATCATAATTCATGTCTCTCTAAAGCATCTAAATTAATTTTATAGGTATACATCAATTAAGTTTTTAAATCAATACTATGTAAGCAATAATGTAACAAAATCGTTATAAGTTTTAAAGAAAGATGGCGTCCGTCAATTTCATTACAATCTTAGTTTTAAAAATATCATTTTTCTTTGTGCATATCTATCAATAACTGCTATATCCAGTACAATAACCCATTAACCTTCGATTTTATATTGCCAAGGACGCATTTCTTGAATTATCTACAGACACAAGGTGGTTATTACGAATATAACAAACCTATAATTTTAGTAACAAATAAATGCTAATTTCGCAAAATTATTTCGTGATTTTCTTATACCTCCTTGTTTCTATATACTTCAGAAAAAAAATTAAAAAAACCAAATTTAAAAATAATACTTACAATTAACAGTAATCTATGGAAGGCTCTTTTAGTTTTTATTCGCAGGTTCGATCAATCA
Organism: Aquatica leii; assembly: GCA_035610365.1. Taxonomy (NCBI): domain Eukaryota; kingdom Metazoa; phylum Arthropoda; class Insecta; order Coleoptera; family Lampyridae; genus Aquatica; species Aquatica leii. The sequence goes on from CM069432.1 coordinate 57,188,626, forward strand.
ACTTTTAAAAACCATCATAAAAATAAACTAATTGGAATAAACCAATCCAATATTTATGACAATTATTTCGTTTATTTGTTATTTTTCTCCAATTCATTTCTATGTTATATATTGTGCCATCTTATAAAAGCAACAAACCAAGTTTAAAAAAAAACCGACCTGATAACGTAATCTGAGCGAATTTAAAACTTAAAATTAATCAACAAACATTGTAATTAACAGCTGGTTACAGTGGCCAGTAATGTAGTAAACGTGCATACAAACAGATTTTAGGTACTTAGGCATCCTAGGTAACACCATTAAATTGCCGTTAATAGCACCTAATTAAAGAGTCTATTTTTCACTTCGTTACAATTTACTCATAATGCCTAAGATACGAGATATGTAAACATATACATAATCAGCGGGGCGATATTACTTATTAGTATTACGTACTAAATAATGATTTCTTTACATATTTTTGTTTAGTTTTAGATGATAAGTTTTTTATTTCTTCATTCTGATTGTAAAATTAATTTGACCAGTAAATAATTAATCAAACTATTTATTGTTCGAAACTACCAGATATACTAGAAATTAAAGTAATTGTTCATGTTTCGTTTTTCTTTTATATAAAGTAAAAAATAAAATCTTGTATATACCACTAGCATTTCTGAATCATTACGCCCATCGATCAACATACATCCCTCGCACCCGAAGTCCTCGGGGTGCATCATGTTGCTCTGCGAACGAAATCATCGTAATAACGCCCTTGGTGCATAAATAGCTATTGTCAATTTATTGGAAATAAACTTTATAAAACAAATTGCATGGAAACTTTTTCAATTAGAAGAAGTTTACGAAACCAATTTTTTATTTTATACTTTTAAATAGTTGAAATTAAAACATAACTAGCTTGATTTAAGCGATTTAAGATAATGCATGTAAAAGATTACCAGAATATAATTCAAACGTGATCTTAATTTTAATTAAGATGATAGCAATCAACAGCCATAAATAATCTGCTAGTAATATATACAACAAATCAACTATCTGTAAAATCCTTATGCTAAAATGATCCTTTTTGTTGAGAGTACCTACATTATATATTTTTGTATTTGTAAGTTTTGAATAAATGTGTTAAATTTTAGTATCCATGTTACAATATAGCTTTTTGTCATAATAAATATTGATAATTATTTTCAAAATATTAAGAAAAAAAAACAGAATTTATATATTATATAAACACGAAATTTAAATGTTCTTTAATTTCGTTGCTATCAGCTTCGTCTTACATTACAAATTTCACCCTTGAAATTATAAATTACGTTCAAAATTTCTAAACATTTGTAAAAATATTCATGATTATTCCTATACTTGCTATTTATCTAGTATTTCTAAACAGAATAGGCAACTAGATTCATCAAAACTTTGATTGACGAAATATTAAATAGTGCAAAAAACGAAAAACGATTATTTGGCGTATTGTGTAAAAACTGGAACAGATAGCTATAGAACAACCTAATATTATTCGATGGGTAAATAACAAATGCATTTTCCGGTAAATTATAAAATATGGCGTTCTATTTAAATTAATCAAGTTATACTCTTCTTAATTAAAAGGTTTTAATTTTTGGACACCCAATTGTTACACTTCAATGTAAATTTTGCTCCCACACGGTAAAAAATAATTTACACCATTCTAAACCGAATAACACCACACCTGTGTCTATATCCATACGTCCGTTTCGGTGTTAACTTTACTCCGTATAGGGACGGAGAAAAATTACAACACTTTAGTGGTGTACTATTTGTTCAAAACTATGATGTAGTTTTAATATTATATGGTGTGTTTTTCATGAAAATAGTGGAAACTACTCGGGTGAATATTTACTAAAAATGGTTAATTTTGATTGCGTGCCCTTGTAATTTTATACCGCCATTGTGTACTGTTCAATATGGAGTGGTCTAATTTTCAACAAAATAGTATATGCTTTCAGTTTGTGTTGGTGATTAGTCACTAACGTGTATGTAAAATTTCATTCCATTAGTGTAAATCCTTTATTGCGTATTGAGGAAATTTACTACAATTGTAGATGACAACTCAGCAGCTGTGTATGTTTACACGAGGTTGTGTAAATAGCAACTTAACTATTGAGTACTGTCAATTCCAATTGATGTATTGCTTCTACTGCTCTGCATTCAGCACTGTAAATTGTTGACATATTCTTATTTTTAATAAAAAAAGAATACAACTATACTATAGTTGTAATGATCCACGTAGAAATAGAATAGAATAGAATAGTGCACCATCGTGAAACAAAAATTTTTGATGCGGTGTACATTTACTCATTCTTAATACAAATGCATTACAAATAGTGTTATTTCACACCTAAAATTATTTTTCAATTACATACCGACAACTGGTGTTAAAAATAATACAAAAAGTACACCATTTTCGCACCATACCTCGGTGTTCAAGGTTATACCGTGATATTTTTTACTGTCCATAGCTTAGATACATCTTAAGTATCTCAAACATGAAAATTAAAATATATTTTCACAAAATTCAAATTACTTAAAAAACTTTAAAGTTTAGGCCTCGTAAACGTTAATAAAACACACCCTTATTTTGATCTAAAGATCCAAAAATATAATAAACAAGAAGTTTCATTTAAAAAACACAATTGTAATACTTTTACACCTTTTACGATAACCTGTATAATATGAAAACAATTTTAAAAGGTAACCATAATAGACTTTTATATATCCCAAAAATGAACCTTTTTTTTAGCGTAACCTAGTATATATTAACTCAGAACGTAACCAATGATATACGTAATTTTTTTCACTGTACATAACACAACTTAAAATAAATGTATTATTTACAACCAAATTTATAACAGTAGGTAATATAAACTAATAGAAATTATTGACATAAACGGAAGAAGTATTAAAGTAGGACAATTTTCACAAATTTAAATTCCTAATTAAACTAATCTAATTATCAAAAATTTATTAATTACCTACGTTTAAACGTAGTTAATTAAAATTATCTCAGAGATAGCAAGTTACTTACTCCACAAGCAAAAATTGTTCATGTACGATTAATGAACGTTATATTTACATCACGGTTCGATGTAATCAGGGTGTCACTTAACCGGAAAAGAGCAGGTAAACGACACTAATAACCAATTAAAGTTTAGCACGTTTAACTATTGTTAAAAAAGTTAATTAACATCCATTTTCCATAATAATCGATTACGATTTCTTTATATTTCATTTAAAAAATCAGATTTACTATAATAAGTTTACATATTACTATGTAAATTCGTCATTCTTGATTTAAAACAAAATAATTAAGAAATAAATTATATTTATATTGATAATTATGTTCGCAAACAAATAATGTTGTTTATGTGGAAGCCAATTAAAAGAACATTTAAAAATTTAATAGATTTGTAAAAAAATGTGTATTAACTTTAAAATCGGCTGTTGCAAAAATCAACTAACGAAAAAAAGTATTTTAGTTTAAAAAATTGTGATCAAAATGTGAACAATAGTAAAAGTAAAAAATGTGTTAAAACAGATTGGAATGGATTTGTAAAAAAATAAATAAAACAAAAATAGTTATAATGGAAAAACATAAGTTTTATGCAAGAAAAATCAGTAAAACAAAATAAACAAAAAAGTGACAAAGGTTAAAACATAAGATAAAATAAAAAGTGAAAGAAGTAAGAAGTTATAAAAGAAAATTATCCAATCGAAAAACAAAAATTGAACAAAATGCTAAAACGAAAAAAAAAAGATAAGTACATATACTAAATGGTAAGACTAATTTAATATGACCAGAAAGAATCAAGTTTAATTGGTGAAAGGAAACCAAAAACAAGACATACGAAAACAATAAGTACAATTTAATTTATTTTAAAACTTGTGGTTTTTTAACTTAGTTTATTTTAATTAAATAATTTAATCCAATGCAAATTGTTAAATTTGAAACATTTTAAGTAAAATTTTAATATTATTCTTTAAAAAAAAAGCTTTATTCCAGTAATTTGAACAGTAGAAACCTATAATTAAAATAATATATTTTTGAGCGTTTGTTGTTAAGATTTTATACTACACTTTAAACAAAACACAAAACTTGCAAGAACAAAATAACATTATTAATATAAACATCAATTTTCTAAAAAAAGCCCTTATTTATTCTTGAGGTAAATGGAATAGCAGTTCGTTTTACTACCAAAACTACATTTTTACATACAACCAAAAAAGTACATAATAAATAGTATCACTAACATTAATCAATCAAGTTTACGCTTCGAGTGAGCAGTATCTTCAGCAATGTAATGCAATTAAACGGTAAATGAATATAGCTATTGTTTTACAAAAAATCAACAATTGTAAAAACTAGATATGAACTAAGATAATTATTATTAAAGTAACATTTCGATGTTTTTGATGAAATATTCTTTTTAATATCTTTAATCAAATAAAAAAAAATTTTAAAAACATCTAGATTGTATTGCAAAAAAAGTGCAAAACGGTGTATTATCATATTGTAACGAATTTTATTATTAAAACTAACTTATTGAAACTACTAAAAATATTTTTACTTATACTAAAAATATGTACACTTTTAAATTAACCGAACTAATTAAATCTAATAATATTTAATAAAAACACTTACAGTATAATTTATATATAGCGTTATCACTGACACGAAAATACGATAGTCACACACTTGTTTATGTTAAAGTCACGTATCAGATTATTTACCGAAGGTTTATCTCACACGCGTTAAAGACTTATTTATTTAGACTTGAATAATCTTCTTAGCACTGCTGTCTTCGCATTACGGAAATAACTCCTACGATTTGTTAGTTCCGTATATATACACATTTTGGAAATCATTCTAGAGTGTTCCATATCTTTCGGAATACGTTCTAGAAGATGGACAACAACTTCGAGAAGGCTCTTGAATTTGAGAACGTTTCAATAAACTTCAGACAATAAATACGTCACGAGTTACTAGCATTACTATCTCCACTAACACTGTTGACATTAAAATAACCATCATTATTATAGTGTAGAATAGAAAAATACTTTTTCCGTCGATCGTCTTTTAATAGCAACATTAGCGTATAATTATGTAAAACAAATAGATCATTAATAACCCCTATTAATGAACTATTTTGAACCAATGAATGAATTTCTATTAATGAACAATTTTGTATAGCAACCACTGAAATCATTAGCAACCACTGATTTTAACGATATTGTACGACTACTAATATATAACAACGGGTTACGTATACTTTAGTTTCTTTATAACTTCACACGTTTTACCAACGTACGATTAACGGAAAAACTTTAAAACTAACTCGTTTGTTAATCGGCGACAAATAATCTCTACAATATTAACGCGTTCGCTCGCTACACTCGCTCACGTCGTTAAAATGTCTAGATCGGAAATCATTAACAACGTTGGAGTAATCTCCAAGGTATAAAGAACACTACTAAAATGAGTTGTAATTTTACATTCATATACATTTAACTATACACCGCGTTGTAATTTTTTAGCGTTTTAGATTTACAAACTACACAATTTTATGTAAAAATCACAAAAAAATATTGTAGTTCATCCTAGATAACAGAGTATAAACGTTTTTTTTATTTTATTCAATTTTAAGCTATTAGGTAAAACTACAAAAACAGCAAACTTGGTTAGGTCTTGGAGCTGAATAATAGTGAAAGCCTAGTTCCAATTTATTTGGCAAGGTTAAATGCAACTTATATAACTTTTCTTCTGACGGTCTGGTATATACATTTATTGTGAATTTCCGAACGTAATAGTTCGAACCCAGTTTTGCAATAAAATTCGCTCAGCACGAGGTTTTAATAAGCGGTGTTTAATTCTCATACTTAATGGTAACACGATGTGGTGTCAGCAACGTTTTAAAGATGCTAGGTATATGAATAGCTTCCTTTTGGCGTAAACGATCTAATGATTTTGTTTGTAAAAATACTTCTATTCGTAGTGGTTTATAACGTAAGTACTTAACCTGTTGAGATTTTCCTTAGTCCTAGTTTCTCCCTGTGAGCTAAAACAAAGAATTGCATTTGGTTCTTACAGACTGGCCGAAAAAAAAAAGATATATAAACGCCAAATTACACCATCATCCAGTGCAAAAGGCAACTGTTTTAATTACTTTGAAAAAACAAGCTACACAAGTGTCAAATAACAAAAATCTACCGAAGGAAAAAGAAACACTGTTTTAGTCGTTCCTTAAACAGAATGGATATAGGGCTTAAAAATTCAGAAACGTATTAAAGAAAGTCGAGGATAACGTACCGCTTCTCACTAGCACCGTTTATTTACCGTAAAGTATGAACTCTACAAATAAAATAAACAGAACGGTCTTTACGACAAAATATACTTTGAACAATTGGTTGCACTTGCAAAAAAAAACAAGATTATTTAAAACATGGTGTCTGAAAAATTCCTTGTTTCTGTGGATCAAGTTGTATAGAACAGACAAAACGCTAAAGTTATAGTAAAAAAACATATAGCTGACTGCAAATGCCGCACAGTAACAAAATCAGCAGTGACCAAACACGCGTGAAACATAAAACACACGCTAACCATTAAAACGAATAAACTGGCTGAAACTTAATTCTACTTTTCTGAGCTAGTCCTTGAAGCTGTAGAAATAGAAAAACAGCCATCTAATATGAACCGAGAAAACTGTCTAAAACTCTGGGCTACCAGAAAAAAATTGGAAATGGCCTGTAATCTACCGTTTATAAAACAAAGCTAATACTAGTATGCTGTTTTTTAAGATTTAAAAAGCATTTAAGTCACATGAGAAAAATAAACCTTTTATTTCTATCAAAGCTTCTACACAAAGTACTTGTAAACAATTTTTGAAAGCTTATCACATTTGAAGATTCCGTAAACAGGATACTCATGTTTCCTTAAAAAAAGTTAAGTTTTGTCATATTCTTATTTTTCATGTTAATTTATTCCTCATTATTAATTATTGTTGTGACCGTTTCGAAGTGTAGTCCTGGATACACCACGTTATAAGTTTAAATTAGGCCTGAATAAGTGCGCACACAGCTGCACGAAACGTAGCCGGTTCTTAGACACTTGAAGTGTTTTTGATGCCCCTCCTTATTGAAAACCTGAAAGAGTAATTCAGGTATTATAAATAGTTCCCTTTAAAAACTTATAGTATAAAGCCCAGTTGCCTAAAACATTGTTAACTTTGACGATGTAGTCAACTCGGGTACAAAATCAATTGTTTTGCTGACGACATTCTCAAATCAGTAGCTACGATTTAATTAACAACGGCGTCAGCCATAGTTAACTTTGCAACCACGCATAAGTGTTTTAATTGTAGGTAACAATTAAAAACTAATTTATGCTAGAAAATCATGTAGATTCGATAATTCGTTACGGATACAATAAACTGTGAAAAAGCAACTAAAATAAATTAGAAAAAAAATATAAAATTTCTAGATATATATACTTCCTGTAAAATGATCAAGTTGGGATTTCTTTTATTAACGTCCTTTGTGCAAAAATAAATTGTAAAACAATATAAGTTTAAATATGCACAATGTTACTTTTCGGCATTATTACCGGTCTGACAAATGTAAAAATGTAGGTAGAAAAATGAAAAATATTGTTATACGTAACTTTTTACGTACGTAGCAAAATTAAGCTCAATCGTAAAAAATAAGTTTTCTGTGTTTTATTCGAATCAGTCATAATCAATAATTCAAAAAGATTCTGTTTCTATTTAATTCTAACACAATGTTTTATTTTGTTACTTTCTTGTAAATTTTGCGGCAAAACTAATCAAAAAATTGTAAAAATAATTAATTTCAATAATCGATATCTGAAACTTTATTGTCTTTTACTCTTGTTCTTCACAACTGACAAATGTCTTAAAAAAAATATTTTTTTAAATATTCTCCCTAAAACGTTTACTTATTTAGTTTTTTAAAAATTATGATAAGATTCCATTTACATTAATTTACAAAGTAAACCTACTCTTTTTCATTTCTTCTGGTATTCTTTCATTGTCAAAGTTTCTTATTCAAATAATCCAATCTTATCTTGAATAAAATATGTGCGTCAATTGTACTAGTGCAATAAATGATTTTCGGTAATATGCAAACACACTATATGCTAATTAATAAAAATATATATACACTACGTAGATGTGCTTATATGCAAATTGATAAAGAAAGAATATAAAATAAGAAAATTAGATTAAAAAATGTAAGTATAAAAACAAAGTATCATTAAAAGCAATGTCGACTGTATGTCAACAAAACCATCTTTCAAAAATTGAATCGATTTAAAATACATTAACAAAAAATCTGTGACAAAAACATCAATGCAACAAAAATCATAATTCTAATGGTTAACAAAAATATTTCGTTAATGTGGAAAAATAAATAAACCCGAATCAAGAAAGTCTAACAAAACTACAAAAACAAATTGTATTAATATAAAAGTTGAAATTTATAAAAAAAGAACAAACCCTAACAAGAATTCAAACAAAATACCCAACAATTTACTTTCAGATTACATTTTATTAATAACTTCCGCAATAAACACAGATAAATAAACTTTGGGCTAAGAAATTCTTTAAAACCCCTACATTTTTACACAAGTACTTCGTTTTCACAAAAGATTGGTTCAATAAAGTATTTCAGCATCATATAATACTATGACCTGGTTTCTTAAAAATAACGTTTAATAACGACTTCCTTACTTAATGTATCATCCACACTACTAAATGCTGATTCTTAAAACTTTAAGTTTAGAACGGTACAACCCCTGTGGATTGAACTCTTCAAGCACAAGGTAACTGCAGCAAAACATATTCACTAAATGTAATAAATTTAATACAAAATGCTGAGTTTGCGTCTTCAGTTGAAATAATTTTTAAATTAAAGATCAAATTTAACTTCTACGAAATATCTGTTATAGAAACTGACGATTATGTTTTTCTAATTCTTGCTAAATGAAAAACTTTTTCCTCGTACTTATTTTTTTTTCATACAAAATAAAAATGTTATTTTAATGCACAAACTTTATAAGAAAAGTGTATGCAGAAACCTGAAACCAATTAATTATATACAATTCCACTAAGCTTACAAAAACCCCGGAAAGAAATGTAAACAACAAACTATCCCGACTAATCACGCGTTGAAAGGTATCTACAATTTCATACAGCAAACAACATAGTTGGAGAAGAGCTACTTGTGCAAGAATAGCTTGTAAGGTACAATCCTAAAAAAAGTATTTGGACGCTTAATTTAAATGTCTATTGAATACTCATGAATCCCAGTAAACACGGATTGAAACTGTTACAGTCACAAAATTAAAACAATTGTTTCATCACGTTGTTTCGTTTTAGTTTCATTTTTATTTCATTTACATTTAACTGATAGTGAATAAACTGAAAGAGTTCCAATTTTTAAATCGTTTCAGTACTTGCAATTTCTTTCCAATAATCAACCATCGCATCGTTTAAAACCTGAACTAAAACTTAAAAATAACTAGAATTATTTGAAGATCGATTAAATAAGATTTAATTATTTTCAAAACAGTGGAATCGTTTTAGTAAAAACGAATACTTTGTGATTAGTCAGTATTAGTCGTTGCTATCCTTTTGATTAGTGTCGTCAACGCTTGCGCTGCAAATCGATATTTTTTTCACTTGTTCGGTTGTAATTTGATAAGTGATGCTGTGTGTACAATTACGAAATGGAACAATAAACGGTCAGTCGAAACACTTTATTATAATCCATAAATGTAGTCAATATTATCGTCCAATATTATCGTCATTTCTGTTTCTGTATCATGTTTCAATTTGTATAAAAAAGAATGCAAATTAACACACAAAGTTGCGTTAAGGTAGATTATTGCGTAAATCTGATGATACTTTAGGAGTTATTAAGGTTCGAAGGTTCCAGTGTCATTAATTACAGTTCAATTCTTTAAGTTTTCTATACGATTATGTACAGCTAAAGGTATTCACAGTAACTGATGCAGTTTTAGAGGCTTCCGTGAAAAAACCACATCAAAGAAAGTTGCAATACATGTAAAAAAAATAATTGATGAAAAATCTGGTTATTTGGAAAACCGAAACCTACTGAAACTCAATGTGATATTGTATTTAAATATTTAATGTACAATAAAATTTGAAACGTGCATTCGAAATATCGATTTAATTGTTTCATTTTTAAACCAAAACTAATGTATGTATGTGTTATTAAAAGAATTGTTTTAGTTCATTATTGAAACAAGAAAATCATATATTTATCGATTATTTAGTATCAGTTCAAGAACGAAGCTTTCAAAACGTAAACTAAATACATTTATTTTGCAACATATTTGAATTTAAAATACCAAAACTGTACCGATTCAAATAAGTGAAACAGCAATGAACTTATAGCTATTTTATTGCACTTAGGTTTCTTTTATGTTTGAAACCAAAGTAAAACATAACTTTTTTGTTTTGAAACTGTTACTAAACATTATCAATTTTGTGTTTACTGGAATGTATTGTGTGCTGCATAACTAGTGTAACGATTTTTTTTCTTGACAAAATCAGAAAGAAACAGATCTATAAACGGTAAACTTTGAAAGAAATATTTTATTAAACTTAAAACCCTAAGCATTAATATACAATTTTTAGTAACAATATTAAGTTTTACAGAAACAGTTTTAAATAATTTAAGATTTACAGTTTCTTTTGCTTATTTTAAATGTATTATTGTTTTATATTTTATTAAATAAACGAATAAGCTTTTTGCTTGGAAATTTTTAGAGACACAAATGAATCCTTAAATTAAAATTAATTGAACAGATAGGTACATATTTAAACAATTGTATTAGTCACTTTCGTATTCTTCTTCTTCTAAACTTGTGTCATCTTTCGACGAACCAGTATTCACTACACAGGTTTTTCTCTCAACGTAATATGTTTGGACGAATGATTGTCTTCGTCGGTGCCGTGTCAACCAGTAACTGAACACTTCTTCCATTGATTCGGTCGACCTGCATTCGTTTTCCAGACGTTCTTCTGGTTTTCTTTTGGGCTTAGTACAGCGTTGTCGTACATGGCCTATTTCCCCGTAGTTCCAGCACGTTACCTCTTTTCCCCGGGCTTTTAATTTGAGCCTAATACACTAGTTGAAGATGAGCATCTCTTAGTCTCATTTCTAAACGTGAAATTAAGGACTCGTAATTTCTTTGCAGGTAGTCAGGAACAGTCTGCAAAATTTCAAGCGCTTATCCACGTAAAGCTACTATCAAAAACTTCGCTTTCTGCTTGTTGCTCCAACTATTAGCTACAGTTGCGGCTTCAAACTGTTTGTGATTGACCATGAAACTTTACCATCAAAATTTGGAAGTAGTCTTAAACTTGCTAGTAGTTTCTTTCCGACGGTCCATTATTAAATCTTCGTTCGTGAAACTTCTTTCACAATGACAATTCATTTGGTTCATTCTTTCTTTAAACAACTTCTATTTTGTCATTCATAAAATTGCATATTTCTTCTTTTAAATTTAACATATCCGCTTGGATTGCCTCTTGAACAATTTTAAATTAGTTTTCTATACTAACTTGTATTTGCTCGATAATCATTATTTGATTTTCAATGCTCGTTCGTATTTCTTCTTTTAAACTTCAACAATTTTTCTTCTATTTTCTGAGAATTTTTAGACAGTTTTTTTAGAGTTTTCCTCCATTTTTCTAGTATTTTCTTCGATATTTTGATTTATCAATTTATGACCGTTTTTTATTGATTCGAAAAATTCAAATAACTTTAATTTAATTTTAATTTCTTGCAAACGCGTCACCAGCATAAATTAAAACACGAATAAGTTTAATAACACTAAGTTTTAATAACGCTCGATTTTTTATTATTCAATACACTGCTTTAACGAACTAAAGCAACTATGTTTACACTCTATAAATAATACACGCAAAGCACAAAATGAACAGTTGTTTATTAAAAGATATCAACGTTATATCAAAGGTTTTACTACCGCTCACTTGTATCACCAGTGTTACAAATTTTAAGACTAATTTATTTATAAGCAAAATATTTACACGATTAAATGTAACAATATTTAAGAAAAACACTTACATTAGTTTATGTATCACTATCACTAGGTCCGCACTTTTTAATTTTATCTACAACTAATACTTGTTTATGCTAACAACACGTACGCGACGTATTTATGTATCACTAACACTGCCACTTTAGTTATTTATCTTTGCACACACGTTAATCACGTGTTTATTTAAACCGACTAAAATCTTCTTTTTGATTCAATTCGAGAAACTATCCTTAGCTCTCTTTTTATATGTTTTTATATGTTTCTGATACCTGTGTCTAGAATGCTCAAAATCCTTCGGTCATTGTCTCGAAGTTGATAATAACTTCGAGAACGTTTCAATATTTTAAATATTTTCACTGCATATTTGGATACATATTTTAGGGGTTTTTAAGTTATATTTCCCAAGCACTATTTATAAACTACAAAAATACTACAGATAAAAAAATATAAACTTTTATAATATATAAATAGAAAAAATTATACTTAAAAAATAAAGTTACTGAGCTTCACATAACTGTTTAGATTACTAACAAACCAAGTGCAAAAAAGTTTGACAATTTCTTATCTATGTTAAGAAAAAACTAGTATTAACTTTTAACTAGTAAAAGTAGGCGCTCTAAATTATTTTGCCTAATGGGTGTATTTTAATTGAATAGTTTAACTGACACGCATTAAAATCAAAGAAAAACATATAAAATGTAACACGATCCTGAACTATGTAGTCAATATTTCAATCTATTTTTTTCAATCATTCTACTACAAACACAATCCTATATAAGAGGACCCTATGCATATCAAAGATTGATTTACGACATTCCCCGACCTTGCTCAATTTCTTAGTCCTGTTTGAATATAAAAAACGTGCTTTTAGTATAGAAATGGCACTTTATGTTTTTTTAAACTCAATTAATCAATTTAAAATTCCAAACACAATTATTAATTTGCGGTTAACGTAATCAACACTTAACTATTTATAGTTCACAACCGTTATCAATTTAAACTATGTTTTGTTTTGTAAAAAACAAAATATTTAATTACACTTCCCTACTAAACAATCAAGTACTACTTTATATAGATTTTAATTAATAATGGAAATTGACATTTCTGAGTCGCACGTACCTATATCGTACAAAAATTGAAAAAATGTATAGTGGCTCTATTAACTAAAACCTTTTTGAGAACTCAAGTGGGTATAAAGAAAGTCGGATAGTTACGTCATTAAACGTTCATCAAAAGCAATGGATCATACTAAAATTAAATGAACTCAAAGAAACTAATTTAGTTAAAGCACTATAAAATACTGATCAGCAGATGTAATAAAATTTAACTTAAGTTATAAAGCAAATATAGAATTATTTTAGATAACATTAAAGTCAAACAACTAGTAAATCGAAGACTGCTTTTATTAAAACATCGACAAATAAATATAAAATATTTGAATCAACAATATTCTAATATATAAAATATTTAAAATCTATATTAATAAGTCAACTTCAGAATTGTTCTTAGGTTTAAAAGCATCTTATAAAACGTTCGTTAATAAATAAAACCTTCATCGTTGTAAACTTCTGCTATACCTGCATGTAGCAGATTATTCCTGCGTTTAAAAGATTAAAAAAGTGTAAACAAGTAGTTTAATATGATTTAGAATAACATAAAAAATGGTATTTTAAAAAGTTAATGCATAGCGGTTATTGATATTGTCGTAACTTGCTTTTTTCCAATTTTCTACGTTCTTAATGTAACACTAAGAGAGTACTACGTACATGACTTTGTGTTAAAGAAACAAATATAAATTATTTTGTATAGAATATATAAGTCCTTTTAGATGTATTGCACAATTACGTAACTAAAAAAGTAAATACTTCTTTGCAGCAAAAACATTACAAAATAAGCTGCCATTACGTACTAACTAAATCTTGTAAACTTTTTTATTCAAGTTTTCGTATTAAACCTTTAAAACCACATTTTGCCTTTTTTAATTTTAAAATCCCGCAGTTTAAAAACAAAAATAGTATCTTTTAAAAATTACTTCAGTATGTAAAAGATTGAATATTACGTAACTAGATATTGCAAAGTTTTCTTCAACATCTACTTCATTGAAGTGCTTTTCAAACCTTATATAACTTTAAAACGTTACCTATTGAATCGTAATTATTATATACAGTAGTTGATAAAAATGTAATTTTATAGTCAACTTTAAAAAGACTATTGTATTTCAAAACACAAGAAAGTGTAAAATTTACACAAGTATTTTAATGTGAAATTTGAGAAACAATATTAGAATTTATGCATTCATACCCTCACGGTTTTTCAATTATGACACACTTAGCGTTAAAGTAAAAGTAGTTGGGCTAGCTATTCCCTGTACGGCGAAAAGATAGAGTTAAGCCCCTCCTTCAATTTTGTATGATAATTTAAACCAAGGTATGAAGAGACAAGTTTACACGGCTCAAATTAGTAAAAGCGCGAAAATTCAAAAATTATGTAATGTATAATATAGGCATTAAAGATTAAAGTACATAGGAAAAAGTATAATTTTCAATTAATGTACAAAATTATAAATTTCTACTTATAACAAATAAATACGTTTACAACTTTGTTAATTTAGTTACACCATCTATTTTTAAAATTTATCAAATAACACTTGGAGAGAACAACTAAACATTTCAAACGCGTATAAACAAGGGCGTCATAAGTTTTTACTTATTAACAAATTTGACGAACTAAAATTATGACATATTTTATGGGAGTTTAAATAACATACTGTATAAAAAAAATAGGATGATTCAAATAAAGAAGTCATCCTCCACACGAATATACACAAATGTCTATTATAATAATAAGAAAAAATCTATAAACTTTACTAATGCCTTATTCTTATCGGTTATCAGTGGCTCTGACTAGTAAGATGATATTTTGCAGAATCGTACTTAGGCAATTTTAGAGCTCAATAAACTTCTCCGTTTTACATAGATAAGGTTTATGCCATAAAGCAAAAAACCACTAAATTAATTGTTTATAGTTTCCTTCATACTACATGTTAATGTAATAAAGAATCGAACTCTTTTTAGATAATAACATAAATGTTAATTAAACCCATTAAAATTTTACCCTTCAAAACACTACTTTTAACACTGTCAGAAAATAGTATAAGTAAACTTAAACACAAACTAAATCTGTTTTAAAAAAATACAGTAAATTTAAATACTTACCCTTAACACAAATTTATTAAATATTACACGTAAAATACTTTTTTTATCAGTACAATAAAATCATGCAATAACACTACTTAAACACTATCTACAACTACAAGCAATTTATCAGACCACACAAAACTTACTTGTTTCGGTTGTTGAATGTATTTCTGTAACACGAAAGAAACATATCACATTTATATTACAGAAGAAATACACCAAATAAAACGTGCAAAATTCTGCAAAAAATCAATCACACCATTTTAATTAAATAAAATTACTACGACAATTAGATTAAATATTTTCCTTATAAGTACTATTTGTAATGAGTGTAAGAAATCAATTTGTTGGTAATTTAGAATGCTGTCTAATTATATTCTTAAATAGAATTGTGTTACCATTCTTAAAATGTTGTATTACAAAGTATAAAAATACGTGTATATACCGGGTAATTCAACGTTCTACAAAAAATAAAACTGACAAGTTCATTTATTAAATGCGGTAAAAAAGTTTTGTTATTGAAAATTTTCTATTTACTAAAATTATTTTTTATATTCTCTGTTACAGAATGAAATGTGTTTGTTGGCCCTTTAACTTTATTATAAATAACTAGTAATATTTTGATCAAAGAATTATTTTTATTATTGTTGCTAGGTATAACTTATAAACCTTTTCTATTTAGAGCCTAGATAGAGTACTTGTATTAAAATTTTATACTTTATTATTACCAAGCTTCTTCTTATTTGTATCCTATTTTTTATTTTTTTTACTTAGCGACGACGCTTATTGAATAGGTAAACTAATACGATGTTTAATAATACAGATACGATGTACTTAACTAAATTTGGTCAAATATGCAAAAACATGCAGAATAATATTTTCAAAATTTTACAGTAGCACAAGTTAGACCGTAATATAATTTAGCTAATATCAAAAAATTGAGATCAAAGCTTGTAAGATATGAAATATTTTAATTTGTCGCTACAGTCTTATAATTGTTAAAAAAAAATCATCAAAAAGGGTTTAATGAACAAAAAAAAATTATATACAAATACAAAAAAAAATTGAAAAAGTGAAACTGCAATAAGAACAAAAAGCTAATTCCTAAAATATATAACAAATAAAAATTATGTAAAGAAACGATGAAAAAAAAGATGAAAAAATTTTTGACGCCCTGAAGAAAACTTTAACAAAAAATGGAGAGCTCATTGGACCACATAGGATTTATAATTATGACGAAACTAATTTGTCTCACGACCCAGGAACAAAAAAGTATATTTTCAAAAGAGGTGTTAAGTATGCAGAGAGGATTCGTGATTCTACCAAATCTAGCGTTTCTATCATGTTTTGTGGCTCTGCAACCGGTAACATACTGCCTCCGTATGTGGTATATAAGGCAGAAAAATTATGGATAACGTGGATGGAAGGTGGACCACCACACACACGTTATAACCGTAGCAAAAGCGGATGGTTTGACTCCGTAATTTTTACTGACTGGTTCATAAACCTATTTATTCCTCATGTGACAAAAGGATCCAATGAAAGAATAGTATTATTAGGTGACAATCTATCTAGCCATTTTTCGCCAAAAGTTCTAGAGGCTGCTGAGAAACATCGCATATTATTTGCATGTTTTCCAAAAAATTCAACGCACTTGTGCCAGCCTTTAGACGTGGCTTTTTATGCACCGTTAAAAAGAAAGTGGAGAGACATATTGGATTCTTGGAAGCAGTCGCAGAAAAGGAAATCCCAAATTGTTCAAAAAGATCAGTTCCCAAAACTATTAAAAAAATTATGTGACGCAGTTGCACCAAATAATTATTCGCAAAATTTAATTTCGGGTTTTAAAAAATGTGGTATTAGTCCTCATAATCCACAAGAAGTAATAAGCCGGTTGCCCGATCACAAGACCAATGAAAATGTTGATCCAAATGCATTGGTCTCTGAAGTAATCGTAGATATGTTGAAAGTAATGCGATACGGTGATGATACAGAACCCAAGAGGAAGCGCAGAGTTAAAGATGTTCAACCCGGCATGAGTATTTCGGTTGAAGATTTAAATTCTTCGCAAAATGACAAAAATACAGATAAATCTTCAATTAACAAGACGAAAAGTTCTAAAAAACAAGTTGCAGAACCCATTTCCAGTGATGAAGACAGTTCATTGGAATCAAATGATATTGTCTACATGGAATCAGACGATGATGGGGATTTTGAAGACTTTCGGCAGCAATTAATTGAGGACCAGATGTATGATAGACTATATGACCAAGAAGACAATGTTACTGAGTTTGATGAAATTAATCCTGAATTGAGTAATACAGCAAACCAAACAGAGCCAGAAAAACAATGTGAGGAGGGTCTAAGCTTAACGACCAACGACTTCGTTTTAGTACGCTTTGAGACACTTAAAAAAAATGAAACCCAAAGAATTATATTGGACAAATCATTACTATGAATCCTTCAGACGTAGAAGTCAATTTTCTGAGGAATAAGAATTTAAAGTTTGTCTGGCCTGATGTTTCTGATAAATCGCTGGTTAAAAGAGAACAGATTATTAGGAAATTAAAGTCACCTAAGGAAACCGAGAGAGGGTTCATTTTTGAAAGCATACCTATGAAAGTCGAATAAATCCATATTTTTTATCAACAAATACGAGTTTTTTTTGTATTCTATCAGAGTGTGGTATTTGTTTTTTTTTAATACCTACTCTTATGTTTGTATAACATTTGATATCGGACTTATGGTATTTTGAGTTTATATCAATTGTTTTTGTATTTTTAATATATATTTCTTTATTTTTTATGTTTTTTCGATATATCCAGACCCGAAACATTGAAAATTTTGCGTCAAATAATTTTTTTCAAACACTTTACTGGCCAATGTTACAATAGAGTCATGTTATATTGCCTTTTCATTAGTCCAAGATCACTAGTCAAAGTTAGGGTCATCTAACCTAACTTTGACCAGTATATATTTAAAAAAAAAAGTCAAAAGTCTTTGATAACAGTAGAAATCATATACAACAAGGCTACTGTATTACTAGGAGCCCCAATTTTGGCACCAATAGTGTTTCTGAATTAACATTAGTTTGGCTGTAATTTTAAGTCAAAGTTATAAAGCAGTCAAAGTTATATGAGTTTACGGTACTCGTTCGTGTTTATATTACTGACACCTTTTCCATGACAGATAGTAACCTCTTTTGCGACTATATATTTAGTTATTTAACAAAGTCAAATAAAAACTAAACTTTTACAAGAACAAAAAACGCAAAAGATAAATAACTTAAATTTAAAAATTTGAGTTAGTAATAAGTCTTTTCAATATACTGTCAAACTGTCCTACAAACGCCATTTTATTCTTTCCTTAAGTAAAATGTACTAACAAGGTAAACTAATCTACCGTCAGTTCTGTCAGAGAGTGTAATGTTAAATCTAATTGTATGACGAGGAACGCTATTGCAATAAAAAAAATTGCTAACTAAACAAATGTTTAACAATCTTGTTACTTAAGAAAAAGAAAGAAAGAAAGAAACAAGAAGTCTATTACAGAGATGCAAATAACGGTGATTAAGAGCTTTTGCTTATAATTACTTTTTTGTGCTGCCAACATTGCATACGTCAATATTCGTGTTTAAAGTCAATTATTATATTAAAACGAGTATGCGAAAAATTTAAAAATCATTAAAAAATCTTGAAATTCAGTTATAATTAAAAAAACGTTGTTAAAGATTTAATCCTCCGGCTTAGCTCACGGTAAAGTGTTGCCATCAATTTTGAATTAACGGAAAGCTAGTTAAATACAATTTTATTAAAGACTTACATACAGTATCTACAATAAATGTGATATTTAATTTTTTTTATTCCGGTGGGTTCCGGGCAGGTTCACTAGATGGCGTTACTTCTGGTTCCTCTTTGTTTTTAGTAAAGTTCCCTACAAGTTGGAATAAATTCCAACAAAAATGAAAATGATGGTGTTACTTTATGAAATGATGTGAATTAGATTAAAGGGGTGTTAATTAAGATTAACAAGCGTGGATTTATGACTGCGTGTTTGAATCTTATTAATTTCAGGTAAATATTATGTCGGTTGAAGTTAAAGATCACGTCAATTGACAAAAATTGTAACGACAGATTTCAAAAATAAAAATATGAACTTATTGACAATTGATGAAAATACAGGTTATGATTGAAAATTTAAATTCACTCGACTTTGAACGTGAATCTCGAAGATTACGGAAACGGCTACAAAATCAATTACGCGAACGAAGGCCTGATCTGGTTAATCTAAGTACAGGATTCTCGTTACGGTGACGTGCTTGACGAAAAAATCCACCCAAATTTTTAGGTGGTAAGTTAACGACTTACAATAAACAAAACCCCACGGACCTTGTGGCACGTTAAGCATAAGTTTGATAACTTAGTCAATTTACTTGTAGAACGATTAGAAGATTTGATGGTAGTTGTCAATTGAACACAGGAACGAAACGAATTACGACAATAAGTAGATTTGATGATGAAGTGATTATAATAAGATGGATCGAACAGGTGGTTAATAAACACGTATGCAAATAATTACGATAATGAGAAGGATCAAACGGATCGCTAATGAACAGGTATGGAAATAATTACGATACTAAGCAAACGTAATGAAATGAAACGGCGAGAATGAGCCAGCTACGTTGCAAGATTCGGATACCTAATACGGGTAATTAACCGAAATTTCTAAGAAAAAGATATGAAAGCAGAAGAATGGTTCTCTTCGTAGTGGTGGGTCTATTCATATACTGAGCGGCGTTCTGCATGATTGCGTTTCTGGTGAGAGAGTGGTTTACACGCCGTTGGGGTCAAAGTTCACGCGTATTTGCCGCAAATTCTTACACATTTCGTATTCAAATACTCTCTTAAAATCCGGTTCATTAGAAAGTTAATGTCAAATTTGACAGATTTAGTAATAAATGTAGTAACATATTTCTTTTTCTTTTTATTTTTTTCAAAAAAGAATATAATTTTACAAAAAGCAACACAAAAAAGTAATGTACGTTACTCTCGTCTAAAGTTTCATAGCATCACTCACTCACATGAAATGCTCGGCAAACACAAGTCTTGTAACAACTAATTGTTGTTCTAATATTTATCTTGTGTTATTTATTACAACGTAAGTACAAAGTGCTTATAGTTATTTTATGAATATGCAGTTGTATTATATATAAGCTACAAGTTTTTATAAAATTATGATATAATACAGAGTAAAAGTATACAAAAATACTTGACTGCTTTAATATAAGCATAAATAATAACGTACAGATATCAGGCATGCGCGGAAGAATAATCTTTATCATGAAGTTCAAAAGACTTATTCAAATTCATTTAATCATCCTCTTATTGCAAATTAAATAAAATTTTTATTTGACTGATTGGACCACTTAAGCTGTCGAACACGCGAATTTCAGTAATCATTGTAAACTTTTTAAACTGCCGATTAAAAATTATTGTAATTATCCTTTATAACACCGCACAAGCAAAAGTCCGAAAAATGATTGTCGATGTTTCTTTCCCATCAAAAGAAAACTAGTCGTGAGATTGCAAATTAGGTGATTTGATGTATTCTGATTACCTTAAAGTTAGTTTTTCTAAAATATATTTACATTTTATTACAAGAAATATCAACGTTTGCGAACATAAATAATTAACTTGCAAACAAACCGTTTTTACTCTATACTTACCGTCAAAATTAAATCAATAGCATCCACACGGTCCTAAATAATTTCGTATTCAAATTTTACAATTGTGGCGCACAAAATATTTGTATAAGTCTCCTAAACTATGCTTTTATAATTTATTATCGTGTAGAGTAATAGCTTTGACCTATACGGAAATGACATTGATCTGTACGAAAATAAAATTGGTTAAACGGAATGCACAACGTTGCCTAATCGCGAATAAACATTTAATGTGTCGTATTATCTGTTAGTCGTAGAAAGAAAATATTATACAACTAACGTCATACTAAAAAAATCTACTGCATCTATCTCTTTTATAACATAGTTTGTCACAAAAAATGTAACAAAACCCATATGAGATGATATTTTGTAAACAAAAATTTAAATCTAATAAAGAATTTCATGCCGTTCTTAAAAATCAAGCAAAGTCCCTTTAATATTAATAGTTTGAATTACAGAACCGATCTGTAGAAACTTACAAAAAATACACGCGACAGGTAAACTACCAAAACCTCAATATCTATATGTACAAATCATGAACAAAAGCAATGGACACCGTCAACAAAACAAAACAAGTCAAAACTTCATCAGAAAATTAATCAAAAAGTTATCCTAAACTAAATGGGACAGACATTAATTACAAAAACAATTTCAACCAAGATCTTGAGCTCACTAAAAAATAAATTACATAACGTTCGTATGAAAACAAGTTCCATAAATAATTAATTAAAACATGTTGAGAATAAACCTAGACCGTATTTGTGTATAAAGAAAACTATGTATGATAAAATATTAAAATATCCAAAGTAAATTGACTAAATTTTTAGATTTATTAATTGTTTTCTACTTACGTATTTAGCTTAGACTGTTATAGTAATAAATTTTAAATTTACAGCTCGTTAGTTCTACCTTTGTAGACATACCTCCATAATAACAAGATTTTTTTAAAGTCGTTGATAATACCGTCCCATAATCCGTATGCTGACAAAAAACGCATGTTCGACATGCACAAACATACAATAGTGTATCATCCGTATATTTCTTTAAAAAAAATGGTTAATTGCATACGTATAATCTCTTCAAATTGTCGATGCCGTTATACTTCGGTAAGTTGAGGCTCTCATAGGTAATTCAACAAATATAATACACTGAGCAGCTGTATTGTGTATTCTTTACGGTTAATGCATTACATTAATAATCCTCTATACAATTATTTATGTAATATTATTCATTTATAGTTGATGTCATAGTCGTAACTAGCATGGAACAAAGTTTTTTCCCCCGTTGCCTAAGTGTTCTTTAATAAATTCCATATAAATTAATTTTGAATCATTTTCTTGCATTTAACAAAAGACAAAAAATAATTATACATAATTTTAAAAGAAGAAAAATATTAGCTTAAATACTAATCAATGTAGAGTAGAATAGAAAAACTAACTTACCATACTTTAACAGAGATTGTTTTTTTTTTGTAATAACAAAAACAGAAAATTGATGACATAATTTAAAATACTTTAGCAGTTAAACAAAGGTGTAGTTGCGGTGTACTCATATTTTATGGTAGCATACGAATAAATACCGCGAAGATAAAACATCTAATACAACACGTGTTATTTATTAGGGCTCCGAGATTTAGTAGAAAAAATGTCGCTAAAATGACTATCCCTAAAATATTGCCCATTCAAAATACTTTACACTTTAATTAAACCTGATTTAAGGTAAACTGTAGTACATCGTAATATTCCGTTCTCATTGATTTAAAAAAAACCTTGAACAAATTGTAGAAAATAAAATTTAATTAATTTAATTTGGCCATTTCTACTTAAAATAGCACTATATAACGTACTAACATTTTGCTATTTCAATTTAAAAAAAAAACAACACAATTAAAAAATTAAATGGTATGTTGTTAATTAAAAATGCAATTACAATACGTACATTTTCTACATATGTGAGGTCTTAACCATTTCGTTTTTAATTAGTGAAGTTTAAAAATGTAATACTTTTTCAATCAGTACAAATTAAATAGTTAAAAATAAAAAAATCATTGGTTTTTTGTCGTTACTAATAATTGTTCGAACATAAGAATTCGTCTATGTATACCTATAATTAATAAGCAAAACAAAATTTAATATTTTTGACTACTACTTGCTAAAAAATAACGTGATAAAAAAAATTCGCTGCCGTCACGATGAAAAAGTGACGCTGTTAACTAGTAGATACCTTTATAATAATTCGAAAAATAGATAAATGTATTAATATAGAAACAGATCTAATTAGAGAATTTTAAACAACAATGTCAAATCCAATAAAATCTGTAAATTTATTAAAAAATTAATAGCAAAAAACATTTTTAAAACACACGCTTTTCGTTAAATGCTCTAAAAAATAGAAAATAATCTTTAGATTAAATCAAACCCATAAAATTATTACATTATACAATTTATGTAATACAAAAGCTTGTCGCGAAATTTACCTGTGTAGATTTATTTTACGAAATATGTACATACATTTTTTTTAGAATTACTTGAGACAAGATCAAGTTACATATTGTATTACTGTTTTATTACATAAGAACATCTCGCTACAAGCTTTTATATCATATAAATTGTATTGTAACAATGTTTAAAACTAATGTGTTTACAAACAAAATATTGACACGATTAGCATACATTTTATAAACGTAAATAATTAAATCTAACGATGTTTAAGAAAAACATTACAATAATTTATATATTACTATTACTAGAAAAATAGTCCGCGAATAATTTCTGTTTATCTAAACCGGTATTTGTTTATGTAAACAACACGTATTTATTTACGTATTACGTGCACTTTATTCTTCTTCTCACTAAACTCCATTCGAAAACTAACTCCAGCTTTCTTTGATTACTTCTTATATTCTTCCGTTATCTACATCCAGAATGTTCCACGTTTTTTTGATCGTTGTTTCGAAGTTTTTAATTACTTCAAGAACGCTTCAGTATAATTTAATAAATTTATAGGTTTGATTTAATTTAAATATTATTTTCCAATTTTTAGAGCATTTCAATGAAAACTTTTTTTACGATTAATTTATTTTTTGTTTTCGCTAGACTAAAAATGCAATTGTCATCGAAACTAAACTGACATGTAAAAATTCAGCTCCTTAGGATAAGAGAAAGTTGTTCTTCCTTCATCTGGAGCTAATCACAGGTCATGCTTATCATAAAAATACAATGTCATCAGAACTAAACCAACATACAAAAATTCGACACCGTGGAGTAAGAAGAAGTGGTTCTAATTCAGCTTGCAAGATTTGACCTAAACAAACTAACATATCTACATTACAAGTTAAATAAAAACATGTTTCAATCCGATCAATAATTAAAGACTTTAAACTAAAAAACTAGAGGTTTACCCATAGTATTTTTTAACTAGAATTCACGTTTTCGAATTGGCGCTTTGTATTAGCAAACACACACCTTTTGTCTTTTATCTCTGTTTAAATTACAGTTGTACTTCAATAACAATAGAAACACGTAAGATTGCCGGCGATAGATGAATTGCTATAAATAAACAATAAGTGCTAAAATATTCTAGTTAATAACTGCAATGCGGTAAAAAGGGACAACATTATTTCTTAGTTGATACTGAAATTCCAAGAACCGTACTAATCTGAACAGGGAAATTTTAGTTGAAAAATACTAGTTACTTAAACTAATCACAAAATTAAGAAATACGTTTTGAATTGTACTTTGGTAATTTTGTGATTTTATTTAAATAACTTCAGGTAAGTCTGACATTTTTTTTGTAATTTTCTAATTACTTTTATAACAGTGAAAAAGAAGGGTCTATAAAATTAAAATGTAATCAAAATATAAATGCTTTTAATAATAAGTAGTCTCCAAACTCAGTTCGCTATTAAACTAAAAAAGTCTTCCGTAAGCAATAGTATTAAGTACTTATGCCTGGTTGCATAAAGCGGGCACAGTAACTTAATTTTGCTACCTGCAGTTTTCTTAAAACTCGATTAATACTTGTTCCGGCAACAAATAGATTTGTTTGCACAATAAATTTAAAATATTGCTATAAGTGTTCATATTGCACATTACAAATTTAAGTACTATCGTTTTAAAATTATTATATATTAAAAATACGTCTTAAATTTGTCATTCAAATTTTTTAACAAGCTCAAGTACATTATAGTAACACTTTTAAGTTAATAAAAAGATAATTTAAAAATAACTATAAAATAAGCCGTAAAAATTGAATCACCGTAACCGTTACATAGTTTTATCAATCTATTTACATTTTCAACTGACTTCAAAAAAATAATCCTAAATTTAGTTTTCAAGTATGTAAATCCTTGATACAAGTACCTAAAATGTACTTATAAATTTTAGATACTTTTAATTTAGTACCTGTATACTTAGGTAGGTACTAATTAATTAGTTAATAAAATTATATAAAATGAGAATGTTATTATTAACTTTTGTTTTTATATATAAAAATGCAGCTGAAAACAGAGCGATTTGGAACTGATGATTGGGTATCTAGATAGATCTCAAACGTAAAAAGTACGAGTTTCCTTTAATATAACTTGTTCAATCGTATGCTCATATAGCATAAATCATTAAAAAATTGTAATTCCGAATATATGAAACTTGCATCAAGGAATAAGTATCCAATTTTTTAAAGCCTTCGATATATATTCCATATTCAGTTCAGTAGGAAACTCTGCATTTAGTGCTATAACTGTGGTTTCCTGATGGATGACCTAGTTTTGTCATTTCCATCTCGTTAATTATAAAGTGAAATAAGTAACTTAAGTGTTTAACAAAACTTCTTAAATGTTTGGCTATCCAATCGTTTTATGGAAAAATTCGAATGTCAAATCAATCGATGCTGATAGGAAAAATCGCTGGAGTATAATAAACTTTTACGTTTTGCAACTCGATTAATTTTTTTGTCGTTTTTGGCATTTATCAAAGTACCCACCAAATTACGTGTAATATTGTCGTGAATATCTTTCGTAAACTCGGAAAATTGTCAAGTTGTAACCGTGTTTGACACCTAATAGATCAAGCTTAATATTTTAATGGGAAACATAATGGAACCTCGTTTATAACATATACTCAATTTAAAATTAACTGCAAATCTGGAAAATAAGAAGTCTAGCGCAAGTCGTGTTTCAGAATTGGTTGTAACCAAATTAATCGTATTTGTTATACCACTCAAACATGGTTATTTATTTATTTAGCGTTTAGGGATAGTTGCATCTTTACTAGTACTAGCAAGGGATTGTAAACTGTAAGTAACCTTTAGCTACATATCACCTTTTGCTTTCAACCATATGTACTGCGACTGTGTAAACGATTATTTGTTATCACAATTAGTCTGTGGAATAATTCACTTTCAGGTTATTCAAAATCTAAGGCTTCATTTGCTGAACGCCATTTTTATTTAATTTATATCAAATTCTTTTTGTTAAAGTTAAAGTGAAAATCATTAATTTTTTGACATTGTCGATTTATGAAATAGTACAGCGCGTTGCCTAACTCGAGGGTTAGTATATCTGTAATTAAATTTGTTAATATCTTATTACTGTGCATTGCATTTATGAATATTTGTTGACTTTTCGATTTTAAAATAAATTTACTTTTTGTTAGTGTTATGTGTTCTACTTGTAATCCTTCAGTGGTGTAGAGGTGTGAACGGGCACCTAAAGTTAGTCTGGTTCTAGCGCCTTTTTGATCAATTATAATCGGCGCATTAAAGTTAGGCTGACTTGTATTATTTGCTTTACCCACGCCACTCTCCAATGCCAAAACTGCCATTGCCTTTTCTTTTCTTTATTGTAGGTAAGTGCAACCAAACGCACGTTACTATATGAAAATAGACAACTAAATACAATTTTAACAATACTAGAAAACCAAAATATCCTTAAGAATGTTGCATTAACTTTAAATTTGAAGAAAAATACCAACAAAAAATCTTTAGTACAGAAAAATATCATACTGTTTTAATATGGAGTTGGTACACTACTATACAACTTTTACAAGACGCATTCAAAAAACAAATTCTACAACATTACCGAAAAAATGTTTTCATTTAGAAAAAGCATTTTTTAAACAATTTTATTAAATTTATTCATTTAGGTGAGGTATAAAATAAGGATAATCAAAGTGCGAAACGATAAGATGTAGTTTCAAACAAACAACCACGAATTACGTCAATTAGTAAAATATAAAAAATAGTAAACGAGGTTTACTGCAAAAAGGTTCAAGTAAAGTAGTTACCTACTGCACTTGCCTTCCTCTCAGAATTACGAGCCCTGACGACTATTTTCGGACACAACATTTTCTAATAAAAATTGATATTTAAAAATTAACAATTCTAAATACAATTTTTCGTTTATATTTATAAACATTTATACAAGAGCAAAAACATTTAACACTTAAATGTAATTAAATAGCTATTACCTAAAAGAAACTTATATTTTGCTAACAACTAAATGTTCGGGACAGGCTAGTAATATCTGACACTAGTATGATGTAACATCGCCTTTTGCTTTAATGACGGCTCTAATTCTTTTGGGCATGCTACAAGTAAGTTTTTGACATTCATCCATTGGAAACTGGTTCTAAATTTCTAGCAGTTTAGCGCGTATATCCATCACAGTCCTTTGCGGATGTTCACTAAGGTTTCTTTTCATGTTGTGCTACACTGTCTCTATAATATTAAGATCTGGACTGCTTGAACGTCAGTCCAGAACATATATATTATTATTTATAAACCAAGTTTTAGTCAATCTAGTTGTGTGACAAGATGCGCGGTCCTCCTGGAAAATAAATTTTTCATCAGAGTACAATTCGATTTAATACTAGGCAATAGCTGATCCAAAAGTATTTTTCGACATTTCTCTGCTTTCACGTTCCCTTCGATGAATTCTAACGTTCCTAACCCCTTAGACAACATACAACCCGATACCATTATACCTTTTGCAAATTTTACAGTTCGTTTCAAGCAGTCGGGATGGAATGCTCCGCTTTTTAGTCGGATTACATGAAACCGACTCTCGCCTACAGACACTTCAAATTTTGAATCATCACTGAAAATAATCCTATTCCAATCTTCCGCTGTCCAGTAGAGTCTTTCTTTTGCCCATGCTAACATTTTCTTTTTTTGTTTGGTTGTTAATAATAGCTTTTCTCAGTCTGCTATTTTGACTTGTAACTACTGAAGGACGTCCAGTACTTTTTCCAGCAAGTTTAATACTGCCATTTTCAACGAATTTCTTAATTATTCCCTCAACAGTAGACTTTGGCAGATTAAGACCCGAAGCAATTTTACGCAAGGAATCTCCTTCCTAACGTTTTTTCACAATAATTTCATGAAGTGAATTAAACCACATTACCAATAACGATTTTAACTTATTTAACAGTTTGTGTCCGAATATTTAGTTGTCAGCAAAATATACACTTGTTTTTGATTTTGTAATAGTTTAGCTACATAATTGCTATTTAAATATACTTAAGTATTAACTGTTTTAGCTCTTGGATAGCTATAAATAAATTTATAATTTTCGTACATATAATTTTTTATTAGAATATGCTAACTGTCCGAACATATAATTGTCAGGGCAACTGAAATAGCAAGCAAAAGATTTCTAAGTAAATGTGCTGACCATTATATTATTACAAGAGAAATTTGAATACCACCGATATCTGATAGACTTTGCGTTGACGAAACAACGAAAAACCCACAAAACAATTAACCACAATAAGACTAGTAAATGAAATTTCTAACCTATACACACATTTTACTTTAAAAAAAGTTAAAAAAGTACATAAACTAAGCTTTGGTTTTCAGAAGAAGCTAGCATCAACAAAAACAACATATTTAGAATCTTAAAAAAAATAAATAAAATATAAACGTATGAAAAACAAAGAATTCTAGTTTAAAGTAAATAATTTAATGCAAACGCATGTGTTTTAAAATATTGTTTAATTCTCATAAAATACATATATAGAGTATATGAAGTCAGTACAATCTCAAAAATTGCGATTGTTATGGCCTTATTTTTTCTCACAATCTAGACACGTAATAAAGTACATATTAGAATTTATATTTACAGTTATTGGTAGTAATAGGCGAAGTTTGTATGTTACTGACGTGCTACTTAGTGCAGTATAGTAATTGAAATTTCAATAACCAAATATTGTGTTAGCTTAATTCATACTGAGAAATACAAATTAGACAAAAACAAGATCAAAAGCTAAAATTCAATATAGTAGTTAATCAAAATGTATATTCAGAAAAAAACATGAATCCATTGTGAACAAATTTAGCGGGATATTATAATAGGAAACATTGTTGAAACGGGTACATTAAGGAGGTTCTGAATATAATAGAAACACCATTCAAGATACAAGCAAAAAAAGCTGAAAAAGAAATTATACAATCCGGGAAACTATAATTTCTAAAGCTGAATAGCAAATACGTAACTATAACGCTAATAATATTTTTTTCTAATTAAAATTGCTGTAATAAACTAAACCGAAAAGTTGCTACTATAACACCAAAACTTTATATTTTAATGATCGTATAATCATTGGTATAACAAACATTTTACATTTAAGTTACGACTGACTAAAATTTAAATAACATGACGTCATTTCAGACAAATTATACTAAAGTTAGTTTGTGATTAGTAGTTATACCTTAGTTTAACAATAAAACACATTAGTTAAAAAATATTATAGCTTGCTAATAGCCATAACTAGATAATCCAATTGTTTTCACAAAAAGAAAGTATAATTATATTAATAAAGTCGTGTAAATAACTAATGCTATTTAGAACAAGATATCAATGATTGTTTCATTAATGTTGCCACATTCAAATTGGTTTTATAATTGTTTTAAATTGGTTTACCAACACTTAAAACAATTTTACCGTCTGTCACAACTTTAAATATAATTAAAGTAGTAGTAAACGTTGATATCAAATTGTACAATTTAGAATTTAAATTCAATTTAGAACATTTTT
This sequence comes from Aquatica leii, assembly GCA_035610365.1. Lineage (NCBI taxonomy): Eukaryota > Metazoa > Arthropoda > Insecta > Coleoptera > Lampyridae > Aquatica > Aquatica leii. Next base: position 57,218,712 of record CM069432.1, read on the forward strand.
TATTGAACTAAGAAAATAGCAGCGGTTATTTTACCGGTCCGAAAGCTAATTATTATTTAAAAGTTTTCTTAAATTACCATATTTTGTTATTCTACGAAATTTTGCAGTCAATATTTTAAAAGTAATGATGCTATTGATCGCTCAATATATTTACATTATATATTGCTGTTTATGGCAATTATCTGACTACCTACATACTGAAAAACGAATACATTCATTATTTAGTAGGTACCTTAAAGTTTTACCGCTAATTTTGTCAAAACGTGTATGTATTTTCCTCGGGTAATTGTAAATATTTCAGATTATAATATTCTGTAAAATTTATCCCTAGGCAGTTCAAAAAATAAAAATTTAAGTTTATAATCGCTCAGTTTATTTGGCATTTCAAACTGTTGACTTATCAAAGTGTTTTAATTATAAGAAAGAGTTGAACAAAATAGAAAAAAGCGGATCTTACACGGTATCAGTAAGAACAGTAAATAAAAGTATACCATATAGAGATTCACCAAGCTAAGTAGCTGGACTTGAAACGTAAAAGGGTTGAATTGGGCTTGAAAGTCAAGCTTTCTAAAAATAGAAGCTTGACTTGGCTTGATGTACGTGGATACACGCTTGGCTTGATTTTCATGGTTTTCCAAGCTTTCAAGCTTTTTTAAACTTTTTTTTGCTCCTTCCGCAAGAGTTATCTATGGCCATGGCGCCGCACGTGTTACAGCTTACTATCACAATTTGAACAATTACCTAACTGCCAACCTAGTTTACCTCAGAACTTCGAACTGAAGTGAAGGAATAACGCGCCCTTCAGTATACCGAATCGGATGCGATACATGCCGCCGACAAAATGTATTCAATTAGTATAATAATTTTGATTTTTATTTTCAATAAGTAATACAATTACTTTTGAACATAAAAATCAAAATTATTATAAGCGATGTAGCAAACAAGATTGTATATATAGTTTTGAATGTAATGTTACGTCTTTATTTATTTAAAAACTAATTTATTTATAACGACTAAAAATACGTTTACTTAATCTAGAAATATGTACACTTTTAAATTAACCGAACTTAATTAAATCTAATAATATTTAATGAAAACACTTACACGAATTTATGTATAACCGTTGTATAACACGATAACTAACACGAGATAAGATAACGTGCTCGGATTTGTTTACACTGTAAGTCACGTTCACTCGATTCGGTGTACACTATTATCTATTTAAACGTCGCACGTGCTAATCACTTATTTATCTTCACTTGATTAATCTTCATAATACTGCATGCATTCACATTCCAGCAATAACTGACCTAAGATCTGTCTCGTCGCTATATAAAGAAATCTTTCTCGATCGTTCTTCACTTTTCGCTATAACTTCTAGAAAATAGATAGCAGCCCTCTAGAAGGTTCTTGCGTTTGCAAGTAATTTCTTGAACGTTTCACTGCCCCCTTCTTAGGACTGTTCTGTCCCAGAACAGGAGACTGGATGCGACACCGGTAAAAGGGATCGTGGCGATAGCGGCAGCTTCCTCCATTTCGGCAACTTCCTTGACCATAAAAGTAACAGTCAATGGACTTTTCCTGACCCAATACTCTCCTCGGTTGGTAACTACAGACCAACACTTGAATGCCTGTTCCTCGGAAGACGACCTCCAACATGTTTCGAACTGTCCTCCAATTCAGTTGGTCTAAGCCACATCCAAGCTTGGGTACTGCCAATTTCTTAACATGATGGAACTCCATTTGTCTCTTGAGACTCCATAATGTTCGCCACAGATCTTTGTATAACGGCTTGACACGTGAGTATTTCTTGGTGACCAGATAGAAAACGAAGCGTCCGTCACCACGTAGTCCTAAAACCTTTCCGACTGCCGGTTGATGTCTTCGTAATTCATCTAGCTGTCCAAACTTCTTTTTAAACACGACTGCAACCCCTTTGGACATGTCAAGCTCCTCGCTCACGCAATGTGCGATGGCGTAATCTTTTTGTGTCTGGAACAGGTCTTGTTGTTCCTCGGTGGTAACTCCGAACCTAGCTTTTCCAGAACCTCCGTATAAGTTCATAAACTTTTCGAACTCCATTTCTTCGATTGGATTCCTGGTTCTGCTATTTATTACTCTGGTTCGGACCTGAACTTGCGGATTGTGGTTATCGCCAGCAAACGGGGCTAGACGATCGACGTGGACCACTTTTGGCTTGCCTCTGGGCGGTTTTCGGATGCGGTATATAACGTCGTTAATACGCTGCACGACTGCATAGGGGCCCTCCCATTGCCTTTGCAGCTTCGGCGACAAACCACGTCTCCTTTGAGGGTTATACAACCAAACCATATCGCCAGGTTGAAACCCACCATTTTGCGCCTTGACGTCATATCTTGTTTTCATCCTGTCGCTGGCAATTTGTGTGTTTTTACGAACCTCTTCATGTACTTCGTCTAGCCTCTTTGCCAGCTTGCTGACGTAATCTTCTCCAGCGACTTCTTCTTCCGGTCTTCGTCCAAATTGAAGATCGCATGGTAATCTTATCTCACGACCGAGCATGACACAGGATGGTGTTTGGCCTGTGCTTTCGTGAACGGATGATCGGTACGCCATTAAGAAGAGGTGCAAGTACTGATCCCAGTCTCTTTGATGTTCGGACACTACCTTGGCTAAGTACTTGCCCATTGTTCGATTCATCCGTTCAACCATGCCATCAGACTGAGGATGGAGAGGCGTTGTCCTAGTCTTTTTAATTCCTAACAGTCGGCAAACTTCTTGAAACAGCCCAGACTCAAAATTGCGGCCTTGATCGGAGTGTAATTCCAACGGAACTCCAAACCGGCAGAAAAACTCCTTTACTAATACGTCTGCGACTGTAGCTGCTTCCTGATTGGGTATGGCGTAAGCCTCCGTCCATTTCGTGAAATAATCCATCGCCACCAAGATGTATTTATTTCCCGAATCGGATTCTGGGAACGGCCCTGCGATGTCAATCGCTACTCTTTCCAAAGGGCTTCCTACGTTGTATTGTTTCATGGGTGCTTTGCGCTTCCTCGCTGGACCATTTCCTGAAGCGCAGACTATGCATTTACGGCACCATTTCATGACGTCCTCTTTGCAGTTCATCCAGTAGAATCGTTCTCGCACTTTACCCAACGTCTTCTTAATGCCAAAGTGTCCTCCTGATGTCCCATCGTGGAGATGCTTCAACACTTCGGTCACCCAGCTCTTCGGCACTACCAGCTGTAGTTTGTTTCCCGTGCCCTCGGCACTTTCTAGGGATCGCTTAAGAAGACCGTCTTCTACTATCAAGGAGTCCCACTGCGCCCAGTACGCTTTGATATTTTTGCCCAAAGCACTCACTTCTTCCCAGGTTGGTCGTCGGCCGCTTTCTTTCCAGTCGAGGAGTAGTCTTATTTCAGGATCGTCTTCTTGTTCGCGACGTAACTGCTTAGGTTCCCACTCATCATCAACCATAGCAGTTCTCCGGATGCATTCGACTTTTTCTTCCAGTCGCGAACAATGGCTGCAGTCCGCTGGACATGGTCTTCTGGACAAGGCATCAGCGTTCCGATGACTGCTTCCGGCACGGTGTTCCGTTTCGTAGTCATACTCTTGCAGTCTCTCGATCCATCTTGCTACTTGTCCTTCTGGGTTACGGAACTGCAGTAGCCATTTTAAAGCGGCGTGGTCTGTTCTCAGTAAGAATTTTCGTCCATACAAATACTTGTAGAAATGTTCGATGGACTTAACGACTGCTAACAGCTCCCTCCTAGTGACGCAATAATTCCTTTCTGGCCTGGACAAAACCTTGATAAAATACGCGATAACCTTTTCTTGTCCATCTTGAATCTGCGAAAGGACCGCGCCTATGGCCAGATTGCTTGCGTCGGTATCCAAAACAAACTTTCCATCTTCTCTTGGATAACTCAAAATCGGCGAAGTGACTAGGGCTTGTTTTAGTTGATTAAAAGAACTTTCGCAGTCTTCATTCCATCTAAATTCTGCTTTTTCTTCAGTTAATTTTGTTAATGGTTTGGCAATATTGGCAAATCCGGGTACAAATCTTCTATAATAAGTGCACAACCCAAGGAAACTTCGGACCTGATGTTTGTCGATTGGTCTTGGCCATGCTTGCACTGCTCGGATTTTGTCTGGGTCAGCCCTCACTCCATCTCTAGATACGACGTGGCCAAGGTATTGGACTTCCTTCTTAAATACGTGGCACTTCTTTGGGCTCAGTTTGAGGTTAGCCCCACGTAATCGCTGGAACACTTCCTTCAAGTTGCTCAAGTGTTCTTCAAACGACCTTCCAACCACGATCACGTCGTCCAGGTAAACCAAGCACGTCTTCCAAGACAATCCGCGCAAGATGGTCTCCATCAAACGCTCGAACGTTGCAGGAGCGTTACACAGGCCGAAGCGCATTACAGTGAACTGCCACAAACCAGTTCCGATCGTAAAAGCTGTTTTTTCACGATCCTTGGGTTCTAATTCTACCTGCCAGTATCCACTCTTTAAATCTAACGTAGAAAACCACTGGGATCCTGACAGGGTGTCTAGCGTATAGTCAATTCTGGGTAAAGGGTAGCTGTCCTTTTTGGTCACGTCGTTTAGCTGCCTGTAGTCTACGCAAAACCTCGTTGATCCATCCTTCTTCTTCACGAGTATCACTGGGGATGCCCATGGACTACTTGAAGGTTCAATCACGCCTTCTCTCTCCATATCCGTAATTATTTGTTCGGCTTCTTCTCTTTTCGCCAAAGGAAGTCTGCGTGGATGTTGTCGTATCGGTCGAGCGTCTCCGGTATTAATTTTGTGTTTCACCACGTTAGTTCTTCCTTTGGAACTACTCTCCGCGCGAACACATCTTGGTACTCTTGGATCAACACTTTAACTTTAGCCAGCTGGTCTTGGCTGAGGTTTTGGCATTTGGTGGTAAGAATGTCCAATAGATGTTGTGGACACTTCTTCGGCGGCGTATCTTCGTTCGTCTTCACGCATCTCACAATTTGTGATACTGGCGTGCATTGGCCTACCACGGTCTTCTTTTTCAACGTTACAGGATCTGAGTTGATGTTTAAGATCCTTACTGGCATCGTCTTCTTTACTCGTACTAAGGTTCTGGCAACGAGTAGTCCCTTTTCAACTAAACCGCCTTCCATTGGTTCAATCGCGCGTATGTAGCCTTCCCGGAGATTTCCATCCAGGCGTGCCATCACCACACTTTCCGTCCTTGCAGGCAGAATCACGTCTTCACTCAACAAGACTCGCACGGCTGCCTTCTCTGACGAATGAAAAGGAATTTCTTCATTGTCGATCTTCAGGACATCGTTCTTCATATCCAAATGGAACCCATACTTCTTTATCACGTCCATTCCCAGGATAACTTCTTCCGTGATGTCGGCTACCAGTACTTGATGGTCGAGTACTCCATTTCCCAAACCAATGGTTACTTTGACTTGTCCGTGAGTAGGTATTTCGTCGCCCGTCGCCGTTCGAAGTCGTACTGTTACTGGTGATGTCTTCTTTCCAATAAGATGCCAGGACGAATGATGGTCTTCGTCGCTCCCGTGTCAACCAGTAACTGGACGCTTCTCCCATTGATCTTGCCATCGAGATAAATGCTATGCAATTGCTCTCTAGGCGATGCCATTTGGATTGTAACCTCCGGAGTTTGACTAGCTGAGATTACTTTTTGTTTCTTTCGCTCGCCTCGTCCCAAATTTTCGAGGGCTCTTCTAGTCCTCTTCTTAGGTTTGGTACGATGCCGTCGTACATGGCCTATTTCATCGCAGTTCAAAGCTGTCACTCCTCTTTCCCGAAGTATTCGTCGCGCTATCTCTTCGATGCTTTCCAGTGTCTGCGCGGGTACTTCTGTAGCACAGCAGAGTCTATGACCATCTCGTTGCGATGCTTGTTTTGCTGCTTCAAACTCCAAAGCATGCACCAAAGCGTCATCCAATGTCTTGGGTCGAGCTAACCGGAGAGTCTGCTGTGTTTCGCTGTCTCGAAGGCCGTCTACAAAGGTTTGAATAGCCAATTGCTCCAAGAAGGTATCTGGCGCTGTAGGATACGCAAGCCGTGTTAGTCTGGCGATGTCAGCCTCAAACTCTTGAAGACTTTCGGCAGCTTTTTGAACCCGACTTTTAATTTGAGCTTGGTATACTTGTTGAAGATGAGCATCCCCATATCTCATTTCTAATCGTGATATTAAGAGTTCGTAATTTTCTTGCAGATGGTCCGGAACAGTTTGTAAAATTCCAAGCGCTTCTCCACGTAAGGACACTATTAAAGACGTCGCTTTCTGCTTGTTGCTCTAACCATTAGCTGTAGCTGCGGCTTCAAACTGCTTGTGGTAGGTTGACCATGGAACTTTACCATCAAAATTCGGTGGTACAACTTTGAACTTGTGCGTGGTTTCTTCCCGACGGTCCATTATTAAATCTTCACTGGTGACACTTCCTTCACCATGGTAATTCATTTGGTTCATTCTTTCTTCGAGCAGTTTCATTCTGTCTTCTATGGTTCTTGAGTTTTCTTTTAACTTCTCTTCTAGTTTGTCTTGTACTTCTTCTATTATGTCATTCATAGAATCGCAAATTTCTTCTTTTAAGTTTAACATGTCTGCTTGGGTTTCCTCTTGAACAACTTTAATTTGATTTTCTATGCTCGTTCGTATTTCTTCTTTTAAACTTCTAGAATTTTCCAACAACTTTTCTTCTATTTTTCTAGAATTTTCTTCCATTTTTCTTGAATTTTCTTCAATTTTCTGTGAATTTTCGCCCATTTTTCTATTATTTTCTTCCATATTTTTGTTCATTGATTCGAGAATTTCAAATATTTTTGAATCCATTTTTTCTTTTTGCAAACGCGTCACCGGCATAAATTTAAATATAACACGAATATAAAGTTTAAATACACTACTTTTTAAAATGCAGTTTTTATATAACACAAAATTTAAACACTATATTAACTTTATAAATAAACACGCTTATCGCGAATCTCAACAGATATTTACGCAATGTTTTTATTACGGGTGCGATATCAAATAACTTAATGGTATTCACACTAAAAATCGCGAACGGTTTGATACCTCAACACCTGACGCCACTGTTACGTATTAATTTATTAAAAAACTAATTTATTTATAACGACTAAAAATACGTTTACTTAATCTAGAAATATGTACACTTTTAAATTAACCGAACTTAATTAAATCTAATAATATTTAATGAAAACACTTACACGAATTTATGTATAACCGTTGTATAACACGATAACTAACACGAGATAAGATAACGTCCTCGGATTTGTTTACACTGTAAGTCACGTTCACTCGATTCGGTGTACACTATTATCTATTTAAACGTCGCACGTGCTAATCACTTATTTATCTTCACTTGATTAATCTCCTTAATACTGCATGCATTCACATTCCAGCAATAACTGACCTAAGATCTGTCTCGTCGCTATATAAAGACATACGGAAATCTTTCTCGATCGTTCTTCACTTTTCGCTATAACTTCTAGAAAATAGATAGCAGCCTTCTAGAAGGTTCTTGCGTTTGCAAGTAATTTCTTGAACGTTTCAGTAAGTACAAACGTGTGTATAATCCCTGTTTACTTACAATATTCTTAATAAAGTTTAAACACTTTTCGCATTAGTAAATTTAAAAGAATACGTTACTAATGTTTTGTACGTGCCAGTAATAAAAATTTATAGTTACGTTTGCTTAATTTGATAATGGGAAATACACAATCAACTTTTTATGGTACAGTCCACGCCGCGCCGTTTAATAGAACCACATTGAGACCATTCTCGAGATATTTGCAATTAAAGTTTTCAGGCCTGTTCTGTCTTGAAATAAATAGAGATTGACTGTTGATTTTAACGTCGTGGTATATGCTGTGAGATTCGTAGATTAAAACGTCTTGTTTTCTTTAATTTTAGCAACATTTTGTCATTTACAAATCTTCGTATTGACACTGTACTGACTGTGTACTCTATTACGTTTATCCGCACTTGTAAATAAAACAAAACTGCAGCTAAATAAAATAAAAAAGTTGCAACGTAAAAAGTATAAATTTTAAATTATAAATTCAACTTTCAATTCGACATTTTGCCGTGTGTGTAAAAACTTAAAGATACTAAAATTGTTCTTCCTACCTACGAAGGCCGTAAGTAATAAAAACCACCTCATGTACTAGAAGCCCAAGAACAAGAAAAAAAATAAATAAATCGGCCACAAAGTAGCTCGTAGAGTTAACACGTGTCTTGAATAATTGTCCTCTGTACTCTTACTATGTGGAAGAAGTCCAACAGTTAACCGACGTACACACACCGTGGCGTAAATTTTGTGAGTGGTTGCAATAACAAAAAACTTTTGACTTAAAAAAAAACTTTTGCATAAGAGTTTATTTGATTTACCTCTTAAAATACGTAGAACAATGTAGTTTATCCACTATAGAACTACCCCGCATGTGAGTCGTCCACGTTTGCGATTTTTGAAATATAATTTTTACTGGTCGTTAGATTCGAAGAAACGGCTCCAGACGCTGGCCAGACCCTAGTAATACAAAACCTATATGTAAATAACAGATGGAACATTTATTATAATTTTAGAATAATATAATCTGATTCTACTTATCGCGTCATATCTATAAATATGTTATCTTCAAATTGTTTTGTATTTTTAGTGTACTTAAAAAGAATATAAAGTACGGCATTACAAAAACAAGTACTAGCCGTAGATTTTTTGTAATTTCTGTAAGTACATGCGTAGAGCTCGTCAAAAAACCTCTAGAAATAAGAAAAAAAATTAAAGAACGTTTATTCCTTAAATACTACACTAGAAAATGTGTAAACGTACCAATCGGCAACAATGCAATTGGCATGATACCTTCGAATATTGCTTCATATTGAAACGTTCAAGAAATTACTTGCAAACGCAAGAGCCTTCTAGAAGGCTGTTATCTATTTTCTAGAAGTTATAGCGAAAAGTGAGGAACGATCGAGAAGGATTTCCGTATGTCTTTATATAGCGACGAGACAGATCGTAGGTCAGTTATTGCTGGAATGTGAATGCATGCAGTATTAAGAAGATTACACAAGTGAAGATAAATAAGTGATTAGCACGCGTGTGTCTACATAAATAAATCGAGAATAATCGTGAACGTGATAATTAGTGTAAACAAGTGTGATATCCGAGGACGTTATCTTATCTCCTTGTAAGTGATATAAATTATAGTGTAAGTGTTTTTATTATTAGATTTTATTAGTTCGGTTAATTTAAAAGTGTACATATTTCTAGAATAAGTAAACGTAGTTTTAGTCGTTTTAAATAAATTAGTTTTTAATAAATAAATTCGCAACAATATTTAAAGTTAGAAAACCCAACCGAACAACAGTCGCCCATATTCTGTAATTTTGCACGTTTGGTTTATTATGCAGTGCGAACGTGCATTCATCCGTAAACAAAATATTTCTTAAAAACCCTATACTTGAGTAACATTTTTCAATTATTTGGAAGCAAAACGCATTTTTCCTCTCCAAATTATGTTAACGGCACTCTTATAGAACTGATATTTATAATAGCAAAACTTTTTTAAAGTTTGCAGCACTCGCTCGGGTGTGATCAATTCAAAGTATTTTGCTATTTGCCTTGAACTTATATTGGGATTTTCAGCTACTGCCGCCAGAACATTAAACGTGTCATTTTCCTCGTTTGAGTGTAAGTTCTAATCGTAAAAACTAGACTTACAATTATATAATACTGTTCCTGTAGTTTAAAACTGTGTATTATTCTGTCAATCGTTGTACTACTTAGAATCTGCCGATTCGGGTATTTTACATTTTAAGGAGAACAAGAGAAATTTAATAATCAATCATCAACGTAAAACAGAAATGACATTGCATGTAAATAAATGCTCATGCTTGTTTTTATAATTCGATGGCATCCAAGATTTTTTTAAAATACAATTTTTATTCCTTCAATTTTTTCTGTGCTGAGATGGAATTGATTAAAATCCCTAAGCTGTGTTTTCCAAGTCTCCACCCGGTAGAAACATGCCTATAATAGGTATAAATCTTTCTCCTGTTCAAATATCAATCGTAGATTACAAGCAAAGCTACCAATACACAGAGATAAATTAAAACAAATTTAAACAAAACCGCCAATTAAAAGGCCATTTAAATTACATTTAAAATCTAGTAATAATGAGTCTGAAATACATACAGATTAGGATGATATGCAAATAAGTATAGATACGAAAGTAGACAAAACTTATATGCAAAGTAATCGTTACAATGTTGAAAACTGTTCTAGTAGTGGTAACAAAAACTACCCTATGAAGTTTAAAGAGTACGTACCTATTAATATAAATTGTGGATATATAAATGTTATTATGTTAACCTGGAAACCCGTTGTTATTAATGATTGTCAAATAAAAAATGTACAAATTTATAAGGATGTTATAATATAAAATATAAGTTCTGAAATTTGTATCAATACTCAGAAGAAAAGATACAACAAAAATATTTAATGAAAATATTTATATATCTTACACTTTTTAAAAATCACAATGCTAAAAAAACTTGAAGTCTGGGGTATAACGTAAAAAATATAATTAACGTTTTTCTAACCGTGCGGTCGATATCAATCTACAATAAAAATAGACATATTTTATTATCCTTATGTGGGTATAATAGTTTCATAAGATTTGCAAGCTAAGAGCTCAGCTGTTTATTCAAAAAACAATCGAAATCTAAAAAAAATATAAATTTCTTTAGCACTGCCACTTTTAGATAGACAATAAAGCAGTTCAGCCGTTTAAATAATCGGGTCAAGTTACGCTAAAAATAGACAGTCCAACCTTCAAGTCTATAACTACTATTTATAACTGTGGGAATATAGTTTTTTGCATGTCAATATTTTATTTTGAAGGAAAAATAAGCATTCAGAAACTGAAGTGGAATAGCGATTTTAAACAGAACTTTTAAGAAGAGACGTGAAGAAAAAGTAATTTTGTAACGCGATTATCGCACAAAACCCAACTTTTGTATGATAGTTTAGTCAAGATCGTCGCGACAAAAGAATAACAAATTAATTCAAATGGCTCATTTCGTACGCATAATACTGATACCAACGCTAACATTAAAGAGATCGTATCGTCAAACAATTATTTGATTCTTTTAACTTAACGGTTACTAACGACCAGGTTATAAATCTTTATTATCTTGTAAATTAACCGATTAAGTTTTATTCAATTACATTTATATTAAATTGTTCAATAAACATTCTATCACAAAAATAACACGGAGAGAAATATTATGCTGAATTTGATCATTACAATTTCATATTTAAAGCATTTGCTTTTTTTCTAAAATTGATTCACATTCAAATAAAATTAAACCTACATGTTCTAAAACTTAAATTAAATTTCTTATTGCAATCCAAACATGTTTTTATTAAATCATTCATAATTATAATGATACAAGTAAAAAGTTTTTGTTAAAATTAAGACTACAAATTGATCAAATTCAACTAATTATTATAAGAAACCATATCAGCGATTAAAGTACGTAATAAATTACTACGAAACCACAAGTAGGCATTTCAAGTAAGCATTTATGTTATCACTATTTGTTCCACGCAATTTAATTTACGTTAAGGTTTGCAATATGTGCTAAACTTTTTGCTAAAGCTGTGGCAAAGATAAATTAAGGTGTACCGTGACTCCGACAGTTTTTTGTTTGGAACTATACGACATGGATCCATCATTTTATAACAAGTTGCTTGCAGCATATAATCTATAACCCACTACATCAATAAATTAATGAATGGTTGGAAACTATCAGAAACTTACAAGTAAGTATTGACTCTGATTTTGAATATTGTTCACCGTCGTTATATATTAGAATTATGTCGCAAAGCTTGCACATTTTTTGGCATGTATGACTTAGTTTTTTGCAATGAAATGAAATTATCGTGCATTTGCTTTTCTTTTAGAACAAGAAATTGATGTTACATGCCTTGTGTGCCTAACGGAAAATGATTTGGACATATTTAAGGAAGGTGAATTTGAGTTGATTGTAGAGTTTAGTAGTTGGAGAACAGAAAAAAACAACTTTCCAAAAGTTACAAGAAGATTATTTAACTCGGATGGTGTAGATTCGACTAATATTCTAAGTGTAACATACTATTAATGCTGATGCGTGTACATATTGGTGTCAAGGACAGTATTATTTGGATCGGTAATATTACCAATAATTATAAATTTTAATGTAATCTAGGATTAAATCATAAACTGTAGTGATGATAAAATATAACACATTTATTTTGAATTTAGCAAATAAATACGTTTAAACTAGCTGTATATTTACTGAAATCATTCATACCCTGTAGTTGCACAAAAGCAAACATTATGACACTGCGTGCTTAAATTAATACAAATTGTTATTACTATTAAGCCTATTTATGATAAAACGCAACAATCAACAGAGATAAGAAAAAACAGTACTTGTCATAACTATGGTTCTTCTCTATGATCACATTAAGCAACTTTTGAATGATAAAAGAAAACGATGTTTTCTTAAATTGATATATTATAAAATCTATACAATTCTTTTTCAAAATATTTGTTGTAATAAAATGAAAGCTTTATTTAAGCGTACATCGGCTTGACTCAAAACCAACAGCCTATTTGCATGAAATATAGCTGTTTTTGCTTTATTACAGTAAACTTTTCTCTCCGTGAATAATATTTTAAAATTAGCAAAAACAAAATATCTGAATTTAAACATCCCAACGAAGAAAACCTAAATTATACCAATTACGCTTCGTTCTAAACACCATTATACTAAATACCAGAAAGAACTACGTATAAGAGTCAAACCACATAATTAACTAATAAAATTAATTCAAGTGAGAAGTAATGAAACTGCAAAAGCAGTTAATTGATTATACAGTGCGAGTCTGTAACTTGGAATAAAATAAGTAAATCAAGCAACTTAGTTTTTTCGAAAAAATGTTCGGAAACGTTAAATAAACATTTTAAGTTGTGTCCTTTTTCATAGAAAAAAAATTATACGGTGTGTCCTAAACTAGGGATATTACGTCATCGATAGTTATTCTAAATGGCAATCCAGGTTTTTTTACGACTTTTTTATTGCTTGCCGTTTCTACGATAATTTTATAAACATTTGCTATTTAAAAAAAAAACAACTTAAGAATATATTCTATTTAATAATGTTTCTTCAATAAATGCTACAAATGTTATCCATTCATGGCCAATCTCTGAGCGGTCAGTGTGGCTTTGTCTGATCCAGTATGGATTTTCGTCTGCCTAATAACGACAATTTTGCCGGTTTACCTCTTCATTTAACATAAACAGAATATTTTCTGTGTTTACATAATTAGTCTGTAGTAACATAAATAGTTCACAAATTGGAGATTTCTATCTGCATCATCTTGATCTTAGAGGATTGTTAGTTATAGATTTTTGCGCTTTCAGAATTCTTACTACTGCTTGTGATTAACTATGAATTTTTCATTGAGCTCAGTTTCACGATCAATAGGTGCATTTCTTTCATGTCCGTTTTCCGAAACTTTTTTCAATCTCTTTTGCGATATGGGTGGTAAATCAGGATTTTTGCTTCTGAATAAATGAATAACTTAATTCTGTATTATTGCTCTATCCCCGTACCCAATCATAATTAAAATTTCAATCATGTGGTTTTCAGTTGAGTAAGGCATAAGTTAGATGATTTTTTTTAAAGGTCTCACTTTGACACAATAACGAAATAAACGTCTGCGTGCTCGAGATGTGATGATTAGTAATGTTTAAATGCAATGCTGTTATCGCTTAAACCAGTGGTTCCCAAACTCTTTCGCACCGCTTTTTACAGTCACAACTTGCTCACGAACCCCTTAGTGAAAAAACTACTTAAGTGCAAACTAGAAAAATTACAAATTTAAATTTGATGTCTTGAATGGTAAATGATGACGTTAACATAAAATATTAAAAAAAAAAAATTGTTGAAAAAGTATTTATTGAAATTAGTGTTTTGTTTTAAAATTAAAAAAAAATTGTCTTGGATGAGTCTTATTGGATGTTGAGTGTCCGGCTCTATGTTTGTGAGTAGCAATCACAAATCCCCACGAATACTAATTTCTAGTCGGTTTCTTTTTTTTTGTGATGAGGCTCGTTACGGCACTGAATCCACGTTTTACCAGATAAGAAAGAAAAGCAATCAATAGTTTCTGTACAATAACTGCTGGATATAAAATTAGGATCTGTTTTTGTAACCGACAGTTGTCGTATCCTTGTTGACACATTGGTTTCAGCTCCTCATTTGTGGATAATTCAAGAAGTTGTTTTTGTATTCGTATTTATTTATCTGTATTTGTGCTCTGAGTTTAATAACTTACAAAAGGGTTCAACACTTAGTCGGGAATATCCAAGTGAAGAATGTCTTTAAATCTTCCCCAATTTAATTTTCCACGGACCTCCTGAATAATCCCGGGGTCTCCTGGGGGCTTAAACGAACTTGAAATTACTACCATGTTTTAGTAGTATTATCAATTAGAAATGTTCAAAGCGAGCTTGAAATGCAATTACGACATTGCGAAATAGTGAATGGTCAACATTTTAAGCATTTATTAAAAATATTAAGTAAAAATTTTTAAACAATAAGTTTAAAAATTTTTGCTTGATTTGATTTGTCTTTTAAAAACATACTTGTATATTCCAAAAGATGGCATATTCCTAAACACGAAAACATCGTCATTTCCTTCAAAAACGCATTAAATAAGCAATCGTTTTAAAAAACTAATTACATATTTAATAACAATGGCTATCAAAAATGAAATACTATACAATTGTTTTAATTATGCTATTTTATGTTCCAACGTATAGCTTTTTTCAATATAATTTAAAACAGTGTTAGATTTATTACATCCACTAAATGTAATGCAATACGAAAATTGTAAACACAATAGAATAGAAATAACATTCAACTAAGACCAAACGTAAATCAATCATGTATACAGCAATTTGGAAATTGAGAAATAAAATTATTCACAAATTTTTATAAACGATAGTATAGCATGCAAAAACTAAATAAAAAAAGTATTTTAAAACAAAAGTAACTGAAAATAAACGTATCTCGATCCACGATCAAGCGAAAGTTTTTTAGGTTAACGTACAATAAACACCTGTTTATAATTCAATATGTTTCATTTAGTAAGTCAAGGTCAAGAATGTAACAGGTTTATGTTCATTAATACGTGTTATATAACCATTTTTGTTCATTTCAAACCTATTATATTCTTAACTGTGAAATATAAAAAATATTGGCTCTATAAAAACTCGATCTCGTCCCGTTCTACTCCCTAAACCTTTCAATGAAGTAGGTCGCCTATATAATTAAACCAATTGTTGGAACGAAATCGATTACAAATTTAAAGTAAGTCATTTTTATGAAAACTGCATACACATTCTAGTCAAGAGAATTTATTAGCTATGCGTCAAACTGTAAGACATAAATTATCTAGTAAGCCACGATATCAATTTTTTTTCTATTATTCTTTATTATCTTATTATTAAACAATTAAATTAAATTTAGCAACCAGCATTATATTTAGTAAAATATTTACCAACAGATTAGTAGGGATTATGATCCATCCTTTCAAGCTTTTTACACACTTTTTTTTAAACATAAATTAAACGTGTTAAAGGCTAAATACTATGAAAACATTGCCAAAAATTACAATTATTGTAAAAACAAATACTGTATGATGTTATTTACAATGAATACTATATATATATACGATAACGCAGTTTTTAAAAATTATTATGATATAAAATAAACCATTGCTGTAGTATTTAAAACCAGTAATAATTTGTCTATTAATCAAAACTGTATAATAAAATAACTAATATAAACATATAAAAACATTTTTTTTTAAGTATAAACAATAAAAAGTCATCGCTTATAAAAAGAATTAATATTTATTTTTAGCTGTAATAGTTGTACATTTAATGTCACTACACATAAATAGAATCTGCCTAAATTAACAGTACCTTGTAATTTTAAGTTTTATTATTAGTTTTGTTACTATGACATAGAAAAGTAAAAAAAAATGATAAATATAAAATGCATTTTAGTAAATAGAGAAATCGATTATTTTTTGAATATACATATATTTATAAAAAAATATAATTAATTCTAATTGTATTTACGTAATTTTAATTTCGTTTCAACTGAATATCACATTATGGATTTTATTTTATAGTAAATACAAAAAAATGTTCTTTTATTTATTACTTTTATAAAATATCCGTTAACTGTTTTAAAAAGGATTTAAAATTACTATTCTGTAATACATATATCCATTAATTAATATTTTGCATTGCAAATACCATACAAACTTGAACACAACATCATTCGCAAAAGATTAAAAACAATATTTAAATTTCACTAGAAGTCTTAGATAAGTTTGTTTCAAAATTTAGTTTACGCGTACTTAAACATTCAAGTAAATGTATTTTACGTTCAACAATTCTTAAAGTATAATCGTTTATTTACCCGAACTTTGATTACTTTAAATAAGATGAACAAAAACCCAATTATAAACTTTAACAATAAACAGTGTAAAAGAAAAATAATATAATAAGAAAAATTAATAAACACTTACGTTTTTGCCATGAGACTTTGATTTCTTCATATTGGCAACGGGTTATTTCACTGGACACTATTTCTTTCATTGTTTCCTGGACCACTCAAAGGTTGTGGTCCTAAAATAAAACATATACTATTATTATATGATTATAATTTTGTAATTGCAGAATCACAGTTAATAGTCAAGTTTAGTAATTTTTTATAAAATATTAAATACCTGCAAACACTAACGAAACAACCCATAAAATTTCTATAATAGAAAAAATTATTTAACAAACTTACATAAAACGTTAAAGTAACAGAATAAGTAATTTAAAATTAGTAAAAACCGTTATTTTTTGAAATTTAACTACTTTAACTACGTAAAGACTTAGTAACATTACATGTCTACAATACCAGTTTCAGTGCAAAATAACTAATTAACATATTTGTTATCTATTCAAATAAACAAATTAATAAATGCACACAAATATTAAAGTTATCGACTATTTATATTTATGTTACAATGAGCGTAGAATGTATGTACATATATATGTACTTATTGACATTTTGTTTGACTTTATGAAATAAGTATTTCGTATTCACGTCGACTAACTAATTGACCAGATAAGGAGAATCTCCAATCTCTTCAAAAACACATGTAATACCAAAAACATCAGTAATTTTAAAGGTCTCAACGGACGCATAGTCTGGCTTTTATTGAGAGTCCGGATTTTTAGCAAAATACAGGGAAAAGTATATTAAAACTGGAAATTAAGAAGTTTTTAGTCACCCGGGCTCGGATTTTCTCTCTACGGTCCTGGTCTGGCAACATGACACAACAGAGTATTCTATTTTACATCATATCTTACAATGTATGCAGTTAAATTCGAAGTTAGAATAGAATCGATGATTACCTCAAAATTATTATAATAACAAAATGCTTTTTGATAGCTAACCTATCACCATCACGTCAGAAATTTAAAAAAATGTTGTAAATAGTTTTGTTTTTTTTGTGGCACTGTAGTATATGTGAACACACCAGAGTATGTGAATGCACAAACAATGGAACTGGGTTTCACTCATATTAAAGACTCGCCTAAATGTAAGTGCATTGTAATAACTAAAGCGAGATGAATTAAATAAATAATTAAAATAAACTAGAAGTATTATTTAATTATTAAATTACATAGAGCATATTATAGAACATGGTGCTGTCGTGTATTTAAAAAATTAAAAAAGCTATTTATCATCACGTGCAAATTTAAGTGAATGAAACAAATATAAATTAAAATATTTCATATACTGTGATTATAAGTTAAAATAATTCAGTAAATAACTAAATTTGTATTAAAATAAAATTAGTAAAGTGAAAATCGAGTCAAGATTACCTGAAGCAATGCATTTTATCCGAAATGTAGCAGAAAACTTTCGTAAGTTTAAACAGAATTTTGAAATTTATCTGAAAGCATCTAGTAAAAGTACTAAGCCAAGTGATGTTAAAACTGTAATATTACTTAATACAATTGGCAAAGAAAAAGTAAAAATATATAATACTTTCAAATTAAATAACAAACAACTTAACTCGTATGATGACGTTATTAAGCATTTTGAAGCGTATACAAATGTCAGGTGTTTTTAAAATCGGATTGAGCTTCTTGCTGAGACCAGAAACGTTAATGATTTTAGTATATTTACATAATGTATTAGTTTGGTTAGATGGTGATGATGTGCCGTTAGTAGTGTTAGTACCTATAGAATAAAATTTTATTTAGTAGATTATTGGGATAATTGTTGTTTTTAAGCATGTTTTTTAGAATGTTAAGATTTTTAGTATGAAATTAAGGACTACTTAACATTACGATTTTGTTTTTAAGAGGTTTAATAATGTTTATTTTTTGGTGGTGAGGGTGTTTGGAAAGGTAGTTGATGGTACGGTTAGAAGCTGTATAAATTGACACATAATTCCCAAAAATCGATCCTCAAAATAAAAGTGAAAATCTCGTATTGAAAATTTCATAACCTCAAAAAAGTTATTCGTAGTTTAAAAAACAAATTAAGTATCATTCTCAACAATGTAGATTTCCAAACACTTACAAACACACTTGATAACAAATATAAAAGAGAATTCACAAAAACCAAATGTAGATTAATTAAAAAATTTGAAATAAAAAGGCGTACCTATCAACATTCGTGTTTTAAAATTCCGGAAATCCAGACAAAATGCTTATTATTGTTTTTTCTGAAATTATTTGAGTTTCTATTCTCACATATCCGTTTACTTAGTGACTTATGAATATACAGTGTGTTTCTCGGTGTATTTAGAGTGAGTGTACCTATAATGTAGTTAAACAATATAATTGTCAAAAGAAGTTGTATATAAAACGAAGTATTAAATAGAAAATGAGTGTATTTTTTGTGTATTTTTCAAACCTATTTATTGTGCAAACGATATAAAATTCAAAAAAATTACAGCGGTATACCGCAAAAAACGTTAAAAATTCGAATTATAATTATGAATAAACATATTTAAGCACCAATTTTCTGATGTTACGCTCAAAAACTAGAAGAAAACGGACAGATGTATCTCCCGTACTTAAACCTATGTCTGCAATTATAACTCTGTGACATTGAAATTGCAACACTAATAGTAATAGTAATAGCTGCAGATAACGCCATCTAGTTTATTTAGTTTACACTAAACGGTTCGACAAAAAATTTCTGCCAAAATACACTGAATTGTTTAGAAGATATTGAAGTGTAAATATTGAAAAATGCATTGGCCTCCCTCTTCCTTATTATGACATACAAAAAAATATTATAAAGCAAAATAATACCGTATCACTCAAGCTATCAAAATATGTTTTCAAACCTATGGCTCATCTCCCAACTTTCCGAGATACCGTGAATTTCATGTTTCTTCATAGCAGTTACGCCAGCTAGCGACGAACTTACGAACTTCAAAATAATTTCCAGCCATTTCTCTTGCCTCCTTCAATTATAAGGATTTTATCTCAAAACTCTAAATAAATAATAATTAAAATTAATTTTTGAAAGGGCATTTAGCTAATTGAACCCTGGCATAGTAATAGAGTGTGTTTTTAACAGTTTTTACACGTTGGTAACCTTAAACTATATAATCACATTTTTAATTTATAAGACAAAATACAGAAGACGAAAATTGTTTACCACTTATTGGTTTTGTTTATTAATTTATTCTTAATTACTTGTTTCTGCTGTTGAATTAATGCATTAATCTTTCTTACTGTCTAATCTTTAAGAGTAGTTATATATTAATGTCTTATTCGTTAATTTGTTTGTTTTCTTTGATATTTAAGTATTTCTTATCGATTGTCTCCAGATAAGAATTAAAAAGTCTTATTAAATGCAGAAGCACGTTTTATAAAATGTACGTAATATATTTCGTATGTATTATGTTCTTGCTTTTTCTTATAGAATTTAAACACAGTTTATCATACTTGTACATTTAATATTTTAGATTATAAATTGTACTATTTATGTATTAAAAGATTACGTAGGAAGTTATATAATAATGGTATACAACTAAAATTAAACGGTTATTTAGTATTTAGTTTGTTTTTTTCTTTCGAACTCCGAACACACGTTTGAAATATTTATTTTTATGTAAGATGGTAATGAATTAAACATTACCTCTAAATATTATTAAAAATTATGTTTTCATACAACAAACTATTCAATTATTCGAATATCAAAATACATTAATATTTATTTAGATATTTAAATAATCACTTACTGTAAAATTCACTATTTAGTAAACTTTAAAGAATTATTTGAATACAAAGTTGTAAATCAAATAAGCCATTTGATGTACAGCCATAGTCATTGGAAATGTCCCTAAAATGAACATTACCGCATTTTCAGTCACATTCTAATAGCATTACCAGTATTTATACTTGTAAATATACCTTGAGGTTATGTCCTTTTGTCTTGTAAGTAAAAAAGGGATTACCATTACTAAATTTTACATGTATTTCTCAAACCATAAGAAAATAGTATTACTTTTATGACCGTATTTATATTTTTATGCGAATAAAAAAACACACATTTCTTTCTATAATTTTAGGTACATACTTGTTGATAGTAAAATTTTGAACGTATAAAATTAAAGTAAATTGTAAATAATAATCTAATTACTGAGTTTATAAAAACAATTTTACATAGGTACTATTAATATTTCGCTGTATGTGCAAAATTATTTATAAATAAAGTGAAACTTTTATACTTTAATTTCATTTAAATATAAATACTATCAAACAGAATTTTTCGGTATAATAATAAATATTTGTGCCAATATAGTGTCATTTATTTAAATTTTTGTTCACATTGTCACATTCTTTTTTTTGTTTAAGCGGTTAAATACTACACGTATTAATGAGTATCTTAATTACATTTTCGTATTCATTAATATTATTTTTATTTTAATAATAATTATATAGGTGTTACTCACTTTTGCGTTAATAAAATGTTAATAATTAAGCATACGTTTATAATTACAGTTCATGCTGTAGTTTATTTTAATAATATAATTAAATAAAAAAACATATTATCATGTAAAAAACAATAACAATACAAAAGTTGTATAGGAATAATTAATACTTTGTGTAATAACCATTCATTATTTTGTATGCATGCTTCTAATCTAGACTGCATAGAGTTTACTAAATTTTCAGACAACTGTGATCCTCAAAACTAATTGTGAATGTTAGATATTTTCAGGTGTTCTAAATTGAATATCACTATCCCAGTTTCTGATCATTGCACCCCACATATTTTCAATTGGGTTCAAATCTGGTGATCTCGCTGGCCATTCAATTATTTCAACTTCGTTTTGATCTTCAATCCAGTCCCTAACAATTCGTGCAGTATGAATAAGAGAATTATGCTGAACTATTTGAATAATTTCCAGCTCATCTTGTGGAAATATTTTTTCTCGCAGAAGGTATCAAGATAATATCTAAAATATTCAGGTATTGCTCTGAAGTAAATCGAGGTGGTGTCACTTGCACTAACTCTCCTGGACCCGCTTGAGATATCCATCCCCACACTCCAGCTGTCATTCTACCACTTTGCCTATTGGGCAAAACATGTTCTATATTGTAACGAGTGTTTTGTGGTCTCCACACTGTAGTTGGACATTGATCAGTGCTAGAAAATACTTTTTCATCTGTAAAGATAACAGTACTCCAATCCAAATTTAAATATTGGCGACAAAAGCGCAACCGAGCTGCAGCATGACGCTCTGTAATGATAGGTTTACTTGCCCGTTTTCTACAATGTAAATTTGATTCGTGTAAAGTTTCTGAATGGTGGAACAGAGCAATTAATATTCAGCGTTTCCTTTATTTTTTGGCAAGTTGTAAAAAGATTTTGTAATGTATGTCCGCATCTTCTTGCCGATACGTAATTCTAGGCTTAGGTGGTCTGTTGCTTACAAGTGGCCTATTACCAACTTCTTGACCTTTCGTAATCCATCGCCGGATTTGTTTAATCTAAAGTGTTAAATTCTTAGTATTAGATTACATTTATCATTAGTACTATATTAAAAGCCATTATACATTATATATGTACAGTCGAACTCCTATATAGTGATGTTCAAAATTCCCTTCAAAAACATCATTATATTGAAACTTCATTGTATAGAATTTATACTTAAAAAATATAACTCAAATTTACGCGTACATAAGAAATACATATTTATTATAAACACTTTCGTTTTGTCATTTTTAACCAACTTTACACTTAAACAACTTGAAACGAAAAAATTGCAAATGAAACGTGTTCAATAACATGACAATTGATTTCAAAACTCGAAGGAAATCCTATAATCCTATAAACAATTCATGCATTTATGTCATTTACAAATGTACAGAATTTTTAGGATCATTAGTAATAGCCTTTCTGTACTGTAAATTAAGAAGTCTTATAATCCGCTTATCCGTTTAACAATGCGGTATTGTAAAGGTAAAGTAAATTGTGCGTGATTCCAAGAAAACTTTAAGTAGTTGGGTAACATTTTCTTTGAAAAAGATCATAATATAGAATTTAAACATCATATTTTAGAGGTGTTTTTACACGCATTTTAACCCGAAGGTCAATATCCTAAAGAAAACATCACTAAATAGAAAAAATCATTAAATAGGAGTTCATTGAATGGAGGTCCGACTGTATTTAAAAAATGACGTCAATTTAATAGATTCCAATATCTTATAAAATAGTATTGTTAGTGATCATATTTAATACATGCTGACTGTGTTGCAATGCAATGTAAAAAATATACTTTAGAAAAATGCTTACCGATAAGTCAACATGTTGTGATATTGTTCGACGTGACATTCCTGCTTGTGCCATCCCAACAATACTTCCTCTTAATTCTAAGGTAGAATCCATTTGTCCTAATCCTCGAGGCATATTCACAAAATATTATAATCACATAAACAATGATGTTACCACTAGGAACTCCCAATTTATATTACAATTTTGTAAATGAAAAATTTATATTTGTACGACAAAAGGCCATAACCTGATGATATATTTACAAAAGGTAATTATGAAACTCATTAATAAGTGAGGTATTTCTTAATCCGCTTAATCCTAAGATGCATATCCGGTAGAATTGTTTATTCTTGCACAAAAACATAAAAGCAGTTGTGGTTTCATAAAACGCTTGTTTCAGAGTAATATTTAAGTGTCTTCGTATGATTTTAAGAAACACATATACAATTTAATAATGGTAATCGCCTTTTTGTATTTATACGACAAACAAAAAGCTATAACCTCAAGGTATATTTATAGATCTCAATACGATCAATACTATTAAATGTCTTTAAACCGAGCATTACCGCACTTTCATTGACAACACACTATTAATAAGTGAGGTATTTGTTAATCCGTTTAACTCTAGGATGGATATCCGGTACAATACATACTTTTACATAAACCGAACCAACATTCAAATTAAGAAATTGAAAAAATAAACCGTTATTTTATAACGAAAAACAAGTATCGTTGTTACCTATTAATTATTATGTAAGAAAAATTGTTTATAAATTATAGTAACAAACACTGCATATTCTTATAACCAAACATTACTCCGGGTCTGATAAGCAAGGTTTATACATCCTACATACAAAAATAATGTGACTATCAGAACACACATTTCAATAAATTACATTAATAGTTAAAACTTAGACGTACCAAATTCTTTTTACATAATTTTGCAAATATAACTTCGGCATTTTTATTCAAAACATTTATTACCTAAAATTTTGACGATATAGTATGTCCTATGTTTATTAAAATATGTTAATAAATTGTTATTCAAAATTAGAAAACAGTGTTTGTTTTTTAATTCGCACAAAAAATATAAAGAAAATTTTGGTTTTATAAAACGTTTATTTGAGAGTAATATTTAAAAGCCTTTTCGTATGATTTGAGAAATACATACAAAATTAAGTAATGGTAATCACCTTTTTGTATTTATACGACAAAGAAAAACCATAACCTTAGGATATATTTACAGGTATAAATACGATTAATATTATTAGAATGTGACTGAACGTGCGGTATTGCTAATTTTAGAGACATTTCCAATGACTATGGCTGTACATGATTAAATAACTAAAATATATAATAAAAACAGACTAATATATCTATACATTCTCCACACAATTACATTTTATAATTATAGAGCAATAATTTAAAAAAAAACACTTACATGCCTGAGAGATTTTTTCAAATTGAGGTTTAGTTAGATTTACTGAGTTATAAATGTTCACAAATAAAAAAAATAAAAATTAATAAGTCCCTTCTAGAAAATAAAACCACTTTGCAAATACATCACAACTGCTACAAGTTGTTATCGACATGAAAAAAATCTGTTAATTTACATCGTACAGCTCATTAAAATATACAATTTGTAGAAGATTGTGACAAGGAATATAATTTTATTTGTTCGCTTTGAGTGTTTTCATTCGACAAATGTTTTCATGCACATAAAGAAAAGCACATTTCCACCATATACATTAAACATAAATTTAGAAATCTGTTTCGGTAGTAGTAATACCAAAAAAGAATATAAAATTATTCTTCTCTTCTCTATTATAAACTTTTCTTATTATTATATTTCTGTAGTTATACTTAATAATTCAATCTGACTTTATCAAGACAATTTTAGTTTCTATTCTAATTTAAACTCGATTTATTTTAGATGTTGTAAACATTGTACGTGAAAGCTACCTTTTAAATTCATGAAGAATCCTAAAAAAACAGCTTAAATACAATACAATATAGAAACTTATTTGATGATGCATTCGCCTGTTTGTTCTTTTAGGTAAGATCGTTATTAGCCTTTCAATTTATGTAATCAATGAAAGTGGAAGAGTTATATATGACAATCAATACCCTATACGTTAAATTGTAAAATCAATGCACATAACTCAGTAAGTTTTATTTAAAAAAATCTAATAATGCTTAGTTCACTTGAATTAAATATATTTAATCTGATTTTAGTAATATGCTATTATTACATAAGTATATTTCTTTTCTGTATAAAACATAAAATCTTGTAAAACAAAATAGTAGTTTACGTAACAAGAGTCGAAAGTAAGAAATAGCATAACGAACGTTAATGCGACGTGAGGCCGCACGGCCGAGCGTTGCATGTGAGTGAGTTATGCTATGATTCTTTCGACGAGAGTAATGTACATTATTTTTTGTGTTGCCTTTCATAAAATTACATTCTTTTTTGAAAAAATAAAAAAAATCAGCAGAAAAATAATATGTTGGTACTACATTTATTACTAAATCTGTCAGATTTGACATTAACTTTAACATCGTTTTTCTTCAATTTTAACTGAATTTCAAGATTTTTAAAATGATTTTTCCACCTGTCGCACACTCATTCTAATATATTAATTGACTTTGAACACTTACTTTCATGTAGATTCCTAGTTTTCATTTTGCCACCCTAGAGCTTTTTTCGTTCATTACGTAACTACACTAACGAACGAATATTGACGTTTGCGATGTTGGCAGCACAAAAACAATGTTTTACAACAGAAATTAATGATGTAAATACTAGTAGCAATAACAACAAGCAAATAATAAGTAAAACTTGTGAAAAATAAATATAAATTCATCTACACGAACTAATAAAATCATTAGTCTGTAGATAAACTATTAATTTGTAAATTAACGGAAACTCATCCAGTAAACGTTTTTAAAATGACCGCCTCTTTGTTTGATAAAATAAGTAAATAAACAAGGTTCTGTTAATAAATCAAGTAATCTTAACATTCCATTAACCAACAAAATAATTTGTTAGTTTAGCTGAATCCTTAAATAGAAAACAACAAGAAAAAATGGTATAAAAACAACCCAAGAGATAAGTTAAAAAAATCAGGGTTCTAAAATCAAATTACTTTGAGACGTAATGCGAGCGTGTTACATTTTTCATGTTTTTGAATTAAAAATCCTAAACACTTTAGCCAACTACGAAATGAAATGGTGCAGTATGGCAAGCACGCGCGAATTCTAAATTTGATGAATGGCATAGCAGTCATGTTTTAATTCTGTACTACATTTTGTGGTAGTAGAAAACAGTAGCTGTTGTCCCATTTATGTTTGAAGTTTTTAAAAAAGAAGTTTTATTATTTATACAGGCAATACTTTGCGATTGGACACCGTTAGAGGATTAGGCGTACCAAAATGTTAAACAATACAATTCTAAAATCTATAAACAATTTGCTGGAAAATCTTTTATTTTATTTCCAATAAGAGGATTACGGTGTACAAAAACTTCTAAAAGTACATTCCTAGAATCAACTGGTAAATATTTTATTGCATCCACGTTGCAGTTATAAGAAGATTATGCTAGCCCATTTCTCAACCTTGTTTTTACAATTATATTACGTTTTAAGGTGGCCAGTTTAACAAGTTAAAACTCTGCACCATGGGTAAAAAAAATTATCGTTGATAGTAGCTCTACTCTTTCGCAGCTGGGTACAATAGCGACTTTACCACCGCCGGCTTTATTTTATTTTGCAAAGTATGCAATGTTCATGTTACTGCAACAAAAACAACACCAACACTTCTTTCCACCTTATGATTAACGACTTATTTTCATTGAATACAAATTTTGAGTCTCCTCTATGTAGTTTTGTAGTCCTTAGCTACGTTCTTCCCGTTCCTAATGCATGTACCTATTGCAGAAAATTTTATATAGTGGAATAAGTTGACAGAACTAAAGAATTTATGAAAACATAAAACTACATTTGGTTCTTTTATTGTCCTAGACAGTTTCAAGATAACTCATTCTCCCAATGTTCCTTCTTGCTATATTGTTTCTACCCCAGAATATATGTTCATATCATAAGTACCCCGTAGTCGAGTCGCACCTTAAATCAACGTTTTATAGGCATATATTACTTCAAACTGGATTTCCCTTTAAATCGAGACATACTCTCATAAACTAATTGACAACAACTGTCTTGTATACATTTTTCGAACGTCCACTTAAGAAATTCAATTATTGGCCCTTATTCTTGAATAAATAGTAAATTTTGGTACAAATTTCGTGGTAGGTACATCTGACGAAACGATATCTGGATATAAATTTTTATTTGTAGTGCTCTCATTAATGTTATACTGTCTTGTGTACATTTTTGGAACGTCCATTTAAGAAACTCAATTATTTGGTCTACATAATAACTCTTCTAAGCTTCTACAGGTTTATAAGAATCGTTTACACACAATTTTGAATTGAGAAAAAACTTGTTTCTATACATAGTTGATTTTATAAATTAGTTGCCCATACTTCTATTGCTTGACCAGTAGTCTCCCATTTTAATAATTTGTTAAAACACATCACGAAATAAACGTCAAAAAGTCTAATTATTTCACGTGCACCTATCAGTTAGGTGTTTTTTAACTTTCTTCTCGTTTTCAAAAATTGCAATCCGTTTATTTGTATGGTCTACTATAATAAGTAACAAACTGAAAAAAAAACTGTTAAAAAACATCCAACCTTGTAAATGTCTTCAAATATTTTCATGAATCTTACATTCTCATCCTGAAAAATAGTAAATTTTGGTACCAAATTTCGTGGTAGGTAGAGTCTAAAGTGTTTTTATTTACGCTAAATTGGAAGCAGGCAAAATGCATAGCTCACTACTGAACTGGTCAACTAAACCAGTATTTCTTCAAAAACCGATAATGAAACTAGATTATAAAAAACAAAGATAAGCAGTTATATTAATTTGCCTGCATTCTTTCAATTTACCTTTAAAGCAAAGTACTGACCTTCAAATTATCTAAGAAACTTTAAAAAATGGATTTATATTTTTTATAAATAATACATTTTCTTTAAGAATTTAGCATTTACTTACTTTTTCCTTATAAACTTTAATGGTTTATTCTATTTAAAATTTATCAATTTACCATCGATTAGCTCTTACAAAAGGCACTTTGAAACATATTAACAATAACAAACTTTTATTGTAATGTCTAATTTGTGTGATTTTTAAAAAAATTGTAATTCGAAAAATGAAAATTTTAGGTTATACCGACTTTCAAAGTCAAAGCTGATTATAAAATCGGCCGATAGTATGGTAAAACATATGATACTTTGGCTAAAATTATGTCAAAAAACAAACTTTTCTCTTGACAACGTGAATAGTAAACAGTACTGTTGTTTGAAAAATAAGATCAAAACTTTTACTGTGTACAGTCTCACACGCTTTTTAAGCAACATTTTAAGTAGGGTTTACTTTTAGCATGCGTAATTTTAAAATCTTTTTAATAAATTTACATCATATAGCTTTTTAAAAAAATTCTAATTACAAAAAACTCTTTCGGGTACATAAACTATTTTAGAAATCTCGGATGAACTATTTTCAGCTTCACTTAGCCCAACTGCTCGTCTACTTAACTCTATTAGATAACCACGTCTGTCCATTTCTTATGCAACGGTTTAGGTCATGCACTGATCAAAAACTGTATTCGAACTAAATACAGTTTTTGCTAATTTGGGGAAAAAATCCCGAAAATGCATATAATGAATATTTTATTATACAGTTTTAAATGTAACAATGTCGAGAACAAAGAATGGTTTGCTTATAAGAAGTAACTTTAGATTTTTCCAAGTAAATGCATAATTGTTTAAGAGAATGTATTATGTATTTACATATAAAAAAACAAACCCGTACCACTTTATTTCAAATTTATTAAATAATTTGAAGACACGGTCCAAACCCGGAAGACATTCTAATGTTAGTATAGATTCCGGCCGTGGAAGCCTTCGCTATTACAATTTGAAGATCATTGTTTTCTTATTCAATAATTGATAGAATGTATGTAAATAAATATAATGCTTTTGTAATCCGGTCTCATTATCAGTTCGAAAGAAATATTTAATATAGTTGATGAGTTTAGTTGTGCGCTATGAATGTTGCCTGTACATAAATTAGCGCAATCTAAAACGCCTTAAGCTGTACATCTGACGAAACGATATCTGGATATACATTTTTACTTCTATTGCTCTCATTCATGTTTTCCTTGTATTCTGCTGGAGTTGTTTCTGCTTCAATATTAGAACTAACGTCGTCTTCAACAAAAAAATAATTTTCATCAGACTCATCTGAACCATTTAATGGATCATCTTTAATAGATTCTATGTCACACAAATGTTCAACACAAATTACTGTAAATCATCGTCTGTCAGCTTTCGTAAAAATGCCATTGGGACAATTTTATACCACTAAAAAATACTAGTGATACAATAACGCCCAGAAATTTTTTAGATGCAAAAAAACTATAGAAACGTAAGTAAAAGCTCGAATTATATGCATTATAAAGTGTTAAAATATCTATGCAAATTATCAAAAGTAAATAATCTATTATTACGTAATACTGATTTATAAATTCGCGCTATACGACATGACGTGTTAGGTGAATATATAAAATTACAATTATAATCATGTTTGTCAATCGTATATATTGTGTCTTCTCGTATCTGTAGATATGTGTATAATCAATAAAAGAAATATTAAAAACATGAAAATTTAGTTTCAACTATGTTAATTATAACTAAAGTAATAAGAAGCTAATAATTAATATAACCAAAACCAAGTAATACAAAATTTATAAATACAAAAAAAAATTTAATTAAATGACAATCACAAATTTATAAAAATTTGAATAATGTACAACAATGGCTTTAAAAAGCTTACAAGATAAGCGAAACGTCGTCACCAAAAAAGTCAGATTTAAAAAAAAAGAAAAAAAATGGTTTTTTTAACCAAAACGCTGTTTTATTAAAAATCTTCAAAAATAATATTAATTTTTAATAATGTTTATGGCTTTGGAATGAACGGTTTTCTTCGATTTAGATTCCATGTTCAGAAATAACAACTGAAACTGAAAGATATCTATCAGAAATTAGTTATTGTATGAAGAATTAACGCTGGAATTACATACACACTTTAAAGTAATGAATGAGGTTATTCTTACACATTTTTTATAAATGCACTTGTTCAAATAACAGCGTTTAAAAAGTCTCGATAAAAACTAATTGAATAACGACAAATTTTTCAGTAAAACAGCAGGTAAAGATGTGAACAAACGTGAGGCAATCAAGGAATTTTGATTGCAATTTAATTTTTCAAGCGAACGGTACTTACTAATTGTGATTGATTGAAACATATAGCGCTTCAAATTTTTAAAGTTAGTTCACATATTTTCCGAAGACTTTGTTTACTTCGGCGCTCTGTAAATACAATGAAAGTACAGAATTGTGCTATTTTATCAAACGTTAAAGTGACTTGCACTAAAGTTCACTTTAATGATTTATTTAATTTCAAATTTATCTATTTATCATCAATTAGCTCTTATAAAAGGCACTTTAAAACATGTTGACAGTACAGAAATCCTATTTTAATGTCTAATTTGTGCTGATCTGTTAAGAATTTGTAGTTTGAAAAATGAAAATTTTTGGTTAAAGTAACTTTAAAATTTAAAGCTGATTATGAAACCGGCTAGAAGTCAAAATCTAGGTACTAACAGTGGACAGCCTTAAACGTAACAGTATTTTTTATCTAGCACGTAAAATAATAATTAAGTATATATATATATATATCTATAATTTGGGTAGTCTCTATGGTTTATTAATTTAATTTTTACTTTTGAATTATCTTAGATGCTGTGTAAATCTACTACAGTGGAAAATTAAAATTAAACAAAATTGTTGATTTTTTTCTTATATAATTTAAATTTTAATAATTTTAAAGTACGTAATGTAAAAACTTGCTTAAATAAACACGACGAAACTAAAGTGCCTTTTAATCCCTTGATCGCTAATGCGTTTCAGACAACTTCACTCGTAAGATTAAAAGATGTAGTCTTCTCCCTGCTGTATTAGATAAATATAATTAAAAACACTAAGTAGAGATTTTAAATTGTGCGTACATTGTGGTAAGTGCATATCTAAAAACCGTGTAAATGTAAATACCTAATTTATATCAAAAAGTAAGTTAAACAACAGCATTAACTATACCCAAAAGCGATTGTCAAAATAGTCCCGTCATAATAACCCTAGTTAATACCTTGTCTTAGTAATGCTATTTAAACCGTGCATTTTTATAAATACTGTGTATCAAACTGCTAAAAAGTTTTATCAAACATTGTTATGTAGAAAATATATTTTACTTAGTTTATTTCAACTAAACGAAATGCTTCAACAAACGTTAAAACTAAATTTTAAAGCAATTACACCAACGTTTATTACTATTGGAGCGTTCGAGAAATTATTCTCAAGTTCGAGAGCCTTCACGAAGTTGTTATCTATTTTCCAGAACGTTCACCGAAAAATATTGAACATTCGGTGAAGGATTGCCAAAATGTATAAATGCGGTACAAACAAATCATAGGTCAGTTGTTTCAGTAATTCGAAGTCGGCAGTGTTAAGAAGATTATTCAAGTTTAAATAAATAAGTGATTAACGCGAGTTGAGATAAATATAAGGAGTATAACCTTGTCCGTGACTTTAATGTAAAGAAGTAATAATAATAATAATAATAATAATAATAATAATAATAATAATAATAATAATAATAATAATAATAATAATAAACTGAAGTAATCCGTGGACTTTATCTTTCGTGTAAGTGATAGTGCTATGTTTATTAAATATCCTTAGATTTAATTAGTTCGGTTACTTATAAACGTGTACATATTTGTAGTATAAATAAACTAGTTTTAATAATCGTTACACAATGTTGACAAAATCATGTCTAAAACGAGAGCACTTAATCAATAATATGATTAGATTAATACAAACGATTACACTTTCATTTGGAGATTGAACGTACTAATAATAAATAGAACAGAACTAATAAACCAATATCATTAAAAAAAATAACAATAAATAGTGTTTTAATAAACTTTTTGTTTTAGAATTTCAATTGAAATATTCATTTTTATGTGTATCGAGTTTAGATAAGATCCTAATGCCGCTGAGAATCGGCGAACCGTAGCTTCTCAGTCACATTCAAATAAGCCACAATACATATCATGTAGTAAAAGGAGTATTGTATTGTGCCTAACAAAATATTTAAGGATTTAGGTTCGTATAGAAAAAGATTATATAAAAACATTTTGTGCACCCTTATATTATTATTTGAAAAGCATTTCGTGTATGGTCTTAAATACGCACTACGACAAGATTTGTATATATGGTTGAAATGTAGAAGCTACATTTTAAAATTATTCATGACAAATTATGTATAAAATGATTATTTCTTAAGGTTTATCTAATTTATTATATTTTACAACCTCTTTCATTTCAAACGTAATTTTAGATGTATGAGAAAATAGTATTTACCCACTCCTGTTAAACCAATTATATTAAATTAAGTAGCAATTTTATTTAATGAATATCACAAGTTTTATATAAGAATAACAGAGAAGTGTTAAAAACTTAAGAGCATTGTTATAAATATAAACACATTTTTAAAATGTGTAGTGCAATAAATACAACAATTATATAGTTTTCAGTGCTCCCAAATTGACGGTGATATGTGCAATGAACTGCACACATGGTCTTCATGAGTGTCCATTTATAACGTGTAGCAACTATTCGTTGAATTTAAATAATCGCGCCCATATAAGTTTGAACGTTTAATAGTTGTAATAAAAATAATAAACTTAATGTCTAAAAACAAAATACAAGAAAATCCAAACACCTTCCTAAACCAATACAAAAACGGAATTAACGGTTTATATTCTTACGCTATTTCCCACCATCCTATTAGGCGGTAAATTTAAAATTTAAATTTTCAGTTACTACAACTCGGCCGATTCCGACAAACTGTCGTCCTCGACAGTACTGACCTCGTCGTCAGTACTCACCCACATTTTAATATTTGGCGGACTAAAAACACCTTCAAAAGGAATTCGGCTATGTTGGAATCCTTCTATATGACATCTGTCATTCGGCAAAACTTTTTTAATTACATAAAGCCCTTTATATTTTGACAACAATTTTTTGTTTATACCCGGAGCAATCGAAGTGTTTTTAATCATGACAAAATCTCCTTCCTTATAAACTAACGGCATTTTATGTCTTTTGTTATATATAAGTTCATTATATTTTTGAACTTTTACATTTTGTTCCTTAGCTCTATCCCTTAACTCTTCTAAACTAAGTTTATTATTTACAACAGAATTTTCCTCTAAAAATACTTTAACATTATCGTTAATTATACCTCTTTGATTGGTTCCAAAAAGTAACTGTGAAGGGGATGCATTTACTGAACGATTTTTTTGTATTGCTAATCGCATATTCCGCATCGGTTAAAACATTATCCCATTCCCGATTTTCACTAGGATTAGTTATTTTAGATAACATTGGAGTTAATAATCTATTGACCCGTTCAACCTGGCCATTTGATTGCGGCGAAGCAGTGGCAATTAAAGTATGGCAAATTTCATGCAACTCTAAGTAAACTTTAAAATCTTTCGACGTAAAACAACTTCCACGATCTGAAATTAACTTTTTCGGAAAACTGTAATTTACAAAATAACTTTTCAAGTGTGAAATAATTTCTTTAGAATTTGTTGTCTTACAATTTATTAGGTTTTTTGGTAATTTCTAATGGTCCATAATGATCCACGTGAATTACTTCAAATGTTACTGATCCTTTATCAATACTATGTAAATTGCCTTCAACTTTACCACAAGGTGGAGAAAATGTGATACACTTTAGACAATTGAAAATATTATCCTTAACAATATGTTTCATTTTAAGAAACCAATAAACCCGCTTAATTAAATCCGTAGTTTTATCAATACCTAAATGTCCTACGCCGTCGTGACACGTGCGTATAACATTAGTTTGCATATCTTTCGGAACATAAAAAAGTAAACCATTAGGCACTTTTCTATAAACTAAACCGTTCCGTAATTCATAATGTGGCAATTCTTGTTTTAACAGTTGATCTTTAATTTTAATGATGTTTTTATCCTGAATTTGTCGTAATGATAAGACCTGTTCAAAGCTATTTTCGGTTAAAACAAATATATTTTGGCATCTACTTAAAGCATCAACGTGTTGCATGCCTTTATTTGGTCGATGCACGATTGAATAATCATATTTTCAAGATATAAAGTCCATCTGGCAATTCTGGGAATAAAATCCTTTTTACTTAATGGGAGTTTGAAAGAATTACAATCAGTTACTATTGTAAACTTGATACCTTGCAAATAAACACGGAATCTTTCTAACGAATAGAGTACTGCTAATGCTTCTAATTCATAACTACTGTGTTTTGATTCAGCCTCTATGGTTCTTCGACTATAATACATGATAGGATGAAATCTTTTATCATCTTGTCTTTGTAACCATATACTACCAAATCCTAAACTACTAGCGTAACAGTGTAATTGTGTTTCTGCTAAAGGCGAGTAGATAGTTAATAATGGAGATCGTGCCAAAACATGCTTTAGTTTTTCAAATGATTCTAATTCGGATACTTCAAACCAAATTGTTTTATTTTTCCGTAAAAGATCATATAACGGTTTCGCGTTTGTCGAGAAATTTTAAAAAAATCTTCTAAAGTAAGATGTGGGACCTAAAAACCTTTGTACTTGTTTGGCATTTGTTGGTGTCGGTTAATTATGAATTGCAGCAAGATGTAAAGAATGTAATGTGATACCAAACTCACTGACTGTATATCCTAAATAATCGTCGTCTTTGTATGTATTTGTTGTTATTCTTTTATAAAATGGCTGACGTAGAGATGTTGAAAATATTGAACAATACGCCATTGCTCTTTTTCTCTCAAGTCATAAAGAAGAAAAATCTACTATATCGACATTGTATTATCGTAACGGATCTTTTTTTAACGTAATAATACTTTTTCTGAATATTCTGGATCCGATAGCTATTTCAAACCAAACGACTATATTATAAGATTATTACAAAAAATATCACAGAACTGACACCACCTAATATTTTTTTTTGTACACAAGTTAGTTCATTAAGATCGACTACCTCAGAGATTTAGTGTTTATATTTGCAATGTTTTTATTGTCCCTGGTATGCACCATTCATGGTTGCCATTACCGCACCAAAAAAATCTAGCGTACCAACGATTCTATTATTATCCTACATGGGTGAGTGGTTTATTTTACCACACCCAGTGTACTGACTCGATCTTACGTTTTTAAAAATCTGTTGCATTTCCGAAGCAGCGGTACAATATTCAAAAACTTACAAAGTTAATATATAATTTTCTGAACTAAAAATGGGTGAAGTATAATATAATTTTAAAAATGCAGTACCTGCATACTACAACGTAATAGTTTTTATAAAAAGTACATATAACAATAAAAAACATCAAACTTGTTACCAAACATTTGTTTTAATTTGCTGTATATCATTTATTAATTATAAAAGTAATTAAAGAAACATGTAATTAAATTTGTTAAAAACTTGTCATGACTTGCAATTATGACACTTTTCAAGGATATTTTACGCAATTTCCGCTGCATGTTTTTTTAATCGGCATTGCTTTGTGTAAGGTGAATTTATCAGCATTTTTATGTATTAATGTAATATCATGCAAATTATAACTATTTATTAAAGATTAGTACATAATGTTATTAATTAAACGATAAAAACGATACTATAATTAGTTTCTAAAAATAATTAGTAATTACAATAGTTTACACAACATAAAAATTAAAGTATGTATCGATCCTATTGTGTTTATTAACTTTAGAATGCGTCAGCGTAAAACTAGTGCATACCTAAAATAAATAAAATTACTTTGATTAGAATACTAGAGTAATTAAAGTAAAAATGTTATAAAAAAAACATTTTTTTCACACTGCTTATACTGCTATATAATATTAGGTATTAAAAGACCGACGTTACAATGTGTGTTTAACGTACTTATGAATAACAAAAAAATTAGAGAAGATATTTTCATAAACTATAGTAATAAAACTTAATCACTAACCTTTAATTAAAAATTATTTTATGATATAATACGTCATGGATTTACAAGTTTATTTGCAATACTTAATTTGCAAATATTGCACAAAGCACAAAATAAGTTGATCCAATAAAAAAATGTCAATACGTTTTCCCCTCATATTTGTACTCTGCAATTGGTGTCATTAACTAATTTCTCACAACCAAAATGTTAAAGTCAAGAAAAATAAAACGGTAATGAAAGTAAATACTTTTAAAATCTTTACAAATCAAATTGTAATAACTAAACTATACTAATTCACTTCAAAATTTTCGTTTAATGAACAATTTGCTGTAACAGGTTTATGGTGAATTCTCATTCGATGAAGTGCAGTTTATCTATATAATAGTTACGGCATAATCCCTTACTTACAAATTTATAGATATAAGCATTTATATAATAAAAAAGAAAAATGCCTAATATCTCTGAAACGCTTCAGCAGATAAAACAAGAAACCAAATAATTCCTACATTTACCCTTATTCAGTATTCAGTACTAAAGTTACTTATAGTAAAAAATAAATTATTCTTTCCACTGCTAACTGTACCTATATGCTTTCATTGTTACGGATAATAGTTGGCTGTAAAGTAGCACTTTTTTAATAGCAGTGTCAATCAACATTAGCATTTCTTAAAATTGTAAATTTTAAGAACGCATATTTGTGCTGTTGTAAAGCTACTAACTAGAAAAGGGATGGTGAAATCATCATTCAAACCTTCGTAGAAATTTTTAAGTATAAACCTTCCTGTAACGAATTTAGAAAACTTTAGTCATTGTAAGATCAGCTCCACTACTTGACAGACGTACTAATAAATGTGTAGTTAAAGTTTGCACTTCTTTTTATTGAACTATTTACCTAATACCAACAGTATCGGGTAAAGCGCCGTAAAAGCAAATTACGACGCATTAACATGGTCCTTCGAGTTGGATAAGATAACTATTCGTATAATAGTTTTTCTTAAATCAAAATAAAATTTAAATAATTAAATCACAAGTGCAAATAGTTTGTGATACCGAGCAGCCACACGGACATCCCGTTTGGAAAGCAGCCGCTAGTGGACAACGTATCATCGACAACAACATAAGTGCGGACTAAAAAGCCAAGTAAGAATAAACATTTCCTTTTCTATCCTTAATTACATTTAAAATACTCTGTTTCAATTATAAAAATATGTCGGAAGAATTAAAATCATTAATCAAAAATCGGGGTATTATTAAAAGTGGAGTAACGCGTCTACAATCATATCTTAATAACACTGAATTAGATATAGATGATTTAGAAATTCGTAGGAGTAAATTAGAACAATATTTTCAATCATTTCAAGAAATCCAATTACAAATTGAACTATTATCAGACAAAGAACAATTAATTAATTTAAATCATGAACAAGAACGTGATCAATTTGACGAGCAATATTTTAAGTGTGCAAAAATAATTAATCAACGAAACCGTTTGTTAAATAATAATTGTAAATTAAATGAAACGAAACTAAATAGTAGATCTAATATAACGTTTCAACAAAAACAAAATTTGTTACCAAAATTAGAAATTAAACCATTTGACGGAAATCCTATTAATTGGCACAGTTTTCACGATACTTTTAAAAATCTAGTTCATGATAATAATGATTTAATTGCAGTTGAAAAATTCTATTTATTACAAAATGCTCTTCAGGGTGAAATTGCCTCTGTTATTTCAAATTTAAATGCTTCCGAAGAAAACTATCAGGTAGCGTGGGATTTAGTAAAAAAACGATGCAATAAACCTCGGCAAATAATTCAAACACATTTATGTCAACTTTTAGAATTACCTGAAATAAGTAGAAACGGTCATTGTAATTTACGATCGTTAGCCGAAAGGGCACAAATGCATGTTAACGCTTTACAATCGTTAAAACAACCCGTAGATCAATGGGACGCTATCCTTGTATTTATTATTATAAAAATTAGATATTCAAACGCGTAAAATATGGGAACGTAGTTTAGAAAACGAAGATATGCCTACATTTAAAGCATTGTTAGAATTTTTAAATAAACAAGCACGAGGTGATGACATCGATTCATCAAAAGACGAAACATATAAAACAATTAAACCTACATTTCATAAAAATTCAAAAATGTTTCGTACTATCGATACAAAACAAAAACACGTATGTCATTCCACTCAAACACGACTTCACTGCCCAATTTGTAATCAATCACATGCAATTTATACATGTAAGCAATTTTTAGAAAACACAGCTCAACAACGGGTAGAAGTTGCAAAGAATGCAAAACTTTGTTTAAATTGTTTAAAAAGTAATCATACAACCTATAATTGTTATTTAGAAGGTTGTAAAAAATGCAAACGTAAACATAACACTCTCTTACATTTTAACACAATTGAAAATAATGCAAGTACCTCTGCAAATATAAGAGAATCATTAACCAGTACAGATTCATTGGAATCTAATCAAACAAACATAAATTTAACAGCATTTTGTCATTCTGAAATACTACTAGGAACAGCATGCGTTAAGATACTAGATAAACAAAAGAAAGAAATTGATTGTCGCATTTTATTAGATTCAGGGTCGCAATCCCACTTTATTACTGAAAATTTAGCAGAACGCTTAGGTTTAAACAAACAAAAAATCAATATGCCATTTTCGGGCTTAGGGCAACATCAAACTTACTCAAATTATACAATCACGGCTACTATTAGATCTAGAATCACATCATTTGAAGCAGAATTAAAATTTGTTGCATTACCATCAATTACGGGTTTATTACCAACTCAACAAATTAAAAGAAGTAACATTAGCATACCACGTAATATAGCTTTAGCAGATAGCAATTTTTATAAGCCAGGTGAAATAGATGCATTAATAGGTAGTGGATTATTTTATCAACTCTTAAGCATAGGTCAAATTAAATTATACGATAATTCTATCATTTTACAAAAAACACTTTTGGGTTGGATCGTAACCGGTCAAGTAAACATAAGTTCTACAATTCCCAAAAACATTACTTTAAATTCAAGTTGTTTATTAAGCACATTAGAAAATCAATTAGTTAAATTTTGGGAAATTGAAAACATTCCTGATAAAATACATTACTCTAACGAGGAATTAGCATGTGAAAATTATTTTACTGCCTCTACTAGAAGAGACACAAATGGAAAATATATCGTACGACTCCCGTTTAATGATAATAAGTTAAAAATTGGTACGTCATATAACATGGCGTTAAAACGTTTTCTTTCTTTAGAGAAACGGTTAAAAGAAAATAAACAGTTACATTTCGAATATAAACAATTTTTAAAGGAATACCTAGATTTAAATCACATGTCAGATATAACAGAAACTGATTGCAAAACAACTGGGTATTACATGCCACACCACGCCATCATAAAACAATCGAGCATTACAACAAAAATCAGAGTTGTTTTTGACGGTTCGGCAAACTCTGAAAATCAAATTTCTTTAAACGATATATTAATGAATGGTCCCACAATTCAAGACAATTTATTTTCAATCATTCTTAGATTTAGAACCCATCGTTATGCATTAACAGCAGACATTGAAAAAATGTTTAGGCAAATAAAGGTTGCAAAACAAGATGCAATCTATCAAAAATTTCTTTGGAGAGAAAATCAAAACAAACCAATAAAAACGTATCAATTAAACACTGTTACTTATGGAACAAAACCAGCTCCTTACTTAGCAGTGCGTTGCTTAAAACAATTATCGATAGACTCAGGGCACAAGTACCCTCTTGCAGCATCAATAATTAATCGCGATTTTTATGTCGACGACGTACTTACGGGTTCCGATACATTAGAAACAGCATTAGAGTTAAAAAATCAATTAATAGATTTATTAAAGTTAGGTGGATTTAATTTGCGTCAGTGGCAATCAAACGAACAATCATTACTTTCAGATTTAAAGGAAACAACAACACAGTATTTATGTTTAAATCATGATGAAACAAAAAAGATTCTTGGAATTCAATGGAATCCTGTATTAGACACAATTAGTTATAACATCAAACCATTCAAAGAAATTAAACGTGTGACAAAAAGAATAATATTATCGGAAGTAACACAACTGTTTGATCCATTAGGGTTATTAGGGCCGATAATAATTAAAGCTAAACTAATGATACAAAAAAATTGGAAATTAAATTTAAATTGGGACGAATCCTTACCACAATCACTTACGTTAGAGTGGTTGAATTTCAAAAATCAACTATTAGATTTAAACACATTTAGTTTAAAACGTAGAAATTAGATAATGCATGTAAACTACAAATTCACGGTTTCTGTGATGCAAGTGAAAATGCTTATGGAGCATGTATCTATTTAAGATCATCAGATGAAGCTAATAATCATAATGTTAGTTTAATTTGCGCAAAATCCCGAGTAGCGCCTTTAAAAACAATTACGCTTCCACGTTTGGAATTATGTGCAGCCAATTTATTAGCACAACTTTATAAAACAGTAGTAGCTGCCCTAAATTTAAAATTTGTTAAGGTAAGATTATGGTCAGATTCAACCATAGTATTAAATTGGATCAAAACATCACCACATATGTTAAAAACCTTTGTAGCAAATCGTATATCGCAAATACAATCAAATACAGATATAAACGATTGGTATCATGTAATGACTCAGGATAATCCAGCAGATTATATTTCGCGTGGCCAGTCGCCTAATTTATTTTTAACAAACACAATTTGGGTTAATGGGCCTAAATGGCTTTCTTATAACGAAGATGATTGGAATTATACGCCATTATCACTCTTACAAGTTATACCAGAGCAACGTACTAAAGTTGTATTAGTAGGTACTCGACAAAAACAGGAACTTTTAGAAAGATTTTCATCTATAACAAGTTTAATTAAATTTGTAGCATATTGTCTTAGGTTAGTAAATAATATAAAATCCGAAAACAAGTTAAAGGGTCCACTGTCTTTTGCAGAATTAGCAAATGCTGAATTACGTATTATTAAATTAATTCAAGCGTATCATTTTGATAGTGAACTACATTCTTTAAATCTAGGAAAATTAGTAAATAAGAAAAGTAGATTGTTATGTTTAAACCCATTTTTAGATAAACACGGAATAATTAGAGTAGGAGGTAGGTTAAAAAATTCGAATTTAAGTTATTCGCAAAAACATCCTATATTATTGCCACCACATAATCATGTAACTAAGTTAATAATACAAAGAGAACATTCTAAAAATTGGCATACAGGTGTTCAAACTACATTAAACTTAACGAGGCAAAAATATTGGCCAATTGATGGTAAAAATTTAACAAAAAACATAATCAGAAAATGCGTTCGTTGTTTTAAAATAAATCCACGTGTACCAAATTATATAATGGGAAATTTGCCCGCAAACAGAATTAATCAGTCGCGTCCATTTGAAAATGTCGGCATTGACTATTGTGGTCCATTTTTTATTAAAGAAAAGAAATTTAGGAATAAAAATAAAATAAAAGCATATGTTGCAGTTTTTGTTTGTTTTACATCAAAGGCTGTACACTTAGAATTAGTTTTAGATTTAACGACCGAGTCATGTATCGCCGCAATCAAACGCTTCTTTGCTCGTAGAGGTAAATCGAAAAATATATATTCCGACAATGGAACAAATTTTGTTGGGGCAAAAAATGAAATAATAAAGGCACAAAACATAATTTTATCAAACGAATTTAACAATAAATTAAATCATTATTTATCAAATGAAGGAATCGTGTGGCACCTTAATCCACCACGCAGTCCTCATTTTGGAGGTCTTTGGGAATCAACAGTAAAATCTTTTAAGCGTCATCTATATCGAACTGTAGGAGTTTGTTTATTTACTTACGAAGAATTAAATACATATATAATTGAAATAGAGGCTATTTTAAATTCCCGTCCATTGACTCCTATTTCCACCGATCCAAACGATTTTACAGCCCTCACTCCAGCTCACTTTCTTATTGGCAAATCATTAAATACTACGCCAGAGGATGACTTGGCTAATACGCCAACAAACAAATTATCAAATTGGCAGCACATTCAACGAATAAAACAACACTTTTGGCTAAGATGGCATAAGGAATACCTCAACCAATTAAATACGCGAAGCAAGTGGCATTTTAACGACCAAAAACAAGTGAAGGTTAACACCTTGGTTTTAATTAAAGAGGAAAACGTCCCACCGCTGCATTGGAAGCTAGGCAGAATTGTTACAATTCATCCAGGAGAAGACAGTGTTATTCGTGTAGTGAGTGTTAAAACACAAAGTGGTGTATACAAACGTGCACTTAAAAACCTATGTCCATTGCCTATTGAAACTGATGGTTAAACATTTACACTGTAATATTATTATTAATGATTTATTATGTTAGCATGTTTAGTACTTTGTTCTATAACTACATTGCATTTACTTATTATAAGCGTGTAAACAAAAATGTACTGTCGGTAGTCTTATATTTTTTATGATGTTACTATCAATATTTTATTTAAACGTTACTCGTTCAAGGTGGCCGGCATGTCAATCAAC
This sequence comes from Aquatica leii, assembly GCA_035610365.1. Taxonomy (NCBI): domain Eukaryota; kingdom Metazoa; phylum Arthropoda; class Insecta; order Coleoptera; family Lampyridae; genus Aquatica; species Aquatica leii. The sequence goes on from CM069432.1 coordinate 57,261,461, forward strand.
ATTAGCATTTCTTAAAATTATAAATTTTAAGAACGCATATTTGTGCTGTTGTAAAGCTACTAACTAGAAAAGGGATGGTGAAATCATCATTCAAACCTTCGTAGAAATTTTTAAGTATAAACCTTCCTGTAACGAATTTAGAAAACTTTAGTCATTGTAAGATCAGCTCCACTACTTGACAGACGTACTAATAAATGTGTAGTTAAAGTTTGCACTTCTTTTTATTGAACTATTTACCTAATACCAACAGTATCGGGTAAAGCGCCGTAAAAGCAAATTACGACGCATTAACAAGCAGGTAAATCATATTTCATTAACTACTTAAAAAAAACATTTGCAAATTTATCTACCAAGAGCAAAAGATTTTATTTAATGCTATTTAAAATATTTAAATTGTTAATTAAACAAATTAATTTAATTTTAAAATATAAGTTATTTGAAGTTCGCGCTTTAAATGTGAATATTACTAAATTAAATATATTTTACATATATAGTGAATGCTTAGTAATAATGTTTTTAAATAATGTTAGCGACTTTAGTAATAGTTATTTATTTAACGACTTCCTGTGTATATTAGGCGTTTTTTTCCCAAGAAGCTATTTTCAAACCCGAGTGAAATATGTCTCAAATCTTCTCAAAACTAGTTTGACGTTTATATTGACAAGTGAGCAAAAACTGTCAAAAATGGTTTGCAATACCAAAAATCAAAATTTATGGCAGCTAAAAATATAAAAAAAACTTAAAATATCTATTTATTATTATTATATTGCAAATCACAATTACGAGTTACCTCAATATTAATTCTATTAAACTAATGGCAACTATCTCAATCACAAAAAAAACACTTTCTTATTTGAAATTAATATCTTAAGTTTTAAATTTGATTTAACTAGTAACAGTTAAAAAAAAATTTGTTATTCTAGTACTGACAAAAATGTGTATAGACAACGATATGAAAAGGTTATTATACTTAACTATCGCTTAGCTTATAATATACGTAAAATAATAAGTTGTTTTTTTTGGCATTAGGACGTAGTCCATGCAGTCAATCATTTATTCTTATATTAATCTATATAATTACAATACACAATAAAACACATTACAATTAAGATGCAAGACATATATCATATTAATAGGACCACAGCCATATACTAACAGAATATTGAAATATAAATCTCTACATTCGACTTCAAATTTTAAACAATTAAAAAACATGTGGTCGATATCTGCCACTACGTTGCATACATCATAAGCATTGGATTGACTCATATCCAGTCTGTTAAGATGAAAAGAAAAACTACCGTGGCCGAACCTTACTGCTTAAATTTTGCTTATAAAACCAGGTATTCACAAATAACACCGGTTTAATAATAAAATATCTTGTAGGGTTGGTGTAAGCGTATTGGTTATACACTGACGCCAATTCTTTATACATTTTAAGGCGTGAAGAACACAAGCCATGCTTAGTTAACTTATCGGCTTTTCGTTTCCTTCTAAGCCTGCATAACCTTTAACCCATAAAAACATGACATGAACTCCTATGCGTTTAAAGTTACATAACATGATTTTGATTTGTAGACCATACCGTTTAGATACCAAATCGCATGGGTGTATAAAATAATTGATGGATGACAAAACACTGCGCGAATCGGACAGAATTACCACTTTTTTAACATTATGCTCAGTTATAAATTGTAACGCTTTTGTAATGGCTAGAGCTTCTGCTGAAAAAATACTTGTATTTTTTGACAGTTTATAAAATTTTTCGATATTTATAGAAGGTGCTGTAAATGCACATCTAGATCTGGTAATACTTTTAGAACCGTCTGTCTCAATATGTAAGTAATTGTCCCAATTAGGCAACTCGCTAATCATAGACTTAATATTATCATACGACCAATTGGTATACTTAGGAAAAATGATGCGGGCTTAAAAAAAATATCAAAAAAGCACTTATTTATTCTAAATGGCAGTGTTTGTGAACGGCTGTAAAGGTTTTTTTCCCCAGTACTTAATAGTTATGTCTACAGTGTTTAGTACAGAACATTTTAATTAACTCGTCATTCTTTAGGAATGATTTTAGTACAAATTTTTCCGCTAACAAGTTCCTTCTCATTGATAAAGGAGTGACACCAGCTTCAGCAAGTAATGGTTGTATCGACGTAGAATGCATAGATCCGAGGCAGATACGTAGCACTTTATTTTGCAGAACATCAAGTTTTTTAAGAACCTTATCATTATCAGATCCGTATAGGATGCAACCATAATCTATTATAGAACGAATATAAGCTTTATAGAATAGTACACTGGTTGTTGGATCTGCGCCCCATCATGTTTTGGTTACCATTTTTAGGAAGTTCAAACCTTTGTTGCATTTAGTAATAATGTAATCTACATGCAGGTTCCAGTTAAGTTTTTTTGTCTAGAACCATACCTAAGTATTTAAAATTGTTTTGACATGGCAAATGTATGTTAGCTATCTGCACAGAATGAATGGTTAAGTTGTGTCGAGTGAAGAAAATAACATTAGATTTATGTGGTGAAATATCAAAGCTGTTGATAAAACAGTATGTTTGAAACTATTTTGTGGCCAAGCTCATGAATTTTTTACAAATCTGTAAGTTTTTGTGTTCTACATAAACACAAAAGTCATCAGCATATTAAATGATTCTGGTGTAAGCTGACTGTATTTAAAAGTCTGATGTGCATATATTGAAAAGCATGGGACTTAAAACTGAACCATGTGATAACCCATTACTCGACATTCTAAAATCTATAAACTTATCATGTTTTATGCAAATATATCTGCTACAATATAAATTGATAACAATGTTAGTAATGTGTGTAGGTATACCAATATTAACCATTTTTTTTGTCAAACTTGGTAAATGGACTGCGTCATATGCAGCTTTTATATCTAAAAATATAGCACCGAGATAAAAGTTTTTAGACAATGCATCTTGTACGTCAGTTACAAATGATGATGCGTTCAAAGGTCTTAAAAACACATGACATTAAAGATATTGGCCTATAAGACTTGGCATCTATGGAGTCTTTATCAGGTTTAAGGATTGGGACAATGATGTACTTTTTCCAAATAGAAATATTTTCCCCGTACATCCACACATTATTAAAAACAGTTTACCAGTAACAGATAAGTTTTGCAGCATGGGATACTTAATTTCATCATAACCAGAGGCACTATTGAATTTATTGTTAATAGCATACAGAAGTTCAGATAATGTAAATGGTTTCGCAAACCTTTATATTTTGACAGACTGTGGGTAGTGCAAAAGTACTAAGAAAATCATTAATCTAGTTGAAATCGTTAACCTTATCTACTTTTTGCGTGCGTTGCATCTTATTCGCTTGTTTCCACAAATCTCTACAACAGGTTTGATAATTTAATTTTGAGCAAAACTCTATCAAACATTTTTTGGCTTTAGTTTAAACGGTAATTTAGTTATAGCCATGTTTTTGGCATTCAACGTAATTACTTATATTGGATTGTTGTTTATATACCACTAGTCCTTCTTTGCGTTTTTTATGGATTAGATAGTAACCCGCAAATTTCTTTCTTAAGTTCTTTGCTATCAATTTTTTTTAACTCATCTAAATTATCACGATTAGTAATCATATTGGTAAAAAATTTAACAAAAACATCAATGAAATTAGAATCTTCTGATAATACGTTAGTGTGAAATTAAAGGGATTAGGTTGCAAAGGTAAGGAAGGTCCTTGAGTGAAAGGAAACATAGGAAGTACCATTGGCGATTGTGGGCTCGGGGAGTGGTTTTTCCGACTGACTCTGTTGTGTCGTTGACACTTTCGCTGTTTTATGACTGGACAAAAGCAATGGGGTTACTGTACTTTTATTACTAACTTTCCTAGGTAACGAAAGAAACTCAGGTAAATTTTGCCTAGTCAAAGTATTGAATTGTTGGCGTCTTTTAGTGTCAATTCTTGTACGTAAGAATAGATTGTTTGGGTCTAATGTTAAGTCTTTGAAATACCTTAACTTTGTCACATTTGCTTGAGGAGGAGAAGAATCAATTGCTTTAGAAAAATTGTTTAAAACACTATTTTTGTTATTCAATGCGACGTTTGCATATGATTTGTTGGAATATTTACACGCATCCTCAAAGGAGAGGTCATTATCAAACGTAATTTTTTTAATTAGTTTTTGTTTTAAAAACATAGGGCATTTGGCTATAATTAGATTTATGGTTGGAATTTTTGTAATACATTCAATAAGTATCTCGATCGTTGCAAGTGTGATGTTCGATTTTATCTTTTCCACAGTTGATACATAATGATATACTAGAATTGCGTTGATTTGCTGTATAACCATATTTTAAACATTTATAACATTGCGTAACTTTACCGTAAAATGGTTCGACTTCAAATATGCAACTATTTCCTTCAAACGATATAACAGATTGTTTAGGAACAAACTCGACCTTTTTATTGCGCACGAGATTGCGTTGCATTATTTGTATTTTTAATACGTTAATTTTGGAAATTATATTGTCTTTTATCCACATTAAAAAATGTATCTATACCTTACACTAAACATTTTTTAATTAACAAATGATTTGGGATAAACGTATTAAGATTTTTCGAGGCGAGACTCGAATATATAATCATATCACTGGCGTTTTGAATAGTTTTTAAAAACACTTTCACTTTATTCATCCTGCTTTCCTAATTGAAACAATATTTTTGAAACGCAGTTTTTTTATGTAGAATCATTAATGGGCGAAGTTTACCTATTTTTTCCACTAAGACATAACTGTTATTAAGATTGTAGTTATCTAAAGTAGTGTTAAACATTTTTGGCTGGTTTTTGTTAGAGATGGTTATGTTGTTCATCGGTAGCTAATGAGCCATCGGTGTATCGCTCATTTCAACTTCATATAAGCGTCTTTGTAGAAAGAGCCTCCATTTCCCTTAACCCGCTTGGGGCTAGGGTTACGCCAGATATTTTGAAAACACTTAACCGAAGTAGTATTTTTTAATAGTAATAAAATAGATTATTATTACTAAACAACTTTTGCCGAAATTAAAATTATAACTGAACTTACACGAAAGAGAGCACGTGTGTTCACTATAACCGTCGCACTTTGAATGAAATAGGTTGTGAAGTAGCACTTTTTTAACTACAGGTTTAAAATAATTCATTATTAACTACTTGGTAACATTTTCTGATAATTCTATAACAGTTTGAAATAAAAAAGTTTAGAAAGTTGTTAACTAAGGGCAAGAGATTTTATTTAATGCTGTTTTAATAATTTTATTTCGTGTTTCCCCAATTCATCCGAGCAAGAAAGCAAACTATCGTGTAAGTTCAGTGTTTTGTAGCGTTCAGATTACATTTGATAATTTTAATTTTGTCAATTTTAGTTGCCTAAAGTGCATTTAATAATCTTAACTTTTCTTAACTTATCTATAATAAAAAGGTTTAGAAACGGGAATAGTAACGTAAAAACTAATCTTGCGGCCAATAATGTAATAATAAGTAAAATAGCATTTAACAAATGATATTCACCCAATTCTAGAGAAGTTTGGCAACATGTCACCTGAGTGGAAAATTACTTGTTTAAGTAATTAATATATATTTTGAATTTTGATTGAAAACTGACTGCAAAACTATAAATGTTGACGTCGTTTTAAAGTAGTAGTTCTATTAGATTTAAGTTAACGAAATTAGTTTTATTTAAAAATACATAATTCTGTATTATATTTTTATGTCCTTTTAATTTAAGAAATATACCAAATGTTTTCATACAAGCTTTAATTTTATTTCTACCATGTGTTACCATGCCATATAGTCTAATTAGATACAATCATGTAAATAAAAGTAAATTTGTATTTAAAATTAACGTTCTATTGATCTAGATGCACCTTCGTAGAAACCGCTTGAGACTTTCGTAAACTCTGTAACCTTGTTCAGTCAAAAACAGCACTGGCATATGAATGCTCCATTTGGGTAAAATTGTCTTTGCATGCATCAACCTTTTTTAAAACACTTTAGCATGTTTGCCATTTCCATATTTATGCTTACAGTCACATTTATGTAATTAACGAGGTAACTAGTGACTGAGTTACGCAGTGACATGTAACACATATTTTTGTTTTATCACGACGGTTCTAACAACTAATAGTTTACTTTAAAGAAGTAAATAATAGGCTTAATTTCTAAAACAGTTAAGTTGAAAAACTATGTTACCAAGAATTTTCTGTTTATTTTGAATAGTACTATTAATCGATATAATATCAAAACACAGTATAAATAATAATAAACGCGTATGTTTACGTAACTTATATATCCATTATAAAACAAATATTACATTAATTCACTTTATTTTAAGTTTTCTATCATTATAAAAAGATGCTTCTACCGCAATTAACAGCTAATTAATCAATTAGATAACCATTCAAAAATGATGCTCATTAGCCGGAAAAGGCAGTGTCCTTTGATCCGGATGGGACGTATTGAACGCGTCCATTATTTTAAATTGTTTTGCCGTGTCCATCTATAGAATTGTACACATCGGATGTCGACATTTCGCTTCAGTTCGCTAAATTAATTCGATACATACGCTACGTACGGATGATGTCCTCCGGATTGTCAAGAAGTATACTGACTTGCAATGGTTGACATTTTGATTATCTATTTACGAATATGAGTGTTTACACATATTTCACATATTTGTAATAAAATAAATATACTGCTGATGCCGCATTAAATAATATACCGTATGTGCTCCTTCGACTTGCAGTACAACGATTTCTCATCTTAAAATAATTATCAATTGTATTTTCTAACGACTTCAAATAAAAACTATTATATTATATATATAATAATTATTAGATTTTGAGTAATTCACAAAATGTAAATAAAAAACTATAATAAAAATTAAAAATCGGCACATGCATTACCTTTCGTTTAAAAAAATTAAGTAATATGCGATCTTTAGTAATCATCTATCTTAAATGTATTGAATGCAATAAAGTGTAAGTTACTTTTAGGATTGGTCGACGTTAAGAAATCAACAGAATAGAAAAAATTAGATCCATCACTGCTTACGTAGTACATAGTAAGACAAATTAAACGAAAATGTCAAAATATGTATAACCTGTAAGTATAATTTAATACAAAAACATTAAAAGGAAGTAGACAAAAAAAAACTAAACACTTCGAAACAAGACAAAAAAGAGTTATACATACAATGACTAAACAGTTAAAGATAGAACTAAATAAAATAAATAATCTAAGAAAAAATAACTAATGCACTAGCAACAAAATTGAAAAGCTAAAATTTTAGCTGTAGTTAGAGAGTATATAATTATAATCGTCAGTATAAGTCGGAGGTTAAAATACCAGTAGCATATTATAACTCAAAAGCAGATCCTATAAACAGATCGACACGACAAAAGAAAATTGTCAAAATTACTTGTCAATCACAATCATAAAGGTGAGGATGAAAATTACAGATTGATTAATACTAAAAACGCTTACTTAACGAATTCGGTAAGATAAATTAGATATAGAAAAAAGTTCCCTGATAGCTTCTTAGAAGAAAATGTTCTGAAAAATCGAAATCTGCGTTAATGACAACTTTGTGTCCGCAAAATTAAAACCAAATCTTAACAGTTATCTTTGACTTAAGGTCCCGCCAGCTCGGTATCATTATTTAAAAGACCAATAACCAATTTAGAACTGATCGTAAAAACAAAATTTTGTCGTTAAATACGTGTTTTACCATAGCACAATAACGGAATAATTAAAGTGTTACCAGATCAAAATCAACAGAACCGTTTTAACAAAAGAATCGGAGACATTCCACTTCAGTAATCTTCATCATATGACCATAATTATACATACACAAAATATTTCATAAAAGCCGAGATGAAGATCTTTAACCAAACTTTAGATCAGAAGTGGTCAACCCAAATGATCTTACGGACCACTTTAGAAATGCATCATAACTCTGCGGGCCGCAATGTCTGCCATATATTTAAAAGAATATTATTTTAAAATCAATAATATTTTCTCAAAACTTCGATAGTTAGTTTTTGATTGTATCGATGCACAAATAATGTATTTTTTTAATACGTTAGTTTTGGCCATTATAAAATAAATATATTTTGTAAAATTGTGATGAATCTCGCGGACCAGAACGACGTTAAAAGATTTAGCCGTTTTAGATAATATATTCGTACAGAATCAGACCATCTTTTGAGTCTGAAAAAAGCACTGTCAAAAATAGAAAATCTTGTACAGTAGCATTCGTAAAACAAATTTAAACAAAACTTTAAAAATTTGAAATTTTTTTTATAACCCGTGTCATTCGTGGGATAGCCAAACTATTTAACAAAAGCAATAATATAAATGCCATCAAGAGCAATTTTAAAAAGAAATTGAAATCATGTCACATTGCATCTACTTGTTTTACATAAGTTTCTGTAATAAATGTAAATATAGTCTACAAAAAAACAATTAGACAGTAGGTTACCAAGTTTTTTTGTAAAAAATAAGAAAAGATAAAATTTAGATTCAATTTAAATTAAAACTTCGATTTGAGCGACAAATTTTTATTACGTAATAACCTAATAGCGAATCAAATTATTAAAATAAGACAGTAAAATCTTAATCTTTACAGTGCAATAATATAAAATAAGATAACGTCATAGTTAATCTTTATAAGTCGATAATACAAGCTGTAAAAATTCCATAGACGTTTCATATTAAGATTAGAGCATAATAAAATTTGCGGTAATTTATTCTATTTATTTTTCGTTACATAAGTTTAAACGCTAATGTTTTCTTTCAATTATTATTAACGTACAATACGTCACCACGCGATAAATCACAGTTCAGTTGTTGTTCGCTTTTCTTCGTTCTTACAACTATTACCCATTTTTAAGACGAATACGAATTGAAAATCACTAAAACTCTACTCTATGTTAAAACAACGTTTTACTTTAATCTTCTAGAGTGCGTAACAATGTGTAAAGCAGATTTGAGATGAATATAAAATAAAATGTATTGCATATGCAGATGCTTTATAAATAATCAATACTTACATTATTTTAATATTTACATAACATATGTATGCCCATTTCCATACGAATAATTAATGAGTCAGTAATATACTAATGTGTGTACATTTTTGTACAATTTTAGTATCTTGTTAAGTGTAACTCTGTAACTAGGTATACAGTTATGGTAAAAAAACTCAATTTTAAGTTTTGTGTTTCTAAGAATACAAAATTGTCAACCCGTAAAATTTAAGGTATTAGTTCAATTATTTCAATTATTTTTTTAGTTTATATCCCAAAATTTTTAAGTATACGTATAACGTTATTTGACACCTATTAAACCTAATTTAAACATATTTCTGCTTAATATACATACCCATATATATGTATATATATATACTACTTTGTAACAGTGTACATTTGATTTTTTGAATCAATAAAAAATACAAATGCCAGTAAACAAATTTAATAATTTTGATTTCAAAATAAAGTTAAATAACAAAATTACTAAAACCATAGTATTTTACATTCAATAAATCAGTTATAAGCTACATTGATACAAAGTTGTATATACTATATATCAAAGTAATACTAAAATTTATTCGTGTATTCTAGGATAGAATCAATTCAGATTGGCAAACTAGCAAATAGTCAACATTCACAAATTCAACAGATAATATGTTAAAGCAATAAACAGAAAAGCCTTTACTATGCACTAATTTCCATAAAATATTAAACATTTCACGCGATATAATAGTACTGTTAAATATGTAGATATTATTTGCAAACTAAAGAACTTATCTAGTATAACTCTACAGATAATTTAAGTTTACACAGAATCTAATTCTTAACACGTATAACAACAAAAGCTTTTTCTCATTAGTTGGTCACGGATGATCATGAAACTTAAATTAAGAATAACAATTATAGTGGTTTTCATAAAAGTAGAGGAAGTTGCCGATGAATAAATTGAATAAAAATTATTTTTGAACGTTTCCTAAATTGAAATTAAACTACGAAAAACATTGATTGCTAGTAAACTTCATTTTGTTAGAATTTTTGTTATAGATGAATTTAATTGGTGCTGTATTATAAACTAAGGTTAAAAAGTGTATTATTACAGCCTAAGCGACAAGATCATATATGTAGAAATATGTCGTGTAAACTATAATAATTTTCTCAACCGAACCTTGGTTTATATAGGGTGTATCTGAAATACGACTCAAGGAGTAATTTCCTTGCAAATAAAAATAAAAAGAAAATTTTTCTTTTAAAGATTTGGTCTAAAGTGGTCCAGTTTTGCGATATTTGTTTTTAAGCCGGTCCTGACTATCTAAACAAAAGGAAATTGTTTGTTGATTGTAACTATGCGGTAAATGATTGGTGTAAATGCTGTAAAATATGTGAAACGTATTGATGTATTGTGTTAATTATTGTTTTCATTAATTTTCCATAATCTACAAAATCAATTGTTAATAAAATAATTAAAGCAGATCGTAATGTTTGTTTCTTAGCATTATTACTGAGGTAGCTTAACAAAATGTATTTTGTGCACACAATTACGTTTATCTGTGCTTGTAACCAAAACAAGAATTTAGATAATTAAATCCTAAATTCACCTTTCTTAGAAGTGAGTTCGATAATCTGATTTATTTATGTCTTGATTTTTTAACGAATATTTTTAGTTGATGCTAAGTGATTCGTGTAAACGTACTCGTATTTCATAATGTTTAATTTAAATTTTCTTTATTATCTACAACAGTGATACTGTTTTAATGTACGGTGAGTGTAATTATAACCTCCACGTCACACTTAGATTGTGGGTTAAGGATATACTTTATTTTGGCGTGTGTGTAACGATTAGAAAAACTGGAGGTGTTCCTCCTACCTACAAAGGCCGTGGTCGAAACAAAAACACCTCATGTATAGCAACAAAAACAGAATAAATATTTTCAATAAAATCAAAACTTGAATATTTGTTTTTCTTCAATGTATGTGCGGATAAAATTGTAAAAAATCGGACTAGAGAAATAGCACTAGAGAAATAGGCCGCGCAGCTAATGTGTCCTATAGTATGTTACATCGGGTTTTAAGGAATTATTCTTTGTACCTTTACCATGTCCAACAAGTCCAACAGTTAACCGACGTTGATTTTGAACCGGGACTTCAGTTTTGTGAATGATTGCAGCAATAAGAAGCTTTTGACCCTGACCTTAGTGCCAAAATATTATTTTCTGATGAGTGTTGTTTTACATAAAATGCAGTGCTGAATTTTCCCAACACGCATGTTTGGAATGAAGAAAGCCCTCATGAAATTCAACAAGGTAACTTTCGGTGGCGGTTTTCTATTAATGTTTGGGCGAGTATTTTATAAAATAGTTTAATTGGACCTCCATTCATTCAAATCGAATTAAGGCGCCCTTCTTATGTGGGGAAGAAAAAGACACAACTAATTCAGTTAATAGCGAGGTTTCGTGTTCGCGATGAACACTTCATCAGGTTCGCTCCACTGCGTCGCAATTAGCTAAATAAGTTGCTCCTTTTTCTTCCTCCTATAACCAGAGATCATTAATTTGATCATAACAATCCGAAGTTCATTACCAGGAGGCAAACCGTTCTATTTAATTAGACTGTACATTTTACCGGAAAGACTTACAGGCGACTTGTATTTTTACAAGAAACTTTTGCGCAAGAATTTGATTACTTACCAAGGGGTAAGTTGGCAGAACATTGTGGTTTATGCACCATAGAGCTTCTCCGCATGTAAGTCTGCTATTTCTTAAATATAATTTATACGGGTAGATAATTTGAAACTTTGCTGTTTAAAGGTAAATTGAAAGAATGTGCGTAAATAAATATAACTGCTTATTTTTGTTTTTTTTTATAATCTGGTTTCATTAACGGTTTTCGAAGAAATATTAAAATACACAAACAGCTCAGTAGTGGGCACTTTAGACTGTACATGTGGTTTTAGAAAAAACAAAAAATTATTTACAGGCACTGTGTTCTGATTATCATTCTCATCATCTAATAATTCTATCACCATAATGTACAATTTAAACGCGTCATTTTGCCTATGTTCATTAAAATAGCAAATATATCTAGTAACACCATTTTAAGGCGATAGAATTACCAGCAACTTAGCCCTAGAGGGCGTTGGTCGCTATTTAAAAAGCCACGAACGTGTTAATAGAATATTTCGGTTTTGCTAGAAAAAAATAAAAGTCTACGGGAGCTAACTATTAAAAAGTTAAGAATTGCTGCTGTAGATTATCATTTTCTTTGTATTCTTATTATATTTGAAGATTCCGGATGATTTTTTCTTCGTTTTTTCCATCTCAGCCGGTCTGCTGCAATTACTTTTAATTATTTTATAGTCTTTCCTTTTATTTTTTCTATTTTGTCCTCTTTTTAGACCTTCCTAATTGTTTTTCCTACTGTGCCCATTTCTAATATCGCCGTACTATTTTAAATGCTTTCTTTCTGTTTTTATTGTAATTATTTTTATTGTTTTCTTATCTCTTCAGTTTACAAACGTCTTTGTTTTTTTCAGTCTTTCAAGTTGCGATGACGACGTTTTGTGGTTTATGTTAATATTGGCATTACTAAGTGTTCTATAGTTTTATTAATTTTTATATATTATTATCTCATTTAGATTTTTGTCTTTGTTATTACACTTCCTAAATATTCGTATGCTGTTACATTTCCTAGTTTTTCTTCTTCGATGTATATTTCTATTCTTTTATCTTGTTTTGTTTTTTGTTTTTTTTTACGTATTTCCATTCCAAGCTTTTCTTTTGTGTTCCATATTTTGACCCCTGTTACGTCAAAACACCCTCCGCCAGAGTTAACTATGCTTAATAGTTTTACGATTCCAGGTTTTAATGAAAAATTTTGTTTGCTATTCATGATTTTGTATGCGAAATCTACCTGCTGTTATTTTGCCTTTAAGTACTTGTTAGGTGTGTTGCCGGTACTAACGGCGTTGCTATATTTCTAGTAATATAAATTTTGTGCATTACTAGTAAATAATCAAGTAATGTTTGTGCTATTATATGTTCATGTTAGACAATTAATTAAAATTTCTTAAATTTAAATCCATTATATTTGTTTGTTTTAATTATAATTATCTTTCACAGTTTTAAGTACTTAATACTCTCTGCATTTAAACTGTTGTGTGTTTTGATTGATATGTAACATTTGTGTCTTGTTGATTATGTTGTAAATCTGAATGGTGGACACCTATTCTGGTGTTTAATGTGAAAGTGTCCTGGCGCCCAAGGTTTCTATTATTTTGCTTGTTTTTTTGTATGGTTCGTTATACTAGATCCTTTCGGATTTAGATTAAAGACATAGTTTTAGTCTGGCATTTATCGTATTTTTTCTTTCTCCTACTCACCCCACTCTCCGGCGGTCGTGAGTACCCTGGCATACGGTTTGTCAGCTTTTGTTCGCGTTGAACAAGTTTTTAGCGTAACAACCTGAAGAATTTCCCAACACTTCTAAACCTGTAATTTCCAAATTTATTTAGTGTATACGCTAAATAACTTAATTTCTAGCACCTTCCGTAACGTAGTTCACACCTGATTGTTGTTTTAAGAAAATCGCAGTTTTTTTAAAGGTTATCGTGAGCCGCGTTCGCTTATTCACAAGTTCACTGGATTGGTAGGCCGCATTCAACAGATCAACTACCACAACTGTACAGATGTATTGTAATCAATGCATTTTGGTTTATAGACTAAAATTAATATTAATTGTGTTCCAATCAATAACGCTTTAAATTCAACGCTGAGACTTTCAGCCACCGGGGTTGTTACACCACTGTCTTGCTTTGTCTGATTGCTATCCTGTAATAATTATTTTCCCCTCTACACATTAGAAAAGATAAACAGTAGAAAAAATAGTTAAAATTGGTTACCCTCGTATTTTTGCAGACACGTACAATTGCAGGTATCAATAGAACAAAAAAGTAATCTGAGCCCTATTCTATTTGTTATATATGTAAACAACTTTCTAAAGCAAATAACGTGTAGTGAAATGATAATGTATGCAGATGTAACATCAGTTATGGTATCTGCACTATCACTTACACAACTCCAAATTAAGGTTAATAAAGCGCTAAGTGAATTTAATGAGTAGTGTAACAAAAATACATTAACTTTAGATATAAATAATCTCTCAACTAAAAGACCTAATATTGACAATTTAAATCTTAACATTAGGTACTGTGCATTTCGTTGCAAAAATTTATATATATATTCTGAATCAAATTATTGCGCTTGTGAACCCAATATTAATACACTTAAATGATGTAATAGTATATTATATATCAAGGTTGAGAAGTGCATCATTATAACCTAAGCGATAGATTATATCGCGAGACGCGAAGCGTCGAGGGATATAAATCGCGCAGGTTATAATGAACTTCTCAACCGTGTTATATATACAATTTTTTCCACTACTAGAATTATTAAAACCTTTCTACCTGTTAATAAATTAAATTTAAAATTTAAGATATTAATTTTAAATTAAAAATCAAGTCAGTAATTCTGACAGTTGTCATTAGTTTAATAGAATTAATTTTGACGTAATTCTTAATTGTGATTTAAAACACAAAAATAAACAGATAACGTAAGTTTTTATTGCTAAAGTTGTTTAAATTGTTCAAAAACATTATTATTTTAAGTATTGATTATATCTAAAACATATTTAACTCAATAATATTCACATTTAATAAAGCGCGAACTTCAAATAACTTACTTTTTAAAATCAAATTAATTTATTAATTGAGCGATTTGAAAACTTAAATTAGCATTAAATAAAATCTCTTGCTCTTGGTACGCAGTTTGGTAAACTTTTTTTCTTTGAAACTGTTGTAGTATTATCAGAAAATGTAAATATGTTCATTATTAACTACTAGTTAATAATGAAATATTATTTACCTGCGCTTAAAAAAGTACAACTTCACGGCCTTCTATTATACGTAATAATGCAAGCGTATACAACTAGTAGTGGAAAAAATATTGTTATTGTGCTTTCATTTTCAAAATTTTCTAAAACATCAAAATTTATATTTTTTAAAATAACCGCCAAGTTTAAAACTACACACATTGTTTAGAATTTTTAATTGGCTGTTTTTGTAATCAAATTTATTAGCGATGTAAAACCAATTCTGATTTCATTTATTGCGATAAATTCACCCTAAAAACTTTTCTATTTTGCAATTATTCAAGATGTTTGTTATTATTAATTTTCCAACGGCTACATTCCATACGTGTAGATTAGAGAAACCCAATTGAACCGTATAGGTAAATTTAATTTTTTGATTTAAAAAAAACATTAAGCAAACAAATTACGCTGCGATTATATGAACATTAGTTAATCAAATGGATTTTGTTCTATTCACAAAAAAAAACATCGATATAAAAGCCTAATTTCCAGGCATTAACTTTATTACCGTAATGTATTATACTAAGTAAAAACTTCCATTACTTAATATACTTTCAAAATGATTTATACAAAAGTAATAACTGTTATATTAGTTTTAAATTATTTTGTGATTAACTTACTTTAAAAAACATAAACGTTTTCTAAGGTTTGCATCATATTCGTTTTTAATGTTTTTCTGTAATCGAGAAAAGGTTACATAGTACGGCCGAATCAATGTAAAAAATTCGTTGCCCGAATACATATATTTTTAGTTATTATTAATTGATACGCTTTACGGCTGAGTTGCAACTAATCAATTAATAAACTAAACTAACATAAATTTGCATTTATAAAATAACGTATAGATATTATTTTAATACAAAAATGCATATATGTATATTAATAAAAATAAAAATGTAATGCTTTTAAATGTGTAATCGATTAGAAAATTAAATTATTCATCCAAGATTATAATACATTATAACATAGAAACTACCTCGCACGGTCTTACGTCATCTTCAAACTAAATTGCGAACTCATGCGTGTAAAAACTGAAATCATTCTGTAGAAGAATATAAAACACAAAATAGAATCTTCCAAAACGTGTATTTAGTTTAAGAAATATGTTTATCATACAGTCTTTACTTACGCACACAAACGAATTCTAAAGAAACTGCCTTCAGTAATAATTAAAAGAGCAGATTATATGCACAATAAAAATGAATTAAAATATGCATTAAAATGGAAATATGTATATGCAAAAGCAGATTTATCCAAAATTAACTATTTTAGTTTAAAATTAACTGAACATTTTTATTAAAGTGTACATACTTTAATTAATTATGTTTAAAACAGTAAATCAGATATTTTCCTAAAGTTAACATGTGAAAAATTATGACGTCTGTCGTTTAGTATAGCTTTACACGCCGAAAACGTTCTTTCAACATACACAGAAACGGTTACACCGAGAACAGTTTTAATAATAAGAATACAATTAAACCACTAACTCAACTAATATAGAAAAAAAATGTGTGTAATGTTATATACAATTGCAGACATTTATCCTTTTTAATTAATTGTTAACTTTTTTTGTAGTTTTAAAAAATGACAGTCAAATTAATGAAAAATTAACTATAACTTATAAGCTGTAATTAAAATTTCACTTTTTGTGTTTAATTTGCATTTATCAATAAAAAAAATGGCAACTTTGGCAGTTATTTTGTAGTATAAATAGGAATGTTTATAACACCTACTACACACCTCACCTCTAGTTTTAGTAATGATTAGTAATGTTTGATGGCGCTTGCCTTACCTTAAAGACATCAATTCAAACTGATGGTTATTAGAACCTTATCGGCCACATAATGGCAAGGTTAATGCAACTAACGGACTTGTTAGTGCCTACTTGTAAGTTGTAAGAAGCTTGAATTTTTAAAAACATAAATTAACAAAAAGTAGACACAAACAAGCAAATTAAGTAAAATAGAGAAAAAATAAAAGTACACTAAAAAGACAAAATATATCTATTTTTAAAACGCACATGTTCTAAAACGTTTTTAAATTGGATCTGCCTTAAATTTTATTACTAAGGGAAAAAAGTTTTTTGATAATTTAAAAATTCATTGAAGCAAATATGGTTTAAGTTGATATTAGAAATAATTCAAAATTCTATCAAATATTTAAAAAAAAAGAATTCTAGTTGTGATATAACCAGTATATGCGTAATCATTTTTTAAAGTAAGTAAACTTAGATGTAAAAAAAAGCAATTTAGATAACAAGCATCAAAAGTGAAGCATATCATAACGAACATTAATGCGGCTAACTGAATCTGTTAAATTTGAAATTCGAATGTTTTGCCTAGTACCAACTCCTAAATATAATGCGGCGGGTCAGACCGGCTGTTGACGGGGCGGCTAATATCTAATATTTGAATTTATAGGGAAAAAATGTCAATAAATTTTACAACTTTTAAAGAGGTTATCTACCAGACACACCGTACTGCTTAAATAATAATTGACTTTCGACTTTCTACTTTGCCACTCTAGAGGTTTTTTCGCCATTACATAACTACACGAATAAACGAATATTGGCGTTTTCAATAAAGGCAACCCAAAAACTTTTAGTTTATAGATTTTATTTTAATTTTCTTTATAATAGTAAATGTTGTCATTTCTGGTACAATTTTAAACATTTTCTACTAAAAAACCAAATGATATACAATGCAATAATTCCAAACTCGTCGGTGACTATGTAGGTATAATATCAACATTGAAATTGAATATAATAATGTTCTCAGTAGTGATAGAAACACAGGTTCTTTTTATGAAGCGTGACAGTAGTGTCCGCTCCAAAAAAATACCACTCCAGAATAACGTTACTTCGTAAGGTATTTATAATCCGACTGTTGTCGCTGTCGTGCGCTATCAAAAAAAGTTTTCGTCTTTGGTATCTTCCTTCGAATCGTTTTGGCGGAGGAAATATACTCAATTGATTTTAGAAGCGCGTTGCGCTCCGGAAAATACTGCGACAATATCGCGTTATCAAAATAACAACCTATCCTAGTTCTCAGAGGTTTCTCTTACCGATTTAGAAATTTCCATGCTGTTTATCATTATCTTGAACACAGTGTATATGTTTCAGGTGTATATATTGCAATTGCATCTCCCTCGCATACATTTGTATTTCTACACTACATACATAAAATTAAAAAAATGCTTGAAAGGTTTTTAACAAAAAATCATTTAATATCAAGGTTTACAATTTCCAAAAACTTTGAATGCATCTAGGTATAATTTTAAACTAAACATATGAAGTGAAAATTATAATAGAACATCCTTCGTAGCTTTTATAGATATATAGTAAGCAAGTTGTTGGAATAACAATAATAATTATCACATGAAAATAATTACTTTCTCAATTTTTACTAATAGTAGAAAAGCTGCTATCGTTTAAGTAAAATTCTACTTTATAGATTTAAAAACATTTAAATGTCAGTACAGTAGATGAAATTTAAATAAGAAGAAAAAAGTTCACAATTTGTACTAAATGAAAACACACAATTCGTTTAGAAGTCATTCATAAAATCGCAAGATTTTAATTGCAGTTACTGCATTACTTTTACATAATTAAAGAACAACTAATTTACAAAGTCGTTACATAAATGTTGAATACATTAATAAATCAATGTTAATTTTGAAGTATTATATAAAATGTACATAAAACATTAAATTATACTAGGTAGCGCAATGGCAATATTTACAATATAAAATTAGATTAATCTTAATATACATATTAAACAAATAATTTAATTACGTTCTGCATTTAAATTATGCATTAATGCTTGTTAAGAAAAATAAAGTTTAATGCAACATATCCTTCATGTAAACACGTCTGTTGGTTAGCTGTATATACTAGCAAGTTCCCATTGCATAATAAACTTCAATTAAAAAGCTCCAAAACCACATTACCCATCGTAATTTTCAACAAAGAAATGCAAAACCAATTTCCCATAAACAGTTGCTCACGCATCTTTAATAATGGTTTCTGCGAGGTTTCTGCAATAAATTATGCAAACAAATTTTCGATCTTGTCTACTACAATTAGGATTATGCCGTGTTTTATCCAAATACATATTTTGAATTTTGCGGTTGTAATATAAACTATCTAACTAACAACTTCATAGTTTTATATATATGGATATTACTGTCACGTAGGAGCTCCTATTCTACGCGATGGTAATTAGCCTTAGTTTCACATATCAATCTACTTCCAAATCAGATAAAAGTATAACAATTTGTTTTATATAATTGTAGCAACTACATTATAGTATTCCAGTTGCTGAAAAGTCTAAATAATACAAAACAGCTCTTTACTAGTCTCTAATGATTTTGTAGTTGTCTAAACAAATGTTTAACCCAGCGTAGTACAATCAAAAGTATAATGAAATTCGCGGTTTTAATATTTATTATTTAACTAACAACTTCCTTTCCTACAAGCAGATATTACTCGTACGTAGCTGCGATTCTACAGAATGACGTTTAGCCTCAGATTGACATAGAAAACATTAACATCACACTACAGGGAACACAGTAAGAAGTAGTAGATCAACATATACATCTAGTGTAAACTATACGTGCTGACAGAAGAATGCAGACGGAATAAATAAACAAAAGAATAAGAATAGCAATCAGAGTCTTGAATCAATGTGTCATCCCAGTATTGAAGTACTACGTCAGTTAAATCGATTAATTATTATGAGATAACTACAACAAACTACATGCTCTTTACATTTAATAGTACCGTTTGAACGTAAATAATTGTTACCTTTTTTAATTAGAAAGAACGCCCAACATCTTAGTTACAACGATAACTTTGTATACTAGCTGCATGTCTGTTTTGCGCGAGTTAGTATGCGCGCATTACCACGCGGTGGCTGGCAGTTTTAACACAAAAAAAAATAAATAAAAAGCCTAAACATGGAGATCACCTTAAAACACTGCTAAACAAGTAACATAGTAGGTAATAATATTATAAAAAAATCAAACAAAGCCAACTCAAAAATTTAAAAATATCAAGTTTGAACAATTAGTCAGTAGGCAAGACAAATTTTAGCGAACAATCTTAGCACTATACCGGTCTTGATCTTAGCACAATCCCATCTTTACCGGAATGCACTTCACTAACCCGTCCGAGTTTCAATTTAAGGGAGACACATTGTCTTTTTTTATAAGAACGAGATCATATTTTTCTTTAATTCTCCATGGTTAAGTTTCCACTTCGTTTTTTGTTGTAATTGGGACACGTATTCCTTGCTTTACCGCTTCCAACTATGTTGTAACAATTACTGGAGACGTTGGTATGAAGACAAATGAGTTATCGGCTGTTCAGACAGATCTAAATCTGGCATAGCGGTCGATATTCTTCCGATCAAAAAGTGCGAAGCGGTTAGGGGTTGAAAATCGTGCGGATCAGTGGACAAAGGTGTCAGAAGGCGAAAGTTTAAAATAGACTCTATTTAGGCGATTAACGTATACAGTTCTTCAAAAGTCAACAAAGCACTACCTAACACCCTTCTTAGATGACACTTAACACTTTTAACCCCTGCTTCATACAGTGCCCCAAAGTGGGGTGAATGTGGTGGTATAAAATGCCAATCTATTCCGTATTTATTTGAAGCAAGTGTTATGTCTTTATGGTTATGTTTTAAAAATTTGTAAAATTCGGCCATTTTAGAATTGGCACCCACGAAGGTTGTGCAGTTATCAGAATAAATTTTTAAGGGCATGCCCCGGCGCGCACTAAATCTTTTTAAAGCGAGAATGAAAGCATCACTGGTTAAATCGGTTTCCAGTTCCAAATGCATGGCCTTAGTTACTAGACAAACAAACAGGCAAATATAACATTTAAAATTTTGCTACCTCAGCCTTTTCGATCCTTAAGCATTAAAGGGCCTGCATAATCAGTGCCTACAGTTGCAAAAGAAAAGTTAGGCTTTAATCTATCTTTTGGTAAATTACCCATTATAGGACCTATCAGTTTAGGAGCAGATCTAAAGCACTGCATGCACAAATGCACTACTTATCTGCATAAATTTCTTCCCGAAGTAGGCCAAAAATGTTCACGTATACTAGCAAGCAGAAGCTGCGGACCGGCATGCAACAATCTTTTGTGTTCGCGCTCTAGCAATAATCTGGAAAACAAATGACTGCCAGAAATTAGCAACAAATGCTTCTTACCAAAGTTAAAGTTATAATTAAATAATCGACCATCTACACGTATTAAGCCATTGCAACCCAAAAAAAGCGAGAGACTTGCAACCTTATCGTTTTAAAGGTTTTTCTTGCGATTGTGCTACTTTAGTCAAACAAACAAGAGAATTGCTAATTTCACTGTGAGTTGAAGCACCAACTACTTTGGACTGTAAATTTAAACAGTTGTGCATAAACCTCAAACAGAGCGCGATTATTCTTTCCAATTTACTCAAATTGGAATCTATCAGATAGGAAATATTCGACTTGTAAGATATTTAAATTACTAACAACCATCTTTTTCTCGGGAAGTCTGGTAATAGTTTCTTTAGAAATAGGCCAAAAAGACTCAGAATCGTTTCGGAATTCCGGCCCTCTCCACCACAAATTACTATTTCGTAGATCGGAAGGCATGACTCCTCTAGATAGTAAGTCAGCTGGGTTGTGTACAGTGGGAACATGTCTCCAAATGTAGGTATTTGTAACAGTCTAGATTTCAGCCACGCGGTGGGAAACAAAACTGGTTTGGTAGGGTTTTAATCCATCCCAAAACAACCATTGAATCAGTCCATAGGTAGCAATTGGCTACCTGACAATCAAAAAATTTAAAGACATAATTTATTAAAAGACTTAGCTCCAGCGCACCACAAAGCTCAAGTCTTGGAACAGTTATTGTCTTCAAAGGAGCTACCTTGCTCTTTGAACATAGGAGTTTACAATAAACCTTGCCTTCATTTGACACAGAACGAATATAAATGCATGAACCGTAGGCCATAGTACTAGCGTCTGAGAAGCCATGTATTTTAATAGATAAAAGATTAGCGCAAATTGCGTGCCTAGGAATTTTTAACTGGTTGAGAGTCACCAATTCTAAACGAAAATTGGTCCACTTTATGCGAATGTCAACAGGAATCCTCTCGTCCCACTCTAATTTATGTAACCAAAGTTGCTGCAAAATAAGTTTGGCGACCACCATGCAAGGGCTGAATATTTGCGAAGCCTCAGAAAGAATAACTCGTTCGGTAATTTTTGTGTGATTAGATTGTAAAATAAAATACACTAAATTATTCTTAAAATTCCATGACAAACCAAGCGTTTTTGTGCATGCATTGGAGCTAAGAACCAAAGAATGCGGATAAATGTAATCAGGATTTATATGTTCTAAAATGCGGGCATCATTTGTCATCTACTTGCTCAAAGGAAAACATCCAAAATATTTAGCAATCCTACGCATAATTCTTGAGCCTCTTCAAGGAAGTTAACACCAGCTAATAAATCGTTAACGCAGAAGTTGTGACGTATGATTTTCGAAATTTTTGGAGAGGTATGATCACAATCACTGGCGAGTTGATGTAAACTACGAATACCAAGAAACGAGGCTAAAGACGTGCCGTAAGTTACCGTATTAAGCTCAAACGTTTAAGCTGGCTTAGAAGAGTCTTCTCTTCACAAGATACATTGCAAGTGCCGCTGCGACGGACAATCACTCGCCTATACATTTTTTGTATGTCAGCAGAAAACACATATAGATATGACCGGAAGCTAAGCACTATAGAGAAGAGGTGCCTTTGAATAATAGGTCCAATTATCTGAAAATCATTAATGGAATACGGAGAAAAACCGTTGAACATTACGCGCAGTTTTCTACTAACGCTTTCCTCTTTAAGTACTCCGTAGTGAGACAAAAAAGACATTTATCAATTGGACACTGACAAGGACTCATGTGACCAAGGTAAACATACTCACGCATAAATTTCGCGTATCTAACACGAAGAGACTCATTGTACTGAAATATTTTCTCAAGCGAGCACAACGACCTTTCAGCTTTAAAATAAGAATTTCCTAAGATTTCTTCATTCTTGTTCAAAGAAATTTTGACAATAAATCGACCGTCCTGATCTCTGATAGTGTAAGCAGCAAAATGAGTTTCACGTTCGACCTCTTCTCGTGACATTGATGGAGAAGTAGGCACTTTGTAGCGTCTATAATTCGTGGCTAATTAGAAATTATGGTTGACGAAGGAGATGTTGTGAGCTTCCCGACTAGCTTCTCGAAGGAAAAAAAAAGAAGAAAAGTAATAATATATATCTGATGATAACGGTATATATATGGGCGTGGTAAGGCTCTGCAATCTTTTTTCCTTGACCAAAGAAACTTATCATATATCCCTAGGCGCCAGATCTTTCCTAGTTGCGAGTCCACCCGATCACGATGGAAGGGTTATTCCGACACAAACCGCTCGAAAGAAACCAACAAATAAGCTTGCTTCGTATGTATATTTATGAGAGCTACACATGCGATAAAATTACTATGTTCAGCTTTGAAATGTGAATTCGACAAACAAAGAATGGGTTCAACAAGTACACGCATACCACGAGAGTAACAAGAGAGGTTCGGAAGGCCTTTGCTAAATATCGATAAGGCCGTCAATAACAGCGCGATCCTACAATATAGATATATCAGTACGTACGTGTTATCTACGGGTTCTGTGAGTTACACTAGCTAGTATAAACGATGTTTTGTATTACGCACCCTGTAGTTTATAAAGTAGTTGTAAGTGATCAACTAACCTCAAATAATTAAGTGTAATAACGGTGTGAGTTTCTGAAGCTCCCTTTTTATAATTAACTGTGGCATGATACAAATTAATTAATGAATAACTTACATAATAAATTCCTTGAATCTTAATAACTAAATTACGTATAGTTTAGGTAAAATAAAGTTATTGGTGAGGGTTTACCAAACCGAGAGAATGAGATCTGCCTGAGTAGTACTACAATGTCGACGTGAGAAGTTCTACCATGATTCTATCCCGCCGAGTTTACTGTTGGCGGCTTAGGACAAACCAGCGGATAGGTGTTGTCGCACGGGGTATACCATGCAGTATGCATCCGTAACAATTAACGTGAGAGGTTCACGAAGACGGTCGCCTCTGGATAGCATATGGTGAGGAATTCCCACTGCTCGTTAAGGTCAAGACGATAAAGCTAGGAGAGTACATTGACGAGTAAACTTATAAATTAGAAATGTGAAAATACTCACCTAGATGTTATAGCTTTGTCAATGTCGATAACGAATATGTACATTGGAAGTATATACACAAGATTAATGGTCGTAAATCCCGATAATACGGAAAACGTTGACGGTAATTATAAGATTTATAAAACTATCTATAACCCACAACGATATTTACAGAATGCACGAATGATCCTTATATAGAATTTATAACAAATTCATCAAGCCATTAACGTGCACGCCACGACCATAAAAATACCGGAAAAGAAGAACCTTTTAGTTTTCTAAAGAATAATCTTATTTCCAAAAAACGTATAAACAAAAAATTTGATTTTCAAGCGGGGAAATTTTAAACATTAGCGTAGGCAACCCACCATACGCCTAAATATTGCTACAACTTCCTCAAGTTCCCAAAATCGAGAAAAAAGCTCCTGAACATTGAAATCATTAGAAAAATTGCAAACAACGTTACTCGGCAGCGCTTTACCCACTATTAAAAGACCCACCAACAACCCAGTCTAAAAGAGTATTCTGTAATCTGAGTTGATTTGCTCCAAGAGAAATTTGGCCTGCAGAGAATAGTTTGTAGAAACAGGTAACGCTTAAAAGAATGTCAACTTGTCCTGCAATATTAAAATCAGGATCCGCTAGTCGAACCTTATTTGTAATAACTAGATGAGAAAAATCAATCGAAGAACTAGGAACGATACCAGTTATGCACGGTATAATCAAACAGGACACGCTGAGCCTGAAGGAGGTATGCATTGCCATCAGATGAATGTTGCATTGCCCATCAATGTGAGAGGCCTCAACAAGTACGTAGTTGTATTGCATGTTACATGTGCTGTACTAATTTGTAGTTGTAAATGACTAGACCTGTCTAGTCTTTTTATTGAATACCCTCTTTTTAAAACATAACTAAATGATGATTTTAGGAGTAGTAGTACTTAATAATTCTGTACGTGTAAAATAGGAAAATATACAAGGAATAACAAATACTACAGTATTTATATATATTTATACAGGTTTATAGCAACAACTATGTAGCATTAGGTATATCGTACTGCATTTATCTCAGTGTACATTCGACAGGAGGTGAATGGGGACCGCACAGAACAAAGAAATATTGAAAAACATGGAAGAGACGTTTACTAGCAATAGGATGGACAACGTTCACTAAAGAAAAACAAGAATGTATGCATACATAACCTTGTAAATACAAACAAACAAAGTAAAACATATAACCATAACTTAGTAAAAAAAATGTTTTACGCAAAAAAACAACAAACAATATTACATACGTATTAAAAAACGAGAAAAAAATCAAAAAACTGTTTGATAAAAGAGAATTCTGAACCAAAATATACCCAGACAACATCATCCTTACAATGACAAATAAGAGAAAGTATACGATACAAAATTAGAATAAACAAAACAAAAACATATAAAAGAATTAACCACCTATACTCTGGAGCGCTCGAAAGTACCTACACAAAATTATTCTCAAAAAACAACGTCAATAGTAAAAATGAATTATATTCAATCACTATATTGACACGGTTTGGATGCGTCAATAAAGAATAAAAAATTATTGAACCATCAACTTAATATATTTAATTGTGTTCCTTATTAAAACTAGTGTAGAATGTAAAAATCTTAGCTTTAAAGCAGTCGATTAATTTTTTTAAGTGTTTATGTTCATGTTTATGAAAATGTGTCACTCGCACTTTAATAGCACTTCTAATAAACTAATCGTAAAAAGCAGTAAAATAAAATAGAAAAAGTCCAACACCGATTTCAAAATTTGCATGAATGTATTTAGGACGTTTTCGAGATTAAAACCAGTAATTTATCGAGTGCAAGAACAACTCTAAATAAATATGCAGGAACTTGAGCATTGAATCATACACATTCATTAGATTGTTGCATTGTGTTGATACAACCAAATTTAGCAGTAAATTTAATTAATTTATTTACATAAATAAACATGTTGTACACCGCAGTAGGTACTTATATTGGCTTGGTAAGCACACAAGTGTACTGAATAGCCATAATAATTACTCTAATTTATTTCTAAAACTACGACTTTTGCAAAGTAATTAATAATTTTCAATGTAGAGATAGTAAGTCAACTTCTATAAAACAAAATTACTATATTATCAAATTCAAATAAAATTTAAATTAAATTTTCAATAAATCAATTGTTTTACTTGTGATTTTACTTATGTTCCTGTATAACATTTCTTACATATAGACTCTTATGGTCACACGAACTGAGTCCACAGATACTCGGACTTTACACAGTTTTACCTGACGGTTAATCATGAACGTGTGTGGGCTGGGCTTATTACTGACAGATGTTTTAGTACATCTATTAACATACTAGTGGCATTCGAACAATAGTTACTTCCTTACACTAATTTAATAGTAGTTTACGTAACAAGAGTCGAAAGTAAGAAATAGCATAACGAACGTTAATGCGACGCGAGGCCGCACGGCCGAGCGTTGCATGTGAGTGAGTTATGCTATGATTCTTTCGACGAGAGTAATGTACATTATTTTTTGTGTTGCCTTTCATAAAATTACAATCTTTTTTAAAAAAATTTCAAAAAATCAACAGAAATATAATGTTGGTACTACATTTATTACTAAATCTGTCAGATTTGACATTTACTTTAACATCGTTTTTCTTCAATTTTAACTGAATTTCAAGATTTTTAAAATGATTTTTTCACCTGTCGCATACTCGTTCTAATATATTAATTGACTTTGAACACTTAATTTTATGTGGATTCCTAGTTTTCATTTTGCCACCCTAGAGCGTTTTTCGTTCATTACGTAACTACACTAACGAACGAATATTGACGTTTGCGATGTTGGCAACACAAAAAATATATTTTGCGAGTACATGCAAATAAAAAACGTTTTTACTGAGCGAGTGACAAAACTATTTGATTGTTATTTCTATTTGAATAATTGTTAGCGTAACATAAATAAAACTTGTGTATAAAATCACTTATGTACCAATTCAAAATATGTAAAATGTTCACGATCAAAATTAATTTTTGAATTGCAACTTTATAAAAACGTTTATATTTTTATTACATATACATAAATTTAACAATCTAAAAATCTCTATTATTAATCGTGTATTAAGCGAGAAAAGCGAGCAAAAACGCGTCACAGCCAAAATTTTGTTTGAATTAGGACGTGGTTAATCGAAACGTGTTCTAGAGCATCTGTAAGTATTATTGGCAATATAAATAAGATCGTAAATAATCACTTTTTTGCTTTTGCTGACTCAAATTTGGTACACCACATTTAAAATATTTACCAAGTCTTTACCAATATTTACCAAATATATACTACATTTACCAATCACGGTACACCATATTTACTAGGTGATCAACCCCTCGGCTTTTATTCTAAAAAATGTTCTTATTTTGATTGAAAAATAAAAACATTTACTGAAATTGTTTTGAGATAGGATCAAAGATATAGTCACACATAGAAACTTGCGTCATGTTAAGTTTTTGTAATCAAAAATAGCGCAAGCTTTAAATGCACAATTTACTGCAATACGTATTTTGTTATAAACTTGTTAGAAAATTGTTGGTTTCTTATTATTTTTACTACTATCAATAGTTAAAACTATCGTCACTATCGATAGTTTAAAGTTTACTATCGATCGATAGATTTTTCTCCACCACTAATTGTCAACATGTTTTAAAGTGCCTTTTGTAAGAGACAATCCATGGTAAATTGATAAATTTTAAATAAAATAATCCATTAGAGTGAACTTTAATTAAAGTGACTAACATGTTATTATGAAACCTAACGTTAACTGTCATAAATTTAAATTTTACGCTTTTGTAAACCGTCTTAAACAGTTTTTTGCACACTTTGTCAACTATTTTATCCTAATCTCTGTTCGAGCAATCAGATATTGTATATTGTCTAAATTGAGCGTTTTCTCCCTCGTGAACTTTTAAAAACGCGCCCAATTTACACAAAAACTGGTTAAATAAATATTTATTTTAAATTCGAGTTGGATTATGAAGAAATGAGCTCAGATTACCTACACATATATTCATGCTGATCGAGGGTGTAATCACAGGTATAATATGTGCCACATCCAATATTTGTATAAAGTGTATGCAATACTTGTGCAATAACGTATCGTATTTTAGATATGCATGCAATATCATACAATCTCTTTTGAAACTTTGTTCGGGAGTACTAAAGTTTTGATTACGTAGTACTAGTATTTTTATCGAAAAAAAGTACTACGGAAATAACAAGTATAATAGTTGCTCTACTAGGTTATTCCACTTTTCGATCAATCTTGTGAAGGTCCACTTTGCAGTGCGGTTGCTCCAGAATACATGAAAGCACCATAATAGAAACAAATCAGCATTTAACATTACATTTAATATTACACAAGCTTTGTGCTATACATGTTCCACATGGATTATCCATAGCAGTGGCGGCTGTTAGTCAATGCTGTAAGAAGGTCATTTCAATACTAAAACTTGAAAAACGCATTCTTACTTAATAAAAGATTTATTGTTAAGCACGATGATGGTTCGTACTTAAAGGTGGACACCTGCCCAGGTAATCAGTATCTGAACGATACCAGATTCTAAGACAGGTGTCAGTGATCAAACAAGTTTTACTTTGAATGATCATTTATTAATAAAAAGTTGAGTATTTATACAGTTCAAATTGCTTGCTTGTACATTTAACTAATTCATTATTAGCCTACATTATAAAATATTTGCTTATGTGTTATGGCATTGTAAAGAATTTGTTACTACATAATACATGTTGTGACATTGGAAAGAATTTGCTGATATACATTATAAGCATTGTAAGGAATGTGTATAGAATTACATCACAATTATATTATTAAATTTGCAACTTAGGGATTTTATAATTTATGTTTGTAAAATTAAGAGGTTTAGATTAAATTTAAAATGTTATGATTAAAAATGATTGTTCATGTATGAACATATTGCCATCTCTAAAATAATAAATTGAGTTACCATATTTCGTTAGCTGATTGTTGTATAAAGATTGGTTTTGAATGTTCTGCCTTTGTGCTTCTAGTTGTTTTCTTAGTTTTAACTCTTCTTCCACGGCTTGAAGTTTTTATCTAACTCTTTTCTTTGATCTGCCTTGAATACTTCGTTGTGTGCTTTCCAATAATGTATATGAGACCTTGACTGTTTTATAAAATGGGAGGCATCATATTTGCATTGAATTAACCCGTAATTCATTTTTCTTGTCCTGTTGTAAAATGTTCTTGATTCGATGGTCTCTGATGGACCGGAAATACACTTCTTTTTCGTTTGTTGGTCGCGGATGGACCGGAAATATACTTCTTAATTTGTTGGTCGCGGATGGACCGGAAATATACTTCTTAATTTGTTGGTCGCGGATGGACCGGAAATATACTTCTTCGTTTGTTGGTCGCGGATGGACCGGAAATATACTTCTTCGTTTGTTGGTCGCGGATGGACCGGAAATATACTTCTTCGTTTGTTGGTCGCGGATGGACCGGAAATATACTTCTTAATTTGTTGGTCGCGGATGGACCGGAAATATACTTCTTAATTTGTTGGTCGCGGATGGACCGGAAATATACTTCTTCGTTTGTTGGTCGCGGACGGACCGGAAATATACTTCTCTTCGTTGTTGTTGTAATTATTTTAATAGGTCGTAAATCTATTAAAATGTTTCTATCTTCGGAATGTAGATACCACTTTGTATAGTTTAGTTAATGTTAAGCACGATGATGTTGGTGGATAGCTTCGTCTTCTTGTTTGCTCGAAGGACCAAATGTTAAGCACGATGGTGTTGGTGGATAGCTTCGTCTTCTTGTTTGCTCGAAGGACCAAATGTTAAGCACGATGATGGTTCGTACTTAAAGGTGGACACCTGCCCAGGTAATCAGTATCTGAACGATACCAGATTCTAAGACAGGTGTCAGTGATCAAACAAGTTTTACTTTGAATGATCCGGGGTTGATCCGGCTCGAAGGACCAAATGTTAAGCACGATGGTGGTGGTGGATCCAGGGTGGATCCGGCTCGAAGGACCAAATGTTAAGCACGATGGTGTTGGTGGATAGCTTCGTCTTCTTGTTTGCTCGAAGGACCAAATGTTAAGCACGATGGTGGTGGTGGATAGCTTCGTCTTCTTGTTTGCCGTGGAAGAACAAATGTTAAGCACGATGGTGTTGGTGGTGGCTTCGTCTTCTTGTTTGCTCGAAGGACCAAATGTTAAGCACGATGGTGGTGGTGGATAGCTTCGTCTTCTTGTTTGCCGTGGAAGAACAAATGTTAAGCACGATGGTGTTGGTGGTGGATCCAGGGTGGATCCAGGGTTGATCCGGCTCGAAGGACCAAATGTTAAGCACGATAGTGGTTCGTACTTAATAGGTGGACACCTGCCCAGGTAATCAGTATCTGAACGATACCAGATTCTAGGACAGGTGTCAAGTGATCAAACAACTTAACGTTGAATGATCCGGGGTTGATCCGGCTCGAAGGACCAAATGTTAAGCACGATGATGGTTCGTACTTAAAGGTGGACACCTGCCCAGGTAATCAGTATCTGAACGATACCAGATTCTAAGACAGGTGTCAGTGATCAAACAAGTTTTACTTTGAATGATCATTTATTAATAAAAAGTTGAGTATTTATACAGTTCAAATTGCTTGCTTGTACATTTAACTATTTCATTATTAGCCTACATTATAAAATATTTGCTTATGTGTTATGGCATTGTAAAGAATTTGTTACTACATAATACATGTTGTGACATTGGAAAGAATTTGCTGATATACATTATAAGCATTGTAAGGAATGTGTATAGAATTACATCACAATTATATTATTAAATTTGCAACTTAGGGATTTTATAATTTATGTTTGTAAAATTAAGAGGTTTAGATTAAATTTAAATGTTATGATTAAAAATGATTGTTCATGTATGAACATTTATAGTTAAGTTAAACAAAATGAAACGTTACATATTTGCAATTTAAAGATTTATAATATAACAAATTTTAGTATTTTTTTAATAAATGACCTAATGGAGAACCCGCCACTGATCCATAGCATAATCGTATCAAACAGTAATTTTTCAATAAACTTGTATACAAAATTAAACAACTCTTTATAGTTACGACACCTATAAACCCTCAACTCTAATTACTTTCTTTTTTACTTTTTTGTATGCTCCTTCTACACTACATATTTAACTTTATTTAAAATGACATGTAGTCCACTGAAATGATTATTAAATAAAATTACATTATTGCGATTTAATTACAACTTTTTAAATTAAAATTTATTACACCTTTTCATGAATGTTTTTTTAAATGCTTTTGCTTTTTATGGCTGGTATTATTTAAATTACTTTTGTTATTTTTTTAATCTAAGCAGCCAAAATTTGCATTTTTTATGGATGTCGATGTTAGCAAGTTAATGTTTGTGTGTTTTACTATCATTTACTTTGCATGTTACAATTAACATTTATAGGTTACTAAACTTTGTATTTCCGCACTAAAACTGTTAAACCACAATCATAATAATTCGAGATTTTCCTATTAATACCACCGCTTATTTTAGCTTATTACTGTTTAGTAACACGCTATTCAATAATATAAATGATAAAAGTACGTTTTAAATAAAATTTAAAACAAATATATGACTGTCTAATATTTACTACTTACTACTTCACGACTAATCCAGAAAATAAACTTTACCTGAAACAAAAAAAATATATAAGTAAAATTAAAAACACAAAACAATAAATAATATTATGAAGTGAATCTAATATGTCCTGTAATGCTTAAAAAGTTGAAAAATTACGATGTTTTGCAATTAGATGCGATGATCTTTAATTATTAACTTGTTTCATTGTCAAATTGACAGTGTTAATTTTATTTTATGTGCTTTATTTCATTATTTGTTAATTGCTTTCATTACCAAACTACATTGCGTATATATTCATTATTTACCAAAAAAAAAATTTATTGCTGAGTACCTACAATTCTTGTTATAGAAAAGCTGATGAACCCTGGTGTTACCCATTTATTCAAATTTTCTTAATTGTATTATCTTAAAGCTAACAAAATACAAGTTTCTTGGTGGTACACCTGCAAAATTGTAATTGTATCATTGTGTTTATTTGAATGTTACAGAAATTTTGTTTGGTAAACATGTATTGTACAATTTTCATCATCAATTCATTTCAATCACAATTAAAGTATAAACATTGAATTACAATCGATTATTTTAATTTAATGTAAAACTTATTACGCAAAATCAATGAATTTATTGAAATTAAACTTCCTATATTTAATGTACTGAAAAATAATCTTAAAAGACTTGTCAAAATATTTTATTTACAAACTTACCAATGGTACCAACTTAAATATTTTGATTACATTTTTGACTATTGAGATGGACCACACTGGTAACTCACTTAAAAATTCAAAATTTGAATAATAAATAAATCATTAATATAGTATTTAAAAATAGTTTTAGAAAATATATTGTAGTTGCTACAAACTTTTTGAGTTGTAGAATAATAATTTTAAAACTATTTTCAAATCTTAAAATTTTATATTTAAGAATTAAAATTATCGGTCCGTGTGCAGATTCTAAACGTTTTTTTAAACTTTTAGCTAAAAATGGTGAACTGATAATTTAAATAATATTAATAAATAACCAATAACAATGTATCCCCTTAACAATTTAAAAATGTTTATATTTAAAAAACAGTTCATTATAAAAACGTTACTAATTAAATTATTTTTTTCACAATAATCTTCATTTAAATGTAGAATCAGTTTATAGTACTCAGCTAAACATTTATAGATTATATATACAGACAGTTTACAGATCATTTCCAACTTTTAAGAAACAAAAACGTAGCTTCCGAGAATATTTATCCCTATAATATTGCAAAGTACATTGTAAAACATGACAAATAATAAAGAAAATTAGTTTTAGGTTTGAAGTTACATATGTATATTTCAATTACTAACTGGTTCATAATAAGAAAAGTTATTCTTATAGCTTTTTGACATAAAGGCGGTCATAATTTTCTGTCCTCGGGATAGACACTTTAGTACTATTAAAAAAAAATGCAGAGGAAACTAGAAACTGTAGAATGACCAATAGATTGGATTCCTATTGCTAGTAAAAAATATAAAACAGTACATTGAAGAATTTCCATTCGCGTATGATGCTGACAATGCCAATAAAAACTCTAAAATAAAATGAAGTTATGCATTTTACAAAGTAGCAAAAGCAAGACGCTAAAGTTTTATACCACTATTTAGAAAAAGATGCAAGTGATTTTATCGACGATAAATAGTAAAAATTAAAACTTATTTTCTTCTACCTATCGTTTAGTTGAAGAAAAGCCCAACGACGCTGCAAATTATGAAAATTCTTAGTAAAATAAGACAGCATTTAATTGTATATATATATACATACATGTACCCAATCAGGATACATTTTTTTTCATGATTTAAAAACGTTACAACGTTTTAGCAGCATAAAAAACGTTTTTACTTTTTTAAAAATCGTTCTTTTGGTTGCTTTTACCAATAACTTTTTTTTAAAAACTTTCTTGCAAATTTGTATAGTACTTAATAACCGCGCTTGCGCAAAGTACCAGTTTCTGCATGATCGAAACATGGCGATCGTGTTAGCCGTGCATAATTGCATTATATTTTAAGTTTCAATAAAACAACAATTTCGATGGTATACTCGCTATGCTGTGTAATGTATTGTAAGTTTGTCGTTGCAAGAAACTGAGGTGTAATATTTTTTTAAGGTTATGTTGTCATAAAACTACTTTGAGGTGATATGTACACGTTTGTATTGACTTCCTAGCATGCTATAATTTTTTTGAAATTTTTCTCCTCGAATTCATTAAAATAAAACCAAAATAGGGCAAATTAAGCTTATGTTGTCATATCGAATAACCCCTATATTTGTGCGCCTCAATATTGTTTTCCCTTCAATAAAAATTATTATTTTAACGTATCTTGTTTTCCCTTCAAGATATAGAATTTTTTTCTACAAAAATCGTCGCAGGCAGGATTTGAACCTATATTATATTTGTGAATTCGTTTAAATTATAAATCAAATATCTAATACTGTTAATGTTAGAAAAATTTTTATTTAAATAAATTGTTAGAAAGAATTATCTCTATAAGAAACTGTAAAAATAATTGGAATTATTTACATAAGAACAAATTTATATAAGAGATACACCTACTTTACTAAGACTTATGGTTCGACAATTATCGTGGGTACATCCAAAGATGCAGGAAGATGCAGCACTCGGTGTATAAGAAAGCCAAACGAATAAAGAAAAAAAATATTGTTTTTAACGTATTTTTTTTCCCTTCAAGATTATGTGATTTTTTTTTTGTAAAAAAAAAATCGTCGCAAATAGGATTCGAACCTAGATTTATATGAAATTTACTTTAAATTATAAATCAAATATCTGATAACCTGTTAATGTTATGAAATTTTCTTATTTGGACAAATTGTTAGGTAAATTTATTATTGGGTCGAGAGTTATCGTGGGTACATCGTTACACACAGACACCCAAAAAAATGTTTGAAAAAAAATTGCGATGTATAAGCAATAAAATTTTTTTTACCTCTTTAATATTGGTTTAGTTTAATTTTTGCCGTTTGTTTAATAACCAATTCAAGTATAAGTTAGAATCATGGGTAAATTTAACAAAACCGAATGTATGTTTTCGTAGTTCATATTATATTTCAGAAGTTATTAATGTCATCCTAAACTAAATGAATATTTTGCGATGAGCGGATAGCAGCAAACTTTGTTGTTATTCCTAAGACAGTATAAGTTGTCAATTGTAGTGATTGAGTACTGGTCGGTACTTCATTTCATCCTCGGTTATCATCGTAGCATGTTACCAGCACTGAACAATTCATAGTTGCTATATCACGCCATTACAGAAAGTCCGGGTACATGTCTAATTTACAGTTTTGTATTCCATTCTACAAAACAAAAAAAATCCTTAAAAACTCTTAACTGAAAATAGTAATTTACGTAAAAAGCGTCGAAAGTAAAGCATAACATAACGAACGTTAATGCGACGCGAGTTTTGCATGTAAGTGAGTTCTACTATGGAAGATTCGACAAGAGTAACATACATTATTTTTTGTGTTGCCTTTGTAAAATGACATTCTTGTTTGCAAAAATTTATAAGAACATTGAAATCACCAGAAATATCATGTTGGTACTACATTTATTCCTAAATCTGTCAAATTTGACATTAATGTTAACATCGTTTTGTTTTTTAACTTTAACTAAATTTCAAATTACTTTTCTACCGGTCACATGCTAGTTATAATAATAATTGACTTTGAACACTTAGTTTTATGTGGACTTCTACTTTTCATTTTTCCCATTAACGTTTGCAATGTTACCAGCACAAAAAATAATTTTTAGTAAGAGTTTTTTTCCTTATAAAACATGAACTTTCTCTTGGGATGTTAAATGAGTTAACAAACGAGCGAATAAAAGAACTAATACCAAAAACAAGACATCAAATCAAATTTTTTTATAAAAAAAATGAATACTTGTTAGTATTGTATTTCCTATTCTTATTTTCTTTTATCTACGCTGTCAATCGTTTGCACGCACGACTGTACGTACATATCCGGTTGTTGTCACAATTAACTATAAAACTTTTTTTATGAGTAATATGTTAATAAACGATGTGCTCTGGTTCTCTTAACCATAAAGATATTGCATATTTGTGTTATATTTACCAATGTAAATTTGTTCTTTTTGAATGAAAAAAATTAAGTTTATGTACGACGTGTTGCCCAACCGAAGAGGGACAATTGATCGCATCTATGTAAATCTACCTCACTTCTCTTTTCTAACCTCTCTGTAATAAAATAAATATATTCGTGTCACAACCTGTGTGTTGTCATTTCTTCTTTTTCAGCTTGGGATAGATTTAAACGATGTCTTTCTAGTTTCCAACCGTTTTGACGCCTTTTTAATCGAATTTTATAATTAGCACATCGAGACCTGCGATCCGCTCGCTAAATCATACTGAGATAGTCTCCAACGATTAAGTTAAGAGAAAATCGTCGTAACAAGGTTTGTTTCTATACATAAACAATAACTTATTTTGCATGCATTTTTAGCTGAATTTTCACAATACGCTTGTAGTGAGTAAAAAATTAATCATTATACCTTAAAAATACTTGTTTTGCATATTTAACTTTATTTTTACGGCGTTATTTATTTATCCAAGTATTTTGTTTGACCAATGTAATGTTATCTCATTTAAAGATATGTAAATACGTTATCTTCAAGTTACTTAGTATTTTCAATGTACTTTGAAAGAATGTGTTATTCTTAGAATAACAACGTAATTTATGTAACTGCATCTTATGTGATAACTAAGCTTGGGCATATGCATATTTGCATGTTTTTACCTAATAAGCATAATCAGATAATTTTTCGATATTTTCGCGTTTCGCAATGCTTACTTTAATATAAACCGCATTTTATTTTGCATATTTTGCATATATTGAAGGTTTACAGCATATGACATATAAAAGTGCTTATATCGAACATTGAGTGCATAAAAATGCATATTTTAGAGTAAAATTTTGCATTGAAATTTTAGCTGAAACAAAAATGCTTTTAAAAACTGTTCATTCAACGTTTCTTAGAAACTTACGTTTCTGTTTTAGCCTCAAGCACCTGTGGTACAAAACAATAAAACCTTATCTGAGATACTTAAAGAGGTACATGACAAATACCTGTTGTTGCAGACAGGAAGTATTAAATTCTTGGTAATCCAAATCTGCGGAATGCAGCAAAAATTTTAGTTTTAGTCTGAATAGCAAACTGCACGGTTGTGCATTTCATAAAAAGATGCCGAAAGTCAGTAGTTTGCAGTAGGAGCTTATGAAAAAGTGGTTAAAACCATACAGGTGTTTCAAGTACGATGGAAGTGTAGTGTTTTGTTGTGTGTGCCAAAACAAGGTATGTATCCAGTACGTAGTTGTAGTTTATATTTTTAGTTTGGATTTTAGTAGTAGGGCAGTGAGCGAATTTGTAAATTCAAACCTACTTTTGCAGTGTCATTCTCATTATTTTATATTCCCGTTATTTTTTATAATTCCATAAGTAGGATTTTTTCGAATAGTTAATTATTTCCTTCTCTCTATCAGTCCTTATCCAAAAATTTATGCTTCAGATGTTTTCCGTTTACATTATTTTTTCTTTTTCTTTTGTTGATTGTATTTAACGTAAGTTAAGCCAATGACTGAAATAAGCTTTTGTTTACATTAAATTTTATTAATAGATCACCATTGCCAAAAATTTCAACTGGATTAGCATGTACGCACTGGCCCACATCAACAGCTAGCATTGAAAATGCTCCTGCGCAAGAATTAATTCCCAACTACGTAAATACAAACGAACACTTCAATAATTTCAATAAAGATTTATGCAAAATGATGGTGTCCTACAACATTCCGTTGAACAACCTCGGCGTGCCATCTTCATGAAATACACAAAACAAACTGTGGTTTCCCGGCGAACAGCGTCTAGATCATACATTCTAGATTATACAAAGACACGCTTTAAATAATAAGGAATTCGATTTCAGAGTCACTACGTCTGGTTTAGTTTGGATGAAAGAACAGACGCCAAAAGGAAGATACATTGCAAACTTCATTGTTGGGGTTTTGAATGACAACTCTTCCAACAGTTACTTGGTTGCCTTTAAGAATTGGAAAAAACCAATCATTTAACAGTGTCTTGAATTGTTAATGAAATACTTGCGCTTTGTATGTACCGCAACAAGTCCCAACAGATAAAGTTTAGTGACCGATGGTGCTGCATATATGAACAAAGCAGCTAAGAACTTACAAATTTTTTATCCTAATCTGGTTCGTACAACTTGCTTAGCACGTGCCTTAAATCGCGTTGCCGAAGTTGTTAAGATTGAATTTCCCCTGGTAAATTTGTTAATTAACACGGGAAAAAAAGACAATCGTCAACGTTTTCTAGTGGATAATATAGAAAAACACATGATTATTTATTGTAACAAGTAAACAGATTCTGCTCTATCTGTATTTTTATTGTTTCTAGTTATTTTCGTTAACTTTTTTAGTATAATTAAGAACTGCATTTTATAAATTATAAATGTAATTAACTAGTTATCGTTTGTATTCAAAATTAAAAACATTAACAAAATTTAGTGTACGTTTTTAATTTTTTTTAGGTGCCATGCAAAACAATAATTTTAATATTCTAATCACTCA
This sequence comes from Aquatica leii, assembly GCA_035610365.1. Lineage (NCBI taxonomy): Eukaryota > Metazoa > Arthropoda > Insecta > Coleoptera > Lampyridae > Aquatica > Aquatica leii. The sequence continues at coordinate 57,300,061 of CM069432.1, forward strand.
AATTTAATGAAGAAATATTTTAAGTTTTTGTCATTTTAAAAAAATTATAGGAAAAAGTCTTTTTTAGAGCATATAAATATAACATATTTATGGAATTTATAGCAGCATATTTTAGAGCATATATGCTTCATCTTTACAGCATATCTGCCCAAGCTTACGTGATAACTTTTAACGGTTTTATAAAAATTTTAAATATAAAGATCTAATCATATACCTATCGGGCGTGGATATAAAAATTTAAGCTACATAAGTATAACAACCGGAAGTATACTTATGTTTCTTCTATACTAGCTTGAATGTTATACATATGTAACCTATTTTTTGTCGATCATGCCATTATGTTTGCGAAACACTTATTTTTAATTTAATGAAAAGTAATTAAGCTTTAACGTGAACATGAGAAATGTCGATTCATTTTATTGCTACATTAAACCGGATTTTTCAAACAATGTTCTCCTAAATAAAGTGATTAAGAAATAAGAAACTCAATTAAATACGTGATCTACCCTAAATTAATCAGTTAATTTCCTAGTTACAATGTACGTAAAAGTTTGTATGTTGAGTTATAATTTATCGCTTAAGTATTCAGTACACATTAATTTTATTAATGATAATTTTCAGAACTGTTTCAACCGAATATCATTCAACTTGTAAATATAATTTCTCTTGTTTATGTGTTTGTAGAAGTTTAATTTAGCACGATTGTTAATTTCTAATAGTATAAATGAAATAAGAAATACATAATTCTCATATTCTAGAAAAACGTCTATTCTTATAAGTTACTTTACATCATCGCATATTTTATTTAACATATCGTCGATTTTCTGTAACAAATAATTTGCAATATTTATAGTCCTTTGCTTGCAATAATTAAATTCCATTTAAGAAAATGATATGGTCCGTTAAATCATAAGCATATAATTTACAATAACGCAACTATTTAAGCTTTATTAATCTCTGTATTGATGAATAATCCCCTAATTGCGTGAAGCGCAACGTGAAATATAACAGTACTGTATTCAATACTAATAAAATCAATTATTAAAGATAATGCTGTTGACGTGGAAAACAGAAACACACCTTTCCTTTCCCAGATTACAATTTCTTCGGCCATATTGTTATTCTGTTAGATACTTGTAGTATTTGATGCTTATTTCAGACCTCATTGTAAGAGTTTTTAAATATTACAGAAAATAAAAGTTCTTTGAAGTGCTTCTGATATAAATACAAAATTCTTTGTCTAATACAAGTACATATTTTCAACAAAAATTAAATATAAACAAAATTAAATACCAAAATATCAATATTTTTTTTACATTGTTACTAATGTATCAGAAAAAAATACTTCCCTTGTTAAGCAGTAACATTTACAAATAAATAGTATTTACATATGTAACGGGTGTGCTACGACAAAGTTTCTATTAGAAATTTATAAAAATAATAGATATCTGAATATTTATAGTTTTCAAATGTGCTCTATTCAATAGAAATAATGGCAACTATTATAACTTCCTTTAATAAAAGTAACAACTAACTTTCCTATTTTAAATAAAATTAGGTGCTTATGTTTTTTTACATTATCGAAACCTATGTAAAATTTTAAATTAACCTAATTGATAGTGTAACATGCCTAAACATCAAACTTTCTTAGATAAACAAAATAAAACCCTGTATATTTTATCAATTTACAAAATTCTATTATAAGCATTTCTTGTTAAAAGCTTAATAAAGCTCGTCATATCGTATTTAGATAAAAATAATTACATAAATAAAATTGATGCAAAAAAATAAAACACTATGTAGTTCAAGAAATTAAAAGCAACATAACTTCCAGTATCAAAAAGTTACATAGTAAATGCTACTTAATATTAATTATAAAACAGTTGTAATAGTATAAAAACCAGATATTTACGATTTAAACATTACCAAAAATATAGTTTTTTTTCGAAATATAACTGAAAACAATTTACCCGTTACATAGTAACATTCACGTTTTTAAATACAAAATTTTTTTAGACAAAGTATATCCATTTCTGAAAAACATTACATAATCACAATTTAGAACTTAAAAAGCTGTTTATATATTTACTTTTCTGGTTTAATGATAACATAACATACGCAACAAACAATATACCTTTAAATATTAAAATATGTAGTTGTTTGTATACGGAAAAAATAAATATCTATTTTTGTTTAAAAACTCTAGTTTCAGCAAAAATAATAAAATATATACTATAATAAAACTAAATATAAAAGTAAGATACTAAAATAAATATTTTTACTATAGAATTTGTGCGTGCTATTGTAACTGAAGTGAACCGCTTTCGTATAAGCTTCATTAGAGCAACATAAAAAAATAATAAACTTGAAAATAAGTAACCAAAAACCTACGAACTCAGTAGCTAAATCAAACTAAAATAATCTAAATTACAAAACACTTTCGTTGACTACTAAATTTTAATACAGTTAGCTTAGTAAAAACAGATAATGTACATAAACTTATTTACAAATTCTATACATATACATTAACAAAATAAATATATTTTACGTGTACATATAATAAACTTGAATATTCTTTGGAATTTCTTATTAGTAAATGGAGTGAATGTCCTATGACGTTTTTTTTATTCTCTTTGTTTTTAATATACAATGTACACAATAACTCAGTTGTAATAAATTAATGTATTTTTACAAAGATAAAAACACATGCTAAGATATATTAGAATCCGAGTCAACATAGAAACATTTAGAAAGTTCGTTATACTGCGTGTGTTTCGTTTACATGATAAATAAGAGTATATTATTTAACAAGTTGAGTTAGGTAGCTATTATTACACGAGGATAAAGTTGTAATCACCATAGTGTCATAAATAGTTTCTCATACGTGAATTAATTACGATATTTAATCTACAACTGTGAAATACTTGATAACCTTTAATTAACAATAATATTTTATTTTATTTATTTTAAAATACCATATAAAAAACTCAGTTACTTAAATAACTCTAAAACTTTTTTGTGCAAAGTATTAGGCTACTTTCAAAACTAACTACTATTAAGTTTTGAAAGAACGCCTAATTAATGAGAAATATATAACGCTTAAGGGGAATCTACAGTACTGACATTATCACGTACTTTTTGTAAACAAAAAGGCGTCTACATTTGCACATTAAATATAGGTTATTATACATCAAATTATAGGTATTTTTTATAGCTAGTCCGCTATTATATTTAAAACACTGTTATCCTTTTTATATCTACAAAAATAATGAAAAACGCAGAAAACATACATCTCATTTTTTAAAACAAAATCCTAAATTCATTTTAAAATTTATCACTTTGAAACTTACACAAAACTTAGAGAGGAGTATAAAAAAGACCGCTATCATATGAAAATGCATAAAAATTATTAATTTTATTTAAAAAATGTGATTTACTGTAACAACGAATAACTCGTGTTTTAAGATGCAATTGTAAGTGAAAATCATTTTCTAGTATAATGACGTGTGCTACTAATAACACGTAGGTAATTCCAATAAAAATTTTATTAATAAGTGTCTCTAATTAATTAATAAATTTAATAAAGTACTTCACTATTTTAATGTTAGATGTCGCAACTAGTAATTCCTGTTTTAGTATGAATTTTACTTTATGTATACGCGCTCACTACAAAACTATTTGTTATAGATGTCGAATTGCCTAAAGGTAGATATGTATTATCAATCTTTCACAATTATTTTTTCCAGGTAGGTAAGCAGGTATTCATGTATTTTTAAGTGTGAAACTGTAAAATATAGAGAAAATAACCACTCGAAAATGTGATGATACAAGGATTTATTAATAATTAATTTGTAACAAAAACATATAATTCTAAATTAGCATTATCAAATTAAGTTTTATAAAGATATTAACAATTAATACGTTTTTTTTAAATAATAATCACGCAACGGCAAATTTCTTGTTCTTCGAGAATCCAATATTTCAGGAAGTAGAGCATTCATATAGAAATCTTCTAGTTTCGGTAATAATTTTTGAATGCATTCTTGGTTTTTTCTAATATTTTCTACATTAATACCTTTAGGAGTATATATTACAAAATAACATGAATCTTTATTTGTTATGTGCATTTGCCCTTGAATTTGCAACATATATTTATGATTTTCTTTTAACTTTAATAAACCATTTTCCAACGTACAAAATTTAATTTTTTTTAATTTAACACCTTCTTCTGGAGTTCAGTTTCTGCAACTCGCAGGGCATTTAACCCCAATTATTGCACTTTCGTTTTCCAATATTCTATCCGGAGTAGCTGCTCAAAATGGTGCATCTTTACATATGCACAAGCCAATTGCTTTTGTTTTAATACTAATTGTTTTTTTCGAACAATTCAATAGCTTTATTTTCGTTTTCTTGGCCATACCTAGTATGAACATTTCCTGAAAATATTGAATACAACATTTCTTCAACTGCTTTTGAAGTAGACGTTTTTGTTTCATAGAGAATATTCTTCCAAAATTCGATGCTGTGAGACGTATTTTTCTTTCTCTTATCCAAAGCTCCGAAAGTGATTGATCTCTAGTGTTGCGTTCCACCTCAGCAATGTCAACACTATATAAGTTCTTCAAAAACGTATTTTTTAATTTTTCGTAACTATCACGTTCCATATCAGGATTATCGTCTATGTTTAAACCATAATTGAAATCTGGACCTGCGCAGCGTATACGTTTTTTTTTATACACTGGAAAAATAAAAAACGCACAGTACAAACTTGATTACAGATAAAATGTTCTTACCAGAAATTCTTTTTCTTTGTTTGAATTTTTACGCTTCATAGCTTTTTACAATAATCTTCAGTATAATGACCAGGAACGTTACCGATCTGACGCTGAATAAGTTTATGGTAATTTGCAGGGTTATTAAAAGAAACAGCAGCTGCATGACATCTAGTTTCGTAAGATCCTTTTTGTGAAAAATTGATCCTTTTTGCGCCTACAAATTTTGCAACTAACGAATTATAACACTCAGCAGTATTTGTGTTAAGATTATGTAGCAAACTCCAGGCGTTGTTAGCAATTCTTTGAGTACTACGCATAATTTCGTCATATATTCCACATTTTTGAAATTTGGGTATATTATTTATCTGTACAAAATAAATTAATTTTGTTCAACGTTTAGATATAGTACATACCTCCCCATTTTCGAGTTTTGTTTTTTGTTTTTCGGGTGAACAGTAATATTCCTGACAATTAGTGTGATCTCCAAATACGTGGTGTGGTGTATTTAAGATATCTTCTTTTAAATGTCCTACTTTAGATGTAATAGTATTATCATTTGGTATCCAATGTTTTATTGCACTGAGAACAGATATTCTAATTTTCTCAATATTTGTATCTAACAATTTTCTACTGTCAATATTTAAAGATGTGTTTGACTTTATATCGCTTAATTTTGTTATATAATTCCTAATCAAATGGTTTTTACATTCAATTTTTTCAATGTGAAATGCAGGACCATATGGTGAAGCAGTGATTATCTTTTATAAACATTACTGTCTCTGTCTCCAACTAATCGACCATATATCAATCCATACATCGATAAAGAGTTTTAAAAGCTTCTACAATTATATCGGATTCCATTAATGTTGAATTTTGATTCCAGTTTTTATAACAAATATGCTGATGTGGATCTTCTTTCATAAATTCGTACTTAGCACAAATCACACAATATTTATTTCTAACACCAAGAAATATAATTTTCTTGGTTTGCCCGATAACACAAGCCTAAATAGAATGATTTCATTTTTTATATATTGATTCTGACATAATCAATACGTACCACTCTAGATAATGAATTGTAATTTTTTCTCTAGGATCTTTTGTTCCAGGCCCCATCTACGATAACTGTGATAATTGGCGTACCATTTTCATCAACACAATCTTCATCTTTAGCTATTCTAGCTTCTTCGTCAACGGCTTCTTTAAAACTTTTCCATTAAATTTCTTGAATATGTTTAGATACATTTTGAAAATATTTGCAAAATGTACTATTTGACATACACGCTAAATCTATCAAAGAAAAGAATTCGCTCATTTGGCAGTATCCAACACCAATTGACGTTGCCCCTAATACACTCAACTTATTTATATTACATTGTTAATTTATTTTTTTTTGTAGAAATTGATTCAACGACACCACATACTTTACATTTCATCAAAATAATACTTTGAAGACATATTCTTTTTTTTTATATAAAAAGTTAAATTTTTAAATCTGCAGTCAAAGCCATGATGTGAAATAGATTGTATTTTATCAAAAAAAGTAAGATATATCTTTTATTCTTTTACCATGCAATTGCATTTCATTTTCATTTAAAGGATTTTAACAGTCCTCTTCTATCAACAGTACTTCGTTACTCAAATGATCGACGTTTAAAATACGTTTGACTTTAGGATTTAGATTCTCTACACGCTTATCTTCTACAGAAAGATTAATTTCATTGTCCAGATTCTTCGCGTCGTTCAAATCATGTTTTCTATTCAAATAGTAAAACATAAATATATTAGATTTTAACAAAAAGAACGAAATGATCTTTACCTAGAATTCCAAATCCTCTTCATTATTAGACGTCTACTTTTTGTGGTGAACTGAAAGTTTTTTTGTCTTTACGCTTTTTTCCATTTCGCTAAGAAGTTACAACAATAAGAATAATTTAAACAGAATCCAAATTACAATGAATCGTTAAAATCTTATTACCCTTATATACATATAAATGTGTATTTTATAAATTTTTGCAAACCTTTCAAATTGTATTTTAATTACATTTAAATTAACAAAGCATACAGTATTTTAATATGCAGTTATACTATTTATCGAAAGTAGTTAAAATAGTTTTAAAAATATAAATATAAAGAATAAATCCTGTTTGGCAAAAAAATTACACTGCAGCGATAAACACCTTCAAAGTATTGATAACGGACATTTCGTACAATAGCATAACTATCCTTTCGAGGCCTTGTATTGTCATGACTAAAATACTCGATTTATTGCCGTCTTTGTTTTTATGTTATCTTTATCGGTTACAAGAAGTAGTGTAAGTTGCATACGTTTAGGCAAAACGTAAAAATTGAAGGCTACATACCGAAATTGTTTTCCAACACTAGAATCCCCTTAAATGCTAAATACACAATAATAATAATTAAATAATGTTAATTAAATTTTTTAAATACTTTAATCACTTTCGTGTGTTATTATACGGTTAGTATTTTATTGGAAACTGAAATAATTTTTATTTGAGGGCGTTCTATTTAAGTACGTTCATCAGTTTAACCTATAAAAGTAGTTAGCAAAATCTATATCAATGGTTTTGCTTGTGTGTTTTTCTTCTTTTTTCTAGTGGATCTGTTATTCAGATATATTTTCCTAGGGTATAAAACTTTAAAATTGCTACCATATGAAAAACAAAAGTTTGTATCGATATAAAGTAAAGTAATAACGGTGACAAAAAATTATTGCCATCATCTGAAAGAGCAGAAAAAGTCCTTTTAGGAAAGTTTTTAAATATCTCCCCAAATAATTTTAAAGTTAAAAATCAAATACTAATTTTATTATTTTCCGCCATACTTCAGAAGCTTTATAGAGAGGGTAAATTTTGTTTTTTGAATTTATTTAGGCATAACTCAAGGATCATTTTTGTCCATTTAACCAATTCTCTATCTCTGATAATAAACGAGATCCCTGTACTTAACACGAAATTTAATACAGCCTGTATGTTTATGTATATATATATTAGTATTAGTAAACCCAACAGGGCGAAGTTCTTAGTAAACTTAACAAAGTCACACATATGCTTTTCTACTTAAAACTAAAATTTCAATTAAAAGAAATTATTTTAGCTTCGTTTAACGAGAAAAACTCAAACATAATTATCAATATAAAAGTAAATTAGTGTCTATCAAGTAAGATATTGAAGAGGCGGTTTTTAAAAACATTGAGTGTTACTGATGTTAAGTTTTCTGGAAATAAATTGTATATTGTACTAACATTGTAAGAATAAGATCTTTTGAAAACAGATTTTTTATAAGAAGGAAGCGAAATTGTATTCTTATTACGTATGTTTAGATAATTATAAAATTAATAATTTTAATTAAGTATATAATAATTTTTTTCTAAATTAAATCTTATTATATAAATAATCGGTATTATGCTACATTTACAATAAATCAATCATAAATTTACGAAATCTTCATTAGAATATTTATCAGTACATGTTTGATAAAGAAATTGTTCTAAATATCTATAAAACAAACAAAACAAACTCAACCAAGTAGTTGAAAAACAGATCATACTTGAATACTGTGAAGCAAATTCTGAACAAAGCTTCTGAAAAACCCGAACACAGTAAATTCTAGAAGAACTATTAACAAAGAAAGACCAAAATCATCCGTAGACAAATTTAAAGAAGAAATTATACGACAAATCATTTATACTTATGCTGACATTTATCATAAAAAGCCAACAATACAGTAGTATTTCAAGAATTACAGAAAGAAGTCAATGTTGACTTTCAAGGAAAATTATCTTCCTTTAGAAAACTTGTACAAAAAATTAGCTTTCAATGGAAAAAAACTCAAGATAAAAAAATGTATCGATTTTTTGAGAAACTTAAAACAGTATAAAGAAGAAGGAAGACAAACTGTGTATTGTGATGAAACATACTTGCACAGCTCACCTAGAGTTCCGATGAGTTGAGATAATGGCACTGACAAGTGTTTAAAGTCACCAGTTGCAAAAGGTCAACGTTTAATAATTCTCCATGCTGAAGGCCAAAAAGGATTTGTTTCAAATTGCATATTAATGTTTAAGTCTGGACTTAAAATAGGTGATTACCACGATGATATGAATATTTCTAATTTTACAAAATGGTTAAAAGAAAAATTTCTCCCTAACATTGAACCAAATTCAGAATACACGAATCAGTGATTTAATTCATAAAAACCTAATGAACAAAAAAAATTTAGATATCTTAAGCCCAAATGTTCAGTAAAAATATTGCTAACTTTCTAAAAAACAATATTTCGCCCAAATTGAAGAAATTTTATTAGTAAAGGTAGTTTTTTAACAAATAACTTATTATTTTAAAACTAAATTGTGTAAATATTCTGTACACCTAGCATAGTTGCTGTGTAACGAATAAACAACTTAAAGTTGTTTTTATTCATGTACATATAACTTATAACGAATTCCATAACATTTATCACTGATCTCTATAATAACATTTATACTCGTTTCTGTATAAGGCTTATTTATATTTATAATCCACTTAATTAAAATAGAACAGACTAATTTGGTAATTAGACTACGAAAAATAAATACAAATTAGAAATTTGAATTAATCATAACATTTTAAAAAGCGGTTATGTTATTAAATCACCTTTTTCGCCAAATTGCTTTGCTATTCTTTTCTTGGGTGTTACTACATTAGGCATCTAATAAATTATAAATGAATATTTGCTTATAATCAGATTACATTGTAATAATGTGATAATAAAATTAATTTGCATAAGTTACAAGTCAATATAATTTTCCTTCTGAATCTGAAGTATTAATAATTGTTTACTGCACATAATTTCACAAATTATAAAGAAAATTATCCCAAACTATTTTCGTTAAAGTTTAAATAGATTTCAGGCAATTCTAAACAAATTATATAGAGAATGTCAAATGTTGTGTAACTTTTTATTTTACAAAATACCGTAATGTAGAATTGATTGTATTACAAATGTATCCATTTTTCCAAATCAAATAACACCAATAAGTGCCTCCTGATTCACAAATAGTAAATGCCACAAGATTTGACTAATCATTATATAATTGACGTATAAAACACAAGTTCGATATAAAATGCGGTGTAAACGTTTTTGCTGCTATCTATTTAGATAAGCTATTAACAATTAAGTTTATCGTTGTTAATTGTAGTGTAAATGACCTCAGGTAAAATATAATTTAAATCAGAGAAGATTACTGCCCTGTTATAAAAGTATTTAAGACAATTGTTAAAAACCCATAATTTGGCGAACAATAAACAAGGACTGTGCATATTAAGATAAATTAATAAAAATCACAAGACTACAATAATTGCAGATTAATTTATAGCGAACTACACTGAATGGTAAATGGAAATTCTAGTAATTAAATTATTATTGTTAAAACATATACTTGAATGAATGACAGAAACGTGTACCCCAGAAAGAAAGTAAGAAGTTGCTTTATAGAAGCTTATAAAAGATCACAAAAAAACACAAACTTAATTACCAGTACATGATCATTATACTTCTACAGTCTAGACGATCGATTGCAATGTTCTTGTTTGATTTTTTTAACCTTTATTAACTTTTATATACGTAAACTTTTAAACCATCGTATTAAGAAGCAACAAGAGTTTTATTAATAATAAATAATCTTGAAATAAATGCAAAAGTTAGGCCACAAATACTAATTCAAACCATATCTATATCAAAATTAAGTTAAAAAACGATAAACAAATATTATATCGTATGAGTACAAACGAGACCTACTCTACGAATAATTAAACTTTTCATCGTTACTGTATTTGAAAATCATAATACCCTAAATAGATTTAAAATATGTATATATACTAATAATCACACATTCGTCTATTGCGTACAATAAACCAATGCGTTCTGATAATAATTTAAAATAACTCGGGTAGTTTTATTAGTCCCACTATTCACATTGTGCATTCAAAATAAAACCGTAAATAATAAAATATTAGTTCCACAATTTTGTCAAACTCTATAGATTCAATAATTCAATTATGCATATATGTATATACATATACACTTTATATAGGATATAATGATTATCCTGAACAATTATCTTAAAAAAGGAAAATATCGTTTACTCCAATATAAATTTTGTTTGTTTAAACTTGAATAGCATAAGAAATATACGAATGAAATGAAATGAAGTAGCTGATGCATCTTCAACAATTAAACACATTGTTAATATATGAACACTTATATACATACATTTGAGATTTATGTTATTTTCATTTCCCTTTTCTAAAAAGAAATATTGCAGTGGCAAAAACACTATTCTCTAATAGTTGTCGAGTTATGTTTATTGAGTTTTTTTATTTGTTAACGTTAGGTAACATGTGCGCACACATATGTCCAATAATTTAAAAAATACATTTTAATAAAAAATAGTATTATAAATATGCCATCACATTCTTATTTTATTTATTTATTAAAACTACGTGTACCCACATACCCATTAGAAACACTTACTAGGCATACTTCAACATTGCATCTTGATCCTGTGAAAAAAACTAGATGGATTCTAGTTATCCATGATAAATCCCTTAAAAAAACCTCAACGATGTGAGATTAATTAAGTGCAAAAAATCAATATTGCTTTCCAGCATTTAATAAAATATTGTAATTGTCTAATTTCAAAACTAATTTATTTTAATTAACTATTTACACGTAATTTATACATGGTTCCTAATGTAACTAATTTTTGCTACAACTAACGCTAACATTAATAGAATATATAACTAACGATATTTATAAACACTGCATGCAGATAAGCCGCACTTTGGTTTATCTAAACTGGTATTTATTTTCACTGACACGCGTGTAAATTCGTTTAATTAGACCGACAATTCTTATAATTTTAGACTTCTGACTATATTAAACTCCACCTCCTTCGGATACCTTTAATATTTTTACGTTATCTTTATCGATAACATTCCATCTCTTTTGACCATAATCTTTCCAAATACTTCGGGAACGCTTCAATATGTAATATTTCAAATGAACTTTTGATAACTTGTACATAACAAGGAACCTTATTAAGCAAAAAGTTTCAAGATAGGAGTATCAGCAATCCTTACGAACATTATAACTAAAGTTTCTAATTTTGAAAAACTGCAACGTCAAATTATCTCGAAAAAATACTAACCACTATTAACATACCTTAAAGAAACCTCTAGCTCGTCGATAGCGAGGTGGATAATAAAACATTAAATATAGGCGTTGGATATTTACCCAGTACAATAAAGAAATATTTCACAGCACACTAATTGGTAAGTTTGTTTTAGTATTAGTAAGTCTTGCTACAAGCTTTTAGAATTTTACACCCCTTGCACGCTCAACTCGCAATAGAATTGAAACAATTGCTATCGGAGAGAGGGAAGGTCCAAATGATAAGCATTTTTTTTAATGACCGCCAGACCTCGTTTTGCACATACAGCTCCTGTTAAATCAGTACAGAAGACTCAAAGCTTTCATTAAAATTTTAAGTTACGTAAAGTTGCGAGAACTAAGAAATAAACCAGATCGTTAACATCAAATTCGATTTAATTGTCTTAGAGTGATAAAAGTATAAATAAAATTAGAATCAATGACAAATAAATTTGTTAGCCACACAAGAAGTAATTGATTGATTAGAGGTACAACGACGGTTAGAAGAACGCCGGAAGCATCGGCAACTCACAATACAACTATATAGGAAATCTGAATGGCAAGGACCTATAAATTCTTTGTAGATTAATTAAATTAATAATGATGATTAACGGTTTACATATCAGTACGCGATATCAATTTAAGTTAGACTACTAGTAATAGTAAACACATAAAGAAAGTTACGGAAGTTATTAAGAACATTCGTAAAAAGCACCGTCTAATATCGAATGGTAATCAAAATTTGATTTACCCAAATCCGGTGTTAACAAAGTTTATCGTATGCCATTACATGTGTACTTTCTTAAAAGTGATGTTAAATGACTTCGGAATAAAAGTATCAATCATATCTGCACTTAGTATAGCAAGTAATTATACGTTCAATGCTTCACTTTAGAAATTTTCCACAATCGGTCCAAATGTTCCTGACCCACGAAAGGGGTGCTTGACTTTTATAGATAGATGATCGTGACCCACATTTGGAGGCAACACGTGGTGCTAAGTAGTAGACAGAGAATTACACTTAATCCTAAAAAGAATAGAAAAACCTTACCCTGCATTAAATAAATCAACTGATTACAATTATTTTCAAAATACTTTACGCCACAACATGTGGATTTTTTAGGAAATAATTCTTTAAATTCAAGCAGACATATTAAGTGTACGACAAAGTGGAAGTAAAAATGACGACTCAAACGGAAGTGACAAACACCATACTCGTTAGATGGCGTACAGAAGTGAAAGACTAACTTCAAATCAACCAAAAATATACAGAGTAGCACAATGTAAATTTAGAGCACGTAATATTCTGTTAGTGTAATAAGTTTACATAAAGTTAAAACTGTTGTGTTGTTACCCAATAGGAATAGTTCACCGGTGTGAAGTTACCCATAAAATCGACCATAAACATTGTATCTCAGTTTAAGTAACTTAAACATGAATGTATGGCATCTGTTTTGTAACAATAATCTAAAATGTAGATTACAGTAATATTTATTACATCTTATTAATAATTAAATTATTCTTTTATAAAGTATCCCTAAATTAATTAGCAAAACTATTGATCTCAAATTTAAATATGAGTTTAGTTTTTATGCAACTTTGCACACGTATCGAACGGATAATGTACAATAACATATAAAAAAATAAAAACTGTAACTATTTTTATATAAACATTTGTTAATTTCTAACGACAGGTGATGCCCTCAAAGACGCTTACCAAGGTTAAAATTCGACTTTAAGTATGAGTGCGCAATTTAACTTTTATGCAAGTTTGTACACGTATAGAACAGATGATGCACAATAATATATCAAAAAATAAAAATATTCCTGCATAAAAAATTATTTAACGTTACAAATAATGTTACTCAGATGTTAATTTGTCGTGGATTTGATGCAATTTTTAACTAATATTTTATACAATGTATAGCATGAAGATCTTTAAACTGTAAAAGATACAAGGTAACTATAATTTAAAAGAACACATTGTCATTGCCACTTTTCAAGCTCTAAAATTTGGATTTTTTAAATTTTTATCCGACATTTCGTCTCCGAGAAACCATTATCAACACATTTATTTTATATGCCTACAGAAAAAGGAAACACACTGTATTTGGTAGAATTATTGTACTAAAAAAATTCAAATTACGGTTCCAAAGTCAAAATTAAGAAAAAACTGACCTTTAAATTTTCGTACTCTTTAGTTTAGTAGGCGTTGGAACAATATTTCATCTGCCACATTATTGTTGAAAACGTTGTAGCGTATTTTGGAGTTGTATTTGTTGTCTTTATAACAATTTGAAGTGTGTTAAGTCTTGTCGTTACAAAATTACTAATTCGTAAGCATCCGACATCACATCACGTATGCTACTCGGATGTTTATAAGATATAATTACAGTAGTTCTCAGTAATAGTTGTAAAAACACACTAGAGTTATCAGGGTGCTGAGGAATCCCAAAAGGACAAAATGCGCCTACACTTCAAAGGAGATCAATAGTTTTTCTAATTAATTTAGTGATACTTTATAAAAAAATAATTTAACTATGAATGAAATGTAATGAATATTACTGTATTATAGTTGTAATCTACATTTTAGATAATTGTTACAAAGTAGATGCTATAAATCTCTGTTTAAGTTACTTAAACTGAGGTACAATTTTTATGGCTGAATTTATGGGTAACTTCACACCGGTAAAAAATCTGTTGTAATTAATTTATAAACAAATTTGTTACTCATCCTATCTCGATATATTTATATCAACAGAAATACGAAAAGCGTGGTGTAGCTTAAACTGATACTAGTCCATACTTGTTTTCATGTTACGTGGAAAGCGTAAAATTTTTATACCGGTATGACAAACTTGTAAGTAATGTACAACAATTCTAGCTATGGCTACGTACGTAGGGTATGAGAGAGAACGGTTTCTTCCATTTTTGTTCTAAACCTTAAACTGAAATTAATACACACTAATCGACCACCTTGCTAAACGTCCCCTGGCAGTCCTTTCCTTTTAGTCATGCAACGTCGTATGCAGGTAAACTTCAGTTAGTGGTTATTTGTCCCTGTTAAGTTTTCTCGTTTCATGGTCTATTTAGGCAGACTTGTTTTGACCGATTACAATCCTTTTATTTTGTATATGTTAAAATGAGAGTAACATTTCTGAGAAACCGAAAGATCAATTGCCGACAATTTTTTGTCTCATATTTTATTAACAGTAATCAAAGCGCATTCCGTAAATTTTAGTTTTTGATTAAACCCTATAGGGATCTACCATTAGATTAGTCAGACAAAGCGTATGTAACACTCTTTAAGACTTTATGCATATAACAAACTGTTTTAAAATGTTAAATATTTTTCGTTAAATTTCCAAAAATCTATAGTAAAAATCAATTGAAGTTTAATGGAAAAAACAACTAGTATTTTTATGATGCCACATTTTCTGCATTAGTAATGGGAACCTTTATATCATCTGCCATTTTTAATACGAAGTTGCTGTAACAATGTCCATTCAGGGCTTCCAACTAATGTTGGTAACGCTCTACCATCTAGTGTAACCCAGTCAATTTATATCAAAATACAGACATTTATCGAAAGCCAAATAATAATGGTGCTACATACTGTTCCAATTTTACAGTAATTGTCTCCAGTTGTGTCCGGAAAGTGAGATGTAACGAACGTAGACCATATTAGTAAACAGACTAACGGTCCTTCTTATCCTTTGCCTAGATTCACGCTCTAACGTTTTCGTCGTAATCCGGAGGTTGAAATTCGTATTTTAGTTCCTTTGCTAAATTCAACGTTTTACATGATTTTCTTTGTGACCTACGCCAAATTAAAACTACAAATAAATTTATAACTGACTCAAAAAGTTCCTCCTTAAAAACATAATGCGATCTTCCTGACTTTCGTTTAAAATAGTAAATGTTTCCCCGCCAATAGAAACAAAATGATGATAAACGGAAAGCTGTATGAAAACTCAGCTTCAATTTTGTTTACTTCTAAAGTTAGCTAAAGTAATCTCACTCTTTCTAGTTTAAAAAAAAACTCAGTTTTTATTCGTAACCTGACTTGAAGTGATTACAATTTATTTTTTTCATCGTACAACTGCTTTACACTAGAGTCAATAAATTAAACGTGCTTACGGATAAATAAAACTCATAACCCCAAAAATCTAAAATACAATTTGCATAAAGGTATTTTAAAGTAACTGCGTTAATGCTGGGGAATTTCATTGCTGCGTTGTATTATATCAATAGATGGCGCAGCATGTATAATTATAATTTGAATGACTACAGTAGCTCTACATTGACTTAATATGCTATTAAGTTACTGTAATTGGTAATCATTGCCACCGCCATCCATACACAACTGTTTTATCAGACATATCTCTTCAAATGTGACAAAAACCTTTTTTTTGCACAAACGCTACTCGTTCATCGTAATTGTGGAATTAAAAAATTTGATTTTTTGTTGAAATAAGCAAATAACGTATTTAGGTATGTTGAATTATGTGATAAAACAAGTAATTGCACTGTTAAACTTTTTGGTGTGTAAGTGACAAGTTAAATATAGGTCAATGCATTGTTTAAAATATGTTAAATTTGTGGTATAAAAATTATGGCTGTACGTTTTCTAGATTTTACACTGAATGGGAAATTCAAAAGCGCACAAATTCCGTAGACTTAACTATAAACTATGATTAATAAAATGTTTTCAGAAAACGTTTACATAAATGAATTAAAAGCAATAGAGGCCAACAGAAGATGAATTGACGGAAAGTTTTTATACCTGAATAAAGTATTCCACATACTGATCAACGTTTAGCGTGAAAAACACTTCTTTAACATATCTAACATTGTTACTTTGATATTAACGTTTGCATATATTTTACAATTGTGTGTTCATAGGTTTATTATATGTTACTTCTAAAAATAAATATTACAAGTAGTATTCCATTATTAATTCGACCGTTAATATCATAAACGTTTGTAATTAAAATGTTTACGTCTTTTATGATAGTATTAATAGATAAAGGATAATAAAACAATTTAAAGAGCCATATAGTACACCAATAAGAAACTGTAAAATATCGTACACATTGAAGAAAATTAATTAACTTACTTTTTTCGTAATAAGTAGTTACAGTAAGCAACTTTTTACTTTCCTATAAGGAATGTTAGCGATCGCAATTTTTTTAAAAAAATTTTTATTGCATAATTTTACTTTTCAAGGTCTCCTGAATCAGAAAAATGTATGACAAAAAATTTTGGGTGTCTGTGTGTGTGCGTCTGTGTGTAACGATGTACCCACGATGACTCTCGAACCAAAAGTCCTAGTAACTTGAAATTTGGTATGGAGCTGGCTTTTCATATTCTCTCGGTTCTATCAAAATATGGGTTTGATAATGTATCCGCCATTTTTAACAGTTTTTCTTATATACGTATGTATCTTATTCAAATTATTTTTACAGTTTCTTATAGAGATAATTCTTCCTAACAATTTATTTATATAAAAAAATTTCTAACATTAACAGTTTATCAGATACTTAATTCGTAATTTAAAATGAATTTACAAATATAATATAGTTTCGAATCCTGCTTGCGACGATTTTTTTTTACTGATTTACTAAAAGGATAAGTAATATCAAGGCGCACAAATATAAGGGTTAGTCGATATGATATTAATGAAATCAAGGGGAGAAAATTTCAAAAAACTTATAGCAAGCTAGGAAATCAATACAAACGTGTACATATCACTTCAAAACGGTTTTATGACAACATAACCTTAAAAAAATATGTAGACATTCCTTCATCGTTCCTTATAGGAAAGTCGTATGGTGACCACACCAGTTTTTGTAGATGATCCGAACAAACTCGTAGGTACTGTCGATTCTAATGATTAATTCTAATTTTTAACGGATCCCAATTTTTGCTATATTAAAATCACTTTAATCGCTCTTGGAGATTTTTTGATTTCTATTATGCATAAGACTTCAATCATGTCTCACATTGTAAGAATCACAGTGTATTAAATGTACCTACACATACACGACATCATCCCGGTTCACCATTTCATTATACGTTGAGTTAATTCCAAAAATGTTTACATTCTATATAATATACTGGATAGCTAACTAGTGAATCAAAAGTGAAGCACTGGGTGAAACGAAAATCAGCCAATTGCAGGGTAAGCAAAATATTGTTATATAATTGGTCAACAACACATTGTTAGTATCTCATCAACTATTATTAAAGAAAACTATACGGGTGGACACTTTGAAAACGCACCATAGAGACTTCAATACTAAATCTTTAAGGTTGAATTATTTGCTTTCCTAACTATTTTAGAGAAAAAACGTAAACTAATATTTTGTAGAAAGAAAAAAACTACATACATACTATTATTTGGTATTATAAAACCACACAAGTGCACTTTCATTTCAGTGTCTTAAATTTCACTTTTTTTGAGTGATTATAAAACCATAAACCGAGTAATAAGGAAAAAAAAGAATTTAATTTATTTTAACAAACAAAACACGAAATTACAGTAAAAATAAAAAATCATAGTAAATGTTCAAACAAACCACCATTTACTGCTAAACAATAGCCTAACCTGTCATAAAATTTGCTAATTGATATTGTGATATTTTGTCACACTTGGCTTTAATACAATTTTTCAGTTCCTTTACATTTTAAATGTCCCCGAAAAAAAAAATCTTTGGACGAAAGATCGGGGAATCTAACAGACCAGGTAATTGCACAATTTAGACCAATGACCTGGAACAACTGCAATAGATGTTGTTCTGTTAGGAATTCGTGTAAGAAAAATGGCCCCAGAATGTGACGAATTCCCACACAAGTATTAAATTTTGTTTATTTCATTTATTTAGGCATAACTCAGTGATCATTTTTGTCTATTTAACCAACTCTCTATCTCTGATAATAAACGAAATCCCTGTATTTAACACGAAATTTGATACAGCCTGTATATGTCAAAAATCGGCAAATGTGTATCATATGTTATCGATAAATGATAAATGTCTTTTTTAAAACCTTTTTACAGGTCCTTCTTTTAGAAGGAGCAATCAAACCACTTCTGGTAGCTTTTGAGGCCACGTTTCGTGCTACTAATGTATACTCCTCATCAAGATACTATTTTCAAAATTACATAAGAAAAATACATTTGTAAAAAAAGTTGTTAGTGTAAATCCGTTAATTTGGTGAAACTTCAACTTCAAACTTTTAGCGCACAAGAGTCCTATATCCTTATTCTTAAACTTTTTCTGTAATCGATTGAGTTTATTTTATAGAAACCGTAAAAAATAAAATACAAAAACGTACACAATTTGTGGTTAATTGTACAAAAAGAAGAACACTAAAACATTCAATGAAAATTATCTTTTGGCTTATTTCGTCAGCGAAAAAAAAACTATAAAGAAAAACTCAAGTTATTCAATGCAGTTGTAAAAAATGGTATAGATATAAACTAAATGATTAAATTTGTTTTTAAAAAAAAATATTAAACGGATTGTTAGGTATTAAAATTCATAGAAATATCACCCAAATATACACCCAAAAAACAAAATTCAAGATAGTAATTGTTTGTGGTAACTCTCTAAAAATATAACACATAACAGTATTAACTTGTATCAACATCTCGAAATAATTCAAAGATACAGAATGTTAGATAAGACGAGAATATAAAAGGCAATCACAAAAAGTTGCAGTCAGTCTTAAGTGTTAAGAAAAATTTACTGGTCTAAGTAAACTGCAAAGTAAGTGTTTAACGCGTGTGGCAGTGTAAATAAATAAAAGTGAATCGTTTCCGCAGACATCTCCAGTAATAGTCATATATAAATTAATTGTTATTTTTCTTAAATATTGTTAGCTATATATTTTATTAGTGTTTGCGCTTTAGTTTATTAAAAATTAGTGTAATTTATAAAAATCAATAATAATAAATTAAGTTTTCTTAAATTCGTCACAGTATATTTGAAAGTGTGGAGTAAATATCTGCAAATTTGGGGTTAAATATAAGAAATGTTATAATAAAAAAAAATTTAATGGAACAAATGTACTGTAGGTTAGCAATTTTGTTAATCAAGAAAGTTGTGAGGAAATAATGCTATAATAGGAAAGATGAAATCGGTTGCCTATTTAGTTAAAGATAACAGTGCTTAAGTTGCTTATAATTAATTTTAAATTTGTAAATTTTATCAATGTCTAGACGAGGAATTTGCAGTAGTCGTATAAGACCGACACAAATTAAATATAAGGTTGTAGCGAGAATACGATTATGTTTTAACTTGTAATAAAATATTAGGTTAAAATGGCAGAAACAAAAAACTTGAAAGAACAAACAAGAAACTATTTTACAAAAAAGTAGATTTGCTAATAACTTATAAACGGAAACAATTCACCCAACATAATCAAACAGCAATTAATTACGAAAATAAAAATTAGTTAAATAAAAAATACATATACATTTTTTACAGTGCATTTATTTAGTGAAATGTATGAAAATGCTATACCCTGAACATATTGCAACGCGTTGACATCTAGAAGCCTTAGTAACTGTGCTTAAGTAGTCGATTTTAGAAATTCAATATGTACACCTAATAATCGTAGTATTTTGGGTTACATTTTATTAAAAAGTTGCCGATTGAAAAAAAATTATAAACAGTTTGTCGAAGATAAAGATTTAGCAACAGCTTTCTGATATTAATTTTATTTATGCAATCTTGCTTTTAATATTAGAGAGTTATTGCAATGTCATTTTTGCTGATCCTTTAATAAAGTTTTCCTTTATTTGACATACGCGCATGCGCAGATATTATCGCTTAAAATTTTTTACTTTATTAAAATACAGGCCTCCTCTATTTAAATTAAATACAGGCAGAGATACTTTAATAAAAGCACCTTTATTTTGACATATGTCATGTCAAACCGATCGGAGTTCTGAGAGATTTTGTATTTTTAAGAAGAGAAATAATTGTATTTCTAGAAAGTAGTGTTTCTATAATTGTGTGTAATTTTAGATATTCAAAGGTAAGTCCTAACATCCGTTTTTTGTGACTTGGTAAAAAACAAATAATTCAATTTGAAACTGTATAAATAACAAGATTCTGGTCGATTCGTTAAAAAGAATTAACAAACAATTAACAAAACCTCTATAACCTATATTACAAACTGCCAGAGTAAAGTCAAGAATAAAATAAAGTACGAAATCAAGGCACGTTGCAATAGCACTCAGTTAAAATAAATGCAAAACTTTATTATAGGATACTTTATTTAAAGTTTCTTTTAATAAAGTAACTTTTATTTTACTTTGCAATAACTCTCTAGTATCGTAGAACTTTTACTTTATTTTATAATAACACTTTTGCTAATTCGTTGATCTTCTAATCAATTCCGCAAAACTTTAATGACGATGTGTTTTATTTTCATTATACATTATGTTTTGATCATAATATACATCTACAATTTCTTACCCTCAGAATGTGGATTCTACTGTATTACTTTAGTGTCTGTTACTGTTTAGACTGGTAGAATCATAACAGTAATGGCAAATTTGAATTTGTAATTAAATTCATATAAAAGAAATGCCCTCCGATAAAAATTGAAAAGTAATTTATTGATGTACATTTCAATATTAAAAGAGAATATAAATAACGTGAATCACAAATTGATGCAATTATGGGCTTTATTAATCCTTGTATTTCAAGCGTTTTTATCACTTGTTATTATTGCTTACCTTCCTATTGCCAACAACCTGTTTTAGTCATTATTGCAATTTATTGATATATGTATACAACTTGACAAATATCGACCAAATTTGGAAGTCCCTCACACTCTTAGTGAACATTTATAATTACAATAACTTACTATGATTAGATTATAATTAATGAGATAACCACATGATACACGAATTGTATTCTCAAAACGATATCAATGTATTATCCTAAACTTACATGCGACTATATAAAATTATAAATACCCTATAGTTTTTATTGGAATATTTTAATTGAATATCTTAAGAGTATGCTAAATAAATTTCACATTAACATTTACAAATGCGTAGTGAAATAGTAATGATTGTTTACTCTTATACAATAAAACTAACTATAGGAATCGTTTCAGATTAAATAGAAAGTTTGCATTACTTACGTAAACAATACAAAATTTTATATCGTAGTTTTCTCACAACAGCTATTTAATAAACGTTTTTAGTCTTCTTATGCGTAAATCGAACTTTATAATTCTTCGTACATCAAATGTAACTTGATTTTTACGCATAATGTTTTATGACAGTATTGTAAAATCCTCTATAGTGTGGTAAAATGAGCTCTAAATTCCAGGCTTTAAAAAACTAAAAAGTATCAGATAAAACTGTATATAAATAAATGTTACTTTGCATTATGTTTAAAGATATACATGTACAAAAACGTTAAGATTTTTAAATTTATATTTTAATTTTTAGAAATGCGACATCTCGTGACAACTATGTCACCTATGATTGCAGTTCGCTATTGACAGCTGTCAAAGTACGGACGATTTTAGATTATACGTTTAAAAGTGCAAGATTTAGGCATTTGATTTGTTTTTAATACTTCTTTTATGTAAGCAAAGTATTTATTCAAAAACATTGTAATAAGTAAATAGTCAAAAAATTTAATTTTAAATTTATCAAATTGCAGTCATTGTAATTATGTAAGTAGGTACCTATAATGCCAACATACAGAGATACACAAAGTTGTTAACTTTTCTTGTTAAATTAAAGTCGACTAAAAAATTTAATACAAACTTGGTGTGTTAAGTTCGGTTTTCAAACAATATTGTCGCGCTGTAAAATACAACTTACATGCACTCAATTGTAATCGAGATTGTAATTAACTATTTTGCCCTACTGAGCTTCCATTGTTCACCGAGTATGTTGTCAAAACAGTAAGTTATATAAATTCTTAAGCTTTCGCGGTTGTTATGTTTAAGATTATAAGCGACTTTCGGCTTAGACCGCGTCGTAGTAAAACACCCAGACTTAGGCTTGGTCATAGTCTCTTCTTGAGAGCCAAAACAAGAAGTAGAACTTGGCCTTTGCCGTATTGTCGTTCGTGAACCCACATAATTAGCGTGATTATTGTGATTAACGAACCTTATCTTTCCGTTACCGCTTGACTGACTTCGTTATTACTCGGAGTAAGTGTTTGTGTCTTTTCCAAAAAGGTCGATCTTTGTCTTAGAGGATATAAAACTGGTAGCCAAGATTTGCTGAGTCTTAAACCGTCTTCTCGGTTCATATTACATGGATGTTTTTCTATTTCCGCAGCTTCGCGGATTAGTCTTGGAAAGTAGAAAGGAGTTCTAGCCAACACTTTAGTTTGGTCAAAGTTCAGCGTGTTCCACACGTGTGGAACCAAGGACACACGCTACTAAGCTACATTCTTAACTCTAAAAAAGTAAGAAAAAAAAACGATAAACTTGAAAAAGCAAACTACAATCTAACAAAAAACCACTACAGAATTAAGTAATCATCTTGAGAACCAAACCAGATTCTAAACTCTATAAAAGTGACTTAAGAAAAAGTAGTCTCTGTATATAAAGAAGAAGTATCGTGGCGTTTTTGATAAAAGAGTAATAAGCGGGAAACAAAGAGAAGATGTTTGAAACCATAGTCACGATAAAATTATTGAGGTGTTATATTATACGCTCTTTCGATTTTCCTATTTAAATAGAATAAATATTTCGCAATCAAGAAAACGTTATCAAAATATATATAATGTGACCTGTAGTAAAATGATGTTTAGCAACCGCTCACTTAGAAATATGCCTTTTCCTTATCAAGTTCTGAAATGCGTGTAATAACGGACCGATCGGTTTCACCGATGTAAACTACGCCACATAAACAAGAAATTTGGTATACACCTTGAAATAAAAATGCAGGAAATTTGCCCCTGAGAAAAAGAAAATCTAAGAGATGTGATTTATTCAGAAAAAGCGCGATAAATCAAAGATTTAATACCAGAACGTTTCTGTGCAGAATGATGATAGAGACAACGCATAAAGGTATGTAATAAATAGTATGGCCCAGAAGTCCGTCGGGTTTACAAGTCACAAGATCGTCGAGAAATGGGAAAGAAGCATTTGATTCGATTTCCATAGTAAATCTAATATCTGGGTGTCAGTTAGATTCGATGATCATGAAACTGAGACTATTAGAGATGACCATGAGACCAAACAATACACGTGTCGTCAATATACCTTAACCAGACTTGAAGTCTCCATATTGATGATTCCAGCCACCCTTTAAAAAATTCCATAAAAATGTTAGCTACAACAGGCGCTAGAGGAGAACCCATAACACCACCAGAAACTTGTTATCAAATTGAAAGTATGTGAATGATAAACACTTGTCAATAAGAAAAACCAAACTCAAATCTTTGTCCGGGTGGAACAGAATCTGTTCGATGATAATAAGCAAATCTTTGATAGTGAAGTGATATCAAAACTCACAAGCTTTATAGTCTCTAAACGTCGAACAAAATGTTGAAAGTTGAGGATGTGATAAGAAGTTTTACCTGTAAATTTGCAAAAAATGTCGAACAAAAATTTGGCTAGTTTGTAGGTATGAATTGGGGTAGCACTAACGATAAGTCGAAGATATATACCTTGTTTATGAATTTGAAAAAGTCCGTATAGGTGAGATGGTACCAAATCTATAAGGGAAAGTTGATGTGTCTGGTTTTAGGAAGTAGTTTAGAAGATGTTTTTATATGGTTGAAAAAAGTGTACGTTTCCTCTGACAACGTAATAAGTTTGGTTCAAAAACGGCCGTAGTATTGCCTTTGTCAGGAAAAACAATGATATCAAGGTTTCTACGAAAACTTTTCAAGGCTAATTCTTCCGACCTAAAAATATTGGATGTAGAAACTTTATATGACTCAAGAATTTTGCCAGTGTAAATAGGAATGGAGTCTGAGATGTGGCGAGGAATATGTCTTATAGAAGAATCATCAGCACATAAAATATCTTCTTTAGGAATGCGTTTAAAAGCAACAGCAAAATACAAACCCTTAGATAGCACTGATTCATGTTCTAGAGTGATAATGAAACTTCATACATTGACGACCGTTTTTAAGAAAATTTTTGCGATTCTGGGACTCCAGTAATTGAAACTTTTTAGGATGAACTTCAGTGGTTAGCCATACAGTAATATCTGACTGCTTGTGAGTAATGTTGTCAAAGAGATTCTAATCATTCGGAAATATAGTGATCGCCAACTCAAGATGAAGACAAAAGAGTTGTTTTGAAATAGTGTCTGACTCTCGACTGGTTAGTTTAATCCGTTCGCGTACTAACGCTAAATCAATACGGTGTTTTAGAAGAACGTGTCTGAATGTGGAACAACATCTTAACTTGCTTTTGCTAACCGATTCAAAAGCAATGTATTTTACATTTACTACAAATATAATGTTGGTGCTACATTTATTACTAAATCTGTCAAATCTGACATTTACTCTAATATCGTTTTTTTCGATTCACTTGATTTCTAATTCAATATTAATATCTTAAAAACCTATATTTTAAATTGGATTTAGTAGGAGTTTAGATTAAACGACTTTTAATAATTAGTATTATAAAATAAATTATATAGACCACGGTCGAGAAAATTATTATAACCTGTGCAACGCTTATATACATATAGTGTTGTTGCTTAGGTTATAATAAAACACTTCTCAACCTTGTTATATAATAATTATATAGGCTATTATAGATTGTGTTATGACGTTTACGACTCATGACTTTTATAGTACCTTTTTTATTGTTTCCTCTGCTATCTTCACATCGGTAACTTTACAGGTATATACTTCTGTCACTTTTAAATTTTGAATTTAGTATGTTTACATATTTAGAATTATTATTTTAGTGTCGGTGCTTTAGAATCTTAAACCTACTGGTACTGCCATTTTAAGATGTGTAAAAATTGGTACACTGCATCAGTAGTACAACTCATCAAAAGTTATCCCCTTTGAAAACTTACCGTTACTCGTCTAAAAAAAAGAGTGTTGTTAATTTGATTATATAAACGTTACTAGCATTTGTATTCTTCTTTCAAATAAACATTACATTTCAAATCGAAATACATAAAGTGAACATTGAATTAACAAATTCATGTACAAAAACTAATTAAATATGTCTTAAGTTATAAATCGGGCGAATTTGATTCAAACGGTTAAATACTCAATGTAGTTAATGAAATGAAATACAATGTGCTTTAAAACAAGAGAACAAAAACTTTAAAACGATCATTGGCAGCATTGAAATAAAAATATCAAACTAAAATTTGTTTTAATTATCTAATTTCTTTACTGTAAGGTAATTATTACTTTAGAGACATTATTTAGCTATTTTAAGAAAATATGCATCATAACTATATCAAAGTTATAACTACCTAAACTTCAGAGAATATTTTTTTGTGTTCAGAGTTCTTTATTTTATGCTATTTTCAATAATAAACTTTAGGTACTAAATAAACATCGTGCGATTATTAATTTCAAAATGACTAATGTTTACTAAAAAAATAGGTTTCTTAATTAAGCTCCTAAGTGTATTAACAGTGTAAACTTCATGAATTAAATACACATAGTAAACTAATCAGAAAATGAATTATTCGTGTAACATTATTATTATAATTAAAATAAGATCGAATCTACCTGGGCACTGGATTTTACATCATTTTCACAGGAAATGTGACGTCATAATAAGCGTAGAACATTCCTTCATTCCATAGTTTAAGTTTGAAGTATTAAGTCCGAATCACATTTAAATAAAAACGCAAGCTAGTACACTCCAAAAAGTATATCAATTTTAAACAATAAGTTAATACGGAAAAACACAAAGTTTATTGCACTCGACCGACGCGCACGTACAAAACTGCGAATAGAAACAAAAGCAACTACCTACTGTTTTATCATTGTCAAAGCCGACTAGTTCTAGAATTTCGTTATTTGTACGTATTAAATATCTGTAACAGATTTATAGTAGTTATCAAATACTGTTTATTAAGAGTTGCTACTACTTTAATAAGTTCGATAAAAACAAATCTATTAACCACTATACCTTTTTAACACAAAAACTTTTACAATATAATAATGTACGGTTGCTCACAGTGAACATCGTACATCTTTATTTTAGAATATATTTTATTACAACCTCCTGTATTACGAATAATTGGAACAAAAAATGAATAACTAACATATCCCTCAGGATCAAAAGAATAAAACAACCACCTAGGAACAAAACAGTTAATGAATTTTAAATTAAACAAAAATGTTAATTGCAGTAAAAATGGATCTTACATTCAAAATCGTATACTGCTAAAAAATTTAGAAAACCAGAAAAAAAAAAACAGCTATACTTTGTTGGATAACCCTTCTTATCGGGGACAGCTTATAATCTATGAGGTATCAATTTAACTAAATTTTCAATATGCTCTCTTTCAATAATAGTTTGTCATTCTTCCCGAAGGACCTTCTTCAACGGTTCTTTATTAGTAATGTTGTTTTTTGATGCGAACCACAAGTTCATTTCATATATGCTATATCACATTCAAATCTGGTGATAGTGGCGGTGTTTGAATGACTTAGACAGTTACATAATGTCCAATCCTTTACAATTCTTAAAGAAAGTTTCAGATCATTGTCAGCGTAGAAACTGAAAACTATCTAAAACACCTATTTTTTTGCACTGGTGTTCACTATCACTTTAAACTCATCTGTAAAGATGACGTCTTTCCAAAAATTAATTAAGTAGAATTCTATTCCTATAGTACTGAGTTGCCTAGCAACCGACAACGCTTGCTTCAAAGCGACAATTCGGTATCATGCCATTTCTACATTTCAGCCCTCTTACGTCTTTACCACCCCCGTAGAATCGTCTCAACCCTACAATTCAAATGGTCCCGCTTAAAACCTATCTCACTTTATTTCATTAACTAAGACAAAGCATGTGTTTTCAAGATGTTTTCAAATTTAGGCGGAAATTGTAATAAAATGTAAGATTTGTGTCTACAAGGTAAGTATTTCAGTTATTTGTTGTGCACTATGCAATACATAAAAAAATCCGAGTACAAAACGACCATTGCGCGATAGTTTTAGATTTTGCGGAAAAACATCCGCAAATAATAACGAATAAGTTTATGGGACCAAAAGCAAGATCCGAAAATTGTAGTTTATGGGACGAATTAACTATATTATTAAATTCAATAGGATTAAGGCAAAAAACAAAAAATGAATGTAGAAAGGTACATTTTAAAAGATATTGCAAATACTTTAAACATTTAATATTAAATCATTAGTAATTTTATGAGCATAGAATAATTAGTTTAGATTTATGTGTATATTCCAGTATTTTTAAAATATTTCATTTATACGTTTGTGCTTGTACTTATAGAAACTTATTTTAAACTAAATGAAATTAATAGAAACATATATATTAGAAACAATAGAATCTATTTGCAACATGAGTGCAATCGACGCAACCAATAACTTACGTGTCCAAAATTAAATTGCTAATTTCATAATTATCTTGCCAACAGTGTTCTGTGGCATCGACAAATTATAACTGTTTCCGACAACCCTCTGGTATGATCCATTAGCATAAAAATATAAAACCGCAAATAGTTTTATATTTGGTTGCACTAAATACCGATGACCAGAAAAAGACATATGTGTACCATGTCCTTTGTAAACCTATAATAATTTTTAAATGGTAACATCTATAAAACAAGATTTAATATAAAATCTTAACCTCAGCGTAATAAATACCGTAAAAGAACAAATCGGTTTAGATTACTTTATAAAACTAATGCAAGACTAGTCACTAAATATAATCTACTATAATCAAACTAGGAAATACTAAAGGAAATAGAAACTATAATTAAAGTTTAATATTGTTTTTAAAATTTTAAGGTTAATGAAATTATTCCCGCCAACTAATTGTAGCTGTCACAACAAAAACGTTTTTCATAATACTTGTACAAAACAAACAAGGTTTTCGCTAACGCTAATACGATCCGAAAATGATCGAACTCCGAATGCGATAATAGATTCTACATAGGATGATGCCAAAATGGTAGTTAAGTCATTTTCTATATCGACTGTTTCTATTGTAGAATTCTATTTGTCGTGATCCCACTACAGCAGACGTATAAATAACAAAAAAACAAAATCAATATTTTATTATTTGGCGCTATTTTCTTCTAGCAATGTGAAAAAAAATAATAATGGCACCTATATCTAGAACAGACCAAACTGTAAATTTAGACAATTCGTTTACAAATTGACTATGGTACAAACCATAAGAAAAAAAATTGGTTACCACTAGAGTTCATCCACAACTATTTTTGGTTTTCAATGCAATTTTAACATAACTCCATTTGTGTCAAAAAAATGCTGTCATTGTTTCCACATTACACTATAATGATAATAGGCAATCATTCCTAAGCGATACGCTATATGGTGATAAACAGAAATAATGACATAGGAACACAACCTCATTCTAATTTTAATAAAAATTACTCTGTAACGGTTTTTAATTACTGCTTCCATGGAAGATAAATGATAACTGCATCGTTGCCATCGATTAGATTACATTTTACGTCTTAGTAATTCATTTTTTTGTAAAACTTGAAGTTGCTACAACATGACGTTAAATACTGCAATAATCGTTTACTTATTGTTGTCTTACAGCGAGAAGTGATAATAATCATACCCAAACAACACATTGGTACAAAAAACGTCTAAATGTCCGTCTAATAAACGTTAATAACGCGTTTAAAAACGTTTTAATGTCGAATAAACGTCTATTAGCCGGACATTTAGACGTTTTTTATACCAATGTGTTGCTTGGGTAGTTGATTGCACATTTGCACTAGACCATGTACATACAGCAACCGACGAGAAAAACCTAAATATTTTTTATTTAATATAATAATCATAATAATAATTAATTGTAATGCTTGATTGTGACGATATATAAGTAATATTGTATAAAACTATATTGCAATTAATACAATTAATACCACAGAATCATACTTAAATAACTTAACCGGTACATTTTACTTACATTACCCATTTTAATTAAACTTATTACCCTTAATTCTAAAAAACATGAAAGAGGATATAAATACTTTTAATTAAATTTTATAAACACTTATAAACACCAAAACACTAATAAATTTGAAACTGTATGTCATTAAATCAGGTTTCTATTTACACCACAGTAGCGCTGCGATCTTAATCGAGATTACCTATAGGTACAGACGAAAAAAGTGCAAAAATCATCGTTTACCAACTGTATTTCATCTCAGTGTCACTCTTAACCTACTTAAGTTAATTACACTCGCTAACCTTCAAAGAGGTATGAAAAATAGATATAAAATCTGTCAATAAGTAAAACGGATAAAACAAGATATTACCAAAAATAAGTTCAAAGTTTGTCTAAGGTTCCACAACATTTGAGGTCCTGTAAGTCCTAGCTAACTAACTTTATTATGTTTTTCCACCTTTGTAAAACGTGATCAGAAACAAATTAATATCGAAGCCGTTTGAAATTTTGTAAATTAGCTTCAATTTTAAACAATAAGCATCTTAAAAAATTAAGTATGTAGGTGTTAAAATTTAACAAGAACATGTTCAGTTTAAGGATCACAACCATAACAGCTCGACCAGAAAGTGAAAGTTAAAATTAAATAGACACCAACCAAACAAAGCTTATTATTCACAATGCGGATAAATTAAAGAAAATAGTATTTGTTATTCATGACTTTATAAAAAGCTTTTGCTTGCCACACCTTTATAAAGCGCTACAATAGTTAAAAAAAATAGGCTAAACACCAAAAAAAAGCACCTGTTCAAAAAATTAAGAAACTAAATTTTCATCTTATAGATTTTTTATTTTAATCGACTCAAGACTACATACGCAATTACAATCCTGTATGTATAGTAAACGAAAGTATAATTTTTTTAGACAACGCAAATTTCCTTCGGATTTAAAAAAACACAATCCCGTATTTAACGACGACTTATTTTTAAAATTATCCATTCACTTGCAAAAAAAAACACTGCGACAACATTCGAAGAAGAAATGTTCTCAACTGGTATTAAATGTCGTCGCGGTTTCATTTTACATTAGACTCGTATTTGCACAAACAAATGCTTACCACATAATTACGTTTTAGACATCAAGATAATGTTTAGTGTTTATATTACTGAGTTTGCTATTTTTCTAAGAAACAGTGATTAGTGCCCTTAGACAAGAATGGAATAAAAAATTGCTCTACAATTGTTTCATTATTAACGCATTACATTTCCGACAAAACCGGTATTTAAAAAAAAAATTCGAAAATGTTTGCTAATATGATCACAAGTAAAAACAATTACGGCCGGTTCCACTAACACGACTTAAACTTAAGCAAAGCTTAAAAACTGAGATACAATTGTTAAAACCATAGCAACAATTGTTTTAAGTTTAAGTCGTGTTGTGGAACCGACCGTTTAACTTTTAACAGACAAAAACGTTATTGAATGTTTCCCATTTTTGTGAAGGTAGTAATAACTACGATGGATTTATAATACCGTATAAATTCGTTTTAGACAAGGGAACTTACTATAAACTTACTATTGCCGTAATAAAAGACCTGGTTTCCACAAGTTAAATTGATTAGTGTAGTGTTAACTAAAGTGTAGACGATAAAATGCAGTAAGTTAAAAATATTTGTATAAAACTAATAATGTTATGCTTTAGTTTTCAATTTATTTTGCAACAAAAGTAACTTACAGAATAAGATCAAAGTCATACCAAGACCATTATTCGATTGCTGAAGCAACTAATTGTCATCCGGAGCTCGTATTTTATTGTTTTTGTTTTAAATTTAAAGCTGCTTTTATACAAACGGAACAAAACATTAATGTATTTACCCTTTACCATCGCCGGGCGAAGGTTACATTATATGATCTATACACCAATCACGAAAAATGTTACCAAAACAACTAGATTTTACAAATGAGAAATGTTGTATTTCCTAATTGAGTTCCCAAGTAGTAATTATATGATACAGTGTAAACTTAATTAATTAAATACACACATCATACCAATCAGTTACTAATGTAAGATTATATTTTATTTCAAATAACAACGAATCTACAAGCTACCTGGACGCAATCTTTAAAAGTAAATTATGACGTCATATGTGCGAAATATTAGTTCATTCTGTAGAATTAGTATTGAGCACTATGTAAATCACAATTTAAATAATAACAGAAGCTAAACAATTCTAATACGTACATCCATTTTAAAAAATTAAACACAGAAGAGTTTATTACAATCGACCTACACGCACGTACAAAACTGCCGATAGAAACAAAAGCAACTACCTACTATTTTATTATTGTCAAAGGCGACTTATTAAATTTAAAATTTAGTTTCTTCTATGTATTAAAGATAAAGAATGTATAGTGTCCTTCAAATCATAATTAATAGAATTTTTAGTTATTTAATAAATTACAAATTGAAAATAAACTAAAAATAGACTACCTATATTCATTATAATTTTTAACATTCGAGTTTCTGTCTATACTTAGTTGCTATTTACCTGCTATTATAGGTAATAATGAAAAAGCGTATCAAAGTAGTAATAGAAAAAACAAAAAGAATTTTTATTAGAGTTAGGTAAGGCGATTTTTAAATCGATTTGAAGCGAAGTCTAAACAATCGATTCACAAAAAAATCGTCTAGATCAATTTCTCAAAAATCTTTCTTTTTCTTTTTGACATAAAAAAAGATACTAAACAAATATCTTTTAATGATCTTACTTTTTTTAAATATGTAAAAAGCTCGTTTATGCTTATAATAAAGCAAAGGAATTTACTGAGGTATAGCTCATGGTCAAACTGTAGGTTTTTTAATAAAAATAAAAGTGTGGTTTTAGGAGTTACTCACAACATACAACATAATTATAACATCCACACAAAAATAAAGTATAGATTTAATATTAACTTATCGATGGTAGTATAATAGTACAAATATTCTGTGGTATAAGCTATATCTATGGGTAGCTGCACTAGCATTATTGAAAGAAACGATAAAACCAGTTCGCTATCGATTTGGTAAAACTAAGAAAAAAAACTGGTGTTGTCATCGCACGACTTTCCTATAAGAAATGATAAAGAAATGTCTACATATTTTTTTAAGAGTATGTTGTTATAAAATCACTTTGAAGTGATATGTGACACGTTTTTTATTGACTTCCTAGCATCCTATAATTTTTTTAAAATTTTTCTCTTTGATTTCATTAACATATAACCGAAATATGACGAATTGAGCTCATGCCGTATCGACTAACATCTGTATTTGTGCGCCTCAATATTGCTTTTCGCTTTAGTAAATTAATAGAGATTTTTATTTTTAACGTATCTTGCTTTTCCTTCAAGATATGGAATTTTTTTCTAAAAAATATCGTCGCAGGCAGGATGGGAACCTAGATTATATTTGTGAATTCATTTCACATATCTAATTAACTGTTGATGTTAAAAAATATTTGTATTTGAACAAATTGTTAGAAAGAATTATCTCTATAAGAAACTGTAAAAATAATTCGAATAATTTACATACGTACAAAATTATATAAGATAGAACCGAGAGAATACGAAAAGCCATACCAAATTTCAAGTTACTAGGACTTTTGGTTCGAGAGTTATCGTGGAATACATCGTTACACACATACACACACAGACACCCAAAATTTTTTTGTCAAAAATGAATTTTTCTGATTCAGGAGATCTTGAAACGTAAAATTCTGCAAAAAATTGCGATCGCTATACTTTCCTTATAGGAAAGTAAAAATTGACATTTCTTCATATGTGTTTAACTAAATGGGAATATTTATATGGTTTGCGGAAACAGAAAAAAATCGAATCCCGATTTATGAATGCCTGAGATCAATTCACGGAATCGATTCATTGATTAAATTCGATTTACAAAAATCGATTTGTTATTGGCGCAAACGATCCATTCTCTGATTAAGCGATCTCAGATCGCCATTTCTAACTAGAGTAATTTGAGCAAAACTCACCGAACAAAACTTATTAGTCAAAACCAAAAAAAAATTATTTGTAAAAAATTCCTATTCACAAAGCAACCCACTATAGTTAAAACAAGCAATTTTGTTGATAATAAAGTTAAGCTTCCTCATCGATGACTATAATTTCTAATTAACAAAATGTTTATACTACAATTTCTTTTTGAGTAAAAAAAATCTAAAAGAACTATTTTCAATATTTTTGTTTTATAAAACAAAATACGCATTGTAAGATCCTTTGAAGTTATTACACTCTTATCTTTTAAGTAGATCAATGAGCAATTTTGTTCCCGTCCCGTTGGATGTCTCTGTTTCGGTAGTACCAGAATGCATCAATGATGTTCCTTAGTGCTTTGTTCTAGAAACGTTAGATCACTTGTATGTTGCTTTTGCTGAGACAGCCTCAGGGTTGAATGCCGTAGGTCCGAACAGATTTCAGTATTTGCTTGATTTTTTTTAGTTCCGAGTGTTTCATTCTGATAAATATGATTGTAGAACCTATGAAAGTTTTTGTGACAGGAACAGGTTGAGTTACTGAAACAAGCCTTCATGCCATACTTTGTCAAAAGCCTCATCAACGTCGAGGAAGACGGTGGAACAGGCTTTTCTTTGTTCTAGTGATTTTTCAATGACATTTATGATCCTTTGTATTTGATCAATAGTGGAGTGATTTTCTCTAAAACCAAATTGATGGGATGGTATCAAATACTTTTCTTCATACTATGTTTACCTGATTTGGGAATCCTTCGATGAAGTGAGTCTGATGATAATTTCTTCTTGTTCTGGTGTAATCCAGCCTTGTTCGTTTCCATCATTTGGTTGAAAAATGCTCTCAAGATGTTCTGCAAACCTACAAGCTTTTTGGGTATTGCCTCTGGCCCAACTTCGATCCGTTTTTCGGATTGAAGGATTATGCAAAAAGATCTGTTTAGTCGCTTTGTGTGGTATCAGTCTATTGCCATTTCCGTCTGAGTTTCCTTTTTTGTGATACGGTTTCTAATTACTTTTGGGTAATTATTTGCTTTTTTTCTAAGAGTTTGTGCAAGAGTGTTACCCCATGCTACTTGTAGGTTTTTAACGAATAAATCGACTTCGTCATCTAGTTGCTCTGTTATTCTAAGTAGAACCAAAAGGTTGATTTGTCTCTCAAGTTAGATTTTGAAGCTTTCCCAATCTGTTCTCTTGTTAGTTAGACTCGGTGGGTATTCTTTTTGGATTACACCATCGTTTCATGTAAGTCCGTATTCCATGCTTCTTCAATTTAGACATAGTTTGATGAAATATTCTTGATTACAAAGTCTACATCAGAAATTTTGTGATGGTCAGTAGGCCAATACATTAGCTTCCCAGTTCAAAACACTTTGCAATTAATCAGATTAGATGCTGCTATAAGTTCCTTACCTTTATTTGTAATTAGTCCAGATCCCCAGTGTGTGTGCTTTTCGTTAAAATCACCTCCTGTGATGAATCTATTTCCTTGGCTATTGAGAAAGTCTACATATTGTTCTTCCTTTATGGCATGTCTGGGTGAGCAATATATTGCCGTGATTGTTAATTCACATGTTTTTATTTTAATGTTAATAGATGTATTTCCACTGTTTGGTAACTCAACTCTTAATGATTTAAAATGGATTCCTCTATGATAATTGCACTTTCTCCTTTTGCTGTATTGTTCGGGTGGATTGTAAATGAGTCTGAAATATAAGTCATAGATTAATTTTTTAAATGCCAAGGACCGCTTGCAACTCTTGTTGATGTTACAGCAGTCCATTGGCATTCCATTCCAATACTCCTAACTGATTAGCCATTTGCAGTTTGAAAAATCGCTCTTTGCAATTTGGCAATACTTTCATCCATTTTATTCAACTTCTCGAGTATTTGTTAATGCGTTTTGTCAATAGATCAATTCGTTTGACTTGTTTTCTTCTCTTGCTTATCTGTTTTGCTTGAATGTAGATCTTGCTTGTACATCCTTTTCCTTGCTACGCTGGAGTTACATTTGTATTTGTTTTAGGTTGAGTTGGTCTTTGGTGTTGTTTGGGTAAGCTCTGTTTCTTGAGCTGCTGGTCCTTGTTTTTTTGCGTTTCTTTTGCAGCTATACAACCGCGATAGTTAGCTGAGTGTTGTTCTCCACAATAAACACACTTTGCTTTTTCACAATCTGTTGTATTATGTCTTTCAGTGCATTTAAAAAATCTTGGTTCTTTAGCACAGCATTTTTGGGTATGACCTGGGCACCGTTTGCACTGCGGTACTAATTTTGATTTTTTAATTGGTTGAATTTGCATTCTTATACCCATGATGTCAGCGATGCCAATGATTTTATTGACATCCTTGTCATGACAGCATAAACATGTTCAGTGTTCAGTGGCTGTTTTGTTTTGTAATTTGTAGCCCTTTCATCTCATATCCTTTACTATTTCTTCGGGATAGCAAGAATGATGGAGTTTAACTGCCATTACCTTAATTGGCGAATTTTGCTTTTATTCTTATACACTCCGCCTCTTTTCCTAGTTTCCTCATTTGTGCAATACTGAACTTCCTTTACGTTAGATGTTAAATTTTGTGTTTTTTGTGTCGTACTTTTGTGACACCCTTTATATTGGGTTTGTAATTCCGTATATAATTTTTGTAGATTTTCTAGCTGCATTTGCATGTTGTTCAATTTAACAGCGAGATTATTTTTCTCGCATTCCTTTCTTTTCCAAGCATTAATTAATGCTTGTTCATTTTGCAATCTTACAGTATTTTCTTGACACAATGCAGTGTTTTTCTGCAATAACACCGCTTCATTCGACTTCACTAACAGCTGGGCGTGGTGATTTATTTTAACACAACTTACGGTCGTAAACCGGCGGGATATCACTCGCGTAAAATGATACCCTTTTATCACTATAAATTTAAATTTAATTGTAAATTTAGGTACTGTAATTGGAGGAGTGCTGTGGGTATGTCTAAGTTTGATGTCAATGGTAACCTCTTGATAGTCCGCTTTTGACAAAATTATCGGCATGTAGCTACCTCCAGTCGGAAGTTATCAATTTATCAAACATGGCACCGATATCCACTGATAGAGCTCCTGTGTGGTAACCGCTGAAGTGATGAGATTGACTTACCCTTCAATCCACTGAACACAATGCGGACTACCTTTTGGTAGTTATTCCAACGCAATTGGACCACTCGCTCGCCGATTAAAATACAGGTGTGCACTTAAAATGTAAATAATAGTAGGCACAGTTACAAAAAAAAGCTGTTGTGCGACATCTGACAGGCAGTCTAACACACACACAATCACTTTAATTCCCCGTAATAACCAGCCATTGCTAAAATTTTCGTTTATTTATAAACGGTTTGTAAGCCCTCGGTACTCAAATACAGTTAAAATACCGATTTAAGTAAATTTAATGCTGGTATCGTCGAAACATTTTTTGCACTTATTAGTTACGTGTGCCAAGTAATAATTATCGTAATAATTAATAAAGAATAAATTGGCTCAAAAAAGATAAATTTCAATGCGTTCGAAATAACTTAATTAGTTTTTTTACTATTTCATGAATGGGTGCAAGAAATGGTCAGAATAATTGAAGTCAAAAATACTGACACCAACAAGCAAAAGAAAATTCCGACGTAGTTTGTTAGTTAGATCCTTTTGCAAGCCTGGTGTGATTAATTACAATTCGAATTTTGAATAACTTTTTAAAAACATTAGTAGTAGTAATTATTTCAAGTAAATTTGTAAATTAAAAAAAAATTGCGGGCGATGCACTAATGACGGCACTATGGAGAGAAGTTTAGTATTACACAAGATGCATCTTCTTCAATGTATTCTGCTTATTTTTTTTAAATGCTAAATAAAAAATTATTTAAATCAATGAATCATATAAATTACATGTTATACCTAAAAGAAGTCAGTATTCTCTTTCCAATCGTATGGCTTAGATCAATGTGCAGTAAAAAATATCGCTCAACTTAATATTTAACTTAGGTACATGTTAAAAAAAATTTAGAATACAAACAATAGACTTATTTAAAAAAGATTTAGGAAGTAAAGAAAGAAAGTAAAACTATAAAGACGTGTCACCAAAAAGTACCAAGATTTGTAACACCGCCAAGACGACAAAATTAACTTGCATGTACAATCGAAGTCGCAAATTATATCAATACCATTATTTATAATATTAATACATATTAATATAATCGATTGCATCCATGTCAAATTAAGTAGAGAAATAAATCAAATTGATTTTAAATTAATTTTTCTACTTAAAAAAATCTGATTACACACAATTTTTTAAGTTAATAAGTTTAAAAAACGATCGATCGTATTTTAAATATTTAAATATAAATAGCGTTTTTTGACGTTTACGCTAAAATAGGTTTGAAGAGCTTTGTAAACAAATTGCAACTTTTTATGAATACAGCTGTTAATACTTAAGACAGAATATGAAACACGTTCGATTGGATTGACTAGAAAACATGGATTATTTTCAATAAATAAAAACAATTATTCAATTTTTCATTTTAATCGATTCAAACTAATTATGTTTACACAAACGATATATAATACTATATAGAATTAACAAAAACTGCATGTAGTAAACGAAAGTGCAATTTATTTTAGGAAAGAAAACTGACCAAAAAAGTTCCCTAAAAATGTCTCCTCGTAGTTCGCCATTTTCAGATTCAGTAAAAAAACTTCGCTACGTCTTTTTTAAATATTTATCGACGCCAACATTCGAAAAAATAACAAAAACGCACGGAAACGTTATTAGCTCATATTAAATAGTTAAATGTTCGATGCCGCCGTTTCGGCTTTCATTAGAGTTGAGTTGTCGTATTTGCAAAGAGAAATGCTTATCATATCTGTGATTCTGTGTCAGATTCTATTTCTTCTTCATTTCTAAGGTAGTGTATCAAATTAAACTTACTCGCAGTTTGTTACTTTTGCCAAAAAAAAGTTTTCATTTCTTAACGAACAGTAGCCCTATAGTTTTAATGTTGATCAACAGGTAATTACTTCAAACAAAATATATTAGCAAAATATTTTATGTACACCATTTTCCAAAAAATATTTTATTTAACAAAACAATTAAAACTATCGACAAAACTAGTATTTGCAAAATAATCTCACCAAAAAAAAAACGTATTTGACTTACAGTAGTTTGTCTTTAATTTATTCCACCAATATTGACTTGGAAACATCGGCTTACATTCCAGTAAACGTAGTCGTAAACTAATTAATGACGCGTGTGGTACTACGAACATTAAACATTAGTAGCTAATTGCCAGTGTAACAAATGTAAAACTAAATCATCCTAATTACCTTGAAATGTAATGTTTACACAACAAATCAGTCACACGTCGTCGTCACTACATACCTACGTTTTAATTATTAATCGCACTTATTTTTCTATAATCTGTTTAACATAATTGACAATATTGAAATATTAACCTGAGATATAAATTTGTAATAGTAATTTGTTTTTGTTTAACTATTTATTTTAAAGTTAGATTTAAGAAAGTTTTAAGTAAAGAAAAAATCTATATTTATACATATACATCGCTGCTGCCTAACATTTTAAACGTGATATATTATCACGCGAATTACGAATATAATTTGTTTACACTCTAAATTTGCTTTACCCAATTTAAGTAAATAAATTTAGACCAACAACCAATTTTAACTTTTAAGATGAAGTCAAACTTGATTGTCAAAAACAATTAGTTGATTTGATTAAATTTGAACTTATCCAAAATTATGCTTCTAAAGTAATTATCGTCAGACCTGATCGCATGTGCAAAAATCTAGAATCAGATGAAAATCAGAACTACTTCTAGAAGATATCTGATAATTAAAAACTATATTTTATATCAAAGAAAATTAAAATTCTATACAAATCAAGTATTATTTTAGTTTTTTATGAAAACTTGGTGAATCAAAGACAGCGAAATAATATTATTTAACAACTTTAAAAAAAAATTAATGTTTGTACATTCAGTGTGAATGTTAAAAACAACTTATTTATTTTCTAGTATATGTCGTCAGATTATATCTTAAAGTACTTTTAAAAACGAATTGAAATTTTTTTCTTCATAGAAAAACCGCAAGTGCAATTTCCGGTTTATAAGTGCTTCGTATCAAAAAAATTGAACATATCGTAAATTCATGCGAGCGTTATCGTAAACTTCCTAATAGATGTACATCACCATTGTAGCACCTTCAAAAACTATTTAATCAAATAATATTTATCCTTCACCTGTATCTTACAATTAGTGTATTGTTTTTAACTTGCACTTCTTCAGATAGTTTCGCAAAAGCCAAAATTTAATTATTTAATGTTCTCGTTTATAAGAAATTAACCAAAATTATATTTGCTTGTGCTCTATTTGCACATAGTTCTGCAATTACCATAAACATTTATATTTCCCTTAAACTTTAAAGATACAGCAGTCAATAATTAATAACAGTATCAAATAAGAAAAGAAAAAAAAACAATAGATAAAACTTCAACACTACAATTAAAAATAAAAGAGAAGAAAAATGGGATACTAAAATATAATTACCAATCAAAGTTCAAGTTTATAAATTCGTCACCAACCTTTTCCTGCAGTGGGTACAATGTCGATGAGTGGGCGGGATTATTATCATAAAGATAAAATATTACCTAGGTGCCACTCCACATTCTGATACAAATCCTCAGCTTGGAGAGACCAAGGGTACGTCAGGACCCACCACGAAGTGAACGGGATCGAGACAAAACAGCGAGCAAAAACCATGTCACAAGTTTTGCAAAGAAATTGAACGACAGCTAAGCTACTAATTTCTCTGTTTTACTAGCAATTATAAAAGTTTTAAAGAAGTTAATAGCAAACGAGATAATAAGCAAACGTTATGGTGACAGTAATCATAATAACCTTAGAATTCAATAACACACAAGGTAATCAATAAACTGACACATTAACTTTTGTTCGTTTAGTTTTAAAAAAATTATTAACAATCACCGCATCTTCAAACTCACACAGCTACTGAACGTACGTACAGTCGTGACCACTTACAAATCGATCATTGGATTTAAAGAACACCGCGTAAAAAAAGATCGAATAGTAACAGTCATTATCCCTTATGTAATTATAGTTGGCAAGACGCGTATGTAAGCTTACGTACGAACGATTGTGTACCTAATGTGTAGTTATACTCAAATTGATTCAAAGTTACTTGAGTAATTGGTTAGCGTACGCACAACATCTGAATTACAAAAATGTTACGATGCTTTAAAAGTTACGACTGAATGTAAAGCTTTAGTGTGATCTACGATTTAAAATGTTCAAGGTTACGAATTAGAAAAAAACAAGTAATATAATAAACACAAGTAACACGCTGAATAATCAAATTACAAACTACAAATAAGCAAGTGGTTTCCCAATACGATACTTGACATTCGTTTGCTTCAGATTCAAGGGCGTAATTGCACATGTAGAAGTTTCCGAAAACATTTGGAAGGTTAATGCATTGTTACCTCCATAAATAGCAAGAAGTAGAATTCCCTCCAACTATTTATTGGTTGAGAGAGAGCAGACTCGCTGCAACCGCTGATATAAACAACCAAACCGCTAAAATTCTGCCAAAATATCCCAATCCTATTACACCATTATTGAATTTAGCATAGCGTGAGAATAACGCTGCAATTGCAGCGACAACCCAAGTAAAAATGAGCCAGTAAGACCCCTTACGTTGATTGTCAAATTTGAGTCCTTATCGGCAGCAGTACCGTTGAGAAACCAGTACCGTCGTGAATTTTATTACGAATTATTATTTATAGCAAATTTATCGACATGTAAAAAGTTTCATTGATTTATTTAATTTTGTAACGTGATGTTTTTTGCATTTAATTTTTTATGTTTAACTGTC
Organism: Aquatica leii; assembly: GCA_035610365.1. Lineage (NCBI taxonomy): Eukaryota > Metazoa > Arthropoda > Insecta > Coleoptera > Lampyridae > Aquatica > Aquatica leii. The sequence continues at coordinate 57,342,089 of CM069432.1, forward strand.
ACACTTTTACCTTTTATTAATGTGTTATATTCAATCGGGAAAAATATGTTACAGAACAGTTTTTTTTTTAATATGCGCTTATCAGAAAAAAGTCGCAGTTCATACTGTATGTATATAATAATAGAAAAGACCTCATCTAGGCCTTTGTTCGCTACTCCCTCGTGGTAAATGTAGTATACGAATACTGCTTCCGTTGTCTTCAAATTGTGAATATAAAATACATTAACAGTTAGCTGTGTTAAATAAAACAATTCCTGCACGGGTACTTGTCGGAGATGCAAATTTTGTATATAATCGAAGGTAATGCCTAGCAAATTGTCTCTTTATCTACCTTTAGTTGTTGTACTTTTTTTTAGCTATACGTTTGTGCACCATTAAATTGACTACAGCCGCGCACTTAGCAGTTTCTCCAAGTTAACGTGTTTTATTTTTAAATTGAGCTGTTCGTATGCACAGCATGTATCTATTTGACGACGTCCAAAATGCAGTTGACCATGCTCAAAGTATTTTATGAAGTAGCTATATTTTATTCCAGAGTCTCGATGTTTTTTCTTAATAAATTCGTAGATGATTTTAACATTTAACTTGCTATCCAGATGAAGACACTCCTTCCCAGAGTAGTTGGTTTGTTTGACACAAAATTCTTCGATGTGTTGTCGAATATTTATATTATCATCTTCACTAATAACATGCGTTTTCGGATTATCACCTCTTCTTTTTCTAGGTGTAATATTTTGTACAAGTAGCTGCCTAACTCTTGCAAGTATTTTCTTGCCAACAGCTTGCATACTTTATCAGTTTCTACATAATGAAAAAAAAAAGTGTTCCTACCTGCATGGATGTCCTATTTCTTTTAAAGCAACTTTAGTACCTCTGTAATTTACACGACCTCTACCCGCAACTCTCGATTGTTTTATCATATTTCGCTGATATTCAGATTCGTGTTTTATTCCCCATTTTTGCTTTTGAACATTAGGTTCAGGAATATCTTCTCCATCGGAGGAACTTTCACTCTCAATCAGCTGTTTTAATAAAATAAACGGTTAATTATTGAAAGGAGCTATGTACTGTACTTGGTACCTTTCAACACCAAATGGCGGAAAATGAACTGCAATATTTTCTATTAAAAGTATAGTAACCTAGCCCCTGTAAACATCAAACGATAAGTCTACGTATAAAATAACAGATGGCTACATAATGGCATTTTGCTAAAAGATGTCGCTTAAGAGCTTTCAATAATAATTGATTCAAATATAAGGTTATGGTTAAATCCGAGTCGCATCTAAATTTTTTACACTTTCATCAGCTACTGCAGATTATCTTCCAGCTCTAAGTTTTTTATTTTTACTAACGTAGAAATTGTTCTTTTATTTTCTATTATATTTGTAAATCTAAAAAAAAACTAATGTATTTCTTGTGATGATTTCCAAAAGATTTAATTTCTTTCTCGCTAAAATTTTGCTTCGCATTTTTTTCATTTTAAATTTAAATTATGTCAATTTAATACTTACCGCAGTTCACCGTTTTATCGTATAAAATAAGGCTGGTTCACAAAACAAAAACAAATAATATCAAGTACCTAATCCTATTAAAAAAACTTTTATGCAATCAAACTAAAATTTAGTACCGAACTAAATTTGATCCTGGATCGTTTGATTTCTTATTTTATTTGCGTTTATGCAATCGGCCATTAAAGCATTAAATTCAAGTGATATGTTCATACGTAGAATCCGTAGAAACGTTTGATGTTTTGCGTAGGGGATCATTACTTTTTTAATTACAACTTTCTTAGTCCACCAGTTCTAAAATTACATACTGTCCACCTGGGGTCATTTCTGACCCCAACTTAAAATTGTGTAATTCACTTTAATAACAAAGTCCTTCAAGATATTTATCAGTAAGTACATTTCTAAATAAACTATAACAAATAATATAAATGTACCCCTTGCATACAAAATTATTGTAAATGTCACACAAAATATTTGTTTTTTATCTAGTTGTCATGAACAAACTGATACACCTTCTTCGTTTTAATTTTTTGGAGTCGACGTTCTTGCATTGCAAAAATAAGCTAGCAAACCCAGCATCTATAACAGCAACAAAAAATAATATGTTCCTCTCCTATGAAGTTTGGTTGAAGCATATTTACGACTTCAAACCAATAAACCTAAGATAAACGTAAGAAAAGTATATTTAACAGCAACGCGAGTTAATCATGCGAGTATATAAAATATAAAAAAAACGGTTCTTCTTAATTTTTTTCGTAAAATTGGCATTCGATCGAGAGTGGTTGATGTTGACATTACTAAACAATAGATTGTAGGTAAAATTCCACAATAAAATGTTATCTTAGACATATTTTTACTACCCGTTTAGGTAATTTGCGATAGCAAACTTACAATAACAAAAGTTGCTTATTTACTACATTTCCTTGAGATTTATTCAGTGTTTATTCAAATAGGAATTCAAAGTATAAAACACACTCGTAACTTACCACTTGCGCAAACTGTAAACAATATGCAGTTGCTTTTTCATTCAAAATACATACGTATATAATTATGTTGTGCCGAGTGTTGTGCAATTTAGAAGTAAAACGAGAACTATAAAGTAAAAGACTTTAAAGTCGACCAATAAAAATGAAAGATGACGCGAGTCAGAAATAATAAATGCACCTCAATGCTTTTGTACCGCCCATGCTTCCTGTCTTTCATTAAAAGCTAAAAACCTTTTTTATCAAAAATTGCGTTTATTTAATTGAAATTGACATTTCCCTTTAAAGTTGACAATTTGTTTTATTGAAGCTACATAGAAATTTAAATTTTTATAATTTAACATTTTTATTACAAATTGTATTACATTATATTACAAAGTTTAGAGATTTCAATCAACAGTAGAAAATTGTTTAAGAACTTTTATGATTGTTTTATGTAACAGATTTTATTAACAGTATTAAAATGAAACTTTTTGTAAAATTATAATTTTCAAAGTAATGATGGTTTTTAGAAGTAATGAGAATTGTAATTCTTTTGTGACAATTATGTCAGAAAATTGAAATACATTTGTTCCATGGCAAACAGTTTTCACATTAACAATCCGTTGAGTCTTTTTTTCGCATAAAAAAAAAGATTATGTAGACGATCGTTTAAAAAAAGTAAAGTATTTAGTTAGTAAAACATTAGTGACATCTACAAAGAAATTTGTCAAAAGACTAATTTTTCATGTAGTTACATATAGTGGCGGCTAATGGCCAAGGCTACAAGAGGGTCATTTAACATTAAAACCTTACAAATGCATTCTTTCTTAATAACAGATTTATATTTAAGGTCAATTTATCTATCTTTGGAATAGACAAAATGATTATTATCGTTTATAATCTTTTTAATATAATGTAGTATAATCTTTATTATTTTTTTCGAGGGTCATCGACCAAATGACCTAACAGAAAGGCCGCCACTGGTTACATATATAGTAATATCAATTTTTAGTAAATCTCAAAATACTACAATGCAAATAGTTAAAAAAATGGCATAAATGATATTGGTATATTATAATTATAAATATAATAATTATAAATTGATTGTTGCAAATATGTAGTAGTAAGTCAGGAGGTTTTATAAGAATAAATGTTTTAGACTTAGATTCATAATTTTAGTTTCTATTTTACTACCTATTTATCATATTGTATAGTGACAATTCAACAACGCAAAAACTTTTGCTGTCTAGTAATAATATTGAGAACTACGTCAGCGATACCTTAACTGCTAATAGAATCTTCGTTTCAGGTGACAAACATAGATAACAGATTTCATGAGAAATAACAGCAAATTCAGAAAACTATACAGCTGCAGGCACTAGTCAATTCAATTAGTTAACTGTATAAGCAAAGAAATATAATTTATTTAATTTCTAGAAAAAGTAGATGTAAACAATAGCTCAAAACGAGCATTTAGTAAATACGTTACAATTGAGATCTAGATCTTGAATGCAAACCAAGCTAAACCTAAATGTAATTTTGAGGAAATTGTTTACAAATGAGCCAGACACATAATTTCCATGATTAGATTTCAATTATCTTTAATTACGCGGTAGTAGCTGAGGATATACTTGATTTTTTCTTGCTTTTTCGTTGTGTCTCTGAAAAAGTTTGTTTTTCGCGCTCGTATAAGAAGCGATGTCATAGCATTACTATAGATCATACTTTTTCCGTCGTTAAATTTGTCTAATAAGGAAAAAAACACAATTTTTTTTTAAATTATCACGTTAGAATTTATCAATGTTTGCATCCAGAACCATATATATATATGTAAAGGTTGGCTACACTGCCACCTTTCAAGCAACACTGTTTGTAACCAACACAGTGACTCTTTTGACACATTATAAGTTTTGTTTTGGTTTTGCACAAGTTTTTAATTGTTTCCTAAAATACATTATTTAAATTAATATTTTTTTTAAATAAATTATACTGCTTGAGGAAGAACTTAACTCAAGTTGGAGAGCATGCTTGTAAATTGTATTAAATAAATATACACCATTTACCCTAAAAAAATCATTAATATGTTTTATGGTGAAACTTTTATGTCTAGCATTATTTAAATGTTTATTAATAATTACTCGGGTAATTACTCAAGTACTTTAACTACTTATTATATTTAACAAACGTGTAATTTAATTATTTATTACAGGTAACTATTTTATATTTATTTTGAATGAATATTGATTTCTTTTGTATTGTGTTTTAAATGTAAAAATATTGTACTTTAATACAGAATAAAATCACGTTGAATAACAATAATCTTATATACACAATATTATCTTAAACTGCATGGTCGTCGTAATAGTCGGAGTCGTATTAGGTAAAATCTTTAATTTATTTGTGTGTTTTGAAATACGTTTATTTAAGCACTATGTAGATTTCATGTGAATGTTTATGTGCACATCTCTTGAAATTAAATAGAATAGTTAACGGCGTAACTCCAATCAAATTTTATTCAAACTATCATGATCATAACAGCAAATATTATGTAATTATGAAATGTTTTAAAAGCAATACTTTTTTACAACCAAAAAATTGCACATGTGGTGTTTTCACTTTATTAATGTTTATATATGTGGCCAACTATACCGGAGGACTAAGAAAGATGACCCAGCAAACTCGATTCAAACTACGGCCATAATATTCTGAACTGTTTAGAACGTAATTAATTCAGACACACTTTCAAATAATTTACTTGTTTTTACCTTTCTTTCAGGTCCTAACCAATGCGATAAAATACAATAATTGCAGTCGATGATGGATCATCTCTGAGCTGATGCTTTACAAGCAACGTTTGTCAGCAATAGTTTTACTTGTTTAGTATAACGATTATCAAATATAAAATCTTAAGCTTTCACGGTTAGACCGCGTCGTAGTTAAACACCCAGACTTTTTAGGCTTGGTCCTAGTCTCTCCTTGAGAGCCAAAACAAGAAGTAGAACTTGGCCTTTGCCGTATTCTTGTTCGTGAACCCAAACAAACCTACGTTTCGCAAAACATTGCAGCTTGCATCTTCAGTGGTAAATGTCACTAAAAAAAAAGTGTAAGTGATGATATTTTTATCATTAGCGATTAGCGTAATTAACGGACCTTATCTTTCCATTACCGCTTGACAGACTTCATTGTTACTCGAAGTAAGTGTTTGGGTTGATCTGTCTTGGAGAATGTAATACTGGTAGCCCAGATTGAATAAACGCTTTGTTACATTTAACAATTTAACATTTATTACATAATTAAAATGAAGTTAGACAAGCAATGAAACAGGAAATTACATTAAAACGTTAAATCTATTTGACACAAATAAAATCTTAAAAAATAGGAAAAAAAACAATAAGGCACGGCCTTTAAATAAAATATTTAATAAAATAAAATGAATTCCGTAATTGTATAAAACAAACTTGACAGTCTTAAAACTATGATACGCAAATATAAGATTATCTTTCTTTCTTGCTTTTACTTAATGTCGATAGAACACTTTAGACGTTGGTTACATTACGTCTTTTAGTTTTGTTGTTTCATAATAATAATTCAAAAAAATTAAAATTAGCACACCAATAACCATCAATGAACTCTCATCATTAATTTTAAAGCTTTTTAATCACTGAACTCGCGAATAAATAACTTAATCAGTAACCAATAAATACCTTGATTGTTTGTTCGTATGAACAACATACCGTTGGAAGATTTCTCAATGATCCGCCACCAAAACGAAAAATGGGATTGCGAAACACAAACTTACGCACAAACCCACGATACGTTGATATGAAATCAAACCAGTATTCAGTAAAATTCAATAAACCGTAATTGTTTTAAGCTTGTTCCACTTGATCGAACTATTCACTGTTCCATTTTTAATGACTTCCCCGGTAATTCTTCATCTAAAGCAAAGGCTGTGTTCAAAACTCCATGAAAGAAAACCATACCACCAAGAAGTGCAAAGAGGATGCAAACAGATTTAATTACGTCACAAAAGTATTGTTGGACAACGGTGTTTTTTTCTGCGTAAAAATGTCAAATTGACAAAATATCACATTTCATGATGGTCATAAAATTTATTTGTTGAGACCATTCACGAAAGTAATCGAACAACTTTAAACGACGGTTACAAATCATAAACGATTACCAAATATATTACTATAATGCCCATCTTCTTGTAATTGTTAAGTTTTTTAACATTTGGATTTTCAGAGATACAATCACCTTTCGTCAACAATAATTTCAATTCAAATTCTCTTTCGTGTATAAAGAGAAATTTACTTTCTTTCCTTGCGTTCTTACTTTATTACAAAGTAATTGGTCTAATCATTCATATAATTAGCGATTACCGAAAAGAACAGAAAGTCTAAATAAATAAGTTGCAAAATCAGTATTAACGCGTGCCATTGTAAATAAATAGTGTAGATATATAAAAGTAAAAATTATCCGCCGACAGTGTTTACAAATCTAAAGTGATAGTCATAAATAAATTACTTGTAAGTTTTTTTTCTTAAATATCGTTAACTGTACATTGTATTAGTTTTTTTCTGTATTAGTTGCTTAGTTTATGACAAATTACTTTTATAATAATCGTATACTAATCGTGTCTCGAATTGTGTGAATAGTTAAAAATCAACTTCTTAAATTCGTTAGAATTGTATTATATTATTTTTCTGCTTTATAATTCATTGGCACGGTTGCATAAAGCATTGTTCATTTTGACAATGTAGTTAACTGCGTGGTCACATCGTTAAGCGTTGCCATTGGTACAAAATCAATTGTTTCGAACGACACTCTCAAATTAATAGCTATTATATAGTTAATAACAGCATCAGGTAACAATCTAGTTCACTTTCCTTTATGCAACCCGACCATTGTCATGTACAGCAAGTCATTATTGTATTGTAATTAGGTTGAAATAAGATAAATTCTATTAAAAAATAAACTTTTAATTCAAATGACTAGTTAATATTTATATTGTTAGTGTTATAGTGTACTTTATTTTAAAATACCTACATGTAAAAATTTAAAATATCTTTATCGGTCTGAAATGTATTGACTGATATATAACCGTTTATCTACTTGGGCGCCGGTAGCCAGATGTCCAGAAAACAATTTTGCCAATCTACAAAGAACTCTTAAAGCTTGATCTTTTGGGGAGATATTTAAGCGGCCATACGCAAAATGCAAACGAGAGCTTCAACCTAATGGTGTGGAGCTTAGCTCCGAAGAACTTGAACTGCGGTTTGAACGTTATTGATATTGCGGCATACATCGCTACTTATGGATTTAACGAAGAATATGCAGGTGTTACAAAAATCATAGAAAAAATGCATTGTATTATTGGCCAAAACACTCACATTTTCACTAGCAGTTATAATAACATTCGCTATAAACGCCGTTGAGCCGCAACAAAGTCAGAAGTGCGAGAAGACAGGCTCAATGATTTCTAGATAGAAGAGGAAGGTACCCTATAGGGCCAGAGAATCACTGATTGACTTGAATATACCGTGAGTTAAAAATTACACCTTTAGCTTACTTGAAACTTTGAACGCGTTTTTCTCGAAACAGTATTTTTCAGCGTGCAGAATAACTCAATGTATTTTGATTTTAACAAGTCGTCCGCGTCTAAAAGATAATTAAATTAAACTAATATGATGCAAACATTACCATTAAATGATTTTTAAGAGGTTTCAAAATCGAAAAAACAAAGTGAAAAATTGTACTTTTATATTAATTAATGTCAATGGTTCATGTAAAAGAAAATACCTTTAAAAAAACTAGCATAAATAAAAATTTAAAAAAAAACGTTTTCGTTATACCACAATGAAAACATATTGAAACGTTCAAGAAATTACTTGCAAACACAAGAGCCTTCTAGAAGGCTGTTATCTATTTTCTAGAAGTTATAGCGAAAAGTGAGGAACGATCGAGAAGGATTTCCGTATGTCTTTATATAGCGACGAGACAGATCGTAGGTCAGTTATTGCTGGAATGTGAATGCAGGCAGTATTAAGAAGATTAATCAAGTGAAGATAAATAAGTGATTAGCACGTGCGGCGTTTAAATAAATAACAGTGTACACCGAATCGAGTGAACGTGACTTACAGTGTGAAATCCGAGGACGTTATCTTATCTTAAGTGATAGTATTATACAACGGTTATACATAAATTCGTGTAAGTGTTTTCATTAAATATTATTAGATTTTATTAGTTCGGTTAATTTAAAAGTGTACATATTTCTAGAATAAGTAAACGTAGTTTTAGTCGTTTTAAATAAATTAGTTTTTAATAAATAAAGACGTAACAATATGTATTTCGTACTTGTTTATGAGCTATGAAAGGCCATCTTTCCCGTACACTGCACTGGAAAAGTTTTTCCCGTACTCCATTGTTGCTAACATTACACTAGTGACTTTAATTGTAGGTAACAATACTAACGACTAATTTTATAACAATAACTTTTAGATACCTCAGCTAGAGTTAGTTCTTTCCTAAAGCATACTTTCAATGTAGTTTAACAGTTTTCGGTCTTATTTGGGTCTTATAATAACATTTTTATTGAAGTCAAATTTTCGCGCCATGAAATTAATGTTGGCGATTTGCATTTTTACACTAAATTTTTGACATTTGTATTCAAAGTTTAATTAAGCTCTTTTTTGTGAAATTGTTGTAGTAAATTCTATTTTACTCTATTTTAGGAATGTATATAGTAGAAGAAGAACTAACCGAACAGCTTTTATTTTTAACAATAAATTAATTAAATGTAACATTACTGGTACAATTTGAATTGTTACTGAAATCTACAGTTTTAGTCGATCTCTAGAATTTGCTTTTGTCCGACGTGTCGACATGCTCCATAAATACCAAAGGAACATTTTTTATATATTTTTATAACTTGGAATACCATGGTTGGGTCAATAACGGCCGCTATACTTTGATACATAATTGGTTACCGGTATTAAACCAAAGTTATATTATCCAGCATGTTACCCATTGCAGCACCATTCATGATTACCTTCACCCCGCCATTACAGAATGTTGGGCCATCGTGTTGTATAAGCTGGGCGAAATTTATAATCCTAAAGATGAAAAAAAAACTGACTACTTATATTAAATGAATCCAAAAGAAAGACTTTCTTCTAACAAGTTCGCCAAGCAGTTGAACATAAAACACACATATTTTAACATAAAAAGTCATATTTTCATATTACTTTTTTCATATAATTTCAAATTAATTACAATCCTTTCAGTCTTAAGAGGTAAAACATTGCCATAGCAAATAAACGTGTCTTCCAGAGTCTCAAAAATATAACTAATAACCCTCCCGATTGTATGTTTGGTATTTAAAACAACCGAAGTCCGAACCATAAGATACCCTTAAAAACCCAAACCAGTTTTCGAGTTTATCGATAAGATCAAAGCCTAACCTGGCTTGACGCGATTTCATCCCTAAGTTCCTACTAAACGATAACATTAAACTATGTTTTGAGAACACTTATGACGAAAATACGGACCAAATATTTTTTTCACCCAAAACGAAAAGATAAAGAACTATCCAGAGCATCATTACCTTACTTTTAAATATGATCTTATCACTAGTTATAGAACATTGTCAAAAAAGAAAATCTAGTTTTTTCTTAAAGAAGCCAGCCAGCAGTTTCTGATAAATAAGTTTTTTAAAATAGCTTAATATTCCTTATTTTCGTCTCCACTATGCGGCGCTTATAAAATATCTTACCCTCAAGATTAATACAATTATTCTATTTCAACTTTTTCAAGTAAATGTGTCATTGGTTAAATAAAAATAATGACTGTATACTCGTAGTTTTTAATATTATGTAGCTATCAGTTATGGATCATTTAAGTACGGTTTTTTTAATGAATTTTATTTCAAAATATGAAACAAAGATTACAGAGTTATTAAATAATGTTGATGTTAATCTTTAACCCTGCTGTACAGTATATGACCCGAAATAAAAGTAGTTTTGCTATAATAATTCGTTACTTTTTAATAATCTTTTTTTAAAATTCATGACTGTTGTAGCATTATTTAACCCTACCAAAAAAAATTTATAAACAAATTGTATTTCATTTCCTAGAAAATTAATTTTTTTACACAGGTACTCTTATGGTCTACTTAGCTCGATCCTGTAAAACAAAATTTATTATTTTAAATGCTTAAATTACATTTGTAGCTCGTGCATAATAACGTATTTTATCGATAACTTCTTGTACAAAGAAGTTCAGAGTAATTTCCTTATTTTGGATCAGTTTCAATGTTGCTGTCATTGTGTCATATTTGCAAGTTAGAACATGCATTACGCGTTTCTCATGGAACCCTTATAATACATTCATGTTCAGTTTTTGATTTTGATCGTATCGTACCGTGTCAATGTGCGAATAAATAAATTATAATTATAAACAACTATTTTTACATTGTTTTGACAATCTGTTACTGATGGCACCTCGATTTATAGCCGACAAAGAACTGCAAACATTATGTAATACATCTAACAGTAATGCATTAATTTCAAAAACAGAATGTAATGTAATACAGCTTACAACTGACCTATATGCCGCTTTTAGGATAGAAGATATTAAACCTTCGTTTCAAGTAATTATAAAAACAAAACTCCAAAAGGTTATCTTTGCAAGCATACATGATTTTAATATTATTAGCCGTTGTCTATAGATCTTTTAGTGAATCTACTAAGAGTCTGTGGAATTCAGAAACAGGCAGATCTATTTTTCATGCGATAATGTCTTTGAAGCAATTTTACTTTATCTCACGTGTGTTACAATTTGATGATAAATCTACTCGTCGAGAAAGATAGAAAACTGGCAAATTAGCATCAATAAGATAATTTTGGGTAAAATGAGTTGAAATAATAGGAAATAATATCAAAACTATATAATCCTAGTTGTAATGCAACTGTTAACGAACAATTATTTGGTTTTAGAGAACGTTGCACTTACAAACAATACATTCTCAGTAAACCGTCTAAATATAGACTCTTCGTGATAGTCTAAGTTCCTATATTCCTATAAAACCACAAATATACATACATATATACTAGAAAGCAACTCCTGAAAAAACAACGATTACTCATTGTTTTAGATCTGACTTATAAGATCAGAGCACGAAATATTACATGTGATAATTTTCACCACATAAAGGTTAGAGGAAATGGTTTTGAAAAGAAAACCTAGATGTTAGAGACAATTCGAAAAAATAAACCACTGATTATCAAAAAGAAAGAAGGATTTGTAAATTTAATTATATCTTATCAAAGACACTACAGTTGTATCGTATATACCAAACAAGAATGAAAACTTTATACTGATGAGTACTATGTATCACGATCAGAAAATGATCAACCGAGAAAACAAAAAAAAACAAAAATTATTCTTGATTATAACGCAAAGAAAGGTGCTTTGATATATTAGATCAAGTAAGAGCAACAACACCAACAAGCCTATAACAAAACAAATCGTTGTCCACTAATTATATATTACAATATACGTGGTATAAGCTGTTACAATGGTTTTGTTATATGGAAAGAAATAAATCCGGAATGGAAACAAAACATATTATGTATATAGAAGAAGAATTGACTTAGAAGAATTGAGGAAACTACTGGTCACTTCATATATAAAATCCAGAAAACAATTACCACAAAGTGAACCAGGAATCGCCGTTGTAGTAAACATTCTAAAACAAGACAAAAGCGACTCTAAGTGATTAAAATGAATTCAAGAAGCACGATGTATATTTTGTTCATCTAGTTGTGACAACAAATATGCCATTCCATGTTCCCATTGTAAAAAAACATTTATATAAACTTCATGTTTGTCCAGCTTGTAAACAATAATTCTGTCTAAACATATTACTTATATTTTAATTCGTAGTGTATTTTGTTATGTATGCAAATAATACTACAGTATGGTATGTAACATAAACAATTTGTTATGCTATTAATATTTTTCAAATAATGATTACTTCGAGTCATTATGATGGAACACTAGTGTATAGTACTTCTGAAGCGAACGGCAGGGTTAATGGAAGTAACTAAACACGCATTAGTAATTTTCAGGAGTAGGTACCACAATAAAAGCTTTAAGATTAATATTGGTTCAATAACACACCTCAGGTATATTTTTTCTACTTGATGTAAATAAATCTGCAAATTTTATTTAGAATTTTCTATTTGAATTGTTACAATTTTAATTATTCCCAACAATTTTGATTTGATAAATAAATATTACAATATAACCTGCTCTTGTAGTATAAAGTATTAAAAACGCTATTTGCGTGAAGATAAAAAACAAAAAATGTGCATTTTGCTTCTGTACTACGTACTTGAACTTGAACAATAAAGACATAAAAGGTATAAAAGTTTCTATTTTTAAAGAGATTGCCCCCTCGACAATTGCACATTTAGAATGCATACACTTTCAAGTAATTAAATTGAGCAAACGCTTTAAAATAAAAACAATTAATAAAAATACTTAATTTATCAAACAACGTGTAACATTCTTATCTTTAAATAAACATAAATATTTAGATCTTAATTATTTAGTCTCATTAGTCCAAGTGACCTTATATTATTATCAATCAGTCTAGAAACACACGTGTTAATTGAGTTAACTTAATAGTAACAATTATGTTTTTTTATCTAAAACTGTTTAACGATTAATTTGGACGGAACAAAAGTGTATTTCAAAATTTCTTACCGCGTTACTTATCACGAATATACCATGTATAATAAAACATAATTGACGGAGACGAACGAGCACTTATTAATCATTTTCTTTTAAGATTACAAACAAATCGTTTACATAACCTAACAAAACTTTTCATCACTTTCTTACATAAACGAATAGATAACAATTAATTATAAAAGCCCAAATTAGAATTTGTGACAAAAACAATCACGCGATAATTATTATAACATAAATCAAATAATTATTAATAATTAAAAACACATGCTGTAATGTGTAATTGAGTCAGATATTATTTTATCGTTCTTTTATTTAATAAAGCAGTAACTAAATTAATAATATTTTTTTTTAATTACCTTGGTTAACGTTAAGCTTATTATCAGACGTCGTCGTTTATTATCACAAAAAACTTAACCACACCAACTACATCGCGTACCCACGGAAACTGAAGTTTCGTATAATTTCGCAAGCGACGCATCTGATTCCAACGTAAGCGTGTGCGCAACGGTTGTGTTTTACCGTAGCTTACAAGGTAATTGTTTATTCCATTTATTGCTTATAATTCGATATAGTGATATTGTTTACTGTAAAATTGTGTCAAGTTCCAAACGAAACATCGTATCATAACTGGACTAAAACATCAGTCGTAAGTTTTCAAGTTTGAATTTTTAGAAAACGTGGTCGTAAATTTATTGAGCTGCATTTGCGGCATCTTTTTGCAAATGTTTGAACTACTCAGTTTGCAGTTTACTGTAAAGATGGCAGAAGTTTAAGAATTTAACTTTTTTTCATTGTGTTATAAATTTTATAAAAGCATTTACTATTTAAATTAATTAAATATTAAATTAAATATTTTACACAATTGACCAATGCTAGTTATTAATTGTAGTCTCTATTGATACAGTATATTATCAAGTATCAGTTGAAAACCATAATCAAATGAAAAAAAAAACAATAATACTCCCGTTTTTATTAATAAACTTAGAATGACTTGTAAGTTTGAAAATTTATTTATTTATTTATTTTCTAATTTATGCTCTTATCGAGTATAAAAAATTTTAAGAAATTCTGATTTTGGCTTACAATAACTACGTAATTTAGTGTAGATAAGGATAAAAAAACGTTTAAAGTAAATTCAAAGTAGGTAAGAAATAACACTTGTTATTTTATTAAAGAGTTGTTAAACTATTTTTAAATTATTTTTTTTATATGTAGTGTAATCCAATAGTTTTAAAATTGACCAATCAAAATTTTATGCATACTTACTATATCCCAATCTACAAGGAAACATTTTTGAAATGTTTTTTTCAACGTTTTACAAAAGATATATTTACATTTTTAAAAACATTGCAAAAACGTCTTAATGGCCAGAATTACGTTGCAAAATCAATATTAGAAAAACATTCTAAAAATGTTTAAAAAATATTATTTATAGGTAATATTATTTATATGTATTTATAATATTTTACAAATGTTACATTAATGTATAAAAATGTATAATCAACGTTTTTTTTAAATATTGCAATATACTTAAGGGCAGTTTTACAGCCATGATATAAATGTAAGTGTAGTTATACTTGCTTTAATTTTAAAATACTGGTATATTTGGTTTTTAGTTTTATTTATACTAGCCAATAACGACAGCATTTTACAATCAAATTAAGTATAACTTAACTGACATTTATACCATTATTATAGAACCAGCTCTAAAATGCTTACAAAAGATAAATAATACAATCTTCGTGTAGTCTAAATATTTCAGTTTCATGTGGCTGTAAACGCATTTGATGCCTATAAAAATTAACACATTAACATAAAAGTAAAACAAACATTATTCATGTAATTACTTTATATTAATTGAAATAATTATAATAATCCTCTCAAAAGTTTCCAATTAATTAAAAATTTTTCTATTTAATGAATAGGATCCTTCAGAGTAGAAAAACGACGACAATAGAAACAACCTTTATCTGTTAAGGCCTGAACAATAAAGGTTGTTTTTATTGTTGCCGTTCCTCCACACCGAAGGATATTATCTATAAAATAAGAAAACTTTTCACTACCTCTTTGTGTAAAAACGAAAACCAGAACTAACAATCCAAGATTTTGAAACTTTGTACACACAAAAAAATACTGAAAAATTACATACCAAGATTAATTGGTTATTGAGCACGTTCAAATCTCCGATTTCATCGTATCAATTTGATAACCTTAAAACATCACAAAGAATGGAAATCATAAAGTACATAGAATGAACGTTTCAGTGTACCACTGCTGTAACAAATAACATTATACTTCAGCAAAATTTCTTGCAACAAAAAAACAAAGAAAAACGTACCATAATAAATGCTGATATAAACTAAAAGTATCTATTTGAGTTTCAATAGAACGTAAATTAGAAAACGATTAAACTGATACACTAACGATACATTACACAGCATAGCGAGTAATACCATGGAAATTGTTGATTCTTTGAAGCTTAAAATATAATGCAATTATAATATACAAAATCGCCATCTTTTCACGCAGGTACCGGTACTTTGCGCCATTGCGCAAACGCGATTATTAAGTACTTAATTCAAATTTGCAAGAAAGTTTTTAGAAAAACGGAAAGGTTTAATATGTATTTATTAATAATATGTAACAAAATTTCATATAATTGTGTTTTTGTTACAATATATAAAAGAAAAAAGTGTATAGGTGAAAGCAAGCAAAAGTATGATTTCTAATAAAGTAAAAACGTTTTTTATGTTACTAAAAAATGTTTTAGAAAACATTTTTAAAATATTTCAATATCAATGTTTAAATGAAATATTTTTAAAACGCAACATAAATATTTTTTTGAAAAACATTTTTTATTTCGACTATTTTAAAACGTTGTAACGTTTTTAAAACATGAAAAAAACGTTTCCTTGCTGATTGGGATGGTATAACGCCTTACTTTTACATAAAGTACGCTTATATGCAATTGTTTTACATTAAAGACTACTACATTAATTACTTTTTATGTGTCACAATTTCTTGTTTATTAGCACAGTCCAATTTTATTTATCGTCAATCAATTGAATTTGAAAATGTGTACTAATCTGGAATATGCAGATACAGGGCCTTCATTAACTACGTGATCTAACAGTTGAGCATCGACATTGTTTTAGGTTAGTAGTGTTACCACAGGTGTTACCGTTTAGTAACATTTTTTGACATTCTTCTTTGACGTTTTGTTGACACCGGGTATTATTTTTTGTCGTTTTTCTTATGCTCAATTTTTTTTATATTTTAAAATAGTTATTATAATCATAACTATTCAGTAGTTTTTGAGTTTCTGTTGGTAAGTACAGAATAACAGTTGTAATTTTGAGGCCTAATTTTTGTAATTTTATATTAGGTAGTAAAATTTCACGATGTTTACGCTTAAACAAATCACCGTTATTGTAATGACGCATTTTTAAACTGAGAAGTGATACTCGCAATTCCGATTAAACTTGGTCGTATTCTCTTCAAAGTTGCATCGATTAATTCAACGAATATTTCCCAGAAGGAAACTTTACTTCCGATGCTTTCGGACGACATAAACAAGTTTTAATTAAGCAATTTTTAAATAAAACTTGCATTTGCAAGGAGAAACTTACGGGAAGGCCTATCCCAACAAACACTGCAGCAACGGGCCGGCGGCATATCGACGCTTGATTTAATTAGATGAAGTGCTGGCCCAATGCTTCATATCTGCACAGGTCCTGTGCGCCAGTGTCACTACGGCCGTCGTGCGGTTACGGCACGGCGAGTAACGGTGGACCAACATTACTTCGGCAGTTTACCAGCGCCGACCCAGCACTATAACAAACACTGCAGCAACGGGCCGGCGGCATATCGACGCTTGATTTAATTACATGAAGTGCTGGCCCAATGCTTGATATCTGCACAGGTCCTGTGCGCCAGTATAACAACGGCCGTCGTGCGGTTACAGCACGGCGAGTAACGGTGGACCAACATTACTTCAGCAGTTTACCAGCGCCGAGAACAGAATATAAACATAAATGACCCAGCATTTGGGGCGATGCTACTAAAGTCTTCCTATACACCGAATTTGAAACAAAAGTACTTCGCGATTGGACTAAAAATTGAGAAATTGAATAAGTGAACAGTTACTTTTTATTCATTGTTTAATATATTAAATGATATAAAACTAAATAAAAAACAATGTATCTATTAATTGGAATCAATTAAGTAAATCTTCGGTTAATTGGGCAGCATTATTCTGTAATAAGTGTTTTATTGTTAATTGGATCTAAGCTGAAAATTATAAGAATAAATACCTTGTTCGCCCTATGCAATCTTCCACCATCTCGATCCCCTCATTTGTAAGCCATAATTTAATTATACTCTCCACTTCTTGCTGTGCAACATTTTGGGTTAATGGGTTTCTTCTTACAGCAACTGAAATAAAAGCATGAAATGATTATTGAGCAACTAAAATTATACACAGTAATTTCTGAATTCTCAAGTTGGTATTGCAAATGCTACACCCTTACCAATTATCAATTCTAAAATATTTTTATATTGTTAAAACCCATGTTTTGCTTTTCGTCCTGACGAATTTATTTCAACGGTTACTTGATGGCTCATTATCTCTTCTGCCTGTTACTTGAAATGTTGCACACTGAAATTCCAAAAAGTATTAATTTTTCGCATAACTACACTGAAAATGTATTATGTGTACCATTATAAAGATGTTTTGTTTATTGAAATTATTTGAAAATTTAATCCTTTTTTTTAGTATTGTAAACATGGATAAAGTTAAAATAACGAGTAATGAACTGTATTAATCATATACTTATCATCCAACATTAAAAATGATTGTTTTTCTAAATAGTTTTGTATTCTGCACAGTATAGACCAAGAGGACTGATCGGTACTTTTATGATTTCGCTTTAATCTTACTCTGATTATATTTTCTACATTGCGCTTAAGGTGATGATAAACAGTTCACTTGTTTTGATTTTTAAAGCATGTTAGTTTGCTATTATTGTTTTTAGCACTAGTATGTTTTATTGTAGTTATTGACTTGCAAAGCTCAAATAAATAGTTATACGAATAATGGAACTTATCTAATTACTAACTTTGTTAAGTTGTCCATGATCACCGAACTTAATATAAATGATTTATTGCTTCCTTCACACAATTACACACAAACAATTATTTGTTTTAACACTTACATTTGTTTTAACAACTTATATATTTAACAACTGAAATTTTGAGGTTAGCTCAGGTAAATGCACGAAAACAAGACGCCAGCATTTTAATTTACTAAAGTTACTAACAGCGCATTCAGTGATTCATTGCAAACTATAAACCACTATAAACTAGGCAACCAGCCGAAATTCTGGATAGACGTTAATGGGCCAGCAACCAAGCGGCACATCAAATTTTGTATAGTTTAGCATCCATTGGTACAGCATTGGCATAGCATTAGCTTTCTGCATCCAACGTTTTACCAGCATTACCAGCATAATACCACCAGTCGGCCAATACTTACATGTTTGTTGGGATTGTACTCCCTGCACCTGAAAAGAAATTCGCAGATGCATGAAATTAAGTCCTAATAAATCGGTTGCAAAATTAGAGCAAGAGGTATAAATTCATTTTAAATTCGATTTGTAAATTATAAGCTTTCAATTTTTAAGATTATCAGAATTAACAGATGTATCGCAGCTGAAGAACAACATATTGAACAACAGTTATAAATTTTAAATAATTGTTATTGCCTATTTTTATTTCAAATAAAAAGGTATTGTTAATTGATGTGTTACGTTTTTAAAGGTTTTTAATAAATAACTGAAACTTAATTTTGAGACTACAAATCAAATTTTTCTTTTAGTAATTTTTTCTACGTTATACCAATTCAAACAATGTTGGTTGCCTAACATGTATGTCACGTGGGATCCAATCATGTATGAAGGCCCTGTATTATGGTTGTTTATGGTTAATGGTAACCGTAATTCGAATGAAGCTCAGTCAGAGACTATTTACGCCGTTTTCTTAATCGAAAGATTTCTAACAAAGGGGTATTTAGTACCACCTATTGGATTGTCGAAACTGGAAATGAATAAAAAGTTAAACGCACCGGAGCTCCTGGAAAAAATGAAGCTGATCAAAAGACTCGTAAAACGATTTTAATAGAAGTTGAGAACAATCCAACTAGAGGCGTTTCATTGTGTTGTGAACTGTGACCTTGAGTTGAAAATCGAAATTAATATACTAAAAGTCAAAAATTTGATAAGTCTATCTAAATTCCAAAAACGTTAGTCTATTTAAAGGCACTCACGTCAATAAAAATTAATTTACTTATAATAATACATAAAGACTTTACAACGATAAAAGCAAAGATAGGTTAGAAAAAATGTACTGGCGAATGTTTGTAAGACGGAGAATAATATTTTGACATATACAGACTACAGCGCCACAGTTCACGAGATCCTGAAAGACGTCTACTAGCATTAAACAAATCGCCAGTCAGCTTACAGATTCTCAATTAATGGTTTGGTTGATTTTTCGAGGAACAGTCCAACATCTATATCATATGCGAGTACAAGGTCTTGAGAATGGTAATTCAGCATGCTGTATAGAATTTTATGGTACTATTTTGAACTTTGATATCGTAGGTCAAACGTTCTTATCCAAAATTTTATGGACCGATAAATGAAAATTTACATAAGAAGGTATTCTTAATTTAGACAATTTACATTAATTAACTGAAGAAAAAAACAAGTAATTAATAAAAAAGGTTTTGCGTAAATGTGTGGCAGGATTGGAAGTCGCTTTGTAGTGCTTCACTGATTTTTTCAAAATCTAAATAGAGAAACCTGATATTTCTTCCAGGCGGATGTTCTGTTCATTATCATCTAGCACAGTGTATCCCAAACTCTTTTGACGCACGGAGCCCTTTTCATAGTCAAAAATTTGCTTACAGACTCCTGAGTAAAAAAACTAGATAAATGCATAATAAAAAAATTACAAATTTAACGTTGATGTCTTGAATAGTAACGTAACGTAAACATAAAATATAAAACATTTTGTTGAATTTTTAAAATAATTTTTTTAATGATTTAGATTTATGTTCGGTTCAATGTTTGTGAGTAGCAACCGCAAATCTCCACGAGTACTAATTTCTAGTTGGTTTCTTTTATTTTGGGATAGGGCTCATAACGGCACCGAATCCACGTTCTACCAAATAGAAAGACGGAAAAGCAATTTACAGTTTCTGCACAATAATCCATAATGCTGGATATAAAATTGGGATCCGTTTTTGAAGTCGTATCTTTGTTTAAACATTGGTTTCAGCTCCTCATTTGTAGATAATTTAATAAGTTGCTCCTGTATTAGAGTGTATTCATCTGTATTTGTGCTTTGAGTTTGACTACTTGGAAAACACCCAATTGGGAATATCTTCAAATCTTTGGTTAAGGCCCGAATGAAGCGCCGTTAAATGTTGACAATAAGTAAACAAATCTTCAAATCTATTTTGCAATTTTGAAAGATTTGTTAACGAGAACATTCTCCTCTTCCCAAGTTTGGTTTGTACAGCAAAAGTTTTGCAACAAACACAGATATTAAACTTGTAGCTTTGATTAAATTTAATTTGTCACCTTGTAGTTAGTTAGTTAGTCTCGTTAAATCCGGCAAATCAATCAGCAATATAAGCAATGTCATTTTTTAAGATAATTGAGTTGTATCACAAATTATTGTTCAGGAATTCCAACACTGAATCAAAGAGCGGATAGAAGCAATCTAAACATGCACGTTTAGATAACGTATTTCTGTGTTTTGCGACCAAATGAGGTCGATGAATGACAGAATGTACCGTCAATACATTCGGTATAACTTGTTTTAAGTATGCCAGGAAGCCTTACCGAAGCACTAGCAGTAGTAACGGAAATGATATTAAAAGGGTATAGATTTTACATCGAAAAATCTTTTTAGTTCAGTAAATAACGTTTTACTTTTCGTATCAGTTTCTAAACATTTAATAAATAACAACTCTTGGGAAAGTTTTTCTTTTTTTTTACAAATCTGACATAAGCTAAAACTAAAGGTTGGTTTCTTCGTTCCTCGTCAAGCTGTGTAGAGAATTAGATGTTGTTAAGTAGTCACATAAAGAGTTTTCAATACGAATTCTCACGCTTCTACTCGTTTTTCCTATGTATGCACGACCACAAGAGCAAGGAATGCTATAAACGCCATCAGATACGTTGATGACACCTTTGGTCATTTGGCAACATGGTCTTTCTACGTCCAACGAGTTTTATGTCATTTCATCAAAATATTCGTTTTACTATGGAATTAGAAAGGAACTCCTCTTTACCATTTTTGGACGTTTTAGTTAATCGAAATCAAGATAGTTTTTTATCACATTCAGTTTATCGAAAACCGACCCACACAGACAGATATTTCAAC
Source organism: Aquatica leii (assembly GCA_035610365.1). NCBI lineage: Eukaryota > Metazoa > Arthropoda > Insecta > Coleoptera > Lampyridae > Aquatica > Aquatica leii. Next base: position 57,363,774 of record CM069432.1, read on the forward strand.
GGATTGTCTCATCATCACTCTTCTCAGAAATTGTTATAGTTCATATTATAGACTAGTTAGTACAGGTCTCTGCTCTATTGCATTCCTGTATAAACCTGTGTAGATAGGCCTGACTCGCCGCGATTTTATGCACCTTTCTATATTTATATCTTACTTAGGACGTAAAAATCGCCAATATTGTATTCATTTTTATTTATTTTAACTTCCATATTAATAACACATAATTACAATTTTTTAAATTTTATGTTAAACTTTGCGCGGACTTCTTGACGTTGTTTAGGGACCCCCAAATGAATTTTAATTTTTCACGGACGTTTTGAATGATTCCGGCGACCCCTGGGGGTCCGTAGGGACTATTCTGGGAACCACTGATCTAGCAGTTTGCAAATTACTCGACGACTAGTTTCCAAATTGTTGGATCTGGACCGATTGAATGACCTGCTAGGATTTGACTTGTGAAGAGTTAATAATCAAAATTGAAACAGCGACAACTCAACTACACAATAGTATATCAACCCGAATCACAAAAACGGCATTAAGGAAACGGCCTCGTAATTGCATTAAAAGTCAAGGAAACTAGTTTGAAAACATGTTATAAACAATTTTATTTAATAAAATAAGCAATTGTTATAAAATAAAATCTTAAGCTTTCGCGGTTGTTTTGTTTATAATTATAAGCGACTTGCGGCTTAGACCGCGTCGTAGTTAATCACCCAGACTTTAGCTTGGTCCTAGTCTCTCCTTGAGAGCCAAAACAAGAAGTAGAACTTGGTCTTTGTCCAAACAAACTGACGTTTCGCAAGACATTGTAGCTTGCATCTTCAGAGTGGTAAATGTCACTGAAGGAAAAAGTGTAAGTGACAATATTTATATCAACAGCTATTAGCGTAATTAACGGAGCTTATTTGTGTCCTTTTCAAGAAGGTTGATCTTTGTCTGGTACCCTAGATAAACTATCTACATGCTTCATGTTCTCGCCGTTTCTATATTTTGTTTCCAAATCAAATTCCTTTATGGTATAGAACCATCTTGCAACTTGTGAGATCTTAGTTTTCTTGGTATTTAGATACACAATTGCCTGACAGTTTGTATATACATAAAATTTCAAACCGATCAGGAGATTCCTTAATTTGTTCTAGTTTTAAGAATGATACTTAGCTTCAACATCGCTGGTCTTCGTAGAAACATAATAAACTGAATGCAACTTGCCAAGTTCGTTGCCTTGTAGCATAATTCCTGCTATCCGGGCACTACTTGCATCAGTATGAACTTCTGTTATCGCAGCCTTTGGGTCATATAAACTTAAAACTGGTAAACTTCATAGCGTTCGAATAAACATCTAAACGCTTTTTCTGGTGCTTTTTCTCACAAGAAGTTCACATTCTTTCGAGTAACATCAGATAGTGGTTTGGCGATCACGGCGTAGTTCTCTATAAATCTCCTGAAGTACCCTGCCAAACCAAGTAATCGTCTTACATCATGTAAATAGGTAGGCCTAGGAAACTCTCGAATACATTTAACCTTTTCTTCGCCAGGTTGGATTCCTTCTGCTCATATGTGAAATCCCAAGTACTCCACTTTATTCAATCTAAAATAGAACTTCCGTTATTTCAAGGTAAGTTCTGCTTCTTCAAGTTTTCTCAAAACTTGTTTTAAGCGTTGAAACGTGTCATCCCAACCTTTGGCTGGAATCAGAACATCGTCCAAATAACACATTGCTATTTTATTTTTTGGCGTACCCAGAACTATATTTATTAATCGTCACAATTTGAACTGTGAATCCCAAAAAGATACGGGTAAATTGACCGCGTTTGTTAGGTGTTACGAAAGCAGTTTTCGGTTGTGCTTCCTCTGTTAATGAAACTTGTAAGTATCCATTAGCCAAGTCTAACGTAGTAAACAATTTATAATTGTTAAGCACGTCGAATTGTTCGTTAACACAACAAGGCGTGGATCACCTGGTTTTTTCTTATCTAGTAGTACAGGACTAGCGTAACCGCTTTCAGTATCTACGACAATTTCGTTATATCGCCAATCTTGAATAACTTTACTCATGGTTTCTCTCTCCGAAACACTGGCTTTATAAGGTTTGCTGACTACTGGTACTCCAGTATCTTTAATGTTAATCAAAAGCAAAGCACTGTCTATGCTCATTAAGAAGTGCAGTTAATCCTGACTTAACTTAATATTTATATCGACATCTTCGGTGATAGATCTTCCGGTTTTTCCCTGAAGGTATACATTTAGCAACGTCTCCCATGTTGATTACTAAGACATCAACCTTAGTGTTTTCTGTTATAGAGTTGATTAACATTACTGTCTTTAGAGGAATTACTACGTTTTCATCCGCGACTATAGTTGCTCGCTTAGGTGCCTTGATTATTTCTTCAATTGGTACATCTTCTTTCCACATAAATCGTAACACATCATTTACACGTACATAGGGAAAATTGAGATTTTTCGGTAAATGCTCTGCCCAAGATTGTATCTATGTTTTGAGTGTTGTTTGGCACCACATAGAATACAACATTGTCTAGATAAACTTTATCTATTTCTACTCTTTCTTGGATTTGTCCCAAACAATTTAGTTCTCCACCTCCGAAACCAACCAATGTTTCTGTTACGTGCGAGACATGATGAGTACCCAGACTTGCCGCACTTGACGTCATTGTATAAACGTCACTACCCGTATCTAGCATTGATTTGAGTGTGTAACCGTTAACTTTAACATTGCGAAGAAAGCGTTGGAGGGTATCGTCATTTTTGCTAATTTTCAGAACTGCCGAACCCGTTCGAGTACAATTTTGCTTTATATGACCGTCTTTTCCACATTTAAAACATGCTGTTGCTTTCCGTCTTGTACGTTCTCTTTGCGCGTGACCCCAACTGTTACAATGAAAACATCTAATTTTATTTTCTCTATGTGTTTTATTTATTTCTGGTTTACTACTAGCACTATTTATCGTCCTAGTGAAATTATCGAATATCTTTTCTACCATTAATAAATCGTCTCACAATTCTTCTCGCAAATGATCTAAATTATTCGCGATATCATTTTTTCACATACCCGTTAAAATTTTTATTTTGATTTTTCTAAAAGGTATGTTCAGTGCTAAACACAACTTAAATTTTTGGTGAAAATAAGATGCTATCGATTCCCCATCTTTTTGGACCTTTTTTTTCATTACATCTTACCTTTCTGCAGTTGTCAATGACTTCATAAACGCTTGTCTGAATCTCTGTTTAAATTCTACCCAATTTGAAAAATTCGCGCTGCTATTATACTAATACATCCGACCAACCTAGTAAAAGTGCTTGATTATTAACTAACTTTAACCATTCCTCCGTCTTAATTCTATGGAACGCCGTTTTACTTTTTATTGCCCGTTTTTATACGTAACTTATAAAATAACTTCTTGTGCATATTAAAAATGTTTGTTAGAATTTAAATGTTGCTTTAAAAATTTTCGCGTAGTATATTGTAATTTGATTTAAAATGTTACTTGAATAAAAATAAATGTTAAAATTAAAGTAAGTAACATTATAAATACTCGAATTTTCACGAATAAATTAAAATGCTACAATAACTTTTAGCAACTAACATTTTAAATGATACAATTAAAATGTTAGTTGATAATTTTAATTGGTCGCTTCAATCGGTGGCGTCATTTAGAACTACAATGTGCATGTATTTCCTTATATTGAAATAGTTTCAAAACCTACCACCGATCACAGCGACGAATTAAAATTATCAACTAACATTTTAATTCTAGCATTTGAAATGTAAGTTGCAAAAATTAGTCTAGCATTTATATTCATTCATAAAAATTAATTGGTTTCTAATGTTACTTCATTTATTTTCAACGTATATTTTTATTCAAGTAACATTTTAAATCAACTAACAGTTAAAAACACCAAGTTTTTTACAACATTTTAAATGTGGTAAAAATCAATAACATACATTTCAATTAAATCTTTTAGTTACTTTATTGTTTTACTATTGAATACTAAATTTGTTTTGCTACAATTTTAAACAAACTTCAGTTTTTATTAAGTTTATTTTCATGTTTGTCTACTTATTTTAATACAATAAAACTGTTTGTTAAACAAATTTAACACATTTAAATTGTTAGCTGAAACGTATTTAGTAATGCAATACATTTTGCTCAAAATTTTCTAACAGTCGTATTAAACACATTAATTTAAACTGAGAAATGAAGTATATGAACAAACATTTTATTTCATGTAACACTTTTTATTAAACACACAAAAAAAACAATCATTTAAATTGGAGAATTAAAATGTATGTCGAATTAAAATGTTACATGAATTAATATGTTTGTTGATAATTTTAATTCTTCAATTTTAAATCAAGAACAAAATTACCAACAAACATATTAAATCTGAATTAAAATGTTTGTTGATAATTTTAATTCTTCAATTTTAAATCAAGAATTAATTTTACCAACAAACATATTAATTCTGAATTAAAATGTTTGTTGATAATTTTAATTCTTCAATTTTAAATCAAGAATAAAACTACCAACAAACATATTAATTCTGAATTAATGTTTGTTGATAATTTTAATTCTTCAATTTCAATTGGCGCTGTAAGTTGCGGAAGTTGTGAGTATTTTAACCAAACTATAGTGCAAGTTTACCACTGGTTAGAGTACTCACAACCTCCGCAGCCTACAGCGCCAATTAAAATTGAAGAATTAAAATTATCAACAAACATTTTAATTCAGAATTAATATGTTTGTTGGTAGTTTTATTCTTGATTTAAAATTGAAGAATTAAAATTATCAACAAACATTTTAATTCAGAATTAATATGTTTGTTGGTAAAATTAATTCTTGATTTAAAATTGAAGAATTAAAATTATCAACAAACATTTTAATTCAGATTTAATATGTTTGTTGGTAATTTTGTTCTTGATTTAAAATTGAAGAATTAAAATTATCAACAAACATTTTAATTCATGTAACATCTTAATTCGACATGCATTTTAATTCTACAATTTAAATGATTCTTATTTTTTGTTTGTTATATAAAAAGTGTTACATGAATTAAAATTTTTGTTCATATACTTTTTTTCTCAGTTTAAATTAAAGTTTTTAATATGATTGTTTGAAATTTTGAGCAAAATGTATTGCATCAGTAAATACGTTTTTATTTAACAATTTAAATGTGTTAAGTTTGTTCAACAAACCATTTAAATCTACTAAAATGAATAGACAAACATAAAAATAAACTTAATAAAAATTAAAGTTTGTTTGAATGCAACGGAATTAAATTTAGTAATAAAAAGCAAAACGGCGTTCCATATAATTCTATCATCATCTCCCTTAAAATTAAATAAATGCAAGGGTACGTTTGGTACTACTGACGAGTTATTTTGATTTAACGAATTTATTTGCAACGTTACGAAATCTGTCAATCTCATAAACAATTCGTTGAAATCAACATTCCAGATATTCTGTTTTGCGTGATCGTATAATGACGCAATCGACGGACGGTTCCGTCTTAGGTATCAGTACTTGAAACAAATACATTGCCTCATAATTACTGCTGTTATTCATATTCGCTACCTGAATATTCTTTAATTAATAATTTAATTACCGCGAAAATCACCTATACTAAATGCAACAAACTTTTCACGTTAACGCGTACTAATACAAGACAGTACAAAGTTGATAACAATAACATGCCTTTAATTCACGCATCCCACTTCTGAGTTGTTAAATAAGTCGAATCTATTATTCAAATAAACAAATTTACTCTAATTTACAAAAAATAAGATTCTAATTCAAAACTAAAGCCACTTCAACGCCTTTTTATTTTTACACATCCTTTCATATCTCTTTTCTGTCACTCGCCATTTACTTCCGTTCTTCACTCCCAGGTGGCGCCTTTATTTAATAACTTATTTGTGTTTTTTGAGATTTATTATTTGTCTAGAAAATGTTATTGATTTAGTCGTTGAAACGGTTTCTATTCGAAGTGAGCAGTTGAATTGTTTTCTTGTATGTTTACCACACTGCTGGATGAGGTTCGATGTGCGTTGGATAGCCGAGATTTAAAGTAATCTTGCTAGATATTATGGTTTTTTATAGCGTACTTAATTCAAAAAATTTTGATTGCTTGCCCACGTTCAAACGTATATCAAAATATGTCATATTGTTTCAAAAATTGTGATTCGAATGCAGACAATGAAAAGGTAACTAAAAATAATGAATTAGTTAGAGCTAGCTCGACTCAAATCAGCTTTTCAATCGACCGTTTATCGTTATAGTAGTATGTAATACTTTATGGGACGCGTTAATAGTACGTCGTCAGAGTCAAAATTGATTTTTCCGAATGTATACTTGGCATGAAATTTTTGTTTATTCAATAAAATGTTTCGGTATGGTATCTTATTCTAAAACAAGTGCTCTTATGTCTGGTGATTCTTAGTTTGTACGCACAATGCATAAAAATAGTAAAGAATGGAAATGCAAATAAACTTGGTTGCATGTGCATGTTTGTTATAACGCTTTTATATAAACACAATTGCCTCAATTGCTAGTGTTTCTGTTTTAATGTTTTAATACTGAGTTTTCTGACTCGTCTCTTTGTGATAACCACTACTAAACTGTTTTTTTTTCTAAGAAAATACGGGCTCTATAGGCAGAGACTTTTGGTTCAGCCAGGTTTTTGTTTTTATGTTTTGATGGCTCATTTGTTATGCGGATCAATAAAACTTACATTAGAAACCGCAAAAGTTCGTTTGTTGAGCTCGGTTCTAAATTATAAGTAATAGTAATTTATGTCACTAGCGTACAAAATGAAGCAAAGCATAACGAACAAATTCGTTTTTTGGTTTTTTTATTATTTTATATTAAACTTATATTTTATTCTCGTTTAAAATGCAAACAAATATGTTTAAGCTTGTTGAAAATAATAAATAAAACTGTCAAGATAATGCATTTTAGACAAATTAGTCTAAAGCTTAGTTTTTAAGGGACAAAGAGCTGACAACTTTAGCTAACAGAAGGACTAAAATTACATGTTAAGAATTTTTTTACTGAGCAATAAATGGCGGACATAAAGTAACATTTATTTAAATTGAATGAATTTACCCCAAAAATTATACGTGTACATATTGACTGTACAAAAACAAGTTGAGGATTGACTCGATTTTCGAGCTTTGCAAAATGTTTGGCATTTAAAGTAAGTTGACATTATTCTATTGTTTGTTTTAATGATTATCCTGTGTTTGAATTTGCCGCTTTTTTATTCGTCAACGAACCAACATTGTTTTATTATAGTTACTAGAATGACAACGCGGCAAAATCAAACACCGGACAATCATTAAAATACGCACTGTATTTACAATATGCTCTAATTAAAGTATCTGAAGACAATCATATTCTCCTAAACATAATAATAAAAATATTAATAAGATTATTTTTAAAGTATTTCAAGATTCGTACTTTTTGAATTTAATTTGACATTGAAAGATAAAGATGTTTGTTTGTACATAAATCAAAGGTATTAATTTGGTTTTACAATTTCGTTTATTCGAGTAGAAAAGTCTCGATATTAAAAATTTCTTTGATATGTATATATTTTTATATCGCTAGTAAAGTATACGAAATATTTTTAAAAGTTTGAAGTTATTTGTTTAATTTTTTCACAATACTCGTAAATCAAACAAACGAAAACATTTAAAAACTTTATAATTAAGCAAAAACAACGTTGCGTTATGTCTGAAATATTTTTATTTATTTACTGCGCAGAAATGGCTATAGAAATTTGAAAGAAAAGAATTACACAAGCAATAACAAAATTTCGTGTATTTAATAAAGATTTGGAAATATATTAAAGTTGGAAAAAGTTAGAAAAACTACAAAAGCTTGATTTAATTAAGAATTATTTTGGTGTGTTTATTGCAATTTGTTACTCTAACTACTTTTCTCTATTTCAACATCAGAATTAGCGATTCTTACACTAAAATCCGTGTAAGAATAAGCCAATTCTTACACGAATTTTAGTAATGTTAGTTTTTTCAAAGTTAGTATCTCTGCATCGTAAGTTGACGTTACATGAAAAAGAAATCAAAATTATTGGAAGTTAACAATTGAAATTCAAATTTTGATGTCAAGATAAAATAAAAACGTCCTATTAATTCAAAGTTATTTACTTATAAAGGTATAAAGAGATAATTTTGTATGAGATTTTAGGTTAACACATAAATTTCAATATGTCAAAGTGTAAGTGCTGCCAATTCAGTAAAATATAAATTTCCCAATGTTGTTTTAAAAATTAAAATTATACGAAAAATATTAAATATTGTATCGAAATAGAGAAAATAGTATAAAGCACACGTCATAGAATACGTTTCAATCACTCGACCGCTTCATAAACTCACCGCTGCGCGGCTCGTGTATGAAACGCGGTCTCGTGATTGAAGTGCGTTCATTCTGTAACTTGTGTTTTAATATACTATTCTCTATTTTGACATGAGAATTAGCGATTCTTACACTAAAATCCGTGTAAGAATAAGCAAATTCTTACACGAATTTTAGTAATGTTTATTTTTTTTAAAGTTGGTATCTCTGCATCGTAAGTTGACGTTACATGAAAAAGAAATTAAAATTATTGGATCTTAACAATTGAAATTTAAATTTTGATGCCAAGATAAAATAAAAATGTTCTATTAATTCAAAGTTATTTACATATGAAGGTATAAAGAGATAATTTTGTATGAGATTTTAGGTTAACACATAAATTTCAATATGTCAAAGTGTTACCAATTCAGTAAAATACAAAAGTTTCCCAATGTTGTTTTAAAATTACAATTATACAAAAAATATTAAAATTGAATCAAAATCGAGAAAACAGTATAAAACACACGTCACACGCTTCAATCACTCTATCGTTTGATAAACTCGTCGCTACGCAGCTCGTTTATTCTGTAACTTGTGTTTTAATATACTATTCAACAGCAAATAGTGATTTTAATACAGTTTCTTAGTGCAAATAAATAACAGATACGTTATGATACATGCAGTCATTATCAAGAATAGTTAAATCAACCGTTTTTTTTATATTAACGATTCAAAGGTTAACGGTTTGTTATGGTAAAAATCTTTTATTGCTCATTGTTTTGTTTAGATTTTGCATAGTTCATTTAAAATAGATTTGGTAACATTGTAGTTTCCTCTTTCTTCGCGCATTGGTCATTTTGCACGCAAACCTTTAATGCTCAGAAAAGTTTTTTAAAATCGTAAGCCATTCACTTGTTTTAAATCAAATGCAAAATTAATCGATGCTTGGAGGAATTGAGGTCCAGTCAAAAATATATATTTTTTTATTACAAAAAACTGAAAATTTTTCATTTTCTTCCAGAAAACACTTTTTGTAGTAATTTTCTTGTCATTTGCAATAATATAATGATAAAATTAAATAGAAGAAATGAAACCTATGAACTTTAACTTCAAAAGGCTTTAAACCATTTTTGTTCTAATTTGGAACTAAGGTATAAAAAAGTATAATAAAAATATGTTGAAGTTTTGTTACCGCCATAATGGTTCCAGGGCGCAAGCCTCTCCCTTCTCCCAGACGTTTATTAAAACAAAAAAACCGTAAAAATTATGAATTAAAATATTTAAACATATTTATAGGATATAGGTATCATCTACTTTATATTACTCTACTAAAACATTAATTTAATATGGTCGTCGTTCAAGGCAACGTAAATTAGGTATCTTTTTAAGTTTGGGTTACAATTTTTGGAGCCTATGCTTTATATTTACTAGAGCATTGTAATGTGACTTCGCGACCCCCATTATGAGATTTAACGTGCGGAAAAGCTTGCGCTGTTATAGCCCACGGTTTAGTAGGGATCGGTCGGTAGAACGTCTACAAAGTATTCTAAGTGAAACGGTATACTTGTCGTACGCAATTTTTAAAGTCACCCTCTCTCTGATAAAAAATATTGAAATCGGTCAGCATTGTAAAGAATGATCCTTAAACATAGCATAGATTAAAAATATATATCCTGACAAATCGTTAAGCGGCTTTTTTTTAAGTTGACTGAAAAATAAGTGGGTATGTGGATGTGATACGATAAATGCTTTGTTTTGTTTCCCATGTTTATTGTTTTATTCCGATGGAGCCGATAAAACTAAAACATTTTAGTAGTGACCTACGAAATGCCATAATAATATCTGAAAACGTTCACATTACCTACAATTTTTTAAAATGTAGCACACTTAAAGCCCAACTTCACGAGCCGCCACTGGTTGGAACCGTTATTTTTTCATACTGCCGGGCAATTATCCTAACAAATAAAATTTTATTATTGACGCTAATGTAAAATTATAATAAGACCTTAATATATATTTGTTTGATAAAAATAATTCTATCTTTAAACATGTTGCGAACAAACTTTCTTATATTTAATTACAGTTTTCCCAAGTTTTAATGTTATCACTGAGGCTGCATGTGCATTATTACTCACAACTTAATTTACAGCCAGTATAGTTGAATTGAGCAATCAACAATGCTGTTTCACATGTTTTCTTGCAATTAAAAAAAACATTAATGTGATGAACCGATTATCGTTAGATAAAACCATTTATTTACGAAATAAGTTTGCGTAACAATATAGTCTTAAACTTGATTCGTATAATCTAAACAGATCAGTTATCAAATCTAATTCAAAATTAGTGGGTTTGCCTACAATCTGAAAAAAAATGTTAAGTTAATCATTTGTAAGATGATATATTACACAAAACGTATTACATTCACTGAAAAAAAAAAAACAATCGAATATCATATTTATGAGATCATTACCATGTTAGGTATCTATGGATTAAAATAGAATTTTGTTGTTATTTGCTTGTATCATGTTATTTTTCTAATTAAATATTTTTTAAGCACTGTTTTTTAATACTTCCGTTGTTCAAGTTTATAAAAAAATTGGGTAACTGCACCTTGTGTTGTTACCGCATTAGACAAATTTCTTTGTCAAATCGTTTAGTCACACTCATATCTCAATATAATATTCTACATCCACAATCAAAGTTTTATCCTTATTTTTAAGATTATGCATCGATAATATATATGTTTCAAATATATAATCTTATAAACAAAAAAACCAAAATTACATAACATACCAACTGTTATCGCTATTAATGGTACAGGCTATCTGTATTGTCAATGTAATGCGTTTTATTCATGTTGGTGTATTACTAGAGTCAGTACAGTGGAAACAACCTTATTAAAGTATACGTCATTATTTATCAGAAATTATAATCATAAAAAAATATAATCTACAAACGTATATTATTGTTTTTTACAATATAAGACTAATGTTGATTGTTGTTAGAATTTATTTGTTTATGGAAAACTACGTTTAACTAGAAAACAAATCTTTACTAGAAACTGTGTAGTCAATATTAAAAACAGAAGAAATTTATGCAATCTGTAGCGTTTACGGTAGTTTTGTAATTTCATTAGAAGGTTACTGATAATTGCAAATGGGATTGCTTGGAAACGTAATTAGTTCAAGTATATGTTCACCATATTAGTTGTTTACACTGAGATCGTATTTGGTTGACCTCTGTTTCTGATTAAACATCAATGAAACTGCGCGGAAATCTATTTAAACAAATACATTTTTGGTTGGGTTTATTTTTGTTTTAACATTAAGAATAGCTTCTGATCAAAACTAGAAGTATTTAGTATCACATTGTGCCTTTATTTCAATCTAACTAACTTTTTTGTTCAATAAAACTCCATAGGTGTTTCGTGTAATACGATCAATATGGCTAATTTTTCACAGGAAAAGACTATAGCAAGTTAGCAAAACATTTTTTAAAGCAGGCAGTAATTTGTTTTTCTAGTTCCTGAAGTTTCTTTTCTAATGACTACATTTTATACTTTGTACAAATATTTTTTCGAGAGGATGATGTGGTCTTGACTTTGATATTAACTTCTGTTGATTATTTTGTCAACTAATAGAAAATGTTTTTAAATAGTGTTGGTGTTGTTTTAAAGCATTTCTGTGGCGCTCCGTTAATTGATTTAGAGACGATAATTAGTAATAATCGTTATTTAGTTTATGTCAGTATTTATTTATAAGGGTTTTGGACAACTGTACGTAGTATTAAATAATAATTAAAAAACTTGTCTTCCCCACATATTTTTTGTATTAACTACAATTGTTTCGACTAATTAATACTTTAAAATCATCTTTAGGTTTCCAATAATTACTATAAAAATTTAAAGAGATAATTACTTAAAATTAAAAATGTTTATATAAAACTCATCAGTGAAATCTTTTAACAACTAATCTTATCAACCAGGTAGAATTAATTTAAAATATAAATGTTATGTTAGAATGACCAAAATACTTTAATAATTTCATTAACAAGAAAATTAAATCAAAATAATTTAAAACAAAATGAAAATTCTATCCAAGAAAAAAAAATAATTATCAAAATTAAACACGGATCTCGTTATAAATTATAGTGTTTAATAATTTCTAAAAAATTTAATGTAAGACTTTTATTGCAAGCATGAAGAATTTTATAATTAAAAGAGTAGTTACATTCTAATGTATGATTAGCAAAAGAAGATTTATTAGATAAATTAACACCAAAATTATTAGTGTAAAGTAAATTTACGACCGGTTTGCCCAATATAAAAAGAATTGCAGTTACTACAATTTAATTTGTAAACACCAGATTTATTCAAAATATCAACTTTATCCTTATTATTAACAAACAAAGATTTTAAATTAAATTTAGATGAAAAAGAAGTATTAGTATTATTACGTTTAAATAAATTTTGAAATTGAAAGGAACATGGACCAATGTAAGGAAGAGAAAAATATGTCTTTTTAATGATTTTTTATGATTCTACTGTTTTTTTTGCTATAGAACATAATTTTATACCGTTATTATGCGATTCTATGGATAACAGAATAAACATATGTACTTTTATTTTTGTTTATATAACTGATTATGTAACATCAATTGAAATATTCTATACATCTATACTATTCGATTTTATAAATATTAATATATTCTTATTATAAAATAAAATTTGCGGAGAAACCATTGACCATTTTGACAATTTTTTGCAATTTTATTTATCGTTACTGAGTTTAGATTTTACAATTGCATACAGATTGGATTAATGCTTGGGAAAATGTTTGCAAAATTAACCAATCGGAACTTCATTTTATGGCGATTGTTAAAGGTATGTAAAAATTAATTTTGTAATTAGTTTACGAACATTATAACATTGTCATAGTTCTAACATATAATATGTGTTTGAGTTTGGTCAATTCAAAGTGTACGTAATATAAGTTAATGTGTACGTAATATAAATTGCATCATTACTTTATATCACGCGATATGGTTGTCATATTGGTTACTTAAAAAAAACTATTAATAACGTTATACTACAATCAATTATTACCAAGGTCAGTTTTTTTACATATCTAAGTTTGACTATTATATTTTAGTTTATATTTGTAATCAAACTAAAAGCAAAGCAAATTTCGTTTCTTTTTTATTTATATAATCTATTTGTAACCTTTATTAGTTACTTTGCTTTTTTGAGAAAAGTTGAAAAAACATTAATTATTCTTATGTAGTAATAAAACATTTATATAAATATTACAAAGAAATAAAATTTACTTAATTTATATTTCCTGTTACTCTAAAAATTTTGATAATACATAGTTGTAGTTGATAGACGTTTCGTCAATGAAAACTTAAAAAAAAACATTCTATTGCTGAAGAAATATTACATTTTACAATTCAAACTTAACTAGGATCAGTTCAAATTTTAAATAAAGGAATATATCGATGGTTTTTGTTGAATTAAAAAATCCAATTTTCTATTAATAAATACATATTAATGTCAATAGGAAAGATTATTTTAATTAACTGTTTTTATTTCTGAAAATAAAAATGTTCCGCTAATTATGACTATACACATAAAGGAAATATTTGAGATAACATATTTGTTACCTTAATCTGCATCCCGATGCTTTACTTCGATGTTATTGTTTCCAGTTTGTCCATTAGAAACTGTAGTATAATTAACAAATGTATATGTCGTAGTGTACTTTTATTTTAAAAGCAATTGCTTTTTCTAGATTTTTATGGTAGGCGATTTATAGATTATTATCAAAAAATAAATGTTAGTTTAGAACTATTTGAAAATGACAAATTGATTTAATACTATACGTTGTACGGTGAACAGATAGAGTTCAGCCTCTCCTTTAATTTTGTATGATAATTTAAACCAATGTATGAAAAGACCAGTTTAAACAGTACAGATTAGTAAATGCGCAAAAATTCAAAAATTATGTAATGTATAATCTCAGACGCATTAAAGATTAAAAGTACATAGGAAATAATTTTCAATAAATTTACAAGATTTAAACGTTTTGGCGTTTATAACTTAACTATAACTAACGGTTTCAACTTTATTTGTTTATTAATTTACCAACAATATTTATTTTGAAGATTTATCAAATAACACTTGGAGGGAACAACTGAACATGCCAAACGTATATAAATGAGTGTTTAATTAAATGTTTGCATAGTAACAAAGTTGAGTTGAAATTATGACATGTTTAATGAGAGTTCACATCACATTCTGTATAAAAAAAGAAACAGTTTGTATATTATAATTGACATTTAGGATAATTCAGACGAAGAAGAGTTATCCTCTACGCGAGTATCAACGGTTTCCTTTGCCTGAAGTGTGTTTCAACCCTGTCGTTAATCCTTCGATAAAAGCCTGCCTTGTAGTAAAGATTGTTGTGTCTTTCCATACTTTACCTATAGAGTGACTATCGTTCACTCAGGTTTCATCTAAAAAGTGCAATTTCTTGTCCTCTTGTACTCTCGGATTTCTCGCAGAAAGCGTCGTTTCCAGACAATTATCTTGTTTTCATCTTTAAGAATACCATTGCGTAATGTTTTTGAAAATCCATAACGCAAAATCATAATCACAATAATAGATGTATAAATAAATAATTTGTTTCTCACCGAAATCCTATTTCTTTAATTAGTAAACTTATTCTAGTTTGTTACAATTAAGATGGAGTTTTATTCTCTTGCAATGCCATTAACATTTTATTTAGAGTTAGTGGTTCATTTCTTTAAAAAAAGTATGTATTAAACGTCGAATAGCAGTTTTAGTTACATCCATGTTGTTCAAAATTGATCGTGGTCTGCGATAGACTGCGGTGCCTGAAGGTCATGTGTTTCTTAATATTCACGAATAATTTTGAAAATACTCAAGACGCAGACATCTAAAATTGTAATCGATATGAATAATAATAATTTAATTTAAATTACCTGCTGCTTTTGCAATAAACTCGACAATTTGGGTCTTAGCTCTATCCGGAAGTTCCTCGGTACTACCTTTAAAGATACTGAAATGCGTTCCTTGTCATCGACAGAAAAACGCCGGGATATTCGTTTTTTCGGTGGCGACATGGCCATAGCTTAATCCATAATTAAATAAATGAACTTCTATAACTTAAAATGGAAAATATAACTTTAACTTATAATCATTAATGAATCATTTCAGTACGCACCTGAATATACACAAATGTATTACAAACTATTGAAAAATACTATTTTGTCAAATGAATGGAAATAACTGAAACTTGAAACGTAAATAAGTTAACCAAGATGTTAAACATCAAACAAACTGTAGTATGTCATTAGTGCAGGTTTTTATTGTAATACTGACTTGGAAATTTTAACCAATAAAAAATATCTTCAAATTATGACATTTTATTGTATGACTTTAGTTCTTTTCTTAATGAATACCTCATGTATCAAACACCACGCCTTTGAGCTACCCTCCGGCTAACTGTTAGGTAGGCTGGGGTGAGTAAAAGGTATTATAATTTAAGGCGCCACAGGATTGAATACAAAGTAATTGGTACGCTCAAAAGAGTAGTGATGAGAGAAAAAATAATCCTGACTTTCGTCTCTCACTTGACACGGCGGTATTTCCTAGTTCAAAAATAGTTTTCTCGACAAATAAATTTATTTGTATGTAAATAAGACCGTATAACTAAGCAACAATTGTTCAAATTATCTAACAACTAAGATACAAAAAAAAATGGCAATGTTTTACAACGTAAATTACAGAACTGTTGTAAAACCTTGCAACGAAAACAACTATCTATTGCTAATCTTAATCCTAAGCAACTTAACATTAGGTACCTTGTTTTTCTTGTTTGATAATAGATCAGCCTTCCGACACGTACAGCTACTTGCAATCGTTTGCGATTGTGCAATGTGGAGATTGAACTTTGGAAATAACGTAATCAGCTCCAAGACAAAAACCCTACATAAATTACATGTACTATTGTTTTAACTTTATTCTAATTTAAAAATACTACATACCCAAGATGGTGTTGGGACAAAAAAGTAGTCGACGTTAGTTACTATAGCCGCTATATCCGGTATAATACCGATCAGGTGATAACTCCACACCTGATTTTTAGTGAACTGTTATCTTAAAAATCCAAATAATTTGAAAAGGAAACACGTCGTCTTATAAATCAAAGCTACTCTCGCAATTCTTTTCTTTTTTTCTTTAACAGCGTTCACGGGAAAATTTAGTAACTCACGAGTTTTCTTTACCAAAAACGAATCGAAAGTGACCCCGAAAAATTCCAAGTTCAACCTCCTTATCAAACCGAAATTTTTCAAAATAATCTGCGTAAGTTGTTATGTTACAAAATTTAGCGCGGATTTGTTGGACTTAACCACTGATCTGACTTAACCCTATCTGTTCGCCGTACAGCGTATAGATGGATATATTTTTATTACACTAAAGATAACTAATTTTTTTAATTTGTATGGCTATAATGAAATACATTTTTATATTCATTTTATAGTTTTAAATTTTCGAATTTTAATTTACGTAAGTTCGTCATTTTATATGTTTTTCGTTTGTTGATTTAGAATTTAATTACTAACGTAATATTGATTGTGCGGTTTTTTCTCAATAAATAGATGAACTTAAGTTTCTGCGAAATGTTCAAAGAATAAAAGACAATAAATTTAAAATTATCCTTTTATTAGGACATGAATAGAAATGGATTAATTAATGAAACATTTATAAGGAATGTATTAATTTTTATGCATTATAATGATTTCTTACTAACCAGAAGCATAAACCTATTCCACAGTAGTTGTGACAATTTGATACGTTGGTTATAGTTTCATATTTCGATAACAAATACTTTTCAGATTTTTTTTTGTTTCACTGCAATACATAATGTGTAAATAAGCATAATGTTCTTATTTCATTAGCAAAAAAATTAGCTTTGACAAGTTGCTTTTTTTATTTTATCGTTATCATTGGATTTTGGTACTAGTACTTTTTCTACATTAGCTATAGTTTAGATCAGGGATTTCCAACACGCGACCCGCGGCTGGCCACATGCGGCCCGCGGCTTTCATTAGCGCCTATTTAATACTAGCTATATAACTATATACCTGTGCGGATGCGGCCCCCTATTTACTCCACGAATCTAATGGCGGCCCTCGGTCGCTCATAAGTTGGAAACCCCTGGTTTAGATCGTAACATTCTACCCATTATTAATTGAGATAGAGTTAGTCCTAGTTCAATAAGTGGATTATTACAATATGCCAACAAGCTAAATTTGAAGTAATTCGATTTTCTTGTAAAATTTGCAATGCCTACATCTTTATCTGCTAGCCTATTAGATCTCGTATATCATGAACTGCTATGTAATACTTCAAAATACTATATTTTCTCATTTCGTACGTCTCAAACGGCTATTATCTGCTACTAATTTATCTCGTATGCCTTGTGATGCAAACATCTTTTTAAGCTTTTCTATAACTGCACTACTAGTTTTGTTACATAATAATAAAACTTCTAACCACTTCGAAAAATAATCAATAACTATGTATGGCTTTCCATATATATATCAGCAGCATTTTCTTAAATGGTCTATTGGGTACTTCGTGGGAATCATAGGCTTTCTACAGTTTGCTTTTTTAAATTTACTACAAGTTTTACATTTCTTGACATATGTTTCAACGTCTTGATACACCCTGTATTAACAGATTTTATTAAATTTTTTAATCTGCAATAAACATTTTACTGCCTCGTGAATATTCTAAATTTATATAATGTTTAATTAGTTTAAGCTTCAAACGTTGACGTCTAGGTCAAACAGAAAAATGCTTGTTTGAAAATCACACTTAAAAATTATGTGTGCTATTTAAGAAAACAAAGTTGTTTGTTATAGCAGCAAAACAAAAAAGGACAAACTAAGATTGTTACATCTTGCATGATAATAAACCAAACAATTTTTATATTAAATATTTTTTCGTAACTTTTCAGATTAAAAAGATTCATCTATTATTCGATACTTTTGTTCTGTCTATTAAGTTCTATACTTAATTTATTAAAAACACACAAAACTCGAAAGATATGCATATGTATATTGTATACTCATATTTAAGAAAAAGGGACTGGGGGATTTCCCGATGCTAATTTAGACTGTTTGAGTGCATCGCCTTTAAGTTTATATTTATTCGCCGTGTTGTATTATAATTTTATATCTGCCGAGGTGTTTATTGTTTTTGCTAAGTAGTTATTTATTGCTTTTCTGGCTTATTTCAAAACTAACTCTGAAATAATACATATATTGGCCAAGTTTAATTTAATTAGAATTCAGTATGTTAAGAAAACAGGAAATACAAGTGCAACTATTTAAATCGGTAAACACCTTACAATAAAACAATAACATTTTAGTAATCAAAGTTTTTTTTTAGATTTAGGAATGTATTGTTTATAAATAAAGTTTACAAATGTTGTTAATCAGCAAGTTATTAATCTTCAACAATAAAAGTGTTGTATATTATCTATACAATAAGTACTATTTAAGAATTCTCACTTTTGTATAGGGTATATATCTAATATTAAAAATTAATATCACAAACAAAAAGGAATTTAAGTTTTTTTGTAATAAAAAAGTTAATGAGTGTCATTTTTTTCTGAAGGCACTCTATATTTTTATTTTCTATTTCTTTATAAATTACTCATAATGCCTAGGATACGAGATACGTAACATATACATAACAACCAGAGCATAATAGGAGGGCATATATTCATTACTCTTTCAAAAACGGTGAGATTTTTCTTCAAATTTTTTTACATTGAGATGTTTTTTTTAAATTTCTTTTTGAAGATATTTGGGTATAATTCTTACACATTCACTATAAAATTAATTCTGACAAATAGAAGATTAAACGTCAAATTATTTATTGTTATAGACTACTAGATATACTTGTAGAATTAAAATAGAAACTAAAATAATTTAAACTAGATATATCAGGGGTTTTTCGTAATATGCGCACGAAACCGAACGAAATTTGTGTATATAAACCAATTCTAAATAGCTCCTTGTGACAAGTCTAGACTAATATACAGGGTGAATCAGAATATACATATATATAGAAAGTACAACAACTATAAATAATAGGCATAAAATAAAGACGATTGTTTAAATAAACTTATATCCTAGATCCTCAAAGTTAGCAAAAAAATATTTTTTTATTAATAACTTCTAAACTAATTAATTGTAATCGACTATTTTTTGTAGTTGTTAATGCGTACTTAAAAACAAAAAAAATGTGAAAATTTAATGAAAATGAAATAAGCCGAAGATCGATTTTTAGATTACCTCCACTGTTAAAGGAATAACGTCTCTTTGACGACCGGAGTATTAAGTTCATTTTTTGAAAGATCCGGATTCTCTTAATCTTTCCTCAAGCTGCTGAAACGTTTTTCTAAAAGAAAAATAGCAGAAATAATTGTTTTGTGCAATTTTTGTTGCTTACCTATTTGGTATAGCACCATTAGGAAACGAAAGTTTTAGTAAAACTTTTAAGTAAAACGATGTGTTTGATCAAAACTTTACAAGAGACAAACAAGTTTGCCAATAAAATTTCCTATCAAACACAATTTTTAAATAGAAAAAAAACTTCAAGATTAGAAAGTTCCAGAGGATTTAACAGTGGAGGTACTCTAAAAGTCCATCTTCTGCTTATTTAATTTTTATTCAATTTTCACAGTTTTTTTCTTTTTACGTAATTATTAACAACTACAAAAAGTAGTCGATTACATTTAATGAGTTTAGAAGTTATTAATAAAAAAGTAACTTTTTTCCAAGTTTAAAGGCCTAATAACTTTTTACATGTGCATGCTAGGATATAAGTTTATTTAAATAATCGTCTTTATTTTATGCCTATTATTTATAGTTATTCTACTTTCTACATATTCTTACTCACTCTGTAGACAGGTCAACTAAAATAATTGTTTTTAGTTTTTATATTTTATAAAGTGAAAAATAAAATTTTGAATGCAACGTTGGTGTTACTAGAGGATTACGCCCATCGAACAACATATATCTTTTGGCCTAGAGGTTCTTGGGCTGTATCACGCTGCTCTTCGGGCCTAATTCTCGTTGCATAATAGCTAATATGATGGTTTGCTGACTACATAAGAGTCATTTTTTTGTGTTTGTAAATTATCAATTTGGATTTAAAACATTTTTGGTTATAATTACAATACAATCAATTTATTGCAAATGTCGAGTGTATTAAACGCAAACAGAGGGAATATATATTTATAGTATAGTTCATAGTTATTCGGATTGCTCATCATTTAATTAGTCTACAGTCTGTCGTAAGTCGTTTAAATGTAATGTGGCAAAACAAATTAACTGTAAATAGAAATGAAGGTAGTGGTAGTAAGAAAATATGCACGGTTCAACAAGACAGGGATTTTATTGATTATATGGAGTAGCATCCATTTCCTAATATACAAAATGTAAGGAATCGATTACTTCAAAATGGTATCAAAGGGTACACAGCTGCACAAAAATAAATTCTTACAAATGAAGATTGGAGACGGAGGTTAGAATTTGCTCGACGCTATGTTGAAGAGCAACCAGAATTTCGGCATAACGTTATATTTTTAAACGATAAGGTAAATAGTAATTATCAATAAAAAGCTTCTAACAGAATTAGATTAACTTGGTAGGTCTTCCAAAATTATCCTGATGACCCTCTAAAAGTTTACCGAACTGGCAATTATAGGTATGAAAAACAAATCCTGCAAACTATTACGAAAAGTGGAATATTTGGAGTTAATATTTAGGAATGGATAAGCTTGTGAGGTCTAGGGGCTTGTTGGAAAATAGACGGCTGCTTAAATTCTCTACATACTAGATAATTTAATGGATCCTATAAAAAAAAAACAAAAAACAATAGATCTAAAAGTTAAAGAAGACTTATCACCTTCTACTAACACCGCTTATTTACCATACTGTATGGGTTCAACAGACAAAATAAGCAGGGTGCTAAAGAAACACAATATCAAATCTGTTTTTCCAACTAAGGATACCCTGAACACTTGGTTTATCTGCTAAAGACAAACAAGGGGCTCTAAAGCATGCCGGAGTCTACAAAATTCCTTGTTTCTGTGGATTAAGTTATGTAGGACAGATGGGACGTTTTATTGAAGTTAGAGTAAACGAACATAATGGCTGACTGCAAACACCGCAGAGTTATAAAATCAGCAGTGGCAGAACACGTGTGGAACCAAGGACACACGCTAAACTGTGACCAAACTAAAGTGTTGGCTAGAACTCGTTTCTACTTTCCTAGACTAATCCGCGAAGCTGTGGAAATAGAAAAACATTCATGTAATATGAACCGAGAAGACGGTTTAAGACTCGGCAAATTTAATTAGTAAACTTATTCTAGTACGTTACAATTGAGATAGAGTTTCATTCTCCTGCAATGCTGCTAACATTTTATTCAGAGTTGGTAGTTTATTTCTTAAAAAAAAAGTAATTTTGAAAACACTCAAGACACACACACACCTAAAATTGTAATCGATATAAATAATATGAATAATTTAATTAAAATTACCTGCTGCTTTTGCAATAAACTTGTTACGACGCCGTCTGAGCCGAAAGTCGCTTATAATCTTAATGGATCCTACTGTAAATGTATTGCATCCAGAAAATGATTTTCAACAGGTATTTAATAATTTAACCCTTTATAGGGCAGATTATGAAAAACATAAAACCACATGTTTTTTACAGGTATTTTTTGATTGAGAGTTTAAGATGGCAAAATAAAAGAAAAATTCAAAAAAAAGTGTTTGATATATATTTTTTTCAACTGGTCGATATTTCAACCGGTATCTCACTAGACGGAACACTATATCTATAAAAACACTGGTTGAAATATCAACCTCTTTCTAGAAACGAGAAAGTAGTATACAAGCTAACACAAAACTAAAAAAAATCTTTTACAACTCACTCACTTGTTGTGAATGGACTAAAACATGGTAGACATAGGGCTACCTGACAAGTGCTATGCTATACTCGAACGTTTTGGTTTTTTCTCAGTGCTGCACATTGCACATCTTCGTGAATTTGCCATTTGAACCATATTTTTGACACTTACTGATCTACCATCAATTTTTTTGATTTTATTTTTGCCTACTACCAGCCACGATCCTTGTGATTTTCTTGTCGAAAAGTCTCTTATAAGTTGGTTTGCGATTATGCTTCTAAATACATGCTGCGATTTTGGTTTCAATTTAGACTGGTTAGTAGAGGCACCAATTTGATATAATATGTAGGAGTTCACAATGGAAACGTCAACCAGGTAATAAAATAGTTTCAACCACCATTTTTGTGACTTCCAGACTATACTGTAACAGGAATGGAGTTGATGAAACTGATCAACTCCACCCTTGTTTTTATTATAGTATTCTATGCTTTTTGGACATTCAACAGTGACCTTCACTCCTTCCTTTGTCATTCTTTGAACTGTTGATTTTTATGTTGCTGAATGTATAGTACAAGCAACTAGTACACATTTTTTTCCTCGATTCTTCCATTTACTGACTGTTATGCTACTGGTACCGACAGTATCGGAATCGCCTGGTTGAAGGTCTTTATCTGGAACCAGCAACTCTTTCGGAAAATTCTTCCTGATAGACCTCATCGTTCCGCATATATAGGAATAACGATGAAAATAAATTTTGTTTTACTTCATAAATGCATGGAAAAGATTGAAAGAAATTGTTTAATTTTATCAACATTGCTGTAGAAGTTAAACTAACTGATAAATTTTTATGAACACGTTGCAATATGATTACATATGTGTGATTATGCCAACTAAATCACAAATATTATCCTAGCGCAAACTTGTATGACAATTACAATTACTACATCATAATCTACAATTATTCTTGTACTTACCCACGAATTTTCACTGAAGTCCTTCAAACAACAATACATAAAAAACCGCTTTCAGGTAGACCGGCTCACAACACGTGTAAATAACACTAGGTGCAATAATGGACACTGGTTAAAAATCTAACCGGCTTCTCTCTCTCTTACTCGCATATAGAAGTTGGTCGAATTTGAGACCAATGTCCTCTTCTGCAATACACTAACGATCAACTGGTTGAATATTACACCGTTGTCTGTTTGATACAAGGTTTTTTTTTACTTTGTTGAAATATCGACCAGTATCCTATAAAGGGTTTTAATAATAATTCTACAGTATGCTTTTCTTATCGTTATAGGATAATGCATCAATTCACAAGGCACGGATGTTACGAAATGGGTGGGTCAAAATATATTTCGTGTTTTACCATGACCTCTAAAGAGTCCTGACTTAAATGTTATTGAGGATATCTGGGTTACAGTGACAAAAACAATTTATAAAGATGATCATTTTTAATCAGCTAACGTCCAGGAACTGATGGCAGTGGCTCTAGACTGTTGAGACAATATTCAACATGGTCTAATTATAAAATTGATTTAATCAATACCTAATCGTTTGCAAGAGACGATTAGAGATGATGGTGGGTATACCCATTATTAAACTATTATTAAATATAGCTTTTTGTAATTTTTTAGTTTTTTATTTTATCACGTTTCTAAAAGTTTTGTGGATTTTTTTTAATAAATAATGTATTTCAATACTTTACAAATAAACTTTGATGCTGAAATGTTATTGGTTCATTATTGCAAGATATTTAACGATTAAAATAGTTGCAGTTGTATTTTCTGTTTTTTTAATACAGTGCACGCTGTTTATTGGAATCACGGATAATATTATCAGTCGGGTAATGTTATCACTTTATTAAAGAACGGATCATGAACAATAATCTATTTTGCATGCATTTTTTAGCTGAATTTTCACAATACGCTTGTTTACATTGAAAAATGTAATTATTGTATTCTAAAAATTGTTGCTATGCATATTTAAGTTTATTTTTGCAATGTTATTTATTTATTCAGGTATTTTGACTGACTTACATAACATTACCCCATTTAAACATCTGTAAATATAGCAAGTGTGTCCTTAGAATAACAACGTGTAGTGTGGTAACGTTATTTTGTATTCATTTTTAGTGTCAGAAAATTATTGAGTGTAGTTCCTAGAAGAACGAAATCATTCCTTTTTTATTTTAACATGTTTTGCTTGTATTGATGCTACGATTGCACCTTCTAAATTAACAACCAGTTAATCATATACACGCTGTATGTATTTTGTTATTACTCGGTTATTGTTATCAAAAACTCCAAGTCCTAATGCGATTCTATTAAGCTGGGTTCACTGTGAACGGAATTCTAATTGAAAATACTTCTATTCTATTCTTGCATAATAACACGTACTAATTTTAACTCGCTTTCCAAAATAAATGAAAAAACTACTTTGACATTGCATATATTTTTGCAGTGTTAAGTTTTGAAATAAACAAGAAAAGTAATAAATAACTACTTAGGGAGAACAATAGACACTTCGGTAGCTATAAATTACAACACGCCGAATGAATACAAACTTAAATGCGATGTACTCAAGCAGCTTAAATTATCATTGCGGAATTCCCCTGTCTCATTCTTTTTATAAAAACATGATTACATACCTTAAGTATTTCATAATACATACAATAATAAAGAAGGAAATATATAAATCCAAAAGCATAATACATAGTACATAAATGAAAACGTTATTAGTTATTTAACAAACAATGTTATTTATGATAGCGATTAATAATCGACACATTTTCACGCCGTGAGTGAGTCTAGCGAGCAATGCAAATGTTAAAGACTAAGGCAAATTCGCCATGTTTTATTAAATAAGGTGTTCATGTCAGTGTCGGTTGGTTCATCGCTAAGGAGTTGTCATGGTCCACTAACTTTTTAATTCATTTATTGGTCATATTGACATTAAATTTTTTATCAAAAATTTTTTGATGTTTACTTTTAATCTTTTTCGTTCAATTTAATCATTTGCCTGGTTAACGGGACATTATCACTGACAAGATTTTTCTTAAAAAGGTAGTAGTATTTTGGTCTAGATTTTTTAATTACGTTTGCATTTCCATACTACTAAGAGTTATCCAAAGAGAATACAATATTCTTAGAATTGCCGTTCTGCAACGATTACAAAATATTGGAATCTGATCTTATAGTCTGAATAACTTGTTAATATATGCGCAAAATTAGTAGACTGTAATTTGGTAGTTGGAAATAGATAGAAATACTGTTAGTCGTTGCTAGATAGTTTGGTGGAGTGTCCTGGTGCATTATCTAACATTAAGATAGATTCTGAGCTAAGGTTGGCCGATATCACTTTTGTGAATATATTTCTCTTTTTTTAGTTTTTATTATTGTAGCTTTTCTAAAGCCATGTTTTGCTGACATACTAGAGTATTCCACAAAAGGACTATAATTATAAGTCGATCTTACGCGCTATTTTTCCATGCTACAAACTAACAGCGAGATACTGGACTTGACAGTTGAGACACTATATCACAAAAAAAATTGAAATAATTTGGGCGAAGCAAACTGCTATGGTTTGGATTACAGAATGTTTGGATTACGGTGTGTTTGGATTAAAGAGGTTCCACTGTAATTATATGTTTGAACACTTTCGTAAGTTTGAATGAAGTTATGATAGTTTTTTTTTAATTATTAAGATTAAAACGTTTTAAAATATAATTATGTTGTTAGTCTTTTTTGCATAAAACTTTGATGTACTCTGGGAAACTTTACTAACATAAATAATCCATTGAATTTTAGCAGAAAGTAGAATAAAAAAAATCGTATGTTTTAATCGTTGTTTGAGGCAATGTGTTGCTTAACAAGTACAGTTATTGTGATTAAAAAATATTTGGATAATCATTATCAGACAAAGGTTAAAGTAATTAACTCTTTGTTTCTAAGACATCTGTTGTATCAATTTTAACTTTAGCGATGCTTTAAATTGTTATTAAATGCAATGTGAAATAGGATAACATTTTTTACATAAAATTTATTTGCTTTTAGTATTGCGTGTTAGTTACAACTGATTTAAAATAGTGTTGTAACTTTCGAAACAAGCAGCGCTATATACCAGCGTATATAATTTTATTTATCGTCCCAGATAAACGTATAAATTAAATTGATTGAGTTACATCAAGTATTAACCACACCAGCATGCCAGCTACACAGAGTATTCAAGTAACGAAAGTCGCGTTACGAAAATCTATGCAAAAAAAGTTAACCGCTCTTTCACAGGAAGAAAAAAAATTGCAGTCCGAAAATGTTATAACAAAGGTACGTATTTTGTAATTATTAAAAAAGCAGTTTTATTGCTAATTATTTTTTACAGTTGTTTGCATTACCGCTTTTACAGAAAAGCAAACGCATTTCTGTTTATCTTAGTACAGAAGATGAAATTTCAACCGAACCCATATTAAAATATATTTTTGAAAACAAAAAGTCATGCTTTGTTCCTAGGTGAGTACTATTCGATTTTTGTGTACGATTAAATTAATTTTGCTTAAATAGATATAGTAGAAATGATATGGAAATGGTAAAATTAAATTCCATGAAAGATTGGGAAGCCCTACCTTTAACAAAGTGGAATATTAAACAACCGGATCTATCTGATATTCGAGAAAACGCTTTAGAAGGAGGTAAGTAGAATTTTGTGCTTTATATATATTCATTCTTCTTGATCTGGTTTAAATAAGAATAGCTATTACTATCAATAGTAACCTACATTAAAAGACCAAGTGTTATCTGTTAACGTTTGTTTGCGACAATACTTGTACAGACTTATTACGTTTATTCTATAATTACGTCATCCATGAAATCTAATTTTCTTATTAATGGATATCACCAAAAACGGATAGTTAGATTTATAATCTTGTCTAAAATATTAGCGTATTAACTTTCAACATCGGTCAATTTTGCTATGTACAATTAGATAGGGGTGTGCACAAAAACCAAATTTTACGCACCTGTGCAGTTGGATCAATAAGTTATGCGAAACTGTGTATATTTGTCTTTGCTATATATTCTTTAAATGTATGTCTAGTTTTCATTATTTTAAAAAGAACATTTTTTTTTGTTGTAAAGCACTTCAATCGCTTTCGCTAGCCAATATAAATACTGCTTCGACTTTGAATAATAGTGTAACTAAAATATTTTATTATTTTAAATAACATGACTAGAATTTTCTTTATGATATTTGAGTGTAGTTATTCAGGTATTTTTCTAACACAAACAGTTTCTATTAAAAAGTAATTTAGTTTTGCAAGTTACTAAAGTAATACCGAAAAAGCATTCGGCATCAAATTCTCCTATAGATGTGAAAATGAACTCGTTTGTGTTCTTATCGTGAACGATCTCTATTTCAAGACGTATTGGACTTTTATTTACTACCTTTAAATTTTATACTACGGATACAAAGATACTCTCGTTTGGTTTTAGAATAGTAATTTTTTCCGCATGTTACATTTGCTTCTTCTTCTAGTCTGTAGCACAACATTTAAAGAAATCAATGGTTGCGTACAGCTTTTTTTGTCAAGTGTCTTTTAGATTTAAATTCTGGAATTCTGGTCATTTGCATTTTTTCTTTATTCTTGATATCGTTATTTAAGCGTTTTAACGCAATTAGGAGATTGTCATCTAACTGCTGGTTTTTTACTAAAGGATATGACAAATCTATTATCGATTCTATGCTTACCCAGTAAACACGGTAGCTTTAGATTTTAACGAACGTACGTATGCTGATAACACAGTATATTACACAAAACATGCGACCGTGATCCAAACATAAATAAAAATATACTTCAATTCATAATATGGAAAAATTATCTTGAGATGTTTTATGTCTGCACTATTTATGTATTTACTGGGTATAGCGTCCCATCCAAGCTAACCAGGTTTTTACTACTGCTAAACTGGATTTGATTGTATTTGGTGCAATGTGTTCCAGTCAGTATGTTTACGTCACATCAAATTTTAAATTTTGATCTTCTAGTTTAAATTGTTTATATATGTCCTATATTTACAAAAACGAAGTATTTGCTTAGCTTAACAATAGTAAAAAGTGTCAAAAATACACTAAACTTGTTGAATTGACTTACTTAAACACTGAACTGAAGTTATTGTCCTAAATGTATTTGCACTTGTCTTAGTTATATATTCATCAAAAACACTAAGAGTAATTTCGTCTTTCTTACTATATAATAGGGGAGAGTCTCGTACCTACGGACATCATGTACCTATGGACACCTCAATAATGCTTAAAATAACGTAGCGAAATAATTACTTGTAGCGACATCTTTTCAGGAATATGATAGTTAATACGAAATAAAAAAATAAAAGTCGGCCATTTTGGTTTGTTCTTTGAGGATGCAAGGCTTAAGGTTTTTTTCCTCTAAAAGTATTTTTTAAAATCTGATATAAGTGGCTGCTTTGTTTATTTTTTTAAAGGTATGTGACCAATATATGATGTTTTAATGAAATATTATTATATTTTCACAATATTTAAAAGATTTTAATGACTGATGTGTTTTTGTTATGACGTCTAATTTTTTCAACAACGTGTCAGAATTTGTACCTACGGACAGCCAAAAATTTGTACCTTTGGACTGTTCTTAGGTACGTGACCTTTACATTTACTTGGTTACAGATGCCTTGAATTAAAACAAATATAAAAAGACCTAATCCAGAAGAAGAATCGGTTGTAGCAGCCGCAAATCTGGTTTTAATTGGAAATTATCTACAAGAAAAGCTGCAAAAGAAAAAATATATCTAAATCTATGTTGTCCAGGCAGTTGAAGCTGCATGAAGAATGTTCAAGGGAGGTTTTCGTTTACGTCTGTAATTATGAAACTAATAAGGTCAAGATGAAATGCTACTTAAAGATTACTGCTTAAAAGCAAGTTTTATTATAGACTTTCCAAAGAAGCATTTTTGAAAATGTGCTAGTATTTGCAGTTCATTTGAAATAAAAATGTACCAGAATTGTGACTCAAGAACCGACAAGCAGGTAACAATTTTCATTACAGTTTTTTCAAACGTTACCATCAACTTTGCTTAAAAAAACCGGAAGCTAGAAGCCTCCCAAGAGCGGCGGCATTCAACAAGACTAGTTGAACTGAGTTTTTCCAGAAATATAAGCAGGTGTTACCAGGTACAATTTTACAGCCGATTCAATTCACAATGTTCACAAAAGCTATCGACAGTGCATGTGCCGCTTTGTGTGATTGCACCAAAAGGACAGAAACAGATAGGTAATATGACCTCAGGTGATAGTAGTAGTAACGTTACTCTAATTGCGTGTGTCAGTGTTTTCGGTAATTCAGTCCCACTGTGCTTGAGATTTCCAAGGTTCTATTACAAAAGTCATCTGAAACTCTTGGATTGGCAACGCAAAACGGATGGTCTAACTCAGAAATATTTGAAATTTATTTTGATCATTTTATGAAGTACGTGAAAACCAGTAAAGAAAAAAGATTTTACTCTTATTGGACAACCATGAGAGTAATTTGTTAATTAATATAATTGAAAAAGCGAGAGAGTACAACATCATAATGCTAACATTTCCCCCACTTACGAGTCCCAAGTTACCGCTCGACAGGAGTGTGTTTGGTCCATTAAAGAAGTTTTATAAGGCAGCTCCGAGAAAGATGTTATTAAAGCCTAATACTCGGAAAGGAAGATATGGAATTCTGACAGACATTCCGGAAAAGGCTGAGCTAGAATAGAAAGCAGCAAAAAGAATGGCTCTTAAAAAACCCAAATACAAAAAAATAAAAGTTGTTAAAAAGATCATTTTGAAGGACGGCGATGCATGTGAAAACTGTCGGCTGTATCGAAACTACTTTCAGACTAAATTATTAAAGGATTGTTTCTCAAAATATAACTTCAAAAATAATTAATAAACATAACTAATTTTTGCTTTCTAATTAATACAAATTGTAGCTGATGATTGCTTTGTTTAATTTCCATTTCCTCTGTCCTCTGTGTCTTCAAGTACACTTAGGGCTGTCCCTGGTTACAGGCAAACTGTACCTAAGGAGAAATGATATTTTTTTAAATTAATCGATTATTTACTAAATGGCAAAAAGCAAACCAATATAACATCTTAAAGGTACATTGAGCAGTTATGGATTGCGGTTGAATAATCGAGGACAAAGAAGTATTTCCATAATTTACAGTCCGTTGAAATTTCGTTTTCGTAGGTACAATATTCTCCCCTACATAAATCACAGAAACAATAGATAGAAGTGCGTACGGATTTACCTGAAGACCGCCAAACAACGAATAATCTAAAACCTCTAAAAAACGTGCTTTAATTTGGGCTCTAGTGACTGAAAATGTAAAATAGTAAAAATGCAAAAAATTAACTAAACCGTCGCGCGAAGTTCAAAACAATATTTTACAAAATAAAACGGATAGCTTTAAAATGAATACCAATACTAAAATAGTAATAATAAACTCATACATTTTGTAATGCATTTAATTTCAAAGAAAATGCGTAACTGCATATAATATTAGTCATGTCCAAATTCACAATATTATTGAACTGTATTTTAATTATTTTTAATTGCATTAACAGTTTAGCGGCGGCGTTACCATTTTATTATATACGTTTTTTAAGGCCTAGAAGACTAGATAGGATACAATGTAAACGTATGAAAAGTTGTGTAAATGGCCGCGATTTACTCAAAACTTATTTGAATTACGCGGGTATAAAATCAGCTTTCAACGTTTCCATCTCTATAGCAATTTACATACTATTATTTATGTATAGTAAATTTATACTATGTGATTGCTCTGCCATTATGTTTTACTCATGATGAAAAATTATATTTTTCAATGTTTGTGTTAAAATTCATCCTTTTTATTATGCCCAGTTACGATAAATCTTGCAATTTGACGAGTATAAGTTGCTTCATACATTTTAAATAAAAAATAAGACAGTCATTTAAAATGTGTTCTCTGTTTTTGATTTTACATCTTTAACTAGGGCACGTGCCCATGTGCTCTTATGGACAAATCCCCACTGAGAAAATATCGAAAGTTTTTTTTATTTTTAAATGTATTTGCTAAAAAAATCTAAACATTTTACTAATAATTGTTGGTAGTGACTTTGATAGTCCTGGTAGTTTCAGTAGCTCAAGTTCTATTTACTGCGTACAACGTTTTCAAGCGTATTCTTGAACTCTTCAAAAGTATAATGTCAATCTAGGAAAAGTACTGACAACACAACTTACAACAAAGTATTTATGTTTCATTTAGGAAGCAAATTGACCAAAGAAAGCAAAGCTTGAAAGTTAAACAACACACTAATTCACAGTGTGGAGTAGTTTTTTACTCTGATATTTTACTAAATTCTCTACACTTAAATAAGAAATTATTAAACCATTTACCAGTATCGCATAATGTATTCTATTTGATTTTGTTCGTTTATTTTACTACCAGTTAGTTGTATATTTATACATCATCTTTTGTTTCAGGTGGCCTAGATTTAGTAATTGTGCCTGGTGTAGCTTTTACTAGTAAAGGCGATCGTTTAGGACATGGAAAAGGTTTTTATGATACATTTTTAACAAGTTTGGAAAAACGCCAACGATATGCACCAATAACAGTGGCGCTTGCTTTTAAAGAACAAGTTTTAAATGAAATACCTCTTCAGCAACATGACGTTAAAATTGATTTAATTTTATATTCTAATAATGAAGATTAATTTATAATGTAAATATTGTAAGAAATTATGATTTCAGTATTAATTTTTTTAATGTTCCATTTTTGATAAAATCTTATTTAAAATTGCACTTTTGTAATGTTTTGTGAAATACATCATGCTTTTTTATATTATCATAAGTAAGATATAATAATACTACACGCACACACCACTAATTGTTATTAAGACTGAAGTTGCATAATGAAATTATTTGGAAATAATATGACTGCAGTTAGAGTAAACGCCAGAACTCAGTAGCTGTGATATGCGTGAAAACAGTTCTAGAGAGTAAAAGATGAATACATTTAGGGTTGAATTAAATTAATTTTAAGCATTTTGTTAAAATTAGCATTAGCAACTTACATTAAGTTAATTATAATCATTTGGCAACATCTTATAAGCATTGTTCAAATCATTGAAGAAACGTCGTCTAATTTAAAGGAATTCTACTTTGTAATAGCGAAGGTTTCCACGGCCGGAATCTATACTAAGATAAGAATGTCTTTCGGGTTTGGACCATGTTATTGTTGTTGTAACCGAAGTTGCCAACGTTTCGCTCAGTTTCATAAGGGGCGTGAGATAAATTGCAAAACTCAAACAAGCAACCGAAATCTAACTAAGAACTTCTCGAAAGTTAGGTTATCCACTTGTGAAACAAGCCATAATCTAAACTCTGAAAAGGTAATCTGGCTTGGTTCACAAGTTGATTACCTAACTCGGTAGTGGTTCTTTGTTAGATTTTCGTTAGCTGTTTTAAGTTATCGTTTTCTTTCTTACCTTACGAAAGTGGGTGAAACGTTGGCAACTTCGGTTACAACAACAATGACACGGTCCAAACCCGAAAGACATTCTTATCTTAGTATAGGGTTCTACTTTGTTTACACCTTTTGTTGGTTCCATTTCTACACGGTGTATTGACTGCGTGGTTCTACGGCGTATCCGCGGTGAATACAGAGCAAACCCACACGTTCAAAAACTACGGTGGATGCGTCGTGTAATCATTGTGGGTTTGACCTGGATACGCGGAATCAGCGTGGGTTTGGCGTGTAATACACCGTGTAAATACTGTGAAACAAGCATAAAGAAGCAGTGTGCAAATGCAAGACTGCGAGTTGATGATCGGATAATCGCAAGCTGAATATACTTCGCAACATCCCAAGAGTTCTGAAGTTTGCTATAGTATACTACTTTATATTATTTGACAAAAAGATGAACGACAAATAAATAAATTTTATGGAAAACATATGTCCATTACTTAGAAAAAGAATAACAAAAACAAGAATTATATGTATGGGAGCGATCAAGTATTACGTAACTCAAATTTTCAATAATTTTGTCCACCGCCCTCATCTTTGTCACATTTTGTATCAGCTACTTAAACTCCCCTTCAAAAAATACGTAATTTAATTCATTTCAGCTTTCCCCCCCTTTATAAAAAATACTAATCGAAAATTTATATTTAATAATTGTAAAACAGAACCAATAAAAATTTAACAAAAAATAAACGAACTCTTAAAATATCGTCGCTAATCACTTTTTCCTATTCCTTCTATGGAAACTAAAGATGCTCTTCGATATTTATGAATGCTATATTAGCATTTTTGATAGTAGGGGTAAATGGATCAACAGCTTCTTCTATTATTTCCTGATCAACCCATTCTGATTCGTCTTTTTTGGCTAACTGCACCATCAACTCTATTCCTTTTTAAGGCTATTCTAAGAGGACGAATCCTGAGTAGTGAGACAATTTATTGCTATCTTAATGTTTGGAATTGTTATTTGTGTGTTTTTTGTTTTTGCAATAAACTTTTCCTCATAAAAAAAGGAAACACCAATCTAATTACGCTATACACGAACTTGCATATTTTATGTAAGAAAATGTACAAGTGTAAGTATTTCTTAAATACTTCATACAATTTGAAAATGCTAGTGTTTTAATTTATATTATATCTTGTTGTGACCATGCAATTAGGCGAAAGGTTTGCAGGATTTTACATAGTTACAGGTTGCATGTTTATCCTCATTTTAAAAACGTGCAGAAGAAAACAATGCATGATAACACGAAGAAAAAGTATTGTCGTTTCGTAGGAAATCTTGTATTCCACCGATAACGACATTCACTATGATAAAACAAAAACGATAATGCCTAAACACGGACAATCTTTTTATCAGACTTGAATGTTGATATCAACAGAAGTGTAAGCTTGCCTACACTTCGGATCAACACAAATATACATACTTAAATTTTTTACAAATGTTAAGAAAGAAACTACGACAAATAATTTTACAACAAAATGTCAAACTAAATATACGAAATTTAGCAACACATACTACATCACAATCTATACTACAACACAGTGTTGAGATTTTAGTGTTGGTAGATTTATTTTAGAGGATATAACAAAAGTTTAACATACCTAATACAGGGCCTTCATTGAAACCCATTTCTCACGTGATCTATGAGTTGAGCATCAACATTGTTTTAGGTTGGTAGTGTTACCACAGGTGTTACCGTTTAGTAACATTTTTTGACATTCTCGTTTGACGTTTTGTTGACATCGGGTATTATTTTTCGTCGTTTTTTTTATCCTTTATATTTTAAAATAGTTATAATCATAACTATTTAGCACTTTTTAGGTTTTTGTTGGTAAGTACTGAATAACAGGTGTAATTTTGAGCTCTAATTTTTGTAGTTTTATATTAGGTAATAATATTTCACGATGTTTACTATTCAGCAAGTCACCGGCATTGTAATGACGCATTTTCAAACTGAAGTGGTATTCGCAATCCTGATAAAACTTGGTCGTACTCTCTTCAAAGTTGCATCGATAAATTCAACGAATATTTCCCAGAAGGAAACTTTATTTACGATGCTTTTCGTCGAAGTAATAGTAGTTTACGTAACAAGAGTCGAAAGTAAGGACGAGAGTAACTTACATGATTTTTTGTGTTGCCTTTTGTAAAATTACATTATTTTTAAAAAAAATTTAAAAAAATCAACAGAAATATAATGTTGGTACTACATATATTACTAAATCTGTCAAATTTGAAATTAACTTTAACAAATTTTATATAAATGTTATTACCTATTTTTATATCAAATAAACAAATAAAAATAAAATGTTATTAATGTGTTACTGTTTTTAATAAATTATTTAACCTTAATACAAATTAAATTTTTTATTTAGTAATTTTTTTTACGTTATACCAATCCGAGCAATGTTGGTTGCCTAACATATATGTCACGTGAGATCAAATCATTTATGAAGACCCTGTACCATTGTTACAATGCTAATACATAACAATATTCCCAAATTGTTGCTTTAATTTATTGTGATTTATTTTTGGAAACTGACAGTTATTCGAACACTAACAGAATAATGTAAATAAAAATTTAAATCGTGAACACACTGTTCGACAGATTTTTATTAAATATTAGTCAATTCATATAAATTTGTTTTTTCTTTGACCGGTAGTAAATAATATGTGTATATATGTATTATACTTCTGATAAATACATGTTATCGCATTTTTGCTATTGTAGAAATATTCTCAGACGATTGTAGGTGCCATTATTACAAATAGCCTATCTTATTCCACTTTTTGTTTACATACTTTTCAGCTTTTTTGTTTCATAAAAAAAAGCAGATAAAATATTTTCCTGGTTGTTATTCAAATCATTTTTATTAATTTTTACGATTCAGAAAAAAAAATAATTAAAAAACAATAGATATTTCATTTAAGTTATTAATCGTCAATTTTTTTTTAACAAAAGACATGAAGTTCGTTATACCTAAAATGTAATAGATTATTGGAAATTTTTCAATTGTAGTAATAGCGTATTAACGACGATGCAATTGTAATAGATTTATTACAATCGTAATAGCAATCTCAAGACTGCTACAACATAGCTGTAAAAGTCATATACATGATAAATACCATAAACTTGTATTAAGATTGCAGTAAACTTATCGTGACAACCGAGGTGACAACTATAAAACTTGCAGCAATATTGTCATGACAAGTTTAGAGGCTTGCAGCAAGTTTGCTGGATGTTGACTAAGGAAGCAATAACAAGCTTATGACAAGCTTGATTCGACCTGATGCATAAAACATAAATTTAAGAATAACCTTAATTGCTGATTTGATAGTAATGTTTAATAAGCTAAAAGCATGCAAAACTTTAAATATTTAAAATATTATTATTATACAATACACAACATACATTAATGGTCTCAAACTCGGTCACTAGTGTTTACAAAATTATTAAAATTTTTTAATCGAATTAGTTATACAAACCAACAAGTGCACTAAAATGCAATAATACTCACCTAAAAACACGATGATGATGAGTAAACACAGAATTAAATAATAACCTGGTAGAATACAAACACCATGTAAATGACAAACGCGACTTATTAACATAAAAATAGCGAGACATGCGCCGGTATTCATGCGTTTACGCCGGCGTACTGCAAATTTGCAAAAAAAAAGTTTTCTGCAAGTTTGTAGCAAACTACTCAAATTTCTCAAGTGTGTCGTCAAAGTTGCCAATATAATCAATAATGCCGTAAACTTGCAGCAAGATTCGAAAACTTGTCACGAAAAAAGCAAGCTAAAAGCAAACTTGCCGTAAGTTTACATGCTATCTGGATTAATGGATAGTGGTTGCAATATATGTAAGTAAGTAAGCACACTACTTTACATAAATTGTACGTTCTATAAATTAGCTAATAAAGAAAATTAACCTCAAGTTAACCTAAAAATTATTTCTTAAAATATTACATTGAAACGCGTGAAGAAAAAAATAGTATATACAACGTGGCTTATAGAACCGAAATTTTATTGGCTCGCTCAAAATTGTGCTTGCTTAAAAATTTTTAAATTGTTGCTATTGGGTAATCAAGAAAATTGTCAAACTGACCCACAAATTTCATTTTTTCTTCTTGCATAAAAATTTACTAAAATGGTAATTTAATAAACGGTCAATTTTCAGTAATATAATTAGATTTGAATTCAAACTGTAAACAAAAACATTAAGCTAGTATAAATTGGTTTTTGGTGCGGCTAAATGTATAAACTGCAGCAAGTTACTTTGGAGTTATCATCACATCGGAAGTGACAATAAGGAAGATAATATTGTACTTATAATACTGATAGCTACAAACTGGATGTAGACACACAAAACGTTTTAGAACTAAGGGGCTCCCTTTCAATAATGCTAGAAAAAAAATCATTTGCATGGCACATTCTTTAAGGGTTAGTTAATTTTTATTGATTTTGTAGACAGACCAACTGACACCTTACAATTTCCAAATTACATATCTTTACCTCTAAGAGACGGTGCTGTTGGCAGACCTAACATCAACATAAATGCTGAACAAATTTCTCTTTTGCGCAATATATTAGTCGTGTATTAGGAATATCCAAAAGATCTTTATTCAGATATAGAGAAAGGTTCAATTTAAAGGAACAAATTATAACCGATGCACAACTAAGGGTTTCCATTTAAGACGTTCTAAACCTAACTCCAACAACTGGTGAAATTTATGTTTTAGGTGCATTGCGAGAAAGAGGTTACATAATGTGCTAAGGGGGAGTAGTGCGTGATTGTTTACACATATTAAATGCTGCCGGAAGGGTTATGAGTAGTAGAAAAACAATACTGAGAAGAGTTCATCGTGCAAAAGGATCAAATTATCTATGGTAAGTGATATTTAAAAGGCATTAAGACCTTGTTCACAACTACTTTAAATAAAACAATTCTGTTTTAACATGTCTGTTCATATGTTACAAACGTTTCCATTTCATTTAACGTTACTTTAAGTTCATCAACTTCCACTGTTGGCATTTTATAAGAAGGCACTTGAAGCATAGATAAATTAAAACGCGTCTTATTATCTATGCTTGGAAGGAATACGACTCTATTTCTAGAGCACACACGATTGCAATCCCCTTACTTCAGCTGCCAAATGCCAATTCGTTGAACAGTTGAGAGAGTCTAATTATGCGAAATTCTAAAAATTAATACATACTAGCAATCTATGCAAATACCTTCGATTTTCACTTCGACAATACTTCGTTATTGGTAACAAAGAAGTTTAGGACTCTTTTTAACACACTTTCGCTGGTCGTATGACACAAAAAATTTGTACAACGGAATCAGAAGTGAAACCTAATAGAATAAAGTTTAAATCGTAAAAATCTGCGGAATAGCGTAGAAAATTATCAGAAAATTAAGATGAATACGCTTGATATTAATATTATAGATATTTGAATCAATAAAATATCTAAACAAAAATGTAACAGCGAGATGTATGATTAAGTTAGATCTAAGCGCGGCCCTGGAATAGGATGGGCTGGAAATTTAGGAAGGCAAGGTTAACTACGCTGTCTCACATCCAGAGGCAATCTCAAAGGGGTCTGCCTATAAACCCATTTGCGTTTGTTGTGAAAAACTCCTGATAATTTTAATAATTTCTAAAATTATTTACAATAATGTATTTTAAAGGCATATGGATTCCAATTATAAATTGGTTATATTTCGTTTCGTTTATAATAAGTGTATTAATGGGTATAGCCGGAAGATTATTTATTTGGTATGCAAAACCAACAATGAAAGTGATACCGTTTTATCATTATCCAAAAATGGGCCAGCAAAATATGGGTTGCTTAGTAGAGTCTGTGCAGACCATGGAACATAAAACATCCAAAGTCGCAAACTACATAATTACCAAAAGAGGGCTTAACAAGGGAAGCTTTATCACAGGAAAGTGTATTTATAACCAAAGGTTTGTGGGCAGAAGTAAACAAAGTTGTCACAAAGCTATTTAAGCTATAGTTTTTGTTTATGGAAGATCAAAATCTGTTAGATGAACATAACGAGATTGATCTATTTTGCTTCATTATGTCTACTTACCCAGAATAGAACGTTCATTAACAGAATTTGCTAGCGAGTAGAACTTTCATAGATTAAGTACCACGGGTTCTCAAAGTCCTTTACAACTTTGGAATTTAAATTATGTAGCAGGTTGCCATTATTTGCTTAATGAAGATTTGTATGGTGTAGATGAACATGGCCCACTTCCAACTTTAAAAACAGAAAACAATGTTGTGGTTCCAGCATTTGACATCGTATGGACTCCTAAAGTATATGCTGAAATCGAAAATGCAGTGCCTAACCCTTTATTAGAAGATAACAATTGTGGAATAACACATTATTTAACTGTTAAATGTATTCTTGAAAACATGTTACATCACTATTAGGAACTTAATATGATGTATTTTGAAACAACCAGTTTTATTTTCCTTATATATACTATGTTTTATAAAGTAAAAGTTCTCAAAAATATAACATTTCATAAATGCATAAACTGGAATACCTAATTTACTAACTATAATAAACAATTGAAAACAAAGCAAATCCAAAGTACATTTCTTTCAAAATATCAAAATCCATGTTTTTTCTAAATTTTTCATATTCATTACTTTTGTATAAAAACTGGGCCAATAAAATTCTTTATTATGTAAAAATTCCAACTGAGGTATCTTGACAAAACTAAGAGGCGGAATTTTATTACAAGCTGTAACAACGCATAAAGCATATTCTAAACATGCTTCAAATTCCTTTTCTAAAAATTTATTAAAGACAATTTACATTTTTTATAATACCTTCGCTATTCAACTGGCAATTTTTCCAAAAGCTAAGTGTCCTACTTTCTATGTTCCGCTTGCTACTTCCTATTTCACAAAAAGTTACTGTCAAAGTTGAAGAAATGGTAACCGCTGTTAACTTCTACTAATATTCATTGTACAATGTTATGTTTTTGGAATGTTGTTCAATGGTGAAACATTTTTTCATCGTAAACCACGAATACAGCAGTTGATAACATCGTCGCGATATATATTTAACTGAGAAGTTTTTTCAATATTTACTTTGGCATGTAGGTCTTTTAAAATGTCAATGAGGGATTTATTTTTTTTTTGTAAAGTTAGCGCCATTGCAATTCTTACATCATCTTCTAAAAATTGTTGGATTACATTTTGTTCATCACCGTTGTCAATAGCAGATAAGCCATCTCTTAGATTAGGCACAGTATTACTTAAACCTCATTAACATACTCAGAATTAACTTCTGTTTGATGATTACCAGAATACACATTATAGTTATTTAATGGTGTGAATTGCAATTCTTGCTTAGGGTTCTCATCAGTTGTATTTGATTCAGTATGTGTAATTTTAGACAAGGGTCTAACATATACAACTTTTTGTGTAAATAGTCTACATACAACGACACCATCAAAAACAGTATCTTCTGGTAAATTTGGTTTAACCAAAGTTCCACTGATTGGAACACAAATTTCAAATTCTGTGCTAAGCAATTTATCTGCAAATAAATTTTTGATATATTCAAATATATCCCGTTCTTTCCACGTTTTTTGAAAGATAGCTGCAGATACACCATAACCTAAAAATGGAACATTTCCTACATGTATGCCAAAATTCTTGGAAATTTCTTTCCTCAAAGCCAAAACCAATCAAAAACCATAGACTATATTGAGACCATAGTATACATTTTTGTATCACTTCTAGTTTTATAGGATATGCATACGAATTTTGATTTTAAAATGTGAGACCGTATATATTTATTAAACCTATTTATATTTTAATAAAGTGGAAGATATTACATGATCAAAATGGTGAAGTAAAAAACTATTTTTCTAAATGTTATCTTATCTAAAAGAAATACTTATTGTAGGTTCATAAATTTGATTTTCCTGGGATTTCTAAAATACCTTGGAATTAAATTGAAGATCGGTATAATCTGTACTAACATTAGAATGTCTTCCGGGTTTGGACCGTGTCATAGTTGCAACCGAAGCTGCCAACGTTTCGCCCACTTTCGTAAGGGGCTTCATCAGGGCGTGAGATAAATCGCAAAACTCAAACAAGCAATCGAAATCTAACTAAGAACTTCTCAAAAGTTAGGTTATCCACTTGTAAAACAAGCCATA
This sequence comes from Aquatica leii, assembly GCA_035610365.1. Classification (NCBI taxonomy): domain Eukaryota; kingdom Metazoa; phylum Arthropoda; class Insecta; order Coleoptera; family Lampyridae; genus Aquatica; species Aquatica leii. Next base: position 57,404,933 of record CM069432.1, read on the forward strand.
ACCTAAACTATGAAAAGGTAAGAAAGAAAACGATAACCTGAAAAAGCAAACGAAAATCTAACAAAGAACCACTACCGAGTTAGGTAATCAACTTGTGAACCAAGCCAGATTCTAAACTAGGTAGAAGTGACTTAAGAAGAAATAGTCTCCGTATTTAAAGGAACAGGATCGTCACGGATGATTAAGCTCGACCCTGATTGGGTTACGGTTGCTAGGGGGCGTGTTTTTGTTAAATGACTAATAACCGGGAACCAAAGAGGGGATAGTTCGAAACCATGATCGCGATTGAAGTTATTGGGGTGTTTGATGATTTCTATGCTTTCTCGGAATTTCCTGTTGAAAAAGAATGGAGATTTGGCAATCAACGAAACATTATCAAAATCTATCTTGTGACCTGTAGTAAAATGATGTTCAGCGACCGCAGACTTGGAAGTATACCTTTTCCTTATACAACGATCATGTTCTGAAATGCGAGTAATGACGGAACGACCGGTTTCACCAATGTAGACTAAACCACAAGAACAGGGAATTTGGTATACACCTTGAGATGAAAGTGTAGGAAATTTGTCTTTGGGAGAAGGAAGAATCTGAGAGATTTTGTCTGTCGAGTTGAATATGGGTTTAATACCATTCTTACGAAGGAGTTTCCCTATTTGATCTGTAACCTTGTGAATGTAGGGTAAAAAGGCCAATTTCGGGTTGGATTCGGGAGTAGAAATGTCCTTAGGTAATCGAGTACGTGGATGTAAACGACGATGAATAACTCTATGAATATCTCGCTTGACATAACCATTGTTCACTAAGGTTCTAGTAAGATGACGGAGTTCTGAGTCTAGATTCTCAGGTTGACAAATAGAAAAGGCACGATGGACCAAAGATTCAATGACAGAACGTTTCTGTGCAGGATGATGATGAGACGAAGCATGAAGGTATCTGTCCGTATGGGTGGGTTTGCGATAAACAGAATGGCCTAGAAGTCCGTCGGGCTTACGAGTCACAAGAACGTCAAGAAATGGAAGAGAACCATTACTTTCGATTTCCATAGTAAATTTGATATCTAAGTGTTGATTGTTAAGATGATCAAGAAACTTAGACAATTCAAGATGACCATGAGACCAAACAATAAACGTGTCGTCAACATATCTAAACCAAACCTTAGGTTTTAATATTGATGATTCCAAAGCAACCGTTTCAAAGGATTCCATAAAAATGTTAGCTACAACAGGTGATAGAGGAGAACCCATAGCAGCACCAGAAACTTGTTCGTAAAACTTATTATCAAATTGAAAGTAAGTAGAGGATAGACACTTTTCAATAAGAGGAACCAAACTCAAGTCCTTGCCATGCTGAGACAGAATCTGTTTGATGATAATAAGCGAATCCTTAATAGGAACTTTAGTAAAAAGTGAAGTAACATCAAAGCTCACGAGAAGATCTTGGGGTTCAAGTCTTATAGTTTCTAGACGTTGAATAAAATGCTGAGAGTTGAGGATGTGAGAAGAGGTTTTACCTGTAAACTCGCAAAGAATGTTGGACAAGAACTTGGCTAGCTTGTAAGTGGGAGATTGGATAGTACTCACGATAGGTCGAAAAGGAATACCTTGTTTGTGAATTTTGGGAAGTCCGTATAGACGAGGTGGTTTAGAATCTGATGGGGTAAGTCGACGTTTAGTTTCAGGAGGTAGATTGGAAGATTTGATGATTTGGCTAACCTCGCGTTCAATCCTCGAAGTGGGGTTATGGGTTAGAAGAGCGTAAGTTTCCTCAGACAAAATAGAATTGATTTTCGTAACATAATCAATTTGGTTCAAAACTACAGTGGCGTTGCCCTTGTCGGCTGGAAGAACAATAATATCAGGGTTCTTACGAAGACTTTTTAGAGCTGACTCTTCCGACTTAGAAATGTTGGATTTAGGAATTTTAGATGATTGAAGGATTTTGCCAGTGTTAATACGAATGGGATCTGAGATGTGGCGAGGAAGATGTCTTATAGAAGACTCAACAGCACATAGAATATCTTCTTTAGGAATACGTTTAGGAGCAACTGCAAAATTCAAACCCTTAGAGAGCACCGATTCCTGTTCTGAAGTGAGAACCAAACTAGATAAATTGACAACCGTCTTTACTGAGTTAGTAGTAGAAGAAACTTTACGATTCTTGGATTCCAATAATTGAAACTTTTTGAGATGACCTTCAGTGGTTAGTCGTAGAGTAGTATCAGACTGCTGGTAAGTAATGTTGTCAAAGAATTTCCAATCATCCGGGGATAGAGTGTTGGCCAACTCAAGATGAAGATAAAAGAGTTGTTTCGAGATGGTGTCTAACTCTCGCCTAGTTTGCTTAATCCGTTCGCGTATTAACGCTAGACTAGCACGGTGTAGGATGTTTTTAGAAGAACGTGTCTGAATGTGGAACTTAATTTTGAGGAATGTAGGAATGATGTTGTGGTCACGACAGCGACTAAGAAAGGTTAAATCTGTATTCACTCTTGTATAACAAGTTGCCAACCCATATAACTACCCCTATAAAACATTTAAAATAAACCAGTATGCTCTCAATCGCCGTAGTTTGAATACACAATAAACGGTTTCCTAAATTAAAAATTTAAAATAGTTACAAAAAAATTGGAATTATTATAGATTTATTATGGTAAAAACGAAAGTAACATTTAAAAAATTAGGTCAAAACAGATATGTAATAAGTAGTTACTTTGAATGTCACAAATTCAAGAAATTTGTCTCGAACAAAAAAAATAAAAGGGGTGCACCCTTATAAACGTGTACCTTTTTCATATGTAGAGCTTTTTTGTAGTCCAATTAACGTTTTTCTAGCATTTGGGTTTTTAAAAGGATAATATCTCGTTTAACATCTGACAATACTGTAGAAGCTTTTTTACTTCTTTTCTTTCTCTCAGTGGTTTTATCTACACTTCTCCTTATAGAAGTGCTTCTGATACCTCTTTCGTTGTTATTAGAGCCTCTTATGGATGGAAATAATCTTCGTAATTCATCAGCAGGTGTTGCTGCAAGAGTTTGTGGATATGCAGTTGAATTATTAGGTGAAAGGTTATTAACAGTTTAGAACATGTCCTTTCGATAGAACACTGCAATTGGTTATAAAATTCCTCGCTTTCTAGTTGTCATATCTGCGAGCTGGTCACCTCATTCGCGAGAATTGATATACGCGCAACGTTATTTTTATCTTATCAAACACGTGCGCGTATAACGATTCAAGCACGGTAAATTTAAAATATTATTTTTCAGTTATAAAATTACACTGGTAATGTAAATGCCTTTTAAGCAATTGTATTATTATTTTCTTGACGTAATTAAATATGTGTTTGGTAATTGATAAACAGTGTTTTAATAATTGCAATTAATAATGTCGCGAGTGCCAAAGGCCGAAAAGCCAACAGTGCCAACGCACACCTCTGAACCGGATAATGCTCATAATCGCTCGGATACAACAGTAGTACCTCTGTAACTGCATTTCTTAAATCTGCAGAAGTACGAGATTGTCCAGACAAATCCATTTTTACTTCACAAATATGTACGGAGAAATGCCTTATGTCTTTATTACGATGACTTATATTGGCAGATAGACAACAAGCTTACCATTATTAAAACTAAAGATTCTCAAAATATCTTTTGTAAATGCTTAATGCTGAAATACAGCTGGTAAAAATGTTGCGTTATATTATATTCTATTGAAAGATATTGATGAGGGGGTTGCGCATACTGTAGAGGCGTTTTATTATGTCGTGAACTGTGACCTTGAGTCGAAAATCGGAATTAATAAACTAAAAGTCAAAAATTTGACAAGTCTATCTGAATTCCAAAAACGTTAGTCTATTTAAAAGGCACTCACGTCAATAAAAATTAAAAATAATCAGATATATATTTATTAATTAAAAATTAATTTACTTATAATAATACCTAAAGACCTATTAACAACAAATACAACGATAAAAGCAAAGATAGGTTAGAAAAAATGTACCGGCGAATGTTTGTAAGACGGATAATAGCAATATTTTGACATATACAGACTACAGCGCCACAGTTTACGAGATCCTGAAAGACGTCTAATTGACACTTGTCGATATTCATTATCCTTATTTTATCACTGCATTACTAAAACTTAGTTAGACAATAGCAAAAAGACTAGAGTAATGTAGAATTACTACAAAATATTATACATGAATGAAGAGAAGAACAAATTAAATATTGAGTTCATCGATTTCTCTCACGCCCTGATAAAGTCCCTTACGAAAGTAGGCGAAACATTGCCACTCCAGTTACAACAATGACACAGTCCTAACTCTGAAGACGTTCTTATCTTAGTATAGACTTCGGTCGTGGAAGCCTTCGCTATTACAAATTAAAGATATCTTAAGTAGGTATTATGCACCACTAATTGCTTTTTTAATGACACTTTCACTTTCTAAGAACTGACCTTGCCGTAAACGTAGATGACATGTTTTTCGGAAATTTTTTTTTTTGTTTTTTTTCTCTCTCTTTCACTTTCTCATTCTAAGAAATGACCTTCCATAAAGACATGACATTGGTGTAATATCAATTTGGTATTTTTGACTAGGACGGACACTAAGTCCCCAGGGTTTGAAATTTATTTACCGTGACCTCGGAAGAAACGTGGGTGACTGTTTTCTCTCTCTCACAATGAATTTTTTCTCTCACACATTTTTTTCTCTCTCACACATTTTTCTCTCTCTTACAGCGATTTTTTTCTCTCTTACATTGTTACATCATCGCATAATTGGTAATTTTGATTGCGTCGTGCGTCATCGCGTAACTGGTAATTTTTTATGCGTCATAAAGTCTCATGATTCGAGCGAGAAAGAAAATATTTTTATTTAAAAAGCTTGGGTGTACCTGGATTTGAACCCGGGTTTATTGATTACAAAGCAACGAACTTAACAGCTGAGCTACGAAAATAAGTTAATTTTAAACGCTCAATTGTTGTATACAATTGGTTTTTAATTACTGAACAAAGACTTGTAAAATTTATTGTACTTTATTTTTAAATTAAATTAACATTCATGGCATAATTATATCATTTTTCTACAGCATCTATGTCATTACGGTTTATCTGGATCTTGATAATTCACGGCAACTATACACACGGCATCTAATTATATCATTTCTACAGCATCCGTCGTGTTGTGGTTGATCTGGACTTTTCTAGTGGTCGGTACTTTCATATTCTTTCTCTCTTACTCTTAATACCCTGTAAAGAATCGCTTATTAAAAAAAAAATTCTAAAAAGTTAATGTTGATTATAAGAAAAATAGCACAAAAACTGCTGCATGCAAATTAGCAAAAAAAATTAAATTTAAGAAAATAACTACCAATTTCTTAAGAAAAATTAATGTTACTTGAATATATCAACTGCTTCTTTTTAAACGAGGTGTTGGTTTAATCAACAACATTAGAAATTAATTTAAAAAAAAAGAAATGGTCTAAACTAAATTAATAGTTAACAAATTTAAAAATCGCTGAAATTTAAAAAAAAAATTTTAAACTAACTTTTAATCAGGTAAATACTAAAATCAACTTTTTAATTTAAAATAATCTTTTGTAGAGCATAAAATTGCATGTGTTTAAGCGTATAGGATTAATTTGCAAAATAAATAAACCACTTACCATTGTAATACACAGAAACACTTTAATTTAAAACGTTCTTACTAGTACGCAGCTAAAACTAAACAAAGTGTGATCACTAACAATAAAAGAAAGTGTCATTGCCAAAAATATATTTTACAATTCTTACTTATTAATTAAAGTTTTATGATACATACCTGCCGATTCATTCAGGTCGCTGATTGTTTCAACAAATAACTTTTCCAATGACATGTAATTAGTGTAAATTCCATAAGGTAGTAGTTATTCAAAAATTTTCTTTTGGAAGCCAAAGACATTATTATTATTATAATATATAATATTTTAAGATAAATCTTTTAAATTTTCAAGTACTTCATCTTCAATGTCGCTGAATATGAAAGCAGTTAACTCCGATACTAAAGTAGGTCCAAACTTGCACGTTTTGCGTTCGTTTTGGTACACACCCCTGGCATTAAGTGTGTTATAAATTTCTTGATCTGTATAATTAAAAAAAATATACTGTGATATTAACGTAAATTTAAGCATTTTACCGATAATTTTGCAATCTGCTGTATCAAGTTCTAAAATATTTTCTGAGTTTCTGATTGAGTTTAGATACTCAACCCAATTTCTTTCATCCGTATTTGAAATACTTTATGCATCTAAGAAATAATGGAACTACTAAAACAATAAAAAATGTAAACGTTTTACTTACACTATCCAAGTTAAATAATTTAATTAAGAAATAATTTTTTAACTATGCAGCTATGATTCAAAAACTAACGTTCAAAAATTCAAGTTATTTTTTTAAAATGTAGTTTAAAAAGAAACAAATTCTTATAGAGCATTATCAAAGTTATTGAAAAAGAAATTTAACAAAAATTTTTAAGAGTTTTAAAAAATGTAAAACATTTTAAAGCTTACTTTTGTTTCCTGTTAGTTATAACTAATCAATGTAAAATTCTAAAACCATCGTTCAAAAATATTTGTTTTTAGTTTGCATTTCACACTCAGTTTTCAACTTTAGTTTGAAAATTAATAAAACGTCAATGTTTTAAATAATTAGCAGAGTTTTTTAAAGAAATACAAATAACTTTAAAATGTTGCAGAAAGCAAAATATGTATGTAAAAATTGTGTGTGTTAAAGATTTTTATTAATGAATGTAAGATTCCAAAAGCAATGTTCCTCATCATATCTACTTATTTTAACATATGTCAAATATTTTTCTACAATTGCTTATATATTTTTAATATGAATCTTTACAGTGTTAAAAATAAAGTATTGTAATACAGCAAATATTAATATTTGTTTCAAATTATTGATAATCGCTACATAATTATAGTGACAAGTTAGGTAATAAAATCCTAATTTTATTTTTGATAACGAGTAATTGTTCATGTAGAAAACGAGTAAATAATGTTATGGTAATGATTATGTAATTATAGTGACAAATTCTAGAAATTAAGTAAAATTGTTAAAAGTATTTTATGTAGTACATACGAGTAATCTTAATTTGTAATATAAAACTATTTATGTTGAGAAGCAGAAAGGAAAGAAAAACAGAAAGGGTAAATATTGCATTCGGACATTATACTAAAATAATAATATTGTAAAAAAAATCATGTACCTTCTGTTAACGATAACGTGTAATATTACTTATATACAAAACAATTCTAGCATTTTGCACATTTCTATTGCGCAAACAAATGGTATTTAAAGCTACATTTTATTTATAAGAAAGAAGAATACATATACAAAAATAATCAAAACAAAAAACTACACAACACAACAAAAACATTTATATAAGAATTGCAAGTTTTATTTAAAAAAATCTACTCGTGCACATTTTAACACGAATGATTCACAAATTCACCTAAACCCAATTAACATTTTTTTCTCTACCACAAAAACAAGAAATGTTATTTTATTACTAAAGACTTACGTACAAACAAACAACTAATTCAAATTGATGCAGATCAAAGATTAATTGTAAAACTAAACCGAAATATAATTGTATTTGTTTAAGCTGTATTGCAGCTACAGTTCTAAATTTTAAATATTGTTACTAATAAAAGTTTCCTTATAACAAAAAATCTTTGACAATTACAAGTAACGCAAACTAAAAATTACAAAACGAATAGTTAAATAAAACCAAAACAAAAACGTCTTAAAATCGTTAATAACACTAGTATACTTTTCTTAACATGTAAAAATATTAGTAATTGTATTAACTGTAGTTAACGTCAAACCAAAACTAAACAACATTATTGAAACCATAAAGATTATTTGAGTAACATAATTTTGTATTTCATTTGTTAACAAAAATTTTGATGCACTCGTTAAAACTTATTTTATATAAAACTTCTCTAAAAACACAATTTAACAAAGTTGTTGTAATATCAGCTAATTCAAAAACTACTCCTGAAATATTAATACACTTTGACTCTAAGCTGGTGAAATGAAATTTCTAATAAGATCTGTATACGTTTCTATTACATTAATATTACAAACTGTTTAAATCAGTCTGTAAATATTATAACGTTACAATTACTTAAGATTACAAGCAAAAAATGTTATTCGAAATTCATATATATATAGAAATAAATGTTTATAACAAGTTTAGAACACGTTTAAAGATAGTGAATAAGTTGAAAGCTTATTTTACATCTCAACTAGACAATGTGGTTATTTTCACAATTTTATTGAAAACGTAGTATAAAATTTAGTTAGTAAATGGCAAACCAAATGAAAATATTAATCATTTTTGTAATAAACACGTAATTACTAACAAATAAACTTTTAATTTAACGATTAACAGAAAAGAAAGAAAACATTTTTAACAAAATCTACTCTAAAAAGCAAAGTTACATAAGTGAATAAAACACGTGTAAAACAGGAAATTTTTCTTATGCAAATTTCTATTAGTTATAGTAATTACAGTCAATAACAATGTAATTAATGACTAAGGAAAGTCACAAACATATTTTTAACGAAAACTATATCAATTTGGTTTTAAACGATTATAATTAGATACTTTTATATCATAATCTCAAGAAACAAATAAAAATTGTAAAATTGTTAAAAGTGCAATAGGAATTTACTGGAGTTATTAGAAGTAAAAGTAGAAAAAACTTTTTGTCAATGTTTATAATTACCTACTTAAGTCATGCTGAAATAGAAAATTAAAAACATTAAGAATACATTTATAACAAAAACTATTTAGCAATTTAGTTTTTCGTTCAAATGATTAAAATTAGTTACTCTAATAGGTACCATAATCTCAAACAGTAAACAGATAAACTATTTTTTTAATGAACAAAAAGCAATGCATGTACAAACTGTAAAAAGCAAATGTTACAATAAAACAGCTACTAAAAACTTAAAGCAAAATTTAAAAGAACAAGAGAAGAAAACTACTTAAAGAATATCTGTTCTAATAAAAATTGTTTTATAGTAAATGGTGTTATTGTTTAATTAAAAATTTTAAATTTACATGTTTTTAAACGTAGTCTATGTTCTTTGTCAAATAATAAATTACAACCACAAATATCTAGAAACATTTGAAGGTAAATAAGATCATAATTTTAATTTTGCCATTCGTTCAAAATTAAATTATTGTTTAAAATATTGTAACTAAGAAGAAAAGAAAACGCTTTAGTTATATCTGACAATTTATTATATTATATTTTTTTTCTGGTTTGACAGGTTTTAATAACATTAACATTTACTAAATTCATTCAAATTGAATCTGTTTAATCACTAACCGATATCTAGTTTATTAATTTAGAATTTTGTATTGAGAAGCAAGTACGAGATATTCACGAACGAATAGACTTGTTTATAGTTTCAATTTTTGTACTAAGATTTTTTTGTATAATGTAAACCGTTAATTAAATATTATAACACGTTTTTACAATTTAAGAATTTTTAAAATTAAAGTATTAGCTCTATGGGTACTTATACGTAACGTTTAATTTTCTTCCTAAAGTTAATGTTACGAATAATTACTATTAAAATCAAACTTTATTAAAAATAGAAAACAAAATTACAAAACCATTTCAATACGCAAAGCAAAACTGATATACACATTGTCACTTAATCTATTGTAAACAATTACGAATACATTCATTTATAAATTTACAATGTACGTACGAGGTAAATCTATTAAATGTTACCTCTAGTTAGTAGCAGTGTATTTAAAAGTAAATAAATAAATCATTAAAATATATGCTGTAACGTTTAAGAAACATTCAGTGTTAGTTTAGATTATAAAAGATAGAGGATACGAAATAGAGCTACGCAAACCAAAGCAAATCGGTCTCTAATCGGCAGTGGCGGACAACTAAAAACTATAACAGGATTACTTCTTTTAACTTCAATTATGAAAAATTTATTGTATACACCCACGGCTCTTGGAATGAATATGTTACCTTTAATAATTTGTTTTAATATAAATTATTAGTTAACGTAAAGTGTGAAACCGTCTTAGTAGTTATGTTTATGACGAATTGCTTTCTTATATTTATAAAATTTACATACAACATAACAGGTAGTTTTTATTTACTTTTGCAAGTTTTAGTTTAAATTTCTTTCTTCTGCTATTACTGTCACAATTAAAAACTGTACGAACCACAATTCCCAGCAAATGCTAAATTACGTTCAAACAAGATTTATTTAAAATATGTATTTAAAATGAAATAGCGATACACAACTTATTGTGAACTAGATCAATGGCAATCATACACTATATGACGTGCAGTAAGTCGATTTCAAATTCTTATCTTCCATAATCTAAGAGTTTGACAATAATTAATTTAAATTATACTGAAGAGGTTTTACCAACTAAACATAATATTTATATAGCGAGAAATTTAACTATGTTCTTTCTTTTTGAGTTATTTAGTATTTTAATTTAGAAACGCCGTTCCGTTTGAATAATAAACATAAAATAACAGCACAATTAATTTAAAAAGTATTACAGGCTGAAGCGTTTAAGGTTTGGTATGACTGATAACTTATTTAGCTGTTAAGTTTAAAAAATAGAGAAAACTAAACATTTATTTAATAGATCATATAATTAGATTCAGATTATAGTAATAAATCGTCTTAAAAAATTAAAATTGATCGATGTTAAAAAATATAATTGTCAAGGGCTTTAATGACCACAATAATATTAACTATTACTGACACAAAATACGTAATTGACAAAAAAATTAATTTAATGTTATAATTATAAGTTGCTCTAATTTTTATGTTTTCAACAAAACGACTTAATTGAAATTATTTTTAACGTTATTAACAGTTGTTAAACTTTTATAGTAAAGCTTATTATTAGAAATTCAACTGTACAATTAAAAAAAAAATAATAAAACAGTTTAAAATAAGAAATATCTTACAATGTTAGGTAATGTTTAAACAAAATTACAGAATGAAATTGTGTTTTAATTCTTTTATATTATAAAAAAAATTGTATAAAGTTTTTACAAGTTTAACGATGACATGATAAATTCTCAAAAATCACGCTGGAACTGTATTCATAGTGAATTATAAAACAATACAAATTTTAATTTATTGTTATTTGGTAGTGCAATTAAACTTAACTTTTTTAAATATTTTTCACTTGTGTTAATGTTATTCACTCCACCTAAACTTCATCACTTTTTGGAGAATCAATTATTGTAATAACCTAACCACACTTAAAAGTTTTTGTATTTTACATCTAAAAGATTGTATTAACGTCAATAATTACGCTTATTTAAAACTAATAAGTTTTGCATTTTTTTTAGGCTAATTATTATAAACCTGAGATTATATTAACATATAAGAAGTAAGGTTAGCTTATTACAAAACAAGTGAGGTTAACTTATTACAGAAAGAGTGAGACTCTGGTTCACAATAAGTTGTGTATCGCTATTTCATTTTAAATACATATTTTAAATAAATCTTGTTTGAACGTAATTTAGCATTTGCTGGGAATTGTGGTTCGTACAGTTTTTAATTGTGACAGTAATAGCAGAAGAAAGAAATTTAAACTAAAACTTGCAAAAGTAAATAAAAACTACCTGTTATGTTGTATGTAAATTTTATAAATATAAGAAAGCAATTCGTCATAAACATAACTACTAAGACGGTTTCACACTTTACGTTAACTAATAATTTACATATATTAAAACAAATTATTAAAGGTAACATAACCATTCCAAGAGCCGTGGGTGTATACAATAAATTTTTCATAATTGAAGTTAAAAGAAGTAATCCTGTTATAGTTTTTAGTTGTCCGCCACTGCCGATTAGAGACCGATTTGCTTTGGTTTGCGTAGCTCTATTTCGTATCCTCTATCTTTTATAATCTAAACTAACACTAAATGTTTCTTAAACGTTACAGCATATATTTTAATGATTTATTTATTTACTTTTAAATACACTGCTACTAACTAGAGGTAACATTTAATAGATTTACCTCGTACGTACATTGTAAATTTATAAATGAATGTATTCGTAATTGTTTACAATAGATTAAGTGACAATGTGTATATCAGTTTTGCTTTGCGTATTGAAATGGTTTTTAATTTTGTTTTCTATTTTTAATAAAGTTTGATTTTAATAGTAATTATTCGTAACATTAACTTTAGGAAGAAAATTAAACGTTACGTATAAGTACCCATAGAGCTAATACTTTAATTTTAAAAATTCTTAAATTGTAAAAACGTGTTATAATATTTAATTAACGGTTTACATTATACAAAAAAAATCTTAGTACAAAATTGAAACTATAAACAAGTCTATTCGTTCGTGAATATCTCGTACTTGCTTCTCAATACAAAATTCTAAATTAATAAACTAGATATCGGTTAGTGATTAAACAGATTCAATTTGAATGAATTTAGTAAATGTTAATGTTATTAAAACCTGTCACACCACAAAAAAATCTAATATAATAAATTGTCAGATATAACTAAAGCGTTTTCTTTTCTTCTTAGTTACAATATTTTAAACAATAATTTAATTTTGAACGAATGGCAAAATTAAAATTATGATCTTATTTACCTTCAAATGTTTCTAGATATTTGTGGTTGTAATTTATTATTTGACAAAGAACATAGACTACGTTTAAAAACATGTAAATTTAAAATTTTTAATTAAACAATAACACCATTTACTATAAAACAATTTTTATTAGAACAGATATTCTTTAAGTAGTTTTCTTCTCTTGTTCTTTTAAATTTTGCTTTAAGTTTTTAGTAGCTGTTTTATTGTAACATTTGCTTTTTTTTACAGTTTGTACATGCATTGCTTTTTTGTTCATTAAAAAAAAAATAGTTTATCTGTTTACTGTTTGAGATTATGGTACCTATTAGAGTAACTAATTTTAATCATTTGAACGAAAAACTAAATTGCTAAATAGTTTTTGTTATAAATGTATTCTTAATGTTTTTTAATTTTCTATTTCAGCATGACTTAAGTAGGTAATTATAAACATTGACAAAAGTTTTTCTACTTTTACTTCTAATAACTCCAGTAAATTCCTATTGCACTTTTAACAATTTTACAATTTTTATTTGTTTCTTGAGATTATGATATAAAAGTATCTAATTATAATCGTTTAAAACAAAATTGATATAGTTTTCGTTAAAAATATGTTTGTGACTTTCCTTAGTCATTAATTACATTGTTATTGACTGTAATTACTATAACTAATAGAAATTTGCATAAGAAAAATTTCCTATTTTACACGTTTTTTATTCACTTATGTAACTTTGCTTTTTAGAGTAGATTTTGTTAAAAATGTTTTCTTTCTTTTCTGTTAATCGTTAAATTAAAAGTTTATTTGTTAGTAATTACGTGTTTATTACAAAAATGATTAATATTTTCATTTGGTTTGCCATTTACTAACTAAATTTTATACTACGTTTTCAATAAAATTGTGAAAATAACCACATTGTCTAGTTGAGATGTAAAATAAGCTTTCAACTTATTCACTATCTTTAAACGTGTTCTAAACTTGTTATAAACATTTATTTCTATATATATATGAATTTCGAATAACATTTTTTGCTTGTAATCTTAAGTAATTGTAACGTTATAATATTTACAGACTGATTTAAACAGTTTGTAATATTAATGTAATAGAAACGTATACAGATCTTATTAGAAATTTCATTTCACCAGCTTAGAGTCAAAGTGTATTAATATTTCAGGAGTAGTTTTTGAATTAGCTGATATTACAACAACTTTGTTAAATTGTGTTTTTAGAGAAGTTTTATATAAAATAAGTTTTAACGAGTGCATCAAAATTTTTGTTAACAAATGAAATACAAAATTATGTTACTCAAATAATCTTTATGGTTTCAATAATGTTGTTTAGTTTTGGTTTGACGTTAACTACAGTTAATACAATTACTAATATTTTTACATGTTAAGAAAAGTATACTAGTGTTATTAACGATTTTAAGACGTTTTTGTTTTGGTTTTATTTAACTATTCGTTTTGTAATTTTTAGTTTGCGTTACTTGTAATTGTCAAAGATTTTTTGTTATAAGGAAACTTTTATTAGTAACAATATTTAAAATTTAGAACTGTAGCTGCAATACAGCTTAAACAAATACAATTATATTTCGGTTTAGTTTTACAATTAATCTTTGATCTGCATCAATTTGAATTAGTTGTTTGTTTGTACGTAAGTCTTTACTAATAAAATAACATTTCTTGTTTTTGTGGTAGAGAAAAAAAATGTTAATTGGGTTTAGGTGAATTTGTGAATCATTCGTGTTAAAATGTGCACGAGTAGATTTTTTTAAATAAAACTTGCAATTCTTATATAAATGTTTTTGTTGTGTTGTGTAGTTTTTTGTTTTGATTATTTTTGTATATGTATTCTTCTTTCTTATAAATAAAATGTAGCTTTAAATACCATTTGTTTGCGCAATAGAAATGTGCAAAATGCTAGAATTGTTTTGTATATAAGTAATATTACACGTTATCGTTAACAGAAGGTACATGATTTTTTTTACAATATTATTATTTTAGTATAATGTCCGAATGCAATATTTACCCTTTCTGTTTTTCTTTCCTTTCTGCTTCTCAACATAAATAGTTTTTATATTACAAATTAAGATTACTCGTATGTACTACATAAAATACTTTTTAACAATTTTACTTAATTTCTAGAATTTGTCACTATAATTACATAATCATTACCATAACATTATTTACTCGCTTTCTACATGAACAATTACTCGTTATCAAAAATAAAATTAGGATTTTATTACCTAACTTGTCACTATAATTATGTAGCGATTATCAATAATTTGAAACAAATATTAATATTTGCTGTATTACAATACTTTATTTTTAACACTGTAAAGATTCATATTAAAAAATATATAAGCAATTGTAGAAAAATATTTGACATATGTTAAAATAAGTAGATATGATGAGGAACATTGCTTTTGGAATCTTACATTCATTAATAAAAATCTTTAACACACACAATTTTTACATACATATTTTGCTTTCTGCAACATTTTAAAGTTATTTGTATTTCTTTAAAAAACTCTGCTAATTATTTAAAACATTGACGTTTTATTAATTTTCAAACTAAAGTTGAAAACTGAGTGTGAAATGCAAACTAAAAACAAATATTTTTGAACGATGGTTTTAGAATTTTACATTGATTAGTTATAACTAACAGGAAACAAAAGTAAGCTTTAAAATGTTTTACATTTTTTAAAACTCTTAAAAATTTTTGTTAAATTTCTTTTTCAATAACTTTGATAATGCTCTATAAGAATTTGTTTCTTTTTAAACTACATTTTAAAAAAATAACTTGAATTTTTTGAACGTTAGTTTTTGAATCATAGCTGCATAGTTAAAAAAATTATTTCTTAATTAAATTATTTAACTTGGATAGTGTAAGTAAAACGTTTACATTTTTTTATTGTTTTAGTAGTTCCATTATTTCTTAGATGCATAAAGTATTTCAAATACGGATGAAAGAAATTGGGTTGAGTATCTAAACTCAATCAGAAACTCAGAAAATATTTTAGAACTTGATACAGCAGATTGCAAAATTATCGGTAAAATGCTTAAATTTACGTTAATATCACAGTATATTTTTTTTAATTATACAGATCAAGAAATTTATAACACACTTAATGCCAGGGGTGTGTACCAAAACGAACTCAAAACGTGCAAGTTTGGACCTACTTTAGTATCGGAGTTAACTGCTTTCATATTCAGCGACATTGAAGATGAAGTACTTGAAAATTTAAAAGATTTATCTTAAAATATTATATATTATAATAATAATAATGTCTTTGGCTTCCAAAAGAAAATTTTTGAATAACTACTACCTTATGGAATTTACACTAATTACATGTCATTGGAAAAGTTATTTGTTGAAACAATCAGCGACCTGAATGAATCGGCAGGTATGTATCATAAAACTTTAATTAATAAGTAATAATTGTAAACATATATTTTTGGCAATGACACTTTCTTTTATTGTTAGTGATCACACTTTGTTTAGTTTTAGCTGCGTACTAGTAAGAACGTTTTAAATTAAAGTGTTTCTGTGTATTACAATGGTAAGTGGTTTATTTATTTTGCAAATTAATCCTATACGCTTAAACACATGCAATTTTATGCTCTACAAAAGATTATTTTAAATTAAAAAAGTTGATTTTAGTATTTACCTGATTAAAAGTTAGTTTAAAAATTTTTTTTTAAATTTCAGCGATTTTTAAATTTGTTAACTATTAATTTAGTTTAGACCATTTCTTTTTTTTTAAAATTAATTTCTAATGTTGTTGATTAAACCAACACCTCGTTTAAAAAGAAGCAGTTGATATATTCAAGTAACATTAATTTTTCTTAAGAAATTGGTAGTTATTTTCTTAAATTTAATTTTTTTTTGCTAATTTGCATGCAGCAGTTTTTGTGCTATTTTTCTTATAATCAACATTAACTTTTTAGAATTTTTTTTTTAATAAGCGATTCTTTACAGGGTATTAAGAGTAAGAGAGAAAGAATATGAAAGTACCGACCACTAGAAAAGTCCAGATCAACCACAACACGACGGATGCTGTAGAAATGATATAATTAGATGCCGTGTGTATAGTTGCCGTGAATTATCAAGATCCAGATAAACCGTAATGACATAGATGCTGTAGAAAAATGATATAATTATGCCATGAATGTTAATTTAATTTAAAAATAAAGTACAATAAATTTTACAAGTCTTTTGTTCAGTAATTAAAAAACCAATTGTATACAACAATTGAGCGTTTAAAATTAACTTATTTTCGTAGCTCAGCTGTTAAGTTCGTTGCTTTGTAATCAATAAACCCGGGTTCAAATCCAGGTACACCCAAGCTTTTTTTAAATAAAAATATTTTCTTTCTCGCTCGAATCATGAGACTTTATGACGCATAAAAAATTACCAGTTACGCGATGACGCACGACGCAATCAAAATTACCAATTATGCGATGATGTAACAATGTAAGAGAGAAAAAAAAATCGCTGTAAGAGAGAGAAAAAATGTGTGAGAGAGAAAAAAAATGTGTGAGAGAAAAAAATTCATTGTGAGAGAGAGAAAAAACAGTCACCCACGTTTCTTCCGAGGTCACGGTAAATAAATTTCAAACCCTGGGGACTTAGTGTCCGTCCTAGTCAAAAATACCAAATTGATATTACACCAATGTCATGTCTTTATGGAAGGTCATTTCTTAGAATGAGAAAGTGAAAGAGAGAGAAAAAAAACAAAAAAAAATTTCCGAAAAAAATGTCATCTACGTTTACGGCAAGGTCAGTTCTTAGAAAGTGAAAGTGTCATTAAAAAAGCAATTAGTGGTGCATAATACCTACTATCTTATAATTTGTAAAGATGAAGAAACGTATTTTTTTTAGTCTACTATTGCAAGGTAATAGTGGGATTTCTTGCCAAATATTTGGTCGTCTTGGTTTTTGAAATGTATAACGGATGAGCTAACAAATTTAAAGGTAATCAAAGAGTTACATTAGGTAGGAGAATACTGCATGTTTTGTAATTGATGTATATTTTTAATGTGTAATTTTAGGATAGTCCAAACTTCAAAGGATACGTTGGTTATTTTACAATACATGCATTTGCGGTAACCAGTATTTGACATCAGAAATTTCATTATCTAACTAACTAGATTCGATTTACTTTTTGTTATGAATTTGATTTGTTAAAAATATATAATAAGTTGAAATCTATCCTTTACTTTATGATATAAGCATTTGTATGTAACCGCACTATAATTAAAGTTGAAAGATTATAGAACTACATAATCAACACCCGTATATTAGAGATATAGGAGTATAAAAGTGTGTTACGTAAATACGGAAAGTTTTGCTTCAACTTTGTTTTGTAAACTGATTATTGCGCAGACAGTTCTTTTCTAATCTTTACGTAAAAATAATTTTAGAAATTGCATAGGTGTCTGTTGCTAACTAATTGTTCACAATTTGTTTTTCCTCATATTTTTATTACTGCTTTCGTATTTGAAAGGTTGTAACAAAATTTTAAATTTGAAATGCATAAAATGTTATATTTACATATTGACTTATTTTTTAGTTTTTAACATTGATTAAATTTTATCTGTTAAAAGATGTATTACTAGAGTATCCTATAACACTTGATTGATTCTATTAAACATCGCAAGCGTAAATGTTTTGAAATTGTGTTTAATAGATTAACTGTGTTTCAAAGGTTTTTTACTCTTTACTTATATCAAATATAAATTTTGTAACGCAGTTACATATTTACCTACTTTAGAATTGCGGAGAAGCAAATATATGCTTGACACTTATTAATCTTTGTGTTTGCTATGTTTTTTATGTTAATAAATTTTCGTATGTATAGTCTTACGTCAAATAGATATACATATATCATTTTTATTTATTTTGACATACACATTCTGATTCATTTTCTAATTAGCCAAATTGCAAACAAACTTGCATTCTGATTTGGGTAGTATACTTTTCATTAAGAAGAATAAGCTACAATGACTCCTCGTAAAACAAGTAAAGTGGTGATCAAGCAGTCAACCCGGCTCTGCAGTGGTTAATAGAAATTTGTAGATTTTTGTTGCAGTAAACAAAATAAAATCATACAAAAAGACATCTTGCATTAAATTATAAAATAAGTAAAACACTTTAACATATACAGTCAATAGAATTACAAATGATGATGATTAACCATAATATAAGTAATAGAAATTAAAAAAAAACAATGGTAACAATGTTGCAAGTATAGAATCTAAAGAACTACCAAACATTTTAATGTAAATAGAAATTAAAAACAGAAAATATTAAATAAATTGCAAAACAGTACATAAGCGGGACCGCGAGGTAAATTCTAGAGGGTGGAGGCCCATAGCATACTAAAGAAGTCTGGCTTTAATGACCTCTATTATACCATCATAATTTTTATCAATGATGTGTGATATTTAATTAAATTTAGATTAATATCCTAAATTTCTGAGGACGGCACAAGCACTAAAGACCACTTAAAAATTAAAAAATGTAACTAATATACAATGGCTTACTAACTAAATATTTTTGTTTTACTCATTGGAAAAAAAAAACTATAATTTTTTTTCAAATTAAAAATATGACAGTTTTATAATTGTTGTCATTCTTATTTCAAGAAACATCGGACAATAGAAAATTACACTTTCACACGATATCACCAATAGAAAAATGTATTGGAGGCTTACATAAATTGCAATATTTATCATTATTTTCACGATGAACTTTCACATCTTTAATAATTCAGATAATTGAGTCAATTCATGGGTCTAAAGTAAGTTATTGGCGATTCCTAAGGCTTTATTGTGATTTACAAGAGCGTAGAAATCACTAGTGGAAGAAATATAAAATTTTAACAAAATTGTGAGTGACATTTTGCATTTATTTAAAGTGTCTCAACTGAGAACTTAAAAATATACGAAACTCGACAATCGCGGAGTTCATTAAGAAAACTGTGGTTCTGGCCTTTGATATTAACACCACAAGCAGTTAGAAAGTTAAAATAAAATATCAATTTTAATTTAATTGTAATTTTAATACACATTTACTTTTAGATGTATAAGCTTTAATCAAGCGGATGCGAAACCAAAAGTAAGGCACTGTTAAACTTAATGAGAATTTTCATGTTACAGATAAAAAACAAATGCTTGAATATGTCAAGGGTTTTACAATTAAAGCTAAAATGCAGATCAAAAAATTGCAACATGTATTTAGATTGTGCACATTTGAGAATTATACATAGAACAGCGCATCCGATAAATGACCGCTACGGCTTGGTGGCACACGCTGTAACCGTCGTTTTAATTTGGACGTAGTTTATTTTGTGAAAGACCCTGTATTTGAGTTTGTTTGATTCATTTTGTTTAATTTAAAATTGTTTTAGAAATTTTACGTTGAGGTATTGAAGTCATTTCGCACGTGTAAATTCTTATTTGTCATTTCAAAATTGGTAAGAAAATTTTGTATTAAAATCATGCGAAATTTGACAGTGTTTAAACATTCGTATTCTTCATTTACGTTGATTTGAGCATTTCTTTGTCCTAGTAACATGTCAATTGTTATGAGTTATGTTTCTCTTTGAAATAATAGAAATTTATGATATTTTAGTGTTTGTGTTAAGATGCTTTTAAAATGTTGTTTATAATTCAGTTGTTAGGTGCTTAGTTGTTTTTTTTCGTAAGAGCCAGCTCATGTATACGTGTTGTTTAATCTTTGTTCTTAATTTAACGTCATGATGCTTAACAGTAGTAGGGCATCTGAAGGTTATATAAGTGTTTATTTTTTCTTTTTAAGCGAGTCTTCAAGTTTTCCAATCACCAAAAACCATCGAGTTGTAGTCCCGGGTTGAGGGATAAATTCATTCTTTTCAGATTATGGTATTTAAGTTTGTGCTTCACAATCCAATTTTCGCCTTAGAGCGGGTTATCGTAAACTTTCCGACGGTATTGTGTCAAATTGTTGGGGTTTCCTGCTGAAGTTCGTGTCGACATCATCTGGTCTAAGACCAACTAGGAGCCCGTTCTATGGCTTCGTCTTCAAACAAAATTTTAAAGTATTTATTGATTACTGTTTAATCTATTTATTTGCAAACTTAGTGATTTAAAAGCTTTAAAATTAAGTTGTATAAGAATTTTATTGCTAGTTATCGATTCTATCGATTTTACGACAAACACTTTATTGTGTTCGTTTGTGCGTATTTTGTTTTTAAAAAGACGAGATGTAACCAATCTTAAACTTGTTAAGGGTTTTACATAAATGTGGTGATGTTTACTTGATGCAACCTTCAATTTTGGCATGCATTGCTTTTGCAGGCGTGGGTTTGTTGCCGTATCTGTGACTTTACAAAATACCACACAAAAATCCATAGGTTTTAAAATGCAAGATTGTTGCGGTTAATTCTGGTCACTAATAGAGGAGAGGACACGACCAGGAAAAGGTACGAAGAGCTAAATGCAGGGGTCAGTCGTCCAATCATGTCAATCTGTAACGTTTCCAGATTTAAAAACTTGGCGCGAACCTTATTTTTCTTTGATCTTTCCTACAATTCCATATTTCGTGTTTTTCTCTTGTTGGCTGTGCGTTTGACTCAAAACTTTTTGTTTGTTTTTATTGTTTGATATTGTTATTATTGAGCTAATATTAGTTGTATTTTTTACTTACTTGGCGAATCATTCACAACACTTAAAAATGAATGCGAGTGGTGCATTTATTTGTGAAATCTGTGGGAAGCAATTTTCTCAAGAATATAATATATCGTCCTTGTAACATTTTATCTTCATATTTGTCAAAATGTAATGTGTCAACTTTGAAGCATTTATAATTGAACAACTCTTTCGAATATTTAATAAAATTTATTTTATTTCAATATCATAATTTTTTTAAATGTCTGTCGAGAGTATATTTTTGAGAAAATTGCTTCCCACAGGCTTTACAAATAAATGCACTAATTGCACTCAAGTATAGAGACGCGAAATAGGTCAAAAATACATTAATATTAACTCGGCAATAACAATCAAATAACAATAAATTAATAATAAAAACATACAGAAAGCCTTGAATCAAACGCACAACCAACGAGAGAAAAACACCAGATATAGAATTGAAGGTTAATTAAAAAGAAAATAAGATTAGCGGCAAATTTTTTAAATCTCAAAACGGCAGATGGTCATGATTGGACTCGTGCAAGATTGTTATTGTTTCACAAGTGGTTTGGTAAGCCACATGCCTTCAAGAACAACATCTCTTAATTGAGCCACGATAACGTTCACTATATATTATTACGGCATTATCTGCTTATTTCAAGATCTGTATGCTGCGTATACTTTATCTTGGACTCAATATGTTTTTGTATTAGCTTTAATAGATGTAATAAAATATACTAATTTTTAATAAAAAATAGCATTTGTATGATTAAAAAACTGCTTTTTATTATACCGATTGTCATAAAACAATTACAAATTTTAACAACTTTAAACAAAGATAGAAGAAATTTTATTTGGATTTCTAAATAATTAGTTTTTAAAAAGATATATTTTTTATTTGAACAACAATTTTATCTATTTTTCCATTGGTGGTAAAAAAACTAGACTATTTAAAAAAATGGTTATATTATTTTTTGCGACGTCTGCAAGTCCTTGAATACAACTTAGATGTCATATTACTATATGAACGAATAACCGATTTATATTACATTAGTTGCTGTTAATAATATAACTGATTGTTTGTATTTTTTATCTTGATTTTTTTCTGAAGAAAAATGCTTATGTTAGTACAAATATAAGCAGTCAACTTTTATGGAATTTCTTTAATATAAAACAAGATTTTACAAACTAAATTTAAAAATAAAATCAAAATATGGAATCTTTATATATCAATAAAATTTTGTTTACTTTAGTTAGCTTAGTACAACCAATAGTACAACTAATGACAAACTTTTTAATATAACAATTTCTGATCTATGAATTTGGTGTTTTTTTAGTTTAATATTACACACACCACACATTTTTAGTTTTAACTATAACAACTTAGAAATTGATCCACGTTATAACAAAAAACTCATATATTTAATGCATTAATCTATTTCTATACTGTGTCGTATTTACTAAACTATTTTTGCTTTGTTACAAGATAATAGTTATAAATATGATTAATTTATTATCTTACGCAAATTCATATATGTTTAATGAAGTTGTGTATTTACTGATAATATTAAAATTAGTTATACTTCCAATAATTACACTGATTTTGTTTGCTGTTAGATTATATAACCGTATAACTTGTAGTGTACGTATTAGAATGTATAGTCGTTAAATTCAAATTTAAAATGGACAAATTTATTGTAGTGTTTTTTGTCCTCTCAAGCAGTTTAATAACAAGTGTATATTGTGCTAACATTCTAGCGGTGTTTTTTATACCATCAGTAAGTCATCATGTGGTGTTTCAGCCATTATGGAAAGAACTTTCTTTACGTGGGCATAAAATAACGGTATTAACACCAAATCCATTAAACGACTCTACGCTAACCAACCTAACAGAAATAAATTTAAGTTTTTCGTACGATGTTATGAGAAAAGCTAATGTACAAGACTCAATTCATAAGGATCGTTCAATGTCTGATAATATTTATAAAATATTTAAACTATTTAGTTCCATAATAGATGTTGAGTTGAAGAATGAATTGGTGCAACGTTTTTTACAAGACAAAAGTAAAACGTTTGATCTTATAATAGTAGAGTTTCTGTTTCCTACGTTCTCAGCGTTAAGCGCTAAATATAATTGCCCGTTTGTGGGTATAACTTCATCAGATATTTTAACATTTGGATATGATACTATTGGAATTCCTCTTAACCCTGTTTTGAATCCAGATATTCTACTGCAACTAGCTGGACCAATGTCGTTCTATGACAAACTTTATAGTACATATTTTTCTATATGGATTAGATTCCAATATTATTACTATTTTTTACCACAACAGGATAGTTTGGCTAGACAATATATCAGTAAAGATATGCCATATTTAGGTGACATTGAAAAAAATATAAGTTTGTTATT
Source organism: Aquatica leii (assembly GCA_035610365.1). Lineage (NCBI taxonomy): Eukaryota > Metazoa > Arthropoda > Insecta > Coleoptera > Lampyridae > Aquatica > Aquatica leii. The sequence continues at coordinate 57,428,658 of CM069432.1, forward strand.
CTTAAATGTAAATCCGATTACTCATACAATCAGGCCTTACGTTCCAGGTGTGATTGAAATAAGACAGCTGCATCTACAACGCCAAAAACCACTACCAAATGTAAGTAAACTTTTCTATTTTAGGGATCAACAGTGTATAGTTGTTAATTTTAATTATAATTACACTGTGTCTAAAGAATCACAATATTTTAACTTTAAACCTGGAATAGCAACGTTACAAGCATCGTAAGTAAACCGCGATTCTTAAAAGAAGGGTCACGGAAAGTATATAGAAGGACCGCAATAATATTAGATCAATTATACACATGAGAATTGTCGGGCCTAATTTGAATGCACTGTTTTGTAATTGTTTACTTAAAGTGTTTTTACATATCGTAATAGGTATCTACTAGTTAGTATAATAAAAGTATATCAACTAGTATATTCACTGTTTTTAAAATTTTGTAATTTAATTTAAGTTAATTTCAGATATTCTCAGAACTCCTTAAGTCGTCTTTCAGAACTATTTGTGTTCTTACATTCTTGAAAAGTACTAATTAAGTAAATAGTTTTTAATTGGTAATTTTGTTTATTTAAAGTACGCCTTAGCGTATGTTTAAATCCTACTTTTGAAAAAGGCGAGTATATTAAAGTTACTATGGCAACATCAACAAATTTAAAAACGTTAAGCCTAAATGTCAACTTTTTATTTATTGATCTGCCAGAAGTACTTTGTCAGTAGCGGCTGTTCGATACGGGTTCTAGGGACACCCCCCCTCCCCAGACGTTTGTTAAAACAAATAACGGTACAAACATATTTATAAGATATAAGTATATCATCTACTTTTTATTACTCTAAAAGATTAATTCATTCAAAGCAACATATGTTAAATAGGTATTTCTTTATGTTCGGGCTACAATTGTTTTAACGTGCCAAAAGGCTCTCGCGTTTGTAGCCCGCGATGGTTTCAATCATAGTAAATTCAGTAATCATGAAGCGGTAAAACTTGTATGACGTTCTAACTGAAAAAAATGCATAAAAGGTTCTGTACAAATTTTAAAGAAAAACGAATTTGTAAGACTGTCCTTAAAACATATGGTTAAAATAAAACATATTTAAATAACATTATTGTACGTTTATTTTAATTATCAACGAGTATCCGAAAAAATTGTCTCTTCAATAGCTTTATTAATATCAAATCTCAATTTATACAAAATAAAAATCCATGGTTTTGGGTTAAAAGTAGTAAATTAAAAAAAAACACACAATTATTATTAATTTATTAATTAACGCACTGCTCAAAGGAATTAATTCGTTAACTCCAAAACATTTTGGTCCTTAACTACATAATGCTTTAATGATATTTGAAAACGTTTACATTACCTACAAGCATTTTACAAAATGTAGCTCACCCGATCTCACGAGCCTCCACTACATCAAATAAAACATTACTAACAAATGTTTTAAAAACTTTATTCAAATGATTAACCATTTCAATTTTTTTAATGAAGGTAAAAAGTACAGTCTTATTGTATTAATACTTCGGTTTTTTAAATAAAAGAAAATGCTGATCAAATTAATACTGTTAACATTATCGAAGATCAACGAGGTTGCAGTTCCATTAATGGCACTTATGACAATAATGTTTTAAACATTTTTCTTATTGTTAATACTCTTTTCAACGTAACCAGTCGCCACAGATACCGATTTTCATTCTACTTGTCGTTCAATTTGATCTACTGTCATGCCACTATTTGCCATAACGATAGCAGACTTACGTTGAAACGCATGTTCCGTGTATTTCTCAGGATCGACAATTTACTTACATTTTTGGGGCAGAATGATAAATACTGTTTCACCAAACGCACATAACTAATTTCATCACTGTCGACAACAGTAAAACCTCGAAGTTTTACTGTCTTATATGATGGGATACTAATTAGCAATACACAGTAAAAAATATTTTGTTAATTTCACTTTTATTTAACAACATTTTAATAGTTACTTAGTTAGAGTAAATAGCAACTGTATTTTTTAGTTACTTTTACTGATGGGATAATGCTAGGTCAATAAGCAGTAAATTTACAAAATACGTTGTAGAAATAACTCATATAATGTCAATTATTGCAGTTTTAGATAATCATGTATCAAAATGTTGTTGTTGTTACAATTAATGTAGTACAGTTTGACAGTTATGCGGTTGTTGAAGTTGGTTCCATAGGTTTTGATAAATTTATTAAAAATAGGAGTGGACCTGCTGGAACTAAAAATTGTAGTTAATTTAACTATATATTTTTTACTGTGTACACTACCTTCTTCTTTAATGTCATGTAAGCGCAAACCGCACAATTCACATCTTCTAGAAAAGCCAAAGATACCGCAATTGGCTATCACACTAAAATAAATACGTAATATCAAGTCCATCTGTGAAAACTTCCCCAAATAGTCTTTCTTGATTACATATACCTACTTGGCTACGTCATTCTTGCTGATTGCCTTCATGAATGCATTCACTTTCACAAATGATTTTATATTGACCTCTTTGTTCATCCTCAACATGTTTTGTAATTTTAAATGTATAGTCGACGCCTTGTACTGATCCGACATTTTCTTAAGATAAGCAAGCACAATTTGTTTATCTGTATATGTTACCTTTTGCTTTTCTATTTATTTGATAAAGTTGTAAAGTTTTTGCGGATAACTGGTCTTTAAAACACTTGATTTATTTCGAAAAATCGCGCGTCTTTTAAAGAATACATCCATGTATAATAGAATATACTATGCACCATATTTGTGTTAATAACAAAGAAAATTTGCTAATTTTGCATAAATAATGTGTTTCTAAATTAAATTGCTTTTTTTTATTTGTTTAAGCAAATTTATATGTCCTACTATGCATTTCTAAAATTCTGATGTTGTTCATGTTTATCTTAGACGCGCTGTATATGCAAAACTACCTTTCGAAAATTGCTAGTAAACTTCTAGAACTCCTGTCTTTTTGAATAGGTGTTTCGATATTTGTTTTCAAATTTATTTTATTAAACTTTTTCTAAGACAATTAATTTTTGCTTTCAAACCTTATGCTATATAATTGTTTGTTGTTATTTTGCAACCGTTTGTTTAGGATCAATATGAGAGGTTGTTGCAAAACCTTTCGTTAGAGAAATCATACAAACCTGCTGAAATACATTTACCTAAACGAAAAAAAATTACAATTTATTTTAATGATGTTTAATTCCAATCGATCAAATAGTTTTAGGTGTTGATCTAATTGAATGCATAATCAAATTGTTTCACGTTTTGATTAACTGTTTATATCCAAATTGTCCCATAATTATTTACTTAAATATTAGGAAAAATGATTTTTTATTCACCGTCTACACCTATATTATTTCAAAAAATTTTTTAAATAGTTTTCTTAAAAACAAATATAAAACTTTTTAGGTTTTATATAATAATATACGTCAGTGACACACGTGGAAAAATGTCGAAGAAATGCAAGTCAGCATTGGTAACGTGTTTGGTCTTCAGTTAAAACTGTTCAAGATCATAAAAAGAAGGAGAGTGATGCAACCAACATTACATTTGAATCAAAAAAGTGAATAAACTTTTATTTAATTTATCAAATTGTATTATGATTTATTTTAAAGCATTTGATAATGTTGCATCAACTAAAACAGATTGATTACTTAAAATAAAAATGTTTATCTTTACTTAACTTTATTGTTTTTAACTGTCATAGATTCTAATTTTTTGCTTTTAAATAAATAATCATTTTTTAAGTGCACGACAGCCTTTTTTCTTATAACCGATAACATAGTATAACTTAAATAAACAGTAATCATTTTTGTAAGAACTTATTTCAATTTTTTATTCAAATCAAGATAAGAGGTATTTATATCATTCATTGCGTTATTATAGTTATAAATCACCTAAGCATAGAATCTTAAGCTTTCGCGGTTACTTTGGTTAAGATTATAAACGACTTTTGGCTTAAATTGCGTCGTAGTTATTGAATACCCACACTTTTTAGGCTTGGTCTTACTCTATTCTTGAGAGTCAAAACAAAAAGTAGAACTTGGCCTTTGCTGTATTGTCGTTCGTGAACTCAAACAAACTGACGTTTCGCATCTTGCTTGCATCTTTGGAGTAAAAAATGTCACTGAAGAAATAAGTGTAAGTGACGGTATTTATATCATTAGCGATTAGGTAAATAACTGACTTTTACTTTCCTTTACCGCTTTTCTGTCTTCGTTCTTACTTCAAGTAAGAGTTTGTGTGCTTTCCAAGAAGGTCTATCTTTGTCTTAGAGGTAATAATACTGATAGCCAAAATTTGAGTTTTAAACCGTCTTCCCGGTTCATATTGTATTTTTCTATTTCCACAGCTTTGCGGATTCGTCTGGGAAAGTAGAAAGGAGTTCTAGCCAACACTTTTGTTCACACGTGTTCTGTCACTGCTGATTTTGTAACTCTGCGGTGTTTGCAATCAGTCATATATTCTTTTACTTTAACTTCAATAGAGCGTCCCGTCTGTCATATAAAACTTGATCTACAGAAACAAAGAATTTTGTAAACTTCGACATGTTTTAAAGCCCCTTTGTATTTTTTTTAGGTAATTGCTTATATAAAGTTAAAATTTAATAGACGCCAATGATCGGAAAACTAATTTGAATTTGTAGCATAGGAATGTACAGTACGAGTTATATTTACTATATTAAAAGTATTTTAAAACAATAATTGATTAGTCAAAATCTGAAAGTAATGTAATGTCCTGTGTACTTTTTAAATCTAAAGCTAGGTTTAAAATGTGGATAACTATACTACTATTTGTATTACGGAATATACAATTAAAAAATAATTTAATATTTATTTAACATGTACTTAATTGTTATGGTTATAAAAAAATTATGACACATAATATTAAGATCCTTTGAGTGAAAAGCAGCTTATGTTTGATTAACAGTTAATTTAATTCAAGCTGAATTAAACTGTCAGATTGTTGTTTACGTTATCGGCGTACTCTGGCGCTATAAAGTCTACGTCATACAGATTAACGTTACCGATTTTTTTAAACATTAGCTATCTTTCTTTAACTGCTAAAAACAAGTCAAATAAGTATACTATATTATTTTAATTTTCTATTTGGTCAAGTATCTGTCATAAGACACCTCTTGAGATTACGTCTATAAATAAGAATTCACGCAAACACAAGTTACTTTACAAAAAACTTTTTCTCAGAAATAGTATTATTTTAACGCGATTTTTATAATAATTTTTAGTAACTTTTAATTGTGTTCGATTAAATTAAAAACGTAGCAAAAAAGTAAAAAACTTTATGGCCACAGTGTTGCGCGAAATGCAGTTGGTTGGTTTATTACTACAACAACAAAAATTCAAAATATTTTTAAGCTTATAAATTAATTTACATTTTTAACAAACTGAATAGTTCTCTTGACATTGTTGTATCATATACAATATAATATTAATTCTTAATCATACTTTTTATATTACATTTTTATATGCCATAGAAGATACTTTATTTATAATTGTGTTACGATGATTTTCTATTACAATTGCTGATGGTTTTCAAAATTATTTATTAGTCCATGCTCAAACTAATGAAAAAAAAATAACATTGTTTATTTTACTATGATAATCCACACATTTAGTTGATGAGAAAGCAAGTTTTGCAATAGGAATGTATCGTCTTTTCTATATTTAAATCTAATTTCATACATTTTCCATAAAAACTTCCATCAATAAGTGTTTGTCGAAGAAACTCTTTTTAGAAAAATACCTTACATGTTCAATAATTAGAATAATGTAATGTAATTTGAAACGCCATTTTATACATATCGTATATAGCATTTCGGATTAAAGATTTATTAAATGACTTTTTTGTTTTTGCGTCAATATTGTTTACTTTAAAGAAATTTACATTGAATATTACTGTAACACGCTGTAACATAAATAAGTCAAATAAAAATTCAAAAACTTTACATTACTTCACATTGTGTACTAATGTAATATGATAATTAGTTACAAATTTACAAGTACATGGCATCTATCTCTCGCATAGCATTTAAAGGAAGCAAATATCCGGCATTCTCACGTTATAGTTCAAAATACTGTAGAGATTAGATATTATCTCAGAAAGATAGATTTAGTTTATATGAGGTGCTATTACTTGTTCTAAAATTGTTAAGTAATCGATTAAAACTTAAAGAGAAATTTTAACACAATTTAATTTCTGAGTTTTTTTGATAGTATAAGTTTAGGTACTTATTTTTGAGAAACGTATCAATTATAACAATAGCATAATTAAAAAATTTGTACAACAAAGAGAATTGTTGTTTTTTTAAATTTGCATTTACTTCAAATTTCAAAAAATTTCTTGTTTTTTTTAACTCGTTTTAAAACAATAGGATTCAGGTTGACTACCTACAAACCGGTGCTATTTTTTAACGTGCACTTTACCAAAAGTTTTTACCGACTTCAAAAAAAAAGATGGTGCTTCTTAATTCGTGAGAAATCTTTACCACGTTGTCTGATTTTAATGATTCTTAAAGCTTTGGCAGTTATTACAGTAGATTTAAGTCAAATGTGTTTGGCATCAACTACAAAAAGTAATTGCATGTAAATAAACAAAAACCTTTTATTTTTTTATATACAGGGTGTGTCACGATGATGCTTATTAGAGGTATCTCTAAAACTAATTGAAATAGAGAAGCTATCAACTTTGTTATTTTAAATAGAACACCTTGTAGATTTTTACATTTTTGGAATGTTTGCTGAGTTTTAGGTTAAGTTTCATAAGCGCACCATATACCGTATGTTTATTGTTTATGAGATATTTTAAAAAGAATAAAATAAATTACATTTGTTGCCTCTTACGAGAGCGTTTATAACTTGCTCCTGAAAAGAGAAATTATTTTAAAATTTTAGTATTAGAATAATCAAATAATCGTCTTTGCCTACGTAAATCCATAATACTCCTACCATTCCGAACTTTTCAAAATCGCTAAAACTTCATTATTTCTAATGGAACACCTTGTATTTTATTTTGTTTTTGAATACTACATAACTTTTAAAAATCTATTCATTAGGGATGTCCTATATCTAAAATTTATTTTTATAACAAAAAATATGGGTGAAATCCAGTGAACGAGGGGGCTAATACAAAATTCAGTTATTGGCAATCTACCGATCTTTAAACATTCAATGTAGCATGTTTCTAACAATATGACCGTTGTATGCCGGCGCTCCATTCTGTTGATACCAAGTTTGTTCAACTTTTCGCGCTGGCAAATTATTCAAGAAGATTTGAACAATATTTCTTAAAATGTTGCAATAACGTTCGGAATTGAGATTTTTGTCATAAATGTAAAAACATATAAGTTTGTTATTCTTAACTGCACAAATACACGTTAGATTGCCAAGAATCTTGAAACTGTCTTTCTTTGATCACGTGTTGATTATCACTTGACAAAAAATGCCTGTTATGCCGGCATGTTTTTAGTCAATTTGGCCTCGTTACTAAATATTATTTTTTTTTAAATTAGATCGTCGTCTTGCATCCTAACCAGCAGCCACTCCGTACGTAATAGAAAATCTGCGAGTTTCAAATTTTGGATTTGTTAATACTTAAAATGTTGCGATTTGTGTTTTTTTTTAAATTTCGTGTGTGGTTTTAAATGACACAATAATAAATCTAGATAGTTTATGTAAATTCGAATTAGGATGTGCAGCAAAAAAGCTAACACGGTAATTTGTTCATTTCGACCAACACTGGTTTATTTTTTCTTACTTTGGAACAAAAAAGATCTACACTCCAAACAGTTTTTTAACGTACACTTTACCAAAAATTTTTACTGATTTCAAAAAAAGAAGGCGGCTCTTAATTCGTCGGAATCTTTTGTTTTTTAATTATGTTTAGCGATAATTCTTTACTACGTTGGCCGATTTTGATGATTCTTGTAGGTTTGGCAGTTAGTAGAGTAGAGATTAAATCGAATGTGTTTGGCATCGACTTCAAAAAGTAATTTTAGGTAAATGAATAAAAATGTTTTATTTTTTAATATACATGCTGTGTCACGATGTTGACCTATTAGAGGCATCTCTAGAACTAATTGAAATAAAGTTTTTAAAGAGTCTTAAATATGATCTTTTTAACTAAAATATTTTCAATAATAATCGATTTCCGTTTATACTGAAAGTAGCTATCAACTTTGTTATTTTAAATAGAACACTCTGTATATTTTTAATTTTTGGAATGTTTGCTGAATTCTAGCTTAAGTTTCAGAAGCGCACCATATGCCGTATGTTTACCGTTTATGAGATATTTTAAAAATAATGCAAGAAATTACATTTGTTGCCTCTTGTAAGAGCGTTTATAACTGTGTCTTAAAAAAATTGTTTTTAAATTTTGGTATTAGCGTAATCAAATAGTCGTTTTTGTCTACGTAAATCTATAATATTTCTACTATTCCGAACTTTTAAAAATCCCTAAAACTTCATTATTTCTAATGGAACACCCTGTATTTTATTTTGTTTTTGAATTCCACATATTTTTTAAAGATAAATTCATTAGGGAAGTCCTCTATATCTAAATATTATTATTCAAAAAAATCCATATGGATGAAATCCGGTGAACGAAGAAGTCAATGAAAAAGTCAATTATTGGCAACCTAGTGATCAAACATTCAATACAGCATGTTTTCAACAATATTCTTGTTGTATGCCGGCGCTCTATCTTCTTAATACCAGCTTTTCGCGCTGGCAAATTATTCAAGGAGACATGACCAAAGTTTCTTAAAACGTTCGGAATTAAGATTTTTGTCATAAATGATCAAACATAAAATTTTGTTATTCTTATCTGCACAAATACACGTTAAATTGCCAAGAATCTTGAATCTTTCTCTGGTCACGTGTTGACTATCACTTGACCAAAAATGGCTGTTATGTCGGATGTATATAGCCTATTTTTGTCAATTTGTCCTCGTCAATGAATATTATCTTTTTTAAAATTTGATCATCGTCTTGCATCTTAACCAGCAGCCACTCGAAAAACTCCGTGCGCAATGAAAAATCTATGAGTTTCAAATTTTGGACTTGCCAATTCTTAAAAAGTTGGCATTTGTGTTTTATTGAAACTCTGTGTATGGTCTTAAATGATACAGTAATAAATCTGGATAGTTTACGTAAACTGGAATAAGGATGTGCAGCAAAGATAAGTTAACACGATAATTTGTAACACTGGTTTACTTATTCTTACTTTGGCACAGAAGGATCGACACTCCAAAAAGTTTTTTAATAGCGTGCGAATAACTTTAGGGCCAAGCTTTGGCCCGTTTGGAAAACGTTTCGCAAATGTTCGCCACGTTCGTAGTATAATTTTGTTGCACTCGCCGTAAAATATAATAAAATTTAAATAAACTTCATTGGAAAACTCTATATATTGTGCAAATTAATTTGATCTCAAGTGATTTTTTTTGTTTTAACGTTTTTTTCTAAAGCGTTATTTAAGAATTTTTATAATTTTTCTTAACTACATAATTTTTACTTTCAAAGACGTATTCCAAAAAGTATAAGTATATGTAGAATTCAGAAATAGACTAAATTTTGGGTGTTTCATTAGAAATAATGAAGTTTTAGGGGTTTTGTAAGTCCGAAATTGATCCGGTACAATAAATTTAAATTTTGTATTTACGTAAACAAAGACCATTTGATTATGCTAATACCAAAATTGCAAGCTAATTTCTACTTTTAAGACAAAGTTATAAACGCTCTCATAAGAGGCAGCAAATGTAATTTCTTTCATTATTTTGAAAATATCTCATAAACGGTAAACATACGGTATAGGGTGCGCTTATGAAATTTAGAATTCAGCCAACATTCCAAAAATGTAAAAATATACAGGGTGTTCTATTTAAAATAACCAAGTTACTTCCGGTATAAACGGAAGTTGGTCATTATTAAAAATACTTTAGTTATAAAAATCATATTCTAAGTCCCAAGTCTGTCATGTTGGAAAACTCTATTTTAATTAGTTCTGTCATTTTTTTCGCTGATTACAATGATGACAAGATATTAACAATTGAATGTATACCGTTATACAACATTTGTTTAAATGGAAGACTTAACATTAACAGTTTAAATGCTTATTATTTGTTAATTTTTAACTTTAGGGTAATTATGTGTTAACATTTTTTTGTTTAAAATTAAATTCTTTCGAAATATGTAAATATGTAAAAAAAATTTGTTTGTGTGAATATCTCAAAAACGGGACGATCAATTGTTGTTCTGTTGTCACCATTGGAACCAGCAAAAAAATGACATTACTTTGCTCATTTAACTAGCTGTGTAGCTCCAATAATAACGGAGATAGCAATAGTGAACGTTTAACTTTCGACACGGTCTATAAGAATATACAAAATAATATTAATACTAAAGGTATATAAGAAAGAAAAGGAATAGAGAAAAACATAATATATTCTGTTCTATAAACTATCTTTTATACTTAAAGGCAAATTAAAAGAAATAATATTCTTAAAATAATCTATACTTTAATACACATTTTTTTTAATATACTACAACATTAATGGGCACTTTTTTCATTAAATTTTTAATTGTAGTATATTTAAACCTAAAAATACTATTGTATTGTTTAATTTGAGCTTTTATGAATTGTTATTTTACTGTTTATACAAAGTATGTTTATTTTTTTAGTGTTATTTTTTAAAGTTATTAAAATATGTTTTCTAATATATATTCTGCTCTCCCAAAATAAAATTCTGGCGCTGCCACTCACAAACAGATTATTACGATTTTAGCTTTATAGCTGATATCAAAAAAAGGATGCTTTACGGAGATTATAGTCTTGGCAAAAGTGATTACGGGTCTACAACACGTCTATAATAAAACGTTAATTAATGTAATATAAATTAAACAATTATAAATCAGTGTCGTTAGTCAGCTTTTGGACCGTCTAGTTGATGATACAAATTGCGATTGCGATGCACATGTATATAAACATAAAAATAAAATTTGGTTTACAAACAAGTTGGAATTAAATTCTCATACAATATAAATAAATACAACAGCTCAAAAAAAACTTCTTGTAAAAACAAACGTAACGTAAATTCTAAAAAAGGTCCCAAGTAACAATTTTATATTTTATAACGTTTGAGAGAACGTTTACAAAACAAGATTTATAAAACACCTTTTGTTCCAAGAACGTAACTAAAACGTTCTCTATAAATGCCAAATAGGCACATATTTATAAAACACTAGCGGTACCCTGCCACGTTTTGCAGTGGCACATTGTGATTGAATGGTTGACATTCGTATTAATTAATAATTGCTAGTTTTAATGTAATTATATTTATATACATTAAAAGTGAGGTTAATCCAAAATAAATAATATAATTACGTCCACGTGTTAGATGTAATAAAAAAGATATAACCACTCACTTATGTTAGAAATCTACTTGAATTATAAGTCCTTTTATTTTGCCTGTCAGTTAATAATATTTTTACTGTCCATCTTTGATATAAAATATAACCTCTACTTATGATTTGGTGAAAGGCCCAGTTCGATCACAACACTATCACACCAAAAATTCTTGATTTAAGTGAATATTTAATTCAGATTGTATAATAATCAGAATCAGATGCAATTTTTTTTGTAAATAAACAATGTAATTGGGAACAAAATTGTTTCTCATGTGACTGCGTCATTACTATTGCGGTTGTCAGCGAGTGTTTTCCTCGCTTATGGCAGATGGCGCGGTCACTGGTACACAGCTGATCGTTAAAAAAACTGTTTTCTCGCGGTCACAGATATGTGATTGATTCAAAAAATAGATAAAAACAATCCTTGATGCGGATTTTATATCATGTTAAAATTTCAACTCAATCGGTGCAGAACTTTTTGAGTTTTTGAAGCGTACACAAACCAACATAACATTTTTATATATATAGATATTCGTTTTTTAACGTGTTTTATAAAGCCAACAAAACACTGCTATGGGATAGTTACGTAAACGTTATATATCAATTACAAAACAGTTTCATATATATTTTATAGTTGGTTGGCTCTTCAGTACAATAGTGTTGATGAAGTTACAAAACATTTTTGTAGTGTAGAGCAGCTTCAATAAAATCAAACAGTCATTAAGTACTACTTTTCGGAACTTGATTATTACTATTATTTACTTAAACTAAAACTTATGGCTATTTTATAAAAAAATTAATGAGATAGATCTACACGGACGTCTTTTTTTGCAACGAAGGAAATTTTACTGTGAATTATGAGGTAGATAAGTCGCAAATTTTAAGTGCGCCGCAGGTTTAATGAGTATTTAAAAAAAATTAAAAAATCAGATAAAAAACAAAAAGTTTAAAATTCAATTTTTTATCATAAAACCACAATAGTAGATAGATACCAGTATAATAAGCTTTAATTGATATGTTTTTGTCGTCAAAGTAGTAAAATATAAGATAACTTTATGTTTCTCGAGAATGGCGGCCATGTAAATATATGCGAGTACATTTTCAAAATGGTCCCTTTTTAATAGAACATTTTATTACCAAATTTACTCTTACACAACAAGTATGATGCATATAGAAAACTTATAAAACGTTCAAATTTAATTACCCTAGTTTATGTAAAAGTTAACACGACAGGATCGTATTCTACAAATGTGATTATATTTTAATGAATTTTTAATCGCGTATTCAGTAATAAAAAGTTAATGAAACTGTTCGAGCAGGCGAATCACATATGAAGTAGCGTAACTTAACAATTAGCTGCGATCCATTCATTATTAATCCTTCTAAAAGAATTATTTTAGCTTCTTCGACAAACGGTTGTAGATATGCTGCTAAATCAGGTGGTTTTCTCTTACGCCAGTTAGTATATCCGAATTGTTTTATAAACTATATTTAACACAATAATTTTGCGCTTTAATAGCAGTATTGCTTTATAACTGCGTTTCTCTTATTTTATAACTGAAGGTTTGTGTCCTTTTAATTAACAGTTATATTGGAACTTCAGTTGTGAGTAATCTGATGCAAAAAGCAAAATTGTTATATAATATTACTAATACAACAATTGTATAACGTAGTTACATACTTTATTAAAACAGTTCTAAAGTGATAAATGACATAGCTACATAGCTATTATAAATCAATTAAAATTTGTAAGGGGTGAATGTTATATAAACGTTTACAAAACACTTTTATACTTATCTCATAAGCAGTTTTATAATATTGTTATAAGAACGTTCTAAACATCGATTTAAAAAACAATTTTGAATAGATAACAAAATAATCTTCCAGACAACTTATAGAACCATTTTACATTTAGAGAGCAACAACATAACTATAATAAAATTAAAAAATTTTCTAACTTAAAAATTATAAAACCACTTTGTTACTTGGGGAATTAGAGTTCACGTAATTTGTAAAGGACATATCATATGCACACTACACAAAATTAACACGACGAATCATATCTTACGAAATATAGGGTGTTCTAATCTAACAATCGATTTACGATTTTTATTGCTCGTTAGTGCTAAAGTGTATTTTTGAAGACAACTTTGCTATTTTTTATTTATTTATGCTACTGTTTTTTGTCGTAATATAATAATTAGCGTTCTGTTACAGCATTGTCTTTAGAAAGTCGATCAGGAAAGCTCCGCTTACACGTTCTTTACAAGTTATCCGAACTCCACTGCACACTGCCATGTACTGAAGCAAATAAAGCAGTTTAGTATAGGTTATGGATATATTTATTTTATTCATTTCTGTATGCTGAAAAAAAGATATAAAGGTTTCACCATGAAACATAATAATTATTTTAGAGTAAATAGCTCGGTAAATAGTGTAATATATTTTAATTAAAAATCTTATAAGCTTTCGAACTTGAGCTAAGTTCTTCGTCAGGCAGATAAATTAAAATGACAATTATAAAACTAAGGTAACTGGAAACAATAAATTTAAAATGAAATTAAAGGTTAGAATAGTTCATGTCAGTATAAACGTCAGAAATGTAAACAACAAATGCTTAGTTACTGTTAATAAATAACGGAAACTTTTATAAAACAGTATCTAAACTTTAGATAACTTTTTTTTAACTAAAGTTTCAGATTTTTTGTTTTCAAAATCTGTACTTATATTAGAAAAATCGATTGTTTTTAGTTGAGATGGTACCCTTTACAGATTATACACGTAATGAAAATTAAAAAAAATAATTTCAAAATTGAATATGTATGTGTATTGTTAACGTTTTAAATTAACAATCTGTTCTGATAATTCTGATGATCTAAAAACACAGCTCGTCAGGTATGAGTGATTTCGTAATATTTTAAGGCATAAATACAAACCGGGGCAAAACTAAGTAGATGATTTAGGTGCATTATTCTAATGGTACTCCCCACTTCAACGGTTTTAGAATGATTCGTTTTTATAGTTTAAAAAACTGTTGTACATTCAATTGTTTCTAATACGCTTGGCGTATTACCAAGTAATACGTGTCAAAAACTAATATTCTTTAAATACTAGTTTACGATGCACAAGTACTCTGTAGTGTTTATAGTTACATTAAGTGTTTTTATTGTCAATATAAGCTGCGCTAACATTTTGGGAGTGTTTTTTATACCATTAATAAGTCACCAAGTAGTTTTTCAGCCGGTATGGAAAGAGCTTTCTTTACGCGGACATAACGTAACGGTTTTAACACCAAATCCGTTAAACAATTTTACGCTAACGAACTTAACGGAAATTGATTTAAGTTTTTCATATGATACCATGAAAAAAGTTAATTTACAACATTCAATTCATAAGGATCGTTCGATGACTGATATCGTCCAAGGAATATTTGGAATGTTTACTTCTGTTATAGAAGCTCAATTAATGCATGGCTCTGTACAATCTTTATTGCATAATAAAAATGAAAAGTTTGACCTTGTAATAATGGAGTTTATGATTCCAACATTTGCTGCACTAAGCGTTAAGTATAATTGTCCGTTTATTGGTATGACGTCGACAAATGTTCTAACATACGGGCATGATGCTTTAGGAAATCCGCTGAATCCAATTTTAAATCCTGATATATTACTACCGTTTACTAAACCAATTTCGTTTTATGATCGATTATATAGCGTGTATTTTTCTGTATGGATTAGGTACTTATATCATTATCATATGTTGCCAAAACACGATAGGATTGCTAGACAATATATAACTAACAACATGCCTTACTTAGGTGACATTGAAAAGAATATAAGTTTATTGTTTATAAATATAAATCCAATTCTTCATACGATCAAGCCTAATGTACCAGCTGTGATTGAATTGAGACAAATGCATTTACAAGCTCAAAAAGAGTTAACAAATGTAAGTTTTTTTTTTATTTTACTAGCAATACATTTATTTGTAATTACATAATTTTTAATACACGCATTTAAAAACACTATTCTCTAATTTTGAATTAGAAAAACTCTCATTAAGCTGTAAACAAATATATCAACGCTAATTTTTTTAAGTAGGTAGGTGTTCATCACTTATTAATCAGCCACGAAATAATGTTTACTTTGGCTAAATTTACATTCATTGTAGGTGTAAAACGCTGTAATATAAATCAATCATATTAAGAATTAAAAATTTTACATAACTTTGTACTGTGTACTAATGTACTATGATAATTAAATTTATATGTATAATTTACATAGGCAGTCACTTACTTCTCGAACAGTTTAAAGGAAGTAATTGTCTGGCATTCTCACGTTATAATTCAAAATAATGTAAAAAAATTGTTTAATTTTTTTTCTTCCGATACTATATGAAAGACGTCAATTTCCCACAATTAAGTAGACATCAAAGTTGACAATTACATTCATCTGTCAAAAACCCGTGCAATATTATAACGCACAGTTATAACGTCATAGTTTGCTTTTATCAAGTATGTTCATATTTTGTTTATCTGAAATAAGTGCTCAAAAACGTCAAAAAATGTTTGCGAAATTGTGACGAATAACGAGTTTTGTTAGGTTAATAACGATTCCTATTGGTTTTTATGTTATATTAATATTGGCTTCGTAGAAAACGATGGATATAGACAGCGACTCGTCTGTAGAATTGAAATATACAGACGTACATGAAACCGCAAAAAAATAATTCCCTAAACCTATTATCACCTAAATCAAGGGACAGATACAAGTTTTCCTACAAAGAATTTATGGACTGGCGAAACAAAAAAGGAATAAAATTGTCTGTTTCTAAAAATGTACTAATAGCGTATTACATTGGAGAGTTATCTCAAAGACTCTTCTTTGTGGGCGCAGTATTTTTTGCTTGTGTTTATCACGGCGTTGATATAACAAAATATTTGAAATTAAAAGCACTACTGAAGCGTTACTCAGATGGCTACAAACCGAAAAAATCAAAAACTTTAACATCAGAAGGGATTGATCGATTTATCCACAAAGCTCCAGACGACAAATACCTTTTTACTAAAGTCGCGTTGATTGTTGGTATAACTGGCGCATGCCGCAAACAGGAGTTACAACAGCTTACAATTAATGATATTGAAGATTTGAAATTTGTTGCTTTGATTAAAATACCAAACAGTGAAACAAACAACAACTCCAATTCTTTAAAAACCTCGATTTTCAATAATTGTTAAATTAATAACCTGACTTAATTTAAACGGTTATAAAAAATAAATATTTTTAAAATACTTAAGTTACTGTTTTTGGTGAAAAATACTGTACAGAACTCGCTGGAAATTCTCACTCGCACGATATCACTCACTTTCCATGCTTGTTATGTAATAAACTATTAACAGTTTATGACACGAAAAATATGTGTCAACATTGTTTATTATTGTCAACGGTAGACAATTTAAGTAACTTCATTTTAAATTGTATTTCTTTAAAAAATTCCAAATGTTACATTTGCACTTCAAAATTACTAAGTAAAGTCCTCGCAATTTAACTTTCGATGCACGTCATTAATGACGTAAAATTCATACCACCCTATTTATAGCAAAAATTAAATAAATACCGAATTGTTTTATGGAATTTTTTTTTATCACGTTGTTGGTGTGCTTACTACAGTTGCAGCGTTGTTGACATCTGTCAAATTAAATTTGTGTTTTTTATGTCAAAGTACTCATTGTTTTTTATAATTATTTTTGATACAAAACTGTACTATTTTGAGCTTGAACGAGATAATGGTGGTCCATTGATATCAGTAAATGCTGTGCGAGAAGTACCATTTTACTTAATATTTAAATTGTGGTAATACATACATATATTCTACAGTTATGTCTGTATGTACAACGGTTGCTAACAACGAGGTTCTTAGATCTCTTCAAAACGTAAGCGTAGTACAACTGTTACGAATGTAGAAACATTTAATAAAAACGTAATACGCAATGTAATATTAAGAATGTACGAAAACAGTAAGTTTACATGATAATACCGACAACATGGTTGAATACCTACGTCACTGACGTTAATGACGTGCATCGAAAGTAAAATTGCGAGGACTATATGACGTTATATTATTACTATTGTGAACTAAATTGAAACATTGCGTTTATTCATGTGATCAAACTATAAAGGTTTTGATAAACCTTCTAACTTACTTGCTTTTTGGGTAGATCTCTTTAGCTAGCAGTGAGTTTGGTTTTTCAGTGCTTTTGTTAGCCTATTGGTTTTCATTTTGCTTACGTGTAATTGAAAAATCTGTTTGTATTTATGACATATATTTGCTTGTGGGTTTCTGACCCAAAGTAATTAATTAAATATATTTCAACTAAATTTCATCCGTCAAAATGGTGCACGCAGTGAAAAAGAAAGAAATTATAGTAGGATAAAGAAATTCTTTGCTATTGTAATAACGGTCGAACAATGCACAAATGCTATTATACATATTTTTGTCTTTTTTTGCGCCTATATGAGGATACGAATCCCGCAATCAATATCTATGATATGGACAATTGAGCTATTCACTTGTTTGTATTGACATTACTTTGCGCGCATTGATTTTAATATTATCTGAGAAAACATAAATTTGGATAGAACGGTTCTCCTCCTGATGAATTTTGAATTGTGAAGATCAAATTAATAATCTTTTGTTATAGACTGTAGGAAGTGTTCATTTCGAACACGAAACGCCGAAATTAAATGAATTAGTTGCTTCTTTTTCTACCTCCTATAAGAAGGGATCATTAGTTTGATCATCAGATATTAAAAATAAATTTGGATACAAGATGTCTATTTCAATTTTTTTAATTATGAACATTTAACCAAAGATTAATTTATTAATACATAGTAATAATTTCTTTTTTACTAACGTATCAATTTAAAATATTAAATTACTACTTTAAATTATTAGTTTTTCGCTTTCTTTTAATACATTGTTTAATAAAATAGTACGATTGTTAGCTTTAATAAAAAAAATAGTGATTTAAAATACTTATTTACAATTTTAATCAAAAATAATCTTGATTTTTAAATGTTAATTTAACAATAGTTTTTAAAATTAATTTTAGTATTTTTGTATTCTACAACGTAGACTTCAACTAAAGATAATTTTAAAATAATTTTTTTTAATGTTTGTTTTTTGGGATTTATTTATAATTAAGCAGATTTTGAACTAGTTGCGGTATTAGATAAATCGGTTATACAATAATATTTCTATTTCAATAGGCGTTATAACGTTAAAGTAATTGTATTTCAGTAGGCGTGTTTATTTAAACAATTAAACTTTAAGTTGGTGGGACAAGTGATTTGATATTAGTTAATATTAGTGAAAGTATTTTTAACGGAGATTATACTCTTGGCGGAAGTTATTATGAGTCTACAGTAAAGCGCTGCCAGTTAACATAAACACTTCATTTAGTTAAATCATTATACATTCAAATTGGAATGTTTTGTGTGTGTTACAAAGTTATTTAAATATATACCGTTTTGAGGCCTGACTAAATTAGGGGCCTTTACTGGACCGGTCTTGAAGTGATTGTTTTACATAGTTTAGCTTTAGTCTACCGATTACATATTTTATATACTTTAGTAACACGCGATAAAACTAATTTACGATGGACACATTAATTGTAGTGTTGACAATTATATTTAGTGCTTTTGTTGTTAGTATACGTTGCGCTAATATTCTAGGAGTGTTTTTTATACCATTAATAAGTCACCAAGCGGTTTTTCAGCCGGTATGGAAAGAGCTTTCTTTACGCGGACATAACGTTACGGTTTTAACACCAAATCCGTTAAAAGATCTTACACTAACAAACTTAACGGAAATTGATTTAAGTTTTTCATATGATACTATTAAAAAAGCTGATTTACAACATTCAATTCATAAGAATCGTTCGATAACTGATATCGTCCATGAAATATTTGAAATTTTTACTTCTATTATAGAAGTAGAATTAATGCACGATTCTGTGCAATCATTATTACAAGATAAAAATAAAAAGTTTGATCTTGTAATAGTAGAGTTTTTGATGCCTACATTCGCTGCACTAAGCGTAAAGTATAATTGTCCGTTTATCGGTATGGCGTCGACAAATCTTTTGACATACGGACACGATGTCTTAGGAAATCCTCTAAATCCAATTTTAAATCCTGATATGTTACTGTCGTTTACTAGACCAATGTCGTTTTATGATCGATTGTATAGTGTGTATTTTTCTGTATGGATTAGATACTTATATTATTATCATATGTTGCCAAAACACGATAGGATTGCTAGACAATATATAAGTAATAACATGCCTTACTTAGGTGAAATTGAAAAAAATATAAGTTTATTGTTTTTAAATATAAATCCAATTGTTCATACAATCAAGCCTAATGTACCAGCTGTAATTGAATTGAGACAAATGCATTTACAAGCTCAAAACGAGTTGCCAAATGTAAGTAATCTTTGTTATTTTTCTAATAACCTTTTATTAACACCAATCGTAATTGTTAAATATCTAATACATATGCTCATACATTTAAAATCATAAATAAAACGTTAGTGTTATTTCGTTAGTACAGTAAACATTTTAAAGAAAACAATAAAAAATGTTTTACTAACATAACCAAAAAAATGATATTAGACCAGTTCAGAAAAAAAATAATGATGAACGGTTCGCCTCTTGGTAATGAACTTAGAATTGTTACGATCAAATTAATAATTCCTTATTATAGAAGAAAAAAGGATGCAACAAATTCAGTTATTGCGTCGTTTCGTGTTCGAGAAGAAGATTTCATCAGGCTAGCTTCACTGAGTCACAAAATTAAATAACAAATTAAACGTACGTTGTTAATTTTAACGTTAGGACCCGAGTTTTATTTCGTGTCTTAATAAAAAGGTTTAATTTGTTATTTAACAATAGAGCGAGCCTACTGAAGTGTTCATCTCGAACACGAAACGTTGCAATAACTAAGTTCGTTGTTTCCTTTTATCATTAAGTTCATTACCCGGAGGCAAACCCTTCTATTATTAATTTTTTTCTGAACTCCGTCTAATATTTTTTTTATTTTAAAAAAAATTAATACTTTTATACAAAATGCTCAGATAAGATATTTGCTTTCTTTGCATGTATACAGGTATTTCCATGTAACCTGTGGGTTAAAAGTTTTTATACTTCCAATTATTTTTTTTTTAATATTAGGTAAAGGGGTATTGGCTTTATATTTGATATATTTTTAAAAACGTATAATTTTAAAGTTATTTTGTTCATAGCTTATTATCCCAAAAGTCAACGGCTTTTGAGATATTTAGATGTTTTTTAGAATTTTTACAATTGTAACATCAACTTTAAAAATTCATATCTTGTCAAATTACAAAAGTTAAGCTGCAATATTTGTATCACTATTCATTAAACCATCATCTTTTAAACAACTTTTTGTAAAGGTTAACAATTTTTACATGCGAAAAATAGAACGGCTTGTATATAATAGGATGGTTAAAAAAACAATATAAGTCTGTTTTGAATGATATAGTGGTTCCCTGTACTCATCTTTGCCTGTTAATGAGCTATAAGCATGAGTTTGATATTCGTACAAATTTTAATTAAAATGCAGTATTCCAGGTAGTAGGCTTAGTAATATAATATGACGTTTGTCACTAATCTGTCAATAGACATTGTTTAATACAATCTAATTCTAAAATTATGCAGAACGGTTTAGAAAATGATTCAAACAGTAATCTTTTGAAATTATTTTATATTCATGGAAAATGTTAAGAAATTCTTGATTAAACGAATATAGTCTATGGTTATTTCCGTTACTAACTGCAAACTAAATCTCTGACTTGGTTAGGCGTTTATATTTTTATGACTCTTATTTCTTTAATGAAAATTTGAAGTACTCATTTGTCATTAACATTTAAAAATAAATGAAAGGTGATAGTTTTCAGGGTTACAAATCTGTAGATTTTCGTGGATAAATCTTTTCTTATCGATATATTAGGTTAAACACAAGATATCGATGTGCGGTTTGCATGCGCTGATTTAACTTTTATTTTGCTTTTTTTGTGTGGAAAAATCCATATCTATCCATTTAATTTTTTTAAGTAAACTGACAATTTCTGGTGCATAATCAAAGAACGCTTTCTAGTGAAAAGATCCTAAATCCCAATTACCACTAACTTTAGAGTTAGTTCTTTAATATTTAATACTGCAATTTAACTGAAATTTGTACTAATCTCTGTTCACCAAACCCCTCCTTACAAAAAACCCGTTACATCTAAATAGAATTTTTGTATTGGTCATGTTTTTAAAGCCCGTATTACACGATACTTTAGTTTTCCATATTATTTAAAGTTAAACGTTGTTATTTACTGTCATTCTTTTAACAGCCATAACATCGTTTACAGTTTAAAACAAAGCAACAATTTTTTAGATTTATGCTTATACTTTACTCAAAAATAATTTTTTAGGGGGGGCTTAAGTATTTATTTTCGGCGAACAGATAATAATATCAAACAAATCTTTATAACTCATTAACCGTTAAAAATTGGTATAGAGAACCATTATACTAATTAATGCAGAATTTTATTGTGTTCTTAACTATCTTAATATGTACAAGCCGTTTCATTTGAAAAAATGGAGGTTTACGCATGTAAAAGTTGTTAATTTTGGCATTATATTTTGAAGACTTTGTATGTGTGTTCATTTTAGGTAATAGTGATACAAATATCGTAGTTTAAGCTTTATAATTTGACAAGATATGAATTTTTAAAGTTGATGGGGCAAAAGTGAAAATTCTCAAAAACATCTAAATGTCTCAAAAACCGTTGATTTTTGGGATAATGAGCTACGAACAAAAAAGCTCCATTTGAAATAAAAAAGTTGATACATTCTTGAATATGTTTCAATTTTAAAACCAATAACCATTTACCTATTACAAAAAAACCAAAAATTAAATTTTGATTGGAAGTATAAATACTTGTATGTATGTATATGTCGTTTGATGAAATACTACAGCTTAAAACAATTTTTCATAATAAATAATGTACTTATCATTTTTGTTCCACAGGTTCTTAAGTTTGTAGTTTTTAAATGTATTTTTGGCATTTTGAATTTAATTTAAACTGTGTCAAGTATATGCTTAGTAAACAGTTTTAAACGCTCGTAACGTTTGTAACACTATTTTTATGAATCAGGTAACATTTCAAATTTATTACCTATATATAGTAAAATATAGTCTAAAATATTTGAGACGAATTAAAAAACCAACAGAATAGTCTAGTCAAAGACAAGGTAAAAATATAAAAGAAAAACCTGAACAACGTAGTCAGTCTTACAGAATAACGAAGCGGTCTTCGATAACTAAAATAAAACTGCATATTTAGTGTTTGTACGCACGTGCCGTAGAAATAAATAAAAGTGAGTGCAGTTTACCTTATCGCAAACGGTGCTGTTTAATTATTTTATTTTGATCAATGATATTTGCTAATATTAGAAAGTTAAAACTATCAAATAATACGACAAACTTTTGATTTGCGTAGCCTTTATGATATAAATTTTTGATGATTTGATCAAAAATTTATATCATTCGTACGTTTTAAATATGTGCACGATGTACAAATTAACGTTTTAACTTAATTGTATTAATTACAACTTAATTATTTTAGAAAAAAAATTACGTGACTCAGTGTTAGCGAGCCTGATGAAGTGTTCATCACGAACACGAAACGTCGCAATAGTACTGAAGTAGTTGCTTTCATCCAACCTCCTACAAGAAGGAATCATTAATTTGATTAAAACCTAAAATTAATAAAATATCATAATTAGGTACTTATTACTATTACTCAATTCTGGTTGCTGGTTTGGAAATTTAATTTGCTCTTGATATAATGAATTTTAAAATTTATTTGTTTCTAGTAAAATATCAACTTTTTTTATACGTATTTACAATATTTTTGTAAATTTGCAACTCATGAACGACAACAATGGTAACCGTTCTGTAATTTGCGGTAATCTAAAACAAATTAAATGGCGATGTAATAGTTGCATATCATTTCTACGAGATATTAAATGTTTCGCAGTTTTAAAGAATAGCTACGCACTAAAATTTCATCGTCACATATATATTCGAATACAAAAATGAAATCGGTTGTTACCGAATATAGAAAGTTATTTTATCAATCTTCTATTGCATACCTGGAATTAGATTCTTACAGAAAGATTATAAATAATCTGCTTTCTCATAGTCTGCGATACCAGGTTAGAAAAATAATAAATTGTTTTGCATATCTTTTATAGGAAATGAGAGGCTTAAACTATAAATATTACAAAGTTAACTTCTTTAAGATTGACTATTCTTACTTATTTACTTACTCAAAAGTTAAACGTAACCTTGTAGATGTTTCAATATTTGTTTTTAAATTTATTTTATTAAATCTTTTCCAAATGTTTACTTTCACACCTTATGCATTAATTGTTTATTGTTATTCTGCAACTGTTAGTTTAAGATTAATGGGAGAGATTGTTGCAAAACGTTTCGTTAGACAAATGGTACAAATCTGTTGAAATACATTTACTTAAACGAAGACTATTTACAGGATTTATTTTTTTTATCGTACATTCCAACTAATGAAAATGCTGTTCACTTGAATTTGTTTAAATCCATCGGATAAACTAAAAATTTCAAATGATGTTTAATTCCAATCGATTAAATAGTACTTTATGGTGTTGATCTAATTAAATGATCTAATTATCTAATTGAATGCATAATCGAATTGTTTTATATTTTGACTGACTAGTCCAAAAGCAAAATTGAAAAAATCATAATTTAAATCTTTTTAAATAATTTTCTTGAAAACAATTTTTTTTAGTTTATATATAGGTAATAATAAACGTCAGTGACAAACATGTAGAAAAATACTAATGTCAAATTGTTTTATTCAAAAAATGCATTTTAGCACATTTCAGCATTGATAACATGTCTAGCCTTTAATTAAAGTTGTTCAAGATTTAATTTGTCAAATTAAAGTTGACAGTGATAAATTTGTTTAAATTTTAATTTTTATTTATGTTAAAGTGATTTGCAATGTACAAGCAATTAGAGATATTGGAATAACAAAACAATATAGCACCAATCTAAAATCAGTTTCTAGTATTTTACAAAAATGTAATATGCAGTAAAAAATAGTAAATCGATTTACTTCACCTCTAAATAAAATTACAAACAATTAAATGATGGATATATATACATTGTTAGATTATTAAAATTGTTTTGAGGTATTGTTTATAACAAAATAACGCTCACTTCATTCGTTAGTTAAGTAACTGTGTATACTTCATTTTTCAGGATCTTAAAGAATATTTAGATAATGAAATTGAAGGCGTGGTATATTTCAGTTTAGGGTCAAATATAAGAAGTGCTAACTTGTCATTGAAATTGCGACAAAAAATTATTCAGGCTCTTTCTGAGCTACCATACAAAGTGCTATGGAAATGGGAAGAAGACGAATTACCAAACAAACCTGAAAATGTAATTACACGAAAATGGTTTCCTCAACAAGATGTTTTAAGTAAGTTATATGTTGTAACGTATTTTTAAAATTAAATGTATTTACGCGTGTTTGTTTACACGATTTTATTTAGTTATGCTAAATATAACTACATTTAAATAACACTAATCAAATGCATTGGTATTTAAGAAAAACAGCATACAAGTAATTTATATATCACTATCACTATAATAGGTATTTACTGTCCACAACTTTCGTTTATCTACACTTGCATTTATTTTCACTTAAAGTACTTTAATTTATCTTAGTACACGCGTTAAACACTTTTTATTTAAACCGCCATTCTTCTTAACACTTCCAACTCCAACTTCCTCTAAATACTTTTGATATTCTTCTGTTATTGGGATTTAGAACATTCTATTACTTAGATCAGCGTTCTGAAGTTTCCAAATACTTTGGGAACGCTTCAATATGCTTTGACGTATGTATGTAATTGTTGTTATTTTTACAGGGCATCCAAATATAAAGCTTTTTGTAACTCAAGGTGGATTGCAATCAATGGAAGAATCTATTAGCTTTGGTGTACCTTTAGTGGTGTTGCCATTTGTTGGAGATCAACCATTAAATGCGAGAAAAATGGTTGATTTGGGAATTGCTAAAGCAATAGACACAGAAACGATGACTGTTCAAATATTAAAAATGACAATAATTGAAGTTGCTTCAAATCCTAAGTAAGATATTTAAAGATTTTGCTATTTCTAAAAAAAATAAACACAGGTATCGGAATAGAGTAAAAGAAATTGGAACGTTGCTTTCTGATTTGCCTTTATCAGGGTTAGAAAACGCTATTTGGTGGATAGAATACGTACTTAGACATAAAGGTGCCAAACATTTAAGAAGTCCTGCAGTAGATTTACCTCTATACCAATATTACTTATTAGACGTTTTTGGGTTTGTTTTTCTCGTTCTTTTAATTGGTTTAATTATAATTTACAAAATAATTAAATATTTAATTGTGGGTATTTTAAAGAAAAACAAAAAAATTAAAGTTAATTAAAGTAGCAATAATATACATGTTAGTGTCGTTTTTGTTATTAGTAAGTTTGGTAGTTATTATATGAAGGTGCAGGAAAATAAATAATTTTAATAAATATACTTTTGTTGTAGATATTGCTAACGTAAATTTTATGTTAGTGTATGCAAAATATCAATTAAAAAATTAAGTGTGCAATTTAGTTTTTATTTGGTATAAATAACGTTAAGTGCTAAGATTAGAAACTTTTCCGAATTCGGACCGTGTTGATATTGTAACCGAAATTGCCAACGCTTTCCTATCTTTGTAATGGGGGTGAAGTAAACCGAAAATTGAAAGAAGGGGCATGTTTTGGATAAACCAGTAACAAACGGGAACCAAAGAGAGGATAGTTATTGGGGTGTGATTTTTGTGCTTTTATTGAAAACTAATGGAGATTTTGCAATATCCGTGGCGTTATTAAAATCTATATTGTGGCTTGTGCTAAAATAAAGTTCAACAACAGCAGATTTAGAAATATATCTTTTTTTATACAACAATTACGTTCTAAAATACGTCTGATGACGGAACGACCAATTTTACTAATAATATTAACCAAACCACATAAACAAGGAATTTGGTAGACAACTTAAGATAAAAGTGTAGGAAATTTGTCTATGGGAAAAGAAATAATTTGATAGGTTTTACCTGTCGAGTTAAATATGGGTTTAATACCATTCTTACGAAGAAGTTTTTCTATTTGATCTGTGACTTTATAAATCTAAGGTAACAATGCCAATTTCAAATTGAAGTTGGAAGTAGAAATGTCTTTAGGTACTCGAGTACGCGGATGTGAACGACGATTTATAACTGCTTGAAAATTCCGCTTCATATAACCATTATTTACTAAAGTTCTGTAAGATAACGGAATTTCAAATCTATGTTCTCGGGTTGACAAATAGAAAAAGCACGATGAACAAAAGATATAACAAAACGTTTCTGTGCCAAATGATGATGACACAAAGCATGAAGATATCTGTCTGTATGTGTGAGTTTGCAATAAACAGAATGGTCTAAAAATCCGTTGGGTTTACGTGTGACGAGAAGGTCGAGAAATGAGAGAGAAGCATTATTTTTGATTTTCATGTTGAATTTGACATCAGGGTGTTGGTTGTTTAGATTATCAAGAAATCTAGACAATTCAAGACGACCATGAGACTAAACAACAAAGGAGTCATCAACATACCTAAATCAGATTTTAGGTTTTATTATCAATACTTTTAAAGCAACCGTTTCAAAGGATTCCATAAAATGTTAACTACAACAGGAGATAACGGAGAACCCATAGCGGCGCTCTAAACTCGTTAGCAAATTGAAAGTAACCTTAATAAAAGGAACTAAACTCAAATCTTTGTCATGATGAATCAGAATTATTTTCTAAGCTCCGTAACAAACTCGTCAAAATTTTGTGAACTTTAACTTTTGTTAGTCGTTGTCGTAACCACAACACAATTTCTGAATTTTTCAAAATTAAATTTCACATTTAGTCTAAAAACAGTCTAGCGTTGATTCGCGAACAGATTAGACAACCCAAACGTAAGTTAAACACGACTTGTAAACAACCCTTTTATCTTCATCTTGAGTTGACTAATACTCTATTTCCGGGTAATTGGGTTTCTTTTACAACTTTACTCACCAGAGGTCTAATACCACTCTACGATTAACCACTGAAATTTATTTTAAAAAGTTTCAATTGTTGGAATCCAAAAATCAGAAAGTTTCTTCAACTACTGGCTCTTTGAAAACGGTAGTCAATTTATCTAGTTCTCTAGACTTTTACTTCAGAACCAGGTTTCAATTTTGCTGTTGCTCCTCAAGGGATTCTTAAAGAAGACATTTTGTGGTTGAGTTTTCTATAAAACATCTTTACCGCCACATCTCAGATTCCATTTGTATTCATACTTGCAAAACCGCGATATCATCGTTCCAATTCCATTTATTGTGTTGCAGTGTCACTCTTGTTTATTAATATTCGTTTTTTTAAAGAAGAATTTATTGTTTTATTTGTGAAATACAGGTATGTACTTACAAGTGTTTTAATAAAACGTAATTTTAATGTAATTTTTATGTTTCAAGGTTATTTTTATTATGGCTAGAATTACGAAGAAAACTATCAAAAGCTGCTGGTGAATGGGCATTCCTTTTAGACAAAACAGAAATTATCTTAATCTAATTGAGTTCCTGTGGAGTTTTGCAAAACATAAAGTTGCATTGAAACGTACATAAAAGCGCCAAGAAAATCGAAGTGTTAGTGAGAAACACGTTTTTCTGAAATCGCAGGATTAGATTGGCAAAGACAATGCAAATATGTGGATCAAGAAATGCAAAAAAAAGATGGATTAGTTGATAAAGCAGTAGAAAGTTTATAATTTGTAGTAAATACTGG
Source organism: Aquatica leii (assembly GCA_035610365.1). NCBI lineage: Eukaryota > Metazoa > Arthropoda > Insecta > Coleoptera > Lampyridae > Aquatica > Aquatica leii. The sequence goes on from CM069432.1 coordinate 57,457,091, forward strand.
CTTGTCGGAAGATAAAGTTTGGAAGAAGAAGAATATGAAAGTTACTAATAAAATACTTTAAATAGGCACCTACTTATTCAATTAATTTTGATATTATTTTATGGATTAATTTGTGATGTGTTGCTAAAAACTGCTAAGTAAATAATTTTTTTGTTGTTTCGATAAAATATAAAACTTTAATATATTTAAAATATGCAAAAGAAATTTTGTAAATCTTAGATTGTGTTTAGGTTTTTAAGTTTACTGAAGTATTTCTTTCAAATTTTTAGTTTACCGTTTATAGATCTGTTCCTTTCTGATTTTGTAAAGAAAAAATTAGTTTCGGTAGTTATGCAGCACACAACACATTTATGTGTATTCAAAAATACATATTTAAATTAAGCGCTCAAATCCTTTTTTGGGATTGTACCTTACAAGCTACTATATCGCCGGATCCCGTCGTCAACTATATTGTTTGCTGAGTTGAGCTGTAGTTTATAACATTATGTTGATTAATTTAATGTTATTGTTTGAATATGTCTTATATTTTAAATGAATTGTTATTAAGTAATGTTTATAAAATTTAAATTTAAAAAAAATGGGACGCACAGATTTTACTTGTTCTAGGGCGCTGAATATGTACGCTACTGTATGGAGTTTAGAATCTGGCTTGGTTAAGTTGATTACCTAACTCTGGTGCGATTCTTTGTTTACTTCTTTAAGTTTTGAATTCTTTCACAAAAACATATTTTTCTAATAACTTTGTTTTTAAGCTTATGGCTAAAAAATGAAATAAACTCAAATCAAAGAAATAAAGCAAATAAAAGGTTTGGCGTATTAGAAAGGTATTTAGTATTTGAGTAGATCAATTGTAGGTAGTGCATTGCAGAGATACAAAAGATTTTATACAAGATATCAACTGCCACATCTCACATATTTTATATGTAGTAAATGTTTAAAATACTATAATAGGCGCCCAATTCGCCAATAGAAAAAAAAATAATTAAACAGGACAAGGAAAAAAACTAAATTAAATTAAAACGATACTTACTATAGTCAACTATCCAGCTCTAGAAATTCATAGACCGATTAACTCAAAATCGAAGAAAGTGAGTTTTAAATTAATCTACGATATCAAATGCGTCAGATGGCGCCACCTGCTTATCTATGCTTTTTTATAAAGAGGAACATTCTAGTAAAAATGTACATTTTTATTGCACCTATCGCTTTATACATTTACTCGCCTCTATCTACAAACCAAAAGCATTGTTGTTTTTGTGTTGTTTAATTAACCACCAACAAAATCTTTGTTAGTTTGTCATTATTTAGTAGTAAATGATTAACCAAAGGAAACTTTTGTAAACGGAGTGTTTATTTTTTAAGTTTTTTTAACTAAATCTCTAGCAATACACGAATTTGTTTCAATTTCCCGTACAGACACATGTATTTTTCTGGCATTTTTGTAATGTATAAAATGTAACATATTTGCAACACATCTGAATAATGTTTTTCGTATTTTTGTAATGCAGATCTGCGTTTCTTCCACTCAATAAATAAACTTCTAATAAGTTAATTTTTTTAGTTAGTAAATGCCATGATTTGATTATAATTTACCAAACGTACGCTTAATGCTGCTTGAAGCAAATAGTTAATTTGATTTGTTTCATTTCCAAGGCAGCTTGATTTAAGTCTTACTTATTTTTTAGTCATAAGGATAATAATTTATTTCAAAAATATTTTCTAGATACTGTTGTTGTTGAACAACTTTTTCACAAATATGCTGTATTATTCTTGCATACTTATAATTGACCAGTTTTTTTATTTTACTATTGCAAATATTATTACGTGATTAAACTCAGTTCTATTACTGCAAAGCTGTTGAAGTTAGAATTTAACATTTGCTGATTAAAATTAGCCTAGTTCCTATAGCTATTTCTGCTGATAATCTCGCTCTGAACCGAATAGCAATATTTAAGTCTTTACCAAAACACCCAAAAACCAGTAATAAAGTTTCGAATTTGAATAAAATTTGTTCAATAATTATCACGGAAACTTTTCTTGCCAAGAGTAGGTTTAACGATTTCCATCAAGATAACGATGACAGTAATGATTAATGTAAAAATGCTTTATATTCATATTATAATTCAGTTTTACCACATTGTAATTTATTGTAGACATTGTATTTTATCCTTTTTGTATATGTACATATGTACATTTGTGTGTATCGAGCAGATGGGAGATGACCACAAAGACCACTTGCTACAACCGCCACCAAAAAGTGTGATCGTTGTAGTCACGACCACAATTGCCACCATGACCATAAAGACCACCTACCAACTTAAACCACAACGGCTACTTATTTTGTCGACCATAACGGCTACCGTGACCACAATGGCCACTTGCATTTTTGATTATAACAGCCACCGTGACAACGGCTACCTATCTTCATGACTACAACGGCCACCGCGACCACAACGGCCACCGACGCCTGGTCAAAAATCGACTGCCAACGCCAGTTACAGCGACCCCTGTGACTGTAACGGCGATATTCAGATCAGGCGTCGGAGGCCGTTGTCGTTGTGGTAGCCGTTACGGTTGGTCCCAGTAAACACACGACGTCCCAGGGACGTTCGTTTTATGTCCAAATGATGTCTTTACATCTCGGGCTTTAAAACGGACCTCTTTAGGATGTCTTTAATAGGACGTCCTCAGGATGTCAATGAAGAACGTACGATGGGATGTCCTATGCGGAAAAACAAATTTGGGCGTTTGTCAATTCATATTTTTAATCTAATTAAAAAAAATTGAAACGGAGAATTTTCATAATAGGTACCTAATGCGAATGTTTATTTATGTATAATTACTTATCAAATCAAAGTAGAGCATTCATTATATATAAATATAAATTAATCAATGATATAAATATAGAACAGTTAAATAAATATTATCCACCCAGCAATTTCGGTCACTCTAGTTAATTTTTTTTTGATACAACAAATATTTTGAAGATGATGTGTGTAATTTACTTCAACCACACCGATAATCGGTTTTTGTACATAAACGAGACAAATGCAAACTTAGTGCGCGTGCCCACTTTCCTTCTTGTTCTCTGGTGCCTACTCAACACTTGTACGCTCCTTTTTTGCATACCTATGCGGTGAATTGAAAATATTTATTTTATGCAAAAAAAAAATTTTTTTACTCAAAAAATTATTGAAAAAATATTTTCTTTGTATTAAAGCGTTGACTGAAGAATTGTATAAAGACTCGCAACCTTATCGTAAAAATCGTAGTCACCGCAGGATCCGAGATATAGGGGGCGCCACCGTATATTTAGGATCCGAGATTTCAGTTCATTGCTAGAAGTTGTAGTGTTTGCATCGTATGTATACGCATCGAGCAGTGGCTACGCTTAGTCATACCGCTCTCTTTGCAGTTCAAAGGATGATGATTTAACAAACGATTTAAATAAATCGGGTTTACCCAAACATCTACCAAGAGATACCATTAATGATGGGAATTCGAGTTTATTTTTTATGTATTAGGGGACCAACTTGCGATGTATCGGTGTGCTACACCTAATAAAAAAAACTAAAACGCCGTTTCAAATTCACAATTTTATTGAAAATTGGTGTAATCTTTATTAGCAAATCAAGTTAAAAAGTTTTAATTGAACGGAAAACCGATTTGGTAATCCCTTTTGTAGTCACATTTTAAAGAATATTATCAACTGCAAAACACGATAAAACAGTTATATACATTTATAAACATAACAAAAATTCTGTTTTGCTTCTTGTGCAAGTATCAAATTACCGCCGGCGGTTTTGAATTTGTAATCTGCTATTTTAAATTATTGTTCACTTGGCGATTTGATTATTTACTTATGAGTTTTTTGTTTTTACATTTTTGTTGATTGCAGAATAATTATAGTTCCATAAAGCGATGTTCGATCGATTCCATTTTTAAATCAATTAATTAAAAAAAATTGGCTAGAAAAATCGATTGTAAAAATCGTTTTATTAGAGTACAAAAATCGATTTTTAATGATTTAGATCACCATTCCTACTTTATATTAGGCCTGGGTCGTCTATCGATATATCGATACGTATCGAAATGTCGATATTTCGATAGGTATCGATATTACGATACGTATACATATTCCGATACGTATCGATATTTCGATACGTATCGATATTTCGATACGTACTGATATCTCGATCGTAGCGATAGTCCGATCCATATCGATATTCCGATACGTATCGATACTTCGATATATCGATACGTATCGATATTCGATTCGATGTATCGTATCGCCCACCACTATTTATAATATAGAACTAAGTTATCGAATTTTATAAATGGAATCTCTTACCAAATCTTTTTTGAAAAAAAAGTATAAAATATTGTAAAGTAAATTAAAACAGCAGAGAAAAAACAAAACCAAACTCTGGCAAACGTATAGATTGAAGAAAAAAATTCAACTTGTCAAATTACATACCGTTTACTCAAAACATTTTATATCAGTCAACGGTATCTAGTAAATACAACAAACGATTATTTTGAAGAGTTATCATATTACTTTCCAAGCAGTCCAGTGTTATCTTTTTAGTTTGCGTTGAAAACAACAGTGTCGCGACTATCCAAGAGTGACGTTTGTAGGCAGCGGGGTGCAGAGAGCCACAAAAGTGAGATAGTAATACGGTACGATTTTTAACATGAGCCTTGCGAGTCTTTATACATTTCTTCAGTCAACGATTAAAGGTTTAAAAACGTGACGTTTCTCAAAACTTTTATCGTCGCGATTCACAATAATTTATCCAAAAATTCGCCCACTACCTGTCAACATGACCGATAAGGCACAAAATCGCTTATCTAAATAAGAAACTATAACGTTATCACGTTCTTGGTAACAGCGTCTTTGTTCATAGTTATGATTAGTGTGCGGATTTCTCGTATTGTACTACTGTTTCCATAATAGTTAGTTAGGTAGTTAAAAATACGTCTAAAAATAATTTTGTTTTCACCACATTCCTCTGATGAAACGTAAATGCGAAACGTATAAAAATTCTTAATGAATTTGCAAAACTGACGTATTTACAAATTTTTTTTTTGAAAACGATTACCTTTTTAACTGGTTATAATCGATCATCTTTTATGATTTAATCAATAATAGAATCGTCAAAAAAATCAATCAATAATTCTACAAAAGAAGTATCAATTTATCAATTCTTTAATTTAGAAAAATGTAAATTCTGACTACATAGAAATACCAAAATAAGTTTTTTGTATTAACTTATTTATCGACTCTACAGGACGATTACCATCTCTTATGTAGTTGCATTGTTTCAGGCGCCACCTAAAAAAATCAAAAAAAAAAATTAAAAAAAAGTATAAAGAACTTGCTAGGGAGGACCAAAGAACGACAGGATCGAGAAAATAAAAAAATGAAATAATCTCTAAATTTATTTTAATTGAATATAATTAGGATTATTATTTAAAAATATAGTTTTATGTAAATTTGTATTTTATTTGATAAAGATATTTTTATTAATTACGTCAAGTCGCAGAGGAGTACGTTAAGTCCTTACTGACTAAAAAAAACAATAGAAAAAACTACAAAGTAGATGTACTTTAACTGGAAATGGTACTCTTCTTCATAAAAATATAATATACTTATATAGTTGTAATTACGAGATATCGAGTAAATCATTGCTTAAAAGTCTATGAATTAAACAACAGAAAACGTATCTCGCCCAACACACGTTGCATTGAAAGTATCGATCGACATATTAGTTGCTATTTCTTTTCTCAATTCTTGTTTTTTACTTAACTGAGTCACACTCGAGCCACAGAGTACAATCTGTGCTGGAGCATTCGTAATTACTATATACCTATGCTACATACTATATATAAATATTTTTTCAATTCAATATGTAGAAAAGGGGAGAGATACTACCTCTTACATATCCTACAATTATCTAAAAGGGACGTCCCGTTGCGGATGCGTCCTATAAGGACATCGTAGGGATGCACACAGTTGTAACAAAAGAACGTGCCATGCATGTCCCCTAGAACGTACACAGAACCAAAATGGGATGACTTTATGACATTCAGTGATCTGCAACATCATGTCCCCGAGACGTCCTTGGAACATGTGTTTGTTAGGCTGTTATGGTCAAAAATGCAAGTGGCCGTTGTGGTCACGGTGGCCGTTGTGGTCGACAGAATAGGTGGCCGTTGTGGTCACGGCGGCCGTTGTGGTTAAAGTTGATAGGTGGCCGTTGTGGTCGCAATTACAACGACCACACTTCCAAAGGGGCGTTGTGGTCTAGACCCGAGCAGATTTGACACTTAGTTTTAGAATGGTTTTAGTAATGACAAATACTTTATTTATTTATTATATTTTCGATTTTATTATTGTTGAATAGAAGTAATTACGAGTACAACAAATGCAGTGCACGCCGCTTAATAGAATCTTGTCGGGACTTGGGATTTTTGATAGCAATAATCGAATGATAGCAATATCCAAAATTTAGCATAAACAAATAAAAGTTTATTGGTTATAAAGCAGTAAATACATACAGCGTATATCTGATTAACAGGTTGTTAATTTAGAAGATGAAATCATAGCATCAATAAAAGCAAAAAATGTCAAAATTTTTAAAACGTTTAAAAACACCAAAATTTTGAGCCTAATAAATAAAAAATTACTAACCTGTAACAATAAATAGTTTGTTGACGCCGTTAATAAAAAAAAACCAAAAAAAAGGTTGATGTTTCATTCGCTGTTCTAAAAACTACACATTGCTTCTTGGTAATTTGTTGATACTAAAAATAAATACAAAATAACGTTACCACATAAGATGTAGTTAAATGAAGTTGTTATTCTAAGAACGCATGATATGCTTTGCAAGTTAATTCTCCGTATATAGTTTAATGCAATGTTACGTAGGTCAGTCAAAATACTAAAATAAATAACACTGCAAAAATAAAGCTAAACAAGCAAAACAAGTATTTTTAGAGTACAATGATATAATTTTTCACTCTAAACAAGCGTATCCAAAGCGTATTGTAAAAATTCAGCTAAAAAATTCATGCATAACATGTTATTGTTCATGTGTATAGTAACGCACCCGAGATGAAAATTGATAACATAAACCGAAATTATCATTACTATAAACAGTGTTATTCTATGTAGTATTACCCGATTAATATTATCCATGATGCTAAGAAGCGGTGTGCACTGTATATATAATTAATACAAAAAATTTTTATTACAATACATCAAATTAATTTTTGTTCTATCCAATACGCAGTATTTTTTAAATGTTTTTTGTTTTATTTTGGTTAATAGTTATAACCTCAAGAGTAATCAAAAAAGGTTTTAAGACAGATCAGCTGTTCAATTTGTACTTGCACAACGTGTAATTATAGCAATTTAGCATTCAACTTACATTAATTATTTAATTAATAAATCACTACTTCATTGAAACGTATCTTTTTATGAGACTTGATATAATTATAATTGGATGCTCACATCCAACACATTGTGTGATAGAGGGAAATTTTTTTCCGCTAACAGTTTGATTATATTATATACATACATATAATTTGATTACTAGCAGTAGACATTTCATGTGTAATGTGTAAACATTCTTAAATTACTTGGTAAGGATCTAATATAATCTTGTTTATCAGTTCGACTTTTTTTGGAGCGTGAATCTTCGGCAATATCAGATTCTTTGAATACTTTACCTACTAACCCAAAAAAAAAACTTACCAAATGTTATACAAAGAAATTTAAATACATTGCTTTAAAACGTAAAAAGAATATGACGAGTAACAACGTAAAATGGATCCAAAACGTCGATGAAATTTATAAACAAATATTTGATGATTTTGAACAAAATTTTACTCAGGTAAATCTTGTGGTACGTAGGTATATTTTACAGGGTATTTTTATGTTTGGTAGCACAGTAAATACTTAACAATCATTTATTTTTTTTTTGGAGCCGGTTACTCTTTCAGAACTTAATTTTATTTTGAATACTTTATTTCCCGCGTTTTATTTGTATACACATGCTACATACTCGACATTTTCTACATCAAATGTGTAATGTAGAAAATTGTTATTTTCTACGCGTAGAAATTCAATTTTCTACATGATGTAGAATACGCGCCCATCACTGGTAGTGTGTTAATCGGTAGTGTGAGCGAACTTACTATTAAACACAGTTAAAAATAATATTACTACAGTTTAGCACAAAAAAAATGAAAGCGTGATGGTAGCTTGACCTAACCTAAGCATATACATATATAAACCTACAGGTTTGCTTTAACTTACAACTTGCAAAATAAGCTTATTGTGAGTTTGTCGTGTGATAACTAGAATGCTTAATTCAAGCTCGCATCCAGCTTGCACGCTTGCTAAGACAAGGTTGTTGTAAACTACAAAATAAGCTTGAAAGAAGCTTGCTGTTGATACATGCATTGATGTGAAGTGAATGCTTCTAAAAAGTACAATACACACAGCACATAAACTGCTTGTAAAAAATCCCATTTGCAGCTATTACGCATTTGTATAAGTTCTGTTTGTAAAAATACCAACAAAAAGTAAAGCTTGGCGCAATCAAAAAATAACCTCAATGGTAATAGTCAAAATTATTAAGTTAATGTTTTTTATAGTTATGCACGTTAAAAAACAAAAAAGCAATGCGCGATTCAAATTGTACCACACGGCTATTGTGACCAAAATCACGCTATTGCATCCATTTGGAGTCTCACCAAAGAAACATGTTCTGACAATTTTTCTCCATACTCAGTTTTGGTACTGTTTAAAGAACACATATTAATAGCTTTTAAACAAAAAAAAATATTTTGGCTGGAGCGACCGTTTTTGTTTTGGCATTGAAAAACATATAATTTCAAAATCGTGTGGCAAAAATTGTCCAAAAAAATGTTCTACAAACATTCAAGAAGATAGGCGATTAAATATTAACAGAGAATTTTGGTGTTTAAATCGAGAAGAACAAAGACTTTTTATGTTGAGTAGCACTTCAAAACGCCCAGTAAAAAGGAAAACTACACAAAGTGCGACCTCACGACGACAAAACACAATTTGCTACTCTTTAAAAGACAACCAAGGATCGCAATATGAAGTATGCAAAGTTTTTTTTCTAACTACATTGGAATTTCACCCAACAAATGATAAGCCTCTTAGGACGATATTAAAAGAACCAAGTGCACTGAAACCAATAAAAGATAAACGCGGAGGATCAACAAAAAAGTTTGAGAGAGAAGTCATAGTTAATCACATTAAGAATTTCAATCCAACAATCTCACATTACAGAAGAGCACACGCACCAAATCGACTATATCTTCCAAGCGATATAAGTATTCAGCTTATGTATAATGATTTTCAAGAAAAGCATCCAGATATTAAATTTTCTTACTATCTTTATCGTGAGGTCGTTAGCAGCATGAATATATCCTATGCAAAGTTAGAACATGAAGAATGTTATGACTGTGAGCAATTTGACTTGCACCTTAAAGAGTCCGGGCATAAAAAGGTTGAAAGTGCTTGTGAAACATGCACGAAAATTGTTATACACGTCAAGAAATATAAAGAAGCCAGAGAATGCTATAAAAATGATGCAAAAATGTCGGGTTACGAACAAAGAACTGACCATCATATATATTCTGCAGATTTACAAAAGGTAATTTTTGGTTTGATCTTTGTATTACATTTATCTCCTGGTTTTTTACACTATTAGTTTGTACGTACTACTTAAAAACTCCTATGTAAGTGCTACTTAGGTACTATGTAGTGCTTTTTTATATTTTTTTTACAATTCTTTTATGATGACAAAATAAACTGTACGTGTAACGAACTTGATGGAAGTAGTCATACAATTCATGCTATCTTTATCGAATTTCTCTTATGCTTTTTTATTTACTTTTCAGGTTATAATGTTGCCTCGTTGTGACTCATTTAAGGAAGTTATATTTACGCCGAGGATTATTGCTTTTAATGGAAGTTTCGTCCCAATTGGACAAAAAAGTTCAAGACCATCATTTGCGGCAATATGGTACGACGTAATATCTGGGCGTTCTAAAATTGACATAATTAGCGCATTTTATGTTTTTATTTTGTCAGTAAGAGATTCTATTCATGTAACAATATGGCTGGATAATTGTGCAGCGCAGAATAAGAATTATGCGCTTTACTCATTTTTCATTTTTATAATCAATTCAGAAGAAGTTAATATGAAAACAATAACCCTAAAATATTTTGAAAGCGGACATACATTTATGTCAGTCGATTCATTTTATCATAGAGTGGAATGTTCCTTGAAAAGGAAGGGGAAAGTCTATGATTTCAAAGATTTTTATGATGCAGTAAAAACCTCTGGTCCTAACGTTAATGTTACGGAGTTAAAACTATCTGATTTTTATGAATGGAAGGATCATACATCACAATACAAATTAAGTAAAATTGTACCTCGTCCTTATTTAGCAGATATGGTTGAAGTCAGGCTTGAGAGGGGAAAAAGAACTTTAATATACAAAACTGATTTCCAGGGAGATGAGATAAATTTAAACTTTTTATTAGCGAAATATTATAAAATGGGCATAGAAAAACCACTCTCCAAAGTTCTCCCCAAAGGGATTCAACCAGACAGAAAATCTGCTCTTATTAAATGTTTATCAAGAATTATACCAAGTACTAAAATGACCTTCTGGAAAGATCTACCTTTGGTGACGAATGCAGAAAACTCAATTATTGATGGTGATAGTGACTAAATGTATTTAAGTTAGTCTTAATTATTTTATATAATAGGTAATAAGTAGGTATATAATATGTAATAAGTAGGTATATAATATGTAATAAGTAGGTATATAATACGTTTTTTTGTGTTAAATGTTTGTTAAAATTACTATCATAGGCCTTCATGTAATAAATGTGTTTATTCTAAATGGTAAACTTATTTTTCAATAGATACGCCAATATGGTCTAACAAATGTTTAATATTAGTTTACAGACTTTAGTTAAAAAGGCCGTATCTAACAAAAGTCCCAAAACTCTTAAGATTTTAAATAATGTATTTGTCAAATAAAATTTAGTTTCAAAACCTACCAAACCTGCCGTTGTTAAAAATCAAATATCACTAAATTCCTTGATGGCATACGAATTAGTATAAAACCTCTTTTTTCTCAAGAAGTTCGAAAAGTCAGATACGCCCTTTTGAGTTAACACGGCAGTATTGTAATTGTAACTAATAATATATTTATGAACAATAACTTTTAAAACGTTTAATTTAAATAGATTTTAAAAAAGAACTTTTCTGGAAACTTATGTGTAGAATAACATAGGATGATCAAAATAATATTGTTCGATTTAGAAATGGAGTTTTTATAATTGTTAGATGTTGCAAGTTAAACGTGTTGTTTTTTGTCAAAAAAGAAAACCATTTTATTCAAAGTAATATTTATAAACAATGCTTTTTGGACAAGCATGTGCATTTTTAGTTTTTTAGTGTCATTAATTTAATTGATTCTAATATCTCGATAACCTCAAAAATACAAATATTAATTTTTTTTGTAGAAAATGCTTAGATTTAGATAAAGGACAACCTTATAAAACTTTGCTTGATTTTTTAGGTAGATTACAAAAATGTAAAAATATAAAAAACTTTACAATTAAAATAAAGTAGTTCTACAGTGCTTTTGGTATAACTGAAAGCGTCACAACATTCCAATTATTTTACTTTAATAGATCATATCATTACATATGTGTACTAACTTTGAAGTAAATACATTTAGTCATTCTCTATAACCGCTAACCTTACAGTTTTGTAAATCACCCTGTATACTAATAACGTACTATACCTTATTTAAAAACTATGAGGAGCGATTGCAAAAGATTCATTTACACTGCTAAAAGTCACCAGTTAAATAACTAAATAATTTGAGGCGGTAAATTCGAAAGTAGTATGCTTCCATAATTTTAATAATTACATATACGTCTAAAAAACTTCTTTGTAGTAACTAGAGTTAAAAATTAAATTGCTATAGCTAATGTAAATCATAATACCAGTAATAAAATTACACGAATCATAAAATTTTGTATCACAAATAATGAGTACTACGAACATAAATAAACCACTACACTGCCCAATCACCCAGAATAAGAAATACAATTTTAAATACATTAAAATGTAAGCAAACACATATAAACTATTCAACTAAACAAACAACAGTATTTGTGGCTTTGTAAAAAAGGCTGCAATTTGGCCAATAGAATTGCAAGAATTAAGCGCCATAAATTTAAATCGCTCCTTGTAGTTATTAAATGAAGTATAGGTGTTGAGAAACCAATGCTGAACTCAAACAATTAGCACATCTGAAACTACAAATTTAAACAAAATATAACAAAAAAATAATAATAAGTTTTGATGTTAATACACTTTTTTTATATTACAAATTAAGTAAGGTTTTGATTACGTTATACTATATAGTATATAACTTTAAATATTAAAAATTGACTGTTTTTTAAAATAAAAATAAGTATAAGTATTATTTAAATTCATTTTGTAATGAGGCACTTCTTATTATTCTTATTTAGTAACAATTGCTACGCAATACCTTTCAATTGTAATTTTTGACCATAAGAAACCCTGCATATATCGCTTTATACACAATTTTACAGACGAGTGTTTGATAAACCTTAATTTGTTTGAAAATTTTTGATAATCGGGCCTTGACTCTCGATGGAATAAAACAGCGTTTGAACCAATATTTCAAGTCAGTAATTCCGTGTAAATAACGGTTTTAAAATCAGTGTTGTATAAACATTTTAACAATAACAAATAAACGATTTTTCCTTAAGTATACTACAATTGAAAAAAGGTGTTTGTTGTTTGACAGTGTCTTGGTATAAATAATTAAAAACATATAACTTAAACATATGGTTTTTTAGAACTAACATATTGCAGAAACTAACGTTCAACGTTTTTATTAGCATTACGATTTTAAATTTTGACGTCTAATTATGGTCTCTTAGTTTTGGAACAATTATTTATCATTAGTAAACAAGGTTGTAGTATCGGTAATTACTTCAAAACTTACAATTAGATTTTATTTTAAATGATTATGCATCATGCAAAATCATTAAATACACGCAAGTATAACAATCAGCAATTATACTGTGACTTGCAATATATGTTACTTAAAAGCAGTATTCAGCAAATGTTAACTCAAAATGTATAAATTTATTGTTGTGTTTGTAATAATATCAAGTGTTTTTAGTGTTAGTGTATACTGCGCTAACATCTTAGGAGTATTCTTTGTTCCATCAATAAGTCATCAAGTAGTTTTCCAACCGGTATGGAAAGAACTTTCTTTACGTGGACATCAAGTAACAGTATTAACACCAAATCCGTTAAACAATCCAACGCTAACAAATTTAACTGAAATAGATTTAAGCTTTACATATGATACTATTAGAAAAGCGAACCTACAAAATGTTGTTAATAAAGATCTATCTTTGACGAAGGTCAGTGAAGGGATGATTAAAATATTAACTACTATTGTAGAAGAAGAATTAATGCATAAATCGGTACAAGCTTTTCTGCAAGACAAAAGTAAAAAGTTTGATCTTGTAATAGTGGAGTTTCTGCTTCCTGTATTTACTGCACTAAGCGTAAAGTATAATTGCCCGTTAATTGGTATGACGTCGTTAGGGGCATTAACAATTGGACATGATACAGTAGGAAATCCATCACATCCTGTTTTAAATCCAGATATTTTACTGCCATTTACTGGGCCAATGTCGTTTAATGAAAGACTTTATAGTGCATACTTTTCTATATGGATCAGATATTATTATCATTATTATGTTTTGCCAGAACAAGATAAACTTGCTAGACAATATATAAGTAACGATATGCCATACTTAGGTGAAGTCGAAAAGAACATGAGCCTATTGTTTTTAAATGTAAATCCAATTATTCATCCAATTAGACCTAACGTTCCCGCTGTGATTGAATTAAGAAAAATACATCTTCAAGCTCAAAAACCGTTACCAAACGTAAGTCAATGATGAATAACATTAGTTCTATAATAAACCACTACTAATTTTTAATTTAGTAAATAATTATTAGTAATGTATTAACAATTCATACAAATGACGACTTAAATTTTAATGATCTAACATATTTTCCTACTTTTTTTATTTAGATGCTAATGTTATAGTATTTTAATTTTATTTAAAGTAATTTAGTAAGTTTTTACTTTATTTTTTATTTTTTATAAATTTTTTTATATTTTTTATACGCAAATTTTTTGGATATTATTATAATGACGACGAAGTTAATTTGTACTTTGTGCTGTTTAACTTATTTGACTACATTTAGACACGTATTTGCTGTTTTTTGATTAAAAGAATGTACCACATTCCTATAAGATTTGATAATATTGTAAGAAAACGTCCTATTTAAAAAATCTTTTGATTTATGTCTCACTTTTATACTACACCTTCACAAGCTTGTGTTTTCTCGCGCTACATATACTAAAACTATTAATAATAATTACTTTTATACTTTTTAGGATCTTAAAGAATATTTGGATAATGAAATTAAAGGTGTGGTGTATTTTAGTTTAGGATCAAATGTAAGAAGTGCTAATTTGTCTATGCAATTACGAGAAAAAATTATACAATCGTTATCTGAATTACCATATGCAGTATTGTGGAAATGGGAAGAAGATAAATTACCAAACCAGCCTAAAAACGTAATTACACGTAAATGGTTTCCTCAACAAGACGTTTTAAGTAAGTTACAGTTGCTTATATTTTGTTTGTATCTACATACATGATTGTTGGTTTTCCAGGGCATCCAAATATAAAAGTATTTGTAACGCAAGGTGGTCTACAATCAATGGAAGAATCTATTAATGGTGGAGTACCATTAGTGGGAATGCCATTTTTTGGAGATCAACCACTTAATGTTAGAAAAATGGTTAATTTGGGAATTGCAAAAGCAATAGACACTGAAACAATGACTGTTGAAATGTTAAAGGAATCAATAATAGAAGTTGCAGAGAATCCTAAGTAAGATACTTTAATATATTAAAATAATTTAATGTTTTTTATTGTAGATACCGAGAAAGAGTGAAAGAGATTGCAACACTGATTGGTGATATACCTCTATCTGGATTAGATACAGCGATATGGTGGATAGAATATGTGTTAAGGCATAAAGGTGCTAAACATTTAAAAAGTCCTGCGGTAGATTTACCTTTGTATCAGTATTATTTATTAGATGTTATTGGATTTGTTTTTATTGTTACCATACTTGGTTTAGCTACTGTTTTTAAAATAGTTAGTTTTTTAATTACAAATAACACAAAAAACATTAAATTAAAACATAATTAATATAGAAATTACATACATTATTACACAAATAATTGTTTTTTTTAATAGCATTAATTATTTTATGTTAGATGGTATATAAAAACACGCGACATTTATAAAAAAAAGTATAAAGGCAAATAGGTAATCAATATTAAAATATTTTTTATTATAAAAATGAAAAACTAGAAAAAATTATTTATGACGCAAAGCTGGTGTTTTTGTTTTATAGAATTACCACCAAAGAGCCTCGTTCCATATAAAAATTTACTTTGATGGCTTATCAAAATCACTTCAAACTGCATAGTAGTGCAATGTATTCTTATAGCTTAAAGTCAATACAGAGAAATAATTCTTTTGATACAAATATGTCGTAAGTAACTTTTCCAATACTAATCTTATATTTAAAATTCTTAATTAAACTTTGTAACACAAGCGAAACAGCAAATTCTTATTTCTGTGTTAGTATTGGTGATTTTATCTGGCCGGTAATTTGTTCGTATGTAACTCCTAAATTATATTAAGTCGCTGAGTAGTTATTTATTTGTGAATAATCTGTTGCTTGTCTTACAATGGCATATTTTAGGAGACTACTTCCTAACTTAAAATACAACACTTATATATATATATATATATTAGGGTAACATCCGCCATGGTTTAAACTGCAACCATATGTTCCTACAAAGGATCATTCGTAACATCGAAAAAACGTACCGAAGATACATTGATGAACGAGGTTTAGGCCGCGGTCGCTACATGGCTCTTATATTTATGCAAAATAAACCTTTACTTTCTTATGCGATAGAACATATCAAAAATGTTTATCCTCGCTGTTTATAAAAAAGTTTACCAGGATGTCAATGATGAGGTGTGCGAACATACCGAAGATGCATGGATGAGCGATCTTAGGTCGCGATGGCGGTGGCTACCTTGATGTCACATCTATGTAAAACAAACCTTTACTTTCTTATGAGATCGCATATAACAAAGATGTCACCGTTTACCTCGAAGTCTAGAGCGTCGTCGATGCCAAAACCCAATAGTTTGTTTTCTATCTCGATATAACTTTAGCATCGAGGTAATTTGCAAGCGCATCGGTCCACTTAAAACTACGTGGTATTTACTTACTTAATAAAGAAAACAAATTTAGAAGCGCAGCAACGTGCAAAGGTTGTTGCGTTTTTTTGTATATGAACATATTAATAAACATTTGACAAACATGATAAGACATCAAGTCTTTATCTAAGGTAATCGACAGACAAATTTTACAGAAAGCAATTAATGTCAGTTGTTATCCATTACAATCGTGTGACTAAGTAAACTTTTAATAAGTATTTGTGTAGAACATATTTAATAATATTTGCAAGAATTAAATAAACATTGAAATGGTCGTAGTATTTTGGTTAGTAATTAATTAAGTTAAGTGTTTTCAATGATACATTTAATTATTTTTGGAAGTAATATTATTTTAAAAAAATTATTATTTATTATGTTTACGTTCAATTAAGTTTAATCCTTTAAATTTATTACTAAAAATAATATTGCAAAATTAAAATACGTTAAATTTCACTATAGACTTCTTAGTGTCGCCGAATCACATCCCTATGGGCATCGATGTAATGCGACTGCCAGGGGGTATACACAAAATGTAAATAAAATGTATAACATGTTGCCGCTATCGACATCTAGACGCTGTCCAATTAACTAATTTAAGGACGGGGTATACTCAATTTTATTCATTTCTTCAAATGGCAATAAATGTGTTATTTATTGGTCTATTAAAGTTCTTTTTTTTACAATCACAACAGAATTGAGTTGTAATAAACATTTTTCAAAACAAAAATTAGACAAAAACATAAATGTTTGTAGATTTTAACTAATATTGTTGTTTATTTAACTTGAACTGAAGACAGTATTAATAAGTGATAATGTGTCTAAAAGTTAAATAAATGTATTAATTATAATTAATTAGGTGACGTGATAATATCAAAAACATATTCAGGATTTTAATAAAAATCTTTCTAATTTGAATATTTTTCGACAGGGTATATTTTATACTTGATGATTGCCTAGATTAACTTAATTTTCATAATTTCTAATATCACCTATATTCGTAACCAGATACATAAAGAATTGAGTAGGATATACGTTGCTGCTATTTTATATCTTTGTATGCAATTGTTCGAACCGGTCTCGGAGCAGATACACCTTAAAATCATTTGCCGCAAATTGACTCCGTTTTACTAATTTTAGTTTGCACTGGTGGACATTACATCCTTTTTTCAGTTGATGTCGTTTGACAAACGTTTGTAGTCCAATCTTAACTATAGTAATTTTTTTTTATATTCTAACATCCGAGATGAGTGACATACTGTTAGAACCATTTTTGACTTCTACATGTAAGACTGATAGTTCGGCAGCTACTGCTAATGTTGTGGCTGGTTCTCTTAATACTTTTTTAATTCCTTCTTCTACAACTACTCCCGAGTGTGTGCACTGTTGTCCTAAAACTGAGAAACTTTACGTTTACGGATTTAGCTGCTTTATTTCGTTTTTCGGTAATACAGCTATTATTATTATAGAAAAAGATGTATAAAACAAAAAAATGAATTATTTATTTATTTTTATCAAATTGAAAAGAACAACGCAAAAACTAGAGGCCACACAATAAAACACAATTACAAATAGATACTGCATTACAGGTATGTACACTGCTTCAAAAAAGTAATCAGACACTTTTAAGCGCGACCTGCAAGGTAGACAACTTACGTTATAACAGAACGGCTAGTTAAATTTGACAACAATGGAATTGTAGACATTACTCGCAGCCATATTACGAGGTTACTAACCATTCTTTATAAGCACCGCCTCAAGCGTTCAAGGAACGTGTTTTTTTTTGCTGCAAATATGTATTTAAATCATACCATAAAAATTTTTTTTCGCCAAATTATCTATTTATGTATTTATGTTCTCTGCTCAAGTTTTAAATAAATGCCATAGCTCTTAATTAAAAAATTAAAAAAGTCATTTATAATTTGATTTATAATTAAAATAAATTAAAAAAGGTTCTATTAATAGCTCGAATAAATAACTGCATGCCCAAATATAAAATGGCTGTTTTAATTAGCCTAAATTTTTAATATTTTTGGATTAAATTAAAGTCAACATTTCGATTTACTTTGTAAAAGAAGTATCATCATTATTTCAACGTAATTAGTGATTGAACAATTGTAATCTTACATTCCCATTACAAATCAACTTTGCTGATTTAACCCAATTTATGGATGATATCGAACCTACTAGTTTAAGTATTAGACAAAATGTATGCGTAACTCAAATTTACTTATCTGTGCCTGTAGAGATTAATTTTCAGGCGGTTTTTGTAAAATCTTATTTGTATTATAACAAAAACTATATTTAATTGTGTTTTACAGTTGTATTTGAACGTCCTGTGTCCTTAAAGAGTTACCTCACGCGAAATATTAGGTTTTCTTATCTTTTCTTTTTCTTCAAGTAATTCAAATTAACTTCAATTAAGTATAATGTTAAATGTGTGATCTGTTTACATTGCTTGTTATTTTTTTAAATTTGAATATAAGAAAATTGACAAAATTTAAAAAATGGAACTTTTATTAAATATAATAGGAATAAGGTTTTACATATTACAAAAAATGTTTTCAAACATTGTTATCTGTTTTCTTGAACACTAACCCATTCTATGATTATTTTTCTCTTGAACCGAGAACGTGAGTTTATAGACCCCACACAACTAACATGATTTTTTTACATTTTTGCGTTTTGAAAATTTTTTTTTTCTTAAATTTTATTTATATTTATACACCATGTAAAGTACGCAATGGCAAACAAAAATTATTGGGCCAATGGAAAGTATAAAAATTTTTACTTGGGGCTAAAAATGTTTAATAAAAATTTAAAAACAAACTAAAAAAATGCCAAAATTTTAAGCGTTGTTCTATACTATTAGAAACAAATTTATGTGTCGCAATAGTTGCTCCATCAAATTTCGACGTAATGCAGAGATTCTAAGTATACGGGGCAGTTCTTTTAACGCAATAGTTACAAAACATTACTAATTTATAGTTTTTAAACTGTTTTTAAATTTATATTATTATATACATTTTTTTAACTTTTACTTATTATTTTTCCTTTTTTGACAATGTTAATAAATCTATATAGGGTGCAAAACATTATAGTTGGCAAACATAAGAAATTTTGCAATAATTTGGATTTGGTGCATTACATCTCAATTATTTTGGAAAACCTAGGATTGTTGATTATAAAACTAGTATAATTACTTACTAAGCCAAAATTTAAAAATGTTTTTCTAATTTTGTTACTAGTACTTAGCGTATTGAAAACAAAATCAAAGATTGAATTAAAATGTTAGAAGAAAAAATACAGAAATTCTCATCAAATTACGCTTAAAGCAGTGTTTCCAGAGACCCGAAACCCCATTTTTCTGGTGGGGTATTCCATACCCCCAGTAATGCTCCCTTTTGCTCAAGGCTTCGCCATTACTAAGTAGGGTATATAAAGAGATTACTTAAAATTAATTTTGTAATATATATAATATTTCGTGTTGTTTTGTGTGTCAATATTGTACAAAATGCCACGTTTTCCTGAACAAGCAGAGTTATTACTAGAAGCTAAAGGAAAGATTATTGCATTACGAGAATGTGGATTTTCTATTCGAGTAATTGTTGCACGTATAGGTTTAACGGTAAGATGATTTTTTATTTTGCTTTTGATAATATTCTTTAATATTAGCAGTCTTTTCAATTTTAAACATGGGTATATATACCTATTTTATTGGTATTATATGATGTATGGTTCAATTATTTACCTACATCACAAAAAATTGATGAAATGAAATTATAAAAATTTCACATATCAAGTGGGTATCAAGTTTTTTACGTTCCTCAACTTAGCAATACAAAGTTAGCAAAATTAAGTAAAACATAATTCGGAATTTGTTACTAATTTCTTGCGAAAGAAAAAACTTGTGGTTTTCTTATTTTTTTAATTATGCATTGAACTTGAGGGAAATTAGTAGTACACCCATCGACCTGGCAACAACGGAAAGCTATGCTTCCCTCTGGACGAGTAATCGCAGGCAAAGTGTACACAACATTGTAAGAGATAGAAATAGTATTAGTCAACAAACGGTACGCACTACTTGTCAAACGACAATTGTATTTGTTTACTTTTACATATTTCTATTTCAAGCTAAATATACATTGTATTTATATTTCATGTTTAAAGTTTGATTCAATTCATTGTACTATCTAAGTACTTCAAATAATGCTGCTAGAACCGATTCTAAAATTTGAGGTTATAAGTATGTCAACATAAATTGACAAGTAGTGCGTACCATAACAATAAACAAATGTACTTCCTTTTCTACATGTTTGAGACAAACAAACACATTGCAAAAGTATACAGATTACTCGTCCAGAGGGAAGCGTAGCTTTCCGATGTTGCCAGGTCGATGAGTACACCATTCTAAACAGTGTTTTAATAAATAATTAAATGTAAAAGAAAAAAGCTGATAGCTTTATTATTATTGACACACATTTTAAACAGGAAATAAATTCATTAAAGCAGTTTTTAGAATGGTGTACTGCTAACTTGCCTCAAGTTAGCCGAAAAACGCATAACTAAAAAAGTAAGAATGATACAATTTTTTTTCTTTTGCAACAAATTCCTAACTATATTTTATTTGATTCTGCTAACATTGTACTGCTAACTTAAAAGACGTAACTCTTTCACTTAAATTAATAACATTACTTTATCGGTGTCTTTCAGTAAACGTAAACCTTTTTGCGCAGTTTTAATTAACTATTGTTTATTTTATTAGAAAAGCGTGGTCCATTGTTGGATTAAACGCGAAGAACAAGACGCGGAAAATGATCATCTTGTGCAGACCGCCATCTTTCTTATCCAGAGTTGAAAAAAACAACATTAGCCAAGATGCTTGTTTGACTCCATTCACAACGTCCGCCACAATTCGCGAAAGACTACAGCTACAATGCAGTTTGCAAACAATAAGGAATACTTTAAAAGCTGAAGGAATAATCTGCTATTGACCTATAAAAAAACCTGTAATAACTGAAGAAAATGTCTACCGGAGATTGCAGTTTTAAGAACATTTAAATTTTGATTGGAAAAGTGTTGTTCTTTCAGATAAAAAAACTTTCTGCACTTCCCAAGATAGTAAAAAAGTTCTTTAGAGGCCACGTAATTCTAGATGTGAATCAAAACATGTGCAACCCAACAAAATATGTGGGAGAAGTAGTGCTGCGTACTGGGGATAAACGAGTGATGCTGGCCCAGGGTAATTAACACGTGTCGACGGACGGTTAACTGCTCAAACTTACCTGACGATTTTGGAAGACGTTATGTTGCCCTCCGTACGAGCAGTTTATCCCGAAGGACCAATTTGGTTTATTCGGGATAATTCTCCTATACATACGGCAGCCATAGTTCAAGAATAGTTTGTACAACATCTAGAAGTGCAAAGAATCCTTTGGCCACCTAAGTCACCGGATTTGAACGCTATAGAGAATTTGTGGGCGGCGGCCGTGTGTGGGTGGAACGACGAACTGAACAATAACATAAAAATACAAAATATAAACAACTTGCATTGCCATAGTAATACCGCGTAGGAAAGATTTTGAGGAGCTAATTTATGTGCCATTTAATTGTCTACGCGAATGTATGAGCAATACGGGATATTACACCCATTACTAGCATGTGAAATACAAATATTTAAATAAAATAATAAATACTTTTTTAATCATGTTTTTTATTACGATTTTTTGTATCTAGTTTTGTTCTTGTAATATAAATAGTGTTCATGTATAATTTATAATGAAATCTAAAGTATTATTTCTCTTAAAATGTAGTAGGTACTATAACAATCCAAAACATAAAAAAACGCAAACTAAGAAATGGCAAAGTTCAGTTCATTACTATTCAATTTATATTCTCTCGAAATAGTTAATACTTAAATTTAATGTTACGAAGAGAAAGCGGAAAAATGCATTTCTCATTTTGTGATTTTTAGATTTACAAAATACATATGTATTTTCAAATTTTATTTGGAATTTTTTTAGCGTTCTGTATGAGAAATTAGACTTGATTTTATGAAGGGAGATATGTATCCTTTAATTTTTCATATGAATAATTGAAAAGGAGTAATAAGAATTTATACTGCAATTGTTCGACCACTAATTACGTTTCAATGGTGATTCTTTACAAAGCAAATCGAAATGTTGACTTTAATTTAATCTAGATATATTAAGACTTTTAGGCTAATTAGTACAGTAGTTTCATATTTGAGCATACAGTCTATCATTATTCGAGCTACGGATAGAACTTATTTAATCATAAATAACAATTAAAATTTTTTGATTACTTAAGCAGAGAACATAAATAAATAGAAAACTCGGCGAAGAAGAATTTAAAACTTTCAGGTATAATTTAGATAAATATTTGCAGGTAAGAATCATGTTCTTTGAACGCTTGAGGCAGTACTTATGAAGAATGGTTAGTAACCTCGTAATATCGCTGTAAGTAATGTCTACAATGCCAATGTTGTCAAATTTAAGTAGGCGTTTTGTTATAACGTAAGTTTAGTTGCCTACCTTGCAGGTCGCGCTTAAAAGTGCCCCATTACTTTTTTGAGGCAGTGTACGTCGGTACAAAGCCACTCTTTATGCGTTAAAAAAATTATTTAAAAAAGAATTAAAGGTTGTACAGTACTCAATAGGTATGAATTACTTAATCTATCGCTAAGTACTGTTGGTTGCATACATAAATGAATATCTAAAATAAACATGTTTAAACTAATTCAAATATTTTGTTGCTATTTTCAATACTACATGCAAATGTATAAGCACGTTAGAACCCTTTCAAAGCGGGATACGTATAATTTAAATATTTCCTTATTAATTAATTGATTACACGAGTTTTATATTATTATTTATAATATAATTCATAGTTTAATGATAAAATCGAAAAAAATTTAATCAAAAAAAATTTGGATTTTATCTATCTATTGAAGAACATGTTTCGGGTTCCTGTACGTACCATCTTGGAGTAGTACCGTTAGAGTTTTCTTCCTTACTTGTTGAGATGTGTCGGTACCTTTCCTACCAGCTTTTGTGCTATCTGATAAAGTAAACTTTTCGCCGTGTGTGACCATGTTGGTAAGGTGTACATTATAGTCGGCCGTATTGCCATCTCGTAGACTAGCAGCTTGTTGTCTACACTGTTCTTTCCCATAATCGAGTATAGCTTAGGTGTAATTGCTGATGCTTTCTCTACAACGTTGTGGATATGCTTTTTCGATGGCAGGCACTTATCCAGATTGAAGCCAAGATATTTTCTTTTGTCTTTAATTAAATATTTTACTTTATCAGTTTTATTTGAGAATTATTTTGTTGAGGGAATGTTGATTTTATGTAATTTGATTTTACTTACAGTTGTAGTTACAGTTTTAATAAATTTACTAAAAGAATCTATTTTAGTTTCTAATCATAAACGTTGTAAAGTTAATTAGGCAGCGTATAGATGGCAAAAAATCGCAGCTTTATACGACCGCGACCTAAACATCGACCTGAATCGCGACGTAAACAGCGATCGCGCTCATTCTCATTCATGTATCTTTAATATCTTTACATTATCTTTCATTTTTGCAAACATTATTAAATATGTTCTATACAAATACCTACTAAAAGTTTACTAAAAGTCATACGAACCTAATGGATAAGAACCGACATTAATTGTTTTCTGTGAAATATGTATGTTTGATTACGCTAGGTGTTTATCAAATGTTTATGATTACATTTATAGAAAAAACCACAACAATCTTTGCACGTTGCTTTGTTCCAATATTTGTTTTCTTTAATGAGTAAGTAAATGCTACGTGGTGTAAAGTGGACCAAAACACTTGCAAGTTACCTCTATAATATTTGGTTTCAGCATCGACATCGATTTAGACTACGAGGTACATGGTGAAAAAAGCATCTTTTGTATGTGCGGTCTTATAATAAAGTAAATGTTTGTTGTACATAGATTTGTCATCGAGATAGCGACCTAACCCTTGTTTATCTATGTATCAATGGTATGTTCAGACACCTTGATATTTACATCTCCATAAACATCATAGTATGCAGCGAAGATAAACATCTTCTGTATCTTCAATCCTATAAGAAAGTAAAAGTAATTTGTAATTAACAAATTTATATATTTACGCAGCAGAATTTTGTTTAAATCGTGTACTACATGTATATAAAGCGTTCAGCTTCTTGTTTAATAACTTTTTGATTCTAACTTCTTTCTTGCAGTGTATATAAAGTTAAACTTTTCACTATTATATTTGGTATTTAGTGCAATTACAAATACTATGTAAAATTCGTTAGATTTTTCCAGAGTCTCAAATATTTTGCCAACAATCTGATTCTTCTGTGGACAGATATGCCAAGCCGTTTTCTAATGACTCAATTATTATAATTAATCTCTTTTGAATAAATACAGCTTTTATAATTTTTCTTGCTAAAATGCTAAAAATGATGAGTTACACAATAATCACAAGCTTCCTCAATATCTACATCATTCTTTTGAAAATGCAGATTTACTAAATTCTCTTTATACAAAATAAGTTTCACTATTATTAAATATAAATAATTTGAGTCGTCATGCAACATTTCATTTAAAATTCTGGCTTTGTAATATTTTGCTGCTTTAATAACCAAATCAAAATGTGTTTTTAATTCAAACCAATGCATTAGAATTCTGTTGACCACGTTGTATCTAGCTAACCATCTACTAGTTGATAACTGAACAAATTGATGATAGATTTTGTTGGTGTTATAGTTTAAAAAATATAATATTTTCTTATAATCAAAACGTCGTTGAGCACTGTTACTAAGCCAATTGTAAATTTCTTTGCAAAGAAAATCAATATTTCAAGGTAAAACTTCAGAGGCTTTCGATTATTTAAAGAGTGGCAAACACAACGAACCAATTCTAGATGTGGTGTTTCTGCTTCAATAAAACAAAAAGAGAATAATTTGTACCACACAGATTACTACCTTCATCTGTACCAAGACCTATTAAATTTGACATATCTTAATTTAATTTCTTTCAAATATTCATAAACATAATTAAAACAAGCACTCGCAGTAGAATTTTCCACAAGTATAATTCCTAAAAATTCGGTTTTAATCCTAATGTCACTTACGATAAGATACTTAATGCAAAGACAGATATACTTCATAACAATTACATCAGTAGACTTATGGACACGAAAGACTGTTTAGCACTCTTTGCATTTTGCTTCATTTAAATCCCCAGATTCGGCCTCAATTAACTAAGCTAAGACATAACCCGTGACATAACATTAAATATTTGTGGTTTATTTGTACATGGGCAGAGAAACTCTAAAATCTTGGGGTATGTTATAGCCACATTAAAACTGTAGTACCAGTGGTGTAGTCATAAATCTCATAAATAAAATTCGAGAAAAATATTTACTTACAGCCAAAGTTAAGCGCTAAGCGCCATTTTGAATTATGGTGCGTCAACATAAAGTTTAAAATCGCCAAATCTGGCAACACTGTTGAGAGAACACGCAGTGTATGTGAAGACCAAAACGACCGTCGTTATTGATCATTTAAATAGTCCTTTCCAAAATTACTTTGTCGAACCGTTCCAATGACATCATGCTTTCGAACATTACAATTTTGTTGCTGTTAACACTTTTTGTATCATAGTCTTATGTGTGTTTTAAAAACGACTTATTAAATCTATAAATCATGTAGTTAAACTTTTATTTACTCAAAAATGGTAATACATTACTCGTCATTAAAAAAAATGTATTAAGAAGAAAAAAAATTCTTATTGTTTTGATAGTTATACAATAACACAACTAAAATAATTTTTTAAAATGTAGTTAAAAACAAAATGTGAACACTTTTTACAGTATTTTTGTTAAATATTTCAAAATTTTTTGTTGTTATTACATAACCAACAAGGCTTTCTAACAAATAATGGCCTGATGCAGTGTACACGTATGTCGCACAAAACGTAGCCATACTCTAAAATGGTGTTTTTACCCCTCTTCAAGAGAAGCACTTTAAACAATTGTGAGTTACTTACAGAGATTTATAAAAAACAAATAATAACAGTTACAAGAATATATGTTATGTACTTGTAATATGTAATAGATGAGTCAATATTTTTTGTTGCGGGTTTTTCACGTAACCCGTTTGTTAACAGTTTTTATACTTACAATCAAAATTGAATTTTGATGTTTTCTAATATTAGGTAAATAATTATTGGCTTTATAATTAAAGTATATTCAAGAACGTATCACTTCCGGTTATACCGGAACTGACATCAACTTTTTTATTTCAAATGAAATGTTACACTTTTTATAAATATTATTAATTTTACATGTAGCTTTAAAGCCATTTTGTTCATAGCTCATTATCCCAAAAGTCAATGTTTTTGAGATATTTAGATAATTTAGATCAACTTTAAAAATTCATATCTTGTCAAATTATGAATTTTAAGCTGCGATATTTGTATCACCATTAACTAAAATTATCATCTTTTAAATGACTTTTTGTAAAGGTCAAACACACATACAGAGTGTTCAAAATAGTGTCACACTAAGGTCACTGAGTACATTTGCATTATTTTACCATTGTCACGCCTGAATGGCAATGAACAAAAAAAGTTATAAAATTAACAAATTGTATTATTTTACTACGTTTACATTCACAAAATAACTAAAGTAAATTAATATCTAACTTATCCTACTAATTGGTAGTCCGCGAGGTTTTAAGAACTAACCTTATCAGCGACGACGAGGTATCGAACTTGATTCCAATGCTGGCGACGTAAAAACCCATATAAATAACGCAATTTCCAGAACCCAAATTTTACCGTTTCGATTGAGAATTAATCATTAAGGAAAATGAATTAAGAATTAAAAATCCAAAATTAAGAGCTAAAACAACCAAATTAAAATAATTATAATGAAAATAAAACACTTACGATCACGAAGAACCTCTGGAAAAATAATTATAAATAGAAAAACCCAATCCGAAATGATTCGTATTTTATTTTAATTAATTTATAAAGAAAAGTGGCAAAACAACTTCTCCGGAATAATGTTCCGACGATTTTTCCACAATAATGTAAAACTATTTTAAAATTAAAGTACCATATGCGCTATTTGATAACAAACATTTTCCAAAGACATAAAATTAAAAAAGATTCTACAATACCCACAGAATTAAATAAAATTTAAATTTTGGTAAGACGAAAAATCGTTACACACCCCTCCCAAACACTTGAAACCACCGGATTCAAGGAAAACTTAAAGAAAATCTAAAAGTTGGGTTTATAATATATACATATGTATAAAACATCGGAGACAATGAATACTAATCAATCAATTTCTCTCATGTAATAAAGAAGATACTAGCATACTACCCTTAAACTAATTGACAGAAAGCTAATCAAGCAGAAATATATTTTCATTGCAAATTTGACAACTCGAAACTGACAGCAATACATAATTTGATAGAGATTGTAAAAACATTAAATCCAAGCTTAACTGAATGAAATCTCTATCCGAAAGTAGCTACTATTATTACTGACCTGAACCTACAAGTCAAAAGTGCACAAAGAGCGGTTAAGCGACATGGTTAATTCGCTTCTCAAACATAATTTATTCAGTCTCTTCTTACTGCACTTTAATTACCTATAAAACAAAATGGAAATGTCAGAAGATAATCCTAGAACGTAATCAAACCATTAACTAATCTGTCCTTAAATAACAAATATAACTACAACATTCATACAGAATTCATCAACAAGCGTATCACAATCGCACTTCCAATCACTCAGTTCTTCTTCATTATAGTATGGCTTGAGATCTTTGATATGCCACACCCCAATGTTTTTACGGGAATCATCCGCTGTAACCAATTCATAAGTTAGTTGACCAGTTACTTGCCTAATACGACATTTTATATATTTAGGCGCTAGTTTTTTGCTAAAATGCTTAACTGAATCAGATATTACATAATTCCGTTTCCAGACTAGATCGCCCTTTTTAAATCTAAGAGGTCGTTTACGAAGATTATAAGACTTAGAATTCTTTTCATAAGCAGTATGTAAGCGTTGTACCGTATCTTTGTAAATTTCAGAAAGGTTATTAATATCAAAAATTAATTTTTCACGATTATTTAATGAAAGTTCATCTTCTTTTAATCCTTTTAGAACACCGTAGTAATCTCCCGACGCCGGAACGGTTCTACCAAAATTTAAAAAAGAAGGAGTGTATCCTGTAACCTGATGTACTGCATTACGCAAGGCATGTGCTATCTTATAAATGTTGTCGTCCCAATTTCGATGATTGTCTTTAATATACGTACGAATACACGTTACTATGACGCGATTTACTCTTTTGACAAAGTTCACCTGCGGATGGTACGAAGCGTTGTACCACACCTGTTGAATTTTGTAGTTTTTTACCAATTGTTTGAAGTCCTTGCTAATAAATTGAGGGCCATTATCGATCATGCATATTTGAGGTACACCAAATATGAGAAATACGTCATTTTCTAGAAAATTCACAACGGCTTTGGCACTTGCTTTCTTTACTGCACGAACTAATACAAATTTAGTAAACCAGTCTGAAACTACAATAATACACGTATTCCCTTTAACCGATTTTGGTAATGGTCCTATTATATCCACGGATAAACATTGAAACGGATAAGATATATTTTTTTCTTTTCCCATTAATCCTGGTCTGCAACTTTGAGAAACTTTACTAGCTGAACAAGTTTCGCAACGTCGAACATAACGAGCGATGTCTGATCTCATTTTAGGCCAGTAGTACTGTTCACTAGCTTTTTCAAAAGTTTTGTGAATCCCTAAGTGGCCAGAAGTTGGGTGGTCGTGTACTAGTTGGAGTATTTCTTTCCGTTTCTTTTTGGCACTAGTTGTTTCACTCTCGGTTAAATTTGAAATTACATCATGCTTAAGCGGAACGTATTTAAAAATTAAATTATCTTCGACTCTCCAGTCAGGAAACTTTTCTGGGTTTTTGCTAATACGGGTCATCATGGTAGAGTAAAACTTATCGTGATCGTCTGTAGACATCATAATTGCAGCAACCTTAAGAGGGGCTCTAGAAAAAACTGTCAGGAACAATATTGGATTTTCCTTTACGATGCTCAACTGTAAAAGAGTGTTGAGAAAGCTTCATACTCCATCTGGCTAATCTACCAGAAGGATTACGCATATTAGTCAACCATAACAAGGAGTAATGATCGGTTATAACAACAAAATGGGTACCTTCAATATAACCTCTAAACTTTTCAATTCCAAACATTACTGCCAAGCATTCTCTTTCTGTAACCGAGTAATTTCGTTCGGTGTTTGTTAATGTACGGGAAGCATACGCAATTACTCGTTCTTCCAGACCCTCGCCTTGTGTTAGCACACAACCTACGCCATAACCAGAAGCATCACACTGCAAATTAAAAGATTTATTAAAATCTGGGCTGGACAAAATTGGAGATGAACTTAAAGCTTTTTTTAAAATTTCAAAGGATTTTTCAGCTTCCGTGGTCCATAAGATGCTTTGTTTTTTCTTTTTTCCTTTAATTAAATCTGAAATAGGGGCTGTAATAGTGGAAAAATTTTCCACAAATCGTCGATACCAACCAGCCATTCCTAAAAAACGTTTAATTTCTGTAACATTATTGGGTTTGGGAAACTCAATAATAGCCTGTACTTTCTTTGGATCAGTATGAAGTCCGTTTTTGTCTATAACATAACCTAAATAAGTAATGCTTGATCGGCAAAATTCGCACTTGTCGATGTTGATGGTTAGGTTAGCGTTTTTTAATTTATCAAAAACTTGTGATAACATATCAATATGTTCTTTAAATGTTGATGAGATAATAATAATGTCGTCTAAGTAGCAAAACATATTTTCTCCCAATAACGGTCCGAACAAGTTATCCATCAACCGCTGTTGAGTTGCCGGCGCGTTAGCAATTCCAAAAGGCATAACAGTGTATTCAAATAATCCACGACGAGGAACAGCAAATGCAGTTTTCTCACAAGAATCTGGATGCAACGGTATTTGGTAAAAAGCTTGCTTTAAATCTATTGATGTAAGATAACGTGCATCCCTGAGTTTATCTAAAATGCTGTTAAGGTGGGGAAGTGGATAGGCATCTTTTTTTGTAATGCTGTTCAACTTTCGGCCATCAAAACATAAGCGATATTCCTCAGAATTTTTTTTTCTTACTAGAACCATTGGAGAGCTCCAAGGTGATGTAGAAGGTCTTACAATTCCGGCTTTTAACATTTTATCTAGTTCGGCATGAGCGTGTTTTTGCATTGCAGGCGACAGAAGATAGCAACGTTGCTTTATGGGTGGCGCGTTGCCAACGTCAATAATGTGAACAACCTGGTTAGTTTTTCCTAAGTTAGGACCTGATATTGTTTTGAACTTGTCAATTATATCGACTAACAATTGTTTCTCACATGAATCTAAATCATTTACACTATGAATAGCTTGTAATGAAGAAACATTTTTAACATAAAACTTATTGTTAGTAAAATCCGTACATAATCCAAAAGCATAACATACATCCATTCCTAAAATTAAAGGGGTTGTAATACTATGACATATTATAGCAACATTGTTTTTACAAACTGCATCGATAGTGATAGGAAGACTAACCGTTCCTACTAAAGATGGAGTTTGGCCATCGGCAGTAGTCAGTTCAATATATGAAACATTTCTTTTTAATTGGACTTGACATTTCTTTATCAAGTAATGTCCATTTTTTCCTAAAATAATTTGATTAGCTCCCGAGTCAAAAAGTGCTCGCAAGGGTTCACCATTAATATGCAAAGAAATATAGGGACGACTATCATTACAATTATGTGCGAAACTAGCAGCGGTATTAGATGTTGTTTTATAAAATTTTCTTATTGTTTGTAGCCAAGATTTCCATGATAAAGAATCAGCCTGTAAATAGTACGAAAACCATAAAGGTCGGCGGACGTCTCCTTTCCGTAAATTTAAATTTTTGGACGACACTTTGGACAATTGCTGAAATAAACCTCTGAATGACCACATACATAACAGAAAGTTTTTCTTTCTTTTAAGCACGTATGAAAAGTATGACCTACTTCGCGGCAATTATAACAAACAGTGTTGGGTTTAGCTCTATTTGAAGAGAAATATAATTTAGAAGCTTGTGGCAAATTTTTCTGATTAATTGATTTGACATTAATTTTTTTTGTATTGGGTACATATGTTAAATCCGGTTCTAAATTTATAGAAGACCCTGCC
Source organism: Aquatica leii (assembly GCA_035610365.1). Classification (NCBI taxonomy): domain Eukaryota; kingdom Metazoa; phylum Arthropoda; class Insecta; order Coleoptera; family Lampyridae; genus Aquatica; species Aquatica leii. Next base: position 57,488,902 of record CM069432.1, read on the forward strand.
GAATGATTTCTGTATTGTGAATTTTGTAACCTAGTTTCTTCTAACCGCTTACACATTTGTTGTAACTGATCTACTGAAGAGATGTCTACAAGAGCAAGTTGTGTGGCATAATAAGGTTGTAGGTTACGTAAAATATGTTTTAATCGAAGTGATTCATCAGGATTATCGGCTGAACGATCAAAAAAGGTTTAACATTGACGCAATAAAAAAACTAGGTCTTTCATCTTGACCTTGTTTACGACGTTTTATTTCATCCCAAAGTTCCTCATCAAAATTGCTTGGTAGAAAATCATACTTTAATCTTTGAGCTAATTCTTCCCAAGAAGATACTCGTTGACGAATTGCACGAAACCAAATTAAACCTTGATTCGTAAATAAATCGACAGCACTATTAAATAACTGCTCTTTTGAAACCTGTCTAGCTACCCGCAATTCTTCGACACGTTGTAAAAACGAGTTAACACCGAGTAAATGAGTATCTCCGGAAAAGGTTATTCCCCATTTATAAACTGGTACATATTTCGAATTATCCTGAGTGGTATTGGGAGTTAAGCTATGATGACGTTGACTTAATTGGATTTGGTCAAGTTCTCTGCGTAAGTTTTCTAACCGACAAGAAGCATCTACATTAGTTATAGGAGAAGACTGATTATTATCACTATCTATAGGTGCATCATTAAAAGAAACCTGATTGTGATTTTGTTGATGAGATTGAATATTTTTTTGAGATTCGTGATTTTCGTTACCCTCCGCATCTTCGTCATAAAGTTGCGAATTATCATATGCATTACCAATGCATTCGATTAAATTGACACAACTTGAAATAAGTTCGCCGTGCTTGCTTTGAAGATCTGCGTCGGGTTTCAACCGATTAAGATGACCCAAAAGAAAACTTAATCGAGAATAAATTCGATTATAGTTTTTAGTTATAGGATTTTTTTGAAAAGTTTCAACTAAACTTTGATGTTCGATTAACTTTTCAGAGCACAATTGAAACTCGACAGAAATGTCGTACGAAACTGGTTCATATGAATTTATTAGGGCTGGATTTAATCCTTCTAACGCTAATCTCGAACGAAGAAGTTTACGTTTTTGATCAACGGTCATTCCTGATGCGTTTATATTACGAAAGCGCAACTCCTCAAATAATTCGTCGGACCTTAAAGCGTTTATGTTCATCGTGATAACAAATAATTTCAAAAATTAAATAACAACTATACAAATTAAACTCGATCTAAGCGACACGGCCTCGCAAGTTGGGCGCCATTTTTTTTGTCACGCCTGAATGGCAATGAACAAAAAAAGTTATAAAATTAACAAATTGTATTATTTTACTACGTTTACATTCACAAAATAACTAAAGTAAATTAATATCTAACTTATCCTACTAATTGGTAGTCCGCGAGGTTTTAAGAACTAACCTTATCAGCGACGACGAGGTATCGAACTTGATTCCAATGCTGGCGACGTAAAAACCCATATAAATAACGCAATTTCCAGAACCCAAATTTTACCGTTTCGATTGAGAATTAATCATTAAGGAAAATGAATTAAGAATTAAAAATCCAAAATTAAGAGCTAAAACAACCAAATTAAAATAATTATAATGAAAATAAAACACTTACGATCACGAAGAACCTCTGGAAAAATAATTATAAATAGAAAAACCCAATCCGAAATGATTCGTATTTTATTTTAATTAATTTATAAAGAAAAGTGGCAAAACAACTTCTCCGGAATAATGTTCCGACGATTTTCCCACAATAATGTAAAACTATTTTAAAATTAAAGTACCATATGCGCTATTTGATAACAAACATTTTCCAAAGACATAAAATTAAAAAAGATTCTACAATACCCACAGAATTAAATAAAATTTAAATTTTGGTAAGACGAAAAATCGTTACACCATTTGAATTTGATTGGATTAAATTAAAAATTGTTTGATCTATATAAACTTGTAATTTGTTTTTAACAGATTATTTTTGTTGGATCTCTAAAAATATTTTTATTATTTTGTAAACAGTTGTTTATTTGTGTACTTGTCACTGTGCTCACTGGTTACGAATTGTAACTATGTATATTATTAAAAAAAAAATTACTGTAGTATGTCTTACATTGTATTTTAATACTACAAATAAAACCACCAATAATAAAGTACACAAGTTGTTTATTTACAAACATTTACTCTTTTAACTTACACTCAGACTTTATAAATATAAGCTATTTTAACTAATTTGTAACATTTTACATTTTTATAAAAATAAATTAACTGCGACGCTGCAAAAAACTGTCAACAATTAAAATTATTTTAATTAAAAACTGAACTATTGATGATACATATACATGACACTTAAAATTTATCACAACTAGCAAAGTCCTTAATGGACAAATATTGCTACACTATGGTAACTAAATTATGGACTTGATGATTTATGAGCAAATAAAATGGCAAATTATTTACGAGTTGTAAGATACGTTCTTTGCAGTTGGTTTCAATCGATATTTATTAACTAACTTATTCATTTAATTTTTAATATAAAATCTTACATCTTACTTATATCACTATTTATTAAAATGTATATTCACTGAGATATTTATCACTGTATTACACGATCTATATTGTGCGTTTAAAATTTATTAAATTATTAATTATGCATAAATTAAACTTAAAGAGAACAATTAAACCATTGATCCAAACATACGTTTACCACGCGTTAACATAAGACTAACAGCCATCACTGATAATAAAAAAAATACAAGTCCAAGAAAAGAAGTAAGAAGTCTACAGCGGCATCTCCATTTTTTGTCTTGTTTCATTTTTTTTGCCAATAACTCCGATCTTGGAAGATCCAATGTAAAATCCGCTTCAGGTCTTCCTCCAGGCTGTAACAAAACCAGATATTAGTTAGATACATTTTCTACTTTTAATATGCGTTAGATTCATATATCAGGATTGTGAAAAGGTCTAGATAATAAATTATACGAATGCGTTTTCTATCAAGTCAAGTTCAATATTATCAAGCTAAAATTTTACAGGTCAAGCTTTCTAGCTTTTACCAAGCTTTCAAGCTTGGTAAAAACTTGTTTATTGTGTATTTCTGATTATCAAAATAATAATTATATAATTAAATAAATCTAACTGTGAATTTGAGTTTATTTATTAATTTTTTTATTACATCAACGTTCAGGCATGGTTAACATCTGATTCGATATATATACTAGGCGACGCGTTACTGCTTCACTTCAGTTCGAAGTTATGAAGTAAGTTATGCTAGAGAGTAATTGTTTGCATCCTTTATATTGTGGCAGTAAGCTGTAACACGTGCGGGGTACGTATTCTAAGGTCATAAACTACTTTTTGCGAAAAGCGCAAGAACGAGTTTTAAAATGCTTGAAAACTTGGAAAAGCTTGAAAACCAAACCCATCCAGTATCCACAAACATCAAGCAAAGTTAAGCTTCTATTTTTAAAAAGCTTGACTTTTAACCTCTATCCAATCTTTTTTGTTTGAAGCCAAGCTACTTGGCTTGGTGAACCTCTAATATTTTTAACAGACAAAAAAATAACACTGTAATTATGAACACCAGTGATTATATGAACAAAGTCAACTCATTACTACAAGATTTGGCATACAAATCATTGACTATTTAATAATCCAATAAAAACTCTAGAAAAAAAAATTGTCATAAAATCCGCTAATACAATTCTAGAACATGAGGAGATACGCTTTATTTCTTCAGACAGTAGATTACCACATCTTTATGGATTTCCGAAGTTCCACAAACCAGGGACACACTTTTTTGCTTCTGTCCCTTTTTTAGAAAATAATTATGTGCTATTCTACCACCAGTCACACGAAAAAGCACTTATCACGTTAAAAACATTGGAATTTCTTTCACAAAATTTGTACGTTGCAAATTTTACAAAGATGTTAAAATGAAACGCGATTCAGAACCCGAAACTTTGTATACATTGTTTTTAAAGAAGGATTTACGTATTCATAACTGTCGAGAAAAAAATTAGAACTTGTATAAGTGCAGGTTGGTTTTTGTTTTTGTACTTTTTAATAAATGCATATGGAATGTCAGTTGTATTATATTTAAGTAGGCAATGTTTAAAACGTTTTTTAGAATTATAAAATTTATCTACTATTATAAATTGCGTTTTATGTAGCTAAACATAAAATACCATAAACCAAAGATCATTTAGAAAATACCTAATATAGGATTACAATTTACTGAACTAAAACAGTTTAAAATTATTTATATTCAATATTCATTTTAATTAAATAAATAAACTTACATCACAACAATTTTATAAATTAAATAGTAGTCTTTGCTAATTAGTAAACTTTTTAGATAAGAGCAGAACTGTAAAAATACTAGTTATCTGTAATTCAAGTCAAAAATATTACTGTGTACTGTCAATTGAAAAACCTAAAAATACTTTCTAATGTTATGTATTGGATCAGTCTTTAGTTATTAAAAACAATTGCTAATGAGATTATATATCTGTGTAGTTTTAAATACCAATACTAAAAAAATAAATAAATCTTAAAATTTCTTTTTAATAAAAGCCCGCAAACTTTCTTTTAAAAATATATATGCAAATCAGCAACAATTCTGCAAGTGTCAGCTGTCATACTCAAAGGTTAAATTCGTTTTTTGCTTTGTCAGGAAAAATCTTAAAATACTTAAGAGGTATCTTTAAAAATTGAAAAAAATACCCTCTGGCAATGTTTGTAGACATGTGCGTGCAAGACGTTAGTTTATACTTTTCTACGATAATTGTTTTTTAGCTAACCATTAGTTGTTTTTTGCGTATCATTATTTTAGAACTTTATAATATGTTATTAACGTAATTGCATTACATTTACAAAAAGTTTTCATATTTACATTCTTATTGATGCCGTTTGTATATTATTAAACGATATTTAATCATCCTTTAAAATTTGTTAAACGTTTGTAATTTATAGCTAGTTTACGTTTTATTAGACTACTAAACGTCTTTTAAAATTACTTAAATTAGTGTAATACATATAGGGCTATACGGCTTGTAGTACTGTGGCCAAAATATGTGACTTTAAAAAAAGTTTCACTTTTGAGATATATAAAAGTCTATGATGGTTACTTTTTAAAATTATTTTTATATTATACAGTGTCGTAAAATCTGTAAAAGTATCCAAATTGTGTTTTTTAAATGAAACCCCATGTTATTGTAACCCCTGCTTTATGATGTAACACTGAATCCCATTATGTCGGTAAACGAGGCACAGAAATGGATGATAAGAAATGTAAAAGGTGTTATGCCTGGTTATTTAAATGAATAAATATATTGTAAATCATCCAGGTATTAAATATTATTTCTCGAATACGAACCTGAATAAATATAAGGTTATGGGACCAGTATGCGCTATACAGAATAATTAATGAAAGAAACGCATTAATAAGTCTTATTTTGAGGTTAAAGGAAAACATAAGATTGCGAAACACGAAGGATTAAAAACAGCAGAATAATGGCACAGGATGGAAGTTAAGGTTACCACATTGAATCATTGAGAAGTGATAATTATCATATTTGGAAATTCAGGATGGAATTAGTACTGGGCAAAAATGGTGTATCCGACAGGATTAAAAAGGAACTAAAAATTGAAGATAACTTCAGAAAAAGAAAAGCAAGAATGAGTTCAAAAAAACCACAAGGCTACATCGCTAATTGTCCAATGTGTTGATAACAACTTGCTAGAATGTTTAAGAGAGAAAAGATATAATCATGGTAGCAGTAGAAATAGGTATGGTAACGTTAAACACAGGAGCAACTATGTTCATAAAGAAAACAACGTTGATAAAGTAAATGCAAATAATAACATTTGTTTTATAAACGAAATAAATACGAAAGATATGCGAATTAGTAAAAAGGGCGAATTAAAGTTTTTCGTAAATTCACCACATGGTCAACAGTAGAGAATATTTTAATGATATATTAATGTTAGATAATTCAATAAAAATTACGGTAGCTAAAATGGATAACTTTTCAACTGCTGTAGAAGTGGGTCACATAAAAGTTTAAAGCAAAGTAGGAAGTTATTTTTGAAAATGATAAAGCAGAATTAAGTGATACAAGAAATAGATTGATAGCTGTAGGTGTCAGGAAAAATTTGTATAAAATTTCACGACATGCACATATTGGCTTTAGTGGTTTGAAAGAAATTATTAAACAGAAAATGGTTTTGGGAATTCATGAAAAAATAAAGGATGTAAATTTAATAAAAAGAAAACGTGACGTTTTTAAAAAATATCGGTAGAGTCAAAGTTTAGTTTAAGAATATCAAAACTCAGATGCGACAACGAGGGCGAATTTTCATCTTTCGAATTTGTAAAATTTTGTAAACAAAGGGAAATCATGCTAGACTACACAATATTTTATACAACAGAGCAAAACGGAAAGGCTGAAAGAAAAAATAAAACTTTAATGGAAAGGGCGCGAGCCATATTAACTGATTCAGGTATGTCAAAAGAATTTTGGGGAAAAGCTGTATAAACAACAAATTACGTTATGAACAGAGGACTTTCATTGAATTTAGGGCATCACACCAGCGGTTGACCAACTACAATCTGCACATGGTATAACAAATGTAAAATTAAAATCAATCAAATGAAAAGCCAGATGAAAGTCTTCACTTTGAAAAGAATTCTAGAGCTTCGACACGTAACAATCAATTAACGAATAATAGAATAGAACGCAAGAGTTAAGGCAGTTAAATACCTAGGGGATTGGTTGGACACCCGACTTAGATGGGAAATCTATGTGAATAAGAAGATAAGCGAATAATATGCAAAACTCTCATTACTCTACCCGTTTTTAATAGAAAATCTCACCTGCGCATAGAGTGCACCATGTTAATCTGCAAGACTGTTCTACGACCAATCTTAACATATGTCCTACAAAACAAAATCACTAGAATTGTAGTGGTTCCCGTAATTCGTTAGAAATGAACAAATACACAGTAAACTTAACTTACCTAATGTGTCAGACTTTAAAACTACTTTTGGTACAAGATTTTTTTGCTAAAATATCTAGGGCAAAAAAACTAAGGTCAGAGACCCAAAAAAAAACTCCTACAAGACTTATTACTTTAGTTAAACTAATTTCAATTCAATGTTAGCGAATTCTTAAATCTTACATTTAGTGATAGCGGTACAGAGGTGTCAAATGATGAACTCACTATATATTAATTAATGTCATTGTTTAACACAATCATGTATATCACGTATAGCAGATGTACACTGAGCTGATTAAATCCTAATAAAAATAGTCTTTACTAATTTTATTTCACTTTTTGGTAGAATTTAGGATGTGCAAACACTACTTGGTTGTTATTTTGGGCGGCATCTTTTTGTGACGTTATTGTGCATTTTTCATCACAACTAATTAGAACCAGGTCTTGTCTTAGAAAAAAGATAATAACAAAAACACAAAGTACTAATGCAAGCCAATCTAAAATTATTGTAAAATAACGTGCGTGATAGTTTTACCTCGATTACTAAAATGAACTGAACCAAAAAAAATCTATGACAAACATTAAAATTAATATTAAACTCTTAAATCAACTTTTAATTCAACTTCATTGTTTAATCCGCGTCATGAATTTAAAACTATAATATTATAACAAAATAAAAACGACGCAAGAACGTATTCATGTAAAATCCCGCCTCTTGCGCGGCGATTAGACTACAGTAGCGTATGATTAGTTATACGTTCAGTTCTTAACGTTTTTTTTTGCAATTGTTTATTCAAAAAAACAAGAATTTAAAACTAATACATTTGTGATAAAAGTACATTCTTAGATAATTTTTTCTTTTTACCAAAATCAGCACCTTTATCTTTTAAAAACGTATCGTATATTTAGTAGATAAGATAAGCACGAAAGCACGTGCATATTTTCCGACAAACAATTAAAAATCAAGATAACCAAATTATTCATACGTGTATGTATTTAGTTTTTAAATGTCTTAGAATTATGAAATACGCCGCTGAATTTTAACTTGCAACCTATTGATAAGTAATCTTCTTTGAAGATAAAAGCTAACCAATGCAATTTTAGTTTCATATAATTAAACACTCCTTAACACAAATGCGGTTCACTATGATTATCAAACGTGTAGCTTTCAATACATGTTATTACAATACGTATGTAATATCGCTAACAAAAATGTTGGTACTACATTACATTTTATTTGAGACGAATTCTAGTTAATAGCGTTTTTATTATCTTGCAAAATGTAACTCTAAAAGTAGTGAAAAACCAACATTTCTCCAAAAAGTTTATAATAAAATACGTATTAGAGTAAAGTGTGCGTTTAAAGCTTGTGCGATTTGGTCATTACAAAAACCTAACATGATATAGGTTGGTTTTTTGCTACTTTTGACACACTACAAAAATGTGCTGTTTTTATGTGTTACTACATCTTCAATCCCACTGAAAGAATTTTCAGTAAATTGAGTCAAATTACTTTAGACAAAAGTCACGCATAAAACCAAAGACGTTGACATGTTGTTATTTCTCAATCAAAATAAATGGACCTTGTAGCACCTTTAGATTGACTTCAAATTTAAATTATGTTGAATTTTTTAAAAACATCAAAATTATTTTAAATAAAAAGTGTCTTTTTTGATTATTATTAATTTCTGACAAAGAACAAAAAAATATGCACAACTTAAAACTTAACTTAAAACTCAAAAACTTAATCTTTAACTTAAGTTTTTTATACTATCGAAAACTATCGATAGTTTGAAGGCAACTATCGACGGTGTCGACTGTCGACTATCGATATTTCTTCACCACTATCTAGAAGACGTAAAGTTGTAAACATAAATAAAAACATATTTTAATCAATCTTTCCAAAAAATTCAAGATTTTTCTACAAATATTGACGTATTCTTTTACATTTGGTGGAAACAGAGATCAGAGTAATTTGTATTTTGTATTTAAAATTCACTTCGACGTAGTAATTTGTATTTTAAATACTTCATGTCAGTATTTGGCCTAACCTTGAGCATTAGTCAGAATATAAAGCATCTGCACAAATTCAAATAAACCACGATCCCGACAACAAAGACAATGTTTGTATGAAGTTTTGGATGCATTGGTACCTGATGCAATGCTTTACTTAAGTCAAGAGTGCTAATTATTACCGCTTCGTGTAGCGCGTCATTCCAGGTAATGGATAATAGTAGATTACATACCGAGGCGGAAAGTATTCCATTTCTGTCGAGAGAACTATAGTTTACCGAGAGGCATTGCCTCGAGGTGAACTAGTTCTCGAGACAAATGGAACACTTTTGCCAAGGTTTGTATACAATTTTATTCACAATCGGCCACTAAATAAAATAAATAACAAAAAACTAATAGAAATGAATGAAAACCTACTTTCAAAATATTATCGTTTATTTCGGTAAAATATTAACACATAGTAGGCGCTTCACAATTGACATATACGTATTTAATTTATGATTGTCATTTTATCAAATTAGTTAAAATAAAACACACACAAATTACAGGTTCGGAAAGTGTACATTACTGACCGTGAGGTTTCATTACATACTCGTTTTTTTTAACCATGGAAATCGCTCACTTACCAACTTTTAGGAGATTCGGAAAACTGTAGGTTACTAACTGAGTGTGAATAATAGTAGTTTACGTAACAAGAGTCGAAAGTAAGAAATAGCATAACGAACGTTAATGCGACGCGAGGCCGCACGGCCGAGCGTTGCATGTGAGTGAGTTATGCTATGATTCTTTCGACGAGAGTAATGTACATTATTGTTTGTGTTGCCTTTTATAAAATTACATTCTCTTTAAAAAAAAAATTAAAAAATCAACAGAAATATAATGTTGGCACTACATTTATTACTAAATCTGTCAAATTTGACATTAATTTTAATATCGTTTTTCTTCAATTTTAACTGAATTTCAAGATTTTTTAAATGATTTTTTCATCTGTCGCATACTCGTTCTAATATATTAGTTGACTTTGAACACTTACTTCTATGTGGGTTCCTAGTTTTCATTTTGCCACTCTAGAGCTTAGTGTAGTTACGTAACGAACGAGTATTGACGTTTGCGATGTTGGCAGCACAAAAACAATTTTTATTCACACTCAGTTAGTAACGTACAGTTTTCCGAACCTCCTAAAGGTTTGTAAGTGAGCGGTTTCCATGGTTAAAAAAAAACAAGTATGTAATGAAACATTACGGTCAGTAATGTACACTTTCCGAACCTGTAATTTGTGTGTGTTTTGTTTTAACTAATTTGAGAACATGACAATCATAAATTAAATACGTATATGTCAATTGTGAAGTGCCTACTATGTGTTAATATGTTAACGAAATAAACGATAATATTTTAGAAGTAGGTTTTCATTCATTTTTTATTAGTTTTCTGTTATTTATTTTATTTAATAGCTGATTGTGAATAAAATTGTATACAAACCTTGCCAAAAGTCTTCCATTTGTCTCGAGAACTAGTTCACCTTGAGGCTATGCCTCTAGGTAAACTATAGTTCTCTCGACAGAAATGGAATACTTTCCGCCTCGGTATGTAATCTACTATTTTGTGACTTTACTTAGTTTACGATACTCTAAGTATTTCGGCTGAAATCTTATTTAAAATAAAATTGTCAGAATTTAAAATTAGAAGCTAACAATTATAATAACGCCAATTTATAAAAATATATAAAAATTTACATTCTAACACTTGTTTGTAAATATTCGTAATCAGTAATTTGTAATACTGACGACGATTAGGATCTCTAATGATAAGCATTAATTTAAAAAACTGATATTTCATAATTTACTAAATATTGATATATCTGACATTTTTTATGTTTGTAAGATGAATAATAAATTAAAAAAGTTATTTATAAAGTAAAAAAAGTTATCGACGAGGATGGGATTCGAACCCACGCGGGCAGAGCCCATTGGATTAGCAGTCCAACGCCTTAACCACTCGGCCACCTCGTCTTCTCGTTTTTCGCATAAATCTAAATAGGAAAATTACATTAATCCAAAGCTAACTCGGCACACTTAGCGTAAACGTAAGCGTCCATTTAAAACATAATTATTGAAATAGCAATATAAATAGAAACTATTAATATTACTAAAAAGAATTTAAAGATGATATTTTATTATTTTTTATTATTAGTAGCTCTATAAGTAATACAAATAACAAATAACAATTACGAAGGTGTTTTAAGCAAACTTACAAGGTTTAATCTTTCATTTCCAAACCTATTACAATAAAGATAAGATAATTAAAAAAAAAGTAAACTTATTAGATACAGTTTTTAAGTTTACATAAACAAATCGTGTAAAGTTTGATATTTAATCATAATAATGTATCAAATCTATCATCTTGACAATTACACAGAAGTAGAAATGTTACATCTCTGTGACACAATGAAACTATGCAATTAATCTTAAACGAATCTTACGATCACGGAAGGTAAGTAACGATTTTGTTGTACCCACTTTCTCTGGGGATCGGGATATGTTATACATTTCCGGTGATATCAACGTCTACGCAATTGCGTCTGTGTATATTAATATAATAATGGTGATGTTGTTTTAATTTTCTTCTCATTAATAACTAACTTTCGTAAGAAAAAATTTGCATCTGGAAAATACAAGCATTTTTGTATTAACGTATAAATAACATCCGTTTAATTTGTATACATAATTTATTACTTACGTAACAGTGTCAAACAATAATGTTATTTTGCAAACATAATATTTCTTAATATATTGTATCTAACACCATCGAAGCTTTGATGTACTGTAAGTATTGCGTAAAAATCTACATATTCTTTGTAAGTAAAATTAGTTTATCACTAGAGCTCGGATAAATATGTATTAAACATTTCAAAAGGTGTAAATATAATATGGACTGAAAAATCTAAAATATGGAAAAAATATGTAATAAAAACATAACACTATAATACAAAAAACACTATTTATTTTGAAAAATCAAACAAATTCAGCGTCAGTTTGATTAACATTTAAATTGTAGTGTATAATCATCACATGTTTCTTTAAATTATCAAAATTAAAACTCTTTCTGTTTGGGCGAAATAATGCTTTGTACTGGCTGAATGACCTTTCGACATCACAGGATGTGATTGGAGCATATTAAATTTGCATAGTTCTGCTCTAGGTTGCCGTCTAATGTTCCGCACAGCATACTGTTAATTTTTTCTAACGTGTGAAATCCTTTATTTTTTTCCAGTACGTAACTTAACTTTTGTTTATCCACTTCAGCAATGGGGCTTTCGGATTCAAAAACTTTCTTTTCGATATTTTCGATAATCTTCACATTATCATTTAGTGAAGTGGACGAATTTTCAAGTTCCTTTATCTGGTGTGATAAAAAGCAATAATTACTTTTTATGTAGACCAAATCGTTACGTAAAGTATCATCTTCGAGAAGTTTTTTTGAGAGTGAAATACTAGCAGCCTCGTTTTCCAATTCAAAAATAATAGTTTTGATTTCATTGTAATGTTGAGTATAGTATTCAACTGCTGTCAGCCATGTGCCCCAACGAGTCAGCACTGGTTCTGGGGGTAATGGAATGTCCGGGTACATCTCTTTAAATAATGAGATCCTACTTGGTGCTTTCAAAAAAATTTTCTTTACGTTTGACACTAAACTGTCAACTTTTTCAAACTGAAACCTTATGCATTCCGCTAATCTATTTACACCATGAGCCAACCACGTCACATGAATCATTTTTGGATACAATACTTGAAGAGCACTTGCAGCTTTTACCATATAAGTAGCAGCATCGCTAAGTAACAAGAAAACTTGTTCATGTTTAACGCCATTAGGCCACAAAGTACTCATAGCATCATTAAAAAGTTTTGCTAATGTTTGGTGGTTGCATTTAGGAAGTTCTTCACACGCCAATAAAAATATTTTACTTGGTTTGTCTTCAAATAGACGCCCGATAATCACATTGCCAATGCATCGGTTTTCAGAATCTGTAGTTTCGACAATGGCAACCCATATAGGACCATCTTGAATATATTGACGAATCGAAGCCAAACAATCTTCATAAAGACCACTTACATAATTTTTTCTAAATGTGGATTCATCAGGAATACGTTTGCCAGAGTACTTTTCTAGGAATTTTTTAAGAGTAGGGTTATTTAATTTCAATAAGGGTATATCTGCACATATCATAGCATAACATAGTTCTTTCGAGAAAGTAGAACTTTGGTAACCGCTTGCAATTGCATCAGAAAAACATTGTTGCTTAAATTTATTCTTTCTTGTAATATTCAGCTTATGTTTAGCAGTAGAAACGTGTTGCGATATTAAAAAGCGTGGCTCGGTCGATGTAGATTTTTCACAAGCACTACAAAACAACACTTTCTCGTCTGTATTCAGCGACTGGCCTGAAAAATCTTCTATATATTTTTCCAATTTGAACCGTAATGGTTGCTTATCCTTGGGCATTTTTATAATGCAAATTACTAGAAAACACAATGACACGAGGTAAATCGACACAACATGCAAGTACGATCTTCACTGTCTAACAGACGGTAGTGCGGACGGGTGATGGAGTGCGCTCGCGTGTCGTTTAAGCGCGAACGTATGTGTACTAAAAGTGTGATTAAGTACTTAAAATGTAAAACAAAATTAAACGTTATGCTTTTTATCAAAAAGTTGCCTATTTGTTAAAAAAAAGTTGTTAAAATAAGCAAATATATAAAACGTATCACGTTATACTCATATTTATTTGCTTATTTTAATTGCGAAAGCAATTTTAATGCTTATTCTGAGTTATTTTCCTTCAGTCACAAGAAGGTTCAAATGTGTAAACATCACCGTGCTAAGTTGTTTCATTTAACGTAAAATAACTAAAATATGTATTATTAATTTTTTTCTTGTAAAATATGAATTTATATCTAAAATATGGAAAAATATGGAAAATAAAAATGTAATTTTCTCGATCTACATATCAAAATTAATATAGAAAATGTAATTAGGAACAAAGATAATTTCAATTAAAAATATGTAGGTATTTACATATTAATCCGTGCTCTATTTATCACTCATTTTAGAGATAAAATTGCTTTTATAAAATTTTTGAAAATGTATTACTATATTAATGCAAATAAATTTATTCTTTTATCGTTCCAGATATTCTTAAGGTAAAGTTTTGTTTACCATAGCTCATTAAACTTACAACCTTAACATTTATATGGTCTTGTAGTCTATAAACTAAGTTTCATTAAAATAATAAAGCATACAAAAATTTAAAAAATAGTTTAAAACTTTAAAATTAAATTTTATCTATATTCTTTTAATACAGATAAGGTTTTATAACTCTATTTATTAAAAACTTAAAAACTCTGTAAAATGTACATTTGACTATACAAGCAGATTATATTGTATTGCCATCAAAAGTTACTTGACGGGAAAACAGAATTTAAAGAACTATAAAATACTAATTACTCTATTACTTTAATATTAATTTTACGATTTTATAATTCTAATACTTGTAAAAGTAAAATCCTTGTTATATTTAAAAATTTCGATTGATTAATTAAATACGTAACTTCAATGTTTTCAAAATAATAATTCTTATTATATTGCATCTCAAATAAAAAGGTCAAAGGATGGCGTCTAGAAGCAAAAAAAACAGAAATAACAGATAATTCAAATTAATAATAGATACTGTAATTCTATACAGTGCCCGCCGCTTAATAAAATCACATTGCGATTTGGAGTTTTGATAACAATAAGTGAATGATAATAACATCCGATATTGAATTTATTGACTAGAAAGCAGTAAAAACATACAACGTGAATTTGATTAAAAGGTTGTTAATTTAGAAAATGAAGCCAATTTGAGCCAATAAATCAAAAATTACGGACCTGTTGTATTAAATAGTTTGTTCACACCATTAATAAAAAGAAATCAAAAACGTTATAAGGACTGTTCTAAGAACTATACATTTTTTCTCAGTAATTTTCTGACACCGCTGACACTAAATAATGTTATCACATAAGACGTAGTTAAGTTCAGTTGTTATTCTAAGAAATACACAAACACATTCTTTCCAGGAACACTGAAAATACAAAATAACTTAAAGATTTACAGATGTATAAATGAGGTAATGTTACGCAGGTCAGTCAAAACAAATAAATAACAGTGCAAAAATAAAGCTAAATATAGAAATTAAGTGTTTTTAGAGTACCTACAACAATTAAATTTTCTATTTACTTTACAAGCGTATTGTAAAAATTTAGTAAAAAATTATTGCAAAATAGGTTATTGTTCATGCATAGAAACAAACCTGAGAAGAAAATTGATAACATAAATTATTACTATAAACGATGGATTTCCTATGTAGTAAGATACGTCAGACCCGTTCTTAAATAAAGTACTGTACTTTGTATTTAGGAATAATGGGTGCTACCCACATCCACACATTAAGTTTAAAATTCGCGCTATTTGTTTTCCCCACAACCGTTGTAGGGCGCCATAAACTGTGTTCCAAGTTTATATACAGAAATTTCCCCTCTAATATAACTTCTCTCTGGATTATACTGCAGTGTCATTAGAGGTTGAAAATTAAATATATAAAACAAAATACAAAATTTTAATTTAGCAGCAATAATAAGTTCATCCATTATAATGCAGATAGCGCTGTGAACAGTCGATGACGCGTCTTGATTATTATATTTCAGTACTTATCTTCCTTATCTTTATTAGTACAGTATGTTATACAAGATCTCAATTTCGTTTGAGTTCACATTTTTAACAATTTTAATTTACGATTTGGTATTTGTGTATACTAGTATAAAAGTACAACAAACCTGTTTTCATTTTTGTTAGAAATAAATGAAAATACATTGCATTGGAAACATGGATAATTCAAAAGTGTTTGATAGCAGAGCCATCTCATAGTGTGATTTTGCTATGTGCCTAAAGTTTACTGTAAATAGCTATAAACGGTGGTGACACGTTGAAATTAGTTTAACACCCGCGAAATTCAAGATATGCTTTGAATAATTCGTCGGGATAAAACCACAACGTAAAAGGCCAAAAGGGCGAAACGGCCGTCCAGTAGTTCACTCTGATGGCGTTTGCACAATTGCATTGACATTGCTTACCCCCAATGTCCTTTTACGTTGTGGTTTCATCCCGACGATCCAACGTGTCACCACCGTTTATAGCTATTTACAGTAAACATGGATAATGTTATCAAGCGGGTAATGTTATCACTTTATTAAAGAACAGACCAGACGTATGATATTACGTAGAAAAAACATCGTTTATAGTAATCATAACTCCGGTTTATGTTACCAATTTTCTTCTCAGGTTTGTTTTTATACGTAAAGAATAACCTATTTCGTATGAATTTTTTAGCTGAATTTTCACAATACGCTTTTTTAGAGTAAAAAATTTTATCATGGTACCCTAAAAATAGTTGTTTTGCATCATTTAAACATTTGTAAACATGTAATCTTCGAGAATTAACTTGGAAAGCATGTTCGTTCTTAGAATAACTTAAATTAACTGCGTATTATGCGATAACGTTATTTTGTATATATTTTTAGTGGCTATAACTTGATTGATTTGATTAGAACGCCGTATTTTTGAATTTACCAAAAAAATCTACTTTTTAATTACCTAAATTTTGCTTACATAACTTAGACTCTTTTTATGTGCTTCAGACATAAACATTTAGATTAGAATTTGACAAAATTCAAATCATTTAAAAACCTTAAGGTTATTCTCATAAACGTGATTAAAACACTTATTTTGATTGGAAAATTCAAAAATGTAACAATATACAGGTAGTTTTATTTAAAAAAATTTTAATATTTTAGAGCTTTTGCGACACCCTTTATAATACGAAAATAATAAAAAAAAGGAACTATAATAGACTCCCATTTATTCTAAAAGTGAAACTTTTGAAAGTTGCGTATTTTGGGCACAATATTCAGTGCCGTATAGCGGTATAAGTTATCACCAAATATTAATCGATAATTAATGAATCTTTACTGAACTTGTTTACTAAACACAATGACTAAACATGAAACTTAAATTTCATCTTCTAATTTACTGGTAAGTGTTTGAATGTTGCAACGTATTTAATTACAATTACTCAGTTTTTTCCAAAACATGGTAATCGAGAATTAACTTCATTGCGAAGCAAAGCTGAAGACAGTACTCGATAATGTATTTTTTTATAATTTTGGTTTATGCTTATTAATTTTCTGGTATTAATTTGCGTGAGTTTGGTTGAAACATTATTATCACAGAAAACACGCAGTGTTACGATTGCAAAGAAAAACGTGCGTGACGATTATATTTTTTGGTCGGGACAAAATCACGTTTTGAAATGTAGACGATAACAAAAGATACACAACATTTTCATTGGTAATAAAAAGTATTGTGTACATGCATTCTTATCAGTGGTATAACAGTACCATCTGTTGTATAACGGCGATTTTATGTAAAAAAAAGTTTCATCATTTTATTGTAGCAATGGAGCCACTTTACTGTATTTGATTTCTTTCCTTGTCTTAAGGTACTTCTCACTTTACTAAATCCAAACCTTAATTAACAACAATTGTAAGCAGGCGGCGTTGTTAAAAATGGCGTTTTTTTCTACATTCTACACGCGATTATCTACATAATTTACATTCTCTAGATTATTTACGCATTGTTTAACTGTTTTCTACGTACACGTATAGATAATTATATTCAACGTGTATTTGCTCATTGCTAGTAACGGTTACACGTTGATGTACTAATCACATTACATCGGGCTCAACGAGAGATAGAGTAGACGCGCAGCAGGTGTTACTAAAGTATACTAAGAGCTCAAGGGTAACAAACTCGTATGCCACAAGTAACATTGCGGTAGAAAACACACAGACAAAACGTAAGAACCCACTTCTCTTAACTATAACGTTACAAAAAGGAACAAGAAAAAACTATTGCATTATCTGTAACCACAGAACCTACAGCAAATTTATATAAAACAAATAAATGACAAGCTAATAATAACACCTCAACAATACACTTTCACATGCGAGACCTCAAGAGATTACTGAAACGGCTGTAATTAATATTAAAATAACTTATCATACTTAAACCTAGCATTTATATATTATACAAATAACAAATCAATAAACAGTTATAACGACAAAAAAATTACATTGCAAACACTGTTGTGGAAAACAAAATGTTAACACAATTCACCAATATAATAAAATATTACTGCTTATTTCCAAAATATAGTGCAACAAATTTAAAACTTAATTTATTTTATACTGAGATGAGAACGTCTTCCGGGTTTGGACAGTGTCATTTGTAAACAAAGTTACCAACGTTTCGCCCACTTTCGTAAGAGAGAGACTTAAGAAAAAGTAGTCTCCGTATATAAAAAAGATGTGTCGTCACAGCTGGTTAAGCTCGACTCTGATTAGGTTACGGTCAGAAAAACCGCGTATTCGATAAAAGAGCAATGACCGAGAACCAAGGAGGGGATACCTGACAACCGGGTACCGGTAAATTGATCGAAATCAATACGCTGAAATGTAAAGGTTCAACCTAAACTATTGGTAAATAGTCATTTACATGTAAAATACAAACAAATTCATAATAAGATATATTGGTGATATGAAATGTATAAAAGGTTTAAATGTTCTGTTAGAGTAATATCAGTCACTAATGATGTCGTTTGAGAAATTGGTGAACATAACCATGCCGGTAATGCTGCAAGAATAAAAACAGCTGAAGTTATGCATAATGTTAGAAGAAACGCGAGAGAGAGACTCAGCACCCACCACATTTCATTCGTTTCTCAAGCATCTCAAGGAGTGTCACAGGCAGCATCGGCAAAACTTCCAAACACTTTGAACATAAAACGAACCATCAGAAACGTACAAACACAACATGATGTTGCTCCTGCAATTCCTGGACATCGGAGAAAGTTTGTTATCCCTGATAATTTCCGAATTACGGAAAATAAAGAAGAGTTTTTGCTGTCCGATTCTGGAACGCATATTAATATTTTCGACAATAAACAATATGCGATTATTAGCTCAATCCACGCATCGGTATGTAGATGGCACATTTAAAACTGTTTCTCATCTATTTTTCCAATTATACACGGTGCATGGCTTAAAATACAACAATTCCATACCATTAGTATATGCACTACTACCTGATAAGACTAAAGCAATTTATATACGTTTATTTACAGCCATAAAAGATCTTGAACCTAGAATATTTCCAAGAACCATACTTATGGATTTTGAGCTTGCAACGCGGAGCGCTGTACGAGTTGCTTTTACAGAGACAAAAATTAGAGAATGCGTTTTCCATTTTTCCCAAGGTGTTTTTTGTCACATCCAAACGGAGGGACTTGAATGTTTCTTGCTCTTGCATTTGTTCCTTCGGTAAATGTTGTCAACGTCTTCGAGCAAATGTGTGAAGAAATTCTGATTCTGCCAGAAGCACAAGCCGTGTTAGATTATCTCAAGGACATATGGCTTTGACGTCCTCAACGACATCAGCGTCGCTCTTCTCGCTTTCCTCATGATATGTGAAATTGTTTTGATGGAGTGAATAAAGATTTTCCCAAAACCAACAACTCCGTCGAAGGATGGCATCGGGTTTCAACCAACAAATCTCTTCAACACATCTGAACATTTGGAAGTTTATAGAAGCGTTGCAAAGAGATTCATCAACTACAAACAGAGCAATATATCAGTGGAAAAAATCCACCGAGAAGTCGTAGAAAGTATAGAGTTTGTACTACTAGAATAAAACGTCTTGTTGAATAATTTGACATTGCAGGAATCACTAAAAATTATCTAGGCGCGATTGCCCTTAATTTAAGTTTTTAATATTGTATATAATGTAAATACGCGGAAGATAACTAGTGTGGTGATGGGTTTTATTAGAGTTTTATACTTGCATCAAATAAAAAAACAACAAGCATTAAAAAAAGACTATTAAAACCTTCTTGATTAATGAACTAAAATTAAAAAAAAAACAAGAAAAGCTTTTAAACGCGCCAGTAATTAATGTACTGCCAGTCCTAAGCCTGGATAAAGTGTGAAGGGAAGATGCAATAAAAAAAATGACGTTTTCATAAGGCGTATGAATGTTTTTCAAAAGTCTCAAGTTGCTTATATACAATTAATTTTTCGGTCCAACTCGGTAAATTGCGACTTTGGTCAATTGTCGTTTTGATCTACTGCTTTTCGGTCAATTGAGTTCGGTTAATTGATTTTGGTCAATTTACCTAGAACTCTTAAAAAATTAAAGTTATTGGGTTATTTAATGAAATATGCCTTTTCCTTATAAAACGATCATGTTCTGAAATGCGAGTAATGACGGAATGACCGATTTCACCAATGTAGACTAAACCACATAAACAATGAGTAGTATACACCTTGAGATGAAAGTGCAGAAAATTTGTTTTTAGAGAATGGAAGAATCTAAGAAATTTTTCCTGCTAAGTTGAATATGAGTTTAATACCATTCTTACAAAGAAGCTTCTCTATTTGATCTGTAATCTTGTGAATGTAAGGTAAAAACCCAATTTTGGATTGGATTCGTGAGTAGACATGTCCTTTGGTAAACGAGTACGTGGATATAGACAACGATTAATAACTGTATAAATATCTCGCTTCATATAACAATTGTTCGCTAAGGTTTTAGTAAGATGACAGAGTTCGGAGTCTAGATTGTCAGGTTGACAAATAGAAATGTGTATAATTGATTTTATTTGCACAATTATTATAGAATTATTATAAATGTAACTAATCTTTACTAAACTAAAAGCACAATACAATCTAAGCAAAATAACAAACTAGAAGTTTAATAAAAACATTACTTACTGTAATTTATATGTCACTGTAACCGTATACCGTTCGCGGATAAAACCCATTTAATTTTTTTTCACCAACTTATTTATTTAGACAGCGCTTACGTTTTAAACATTTTACTTTTACTGACTTCTAGTTCTGTATTTTTGAGACGTTTATTTATTTTTTCAGACAATTTTGACTTCATATTGTCTTTTTTTAGTTTTGTTATGTGAAACCAGAAATTTTTATATGGTTTCTTAATATTTGCTAGTTTCAGTCTAATGCTAGCTAGTAACAGGTTACGATCAAATAGAAAACCGGCTCCTACATAAGTCGATATTTTTGTAACTGATCTTATAAACCTCGAATTAATGTTAATGTAATTAATTTGGTTTCTGACAACTGATGAAAGACGATCTGATCGAGATTTCCATGTGTATAATCTTCTAGGTAGTCAATTAAATTAAATATTTGTAATTTTGGAGTTGCTAGCAATCTCTTTTCAGTGTTCAATCCAATTGGTTTAGCAACTTTATCAACCGCAGTTTTGTTTCAATTCTAATTACAATAGTGATGTTGTGTAGTTTAGTAGGGTTATAAAATGTTTTAAGTTTTTTTATTGCCTTTATCTGCAATTGATGCGTATACTTGGATTATATTAAGATTTATTGATTTTACATTAAAGATTACCAGCATTTATCCTGCAAAAAATTTAATAACTTTTTAAAAAAATATTGTGATGTGTTCGCAATCAAAACTTTAACCTTTTTTCTGTGATTAGAACTATAATTACTAGAACAATAAAACACGGAATTATCAGAACTACACTCTTCAGTACCTGTCCACCAACATTATGTTCAGAATGTTTACTTTTAATCAAGTCATTCTTTCGATTGCATTTGCTATCTTTCTATTTTCAAGCAAACGACGTATATTTCATGTTTTAATCCTGAAAAATTTTACAGTTGTCTATATTGCTGCAACGGCTTTTACCATAGAGAACAGATGCTGTTTGTTGCCGTTAACTATTGGTTACATAAGCTAGGTGTCTTTTTATTTTACACCAATCTTGCATATCTGGCTAGCATTCTCTTAACCGCAACCGGGGGACGTGTCCGATAGACTGTTATTATAGAAAATGTAAACAAACAAGAATCATTTCTCATTTTGTTTTTCTGTTAAAACTTTAAACAAAGAAGAATCAACGGAGAACGTTTTGTTCTTCTGTTAAACTTGTAACTTGTACTTTACATTGTTTTGTTGCCGTCCTAAATCTCATAAAATTGAGCTTGTGTTGAAGATTATTATATACACTTAATTGCTTTTACCATCTGCAGCAAGTTTGCTCCAGTGATGGGCATTTACATCTATAAAATAATTTTCTACACGTATACGTAGAAAATACGTATATAATGTACAGTGCGTATTTTAATGATTGTCCCGTGTTTGAATTTGCCGCGTCGTCATTCTGGTAACTATTATCAAACAATGTTGGTTCGTTGACTAATAAACAAGCGGCAAATTCAAACACCGGACAATCATTAAAATACACACCGTATAATATGTAGACAATGTAGATAATGACGTAAACAATGTAAAATAAGAGCCATATTTAATAACCCAACCTGCTAACAGACGTTGAAGTTAGAATTTGACATTTGCTGATTAAAATTAGCCTAATTCCTATTATTATTTCTTCTTATAATCTCGTTCTAGTGATAATTACAAGTTTTATGTATTACTTTGATCCGAATAGCAATATTTAAGTCTACCCAAGTCAAAAACAAAACACCCAAAAAACAGTACTAAAGTTTCCAAACGGAAACGTAAAAAAAACTTTTCTTGCCAAGAACTCTATTTTATTTTAAAGTAGGTTCAACGATTTCTCTCAAGATATCGATGAAAATAGTGATTGATGTAAAAATGCGACTTTATATTTATATTAAAATTCAGTTTTACCACATTGTAATTGTAGCCGTTGTGGTCATGAAGATAGGTGGCCATTGTTGTCACAGTGGCTGTTATGGTCAAAAATACAAGTGGCCGTTGTGACCGACAGAATAGGTGGCCGTTGTGGTTAAAGTTAATAGGGGGCCGTTATGGTCACGGTAGCCGTTGTGGTCGTGACTACAACTTCCGAAGGACCGTTGTGGTATATACACGAGCAGATTCGACACTTAGTTTTAGAATAGTTATGCTAATGACAGATACTTTATTTATTTATTATAATTTTTATTTTATTACTGTCGAATGGAAATACGTAGAAATACAAAAAATGTTTTATTAAAATGCAGTGCACACCGCTTAATAGAATCTTGTTGAGACTTGGGATTTTTGATAACAATAACCGAATGCTAATAATTTCCAAAATTTAGAGAAAAACAAATAATAGTTTATTGGTTTGAAAGCAGTAAATACATACAAGAAATCAAAAACAAGGTTAATGTTCAATTCACTGTTCTAAGAACTACACATTACTTCTCGGTAATTTGCTGACACTAAAAATAAATACAAAGTAACGTTACCACATAAGTGGTGGTTAAATGAAGTTGTTATTCTAAGAACGCATGATATGCTTTCCAAGTTAATTCTTGAAGATAGCGTATTACAGAAGTTTAATGCAATGTTACGTAGATTAGTCAACATACTAGAATAAATAACACTGCAAAAATAAAGCTAAACAAGCAAAACAAATATTTTTAGAGTACAATGAATAAATTTTTCACTCTATAACCTCAAGAGTAAACAAAAAAAGTTTTAAGACAGATCAGCTGTTGCAATTTGTACTTGCACAACGTGTAATTACAGCAATTTAGTATTCAACTTACATTAATTATTTAATTAATAAATCACTACTTCATTGAAACGTTTTTTATTATGAGACTTGATATAATTATAAATGGATGTGAGACATTATGTGATAGAGGTAAATTTTTTTCCGTTAATAATTTGATTACAATAAACCTTCTTAAATTACTTTGGTAAGGATCTAATTCAATCTTGTTGACTAGTTCGATTTTTTTTTGGAGCGTGAGTGTTCGGCAGCATCAGATTCTTTTAATATTTCACCTACTAACCTAAAAAATACGTACTAAATGTTATACAAAGAAATTTAAATAGATTTTTTTAAAACGTAAAAAGAATAACGAGTAACAACGTAAAATGGAACTAAAACGTCGATGAAATTAATTAACAAATATTTGATGACTTTGAACAAAATTTTACGCAGGTAAATCTTGTGGTACGTAGGTATTATTCACAGGGTGTTTTTATGTTTGGTAGCACAGTAAATACTTAATAATCATTTATTTTTTTGGAGCCTGTTACTCTTTCAGAACTTAATTTTCTCTTAAATAGTTTATTTCCCGCATTTTATTTGTATACATATTCTACATACTCGACATTTTCTACATCAAATGTGTAATGTAGAAAATTGTTATTTTCTACACGTATAAAATTTAATTTTCTACATGATGTAGAATACGCACCCATCACTGCTTTGCTTTGCTCTTAACTTTAATTTGAATCAATAATTAATTTTAAAAGGAAAAAAGAAAAGTATTAATATAGACTTATAATTTATATTTATTTATACTATACAGTAACATAAGTCAATAGTAACAAATAGCATTTAATAAATGTTTTTTTAAAGATCACATTGGTTAACTAAAATATTGAGTTACATAAATATACATACAATGAATAAAATATTTGCACGTGCTTTTCCTTATTATTTTTATAATCAATTTCAAAAGTTCTTTCTAAACTTAATAAAATATTTACATAGTATTATTTTGTCAATAAGAAAGTGCAAGTAATCCATCGAATTTATGTAAACACACACTGTTATATAACATTACAAGTAATTTTTCTAAATATTTGTTTTAACAAGTTTATTTTCATAACGTTTTCTTACTACATTTCAACATTTTTTTAAAAAAATCTGCAAAATATAAAATTAATGTTATGTGCAGTTTAATTCTTTGTGTAATTTGTGCTAACTGCATTGTAAATTAAACAATATTATATAACTATTATGCAAAAAACAGTACTGTAACGGTGTTTTTATGTTAAAATATTTTTGTTTATTTTGTAGTTATAAATAATCGTTTGCTAAACGTTCAATGTGATTAATTATCGACTACTGAATAATAATTTAAAAGTCAATGTTTGTGTTTTAATTGCTTTTGCTCAGAAAACATTATTGACGCATAAAATAGGTAAATAAATAATTGATTTAAATATGTTACATTATTGTATGCCAATATTTTGCAATTTTTGTTATGAAAATAAGTAGGTAAATGATGTTTTTGTCCTTAATGGGTTTGTAGGAATTTTATAAAATATGAATGTTTTTGTGTTGCCTACTTTACATTTCATGTAAGTAACCTTAACCTGCAAAATGCATGTATATAATTAAGCGTATACAGTATATACTAATTTTAAAATTAAAAAAGTGTGAAAAGTCATTATAAATAATTACGTAGGTATGACAATTTTTTTTAGGTTTTATTAATGTATATATGCTGTTACCAGTTATACATTAAGTAATGTTTAATTACTAAGCTTTAATCAAAAAATTTTAAGAAAAATTGCAACACAAATGAAAGTGTTTACAAGAGAATCAATAAAACAGTTATTATGTAATAAAAAACTAGCTAATACAGAGAAAGTAATTAGAAAAAGTTCAAAATATGAAGATTTTGATTACACATAAACTTTGCCTCAATCATCAAGACGTATAGCCGAATAAATTATAGATAATGAAATTCACCAATGTCCGATGAAACAAACCTTTGATTTTTTAACTATTATTTAACATCGCATCTCAACAAACGAAAATTTAATTTGAACACAAACGTTAATCAAGTTTGATTTAGTATTGTGCAAAGAGAAATTAATCAATATACATATATTTAAACCTTCTTGCACATGTTGTATACTAGTAGTTATAACTGTTATAAGTTATATTATATGCCTAGCAATAAAAACCCATAATGGTTTCTAAATTAGCAATTTCGAATAATTTTGATTAAAGGCAAGGAGAACATTTTTAATTACAATTGTATGACAAATACAATGGCCTGTTTAAACTACCAAATTTGATATTTCTAATTATTTTAGAATAATTTTTTGCAAGTAGTAGTATTATAAGTAAAGTGCGGATTTTAGAACACTAAAGTTTTAAAAATGACGCTATAAATTGCCCTAAAAAATTATAACAGTGGCAGTAAAGTATTTGAAAGTGGCATTACACTAAGGTGCATTTAAATATTTAATTGGTTATAATTAACAACAATACATATTTCAAGATTCAGTAAAATTATATCTTCGATTATCCAAAATACATTTATATTTAGAAAACGAACGATCTACATCTACATAATTATGTGATTCAAGCGTACTTAAAATAAAAGACGAATGTGTAATTTATGTTGCAATTCTTAGTATTACTGCCACTATCAACTAAAACTTGATAAAGCTACTTGATGGTATCATAGCCGACATTCTTATTTAACACATACATTAATTTAGTTTTAATCGTTTGGCCCTTTGGCTCTTTCAGCAATTAAATTAATTTCATTTTTTTTTTATTTTCTATTTTTTCCATATTTTCAGTCAATGGCAACAATTCACAACTAACTTTTTCAAAGTCTGGCACTTGTTTGGATGTATATGGCAATACATCGGGTATGAAAATATATAACAATTGCTTACATTCCATATCAGCACAGATATCAGACTGTATAAAATTGTCAAACACGTTTAATTGTCATATTAATTTATGATTTGTTAACAATTTTATTTGTTATACTGATGATGCTAATTCTTATTAGCGAAACATGTTTAATTACGTTCTTAAAATAAAATATTAAAAAACAAATAAATTTGTAAAAAAGACTTTAAGAAGATTAAAATATAATTTAAATAGTACTCCACTTTGAGTAATGAATTACTTTACCAATACTAGAATTTCATTATGACTACAAATATTGAAATAATTTACAATTGTTTAGATAAATATTAAAATATCAGCATAAAATGCAATAATTTCTTGTTCTAAAATGGCAAAACCAAAATTGCATTTATGACAATAAATGGCAAAAAGCAATTTATTCGGTCTTTAATTAAGTGTTGTATTTCTAAAAGACAAAACGTTTTTTACAGTATCGAAGCTTATAAGCAAAACATATCGACACAGTCATCGACCTACTTAATGTTTTTGTTACTTAATATGTATGTGGAACAAATGCTTAAAACGCGACACACGGTAAGAAAACATTAGCAATAAAGTTATATTAAAAAATCAAATTAACGTTGCTGTTTGTATAAGCAAAAAATTTTGTAGACTTTGTAGTAAAACAAACTAATCAAAAAACATTATTACAACATCATATGTTATATTCGTTTTTTCTAAGTTATGTTCATAGTTTTTTTTACTGAAAATTTACATTTTAAAACAAACACTTGTTACTATGTTTTCATTTTTTTAAATAAAATATTTTTAAGTCGTCTTAATTATCTTGAGTAACTTATATGTTATTGTAAATAGAATTATTAGTATAACTATTTTGTAACGATAGCGGCAACATATTCATAGCTGAATGAATAAAATCACATCGTATCAAAATTTAAATCAATATGAAATAAATTTAGACAAGCGTTTTTGTTTAAAACAAATTCGACATGGGGATAACTTAACTCTTAACTATACGGACTTCTGAATTATTATAAGGGTCTCCTGATAATTAACTTTATACCTCTATCATATACTACAAATAATATAACATGCTTTTTGTAAAGTAATTTTAACCATTGTTTTTTTTTAATTAGAGATATTAACTACAGAAAAAATTAACACAATAGCACTGTACGATAATTACATAATTTCTTATAGAAAACAATATTCAAATTTAACAGTGCACCTTAAAAGATTATGTTATGTTACGCAACAGTTTAAATTGAAAATCCAATAGCATTTGTATTGTCTTTTTATGAAATAGAAACGTGTCAAAAATTTAATTGATTTTGTTTTTTAAACATAACGATTTAGAAATTGCAATACGTAAAAAATGCACAAATGCTATACACGCGGTTTAATTACTAGAGGTTGGAAAACTTAAGCAAATCTAAGAAATCTGAAAAAAAATGAATAAGAAAAATTCAAATTGAACAAACTAAACCAAAAATGTGTAATAAAAACAAAGAATAAATGCTAAATTTATATTATGGTTCTAAAAAGTAATTAGAACAATTATTATTTTAATAATAATAACACATTTACAAAAAATATTTTACTACTAGCCGAGTTTTTAGATAAACAAAACCGTTTTACAATTTTTTTTATTTGACTTTGGAAAAAAAAACATTTTTGGTGGTCACTACTCACTACACCACTGCAACTTACACATTTAAAATGAATTTAATTTTTTGTATTAAAATATTTACTTTTTAAAAATAAACGGTACTACCGGCCATCTTGTTAGTACCAAATGACTAAATATTACTGATTAGTTAAATTGCATTCATTCAAAATCATTAATAAAAGTTTTATTTTTAGACACAAAATATGTACACATTAAAGATTTCTGTCCGATAGAACAGATGTCAACAATAATCTGTATTGCGCTGCCCATTGTGTTATTGTTTTCAAGATTTCGAAAACTTAATTGACATTGGAGCAGAAAAGGAAAACAGTTTTATTTTAGTGTGTGGTATTAGAACAGCAACGTCTTTATGCTCATTTTTGGACGAGTTGGTCCCCCTGTAAACAGCAGACAATGAGAACACAGTTGCAAATATTTCAAATATAGAGCACCATGTTGGAGTCCAAAACCCAATAATACTGAAGGTGACAACTGCGTGCAGCAATCATTAACTGTTTTTACGTAGTGACAGAAGATTAGTGCAGTAAAGTGATAAATAACAGGAAACCTCGTTTTGAGGAGGTCCTACTGCAAGATAGTCGACATATTCAGCATGCTTTGCGTCGACGTAACCATTAGGGTGGGTCGCTTTTGTATGGAAAAAAATAAAATTGTCTAATATGTTTTGTAATAGTAAAAAAAACGTGACCCACATGCTTTTATGAAAAAATAACGAAAAAAAAAAAATTGTTAGTTTAACCCCTTCTACCCGCGCATTGAGTTTGAAAAACTGATTTTTTGTTTTTTTTTTGAGAATTATTTGAAAATCCATTTCTCGTGGCTCATAGGAAAAACAACTACGTAAACTAATAAAATAAAGTGCTTTTGGACTATTTTTTTTTATTAAGAAAGAAAAATAAACAAATAATAAGACAAAATAAAAATAAAATATCTTCAAATCACCTTAAAATCTTTTTTACTTTTGAACTTAGGCATAAGCGTTCGTGAAATAATTTTATTCTTAATTAAAGCTTCTCTTGCTGTTTTGTGGCATAGCTGCATAGATGCCTCTGTTACTGTTTTTACAGCCTGCTCCACAGCTTTAGTTATGACATGGTAGCCGCAGAAAAAGGACTTCATCATCACCACCTGACTCAACTAGGGAATGAAGAGTCTTATCCGGAACATTGGTCAATATAGGTGGTTGCGAGTAAGATTGCTGCCAGTCTATCAAATCGATGTAAGACGAAGCGTTTAAATTTATCTTAGGCACTTCAAAGACTCGAAGCTGAAGGGATTCAGATGATTTCCTTGCCTTTAAAATGCGTCTAGCGGCAAGTTCTCTCACATGTTTTTGTTCGTCAGATAACATAGACAACAGCAAATTCTCTGGGTGTGCAAAAAAAGCATTTCGCTTTATTAAAGGATCAACAACACTCTTTAATTCTTGCGGAAGATATCGACAATTATATACCAACTTCCAAAAGTGCCTTGCTCCATCTTTACATGTCGGATTTAATTTGATTTCGAACCAAATAGGAGCATATACTTTAACTGCAAAAGTAGCGAGTTGTTTCAGTTCGTTTGTGGGTATCTCGGTAGACACATATAAGCGCAAAATCCTGTTGGCTTTTGTTAGCCACCTAGCATGTGACATTTTTCCCGGAGAGCGATTAGACAAATCAGAAGAGCACTTACCACTTATGACGGCAGATGTGATATCATAAAGGTAACGTTGATCAGAACTGAGGTCTTTTACATTTGAAATGTTTGGTAACATACCTTCTATCTTTTCAAACACGACAACAGAGCGCTTCTCGCAATCATCTAATAACTTTCCGATAGCACCTGAATAAGTATTAGGTCCTGTTGTGGTGCCATCAAGTTTTGCAAATAAATGTCTTAAGGGCAGTTCATTTAAGTGCAAAATGCATATGATCCATTGAAGTGGTCGGTGTAAACGCTTTTCTAAGAGCCGTATGACTCCGCCGTATTTGCCCGTATTGGTTACCGTCCCATCACCACCTATGGCAAGAGTATCCTCTAGAGACATATTCTTATTCAGTTGACCTGTTACTGTTTGAAAGATAGCAGACTCCAGCTCTTTTGCAGTTTCATGGCTTGGGACGGCATATCCGACATAAACTGATCCCGGTTCTTTAATTATTGAAATATGTTCTTCCACGGATGTTGAGCGGTATTTTTTTCCCCCTTTCATAACAATTTTCAGGGTCTTGTCTTTTCATCCATCAAAAAATAAGGCAGGAATAATATCTAGTTGGCCGTGAGATAAGATTTCTTTCCGTAATTTTTGCCTCGCTCGTCGCAATTTCGACTTATCGATTACGATTACTTCGTTGTTGATTTTCACATCTTGCAAAACAGCAGAAGCGACAGCAGCAGCTGCTCTGTCGGATATCCCGTATCGGTCACAGATAGTTGACAAATTCTTGAGAGATGCTATTTTACGTTTTTTTGATGCTGGTTTTGATGAACTTGAGGGTGAGGGCAAAGTTTGTTCTTCATTGCTACTTTCAGACGTTATAGAGGTATAAGGATTTTCATGAGAAGGGCCCGGTTCACAAACGCTAGAATCGTAATAGGATTTAAGCTTAATTTTTCTATCACTCAGTTTTGTTTTCCTTTTACTTGTCAATAAATCAACAGTTTCTATAATCATTTTTCTCTCTGTTCTCTGATCTATTAAAAAAGCTCGTTCTTCCTTAGGAATCTTTTGGTCTTTGGAACTTAAATCAAACAGTCTTTCGGAATTTCTATGAAAATCTTGAATCTTTTCTTCTGACAAACGCTTCAAAGATTTTAATAAATTTTTACACTTCGCGTGGTAACTTTTAATCAATTGCATCACACGATTATGAGATACAGTAGGAATAGACGCTTTTCTCCACAAATATTCAACTTTAGATGACACTTTTTCAGATATCTCATTAATGGATGGCTCTTTTTTTGAATTGTTCTCAAGTTTAAGCTGATGTCTTACTAAATTGTAATATTTCATAACTTGTTTGTAAGTGGGTAATTGATTTTTGTTAATTTCTTCCGGAGCTCCAAAAATGGAACAACTTGTGGATTTTCGGGTATTATTTGAAATCTCCATGATGCACAACGTCACAAAACTAACAAAATCTTATTAAAATAGCGAAAAAAATAGATAAATGCGTGCAACCTTTCTCCCGGAACTAATTAGACGTACTGAGACAATGACGCGTGATCGACAGGTTACGCCCTCTTTTCCCACTCCTCCCCCCGCACTATAGGCACGATTATTCTAATATTTTGGTTTGATTATTATTTGTATTACGTGTATCTCTGTTTATAAGAATGCTATATTATTTTACGCCTTGTAGTTTATACAATAAACTCTGATAAAATAAATCAAATTTTAACATTTTTTTCGGATTTTCAAACGTCATGCGCGGGTAATTAATGTTAATATTAATAAAAAATAAATATATACGTTTTTAAGTCTCGACCCAGGTCATGTTTTCCCCACTATTACAAATCAAAATTCGGAAAAAAAATTTTTCGACCCACACTAGTAACCATGCACACTTCAGCGCATGTTGTGATACCGTTCGATAAAAAAATATTATTCAAATAAATATTGTAAAACGAAATGGATGACATTTTATTGGCTACTCGTATATAAAAGTAACGCATAGTTGGTTTATTATGGTTGCATACTAACTAGTTATTTGTATATGCATTTTACAAAAATACTTTTGTAAAAAAAAGTATTCAAGTAATTAAGATTAAATTGTGTCTTATACTTTTCAAGACAATTCGGTTGTTTACCGGTACCTTATAAAAAAATGAGTCTTACCAATAGAAAGTCTTGTATCAAGCGGAAACTATGTCGCCAGATTCTGGGTATAAAAAAGTAAGTTAAAAACCGTGTTTTAGTAATAGTTACTTAGCCATGGTGCTGCTAAAGCTTTAAATTTTTTAATATTGACATTGTTATACACATAATTATAAATGATAATAATATCTCTAGTGTTCCTGTTGCACAATAATGTGCAAGGCTAGGCAAAATACTAACATGAACTATTTAAAATACAAAATATAAATTACTACGTCAAAATAAATTTGAAACACAAAATACAAATTACGCTGATCACATCGTAGTATTTGAATTACAAAATACAAAATACCTTTATCACATTGTATTTGAATTACAACAGTATTCGAAATAGATACATACTTTTCTCACTGAAAATATCAGATCCAAGTTGCTACCATAGTTAGTGAAAATGAACATGAAAAAAAAAACAAACCCTTTTTTTAAAAAAAAAAACACAATTTTTAGAAAAAAAATACCTGCTATTATACTACTATATATTAATGAAATTATTGTTATATATAAATAGCTATGACGGCGGCAACACGTTGAAATTGATTTAACACCCGCGAATTTCAAAATGAATAATTCTGCAAAATAAAATCACAACGTAAAAGACATTGGGCGCAACGTCAATGCAAATGTGCAAATGCCACCAGAGTGAACTACTGGACGGCCATTTCGCGCTTTTGGGGCTCTTCAGCAGTAGAAAATACACTCTAATGTAACTCCCATAATTGCATTGGCAACTCTACAGCTTTATAAACCTATATGTATAGGGCCAAACGGCCGTCCAGTAGTTCACTCTGGTGGCATTTGCAGAACTGCATT
Source organism: Aquatica leii (assembly GCA_035610365.1). Lineage (NCBI taxonomy): Eukaryota > Metazoa > Arthropoda > Insecta > Coleoptera > Lampyridae > Aquatica > Aquatica leii. The sequence continues at coordinate 57,521,867 of CM069432.1, forward strand.
GACGTTGCTACACCCCAATTTCTTTTACGTTGTGATTTTATCCCGTAGAATTATTCAATGCTATTTTGAAAATTGCAGGTGTGATAACAATTTTAACGTGTTACCGCCGTTATAGCTATTTACAGTTATCTTTGTTACATACTAAAAGTCACTATGAGATGGCTCTGCCATAAACACTTATTAATTGAAATTAATGCGTCATATAATTTAGTAAAATTTAGATGTAACTATATGTAGTTATTACATTTGTGAAATCAAATTATTTGTTAAAGTAATTTAAAATGCAAAAACGTTTAAGCAAGTGAAGTCAGGTATTACAAAACGTAATTTTGATACATAAAACAACTAAATAAGCAACGTCTTGAGTACAAATTGGTTTTAAAAAATCCTTCAATTCTAAAAACACTACAAACTTCATTTATTTTAATCATCACTATTTGATGATTTCCATGAACTTTTATGATTTAACCTGACATTAATTATTAAAGGTTCCAATGTAATGTCTAATAACTTTTCTCGGTTGTATTAGTTTTTCTTATTTGAAATTACTTTTTCATTTCCATACCCGTCCGTATCAATGTGTTTATTGTAATACGACTTTGCATGGGCCTATATCAATTCGATTGCATTAAACTCATAATGATAGTGTGGTAGTCGTATAGCATTCATGTCCGTGTTGTAACAGTTCGTCCACTTTGTATTTTTTTTTATTTCTTTGCTGCTTAGCTATAACAAGTAATTCATTTTTGTTTCATGTTAGCATTTTACGAAATATTATTTTTGTTTAACCAAGAAATTAAATCAAATTTGTTCCAACTTCACGAACGCATTTTTTCTAGTAGCATAGAATAATATGATGCGTTATTTACCGCTATAATTGATAGTTCTTTCAAATTATTAAGTAATCGTTCCACAACCCATTTTTTTAACGTTTCACTATTTATATCTCAATAATAATTTTCATGCTGAGATTTATATGAAAACAATAACAAAGCATTTTTTACAAATCTAGATTTTGTACATACCAGCATGTACGACAATAAATCGTTGTCCATCGTAGTTAACTAAATTTTATATGGATTGTATTCTATCGGACATTGTTGACTCTAGGATCTTTCGAAGTATAGGGGTGCGGGATCTTGAATGGATTATCAAGAAAAAGACAAAAAAGAAACAATGTAATTAATATTTTAATTTTAGCTTGGGCAATAAAAGATGAAAGTTAATTTTTTGTATTATTATTCCATACTAACGTTTCAGGTTTTAAAATAGATTATCACGTTAACGTGACGCTTATTGTTTAATTAAAAATGAGAATGATGTAATAGTTGAACATACTGTTTAACTCCAGTAGCAAAATCCGTCTTCACTTTTCAATAAGCAATATGAAACGTCTATTAAAAAAAGTAAAATCAACCGACTGTCGTTTATACCTAAGAATTTTAAAGCGTGTATCAAATATCGTAAATGCATTTTTTCTATTAGTGCCATCTATTGAAATTTAGTTACCCCCACAAAGTACTAAACCATGTAAGAATGCTATTTGAATATTTCTAACATCAATGTAAATAATCGCGTAACTAAGATTATATCGAAAATATTATATTACAGCTTATAATTCATTGTAAAATTAATGGTAAAATGCAATCATTAACAAATCATTAATTGATACGATTGTTTAAGGCTACCATGACATTTTTTTAGGAATGAAAAGCTATATTCGATTAATACGCCGTTAAAAAACAATGAATTCAAAAACTTAAGAATAAGAATGTAATTTTTATTTAACGTTCTAATGTTTCCGTACCAAAATGACCATACGCCCAAACAGTTTCATTTAATACCCTATACATATGTAAATATCTTAAAGTTTGCAAAGTAGATGTAATGAACTAATATCTTAGCCAAAGTAAAGCATCATTGTAAAAAAACCTTAAAAAAAACATGCATCAACAATTTAGTATATGAAAATTGTTAAAATGCTGATTTATCAATTTTATGATTACGACGAAAAACATTTATGCATTTACTAGGTCATTAAATATTTCAACGTAAGAATTAGAATTGTAATTGTTTTTCAAATTTAAAGATCAGTTAAAAATAAAATAGCTCTTGTAAAACTCAAAGTTCTGTCTTAAGTAATTGCAACATTAATTTTAGCAATTGTTTTGTATAAAGCAAATACAAAATCAATTTGCAATTTCACATACTGCAATAAATCATTAGTTGGAGGTCATTACTGTTTATAGAAAACGCTACTGGTAATATCAATAAGGCGAAAAATTAAATAATTTATAATAAAAATCACATGCGATACAGTCATACTTCAAGTTTAATTATTATTATTTATTCTTTATCTACCCTTTAAAGTGTGCCATATGCAGATTTTAGCTTTAATCCCCTGTAGCATAATTAATAGTGAAACGTCCGAGAAATTACTTGCAAATGCAAGAGCCTTCTAGAACTGTTATCTAGTTTCTAGAAGATATAGCGAAAAGTGAGGAACGATCGAGAAGAATTCGCCGATGTCTATAAAAGCCGAAGATGGAAATCGTAGGTCAGTTATTGCTGGAATGTGAAAGCATGCAGTATTGAGAAGATTAAGCAAGTGAAGATAAATAAGTGATTAATTAGCACGTGCGGAGTTTTAAATAAATCGAGTGAACGTGACTATCAGCTGTGAAATCCGAGAACGTTATCTTATCTTAAGTGATATAAATTATAGTGTAAGTGTTTTTATTATTAGATTTTAGTAGTTCGGTCAATTTAAAAGTATACATATTTCTATAATAAGTAAACGTAGTTTTAATCGTTTAAATAAATTAGTTTTTAAGTAATAAATTCGTAACATTTTGGTGTAAGGTGTGGAGTTCGCAATCTAATATCGCTTCCGTTATAAAAACATTCATCGCGTAAATATCTGTTAAGATTCGCGATAAGCGTGTTTATTTATAAAGTTAATATAGTGTTTAATAAACTTTTTCTTTTAACAAGAGCGTGATCGCGATTAAATTCGTTTCCGGACACTAGTGGTTTAATATTAATAAGTGGATAGTTATTAAATTTTGTGTTATACAAAAACTGCATTTTAAAAAGTAGTGTATTTAAAAACTTTATATTCGTGTTATATTTAAATTTATGCCGGTGACGCGTTCGCAAACAGTTAAAATGGATGCAAAGCTATTTGAATTTTTTTGAATCAATCAAAAATGGTCAGGAGTCGATGAATAGAAAAATGGGCGAAAATTCACAGAAAATTGAAGAAAAACTGTCGGAAAATTCAAGAAAAATGGAAGAAAAACTCTCCGAACATTCTCAGAAAATGGAGGAAAATTCTAGAAGTTTAAAAGAGGAAATACGAACGAGCATAGAAAATCAAATCAAAATTGTTCAAGAGGAAACCCAAGCAGACATGTTAAACTTAAAAGAAGAAATTTGCGATTCTGTGAATGACATAATAGAAGAAGTACAAAACAAATTAGAAGAGAAGTTAAAAGAAAATTCAAGAACCATAGAAGACAAGCTAGAAAAAAAATTGAGAGAAAGAATGCAACTGCTTGAAGAAAGAATGACCCAAATGAATTGTCACGGTGAAGGAAGCGTCACGAGTGAAGATTTAATAATGAACCATCGAGAAGAAAACACTCACAAGTTCAAAGTTGTACCACCGAATTTGATGGTAAAGTTCCATGGTCAACCTACTACAAGCAGTTTGAAGCCGCAGCTACTGCTAATGGTTGGAGCAACAAGCAGAAAGCGACGTCTTTAATAGTGTCCTTACGTGGAGAAGCGCTTGGAATTTTACAAACTATTCCGGACCACCTGCAAGAAAATTACGAACTCTTAATATCACGATTAGAAATGAGATATGGGGATGCTCATCTTCAACAAGTATATCAGGCTCAAATTAAAAGTCGGGTTCAAAAAGCTGCCGAAAGTCTTCAAGAGTTTGAGGCTGACATCGCCAGACTAACACGGCTTGCGTATCCTACAGCACCGGATACCTTCCTGGAGCAGTTAGCTATTCAAACTTTCGTAGATGGCCTCCGAGACAGCGAAACACAGCAGACTCTCCGGTTAGCTCGACCGAAGACATTGGATGACGCTTTGGTGTGCTTTGGAGTTTGAAGCAGCAAAACAAGCATCGCAACGAGGTGGTCATAGACTCTGCTGTGCTACAGAAGTACCCGCGCAGACACTGGAAAGCATCGAGGAGATAGCGCGACGAATACTTCGGGAAAGAGGAGTGACAGCTTTGAACTGCGATGAAATAGGCCATGTACGACGGCATCGTACCAAACCTAAGAAGAGGACTAGAAAAGCCCTCGAAAATTTGGAACGAGGCGAGCGAAAGAAACAAAAAGTAATCTCATCTAGTCAAACTCCGGAGGTTACAATCCAAATGGCATCGCCTAGAGAGCAATTGCATAGCATTTATCTCGATGGCAAGATCAATGGGAGAAGCGTCCAGTTACTGGTTGACACGGGAGCGACGAAGACCATCATTCGTCCTGACATCTTATTGGAAAACGAGAAGACATCACCAGTAACAGTACGACTTCGAACAGCGACGGGCGACGAAATACCTACTCACGGACAAGTCGAAGTAACCATTGGTTTGGGAAATGGAGTACTCGACCATCGAGTACTGGTAGCCGACATCACGGAAGAAGTTATCCTGGGAATGGACGTGATAAAGAAGTATGGGTTCCATTTGGATATGAAGAACGATGTCCTGAAGATCGACAATGAAGAAATTCCTTTTCATTCGTCAGAGAAGGCAGCCGTGCGAGTCTTATTGAGTGAAGACGTGACTCTGCCTGCAAGGACTGAAAGTGTGGTGATGGCACGCCTGGATGGAAGTCTCCGGGAAGGCTACATACGCGCGATTGAAGGCGGCTTAGTTGAAAAGGGACTACTCGTTGGCAGAACTTTAGTACGAGTAAAGAAGACGATGCCAGTAAGGATCTTAAACATCAACTCAGATCCTGTAACGCTGAAAAAGAAGACCGTGGTAGGCCAATGCACGCCAGTATCACAAATTGTGAGATGCGTGAAGTCGAACGAAGATACGTCGCCGAAGAAGTGTCCACAACATCTATTGGACATTCTTACTACCAAATGCGAAAACCTCAGCCAAGACCAGCTGGCTAAAGTTAAAGTGTTGATCCAAGAGTACCAAGATGTGTTCGCGCTGGAGAGTGGTTCCAAAGGAAGAACTAACGTGGTGAAACATAAAATTAATACCGGAGACGCTCGACCGATACGACAACATCCACGCAGACTTCCTCTTTGGCGAAAAGAGAAGAAGCCGAACAAATAATTACGGATATGGAGAGAGAAGGCGTGATTGAACCTTCAAGTAGTCCATGGGCATCCCCAGTGGTACTCGTGAAGAAGAAGGATGGATCAACGAGGTTTTGCGTAGACTACAGGCAGCTAAACGACGTGACCAAAAAGGACAGCTACCCTTTACCCAGAATTGACGATACGCTAGACACCCTGTCAGGATCCCAGTGGTTTTCACGTTAGATTTAAAGAGTGGATACTGGCAGGTAGAATTAGAACCCAAGGATCGTGAAAAACAGCTTTTACGATCGGAACTGGTTTGTGGCAGTTCACTGTAATGCCCTTCGGCCTGTGTAACGCTCCTGCAACGTTCGAGCGTTTGATGGAGACCATCTTGCGCGGATTGTCTTGGAAGACGTGCTTGGTCTACCTGGACGACGTGATCGTGGTTGGAAGGTCGTTTGAAGAGCACTTAAACAACTTGAAGGAAGTGTTCCAGAGATTACGTGGGGCACCCCTCAAACTGAGCCCAAAGAAGTGCCACGTATTTAAGAAGGAAGTCCAATACCTTGGCCACGTCGTATCTAGAGACGGAGTAAGGGCTGACCCAGACAAAATCCGAGCAGTGCAAGCATGGCCAAGACCGATCGACAAACATCAGGTCCGAAGTTTCCTTGGGTTGTGCACTTATTATAGAAGATTTGTCCCCGGCTTTGCCAATATTGCCAAACCATTGACAAAACTAACCGAAGAAAAAGCAGAATTTAGATGGAATGAAGACTGCGAAAATTCTTTTAATCAACTAAAACAGGCCTTAGTCACTTCGCCAATTTTGAGTTATCCACGAGAAGATGGAAAGTTTGTTTTGGATACCGACGCAAGCAATATGGCCATAGGCGCGGGCCTTTCTTGCAGGTTCAAGATGGACAAGAAAAGGTGATCGCGTACTTTAGCAAGGTTTTGTCACAGGCCAAAAAGGAATTATTGCGTGACTAGGAGGGAGCTGTTAGCAGTCGTTAAGTCCATCGAACATTTCTACAAGTATTTGTATGGACGAAGATTTTTACTGAGAACAGACCACGCCGCTTTAAAATGGCTACTGCAGTTCCGTAACCCAGAAGGACAAGTAGCAAGATGGATCGAGAGACTGCAAGAGTATGACTACGACACAGAACACCGTGCCGGAAGCAGTCACCGGAACGCTGATGCCTTATCCAGAAGACCATGTCCGGCGGACTGCAGCCATTGTTCGCGACTGGAAGAAAAGTCGAATGCCTCCGGAGAACTGCTATGGTTGATGATGAGGAACCTGAGCAGTTACGTCGCGAACAAGAAGACGATCCTGAAATAAGACTACTCCTCGACTGGAAAGAAAGCGGCCGACGACCAACCTGGGAAGAAGTGAGTGCTTTGGGCAAAAATATCAAAGCGTACTGGGCGCAGTGGGACTCTTAATAGTAGAAGACGGTCTTCTTAAGCGATCCTAGAAAGTGCCGAGGGCACGGGAAACAAACTACAGCTGGTAGTGCCGAAAGCAGGGTGACTGAAGTGTTGAAGCATCTCCACGATGGGACATCAGGAGGACACTTTGGCATTAAGAAGACGTTGGGTAAAGTGCGAGAACGATTCTACTGGATGAACTGCAAAGAGGACGTCATGAAATGGTGCCGTAAATGCATAGTCTGCGCTTCAGGAAATGGTCCAGCGAGAAAGCGCAAAGCACCCATGAAACAATACAACGTAGGAAGCCCTTTGGAAAGAGTAGCGATTGACATCGCAGGGCCGTTCCCAGAATCCGATTCGGGAAATAAATACATCTTGGTGGCGATGGATTATTTCACGAATAGGACGGAGGCTTACGCCATACCCAATCAGGAAGCAGCTACAGTCGCAGACGTATTAGTAAAGGAGTTTTTCTGCCGGTTTGGAGTTCCGTTGGAATTACACTCCGATCAAGGCCGCAATTTTGAGTCTGGGCTGTTTCAAGAAGTTTGCCGACTGTTAGGAATTAAAAAGACTAGGACAACGCCTCTCCATCCCCAATCTGATGGCATGGTTGAACGGATGAATCGAACAATGGGCAAGTACTTAGCCAAGGTAGTGTCCGAACACCAAAGAGACTGGGATCAGTACTTGCACCTTTTCTTAATGGCGTACCGATCATCCGTTCACGAAAGCACAGGCCAAACACCATCCTGTGTCATGCTCGGTCGTGAGATAAGATTACCATGCGATCTTCAATTTGGACGAAGACCGGAAGAAGAAGTCGCTGGAGAAGATTACGTCAGCAAGCTGGCAAAGAGGCTAGACGAAGTACATGAAGAGGTTCGTAAAAACACACAAATTGCCAGCGACAGGATGAAAACAAGATATGACGTCAAGGCGCAAAATGGTGGGTTTCAACCTGGCGATATGGTTTGGTTGTATAACCCTCAAAGGGGACGTGGTTTGTCGCCGAAGCTGTGAAGGCCCCTATGAAGTCGTGCAGCGTATTAACGACGTTATTTACCGCATCCGAAAACCGCCCAGAGGCAAGCCAAAAGAGGTCCACGTCGATCGTCTAGCCCCGTTTACTGGCGATAACCACAATGCGCAAGTTCAGATCGGAACCAGAGTAATAAGCAGTAAAAACAGGAATCAAATCAAAGAAATGGAGTTCGAGAAGTTTATTGAACTTATATGGCGGTTCTGGAAAAGCTAGGTTTTCGGTTACCACCGAGGAACAACAAGACCTGTTACAGACACAAAAAGATTACGCCATCGCACATTGTGTGAGCGAGGATCTTGACATGTCCAGAGGAGTTGCAGTCGTGTTTGAAAGAAGACAGCAACCGGCCGTCGGAAAAGTTTTAGGACTACGTGGTGACCGACGCTTCGTTTTCTATTTGTTCACCAAGAAATACTCACGTACCAAGCCGTTATACAAAGATCTGTGGCGAACATTATGGAGTCTCAAGAGACAAATGGAGTTCCATCATGTTAAGAAATTGGCAGTACCCAAGCTTGGTTGTGGCTTAGACCAATTGAATTGGAGGACAGTTCGAAACATGTTGGAGGTCGTCTTCCGAGGAACAGGCGTTCAAGTGTTGGTCTGTAGTTACCAACCGAGGAGAGTATTGGGTCAGGAAAAGTCCATTGACTGTTACTTTTATGGTCAAGGAAGTTGCCGAAATGGAGGAAGCTGGCGCTATCGCCACGATCCCTTTTACCGGTGTCGCATCCAGTCTCCTGTTCTGGGACAGAACAGTCCTAAGAAGGGGGCAGTGAAACGTCCGAGAAATTACTTGCAAATGCAAGAGCCTTCTAGAACTGTTATCTAGTTTCTAGAAGATATAGCGAAAAGTGAGGAACGATCGAGAAGAATTCGCCGATGTCTATAAAAGCCGAAGATGGAAATCGTAGGTCAGTTATTGCTGGAATGTGAAAGCATGCAGTATTGAGAAGATTAAGCAAGTGAAGATAAATAAGTGATTAATTAGCACGTGCGGAGTTTTAAATAAATCGAGTGAACGTGACTATCAGCTGTGAAATCCGAGAACGTTATCTTATCTTAAGTGATATAAATTATAGTGTAAGTGTTTTTATTATTAGATTTTAGTAGTTCGGTCAATTTAAAAGTATACATATTTCTATAATAAGTAAACGTAGTTTTAATCGTTTAAATAAATTAGTTTTTAAGTAATAAATTCGTAACAATAGTAAATGCAAAGGAATTGTTATTCATATTTAACAGGTAAACAACATTTATTTGTGGCTGTTTCACATTTTACAGTTGGTTTGTTGCATCATATGACACAGAAATACTATGTTACTGTTGTTTTATAATGGTAAATTAAACGGCCTTTGAAGGACGTTACTGTGAAATCGAATCTAAATTCGACCGGTTTTCTTACAGTCTTCGTACAAATATAGGAACCTTATTATCTGCATATTTGAAATACTTCAGTTCAATTCGTGTTACTGTACTTACTCGTAATAACTTAATACAACAAATTTTATTGCCCTACATACGTGTATATGAAAGTAACTATGTCCTGTGATTTATGCTTAAAAATTAATCATTCACGTTTTGTTTCTTTCTTTTAACTATCAGTTGCAATTATAATTTTTTCGTGATTGAAAACGGTTTAAAACAAATTACGTGTTGGAAATGTACTGTTAATTACATTGCATAACAAAATTGGTATGCGACGAAATTAATTGACTATCCAAATCCTTCTTTTTCAAGGTTCTCCACAACCTTCGGCAATGAGTGAAAGTAAGAAAGTTACTACCTATTTATATGTATACTATTGGAACCTCAATGTCAATAATGCTATGCCACACTTATGCATATTTACGTTTCGGTCTTTCTTTGTGGATTGTTTGTGGTTGGTTAGACAAATGACGTAATAACTGTTAATTTTCAGTGAAAGTTATTATATCTTCAGTATAATAATATGACAAAGATGTGATAATGAAAGTTTCGTTCAAAAAGTGTTGATTTGTGTTCGTACACACATTTTTAAATACAACTAACCTATTAAAAAGTGAAAACTTGCAGTCGCACATTGGCCAATGTTGGCATATCTCATTCATATACGATGATGTCATCAATATTTTCTTTATTGTTAAATTTGCGTTTTGCAATTTTACGTTATTGCAAATTGAGATTAAAATTCTGTACAAAAAACCGAATTGCATTCATTTAAAACGTGGTTATTTTAAAGCACATCTCTATGTTAAACTATTTTATAGTTTCATCTTTGTGCAATACATAACTGTTTTGTCATGGTTTGAAGTTAATAATTTCTTTAATTGTAGAAAGCGAGCACGACAGAAATAAATTTCCTCTTAACCTTTTATTTTATTTGCATTTTACCGTTCAGGTTCCAATGTATTTTTATGTCAACGGTTTATAATAATAGTCGTTATCGTATATCAATAAATACCTTATATTGAAATTTGTCTCAGGTTACAATTAATGAATTAACTTATTAAATCTAACAATATTTAAGGAAAACACATAAATTTATGTATTACTATCACGAGGTCCGCAGTTTTTAATTTTATCTAAAACTGATACTTCTTTATGTTAACTAGCACCGGCACTTTATTTATCTTAGCACACACGTTAATCAGACAAAATCTTCTTTTCGATTCAACTCGAAAAACTCGCTTCAGCTCTTTTTCAATACTTCTTATATATTTCCGTTATCTGTGTAGAAAATTTTCTACATCTTTCGGTAAACGTTCTCGAACTTACAATAACTTCGAGAACGTTTCAGTGTTATTTTGAACGAATATTTACGCACCACAATAAACTTACATTTTTATTATTACTTGCGTAATCGTCTTTTGCCTTAACGTTTTTAGTTGATTACAATGTACGTTGATAAGTACTATTGAAAAAATCAGAATAACAATAATATCTAAAAGTGAACCTTAAACTTTACAGTATTAAATAAATAACTATAGTTTATAATGTTAGATATCAATTGAGTAAAGTTTGTAACGTCCCGTTAGAGTTCATTACATTAAAATTCAATTTTACATTCGTTTATTTTTTGCAAATAATATTGCACGTAAATTTATTTAGTTTGACAACGTCGCGTCGTATTTCGGAAGCGTCTGGGTAGTCGACTTGAGTATTAGCTTAAGCTTGCACTTCCGTTTGAACAATCTTGCGTAGTTCACGTAAGTGAAGAAAGGAAGACAAATTTTCTTGATTATGGCGTAAAAACCCATGTAATTTAATTTTTATTCATTCCATTTAATTGTTGGTGAGTTTACCTTTATTTTGATATAATTTTTCTATCGAATTCAACATTTTTTAGTGATTTCAAAATGTTACGCAATATATTTAGACAAAGGAAATTATTTTGAAGGCCGTTGTAAATGCAGCGTGAGTACAGCATGTCATTGAAAAAAACCATTCTAATTATTTATATTTAGGGTCTTTTATTTTTTATTCTGGATCTTTTCTTTTACTGGATCATTTATTTTGGTTTTGTCTTTTAATTACTGGATTTTCCGTCATTGGATTTATACATTGGTTTAATGCTTGCTGGTGTGGTTGGAAATCTACATTCCTTTAGAAGATTTTATCACTACAACAAAGTATGTGCTAAAAATAGAAGCTATACGATAACGTCATATCATATGTGGTGAGTCAACTGGAATTAAGTTACATTTTACATTCAAGCAATTAAATTCAGTTCTTAAAACTTTTCACTCATAACAAATTAACCGTTTACTATTTTTGCATTTAATAGCAATTAATAATTAGATGTAAGATTTTACGTTTTTATCACCAATTTAAAGGTGGTTGGCGCCCTAATATTTTATTTTAAATCCTGTTTTATTTCTAATATGTTTAATTCAAATATTGTTCTTTGTTCTCTGATGTAGTTATAGTTAATAAATTAACGGAGTTCACGTCTTTGTATTTATTTTCATTCAAACTCACACCCAGAGGTTTGTGCTTACGATTGCTGCCGTGGTCAAATTATTATTTTTACTTTTTATTACACGTTCTTTATTCGGAATAGTTTTTTATTTACATGTTTAATTATTAGAAATAAATGACAAATTACTTATTAAAAAGCCTAAAAAAATAGTAATGACGAAATGAACATTTGTAACATTAGGTAAAACTTACAACTTCTGCTTATTAAAATAAAAGCAACCCTTAAACTATTTAAGTGTTTAATATAGAACTATTTTTTTAAAGTCCTGTTCTACATTATACTTTTTGTGTGCAAGTTTACATCCAAGTTTCTATAAACTAGAACTTATCAAGGAAACAAGTTTAGTAAAAACAGAAAGAAATAGATTATTATCTGTTTCTTTTCTGGGCATGAACTATTATACAAACTTGAACAGAAACTTGGATCTTTTCTAGTATTAAAAAAAGTTTAGATGCGATAAGTTTTCTGTTTCACACTATACTTTTTTCTTTGACAAGTTCCAGTGCATAGAAACTTGGACGCAAAAAGTATAATGTAGAACGGGCTTAAGATTGTGTTTACTAGTGAGCATAATCCATTTTTTAATTAATGTTTGTTAAAATGAACAAAATAATTTTTTACAAACCAAATTCAAAATGACGTTTTTGTGAACGGAAAATAAAATTCAAAAATTTCTGGCTGCAAAATACCAGAATCAGAATTCAATAACTAATATGGTAAAGTGAAAAGTGTTTGTGTTCAAGTGTACTACATTTACACTAATTGAATCTCGTTCTCCAGAAAATAACCTTTTATCAAGTAATGAATCGGATCATTAGTAGTATAATATAATAGTAGTATGCAAATGAGATCTTTTTTCCGAAATTTGGAAGCTAATTGTTTTAGTAATTTAGTATTCAAAGACCCTGTTTGGACTTTATTAACGTTGATTTTATTGATTTTATGCCCACACAAAGCTCTAAGGTTTTGAAGTTGAGGGATATTAGGGTTTTTTTGGAAAACAACTTCCAAATCTAATTTAAACTCATCCAACAGAGCCTTATTTAAACTATGAGGGTTATGTTTAAGCCCCAAACCTAGCAAATCGGTCTCATTCGCATTTAATTTAGTTTTACTAAGGTTGATGACCCGTTTATGAAAGTTGAAAGCTTTGGTGATATCCGAGCTTGAATGAAATTGGTGATACTCTTCAGAGTTGTTAGAACTGGTCGAATTATTGTAATGGCTATTATATCTGAGCTTATCAATTTTGCTCTTAGATCTATGAAACAAGTTGACACCAAAAGTTTCAACTTCATCTTTCACATATGATATAAACAATCTAATTTAATCCGATGACATAATTTTGTAAGTAACAAGTGAGTTTTATATAATTGTACGTTAAGTTCACCTCTCTGGCAATACAAAAAGCTGATTTCGTTTTTAATCCAGAGTATCCTACCTCTATCTGCATGGTGGCCATTTGTTAATTTAACTTATCTTTCAAATTTAAATTTTAATTATTTATTGGCTGCTCCACATCTTGGTTGGTTCCGGCATGTTATTTCACTTTAATTATTGTTAATCTTTGTCGCGGTGATGTTTTTCGTGTAAGTATCCTTTGATCCTTTTGGAGGTCGTTCATAACCTTTACTTTTTCAGCATGGTCCGTTTGAATTTCACTATTCCAATGTTTTAATTAATTAATTCTTGAATTTAATTTTATCAATTTAATGGTAAGTACGGTGGCTTTATTGGCCCCTTTTTCACAACTTCCTGTTGTAGTGATGGATCTTTAAACGTCAATATTATTATATGATTTATTAATTAATTATTTGCTGCTCCACACCTTGGCTGGTTCCGGCATGTTACTTCACATAAAATTTTAATTAGCTTTAAGTTTTGTCACTGAGATGTTTTCCCGTAAGTATTCCTAGGACCTGGTTTAAGTCGTTTGACCTTATATTTTAGCATGGTTTCCTCTTTCAAATATTCACTAATGTAATTCATAATATCGTTTAATTATTGTCAATTTTACTAACGTTTAACTAATTTAATCTTAACGTAAATATATCTTTATGTTATGTTACGCTTAGTATATATGCTTACATTTTAGTAGCCTGATGATGGCATTGTTTGCCGAAACATGTAGCTTTACGTCTTAATTTTATCTAATTTAACAACTGTCAATTATTAAACATTTTCTATTTGGAATGGTTTCGAGTTATTGAGTTATTACTAACGAATTGTTTAGATTTCGTGTTATATGCTAACAAAAAATTATCTAAAGAAAGCAATTGTACAGACCACATTTGCTATAAAAACTAAAATGGGACATCAACAAGAAAAGAATTTGCAACTATAATTAATTTTATGTAAAAAAAAGCAATATGTCATTCAATTTCTAATCAATTTTTTTCTTTAGTTTTTATCTAACATTTGGTCCTTCGAGCCGAATATAGTTCTGAAACTAGGAATTGCATCGGTGAAGAGTAATTACAGTCTCTACATAAAGTCATTGCTGGTTCGTCATAGTTGATCTAATCGTTAGAATAGAAGCCTTTGGAAAGATTTGGAGTTTTGGTAACAAGAGTATTATGAAGCCGTGACACGCTGGTTGATGTCAAAAGAATCGGAACATCAAGATCAGTAGTGGCGCGCAAAAAACCTTATTGGAAAGAACGATCTGTTAGTTGAATCGCTATCAACTACCAACATAAGATAAGCACCTTTTTTCTTCTTTGTTTTGAATTATTAATATAGCAGTTGGTGTAGCATAGCAAAGTGTTCATTTTTTATCATTTATTGTTCATTATCATAATTTATCAACTGTAATCATTAAAATATCCAACCCGTTGTTAAAACGTTCCTTGTTAAAGAACTGATTAACCCCAAATGTTCAAGAGTTTGAGGAGTTGTGTGCAGGTATTTTCTCCAAACAATTAGAAAGCGAGGAAGAAGTGGAACATCAAACTCAGATATTAGAGTATAAATATGACATGCCAGTTGCCATTGCAAAATGTTTGTTACATTCAGGTAATCTAGTTCGTAGTGCATCTGAAAAGTCTGTTAAACATGCTAATTGTACGTATGATGGATCGGTACGTTCAGACAAGCATTCGAATAACAGCCTTAAAAATGTAATTGTTTTTGATAATCATGTGTCTAAGGGTTCATTGCTTAAACTACCCTCTATTAATACATCTGAGTTGAAAATGTATGAAAATGATGATCTGCCTGACTCAATAAAATTACATTATTTAAATAATGCTATATCTGGACAAGTTTTAGAAATTATAAAAGATCTTAATTTAATAGGTGATAATTATATAACTGTTTGGAAAACTTTATGTGAAAGATATGACAATAAAAAATTTTTTTAGCTTTTCACTTTTTATTGTCAAAAATATAACTATACAGTAAAGAGTCTGCCATTAAGTTGTGTAAGCAGTTAGATCACAGTCGTCATTCATTCTTTGTAGTCTACATTAGATTTTATTACAGCACGAGATTTTGAAAGAGAATCGTCCGATTTTCCTAAGGTCGATGAATTATTTTAGTTTTTGGAAAGACGTACTTCAATGTTAGAAACAATTGAAAATCGTACATGTAAACCTGTTGTTGAAAAATCTAATAGTTGTGTTCTAAACACAATTGGTCAATCTAAGTTGTGTTCAGATTAAGCAATTAACAGTAAGAGACAGAATTTTTCTAAAGCAAAAATGTACAAATTATGTCTAAATTTTGTACAAAAAGATCACTATTTATTTAACTGTAGTTCAAAAAGTGCTTGTCGTTTTTGTTGCAAAAAGCATCACAGCATGTGCAAGTTTTGGTTTAGTCATCAAATAATAAATCCAATTCAGTTGCGTTTCCAGGTAAAAATGAAGTTCAAGTTCGAATGTTGGAGTCTCATCTCGAGAATTTGTCTGCAAGTACATCTTGTCAAAATGTTCCTTTGTCGTCTTCAGGTTTACGGGAAGAGCGTTTTCTTATAATATCTCAGCAGTTGCAAAATTTTGCAAGTAATGTTTTAAGTACCTTATCTGCTAATTTGTCTCGATCTTCTAAGGTTGAAAAACAGCTATTCTTTTGTCTACGGCTATGGTCGAAGTCTCAGGTACGCCATATAATCCTCGTACAGTTAAAATATTGTTGCAGTCTGGTAGTACTGTTAATATTATAACAAAGTATCTTTGTGAAACATTGAAATTTGTTACGAAACTTACAAAGCAGCTTCTTTTCGGAGTAGGTAATCAAAGTTTGTTTGTTCATATTATTTGTAATCTTTACATTAATTCATTGTCTAGTGATTATAAAAGAAAAAATACTTGTTTGTTTCAGATGAGATCACTTCAGAATTCCTTCAGTAGAAGCTGACGCTTTAATGTCTTTGAGAATTGAGTTACTGCTAGAAAGTGGTGTTTTTTGGAGGTTATTGCTACCACAACAATTTAGTCTGGGCCAAAATATGCAATTTTTGCACAATACGCATTTGGGATAAATATTGTTTGGTCCAGTATTATCTAATCAAATTTTGTCGGATTTATCTCGTTGTCATCATCTTCACCCAAATGTTGATTGTGATTTGCAGAAGCAAATAAACAAATGTTGTGTTCTCTAATAATATTGTTGATGCTCCTGAGCATGTAGCTTGTAAGAAATAGTTTGTTGAAACCACATATCAAAAAGCCAATAGCAGATTTGTGGTATCATTGCTTTTTAGAAAATCTTATTATTAGCGTCGCTTTAAAGCATATCTAAAATTTGAAAAAATATATGTTCACTTTTTATTTTATTTTAAACTGGACATATGTCTCGGTCAAATTTGTTGACGAATATTTCCTATTATTTACCACATCATAGCGTTTTAAAAGAACAATCAGTTTCTACAAAATTTTGAGTTGAATTTGATGCTTTCCATAAGAGCGACAGTGGTTATTTGTTTAATAATTTATTTGATGGTTGGTCCAGTCTTGCAGCCAAACTAGTTTATTACTTTGCTTAGGACAGAATGAAGTACAGCCGGCTCAATCAGCGAATTTTATAGCAATCGTTTCCTCATCATTGATTCTTCCGATTTAAATACGGTTAGTTTTGGTATTAGTTCGTCTAGTTTTCTTTTTATTTGCTGTATTCAGGGATTGGCTTATGAGTATAATTTATCGTTCCCGTATATATCAAACATAATCTTAAAGGATATGTATGTGCATGATATTGTTACTGGTGCGCGTTTTATAATTGAAGCGCAAGAATTATTTAAAAATTTATCAATGTCTTTGCTTAAAGACAGTTTAAGTTTTGTAAGTGGCTTTCAAATAAACCAGAAGCTTTAAAGAATGTTGGGTCATCTTTGGTGCATCTTTGTATCTACGATCTAAGCGATTCACCCCTTTTGTTTGAAAGTTTGAAAACTGGTTGCAACTTTTATTTGATTTGCCTTATTTAAAATCGCTTATTATTTCTTGCCGCGAATTTTGTTGTTCGTATGTTTCGCTTCGACTTCATGGGTTTGCAGATGCAAGTATGGCAGTTTATACGGTTTGTGCCTATATCTATAGTGTTGGTTTGGATCATACTCAATCCAACTTGTTATGTGCTAAAACTAAGGTATCGCCGTTGAAACTATGCTTAATTCTTCGTTTGAAGCTTTTAACAGCTCATCTTCTATTGTTGCATGTAATTTCTCATTTTTATATGTTGTTTTGACGTGTTGTTTGTTGGACTGGTTCATCTATAGTTTTAGGTTAGTTGAAGATGCTTCCCCACAAGTTAAAAACCTTTGTAGCAAATAGAGTAGTGTCAATTACGAATGGAGGCGACGTGAGGTCGTTCCTCAAAAACTTCTTAATAATTTGCAATGGTGGCATGGACTTCCTTTCTTTGTACATAAGCATAAGATAATTGTTTCGGATCTTTCTGAGTTAGCAAAAGCAGAATTTAAGTGTTTGGTTGGGCAGAAAACTTTCTCTGATTTGATAAATTTTGAAAAATATTGTAGCTTTTGTTATGAGGTTTGTTACAAGTTGCGGGTCTGATTTTGAAGGTAAAATGTTTGGTTCTTTATGTCTCGACGAATTAAACAATGTGGAAATTATTTTGGTCAAATTGTCACAAGATACTTTTAATCATGAATATGAAATTCTAAAAAAGTGCAAATCTGCAATTATGTCGTCATTTTATTTTGTCAATCTTTTTATGAATACAAATGAAACTATTACAGTGGGTGGTAGAATATCAGAATGTGCTGTTTGTTATCAGGAAAACATCATCTTTCTCGTTTAGTTTCAGAATCTAAGAATCGTCGATTGTTGCATGCAAGTCGGCCGGCAACTTTAAGCTCTTCTCTTTGGGTTATTTCTGGTAGAAAATTTAGTTCAAACGATTTGAAAGAGTTTATTGTTTGTTTTCGACATAAACTCAAAACATTTCGCCTCCAATGGCAGCGTTACCTGCTGAAAGAGTAAATTTAACGAATCCATTTTCTTGCACTAGGGTAGATTTAGCGGGTCCCATTTTGATAAAAAATAGTAAAATTTTAGGTTATAAAAAATCAAGGCGTATATTAGTTTGTTTGTCTGTATGGCCACAAAATGTCTTGCTGATAAAAAAATTGAATGGAAGTTTATTCACCGCATTTTGGCGGCCTTTCGGGATCGAACATTAATTTATTGGCTAAACTGTTGGTAATTGTTGTCTCACCTATCAAAACGTAAGTACTTTGCTATGTCGCCTCGAAACTATTCTTAATAGTCGTCCGTTGAGCAATAATCCCAACGATTTGGAGGTGCTTACTCCCGGTCATTTTTTAATTGGCAAAAAACTAACGGATCTTTCCTTCTAAAAAAAACATGAAGTCACGAAAAGATCTGCGATGTTTTTATAAAGCCATTAAATTCGCTTATCAATTTTGCAGAAGATGGTTGACCGAATATTTGAACAAAATCCAAAAGCAGTCAAAATAGTTTAAAGAAGAAGTAGTGCCTGCTCAAGTTGGGCAAGTTGTTCTAATAAAAGAGGACAATAAACCACTGTTAACTTGATCATTGGGACAAATACTTGAATTGATTCCCGGTCCCGATGGGAGGTCACGAGTGTCCAGGATTCGTTTGTTGATCGTTGACAAATAATCCCGACAATACTAACGCATTCGCTCGCTCACAGCGATTATTAATCGCTATCATTAACAACCTTGTTGGTTAAATAACTATTAAATCTCACTAAATAATGTCTCTTGATATTAATGTAGAAATTGGTTTCAAATTTTAATTGAAAGTGTACGCGCAATTTGTATATAAATTAGACAAATCTGTACATAAGCAAAAGATCAGCTAAAACTTAAAAAGTTTAAGGATAGTATTGTATCAATAACAGTAAAATTTGACATATCCGCTTACAAATTCACTTTTTAATAGTCTAATTAGAAAAAAATAATAGAAAGAGTATCTTACAAGAAATTAAATAATTAACTTGTAAATCCTATGGCCACTTTTAGCTTTGATTATAAATTCAAAGTAAAAAGTATTTGGTTAATAAATTTAATTGCTTTAGGTCATGCAAAACAAATAACATAAGTTCTATTATAATAAAATTAGAATTGATTTCAGAAAAATTAATTAGCAGTTACCTAATTATTATTTTAAATGTGTGAATCAGCTTTTTACTATTTATGAATTTGATTAAACCAAGCTAGATGACTCCATTCAATCAAAACAGAAATTAGTATATAATTTTTTTATATGTTGGATATAAAATAGGTTCACCTTTGAGTTTTGCATAGAAAGTAACTGATACGTTACACCAGTTTATAAAAGTAACTATGATTTTCAAAACGATACATATCACGCGCATCTTCTAATAAGTTTAAAAACAATCACAAAATTTAATTGGCATTTAACAATTAAACAATATCAAAACTAAATGTAACATTTAAAACAATAAAGTAAGTTCTCAAAATTGTTTACCATAATTGCTTAACTTTTACAATAAAACAACTAGCGGTGAGAAGATTTCTCTACATACTATTTATTTTAATTTACATTACGTTTAAGTAACATCGCTTAATGACGGTATTACATTTACAATAAAAACAAATGATTGGTTAATAAGAACTTAAATTTTATGTAACTGCTTTCATTTTAAGATTAATTTTGGGTAATTGCTTAAGAGTAGGTAAAAATTAATTTAGGTTTAAGAATTTGTAAAACGGTTCTATTTGTTGTTTTAGTAATGATCACGTAAAATATACAAAAATTAAAAAAATAATAATACTCTGTGTTGTAACCAATTCGATATTGTACATACATACCATTGTGAATCGTGATTGAACTGGCATCTGATGCTATGCTATCATTATAGTGTCTATTCGATACTTGTATAAATATGTTAAAACATTCGATGTAAACATTTTGTTGCAATTAGATAGTTTTTGTTTATATGTAATGTAATAAACATTTATATTGGTAACTGATAGAACAAAAAATAACATTTTAATGATATAAGATTATTCTCGTTTAAAACGATAGGTTAAATAAGCGAAAAACTTACATCAGAAATACTATATTACAATTATTTTTCCTCCTGCCAACATTGCAAACGTCAATATTGGTTTATTGGTGTACTTTATTGAGTTATTATAAGTAGAGCTTATGGAGAGAGAAGCAAAATGAAAACTAAAAATTCGCATAAAACCAAGTGTTCAAAGACAATTATTATATTAGATGAAGTGACAGGTAGAAAAGTCATTTAAGAATCTTAAAATTGAAAAAAGAAACAATGTTAATCAATGTCAAACTTGGCAGATTTAGCAATAAATGTAGTACCAACATTATATTTCGGATAGTTTTAAAATCTTTTTTATTTAAAAAACAAATTTTACAAAAGGCAATAAAAAATAATGTACGTTACTCTCGTCGTAAGTTTCATAGCATAACTCACTCACATGCAACACTTGGCCATGCGGCTAGCGCAAGCATAAACGTACGTTACGCTATGCTGTCCTTTCGACGGTTGTTACGTAAATTACTATGACAGCCAACTAAAAACGTTCATCAATTAAAAAAATAGTACGCTTTATGTTAAAATGACAAGGTATCCTTATAATGCACTAGTTTAATAGAGATGTGTTTTTTTTCAACAATATAAAACTTTTTTTGGAAAAAAAGCGAAAAGGCAATGGTAAAATGATTTTTTATTGCGCAAGCTATAATGTTAACATAATAACTGAACTAATCTAACATAACTCGAGCAAGTTTACTTAACGATGATGACCCCAGTGGTTACATTCGAAGCTGTCGCTAACTGTAATTTTTTTTTCTATGTGGTTTACCTACGTTACGCATTTAGCGTTATTTATTCTGTCTAATTTTACAACTGTGTTACATATTTATCTGCATTTTGTTAGAATAAACATTCAGTTTTATTAATCATGTTCAGCTTTCAGCTTATATTGAGCCTTCAGCTACTTTTAGTGTTCCGAAGTTGATTATTAATATTTTGCTTTCAGTCGAATATAAGTATTCAGCTTTCAATTTAGTTTGAATTTGAATATTTACTGGTTACGTTGACTTGAACCAAATGAGTAAACTTAGAAATTGTTCGTATTCGAGTAGTGGCTAATTTAAATCGACGAGTGCAAGTTTGCACTCCTTAGAAGTGTCAGAGGTATTCTACTGAAGTAGCAATGATTACTGCTTGCTACGCAAGTCTAGGTGTAAGTCTGACGTTATTTCTAATAAGCTAAACGACTACGTGTCGCTGTTTGAGAACTTAATTATTGTGACTGTACGTGTAGGTGTTAATGTTTGATCGACTCATGTCACTGAATTTTGTTACTGATTGATTTTATCTAAAATTTACTAAATTTTTATCTATTGGAAACAATACAACCAACTTGTTAAGTTTTCTCATTGTCAATAGTTTGCTTTTCTCCTTTACCTAATTTCTTCGACAGTGGGTTGGTATGTACACTTGTCACTTGTCTCTGAAGTCGTGTATATCTTTAAAACATTTCTCCCTAAAAATTTCTATCCCGCTTTGAAAGAGAAGGTCAAAACACCTGTTTTTATTATTATATATTAATTTAGTTACTACGATTTGTTTAATAAATTTACAAAATGCTCAGGTTTTTCCGGAAAAAAACTTTTGCAGTATTAAGTATTTTGTAGCAGTTTCAGAATAATTGTTTTTGTATTTTGACAAGCTGATATACTGAGTCGTTTAAGTTTGTAATTTATGATAGTTTTTGTGTTTACAAAAAGTATTTAATTTTGATTAGTTTGGTAGTAAGATAAACTGATCGGAGTTACAGTTATTTTGCTTTTACATAAGGATTATTATTGTTTCACTATTGTTTTTAGAAGTTTTAAAAAAAAACTTGACAACAATGGTTAACTAGTTCTACAATGACTGTGAGAAATATGTAATAATGTATATACATGCGCTAAATGTTATTTTCAGAAGCGAATGACTTAAGCAAGCGCAAGAAGTTTGATTAAGCCTTTGATTAAGCACAGTAATCTGCGTAGGTTAGCCACATTGATTAGACGTATTTTTTGTATTCGTATACTTAGTTAAATATATTTTACATATTGCGTTTTAATAACTCAATCACTCAATTCCTGTCAGGTGGCTTCGGTGAGTGTTAAATTCGCGTTTTTTGTGAATTGAGGTTTATAAATACAACAAAGAAAAAGTTGGCAACCGCACCTGGTTTGTCAAAGATTGAAACATTAAACGATAATAATTGCGACTTGTGGAAGGTGCAAATTAAAAGTGTATTAGTGTACAACGATCTATGGCATTACGTAGATGGCACCTTAAAGAAAAGCAGACGATGCAAATTAAACACAGAAGGACTCAAAGGCTTTGGCGCTAATCAACTTAAGTATCTCATACAGCCAATTAAATGATACCAATAAATGCATTACGTCCAGTGAAGCCTGGGAAAAGCTGAAAACGATTTTTGAATCCAGTGATTCAATAAGAAAAGCAGCCTTATACAGACCGCTGCTGTAGATGGAAAAGAAATCGAATACGTCGATGACGCAGTACGTAACGGAATTTACGCAAAAGCAGAACGGCTTGAGGAAGCCGGAATTAAAGTTCCGGACGAATTGTTATCAACTATATTATTGAGATCATTGCCGGCGGAATTTGAGAGCTTCAGCGTAGCTATAGAATCACGTGATGAAATACCGAACCTTGAAACTTTGAAAGTGAAACTGCTCGAAGAAGAAGCTAGACAAAGTGATCGTAATGTGAAAAACGACGCATTATTGACAAAAACTCAATTTTCAAAGCATCCGCAACATATTGATTAGAAAAATAAACAAAAAGTGCTATAATTGTAATAAATACAGGCATTTGTGTCGCGATTGTAAACAAAAATCTATTAATTCAAATGACGCGATGATTGTTATTGCGTGTAACGCGGATGAAGTTACAAGACCGAACGTTTGGTTTTGGTACCTGGATTCGGAATCGGCAAAACACATGTGTAATGATAAGACAAGATTCATTAACTTAAATGAAAGTGACGTGTCTAAGGTATTTACTGCTTCAGATTAGTACAATAATTCAATGGGCAGCGGTAAAATAAATTTAAATGTGAATGTTGGTCACGACAAAACAAATCGTATTGAATTAAAAGACATATTGTGTTCCAGAACTCCGGAATAATTTGTTATCGGTGCCGAGTATTACAAATAACGGGTATACGGTTACATTTGAAAAATATAAGGCAGAAATTAATAGGCCAGACGGGTCAGTAGCCCTTACAGCGATAAAACGTGACCAACTTTATGTTATTAACAAAAACAAAGAATGTGCTTCGATTACACAACATGCGAGCGACGAAAAACTACTAAAATCGCATCAAAGATACGGACATTTAAACATTGCTGATTTAAATAAAATGAAAAATAACGGTATGGTTTACGGAATGGATTTTACAAAAATAAGTGAAATAAATTGCGAAGTGTGTGCGAAATGCAAGATTCACGTACAACCATTTAAACCATCAGACAGTCGAGAAAAAGAAATTTGGGTTTAGTGCATTCCGATATTTGTGGCCCGATAAATAAAGAATCACTTGGAGGTGCAAAATATTTTGTAACGTTTATCGATGATTGCACCAGGTACATGGAAACGGTTATGCTCTGCAATAGATCTTATTTCTTGCATGCTTTCATAAATTATAAACGCCGTGTGAAAAGCAAACTAGTAAGCAGATTAAAAGACTCCGCAGTGACAATGGATTGGAGTACTTGTTCAAAGAGTTCAAGAAGTTCCTAGAGGAAGAAGGAATTGATAGACAACTGAACGTTGAGTACACTCCTCAACAAAACGGCGTGGCTAAACAAGCCAACCGCATGCTGGTTGAAATGGCAAGATGCATGAAGATACAGGCAAATTTACCAGACTCGTTATGGGCAGAAATGATAAACACTGCAACCTTTTTAAGAAATAGATGTGCGACAAAAAAGTTCAAATATGATTACTTTATACGAAGCGTGGTTTGGAGGAAAACCGTACGTAGGTTTCTTCAGAACAATTGGTAGTAAAGCGTTTGCATTGAACAACAGAGAAATACGGGGAAAATTTCAACCAAAAGGTGACGAATACGCATTAGTTGGGTATTCGAGCGAATCAAAGGCGTACCGGGTGTGGAAGCCAGGAACAAAAACCGTAATTAAAGCACGTGATGTTAAATTTATCGAAAAATTTGAACCTCCTCATCTAAGCGACAACAAGGAAAACTTTACCCTTAGCGAAGAAAACTTCACTTTGGAAGAAGTTAAGTCAGAACAAATCGAGAAAGATGTTAGTATAGAAGTTCAAGGTAGTTCACCTAACGAAGATGATTCTCAAGACGAAGAACAAGAGAATGAAATCCGTAGGGGACCAGGTCGTTCAAAAATTGTAAAAACGGGAAAACGAGAAAGATCTACGAAAATATACTGTACTAAACAACCAGATCCTGAATCTGTGTCAGAAGCATTGAACGGTGATAATAAAAGTGCATGACTAACCGCCATGAAGAAAAAATTTGACGCGTTGCAAAAAAACAAAACATGGACTCTCGTACCACTACCAAAACATAAAAGAATCTTAACAAACAAATGGGTGTTCAAAACAAAAATTGATGAGAACGGCAAAATCAGAAAGTACAAAGCCAGACTTGTTGCATGTGGACATATGCAGCAACCAGGTATTGACTACGAAGAAGTATTCGCGCCCGTAGCCCGATATGAAACGATACGCACGTTACTGGCTGCAGCTGTAAATGACGAAATGCACGTACACCAAATGGACGTGATTTCAGCTTATGTACAAGGGGAACTGCACGACGAAGTTTACATGGAACAACCGGAAGCGTTTATTCCAGTTGGTCAAAAAAACACAGTTTGCAAATTATTAAAACCACTGTATGGACTAAAACAGTCAGGTCGTGAATGGTATAAAAAATAGATAATTACATTACAGAAAGTGGTGGCAGACGTACAGCGGCAGACCCATGTGTTTATGTAATTGGCGAAGGCGATGATCGAATCATAATTATCATCTACGTTGACAATATGATTCTCGCATCAAAGAAATTGGAAAATTTAGAGCTAGTCAAATCGAAATTTAAATCAACATTTGACGTGGTAGACCTTGGCTCAACTAGCAATATTCTCGGAATACATGTGAAGCGAGAAACGGCAACCGGAAAAATCCACATTTCACAAAAGAAACAGACTGAAGATTTAATAAGAAAATTTAATATGGAGGACGCAAAAACAGTGTCAACGCCAATTGAATCAAACTTGAAAGTTACAAAAGAAATGTGTCCGACGACAGAAGATGAGAAATTTGAAATGGGAAATAAGCCGTACAGAGAGCGAGTCGGAGGATTAATTTATTTGGCAAATGCAACACGCCCAGATATCGCTTTTGCGGCCAGCACACTTAGTCGTTTTTGTGTTTAACCCGGTAAAGAACATTGGCTCATTGCTAAACTTGTATTAAAATAATTAAAAGCGACATTGCAGTTCGGTATTACCTATGTAAAAGATACGGAGTGCCTTAGAGCTTATACAGACTCAGATTGGGCAGGAGATGTCGACGACCGAAGATCATGCTCAGGCAACTTATTAACTTTAGCTGGTGGTCGTGTTAGTTGGAAGTCGAAAAAGCAAACATCGGTGGCATTATCTACAATGGAGACGAAATATGCCGCACTTGCGTAAAGTGATTTATGTTAAACGACTTCTAATTCATATTGGTTTCTACGAGTCCGTAAGAACTCCGATTAAAGTGTTTTGTGAAAATCAGAGTGCGATAGAACTAGCTAAGAATGCAGTGTTTCATAAGCGTAGTAAACACATTGACATTAGATATTATTTTGTCAGAGATTTGCTGGAAACTAATGAGATTATTTTTCACTATTTACAAACGAATTGCATGCCCGCCGTTATTTTTACGAAATTCCTGTCAATGACTTTATACCTACAATTTGTAAAAGCATAGAAAAAATATTGATATGTCTTCGTGTCAGCTATTTACTTTTGTAGCACTTAGTTTTGTATTCGATACCCATAACTTCTACTATTAAGTACTTTCCCAAATACTTGTAAGAGTTTATTTAGACATTTTTAATTTATTAGAGTATAATCGTTTATGTTCAAAATGTTCGATAACAACCATAAATGGTATTTAAGCGTGAGAATTGATTACACTTTAAAAGCCGAATCAATAATTTTGGTTATAATATTAATTAGTTTTATTGATTAATGATTTGTATGCATGAATGACAACTGAGATTTTTGTGATTTAGATCCTTATTTTCACCTTTGTTACACAATACATACAACAACAAACTAATTGTTAGTTTAATCGACTGTAAGAATTGTAGATGATGTATACCTGGTTTTTTAAATAATTTTTATTATTACTTAAATAATCATACGCTATAAAAATTGTAATAAAAATCTAATGTCAAAAGTAATACAAGCCTGTTAAACTTTATAAATCAATTGCTTTAAATCAAGCCTTGTCTTCTATCCTGTAGTGGCGTTGTTGAACTCAATTTTTAAATCTCATCTACATCAAAAACGCTGCCTCAAAATTAGCCTGCTGATTGTTAGTTCTGCTGAGGCTAGTGCATAAATAATATGTTGATTATTCTATGTAACAACGCTATATTGTCAACAGTCTTTACGTTGACCTGTTTGCTGTTGTATGATTGTGTTTGCACTTTGTTGTATAATATAAATATGACATAACTTTTTTATTTTATTTGTGTGACGAAATTTTTTGATGTTTTCAAAAATAGTAATCTATAAAAATTAATTCATTTTGTTTATTTATTTTTTAAATTTCTATGTGTAGATACAATCGTAGATCATATGAAAAACTTATACACATATGTTGTGTTGAAAAACAAAAAAGCACTAAGTTATGGATTATGGACGGAGATAATGACACCTAATAGTTACTTAGGAGCAACTGTTCAGTATTTAGATAACAATAAAATTGTCTTACGCTACTAAAAACCCGATGTTCGGCCAAAATGCATAAAAATCCTTTAAATGCTTATTTCACGACACTTGCCTTATAAATGTTTATTTTGCGCTTTAAGGCCAATTTTGTCAAAAACATGTTGATGTATATAAGAATTAATTTTAAGAATAGTTTGAATTTATAAAAAGCTCAGAAATGCAATTAAGTATTAAAGGCAATTGCAATTACAACGGTCGACAAACTTAATGTTACCTACATTTATATGTAAAAATTTAATTAACCCGAACCTGGATTAAAATAGTAGTAATCTCTATACTATTTATATATTATTCAAAGCAAGAATTATTAAATGTGAATCTATTAATTGTTTTAATCCGTTTTAAGAATGATAACTTAATTATATATTATATTTATATAATTAAAATTTTTACGTCTGTATAGGTAAATGCTTAGTAGTAAGTTACTACATGAAATTATGTTAAAAAATATTTATTTTGTATTTTTTGTCTGTGTGTATTTTTATGATGAAATTGTTAAACATTTTTTACTAGTAAGGTGTAATAATAACAATAACACTTAATTGTTTTAAAATTGATAGATACGTTTACACACATTTTTAAAATATTTATTCAAAAAAATAAATTGTATTTTGTACGTGACGTAGCTTTAAAAACTACGTCGTTTGAAAAGGTTTATGCTTTCAACTTATTACATTACATTATTAGCCGATTCGAGATTTCTGAAACGGTGTATGAACAAAGTAAAAATATCAATTCAAATAAACTACAAAACACATAACATTACATATTCAAATACACAAAGATTAACATATCATTAATAGAATTAAATAGACATATTATTGGCACAATATTAAAAACATTAAATTAAGTAAAATTACATGTAAAACATCTAAACATGAGTAATGTTACGAAATCAACGGATACATTACAAAAAAAAACAAACTGCTAATTACATTTTACCGGAAAATTTTATAAGAGAAATGAAACCGCTATTATAACTTTACTTCCTTACAACATATTGTTTAAACATGATTTTGAGTTTATTAAAATGATATATTGAATTATTTATTAACTATTTCACATTCACATAAAATAGTAATTTAATAAATTATTATTTAACAAATTAATAACAATTAATTAAACTTTATGTTAATTAAAAATTCTGAGATTGAGTAAAATACTGAAATCAAAAGAAAATAATGTATAAATTTTATGAACTGAAACCGATCTAATTGGAAAAATATTGTGTAACAATCAAACATCTGTATGTTTATTAAGTGTGTACGGACTTAAACTACCTATAAATTAAACGTATAGATTAGATCAATTACTGCATATTATTGACACAATGAAGCATTAAAATATGTCTTAAGTCAAGTGTAACTCATTAAACTTTAATAGAAAATCAAACAATACACCTGTCTTTATAAGCCATGCGAGAGTATAGTTATAAATATGAATATAGGTCAAATGGTTAAAACTAAAGCTTTACTTTCTCCACTTTTTATTTATTTATAGAATTGGTGATGAAGAACTTTTTTTTAAAGGCGTGTTACTTGATTCTTACTTGCCTCCGACTACATTTGCAATAATTAAATTATAATTTTGCAATAGCCGCTTGAGATCTCAACGAAAACGTTAACATTTGTTTCTACTTGTTTATACTATAGTATAACAATGTCAATATATAATTTAAATTGTTTTAGTTATTTTTTTTTAAATTTTATTTAAAATTTTTCTGTTAATGAAAACTACTTTAAGCTGGTTAATAGACAGTTGACTAGAGCTATTTTAGGTCGCGCCAGATTTTTAACAAGCGCTAACATGTATGCACAAATCCAAATTAAGTTTGACGCTATGAATAGGAAGAATTTGAATCTACAAAGTTTCTACCATTCGCAAATTGTTGTTAAAGTAGACTATTTGCATCCTTATTATGTAGAATTTCGAAGTTTTTGTATATTATACAAGAATTTTGTCATATGTGTAAAAATAATGTCTATTTAAACCAACGTAGTATAGGTAAAATATACATAAATACACATGTATATATATTAACTATTCTAATCAAAAGAAAGTCTAACATCAAAACATAACATTTAGAACAAAATGACAATGAGTAGATTATTTTGCTAATGCTACTAATAATGAAGTTAAAGTTTTAACTTAAATCACAGAATTAGATAGTTTCACATGTAGATTGGGTAACTTTTAGAACTGCACTTTTTTAACAAACGGTACATGAGTGTTATCGGTAACTCGACAAAAGTCGCTTGAGAACAAGATTATTAAGTCAAATTATAAAAACGTTTAAGGCGTTGTTCGATATTATTCTCTCTTTAGAATTAATTAAATATACTTACAAAACTTATTCCCACACTGTTTGAAACGCTTGCAAATATTAATACTAGCAGCCAATTAGTATGGATCAATGACACTTATTATTTTTTGACCCCTTACATTCTGACAAATTATATAAAAATTGTATAGGTAATTGAAATTAACCTTTTATAAGAAAATATTAATGTAGATAGTTTTATAGATAAATGAGAACGTCAATCATTTACAATTTCTCGAGAATCGTTCCCGTACGTTTGATAACTATAGTGAACCGCATTAAAAATGTAGCCGAAGTAAAAGTGCATAGGTTAATATTTATCTTTAAAAAAAATATTTATGAATAGACTGTAATTAATTTTCGCCAATAGTTAAAATAAGCAATGATCCGTGTCCGTACGAATAATTTGCTGACTTATAATTATTGTTTAATAACCTTAATCGTATAATAGCATCAAACAAAGACTAAACAATTAACGATTACGTTAAATTTATTATAAACAAATAATACCCATTATATTATTTTATTTATAGTCATAACACAAATAATAAACTTCCAATTATTGATTAATTTATTTGTTATATAATTTTTAACTGCGTTTTTAGTACTACTTTTTTTTACATTTAACATTTGCTGTTTTACGTTAATTTTTTTATAAAATTACTTTTGACAAGCTTTTAAGATGTTTTTTTGAATTGTTTTATTTATAAGTTTTCCATATATACTGATAACATTTTATATCAAAAGCTAGTAATGTACGAACTCTTGTTTCTTCAAACGAAATTCGAACTGAACATTGTTCAAGAATATTTTTACGAACTTTGTATAATTTTATATAGACATAGTGCCATATTCAATTATTATTAAAAAATCTTTATTTTCACTAATAACTTAAAAATACATAAATTGTGTTTTTTTCCGGAACATTTTCTAGTAATTGTGACAAAGAATTATTCAAAAACTCCAAATATATGTCGGCAGTTAAATGACTTTCAAAGAAGTAAGGGTCTATGATCAAATCATCTACAATTCCTTGCCATACATTGACTGTCCATCTATGTTGATGATCCAAAACCTTTAAAATATGAGGGCTTACATTATCACAGTAATGATAATTACGACGATTTACTCGGTCATGACTATGAAATGTAGCTTGTTAAGTTAAAATCCGCTATAATCAACTTTTGATGCAGTTCAACGTAATAAAGATTATATTTATGACTTTAAAGTACTCCCACTGAAGTAGCACTAATTGTACCAATTTTTTTAATAATTTGATTGGATTTTCAACTATAGTTTGCAATACTATAAATTCTGTCTCTTCTGTTCTGACAGTTTTTCTTTAAATAAGTGCCTTGTAGTTTACCAATCTTGTTTGTTTGAATTAAACCAATATTTTTTTTAATGCACGGGAATTTTAAGCACGGCGATCAGGATATCTTTGTTTATAAACACGAGAAGTCAAAAGAAAACCAATTTTTGTCACATTCACCCAAAATAAACACCATGTCCACTAATTGGATCTGCAAAAAATTCATTTTAAACAAAAGTTAATGAAGTAGAAAGTTGTAATAGGTAATAATGTGACAACTAAATATAATAAGTAACTTCTACTAGCTGTGTTTTTGTTTAATAGAAGCAAAGCCTACTAGAATAAACCTGCTTGATTAAAATAATGCTTGTTGTGTTTTAATTGAAAATTTATAAATATGTTTATAACTGTAGACGTTGGGAGAAAAAAGTGCTAGTGCAAATCGATAGCAAACAGAAACAGTTAAAAGAAATGGAGAGGTGCCATTTAAAAAAAAAGAGTTTCAGCAATTTTAAAAATTTGAAAATTAGCGCTCTCATACGAAACAAGTGTGGCAAATTAAAAAAAGCTTATATACTATTTAAGACTTTCATCTACGAATTTACAAAACCAAATTCCAAAATTTCAAAAAACACCAGTTTTGTGGTAATTTCTTTCGGATGCTGCATTTTTAAAGAAATTGCTCTAAAATGGTAACGCCATAATTAATTTAAAAATTTTTAAAAAGTATTTTGCATCTAAATTAAGCATTCAACAAACAGCATAAGAAATGAATCAGTTGCTATTTAAAAAAGTGACTTTGCGTGATGAACGTAATCTGTGATTATCTTGGAAATCTTAAATACTTAGGTATCTTTCAACATAATGTATATATAACACAATTTCATAATCATGTCAACTTATCCCTAAAACTAAAACTGAACATACTATCAACTTAAACTAAATGGCGGGAAATTTTTAATTTTATTCTACAGATACAAATTCTAATTTGAGTAAAGAGAAGTTAAATTGCCATAGACAAGCATTCAGTTGTAGAGATGGTAATTTATGCACGTCTGGTGCTGATTAATTTTTTTTTAAAGAAATTAATTTGTACAAATTTAGTATTTAATAAAACATATTATTGGTTTTTTTGTGTGGCGTTGCATATTGATCTAATCCGTTTTTTTTAAAGTAGATAGCTCCGTCGCTATCAGTTACAAAACCTATGTTAATTTTATAAGAACCGCAAATGCTAAAATTAAAATCTTTCAAACTTACAGAAACGTTTTTATTTTACACTTTTGGCTTATCTTTCAATATGTTATTCTGTTTTTTTGCTGGTTCGTTAACAGATGCTACCATTTGTAGTATTTCTATGGACAAAAAATTTTTGATTTAATTTTATATTGTCTTAGTTTCCAAACGCTTATAAATGATTTTGTGTTGTTTATGAAATCATATTTTGTAAAATTGTGTGTTACATAAATAGTAGCTAGAATGTAAACTTATTTAAGTTAATTAAAAAAAAATAAATCATTTTTAGGCTATGATGTTATTTCTATTTAACATGTGTTTTAAAAAAGTCATATGAATAATTTTATCTAGAATCAATACTAGTTTACCAATAATCAGAAATTATTTGGATCTGTTACATACATCGCCTACAGAAAAATAAATCAAAGATTCAAAAAAGAAAAAAATTAAGAATAGTTAAAAATTAAAGAAAGATGAAATTGCAAGAAATCTGTATAAAAAATATGGTATAAAAAACTTAACAGAACATAACTTTTTATTATTATTATTAATTACCACGTTAACGACGATTGTATCAAAAATACAACAAATTCTTTAAAACCTAATCACACGCTTTAAATTGAAGTTTAAAATGCGTGAAAATAAGATGCATTTTAAGTAGTTCATTAAAAACCGGATCGTAATATTAATGTGATAGGTGCGAATACTAAACAGTTTAAATTGATAATCATACTAATACATAAGAGTTAAAAAGTGAAATAAAAATTGCATCAACTCTGACAGAGGTAAAAATTAAAACAACCTTTCACAAGAGCCGGATTCCTGCAGTAACACATTTAACGACAACACCTTGCATTTCACGTATGATGCATAGGAATGTTTTCAGTAACGTTTATTTTCACTTTCAATGGTTGCTTATATGGCCCACTATCCTACATTGTTGTGTATAATCGAACAGATCAAAATTGGAAAGTAGCGCGACCTTATAGTAATACTTTTTTTCACTTTTAATTTCATCTCAACCTTTAACAAACAATATTGTTAGAAAAACTATGTTTAATTATTTTGTTGGTAATAATTGTTGTTATCTTTTATTTAATGTGTTTTTGTATAACTGTGTAAATTTAATCAAATTAGTATAATGTAATCATCCATAGCATTTCACACACACTGAATATTATTATTAAATTATTGGCAATTTTATAGTTTTTGTGCAATATTTAGTACCAAAAAAAAGGTGTGACTATTCTAAAATATTTGGTCGTTACCTATTTTAAATAAAAACATATTAAGTATGGCAAAATGACTATAGTTTTTGTAAATACTGTGTGTTGGTAATCTTAACAAGAACTTCAAGAGATATTAATGACAACTGCCATTTAATAAAGAGCCTAACAATTTAATTGCAATTACTTACACAAAATGCATTCTTTAAAAGTTGAGTTTTTTTAAATAGTAGCAACAGTATAATTATTTTGTAACATCGAGGCTTTCTCTCGTGAGTTATGAGTAAGGTAAAGTAAATAAAGTGATTAAAGATTATAGACGGTAGTGATGCTAGTAACGTCAAACAAACACATGCAAAAGCTATAAAATGTTTTATTTTTACAGTAATAACAAACAATTACACAACAATGTATCGTTCGTGTTTTTTGTTGGCAGAAAAAAATCTGCTTGCTTACTTATCTAAAAATTTTGTAAGCGTAAGTATATAAAATTCTAACAAAGTACGAATACAAAATAATTACCTAATTTATAAAATTTTGTTTTACAATATAATACTTTTACTAAGATAGTAAAGAATTGATTTCTGTTTTTATATCTGGTTTTCATTTTTCTGTCGCGACTTGTTCGATCATCTTTCACGCGTGCATTAATATTTATACAAATGCGGAAATACTGCTAGACGGCTTACTAGACTTATAAATATTTTTGTCGAGAGGAACGATAGCTTGCTGAGACGCAAAACGTCGAGGTTATCTAGCGCTCAAGTCAGCAATTAATTTTCAATTGAGGTATATATACTGTTTTTTATTCACAACCATTTTTTTTAAAATTTATACTGATTAGTATTTTTTATTTTTATAATTCACTATATTTAATGTCTTCTAATTTTTATAAAGTTAATTGTATATTTTAACGTTTATTAATAAAATGGTTGTAAAATAACTTTCTGACCATAAGTCGAAAATGTAAACTGCCATTTTCAGACCGATAGCATAGCGGCAAGTGAAAACTTTGTATGGTAACTCATTGCTTACTGGGTACCGTGTAGTAGCTAAATTGCTAAATTTTAGTAAGTAAACGAACTAATTTCAGACACCGTCCGAAATTCAGACACATTTCCATTAAATCGAGTAAACGAAGAAATTTGTAATACTAAAAGTTATTTTGAGATATCTGTTAGCGTATTTTAACAATTTATTTTTTTATGCCAAATAGGTACCTGTATTATTCCCATTGTAACAGTATATACATAACTTCAAAATTTGGGAATACCTGAGGTTTGAGGTTTCTGAATTATTGTGTAAAATCGAACTTCTTTTGTAAGGTAACTAGTTTTAGTGCACTGTTATGTTTAGTGTTATATTGAAAATATTTGGTAATATTAGAACTACATTTGTTGTGATTTAATAAAAATGATGTAAAATTATTATCTAAACAAAGATAAATGCGTTGAATCTGCAATTTCAAAAATTTTATTTGTGTTTGAATTAAGAACATGCAATTTTAGGTATAACCATTGAATATATAATTGCATAACATAAATAGAGTGTCCGAATTAGGTGCACGTTAAAAAGAAATGAACTTGGTTTTTTTCTTCATTTTTACTACTAAATATTACTATTTTTATTTTTTTCTATGTTGAAAGAGTATTTAAGCAATGTATCCAAATTCTGACAGAGGTGTTAGATATAGGGACTGGGAGTGTTCGAATTATATAGTAGTTGCAATTAAATCAATTTAACCTAAGCAATTATTTTATCAATGTTTTAAATATCTTTGAAAATGTAGATAATAAACATTAATTTATTTAAACTGTATTATACAAATGTAGTTTTTAACATTAATAGATATTTAATTTTACGTATATTACTTCAGCAGTCTAAGTAAATACTTATTTACTTACTGCTTAAATAAAAGCATTACATTTAATGTTATTACATAAAAGAATAGATAATCAATTTGAGGCGCCACAAAGAAACAGTTGCTAAATAGTGTGGCACTTTTAGTTAAAAACCTAAAACGTCCTTATGATTTTAACGATGGTGTACCAGGGCGGCACTGGTATGAGTTGTTTTGTAAGAAGCATCTCGAAATAAGTGAAAGGATAACGCAAAATGTAAATGCATCGCAATCATCCATAACCAAAAAAAATTCAAAATTGGTTCCAAGATATCAGACTATTTTTCTATAAACCACATTAAAATAACTGATTCAAAACGCCTATTTAATACAGATGAATTAGCGTTTTTTCTATCACCAAAAGGAAACAAAGTTTTTGAAGGGTAGTACACGTTAGAAGTGGAGACGACAAGGAATGTTTGACTGTCTTTATTACAGGAAATGCAGTTGGACAATTAGCACCACCGATGGTATGTATGCATATAAATGAATTCCAAAACACATAATATCGCAAGTACAAAAAAATTGGGAAGTTGGAAAATGGTCAAGTGGTTGGACGATTTCCGAATTTTTTTATGAATATGTAACCAATATTTTTTATCCATGGCTTGTTCGCAAAAATATTTTGTTTTTCATTATTTCATATTTGTATCAACATAAATCACACCTTACTTTGCCGCTAACAGAATTTTGCAGAGAAAAGCAGATAATTGCAATGAGTCTATTACCTAATTCCACACATATTCTGCAACTCTTAGATGTGGCACTATTTCGAACTTTGAAAATAAAGCGGAAGACAGAAATTCAAAACTTTAAAAAAGAACATAATTATAAACATATAAGCAAGGATACGTTTGCACCCGTTTTAGAAACTGCTTTAAAATCTATACCAAATTTACAAAAAATACTTACTACTACTAACGGTCATTTGCGATTTTTTGCGTAAGAGACCCGTTATTTGAATTGATGTTATTCATTTAATGTATTTTGGAATTGTTTTATTGATTTCAAATTGATTTAAGGAAGTTACTTAACGTTTTTGGATTTATAATCGTCAATCAATTGTGTAAGTAAAGTTTTGTGTTCATTTATTTAGAAATTATTACGTTGTTTAGTTTGTGTTAGTTCCATTAAATTACGTTCGAACGAAGTAATTCTTTGTGGCGGAATTAAATCTATTTGCATCCTCTTTGCACTTTTGGTGGTATGATTTTCTTTCAAGGAGTTTTTGAACACAGTCTTTAGGAAGTGGTAACCGATTAAGTTGATAAATATAAGTGATTTTGATTTGAAGGGATAGTTAGTTAGTTGGTGAACAGTCGTCAAAATGCCTTAAAAAGACCGGAATGTAGTTAGTTGGTTGGTAAACTCACCCCCTATAGATGAAGTAATACCGTAGAAGTTATGTAGAAAACGGGAATATTAAGTGCAATTAGTGGAGTTTCGTTTCTCCTAGTTCGTAAAATCTACGGCTTTTAAAAAAAATTTTTGTGCTCTCAAGTTTTATTTTACGTAATGTAGAGCCGTGTACGGTACATAGTCCTTTGGGGGGACCCTTCAACATTTCTTCACGTTTACATCTGGCAACCTAGGATCATTCACAAGTTATTTACTGGATTTATTACGACGACAATTTAAGGTATTTATTTTGTACCTACTAATTAAATTTGGTAAATGTTATTTACGTGTTTAAGTGTCTTAAAAGCTTTGGGTTTTAAGAGAAATAATGAGTGTTGCAAGTTAACGAATTTATCGATAATACCATTAGTAAATGGCAATTGTCCGTATTTATCAAAACTATATGTGACAAAATTTTTTTGTGTTAACCGGAAAATTTACTATTAAAATTTTCATTCTGGTTTTAAAATAAATGAATTTATTTAATTTTGTATTTAATTAATATCTATTTAATGGGCACACGGCCATGCATTAGTTAATTAAGATTTTCTATTGTTTCTTTTTATTATGATTTTACTATTGTTTCATTTCTTTAAAATCTTGTTTGTTTTAAAACGATTATTCAATTTATTTTAATTTTTTTTTAACTTTCATGTTTACTTACATTTGTTTTGTTTTATTATTTTGCGCTAATTTAAATAGTTTTTTTTGTGTTGCTTGTGTTGAGTATTCAAATAAATGTTAAATAGTTAAATGTAAATAAGCTTTTAATTCCGTCGGCCTCCGTGTTATGTGAAATTTAAGTTCATTTCAAATTTTAATGAGATACACTCTATTAAAGTAAGTCTATTTAGAGTGTATCCTTCAGGAGCGGGCTTGTGGTTGGCAAGGGCCAGAAGTCCCTTGAGTTATACTCCTTTCTGGTGCCGTTCGATTTTGACTTTTGATTTTTTTTTTCAAGTTTTCCAAACAATTACGGAATTTTGAATACAACCCACTCCGTCTTCACTGAGCACCGGCAAAACTTCGTTTATGTTACTTTATTTCAGGCAAGTGTGATTGTTTCAACTTTTGCAAGTTACAAATTCTTTTAAAACATGTGTTCTGCATGCAAATATTCACATGACATCAGAAAAACAAAAAACAGTTATCGAAAGAAGCTAATACATCTTGCAATACCTCTAGCCATATGAAAAAAGTACCAGGAATACTTATACCATCTTTTTTTTTAAATTATTTTAGCCATAGTCAAATAAAAAATAAATTGAAGAAATAGTCGTGTTAAAGTACTTACCGTAGGAGCATCTGACGCCTAAACAGAAGATTATTTAAAAAAAGAAATAAAAACGAAACCATTCAAGAAAAAGAAAACAAAAAAAGAATACAAGAAGAGAATAAGAAAATACGCGAAAAAAAAGACGAAGAAACTAAAAAAAGTAGTTTCTCAAAATAAAAATAAGCCAGGGATATTACACACCAGAGAAAATCTCTATCAAACAGAAACCGACGCGACAGATGTTAACAACTCCGATGTAAAAGACACAAATGTTGAAAATTTGGTCACCGATTTACGGATTAGTGATTATATAGTCGTCAATTACTTGTAAGCTTCCTGTACAAATAACCGACAAGAAAAACAATATAACGATACATTTGTTTAAGTTTTTAATAAAAGAAAGTACTTATTCGTATACTAATATTTATTTTGTCGGAACAATGTTCTCAAAATAGCTGATTTAGGGAACCTGTCTGAATTAGATTCATTAATATGTCTGAGTTTGGTTCAAATTTTATATTGACTTTCTGAATTAGGTAATATTAATAAAGCTGTGAAAAAACATTAATTACAATATTAATAGGTTTGTTGCAAATTGATTGTTGTATATGGTTTAAAATCTATTCCTTACTAACAACAAAAAAATGTTACAAACTTTTATTTTATTGTTAAAACTTGGTGACAAACTCCTAAATATGTCTGAATTAGAGTCATTTGCTTTATAACGTTAAAGTAATTTCCCTTATGTTTCTAAAAACATCTAAATTTGTTGTTTGTTTTAAGATTTGTTCTTAGTCAAGTACTAAAACTTGCTAGAAAATTAATAATTGTTAAACAAAATGCTTTTAATAGATGTTTCTACTTTTTTCCCACAGAGAGTACATTCGTACATATGTTATCTACTTATAGGAACGTGTAATTGTGACAAGATAATAGTTTTAACTGATGGGACGCTTATGGCATCAATTGTGTATGTAAGTTTATGTTACAATATGCACTCTATAATACAAACTTTACAAACAACTGTGTTTACTAAACTATTATTTGTACAACATATTAAATTACATAAAAAAATGTTAGACTTTTGCTACATTAATTGAATTGTATGACCATTATATTATTTCAAAAACTTTTTATAGAATCTTTATTTGTATAAAACAATATATACTAATTTTGTTTAAATTTATAAAACGTAGTTTGTCAAAGTAATTAATTGTGATTTATTGTTTCCAAACTTATATTTATTTTAAAAAAATTGTCAAACAAAAGTTACTAATGATAATACTGGTATCATATATAGTACAATCTAGACAAAGCAGCTACAGTTCGATTATAAGAAAATTTAAATTATCAAATTTTACCCAATATACATACAATATTTAATTAATAAATAATTTTTTTAAATTTTTAGTATTATGAAATAAACTAAACTTAGACAATTAAATAATTATTTTTACATAGCAATTAAGTGCATTTGACACTATCGGTTAATATTTAGATTCAAAAATGTGAAACAAAAAAAGCCGACATGAAATAATATTCCTTTTAATTGCTTAATTTTAAAGAATTGCATTTAAAAGGATGATGCAAATACTAGTTGTTAAATATTACTTAAAAAAAATAATTGTTATTAATATCTAAATGTTTTTCTTATACGCATAGACAAGTTCAAAATTTAAATAAGAAAGTAAGTAAAGGTATTTAGCTTTTCAAAAATTAACAAGGTAATGTTTACAAGATACATATATTATTTTATACTTCAAATATTTTATATGCTTCCTCATGATGCATAAAGATTAAAAATTTAAAACTGAAAACATAAAATTTGAATAATTGAAAGTACTTTTAAATAAATAATAACTAAAACAAATAAATTCCATAAAGTCGTTAAAGTGATTGTAAAAGAGATGTAAAACAGTTTTTTAAACATACTTTTTAAAGACAACGATTTAATTTTAAGATAACGTCCTAACATTTTAATATGTTGTTTGCGCTATAAGCGGTAAGTGAATTTATTTGGCTAAGATTGTATCCTAGCTATAGAACAGAAACTGCGGTCAATAAAAAGCTGTGTTTTTTTATAGACATTTTGAAATTTTACACTTTAAGAACGTATATACGTAGTGCAAATTCAGACCAAAGGCAAACGCTGTACATACACGTTTAAAGTTTAACTTGTCTAAAAACTCAAAGTTAATATACAGTATATACCTTCAATATCAAATTTACGGTTCTCCTGGTAGTTATCGTTTATATAAAGCACATAAAATTAAATAGACTAAAAATGTAGAAATACGATACCTGCAGATGTACTTTAAAGACGACCACATACGTATGCCGCGACGTTGTATTCTACACACGTCATTATATCTACAAATTGAAGCGTATGCTAATTGCCAATGTAGAGCAAAAACAAACAATATTTTGACAAAATAAAAATAAAAAAGATTTTATTTATGCAACAAATAAAAATCTATGATGGAACTATCTTATGACAAAACTATAACTCATCATCTACACGATACTTTCAAACGATAAACGTTCTACACTAAAAAAAACTAAAA
Organism: Aquatica leii; assembly: GCA_035610365.1. Classification (NCBI taxonomy): domain Eukaryota; kingdom Metazoa; phylum Arthropoda; class Insecta; order Coleoptera; family Lampyridae; genus Aquatica; species Aquatica leii. The sequence goes on from CM069432.1 coordinate 57,562,358, forward strand.
AATCAAGAGAAATAGTGCACAAATTAGAAAAATCAATAAACAGTATTTCTTCTACTAAAATAATTATTGAAAATTTTTGTAAAATGCAAAATGATATTGATGATAGTTGATAAAGAAATAAGCAATGTACAATGGCCGCCCAAACCTAAAAAATGTTTTAAAATAAAATCTGCTTAATACCATTTAATGACAATAACATCAATTTCAATTTATAAATAAGTGAAGTTAATAAGTTAAAAGTAAGTTAAGCTTTCGCGGTTATTTTGTTTATGATTATAAGCGACTTTCGGTTTAGACCACGTCGTAGGTAAACACCCAGATTTTTAGGCTTAGTCCTAGTCTCACCTTGAGAGCCAAAACAAGAAGTAGAACTTGGCCTTTACCGTATTGCCGTTCGTGAACCCAAACAAACTGACGTCTTGGTAAATGCCACTCTGAAGATGCAAGCTGCAACGTCTTGCGAAACGTCAGTTTGTTTGGGTTCAGACAATACGGCAAAGGTCAGGTTCTACTTCTTGTTTTGGTTTTCAAAGAGAGACTAGAACCAAGCCTAAAAAATCTGGGTCTAAGCTAGGACGCGGTCTAAGCCGAAAACCGTTTATAATCATAAAGTCATAATTAGCTGTAATTTCCGGATTAGTATGACAAGATAAAGCTCAGGATCGTTAATTGTGCACAAATAACTAAACGGACACCCTGTATATAATAATTACAGTTACGTTCTGATTTTATGTACACGATCAGGACTAGTTGTTTATTCGATTTACTATATCAGTGTAGGCGATAAATTAATTGATATCTCTATTGAAACTAATCAGTTTTACAACGTTTTTAAACCTGAAATTACTTACAACAAAACTCAAAAGTAAACAACCATGCTGTATTGTAAACAATGTATGTAAATAGCTATAGAGAGCTGATAGCCGATATTATACCTGCGTAAATTCAAATAAGTTTTGAATAAAAAACGTTTTTATCTTTATAGCCATTTAGGTACATCCTGTTATTCCGGCATAGTAAATTTATACTATGAGATAGCTCTGCTATCGTATTTCACTCATGTCACTAACATCATTTATTAATATAAAGCTATCCATTTGCCAATGTATTTATGTAAGTACAGTAGAGGGTTCTCCCACTATTGTATTTCAATCATTTTCTTAAAAAAATCCGAACTTACTTTTGATAAGCAAAAAACTAATTTTTCCCTCAAAATAGCAAAAACTGTATTTAGTTCTAACACAGTTGTATAAAAAATGAACAAACGTGGTTATCCAATAGAAATCAAAAAAGAAGCAGTTGGGCTTGAAATAGTTTTATTATTAAAATCTTTTTAAAAAGTTATATGGTGTAAATATATAAAAAAGATTTTAAAGTAAATCTTAATTAAAATGAAGTAGCTGCAATGTCCTTAGATGCATGCGATAATAATAACAGAACTTCTCCGGATTATTCAGTAAATGGTCATGAAAGTGATAGAACTATCCTACTAAATTACTTTTCTTTAGTATTTCATTCACCTAATACAAAAGTTCTTACTTTCGCTGACGCTGATGACTTAGCTTGACAGGGTCGCTCCAAAAAATACATGTCTTGCAAATCTATTTTACATTATATTCATAATGCGAAAACACTTTCTTGTAGTGACAGTCGTTACCTAAGTAGACTAGAGTGGCTTGCAATGGACGATACAAGTTGCTCAGTCTCACGATCGCTCATATAAGGGCATATACGTGCTACTTTTCAATCGTACGGCTACGCTTTCAATGGATGACCAGCCTAAAAGTTTAAAATTCTTTAAACAAAAGTACTGTTTACCTTTTAACGTTGTTAAAAGAAAAATTTAGATTTTGTGAACAAAGCCAAGTATAGTATTTTTTACCATACTTAATTAGTATCTTTAGTAGTAGTATAGTATTTTTTATTTATCTTAAAATTTTTTTGTCTATGGGATATAATAAAAAAAACAGTAGCACCTAAATTATACAAAGTGTTAATTATTTTACTTCATTAAAATTGAAGTAAATTATATTACAGGTGAGAACCGTTCAACACCAGCTAAAAAAGTATCGCAAAGATGGTTATGAAGAATTGCAAAATATACTATGTCGTGGGAAACAAATTAGTTTAACTCAAGAAGAATTAGACAAAGTTGTAAATTTTAATAATGAATCAGCTTTGATTAACCCCACCAACATAAAAGCCTATTTCAATTTCGATTGTCATCAAACTACAATTTGTAAGCGGCTTAAAATGATAACCGAAATACATTAAAGACAAACTGCAATTTAAATCGACAGTAGTATTTTTTTATTAAAAGGTATTTTATTTATCAGAAAACAATTCTCGATTAACACCTGTGTGTTGGATGAACGGTACTCGTTATAATGAAGAAAACGTAGTTAAAGATAGAAGTGAACATTGGCAAGCCTGGAATCAATAGGCAGATGAGTGCTTTCGATTATGTTAAAATCTTAAACCATACCCACATAACCAAAGTTAACCTTAATTGTCTAAAAAGTGATCATACTTTAACCTGAAAAGTTGACAAGCATGTGGTATCTTTATCGTGCCTTTTAGTCATTCATAAAAGTTAGTTCTACCGCGTGTCCTTAATGGTTAACTTATTCACAACAAATAGTTATTCCTAATAATACGCCAAATTGTAAACGTAATGGTTACTTTTTGTATAAGCTTAAAGTATAAAATATGGCGACCTATCTCGTTTCTTACCCACAGAGGTTGACTTTTGGATAACTTTTCAATAGACAACTTTAATTGTTACTCAAAAGCCGTTTTAAAAAGTTAACTTGATGGTAACCATAAAAATTAACCTATTAAGAGCTTTCAAGTATAAAATGAGACTACTTGTTTTTTACTAACCCTATAAGTTAACTTTTCGATATCTTTTCAGAGATTTCTAATTAATGTCTTGAAAAAGTTATACAACTGACATCCTACAAAATTAATTTAATGTTAATCCTAAAAATTAAGTTTTTAGTAGCCTTATAGTACAGAATGAGACTACATGTCTTTTTAGTAACCACATAAATGTTATTTTCGGTGAGTTTTATAATCAATGTCTATAAAAGTTGTGAAACAGACATTCTAAAAAGTTAATTTTATGTTAATCCTAAAAATTAACCTTTTAGTAGAATGTTTTTGTGTAGAATAAGACTGTATCGCGAAAAAACGTCCTCGGAAGAAAAATCACCCTAAACCAAAATTACTTTTCTATATTCTAATTTACCTCTTACTATTATTACGACTTACAAGGAGGAACTAAGAAATGAGTTTACCAATTGCGTTTCTGATTTTTGGTGATTCTCATGGCAAAAAAGTACCTTTATTTTGGTTTTTTTGTGCATTACCGCTTAGTTTTCAGATTATGAATTTTTAAAGAATTGATCAAAATCGTCAGAAGTTAGTTAGTCGCTCCGTAAGCTCTAATTACAACAAATTCAAGGGTATGTTTTTTTAAATAGACAAACACTTATTTTAAAAATATTTAAAAGCACTGCAGATGGAACCTGCAGTCATTGTTTCGCTAATTATTTGTTGTAATTCTTATAAGTATATAGGATCCGTAGTTGTATACGCTGAGACTAATTATCTTAGAAAAACTTGTATTTGAAAAAAAACATTTTAGTGGAGTTGTAAGTGTAAATGATTATTATTAATTAGTGTTTGTAGGTTTAGTTACTGCTTACATTTATAATAAAAATCTAATTGGCTAACAATGAAATCCTTAGAAGTAAACTTTATTTAAGTTCCGCCATTACCCTCGCACAACAGTTTTCTGGAATGCACTATTTTATTCCGATTATCGTCATAAACATTGTTCTTTTTTGTTTGTAGCCTAACGATTTTTTAAATTTAATTTCAACCTAAAAATTATTTTTTTTAAACAAACTTTTTTATAATTTGTAATGTGGATCGATACAAAATCGTATTGACAATAGTTCAAATTATCGCCCTTAAATCGATAAAAAATATCAAATTTTTCTTTAAAGGCGTTTAGCAGGTTAAAGAGAAAGTATTAATAAACGCGATGGCATCTTAATGTTGATTGTAAAAACTTTTTTTGTCGTTTTTGTTTCATCCGTTACGGTAAATGATTAATTTAAGAACTTGTTTTGCATTGCGGCTGTGTGTCAACTGGGCACCAAACAATAGCCTTTGTGGATAATCCCTGTGTCGGTCTCTTCGACTATTCAAGGTCTTTTTCTTAGATATTGCAGTTTTAGCGGAAATTTCATTTAAAGAATCTCATTCTGTCGATGCTGACAAAATTTTTTTAAAACAAATCGTTATTACTTTGAGCAGAGTTTAATATTCATTTCTGCTTTAACAAATCCGTTAAACAATTACAATATAAACTTGGCCTCTTGATAGCAAATAAGAAAAATGAATTTTTCCAAACAGACATACCGAACAAGTTTTGTATTTAAGCTTCTTTAATATTGTGACTCATAAAGGAGCTATATGCGCATCAATATCAAATTTTAAAAACGTAATACAGGCAAATTTTAGTGTTTCTTATTAAAGGATAGTTTATTTGCGATAAACGGTAAAAAAGTATTATTAATGTCGAAAGTGACAATACAATAATTGATCTAGTGCTTCAAATGAACTTTCTGGAATTAATTCAACAGTTTTTTATTATGCAGCCATCATTAAAAAAAATTAAATTTCGAAAAAAAAATTGTAACTTAAGTTTTCATGTCGCAGTTAACAATAAGGATATGACAATTGTACTGATTATTCTCAACTTCTTATTTAACCTCTTAAAGCACTTTTTTTTAAAACCACAAAAGAATCATTTTTTTAAATTTAAGAAAATACATTTTTGAACTTTATTTTGGCCAAAAGTAATAACTAAACACAAAATAACTGTCTATAAACACTTATCTTTGCAGTTTTATAATTTTTACATATTACATTACAAAAAAAGTCTTTCACTACTAAATCAATAATAATTTTCAAAAAACACGTTTCTTTGTTTTACAACTGGACGAAAAGTAATATTACTCTAACATTTTATAGCTTACAAGACAGATGTAAATAAAAAAAATCAAAAAGACCATTTTTTTCTTATGTTTCCTATAGCGATAGCGCTCGAAATAATTTGAGCGTGCCTATTTTGGCCCATTTAGCGTAATAGAATTAACTCGAGCATGCACGTTACGGGGTTAATTTAAACTTAACAAAAATAGATTTCAAGAATCATTGAATTAACATTAAACAAACGCCCACCGTTTGTAAAATTTAAAATTATGTTGTTGAAGTGGGAGAGAATGGGTATAGTAATTTAAATAACCACCGGGTACTTTTAAGACTAGTTTAAAATTGAACGTCGTTTTTTTTTTACCTGCTAGACAATCGTTCAAGTTTTGTTGATGTGCGTGTTGTACAAGTCGAGTGTTAACTTCGTGTAATTGTGTTATACTAAAAGTTCCAGTTATAAAGGTAAAACATCTTTATACATATTTTTAACAGACATAAAAGAACACATAATTCATAATTGCAGGTGAACGGTCAGTATACAAAAAGACATAGAAACAGGCTTTCTCTAAATTTTACATGTTTGCCCTGATTTTAAAATACCCAGATTTTTTACAATTTTCTAGATCGCTGGGAACCCTGTAAAAAATCAAATCAAATATAAATATTAGTGGTTTAGTTAAGTATTTTTTCTAATTTCAGCTTCCGTAAAATGAATAGTTTCCACAACTACAGAAATGGACGTTTTAGTGGCGACAAAGGTGTGGATTAGAAAATCGAGAAAAAGTGTGAAAAAGGGTTAAAGGCGATGATATTTATTTTAGATATTTTTAAATTTGTAAATAAATAATAAATATATATGTATTATATCGTATCGTATAAAATCTGTTTTTCAAGACTTGCACCTTTACTTTAATGTGTTTTATTTTCAAATGTTAACTATAAGATATCCGTTAAGCAGCCATTAATCGTTGAGCAACTGAAAAAATAGTATTTTTTAAGGAGTTTTAAAATCCAACAATTATCCATCTTTTACAGTTAACTTCAGGTTGATTCTTGAATAAGTGCAAAAATTGTATATTTTAAACAGCTTTAAAATTAAATAGTAAAATACCCATTTTACTTTACTTTAAGTTATCCTAACGGGTTGAACGTTAAGCAAACAAAAATTAGTATCTTTTAGGCAGTTTTAAATACCAACCATTAACAATCACTTTCGATTAACTTTAGATTACCCTAACAGGTTGAACGTTGAGCAAACAAAAAATGGTATCTTTTTAGTAGTTTTAAAATTCAACTATGCACCGGGCATTTCGATTAACTTTAGGTTAGCCCAACAAGTTGACCAATGAATAACTAAAAAGAAGTATCTTTAGAGTAGCTTTAAAAGTGGACAATAAGTTGTCCGTTTCGGTTAATTTCGGGTTATCCTAAAAGGTTGACCGTTGCATACACGCAAGGTCAGTATAAGAGTATCCTATGGAGGGATTAAGTGGGACATAGTTCACCATTGGGTGTACTTTTGGGTACTCTATGATCACATTTGCCAATCCAAAGCGGTTACCTTTATTACGACTTTTGGTTACTTTTGGCTGTGTGGGTAGTATATTTGCAGGACAATAGTGCTGTACATCAATCATATACAATATACCATTGGACTGATGCACATCATAAAATACAAAAACTTAATTCGTCGGATTCCATAGCATTGACAATGAAAACATCCAAACTGTTAATACTTTACACCAAAGTGTTACTAGAGTGTAGGAATAGCTTAGGAGAAATGCCATTTTCCAAAGAATGGTTAATTCTATGAGTGATAGATTGCAACTGTGCATAAATAATAATGGATTGTAGACTAGATATTAAGTTATTCAAAATAAAAGCATCTATAGAAGATTGTATCTTTTTAAATTGTTAAAAGTTTCTTTTTTTTTGATAATTCAAATTTATAAAAAAAAGTAAGTAAATACAAAATTGTGTATGTATTATTTATAAAAAGTATAAATTTGTACTTTATTTTAAATTTATTAAATAAAGTGTGATAGTCAGTATTTTGTTATTTAAAAGTAATTGAAAGAATGTAGATAAATAAATTTAGTTGCTTAACTTTGTCTTTTGTAATTTAGTTTCATTGTCGGTTTTTAAAAAAATACTTATATATTTAAACAGTTCAATAGTGCGTTACACATTTTGCCTGTTTGTGTTATCATTCTACCTTCAACGTAATTTAATTTACTTTTTTATTCAAGTAAGAGTTCTATGTTTCTCTTTATGGGAACGTTTTGTGCACTAGATCTGAACTGCTTTAAGTCATTACAATTAAATAAATAGTAAACCCGTAAAGTATGAAATAAATTAATTATTTCCAAAATGATAAAGTTTGAAGATATTTCCTCGGACACATAGTTAGTGTTTGTTTTGACATCACTTTTTTCCGCCGTGTTTGGTTTCCAAGTCATAAAGTTATCGATTTTTTTCTAAATGGCAACACATTGTTTCAACAGATTTTGATCGAGTTCGTTTTTTTTTTTGAGTACGAAAATTATGTGATAAAACAAATTCTCAAAGAAGCACTGGAAAAAACAAACGGTTTTGATATTTTGGACTTGTTTCTCAAAAGTTTATGTTGCTGATTAATAATTGCCTATTGGTATTTTGAATTAAAACTGTTTGAAAATGATCCGCTTCTTAAATGAAAAGGAAAGAATAAAAATTTTGATGATCAGTTACGGAGACAGAGTTCATACACAAATTAAAGTTTGTGGTTTATTTTATTTATTTCATAACAAAGAAAACCAATTACATAGGCCACTGTTAACAAAATCGAGCAAATATTTTAAAGAGAGCAATGTAAGAGATCACCCACAAATAAGTCCAACATTCCAGAAATATGTAAAATTAAACGTTCTACTTGTATTTTAAATAAATCCCCATTTATCCACCCGCTAAATAGCAGCAGACAACAAATAGTTCACATTTCCGTCTTAAAATATTTGTTAGAAAAACGGCACCCGTGTAAAGTGGTTTTGGTTCGAGAACTACACGAAGAAGATCTTGACCGCAGGTTAAAGTTTTGTAAAACCATTTTTCAAAAACCAACTGAATGAAGAATTCTTACGGAATAATTGTATTTCTTGACGAGGCTACCTTTTATTTTGGCGGCAGTAAACTGTACATATTGGTCTACTAAAAATCATCACTGGTATATAAAAGCTCATAGTCAGTTTCTACAAAAAGTTAATTTTTAGGCTGACATTGTAAGTATCCGTATCGAAAACTTTTCTGTTTAAGGTGATACTTTTTTGACATTTTCGTACTCACAAAAATAAACTCTATTAAAATCCGTTAAAAAAATGTGAGTTACCAGCTAAAAACAGCTGTAGATGACATCATAACTTTGAAACAAAGCACGAGCAAAAAAAATGTCAATGGCGGAAAACATCGAACCCGAGAAAATTTTCTCATTTATCTTTTAGGAAACTTTATCACTTAAGAGTTAATGAATTTATTTAATTTAATTTACGATCTCACTGTAATATAACCAGAAACTTGCATGGAAATTTGAGCAGATTACTTCGGAGATTTGAGAACAATACTACATGTAACGCTCGTTTAGAAGCCAAGGTAACTTTTTATCAAACAATGAATTTAAAAACGAATTAACTGCCAAATTAATCTATTGCGTCTTTAAATCCTTAGAGTAATGTACACAAATTTTTATGTAAGGTCCTACGTTATAACTGTAAATGTAAGTACGTTATATTCTTTGTTTCATTTGTAATTTTTTACGCACTTATGTAATAGTGTTTTGTTTATTTGTTGAATACTTACCGAAGTAAATTGTAGTGGCCTCAAGAAGTGAACATCTATTGCACGAAACGTCGCCATAAAAAAAACTGAGTAGTTTATGCATCTCCTTGAATAAAGAAGTAAATCAAAATAAGTTCTTTTGGTGTATTTTAATTACTTTTTTAGATTTGGTTTGTTTGTATTATTTTTAAAAAATACTAAATATTTCGCTTCCTAATAATTTTAATTGTTCGCCAATGTAAAGTCACTATTTGGCGCAAGAAAAAAATGTTGATTTAATATTTAATAAGTAAAGATGATTAATATCGCATGCTGCTATTAGTAACACCTAAATGTGTAATAATTTGATACTCTATCAATTCGTTTTCTATTTAGAAGAAACACGTAAAGTATTCTAAACTGTACCAAATTAAACTTTGTTTAAAGTTAAAGTACAAAGAATTAACAGGAACGAATAAACAAACAGATAAATTATCATTGGAATACAATATTAAATTAAATGTTTGTATAATGTTTTATCATTAACAATAATTGCAATTATAGTTTAAGTTAATAAAATATGAATTTGCTTGTAGTTACGTTGCTAGTGCTTATTTTAGAAAATACAATAAATATTATCTAATAATCTAATAGTGTGTAAGTTTATGTAAAATTTAGTAAATAACGTTATTTTAAATGTGTAATTGCTTTAAATTTTTATGAGAAACATTTAGCTTTAATAAATGTATTAAATACGCTTAAACACATACGGTATATTCAACGATAATTATAAAAGTAAAGATTTAATCAGTATTTTAAACAATGAATTAATAGGTAAAGGTGGAATTTTAAGTAATAATTTAGTAGATTTTAAGCTACCTACAACTGTTGTAGTTAACAATTATCAGATCGTCATCAACTACTAACAAATTTTAAATTAGTGTTAATTTATGCACAAAAGCTAGTATTGTAAAATTACAATTTTTTTTTGTAAAGATAAGATTATAAATTTTAAGCACATAGATACATGTACAAAAAAGAAATATTTTCTGATATGTACAAGCACAAAAAATGAAAACAATAGTAAATGTAACTTAAACCTGCCATAATTTAAAAAAATAATTAAAATATAATTAAAACATATATAAAGAAATCAACAACATTAAAGTTGACACATTTTTGTAAATTAGGTGGCATTCCTCGTTCGCTAAAGAAATACATAGATATAAATCACTTACTCGATAAATAGTATACTGTACTCTAATTAATGCATAAAAACAATTTGACAAAATAAATCAGTCGTTATTCGTACAGAATGATATATTTACATTTGATTTAAGAAATACATAAAAATTATTTACAGTAGCAATTCACAATATCTTTCAACATATTACAATTTAATTTGAATACGAATTCTGTATATTTGCATTAACACTAGAAAGTGGGTGCACAATATTGACAACAATTAATGGAAATTTTATGCATATCGATAACTGAAATTACATTTTATACATAAATTTTTAATTAAAATTCAACTCATTTTTTAATTTACTTTCACTTGCAAAAAAAAACAACAGTACAGTTATAAGGACTCTATAATTAAAATTATTGCAGCAATAATATATTAATATTTTCTACAACTTCAATTTAATGTAATAACAATTTTGTTACATTAACGTTAGAAACGAGTTTATACTTATTAGCAAATATGATGAAACTGTAATTTCCATTAATCAATCTAGTCGTAAAAATAAAGATTCTTTTTCTTTCTCGCGTTTACGTACTGCTACTGCTGTTTCTACCAGAAAATGGAGACATTTATATTTATCCTTATCCATTTCTTCTGTTGGAGTAACTGAACGACATTGAGACAGGAGTGGATCTACAGTATTTGCGGGAACTACTTCTACGTTTTTGTTATTTATGACGTATGATTGAGCCATTTGAGGTCCACTATTTAAATGCGATTGTGCTGCCGTGTTCCATTCAGAATCATTGTTCATTTCTTTTTGAACTCTTAAAAAAATATAATATGTTGTACTTTCACATAAACTAATTTTATTACTATACACAACTATTAGATAATTCTGATTCTAACGTCATTGCTTAATTTGACTAACAGCAAACTATATGGTGAGATAGACAATTGACGTAATAAATCACAAATCGAGATTGGTGAAAATGCTGCTAATGATCAAAAAGTGATAATTTTCTTACGCCTACGTAGTTGAAAGATCTAAACTATTAAAATATTTGCCGAACACACATAAACTTTATTCTAAAGACAATTTCTAAATTTTCGAATTTACCCGACACAATAAAGTTTCTTATATAAATAATAAGTTTTATTCTAGTACAAAAATTTTAAATTTAAAGAGGTATTAAGAAATTAATTTACGGGATTACAATAATTGTTTTTAAAAATTCTGCGATTTTTAAAACTTTAATACTTTAAATAAAAGTTTTTATTTATATAATGTTTTTGCCAACTTACAGGTTTTGTTATTACGGTTATAAAATTAAGTTTGTTTTTACGTTTAGCCCAACTATTGATAATAATTAATATTTAATTAAAAGCAGTTTAAATAGCTGTAATTTTAGAATTGTGTGTTGCAACATTTTTTAGTAAAGGTGCAACAAATCAAGATATTCAATTCATATTTGAGTTTGTTGAACTTTTAATACAATGGTACTCATAGTACATTTTAATGTTTTAATAAGTTGCTGAATCACGTGTCAAACTTAAATTAGTAATTATAAAAAGTGGTCTTGAAACATGTTTTGTATTTTATAATACTTATCACTTAAAAATTAATGTCAATTTAAGAATCATTTAACGCAAGGAAAAATTTAAATTTCTTCTGATTAATCAATATTTAAATTTTCCATTTATCACCTACTTAAAATTTGTTTTTAGAAAAATTAACATAAAATAAAATTTCATTAATGATTTTAATTAATTGGAATCAAACTGTATTAGATATCAGAAAATAAATTTGATAAAGTATTAATCAATACTTTTTTAGACATTAAACATATTTACTAGAAACTACAGATTTAATTGAATACCAAACTTGTCTACCTACAGCAACTACATTTTTATGTATCAGAAATTACTTTAAAACAAATTTATGTTATAATAGTTTATTCAAATATTTAACTTAAACATTTTTATGGTATCGTATAAAAAACAATTTTACGAATAGATTCTTAAATACCTTATTTTGCAAGAACTGGACAAGTAAGATTTTTTAAATTTATATTTACATTTTTCACGGTCTTAGACAAGGACATATATATTTTATTATATTAAAAGCGATAAATTAAAACTAAACTTCTAAAAAGTAAAGTTGTTCATTCATTTTATGTACATATGTAACCCTGGTGTTCACCTCACAAGTATTATACATTTTTTGTAAAAATAATTACTAAAAATTTTTTAGTAACAACAAATTGATTGTTTACATTTATATTACCAATTCAAATGAAACTAATGTACATATAGAATTATTATTGAACAAACATATGTAGCATAAACTATACATAAATGTATTTTTAGAATTTTGAAAATGTACATTAGTGCATATGATAGAAATTATGGCATTTTAAAAATAAGTAATGTATTAATTCGCAGTTACACAGCAAGGCCAAAATCAAACTAAACACTTATGAAATAACTACTTATTATTTAGTATTTATATAAAAACACTTAATATGCAGAGTGTTTTCTGACGTTACCGAGAAACTCGTGTGTTTTAGATATAATTTAGATCAAAAAAGTTCATATACACCCTTTTGTTTTTGAGATATTACAATAATAAAATTATGTATCAATTAATGCAATGTGTACATAAGATAAACTATCTTTTATATTTCAATAAAGGCTAGTCTAACTATAACATCTAACATTTTATTGCGCGAACAGAAATCACGAGACTTTTAAAGCCTCAAATTTATTCATAATAGTTTGACGTTTGTCTTGTCAACATGTGCGCGAAAACTGTCAAAGACTGCTTACAAAACAAGAAAATTAGAAATTATGTCCGTTAAGAACAATAAAACAATAACCGGGTTTAAAACGTATATCAATGTAGAATACGCTGACATGGTGTTTGTGTATGAGCATTTATAATAAATGCGGACGTGCTGCAGCAGAAGAATACCGTCGACGCTGACTAAAATCGTTTACAATAAAATTTAATCTCTTTCAATATTGTAGAAAGACGGAATCTTTTGCAAATTCAAGGGTTGAAAAAGAATTTCATAATGCTCAGCAAGCAAGCATCTGAATGGACTTTATCTCTACCAACTTCAGAAAGTTTATTATCTACTACCAGGAGACTTGGTCAATTGCGCGCTTATTTCCCAATAGTGGCAGATTATATTTGGGCTTATCAACACTCACATAGTAGGTTGCTCTAAATCTTGTCTTTATAATAATGGTAAGCTAAATACGCAAACAAATTTTGATAGCAAGAATAGCTTAAGTAGCATGTTTGAAAATCGTAAAAAACCAATTTGATCAATTATTATTAGTTTTTCATGTTATACTGTTAATTAAATGTCTAATCATTAACATAACATATAGACTCTAGAACCAAAGAGTAACTAATTCTATAAAAAGAAGACACTGTCGAAAAGCTTCGATATTTGCCAACACGGTCCGTTAACCTTGGTTTTTTAAACAGGTAGTCAATTACGTTGCCAGTATTTACAAAATATATCGCAATACGCTGTTGCCATTTTCGAAAAGGATTATAAGTATTACATTTTGTTAAGAAAAACACAAAATTCAATTCAACTTTATTATGATCTACAAATTTATTAAAACATCAAATTTTCTATATTTTCTAGATGTATTTCTAAAACCAGATTTAACATATTATTTTTCCCAAAATGTCAGTAGATATCAAGTCAGTCAGTTTGAAGTTTCAACGTGGTTGTCCCTTTAAACGAGTAATAAAACCTATCTTCCTCGCATATTGAGTTCCTCGTCCTATTGACATCTCATTATAGAGTTAGTTACTCTTTTCTAAAACAACAGCTGCGTGAAACTTGCTTTGCGTTATTTTTAGAAATGCTGTTGGTAACATTCACACTTCTTAACTTATTTAAAATTACATTGAGTCTCAAAAACATTACAATTTTTTAGCATTCTTAAAAAAATTTCAATAATCTTTTTTTTGCAACGCACAATTTTCATTATTTTAATAATTATGGCAGACGCACTAGCAAAAAAGGACACAACAAGGACATATATCGGACTTAAACCCGTTTTCGGATTCACTTACGAAACCGGAAAAGAAACAATTTGCAACAACCTTGCAGCGGATCATCAAAAACTATGGAAAAACTCTTCATGGATGAGGCACCCAAAACTCTTCCTTACAGAGTCACAATCAAATACTCAAACTGCACTGTCAAGCATGAGTTGACAAAAGTTAAGGAAACTTATGGGACTAATTACAGGGCACTGTAGCCTTAACAAACGTATGCATAAAATGGGACTGCAAAATAGCCCTCTATGCCGCGGGTGCTTGGAGGACGACGAGACTCCGCAGCATTTGCTGTGCAAATGCGAAGCGTATCAAATGCAACGAACAACGATTGTCGGCAAACCAAAGCTATCCGATGACGCGTTGAAAAAAGCCCCTTGGAATAAACTTCTGGACTGGAGGGAATAATAAATCAGAGGTACACAAAAAAACCAAGGAGACCGCAGTGCAGAGGCGCTAGACAAACCTCTTAAATTAAATAATACATTTTCTTTGTAATAAGTAAAAATTTTCCTCAAACTGAGTTTATTTATTTATCCTACGATTTTAAGTTAATTGTTTTCGCAAAAATACACACACAAAAAATACTGTATGTAACTCTCGCCAAAAGTTTCATAGCATAACATTTGTTATGCTACGCTCTACTTTCGACGCTAGTCACATAAAGTATTATTAAATCAGATCTGATTATTTGTTGATTTCAATCATAATTAAACAAACACACACTAAAAACAAAACTTTTCAATGCAAGCAAAAACACATTGTCAAAATAATTTCACACATATAAATGTGCTAAATGAGCAATAACATCTGCATTTCTTCAACTCTATCCTCTAAGAACAATATTTTCTTGGTTAAATAAATTAAAGTAATATTAATAAAAAAATTAAATCTATGTTTTACAAATAATTTATTTTTAAGAACAAAATGATTTCACTAGACATAGAAGAATTACTATCTTCAAAAACAAATAAATGCAGTAAAACGTTAAATGGACCGAACTTAAAATGTAACATAAATGTAAAAACAATAAAAAGTAACCTATAAAGTAGCTTCTCTAATGCTTAAACTTCAATAAAATGTGTTTGGTTTATATGATCTAGTTTTTTTCTAATTGATACCAAAAAAATAAGGTCAATTGATTCTAAGAATTATGTGATTAGTGATTGACGTAATTGAGTAGGTACGGAAAGTTTCCAACAGTTAAGATTTTTTTAATTGAAATATTTAATTAAATCAATTAACATTTATAACATAATCAACCTAAACTATCATTTCTTTACAGTTATTATTTTGCTGTTAAAATGTGTTTTTATGTTTTTAGTGCGTGTGATTTGCTACAAAAACTCAATTCATACAAAATATACTGCATTTGATAAAATGTATGTAGTTTTAATCAAACTGAAGGAGACAGTAAACTGATTTTTAAATTTATACAATGATTAAAACTAAATAGAAAAATAAAAGATTATTGTAGAAGAAATAACAAATTTTGCAGGTTTTGTAGTCATTTAAATAATAGCTAACTATAACCAAAACTTAATGATGACACTTATACTTTAAGAATAGTGTAAGTCATTTTTGGCCTCCTGCGCCATCTAGTGAGTAATCTGAAAAATAAGTTGTACTAGTTATGATGAAATAATAAGTAAACCAAAAAATATTACAATAATAAATAAAGAAAGGAAATATTGATGACGTAGATGTCGATATTTTTACAACAAAAAAAAACAGCAAATTATTTAATTCTAATGTGGAAAAGTACATTTTGATGCTAATTAAAAAAAAATATAGAACTTTATGTTGGAACAGTTTCATATCTCGACCAAATATTCGTAAATGAAGCTGTGTGCACTCTCGGTTTGACCCGCTTTACATCGTAAGTTATCGTTTAGTAAACGGCTGAGACAGTTGTGATGATGATCACGCTTGACATCACATAAAATGAATTCGTTTTACTAATGCACAGAAAAGCAAATTTATTACTCCAATCTATTGTCGACTATATTTAATTACAATTTAAAAAACCGATTCCAAACTACATGAGCAAAACGAGCGCTGCAAGTACATGGTCAAAGCTGATATTAGAATTTGACTTTTGGTTTTTATACCGTTAATTAAATAAGCCTTTTTTTGTATTAATTTGTATTGTATTTTTTAAATTAGATTTAAACAATTCTAAATTTTGTAATAAAGAATATATAAACACATCATTTTACTGGATTATCCAATACTGTTTTGTGATATTCCTAAAGTATTCAAAGTCTTGGAAGACATATTAATATTTCTACCATAAAACACATTTCAAAAATTTGTAAAATATCTAATAATAGTAATGACAAAGAGTTAATGTAGAAAAAATAATAACGGTAGACAAAACAAAATATCGGTAGATAGTAACTGTATTTTTTATATTTATCAATAAATTAAAAACATTCGTAAATTACCTTCAATATAGTTACTATTCTTACATTTAGATATTAAGTAAGATATTACATTGTTTTTAATCAAATTTGAACAAGAATAGAACAATAATCAATAGAAAACAAAAAATTGCTTAGTAACAGTTTAGTCATAAACTGAGTGGTTGTTACAATGCAATTAAATTTAATTTGTAAACGTCAAACGAATAAAAAATTAAAATTGCGTTAATCTAAATATGAAAAAACACGTATGTAACTGTTTTATAAATAAATTGAATTATAATATTAATAATAAATTTAGCATTAATAAAAGCAAACTTACGAACAAATGTCAGGATATTCTTCTTCATTTGACAACAACCCATAACGAATAATAGTTTGCCATTGCGGAAAATTTTCTTCGTCATTAGGGCTTGAACTTTCATACTCATTTAAGTGATCTTCTTCGGATCGATACATCAAAGTTAAATTGTTCAAGTCTGGATCTAACCTAATTCGTTTGTCATCACCCCAGCTTGTGCCAGCTACATTTCCGTTTGAAGCATTACTAATACTACTCAATTTTTTACCTCTGCGTGAAATAGTATAATGTAATGGATCGTGACCTTCTCTTCTAATCATTTCAGGTAAGATTCTTCTTCTAGCATTAATAAACCAATTGCATACTTGTAACACAGTTAAATTAGCTTCTTGCGATAGTGTAAGCTTTTCGGCATCACTAGGATATGCATTATAACGGTGTTCGTATAACCACCTTTTTAATATTTTTACAGAATGTTTGGGAAGGTTTCCTCGGCGTTTTCTAACTGCCGTTATACCTTGAGTTTGTACATTTGGTATGTGAACACGTTGAATTGGATCATCGTGTTCAGAACTTGAGTCGTTTTCTTCAGAAGTACTGCTTGATTGATATCGATCATCATCTTAAACATATGGAAATTTCTATTTGTGCTTTACGTAAGTAAATTACAAACCTTGATCGCCTATATTATTCATTATTTTATTAAGAATTGAAAAAGTTTGCAACGATTTACTTTCTTAATAAAAAATTATTTTCATTGTTTTATATTTAAAGTCTATGGTAACTATGTTATAATATGTATTAAGGTAATACAAATTTTACATAGATATAAAAATTAAAAACTTTTAGTTACATATTTTTAAACACTATTTATTGTATTCAAATACATTTAATAGAAAGATTAAGAGTGATTTTGTAGTAATATTTACCAATTTAAAAAAATTATAGTATTTGCCTTAAAGTGAAATGATACGATCGATTTTTAAAATAAATAAAAACTTGATCAAAACAAAACTTAAAAAAAATGATTTAAATCTGCTTAAATTGTTTTATGATACTACCTAACTTTTATTTTTAGATGGCAATATGTATCTAAGTACCAAAATGATGCACCGACATTCGTTTAGATCCTTTCGTTTTATTGTTTGCTTTATATAACTTTTACGTGTTTTAATAGTCTTCTTTTTCTTTGTAAAGTTTTAGATAATTTACAATTTTTGTTATACGTATACAATAACATTTTTATTGATTCTTTTCTTATATTCTCCAACATTTCTAAAGTTACTATTATTTTTCAACTCTGCATTGCTTGTTTACGTAACGTAATATTAGATAAAACTAATAAATTATGTACACTCTTTATACAGTATTCTATTTATTACCTTATTTTTTGATAATTAACAGGTATATTGGGATGAATTAATTATAAGAAAGTTAAATTGATTATGAAAATCTGTCGTCACTTTTGATCTTTTTAACTATCTTTTTTTATTATTATTCTTTCGCATCTGCTAGAACCAAACAATGATTTTTTTAAATTTATCTTTATTAGCAAAGTGTTCTTGTTAATACTATATGTACATTACTATGCCTCCATCCGCACCCATTGAATATTACCTTTGTGCGTTCCACAAAAACCAACAAAATAGAACTATTGTCCTATTTGTCCCGTGTGTGCGCCAGTTGGCGACGAACCGACGGGCCGGGATTACGAGCTTTTTAACCGCAGCATCTTTAATATACGTTATAGGAGCTAAAATTACCGCGGCTGCTGGCACCAAACTTGCCCTCCAATTGATCCTAATTAAAAGATTTAAAGTATGTTCATTTCGATCACGGGGCCTCGGATGCCTTCCGTATCGTTATTTTTCGTCACTACTTCTCCATGCCGGAATTAGCGCGCCTGCTGCCTTCCTTGGATGTGGTAGCTGTTTTTAGGCTCTCCCTTCGGAATCAAACCCTGATTCCCCGTTACCCGTTACAACCATGGTAGGCGCATAACCTACCATCGAAAGTTGAAAAGGAAGAGATTTGTTAGATCCGTCGCCAGTGCGTGACCATGCGATCGGCATAAAGTGCGATTACTATTTAATATTACTTATTAGAAAAAAATTATGTCTAATCAGTGCGATATGTATACCTACTATCAAACAATGCAAATAAAAAAAATAAAACGGTTGAAAAATAATCCAATAATAGTTTTTTTCTAAATACAAAAAAATTCTTCTGGTATAATTGAAATTAATGCGACACGTTTTGTATTTATTTATGAAGAATCAAAAAATACAGAAAAGTTGTTTATTTAGTAACAGTTTAGTCATTAAACAATTATTGTAGTAACAATTTTATTGTGCATTGCACTCGTATATATTAAAACGTTCAAGAAGTTATTCTCAACTCAACTCAACGAGGTTTTTGTACATTTCCGGAACGTATACTGAAAGATATGGAACATTCGAGAAGGATTTCCAAAATGTATAAATGCGGCACAAACAAATCAGAGGTCAGTTATTCTAGTAATGTGAAGACGGCAGTGTTAAGAAGATTATTCAAGTTTAAATAAATAAGTAATTAACGCGTGTGTTCGCGATAAATATACGGAGTATAATCTTGTACGTGACTTTAAAGTAAACAATAAGTGTTAAACTAAAGTTATCCGCGGACTTTATCTTCGTGTTATAGTTCTATATATAAATTAGTGTAAGTGTTTTTATTAAATATCCTTAGATTTAATTAATTCGGTTACTTATAAGCGTGTACATGTTTTTAGTATAAATAAATAAACTAGTTTTAATAAAATACGTTACATTGGTGACGGGTGCGTGGTATCGAATCGAATAAATAATTGTTTAGTTCGCGATTTTTAGTGTAAATACCATTAAGTAATTTAATATCGCTCTCGTAATAAAAACATTGATTGCTTAAATAAATAAAACTTTAGTTCAAGATTCGCGTGTAATTTCTAACTGTTCTATTTCGTTCAAGTAATGTAATTAAACTTCTTTTATTATATTATTCGTTTTATATATAACTTATGCCGATAACTCGTTATCAAAACAATAAAGGTGCAAAACTATTTGAATTTCTTGAATCAATAAAAATGATCAAGAATCGATGAACAGAAAAATGGAAGAAAATTCTAGTAAAATTAAAGAAAAATTATTTGAAAATTCTTAGAAAATAGAAGCAAAATTGATTGATCTAGAAGTTTAAAAGAAGAAATACAAACGAGCATAAAAATCAAATTAAAATTGTTCAAGAAGAAACCCAAGCAGATATGTTAAATTTAAATTAAGAAATTTGCGAATCTATGAATGAGAAAATAGAAGCAATAGAGGATAAATTAGAAGACAGAATGAAACTGCTTGAAGAAAAAATAAATCAAATGAATTGTCACGGCGAAGGAAGCGTCACGAGTGAAGATTTAATAATGGACCATCGGAAAGAAGCCACTCAGAAGTTTAAACTGGTAGCTCCACAATTTGATGGTAAAGTTTCATGGTCAACCTATTACAAGCAGTTTGAAGCCGCAGCTACAGCCAATGAATGCAGCAACAAGCAGAAAGCGACGTCTTTAATTGTGTCCTTACGTGGAGAAGCTTTTGCAATCTTGCAGACTGTTCTTGGCCACATACAAGAAAATTACGAACTTTTAATTTCACGTTTAGAAATCAGATATGGAGATGCTCATCTTCAACAAGTGTATCAAGCTCAAATTAAAAGTCGGGTTCAGAAAGCTACCGAAAGCGTTCAAGAGTTTGTGGCTGACATTGCCAGATTAACACGGTTTGCGTATCCCACAGCACCAGACATCTTCTTAAAGCAGTTGGTTACTCAATCCTTTGTAGGCGGCCTCCGAAACAACAAAACGCAGCAGACTCTCCGGTTAGCTCAACCAAAGACATTGGATGACGTTTTAGTGCATGCTTTAGAGTTGGAAGCAGCAAAACATGCATTGCAAAGAGACGGTCATAAATTTTGTTGTGCTGCAGAAATACTCGCGCAGACACTGGAAAGCATCGAAGAGATAGCGCGACAAATACTTCGGGAAAGAGGAGTGACGACTTTGAACTGCGGTGAAATAGACCATGTACCACGGCATCGTACTAAACGTAAGAAGAGGATAAGAAGAAAGCTCGAAAATTTGGAACGAGGTGACCAAAAAAGACATAAGGTAATCTCGTCTAGCCAGGCTCTGGAGATTACAATTCAAATGGCATCGCCAATGGAACAATTGCATAGCATTTATCTCGATGGCAAAATTAATGGAAAAAGTCTTTAGTTACTAGTTGACACTGGAGCGATAAACACCATCATTTGTCCTAACAGGTTATTCGCAAACGAGAAGACATCACCAGTAACAGTACGACTTCGAACAGCGACGGGCGACGAAATACCTACTCACGGACAAGTCAAAGTAAACATTGGTTTGGCATATGGAGTACTCGACCATCAAGTACTGGTAGCCGACATAACCGAAGAAGTTATTCTGGGAATGGGTTTCATTTGGATATGAAGAACGATGTCCTGAATATCGACAATGAAGAATCAATTTCTTTTCAATTGTTAGAGAAAGCAGTCGTGCGAGTCTTATTGAGTGAAGACGTGACTCTGCCTGCAAGGACTGAAAGTGTGGTGATGGCACGCCTGAATGGAAATCTCCGGGAAAACCACGCGCCATTGAACCAATGGAGAGCGGCTTAGTTGAAAAGGGACTACTCGTTGGCAGAATTTTTGTACAAGTGAAAAATACGATGCTAGTAAGAATCTTAAACGTCAACTCAGATCCTGTAACGTTAAAAAAGAAGACCGTGGTAAACCAATGCTCGCCAGTATTCCAAATTGTGAGATGCGTAAAGTAACAAAAATACGTCGCCGAAGAAGTGTCCACAACATCTGTTGGACGTTCTTACCACCAAATGTCAAAAACTCAGCCAAGACTAGCTGGCTAAAGTTAAAGTGTTGATCCAAGAGTATCAAGATGTGTTCGCGCTCGAGAGCGGTTCCAAAGGAAGAACTAACTTCGTGAAACAAAATTAATACCGCAGATTGACCAATACGACAACATCCAAGCAGACTTCCTTTGGTGAAAAAAGAAGATGCCGAACAAATAATTACGGATATGGAGAGAGAAGGCGTGATTGAACCTTCAAGTAGTCTATGGGCATCCCCAGTGGTACTCGTAAAGAAGAAGAATAGATCAAAGAGGTTTTGCGTAGACTACAAACAGCTAAACGACGTGACTAAAAAGCACAGCTACCCTTTACCCAGAATTGACGATACGTTAGATACTAGGTCAGGTCAGGTTCCCAGTGGTTTTCTACGTTAGATTTAAAGAGTGGTTACTGACAGATAAAGTTGGAACCCAAAGATCGTAAAAAAACAGCTTTTACAATTGGAAATGGTTTGTGGCAAATCACTGTGATACCCTTGGGCCTGTGTAACGCTCCTGCAAGGTTCGAGCGTGTTTGATGGAGACCATCTTGCGCGGACTGTCTTGGACGACGTGATCGTGGTTCGAAGGTCGTTTGAAGAACACTTGAACAACTTGAAGGAAGTGTTTTAGCGACTACCTGTGGCTAATCTCAAACTGAGCCCACAAAAATGCCACGTATTTAAGAGGGAAGTGCAATACCTTGGCCACGTCGTATCTAGAGATTGAGTAAAGGCTGACCAAGACAAAATCCCAGCAGTACAAGCATAGCCAAGACCAAACGACATACATCAGGTCTAAAGTTTCTTTGGGTTGTGCACCTATTATAGACGGTTTGTATCCGGATTTGCTAATATTGCCAAACCTTTTACGAAACTGACGGAAAAAAGAGCAGAATCTAGATGGAATGAAGACTGCAAAAATTCTTTCCATCAACTAACCTAGTCACTTCGCCAATTTTGAGTTATATAAAAGAAGATGGAAAATTTGTTTTGGATACCGACGCAAGCAATCTGGCCATAGGCAAGTATAGCAAGTTCAAGATGGGCAAGAAAAAATTATCGCGTGTTTTAGCAAGGTTTTGTCTAGGCCAGAAAAGAATTATTGCGTGACTAAAAGGGAGCTGCAGTCGTCAAGTCCATCGAACATTTCTACAAATATTTGTATGGACAAAAATTTTTACTGAGAACAGACCACGCCGCCTTAAAATGGCTACTGCAGTTCCGTAACCCGGAAGGACTAGTGGCAAGATAGATCGAGAGACTGCAAGAGTATGACTATGACACATAACACCGTGCCGGAAGCAGACATCGGAACGCTGATGCCTTGTCGAGAAGACCATGTCCGGTGGACTGCAACCATTGTTCGCGACTGGAAGAAAATGTTGAATGCTTCCGCAGAACTGCTACGATTGATGATGAGTGTGAACCCGAGCAGTTGCGTCGCAAACAAGAAAACGACGCTGAAATAAAACTACTCCTGGACTGGAAAGAAAACGGCCGACGACCAACCTGGAAGGAAGTGAGCGCTTTGGACAGAAACATCATAACGTACTGGGCGCAGTGGGACTTTTTGATAGTAGAAGACGATCTTCTTAAGCGAACCTTAGAAAGTTGTTACGAATTATTTTCATTTTAATTTATTAATTTAATACAATTTCTGTTTGGAGTTTTAATCTATATTAATTGCGTTTAGTTAGTTTAGCATTTGAAGAATTGTTATTTTATACGTGCAATTGCAGTCAAATTCAATGTCCTGTCCGGTTTTGGGTGATAAAACTTGAATGTTGCGCGTTTCCAATCTAATATTGACTTTGCATTTTCACGGCAATTAAGAATTGGCGTTTAAATCGAAAGTTAGTTCGGTGTCGCACAAATTTTTGTGATTTTTGGGTCAACCACTGGTATTATTTAAAGATTTACTCGGTAGTTAGCGGATATCGGTTCCCATGTCACGCTGGTCACTGGGAATTAGTCAGTGTCGTATTAGCTATCCAGGAGCTTTCGCATTTAAAGCGGATTTGAAGAAATTGTTGTTGCGGCCCGTCAACTGTACTTCGTTCACCGTTGGTCCATCAAACAGCTTGCGGCCACTTGTATCGCTAAATCATCCATTCAGGTTTGAGAGCACCAGATTCACCAGATCACTTACCATCTTCGAGATCTTGGTTTACTTCGCAACTCAAGGTTTGGAGTTTAATCTTATTTATCGCTTTGCCCATACTCGAGATTATTAAGAAAGGCAGGTGTTACGTTACTTCCTAGTGAAATTTTCGTTCGCGATTCCAGTTCTACACAAACTATTTTGTTTACATATTTATCTATTAAACATAATCGATTGAGAATTATCTAAAATACGTTATTAATTGTCTTATAATTTTGTGCAAAGTTTGATTTTTTATTTTTTTTAAAGTAATTACTGTTTCCAAATTCTATTTATGAGTTTTGCATATTTAATTTTGTAAAAAGCAAACAGGTAAGTTGTTTAGATTTTTTTTATTTGTACGAATTTTTCATTTTTACGTAGAGGTCCGTAAAACGATCGCTCGCCCGCGTCAACCTTTATCGTGATATTAAACTTTAATCGGTTATTCTTTTTGGTGCATGCTTATCTAACTTTACCGCTTGTGCGCTTTTTGGTAATTTTTTTTTTATGCACTATTTATACATTATAATTATTACAATTTGTTTCTCCAATTTATTGATTTAGGTAACATGTTATTATACTTTTAAAGTTACCGCACTACTACTTACTGTTATGTTGTCGTATTAAAAGACTGTATGTTTATCTTTTGGTGAAATTTATTACATGATCGTAATATTTTTTTCTTTCTTTTTTTTTGTTATCCCTTTTTTGTTGCTATCCTCTGCTGGTCATGACAGCTTTGTTGGTTCGCCAAAGCTTGTAAACTTTTAGTGCAGAAAGTCTCTCTTACTATTATTGAACCTGGCGCCCAAAGAAAAAAAAAACAAAACATTGTATTTATCCACACCCTCACGACGAGTTAGTTGGCAAGTTCTGTGTTTCTACCCGACCAGTAGTAACAAAAATTCTGGCGCCCAACGTGGGGCGATATAACTTTAAGGTTTTAATTTTTTTTTGTTTTTTTGTCTCCTTGACAGCTGTTTTACTTTTTTCTGTTGCCTATTATAAACATTAGTGTTCGCGTCTGGTCGATGTAAGTTTCTGCCGTTGTAAAAGCATAGTTACGTGTAACTAAGTGGGTTTTTTTTCTTCTTTCTCTTTTTTTTGTTATCTATCTGTTCTCGAGCTATTGACACGATGAATATTGAGAAGTTACTAGTTGATGAAGTAGACTATGAGTTATACATTCGAGGAATTTCTTTTCAAGGTTCCGTAGTAGAAAAAAGGAAGTTACTTCGTGCTAGGTTACGTTTAGAGAAATTAAGTACTGTTAGTTTTCCTGAAATTAATATAAATGATACGGAGGAACTCCAAATATGTTGAGATAAACTTATCCTCTTGTCTGCCGAGGTTCAAGTCTATAGACCGACAATAGTTGATAGCGTTTTCGAACGTCTGCATACTCGACTATTGCATGTTCACGGAAGGCTAGACAGGATAAAACCTGACGACCAATTTTTAGAGTTGCATAATCAATTGCGTAATCAATGTTTGCAAGTAATTGACGACCTTCAATGCACAATTCAATCGTTGCCCTCCACTAGTACGTCTAACGTTCCGGACACGGTAAATTTAATTACCCTAGACGCAGAAGGTGATCTTTCACATGAAATAACCAATCACCCACAGACACGTAATAAGAGTCCTACGGGTATTTCTTGTTTGCCTCACGTACACTTTTCTAATGTCGATAACCCTTCAATGCTTAGTGCAGACTGGGAAACCAACTTTAGTCCTCATAGGCCAGCTCTCTTTGACAGTACTCAAGTTTCGGCTATTACTTCTAAGTCACGAAACAACCTAGTCATTAGTAAGTGGAATTTACAGTTTAATGGCGATTCGAGCGTCACAAGTTTTCTTGAGCGGGTTGAAGAGCTACGTGTTTCACGCGGGGTTTCAAAAAGCGACTTATACTTATCCGCTGTAGAATTCTTTACTGGTAATGCTTTAATATGGTACCGTTCGGTACGCGATACTCTTCGTAGTTGGGACGCACTCGTAACTGCGCTCCGACACACTTTTCTTCCTTGTGATTACGAAGAAAGTCTCTGGGACGAAGTACGTAATCGTACGCAAGGATCTGATGAGCCAGTATCAATTTACATTGCAGTTATGGAAAATCTTTTTCGGCGACTTTCTTGTCTTCCGGTTGAAACTGTTCGCTTGACAATAATCAAAAGAAATTTACAGCCATACCTACAAACTCAACTTGCCTTACAGACAATAATTAGTCTTTCTGAACTGACACGTGTATGTAAACTCCTAGAAGATACTCATATCCGCAATAGCAAATTTAAACCGCCACCCACTAACATAAAAACAGTACTAGAACCAGATCTTGCTTATCGCAAAACTACTTCATACGCACCCAAAATAGCAGTTTCTGATTCACAGCTTTTTCACGATTTACCGTCTAATGATGTGCAATGTCCTCCCGAGGTTGATGCTATTACGCCTATTATCTGTTGGAACTGCAAAAAACCAGGTCATCGTGCAAGTAATTGCCTGGAACCCAAAAGTAAATATTGTTACCGTTGCGGTAAATCCAATTTTACGGTAAAGACATGTCCTACTTGTTCGGAAAACTTAAATCAGCGTCGTTAACTGGCCGATTAACACGCTGTTTGGTTAAAGAGGCCAGTATTTCTAATGATGAGAGTCAACGTATTTTATTAAATTATATTCTCAGCAACGCGGGTCAAGACGAGAGACCCTATCTAAAGGTGTCAATTTATGAAAACGTCTTCTTAGGTCTTTTAGATTCTGGAGCTTCTCACAGTATATTGGGAAAACAAGGTTGGGAAATTTTAAAGGATTTTTGTACTATTGATTCTAGTCGTGCTCGCACTTGTGTTGTCGCCAATGGTGGCAAATGTGTAAGTACTGGATCTATAATTGTTCCTATTACGCTCCGGAATAAAACCTGTATGATGGAAGCTTTAGTTGTACCGACGATTCCTTATTCCTTAATTCTCGGAGCTGATTTTTGGCGAAAAATGGGAATTGTTCCAGATTTGCGTCACGGAGAGTGGAGTTTTTCATCTGAACCACCCAATATCTACGTCAATTCTATTCAGACAGTAGACCATTTGTCGCCTTCACAAAGCCTTGAACTAGACATCTTTATTAAAAATACTTTTGCGCATATGGGAAACAAACTCGGAGTAACCAACTTAGTCGAACATCAAATTAAAACGGATTCGTTGCCCATTAAACAGAGATACTATCCAATATCTCCGGCTCTGCAAAAATATGTAGACAAAGAACTAGACAAAATGTTATCTGATGGAATTGTTGAACCATCTACCTCAGCCTGGTCATCGCCGATTGTTATGATTAAAAAGCGAGATAATTCCTACCGCTTTTGTGTCGATTACAGACGCTTAAATAAGGTCAGTCAACCTGATGCTTATCCACTCCCATATGTTAGCTCTACTCTTGATAAGCTAAGAGATGCTAAGTTTCTGTCTACACTTGATGTTAAATCAGCTTATTGGCAAATTCCTGTGGCCAAATCATCTCGCGAATACACTGCTTTTACGGTTCCAAATAGGGGACTTTTTCAGTTTTGCCGTATGCCTTTTGGGCTTCATAATGCGCCAGCGACTTGGCAACGTTTTATCGATCGCGTAATTGGTGCCGATCTCGAACCACATGTATTTACTTATCTTGACGACATTATTGTGTGCACTCAAACGTTTAAACAGCATTTAAACGTACTGCAAGAAGTTGTTGATCGCCTCATCTCCGCCGGTTTGACTCTTAGCCAAGATAAATGCCACTTCTGCAAACCAGAACTACGTTACCTCGGTTATGTCGTGAACTCAAAAGGTCTTCTTGTTGATCCAGAAAAAGTTCAAGCTATTGTGCAAATACCAATTCCGACGACCGTTTCTGAAATTCGTCGCATTATAGGTATGGCATCTTGGTACCGCCGCTTTGTACCAAATTTTTCTTCTGTCATTTCACCGTTAACAGCCTTGCTGAAAAAAAATTCTAAATTTTTGTGGACAGAGAACTGTCAAAATGCTTTTAATCGTATAAAAGAACATCTTGTTTGTGCTCCGGTACTGTCGTGTCCCGATTTCTCATTGCCTTTCATTATACAAACTGACGCTTCTGGTTACGGAATTGGTGCTATTCTTAGTCAAGAACAATCTGATGGCGAAAAAGTTACATGTTACATTAGCAAATCCTTAACCAAAAATGAAAGAAAATATAGCATTACGGAACAAGAGTGTCTTGCCGTTCTTTACGCAATTGAGAAACTTCGACCTTATATAGAAGGTACCAAATTCACTGTCATAACCGATCACTATAGTCCTAAATGGTTGAATAGTATTAAAGATCCCGTTGGTCGTATTGCTAGGTGGACCGTTCGTCTTCAGCAGTACGATTTTTATATCGTACATCAAAAGTAAAGATCATATCGTACCTGATACTTTGTCTCGTTCCGTACCGATAATTGATATCATATGTCTCGTTGAATCCGAATGTCATCCTACAAAAGATTGTTAGTATAATCGAATGATTACCTCTATTTGCGATTCTCCTCAAAAATTTCCTCTCTGGAGAGTCCTGGGAAATAAGTTATTTAAGAATGTTCAAGTTACATTTTTTGAAATTGCTGATGAACATGATGAGTGAAAATTAGTTCTTCCCAAAGAGAAACGCAACGCTGTAATGCACGAGCATCATGATTCTCCTATTGCTGGTCACGCTGGGATATCAAAAACATTTAGTCGTTTGTGTCAAAAATTTTATTGGCCTAAAATGAGAACTGACGTTGCTAATTATGTAAGGCGATGCAAAATCTGCCAACAAACTAAACCACTTCAACAAAACCCGGCTGGTTTGATGGGTGGACATTCTCTTATTGATAAGCCTTGGGAAGTCATTTGCATGGACCTTATTGGTCCTTTGCCACGTTCTCGTCAAGGCTTCTGTTATATTTTAGTCGTAGCTGACTGTTTCAGCAAATTTGTTTTAACTTTTCCTCTTCGTATCGCAACCGTTCAAAAAATCATTAGACACCTTGAGATCGACGTGTTTTTAATGTTTGGAGTACCAAAACGAATCATATGCGACAATGGGGCTCAATTTCGTAGCAAAGAATTCGCACGACTTTTAGATAGATATTGTTGCCATGTTGCTTATACTGCTAATTACCACCCTCAGGCCAACCCTACTGAGAGAATTAATCGAGTCCTCAAAACCATGCTTAGTTCTTACGTCAAAGATAACCATAGAGATTGGGACCAGTATCTCCCCTACGTTACCTCTGCCATACGCACGGCTAAGCACGAAGCGACCGGCATGACACCGTACTTCATAAACTTTTCTCGCGAAATGAAAATCCCCACCAAAACATTTGATGAAAACCTCGAAAATGACGATGCCCCACTTGAATTTGCTCGGTCTGAGGATAAGTTTACCCGTTCTGCCGTTATAAACCGAATATACAGCTCGGTCAAATCTAAACTTGGTCAGGCCTACGAAAAAGCGAAAAAATACTATAATCTACGACGTCGTCTTTTTGAATTTGTTGTTAACGATAAAGTCTGGAAGAAAAACTATGTGTTATCGGATGCCTCAAAATTCTTCTCTGCAAAACTTGCTCCAAAATTTGTCGGGCCGTTTATCATCAACCGAAAGTTTTCCAAATGGGTGTATCAACTTAAAGACCCCAATGGAAAAATTTTGCAAGGCGCTTGGCATGCAAAAGATCTCAAACTCTACTCCGATGAAGACACAAATATTTCTGATAATGACTAATGTCCTTGTCTATTTCAGGCTGTTGAATTTTAGGTCAATTGTTGCTTTTGTTTTTTTTTTGGAGAAAATTTTTTTTTTATGAAAAATTTTCTTTTAGTGGGAGGGGATTTGTTACGAATTATTTTCATTTTAATTTATTAATTTAATACAATTTCTGTTGAGAGTTTTAATTTATATTAATTGCGTTTAGTTAGTTTAGCATTTGAAGAATTGTTATTTTATACGTGTAATTGCAGTCAAGTTCAATGTATGACCCCGTCCGGTTTTGGGTGATAAAACTTGAATGTTGCGCGTTTCCAATCGAATAGGGACATTGCATTTTTGACGGCGTTAAGAATTGGCGTTTTGCTCGAAAGTTAGTTCGGTGTCGCATAAATTTTTGTGATTTTTGGGTTAACCACTGGTATTATTTAAAGATACACGCGGTAGTTAGCGGATTTCGGTTACCATGTCACGCTGCTCACTGGGAATTAGTCAGTGTCGTATTAGCTATCCAGGAGCTTTCGCATTTAAAGCGGATTTAAAGAAATTGCTGTTGCGGCCCGTCAACTGTACTTCGTTCACCGTTGGTCCATCCAACAGCTTGCGGCCACTTGTATCGCCAAATCATCCATTCAGGTTTGGGAGCACCAAAATCGCCAGATCACTTACCATCTTCGAGATATTGGTTTACTTCGCAACTCAAGGTTTGAAGTTTAGTCTTATTTATCGCTTTGCCCATACTCGAGATTATTAAGAAAGACAGGTGTTACGTTTGTTCCTAGTGAAATTTTCGTTCGCGATTCCAGTTCTACACAAACTATTTTGTTTACATATTTATCTATTAAACATAATCGATTGAGAATTATCTAAAATACGTTATTAATTGTCTTATAATTTTGTGCAAAGTTTGATTTTTTATTTTTTTTAAAGTAATTACTGTTTCCAAATTTTATCTATTTAGATTTGCATATTTAATTTTGTAAAAAAAGCAAACAAGTAAGTCGTTTAGATTTTTTTTTGTTTCGTATAAATTTCTGATTTTTACGTAAAGGTCCGTAAAACGAGCGCTCGCCCGCGTCAACCTTTATCGTGATATTAAACTTTAATCGGTTATTCTTTTTGGTGCATGCTTATCTAACTTTACCGCTTGTGCGCTTTTTGGTAATTTTTTTTTTATGCACTATTTATACATTATAATTATTACAATTTGTTTCTCCAATTTATTGATTTAGGTAACATGTTATTATACTTTTAAAGTTACCGCACTACTACTTACTGTTATGTTGTCGTATTAAAAGACTGTATGTTTATCTTTTGGTGAAATTTATTACATGATCGTAATATTTTTTTCTTTCTTTTTTTTTGTTATCCCTTTTTTGTTGCTATCCTCTGCTGGTCATGACAGCTTTGTTGGTTCGCCAAAGCTTGTAAACTTTTAGTGCAGAAAGTCTCTCTTACTATTATTGAACCTGGCGCCCAAAGAAAAAAAAAACAAAACATTGTATTTATCCACACCCTCACGACGAGTTAGTTGGCAAGTTCTGTGTTTCTACCCGACCAGTAGTAACAAAGTGTCGGGGGCTCGGGAAACAGACTACAGTTGGTAGGCCGCAACTTTGAGCCTAGACTGTGTCAAGAAGTTTGCCGACTGTTAGGAATTAAAAAAAACTAGGACGACGCCTCTCCATCCTCAATCTGACGACATGGTTGAGCGGATGAATCGAACAATGGAAAAACCAAAGTAGTATCCGAACACTAAAAAGACTGAGATCAGTACTTGCACCTTTTCCTAATGGTATACCGATCATCCGTTCACGAAAACACAGGCCAAACACCATCCTGTGTAATGCTCGGTCACGAAATACGATTGTCATGCGACCTCCAATTTGTACGAAGACTGGAAAAAGAAGTTGCTGGAGAAGACTACGTTAGCAAGCTGCTTAAGAGGCTAGACGAAGTACATGAACAGGTCCGTAAAAACACACAAATTGCCAGCGACAGAACAAAGACTAGATATGAAGTCAATGCACAAAATGGTGGGTTTCAACCTGGCGACATGGTATTGTTGTATAATCCATTTTGTTTGTCGCCGAAAGTGGAAAAGCAATGGGAAGGCCCCTATGAAATCGCGCAGCGTATCAATGACGTCATATATCGCATCTGAAAAGCACCCAAAGGCAAGTCGAAAGTGGTCCACGTGGATTGCTGGCGATAATCACAACACAGGCCCGAACCACAGTAATAAGCAACAGAACCAAGAATTAAATCGAAGCAATGTATTTAGAGAAGTTTATGAACTTATACAGAGGTTCTGAAAAAGCTAGGTTCGGAGTTACCACCGAGGAACAACAAGACCTGTTCCAAACACAAAAAGATTACGTCATCGCACATTGCGTGAGCGAGAATCTTGACATGTTCAGAAGGGTTTCAGTCGTATTTAAAAATAAGTTTTGGGAGTTAGATGAACCACGAAGACAGCAACCGGCAGTCAAAAAGTATTTATTTCTAGGTGGTGACAGACGCGTCGTTTTCTAGCTGGTCACCAAGAAATACTTAAGTATCAAATTATACGAAAATCTGTGGCGGACATTATAGAATCTCAAGAAAGAAAAGTTATTTATGAAGAATCAAAAAATACATAAAAGTTGTTCATTTAATAACAGTTTACTCATTAAACAATTATTGTAGTAACAATTTTATTGTGCATTGCACTCGTATATATTGAAACGTTCAAGAAGTTATTCTTAACTCAACTTAACGAGGTTTTTGTACATTTACAGAACGTATACTGAAAGATATGGAACATTCGATAAGGATTTCCAAAATGTATAAATACTGCACAAACAAATCAGAGGTCAGTTATTCCAGTAATGTGAAGACGGCAGTGTTAAGAAGATTATTCAAATTTAAATAAATATGTAATTAACGCGTGTGTTCGAGATAAATATACGGAGTATAACCTTGTACGTGACTTTAAAGTAAACAAGTGTAAGTGTTTAGACAAATAGAAGTTATCCGCGGACTTTATCTTTGTGTAAGTGATACTGCGATATAAATTATTGTGTGTTTTTATTAAATATCCTTAGATTTAATTAATTCAATTAGTTATAGACGTGTACATATTTTTAATATAAATAACCAAATCAGTTTTAATAAAATACGTTACAATATGAACAGGTAACAGTTATTGCTATATCGTCTTATCACTAATACTTACACCTTTATTCCAGTCAAAATACATGAAAAAAAAATTTCGGAAAAATTTACATAGAATTCAACAGTACAAATTTCAAATACATCACTATAAATGAAATGAAAAGGTTTAATTACACAATGCAAGTGCCGCCAATTAAACAATTGAGTAAAAAAAAATTGTTTCTAAAAAGAAATTAATTTATCTGTTAATGTTTTACACCCATTCTCCCTCCACAATTAAAAAAATTACTGTATGTAAATATAAATAAATAAAAACAATAAAACAACAGCAGTTAAAAAATAAATAATGCAACAAACCACGGCGTTTTCATAATGTTAAATAGTATTCGTACAAGAGACAAATTGTACTCCAATTGATTGCATCTTTTAATTTACATACTGTAAAATAAAAACTGATAAAAATCTTAAAATAAATATTAGTAATACACGACATAATTAAACTGAACTTTACAAATAAACTAAAAAAAATTTGGTAAGATTTCTCGACAAAAGAAAAATGATTTGTAACATATATTTTCTAATTCTATTGCTTAAGAAACTGTTCTTCGTTTCATGTTATGATCAAACGTTATAGAATCTTTAGTTACGTCGATCAGAAACATTAGTATATGTATGTAGTTGCAACTTACGCGGAAGAGAGGTTTTTATTAGGGAAACTATTAACTGTTTCTAATTCAGATGATGTGCGTGTTCGAATTTTTGATTGAGCGTTGTTATTTTTTCCTGTATTGCTGTTTTTAGAAAAAAGAATGCTGTTTTAATGTTGGTTTAGATTTAATTAGTAGCGTTTTAAGTGCATATGTTAAAGTAATTGACAT
Organism: Aquatica leii; assembly: GCA_035610365.1. Taxonomy (NCBI): domain Eukaryota; kingdom Metazoa; phylum Arthropoda; class Insecta; order Coleoptera; family Lampyridae; genus Aquatica; species Aquatica leii. The sequence goes on from CM069432.1 coordinate 57,596,023, forward strand.
AAATTAATTACAACTTCTTTAACAATTTGATTGCATTATAAGAAGTAGTGACACAGATAATAGCAATTAACAGCATTTTGATATGTTTTTTGTATCCTAAATAAAATAATTTTTTGTTTTGTTTTAAAGAACATCTGTTATATAGTGTACGCAGGAATACATCATATGTTGATTTCTATCAGTTGCAGCAAATATTGCAACAAAATCAACTAAAACTTTTTTATTAATGACAGAATTATACTGCAATCAATTTAAGAAAATAATAAAAATTTAAGTATAGTTAGTGTAATTTAGTTCTACGATATTTTCTTTTCAAGAATTTTATTTAAACACATTGATTTACTTTTTTATAAATTGTTATTGTATAGCTGTCATTTAAATTAAAACATTCTCTTTTATTATATTGTTGAAGTATTTTAAAGATGCAATAATTTTACTGCTTTAAGTTTAAAATACTATACAAAAGTTTCTTAATTTTTTCTTAGTTAAATTTCTGAGCGCCATTGAAAATTACAATACAAATGCAATTTATTAATTTATTGGCTACACTTTTTGATTTTCTACTTTTTTTTACAATATCATCTCTAATTTTACCTTTGCACTTAAATGGCTTATAAATTTACATAAAATATAATAGTCGCACGCACAAATCTTATTTGAAATTTTGGATTGTTTACTTTTTCTCATTTTTGTTTTTGAAAACTTGCATAATATCAGTAAATTTGTATATATATAGTAGGCCTAAATGTACGTTCACACCGTACGCGTACGCCGGAATGTTTGAGACCGAGCTAAGCGGTTCCATGCAAGTCTGAACGATGCGAGTAAGTGTTCAAACCGAAAGCGTTGTCCGGCTTGCAAAGATTTGCGTTGAAAGCAATTTTAAAAATGTGTTACAATTTTAATGTTATCATTGAAAAATTCATTAATCATAAAATTAATTTGGCTAGATCAAAGTATGGAGAATTTAATCATTTGTTTACACAAGTACAAGCGTACCCAGAAAGATTTCGAATCCAATGTAATAGAAAAAAATTACTCCCATATTTTAAGTACTTTGGTTGCCGATAGATATGGCTTGCATGAACTTTCTTTACAATTATTTATAGACACAAACCTAAACATCAATTAATGTAAGAAATACGTTTTTAATTGTTTTTTTTACATGTTTATCGACATAACTTCTATAATTTAAATATTAACTAATCTTTTCTTGTAAGGTAAGTACTTTTAGATAACGGTTTTTACAATAATTATTTATCGTACTTTTGTTTTTAGTTAAACACTGCAAAGAGCTAAATTTGGATTATTACGATTTACTACCTATTTTGGAGAAACCCTTATTTAGATGTATTGCAGACAAAGTTGTGATCAGCACATTAGCATTCAGAGTAGGAAGGAGAATTATTTAATTTTGTCAGTTGCTCGGATAATTTAGACAACTTCATGTTTCCTTTATTGGGTACAACAAACGGTTACTTCTGGACATCATTTTTTAAACACAGTTTTACAAAATACTTAAAGCTATCTCGTCTACGTTTTTTTGAAAATCCGTCAGCTTAAAATCTGAAAGTAAAGTGATATTTGCAACTGATAAACCAGTTTAACGTTTTCTGATGTCAGCAAGCAAACTGTTACATTCTGCGGTAATTCTAATTTTTTTTTCTACATGAAATTTTTTTGTAAGTTTTGAGTTCATATTAAAATTATAATATCCTGGAAAAGCATTTACTTTTAAATAACTTGTAACATAGTATGTCTCTTTTATAAAATATTTTCCCAAATATTTTTTTTTTGAGTTTCTGGCGACATAGATCTTAAAAGATTATTTAAAACAAAATATTTTGTCACATATCTATTTGCTGTTATATTCCTTTAAAAACATTTTCTAAATAAAATCGTATTTGTAATTTTTGTTTTTATTTTTTATACGTGCATGAGAAATATGCGCAAAATAAAAATTTATAAATCAATACACAGATTTAACTTGGGTATAAATATAGAAGTTTAACCGAATACAAATGCTCAGCCAAAGCCTTGTTATTATTCCTATGTCTCTGACATATTGTTGTTATTTATTTAGTAATTGTACGGCAAGATATCAAGTTTTACAAATGTTTGATAACAATTCATTTAACCAGCGAGCAACTGAAATTAAACGTTGTCATGTGATGAGAGTGAGAGAGAACGACAACTGAATGTGTAAATTTGTAAACCTCAAATAAGGTTCATCAAAACAACCGCTCTTTAATTAACGCTAATGTGCTGTGAGTTCGGAAAAAAATGATTTGTAAGACATGTTTACCGTTATACAATGAAAAATATATTTCAGAAAGTTTTCCATAGAACATCTTTAACAACAAATGTTTTTATTTTATAAAATTCTTTTTTAACTTCTAACTTCAGACAAAACCGCGTTTGTTAACTTGACATTTGGATTCAAGAGCAGTAAAACAATTTTTAGGTTTTAGCATCAGAAAAGAAGCAAAATGCAATTGTCGATTTTTAGTATTATGTAAAAAATATAAGTTGATAAGTAAATACGATTAGTTTTTACATAATAAATCAAACCGTCAATAGTTAATTATTTAACCTCTTAGTATAAGCACCTACATTGTTTGCTAAGCACTACTTCTACTTTAATTGATTTCTTTTCATATTTTTTCTTTTGTGCAACGTCTACAATACGCTTACAAATCGCACCCCTTGTATGTTCTCTATTTTGTGATTGTATCTAGTCTAGATGAGTAATATTTGTTAAACCTTTTTTTTTAATTAATCTGTAACATGCTTTCTTTGCTAAAATTTATATGAAAAACATAAAAAACAACAAATTCATTAAAGCACATTTCAAATAAACTACACTTAAACCTTGTTTTGTGTTATTTCTATTTTTTTCTTTACAAATATAAGCAAAAAATCCACACACAGAAAAGTAAATACTTAAAAAATGGAAAATGAGTACATTTCTCAATGAAAAACATTTGTAAACACAATTTGTTTGCCCCACGACGCCATATTAAAAATATTTTGACATATCGTTGGATTGTCTAATTAACGATACACGTTATGCAGATTTAACGGATTGCTTTTTAAATATGTTTTCCTAGTGGCATCTGCTGTTTGCATCATAAAATTCGGATATTTGCATTAGATTGACTTACTATAATATTTATATACAAGGGTTTCAGTTAAAATTTATTATAATTAAACATCAGATCTACATTTAACCGCAAAATTAACGCACCACTTATGCATTGCGATTTATTTTAGTTTTCGTCAATATTATCATACATTTTGAAAAAAAATTAAGAACACATAAACAGAATTATTTCGATAATAATAATAAATTTAACTTAAATAATTGTAAAAAATAACAATTTAAAAGTATTAAAAATTTGATTTATGTTTTGGCGGGTTTTGGTAAGATCGGTTCCGGAGTTATCCGTAGATTAGATAAATCATATTTTAAAAAAGAGGAAGTGAGCATTTGTGAAGTGAAATTTAAAAAGACCACGCATTGAAATTAAAAATTTAAATTCTGTTAAGTGCCTATAATTATATTAGGGGTAAAGCTTAAATTCTAATTGAATCAGTGAGATTAAAAACAGTATAAGTCCAAAAACGTCATTTTGAGTAAATCGAAAAAAACCGTTTTACGCTTAAAGGACTTTAGATACAGTTGTGAGATCTACAGAGCAATTATAGATCTCAGTGTTACCTATCATTTCGTGTGAAAAAACTGTGAAGAAAAACATTGGTTTTTGCGTAACACAAAAAAATAAGTCATGGACTTGTATTGTTATTCCACTCGACTATAAGGATTGGGGTAAAATAAGTTGAGTTTTATATTTTTAACATTTTTTAAGTCGACACAACACTTTATTTGCTAAACTAGAGAAAAATGAACATTCTGGGATAGCAAAATTATAGAACTAAAGGAACATCAACATTCTCAGAAAACAAAAATATAAGAAAAATACAATTGACACTTTTAACTTTGATTAAATATCGTTTTCAACTTCTTGGCTGGTTGTCTTCCACGAAGTGATGTGATAGTAGAACTCTAGGTCTTCTCCAGTTATGTATTGCATTACTTTCTTTATGTCTATAATTTTTTGGATGTTTATTGGTACCGGTTCATGATAGGCCTGTTCTACTGGAAGACAGGGACTTGCATTATTTGGCTTAAGAAGTTTGAAAGTAAAGTAAGCTAGGCCACCGATGTATTCCCAAGTTGACACGTAACCAGGAGTGTTATTTTCATACAAAAATTGTCTGTAACTTGATACAGTAAAGGTTTTTGTTCTTGGAGGGTTGCTACCATGTACGGAAAGCAAGCAAGTTTTCTTGTAGCTGAGAGGCCACCATTTTTTAAAATCAAGAATATCATTATGGCGAATCTCTTTCACTGTAAAAGGTATTTTCTTTCTTGCAGAAATTATCATTGTTTCATAATCTTGGGGAATGTAAATTCTGTCATGTTTCTTAACCAACCTCTTAACCGTACCAAAGTCTCTGTCGCACGGAAGGAAGGAATGACCACGGACCGGAAAATAATGATATATTTTTTTGAATCGTTTTGTCCCTTGTAATGCAAGCAAAAACCGAACCATGGTGTTATTACGGTTTTGGCCAGGACAACCGTCAGAAAACATATGCAACTCTGTTATTTCATTACGAATATGATTGAGCACATAATCATAAGGAAATGAGCAAACCTCGTTTGGACCCTTCAAGGCTTGGCCTTCGTGATAAGTATTAAAGTGTCCGGTATTGTTCTTAAGATTGTGTATTTCGAAGGCATATATCCAAAGTTGCCTATAATAAAAAATCTCCTGAACTGGAATGTTTGGTAAAGGTAGATTTTGAATATAATCGAATGAAATTCCCATAACTTCAGGCTAACGGAAATGCAATCGACTGGGCACGCGCATCCGATGTTGGGATTAATAACAGTACAAGTCGCGGACTTGTACTGTTTTTCCGCTCATCACTGGCAAGACTGTGCTTTCACATTGCAGCACGCAGTGTTGAGCATGTGGTTCTTATACTCATTCGATGGGAATAGGAATTTTAAAGCGATTAGCTATCCTAACTCAAAACGCCAAATTTTGGACTTATACTGTTTTTAATCTCACCAATTCAATTATAGAATAACTTTGATTAGTAAAATTTTAGCAGCTACAGATCAAGAATAAGCCAAAATAAAAGAAATCCACCAAGAGAAGCAGGCGGCCCCGGTGGCAATATTTGTAAGATCATTATTTTATTGATAGTACCAAGTTACTCGGGTTAAGCGTGCGAACTGGAAAAATACTCAATAGTGCTACCTCGAAAATTTAATAATAACTATTGCTATAATCCTACTGTGAGACTTTTGAGAAAACAACCACTGGTTGTTTTTTAAATTCAGTATTAGATCTCCACAGTAAAAGTAAGTAAAAAAGAAATATCGTTGAAAAAAAGCAGAAAGTATACTTGCTGTACGTATTCTTTAGCTAGAATAGAGAGTTCCTTTTTTGTAGCTATAAGTAATACTTAGATCACGAATAACTTAATGTGTTTTTTTTTCAGGCTAGATTTTTTTACGTTAAGTCGTTCGTCACTCTAAATACGTCTGTTAGAGATAAATAACTAATTCGTAAAGTCACAGCAAAGCACCAGCAACGTACCTATTCTGTGAATATAACACCTCATTGAAAACATTGGATTTTTTATCTGATACGTTTTTTTTTCTCTTTTACTGTACATATCAGTTTCTTTTCTTTTGTTTATTTTTATTTGGGCTGGGTTAATTAGCGCTCAAATTTAAACTTGCAGAGTTAGCACGTGTGCAACTACATACTGCTTTCGATACAAAAACTAGCCGGCATTCTGTGCAATAACGGTGTAGTGCAGTGCTGGCCACTCCAAGACTTGAATATTAACATAATTTAAATATTTAGTAACAATATGTGGCAGGTGGCCTAGAACTGTCCTGCATAAAAACGAATCTAGCCTCAATTTGAGGTGCAAAAAGTACCACAAAAAAGTCTAAAATGTCTATTATGTATCGCTCAGAAGAAGACGTTTACAATCAACAATAAAAAACTTTGTGCAAGCTGTTAACGATATTCCACCCTATACTATCACTAAGCCACGTTCATATAAAGTAGTTTCTCAAATGTTACAAGCGGAATATCTTTTGTTTGGTCTTTAGGGCAAAACTTGACTTATACGTAACTAAAACTTACGTGCTTTCTTGCAAAAACCATTGTGTTCTTTCGGTAGTCTACTGCAATCTAGTAGCAGTAGCTGCTACCCGAGGTTGTAAATTTGAATTTATGGTATTTTGACTTTGTGCAGTAGTAAACCGTTTCCTCAGTGTTCAAAGCAATAAAAATCGGTCCTCCACGGCATTAGTAGCTCTTGATCTGTCTTAGTCAGGTCGTTTAGCGTGATCATTGGTCTCGACAAATCTCTGCAAAATCTTACTGACCGTTGTATGAGACTTCATTCACTCCATATCTTCTATCAAGTTCGCAATTTGTTAGTCTTACAACTAATCTAAAACTTTCAAACACAAACTGATTTTACTGATTCAGATAATAATATTGTATTTCTGGTTTTAAAATACTTGTAATTTTAATTGTTATTAATAAAATAATGAGCAATATTCAAATTAAAAAAGTGTCTTTTAGCTCTTAAGTACACGCTACATGGTGAAATCCATTGCACTTTTTTACAAGTGTTCAAAAATGTTTACAGGGATTAAATTAAGTAGCTATGGCTACTTTTTATTATAGTAACACGTATGCGTTTATATTAAATTTTTATAGACTGTTTATTAGTGAATAAGAATTTCACTAGGTAGTGACTTGTATTGTGCTTTTTAACTTAAATTAACTACATATTAAGTTATTGGCAATACAGCGAAAAGTAACTATATGAGTAAAATTGCAAAAATTACCACCAGAGAGAACCAGTGTACGGCTGTTTCTCCTTTTTGGGGATTATCAGCACTGGGAAATACTGTCTGATTACTTACTACTTATTTTTCACTATATTCGTTGGTGGATTGCAATCGTGTATTGTTCGATAAGATTTTTGAATTTTTGCGGTTAGCAAATTCAACTGCCAACATGCTACGATCTCTATAGCACCATTTCCTTTAATTTTATACGTGAAGTCATTAACCACGAGATGGCGTCAACCACAACACTTTTATATGTTATTAGAACTAAACATAAATATAAGCTATAGAAATATACCAGTATACTTGTGGAAATACATCAGAGAGTATTTTCCAGTGCTAATGATCCCCAAAAGAGTGAAACCGCCGTACACTGGTTCTCTCTGTTTTTTTGCAATTTTACTGATACAGTTACGTTTCACTATATTCGTTGGTAGATTTCAATCGTATAGGCGATTCAAACTAAGCGATACGCTAACTCGCGGCGACAATTTGAACTACCGTTGCAATGATAGCTTAATACGCGTACTTAATTTGTTGCTGGTTTATTTTGAATTTCTGCTGTGTTCTTAAGTATATTTCGGAAAAAATGCACATAATTAACAATTATGGAAGTGAGAAACTTGTTGAACAACATGTAGCCCGGATAGTGAAATTATAACTTGGAAAATCTGTTAGAAAAAAATATGAAACTTTGTTTGCAACATTTTTAAATTACAATTACATTACTTTTATCAAACAAGTATATATTTAGTTGTTATTATAATCCTACATTAGCGCCAATGATAAATTAAATTACATACATTCAGACAAACTGCCCGGCTTCGACACTACATTTGCCTTCGATACAATATCTCACAGTTAGAACTACAACTGAAATAGCAAGCAGAACACTACGAAGTAAACGTGCTGACCATCACTTTATTACAAAAAAAAATTACATAAAGCCGATGCCTGATGAAGTTTGCGATGACAAAACAATGTACCTACATGTAAAGTAAAATTGATGTTTCTTAGTGACTAATTGAACTATTAAGAGCCCAATCCATGTAATGCCGAAAAAACTTATCAAACTATAAAAAAAGGTTATAAAGTACATAAATTAAGCTTTGGTTTTCAGAAAAAGCTTGTAACAACACAAAAAGAAGTAGCATAAATAGTATTGAAATAAAGGTAATTATGACGTTTATCATTGCAACGTTAGTTCGTTTTTTGCCGCTAGAGGCGCTTGAATCTTAAATTGAATCGCCTATATTACTATTCCCTGTACGGCGAAAAGATAGAGTTAAGCTCCTCCTTCAATTTTGTATGATAATTTAAACCAATGTATGAAGAGACAAGTTTACACGGGTCAAAGTAGTAAAAGCGCGAAAATTCAAAAATTATGTAATGTATAATATAGGCATTAAAGATTAAAGTACATAGGAAAACGTATAATTTTCAATTAATGTACAAAATTATAAATTTCTACTTATAACAAATAAATACGTTTACAACTTTATTTGTTGATTTAGTTATACGATTTATTTTTAAAATTTATCAAATAACACTTGGAGGGAACAACTAAACATTTTAAACGCGTATAAACAAGGGCTTCATTAAATTTTTACTTATTAAAAAATTTGACGAATTAAAATTATGACATATTTGATGAGAGTTTAAATAACATTCTGTATAAAAAAAATAGGATGATTCGGATAAAGAAGTCATCCTCCACACGAATATACACAAATGTCTTTCAAAGTATTGAAAAATACTATTTCGTCAAATGAATGGAAATTACAAAAACTTAAAACTGCGAATAAATTAGCCAAAATGTCGAACGTTAAACTCAGGTCAAACTGAAGTATGCTATTTGTTTGTTGTAATACTGACTTTAAAATTTTAACCAATGAAAAAAAATTATTCAAATTTAGCGCCTATTTGATGGGAGGAACTTAACTCTATCTTTTCGCCGTACAGAGAATAGATACGATTTTCAAATTTTCGCGGTTAACAAATCCAACAATATAAATGCAAAAATATACATTTTGCATAAAATCCGAGGTTTAATCATAATATAATGCTAGTAAAACTATTTGTAGAAGCGTTTACTAAAAAATATTTCTTGTCAAAAAGAAACATTTTATATAAATTGTAAATTTAAATTCTAGCGAATACAATAGTCGGTTATAGAAAACGCCGAAACTCCTCACCTTTTTGACAGATACAAAATAAAATCAAACTAAAGAAAAAACAGTGACAAACTGAAATAAAAATGAACAAATTTTAAAGTAAAGGTTTTTAAATAGAATAAAAATAACAAATTTATTAAAAACATTAAAGTTGATGTAGAAGGACAAATACATATCTAAACTTTCACAATAATCACAATTTTCATACTCACATCAAACTTCACCTAAATAATTTGCTGTTTGCATATAACCCTACGTGATATTTAATACCATATTTAAGTTTTTTATTATTTTACATTAAAACCTTTATTGTGTGAATAACATTAAAAATTGCCTCACACGAAACAAAATTAAAGAAAAAAATTATGTAATCGTTGCATTTTGTTCTATTAGCTGTAAGGGTTGTACTTAAAAAATGATAAAATTAGTAACATTATTAATAAGCATTCGAAATTGTTAATTGATTTTGATTAAAATCTTGATTATGGTTGAGTACAATAAATATTTTGTGTACATTACTAGAATCAGATATTATGTTTCAAGATTTGAATAATTAGATATAAGTAAATTAATATTTATATTTCTAATGATAAAAATAAAACCAAAACAGTTTTTTTAAATTTCTAACTGTAAAAGTCGTTTTTCACCAATCAGTTTTGTTAATTTTTTATTTACAAGGACAAGCAAGTCTACCCATAAAAATCTGTACTATTAAAAAATCATGCGAAGAAAGAATAATAAACAATCCTAATTGCTTGTGCATTTTTCTAAGAGAACTTGCCCTCATTAATCAGTAACCTGTTACAAATAAATGCACATCTTTAATTAAGTAACTGTTATAAACGTTGAACAATCAACTCATATACAAAAACGTTATAAACCTAAAGCTTACCAGGATCAAGCATATTGATAAGCCCATTAAAAAAGACCTGAATAAATTAAGATTGATTTATTGATGCAGGTCAACACGATGTAATGAAATTAGTATGTGCATATTAATCTTTACCAGTTGTGGTACAAATACCTGTCACACGAAATTATTCTTCTGTTACGCCATTCTAAGTAATACTAATACTACATTATATAAGTGCAATAAAAAAAACATTTTTACTTGATCTTATTACAAAATATAATTTTCTTTGTATTTATTTATTTTTTGATAATATTAAAATAGTAGCATTTTTGTTGCTTTTATGGTAGTATTGAAATATCATAAAGAAATCATCTGTAAAGTTATATAATCTTTCACTTCAATGTCATCATTAAAATAAGATTATATGAATAAAGACAATTCCAATAGCACTTGTAGTAATTACGCGTGTTACGTACATAACTTTCTCTAATTTCTTTAACCTCTATGATCTAACTTTTTAAATAACCTACCACACGTAATTCAAGGACAGTATATAAAAATGCATAGTTATTATTAAAATAGATCTGTGAAAACACGTTCGATTAATCAGAACATGGTATGTCAACTACATTGCCCGGTACTGGTACTATACACTATTCACAACAAAAGAGTAACCATAACCTATGTACGATTTTCCATATAACGTTTTATTAAATCTGTGACTAACCGACATCAAGTATCAGAACGTATTTAACAAAATAATTAGAAAAGTTGCCGTTTTTGCGTACTTTTGTATAGGTATTTTAAAATTTATTCTTGTTTGATAACAGAGTTTTTAATAGTGAAACTGAATATATTACGTCGATGAAGTATGTAATTGTGTAGACAACGACTGTATTTAGTAAAATTATTATTCAGTTTTTTTTTAATTAGATATTAATTAATAAAGTTTTCGGTTGTGCACAAAGCGTAAATAAGTTGAAGCTATGTTAGTACTTACGTAAACGGGTACATCTGAAGGTTTTAAATTGTATTTGATTTCTCCTTGTTGAGCAAGATTTACACCATAGTATTGTTGCCACACACTAGGTTTACTATCTTCTGATGAGAGCAAAAGACTCTTTTTTCTTTCGTCGCACTTGTCAGTTTTATGTAAGTACTGATCGTTCGCACTACTAAATTTATGGTTTGTTCGACATAAAGTTCCATAAATGATCGCGTTACGGATACCGTTAGAGTTTAAAGCTACTTCTTCAGTAGGAAGAGAATATTTAAATGCAGCACTATGTTTAACAGAATCACTAAAACCGCTACTTGAAGACGCAGAAGGTACTTGATAAATTTCATCAACATCTCCAGAAATTGTTCGTATTCTGGCACAATTAAATTCCGGTGAACCCTGACTGGAATTACCACTAGACGACGAGTTACTAAACGCTCTAACTACAGTACTAATTTTTTCCTGATTACTTAAATTAACATATAATTTACGCATTTCATCTTCTGAAGAGTATTTAAGTACGTCTAAACTAGTAGAAATTTTTTCCCTCATACGTTTAAGCATTTTTTCAGTGTTTACATTGTTTTTTTCATTTATAGTTGCGTTTATACAATTAGAAAGATCGATTAAAATTTCTTTAATAGAAACATCTTTATCACTCAGAAAACTTTGTTGAGAATTAGGAACGTAATTTTTACTAGTGTATAACAATAAAGCTTCGTCAACAAGCGAATCGTATGGATTGATTTGTTTTTTCAAGTCGTCCAAATTTTCAGAAAATTTTGGCCACACCGGTTTAGGAATGCCAAAATCTACTTTTCCTTCAGGAATAGTGGTTAAAGTTCCTCCGGCAGATGAACCTGATACTAACGATGGCACAGATTTTTGGTGTTTTCCATATACGGTTCCTATTTGAATTGATTTTACGTAATTAGAATTCTGTTCTAGTATTGAAACAAGATCATCTCGTAATCTTAATTTTTCAATTTCAGGAGTATCAGTAATTACTTCCACTCGACTACCTCCGTAACCCGAAGAATCAGATTTTTCGTTTGAGGGTGGATAACTATTTCTTAAAGAAACTGAACAGCCGTTTTTGCGATTTAAAGTTGTAGAATGATAGTTGTCTTCAAATAGCGGATTTATTCTACAAAAATTCAAATTATTCTAAGCAACGATATAAAATACCAGTTACCTGCTAACAGAATAAATCTTTTGTCCTTTTCTTTTTGGCCCTATAGCGGCTAACGGATCTTCCGTGACTTCTTCTACGGCTTCTGAAATATCCGTTGATTGATCCGGAGCACTCTGGACCTTTCGTGGACCCAACCATCTTAGCATTTTATACTTGTCTTATGCTTAAATTGATTGGCATTGCCCCAAACACCTGCAACAAACATAAAATTTTATTTTGTTCATTAAATACAAGTTTTATGATATTATAATTAATGTCATAAATACTGCTACTGCAGTTAGACATCCTATACTTATATAATTTTTTATTTTGAAAATAAAAACATAATCGTAATGCCAGTAAAATAAGTGGAATGGTTGGATTCAAAGTTGAGATAACGACCGGTGTGTGTCGGTTTCCTGTAGACAGTCGTTTCCACATCTACGAAGAGGGGAGTAGTAAAATCTCTAATCGACAGAGCGTACAGGTTGTGCAACACAGAGAAAGGGCTACGAGAAGAAATCAAAAACATTAGAAACGATCTAAGGCAGAATGGTTATCCAGAAAAGATTGTAGGAGAACTTTTACGGAAAAAGCAATTGAACACCATGGGACAACCTAAAACAGAAGAACTGCCCAATTCACTGCTGAGCATCCCATATGTCAAAGGTTTATCAGAATCAATAAAACGTATAGGGAAAAGCTACAACATAAATACAGTGTTCAAATCATCGACCACCATTAGGAGTATAATTTCCAATACAAAGCCACAAACAAGTCGAGATTCCCAAAACTGTATTTACCAAGTTCCATGTGAATGTGGCAAATCATACGTGGGGGAAACCAAAAGACCACTTGACATCAGACTGAAAGAACATCAGACGCACACACAGAGAGGAGAGACTTCTAAGTCCGGCATCGCGCAACATTCGTGGGATAACCAACATCAAATGAAATGGTTGGAAGCAAAAATCATACACAGGGAGGAACATTGGTACAAACGGAAATTTAAAGAAGCGGCATTCATCAACAACAACAAAGAAATTTTCAGCCAGCCAAGTGTCGAGATAAGCAACATATGGAAACCACTTATCGAACCTCTAAAACAACTTAAACTTTACTACGCTTTGAACGCTTCATCGAACATGTTTTTAGTATATAAGCTCTAGTAGTTTCTAAGTTTGTTAGTATTCACCTGATGACGATTGCAGATACCACAGCAATCGAAACGTTGTGTATATTCATTTCAAAATAATAAACAATGAAAGTTCAACAGAATGTTATTACTTCGCATCAAGCAACATTGTTTAATACATTCAAACAAATAAAGTTTGTTTGTAATACAACATAATTAACGAAAGGACAAGGATGTGGTGATCAGATGCACGATGAAAGCTTAAAGAAATTACCGGAGAATAAAACGTGTGTGTTAGTGATGAAAAAAAGAAGAAATATTAGTCTAACGTTAAAAAAATAGTTTAATTGACCTAATCATTAACTGCTTTAAAAGTTTACTCAAAACATTTGTGAATAATCAACGTTATGTGTTTTGAGCTAACATGTCAAATTAGTTCATACTGAATTAAACAAATTACTGTAACACAAAATATACACGATTTTTTCAATATCTGCATGCTGACGCGTCTTCTATGAAGAATTGGTAACAATCTGGATCATTTAAGATCATAATTAAGTATAAAAAAATATACTTGTATTTTGAGTATAGAAATGACAAAAAACTGAACGATTATTAACTAATTTTAGTACACTTATCAATAGCTAATTTTAATACTTAAACAAAAAAATAGAATTATTAACATAATACGAGTTTGTGCAAGTAAATTTGCAATGCTTAAAACACTTACTTTTAAAATTATAACAATTCCTACAACATAATAAAGTTGTCGTATATTAAATTTGTTTGTTATGTCTTGCTTAGGAAAGTGAAACCGTAGGCTAATTTAAAATTTTTAAACAAAAAAGTTAAAAGTAAAAGTTTACGGTAAATTATACAAAAATAGTTACTTATTATTAGAAGTTAATTATTTTTTGCTACTGGCAAGATAAACGTATAACTGCTAGTAGGTAAGTGTTGATTATTTAGTTGCACTTGACTACCTAATTTATTAATGTCTTTTACATTCACAAAAAAGTATGTAAAACAAACTTAAGCAGGTTATGGTATAATTATTATAATTAAAATAATTTTGATGACAATTAATAAATTCATAATTTCAGGAATATTTATGATAATTACCAAAAGGCAAAGATGCAATTATGCAACATTAATTTTTAAACACCTAAAATTAATTAAGTAAATTTAAAATAATTAAGTTAATGTTAAAGTAAACCTTGATTGAATTTATTAATTATAGTGAGAGGCAATTTATTTGAAATAAAAAACGAACACAGAATTTTTCAAATAGTGTTATCTATTATTATTGTATTCTTTATACTTACGTGATTATATATTTATTTTTAACATAAAATGCAAAGTAAGTATACCTTTAGTACACAAACATACTAGTCAAACTAGAAATAGAAATGGTGAACATGTACGTACATACATATATATAACATGAGCACCAAGAGACATAAAATTTTAATATAGTTGACTTTAAGTACACTTCTCTGAATTCAACAAATCTAATTGCGTCATTTTTATTTATGTACGCCGTAATAACATCTAAAAAACTAAGAGTCCATATGTGCACATCCCAAATAAAACAAAACTTTGTTGTTAAAGTAAATGTTAAGTATTTGTATCTACAATAACTAAATCTAATGTCACATACTTAATGAAATACATATTATAGTTTTAAATAAAAATTATGTTTATAAATAGCTATGTAGAAAAAAAGATTTAGTACTGTACACAAACTATTTTCTTAAGTTATCTATTTAAACTTGTTTACTTATCAAATCCTAAAGTAACTTATTATTTTTAATAGTAAATAGATTTATTAAGATTTTTAAAATATTTAGGCCCGGTTATTCGATTAACTGCTAAGGTTAATTTTAAAATTCTGTCATTTTATTGGTTAGAATGAAACCAATAACCGATGATACGACAGCATTTTTAAATTAATGTAAGTTTAAGTTAACTAAAGTTTAAACTATGATTTAAAAATCATACAATAATTTTTAATTATTCAATTACTAATACGACATGTTTGTTAAAACTATATCCTGTAAAGTGAACCGACATTAGTGATATTCCAGTTATCTTATCTAGTTTGTATTGTTTGATGTATATAATAATTACATATAATAATTTAAAAAATTTTAAAATTTGGTAAAATTAATGACCCCTTCTTTTAGGAGGTTGAAATTTGATGTAGTAATTATGAATGCTGGTTTTAAACTACCGATCTCAATAACACCGCTTTTGCAATTTATATCCAAAACAAAATATTTTACGATTGGCAGGAATCTTCTATAGACGTCGTGTCTTGCGGTATAAATTCTGCTTAGTATACAAAAAGTAACACCATAAACCAAATCTGCAATTCTTTTTTAAATCTTCCCTTACAGTTGTTCTTATATCAAGTGAAACTAAGATTAAAACTTCTGTCTAATGTGGTGTATAGCGACATTTAAATGCGCTTTTAAGGATTGATAAATTTGTTTAACCATTTCATTTCTTTTTCGGAACACTTCTTAGACACCGGTAACATAATAAAATTTGAAGAAACAACAATGTTAGCTAATGTAATAGCGAAGGCTTCCACGGCCGGAATCTATACTAACATTAGAATGTCTTCCGGGTTTGGACCGTGTCATAGTTGCAACCGAAGCTGCCAACATTTCGCCCACTTTCGTAAGGGGCTTCATCAGGGCGTGAGATAAATCGCAAAATTCAAACAAGCAATCGAAATCTAACTAAGAACTTCTCAAAAGTTAGGTTATCCACTTGTAAAACAAGCCATAACCTAAACTATGAAAAAGTAAGAAAGAAAACGATAACCTGAAAAAGCAAACGAAAATCTAACAAAGAACCACTAGCGAAATAGCGCTATTACATTAACAATCTCTACGGGGAGAATATTTCTTCTAAAACCTCCGTATTTTCCAAACTTCGCCACAAACTCGTCAAACTTTTGTGCAATTTAACCTTTCTTAGTCGCTGTCGTGACCACAACATCATTCCTGCATTCCTCAAAATTAAGTTCCACATTCAGACACGTTCTTCTAAAAACATCCTACACCGTGCTAGTCTAGCGTTGATACGCGAACGGATTAAGCAAACTAGGCGAGAGTTAGACACCATTTCAAAACAACTCTTTTATCTTCATCTTGAGTTGGCCAACACTCTATCCCCGGATGATTGGAAATTCTTTGACAACATTACTTACCAGCAGTCTGATACCACTCTACGACTAACCACTGAAGGTCATCTCAAAAAGTTTCAATTATTGGAATCCAAGAATCGTAAAGTTTCTTCTACTACTAACTCAGTAAAGACGGTTGTCAATTTATCTAGTTTGGTTCTCACTTCAGAACAGGAATCGGTGCTCTCTAAGGGTTTGAATTTTGCGGTTGCTCCTAAACGTATTCCTAAAGAAGATATTCTATGTGCTGTTGAGTCATCTATAAGGCATCTTCCTCGCCACATCTCAGATCATATTCGTATTAACACTGGCAAAATCCTTGAATCATCTAAAATTCCTAAATCCAACATTTCTAAGTCGGAAGAGTCAGCTCTAAAAAGTCTTCGTAAGAACCCTGATATTATTGTTCTTCCAGCCGACAAGGGCAACGCCACTGTAGTTTTGAACCAAATTGATTATGTTACGAAAATCAATTCTATTTTGTCTGAGGAAACTTACGCTCTTCTAACTCATAACCCCACTTCGAG
Source organism: Aquatica leii (assembly GCA_035610365.1). Lineage (NCBI taxonomy): Eukaryota > Metazoa > Arthropoda > Insecta > Coleoptera > Lampyridae > Aquatica > Aquatica leii. The sequence goes on from CM069432.1 coordinate 57,613,037, forward strand.
GATTGCACGCGAGGTTAGCCAAATCATCAAATCTTCCAATCTACCTCCTGAAACTAAACGTCGACTTACCCCATCAGATTCTAAACCACCTCGTCTATACGGACTTCCCAAAATTCACAAACAAGGTATTCCTTTTCGACCTATCGTGAGTACTATCCAATCTCCCACTTACAAGCTAGCCAAGTTCTTGTCCAACATTCTTTGCGAGTTTACAGGTAAAACCTCTTCTCACATCCTCAACTCTCAGCATTTTATTCAACGTCTAGAAACTATAAAACTTGAACCCCAAGATCTTCTTGTAAGCTTTGATGTTACTTCACTTTTTACTAAAGTTCCTATTAAGGATTCGCTTATTATCATCAAACAGATTCTGTCTCAACATGGCAAGGACTTGAGTTTGGTTCCTCTTATTGAAAAGTGTCTATCCTCTACTTACTTCCAATTTGATAATAAGTTTTACGAACAAATTTCTGGTGCTGCTATGGGTTCTCCTCTATCACCTGTTGTAGCTAACATTTTTATGGAATCCTTTGAAACCGTTGCTTTGGAATCATCAATATTAAAACCTAAAGTGTGGTTTAGATATGTTGACGACACGTTTATTGTTTGGTCTCATGGTCATCTTGAATTGTCTAAGTTTCTTGATCATCTTAACAATCAACACTTAGATATCAAATTTACTATGGAAATCGAAAGTAATGGTTCTCTTCCATTTCTTGACGTTCTTGTGACTCGTAAGCCCGACGGACTTCTAGGCCATTCTGTTTATCGCAAACCCACCCATACGGACAGATACCTTCATGCTTCGTCTCATCATCATCCTGCACAGAAACGTTCTGTCATTGAATCTTTGGTCCATCGTGCCTTTTCTATTTGTCAACCTGAGAATCTAGACTCAGAACTCCGTCATCTTACTAGAACCTTAGTGAACAATGGTTATGTCAAGCGAGATATTCATAGAGTTATTAATCGTCGTTTACATCCACGTACTCGATTACCTAAGGACATTTCTACTCCCGAATCTAACCCGAAATTGGCCTTTTTACCCTACATTCACAAGGTTACAGATCAAATAGGGAAACTCCTTTGTAAGAATGGTATTAAACCCATATTCAACTCGACAGGCAAAATCTCTCAGATTCTTCCTTCTCCCAAAGACAAATTTCCTACACTTTTATCTCAAGGTGTATACCAAATTCCCTGTTCTTGTGGTTTAGTCTACATTGGTGAAACCGGTCGTTCCGTCATTACTCGCATTTCAGAACATGATCGTTGTATAAGGAAAAGGTATACTTCCAAGTCTGCGGTCGCTGAACATCATTTTACTACAGGTCACAAGATAGATTTTGATAATGTTTCGTTGATTGCCAAATCTCCATTATTTTTCAACAGAAAATTCCGAGAAAGCATAGAAATCATCAAACACCCCAATAACTTCAATCGCGATCATGGTTTCGAACTATCCCCTCTTTGGTTCCCGGTTATTAGTCATTTAACAAAAACACGCCCCCTAGCAACCGTAACCCAATCAGGGTCGAGCTTAATCATCCGTGACGATCCTGTTCCTTTAAATACGGAGACTATTTCTTTTTAAGTCACTTCTACCTAGTTTAGAATCTGGCTTGGTTCACAAGTTGATTACCTAACTCGGTAGTGGTTCTTTGTTAGATTTTCGTTTGCTTTTTCAGGTTATCGTTTTCTTTCTTACTTTTTCATAGTTTAGGTTATGGCTTGTTTTACAAGTGGATAACCTAACTTTTGAGAAGTTCTTAGTTAGATTTCGATTGCTTGTTTGAATTTTGCGATTTATCTCACGCCCTGATGAAGCCCCTTACGAAAGTGGGCAAAATGTTGGCAGCTTCGGTTGCAACTATGACACGGTCCAAACCCGGAAGACATTCTAATGTTAGTAATGTTAGCTAAATCCCAAAACTTCTGGCCTAGACTATACAAGGAAGTCATCGAAATTCAGAAGTACGACAATTTCAATAGGTATAATGAAATCGATCTAGCACCAGCAAGGAAAAACGGAAAACTAATTAATCGAAACCGTCATGAACCACTGACCAAAACGGCGTAATATAAAGCCTTGTCAGCATCCTATACCTTCAGTTTCAGTTTTTCTTAAGAAAACAGCGACATGACTGTCGAAACGTCAAATATTATAGGTTTTTCAAAATTTGTAAGTTCTATGAATTTCGTGAAAAGTGTAAATGTGGAAGGCGGTTCAAAACCCAAAAGTATTTATTTGTTGAAAATGATTTAGTTAACTAGAATTAGCATTATACAAACAAGATAAATATTTCTATTAACATCACTATAAACAAAATTTAATTTCTTTATCTTTTGACCGTAATACAAAATTTACCTTTATAAACTTGCTTGCAGATACACTTTCTTATTTGGTAGTACACAGTAGAGTAAATGACATACTAGATGGACTGCAAACACTATAATTTCACGTTCAGCAGTAGACACACTTGTGTTTCCGGTAACCTGGCCTGGCTGGCAGAGTTCGTTGTGTTATGACCGCCGTTTCTTTGTTTGTTTTTTCCGCGCTTAGATTACTAGACTATTCTTCCGTAAAAGTAAGGAACAAGAACTATGGTAGCTTTCTTTCTAAAGCTAACATACAACTAGTGATGGAGAATAAGTAACTATTCGTTACTTGAGTACTCGTTACTTGCTAGGATCCCAAGTAACGATTACTCGATAGGCAAAGTGTTCGTTACATAGTTACATTCGTACCATTCGATTACAGTATTCACATCTGTAAAATCGGTTCCAGTACCCGTTTGTACTGAGTATACATAGTACATCATTACTCATTTTATGAATTGTAATTTTGTAGGGACAATATTGAATACAGAGCGCATAAATGAGACAGAACCTTAACTCTTTAAACACATTATTATACGGATAATAGTGATCTCTGTTCTTTCCTTAGATTTCTTAAATTAAATTCCTTAAATTGTGCAATTTATAAAACCAAAATTATCAACGTTTTAAGGTATAAGTGTACTTATTCGTATTCATACATATACGAATGTTAATTCTGTTATTTTCTGGATAACATATTTTTCAAAATTTAGCAAAAAACAAAAATGATTATTATCGAACATTTATAATTTTATACCTTGGAATATTTTTTGAAGCTTTTACATTATATATTGTGCGTATTTCCATTTCTCAAAATTAATATTAAAAAATACATATGTTCTGTTTTGTATTTAAAATAGTAAGTTTCTCCGGTATCAGCTACTGTCAAAAATGTTTACATAAATTAGAATTTTACAACACGTTCTAGTCATTTATGCACATACGTCTAAAGTAATCAAATCCCTATCGCAAAACGATTCAAGGAATTATATTCCGGTACCCGTATTTACTACCACAAAAACATACAGTTGTCAAAGTAACCATAGTATTCAAAGTAATCAAAGTAACGAATTAAAGTAACGAATACAAAAAGTATAAGTAACGAATAGTAACGATTACTCAAAAGTAACAAACTTCACTATCACTACATACAACCAAACAGAATATATAACCTTGACGAGTCAGTTTTGTCCATAATGCAAGAGTCACTTAAGATATTTGTCTCGACTGAGAAAAAACAAGTTAGAACAATTACAAGCGCAGAGAAAGATTTACACGTTTTTGTTGTATGTGCGACGAGTGCCACTGGACATTACATTCTACCTGTGTTTGTGTTTGCAAGAAAAAACTTAAAAATGAACTTTTGGATGGGGCTCTATTTGGTTTATACAAAAAAAAGGCTAGATGACAAAAATACTATTTAGAAAGGTTTTCGAGCAAGATGTAAAAAACGCCAAACGATCCATAAACAATAAGCTTTTGTTGATAGTCGATGGTCGCTGCAGCCATAAAGATGTGTCTGTTCTACAGTTTGTCAAACAAAATAGAATTGTTATCGTATGTTTGCCTCCACACTGCACACATAGAATGCAGCCGCTAGATGTATTTTTTGAGCTTCTAAAGACTTATAATCAGGATGTGTATAAATAGCTGTAGTTTTTTCTATATTGGGCAAACCGGTCGAAAATTGCGAACAAGAATAGCTAAACATTTTTCTTACATTAAAAACAATGTTTGTTTTAATTTATCTAATAAATCTTCTTTTGCTAATCGTATATTAGAATATAACTACACTTTTGATTATAAAGTAACTATAAAATTCTTCATATTTGCAATAAAAGTCTTGGATTAAATTTTTTAGAGATAAAAGAAACTGTTAAACATTATAATTTAAAACCAGGTGCGTGTTTAAATGAAGTTGTTAATTTTGAGAATTTTCTTTATCTTAACTAACATTTTTAATTTTTTTTAAACTTATTATTTTAATCATCTTGTTAATATAATTATAGTAATTGTTTTATATACTTATCTTTTTTTGTGTAAATTATAGTTATTTTGATATAACTTGTACATATTTCTAATTATTTGTTTATTTATAAACAAAATATTTTTTAAAGTTTAAATTTACTATTAAGTTAATAATTTTAAAGGCCTGACAATGACTATATTGGTCAAAACACGTAGCCTAAAATAATTAATAAATGAACTATTTACTTATATAGGAAAAGCGTTAATTAAATTTAAAACCCCATTTTGTGTTTTTTAGACTTTAGAATGGATAATACAATTTATTGAAAAAAGTTGGAGCATTACGTCACTATTCAATTAAATGTAGTGTAGTCTTAGTAAAAGAAACAAATGTAAGTCCAAAGGAATGATTAGAAACATGTCCGCATGTTAAAGAAAATGAGGAAAGTTATATAGAAAAAGAGCACGTAATTGATAATTAATGTGTTATGTTAAAAGTGTTTTGGTGTGATGTTTGCGTCGTATAAGATTTATTCCCTGAATGCTCACTTTTCTCTACATTGTTGGAAATTGCTGTCAACTGGTAAATGGTTGACATCGAAATATCAATGGGAGAAAACTTTTCACTTGTTCAGTATATGTGGTTCGCTTGATACATGTTCTAAGTAAGTGCCCAGCAAAGTTTTCACTTAAATTATTCACACTCATCCATGGTGTAAACGGGTGTCGCTGCGTAGTGAAAATTTTTCTGGGGTAACCATTTCTCCATGTTATTGTTATTTACTTTCATTTTCTCGTATTGTCATTAACGGTTTTTGGATAATCATATGTCATTCCATTAAAGTGGAGATCTTAAAACTAGTTTAGTTATTGCAAAAGTTCTTATAATGATGTCACGCTACGTTGCTTGAAGATGTCGAAACCTTCGATAAACTAATACAATAAACGCATTGAGAGCCTACTCGGAAACTCGGCGCATTTGAATGTTTTTTAGTAATAGTATGAATCAAAAGAGTTTTACTTGTAATAACACCGTATGGTACGTAGTTGTTAGATTTCAACTAATTTTAGGAAATTTTGGGAAGGTGCTGCTAGCTAGTTGCTTCGAAGGAAAATTAAATTGTAAGTATTATATTTCCTACTTTAATTCTTTGTATCTACGTTGTCACGATTACTTAAAAAACTTTTTTTGTGTGTAACATATTATTAAAGTCACCACTCTAATTTTCTGAATGTTAGAAATTTGTGTTACAATTTGCAAATGTAAATTTATTTATTTTTGAAATGTAAAAGTTAAGCCGACAAGCTTAACTTGTGGAAAGACGTGTTACTCAACTGAATGGGACTTTCCCTTTTCTATGTATTTTTCTGTCTGTGATAAAATAAATATACTCGTTCTTACAACTTCTGTTTTGTCATTTTTTTTCTTACAGCATTGGGTATATTTCAACGCTATTTCCCATTCTAATCTTTTACTATTTCGGCTTTTTTTAAATTGCTTTATAATTAGCACATAGAAACCTACGATCCACTTGCCGAACTAAACTGAGTTAGTCGCTGCCGTTTAAGTTACGAGATAACAAATGTAAATTTTTAACATTTAATGTCAACGACTCATCAAATAAAGTTTCATGTGACTGGTCTGGTTAAAATGAAGGAAACAAGAAAGGAAAAAATTAACTAATTAATATTCTTTACATCTTTACTTTGCATTTTACAAGTTATTACCGAAATAAACGAGAACCATCATTAGATTTATCTAGGTTAATGCAAGACCTCACTGTTTGAAAGTTTTTTTTTATTTTCTCGTCGTCATATATGCGAGGTCGTCTTGGTCGTTTGCAATAACTTTCTAGTCATCTGCAATTTGCAGTGTATATAGGTGGGTGTTGTCGTCTATTTCTATTCTCATCTCCGCACACTTTTTTTTCATTGCTGTAATGCTTTTTTGATGTATATTTTGAACAATGTCGGTGACACTCAGCATTCTTGTCGTTTTTTTTTGTAATTTTAAATGGCTTAAACAGACTGTTTCTTATTTTGATTTGTGATATAAAATCTTTGTATAAACTAAAGCGAAGTGCTTTAATTAGTTTATTGTTTATATTTGTTTTTGTAAGGGATTTCCACAATTTGCGCAGTGGTAGATACATTGTCATATGTTTTTGTAAATTCTATAAATAATCAATCAACTTCCCGTTTTACCGCCAATCGTTTTTCTATTAGTTGTTTTATACAGAAAACATTGTCTGCACATGACCTGCCAGCTCGAAATCCACTTTGTTAAATATACACGTCAATAACAAAAATAGCTTTGGTGTTTTGTTTTTCATCATATCTGCATATATTTCCTCGGAGCCACATGCTCTACTTTTTTTTTAAAAAGTAAATAAGCAAATCAGCTGATTCTTTTCGTGCTGCTTGGAATGAAACAATAACGCGTTCACTCTATATTTTCTCAGCTGTCTAAGACAAACCATAAATCTTATTGTAATACGATTGTTAATGATTCTAGTAGAAAATAACAGAATTAAAAAAAAGTAGCAAGTTATTTAATGATTGTGATGGGAACTTTAAAACTGTTACGAGAATAATAAGAATAAATAGAATCTATACGCTGATGGGTATAAAATCTTTGAACTTACAAAGCACAACAAATTTAGATATTAAAAAATTTTAAATCCTTACTTTAATATACATATTTCCAAAAACAAGATCTGACTCGCAATGATACTTAGTTGACCTACCGCATCAGCAGAACAGCTTGCATAGAGTTACTAAGGTGTATTATATTATTACATTAATGTTGTTGTATATAATTAATGTTTAACAATGTACCGTTTTGTAATAAATATGACACTATTTTATTAATTTTTGGTATATGCACGCTACAGTTGTTTTGTGTGCAAATAACTACTTTAAATTCTTGTAATGTTGCCGCTAGTACTATTGCTATTTTTATACAATGCTCGTATTTTTAAAATCTTAATAATAGTTATTAAAGTTTCAATAAAACAAAAATTAAAATTGATTTCCTCCTGACGCAAGCCGTAAATTTTAAAGAACATATGTAGATTAATACAAATTAAAACAAATACATTTGGCAACAACCTAAACAAATTACTGGTGCTGTTATTTTACACAGCACACAAGCGAACTGAAATAATTAACAATTTAGCAGCTTAAACGTTGTACAGCAAAATGTTAGTAAATTAGTTAAAGTGTTACTAAATGATATTTAGGTACAGTTAATTTAAAATTGGTAAGTTTATAAGCGTTTAATTTGCAATTATATTACGCAGCAGCCTGATATTTACTTAACATGCTATTTATTTTTAGAAATAAGTAAAAAAAATTGTCAAGATAGTGATCTGTGTATGACCAGTTATTATGACAACTTAATATCCATTTTGACAATGTGTATTACTTTATTCACTAATTATACCTAGATTACAGTAAAATACATAGTTTTATTTACCTTCGTTGTTATCTTCAGACTCATAATATTTATACTTTTTAAAGTAAGTGTACCTAAAAGCTTATATTTTTCGGCTAATTTTTCAATATGGCTGACTGCAGTAATATCACCTTAACATAAGTTTGACACAAAACCATAGAATAAAAATAATGTTACCTCATGAAATATTTTAAATATTATATCAAAAGTAGTTTAATTCGTTTTTTTGTACATCAACGTACATACGACAAAAATACGCAAATTAGTTTAATGGTAAGATGTTTACTGCGACGTATAACAAAAGCTCCGCTTGTGAAATTTGAACATCACGGAAATTATCCAGAATTAAAAACTGTAGTACGATAGTAACTTATAGAAACCTAAATTATAAAATAGTTTAATAATTTAAACACAGTTTTCTTCGTAGTGTAAAATTTAATATCTATTTTTTTGTCATTTCTTTCAGGTATAATTAGAACCGTACATAAGTAATATATACTGATATTATTCATGTAGTATGTACAGTGATTAAAGCGGACCATTAAACTAATGAATCAAAATATTGTCAAAATTAAAAAAAAATATTAAACAAAACGGCTTGTTTTATTCTTCTTTTAGATTCTGCGAAAAACTTTCTGTTGAAGTCTTGTAGAAATAACATAAAATGACATAAAGATTGCTGAATCACATTACCTTTATCTGATAGGATACATTTTTATATTGTGAAGAAAAATTCTATCAGGTTGATACTAAGTATTTATACTTTTTTCCTGGAAGATTGCAAAGCACTACAGTTGTTGAGTTTAGATTGTTATAAAAACGTAAGAAAATTGTTAGAAATTCACGTCATCGTGATTAATCCAATTTTTAATATAAATATGTACTGCTTTCAATTTTACAAAAATACAAAAACGAATTATATACTCTGCATCATATAAATAGAAGCAAACTAAATTTCTTTAGGGCTACTTTCTTGATTGTTCAATATTTAAAAAAATTAGAATGTTATAAACACGTCTGATTATGTGATATAAATTATTGTAATAATTTGTGTTAAATGTTTGTGTATTGTATAAGCTAAATAACTTTTACAAATTTAAAAAAAAATAAAGATAATTACTAATTAGATATAAAAAGATTAAATAATTTTACAAAAAATCCGAAAAAAATTCTTGGGGAAAAACCAACGGGTGCGTTAACTCGTTAAATTATAAAAAATATTTAAATGTTAAAAATATAGATATACCGGTAAACCCTGTAATATATATTTAGAAATTAATGCTAAATTGCTTTAAAAACAATTAAAACTGATAGAAATCACAAATTGGCAAAAAACACGTTACGTTAATAATGACTATTTTTTGTATTTATTAAAATAGGAATATTAAAGCAAAAAGTGTAAAAAAATTAAACCTGAAAACATATTTTGATTTAAAATAAAAATTTATTTATGAATTATTTTTAAAAGATACCTAAACTATATATTTTTACCTTTGTAAGGTCACGGGTTCAACACTCCGTGACGTTAACCATAGTTAGCTAATCTAAAAATTTAATAGCAATAATTTCTTTAGGCTTATTTGTAATGGGTAAAATAGAAACAAAAAATTTAGTCAAATAGTTTTTATAACGTAAAAAACCCATCAGTATAAAAATTTGCATTTAAATTAAGAGTTAATAAACTTTTAATCTAATGACGTAAAAAACATAAACTTGTCAAAATCATGTTTTATTACATTTTATTTTAGTACAATAGAATGATTTTTCAAATCATAAGGAATTAATATAAATTACGCTAACTTTATTTAACTTGCAGTTTTAAATAATATTTAGGAAAAACCTTGTTGAAACAAATAAAACGGTATTCAGGTTGAATATTACATTATTATTTACTTAATTAACAGCAGAAGTTACTTATAAAGTCTGCTGTGTCTACAATTCTTTTCTTATAACTACAATGAACATTGAAATTTGTTTCAATTATGTAATATTATTTGAAATAGGACACTGTTCTAAAAATTGTAATTTAATTAAATTTTTGCTAAAGTAATCTAGGATGCTATTTTAATAATTACTTACTTATTGATGTGGTGTTTTTCTTATATATCGTTAGTTCATGTTGCACTTTTAATGCTGTTAACCTTATTACTTAAACTCTCACATCATTTTTGTACGCTGTGTAGAAAAGAGATAACTTGGGCAATCATGTATTTTTATTTAAATCAGTTCTTAAAAAACTGTTTTAGCGCTATAAAAATAAGTGATTGTTAGACACAGTTTTAATAATTTAACTAAGTTTTCTTGTAATCGTTGTAAATTCATAGACAAAATTAACGCATCAGAAATATGCCAGCACAATTTTTTAGTATTACTATTATATTACCTAATTTTTTTACATCGTACTATCTATGTTATATAATAATTAAATCATTTCAACTAATCTTGACAAATTAATCGGAATATAACATGAATAAATAACAGAAAGAAACAATAATGTCAAATATAATTAAAATTGTGACAATTAAAAGGTTTAAAAAAATTTAAAAAAAATTAAATTGTTAGAATTCGAACACAATAGCGTGTAGATCCTTGTCTAGATTTCATAACCGCTTCCATTCGTCTGGGCACGCTGTTGATCAAGTTCTGTATGGTTTTCTAAGGAATATTCTCTCATTCGACAAGAACAGCTTCTACGAGTTCCCTAAAGTTCATCTAATCAATCGTTTTTAAGATTCTCATAAATCTACTAAGTGATTCATACCTAGGCTTTTTAGCGGTCAGTCTATAGTATATTTATTTACAACGCGAAAGTCTAGTAACTCTATGTTCTCAGTGAGCTGTGATATAATAGCTGGTCTTTTGTTTTTTAATCTTTTTTCATTAAGCCTTTTTCTTGCCGTTACATTGAGAAGTATTGCCGATACGCTAATGTTGTTCAGGAGTTTAGTTATAATTGCTGTATAATGATTTTTTTACTGGTACATTTGTGAACAATTATGAAACGTAAAAACTTACTACTTCATAAAATTCTTAGATGTTAAATTTAATAAAATATTTAGAATTCTTCAAGTAACTGTTAGTTATTTGTTTCTGCATACTTTTATTAGCTTTTTGCTGTATATTTGATTCACTAGGTAAAATAACAATATGGCATCTTACAAATCAGCAACTTAACCAAAAATACACAGAAAAATTCAGTATAGAGTAACAAGAGAAAACACTCAATAACTAACAAACATGTTAAAATGCATGGATAAATCAAAAATTGGAAGAAAAAGCAACAAAGACAATCTATAATACAAAATAAAGAAGAAGAACACCATCCCGTTATCGTAACAATAGAAGATATCGAAAAAGAAAAAATACTTAAAAATAGAAAAAAAGCAAGATGGAATTAGAAATAAAGTGAGCTAAGGTATGAAGACTAAACATTAAATGAACAATTCGATTCCAATTTCAATTCATAAAGAAAATAGAGTAATTTAGAAAACTACCGTAGAACAACGCTGCTGAATAATGCTTAAAACTGCTGATTTAGATACTACTGAACGAGATGCAACTGAACCAGTATATAACTGGAGAACTGGTCACCGAAGTTATATTTATAATTATTTTGTGCTTTATTAATCCGCAAAAAAGCATTTAATCGTGTTAAACTACAAGATCAACTTTAAAAGAAGCATTTTTGAGGTTTATTATCAGTAAGAGATGCACTAAAAAACAGTCGTTCAGTAGTTCACTGTGGTAGCATGTGAACAATTGCATTTACATTGCCTTACCCCCAATATCTATTACGTTCTCCGCTTTTATAACTATTTACGGTTATCCTTACTGCATACTAACCTACACTACAAGATGGCATCATCATCAAATTTCGTTTATTGTTATCCCTTTCTATATTTGATTGAATTTTATAATTATTTATAAATACTGAAAAGCTAATAAACTTGAAACTGTTTGTTTAAAATTCTAGGGAAAAAAATAACGTCATTAGTAAATATATATTTATGTTATTCGTGTTGATAGTTGCATGGTGTAATGACTTAAAAACATAAATAATACAGACTAGACTAAATATCAAAGCATTATTTTCCGATAAGAAAATTGTAGTTTAAAAATTTGTAGAATCGTCAAAAAACTTTTAAATGCATAATACAAAATAATTAACATGATAAAGTCATTTGAATTATTTTAAAAATGTAGTCAGTTTAAACAAATAACTACATTACGTTTGAATTATATTTGAGTAACAGTTAAATTAATCGATTTGCTGTTTAAAAAAACGCATTCTACTAAAAGAAATTAAATTTGCCGCTATAACATTATTTGAAAATGGCCGAAAGTCACTCAGTTTCCGGACTAGAACATCAAAGGTGCCGACGGGGAGTGTCTCTTATAGTTGTTATTATGTGCTATAGGATTGTTTATGCAATTGTATGAATATATATTAGAATGTATCTCCTACAGTTTTTGACCCCCAACAAGACGAAACAACCGTACAGTAGTGCACTCTAGTACTATATGCACAATTGCATTACCCTATTATTACATTCTGATTTTAGTCGGTAATTTTATTAAAAACTATTTTGAATTACGCTGCTTTAAAATCAATCTTAAGTCTTGTAACTTTTTTGAATAACAGAATAACTCACATACTCAAGCTAAACCTATATTCTTCTAAAACAACAAAATTTAAAAATAGTAGTAAAAAAGTAAAAATACAAGTAATAAATGTTGGGTTTGAAGATTAACCCGATATATGAAGTAGAAATAGCGCTTACACACATGAAAAATAATAAAACACCAAGAAAGTATAATGTATTAACAGAAATAGTCAAAAAAGTTCGAAAAATAATCATACCATGGTTAAAGGAACTGTTTAATAAATGTATAAAAAAAAAGAAAACCTGATCAATAGAACATAAGAGAAGCAATTCTGTTATTCATAAAAGGAGACCAAAAACCGCTACACAACTATCGGCCAATAAGTTTGTTATTGCAAATATACAAACTTCTAACAAGAATTATTAGCAAGAAAATAACAATAATATTAGACGACTACCAACTTATAGAGTAAGCTGACTTTTGAAAGGGGTATAGCACAAATGAATATTTACTGACACTGAAGATAATAATTGAAAAATAGAATACAAGCTGCCGCTTTACCTAGCCTTTATAGGTTACGAAAAGGCATTTCACTCAAATGAACACAGGGCAATTATGATAGAATTAGATAACGCACCCATTGACTTTAGATACAAAACATAATTAAATATATATATTTACAATGAAGCGTTATTAGTGATTAAAATACCTGAAAACACCAACAGAATACCAATAAAAAGAGGAATTAGACAAGGTAATACGAGGTCACCAAAACTGTTCAAAAAACTATAATGGAGCAATTTTGGAATTAATAATGGAGGAAGATTAAATCATCTCAAATACGCTGACGATATTGTGCAAATTGCCGACGACGAAAAACACCTACAGAAAATGATAACTGCCAAATAATAAATAAAAGAAGCACAAATGAAAAAAGTCCTTAACAATATATATCTAAGCCAAAAGATACAAATTGGCAAAGAAAATAAAGATATAGAAATAGAGAGAAAAAGGAAGAGAAGTTCTTGGAAAATGGAACGTGAAAATGATACAGCGGAGCCCTTGGGATGACTTAAAGAAAATTGCTGGATTAAAATGGATATCAACAGCTCAAAATAGAAATAAATTGAAAACGAAGAGGGAAGCCTATGTCCAACATTGAACGCACTAAGGGCTTAAAAACAAGAAGAACAAAAATTCAAATAAGTAAATATATAATAATGCTGTTTACTACATTGTAATTGGTTTTAGTAATCTTTTAAAAATATTAGTTTTGTTAATTAGAGTGAACATATATTATAAATGATCTTTAGTTAGTACCCAATTGACATACGTCGTTATGTGAATTAACAATTTAGTTAATCTGCTATTTAATACTGTTAATATTGTTTTTTATTACTATAGTCACAATTATAATATCCTAAAGCGAAAAAAAAGTTATTTAAATTGTAAATTGTTTTTTAACTGTTAACAAAAGAAATTTGTTTTATATTTATGTATGTACTTGAATGTTATCATCTTACTTATAAAAACAATATTTATTTTTTCAAATTTGAAATGTAAACTGCAGCAAAAAAATCTTTGCTTAACTGTAGATAAACGCAATGCAAAAGCAGGTGCTCAAATTTTGTCATAATAGTCTGTATAGTATAGATACTTTTTCTGTGATGAAGTATGTGCGTTTGTGTAAGGTTTACAATTATAAAAATTAACAATTTATTGTGGGCAGAATGACATTCAAAAAGTGTTACTTTTGGAATATATAAACATCTATTATATTGTGTTTTTAAATAAAACACTGTGTATCATTGCATTTTTGGAATCTCCGATTAAAACACACTCTATCTATCGAGTGGTATTAGAATCTTCTATAGTTAAATCTTCTTGTTTTTCACAATACGCTAAATAATCTGCAACGCTTTCGTACTTAAGATGATATACATTATTAAAACAAAAATTAATTTTAAAAACGAAGAATAATAGGTACTTTCTTTAACTGTAAACCGTACTTATTTTTGTACATAATATAATGTTAGTATTAAATCAATTATAAATGGTACACAGTTTTTAATTGCAATTTTTAAAAATAAGATGTTAATACCATGCAATTCTCTACAATTCCTTAAAATTAATTTATACTATACTTTTGAAACAATTTTCTCATTGAGATTTATGTTCAAATCTATTGTAAGATGTTACACAAACGTAGCAAGATTATTTTTTATAATGACTACAAATAGTATCCTTTCTATTTCAATTCTATTTATATCTACCAGACTGTTTATTACAACATCATAAACGTCCTTATTTAACATGAATTTCAATTACCTTTAAACAATTTAAAAATAATAATTGTTTAATAGATTTGACACAAATATTTTTATTTTACATAGTTGTCGATTAAAAAGTTATTTTTGATACTAGATTGCGAATAAACACTGTTGCATTTAAGAAGTATCAAACATTTTTTCGAAAAATTTAGCCCGAATTATTCAATAAACACTGCAGAAGTTTAGACATTTCTATAAAATTAATTTGACGTTTAATGTCATCTAGCAAAAACTAAGTAGTACATTGTGTCTCAAAGTCAGAAAACTAGCATTAACAGCCCGCGACTTTTATCTGCCCGAGACAGCGAAGCGAAGCAAGAGCAACTAATAGGTAAGAGCTGCTAATGCGTTTTCTGAATGTGTGACACACACCAAGTTTTGAATGTTATTAATATAACAAAAATTTTATAACAACTTACGAATTTATTTGTTAAAGTGATTTCTAGATTTTTGTTTTTGAGGAATGCTATTATTAATCAATTCATAGAAACAATTTTCGTCACTCTATTACAAAATTTACAAAATTGCAATTGGATTTTTTTGTTGTTTTATGTTGTTGTTGCTCGTTTTAACTTAAACTGACGTCTTATAAAAAATTATGACAAACCTCTAAATACATAAATGTTAATCTAGTGTCTAGATTGTAAATAACTACAGAAATCGTGTTGTTATAGGTTTAGCACCCCTAAGGACAATAAATATTATTTTTTGTAATATTTTTAGAATTTATATGATTCATTCTCATATCTGCTAGGCAAAAAAATAGTATTTAACGAGTTCCTGTGTAAATTAGGCATTTTTAAACATTTTTAGAGAGGAACGAGTTAAATACAACATTTTATTGCTCGAACAGAGACTAGGAGGCTTCCAAAGTATAAAAATCCCTCAAAAATAGTTTGACGTTTCTGTTGAGAAGTGCGCGAAAACTGTTAAACACGGTTTACAATAGTAAAAAAAAAGTAAAAATAAAATTTATGGCAGTTAAGAACAATAATATATTAATTTTAAGTTTGTTTTAACCGATTAATTACGATAGCAACTGAACGAGAACAAAATAATTCGTCTTATTTTGCTAATATATTTTATTAGACATAATAGTCATTTACATGCGCGTGCGGTAACTTACATTTTACAGCAGAAAATTAATTTGAAGCTGCTTTGATAATTGAGCGGTGTAAAATGGTTAACGCACAAAAAATGTATTAAACTTTTCGGTCGATAAATTTATTCAAAAATTTATAAATTTATTATTGTTTACAGCAGTACTATAGTAATCTGTAATTTGTCAAACGCGAGATGACGTTGTCGCAATTGAAATAAAAAATATTAAATAATAATAAATACTGAAAATATGACAAATTTAACGTTGATGCTACATTTATCACTAATAGAAGCTGTCAACTTTGACAATCAATTTAAAATCTTAGGTTAGTTTATATTACTATACGTTCAGTTTTTGCTTTAAATTTTAATGTTATTTTCACCAGACACACACTTCTACTTAAATAATAATTAACTTTGAAAACATAGGTTTACGTAGGATTTTGATTTATCGCTTTGTGGTTCTAAATGTTTGTTTTGTTATCACGTATAGGTATTACACTTTGTAACGTGTTAAAAATCCAAACGCCGAAGTATAGGCAACTTAACGTGCTGGGAATTTTTATAGCGACCTATTGGTGACCCTTTGATATATTATCACTGTTATCACAAAGGAATTCTTCACTTTCTCCAAAAACACGTATTCGAAAGGTTGTTGCATTTTACCTGTGTGTAAGAATATTGGCGGCATAAAGTCAATTAGTTGGCTGGTATTCGAATATTGATACCTGGGCTAATAGACTCCTACGGGGAATTAAGCAGCTATAATCTACAATTAAATAAAAGCATTAGTGGTAATAACGAACCTTATGCTTACGGTTAGCGAACCGGATTTCAAACACAGGGCAACATCATACGATAATTGGAGTCCCCAACAACATCGTGGGTAAGTGTGATTTTGTACCACCAAGTCTCCACCTTCGGTATATATGACAAAAAAAAATTAGGGAACTACCACCGGGTTCCAGCAGCAGTTCCGGACTTAAACAGGGTGTCGGACTACCCCCTTATCTGCTCGTTCCACCTCGGACACAGTCACCACCAGCTGCGATACCCTACAACAAACAAGATAAGTTTAGTTTAAGATAAGTTCGATTTGACTTTTTTTTATGTTAGGTTAGTTGAATAATTAGTTTAGTCCTAAAATATAGTAATATTGTACATTGGTTTCACCTACCTGAGATACCACCGTGGGTTTCTTTTTTTCGTAAATTCAGAACGCTGCAGATATTTGAAGGCAGACACCGGTTTTGTTCACGGGGGACAGCAGGGATAAAAAGGTCCTGTAAGAATATAGAATAGTTCGGTACGCGGAATTGTACACAAATTGTACGAGTTTAAGTTTACTTACGATAGGAAGCAATTGCTCGCTGTCGGTGAGGGGAACGACCTGTCAGTTAGGGGGCAGCTTTTGGGGGAGATCGTAGTGCTGATCTCGAATTCACTTAGGTGCTCTTACAGCCATTTTTACCTCGAGACAACGCGAACAACCCTCATAATTTTGTAAAACCGCGTGGCGAACTATTCTATATTCTTACAGGACCTTTTTATCCCTGCTGTCCCCCGTGAACAAAACCGGTGTCTGCCTTCAAATATCTGCAGCGTTCTGAATTTACGAAAAAAAGAAACCCACGGTGGTATCTCAGGTAGGTGAAACCAATGTACAATATTACTATATTTTAGGACTAAACTAATTATTCAACTAACCTAACATAAAAAAAAGTCAAATCGAACTTATCTTAAACTAAACTTATCTTGTTTGTTGTAGGGTATCGCAGCTGGTGGTGACTGTGTCCGAGGTGGAACGAGCAGATAAGGGGGTAGTCCGACACCCTGTTTAAGTCCGGAACTGCTGCTGGAACCCGGTGGTAGCTCCGTAATTTTTTTTTTGTCATATATACCGAAGGTGGAGACTTGGTGGTACAAAATCACACTTACCCACGATGTTGTTGGGGACTCCAATTATCGTATGATGTTGCCCTGTGTTTGAAATCCGGTTCGCTAACCGTAAGCATAAGGTTCGTTATTACCACTAATGCTTTTATTTAATTGTAGATTATAGCTGCTTAATTCCCCGTAGGAGTCTATTAGCCCAGGTATCAATATTCGAATACCAGCCAACTAATTGACTTTATGCCGCCAATATTCTTACACACAGGTAAAATGCAACAACCTTTCGAATACGTGTTTTTGGAGAAAGTGAAGAATTCCTTTGTGATAACAGTGATAATATATCAAAGGGTCACCAATAGGTCGCTATAAAAATTCCCAGCACGTTAAGTTGCCTATACTTCGGCGTTTGGATTTTTAACACGTTACAACTTTGCCATAGGCCACAGCGCTGAAATCGTATTTTAACCCTTTCGCGCCTGCAGGTACACATATGTACCACTCATTGTTTTTCTTGGACTGAAAGTAAAAAATCGCCTTTGAAATGGTACGAATAAGCACCAACAGGTTTTATATTCATTTTACCGCGTTCCTCACTCATTATCTAACCTCAAATTCAGGAATAACGGAAAATACAGTTTGCAAGTGGGCGTGTATGTCTTGTTTGAAGTGGTTTTTCGTTGTTTTTTTACGAATTCTTAGTAAACAGCTGTCAAACAGTTGTATTATTTACGATTGACGTTTGATAGGTAAGTAATTTATAGTTTGCATTGTTTCTAATAATTTATCGTGCATGAATTGGTACCGGTACATATATGTACCAGTCGGTCTGGTTTGTGGTACAAATGTGTACCTGTAGTATTGGAAATTATCAAAAAATAATTAGTTGCAGACATGGATAGAAGAAATCAAGATAAGAAGAGAGCATTGTCTCACGCTGATTTGGAGCAAATTGCCAATGAGTCGTTTTCAGAATCAGGTGGGAGTGATGAATTTTATGAACCATCTTCATCCGAGGATGATTTAGAAGATGATACCGAAGCAGAAACCGATGGTGCTATAGCCACGAGTGATTCCCAGGGCGTTGAAAATGAAGTAATTGGAAACGCCGAACGTCCTGATAATCCCGATGGCGTTATAGATCCAGGTGTAGTTACAGAAATAGTGGTACATCCCAATAGCAAAGTAGGAAATGGTACTAATACTTCCACATTCTTTATTTTATGGTCAAAACCCGATTTAACTTTCGACCCTAAGCAAAATATTCCTGATAAACGTAACTGCAAATTTACTTCCGATATAGAGAAAAAAGAAAAGAAAAAGTACATTGCACAGTGCACTAATGAGCGACTACAAATTTATCAGAACAAAGCTAAAAGTAAGCGTATACGAGCAAAAGAAACGGATCGAGGGGAAATTGAAATGGTATTTGGTTGTGTGTTTGTAATGTTCTACAATCACGTTCCCAGCATCAGTAATTATTGGTCACATCATCCATCATTGGGCAACCAGGCTATCCAAAGTGCCATATCCCGAGATAGATTCAAGCTTTTTATTTCAAA
The DNA here is from genome assembly GCA_035610365.1 of Aquatica leii. NCBI lineage: Eukaryota > Metazoa > Arthropoda > Insecta > Coleoptera > Lampyridae > Aquatica > Aquatica leii. The sequence goes on from CM069432.1 coordinate 57,632,329, forward strand.
AATGAACTTTGCATCCCCTGAGAAACCAAAAAACTGCACAAAGACCTACTAAATAGACGATATCGTTGAGTGTCTGGAAGGCACATTCAAGAAGTATCGGCAGGACAGTTCTTACCAGAGTATTGACGAATCTATGACGAAATTCAAGAGAAGGTTGTCCCAAAAACAGTATATGCCGTTAAAACCAGTGAAAAGGGACATCAAAATGTGGCTTAGGTGCGACTCAGCTAGTAGATATACGTACGACTTAAATATCTACACTGGTAAGGAAACAGAGCCAACAGTCGGAGGTTTGGGAGAACGTGTAGTTAACCGCCTTGCTTCAACAATTAGTGAAGACAAAGTTGTACTGTGTTTTGATAGGGTTTTTCACGCCTGTTCGATTACTTCAGTCCATAAAGTACCCAGCCCTAGGGACATGTATGGCAAATAGAAAAAACCTACCTAAAATCAACGATAAGTTGAAAAGAAGTGAATCTATATTTCAATGTACTTCTGACGGACTGATGTTCGTAAAATGGCAAGATACAAAAGAGGTGTTGATGCTAAGTAACTGCCATAATAACAATCTTAAGACAGTCAATAAAACTATGAACGATGACTCAAAATCTCAAGTATCCTGTCCTGAAATGATTGCATTTTATAGAGAAAAAATGGGAGGTGTGGACCTTGCAGACCAGATGGCTGGGCTTTATGATTTGGATAGCAAGTCTACCAAATGGTGGAAAAAGGTATTTTACAGGCTTATGATGATGGCAGCAGTAAATGCTTAAATTTTGTCCAATGAGGTGAATTCAAGAAAATGTTTATTATTAAATTTTCTTGTTCCATTAGCTGAAGAGTTAATTTCTAAAGGTTCTAAAACCGCTTCTGTTCATCGATCTTCCAGGAAAGAACGAATTTCAAAGAAAAAAAGGTCGTTTGGAAACGTGTCATTGCACCTATCCGTAGAAGGCTCTACAAGAAGGCGCTGCAGAAGGTGTTCAGACAACAAAAAACAAACACGTACCAAAACTGTGTGCCAAGAATGTGACATTCCACTATGTAAACTTTGTTTTTCAGTGTACCATTCATAACAAGTTTCAAAATAAAGTAATATTATAAATATGTAAGTTTTCATTATTTATTTCAAGTAAGTATTAAGCACTGATGGTACATATATGTACCACCAGTAAACACTAGTGGTACATATGTGTACTAGCCTCTCCCCCCCCTCCCGGCGGCCCCTGACATGTAACAAAGTTCGTTTAAATAAAATAAACTGTTTATTAGTCACTACTAAAGTAAAAATACAAAAAAATACCCTAATTATCAATCCCTGAATACCGTCTCGAAAGGATTAACTGAAATTTGCCACTATCCGACATACAAATATTTAATTATTTTTGTAGTGATCAATCCAATCCGTCAAACGTAATTTTACTTCACTTTCGATTTGCGATCTTTGCGTATTTTTTTATATTTTTTTTTATTACTGATGATTTATTGTTTATTTAAAGTGTTTGTCAATACTATTCCAACTTTAATATAAAATATCCTTGTAAAAAATTAAATGGTAATGTAGATTAGCTCCTTCTTTAATAATGATTTAACAAAGTAGAATATTATACTATTTTTAGATCGGAAGGGCAAATAAACTACTCAAGATTTTTTTATGACAACGTTTCGTGCACGGTCTGTGAACTTCTTCAGGCCACTGAAACATATTTGTAAGTATCAAACAACATAGAAATATTGAACATAACAACTAATATCATTTTAGGTACAAAACAACATAGAAACTTACAAGAAAAAATTGGAATGTTTCTTAACTTTAGTTAGTAAGTTTACGTTGCCATAAAAAAAATTGAGTGGTTTATTTGCCCCTCCCATCGATGAACAATATCCTACTCAGTTAAACTTTTATAGTTTTTTTAGGTTAACAAATAACAAGTTCTTCAAATGACTTTAAATAAAACAGCTGTTTATAGTCAAGAATGTGAGATTATATATAACGTTTATAAATTTATATAAGTTAAGAACAAAAACAACTTTTGATTCTTTTGAACGTCCTCCGAAAAAGGGTAGCGATTAATAATTTACTATGATGGAAATCAAAAAGTATTCATTTCAAATTTATTATTAATATTTAAGTTTGGATTTAAAACAGGTGATAACAGAAACTATTCTAAATTTACTAAATGCTTAAAAAAATTTCTACCTAACAAAAATAGATTGAGTATTAGGTATTAGTATGAAACATTGCTAAATATCATAATGCTACCGTACAGCCAAAACCTGCCTTTGTATAGAAAAAAAAATAATGAAAAAGTGCAATTTAAATAAATAACCACAGCATAAAAATTATTTTAGTTATACATTATGATTGAAACGTAAACATGTTGTTACCGCTTTACCATGCGGAACTCTACTAAATTAAAAAAAATGGGCACTAATAAAAATCATGTCTGCATGCAATACAAGAGTAACGTAAGTGATGTTTTAAAGTTGGCAGAGAATACTATTAAATAGCTGTAGCCAAATGGCAAAATGTTTGTAATCATGTGGACAAAACGGAAGCACCTTCTCAAGAAAGTAGTGAGTTACTGTGTTGGTCCGTCAGTCTGATGCGGAAGAAACTAGAGAATAGTTTGTGTTTGTTTTGTGTTTTATTAATCAACAATTAAAGTAACACGCTTTTAAATAATTGGGTATAAGACAGTTTGGTATAAAGTAAAATCAGCAATCTGGACAGCTTTTGCTGAACTCATGATTTAGCGGTAGCAGAAAAAGTAAATCAAAGATCGTGTATCTGGATGCATGGTGCAGATTACCCAGTACCAATTCCTCTTTCTCACAATAACAATTTAACGTAGCATTATCCGTGATCACCTTTACACGTGTAGAACTTTTTTCTTGACGTGCCAGAGTAAATCTGATTGCAATTTTGTATTCAGCGCGTATAAATTACTATAAAAGACGTATTTTTAATCCAGTAGTAGAGAATAGTATATTATATATCAAGGTTGAGAAGTGTATGATTATAACCTAAACGATAACCTAAACGATAGCGCAGGTTATAATGAACTTCTCAACCGTGGTATATATACAATTTTTTCCACTACTAAAATTATTAAAACCTTTCTACCTGTTTCTATATCAAATTTAAAATGTAAGATATTAATTTTAAATTAAAAATCAAGTCAGGGATTCTGACAGATGTCATTAGTTTAAAAGAATTAATTTTGACGTAATTCTTAATTGTGATTTAAAACACAAAAATAAACAGATAATGTAAGTTTTTATTGCTAAGGTTGTTTAAATTGTTTAAAAACATTATAATTTAAGGTATTGATTATATCTGAAATATATTTAATTCAATAATATTCACATTTAATTAAGCGCAAAGTTCAAATAACTTACATTCTTAAAATCAAACTAATTTATTAATTGAACGATTTGAATGTAAGCTTTTTTTCTTTGAAACTGTTATAGTATTATCAGAAACTGTAAATATGTTTATTATTAACCACTGGTTAATATGTAATATGTTATGTAACTTAAGGTTTCCAAAATATTTGTACATTTAATTTACAATTATAGTTATCATTACTACGCAAATTAACAATTTAAAAACTATGTAAGGAATAATATAAAAATAAATTCTGGTGTTCTAAATTAAAATTAACACTTGTAACTTTTCATATCCGTTTTACAGATTGTTATACAGTCTACTTAGTATTTATACATTGTATTAAAATAAAATACCTTAGCAATTCAAAGTATGTCTTTTAAGAAAAATGTATCTAAAGTGTTTTACTTTATTAGTTAAATAATTTACTTACTAATAATTATATTATGCTGCTAAAATAAACTTTTAATACACTAACAAGTTTTATAAACGTTTTGTTTTCTAGATCACGCAAATTAATTTTGATGTAACTTTTTTAATGTGAATCCCTAACAAACAGAAAGTAACGGAAACCGATTGTGCAATTAGTGTTAATTATTGCTAATTAGAAAGTGTTTGTTGTTATTGGACGAATATTACAATTTGACTTGAATTGTCTTGACTCGTGTATTTATTGTGTTTACTGTTTGCTCAGTCACAGTCGATTTCTTAACAAGGAATTAAATTACATCTATAATTAATAGTTTATGATCAATATTATTTTGGAGTGCTGTTACAGCATTGCAACATACATCTAATACAGTAATGGTTTTCAACATAAAATAATTAATTTAATGAATAATCTATGTAGAAATAATAAGCTTTACCTTAAGAAGTGTTATATCAAAAATTAAAAAATATATAACAATTGACACGTTCCTTGATGTTTATAGAGCGTGAATCTTAATTGTAAGCAAGTATAATAGCATTATTATGATTGTATAAACATTTTATATAATTCTGCCGAATTCATTTCCTAGATTTTACAAACACTATTAGAACTTACTTTAGTAAGATTTTATGAAACTTGAAACATCTTTAAGAAAAACTGGCACAAGAATACATATTAAAGAGTACGCTTTACTAAGTTTAAAATGTCTCATATTTATGAACTTTATAAAAAAAACTAATAAAATAGAACCTTAAATAATTTCAAAATTTTATAAATTACAGTAGTATAGTAATTAATAACAGTATGTTTTAGTTACAGAAAAAGTTTAAATGTTAATATTAGACAAAAACTTGTCTACTATCTTAGAAACTATTGATACTCCTTTAAATCGAATTCAAATTTTAACGTTACTGTTTCAGTGTATTAATCTTTACAAACTATAAATAATAATGAATGTACGAAGAACTCAGAAATCATGAGCCCGCAATTACGTGTTGATTGGCACATAAGTAAATGCAGTAATTCTGCAGCTCTAAACTTGATTGTATTGTGTTTTTGTTGTTAATACTCGTCATGTTGTTGCTATTTTTTATAAATTACGTAAAAATTGAGTTAATATTAGTATTTATTATAAAAACAATAAACAGTTGCAAATGATAAAATTTAAAATATAATAGTATACGCATAATTTAAAAATCTAAAAGAAAACAAGTTGTGTGATTGCGAGATTTTTTACACAAATTTTTTAAAGTTTTAGTTTGATGCTATATGCAATTTTAACTTATGTTTAGACTAACATAAAACATGAAAAATCTAAAACCATGTGTACCGTTGATTTAAATTTATACGTATTACGCATTACCTTTGTTAAATTTGTTTTGAGATACAAAAATACATTATTAAACTATATTTGATTAGTTAATTTACATTTTTGTATTAACTACTGTAGTTTTTGCTTTTTATTAATATTTATTTGTTACCATTGTTTTACTGTGATTTGTTCAACTACGGAAATATTTATGTTTAATTACGTACAATAAAAAAATATTTAAGATATACAAAAACATGCTAATTATAAATGATCGTAAATTTTTTAGCACTTTTACTAAAATTTAAAATAATTTTTTTGCAGGTCACATGCCGTATTCAAATGTTAATAACAGAAATGCTAGCAAATTTGTCCTCTATTTTAAATATTTAAACTTTTATACGTTTATAAATATGGGTTAAAATGACAAATGCATAATGACAAGGAATTTAGCATCTATATAAAAATTTTAAAATAGTTAAAATATTCAATATAAAAGTAAACGTTTTTTAATATAAAAAATAATATAACATCTAAAATTCAATGTCGTGAAAAAACCGTGAAATGTCAACGGAATATACGAGTTATAAATATGTTAACTTAAACGATTACATTTTCTAAGTAAAATCAATCAATTTTTAAAATATTTAATAACAGTAAATTTGCTAATATGTTCTTGCCTGGAATTGAGCGTATTTTTTTCTTAGGAATAAATAGTAAAAAATTTAAATTAAACGTGAAAATGTTAAATAATAGATAACTTAAAACATAAATTAATCATTTTACGTTTTAATCTTACTAATTTTTTCTTCAAAATATTAAAAAAAATTAAACATTTAATATTATTTGATTTAGTTATAATACAGTTGTAAAAGTTAATTTAGTTACTGATCTTAAAGTTTACGTTAATCTTAAGTGCTTTAAAAATTTATTGAATATTTATGCATTAATTTTTTGTATGCATAAAGTAGCTGTTGAATGTTAGAAAAAGTACAAATGTTAAATTTGTACTTTGCAAACTTATTCATTTTAATAAATAACAAAAATTTTAACAATGTAAAACTTAAGAAAACCTTTGTGAGTGCAGTATTTTTATACAGACTGGTTTAGATAAAGTCGATTTTTTTATATTTTTTGTTTTTAAAAGTAGATGTGTCGTGTTAAAAACTCAACGCCTACACGCGTTGCAACCAGTTTGTTTTCTTAATTTTTATATTTAGTGCTACTTTTAAGTAAAGCAGTCAAATATATAGTTTAATAATAAAATAATTTTTTTAATTTTATATATGTGAATGCAGAAAGCGACTTCAAAGTTACTTTTGTGTTAGCAAACATAATCAAAACAAGATTGCATATGCTACGGACATATTAAAGAATCATATAGTAAGACTTTACGTTATAGGGTTTATATTCTTCTTATACATTCTTTTGTTATTCTGAAATTTTCACGATACACATATTTATCAGGACTATTTACGGTACATCAATGATCCAATGTGTGTACTCTTATATTACGTTTTGTTTGAGTTGAATTATTGCTTTGTTTAAAATGAGATTAAATAAGTAAAATGTAATTTTGGATACAATAATGGTTTTAATTGTAATGCAAAATAAATCAATATATGCAATTTAAAATTAGTATTTCAAGTACAAGTACGATGAGCAATACTGAAATGATAAATTCAAAAAGCATTTGAGTATGTATACTGCTTGGTTACAAATACAAATTTTTGTGGTTTCATTAAACTAGGCAAAACGGTTTTTAGCAGCACGTTCTACTTTACATTCTTAAAACAGTGTTAAACTGTAATTGTTCCAACCCATCACTTGTATTTGAAATTGTATGCATTTATAGATGAGGTAAACCTAACAAGTGCATTGAATATAATGCTGTAACTATCAAAAAAAGTCAACAAAAATAAAGCGTTTATTTTTATTCAAGTGTATCATAAAAAAATTAAAATCTTCTGAATAATTATATAACAATAAGATTGTGTGTTATGTTGCACAATTGATATAACATTTTAAATAAGGAAGAAGTAGATGAAAGCAAAGACCACAAAATAAAATTTTATAGTTAATTTATGTAATAGTAAAACTACTTTATAAAAGAAGCGTTAATTAAAAAAGAAGTACATATGAATAATTAAAAAAACTAGTAGTTTTGGTAAATTTTAATTACGTTAATTACATTTTTATTTTGTAAGTTTTAATATAAAAAATTTTAAAAACTTAGAGATACAGAAATTAAAAACGAATGTTATGAACATATTTAAATAAAAAAAAATTGTAGTTTTGATAAATTTTAATTAGGTTAATTAGATTTTTATTTTAAGTCAGTTTTAATATAAAAATTTTTAAAAACTTAAAGATACGGTAATTAAAAGCAAATGTTATGAACATATTTTATTATTAGAATTGTTAAATTTACAGCCATATGTATGTTATTTTATTTAAACCATCTAGATAAGTAAATTTAGGTATTTCAAGATGACTAAGGCCATTAATTTTAAAAAGCGATTAAAATGTACATTACAAGAAGTAGTTTATTATAAAACTTGACTCTATCAATTGAAATTGCTTAAACTTAAATAAAGCGAAATAATAAAATTACAATTATATTTTTGTCAAGTTTAAGTTCTGGTTTTGTTTAACCTTAAGAGCCGTAATTTTATCAGCAGTTGCATAAAAGTGAAGTTAAAAATGAGTTAAAATAATTGGGTGTAAAAAATTAAAATTAGTAATAAAAAGATTGATTTATATAATTTTGTAAAAAGCGATAGCATCAAGTGTTAATTTTCTTTTAACGTAACAAATTTTCATCTCATATAAATTATTCCGTTTTTTATTCATCATATATTTTTATTAAATTCAAAGTTACTCATGTACTTTAGTTTTATCATTTTAGAAACTGTAATTTTAAGTGTTGGGGTTTATTTATTGGCATTAAAACAATTTCCATTACGGTCTATTAAATACCAGAATGCTTAAAACAAATAAAATAATTTATAAATGCGAATTTGTCAAAAAAAAAAACAATTTAAAATTTCTTTAGATAACTATTAGTTATTACTATACTAACAATAAAGTTCTATCTAGCTTGTAAAAGCATTTGTATAGTTGATTCTAATTTGTGCCGTATTTTATAACAAATATATTTTTATTAAGTATATTTCTCTTTAAAGCACGTATTAATTTAACACGTTTTCAGGTTTACGGATTAACAAAATTTTAAATGTATATTTTAAATTACAATTCAATGTTTCATTGAAATTTAATAAAAATATGTGTTACGAAATTTTTTTTAAGGTCAAGTTTTCAACATTCATATATTTAAATATATGACATTCAATATAACATACCAAAAATGTTTCAAATATTTTAAAATCAGTTTTATATGTACCACATGATTTTTTTGCAAATAAAAAAATTATATACATGTATATATATATATTTTTTTACCACAAGGATAACTAATTGAAAAATCATTCTTGTAAATGCAAAACTTTAGTATCTGTCAAGATTATATTTATCATCTCTTACGTGTTTGTACTTTGATACAAATAACTAACTAGATGTCAAAATAATTATAAAATAATATTTTATTACTCTTGAAGTCTTCTCCACAGTATTTTTATTTTTTTAATATTTTATTTTAGGAAATACATGTTTCGCTAATTATAATTAGCATCGTCAGTATATATAGGTAACTAAAAACTAAAATTAAAACAGTGAAATATAAATAAAGAATACTAACCGAATAAAATAGTTAACAAATTTTAAACTAATGTCAATTAAAAATTAAACGTATTTGACAATTTAATACAGTCGACTATATTAAAAAATTAATTTAAATAAAGAAAATAAAAAATATCAAAAGAATAGAAAAATGAAAAGAATAAAACTATAATTTTGAACTGAGAAGAATTGAGGGATTTAAATTTAACATTTCATTTAGACAATTTATTGAATTATTGTTAGAAATTCTATTAATTTCAAGAGTCTCTAATGAGTTTAGAAGAGATCCTTTATTACATACATGTAGAATTTTGATATTTAAATCTGAAGAAAATGAATGCCCTGAACATAAAATATGGTTGGCAAAAGCAGAATTTATTAAAAATATGGTTTATCCAGACATGCCTAAAAGAACGTCTAACCCCTAAATTTGTTAACATTAAATCAAAATCCACTTCTTCACAATCTAGAAAAGCTATTGAATGTGGAAGGAGAATTTGGTTGAAAGAAGAAATTAAGGTACATTATAAGAACTTAAATAACATCAATTACAAATTATATTATCTTCATTCAAGACTAAATTTATTACTACATCATTGCGAATTTGATTGTTTAGATTTAAAAGTTAGGGATTTTGTATTTTATCAAACTAGTTTAATTTATAACAACCTTTGTAAAAAATTAAACGATTTACGATTTTTACAGTCACACCATCATCAACAATATATTTTTCCTTCACAACCCAGTCTTCATAACGTTAATTATAATTTTCACGCTAAGTTTATTAATTTAAGTAATTTTACCTTTTCAAATAATGAAGAAAATATATTGAAATCTGGTCTTAAATATAATCTTCCAGTTAATATACAAAGTAAACATGTTGAATTTTTAGCTGTTAATGTAGAAAAAGTTATTAATTCTGTAGAAACACCAGAAGCTAATATTGTAAGAACAGAAATTTTTACTAAATTAAAAAGAATTTTAGGTAATTATACTTTTAATAAAAATTTTGATTCTATTTATAAAACTTGTAAAAATTTAAGATCTAAAATAAAATTAAATAATTTAGTTGTTACAAAAGCAGATAAAAGTAATTGTGTAGTTGTTTTAAATAAGGTTGATTATGTTGATAAAGTTTTGGATTTTCTTTCTAATGACGACTTTAATCTTCTGTCAAAAGATCCAAATCCCTCTTTTCTTTCTATATTTAAATCATCATTAAAAAAAATATAGTATTACTCTTAGTTCACTTGGTAAACCTAATAAATTTTATTTTCAAATTATGAATCCTTCTACTCCTTTACTTTATGGACTACCTAAATTACATAAACCTGGTATCCCTATAAGACCAGTTGTTTCTTTTCCTAATTCGCCTGTTTCTAAACTTGCACCTTGGCTAAATAGTATGATACGAACACATACAAATTTTAATAATAAATATGCTATTACTAATTCTTGTGACCTTGTACAAAAATTATTAACATACCTTTTCCTTCATCATCAATTTTGGTTTCTTTTAATGTAGTTAATCTTTTCCGTCAATACATCCAGATAAATGTACTAATCTTATACGTAATCTTCATTTTTCTAACAACTCTCTATATACATTTCAAATTTTAGATCTTTGTTCATTATTAGATTTAGTCTTTAAGCAAAATTATTTTAAATTTGACAATAAATATTATTCACAAGTATCAGGCTTAGCGATGGGATCAAATATTTCACCTTTAGCAGCTGAAATTTTTATGAACAATTTAGAAAATACAATTTTTTCAAACTCTTCTATATTAAACAAAATTTCTTTTTGGTATAGATACGTTGATGACTGTTTAGTTCTTTTTAATGGTACCATTGACGAATTAAATAATTTTAGTAATTTTATTAATTCTATCCATCCAAAAATAAAATTTACTTTAGATATTGAATCAAACAACTCTTTGTCTTATTTAGATTTAAAAATTTCACGGTTTAACAATAAATTTAATTTTGATATTTTTCGCAAATCTTCCCATACAGATTGCGTAATTTCATTTAATTCGTGCCATCCATTTTCTCATAAAACTGCTGCTTTTCGTTCGTACCTTTATAGACTATTTTCTATACCTTTGTCACCTTCTAATTATAAATCAAATTGGTTTAAATAATGGTTATCCTATTCAATTAATTAATAGTATTTTTCACAAAGTTCGTATAAAACATTTATTCAAAAATTTGATAAATTTTTCTACTAATAATGAAATGGTTTTTAGATCTCTTCCATACTTTGGTCACTGTTTTCAATTTCTTCAAAAACTTTTTAAAAAACAATATCACCATTTCATTTTCGACACATAACACACTTAAATTATTTTTAGTTAATAATAAAGATCAAATACCAATATTACATAAATCTGGAGTGTATCAACTTACTTGTTCGTTTTGCAATTCTTCATATATTGGTCAAACAGGTAGAAAATTCAAAACGAGACTAAATGAACATTTATATTTAATAAATAGATATTTAAATACAAATATTTATAACACTAATTCTGCTTTTGCCAACCATATTTTATGTTCAGGGCATTCATTTTCTTCAGATTTAAATATCAAAATTCTACATGTATGTAATAAAGGATCTCTTCTAAACTCATTAGAGACTCTTGAAATTAATAGAATTTCTAACAATAATTCAATTCAATTGTCTAAATGAAATGTTAAATTTAAATCCCTCAATTCTTCTCAGTTCAAAATTATAGTTTTATTCTTTTCATTTTTCTATTCTTTTGATATTTTTTATTTTCTTTATTTAAATTAATTTTTTTAATATAGTCGACTGTATTAAATTGTCAAATACGTTTAATTTTTAATTGACATTAGTTTAAAATTTGTTAACTATTTTATTCGGTTAGTATTCTTTATTTATATTTCACTGTTTTAATTTTAGTTTTTAGTTACCTATATATACTGACGATGCTAATTATAATTAGCGAAACATGTATTTCCTAAAATAAAATATTAAAAAAATAAAAATACTGTGGAGAAGACTTCAAGAGTAATAAAATATTATTTTAAAAAGAGACTCCACTTAGAGAAATGAATTACTTCACCAATATTAAAATAATTATAATTGAATAAAGCACCAGTTTATAAAAATTCGAAGATTAAAAAGCCAATCATTGTACAAAATTTATTAATACCGTATTTAAACTGTATATTTAAAAGAAATAGTTTTATTCACAAAGTAACTATAGTTTACTATACATAATTATTTTGCTAAAAATATGCTGAAGCATCATGATCTAAATCTTGCGAAATGATTTTACTTAATTAAACTATTAACAGTTTTTTAAATACAAGTGTGTTTGAAAAAAGTGTATATAATTGTTTATTTACGTATTAACATACCGCAGACCAACTTTTAGAAAAAAAAATTAATTATTAAGAAAACATTTTATTACTATTATACGCTATTACTAATTATTTTTACTGTTAATGATTTTATAATTGAGTATTTTTTATTATAAATAAAATATATTTTTTATATATTTGAAACTATAATTATTATTAATTTTGTATGTATTATCAAACTTAAAGGATAATTGATTTTAGTTAATTCACCAGTTTATATTTTTTTAAGATACTATATTTACACGATCAAAAATAATGTTTTTTTATTATATGGTTAGATACATGATTAAAAACATATATACAAAATTAAACCAATATTTTGCAATTTCAAAACATTATTTATAATAAAAAATGCTTTCTCTATTTAAAAATTTGGTGAAATTTTTACATAATATGTTTTAATATTTATTATAGGTTTAATTATACATTGCTTGTGCTAATTAAAATAACCCACTTCATCACTGTTTCTATTAAGTGAGTTATATAATACATTACCCATTGTCTAATTTAAAAAAAAATTTGTACTTAAACATCGTAAAGCAATAAAACATAAAAATCCAAACAACGCATTTATTACATTTTACGATCTTTTCTACTTACATAATTAATAAAAAAAACGGATTTAGTTTGTGAATAGGAAGTAGTTACATTTTTCTAGATAATTGTGAAACAATAATGCAAGTGTGATCTAATGCGTTTTTTATTGATGTACGGAAACCTGTTTTTTAAAAATATAACTGAAAATGCAAAGAAAGTAAATTTACGTATTAACTGATGCGTTAAATATAATCATGTAGGTCAAGACAACATAATCATAAACATTGTAACAGTAAGAAAGTAATTAAAGTTTTTTGCCGGATCTGTAATATAAAAATTAGCATATTTAATTTATGTAACTCTAGTATGCAGTTAATACATTTTAAATAAACAATAATGGCATTATCGTGTCGAAGAAGGTAACATGGTCTTTGTATATTTTGTTTATTGTTTGTTACATGTAAAAGTAATTATATTATACATTACCATTTGTATTTTTAATTGCAAAACTTGCATCTTTGATTGCGTTTTTTTCTTTAATTAATAAAACTGTGTGGGAATCGTTTAGAAATTTTTATTAACAATAAAATAATGCTTGTTATAAATCGGTGCTTAGTAAAGCATGTAATTCGGCACGATTACATAAATTTGATTGTAGTAGCCGTAAATTAAAACTGGGGTACTTAGAAAAAAAATTCAATGTTTTAGGTTAAAAACTAAACAAATTAAATTCTTGATAGTTATAATAAATAGGCCTGTTATTTTTTAGTGATGAGTCATTTGATCTATAACCGGATTTCTTTAAATAGAACGAGTAAAAAGTATTTTATTTTTTAATTTTAAAATAGTAACTAAAATAGATGTCCCTAATGGGTTCGATATAAAAATGAAAGTGCACAATTTACCTGTACCGCCTTCTCGAAGCAGAAGAAAAGAGAAATTTATTTCTAATATCAAATCATTAAAACACTGTCAATGAAAAATATAACTTCCAATTACTAGTTATATCGCGCGAATATACATATATACAAGTCTCACTCTCACTCGAACACGAGGCATCCAACGTCGCGAAGCGTACAAGAACCGGCTGAAACGCAACCGCTAACGAAACTGAAAGTTGTATTCAGAATTAAAGTGGTCACTGGCCTGACATACAGAATATGCACAAAGAGGGGTATGAGTATGCATTCATATGCACGCTTAAAAAAACTTAGCATTATGACATAAAATTAAGACGCCCAAGAAAAAAATAATCTTAAAGGAAGTTGCATATAAATTTTTGTTAGTTCTAATTTTATCTATAAAAATCTTTTATTTGTTACAATGTTTAACCACAAAAAGTGACTTTACCGATTACGTTATAGTTGCGGATGTGTGCATTGAATTCATTGATATGATTCACTAAAGTGGGTGCCATTTCTACATATCATTTCGTTAATATCTGCCAGATCAAAGACACCGTTTTAGGTAATTATGAAAATTAGAAGCTTAGCAAAATGTTTAATCATTTTAAATAAATTTAAGCTTTTAAATTTATACAAAATAGAGTAAGTTATAAATGTAATGCACAATTGTTACATCTTTATGTTACAAAAAACAAAACCTTAAATATAATTTTTAACAATTGCATTTTAAAATATGTAATCTTAGTAATACATACTTGTTTTATTCAAATATAACAAACTATGCATCGTGTAAATATGCGCAAAGTTGTTTGTAACTCTCATTTTGCAGTAATAAATTGTTTATACAGAGTAATTTTATAATATATTTTAGTTATTAATAGTTTAAATTGTTTCACTTGCAAATCAAACAAAGAGTCCAAAAGTCCAAATATGAATATTACAATTAACTACTGTATTAGTATTACTAAACATCTAAGTGGTTTGAAACCTAAATTACTATAGTCTACCTAAAAATACTTTAACAGTGCACTAAATGTAGTCTAAAGTGTCATTACACATACTTAAATATGAAACACAAGCATAAAAAGACAAACAATTGTATCAAAGAATATAAAATTGTTTTGCAATGTTTACGTAATTATTATTATATTATTTATCAGGGCGAGAAAGAAATCGATTTCATGTGGGCTAAACGTTGGCAAGTTTGGTTTCATCATTGACACAATCTAATCCAAAAAAATGTTTATATTTTAGTATAGATACCAGCCATGGACACCTTGGAGCGTTGACTGAACAAACGCTTTAAGTTAGTAGGCAGTCATCCTAAATATGTTATTATAACAACCAAGTAGACGATTATAAATATAAACCAGATTATTCACAAATAAATCACTACTTAGCAATTTCACGTTATTACGTTATAAATTATCGTTTTAATTAATTCTAACAAATATTAATCACCAATGACAAACTTAATAAGCATAAAATTTACTATTAATCATTATATCATATATGTATATGTATACATATATCCTTACCAGACCAGCTATATTCTTCAGACTACCTCAGACCTACTAAAACTAATTAAGTTATATCTGTATATATTATCAATACGGTTTCTATTCAATAATACTAATCTTGTTACAAGTTGACCAGTAAAATATTCACAAAAAAATATTTTTTACTACGTTTAACAAACGTTTCCAAATCCAACACATATCACCGCTTTCTCACGCCCTTTTGTACATAATTAACATAGCTTACCAACGTTTTCAGTTCCAGCAATTTTGACAAGCGTACGGGTCTAGTATGATGGTTTATAACAATTGATGTGCTAAATGTTTTGTTCAATAATTGAAGTAATTGAATTGATAGTTAATTTCAGTAATAACTTTGTTGGACCAGACGAGGACGTACCATCTGCATTGTTAAAGTAATGCTGCTCCTGCTGCGCGGGTTATCATTAGGAATTTGATAAATACATTTGTATTCATCGGAAACTTCTTTTTTTTAAACGCCACATACGATATTTAAAAATGAAGACAAACTCGATTTAATAAATAACTACAGACCCATAACGTTACTTAACTGCTTCTCTAAGATAATAAAAAAAAACATTTGTTGCAGATGATATAATTTTTTTAATCAATTTGATTTGCTATGTAATTATCAATTGGATTGAGAAAAGGTAAATTAAAGCTGAGTAAATACAGTGTATACAAAATATAACTGAAAGTACCGACAACAATTACCATATACTTATTGCGTTTCTCTGGATCTACAAAAAGCATTCGACTGTATAAACATTCATTTTGTCGCAGAAAAAATCAAGAAAACATTGCATTTGCGGGGTGCTCAATGAATGGATTATCTCATTTTTCAGCGACAGGACCTTTAAAGTCAAGATAAACAACTACTATCCTGATACCATGGCTTCAAATATAGGTACTTCACAAGAAAGTAAGTTGAGTTTCCTAATGTTTTTACTATACATAAATGATCTTCCACCATACATTACACAGGTTAAAGTAATCCTATATGTCGACGACGTATATCATCATCATCATCATCATCATTTTCGACAAATACAGAGATAATGCCATAAATAATATAAAAGAAAGTCACTATTACGGCATTTTCGGACTGGTACAAGAAGAACACGGTCGCAATTAACATTGATAAAACGATAATTATCAAACTTTGTAACAAGCACAATAAACCTAATTATCTGCATGTTTCTATAAATGGGATACATGATAAACTTCTACTATGCCATTGTGCATTCATATTTAAGTTATGCAATTGTTATTTGGGGTAACTCGACCAATAGTCGGCGAGTGTTAGGTATTAACATACATAAACTATTATGTAAAACTATTATGTTTTATGCATAAAAAATATCCGATGCACAATGGCATTAAGCTATATAATAGTCTTTCACAGCATTCGAAAAAATTACCTTATTATAGATCTAAAATTGAAATGAGAAAAATCTTAAAAGTACACAATTGCTACACACTAAGTGATTTCTATAATTTCATTAAACGATGTTAATATTAATGTACTTAAAATGACATGTCACATACTACCTGCTGTAATGTCGATGTGATAAATAAATAATCGGTCTAGGACGTTTGAACGCGACCGTTTGGACGCGATCGTTTCAACGCAAAACTTTTAAACGCCAGGACATTTGAACTCAGAGATGTTTGAAGGCAGGGATGTTTGAGCGCTAGTTACATTTTTATTTCTCTATACGAAGTAAGAGAAGCAAGTATTTAGTTTGCAAAAAACAACTTTATCTTGTATCTTTGTCGGTTTTAAAAGTATTGAGTACGAATTTCTGTTTATACAATTCTTAGATTTAGATGTGTAGAATAGTCGATCTTGCTGAAATTTTGTACGTACTGTTACCGTTTAAAAATTAGTATTTTTCAATACCAAACAACGCATTTTTGTCGACTCATGCTTGATAGTGCAGTTTGGGTGTTTAATTGTGGCTCTGTAAAGAAAAGTTTTGTGTGCCTCATCCCTAAAAAGTTTTTCCGTAGTTTTTTATACTCCGCTGCAAGTTTGTTGCGAATTGTTTCTTTTCCGGTCTCATATGCGATTCCGAAAACTGGTTAAGGTCCGATATATGTCTCTGTTGTGCTCTTTTTTGCTAGTGCGTCCGCTATTAGGTTACCCTTTACATTCTGGTCTTTTGGTATTCAGATGAGCTGTACTGATTGGCAAGTTGTCAATATTTCTAGACTGTTTATGCATGCCATAATCAGTTTGGATTTTATTACTCGTGATCTTAGCGCCTGTATAACTGTTTGGCTGTCAGACATGATCGATATCGGCTCATTTGTGTATGATTTCGAGTCGATAATGTTTCTGACACCCCTGTCAATAGCAGCAACTTCACTTTGAAAAGCAGGTATATATTTACCCAATGTCAGCAAAAATTGCTTCCCATGGTGTTTGCCTCCATATACTCCTGCTCCGGTACGGTTGCGATTTTTGGCCCCATCTGTGTACTAGATAGTTCTTTTAATCGCGTCCGGGTAAATGTTTTTTATTCACTCGTCTCGTGACGGTTTATCACTTTAAATTTCTTTAAAATGTCATAATTTGTGAAATCCGATCTCATAGTTAAGATTGTTTTTTCACGCAGCACGTTGTTTATACCTTGTTTGTTTTTCCCGGCAATTGACGCTTGTTCATTAATCTGCAGCCTGTATGCTGCTTGTCTTGTTTCCATCAGTACAACGAGATGTAATGGTGGAAGTGAAAGTAGTACTTCTATAGCTGCTGTGGGCGTGGTTTTTATTGGTCCTGTTCTCAGTAGACATGACATTCTTTGTACTTTGCTTAGCTTTTCAGCTGTGTTTTTCCGGTTGGTTCTCTCACCCCATACATGCGCGCCGTATGTGATGATGGGTTTTGTTACCACAGTATATAACCACTTGGTCATTGTGGGTTTCAAACGCTATATGTTCCCGACCATCCGTTTGGTTGTATTAAGAACCCTGATTGGGTTTCGTTGTGACTTTTTTTAGATGAGCATTGAAAGTCAGTCTAGTATCAAGAGTACGTCCCAAATATTTGACTTCTTTTGTCATCGAAAGCGCAATTCCGTACATCGTAGGTAGTTTTATGTCATCCGTTTTCCGTCGTTTGCTAAACGCAACAATTGCCGTCTTAGCTGAGTTCACTGATAGTGCCACTTTTTTGTACCATTTTTGGACGGTGTTTAGTGAAATTTGCATTATGTTTGATATAGTTACCACAAACTTTCCCTTTGTGATAATGGTGAGATCGTCGGCGTATCCTAAATCTTTTACCACACCGTTTTCTATTTTTTGTAGTAGGCCGTCTATGACGAGGCACTAGAGTAGGGGTGATAGCACCCCGCCTTGCGGGCATCCGCCAGCCACTTTAGCTCCTACAGTGCTACCGTACAAAGTAGCTGTTACCGTCCGATTCCTGAGCATTGAGTTGACCCAATTTGAGACTAGAGGTGTGATTTCTTTTTTCTCCATTGCTATACCTGTCGACTACTTTTTCAAGTAGTTTAAGATAAAAGAATTTAAGCTGATCGGTCTGTAGGATTTTGCCTGGGCGTACGTAGATCTCCCTGGCTTTGGTATAAATACTACCTTGACAATTCGCCAGCTCCGGCTCTGAGAATTTCGCATACTGCGTTTCGAAAAACAGCAAATACTTTTTGCTGCATGATGGAAAAAATGCATCGGCTCCTGGAGACTGAAAGGGTTTAAACGTATTGATTCCCCATTGTAGGTTTTCAGGATTGATTGTTTTTCTCGTTAAGTCCCAGTTTTTTTTGGGTGGCCGTTAATTTGTTACCTCTAGGTCCTGGTGTTTAGAAACTTCAGTTAAAGACAAACCCGGCAAGTGTTTTTGCAGTAGTTCTTGCAAATTACCTTCAACCGAGTCTGTAAACTTTCCGTTTTTGGTCAGCAAAGAACCAATGTTTCCAGTAAGGTCTTTGCTCAGAGCTTTTTGGAGTCGAGAACTTGTAGGTTCGTTTTCTACGTTCCTACAGTACTTTCTCCATAAGTTTCTCTTTGCCTTTTTAATTGCATTGTTGTATGTTGTGAGGCTGGTTTTGTATTTATCCCAGTCTCCGTTTTTTTTTGGCTGCCTTAAATAGCTTTTTGGTGCTTCCTGTTCCACCAAGTTATCTTGCGGATTTTAATAAATTAATAATACTATCCGTAATTAGTTCTAGCTCGTGCGTTGATTTTGCAACTGTGGGACAGTATCTGATTTGGCCCGCTAAAGTTTTGTTGAACAAATCCCAGTCGGTTCTTCTTGGGTTTCTGTATTTCATCACGAGTTACCTGTTCTATTCAATTTTGATAAAGATAAGATAAAAAAGGTTCATCTAATACATGCCACATTGCTTGCTTTTGAACTAGCAAGCGTAAGGTCAATAACTGCGCGACACGGTTATAAACGTAGGCACATCTTCGATATTTATTATGTCTAAATTGCCTTTTAAAATAAATTCTAAAAGTTTTTCACCTCTTGGATTTGTGTTTGTTTTCCTCCACAAGGTGTGGTGTGCATTAGCATTGCATCCAAGAATCAGCGGTTTGTTGGCCCCACCATTAATCAGTCTTTGGATTTCTTCCGGCGGTGGTGATCCTGTCTGGTCGTAGAGGAGGTAACCGGATCCGATAATAAACTCCTTCCAATTACTTTCCTATACTACAGATATTTTAGCTGCCACTATAGGTCTCTAGAACATAAATCTTGCAAGGGCATTAAATTTAGTGCATTTTCTTACAAAAATGCATGTGCGAGGGTTGTGTACAAGCTGAGTCGCAAGCAGCTATCTACCTGGACAGTCAACCCTTTTATTGTTCGCTTGTGGATCCATGGCTCTTGGACAAGGGCAATGTCAATATCGTGTGTCACAATATAAGCCTTGAGGGCCGCTAAGGCTTCCCTACAGTGATGTATGTTTATCTGAACCACTTTTAGCATTAGATTTGCCGTCAGCAAGTTCTTTCTGGCTTTGTATTTACATCCATTGCCTCGTAGACATCCCTTGTAGCATCCGGTTCATTGCTGTCTTTTTTAGAGTCGGTCAGCGCCCGCAGAGTGATCCTTGAGAATCCAACGTGCAATTGGTTGGTTGACGCTTCCACCTTCTCCCAGAACCCTTTGTCCATAACCAGGACGTATTGGGTTCCTTTAAGATCTGGTTTAGAGTTAACCACCCGCTATGTTTCGGTACTGATGTTGTTCTGTAACGATATTCTTTTTAATAGAGTGGCCGGTTTCAGTGCTCTTCCCGGAACCCAAGTGATAACTTTCTTGGGTGCAGGAAAGTCTTTGAGATGAGTGATAATCTCTAGTTCCCTATCCTCCCCCAGTGGTTTTTTAATATTTGACGTGCCGACTAGCTACTCTCTGGTTGCTTCGTCTGCACCCGTTATTTTCGAAAATCTCCCTTTATGGGTATATTCTTGAAAATGCGGAGAAACTTGTTGCTTCTCCAATTTGTCAATCTATTCAAGTATCGAGATTTTTATGATCTCGGATTTTTCAGGACTGATGGTGTTTTCAGGGAACCCTTTTGGTATGATCTCTTTGAATGTCTTTTTTGGGTTCATTCGACCCCTCGACTTTGCTTTACCGATCGTTTCTGTGACAGCGCTGTTGTTACGACAGTTAGTACACTTGTGTGTCCTCTATGGTGGCGTTGTTGCGTTTTTGACGTGCCCGTCTTTGCTGCTTGTATAGGTGAATTTCGAAACCGGTTATCTGCGCTCCCGATTCTCTTTGTTTTTTAAGCTTTTGCTTTGTCGCCTCTGAAAGCTTTTTGGGTTCGCGCTTAGCGTCAGCCGTTATTTTTAGGTTCTGTTCAGTTCTCGTCTTTTTTTAAATTTTTGCTTGGTGGTTTCTCCCACGAGTGCGGAGGAAAAGAGGTCGCCGTGCGCAGTGCCCCGATACGTACGGAAGCCTATATACAACGGGGTTTGCCTAGTGCCCCGAGGTTGAAACCAGTGACGACTGTTCTTCTATCCAGTCACGTATCTATCGGCCTGGTCGACCTTAGATTTAGTCTCGCGTTCAAAAGTCCCTGCGTTTAAGTGTCTTTGCGTTCAAACGTATTGCGTTCAAACGGTCGTGTTTAAACGAGCCATTTGGATAAATAACGTATAAGAACAACAGATTTCTAATTTTCTTCTACTTCCATTGTAAACCCGATTCTATAGTAGTTGTTAATGTGGCTCAAAACCTAATATAAAAGTGGTTCTCTAAAATTTATTATAGTACCGTCTAAAAGTAGAACAACTTTTTTTGCCTAAAACAGATCCAACAACAAGGCCTTAAGAAGTTCACTAAACGGAATGTCAGTGTAGAATATTATACATAAAACAAGCAGATCAAAGCATCCAATGCAGTATTAAGATTTGCTTTTTCTTTAAAATAAGATGATACACTTACAATAATACACATTAATAACCTCTTGTTTTACGCTATGATACGATAACATTTTTTTATAAACGCGACAGCTTCTTCGATGTATTATTTTATTGTTTCAAAAACGTTTTATTGAGTTAGTTTTAAAGCTTTTTTGAGATTCTTTGGTAATATACTATTTTTACCATTTTTTGAGAATTTGAACTTGACATGTAAGAGTCAAAAAAAAATTGTCATAGTAAAATTTTGCAGTTTTATGCCATCGTTTTAACAACTTACTATTTATAATTTTTCTTATTTTAATTTTTTAAGCAGTCAATTTTGCTTTTGTGAATTTTTCTCGTTTGTAATTTTTTTATCAAAAAGTGATTGTACTTGTCTCCATATTAGTTTCGTTTACTTTCATTAAATTCAAATAGCATATTTTGTTAATCTAAGATCAAACTAATGCTGACTAATCTCACTACCAAAAAACACGTTGGCAATCAACAAAAAACAATATTTGTTTAAAATTTGCCATTGTGATAAATTGAATAGATTTTTTCACTACGTAAATAATTTAAATTGAAAAAAAGAAATATATCAGTTTTTACAACATTAACATAAAACTTAAAATAGTATTAAGAATAAATAACAATATCGTCACGTGAATTTGAAAACGTCGGTTTCATGTATCCACTTGTAAAGATATACAAAATAAACAAAACGCTGCCTAATAAAGTTTGCTAAAACTACTTTTGTATATGTGTTACCTCCAAATGAAGCGCACCATCAAATTGAGTTTTTTAAATTTTTTTTTGAATATATCACGTCACAATCAGTCTAAATAACAAGAAAACTTTGTCAGATTCAGAGGTGGGTAGATGCAATAGATTTTTGTGTTTTTTCTACAAGGTTAACTTAATAAGTAACTACTTATCTAATACAACTTCCTTATATAATATTTCAGTACTTAATCGAATGTTTGATATAACATAAATGTAGCTGCTGGGCTTCTGGGATTGACTCCGCCTTGTTGTTCATGTATAGTTTGTAAACAAACCGTTTGTATCTTGACGACGTTTCGGCAAAATCCTACTTTTTCATCTTCAGGTCTTCCTCGTTTGAGCTGCTGTTTTGCTGTATTACTGCTTGTCAGACGTGAACTGATATCAGTTTCGATCGTTGGCTGTTTTTATCTGCTTTTTGTAATACGTTTTGGTGCGCATGACTGATTATCTGTACGGTTCGCTGCTTCCGGTGAAAGTGCTGTTGTCGGTTTTCTAATTTTTATATTGGTAAATCTACCGTGGCTACGTCTATAGTTAGTTAGTTTGCGTTATCTCTCTATCGCTTTTTGGTATAGAGTTGTTGGGAGTGCGGATAGGTACATTATGTTGTTGTGGACGGTCGGTTTACTTGTAGATAGTGGTTGTAATCCTAGGTTGTGTACAGCCTTCAACATTTATCTACTTTTTGTAGAAATACGTGTAGACTTTGTAACCTGCGTTTGAATTTCGTTGTAAAAGTCACCGTAAGTTTTTTTTTTTTGTGTGTTTCGATTGATTATTTTAGTATTAGCATCGAGAACGTTTTGTTTATTGTTTGTGTGGTTTGAGTTTAATGATATTTCAAGTTGTTTTCAATCATTATTGAAATTTTCTTTTAAATGCATACAGATCCGTAATTTTGAGTTTAATTTAATACTTTATTTGGTTATCTTCGTAGAATACCAATTCAATATAATTTACGACTTCCTTTGTGGAATGTAAGTTGATACATTTTTCTTGTTTAGTCTGAATCATATTAGATTAAGCGCGATAATGAGACACCTGCATTTATGCAAGCTAAGGGTTTCTATGGGAAATATTTCGGTCAAATGTCGACGCAATGGAAATTCACGTGGCTAATTATAATTGCCGTCTTTGTTTTTCTTGTTTGTTCAATGTTCTTTCTTTTACGTAGATGTTACCGCGCAAGCGAAGAGAATTTGGTGGGAACACAAGGTGTTAAATATGAGAGGTTTTGATTTTTGGGGATGAATAATCTACAATCGATCGTCGGTGGCAATTTTAAATTACCGGTTACCGGTTGGTAAGGGTACGTTTCGTTATGCCCTACCGTGGAAGTAAAAGAAAATTGGTACCGTGAAAATGTAGTGTAGTGATGGAAAAGTTTGATTTTTATCTTCTTTTCAATATTCGTAATTTACGGATTAAGCAAATTTCACGGTTTCCATAATTATAACGCAAGTTTCAAGTTGGATATTCAATCGTTGGGTTGTACTGTGTCCAATCTTCGCATTTGTGCGGATTATGTTATGTGTTAATAAAGAAATTCTTCCGCCGGCATAGAAAGTATTTGGAGTACCTTTTCGTTTGGCCATCCCGGACCATCTAACCATAAGTACGTTCCTGCAGTTACGACGAATTCAAGGTATTTATGTTGCACCATTTATTTAATCGAGAAGATATTATTTACGTTTACGCGATCAAGTGTTAAAAGCTTTGAATTTTCAATTAAAAATTACAAGTGTTTCGAAGTTATCGTTAATGTAACTAATTAATGACCGTATTTTACGGTACTGTTTTATCCCAAGTTTAAAATTTATTAAACGGGACCGAAATATCGATTCAAATTATATGTATATAAATTAGTTTATAAGTTTATTTCATTTTGTTTTTAAATTATATCGACACGCGCCCGGCCGTGATCATAGAGGTTTATAGATTGATTAATTTGTGCTGTTTATTTCTTTAAAATTCTGTATTGTGTATTTTATAATTTTGTTTGTGTATTTTGTGCCATTAACTTTAAATTTGTTTTGATCAAACGTGCATTCACGTAATTTTTCTATTATTTTCCTACTGTTTTGTGTGATTAATTTTGTCAACTTCAATTCAATTATTTTATTCATTTTGTTTTATTTTGTTCAAATAAATGTTAAATTATTAAATTGTAAAGAGCTTTTAATTCCGTCGGCCTCCGCGTGTGTAACTTTATTAGTTTATTTTAGATTTTAGCAAATGCACCCTCTAAGGTAAGTCCGTTGGGGGGGTGCATACTACAGAAGCGGACTTATGGTTGGCAAGGGTCATTAGTCCATTAAGCTTTACCCCCTTCCTGGCGCCCTTTGATTTCGACATTATTATTTATCGATTTTGTGTTTTCGACAAGTCAATCCATTTCGATCACGAAACTTTTAAATAAAACCCACCCCGTCTCCATTGAGCTAGTGGCACAACCCCTGTTTATGTTACTACAATGCAGGCAGTGACTTTGTGTTAATTTTGGAATGTAACATAAATAATTTGGCGCCCAACGTGGGGCCTTTTTTCGAATTTTAGTTTGCCTGTTAAGTTTCGTGATTTTGGAAGATTTTACCGTTTTGTAATTACATTTTAAAATGGGTTACAAATTGATTGTTGATCGTTTATCGCATAACGAATTACGTTATGAAATTTTGATTAGAGGTGGTGATGCATCTTTAGGTGTTGTCGTATTACGAGGTTTACTCAAGAATTTTCTTATTGAAGAAGCTACCGGAAAATTATCTCGTCCCGTGTATCCTTTCGATTTTAATGCAGATAAGTTAGCGATTCGTGAAGGTATCGATGAGCTTAGAAAATTAATAGATTCATTGAAAATTACTCCGACTACAAAAATTTCTTCTACAATTGAAACCAAAATTAAATATTTGTTAAACCGTATTGGCAATTCAATTCCTGTTCAAGGTGACGATTCTCAAATTAAAGATGAGTTTTTAAAAGATTTAGTTGTTTTAATTTCGCAGTATGAACTTTTGGATAAACAAATTGTTGTTTCAAATCCGTCTACTTCCGCCGATGAAGTCATCGAACCTGTCGTTCAACCTTCTTTAGTAGTTGATAACGCTTTACCGACGTCTTCTGTTGTTAGTCAAAATTTTATTAGTCATGTTAAGAGTGTTTCAGTTTCAAAATGGAACTTAAAGTTTTCTGGTGACGCAAAGTCAATTTCATTGAACGCATTTTTAGAACGAGTTGCCGAACTTCAATTATCGCGTAACGTTTCAAGCCATCAGCTATTTTTGGAGTGTACTGATCTTTTTACAGGTCATGCATTGATTTTTGTTAGGTCTATTCGTAATTCAGTAAATTCTTGGGAAGACTTAGTTAAGTTTTTACGTGAACAATTTCAGCCTACCGATTATGACGAACGACTGATTGAAGAAATTAAGCGTCGCACTCAAGCTAATGATGAACCTATGGGTATTTACGTTGCAATTATTCGCAACATGTTTTCACGTCTCGATGAGCCTTTTTCTGAAGAAAAGCAGTTAAAGATTTTATTAAGAAATATTTCTCCCGTTTATCAAACTCAGCTTGGTTTGTCGTCAGTTACTTCAATTGAAGAATTAATTAAATTTGGTCGTATTATCGAGGACCGCATGCAAGCTATTGAAGCTTACACGCCTCCATCTCGTAGAAAGCAGGACATGGAGCCTGATCTCGCTTACGTAACATCTCACGTTAAGGACATTGCCGTTTCTCGTTCTTCGAATAACGTTAGTAGTGGTGAAAAATCTACACCACCTGTTAGACAAAATTTACGATTACCGTCTTCGAATATCGCACCTTCTTCACGAAGGTTAGCTATCGTTAATGCGCCTGCTTCTTCTAATCGAAGTAGTCCGCAATTGTGTTGGAATTGTAGGAAGCCTAACCATCGAGCTGCTTCTTGCAAAGAACCTAAGAAAGGTTTATTTTGTTATCGTTGTGGAAAGCCTAACGTTACGGTCCGCACTTGTTCTAAGTGCTCGGGAAACGAGTAAAGGACGTACTAAGAAGCCGTTTAGTGACGTCAGAGGTTAAAGTTAAATCGGCTGTCTATTTTAATAGTTTACATTCTTCGAAGAAAAAGAGTTTTGTTAAGAATAAAGTCGTGTTGGATTATGTTTTAGAGTCTGCTGAGTCTGACGAAAGACCTTTTGTCTACGTTAAAGTTTTTGGTCACGAAATTTTGAGTTTATTAGATAGTGGCGCTTCTCGCACTATTGTTGGATCTAAGGGTTGGGAAATTTTTAGTCAATTAGGTTTGAAGTTAAATAAGTCAGTTAAAGTTAATTGTATTGTAGCTAATGGTAAATCAGTACAAAGTTTAGGTTCACTTCTCGTCCCAATCGAAATTAAAGGAAAAATTGTTGTTTTGGAAGTTTTAGTTGTTCCTGACGTTCCGCATAATTTAATTTTAGGCGTTGATTTTTGGAAACAAGCAGGTATCGTTCCTGATCTTAGAAAAGGTGAATGGCGTTTCGAAAATATGGACACCATTTCACAATTGGAGGATAAAGATTCCGTTATTCAGTCTCGTCTCGATCTTTCTTCAGAACAGCTTAATCAGTTAGACAGTTTAGTTAGTAATCATTTTTCTTCGTCGAATAAAAATTTTGGATGCACCAACTTGATCGAACATCAGATCAAAACTACTTCCGAACCAATTAAGCAACGGTATTACCGAGTTTCGCCGTTTATCCAGAAACAAATCGATCTGGAGTTAGAGAAAATGTTGAAGTTAGGCGTTGTAGAAAAATCAAACAGCGCTTGGTCAAGCCCGATCTTATTGGTGAAGAAGAAGGACAACTCTTATCGCTTTTGCGTGGACTTTAGAAAAGTCAACAAAGTTACCGAAAAGGACGCTTATCCTTTACCTTACGTTTCGTCTATTTTGGATCGTCTTCGTGACGCTAAGTTTATTACATCTCTCGACATTAAGTCCGCTTATTGGCAGATTCCTTTAAGCGAAGAGTCTAAGCAGTATACCGCTTTTACAGTTCCGAACCGTGGGTTATTCCAATTCACGCGCTTACCGTTTGGTTTAGCTAACGCACCAGCTTCTTGGCAGAGGTTGATTGATCGAGTTTTAGGTCCCGAATTAGAACCTTACGTTTTTGTTTATTTAGATGACGTCATTATTTGCGCTCCTTCCTTCGAGAAACACATGGAAGTGTTAACTGAAGTTCTTCGTCGCCTTAGAGAGGCTAATTTGATGCTAAGTAAAGACAAATGTCATTTTGTAAACCTGAACTTAAGTATCTTGGTTTTATAGTAAATTCTACTGGTTTGTCGGTTGACCCGGAAAAGGTCGATGCAATTTTGCGTATTCCAGTTCCCACTGGTGTCGCTGAAGTGAGAAGAATTATAGGCATGGCCTCGTGGTATCGCCGTTTTGTACCAAATTTTTCGACAATTATCGCTCCATTGACGTCTCTGTTAAAGAAGAATTCCAGCTTTAATTGGACTAGTGATTGTGATGAAGCATTTCAGATCATTAAAAATTGTTTAGTTTCCGCACCTATTTTGTCTTGCCCTGATTTTAATGTTCCGTTTACAGTTCAAACTGACGCTTCTGATTTTGGTCTCGGTTCAGTTCTTACACAGTTTATCGACGGTGAAGAACGTGTCATTTGTTACAATAGTAGGTCGCTCACAAAGTGTGAACGCAAGTATTCAACTACCGAAAAGGAATGTTTGGCTGTCCTGTGGTCTATTGAAAAATTACGCCCTTATCTTGAAGGAACCACTTTCACTGTAGTTACCGATCACGCATCATTAGTCTGGTTACACAATTTAAAGGAACCTACCGGTCGTCTAGCACGATGGGCTGTTAGACTTCAGCAATTTGATTTTACGATCATTCATCGTAAAGGAAAGGATCATGTCGTACCTGACGCATTATCTCGTTCAGTACCAGCTATCGACAACATTACTACCGATTGTGACACTACCGAACCTAAGTCTTCGGACAAATGGTTAACGAAACTTATGGAACGTGTACGTTCAAAACCTAACGCTTTTCCACAGTGGAAAATTAGTAACGGAAAGCTATTTAAGCATGTTACCGTAGACTATCCCGATCTTCGTTCTGAGAATGACAATTGGAGAGAAGTTGTGCCTAAGTCTAAACGACTCGAAATATTGTCTAAGTTTCACGATGAGCCTACCGCTGGACACCTTGGTATTTTTAAGACTCTCGAACGAATTGTTCCGCTTTATTACTGGCCTAAAATGAAGGCTGACGTCATTCGTTACATCAATGGTTGTAAAGTTTGTATCACGCATAAGCCAGAACAGAAACGTCCTGCTGGCCTTATGACCCGTCATCCTGTTGTGGACAAACCTTGGCAGTTGATCTCTACCGATCTTGTTGGACCACTACCGCGATCTAAGAGTGGTTATTCGTACATCCTTGTGGTTGCAGATTATTTTTCGAAATTTGTTTTATTTTTCCCGTTACGTTCCGCTACTGCTGCAGCAGTTACTAAACGTCTTGAAGAAGATGTATTTTTAATGTTCGGAGTTCCTCAGTATCTTTTGTGTGATAACGGCACACAGTTTCGTAGTTCAGAATTTACGAAAATGGTTTCGTCATATAAGTCTAAAATTATTTTTAACGCTAATTATCATCCACAAGCGAATCCAACAGAAAGAGTCAACAGAGTCATGAAGACAATGTTATCGTCGTATATCAAAGACAACCATCGACATTGGGATAAATATCTTGCTAAAGTAGCATGTGCTATTCGTACCGCTGTACATGAAGTCACCGGCTTAACGCCGTTTTTCGCTAATTTCGGACGTGAAATCTGTCTCGACGGATCACGTCATGGAAAAACTACCGATTCCGACACTATCGACGATCTAGCTTTTGCTGATCGTACATTTTTGGCCGAAAGAGGCCCAGCGTTTAGAGAAGTTTACGTCGACATTAAGAATCGCTTGAATGCCGCTTATGTCCGCGCTAAACATTATTACGATTTACGTCGTCGTCCAGCACCTTTTGAGGTGGGAGACACAGTGTGGCGGAAGAATTATGTCCTTTCTGATGCATCTCGATATTTCTCGGCCAAACTGGCACCTAAGTTTATCGGTCCGTTCTACGTGAAACGGAAAGTTTCGTATCAGACCTATGAGTTGTCTGATGACACGGGAGCATCAAAAGGCATATGGAACGCCAAGGACTTAAAGTTAAACCCGACTGGGGATAAATAGTTTTAGGTTTTACCGTTTGATTTTTTTTCTTTTGTTTTAGTTTCTTGTCGTTTATTTAGGTTAGTTAGTTTCGTTTTTGGGTTCCGTGTAGAGACGGACTAAGAATATTTCTCTACAGTGGGGACACCACTTGTCGTAAGAGGCGACTAAACAACGGTTCTTTTATTTCCCTTTTTCTTTCTTCTGCTATCTTGTCTGTCCTTATCTTTTATTTCTGTAGTGTTTGCGGCTAGGTGCCATCGCTCGGTGAGGGCAGTAGTTGTGGGAAAAACGCAATGCGCGGATCTCGTGAAGCGCAGCGCGCCCTCTTCTATTGTGCAGCATCGAGTGATCTGTGTCGAACCCAAACATATGCTACCCTTCTTATCGTTTAGTTTTCGTTTCGTTTCGTTTAGTTTCGTTAGGGGTTCTCGATGATTGCGAGATCGCGAGAGCCATAGGTTTAGTTTCGTTTTATTTTTGCGTTTATAGTTACATTATCGTTTATTGTGTTGTTAGATAGTGGTAAGTAAACACTATCTCTAGTTAGTAGTTACATTATCTTTAGGTTGACGCTTGCCGCAGTTGACTTTGAGAGTGGTCAAGGGGTAAGGTGCTTTGGATTCGACGTTATGGGTTGTAGGATCTCACAACATGCCGATCCCGTGACGCATGGCGTGCCTTCTTCCTTTGTCAATGTCGGATACATCGTGTCGAGCCAGACACTTCCCAAGGTCTGCCGTGTTGCATTTTTACCGATTATGACGTTTATTTTTTTTATATATATATATGTACCGGATATGACGATTCTTCTCTTCTTCTGCTTTCTATCCTTTCTTTTCCATTCTTCTTTCGTTCTTCCTTATGTCCAGCGACTCCCTTCTGCGTGGAAGCCCCGCGCCCTTTATGCCTCTTGTTGACGACTCTTTCGCTATGTACTTGGACAAATCGTGTTAGGGACTGTCTAGGTAACCTTAAGTTGGGGTTTATTGGCCGAATTCCCAAGCCTAGTCAGGACCTCTCGCGTACCTCGGTCGCTCGACCGTGGTGGGCTTTGGCGGTTTTACTTTGATGTTTTTCTTTTAGGACCTGGGGGTAGCACTGGGCATGTGTCCTTTGCAAAACCCACCCCCTTGTGCCTGACGCGTTTTACGCTCTTTTAAACGTTTTCCGTTTATTAGATTTTTGTTTTTTTTGAGATTTTTACGTTGATGGCCCGTGGCACGGGGTAGTACTCTTTTGTGGGCACCGCCGGTACGGCACCCGTGTAGTCGCTCTCCTCCCGCCCAGG
This sequence comes from Aquatica leii, assembly GCA_035610365.1. Taxonomy (NCBI): domain Eukaryota; kingdom Metazoa; phylum Arthropoda; class Insecta; order Coleoptera; family Lampyridae; genus Aquatica; species Aquatica leii. The sequence goes on from CM069432.1 coordinate 57,663,249, forward strand.
GGTACTACCTTGTTCAGTCGTGCTTCGTTAATTGCCCTGGTTGGCTTCACCAATCAGTTTTAGCGTCCACTGCTACAGTGTGGTTCCGTTGTGGTGGGTTGGGGTCATTTGGTCAAACCACAACGGCTGGGTCTCGTTTTTTTTTTTTTTCTCGTCGTTTTGTGACCATGTGAGGGTTGGGTTATGGGTTTTCGTTTGTTTTTTTTTGTTGTTTGTCTATTTTTAGAGTGATTTAAGAAATCCCTCTTTAATTAGGGGAGGTGTAACCTGCGTTTGAATTTCGTTGTAAAAGTCACCGTAAGTTTTTTTTTTGTGTGTTTCGATTGATTATTTTAGTATTAGCATCGAGAACGTTTTGTTTATTGTTTGTGTGGTTTGAGTTTAATGATATTTCAAGTTGTTTTCAATCATTATTGAAATTTTCTTTTAAATGCATACAGATCCGTAATTTTGAGTTTAATTTAATACTTTATTTGGTTATCTTCGTAGAATACCAATTCAATATAATTTACGACTTCCTTTGTGGAATGTAAGTTGATACATTTTTCTTGTTTAGTCTGAATCATATTAGATTAAGCGCGATAATGAGACACCTGCATTTATGCAAGCTAAGGGTTTCTATGGGAAATATTTCGGTCAAATGTCGACGCAATGGAAATTCACGTGGCTAATTATAATTGCCGTCTTTGTTTTTCTTGTTTGTTCAATGTTCTTTCTTTTACGTAGATGTTACCGCGCAAGCGAAGAGAATTTGGTGGGAACACAAGGTGTTAAATATGAGAGGTTTTGATTTTTGGGGATGAATAATCTACAATCGATCGTCGGTGGCAATTTTAAATTACCGGTTACCGGTTGGTAAGGGTACGTTTCGTTATGCCCTACCGTGGAAGTAAAAGAAAATTGGTACCGTGAAAATGTAGTGTAGTGATGGAAAAGTTTGATTTTTATCTTCTTTTCAATATTCGTAATTTACGGATTAAGCAAATTTCACGGTTTCCATAATTATAACGCAAGTTTCAAGTTGGATATTCAATCGTTGGGTTGTACTGTGTCCAATCTTCGCATTTGTGCGGATTATGTTATGTGTTAATAAAGAAATTCTTCCGCCGGCATAGAAAGTATTTGGAGTACCTTTTCGTTTGGCCATCCCGGACCATCTAACCATAAGTACGTTCCTGCAGTTACGACGAATTCAAGGTATTTATGTTGCACCATTTATTTAATCGAGAAGATATTATTTACGTTTACGCGATCAAGTGTTAAAAGCTTTGAATTTTCAATTAAAATTACAAGTGTTTCGAAGTTATCGTTAATGTAACTAATTAATGACCGTATTTTTACGGTACTGTTTTATCCCAAGTTTAAAATTTATTAAACGGGACCGAAATATCGATTCAAATTATATGTATATAAATTAGTTTATAAGTTTATTTCATTTTGTTTTTAAATTATATCGACACGCGCCCGGCCGTGATCATAGAGGTTTATAGATTGATTAATTTGTGCTGTTTATTTCTTTAAAATTCTGTATTGTGTATTTTATAATTTTGTTTGTGTATTTTGTGCCATTAACTTTAAATTTGTTTTGATCAAACGTGCATTCACGTAATTTTTCTATTATTTTCCTACTGTTTTGTGTGATTAATTTTGTCAACTTCAATTCAATTATTTTATTCATTTTGTTTTATTTTGTTCAAATAAATGTTAAATTATTAAATTGTAAAGAGCTTTTAATTCCGTCGGCCTCCGCGTGTGTAACTTTATTAGTTTATTTTAGATTTTAGCAAATGCACCCTCTAAAGGTAAGTCCGTTGGGGGTGCATACTACAGAAGCGGACTTATGGTTGGCAAGGGTCATTAGTCCATTAAGCTTTACCCCCTTCCTGGCGCCCTTTGATTTCGACATTATTATTTATCGATTTTGTGTATTCGACAAGTCAATCCATTTCGATCACGAAACTTTTAAATAAAACCCACCCCGTCTCCATTGAGCTAGTGGCACAACCCCTGTTTATGTTACTACAATGCAGGCAGTGACTTTGTGTTAATTTTGGAATGTAACAACTTCCAGTGGACATGCTTTGCATTTATAATCACCTTCGGAGATAAATCTATCGCCTAGTGTTCGAAAATAGTGTTTGCAAGTTTCTTATTTGTTGTGTCGTCGTCGACAGTAGACTGCTGATAAAATAAGGGGTCTTATCTATTCTTTAACGATTATGGATGTGACTTGTAACTGAGTCTTTATGAGTATGGCAGAGTAAAAATCTTGGTATTTTGAAGTAACTGCAATCCGTAAAATGTGCTTCTGAGATTAGAAGTATGTCTAAACTCTATGAGTAATAAAAACTGTGAGTTTATCTTTGTTTATTTATCAGCCTATTGGCGTTTCAGACAGCTTAATCTTAATGTCTATTGATTCTTTGAGCTACGATTGTGATTAGCAGGTTTATCATTGTTCATATATTTGTTTTAAGCAAACTAGCTCAGTAGAGTCGTTTGGCGGTCTCAGAGTTGAAATAACATTGTTGGCTTTCTGTTAAAAAATGTTGGTTGTAACTTGAGAATAGGATTCATTTAGCTAATATACTGTTGGGAGAGGGGGAATTAATTTTGGTGTCAGTAGAAAAAAAGTTTCTTAATAAAGATATTTGTAAACGCGGCATCTTTTGTAATTGGCAAGATGATGTCCATTGCAATTTACTCAAGTAACATCTTAGTATTTTGGAGAATTGTGGAATTGTTTTTTGATGAGTGTTGGTTCAAATTGTACTATGGAGTGCAGGAGGTTGGTGATGTAGTTTTCTTATTATTTTTTACGGTTTTAAGTCTAGTACAATATGAAGTAGTTTTTTTTTATTCCGGCTTGTTTTACGTGCGTTACCGTGTATTCATGTGACTGGATAGACATTTTTGATTCTTTCGTGTCAGTAAATGGGTGTGGGTGTCTGAAGAAAACTAGAAATCTTTGTTCTTGTTTAATTTGGTATGTATAAAATTCTGTGTTTTTTCTTTCAGTTTTTTTGTTCCTTGCGTGTATGTTTCTGGCGTGTTGGAATAATTATTTTAGTTTTATCGTTAGGAAAAGATTTCAATATGTTATAAATATATGGCTATAATTTACAATAATTTAACTAAGGGTTCAATTAATTTGACGTCTGATACAAAGATCGTTGAAGGTTTCAATCCATTTTTTGTTGAGGGTTTCGTTTCTTTCTTGTTTGTATTAATATTTTCAAGTGGAGTAAAATAGTTATAAAGTTTAATCAGTAGTTTGTAGTTTTAACTTGTTTTGTCAAATCTCTTTATATATGCAGGCTCGTGTTTAGTCTGTTTTTTGGTGCCGACTACTTGTCATTTCGTATCTTGGGATGTTGATTGTTAGTTGAATGTTGATTGGAAACGAATGTGGCAGTAGTCTGTAATTGACAAAATTTTTAAAAAAGAGGTTGCAAGAATGTGTCATTTTTGCTTAGTTGGGCATAATAACAATTTGGTTGAGAAAATTACATTTGTTGAGCCTAATTTGTTTGCATTAAAATCAGATTGTTGTGCACTTGACAGCGGTTTGGTCGCGTTATGACAATAGTAGGGAATTGAACCGGTTGTTATTTATGGGCAAAAAGTCGAAACGTAAATTTTAGCAGTAAAAATTATTCAAAACCATAAGTAATAAATGTGTATACACATGTTGGAAACTGTGAAATTGTTAGTTAAATAGTAAATATTACAACCGCGAATTTCGAAAAATGTATTTGAATTATACGCGGCATAATATTTCTAACTGTACTACGCAAGTGCAAAAATTTGTTTATATAATTCCAGAAACCATCTTAGAGACCAGTGGACAGCTGTTTACTCCTATTTGCACTCCTCAGCACTGGAATACTCTAATGCAGTTTCCACAACTATATAAAACAAATTGCCATAGTTTTATCCCATTCGGGTGATAAATTGATTAATAAATCTGAGGCTAAACGCCATCTCGTCTTTTATATAGTTGTGGAAACTGCATTAGAGTATTCTAATGCTGAGGAGTCCAAATAGGACGAAACAGCTGTCTACTGGTCTCTAAGATGATTTCTGCAATTACATAAACAAATTTTTGCACTTGCGTAGTACAGTTAGAAGTCGTGGTTGTAATATTTACTATCTAACTAACAACTTCATAGTTTCCTACATGTGGATTAACTCGTACGTAGCTCCGTTCCTACGAGATGGCGTTTAGCCTGAGATTTATTAAATGTGTATATTTTACAATGCGTGACCCGATATCGCCCGAATCCTTTAGTCGCCTAGTCCAGCTGCAGTCGAACACAACCTTAAACTTCAAAACTTTTATAACTGTTTACGTTCAACATTTTCCCATTGGTCACCATATGTTTACTAATATTCTTAGTATTGTGAAACGCTGCCGCATTCAAAAACAGAATGTTACTCATGTGATAAGAATGATATTTGTTTTTCTTAACAAAACTGCGAAGTATGTTTGTGTTTACGTCTATATTTTTGCTTATTTTCTAGTTACTAATTTGTAGATTTTTTATTAACAATGCAATAACTTGAAATTTACTTTTCTGAATTTATAAATCTTTTGGTCACATTCCTAAACATTTTTTTCTTGAGGTTGTGTTTTTTCTGGGTATCGTTCATGATACAATCTGAGCAAAATTTTTCTATGAGCTTTTCTACAGATAAAGATCATATCGACCATTTTATCTTTTGAAAAATTATTTTAGAGAAAAAGTAGTAAACAATTAAGCAGAAACACAAAACTTACTCACTAACAGTTGATGTTATTGTTTTTCTTGATTACAAGCGATCAGCCTACTTGATTATTTGAATTTAAGTTTTATTATCAAAATAGTTTTTGATCTTAGAATATATTCACATAAAAGCGTCAATCCCACAAGAGTAGTACGTCTGGCGATCATAAAACATATTATCATTCAGTGTGTACATTTTACGTCCATCCAAATATGAAAAAATATACATATTGTTACATTTGGAAAAACAGAAAAATTACATTTCGCATAAATTTATTCTATTTAGCTTTACGTTTTTCTTTTGAAAAGTTTAATACTTGTTTCAAAAGTTAACTATTAACTGAGAATTTAAAAAATTTAAAAAAAAATCTGATAGCTCGTGACAGCAAACTTGATTTTGTTTTTAATGTATCTAAAGCTAAGTAGCCATCTTCCGATTACACAATAATTTAGTTATTTTTATTGAAAGATATGTTTATTCATATTAGTTTCTTTAGATCCCTATTAATTTTAAAGATATAGAGCAAAACTTGATACAATACGTATACTAAAGTAACTTACCTAAATGTAGAAGTTAATTATGTTTTAAGTTAATTATACAATTTTAGAAAAATTAAAGGGTTTTCTGCATCAGTTTCTTATTTAGGCAGAATCACCTTTCGTTGCAGTTCTTAAATTGTAGAAAATCCTCAGGAGATATTAAAATGCTAGTTTAGTCTTACGTAATGTTTCATTCGAGAACATAATGATAAAACTGCAAAATTAATAAGGAATTCATTAATAATACTTTTTCAATTTGTATAATATTAAGTTTTATTAAATAAAGTTTATAAAAAAGTTTCTTAAAAAATAAATCAATCAAACTATTTAGTTTGACACAAAATATGTAGAGCTTAGAATTAATTATAATCTAAATTTATATGTTAAGCATACAAAAGTGATGACTCACAAAATGTTATAAAGGATCAACTACTTTACATATTCAAAAAACTCAATTAAGTGTAAACGACAGGACGGTTTTATTTTAAATAATCTCTATCTCACAAAACAACTAATAAAACTTAACAACCAATTAAAATTGTGTAAAAAATAGACACATTACAAGCAAAAAAATACTTTGCTGTTATTGCCGTCTACACGTTTTTTTTAAAATTTTTGTTGTAATAACTTATTGTATAGCACATATATTAGTATTAGTATTAGTAATTATTGTAGCTTTTGTATTTTTTATTTAATAATATAAGAAAACTACGGTAATTGTTACCCATTTAAATATTACAATACAATATTACAAAATGTATTTTTTCTATTTTATAATGTTTTACAAGTATTAAAAACCCACATAAAAGGTATTAATGAATTATGAAAAAAAAATAATAACAATTATTTTGTAATTACTTAAGAGTTCTTACGTGACGAAACACGCGTTTCTTTTGGTTTGACGTAACTAATAAGTCAACAGATGTTCACCATTTGCTATTCTAGATGCAAATCCTAGTTTAATTTATATTCAAATTTTAATGTTGGCAAATTTTTTACTTGTTTCAATAAAAACTATTTCAAGTTTTGTTACGTAGAATGAAAAAAATTTGATGTGATACAATTTAATAAAATCATTTTATTAGGCGGTTTGAAATGTCAGATTTACAAATTGAAAAAAAAGAAATTATAAAAAGGTTAGCAAATGTTACTTTTTCTAACACTAATTTTCTTAAATTGTAATTATACTACCACTATTAGTTTTAAGTTTGCCGTTATTTATTATTTATGCATAACTAATTTAGTAAGTATTCCGTAAATAATTTTAGCGTACTTAACTACAACTTTTTATTACACTAAAAGAAATATCTTTGTAGAATAGGTCAAGAATTTGTTATTTAAATTTAGAATCTGTAGATTTCTTGATAATAAGTACGTTGTGCTTTAATAAAGTACGTAGTAAGTTACGGTGTTCTTAAAATATTCTGTTTCTAGCTGAAATTTACCAAAAAACACATTAAAGCAACTCGTGCTTTTTTAAATTCCGTTCGACGGTTATTGCACAAAATCATATTGCATTCATGCGCGAAAAACAAAGATACGATACATGAAAATACATTTAACCTTTGCATGTAACTAAATTTTGTACAAGAATAACGTTGGTCACAAGCTTTAAAAGTGATTGTGTATAATAACATAAACATTTTAGTATGATGGCTTACGATAGTGGTAGTAGTAGGTACGTATTCAATATGCATGAAACACATGAAAACGATATTACTTTAGTACCACCATATTCAAATTTGTGCAATCTAGAACCCGCTACTGAAAGATATGCTGAACTTCTTAGTATCATATGTTTACTTTTGCAATTACGTAATTTTTTTATAATTTAAGCAAATGTGTATCTCTTATAATAAGCTAGATAATCATGGTGAGCTTCTTAAATAGTCCAGTTATTTTTCAATCTAATTAATTAGGAATTTTACAATTGAAAATGAGAATGATAATTCTAAATAAATTTTTCAATGTAAGTACGAAGAATATTGGCATTCTCTGAATAAGCAGATTACAGTTAAAAATAAGAATGAACATAGCATAGCTAATGCGTCTCGGTAAACTCGTTGCACTCGAAGGTAATAACATTTCAACTGAGGTACTTATACTGTTTTATTCACAATCATTTTTTTTTAATTTATGTTTATTTGAGTACTGCAATAGAAACATGTTGAGAACTTCATATAAGTGTGAATATAAGGATAGAAGGTTAAGATTTGAGTTAAAGTGCTGATGTTTTTTTTGTAATGGGTGATGCTTTAATAAATTGTATTATTGAACATTTCAAGTTGTTTTATTAATAAATTTGAACACTTTGTTAAAAGTTATGGGCCCAGTTAGAAGCAGTCATTAATAAACCAAGAATCGATAATACATAACATATTGAAACGGATGCTACCAGAAATGTGATAACGTTTAATAAATTAAAAAGAAAGAATTAGAACACGTGGAAATTTTAGGTAACAATTATATTAAAAACGAAAACTTTATATTAAATTACAAATTGTGAAAAGAAAAAACTCTTGGAAACCAAATTGAAGAAAGGATGGAAGAAGAACGATTCAAAAGTACAAGAAGTTTTAGTCACGAAAACAGAAGATAAAATTTTGCCTAATATGCAATGTAACGGTGTTTATAAAATATGAAAGTAGCTAGAAACTATAAATGAACGGACGTCTAGTGTAAGTGCACATATATTAAACGAAAAACTTTACAATCTAACATTTAAAGACAATATCATAGGCTTAATGATAAAAGTTATAAATATATGTGCTGCACTAAAACTTGAAACATTAGACGATTTGACTAGATTAATTATTGAGGAGGAGGAAGATTAAAAAGGGATAAAGAAGAGACGGCGGCACTATTAACCAGAAAAACAGAACAGAAACAGAAATGTTATGGATGCGGTAATATTGAACATTTTACATCGAATTGTAATCAAGTATGCTTTGTAATACCGAAGGCTTTCACAGCCGGAGTCTATACTAAAATGAGAACGTCTTCCGTGTTTAGACCGTGTCGTTGTTGTAACCGAAGTTGCCAACGTTTCACCCCCTTTTGTAAGGGGCTTTATCAGGGAAAGAGAGAAATCGAAAAACTCAAACAAGCAGCAGAAATCTATCTAAGAACTTCTCAAAAGTTAGGTAATCAACTTGTGAACCAAGCCAGATTCTAAACTCTGAAAAGGTAAGAAAGAAAACGATAAATTTGAAAAAGCAAACGAAAATCTAACAAAAAACCACTATAGAGTTATGTAATTACCTTGTGAACCAAGCTCGATTTTGATGTTCAGCAACCGCTGACTTATAAATATGCTTTTTTCTTATACAACGATCATGTTCTGAAATGCGAGTAATGATGGAACGATCGGCTTTACCAATGTAGACTAAACGACATGAACAAGGAATTTGGCCAACTTTAATTCAGATTCGGGAGCAGAAAAGTCCTTGGGTAATCGAATGCGTGTATGTAAACGACGATTAATAACAGTATGACTATTTCGCTTCATATAACCATTGCTCACTAAGGTTCTAGTAAGATGATAGAGTTTCGAGTCTAGATTCTTAGGTTGGCAACTAGAAAAAGCACGATAAACCAAAGATTCAATAACAGAAGTGTGATATCCTTATGATAATTAAACAATGGAATAACTAACTGAACTTTATTGTTAATTTTATGTACATTGTCAAACGGCTCGATGGCCTAACATAACTTAACTACTATTTTATATCAAAAGTTGTCTAGCAACGCTGGATGCGCACGCGTTTTACAAATGCTATATGAATATGTTACACTTTTCCCCCTTTTATTCCTAAGTATTTACAATAATTTTAATGCTTATATAAATTAAAAATTTTATTTCTTAAAATAATCATAGGTTAGACGATTCGGTTTACGAATATGGCGAGCCGGTCTATTATTTAAACGCACTTCACTTTCATTGTTCACTGTATCGTCGTTATCATTATTAATTACTCTTTCATCATTTTTGTTTTCTACAGTTGGTGATTCGGATATCGAAGGCATTGGAACATACTTTAACATTTGATTACAATGTCTTTTCCATTCAGAATCACCTACTTTTACAACGTATAACTTATTGCCTATTTTTTTAATTACAACACCTTTTGTCCAGATAGATTTACTTACATTACTAAAATCTTTTACTAACACCACTTCGTGTAATTCGAAATGTACATTTCCTCTTCCTAAAAAATGCTTTTTTTGTTTTAGTTGTGTTTTTCTTACATTTTCTTGCAATTTTAATGTTTCGTCGCACTTTTTCGTGTATTTATTGAACGACAAAGGGTTTAAAATATCGAAACGAGTTCTAACTGTGCGGTTAAACATCAAAAACGCAGGTGTTACTCCAGTAGTTGCGTGAATTGAGTTTCGGTAATCAAACAAAAAATTGCTAAGCAAGTAATTTATGTCATCTGAACCTTTGCTTAGTAACATTTTGTTTAAGGCGTTTTTAACAGTTTTAACAGAATTTTCTGCGGCTCCGTTTCCCATTGGACAATAAGGAGCACAAGATAAATATTTAATCCCATTTTTCTTTAAAAACATTTGAAATTCGCCAGATGTAAATTGTCTTGCATTGTCTGACACTAATGTACAAGGCAATCCGTATCTAGCAAACGTAGCTCTCAAACATTGCATTGTAGTGATACTTGTCATTGAATTTACTGAAAAAACCTCAAGCCATTTTGTATATGCATCGACAATAATTAAAAAATATCGATTTCTATACGGACCCATGTAATCTATGTGTATCCGCATCCAAGGTTTTTCAGGCATTTTCCAGGAACTTAGTTCAGTTATAGACGGATTATTTCTTAAGGTCGAACAACTTGTGCAAGATTTTACTACATCTTCAATATCTTTCGTGATATTTGGCCACCAATAATATGATCGGGCCAACCCCTTCATTTTAGTTATTCCTAAATGTGTAATGTGTAACTCGTGTAGCACTGCATTACGCAGTTTGGATGGAATTATTATTTTGTTATTCCAAAACAAAGAATGTTCTTCAATTGAAATTTCATTTTTGATTTTAAAATATGGTTGTAATAACTTATCTTTTACCTTTTTAGGCCAACCATTTAACACATATTTTTTTACTTTTTGCAGCGTCGGATCATCATCTGTCAATGCATTAATTAAATCAAAATTAATTAATACATTTTTATCTTTAAAATAATTTAGTATTTCGACATCATCGTGTTTTTCAAATTTTAAATCATTTTTAAAAGGTAGGCGAGATAATCCGTCTGCCACATTATCTTTTGATTGTACATACTCAATATCGTACGTGTAATTGCTTAATATAACTGCCCAACGACGTAAACGATTTGCTGAGAATTGGGGAATTCCCTTGTTTGGATGAAAAATAGAAATTAATGGTTTATTATCACAGCAAAGTGTGAATTTTACTCCGTACACATAAATATGGAATTTATTTAAACCGAACATAATACCCAAAGCTTCTCGCTCAATTTGCGAGTAACGCATTTCCGTTGCATTTAGGGTACGCGAAGCATAACTTATAGGCCGCTCCGAACGATCCGGTAACACATGAACAAGGACGGCCGCGACTCCAACTGCGCTCGCGTCGGTAATAAGTTTCAATGGTAATGAAGGATTGTAAGGAATCAAGACAGTAGCTGAGACAAGTAGTTGTTTTACTTTGCTGAATGCTTCCTCACAATCTTTACTCCATCTAAATTTTGCGTTTTTCTTTAACAAACATAAAGGATGCAACACTGTTGACAAATCGTGAACAAATTTTGCATAATAATTTATAAGCCCTAAGAATGCTTTTAACTCTGTTACATTCTTTGGTTTTGGCGCGTTTGAAATCGCTGATATTTTATCTTTTAAAGTAAAAATACCGTCTTTATTAATTTTATGTCCTAAATATTGGACTTCTGTTTCAAAAAATGCGCACTTTTTTAACGATAATTTTAATCCGGCTTCTTGTAAACAATTTAAAACCGATTCTACGCGTTCTAAATGTGTTTCGTAATTATGACCGCTGATTAAAATATCATCTAATCGTACTACAACACCTTTAATATGTGATAACAATGATTCCATAATTTTCTGAAACTTTGCTGGCGCGGAAGCAATGCCGTAGGGTAGTCGCGTATACTGAAAAGTCCCTTATGAGTAGAAATCGTTGTTAATTTTCGCGATTCTTTTTCTAATTTACATTGTTGATACGCTTGGCTTAAATCTAATTTTGTGAAAAAATTATAACCATCTAAATCATTAAATAAATCTTCTACCCGGGGAATCGCATATTGGTCAATCTGTAACAAAGGATTCACCGTCGTTTTGTAGTCTCCGCAAATTCTAATTGAACCGTCTTTTTTTACAACGGGTACTATTGGCGTACCCCACTCAGAAAAATCTACTTGTTCGATAATTCCTAATTTTAGTAATCTGTTAAGTTCAGTTTCCACTTTTTGTTTAACTACATATGGTAAAGGTCTTGGCCGATAATACTTTGGCGTACCTAAATTATTATTTAAATTAATTTTAATTTCGCCTTTATTAAACGTACCTAAGCCTTCGGAAAACACTTCTTTAAATTTTTCAATTAACATTCGTAAATTAATATTATCTTTCTCGGACACGTTATTTATGGACGAAATACCAAAATTAAACTTTTTTAAAAAATCGCGACGTAATAGCGGTATTCCTCCATTTTCAATGATATAAAAATCGATATTTTCATTTTTTTCTTTATATCTAACGTTTAGTGTACAAATACCAACTGGCTTCATTTCTTGTTTATTATATAAAAATAACCTTTTATCAGTTCTCTGCAATGCAATGTTACTAAAATTTTGTACATATGTATCATAATTTATCGCCGAAATACTCGCACCGCTATCTATTTGAAATTTTATTTGTTTATTTTCAATTTTAACCTCAATTGTAAAATCGCGATCAGTATTTACGTTATCTATACTAAACAATTGTAGATTATCATCAAAACTAGAGTTATCATCGATGTTATGTACTGTGCGTGTATTTCGTTTGCCTTTGCCTACAGATTGTTTAATTTTATTATTACAAACTGTAGCTAAATGCCCTTTTAAATTACATATATTACAGCTTAAATTTTTATAGAAACAAAATTTTGATAAATGGTTTACACGGCCGCAAACTAAACATGGCGAATATGTTCCTACCTGCGCACTTCGTTTCTGCATTTTCCCCTGTTGTGACATGTGTGTTCCTTGTTTAAATTTAGACGACTGCGATGTTGACGCCACTTGATAAAGATTTTCGTCTTTTTTAAGGTTGCTCGTTTCTATGCTTGTTGAACGAGTCGCCATTTTGGATGTTGCAATGTCGATTATCTTCGCAAATGTCACTTTAACGTCTTCTTCAAATAAACGATCTTGAACTGCACCTTTTTCATAACCCATTAAGAACTGATCTCTTAACGCAATCTCCAAATATTCTTCAAATTGACAATGTGCAGCCAAACTTCTTAAGCGTGCTGCCCATTCCTTTGGCGTTTCATATTCAATTTTTTTCGCATTGTAGAATTTATAACGAGCGGAAAATACGCTGTGTTGAGGCTTAAAATGTTCGGTGATAATGCGTAATAAATCGACATACTTCATTTTCTCCGGTTGAGTAGGCAGACATAGGTTGAAAACTAATTTATAAGCTTCTTCATTTAATATATTTAATACTATTGCCCTTTTCCGATCTTCATCTTTTATCTCATTTGCCACAAAAAAGTTTTCCATTCTTGATTTAAAAATTTGCCAGTCGCAAGTTTGAGGATTAAATTCTCGTAAATGTCCAACATTTTCCATCGTGGATGCCATCTTGAGCACACGTGGTTGATTAATTTTATATTATTTAATATTTTATTTTTCAATTTTTATCCTCGTCGCCAACTGTGATATCCTTATGATAATTAAACAATGGAATAACTAACTGAACTTTATTGTTAATTTTATGTACATTGTCAAACGGCTCGATGGCCTAACATAACTTAATTACTATTTTATATCAAAAGTTGTCTAGCAACGCTGGATGCGCACGCGTTTTACAAATGCTATATGAATATGTTACAAGAAGATTTCTGTGTAGGATGATGATGAGAAGAAGCATAAAGGTATCTGTCCGTATAGGTGGGTTTGCGATAAACAGAATGGCCCAAAAGTCCGTTGGGTTTACAAGCTACAAGAACGTCAAGAAATGGGAGAGAACCATATCTTTTGAATTCCATATTAAATTTGATATTTAAGTGTTGATTGTTAAAATGATGAAGAAACTTAGGCAATTTGAGATGACCATGAGACCAAGCAATAAACGCGTCGTCAACATATCTAAACCATACTTTAGGTTTTAATAGTGATTCCAAAGCAACCGTTTCAAAGGATTCCATAAAAAAGTTAGCTACAACATGTGATGAAGGAGAACCCATAGTAGCACCAGAAACCTGTTCGTAAAACTTGTTATCAAATTAGAAGTAAGTGGAGGATAAACTGTTATCAATAAGAAGAACCAAACTCAGGTCCTTGCCATGTTAAGACAGAATCTATTTCATAATAATAAGCAAATCCTTAATAGGAACTTTAGTAAAAAGTGAAGTGACATCGAAGCTCACAAGAAGATCTTGCGGTTCAAGTTTTATAGTTTCTAAACGTTGAATAAAATGCTAAGAGTTGAGGATGCGAGAAAAGAATTTACTTGTAAATTCGCAAAAATTTTGGACAAGAACTTGGCTAACTTGTAGGTAGAAGATTGGATGGTACTGTAACGTTCCCGTTACTATTTTTATTTAGTGTCAATATGGACTTGAGAATTAGCGTGCGAAGTAGACGTTTGTCTTCGCTTCAAGTTATGTAATTTTTACCTTATCTTATATCTACATTTTTCTACCTAAAAAAAGTCTGTGTTGAATACAGGTATGTTAAATTTCTATTTTGATACATATATCTAATTTCCCGTTTCTAACTATTTTAGCCTATTTTTTACTACCGAAATTATTTTTGAGATAGTCGCTGCACTCATAATTCGAATCGATTTGAAATTAACAATAAAACTAAAATGCAAAAGATCCTGATCGATTTTCCTTAAGCCAAATTTGCTTTCAATTTTCTATCGTGGAATTTTCCTAAGAAGTTATCTCGTATTTGAAACGTGGCATAAATGATGTCATCGACTCGAAATCTCAACACTTGTATTGTAAGTGAATTTTGAACATTACCTTGAACCGTGGTTGCTTGCAACGTTCTTTCTTTCAATTCAATTATTATCTAAAACTTAAACATTAATAAAAAAAATAAATGTAAAATATTTTAGTTAACTTGATTTCCGAAATTTTACTTAATTGTTTAATTTGAAGCAAAAGCTAATTTAGTGGTCGCATTTATTTTTAAATTATTCAGCTAAAAATTGTTTTCCTTAATACTGTAAAGAATTACCGGTATTTTCTTAGGATTAAGTTTAATTAATCATGCATTAATAGGTAAACTTTTTAACTTTTTAGATTTAAGTTACGTACTTATTTTTCTTATTTGTCTGATTTATCGATTATAAGATAATTTTTTTTTATTTAATAGATGAGTTTTCCATATATTGTTTTCTTATTTTCTTTCTTATTATTTCAGTTTAGACTTTAATAGTTAGGTCTCAAAAATGTAACTATTTGGCATCCCTGATTTAGGAGTTCAATTAACCAATTTTGGCAATCCTACTGATTGTTTAATTAATTTATTTACATCGTTTGTTAGTGCACTTTTCGCTTATCTAAAACTACCTAAGTTGTGCGTAACAGTATTGACGATAGGTCGAAAAGGAATACTTTGTTTGTGAACTTTGGGAAGTCCGTATAAACAAGGTGGTTTAGAATCTGAAAGGGTAAGTCGACGTTTGCTTTTAGGAGATTTGATAATTTGGCTGACCTCATGTTAAATCCTCGAAGTGAGTTTAGGAGTTAGAAGAGATTTTCGCAACATAATCAATTCGGTTCAAAACGACAGTAGCATTGCTTTTGTCGGCTGGAAGGACAACAATATCAGGATTCCTACGAAGACTTTTAGGACTAACTCTTCGAACTTAGAAAGGTTGGATTTAGAAATTTTAGAAGATTCAAGAACTTTGCCTGTGTGAATACGAATGGAATCTGAGACGTGGCGAGGAAGATGTCTAATAAAAGACTCGAAAACACAGTATGCTTTTGTTGAAAAGAGAAAAGCCAGACAATGAATAACTGTAAATACAAAATTAGAAAGGAAAGTAGAAATTTACAAAATCGTAATGACTAATATACTTTAGTGACAATAAATGATTATGTTAAATTGCAAGTGGACACTGAATGATTCTTGGGTAGTGGAACATTGCAACACATGTGTAAGAGTAAAGCGTTATTTAGTGATCTTACGATTCTTAATCTACCGAAAGACATAAAAATAAGTGTTTAGTCTCTAATATAAGCAGTTTTTCATAAGTTTAAGATCTGCATTTTTGTGCAGAAGTTAGAAGTCAAAGAGTTGTTGATAGCATTTGATGCACATATGGTAAAAATAAGTAACAAAAACTATGTAGTGATTGCAACAGCTGTGCGATAAAGGAAATTATTTATAATGTTATTTCGAATTCCACATTGTGACACAGAAGATTGTTTAATTGAAAATCAGAAAACAGATTTTACTTGGTGGCATAAAACTATAGTACATCAGAATTTTACACATGTATAAAACCTGGTAAAACGTAAGGATACAAAAGTGCAGAGGGAAAAAGAATTCTGTAAGTCATGCATTTAAGGGAAACATCATCGACAACCGTTTACAGATGGTAAGTCTAAAGCAGTAAACATTTGTGACTTTTTTTCACATGAATTTGTGTGATCCAATTGAAGAAAAGTCGATAAAGGGCTCACGCTACATGCTTTTACCATTGAATAATAAATGTAAGAAGAAATGCAACTTAAGGGGCGATATCGTATCGACTGATTGGATCGAGATGTAGAGGTCGCCACGTTTGTATTGGATCGAGATTTTTCAGTTCTTGCGTGTCTGTCGACTTGTAAACTTCGGTATTGAATTGAAAGTTTTTCTTCGGTTAACATTGCGATACGATTTTTAAAATTCTGGTAGTAGTAATGCTTGTTTGAACTTTTGTTTAGTTTAAGTGTAAATATGTTTTTGATTTATTTTTAAAATGGGAAAAGTTACAAATCACGGTTGTGTTTATATTAATTGTGAAAATAATAATACCGAAAACAAAGGTACTAGTTTTCTTAAGTTTTTTATTAGTGATAAAGTGCGTGCTAAAGAATGTTAGAAAAGCTGTGGAAATATAAAGATTGCCACAATGGACTTGGAAGATTTAAAACAAAAGAAGATTTGTGAGAAGCATCTTCGGAGATAATGTATAACAACAAAAGGAAATTTTAAACACACTGCAATTCTTGTTCTACACCTTCAATCAGGTAAATATTTTTAAAATTTTTTTCTCTACCAAACGTTTAAAAATAGTTTAAATTAGCATCGGAGAATCTGTTTGTCCCGATTCTTCTTCTTCTTGTTGCACTTAATTGTACAATAACTTAAAATAATTACTCTAAATCAGTAGTTGAGATCGCTATTATTTTCCACGATCAATGATCGCAATCATGGTATTTAGAATTAATTAGTAATCGACTGTTGCTAAAAAGTCGCTCGTGTAAAGTTAGTCATAAATCTAGCCATAAACATTCGATTTTCGTTTTCCGGGATACAATAACGTTTGGAGTATTGAAAATCAATATATCTAAGTATTTTTTAATATTGTTTCTAAACAATAAATTAATTAAAATTTGTTCATATTTAGATTTAAAAAAAATATTTACAAAAATTCACAGAAAATAGTGTGATGTTTTTTTTTCGACATGACGTGCTATTTGAATTCTGATGCAAACTTACGAACAAATAGTTTAAAGCATTAGTAAACAACATATTAAAAAATAAGTGTCGTTCTTTCGTAAATTAAATGTTTCTATTTGAAATTGACCCTGAAAAGATTGTTGAGTAATTAGTCATAACTCGTGTTGATATTTGTCTCAAACATAAGATTTATGTATTAAAAATAAATTTGCAATTCTTTTCAAATACGTATTGTCATTTGTAGTTAATGCTTATTGTTTCTAACTTCCTGTGTTTGTATGATTTACCTTGGTGTTTATATAAAGCTAGGTTTTTCCCAAAATGCTGAATGTGTGAAAATTCTTACGAGGAAAAGAGCAAAGGGGTTAATTTACCTACTTACACAAAATTTTACGATTTTCCGTGAACTACCTGCATACTTAAAGTTTATTATACATTTATTAAAGTAAATATTATAGGTAAAATTGTTACGTTATAATTTAGATTTTCTATAAATTGCGGTATTTGTTTTCTTGAATGGTCCTCGTATACCAACTTATTTTTGTTTTCTAATTTTTATTTTGAGTTCTAATTGAAATTGCGTTTTGTGTGTTCTTGTTAATTTTTTGTAATTAACAGTATGGTTAATTTTGTGTTTTGAACCTAAAATTTATAAGGAAACTTGTTTATCTTTTTATTTATCGCATTGACCTCATCCTTACACTTACCTACATAAAATTTGTTGATTATTGTTACATATCGTAAATTGTTAATGTTAATTTTCCATTAGCTTAGATATTTTTTTGTTAAGATTTTGTTCTGTTTTCGAAATTAGTTATATTGTTTTGCAATTGTAAATACGCCATTTTTATTTTTCATTTGGATTTCGAGTCTAAACCGACTTGAATTCGGCGACTTTCGTAATCAACTATTCGTAAATTTGATTTGCCAGAGTCGTGCGCATCGACGACACTTTTCACAAGGCATTTTCTTGGAAAATTTTGTAAATTCTGTTATTACGTTGTTTCTTTTTTATATCCCAGTGCCGTTTAATAATTACCTCTAATTTAAAACCTTTGGTAACTTGCTATTTCCGATTTATTTTTCGATACTTTTGTACCACAATTATGCACGGCACTGATTTATTTTTGGCGGTTTCTGAGACCTTTTAACCCGAGTTTTTTTGAAACATTCTTCTTTTCTTTACGTGAGCATTTATTAGCCAAAAAGTGGTGTTGGCATGTACATGGTTCATCTCTTAGGGCTATTTGAATTGAATAAATGCCTTCTGAATTATTCAGGATTTACGGATCATTGTACAATTATTTCTTACTAATCGTGTGGAAATTGAGATTTAGAGTAAGGAAAACTCATTTAATTGAGGATCACTGTGTCGCATCCACGTGGCTTTTTTTTATCGTATTTTTGGGTTTTACAACGTACCCTCTCGAGGGTCCTTTCCCAGGGCATAAAATTTCGTCCTTAATACTGCAATTTGACGTATTAATCAGCCGCCATCTGGTAATTTTATCAACGGAAATTTTATGGAAATCTACTTTAAGGTCAGGCATTTTCCTATTTTTATTTACGAAAGAGGATTTCGAAAATTAATCGGACGCCACCGCCTTATTATCGTTCGTTACTGAATTAAGTAATTTTTTTGCATTATCAGTTGTAAGATTATGCTATTCGACTTTTAGTAATTTTATTCTAAAGCACATTGTAAAGTTTAGTAATTAAGTAGTTGTTCATATAGCATTTAGTATTACATTCAATTTTTTGTTTATTTTTTTTAAACTGCAATTTGCCTTCCGGTTGGGCGAATGTTGCATTCGCGCGTTAGTGGCGCGTCGCTACATTTGATCTGTTACGCAATTCGCGCTATCGCTGCTTACGTAAGCTACGGTTGTCGCTTTGGATTATTTTTTTTTGTCAATTAATTATAAATCGTACGCGACTCGTGACCCCGCTCGGGTGGATCTTCACCTAAAGGTGGCAAATTTGCTATTATGTTCATTTATTTTTTACATTTAAATGTTTTATTATATGAATGTGTCTGTTAGCGTTGTCTTCTTTTATTTTGCCCTGCATAGAACAATATACTTGTGTGACACCCGTTTAGGGGTTGGTGGTGTGTCAAAAACCGCAACGTTTTGGAAGGGTTTGGAACGGGTACTTAACCTCTTGGCGCCCAGTTATATTCATTGGTTCATTCAGATCGCCCACGCCGTTTCCACTGCGAAGTTAGCCGCGGCAGTCCAACCCCAACCTTTACGTCCACTCGTTGGTGGTCGTATCAAAATCGTGTTATATTAGTCTTATTTGTTTATGCGATAATTAAAAGTATTAATTTCTTTTTCACAACCGCAATTGTTATTTTATCAGCGATCAATGATTGCGATCGTTATTGTACAGACGCTCGATATCGCGATCATTATTTTGCATAATGATCAATTCATCGTAATTGCATAATCGCTCTGGCCATTGCTTTAAATGTTTTTTGTTGATGTTGGCATGTCGAATAAAAATATCGTTTTTGTAAATGTTAGGGTCGCATTTCTTTAGCACCTTGTCTAATAAATACTTATAGCCGGTTGCACAGAAGTCTGGTTAATTGGCGATTTACTAATCGTCGATTAAAGATAATGGTTGATTAACATTCAATTCCGTTGCACAAAACAATTTAATCTATGATTAACGGTCCATTAGTTAATCGACGATTAACTGCTAGTCAACTTGACAACCGCGCGTTTTAATGTCAGTTTATGAAACAAAAATGACTACCGAAAAGGAGGTTATTTACAAATATTTACTTAAATCAAGAAAGAAACGTTAATAAATATTGTAGTAAAGTGAGTATTACAATGGTATTACTATATTATTCACGTTTTCTTATAAATAGTTATATTATCATTATGGAAAATATTGCTTCTGTATCGATAGCTAAGTTTTATTTTATGTTTACCGATAACAAATTTCTAATTCTATAAAATTTCTTGCTTAATTCCTTTTATCCTTTACTTTAGATAACAATATAAAGAAGTAACTGGCTAAAGGATTTATAGTTGAAAAGAAATGTTCGGTGTCAACAAGCATCACCAACGAATGTAATGCATCGACTAAAATAGGCCTCCGAATAGCAAAATACCTGAAACTTTGTTTGTATATATGAAACTGAAGATAAAACAGATCTGTGAAGCAGGACATGTAAGATAGGAGTTAAAAGTTGTACTATGTATGATGAAAAAATCTGTTTCTCGTGGAGTTTTCAACCTCATAATAACTGCCGATCAGGAGGTTTTGCTGGCGAACATTGCATACCAAAGTGAGCCACCTAGAAATTGCTTTGAATTGCTTTACAGCTTACTATTTTGGTAAATTGGGAGATAATTACAATGAAATCTAATATTAATTTGTATCCTTAGTAAAAATGGGCAAATGAGAATCATTATATGTGGCTGAACTTCAACCTGTATTATCTCATATTCTTGTCTTTCGCACACTCCTATTTACTGCAGAACCTGTGGCAACTCCTCCCGAGTTATTTATAAGAAAAATTTCAAAAGCAAAAAATTATAAACTGAATTACTGAAAGAAGTAATACTATTTAATCAAGTTTTAAGAAAATATAAAGCACAGTATTAATTTTATAAATAAAAAATTACAATAAATTATGTTGTTTTTATACATTTTGCATATTAAGAACTGTTGCAATTAATGTTGTGCTAATTAAGAGCGCAAACATATTGCAAGCAAGGAAACCTTCTCTGCAAAATTCCAAAGAACCTTTCTATGGTATTACTTGTCATAATATGTGCTATGCTTTATGCTATACTTCACTGGTATTTGCTAGATGTAAGCAGATGAGGATTACATGGATCCACTATCACCTAATAGGTAACCGTTGTCATATCTTCCGATGCAAAATTCAACCGGAAGAAGAGATTATTGAAAATAATACTGTTGTGTACTGATCCTGGCTAATAAACAATAAAATGCATTAAATTTAAGTCAGCATTGCAAATCGCTTGAACATTAATGCTAAAATATCCTTTTCTGTTGTGATACGATTCAGCATTTAGTCTATCGGGTGATTGTACATGTACGTGTGCAATCAACAGCTCCCACAACACATAAAAAACCAAAAATGCGAAAGAACCATTGTTTTATTTCCATGAACTTTTTGGTAGTTCTAGACATCTTTATATATTGATTTCATTTATGATATGCTGAATAGAGCTTGCATATTTGTACTCTTGCATCAAACGATTAGTTTCGATAGCTTGTTGGTTCGATTCTATCTTTAGTTGCATGTACCAAGTTTATTATGGGCACCTTATTTAATCAAAACCTCTTCTTGAAATCAATGTCGTCTAACAATTCAAAAGGATTTTCTTTATCTCGTATAAACCTTATGCTGCGAAGCTGTCTTCAAAGCTACTCAAGGAAGAAGACGACAAATGGAACAACATAATTATTTTTGTTTAATAATTATTTTTTTAATAATTTTGTACTAAACGAAACTTGAATTAAACGTAGCTATAATTTATTACTTAGTTTTGACTGTAAATCAAGAACTTTTTATTATTGAAAAACTTTAATTGTAGGTTAATCAGCCAAATATCTCCAATTAGATAATCTTTTGTTAACAAGAGTTTAATCGGAGATTAAAGTATTGTGCAACGCAAAATATAGTTAATTGACCGTTAATCTCTGATTAACGTCGACTTCAATTAAATATTTAATTGACCGTTAATGGCCCATTAAACTACAATTAAAAGATAATCATACTTTAATCAAAGATTAAACTCCAATTAACGGTCAATTATCTTTTGTGCAACCCGCTATTAGTTTTTTAAAAAATAAAAAAAAGTATAAACAAAATTCTTTTATGTTTATTTTAGCATGCTGAAAGCACTTCAATACAAATCCAACAATATATAAAATATTTTTACAATTGTTTAAAAAAAATCGCAAAAATTTTGAAAATACTAATACTAATTGCATTTTCAAAACTTTATTTTTAAAATACCGGTGTGAAGTTAGCCACGGATCTAGCTATAGAAATTTGTTTTGAATTTAATGCCAATATAAAGCCTTTTAACATTTCGAAATGAAAGTTATAATATAAATGTAAGCTACAAACATGAGTTAATATATTTATAAATAATTTTTATTAAAAATAATAAAAACAATTTCAATAAACATGTATTTAAACATGTAATTGTAAAATTTTTACAAACATAGTCATTTTTGATTTCTTTGAAAATTCGTTTGTGGTAAGATTAAATAATAATTAACAACATATTAAAAAATTACGATGTGGTCATTTCTTAAAAAAAAGTTATTTTACGTCGAAGTTGCAGCAACGCTCCGCTTACATTCCTGCATAAACAAAAGCAATTTTCACAAAGATAGTCATTTTTGATTTTTCTGCAAATTTGTTTATAATTAGATTGAACAATTATTAACAACATATTAAAAAATTACGATGTGGTTATTTCTTAAAAAAAAAAATATTTTACGTCAAAGTTGCAGTAACGCTCCGCTTACATTCCAGCATAAACAAACGCAATTTTCACGAAGATAGTCATTTCTGATTTTTCTGCAAATTTGTTTATAATTAGATTAAACAATTATTAATCTCATATTAAAAAACGATCTTGAAGAAAAATCCGCAATGACTATCTTTATGAAAATTTACTTTTTATACACGACTCGAACTGGAATAGCGCATTTACGCGTTTCACATAAAATAATTTTTTTTTAAAGAAATAACCACATCGTAATTTTTTAATATGTTGTTAATAATTGTTCAATATAATTATAAACAAATTTGCAGAAAAATAAAAAATGACTATCTTTGTGAAAATTGCGTTTGTTTATGCAGGAATGTAAGCTGCAACTTCGACGTAAAATAACTTTTTTTTAAGAAATGACCACATCGTAATTTTTTAATTGTTGTTAATTATTATTCAATCTAACCATAAACGAATTTTCAAAGAAATTAAAAATGACTATGTTTGTAAAAACCGCACTTTTACAATTACATGTTTAAATACATATGTTTATTGAAATTGTTTTTATTATTTTTAATAAAATTTATTTATAAATATATTAACTCATGTTTGTCATGTAAAGGTCAGACTGCTGGTACCACATGTGGTTTAGTCTACACTGGTGAGACCGGTCGTTCCGTCATTACTCGCATTTCAGAACATGAACGTTGTATAAGGAAAAGGCATATTTCTAAGTCTGCGGTTGCTGAATATCATTTCACTACAGGTCACAAGATAGATTTTGATAATGTTTCGTTGATTGCCAAATCTCCATTCTTTTTCAACAGGAAATTCCGAGAAAGCATAGAAATCATGAAACACCCCAATAACTTCAATCGCGATCATGGTTTCGAACTATCTCCTCTTTGGTTCCCGGTTATAAGTGATTTATCAAAAACACGCCCCCTAGCAACCGTAACCCAATCAGGGTCGAGCTTAACCATCCTTAACGATCCTTTTCCTTTAAATACGGAGACTATTTCTTCTTAAGTCACTTGTACGGAGTTTAGAATCTGGCTTGGTTCACAAGTTGATTACCTAACTCGGTAGTGGTTCTTTGTTAGATTTTCGTTTGCTTTTTCAAGTTATCGTTTTCTTTCTTACCTTTTCAGAGTTTAGGTTATGGCTTGTTTCACAAGTGGATAACCTAACTTTTGAGAAGTTCTTAGTTAGATTTCGATTGCTTGTTTGAGTTTTGCGATTTATCTCACGCTCTGATGAAGCCCCTTACGAAAGTGGGCGAAACGTTGGCAGCTTCGGTTGCAACAACTATGACACGGTCCAAACCCGGAAGACATTCTAATGTTAGTATAGATTCCGGCTGTGGAAGCTTTCGCTATTACATTAACATTATCGATTAACCAAAGTTAAAATATTTCTAATACTTACGAGTCATAACTTAATTTGGAAATAATTTTAGCAAATGCAAAATTTTTTTTTCATTTGAATACTCCAGTCGGTTTGAAAAGGTTACTTGACTTTCATTTGGCGTCGTTTTGAAACGAATTACGTTTTTACTCTTTACAAATCCGTGATAATCAGAAAAATCTATAAAAGCAATCTACTTAAATTCGTTTATTACAGTTAATATCTATAAGTTCAAACAATTTAATTCATTCCTACGTACACATTTAATTCTTACAAGAACAAAAAAAAACAAACTTAAATGGCCATTTTAGCAATACGTGACATTAAGCAAATTTGGTATTAAAATATCGAATTAAATTCAAACTCAAATTTTGCGCAATACAATCCGCAATACCTTTATTTATTTTATTTTTTATTGTTAATTTGAAATAGTTGTATATAAGCTATAACAATGTACCTGATTTTTTATGTACAAGATACGAAATGCTTCGATGATGCTTTAACCCGCCTACGAACGATGCACCAGTTCATGCCGACGATGTCGTAGCTTTTGGTTCCCTTTAAGTTGAATTCACATCGGTTTCCTCCTTTATTAGGTATCAAGAAAAAACAACACAAAAAAAAAACAAAGTCATATAACGCAAATTGGCGATTTTCATAAAACACTCTGCGATTTTGATAAAACAACTTTTTTGTGGTGCTTCTTATTCGATGAAATTATTTAGCATCACTTATTTAAGTTCCTTTGCACTTTTGCAAATTAAAACACGCATTTAATTGCACAATGTAGTTAAGATATCGCGCTAATATACTTTATATCCGCAATTAACACCAATTAGTAACTTTGCCGTTAGCGTGCACTACAATTCACTTTTTATTAAATTTTTGGTTCCAAGTTGCAAAATGACCTATCTTTTCTTAAGCTCGAGCACGACTCATCCTAGCATTTCTTTTTACGTTCATGGTTAAAGATATCAAAGCGTTTGTTTTACATTTCAACAGGTGTTCTTTTATACTGCATCGTGTTTATAAGTTCATGTCACGTTTGCGTCTTTTAACATAACCATAAGATTAAAACCTACGTATTATAATTCTATACAAAATATTCGAGCAATAGCACAATGGATTGAATGGATTATTACGCATATTCGATTCCTATCATAGTAGTAAATAAATTGCTATCTTTAGAATAATAATTTCCGAGAAAAATATTATGCAACGTTTGCAAAATGACTAATATGAAAAAGTATGTATAACATTTTCATGAATTTTGTATAAACTAAATTGATGCTTTAAGTGTTTAAATTTTTGTGTTGAATTTATAACAGAATGATGCATTGACAACGACAGCAGCGTATATAAGTTACCAAGCTATGTATTAGCTATGAAAATCGTACTAATAATTTTGTATTAAAATATTTTCATTAAAGTGACATTCGGATGTCAATAAATTGATAGCAATGCTGATTAAGTAAGAACTTAGTTAGCATTGAGTGCATGTAATATGTGAAAAGTGTATCAGATGGATGTATGTAATGCATTAAGATTTATACATGTACTTACCAAGTTGCTGTAAAATAAAAAGTGAAAAAATGTGTAAACTGAATAAGACTATTTACGACTTTAAAAGGACACCTTTGTATTAGTAAGAAAGCTTTGACGAATTCATGACATGAGCTATGTAAGTGGTAAATCTGACAATTGCTTATACATTCAAACTGAAGAAACTAATTAAATCAATCAAAATAATTATTTAATTAACGTACTAAACAAATTTAATTTGGTACTAAGATAAGAATGTCTTCCGGGTTTAAACCGTGTTATAGTGGTTGTAATCGAAGTTGCCAACGTTTCGTCACTTTCGTAAGGGGCTTCATTAGGGCGTTAGATAAATTGCAAAACTCAAACAAGCAACCGAAATCTAACTAAGGATCTCTCAAAAGTTAGGTTATCCACTTGTGCAACAAGCCATAATCTAAACTCTGAAAAGGTAAGAAAGAAAACGATAACTTGAAAAAGCAAACGAATGCGAGTAATGACGGAACGACCGGTCGTTCCGTCATTATTCGTATTTTAGAACATGATCGTTGTATAAGGAAAAGGTATATTTCCAAGTCTGCGGTTGCTGAACATCATTCTACTACAGGTCACAAGATAGATTTTGATAATGTTTCATTGGTTGCCAAATCTCCATTCTTTTTCAACAGGAAATTCCGAGTAAGCATAGAAATCATCAAACACCCCAATAACTTCAATCGCGATCATGGATTCGTGCTATCCCCTCTTTGGTTCCCGGATATGCTGACGTTGATTTAGGGAGATTATAATGATGATCGAAAGTCTACCAATGGTTATTATTTTCATATTTTTAGTAACATTGTGTCATTGTGCCCACAAAAACAAACCACAGTAGCACTTTCCACAGCTTAAGTTGAACTTATATAATTGAGTATGGGTGCAAGTGAAGCTTGTTGGATTAGAAAATTATTGTACGAATTAAATTCAGATCTTGAGTATATATGATTGTTATTTATAAGAATAATCAGTCAGTTATCCGTACCACAAGTTCTCAAGAACAACTAAAAATAATGAAACATCTCGATAGTAAATATCATTTTGTAAAAGACTTAATAGAAAACCGCATAAATAATGTTAGATATATAAATATAAGTGAATAACTTGCTGACATGTTCACTAAGCTTTTAAGTAGGAATAAATTTGTAAATTTTCGAGAGAAAATGTTACACTGAATTGCACTCCTAGTTATAAGTTTTTTTTGTTGTTTTATTTTAAAGCAGTAAAAAGTTTCTATGTTGAGAACCGCGTATATGTGTAAATACAAAGATAAAAGGTTAAGATTTGAAATGAAGTGCTGATGTTTTTTTTGTAATCATTGATTGTTAATTTTGCTTTAATAAATTAGAGTATTGAACATTTCAAGTTGTTTTATCTATTTTTATAAAAACTGTGCTTTACAATAATAACAAAAAAATCTAAAATATTTGTAAACTTAATATAAATAAAATAAAAAAGTTTATTGTAATAACTATTAAAAAACCACATCATTATATTATTAATGTATTTTTTACCTCTGATATCATTTTTTCTTTTTTATTCTTCTTCTAATTACTATAGATAATAATAATTAATTCATTTCATAATAAAAAAAGCGTTTTTTTCTTTTGACTGATGACAATGAATTAGTTCTTTCAAGTTTTGTATTAAAATTTGGCAACGTTTCGTGTTCTATTTGGTGGTTGCCAAGTTTAAATAAAAAATTAAAAACAAATAATTTGTATCCAGTCAAAGGAAAAAAAAAGAATTCCTCTTATTAAGAGATAATTATGGTAATAACACAACGAGAAATTGCAATGATATAAAAATTATTGCTAAAAACATAAAACTTTTAGGTGATTGAAGTTAGTTTAAACTAGTTTTTGTTTCACATTCTACAATGAATCTTTGTATTATATTATTTTTATTTATTTTAATTACATTAATACTTTTTTACTATGTAAACTTGATTGCTGTTTTGTACTTATTTAGAATTGGAAATAACATTTTTTTTAAATTAGGTTTTGTCTAACAATGTGTAAATTTCACAAAAATTTTTGTTAGTGTCTGGCGTATATTTTACCTTTAAGGCGTGTTATTTATCTTAAAACAATTTTTGAAATCTACTAAAATTGTGTTTTTGTAATTATAGGAATTAGTGTTAATGATAGGTGGTTACCACAATGTTCATCTGACAAACATTTCCAAGTAAGACTTTATTTTTTACCTCTTGTTAATTAACAACATGACTATACAACTAAAAGTAATTAAAATACCTAAATCATTTTAGACGCCTCTTCAACATAATAAATTAGATTATTATTGTTGAATGGTAAAATATATACTTAGTTTAAAGACAACAATTATTGTGTAGTTTAAAAAAATCAAATAAAAATACACAGCGTGCAAACCTTTTGTACCTAAAAATTATTTTATTAGTTGTAAAAAATTGTACGTGAATAAACTTTTTTATTGTAATTTTTTAATAATAACAAAAAATTTGTTGTGCAATTAAAAAAAATAATTGGCAATGTCGTTCAAGCAACGTGACTACTTATGATACAGACTTTGTAAATTTTCTAATTTGAGAAAGCTCTTTAACGAAAATTTTAACCATGTAATTATTGCAATATTAAAATTAATAAAACAGTACCAGTTTTTATAAATCGTTTATTTAATCAACCATGAAGTTTAAAAAATGTCCTGTAGTTGTTAAAATGTGCTACTAAAATTTGTTGTATGAAGGATTGTAATAAATAACGTGAGTAACCAACAGCATTTTAAACCACAACAAAAATATATGTTAACCATCTTAAGTTAACGCTAGTTTAACGCATGCGCATTGCAAGCGTTATTATTTAAAAATATGTAAATAAGTACAAAAAAAGTCATTTATTGCATATACGTGTTCAAGCGTATCAGTCGCAAAACTGATTTAAATATTCCTATTACTATTGTTATAGTTTTTAAAAATAAAATATTGCAAACCGCCACATAATCCTTCAGAGCCACATTTGAATATAACAAAACGTTGATGGAATTGTGAAGTCAGAGTCAGTTCGTATACACAAAAAGCAGGTAGTACCTGATTATTCTAGTTTAGATTATCCAAAGCTTTGATTATCCGAGGTTGAGTCTCTTTAATCGATTTCTGTACATTACAATTAAACGACAAAATTTTTATTTTGCATGAAATTAGTCAATGCCAATACATTCTACTTAAACCTATTACTATCAAAGTTAATGTTAAGAATTAAGCCTAATTTCATACATGACGACTTCAAAAAGTAATTTTATGTAAATAAAAATTTTTTCGTTTAATAGTAACTAAATTAGATCATATTTTTACTTTTTAGTGCATTTTATTTTTAGCATTTTTTTGAAGTCGGTTTTTTTGTTAAAAAAAATTTACTAACTCGGCATTAGACAGGTTAAAAATAGTTACGAGTTGTGACACGTGGGGTGTAGCAAACCCCAAATTGATACGGTCAGCTATGCCTTCCTGATATTAACTTTGGAAAAATTTTAGTGCTGTGGTCTTTTTTTGGGCCTAATATTAAAATCTGCGTATAAAAATATTATTTTTTGTTTTTATTTATATTGCACGAAAGTGGGTTCTTTTAGAGTAAAACATGAGATGCTTTTTTTTATTTATTTGCTAAAAATTTTTTAATAAAGATACAAAACAAATCGAAACAGATTATTATAAATAAAACTACAAGATTTCAAACAAAAAAAGCCGAATAAAATTCTCGCTAGTAACAAAAAAGTTATTGTGTATTCAATTAGTACAATTTTTGCAATAGATGACTGCATGCTCGAGGCATAAAAACACGGAATACGCTTCACAAACATATCTAGTTTTTCTGTCACGTGAACGTGGGAATTCAGAGCATCTTCCCTGTTGATTAGGCTTTCTTTTTTTGGTAGGTGGCTTCAAAATTTTTCTGATATTGCCGCGTAAATCCAGAGCAAGTCTGGGGTTAGACAGCTTTTGTCTTTGGTGGTCTTTGATTAATTCCATACATAATGTTTTTTAAAAAAAATTTCTTAGGATCTTTAATCCGTTGTTATTCTCCCTGTGTATAATTATGCTATTAATCCACGCAGTATTCAGTAAAGAAAAAAATATGTTAATGGCCATTTGCGGCTATTGCGAGATACATTATAAGTAACCGACAATTCGTTTACGACATCCACTCCACATTTATTGAAATTATAAAAAAAGATTATTTCTGGGAGTATCTTTTTAGAATTATTGTCTAATGAATCGTCATGCTGAAGTGATGATATTAGTAACACAACCTTGCCTTTTTTAAGGACGTACGAAACAATAGTGTATCCCTTCTGGAAACCAAATATACTTTAGTGTATTTCTCTGCCTAAGCAGTTAACTTGTGATCTTTACGTAGATTGACTAAGAGATCATAACTGGTGTACTAATTATCAAACGTGATATTACGTTTTGTTCTTGACACCGGGGCAACTAGTCGATTTACTATGTTTCTCGGACGATTGCTTATATCGAAGGAACCATCAGGTTGCTTCCCTGCATAAACCTCCATGTTCAATACATAGTATGTGCGCGCATCCACCAGGGCATGTACTTTGATGCCATAATTTTGCTCGCTTGTTTGGAATATACTGCCGGAAGAAGCACCTACCGCGAAATGACTCTAAATTTTTGTCAATAGTTAAATACTCAGAAGGTGAATAAGCAGTCTGACAGGTTTCGACAAATCTTTCAAAAACAGCCTTTTATATGAGCCAGCTTATCCATTTTAACTCGCGCTTGCCGATTGGCTTTATTGTCAAAACGGAGGCAAGACACCAAAAATGAGAATCGTCGCTGACTCATCGTACATCTGAACACGAGCATGCCTGTCCCGTCAGTCACTCAAAGATCAGACAAATTCCGATGATTATTTCTGAAAGTTTCTGTTAAATAAAGAAGTCCAAATACATTTTTATTTCTGTTATGCATGTCTCTCTATAATGGGAACAAGCCGTCCAATTTTCAGATTTTTCTGCAATTCTTTGATTAGTGTGGTCAACTGTATCAGCAATAATCACTTCATCAAAAAACAGCAAAAAACATTGAAGCGGAGTTTTGGCATTTCTTTCTCATGGTTTAACTCCTGGCAGGTGAATGATAATGTTTTCGGACCTAATTCTTACGTTTCTTAAGTTATATTTCTTACACTATGTCATTCCATGTTTTCCATAAAAATTAAGGACTCCCACTCTGTGTGGGTCTGCGTGTTGACCGTCTACCGACCTGCATTTCTGGGTTTTCTTCTTCGGCATTCTGTTCTAAGTCAGGATAATCACTACACACGCTGACATTGTCTATTTCGTAGTCTTCTTCGAAATCGTCCTCATCAATAAAGTTTTTGTCATTTTCTGCATCGTGCCATAGATAGAGATGTCTCTGCTCTTCCTCATAATCTCCCATCAATACACGAGCTAATACAAGCGATAATTCACAAATAATAATCATAGTTAATAAAAATAAAGAACCTACCTGTAGAAACGATGTCACAAAAACAAAACAAATCTGCTCAAAAAAAGTTCCGAGTTTAAACAGGTGGGGTGTGAGAAACCCCAAGCAACGTTGAAACGGTCCTATTTGCACTGTGTCTATGCTGGAACTATGGTTTCAACAACCACGTGTAGAGGAATACTTAATTTTAAGGTACTGAGGCGCTAGCTTCGTTTGGCGGTCAATTTGAATATTTTTTCTTCATTTGTTTTGTCACACCCCACATGTTTAATGCCGGGTTAATCAATTTATAATAAGTTATATCAAACTTTGTTTGATGTTTTGCTTAGTAGGCAATATATATCTTTTACCACTATTAATTGTATAGGTTTTTATTATTACGTATAATAGTAGCACTTTTTTAAAAACAGCTAAATAATATTTAACTAGTAGTTAATAATGAACATATGTATTTACATTTTCTGATAATTCTATAACAGTTTTAAAAAAAAATTTACAAAACTATCTACTAGAATAAAGAGATTTTATTTAATGGCATTTTTAGAATTTAAATGGTTCATTAAACGAATTAATTTAGTTTTAAAAATTACTAAAATAAGTATATTTTAGATATAATCAATACTTAACGTATTAACGTTTTTAAACAATTTTAGTAACTATTAGCAAAAAAATTAAGTTATCTATTTTTTTTTTGTAAATCGCAATCACTAATTACGTCAACATTAATAACTGCCACAATGACAAAACAAAGCACTAGAGATTTAATTTTAAGTTAATATCTAAAATTTTAAATTTGATTGAGTAACAAGTAAAAAGATTTTTATAATTCTAGCAGTAAAAAAATTGCATATAGAATAGTTAAAATGATTATAACCTGAGCAACAGATTATATAACGAGACTTTTCAATACATATTGAAACGTTTGAGAAATTATTCTCAAGTTCGAGAGCCTTCACGAAGTGTTATCCATTTTCCAGAACGTTCACCGAAAGGTATAGAACATTTGCGAAGGATTGCCAAGATGTATGAATGTGGTACAAACGAATCATAAGGCAGTTATTTCAGTAATTCGAAGTCGGTAGATTATTCAAGTGATTCATTCTAGTATGTGCTATCGTAGCGAGTAGACGTGGTTTAGTCACACTGCTGCTAAATTGTGGTAAAACTACTGATATCTGAGTGTTTATATATTAATAATGCCCGAAACAAGACAGGCGTCTAGAATGGAACTAAATGATGATGAAAGAATAGAAAAAACCATTGAAAAAGTGTTAAATAATCAATCTTTTATTAAACGAATTGTTGAAACTGCGACGGCTGTAATTCGGGAATTGTATGAAGAACGCATCAAGGCATTAGAAGCGAAGGTATGTCTTCTTGAAACTGCACATTCTAACCGACTTGATGCTGTTGAGCAGTACTCCAGAGTTAATAATTTGAGAGTTTTTGGTGTACAGGAGGATAAAAAAGAAGATCTTAGTGCTTCTCTTACTAAACTATTTAAAAATAAATTGGGTGCTCGCATGGAGGAGAAAGATATCGATATTTGTCATTTTTTGTCTAGTGATGAAGGTAAAACAAAGCAAGTTATTGTTCGTTTTGTAAGACGTGAAGTTAGGAATGAGGTATTCCGAAAGAAAAAATTGCTGCGTGGAACTGGAATTTCTATATATGAAGATCTGTCCAAAACTAGAGCGCATCTGTTAAAATTAACAAAAGTACAACTTAAATTGGAGAACAAAGATGTGTGGACTAATGGAGGTATAATTTTTGCTAAATATAAACACAAAATTCATAAAATAAAAAATGAAGAAGGTCTTAACATCTTAGTAAGCACTAGTGCACTGAAGTGAGTTTTGGATAATGTTCTCTAATTGCAAGTAGCATTTTTTTTTAAATGTTTGGTTAATTGTCATGTGAATTCACCTTTTAAGTTATTTACTTGGTAAAAGGACGAGGAAGATTAAGTTATTGTCAATATCATATTTTGTTTGTAATTTTGGTATTTGTGTTTATCCTTATATTGCATATGCTGATAACTGTATACTTGTATAATCGCTTGCATGCGTTCATTGACATTTTAGATATCATAATATTACACGCTTTAACCATCTAATGCTAGATATTCAGTAGTGTTAATCTTTGTTCTGGTACTATTTTAGTTAATTAGTTAGCGTTAAGAGCAGTAGACTTGCCATCATTACGTAACGTGCTTTTTCTTTTTGTGTTTTTTATATCTTACATACTTGGATAACTATTTCTGTTATATTCATTTTACGCTTCTCTACTCGGCTTTAAAAAGGAACCATTTAATTTTCAGTTATTAACTGTTTTAAGTACTATTAATCTTTCACACGTAAGGGTTGTAAACAAATAGGTGTTATAGTTATAATTCTGTTACTATTGTGTTTTATGTTATTATAAGTTAGCTCACATGATATAGTTTTGCGACAATGGTTAATTTTAGTACGGCACATCTGAATGTGCGATCATTGCTATCACAATTTGATTTATTCTCTGATTATCTTCGTACATCGGGGCATGACGTTGTTGCTATATCTGAGACTTGGTTGACTGAAGAAGTATTAGATGATGTGGTATATGTCCCTGGGTATCGTTTTATTCGACTGGATCGTCCTACACGGGCAGGTGGTGTTGCGTTTTATATAAAAGATTATTTAAAATTTGAAATGAGTAATTGTAGCTCTATTCGAGATTTCGCCGAATTTCTTTCTATTACTATTCACTTAAGTAACAAAAAACTAGCTGTGTGTGTCTTATATAGACCGCCTTCAGCTAATGTGGAACATTTCCTTGAGTTCATAGAGGATGTATTTCCAGATATCATCTTATCACATAATGATTTTGTTTATCTTGGAGATGTTAATATTGATCTTTTAAGCCAATCTTCTTATGTTTGTCGTTATATTTCTATTTTAAGTGGGCTGGGGTTGAGGCAGCTCATTGACAAGCCTACACGGGTAAGCAGATCCTCTTCTACTTTGATCGATCATGCAATTTCCGCTGCATATTCTCCCGTTTTTGAATCTGGAGTAATTGATTCCCTTGGTTTGTCTGATCATTTTCTGGTGTTTGTAACACTGAATTATAACAA
Source organism: Aquatica leii (assembly GCA_035610365.1). NCBI lineage: Eukaryota > Metazoa > Arthropoda > Insecta > Coleoptera > Lampyridae > Aquatica > Aquatica leii. Next base: position 57,697,535 of record CM069432.1, read on the forward strand.
AGATCATGCGACTCCCAAAACATTTAGGTATTTTAATGGTATACAAACAGAATTATTTCTAAATGATTTAAATTCGATCCCTTGGAATAATTTTTATCGCATGAATGACATCGACGAAAAAGTATCGTTCTTCAATATTGCTATACTTGAACTTTTTGATTTACACGCTCCTTTAAAGTTATACAAATCGCATAAGCCTTCTACTCCTTGGCTCACTGATAACGTTAAATTAATGATGAAACTGCGAGATAAAGCTTTGCGCCGTTTTAAGCGTGATCGTGACTCTGCAAAATGGGATTATTACAAATCGTTAAGAAATCTTGTTAACGCATCTGTACGCAGGGAAAAGAGAGCTTATTTTGAATACATTGTCTCTTGTAATAAAGGCAACACTCATAAACTCTGGAAGACAATTAAATCTCTTAATGTACAACGGTCACCTGCTAGTAATCTACCTCCTCATCTTCGAGATCCTGATAGAATTAACACATTTTTTGCTGCTTCTTATAATAGTCTGATTACTCCTTCTGATAACTTAATTTCAAACTATACTAATAATGTTAAACCTGGAGTTACAGAAGTGTTTTCATTTGCGCTGGTTTCTCAGCAGGAAATTGAAGAGGTATTATATGGTATTCAGTCTAATGCGGTAGGGCCTGACGAGTTGAGTATACGAATGATACAACTGTGTTGTCCTTCCATTCTGCCAGTTTTGACACATATTATAAATTCGTGTTTACTCGAGTCAACTTTTCCTCGTTCTTGGAAAATTGTACATGTTCTACCAATATCTAAAACAAAAAAGTGTGATGAATTAAATGATCTCCGTCCAATAAGCATTATTTCACCTTTATCAAAAATCTTAGAAAAGATAGTTGTAAAGCAAATGAATGCTCATCTCACCAAATTCAATGTTCTTCCATCAGTGCAGTCTGGTTTTAGATCAGGGCATAGTTGTGCGTCAGCGTTAGCTTCTGTCACTGATGATATAATTGCTGCTTTAGATTCTGGTCTTAATACTGCTTTGATATTACTTGATTTCTCGAAAGCATTTGATACTATCAACCATAGTCTATTATTTTCTATCCTGCAATTCATAGGATTTGGCGCGTCTTCTTTAAATTTCATTAAACAATTTTTAGGTTATAGGTCTCAATGTGTCAGAGCTTATGGTAAGTTGTCTAAATCTACTCTAGTTTCCTGTGGCGTTCCACAAGGTTCCGTCCTTGGACCTTTGCTATTTTCCATTTATACGTGTCATATTTTCCAATGCCTAAACTCATGTAAGTTCCACTTGTATGCTGATGACTCACAATTATATTTTTCGTTTAAAACATCTGACTATTTAAGAGCACAACAATACATTAACACGGATCTCTCAAACCTTTTACGGATGACTCACGACCACTGCCTCAGTATAAATCCGGCAAAATCATCGGTTCTTTTGTTCTGTAGCAAGACTGTGAGGAATTTCCTCGAGACTAATATGTCTATCAATCTCGGTGATAATGTTCTTGTATTTCAGCATGAAGCGAAAAATCTAGGGTTAATCTTGGATGTTGATCTTAGATTTAGGAGTCATATATCTTCAACAATTAGAAAAGCATACTCGTCTTTTCGAACAATTTATCCGAATCGTCAATCACTCTCTGTATGTTCGTAAACTTCTTTGTGATACGCTAGTTTTAAGCCATTTTAACTATTGCGATGTTATTTATGGTCCTTGTTTAGATTGGCGTGAGGCTAATAGGATACAAAAGGTTCAAAATTGTTGTGTACGTTTTATTTATGGTATAGGTCGCCGTCAATGTATTTCTTTTGCTCTAAAAGCTGCGCAATGGCTGAAAATGGTTCAAAGAAGGCACCTACATTTCTGTATCTTTGTTCATAAAATACGATTGTACAAAAGCCCACCTTACCTATATGATAAAATAACTTTCCGCACAGATATCCATAATTTAAATCTACGGCACCGAGGGTTAATATCTGTTCCACGACACAGTAAGACATTGTTTAGACGGTCATTTTCATACAACATCGCTTCGATTTATAATAATATAAATTATGATTGGAAGTTGCTAATGCCTGGGTCGTTAAAAGCACATTTGAAACAAATGTTAATGGGTCAACAACTATAACAGTAAGATTTGTTTGTTTGTTCACTTCGTTGCAATTACTACTTTGTTTAATGTCATAATTAAGAAATTTAAATGGTTGTCCTTTTTGTTGTCATATTTTGTTTATACATAGAAATACTTATTTAATTTTTATGCGATTGAGAAGCGCTGAAATGAAAGGTATAAATTTAGTGTACAAGACCTGGAAGAAAAACAATGCATCTGCTCAGGTGGGTGACTTGACCAGGTACTTTTTGACAGGATATTATATTGATTTTGTGATAATCTCTGTTACGTTTTTTTTGATCTGTCAATAAATAAATTATTATTATTATTATTATTATTATTAACGCGTGTTGAAATAAATACGAAGTGTTAAACTGAAGTTATCCGCGGACTTTATCTTTTGCGTAAGTGATAGTTATATATAAATTAGTGCAAGTGTTTTTATTAAATATCCTTAGATTTAATTAATTCGGTTAGTTATAAACGTGTACATATTTTTAGTATGAATAAATTAGTTTTAATAATCCTACAATATACACTATTTCACGCACGTGTACATATAAAATTGACAAGTTAATACAAACAGTTTATACTAAAATTAAAACTAACTCGTTTTCTTAAATAAAGTTGTGAAATCGTATATATCAAACATAAATATTTCATTAAAATTCAAGATTGCATTAGTAACACCGGTTCGTTGTTATCAGAGTATGGAGACATTCATTCTGCAATAGTTGAATTATCTATTGATATTAACTTAGAATGCTAAAGGTATGGTGAACTTGATTTTTATTTTGAAGCGCTTTCACACGGCAAAGCTTAATAAAACAAATATCAAACAAGATTTAAGCAGTGTTTTAGATGCTTTGACTTCTAACGGTAACCACCCCCAGGGCATAAAGATCCATTAGTAATTTAATTTTTTCATTACGAAAAAAATATAAATAGTTGAAATTTTTAGATTATTCTAGGTTACTCTATGTGTTTATATGTGCTGAGTCTACTCTATAAATTTTAAGTGAAACAGTCAAACCGTTCTTTAGATATGATGGAGGAAAGTTTGAAAAAACGCACTTAAAGTTTCAAGTACGGTTAAAACTATAAAAATCCTTTTTTTAATATTTCTTGGATACCTTTGGTGAATATAATAACAGACATTTATGTAGCAATTTCAACGCTTTTTGAACCAGAGTGAAGATGCTTTGAATCGAAAAACCAAATCAATGATTATTGTTTTGCGTCACTGCACTTGAACAACGGATCAACCATTCATCGCTCGACAAATCTTCATAAAGAGGTTTTATAACTGTTTTGACTTATGGTAATAAACGTGGTTTGTCGTGATGGAATTAGTCAAGCTCATCCTTAGATTTAGCCTGGCGGAATTTGCACTAGCTGTCTTTGCCTTTCGGAGAATATTCATGATTTTTTATCTGTCAGCTTGCCTGCGCCTTTTATACCGATTTCTTTATTATTTTTTTTATTACGGAGTTGTGTGCCTATTATTTTTTTAAGTATCTTACGCATTCTTTTTTTGATCCTAAGGTTTTTCCGAATAGCTTAGCATCTAGAATCTCCTTTAAAGTTTTAATGTCACCATCACCTATGTATGTATGTAAGATATTTTATGCTATCGATTTTGCAAATATTTTTGTGGTGGCACTTATTTCCATTTTACCAGAGCTTTCAGTATAATTTATATTGCATTGCATTCATCTTTGTGAAATTTATACCACAATTCATACTTTATTGGTTCCGTTCAATTATTACATCCAGCGCAAAAACTGTTCATAACCATGGCATCTAACCTTTCCCCGGTGTATTTTTCAATCAACGTAGAGACGCCAAATACAAATGAAAAACTTCGTTTTTTCCAAGTGCCATTACCTAAAACTGTTAATTTATTACGTAGCTTTCCAGCTTCTTCGTTCATAGTTTTCTGTTGCGAGGCAGCAAATGTCAACACCGAATCAAAAACATAAAGATTCAGTCCGTTTGAACAAATTCGATCAAAACGACACAAAATTACTTCTAAACAACAATTTAACAAAATTGTTTTTATATGAAAATAAGCTGCTAGATCTAAAGAAACCAAAATTTTTAGACATGTCGTATATATTCACTTTTTTCACATCCAGTTTTTTCGATTCTTTAATGCAGACATAAGTGCTTGCATACCAATCACAATACTGATAACTATTGTCTAGTTTAGTGCGCCAAGATAAAGGTCGATTTGTTAAAACCGACTACAATTATAATTTAATGATCTTTAGAAGATATATTTCTCAAAGATTACGTAATTTAATAGTGACATTAATTTCAGTGATAGAGCTTTTGACTTTGGTGCATATTTGTTAAAGCGACCATTGCAATCATATCTCAATATCGGTGTCGACGTTAGAAACAATTCAACAATTCAACAATCATATCGAGTAATATTTGTGCGTCTCGATATTACTTACCCTTTTAGCAGTAAAAAAAAATCGTCGCAAGCAGGATTCGAAAGTATATTATATTATTTGTGAATTCATTTTAAATTACAAATTAAATATTTAATAAATTGTTAATGTTAGACGATTTTTATTTGAATAAATTGTTAGGAAAAATTATCTCTACAAGAAACTGTAAAAATATTTCGAATAATTTACGTACTTACAAAATTATTTAAGAAAAACAGTTAAAAATGGCGGTTACACGCATTTCCGATTTCTTTATCAGACCCATCTTTTGATAGAACCGAAAATATATGAAAAACCAGCTCCATACCAAATTTCAAGTTATTAGAACTTTTATCGTGGGTACATCGTTACACACAGACACGCACACACAGACACACAAAATTTTTTTGTCAAAAATACGTTTTTCTGATTCAGAAGACATTGAAACGTAAAATTCTGCAATAAAAATTTTTTGAAAAAAATTTGCGATCCATATACTTTTTATATAGGAAAGTAAAAATACATTTAAATTTGTATAAATTGATTAAAAAACAAGTAAAGCAGTTAAAAATTATCTCACCGAATACTCTTATAGCATTGATATACTCAAAATTTTCTCTTACAGAATGTTTCAACTGTGTTTCTTTATAATAACACGAGGCCAAAGCAGCACGTTTTCAACAGTTTCTATGACAACATTATTTCGGTATTATAATCAATGCTCTAGGTGTAATATAAGTTGTATTATCAATAAAATTGTTTTTATAAAAACAATTTGAAAATAACGTAAAAAAACACACGAAATAAAACTAACCTTAAATTTTGAACACTAAACTGTAAAACATTAAAGTATTACTAATTAGAGGATAAGCTTTACATTTTGCTATTTCTTTTGATGCTCTTTTTTATTTGACGTACCAAAGGTTTACTGACGTTCATAAAATCTCTTAAAATAAACATGCGTCCTAATACATAAAAGTATTAGCTTTGTTTTAGTCGAGATTGCTTTATTATTAAATGTAAGTACTTCAATTTTCTTTCATATTGTTACGATTTTTACTATTAAAACTAATTTATTTAAACGACTAAAACTATGTTTACTTATACTAGAAATATGTACACTTCTAAATTAACGGAACTAATTCTATCTATTAATATTTAATATAAACACTTACACTATAATTTATATCACTTACAAGAAGATAAGATAAGGTCCGCGGATAGCTTCACACAATTGTTTACACTAAAATCACGTACGCGATTATTCACTGTAGGTTTATCTCACACGCGCTAACGACTTATTTATTTCAACTTGAATAATCTTCTTAACACTACTGTATTCGCATTACTGCAATCACTGACCTACGATTTGTTTCGTCGGTATATATACACATAAGGAAATCCTTCTTGAGTGTTCCCTATTTTTCGGTATATCTTCTAGAAAATGGATAACAGTTTCTAGAAGCCTCTTGCATTTGCAAATAACTTCTCGAACGTTTCAATATTTTATTTCTCTTATTAATTTTTCATGTGTACGTTCTTCTAGGTAACTAACTTGAAAAATACAATTAAAATGTTTATTATCATCAGCTTGATTTACTTAACAAAATATTGTTTAGAAGAACAGAATCATAAGATTCTTCAAAAAAATTTCAATTTATGAAATATTTTATTTTTATTTTACAAATTGTATTAATTTGAGTACAACCAGGAATACATATCGGACTATTGTAGGTACTGACCTATTGAAAAATTTGTTCAACGGTCAATTATCGACTAACTAATAAAATAACATAAAATATAAAATAGTTACTTTATCTTACTTATAAAACCGTCACTTAAATAGCAAATCGTTTGCAAGTTATGTTTTAGAACAAATATTATTAAGTATCAAAGAATTTCATTTGTTTGTAAAATTTAATAAGCAACAACTTAGCAAACTATGTTAGTTTATAAATTTGTATGACAGTAAAGTACGATTGCTATTATGCAACTGTAAATTATTATTTTTCACACAAAATCTAGTAAACGTGTACAACATTACATCAACATTGCACCTGTACCAAATTTTAACATTTTGCAAGGTTATTGACATTTTACATACTATCAACTAAATGAAATATTGTCATTCTTTTATTATAGAACATTTACATTAATCTTGTATTTTATAAACGCTAAAAAATAAAGAAGACCGTATCATAAACCAATATGACATTTATTGCTACTACTACTGCGTATAACATAATTTAAAACATGTATATCTAATTACTTAGCGTAAAGTGTTTCCAACTATTTATTGCACTTAATAATACTTAAAATAATTCTATTTTTTGTATAAAATAATTTGAAATCGGAATCTCATATATACATAAGTTATTATAGAATAAATATACAGGGTTTCCATTACTCCGGCCTCGGTTTCTAGTGCGTTTGTATCAATGTCAGCATAAAATGTTTAGTACTGTAAAAATTGATTAATATTTTTATAACTGTGGATATTAGGAAAAAAAGTACTAGTGCAAATTGATAGAGAACTAAAAATTAAGTTAGAAACAGTTGAAAGAAATCGAATATGCCATTTAAAAAAAAATGAGTTTCAGCAATTTAAAATTTAGCACTCTCATACAAAATAAGTACGGCGAAATAAAAAATCCTTTAAACTATTTAAGTACTTTTGATTTTCATCTACGAATTTACAGAAACAAATTCCAAAGTTTCAAAAAGCACCTATTTTGCGAAAATGGCAACGCCGAAATCAAATAAAAAATATTTTTCATCTAAAGTAAGCCTTAATCGAACATCATAAATTGATGGTTTGTTTATTTAAAAAAAAACTAACTTTATGCTGCTCAATGAAAACTAAACACCCTGTATAAACAAAAATATACGGATAACATACGGATTTTTAATAGAAATGGGAATATTTATACAAATGCACTAGAAACCGAGACCGAAATAATGGTGAACCCTGTATATACTTTTCGATTAAGAAAACGTTTTTAATAATTACATTATAATCATGTTTATTTACTAATGCTAATTTTTCTCAAAGTATTTTTTAATACCTTGCCAGTAAATGCATCAATAAATATACGTTTAAAACAAAATTAGGCATATCGCATTTTTACCTTTCTTAGAAAATTGAATTGTTGTTTATGGACTATTATTAAACAGGCTATTTATGATTTAATTAAATTTAATACTAATATTGTTTTTAGGATTTTTAAGAAATACTACGGTATATATTTATATTCAGTTGTATTACATTTCTATGTTTCTTACTGTAGAGGATATCACTGAGATGCTGCAGTAGTTGCATAAATGCACTATTTTTGTTTTTTTTAAATTTTGATCTAAGTTAACATTAAGTTTATTAATGAGAAAAATGTATTACTTTTTCAGACTCACTTAGAACTATCAAAAAACTAAATTTTACCATATACTAGTTTTAATTTTAATTTTGAAATATGAATGTGTTTATAACAAAAAATGTTTTTAAAATTTATTACGGTTTTCTTGCAAATACGAATACAACAAGAAAATAGACTTTTTACTAAAGGACAGGACGTACACTAAAACTAATATTGATCTTACAACTAAATCCTAAAACAAAAGCAATCCTGCATGTAAGCAATTATATGAATCAGTTCTGAAACTAACATATTTTTAAATTATTTTCCTTTTATAACTAAACATTGCCACATTGCCAGAACGTAAAGAGTGTTTAGTGAACGCAACTGTTGAGATAGTTGATTGACAGTAACTTATCTGAACAGTTTTTTTGTACTCTCAGATCTCTAACTATATATTTTTTTTAATTTTACATGGAATTTTTTATTTACAGCTCACTGTTTTTGAAATTAGTGGTGGAAAGGATGCTGATGATACGACGAAAAATATTCTTTCAAAGTTAAATTTGCGGTGTCAGAAAACACTGAGAAATTGACACAAGGTAAGAAGAAGTTTATATTGCCAAGGTATATTACCTACTAATAATACTATAATATCTTATATTTGCATTTACACTTAAATCTATTATCTATTACAACTGCTGAATTAAGCCTAATCCTACGTCAATGCCATACATGGCATCGACTTCAAAAAGTAATTTCATGCAAATACATATTATAAGATATTTTGTATTATGTTAGACGTGTTAAACGAAAATTTCGTCGTTTAATTGTATGTACTTAAAATAAATCAGTTTTTAGTGTATTTCATTTGATGCAATTTTTTAAGTCGTTTTTTTTTGCTATTTTTGTTAAAAATTTCTTAAATATTTGTGTAGAGAAAACGGTCAGTTTCTAGAATAGTTACATTTAAACAAAATAATTTTTGTTTGCTTATTATAGGTAAATATAAAAATTAGTTAAAATTTTTATAAAATCTAGAAAAGTAGTTAGAATTAAGATTCAATAGCAAATAGCTGCGTTTGTTATATTTATTACAAAAATTATATTCCGATTATATCAAATAATTTAAAGATAAAGAAACATTTTAGTGGTAATGGTTGCAATTTATTACCTGATGGTGACTTATAATTCAAGTTATACAGTCGAAACAATAATTGTATAGTTAGTTTTTATAAATAAAAATTTGGAAAAGACATATTTTTAAATTATTATCTTAATTTAAATCGTACATTCCTGGAATTACTGAATTGGATACCGTTAGTTGTAACTAACAACTAACGATATCTAATCTAGTTCTATCAAGGATTTACGGTTTACCTAAAATACATAAGCCAGAAAAATCATTCCGTCCAATCGTCTCAGGTATCAACGCTTCGACATATCAGATATCAAAATCGTTATCAAATAAATTCAACAGTTTGAGGGATTAACAACCACATCTTAGCATCAAGAATTCTTACATTTCTATTAAAAAAATTAAAAATGTTGAGCTGACTGAAAATGAAATGTTAATATCATTTGATGTTAGTGCATTGTTTCCAAGTGTCCCGATAGATAAGACAGATATATATTATCTAAACAAAATTTGACAATTCAGAATTTTGTAAAATAAGCGAGTTTATGTATGGATTGATCATACTTTCAAATTAACGGTAATATTTACTACAAAAAAAAACGAAACAACGATAGGTAACACCTTGTCTCTATTTATAACTAATTTGTTTATAAGTAGATTTGAAACTGATCTAAAACAAAATTTAAATTAATTCTCAACAATTTGGCTTACGTATGTAGATAACATTTCTGCTGTCAATAACACAAGTGTTTGCAACCCCCAAGAATTTGTTGAGGTCTTTAAATTTAAAATTATTAAGTTTGCTATTCCTGAACACTTTAGTGATTTAGCGATTTATAACAAATTATTCGAACCACAGCTTGCCACATAAACTTGATGGTTTTCAATTTTTGACTCAACGATCATTACATTTATAATTGTCAAAAGATAATTTTAACAAAGAATTTAAATATATTAAACATGTTGCAACATACAATGGAGTTTTGAAATCAATGGTCAACAATATCATTACAAAACAGAAACATAAATTAAATATTAAAAATGTGACTAAGTTACATAATATTAACAGAAAAGATAATAAATATATATAAAACTTCTGTATTATTTCACACATACTAGAGTACTGAAACGTTCGAGAAGTTATCTGCAAATTCAAGAGCTTTCTGGAAGTTGTTATCCATCTTCTAGAAGATATACCGAAAGATAGGGAACACTCAAGAAGGATTTCCAAATGTGTATAAATACCGAAGAAACAAATCGTAGTTCAGTTATTGCCGTAATGCGAATACAGCAGTGTTAAAAAGATTATTCAAGTTGAAATAAATAAGTCGTTAGCTCGTGTGTGTACATAGATATACGGAGAATAATCTCGTACGTGATTTTAGTGTAACCATGTTTGTGTAGCTATCCGCGGACTTTATCTTATGTTCTTGTAAGTGATATAAATTATAGTGTAAGTGTTTTTATTAAATATTATTAGATATCATTAGTTCCGTTAATTTAAAAGTGTACATATTTCTAGTATAAGTAAAACATATTTTTTAGTCGTTTAAATAAATTAATAGTTAATAATAAAATTCGCTACAGTGGTGTCACGGTGCGCGGTTCGCGGTTCGCGATTTTTTTAGTGTAAATACCATTAAGTAAACTAATATCGCTCCCGTAATAAAAACATTGATTGCGTAAATAATTAAAAATTTAGTTCGCGTGTTTGTTTATAGCATCTAATCTTAGCTGTTCGTTTCGTTAAACCAGTGTCGGGGTTTATTAAAATTTAATGTTATTAAATTTTGTTTTAAATTGTTATTCGTGGTTAAATTTATGTCGGTGACGCGTTTGCAAGCAGTTAAAATGGATTCAAAAATATTTAAAATTCTCGAATCGATGAATAAAAATATAGTAGAAAAGTTTTACGTAAATTCGCAAAAAATGGAAGAAAACTCTAGAAAAATATAAGAAAAATTGTTGGAAAATTCTAGAAGTTTAAAAAAAGAAATACAAACGAGCATAGAAACCCAAATTAAAATTGTTCAAGAAGAAACTCAAACAGATATGTTAAATTTAAAAGAAGAAATTTGCCGAAGTTGCCAATGGTTACAACATTGACACGGTCCAAACCCGGAAGACGTTCTTATCTTAGTATAGACTCCGGCCGTGGAAGCCTTCGCTATTACATAGAAGACAAGGTAGAGAAAAAATTGAGAGAAAGAATACAACTGCTTGAAAAAAGAATGACCCAAATGAATTGTCACGGGAAAGAAAGCGTCACGAGTGAAGACTTAATAATGGACCATCGTGAAGAAACCACTCACAAGTTTAAAGTTGTTCCACTAAATTTTGATGGTCAAGTTCTATGGTCAACCTACTACAAGCAGTTTGAAGCCGCAGCTACAGCTAATGGTTAGAGCAACAAGCAGAAAGCGACGTCTTTAATAGTGTCCTTACGTAGAGAAGCGCTTGGAATTTTACAAACTGTTCCTGACCACCTACAAGAAAATTACGAACACTTAATTTCACGATTAGAAATGAGATATAGAGATGCTCATCTTCAACAAGTTTATCAAGCTCAAATTAAAAGTCGGGTTCAAGAAGCTGCCAAAAGTCTTCAAGAGTTTGAGGCTGACATCGCCAGATTAACACGGCTTGCGTACCCTACAGCACCAGACACCTTCTTGGAGCAGTTGGCGATTCAAACCTGTGTAGACGGCCTCAGAGACAACGAAACGCAGCAGACTCTCCGGTAGGCTCGACTGAAGACATTGGATGACGCTTTGGTGCATGCTTTGGAGTTTGAAGCAGCAAAACAAGCATCGCAATGAGATCGTCATAGACTCTGCTGTGCTGCAGAAATACCCGCGCAGACACTGGAAAATATCGAGGAGATAGCGCGACGAATATTTCGGGAAAGAGGAGTGACAACTTTGAACTGCCATGAAATAGGCCATGTACGACGGCATCGTACTAAACCTAAGAAGATGACAAAAAGAGCGCTCGAAAATTTGGAACGAGGCGAGCAAAAGAAACAAAAAGTCGTATCTAGAGATGGAGTAAGGGCTGACCCAGACAAAATCCAAGCAATGCAAGCATGGCCAAGACCAATCGACAAACATCAGGTCCAAAGTTTCCTTGGGTTGTGCACCTATTATAGACGATTTGCACCCGGATTTGCTAATATTGTCAAACCATTGACGAAATTGACGGAAGAAAGAGCAGAATTTAGATGGAATGAAGACTGCGAAAATTCTTTCCATCAACTAAAATAGGCCCTAGTCACTTCGTCGATTTTGAGTTATCCAAGAGAAGATGGAAAATTGGTTCTGGATACCGACGCAAGCAATCTGGCCATAGACGCGGTCCTTTCGCAAGTTCAAGATGGACAAGAGAAAGTAATCGCGTATTTTAGCAAGGTTTTGTCCAGGCCAGTAAGGAATTATTGCGTGACTAGGAGGGAGCTGTTAGCAGTCGTTAAGTCTATCGAATATTTCTACAAGTATTTGTATGGGCAAAAATTTTTACCGAGAACAAACCACGCCGCTTTAAAATGGTTACTGCAGTTTCGTTACCCGGAAGGACAAGTGGCAAGATAGATCGAGAGACTGCAAGAATATGACTATGACACAGAACACCGTGCCGGAAGCAGTCATCGGAACGCTGATGCTTTGTCTAGAAGACCATGTCCAGCGGACTGCAACCATTGTTCGCGACTTGAAGAAAAAGTCGAATGCCTCCGGAGAACTGCTATGGTTGATGATAAGTGGGAACCTGAGCAGTTACGGCGCGAACAAAAAAACGATCCTGAAATAAGACTACTCCTGGACTGGAAAGAAAGCGGCCGTCGTTCAACCTGGGAAGAAGTGAGTGCTTTGGGCAGAAACATCAAAGCGTATTGGGCGCAGTGGGACTCCTTGATAGTAGAAGACGGTCTTCTTAAGCGATCTTTAGAAAGTGTCAAGGGCACGGGAAACAGACTACAGTTAGTAGTGCCAAAGAGCCGGGTGGCAGAACTGTTGAAGCATCTCCACGATGGGACATCAGGAGGACACTTTGGCATTGAGAAGACATTGGGAAAAGTACGAGAACGATTCTACTGGATGAACTGCAAAGAGGACGTCATGAAATGGTACCTTAATTGCACGGTCTGCGCATCAGGAAATGGTCCAGCGAGAAAGCGCGAAGCACCCATGAAGCAATACAACGTAGGGAGTCCTTTGGAAAGAGTAGCGATTGACATCGCAGGGCCGTTCCCAGAATCCGATTCGGGATATAAATACATCCTGGTGGCCAGAGCTGGGCAGTAGTTAACTACAAAGTAGTTAAGCTACTAATCTAACTACTTTATTGTTGACGATAGTTGTATTCTATTTATTCAAGTTACTTTAATTTAATAATGTAACTGTAGTTGTAATAAATTCCTTTTTTCGTGTAATCGTATTTAAAAAGTAGTTAGCTACCCTATTTTAACTACAAAAATAGTTAAACTACTTTGTTAATAGCTTAACTACTTTACTAGTAATTAAACTACTTTATTAGCGGCTTCAATTACATACAATGGCTACAATTATTCAGCTTGCATTGCAGTTTCGCAGGTTAAAACGTGTTCTTCAAGTAATGAACAGTAACGCAGAAGTAAACATGGATGTAAAGATTATTCAAAAACATTGTATAAATGCAGCAAACCTAATTTGTTTCTAAATGTTAAATGCTTCTGATCTAAACGTAAACAAAGTATTACTTCAACCGTTGCTTCAACAAAAGTTTTTTGATATTGATGAACCTGCTTTGTCTAAAAAGTTACACATTTCTTCTGATACTGAGAATGAACATGGTCACAAAAGCAGAATAATAGAACTGGAATTGTTAAAACACCTGGAAGATAACAGAATTCATATATCTATTTGAGATTATTAAAAAAATGTTCATTGGACATAGTACAATTTTAAAGGAAATGAATATTAAATACCACAATACGTTTATTACTTTAAGTTCTGTTTTTAGGTGTAGGTTTATTTTATTAATTTTTTTTTTGAGAATTTCTAATAAAATAGATATACATGATAATAGAATAATAGTAGTTACGTTAAAATTGTTTTACTGTTTTCGTGTGAGCGTAATTGTTTTACTGTCTTCTTTAATATAATAATAATTCAGTGTCTATAGGTACTTATGTAATAGTTAAGGCTTCCACGGCCGGAATCTATACTTACATTAGAATGTCTTCCGGGTTTAGACCGTGTCATATTTGCAACCGAAGCTGCCAACGTTTCGCCCACTTTCGTAAGGTGCTTCATCAGGGCGTGAGATAAATCGCAAAACTCAAACAAGCAATCGAAATCTAACTAAGAACTTCTCAAAAGTTAGGTTATCCACTTGTAAAACAAGCCATAACCTAAACTATGAAAAGGTAAGAAAGAAAACGATAACCTGAAAAAGCAAACGAAAATCTAACAAAGAAACACTACCGAGTTAGGTAATCAACTTGTGAACCAAGCCAGATTCTAAACTCCGTAGAAGTGACTTAAGAAGAAATAGTCTCCGTATTTAAAGGAAAAAGATCGTCACGGATGATTAAGCTCGATCCTGATTGGGTTACGGGTGCTAGGGGCGTGTTTTTGATAAATGACTAATAACCGGGAACCAAAGGGGGATAGTTCGAAACCATGATCGCGATTGAAGTTATTGGGGTGTTTGATGATTTCTATGCTTTCCCGGAATTTCCTGTTGAAAAAGAATGGAGATTTGGCAATCAACGAAACATTATCAAAATCTATCTTGTGACCTGTAGTAAAATGATGTTCAGCGACCGCAGACTTGGAAGTATACCTTTTCCTTATACAACGATCATGTTCTGAAATGCGAGTAATGACGGAACGACCGGTTTCACCAATGTAGACTAAACCACAAGAACAGGGAATTTGGTATACACCTTGAGATGAAAGTGTAGGAAATTTGTCTTTGGGAGAAGGAAGAATCTGAGAGATTTCACCTGTCGAGTTGAATATGGGTTTAATACCATTCTTACGAAGGAGTTTCCCTATTTGATCTGTAACCTTGTGAATGTAGGGTAAAAAGACCAATTTCTGGTTGGATTCGGGAGTAGAAGTGTCCTTAGGTAATCGAGTACGTGGATGTAAACGACGATTAATAACTCTATGAATATCTCGCATTGCATAACCATTGTTCACTAAGGTTCTAGTAAGATGACGGAGTTCCGAGTCTAGATTCTCAGGTTGACAAATAGAAAAGGCACGATGGACCAAAGATTCAATAACAATAACCTTAGTGAACAATGGTTATGCAATGCGAGATATTCATAGAGTTATTAATCGTCGTTTACATCCACGTACTCGATTACCTAAGGACACTTCTACTCCCGAATCCAACCAGAAATTGGTCTTTTTACCCTACATTCACAAGGTTACAGATCAAATAGGGAAACTCCTTCGTAAGAATGGTATTAAACCCATATTCAACTCGACAGGTAAAATCTCTCAGATTCTTCCTTCTCCCAAAGACAAATTTCCTACACTTTCATCTCAAGGTGTATACCAAATTCCCTGTTCTTGTGGTTTAGTCTACATTGGTGAAACCGGTCGTTCCGTCATTACTCGCATTTCAGAACATGATCGTTGTATAAGGAAAAGGTATACTTCCAAGTCTGCGGTCGCTGAACATCATTTTACTACAGGTCACAAGATAGATTTTGATAATGTTTCGTTGATTGCCAAATCTCCATTCTTTTTCAACAGGAAATTCCGGGAAAGCATAGAAATCATCAAACACCCCAATAACTTCAATCGCGATCATGGTTTCGAACTATCCCCTCTTTGGTTCCCGGTTATTAGTCATTTATCAAAAACACGCCCGTAGCAACCGTAACCCAATCAGGATCGAGCTTAATCATCCGTGACGATCTTTTTCCTTTAAATACGGAGACTATTTCTTCTTAAGTCACTTCTACGGAGTTTAGAATCTGGCTTGGTTCACAAGTTGATTACCTAACTCGGTAGTGTTTCTTTGTTAGATTTTCGTTTGCTTTTTCAGGTTATCGTTTTCTTTCTTACCTTTTCATAGTTTAGGTTATGGCTTGTTTTACAAGTGGATAACCTAACTTTTGAGAAGTTCTTAGTTAGATTTCGATTGCTTGTTTGAGTTTTGCGATTTATCTCACGCCCTGATGAAGCCCCTTACGAAAGTGGGCGAAACGTTGGCAGCTTCGGTTGCAAATATGACACGGTCTAAACCCGGAAGACATTCTAATGTAAGTATAGGTACTTATGTTTATATGACTAAAAGTGGTATAACATAAATCGTCTCAAAACTCCTTTTTCTACAAGTAGTTGAAAAAAAAACTCATATTTTAGAATACAACTGTTGAGTAGTTAGTAACCTAACTACTTTTCGATTTACGGTAGTTAGTAGTTAGTAACTTACACTACCTTTAAAAAGTAGTAACTTTAGTTAGTAGTTAACTACTTTTACAAAGTAACTTGCCCAGCTCTGCTGGTGGCGATGGATTACTTGACAAAATGGACGGAGGCTTAGGCCATACCCAATCAGGAAACAGCTACTGTCGCAGACGTATTAGTAAAAGAGTTTTTCTGCCAGTTTAGAATTCCGTTGGAATTACACTCCGATCAAGGCCGCAATTTTGAGTCTAGGCTGTTTCAAGAAGTTTGCCGACTGTTGGGAATTAAAAAAACTAGGATAACGCCTCTCCATCCTCAATCTAATGGCATGGTTAAACGGATAAATCAAACAATGGGCAAGTACTTAGCCAAGGTAGTGTCCGAACACCAAAGAGACGGGGATCAGTACTTGCACCTTTTCCTAATGGCATACCGATCCGTTCACGAAAGCACAGGCCAAACACCATCCTGTGTCATGCTCGGTCGTGAAATACGATTACCATGCGATCTTCAATTTGGACGAAGACCGAAAGAAGAAGTTGCTGGAGAAGATTACGTCAGCAAGCTGGCCAAGAGACTAGACGAAGTACATGAAGAGGTCCGTAAAAACACACAAATTGCCAGCGACAGGATGAAAACAAGATATGACGTCAAGGCACAAAATGGTGGGTTTCAACCTGGCGATATCGTCTGGTTGCCCCGTTTGCTGGCGATAACTACAATACCCAAGTCCAGGTTCGAACCAGAGTAATTAGTAGTAGAACCCGGAATCCAATCGAAGAAATGGAGTTCCAGAAGTTTATGAACTTATACGGAGGTTCTGGAAAAGCTAGGTTCGGAGTTACCACCGAGGAACAACAAAACCTGTTCCAGACACAAAAAGATTACGCCATCGCACATTGCATGAGCGAGGATCTTGACATGTCCAGAGGGGTTGCAATCGTGTTTAAAATGAAGTTTGGGCAGCTAGATGAATTACGAAGACAGCAACCGGCAATCGAAAAAGTTTCAGGACTACGTGGTGACAGACGCTTTGTTTTCTATCTGTTCACCAAGAAATACTCACGTGTCAAGCCGTTATAAAAAAATCTGTGGCGAACATTATGGAATCTCAAGAGAGAAATGGAGTTCCACTATGTTAAGAAATTGGCAGTACCCAAGATTGGTTGTGGCTTAGATCAACTGAATTAGAGGACGGTTCGAAACATGTTAGAGGTCGTCTTCCGAAGAACAGGCGTCCAAGTGTTGGTTTGTAGTTACCAACCAAGAAGAATATTGGGTCAGGAAAAGTCCATTGACTGTTACTTTTATGGTCAAGGATGTTGCCGAAATGGAGAAAGCTGCCGCTATCGCCACGATCCTTTTTACCGGTGTCGCATCCAGTCTCCTGTTCTGGGACAAAACAGTTCTACGTAGGGGGCAGTGAAACGTTCGATAAGTTATCTCCTTTTGGAAGTTGTTATCCATCTTCTAGAAGATATACCGAAAGATAGGGAACACTCGAGAAGGATTTCCAAATGTGTATAAATACCGAAGAAACAAATCGTAGTTCAGTTATTGCCGTAATGCGAATACAGCAGTGTTAAAAAGATTATTCAAGTTGAAATAAATAAGTCGTTAGCTCGTGTGTGTACATAAATACACGGAAAATAATCTCGTACGTGATTTTAGTGTAAACATGTTTGTGTAGCTATCCGCGGATTTTATCTTATGTTCTTGGAAGTGATATAAATTATAGTGTAAGTGTTTTTATTAAATATTATTAGATATAATTAGTTCCGTTAATTTAAAAGTGTACATATTTCTAGTATAAGTAAAACATATTTTTTAGTCGTTTAAATAAATTAGTAGTTAATAATTAAATTCGCTGCAGTACTTTAAAAAATCTTCTCCAAATTTGATTACAAAATAGTAACAACTATTAACAATATTATAAAAAACTTTTAAGGTAACCCGAAAGATCCAATAGATATGTGCCATAAATCGGGAATATATAAAATTATTTGTAAAGACCACAACCAAATAAATATATATATAGGGCAAACCAGAAGACTACTGGAAACCCAATATAAAGAGCACTTAGCTCATGTCAAATATAAAAAATAGATACATCTAGTGTTGCCCTACATATGTTCGAAAGTAAAATAAAATAGAAGACATCAAATTAATTAAGAGAATAAACAATAGAAAAGAACTAGATCCATACAAAAATAACGAAGCGTCACATAAATGTAGAAATTAGCTTTAGTCGTAATTATAGTTTTAGTATCAGTTCGTTGAGGATTTATTCTAATTGCTGGGTTATTGCAAATCAACTATATTTAACGTTAAAGTGTTTAGTGCTCTTTTTATTCAAATATCATAGATTTGCTTATATCTTACAATTGCTTAAAACAATAACAGTTTTATTTTCGTATAAGTTTAATTGTAATTAATGTCAAAAACAATTGAATTTTGTCATTACAGATTTCAGTTTTAGTATTAACAAATGTTATTAAATTTTATTAAAAATTAATACTTGAATTACTGTTTTTAACAAATTTATACTATAAATATAAATAACTATTTTAAAATTTACAATTACTTGTCAAATATTTGTTTAAGGTTAATGTCCTAGTTGTTTTTTTTAATATTTTTTAATTTTGTTCATTGACATAGTTGCTCTATTTTATTATACCAGTCGACTGACTACTCAAAACTTTTTTTTGTAAGTTTTTTAAATAAATAATAAATGTAACTTACCACTAAGTATAACATTAATACATCGGTGCAAACCACCGTAATTGATTTAGTTATGATTCAATTTTAATCATAATTTGTACTGAAATTGTAGTTTTGTGCAACTCTGGTTTAGAGTAGTTTCTGTATGCTTTTCTTGTGTGAAAACAAAACATTTATTAATTGATATAGTGAAGATAATAGCATAAAAAACCTTACCATTAGTACTTGGAATAACTCAAAGACTAACACTTTTCCTTAAAAAACAAACATTAAAGTTAGTATATACAATAAAAACACGATATATAACCTGCTATATACAAGAATTAAAAACAAAACAAGTATTCTTGATGTACACATGTCGTATATAAATTCAACTGTAACGATTGCAACCAATATTATATAGAGCAAACGAAACAAAAAAATCGTCTGAAATCCATTTATACGACTGCAAATCTAAATTAGCTGTTGCTGTACATCATATAAATACAGGCCACAATTTTTATTTTTTGCACCCTACAATTTTAGATGTCGAACAATATTTTGATAAACGGTTTATAGCAAAAAATATTTTTATCACTACACACAACAATAATGTAAGTTTTAATACCTAAGCAGCATTTATCACAATTTAATTTCTAAAATTTGATTGGGATTCATTGGCTTGCACGTAGCTTATGCTGCCGACCGTGTTTAAATTAAATTTGAAATGCTATTAAGCAATAATTAATCAGCAAAATACATTATAAACTTTTGAGGAGCAAGTGCAACATTCTAGCAAATCAAAATTGTTTGTTTTTTCAGTGCATTCTTGATAATTGGTTCTACCGCATAACTTTTACTTCCATGTTTAAAACTTTGGAACCGAATATCTCGGAAATTTTTCTCTTTAAGGTCACACTTTTTTGACATTTTTGTATTCACAAAAATAAATTCTATCGAAATTCGTTGAAAAAATGCAGGTTGTCATTAAAAAAAAATGCCGATGACGCCATAGCTCGGAAGCAAAACACAAGCAAAAAATGTCAATGGTAGAAAAAAGTGACGTTTAAACAAAAAACATCGACGTGCCTAAGGAAATATCCTTAAACTTTATCATTTAAGACTTAATAAATTGATTCTATACTTTACGAGCTCACTGTATAGTTGTCTATAGAAAAACGTCTTCAAAAATTGTTTCTTGAATTTTTTTTTAGTAATTTTTTTTTGACATTGTTTTACATATTTTACTAAATGGTCTTACATCACTAGTACTTGCTTGCTTCCGTAAGCATAAAACTTTATAGATATATTTTTAAAATCAACACTATAAAGAGTAAATCCAATTGATTTAGTTTGATACTTCATACATTCTAAAATAACTATGTAACTATAATATAGAAGAAATAAAGTAACAATTTGGTTACGTACTAAATGATCCGTTTTACATCTAATAACAAGGTATTAATGGATTAAACCTATGATTAAATTGACAGTTGAATTAAATAAACTCATTCATGTAATGTTATTTAAAAAACAACTATTAATTGTTATTTTAATTATTATTTATTTTATTATAACCAAAACAGTAGAATGTTTAATTAACTGAATTCATTCAGAGAATTCCTGTGTTGACGTTATCACACAAGATGAGCTTTCATCTTTGTAGCAGCTTTATTTGTAAATAATGATTTTACCTAGAATAACCTCACTTTTTTTAGATAGTTCTATCACTTATAATTTAGTAAATTCAAATAAATTTACAAATGCTAACATTTTTGTTAATTTAATACTTACATATAAAATACCATATGAAATAAAATTGATTAACAAAACAAAAAGAAATAATACCAGAATACCGTAATCTCACCTAAAAAACATTTATGCAATGTTTATGTCAGTTATTTTTTTTTTGACCGTTGGTCACTACAATTGCAGTACCTTTTATTAAAAGCAAAAACTTATTTTAACAAAAATACGTGAAACAATTTCTTCTATTTTTATTATTAAACTGCCAAGAATTTAGTTATTTTTCTAAAATATGCACTAATTAATTGTTAAACTACAACACATTTAACAAGTATTATAATTACCCAAAACATTAATCTCAGACTACTTTCGACACTACATTATCCTGAATCAGATAGCACAAATATTCTAATCAGATTTTGTTACTAAATTATATTGATATATACTCCTTTCTATTACATTTATTTTCTTGTGCGTTATGTACCGTAATATGCTTTTTTTGTATTCTTTATTATAAACGTTTTTATACTGAAGTTTAATTTATTTTTTGTTAATTTGCATTTTATTATTATATTTAAATTGTTAGTTACATTAAGTTACGATGCTTAAATATACAAAAAAGTCTCATAATAACAATTCAAAAATAAATCATCTGCATATTGAAATTGTAAACAAGAGATAGATTTCAAATGTATTGTTTTGATAATTTGCATTATAGAATAATTTTAAGAAATTTGAAATCGTTAATTAAAGATTTGACACAAAAAAATATTTTAATCTTTTTTTATTTTTACATCGAAGCAACACATATTTCACTAATTTTTGCAAGAATATGTTTGATTTTTTTTTAATATAGAAAAAATATGTTGACAATAATTATAATATAAGCAATGCAAGTTAGTTTTTACAAAATTATAAGCAAATTTTTAAAATTTATGACTTTAAAGAATATGTCATTTTGTTTGTCAATTTGTTTAGGTATACCAAACAAATGAATGTACACAATTATGTTACTCGTAAAAATTAAGAAATTCGTTTACTCTATTGCCGATTAATCATTAAACTCTCCTGAATTAATATTAAGATGAAGAATTTATTTTTAGATAAGCATTTAATTTATTTGTTTGCCAGAATTAGCAATTGTTTTCATAGCATACTATGTTACCAATAAATAATTTGTTACGGTTTACCTTGTACATTTTACCTTTTGTATTTGTGGATAATTCTTATCACAGCGCAACGCAAGTGTTGTAAAACTCGTTAGTTATATGTATTATTGTATTTTGTTAGGCTAATTTTAAATTATTGTTATAAGACGCAGCATTGCAAATCGCTATAATCTCCAGAAAAATTCTATGAATCAACTTTATTACGAGAGCCACTCATTTATTTCACGACAAGAAGGTCCATTCTACGAATCCATATTTCCGGCGATCCTCTTAGTGAGCCTTTGCAGTAGCTACCCTGCGTACGCTCAGTGGTCGTCGCGCCCGGACCCGGCGCCTGGTGAAATATAAAGTGGCTGGCCTGGAAGACGGAAGCTGCCTCTAATTCCTGATTTATTACCTGCACAGGTTTTATGCATTACGAATCGCATTTTTCCTTTTTTTTATTTTTTACATCTACGCATGTCTACGTAACGGTTTTGCCTTTATGGTTTTAACGGAAAACTAACTAAAACTATTACTTTTGGAATAGTTACATTCTATCCATTTTGTTTTTCAACAGTATGTCAATCTTTGAAGTCACATATTTAGAAGAAAAATTTTGTAAAACAACTTAAAGTGCCTATTACCATATATAATTGTATAGCAGACCTCAAGAATTTCAAAAACGTATTAATATGCAAGGTGTTGTATTTAAATCAATTAAGTCTTTTGTTGTTTTGATATTATAGAATACCCTGTATAGTAAAAAATAATTTTAAAATGTAAAACTTTAATGCCCTATGTTTTGTTTATATTTTGTATAATAAGAAAGTTATTTAATTTTGACACACTATTGGCTCACCTTGTGTGTATGAATGACAGGAAATTGAGTTTATGTTTATTCAATTTTTTTTAAAAACGGTTTACTGTGGAATGTTTGTTTTTATAATTCATGTTATTTAAATTAATTATTGTTTAAGCTAATGTACCATTCTGAGCCACATCGTCACATTGTCACATAATGCTTGAGGTAATATATAAATTCAAACAAAATTTAATATTATACCTATACTTTTGTATATAATTATTTTAAGATGACCACAACTAATACTATAGGCATCTTACTAAGACACTTCAAATAACTGATGCTTTTAGACGTAATTTTAAGGCGGCAGACATATTATCGAGTTAACTTATAATTAGTTGATTGCTAACTTATAGTGGTTATTATTTGCATATTTTTTAAAATATAATTAAAAAATACAATTAAGAAAATATTGAAAATTTATATAATGTAATTTAAAAGCGACGAAATTTGTTAATAGTGTAATTTCTTAAAGTAAATAACCTTCAGTAACATTAACTACACATTTTTATAATTAAATTTATTTATTCTAATGGTTAATTATTTTTTACATCACAATATAAACATTCGCGTTTCGTAAATAAATAGTTAAGATTTTTCACAAATATACAATGACATTGAAGATTAAAGTTAATAAAAATAATAAAATTTTCCACTTAGTTTACATCTGTTATTCTTAAATTATTTTATTGAATGATATAATTAATGTTGTTTCTGTCATGTGTAATTTTTGTTTGCTTCAACTGTAAAATATAAAATTTTTGTTGCGCATTAATACCTGCGGTCATATTTAACTCAATTAACAATAAATTCAGCGTATAATAACACAACGTCGCGTCGTCGTGTACAATAATGAAAAACTTGATAATACGTAAAAAACAATTTTGTTTTATAGCTATCCTTGCTTGTAAACAAATAATTTTTTTTATGTTTGTTATTACAGCATTGCAGAAAATATACTTTTTACTAACACCACTGTTTTTATTAAACCATCGGAATGTTAATGTTGTATTTATAATTAAAAACGTGTATTACATTATTGTCGAACGTAAAAAAATTGCTGTTTTTGTTATGTTCAACTTTTTAATTTAATATAATTTTTAAAATTCAGTAAACAAACTATATGTTTTACTTTAAATTATAACAAGTAAATCCTTATGAAAATTATTTATTTAAATTACTGTATAATAAAAAAATTGTGTTGTGTTAACATAAAATCAATAATAAAAGTAGTTGGTTTTTAGTAAAATATCTTTTCTACAAACTTTTAATTAGTTTAAGTGGATAGTACTTAGCTAATAAAATAATCTAAACATTAACATATACCTACGACAAAAGTTTGTATAACAATATTTTTGTAAGGATAGTAAGAGTAATTATATACATAATTAAAGAATAAAATAAGTAAAGAACATAAATATGGAATAGTCATTTAACCAACAATCAATAATTTCAACGTAATTAACAGAATGGCTAGCAAATCGAAAAAATTACTTTTCGAAACATTATCAAAAAGTTTTACTTTATAAACCAAAAATTAATCGTGGGATATGTTACAAGCTTTAGGTCTTACGAACCTTGCACAGCCAACTCACACAGTCGGAGATAGGGGAGGTTCAAGTGAATTATAATTAAGGGCGCCAGATCATTTCTAATTAACACTTCTGCCTCGATCAAGACAAATGGTCCTAACTTGTAACAAATTTTTAAGTTCGTAATCCTTGTTACTCTGGTGTTCGGGTAACCACAATTAAAAGAGAAAGGTATGTTACCATAAAAGAAAGATTAACAGGTATAAAAACTTTAATTTAGTAACATAGAAGATTAACAGGAGTATATTTAATTTCTCAATTCATAAATGCCAAAAGTATCGGCAACACACAATACAAAGCGAATAGCGAAGAAACATTCGTAATAAATATCGTTTGTACACAGCATGCGATACACACAAAATCATTAATGAAATTACCTTAAAGGTATTGTAACAGTAAACGTAATTACGAAAATTAACATTAGCCAAAGTTCCGTGAGTGACTTTTCTGACAGCAATAAATTAATTAAATAAACTTACCCACAATCCAGTACCTACTACGAAGACAACGTTTTCCCCGGTAGTAGCCTGGAATAGACTCACGAAGATAGGAAGCTACAAAATCGTTAATAATAATAAATTAAATGAGATATAAAAACCTGTTGTATCGAATGCTGTTATTTGCGATTACGAACAGGTGGGTAGTAACGCAATCGATTGGTGTATAAGAAATAACATCTCAAAGGTAAATACTAGTCGAGATTTCGTTTTCGTTGTGGATAATATGTCTTCCAAAATCTTAAGCGTTCGGTAACGGTATTTATCAATAGTATTAATTCTTCATTGTTCTTTTATTGAATTAAACATGTAATCAAAGCGTGGCGAAACGGCTATGAAATTAATACAGAAATTACAAAGGAATCGTAATAAACCGGATGCAAATATCTTACCCTGTGCCGAATAGATTACGATAAATTCGTAATTAACTTATAATTTACTGTTCATCACAGTGGATGCACTTAGAATCTTTGGAATTAGGTCAAATTACGACACAGATCGACTCACGTAGTTGACAGCTTCAAAATGAAAATCCGCAACATGTCAGTAACCAAAAATATCGGCAGAGGGCGTCAAAAGCAGAATCTAATTTTAATTCGATATACAGGGTATTATATGGAACGCCGTTTTGCTTTTTATTACTAAATTTAATTCCGTTGCATTCATACAAACTTCAATTTTAATCAAGTTCATTTTTATGTTTGTCTATTTATTTTAGTACATTTAAATAGTTTGTTGAACAAACTTAACACATTTAAATTGTTAAGTAAAAACGTATTTACTGATGCAATACATTTTGCTCAAAATTTGTAACATCATCATATTGAAAACTTTAATTTAAACTGAAAAAAAAAGTATATGAACAAACATTTTAATTCATGTAACACTTTTTATATTACAAACAAAAAATAAGAATCATTTAAATTGTAGAATTAAAATGCATGTCGAATTAAAATGTTACATGAATTAAAATGTTTGTTGATAATTTTAATTCTTCAATTTTAAATCAAGAAGAAAATTACCAACAAACATATTAATTCTGAATTAAAATGTTTGTTGATAATTTTAATTCTTCAATTTTAAATCAAGAATTAATTTTACCAACAAACATATTAATTCTGAATTAAAATGTTTGTTGATAATTTTAATTCTTCAATTTTAAATCAAGAATGAATTTTAGCAACAAACATATTAATTCTGAATTAAAATATTTGTTGATAATTTTAATTCTTCAGATTTAATTGGCGCTGTAGGTTGCGGAGGTTGTGAGTACTCTAACCAGTGGTAAACTTGCACTATAGTTTGGTTAGAGTGTTTACAACTTCCGCAACCTACAGCGCCAATTCAAATTAAAGAATTAAAATTATCAACAAACATTTTAATTCAGAATTAATATGTTTGTTGGTAATTTTCTTCTTGATTTAAAATTAAAGAATTAAAATTATCAACAACCATTTTAATTCATGTAACATTTTAATTCGACATGCATTTTAATTCTACAATTTAAATGATACTTATTTTTTGTTTGTTATATAAAAAGTGTTACATGAATTAAAATGTTTGTTCATATACTTTTTTTCTCAATTTAAATTAAAGTGTTTAATATGACCGTTAGAAAATTTTGATCACAATATGTTGCATTAGTAAATACTTTTTTAGCTAACAATTTAAATGTGTTAAGTTTGTTCAACAAACAGTTTTAGTGTATTAAAATAAATAGACAAACATGAAAATAAACCTAATAAAAATTGAAGTTTGTTTAAAATTGTAGCAAAACAAATTTAGTATTTAATAGTAAAACAATACAATAACTGAAAGATTTAATTGAAATGTATAATACTGAGTTTTGCCACATTTAAAATGTTAGTTTCAAAAACTTGTTGTTTTTAACTGTTGGTTGTATTAAAATGTTACTTAAATAAAAAATTACGTTGAAAATTAACGAAGCAACATTAGAAATCAATGAATTTTTATAAATGAATATAAATGCTAAACTAATTTTTAACAACTTACATTATAAATGATAGAATTAAAATGTTAGTTGATAGTTTTAATTCGTCGCTGTGATCGGTGGTAACTTTTGAAACTATTTCAGTATACGGAAATACATGTACATGGTAGTTCAAAATGACGCCACCGATTGAAGCGACCAATTAAAATTATCAACTAACATTTTAATACTATTATTTAAAATGTTAGTTGCTAAAAGTTATTCTAACATTTTAATTTAGTCGTGAAAATTCGAGGATTTATAACGTTACTTACTTTAATTTTAACATTTATTTTTATTCAAGTAACATTTTAAATCAACTTACAATATACTACCCTAAAGTTTTTCAAATCAAAATTTAAATTGTAACAAACATTTTTAATATGCACAAGAAGTTATTTTATAAGTTACGTATAAAAACGGACAATAAAAAGTAAAACGGCGTTCCATAGTATTACGTTATGAAAATTTCGCACGTAACAGAATTCCCCCCCAGCAAGATAAAAGCGTGGAGCGGGGATAACGAAACAAAAGCTAAAATGAAGACAGACATTTAGGTATACGCCAAGGATAGAACCCTAAAATCCAAAACCAACCCAAAATACAATAACACCCAACCTAAGAAGAAACGTAGATGAAAATGTTTTTCCCAATTTGCTAAGCATCACCAACCAGATGTGTCCAAAAATCGCATGAAACAGAATGATACTCCAAAAAACCAAAAACTCAACCAACAGAAGAGAAGTATCAGAACAAGTACTCGTTGAAAGTCGACAACAGTCGTTACGCTATAAAGCAAGAGAACAACGCAGTCCTAAAGACCTCACTGACAGACAATCCTAAGCAAACCAAGAGAAAAAGAAGAAGTATAGGAAAGAAAGACGTTTAGACCACGGTCAAGGACAACGCCCTAAAATCTCTTGAAACCCCAGCCCACGAATACTATCCAACCCCAAATATAAGTCCCCAAAGCTAACTAAGCTAAAGAAGTAAAAAGAAAAAAGCATCTAGATGTTGAATTGTGATACGCGGATTTAGAAGAAAAGTCAAAAAGAAAAACTAATGCAGTTCTGCTCAAAAAGTCGTCAACAGACGATATGAGATTCTTCCACCAAAAAAACCAAACAGATCTTAAAGATCTAAGCAAAGAAAACCAACGAAGAAATCTCAAACAAAAAGAAAACTCTGATTAAAAGTCGACAGAAGTCGGACTACCAAAAAGGCAGAGAAAAAAAATCAGTAATCCAAGAGTCACAACAACAAAGTCACCAAAAGGCTAAACACTAAATGAGTGCCAATCCCAGAGAAATCCAAACCACGTAACCCAAAACAAAACCAAAAGAAAGAAAGAAAAAGAAGTAAGAGTCAATAAAAAATAGAAAACTTTACTTGCTAATTGAACGTCGTAAGTTAGTGTTCGTTGTGTTGGAATGTCACGTTGGAACGTAAATGCCGAAGAACGGATTAGAATATTCCAAGAACAAAAGAAACTCAAAAAAGAGAAATATCCTAACGGTAACTGACAACATCAAAAATGCCGACTAAGCGGAAGTACAAAGTACAAGGAGCGACGTTGCAGTCTATCCAAAGCTTAAACCCAAGCACAATAAGACAAAAACTCACTAAACCCAATAAAGCGAGAGAAGTAACTGAGAAAGAAAAGAAAAAAGAAACACAGTTGCAGTGAACACTAAAGAAGAAAATTATTAAAAAGAAAAAAAGAAAGTGTTTAAGCACAAGAAAAAAAAAGAAAAGAAAAAAATCAAAAGTAAGAAAGACAAGAAAGGAAGAAAAGAGACAGACGGAGAAAGATAAGACAAGATGTAGTTGTCTGATTTGTTCTTCTCTCCGTAGAAGAAACAAAAGTGACCAGCGCTACATTGCCTAACCAACCGCCCAAATAAAAAAAGAAAAAAAGAAAGAGAAGAGAAAAGATATCGGAGTTAGTCATAGAACGAAAGCATACCAATTGCTGTCCCAAATTGGAAAGTATACTTCAAAACTTTCATGCCGACGCGGGGAATAGAAAATTAAAAAAAAAACAAATCCAAAAGCAGAAGAGAGAATTCTATAGATGACGCACCAATCCAAAAAGGCCGACTAAGCGGATATAAATATATACAGACGGAAAGGTAGTCTGTCCTGAAGTAAGATGTAGAAGAAAGAAACCAAAAGAATTTTAGCAGAACTTAACCAAAAAAAAAAAGAATATCGGTGACAGCAAAATGGGTGGAACAATTGGGTAGCATCCAAGCTATAACCAACAAGATACCGACGACGTATTCAAAGACTCAAACCACCAAAACCAAAAGAAAAGAACAAAACAATAAAACCAATAGCAAAGGTCGAAAGTTGAAAGTCCAAAAAGTGAACTAGCACATACGACGCTTGCAACGCCGATGAAAAAGAAGAGAACGATTAGAAGAAGGAGGCAGCAAAAAATAAGCAAAAGTGATTGAAGAAGGAGATGCAGAAGCAATAGCAGCAGCTTTTACATCCGGAGAAATAGTACGATCCTTATGTAGACGCGTAGATCTTGTAGCTAAACCAGTGTTGGAAAGCTTCATCGTTGCTGGCAAAACGTAACGTAACCTAATAGGATTGCTTCGTTGCAAGTTCGAACAAGAACAGTGACGTATAAACTCAGCAACCTTAGGTCTCATATGAGGCCAGTAGAAGTGACATCGAAGAGCTTCTAAAGTGTGCCTAACACTGCGGTGATCACAATCAGATGTAATGTGGTGATCCTGAATAAGTTGCTTGCGCTGGTCCGATGGTACAACTAACTTCCAAACGCAAGAATCAGAAGAGGCAATGCGTACATGTTTACAAAAAAGATTTTTCACAACACACCAACGAGAGAAACGACGAGGAGAAGCAGTAACTTTAGATATCATACCTAAATACCAAGGATCAGTAGTAGGCCTAATAATCCTAGAAACCGAAAAAAAATTAGGAGGAAGAGAAAGAAGAGAATGAACAGTACGTAAAGGCTTAGCACCTTGAGAACGACAACGAACACAAGTATTCGAACTAGAAGGAGATACAGAAGGAGAAAGTGTAGAAGTATTAAGAGAACAAGTAGCAGGAATAGCAGAAGACACGGAAGTAGAAATCTTACTAGCAAAGACTACAGGTGGCTCTTGAACTTTGTCACCAATCTCTGTTGTCGAGAAGTAGAAATAATCGCGTGAATTAATGTTAGACTCCAAACGCTTGCCTAAAGATATTAACTGAGCGATAGATGTGATCTCAATTAACGCCAAAGGAAGTTGATAGAACGGCGTTAAATTCCGACGAATAACCTTGAGCTGCATTTGCTCTGAGACCGGTTCTGCTAGCTGAAGGAAGAGATATCGCATTGAGGTAACGTAAGTACCAATGGTTTCGTCAGATCCCATTGTACGACTGCGAATAGAATCCATTAAGCGCTCATCATAATCCAAAGGTAAAAACTCCGACTTCAACAAAGCAGCAACATCATTCCACGAACGTAACGAACTTCGATTCGTTCTAAAAACAAGAAGGGCTTTGCCAGATAAAATTTCAAAAGCTGAAAGAAAAAGTTGATGCTGTGAAACACCACGACACAAACACAACTCGTCGATACGAATAAGAAATTCTATAAGTAAAGAAGGATCTTCATCAGAAAAAAAACATTCCAATCCGCCAAGTTAATTTCCGAATCAGAGTCCGATGAAGTAAGAAGTGGTGGTTCTTCATCTGAAGAATACATAACGAAAACAATAAAAATTAAAACAAGAAACTAACCAAAGCAGTCAACCAAAGCAGAAATCTGCTACCACATGTCCGACTAAAACTCAAAATAACAGTAAGTACAAGTAGTATCAATACCAAGCAATTAACTAATAAGCCAAAAAAGTTTAATTGACGTAGTCGAGTTAATCCAAAAATCAAAGCAAAAGTCCGATTAAAAGAAACGCTAGCAAAGTACTAATATAAAGTCAAACTGCAGCACTAAAATCAAAAAAGTAAAAGTTAGTGAAGTAACTCCGACGTCAATTTTTGCAGAAGTAACTAAATAAGCAAGGCAGAGTAAATCAAACCCACGGAAAACTAAGAAAACATAAAAGAATCAATCAAGCTAGAAGAAATTATGATCGCACACACCAAATCGAGAGAAAGTCAACAGTATAAACTACCTATGAATGATAGTAATCCTACGCTAACCATAATTAAAGAAAATAGCAAAAATAATTATAGAGAATGAGAAATTCAATATAAGAAAATCAAGCCCTACGTTGGGCGCCAAAATTTGTTACAAGCTTTAGGTCTTACAAACCTTGCACGGCCAACTCACACAGTCGGAGATAGGGGAGGTGCAAGTGAATTATTATTAAGGGCGCCAGATCATTTCTAATTAACACTTTTGCCTCGATCAAGACAGACGGTCCAAACTTGTAACGAATTTTTAGGTTCGTAATCCTTGTTACTCTGGTGTTCGGGTAACCACAATTAAAAGAAAAAGGTATGTTACCATAAAAGAAAGATTAACAGGTATAAAAACTTTAATTTAGTAACGTAGAAGATTAACAGGAGTGTATTTAATTTCTCAATTTATAAATGCCAGAAGTATCGGCAACACACAATACATAGGTTAAGTCGAAGCGAAGAAACTTTCGTAATAAATATCGTTTGTACACAGCATGCGATACACACAAAATGATTAATGAAATTACCTTAATGGTATTGTAACAGTAAACGTAATTACGGAAATTAACATTAGCCAAAGTTCCGTGAGTGACTTTTCTGACAGCGATAAATTAACTAAATAAACTTACCCACAATCCAGTACCTACTTGGTCGAAGAAAACCTTTTCTCCGGTAGTAGCCTGGAATAGATATTGAATAGCAAATCGATGTCACACAATAACTCACGAAGATAGGAAGCTACAAAATCGTTAATAATAATAAATTAAATGAGATATAAAAACCCGTTGTATCGAATGCTGTTATTTGCGATTACGAACAGGTGGGTGGTAACGCAATCGACTGGTGTATAAGAAATAACATCTCAAAGGTAAATGCTGGTCGAGATTTCGTTTTCGTTGTGGATAATATGCCTTCCAAAATCTTAAGCGTTTGGTAACGGTATTTATCAATAGTATTAATTCTTCATTGTTCTTTTATTGAATCAAACATGTGATCAAAACGTGGCGAAACGGCTATCAAATTAATACAGAAATTACAAAGGAATCCTAATAAACCGGATGCAAATATCTTACCCTGTGCCGAATAGATTACGATAAATTCATAATTAACTTATAATTTCCTGTTCATCACAGTGGATGCACTTAGAATCTCTGGAATTATGTCAAATTACGACACAGACCGTCTCACGTAGTTGACAGCTTCAAAATGAAAATCCGCAACATGTCAGTAACCAAAAAGATCGGCAGAGGGCGTGAAAACCAGAATCTAATTTTAATTCGATATACAGGGTATTACGTTATGAAAATTTCGCAAGTAACAGATGTGCAAAATTTGATATAAGTGGGAAATCAAAATGGTTTATAAAGCAAATAAGATAAATGTTTATGCATTTGAAAATAGTTCGTAAATAAATAAATATTGTTATTAGAAATAAAACTATAAGCCGACCAGGAAACATTAAAAACCTACGGTAAAAACAATTTAAATATATATTTACTTCTGTAGATGCAAACTTTAACAATAAACATTTTAGTTCAAAAAATGTAACTAAAAGTTAAGTGGTGAACTGAACGCCATCAACAAATTGGGTTTGAGGACAAAAAATCCCACCATATTGCAGTTTGGTGTTGTCGCTACTGGATCTCTAGAAGAAAACAAGAAACTAGTTTACCTAATTACATATTAAAGATATATTTATCTATACATCATATTGTAGTGTTACCTTTGTACATCACAATGTTTACATAATGGCAATTAAAAAACAGAATCTGGTATGTACCATACAGAACTGACGATGATGATGATATTAACCAGCACATAACGTGCCACATTATAGTTTTTAAATGAATAACATGCAAAAAAATTAATTTTAGTATCACATTAATTATATAGTAAAACTTAAAATTTGAATCCTATAAAAGTGATACGGAGTTTAGCAAAGCATAGTGACCAATGATTTGCAAAATGATAAAGATGTAAGAAAATCGGTTTCTCTGATAAAGAAGGTAATTTCGATCAAAATAAGGATAGCTGAATGTTTTTAGTTAGTCTTTAACTATGTATATGTAAGGAAAAAAAAGTACATAAGTATCATGACAATATAGTTAAATGATTAATATTGCTTTGTGCAACATTTATGTTGCTATTGACCGTAATAAACTAAAATTTCTTTATAATTATATTGTTCGGAATGAGCAACTGAATGTTTTAATCATCAATAAAAACCATAACAGTTTATGTGCTTATAATCGTCACATAATGCAGACCAATATAGAGCACAATTATTGTTACAAAGACGGCTTTTTAGCTTAGTCTAGCAACTTCGTAACTCCAAATTATATCATTTTCTTTTCATTTTACCGATTGGGCTTAACATAAAATTATTGTAAACAACTTATTTAAAATATTCAATTATAATATTGCTTAGGTGAATGTTTCAATTTATGTCTTATTTAGTCAGGTAATGCAATTTACATAATTTTTAATAATTTTTTATTCTCTTCGACAATTTCATTATTTGGAGATAAAAAAATCGTGCATTAATAGAAAACTGTTTGTTGATTTCATTGGTTCAAAATCGTTCATTAATAGTATCTCTATTGATAAACGACTAACGATTTATTTCTGAAACATTATTTTGTGAAATACTATTTGCAAAACGATTAACGCCGGGAATCTAATATTCCAAACCAACGTGTATGATAAACATTTCTTTTATCTAGATTTGAATTTATCTAATAACGGTTTTTTAAAACACATCATATCCAAATACCTTTAATTTACTAAACATTTTTTTCTATCAAACTATAATTATGTTTTACATAAATTAGCTTGTATTCAACGACAAAGTTAATCATACAACTCTATAATGGTTCTAATCATTTTTTTGGCTAATACATTTAAATTGTATTTCTTCACTCTTGAAGAACGACATATGATTTTTTCAAAGTAGCCATTGATTGCAGATCACCTACGAAAGTTGCTATGTGTGTATTGAGAATTAGCAAGACTGTTGTTAGCTGTAATTCAATTGCATCATCGAAAGTTTGGTATTTTTAACATAATACGTAATCAGGGCGTTTTGCCATACAGACGCTATTGTATTGTTAACAATAAATTGAAAATTTTACTTTGCTAAAAAAATAAATTTGAATCGTAAACAATTTTGTGCAATGGTTTAATAAATTCAAATATGGCTGTACTTTGTGAATGTTTCTCTATTTCGGTTTTAAAATTACTCTTTCACGCACGCATTTTAGTGTTAGAATGAAGTCTATTCTTCAACGATTTTTGGTAACTTTTATTTTCTAAGTTTCACATCCTGATTTCTAATTGCCAACCAATGACAGCAGAAAACTAGGTAAATGTATCAAATATGTCTAGTCAAATATGTATCACCGTTGCAAACACAAAAATTTCCCTGCTGGAAAATAATGGACATTTTAAATTTAATAAATAAAATGTGAATATTGACCGAAATAGAGAAAATAGTATAAAACATTCGTTACAGAAGGCTATTCAAACACATATCCATTCTGCATCCAACCTGAATGCGTGTTTGAATATTTTACCTTCTGCAACTTATATTTTAATATACTATTTTACCTTTCAATCATGTTTTAGTTATTTATTCTCATTACATAAATAGCAACGTTTGTAATAATTTGTAAAACCTCGTTTACGTCCACTTAACGTACGTACCTTAACAAAAAAACCTAGCTGACGAAGATTTCTGTTCACATAGAACGCAAAACGTAGTCTATCGGCACGCGTACTAAACGCCAAACTCTAACCCAGGCTGTAATTTAATTAATTCCTGCAGAAGACATACGATATATTAGTAAATAAAGTAAAAGGTTGCTCAATAATTACTATCAATTTGTACATGAGGTAACAGCAAACACAAAATAAATGTTATAAAAACATTTAATTTATATGGTATTATCATGTTACAAAACTGGTGCACATTCCTTGATTATAGATGAAAAAAATTTTCCATTTCTGACTACCTTGCCAGTAATCATCCCCTAGTCATGTTCTCTCTATGGATTCGTCCATTTCGTTTTTCCAACGGGTAACATTCCGTATTATTTTTAATAAATTGTTAAATATTTGTTTCTGTTTTCATCCATCTTCTGATTTCTTCATTTGTCACTATATCCATTTTGGTTAGGCCGCAGCATTTTCTCCAGTATTTTTCTTATTATGACTCATTCCTCTGCTGCATATGTTTTAATGCTTTGTGTAATAGTTTGATATATAATTTATATTATATTCTAATGCTATTGTTCTATATTAGTGGATGTAATTGTTTGACCAATTCTAGACCGTTTTTTTTGTATTTTTCTTGTAATTTTTTTATCACATTGCTCTTATCTTTAGTTATAACCACTAGGTCGTCAGCAAACCATAGGGTATACAACTAGTCATTTATAATGCGTATTCCAATTCTTTGGCATTTATGTTTCCATACTCTCAATGTATCTTTGAGAAATATTTTAAGTAATGCTGATAAAGTTGGACATTCCTGTCGCAGTCCTTTGCATGTTTTAATATTCGAAATAAACCGATTTCTCACTTGTATATGTACCGTGTTGTTCCTATATAAATTTTGCATTGCTACTGTCGTCATTTCTAATCTTTCTATCATTTTTCATAGTTTATTCTGAGGTACAGTGTCATATGGTTTTTTTAAATCTATAAAAGCAAAGAGGCGTTTTTGTTTTTTTCCTTTTTCTTTTCACACAGTTGTTTTATAGTGTAAATATGATCAATACATAAACTACCTGCCGTGAAACCGACTTGTTTCTCTCCTATTTTGTCGTTTATGTTTACTTCCAGTATTTTTTATTATTTTACCGTATATTTTTGCCACTGTAGACAGGACGCTAATTCTTGGGTAATTTCCACAGTTATAACGTTTTTTTTTCTTTTAAATATAAATGTTACTACTAAGATAAGAATGTCTTCCGAGTTTGGACCGTGTCATTGTTGTAACCAAAGTTGCCAACGTTTTGCAGAACGTTTCTGTACAGAATGATGATGAGACGAAGCACGAAGGTCCGTCGGGCTTACGAGTCACAAGAACGCCAAAAAATGGAAGAGAACCATTACTTTCGATTTTCATAGTAAATTTGATATTTGAGTGTTGATTGTTAAGATGATCAAGAAGCTTAGACAATTTGAGATAACCATGAAACCAAACAATAAACGTGTCGTCAACATACCTAAACCACGCTTTTAATATTAATGATTCCAAAGCAACCGTTTTAAAGCATTTCATAAAAATGTTAGCTACAACAGGTGATAGAGGAGAACCCATAGCAGCACCAGAAACCTGTTCGTAAAGGTGGTTGAGCTCGACCCTGATTGGGTTACGGTTGCTAGGGGGCGTGTTTTTGATAAATGACTAATAACCGGGAACCAAAGAGGGGATAGTTCGAAACCATGATCGCGATTGAAGTTATTGGGGTGTTTGATGATTTCTATGCTTTCTCGGAATTTCCTGTTGAAAAAGAATGGAGATTTGGCAATCAACGAAACATTATCAAAATCTATCTTGTGACCTGTAGTAAAATGATGTTCAGCGACCGCAGACTTGGAAGTATACCTTTTTCTTATACAACGATCATGTACTGAAATGCGAGTAATGACGGAACGACCGGTTTCACCAATGTAAACTAAACCACAAGAACAGGTAATTTGGTATACACCTTGAGATGAAAGTGTAGGAAATTTGTCTTTGGGAGAAGGAAGAATCTGAGAGATTTTGTCTGTCGAGTTGAATATGGGTTTAATACCATTCTTACGAAGGAGTTTCCCTATTTGATCTGTAACCTTGTGAATGTAGGGTAAAAAGGCCAATTTCGGGTTGGATTCGGGAGTAGAAATGTCCTTAGGTAATCGAGTACGTGGATGTAAATGACGATTAATAACTCTATGAATATCTCGCTTTACATAACCATTGTTCACTAAGGTTCTAGTAAGATGACGGAGTTCTGTGTCTAGATTCTCAGGTTGACAAATAGAAAAGACACGATGGACCTGTGCAGAATGATGATGAGACGAAGCATGAAGGTATCTGTCCGTATGGGTGGGTTTGCGATAAACAGAATGGCCTAGAAGTCCGTCGGGCTTACGAGTCACAAGAACGTCAAGAAATGGAAGAGAACCATTACTTTCGATTTCCATAGTAAATTTGATATCTAAGTGTTGATTGTTAAGATGATCAAGAAACTTAGACAATTCAAGATGACCATGAGACCAAACAATAAACGTGTCGTCAACGTATCTAAACCACACTTTAGGTTTTAATATTGATGATTCCAAAGCAACCGTTTCAAAGGATTCCATAAAAAAGTTAGCTACAACAGGTGATAGAGGAGAACCCATAGCAGCACCAGAAACTTGTTCGTAAAACTTATTATCAAATTGGAAGTAAGTAGAGGATAGACACCTATCAATAAGAGGAACCAAACTCAAGTCCTTGCCATGTTGAAACAGAATAGGAATAAGAACTTTAGTAAAAAGTGAAGTGACATCAAAGCTCACGAGAAGATCTTAGGATTCAGGTTTTATAGTTTCTACACGTTAAATAAAATGCTGAAAGTTAAAGATGTGAGAAGAGGTTTTACCTGTAAACTCGCAAAGAATGTTGGATAAGAACTTGGCTAGCTTGTAGGTAAGAGATTGGATAGTACGGACGATAGGTCGAACGGGAATATCTTGTTTGTGAAGTCCGTATAGACGAGGTAGTTTAGAATCTGAAGGGGTAAGTTGACGTTTAGTTTCAAGAGGTACATTGGAAGATTTAATGGTTTGGCTGACCTCACGTTCAATCCTCGAAGTGGGATTGTGAGTTAGAAGAGCGTAAGTTTCCTCAGACAAAATGGAATGGATTTTCGCAATGTAATCAATTTGATTCACAGTAGCGTTGCCTTTGTCGGCTGGAAGAACAATAATATCAGAGTTCTTACGAAGACTTTTTAAAGCTGACCCTTCTGACTTAGAAATGTTGGATTTAAGAATTTTAGATGATTCAAGAATTTTGTTAGTGGTAATACGAATGGGATCTGAGATGTGGCGAGGAAGATGTCTTATAGAAGACTCAACAGCACATAAAATATCTTCTTTAGGAATACGTTTGGGAGCAACCGCAAAATTCAAACCCTCATGATGCAAAATCCAAATTACATTATTAAACTTCGGCGTTCACATTTGGGTTTTGTCAACTGTACATCTGTTTAATAATGCCTCATAGACAACATGTTTAAATAATTCTTTATTATTGTTATAAAGAACTGTCAATAAACTACAATTTTATAAAATTAATTACATGTTTAAAAATGCATTATATTTTATTGTTTTTTTCAGATATATCTGATATACATTTTTCATATAAAATAATAGAACTTAACAAGGCGAAAACTTATCTTAATCAGAAAATTTCTGGTCCCAACAGTTTCACTGGACTACTAGTTATATTATATCGTTTATCTTGTTAACTACAATAACTAATTTGTACTATAATAATAATTATAGATTTTCTTACATATTTTAAAACGTATTTACTTATTATAGATGCAATTGTAAACTAGACATTTTCGTATTGTAAAAATTATAATTCTAGTTTTAAAGAATGTATTTTTGTTTTGGTCTAGTACTTGTTCGGAAGTATTATTCTTGAATAAATTATTACTTAAAAAATGTATTGTAATTTAAAAGTTTACAAAACATTAATTTTATTTAACATTTTAGAATATACTTTGCATACAGAGGTTGTGGTATATTATTACATTTTTGTAATTAGCTTAAATACTTTAAATATACACTATTTTTGTTGTAATATATTTACTTTATTAAAGGTAAAAAATTTTAATGTTGATTTTCATATGTAATATTGGTGTTTTTTATTTTTCTTGAGAAATATAGATGCAAAAATCTACGTTACATAAGGGCAAATTTAAATAAAATTGTGTTAACGATGCTATGAAGTATAAATAAATTTTAATCTATTTGGTACAGTTGTGTTATCCGCATTCTACCTATGCAACGAGAAGAAAACTGGTCACACATACGGACTTGAAATTTTATTAAATTAACTTTTACTGTTACCTCACATGCAAATAAATTTGAATTAAAAATTTAAGTTTTTTTAAATAAAATCTGTTTAATAGATTATTTAATATAATAAATACTAATTAATACGTAATGATTTTTTCATAATCCGATAATGATTGTTTCTTTTAAATATACCCTAAATGCAACTATATTTATTATTAATGCTTCAATATGTTTATTTTTACAAGGTTAAAAATTAAAGATTTGGTGTCAAGTATTCTGTTTTGTAAATTACATGATTTCTATTTTCTCATATGTAACATTAATACTATACAATTAACGTAACAATAAAATAATAAATTTGTACTTTATAGTTTAAAACACAGTGTTTTTGTTTGTGCTTAAGTTTTAAAACTTGTTTTATAGTTCTCGCAATTTAACTTTGGATGCACGTCATTAATGACGTAAAATTCATACCACCCTATTTATAGCAAAAAATAAATAAATACCAAATTGTCTTATGGAATTTTTTTTTGTCGCGTTGTTGGTGTGCTTACTAAAGTTGCAGCGTTGTTGGCATCTGTCAAATTTAATTTGTGTTTTTTACGTCAAAGTAATATGTCAAAGTGCTCATTGTTTTTTATAATTATTTTTGATACAAAACTGTACTAGAACTTGAACTAGATAATGGTGGTCCATTGATATCAGTAAATGCTGTGCGAGAGGTACCCTTTTACATAATATTTAAATTGTGGTAATACATACATATATTCTACAATTATTTCTGTATGTACAGCGGTTGCTAACAACGAGGTTCTTAGATCTCCTCAAAACGTAAGCGTAGTACACCTGTTACGAATGTAGAAACATTTAATGAAAACGTAATTCGCAATGTAATATTAAGAATGTACGAAAAGAGTAAGTTTACATGATAATACCGACAACATGGTTGAATAACTACGTCACTGACGTTAATGACGTGCATCGAAAGTAAAATTGCGGGGACTATAGCTTTAATTATTTAACGATCAAATAATAATTTGTAAAAAAAACATTATATTATATCAAATTAAATATTTTTTTAATAGTAATAGATAGTATAAAAGACAATTTTTAACTACTTATTTTATGTAAAAAATAAAATGTTTTAATATTGTGTGTATTACAAAACTATAAAAGATAATCTAAATATTTTATATATGGTTTTTATCCAATTGCGCGATATAAAAATGTTATTATTCTACACGTTTGGTTTGAATAAAGAGGCGGATTAACACTAAATTTTTTGTGTGAATAAAAACGTTACTGGTCCAGGTAAGTCTTGTTTTTTGATATATTTAAAAAAACAGTCTAATTTGTGTACAGCCCATGTGAAATTTTCCAAATTGCCCACATGCCCAATGATCAGTCCGCCCCTGGTAGAATAATGTAACATACAACAATATCTATAAATTCGATTAGAGTTGACCGTTGGCAAGATATGCGTCACTGTCAGTACTTCTGTCATTTAGGATAGTGTCGGAAACAATAAAGAGGTTATATGTATTGAGTTTTATTAAGTACTGTGCAGTAAGTAGTAAAACGCACGTAAACTGACAAAGGATAAATATTATAATAATAAATAATATTAAGAAACTAAAAATAACAAATAAAAGTTATTCCTGGCAGTTGCAGTTGTCTGTACAATTATTAAAAACTTTAATATTAACTGTGCATAAGTCTGTTACATTAATATATACGAAGCTTGTTCAATTGCAAACTATCTTTGGTCCAGAAAAAAATTATTGGCAAATATATTTACAAATAATTACCACTACAATTAAGACACATATCCCATTGTTTTACCAACCAATGTATACCCTGCTTAAAGAACTCTTGTAGTTGCTGCTCGAAAAATTCTTTTACGGCATTTTGTACTTCTTTGTTCGACTGAAAACAATTACTTTTAACGTCTTTTTTAGTGGCTCAAAGATGCTCTAATACCCACCATTTTTTTCACATGTCACATTCCTGTCTGTTAATGCAGTACGCAATGCACCTGGTCGTGGGTTATCATTCGTACCTCCTCTCTTCCACTCTTAGATTTTCTACACCATTCTTTGACAGTTGGATGTGCAAAACATGGGTTTCCATATACTGTTTGCGTTCGCGTATAAGTTTGCTATGGTTGCAACCCTTCAGCACACAAAGATTGAATGACCGCACGGTGACTATATTTGGACGGACAACAAACGCCATTTTAAAGTCACAATACTCAAAATCGCTATCAAATACTAATAATAGGAACTAAACAGTGTGACGTTTACAAACACAACTAACATTGCAAAACGTCAGTTGAGAGGTTACAATTGTTTCCAAAGCTAACCTGACCAAAGATAGGTTTCAATTGAACAAGCCTCGTATATATAAAAAGCCATGATTTGTAAAACAATAGTATTCTCGTTATGAGTATGAGTTATATTTGTGATGTTTTGTACATCGTATGTTTGAGGAAAATTGGTCGTTACAGCAGCACTGGAAGTTAACGTAGTTGTTGTAAACATTTCAGCTACTTTTTTTTACTCAAAGAAGTTTCAATGCAACCTTTTGCTACAGCTAAGCTTTTCCACCTAGCATGCTCTTTTATTGTAATCAAGTCACTTCCTTTGTTAGCCAACTGAGTTGCACTAGAACGTCTGAAAAAGTGTCTATTGTATAGCTCTGGGTTCTCTAATTTTAAGAAAAAAAGCATTTTTTTGGCACTTTACTAATCGTGTTTATACCAATTGAATTTGATACACATAGTCCATTACGATATGTTCAGAAGAAACGTTGGGACTGCACTAGGACAAAGCTTGCTGTATTTTTAATTAAAATTTATCCAATGCAATTCAAAAATTACGAACAATCTATTTGTATTTGTTTTAGTGTAAAAAAGAGTTAATTATTGTTTTTTGATATTGAATATTATTTATCAATATCTTTATTAATTTGTCACAACGTTAAGCACCAATGTAACCCATTATAACAATAACCTAAATAAAAGTAATGCATTTTATTGTGATATAATGGACCCTGCTAAATACATTGCAATATACCTAGTTACCTTAAAAGCAAGATAATGTACATCATCAACACTATTAATAAATCGGTTTATCTCAATTAATTCTAATACTTTAACTTTCTTCGTTTGATAGCCATGGGGCTTTCGCTTGAGTAACCCTTGCAACTTCACAAATTTGGAAATATCAATATCTCTGCTCTGCTCAGACATGATCTTAGTCTATATGTTATAGTAGAATTCAGGTTCCCAAGAATTGCATTTTTAATACAATTTGTTATTCTGGATAATTCCCATGTTGTCGTTATCACCCATACTGAGTTTTTGTCACACGTCGCAGTGGACATCGTTAGAGCCCACAACAAACTGATTGCTTGCGCCGTAAAGTATTGCTTTTATAGACCGGCTCCGATCAATAAAACTGGTTTTCAAATCTCCGGTAAAAGAGAACTGGAATCTCAGTTAATATTAAAAGGATTTTCAATTATTTAAATAGATTCTCTAGTTTTTCGCTAATAGTAATTAGAAACATTAACCAAAATCTTTGTGTTTTTAAACATAATTTGCTGACCCGTTTCTGGCAAGTGTTCCGCCACCGCTGACTTTGAAGATTGTTTAAAACGACTACATTTTTAATATTCGTTAAGGCTTCTCCGAACAGACAGTAGGCAACACATTTTGCAAATAAAAAAGTTGACAACTTTTGACACAGATTACAGCGGTAATAGTTAATACAAAAAAATTCTAAGTTTAGAGTTAGATGCAGTGTATTAATAAAATTTGACGGTAGCATTTATATATTTCATTAAACAAAATTAATGTCCATAAAAATACTGGTTTTGCATAATTTTATTATTCCTTCAGAAACCGCTACTTCAAAAATCAAATGTTCCCAACAAATTGTACATTCTTTAGAAATAAAATTCTGTTTTCAGAAAAATTCTAATCATTGGTTTGACAGTATATGTGACAAAAGTTTTTTTAAGTCTGTAATTTTATTAGAGTTTTTTAAAGTAATTTTTTCATCTCGATATTTGCAGTACGTTATTTATCTAAATATCCACTTTTCCAGGAACTTTTAATCTCAATTAACGCATTTTAGCAATCAGCTCATCTGGTGAGCAAGCTAAAAATGGATTTACTGTGTCTATTATTAAACCAGCCTTTTCCACAACAACTGAATATTGTACTTGGAATAATTTAACAGCCGCATCTTCATTATTTAAACCAAATTTTGTGTAAATACTACCCCTGAAAGTACTATACCGAGTGTTCACTCTCAAAGTCGAACATAGGCAATTAACAGGTATATTCAATTTTTAAGTAGTTTTTTAGCATTAGTTCTATAATAAAACGGCAAGCAAGTATAAAAATGTTTTTTATTAAAAATTCAAAAAGTAATAGTACCAAAACAATAAATTATATTAAATAATGCCCCGTTTTCAGCTAAGCAATATTCTAGTCTATTGTAGAAACAATTTCTAACGTTAGCCCACTGCCTGTCAGTAATTGAGTGAAGTAAGTAAACTATTGCATTTCTCAAAAAATTAATATATGGACTGAGATTTCTAATAATAATATTGTCGGCACTTTTGAAATTGCAGAAAATTTAAATCCAGGAAAATTGAGTTCTGATGGAAATATTAACCTTAAGGTTTTTCCAATATCGCGTGTTTTGAACATTTGGTTCATTATTTAAATTTAAAAGAACACTGCTTTGTGAATCACGCTGACGACAAAAATAACCGATCACTATTCGCGCGCTTTTGCGTCTTCGTCCACAGTAAATATCTCTTAATGGCATTGTGGCTTATAAGGATGATATGTATGTGCTTTTATATTATTCCATACTCGCGACTTGCATAAACCAATTTACAATTAGTCGATTTCATGTGATATAGTTGTTATTTCATAATATTTTATTTTATTCAAAATATTATTACATACTAACTCTCTGTTCCAACTCTTGCAAAATATTTGCACATCTTTTAAATTTTTGTACATATTTTTTAATAGTACTGACATGTGGTATTGTACTATTAAAAGTAACGCCAAATCTGGAATTCTTCTGAAACTTGCCGTCATAAAAGGTTTTCACCATAAAAACCATTTCTTCGTTAGCATAATTATTCATTATTACGTAAATAAACTTGAATACGCGGTTTAACGTCAAAAGCAGTACAACAAACATTTGCTGTCAAATTAAAAAAATCAAGGTTAATACTATTTAAAAATTGTCATACTTTACAATACTGTTTTAAAATAATTATTTGCACTGTTAGGCTTGTCAGTAGTCTTATTTGAATCGCAATAATTTTCTCTTTTTATGTATCCTATTGCATTCTGTCTAAGTTAAATTGGCGAGCAACAATTAGCAAAAAGGTTCAATACCACGTTAGATTCCTATGTTCGACTTTGAGAACGAACTCCCGGTATAATAATGCTTCTACAGTCTTTACCGTGGATGTAGTTTTTTTTAAATTG
Source organism: Aquatica leii (assembly GCA_035610365.1). NCBI lineage: Eukaryota > Metazoa > Arthropoda > Insecta > Coleoptera > Lampyridae > Aquatica > Aquatica leii. Next base: position 57,742,286 of record CM069432.1, read on the forward strand.
CAAATTTGACCAAAATTTGACAATGTGATTCATTTCTTCCTTTCCGTTATCCATATATCACTTTGTAAATGTAAAATTGTTTTAAAGTGTATTTGATCTTGATCGAAATTTTTTAGTTTTTCTAAGACATTTTTCTTTAACTTTTTGTACAATGGTAGTTCAAGGTTAGGTATTATGTTTGCATCCGGATCGTAATTATCATCCGTTTTAGCAAAATGTTTATAAAAAACTATAATAATGTTTAGGTAAATAAGAAATCGTGTTTTAGAGAAAGTGTGAACTTACTTTTTGTGACGTTAACTAAACTAATCTTTTTTTAAAAATATACTTTTGTGTGGTACCCAGGCTCATTCCTTAAAAGAAGCTTGATGAATTGCAATCACGAATCCTCCTTTAGTATTTTAAGATAATGCAGTCGCTTTGCACTGAGCTTCGTAATAATTTTTTAGACAATAATTTATTTCTTTTTCAACTACAAACTTTGCAACGATAGAATTGAATTATCTAATTTGTTTGGAGGAATAAAATTACAGCCGTTGTTTGAAATTTTTTTAAATTAGTATATGATGACATGTTGAATTTACGTTTTGCACTATTAGTGCTTTTTCAAAAATCTGTAAAAATAAATATTATTCTTAAGAGGATTACTTTTATTAAAGATATGTCGATGATATTTTAATTATACTACAGTACTACTAATGTTCTTCAAACGTTTAACAATATTTATCCATTATAAAAATTTACTCATGAAATAGAGAAAAACAATATAATCAATTTTTTAGATTTAACTATACTGCATAATACTGATGGTATTATTGATACCAATGGGTATAAAAAAAATTAAAACAGATAGATACATAAATAATAATTCAAGCACACCTATTTCTTATAAAAAATCAATAATAATAGTTTAGTAGATCGTGCTATAAAATTATCTTGAAAACAGTTTCATCATAATAATATTAATATTGTTAAAAACATACTAATTAATAACAACTACCCAATTAATTAGACAAAAAAATCCATTCACGTTTAAAAAAAATCAAACATCTTAATTCCATCAAAGAACATCCCATAGAAACAGCAATTAACTTACAACCTAACTGTTTAGGAAATGAATTTAGTAATAATCTAACTCAAAATTTTATATTTGTTTACCATATGTCGAAAAAGTATCCAAAAAATAAAAAAAAACTCCTGAATAATTAGAATTTTACAAATTTACAAATATTTACAAAATTAAAAGATCCGATTCCTTTACTTTATTAATCTAATGTTATTTGTAATATATCATGTTTATCTTCTTCTAACGTTTACATTAGACAAACTAAACAATTACTAAAAAAACGTAAGCGACCACATAAAAATTCTGTAAAAAATTATTACGTATCTCAAACCAATAACAAAACGGCATTAGTAAAACATTCATTTTACAAAAACCATGTTTTCAACTCCAATAATCCAAAAATCCTACATAATGAATCAAGTTTAAACAATAGACTTTTTTTATAAATGTTTGAAATTAAAAAAAGTTCAATTAATTACCGTACCGACATTATAAATTTAAATCAAATTTACTGCAATATCATTAACATATAAAACACAAAAAAAATTATTGAAACACAAATAAAGTATCAATTTCAACATAGTTAACTTTATACGTTCACGTACCCGATAGCTCCTTAAAAGAATTCAACCTGTATAATAGACATTCATGTTAAAAAAAGTTTAATACATTTAATTTAAAATGTTAATTTAATTTAATGGACGGAGGTGAAAAATTCTTTCCTTAATAATTAATCACTAATTAATGATCACAAAAAAATTTGGTAAGTCGTTATTGCAGTTATGCAGTTTCATTTGTGTCCATTTTAACAATCATCAAACAAAAAAAAATTTGAAAATAACGAAATGTAGTTTTAAATTTCATAATTTAACCTGAATATTTAATATCATCTGAATAATAATATAAATTTATCTTTACAGAATTCTGGAAAAGCACTAGTAATGTAAACGTAAATTCAACATGTCATCATATACTAATTTAAAAAAAAAAATTAACCAATGGCTGTAATTTTATTCCTCCAAACAAATTAGATAACAATATATAAACCAACAGCATTTATTTTTTAATCAATAGAATTAAACGTGTGTGTAGCGTTCGTGTCTACGTCATACATCAAACTGGAAACATGATTTGTCAACTCCCTATTTGTTTCCATTATGTTAATAAAAAGGCGAGAAAACATTAGAATAAGAATTAAATTTTCCCAAAAACAAATTTACAATAAAATCACGAATAATGCAAATAGAATAAACGCTTACCTCTCCTTGTTTACTTCCTCGGTAATAATAGTTTTCACAATCTGTGTGATCACCAAATATGTGTTTTGGACCGATGCTTATATCTTTTTTTAATAATATGCATTGATTTTTTTGCGTTGCATTATTCTTTCTATAATGAATTGTTTTTTTATAGCATTCCTTCTTAGAACGTCGCCGTTGAATAATTTTTTTGGCAGTGCCATAAGAAATTTTACATCTTTACTTAATTCTATTAAGTTATTGAGATAATTTCACTATACACTGCTGCTGCGATTAACTTTCTGTACACGTTACTATCTCCATCACCAAACAGTTTTCCATAAATCAAATTATGCGTTTTTAGAGATTTAGAAAACTCATCTACTATAATAGCAGCGTTCGTCCTCGTAGAACTACCATTCCTATTCTTAAAACATTGATGTATTTTTTTACTCCTTTGTATACAGACAACAATATTTGTTTTTTACACCCACGTATAGTATCTTTTATGCATGCCTACAACAATAACAATTAGAAAGCGTTAGTTTTTTAGAATACTGTTGTACTTACAACACCCAATAATGCATTATAGTTTGTTCTATAGGATTTCTTACTCTATGCTCCATCAACAATTACAGAAATAATTGGTGTACCGTCAGTCGTGACGTCAGCAGCTTCGATTGCTATTTTTGCTGCTTCTTTGCCAGCAAGAATCGTGTCTTTTTGTAGTTCTTCGTCTATCGTATTTGTTAACTTCGAGTAATATTTTGCAAACGTTTTGTCAAACATTCCGGGAATGTTTTCTGCAGCAAACGGATTACTTATATGGGTGTGTCTTATACCATTAGCTACGGATCCTAATACAACAGCTAGATTTACATTATTGGATTTTTCTGTTCGAATTGTTTCAACGATATTGCAAACTAAACACCAAAACGATATTACACTGAGCAAACCTTCCCTTTTCTCAAAAAATAAACATCCAAATCTTTGGTGGTTCAAAGATTTCAATTCATTTAAAAAATACTCTAAATCAATTATTCTTTGCCCACGCTTAAGAGGTTTTATATTGTCTTCATTACGGTTTATCTCTAAATCATAAAAAAGCTGGTTGCAACTTTCATCAACAGTCGTACATTTCTTATTCTTCTCTATTGCGGTTTTCACTTTACTAATCTTTGTAGATACTGTATTATTGAAATTCTGTACATAAAATAGCGAATATATGTTCTAGAAAATTACAAAATAGTTATAACCTTCAACCAAATTCGTTATTCAGTACCTGTTTTTACTTTATTAATTGGAATCTCGTTGTTTAAAACATTATAAACAATTTATGTATTTATCTCCTACAACCAAATAATAGAACTACCTAATAACTATATTTAGTAAAATATATTTGTATGGTACTTACCTATATGCAGCGATTTTTGCTTTTACTTTCGTACTTGCTCGTTTTCTTGATAAACGTAATTTTGCCTTTGTCATGTTTACAACCGATCGTCAAAAAAAAGAACGCAGTAGTAATAATATGTACCACAACGTCACTAACACACCAACGCGAAAGCTATTACTTTATAGATAAATAAGTTCTTTATTTAACCTGCATTTACCTATTACATTGTAATAATTTTGCATTATTCTTATTTGTTTACATACACTTCACTAATTACCCATTTACATACCCCTATATTAATCTTGTATTTAAAAAGACACCCGGTCGGCTACATTATTACACTGCATATTTTACTAGTCTAATGGGTAAGTAGTAATTGAAAGTATATTTGAATTTTTTTTCTCAAATCATTTACATCTTGTTGAAAAAACATTAAATTCAAATTGTAATTTTTGATAACATTTTTATTATATGTTTTGTTAGAGAGAAAACCAACACCTAAATCACATAAAAATTGTTCGTAATAGCATTCTTTTGTATAAAAGTTTAGTAACAATAAGCCGCTTTACAATCGGATCAACGAACTAACTGGACAGTGTGCATGTAAGTATAAGAATTGTTGGCTGAGTAACTATTTTATAAAACTGGAAATTTTTAGCTCTCCGTAGGAGTCTTAATACGAATTCCCACCTTTCTACCCGTTTCTCCTATATATGCTCGTCCGTAAGAGGAAAGAATATAGCATCAATCAAAATAATAAAAACCTTAAAAAATTTGAAAACGGAATTGTTCGAGATCATCCCTTAACTAAAAAAGTTAACTGAATTTATTATACTTACATACAGCGTTATTTGGGTATTTAACAGTTGTTGCAATTTTTTTTACATAGTGCTATTTCTAATCCTAACGTAAGTGTAATCAAAACAACAAAATTTTAATTTGCGGCAATAGCACTGCTGAAAGGAACTTTTCAGAGTTTAAAAATGTATAGCTGATAACAGGCGCAAATTTATTTTTGAAAATTTGTTGCATCATGTAATGAAGTGTAACAATACCTTAAAAATTTTGTAAATCATAAGATAATTAAGTAATTAAGAATTAGAAACAATTATGTGTTTTCACATCTTTAATTAAACCTGTTTTCTAATCTTTAATTAAATAAAACAGTTTTTAAAGTGAATATTTAACTGGATACCTTTGATGATTTAAACATCATCAAATCATTTATAAAGAGATAATTCGTTTTAAAGATATTTGAAAATTGTGTAAAAATGTAACTATTATTTCTACATTTCAATTACCAACAGTTTTACTGTTCACTTACTAATTGATCAATGTGAACGTGCGTCACTGTTAGTAATAGCTATATGTACGAGCATTTCATATAAATTAGTTTTTTAATTTTAGTTGATCGTTTAAGGTTGAATCAACTTTCCAGTGCATTTAATTTTCAGATCGTTACACCTAAGACAAATGATGAAACGTGGTTAAAATTTCTTGTTTTACTTTTTTATGCATACTGATATGCAGAGTGATAATTATTTGATGTTGTATAAAAAACAGAAAATTAAAGGTAGGTTGGTCATTAATATTTATAAAGTAAAATGTATATTTAGAAACGTAGTCGTGAGTGATTGCACGATAATATAGTATTTGTTGTTTTTACGCCATTTTGTACATGTTGGTTTATATATATATAATTTTATATTAAGACAGAACGATTACACATTGAATTAAACTAATTGTTATTTTTCATATATTGTTTATGTACATACATAATGTTAATTAATTAATTACTTTATTGCATATTTATGTTTTATTTATTACATTATAAAACTCTCGTTATAGCAAAAAGGCAATTTTGGTATATACGAGTTAATGAATGCTGCGGTAAAACCTCTAAACAACACAGTTCGCGCTTGTATTATTTAATTTGAAAAATCATTTTATATTTTACTCTGACTATTTAAAACAAAATAATTATTTATTTAAGTCAGCTTTTAGAAAATATGAATATTATTTAAAAGCAAAATTGTTCACTTCATTCTACTTCACACAATATATTAAACACCAAAAAAATAACTAAAATTTTGCGAATTAAAAAAATTTTACAATAATAAATGTGCTGTGAATGAAAATTTTGTAAATTATGTAATTTGCATGCAAATGGGAAAACAAAACATACATACGATCTGAAAGAAATATTAAATAAAATAAAAATGTTTACCTATAAATCCCATTGCTTAATAAACACGCCAGATTTTACCTACTTTATTATTTTCAATTACCAAGCTTTAAAAAATGTAAAATTTGTAATTTTTTTATGAAAAACTATGCAATACAATTTTGTTTATTATTTGTATTTTTATAACTATTAGAAAACAAAGATATTATACTTTAACCTTTTAACATTTAACTGAAAAGTTTACTTAAAATAAATAATAATCATTTTGAACTTCATTTGGATTAGGAGCGTGTTAATCTTGTAACTGAAGTTGCAAACGTTTCGCCTATTTTTATTATGGGTTTTATTTGCACGTGAAAAAAATCGACGAATTCCAACAAGCAACTAAAGTAAATTGATTAATTTGAAGAACCAACCGACAGTCTAACAAAGAACTACTAGAGACTTAGGTAATGAACTTGTGAACCAATCTAATAGTTTAGAAGTTTATGGTTACATTTTTGGTTGATTATTTAAAGTTTATTGAGATGCAGTACACACGGAGAAAGATTATTTCGGCATAAGTCGATTTCGCGTTTTAGCAGTGATGCCAATTCGATTTTTATGAGAGAATAAAATGCGCAAATCACTAAATTAAACAGTTTAGCGGCGACACCACTAGTATCATCTGATTGCCAGCTTAGAAAATTTACAATTAGATAAATGCCCACCTAACTTTGGGACAATGCTTTTCTGTGCGTACTGTATTAAAAATATTTTCTTGACAAATATAATAAAACTTTTCATTGGTTTGCACAATTGTGTTCATTTTTGTATAAACTTTTCAAATAAAAAAAACATTAAAAAAACATTAAATGATGTTTTAGTAATAATATGAAAAAAGAATAAATATTTATATAAATAATTTGAGAAGCTAATGGTAAATATAGAATCCATAAAACAATTATCACGGAATAAAATTGCAGTCGCCGTTATAACAAATACTCTAAAACAAGACATAAGCGACTCCAGCACGAGTGAAATAAATTCGAGAAGCCACTTAACGTGCACGCTGTAAATTTTGTCTATTTAGTTGTGACAACAAAACTGCTATTATATGTTCTAATAGTAAAAACAAAATAAACGTGTTAGCCTCATCCACATAAACTCACGGAAGAAGAGATAATTAGCTAATTAATTTCTTTCCTTTTTAAAACAACGCTTCATAAACACGTGAATCGTCACAACTAAATTAAAGGTTATAATAGTTCATATCAATATAAACGTAAGAAATGTAAATAAAAGAATTCACAGATATCGCAAATTTTGCAATTATCGGAAGGTGTTAAAAACAAACACAATATTACCCTCGTGATATAATGAACAAGGTTTATTACAATTTTCAAAATAAGAATGCGTACATAAATAATAAAAAAATAAAAAACAAATAACTAGTATCCTAGGTACATATTAAACGAGAATAGAATTCACCAATTGTTTGTAGTTAACATTGCTGGAAGATAATGAATCAGCAACACCAATGACTTACAGAAAATTTTTTGTGATAACAAATTATGAGCGACACCGTAAATTATAAACAATTGCTGCGCGCTGATAAAACATAGCTTCCAGTGACATATCTAAAGAGAAACTCGATCGCGTTATCTTAAATCCATGCACTTGAACAAACATCATGGCATGTAAATAGGCCGGCGTCACTAATTTTTTCCATTTTTGTAGTTCAATTTGTTTGCCCTTGATTTCGCAAAGAGGAACGGAAATTGTGCTTGGTATTGAATTAGTATTAAAAACTCTAAATCCAAACACTCCCGGCTGTTGTTTCCCATTTATAGCTTTAGTAGTATGAAATCGTTTAGTGCGAAATGATTGCAAACTGGATGGTACATATTTTATAGAAAATTTTTCTAGTGAAGCACAAAAATGAGTATTTGGGCTGTGTTGGTAACGCTTAGGTTCTCTTTTTCAAGTGATGTACGGTAAGAAACACAAACAAAATCTCAAAACATCAAACTTTAGTTGACAAAAAATATTTTCAAGGCAAAAAGTGACCTTTGCAAAGTTCAAATAATAATATTGCGCTCACAAGCATGTTATGCGAGGAAAGGTCGAAAAATTGAGAGTCACGCCCACTGACTGTCATTTTCTGCTGGCTTATATACGATTGAGAGCATTCGGATAAATGTCAAATTTTCTCTAGAAACAATCAATTTTAGAGCCATAGTGGAACTTTCAGAAATTTAGCCAGACTTTGATTGAATACGCTTGGATTAAATAAATAATTCACTGATTAAATATACAATTTATATCGCCTGATTCCTGACAATTGTTGCACACACATCAGAATGTACTTGCAATAAAAACATTTCACGACGCGAAATAATCGACATGCGTTTTTATTTAATTCTCTAGGTGTTCTTAGCGTCATCTTTTGGCGTAGAAAAAGTAAAACTAATCTTATAAGCGACTTGTCAATTGCCAAAACAAAGAAACGAAATAATAAATTTACTCTCTACGTTTACAACAAAAAAAAGAAAACAAAAAATCTCGTTTAAGCAATAAAATTAAATTCAAATAAACTTTCTCAATTTTTTCGCATTAGACAGTATCACAGTTCATCGCATCTTTCGTACAATAATCAAATAAAAAACGCATATCCAAATAAATTTAACTAATTTGTGACTTTTTTATATGGCGCCTAATCCTCAAACTGAAAATCACGTATTGCGATTTGTTGACTGGACGCAGGATGGCAACCACGTAACAATTTGTCACTAACTAATAACTTTATACCAAACGTACACTCAAAGAAAAAAAAATAAATGTACGTGAAAGAAACTAGCCCGCCAGTAACTCTTCTTTCGCGAGTACAAAAAAAACACCATCCGTCAATAGGTTTCGAATAAGTGAAAAAAACCAGCGCGTAAATAATTTTTTCAAGTAGGTAAAAAAACAGTACGTAAATTAACTCCCTTGCACGAGTACGTTGGAAAAAAAACAGCCCGATAGTAACATATTTTTTGCGAGTAAGTGAAAAGAAGAACTCCCGTATGCAACTTTCTTTGTTTTGCACCGCGTCAGGGTTTTTAGAAAGTTCGTTTAAATCTCTCTTCCTTCTTTGTGCGTAATTTTAACTGTATTTTCTAAAACGCTTTTTTCTGATTGGTTTGCGAACCCTCTCAATACCAAATCTGCTAATTGGCTTTTGCTTTTTTTACTCAATTTGTTAAAAGCGGCGTTATGCTTCTTTCTACCCTTAAGACGTTTTGTCTGGGCAGCGTTGCGTGTTTCAAATAGAATAAAAATTTGCCGATTGTACAATTTATTCTCCTATTAATATTAAACTGACTATAAAAAAGCATTAAAGAGATGAAGTTTAACTTTACATGAATCTTTTCTATAGTTTTAACAGATTTATAGCGCTAATAATCTTTACAATTGTTTGACTGTTGGTACAATTTCAACATTCAAAATATACTCAAATATTATTTTACATACATTTGTCCGATGTTGATAACTTTACAATGAAACCGTTTGTGACTTAAACTAGTAATTACAGAAAATAGTATTTATTATAAAAGTTTATAACTCAGGTTTATTAAATTATTTCGTTTACGCATTTTAAAATTTGAACATAAATTAACGGTTTAGTAGCACATGTGAGCAGTTTTGTCAGTGTCGTAATATTACACCAGGCATCTGGAGTTGTTTGTCTTGTAAATTATGCTTACATCAATATCTCTACAATTTTTGTATTGAAATGATTTGCTTAATAACTTAAAATAACCAATAAACTACTACCCTAAAACGGTGCAAGACAGAGGAAAGTTGCACATAAACATTTTTAAAGAGGACAAAATTTACTATAAAAAAGTCTGCCGAAGGGTACAATTACCTTCAATAGTTTAGAAGATACAAGTGTGCAAAGTTGCACGAAAATATCTCATATTACATTAAAATTCTGCAACTCTTAAACCATTATATACAATTATACACTCCTGCGAATTTTTTTGTAGTAAATTTTGTGTTCAATAAATTGTTTATGTGGAATTTTTATCTATATTGTACCGTTTTTGGAGCGTACAAGGCGGAAGCTCGCGTAGGTCTAATGCTGCAATTACTATAATTATTTTTTATCACTGCTGAGTGAAATTAAGACTTATTACATTTTCAAAAAAAAACAAATCATAAGGAATATCTTGTTTAATAATAATCAACATTGCATTCAAAAAATACTTAAAATGAAGTGAAACTGAGCACCACCGCAAGTTCCAGGTTTATTTCATCTGAGCGTTTCATCGTTTCGTTATATAAACCTTCAAATCATGCATCTTATAAATGTTTTTAACACTAAAATATACACTGAACCAAAAAGGTACATAACTACAATGAAAAAGTTCATTGGGTCGATGAATACTAACATCAAAAATTAGCCTAGGATTGCTTACATTGGCGCAATGAATAGACGTTCATTATCCCAAAGAGCAGTAGTTCATTGCATTAATGTTTCTAGTTTATTGAGATGATGGATGAGAACATTAATTTCAAACCTAGTTTCATTAGCTCAGTCAAAAACCGTTCATTGTCGCAATAAACAGGCGTTAATTGAGGCAAAGAGTAGTCATTGCTTCAAAGAATATATTCATTGTGTCAATGAACGTAGTTCATTGAACTGATGAATTAATTATTCATTGATTTAATGAATAATTCATTGTGTCAACGAACAGTGTGCATTGAATTACCGAATATATTCATTACCTCAATGAACCCACACATCGTAATAATGATAAATTAGGGTCTCTACAGACAAGGTGTTTTCAAAATATCTACAGAAATTTTTAGAGATGATAATACTGAATACTGTCATCTTTTAAAAAGTTTGGTATTTCGAGATATTTGCAGTAATTGGATAGGATGCATATTTAAAAAAAAAGACAACTAAAAAGATAGAATTTATTCAGAACATAAGTATTCTGATAATACTTTGACCTTTGAATGGACATTCGAGCGTTCAAATTTATAAAAGAATGTTTCTAGAAAATTATAAAACATTTCTGATTCCGTAGGAAACTGCAAATCAAACAAATAAATAATTTTAAAACAAATATCTAAAGATCTTATAATATTACTAAATTTAAACCTTATATTATCGAAGTTTATAAAAATGTCCCTGATACCAAAGATGCTGTCACCAACGCAGTAGATAGACGGCTACAGGGAAAGTTTTGTCCTTTTCAAATGATTGATTTGATCTTCGACCTCCTGAAGGCTACCACCCATAAAAATAACTGATTCTTGGGAGTCTTTTATGGTGAACTTAATAATTGAATTTTTGCCAGTGGCATCCTTTCTGGTTACTCTGTTTGTTGGCACAAAGTAGGGCCCAAATCAGAGCTGCGTTGCGTCCATCTGTAAAAAACAAGTTTTGATTAGTATTATCACTTCCAAAATCTCTGCAATTATTTTTTGAGTGAGTAAAAGTTGACAATCATACAAAGCATAAACACCATTTTTTTAAAAGGTTGTACATGTTTGGGACTTACTTTCTGAAATTGTGTTGTTTTTTATCATTTTGACCAACCTAGACTTCACATTTCGGTCTTTTATGTGATTTTCTGTTGTAAGGAAAAGTAATAGTTTATTGAACATCTTTTCCCAATTCGTCAAGAGTCCGTCTCGACGGAACGATGCTTGGAAGTCCATGTCAATCTAGAACGATCCAACAATTATAGTATAGTAGGTAAAGCAAATTGTGAAAAACTAAGTAATATGTACACTTACCAATCGAAAACCAGATGGGTTTTTGTAAAATGGCCATTTTTCCATAATCTCTGCCGTATTGGGATGGTCCTTAATAATTTGGAAACGGAATTGGCAGCAGGCCTTCCAGGTAACATCAAATTCCTCCGATGATAAATTGTCATATTTAAGTGCTTTTATGCACATTTCGGCATTTTCTTCTGGTTCTGGAAACTAAAAAATATCCGACTTCTTAATACCCTGGTGCTACACGGAAAATTATAATTGAATTATATAGGTTAATTAGATTATTTCTTTCAAAGAATGATTTCATTTGAAATTTCAAGGGCATCACAATACTCTTAGTTTTTACTTCCTGATTTACTAGATTACCTGTCCGGTGTATTGGTTGTACCTCATGGTTAATAGTCACTTCTTTGAGAGTATCAACATAGCCGTTCGTTTTCAGAAATTTGTAAAATAAGTCTGAATTGAAAGATTTAAATGGATTTCTAAAATTTGATACTAGACTACAAAATTCAGTAAATAAGGAAGAATCTTTATGTTCAAAACTGCATCTAGCGTAAGTCAGGAAAGTGTCCAGTAACGGATCAAGTAAATATTTATTAGCAAATTCTTGTTCTTCAAGTACGTCTTTTCTTGAAAAGCTATCATTATTATGAAGGAAAAGCAAGAATTGTGAAGCAAGCTTGAATAATTTTTGCTGGAAAATGTCAAGTTCAAATTTATGTGATTCCTGAAGTGCAACATCATCATATGTTGTCGTTTCTATTGTATCATCATATATCATATTAGGTACTGAATATGCCATATTGTTTGTCGTACTGGAAGTCGATGGAGCATTGCAATTTAAAGTTTCTATTTTGTCCATTCGAAATTCTTCAAAAATATTACCGTGGGTATGTATGTTGGCGCTTCACGTGGCGTTTAAAAGAATACAAACTTTGAAAACTTTGACAGCAATCAGAGCATCTAAATGTAGATTCTCTCGTCAATTGGTGATAACGTTTAAAGTGATCAATTAAACTGTTCAAGTCTTTAAGATTTTTTTTACAAATAAAGCATAACATTTTGATTTATAATTATATTTCAACTTTAAGAATATATATTGAATCCCTAAAAATGTATAGTTAACACGCCGAACAGACATATCTTGCGACTTACTTCAAATTTGATAACAAGAATGAAATATTCCCAATCACATTTTACAAAACGTAATGAATGCTATTCTTTGGATAAACTAGACACGTATCTAATTAATTTTCTACCCTTGCCAACAAGCTTCAATATACGCAGAAATAACTAACTATAGATATTTTGCAAACTGTGCGACACGAAAGAATAAAAACAAAAACCGCGGTATAATAGGTAACGCTGTTCGCGCTGCTAACATCTGCGGCGTACCTATCCATTTTTAGCTTAATATTAAATTTGGTAATCCAGTTAACATTTTTTTGCGATTTATTCTTTCGATTCGAGATTACCTATATCTTATTTTCTTACCTGCTTTAATGATGTAAACTTCAAGAACAAACACTATACAATACAAAGTAATAGAGATCGACAAGCGCTTTACACGACTGACACGATTACCAATCGTGTCGAGGTGGGAGTGTGATTAATGATTTTGTTCATTAATAACGAGTAATTTGCTTCTTATTTGCTGAGATTGATGAATAATTATCATTGAGAAAAAAAATAGAATTAATTAATATTATGTACAGATCATTGATATTTCATTGCAAAAACAATGAACGAATTCAGTGGTACAGTGAATAAATTCTTTAGTATTATGAAACTGATCCATTGCTACTATGAATACCATACTTTAAATCAATGAATGGTATTCTTTGTATTGATGATCGTATTTTCATAATATTAATGATCGCCATCATCAAACAATAAATAATATTTCATTGGAACAATGAAAAAGTTCATTGCAGCAATGAACAGAAGTCAAAGATTAAGATTCATTGATATTATGAACGACTTTTCGTTTAGTGTAGTTTTCTGCCACTGTGATGTCCCTTTTTTGTTACGGTTTCACTGTGCGGTTTTCTTTTTTATTACGGCGCAAATTTCACAAATTTTAGATTTAACCTCGCTAAAGAAGCTCCGTTTTAATTAACAAAATAATTTGTATGAACAGTTGTTTATTCAGATTTAAATGAATCTTTATAATAAAATTAATTTTAAACTAATTACAATTAATATCAAATTTTAAATTGTAGTCAAGAGTAATCTAAAAAGTGTAAAATTATTGTAGTCATGTTAATAAACAAAAAAAACTGGCGTGGTCAGCACACGACTTTCTTATCATGAATTATAAAGAAATGTCTACACATTTTTGTTAAGGTTATGTTGTCATAAAACGTGACTTAACTTCCTAGCATGCTATATATTTTTGAAATTTTTCTCCTCGATTTCATTAAGATATAACCGAAATATGGCAAAATGAGCTTATATTATTACATCGACTAACCCTTATATCTATGCCCTTCGATATTGCTTTCCCCTTTAGTAAATCAGTAAAAGTTATTATTATTAACGTAAAGTTCGAACCTAAATTATATTTGTGAATTCATTTTAAATTATAAATAAATATCTAAAAAACGGATAATGCTAGAATATATTTTTGTTTGAATAAATTAAAGAATTAAAAAAAATAATTTGCAGACAGCATTCACACCTAGATTATATATGGAATTCATTTTACATTATAAATCAGATATCTAATAAACTATTAATGTTAGAAAAATTTTGTATTTAAATAAATTGTTAGGATGAAATCTATAAGAAACTGTAAAAATAATTCTAATAATTTACATACGTACAAAATTACATAAAAAAACTGTTAAAAATGGCGGATACACCTATTCTCGGTTTTTTTATCAGACCCATCTTTTGACAGACCGAAATAATATGAAAAGCCAGCTCTTTATCAGATTTCAAGTTACTAAGGACTTTTGGTTCAAAAGTTATCGTTTAACACACACACACAGGCACCCAATTTGTTTTGTCAAAAATACATTTTTCTAATACAGGAGACCTTGAAACATAAAATTATGCAAAAAAAATTTGAAAAAATATTACGATCGCTATTACTTGTTAAGATTTTTTTGATTAACTAAACATTAAATTTGCAATTAGTAACGCTATTACTTAATTAAAACTACTAGTACAAATACATTTATCGTTACCAAGTTTTAAATAAAATACAAACTTAAAATATTAACAACATAACAAGAATGTATCAAAAAACAAAGAAAAACCCGGAAAATGCCAAATTCAATTATTCATTCAATTTAAGGTATTACACAATACGCACATCTACTAATTTTAATACGATGAATGCTGTAGTTTCACTCATTTAAAATTTTAATTCTAATGCACATCAAAAACCTTAAAGCAACAATAACTTAAAAATTAAATAAGAACTAACCATGCAACGATATAAGAATAACTCCTTAACAATTTGTTAACCAGTGAAAACTTAAATGACAAATTTCATTTCCTGTTTTGCCGTGATGTTTACGCATACAATTTGCATTAAACAATTATATTTATTCATTTCTATTGTAAAGATTGCTATAAACAAATAAAAAGTTTATTAAGCAAATATAAATACCTATATGTTATTTTATAAATTCTTTGTTCAAAAATTAAAACTAGGAAACTTAAAAGAACATTTACTTTTAATGACTATTTAATACAATGACTATTTTAGAGGTTAATTAAGATTATATTCATTTACTATAACTTATAATTATGCAAGAAGTATTAAACTTGTTTAGCCTTCGATTTTATTTTAAAATGCGGAAATTTAGTGCATCCTTACGTGTGTATTTCTAATCTTTGGATTAAAATTGTTAATTTGACAACTAACATTTAACTTATTTTTGTTCATTTGTTTAAAATGCACTAACGAAACTGTTTTCTTTTGTCGAATTAAATATAAATGTATGTACCTTTATCGTATTTCATTTATTCTGAAGTTAAAAAAAATATAAAAAGGTTATTATTAAAACTGTTTTAGAATTTGTAATACCAAGTATCGTTGTTCACTGTCTATAGTTATATAACTTAATTAATTAATTAGTTAAATAAGAGGTAACCAGGTGTAATCACTGTTTCTGTTATTTCCTAATCTTTAATTTTTTTCCATAAAATGCTTAAGCTACGTCTTGCGCCATATATCAAGTTTTCTTACGATTCGTTTTTTCTAGTTACCTTGATTTTATATTTGTCATTATTATTTACATTACCTGACAATGAAGCAGACCACGTTTGAAAATTGGTAAGTTTTTAAACGTTGAATTAAATATACACCATTAACCCTAAAACAATTTTTATTAAGTTTTATGGTAAAATCTTTATGTTTAAATTAATAATTTGTTTACAGGAATGACGTTTGCAAACATAACCTTGTTTCATTCATAATTTGATAAAAAGCATATACAACGGTTTAATAAGACTTAAATCATTTTCCGACTTGATTAATAACTTAATTACTTTTTTACAAGTTTCTTATCGAACTTTTTCGAATTAAAAAATCAATTCTTAAATATAACTTTTAAATATATAATAATATATTTAATTAATAGTATGTATTATTGTTATGCAAAAACTTAACAACAAAACAAACTGATGTTTGGAACTTTTTTTTGAAGTAATTTTTTTAATACATTTATTTATTTACTGCCTATCCATGCATAATTTTAATATAATTCTTTTATTGTAAATTTACAACTGATTTAGTTGTTATAAAAATAACGATTAATACATAATTCACTCTAGTTGTATAAATATCCTAAAATATATAAACAAATAATAAAATCAAATATTTTTTAAAGTTAGTTTTGTTAAACTAATAAATAATGGTTGCTATGTATACGTGCACACAAATCACTAATTTTTCTTAATAAAAACGTATGTACAAAGTTTAAATCGCACGTAATATAATTTTATGTTATGAGTTTTTTACTCAAAACGAATTTTTTACATTACAAAAACTTAGAAATTGCATACTTTTATAACATAATACTAGCTTTAGTAGTAATTACTAAACAAACTACGAACGTATTTAATAAAATAACTCGCATAAAGATATAATTAAATAATTTTTTCTTTGCATAAGTTACATAGAAAAACTTTGAAAGTGTATATTATAGTGTAACATTTTCTTATGCAATTAAACTGCTTCTTTAAGTAACGACAGTATCTGTATGCAGCATTTTAAAATCGACTAACTATTAGTACAATAAATTATTATTAATTAAAAACTTAATTGATGTTCTTAATTTCTTTATTTTAATAACGTTTTAGACTGGTTAAGTATAAACTATTTAATAATTCTGAATATTATATACCGGTAAATAAAAGAAGCAAAAATATATTACTTTACTAAATGATACTTATTTAAAAAAAAATTTTTTAATTGCATTTAGGTAATTAATACATAAAGAAAAAAAATCTGAACAGTTTTTTAAATATTACAGCAATAACAAAAAGCCACTTTAAAACTGGGTTAAATAGATTTCTTTACGCTTTAAACGACATATTTGCTGATAAGAATAAATAATCTGTTATTGTTACGTTATATAATATGTAAAATACGGGTAAATTCAATACCTTCATTGTAGTATAGAAAATAGTAATTTAGAAAAACTATTTTTTTTATATTTTTACAGTTGATATTAAAATAATTTTATTTTTGTGTTAAATAATTAACTACATCAAACAATGTTTGCTTCTCATAATTACTAATTTTTGTTGATACACGGTGGCAGTATATTTAAATTAAAATATTTGTTCTACGTGTATTTTTTTAAATAATGTACATTGACTATTTAAATAAAATGTATAAAATTTTGTAACGCAATATTTACCATTTAATATTTGTTCACAGATTCTCTTTAAAAAAAAACTTTAAATTAAAACCTTCATCATTTACATATATTTAATAACCGTTTTAGAATTCATAAAACCAATACTTTCTTTTTACTAATTTTTATCGCTATAAATTTATTTATAAATTTCTGTTATATGTTTTTTTATAAAAAATTGTGAACAAAGTTATATCTACAGGGTGTCCCAAATTGAATAGGTCACCATTGTGATCTCAGAAACTATAAAAGCTTCGAGGTCGGTTAAACAAGCAATAATGTTCTGCAATTTTTAGCGCTTATTTAGATTCCAGCAAGAAACATTAAAAATTCCAAACCCTTTTAAAGTTATGCAAAAAAAACTAAAAATTGCGATTTTAAAAAAAGTCAAATTACTCCGTAATATAAAATGTATAAAAAAATGTTTCGTATAAAAGTTACATGATTTGATAAAAGAAACTTAAATGTGATATCATACTAAAGTTTAAGATGTCGGTTTCTAAGATGTTGATACCAACTTCCTCATTTTAAATGGGCGCCGTATTGGATTGTTACATTGTTAAATAGCTTTATTTTTTCTATTTATAACAAAAATTTTAATTAAAAGATATCAGCTATTTTAATTTTAAACTAAATCAAAGAAGCACAAAATCAAATGATGCAGATAAATAACAGCCATAAATCAATTAGTATTTGTCTCAAGTGTTACAATAACGATTTTCAAACTGTACGGAATTTTGAGTATTTCTTACCGGATTCAAAATAAGCATAACAGTGACAACATTGCCTATTTAACCGACTTTGTAGCACTTATAGTTTCCGGGATTACATTGATGACCTATTCATTTTGGGAGACTTTAAAACCCAAATCTTAGCTCAAATACATTGATAACAATTGTGATTTGGCTACACGGTTTTCGCGGATTTCTGTGTCATATAAACTCTATTTATCATGTACGTTTTACAATAGAATTAAAATTTAAATTTCCTACCTATTTTTAGACGATTTAGTTACTTAGATGTAATTGCGGGAATTACATTAAAGTGTTCTCCTACTGCTAATGAGCCTTAAAAGAGAGAAACGGTCGTCTAGTAGTTCACTGTGGTAGCATTTGCACAATTGCATTGGCATTGCTTTGCCCCCAATGTCCTTTACGTTGTGGTTTTATTTCGCATTTTTATTTAAAACTATTTTGAATTACGCAAGTGTAAATCAACTTACAACGTTTACCATCGTTATAGCTTATTTACAGTTATCTTTTATACATAGTAACTTATACTATGAGATGACGCGGCCATCAAACGTTGCTAATGGTTACCCTTTTCATATTTTGATATAAAGCTATAGGGCTTGTCGATATAATTCTGGGATTACGTTAGAATGTTTCCCTGTTTACCGATACAGATATATATATGAACGACATTTTTTGTCATTGCTGTTATTAAAAATTATGGGTGCATAATTCCTTACTTACCAAAAGGCAGAAAATTAAAAAAATTACTGCTACTAAACCAAGGGTAGCATTAGACTATTGTTAAATGTTTATTTACTTTATGTTAATAGTATTACAGATCGTATTGATAAAATGAAAGCACAATATTGCCACATGGTTTTCTATTCTTTCTAAATTAACTTTAAAATTCTGTGAAAAACGTTTATGGTATTTCCTGTTTTTGAAGTAGTACATATCTTATTATTATTTCTATGTAAGAAATTAATAAAGACATAATGCATAATTATGTCAGTGTATATAATTAGACTTCAATATGTACATATTTTAAAACAATTATTTTTATAAATTTTAAATATAGAAACCCAATCCTCTAATCAGTACAAATTTGAATGTTATTTAACAATCTTTATTTTTAAAAATATAAAAAAAGACAGATACAGTTGATCTCAGTAGACTTAGCGTAATTTGTAAAGCACCTGTCACGTGATATGCACACTAACCGAAATTGACACGACGAAACCATTCGTATGAAATAAATGGTGTTCTGTTCAATTAACAAATGTCATTGGTTTCGTTGTAGAATTTGTGTTATTTGTTTTAGCATTTTGATTAGTGCTAAAATGTATTTTTGCAGACAACTCTGCAAGTAAAGTATTTGCTTTGGTAAGTACACATAAAACATTTATAAACAGGTTTGTATTCTAACCTTAAAGTTACTAACAACGAGGATTTAGCAATCATTGAAACGTTTGGAAAAAAAGCAAGTTGATACATAAGCAAACACGTAAAATTATCGTCAATGTGTACCATCTTTAGCCAAAACAATACCGGCTACTAAAAATAGTCGTAGGTAAGGGCTATCTAAGTATTAAAAAAAAAACAATCGACTACTGCTTGTACTCACTCTACTATTAAAAAAAATAAGGAAATTTAGGCGCCAGCTGTCTTCAATGACAGCACTTAAAATAAGTAAAATTTTTGTACAATGGGAATTCTCCAAAACTTTTGCTACCAAAATCTAGATCCGTGGCGTTCTCAAGGATTAGAAAGCTTTCTTTACCATAAGTATTTGGTTACGCCATGGTACAATAAAAAAAATAATTAAATAACTTACAAATAAATAAGCAGTAGATTTGCTTGTCTGTTTTACGGATTTTATCATACAGGTGGTCTCGTTGATAAGGATTTCAATACTAATTTTCGTTCTACTTATTGGTTACCATTGGTATCTGGATACTGCTTCGGCAGGTCACCATAATTATCAAGACCGTTTTTTTTAAATAAGCCAATATGTCGGTCCGCTACTAATTACCTAATAAAATTATCAATTTTTTTTTGTTTTAAAACATGAATTAACCTTACCGCTTTAAGTGCGGCGTTTTTATTAAATCAAATTTTAATAAATACACTAATTAATTTTCAACATTTTACCGTACAAATTGGCACAAATATATAATAATTTATAATACTTTGGTTCTTAGCGAGGCAAAGATAGCAAGTGTTCCCAAATATGCTTGTCCGGAACGATATACCACGACGGTACAATCTTGCCTCTAACCTGTGTATTGAAATATATAAACTTAGTTTTAAAATTAAAACTAAAATTTCAGAAAAATTGAGTTAAATTACTAACATTACACTTGAATTGTTACAAATGTTGTAACATTTCTAAAGAGGGAAGCCGAGTGTATTCAAAGTAATCAAAAATTACACATTTTGATAACCAACTACAAACAAATCGTGACAGCAACTCGTATATCTGAAAAGATGTACGAAATAGTTATAAAAGGAAAATGCGTCTTGCAGATGATTTTTTAATTTATTAAACACAAACCGTACAAAATCAGTTTTTTCTAAAAATAATAGTTATTGTTTATAAGAATTATAGAGTGTATAGAAAACATGAGTTTTAACATTTGGAGTCTGAGTTGTATGAAATAATTAAGATGCAGAAATCGGAAATCTGTTTATACAAACTGACTTTGTTGCTGCACAAGTATGAGCATTTGTATTACCTATCTATCACCCTACCATCCAGAATTGAGCTTAATTGATGAAATATGGGCTGCAGTTAAACATTCGGACAAATAAGTCAACGTAGAATCACAAACATCAAATGACGATTTGGACATCACTCAATTAACATAATAATGTATTACTTGTAGAATTCTACTAGTTTATAAATTTAAGCTTTTTTGTTAGGGTTTCAATTTTAATAAGCGATATTAATTAAATATTGAAACGTTCGAGAAATTATTTTCAGGTTCGAGAACTTTTGCGAGGTTTTTGTACATTTCCAGAACATTCACCGAAAGATATAGAAAATTCTCGAACGTTTGGCCAAAATGCGGCACAAACAAATCATAGGTCAGTTATTACAGTAATTTGAAGACGGCAGTGTTAAGAAGATTATTCAAATCTAAATAAATAAGTGATTAACGTGTGTTCGAGATAAATATACGGAGTATAACCTTGTACGTGACTTTAAAGTAAACAATAAGTGTTAAACTAAAGTTATCCGCGGACTTTATCTACGTGTAAGTGATAGTGCTATACATAAATTAGTGTAAGCGTTTTTATTAGACATCTTTAGATTTAATCAGTTCGGGTAGTTATAAACGGGTACATATTTTTAGTTTAAATAATAATAATAAATAAATTAGTTTTTAAAAACGAACGTTGCATTATGTTTTATGATTTCAAATAAGATTTAGATTTTTTATTACATCGAGATATAGCACAATTTAGCAAAGAAAAAAGTTTTGATTTTTACGAAAGGAACTAACTAACTTTATTCTGCTTAATAAAGAAAATTGTAAAGATCACTGTTATTATTCTTTTGTTAAAAACACCGTTTAATGGTCTTTAGAATGGTCATCAGAATTGTCTCTTTTTAAACAACAGTAGTCGGCTATTATGTTAGTATTCCACCATCATTGGTACCTTTGTTCTATTTCTTTTGTCTTGATGAAACTTTTTTCCTTGTTCTTCGCTCGTTTCTCCAAGATTCCCGGGAAAATTAAGATCGGCATGCAAAAAGTGAATTTTGATGTTCATATTACATTCTAAATTGTAAAGTTTTTCCTAACAAAGTTTTAACAATTTTTTCATGATCTTGTAATTTATGATTTCTTGAAAAGCTGTGTATTACACTTTTAAAGTGTACAGTACAGAATTCCGTTTCGACAGCAGTTACGGTACTTTCAAACTAACTTTCTTGAACTAATTTTCTAATTTAGGGACCAATAAAAACATCTTCTTTAAGTCAAATAAACCAGAAAGTTTACTCGAAAGATACTCCATGTAGGTTTTATCGTAATTTAGTTTATCTGAATAGTCACTAAACTTTGATTTATATAATTTTTTGTTTTTAGGGTAAGATTGTGTCTCAAACAGGACTTTCTAGTAAAATGCTAAGCAACATACATTAGGAGACACAAATACCGTATTAAATTATATTTGTGCGGCATTAAAGTATTTACTAATTGCAAACATTCTTCTTCCGTAACCTTGTGAACATCTTCTATAATTTCTGTTAGAAGCTCTACAGATTATTATTATATATTAAGAATTTAACGCACGTATCGAAAAGCCAATAAATGCATTAAATTTATTGATTACTCAATCTCAAATTAAAGTCTATGTATGTTCGTACAACTTAGTTGTATCGCGAGAAATATTTGAGATAGTTAGTATTTGTTTGGCGTTTATAGAGTTAAGTTGCGTTTAAATATGGACACCGCGTTACCGCAAAAACCTTGCTTGCAACCTTCCCCACACTGTCCTCCAAAGGAAACCAACATCGAACTTTAGCTGGCCAGCCAAGGAAGATTTGCGGACTTTCACGTAAGTTACTTTATATTTTCCCTTATTTGAAAGGGTGGTCCTTATAATCAGCACCTAATTAACTATTACACGCCGTTGAAGTAGACGCGCCGTTACATTAGTCCTTCGAGCCAAATAAAGACCACTTTAGTTATTACTCATTTATTTTTTTGTCATTGTTCGAGTATTGTTTGCGCATAAGTTCGTGTATGTGCCGCATCTGTAATTTCGATTATTTAAATATTTTCTATTTGATTTCGTTTTTTCCTAAAATGGCATCGAAATTAAATAAAACAAAAGATAAACGCAACATCGCTCTGGTACATTTATAAGAAACGCATACGATAGCATTAAAAGCAAAAATCGATAGTAATGTTCCGTTATTTAAAGCGTATTGCGATCGCATAGAAAACCTGTATGAAAGCTTTTGTAATAATCATAATCAATTTATTGGTTTACTTCCGGACGATGATAACGCGTTTGAAGAACAAGGCACTGTACGTGCACAAGTGGATAAAATGTATTTTGATATTAAATTTATACCATCATAAATTTGCACGGTTCAAAACATAACTACAACGCCGCCGGCTCCTGTATCACAATCGCCTAAACTGTTAATGGAAATTACAAAAAATGGACGACATTTTTTGATTTGTTTAATTGCGTTGTGCACAATAACGATAGTTTAACTAATATAGAAAAATTTCATTATTTGTGGACGTCGTTAGCCAAAGAACCGCTTCCTTGCTGAGAACCATTCGTATGACACACGATAAATACATCATTGCTTACGATGTGTTAATAAAGCGTTATCAAAATAAACTTATTTATTAACTACGGGTTACTATAAAAAAATTTTAATCGTATCAGCGCACAATAAACAAACTTCTTATAATTTAAGACATTTGTTGGACACTTTTCTCCTGACTAGTTGATTACAAACCAAAACTTAATGCGCAACAATCTTTAGTCAGATTTTCGAATCTTCAAAAACCTACTTCTTCACAATTTCTAGCTTTCTATATTGCTTCACACAGTTTGTATCGATGTCCCATCTTTACAGGAAAAACCGTTAACGATCGTTTTAAAATTGTTAAAACAAACAAGTTGTACATAAATTGTCTTTCCTCTACACAATTCTTATTTAATTGCAACTCGAAATCGACATGTTGAATTTGTAACAGTACAAATCGTACGTTATTGCACATAGAATCGTCACCTAATTAAGATGCATCGAGTCTAACAGCATCTACTACTCCAATAACAACTGATTCAATTACTAATTGCCATGTTAATACAATTAGCGATTGTACTTACACAGTTTTACTCTCGATAGCAATAGTTGATATTAGGGACGCAAATGGAAGCTTCCAACAAGCTCATGTGCTGTTTGATGGTGATAGTATGGCTAACTTTATTTTGCTAAATTGCGTGAAGCGATTAGGATTAGTTCATAGCAGCATGTCAATACCTATTGAAGGTTTAACCTGTGGTTGGAACCTGCGGGAGTACTCGGTGCTTTATAAAACCTTTTTCACAATTATCAGCTATTTACTTTATTTATTGTTATTTTAATATCTGTTTAAATCAACCATAAGTTGCTATTGATCCTTCGCAATAATTTCATACGCGAGGCATAAAACTTGCTGATCTAAATTGTCTAACACCAGAACCTATTGACTTTCTATTAGGTGCAGAACTGCTGCTTTACATTTTTGAATAGCCAACTAAGCAAACATCGAATTTAGGCTGTACTTGCTGCGTTAAAATAAATTATTTACAAAATGATTTTTTGCTTTTCTATATTTACTTGATTATACAGTTACGTTGCACTAGAACTGCACTTCGCAAACTGCAAACACGAAATCCAAATACATATTAGTAAACTAGTAAAAAAACCCTCCTTATTCTTGTTCAGGGTCTATATAACTGTTTCTGACCTCATCAGTACCCAAAATGAAATAAATAATATGCTTCTTAAAATTTTCATTGTTGCAAAGAATTCTAGGAAATTTATTGAAAGGTACTTTGTGTAAACCCGTTTAAAATGCCACAAAAATATTTGGAAAAGATGACCACTAAAATCATAAATACCTACTAGTGATTTTACAGCTGAATTACAATATCTTCTCTAAAATTTCTTTTCAGCAAATGTAGTTTATTGTTGTAAAATTACTATATTTTTAGTTATAACGCAATTGCTTTTTTAATTCAATTCAAACGCAGATGTCTTGATTTTATATTCTCCTTCTGTAATTTTTTAATAAATAAATTGCGTTTCTTATACAATTTTGAACAGATTACATACTATAATTTTGGTTTACTTTTTATTACAATATACGCACATAAAAAAATAATTTTTAAAATAAGCATATTTAAATCGTAAGAACATCGTGTTAAGATTTTTAGCAAAAATAAAAAAAACTAAAGAAAACGTTTAACATCTATAAATAAGTACATTTCAAAGTACAGTTAAATATAAGCATAAAAATGTAGATACTGATTAAACATAAATATTAGCTCTATATATAATTATAATATATATATATATATTCAACTTTTGAAAAACATTTGTGACTTTAGAATACACAAACGATATTGTTGGTACATATTTTTATAACATTGTGTTTATCTAGTGTTACAATATTTAGAATATATTTTCTACATCTTGCAATAAGTATCTAGAAAATATTCACCTGATGTCATGTAAACCTTGAAAAAATGTGTAAGATTTTAAAATATGTCAATGATGTTGTACGTATGTATTTTTAGATTACTAGTATTATGCACTTTAACAATATCAAGAATTTATCTATTACACCAAGCAATATTTAGCCGACTTTAAATATTGTACCAAGATCATTAGAATATCGTACACAATTTTTTTGCTACTAGGGTAGAATTAGCTAACCTAGAATCTAAACGCTTTAGTTTAGATGCAGAACTATTAAAAAATAACGTTTATGTTGATGCTGTGGTTACTGATGCAAACTCCTTAAAAGAAGTTTCCAAATTACAAATACAACTAATAAGTTTTTTGGTTTCAGCAGGTTTTGAATTAAGAAAATGGACTAGCAATTCTTATCATATTCTCAAAAACGTTTTTTCATATTTACAATCACTTGTAGCTTTTGATAACCAAAGTCCTAATTTTCTTAAAGTTTTTGGATTAGAGTGGGGGCCTACAACACATATATTTTTATACAAATATACTCAAATCAACAAGAAATGCACCGAAATAGCAATTTTGTCTGAAATAGCTCAAATTTATGATCTACTTGGTTTTCTAACACCGGCGGTATTGAACGCAAAGCATCTTATCTAAAAATTATGGACCTCAAAATTGACTTAGGATGAGACTGCACCAGAAAAAATTTGTATCGTTTGGCATAACTTTGACTCACAACTATCGTGCTTAGATAATTTACACATACCTCGCTATATTTTTTTATATAACTAATATTAACAGTTTTACTTAAGCTTTACTCAAAGTATTCAAAAGTAAATGTTGCTCAAAAGTTTGATACTCATATGTAATTAAATTAATTCTAAAAATTACTTATTTGTATCGCAAAAAACAACTATACAAGAATCAATCACTTCAATCATTGTCACTTTTGTTTCCTCCATTACAACTTTCATCGTTGGACGATCCAGTGTTTACCATAAACGACAGGTTTTTTACAGTTTCATCTAGCAGTCTAACGTTGTCACATTTCTTGCGCCTAGTGCTAGTTGACAATAGTTGTTCCAGTTCGATGCAGTGATCTCAGAAAATGCCTTTCTCATTAAGGCTTCTTTAGACCAGCGATCTTATGTTTTGCTAAATTTCATAGTGAAACGTTTGAGAAGTTATTCTCAACTTCAATAGCCTTTGCGAGGTTTTTGTACATTTTCAGAACGTATACCGAAAGATATGGAACATTCGAGAAGGATTTCCAAAACGTATAAATGCGGCACAAACAAATCAGAAGTCAGTTAATTCCAGTAATTCAAAGACGGCAGTGTTAAAAAGATTGCTCAAGTTTAAATAAATAAGTGATAAACGCGTGTGAGATAAATAACCTGGTACGTGACTTTAACGTAAACAATAAGTGTCAAACAAGTGTGTGAAGGTATCCGCGGGCTTTATCTTATCTTCGTGTCAGTTTAAGCGTTATGTATAAATAAGTGTTAGTGATTTTATTAAATATCCTTAGATTTAATTAGTTCGGTTAATAATAATAAACGTGTACATATTTTTAGTATAAATAAATTAATTAGTTTTAATAAAATTTGTACCAATATTAACTCATTTGAATTTAAATTACAGTGGTACGATGTAACAATTATTACGTTATTTTAGTTGCACCACCACTTTACCCGTTGCAACAGCAGTTAATTAAGTCGCCTTCTCTCTAGGGAAAATCTATACGCCAGAAGCTTTCTGTTTATCCATGAACTTTAAAACATTTTTAATGTTTCTGACTTTGGAATGAACTGTTTTCTTTAATTTAGATTCTATGTTAATTTTTTTGAAATCGTATTAAAAACAACATTTTTCTGCTTATTAACGCGCAGGAAAATTGAATTTTTCGGACTAGTACTGTAAAGACATTACAAGACGCATAATAAAAAAGATATTTTAGAAAAGAACAATAGGAACCGGTGTAGAGTAGGAACCGGTCCTGTACAAAGCAACATTTCCTTCATCAACAATCACAAAGCAACAAGGTTTTTGTTTTAGAATCATGATTGTGTATTAATAGAATGTTATCTTGATCTTTAATGTCATCTAGTAACATCTTTCATAATTGACCTTTTTTACCGCCGTCAGTTTTTGTAACTATAATTTGGGTCTAGCATTAGGCTCGTCGTTGTTGTATTTGAAAACGTTGGTATAATGGAATCCTAGTTACTTTTGTTACAATTCTTTGAAGCTTGAAATACAACGTATCTAACCTAATTAGTTCTAAATTATTATTTAATTAATTTTATTAATTATGCTTATACATAATCCATTAACCATAGTATATCTATTGTTATATATTTATCATTACTGATATTTGAGATTATAATAAAATAAGAACTCACTAATCAAATTTAAGGTTAAATCAGAATTGCCAACATAAATTGAACTGAACAAATAATATTCCTGAAAGGTAGACCGTAATTCGTCGCATCAACAAGCTCCCAAAACACCAAAAATAAACGCGGCCTGTACATACATAAGAAAAATTAATTTATGGTACTTATTTATCTATTGTCACAACTTACTTTTACCAATAAAAATTCTTTGTCCGGAGCTTCAAGAAGAAATTTATCAATCTGATCCAGGGACAAACATTTTAATTTTTTGGTTGGTAACCATACAATTTTCGATTAAAGTATGCAATAAACTTATAAAACTTGCTAATGTTCAAATTCTGCTTCAATAAAGACACGGATTTTAACAAAGAACAAATGCTCCAAAGACTTGAGGGTTTCTGCAAAATTGATTTTTCCACAAAATACACAAGAAGTTCTTCTTCGGTAAATGAAGTAACTTATTTTTCTCGACGCCAATCTTTAAAAATTTGGAATGTCCTTTGAAACCGCTCTTTTGATTTACCCGGTAATAGATTGTCAGTAACAGCCGCAGCTTCACTCACATCAAAGGGAAAGCCCTCGCAATCATTTTCGTCTTCATCATTATTTTATGTATTAACAATGTCTTCACAAGACACCCACAAAATTGATGAAGTTCTTTAGATGTTGTTTACTTTGTAACTGTAGTTGCCAACAAAATTGACAAACTTAATTTTTGTGGGATTTGTAAAAACAATTTCTAAAATTTGTAAATTTAATCTTTTTTTACGATTTTCAAAATACAAAACACGCTAGTAAAATCTCTTACTTGACTCGGAGCTTCG
Organism: Aquatica leii; assembly: GCA_035610365.1. Taxonomy (NCBI): domain Eukaryota; kingdom Metazoa; phylum Arthropoda; class Insecta; order Coleoptera; family Lampyridae; genus Aquatica; species Aquatica leii. The sequence goes on from CM069432.1 coordinate 57,770,983, forward strand.
TGTCTAGTATTTTAATTTATCTGCTCTTCATTAATATGAGATTTTCCTGACTTTTATGTAAATAACTATTTTTAAATGGACGGTACTTGTTAGTTGTGATTGGTTGAAACATTTACCGCTTCAAATTTTTAAAGTAAGTTGACATATTTTCCGGAGATCATGTTTACTTTGTCGCCTTGTATAATAAAAATAACTTTAAATTATTCTTTCTTTGAACATCGTTAAATTGGTGAAAGTAAATAAATTTAATTAACACTACATTAAAAATCAAGAAAAAAGTTACAAAAAAAACGGAAAGTAGTTTTAAACAATAAATTAAAATTGTTTCTACTAGAAAAAATCAAGTTATAAAAATTTATTGTTTCAGAAAATAATACAAAAATGAAAACTAAAGCAAACCAACAAAAAGTTAAAAACTACACACAACTACGTTGTAACGTTATAGCTATATTATCAAAAAAATCTTCATAAGTTACATTAGTAGCAATATACACACTCACTGTAAGTAAAAAAATAATCCAAAAATGTTGAAACTGAATTGTTCGAGATCATCCTTTAATCAAAAAAGTTAACTAAAGTAATTAAATTTATTTATTATAATTACATAAACATTTATATGAGTATTTAACAATTGCGCAATTTATTTTAATTTAATAACACAAAGATTTAGGAATTTGAATAGTATTTTTGTCAATGTTTAATTTATGAAAAATAACAGACATTTATATTTTACTAAATTTTTAGAAAACTTACATCTTAATAAAAAGTGGCGTTCAAACAAAATAAGAAACTTTGCACACTATAGTACTAGGTATTTCTTCAGTAATAAAATTGATTATTGTCTAATTAAAAATACTGTGTCGTAAAATAAAAGATATTTTTAAAAATAAAAGTCTTCATTTTTTTTTGTTTGTTAACAATTAATAATTTTTTTAAGCAATTCTATCTCTTTTGTTTTTATCTCATTGTTTATTTGTTTAGAATTTTTGTCTATTGATAAACTTTTTTAACACTAACACTACACTATCAAAGTATCGGGTACCGGTTTTTTTATCAAACTAATTTTTTACACTTCCTAAAGTAAGTTTTTTATCATTTGCTTTATTATTTCTTCATACTGCGTAAGCGTAACTGCGAAATATAGTTGTATAGTACGTAGTTAAAATTAGTCTTACGCTATAAAATTAACAATATTACCAGACATTAATTCTTTTATCCGGCTTAAGCTTTGATTAAATTCTTTCATACTCGTGCATGCAAAAATTTTATTTTACCGGAAGCTTTTGCTTTAGCGTAGATTTAAATGCATAATTAATTTTACTACATAAAGTTAAATATAATAGTTTTTTTTAAATTTTATCTATCAAATTTCTGCTTACTTATTTGATGTAAATATGGAAAATAACAAACAAATTTGTTAACAAAGTTCACTTTGTTTAATTTTTAATATTATGTAACAGGCTTTTGTAAGAACGTGTTCTAATTAAACTTAACTTATGCTGCAATTAAAACGTATTTTAAGTGCAGAACAAATATTCAAAATAATATTGAAAGTGTAAATGTAAATATTGCTATATGAACTTAACGTATTAATACACAATTTGAATTTATTTGGCTATAAATTATGTTTTATCAAACTTTCATTGCTAGTATTTTATATTTAAAAAAAAACATAGTTAATTTATTGTTTAGTTTTAGGTACATTTTTTATGTAAATATATATAAATAGAAAAGGTATAAATTAAATACGTGTAAAAAACACAACATTTTTAAATCAATTGTTAACAAATAGAGCATCTTTTGTTCTTGGTTAAGTTTTATCTGTTATAATTATGCAAAAATCTTTTGCTACACATTGGAATATATAAATTATACGTTTATTCGAAGTTATGTTTAGCTATTCAAATAGTACAATAATTAAAATTAACAAATTAAACAGCTTAAAAATTTTAAAAATGTCAACAAGAGAATATTTATAGGTTTTGGCTCATATAATAAGACTATATAACAAATATTTTGTCCATAACGTATTAACTTTACTAACATGTAACCACCGCCAACTCCAAAACTTCTTAAACTTTATGTGCAAGTAAAGTAATTTATCTGTAACACAAGACTGTTCTTTGTAAGTGCATGTCAACGCTGTAAAATAACGATAACAGCACTTGCTCAAGTTTGAAAATAATCTTTAAATGAAGTGTTGAATAAAAAATCTAAAAAAACATAATATGTATATATTTTTTAAATATACATCTCTGAATTATTAAAAATATAGGATTAGTAACTGGTTCAATTCATTTGCGATTCGGAATAATGGAACCGACATTGATTAAACTATACTTAAAGTTTAGGTAATTAAATGTTAAAAAATAAGAACTTTCTTTTTGATTAGAATTAATTATACACAAAAAATTCATTTCTTTTGTCCCTTAAAAAAATTGTTACAAATAGGAAGAATTTCTTAATCTTATTATACAGGCTTGCCCACTTGTCCCCCTTTCTTCCATAGTAACTTGAATAATAATTTTACGTAGTAAAAATTAGTTAATTTTTTGTATAGATGTTCCTTGATTACTTTAGAATATTTTGAGTCTCGCGGGGGCTTCAATTTCCGTACTCAGTGTTTGTAAACGGAACACCTTATAAATCTTTGTATTTTTGGAATCTATATTCAAATTTAGATCAAATTTATTAAGAATTTTACCTACTTAAGTCTACTAGTTTAAAAGGAAAAAATATTTTTTAAAGATTTTTGCCGAAATTAACATTCACTAAAAGTCGTAACTATTGAATCTTTAGCAAAAGAGCGACAAAATTTGAGATTGTCATAAACAAAAGAAAGTTTTATTTATTGATATGTTGATCTTAAAACAAATTTGTTCTAAATAAGCCATATTGATTTTTTAACGACTACAGAAAAATTAACAAAAGTCGATGTTTTTAAATGGAATAAACTGTATATTTCTTCATGATTTAACTTCCCAAAAAGTTTACTTTAATTTTTGTTAAATAAGTCTTATACATATAGGTAATAGTTTAAGAGATACTTATTTTAATGGTAAAGTAGCTTATCCTCCTGTTTGTGAAGTTGTAATTAGTACTAGATCTCATCTTCCTTAGGAAGGGCAATAAAAACCACTCTAAACTATTTTTATGACTACGTTTCGTGCCTCTAGTGTGCACTTCTTCAGGCCAAAGAAAGGGTTATGAGTGGAAACAGTTCACTGGTCCAACAAGCATACCGCCTAATATTATTACTTATTATAGTTAACATACAATTATTAAGTCAGTAGAATTAAAATTTAAATCTATATACAAAGAACAACGACGGACATTAAAGTTAAACAATACACCTCAGTGTAGAAAGATTCATGTCCTCTGGGGGGAGTGTGGCACACTCTAAACTTTTCCAGGATAGATTAGTTCTAAGTAAACACAAAAAAGAATTAATAATGACAGCTTTGGTTGAAGACTCGAGAAGAAGTGCTAAGCAAATTTAGGAAATTTCAAAAGTTTGCAGGGCATTAGTTTGGCGTACAACTAAAAGTGTCCATCTTCACCCATACCGGTATCAAAAACACCAGAAACTTTTTGATGCTTATTGTTTAAGTCGTTTAGGTTTTTGTCCTTGGGTTAATGAAAAATTGGGAATTTTTTTTTAGTTTTATTTTTTTCACGGACGAACTAACGTTAAGGAATCCAGTTGTTCTTTTGAATCGATCTGTGAATATTAAAAGAGTAAAATATAAAATAAAACAACTTGCAATCTTGATCTCATTTCGTCAGTAAAATTATAATTCTTGAACATTGTAGGTTCAGTCGCGGTCTTATTCCAAGAGAAAAATTCTTGGACATCTTCTATATTATTTTTTTGTTCACTATCGCTATTCAGCAGTGAATAGTAATTTTTGCTCTCCTTTTCATTTTGTTTTTTGACGATGACAAATGAAGATTATTTCTCTTCTCATTTAAGTAAATTCGCATGGTTATTTAATTTATTTCACGATTTCAAACTTAAGTTAGTTTCAATTTTTATTGTAATAAGTACATATTTAGTGCGTTTGCACTCGAATTTTTTCTTGTCACGTGTCTCAAATACACGTTACAGTTTTATTATTTATGAGGTAGTTTTGCGCAAAGTTACCAGTATCAAAAATTATCGAAATGTAGATCCGGAGGTGTGAAGTCAAACGTTAAAAAAAATCCGTGGTTTCCGTGAGAAGTAATAACGAGAGGCACATAGAGATTTACTGCTTTTAATATTTCACTTGTTTCCGAGCTTGCTAACGCATCGAAGAATTGTGTGTGTTAAGTTAAGTTGGTGTAACACAAATTCAATTTATGTTTTGATGGCGGTTTAAGAAAAATCTTTTGACGGAGCCTTTGCAATAAGTGGAATGTACCGTTTTTTTATAGATAACATCTGACAACCTCACGATCGACTAGAAGCCTTTTCTTGGATCAACATCAACAAACAAACAAACAGAAATTAATTATTTATTGCCATTTAAACTAAATTTGGGTTTTTTAATTTTGCAAACTTAGCTTTAATATTAAGCCGAATAAAGATCGTTGCTGTTTAACGACTTTATTTAGGTTATTTATTTGGTTATTGTCGTTTGTGTTATGTTAATGACGATATGTAATTATTTTATATAACAAATTTACAAACTGTGTTCTATCGTATAAACCGTCAAAATTAATTACCAGATTAGTTAGTGTTATTTTTTTTGTTTTGTGAAATTGCGTTAATTCATTTGTTATCTGTTTTTTTATCTTTATTTATGTTCTTCTATAATAGATAATCAATTGTTAAAATTGTAACAAATCTTTTATTTTGTCACCCTTCTCGATTATGTAAATTTTAAAATCATTTCAGATTTTAGATTAATGCACTTTGAAAAAGGTAAGTCTGATTCAACAAGAGCGGGCTTTTGGTTGGGAAGATTTAGAGACCTTTTTTGAGTTATTCACGTTCCTGACGCTCTTTTAATTTAAACTTTTGTTTTAATTTGATTTTGCGTTTTGAGTTTCCCAATCAATTAATTTGGTTTTAAGTCACCTACGACCGTCTAATTTCTTCATTTATGTTACCTTATTCAAGCATTTTTTTTAACAGCTCTTTGCATGTAACATAAATACTTAGCTTTCTCTCGTCTTACGGTACAAAATTTTAATTACAAGTGGCGATGTGTATTTAGGAATTGTTGTTATACGAGGTTTACCTAAAAATTTTCTCGCTGAGGAAGCCGTCGTTAAAGTATCCAGTCCAGTGCACCCTTTCGATTTCAAGCGATTACAGAAAGTATCGAGGAACTTAAGAAATTAATTGAGTCATTAAAAATTACTCCAACTACAAAAATTTCTTCTATTATTGAAACCAAAATACTTTTTAAACCGTATTGGTAATTCTATTCCAATTCAGAATGACGATGCTCAAGTCAAAAATGAATGTTTAAAACATTTAATTGTTTTAATTTCGCAGTATAAACTTTTAGATAAAGAAATTGTTGTTTTGAGTCCTTCTACTTCCGCCAAAGAAATTGCTTCGTCCCAATTAAAGTTAAAAATAAATTGTTGTTTTAGGAGTTTTAGTTGTTTTTATTCATCGTAAAAAAAGATCATGTCAAGCTGCAATGTCTTGCGAAACGTTAGTTTGTTTGGGTTCACGAACGACAATACGGCAGAGGCCAAGTTCTACTTCTTATTTTGGCTCTCAAGAAGAGACTAGGGCCAAGCCTAACTCTGGGTGTTTAACTACGACGCGGTCTAAGCCGAAAGTCGCTTATAATCATAAATATGCCTGTAATTATGTTCTCTACTTGAAGATGAACAATCATTCACAAAATCACCCAAATAGGCGCATCTCTTTTTAGCATGTGGTTTTAATGAAGCTTGATACTGTTCATTTGATATTGTGAATGTTTGTCCTTTTTCACACTTGTCTTCGATGGCTTGACAATAATTAGCCCTTGGTGTTGGAGATTTTTTTCGCGAAATTTTCTTTAGTAAATGATTTGAAAAATCAAAAATTGTTGGTACTGCGTTATTTTTAAAAACTTTTTTGGAACTCCAGAAATTAGTAATGAGGCCGTCCTTAGTAAAATGCTTCAAACAAATTCGCATCGCATTTTATGGATTGAAATTTTCATGGCGTATTTTAACGATCCTTTGTTTTCTCAATGTTAATGTTATGTCTTTGGGAAATCTGTTGATTAATGCATTTGTTAATAGAGCAATAGTTGCTTTGAAATTGGAGCTATTATAATATTAGATATCATTATTACAATCAGTTAATTAAGAAGTGGAATTTATGTTTTCATTTTACCTGTGATAATTTATAGTAAGTAATTTCTTATGTTTAAATGAAAAAGTTTTATTCTAGTCATAAATTTTTTATTTTAATCATAGGTTTTGGGTTTTGTCAATAACTATTGGCTTTTTAAAGGCATCAAATTGAGTTCACAAAGAATTTTGTCACATATGAAACTGCATTAGATATAGAGATTGAAACTGAACTTAGGTATGTTTCAACAGTCATAATGCGATTTAATATTTATCAAAATTCTTCGAGAACTCAATTAAACTATACTTATTGATGCGTTAAAAAATCCAAAAGTTGTTGGCGAATCGTTCGATTAAGAAAAATATGAATAGAATAATAAAATTATCACTAGTAAAATGGAAACATAAATTCTACTTTTTAATTAACTAATTACATTAAATTTCCTCATAGTTTTTAAATAAGGTATAATAATGGAAAAAAAATTATACTGAATTTGTTTGTTTACAAGCGTCGTAGCCACAGCAACTAATCAATCAGCAAACTCGATTATGGTAGTGAATTTTTTATTATACATAATTAGTATTATATATCCAAATAGTTAGTAAATATTATTATTATTAGAGTCAGTTTCTGTGGTAGTGAGAAAAACGTAATGCACAACGCGTAGGTAAGTTTCTCTTTTATTCTCGCTCAGACAGCACACTGACGTCATATGACGACATTGACACGTCTTAATGACGTTTCCTACGTGATTTTGACGTCAATAAGACAAAAAGTTTAGTTACCGCCACTTGTAATGCAAATAACTATTTATATATTTGTTGATTATTGCTCAAAATGAAATTTTATATATTCATTTTAAATAGTTTTATTTACTTTTATCTATATAACAATTGTATACCCAAGCAACACATTGGTATAAAAAACGTCTAAATGTCCGGCTAATAGACATTTATTAGACATTAAAACGTTTTTAAACGCGTTATTAACGTTTATTAGACGGACATTTAGACGTTTTTTGTACCAATGTGTTGTTTGGGTAGATTTTCAATTAACTGTCAATATTGTAAGCTAGTTTAAATGTATGCATTGATTTAGTATTAATTTTTTTAAAAATTAATATAAAAATATTTTACTTATAAACATAACAAATAACATTAATGAACTACAAGAAACATTAAAATTATGACTTTATCTTTGTTACGTGTTAATGCAACTCTTTTGATTAATGCATAATGCAATTATAGAATGTATTTAACTTGATGAAGGTCATAATTAATTGACTATAAAACAGTTCTACATTTTACAAAATCCTACTTTTATTGCTAAATTAATTAAATCCTCCCATTTGTAAATTAACTTTTTAACTGCATAAGAAATTTGTGTCATTTGCATAACTGCTTTTATTTAGTCGTTCTATTTAGTAAAATACTAATAGAAGTAATTTTTGACATAATTTATTTATATATTTAATTTAACATATTTCATAAATTTAAGAAAATTTCACATAAATAATTGTATATAATTTTTGCTAATAAATTTGATAAACTATGTTTGATTTCTAAAAAAATTATTGCATTTACAAGTTTTTTTTAGATTGTTTACAATTAAAATTTATCATTCAAAATATTTCTATGAAATTCTAGAAATTGAATCAGATACATTAGTTTAACAATGCGTCTTATTAACAATATTTTTTTTAATTTACAGATTTTTAATTTATTTTTATATTGAGTTTAGCAAAAATAATATGAAATAAAATTAGACAATCCTTTGTTTGTTAACTTAATTAGTCAGAAACGTAGCAGAAGCGTTGATTACTTCCCTTCTATAATTAAAAAAACAATAGAAACATTTTTACTTTATTAAAACTATTAAACGTTTACTTTCAGAAAAAAACTAAGTAAACATAATAAAAAGTAATAAAGAATATACTTTAAAGCAGGTTGTATAACACATTACAAATTAACTCTAGAACAAAAAAAATTTGCATTCGTAACTTTAGTCGATAGTCAAGTCAGTTAACAAGAGCACTAATACTTCGGAAAAATTTTTAGTAGTAAATTTAGTTCTAAATAATATTCACAAAGGTATTCCTTATGTATTTATCATATTTGTTAAAGTCTACATACAATTCTAAATATTACTTATTTTTAATTTTGTTATTACCGTTTGAGCAAAACAATTTGTTAAATTAATGAATTCATTATTAAACTAATAAGACTAAATTGGGAATTTGAAAAAAAAAAAATTATTGATTTTTCTTATGTATTTTAAAACTTTATTATTAATAATATTGATATTTAATGAAAAAAACTTAAAAAAATTTTTTTTAAATTAATTATAAACAATTAAAAATTGATAAAATTTAAAAAAAAATCACGTGACTATAAACGCGCCATGATTGGTCGCCATCGTTGTGACGTCATAATGTTATAGCTATTTAATAACAGTACAGCGTTTACACGTTATTACACGTAACTAGACAATAATATTGAAAATTTATTGCTAAAAAACGAGTTGTTAGTTGATTCCGATTAGCTATGTGTGATAAGAGGATTTATAAAGGCAAAGTCTGATAATATTCCTGACGCTGATATATTTATGATAACCATTTTTAAAAAAAATGACGTTCGGTTTAATTCTGCTGAAGTTCGACATCAGAGCTGGGCAGTAGTTAAGCTACTAATCTAACTACTTTATTGTTGACGTTAGTTGTATTCTACATATTCAAGTTACTTTAATTTCATAATGTAACTGTAGTTAGAATAAGTTACTTTTTTGGTGTAATTGTATTTAAGAAGTAGTTAGCTACCCTTTTTTAACTACAAAAATAGTTAAACTACATTGATAATAGCTTAACTACTTTACTAGTAATTAAACTACTTTATTAGCGGCTTCAATTATATGGAATTGCAACAATTATTCAGCTTGCATTGCAGTTTTGCAGGTAAAACGTGTCATTCAAGTGATAAACGCTAACGCAGAAATAAACATGGATGTAAAGACTATTCAAAAAATTGTTGTAAATGCAGCAAACCTAAATTGTTTCAAAATGTTAAATGCCACTGATCTAAACGTAAACAAAGTATTACAAAATGAAAATTTTTTTGATTTTGATGAACGTGGTTTGTCTAAAAAGTTACATATTTCTTTTGATACTGAGAATGAACATGCTCACAAAACCAGAAGAATAGAACTAGAACTGTTAAAACACCTGGAAGATAACAGAATTCATATATCTATGTAAGATGATGATAAGATTATTAAAAAAATGTTCATTGGACACAGTATAATTTTAATTTAATTTTAATCGGCGCTGTCGAGCGATTATTTTCGTTTTCCACTCATAAATTCGCCCAAAAGAAATGCATTGGCTGATGCTCTGTTTGGGATGTTAGTTTTATGAAAAGGAAATGAATATCCAATACCACAATCAGTTTACTACTTTAAGTGCTGTTTTTTAAAGTTTTATTTTATTAATTTTTTGAGAATTTGTAATAAAATACATGATAATAGGTTTTATTGTTTTCGTGTGAGCGTGATTAATTTACTTTGTCTTCTTTAATGTAATAATAATTCAGTGTCTATAGGTACTTATGTTTATATGACTAAAAGTGGTATAACATAAATCGTCTCAGAACTTTTTCTTCAAGTAGTTGAAAAAAATAACTTATATTTTAGAATACAACCGTTGAGTAGTTAGTAACCTAACTACTTTTCGATTTATGGTAGTTAGTAGTTAGTAACTTACACTACTTTTAAAAAATAGTAACTTTAGTTAGTAGTTAACTACTTTTACAAAGTAACTTGCCCAGCTCTGCAAGACATCAAGCTAAGTCTGTTAAAAAATAATATAATAAATGAAAATATTTAATTTTAAGTATTTATTCTCTATTATATTAAATATAATTATTTATTTCATAAATAGTAGAGCATCGCGTGAGAGTTACGACGACAAAGCTATAGGTTATAATTCAACTAAGTCGTAAAAATAATATTTGTATTGTAAAAGGATGGGTATGTCCAGAACACCGAGTTCGGAGTAAAGCTTATTTGAATATTTAACAATGACAACAGAATTAAATATATCAAAACACTGTACTTATTATTTCTGTATCAACTGCAATGAGTACAAACTAACATTATGACGTCACATGCGCTTGGGTTTGTTCGGGAACTGTCGGCGTGTCTTCGGTACTGGATTCAAAAATTAGTTTTTATTTTGAAATCCCTTTTGAATTATTACGAAAAAAAAATAGTTTTGTTATAAAACTTATATATGATCTTTCCATTTATCACAAAAAAATTTTTTTTTCAAAAACCCAATTATAACCACTTATTAAATATATACCTTTCTTGTGTCTATTGTGTTTTAAATTAACTTTTCTTACAGTTTTCTTCTTCACGATTGACTTTAATAAAAATGGTGCAATTATAACCTACGTAAGTAGGTATAAAACATTTTTACTTTTCCGGCTCAGGCCGGTAAGTGTAGTAGAATTTTATAACTAGAAGTTGGCACTAACAATCATTAATTTTATACGTCATTGTGTCAATCTGTCAGATTTATTAATATACACCATTATTTGTGTTATTATTTAGAACAGTAGTTTCCAAACTCGTTTGGCCCACGGACTTTTCATAGTCAACACTTGCTCATGGACCCTTAAGTGAAAAAACTACATAAATGCATAATAAAAAAAATTACAAATTTAGCTTTGATGTCTTGAACGGTAAATGGTAATGTAAAAATAAAATATACATAAAACATTTCATTGAATAAGTATGCAAAAAACAAAACATTTTAACGACTTGGACGAACCTGACGGGATGTTATGAGTGTATTTATGTCCGGCTTAATGTTTGTGAGTTGCAACCGCAAATTCCCACGAGTACTCAATTTCTAGTCGGTTTCTTATTTTGGTGGCTCAGATGAAAATAAACTCAATGGACGAGAGTTTAATACGTCCTCAATTTGCGTTTTCAACGTATAGAATTCTTCAAATGTGAGAGAAGTATTTAATGCAACTCGTTTTAAATAGAACTTAACAAGTTTTACACTGGCCTCTCACTGTCCTCCAAAAGTGATCGTGGTGGTATGACGTATTCATAGAATCGTAAAAATTTATAAAGTGTTTTTGTTTCGGCTTTAGATAAAAGTCAGCTTAATTCGGTTAGTTCTGCCTTAAAATTACTACCAATATCTGAGTATACGTTTAAGTAATGACTTCTACGCGCTAAAAAATTTTGAATGCAGCTAAAAATGCTTTCGTTGTCAGATCTGTTACTAAATCAAGATGGATCGCCATTGTTGAGCAACAAACGGAAATGCATATGTAGGCCTTGTTTAGTTTAGAATTTCGTCCCTTATTATTTTTAATCATTATTGGACCTGCATATTCTACTCCGTAATTGTAAAAAAGGAGTGAGGCATAAGGCGATTTTTTAGAAATTTTCCCTGAGAAAATTACTTGATTTTGGATTTGCACGGAAACAAATCGTACATTGATGTATAATTTTACGTAACATTCCTCTGGCAGTAATTGGCCAGTACCTATTTTGGACTAATAAAAGAAGCTTAATTTAGATAATCAATGTGATGAAGCAAAAACAATGAGATGTTTTTTTATAGTGACTGTAATTAGATCAATGAATGCCACCACCGACTTGCAAAAAATCATCGTTGTCAAGAAACGCATTTAAAGGTAATACAGAACTTTTAGAATGAAGAAGTTTGCCGTTACTTAATCTACTAAATTCTTTGTAAAACGTTTCGTATTGGACACTTTTTATTAGTTTTAAGAAAGCCATATCTCTTTTTTCTGTACTGAAAAGTCCTATTATACTGTTATCTCGTTTATTTTTTGAATTATGAAAAAAATCTCTAAATATAATCAATGACCGCTTGCAGTTTATTTATTGAAGAGAATTTTGAAAATGATTCCGTTGATCGGTTTTCAACAACTACAAGCTATAACGCGCGTGATTCTAATGTAATTTACTAGCTCTGGTTAGACTGGCCAGGCATTTATGTCGTATTTAAACCATTTTATGAAAATATGCATAGAAAGACCTTCATCCCAAGTTACCTTCTCTTGCCATAATGATTGCAATATGATCTTTGCTTGAATGATGACGAGATCTAGTAGCCCTAAAAGATCGAATATTTGTTCTGTGATAGCAAGCACGGAACGTTTGGTGATTTTTTCAGCATCTGTAAAGCTTTGAATGCTATATTGCAAATCATCTGAACCGGAAAAATGTCAAGTGTTTGGGATTTTTGTTAGTCAGAAATTTACACAGTCTGATTGTTAGTGGTTTCAGTTGATCGCAAATGTTTTAAGAAACTTTTGTTGTTTGAAGACCACTTTTGTAACTCGCAACCTGCCGAATTTTAGATTTCGGAAATGTGAGATTGTAATTATAACAAGCTATCAGTGGAATTTGATCCGGTTAAAAAATCGTTGACTTAAAAATCGTATTTTATTGCTTGAGATGCAAAAGGATAAGTAGAACAGTTGTCTAAAACTAATTATTTTAAACATTTAATCGCTAAGAATAATGCTGCTGCTGTACCGTAAGTAACCGTATCGAATTGATAACAGGATATATTTGAATTTTGATTTGACCTCCAAAGAATCAATTGTGTGTTTTGTTGACTTGGGTCGACTAACACTTGACGGTACATTTTCTGAATATTAGTTGTAATGACGTATAGTTTTGGTAGTTAAGCTAGTTGCCTTGATAACGTGGCAAATACACCACTGTGCAAAAAGAATTCGTTAATAGCAGTCAAGAGCTGTATATTCTACCAGAAATTTTGTCTTAATAATGGATTGGCTAACAGTTTTTGTTCTAACGAATAAAATCGTTTCAACGCTAGAGAGCGGGATTCGCCAAGAGCAGTGATATTATTTTTATAAGGAATGTTTACTATAAAACGTCCAAAATAATCTCGAGTAGTAGTTTCTTAGAAATTACCTTTGCAATATTGCTCGTCTGATGAGCATGGGCTATATATTATTTTTACATTCCTTGATTTCCCAGAACTTTTGAAATTGTTCTCGGCTTTGATCGTCTTGTTAAGTGTGCACGCATGCTAACAATAATGTAACTTTATTATCTTAAGGGGGGAAACTCATCTAGAAAAAATTTTTTTAGCAAACATTTTTTATTGCTTTAAACTACTTCTTATATATTTAAGAATGAGCCCATAAAAGCATATGGCCATCTGGAACTTTTTTGCAAAGATATATTCATTTTAGTGAGTCCATGTCAGACGGCTGAAATACGCCTGTGGCGCGCTGACCGAAATTCACCTTTTTTGACACCCAGCGGGTACTATAATAGGAAGCTTATATCGACTGCTGATAAGAGATCGTCTATGGCCCGGGAATAGCTGACTAAATTTGCAGCCGATTTGAGTAAGTGTAACATACGGTTACATGAAGTTGAAACTTTAAATGCTTCTCCTGAAAAGTTGTGTTTTTGAAATCGCCGGAACACTTGGAGACCAGAGATTTGGTCGGAATTCATTGCGATTTCGTAGACTGAATAGAGAGTTAAATTCTCTACTTTGGTAACCTAATTATTTTTGTTTAATGTAACCAGAAGTAGTATTTCTTTTTAAATAGGTTGAAAAAAACGCGAAAAAAGTGATTTTTTTTCAACTCGAAAATTTTTTACGAAAAAAATTTTTTTTTAACAATAATGAGGTCTCTGAAATGCGCTGTCATGTGAACTTTAAGGCCCTATTCTTGTTTTCTGTTTTAGTCACAATCCTGAAATTCTACAGAGGCCGGCGCAAACCGCTACATACGAAAACCGATATTTGCGCATGTAAATAAAACATGTAATATAAAACATTTTCCAAAAAATTTTACATGGTTTTACTCTTAAATACATGCCCAATAAGCTGCAAAAACAATGACTTAGTTTCATTTATTTTCCTAGACGCAATCCACTCTCAAAGTTACTCGAATTTTTCGGTGATGATGAGTTTCCCCCCAAGTAATTTGACCACCGATTATCTTACCTAATTTTGGTTTTTTTTTGTAAGATAGGTTTATTTTTGCCTAATTTGTATTGTCCGACACAAAATAAGTCCCAAAATATATCCGCACCTAAAAGAACATCAATGTTGCTTGTAATGTGAGCCTTGGAACCAGTTGAATAAATGTTTGCAGTATATTTAACTGCTCTAGATTAAAGAATTTTATGAGAATACAATCAGTCATTCGATCAAGGACTAAACAGGATATTGTTGTGGTAATATTGTTTACCTTTGATTTAACACTTGTTCTAAAGTGTGTATTTGATTTGAAATTGCTTATTCCAGAAATTGTCAAATTGTAACTATGTTTAAATAAACAAAACATTACTTGTAATAAAGTTGAGTTGTGATCCAGAATCCAAGAAAGCGCAACAAATGTGAATTTTACCGTAGAGGTCCGCTATTTCAATGCATGCTGTAGATAATAGTGTTTGTGAGTTACTTTTGATACTATAAAGAAAAGAATCTGACTTGTTTGAAACTTGGTGTTATAAAACATTAGTAGAATGAGTTTGCTCGTGTTGAGAAATTTGAGGTCGTTGTCTGTTGTGTCCGCAGTTTTGTTGTTGGCAAAATGCCAAAACTTCAATAAATCTAAAAATTGATCTCTAAGCATTTTTTTTTGCAAGAGCATTAGAACATAAATCTTTGTTTGACCAGTGAAATCGTGTGTCTGGCACATGAACAATTCCCATTGTCAAAAACAATCATCTGTCGGTTTTCAATCAATCTTTTTACGTTTTGGGGTTGTAGTATTAAAACATTGTTTGGCAAATCTATTGGTTTCTTCTACCATGAGCTCAATTATGTTGTTTGTGAGAAATAGTTTGTATAGCTCATAAGGCTTATCCTTATTTACATTTGCATCTAACTCAGAGTCTTTATTGTATTTGGCAAAGGATATTTGTGATTGCCTTACTTGCCTCCAAATAGAATCATTTTCTTCATTTTGTGTGCTCACATCATAATCATCATTTAGTGTAATCAAAAAATTATCTTAGCCATAATCTTTATTTGGATCCAAATCGGAATCGTTCACAACGTCTTCGTCATCACTATCGTCGTTATAACCATATACTTGTTTGTTTCCTTCCCTCAAACAATTCAGACTTGATGTACTCGGCTTGTTTTTTCTATGATTAATATTTCTTTGACTTCTTTTTGCCTTCTGCTTTTCGTAAAACAAAGCAGAATTTACAGCATGCATATTAAAATAGTATTTTGACAATCACACAGTAACCAAACGAA
Source organism: Aquatica leii (assembly GCA_035610365.1). NCBI lineage: Eukaryota > Metazoa > Arthropoda > Insecta > Coleoptera > Lampyridae > Aquatica > Aquatica leii. The sequence goes on from CM069432.1 coordinate 57,786,573, forward strand.
ACACAGAACTAACGAAACATGCGCACGTGAAAATGTTGAGGATATAGTTTCAGTTGCTACTCGATTATCATTGAACGACGCGACCCACATGTAGGTCACTTTAAAATTTGGTGTATTTTTAAAAAATAAAACAAGGACATAATAAAAAATATGCGAAATACATACCTATTTATTCAAATAAATAAATTATTACTAGTACAAAAAAATGAAATTTTTGTCCAAACTCTTATCAGTCTAGATCTTTCTATAGAAACTGACGTTCTCGGCGTGAACGTGTTAATGTATTCTTTAAAAACACAACTGCGTTAGAAAAACTCTCTTCTTAAGTTTTTAATAAAAAAGAAATCCCTAATGAATGTTTAAGGATTACTGTACTGAAACATTGTGATATATAATTTTTTTAATCAACTTAAACAAAAGTATAACTTTGCTTAAATAAGTTTAGATAAAAAATAAATATCAATTTAATTCAAATATACTTAAGTAACAAAAGTATGCTACCTGCGTAACAATACAAAAATTATACTTTTTTTGTCCAAGACTAGTAAAATTTGTTGTATGCACTTTACAACTTGCATAACATAGATCTAAATTGTTGATTAGATGCACGCCTTTTTTAAAGTTCATATTATAGACTAGTTGGTGCAGGTATCAGCTCTATTTGGTTCTGTATAAACCTGTATAGATAACCCTGACTCACCTCGATGCCTGTTATTACTTGTATTTTATACACCTGTCTATGTTTATGTTTTACTTAGGACGTAGAAATCGCTAATAATTTATTCATTGTTATTTATTTTAACTTTCATATTAATAAAAATGTGTCACAATTTTTTTATTTTATATTAAACCTGGCGCAAACCTTTCAACGTTGTTCAAAAACGCCTAAACAAATTTTAACTTTTACAGACCTTCTGAATAATAGTAAGGACTGCTGGGTTTCGTAGAGACCACTTTGGGCACTACTGGCTTAGAATAACACCAACAAATATAATATATTTGTTTATATCTTACAATTACTGAAAACAATAAGTTTATATCTATATAAGTTTAATTGTAATAACATTATATAATTTTTAAACTAATATTGAAAACGATTAAATTTTGTTATTACGGATTTTAATTTGTCTACATAAGTTATTAAATTTTATTAAAAATCGATACTTAAATAACTGTTTTTAACACATTTATTCTATAAACGTTAGCACAAACAACTTTGTGTATCACACGCCTTGAAAGTATTTTGCAAGTATGAGCACATTTGTAGGCCGAGGTGAGGCCTTTCTGGACTAGTGATACAAATAACTATTGCAATAACATTATGTAGTAAACCATTAAATTTTTTTAATATAAAACTTAAAAAGTAAAACACATACGAATGATAAAAATGTTGCAGAAAATAAAATATTCTCTTTAAAAGTAGGTACAATACAGTTATTTCTATCACTAATCCAGAAGACGCTATACTGCAAGTATGAGCACAGATAATCATTTATACTAGTAATAATAAATCTGACAAAAATGACAGGTGACGGAAAAAATTAATGATTAGAATTAGTGCCAACTTCTAATCATAAAATTCTACAACACTTTACCGGCCTAGTCCGGAAAAGTAAATTTTCCTGCCGGATTATGCTGCCTATAAAATACTTCAAGTATGTAAGTTATAAAGTATTACACAATAAGCAGAAAAGTTTTAAAATGATATTTTTAATCAAAATATAGAACATAATAATACTATGTAAATAGAAGCGACTATTAGTGGTAATGAACTAAATACCAAAGAAGATGGAATTTAAAAAAACATTTAATTGCAGGTATAATTTAAATAAAATTAAAATTTATTAGCATTTATTTTTTAATGTCAGATAGGTAAACTTAACAATTTAAATTTTTTATTATATTTTATCAATTATTGATGTGTTTACCTTGACAAGGACATAAAGATTTCCTTGTTAATTAAAATATAATAAAAGTTATAGTGTATGTAATAAAGTATTACACATTAAATACTTACCGGTTGTTTGTAATTACATTTCAGTTAGTACTTTTACGTTATTGTTAAACATATAATAAAATACCAATATTTTTAGCAATTATAACAACAATTTTAAATTACTGCAATAAACATAAATTTATTTTTGTTTATACGTAATTGTCTTATTATTTTTAAGTAAATAATCTAACGCTTTTACAGACTTTTACTAAAATAAAGTAATGAAGTAGTCGATAGTACTCGGAAATTAAAAAATTTAACATTTTTGTCAATAATTTTCTTTAGCAATAATATCAATAAACTATTTTTAAATAAATATATTTTTAAAATAAAGACCAGGTTTTTAAATTACGGTTCAAACTAACCAACCTTAGATTAATTTTAAAATTGTCATATTATTGGTTAGCATAAAACAAATAACCAATGAAACGAGAGTATTTCTAAATTAACCTGAGCTTAAGTTAACCAAAGTTTAAACTATTTTATTTATTTATCTGTCAAATTTTATTTAAAACAACAAATTTGCTTTAAATACAACATTTTTAATTTATGAAACGTAACACAATTTGGCAGTATCACACAAACAAACGAGTAGTAGCACTGCGTTGCAGCACCAACTTTATAGCTTTTAACACAAATGCGTTAATTGTTGTATTTTTTTTTAAATTATAATTATACTTTATGAAAATTAAACAAAATGATATTAGTGTTGAAAGCACTTATATGATGCTTGATTCAAAAGTTCATGTAACGCTCAGATGAAACAAAGCTGGAACTTGCGGTGGTGCCCAATTTCACTTCATTTTTTGTCTTTTTTGGATGTAGTGTTTATTATTATTAAACAAGATTCGTGATTCGTTTCATGTATTAAAAAGATGATAAGTCTCAATATCACTCAGTGCTAAAAAATAATTATAGTAATTGTAGAATTAGATCCGCGCGAATTTCTGCTTTGTAAGCTGCAAAAACTGAACAATATAGATATAAATTGCAAATAAACAATTCATTGAGCACAAAATTTACTACAAAAAAGTATGCGGGAGTGTATAATTATATCTAATAGTTTAAGAGTTACAGAATTTTAATGTAATGTGAGAGATTTTCATGCAACTTTGCACACTTGTAGCTTCTAAACTATTGAAGATAATTGTACCCTTCCGTAGACTTTTTTATAGTAAATTTTGTTCTCTATAAAAATGTTTATGTGCAACTTTCCTCTATGTTGCACCGTTTTAGGGTAATAGTTTATTGGTTGTTTTAAGTTATTGAGCAAATCATTTCAATACAAAAACTGTGACGGTTTCGATGCAGGCATAATTTACAAGAAAAACAACTTCAGATACCTGGTGTAATATTACACCGACAAAGCTACCCTTAGCCACAAAAAAAGCGGCGGTGGTCACTAAAAGCAACTCGATCGAAACACACATGTTCTACTAAACTGATAATTTATGTTCAAATTTTAAAATGCATAAACAAAGTAATAATTTATTAAATCTGATTTATAAAGTTTTATAATAAAAACTATCAGTAATTACTAGTTTAAGTCATAAACGATTTCACTGTAAAGTTATCGACATAGAACGAAAGTATGTAAAATAAAAATTGATTAAATTTTGAATGTTGAAATTGTACAGTCAAGCAATTGTAAAGATTATTAGCGTTATGAATCTGTTAAGGCTAGAGAAAGGATTTATATTAAAGTAAAGTTCATCTTTTTAATGCTTCTTTATAGTCAGTAGCGCATTTGTTTAATATTAATAGGAAAAAAGTTGTAGAATCGGTAAATTTTAATTTCATTTGAAACACGCCCAGTAACAAAACGTCATAACATCTTAAGGGTAGAAAGAAGCATAACGCCGCTTTCAACAGATTGAGCAAAAAAAGGAAAAGCCAATTGGCAGATTTTGTACTGAGAGGATTCGTGAACTTAACCAATCAGAAAAAAGCGTTTTAAGAAATAAAATCAAAATTACGTACAAAGAAGGAGAAGAGTTTTAAACGAAGGTTTACGGTAGTTCTTCCTTTGACTTACTCGCGAAAAAGAAGTTACTGGTACTCGCGCATAGGAGTTAATTTACCGCGCTAATTTTTTTACTCAAAAAAGTTATTTGCGCGTTGGTTTTTTTCACTTAACCGAAGAAAAGTTACTGACGGATGGAGTCTTTTTTTCGTACTCGCGAAAGGACAGATACTGACGGACTGGTTTCTTTCACGTATATTTTTTTTTCTTTGAGTTTAGGTTTTGTATAAAGTTATTAGTTAGTGACAAATTGTTACGTGGTTTCCTACCTGCGTCCAGTCAAAACCATCAAACCGCAATACGTGATCTTCAATTTGAGGATTAGGCACCATATAAAAAGGTCAGAAATTAGTTAAATTTATTTGGATATGCGTTTGTAAGTTTTTTATTTGATTATTGTACGAGAGATGCGATAAACTGTCTAACGCGAGAAAATTGAGAATGATTATTTTAATTTAATTCTATGGCTTAAACGAGGTTTTTTGTTTATTTTTTTGTTGTAAACGGAGAGAGCAAATTTAATTTTTTTTCCTTCTTTTTGGCAGTTAACAAGCCGCTTATAAGATTAGTTTTACTTTTTAGCACTAAAGGATTACGCTAAGAACACCTAGAAAATTTAATAAATAGGAATGTCATTATTTCGCAAAATGTTTTTATTGCTAATCTAATCTGCTGTAAGTCTTCTTTAGATATGACAGGAAATTGCAAACGCGACAAACTGTTGAAAAAAATCTAGTTTTTAAACTGTAGATGAAAGGATGTGGCAACGTAGCTTGAACTGTGTCATAATCTTAAAAGCTGTTGAAGTGTGAACCGCTATAAAACTCGGGTAAAATCCAGTAATCATTTAGTCTTGTTGTTTTTTTTTAATTGCGCATCAATTAATTAGAGTGTGGTAAAACAATTGTCAGCGATATAAATTGTTTATTTAATCATTGAATAAATTATTTAATCTAAATTTTACATTTATCCGAATGCTTTCAAACGTATCTAAGCCAGCAGAAAATAAGTCAGTGCACGTGAATCACAATTTTTCGACTTTTGTGTTTGAGATTTTGTTGCTTGCTTTGTGTTTCTTACCGTACATCACTTGGAAAAGAAAACCTAAGCGTTACCAACACAACCTAAATATTTCCTAATATTTATTGCTTAATCAAACCTTACATTTGAGAAAGTAAATAAGTATGGTCATTCTCGACATTAGAGCTTTACAACCAAAACATCGCGTCTCAATGTTGGTGCCAACAGTAGACTACAGAGTTTATTGAGCATTTTGTTAACCATTTGAAAAGATTAGACCAAAATACTCATTTTTGTGCTTCTCCAGAAAAATTTTCTATTAAAGATGTACCCTCCAGTTTGCAATCATTTCGCTCTAAACTATTACATACTACTTAAGCTATAACAAAAAAAAAACAGCCGTGAATGTTTGGATTTAGAGTTTTTAATACTAATTCATTCATAGTTAAACTGAGCTACGGTTCACATCGTGAGAGTGATTTACAAAATTATTTTATTAAATTTTAGTCTTAATATTCTGTTTAAAAAGAAAAAAGTATTCAATATTAAGTTGATCTTTACAACTATGTACAAAATATATAAAAATACTTCAGAATATTATCTAAAAATAAAAATTTAATAGTGTGTCATTAAGTGAGTTTTATAGTAATATAATTGAGATGGGGCGAGGTAGAATAGCCGAAGCAAAGCGGAAGTAACCGAACGAATATGTAAACACAGCCACAGCTGATACCAATATCAATAAATCTTCCTATCATAGGTATCCACATTTGGTATAATATTTTTGAAAGGTTACATAATAAAAAATAGTGTTATTATTCTTTCTCTCAACTTATCATAGCTGCTTTTGGCTCTTTGTTAATAAACAAATATTTGGCAATATTTAAAACAAAATGGTGATTTGTGGAAAGTATTCTTTGAATATTGCAAGAACTGAAAAAGCAATCCAATGCTCTGCTAGTACAAGTATTTTTTACGTGACTGTTAAGTGTGCCAATCTTAAACTCGATGATCACGCCTGGCTCATGTCGAACAAAAAATTAAATGAGTGAAAATGTCCATCTTACGTTCAAAATCGTAGAAAGAGTATTTCTGGGTTTGATGCAAGCATAGTCCAAAAAGCCATTGAAGTTGATGACCAGCAATCAGAGTCCAGTGCTACTGGCACGGGAGGGAAAGGTATGTTGTCTTAATCAGATGTTGATATGATTGTTAAAACACTTAAAATTATTTTGGTAGACAAAACTAAAACAATAGTTTAATCAACTCTAAAGATCGAGATTCAACAATTTGAAAATTCCGTTTAAAGCCTTTCTGATATTTTTGATGCTTTCAAATTACGGGTAGAATATTATAACTTCACTATCAAAGGTAATAAATAATAATACTTCAGAAAATGAAATTAGTGTGGCTCACAGGTAAAAATAAAATCAAACCAATAGTTGTTAAATTTGTGCGCCGAATTAATGAAATAAACTGATTGACTAATTTTTTAAAAATGGCTTAGTCTGATACCAGTGCACCTGGGATTGCTGCAAGCAAACTTTACAAGAATGTTGTACAAGGAAGAATAAATGCTCATAAGCATCTAACTATCACAATGAAACGGCTACTTGACAAGGCCCGGAATCTCAGTAGAGATAAGAGATATAAATATACCTGGTTTAAAGATGGTAAAGTGTTGGTGAGGAAAGATGAACACAACAGAAACATAATAAGAATCTCTCAATCTGAGGATTTAAGTAAAATAATTTAGTTATTGTACGTAATATAATAATCAAACTGGAAAATAAATTTAATGTTGTCATTTTTTATATTTATATTTGCTACCATAATATGGTTAATATTTTATTATTTTTTCACTATTGCTTTATGATTTTATATAGTAAAGTGTACAGATTTTATTATATTTATTTTACTGTCTTTGCTGTGATAAAAATTAATGTTCGTGTAATATTACTGAATTCAAATTTAGCAATCAGTTTTGAAATTATAAGTAAAAATTTTCTTTTATGATTGTTTTTGAAAATGTTAATAATTTAAAAATTCAATTGCTCACAAGTAATGAATTTGTGTAAATGGTGGAAAGTCAGGGTGGTTTTTCAAGTGATCTTTTTTGTTTTTATATTAACATCAGAAACATAAATAGAAATTTTGACGAACTTTCAGTTTCATTGGCTGACCTCAAGTTTTCTTTTGATATTATAGTATTGGGGGAAGCCTGGTTGGGACGGGGGATACCTCTGAATCTCTTTAAGTTGCCAAATTATACACAATTTAGTACAATAAGTAAGTTTAACCAAAACAGTGGTCTGGTTATTTATATTAAAAATCATTACCTGCACAATATGGAAGTATCTGAACCCATTATGACTGAATGTGGCTGTATGTCACTTAATGTTAAATATAATAACTCAATTTATACAGTTTTGGTTGTTTACAAGTCACCTTCGAAAAATGGTGAATTATTTTTGTTAAAATTAGAACCGCTGTTGAAACCTAGTAAAATTCTAATTGGTGATGCAACTTAAATATAATTAGTACAAACAAAACAATAAATGATTATCTCGGCCTTTTTGCTGTCAAGGGGTTCCTATCTTGTGTCATCTGTGCTACTAGGATAGACAATAGGCCAGCTGGTCAGGGCCGTGTCACCCAACCTTCATGTATTGACCACAATGCTTTAAACATTAAATATCAGCACTCCTTATCTGCCGTGGTTATTAATACTCACGTCACTAATCACAGAGCAGTCTGTTTTTCTATTGCTGGTGAGGAGGGAGGAAACCCTTCCTTCCTAACCAGCAGTGGTCAGATTGTAAGGAAAGTACGGTTTAATGAATTTATTGATATAATTAAAAGTTTGCCTTAGGATGAGGTTTATTCCTGTACATCTGTGGATAAAGCTACTCAAAGTTTGATTAACATTTTATAATCTAATCTAGAAATTTGCTTTGAAACAAATTTAATCAAAAAACCCTGTAAATATAACAATAAGAAGTCTTGGATTACACAAGGCTTAATGATACCATTAAGAAAGAGGGACTCTCTGTACAAGAAGTTGGACAAAGAGCCTTTTAATAAAAAATCAAGAGAATACTACATAAAGTAGAGGAATAAATTTAGACAGTTGATTAAGATTGCTAAAGTGGCAGTTTACAGAAAACAAATTTTAGAAAAAGGTAAAGATACTAAAAGGGTTTGGGGACCTATATCTGAAATAACAAATAACAAGGATAAGGACTCTAACATATCAAAATTGAACGTCGATGGTGATCTTATTGACGTTTGGAGTGATCCAGTTAGGTGTGCTAATTATTTTAATGATTTCTTTAGAAATGTTGGTGAAAAAATGGCTGCAAATATTACATCAATTGATAAACAATCTGATTTTGATCAGATTGCTCAAAGTCCATCATTTTGAGTTACCCCGTTTAATGAAAATAACATTATCAAAACTGTAAAAGAACTAAGGGAAGGGTCCTGTCCTGGTTGGGACAACGTTTCCGTAAACTGTCTAAAATCAATTAAAACCTACATTGCATCAGCTTTGACTTATATTATTAATCACAGTCTTAGTACAGAAAAGTAAGTTTCCAAATATTTTGAAAAAGTCTATAATCATCCCTTTGTTTAAAAGTAATAATCGATCTCTAGTTAGTAACTACCGCCTTATTTCCATGTTATCCAACATAGCAAAGACAATAGAAAATTTGGTTAAACAACAACTTGTTGGATACTTGAAAATAAATGATCTAATAACGCCAACGACGGTTTGGTTTCCGACCAGGACAGGGTACTCATGATGCTCTAGATACAGTCACTTCAGAAATAAATGAATTATTAGACCGAGGCACTATACCAAGACAACAAGACAATAGGAATCTTCTTTGATTTAGCGAATGCGTTCGACACTGTGTCTCATGTCCTGTTGGTAAAAAAACTCGATTATATAACAGTAGAAGGATCAGCATTAAGTGTGTTCATTAGTTACATTGCATGTAGGTTTCAGCAGGTCAGATTGGGGGAGGTTCTTAGCGCTACTTTGTATGGTACTTGCTATGGAATATCTCAAGGTACAGTTTTAGGGCCTGTTTTATTTCTGGCATTTATTAACAACCTGCCAAATCTTATAACTGAAATAGAAGGTCACACATACTTATTTGCAGACAACACCGTGTTGTTTTTTTTTGCCCCGTCATGGTCCAACGCTTTCAATGTTGCCTCTAAGGGACTCGAAAGACTGAAAAAAATGGTTGGATCTCAGTAGACTTTCATTAAATACCGATAAACCCAAATATATTACATTCTCAATCTATCAGAACGCCCAACCCAGTAATCTATTTAATTTAAAACTAGGTAATGATACAACAGAAAGAGTTCAAAATATTAAATATTTAGAAATTCAGATAGACGAGCACTTGAACTGGAAATTACACTCAGAATCACTAACTAAACGAATAAATCAGCTAATCTATGTGTTTTTTAGATTGACGAATATTTTGAACCAAAACACCTTAAAGACCGTGTACTATGCCTTGACCCAGTTGATTCTGACTTATGAAATACTAGCTTGGGGTGGGCCGTGTAACACCATATTAAAACCTGCAATTGTTGCGCAAAATAATTTGCTTAGAAGAATTCTAAGGAGAAGAAGGCTCGGCTCGGCCAGAGTTTTGTACAGGGTCTTATCATTAATAACCTCTATAAATTGTCGGTTTTAATGAAAGTTCATAAGAGCTGAAAATCTTTGAGGGTGCTGGACCATGGCCACGGGAGTAGAGGTAAAAGTTTTTTTTAAAATGATTACATATGAATAGGATATAAATATCACACAACTATTAAGAAGAATTATTTATTTTAACTTATTTTTTATTTTAGAATTAATATTTTGTAAATTACTGTAAGTATTTTAAAATAACAAACCGAACGCCTCTCCCGCGCTCTGGTTGTGCCTTTGCGGAGAGGAGGAGGTAATTTCCAGTGTTTTATACGTAAGTGAATTATAATTTTATAATGATGAAAGTAAAGATAATTTGAATTGAATTTGAATTGAATTCAATGCCGAGCACAATTTCTGTTCCTCTTGGAGAGATAAAGGGCAAACAAATTGAACTACAAAAATGGAAAAAAATAGTCACGCCGGCCTATTTACATGCCATGATGTTTGTTCAAGTGCATGAATTTAAGATAACGCGATCGGGTTTCTCTTTAGATATGTCACTTGGAACGGTCTCACTCATAATTTGTTCACAAAAAAATCTCTATAAGTACTTGGTGTTACTGATTCATCATCTTTCAGCAATAAAAAAGTTATGGGAAACAATTCTCAGTCATTTCATGGACAATTTTTAAATACAAACAATTGGTGAAAAATCATACGACTCCATTCTCGTTTAATATGTACTACCTAGAATACTAGTTATTTGGGTTTTTTTGTATTTTTTATGTATGCATACTTATTTTTGAAAACTGTAATAAATCTTGTTCATTATATTACCTAGGCAAGATTTGCGATATCTGTGAATTTTTATTTAACTTTTATCTTCTTTATGTATTCATTTTTATATATACATTTTTCGTAGTACACTTTCATAGATTCTAATTAGTATCTATAACATGACAGTATCGGCTTTAGTTAAAAGAATATTACAATTAGAAAAGTACAACTATGTAGTAATCAAAGCTATAACTTGCTAAATTATTACTACTTTTAATCTTTTGTCTTTTTTATATCATTTTTCTTGCGCGCTTTGTAAGTTTAAAGTTATATTTTAAATGTGTAATATGTGATATAATTTTTTTTTATTAATTAATTGTTTCTATTCGTTGACAAATATTAAAAACAAAAAAGAATAACCCAATATTTTTTTATAATAGTCTTTAATTAATAATAAAATATGTACGTTAACAGAATAACAACTAAATTACAAAATGGTCGACTATAACATAAACATAAAATCTAGTTTTTTTTAGTAAATTTAAACGTTATAAAATAGAAAACTTTTTTTTATTAAAAACAGTTACATACCTAAAAAGCAAAATTACTCGTGGGAAAACTTATCATATTAATCATAGTAGTCGGTTTTCAAAGTAGTTGTAAGAGTTTGGAGATCCTTAAATTTTCAGGTTTCAATTTTGAACTTTTCTAAATGAAACTAATCTCATGTAAAAGACATGCCTTAACTTTGGAGTAAAATTTACCAATCCCCAGAAAACCGTATTTTGTAGAAACAAAATTTAGCTATTTTACTTTTCCTGAACAGATGCTTTTTTTTTGAGGAGGGGAAACCATTTATGGGCTTCCCGCATTCTGCGGGGGTGTGTGAGATTCTCCTTGCCATCTTGGCAAGGCCTACCCACTAAAACCTCTCCTCACATCTTCCTTTCACCAGCATAGGGTACCGCTTTCGCATTCTTCGCTATGATAGCTTGGCAATTAGCCGTCTCCTTAGTTACTTATCTCTTTTTCTCTCTTTCTTGCTTCCTCCTCTCTTTTCTTGATTATTTTTGTGTACCAACTTTCTATTTCTTTCCATTCATCCTCGTTCTCGCACACTACGCTAATGATGTTAGATGCTTTTATTTCTTCTCCTATCTTTTCTTCGATTTTCCTTCTTTCTACCTTCCATTTTTTACATTTAAACACCGCATGTTTTTATCATCCTTTTCACTACATCCGCGCAGTTGTCATTTTCTCTTTTTTTAATTTTGTGTAAGTATTCTCCAATTTCACCGTGCCCAGTCAGCAGCTGCGTCGTATAGTAACTCAGTTCCCCGTGTTTTCTGTGTATCCAGGAGTATATGTTTGGGATCCGTTTTTTTGTCCATGTCTTTTTGTCTTCCCACTGTTTCTGCCATTCCGCTATTGTTGCACTAGTGTCCATTTTATCTTTTTTTTTTAGCCAGGATCTGTAGCGGTGGGATTCCAGCAACCACCATAACGTCTTGTGTGTTTACTGTTCTGTAAGCTCGACTAATTCTTATTGCTAGGATTCTTTGCACCCTATCTAATAGTTTATTTACTGTTCTAAATTTGATTGCTTCCTGCCAAATCTCTGCTCCGTACAATAAGATTGAATCTACCGCGTGTGCTATAACTTTCCTCTTTGATGATCTGGCTCCTCCATGATTTGGTAGTATCCTCCTCAATGCGTTTGCTTTTGTAAGAGGTTTTTATCAATGGTTATACCAAGGATCTTGATACTTTTCTGGGTTATTATTTTTTGCCCTGGTAGTTCTAAATTTAGCGCTGTGATTCTTCTTTGCCCCGTCATTGGTCCTACTTTTGTATTCTCTGGAACCCGCTTTAGTCTGTTTTCCGTCATCCATTTGTTAATGGTTTCCATTGCTATCTTTGCTCTATATACTGCTTCTTGTATCTGTTTGGATCTTGTAACTATTGTGAGATCATCTGCAAAACCAATCAGTTTAACCCCATCTGGCATACTTAATTTTAGTACTCCGTCGTACATGACATTCCATAGGATTGGCCCAAGGACCAAACCTTATGGAACCCTGGAGGTTACTTTGTGTACTATATTTCTTCCCTTCGAGTCATTTATCTGTATGCTTCAATCTATCAAGTAGTCCTGTAGTATATTTATTAGATATCCTGGTATCTTCATTTCCACTAGTGCTGTCATTATTTGTCGTCTAGATGCGTTGAGTTGGCCAGTACCTTCTCCAATATCTTTCCCGCAGCGTCTGTCAGACAAATAGGTCTATATGTCGAGCTTGTCTCTCTCTTTGGTATTAGTACTAGGTTTGCTTTTTTCCAGCACAGTGGAAAATTACCTTCTCTGACACACGAGTTTAACACGTTGGCCCAGGTCTGTGCTCTTTGTATAGCCACTCTTTTTACCACCTCGGCAGGAACTCCATCAGGTTTTGGAGCTTTGTCTGTAGCAAGTCTTTTTGCTGCCTCTTCCACCTTCGTGCTAGATATTGGTTCAAAATCCAAAAGCTGATTTTATATCTGTTCTTTTCTTTAAGTTTATCTTCTTCGGGAAATAGTTTTTGTATTATTTCTATCATTTTTTTATTATCCAAATCAATAATAGTTTTTTTTTCTTATCTTTTTATAGATTAACTGGTACCCTTTTCCCCAAATATCTTGATCGAGCTTGTCACAGATCTTTTTCTAGCACTTCTTCTTACTTTTTTTGATCATCACTGTTAGTTTTTTTCTTTCCTCCTTTAGTATTTTCTTTTCATCCTGAGCTTTATCACCTTTCATAATCTGGTGTTGGTAATTCCTTCTTGTTTTGATGCATCTTTTTCTTTGTCAGGTGATCTCTTCGTTCCACCAGTATTCTCCCCTTTTATTTGTTGTTCTTATGGGCATAGTTTCTTTACATAGACGTAGGAATTTAGTCATTTTATCTACTGTATTTAGGTCTTCTTCTGCCGTTTGTTTTACCATATGCTCCAGCCTTGTTTTATTCAGTTTATTAGTGTTCCAGGTTGGAGTTACCGTTGTTTTCCCTTTTAGAATATTGCTCCTTGTGTTGTCCCATATCCATTCGATATAACGATGATCGCTGAGCGATTCCGTTTCTAGGACTTGCCAGTTTGTTATATTCTCTTTCATATCGTTGGTGCTCAATGTTAGGTCAATATAGGTTTTTTGTTTTCCTCTCTCGAACGTTGGTTTGTTTCCTCTGTTAAGCGTTATGAAGTCTAGGCTAGCCATCCATTCCTCTATGTTTCCTCTTAAACAGATACCTATTTTTGAAAAATTTAACTTCATTAAATTTCTTTAATAACTTGTGGTTTAAATACAACACGTCATAATTCTTTGGTTTTATGCAAGCTTTTTGGCATATGAACTCATAATCTGATGGTACATTAATTGATTTACCTTTGAATTGTCTCTCTATGGTGCTCTGCGTGGACTCTGCCTCCATTAGTGTGTGCCCGACCGTTAAATACTTTTGTACAATAGTTATTTTGTCGCATTACAGTAAGTAAAGCGTTTGTTACGATAACATTCCGGTTTTAGTAGGCACAACCATTGCTATACAGAATGATTTTAACTTTTTTACTGTTTTTACAACTGATCGAAGGTAATATTTTGTCTACAATAAATTTTGAACAAATGAAGGCAAAGTCTTTAGCGTTTTATTTTTAACTTTGCTTCAAAGATAGCAAAATCCGTTTTTGTCAATTAAACTGTAAAAGCAAAAGTTATGTACAAGTTTGATTTTATAATACAATTTTGTGTTTAGGTTCTATTAAAACTGGTTGTGAAGCAATTGTGAAAACAAATCTTTAGTTTTGCTTGTCATAAGATTTTTCTTTTTTTGCTTCTTTTTTGTCTGTATGCAAATTATACTCTTCTTCTAAAACGTGTCGTAACTTTAAAACCTGCGCATTTCTCTCAATGATTTTTTTTGGGATAGCATTAAAAAATTTTGTGCAAAAACACCTAGTTAAAAGTAGTTATTGAAAGTAATTGTACCTTTTTACATTTGCATCAGTTATTAGCGTAAAATCTATAAAGGCTATTTTCTGACTGCCACTCTGGTAAAAGATACTGCTTATTTATAGAAGTCTTACAAAATGGGATTCTATTTTGAGAATAGAATTTACGAAGCTTATCAATTCTTGATTTTAGTTGTTAAACGGTTTACTAATTTCTGTTTTGTCTTATTTTGTAGTTTAAACCCAAAACAGTATTTTGCCTATGGCCAAAGTCTTAAAAAACATTACGCAGTAGACTGAAATGTTAACATCATTTATTTTCAAATAATATAAAACAGCTAAATTGAGATTTTCTGAAACTATTGACACTATGCTGTTAATAAAGGTCTACTTCTCCTTCCAAATTGAACTCTAAAAGTATTTAAATAACTGTTTTCTTTTTTCTTACGTAATGGAACAACATTTACCTTTAACCTGTTTAATAGTTGCTTTAGATGCACATCTTGCTTTTATTGCAGGAGAAACTTTTTTTAGTATTGTATACCTATTTTTTTACGCTTGTTTTTCTCTGAGAACCACACAGTTTTGTCAACCTTTTTTTCTAGTATTACTTTTTTTAGAAAATTATAGTTAGTTATCTGAATTGTAGTGTTCTGAATATGAAACCAAACTATAGCCAACAACACTCTCATCACTAATTTGGTCTGTAGCTGTTTAATTTTTTGGATTTTTTAAATAATTCTGAGAATTCTGTAGATATGTCCAATTGGTAAGATTTAAAACACCTTTATCTTCACTAACTGCACTGATTGAATTAACCGTGTTTGTTTTTGACCACAAGAATTTTTATTATCGTTAGCATTACTTTCCAAATCTAACACATCTATAACTTTGAAGTATATGTTGTCTACATATGAAACTTCGGAGATGTTCGCAACAACTGTCACTGATTTTGAACAGTCAATGTATTGGATATTTTTTATTTGATGTACATACATCGAAATTTAAACAAATTTCTATTTTCATAAACAGCAAGTTTTGGTTCTGATTCTTTAAAATTGTTTAGCTGAGTTTTCTTCCGCAAGACAATATTGAAGTATATGTTGTCTACATATGAAACTTCGGAGATGTTCTCAACAACTGTCACTGATTTCGAACAGTCAATGTATTGGATATTTTTTATTTGATGTACATACATCGAAATTTAAAAAAATTCCTATTTTCATAAACAGCAAGTTTTGGTTCTGATTCTTTAAAATTGTTTAGCTGAGTTTTCTTCCGCGATACAATATAAAAAGAGATACTGTACTATCAGAGCGGTATTTTTAAAATTACAGCTAATTAATATTACTATGAAAATTTGTTTATCAAAGGAGTGGCTAAGTTCAGTATACATAAGTGAAAACACATAAAAAGTGTCTTAACAACCTTAGAAACTTTGCACAACTGCTATAATAACACAGACATGCAAACTAAGCTAAAGTTACACCAAATTATAGTAAAACTAACCTTAATTTCTATTGGATCATTTTAATAAAATAGTTTAAATACAATACGCAATAAACTACACCGTGCCGGTAAAACGTCAGTACACAAAAATTGACATTACGCAATACTGAGAATGTTAACGGTTTACAATATTTAATGGTTTAGACAAAGCACTTTTTTGTGAAGTGGAATATCGTTAGTTATGATTTTTGGGCTTAGATAAAAAGTTAAAATCCAACCACTTTTTCTAACAATGCCAATGCCAAAAAAAAGTTTATTAACGACGATATTTATTTTTTTCACTCAATAAATTTTTCGCGTAAAATTAAAAACTTTACAAAATTGGAAATATTTTTAATTGTTTTTGTTTACACAATTGCACATTGACATTTTTGTAAAATGTTGTAACGTTTAATTTTACATTGCTTCATAGAGTTAATTATCTTTGCACCAATGTCTATACTAGAAACAAATTTTTACTTTAACAATAAATCTTCACTCGCTTAGTATAGGCTATTACTATTATCATTAATCATTGGATTACACGTCTTTTACTGATTATGTGTTGCACGGCTAAATTTAGAATATCGGCAACTTTTTATTATTTTCTGTTTAAGGCATATTGGTTTACACAATTTTAACTCAGTGGATTTAAGGTTAACCTTTACATTTGTGTTTAATAATATCACGTATATATTTAATTTAGGATATATAACAATTAAAACGGTATCTTCCAAAAATTCATAAGCGTTTTAAGGTAGCGTGACTATTTTGTCTGTACCAGAAAGTGCTTTGGTTTAGAGCAGCATTGTTGCTATATATATAATAAAAAAGTGTAGAAGGATAACATAATAGGAACATAAATTTGCTTAGCATAGTTTTTATTTAGTTTTTTTTTAAATTATCAGATAATCATAGCTACAAATAAAATTGAGGCAAAAAGCTAATTATTAAAAACATCTGATTTGTCTATAAGTACACAAATATGAAAACATTTTCTCAAACACATTTTATTAATATAAACGCAACATTAAATTAAAAGTCATTAAAAGTATACAAGTATATAGTAATCTTAAAAGTAGAAGAATGCTATGTGATTTCAGATTTATGACGTCAAAATAAGTAATGTTTGCAGTTCTTATATTTACATTTTACGTTTGTTCATCAGGTAGACGTTAATTTAAAATTATAAAATAAAGAGTATACATTTTCCATTCTTTTAAATAATATTATTAGCAGTTTTACTAAATATCTCTAGTTATACCTGTATGATTAGCAAAAGTTATTATTTCAATCTTTTAATTTAGTAATCGATGCCTTTAATTAATTGAATGGCTTTCGACTTTGCATAACGATTTATTCAAACTATAGGATTATTTAATTGCAGATTGTTTTATGTAATTTATATCAACACCGGTTATTATTACATCCTTCTAAACGATTTATCATTTAAAAGACAACAAAAAAAGAGATTACATACTTTGTGAAAAATGTGAACAATTAGTACTAGCCACTATTTTGAAGTACTAATTCAATAAATTTTATGAATAAACAAATCATCAATTATGTTTATTTGAACTATTTCGACGTTTTTTTGAATAATCTTTTTTTGTCACATCAGTCTACATGGTCATGTTTAAATTTTAAAAATCTAAATAGCTTTACTATTTTGACATTGTAATTATAGCAGTGAATTAAATGGTAGATAATTTGTTAATAATAATTGTTAATCAATTATTGATAACACTTAGTTAACAAAATTATGTAGATAAATTGGAGGATTACAGTAGGTACGATTGAGAGATTATTAATAAATAACAAAATGCATACAATCACCTATTGAACAAACTTTAGTAACTAAGACGTTGACAGCGTATTGAACATATTTTGCTTCTGTTCTACTGCACCATCCAATTACATCAAGAAAAATACACGTACTAAATGCACTGACACCACCTGACATGCTATATAAAAATAAATTAATTTCTAACACTGAGGTTGACATACTGAAATTTCTTAGTTAGATTGGTGCTATATGCCATAGCGATAAGGTTTGGTTCTGTGTATGTTACAAAAAACTAAACTTATGCATTTATAGTTTTAATGTAAAAATACATTGAAACCATAAACTGTACATGGTTTTATAAAAATTCTACACATACAACGTACGATTACATTAACCCAATGTATTTCAACCCATACACCGCATGATATCGTAGGGATATCCACTATATGTTTTATATAACCAAAAATGTCTTGGTACATTTAAAATATCCCATTCCATATCATATAGAGTTCATTTTGGATATCTATCAGGATGTTCATTAGATATCAAGAGAGACATCCTCAAGATATCCATTATAGTCATTTAAATCATTCATAATCACTGAGAAAACACAAAAATTATCGTTTACGAATTATTTGCTCTCAGCTATCATGATTTTTTAGTATATACAAAATACAGTTTCATGTCGTTTTTATGAAAATATACATGGTTTTTTCACGTAACCCGTTCGTTAAAAGTTTTTGTACTTCCAATAATAATTGAATTTTGATTTTTTCTAATATTAGGTAAATCGTTATTAGCTTTATAATTAAAATATATTTAGGAACATATCTCTTCCGGTTATACAAGAAGTGACGTCAACTTTTTTATTTCAAATGGAATGCCATACTTTTTATAACGCTATTTTGTTCATACTTGATTATCCTAAAAGTTAACGGTTTTTGAGATATTTAGATGTTTTTCGCAATTTTCACATTTGTAACATCAACTTGAAAAATTCATATGTTGTCAAATTATGAAGTTTAAGCTGTGCTGTTTGTATCACTATTAATTAAAACTATCATCTTTTAAACAACCTTTTTGTAAAGGTCCAACACACGTTCAGAGTGTTCAAAATATATAATGCCAAAGTTAACAAGTTTTACATGCGTAAAACTCAATTTTTTTAATGGAACGGCTTATACATATTGAGATGGTTAAAAACACAATAAAAGTCTGCATTAATTGATATAATGGTTTCCTATACTTATCTTTACCTCTTAATGAATTGTAAGGGTTTGTTTGATATTAGTACAAATTTCAAATAAAACGCCCTCTAATGGCAAGATCCTAAATCGTAATCTCTACAATTTATTTAGAGTTAGTTTCTTAAGGAATGTTCTTTTCAACAATACTAAGTTTATTGAAATCAGTTGAGCTGTTTCGAAGCTTAGACACTTCTTTTGAAAAACCATTGAACACTTCTCGCCACTTTATTTTCAGAGAGGGCAAAAAATATTTAACAAGAAATACTTGATTTTGTTTTAGCTTTAGAAAGCATATATCTTTTTGTTACCTTAATAAAGCAAAATTCCGAGATGCATCACTTTTTTAATTTAGAGCATCGGTTACGCTCCTCTGGTGGTCATTTTACAAATTTAATAATTATTTTCAGGATTTTTTTTTGCTACTTTAGATATACTATTTTTTACAGCGAGTTTACACAATAAGTAATTTTAATTAAAATTTATACTAATTAACTCATTAATGGTTAAATATGGGCATAGGGAACCATCACTATAAACCGTTCTGCATAATTGTTAGAATTATATTGTATCAAACAATAGTGTGTATTGATAGATTAGTGACAAATATCATATGTATTACTCAGCCTACTACCTGGAATACTGCGTTTTCATTGAAATTTGTACCAATATCAAACAAATCTTTATAACTCATTAACGGGTAAAGATGGGTATACAAAACCATTATATCAATCAATACAGAGTTTTATTGTGTTTTTAACCATTTTAATATGTATAAGCCGTTCCATTAAAAAAAAATAAGTTTTACGCATATAAAAGTTGTTTGGTTTGGTATTATATTTAGAACACTCTGTACGTGTGTTGGACCTTTACAATTAATTGTTTAAAAGATGATAATTTTAGTTAATAGTAATAACAAACATATAAATTGACAAAATATGAATTTGATGTTAGAAATGTGAAAATTCTCAAAAACGTCTAAATAACTCAAAAACCATTGACTTTTAGAATAATGAGTTATGAACCAAATAACTTTAAAATTACATGTAAAATTAAAAAAATTAATAAAAAGCATAACATTTTATTTGAAATATAAAAGTTGATGTTATTTCCGGTATAACCGGAAGTGATACGTTCTTGAACATATTTTAATTATAAAGCCAAAATAACCATTTACCTAATATTTAAAAAAATCAAAATTCAATTTTGGTTGGAAGTATAAAAACTTTTAACGGAAAACGAACTGCCCAAGCAACACATTGGTATAAAAAACGTGTAAATGTCCGGCTAATAGACGTTTATTAGACATTAAAACGTTTTTAAACGCGTTATTAACGTTTATTAGACGGACATTTAGACGTTTTTTGTACCAATGTGTTGTTTGGGTGGTTACGTGAAAAACGTGTATATAGTAGATTAAACACTAAACAGTTTTAATTGTGGTAGAATTCAAGTGACCATGGGCTGCATTCGTAATTATCCAGAATGGAAAATTATATTTAGTTTTAATGGTGATCAATGTAAGGAAAAGATAATTTACATTTACTAAAAATTATATTTTATAAAATTCATAATGTATGTACACGAAAAACCACTACTAACTAAATCACTAACATTACATTACATTTTCGTGTATTTTACATTAATTGTTTTTCGTTATTTATTAATTTTTGTATTAATGACATTGTTTGCGGACTATTCTACTGTGTATTTGTTTTCCGTAAGTAATCATCTATAATTATCAAATAGCATTTATAATAAGTAGAAGATAAATTTGTAGTTCTCACCGAATTGTAACTGCCTTTTTATTTATGTTGTTTTCTTTTTAATAAATTCAGATGGCCTGAAGAAGTGGACACAACCGTTCCACGAAACGTCGCCCTAAGAAAACATATAAAGTAGTTTTTATAGCCTCTCCTACAAAATAAAAGGTTTACCGATCTTAGATTAAAACCATCATGTTTGTCTCTACCGCACTTATTTCATGCCACGTCACCTCCTCTGCAAAATATGCCACACCTATTAGAAAAATTGTCGAGTCTAAGGGCTTAACAAAAAAGGGCTCAAAGCGATCCATCTTATTTCCACAAAAATTTTTTCCATGTGATTGAAATGGGTTATTTTTACCACTATTTTGGTTGTTCCTGAAAATAGGTTTTTCTTGTGCGTTCAAGTTATTTACTTCACTAATTCTGTTATGAATTTGTTGCAATGCATGTGTTCTTAGTAGTCGTTGTAAATACCCAAGATAATTTTCAAATGAAAATGCACTAAATTGATGCAATAGGTCAAAAATTTGAACATCATTTTTCAAATGGATTAAGTTATGTACATTATAATGTGATATTGCATTTTCCATACAATTGCGCAAAGTTTCTCACAACTTAAAGTAGGTTATTTGTATATTTAATGTAGATTTTATGATATACAGGTGAAAGAAATATATGTATAGCAATACTGAAAGCCAGAAAATGCTTGTAATAATCAGATTCTAAAACGTGTTTTAAACAGTCCAGTATATAATAAAAATGTACGTAGTTTGGTTCCACCTCCTAAACTCATTTAAACTGCGTGATTTTTTTTATTAAATTCATTTGGAATCCATTCTTGATATTTTTTTAGACTTCTTGATATATTACTTAAAGCTGATGCGGGTAGTTTGCCTTTGCCAGGCTTCCCGTACTAAATGTCTATGATTTTTTGGTAACACCAAGACATACCAAATGCGTAAAGTCGAGTGGAAAGTTTTTGATCATGTCTATTGGTAAATTCTCTAAAATAGAAGCTGTAGGTTTATGATGATCTAGACTTTCACGAGATCAAAAGTTGTCGTTAATTGTCTCAGATGCATTATTATTGAGAAACACCACGCCATTTTCAAAAGACCCGTGTACTGTGCATTTGCCGAAGCCATAGTACCCTAAATGTGACTGGAGGGCAGTAACAACAGCCCGAGCACGAACATCACCAATAAAAGCGTTTATTATAATTTTATATGTGCTTCCCTTCACTTGCACATCGTTTCTCAATAAATCAAGCAATTTTTCTACAAAAGGAGTGATGAACTCATTCATATCCTTCAGTTTACCTGCAAGTCTCTCATAAATGTTAACAAGAAATGGTTTGCTACATTGAAGGTTGGATATTTGACACAAAATGGACCAAAAGCACTTAATACTGTCATTGGCAATTGGCAACCCATCAATATTAAAATTCAGTTACAATTTTCTTAGTTGTGGATCGTTGTTCAGGCAATGAGATAAACCTTTAGCAAGACCGAAGTGAATAAACTTTCCCGGAGACATATCGACAACTGATACAGATTTAGGCGTACACAATAGTGTTCTAGCATCTCTAAGTAGTTTATTATTAATGGTGAAGTAGTTTATCCTCCTGTTTGTTAGGTTGTAATTCGTACTAGATTTTGTCTTCCTTAGGAGGGGATGGGAAGACAAGATCGAGTAGTTTATTATGTCCGTTTCTCCTTAAAACTATTAGTAAATTATTTAAATGGTTATATTTAATGTGGTTTCTAATTGTCCAACCAGCTATCTCTTCTTTGAAACTTGTTTGGTTTTTATTTTGATCATTTTTGTCTAATATCATTGTACTACTCACATTCTCTGTCGCTTCTGTTATCATAATATCATTCAAATTATTAGACTCGGTACTTTTTGTTGAGTTATTAGCAGTACGTGTGTCTATTTATCTATCATTATTATTAAAAACCAAGATTTCATGATGATTCTGCACATCTGTAAGACTATATGTATAAGTACTCAAAGCAGTTTGGCAAAGACTGTTGTAGAATTTGCTTAAAGAAATCTTAATAATTTCATTACGCCTTATTTCTGATAGTCGCATTTTTTTAACACCTTAGACATTTTATGGACAACTAGAATAAACATTTCTGACTTAATAAAAATAAAAACTACATAAGCACCAACTACAAGTTATTTAAGACATTACAGTTGACTCAGGACAGTAAGTATACATCTTATTCTTCCTCCCCTTAACCTCAATAATTATTCTACACACTATTGCTTTACTACCTTTAGAGCCGGTTGCATAAAGTCTACCATTAATAACATGCATCCTTGACAAAAATGCTCCAACATAATTATTATAACTACGTATAACATTAAATTAAAACAGCTTATCTTAAACACTTCAAGAAAAAAAAACACGAAGATTTTTGTTAGATTTCGTGACGGTATTTAATGATGTGACGACGTTATTGTGACTTTTACGTGACAAACAATGAACAGAATCTTTATAAAATTAACTTTATAAAGACAAATAGTGACGTTTCCGTCAAACATGAAATATTGTCGTGACGAAATGTTAGCTGGGAACATGCCTAAACCAAACTATAGGTTTTAATGTTGATGATTCTAAAACAACTGCTTCAGAAGATTCCATAAAAATGTTCGCAGCAACGGGTGATAGAGAGGAGAAACCATAACGCAGCAGAAACCTGTTCGTAAAACTTGTTAAATTGAAAATAAGTAGATCATAAACACGTATTAATAAGAAGAACCAAACTCAAATCCTTGCCATGTTAAGACAGAATCTGTTCGATGATCATAAGCGAATCCTTAATAGGAACTTTGGTAAAAACTAAAGTGACATCAAAACTCATAAGAATATCGTCAATAACGTTAATGTTGTAGGGGTATTGAGTGTGCATTTTCCGCAAATTGTAAAAATTCTGGTTGCTCCAATACCAACAATTTTGTTTGTTGATATGCCTATTTAAATAAAGCATGTACAATAATCTTATATCTTATTAAATTTATTATTTCAATTTTGTTGTGTCAAAAAACTGTCAAAATTATAAACAAGCATACCTCTGAATTCCTTATTAAGTTTTTAAAAAAATGACATATTACAAGCAGGGCCGTGCCATTAAAAAAAATTAAGGGTAGTTGCTAGAGGTCAAAAAGTTGAT
The DNA here is from genome assembly GCA_035610365.1 of Aquatica leii. Classification (NCBI taxonomy): domain Eukaryota; kingdom Metazoa; phylum Arthropoda; class Insecta; order Coleoptera; family Lampyridae; genus Aquatica; species Aquatica leii. The sequence goes on from CM069432.1 coordinate 57,810,507, forward strand.
TTTACAAATGTCGTTTAAACCTCAAAAATCGTGTCTCTCAATGATAAGATTGACCTGTTTTTATTTTCGCATTTGTTTAAAGATGAAAGCAATTGAAAGTTTTAAAAAACTCACTTTAAATGTATGTCTAATAGTGCACTATTTAGTTGAATGCGGAATATACCTACATATATAAATTGTCAAGATCTTTATATTCAACTACAGTAATGTAATTCTAAAAGAAACAAAAAAGATCAAAAACACATAGTTTTTGTAATAAAGGTAAACAAAATATATTAAACAAGATTAAACAATTATACTCGTAACCAAAAAGTTATAGATGTTCTAATAATCGTCATACATACAAGATACCTAAAACGGTCTTAACAACAATGTAAATAATTTAAAAACATGCACTAGAAAGCATGTGATTTGATCTAGGTTTGTATCTTTTTAATACCACTATAATGAGTAGCTAAAAGAATAACAATGATTATTAAAGATTGACCTTAGCAAATTTATGATTAGAAAAAATGCATAGGTTATGAATTTTGCAATAAAAGAGTCACATCCTTGAATAAATTGAATTTTGAATTAATATTTTTTTTTACTATAATAAATGTAAAACTACAAGTTATAAATTATTATGTGTTTTTTGTTTACCGTAGAAAAAGCGGAATTATTTTTAATTTGATTATTTGTAATTTATGTACTTTCTGTATTATTGTTTAGTTTTGAAATTATAATTTAGTTTTCCGGGTTCTAGTTTTTAAGTACAATTATTTTTTTCCGGTATTGCTAATTATTATATCAACTACACCAGAACCGGAAAAACAAAGTCAATATAAGTCCTGTCGTAGAAAGTTTCTATTTATTTTTTAAATTTAATACATGGGTACATAAAGATTTAAATAACAATTTCAAAAAGATGCAGTTGTCCTTTCATTAGTGTTGATAACAACATATTCATATTTTTATTGTGGATTAGGTTAATCTAAGTTATCTGTATGTAATAAATTTGGTTGTTTTTTACATTTCCTTTAAGATAATCAAAGTATTTTATGCAAACGCTATAAAACATTTTTATCGTTTTCTTAAATGATTTAATCAAAATCGTATAAATCTTATTCACACTGTAATTAATCTAATGATAGGTAATTACAATATATTTGATTGCAAAGATAACTTATGTGAAAAACATTTATCAAGTAAACAATCTAAAAAGAAAACGATTGATTAATTGGTCAAATTTGGGTCACGATTTGGCTAAAATTTATTGTTTTTTTAAGTCACGAAATGCAAATTTCGTAGATATTATGTATTTTGTTAAAAATTTATAACATTGTAACTCAAAAAAAGGATAACATTTAACAGGTTATTTTAATTGCTGTATGTAGGTATCTAGCAAGATATCGTTTCGTAACTTTAATTGGCGCCAACATAAAAATGAACTTTTGCTTAAGAGTCATTTCAAGGATACTTAAAATATCTTAATTCTAAAATATTTTGAACGGTCATGTGTAACAAATAATTAATTTTAAAGGTCAGCGTTAATTTTCAATAATAGAAATGTTGGAGAAAATATTAGTTTTAGGTCAGTTGTATGGTAAGTGCTAATGACAAGTTACTTTGTGTATTAACATACCTTGAAGCAACACAAAAGATTCATTCGCTACAAGTTTAAAAAATACAGATCAAATGTATAATACCGTAAATTGTAGATATTGATTTCATTTATATTTTAAAGTAGGCGTTATCATATAACTCGACCTTGTTTGGTATTCGGGCGCCAGAACGCTTCAAGCAGGTTAGGGCCGGTTGCATCATAGTATTTATATATTAACACTATTTTGTGTTATTTGTGCCAAAAGAATTATTTATTAGTAGTGATAAGTAACATTTAATGATAAATTTGATTGACTCATCATATTAAAGGATTCAGTCAGGTTACACTCTATCGTCAATAGTACTGTTAATCATTTTACTACTAAGACGTTACTATATTTAATAATAACGTTCAGAATAATTAATGAATCATTTATGAAATAGTATTTTAAATATCCTCGGTTTATGTTTCAGAAAAAATCCATAATTTAAACTAGTGATATATAATATCGTTACATTTGTCGCTGCTACTTGTTGTTCACTAAAATATCAGCGACTAACAAAAATACAAAACCAGTTACCGGTTATTGATCAAATTATAAACTTTTTAATATGTAAAAATTTTTACGACCTTTGGTTTTTTTAGTTACGAGTGACAAGTGATATCGGATGCTTGTAAAAGTATCTTAAGATAATAATGAAATAAATTCTGTTATAGTGTGTTTAGTATTTAGTATATTAAACTATATAAAATTGGGCAAATTTAAGTTAACTTAAAACCATACTATTCTTTATTTGCAATATTATTGACGTAAAGTTTGTAATACTATTACGTTAAGTCTGTATGTTTTCATTGTTAATTAAATTAACCACTAATAGTATATATTTAGTTGATAAAAATTAATTAAATTGTAATTAACTAAATTATTTATATTAATCAATTAATAAATTGTGGCATTTTTATATAACTACTTTTGCATTTAATTATCATAACGTAAGTGCAAAATTATTGCGCTAACGGTTTTTTTATCTTTAATACCTTTAATCAGAAAATATCTTTGCAGAGCACATTTCGATTGTTGTGGTATTTGCAATCGTCATCAGTATTCACCTGATGACGATTGCAGATACCACAGCAATCGAAACGTTATGTATATTCGTTTCAAAATAATAAACAATGAAAGTTCAGCAGAATGTTATTACTTCGTACTAGTAGTGTGTTTAATCTACGTAAAACAGGTGTCTAATACGGGATAACTTGAGTGCAACCATTAACATGGTACCAATAATGCATCATACCTCAGCGAAACTCTTCATAAACATCATTAAATTTTCCATTTAAATTTTAGCAGAAATTGACAGGATGGCATGTATAATTTCTTAGTAAATTCCGTTGAACATTAGTTTGTCATGGGTCCACTACGTAGTTTACCTAAAAAGCGCCGTTGATAAAACGGAGAAAAAAATTCTTAACTCAATGCAAAACTATCAATTGAAAATCAAATTTTAAAAATACGAGATATACCGAGAAACGATTAAAAAATGATTTTTTGTGTTAAATTTGAGAAGACAAGTTTTACTAACAAGTGATAAAAGAAAGTTTTTTAGTATTTTAAGCGATTCAGCATGAATACATAAAATTTGATGAAATTTGTAAATAGTACATATTGAGAAATGCAAATTGGTCTCAACATTCTAAAGCTGCTTATGTTCTTCTTGATATTGTTGTTATCAGATAATTTAAAGAAATACTTTATTTGCTAACGTTTAAGTTCGGTAATTTTGATCTTGCTTTTGTATTTGTAACAAGAAGAAGTTTTAACAATTTTTTTTAACGTTTCAATGTTTTTGTCTTGACGGGAATCTATTTGCATTACTCACTCAAGTCATATTTTTATAATTTGTAAACTATATAAATTTTCTATCAATCGTAAAGTGGCGTAGTGTTTTAAGCGTAAGCATCTGGAGCTAGTTCATAAATTGTATGCTGAAGCTTAAGGGTTGTATTTAGTCAAATAAAATCTTAGTTTTGAAATTTAGTAAACGCCTGTAGTATCTGCAAACCTCATGACACCAACTACCTGGCTCACTGCAGGGGTGCATGTAAACCATAAACCAGCAATTACCATTTGTAATATGATAGACAATTAAATCCCTTTCTTAAACAAACCAAACTTAAGTTTATTTACTTATTCTTATTCAAAATGCTCCAATTTTCTTTAACATAATAAGTCATTGTATAATAATTCTATTAATATTAAATTGCTGTGATTGTTTACACGGAAAAAATGTTTTTGGAAGAAACAAACAATATATTTTTAAATTAATTACCAATAATGTTTAAGTATTAAAGATATTTTTAGAGTAATAAGTTGTATTTATTTAGAACCATTTAAATGCAAGCTTTCGAACTTGGTCAAGTTCTTCGTCAGGCAAAATTAAATTATACGAAATATAGATTATAATAACAAATTATAATTAATCATTTAATGGATATTTTACAAAGATAGAGCTAATACTAATAGGATGTTGAACAACAATAAAAGGTATTCTTATTCTTTTAATTTCTTTATTGTCATTTTGAGATATTGATGATTAAATAAATTTCTGGTAATTATCATAGAGCTACAGAGGTGCATGTAACTTAGCTACTTGATAAACATCTAACATTTGCAATATTGTCAATTCTTTGAAACAATGAACCAATGTAAGTTTATTTATAAATTGTTATTAAAAACGTCCTGCAATTATTGTAAACGTAAAATGTGATTATTATTTTTTTAAGATTAATTTTTGATTATTTAAATCCTGTTTATTGGTTGAATCTAATTATAGATACATTCCAGTCTAATATAAATAACTTTATTCTACAAATTACTTACATACATCTCATTTAAACAGTAATTATGAAACATAATACGAAGTTGTTCATTCTTAGTTTTCGAGAATGTGTCGTACAGAGTTTGCAAATTCGAAATACTTGCGGTTGACTAAAACAAGACGTAGTATGAAAGAACAAATGCGTGCAGCAAAAGAAAGGGTGCGCACAGTTAGTGCACCATGTGTATCGCGTGTACACGATGAAGAAAGTGAAGTGAAATCGGCCATTTTCTTCTACTGAAGAAAATTTAATGGATAACGACATAAACTTTTACGTTGAGGAAGAAATATTTTCATCTGAAAATGAATATTATTTTGAAAATTTCAATGGTTCCAAAAATTTTAATGAAAACCCAACTAACTTTTCTGCGGTTTTAGATATTCCTAGTCCATCAAGTGCTACTTACGCCGTTTACCAAGATGAAGTTTGTCAAATTTATAATCGAGCAGCAATTGACGCGATGAATAAAGCCGCCAAAGAAGAAACGAAACTAGCATTAGAACTAATAGAATTAGACGACCAAGGGTGTCCAAACATTGCAGTTGTAACAGACGGAGCGTGGAGCAAACAGTCGTATCGCACTAATTATAACGCCTTGTGAGGTGTTGCGTGCATAGTTGGACTACGGACAAAAAAGGTGCTCTATATGGCCGTTAAAAATAAGTTTTGTTTGGTGTGTGCACGGAAGGATTTGTACAAAAATAATCAATGTCTAGAGCACACCTGTTATGGAAACTAGACCGGTCCATCAACTGGAATGGAGGCAGTCAATTTAGTAAAGGATTTCCAAAAAACAATAGAGATGTATGAAATATGTAAAATTAGTGGGTGACGGCGATAGCAGCGTGCATCGAAAACTTGTGGAGCCGATGCCCTATGGTACTTCTACTGTAATACAAAAAAATGAATGCAAAAACCGTATTTTGCGTAATTACATAAATAAACTACGAGAAGTCAAAAAACCAAAAACGAATTAAAAGACATTATCTCAGAAAATATTCTCAGGCTTCGTAGTAAAGTTACTGAAGTCATTCAATTTAGAAAAATCCAAGATGTGACTACAGATATAAAAATTATAAAGTTTTAAATGCACCGAAACATATTTTTTGTGATCATACGGGGTTATTTTTATACCGGTGCTAAAACCAAAAACAATATTATTTCAGATTTTGAAAAAAGCGGTTTATTTAAGGAAATAATGACTGCAGTATGTCGTGTATCTTACGATTCCAAGAGTTTGATACATGATGTTACCAACAGTTCCGCAGCACTTTAAAATTCCCACGTTGCGAAATTTGTTGGTGGTAAACGTGTGAATTTTGCTTTTCACCGTAGCTATCAAATTAGGAGTAAAACTGCTGTAGCGCATAATGAATTAGGTACACTCCACGAAATCGTGAAAACTACAGCCAATAGTACGTACGTAAGTAGTAGTTATTTTGCGAAAAACAAAAGCGTAAAATTGATTTGCAATCAAAAAGCAATACGTTACCGTACTAAGCACTCTGGAATCGCAGATGCTGATTATAAACCGGATATGCTAGAGAAATAATTAAACGAAGCAGCGCAGAAATTTGTACAAAAATTGTTTTTGAAGCGAGAAGAAATTTTGAATAAAACTATTGGTCAACACCGAAGCAGTCGGTGGTACGAAGAGCGGTGGAAAATATTGACAGCGTCAAATTTTGACCGCATTTGTAAATTGTGCAAAGCAACTTCGTATGCAAATGTAATAAAAAATGTATTATACCAACAGTTTACAGAAAGTGCTGCTAAAAGATATGGGGAAAAAATGAGCATTGAGCCATAGACGATTTTCAAGAGGTCACGAATATAAAGGTTAATCCTTGGGGTTTATTTGTGGATGAAATTCACCCATGTTTGGCAGCATCTCCAGACAAAGTAGTAGATGAAAATGCGATTGTAGAAATCAAATGCCCATACGGTGCAAAAATGTACACTCCGATGGAAGCCGTTATAAAGAATAAAATCAAATTTTGTCGAGTAGAGGAAATCGAATTAAAATTAAAACAAAATGACAGCTACATGTACCAAATCCAAGGGCAATTAAATATCGTAAGAAAAGACATTTGCTATTTTAATTTAAAAAATGGATCCATCGAGTATGGTTGAAGTTTAATAAAAGGGTTCAAATATTAAGTCATGACAACCATATTAATATTTATTTTATTTTCTTTGTTGTGTACATTTTGTTTGTGTGTCTGTATGTTAACACGTAATAATTTTACTTTATTCATTAATTATGTGCACTCTTTTCGTTAAGAAGTGTTCTTGTTTAACGTGTTAATCAATAATTCTCACCTGACACTAGTTATATGTACTACTTAATTCAATTTTACTACGCCTGAAGATGGCTTAATTGTTTTTACAAGCCGAAACATGTCGCCAATTAATTAGAACAAAGAAAATAAAATAAATATTAATATGGTTGTCATGACTTAAGATTTGAACCCTTTTATTTGCTATTTTGTTGTTTGGATTCCTACTGGTATTTCTGTAGAAAAGATTAAAATCGATACTTTGTTTTGGGAGAAAAAAATGCTTTCGAAGCTTGAACAATTTTATTATATTTATTTATTATATTGTTACCCGAAATTTTAGTTTCAAGACAATCACGACAGCTACCTATTCGAGAGACATTTTTAAATTAATGTATGTGGAAAAAACTGTATCTTCTGAAATTCAATGTTAAGGATGTACATCTGTAAAGTTGTTACTTTTTCCCCTTTTTTAAATTAATTTATATGCATACAAAATAATATACAGGCTGACTTATTATTATTTATACATAGTTGATTATTATTAGTTATGTTTATTTGTAAGATTGTTTATTTATGCGTTGACAACAGTATGTTGGTACCTATTTTGGACTGATGTATTTATTGTTTTAAATTTTTCTCGTCACTATTAACACTGTTAGCTAATATGTCGTAAATAAATATCTTTAGGCAATTTTATTTTTATTCGTTATGAATAAATTTCAATATTCTAATCAAATTGATTACGTGCTTGGTGTATTATTAGATTGATTTTAATAAATAAATGCGTTAGCAAATTAAGTAGGTTTCTACCTGCAGTTTACAAACAGTTATAATCCTTTTGTTAGTAATCCGATTGTTTAACAACGGGTGGTCGCCGGCACAGGTCCCTGGTTAATGGGTTGCCTATATTTGTACGAAATTTTAACAAAATTAATAGAACATTTTTTAATCGCTAACTCAATTAATTCATCACCATGTAGAATGTAAAAATACATCGATGCATGTAGGTCAGTAAAATACATGTATGTAACGGGGTAAAAGAATAAAAACTTATAAAAATAAATTCCGTTGGCAGTATCAATTAAAACTTATGTTTTATTTGCAACGTGATACTATTCATATTAAAAAAACTTTTCGCGATTTAGCCCGTTGGAGAAAAGATTGTTTTAAATAATACTTAAATTACTTTTTTAATCATACTGCTACAAAGTGAGATATCTTGATTAGCGTTTCACTATTCTACGGTGCAAGACGTCCTAACTAAATACAACCCTTAAGATTTTATATTGTATGCAGAACTAAAATGTTTATTGGTTATCCATTCATAAACTTGACGTTAAACTGATACTTTTCTGATTTAATGCAACTGAAATAATCCACAAACATCCAAATATCGTCACACACATTTGAATAGCTCTACGTACATCCAAACATCTCCACTTGCATTCAAGTATATCTAAGTATATCCACAATCATCCAAATATCTACGCATACATCCAGATATATCCAAATATTTCCAAGTATATCCATGTACATGTTTGTGGGTAATAAGCAAAAAGTTCTAGAGCGGCAAAATAAAAAATAGAAATTCTCATAGAAGTGTTCAAAGTAATTTATTATATTAAAACGGGTACGGACAGGTAGAAAAGATATTTAAAAAATTTTAAAATTTAGTTACAATTGAAAAAAAAACATTAGTCAATGTCAAATTTGACAAATTTAGTAATAAATGTAATAGCTTTCTGTTGATTTCATTTTTTTTCAAAAAAGAATGTAATTTTTGAATCTATACCACCTCCCACAGCTTTTAAAGATGATGCCGTTATTATATATTATAACAAAAGACTTTTCCAGATAGCACGTGTAATAAAGGATTGAGGTATAATATAACAACTAAAAAGACGAGAACTTTGATTAGAAATTAGAAACTCCGTATTCTATAATGGAACTTATTATATAGAAACTATCGAGAGAAGTTTTTATACATTTGCAAACTAAAAGAATTTTTTTTTACCAAAAATATATAATATCGCCAAAAATAAAAAAGTTATTTTTTACAAGCCTCTAGGTTTTACGTCGTTTCTTCGCTCGTCTCTTTAGAAGAATTTTAATAAACAAAAAATTAGTACACAGATGTATCTGTTGCTTATAACAGATGAAAATCGCAGAGATATTTTAGGTGCCTTCTGTTACATACCATATAAGTAACATTTTTTGTTACATTTGTATTTTGCTTTAATATTGAAGATATCTTACACATATCCCATATTTTTTTTGGTAAAAATTTAAATACAATTTAAGTAGCAGAATTTAGGTTTCCACGGATTGCATTCGTAATATAATTTTCCACTGCGACGTGTGACAAAAGCTCAGCTTGTGTGAGAACCACATTAGGGCAATTATCTAGAATGGAAAATTGTATTAAGTAGTTATAAATTTTGTTAAAATGTAAAAATTAAACAAAGTTAGTAAATATATATAAGAAATGTATTTACAAATATTTACAAAAAATTACTAAAAACTAGAAAGATTTACTAAGACCTACCGGAATTAATTAGGATGTACTGAGATTTATTAGGATGTAGTAGGATTTTTATTAATTGAAAACAGAACTATATGATTAGGTGTACACTTTTTTGTATACATATTCACCTTTCGGTGGCCACACACTGATATAATAATATCTTAAACATAGAGAATATATGTAAAAAAAAGTACGTTTACAACCTATATTTTTTTTAGATTTTTAAAAATATAGTTTTTCAAATTGCTATATAACTGGATTTTTACTATTTTTAGGAAAAAAAATATCATGTATATCACATGAAAGCCCTAAAAAGAGCTTTAAACTGAGTCTATTAACTACAAATTCCATTTTGTTATATTTTTAAGAAGCTGTTATTAACAGTTCATCAAAAAAAGAAAAAAGATACGATTTTATATGTACGTGCGTATACCAATAAACTTTACATATACCTATGCTAAATTTCAAAACGTTCTAAAAAGGTAAGGTTGTGACAGTTGTTGATTTGACATGGCATGACCCATGTATTTATGATATGATGCTGTACGTACAATTTTATTACGTAATCATGTTATTTAATAATCATTCTTCCAGGTGTGGTAAGTTTGGAAATTTTTACGGTATTTTTAATCGGTTTTTCATAAATCGAATTGGCTTTTGTTAATTTATAAAATATGCAAAACAAGCTTTTTAAAAGTAATTTTTATGTTTAAGTTTGGTATTCATTACTTCATTAGTAAATTGTCAGTGATTAATTGCATCAGTACATAATTTTGTTTACCTGCGATATGCATTCTTGGTTAATGATTGCTCGCTCTCTCGCTTATCTTTAGATTTTTTTGTTGTTAGAATTTGTTTTGGTGTACACAAGGTCAATTTGTATACAACTTTTATTAATAAATAATAAAACAAACATATTTGTGTGTATTAAAATCCTTATTGTTAACATTTGATTATAATACTAAATAAACAGTTGTAAAGTATTCGGCATATAAATTTACCAAATAATAAACTAATTGTTATCTGTTCTGAAATTTTTTATAGTCCGGTCAATTTAGACATTCGAAGGTGCATAAATTCCCATCAAGCTGAAAGTGAGTAAAATTGTTTAAAACATAATTAAAAACAACACTTCAAACTCCCCATCGTTCCGGTACGAGGAAAAAATTTGACTCGAGGTCAAAGGTCAAAAAAATGGGTTTTTTGCGATTTTCTGCAAAAGCGTAAGTTTTATCGCAAAATTAATTCAGATACAAAATGTAGATCATAAAATTATCTATAAAAAAGGTATTAATAATTTTTTTTCTAAAAGCCATCGTTTCTGAGATATAACGATTCAAAAAGTTGTAAGTGTTATAATATGTACAGGTACACGTTTGCACGCCACCTCTGAGGTAGTGTACTTAGCGTGTTTTATTTTAACGTGGTTTCCCCCATAGGTCTATTCCACAGGTCTGTTGTCATTTTGTTTAATTGGAAACTATTGCAGAAACTATTTGTTTAATTGGAAACTATAACAGATATTCGCAAGGGTTGGAATTGATAAAAGCGATGGAAATTGAAAAGCAGTAAAAAAAAATATTCTTCCGATTCATAACCTTCAATTACTTCTTTTTGTTGATCTTCTTCTTTTTCTTTATCTTTCTTATCTCCTTCGTCTTCATCCTGAATGTAAGTAACTTGCGTCAATAGCGATGTATCGCATGTCTGTTCGTCAGTATCAAACGAATTCTCTGCTGTTGGTGATTCAACATTAAAACACGACCGGCATTTACAATTCGTGCATGCTAAAGAACAAAACAGTCCAACTTTTTTGCAACCACATTTAGCACTGCATCCCTTCTTACAGTTGCAAAAAATTGTGTTCAGCAGTTTGAATTGGTTTTAAGGTATTATCGACCAATTTCCAACCCCAATCTGTCGGGTCTAGCTGAGAACCAAGCCACACTTGAACTTGATAATATACCCGAAAAAGATGTTGATGAGCTGCAATTGAAGTTGGAGGAAGACAAGCTAACACTTGCTTTTTATTCCGAGTGTTTTTAACAAAACATGCATACCGATACTTATCTAAGCAGGTAGTTTTTTAGGAGCTCCGTACATACAAAGAAGAAATCAAATTCCGTTGGTGATAACTTCTTGTGAAGTTGAATTACTTTTTTTAAAAATTTCAACACATTGAACTAAATCTTGCTTTTCAAAAATTTTAAAGACTGTTGTTTTGCCTCTCCTCTAAAATGCAGATCACAACCAGTTATTGCGTGTAAAAATAGTACATGACTTTGACATTTTGCAAAAGTCAATAAACTTTTTGATGAATATACTTCCGATAGATTTTGAGCTTTTCCTGGTTTTAAGAAGAAAATAGTTTTTCCAGCTGGAGGTAATACGAGTAAATCTACATCTTCACCAAGAACAATAGTTGTATTCGTTAAAGTAAATTGCTCTATTGTTGTTTCAATAATCAGTACATTGGCATCGTTATTAGCTTGTTTAACCAATATATTTTCAGCTACATAGATGTATATACATACGTGGCGTGCTTATGCATACAATGACGCTTACAACTTTTTGAATCGTTATATCTCAGAAATGGTAGCTTTCAAAAAAAAAATTATTAAAACCTTTTTTATAGATAATTTTATGATCTATATTTTATGTCTGAGGTAATTTTGCGATAAAACTTACCGTTTTGCAAAAAATCGCAAAAAACCCATTTTTTTGACCTTTGACCCCGAGTCAATTTTTTTCCTCGTACCGGAACGATGGGGAGTTTTGAAGTGTTGTTTTTAATTATGTTTTAAACAACTTTACTCACTTTTAGCTTGATGGGAATTTATGCACCTTCACTCTTATTTTTTGGTCTAATTTGATCGGACTATTATTAAAATAACTAAACAATTAATCCAAAATATATTTTTTGTTTTATTTAAATGCGCACTTTTTAAAGCGTATACATTAAGGTTATGTTACTATGGTACTTAAAAACAATAATTTGCAAAATTTGTTTTAAATTATCATGAAAATTTATATAATTAATTTAGTTTAGTTTTATTTATATTGTTGTTTTAAATGAAACGCTTTGTATTTACCTTACTGTATTTTAATTTTTTTAAATCATGTTGTTAATAACAGTTTGGATTCGTACGGTACCGTTAGACGTAGAAAGTCGCATTTTACGTTTAAGGCAACGTCAAAGTGAAAAACAAGTGTAGAAATTGGTGAAGTTAGTGAAGGAAGGAACTGGAGTTAGTAGTAGTAAGAGGGCAGAAAGAGAGAGATAGGTGTAGGTAACGGAGGAAGGATGTAAAAATAACAATGAAGAATAAATAATACAGTGGAAAGTGTAAAACCGCGTTTGCAAAGTGTAAAACAAGTTAGATTAAGTTGAATAAACAGTACAATCGAGAAGGTCAGTGATAAAAGATAACCTCAAACATTAATAGAAATTATTGCATTTAATACGAAATTAAAGCAAAACCACTGCAAGTGGAACGATTTAGACATGAAAAGAAAGTAAGGAGGAATAAAAAGGAGAAATAAATGAATAAAAGAGAAAGAGATGAAGAGAAAAAGGACAGACAACATATAGATGGTAAAAGGAAAAAATGCAGACACAAACACCCAAACCCAAATACACACTATATAATTTATAACGGAAAAAGTCAAATAAAAAAATGGAAAAAACAAAAAACTGAAACGTGTTTGTTGAACTTTTCAAGTTCCTTATTATTTTTAAGTTTAGAAGTATTGACACTTTCATGTTTTAGCTTTTATGTTATTATTTATTAAATTGTTTAATATGTTCGTAATCCATTGGATTGTGCCACTGTAACCTATTTATTGGCCTATTGAAGTGCTTAGTTGCAGCACGAAACGTTGCTTTATAAATTGTATAAAGTGGTTTGTCCTTTCACTCCTAAACGAGGAATAAAAAATCATAAATGAAGCGTACCACAATCAATCAAAATTCTAGCTGTCTAGACAGCGCATCGCCCTAAATGTATCAAAAAGTGCGTGAAACTTATATGGTCCAAAAATCACACCAAAACACTTTAACCATAAAAAATTCAACCCCAGCAACATAAAAACCTAGGAAGTAGACACTAGCTAAAATGAAGAATAGAAATTTAGGCATACGCCATGGACAGGACCCTAAAATCTAAAACCAATCTAGATACAAGAACACCTAACCCAAGAAAAAACGTAAATAAATTATTTTGTTTCATTTCGTGAAACGGATCCAAATACGTCATTATTGGAATAGATATAATAAATAAATAAAATGAACAATGTCGTAATCCAATATGAAATGTCTTAGTTAGATTAACTTACACAGTTACAACTTAAGAACCTCTAACCTCAGGATTCCAACTTGACATAGCCTTCCAAAAATTCACAAACTTAATTTACCTATCATCCCATCGTTGATTTCATAGGTTGTCCAACTTATCCTATTACCAAGTTTCTTGCAAATGTTTTTAGAAGATCTATAAATTTTAAACCAGTATTTTCTGTTAACAATACTTCTGAGTTAATCTCTCGTTTAAATAATTTTCACTTTACTGACCATCATAACTTCAAAATAGTTTCGTTTGATATTGTTAATTTTTTCACCTTATTCCCCCGTTTAGAAGTTTTTCCATTACTGAATAATAATGATTTGCCAGATACAGTTACATCTGACATCTTATATTTTACCGAATTTTGTCTTGATAATGTCTTTTTTCAATTCAACCAACGTTACTATAAACAAGTACAAGGCCTTCGTATAGGTTCTCCACTATCTCCTATTTTAGCCGAAATTTTTATGAACAATTTTGAAACTTGTTGCCTGTTGGATAAGATACGTTGACGTTGTTTTTTGTATTTTTAAGGGCTCTAATCTTCAAATCAACGCTTTTCTTAATTTTCTTAATAGCATACACAGTAGGATTAAGTTCACAGTTGAAATATCTTCCGACAACTCTTGCTTATTTCTATTGACAATGACAATTTCAGTTTTGATATCTACAGAAAACCGACCACTACTAACTAGGTGTTACCTTTTAATTCGAATCACCCTCTGTCTCACAAGTTAACTTCTTTCTATTATTTTTTCAACAGATTAATTTCCACTCCGTTATCAACTGCTAATTATAATAAAGAATTACAAACCATTTTTTACTTAGCTTATGTCAACAATTTTCCTGTGCCTTTAATTGAAAATATTTACAATAAATTGCTCCTTAAAAACACATCACTTCCGTCACATCACTTTCAATTATTAAAAAAGACATTGTTAATTATTTTTCTGTTCCTTATTTTCCACAATTTTCTCATCTTATTTCCAAGTTAAATAAATGTTCTGATTTCAAAATTTCTTTTTCCAAACCTCTTACCTTACACAACATTTTCTCAACGGATATTGAGCATCATAACAAAAATGAGAACGGTGGCATTTACCAATTGGTTTGCTCTTGCAAAAAAATTTATATTTTATATTCTTCTATAAAATCAACCTTTGATGAGCATGTTCTTAATTTCAACCACTCAGTTATGTCTACTACTCTTATTCATCCTATTTTTAATAACAATTGTAACCAATTGTTAGATTTACTTGAGATGATTTATATAAAAAGTGCTCCTAGATCGTTACTATTGAACGATCAGTCTAATTTTGTAAATTTACGGTTGAATTATTCATAATTTAATATAGAAAGATGCTACCTCTGCCATCTGTGTATGATTATAAAAATGCACCTAAATATTTCACCTTCAACTTTTATTTATATATATTTATAAATTTGATATTTCCGACTTCATCAATTTTATTAGTTAATGTCAATTCAATTGTGTTAGTTTGTTTTATGTAGTCAAAGTTGCATATTTGTTTTTACTAGGTAAGCGTTCTTAATATTAGCTGACAATTTTTTATATAATTTATAATAACGTTTTTAGTCTGAAGATGATCGTATGTATTTAAGAGCCGAAACATGTAACTAAATATATTAAATAAAATCTAAGACATTTCATATTGGGTTACGACATTGTTTATTTTATTTATTTATTATTTTTTTTCAGTTCGCTAAGTATTACAAATCAAATGTCTTCAGAAGTTGCATGAAGAGGAAAGATACTCCAAAAAAAACTCCAACAAACAGAAATAAAGCATCAGAAAAAGTTCTTGTTAAAGGTCGACATCAGTCGTTACGTTATAAAAGCAAGAAAGCAACGCAGTTCCATCGACCTCACTGAAAGACAATTCTAAACAAACCATGAAAAAAGAAGTATAAATCCTAGAAAACCCATCAGGAGAAAAAAAAGGAACTATAGGGAAACGGAAAAGGAACGGTACCCAAATACACGAGACTAGGAAATGATTCCAAGAATCCTATCACAGGTTTTATTAATTTTTTTAATAGAACACCCAGTATATTATAGCATTTTTAAATTGTACGGTAAATTTTAAACATTTTTTATAGGCTATACCATATCTCTAAAATCAGCGGATTTTGGAATAATGACGTTTAAAATGTGAAATTCTGAAATACGCAGAAGTAATTAAATAAAATATTTAAATTGAACAAATACACTTTGAATACTTTTTTAAAAAACAACCTGTATAGCAAATTTTACTTCAACGTAATACCTACTTCGCAACAACCAATTTTTATTTCTTGACCACTAGACCACTACTTACAGGTGGTATTTTGTAGCAATAAAAATTAAACTATCTCATCCTTTTAGTTAGTCAGCATTTTAACAGTTTTACGTTTCATATTAAAAATCTATTTATCTGAAAAAGAACGTATCGAAGTACTTATAAAATGGGTTTTGGAGACAGAGCGTGTACTCATCAAAAAGTACGCAATTTATTTAATGCAATTCATCCTAATCGATATCCAATGACTAGATCTATTGTCAGCAGAATTGAACTAAAATTTGCTAAGCAAAACCACGTTAGATATTTACCAGCAAAAATTTCAAAAGATTCTTAACTAGACGTTTTAGTAGTAACTGTAAATGATCTTTATGTAGTCGTTAAGACAACCTCTAGGAATAACAATTGTCATCAGGATCTGTGTCACAAATAGTCCAAAAAAGTAAATATCATGCTTATAAACTTCAACTAATACAAGCACCATTAAAAGACGATTTTGATGAAAAATCGCAAATTTGTGAACAGATAATTGAGATTAATAATCAAAGCTTAGATTTCACCCAAAAAATATTTATATATTTATATAGATCAAATAATCTTGATGACCTGAAACAAAAAATATAGCTAAGAAATAAGACTTACTCTACCAAAGTAATTGAAAACGTTCAACGGGAGACAATTCTTTGAAAAATGTATTGAAGTAAACTGACAAAACATTCACATTTATTATAAAGCAATTGTTATTATTTTTTTTTGTATGTTTTATTATCAAAGTTTGTTATTTTTTTTATAATTCATTACATTTTAAACGTCATTATTCAAAAAACCACAACCACTAATTTAGAAATATGGTATGTATACAAAAAGTGTTCATAATTTACCGTACAATTCAAAAATGTATAATTTTTTTGTCAAAAAATCTGCAACGAAAAATACTAATCGACATGTTTGAGCATTTTTCCACAAAATAATTAAGTATCTGAATTTTAAACAAATTTGTTGCTTTCATCATAAGCGCATATTATGTATGTGTATGTATTTATCAAATTTATTTAATTGTTTTTACCTAATTGCTAAAGTTATTTAATAAAATAAATTTCTAATTTCTAAAAATATAAACAAGATTAAAAAATGAACTTCAAGTTCAAGTAACGCGCAATACAAAAATACTGTCTAATAGTACAATTTTTTGAAAATAGTAACGGAAAACATTTTTTTAAACTGATAATTTGTATTGTAGTATTAAGAATTTTATTATCCAAAGTTTTAGTCTTACTTAAACTGGAGTAAACCTTATCTTTGCAATACAATAACAAAAAAAAATCTAATAATTTTCTAAAATGTTGGTGAAAAAAAAATTTATAAAGAATTAATTGACGTAGAACCATTTTATAACGATGTAGTTATTATTATTGCATTTTTGTATAACAGATAAAATTGTTTGATAAATAAAAAAATAATAATACTTAACAAAAGTGTATGCTTATAAATATAACTTGATTTTTATTAGAAAATAAAGAAAGATGTATGTTATGTAATCTATTAGTAAAGTCAGACACCCCTCTGCTCTGCAAAAAACCTTTTTCATTTTGTTAAAGAAGTAAATTTTAGAAAGAAATCATATTAGATTAACAATATTTTAATGTCTTAATTAAATATAAAAAAAATAAGCACATTTAAATTTTTTGAACGTTTTTGAACAATAATAAACGGTATTCCTTATTCTTATAAGCAGTTTTTGATGTGTTTGAACTGGCGACCCTATCCAAGTACGGATGTTTTTAGACAATTGCTTTCCAGAAAAATCAATATATAGAAAAAGGTCATTTGATTGACCTACTCGTGTTTTCAATTTAATACTATTAGTTTATGCTAATACATTTGACAGAATTAAAATTAGGGATTGGGCACGTTCGTCGCCGATCAGTGCTTTTATTATTATTTAGCAATTGAAGGTGGACATTTTGAACACTTTGCAATAAAATAATTTGTTTTCTGTTTGTTTCATTTAAATTTTCCAAGTTGTTACACATTGCATAGGTAAAATATTCAAATATTGCTGACACAGTAATTTTTCTGTTATATTGGCAAAAATACCTTTGGAAGAAGTTTTATAAAGAAATAGAAGCAGCAACGGCTATAATTTTTATGAAATTAAAAAATGGCGTGTCTCGAGATTTTAACATGAAATTAATATTATAAGTGTTAATTAAAGTATTTAGTTTTAAAATGAGCACTATAACAAAAATAAACTTTATAAAACTCACATCTCGTTACCCTTATCTAAATACTAACTTTTTTCTAACGTTAAAAAAATAATAGTTTTATAGATAATTGCTATTAAAAAGAAAACTTCCTTGCTAATGGTTTATGTACGTTTAGCATTGTATAAATAAAGACGACAATTGATCCCTAACTAAAACGTTTTTAAACTACATTCAATTTTCTTAAACCGTAAAATTAAAAAATAATATAATTTTTCAAATAATTAGTTTTAAAAGGTTTCAGCAGCACAAACATTGTAAAAAAATCTTAACTGCATCACATAATAACAACCATAAGGGACACTCAGTACTTTCCCGCGCAAAAAATTTGAGAGCGCATGTGCTAGTTTGCACACATAAGAATATGGCGGTCGTGAATCTATTGTTTCTGACAAATTAGGTTATATTTGGAATTCTTTTGTATTTACATATTTTATGATAAATAAACGTCAAGGATTTACAAATGCAGTACTTGAGTGCAATACAAATAATTATGCTTATGATAAACAATTTCGTTTGTTGAAAATTATAGTAACAAGAATAACGTCATTACTCAATTTATATTTATGTTAGAATTCGTATTGTTAGCTGCACGGTGTAATCAGTTAAAAACATAAATAATACCAATAATACAGAATAGACTAAATACCACAGCATTCTTTTCCGATAATTGTTAAATCGTCAGAATTTTTTTAAATACATAACAAACAATAATTAAGATGATAAAGTCATTTGAATTACTTTGCAAATGTGGTCAGGTTAAACAGATAACTAAACTATATTTCAATTATATATCTAAGTTAGTTAAAACAATCGATTTGTTGTCTAAAAGAAGGCATTCTACTAAAAGAAATTAAATCTGGCGCTACAACACTATTTTCAAAATGGCCGAAGGTCACTCATTTTCCGGACTGTAATATCAAAGGTGCCGACAGAAGTGTCCCTTATGGTTGTTATTATGTGACTGCATTGAGAAAAATATAGTTTTGTGACTGCATGGCAATCAAATTTAATTAAACGTTTCTGCAACTGCAAATATTTTATTATAAATCCGATCTTTAATTACATTACATGTTATCAGATAGTTCTTATTATTATTAACTACAAAGGTGATTGATGCTACCTACAAATTTAGATATATAAATGTGTGAGTGAATAGTCGTATTAGTGATAATGGTATAGTATATCAAAAAAGCAATCTATCCTTAGTTTTTTATGATGGGTCTTTAAAGTTACCAAAAGCAAAAAAGTTGCAAGGTTCTAGAAATTCCTTACATTATTGTTGCTGATGATGCATTTTTACTATCAACCAAATTAATGAAACCTTATAGACAGCAGTTTAAAAATTTTGTGTAGAAGTGCGTGTTTTAGACTTTATTTATGTCAAAAGTAAATTTAAATGCAACAAAACGCAAACCAAATTCAATTACACACATACATTTGAGATTAGCTTTCTCGTCTTAATTTTTGAGCAAGTTTTTTTTAAATTATTTTATATAAAATTAATAAACAATAAAATAAAAAAACATTTTATAGCAACTATTTTACTAAAAGCACTAATAAAAACGTTTACATTAAAAGCAAATTTACTGAACGTTAATGCAATACACGGATATACACTTATTACACAGTAGCGCATTAATACACATATTATTTTTATCTAACATTTATTACTCAGATTCTTTCCGGAATTACTGCATAAAAATATTTCTTTCAATGTAAAACTGTATTTGAAACTTTCACTAAGAAACGTGCAGAGTAATTATTTATACAGTTTGTTACAAATGATAAAATATGCTTTTGCAGTACAAAAAAACAAGTTCAAAGGAATTATTCAGAAACCTTTTCGAAGTACTTATACTTTAAAATGTATTGACCTTATACTTATACTACTCCAGAATAAATAATCAGTTAATGTCTAGCCAGTGTTTAGATGGTGCTATTTGTGAATCACCTACACCGTTTTCCAATGTATAATTACCTTTATAATTATTATTAATTTTTTTGTCTTGTTATCTTGTTTATTAAAAGTGTCATTTATAATTTTAAACGAAACATTTTCATTAAAGCAAAATTTACATAAAAAAACAATAGTGATGTCATTATTTAATGAGGACATTAATTAACTGACATGTTTATATTATTTTATGGACTTATGAGGTTACTTGAGTATTAACTAAACAGTTTTGATTAATTACATTTAAAAATAGTAGTTAAAAGATTTTAATTATAGTAAAAATGTCTAATCTTAAAAAATAAAATGTGTGTTAAATCTACACTTTTAAGTGCTTAATTATAGTATATAATTAATTTTAAAATTAAACATAAAATTATTTAACAAATTAATTTATTAGTAATTAGGTTTTTGAAATGTGAGTTCCGTTTGTACACAAAAGTAACTGCGTAAATAGTAATTTGTGTACAAGAAGCAGCCGAATATAATTAAAATGTTAACGGTTTACAATCAACCAATCGTATGTCTTAGATATTTGAAAACAGCATAAAAAATATCTAATTATTAGTGTTAAACGAATAAAATACGTTTTTTTTGATAATAAAAACTAGCTTTATTTATTATTTTTATTCATTTTTAGCATTTCAATTAAACAATTGAATTCCAATTCTATTATTTGTACTACAGTTTACTGCAATTTTTCAGTGTCTTAAAACTCATTAAAATTTATGTTATATAATTTTTATTTGTTCCATTTTTATTTTTTATTTATTAGAATTGCAACAGTTGCATATATTTTAAGTTGAGTTTGTTGTTAGTTAGTTATCCGCAACAGTCACGTTTTACTAAAATAAGCAATTTTTTAGAAAACCTGACGTTCTATTAAACATAAAATTTGTTGTAAAATCTCTCCAAACAAATCTGATTTTAAAGTATTTTAATGCTGACTGAATTAAGACTATTTTTTCTTAATTTTTTTTATTTCTATTTTTTGCATTTTTAGTTGTTAAATAATTAACTATATAATTTCATATTTCTTTGAGCTACATTAAATTTAACAATGCTAAAACATATTAAAGGTTTTTTCAGGGTAAATGGTATATTTATTTAATACAATTGTATTAAATAAATACACTATTTACCTTTAAAAATCTTTAATATGTTTTATGGTGAAACATTTATGTCTAAAATGTTAAAACTATTACACAATAATTAAGATTTTTTTGCATTTTAATACAATTTAAATGCATATTTAACTATGAAAACCTAATTTATTTTTATAATTTTTTTCAATGTTTGTAAATTTGTAATTTTGCTAAATTGTTATTAATTGTGAGAGTGAATCTATAATTTTGAAACAACTTATGAGTTTAGTTTTAATTTAAAACGGCAAAGCAAAGTTGATTAAAAACCTGTTCAAGTTAGATATAATTTTCTAGACTTACTATAAGATTTCTTCAGTCAACGCTATATAAGTACATATGTATATGCGTAATTGTTTATAAATAATGTACCTCTGTTATAAATAAATGATATGAACAGGTTAAATACTTGAATAACAAGTAAATAACATTACATTACAATGTTTACATAGTTACATAAAAGTCTGTTGTAATCAGTTTACTTTAACAATGCTTTAAACAACTATTCTTAATAAAATAGACCATGTTTTTATTTTACATAAAAAATGTTGTTTTAAATGCATAGTTTGTATATTCTTCGTAAATTCTGATATCTGCTGCAGGGAACAACAGAACCTTCATTTGTTAACACTAATTTTGTTCTAATTTGTCATACATAACATAAACCAAAAATACAATTGGTTTTTTTATCTGTAATATACTTACAATTAATAAGTAAGGACGCAACGTCGCCGTTTTAAAAGTTACATCTTGCAAGCAAGTGCATATTTGTGCAACACTATCATCTTTTGCACCGGAATGCCTCAAACAAATTTGTACTATAAACAACTTTTTATTAACAACTAATAATAAAAACTGATTATATAAATTTTATATCAGATTTATATTTGAAGAAAATTAAAAAATAAAATAAAATGCAAAAAAAATTGTAATTAGTAAAACAAATAAAAATTATTACAAAACAAAATTTATTTAAATATGCTTTACAAGTATTGCATTTAATCTTATAAAAATAATAACAGTGACGTAGCCAGAGTAGGAGTTCTTTGAGTTCAGACCTTGCTCGCTTTATTTATTAAAAATCCCGAATAAAGTAATGTCTGCAAAAAACCAGGCAAAAATTTCTACACTTTTTAGTCTATTTATAAGGTAAAAAAAGATTCTAACCAAACTCCCTTTCTAACTGAAATCCTGGTTAAGTCACCGATCACGATTATGTTTTAAACTTGTATCTATCCGTGTCTGAAATAAAATGTTTGGATTTGTATATTGCATTAAGGGGATATGAATGGCCGTTCAATAGTACAATCAAATAAACAAATAATTTGTTTAAATTTTTGCAATACATACATTTTACCTGTGAACAAAATTTTACAAGCTGTATTAGTTTAATCCATATGTATATCAACATTTTTATTTGTAACAAACCACTGTTGAAAATGGAATCTGTAATGTAACGCTCTCTTGAATTAATTATTTAAAATGTAAAAATAAAATTTCATATAAATGTCACATATTGTGTAGGTACTCATTGTTTACCAATTGATTTTTCAAGAAAAAGAAATAATTCAAAAATTATTTAACAACAGAATATAATAATACAGTAATATGCAGTAGTTCCAAACATTTGTGGATTTGGTTATTTGTGGATGTAAACAAAAATATAAAATAGTAAGCTATAACTTTTAGGGTGCATTATATTAAATTATAAAACCCAATATGTCTAATTTTTTTTACAGAATCATTAATAATATATTTTTTAGAAGCACATATGTGTTAGAAAAACTTACAAACGCTTCTTAAATTTTCAATAAAAAAGAAATCCTTAATGAATGTTAAGGGATTACTGTACTGATAACTGTGATATGTATTTTTTAATTCGCCTTAAACAACAGTATAACTTTGCTTAAATAAATTTAAATTAGAAAAAGATATCATTTTTATTCAAATACACTTACGTAACGAAAGTACGCTATTTGCGTAACAATACAAAAAATTATATTTTTTTTGTCCGAGACTACGAAAATTTGTTGTATGTACTTCACATCGCGCATTACACAGATCTAAATTATTGATTAGATGCACGACTTTTTTATAGTTCATATTATTAACTAGTTAGTGCAGATATCGGCTCTATTAAGTTTATGTATAGACTTGTGTAATAATTTATTTATTGTTATTTATTTAAATTTCCATATTAATAAAAATGTATCAATTTTTATTTTATATTGAACCTTGCGCGGACCCTTTGACGTTGTTCAGGGATCCCCTGAATGATCTTGTAAACTCCTGGGGGTTCGTAGGGACTACTATAGGAACTATAAATATATATAAATAAAACAATCATTTTAGGAATATAATAAATCTGATTGCAACACAAGAAAGACAACACAGCTTTAGTAATATGCCCTATTGAACAACTTGGTTTTTATAAATAAATAATATCAATTTTAACAATGATACTAATAATTTAAATAATTTTTTTTAATAATTTATTAGGAATTGCGAGATAACATTGTGTTGCGCCCTCCGTGTCCGGTATTTTTGTGATAATCACATAATATATCAAAATATTTTTCATACGGTACTATGTAAATCACACAATCATCTCCTGTTTTCTTTTTAAATATTAAGTGTTCCATGCCACCGACTTCTACTAAGTCGTATTTTTAACATAAATGGTACTGCTTCTTTGTCTTTTTTTTCCGATACTACTGACTAATCTTGCATTTTTTAGTTATTCTACTACGTCTTGCACTTTGCTTAAATCTCACGGTTTTTTCAAAAAATTTATACTAGTTAAACAATAGGTATGCTTTTATTTTTTTATTAATACCGCTGTTAAGTAATTCTTACTTATTGTCACTTCCACGCCCCTACTTTAGGATTTTCTAAATTCATTTTAATAAGTTTTCAAAACTTGTCAACGTGAAATGTAAACAGAAACCATAAACTTTTTTTTAGGTTATCTAACTTGACAGCCGTAATATAAACATAAACACGCCTCACAATATGCCTGGAATTTTATAAAGCGACTAAAATGTTCTAGACAAATTGCCGATTAAAGGTATAGTGTACAAAAATGCTTTTAAATTTATATATTTAAAACTGTTTTTAAAAAAACGAAAATTTAATTATTGTTTAGAAACTATGTAGAAGTATAATGACGTACTAGATAATATTGTCAAGATAACAAAAAAACAATAAAGATAACATATAACACAAAAAAAGTATTGGATAGGTCTTGGAACTAAACTGATAATTTAATTGTAAAAATATTAACATAATTTAAGCAAAATTGAAAACTATAAATTTTGCAAGAATG
Source organism: Aquatica leii (assembly GCA_035610365.1). Taxonomy (NCBI): domain Eukaryota; kingdom Metazoa; phylum Arthropoda; class Insecta; order Coleoptera; family Lampyridae; genus Aquatica; species Aquatica leii. Next base: position 57,835,106 of record CM069432.1, read on the forward strand.
CTAGATAAATGTGGAACACAGAGAGTGTAGACACTCTATTAGGTATAATAGTAGGTTGTGAAGTTGCACTTCTTTAAGCGCATCTAAATAATATACATTCGCGTTTTCTAATAATTCTATAACAGTTTTAAAGAAAAAAAGTTTACATAATTGTCTAACAGGGATAAGAGATTTTATTTAATGCTATTTTAATAATTTAAATCGTTTATTAAACAAATTGATTTGATTTTAACAATCGAACTTATTTGAAGTTCGCGCTTTACTAATTGTAAATTTTAACTGAATTAAATATAATTTAAATATAATCAACGCTTAAAGTAATAATGTTTTTAACCAATTTTAGCAATTTTAGCAAATTCAAACTTACGTTATCTATTTATTTCTGTGTTATAAATCACAATTATGAATTACGTCAAAATTAATTCTATTAAGTTTTAATAATTCCAGTAGTAGGAAAAATTGTATAGAGACCACGCTTAAGAAAATGATTATAACCTGTACGATTATCACTCGACGCGTTACGTCTCGCAATATAATCTGTCGCTTAGGTTGTAATCATGCACTCTCAATAATAATAAATAAATAATTTCTAGAATAGTTGATACGAAAACAAGTCTTGGAAAAAAAATTATTGCCAGACTTCAATGTGATAAAGAGAATACATAAAGACGGGTAGAAAACAATATACTACTATTAAAAAACGTGCAGAGTTAAATAAAACAATAAACAAAAAGCATATTGTAAATATAATCTGATGTACCTATTAACAAAATAATAATACGTTAAACTAATAAAAAACAAAGTTTTAAAGAAAACTCGTTAATAAATAAACATTATTTCTAATTATATCTAATTTGCTTTGATTGCAAATAGCTATTTAAATTTAAGGTTTTTACAGTTTTTTTTTATAAGAACCAACTGTTAATTTACATAAGTGCGTGTATGTAATTTTTTTCTGGCGTCGCATTGTTTGTCAAATATTTTTCATGGGTATTTTCAAGTACACACTTCTATCATCATTGAATACTTCTTGTTGTTAATAAACAGTTATTGTAAATTTGTTTATTGAACTGTAGTAGCATTGATAGATCAAAGAATAATAACCTTAAGATTTATGTAAACTTTTAGTATTAGCGTAATTAAGTAATAAAACACTAAAACCCTATAGCACAAAATATAAAACTGTATATGTTACATACACCTTATTACGGTAATTAGGATTAAATTAGTTGCGTTTAATTAATTTGCATTAATTAAATTTGTTTGTAAAAAAATTTAAAATTTTACATTTTAAATCGTAACATATATACTAATTCGGTATTAAACAAATTCAGTTTTAAGTATTAGTAAAATGATATACAGAATAATTGAACGTTCTGGAAAAGTAAACTGGCATATTTAATGTTTTTTATTTACCAAAACTATTTTTTAATATACAGAATGCTCCGTTTTTCTGTAATAATGACGGATTCAATTTCTTTAATATAATTTTTTATTCTTTATAAGATTTATAAAAACATTTACATAAAAACTTTTTTCGTTCATTAAAAACTTTCTAAAAATTTCTGCATTTTTTTAAAAATGCAATTGTGGGACTGTAGCGATAAATAAATATCTCTCAAATCTTACAAAGTTTAATCTCAATTCTTTGATATTACCTAAACTACTGCTTGTGCTTCTGTAAACTTTGAAAAAAACCATTTAGTGTGTTTTTTTAGCATAAGTTTTTGCATATTTGACATACAAAAACTTTGATTTTTTCAATAGCATCATATATTTATTTATAGATTTTTAAATTTTTAGTCTAATTTTAAGCAAATTTAGTTGTAAAATAACTATTTTTTAAAACGTTTACTAATTTCGTATTAGTTTACATATTCAATAATTACTTTTTGACAAAAAAAAACAAACTGTTATTATTATTCATATTAATAATAATAAAAATAATTAATTGGCAACAATAACAATTTTATAACATTTTAACATAAAAAAATTATTTAAGTGGTGTTCGAAGTTATGTCTATTTTCTTGTAAGCATAAGATGATTTTTAAAAGAGAATTTCTATAGACTCTTTCCAATATTTCAACTCTTACGTTTCTAAATGCTTGCCTTTAACCTTTTAAACAATTTGTTTTTAGTGAAAAAGTAATTAATGAACTGGTAAACTAATGCGATATTACTAAAATTTAATTATTTTAAGAACGGTTAATAATACAGATATGAAATATTTAATACAACTTTTATATAAAATTTTTTACCATATGCATTTTTTTACTCACTTATTGTTTAATTTTTGTTTCTGTATTTTTCATAAAGTTTTTAAAATTTCTTTAGCAAATAATTTTTGTTTATTTTCTATTTATCTATTTTTGTTATTGGTTATAAAAACACACTACACTTACATTTATTTGTTGAAAATATAAAATTGGTTAATGTTTTACCATAACCATTTAATACTAATGAAAAGTTTATTATATTATTGTTAAGATTGTAAAATTTTACTATTTAATAATTATTATTATATTGGATTAAACGACAGTTTTAAACTTGCTTTATTTATCAACATAAGCACATACAATAAAAGTAAATAGTACTAAAAAATTTAGGTTAAGCAAACTTATTTTATGTCAAGCATTCGTAAGTGTGTTATGCTTATTATTGCCAATGTCGCTTTCCTACTTATACTAAGTATACCTGTATCTGTATTATAGTTTATAACAAGCACGAATTATGTATTATTAACTTTCTATAAACTAAAAAAATCATAGAAATTATCAACCACTATATTGTAAATTTTTCTATGATGTTTTATTATTACGGAAGTAAAAATATTTATGCATAAATTATCATGAGTATCTCATCACGTTTTACTATTTTGGCTATCAATATTTATGAGTAGTACTTACTATTATTAAGTTTGTTGTTGTTTAGTTAACCTGTAGAACTATAACTCAACCTAAACTACAATTTGATTTGTATTGTATATTTTTTATTAGCATCAATATTTGTTTATAATTTTTTAAGCAGACTATAAATTGAGTTCGTAAACTTAGATTTTTAATTTTACTTTAAGCGGTTAATACAAAATTTAAAGCATAATTATTACTTAAACTATGTTCTACTTTTTATGACGTTTTACAATCAAATTCACACAAAAAGAATGTATTAAATGTACATTTAACTACATATAGATTATCGCTAACAACAAGAATAGTTAAAAACGTATTCAGTATTTTGTCCGCTGTTTTTAGGATTCTACAAAAACTAGAAGAAGTAAAAATTGTTGTAGTTTTGTGCATTTGCTCGTTTATTGTCTTTCTTTAAAAACGTTTTTTAAATAACAATTTTTACTAGGTAAATTTTTTATTTTTTTTAATCAGTTTATTTTGATATCTTATTCACTTTACATTTACATACTTTATTACTTTATAAGTACAATAACCAAATTATATTAAGAGACAAACACGACATAAAATACAAACCAACTACTGCGTGCGCTGAATACGCGACACTTTTAGTCTATATCAAATGAACATTTAAAAGCAAGATAACGCAGTAGGCCTATACCAAATAGAACAGTTTTGATTTTATAAAACCAGTTTTGGTTAAGTTGGAATTACAAATTCGTCTTTTTAGAACTTCTCAGCACTGGAAAAACAAATATTATAAATTGTGTCGGAAATTTAGCTTGTTTATTACTTTATAAAACATTGATTTGTTTATTTAACTATCATCTAACCTACTGTACAAAATCATTGTTTGTTTATAATACAAGTAATTTATTATTCCTTTTTAAATTTAATCATTGTAATTACATATAAAAGGTTTGCAGTTAAGTGGTATACTACTTATCAATGTTTTTAAATGGGCAAGTTGTTTTGTCTAGTCTAGGCGCAATCAATGTTTCTATTTTTGTTAAAATCAGTTTTTGCAGCGGTCTGTGAATATACAAACATTTTAAACCTAACTAACTCAGAGACATGCGGTTTTACATTTGGATTATAGTTTTTAATTCCGGATACATTGAGACCAAGTTAGTCAACTTAAAAAAAAAACGGCATCAACCAACGTTATATTGACCTACAAAAAAATCATGCTAATTAAGCAGCACTAAATTGAACGTAGCGCCGTTTTAGCCGAGCAGTGCGTATACAGCAATTGATTTTACTATATAATATTGAAACGTTCGAGAAATTATTTGCAAATGCAAGAGCCTTCAGAAGCTGTTATCCATCTTCTAGAAGATATACCGAAAAGTAGGGAACGCTCCAGAAGGATTCCCGTATGTGTATATATACCGACGAGATAGATCGTAGGTCAGTTATTGCTGGAATGCGAATGCAGCAGTGTTAAGAAGATTATCAGGTGGAAATAAATCGTTAGCACGCGTGTGTCGAATCAAATTGACCGAGAATAATCGTGTACGTGATTATTAGTGTAAACAAGTGTGAGGCTATCCGAGGACGTTATCTTATCTTCTTGTAAGTGATATAAATTATAGTGTAAGTGTTTTTATTAAATATTATTAGATTTTATTAGTTCGGTTAATTTAAAAGTGTACATATTTCTAGAATAAATAAACGTATTTTTAGTTGTTTTAAATAAATTAGTTTTTAATAATAAATACGCAACAATAGTACCGTTTTTTATAATCAATTTTAAAGCTTATTTAGATGCTTCATATTCTCATCATAACTTAAGTAGACATTAGAAAAACTTTAAATATAAAGTGATATTTGTTTTCTATAGAAACCGACATGATTCTAGTTTTATTTAACATTGAATATTTTGAAAGATTTTGATTACCAAAAAAAAGCTACGTTGCCACATGTAAAACAGATGAATTAAAACGTTAGGAATTAAAATTATGTCAAATATATATTTGAAATTCATTTTTTCGTTAGGTAGACGACTAAAATATACGAAACTTTGGGAAACGATATAATGTATGACAAAAAAAATTCTCTTAACATAATATTAGCTAAATGTGAAAATCTTTGAATATAATTATATTGGAATTAAAAATATGTCTTTAACATATTTGAAATTGAATTTTTTCGATATACAAACAAATAAATTCCGAATTAAAAATATGTTAAAGACATATTTGAAATTTATATTATTGTTATGCATTCATTTTATTGTAGTCGAAATTATTCGTTTAATGTATCAAGAAAATTCCGTTTAAATTTTAACTTAACATTTAATTTAAAATATGTTACAACATATTTACAATTCATTTTTATGTTATTTAGACATTGTGGTTATGAAACAATCTTATAAAGTAATGTAAAATAAAATTACTGTATTAAATTAAAACAAGTTAAAATATTTTTATAAGTTTATATTTACCCTCTAATACATAAAATAATTTGAAATATATTTATTCGTAAAATAGAAACAAATAATTATTTTGTTATCACATTAAAAAATATATATTTTATTATGTCGACTCATATTAGTTTTATATTTTTAGAAGTCAACACATATTTTTTAATGGAATAGTTTATGTTAAAACTTATGGCAAATAATTTAAAGATATGACAGCAGTCTGTTTATTTATTTAAATATATGAAATACATATTTGAAATTAATTTTAAATATGTGTTGACTTATTTCTAAATCGTCATATTATTTTTTAATAACGAATTTTTCTATATGACATTAAAAAGTAAAACGGCTTTCCATAAAAATCGGTGTTTTAAAACGTTATGATGTATTGTGTTAATAATTTTTTTTTTAATTTTCCTTTAAAAATAACGAATTCTTAAAATAATTACAGAAGTCAATTTTTATTTTTTCAGATTGACACTGACCTAACTTAACAAAATGTACTTTGTGTACTCGATAACGATTATCTAATATTCTAACCAAAACAAAACTAAATAAACAATAAAAGTTACAACATAAGTATAAATTCTAAATGCAGCTTTCTTAGAACTTTGTTCGACAACTTGCTTTATTTCAATCTCGATTTCTTTAGTTAATGCTAAGTAATTTGTGTAAACTGCTTTTGAATTACTTTATTTTAGGGTGTATGCAAAGACTTAAAAGTACTGGAAGCGGAAGAACAAGTGAAAGATTACAATTTTTTAATAGATTCAAAACTAATATTTGTTTTTTTCCAATGTATACGCAAGTATTACAAATTATAGAAGATCGGCCACAAAGTAGCACTGTAGAAATAGCCTTAGTACACAGAGAGAAATGCTGTATCACAATTTTGCACAAGATTGTGCATAACTGTATTGTTGATGATATTACTACAATTGTTTATATTTATACCATAGGCTTGCACGCTTTTATTTAATAAGTTTGGATAAATAGGTTATGAAGTTTTATTTGACAAATTGTTTGAAAAATATTATAAACTTTAGTATGTTTTGTATTCGACAACAATGTGCTAGTATTTTGCACAATTTTGTTTTAGTTTCTCGTACAGCTTTGATAATATATATTACAATAAGCTTATGCAATTCTTTTAAACTCGGAATAAAGAAAAAAATTGAACAAACTGTAGAATAGCAGTAACTTTTTATGGTGAACGTTCTCTCTCCCGGAAAATATGTGAACTAACTTTAAAAATTTAAAGCGATAAATGTTTCAACCAATCACAATTAGCAAGCACATTGCGCTTAAAAAAATGTCTACAATCAAAATTCCTTGATTGCGTTGGGTTTGTTTACATCTTTACCTCCTGTTTTCTGAAAAATTCGTAGTTATTCAGTTAGTTTTTGTCAAGACTTATTGAAACGCTGTTATTTGAACAAGGTAAGTGTATTTATAACATTTTTGAGGTATAACCTTTGTAGCATATAACCTCATTCATTACTTTAAAATCTGTATTTAATTCCAGTGTTAATTTAATTCTACGAAGAACAGCTAATTTCTGATGGAGATTTTTACATTACTTACTTTCTGTATTGTTTCAGCTGTTATTTATCAACATGAAATCGAAATCGAAGAAAACCATTCATTTCGAAGCAAGAAACATTATTAAAAATGTTGTAAAGTTTTTCGATAAATTCTCCCTTTAGAAAAGGCAACCAAACTAGCTGCTGTAGTAACGGGCAAATCAACCACATTTATAAAAAAATCTCGAGTGAATCGATAACAAGAAGTAATGGCATTTTAAGATATCCCTCAAAGAAAAAAATAAGTATACCATTTAAATATAAATAAATAATGCTCTTAAGATTTGTAACGTTTTATTGACAATTTACCCAATATATGTTATTTTTAAGTAAATAACATTTAACCAAGATGCATGAAGTTGTACAATAAAAAGCTAAACGAAATAATAATAATTGCACAATATTGTGCAAAATTAAGCAAAGAGAATATACTATTGGGTAAAAATACTTCAAGCATAGTTTTAAAAAAGTATCACAACATTGTGCTAAACTTTACTATCCATTTTAAATCAGTTTTTAAACAAATTGTGATACGGTGCAATCAATTTGAAATATAAAAATTGTTTATATATAATGAAAAAAAAAACTGTACAATTTAATCTACACAAATGAATGCAATAAAACTGCATAAATTGGTCTTGTCACTTTTTCAGACCCAATTTGTGTATTTTTGATTAACAATTGTAGATAAAATATACAAAGATTTCTCTCTGTGTACCCATACTACGATACGCAGTATATTAAAAAATTAGTTTTTGTACCCTTATCAAGTCCAACGATTCCTACAATTAAATGACGTAGATTTTAAACCGCGACGTAAATTTTATGAGTGGTTGCAATAACAAAATGCTTCAGATTTTCTTACAAGATGCTTTTAGTGTAGTAATTTACTTTTTAAAACTTGTAGTACAATTAAGTTTATCTACGATGTAGCTACCGCATATTTTTACCGGTCGTTAGATTAGAAAAAACGAATCCAGACGCTGACTAACTCGTAGTCCAGATATTAATCCCTTAGACTTTTTTCTAGAATTATATGAAAGATAGAGCAATACAAAACCTATGTAAATAATAAACAAGAGCTGCAAATTTTTGAGCAGCAAATACAATTAGACACAGTGTACAATTATTTACGCGAGTAACGAACAATTTTTGACGACGTCTAGAGATTTATGCTTTAATCAATGACGCACATTTTTAACATTTAATATAACTTTAGAATCACAAAATGGAATTCTACTTATTTTCAATATTCATTTATTAGCAACCGAAACATTACTGCGTCTGTAGAGATCGATTCAAAGCTAAAGAATACTTACGCAGAAACCAATCTTGTTCCGAACCTTTACATTAAATTCACACATTGTTTACAGCTGATGCTTTTAGTAAGAATTTATATTGCATGGTCATCAAATTCCAAACTTCTATGCTTCTTGTTACAACAACAGTAAGAATGTAGGTACAATCGTGGTCATTGAAAATGGATTCATTCAGGTAGAAAAAACGAACGTGGTCACAGTCTAAGACAGAAAAGTACCGTGACCCTTATAATCTCTGAGGTAATAAACACCACCGTATCTATAATTTGTTATTTATAAAATTTTTACAATTTTAACAATGAATAAATAAAATATTTCTATTCTATCTTTCACGAAGTATTAACTTTTAATAAATTTATAATTATAGAAAGTGCCCAAGATGTCACAAAACAAATATGAACAATTATATTTAACAATTTCAATTAGTCCATTAGTCAAAACGTCAATATCCTAAATATCATAATCTAAGTATCTATTTTTTAATCGTATTTCCTGCACACACAGTAATTAAAGTATTTTCTTATTGCCTGATTTAAAAGACAATATAAGAACAAGACAATAGTAACTATTATGACATTATATTTCATTTTTCAATGAAGAAGATTTACTGGGAAAACCTTTAATTTAAAATCGTACTTCTTACTTATTATTTACCCACCGATAGTATTGTATTTAAAGTGTTTCCGTCATTTAATATTGAAATTAAATCAAAAATGCCCGGAAGACCGAATCAGTGGGTTCTTTCGTAACTCAATTTATTTATTTTAATTCTTAATGAAGAATAAGGGTAGATTATGATGACAATGAAGTTACCAGTCACAACACTTGACTAAAAACACATTTGAAAATTAAGTTTCTTCATCAAACCTGAATTGTTGCTAAACCACTACACATCCAATTTCAGATTTTTACTTTAAAAATATAAACCAATTTGTTGCATATAATTAATGTACTTCAATATTTTTTGCAGTATTATTAACATTCAAACAATAAGATAATTTGAAAGTCATGTAAATAACGCGCCGAGAAAGAAATTTCCGGAAGTCATTCGAAAAATAGTTTTAATAGATTTTTGTTAATTTAAATTAAAATTTAAAATGCAATTTTTTTAATTATAATAACCTAATGCACGATGCTAGAGTTGACTAACATAACTAAACACCCTAAAACATAAATAACGAACCTTTGTAATCTTTCAGGAAAATGTGTCACGGTAACTCAAACTGGTTATTCCTTACAGCAATTTGACGATTTCAAATACTAAGATTCTATATTCCATCAAAACATGTAAACAATACAATACTTCTAAGTGATATTTAAAATGCACTTTTTCAATATTTCGTGGAGGGGATAATTGACTTAATAAAAGCAGAGATTCACTTGGTTTTAATCATTTACTCATTTGCATAAAACGTTGAACTGAGTTCTAAAATTATTTAATTTTTAAATTCCTCACTTTAAAAAAATGCCGAGACGCATCGGTCAACGAGAGTGTTCAATGGAAACTCGAGGACGTATAGTAGGACTTTTCGAAGCTGGATGGTCTGTTCAAAGAATCGCACAAACTGTGGATGTTTCAGTAAGTACGCTTTTTAATCTAATTAGAATAAATTAGATATATAATTGATTATAAATAATAACAATACTTATTAGCATCAATACCATTAACTGTATTATGAAGCTTGCTTTGTAAACAATTGCAGTTGTTTTAAACCATTTATCCTTTATGTTTATCGTTGTTATTAACTACATTTATCTTGTTTTATTCGTTTTAGAAACAAACTGTGAGACGGTGGATTAATCGTGGTGAAATCGGAGAGATGGCTACAGTTCAACCAGGAGCAGCGCGGATTACTACTCCGGACCAAGACAACGCTATTGTAGAAATTGCTGATAATCAACGTTTTCTATCTTCAACAATAATTAAAGAAAATTTACAACTAATGTGTTCCGCGAGAACTATAAGGCGTCGATTGCATGAAGCAGGAGTGCATTGCCGTCAACCAGAAAAATTTTAATAACACCAGAACATGCAGCGAGACGGCTTCAATTTTGCCAAGATAACCTCAACAGAGACTGGTCAGCTGTAATATTCTCAGACGAAAAAACCTATTCGTCATCGCAAGATGCACCGACACAATTGTGGATGCGAAATGAAACCAGGTATGAAGTGGAGAACGTTCTACCGAAAAAAAACAAGTGGCCGAATCAATGCTGGTTTTTGGGGATGGATGTGTGAAAGTTGTCCCGGTGAACTAATGCAAATAACACCGCCACGGTTTAATGCCAGAGCTTACGTTACAGTGTTAGAGGAGGTGATGTTGCCTAGTGTACGAGCACTTTACCCTGAAAATGAGGTGGAAAATTTTGTTTTTGTTCAGGACAATTGCACCATCCACACTGCATAAATTGTGCAAGATTGGTTTACAGATCACCCGGAAATTGACCTTCTACCATGGCCCGCAAAATCACCAGATCTCAATCCGATAGAAAATTTGTGGGCAGCTAGCGTGAAAGACTGGAACAATTTTAATAACGGTATTAGAGAACGCAATGTCAACGAATTAACGCGGCACGTGACTGATAATTGGAATTCCCTTCGAAACACAAATATTTGTAAAAACATTGTAAATAGTTTGCCCAATAGACTACAAAACTGTATTGAAAGCAACGGATACTATACAAAGTATTAAATATTTTAAATAAATTCATTATTGCATTATTGTGTTTTTGTTTCCTAAGGTTTGAATCCTGCATGAGATGATTTCGATGAAAACACTATTATTAATGTTTACATATCGACTTACCTTTTATTGTCATTTCACATTATCATATTGTATGAATGTTAATAATACTGCAAAAAATATTGAAGTAAATTAATTATATGCAACAAATTAGTTTATATTTTTAAAGAGTAAATCTGAAATTGTATGTGTATCGGTGTAGCAACAAATAAGGTTTGATAAAGAAACTTAAATTGAAGGTTTTCCCAGTAAACCCTCTTTATTGAAAAATTACATATAATGTCATAATTAAAGGTCGGAAAATATGCCCTAAAAAAGAGCTAAATATGCATGCGAAATGCAGTATAAAATAGAATTTATATGCATCATAATATGCATTATTAAAGTTAAAATATTTAAATAAAACATTTTGTATACTACCAAAAAAATTTATTTTACAAGTATTGTGCTATAAATTATAATTAAAACTACTTACATAGCATGAAAATTATACATAATTAAATGTTTTTCGAAGTTTTCAGGTGAAAATTTTTGTCGCCTGTCTGATAATAAATGCTTGTATGCAGAAAACGAGCGTTCAACATCGCAAGAGGTTATAGGTGCGTACCTAAACAAGGCTACGTTGTCCTTACTAACGTCTTCAGATGTTTCATCATTTAAAATATCATTTATTTTTTTAAGTTGTAAGTATCCTTCATTTTTGTTTAAAGTTTTATTCATTTTATGTTGTACTACTTTGGCTACCTCTCCGTCAACATTATCTATAACATCTTTCACGTCCTGCACAATTTCTAAACTTTCCCTTAATGTAAATTTTTGTGTTTCTAATTTTTTTATAGCTATTGCAATACAAAAAAACTTGGAACTAACATCTGACAGTTGACTTACAATAGTAGGATTGTTGAAAACGGTAATGCATTTTTTTATTGCTACCGAAGAATTAGGATCAAATTCGCAAATAACGTTTTTTATTTCAATGAAATGTGTATTAAGGAAAGTTACGGATTCTAACCAGGTACCCCATCTCGTTAAAATTGGTTCAGGTGGCAGAGGCAAATTTGGACACTTTTCTTTATAAGCTTGCACTCTCTGAGGTGCCTTTACAAAAACTTTCTTTACATTAGAGATTAAAGTATTAACTAAAGGATGCTCAATTCGAACAGTTTCTGCTATCCTATTTAGTGCATGTGCTAAGCAAGTACAATGTATTAATTTAGGGTAGAATATTTTTAAATTTGGTGCTGCTTTAACCATGTATGGTGCTGCATCACTGAGCATTAATAATACTTTATTGTGAGGCACTCTATCAGGTAAATAAAAGTTACTTAATGAATCATTAATAAATCTAGTTATTGTTAAGTTGTTGGTTTGTTCTAATATTTTTACGCTCACCAAATAACCTTTACCAGGTTCATTGTCTGTCAACGACTCTAACACTAAATTAGCAACATATCTACCAGTTTTGTCTGTGGTTTCATCTACAGAAAACCATATTGGTTTATTATTAATTAAGTTTTTTCGGTTTTGAACAGTAGTCGAATAAAGTTTATCCTCATATTTCTTTCGTATTGTTGAAGATGAAGGAATGTTCAGCTTCTTTGGAATGCCACAATATCTGGTTAAGAAGTTTCTCATAATAGGGTGGTCTAACTTATGTAGAGGAATATTGCAACTAACAAAGATACTACACAATTCCGTACATAGTGACTCCTGTTCAAAATCGGGTGTTGATGTTAGTAACTGTTGAACTGGCACACCGGAACCACAGTCTCCTTTTTTCTTCTTATGAAGGACCGTTCCTAAGTGCTGATCTATTTGAAACTTCTTTTCACAAGCAATCTGTAAGCAGAAATACATACTAGTTAAAGTTCATAAATAAACAAATTAGTTATTCAAAGAACATATTTCATACGGCATACTATTATTTATCATTTCAAAAGAGTAGGGTACTAGGACCTGTGATCTTAAAAGAAAACGAAATTTTGTCACTACTTACCCTTTTGTTACATATTGTGCAAAATACGTTGCCACTATCTATGATCTTCAAATCAGTCTTATTTTGGCACCATTTTTTAATCAAAAAGTCACGATCACTTTCAAGTTTCGGCATATTAAATCACTACCACGTATAACTCACGAACGAAGAACGCCTATTGAAATTTTAAACTAAAAAGCACTCATTTCTAAAAGGAAGAATTTTAAGTCCACTATTGTTGTAAAGTAATAAACTAAATAATTAATACTTAGTTGTACGAATTGTACATTGTTTTCAATAATCCGTTTATACATCCGGTACTTAAATGAAAGTAAAAGAATAAGGGAAAACCAAACAGTCAACGAATCATTTCACGTTGAAATCTTTCTATTGTTTCAGTTTTAATACAAAATATACGTTACAAATAAAACTTCGTTTAAAACGAAATGAAAAAAAAAATATGTACATACAATTTCCAGTACTAACTTCAACATTTTCTACACATATGCTAAATAAAAAAATGCATATGCATTTACTAAATGTTTCCTATTTATGCACATATGCATTTTATATGCATTTTGCATATTTTCCGACCTTTAGTCATAATAGATACTATCGTCTTGTTCTTATATTGTCTTTTAAATCAGGCAATAAGAAAATCCCTTAATTACAGTGTGTACAGGAAATAGTGATATTTAGGATATTGACCTTTGACTGATAGACTAACTGAAATTGTTAAATAAAATTTTTCATATTTGTTTTGTGACAGCTTGGGCACTTTTTATAATATTAAATTTATTAAAAGTTAATACTTCGTGGAAGAAAGAATAAAAATATTTCATTTATTCATTGTTAAAATTGTAAAAATTTTATAAATAACAAATCATAAATACTGTGTTGTTTATTACCTCAGAGATTATAAGGGTGACGGTCTTAGACTGTGACCACGTTCTTTTTTTTCTACCTGAATGAATCCATTTTCAATGACCACGACTGTACTATGTTTTAGCTTTGTTTTTGCATACGTTATTGTATTTTTAGTGTTACGGTTGACCTAAAAAAGCTTGGTTTGGCTAAACTTTAATTTTGCTTAAGTCTTGAAAAGCTTGACCTGATGTTTTAAAAACTTGGCTTAATTTTTCAAAAGTTTAGTTTGATTTTAAGTCGAGCTTTTAAAAACCAAACCAAGCCTTGTATCATTATTTAAGTTGCAGACATTTAAATAAAACTTTTTTAATTAGACTTTTGGAAAGCATGACATTTACAAAAAAAAACTGTTTTTAAATTTCTTTTTTTGCAATCATAAGAAATATGTCTTTGTAAAGTTGACTGCAGATGTAACGATGTCTGTTACCTTAAAATACAGAATAGCACGTACTACAACTCTTAATAAAATATACCTTCCATTATTTCAAAATTTACTGCCAAGACGTTTACTTTTACATACTAAATATCTAACTAAAAAATTAAAAGTAAACCATTTGCAGGGTAGGCAATAGTATATTGTATAATTAGAAACTGTAGTCAGTACCAACGAGTGTAAAAGTTTGCAACCGAGCCGAAACCAAGCCCCTCTATGGTGCACTGATCTAAAAAAGCCAGAGTAAAGTTAAAAGGTGTAATTTATCTATTATACAAAAGAGAAATCCCACCAGATGTAATAAAAACTATTGAAGATATATACAGTAAAAATGTAGAAACCTTTATAACGCGAAAGCAAAAAATAAATTACGACTCCAAACTACAAAATACTATAAATTTAAACTTGTCAGTAATGTAATAAGATAAACTTAATGCACTTACAAGAAATTTTAAAATCTACTATTGTAGTTTTTAGTAGTGCTGCAAATTTAAGTCTAATCTCTAGACAATCTCGTAGAGTCTCTAGCGGCAAGTACATCCGGTTTAAAAATACATAAATAAACAAGTTTATTTTAAATTTGTTTTTGCGTACACAAAATATTATGACGTTGTTATTATAAAAAGAGCCGCCGTGGTGTAGTTGTCAAGTGATTGAAGCTTGTGTACTACGCTGACAAAACCGAAGTACAAATCCCGGTACCGTCTAACATCTAGGTAAGGTCTCCCTTTGCAGGTCTGGCAAACTTGCAAGGTGTACTTATGCCAAAGCATCTCTCTCCCAGTATGCCGTTCGGATTCGGCATTAAACTGTAGGTTCCGTGTATTTGTGGAAATGCAAATGGATGCGAGAGAAATGATCGAAAAACTGCGAAGCAGCATATCAACCAAAAAATGTATATATTATCATGAGAAGAAACTGTCAACAAACTACAATTATCAATTTTTGAAAATAAATTACGTATTTAACAAATGCTTAACGTTTTATAGCTTACGGCAGAAGTTTGAGAAATACAAAAAGCTAATATAGTAGTTACATGTTTATATAACACAACTTGAAAAAATAAATACAAAAACGAAGAACACTTAAAGTTACCATTAGATCAATAATAACTTATGCGGCAAAGACAAGACCTGACACAGCAAAGAGTGGAAATGGCAGAGATAAAATCTCAATAAATACTATGAATACACAGGGATAACATAAATGAAACTTGCGATGTGCTGTCACATAGATAACTTATTTGCGCATACTTACAAAGTTAATGATTACTTTAATTGAGTCATAGTAAAATTAAACCAATCATTTACCTTAAATGTTAATTTACTAAGGTAGTACTGAAAAGTAAACCTTAGTGATAGGTAAAATCGAGAAATATTAACAATCGAATGAATAGTAAAAGTAACTGCCTATACCAAAATCTAAAAAATCATTCGAATAATTCATTTGACTAGCCGTTTTTTTAACTGCTTTAGCACCAACACATATGTTTGTAGGTCAAAAAACACTTGAAATTGTTGCATAGACAGGGGCATGCACTTTCAATAAAAGGTTTTCACCTGTTTTAAAAATTCTACGTTGTATGAAAGTCATAATTGACCCGCGCGCTCTCGCATACGTTAAATTGTACAACTTCAGTATCTTAAAGGCAGAAAATGACATGGCAGAAACTTTTAAAGTAGCCAGAATAAATCGCAAGGCAAAAAAATTTGATGATGATGCTTAC
The DNA here is from genome assembly GCA_035610365.1 of Aquatica leii. Taxonomy (NCBI): domain Eukaryota; kingdom Metazoa; phylum Arthropoda; class Insecta; order Coleoptera; family Lampyridae; genus Aquatica; species Aquatica leii. The sequence goes on from CM069432.1 coordinate 57,851,145, forward strand.
AAAGAAATTGAAGGCATATTATAGCCCCCAGGCGTTGAAGGATGGAAGTATTAACTCGAAGAAGGTTCTTCTTCTGGTAATAGTTATATAGATTGTTGATCAAATTAATAATAATAATAATAATAATAATAATAATAATAATCTTTATTAAACAGGATAAAATTAAGTACATTTAATACATAATAAAATAAATGAAAAATAATAATAATAATAAATAATAAAATTAAATAATTCTCAATTCCTGTTTAAAAGGTGAGAGATCGGCTATACGCCGTTTTCCACTCTTCAACCTTTACTACATCTAATTCGTTTGTGTGACTAACATTAAATATAAAGAAAACAAAACTAAACCGCATTAATACTTTCAAAATTTGTATAAATAAAACTCAAACAAATTATAAAAAACATTTTTTACTAACAACCGCTTTAGTTTTTTTTTAAATTCTTCATGTCGAAGATTTCGTTGTGCTTGTGGCAGATGATTAAATATTTTTAACCCTTCGTACACAAAAGTGTTGCGTGTGATATTAAGTTTGTATTGTGGTAGCCGCATTGTATTGGCTTGACGGGTGTTGTGATTGTGTATGACGCAATTATAATCTAACTCTGATAAATTACGATGAGCCCACAAACAAACTTTGTAAATATATAGGTTGGTTAGCGTCATAATACCTAGATGTGTAAACCATGGTCTACAAGTGTCAGTTCTACCTAATTTGCAAATTGTTCTTATTGCTGTTTTTTGGAGTTTAAAAATATTAAGAATAGTCGAAACGCCACAGTTTCCCCAGAATAAAATACCATATGATAAGATGCTATGAAAGTTTGAAAAATATATCATTCTACAAGTAGCTAAATCTAAAAGTGTGGTTGCTTGTTTTAAAAGGTAGATAGCGGAGCTAAGTTTAGCTGAGAGATAATTTATGTGGGCTTTCCAGTTTAGATTTTCGTCTAAGTATAAACCTAAAAATTTAAAGCTACTAATTGGTGTTATGTTTCCAGTTATTGTGGATATTGTGGGTGGAATTAATGCTCGTTGGTAAGTATGAAATTGAATTAACCTTGTCTTTGAACAGTTCATTTTTAGGTTGTTATTATTGCACCATGTAATAATATTATCGATCTCCGTCTTTGCGTTGTTTTCAACAGTCTCTTGTGTTTCTCCTGTTACCACTAAACTAGTATCGTCTGCAAATAAATACACTTGTGAAGTTTCTATCGTCAGAGAATAATGAATGTCGTTTATATAAATCAGGAAAAGTAACGGTCCAAGAATAGACCCTTGAGGCACACCACACGTAACGCACTGTAACTTTGAACGTACATTACTTACTATACCGTCATCACTCACAAATTTTAATTGAACATATTGATTTCGACGACACAAGTATGATTTAAAAAACTGTGAAGCTAAACCTCTTATACCATAGTACTCCATTTTTTGTATTAATATATTATGGTCAACGCAATCAAAGGCTTTTGAAAGGTCGCAAAAAATGCCAATTACTTGTTTACTTTCTTCCACTGTATTCATCATACGATCAAGCATACTTGAAATTGCTTCGGAGGTAGATTTGTTTTTACGAAAACCATATTGATTATTAGTAAGAACGTTGTTTTGAGTAAGAAAATGTATCAATCGTTTATATACTAATTTTTCTAGTACTTTGGATAGTGATGGTAAAAGAGAAATTGGCCGATAATTATCAACTATTGTTTTATCACCTTTTTTATATAATGGTGTAATTACAGATGTTTTAAAGCTCGATGGAAATATGCCTTGTTCGAAGGATTGATTAAAAAGGTAAGTAATTGGTTGCGCTAAATCTTTTATATTATATTTTATCACAGTTATTGGAATATTGTCGTAACCACATGATTTTTTAGGAGAAATAGAGTTTACAAGTGATATCAGTTCGTCTTGTGCAATAGGAGTAAGAAAGAAAGAGTTTGCGAATGAATTTGGATTTTTTTTTACGTACGTCATTGTCTGCTTCATCGATGAGTTGTTACTATCTACTGTTCCTGTACGCACAAAATGATTGTTAAAGATATTTGTCACTTTTTCTGGATCTTCAATGCAACTGTCATTAAAATTTAACTTTATATTTTCTGTTGGTTTGTTTTTTGATTTACGAATATTGTTGTTTATTATAGACCACATAGTTTTAGTTTTGCAGTTAGATGTTACTATATGTTTATTAAGATGAGATCTTTTTGCTGTTAATAAAAGTTTTTTTAATATAGCACTGTATTTATTTAAGTAGATTTTTAAGACTTCACTGTTTATAATTTTATTAATTTTTATTAATTCGCGTCGCGTTTTGCACGATTTTCGTAGACCAGTAGTAATCCAAGATTTCTTTGTCTTATTAAGATTGATGTCGACGTAAGTAAAAGCTGCATTAAAACAATTATTAAATTTGTTTAAGAAAGTATTAAAGTTTTTGTTAAACTCGTTACTTAAATATATTTCGTCCCATTTTTCATTTTTTAATAAGTTAGTAAATTTAAGGTGGTTATTTCTATTAAAATTTCGAATAGTTACCATTTTCTTAAATGTGTGGTCACAGTTCCAAACTAATGAATTTATGTATATCAGTTGTGCATTATGATCTGACAACCCTGTTTCTATGACGGTACTTCTGTAGTATTTTCCAGAGATATTTGTTGCAATGTTATCGATAATTGAAGTCTTTCTCGTAGGCAGTTTTATGGTTACACTTATGTTATGTTGTTTTAGAATACTTAATAAGTTTTTTGTTAGTTCACTATCTGTTTGATGAAAAGGTATGTTAAAATCGCCTGCGATTACGATGTAATTGTTTGATGATATTTCATGTAATAGTTCAGATAATTTATCTAAAAATATATCTACGTTTCCATTGGGTGATCTGTATAAGCAAATAATAATGCTATTTGACTTATTGTGCTTAATGGCTGTATATTCAAAATCTTTATCTATTGTTGTAATATTTGTTTTTAGTTGATGAAAATTATGTTCATTTCTAACAAAAATCATAGTACCACCATGAGCTGTACTATTCCTAAAACTAACTCCTGATATGTAGAAATTTGGTAAGTTTATTACTTGTTCGTTTATCTTAAGCCAATGTTCGCTAAAGCAAAGTATGTCAGGTTTTATTTTTTCATTCACAGCTAGATCGTCTAATAATAATTCTAAGTTGGTAATTTTATTGCGTATGGATTGTATGTTTTGGTGGAGTATGATAAAATTAGAATGATCAGAATATTTTCTTAGGGGTTTTTTGGAACGATTTTTGGGCATCCACGAATATACTTAATAGTAAGGTTTTTTTCTCCTTTTTCTTGCTTTTCCTTTAATTCGGCTAAAATTTGTTTTAAATATTTTTGTTGTCGAGGAGTACGATCAGCTCCAATTTTTATATTGCCTTTTTCAATTTTATTTCTGTTTTTGAAGATGTGTATGGTTTCATTGCGATTACCAAGGATTACTTTTAATGGTCTTATTTTATCTGGATTTTGTTTACCAATTCGAATAGTTTTAATGTTGGAAAAATCAACATCAGAAATTGCTTCAAATACTTTTTTAGCTGAAGTAGTATCGTAATCCACGCGCGTAGAAACATTCGACGAGTTACTTTCTTTAATATTATAAATAATAACATTTTTTTCTCTTGTACGTCTGTCGTCTATTTCAGATATTAGCTCTTCAAACGTTGCATCATTTACAGATGTGTTGTTACATCCCGTTTCTATGAGCGATTTTATTTCACTTTGTAAATCGGTTATTATTTTTTTTAGATCAGCAATTTCGATAGTTTGTTTCTCGCATTTTTGACAAAAAAATTTTAAGGAACGTTTCTCGTTTTTAATGAATATGATTTCATTTCGCGATAAGTCTGTACAAGTTGAATGTATATATTGCTTACATGCATCGCATTGTAATTCTTTATCAATGCATAGCATTTGACTGCAAACGTAACATTGACCTTGCATTGTAAATTCGAACTTATATATGAATTTATAGCTTAAAATGATACCACTTTAATTACTTAGTCTGCACTGGTTATTAGTTTAATCCACTATTGATTTATATTAGTAGAACAATTTAATATTATCTTTAATTAATTATTGATTATTATTTCCGAAGTTAACTATAACAAACGAAAATTTAATAAGAGCGTTAAACTATTGTCACACAACACACACGAACGTTCGTACAGATAGCATATAATCACTTCAGTTCATGCGACGTTTCGTGTTGTTTGACCAACACTTCATCAAGCCGCTCCACTAAGTCAAAAAGACAAAATGAATGGTGAATAAATTATATTAATTAATTAAACACAAACAACATAATACGACAAACACGACAAATACGTTTTTTTTAATCTATTCTTTTAAACGCGTTTTTCTCAAAACAAGGTTTTTTTCAGTCGGCCCGGCTTTTTCTATCTCGCCGAGAAAAGGAAATTTCTTCCCTTCTTAACTTACCACGTTAAGACCCGATTTGTGCTTGAAAATTTTTCGAAGTACGTCATTTTGTTATTTTCTGATAAAATTTAATAATTCTAGTTCTAACTAAAACAACAATTCTATAGATTAATAATCATATACTTACTTTTTTTTGAGGCATTTACTTTGGTCAAAAATATTAATAATAAAATGTAAAATTAAATCAAAAAAAAAATTGTGTATTCTTTATATGTCAATAATTACATACTAAAAAACCATATTATTGAATTTTATTTTCTTATTAAAGAGAAAATCCCAGTTATGACCTGAACGTGCAAGTTACCAGACTAAAATCTTTAATCGTTACGTTTTCAGTGTGTCTTAGGTACTAATTAGTTTTATATTTATATTTAACTGATATGTTCTCGTTTATAAAATACAGCTTACATTACCTAAAATATTTAATTTACAAATCATTTTTTTTATCTTTGAAATTCGTGCGACAACACCCGCACAGCTGTAGATAATTTTGTATTCAAATTCTATAATTGTAATGTAAGGAGTATATGTACAAATCTTCTAAATTGTACTTTCATAATCTATTATCCTGTACGGAAATGAGATCATAAGATCTAACCGATAATATTTTGCTTAGTTTCTTAATTTTAGGTTAATTTTTTTATATAAAGCTGATATTAAAGTTAGCAATCTAACAACTTAGTAATAGGGATAAATGACTTTAGTTTACAAGTCTTATTTCACGAAACTTATTTTACACTTAACCTAAACCACATTTTTTTTATGTATAGACACTTGTGACCGTTAGTCACCAAATTTTTTTCCTAACTTTTAAAAAATGCTGTTCGTACTTTACGTTGGAATCCAGCAGGGTGTTTCCCAATTTTTCCAAACTAACTAAAACTGGTAGTAACTATTTTGTTTATTATACATTTTAAATAGTGTTTGTTGTAACGTAGTTGTTAACTCTTAATATTGTATTTCCATTATAAAAATTTTAAATGTTTAAGTATTTAAAACGTCTTTTATATGAAAACAATGCAGATCTAAACAATTCTGTTTATTTAAGTTTCATTTTGTAATGTATAATTTTGCTTCTTACTCCAATTTAAAAAACTTTTAAACAATGACAGTTAAATTACTATATATTAGTACAGAAAAATGTTTAATTACTTGATAAAATTTATAGTAGTATAGATTAGATATTAATAATAAATCTTTGTAAGTAAATGTATTATTTATAGATTTTAAACGAGTGTTTATAAAACGTATAATTAAAAAAAACGCACAGTAAGACACAATGTTTGAGCAGATACGATAAGAAACAAAGAAGTTGTCCTACATTGCCTTTCAAATAGTTTTAATAAAAAGGATTTTTAAGCAACGAGCTTTGTAGTAACCAACACAATAAACTACTTTCTTTTAATACATACATTAGTTATTAGACCGTAGGCAGTGATTTATTAAATATTTTACGCTTGATTTCATAATATGGTTTTATTCGTACTACAATAACAAAAAACCATCGGCAATATTTTAATTGGTTAACAAACCTAAATATTTTCATATTATAAAAGCAAGAGTTTTTAATAACTAACCTTACATAAAAAGTTTTAATGGCAATAAATCATAAGTATAATACTAAATTGAATTAATCGTTTTTGGTTAAGGTTACCAACAAAAACTATTGTAATCTTAAATTTACTATTAAAACGTAGAATCAAATCATTACTTAGATTTTGCTATGTTACGTTTTTTACTAAATTTTTTGAAAAATTTGATAAAACCATTAGAAATTACAAATAAATATTTTCGGGTTTTGAACCGCGTTCTATATTTACACTTTTCACGAAGTTCATAAAACTTAGAAAGCTTACAAACTTTGAAAAATTTACAATATTTGACGTTTTAACAGTCATGTCGCTGTCTTCTTCAGAAAAAACTGAAACTGGTTTTTTTCAATCTTTTGAACTACCGTTGCCAACGCCATGTTCAATTAAGGATTTCTTCAACTTCAATTCTTTTTGATATTGATAGGCACAACATTTTTTCTTATATAAGAAACAGCTAAAAATGCTTGTTTTTTATTGCTTATAATTTTTCATATTAATTTGTTTATGCCACAATAGACTAGGCAGTCCAGTAACCTTTTTTGCACTATAAATCTGTGAATACATTTTTTTTATTTTGCGACGGTTATAGCTTTATACCCGTACTGCAAACGATACGCGAAAAGATTTTCTCTATTTCGACATGAGAATTAGCCATTCTTACACTAAAATCCGTGTAAGAATAAGCAAATTCTTACACGAATTTTAGTAATGTTAGTTTTTTTAAAGTTGGTATCTCTGCATCGTAAGTTGACGTTACATGAAAAAGAAATCAAAATTATTGGAATTGAACAATTGAAATTCCAATTTTGACGCCAAAATAAAATAAACACGTATTATTAATTCAAATTTATTTACTTATAAAGGTATAAAGAGATAATTTCGTATGATTTTAGGTTAACACATAAATTTCAATATGTCAAAGTGTAAGTGTTGCCAATTCAATAAAATAATAAAGTTTCCCAATGTTGTTTTAAAATTAAAATTATACGAAAAATATTAATTATTGTATCAAAATAGAGAAAATAGTATAAAACACACGTCATAGAATACGTTTCAATCACTCGACCGCTTCATAAACTCACCGCTGCGCGGCTCGTGTATGAAATCCGGTCTCGTGCTTGAAGCGCGTTCATTCTGTAAATTGTGTTTTAATATACTATTCTCTATTTTGACGTAAGAATTGGCAATTCTTACACTAAAATCCTTATACGAATTTTAGTAATGTTAGTTTTTTCAAAGTTGGGATTTCTGCATCGTAAGTTGACGTTACATGAAAAAGAAATTAAAATTATTGTAACTTAACAATTGAAATTTAAATGTTTATGCCAAGATAAAATAAAGACGTTTTATTAATTCAAACTTATTTATTTATAAAGGTATAAAGAGATCGTTTTGTATGAGATTTTAGGTTAACACATAAATTTCAATATGTCAAAGTGTAAGTGTTGCCAATCCAATAAACTACAAACGTTTCCAAATGCTGTTTTAAAATTAAAATTATACGGAAAATATTAAAATTGAATCGAAATAGAAGAACTAGTATAAAACACACGTCATAAAATACGTTCCAATTACTCTATCAATTCATAAACTCGCCGCTGCGTGGCTCGTGTGTGAAACCCGGTCTCGTAATAGAAGTGTTTTGTTATAGATATAAATCCGTTTATTAATAATAATAATCCTTTATACAGTTATACAGGTTCATACGTATTACATGATCTACCTTACTTAACTAATAACCAGAGATGCTGTGTCTCTTGTACCTACATAACCTACTGATACAACAAGAAGCGCATTCATTCTGTAACTTGTGTTTTAATATACTATTCTTTCCGTATTGCTGTTGTGATTAAATAAATTTAAGTTTGCAACACTGTAAACCCTATCTGACTATAAACCATAAACTAACTAAATATACTACAGCTGAATTTTTTGATTGAAAAAAGTTATTTTACTTTAAATTACAGTTAATTTTGATTTTGATATTTAAAAGTTATTTTATAAATTAGAACTAAATTAACAAACTTTTAATAAACTCTTATGCATTATGAATTGTTTAGTTATTATAAATTTTAATTGTAATGGTGCAATTGTCATCGTTAGAAATAGGTAAACTAGAAACTGTTTTCATAGCTTTTGTGTTTAGTGTTTCAGATTGTACCTCTACAACATTAATTAATGTTTCTGTTTCATGAGTACTACCAATGCCACTGCTATTCTCACTTTCACAACCTGTTGAAGTTAAAGGTATGACAACCGTAGATAGTGCAAAATGTTGTGAAAGCTTTTGTTCAACTTCGAAGTTCTGCGTTGACATAGCCGAGAGGTAAACCGCTGACATGCTAATACCTCTGTAATACCTACTAATACCTCTGTAATAGCTACTAATGCCTTGTAATTCCTACCTACTACTCATATATTTTATTCATAAAACCGCTATAAGTTGACTAATAATGTCATTTATTGATTGCGACGATGTAATGATGATATTTTCATATCTAACCCGTAATACACCAAACTATTATTTGTAACATATATGGTAGGTACGTAAAATATCGTGTAACTAAAGCAATTTGATCCGTATCTTTTAAAAATTAGATTCTACATTAGTCAAATAGCAAAAAACCTTCATACTGAATTGCAAAGCATTTTTTAAAATTATGAAGAACTGGCAACGATAAAAATTTTTTTGATAAACTAGAAGATTTAATGCTAACCTCTGGACTTGCACAAAAGTACGACTTTCTATTTTATGTATAATTTTGGTCAATAACCTTTCAAAGAAATACTAAAACTAGAAAACTTGCCCAAAAGAGTTATGAAGAAGACAATGTGTTTTTAAAATTTTAATATTGAAATGACCCACTTGCAGCGTTATCATCAGCTCCAATGATAAATGTGAAAAATGTTAATATTACGGTAACATAATAAAGTTGGCATCATTAATTTTTTACGTCATCTGTCATTCTGTCGAATTTATTAACATACACCATTATCTGTGTGATTGTTTAGAATATATAATAAATTTGCTTATATTTTACAATTTTATTTTATCAACGTACATAATATGATATTAAATTTAATTAAAAATAAATACTTAAATAATTTGTAAAATGGATCCATACTTAAATAATTGTTTGTAGCAAATGTTCGTAAAGGTTAACACAAAAAATGTTCTGTATCATACGTTCTGAAAGTATTTTGTGAGTATTCGCATTATGTAAGGCTGCACCTCAGTTGACAAAGAAATAATACCTTAAAAAAAGCATTCTTAAACTATAAATAAAAAAAATTTTTTAAACAAAAAATAAAAAAAACTTTCAAAAAGAAAAGTACCAAACTCTAATGTGATAAAAATTTATTGTTATGTAAGTGGTGGTCTATTCGTCGACTGAAAAAAGTCTCTTTGATTAATCATTGTTAGAGAGTTTATTTTTTCAAAATTTCATTCATTTCATTTTTTTATGGTCTATTTCTATTTTTCCATCTTTGCAGCGGTCACTGCAAATACTAAAAATTGTTTTTTGCACTTTATTGGTAGCTAGTCCTGGATAATCATCAATATTAATAAATTATTTATTTTTATTACTCATTCTAATACCGATTAAAATGTTATTGTTTGTTGCATCGTTTAGTTCTGTTGTTCTCTGGTTGTTTTTATTCGACGAAGTTATAATTTTTGTATCATCCGTATCATCCTCGATATAATCAAATTTAATTTTAATTGTAAAGCTGTCCTCGTTATCACTTACTATCTCATGTTTTGTGCTTTTGGTGGTAATCTCTCTTCTTCTTTAGTTTAGTCAGAATTTTCAAAAACATGAATAAAAACCAGTACAACGTTGGAACATATTTTAAGACAAATATTCACGTGCTTGAGGTTATTATTTGAGGTTATATTAATATTACTGATCATGCGCATTAACTTCTTTTTCGTTAATAATTTCTTATTAATACCTACTAATACCTCATTAATACCTACTAAAACTTACTAATACCTACTAATATCTACTAATTCCTCACTAATACCACAGTATATATTCATAGAGTAATTTCACTTGTAGACAAACATATTTTTGCGCGTGGGCTATGCGCGGTAGTTAAGCGAGGATAACTTAACCTAGCAAACGCAAAAGTTGAATCGCGTTTATTCCAAATTATCCATTATTTTTCTATAAATATGGCCAGCATTGATCGAAAAAGTTATAAGGTTATGTTAAAATAGTTTTGAATTTTTAAACTACGGCAGTAGTAATGTAGCGCTCACATGCGCCTGGGTTATGCGCACTCGTTTTTGTGTTCAACTTGTATGTCCACAAAGATCAAAGGTACCGACAAGGAGTGGGATTACTGTATCACTTTATACTGTGCTAATACCTACTAATACACAATGATTTCTTGTAATTCCTTGTAAATCCTTCTAATACTTAGTGATTCCTTTAATGTGTACACCAAAATACCTTAGCGGTTTACCCCTCAGATACAATCCTCAGCAACTGCCTCTATGTTTTTTAATTGTTATTAAATCTCCACCACGGTTTGCTAATTCAGAAACTGAACTACGTCGTAGCAACTCTTTTTGGCATTTGTCCTATTTTATTTATACCTATTGATATACATATGTTTTAATTAAATTTATCCAAATAAGTTCAGTCATTGCAAACACTTGTGGGATATTATTTTTAGTTTTAGGAATAGATACAATGATTGTATCCATCTTAAACTCAATATCATTAATACTTAACAACTTCTCGCACCTGCAAGCACCCAAGTATCCTATAATTAAGACATTCTGAAAAGTATACACATGTTGTACATATCAATGAAACTAAACCATTTTTTATTATGTTTAGATACATAAGCCGTCACTAATAAAGTGCAATGCATAGACTTTGTGTACTTTAATACATAAATCTACTTACTTTCATTGCAAGGTAACGATCATTATTGGCTTCAACAAGAAACTTTTCAATACGTTTGAATACCGGAATTTAAATTTTTTAAGCCCAATTTTAAGAAATCCTTTGCAAAAAAGCAGTTACTTTTAGAAATGTCAATATTTTTGTTTATATTAAAACACGTTTTTAACATTGAAGAATTAAACCACATAGTGAAAGACTTTTTTGAATGGCTTATATTTTGAAAATAAGCGAATACGACATTTTTTGTAATTGAATTTATATTATTTTGATCGCACCAGGTTGTAAAATTTTAAAAATTAAAAATTAAAAAGAAAGTTTTATTGTGACATTTGTTTTTTAATATACTATTTAGTTTTGCTAATTCAATCTTCAATCTTTGTTCAGAATTATGCTTATTAAATATATAAATGTATCTACTTGTTTACCTCGAGTTTTGTCATTTACTAAAATTTTAAATTCTGTATCAGAGTTTACCACTAAATATTTTTTTATTTCTTAGTATACATTTCTAATTTAAAAAATGAAATGTGACCAGTCGTGATTTCATTATCGCTTGCGCTATAAATTTTTATTTCCAATTGTTGCTAAAAGAAAGTCACGTTCTGAATTGCCCACTAAATAAACTTTCAACCATTAACTAATATTAGATATCGATGCTTATTAACATAGGTTTTAATAACAATAATTATCTTTATTTTAAATTAACTTACATTAAACACTTATTTAACTTTTTAAAATAGCATTTCCTTTATTATCGTTTTTTTATACTTTTGTGTAAGTAATATATATGCGTTAGTTACATTTTTATAAAGCAGCTTTAGCTAAAAAACGATTAATAAACAATCTATAATCATATCAATACTTTTTCGAGAAGAAATTTTGTTTTAACTAATATCTTACTTTAGAGTATAGTCAATCTTGTATAATAACATTAAACAATATTTAAAACATGTTAAAAAGTAATGTTTATTTAATAGATTTTATCATGTTTATTAATAATAAGCGTCTTATTCACAAAACAGCTACTTGCTAATGTTTATATTATTACATGCTGAAAAAACTCTCAAAACCTTTGTTTCATTTATTGTATATTTATGCAGAGTTGTATTACTTTACAGGCTTTACAATTACAGTTACATATTGTGACGAATTAAATGCAAAAACCATTATTAAATTCACTTGTTTTCAATTTACAATAAAAAGATCTGTAAATGTATTAAACTATTTTATTTATCTTACGAACTTATACAACTTTAAATTACATTATATTTAAATAAACAAAATATTAATTACGCAGTACTTTTGTATATAGTCATTTTTACTCGAACAAATAGAATAGATGTGACACAGTAAACACATGCTTTTTTTAATGTGAGCAAACAAAATGGTAAAAGTTTAAAGAGCAAAATTTAACTTTACAAATAGTTACATTATAATAAAGCTTTGCTAGATTTGTTGAAATACATTTATCGTAATTTGTAACTTAATAACTTTTTTTTTATTGTAAAGTAAAATTTTAACATTTCCATATAACAAAATTAATTGTTTTAATAAAGTATAAGATTTAATAAGGACGTACAATTTGTTTAATAAAAATGAGGGCGTGTACTAGTGTACACATGTAAGAAGTGAAACTTCTTTATGGCCTTATTTTTCGCAAAATGATCTACATGCAACTTTTCAGAAATTGGTTAAATAAAGTTAAATTAGATAAAGTTTAAACAAAAAGATTTTATTATCATAGACATGAATACAAATAATACAATTATTTCACTTTAACTTTTTGCTACTAAGATTATTACAGCATTTCATTAATTGTAATAGAATTATTACTATCATTGTCATCGTTATTATATATTTTTGTAATTAATGGCTTATGGTAACTGAAATATGAAATTGAATCTACAAAAATTAGTTAATTGATTTACAAAAATTAATAACATATTTCAGAATTTATACTCTATGCCAATTAATTGATGTTCATTAAATTAGCAGTCGTATTAATTAAAAATGTGACGCGTAACGAAATAAGCGACATGCTATCCCTACTGCGTTGGAGAAACTGAAAGTACTCTTCGTCTGAACCAACCGTGGTAGGGGCAAGAAAAAGATGGCGCGTAACGGAAAAATGTGACCCGTAAAATGTGACGGCAATTTTTTTCCAACGCCGATAAAGAAGTTTCAATTCAATAATACAATTATTTAAATTTAACTTTTTGCTACTAAGATTATTACAGCATTTCATTAATTGAAATAGAATTATTACTATCATTGTCATCGTTCAATCAGAAACTGAGTTTAACCTTAAATATCTTAAATTTAAACATTCAATTAGCAGTCGTATTAATTAAAAATGTGACGCGTAACGAAATAAGCGACATGCTATCCCTACTGCGTTGGAGAAACTGAAAGTACTCTTCGTCTGAACCAACCGTGTTTCACTTTAACTTTTTGCTACTAAGATTATTACAGCATTTCATTAATTGAAATAGAATTATTACTATCATTGTCATCGTTCAATCAGAAATTGAGGTTAACCTTAAATATCTTAAATTTAATAATTAATGGCTTATGGTAACTGAAATATGAAATTGAATCTACAAAAATTAGTTAATTGATTTACAAAAATTAATAACATATTTCAGAATTTATACTCTATGCCAATTAATTGATGTTCATTAAATTAGCAGTCTTATTAATTAATAAATACTATTTTAATGAAATCATATACATTGACCGATAGTTACAATAAGAAACTGAGGTTAACCTTAAATATCTTAAATTTAAAATTAGATAAATTTTAAACAAAAGGATTTTATTATAGTAGACATGAATACAAATAATACAATTATTTCACTTTAACTTTTTGCTACTAAGATTATTACAGCATTTGATTAATTGAAATAGAATTATTACTATCATTGTCATCGTTCAAACAGAAACTGCGGTTAACCTTAAATATATTAAATTTAAAATGTCATCGTTCAATCAGAAACTGAGGTTAACCTTAAATATATTAAATTTTAAATGTCATCGTTCAATCAGAAACTGAGGTTAACCTTAAATATTTTAAATTTAAATTAATAACATATTTCAGAATTTATACTCTATGTCAATTAATTCCACCCAACTATTAGAAAAATAGGTATAATTACTTACTTTTGTTAAAAATCCACTGGAATTAGAATTAAAATAAAGCCTTTGATTTTGTTGATCACCTTAGTATTGATATATTATTTTAAAATGTCATCGTTCAATCAGAAACTGAGGTTAACCTTAAATATTTTAAATTTAAACTAATAACATATTTCAGAATTTATACTCTATGTCAATTAATTCCACCCAAGTATTAGAAAAATAGATATAATTACTTACTTTTGTTAAAAATCCACTGGAATTAGAATTAAAATAAAGCCTTTGATTTTGTTGATCACTTTAGTATTGATATATTATTTATCACGTCGCTACGCTACGGAAAAATGTGACGATAAAAAATGTGACGTGACGCGTAAAATGTGACGGTAAATTTTTTTCCAACGCCGATAAAGAAGTTTCACTTCAAAAAAATTTTAAAAATTTTGAAAATAGTAATAAACTCGGATTTTGCGAAGTGAAGATATACATGATGAATTAAACCGTTTTTATAATTAATTTTAAAAACATTTAAGTTTTTTGATTATTTAAAAAAGCGTTCGTAATTAATTTTAAAAAAATTGTATTAGTTGATTTTTTTCATACAGATAATTATTGTATGTTTATTAGCAATTAGGCAAAGTTTTGTATTTTTTGTCTCATTTCCGCACAGGTCCAAGTTATTTTGATATAGGTAAATGTCATTGCCGTATGGCATAATAAATTATTATTATATATTAAGTTAGTTTTGCTCACGACGTTTGTACATGTACATTGTGGGTATGATTCATATCCGTTATGTTTTGTAGATCGTAGGTTTAAGAAAAATTGGTCGTCACAGCATCACTGGAAATTGACGTAGGTACTTGCTAATGTGAACATTTCGGTTACTTTTTTTACTTAAAGAAGTTTCAACATTCAACAGTCTGCTACAGCTGAACTTTTCTACCCACCATGCTGTTTTACTGTAATCAAGTCAATTCTTTGGTTAGCCAATTGAGTTGCACTACAACGTCTGAGACAGTGTTCAATGTAGCTCACAGTTTTCTAATTTTAAGAAAACAACTTATTTTTTTGCACTTTACTAATCGTGTTTATACCAATCGGACTTGATACACATAGTCAATTACGATTTGTTAGGACAGCACTGGGACGAATGTCATCTATCGACGTTTTTATTCATTTGCACAACGGCAAGCACCAATGTAACACTCGATATTTCATGTAGAGATCTGTGCTAATTTTAAGGGAGATTGGTAGAACGGAGTACGCCGGATCGACTTAATTTGCGATTCCACAAAAGCTGGCAAAGATAATCGCTAAAAGAAACTCTGTATAATCGTCACATACATGCCGATCGATTCTTAAGGCTCTATGGTTTAATTTCAAATCTCTTCCTATAGCCGATCGTCGTAATCAAGTGATAAAAATGTCAATTTCAATAGCCTAACTACGCCTTGCCAAAAACGCAAACAATCTTGGTTTACCTTAAATAGACACAAAGTTTTTCTAGTCAAGATTTCAACAACAACTAAACAAATTCGTTGGAGAGACACCACGCGACAAACACAGCTCGCCCACTTGCATCAAAAATTCGGTGAGCGAGAACAAACCATTGCCTGAAAAGTTCCATTTAGCTTGCCAAATCTTAGTAGCAGCAAGTTTTGGAGGAATAGAAATAGTCTGAACGGATACTTCCATTGCAATTTCAGAATTCGAAGGAGAGAAAAGAGGTGTATCTCCATCCGTAAGAAGTGACTCTAATGAGTTTCGAGCTAAACAAAGGCAAGTTAACAAAAGACACCAAAGTACCCTAGTAGCACAAAATATACGTAATATATTAGTAAATAACATCTGGTAAATATTTAAATGTCACACTTTTTTATATTGGCCATTTATTGTAATGCTATATCAATAATTTATATAAAATAAATATATTCTAAATATATGTTTTCGATATATGGTAGACATTAGATGTAGATGTCGTCTCAATATTTGTTTCCAATATATGGGAAATATATCTTTTTAATCTGTTCTAGATGTATCTCATCAATATGTGTGAGATATTTGTAAAATATGTACCTACTACATATGTGCATGTTTGCAAATGATATTTAATCTGTTTTTTTTTGCTACGCATTGTACAGTTTTTATTAAACCGTATTGAAACACTGCAGATATTCTGTGAAAACACGTTTATTTATAAAAATCACACTAACAAAATAAAATTTAAACATCTTTAAAAATAAATACACAAAAAAATTGTATTTTAAAATTACTTATTACTATCATCACATATTACATAGGTACTACATAAATGTTCTAAATTTTGCCAAGTATAACGTAACATTAGGATGTCGTCTTGTGATGGCATCTGAAAAAAACACACAATTAAGATTTACTCTACAAAGTTGTATTAAAAATTTACATTTTATAATAATAATTATAAAATGCATTAAAATTATTTTAATTGTTATAAAATATACAGACAAATGGTTTTAGTTTGAATTTTTCAATAAAGAAACTCTATCAAGACATATATTTTTTTTTAAATTTGGTTTACAGAAATATCAACAGCATTATTAATTTAGTTATTATTTTAGATTAGTTTCAAAAGTGCACAAAAGCATTTTCTTGGGATTGCTATTCAAAAAATAAGGTAAATTTGTTGTTTATTAATTATTGATTATAGTTACGTAAATAAAAGCATTTCTCTAATTTAGGTTTCTTATTAGTAATGAGTGTAATGACCGTTGAAATTTTTTTGAATTATGTTCTGTCAACGTTGAACAGCCAACTAAGCTCCGTTAAAATTATTTACAAAATGACTTTTTGCTTTTCTGTAGTTAGAAAACATGATCCAAAATAAAAAATAAGAAAATTAATAGGCACTTACCTGATTATACAATTACGTTGCACTAAAACTCGATATAAAAATTTAAACTTCGCAAACTGCAAACACGAAACTCAAATGCATATTAGTTATTAGTAAAGAAAACTTTCCTTATTCTTGTTCAGGGTCTATATAACGGTTTTTGACCTCAGTACCCAAAAGCAGGTAAATAATACATTTTTTCAATGTTGCAAAGGATTCTAAGAAATTTATTAAAAGCACCTAAAAGGAACTTGTACCTATATACCCGTTTTTAATGCCACAAAAGTATTTGGAAAAGATGACCTTCAAAATCATAAATACTTGCTAGCATTACTAGTAATTTTACAGCAGAATTAAAATACCTTGTCTAAAATTTCATTGCAGCAAATGTAGTTTATTATTGTAAAATTACTATAGTTCTAGTTATAATGCAATTGGTTTTTCCATTTTTATTCAAACGCAGATGTCTCAATTTTATATACTCCTTGTGTAATTTTTAATAATTAAATTGCGTTGCTTACAAAATTTTTAGCAGATTACATACTATGATATTGGATTACTTTTTATTAAAATATACGCATATAAAGATAATTTTTAAAATCAGCATATTTAAATTATGAGAACATTGTGTTAGGGTTTTTAGCAAAAATGAAAAAAGTTTAAGAAAAACGTTTAACAACTATAAATACATAAATTTAAAAGTACAGTTAAAAAATAAGCATAAAAAGTTAGATACTGATTAAACATAAATATTCGCTCTATATATAATTATAATATATATTTTATGTCAGTCAAATTTTGAAAAACATTTGTGACCTTAGAATACACGAACGATATTGTTGGTACATATTTTTAAAACATTGTTTTTATCTAGTTTTACAATATCTAGAATACATTTTTTACATCTTGCAATAAGTATCTAGAATTAAGATATTTACCTGATGTCATGTAAACCTTGAAAAAATTTATGAGGTTTTAAAATATATCAATGATATTGTAGGTATATATTTTTAGGATATTAGTATTATACACTTTAACAATATCAAAAATATATCTATTACAGCAAGCAATATTTAGCCGACTTTAAATATTGTACCAAGATCATTAGAATATCCTACATATATTTTGTGCTACTAGGGTAGTTCTAGTAGCTTTCTTCCTCTTAACCGTGAACTAATTACGTAAAGTTTGTTTGAAAGTAAAAGAGGAAAAGTTACCATCAAGTTCGCTTAGTAACGTTTGTAGTTTGGCAATAGCCTACGTTCTAGTGTTTGATCGCATTTATGTAAAGTTACCTCGTTTTTGTTTTTTAACCTCTCTTTCTTTGATAAAATCAATATACCTGTTGTTAAAACCTGTGCTTTTGTCATTTTATCTTTTTTAGTTTGGATAAATTTAAACGGTATCTGTCATCCTAATTTTTCACCGTTTTATCACCTTTTTAACCTGTTTTATAATTTAGCACCTCGAAACTTACCACGCAATCACTGAGTCAAACTAAGTTAGTCGCTGCCTTTTAAGTTACGAGATAATTCTCGTAACACCTCGTAAGCGACACAATGTCTAAAGTATAGTTTAGTTTTAGTTAGATTAAAAATGTGTCGTTTAAAAACATTTCAAATGTGTAAATCTATTACACGACAACAAATCCTATTGATTATTTCGTACAGTATAAAAAAACACATTTTTTTAAATTAAACGAATAGTATAAAACATTTTGTGTTTCCTATGAAATTAGTCTTTTGTCGCATACGAAGTTTTTATAGCTCAA
This sequence comes from Aquatica leii, assembly GCA_035610365.1. Classification (NCBI taxonomy): domain Eukaryota; kingdom Metazoa; phylum Arthropoda; class Insecta; order Coleoptera; family Lampyridae; genus Aquatica; species Aquatica leii. The sequence continues at coordinate 57,869,916 of CM069432.1, forward strand.
CGACGATATATAAGTTATTTTTAAAAACCAATGTTTATCATTGGATAAAGAGGAAAATCGCCTTTGTACTGATTATCATAAAAAATCATGTGAATGAATTATTAATCATTAAGAAAATATATTTGTATTTTATAAACACTTGTCAAATTTAGCATTACTTCCACCATAGCTTTTAGTCAGTTAGCTACAGTAGAAATAGCTTTAATAGGCTCTTCTACTTCATTTGCAGTCACCAACATAGTTGAAGTCTTGATTCCCTATTGATAGTGATTTGCGCTTAAAATGGGGTGAAATTAAACAAATCGTTAGTAATAACTCAATAACTCGAAACCATTCCCCATAGAAAAATGTTTAATAATTGACGGTTGTTAAATTAGATAAAATTAAGACGTAAAGCTACATGTTTCGGCAAACAATGCCGTCATCAGACTACTAAAATGTAAGCAGGTATACTAAGCGTTTTTGGCATTGTTTGCCGAAACATGTAGTTTTACGTTTTAATTTTATCTAATTTAACAATCGTCAATTATTAAACATTTTCTATGGGGAATGGTTTTGAGTTATTGAGTTATTACTAACGAATTGACCAACATAGTTGTTTTGCATTTGTGTATATGTTTAAAGTTGGATATGTACACTGCCACAAAAAAAATTTTGTACACTTTTAAGCGTAACCTGCAAGGTAGGCAACCAAACTTACGTTATAACAGAACGCCCAGTTAAATTTGACAATATTGGCATTATAAACATTATTTGCAGCAATATTACAAGGTTACTAACCATTCTTCATAAGCACCGGCTCAAGCGATCAAAGAACGTGTTTCTTACCTGCCAATAAGTTTTCTATTTGTTTATGATTTCTGCTTAAGTAATTAGAAACATTTAAATTGTTATTTATAATAAAATAAATTCCATCCGTAGCACGAATAATGATAAACTGTATGTCCAAACGTAAAACTACTGTACTAATTAGCCTAAAAATCTTAATATATCCGGATTAAATTAAGGTCACCATTCCGATATGCAATGGAAATATCGGCACCATTAAAACATAATTAGTGGTCAAACAATTGCAGTATAAATTCCCATTACTCCCTTTAAGTTATTTGTATAAAACATTAAAAGATACATAAATCTCCCTTTACAAAATCAAGTCTAATTTCTTATACAGAACGCTAAAAAAATTCCAAATAAAATTTGAAAATGCTGTAAATCAAAAAATCACAAAATTAAAAAAGTGCAAAACGCATTTTTTGCTTTCTCCTCGTAACATTTAATTTAAGTATTACCTATTTCGTAATTATATAAATTTAATAGTAATCAACTAACATTTGCAAATTCGTAGTTTTCATTTTTTATGTTTTATATTACTACTAACGGACCCGACAGACGTTGCCTTACATGATATACCAAGCGATTAGGATATTAAACAAAGTAAGAAATGAAAGACAAATAATATAATAATTTTGTTATTCTTTAATTTGAAATAACAGCAATTTTTCTAAAAACAATTCGCTATAATCAATAATGTTTGTTTAATTCGCTCCTCCATCTGCTCGATGTGGTTGTACTGGCAGCGTGCGTTTATTTGCTGCTCCTCATCACCCATGAATTAGATTTGCAGAAATTTTGGATCGTTATCAGGCATCGGCATTAAAGAACCAATTTGATGATACACTTGGCCCTGAATCTTAAACGTTGATTGAGAATTGCGACCATCCTCATTCTGAACGATTTTTGTTGCTCCAAATGATGTCATTTGAAAGCACGAATTGAATTTGCTAATTTTACGAAAAAACAATTTAGATTGAGATGTAGCTTCAGCCAATAGTGCTTTCAATGGTTCTGGCGGCGAATTCAATGGTGGCAATACAACTTTTCCAGATACGCAGCAGAAATCGGCCAATTCACCTTTGTATTTGAGTGCATGACAGTTGGCATTGTTTGTTCATAGCACCGATTACAATTTGTGAATGTGACGAATAGTCGATGTCCGACTCATATTCAAACGCAAGGCGAAGAAATTATGCACGTGTCAATGCGCGATACACTTGCAAACGTTGTTGTTCGCGTGTTCTGAATGTGTTGGTGACTCGTTGACGGGCCAGTCTTTGTCTCAATGCATTAGCTCGAAGGCGTTACATTTTTATTGTCTTTTGCCGATCTATTTAACCGACGGTTCTGGAGTAATTGTGAATTCCGAGTCTGTCGACTAATATTTCCTCCTCGTCCAGGAAGACGTGGCATTGTTTTATGTACTTAATTTATATGTGAATATAATACACTTAATATTCACTGAAATGCGTCACCTGAAATATCAAAATACACCGTACAAAAAAATTAAAATGTCAAAATAACGATACACACTTAATATAATACACTCAAACTAAAATGTTGAAAAATAAACGAAATCCTATGCACGTAACTTTATCTGAATATAATACGCTCAATATTTACGTAAATGCAATACATATAATATCAAAACACATCGTACAAAAAAATTAAATGCACTGAATGAATACATACAGAAAATGAATGAAATGAATGAATAAATGCATACACAAAAATTCATTCAAGTCGATTCAGCAGTTTACTTGCAGTATAGATAAATAACCTAGATAACGACTCCAGCGCCATCTGCCGGGTTTATTTGTGAATCTAAACCATCCTCAAATCCACTTGAACACACACAAAATTTCATCAAAATCGGTCCAGTCGTTTAGAAGGAGTTCAGTGACATACACACGCACACAAGAAATATATATATATAAATAGTACCTACTAGATTTTGATAGAAATAATACCTTAGATTTTATTAAAAAATTATATATAAACTCTACTTACAAGAACAAAACTAGATACAGAAAATCCTAATAAAAACATGATTAAAAAACTATTTAATATTTTATTTAAATATGTGTATGTTACATGCTAATGATGTGTGTAATATCCATTATTGATTATACATTTCCGTAGACGGTTTGGCACGGAATTGATTAAATTGGTACATACATTAGCTCCTCGAAATTTTTCCCACACAGTATTAATATGACGATGCAAGTTCAAATCCGGTGACTTAAGTGGCCAATGATGTCTTTCCATTTCTGAATGTTCTAAGAACTATTTTTGAACTACCGCTGCCGTATGTATAAGAAAATTGTCCTAAACAAACTGAATTGGTTTTTTGGGATAAACTGCTCGTACGGAGGGCAACATAACGTCTTCCAAAATTGTCAGGTAAGTTTGAGCAGTTAATCGTTCATCGACACGTGTTAATTCTCCTAGGCCAGCATCACTCATCTATCCCCAATAAGGAGCACTAATTCTCTCACTTCTTTTGTTGGATTGCACATGTTTTGACTCATATCTAGAATTACGTGGCCTCCAAAAGACTTTTTTACTATCTTGGGAAGTGCAGAAGGTTTTCTCGTCTAAACAAACAACAGCTCTTTAATCTAAATTTAATGTTCTTCTGAAAATTAAAATCTCCGGTAGGCATTATCTTCAGTTACTACAGGTTTCTGTACAGGTCGATAGCAGTTTATTCCTTCAGCTTTCAAATTATTTCTTATTGTTTGCAAACTGCATTGTATTTGTAGTCTTTCGCAAATGGTGGCAGAAGTTGTGAATGGAGTCAAACAAGCATCTTGAATAATGTTGTCTTTTTCAACTTTGGATAAGAGAGATGGCCTTTTACTTCTATGAGCGGTCTGCAAAGGACGATCACTTTATACATCATGTTCTCTGCGTTGATGGCAATAATGGACGACACATTTCTAATAAAATAAATAATAGTTAATTAAAACTGTGCAAAAAGGTTTACGTTTACTAAAAAGCACCGATAATGTAATGTCATTCATTTAAGTGAAAACGTTACGTTTTTCAAGTTAGCAGAACAAAGTTAGCAGGACCAATAAAATATAATTGTTGCAAAAGAAAAAAAATTGTAGCTTTTTTTTGTAGCAGAAATAGAAATGCAAACTACATACTAATTTATTTTCAAAAATTCATAGTTTATAACAACTTAGTATTGGCCTTAGGCTTATACAACACAAAAAAAAATAAAAATTATTTGACAAAAAAACAATAAAATTTTTGTAACTTCTACCAAGCCACTATTTTCTCCAATGCACTTGTCATTTCTTTTGCGTATGTTCAAAATTACATTTCGTATTTGCTATGGAGTAATTTCTACACAAGTACGGATTATTCTAGCTTGTAGTTCTTGTAAATTTAGGGGTCTTGACTTATACACTTTTTCTTTAAGTAAATCCCAAAGATCTAACGGGGTTACATCTGGAGATCTCGGTGGCCACTTGCGGAAAGGACTCTTTCGTCCTATGCAACAGTTTTCAAAATTTTCATTTAGCCAGTTTTTTTTCAAACCAGCATTATGAATAGGACTACCATCTAACTGTAACTTCAAATTAAGGAGGTGTTTTTTGTTTTAATAGAAAATAACGTCAGTTTTAAAACAGACGATTCTAAGGTGTTTAAAAAAAATTGTTGTACTATAATTGTTAGTATTTCTGTCTACAATCTTGTAATCAAGTTTGAATAAAAACTGCTCTTACCAAAACAGAGTATTGCTATCAAAATGCACCTGTAAAATATATTTTGTCTGTTTCTCCGGTAGATAAAACATTAATTTTACAATTTTTTTTTTCAAAAACTGTTGTATTTCCTACTCAATATCAGTTCCTGGTTTCACTACACTCAAACAAACTTTCAAAAAATGTACAACTTTATTGTAAGATGACCAATTACATGTTTACACGCTCCAGTTTAGTAACTAGAATTGCCACAATAATAGCACCATCTATTGCTACCTTTATTTAAAAAAAATCTTCGTCAAATGAAACAAAGTGTAATTCTGATGACGACACGAGGAAAATACTAGAACAGGCACTAAAAGAGAATTTTTGGTTGTGTTTATGCTCGATTGCTTTTAAAAATAATTTTTTAAATATTTTGTTTTTAAGTTTCAATCAAAAACATTTTTGTATTTACCGCTATTGATAAAATAATTCCAGCTTATTTAGTAAAGAATGTTAGGCAACAAGCAAAACAATTTGAAAAAACTTCGCGTTTTTAGAAATTCAGTTAAGATAATTAGCACTGAATCATTTTGATCAATATAGATTTCTAACGGTCCGAGCTGACAAAAAAATTCTATATATTAAACAAATTGCTGTTCACTTACCACTTAGTAAAAGAATCCCAAAAAATAGACGTTAAAACGGTTTACCAAATGTACAAAATAACTGATAATGCTTATAATTCATTTAATTATTTGTAGGTAAAAAGGTATAATATTATAGTAATAGTTAATATGTTAAAGAATTAAATACGTAATAATTAATGGAGCGTAAATGTACATTCAAAAAGTCGAGGAAGTATATCCGGACGTATTAAATACTGAATGTCATTTTAGAAAATACTTCCTGTTAGAACATACCAACGAGATAGAAACTTAAAACGAAGAAATAAACCAATTACTTTGAGATAATTTACATTTACCACGCAATTAAATATCTCCGGTGCGCTGTAGACACCTACATAGAATTATATTGTTTGCTGTGTAAAGAGAGGCATGCCAACATTAACCTGATGACCTGTGGTCACTACCATATACTGACAGCCTTGTTCTGTCAGCCATTCAGGTCGACTTGCGAAATAGAGACCGGACAACGCGCAATATTAGTTGCATTCATGGTGGTTTATTTTACACGAACTCATTCTATTACAAGTATGCGAGATTTTTCTTTATTTTGTTTCTAAAGTTGATATTTTAATTAAGCAATGCTTGCATATAAGAATTAAATATTTATTTCTTATCAATCTTAATACATTTATTTCAACACAGTTCCGCTATCCGTAACCATTTTAAATTAATAAATCTTATGTAACTAGCAAGCGAAAAAATTAATTATAATTTGTCGAGCGCTTGCTAATACAATTTTTTTTCGACGCATGATGTGTGAACAACTTCCTTAACACTAGAACTACCACACTTAAGTCGAAGCTATTTCTACCAAAACCAGTCAAAATGACTGGTCTTTAAAAAATACGTAATAGTAAAGTTTATATAATAGTTTATTTATTTGTTACAAGATTGGTTGCTTACAAAAGGAATTTTGTGCTGTGTAGTACGTGAGGCCATGATCCCTAAATGAAAATTCTTACATTTCATCACTTAAACAATAATAAGAATAATAAGTATAATAAAGAAAATATGTTTCGGTAAAAAAAAAATTAAAATAAATTCTCATATTAAATTTAAGTTAATTTTATAGTATAAGGTAAATTATTTGGTATATTTATAATTTGTCACATTTCCTACAAACATAGATTTTCTTTTGAGTGCATTTTCCGCATACCAAATTTTTACAGATATTACAAATGGTGCTGGTTTTATTATTATTGCAGTACCCAATTTGACACCATTTGCGTGAACAAAGTAAGGTCTTTGAAGTTGTAGGTACAATAGTTTCTTGTGATTCCATTCCTGGTTAACATTTTTATCGGTATTTTCATTGGCAAGTTCATCTGCTAATTGAAAAAGAAAATCTTTTCTGGATATCTTTTCACCTGTTGTTTCTCTTTATAAGATCCAGGCCCAAAACTCGAGATGCTTCTAATTCCGTGCAAGATCTTACATGTTCAAGCATACGATCGTCGATTACTAAAAAAAATGCGCTATTTACTTGACCTTTCATAATATTTTTTTTTGCATATCCTGTTGGACCGGATACGTCTTTGAAGATATTATGAAGTGGTAATCTTCCAGGACAAGACCCTTCTTGTATTTTTTCCCAAGTTCCGTCCGCAGCAATTTCATTTTGATTATCTTGTCGTATACTTTCATTGTCATCTTCAGAACTTGAAAGCACTTGAATACATCTTCTTTTACGAGAATTCAAAATATTTCCAAATTTACTGTCACTTTCTGAGGAGTCCTGAATATTTTCTTCGTCCAAAACCTCATTGTCACTATTTTCACTGTCAAAAATTTCTTCTTGGGTACCGCATACTTCATTTTCAATTTCTTGATCACTGTCATAGAGTTCATCATCTTCATTATCAGAGCAATCCATTGCTATATCATTCAGATTTTCCAAAATTTCAGATATTTTCAAACGTTTTGTCATTTTCAGGGCTTATAAAACTAAAATCACAAATAATGCTTACATAAAGATATTTGTAATAATTACGACCGATCAAGATTTTTCCGGATAATTATCATCATCATACTGAAAGACACAAAATTGTAAGAAATTCTAAAAACTTCTAAGAAACACTTTGTAGTTATACAAAACGAGTATAATTCGTGATCGGAAAGCAAATCGCAGCATGATTTTACATTTCAACTGGTAGCAGTCATTTTGACTGGTGCTGGTATAAGTACTCATGATACGAAATTATTTTGTATTCGTTGAATAAAAGAAAAAATGCTATTTATTATACTATTTCTTAAGTTATCGCTGCAAAAGTCATGACATTGTTGAGAGAAAAAAATGTAACATGAAGGAGAAATTTTAAAACAAAACTACCAAACCAGTCAAAATGACTGGTGTGGTAGTTCTAGTGTTAAACGCTAAAGAATTTAACAAATGGGATCGTCTTCTGTAAACTACGTAGGTATCTGAATTATTTAATTGACCTCGGTCATTTAATCACTCCTTCATTTATTATGTCGACATAATTACAGAAACCTTTTAATTTTTATTTTCTAGTTAAAAATTTCAAAGATGTACGAGCTTTAATGCCGTACAGTGTTAATTATTGTAAATAAATTAACCTTAACGATTTTTTCTACGTTAAACTATTACATTTTCTGGCACTTTAGAATCACGATTTTTGTTAAAGTATTTCCTAAGAAGTTATAAATTACTTTGTGATAAACGCAAGAGATTTAAATTAAAATCATAACAGTATTTAAAAACGCGTTACATTGAAGGCTTTTGTTTCTCCATTTCAAGTAGAAATAATCTTGCCTAAAATAGATAAAATAAGGATGTGTTGCAATTTTGTTGAAAGAATACCTAAAATAACGTGACCTAAATAAACACAATTAAAGATTGAACTTCAATGGTGTGTGCCCGTGACCTGTTGAAAAGGATTGTGAACTTGTTGATTTGATAAATACTTGTAATTTAACCGTTCGTTTAAATTTGGATTGCAAAAGAGGTCAAATTAAAAATGGTGCATTGTGTATTTGAATTTCTTAATGTAGACGTTCACCTTATCATCGCACAATACCACTGAAAAGATATTTTTCTTGAAAGTGATTAATAGATTTTTGACCCGTATGTTGTTATTGTGGAATTATTAGAGAACTTCTACTTTTTATACCTTGCGTTATACCACAATGCTGCGTAATTGTATAGTATTGTTTGCAATTGCTCAGACAAAATTTTTGACACAATGGCTATATTTTTACATAATAACACTTTGACTGTCGATTTTATCACTAAACATTTATGTATTTTTATATATTGATAATAACGTATTGAAACGTTCGAGAAGTTATCTGCAAATTCAAGAGCCTTCTGGAAGTTGTTATCCATCTTCTAGAAGATATATCGAAAGATAGGGAACACTCGAGAAGGATTTCCAAATGTGTATAAATACCAAAGAGACAAATCGTAGGTCAGTTATTGCCATAATGCAAATACAGCAGTGTCAAGAAGATTATTCAAGTTGAAATAAATAAGTCGTTAGCACGTGTGTGTACATAAATATCCGGAGAATAATCTCGCACGTGATTAAAGTGTAAACAAGTGTGTGAAGATATCCGCGGACTTTATCTTATCTTAATTAGTGTGTTTTTATTAAATATTATTAGATTTAATTACTTAGTTCGGGTAATTTACAAGTGTACATATTTCTAGTATAAGTAAAACATATTTTTAGTAGTTTAAATAAATTAGTTTTAATAATAAAATTCGTTACAGTATATTATAAATGTTAATATTACTCTTTTGAAACACAGTGTACACCTCTTAAGACATCTTTTTTTGCACCACCGCAATAAAAAGTTTACTATATTTTGAAGGATATAATTACAAATGTATGTTCCGTAAAATATTGCCGGACCGTCTAAAAATATAGAAAAAAATCAGTTGTTATGAGGTATGTTTCGTTTTCTTTGAATCATACTGAAACGTTCGAGAAATTATTCTCAAGTTTGAGAGTGTTCACGAGGTTTTTATCCATTTCTAGAACGTTCATCGAAAGATATAGAAAAGTCTCGAAAGGCAGCGTTAATGTATAAAAGCGGTACAAACAAATCATAGGTCAGTTATTTCAGTAATTCGAAGTCGGCAGTGTTTAGAATATTATTCAAATTTAAATACGTGATTAACGCGAGTCGAGATAAATACGACGATTTACAATCGTGCGTGACTTTAATGTAAACAATAAGTGTTTAACTGAAGTTATCCGCAGACTTTATCTTTCTTGTAAGTGATAGTGCTATATAAATTAATGTAAGTGTTTTTATTAAATATCCTTAGATTTAATTAGTTCGGTTAGTTATAAACGTGTACATATTTTTAATATAAATAAATTCGTTTTAATAATCGTTACAATACATTAACACAGTATGAGATATATAAAACTTTTTTCTAAGCTATTACCTCAATATGGAAGGCTAAATATTGTTTCTTCTTTACCGTTAAGGTGCTTTTTTTGGTTTTATACATTTGTACTTAACATATCTTCAGTTTTTTTCTGGAGTTACTGTAAACATTTTTCTTTCCGACCTTTCTACCTTTTGTTTTCTTTGGCCCGTGTTCAGGCTTTGCATTGACATTTACAGCATCAAATGTAACAAGACATTCCTTTAAAGTTGTAACTTTCATTTTCTTATTATAACATTTTGCACATATGCTAACTACTACGTTGGCGAATTTACTTTTGATTTTATTAGTTTTGTGGAGAGAAGTCCTGATTGTCATTCGGTATTTCGACAAGGTATTGAAGACTTATTTCTTTTTTTTTTAGTGTAGAATTTTGACAAATCCATTTTGTCTTCGGCTAATTTTTTTGTTACTACCACTAACGCTCTCTCCGACAATTGTGGAGCTGCCGTTGTTAATTTTTTTCTGTAGTTGTGGTATTCTCTTTACCAAGAGGCACACGATTGTCAATGGAAAGACTGTTTAATAAAGAGTCTATTAGTTACCTCCAAACACAATATAAAAACATAATTAAATGAAAAAATTCCGGTTTTTAAAACCGCTTGTAATATTTTGCTGCGTAAATGCTAATGAGTAAACTTCTTCAATAAAAAAGGAATATTGTAGATTATCACAGTGTTACCAAAATTTGAAAAACTCATTTTATCAACGCTGCATTGTATTTTGTCTTGAGAGGTGCGTAGATTCCAATATTGAAGAGTTGTTGTTTATTACTGATGTGTAGCAGTAAGGTCAAAATCCGTTGTTTTTTGTGTATTTAATAACATCAACTGAACTGAAATATGATTGCGTTTATCAAAAATAAGTAGAGTTCTATGCTTCTTTGGTGATTAAGTGTATTTAACAAAATGACGTAAATATTTAAAAAAGTTAAAACCTGTCATCCATTTGCCTAGATGCCCATCTATCGCCATCTAATCCTGTTGGTCTATCTATTAAAAAGTGATCATAAAAATGTACTTGCGGGAATATAGAATAAAGCGCAATACTGTTTCCAATTGCGTTAATAGTGCAAGATAATGTTACTTAAGATCCCTGCTCTGCTGATGTTATATGTCCAACTTTTTCTTTAAAACCCAAGGAAATTTTTTTTATACTTGTGCAACTTTTTTGTCAAAGTTATGTATATCTATAAGCTAAAATGACATTCTTCTGAAAGTCACTTTCAATTATTTAAAATTTCGCTAACGTTGTGTTTGTTGAAGCTGGTACTTCTAGATAGGTTTGTAGCTTCGGGAGATTCTAGTCTAGTAATGCGTTGCTGCACATCATCAAAAAATCAACAAGGAACTGTTCCTTCATTAAAATAAAGATTTAATCACTTTTATATTTATTTTCATATTGTGTCACTTAGTTAGTTTTTGTAGTACTTTCAAGTATCTACCTAATGTTGTCTTTACTGGCAGTTTTCCGTTTGGATGTGCCATTTTTAACGTCACCAATGACAGATTTTATCTCTTGAATCAAATAGGTTTGTCTTGTTTTTGCACCACGTTTGTCTATGTAAATAAATAAAAAGCATATTAAGCATGAAACCTGCAATAAAAAATCTGTAATACCTATATACGTATTGAAAAAACAAAAATATTTATTATAGTTGTAACAAGAAACACTTAAACCATTAAAAAAAAGACTTAAACAAAGTTTAAATCTCTATCAGGACAGAATGTCGCGGCAAGAATGGTCATTAGCGGATTCCATTAGCATTGCTAATGAAGAATTAACTATATCTAACTTAACTAAAGACTTAATTACACTTGAATTTAACTTCCATTTTTAAGGGTCATTTCTGTATCTATCAAAATTAAGGACAAAAAGTGTTAAGTGTATTTGCTGATAAAACCAATTTATACTAACGCTCCGTAGTCATCGTTGTTCATCAATAAATATTGATTATTGTAGTAGCTGGGTTATTATGAATCAAATATTTCTCTTCTAGCAGCCTTTAGCTTACATAAAAAGTCAAAAGGAAAAACATTTACTCGTTGTTGATAGATTTCTATTTTCAATGGAATGAACCGTTAATGTCAAAATCATATTGAAATGTGTTAAAGCACAAAGAAAAATAAATGGTAGGCAGCTGAAATGTGTTGGTAGATATCGTACAAAAAACCCCGCAACAAATTGTAGCTGCTGCTACGAAAGGTATCTCACAAACCGTACAAGTTTTCTTACCGTCAGTAGCAGCATTGAAAAAACAAGTTTGTAATCAGTTTTTGTATCATAATTTCACTATTTAATATTAATTTCTGTTTTATAAGCGAGTCGTAACAGAAAAGTAGATTTTGATTTTTTTTATGAGTTTAAAAAAACTATAAGTAAACAACCATTTTTGATGCATGATACTGGTGCCAGCCGGTTCATTGTATTTGCAACTTAAGAAAATTTAGAGATGTTAGCGCTCCACGGAGATTTATACAAATGAATGTATTTACGCGACATTGTGTCTATGCGACATTCTGTCCATGCGACATTATAAGTTGGCAACATTCACTCCGTAACATTGTGTTTTGCGACATTCTCGCCGCAACATTGTGTGCCGGAATTGTTTAAATTACCTGCCAAGATCTAGTTCAAGTCTCCTTCCTGGCATGATTTATGTTTTACCGATATTTTCTACCTAACTTATACATGCAAGTTGTAAGCCCCAACGGTTACTCTACTTACCCTTATGCTTAAGCCAAAATATCCCAATGTAGATTTTATTTGATACAAACTCTAATAATTTGTTAAAGATTTAAATAATTTTGATAATGTTTTACTTAAACCAGGTACTCTACTTAGTTGAATTTTGTGTTTATGTGATCTGTTTTTCTAAAAATAAAAAAAAATTTAATGAAAACAGTTTACTAATACTACGTTATATTAAATTCAAATAATTAGTTTGTTACTGACCGACCGATAGTTCCATGTCTAGCTCAAACATAGTCTCATAACTCAATAACAAGATAGATTACTGATAAAAATCAATATTTACCGCAAACAAATCTTAGTCGAGCAATTATATATTGTCTGGGATTAACTCTTCTAGATATTTAAAACTAAACTCATTGTTTATTTAATTGACTTAAGCACTTATACCTACCTGCTTGGCCTACGAAGCCAAACCTTACGTGAAGAAATAAATAAATAAAATAGGAAAAATGTCTTTCTTTAAAATTACACCTATAGGCATTGCTTATTTATTGAGTCATTATTAAATCAGAATTTACTTATTAAAGAGAGTATGGAAAACTATGTTAAACAAACAACTAGTTAGAAGCAAAATCAAACTTCAAAAAGAAGTAGTTCTTTACAAATTTAAATTCCATCAATAAAAAGAAAATAAGCCCAAAATATCTGCAGTACTAAAAGGAAAGTTGTGGAATAGTTAGTCAAAGATGCCCTTCTTTCAATATCAACTGCACCTGAAGAAGTAAGTCTATGTTTTATGTTGTAAAAACGAACATATGTAGAAAAACCATTAGAAGCAGCAAATAATGATCAATATCTGGAAAAAAATTGCAGTTGTTCCAATCCTCTTCTATCGCGTTTCCAAATGAAACATACGATTCTGATCAAAATTCAAAGAGTTCAGAGTCAAATAACGCAGAATGCGATATATATCACATTTTAAGAACAATAAACAAAATCCGCTTTTTGTGTATATCTGGACAACCACAAAAACAAAACAGCAAATTGTACTTCGTAAAATATTATGATTACTTTAAAAAAAATCCGTTTGGATTAACTGAATACCATCCTTGCCTTGGATTTTGGTTTGTCGACTAGTTTTGTCGCAACAATCATAAAGCTACTACTTTTACGGCTATAGCTACTGCAATAAAATCTTTTGTATTTTTCCACTGTCCGAAAATGTACTGTTGAATCTAGCTATTCAGTTTAGAAAAAGCTGTTTTTAAGTTCAAAGCATGATTGAGATTACAAAACCTGTAATTTGATTAAATATTGAATATCAATCACACCGAGTGTAAAACAAGTACACACTTAAGTAAATATACTCAATTTTGCGTTTTTACTCTTCGCGTTTCAGCTACAACGAAACTACTATTTTTTGAATGATTGTCAGTGACCATTAGCCCATCTATTTTAGCTAGATTATCCGATTGCCCTTTTTCAAATCTTTCATCCAATGTAAAAAAAACACTATAGGTATAAGTAACACTTAAACGTACAAACAAAAAAACAATTATTGCAATCTAACAGCTTAAAGCTATCTATTGCAGCAGCGAACGCATTAGCGAAAGCAAACGGCGCGTTGTAGTATAACGTCACGCAATAGTCGCGCGCTTGCGTGCGTAATTTAAAATTCATGGAAGCTATAAATCTATATAAAATCAAAACTACTAAGTCTATTTGAATGAATCAAAAACTAATGTCTATATATAAGACAGAAAATAAGTTTTGTTGTAGTCCATTCCTTGTTCTTGGTAATTTTTCAGTGCTACTAATCATATTTTATATTTTGTTATCTCTCCGTTTTTGTCATTTTTTTATGTTCATTTCATTTTTAAAACGCATTTGTGTTTTATAATTTTATAATTTTGTGTGTATTGTTTGTTTAGATGTTATTACATTTTTTGTTCATTACTTTTCCCAATTTAGTTTTTTGGTACCGTGCATTGCCTCTTTTCATGGCTTTGTGTTATTATTGAATAGTGATTCATATCGTAGCCGAATTGCGGTTATTCTCTTTGCTTTTGTCTTCCACTTTTAATGTTTTGTTTGTTTAAACTTTAACTTCTGGCTCTCTTTTTCTTTCAGTTTTTAACTTTTTGTGTTTATTTTAACTTAGCTTTTTCGCTTAATTCAACTTCAATTTGTGGGGTTTTTTTAATTAATTTCCTCATTTCACGTTTCATTTACTAGTTTTTCCTTTTTTTATTTTCATTCTCTAACTTTTTTAGTGGAAATATATTTTTATCAAATGTTACGTTTCTGTTGATGTTGGTTGCTATTTATAATAGTTTTTTACTCATTTCCGAATACAGTTAAAAACACTCAAATGATCTTTTTTTTGGTTGTTTGCCGTTCCACAGTTTGTATGGGCGTTTTCTGTCCTTAAGTTTTGTAAGTCGTCTATTTTATATACAACTAGCATTTGACATTTCTTCTGCTCACATGTCGTATTCCAGATTCTTTTATAGTGCATCTTGACAATAATTTACCTTCTCGGCTACTCCGTTTTGTTAAAGTGTACCTAGTATTGTTAATTGTCTCGTGATTCCTAAATTTCTTAGGTAATCTTTAATTTTTCTAAAAATGTGACTTTAGTTTTAATTGAAAATATTTTAGAGTATCTCGTAAAATTATCTGTAAACATAGTTACGTATTTGTTTCCTTCTCGTGATGAAGAATTAGCGTGTCCTATTAGATTAGATGTAGAACCAGATATATTAAAAAAACTATTTATAAAAGTCCACAGAATCTAAAATAGATTATTGGATATGAAAGCTTATGTGTTAAAGAAATTAAGAAACGTCAAGAACAACAGTAGAATTTAGATCTCCAAGGATTGCATTCGTAATGCAATATTACATTCTGGATCATTCTCGTATTGTTGTTATCACACAAGCTGACCTTTCGTCACACGTTGCAGTGGACATTTTCAAAACCCGAAAAAACTGATTGATGCGCCGTAAAGTCTCGCTTTTATAGACCGACTTCCAATCGATAAAACTGATTTCCAAATCTCCGGTAAATAAAAAATCTTGGTTAATATTACAGAATTATTAATTATTTTAATAGATTTCTTAATTTTTCGCTGATAGTAATTAGAAACATTTGCCAAAATTTTAGTGTTTTCAAATATAATTTGATGACTCGTTTCTAACACGTGTTTCGCCACCGCTGACTTCGAAGATTGTTTAAGACGACTACACCTTGGATGTGCTTCAATACGAATTCTCACGCTTCTATACCCGTTTCTGCTATGTATGCACGACCACAATAGCGAGGAATGCTATAAACGCCATCAAATCAAATAACGTCCTTCACCTCAATTTAAAAAGAGTAGAAAACCAAGTAACAATATTGTGTTTAGACAAAGTTTTTCCTATACATTCCGTGGTACCTTTGACATGAGTATATAAGCGACAGACACTGGTTGAGACATGAATTCCGTTGTTACTCTTGGTATCGCCGACGTAAACTTCCTAATAGATGCTTAATACTTTTTCTATTGTAATTGTTTTCGACTAACATTTTTGTTACATGATATAACTCTTTTTGAAGATTTTGGAGTTGACTAAAAGAAATGGCTCTGTACACTAAAGAGTGAGCAAAAAATTTTTTGATAACAGGTACTACGTCGCTTAAAAAATTTTTCTTGCTGAATAAAGATCTAATAATAACGACTCGACATCAAAACTAACCAGTCGGTTGCAAACAAAAATTATGCAATTTCTGAACAAAATCTCCCCAATAGAATAGAAATTAATCGAACTTCTTTGCTAAAAGTTTTAATAAACTGCAAGATATTAATAGAATTTATAAGTTGCTGAGTTTATAGCGCTGACGATAAGTCGAAGAGGAATATTAGACTTATGAATTTTAGGTAATCTGTGAAATTGAAGAGTTTCAAAATCTTTAGGTATTAAAAGTTTTTTTTTGTGCTGCCGACATTGCAAACGCCAACATTCGTTTGTTAGTGTAGTTACGTAATGGGCAAAAAAAGCTCTAGTGTGGCAAAATGAAAACTAGAAAACCACAGAAAACCAAGTGTTCAAAGTCAATTATTATATTACATGGAGTATGCAACAAGTAGAATAGTCATTTAAATACTTTTGAAATTCAGTTAGAATTGAAAGAAACGATATTAAAGTTAATGTCAAATTTGACAGATTTACTAATAAATGTAATACCAACATTATACAAGCAACACAAAAAATAATGTACGTTACTCTCGTTGAAAATTTCATAGCATAACTCACTCACATGCAACACTCGGCCTCACGTCGCATTAGCGTTCGTTATGCTATGATGTACTTTTCGACACTTGTTGCGTAAATTACTATTATCGACTTCATTAATTAACGATTCTTTTATAAGTTTGGAAAGTTCTCTTTCAATAGATGAAGAAGGATTTTTGGAAATTGCTTTATACTACCCGTCTGCGTGAAGATTTTAGATTTTGTTATCATAATCTAATCGATTCATAATAACAGTGATGTTTCCTTTGTCAGCCTGAAGAATGACTACAGATTTATCTTGTTTAACAAATTTTAATGCAAAAAATTCCGACATAAAAAAGTACGGTTGTCTGTCAGTATAGTTGTGGAAACACATCGGTGTATCCTAGCGCTGACGAGTTCCTAAAGAACGAAACAGCTGTCCGCTAGTTCTGATGTTGTTTTTCACAATTATACTGACATTGTTCCTAACCTATTTTATAGTTGGGATTTTGACAGCGTCACTTGTCAATAGATCATTGACTTTCGTCATTAAATCCACTTTTGTACCTTCCGTACTAATTTATAGTTTTCTATATTATCATACGTGGTATTGGTACCACAAGATGGCGTTCCAAAAACATTTTAAAAAGCGTTGTTACTTATTATAGATTAATCAATCGTACATACTGAAATGTAATCTTGATAATTATATGCAAAGGTCGCTGATGAATATATAGCAACATAAGACGACAAACCGATTATAAATAGCTTACAAAAAAACATTGTTTTGGAATGATATTTTTTGGAGGATAAGCGACTGTAGCGCTCCATAAGAGAATCTGATATTTTCCTCACTAATTCACATTACAATTGAAATGAGTTCGGTTTTTGTTGAACGAAATATAACGGTACTCGCACTCAAAATTAAGTTCAATAGATTATAATAACTTATAATAATATATATATATATATATATATATATATATATATATATATATAATGTTAAATATTTATTCGACTTCTAAATAATTAATTTCTAATTGTTTTATTGGGAAGTAAAGTCTTAATTATTTGTTTTTTTTATTTTTTCAAGCTTTCGCAACAATTTTGTTGCTTCATCAGGAAAACTAAAAATTTATAATATAATTGCACAGAACATTATTCAAAAAATATTAATTTTACAATTATAAAAGTTCACACAAACTTCGACAGCGTTATTAAATTGAAATATGTCAAATTGACAAATTAACAAGAAAATTGATAATTTAAAAAAAAAAAAAAATTAACTGCAAAAATATTAATACATGAATGAAAAAATGAATTTAAGAAACTTAAATATAGAAAAATAAATTATTTAATTATCTGTAAAAGATAAGAATAAATAATACTCATACCTTCAATGTCAGTTCTTTTGTTCATTGAAGTTTCACACCTAATAATATGTAACATTTCTAAAAAGTTTCTTTTTTGTTGGTTTTTTTCTTCATCTAAAATTTTGATAGAGTTATAGTCCGGAGAATGCAAATTTTGATTACAATGAATTGATAACATACAACTAGGTTTGTTTAATTTAATGTCACTTTTATGTGAAGTAATTCTATCAACTAATAATCTTCCGGTCTGCCCAATATAACATGAATTACAATCAAAACAAGAAATTTTATAAACTACATTTGATTTTAAGTTTTGTGAAATAATATCTTTTAATTTTGAAAAAACAGAACGTCCAATTAAGAACTGACATTGAAGGTATGAGTATTATTTATTCTTATCTTTTACAGATAATTAAATAATTTATTTTTCTATATTTAAGTTTCTTAAATTCATTTTTTCATTCATGTATTAATATTTTTGCAGTTAATTTTTTTTTTTAAATTATCAATTTTCTTGTTAATTTGTCAATTTGACATATTTCAATTTAATAACGCTGTCGAAGTTTGTGTGAACTTTTATAATTGTAAAATTAATATTTTTTGAATAATGTTCTGTGCAATTATATTATAAATTTTTAGTTTTCCTGATGAAGCAACAAATTTGTTGCGAAAGCTTGAAAAAATAAAAAAAAACAAATAATTAAGACTTTACTTCCCAATAAAACAATTAGAAATTATATATATATATATATATACTCGAAAATCTACGTAGTCGCACCAAAATATAATTCTACGACTTCGCACCCGGAATGGTTTAAGTTTAACAAGTAGTTCTCGCACCAATATATAACAAAAATTATATATGCGTATTGGCACCATACAAATGATTCTGGGCGGAGTCTACCAGTCGGTCACCGCATAGCAAACAAGTTTTTCAAGGTATAAAATGTAACAATACATAATAGTATTTATAAATAACTGCTAATACGTTTCGTATTTAGGATATTGGAATTTCTTTTCTTCAACCGTTTGGTTTCTTTCTTGCTTTATTACAATGATTTTATTTTATAATTGTCTTGTTTTAATTTATTTTGGTTTTTAAATTTAAATGTCACTTATCATGTATTCAAAAAAAAAACTGATAAGACTAAGTTTGAGTATTATTTTAATTACGTCTCTTTATTGTTAAATAAATTGAATATTTGAATTGCCTGAATATGAAAGTGTGATTACTTAATAATTAAAAGTTTTGGTACAAAAAAATCAATACTACGGTCACTGATTAATATTTCAGATACCTATAATAACTCTTGAAGTTATGAAATTTTATTTTCAGTGTTAGTTTGAAGATTAACTTTTATACACACAAACGGTCTAATAAAAATTTATTCGAAATTTTTTAAATCTTATAATTGACATTGCAAAGTCGGATTGTAATATGTTTCCACATAACAATAAATAAAATTTCTACTCATTCATAAAAAATGTTCAAATAATGCAAATGTATTAAGATATGGAACTTTTATCAATTTTGTGTATATAATCCGGTCAGTCATGAAAATTTTAAATATAGGTAGGATTGAACATAATTAATAGAATTTAATTTTTTGAATCCTTTAATTATTGTCGTGTTAAATGTTAACAACAGAAATATTTTAGCTGTTTTACAATGTGTAATGAAACATGATTGTTTTTTTTTAAATTGCATCGACGCGATATTTAATATCAACCTTAAATTTATCTTATTTTTACGTATCACGTAACGTTGGTTTTTTCTTATACTGTACTTATACGGTAATTAGAATTTGTCAATTAAAAAAACATAAATATTTTTTTTCGATTTTCAGTATAACAGGAAAAAATAGCATTTTATAACTTAAAAAATAATTAGCGTTACATATTTTATAAAGTAAAATAAAAATCACGACGGAAATTTTCGCTACAGGTGTAACCGTATAACGGTTAAAATAAGCAAAGTGCCGCCTTGTATACAATAGGGCAATAAATAGATTAAGGAATAAATATTTTTTTCTACACTTTTTCGCACAATGGGTATAATACGTTTTTAATCTGAAACATTTGGTATGCACATTAGAATTTGTAAAGAGCACAACCAACTAAACAAACAACTAAAAATTTTGGTTCTTTCTATCAAAATGTGATCTAATTATTAATCGAAAAAGACAAAGTCATTCGACATTGATAGTAGGTGGTGTATAAGTACCAAAAAATTATGAAAAACATTACAAAGTGTAAGTTTAGTAGCGTTTTAAAACTTTACATTGTGGCATCTGTATTTGCATAAAAATTTGAAATTAAGGTAGTACATAGGTACCACAATTAATACTTTTTAATATTATTAATATCGACAATCTAAATTACAAGCTCCTAAAGAACGGGAAATAAAAAATCTGAGCAACATATTGAAGTAAAGATAAACAAATCATTTTATACGAGACTGAAGAAACGGAGAGTATAATAGAAAAGAAATAATTCCTAATAGAATTCGTTAGTCTGAACATTATTTATTGGTAATTTAATATGTACATGAATTGATTAATATAATATTTTCTCTTAACCTACTTAATATATACTAATTATTATTTATTTTAAACATGTCCCCTTTTTAAATGTTGAATTTTGCTTCTTAATTGCGCAAGACTTCTTGAATTGTTTAAATATTTGGAAATAAAGTCTCTCATTTCCTTTGAGCTGGGATAAGATGATTTTTCTAGGAAGCACGCAAAGTGTTTTTTAATTAAATCAATCTCCTCAGCAGCCCATGATTTTTTTGTCGTGAGTTTTTTTATTTTAACTTGCTGTGTGGTTTGTTCTTCTTTGTCGGAAGAAGAAGAATTTGTTTCTGAATCATCTTCGATGTTATCTAAACAAAAATAAACTACATAAATACTTCAGAAACTGTAACTATTGTTTTGTCGGTTTAATGTTTAGTATCCAATCATGTTAATATAAAAGCATTTTCAAAACAAAGAGAGCCAATCAAAAATGACATACCATTTGTAGGAAGAGGTACAGTAAATTTATTGTATTCATTTCCGCCTTCTTCTTCGTCTGAGTAAGAATCAGAAACATATTCTTCTGTATTAACGACAATTTCATCTAGTTTTTTATTTTTGCAATCTAGCAATTCTCCCTTTTCGAGTTTTAGAAGAATTTTGGACACTTTTGCGATCATCATGACATCCTTTGGTAACTTATAAAATTCTTTATGGGTCTTTTCAGTATGCCCCATAAATGTTGCCAATTGTCCTATCTCATTAGACCTCAAATCCATCAACTGCATCATTGTAGCAATGTGTTTCCGAAGTCTGCAGCTTCTAATTAATTTCGGTAGTTTCGCACCACATTCTTTGGAATATTTGATTTGAACATAACATCCGTTTATCCATTCATCAGAGCTGTAGGGAATGCAAAAAAAAAACTTATTTTCTGACTCAACGTATTTATGTCTTTGTGTTAATAAAGTGTTTACAAATTCTTGTACATCTCTTGGTACTAGAACTAGTATTTCTTTTGACCCTTTGCCGATAGTATGGATTTTTTTGTAAAATTTAGCTAATACTTTTTCTGTCTCACTCAATGAATGGAATATTTCATCCTCTTGTTCTATACCGCAGGATTCAGTTACGTCTGCAGTTTGAATATATTGGATATCTCCTACTCGTTTTCTATTATGGAGAAGAAGCAACATAAAGGTGACTTCTACAAGAACTACGTAATCTCTCAGATTTGTACAAGTGTTCAGCGTCTCAACTGCATTTTTCCCCTTTCTTAAGCAATAATCTCTGAGTTTCATTATATCCTCCGTAAGAGGAAGCAGTCTTTTTGATCGATCTCTGGATTTCTGTATATTTAAAGTTTTGAGAGCCAGACTACCTACTTCACGCACCCAATTTGTCTCAATTAAGTTGCGCAATATTTTCAATTGTTCTAAAATGTACGTAGTATTTTTTAAAGATTCCTCTTTGAGAATTGCATCTTTTTTGCATATTAGGTAAATGCCAATATCAATTAAATCCTTTACGGTTTTGCCTTGGTGTAAAGCGTAAGATGCAGCTCCAAATGATCGTTCACTTTCTGAATATCTGCTCGCCAATTTTACCGCTTGCACTATGTAATCGATGTATTCTGGCTTTAGAATGTCTGCAAAAATTATTAAATAATTATTAACGGTATTTTTAAACAGTGTCTTTTTAATATAGATCATAGCAATTTACATACTTTCGTAGTGGTACTGGTTTTTGTAAAGTGTAATTATTTACAATATTTGAACTAAATACACCTAATAAACCATTTTGTCTAAACAACTAATCTTTCTAATTAAAATTGCGATTAATACATTACAATTAAGTTTTATTTGCAATTGTCAATTACTTTTATTAACCATTGTTTCCTATCGTTATTAAATTTAGCGTTATAAACACAATATTATTAAAAATAAACATTGAGATTAAAAGCTTGATCTATTCTTGTAGTATTGAGTATTAATTAAAAAAATTAAAATATTTATTTTTAAAATCTCAAATTCCGATACTCGTATCAAATTACTAAGTTTTCGCATTTGTTAAAATATACAATAGTAGCATCTTTAAATATGAAGAACAATTAAAACCACTAAATGTTTTTAAAAAACTCAGAAACATGGTAGTAATATATTACTGTTATCAAATATAAAGTGTTTAAAAGTATTCATCGATGTTCTTAAATCTATCTGTAAAAGTGTTTTTTGCATCTAAACATTTCTTTTAATCTAAAAAATACTTAAAATTAAAGGTGAATTTAATGACGTAAATTTAAAACTAATTCTAAAAGTACTTTAAAGCATCATTTTAATATATGAAGATAACGGTGAACACGGGTCCTTATAGTTAACGTTTATTTTTATTTATGCGAAGAATCGCTAAAGTATTGACTTTGTAAATTACTATGATGAAAAACAATATTATAATAATAGTGATTACGGCAATATTTTTGAATTTCATTAACGAATAAATTTGTTATACGCGCTATTGCAATTATTTCATCTAAATGATTGGTGTTTTAATAATAATTATTTACAAGAAATTGTTCTTTTTTTACTTAAAATTTAATTTAAAAATAATATTCAATTCAATTACAAATATTTTGAGCAAGAGCATATAATTACCATCTAATAAAAGTTTAACTTACCCATAATAGTTACAAATTTCTGAGGTTGCTTTGGTGCAATTTCTTTGAATTTTAAAAATAAACGGGCGCATTCTCTGATCTTGTTACGAACAGCTGGCATTTTCTTTTTGATATTTTTTGCAGTTTGCAAAAGTCTTAATCCGTATTCCAAGATGATGGGGTCGGATAATGCTGCTTTTCCAATATCGTCCATTCTATTAAGATTTTGTAATTATGCATTACTGTACATACTATTTTGTTTATAATATAATTTAAAAAAAATAACTAACCTCAGTTTTGCAATCAGTTCTTTTCTTATTGGTTCACTCTTCAGGTAAGCTTGGTAATTTTCTTGAAGAGATAAAATAAATGATTCGACCCTTGGGTTTGCCTTATTTTTATTTTCCGTCTTAGAATCAACATTACATTTTTTATTATGCCGTACGATGTAACTGCTTTTGATGAAACCTTTACATATTGCGCATACAATATAATCACCAGATTCTGGAAGACCTTTCATTGTCTTTTTAGGTATAACTTGTCCTGTTCTCATTTTCAGCACGAGGTTTCCCTTGTTTCTAATTCTTGATATAATGTTTCTTTTTTCTTTTACACCTACAACATACGGTTGATGAGAAATACTACAAATTAAAACGAAATAAATGTGAATATTTAAAAATAAATTTAATTTATTCAATTTACAGTATCTAAAACTTTTTTTGCCCAATAACTCCAACTTAATTTTTTTAAATTTTATTAATGAATTTTTAATATATTATAACTAACTTACTTTGGGTATCCATTAATAACTTGACCATGCTTTTGTCTTTGTGATGTTGATGTAAATGTCGCGAGAAATGTTGTGAAACAATCATTGCCTCGCAAAATGCACAGCAGGTTTTTTTGTAATTTTGTTTTGTAACAGAAGAACTTGGACCAATGTCATTAAAAACACTTTGTTTACAATCTCCTGAACTTGCTGAATCTGCAGATGTAGAAGGTTTCCAAGTAGTATCATTAAAATGATCGTAGTGATCGGACGAATCTATAAAAAAATTAGTGGTTCAAGTTAAGTAACAGTTAGTTATATTAATGTTAGTAACTCCAAAAATGAATTAATCGATGTAAAATAACTTAAGATAGCAATGGTAGATATTTCATATTTAAAAAGTGTGTTAGCCAAAATAATTTTGTCTAAAAAAGAAGTCATAAAGATTGTGAATAGAAATGAAAATTTTGAATTGACAATTGACAATATAGCAATATGTGATCATATTCCATCTTAGATATATTGCTAAGAAAATCAACGTGCTAACACATTTGAGAAATTCTTCATAAAATTGGCAAAAAAGTAACCTTTGTAAACCAACAAATTAATTCATAATATTGATGTTGTGCAGCACTTTTAGACTTTAAACAATTATTTATTATGTTCAACTGAAATGATACGTGCTGGTTAGTTTACCGTTATGAAAACTGAATTATATATTTGTATTTTAAGTTATTAATATAATTTTATGCAACGCAAAAAACGATTTTGTATCACACAGGCAAAAAGACAATACCTACTTTCTACCCTTAAGACAACTATTGTTTAACTTATTTGTTTTTTTTGTTTTCGATTATAATTATTGCTAAAAAAAATATTTAATAAGTGATGTATTGTAATACATCTTGTACAATTAATGCTAATAATCTTGAAAAGTTACAACATAGCATAAGATACACATTACCAGAATTTGTAGATGCTGACCGAATCAGTACATTTGAAGTATTTTGTACATTTGATACTTCTAATTTATTTTTGATGCTCTCTTTCAATGGAGTGCTTGTAACCGGTACGTCTTCATCACCTGATAGTGGCAGTCTTGAAGAGACGTCTAATTCTAAATCATCCTTCTCAAGAAAATCATTCTACAAAAAAATCGATTGATTTATAATCCGTATTTCCAATAACTTGTTATTAACATTATTTATCTAACATTTTTTGCACAAAATACGCTGTAAATTATCTTTCTCTACTTATAGTTTATTATAAAACTCTAAACAGTAAATACGCTTTGGAGAAAAACAGTAATTTGATATAAACAATAATATAAAGTTAAAATTAATAAATAATAATCAAAGAACATTAATGAAACTTAAAAATTCATTATTCGTGCACAAGTAATTATCAATAACAATGTATCTGTTCATTTGTTGGTAATTATGTTCTAAATGAGAATCAGATTTTATAAGATACACGTTATTTTAAAGCATTCAGTTACGTATTTAAATAAGACATAAAAAATTTAATAGTTCGCAATCTAAGTATGCAATTAAACTTATTTATTATAACTTACCATCCATTCCGATGTATCCACTTTACCTACATATTGAAATTCTGTAGACGAATTCTGCGATTTATCTAAATTGAAAAATAAAGGTAAAAAACACCAACGTATCACACTGTTTAAACACAAATATTTTTTATTAGTATTAAATAACATATTAGAATTAGTTGTTTGTCATATTACGTAACAAATCATTGTAAATTTATTTACTATAACACTAGTTCATAACAAATTTCTCATTTTCATGACAACATCTTCAATTTTTATCGATAATAGGATTAATGGAAGTAAATTCCAAAAGAAAACTATGTTTTGAAAATGTTTCATAAAAGATATCACCATATGCTATAATTATTATAAAAATGTCAATTTTAACTAATAACTTTACAAAAATGAAAACATTAGAAGGTAATCTGTTAAAATTAATTTACTGTAATATTTATTCACCTACTTGTCGTTATCATTCGTTGAAGTGTCTAAAAATTGATATATTGATCGTAAGTGCTTTGTGATAATGTAATTTAATTTTTTAAATAAAATTTTGACTAATGCCAAGCAAAATTCTTTAAAAGCTTTAAAAGTTTTTTAAAACGCACTAAAAAAAATTTCATGTAAGAAGATGTTTTAATATTACTGCTCGCATCCCGTTCATAATACAGATATTTGTACTTAATGAAAAACATCTCAAAACATTTTACATGAAAAGTATTGTTGCCTAAAAACTTCTCGTCTCGTACACTTATTGTCAAATTACAAGCAAAATGACTTAATGAAGTTTCTGTAGGGCAACAATATTAATGCTAAATTTTCTACACGATTTTCAAAGCACGAAATATATTTTGCAGACTATTTCCCATACAATAATTTATTTTACAAAGAAAACGACAAGAACAATTTTGAACTGTTTATATAAATTATGACAATGATAATACTCATATTAATGAAAGGCTAAAAAATCACACTGATTATTTTATTTTGGATCAATTGCTAGGCATCCGAACGAACAGTGCAATTATCACTTATTAATTGTGCTCTATTGCAATAGACCATTTCACTTGAAAAGTAAAGATATAAAAAATTCTACCTTATCTTTGTTTGGGTACAACCATGGTACAACCAACTCTTGTACAATAAGGTGTTGTACCTAAACAAAGATAGCATTAGAGTAGAATATATATATATATATATATCTCTTTTATTTTCAAGTGAAATGGTCTATTGTCAGTTATTTACTCTGGCTGCTCGAATATGTTGAAATTTCAAGATTTTTTAAATCTGATTAGCTAATAAGTTTATAAGTTAACAATGCTAAAGTACCGAATTTTGAATACTGTATTTTTAATGCATAGCTTTTCGTACGTTACTTAAAAAAAAATCAGAAATAAGTCTGAAAACTCATGCTATTTAAGTATTTAGCTTACCCTAGTAGGAAAACTTTATCACATACACAAATTTTATTAAAATAGGTACGTATATTTCGGCCGGTGGATTTTTGCGTTTGTATGATAACATAAAAGGCCAATAACTGACCACTGATCCTTCTTTATTTTTAACATATACTAATCCTGCAGAATGACAACACTTGATTATCCCTATATTTGTCATGTGATGTTTATATATCTAGTTTATGTCTTAAAATGCTACAGTTCTAGTTTTATAAAAGAAATAACTTACCAGGATGTTTCAGAGCTCTTTCTAGTATCTTTTTTGATCTAGTTGACATCCTAATCGATGGACAAATTTTTGGTGATATCTTTTTTCTTGTTCCAGTGGAATATGTACCATGAACAATTTGTCGTGGTGTTTTGAAAACGTCCATAATTGTTTCTATTCTACGTAAAACAACACAAAAACACACAATCACGTTACACTTCACCGACACTAATACAAAGCAAAATACCGATGTATATATCGAACAAGTAATTAATTAAAAAAACTAAGTGACAACCTTTTATAGAATTTACCCCATTTTGCAATATGATTGGGTAAATTAAAAACAATAGCAAGACCGTGTGGTAGGGAGACAAGCAATACCATTAGAAAATAAAATTAATTTACCACTCTTAATGACCAATGACTAATGTTCATATTTACTGGAAAAATTTTAATAAAACTTAGTAGTTAAAGTAAATTTTGTTGAACAAACTAAATAAACAGTTTATGCACAATCACATCATAGTCTGATAATGATGCATGCATTTCTTTGATATTAACGTCTCTTTATAGCCCGCGGCACTCATTATACGTCGACGGGCTATAATGAAATGTCAAAAGTTTTTTCATATAATGTTTCTGATTTTTTAGAAATCAGATTGCAATTTCTTACCTTCTCATTACTTTTATGGATTCGTTCAGCATCGGTCTATGCTGAATGAGATTTATTGCGTGATGTTCAACTAAATTTAACTCCACAGAAAATATTTTCATAGGAAAACAATTTACTAAGTAATAATACATGTAGCCGCCGCTGTTTACCTATTTCCCTGACAACTCCCAAATATAACTATTTCTGTTAAATTAAAAACTTACTGCTACACACATAAAAACGTTATTTTGAATTAAGGAAATATATATTTTCAACACCATTTATTTTATTTAACTGTGCGATTTGTTTGATTTAAGAAAATATACTTTATTTAAAATCACTTAGATTTTGAAACGAAGAAAACATTTTACCGGAAGAATTAATTTCTTAATTTAAGCAAATATATTCTTTTGGTTTTTGAAAACAGAGATTCTTGGATGAACATTATCTGTTTGAAAGCAAGCCTATGTGTATTATTTGGAAACATTACTGATTTAATTAAAATTCTGTTGATTGTGCATAAAGTTTTGTATACATTAAGGGCATAACTAGCTTTTATCATAAAGGCTTCGTAATTCCCTCAAACATAAATAACTATTAATATTAGACAGTAATATAAAAATAAACAAATGATGCGTCACAAAACATATTACAACAGATTCGTTGTAAAAAAAAAAGGTTTCACGATTGCCATATATCAGTAATTACTTAATAGATCGAAAATTTTTTTAAACAATAACTGTATAACCGTATCTGGATTAGAAACAACTTTTATTAAAAAAAAATGATCAAAATAAGTTTTTCAAAGAAAACTAAAATTATCGTTCTGTAAAGTAAAGTAAGCGTTGGCAATTATGTACTTTGCGATATTATTTTTGCCAACGGATAAAATTATCTAGTTGCAATTGTTTGTAGTATTTAACAGAAAATAAAGAATTCATTTCCTTCTTCTATTTCAGTTCAAGTATTTCCTCAATTACCTGAGCGGATTAGTATAAGCCCATGTAAATGAAATTTAACGATCGTCCTTGTTCAATATAATACAATTCCTGATACAATATAATTTACATCCTGTTTGATATTGTTGCTACATTAATTTACGCCATAAGAAAAAGGAAAGCTATTATTATCCAATACATTTTTTTTATTGAAAAGGATACAGAATTTTAAAATTGCATTTTCTCTATATGCCGGTATGTTTTTTTTGTAAAACTATAATTTGCCAAAAAATAGGATGAAAAAAACGGTGTTGACTAATTTATGAATTTTATTAACCACTGAATAATAATGTTTTTTCAAACAATTTTACTTTAATATATTTAAGCAATTTAAATACGAGACGCAAAGAATGACATCAAAAAATAGTGCCACCATAAAAATTTTGTTATTAAATTAAACTGACAAAAATGTTTACATTTAATTTTTTTTCAAAATCTTTAATTATTATACAGTGCATTTTTTTAAAAAGTGTCCATAGGTATTTACATGCTAATATTTCATCTTAATCTTAACTTGTGTATCTGTGGGGGTTTGATGCTACTTTTTATTTAAAAATATAAAATAGACACTTTTCTACAGAATGCACATTTTGCAAACACCACATCTGTTCTTATTTAATTTATTGTAGCATTTAAAATTCAAATAATTATGAGTCATTCCATTTGAAATCGTCTAATTGGCAAAGCCGACCCATTTTAGATTTTTGTGTAACTTTGAGAAACTCTTTCCTAGGGTCCCAAAGAACGAAATTTGTACGAGTTTGATTTTTACTAGCGCTTGTTTCCGCCTATTTAAATAAAAACTTCCCAAAATCGATATTTTTAAGCTTTATCAAGTTTTGCTTTCAATTTTTTTTGTTTGAAAATATCTATATGATCAAAGCGGATTTCTTGAGGGGACAGATAGTAGTCTAAATGCGGGTTGCACAAAGCAAATCAAAAATGTAGCAAGTGATTATTTCTGAAATCAACTGTTACATCACCAATAAACGTGGTTTCATTAGCTATGTAGCAATTGTTTTGAGAAATAATCAGTTGTTACATTTTTGATTTGCTTTGTGCAACCCGCCTTAAGTATAAGCATATAAGTAACGATAATTGGCTCAATTAATACCTTCGAATAATCGCATCGTGCTAAAAATGAGTGTTTTTTACTTATTTTTCGTGAATTTCAATCGACTCTAGCGTCTTAACTGTTGAGAATTAAAAACTTATACTCCGTGGGATGTAAGTAAGTACACATATCATAGATAAAATACAGCCACGGGTCGACCTAAGCAGCCCACTCTTAATAGAAGAAAACTTTGTTCAAAATTGTAAAATTAAAACAAATAACATTATTCAGGTTATAAAACGAACGTGTTGACTGCGAGATAAAAATCTAAAACTCACAGAATCTACTGTTCTTACCTCCAACTTTGAAGAACTACTACATTTGTTTTGTTATGTTTATGTTTAGTGCATGAAAGATGACTTGAAATTACAATTGACAGCTTTAAAATCTCATCATTTTATTTCAAAAAAACAATCTGAGTACTTGAGAAAACTGAAAGAAAATTTAAAAGACAACTCAGAGTGAATAACATTAGTTGATTTCTCAGAAAATTATTCATTCATAGTACAAGATGAAGTATAATCTTTTCATTGGACAAATAATCAAGCTACTCTACATCCGTTTCTAATTTATTTTAAAGAAGACGGTTTACTGAAAACTTTATGTGTGATTAGTGATTATCTTACTTTTCTTGATTACATCAAAAATAGCTATCCGGAGTTCAGAAAAATAATTATGAATGTGAAAAAAAATTTCAGCAGCTTCCACGTCCTGGCTCGATACAAAAAAATGTATACCAGTAATTTGATTAGAAGAAAAGTCGTACATTGCTTCTGGAGTTAAAATATGATGATCGGTACTTCGCTGCAACATTTCTTTTGATTGTACCGCCTGCTTCATTGCACGGACTTTTACCATGAGAAGTCGCCAAGAAATGCTATTCAGTCTTCAATCTAAAATCCGCCTCGTGATAACATATATTTACATTTTTTTTAATTTTTGTATGAAGTAATAAATTTTTCTGAACTCCAGATAGCTATTTTTGATGTAATCAAGAAAAGTAAGATAATCACTAATCACACATAAAGTTTTCAGTAAACCGTCTTCTTTAAAATAAATTACAAACGGATATAGAGTAGCTTGATTATTTGTCCAATGAAAAGCTTGTACTTCATCTTGTACCATAAATGAATAATTTTTTGAGAAATCAACTAATGCTATACACTCTGAGTTGTTTTTTAAATTTTCTTTCAGGTTTCTCAAGTACTCAGACTGTTTTTTTGAAATAAAATTATGAGATTTTAAAGCTGTCAATTGTAATTTCAAGTCATCTTTGAACGGCTCATTCATGCACTAAACATAAAAATAACAAAGCAAATGATGTAGTTCTTCAAAGTTGGAGGTAAGAACAGTAGATTCTGTGAGTTTTAGATTTTTATCTCGCAGTCAACACGTTCGTTTTATAACCTAAATAATGGAATTTTTTTAAATTTCAAAATTACGAGCAAAGTTTTCTTCTATTAAAAGTAGGCTGCTTAGGTCGACTAGTAGCTGTATTTTATCTATGAGATGTGTACTTAATTCCCGCGAAGTATAATTTTTTAATTCTCAACAGTTAAGACGCTAGAGTCGATTAAAATTCACGAAAAATGAATAAAAAACACTCATTTTTAGCACGATCCGATTATTCGAAGGTATTGATTGAGCCAATTATCGTTACTTACACTTAGACTACTATTTTTCCCCTCAAGAATTCCGCTTTGATCATATAGATATCTTCAAACAGAAAAATTTTAAAACAAAAGTTGATAAAGGTTAAAAAAACGATTTTGTGAAGTTTTTATTTAAATAGGCGGAAACAAGCGCTTGTAAAAATCAAATTCGTGCAAATTTTGTTTTTTGGGACCCTAGGGAAGAGTTGCTCAAAGTTACGCAAAAATCTAAAATGGGTCGACAACAATTTTTTTTATTTTCAGACGATTTTAAATGGAATGACTCATATACGCAAAAAATGAGAATCACTTTACCTTTGAAATTAGCAAAACATTGTAAACATAAGTCTTCAATGAAATAGATGACAGATGTCAGTTTGCCATAATGTAAAATAATTAAAAAAAATTTCTATTGTTAGCTCTAATTTTATGCTTTATGTTAATAGGTTTGTGTTTTATATTTTGACAAAAATGATAAAATAAGTCAACCGTTGCTAGTAGTTTCATTAACTTTTTACTGAACAACAAGGGCTTAAAAATTATCATCCACTATAAAACATGTTCAAATAAAAAGCACATTTTTTTAATACCTATCTTATGTCTAAAATTAAACCGCAGGCTAGAGATGCAGTACATTGCACTACCTATTGGTTGCGTAACAAGCATTTGGAAATAAAAGATTTTTAATTATTTAAATTATTAATTTATTACAATAATTATTTTACTTTGTCAAACTGACATCTCTCATCTATCTCATTAAAGACTTACGTTTACAATGTTTTGAAAATTTCAAAGGTTAACTTATTCTCACGCACTCATTTTTTGCATAATTATTTGAACTTTAAATGCTACAACAAAAATTTGAGCAATTAAAAATCACATAAAAGAAATATTTCGTTAACACGCTTAACGCAAATGCAGATGCTTATTTAATTAAGCTTATGGTTACAAATCATGAAACAAAAAATTTCATAAATTTTACGGATGATCCTAATTATCACATTGATTCAATTCAGGAATAATATGATATTGTAGTTTTTGTACTTTTTATGTCAAACGAACACCATAAATTTTCAACTTTTAAGAAGTGTGTTTAGAAATAAGTTCTATTTAAAAAAAATCAAAAGAATTTTTTCAAAGGAAACTAAAATGACCGTTCTGTAAAGTAAAGTAAGCGTTTGAAATTATGTACTTTGCCTTATAAGTTTTTGACAACGGCTAAAATTTTCTAGTTGTAAAATGGTTTGTAGTATTTAACAAAGAATAAAAAATTCATTTCCTTATTTTATTTAAGTTGAAGTATTTCTTTAATTACCTGAGCTGATTAGTATAATCCCATGTAAGTGAAATTTAACGATCGTTTTTGTTTATTACTGATATAATGCAATTTACATCCTGTCTGAAAATTGTTGCTAAATTGACTTACACCATAAGACGAAGGAAAAGTAGAAGTATCCAATACATTTTTATTTATTTAAAGAAATACAAAATTTTAAAATCGTTTTTCTATTTAGGATTATTTAGAATTCTACAACGAAAATAAAGTACCGAATACGATTTTAGTTTGCATAGTTAAATTCCAGGTAGTTGGGTTAAGCCGCTTTTGCGGAAATCAATAAAACCAGTTGACCTTGTTCTGGCGCGGGAACGTAATGGTGCGAGTACGATTTCTTATAGAAAATTCTAAAGAAGACGCCCCCTTGCGATCTATACTTTCAACTAAAATTGCTTTTCTATAGATATATCGTCTATGTCGCACCATCGTGAAATTTGGTGTATAGACTACTAACATGCCATAGACCCCAAATATGAGCGAAAACGTTCTCGCACCACGATTTGGTGCGACAACGTATATATTGGTGCGAGAACGGCGATATATCTTCTAATTTGGTGCGACCACGTCGTAATTCCTATATATATATATATATATATATATAATAATAATATAATAACTAGAATAATATATGTTACATGTGTTATACAAGGTGTCTTTAACGAATGGGAAAAAACATTAATTTAAGTAATATTTAAATTTTTTATATTATTATAATAAAAATTTAAAAAGTGAAAAGGGAAAAGCCACCTCGAAAACTTTTAGAATGTTGTGTTCAATCTATTGCAGTTTTTCAGCCAACAACATTATTTCGTTAGCATGGGTTTAATAAATTTTTAAGAATGTGTCTATAATCGGTGATTTAAAAACTCAGGTAATAAACGTTAATAAGTGTACATGCTTTGTAGATCACAAGTCTTGTTACCGAATTACCACATCTGACGCTTTCGCTCGATTATGAAGATTTTCAACGAGATTTTGCAGTTATATTTGTACGCCATCTCATATAAATAATAATGCAAGTGTTAATTCTAATGGCTGGCAAGTAAAATAAAAAAAATCTTTTCTAAATTTATTTTCATTTAAGTAAGCTAGTAACACAGACACTAATAAGTTAACCGTTTAGCGTTCGATCTATACGTTCACAGAATAAGTCCTTCGGTATTTAAAATTCGTTGACTTTAATTAGAATTTTCATTGCTTTATTAAATTTTTGCAAATCATCAATGACATAAGCACGATGAACTATCGCGGTTTTCACTTTTTATGCAACTTAAAACAACAATATAGTTTTAATGCAAGGTTAAATATAATTGACAGATAAAAAAACTAAAACAAACTTGTTAATTTAATAATCTGTTTTAAAATCTATAAACTAATCACTTCAGCAAAAGTATCTAACAAAAAATATATTTTTTATTATAAAACTTTGACTAAGATATATTAACTTTCATTATTGTTTTGAACAGTAGCATCACAAAACATCGTATTGCAATATATATTTTAACGCACTGATTGAAAGTTAAGTTGATTTAGAAAAAAAGCTTTGCAATCGTTTTATGCTTGAAATAGTATACTTTCCTTACATAACATACCTAACTAGTTTAATTTTGTTATTTAATTAAGGTAGTTGTTCATAGCTAAACAATAATAAATGCGTACTTGATAACATTACTTTATAAAAATGTGTTAAACCAAAAAGCATAACTAAAAATTAAAAAGTTGATAAACTCAAGGTGACATATTAACTTATTCAAGTTCATTTAGAAGGTCTTTAATTTTTGGTAGACGATA
Organism: Aquatica leii; assembly: GCA_035610365.1. NCBI lineage: Eukaryota > Metazoa > Arthropoda > Insecta > Coleoptera > Lampyridae > Aquatica > Aquatica leii. The sequence continues at coordinate 57,904,584 of CM069432.1, forward strand.
ACGATACCCACTTGTTTATTTGTTCATGCCGCAATTAACTGCCATGATTTGTCACTTTTATTTAGATTTGCCAGTCACAAAAGTGTACCGGAACTAAAAGTGTATTGTAAATATAATAAAAGCCACAATATTTAGTTTATGCATGAAACAAAACAATTATTTGATAATTAATTTTTTTTTAAATTTACAATTTAGTTGTTTAATAATATTTTTATTTTAGTAGTTTATATATGAACGTTTTGGGTATTTCTGTTTTTGTTTTGTATTAATCACTTAAGGTACCAGTGCTCCAGTGAAAAATGTAATTACTATATATTATCGCGTGTGGAAAATTTTTGAGTGATGTTTTATGGTTTATACATAAAGATTTATTTGCATTTTTAATACCTAGTGGTTTAATACTTTTGTAAAATTAAAATATATAAAAGCAGTTGTCTAGTCTATAGGTACCTATTATTGCAGCTATAAAAACTTGATATAATTGCTTTAAACTGCATTCTATTAAGTCTTAAAAATAAAAATGTTTATATTTATAAATGTTTGAGACTAACTGGAATGTAAGTTCGAACAAAAACGCACCTAAAATAGTTAGTAAAAACAGAATAAGTGAAGCAATCCAAAAAATACCTCAAAGCTAAGTTTAAACAAGTTGTTTAATTAAGCTAATGTCTAATGTTAATGTCCTAATGTCTAAATCAATGTCTTAGAGGTCGTTGTATAATTATGCTTTAAAACTTTAAACTATGGTTTAACTATGCTTTTTTAATTTTAAAATGCTATTATATTGATTAAAACAAAGCCAGTAACCAATAATATGATAGTTATTAAAATTAAACCAAAGTTAGTTAAACTATTCAGTAGAGTAGAAGTTTAGTCTATTTTGCAACAATTACATTTATAATATTTGGATTAGAATTCATTGCTAAAATGATTTATTAAGTCAAAAAAAACTTGACAGTGTCGTTTATTATTTTCAATTTCGCGCCACAATTTAGTTACTTTTCATTTTATTAGTTTGTGTTATTGTATGTCACTAGACCCCAAGCTTAAATACGTTTGTGCGAGGTTAAAAACATTGGTTGCTTGGCGTAAACCCGCACGCACTTCCGTCTATTGTTTTATATCAGTGTTTTATGTATCTGTATATACAGTTAGAAGAATAAATTAATTTAGTGTTCCTGACAATTTATTAAACAACGATACTCTACAAATTTATTTAACAACATTTTCAAAGCTAATAGAGAATTGAGTATCGTGCGAAAGATATGTAGCGAAATTTGACAATATTCAATTCCTTGTAGATGTGTTGTTATGACTGTACATAATGTACCTGCAGATAAAATAGCCATTGTGGCAGTGGCTAAATTTAGAGGCATGTTGAAGTCGTGATATTATTCAAAGGTTGATTACATTATCATGCATTGGAACGAGTTAGAGGAGGAGATGATGAAAATGTTCGTTACTAGACCCGACAAAGTAGCATTAACGAGAACATTTGAAAATTAACGTTAGAAAAAAGGTGACAAGTTTTCAGCGTACTTTCAAGATAACGTCGCTTTGGGAAACAAAGCTGGTTTTAAAGAAAATGGTATTATTGAGTATAGTAGAATTCAAGTTTCTACAGGTTGCATTATTAATACAATTATTGATTATGTTATCGATAGATTCAATGACAGCATTTTGCAATCACAAACAAGGATGAGAGAATTCAGAGCTTTTGCAAATCTCTTACGAATTATGAATTCATTGAAGAAGGAAGTATTTCGAAGTGAGAAATTAGGGGCTTCTCACAAACAAGTAGGATCAGCAAGTGTAAATACTTTTAGGACAACATCATCTCACAACCAATTGTATGATACCAGGAGAGAGAATTTATTAACTCAGCTTTACCAAGACTGTCTATATCAAAAAGTTTGGAATGGTGCCGTAAGACAAGAAAAAGTAGACACTACCAGCAACATTGTCTTATATTAATTATGATAGTAACAATTTATTAGTAGCATAGCTTGATTCTAGTTCACTCATAAATTTGGTTGTTTCTGATAGCAGTATGTGATACCAAGCTCTATTAGGGCGTGATTATGATTCTGTTAATAAAATTTTACAAATTGATTATGTAGATTATAATAATTAATTCAATCTTCTTCGTTTAAGAGGGGCATATAAAACCACTTTAATTTATTTTTATGGCAACGTTTTCTGCTGAAGGTTAGCACTTCCTCAGGCCAACTGTAATTTATTGAACTCGTAAGTCAACACATAGTAACAACAAAATGAAATTAACAGATAATTTTTAACACATAAAACTTACAGAATAAAATCAAGTGGATCAATCCACCGACCAAGGACATTGGCAGCTTTACAAGTTAGTAATTAATAATAAATACAACATTAAACATACAATGGTCAATATTTAAAATTTTAATATAACGTAGGACATACACGTTCAACAAACAATTAACAAATGTTGTGTAATCAAAAATTTATGAATGTCAAGGGAAAGATAAGAATAAAATGATAAACAAAACTGAATAACGATAGATCCAACCTATATAGTTATCTCACAATTTTGGATATTAAATTATTATAAACGCTGCTTAAATTGTTGGTATCGTTGTTAAAATTAATATTATTATTATATAAATTGATGTATAGCATTTCGGAAACTCAACGCTTTTTCAAGTTGTTTTCCACATCTAGAATTGTGGGATTGATAAAATTGAAATTGTGTCCCGTGTCTATATGATGTACGGCCATATAGTAGTAGATTATAATAGTAGCAACCCAAACTTTTACGTTTCTAAAGTAAATGTTAATTCTAATTTAAGTAATATTAATAAGGAAAAAATGCATTTGTTTGTTAAAAATTATGTGGATGACTTTAATTCAATTGAAGCACGATCAAGCAATATATTTTAGGCCGCGACGTTTATCCTCCTATGAAAAGGAACAGTTACACATTATTTTAGATGACTTGTTACAACAAGGTATTATACGCGAAAATAATTCACGTTATGCATTCTCTATACTTTTAATTAAGAAAAAGTGTGGCAAATTGCGCTTTTATTGTGATTATAAGAAACTTAACAAGATACCCATTAAAGACAATTATCCTACCTCTCTAATCGATGACTACCTGGACGCTTTAAAATATAAAAATTACTTTACGACCCTAGACCTTCAGAATGTCTTTTATCATGTTAAAATGACGTCGTCTTCTGTACATCTAACTTCGTTCGTGACACCTTTGTCAAATCAATTTTAAAAATTGAATCGATATCGACACTTCGAATGCGTATTCATTGTTCGATTGCATTGAATATGGTTTCGATGGACATTAATCCACATAATTAATATGGTTAATTTGGAAGATGCAAAAGTCGATTATGGTTAAATTCAAAGAATTAGTAACAAATTTTTGTTTATTCATTTTACAATGGTCGTTGTGGCGTACACAATTCAATTGGACTAGTTGAACTCCATTATTATCAGCATCTGGCAAGTAGTATAATAAATATGAAAGAAGACCTGTCTGACATTACTTTGTGGCAATCGTAGAGTAGGTGCATGTACAATATCCTTTTTTTTTCTATATATTCTACATATCCGAAATATAGCTGCACGTATCTAATTTGAATTTGAATTTGTTCTTGATGCACTTGTAGACACTTTCAGTAATTAACCAACTTGTACAGCATTAATATATGTTTTATTTTAAAGTCTATTGTTTTAATTTTTTTCGAACACGTTAGATACAAACAGGCTCTACATGCCCTTTGGTTTTACGAATTCACCTCGTGTTTTTAACGATTTATTAACAGCATTTTTGATCAATTATTTAGATGTGGTAAAATGATTATTTATTTGAACGACATTATGGAAGCCACTAAGTAACTTGAGGATCATTTTAGTATCTTACGTCTAGTATTGAATTTATGTCGATTATATAAATTGATATTGAAAATAAAGATATGTCAATTTTTTGTTGAAAAAATTACATAGTACATATACGTGCAAAATGTTCTAGATTATTCTATCACTCACTCAAAAAAATGTTGTTAATAATATTGATTAATAGTGATTATAGGGTAGTATTTTGCTGTGACAATAATGAAATTTATTGTTAATATTAATTATTTGACATTACTCAACGTTTTTGGTCATCCGTACAATAATTCAATATTATTTGTGAGAATTACTAGATTTCGTTAATTAATAAAAGAGATTTTTTTCAGGCAATAATTAGTTTGGTGTATTAGATAAAATTGTTAATTCTAAGAACGAAACATAGTATTAAATAAATACATTATAACGATTAACTGGCTTAACGTGCCTACGAATGAATTTGAATGGTGACAATGAATCTTTTATTAAAACAGCGAACGAATGTTATCAATATAAACATAATAATGATTATACATTGATGAACAGTGTTTGTTCTATCAAAAAATGCATTTATTGATGTAATGAAGTGTTTTATAGTAGCAATAAACGCATTCATGGCAACAAAAAACGCATTCGTACTATTGATAACCGCTTGGAAATTTGAAATATATTTTAAGTTTGGATCACGTTCGAATTGTTTGTTTTATACATTGTGTTATCAGCAAATGTGCATTCATTAAAATCTAAAGATGCTATGTTTGCTGGGTAACGACTTTTTGCCTGTTGCTATGAGTGCACCAGTTCGTGTTCCAATCTACCCGCTACCGTAACATTTCGCTTTCGACTTCCAAGGGTTTGGTTGAGTTTGTGTGTAACTGAACGTTTTCCGAATTAATAAGATAGGTAAGTGAATATCTTGTGCCTGCTTATATATTGACGTTGACTATATTGATACAAACATTATTTGATAGTGATAGCTTCATGATACAATTCACAGCGCAATTACGCAATTATTCACCTAGATCAGCGACTTCCCAAGCGCTGTAGGCGTGTGGCGGCGCTAATTTTGGCGCTAATATTGCGTTATTCAATGGCGTAACTGCACTACCAAATTGTGTAGCCTCTGTTCTTTTTAATGCTATATTGTGGGCTGTAACTTTTGATTCAAAACGAAACGCTAAAAATTGCATTTTTCCTATTTCGATTTTTTACCTAAGATTTTGGTATTTAAACAGAATTCTTTTTTATACAGATTACGTAGAAACGACCAGTTTATTTTGTTCAAGGAAATGTTTCGCTGCATTTAAGTTTAGCATGTAGTCATCGACTAGAACAGGAGATTTTGAAGCGATTTCCTACGGAAAAATTGGTAATTATTTAATTATCAAGCTTCAATTAATTTTAATATACATATTACAGGAATTTTATCGTGTTAGTAAAAGAGGCAAAATTTATAATAAATATGCCAACATGAAATCCATTTTTAAATCTGCTGTATCTGGCCATTTTGCATCATCAAAGACGAAATCCAAAGAAACAGAAACTCAACACGAAAAAAATTTTGGTATGTTGTCTGGTCATAGAAAATCTAAAATACTATGTTTAATTAAAATACTCAGCTATATTATTTTTAGAACCAGAAGACAATGCAAAAAGTTGGATTCGCTGTTTGAAGTATGATAATTTGAGTGTTGCCGAGTTTGATCAATGCTGGAAAGCGTGTGCTAGATATCGCTTGACTCAAATAAAGAAACTGGCTTCGACAAAATCTATTATGGAAACATGGCCATTTTACAAAGCTCCTTCGGGATATCGTTTGGTATGCGATTATAACCAAAGGATAAAAAAAACTTGGGTTACCTAACATATAATTTGACTGACTGAAAACAATTAAAATTGGTTAATTTGACTAATAATTCCCATTTTTCATTTATATTTTTATGAAATATATCCTAGATATCTTTACTAGAATGTAAATAATTTTTATCGACACTGATATTTAATAATAAAAATAATAATAGGTAATGTAACATGTTTTTGAAATTATGAAAAATAAACCTTGCGTTTACATGATAACAATTTCAATTTCAGTGGCCCATTTTTTTATGGCCAGCAGTATACCGTATAAAATAAAACATGTTTTTGTTTCGAACTCGGGGTTTGTATTTTAAAATGTATTAGCAAGGTACTGTCTAAAATATAATATTATGTTTCTGTTTCGAAAACGTTGTTTGAATTATACAATTCCCGCATTTATCTAGTGTTGACTAAATTTAGCAACACTGTATAATAAATCGATCAATCAATACATTGAGTTAATACGTTGACTGTTAATAATTATTAACATAAAATAAAATAATGAATCAATTAACGGAATACGCAATAACAACGTACATAATTAATGCTCTAAATTAAATGCGTTCGTTGTAGGAATGAACGATTTTGATTGAATGTATGAAATACTACACATTGAGAAAAATAACACAATTTTTGACACAATGTACGGTCTTTATAACATTGACAATTCTGAGTGGTGGATGAATTAACGTTGTTGCCAGTTTCATGAACAGTGTTTTTAATACCAACAAAATGCCATTATAAAATGCATAATAAAAATGTTGATATTGATAAACTTTTGTACATGAATTCAATAAACATAATACATTCATCAATTACTGAAAATATTGGATTGATAATCATAGTTTCGTTATCCCAATAAAGCTGATAGTTGGACAAATTTTAATTACTACTTTTGTTTGTCTCAGTTATCGTTTTCATGAATATTACGTACCTTTTTGGTTGAGTGCTCGCAACGCAAAAAAAATCAAAAGTTGTTGGGCATTGCTAGTTACTTTCGTCGAATTATTCTAAACTTTTCAATTATAGCCAAACCTTTATATGGACCTACTTAAGAAGGACAGTATAATTAACTGTTTCAAAGACGAAATTCAGTTTTTTGAAAATTTGAAGAAACTTTTGTCAGATGCTCCGACTCTTTCTGTGTATTCAACTAAACTTCCGACTGAACTTCACTGTGATGCGAGCGTTTCAGGTTTTGGTTCCATCCTTTTACTAAACAAATTGACAGAAAATTTTGTCGTATCTTTTATTTTAGTAAAAGAACACTCCTACAGAATCCTAATATCATAGTTTTGAGCTGGAATACCTAAGTGTTGTTTATTCTATTAAAATGTTCTATACTTATTTACATGGTATTCATTTCACAGTCATCACGAATTGTGACAGCTTCTGATTAACACTATATAAACAAATGGGCTATGTTCTTGCAGCAGTATGATTTTATTATTAAGCATAGGCCGGAGCAAAAGATGTCCCATGTTGACGCTGTAAATATATGTAACAGTGTCCTAATGTTGGAATGCAATACGTTCGAACAAATCCTTTCTATTCGTCAAAATTCCGACCCAGTTATTTGTAAGATTCGAGAAGATTTAGAAGTTTGTAAAGACAAAAATTTTGAGTTAAGGGATGGAATTGTCTATACAATATGTGTCCGAGTCGAAGAAAAGTGCTGTGATACGATTGTGTCACAATGATTTAGGTCACCTTGGTCTTATAGAGGTGATAGAACAAATTTTACGGGTTTATTGGTTTCCAAGGAAAAAATTAAGTTCCTTATTGAAAATATCTTAAAATGCATTAAGTTTGCCTTATTCGGGAAAACCTGAAGAATAAACCACCCTTTAATTGTCTGCATATTGATCATTATGGTTCCTTTAAAAAATTAACCGTGGTTTGAAATATATACTCTAGGTGATTTAAGGTTTCGCCAAATTTATTAGACTTTTCCTTTGTAAGAGCACTAAAACTGAAAAAATATAAAGTATTTAAAATCATATTTTAGAGTCTATATCAAATCAAAAAGTATCATTAGTGACCGCGGAACATCTTTCACTTCTCATGACTTTAAATAATTTTTTAAGCCCTAGTTAATTTACCATACCTTAATTGCAGTCAGCATCCCTCGTTCGAACGGTCAGTGTGAAGGTGTACACAGAGTAATTACTCCCATGATTTCGAAATTAGTTGAAGATGTTAGTAAATGGGACCGAACAATGTTCGAATAGAATTTTTAATTAAATATACAATTTGTAGATCAACTGATGATACCGCCAGCAGACTTTTGTTCGGTATTAACCCAAATTATGAAATCCAAGATTCCATCAGAAATGGTTTGGATAATTATTGCGATGAAAATAGAAATTTAAATTATATTTGCAAACGCGCTGTAGAAAAACCAAAATTATAATGAAATTAAGTACAATGAAAAACATAAAGAACATCACCGTTATACTGTTGGTGATAAGCTTATGATTTCGAATGTAGATAGTACATCCAGTATAAATAAAAAACTATTGCCAAAACAGCAGTCTAGCTCCATGATCGTTATTTATTTGCTGATACCGATAATTATCAGTTTGATAGAGCAACTTATTATATATTGGTAAGCTCAGATCATATAAGACTGACCTAAAAATTGAGTTTAGTCGTAACGATTTAGTTTTTAAATTACAAGTAGTCTGCATGCTACGTTAAGATATATTTAGATTGTGTAAAATGTTTGTGCAATGTTAAATATGTCTACATCTAAGATACCAATATTTTTATAAGTCAGTTATTGTTTATTACATAGCAGAAAATTTGTAGTGGTTTGTATATGCATTTATTATCAGTTAGTTTTGTAACATTGCGGTCAAACATATGTTAGGATTGCCCGAACAGTAGGGTGTTGTTTTCTATTTCGCGCCAGAATGTAGTTACTTTTCATTTTATTAGTTTGTGTTATTGTAAATCATTAGACTTTACAAAAGCATATGACAATGTACTACTGTGCAAATTGTGGGAAACCTTTACACAAACAAATATAAACCATAATCTAATTAAAGTACTCCGCAACTTATACAAAGATTTAATGTCACAAATTAAAATAGGAAACAGACTGTTTAGGGCATTTAAGGTTAGTAAAGGACTACGACTAAGATGCTGCTTAAAATAGACATCAAGAAAGCATTACATCATAGAGAAGAAAGTGTACAGAAATGAGAATAGAAATAGACACTCACCTATATACACTAAAATTCGTAGATGATTAGACGGTTATTACAAACGACAACGGCGATCTCGAATAAAGCAATAACATGCATCAATTTATTAATATTATGAAGTAAACGAATGAAAACTAATTATAACATACATAATGTCATAACTAAAAGTAGCCTACTTTACGGAGCAGAAACATGAAGACTGACAGACAAGAACCGAAGGAATGCGGATACTACTAAAATAGATGCATTACAGAAATCGGCAAGAACATAAAGACGAGAAAGAATTCAAAATGGCACTGAAAGTAAAATGTTGTTATTGACAGAGAGAAAACAACTGACTTGGTATGGACATGTTCAACGCATGGCAGAAGTTACACTCTCAAAAAAAATAATGCATTGGGTACCAAGACAACGATCGATTATCGAGTAAAGAAAGAAAACGGTCCAGTATTATTGTAGGAATTTGTTTAAGCAAAACATGATTTAATATAATAGAACCGCATTAAAAGACAAAAATGTATTGACAGAAGAGTATGAACTAAAATGGAAATAATTTATGCTCGACATAAAAACAAACTATGTAAGTTCTCAAATAATACGTTTTGTGTCTATTATTAACAGTACTGGTTGCCGTTACTGTAAACGTCAACATATAACATTTGAACTAGAAATCGAACGTTGGACTGATGGTTTTTATAGAAAACACTAATAATTATAAATTCTGTACTTCTTAAGATACAATTAGTGGCTAATGTTCTATAACTGTTTATTGTTTAATATGGCTAATAAAGTACTTTTTATTATACCTGTACCTAATGATTTATGCACTTATTGAAGAGGATAATAGACCATTTATTCAATATGTGATGATTTTTAAAAATGAAAACGTTTTACAAAGCAGATGCAATTTTATAGATCAAATTTACGCGAAAATCAAAGTGTTTTCCGATAGGGTTTTTAAAAGAACGTTTAGGTATTCAAAATAATTACTAATTAATCGTTTAGAATCTTATTTAGTTGGTATCTATCTATCCTTAGTTACCTCAAGGTAATAATACACAATTTAATAAAAGTTTTTACGACTGACAAAATTAATAATCTTTTAGGTATTAGCGACTCTAAATTTTTTGAAACAAGACTCATATCTACATGTTCTAAGGCGGTCATCAGTAATTGCCTTAAGCCAGTGATTAGTCGAGCCATATATAGTATGTTTTGATTAATTACAATTTAATGTTGGAATAGAACAGTTCAAGACATGAAAAAAACAAAACAAGGGTAATTCAAAACTTATAAAAAAAGAACAAATGCACGTGTTTCTTACAGTTTTTGGCATAAATTTGGCTTTTGCGGTGCACTTGGTTGTATCGATGGCACTCACGTAAAGATAGTTGCTTCACAAGGGACTAATCATAAACATCGCTCTTACCTTTCTACAAACCGTAAAAGCTATCACAGTATAGAAACGTTCTCAAAGTTAATGTCAACTCCGAGACAATGACCAAAATATGTTGAACATTCTAGACACACAAAAATATATCAAAACTATTCAAAGGAAGATGAGGTCAGTTTTTCAAATTGAATCGCAATAAGACTTTGTCGGTTTAAATAAATTGAGCGATTAACGCGTGTTCTAAAATAAATATAACGGCGTGTAAAAGTGTACGTGCTTTTAATACAAGGAAATACTTGTTTAGATGAACAGAAATTATCCGCGGACATTATTTTTCGAGTGTTAGTAATATATAAATTAATGTAAGTTTTTTTCTTAAATTTTATTAGATTTAATTAGTTACGTTTACTTCTAATTGTGTAAATATTTAATTTGTTTAATAAATTAATTGAAAAAACGTAACACTGGTGACACAAAGTGTGAGGTAATTGCAACCCATTGATAAACCGTTGATATCGTGTAAATAAACAACAGTTTAGTTCACGTTTTGCGTGTGTTTGTAATTAGCGTAATTACAGTTGTTCTAATTCGTTAAACTACTGTATTCAATAAAAAAGAATCGGATTTTATTAAAATTTAGTGCTATTAAACTCTTTATTCGAGTTACAATTTATACCGCTAACGCGTTATCAAGTGAAAATAAATGCGAAACTATTTCAACTTTTCGAAACAATAAAAAATTGCCAAGAATCGATAAATAAAAATATGGAAATAAATACTAGAAAAATTAAAGAAAAATTTTGAGAAAACTCTCAGAAAATTGAAGAATTATTTAAAAATACCCAAAAAATAAAAGAAACATTTATAGAAAATTCTAGAAGTTTAAAAGAAAAAATACAAACAAACAGAAAACTAGATTACAAATGTTAAATTTAAGAAAAGAAATATGCGAAGTTAGATAACAAAATAGAAGCAATAGAGGACAAATTAGAAGACATAATTATTATGATGAAAGAGTTATTAATAGATCATCGGGAAGAAACCACTCACAAGTTTAAAGTTGTACCTCCAAGTTTTGATGCTAAAGTTTCATGGTCAACCTATCACAAACAGTTTGAAGCCGTTTATAGCTAATGGTTAGAGCAACAAGCAGAGCGACGTTTTTAATATTGGCTTTACGTGGAGAAGCGTTGGGAATTTTGCATATTGTTTCTGATCACCTGCAAAGAATTTACGAACGTCGTGTATTACGCAACAAGTAGCTCGGGGAAGAAAAGTGACTTGCTGGATCTGCGGGGAAGTGGGTTACGTACGACGACGCTGTACAAAAATCAGAAAAAGACCAAAAGCGCGTCTGAAAAACTAGAACAGGTTGACCGAGTAAGGCGAAAGTTGACCTCAAAAAGCCATGCTCCGGAAGTTACCATTCAAATGGCATTGCCTATGAAGCGATTAGACAGTATTTATCTCAATGGCAAGACATCACCAGTAACAGTATGACTTTGAACGGCAACGAGCAAAAAAATACTTACTTACGGACAAATACAAGTGACCATTGGTTTAAGAAATGGAGTACTTGACCATCAAATACTGGTAGCAGAAATTACTAAAAAGTTATTCTAGAAATGAACGTTATAAAGAAGTATGGGTTCCATTTGGATATGAAGAACAAGGACTGAAAGTGTGGTGATGGCACGCTTAGATGGTTACATTTGCTTATTGGACCAATAGAGAGCGGTTTATTTGAAAATAGATTACTCGTTGGAAATATTAGTACGGATGAAAAGCAGGTTATGACAGTAAGAATTTTGACTACTCAGATCCAGTAACGTTGGAAAAAAGACCGTGTTAGGCCAATGCAAGCAAGTTTACCAAATTGTAAGATGCGTGAATTGTAATAAAAGTAGGTCGCCAAGAAATTACTCACAACATTTATTGGACATTCTTACCTCCAAATACCAAAACCTCAGCCAAGACTAGCTAGCTAAACTTAAAGTGTTGATCCAACAGTATCAATATGTGTTTGCGTTGGAGCTGAATTAAGCATAAAATTAATACCGGAGACGTTTACACAATAATACATCCACGGTAACTTCCTTTGGCGAAAAGAGAAAAATCCGACCAAATAATTATGGATATGGAGAGAAAACCTTCAAATAGACTATAGGCGTCCCTAGTGGTACTCAAAAAGAAGAAAGATGGATCAACGAGGTTTTGCATAGACTACAGACAACTTAACGACGTGGCCAAAAAGGAAAGGTATCTTTTACCAAGAATTGACTATACGTTATACACCTTTTCATAATCCCAGTGGTTTTCCATGTTGGATTTAAAGAGTGGTTACTGGCAGATCGAATTAGAATCCAAAGATCATGAAAAAATAACTTTTACAATTAGAACTGATTTGTAGCAGTTCGCTGTGATGCCCTTTGGCCTGTGTAATGCTCCTGTAACGTTCTAGACACAGATAGTAAACTAGGGTCAGTTTTTCAAATAGCAAGTATACTTTGTCACTTTAAATAAATTAAGTGTTTAACGCGTATGCAAAGATAAATATAACGGCGTGTAAATATACGTGCTTTTAATATAAACAAATATTGGTTTAGATAAACAGAAGCTATTCGCGGACATTATTTTTCGATTGATAGTAATATGTAAATTTATGTGTTTTTCTTAAATATCTGTTTAATTAGTTACGTTTACGTTTAAATTAATTTTAAAATTCGTAACAGTATAAATGTTATGTTAGTAAGAAAAATGTTAACCAAAAATTTAAAAAATAAAGCTGGCAATAAGTTTTTCATAGTTGATGCTAAGAAGTAGTCCTATTCTAACTTTTTATTGTCCACCAATGCGGATTGGAGGCCAATATTTTTTTGGTTGACCTAGTTTTATTTCGTATCCTCTAACTTGTATCATCTAAACTGTAATATCTTAGATACTGATATTGATTCTTCATGTGTCTGATAGTCACTAAGTTAAATAATATATTAAATTACAGTCATATTTTAAAATTGATTTAATATCTATTTTAGCAGTTTATTAATTTATTAGTTACTTTAGAACGCTAAATGAAACAACAGTATAACAAAAAACTAATAGATAAAGTAATAAAATTTCGCACGCAGGGTTATTTTAAATGTAGTAACATTTATTTATTTGTTTTTTTATAGTATATTTAATTAGAATGCTACGACCATACTCTGATACTGTACTTACTAATTGTAAAACACTCTGAAATACTTGAATTATTAAAAAATAATCACGATTAATAAACACTAATTTTCCAAGTAAAAATCATAAAGATCTTAGTGTTTTATTTAATATCGACTACACAAATACCAAAATAAACTAAACGCAAGTTTTTGTATAAAATTAAAATGTCTAAATGTCTATAAAGATAGAAACATTAAAAACTGATTTTATACCCTCTAAAACCGCGTATAAACATTGTAAAGTAAACGATGTCAATCCAAATGTGAAAATGCCACCAGAGTGAATCACTGAATAGCTGTTTCGCCCTTTTGGAGCTCTTCAGCAGTGGAAGAACAGTTTACTGTGCTTCTACAAATGCATTGACAGACCTACAGCTATTTATATTCATAAATTAAGTTAGTAACATGAATGAAATTCAATAGCATAGCCAACTCATAGTATAAATTTATTATGTATTAATAATAGTGTGTAAATGGCTATAAAGATGTAAACGTTGACAGCTGATTTTATACTCTTGTAATTCAAATAAGTTTTGAATAAACCGTGGGCTAAAACCACAAAATATAAACATTGTAAGACTATTAGTGCCAATGCAAATGTGAAAATGCTTTCAGAGTAAATCACTAAGCGGCCGTTTCCATTTTTATAACCATTTACATACTATTAATCATAGATAGCAATTTTATACGATGATATGGCTCTGCCATCAAACTTCACTCATAAGATAATATCGTCAAAAAAAAGTTTATGAAATACTAAAAAAAAACTAAATTATAAATTGAAAAATTAAAAATGTTTTTGTTTAAACATATAAATAATAAAACTTTGACAAATTTGTGTAATCTATATATATATTAAAATTATTCAAAATATAAGTATTGTACTAAACTATATAAGCCTATTCTGTAAGCTAACTATTACTAGCAAATGGTAAACGTATGGACTATATTATCGAACAGTGTCTTAAACTTTAAAATTTACAAAAAACTATTTTTTTTAAATATCGTTTGCAGTAAAACTACAAACGTTGTGTCGAATTATACAGCCTTTAGCAACGTAGTTAAAATTATAAATTACAGCATCTAAAATAGCTTTCCATCGAATATTAAAAAGTAACTGTTTTAATGTAATTATACGATTACAAAGATTACGATACATCCATAGTATTATTACTTATAAATGTTGTAACAGTAAAAAGCAACAGAAATAGTTTAAGGACATGACCAGTATTGTTCTATAATTTTTTATATTTATATTAATATTATCACTTGCAAAACTTTCTAATTTGCAACAATGACTGCTGCTGAATTAAAAAAATTACTTGTTAATAACATAAAATATTTTAATTTGTTTAAAACATAATTATTTGGACGACAGGGTAATTATAAATTATAACAAAATATTAATCAATGATAATTACCATACGTAATTATTACGTGTGTAATTTCAATTCGTTTTAGTTAATTATAAATGTTGAAATAAATTATTTTTTAACATACATATAAATCTTCAATAAATAATATTTATTAATTAAACCACTTTTTAAATTTAGTTTGAATACTTTGTACTGTTAAGAAGTATTTCAATATGTTTTTCTACAAAATATAGTAATATTAATTCATTAGTTTACAAGTTTTATCAATTTAACAACTTAAAAAACATAATTTTTTGTATTATTTTTTTTAGGCACTTGCACTTTTATAATTATTTTAGAAAAAATAATAACAGAAATATTTGGAAAGATTTAATTACGTACCTTAATAAACTTGTACTCTATTTTTGTTAAAACGTAAACCGTCTCAACACTGCTAAAGTCTTTGTTTAATATAATACATTATTCTAATTTGACTAAAACATTTTTGTACTCAAATATTTTATAGTTTTTGATTATCACAAAAAAAAAATATTTAAAATACAGCGATAATATATATATGTTAGTTATTAATCATTTCAAATAATAATTTACCGTTAATGAATATGACAAATATTTTTATTCTTGATTAATAAATAAACTTTAGTTTAACTGTTGTAAGTTGTATTTTACTTTTTAATAATTTTAAACAGTAACCAAACTTGCCTGTTTATTCAGATAATAGTCTTATAAAATATTGATTGATGTATATTTGTTTATTCGTTTTTATAGATGTTTTTGTTAGTCTTTCTTTATGCAGCTGTTATAAATTGCTACTTTTTCTAATATAAATAAATTATTTTAGTTAAAATTCTTTAAATTATTTTTAGCTTTTGACTAAAACGAATACTTATAAACATTACACTCGATTCTATAATAAATGTTTTTTTGATATACTTAGTACAAATTTCTTACAAATTAATTGTGCAAGTTGTGATTCTCTTTAAAATTACGTCATACTATAAACCATTCGTTTTTTATTAGATGTATATAATTAGCATAGAATTTAGTCTTCTAATTCAACTCACATTTTATTTTGTTTTTGTCTGGTTCTACCCTTTGAAAATAACAAAATGTTTTTTTTATTAGCAATAACCTTAAAAATTATTTTTTATAAAATTTATGCATTCTAATACTAGTTATAATAACAACACGTTACTTTTTTATTGTTAACTATTAATCAAACATAATGGTACACAAGTAACATTTTATTTATGATGACATCTATAATTAAAGTATTCCTTTAGTCTTATAATTTGTTTTAAATACATTTTTTTTAATTTGAACAAATTAGTTTTTCCAATGAGCAGTTGAAAACGATATGGTACACGTATGATGTGTATTAATTGCAAATGATGTAGTTACCTTAACAAAAATAATTAAAACCAAAACTACTTTACACTTCTCAATATAATGTAAACTTGTTTAAATATGTCGTAATAGACTAGAAAATATGAATAAAACCGGTAAACTAAAAATGCATCAATTTAATTATTAAAAAGTTGTAAATTGCGTACAACATTAAGTGTCAATTGTTAATGATACACATAACTTATTAGCAAATCTTTTAACTACTGTATAGAATTTTGCGCAATTGTGTTTGATTTTGAATTTTGTTTTATGTTTTTACTATTATGTATGTATTTTTGTTTACTGTTTCCTTTTTAAAAGTAAATTGTGTGGAAAGAGTTAACTTTAAATTATATGTATATGCTAGTAGCAATATAAGTTCGGCAATTTGTAACAAATTAAATGAAAAAGATCATTAATTTAAGAAACATAAAATAATTAATGTTAAAAATTTGTTAACTATTATTGTCAGACTCCTAATTATGATTGACGATGTGTTATTTCTTTGACCTTTTTCTTAAATCAACTTTTTTCATCAATTACTGTTAATGTTAACGTTCTTTATACAATATCATTTACCAAATCAATACTCGATTCATTAGAAAGTTACAATAGAACGTGATTTAAGATAATTAATTTAAAAACACCTAAAAATGTATCCAAACAATAAAACAATTTTTTATATTTACGCACATGGTTAACCTACTTGTTTAACTGCGTCAGTTAAATAATAATACAAAACACAGTTTGTCTAAATAATTTTTTTTTAAATTTTTTAAATTCTACGAACAGAAACGAAACTTGTAATGTACAATATCTTGCAGTATAGCTTTTTAATTTTAATTTTGATCAATGTTTGTAATGTTTAGGGATGCAACTAATAATTGTAAACGAAAATATTACAACTTACATTATATAACTACAAAACCTAGAAAAATAAACACATTTACCTTAAAATAGTTATTTTATGGTATATTCAAATTATTTACGAGCAGTTTTGTAGAGAAATAATATTATGTTTTTACTGTACAATAATATTTATATTTTTATATTAATAAGATAACGTTTATATTAGAAATTATAAAAAATTTTTAAGATTCAGTTGGCAGTTTTAACAAAATTATGGCATGTTATATAGCTGATAACTTATAATTTTTATAGAAGAAAGTTTCATTTGTAATAATGTAACGAAAGCTCAGCTTTTGTGATAACGACAACACGGAAATTATCTATAATGAAAAATTGTATTGTTTTAATTTTTCCTTTATTTTGAAAACTAAACTATACATTAAACAAAGAATAATTTGACATCGTTTTTCACAATACAACAGAGCTAATTATTTGTTATGTTTATGACAAAACGTTTTATTTTAATACATGTGAAGAAAATATAGTATGTCAGTTGAGCTCAAACGCCGTTTTGTATTTTGTTTACATTTTTGGACTCCAGCTAACGCTTTTATAATATAAGATTATACAAAATTGCTATGATTTTCAAGTAGTTCAACTGTAAAGAAAGACTTACAACCCAAGCAATTTTACTTGATTCGCTGTTTTAGAAACACAAAACTATAGTACAAAGAGTACTTCATCCTATATTCGTACACAAATAACTACAACAGCGCAATAGTTTTACTACGATATGAATTATACATGTCAAATTTGACATTAAGTTTAACAGAACGGTTCGCCTCCTGGTAATGATTATATTCTAAGTTGATGAAATTAATGATCCCTTCTCTTAGATGGTTAGACAGAAGCAACTACTTCAGTTTTTGTGCGACGTTTCTTGTTCAGGATGAACACTATATCAGGCTCGCTCCGTTATTGTAAGAGACAATCATTTTTTAATTATTATATAAACATAAATACGAAAATGTATAATTACATAACTAACAAACGTCACCGTACTTTAAAAATTTGTATACATTTTGAATTAACTAACATTATTATATATAAAAGATTATGAAATTCAATAAAACATTTTTTCTTTTATATTTTTTGGTAACTAACCAATAAAATAATTATAATAAATTCACAAACAAGGTATACCTCTTTAAACTATTCTCAGTACTATCCAATATTCTGCCAACAAATTAGACAAGTTTTTATCTAACATTCTTCATTTCTAACTTTCAATTTGTAGAAGTTTTAAAAAAATGTAAATTTAAAAAAAAAGTGTACTTACAAGTTTTGTAATTAATTGTGTACGATTCCAAAACTTTAGAAAGTTTTACATTTACTGGCTATTTTTATTTTCTCTTAAATTTAAAATGAAATAAAAATATTATATAAAACCAGAAAAAAAAATAAAAAATGATGAACCCGTCAAGACGCTACATCAAAAAATATATATATATATAACGTTTAATACTCTCGTACAAGAAGCACGGTGAAATTTCAAATTTCTCGATACTGGTTTAATTACTCGTTGTAGGAATTTAAAATATTTGTATTTTACAGGTAGTATATGTAGTACTTTAGATAGAAAGTTTGCATAGTTAGTAAGCCGAGGTGTATACAAAAATCCCTTGCTTTCATTAAACGTGCTCATTTCTCCATTTATAATTACTGTGAAATTTAGGAAGTCGAAAATTAGCTACAAAATTATAGAAATTAACTTTAAATTATAAAAATAGGTAAACTTCTCAGCTGCTCAATTGCGAAGAATTTGTATTGTTAACTAAAGATCATAAAGTAAAACTACTTTGAACTTCGTAGATTTTAAAAGCTTTTCAGAAAGACATCCAATTGTTAAAATGGACGCTTCAAACTTAAAAGTTTAAAAATTGACGTAGATGTTCCAAAAATGTATCTTTTCGGATGTCCTTATTGAGTAGCACACGCATAATAAGTGATACCTGTAATACCAATAAAATAAAATATTTAGATTTTGAAGACAATTATCAACTTATGTAGCAAAAATAGTTCAGTAAACTAGAAACAAAATTTTAAGATGAAACAAAATATGTTACTTAACAGTCATAATAATTTGTATTTTTCTTTTAGGTAATTGTGAAGTTAAAACTTAACAACGCCAATGACCGGAAAAGAAAAATTAATTTATATTTGTGGCATAGGAATGACACAGTGCGAGTTATATTTAGTATTACTAAAACGGTATTTTAAAACAATAAATGTTTTAATGAAAATATCGCAACTTTTGTAGTTTACAAGTATGTGACTTGACTTGAACGCATAATATTACGATTCTTTGACTTAAAAACTGTTTATGTTTGATTAACAGTTAATTTAATTCAATGTAAATTAACTGAAACATACACTGACAAAACTTTGATTAAGTTATAGAGAGTATACTTATTATACTTTAATTTTTTATTTGATCAAGTATGAGTCATTACACATCTCTTGTAATTACGACTATAAAGCGTAATCGCAATAAAAAGTAAATAAATTAGACCGTAGGAATTTAGATTTTGTTTGTAATGCAGATTAATTTGCGCGCTACAATACAAATTCTATTTAAAAAAAAAACAAGAACAAGATGGTTGGTTCCAAAACAAGCAAATTTTCTGCAATTTGAAAATATTAAAAAGAAATAAGCCATACTAATTTTATCATATTTAATTTATTGTAATTTTATTATTTTATCAAACTATATTAAATAATAGCGCAAAAGATTACATATTAATCTCAAGTTTTTGTATAAAACAAATCATTTCAACGCATTGCAAATTATTGTTTTTACGAATTATCTTAAAACAAACATGTTCTGAAGATTTCCCTTAGCTATTTCTATCGTAGATTCGTCTTATAACAATTTCTTGATTTACAAAGTAGTGTACTTAAGTTTATAATTGTCTGAGAAAGTTTTCGGTTTTTTGCATTAAGTACCGTTACGTTTAACGAGTGTTTAAAGAATTACTTTTTATTTATTTAGAAACGTATTTATATACGCAAGTATATAATAGAACTTAGTAAGTTAACCATGCTCTTCAAGATTTTAGTAAAAAGAAAACATTGTAGATTCAAATACTATACTATGTGTTTCTTTTCATTAATGCAAATTATCAAGAATAGGTAGGCAAAATTTACTGTTACTTGAACTTGGCAAATAAGAAATGTCTTTAGTAAAGCAAATGCATCGCAATGGTAAATATTTTAAAAATGCGTATTGTGAATTGCATTATTAATGAATACATTTGGTATTTATGTATTCGTGATTGATAATTAACTCTTCTACATTTTTCTAATTATGTTAGTAATTTTATTTACACTACTATTGCTTATATGTTTAAAACAAACATTCAAACAATATTCTTAAAGTATTAATAGTTATCAGTCGTTTTATAATAGCATGTCATAATATTATCCCTTTTTAATTTTTCAGATTCCTTTTTCCTTTATACTCTACAGTAATTACTGTGTACTTGTACTGTGTATCTGTATAATAGTTAATATAATTTAGTTAAGGACATTGCATGTTTTGCAAGTAATCTGATTTTTTTAATTGGTAAACGTTTAGATTACTAGAATAATCAAAGCTACCAATTTAAAAAAAAAGGTTTTAGTTTTCTAATTATTTTTTTTTAATTAATTGTTTCAATTAGGTTTCCAATACAACTTGAAATCCTTACTATTGCAAACGGTTTTTATTGTACAGTGTAATTACTTGCTTTCTCGTTACCCTCCTTGCTAACATGACCGATTACTCATACAGGATGCATAATACTTTAATTTTATTAGCTATAAGATCTTTTGCGCAACTGTTTCTAACAATGCAAAAAAGTACTTAAATCTGTCCAATCAGAATGTTTACTTTTCATACAGATTTTTAATTCTGTATATACCAAGCGATTCACTAGTAAACATATGGCATAATACAAGAGTAAAATTAGAACATAATAATTGTTACATGTGCTTATTAATAAATTTCCATATTTTATAGTTTAACGAAAACTCCTAGTAGCGTACGGTAAGCGAATGCGACCCTAGCGGTTTTATCCGTTCAATTGTAAATACTTTCCTTTTATTTAATTTCACACCGTCGTTTTACTATTACCCTTTTAGCGATTGGGATGGTTGTTGAATGAAGAATCTTTTTACTAAAGTATTTAATTTGTTGTGTTTGTTACAAAATCGTTTGCAGGTATGACAATCGCCGCCATTAGTCTTTTTTCTAATTTAAAATAATTTCAGTAAGTTAACGGAATTTCGAAGGTTTTTTTTGTTCTCATAGTTACGGAGGGTCAATATCCCATTGAAATGATATTTAAAAGTTGTTGAACCAATTAGATACCGATGCAACCAAACTTGAGTTAATGCCAGTGGCGGCTGGTCTATTAAAGCGAACCTTCCAGACGTTCATTAAAACAAAAAACGATAAAAATTAAAAATGAATTTAACTTATAATATTTGAACATGTTTATAGGATATAGGTATCATCTCCTTTTTATTACTATAAAACATTAATTTAACATGGTCGTCATTCAAAGCAACGTATATTAAATAAGTATTTCTTTAGGATGAGTGAAATACAATGGCATAGCCATCTCATAGTATAAATTTACTATGCATAAATAATAGTAAGTAAATGGCTATAGAATTAGAAACGTTAAAAGCTGATTTTATACGCAACGTAGAAACATTGTAAACATTACTTTACTTACTGTATTTTTTTATGTTCGGGATACAATGGAACCCATGATTTTTATATGCAGTTTTAACGTGCAAAACGACTCACGCATTTGTAGCTCGCAATGGTTACAATCGTGGTTTCAATCTTTGAATTCAGTAATTATGAAGCAGTAGAATTTGTATGACGTGTTTTAAGTGAAACGGTATAGGTATTTGTCGTACGTAAGTTTGAAAAATGCAAAAAAGTACTGTACAATTTTTTTAAATAAATTTGTAAGGCTGTCGTTAAAAGAAAAGATCGGTTACAGTGTAGATTACAAAATAACACTGTTTTCTGTTGCAACAGTACATTTCCCCCTGAATCTGATAATAATACTTATGTGTCCAATGTAATTTAAATGCACCTGTTTTGTCGCAAAAATATAAATATGGCACAGTTTCACTGGAAACATGTTTATTCTTTGCGGAGAGGGGACATTTAATTTCCAACACAGCATCTTCTCTAACAAAGCCATCGGGCGAACTGCCTAAAAAATGTTTTTTACTGCTCACAAACAGTCCACACCTCTTCACTTGCAAACCTGTTTGTTGACAAAAATGTTGAATTGCTTCATCTTCATATGTTAGTCCATGTTGCACTGCCTCCACTGTATCTAAAACTGGTGGAGATAAGAAGCTGTCACACAATTTTCGTTTAAATTCACGTGTTGTCAGACGGTTACTTATAAATTTGGCGGTTATACACCTCGTTTGGTCATGCTGCCAAGTTTAGTTTACTGTATTGAATCACTACAGAATATTTTAGTTTTGTCTTGTTAGAGTTAATTTTATTTCTTTAGTCCTGATATCGTTTCAAAGTTCACAAGTAGCTAAATAAATACCAAGCACATCAACGACAGTTTATGCGAACAAACACCGTGACAAGTAACTTTTAAACCCCCCAAAACAGAATTTCTACGTCCGCAAACGGCTGTTTTGTTATAATAAACGCCAAACACACCGATAATTTATACGAACAAACGCAGACTTTACTGTACCAATTAATTCTCAAACTTTTTGGAATATAAATCCGACATCCAGAAACTGCTGTTTTAGCCTCAAAGAGACATCAAAAGCATTACCGACAGTTTATACGAACAAACGCAAATTTACTTGTGCTAATTAATTATTAAACCTTGCTATTGTTTGCTTCGAATAGACACAGGAGAAAAGACCGAGATTCTATCTATTTAATTTCAAGTAATCGTCGAAAGTTCAAGTGTAAAAAAAGAAACTTAACACGTAGAGTGTAACTCAAGTTTTCGTAAAGTTCATAATTTTTAATTAGTAATTCTTTTATCTTCATTCCACCGTCAAACTAAACGCAGTTGCAAGTTAATTGAAATACTTTCAATATGATTTTTTTACGGATACACTTGTATTACGTCAAATCTTAATCCAAAATTTACCGGTGAAGGCACACGACATTTCATTTTACATTATCTAAACCATCAACATACCTAAGGTTTCTGTAATCATTCGCATAGTTCTTAAAAATCCCGTGTACTTACCATCATAACTTTAATCTACTTTGGCGGATTTAACATCGTCATTCTGAACCGCAACCATTAACGTAAGTAAGATTAGAAATACCGTCCAGATACGCAAGCGCTATCTGTGAAGTTTTAACTATACCGGAATTATAATACACAGTGTTGTATAACTTTATTTTAAATATGTTTAGTTTACTAAAAGCGACCGACACAGTTACCAAGATCAAAGAAAGCTTGCAACACTAACAGACGCCAAATGTAAGAGGTAAACCATACGTTGTTCTTATTACATTTTTGAAACATCAAGTCTTGTTATCGAGAATTTTATTACATGTCATTATTTCAGTGGTGTGTAGTTGTTAATCCTTGATTGATTTATTTTAATTTATTGAAACTTGTCTATGTAAAAAATCTACAACCAATTTAATATGTTATCAAGTTGTTTTTCTTTGCTCTTTTACTTAATTTCTTCGACAGCGGGTTCATATGTACCCTTGGTGTCTTCAAGCCAAAGATTCTACAAGTAAGAGTGGCGCCCGATTTATTGTATTTTGTAGTATTATTTTTAACCACACTCACTCGCCGACATCTCAGCTAACCGTAGTGTCGTCGTTGTTACTAGCAGCACCGACTGAAAAAAGGGTGGTAACATAATTTTTGCACCAACTTTTTCCAATATGTTTTTGTAAATACTAAACTTTTGTAAAATTATAATAAAATGATGTTATTTGCTTCTTATGTAAGAAAATAAAAAAATGCGTTGAACGCTCACGATGAAGGTCAAAAATCGGAATTAATAAATTAAAAATTCGTGCAAGTCTAAGTAAATCTTAAAAACGTTAATTTATTTAAAATGCAAACAAACCAACAAACAATTGTATTAAACTAATTACGTATTTATATATTTAAAAAAAAGTTTATGATTTGATATAAAACAGTAATCATGGAGACTTTAATACAACGGCAAATGCAAAAATAGGTTAGAAAAAATGTAGCGACAAATGTTTGTAGAACAGCTAATAGCAACATTTCGACATAAACCGACTAGAGCGCCACAGTTTACAAGATTATGAAAGATGATAAAATATATTTCTGTGATAACTTAGTTATATGATGTTTGTATGTGCAGATGTTTGCTGTTTGTAATTTATTGTAGTTCTACACTAACTGTAAATGTGTTTGTTGATTTATTTATTTAATTTTACAATTGTGACCAGTTCAATCAGACAGCTTATATTGAATCCGTTTTTTATGCAAGAGTATACCTAAATAAGTTAATTATAGTTAGTCATAATATCGTTTAATGTGTACTCACTGCCATGTTAAATCTAATGTACATATTTCTTTTTGTCTGTGCAATAAAATAGTGACCATGATGAAGTGCGCACAATAGCGTTACGAAACGTCGTCTTTTAAAAAAGCAAACCAAGTTGTGAGTTTTTGCCTCTTCTACCTGACGGTTCAATACAACAGTCAGTAACTATTATTAGAAGAAAAAAGTTACCAATCATGAAGCACCGTTAGTAAAGCTTTGTTTAGGCCCATAAAAAATTATTGCGTGCTTATAAAATGTATAAAATATGTTTACAAATATGAATGTATTAACGTAAATTTTTATTAAGAACGAACCACTCTGTATTGAAATGGCTACTGCCATTATTTGTTGCCCGAAAGTGGAAAGATACATTAAAAACCAGCGTCATTTTTACTTTTTATTATTATTTGTCTAAAATGCAATATGGTAAAAAATTTACTTATAATTTTTAACAAGTTTAACAAAAACAAACTATACATTTACATTTTAAACAACAATAAAACATAAATTTAATATAAAATAATAAAAAAATTAATTTATGAAGATATCAGTAAACCAAAAATGATTATGATTTAAAATCGAGTTCAGAAAGCAAACTTTACTTACTAGTTTTTCTGACATCTATTTAAAATTTGATTCACGTAAACTAAATCTAAAAAGTTTACATAGTTTTCATGGTACTATATTAATATACAGAGTGTTCAAAAAATATTGAAAAACGTTAAAATTTAGCACGCAGTTGTTTTAGTAATTTTAAAATGGGAGTATTGTACTAACTAAGTTGTCAGTTAAGTTAACAGCGTAGTAGCACAGTCGTTAGTTATTTTCAGTTTTTTGTTTTATTTGTGATTGAGATCTAATAAATTTGTGATTAAATTGATAATTGAGTACATGCACTACACCAGATAATGTTATTATATCTAATTGCATTTGTGTAGCAATTATTTGTATTTGATTTTTTTTTAATTTTAGAACTATAGAATGCTTGATTCGAAGGTTCATGTAGCGAAACGATGGAAGGCTGAAATGAAACAAAGCTGGAACTTGCGGTGGTGTCCAATTTCATTTTTTTTATTTTTCGGATGCAGTGTTTGTTATTATTAAATAAGATATTCCTTATGATTCGTTTTATGTTTTAAAAATATAATAAGTCTTAATTTCACTCAACTATGTTAAAAAATAATTATAGTAGTAGCCTTGTACGCTGAAAAAACGGTACAATATAGATAAAATTTGCACATCAACATACTTATAAAGCACAAAATTTATTACAAAAAAGTCCGCAAAAAGCTATGATTATATCTAATAGTTTAAGAATTAGAGAATTTTAAAGTAATGTGAGACATTTTTGTGCAACTTTGCACACTTGTATCTTCTAAACTATTGAAGGTATACCCTTTCACGGACTTTTTTATAGTACATTTTGTCTTCTATAATAATATTTATGTGCAAGTTTTCTCTATCTTGCACCGTTCTAGTGTAATAGTTTAATGGTTATTTTCGTTGTGTTTACTTTATTGCTTGGAAACATAATTCCCTTGTACGTAAATTTCAAATCTGTGAACCAGAAGTAAACACATGTGTCCAAAAAAGAAACATTCTTATCTGTGAAGCAAAACAAGGGTCACAGGTTAATCTACTAGCAAAAAATCACCATAGTTTGCAAGTGTTGTTGCATAATCTTAAAAACTGTTGAACTGTGAACCGCTATAAAACTGGGGTAAAATCTAGTAATCATTTTGTTCTGTTGTTTTTTTTAAACGCGCGTCAACTAATTAGACTGTGGTGAAACAATTGCAAGGGGTTACGCGATATAAATTGTTTATTTGATTATTGAATAATTTATTTAATCCGACCGTATTCAAAGTCTTGCTAAATTTCTAAAAGTTCCACTTTAGCTGTAAAATTGATTGTGTCTAGAAGAAATTTTACATCTATCCGAATGGTCTCGACCGTATCTAAGCCAGCAGAAAATGACAGTCAATGAACGTGAATTTTTCGACCTTTTTTCGCATAAATGCATGTCTTGAAAATATTTTGTGTCAATGTTCCATGTTTTGAGATTTTGTTACTTGCTTTGTGTTTCTTACCGTTTATCGCTTGGAAAAGAGAACCTAAGCGTTACCAACACAACCCAAATATTTCCTAATAATTGTTGCCCAAACGAAGCTTAGATTTGAAAAATTAAACAAGTACGGTCATTTAAGACAAATAAGCTTTACAGCCAATATATCGCGTATTAATGTTGTTGTCAACAATGGACTACTGGTGGAATAAATAGAGTCGCGAATTTATGACAGTTTATTAAGCATTTTGTTAACGATCTAAAAAGATTAGATTAAAATACTCATTTTTGTGCTTCTCTAGAAAATTTTTCTATAAAGGATGTACCCTCCAGTTTGCAGTCATTTCGCACAAAACTATTACATTCTACTAAAACTATAAATGGGAAACAACAGCCGGGAGTGTTTGGATTTAGAGTTTTTAATACTAATTGTGACGCCGCGCCGGCCCATTTACATGCCATAATGTTTTTTCAAGTGTATGGATTTAAGATAACGCGATTGGGTTTCTCCTTAGATATGTCACTGAAAGCTATGTTTTATCAGCGCGTAGGAATTCTTGATAATGAACGGTCTCGCTCATCATTTGTTATCATAAAAAATTCTACATAAATGTCATTGGTGTTGTTGATTCATCATCTTCCAATGATGAAGAGGTTATGGGAAGCAATTCTCAGGCATTTTATGGACAAATACAAACAATTGGTGAATTATCATGCAGCTTTATTCTCGTTTAATATGCACCTAGAATATTAGTTATTTGAATTTTTTTATTATTTGTGTATGCATTCTTATTTTTAAAAATTGTAATAAATCTTGTTCATTATATTACGTATGTAATATTGTGTTTGTTTTCAACACATTCCCATAGTTGCAAGATTTGCGATATCTGTGAATTTTTTATTATAATAATATTTAAGTAAGATATTAGTTATTTACAATTAAAAAAATAAGTAATGATACACATGCATTTTTTGTTAAAAGATTAAAATACAACAAACTTTGCGGTAACGTTGCATTGTAAGAACACTAAATGTGAGTGTTATTTGACAAGTGGTATGTAACACAAACAATCATTAATTTATCTTTAAAATTTCGCCTCATTGACTACACCAAATAACCGCCAATTTTTGAAATGCGATACACTATAAAAACCTGTATGAATGCTACACTTTAGTTATTCAGTACTAATTATTAATCGGTTAGGTTTTATTTAATCATGCAGTATTACATTTTTTGTTTCTATTTTATTCTAAGCAAAACTTGCTGAAAGTTGCAATATTTAAATGCTAATAATTTGCAAAATGATATTTACCAAAACGCTACCCCAACTTTTAACATACAAATAAATTCAACATTCAAAATTGAGTACCGAGTTGTTAAAAATACTCATTATTTTTTGTTCACTTAGTTAAGATTCGGGTAATTAATACACCGTAAATTCCAATTTTAATATATGAATTGTCAGGATTTCATATCAATTTAATGTAAACAATACGTAACTGACAATATTTTTTTTTACGTTGTGGCAATAAATGTTTAATCACTACTACGAATTGTAAAAATTAAAGAAACTATCGGAAAATCCAAATGTTTTTTAATGCTTCTTGAGCAGTCTGTAGTGCACTTGTAATAGATAAAAACGTTCGATTGTTCGTATTTTAAATTGTATTTTTGCAGTTTATAATCACGGCAGATATAAGTGTAACATACAAAACGAACACTCAGCACGTTCCACAAATAAAACAAAAACAGGTTAATTAAAAACCGGCCATCTACCAAGGCAAAGTACATAAAGCGGTTAAAAAATTGCTAGCAACAAAATTAAGATCAGATATGACTTTAAGCTGCAGAAATATAGGTTTCAAACGAGTGACATGATGTATCTATACAATTCACAAAGGAGACGTAGTTTGTAACCTAAACTGGAGAAGAAAACTTTTTTTAAATTCCTGCAGCGCATTATTAATAACGTTTTTTGTAACATCAAACGATTTTTGTACTAATACAAAAATTATTCATTTTCTGTACGATACTCATAAGAATAAAGGATATTTCTAATATGCAATGCTTTTGTAGATAATATGAAATGATATTGTCATATTTGTAAAAATATAATTTCTTTTTTAAAAATAAGTATACCTACTATTTATTGTATAATATAAACGTTTTAAGGTGTAATTAGTTGCTATAGAGTTTTATTTGACATTTTAAAATCATTTGACTACAATTAGATACCTAATAACTCTTTTCAAACCATAATTATAATTGTAATTTATTCCATGTGCGCAAAAATATTTTATAAAACTTAAATTTTATACTTAAAAATTATTCTCTATTCCACCATACGATTGTTTTTTAAATGTATTATAAATTTAATCTATTAGTCTACCTTCTAATGTGTAATGTGTTTTTAAACGTATTATTTAAGTGCATACTATTGTGTATTAGAACATTATGTAAATTATTATCCTTCTTCAAAGTCGAGACATTATCTTGAAACTTGACATGCACATCCATGAGAATATTTCTAGTCGGCAGTTTTAGAAGTTGTTCTACAAAAGCTCAGGTATATTTGACCACAAAAAATGAAATATTAAGTTTCGCTGACTAGACTAGATTTTATTTTTTTAACATTCCAACCAGAGAACAAAAAATTTCGTTTGTATGCATCATTATTTAACTATCAGTACAAACAATAAATTTATGCATAAAATTAATTTATACAAGCAAGATCTTTTTATTTCATTTTTTAACTACTTTAAATTTATTAAAAACTTATTTTGTTGTAATTTAACTGCTATAGTCGAAAAAACATTTCAAAAAATTAATAAAATTATTGGTTTGATATTGTTTTATTAAAATAATTCTAATTGAAAGTTAGTAGAAAAAGATATTACATTTTTAAGTTATTTTTCTGGTTAGTAACCAAATTATTCAGAAAATAAATATACAAAATGTGATTCCTAGGGAATTTAAATGCTATTACAAATTAGGATAATTTAAAAAAATTTGACGTATTTTTAGAAATGTTTTAACATGTTGATACTAATCTTGTAGTACTTAATCTTATAAATTTGAATTATTTGATTGAACAATCGGCTGGTTCAAAGTTTAACAATTGCGCGTAATTACTTATACTTATTTAATTACAAGTATTCGTTTTTTTTAATTGTTTTATAACAGTTTACAAATACTATAAGCAAATAAGATTATATGTGTCAGGTGTTGTAAAATAATAAGGAAACTGTTGTCCATTCACAGCAAGCTCAACTAGTTACTTAAATATCAGTTGTATGCGAGAAAAGTACATGAAAAACACTAAAATCTTATTTAAAACTAACAAATAATCAACTTATGATTATTATAACTCTTTGGTGTTATGTAAATGGATAAGGTAAATCTAGAACTTTGTCTTTTTAACCTGTGCAAACGTAGACGCAATTCCTCATAATTTGATGCCGTATAATCAAATTGGTTTAAGAGCATAACTATTCCTAACATCCAGTAATATTAAGTTTGTGATGAAGTTGTATTCTTTTATTTAATATTTGGGTTTGAAATGGGAATCCCTTATCGACATGGATACCGAGGTATTCCAAATTATGGTAAAGATTTTCCAGTAAAAGAAATTTTTGGAGTTTGACTTTCACATTTCGTGAAGGTAACTTATACCAATTTGTCTATTAATTTTGATTTGCCCTTTTCTTGATGAATTTTGAATCTGATTTAGATGCTGTTGTACTTTTATTGCGCCTATGTCGGGATTTTTGTGTTTTGCCTTAATGGTCTTATCGTCTGCATATGTTATTGTGGACATCAGATCAGATTTTTCCAAAAATTATGTTAAATACTTAAACGTTAGGAGTGGGGAACACAACATTCTTAATAATAAGAGTAGCAAGTTTATTGATACATAGAACATTATATAATACACAGTGGCGGCTTCTCTATTAGGTCATTTGGTCAATGACCCTCCAAAAATGAATAAGAAAGGTATTTTATTTGCTTTAAAATTACAGAAAATTTGCGTTTAAATCAAATTATCAGCGTTTAAATTTCTTGCGTTTAAATAATTGTCAATTTAAACGCAACAGATACGAAAGCTTGCGAATTTATCCGAGGCTGACACGAACTTTTGCCCGCACTTATTATATTACGATGATAGTTATCCTAATCAAGAGTGAGACACACATAATACAATTTTATGCGAGTTAGAAAAGAAGATAAGTAAATGTTAAAATTCGTTCGCTGGGTTCTCAGCCGGCCGCCTACGCCAAAGATAATACTCAGTGCAATTATCTTTGAGTGCAATGCTATCATTGCTTACGTGACTTACGTCATCTATCGTTATCTTCGCAGCACGTGTGTGTTAAATACAGATTTCTTATCACATATGACAGTAGTTTTTGTTTCATGATAACTGTGCTACAAGACGTTAAAAAATGAATAGCTAATAATTGTTTACACATCTAGAATTTATATTTAATGCTTGTCCTCGGCCTTTATTTCAAATTCGACCAACCAGTAAACATAAAAATAAAGAAGTTTACAGTAATTCAAGGAACCTGTGTATGATTCGTTAGATTGAATTTGTGGAATTGAAATAAATAATAGATTTTAGTGTTTTATATTTACTGTTTTCAGATGATGTATTAATCATTATGTTGTAAAAATAATGTTATGGATTTATAGCATTTAAAAGAAAAAGTAAAAATCAATTGTGAAGTCAATTAAAGACTATAATCAAAAAGTTTATAAAAACTAAAAATAGATACATATGTATATTAAATAAAACAATTGATTGACTTTACATATGACTACAGTGGAAAAAGAGCGATATTTCTCTATGTTAAAAATTCAAACATTTCTACGCAATTGGCAATACTATGAGACAAGAAAGATGTGCATTTCTATGCTAAGCATTGAAAAATCATTTTAAATTTTAATGAGCTTACTATTGATTATTTTGGTAATTGTAATTATAGACGAATATCTTAAATTTTAAACATAATTGATCTTAAATATAAATCACGTTACTGTAAGAATGTTTTTATCCTTTTTGCGATCATTGCGTTTTTTTTTAAATGACCCTCTTGTATGATTGACCACCAGCCGCCACTGATAATACATATATACAAACATGTTTGAATACCTAATCTAACAGGAGTTAAACATAATGTGTATTTAAAACTTTAATATTTGATTTTGCGACGCTGTTAAAAGCGCCGAATAATATATCGTACACTGCAGCAACTCTCATTGCAACTTGTGTTAGTCGTTAGCTAGATATTGATGTTAAGGTGTTAGTTCCCAATTAACTTTAGGATATGATTGAAAATTGTTTATATAAGTTAGTCATTCTGATAGTTAGTGTCTGGACCAATGAGACAAAGTTAAAAATAACTAATCCTGACATAAGCACCTATTCAAATTATAGAAACAAAGCTGTTTCGCATATGAACAGTATGAAGTAGACAACTCAACCGCCAGCAGAATAAGAATAACATCAGTTGACTTTTATAACACATCTAGGTTTCCAAGAGTTATAAGTGCAACTGATTGCATTCATATACGGATACAATCTCCAGACATGTCATTAGCAATTGATGTTTATTATTTACATATTTTTATACCGGTGGTGACAAGGCTGAATATTTTCGCAACAAGAAGAAAGATTTTTCATTAAATGTTCAGATCATTGGTACACACGACCAAACTATATTTAATAATTCAAGGATATTTGCTAGGTTAGAGGGTAATGAATTTGGAAATAAAATTATACTAAGCGATTCTGCGTATTTTTTACAAAAAATTTTTAATTGCCCCGCTTCTACATCCACACACTGAAAGGCTACAATTATTTAACAAAGGACAAATATGATCAAGAAATCCCATTAAGAGATTGTTTGGTGTCTGGAAACGTAGAGATCCTATACTTGGCTTGAGCCATTAAAAACAACACAAAAAGTGATAAGAGCATGTGCAGTTTTGCATAATATTGCACAAAGAAAAAATGAAGAAGAACCACTTGTTGATCCAGATGTAGTTATAGAAACTAATATAAACGGTGAACATAGAGTACAAAATGATGAAAATGATTATCGACAAGTATTTATCGATTATTTTTTCACCTTACAGTAATACATTTATAATTAACTACATATTCTGTAAATAATGATTATGTTTCCTGTATTTTTTTAATTTGTAATTGTAATAATTCACTGTGCAATTTTAAATGTTCTTTTTGAAGTGTAGCAATTTCTAATTGTTGCTGATGCAATTCTTCTTTCCTTTTATCTTCTTTTATTAGTAATTATTTTTTTAATTGTGCCAATTCAGCTTTTGATGTAGCAACTTCACACAATTTTTTTGTTGCCATATTATCTGTCAAAATAAATAATTTAAGCTTATCTATTACAAAATTACTCATTTATACCATCTTTTGATTTTGAGCTTTTATCCACAGAGGCATAACTTAATAACTTATGCTTCCTTTTTTTTAACATTTCCGTTTTATAATTCCAAGCTGCAAATGCACAAATAACAATAATACCTAACGCTATAGTTAACAACTTCCATCAGTTAACTATCCGAATTCTATAATTATGTGAATATCTTTAACATCCTTGGAGCAGTGTGGTTGTGGTTCTTCGGCAATATCTAAAATTCTTTATTTGTGTTCATTTTTTGTAAGATTTGTAACAACTTTACCTATAAATATATAAGTTCAGAAGAATGAAGCACTGAAATATTATTTACTTGTAAGTGGCACTATCACCATCAGTGGATGGAGAAATCCTCTCTACAGATAAATTTATTATTGCCCTAATGTTTTTTTATGCATACCTGGTACTGATATACTGACCACTACCACCTGCTTTTGCTTTGTAAAATATTTTCTCGCTTTTTTCTTTATGTAATCAAATTTTGGCCGTAATTGTTTTTACACGGAGAGAAATATAATGCTGAATTTAATCAGTACAATTTCATATTTAAAGCATTTGCTTTTTTTCTAAAACTGATCCACATTCAAATAAAATTAAACCTACATGTTCTAAAACTTAAAGTAAATTTCTTATTGCAATCCAAACATGTTTTTATTAAGTCATTCATAATCATAATGATACAAGGAAAAAGTTTTTGTTAAAATTAAGACTACAAGTTGATCAAATTCAACTAACTTTTATAAGAAATCATATCAACGATTAAAGTACGTAATAAATTATTACGAAACCACAAGGCGTTTTAAGTAAGCATTTATGTTATCACTATTTGTTTCACGCTGGTCTAAAATTAGGTATCAGCAATTTAAATTAAGTTAAGGTTTACAATATATGCTAAATTCTTTGCTAAAGCTGTGGCAAAGATAAATTAACGTGTAACGTGACTCCGAGTCTTTTGTTTGGAACTATACGACATGGATCCATCATTTTATAGTGAATTGCTTGCAGAATATAACCTATAACTCACTACATTAATTAGTGAATGATTGGAAACTATAAGAAACTTACCAGTAAGTATTGACTTTGATTTTGAACATTGTTCACTTTCGTTATATATTAGAATTGTGTCGCAAAGCTTGCACATTTTTTTGGCATGTATGACTTAGTTTTATACAATGAAATGAAATTATCATGCATTTGCTTTGCTTTTAGAAAAAGAAATTGACGTTACATCCCTTGTGTGCCTAACGGAAAATGATATGGACATATTTAAGGAAGGTGAACTTGGGCTGATTGTAAAGTTTGGAAGTTGGAGAATCCTTTTGACAGAAAAAAATAGCTTTTCAAAAATTACAAGATGATTTAACTCGGATGGTGTAGATTCGACTAATATTCTAAGTGTAACATACTATTAATGCTGATGCGTGTACATATTGGTATCAAGGATAGTATTATTTGGATCGGTAATATTACTAATAATCATAAATTTTAATGTAAACTAGGGTTAAACCATAAACTGTAGTGATGATAAAAATATAACACATTTATTTTGAGTTTAGCAAATAAATACATTTAAACTATGTGTATATTTACTGAAATCATTCATACCCTGAAACTGCACAAAAGCAAACATTATGATACTGCGTGCTTAAATTAATACGAAGTGTTATTACTATTAAACCTATTTATGATAAAACGCAACAATCAACAGAGATAAGAAAAAGCAGTACTTGTCATAGCTATGGTTCTTCTCTACGATCACATTAAGCAACTTTTGAATGATAAAAGAAAACGATGTTTTCTTAAATTGATATATTATAAAATCTATACAATTCTTTTTCAAAATATTTATTGTAATAAAATAAAAGTTTTATTTAAGCGTACATCGGCTTGACTCAAAACCAACAGCCTATTTGAATGATATATAGCCGTTTTTGCTTTTTTACAGTAAACTTTTCTCTCCGTGTACAGTTTTTTCTTTTGTGGCAGCACAATTAAATTCATTGGCAATTTTAATCTTAAAACATTACATTTCCAATGCTAAAAAGGTGGCAGGGCTATTAACCTGCGTGCCACAGAATCACTATATGTAGTTCTTTTAAGTGTGGAATTCATCTGCAAATTTTAAATTTCAATTAACCAAAAAATTGATTTATGATTTTACTTTTATTAAGAACAGTAATAAGAAAATACTTAAATTCACTTTGAAATTAATCAATTTACTAATTACATTTTTAAATGTTAAGTACCTAACTAAAGTAACATAACAAACACACTAAACTATTATGCTTATCTGGACGGTAATTTAGTGCACAGTAGACTAACGAAATTATAAGAAAACCAAGACAATCTTCAACCACCACACTTGTCGCCTATATGTAATTTTTTCGTGTTTCTGTATTTCATTCACATTTTTTATGTAATTTTGATTAGTATCGCTGTGCTGTTTCTTGTCCTCTTGTCAACGTCTGGGTGTAGAGTGTGATATGTGAAGTTTGGTATATTAATATTGGTTTTACTAATCCATTTGCAATTCAAAGAGCTATTTTATGGCGTGGTAATCTTGTCATTTAATCTCTTTATTTCTGTTGTTAGCCGACTTACTGTTTATTGCTGGTTTGCCACTGTATGTTTTAAGTAGGAGATTATGTTATTATTTTGTTCTATTAATGACTCCGGTGATGCTTTCCTGTTGATTGCATTCCGAATATTTGCTTGACTGTATTATAACTATTTGTTTTGGGTTGTTTTATACGTTTGATTAAAATGGAGCAAGTTTGATTTTCTTGGTTTGAGTTTTTTAGCTACTGCTCCACTGCTCACTCTAAGAACTCATTTGGGTTCTTTTCAGGTTTCTTTTTTTTTTTGAAGCAGGTTTTGTAAAAATGAATGCCGGCGCACTTGTAGAAACGGTTAGGTTTGCTGGAATTGTTTTTTGCATGTGCATATAACCAGCATCTAGTGCATTGCGTGAGCTTAATTTTTTATGGGTTCCTCAAACTGCGTTTAATAAACGCTTTATGTTCAATATTTGATTTCCTTTCCAGGTTGATAAAAAATAAATTTCTTGTAATTGGTCTATCTTTTCATGTATAAATGGTTGTAATTGCTACTACTGAGTGTCTGAGTCTGTCAACTCATCTTGTATTTCTTTGTGTTCAGTGGTATAAAGTATATTTTGCAGTACTATTCTAAACTTCCTGTCTTTTTCTAGTGTGTATGTGTGTCTAATGACTTTGTTGTCGTTCAGTAGCTTTTTAATTGTTAGTGTTCAATTTTGTTTACTAGTAGCTTTATTTTATTACTTTTCATTATCTGATAACTGTCATTTCTGGTAATGGTCAAGTATAGCAGGAAGAACAGCGGTTGAATTTTATCTACGATTTTGTAGGATAAATACTTTACCTTGAAATTGTCGCGTTGCTATCATTTTTTTTTAGTTGCGCGAGGGGTTGATACTTATTTTGAAATTTAAGTTCTGAGGTCTGTTTTTGTTTTTCTTGTTTTGGACTGTTGTTAAAGCGTTTTCTTTTGTTACGCAACATCACTGCTTGAGAGTTATTTGGTCTGAAATTTATAGACCAAATTAAAATATAAAGTTATTGGTAACTTTTTAATTAAATCAAATTTTTAATTTTAAAACATTTTATTAGTTAAAGCCATGAATAATCGTAATTAAATTTGAATAATTTGGTAAAACTTATGTTTGTATTAAAATTCTTCTTAGGTGTGATGTTAGATAATTGTTTTTGTAAGAATAGAATAACAAATGTGTGTTGTATGTTTAATATTGTTACGTCAATTTTAAATACTACAACAGTTAAAGAACTAGACAATTTTATAGAAATATTATAAAAATTTTTAAAGTGAAACTTCTTTAGCGAGGGTAAATCTAAAATTTTGTTAAGCTGCAGCGTAACGAAGCACAACTATACCTTTTGAATTACATTTCTGACGTTTATATTAACATGAACTATTTTGGCATTTAATTGTGTGACTACCGACGTATTTATGAAGCGTTCTTTTGTATTTCATTTTAATTTTTAATAAATTTAATTGATAAGTAAAAATTCTTTAAAAAATTAGAGTAGTAAAAACCAATTTTATATAGAACATAAAACAACATTAATATAAAATAAAACAGTGTTTAGTTATGAAACGAAATCCATATTTAAAAATTTTTGGAGTGGTTGTATATAAAATCTTAATTGAAAAACTTGTCTTCTCTTAATATTATATAATTTAAGAAGTACAACTGTTTCGACTTAAATACAATTTAACTCATTTTCAGTGTTCAGTTAATTTAAAATGGCAAAACTCAGAAATAATCTAGTTTTTTATCAATAAATAAAAATTAAACAAATTAATTAACAAAAATGTTTTACTTCTTTTGTGAGCTTATGTAGGTGAAGTCCATTTTTTTGTTTTATTTAATTTTTTGTTTCAAATTTCTGTTATCGTTGTTTTACTTAATTTCTATTCAAATATGTTTAAAAATATACAGTTCGAAGTTCAATAATTTTTATAAAATTTAACAATACTTTCCAAACAAGATATAATTTTTACACTATTGTTGCTGCAATTTTTGAATTTTTTTGAATTTATAATAGATTACTTTAAACTTAATATTTAACTTGTTAACAATGGTCTTAATTTTTTCTTATAATTGACCTTGCCGAAGTATATTTTTAAACAACGTATGGTATCATTTTAGTGTCTTACAAGGTAATTATTATACAATATGTCTCACTAACAATAAGTTGGACTCATATAAAAAACTTTTTTATTACTAATTTTAGAAAACAAAGTTATTCTTTAGAAAAAGTTTTTTATGTTCTAAAATCTAAAACACAATCATCAGATAAGTACTAAGTTTTTTAGTTGTATACATGGTTTGTCAAAAAATGTTAATTTCGCTTAAGAGTAAACTATTACTATTTGACAATATCGAAAATTGTTATTATAAAAAATTGATCAGAACTAAAAACTACTTTTGAATATGCAATTACATCCATTTACATTGAAAAAATGGGTTTTGTTATTTTTTACAATTTTTTGAAATTTTAAATAAACATTGCTTGTTTATGAAACACATGATAACCTTTTTGTTTCTAAATTTTTTCAAATAATTTTGCAATTTAAACACGCAATAAATGCAAATAAGAAAATACATACAAATACTGTTTGTAGCTAACATAATATTAATATTAGAAATAAATAGAAGTTTTATTTTTACTCATGCCACTAATGTTTTGAAGTATCAACCATGTTCAATACATTTAATCGTTCTATTGGCAAATTCACATAATACATTCGTTATGATTTCTAAAGAAATTTCCTAGGATCTTTCTAAAATTATCTTCTCCAAATGCTCAACTTCTTGAAACGTTCCTTTCTGGTAAACTTTTTGTTTGAAGTAACCCCATAAGAAGACTTTTATATAAAATTGAGATTTTTCTCAAACCAACATTGACAATGTTGTAACGAAAATGTTGTCTCTTTAGAAAACATTACACGGCTTGTAAAAAAAAGGTCTTTTGCTAACTTTCCTTGAATGAAAAAGCAAAAATCAAAACGCTTAACGTAATCCCTATCTTTCAATGTGTGAACGATTTTTGGTTTGAATGGTCTGTATTTATTTATTTTTAACTGTATTTTTACTTATATTTTGTTGCATCAACGACTTTCTTTTGCGCAACGACATTTTTGGAGTTTCTACAACAGACAGCTTTACTTCCAACTGCGTATTCTCATCGGCCACCAGTTTTCTACGTTTTATATTAAAATTATTGTTAATACTTCTAGTACTCTTGAATTCATTTACTTAACATTTAAATGATTAATACTTTTATTGGGATGTCATTATTATTAAAAAGTAATTGCTGCTTATCTATGGGTTTTATAGTTTTCTCCCGCAACGAAAACAATTTCTATTTTCTCTTCACACGTTAACAGCGCTACCATTTTTATGTGTCTTATGCACTTTAACGAGTTTTGACATTCACATTTCTTGTTACCAATAAATCATTAGTTTGTCAATGAATCTTAAATTATATGTTAATTTGCATTGTTATTGTAGACAAAAAAAGAAAAAAATATTTTTTTAATGTACATGAATGTAATTGCATATTTAAACGTAGTTTTTAATTCTGATCAAATTTTTTATTAACAATTAACAAGTTCAATCTTGAACAAAATTTACATTTTTTGATAAACCATGTATATAACTGAAAAAACTTGTACCCTTTAGTCATAAAGTTGGATTCATGATTTTTTTTTCAGTTATCTTTATTAACGGTAACTTTCATAGCTGATGATTATGTTTTAGATTTTAAGACATGCAGAACTACTTTAAAAAGAATAACTTTGTTTCCTAAAGTTAATAATAAAATGTTTTCTATATGGTTCCAACTAAGTGAAACATATTGTACACTGGAAAATATATAACGTCACTCACCTTGCTAAGAAAAAAAATTCCCACAGCAGGTAGTTCTTTTTTATTTTAATTAGTGTCTATTTTATTTAAATGATCATTAAATCCAATTTTTAAAAGAATATTTTGAGATTAATAACAATTTTTTCTAAAGAAAGATTGACTAAAGGGCACATATTAAAAATTAAAAATAATTTTTTTAAATTAAAGTAAGCAACTGCAATAACTTTTTCTAAATATTATAGTTTAATAAATGTAAAGATTAACTTTTTTAGTCCCTCGTTTTAAAAAAAAAATTTCATGTTTCTACTCTATATTATCAATAATTTAAATGACTTTTGTATTAAATTTCTTCACACCCGTAATAAAAACTTATTTTTTAAAGTTAATAGTTTTTCTAATAAACGTTTATTGTATTGTCTTAACAAAAAATTTAATGATTTAAACTTAACTATTTATATAAAAATTAGCTATTTTGTGGAAAACGTTTTGGTTAAATAATAATTTAGTGCTCTGTCTACTTTGATATAGACCTTTTTATACTACAATATCGATTTTCAAGTGATATTATTATTTAGAATTTTGCTTTTGTGAACTCAGCGATTTTTTGACGATATGCAGATTTTGAATTGGTATGGCATAAACAACAAATCTAACTAATTTATATATTTTTACTACAATATCTACAGGTCTTAACTATTGTTTTAAAAAGTGTGTTTTTTCAATAGTTATTTTATACAGTAAAACGAGATAAGACATGTTTTTTAATGTAATGTACTAAAATATTTTTTTTTAATTTACAGTAAGCTTTTGAAAACACAATTTAGTTTTAAACCAGTTTTTTAATCAAACAAAAATGCACAATATGTCTTAAAATCAAGTGAATTAAACTTCATTTATAGATTAGAAACAAAATTCAAAGATAAAAATGTTTATTTAATAACACAAGATATAATGACAACTTTTAATAACCAAGATTTTAATTAAATTTGACAGTTTGTCTTCATTATTGAAATTTACAAACTTATTTATTAGTTATACACACCTAAATAATTTTACAAATAGGAATTAATCCAGGGTTTTGATGTTAATTAATAATTAATTAATAATTGTCGATATTGGAAATAGTTTTCTTACAGCGGTAAACAATTTGTTAATAACAAATTGTTGGGTTTAAATTAACACAATATTTGCGTTATCTATGTGGTTGTTTTATTAGGCTTGTCTTTATTAGTAACAACATCAAATTAGTATTACACTTTTTGAATATAATTAAAATTTGTTATAATAATTTATATAATTTACCAGTATTTCTTTAAAATACAAATAATCTTGTTATGTATAAATAAATATATTAAATAACAAATAAAAACATCTCTAACATCAATTTTACGTAATTACAAAAAGTTGTAATTATTTATACATTGTTGCAATATTGTCAATTGTTTAATAAAGTCAATTTAATTTTCAAAAGTGTTTTGATTTGTTTAATAAAAGTACTTAATATAAAATTTTTATACTTTTCGCAGCTAAATGTATGATTGTGCTTAATAAAAAAGAAACAAATTATTTAAATGCAATTGCATATTTTGAATAACAAAATAAATAGCAATTAGTTGCATACAATTACATTTAAATCAATTTGTTTTAAATACGCAATGTATATCACGTTTTGATCTTACTTCTTGAAATGTCAGTGAAAATTAAATAGGTGTGATACAAAAGGTAAACTTATTGTATTTGTTACACAAACAAGTACTAATCTTAATATAATTATTATTCTATAGCTTATTCTAACAAAATGAGGTTATAAGACTATAAAAAAAAGCTAATTAAATAGAATCTCTAAAATAATATGTTTGCATTTTAATCTTAAATTAAATCGTATAATGAAATAAAAAAGTATTAGAACGTTCCGAAAATATATGTATTGTTCCAACCTTTGACTAATAGTTTAACCTTAACGTAATACTATTTGTTTTTGAAAAATTTTGTTGGAAGTTAATCTATTCTTATATCTTACGTTCTCTGTGTTTGGATTATAGGTCGTGAACTATAATTTGCACAATAATTTTATTAATTTGATGAATTTGTTTTTGTAAACAATTGAAAATAGATAATGAAGGTTGTTATAAATGCTCTGGTTTTTCATCACGATATTTATTTGTCCTTAAATCTTAAATAGGTAATTATAAATGACACAAGATTTAGATTTTTTGTACATGATTATCTTACGTTAACTTAAACTATTCCTTATTCATTTGTATTTATTCTAAATTTGTGTTTTTGTATTCAGTTTATTTGTATCCTTTAATATATTTTTTTAATTATTTTTTATTTGTGTTCCTTATGTTTGTTTCTTGTTTTTCTTACTTTTATTCTTTGTCTAACATAATCTTGAATTCAATTTAATAGTTATTTAACGAACAAAGTTCTTTGCTAATAGCGAATAATAGTAACTAAAACATATTGTCGAGAATATTTACCGCCAATTAACATAGTTAGTTTTAAAGTTTTTCCGTTGATCATATAATAGTAAAAGGAATGAAGTTATAAGAAAGTGTACGAACTAACGTGTTGCTATATCTAGGTGTCACACAATACCGTTAAATCGGTGATTGCTAACGATTTTATTAGTTGCTATATAAGATCTTAGTTAAAAATCGTTCATTAATAGAAATTTTTAATGGTGTTTTTTTACTACCGTTTCCAACTTTATTATATATCTTTATTTAGTTTTTATCATTTTGATTCTAAGTAACCTTTTAATGTGGCAAACGCTTTTCAAAAATTGGTTTCAAACATTTAATGTTGTGTTGCATTTCCATGATTTTTCTATTACATAATGTGTCTAACCAAATGTATTTAGAATACATTTAACACATACAGGCTGTCCAGCACACGCCTCTTGGATAATTTTACCAAAACTAAGAAAGATATCAAAACGCTTAAATTCTTTGCACAAAAAAACATATCATTCTTGACCGATTTAGCAAAAGGGTTGATCGGTAAAGAAAAAAAATGCAAAACTAGTCAGGAAAAGTTCAACAGGGCGGGCTTTATTTCGGCTTATGTACAATGTAAAAGATCATTTTACAAATGCAAGGAAAGACTCTCAGACGGCATTTCAGATGTGTAAAAAAAAATTGAAATGCATACCATGACTATAATTATTACTTGCAATGTACCTTTATGCAATAATTGGTTTACACCATGTTATTCCTAAATTGTTAACGCTTCTGAATAAATTTTTGCAGTTTTACAAAAAATAATTCGATTTCTACATCTCTACTGGAACATCTATGACTCACTAGAGTATACTAATGCCCCACTCTCAAATAACAAATAACGATAAACCAAAAAATCATTGTTTTAATAATAAGATTTAGGTGCAATAAAAATTGGATCGATAACAGTAGATACACAAAAGTCGACGCAAAACGGTTAGTCAATTCGTTGTAATTAGCGCATCACATCAATAGAAGCGACAAGAAGTAAACCAACTGAATCTGGACAAGAGGCAACGAGGTATCTTCCTAGGAAGTACTGAGCCTTAAGCGCATAGCTGAAGTAAACCCTGGTTTCCATATGATGACCGTCTGTGCGCAGTGAAAAGCTGCATTACCAAACACGGCGGATCTAGACCCGGAAGTCAATAAACATTCCCTAATCCACGGTGCATCAGCATACGCCAAGGATAAATGCCTTGGGTTTAAAAAGTCTCTAGTATGCGATCTCTGGATACCAGGCGCCCTCCAGAGAATATAGCCTAATCCAGTAAGAAGCTCTGCTAGATAGATAGTCTTATTCTCAATTACTCGTGGGAACAATATGAACCTTTCTAAAACAAACAAAAATAAAAACAAAATAGAGAAGAAAAACCCTTCAAACCTAAGGCAAGGGAGACTGGCGAAAGCAGCGCTTTAGAGCCAGAAAGTGTGGTAGAGAAACTAGTCAAAGAGACCGTACGTTTAAATGTAAGCTAAAATAAGATAAGGCTGTGTGGCGCAGCTTTTAAAAGATACAAGTACTTGCTGAATGCAGGATACTTCAAAACCAAAGCTATAAAGCTTGCCCTTCTAATAAACAAGAATTCATTGTTTCTAAACCGGGAAGCAGCGGTACCCAAGCTCCGGTTCAAAAAAACCCAAGGCCCAGGACGAAAGTTCGAGTGTTGTAAAAAAACAAAAGCAAAAGACGATCTCTCCCGCTGCTGAACCAAAAAACCGGAGGCTAGGAGGCAGAAGGACGTCTTATATAAAGATGTCTAAGTAGGTATCAAAATGGCGGTGATGTCCAGGAGATTTCCAACAGAACTCCTCACCACTGCCCAGATGGACCAAATCTGCCCGGCCCGATAGAGTATTTCCGGCACTTATTCAAGGAGGGTAAAACATCTTGCTAGAGACAGATATTCAGATCTAGTTTGTTATATGGCCATGTTCCTCAAGCATGGAGAAAATTTAAAGAATGTATTCCTGCATAAGAGTATATCGTCCAATAAGTTTTTCATTGTTTATGCTCAAAACAACGGAGACGC
This sequence comes from Aquatica leii, assembly GCA_035610365.1. NCBI lineage: Eukaryota > Metazoa > Arthropoda > Insecta > Coleoptera > Lampyridae > Aquatica > Aquatica leii. Next base: position 57,948,832 of record CM069432.1, read on the forward strand.
TGTTGAACCAATTTATTAGAATGACTATTTTAGCAGTCAAACCTCTTTATAAATACCAATTTGCTTATCAGAAAGCCAAATCGACGATAAGCTTTACACCAAATTATAAAAACTATAGAAAAAGCACATGAGGAAATAACCCTATCAGTTTTTATAGTTTTTATGGAGGGCGCCGATGGTTCAATGACACAGTCTCTCAGTAAGAGAGGGATAAAGGACTTTATCATTCAATGGATAAACAACATGCTGGTGGGTAGACAAGTAATCATTAGCGTTGGTAGCGCCACCCATGAGGTAGGCACTACAAGAGGCTTCCCACAGGGGGCAGTTATATCCCCACTGCTGTCGTCGTTGGTAATGGATAAACTACTAAACAATCTGAGCAAAAAGGAGTATAACGTTTTAAGCAACGCTTACGACATAACTATAACAGTGAAAGGCAAGCATGACTTCATCGTAGAGGAGAGGTACTTAAAAGAGGGCATGAACATAAACCCAAATAAAACTACCATCGTTCCCTTTACTAAACGAAGGAATTTAAATATCCCTTGTATTCAGTTAAATGGAACTATCATTTTCTTCTCCAAAGAGGTTAAATACCTAGGGGTGACAGTGGATCAAAAACTAAAGTGGAAAAATCACTTGTCAAAAACGACTAACAAGGCTATAAAAACTTTATGGTATTGCCGCCAAATAGTTGGCAAAACGTGAGGTTTGAATCCCAGCATAACCAATAGGATCTAGAAGCAGGTCGTTAGACCTGGAGTTCTCTACGCGTCTGCAGTTTGATGGAGAAAAATAGACAAAGGTGCAACGGCTAGCACCCACCGCTGCGATAGAGATCCTTTTCAATTTGGAAGTAAGTAAGGAGAAAACTAGGAAGCAGAACCGGAAATTACATGAGGTACACCATTTCAATGAAGGCAACCTTAAAGGTCATTTGAGAATTCTCAAAGCAACTCCAACCAGATAAACTCAAAAATGATCTTTAATCACAAATACAAAGTCAGGTTCCCTACTAGGAATGACTGGGTGGGGAGGCACAGACTGCGTGACGGGGTCGTCCCAAAAATGATTTACGAATAGATCCAAAATAGAAAACGGTGGTGTAGAGGCAGAAGTGGTGGGACGTAAGTTCAAAAGACACGTATCTCTTAGTGCTGAAACCAGCATTTTTCAAGCAGAAATACACGCTATTTATATGGTGGCGGAACATCTGATTACCAAAAAAACCGATGCAAACAAAAGCAGCCAAGCGGCGCTAAAAGCACTGCAAAAAAACAGCGTAAGATTACGCATGCTTCACGTGTGCCATTAATCCTTAAACCAGCTGGCGGACAAGAATAAAGTTGAACTTGTTTAGGTGCCAGGGCATGAGGAAATAGGAGACAATGTGGAAGAAGATCAGCAAGTAAAACTAGGTACAGTAAAACCTTTCATAGGGCCATCTGCCATGTATGGCCTTAACCAAAGGGACTATCAGGAGGTTATTACTAACTGAACCAACAAAGAAATCAACAGAACCTGGAACAAAATGCCGGGTCTAAAACATTCAAAAAAGTTCCTTAGCTCTAACAAAAAAAGGGGGAAGGAAGTTATAAAGTTAAGAAGAAGGGAATTAAAACTTCTCTGTGGTATACTAACAGGCCACATCCACTGCAAATAGCACTTGAGTAAGATGGAACTGGTAGGTGAGGACACTGTAGGTACTGTAGTGAACAGGTGGAGCGTATGGACCACGTCATCAAGAGGTGCCCAGCTTTGTGACTAAAGAGACAAAAATATCTAGACTTTATCTTCATTTCGAAATAAGAATTACTAAACCTTCGAACAAGAGGGGGACACAAAAGATCTAATCTGGTCGCAGTGCAAGAGGTTATCATAACACTAACCTTACTTCTAATAATAATACTGGATCTGAAAGCATTATATCGTTTCCAAACTATAATATAGAATAATTTTACTTAAAACTTCTTTTTACGAATATTTTTGTTGTTGTTACAAAAACAGTTAGTACGCGAGTGTTAAATTAGAACAGATGAAAGATTACAAATCTGTTATAAACGTTGAATAAAAAATATCGGTGTTTAGACTTTACTCAAATGTGTGTAGATCAACATGCACAATAAAAAGATTTCTGCCAAAGAAATTCATATGTACACGTTGGATTTACTTGCTACATTTTTTAACATTAAAACCGCCGAAAAAGTTAATTGACCCCACGTGAACTTTTAACGTATTTCTATAAATTTTAAAAAGTTTGCACTATTTTTTAGTATTAAATTTTTGAAGTAAATGTTTTAAAATAAAGTTTATTTCCAACTTGAAATGGTTAAATTATAGAAAGGGTCGATTTAATCACAAGTGGTGCTTTTAGGTATTTACATCCATTGACGGTTGTAGTGTTAAATAATAATACTTATTTAACTATTAGAAATATTTTCTGAATATTAGTTTAATCTTAACCCTAGCTTGTACATATGTTTATATATCTATAAATACCATTTTCCATATTATAAATATAATATCTAATTTTGGTTTAGGAATTCCACAACTAATTTTTCGATAAAATCAATAATAGCAAAAAGAAGTTAGTAGATAAAACCAACAATAACGTGTACAAAAACGTATACGTAAATAATTAGTTAAAAAATTCCAAGGTTTATAATGTAAAAAGGTATTTATACATAAATACCATTTACAAATCTGCATTCGATGTTCTAAAACGCATCTGATGCAATATATCTTCGACCCATATGATGTTCGTATTCGTTTAGCATTTGACAAAATCACACCCTAAAGTTAATAGATTTCTTTGTATGTGCCGCACAATACACCATTAACAGTTTACAGATGTTGGATTGATGTTGGGCCACAAACATTGACTAGCAGTAAACGCAAATAAAAACACTTGTCTTAAATGGGATGTACCGTGTAAAGACGTCCTAGTGCATCGGTGGAAAATACTTGTAGGTAAATTGAAATTAGTTATCCTGGTTTCCGTCGTTGAAATTTCTTTGGCGATTGATTCCAGGTATAAAATCTTAGCACTTTCGAGTAAAGCAGCGTTCCGGCAATGTCATCATTATGGAACATTTTAAAGAAGCTGATCAACATTGTCGTTCGCGGCTTGTCAGCTCGATGTAATACGTTCTCCGCTGTTCAATGCACTCTTTGACCATTTTCCAAATGTACGGCCAAGTGAACAACAGAAGGTTGTTTTTCATAAATAGCGAATGAAAAAATACGTCACATCGCTTAGTTACTGCTAAAATAGCGGCCCATTTGATATTAAGTAATTTTATCATTGAAATTTTTGATAACAACTCCAAACACAGCCATGTCATTACCTTTGTTCACGTACTTGCAGATGTGTTTAATAGATTTTATGGAATGGCAAAATTTCACATTTATGTGTGCTTTAAATGTCTTAGAGAGTAACTGCAAAAACGAAACAACCCAACGATTATCAACTTTAATGTCTTGTCGATTCACTTTGACTATTGTTGACCTTCTATTGTCATCAGTAGATCGGAGGCGATAACGTAGATAACCATCATTTTCAGCAATAGTTTCTTCCACTAATTTTCTTGTACAGCGTTTTGAACATTTTTACACCCTTGCGGTGATGTCGTTGCGATCAATAAGTGATTGGCCAGAAAATAATTCTTATCAAATTGTTGTCCCTAGTGTATTGCACGTAAACGTAATAAACAAAGCTGGTGTGCCATAACGACGTACATACGACATGGCATCTTGAGCGTATTCATGCATATGTCGACTTCCGACGTATGTCGCTAGGAGAATAGTCATTCTGCCGACATTCTGTGCATTTCCGTCAGTATTGATGGCATCCCGAAGATGAATGTATTCTTCGCAACGGGGTTTTGCCTGGTTTAACCTGATAAATGTCAGTCGTTCAGTTTCAACTTTAACATACATTTCAACAGCATATTGGTGAAATAGGCGCCAACATTTTAAGATGTGATTGTCCTCATTTATATACAATAATTTATTAAACTAACTTTTTTGTTTGTTTTGGCACCTGGAAATTAATTTTTGTGTTAATAAGATAGAGTAGAGTTGTGAATTAGGTAGTAAAAGTAAATTCGTTATTTACTTGTAACTAGATTTATCATCTTCATTGAAAAATGATACCCATCTTCACCTTGTTACAATAAGTTAGGATATTGTAACGCATCATATGATTTATGTGTTTCGGACACACGATGCAGTTGATCGATCTCGGTTTTTTAAATTTTCACCCACGACATCATCAATTGTTGGTGCATTAAAACGTCTTGCGTGTTCTCTTGCAAGCGTTTTATCGGCTCTAATGACAATTTTGTGGTTATCAGATGACATGCGGTCTAATGCGGTCTTGAATAATGAAAACAAGTCGTTGTGATGAAAAATGTTTAGAGTTGTTCTACAATTGGTCTTTTCTCCGAATTGTTGTGTGCACAACGCTGATCGACTTGTCTTACTGAATCGACCATACAATAAATTTTCAGAAATTTGTAGTGACTATACGGCTTTGGCAATAAGGAATAGGGAAGATATAATATAGATAATTGTATAGCAAAGTGTTTGAACCGCCATGTGCCTGGAAAAATACGTTCCCAGAACTGCCACTTCCACATCAATCTCTGTAAACATACTCACTTTTAATGGCTTTTGGCAATTCACAGCTACCAACGTTGTTTACACCATGTTAATTGAAAGCTGCCAACGTATTTTACCCCAACCACATGATTGGTAAAAGTTTATTGTTTTCCATTATACTTACTTTGAAAGTAGGCATAAAATTATCTCGAATAACTTTTGTTGCCCCAAATGATTTCATATGAAAACAATTATTGTATTGCTGGATATGAGTCAAAAAATGTTTAAAGTACGGCCTATTTTCAGAAACCTATAAATGTAATTACTCAGGTGACGGTACCGATTGCATCAATTTGACTTGGCCACTGGCAAAGCACAATCTATGGGTTTTATTTTTAAACACACAACGGGCATTGGTCCAATGGCAACGATTTGAAGTGAATTGTAATCGATTATGGGTATCGAATTATAATTGAATGCAGTTCGATATGAATTAAACGCAACATTTCTACCTTGTTGATTTTGATTCTATCGATTCCGTTCAACTTCATTTCGCGCTTTGCGTTATTCCTCAGTTTGGCTTGCTCGTATACATCTTTGACTTGCAGCATTGCGGGTTCTGCGACCTAAGTTGGTACGTTTTAGTGGCATTTTTAAGAACCAAAATTCAACTAAAAATAAAAAATTGTCTCCCTAATACCACATGTTAGTCTATCAAAGCTTAGCAAAATTCGATATTGCATTAAAATTTTAACATAAGAATCGGTAAAGTCGATATATAGATCTATGATTATAAACGACTTTCGGCTGCATCGTAGTTAAACACCAAGACTTTTTAGGCTTGGTCCGCCGTACTGTCGTTCGTAAACCCAACATGCTGACGTTTTGCAAGACATTGCAGCTTGCATCTTCAGAATGGTAAGTGTCACTGTGTAAATGTCCAGTGACATTTACTACTCTGAAAATGCACTGCAATGTTTTGCGAAAGGTCAATTTGTTTGAATTCACAAACGACAATACGGCAAAGGCCAAGTTCTACTTCTTGTTTTGGCTCTTAAGGAGAGATTAGGACCAAGCCCAAAAAGTCTGGGTCTTTAAATACGACGCGGTCTAAGCCAAAAGTCGCTTATAATCATAAAAAAAACAACCGCGAAAGCTTAAGATTTTATATGATATTAGTATACATTATTTATTATTAAGTTTTTTGAAGTTTTCTTATTTTTTGCGCAATTTTTTTAATTTTTCTTTCCGTAAGAACCTTGTACAATGTATTAGAAAACATAAAAAAAAGATGAATGAAATCAGTAAAGTCGTTCTCAGGTTATGGCGTGACCAAGGGAAATAGAGATTAATTTTTATATTTAGATTTAATTGTGTTATGCTATCTTTTTTTAAAAATCGCCATTTTTAATTTGAATTTTACAATGCAACATTATTGACAAGTAAATGTTTTAAACTTATAAAAATAATGTATGTAAAATGCATTCATTTGCAATACATGAACCTCAAAGAAAATTATTCAAACCTACTTATTGTAACATACAAATAGTAATTTAAACATAAAGATTATAACATTAATATACGTTCGTTAAATAGAATTACCTTAAAAGCAATAACAATAATACACTTTAATACTCTGCAGTTATAGCATAATAATTTAAAAAATGAACCAATAAAATATTATTAGCAATAACATTTGTTAATTACTATGAATTTTAGTAGAACACTTTACTACAGTCAAAATGCATTTATTGGTCTTTAACAATATTTATAAGCAGACCAAATACGTAAACCTTGTGAAAACAGCACTGAGTAAATATTGCATTACTTAAATATCTCAAAAAGAACACTTAGTTGATAATATAAAGTTTTTTCTGACAAATGTCAAGCACTAAATGAAGTTGAATTGCCAATTTTATAATCCTGAAAGTGCACCTTGATATAATAGCAGAATAACTGCGGTAATTGCAAATCATTTGCATATCTATAAATAAGAAATAATAAGAGATAATTAGTTTGCTTTAAAAATCTTGTGCATATTATTTACGACTCGACATTGACAATACTCACATGCTCGTAACACAAATGCTTTTTAGAGCGAATCCATTTTGCAATATGTGGAAAATCATATTATGAAACTTGTACGCTTATCTTTACTACTGTAGTTTTATAATTGTTAACGTAAGAAATTGAACTTCTGCAGCCTTAGCGGTATTAGTTTTACGTTAGTTTCCTGCAAAGTTTCTTCATTTTTGTTAAGTTCGTAATTGCACACAAAACATTTATTTACGATTTTGTAACTAAAATGGAAATTTATTATCATTGTTTTTTGTTTTTAATGAATTTGATCAAATATTATTTAATATTCGTAATTATAACAAAAACTGTTAAATAACAACAATTGCTGTTTGTAAATAATTGTTTATTTCTTTTTTAATATATACCAGCTATGTAGCATTTTAATTTTTATGATTAAATAAGCACGATGTAATCTACTATGGAAATAATACTACACGCCTTTCATATAATTTAACGTAAATGTTGTGCTTAATTTTAGTATCTGGATGTATAATTATCCATTAGAAAACGTTATTTACATTAAACTTGCAGTAAAAGTTATTTTTACTAATTTTTGATAAAAATATATAACATTATTTTGAATATATGTACATATATATGGTGTATCGTATTTGCGATGAAGAAACCGTTGCATACTATTTTAAGAAGCATTGATTTGAGTTGTTGCAGAGAAACAGATTCCATATTTATCGAGACGCTCAACTAATATATGTTTAATGTAGAACCAAATCTATTACCATTTTATAAACGCTGAGCATTTTGCTTTGCGTTAGAGAGCAGTGGTAAAAAGTTAATAGAAAAAGTCGTAAACGCTGATACATAGGAATATGAAAGATAATCTAAAATGATTCTTTTATTTAGTTATGAATTATTTTAGTCATACGTATGAGTACTATGAATCAGTTAGACTACTGGATATAATTTTCATTCTGCAATAACTTAAAGTAATTTTTGTGTTTGTATAATGTTTACGTAAACTAATAAATAAAGTTGTACCAATAAAGCGTTTTAAAAAAAGTGAGAGATCTTACTCGAATCGGTACCCTAATGAAACCCATACTAAGTTGTTCGTCCACTAACCAAAAAAGCAATCAAATTTAGTGCACCAGTCTTGATGCGTTTTGTGTTTTAGAATTTGCATTCTATCTAGTAAAGCTATACTACGTACGAACGTACGGGCTAATAAGTGATTATCAATTCAGAATTTAACTTTGTGAAAATTATCACATTAGTAAAATAAAAATTAATTTTGCATCATTAAAATTTAAATTCGATTATATTTTTTGTAGGTTTTTCCGTTATTTTTGTTATACCATCTGTTAAGAATTGAGAACACTTCTATCGATTTTTCTTGTTTTTATTCCTAACTATCTTTTATGTACAATAATTTACAATCTTTAAGTTTAAAGTTACTTGGTTTAGTTACTATTGTCGACTCTCCGTTTTTACATGGTTCATCCCTATATAAGCTCGTGCCTTATGCGCATGACGCGCTAACAATAACCAACCCTTAAATGGGGGCACAATATTAAATGCACAATAAATGATTGACTGCAATAACTAAATAATTAACATAAGCCGGCCACCTTGAAAGTAAACTTTCAATTACTGAACATGAAATAACTACGTCTTATATATTTACGTATTTAAAACTATCACCTTTTTTAGGTAGATAACTAAACTAATTGAGTTTGTGACACTTGACACTAATTGTTAATTGGTAACACACACACTTTAGTAACAGGCCATTTCACTGTCGTTGTCGATAGTTTAATGGTCACCAACCTAACTACACCATCTTTACCAGGATGGACCTCGATGATTCGTCTTAATTGCCATTTGAGTGGCGGCAAATTATCTTCTCGCACTACAACCATAGCACCTTGGATTACTGTAGAATCACCATGTTGCTTCCGTTTATTTCTGGTTTGGAGTGTACATAAATATTCTTTACTCCAACGATTCCAAAAATGTTGCGTCTCGTTTCCGGAATGTCCATCAAATTTGGATCTGGCACCGCTACTAATGATCTTCCGATAAGAAAATGCGCTGGGGTTAAAGGATTACTATCATTTGGATCATTGGATAACGGGGATAAAGGTCGAGAGTTTAGGATAGATTCTATTTGTGTCAATATGGTGTAGAATTCTTCAAAGGTTAAATGAGCGTTACTTAAAATTCGTTTTAAATGATTTTTCATTGATTTAATACTTACTTCCCAAAGACCGCCCCAATGTGGTCCTTTGGGAGAAATAAAATGCTATGTAATGTTTTCCTTACTTAGTGAGTTGCTAATTGGAATTTTGTTTATATCTAACAGTTCATAAATCTTTTTTAATTCAGCGTTTGCTCCTACAAAATTACACCCATTGTCAGAATAAATGTTAAGTGGTTTTTCTGGACGGGACACAAAACGTCTTAATGAAGCAAGAAAACATTCAGTGGTCAGGTCACTGACAAGCTCTAAGTGTATTGCCTTCGTAGAAAAGCATACGAATAAACATACATACGTTTTTATTAGCTTCGCGCCTCTATCCTTTCAATCCTTTATAAGAAATGGACCAGCATAATCTACTCCGCAATTTATAAATGGAGGATTTGGTTCAATTCGAATTGTTGGTAATGAACCTATCAAGTAATTTGGTTTTATGGGATTTACCCGGAAACATTTTATGCATTGCCGCAGAATTTTTTTTACCGCATTTGTTCCTGAAATTATCCAAAATCTCTCACGAATAGAAGATAAAGTTGCCTGAGTACCTCCATGCAGCAATTTCTCGTGTTCGTTTTTAATTAACATTGAGGTGAGATTGTGTTGTGATGGTAAAAGCATAGGAAATTTTTTATCGTAAGTAATATTCGCGTTGTTTAATCTCCCGCCTACTCGTAATAAATTATTATGATCAGTAAATGGATTTAATGATAGCAAATGACTCTGGGAAGAAACAGTTCCATGCTTTGTGATAAACATTAAGTCACTTGCATATTGTTCTTTTTGAGCAATCTTAATTAGTGATAATAAAGAATTATCTAATTCCTTTGCGGTGATTGGTCCGCCTATTTTTTCTCCTTTTCGTGAGTTGTGTACAAAGCGTAAACACCATGCAAAAACTACTTTTAGTTTATCTAAACTTGAATATTTAGAAAATATGTCAAACTTATTTGTTTTGGTTAGTAAACATACTGTTTTTTGCGCTTCTAAACTACTTTTGTCAAATGTGTAATTTACTATGTTTTCGGACGGCCATTGAGTTTCGGTTTTTAGCCATGACGGTCCTTGCCACCAAAAATTTGAGTTTATTAAAATTTGTGGGGTTGTACCACGAGAAATTAGATCGGCTGGATTATCGTACGTAGGTACATGACGCCATTCTTTCGAATTTGTATGTGACTGAATTTCAGCTACCCGGTTTGCAACAAATGTGTTCCAATGATTAGGTGGTGCCTTAATCCAATTTAAAACTATAGTCGAATCAGACCAAAAAATTACTCTACTAAACTTTATAATGATGTTTGATTGTACCTTTTTAAACAAATTAGCTAATAGCACAGCTGCACATAATTCAAGTCGAGGCAATGTGACCTTACGCAACGGAGCCATGCGAGATTTTGCACAAAGTAAAGTTGTTGTAAAATTATGATAATTATCTTTTGATCGTATATAAATTGAAGCACCGTAACCAATTTCTGAAGCATCAGAAAATCCATGGAGTTCATTTTCAATTGGGTTATTACACGACACATGTCGTTTTATGCGTAAATTCCGTAGATATTTTAAATTGTCGCGAAATTTAAGCCACCTTGTATGTAATTCTAAGGGAATAGATTCATCCCAATTAATGTTGTGTTGCCATAAATTTTGAATGATAAGTTTTGCTACTATTGTAATGGGACTTAATAAACCTAAAGGGTCAAACATTTGTGACGTTATACTGAGTATATTCCGTTTTGATATAACGTTTTCCTTATTGTTTAATTTTATTTCATACTGAAAAATATCCGCAATTGAGTTCCAGCAAATCCCTAATGTTTTTGTTTCTGTATTTTCGCAAATGGGTAACACATTCGATTGTGTGTTTGAATTGTTTTTTATAAAATTTAATGCTTCAGAGCAATTTGTGGTCCATTTTCGGAGTTCAAAGCCGGCAGAATTTAAAATTTCGGTTAATTCGCAATAAATTCGCTTAATGTCTTCGCTCGTTTCACCGCCACTGAGTAAATCGTCTACGTAAAAATCTTTTTTAAGTATTTGACTTGTATGTGGATTAGATGCTGAAAATTCTGAAGCCAATTGGTGTAAGCAGCGAATTGCCAAAAAGGAAGCAGATGATGTTCCGTATGTAACGGTATTCAATTCGTAACATTTTACAGGTTCATTTTCATGTTTTCTAAAGAAAATTCGCTGAAACTGCCTATCTCGCTTATCAACTATAATCTGCCTGTACATCTTAGTAATGTCGGCAGTCACTACATAAGTGTGCATCCTAAACCTAACTAAAATAGAAAATAATTCGTTTTGAATTGTAGGTCTAATCATTTGCGTGTCGTTTAAAGATATCCCGGTGCTAGTTTTATTTGAACCGTCAAAGACTACCCGAATTTTAGTGGTAAGACTAGATTCGCGGATGATTGCGTGATGTGGTAAATAAAAACTTGGATTAGACGTTTCCTCGTCCTTATTAGTTAATTCAGACATATGCTTTAATTTTTCATATTCATCGATAAATTCAACGTAATTTTGTTTTAACTTAGAATTTTGTCGAAATCGTCTTTCAAGGTTGTAGAACCGTTTTAATGCGTTTTCTTTTGAATCGCCTAACAATGACACATTTTCTTTGAAAGGTATTCTAACTATAAATCTACCGCTCAGGGAATCCCGTTTTGTTGTCTCTTTAAAATAATCTTCGCATTGTAATTCTTCTGCGGATAGTTTGTTAAAAGTATTATTGCATTCCTCTAATAACCAAAATTTCTCTACTTGCACGTTTAGTTTAATGTTTTCAAGACATAAATAGTTTTGTAATACCGTATTTGCTGCTAATGATTGACAGTTTAAAGGGCCCGATATAATCCATCCTAATTGTGTTTTTTGTAAAATTGGAAATCCCTTTCCTAAAGCGATTTGACCAACCGAAAGTAAATTGTAAAATATGGATGAACCGATTAATAAATCTATCTTATCCGAAATGTTAAAAGAATGATCAGCTAAAGTAATGTTTGAAGGAATTTTTAATAGACTTGCATTAAACGAACTTGATGGCAACGGTTCTGTAATATTTTTTAAAACAAGACAATCAATGGATGCCTTATAACCTCCGTGGCGTGCATAAATGTTTACGTTAACCGTATGAGTTACTTTAAAATTAGATTGATTTATACATTTAGTTTTGATTTTTTCAAATTTAATTGTTCACTCATATCTTCCGTTATGAAGTTAGATTGCGCACCTGAATCTAATAATGTTCGACATTCGTAAAATTGACCTTGATTATTGTTTATATTTACACGGGCTGTTGATAACAAAACTTGGGAAAAGTATGTATTATACTGCGTATTGTTTGCTACTAAATTTTGTGAATTATTATTAATTACAGTGGTATCATAAATCCTACTCGTAGATGGTTTGTTACTGCTAATTTGTGTTACTTCGTTATTTAATGAGGTTGTTTTGTTATATTCAATATGCAACAAGGTGTTGTGTTTTCTATTACATTTTTTACAATTTACATGGGATCTGCAATCTCGGATTAAATGATTTGGACGTAAACAATTTAGACATAATTGACGGGTTTTTACTTCTTTAATTCGATTATTAATTGTTAATTTTAGAAATTCTTCACAATTGTAGATTAAATGTGACTTTTTGCAAAAGCTACAAACTTGATGTTGATGTGTTGCTACAAAATTTGAATGAGTTTCAGTTTTAAACCTAGACTGGTTAACGTATATTTCCGGTTTATTAATTTTGATTGTTTCTAAAATCTGACATTTAGTTTTTAAAAACTTATTTAATTCGTTCATAGTAGGCAACCCTTGTGATACTTCAATTGCCTCCCACTCTTTTCTACTGCATGAATCCAGTTTAGAAACTATAATATAAATAAGAATAGAATCCCAATGTTCCGTCGGCTGACCAATATCTTTTAAACATCGAATATTTTTTGTGACCGTATCAAATAATTGTCGTAAATTCGAATGAGTTTCTTTTACTATTCGCGGAAATTCAACTATTGCCTTAATATAACTCTTTACGATTAATCTCTTATTCTCAAAACGTTCCCGTAGTAAATCCCACGTAACCTGATAATTTGAATCTGTAATTTCAATGTTTTAAATAGTTTGTGCTGCTTCATTCTTTAAACAAGATTTTAGGTAATAAAATTTTTGAATTTCGCTTAAGTTAACATTATCATGAATTAACGATTTAAAGAATCATGAAACTCTTGCCAGTGATCGTACGCGGAACTGAATGTTGGAAGATTAATTGTAGGTAATCGTACCTGAGTTAATGAATTATTTGTTACTAACGAGACATCTGCTGAACATTTATCTGACTTACGAGCGTTTAAAATTATAGATTTTACTTTTGCAATGCTATCGAAATAACTATTTTCAAAGATTTCTAATTCTGGATCGTCTTCCAGTTCTTTACTATCATTATTATCTAATGTTTTGATTTGCAAATGAACTTTGTTAAATTCCTCGATTAATGGTTCTATTTTTAAAAGACGCGGTTCTAATTGAGTTATTGTTATATCATTTAATTCATTTATGTTAATTTTTTCTAAATATTTTTTAAAGTTTAAAGTTTGTTAATGTCGTTTTAAAATAACCTCTTTGAATTCTTAATGGAGATAATTGTTGATCTATGTTTAATAACGTTGATTGACACAAATAGAAAATTGGACTAAAGACAATAGGATATAAAAGATAGTAGGTACTTACAGAATTTGATTTCTTTAACTTTTACTACACTCTCCGCTGATGGACAACCTCACGTTTTGCTGCTTCGTGGAAGGTGGCACCGCGTATGTAGTGGACAGGAATCGTTGTTTCTATGTTATTCTAACTGCACTTTTAGCTGATGAAGAACCTCTCTTTTTAATTATTTGTGGAAGGTAGCACCGCGTTATTTAGTGGACAGATCGTTGGTAATTTTCACTTTTTTATGCGACTCGAAGGACCATGTTAAGAATTGAGAACACTTCTATCGATTTTTTTTTGTTTTTATTCCTAACAATAATTTACAATCTTTAAGTTTGAAGTTACTTGGTTTAGTTACTATTGTCGAATCTCCGTTTTTACATGGTTCATCCCTATATAAGCTCGTGCCTTATGCGCATGACGCGCTAACAATAACCAACCCTTAAGTGGGGGCACAATATTAAATGCACAATAAATGATTGACTGCAATAACTAAATAATTAACACCATCTTAAAGTTAACATTTATAAGAAACACATTCTTAACTTCATTATACGGGGCACTTTGAAAGTTTATAATCATTTTTAAATAGTTGAATCTAGGTTTTGTTTTATTGAGTAATTGTATTGATTGTTATTGAAATGTTCTCGAATCGTTTGGAAATTTTGAAACGATGGTCGGAAAAGATAGAATGTTTTATATCAAGGGTTTCCAACTTATGAATGACCAAGGGCCGCCATTAGATTCATAGAGTGAATAGGGGGCCGCATCCGCACAGGTATATATTTATATAGCTACTATTAAATATTGAAGAGCGGTTGTAGTTATTTTTATAATATGGTTTTACTTATTATTTTTGATTTGCTAATGAAAGCCGCGGGCCGCGTGTTGGAAATCCCTGTTCTATATCGAGATAACGTAACAATATAAAAAATATCCAAAGGAAGTTAGCGTTATTCTAGTCTAGCCAGGAAAAGAATACTGTATCTGTCTAGATAAATCAAAGTGCTTACGCATGTGCCAAGTATAAATAAACAAGTGAAAATAAATACCAGTTTAGATAAATAAAAGGTTTTTGCGGGCATTGTTTATAAATATCAAGTGATAGTCATGCATAACTTGTAAGTTGTTATACTTTATTAATTAGATTAATTAAAAGTTAGTTATATTTAATATTCAGATCTAAAATTGTTTAAATATAATAAAGAAACATTGTGATTTAAAAGTCGGGAATTTAAGGAAAAATTTAAAAATTGTGATTTAGAAATAAATCGTACTAAAATTGTGTTATAACAATGACTTTGCAGAGGAGAACGAAATGAACGTTGATATAGTCTGTAAAATTTAACATTTTCAGTTTCGGATTAGCGCTTTATTTAACACCGACATATATACACTACTGCCGTTTCCTTCTTACATGTAGGATTTCATCAAGCAAAGCGAGCACGTACATTAGTTATCTGAATTAAGAATTACACTACACGTTTGAAAGTATTCGTCATAACAACCATTAGGTTAGAAAGAAATACCAAATAAAGCAACCATGCGCTTTCTTAAACACATTTAAAAATTTTACTAACAAGTTTTGAATGGGATTATTCATTCAAAACTTGTTTGTAAAATTTTTAAATGTGTTTAAGAAAGCGCATGGTTGCTTTATTTGGTATTTCTTTCTAACCTAATGGTTGTTATGACGAATACTTTCAAACGTGTAGTGTAATTCTTAATTCAGATAACTAATGTACGTGCTCGCTTTACTTGATGAAATCCTACATGTAAGAAGGAAACGGCAATAGTGTATATATGTCGGTGTTAAATAAAGCGCTAATCCGAAACTGAAAATGTTAAATTTTACAGACTATACGTATTAGTTTGAAGTTTCTGAAATATTGGTAACTTAATTAAAAAAATTAAAGAAGATTCTATAAAATAAAAGACAAATTACTAGAAAATTGCAGAAATCTTTTAAAAGCTTGAAGCTGACATCGCCAGACTGAAGTCGTTTGCGTATCCTACGGCGCCAGGTAGCTTTTGGGAACAATTGTCTATACGGGCTTTTGTAGACAACAAAACGCAGTTCGTTTTACGGCCAGTTCGATCTAAGACATTAGATGACGCTTTAACGCAGGGGTCGGCAACGGCTCTTTGCAACTTTTTGCGTGGCCCGCCAAAGCACCAATATAATTTTAGAAAAACTCAAGAAACTTAGAGCGTGAGCGTGCCGAAATGTGGCCGGTGACAAAAATGCGCGCTAACAAAGGCATAGTGAGAAACCTATTTTACTGCGCAAGTTTAATCCCCACTCCCCAGCGAATGCGACGGCTCGCTTAGCAAGTTTAACAGTTTTTCAATTCTCCAGTTTGCTAATGTATGTTCATATGTGCATTTTGCACATAAACACGTTCATATTGACAACCGTATGACGTTTCACTACAATAGGTAATGAGAAATACATGTAATTTTTAGTTTATTGGTAAAAGAATTGATATTTTATCGTAGAAAAAATGAATAGAATACTAAAAAAAAGAAAAATTAATGAGGAAAACCGCAAATTTAATAAAAAGTGGACTTTTGATTAATTTTTTATTAGTAATTACAATAAAGCACTATGCTTAATTTGCAAAGAATCTATAAGCGTATTCAAACAATTTAATTTGCGTCGCCACTACGACACGAAACACAAATGTGAATATGATAAATTTAAATCTCAATTCAGACAAAATAAAACTGATTCTTTATAAAAATCATTAGAAGCACAACAAAACGTTTTTCAAAAATGTAAAGAACAAAGTTCAGCATTGGTCAAAACATTCTTACATATTTCGAAATTAATTACTGAACATAACAAACCATTTACGGCTGGAGTTCATTAAAAAATGTATTTTGGCTGCTGTTAACGAAATTTGTCTGAAAAAAATAAAAAAAATTGAAGATATTAGTTTGACTGCACGTACAGTAGTTCAACGTATTCAAAATATATCAACTAATATGTTTAATAAATTAAAAGAAAGTTCTTCACAATTTGAGTATTTTTCACTAGCACTTGATGAAAGCAACGATATAACTAGCACCGCTCAATTGTTGATTTTTATCCGTGAAATTTGTAAACAATTTTGTGTAATAAGAACTTGCTGCATTAAAAAGCCTCCATGGGAATATTTTTGCAACTATTAGATGTTTTCAATATGTATAAGATCTCAAGTGGGAAAAATTTAAAAATGTGACAACTGACGGTGCAAAGAACATGACGGGTCACAATACTGGTTTGGTAGGCATGATTAATAAAAAATTAAAAGAATTAAATATTACAAAGCCTCTTCTACAACTTCCTTGTATTATCTATCAACATGCACTTTGCGCAAAAGTTATAAATTTGAAAAATGTTATGAATGTTGTAGTAAAGTCCATCAATT
Source organism: Aquatica leii (assembly GCA_035610365.1). Lineage (NCBI taxonomy): Eukaryota > Metazoa > Arthropoda > Insecta > Coleoptera > Lampyridae > Aquatica > Aquatica leii. Next base: position 57,965,853 of record CM069432.1, read on the forward strand.
ATATTCGCAAAAACGGTATTAACCATCGAACATTCCAAAATTTCTTAAATAAAATTGACGCAGAATATAAAGATATCATTTATTTTGCTGAAGAAAGATGGCTAACCATGGGAAAGTTTTAAAAAGATTTTTCGAGTTGATAGACGAGATTGAAATGTTTTTGACAGAAAAAGAAAATAATATACCAGAATTATCGTATTTTAAATAAATAAGCAAGTTAGCTTTCTTGTGAACATCACAACTTACTTCAATAAATTAAATATAACACTAGAAGGCAAAGGAAAGTTAATTAACGGGCTATTTACAGAAATCAAAAGTTTCTAGCTTAATATAAAATTGTTTAATTCTCAACTTAAAAAGAATAATTATAGTCATTTTGCTACTTTGCAAACAAACAGTGTCCTTCGAATAATTTTAATGAGTCACTAAGAGTAGATGAAAATTTTCGTCATCGGTTTCAAGATTTTTATGCAAAAGAAATGGACATATTAATATTTGAAAATCCTTTAAAAGTTGATATTGTAAAAGCACCAGACAATTTACAACTACAGTTAATTGATTTGCAATCTAACAATGTGTATAAATATCATTTTGATGAAAATAATTTAATTGCATTTTATTCAAATCTACCAGAAAATAAATTTCCCAATTTTAGAAATTTTGTAAAATCATTGATTTGTATTTTTCAAGCACTTAATTATGCGAACAAACATTTTCAAGAATGAATTTCATAAAATCAAAATATAGAACGAGGTTGACGGATGAAAATTTACAAAACTTGTTGACGATCTCAGTATCCCAAACACAACCGGACTTAAATAAATTATCAAACAATATTCAAGAACAAAAAACGCATTGAATTTTAATGAATGAATAAAATAAAGGATAAACTATTTTCCTTAATATTTTATATTTACATATTTATACATATGTAACTGGAATTGTATTTTCTTTTTTTTTCCCTTTTAAAAACTGTAAAATTTTTGTAATAGCGAAGGCTTCCACGGCCGGAGTAAAATTTTTGTTCTCTAACATTATTGTTATTATAGCGTGTCAATAAAAAATAAATTTTTTCTGTATTTATTTTTAATAATATTTATACTCGTATATGATATAAAAGCACTATTTAAGTTACATTTAAATGTGGGGCCAGCATAAAAAAAATTATTTTGAAAATGGCCCGCCGTCCGAAAAAGGTTGCTGATCCTTGCTTTAGCACATGCTTTGGAGTTTGAAGCAATTAAATATGCATCGTACTAAGACTCCGCTATGCTGCAGAAGTACCCTCTCACACAAGAAAGCATCGAGGCAATAGCGCGAGGAATGCTATGTGAAAAAGATGTGACAGCTTTGAATTGCGGTGAAATAAATCACGTGCGACAACACCGTACAAGTCTTTAAAAAAAGACTGCTTGTAAATTTGAAACAAGTTAACCAAAAAAGACAAAAGTTAGTCTTATTTAGTCATGCACCGAAAATTACCATTCGTATTGCATCGGCTATCAAAGAATTGCACAGCATTTATCTCGATGGCAAGATTAATGGCCAAAATGTTCAGTTACTGGTTGACACAGGACGGTCAAAGATTCTGATTATTCCTGACAAGTTATTGGAAAATCATAAGATCAAACGGGTACGGACGAAAAAATACCTACTCATAGCACGTAACCATTGGTTTGTCAAATGGAGTACTCAATCATTAAGTACTGGTAGTCGACATCACAGAAGAAGTTATCTTGAAAACAGGCATTATAAAGAAGTATATGTTCTATTGGAATACAAAGAACAACATCCTTAAAATTGACGGTGAAGAAGTTTTTTTTCGGTAAGTAGCCATGCCACATAAATTTGACTAGAAGAATTGAAAGTGTAGCGATGGTACGCTTGGATTGAAATCTCCAGGAATGTTATATTTAATTAAACCAATAGAGCGCAACTTGGTTAATAATAGACCATTAGTTGTTAGAATATCAGTAAGAATGAAAAACAAGGTGCCAGTAAGGATCTTGATTGTCAATGCAGATCCAATAACGTTGAAAAAAAGGACCGTGGTAGGCCATAATATACGCCAGTATCTGAAATTGTAAGATGCGCGAAGTATAGTAAGTTAAGTCGCCGAAGAAGTGCCTAAAACATCTACTAGACAATCTTACCTCCAAATGCTAAAATCTCAGCTATAACTAGCTAGTTTAAATTAAAGTGTTGATCTAGCAATATCAAGTTGAGTTTGTGCTTTTGAGTAATTGTAAAAAATAAACTAACGAAGTATAAAATTAATACCGGAAGCGCTTGGGCGCAAAGACAACATCTACTTCGACTTCCTTTAGCAAAACAAAAAAAACTGAATAAATAATTACAGATATAAAAAGAAACTGTAAATTTTTAAATAGTCCATGGGCGTCCCCAATGGTGCTAGTAAAGAAGAAAGATAAATCAATGAAGTTTTGAGTAGACTACAAACAGTTTAACGATATGACTAAAAGGGACAGTTACCTTTTATCTACAATTGGCGATACTTTAGACTCTCTGTCAGAATTCCAGTAGTTTTTCACGTTAGAATTGCAAGTGGCAGTTCACTTTTATGCCTTTTAGCTTGTGTAACGCTTCTGCAACGTTCAAACATTTAATAGAAATTATTTTGCAAGAACTTTCTTGGAAGATATGCTTAGTTTATCTAGATGACAACCTAAAGGAAGTGTTCTAATAACTACGTAAAACAAATCTCAAACTAATCCAAAAGAAGTGGCACGTATTTAAAAAAGATGTGCGATACTTTGTCAACGTCGTATATTGAAATAAAGTAAAGGCTGACCCAGACACAGTTTGAGCAGTGCAAGCATGGGCAAGAATCAAACAACAAATAAAAAAAAATTGTTTTTGATACCAAATGCAAGTGATCTGGGCATAGGTGCAGTCCTCTCACAACTGTAAGATGAACAAAAAAAAGTTGTCGTGTATTTTAGCAAAGTCCAAGCATAAATCAAGTTCATAATACGCTTTTACAAATATTTTTATGAAATAAAGAACAAACCGCGCTGCAGTGAAATGGCTATTGTCATTTTGTAATCCGGAAAGACAAGAGGCAAGATGGATCAAGAGATTGCATATGACTATGACACTGAACACCGTCTGAAAGCAGTTATCAAAACGCTGATGCCTGATGACAAGTGAAAACCTGAGCAGTTGCGTCACAAACAAGAAAACGATCTCAAAATACAAAAACTCTTGAACTCGAAAACAAACGGCTGACAACTAACCTAGAGAGAAGTGGGTGCTTTGGTCAAAAACCTCAAAATGGTATTTTTAAACAATCTCTAAAAAGTGTCGAGATCATGAAAAACAGACTGCAGTTGGTAGTGCCAAAGAGCCGATTGTCAGAAGTGTTGCAGCATCTGCACTCTCAAATCCAAAAAGGGTCCACCAAAAGGCGCAAAGCGCCAATGAAACAGTATAACCTGAAAAGTCCTTTAGAGAGAATAGCAATTGACATTACAAAGCCGTTTCCAGAATATGATTCAGAAAACAAATACATCTTCATGGCGATGTATTATTTTACCAAATGGACGGAGATTTACGTTATACCCAATCAAGAAACTTTTACAATCTCAGACGTTTTCGTTAAAAAGTCTTTCTGCCGGTTTAGAGTTCCGTTGGAATTACATTTCGCAACTTTAAATATGCGCTGTTTTAAGAGATTTAGCGACAGTTGGAAATTAAGAAAACTAGGACGACGCCTCTCCATCCTCAATTTGATGGCATAGTTAAACGGGTAAATCGAACAATGAAAAACTACTTAGCCAAAATAGTATCCGAAGACTAAAGAGTTTGGGATCAGTATTGCACCTCTTCGTAATGGCATACCGATCATCTGTTTACAAAAGCACAGACCAAACGAAAGTTCGTGTCATGCTTGGTTGTGAAATACAACTGCCATGCTACCTCCAATTTAGACTGAAACCGGAAAAAATTGCTGGAAAAAAATATGTCAGCCAATTGATGAAGAGGCTAGACATAGTTTATGAAGCGGTCCGCAAAAACACGCAAATTACCAGTGAGATAATGATAATTACATGTGACGCCAAAGCACAAAACAATGAGTTTTAACGGGATTTATCGCCGAAACTGAAAAGGCAATGGGCGGTTCTTTACAAAGTTTTGCAGCGTATTAATGACGTCATATATCTTATCCGAAAAACACCCAGGGGCTAACCAATAATGGTTCACGTCAATCGTTCTCAAAGAATTTAGACACCTCAGCAGGATTATCGAAAAAGATGGAATGTTTTAGATCGAGATAACGTAAGAATATAAACAGTATCCAAAGAAAAATACTACATCGCTCTAAATAAATCAAAGCGTTTAACGCGTGTGTCAAGGTTAAATAAACAAGTGAAAATAAATACCAGTTTAGATAAATAAAAAGTGCAACACTTCGCTAACATTGTTTATAAATATCCGGTGATAGTCGTTATATTTTATTAGTCAGATCTAAAATCGTGTAAATACTAAGGTTAAAAATAAATTAGTTTTCAAATTTGTTACAATATTAACTGCTTTAAAGACAATTAAAATCTTTTTTAGACTTTTAGTAGTCAGCTGTTTTTTTAAGGTCTAGAATTTTTATAATTGTTAAAATGTCTACTTTTAGAATCGTCAGTAAAATCTTATAAAACGACTTTAAAAGAAAACCGGCATTGCTGTATGATTTCCTTCACAAGATTGTGTCTCTATATTTTGCATATACGGTTTGTACTTGTTTTTTTTTATATTTATCATTTTAAAACGCATATAAGGGAATGCAAATTACATTAGCGACATATTACCACTAGTAATAAAATTTAAACTACTAATAAAGTGTCTGTAATAAAAATTGAAATGAAGGGTTTTGTGTATGGCATTCATTAAACATCGAAAGGATATATCAACTGCTAAAATTTTTTAAATGATAATTACAATCAGATCAAAATGCAATTTGTTTGTGTCAAAACTAATATGCAAAAAACGTTATTGCCTATATTTAAATCAAAATAAACTGCCAAATTAAAGTATCTAAACTTTCAGGATCAAAAAAAGTTAGTCTATGATGAGTTTTCCGTGGTAACAAAGAAAAGGAAAACTATAAAATTAGTACGAGATTCTGGACTAGATGCTATTAATTTCTCACGCGTACGAGCGTTAAACTTGAAAACGAAGGTAAAAACGCATTCAAAAAATAAAGCTTTGGCTATGTAGATAGATTTAAACATATCTAGGAACAAATATCATCTAAAACAGAATATTTTACATAAGAAGAAGTGAGCAATATGCCATCTTCTAAAAGATTAGTTAAAACCAAAACTGAATGTTAGTCTGATGGAATAACTTTTACGGATATAAAGTGTTACAATTTAAGATCTTCTGAATCACACGGTAAAAGGATTTTAAAAATTGATTCTGTTGATGTATTAGATGCCATACAAATAGTATTATACATAAAATGTGGTTCTGATGGATCGTCGAAGAAGGCATAAATAAATTTTATCTGGGAAAAGTAAGTTTATTTAAGACGTAAACATTTTTTTAGTTCCGTTCAAGTTAGATGATACTAAAAACAAACAAATAACAAAAAAACCAGCACTCTCGTTTAAAAGAACTTTTTAGTCCAATATTAAGAAGAAACTCCAACGAAATAAAAGAAGTTGTTTCAGGTTTAGAAGTTGAAATTTACGCTTCAACCAACTGTAACATTTATTTCTAAACATACAGATCAAATAGAGAAACTTCATCGTAAGAATGGTATCAAACCTATTTTCAACTCGAGAGGCAAAATCTCTCAGATTCTTCCTTCTCCCAAGGATAAATTTCCTACACTTTCATCTCAAGGTGTATACCAAATTCCTTATTTATGTGGTTTAGTCTACATTGGTGAGACATTACTCGCATTTCAGAACATGATCGTGGTATAAGGAAAAGGCATATTTCTAAGTCTGCGGTTGCTGAACATCATTTTACTACAGGTCACAAGATAGATTTTGATAACGTTTTGGTGCCAAATCTCCAATCTTTTTTAACAGGAAATTTCGAGACAGCATATAAATCATCAAACACCCCAATAACTTCAATCGTGATCATGATTTTGAGCTATCCCCTCTTTGGTTACCGGTCATTAGTCCTTTATTGAAAACACGCTCCCTTTCAACCGTAACCCAATCAGAGTCGAGCTTAACCAGCCGTGACTATACTTATTCTTTATATAAGGAGACTATTTCTTTTTAAGTCACTTCTATGGAGTTTGGAATCTGGCTTAGTTCACATGTTGATTACCTAACTCTGTAGTGGTTCTTTGTTAGATTTTCGTTTGCTTTTCAAGTTTATCGTTTTCTTGTTTACCTTTTCAAAGTTTAGAATCTGGTTAGTTCACAAATTGATTACCTAACTTTTAAAAAATTTTTAGTTAGATTTCGGTTGCTTGTTTGAGTCCACTTACAAAAGTGGGCGAAACGTTGGCAACTTCGGTTACAACATTGACACGGTCCAAACCCGGAAGACGTTCTTATCTTAGTACATATTTTTATTTACATCATGCTAGAAAAATCATCTAGGAATGAAAAAAAAGTGACATTTTTTTCTTAAATATTAAGCATTTATTATTTATTGCCATTATGAATAATATTTAGTATCTTCTCAAATTATTTTCTAAAAAGAATTATAATTATATGCATTTACATTCACTATGCTTATTTTAATATTTTTATGTAATATTTAATAATAACTTCACACAAAATAAACCTAAATTATTCCTTATTACATATTTCAAACTTCACTTTAATATTTGTATTAGTTTTTATGTTATTGATTTTTAAAACAATATGTGCCGATTCGCCTTATAGTGCGACGTCATAACTATACTCTAAGAAAACAGCATACCAGCACAGTTTATAATTGTAAAACAACACACAGTGTGTACCAAAATAGAAACAAAAAAAGAGATAACCAAATACATTAAATTCTCTAAGCCAAAAGCGTTTGTTACAAATAAACTCGAACATGGTAACAAAACCATAAATGGTTATAAAATGAGAATACACAAATTGAATATTTTATTGTATGCTATGCTGACTATGCTAATTTCTAGTTTCTTTTTTAGTCGATAACTTTTAGCGTTAACAAAGTAACACCTAGAATAAACTAAAAAATTACATGTGTTAAAGCCACATTTAAATGTTTAAGAACAAATTAGTGATACCTGATTTAAACAAAAATAAAAGTTTTTCTTATAATTATTATCTAAAAAAATTGCGTAAATTAAATTTTTTAATACTAATCAATTAGTAAAAGAACAATAAATTAAGAATATGTAACAAATTCGGTTTTTATAAAACAATTATAGAAACCATTTAATTAGTAATACAACTAAATACATATACAAATTATAATTAATTTAGAAATTATTAGATACGGTCTGATTGTCAACACTGCTGAGGACGAGCATCTGTAATCTAAGTAACAATCAAAATTTCGAAATGATTGGACGTTCAAGGTTATCTCAGATTATAATATTAAGGTAAAGTAACCACGATTTTAAATTGTTACAAAATTAAAGGTCACTTTAACAAAAGAAATTTTTATAAAATATAAACTCTTTTTTAACCTATGATATAATAATAATAATTTGCACTAATTTCGAAATCCATACAAAATTAAAGTGTTTGTTTTACTTTAAAAATTTTAACGTGAGATTTAAAAATTTATTTTTAAATATATTACAAACGATTTATGTTTTTACTACAAGCTAATCTAAATGTGTGTCGTCCTAGATTTGGTGAAATCGCAATGCAATTTTTTGCATAATTTGCCCTTGTGTAACTTTTTTGTGGATAAATGAATAGAAGTGCATTATTACGTTATTTTGCGCATACGTTTCAAGATAATTTAAAAATGTTGCAAACAGCAAAATGCTTTGTTTTATAATCTAAACTATATAGAACGCCGTTTTACTTTTTATTGTCCGTTTTTACATGTAACTTATAAAATAACTTCTTGTGCATATTAAAAATGTTTGATACAATATAAATGTTGCTTTGAAAAATGTTAGGGTAGTATATTATAAGTCGATTTAAAATGTTACTTGAATAAAAATAAAAAATTGAAGTAAGTAACATTATAAATTCAGAATTAATTTGTTTGTTGGTAATTTTAATTCTTGATTTAAAATTGAAGAATTAAAATTATCAACAAAAATTTAGTTCAGAATTTGATATGATTGTAGGTAATTTTAATTCTTTATTTAAAATTAAGGAATTAAAATTCTCAACAAATTTAATTTATGTAACATTTTAATTCGACATACATTTTAATTCTACAATTTAAATGATTCGTTTTTCATATAAAAAGTGCTAGATGACTTCAAACGTATGTTCATATAATTTATTTCTCAGTTTAAATTAAAGCTTTTAATATGACTGTTAGAAATTTTTGAGCAAAATATATTGCATTAGCAAATACGTTTTTACCTAACAATTTAATTGTGTTAACTTTGTTTAACAAACAATTTTAATGTACGAAAATAAATAGACAAACATAAATATGAACTTAATAAAAATTGAAAATTGTTTGAATGCAACGGAATTAAATTTAGTAATAATAAGCAAAACGGCGTTCCTTAAATATGTTTCAGAAACAACGATTTGTATAAATTATTCGATTAGTTGTAACGGTTCTAACTAAATACTTCTTAATTACATTTTTTAGCAACTATATTGCAGGTATAGTCAATTTTTGGTAAGTAATAATAGATAATAGATTGCTTTAATAGACCAGTTTTTTCAATTCAGTGTTTTTTAGTGGCGTGTCGTGACTTTTATAAAGAGGGAAGCTTAGAGGCCGATGAGAATTTTATTTTGTATTTTCAAAATTTGTTTTTGTTCAACAACTATAAACAAAATGGATACTATATGTAATTGTTTAATTGTAATTTTTTCTTGTAAAATTATGCAACTTGCATGTTCTTTTATTTTTACTTGGTAATTAATAATTGTGTTTTGTTGCTATACTAACCTACATGCCCACAACGGAAAACATATATTTAATTAAAACTAAACAAACTTAATTGAATTTAATTATTATACACATTATAGGTACATATTGCTGTCAAAAAACAAATTAATTGAATACAATTTTTTTGTTTCCTAAAGTTAAAACAAGCTTAAAACGTACACTATACCTTACTTACTTAACATTAATTGAAATTCTGCTACTTCGTTTTGCAAATTCATTAATGACAGCATCATAAAATTTGTGTTTGCAAGAAATGTATTAAACTAATTATTTTTCTATGGATAACATAACCAAGCTAGAACAGCTTTCTTGGCCGGTAGAATCTCTAACATAGTTTTTATCTTTTTTACTGCCAAAAAACTACGTTCTGTTTGCAGTGCAGAAAAATCAAAATAATCGGAATAATTTTGCTTTAGAGATTTAAAAGCAGTTTCTGGAACACTATAGTCACTAAAATTTATTAACTTTAAAAATTTTAACTGATCATCAAATCTCGCATCTATATGCGTGAAGATGTTATCAATTATTTCTAAAAATATTCTTCAATAACAGGTTTTCTCATTCCTTACGATGTTAGTGCGTTTTGGTTGAGTTTGAACTTCCAATTGCTCAAATTTACTTCATAATTGATCAAACTCTTCTCTTTTATTGAAAACAATCAATGGACTTAAATTTCTTGATTTTTTTTTATTCAAAAATTTATATCACTTGTTACTGCTAACGCTGGCGCGAACAAACATAGGCTGGGTAGCAATGCGAGAAAACCCCAAGTCGACTAGGCCAACAGAAGCAGGCCAACTAGCTCCAGTCGTGAGGGCGTAGATAATAATTTTCTTTATTTTTCAAGAAGATTCAATTATAAGGGCGCCACCGAATTAACCTCAATTCGCAAACGTAACCCGGAACGTTTCCCAGGTCTGCGGGTACCTAGCACTATATTTCCGTCTATGTAAAGCCTACTAATATGGATACCAACTACAAGAACTAAAAGCTTTCTTTTAAGGGTGGGAAAAGTTAAAATAGCAGTAAAAAGCATTAAGCGACAAAAGGAATATTAATTAAAGTTTTAAAGCAAAATTAAATAAAATACAGATAACGCAGTTGCCTGTTTTCCGAGTATACACCTTAAAATGTGTTTAAGCATAACAATAAAAAAAACAAAAACGGCCCAAATCAATCTCGATATAAGCGCTTGTATCGTTACATGCCGTACGCTAATGAACTATATCTATCTACGCATAAATTTTGAAGGAATACAGGTAATTGTGCTTAACTAATAATAACTACGCATGCTCAAGTACATGCCATGCTTAACGAACTAAATTAATACAAATAAAATTAAGAAAGTTTTATAGCTTATCTTGGGTTCCTGAATCTGCGGTAAATTAACCAGGGCTACAAGTATCAAGAATTTAGGTTCCTCCCGTAGTAGCAGCAACAATAAAACCACCAAACATTAACTGGTTGACTCACGCCTACTATCTATGACAATTACAGTCCTTGCGTGGGGATACAACTTCCGTTTCGCTACTAAACTACCTAAAACGAAGCTAATGCAGATGCGCAAGACAAAAGTACAAACCATCGCTTACCGGAAACGGTTACCTAATGACATGCGAATTACAATACGCAAAAAAAATCTAAGAGTAGCCAAGACAGTCCTTACAGAGTTATGATTAATCTAAAAGGAAAACGTGATATTACAATCAAAATATTGATATTTTTGCATGCAAGAATACTCGAACATACCTAAGGGTACTACTGCTTCGAAATCCGCTAATGCGAGTGAAGACACCAAAACTACTATCGGAATTCTTCATAAAAAGCAAGTAGTAGGCGAATTTTGAAATTTTAAAATCCCAAACTAGTGGATGCATAAACAAAATGCAGCTGGTTCCAAAAATTCGCTGTTCTCGTTTAGTATATAAAGATGGCTACCTCTTAATGCCTTTTTATCTTAAAGCATGCGTATAACGTAAAGTTGGTTTAACTTGTAAATAGTGTTTCACGTCCCGGACAAAGCTTAGAAAATAAGTAATGCATCGAAAATTATGGATAAGAATAATTAAACAAAATGATCGTAACACACTAAATTTATATTGTAAAACAGCAAACAGTGTGCCACAAAATGGGAATACTTCAGAAAAAACGAATACTAAAAGATTGAAATTAACTTCAGTTTTTAACATATCCAAATATCGCCTAGAACAAGCTATTGTCTCGTTGTCTCATTCTTCAACTCAATAAGAGGCTGGCGGTATTCAAACATAGTTTGCACCAATCTACCATTGAGAAGGAACTACTTTTAACATTATTTTATTAACCTTTAAATCTAAAGCACTTCGCTTTGAAGATTTTGAAAAAATGCTGCAAGCAAATTGAACAAACACTTTGCATTTACTGCTAACGGGCTGCTGTAAAACGAAATTTAAACGACGAACCATACAATGTTCTAACTCTACCCTAGAGTCTTCCAAACTCACCTGCCATTACTGCTGCTTCGTCATAACTTTGCGCTATTAACTTTGAGCTACAATTAAGCTTATCAAGTATTATTAATTATACACAGAGTGGAAGCTATCAATACAGAAAACCGAATATCTGGTGATCGGAGAAGATCCGGGAGAATTACAGCTAGACTACAGTATTGTTAGCAACACTGATAAATATAAATAGCGGTGGCCCAAACGAGTTTGGTAATAGACGCCTCTCCAAAGAAAAAAACGAAGACGTCCAAATAGGAGTTGGAGAGACGAAGTGGAGAAAGCCATGACACAAAGAGACTTAAACGTCAGAGTCTGGAGCGACCAAAGAGGCTGGAGAAAAGGATGCGAGAAGCGGCAGCAGCCGTAGTACATATTGTTAATAAATTATTGTTGATAAATTATTGTTAATATTTTGTTAATAAATTGCAAAAAAAATTGTTATAGTTTGTACATACAATGTTATAGAGAACGAGTGCTGTTCTTTGAGTGGTAACATTTAAAAATCCCAAAAAACGTTCTTTAATTAGCCTTTTTTTACAATTTTATTATAAAACATTAAATTATATATTAACGTAATGTAACTTAAATCAAGTGCATTGCTGCCAACTTCGATTCTTATGAACTGAACGAAGAACAACGCTAATTTTGTGCTGATTTATAATTTCATATTTTTGTTTAGAAATTGTTGATTCAATTAACAAAAACTGTATAAATGATTGGAGTAGCATTATAATATATTTTCATTTTACGATAGCTACAAGAAAAATTCTAATTGTGGTGCAGGTCAGCAAGAAAAACGTCAATAAACAAAAGTATATGAACATTGTATGTTGAGTTTGCAAATTATTGTATTAATTAAATTAAAAGTGGTAATAGCATTGTATACATTTAATCTGTGTCACGTTACTAACATTGCTTTTGAAATTGTGTGGTATTTATGTGATGCAAAAGTACAAATTGTATTGCACATATTCCACTGGCATTCTGCATTTAACATGTGTTTATAGTAGTTTATTTAACGAGTCCCTGTGTAAATTGGACGCTTTTTTTCCCAAGAGGGCATTTTTAAACCCGAGTGAAACGAGGGTTTAAAAAGTCCTCGAGAGAAAAAAAAGCGTCCAATTTAGACAGGAACGAGTTGAATACAACATTTTATTGCTCGAACAGAGACTAGGAGGCCCACAAAGTCTCAAAATCTTTCAAAAATAATTTGACGTTTATGATGACAAGTGTGCTAAAACTGTCAAAGACGGTTTACAATAGCGAAATATTAAAATTTGTGACAGTTAAGAACAATAAAATACGTTACTTGTCGATACATTTATTACCGCATCTAGTTGCGTCTCTAGTGACAGCATAATGCAAAAATTAGTATTGATTACAGGCGGTGTGTTTTACTTGTGTACTTTTTTAGCATTCCGGATGCTGACTAAAGAATACTTTGTCAGTACAGTTGATTTATGTTTACTGAGCATCGTTTGTTCCGAATTTCGAGCGCGATTAGCGTACTGTCAAGAAGCAAATGATTTGCAATTAAGACATATACTGTAAAATTTGTTTAAAACAAACTTATTTCGTCTTCTACTTACTTATTTTTGGTCATAAAACATTTTAGTTTGATGATTACATCATAGAAATCTGTTTCGTCAAATTAAATATTAAATATTTTTGACATTATTTAACTGAAAAGCATGTGTATATAGATTTCTAAAATAAGAATTTGATAAGCTATCTAAAACTGTTGCGAACATAAGGATTGCTATTTAACAAAATTGATGACGTCATTTTTGGAAAAGCGGTGGCGATAGAAAAATTAAAAAATAGTGCAAAATGTTTGTTTTAAAATAAATGAATTTGACGTGTCAAAGCGTTTGTTGATAATCCTGACAGGGACCAAACTATTTTTACAATGTAATAAACAATAAACTAATCACACATTGTTTATTAACATACTTCAACATCATTCCTGTAGTATTCTCCTTTTTTAAACCCTTTAAGAAGACTCTACAAAAGAGAATACTACAGGAATAAAAATTACAAGTGTAAACTATCAAATTTCAAGATTATTATTATTCATTCAAACAATGATCAATTTTCCCCGTACTAAATTAAATTAGCTTGCGTAGAACAAACTTTAGAATCTATCAGTGATGACTATATATATATATATAAGGGCACTAGGACGCGAGCCCCCCAGACGTTCATTAAAACAAAACAAACGGTAAAACTTGTTATGACTTAAAGTACTTAAACATATTTATAGGATATAAGTACCATATACTTTTTATTAGTCTAAAACATTAATTTAATACGGTCGTCATTCCAAGCAACGTATATATTAAATAGGTTTTTCTTTATGTTCAGGCTACAATTATTTCAGCCCATGGCTCAATAAGTAGAAGAGCATTCTAACGTGACGTCTCGACCCCCACGAAAAGATTTTATATGCAGTTTTAACATGCGAAAAGGTTCACGCGTTTGAAGCACGCAATGGTTTCAATTCAGTAATTATAAAGCAGTAGGAGTTGTACGACGTTTTCTAAGTAAAACGGTATATTTATCGTACGTAATTTTAGAAAAATGCAAAAAGTACTGTACATTGTTTTTAATAAATTTGTAAAGCCGTCGTTGGCGGTTAAAATAAAATATCTCAAAAAATTATAAAAATAACGCATTACAGTTTTATCCAAAAGAAAACAATAGAATGAAGTTGATCGTAACATAGGTATCCTTTAAATCATAATATATTATACTAGTATTTTTGAACAACTACACATATTCAAATAATAATATTTTACGTTTATTGTCAATCAGCAGTGTGTCCTAAAAAAATCGTCTTTTTAGTAGCTTTATTAAGATCAAATTTCAATTCACGCAAAACAAAAATCCGTGGTTTCCAATTAAAAGTAGTAAATGAAAGAAAAACCCAATTATTATTGCTTTATTCGCAAAAAATGCAAACTACAAAATGCATTTATCCGGTCTTTAATAGTGCTGTTATTTGTAAAATCACGAAACCAGGGCAAATATTTTTTTAGAGCAGTATATATTAAGACTAAGTAGGCATGTGGAGGTGATACGACAAATGCCTTGTTTTGTTTCTCATGTTTACTGTTTTATTCCGATAGAACCGGTAAAACGAGCGAGGTTATGATGTAGGTACAAACTTGAAACATTTAAATGAGAAAATTATAAAACACAAAATTTCGGCACGCCATATACATTGCTCAACGGAATCGACAGGAATTTACTTGTTAACTCTAAAAAAGTTTGGTTGTTACCTACATAATACTTTAATGATATCTGAAAACGATTAAATTACCTACAAAAATTTTGAAAAATTTAGCCCACTCTAAGCCCGACTATACGAGTCATCACTAGAATCTACACACCTGTAGATGCTTAAAAATGTTATTATTTAAAATTGAAACTGCAAGAATATTTAGAAATGTTCATTTACAAATAAAAGTACCTAAGATAAGAAAGTTTTGTATTTTAAAATCACTTTCGCTCTATTCAACGGTAACTTCGATTAGATTTTAAAGCTTTATTTATTTATTTGATTCAAATCATTGTAAAAAAACATAAAATTGAACTAGCATATGTTCAGTAGATATCGTTATTTAAAATCTGACAATTTAAGCATATAAAGTAAATTTTTATTCTGAGTTGAAGATAATTGGTGATTTCTGTATTTCATTTATAATATTTAAAATTGTTGTTTTAAAACTTTGTTTTATTGATTTTATACAAACAACAACCAAATAAGACTTTATAGAAACAATTAAACTATACAGCGATAAATAAAAATAACTTTTTAAAACGATAAATAATAGTTGAATATATATTTTTTTCAATTGACGTCGTGTTTGTGCAAGAAAACCTTTTCTGTCATTAAGCATCACGAACGAAAACTACGATATGATAAATGTAGGTTATTCATTTTAATGTACAAACACATTTATTTGCATTAATTGACGTTATAATCAATAAATGTGATTGTTGAAAGAAAAGATCTTTAGATAAAAATATTTAGATAAAAGTGCTAGAAGTACCTAACTTTTATAGTTTTTTAATTGTACTGAATAATATTGACATAACTTTAAAATTCAGATCACGATCAGAATATTAATATACTCTGTTAGCTCGTGTTACAGTGAACGTGTTTATTATAAAACGTGAATATCAAATTATGTTGTCTGATATGATTATTTATTTATTAAGTATTCAAAGTTCTTATTCATACTTTTATATCGTTTGTTAACATATATTTTATTACACATATATGAAAAAAGTTTTATTTCAAAAAACAGTAACGCTAGTATATCTTCACATTTGCAGATTAGCAACTTTAAAATCAAGAATATTTTTGATAACAATTATCTAATAAGAAATTGGAAGAAAATGAGTAAGATTATGTTGATAAGTGGTCTTACATTCAGTTTTCTATATGAAAAATTTGTTATAGTCGATAATGATAAGAACGTTTTGCAAAACATTTTAGTAAAATATCAATTGATTTAAACACAAACTTCTACAAAAATGTGTTTCATTTACTTTAATAACACGTAAACGTAAGTAGGTGGGTAATGCTTTGTCTTCTAAAGTAGATGTCAAGTTCATTGTTATTACTTGTTCATTGAGCATAAAAATACACTTACGCAATAATAATAAAAACAGAAACGATGATGCAGTAATGCAAATTTATTTTTTCTTTCTCTTTTTTTTAAGTTTCTTTACTTTATTTCACGTCTCTACGTGCAATTACGTAACAAGAAGTAGTTTCAAATAAATCTTTTTACCGTAATTAAGGTTTAACAACCATAAGTAATAGTCAATTGTTAAAGTTTAAATAAAAAAGATTTGACATTGATTGTCAAATACTATATGCTTTTGCTTGGCCTCCACTAATGAAGTATCGAAACTATTGATTGTTATATAATATAACGCTACTCATCGATCAATTACTTACCGTTTGCTATTACACTGAAAATAAAATGTTATGGGTTACTCGTTCAACTTTGGTAATCACGACTTGTCAAACAAAATTTTGTTAAATTTATTAAATTGCAGATACTTTGATTAAGCTTTTGTTAATCAGCCGTACGTTACTATCACGTCAATTACAGCATCGCATAAACATGATGAGAAATAGGTTAAATATATTTAACAATAATAGAACATCAACAAACGGAACCTGCCCTTGTACTCATTCTCCCAGCAATATTTAAATGCTGGTGGAAGTTAAGATTATTGTGTAACAAAACGTTGGGCATATGTGTAATGTCCAAGAATGTGTATTTATATATTTATTTACATATTGACCTTACTTCATTATGTAATGTATACGTTAGTTTTTACTTCCAATGTACTCGTTTCTTCAAGATTGCAATGTTAATCAACTTGTTGTTCGCATGTAGAAATTAATATTTTACTGTTTAGAGAGCTAAATCATTACATTTTTACTTTATTATAAAAACTGTGTATATGGCAAATTCTTTTCAAAACGCCTATTACTAGATATTTGTTCTTGTTATAATTTCAATTGTGTTAAAATCAACCAAAATATAGTCAATATAGCAACTGGATTAGCGTTCAAAATTACCCACATATTAACATCAAAAGCGAAGATATTTAGTTCAAGAGTATTTTCTTGAAACCTAAGATTTCTATCAGTTTAAATAAAAAAATATATAGTTCTTTAACAAATTAATAATTTTGTTGTAAAACAATTATTGATTGTTAAATGTAATTAAAAAAATTAAATAATGTATTTATCAGTTTAAACTCATTTTCTTTTGTTCAAAAAAAGTCAATATTTTATTTAAATATTTTAGATTTTTACAATTGCATTAAAATAAGTAAAACATTTAACTTTAAATAGCTATAAAGCATGAGAACGTAAAGTTGATTTTAAACCCGTGTAGTTCAAAACAGTTTTGAATAAAACCGTGGACTAAAACCGCAACGCAATGGATATTGGGGGTAAAGCATGTCAATGCAATTGTGCAGATGCCACTATAATTAACTACTGGACGCCCGTTTTGACTTTTTGGGGCTCATCAGCAGTAGGAGACTCTAATGTATTCCCACAATTCCATCAAAAAAGAGTTTGAAGACTACAAATTGAGCAATTACATACAAAGACATTATAGTCCTTATAACTAATAACAAAAAAAATCTACTAAAACACTACATAAATTATACACTACGGCTTAGATTAGAATGCAAAACCAGAATTTATAAAACTTTTGTTCCTCCATTACAGATACGTAAAAAGCTGTCATTGTTTGTCTTAATTTAGGAAAGTATTCCACTATATGCGAAAAAAATTGTAGGTATTAAATTTTTGTTTAAATTTCTTCTTCTCCAAAGTTTACTTTATTGCACCTTTGTCGGCTTACAAACATAATCATCTATGTTTTTTCTCTAGGTACTACTAATTTGTTAATCTACATTCACGTCTAGATTTTGAATAGAGTTCTGTTAATTTTATACATTATTTTACTCCCCATTTTTGCAGATCGAACACCACTGTAATGCTTCCTCGGGCATCAATATTTTTAATACTTATAGGACGTCTCTTCTATTATCTCTTTATAATTATCCAAATAGCAGGTGTAATGTAGCAGTTATTCATTTTAGGCATTAATATTCAAATATAGCATTTTTCTTCTTTTTCTCAGATGATTAGGATGTGTTCATTTCTCACTTGTGTGAATGTATTCAGTGTTAAATTACTTTTGTATCTCTGACCAACTTTAACAACTTTTTTGTTAGGTTCGTTTAATAGACCAAATTGCACGATTTTTGCTGGTACAAACTTACTGGATTTGATGTTATAAACCGTCTTTCGCTAAGCAAACCAGGTTTCAAGCATCCGGTAATAAACTAGAATCTCAATTAGAATTAAATGGATTCTTTAATATAAAAAATTTGTGTGGTCGACTTTCCTTTAAAAAATTTCTACATATTTTTTATTTTCAAATTGAAAAAAAAACATCCAAGTCAAAAGAATATTGAGAATTCAGAAAAAAATATTGTAAATCATATCGACTAACCCCTATATTTGTGTGCCTCGATATTGCTTACCTCTTTAGTAAATGAGAAACAATCGTTACTTTTAACGTATCTTGCTTTCCTTTCAAGATGTAGAATTTTTTTCTAAAAAAATCGTAACAAGCAGGGTTTGAACCTAGATTATATTTAGAATTCGTTTTAAATTATAAATCAAATATCTAATAAACTGTTAATGTTAGAAATTTTGTTTATTTGAATAAATTGTTAGAAAGAAAATAATTCTAATAATTTACATAATATGTACAAAATTATATAAGAAAAACTGTTAAAAATGGCGGATGCATCCACTTCCGGTTTCTTTGTCAGGCCCTTTTTTTGATAGAACCGAAAAAAACATGAAAAACCAGCTCCATACCAAATTTTAAGTTACTAGAACGTTTTTTGTCAAAAATATATTTTTCTGATTCAGGAACATCCCTTGAACGTAAAATTCTCAAAAAAAAATGTTTTGCTATACTTTCCTTATAGAAATGTTAAAATGGATTTCATGATTTCTCGATAAAAAAAGTTCCAACATTTGCCATAACCTTATAGCATTTTCAAACAAAATTTGAGGATTTGTTTTTAGCATGTGCTGTTGCAAAGACAATTACATATTTTATGTTCTTTTATACGATTTTTACATCTATAAATACAAAGACAATTTACAATAGAAATAGATTGTAGATTTTGGACCAACATCCAAATACAAACTCACCAACTCTTATTCTTATTAAAAGTTACAATTTTGCATCTTTGATTTTGGAAGAGTAATAATTAAAAAGTTTAGTGCCAGATGCTTATGCTTATTTAAACAATTTTGCGCTTTAATAGTTTTGTTAGAATTAAATAAGTATTACAGTTTGATTTTAACAAGTGCTTTTACTATTTCAATATCGCATATTTAAAACACATTATACATTTATGTTAAATTAATTTCAAGTAAGATGTATTGTGTATGTAATGAAATTTATTAGTAATCGTTAGATACGATCAAATAATGATAACTTTAATTCTTCCATTGCATTATAAGCATTGCGTATAATAAAATTGGTTTTCTCCGCGATTACTGCTGAATGTAAATCTTTTAGAATCATTTTTAATCACATTTTTACTCTTGTGATAAAATATGTATTTTAAAACACTTGCATCTTATAAAATTTAGCTTACAGGTGCAGTTATTATTGTACCTTAGATCA
This sequence comes from Aquatica leii, assembly GCA_035610365.1. NCBI lineage: Eukaryota > Metazoa > Arthropoda > Insecta > Coleoptera > Lampyridae > Aquatica > Aquatica leii. Next base: position 57,985,633 of record CM069432.1, read on the forward strand.
TTGTTTTGCATTGCACTGTTGCAGCTGTAAGATAAAACCTCGAATATGACACGGAAGCTAAATACTATTATGAAATCTTGTGAAAAGTGCATCGCACGGTCATAAGTCAAACTTCTCACTAGCATATAAAGATGCATTTCTCTTATTTATAAAATAATACATACGTGATTTTTTGAAAACGATCAAGCTTAAATTATCTAGAAAACAAAAACTTTATGTGCAAAATGCTGAAACCGGTCAGTTTTAGTTGTTAAGCGCCTATTGTTATTATCTGTACGGCGAACAGATAGAGTTAAGCCCCTCCTTCAATTTTGTATGATAATTTAAACCAATGTATGAAGAGACAAGTTTACACGGCTCAAATTAGTAAAAGCGCGAAAATTCAAAAACTATGTAATGTATAATATAGGCATTAAAGATTGAAGTACATAGGAAATCGTATAATTTTCAATAAATGTACAAAAGTAAAAATTTCTATTATAACAAATAAATACGTTTACAACTTTATATATTAATTCAGTTACACGATTAATTTCAAAAATTTATCAAATAATACTTAAGAGGGAACAACTAAACATTTAAAACGCGTATAAACAAGCGCTTCATTAAATTTTTACATTTTAACAAATTTGCCCAACTAAAATTATGACATATTTTATAGGAGTTTAAATAACATTTTGTATTAAAAAAAAAGACATTTAGGATGATTCTGATGAAGAAGAGTCATCCTCCACACGAATTATCAACGGTTCCACTACAATCTCCATTGCGATGTCAGTTTGCCACATTCTTTCTTCTTCAGCTTGTGCATGACGAATAGCATTCTTCCAGTTTTCTGCAGATACATTGCCTACAGCTTGTTGAAAGAAGGGCTTTCATTTTAAAGGTTGTATTGTTTCTTACGACTTCTCCTTTTATTTGACTCCATATCAACTCAATAGGAATGAATTCACAGTGATACGGAGGCAATCGCAAAACAGTATGACCCTGTTCTTTTGCCATTTCATCAGTTACATACTTTGGCATGATGGCAGCTTCTTTAACAAGAAGCAGAAGTTCAGCTTTTACCATATCTGGTAGGTAAACAATCGACTTGCTTTCCAACCAACCTTGTATGTCTGCTTTTTTCGTTCCTGAATTTGGAATCTTTTCTGTTTTCCTGCTATGATAAGAAGCATTATCCATCACAATCACAGAATTTTCAGCCAAACGGCTTAGAATTTTTAAAAACCAGTTTTCGAAAACTTCTCCAGTCATTTCTTCATGGTAATCACCAGTTTTCTTAGATTCAAAGCATAGCAAACCATTCTCAACAAAACCGTCTTCAGATCCTATATGAAGTATTATAAGACGATTTCCCTTGCCGGCAGGGTCCTTTAACCCTGTGGTTAATCTTCTTCGATGAAAGCTTGCCTCGGAGTCACGATTGTTGTGTGTCTTTCCATACTTTGCTTACAGTATGACCAGCGTTCACCCAGGTTTCATCTAAAAATACAATTTCTTGCCCTCTTCCCTGTACTTTCCGAATTTCTCGCAAAAAACGTCGTCTCCAGGCAATGATCTCGTTTTTTTCTTTAAGAATATTATTGCATAATCTTTTTGAAAGTCTATAACGTAGAACCACAATCATGTTAAAAGATGTATAAGTAAACAATTTGTTTATTCACTGAAATCCAATTTCTTTAATTAGCAAACTCATCGTAGTCCTTTTCAATTGAGGTAGATTTTCGTTTTCATGCAATGCCGCTAACATTTTATTCAGAGTTGGCGGTTCATTTCTTTCAAAAAAACTATGTATTAAACGTCGAATAGCATTTTTAGCTGCATCATCGATGTTGTCTAAAACTGATCGGGGTCTGTGATACACTTTTGGTGCTTGAAGGTCATGTGTTTCTTGATATTCACGAATAATATTGAAAACACTCGAGACACACCCCTAAAATTGTAATCGATATAGATAATATTAATGACTTAATTAAAATTACCTGCGGCTTTTGCAGTAAACTCGATAATTTGGGTCTTAGCTCTATCGGGGTGTTCCTCGGTACTAGCTTTAAAGATATTTACAATGCGTTCCTTGTCATCAATCGAAAAATGCCGAGAAGTTCGTTTTTTCGGTGGCGACAGGGCCATGGCTTGATCCATAATTAATTAAATAAATAACCTAAAATACAAAATGTAACTTTAATGTTAATCTTTAAAGAATCATTTCAGTACGCACCTGAATATACACAAATGTCTTCCAAAGTATTGAAAAATACTATTTCGTCAAATGAATGGAAATAACAAAAACTTAAAACTGCGAATAAATTAACCAAAATGTCGAACGTTAAACCTGGTTAAACTCAGGTCAAACTGAAGTATGTTATTTGTTTGTTGTAATACTGACTTGAAAATTTTAACCAATAAAAAAAAATTATTCAAATTTAGCGCGTATTTGATGGGAGGGATTTAACTCTATCTGTTCGCCGTACAAATAATAGTATAAACAACGCTTGGAAATGTCAACTATCAAAGAGATAGATGTTTTGATGTAACTAATATGTTTGAACTACTGTTTAGAATTTAACTTCAAGTAATCAGTTAAACGTCAATTAATAAGTAAAGAAACACACCATGAATGATGGAAAAAATTTAATGTACTCAAAAATACAAATCATATCGTTTAAAACAGTAGAATTTTACGAGAGATGCTCGAAATGGGTACCGTTTTGTTCCAGGCAGTAGTAGCTCCGGTTTTCAAATTCTTGTCTCACTTTTTGAAATGTTTCTCGCCGAATTCGCCTACATTTATCAACAATTCGTTACGTTAAACTTGAATGTGGTCAATTTGATTGGTTATTGGGTATCTTCAGCTCTCCAATTTGGCTAACCGTATCAATTTGATAATTATAAAGCATAACAAAGAATGGAAATCATGAAGTACATCAAGTGAATGTTTGAGTGTACCACTATAACAATTAATATTACACTTGATCAAAACTTTCTTGCAACGACAAACTTACCAGTCATAATAAATGCAAAAATACTTGAGGTATACTAAAAGTATCTATTTGAGTTGCACTACAATGCAAATTAGAAAAACGATAAAACTAATACACTAACAATACATTACACAGTATATAGCGAGTAATATCATGAAAATTGTTTATTTGTTGAAGCTTCAAATTTAATGCAATTATTCAAGGCTAACACAATGACCATGCTTTTATCATACAGAAACTGGTGCTCTCTGGTACTTTTGCGCAGGCGCGGTTATTAAGTACTTAATTCAAATTTTTAATACAGTTTTTAAAAAACTGAATGGGTTTTTAGTATGTATCTATTAATAATATGTAACATACTTGTGTTTTTCATACAAAATATAAAAGAAAAAAGTGTACAGCTGAAAGCAAACAAAAGCATAATTTCTTATAAAGTAAAAACGTTTTTTATGTTACTAAAAACTATTTTACAAAACAATTTTAAAGTATTTCAATATCAATCTCTAAATGAAATATTTTTAAAACGCAACAAAAATATTTTTACGAAAAACATTTTTTTGCGGGTTATGAAATGTAACTTATTGGGACTGCACTGTAAAATAACATAATTAAGCTGAATTTCTAAAATTTATTGTAATTTTGCGTACAAGACTTTAGTTTCGCAAATTTGAAATCAACTCCCATCTAAACACTGACATCGAGTTTTCAGTAAAAGTTTACAATAAGTTTGCAAACCTAAGTTGACAATTCACAGTTTACTGTTATAGTTCATTTACGAAAAGTATATATATAATTTGCTAGTAGAAAATGCGCAAAAAGTTTAACTTTTATACTCTTATCTCTAGAATCATGTAATATATTTTGGTTTTTTATTTTATTTATATAATACAAAGTTTTATTTTATATATTGTTACGGTTTACCCTGTACATTTGTATTTGTATTTGTCCATAATTCTTATCACAGCGCAACGCAACGCAAGTATTGTAAAACTCGTTACTTTATGTATAAAATGTAGAAAATTTATGTGAATAAACTTTATTACACGAGCCTTTTATTTCTTTGACGACAAGGAAGGTCCATTATACGAATCCATTTTTTCCGGCGATCCTCTTAGTGAGTCTCTGCAGTAGGTACCTTGCGTACGCTCGGTGATCGTCGCGCCCGGACCCGGCGCCTAGTGAAATATATAGTAGCTGGAATGGTTTATTACCTGTACAGGTTTTATTTTTAATAAACTGCATTGCAAATCGCATTTTTCCATTTTTTAATTTTTATTTTTTGTATCTACGCATGTTTACGTGACGAATTTGCCTTTATAGATTTAACGGAAAATTTTACCCCCAGTCTTCATTACAATATATGTGCATATAACTTTCTAGCGTAACCATAAAAAATATGTGTTTAGCAGATATCCCATATATGAAATGTGTACATTTTGATGTTATTTTATTTATAGAAGCAGTTCAAGTGATGCATTGGTGTCATCATAGTAAGAACGACAATGCACAACCAATTAGCTTTGAAGAATTTTAAACTTGAAATTTTATTTTTTATATACCCAGCCGGCAGAATGTCGTCATTATGACGTAAATAACTTATAGTCATACTAAGATATATGACGTGAAAAGTCCAAAGAGGTCTTAGAAAAGAACGTCTTTATAATGACGTCATAAAGTGGTCAGGCACAGACGTCTTTTTAATGTACCGTATCACCAGTATGGAACAAATCCACAATTGCATCACTTTGATGGTTATGGTGAAATACAAACAAGTTTGAGTTTGAGGTATAATACTTTTTGTTTATTTTTAGTTTACTACCTTAAAGATTTCACAATTTTTGCAAATAGCAAAATTTTAACCTTTGATTTTACAATTATAAGCTTTGTCGTTTGTATAAGGTTATGTTATAAGATGATGAAACCATTGATAAAATAGGTAAAATGCGGTTTTCTGTTTCTACCTTTCTTTTATTCATTAGTTACTTTTCAATAATTTCTTGTTCCCTGTAGCTCAATTTTTTTGTGTGAGTTTTTTTTATTTAATAATAGAATTTTTTATGATGAAGGTAAATATCATTACGCTAGATTTGTAGGTTAGGTATACCAATTTTGTAGGTTTTTATTAGATTAAAACTCAATTACTTTGATTCATATATATCAATTATATTCGTCCCAGGTAGCACAGTACGTCAAATTACGTGGTTATCACGTAGATATATAGTGTTTCTTCGTCAATTACGTCCAACGACCAACTGTAGACGTGATATTACGTGTGGTGGATCACTTGGTAACGACGTGATTAAAGTACGTTGGGTACACGTATATTCTACGTCTTAATTTTTTCATTTTTTTTCTCAAAAATATAACATAAAAACATTATGAATTTGGAGAGGACAAATCTGATTTATTCAACAGACCGACACGTTCAAATAAATAGTGTAAGAAAAGTCCGTGCAACAATTAATTAACCGAACAGATAATTTATCATAAATTAGCTTTTACTTGGATTTTACCACCTTTTATTTTGAAATTTAGAATTTAAATTACCCGCTTTCCTAATTATACCCACTGCGCATTTAAACGTATCTGCGTATTCTAACCTCAACCGTTGATTGATAAATGTTTAAAGATAGTCAACCAAAGGGGTATTTGCGACCCAGTTCAAATGTGCTGGGCACTAGGTGTCGCCAGCATCGTGATGTGCTGGTCAGGTTCACTGCTTTACTAAACAGGACACTGCAAAGTAATTTCTAATAAGATCTTACGAAAACTGTAAACTGAATGCCTGCTATAATTAGCAGCTAAGCAACGTTGTCATGTTGTCAAAATAATAAATACGTGTCCTGGGTGACGGGCATATTACAAAAATATATGCAAAATTCTTTTGTATTGTGAGTTATAGAGTAGATTTACGTGTTATATTTTATTCTCAATCAGTTAAAAATTTAACTACTTTTTTGTTTACGCAAAAGAGCGCTTAAAGTCAACATACATTGTATTATGAACAAGTATAAAATTGTTAATTGCTTATAGAGTAATCATAACAAAAAATTATAAATAAAATTAGACATTCTCAAGTAAATGTTTAATCCGGTAATATAAAAAATTAATTTTTACTACTACTAGTGTTATAGGTACAGACTTTATTACCTACACGGTACTCCCAAGTTATAGTATGTTGTGAAGTAACCGCAAGCAAATAATATTGTTTTACTAGGACCAAGCGATTTTTTGATTGAAAAATTTCTTGAATGCTAATTAAAAAAAGTTAAATCAACAGAACCTCAATGTGCTGATGGTGCTGATGTTTGCTATCCCGCTCTATGATCCCGCTAATTTGCCGCCAATCCGCCAATACTTATTAATCTATGAATCCGCCAATCGTTCGCTGTGAGTTGTGAGTCAGTGTTCCCATTTGTTCTGATATAATTTTCAATTGCAATTTATTGCCCAGGTAAGCATCTACCTACTTAATTCAAAATTGTTGAAATATTATTCTCGAGATCAATTATAACTAAATCATTGGATGATGCAACTAAAATCAATGATAAAATCACAAAAAGCGTGCCAAATTGATGTTTGAGTTGTTTTATTTAAGTTATTTGACTTATGGGGTTTTGTTTATTTAGTCTATTGAGCACAATTAATGTAGTTTGTATTTTAGTTTTCAAGAGGTTATTAATATGTAATACATGGCTTTCGTGGGTATAGAATTTTCAGAGGAGTCTGGAGCTGGAGTCGTTGAATTGGTTCATTCTTCTTGGTTAACTCCTAAGAAGCAAGAAGTTTGGTGGCCTCCTTTAAAGCATCGAGAGGCATTTGACAAAGCACTTCGTAAAGGAGATCTTCCAGCAGAAGAAACCTGGTCGATTTACAAAATAAAAAGATGTTTTTTCAAGGAAGGTAGTATACGAAAATATTTACTAAAATTAGTTCTCTTTTCTTTTTTGTTGTTAGATGATTTCTTTAAAGCTAAAGAAAAATGTAAAAAATGTGAATTCACATCTGATATACAAAGTGAACAAGAAGAACCTGAAGTAGAAAAAAAAGGCGTTTGAATGCAAAAAGAAACTTTTCATCAAGTGATGAGGAAGATTGCAGAAATTCCAGAAATTGAAATAATTAGTTAAAGTTAAGTATTTATTTTTCAGCAACTAGCAGTCCTGTTTTTTTAAAGAGTACATGTGCTTCAAATTCCTCCCGCTTAAGTCAATCGTTTTCATGTACATCAACGCCATCCACATCCAAAACTGATAAAGGTGACATCAATGGTGACGCCCAGTCTGGCTTTTAAACTCCAACATTAACTAAAAGTAGCAGTGAATCAAAAGGTAGTTTTATAATTTATATGCGAAAATTTTAATTTTGTTGCCCAATTACAGGTTTCTGTGATCAAGTATTGGATTATTTAATTACAGTTAGGACCCAAAACAGACAAATTTTAAAACTATTAACTACCAATACTCACAATAACTCTACAAAAGCCTTTGAATTACCTGATGACTTGGAATTGACACTTCCAGTTTCAAATCTGACTGATTTAAGAAGATTGGAGGAGTATCTTAGTAATAATCGTACTTTGTCTGCAGTGGTAATTAATTGTTTTAAAATATTTTTACTGTGTTCCATCTACTCATGTTTTAGGTATCATATCTGTCTGGCTTGGGAGGTCGAGATCCAACGACTAAGACAAATGCAGTTCTCAGAAAACTTATGACAAATGAGTTTGCAATGAAATTTAGTTTTTTGGGAACTCGTCAAAAAAAAGGAGCGTTTGTAGAGTTAAATGCAAGGAAAGTTCTTATTCGTAAGTTTTTTTTTGATTTTTGAGAATTGTGTTCACTAAATCACATGATTTAGGGGCAATTCAACTTGCTTGCAAGGAAATTACTAAAAGTGACATTGACAAATTTACCAAGGATTGGTTAAAACATGCACCAAAGCGTTTTGAAAGTGAAATCAAACAGAAGCATGCTCAAAAGCATCAAGATTAATTAATTAATACGTGAGTTTGTTTATTTTAAGTATTGCTAGTTACTAAATTGTTTAACACCTACCCACTACCGTGATTTGCATTATTATGTGGATTATGACATTAAACATCAAATAGAGCATGATTTTGGACCTATTCCAACTAATTCTAAATGCAAACAATATACAAAAATTTTAATGCAGAACTGTGTTTTAGTTATTAACTCATACTCAAAATCAGATTCTTACTGTTTTGTTTCAGATGACATTATAATTCAAACTTTTAACGATAGTGAGTGGGTGGCAGTACCATTGTTTCATACCTCAGAATAGTTTTTTTGTTATTGTGTATTTTTTTGTTACTTGTTACTTTATATGTAAATGCGACACAGAATTTTTTACGTTTTTTATTTTCATTTTGTCTATTTTAGAGATAAATGTTAATTTGTAATAAAGAGATACTATGATATTCATTTAGTTATTTTTAGCATATATAATGCTAATTACCTCCCTTCCCCCTGGTACAAATAAATAAGTAATTCGACGTCTATAGGACGCCAAAAGAAGACGTGAAGTGACGTGATTTAATTACGTCAATTCGACTGTGACAAATTCACGTCATAGGACGTCTCCTTTACGTCGTTTTTGTGGTGAACTCGACGTAATTGGTCACCAAAAAGTCACGTGGAATCTACGTAATGTGCTACCTGGGGTCAATGTTTTCCAAATTATCCTTAGCACGATGGCATTTATTGGACTGGAGTTTAGTTCTAATGTAGATCATGGTTTTTGTGGAGGAATAATTGGATATAGTTTAGTTTAGTTTTCTTAATTTTTATAATTTCTACCATACTTGGTAATTTCTATCACTAAATCATACTTTACCTGGTAAAACTCTCGAATGAATAAAACTATCTGTTAAATTGTAAATTGACCATTATTTTGTGTCACTTCCACTTATTCACTGTTTGTTTTAAGAATTCAAGTTTATTTAACTTTATTATTATATCTATAGCAGAAATGTTTTGTAATAAATATTTTTATAGTATTATTATTAATACCTACTCTATATAAAAACTCGTCAAATTATGACATGAAAAGTACGTCACTAAATGACGTCTTTGGTCTGTGACATTAGTATGTCTTTATGACGAGACAATAACGTCATAACTGGTCATTAAACTAGTCAGTTTAAGTCATATAATGACTGGTTTCTGACGTCATTTTGACGGCAGTTTGCTAGCTGGGTATCTAAGTGTACCTATGAAAAATTATTTAACTTTTTATGAATGAAGTATTAAGTATTGACTTATTACTTGTTTTAGAATTTCTTAGGTTTTAAATTCCAAACCTGGCCTTTTTACCCTACATTCACAAGGTTACAGATCTTCTTCGTAAGAATGGTATCAAACCTATTTTCAACTTGACAGGCAAAATTTCTCAGATTCTTCCTTCTCCCAAAGACAAATTTCCTACACTTTCATCTCAAGGTGTATACCAAATTCCTTGTTCATGTGGTTTAGTCTACATTGGTGAGACCGGTCGTTCCGTCATTACTCGCATTTCAGAACATGATCGTTGTATAAGCAGAAGGCGTATTTCTAAGTCTGCGGTTGCTGAACATCATTTCACTACAGGTCACAAGATAGCTTTTGATAACGTTTTGGTGATAGCTAAATCTCCATTCTTTTTTAACAGGAAATTTCGAGAGAGCATAGAAATCAACAGACACCCCAATAACTTCAATCGTGATCATGGTTTCGAGCTATCCCCTCTTTGGTTTTCGTGTCATTAGTCCTTTATCGAAAACACGCCCTCGTTCAACCGGCACCCAATTAGAGTTGAGCTTAACCAGCCGTGACGATACTTCTTCTTTATATACAGAGACTATTTCTTTATAAGTCACTTCTATGGAGTTTAGAATCTGGCTTGGTTCACAAGTTGATTACCTAACTCTGTAGTGCTTCTTTGTTAGATTTTCGTTTGCTTTTTCAAGTTTATCGTTTTCTTTTAACCTTTTCTGAGTTTAGAATCTGGCTTGGTTCACAAGTTGATTACCTAACTTTTGAGAAGTGTTTAGTTAGATTTCGGTTGCTTGTTTGAGTTCTCTCACGCTCTGATGAAGCCCTTTACGAAAGTGGGCAAAACGTTGGCAACTTCGGTTACAACATTGACACGGTCCAAACCAGGAAGACGTTCTTATCTTAGTATAGACTCCGGCCGTGGAAGCCTTCGCTATTACATTGTATGAATTATATATTATTTAATTATATATATTATATATAAATACTATTTCTATGTCTTATAAGTCTTACAATGCTGTGTACACTTTTCAGCCTGTGATTATTCGTCCAGTGGGAAGCATGGCTTTCCGTTGTTGCCAGGTCGATGGTTTTAATCATTGTATGAAACTTTTAGCATCCTATTTGTGATAATATGATTATAATGTATCAGCTTAATTTTCAAAAATTTTAAGAGAATGTTTTGACTATGCCATTAGCATAGTAGAAACGCTAAATAAGTACTTTGTTACTCATATTTAATTATTTATTTTGGTGTCGGTCGTATGCACAAACAACTCGACAAATACGCTTGTTATTGCGATTAACGTACGCAACCTTTCTGTATTTATGTAACGGTGCGCTTTGTTTCATTGTTGTGTAATCACTAAAATTTCGTGATACTTTAATTTTTTTATTCAAAAACTTTAATTTACTGAATGCAACGTTAAGTCATTCACTGCATATGTGTGCGAAATGTTGCCGAATTTAAAGGTCCGTGATTGATACTAGTCTTTCTGTGATATTGTTCGCAAACCGTTAGTTATTGCTTTTTTCGTATTCTACTTGCTTTTTTCTTTTTTATGGTGTCGTTGAAACAAATATACTTGTGTAGACTTGTGTTAATTAATTTATCGACCTTAAGAGTTGTCAGGTGAAAACGGAAATCTGTATTTATGTTTCTCCCCGTTTTGATGCTCGATTTAATTAAACTATAATAGACACATCAAAGATCAGACTGAATCCTGTTAGTTATACCTACCCGCTACCCACTCTGCGAAGTTCTGAGTTGTAGCTATTTTCTTTGGGGCGATTAAGTTATTGGTAAGGAATCGCACTTCAGTCTAATGCAGGTTTTTTAGCTCTTAAGTGCTAAAACCCATAGCGCGCTCAACTTTTATAAGACCTTAAGAGCTACGATTCAACATGTAAAAACATTATATTTAAAAATTCTTGATACAATATTAAAATAAATACATTTTTCTTATAAATATAATACATTAGTATAAAATATGTTAGCACCATTGACATGTCAAATATAATCTATGTTAAATATTACCAATAGGCAAAATTATGCTTAGGAAGTATAGTACAAATTATATACAATAAAACTAACAGATTAACCTTGATTTATAGAACCAGATCCGTGCAGTTCTATAAACGATTCTAAGGCATGGGGTACCTGTCCTTGGTATGTAAGATTAAAAGTATTCACAGCCTTTGCGGCAATGCACTTCAAGCTTAATTTAACATGCGCTTTCAAAATGATTTCAGCTACCCCTGCAAAAATATTTATTTCTAACTTGAAAATGGTTTAACCATTATACAACCTGTAGAAGCAGAATCCAAAGGAGTTTCACCTTGCATATTCACACAATCGATATGAGCACCAGCTTCTGTTAAGTTAACAATGATTGCGTGCAACGTTGCAAAGTCCGATATAGGTTTATGATAGTGTACTATTATATGTAAAGGTGTGTTTCGCTCAATATCCATTGCATTTACATCCGCCCCGCATTGAATCAGCAATTTAGTAGTCTCAGAACAAGGAAACCTATTGATTATATTTAAACGTACGCCCTACATCTAAGTATATACTTACTTGCAGATATCATTCGTGTGAAAATCGTCCACTGGCGTTTCAGAATTACAAGCAAGATGCAATAAACTCTGTCCATCTCTTGAAGTGACGTTCAATTTATTTAAGCTAAAAATCAGTTGTCTAATTTCAAATTTTTCTCTTTCTGAACACTTTTTAAACAGTTTGGTTAAAATTGTTATTAAATATAAAGTTGTTGTTACGTTCCCATCCATTTCGTCCTAAAAAATTATTGAATTACTCATATTTTAATTAACATTTGTCACAAGAAATATTAACATGCTTTCAACTACAAATATAATCTATCTAATTCGTGTATATAATTCATGTATACACTGTAGAGAAAACATAACTAAAGTCCTCGCAATTTAACTTTCGATGCACGTCATTAATGACGTAAAATTCATACCACCCTATTTATATCAAAAATTAAATAAATACCGAATTGTCTTATTGAATTTTTTTTGTCACGTTGTTGGGGTGCTTACTACAGTTGCAGCGTTGTTGACGTCTGTCAAATTAAATTTGTGTTTTTTATGTCAAAGTGCTCATTGTTTTTTATACTTATTTTTTATACAAAACTGTACTATTTTGAGCTAGAACGAGATAATGGTGGTCCATTGATATCAGTAAATGCTGTGCGAGAAGTACCCTTTTACTTAATATTGAAATTGTGGTAATACATACATATATTCTACAGTTATTTCTGTATGAGCAACGGTTGCTAACAACGAGGTTCTTAGATCTCTTCAAAACGTAAGCGTAGTACAACTGTTACGAATGTAGAAACATTTAATGAAAACGTAATATGCAATGTAATATTAAGAATGTACGAAAACAGTAAGTTTACATGATAATACCGACAACATGGTTGAATAACTACGTCACTGACGTTAATGACGTGCATCGAAAGTAAAATTGCGAGGACTATATTATGCCTAATAAAAAATATCACATCTTAACAATGAGGTATAATATACTAACTGGAGAAACCTCTACGTACACGAAAACGAGCCGTCGATCTATCGCGTATCCCCACTGCTTTCGGGCAAAAACGATCGACCACGTTTGAAAGGTAGAAGTAAAATTAAAGCTTGTATGAAAACAATAAATTGGTATATTTCTTAAATTAACAATCTATATCATTAAAAATAAAACACAACATTATCTATTTTAAATAAAATGAATTTGGTTCACGTTAATCTAATGGAACTAATATATTAAAAAAAAGTCAATATTTATAGTTTTGCAGTAAGTTTTCAATCGAAATTCAAAATATAGATATATTAATATTTAAACAAGTAATTTTCCACCTATGTGACACGTTGGCAAAAGTCTCTAGAAGTAGGTAAATATAATTTTTAAATTACATTCTACTTATTATTACTTTTTTGACGGTGGCCGCAAGATTAGTTTTTACGTTAAGGGGGTTTTAGAACGGCCGCTTTGATGCGTCGGAGACTTCTACAAAATTCGCTTTATTGTTAAAAGTGTAAGAGCTAGAAACTCAAAAAAACTGAAACAATTAAAAAAGCAACACATTTCATTTTGTGTAGCGTTTTTAGTCTGGCCATAAATTTTTCAATAATAATATTTATTTTGATATAAAAACTATGTATTTATAAACTAAAGACACATATCGAGGGCGCACTTGTGCCACTTTTTGCAAATAATCGATGGTACATTTACCATGTGCCTTCAAAATTACACAAAATGTCACAAGACATTTCAATTTTTTTTAAGTTTCTAGACCTTATACTTTCAACGGAAAAGCGAATTCTGTATAGGCTTGCAGCGCATCTACAGCGGCCGTTTTAGAACCTCCTTAATCTTCCCGTTTATATCCTTTTATTATAGATAAGTTACGGTTATTAAATTTATTATTACATGCATTTTTAGCAACTAAAATGGACAAAACTAAAATTATCGAATGTAATCCGAACACTACAAAACACTTAACTATACACGATAGTTTGCTTTCTTGCTCGGATGAAGTGGGGAAACACGAAATAATATCGGACCGAATTCGTAACCATACCAGCATACGGAGTGGTTCCTCCAGTAGTTATTATATTGTACCTCATTGCATCTTAATATGTAATGTCCTTTTTTTGTATTGTATACAGGATTTTTAAAAGGCCAGAAAACAATAACATGTATGTGATTCTCGACGATTTGTTTAATTAAAAATTTACGAACACATGGTATAAGCATGTATAAGTCAATTTGTACCTTTTCCTCAAGTAGAAATTTAGTCCTTTAGAATCTCGTCAACTGTGGTGCTGTAATCGGTTTATGTCAAAAGGTTGCTATCATCCGTCTTACAAACATTCGGCGGTACATTTATCCTAACATATTGCTTTTGTCATTGTATTTGTAATTAACAAGTCTTAATTATTACTAATTTTTATTTAATATATAGACGTCTGATTATTTTGAAATTATTAAAAGTTTTTGTTGGCGTATTTCTTTTAAATAGACTAATGTTTTTGAGATTCACTTAGACTTGTCAAATTTTCAATATTTAGTTTATTAATTCCGATTTACTATGTTTTCACTGCTACAGATCGTGCGGATCTATAATATTTTCCGGATTATGTTAGAAAGGAATGCATAAGTTTTTTTGAAAACATTCAATACTTGAGAAACTTATGTTTTGAAGTTCTGCGTTATAACGTGATTTTTTTTTAATAAATGTAATTTAAAAATTTAAAGAAAACCATACGTGTGCACGATGACGAGAAGCTTTTAAATTGGTAAAATATCTTCACAAAATATTTCAAGACGACGAAATACCATCTGTATAAAGTAACCTTAATTCATTAACTATAATCCTAATCAAGGAAATATTATTTTGCTAGGTGAAACCTTATATGGAAATGGTAAAGCATTGGATGTCAAAATTTGCTCATTCCTATATTCAAACTCATCGATATACAATTTGGCGGGTGGCAAGCACTTAAATTTAGGTAGGTAGGTAGATATATTTCTTTAAAATAAATATATTAATGTTCTGTTATAGGTTAACATTTGGTTGACTCGGATTAATAATATTAAATTATCTAATTTAGACCCACAAATTCTATATAAAAACTAGTGTGTGATGCACATTTTAGTGAACAATAAAAAGACTTTGATTTTAAGGAGTTTGCCTGTTTTGCAGTTATCAAGTATAATTAACTAACCATAACGTACAGCATAAGTTTACATTCATAAACTACTATTAGAATAAGAATGTTTTCTGGCATTAAGTCATGTCGTAATATGTCACTAGGTAACTTTCAACTGTAAACACTTTTTATGTGGGTATTAACTGAAACTAAATTCTGAAGCTGTTCTGTTATATTTTTTTACACTCTTATTTGAACAAGTTCATTAAATGATTTATTCACGACTCACTTATGAAACCTTAAATTGACGTCGGCTCGATTGCCTGTTGCAGGGTTGCTAAACCTTATCCCAGTACAGAGTACAGTAATTTGAGAAAACATTTTTATTATTCTATAATATTTTTATGATAATGTAGTAATCATGTTCATTCAATTATTGTTAAAGATTTCTACTTTTTCTTTGTATTTTGTAAGAATTTAAAAGTAACATAATGTAATTTATCAAATCAAGACTGTTGATTTACTCAAATTGTAATTAACTAGAGTGAATATAATTATATGTTTATTACTTTGTAGATTACCATAAATATTTAACATCTGATATCATTCTTAAATTTGAACCTAAGAATGTCCAAAAAAATATCAAAACTTTATAGGGTATGTTAGGATATAATTTTAACTTTTAAAAATTGAACAAAAATCATAATTTAGATGAAAGAAGTGCAGCCTATACAAATTTGTCGCTAAATTTAATGGATTGTACCAATGAACCATCTTGTGGTTACCAAGAGATACAGTTAATGAGTGTATCATCACAACATGAAAGTTCGTATTTATTTCTAAAATTATTACGAGCTTTATTGATACACATACTCATAACATATAAATCCTGTATGAATTGGACGACGAACCTGAAGATACTCTGTGTTGAAGATTTCAAAATGCTCTCCAAACTTACGGATGCACATGTATATCAACAAAAATTAAAGGAAATACAAGTGAAATTGGCAGCATTTAGTGAATGAGTGGCAGCAGTAATGTGAGGTTTAGTACGTTTAGGTATGTAAACCACAATGATTGCAGTACACGCATTTAATTTAAGATTTTCTAGGGAATACAAGTTTACCACAAGAAGCATCAGAAACAGCTAATTTTTTGTCATTCTTTGATAAACTATTTGATTCCGTAAATGGTGTATGCACAGTTTCACCAACATCATGTTCTTTAACACATGACACTGAACATTTAAAATTTTGGGAAGAGGCAATTATAGTGCTGTAAACAATTGAATTTAAAAGAGGTTAAAGAACTTATACGCCTCCATCTGTGACAAACTGGGTTAAAACGTTGCGTGGTCTTCAATATCTCTGGTCCAGATTAAAAGATAGTTTTCAAAGCATTAACTTAAGAGTTTTTAATCAAGATGCACCACAAAACTTTTTTGGTTGTATCAGAAGTAATGAAGCACGCAATATTAACCCTAATTGTACGTCTTTTAAATATTCATTTGGGATATTAATGATAAATAATTGTTTGTCATTAAATTCAGTAAATTCAAACTGCGAGATAGACGACAATGATGAAACGTAAATGGAAAAACATCAAATGTTAATGTAGTTCAGTTCTCTGTAAATATAAATAAAGATGGGGAAGAAGAATTCTTGAGAAAACCAAAAATTGACGTAGCTATCTTTCTAGCAAGAAAAATTTTAAAATATATTAATACTTTAATATATATATAATATAATATAATTAACTGTGGAATATATGTGACTGCTATGTTGCTTGCAAGAAAACTTACAAAGCTGTCTACAAAAATGTTTGGATACTAATTTATAATGCTGTCGTCTATTTTCAAAATTGTTTTATAAAATTTTATATTTAAATTTGAACAAAAAATATAAATATATCTTTACAAGGATTAGAAGAGAATTTGTCACAAAATAAATATGATAAGTTTCGACGAATGACATGTATAAAATACATAAAAACAAAAAAAAAGAAATAACTTCATATTTTTAACAATCGTTAAGTTTATATGTAGAATATTCGATTAGTAAGTAAGTAAAAAACCAAAAATATGTAAAAATGTTTAATAAATACTAGTTTGTATTTAATAGAAATAGATTAAGATTAAAAATGTAGTAGTGTGTTGTAAATATATACTTGTGCGTTTTTCTTTCATTTCAAATAATCCTTACGACTTTTGTGCTTGGACATTGTAAAACTCCACTATTTTATATATTTGAGAGTATATTTCATTTTGTTAAAAGTATTCTTATTTTTAAAACATATTTATTTTATTAATATTTTTCTTATATTATACTCTACCTATAATTTAAATCTTTTTAGTTCATCTTGTTATTTATCATTTGGATATTTCATAAATAGAAGTGCATATTAATTTCTATTTAGAATTGTATCTTATCTTGTACAATAATTACTAAGCTCTTCTATTTTTAAATAAATACGAAAAAAGAATATTCTTAATCACATTTAAGTTTTTCGCTTTTTTACTCAACCCGGAATACATTCACTGTTAGGACATTCAATTTATTAAGTTTGATACCAACATTACATTAATTAATTGCTAACGCTCAGTGAGTGTAGTCAAAACTATAAAAGGATTTAAATTTAACTATTGAAGATTTTCCCCCTGGTTCCACCATTTAAGGTTTGAATCTAAATTATAACTTCTGTACAAATAGTTTATACTATACTATAGTTGCGATCGTTTAATATTAGATTTAATACAAATCTGTGAGATTTTTTGAAAAACAAAGTTGTAAAGTTTACGTGAAAAAACATTCATAAATTAAAAAATTAAAATTTGTCAAAAAATAAGAGAGCCAATAACTATCACAAATGTAATTCTTAATTTTACCTTCAAGTTGTTTCTTGTAAAGAATGTAATCAAAATTAGTTTGAACGCTTTACATTTAATGTTGTTATCAAGCTACCATTATCAGTAACTAGCTCTTAAAAAAATAATTATTTTTCGGAATCTGAATCTAATCAGAGTAAAAATGTACAGTTATCTACAACATTTCAGTTTCAGAGAACAATAGTCACATACGACTATTCAGTTCCAGAGAACAATTCTGTATTGATATCAAATGTTCATTTCAAGTTACTAAAAGAGGTATAACATCGCCAAATAAATGTATTATCCCTATAGTAATTAAGCCTTAGCCAAAAGCGATGCGACAGAAATGTATTGAGACACTCCAATTTGTAAAAAAATTAAAATAGTGTATATTTTGGAAAATGTGATTAACAAAAGTAAAATCGCCTAATCAAAACTAATGACAAAAGTGACGCATAACATAAAAACTAAAATATTATTTACGGTAATTGTCAAAGTAAATCGACTCGTTTATTATCCTCATTTTATATTAATAAAGCAATAGTGTGTCACCTCAGTTTTTTTTTATCAAATAACGTGTATAAAATTGCAATTGCAGTATAGTGTAATCTGAAATCTATAATAAATTCCTACTTTCCCAGGTTCTAGAATCGCATTTAAAAATATAGTAATGAACCTATACCATAAGTCGTTTGAGTAGATGCCAACCCAGAACCATTGCCTATTTTAATCTGATGTTCAATGTCTTAAAACTGAAATGATCATTTTTCTCAAATTTACCCATTCAAATGTAATGCGTAATGTAATGTAACTAGTGTGACGATTTAATAATTTTTTACATTGACAAATTTTTAAAAAAATTCTTTGAACATTAGTTCCAAACTTTTTTTAAACTATTGTCAAGTTATAGGCAATTACAGAAACAGATAGAATATAAAATATAAAAAGTGAATGAAAAAAATCAGTCTCAAGTCTAAAAAAAAAGCACGCGCGGGCGTAAATAAATAAATGCGAAATCAGTGTTAGTGATTAATGTTATCCGTGACAGTATTCATAAATCTTCAATGACAGTTATATATATATATAAATTAGTGTTTGCAGATTTAAAACTCGTTAACTATAAATTTATTAGTGTTTGTTGTATAGTTCTTGAGTTTAGTAAAATTAGTTACCCGTATAATAATTAATAATAGTAAAAAATAGTTAAAATAAGGTAAGTTTTATTATAGATTAAGTGTTACTAAAACTATCTAATTCTCAAATATGTTTATAAAAACAATCGAATTTCAAAATTGCACACAAAGCACTTTATGGACTAGTAGTATAAATAATTAAAATGCATCAAAATAAACAAGCCAACTTACTGATATAGATTTAGGATCATCCTTTGGTCCTGGATACATTATTTTATCTTTATTTCTACTTAATTCTAGAACAGCTGCCTTTAATACCAGTATAACGTGATTTTGTATTAGGTCCACTCCAATATGTAGCATTTGCGAAAAAACTTGAGCAAATCGTAGTAAGTCTTTAACTACAGATACGGAGTTTAATTGACGTAGGTCAAGAGCGTGTAGCCATAATTCTATACAACGATCAAAACGTGCATCGTCGGCGAACACTGCTCCTCTAAATATCACAGGATGAGGCACTTCAGGATTATGTCTACCTAATATTCTTTCTCGTATTGTTAAAGCTTCCATATGTAACGCATGTGGATTTCTTGCAATCGCTTGGAGTTCTTGTACAGTTTGACATTCTATCCAATTTTCATATGCTGGTACAGGTTTAACAAACTTCTTCCTTATTATATTATTAGGATCACTATACCTAAAATATAAAAAAAAATTAACAGTTAAATTATAACCCTACTCAGAACGCGGTTAAACTGTCATTGAAATGTTTTCTTTTCCTGTACTATCATTTACAAATAAGTTATTCCACCTAGGTGCCTAATGTGATTTTAGCATAAATCAAACCATGTCAAATCTTGAAAGCAATTTAACAGTGAGCTGTAAGCATCTTGGGTTAATTAATATTTTGTGTAAGTTAAGAAAATGCCAAATTATTCATACGGATATACACTTTACTTTGCCATTATTTTATTGTAGTGAGATGGTGCGGCATCGTGCATAATTACATTAGGTATTGAATTTCAAGAAGCGACTTTGTAATCAAATAGTTTAAACTTAACACGTACCCAAAAAGAATACAGCATTACATTATTACATGACTTTATTGACGAATGAAATCTGTTACAAACATTGAAGAAGTGCTGAGAATTTTACAAGAATTGTTCCTATATCAACACATCGGAGTTACTAAAAACATCAGAGCACAGATGCTTAGGAAAGAAACTCCTACAATTCATTCAACAACAAAAAACCGGTTGAGAAACGGTAGATAAAAAATTGTTGGTACTGATTTTAAGCATCAAGAATTAATAAAAAGAATTATAGTAAATGTAACAGCGGAGGTTCATAGTCAGATTTCGGTTGCTTGTTCATGCCCTTCGATTCTTTTCACGCCGTGATAAAACCACTCGCGAAAATTGACAAAACTTTGTAATAAAGCTCAGTATAAAAGAACCGTTTCTGAGAAAATTCAATTGCATCTTCCTGAGCGTAAGATAAAAACTAAAATCGGCGATGAAACAGTGAATAAAAAAAAATCATTTATAGATTATGAGCAAAATAAAGATGACTTGCATTTTATTTGAACATAACAACTGTTTGATAGCCACTGTTTTACAAATGTCACATCTCATAATAACAAAAATGTTAGCAGGTTAACATTCAGCTAAACAAAATAAAACAACCTTGTTGGCATGCAAATCAATTTCATTTAATACAACAAAGCACCTACAAGGAAAACCTAACGTATTTGTTTTTTTACATTAACTACTAAAATTCAAAATTCCATAGTTCTCAACTTTTGCAAAAACGACTATTTTTAAACACATTCGCACATATGTTCACCTATGTAACTATTAATAATACCAAAAGTAAGTATCAAAATGTTTTAAAACGTACATGGAATATTTGGAAATGTAAAAATAGATTCTTTGTTGGGATATTTCGGGAAACTTGAAAATTACTTCTTTGTCTAAAAATAATTTTGCGAATAAAAATACTTGGAACATAGTTTAAGGTACTTAAAATAGAAGAACCATAATCAATAAATTCTAGAAGTTTCACTTTATCTCATAAATTACTAAATAACACAAAACGTATAAGTTTAATTTACGATTTTAACGTTTTCGGAGTGTTTAGGCTACTGCGCGCCTTTTTAATCCAATTCACGATCAAACGATATTTAGACAAATTACTTATTAAAATTTTTTTTTCAATTTAGTAACGTAAGATAGAATAACGTTTAAACAAAGCAAATATAATCAATTTTACCCAAAAAATCCACCCGCTTTCGTTTCGTTTCTGCGTTTTAATTGTATTAGAATTTTTGAGAATTAAGTCATTAGCTAAAGTAAACTTAGCAGTAAATTTAAAGTACCTTTTTACTCATTTTAAAGCTTAATGTAATATAAAAACTACAGTTAGTAGCTAAATTTAGATCGACACGTAACATTGTAGAATAACATACCTCAACATCATAGTTCGATGAAGATATATATAGGCTAATTCTAAACAATAATTATCTTTGTCGTTTGCATAAGAAGCCCCTAACAATTCCAATGCTTCAATTCGTTCTTCTTTACTAATTTCTGGCAGATCTACTAAGTAATCAACAATGTCCGCTCTAGTCCGTTCAGCTGCAGCCTTTAACGCAGTCATCCCAACGTCATTTTCAATGAATTTGGCATCGTACGATAATAATTTCTTCACTATTGCTATATGACCGCTTTCTGCAGCGAAATATAACGCAGTAGCACCACAATGTGCTTTTTCATTTGGATTTGCTCCACGTTCTAATAAAAAAGTTACCTAGGAAATAAAATATGTATGACAGGTATAAGTATAGAACAAAGACAAACATACTACATCTAGATGTCCTTTATACGCGGCAATCATTAAACACGTGTTGTTATATATATTGGCAAGATGAATATCGGCATTATGATCTGCTAAATATTTAACTATATCAAATCTACCATCAAAACAAGCCGCTCTCAGCGGTGTAGATTTGGCTTTTGTGGGATGGTTAACATTCGCACCGGCCTTCACTAATATTTTCACTAAATTAAGATGACCTAAAACAAATTGCCATATTTACAATCAAATTATAATGTATATCGCTAACCGTAACAGAAATAAATTATTTGAAAAAGAACTTGACTTTGACCTAAAAATGCATATAAACGTAAAATGTCACATTCTTTACAATACGATAGTAAACATTTCATGCAGAATTAAGTTGTTATAAATTAAATACAACCTTTTTAAGTATTAACCCACGTGTTTATATCATTGTCTAAATATTAATTTTATTTATTATTGTCAATGACCAAACGTTATTTATTATGAAAATCGAAAATAATTAAAACTTAAAAAACTTCAATTAATAAAACATATCTGTCAATAAGAACTTCATTACAGCGCGGCTTTATAGGTTCTAATTATAACGTCCGTTGCTGTAACATTTATTTAAAAAAATGTATATTTACTAAACCATATGTTGGAATTATAGATGCTTCAGAAATGGTGTAAAATTGAATGTAAGTAAAAGAAACATGTAATCAAGTGACTAACACTTGTACTACATGCAGTAGTCGCTAAATATCACATATCCGAATAAAACATATGCGATATTAAAAATTTGCTCAAACAAAGAAACTTTTTGAAAAATAATACTTCCTACACAATTGTATAAGCAACAAAACTCAGAAAAAACGAATAATTTTTTTGAAATATTAATATTGCTTATATCTCATTTTTATACAGATTTAAGAAGATTAATAACTTTTTGAATTACAATTAAAAACTTTGAATAGCACAGAAATCTTACAATTTATACTATAGTAATAAGAAGTAGTGATGGGTATTTCAGTTCTTTTTTATGAACTAGTTCACCAGGACTCGTTCAGCAAATTCAACTAGTACGAGGTACTAGTTCTCTAGGACATTAAAGACAACGCACCGAGAGACGCATAAAACAAAGTTTGTGGTGCAGATTTGCTTTTATCTCTGGTATTTAGTTTTGTATTCCAATTAGAAAGTCAACGCGTGATGCATCGGTGTGCCGATACTTACTAAATTAAAAACTGAAATGCCGTTTCAAATTCATAATTTTATTGAAAATTGGTGTAAACTTATGAAACAAGTCTAGTTAAAAAGTTTTAATTGAATAAAAAACAGATTTGTTAATCACTTTTGTGAATTAGCCACTGCAAAAAATCATCAAACTGTTATATGAACACTTACTAGTATAGATTACGCAAGGTACAAACAAATTCAGATTGAATACAATAATCATTGTCGTCAAAGTAACGAATATAAAAAACGTCATGATTAATCGACATAAATACTGTGGGAAGAGTGTGACTTTGTAGCCAATGCAGTCTAGAAGAGAAAAGTATTGACGTTATCAAACTTATGTGATGACTACACTGATCTCTATAATAATATGGATAGCTGATACTGTAGTCTGACAATGACACCTTTAGAGAAATCATCAGCGCCACTCATTGCTGAGACAAGAACTAAACTGTAGCGCCAACCATACTTTTTTGTGACAGTTTAATTGTCATAAATATTAATATTTTTCTAAGATATTTTCTAAATAGATTAGTATGTTTAAAAATATTTTGAAAATTATTTGAGCGCATCAGTAGTAGCTTGTGCTTTATATTCTTATTTCAATATGTATATTATGTTTTTTAATTTTCTTGAAGTCTTCGCAATTTTGTCATGCGTTCAATCGTTAAATCTACAAGTGTGTTAAGCATGTGTGATTTATTCTTAAGCGAGTGAAAATGACTTTACTGTGTTGTTTTTTGTATAATCTTATTGAAACTAATTAAAATTTGATTAGTCATTTTATGCAATTCAATTGTTATGCAATTTCAACAAAATGAATGAGCATAAATTTTTTTGAAAAATAGCGGTACTGTACAAATGTATAAAAGCACTAGCTTTTTTTAATTTTTGCCCGTTTGTTCTTAGTTTACTCGGCAAATCAAATTTTTTGTCACAATATCACAATAATATACGGTAGGTTTGGATAACGGTACGAGAGTTTTTAAGATTTTGTCTACGGGTATATCAATTAAAAACGCTAGTTTACAGTATAATAAGATATCTTATAGATGACAACGATAACAGACGCCATAGACGGAAGCAAGAACAACAGCAATGCATGATAGTTTTATTCGATTAATGCTGCTGATAATGTTCAAAAAAATGTAGCCATTGTAAAGAGGCGTCTTGCAGAGTGTGCCCTATTATTCCGGCTGTTGTAGAACGGTTATTGCAAACAAAGAAATGCGTATTTAGTAAAACGTGCCAATGCCGAAAACCTGCATAAAACGTATTTTTTTATAACTGGGCAAGTATACATGACTACATGTACGCCATAGTCATTGGAAATGCCCTAAAATGAGCAATACCGTCACCAATCAGTCACATTCTAATAGTATTAATCGTATTTATACCTGTAAATATATCCTAAGGTTATGGTTTTTTCTTTGTCGTATAAATACAAAAACGTGATTACCATTACTTAATTTTGTATGTATTTCTCAAATCATACGAAAAAGCTTTCAAATATTACTCTCAAATAAACGTTTTATAAAACCAAAATTTTCTTTATATTTTTTGTGCGTATTATAAAACAAACACTTTTTTCTAATTTTGAATAACAATTTATTAACATATTTTAATAAACATAGGACATACTATATCGTCAAATTTTTAGGTAATAAATGTTTTGAATAAAAATGCCGAAATTATATTTGCAAAATTATTTAAAAAGTATTTGTTACGTCTCAATTTTAACTATTAATGTAATTTATTGAAATGTGTGTTCTGATAGTCACATTATTTTTGTATGTAGGATGTATAAACCTGGCTTATCAGACCCGGAGTAATGTTTGGTTATAAGGTTTGTTACTATAATTTATAAACAATTTTTCTTATATAATAATTAATACGTAACAACAATACTTGTTTTTTGTTATAAAATAAGTGTTTATTTTTTCAATTTCTTAATTTGAATGTTGGTCTGGTTTATGTAAAAGTAGGTATTGTACCGGATATGCATCCTAGAGTTAAGCGGATTAACAAATACCTCACTTATTAATGATGTGTTGTCAATGAAAGTGCGGTAATTCTCATTTTAAACACATTTAATAGTATTGATCGTATTGACATCTATAAATATACCTTGAGGTTATGGCTTTTTGTTTGTATAAATATAAAAAGGTGATTACCATTATTAAATTGTATATGTGTTTCTTAAAATCATACGAGGAGACTTAAATATTACTCTGAAACAAGCGTTTTATGAAACCACAACTGCTTTTATGTTTTTGTTCAAAATAATAAACAATTCTACCGGATATGCATCTTAGGATTAAGCGGATTAATAAATACCTCACTTATTAATGAGTTTCATAATTACCTTTTGTAAATATATCCTCAGGACCTTTTGTCGCATAAATATAAATTTTTCATTTACAAAATTGTAATATGTTCCTAGTGGTAACATCAATTGTTTATGTGATTATAATATTTTGCGAACATGCCTCGAAGATTAGGACAAATGGAATCTACCTTAGAATTAAGAGGAAGTATTGTTGGGATAGCACAAGCAGGAATGTCACCTCGAACAATATCACAACATCTTGACTTATCGGTAAGCATTTTTCTAAAGTATATTTTTACATTGCATTACAACACAGTCACTAACAATACTATTTTATAAGATATTGGAATCTATTAAATTGACATCAAATTTTTAAATACATTTATAATGTATAATGGCTTTTAATATAGTACTAATGATAAATGTAATCTAATACTAAGAAGAAGATGCGGACATACTCGGCTATACATTACAAAATCATTTTACAACTTGCCAAAAAATAAAGGAAACGCTGAATATTAATTGCTCTGTTTCCACCATTCAGAGACGTTTACACGAATCAAATTTACATTGTGGAAAACCGGCAAGTAAACCTAACATTACAGAGCGTCATGCTGTAGCTCGGTTGTGCTTTTGTCGCCAATATTTAAATTTGGATTGGAGTACTGTTATCTCTACAGATGAAAAAGTATTTTCTAGCACTGATCAATGTCCAACTACAGTGTGGAGACCACAAAACACTCGTTACAATATAGAACATGTTTTGCCCAACAGGCAAAGTGGTAGAGTGACAGCGGGAGTGTAGGGATGGATATCTCAAGCGGGTCCAGGAGAGTTAGTGCAAGTGACACCACCTCGACTTACTTCAGAGCAATACCTGAATATTTCAGACATCTTGATACCTTCTGTGAGAAGAATATTTCCACAAGATGAGCTGGAAATTATTCAAGTAGTCCAGTTCACTTTATTTATAAATAATTTTGCACATACAGCGAAATATTAATAGTACCTATGTAAAATTGTTTTTATAAAATCAGTAATTAGATTATTATTTACAATTTACCTTAATTTTATACGTTCAAAATTTTACTATCAATAAGTATGTATCTAAAATTATAGAAAGAAATGTGTTTTTTTATTCGCATAAAAATATAAATACGGTCATAAAAGTAATACTATTTTCTTATGGTTTGAGAAATACATGTAAAATTTAGTAATGGTAATCCCTTTTTTATTTACAAGACAAAAGAACATAACCTCAAGGTATATTTACAAGTATAAATACTGGTAATACTAATCGAATGTGACTATGGCGTACACTTTTAACCTATTAAAGAAAATTAAAGGAAATAATGCGGAAGTGGAAAGTAAATTGCGATACCAAACTACAAAATGTCATAAATTTAAACATGTAAGTGCGGAATGCAAGAAAGCCAACTTATCGTTATTTACAATTACTAATTCGTAAGAAAAAATATGAAACAGTTAGTATTATAAATTTAAACCTAATTCCTACACAATCAGGCGGGATCTTGAGCGATAAGTACGTCCGGTTTAATAGTACATTATTTATTAAAAAAAGAACGTTTAGTTAAAAATTGATTTTGCGTACGCTGTTACTATTACTTTAAAAAAACTGTCAGTAAACTACAATTACGTTGAGAGCAACGTGATGCAGACCGAGAGCCTCTATTCCAGAGGTTTATGTTGCTCGATGTGTATTTTTGTGCAAAAATAATAATGCTTATTTACATATTGTTACATCTTTTAGAAAGTTTTACTTATAATATGCATTTGCTCCGAAGTTATTATCTTTTACAATTTTTTTGCAGAGATAAAAAAATAACGTGTATAAATGTCATGTTAAGTATGTAATAATAAAAAAATGGTGTGCTCACCACACTACTTTCCTATAAGAAATGATGAAGGAATGTCTACATATTTTTTTTAAGGTTATGTTGTCATAAAATCACTTTGAAGTGATATGTACAGGTTTGTATGGACTTCCTAGCACGCTATAATTTCTTTAAAATTTTTATTAAATTATTATTTACACACACACAAACCTATATACACACACACGCACGCACGCACACACACCTTAAAACGTAAAATTATGCAAAAAAAATTTGCGATCGCTATACTTTGTTTATAGGAAAGTAAAAAGATATTTATTCAATTATTTAGGTAATGATATTATGATCAAAATATCACATGTGTTCATAAGTGTTCATTAAATTCTATATATTTTTTTCGTGTATGTGGTTAACGGTTATGCCTACTGCAGGTCTAACAGCGGTCAGAGTTCCCTGTTTGTCCAAAATTTGTTTCACAACATTTCTGATAAATAAATTTGTATGTATAGAATGTCTTCCTGTTTTTGCAAGGAACATGTTATATCCGCATGGCAACATACATAACTAACATAAAAAATAATTTTTTTGTACCATTTTATTGATTTTCGAATACACTCCACTGTAGCTAAATGCAAATCGCACGTATCGATCATTTTTATATTTTGTGTATAGTCTAATACACATTTTGGTTTCATAATTTCCACGCCAGTTAGAGCAAATTTTCCACTTTCCATTTCACCTTTGTGAAATGTTGGAAGCATTAGTACGTCAGGTTTGTTTTTGCTTACGCACTTTCCACGTATTGTTTTTTTCTAAGAAAAAATCAACTATAGTAGTAGTAGTAGTCTAATGGTTATTAGAACATTTTAAAAGCTGTCTAACAATCATAAATTTGTTAGTTATATCTTTACTCCAGCTATACATGAGCTACACAATATCGATAATGCATGATTTATAATAAAAATCATGCATCATCAACAAACGACACCCGTACCCAGCTTACATCAGATCGCTTATTGACGATAGCCGTACCTAATGATAGTTTCGTTGCGTCGTCTATTGACGACTGCCGCATTTAAAACGTTAAACAATTACTATTAAAAGTTAATTGCCCAAGAGTAGACCTTGTGTTGTGGAAAACTTATGAAATTGTGATACGACAACTGCGTAATTTGTTGTCATGGTTTATGTTGTAATTATTGACAGAAAAATAATAGACGTCAGCCATTATCTTATTTCCATTTACTTTCGTTAACATTAATTAATTATTCGCCTGTGAAGAATAATGGAAATAAAATTCTTGAGGTAATATTCTTGTTTCCATCGAACCGTAGTGCCCTGACAATAGCGGGTAGCTATTTATGCTTCCGGGACATGACAATTTGTGGCGACCGTGACAGGACTTGGTGGTTAATTGTTAGTTGTTGTGCGTTGTGAAGTAGTTTTCGTTTTAAAGACAAATTTAAACGATTAGTTGCGCGGTTTACAAATGGATGCCGAGTTGAAGGTAAAGAAAAAAGTGCTTCGTACCTCGCTTATAAGGTTTATGACTGAATTGGAGATCGAACTATCTCAAAGTGTGCAAGCTGGGGTAGGCGCGGAAAATGCGGAAAAACTTCAGGTGTTGAAAGATACGTTGCAAGAGAAGTTTACTGAATTGCAGGTGGTGACTTCTGAAGTCTACTTTTAAGCAACAATGCTAGTGAAAAAGATTTGCTTGCTGACAAAGACGGATCTGGCACATATGTGAAGCGTTACAAGGAGCTGAATCTCCGGTGTGCGAAGGTGTTGCCCAAGTCTGTTGATGGAGACAATAATTCCGTGACAACTGAGTCGGTAAATACACCACTAATACCAGGTAAGAGAAAATTTAAGCTTCCGGTAATACAATTCAAAAAGTTTGATGGCAATATTCGCGACTACTTTTCCTTCTGGTCTCAATTCAAAAAGGTGCATGACGATCCGGACATTGACGTTGCAGATAAAGTAGAGTATTTGATACAAGCTACAGTACCGGGCAGCCGGGCGCGACAGCTGGTTGACAGTTTTCCAGCTACCGGTAGAAATTACTCGCGTATGATAAATACTTTAAAGTCACGGTTTGGGCGTAAGGACTTGCAAATCGAAGTTTATGTGCGAGAACTTTTAAAATTAATCTTGAATAATGCCTCGACCAGGGGAAAAACAGGTATTTGTTACTTGTACGATAAAATTGAAACGCAGCTTAGAGCTTTGGAGTCGGGAATTACTGCAGACGAATATTCTTCCATGTCTATCCCTTTAATTGAGTCATGTCTGCCTGAAGATCTGTTACGTGTGTGGCAAAGATCCTCCGTGAGTTTGTGCATGGGATTCACACAAGAGCACAAAGTCGATGGAACGGACGAAGTTTCTGCAGCAGGGGCTGATCTATGTTATGGAGCAAGTATTAGTCTGGAGAACCGTCTTAGAGGCTTAATGCAATTTTTAAATAATGAAGTGGAAAATGAACAACGTATTTCGTTAGCCTCTAAAGGATTTGGATTTGACTCTGGGGTGCCTAGTAGTGGTAATTCGGGTGGCAGTGCTAAGAAAAGATCACTGAAATCGAGTAAACAGTTAGGTATTCCCACTGGAGCAGACCCGGTCAATGGCGAGGTTGCTACGTGCATATTTTGTAATAGTGTACATGAAAGCTTGAACTGCCTTAAGGCACAAGATTATACTTTCGACAAAAAGCAGCAAATTGTCAAGGACAAGAGAGCATGTTTTCGCTGTCTTAAGCAGAATCATCGTTCCAAGAGGTGTCGAGTTCGCATTAAGTGCTTGATATGCAAGAAGCAGCACGTGACTTTGATGTGCCCAGATCTGAAGTCGAATCCTAGAGTGTCGAGTGGATCACCAGCAGCAGTTAAGACAAGAGGTGAATGCTACCAACCACAGCAGTACCCATGTATTCTTGCAAACATTGGTGGCAAGGCTGGTGGGGAGTGCAGTCTCATGTAACGTGCGAGTTTTAATTGACACTGGATCGCAACGTTCATATATACTAAGGTCAACTGCACGTAAGATAGGTCTGTTGGCCGTCGGTGAGGAGAGAATTAGGCATTGTCGATTCGGAGGTGCTCAGTCCGAGCGAATGCATCAACGTTACAAGCTGACTCTACAGCAGAATGGGTACTCGTTTGAAGCTTTGGATCAGCCGAAGACATGCAGTGCAGTTCCCGCTATTTTTCCGGGTCCATGGATCGATGAGCTGCGGAGTATGAACATCGAAGTTCGAGACATAGGAGAGGAGTCTGTTATTGAACTTTTAATTGGTGCCGATGTCGCCGGGAAACTGTACACTGGTGATGTACGTGCCTTGAAAAGTGGTCTTGTTGCCGTGGAGACTCTCTTAAGTTGGACGCTAATGGGGAAAGTTCCAGTTTCGGCTAGAGATACCACTTTAGTTGCGACTACAATGTCTTTGTTGGTGACTAATGGTTCTCTAGGAGACCTATGGGACCTAGATGTTCTCAGAATAAAAAAGCCTTCTGCCAGGCAATCTATGGACGAATTGAACAAAGCAACAAAGGATTTTTTCCAGAAAACTAAGGAGGTCAACGAAGAGGGCCGATATGAAGTTAGATTACCTTAGTAGGAAGGTCACCCCCCTCTTGCGAATAATCATTCCGCTGCAAAAAGGAGGTTGGGAAAGATGGCGGAGAAGCTCAAAAACGGTGGGCTTGTAGACCTGTATGATTCGGTTTTACAAGAATGGCTGTCAGAGGGTGTAATTGAAAAGGTGGACTGCCAAAAGCCTAATGACCACTGCCACTACTTACCGCATAGACCGGTAATAAAAGAGAGTAGCACGACTACGAAGATACGTCCAGTGTTTGATGCCTCTGCGCGAGAAAAGGATAAACCTTATCTGAACCAATGCTTAGAGAAAAGACCGAACTTGATTGAATTGATCCCTTCAATTCTATTGAGGTTCCAAGAGAAGCGCGTTGAAGTTGTTTCTGACATACGCAAGGCATTTTTGCAGATAAGCGTGCAGGACGATTACTATTAAAAATTAATTGCCCAAGAGTAGACCCTAGTGTTGTGGAAAACTTATGAAATTATGATACGACAACCGCGTAATTTCTTGTCATGGTTTTTGTTGTAATTGACAGAAAAATAATAGACGTCAGCCAATAATCTTATTTCCATTTACTTTCATTAACATTAATTAATTATCCACCTGTGTAGAATAGCGGAAATAAAGTTCTTAATTAATATTCTTGTTTCCATCGAACCGTAGTGCCCTGGCAATGGCGGGTAGCTATTTATGTTTCCGGGACACGACACTTAGAATAGAATAAAAGAAATAAAATCAGCACAACAAATAAAATATTTGCAATTAGCCAAAATATTTAATTTTATCGTTCAAGTGAACAAATGTTCTTGTTTTAAATATAAACAAGTGAAATGAAGCATAAATGTATCTGACACGTGAATTTCCTTTAATTTTGCAACTAAATACATTTAAAAACGTATTTCATTCGGATAACAATTAACATTTGATGCAAATTATTTGCCTATTCGAAGATGCTATTACTGTTGTTAGTTAAAATGTACGTTAATGTCTACTAATTGACAAATTTAGATGAACTGACAAATTAAGGAAGACAATAAGAAATTACTGTAACAAAAAAATTTCAATTGTCGGTATTAAAAAAGTTCCATAATAAATTTATCGATGTGAAGATGTTTTAAATGTATTAAGTTTGTTCACATATTTATTGTCAGTTACTACAAAATAGTAACAGAGTGACATTTAATAAATTACCTTTTACTATCTGTATAATTAGTAAACAATCTTAAAAAACTCAGTAGTAGTGTAAATTATAACAATCGTTTTATAGATCGATCATTTTCAATTAGAGCATCATAGTTTAGACCATTTGAACATATATATAATTAAAAACAATAGTTACTCCAAAAACTTAAAAACAATTAGAAGCAATAAGAGGGAAATCATTTAAAGAACACGAGAGAACAGTTTACAACTGATAATACGAGTAAATACAAAGAAATCTTCTCGAAGATTTTTAAAATAACAGAAGAGCAGCAGCAACAAAACAGATTAGTCTAAAGAAATAAACCGTACAATTATGATGTGAAATGATAAAGTCGTACAGTTCCCATTGTTACTCAATAATTTTTAAGTTTAATTAAGATAAGTGTCCAGCTAAATAAACACAAATTGTAATAAAATTCTTTCATATTTTTTATTACTGTCCACAAAGGAATACATTCAAAAACTACAAGCTTTCTAAAACTGAAAAAGTTAAGAATTAAAAAGAATTAAATTTCTGTAACTATTATATTTTATATTAGTTACACTACAGTTTCTTACTGTTGACAAAATTTTTGATAGAAAAAAATAAACGTAACTACTGCAGTGAGTACCAGTTATTCTTATAAAATTATCTAACCCTTTAGTGAACTCCAACCTTCGTCAATTAAATGATTTTCAATTTTAATTAATATTCTGGAGATTGTATGCTGTTTTGAAGGTATTTGGACAACTTTACGAGACCCTTAATATAGCACGGCATACAGTTTTCATTTGAAAGTTTTATTGTAACTAATAAAGAAAATTAAATGATCTGAAATATAATATAATATGCTAATTAACTTGAAACCGAAGATTTATTAATCGTTTATTTTAATTGTTATTTTTTGATTTATTTACCTAATTTATTAAATCTTGTAAAGTAAATTACTAGCACAACGTATAAATAATGTATATAATGAAAAAGTTTTGAAAAGAAGTATTGGAATAATAAATATTAGATAAGTATGATGTAAAGAAAAATAAATTTAAAAAAACGTGAACACAAAAGTGACATATAGCTGAATTATCAAACTTGAATTTTTAAAATATCATTTTGTAAGTGTGAAACGTGTTTTAATGTTGACCAATGAATGAATGATCAAAATAAAGCTTCCTTATGCTTTCATTAACAACCTGCCTAAGAACGTTCATGTGCTACGCGAGAATCAAATGAATACGAACCTTGTTCGAAATTTATTCGGACTTTTTTAAATATATCAATAATCATACAATGATTTATACTTGACAGCCCCCCTTTACTAATTTAAATAATTAATTTTAAGATTATAAGTGACTTTCGGCTTAGACCGCGTCGTAGTTAAACACCCAGACTTTTTAGGCTTGATCCTAGTCTCTCCTTGAGAGCCAAAACAAGAAGTAAAACTTGGCCTTTGCCGTATCGTTCGTAAACCCAAACAAACTGACGTTTCGCAAGAAAAGTGGTAAATGTCAGTGTCGAATGACATTTACCACTTTTCTTCTTTCTTCTAAAGATGCAAGCTGCAATGTCTTGCAAAACGTCAGTTTATTTTGGGTTCACGAACGATACGACAAAGGCTAAGTTCTACTTCTTGTTTAGTCTCTCAAGGAGAGACTACCCAATCAGCAAGGAAATGTTTTTTTTTATGTTTTAAAAACGATACGTTTTAAAACTATTTCATTTAAACATTGATATTGAAATATTTTAAAAATGTTTTCTAAAACATTTTTTAGTAACATAAAAAACGTTTTTACTTTATTAGAAATTATACTTTTGCTTGCTTTTACCTATACACGTTTTTCTTTTATATATTGTAACAAAAACACAACTATATAAAGTTTTGTTACATATTATTAATAAATACATATTAAACCTTTTCGTTTTTCTAAAAACCAGTATCTGCGTGAAAAGATGGTGATTTTATATATTATAATTGCAATATATTTTAAGCTTCAACGAATCAACAATTTCCATGGTATTAGTCGCTATGCTGTGTAATGCATTGTTAGTGTATCAATTTAATCGTTTTCTAATTTGCGTTCTAGTGAAACTCAAATAAATACTTTTAGTATATGTCAGCATTTATTATGATGGTACGTTTTTCGTTGCAAGACAACCTTTATCGTTCAGGCCTTACCAACAGATAAAGGTTGTTTTTATTGTTGTCGGTCCTCCACTCCGAAGGATCCTATCCATAAAATAGAAAAACTTTTGATTAATTGGAAACTTTTTTAAGGATTATTATAATGATTTCAATTAATATAAAGTAATTACATGAATAATGTTTGTTTTACTTTTATGTTAATGTGTTAATTTTTGTTATAGGCACCAAATGCGTTTGCAGCCACATGAAATTGAAGTATTTTGAGTACACAAAGAACGTATTATTTATCTTTTGTAAGCATTTTAGGACTGGTTCTATACTATACTATTCTATACTATATATATAAATGTCAATTAAGTTATATTTAGTTTGATTTTAAAATGCTGCCGTTATTGACTGTGTTATTAGTTAGTATAAATAAAACTAACAGTAAAATGTCAGTATTTTAAAATTAAAGCTAGTATAACAAAACTTACATTTACACCATGATTGTAGAACTGCCCTTAAGCATATTGCCATATTAAAAAAAAGCGTTGATTATACATTTTCTATACAGTAATGTAACATTTGTAAAATATTATAAATATATATAAATAACATTACAAATAATATTTTTTAAACGTTTTTAGAATGTTTTTCTAATATTGACTTTGCAACGTAATTCTGCCCATTAAGACGTTGTAAATATGTAAATGTAAATATCTTTTGTAAAACGTTGAAAAAAACATTTCAAAAATGTTTCCTTGTTGGTTGAGTAAGACCAAGCCTAAAAAGCTTGGGTATTTAACTACCATGCGATCTAAGCCAAAAGTCGCTTATAATAATAAACAAAATATCGCTTAAGATTTTAAATTAATTTTAACGTTTGTCAGAGTCATTTTTTTAATACAATTACATAAACTGCATAGTTAAAAAAATCATTTATTATGGTATCTACTTTAATAATATAGTTATTATAGTTTTAAATACAACAAAATACTGCTTCCTCATTAGACATTGTGTTAGCAATTTGATTTACAATCACTAATTACATGTTGAAATGGTCGATGAAAGGTTTTGAATTTTTTAAGAAGGTAACTATATAATTGAGGTTGCCAATTTTCAAAAATAAAAATTTTTATCTACTATCAAGTTTTTGGCTTCACTTTTAATTAAATAGTTAGCTATCCAGTATGTATAAGTATACCTCTTTGATGTTTTACTAACTTCTTTTGTCACTATTGATTTTATTCTGTCTAAATATCCAAACCAGCATGAAAACAATTTATGAAAGCGGTAAAAACGTTTTTTAAACATTAAAATTGCACTGTACTGATCATAAGATAAATCCGAGCCATTTATAATACATTGAAAATTATAAATTATTTTTAAAAGAGATGTAGAATAAATAAATGAACAAATGCAAAAAATTACATCAGCCGGATATGTGTGCTGTAGTAATTTTGGGCAGATAAATCGGAAACGTTGTGCGTTGGTGTTTCTATGAATGGTGTTAACAGTTATTTAATAATTTTGAAATTATGCTTGCATGTCAAGTTGGTCATGTTCAATATCTGAATATAATAACAAGAAATTCATAAGACAGATTTTCTAATCTTGAAAAGATGGTTTTGTTTAGTGAATTAGTAATGCTATAATTTATATTTTTGATTAAACAAGTATCTGTATTAAATGGCCTATCTAAACTATATACCTAATTTGATCAGATCTAGAAGTAGTTTAAATTAAGATAAATGTTAAAATTACAGTATTGCGCTAAAGAAAATTTTATTTAAATTTGGCTCTGATTTCTAGCCTAAGAAGGATACACTTCTGATTAAATTATACCATTTGAAAAATAAAAATGATACAATGTGTGTCAGTATATTAGCTAAAAATGTTAATATGAAAAACGTAGATTGTACTCGAGTAATAAATGCATAACGTGATTCTACAAGATTTGTAAATGAAGGTATTTCTTTTACTAATATAACGGTCATAAAACGTTACACAAATACCAAAATTCAAAAAAGAAGATTTAATATTAACCGTATTCTTGAATGTTTTTTGACTTTAATTTTACTGAAATTGAGTTAGGCATACTGTTCTTTTTAAATTTCCCTTAAAAAATCTTTCATCTGATTGGTACTTAAAATATCACTTTTACTAACTGGTTTTCCATTTATCATGTTAGACAATGTATTTTAACTGATTAAACGATATTTCGCGACTACTAGATATAACAACGAGTTAGTTTGTATACTTATCACCCGTTTTACTAATATACGAACAACAAAAAAACTTTAAAACTAACTCGTATGTTAATCGGCAGGTTAGTTTGTATACTTTAGTTTCCTTATAATTTCATCCGTTTTACTAATATACTATCAACGAAAAAACTTTAAAACTAAATCGTTTGTTAATCGGCGATAAATAATCTCGACAATATTAACGTGTTCGCTTACGGTTACGACGTTAAAATGTCTCTGTTAACAATCGCTATCATTAACAGTCTTTAAAATTAGAAAAACTTTAGTACCGTACAAAATTAAACAAAAACATGTAGATTAGATTTTTAAGTGTCAAATGTGATATTTTGAGAGCCAATTAGACAAAAGATTTATTTATAACCAACCCAGACTCAGGAATATGGTAAATTGTATAGTACAACTCATTAGTCATTACATTTTTAATGTACAACAAAAAACATACCGGTTAGGCAAATGTATGAAAACATCTTTATAATTTTTTAACCAAGCATGTTACGAAAATAGTGCGTTGTTTAAGTAATTTGACGAAGTAATTTTGGCCGTGATTCGATTATTGGTGATTGCGTAATAGACAAATAGTTTCCTTCTTTAAATAGGAACCTATTATTTTTATCGCAAAATATAATTCATCAATGTAATTTGTCTATGAATCCAATAAAATATTAGAGGTATTCGAAAGAGATTTAATTAAAATAATGCGTACAATATGCAAGTATTTAAACGCGCATGTCTGGTTGGTTGTTTATTATAGTAACGCACAAATAGAAATACAGGTAAGTAAAAGGTGTGTCTTCTTGATAACGTTAGGACGTATTTAAACAATAAATAATCAACAATATATGACTGCTCGCACTATTTTAATCGCATTTTTAATTAAATCTCTTCCGAATATATCTAATATCTTATTTATTTTATAGACGAATTACATCGTTGAAATTTTGGGATAAAAACAATACAAAAAAAGAAAAATAATTGTGTTACGCAATCACTAATAATCAGATTACGGCCAAAATTACTTCTTCAAATTCCTTAAATAACCCCATTTTATTATTTCCGTAACATGGTTCAAAAGATATGAAAATGTTTCCATTCATTTGCCTAACCCGGTATTGTCAAAGTATATTTTGCTTCAACTGATTGCGTTATGAAAATTGCGCGTTAAATTTAAAATAATTCCGTGATTTCTACAAGGATATCCTGTGGACGAACTTAAAGCAAGAAATTGGCACAAACGTTTCTCTTTCTTCTTTGGGGAATTCATTTTAAAAGAGATGAGTCGGGACCAATTTTCAATAGCTAGTGATACATTTAAAAAAAAGCAATGTAAACTTATTTAAAATAAGAGTTAGATATTTTACTCCCAATTCTAGAATTAAAAATGGTCTTTGAGATTTTAATGAGGATACCATTATATACGTTAATAGCCAAATGAAAAGAGCTTTATCAAAAAAAGATTTAAATATTACAATTGTTTCTTCTTATTCTATATCTCAAAGAACAGGTACCTAATTGGAATTATTGTCAAATAAAAGATCTTTGGAAGAATTTAATTTACCAGTTAATGTTGACAAATTGTATATGTATAGAATAGTAGAAAACTGCGAATGTAATTATACCATTATATCCCAACGTTTTACATATTTATATTGCTCACCAGGTGTGAATATCTATTTTCTATAAATCCGTACTGTTGAAGAGTTACTTTTTATTTCTTGTGAGTGCAATAATGTTGTGTGTACATTACATATACTTTTATTATTTTATTTTCTTTATCAGTTATAGTAGTTCCTATTTTGATTTTCAAAAACAATACGCCGCATATTAATCAGAAAATTAAACATGCAATAATTAAATGCTAAATAAGTGCTTCATGAAACATGTGATGTAACAGCTAATATAATTCCGAAATATTTATGTACATTTTAAATCTAAATATAACAAAATGCTGTTTTATCATAAAAGGTACCGATGCAGGGTACACATTATTTCCTTAAAAACTGTTGTATACATATATCAAAACATTCGTATGTGCTCGTCTCCTTATTCGAAATTTTTGACTTGAAGAAAACCTTCAAGAGCCATATTAACAAGAATAAAACTACCTTATAAATTAGCCAACGTAACTCCGAACGTCCTACGGACTTCCGCTTAGTATCTATTAAAAGTGCAGTAGTCCATGGACCAAAAGTAAGCGTACTATAGACTTTGCGACTTGGACACCAAGAAGACGTTAGAATTTTTGGACCAAACTTGGCAAAAATGTTTAACTAGCGAAAGATAATTATTGATTAACATTTCATTCAAAATAATCCAGTAGCCATGGAAAATTTGATGTTTTACTTGTTGTTACAATCGAAATTATCGGGCATATTTTTTAAGAGATTAAGTCGATTTCGAATGAATGAATACCCACCAACATGTTGATAAAATGGTAGAACCCCATGTCCTTTCATTCCACCAAGAACTGGAATACCCGATTTTCCAACAGGATAATGCCCGTTCCCACATTGCAAGGCATTCTATAGAGCGCTTTGAAGTGCCTAACGTCAATATCTTGCCGTGGCAACTCAGATCTCCCGACCTTTCGCCTATCGAAACATTATGGGTAGAAGAGTCAAGCAATTAGCCAATCCTCCACAGACACTAGAAGCTCTCTGGCGTAAATTACAAATTGTCTAGGATGCAATACCTTAGAAAGAAATCGACCACCTGGTGAAATCCATGGCAAGAAAGGTGCGAGAGTATGAAACTAATAGGAGTGATCCAACACATTATTAATAAAAGATGCATTTGTCTTTTGTTTAATTTCTTTGAAATTTTAATCAATTACTAGCCTTGACTAGTTAACGATTTCTGCCAAGTTTGGACCAAAAACTCTAACGCCTTCTTGGTGTTGCATTTTTTATGTCACAGAGTATACGTCCTATGGACGTTCGTTTAGCATTTAATATAGGTCTATTTACGCTTGAATCAAAAGTGCTATAAATATATCCACGTTGCTATCTTATGCTCTAAATTTATCGGACTAGAATAATTTTATATATTAGTTACTATGATGTTTCCTCAAAGATTTTACGTAAGTTTCTTTATCAATATGGGGTTGTAACCGAATCGAAATATTGTTAGAAACTAATAGGGATTCATTTTATCCAGGTAATTCTATACTAATCATGAATAACTGTAAAACGCTGTGTCAGGAAAATCTCGGTGGATTTCAAAATCCTCTCCTTTTGACAAGGTGTAAATCACTGCGGAGAACGTTGCTAACCGCTACGTTGTCCGACATCTTTTTATGGAATGTACTGCATGCGTTTTAATTTGTATAGTAAAGAAAGACGTAACCATATATTATCTTAAAAAGCTAATTTTTAATGCCATTGAATACAAACTTTTACCATGATCAAACAAGATATAATTATTAAAATAACGTGATTTAACCACTTCAATGCTCAATTTGACATAACTACATTATCTTTGCGCATAACGGTCTTCTTGTGAGTTGATTTTTGACTTAAAATTCTAGTAGAAAAAACAAGTAGCCTGATAGCTTCATATAATACTCTATCAGAGTATTTCGTAGCTACTGATTGATTGGTAAATTAGCTTAGCGCAGAACATTTTGAAAAGTAAGAAATTTTATAATTTCATTGTTATTTTAAAACAAGGCTGTTGGCAGATACCCGGTTTGGCAGATTACGATTGATCTGTTTTTTGTGATTTTGTTACAATCTCATTAGTCATAGACTACTTAAAAAATGGAAACAATTTTGGTCTGTAATAAAATTTCTGCACCCAAACGATGCAGTAACAGCTGCTCCTACATCTTGGTTGCGCGGAAACCAATGTTACTGGCCCGCTTGCAAATTAATGCATTCAGCCCATTGAGAAACGACGTCTTTAGTAATATTAAAAATTTTTTTATATCACTTTTTCTATACTTTTGAGAAGTCTTATCTTTAAATGTGTAGATGATTTTGAATCTGCCAAGAAAAAAAGCGAAGAAGGCTACTGAAACAAGCGATTTAGAATCTCTTATCAAATTTCAATAAGAATCAGAACTGATTGACACTCAACTGACACAGCCACAACTCTAGAAGAAAAACTATGAAAACTACGTTCATAAGATTTGCGTCGTTTGAGGTTAGTACAGACGATACGTCATGTGACACTTATTCTATTCTATCGACCCTCTTAAATGTAAGGTTTTAAAAAACTATAAAAAACTAAATGTTATTAAAAGCACCTTGGCAGATCTAGCCGAAGATGTAAATGAAATAAGGAATAAATTGGTCCATAATAACTGAAATTAACTGTTGAAGAAGCCTAGTCTATTTTCGGTGTTGTGAGTCTAGATTTACAGAAATTAAAAGAATATTTGGATGCAAACAGGTCTATGAGTTCCGCTTTAAGTATATTGAACTGCACTTTTTTTTCTTCGTTCAAATTAAATAGATTGCTAATAAGTAAAGAAGTTTTTCTGTACAAATGTTTACACATGTTTTGTTATTACA
Source organism: Aquatica leii (assembly GCA_035610365.1). NCBI lineage: Eukaryota > Metazoa > Arthropoda > Insecta > Coleoptera > Lampyridae > Aquatica > Aquatica leii. The sequence continues at coordinate 58,026,531 of CM069432.1, forward strand.
CTTTTTAAAAGCGACCCTTAAGATTTTTCCAAATTGTTCTGAGAAGGAAGCTGAGGTGACCATTACTAAATGGCTCCAGCGCTACGCAGAACGTGCAAAGAAAGAGTAAACAGTATATTACGTTTAAATTTAATATAAAAAAAATTGATCTAAAATTATGATCTATTGTATTTTCTCCACAAATCAATTAATCAAATCAAATCTACATACAGAATAAATCCAAAACATAAAAGCCTACCTGTCATATGATAAGCTGTCATTAAATTTTTCTACAATTGAGCATCAAACTAAAAAGTGTTTTAAGATATAAAACAAAAAAACACATCTAAAGTTATCTATTAAGTGTCTTGCTTGACTAAGAAAATTTTTAATCCTGTACCGGTTTCTTTCTTTATATTTTAGATTTACTCTATCAGTAGAATAAGTACAGTATAGGAGTAAGATCTATCGCATGAATGCTCTGTGGACATCCATAAAGCGTAGACGTCCATAAAACAATACATATGTACCCTTCATGGATGTCCATTGTTGTGACAAATGGACACTGAATAAACGTCCGCTGAACTGAAATGGACCGACAGGACGTACATCAATGATATCGATGGAATCACTTTGTGCTATTTGGAAGCCCACACAACACACAAATATCTCATAGATGTACATACAAGATATCCAACGGATATCTCTGATATACTGTAGATGTCTAATGGATATCCAGATGTCCCCTAATATAAACTATGGGTATTTACCTTAGATATCTATTAGACATTCAGCAGACACACATAATAATTGACATTTATTAGATTGCATTTTAATTTATAATAAGCTTTTATGTATTAAAAAACATACATATACAGTAGGCGCTCGGTAATCGGGCACGCCCAGTAGTCCGCCAGTTAGCAGCTCACTTGGCCCGCTCTATGATACGAAGTTTGCACTGCTTATTACTGGATTACAGAGAGCAATTGAGCATATGCAGAGTTTGTTTTCGCTCGACAATCCTGCCACCGCCTTGACGGGAGGGGGGGCGATTAGTAAATACCGCGCCGCTTAAACAAAATGGCGAACAACAAACGTAAACACGAAACACGAACTTTATCTAAGAAAAATTATTTTAAGAAAGTTGAACAGTAAAGAGAATCAGACAAAGTAGCTGGTAAATATGGCGTAGGCCGTGCGACAATATATGATGTAAGAAAGAATCGTGAGAAGATCGAAAACTTCGCCAACACTGCTGATGCGTTGTATACATGTTTTCTTCAGGAAAGAAACCGTAACACTTCTCTCACAGGGGATTTTATTCGACACAAAGCTGTAAGTTTTTATGAAAAAATAAAAATAAAAAAAGAATGACAATTTCAAAGCAAGTGATGGGTAGTTCTAGAAATTTAAATCAACATACGGAATACGTTAACTCTCACTGGGAAAAAGTTGTCTAGTGACACGCCAGCAGTCGCTCCATTCGTCGAGAAGTTTTAAAAAAAGTGAACGACCTGAATTTAACTCGAGATCAAGTTTATAACGCTGAAGAAACTGGCGTTTTTTGAAAAATTTTACCTTACAAAACTTAAGTTAACAGAAACGAGTCAGAGGCTCCAGGCAAAAAATGTCAAAAGACAGGGTCACTATTATGCCATGCGCGAATGCTAGAGCCACTCATAATCTTATTATATAAGCTATTGATTATTCGAAAAACAAAAAACCCCAGAGTATTCAAAAATATTAATCTGCCACTTGTTTATAAGAATCAAAACAAGGCATGGGTAACAAAAGAGTTATTTATAGACTGGTTTTACACTAATTTTGTACCTGCGGTTCGTAGCTTTTTGAAAAGCAAGAGTCTTCCACGTAAAGCTCTTCTGGTAATGAGTTGTCATCAAGGGATGGTCAGATTCAAACTCTTTTTTGCCACGCAATTACACACCTTCGCTTGAACCTATGAACCAGAATATAATACAAATAATAAAATGTAATTACAAAAAGAAACCCTTGTTGAATGCTGTAGTGCGGAAAGACGATGTTACTAAAATACTAAAGAACATGGACCTGAAAGATACGGTATTTAACTTATTCAATCGTCATAGAAAACACTGTGGCGTTCGCTAAACTCAAATTATGTACAAGGATATAAATGGAATCCAGAAGATGACTTACCACTTGCAGAACTTAACTGATTTACAGAAACCTCAGATTCTCATCGTATAGTATACGGATGAAGAAATAATAAATTATGTTGTTTCTAGCTCTGAACAAGAACATGATGTATAAGTAACCTGTAGTCCCACAAAAAACTCTGAATATGCTCTACAAGCTATAGATATCAGTATCCGTTAGACAGAGAAAAAGATACAAATACAATAATCCGGCAGTTCAAGCAATACGGCATAGGCGAAGAAATTCAGGTGCCGGATTACCGACCAGCTACGTACTTACTGATATATTAACTGTAATTCTTATGTCTGTTATATATCTGTTTAGTACGTCTGTGAGATATCTATAAGATACCTCTTGTAGGCAGTATATTATATGGACATTTAAGATATCTCTACGATATATACAGAATGTAATTCTGATTTGGAGCACACATCATTCACGCTTAATATTAACAAGAGTAAAAGTAATGTCAAAAATTAACTGCAGACAAGTAAAGTTCATCAAAACATTTGTCTGCTAACGTATAATTTAAATATGTAATCGCAAAAATTGGTGCTCGTCTCCTTAATAGAAATTTATGACTTAAAAAATACATTCACTCGCTACATTAACAAGGCTAAAACTACATCAAAACGAGTAATGTACATCAAAATATTCGTCAAGTAAGTATAATTGAAATACGTAATCCCAGAATTTAGTGCTCGTCTCCATAATAGACATTTTTGGCTTGGAAGAGACATCCACGTGCTATATTAAGAAAAGTAAAAGTACCTTAAAAAATATGGAATCAGAATTTGGTACTAGTCTGCTTAACAGAAATTCTAATTTGGAGGACACATTCACGCGTTATATTAACAAGAGTAAACGTTATGCCAAAATTAGGTGCTGACGAATAACGTACATCAAAACGTACGTTTGTTAACGTATAATTAAAATACGTAATCCCAGAATCAGATGCACGTCTTCTTAATCAAAATTTTGACTTTGAGGACACATTTACGTGCTATATTAACAACAGTAAAACTACTTTACAAAATTAGGTGCTGATAAGTAATGTACAACATCAAATAATTTGTATGTTAACGAATAATTGAAATGCCCCTGCAGCTTAATACCCTCCAGAAATATCAAAATGTGCCAACCCTAATTAAAGGGTTGAAATAACATGAATCGTCTAAAATGTCAATGTTTTTTTTTGAATAGATTTGTTTAATGTAAAAAAGTTTTAAATTTATATCCACTTCATTACTAATATAATTGTTAGTACTGTACAGTACTAAAATTTTTAAAAATATAACAAACTTCAAACTATTTTTAAATAAAGCTTAAACCTCGGCTTAAACAATAGAGCCTTATAGTGTGTATAAAAATTTAATAAAGGTTCGTCAGTGTATTTTCTTTAAGTGGGCATCTGATCTGAATTTAATTAAAAAGTGATAATTGACTATGATTATAATCCATAATAGTAAAAATCATCATAAACAAACTTCTTGCATTTGATATAGTATTTACCTGCACCGGCTGCACACCAAAGGGCACTTGCTCCTTCTATCACATATCCATCGAATTTAACTGTCCCTTCTTGTTCTAGATCTGGATTGAACTTCGACAACAACATTTTAACAACTTTTTCATGACCATATCGAGATGCAATAATAAGAGGAGTGCAATGTTGTCCTTCATCTTCAACCACAGACTGCAACATAATATAATTACATGATCAACAATTAATCAATCCTGATAAATTGATGTTTAGAACAAAGTTGTGCAATATTCTCAGCGCAAAACAATAAATTAATTTTTAAAAAGTCTACTTACATTATTTAACAATTTATTGACTTCGATCCTGTTTTTATCACTCAACAAAGTGAACAGCGTTATTGCCATGCCATCTCTAGCCGCATAATATACGCGATTTTTAAACGATTCGCTCATATTCATTTAAACGTCATGCGAGAGTAACATATCCCCACGGAAAATCTATTTCGAACTGTCAAAGAAACCTCCTACTTCTACAGTATACTTTCTCCCCGATGCTGACGTATAAACACGGAATGACCAGCTGATTTTTACAGGTGCGCACTCAAAACACGTGACTGAAAATGCGCTACATTTAAAAACGCGTCGATTTTATTTCTATTCATTTTGCGTAGTTTTTAATGCGGAGGCTGAACTAAAACAAAAATCAATATTTACTTTGCGTAACAAAGATAAAGTAAAACTTCAATATTTAATTAAACTGCCATTAACAATCTAAAAAGTAATTTACCGTAAAAAATACAATAATTAAAACATTAACACTATCGTAAATGACTGACGTTTTAATTTAAATTGCATTTGTCAAAAGACAAGATATACTGTGTTACAAAATATTTTTGAATTATTTTAATGTTTAAAAAAAATAATTTAATTTATTTTGGATATGAAAACTTTAATGGCACTTTTGATATATTATTACAAACATATTAAAATTAACATAATTATAATTAAATTAGTGATAATTAATTATCAAATAATTAGAGTTATTGGTATATACTTAGGCTTATGTGTAGAAAATTTTGGCACCAAACAAACATATATTTACAATTTGAGTTTTAAAATCTTTTGCGCGCCCGTTTAATATATTAAACGTCATAAATCTCACGACAAACGTACAAGCAGCACGTCTCTGTGGTTTAATGTAAATATAGTAAAATGATGTGCAGTTTTAGACATCAAAGCACTCTAAAATGTATGATTATTAGTATTTTAGCCATCTTTTAATATTGTTTTTTCTATTTATTTTCTTTTTTTTTATAATTTGGCGATGAAGACTTCGTTCTTCATTTGTATCAAACACAGACGCAACACTAATAACACACTAATCTGAAACCCTAACTTAAGACATAACCGCTTCAAAATTTCCAATTTATATAAATACGTATCATATTGAAGATTAAAAACTTCGAAAATTTAAAACAAATTGCCTGTGTAATTTGATTTTCTTTAAATAGGACTTCTCTAACTTAAAGTAAAATCGGCCGCTTAAAAACGCAATTTCTGTAACTCAACAAATAACAATATAGTTTATATACAGGGTTTTTCACGTAACCCGTTCGTTAAAAGTTTTTATACTTCCAATCATAATTTAATTTTAATTTTTTTAAATATTAAGTTTGTAAATCGATATTGGCTCTAAAATATATATTTAAAAACATATATCACTTTCGGTTATACCGGATGTGACATCAGTTTTTTTATTTTATATGAAATGCTATACTTTTTATTAATTTTTTCAATTTTACGTTTCATTTGAACTAATTTTGTTTATAGCTCATTATCCCAAAAGTCAACGGTTTTTGAGATATTTAGATGTTTTTGAGAGTTTTTACATTTGTAACATCAACTTTAAAAATTCATTTCTTGTCTAAGTATAAAGTTTAAGCTGCGGTATTTGCATCACTATATTCATTCAAATTATCATATTTTAAGCAACCTTTTGTAAAGGGCCAACACACATACAAAGTGTTCAAAATATAATGCCCAAGTTAACAACTTTTACATTCGTAACACTCAATTTTTTAAATAGAACTGCCTATACACATTAGGATGGTAAAAAACACAATAAAACTCTGCATCAATTGATATAATGGTTCCCTATACCCAGTGCTGGGCAGTAACGAATTACTTGTATTTCAAATATAGTATTTAAAATACAATTGTATTTTGTAATTTGTATTTAGATACAATGCAAAATAGTATTTTGTAATTTGTATTTCAAATACATTGTTTGATGTATTTTGAGTATTTCAATTACATCAATTACTCGAGACTAAAGTAAATTAGTAAACCGTTAATTTTATACATTTATGTAGCCACTATTCAATTAAATTCTGAAGTCTGCAACAAACAATTATGCTTGTGAAGTTGCTTAACCGTTTCTTAATTTAAAATCATTTCCTAAGTAAGAAAAATGTTTATAAGATTCGATTCAAGACAAGTTTATGTTCTTCGGCACCAGTGGAACGTCTATTTTCATTTGCAAATATTATACATTCACCATCTAGACGTAGTTTATCAGACGAACAATTTGAAAAAATTTTTTTTTAAAGAGAAATAAACCTTTTTATTAAAAAAAAGACTTAGTTCAATTTGTCAAGTAAATAAACTTCTTACATGTTACTTTTGTGTTACAAAGTATTTTGTATTTTGAATTGTAATTGAAATACTATTTTATATTTTGTATTTTCGACATTTTTTATTCTGTATCTTGTATCTAGTATTTTAAATACACAATATTAATGTAATTTGTATTTTGTATTTCAATTACCTAATAAGGTGTATTTTGCCCACCCCTGCCTATACCTATTGTTACCCGTTAATGAGTTATAAGAATTTGTTTGATATTAGTACAAATTTCAATTAAAAAACTTTCTAGTGGCGAGATCCTAAATCGCAATCACTACAATTTATTTAGAGTTAGTTCCTTAAGGAATGTTCTTTTCAACAATACTAAGTTTATTAAAATCCGTTGAGCTGTTTCGAAGTTATAGAAATTTCTTTGAAAAACCTTTGAACACTTCTCACCACTTTATTTTCAGAGATATGGCGAAAGGTATTTAACAAGAAATACTTGATTTTATTTTAGATTAAGAAAGCATATATCTTTTTGTTTCCTTAATAAGGCAAAATTTCGAGAAAATTCACTAATGTGAGATAGCGGTTACGGATTTTCTCTTGACCAATTTAGTTATACAATTTTTACCGCAAGTCTCTACAATGAGCGATTTTAATTAAAATGTATACTAATTATAGCTCATTAACGGGTAAATATGGGTCTAAGGAACTATCATTCTAAACCGTTCTGCATAATTGTAAGGATTAGATTGTATCAAACAATAATGTTTATTGACAGATTAGTGACAAATGTCATATGTATTACTCATCCTATACTACCTGTTATATTGAAATAATTGAATGTACTAATATTAAACAAATCCTTGTAACTCAAACAGTTAAAAATGGATATAGAAAACTCTTATAACAATTCATGCAGAATTTTATTGAGTTCTTAACCATCCTTATATGTATGCAGGCCATTCCGTTTGAAAAAATTGAGTTTTACGCATGTAAAAGTTGTTAACTTTGGCATTATTTTATGAACACTCTGTATGTCTATTAAACCTTTACAAAATGTTGTTAAAAAGATCATAATTTGAATAAATAGTGATAAAAAAATCGCAGCTTAAACTTTATAATTTGACAAGATATGATTTTTAAAATTGATGTTACAAATGTGAAAATTCTCAAAAACACCTAAATATCTCAAAAACCATTGACTTTTGGGAAAATGAGCTACAAACAAAATTAGTTGAAAATTACATGTAAAATTGAAAAAATTAATAAAAAGTATAGCGTTCCATAGAAAATAAAAAAGCTGATTCCGGCATAACCGGAAGTGATAAGTTCTTGAATATATTTTAATTATAAACCCAATAACCATTTACTTAATATTTTAAAAAAATCAAAATTAAATTATAATTGGATAAACTTTTAACGAACGGATTACGTGAAAAACTTTATATAGATTTGGTAAAAACAACTTAAATTAAAAAAAAAACATTTTTTTTCTCAAATTTTATGCACGGATGTTCAATATTCGATAGAGAAATTGCCATATTCACAACTTCGTGTCCCGTTAGAGAAATTATACGCTTATCGACAATTTATAAAACAAATGTTTTAGTGAAACTCTATCATGGTTATAAAAACGTTAGCTTTACTAACTGATAATTACAAAACATTCAAATGTAACTAACTCCAGTAAAAGATCGGATTTTATCTAAGAGGCCCCTTTTCAAACATTATGTTGCGCTATAGTCGCCATCGATACTTACCTTATTGGATATGACAACAAATTTTTTATAGTTATTGATTAAGTACATCGTTACCAAACCACTACTAATTAAGATAATAAAAACGCGTAAATACTCCATATTTATTATAACTTACACAAAATGAAAAATTTTATTTTTTGTTTAGTTATACATGTTCAAAAGTATTTATCTAAACAAACAAAACAATTACATTTAACATTTCAATGAAAAACACACATAATTTACATTGATTTCTGCGATTTATCAATATATCAAGCAATAAAAAAGTAAAGCTGTTTATGTGTGTAAACTAAAACATTAGATTACTACAAACTGTACACAAAATGCTTTTAACAATTAAACAAAAAGTTATATACTTTAATAATGTTACTTCCAAACAAAAAACTTCATTGTGAAATTGTTATAACCGCTTCTAACAGATTTATTTTTCATACCATTGTTCAGGAAATAACAAAGGCAAATCGTCTAATTTACATGTAGATATTTTTCGTGGTTTTTTTTATCGACGTGTCAGTACGCTAGAGTTTAACTAAATTACTTCATTTGATAGCGTTTTTACCTGTGGTTTTACTATGTATGGCTACGGAATCGCCAATTACGTTACCTCATCTTTGTATATATGAGGTATATTTAAATATTTAAAAACATTACAAGAACGTTTTAATTGTTAAAATTACGTTTTTACAGCAAAATTTTACTTAAGTACTTAAAAAATGTTTCAGAGAATATATTTAAAATGTATCTAAAATGTCAATATCAATATGTTGTTTCAGAATGTAACGGATTTTGTCGTGTTTGTTTTGAAGTCGACTTAAATCTATTTCAACTGCCAAAGTTGTTAATGTTAAAAATTATGTTGGATCCTACGTTAATGTCATACATAGCATCGACTTCAAAAAGTAATTTCGTGTAAATAAATATTGTGTTAGATGTGAAGTTCAAGTATGTGGTAGATGGTAGACAATTAGTCGATAGAGATAAATGAATAAGAAAGGTATTTATTCACGTGTTAAATGGAATTTTCGTCCTTAAATTGTAGCTAAATTAAATCATTATTTTATTTGATGCATTTCATTTTTTTTGTAGTTTTTTTCAAGGTTCTTTTATAACAATGAAACCAGTGAAACTTGGCAACAACGTAAATGTGCAAACATGTTTGACGTTTGTAACCTTCAAATAAGTTTTTAAAATCTTATTAGCGATTTTACTCAATAAACCTTATCTAAAACTACGGTAACAAATAGTTTTTATTTAGAAATCCATGGTCGTATAGAAAATTTCATAATGATAAAAACTGCAGCAGGTTTTGTAATTTTTCGAAAATGTTTTCACGCAACTGAATTTCTTTTATTGCAAACATCTTACGGGGAGAATCATTGGACACCACCAAAAGGTATTTATAAATTATTATACTAAGCTCTAGTAACGGTTGTATTAGGATTTGTTGATCCTGGAGAGACGAATCTAATGGACACCGCAATACGTGAAACAGAAGAAGAATCGGGCCTTAAGAAGTCGGACTTAAAAATTTATACTGACTGTAAACAGGTTTTAAAATATAAGGTGAAGGGTGAACCCAAAATAGTTACATATTGGCTAGCTGAACTAGTTAATCATAAAGCAGTAATTAAGTTATCAAACGAGCATCAAGATTATAAATGGTTAGATATCGATGAAGCTTGTAAGTATGCAAAATATGTTAACATGCAAGAGATGCTGAAGTATTTTGACAACTTTATTAAAAATTGTGTGAAATAAGTTGTTTATTTGCTACTGAAAATTAAATATGTATAATGTTACATTTTAAAATATAGATTTATATTATTATTATAATTATTCATTATTTACTTTTTAGATTACTTAACTAAAGTAGATCAATAGTTTATTCTTAATGCATTACAAATTTTTGGATATAAACTTAAATGACGTTTTTAATGGTTTATAGCTAACATCATATATGAAATGGATATAGAGCACTGTCTCACCAGTTTTAACTTAGACTTTCCTAGTCTAAGAGTTTTAATTATTGACTGACATGAATATATACTGTAGAGTATATAACAATATTAATTATATTAGTTCAATTTTACATTTATATTGTTTTTAGTCTTCTCAATAACATATGAAATCTATTATATTGGTTCAAAACAACAAGTCTTGGTACTTCTATTCAATTTAATCTTTTAGAAATATGTTTTTTTATTATTATATTACTAGTAAGTTGGTACAGACCGTAACATGGGCTTTCTAGCATTATCACAAATTAAAAAAATTTAAAACAGTACCTTTTGTGATTTCGGAGGAGTTTTCACACAACAAAAAATAGCTTTATACTTGTATTATAGTAGATAGTAGATTTACTTCTACCATGTGGGTAAACGACCAAGGCAGGTATTATATTTATTTAAAGTTTACATTAGGTTCTGGTTCAAATATAATTTACTAGGACAATAATTCCAAATAACATAGTAACTTGTCAAATTACTATCCATTAATAGTGTAGCGAATTTTATTATTAAAACTAATTTATTTAAAACTACTAAAAATATTTTTACTTATACTAGACATATGTACACTTTTAAATTAACCGAATTAATTAAATCTAATAATATTTAATAAAAACACTTACACTAATTTATATCACTTACACGAAGATAAGATAAAGTCCGCGGATAGCTTCACACACTTGTTTACACTAAAGTCACGTACAAGATTATTCTCCGTATAGTTATCTACACACACGCGCTAACGACTTATTTATTTAGACTTGATTAATCTTCTTAACACTGCTGTCTTCGCATTACGGCAATAACTGCCTTACGATTAGTTTGTTCGGTATTTATACACATTTTGGAAATCCTTCTCGAGTATTCCATATCTTTCGGTATACGTTCTAGAAGATGGATAACAACTTCGAGAAGGCTCTTGAATTTGAGAACGTTTCAATAGTTTTATAAGAGAAAAGATAGGATTGTTATAACAGATATATAGACTGTCATACAACCACACGGTGTTGTGGGTAAAGCAGTTTTACAGACTTGATACAGGTTCTCTCGGTATCTGTCTTGCAAATCGACAAGGTGTACTTCTAGCAAGACAATTTGCCTATTTTTTAATTTTTTGTTACCATTCCAGTTATGAGTTTATTCAAAAAATGTAAGCTATACGTTGATTTTTTGTATTTGTTTGAATACTCAAATATTTATCTACCTGCAGGCTATCAATCTTAAGGTTTAGTAGAATACTGCTGCAATATGCATGCTATAGTCGTCTATAAAAAGTGAAGCCTTAGATAACCGTGAACATTTTTCTAACATTTTAATATTTCCAATATGTTGATACTGTTTTTGTCATAATTACCTTTAGTTCAGGAGACTAAGGCTATTCTCACAATATCAAAAGTGGGATAATTACAGGTAATTTGTGAATTCCAGTGTTTTAACAACACAGTAACTCCGAATCACTGAAATTTATACCCAATAGGCAAAAGAGAATTTGGCACACTTAGACGCAATACTACCTTTGTGGAAATAAATAAAAAAAAGCTTTGTGATGCATAATTGAGTGAAGAAGGTTACATATATATTGATGATACAACAAGCTGATGATGGTTTGAAAAGACATTTTAAAGACGCCACGTGGAAAGCGCAGTAAAGGAGAGCGATTTACCATATTTCCGAGTATGAACTTCGATACGGAAAGTTATTTAGACGCATTTTACGAGATGACGAGTTTGAATGTTGTACGTTATACCAAAATCAATGCATTAGACCATTATGATAGGAGCTTTCGTCACACGTAGGAGTGAATATCTCCAGAGCCCGGAACAAACTCTTGTTTCTGGGCTCTGAAGATGAATTATCTTAAATAGAAAATTTTATTACGAATGCAACCAGTGGAAACCTGAATTCTACTAAAAATATTGAGGTAGGTGTTGAAAATAAATAGAAACCTAATTTTCAATAAAATTTTTTGTAACTTCGCTACGTAAAATACTTTCGTATATCAAAAGATGTGATGAATTATTTTCACTTATATTACAACTACTTTCTCTCCCCATTGCCATGACGGTTAACTCGAGTGTACAAAATAAACCGTTTTAAACTATGCGAATTCAAGTGAATACATCAATTGTAACTTATTGTTAATTACTACAGTTACAATCAAAATCCAGTCGACTAAGCAAATTATGATAGTTTTATAATCGTACGTCAAATTGAATTTTATTAATCTAACCAAATTCTAACTCATCTCTTCATGAAGTCAGTTAGTCAGGTAAGTTAATTTAGGCATAATTAGGTTTTTATATTCTAGTAAATGTGTGCATAAGTAATATTCAAAGATTTGTTAGATACGGTATATTTAATTTTTGTACAAATTTAAGAGATTTCCAATTAACATTTTTCAATTCAGTCTATGTTCACTGTATATACGTTTAACAAATGTTTGCCTAATTCATTTTGTATGTTTATTGAAATGTAATGATTTTGTACGGTATTTTTGCATTTATATGTTTTTGTTATATATGATAAATAATTCTACTTACAAGCAGAACCGCTTTAAAGGCATTTAGCATGTTAACCAACTCGTACGAATATTAAAAATATAATCGATTAGAACTTTACAGTTTATTTTTGCTAAATGTATATACTTAATCATTGCTCAATACCATCACATACAAAAGCTTACTTATAGACTCTCGTTCCTCTATTGTTACCAATGACTGCTTTCAACTCATTTATTTATAGATGACTTATAAACATTATGAATTTTTTGTACTAATTGGTTTTCGTGAATAACAGCTAAATTGAATCTTTACTTACGAAAACTACAATCATTTAGACTATTCCAAAAGATAATAGAGACAAGTACCAATTTACAGTCGATTTTTTTGTGATTAGACTTTTAACTCGACTAATGAATCTACGTTCTACTGAAAAGAAAGACAAACGTCGTCAACTTTTGTAGAGTAGCCCATAACCCAAGATATAAAATATGTGTCTTATTTTTTTGTTCTTTTAACATAATTTTTTATTGCTATTTAATTTTGACTGATAAAAATGGTCACGTAATAGATTTACTTTTAAAACCTTTCCCGCACCCCCCAAACTTAAATTAATTTACTATTGACTCTCTTAGCGGTTTGAATTTGTTAAAATATATTTTTTATATATTTTAGAAAAATAACTTTTTCTACGCTCTGTATGTATGTCATAATTTATTGGATTGGAATATTTGCAATTTGACAACGTTGTGGAAGGTCGCTGTTGACCTTCTGTCAAATTTATAAATTCGTGAAGGATTTTTTAGCATTAGTCATACGTTTCAACAAATAATTTTGTTGCTTTCATTATTATTACCTTTTAAACCCAATATTTGTAAGACTAAAATTTTAAAATGAGTTTTTTTGGTAAGCTATTTGGTGGTAAGAAGGATGAGAAACCAATTACAACTGGAGAGGCTATTCAAAAGCTTAGGGAAACTGAAGATATGTTAATAAAGAAACAGGAATATTTGGAAAAGAAAATAGAATTAGAGATAGACACTGCTAAGAAAAATGCAACGAAAAACAAAAGGGCTGCTATACAAGCGCTTAAACGAAAGAAGCGATATGCAAAACAATTGGAACAGATTGATGGCACACTTAGTACAATTGAAATGCAAAGGGAAGCTTTAGAAGGTGCGAATACGAATACTTCAGTATTGGATGCTATGAAAGAAGCTGCCGATGCTCTTAAACTTGCACATAAAAATATGTAGGTATTTGTATATACTCTAACCATATTACTTAAGGCAATATTTAAGTGAGGCTATTAGTAACATGAATTAATGGACAACACGTATAAGTTATTTTACTTATTATCTGATGAAATCATTATTTTCTTTATTAAGTTCTGCAAAATATCCATATCTTAAAAACCACTTTATTCGTTACATGGTCTTTTATAAATTGCATTAATTATTAGCTCTTATAAATAGATCAATGGCATGTCCTAAATCTTTTTCATACATTCTATTGAATTATGTTTATAGGAAATAATGACAGTAACCTTCAAGGCAATTTCAGATGATTGGCAATTTTTGAGGTTCAGTTGGTGGTTAAAATTTTTCACGAATCTAGTTATGTTTTATGGCCTCACTTCCGTTAACTTGAAAAACGACATTGATTTTTGCCATTTTTTGATTTCTCAACTTATGGATGTTATTTTTTTTCATCGGATCTGTCTTAAATGTAGCCCTTGTCAACTACATGGTAATATAAGGGTTTATTGGTGTATTCTATTACTCTTCTTCTTACCTTATTTTTAAAAACCTTTTGCCATTTGAATTGTTAGATTCTCATATTCTGATTCAGTTGGTATACGTTCATTGTTATACGTCAGATCCTGTTCTATAGGCCTTGCATTTTATGAGCTTTTTAGCAGCTTCAGTTCATTTTGGTGTTATCAATTATATTCAACCATAATCAAAATGAAGTGACTGAATTGAACCCAATTGTCTAAACTTATCCTTTTCAAGTATCTTATTAATTGTGTGTTGGTGAATCTCGCATACATTTATTTATTTATTATTCCACAGTGACTCAATTAAATCAATTTTTGAATTGCCAGAATATTTTTTTTAACATAAAATGTTGCATTATCTGATATCTGTTATAAAGTTAGTAGTAAACTGACTACAATTTTTACAGGGATGTTGATCAAGTTCACGATATGATGGATGACATCGCCGAGCAACAAGACGTTGCTAGAGAAATATCAGACGCTATTAGCAACCCGGTTGCTTTTGGAAGTGTTATTGATGATGAAGAATTAGAAAAAGAATTGGAAGAACTTGAACAAGAAACTTTAGAAGGCGAATTATTAAAAGTCGGTCCTGAAAATCTACCTGATATTCCTCAAGCTGAAGTTTCCAAACCTAGACCTGCCAGTAAGTACTCGTTGCCTCTTTTTTTATCAACATGATTTTTTTAAATTAATTTTGTTTTTTTTCTTTAGAAAAAGTTGAAGATGATGATGATATGAAAGAATTAGAAGCCTGGGCGTCATAAGTAGTAGAAAGTACCATTAGAAGATTGTTCCAACTGCATATAGTTCGTTATTTGCACATTGCATGCTTATTGTAAAAAAAACTATAACTAGCTACAATTGAAACACGTATTTTTAAGAGGTAAAGACAAGCTTTGCTATTCTCTATTATGTCTTATTAACAGTAGTGGTGAATAAAAATTGGGAAATTAACTATAAATTTAAATTAACAAATGTTTATTTTGTATATTACAAGTATTTATCTTAGTTTACCTTCATTGTACATTGATTTAATTATTGAGGCTTTTTAAGATTGTAATAAAATAAAGAATAAAACTATTTTTTTATGCTTTTTCATTAACTAAGTTCTTGTTTTATTATCAGCAAGGGTAAAAATTTTACAAAAAACAGAGAAGTAATTTTAAAAAATTACACTTTATTATTTTAGTTTGGAACCAATCCATTAGAGGCTCCAATCGCCGTTTAAATGTGACTGGTTGCCTGGGTTGTGATAAGCTCACGTTCTTAGCCTGTTTACTATAGTTTGCTTTATATTTTTCATCAATTAGTTCTTTTATTGGTATATCTTGACGTTCTTAGTTATTGGGCACTTTATTCTGAAAGTTCTTGTCATTTCCTGCGCAGTTTGCTGTTTGATCTTCTTTCAGTAAAGTGCCTGTTAGCATAGCATGACATGTTGGTCGGCAATATTTTTTTGTTTAATGCAGTGGCATGATATACTAGTGTTGGTTGTTACTAGAATATCTCGGAAAGCATTCTTGGCTGATTAAGTCATAAGTTAAATGCATATAGGTCATTTAAGAAGCGTGGATAGGATGGTCTGGTAAAAAAAGGTTTTAGAGGAAGGCTGTTATTATCGTCCCTTTTCCCATTACCTATATTTTTTTTGCTGTGCCTGTGTTATTACATTTTAGCAGTGTTGTGACAGGTACTCATTTTTTGGTACCTAGGTACAGGTACAGGTACATTTATTTAAAAGTACCTAGGTACAGGTGCAGGTACAGATTTGGCAAACGTACCCAAGTACAGGTACAAAAAAATGTACCTTAAAATTTCAGGTACTTATTTATGATCATAGAAAATACAAATTTAGTAAACCAACTCTTATTTGTGCGATCTCATTGAAAAACGATAGAAATAATTACAGCTATAAAATGCATAAAATCATTGAAATCAATCAACGATATGCTACTATATTAATCACTGTTGATGATACAAACAAGTTACCTGTTAAGGTTTTATGACTAAATTATAAGATACTGAACGGGAAGAGTAATGCATGGCAGTTTAGTGATACAGTTGATATCGATTAGTAAGTACTTCAAGGGACCGATCGTTTTGTACTTATTATCCGAGAAGACTTACTATTCGACATACCTTAATTTTAGTTGAGGTCGTGCTTACAGCATTTATGTTATATACCGTTGGTTATACCCCTTATACTTACGTTCTCGGCTATGTTTATGTAATTTAGTATGATACAAAGTCAAATATGTCGTTTTTAGAATAAGTCATTAAGCACGTATTGTTTATATAAGCAGAAATACGATTCGTAATAAATTTTATTATAATGTCACTGTGTTATATAATCAGTTATAATTGTTTGCTTTTTCCTAGAACTCCACAACTCTTTTTCTAAAAATCATCTATTTTATACAAATTATTTAAGTTTGTACGTTTCGAAATTTATCGCATTCGGTTTGATACCCTGGCTACTCATGTTAACAGTCCGATTACGTTGTTGTAAATGATTCATCCCTTAGAATTCATCCGATGAGGGCTGTTTTTAAGTGTGCTGTTACTGCTTAAAAGTACCTATTCTATTAGGTACAAAGGTACTTTCTAAAAAGTATCTAGGTACAGGTAAAGGTACATAAATTAAAAAGTACCTTTCTAGGTACTTAGGTACACAAAAATTACCTAGGTACTTGTACCTAGGTGCATTTACCTAGGTACATCCCAACACTGCATTTTAGATAACTTGAACTCTAGTTTTTTTTTATACCAAAGTGACCATTGCATTGTTGTCAAAGTATACTACACCGTATTAAGACTATATTCTATTCTTATCTCAAATATTCATTTGTTATTTCAGTGTTGGGATGTACCTAGGTAAATGTACCTAGGTACAAGTACCTAGGTAATTTTTGTGTACCTAAGTACCTAGAAAGGTACTTTTTAATTTATGTACCTTTACCTGTACCTAGGTACTTTTTAGAAAGTACCTTTGTACCTAAGTACCTAATAAAATAGGTACTTTTAAGCATACATGTATTGTACATTTTATATATTTGTTTCGGACTTAATCACATTTGAAATTACTAAAACCTTCCAAAAATAGTACATGACCTACGCAATTTTCCTTAAGTGCAAATTTAGGCAGTGACATTATTAAATAATGCACTTCATACAATAAACAACAATATCATTGCTCAATAAACTGCAATTACAAAAGTTGTATACATTTTAATATCTTTACTGAGATTCACACCAGCTACTGTGTGTGTCATCAACAGTGATTAATATAGTAGCGTCGTTGATTGATTTCAATCATTTTATGCATTTTATAGCTGTAATGATTTCTATCGTTTTTCAATGAGATTGCACAAATAAGAGTTGATTTAATAAATTTGTATTTTTTATGATCATAAATAAGTACCTAAAAAGTACCTGAAATTCTAAGGTACATTTTTTTTGTACCTGTACCTGTACCTAGGTACGTTTGCCAAATCTGTACCTGTACCTGTAGTTAGGTACTTTTAAATAAATGTACCTGTACCTGTACCTAGGTACCAAAAAATGAGTACCTGTCACAACACTGTGTTATTTTCGCCAACACAATTTACGAGTAATTAGTTATTACACATAACATGCTAAATGATAAAACAAGGAAAATTATAATTTTGATTGGTCATAATTGCAACATAAAGATAAATAATTATCTATAAGATTTTTTTAAAATCCCAAGTATATAGTATCAGACGTTTTCAGACTTTTGAATGCGATTTACTTATGGACATAATGAATGAATCAGCACACGCGGACGATAAAGGTTAGATCAGCTGTTTATGTGTAATAAGGTCAACAATACTTAAGAATGTTTATGTCTCTTTTTCGAAAAAAAACAGGAAATGAAAATAATAATGTTGTGACTAATGAAGAGCAAAATCCACAAGTTTTTGCTACAAACAACGAATTACGTGATGCTGTATTTGGTAAACAAGTGACAATCTTATCTAATTTACTTACGATTAATACCAAAATACTTTTAGATTTCATACGAACAATAAAAGATCCAGAAAAGCCCAATACTTTAGAAGATTTAAATGTTGTTTATGAAGACGGAGTTTTTGTATGTTGCTTGAATCAGTCTGTGTCTTAGTTATTGTTTATGCGCAATAGGTACAAAATCCAACTGTTGGGAATGTTAACACTGTCCGAGTAGAGTTTAATCCAACTGTTCCTCATTGTTCTTTAGCTACCTTAATTGGTTTATGTATTAGGATTAAATTGGAAAGGTGTATTCCGCAACAGATTAAATTGGATATTTATATTAAGAAAGGGGCACATGCAACTGAAGATGAAAGTAAGTCTTAAACAAATCACAGTACTGTACATTTTCACATTTACAATCATGTTAAACCTTATTTTTGTTTATCAATAAGTTTATAGCTTATATACATTTTGTACAAACATCATGCACTTGCCAATTACTCATATTTTAATAATTTGAACTTTGAAACGTTTTTTGTTAAGTTACTTAAATTATTAATAAGTATCAGTATCAGTTATCTCAGTCTAGAATGTTCAACATCCTTCGGTTATTGTCTCGAAGTTGACAATTACGTGGAGAACATTTCACTGCACCTTTCTTAAGACTTCTGTCCAAGTACAGGTAATTTGATGTGACACCGGTAGAAAGGATCGTGACGATAGCGGCACGCTCTCCATTTCGGCAACTTCCTTGAGCATAAAAGTAGCAGTCAATGGACTTTTTCTGACCCGATATTCTACTGGGATGGTAACTGCAGACCAACACTTGAACGTCGGTGCCTCAGAAGAAAACCTCCAACATATTTCAAACTGTCCTCCAATTCAGTTCGTCTAAGCCATAACCAAGCTTGGGTACTACCATGTACTACCAATTTCTTAATATTATGAAACTCCATTTCTCTCTCTCTTATATTTTCGTATAACGGTTTTGCACGTGAGTACTTCTTGCTGACCAGATAGAAAATGAAGTTGGTCATCACGTAGTTTTAAAACCTTTCCGACCGCCGATTGCTGTCTTCGTAATTCATCTAACCGTTCAAACTTCTTCTTAAATACTACTGCAACCCTTCTGGACATATCAAGATCCCCGCTCTCGCAATGTGCGATGGCGTAGTTTTTTCTTCTTGTTCCTCAGTTGTAACTCCGAACCCCCCTACATGTTCGTAAACTTATCGGAAGTCTATTTCATCGACTTGATTTCTGCTTGTGATTAACCTGGTTCGGACCTTGCGTAACGTTGTTATCGCCAGCAAACGGGACAAGACGATCGATGTGAACCACTTTTGGCTTGTCTCTGGGTGGTTTTCGGATGAGATATATGACGTCATTTATACACTGCACTTCATAAGGACCCTCCCATTGCCTCTGCAACTTCGGCGACAAACCAGGTTGAAACTCACCGTTTTGTGCCTTGACGTCATATCTGGTCTTCATTCAGTCGCTCGCGATTTGTGTGTTTTTACAAACCACTTCATGTACTTGGTCCAGCTTCTTCGTTGCTAACGTTGTGTTCTCCAGCAATTTTTTGTTGCGGTTTTCGTCCAAATTGTAGGTCGCATGGCAATCGTATTTCCGACCGAGCGTGACACAGGAGCGTGTTTGGCCTGTGCT
The DNA here is from genome assembly GCA_035610365.1 of Aquatica leii. NCBI lineage: Eukaryota > Metazoa > Arthropoda > Insecta > Coleoptera > Lampyridae > Aquatica > Aquatica leii. The sequence continues at coordinate 58,046,494 of CM069432.1, forward strand.
TTCGTGAACAAATAAAAGGTGCAAGTACTGATCCCATTCTCTTTGATGTTACGACACTACCTTGGCTAAGTACTTTTCCATTGTTCGATTCTTCCTATCAAACATGCCATCAGATTGAGCATGAAGGGGCGTTGTTCTAGTTTTCTTAATTCCTAACAGTCGCCAAACTTCTTGAAACAGCGCAGATTCAAAGTTGCGGCCTTGGTCGTAGTGTAATTCCAATGGAACTCCAAACCGACTGAAAAACTTTTTCACTAATACGTCTGCGACTGTAGTCGTTTCTTGATTGGGTATGGCATAAGCCTTCGTCCATTTTGTGAAATAATCTATTGCCACCAGGATGTATTTGTTTCCCAAACCAGATTCTGGGAAAGGCTATGCGATTTCAATCGTTACTCTCTCTTTTTTCTGATGTCCAGATAGTGCACTTACGGCACCATTCCATGACCTTCTCTTTGCAGTTCACCCAGTAAAATCTTTCTCGAACTTTCTCTACTTACGCTAAAGTGTCCTCCTGATGTACCATCGTGCAGATGCTTCAACACCTGTGACACTCGGCTCTTCGGCACTACCAACTGCAGTCCGTTTTCCGTGCACTCTCTCTCGCTTAAGAAGACCGTCTTCTACTCTCAAAAAGTCCCACTGCCCCTAGTATGCTTTGATGTTTCTGCCCAAAGCACTCACTTCTTCCCAGGTTGGTCGTCGGTTGTTTGCTTTCTAGTTCAGGAGTACTCTTATGTCGGGATCGGTTTTTTGTTCGCGACGCAACTGCTCAGGTTCCCACTCGTCATCAATCATAGCAGTTCTTCGGAGACATTCGATATTTTCTTCAAGTCGCGAACAATGGTTACAGTCTGCCGGACATGGTCTTCTGGACAAGGCATCATCGTTCCGATTACTACTTCCAGCACGGTGTTCTGTGTCGTAGTCATACTCTTGAAATCTTTCGATCCATCTTGCCACTTGTCCTTCCGGATTACGAAACTGTAATAGCCATTTCAAAGCGGCGTGGTTCGTCTTCAGTAAAAATTTTTGTTCATACAAATATTTGTAGAAGTGCTCTATGGGCTTGACGACTGCTAACAGCTCTCTCCTAGTCACACAGCCTGGACAGAACTTTACTAAAACACGCGATGACTTTTTCTTGTCTATCTTGCATCTGCGAAAGGACTGCACCTATAGCCAGATTACTTACATCGGTATCCAAAACAAATTTTTCTGTCTTCATTCCATCTAAATCCTACTCTTTCTTAGATCAATTTTGTCAAAGGTATGGCAATATTGGCAAATTCAAGTACAAATCGTCTATAATCGGCGCTCAACCCAAGAAAATTGCGAACCTAATGCTTGTCGATCGGCCTTGGCCATGCTTGCACTGCTCGGACTTTGTCTGGGCCAACCTTTAATCCATTTCTAGATACGACGGGGCAAAGGTATTGCATTTCCTTCTTAAATACGTGGCACTTTTTTGGGTTCAGTTTCGGATTTGCCGCTCGTAGTCGTTGGAACACCAACCACAATCACGTCTAGATAAACCAAGCATGCCTTCCAAAACAATCTTCGCAAGACGGTCTCCATCAAACGCTCGAACGTTCAGAAGTGTTACAGGCCAAAGGGCATCACAGTGAAGTGCCATAAACCAGTTACAATCCTAAAAGCCATCTTTTCACGGTCCTTGGGTTCCAACTACCTGCCAGTAACCACTCTTTAAATCCAACGTAGAAAACCACTGGGATTCTGACAGGGTGTCTGAAGTGTCGCCAATTTTCGGTAAAGGGCAGCTCCATTTTTGGTGACGTCGTTAAGCTGTCTGTCTACAGTCTACGCAAAACCTCGTTGATTGAAGGTTCAATCATACCTTCTCTCTCCATATCCGTAATTATTTGTTCAGCTTCTTCTCGTTTTGCCAAAGGAAGTCATGCCGACTTCCATGCCGGATGTGGTATCGGCCGAGCGTCTCCGGTATTAATTTTGTGAATTACCACGTTAGTTCTTCTTTTGGAACCACCCTCCAGCGCAAACAAATCTTGATACTGGTGGATCAACACTTTAACTTTAGTCAGCTGGTCTTGGCTGTGATTTTGGGACTTGGAGAGTCTGCTGCGTATCGCTTTCTCGGAGGCCGTGTCAATCTGGCGATGTCAGCCTTAAACTCTTGAAGACTTTCCACATCTTTCTGAATCCGATTTTTAATTTGAGCTTGGTACACTTTTAGAAGATGAACATCTCCATATCTCATTTCTAAACGTGAAATTAAGAGTTCGTAATTTCCTTGAAGGTGGCCAGGAAGGTCCTAGGTATTTTTTCTTATATTACCTGCCTTTCCAGTATAAATCTGAAACCTGGTCAGCCAATATTCAGATTTTGTAACCTTGTTAGATTGGCTTTTTTGGAATAGATTGCTCGAAAACACTACACTTTAAATCAACCCATGTAAGATCAAAACAAACTGCAAAGCTATTCTGAATAATATCCAGGAAAGGTCTCAATTTGTAGAGTTTGAATTGTCATTAAGATGTATGTTTGTCAAAAGCCATCCAAATTGATTTACAGTCATGTGAGAGTCGCGAATGTCAGGGGCGCAGCTCCAGTAATCACGGTAGCTGAGTGATTTCTATTTTGGTTGTTGGGATATATTGTTTACTAGTTGCTAAACGTGACTGATCTGCATATAAATTTGCCTGGAAAGCAATATGTTTCAACAACTCATCAGTAAAATTTGTCGAAAGACTGGAATCAGGTAAATTATTAATAAGGTCTTTTACACCACAACTTTCATGAAAGTCACCACAATAGGTTCTTGATAATTTTTATCCGACGGTAGCCGTTGTTGATTTGCTCTTCTTACGTAACCGTCGAGGCAGCTCGAAAAGAGGAATGTCATTTTCACTATCCAAATCCACATACTGTGAAATTTACAGCAACAGAGTCATCTTTTTGTATCAACTTCATCTTCTCTATCATAAGAGTTTGAATCTGATGGTAATTCATAATCGGCTTCAGCATCGGCTGTGGGTTCGAAAAGGATATCTCGATTGAGTTCATACAACTTGATAAAAATTGCGTTTCCAGAAAAACGTTTCATATAAATGCTTCATGCACAATGGTAAATTAGTTGGGTTGCTGATTTTTGGGTAATAATAAATATTAATACTTTAGTTTTTAATTAAAAATGTACACACCAGTATGGAATACCAACCAAGTCAATGAATCCAATGTGAAATAATATTTTGCACTCACGGTTCATAAAACAACAACAAATATCATCGCTCTAAAATGGAGTGACAACTGAAAACAAGCTGCCATGTTTTGAAAACAAAAAGAACTGAAGCATTCAAGTAGCCGATGCCAACACATCACAAATATTACGAATCGGAGCTAATACGTCTTCAGCTAATTACTTTTGGTAAAATTATTGTGACATTTGTCCAACGGCCTCAAGTTTCCGGAGTAGTGAAACACCCTTTATGTTTATCTTTTCCGTAGGCAAATTTACAACGTCTGCTTTTGTCTAGGCTATCCCCGATTTCACAACAATTCTGCGATTCTATATCTGAGACACTTAATTCACTAGCATCACAATCTCTTCAATAGCATCAATCTTTTCTTCGCCATCTTCGCGCTTAAGAAATTACTTTTCGTTGGCGCATTACATGAGACATCAGTTTAGGTTGACCGTTGCTCCATACCTTTTCTTTTATTACTTTTCTATAAAAATAAGTATAGCGATCTCAATTTTTTTCAAAAAATTTTTTTGCGTAATTTTACGTTTCAAGGTCTGAATCATAAATAAAAAACTGGTGTAGTCACCACACGACTTTCCTATAAGGAATGTGTACCTATTTTTTAAGATGTTATTTATTTACCTGGCGCCTTCAGCGATATGAATTTTGCAACTGTGTTACGTACTTATCTGCATTTCTTTATATCAAGTTTATATGGAGTAATCTTAGTATTTGGTACTTTAAATCGGCGAATGCAAGCTTGCACTCCTTGAAAGTGTCCATATTATTGAAATCGCAATTAGTACAACATGCTACGCTAAGGAACGAAATCCAGAAGTAAGTCTAACGTTTATATTTTGAACATTCACGCCTTATCCAAAACTTTATAGCATGTAATTATCGACTGTATATAGTTGTCCATGTTTGATCGATTGTATCTCTGCTTTATTGAATTTTTGCTGTTGTCTCCGAAACAAGGATTATACAAGTACGTTAGGAGTGGCGTCCGTTCGTTTCTTTTTTATTATAGTATTCTCAAGCACGTCCGCTCACCCAAATCTCAGCTAGCCGTGGTTGTTGAAAGCTGGTAAAAAATGCTGGTAAAAGGTTATAGAGATGGAAACGACGCAATCTATTGATAGTACGCACAGCCACTTCTTCTGTTCCCACAGTGAAATCCTAACAGCGATCGTAATACATCCGCACTTCAGAAGCTTGCAACATGTTATTCGCCACCTTATTTTTCTCAGGTTGTGGTAGTGTGGACTGAAACGTTGTTACGGTTACGGTACGGTTCTGGTTTACTCAACAGACGTTAAGAAAAAGTTATTGTAACGGTAAGTTTTTTTACCAAACATTACGTAAATTATAGTAATCAGAAATATAAAAGAAACAATGATTTAATAACGAGTGCACTGCATTTGCGATTACCGTTACAAAACGTGTGAAAAATGTGATCTGGGCAAATCTGTGTTACTGAGTAAGCCAGTTTTAACCTGACCTATCTAAAAAATCATAGCTTATTTGTTCTTGCTGGAGTCATATCGAAAAGATGCCAGCTATTTTTCTCGCTCCAAACAAATTATTAAATTATTCACGGTTAATTCTGTTTAAATAAAACCGAAAAATAAATAACGGTTCAATAAATCTGTAATATATCCCCGACTTCTACATCCAACCCTTCAAAAGGAAATTCATTTAACTTCAGATGCAATACTTGCAGTTCTCTATTAGGTCATTTGGTCAATGACCCTCCAAAAATAAATAAAAAAGGTATTTTATTTACTTTAAAATTACAGAAAATTTGCGTTTAAATCAAATTATCAGCGTTTAAATAATTGTCAATTTAAACGCAACAGGTACGAAAGCTTGCGAATTTACCCTAGGCTGACACGTACTTGTGCCCGCATTTACATTATATTACAATGATAGTTATTGTAATCAAGAGTGAGACACTCATAATACAGTTTATTGTGAGTTAGAAAAGAAGATAAGTGTATGTTTAAATGCTTTCGCAGGGTCTTCAGCCAAAGATAATACTTAGTGCAATGCTTACGTCATCTATCGTTATTTTCGTAGCACGTGTGTGTTAAATACAGATTTCTTATCACATATGACAAACTTTACAGTCGATTTTCTTAGTTGATCTATAATATTCATTTGTACAGGACGACTTATCGTTTTTGTTTCATAATAACTGTGGTACAAGACGTTAAAAAATGAATAGCTAATAATTGTTTACACATCTAGAATTTAAATTTAATGCTCGTCCTCAGCCTATACTTCAATTCGATCAACCAGTAAACATAAAACTAAAGCAGTTTACAGTAATTTTAAAGAATCTGTGTATGTTTCGTTAGATTCGTTTTTTGGATTTGAAATAAATAATAGATTTTAGTGTTTTATGTTTACTGTTTTCAGATGATGCATTATTCAATATATTGTAAAAATAATGTTACGGATTTATAGTATTTAAAAGAAAAAGTAAAAACCAATTGTGAGGTCAATTTAAAGACTATAATGAAAAAGTTTGTAAAAACTAAAAATATAGACATATATTAAATAAAACAATTGAGTTACTTTACATATGACTACAGTGGAAAGAGAGCGATATTTCTCTGTGTTTAAAAGAATTCAAACATTTAAATCATTGTAAATTTTAATGAGTTTGTTATTGATTATTTTGGTAATTGGAATTATAAACGAATATCTTAAATCTTAAACATAATTAATCTTAAATATAAATCACGTTACTGTAAGAATGTTTTTTAGCCTTTTTTGCGATCATTGCGTTTTTTTTTTTAATGAACCTTTTGTATGATTGACCACCAGCCGCCACTGAATACTTGAATTACAAATATTTTTACAGAATTTTCTATTCCTTTGTCTAATTATTTTATTTATTTTTAGTTAACAAACAAATAAATGATAAAGAAAGAATAGCAGCCGCGATGGAAAATCCTAACTTGAAAGAAATGGTAGAAAATTGCATAAAAGAGGAAGACTAAGTATAATTATAAATTATAACTAAAACCTTAGATTTTAAATAAATTTTATATATTGCGAAAATTTTTATTATTCAAATACAACACAATGAAGAACATTAATCGTCGATTAATAAGAAGGAATACGTCATGATCACGCAGAACCGAGTAGTACTGATCGGTATTGACAGGAATTTGAAATAGACTTTCTAAGTAAATGAAACAACTATCCTCTTATGAGCGGAAGACATTACAGGACCAATCTAAAAGATGACATGCAGCTGTCAAACATTATTTAATTGAATTTTATAATGATTGGACATTTCAGAACTACCTGGATTATATTGAGTAATTAAAATAAACACCTTCTTGCCTCGATAACTTGTTTCCAATGACAAATGATTAATGACCCTTTTTTATTTTATTTTTAGGTAAATGATTTTTTTTTCTTTTTGATGTGTATCATTCTATATATCGTAGCTACGGTACATAATGTACAACGCATTAGTGCCTAATTATTTAAAAGTAAACAATCAGTTTACTGCAATTTTAAGTGCAGCTCCTGGATGCCTTATTCAACAATAAGAGTATAACCATTAAAGTAGAACACAAAAAAAATGCAAAACTTTTATAAACATAACATCGGTACATTTATAAGTATAAAAAACTAGCATTCATTGGCACATAAAAGCTATTAAAATATTAAATAAACGTCAAAATAAATTATTTGTATAAATTGAGTACAGTAGTATCCATCTCGCCATCACTCGAACTGTCACTTTCAGCACTTAACATATCTTGGAATAAATCAGTTTCTTCAACACTTACTATACTGCAATCCACTCCATTTCCTTCTCCGGTTACATTATTTAATGTTATAGAAGACCTGTAATAATATTTGATGTTAGATGTGATATAATAGGTATTTATGCACCAAAGGTTTATTACAATGATTACGCAGGGAGAGCAACGTGATACAGTCCGAGGAATGTATGTTACTCGATGGAGGTAATCATCCAGTAATGCCAGTGATACATACTTTTATTTTTACTTTATATAAAATAAAAACTAAAAATGAACAATTAATATATAATATATATAATATAAGATACTGACAAAGTATTATAAATACAAATTATTAAGTGCGTCAAAGTGAATTTGAAATACAAAATACCCTGATCACCTTCATTGTATTTGAACTACAAAATACTCTAATGTCATTAGAAATACCAAAATATTAAGTACTTTTGTCACTGCAAATATATGATCCGGATTGCAAATCTCAAGTTTCAAAAATATGATTTTACAAGTTTTATAAAAGTGTTATGCGAAATACTACCTCTACTAGGTGAGCATGTGAACTGATTATTAGGAAGATTTGAGCCGGTCTGGATTTTTAATGGGTTCCAACCGATAGTTACTCTGCTACGCATTCGAATTTATTTGTTTTATCTGTGTATCGATCATAAAACTATTCAATATTACTTAACATAATTCTAGACTACTGAACTTTTTTTTCTTTTCAGTTCTTGTTCAAGTTCACTTTTTACGCAGTCGAGTTTTTTGATTTTTTAAAATCATTTTCTTTATTTTACACTTTTCAGTTAGGATTGTAAGACAGTACATTTCAAAATCTTGTCATTGAGGAAGGATCGTGGGGATTATTAAGTACCTTGCTGGCAGCGCCGCGCACCACTGTCCCGCTCTAATCGAATAATTTAATTTATTTTACTTACGAGCACCGACTAGTAGCGTTTAATATTGTACCTATTTAATTTATTCATAAGAAAAATTATCTTTCAAAGTAATAAAATTCTGGATTTTTCATTCGATTTTAAGAACTGTATCAGTGATTAATTGAAAATGGTTGCTAACCAACTTTAAATTGTTATAGATCCTAAATTGTCATTTGAACTAAAAAATGATAAATGAAGCCTAAAGATGATTTGGAAATAGCTATTCAATGATACCCCACTTAACATAGTTCGTCGACACCAAAAATAAATAGAAAATAATGTTATCACATATGGCGTGATTAAATTAAGTTATTTCTAAGAATTATAGGAACTGTAAATTCTTTCAAACTACACTGAAAATACCTCCAACTAGAAGATAACGTATTTACAGATGTTAAATGTGGTAATGTTGCGTAGGTCAGTCAAAAGAAGTACACTGAAAAATTAGAGCTAAACATGCAAAACTGTTTTATATTACTCTAATTGTTGGTACATAGTTTATTTTTAATTGCGCAACACCAAAAAATATAAAATGTTAATTTTTTTTTAGGCTAAAATCACGTCTCTTTATTGCGTCAATCAACGCAATCAACTAAGATAAGTTAGTAAATGGGATTATGAAGCTTCAGACCATATTAATTTACCGAGAAAAAGAGATCCGATATCGCTTGAGTGTGCTAATAAATGTTCTTTTAAATTGACTTCACATGCACCGAATAAACCTCAATTAAGAAATTCATGCACAATAGGTTATTGTTCATCATATAGAAACAATCCTGAGAAGCGAACTGATAACATAAACCGAAATGAAATTAACTATAAATGATGTTTTTTCTATGTAGTAGCATACGTCCGTGTTATGATGTATTAATAGAGGGCGCTGTCGTGTCACAAAAAAGAGAAACGACAACAGCCTTAGTGTGGTATAAGCATGGAGGATGCGTAAAAACGTATTGTAAAAATGTAGTCAAGTCAATAAATAATTGTATCAGTACTTAACTCTGTTTGTTTGATAACAACCCGGACATAACAGTCTGGTCCATTTTTTAATAAAGTGATTACATTACGCAAGTGATTATTCGTAATTCCAATAAGTGGCATGTACTGTATCATATTATGCTAAATTGCAGGACGTAACTCACCTTCATATTTTTTATTATAAATGGACCCCCATATATCCAAAAGTCAAACTTTTTGAAAGACACATACGAAGAAAGGCAAAGAAGAAACATTTAAGGCATATTTGAGTATTTACATCATACTTTTTAAAAAAATTTAATACTTAAACATGTACATTTACAACAAGCAGAGACAAATTAGAAAGAGAAAGAAATTCTTACCATTAAGCTGAAAGATACTGAAAAAAATTAATAAATAAATTCGTTAGACAAAAACATAAGAAACATAACTTTGATGGAGGAACGCATGGAATTACTGTAGGAAAAGTATAGTAGATGGATTGCAACTATAATGCATTACAAGACATGCGGGATAAAATATTACATAGTGCGAAACAAACTTGGTAGGTGACTTGACGGCGTCTTTAAAGATGTGGTATTATTCAGAACCCACTACAAATGCATAAGGAAACTTTAAAGTTAAACATCAGAAACAGGAAAAATGAAGCATAGTATCACAACAGACACAATACACAAATAAGAAATAAGAAACATCAGTAACTAAATTCATAAAGAAGACAAGAGGAACTGGGCTGTAACAAAGTCGAACCACTAACCAAAAATACGAAATAAAGTAATACCCTAAACCCCACTCCTAACTAGTAGAGCAATAATTTAGAATATATATTATATTTTATGTGTATTTTAGTGTTAGATACTTACATTTTTAATATGTCAAAATCCCCACTTTGATTTTCTACTTCGTTTGACTCTGTTGATACTTCAATTGCACATTTCTCACATTTTTTAAACTGTGTAGATTCTACAATAAGACAACTATTGGCATGTACCCTTAGCCCAATGTTAACATCAGCAACTGTAGAATCTTTCATATATAACGTGCCTCCACTATTTACAACTAAAGCTGTTTCGAATCCATTAATAGCACAGTTATCTATCTTCAAGGTACCTCCATAACCAACAATCACACCATCTTGTGCATGTGAGTCGAAAGGACAAGTAAGTTTACAGTTTATTAATGTCACAATCCCACGTCGTACTAGAATCCCCCAACGAGCTATAGAAATATCAATAGTGAGATTTTCAAAAGAAATGTTTCCTAAAACATCAAACATAATATCTTCTTTCATAGATGTTATAATAGTATCTTCTTTGGCACCTAATCCTTTAAAACTACCTCCTTCTTGTAAAGAGCACAAATTCTCAAACGTGTGTTTAGATTTACTTAATAAAATTGTTTCATTAGGAATAGCATTTGCCAATGCACTGCTTAAACTCGACTTATATTGCACACATTCATTACCAACATGTGGTGTAACTTCTTCAAGCCATAAAATATAATCGCTTATATTATTTTCTGATAAGAGTACTAAAGTTATAGGGTGATTATCAACCTTCCTAGGCATTATTAGCTGTTGTTCTTTTCTCAACACGGCACTTCGTAGTAAACGATTTTCTAATATTTCTATTTCGTTTTTAATATGTGCCATACTTACTTTGATACTTAGTAGAGTCCTGCTTGAAGGATCATCAACCAATTGTTTTTGACGTAAATGTAATCGACGAGCTTCTTGTAACAACTCTCTAATATACAAGACTTTGTGTTTTGGGATGTTATTACTTTTCATGTCATAAAATAGACTTAAACGAGTTTCCAAATGTTCATTTAACCAATCTAACGAACTGTCTTCTTCTAAATCCCATGGCATAAAAAGATAAATGTAAAAAATTCTTAACATATCCATAGCATTAGCAGTAGCATTTAAATTTAATTCCGCTGATTTCTCTTGTTCTTTCAGTGGCCACAACTCAATTAACAATACAATAAAACGTTTGTTCGATAGTAAAACGTCTTCATCTACTGCTAATGTTTTAACAGTCGCACTTAACTTTGAAAAATCAACATTTTCGACATAGACAACTACTGCAATAGGAAACTCAACGTTTAAGAGTTCGCAAGTTGATCGTGGTATTTTCCAAATTGCTAACCAACCTGAAGAATCGATATTAAACTGTAAATAGCAGGACCAATTCTTTTGTATTTCTGTTGCACACAATTTTGATGACGCTGACCTGAGAACGTCGGTGTATTCTTGAAGTCTTTCTTCATACGTTTTATTAAATGTGATAACATTCATATTTAATTATTCAAACTACAACCAAATACTTTAAAACCTTTTATATTACACAATAATTCAAAAATGCAGGATTGTTTATTAGTCAACGGTTTTTACACCTGCCATCTATGAAATAATTTATAAAAATTATGATTCAAACTAATTGTATCCCAAATAAATGCACCGGCAGTTAACTTAAAGAATAGGCCATTTTAAATTACTTTCTCAATAACGTGCTAACACAATACAATTGTCATGTTATTTTAAACAAAATATAATAATAAAGTTTAAAATTAACCTGCAAAATTTGAATATAGTGTATTGTATTGCCAACACAAAAATTTTAATTGATTTCTTCTACATGGAGATTACAAAATATTTGTATTTTATTACAAAATGCAGTTTAATATCTATTTACTTTTTACACGTCAATGTTGTTGTATGTACGTATCTTGTTTCTAGTTATTAAGATTTCTTTTGTAGGCAAATTTAGTTTTTAGTATTTTATGTAAACGTGACAACAACGCATAAATATGACAACAACGAACAGAGTGTCGGTAAAGTAGGGAGTTAAGATTGATGGTTGTTGAGTTGGAAAAAGATTATGCTGATAATATGTTATGAACAAGAATTATTATGTATCCATTATGTATCTGATGATGTGTTAAGAAAGGACGCATTTAGTTAAGAAGAAAAATGGCGGTCCGATTATGTCTCAATTAGATATTTTAAGAAATATACAGTATAAACACAAAGAAAGTATTTTTATGAAATTGAACGCCCATCCACAGAATTCAGAAGTGGGATATGAAATACACGCAAGGTACGATCGTTAAGATTAAATTAGATTTACTTTAAGAAAACAATGGCGCAACACGAGGAAAGAGAATCTGTTCAGATGACGATGGAAGAGATCATAGCCACCACGATAAAAGCTATTAACCTGAACAATGAAGAACGAAAAGGTTCTAGATTATCACATGCGGAACTTTCGGCGTTATTGCCAATATTTTCTGGCATGAATGATGATGCATTAGAATGGGTGGATAAAGTCGATTTGATCAAGAATACATACGGAGTGGACGATGATGTGATAAAGATTATGGCTATTGGAAAGTTTGAAGGGCACTGCTTGAGATGGATCCACACAAACCGGAATACATCTCTTTGTCGTGGGAAGATTTGAAACAACGACTGTGTGCATTCTTTGAAAGCCGACCATCGAAGTTAAGAGCTATGAAAGAGTTTGAGTTCTGACGATGGCGAAAAAGAAGATTTTTCAACATATTTTTATGAAAAAGTAGTGCTGGGAAACCAGGCTAGGGGGAGCGAAACAGATATGTTAGAATATCTGATAGATGGAATACACGATAAGCAATTACGAAACCAGGCCCGAATGGCAAGATTTTCAACGATTGAGGAAATGTTGGAGACGATGAAATATGTAGTCGTCGATGAAACTCCAGTAGCGAAACGTGAAGATAATAAGCGTGAATATTTAAGTAGCCAGCAAGAGGGTCATCAACATGATACGAGACGATGCTTTAACTGCAACAGGTCAGGGCACATCATCAAAGACTGCAGGTTACCAAGACGAGAAAGAGGCAGTTGTTTTAGATGCGGAAATATGGGTCATATGGCGATACAATGTTCCAAACGACCACAAGTTAAGCCAGATACAACAACACCGGAAAGTACGACGCATTTGGTCGAGATTCGTAAGTTAAGTAAACCTTATTATTTGAACATAAAATTTGATGTTTACGATAAATGTGAGAATGTTATATGTTACAATCTAAAGGCATTAGTTGACTCAGGTAGTCCGGTTAGCATAATTAGAGAAGGTTACGTACCTAGTACGGAAATTAATATAGACGTTAATCAAAGTTTAAACTTGACTGGTATAAACGGATCAAAATTAGATATAAGAGGGACATTTCAAAAATGTGTAAATATAAATGAATTAGAGTTAAATGTAAATTTTTTAGTTGTTGAAGACAATACTATTACGTGTAGCTGTATTTTAGGTAGAGATTTCTTTAGTGAAAACGAACTAATTGTAGAATTAAGAGGTGATAACATTAAAATAAGTAAGAATGAGTCGAATGATGATGTAAAAGGTTGTACTTATCGGAATGAAAGTGATAGTAATGACATATTAAATGTTAATCATATTGCAGAGGGTGAACGTGATGAATTAAAGTTCGGAAACATTGCAGATTGTAAATCCAAACAAGCTGTTGTAGCAATTTATGACAAATACATAAATGAATTTGGTAGTTATGAAAAATCGTCTGAGGTTGAGATGAATATTAGAGTTAATACTGATAGACCTATTGCTTTTGGACCGCGTCGAATTTCATTTCGTGATAGGGAAAAATTGCAAATACTCTTAGGTGACTTGTTAGAGAGGAAAGTTATTAGGCCCAGCGTTTCCGAGTATGCTAGTCCAATAGTCCTTGTCAAAAGAAGAATGATGAGTTACGGTTATGTGTTGATTACCGCGAATTGAATAAAATTACGACGCAAGAAAATTTTCCAACACCTTTGATCGAAGATCAAATTGATAAATTACGCGGTAAAAATTATTTTTCGAGATTAGATTTACGCAACGGATTTTATCACGTTAAGATGAACGATGAGTCTATAAAATATACATCGTTTATAACCCCATTAGGCCAATATGAATTTTTAAGAGTACCGTTTGGACTGAAGAATTCAGGTAGAGTTTTCCAGAGATTCATTTGGAACATATTTATGGAATTATTACAAACTGACGAAATTTTGATCTTTATCGATGATGTATTAGTAGCAACAAATACCTTAGAACGACATATCACTGTATTAAAAGAAATTTTTAAATTAGCAGCTACATATAAGTTAGAATTTAGGTTAGATAAGTGTGAATTCATAACGGATGAAATTTGCTATTTAGGATATATAATTAAGAACAATGGATGTAGACCAAATAGGGAAGGATTAAAAGCAGTTCAGAATTATCCGATTCCACAGAACACTCATAGTGTAAAAAGATTTGTATCGCTAGTTAGTTACTTTAGAAAATTTATTAAAGATTTTGCAACAAAGGCGAAACCGCTGTACGATTTATTAAAGAAAGATGCGGATTTTAAATTTACCGAAATCGAGTTACAAAGTTTCGAGATTTTAAAAGCGGAATTATTGTCAGATCCAATTCTTTGTATCTATTCACCATCGGTAGAAACTGAGTTACACTGCGATGCGAGCTCAGTGGGTTTTGGGGCAATATTAATGCAAAGGCAAACGGATGATAAATTCCATCCGGTGTTTTATTTTAGTAAGAGGACTAGTCCGGCGGAGTCCAAATATCATAGTTTTGAATTAGAGTGTTTAGCGGCCGTATACGCCATAAAAGATTTAGGATTTACTTAGAAGGGATAAAGTTTAAAATCATCACAGACTGTGATAGTTTTAAGATGACACTAGCAAAACGGGACATAAATCCCAGAATCTCGAGGTGGGCATTATTCTTACAAGAGTATGATTACACAATTGAACATAGAGTAGGGGAAAAGATGGGACATGTTGACGCGTTGAGTAGGTTAAGCCCAATTATGGTGATTGAAGAAAATTCATTAGAGCAAAATCTTGTATTTAAACAAAATTGCGATCCAGAAATTGTCAAAATTAGGGAGCAATTAGAAAAAACCGAATTGAAACATTTCGAGTTACGCAACGGGTTAGTATACCGCAAACCAAAGAACGGCGATGAAGAATCTTTGTTTTATGTACCCAAATCTATGGAACGGAATGTATTAAGATGTAGTCACGATGAATTAGGACATATAGGTTTAGGCAAAGTAAAAGAGTATGTGTTAAGAACTTACTGGTTCCCAAGCATGACTGAAAAGATAAAAAAGTATATCAGTAACTGTCTGAAATGCATTGCGTATTCAGCGAAATCAGGAAGGATTGAAGGTTATTTAAACCCAATAGATAAAGGTGAATCTCCATTTCACACCCTACATATTGATCACTTAGGGCCTCTTGAAAAGACAAGCCAAGGATATAAGTTTGTGTTAGTAATCGTCGACGCATTCAGTAAATTTATTAGGTTATTTCAATGTAAAACTACGCAAACCAGTGAGGTTATTAAGCACGTATCATCTTATTTTAGAGCTTACAGTAAACCGGTGAGGATAATTTCGGACAGAGGCACAGCATTTACATCGAACACTTTTAAGACCTTCTTAGATGAGAATCAAGTTAAGTTGACCTTAATAGCGAGTCACATGCCAAGGTCAAACGGGCAAGTTGAGAGGTGTAACAGAACCATAGTGCCTATGTTGGCGAAACTAGCGCCAGAAATAGACAGGTGGACAGAAGTATTAAGTAAAGTGGAATTTTGTATAAATAACACAATGAACAGATCGATAGGTACAACTCCAGCTAGACTATTATTTGGAACTGATCAGTTAGGCGAAGTAGAGGATCCGATAAAAATATTTTTAGAAGGAGATCGGGACAAGAATGAAAGTTTGGAACAATTACGTGAAAAAGCGGTTACGATAAACAGAAGGGTGCAAGAACAAAATAAACGAAATTTCGATAAACGAAGAAAACCTAGTAAAATTTATAAAATGGGTGATATCGTCATGGTTCAAAACATTGATACGTCCCAAGGGAATAAAAAATTAACACCAAAATTTAAAGGGCCATATGAGATAAAATGCGTACTCGACAGGGAAAGATATGTAGTAGGAGACATTAAGGGTTTCCAAATCTCACAAACACCTTATGAGTCGATATATTCACCAGAGCAAATTAAACTTTATGATAATATGGATGATTCAGATATGCTTCTCGAATCTGACGATGAACAAAAATAAACATTCATATTAGACGCTTGTTTGAGTTTACAATAAGAAATTTAGTATTAAGCATGTCATTGATAAATAGCTATTATGAAACACATTAAATAGAAAATTTTATGTATTAATTTGTATCACGAATCTTGTACTTTATGTATGTTTTGTTTATGTTGTTAAGTTAGGATTAAGAAAATTATGTTATACGATCAGGGACGATCGTAGTTGTCAGGATGGCCGACTGTAGGCAAATTTAGTTTTTAGTATTTTATGTAAACGTGACAACAACGCATAAATATGACAACAACGAACAGAGTGTCGGTAAAGTAGGGAGTTAAGATTGATGGTTGTTGAGTTGGAAAAGATTATGCTGATAATATGTTATGAACAAGAATTATTATGTATCCATTATGTATCTGATGATGTGTTAAGAAAGGACGCATTTAGTTAAGAAGAAAAATGGCGGTCCGATTATGTCTCAATTAGATATTTTAAGAAATATACAGTATAAACACAAAGAAAGTATTTTTATGAAATTGAACGCCCATCCACACTTTCGTATTTTCTTTACATAAAAAATTACTATTTTTTATTAAACACTATTAAATAAAAGCACCCCACTAAAGCATTGTAATTTACAAAAGTATTTGTACTTTGTAGTGTGTTTTTTTTAAATTTTTGCGAGTTATGAAATGTAACTTATTGGAAGTGTATTGTAAGAAAACATAATCAAGCAAAATTTTTAAAACTTACTGTAAGTATAATTTGGCTATGAGACTTGAGTTTTGCAAATTTGAAATCAACTCCCATCTAAACACTGACATCAAGTTTTCAATAAAAGCTTAGAGTATGAAATTGACCAATTTAAATTTAAATTCTTAGACATGTAAAATTACACAGGCGTCATCTAGCGAAAAAAAACGAAAACTATAAGAATTGGAAAACGCGCATGCATTTCTTAGAAGAGTGGGAGGCTTTTAAAGGTACGATGCCGGGAAGCGGTCGGGATCTTAGGGATCTTGTTGGAGTTTGCAATCGACCCCGCCTTAAGTCAGATATTGATCAGTGATTTTCTAAATCTTGTTTCAATTTTTTTGTGGTGATTGTGTATTTATAGGTATGTAAGTACATTTAATATAAAGTGCCCACATTTTCATTGTGACAAAGCGGGACAAATGAGATGAAATGATAATTACAATTTAGTTATATATATTTTATTGTATACATTCATATACTTGTACAAAAATGTATTTAGGTATTATTAATTATTGGTAACTATAAAAATATTTGTAAACAATAATTTGAACATCACGATTTTTTATTTAAAAAAAATAGGATTTTCTTTCACGGTCATATTTTTGACCGGGTGAATACTTTGCAATAGATTCGGATCATTTATTAAAATGTGAAATATTTTACATGAATTGGTCAAATTATATTTTACACTTAATATAGATTTTAAAGTTTTAATGTTCAACTGCGTTTTTTCAGTTGTCCATATTTTATTGATACTAGAAAAAACACGTTCTGTTGCTGCATTTGTTCCTGGAAGGGAAAGCGGGAATTCTACAATTTTCAAAATATTTTGATAAGGAATGTTATTCTGTTTAAAATGAAGGAATAACTCCGTCCATTTTTTGTCTGTTTTCACATTTGCAGACAACCAACATTTAATTTTTTCATCAGTAACATATCTTATTACCAATTTTTTTTCGGAAAATGGTTACTAATACATTCAAAAGATTTGTCTACATATTCCTATAAAATCTCTTTTATTAATGTCACCCAATAAAAATTTTTAATATCTTCGAATTGAACTGTCTATTCTTCAAGGTATTCCAAGCAGTTATTATAAACATTTTTGACATGTTTCAGAAAATCAGGTCGTTTAATGGCACCTTGTTCTTCTAACCTAGTGATGTCTTTTCGAATAATTAAAGGAACGTAATCGTTATCAATTCTTTCTCGTAATTTTATTTTTAAATTATTGATTTCATTTGCGACACTTCCGTAATTGAAATTTTCCCTCTTCAATAATTTTCACAGCATTGTGAAATAATGTAGCTTGGTTGTGGATGAACTGAAGCCAAATTTGTAATGTGTCATTTTCAAAAAAGGGCTGCAATATTCTTGGACATTTATCTTGTGATAAAAAGTATGATTTTAATGGTTCGTATATTTGTAAAATATTTTCTACAGCTGGTAAAAGAGCTAGGCCATCGTATTTTGCTGTAACCAAGAATTCTGTTGTATTCGATTTTTGCGCTTTCACAAAAATCCTTCAAACTTTCAATACGCACAGTATATATATCAAAATACGAATAAATTTTTGCAATATTTTCAACATCAACTGGAAGTAAGTCAGATGCTGTTTGAATAGTATTATGTAGAATGTGCGTTGCACAACCTACTCCAATAATTTTTTGGTTCAAATGCTCGTTAAGTTTCGTAAAAACGTTTGTTGAAACTTACTTTTATATGCATTTAAATAACGCGGACTTTTTAGTATTAAGGGGGAAAATTACCCATAAGATAGAGCGACATCAGCAGCCATAAGGGTCGCATGTATGTACTTTATAAAATACTGTAAAACTACAATAAAACAATCAAAAATTCATCAAGAAGTTTATATAAATCATCAACGTTATTGATGGTATAATTTTAAATCTTTGTGGTTGGAAGCATTAGAATATATGGATATAAATGCGAATTTTTCTAATTCTTTCTGCAATTGTGATAACGAATATGGTGAAAAAACATTACAAATAATTGCTTCGGTTGTTGTCCTTGCACATGCAAATTTTTTGTCGTATAATGGTTTGATCAATTGTGACGTACAATCAATTGATCTGTAACTTTGATTGTGGTTTATGGTGTGGAAAGCAAATAGCCCTTCCGCTAATGCTAGCTGTTTTTCCGTGTTGCCAAAGCTAGCACTGCGAAAAAACTGTTCCATTGTAGAAAAGGAAGCATTATTCAAAAATCTTTTGTGGTAAAACAAATGCGTTGGCGGTAATTTCAATTTTGTCGATTCACTTGTTTTATATGTATGATGCATTCCAAAATCAATGCACGTTTAATTATTAAAATATGTTTTTACAAATATAAAATTACTAAATCGACATGTCATAACCTTCGAATTACCAAGCAATTTGTGAGGCGCCGATTACCCTGTGGGGTCAGATTTGACCCCAAGTTTTTTTTCTTATTTTCTAAAGAAAACCGAATAATTTGTAATGGTAACCTTTACCAATATTTTAAATTAACATTAGATTTCATATAAACTAATAAAAATATAAAAAGAAAATGTAAACATAAATTAGTGAGGGCAACAACTATTACATTACAAAGAGTTTGCACTTTTCACATGTTTCCGAACATTTCTTATACAACGACCTCTTTTTGTGTTGTTCTGTGTCTGCCAAACAATATTTTTTTTACGTCGCAAAACAAATAACAATTGAAAAATTTGTTATATATTATTAAACATTGTTGAAAGAAACTCAGCTAAAAAAATATTGGGAGAGTTGTAAAAAAAAACTTAAGAAAACACAACAAAAAAAAACGCGCCTGGGGTCAAAAAAGACCCCAATGGTAATCGGAAGGTTAAAGGAAATGTAATTTAGATGAATTTTATTCCATTGTTTCATAATATGTGTAGCTTTAAGCATCGTAAATTTGACTGTAATAATTAACCATTATTAAAATTAAAAGTGGCTTTGTGCAGATATTTCTTTGTAAAAGGAAGCTATTTAATCTTCATTGCCATTTTGATTGTTATTTGTATATTTGATGTTTCAGAATCAATTTGTGTTAGTTTAGTAAATCATTTTCTCTGCAAGTTATTTATGCTAATATCTGGCTTTAATTCTAAATTATGCATAATAATTTATTTGTTTTTTCGTAAGTTTATAATTTAAGGACATAAAAGTTGGTCAAAGTTAAAATGCATTCCTTTGTCAAGTTTAATCTAATATTGACCGTGAGGTGCAAACATCCTGAGGTCGCAGGTTGCTTCCTGATTAGACCCTGCTTGTATTTTACTTAAGGTAGTGTATCTTGGGTCTATGATATAGACAAGTGCCTGGTTTTATGTATTAAAGTCAAGCTACGTTGTTCCTGACCTTACATCTTTATAACTCTTGTTTGATATAATATTGCGTGTTTATTATATATGTGTATTTTTGGCCCTTGTTTGTTTGTCCTGACCATTCAACTAATAGCCGGTTTGTTTCTGTAACTATAGGACCTTAGTACCCACTAACTCTTCTTCTGTTTAATAAATGATGTTTGTGCACGTGTTTATGTGTTGCTATTTAAACCTATTATCATATCTGTGTATTCGCTTAACTGACTTTTTGGGATATACTTTCCACTTCACGATCACAGTTATAGTGAGATGTCGCTATTTTTTTAGTTCGCGGGTTCTAATTTTCAAACGTGAGTGTGTTAAGTCTAATTTGATACAATAAAATGCATAGTATCACTGCAGTGGTACAACTTTGGTTGTGGTGCATTTTATGCCAAGTTAGCCTGAAAGCATTACTTTTTATACAGTCTACAAATTATACATGCCCAAATTGTACAACTTGTAGCAATTTTTATGCTGTACATTCTTATATAGAATAGTGTATATTCAACTATATTTCTTTTATCGTACACATGGAATGCAATAATGAATCTAACTCACAATGAGGAATTACACAGTTTGCAGTTGAACAATTCTGAGAAATATGACTTTTAATAAATAAGAAGCACTTGTAAATGTATACAAATGTAGATAAATTTAATTACATAAATTGCATAAAAACCAACAGTTAAAATACATCATCAATTATTCGATTGTCTTTAAGGTTTTTAAACTTTTGAATTGCACTACTTATTGGAATTTCTCCGTACACAATATTATTTCTAGTTCGAACATTTACAGAGTTGTTAGCTAGTTCCTTTTCACCTACAACTAAAAACATTTGGTAAAACATTTGTTGTATAAATGAATTATTTTTACCCAATATAAAATTAAATTGTCCTAATTGTGCGTTTCTAATTTTCTTATTCAAAGTATCGCCCTGATCCAAATCTACCTCAACCATAAAACCAGCTTCGTACAAAGCTCGTTCAACTTCTATTGCGTAGTCGTTTAATGCTGTTCCCACTGGTATAACCATTACTTGCCTAGGCGATAACCAAAATGGCCATTTTCCACCATAATGCTCTGTTAGTATAGCTAAAATTCGTTCCACAGACCCGAGTAAAGCTCGGTGAATAATAACTGGAGTCTTCTTCTCCCCAGTAGGACTAAAACGTTATGGGTAAAAATAGTAAGATAATTAAAATATTATAAAAGCACCTGTTGTACGTTAAATTGAATCGAATCGGTAATTGAAAATCTAGTTGAATAGTACCGCATTGATGCGATCGTTTCAAAGCATCCAAAACTATAATATCAATCTTTGGACCGTAGAATGCACCATCTTCGGGATTTAAAGACCACGGATAACCTGATTGATTCAAACTATTTTCTAAAGCCTTTAAAACACAACAATCTTATATCACAATTTTTTTTTATGTTACTAACTTGTTCAGCTTGATCCCAGATTTTAACGTCGCCTAAAAACTTTTCTGGCCTAGTGGATAACACTAAATTAAATGTGAAGCCAAACGTTGTGTACAAGTGGTTTAGAAAATCTAGAGATTCGGTTATTTCATCTTGAATTTGTTCAACACTACAGAAAACGTGACCGTCGTCTTGTTGAAATCTTCGAACTCTAGTTAATCCAGTTAAAGTGCCAGACAATTCGTTCCTATGAACAATGCCAAACTCAGTGCATCTAAATGGCAATTCTCTCCATGAACGGACTCTGTGTTCAAATATTAAACTAAAAAAAAAGAGAACGTAGTTATCGATTAAAAAAAATAATATTAGTTTTTTATAATCAAGGGTAAAAATCTCAATCCAAACTTCTACCGTGGGCCTTTACACCGCCTCGAGTAAAAAAAATTGAAATTGTTATTATTTCATTATATATAAAAATATTTAAAAAAACATTGAGGTTTATCGTTGGTTTTATGTATTTTTTAAAAACATTTTTACATTCAAAAAAAAGAAGAATGCAAACCAAAAACTTTTTTGTCAAATATTAGTGATTCACTATCAAAAACTTTAGGCTTTTATAATAGTAAAAATAAAATCAAGCTCAATTGTGCCGTTTTCTTTAATTGCTTCATCAACAGGGTGTTTAAGCATTAAGTTAAGAAAGAATTAAATTGTAGAATTCAGGGTCTACAAAAAAAAACAATGTGATGTCTGTCGTCACTAAAAATTTCATTGTACTGAACTGTTATGTATAAACAGAATCGTCCCCTAAATATTCTATTTTCAATCGACTTCAATAAAAGGAGGAAATGTATGTTCAGTAAAAAATTAGCTGTTTAAAATATATACTATTGCTAATTGTTAAACAATGCAATAAACTCACCAATGTCCAGGACAATTCATAGGTTTTAAAGCAAACTTATCATTTTCTACATCAAATGAAAACATAAGATCCTAAAAACTACGTTATTAAACAAACATTTTAAATGATTACAACTTACAGAGTAATGTGCCCAATGACCCGATTTTTGCCATAATTTGGCATTAAACATGTTAGGAGTGACCACTTCCAAGTACTTGCGCTCTCTATACATTTCTTTTACGAAATCAATAAGAGCGTTATAGATATGTGCACCTCGAGGTTGAAAGAAGCACGAACCTGGAGACAATTCGTGAAAGAAAAATAATTCTTGTTCCTGAAAATATCACCTTAAACCATTTATTTTATAATTTATTTACGCACTTTTCCTATTCTTCTATGATCTCTTTTAATCGCCTCTTCTTGAAATTCTTCCCATTCTTTTAACTGTTTAGTATCCGGAAAACTAATGCCATAAACCCTTTGCAGCGCTTCGCCGTCAGCGTTGCCTTCCCAGTAAGCCGACGAATTCTAGAAATCATTAAATTAATGTAATATTAAAAAATATTATAACGCATACTTTGGTTATTTTGAAGGCCTTTATTTTGCCTGTATGTAAAACGTGAGGACCTGTACACACATCAATTAGTGATCCACATTTATACACAGTTGTTGTCGGAGAATGTACTTTTTCATTTAATATTCTTACTTTGAATGGATTATATTTAAACATTTCCAATAAATTTTCTTTGGTAACCACCAACCGTTGGAAGGGTTGCTTTTCTTTTATGATGTCCTTAAGAACACTTTCAAGTTGAGGATAGTCAGAAGGAGATACCTTAAATTAAAAGAAGTAAATATTATAGTTCAAATAATCAAACGTGATCTGTGTATAATCATTTGTAAAAAAGAACCTAAATTAAATTTATTATAAAATACGAGTTTTGTTTTGTATGGCTTTTAAAGCTTTTACTTAGTTTCAATCATCAAAGAAAATTTGATTACTACACATTGAACTTTGCCTAAGCAATAATCATTTTCATCACAAGTTTAGTAATATATGTAAGGTACTACAATGCAACTCTTATAAACATTTCTATAATGGTAAAACTACAAAATTCCAAATTTGTCAATAATTAATAATTTTTAAGATTTACTTTATACTATTAATCTGCTATGATTTTTAAACTGTTCTCATCTATACACTTCTGAACTTTACATAAAAATATAAGTTAAAATCACTTACAGATATAGACTAAAAAGTGCTGTCTAAGACTGCACTTCAAGACAAACATAACAATAAAATAACAGTGAGAGTAATTAAATTATTTATTCTGACAAAACAATAAATTAAGTATCTTTCTAAAAATAAATAAATGCACATTTAGTACAAGCAACAAAAAATAATGAACAAAAAAATTACATAGTACGAAACAATCAACAGGAACGAATAATAATTCTAATAAGAACGAAGAAACATAAAAGCAAAATTACACAATTCTTGAATTAATAACAAATGTTTAAAATGACCCCCACCAGAATTGATGCATCTTCAAGGGAAGCACTAACATTTCTTAATGTGTTAGGTTACATATTTTGAATTGTGTAATTCTATTTTTCATGTCATCCCTTATAGTGGTGTTCGATAAACTACACCTTTAACGTAACCCCATAAAAAAAAGTCAATTTTGTACAAGTCAGCTAATCGTAGAGTTCAACTGGACCGCTTCCTCCACCTTTGTAAGTTGTTCTTTTTGATTAAAATAGTTGGTTGTTGATCCCGCAATTACAAAATACCAGACAGTTTTAGTCACTTGCTCCAAGCCGTGATATATTTTATTTTGACACACTATTAGCTCACCTTGTATGTGTATCGTTATATTCATTAACGTTTCTATAGCTATTGCAACAAAGCAGGAACCCACTCTGAACCGGCACTATTATTTTGAGCTGTTACTAGCAAATCCGCCAATTCCCATATAGCACACTTCCATCCATTATAGGTTGTGTTGCATCTAGTCGTCGTGGCGTAGTTGGTAAGGAATTTACTTGCTACACCGACAATGACAGTTCGAACCTTAGTCACGTCAAAGTTTTAATTTTTTTTGTTTAATTACATGTTATGTACAAAGCAGTGTCAATTCGAGGTACAATGTGCGTACATTGTTCGTATGAGTACATACGCACTTTAATGTACGTACACTGTACTAATATACTACGTACTTGTGGTATACATAAAAGTACTACAAAAATTAAATTTACCCAATGAAAACGCATCGCTTCAAATTACAAGACTCAACTATGCTGAATTAACTGATTCCGTACATTTACGTTACGATGTTATCCATTCTTTAACTATCTTTGTTATTGCTCAGTTGATCATATTAGCTTCTTCATATATTAATTTTACGTATTGCTGACGATTCTTTTTTTGTCGCAATTAAAAAACAAAAGTACAACACGACCATACACTATTGTAATTGATGCAGATATTAAAAACTACATGTAAATTTTTAACAGCGCTTGTAACAAACCGCACACAGTATATAGTTATCAGGAGAGGTGTCTTATGACTCATCGGTAGGCAACGTAAGGTTGAAGATTTTTAAAACGTAAGTCTTTATTGACTAGCACGCGCATAATAAGTGATTCCTGTAATACCGATAAAATCAAATATTGAAAGTCAACTTATGTAACAAGAATAGTTCAGTAAACTAGAAACAAAGTTTTAAGATGAAATAAAATATGTTTCATGAAGAGGTAGTAAACAGTTACTTAATAGTTTTAATGATTTGTATTTTTCTTTTAGGTAAAAGTTACATGAAGTTAAAACTTAACAAACGCCAATGATTGGAAAAAAAATTATTTCAATTTGTATAGGAATGGCACAGTGCGAATTATATTTAGTATTACTGAAAAGAGGTTTTAAAGCAATAATTGAAAATAATGAAAGACCATGGCTATTGAATAGATGATCTGAATTTAATCAACTGCGGTCCTATTCTGGTGTACCTACTTTTTTAGTCTAAAGATAGTTTTGAAATGTAGATAATTATAATACTATTTGTAATATGAAATAAAATTGAAATATAATTTAACATTTAACATGTATTGTTATGGTTATGAACAATTATAACATTTATTAAGATCCTTAGACTTAAAGGCGTACGCTGCAGTTCTACCAAGAGTAGACACAATTGACAAAATTAGTGCCACTCATTCGGTTTCGAAAATTTCAAGAAGATGGGCTTCAGCAATATTTTGTAGTCTGATCAATATTGATGAAACCAACGCATAAGCTTTAATTAGATTTGAAAAATATGAATCTACGCCAAAATGGATGAGAATACTTTTGAAAAAATTAAACTTTGCCAACACATTTTCAAGCGTTTTTGAATAAAGAGTATATTTATAAAACACTCATATTTTTTTTAAAGAATAATTATTTTTTATTTTATTTTAATACGAAAACAAAAAATCAAAAATTAATAATTGTAAATTTCATTACATTATGAAATACAATTTTGCCAGTCTTTTTTAAATTTATATCTCAATCTATTGTTTTAATGCATTATTTTTAATAGAAATGAATTTATAATTCATTAATAATAACTAATTTCAAAATATTATAAGCAATAAAAATTTTCTCAAGTTTCCAGATATTGAATTTTTATTATTACAGTTATTATCAAATAAAACACAAGCAACATTCGTAAGTGAACAACACTGCATATTCTATAGTCTATAATAGGCCTTACAATCCAGAGATACAATCTTAGCTCGATGAGTTAAGAATCACAGAGCCGACTGGGAAGTGTCGCAGAGTACGATGCGTGCGCAGCGTCCCCACGGCAACATACGGTGTGACCCGCGTAACCTATTTGCTTATAAATGTCAGAAAGAAGGTATATTTAGAGAGGCATCTTCTCTATTAAAACCACAGTATAATGTTATTACAGTAGGTTCACTCTGAGGAATATTTTTCCGTAAAATTTCACGGAGCATGATCGACTCGTGGTAACTAGCGCAGTAGCTCGTTTTTAGTATTTATTATTGTTTACTGGTTTCATAACCTTTTTCAGTATAATCTTATTAAAGTTTTTGTAATTTTAAAGATGGGATGTTTTCGTCATTGCTGAAAAATCGATTACATTGAGATACTGCTTAGTTATTTGAATCAATACGATTAGAAGTTAATCCACCACGGACAGACTATCGTAAGTTTTAGAATTAACACAATTAACATTGATATATAGGTTCTTTTTAAAAACCAATCGTGTACATACAGTTTCAAAATCTAAGGAACAAACGAATCAATTAATACATACATCAAGTTCTACAATTGAGGGTGAGACGTAGGGTAGGTACGTAGTTTATTACTTTAAAATTTCTTTTTTATTAATCAAATGTTTCATTGTAGGTTACAAGTACAACCAGATTGTAGTTTTCATTACTTAAATTTAGCAAAAACTCCAGCTAAATCCTCGAAAGGTATAGATTAATACAGTCTTTAATAAGGTATTATTTTTTCTTTGTTCTTCAGATGTTTTTTCGCAAACTTCATCAGCATTGACTGAAAATACTCGATGAAAATTAAAACTGCGGAGAAAATTGGATGTCTCTCGAAACATTGTGTAAAGAAAAAATCGTGGTATCAAAAATAATTGATGAGCAATTTTGCAACTATTGCTATGAACACTTCCTTAAAATAACTGTCACCCATGCTGCCACCTTTATAAAATCGCAATTACGGTTAACAAAAACTGCTCCGAAGAGTTCTAGATACTCTAATAAGTTTTTCCAGTTTGCATTAGGAGTTCTATATGTTTTGATTTCAATATACAATTTTATTAATAGTGGATGTTGCACATTAATTATTTTTGGTATGTAAAAGTTAAATAATATAATAAACAGTTTGTTCTTCTTTTAAAATATTAATACATTAACACTGGGCGGTCAAAAATTGCTATACAGTTTGATAAGTAACTTGATAACATCGATTTTTTTAAATTCGGGACACGTATAAATTTCATATCAGTGTTGAGTTGACTATGCACATGTAAATTTTGCATAAACAGCGTAAATACAATCTTTTAAAGAGCATACACTAGGGATGGTGAACTGTTACTTTTTTCAGTAACAGTAACAAGTTGTTATTATTACTATGGAGTAACAGTTCCGAATAACAGTTATTTTAGTAACAGTTGTTATTGCGTAATCCGTATGATTTGAGTATATGTAGATGTAGGTACAGACATACCTATCCTACCCAATATCCATGTGTTAGTCATTAATTACTATCATTGTTACTATTTAAAAAAATATTCTTGTTTCAATCTTATTTACACTCTTTTCATATTATTTTGTTCATGTTTCGTATGTTGCAATTACTTACACAAGGAATCTGCCCTTCGTTTGTTAGGTGTTTGTTTCACCTGTGGGAACTGTCTTATTAGAAAAAGAATGCGTTTAAATCTCATAGACCATAAATCTTCTGGGTTATTACTTGTTATTCAACAGTACGTACTAGGTTCGGTAGGAATAGTAGTATGTAGCATACGTAATGTAAGAACAAAATACTAATGAAAACCAAGAACGCTTTTTGTAAAGTTGTTATTAAATAACTGTTATTTTACAACGTGGGTAACAAGTTGTTATTGTTCCTTCTTAATAACTGTTACAAAATAATAGTTACTGGAAATACTAGCCACCGCTAGCATACACGTTCGCGGATCATTTTAAGGTTTGTAGTGCTTCACGTTCTATGAAATAAATATTAGCATATTAGTTACTTTTACTGAATTTTAAATTTATAAATAAATAGTTAGTTTTAACAGTATTAAGCAATTTCCGTTGTTATTATATAAATAGCATAAAATTGATTTAAAAAGAAAATAACATCGGGCGTGAAAAAGTAAATAGCACCGACACTTTAAATTAAAAATATTTAAAATTTGAATTTAGCGCTAAAAATTCTCCCACTCAAATCAACTTCTGGTAACTAGCGCAAGAAAATTTTTTGGAACAAACATCAAAGGTGCCGACAAGGAGTGGTCCTACCGGATCTGAAAGCATTATACTACTGTGTTAAAACTTAGAACACAGTTCTTAGCGCCTTCTCACGGCTGCGGGGAAAACAAACAGCACAAATTTCAAACATGATGCAACATCCATTGTTATTACAATGCTTTATTTTAAACGCTTTTTTGTTTTGGAATGAATTGTGACTTTCGAACTACTTTTCTTTAAAACGAATATGAAAACCTTCAGCTTTTAAATAGTAATAACGTTAAAGTCAAGCACCTGTAAAAATAATGCACATTACTTAATTAATTTTATTCAAGGAAGAAATGCAATTTTGCAATTCACATTTTTAGCCTTCAGGTAGTAAAAGAGAGTGAAAAAGCAGTAGCATACAACATTTCTAAAATACATTCACAAAGTATTTTATAAAAATCTAGCAAAAGCAATAAAATTATTCATAAACTATGCGCTGAAATTATGTTACAAAGTGCCCCTATCCAGTACCGTGTCCATTGTAAAATAAGCAATCGACTGATACATCAACATATCAGTAGTATGATGTAATTTACAATCTATTTAAAGAATGAATTATAATCATCAGATTGTCGTAGGTATCACATTTCCTAGTATGATCGGTATGATGTACTATAACATCCTCCACAAAAACGCTGATAGAAACTGGATTAAAACCACCTTCAATAGATAAAACCATTGGTTATATTAGCACAGACGTCAGCTTATTAGAAAAACTTCAGGTTGCTAAGTGTAATATATACAATAAATTGATAAACCAACTTAGTAATAATCACGATTCCGAAAAAAATATATATCACGTTTCCCACATTTCACCGATAGTCAATTAAGAACATGTTCATAAAAATAAATAAGTTCAAAGAGCAAAAAAGTATCATTCGTTATTGCAATTAATAAATTAGTGTCCAAACAAATCATTTAAATATTAATTACTGTTATTTTTGTAAACAGGAAATATTGTTCTCTGTTAACAAAAATTTTCTATAATTAAAAACTGTTCAATATATTACTTTTTATCGTGTACGATAAACGAATCTTTGTTGCACCATTTTAACGTCTGTTTATGTTTAAAATTCATAGAAATCCTTATCCTGATAACAATAATTACTTACGTAGATAATACGAAATGTTAGCAAGAAACAATGTTTTTAAATTCATTAGCATGCTTAATGCCTTAATAAATCTTGAAAATAAATCGAAATAAAAAAATAAGTTGAATGCGGTTTATTACAAAAAGACCAGGTGAAACTTCAGGCTTTTTGCTAACTTTTTTTTGCTGTTGTGCATACTAACGTGTAACGGCATAAAAAATACACTGACCTAAATTATTTTAGACATTATATTGTATAATTGTATATTTAGTATATATAATGAAAAATTTCTTTCTTCAAATTAAAGTAACGTGTGGTTTACATAAATGTATTTTATTTATACTGTAAACGAAGCGTTACTAATATAAGTTTGTTTAAGATTTGACTCCGCTAGTTATTTATTTTATATTCATGAATCGATTATTATATTTTAGTCTTTTATTTCCGAGTAATTATTTTAGTTACTTAGCGTACCATCATCTAAATTACCATCGTATATCGTTATTAAAAAATTGACTTGCCGAACAATTTAAAAAAAAACATGCAAAAATTAACAAATTTGGTTTTATAGAGAGAGAGTATGTTTACTTTTTTAAAAATCTTTAATCCTTTAAATCTCGCAATTTTAAACTGTTCCGCAAACTGCGACAGAAAATTTGCTTTGTGCGTTTTTGTGTCTTTTATGTTAAAAACGTCTGGAATCACAGTGTGCTTGTCAGACGTGCAATTTCTAGCCTTACTGTTTTATTCAAACGGTGACAATTTTTCTCTATATATTTTAGCAATTAGTTCGTTATACAGACTGTATCAGAAATCCGTGTGTTAATTTTAACACGGAGTGCAGTTACCTAAATGAAATATTTTTCTCTATTTCACATATACAATGACTAGTTTGTGCAACTTTTTTTTCGAAAGACAGTGTTACAAAGGTCAACTTTGTGCAATCGAAAATAATGACAGAGAAAAATCGATAGTACTTTCGATAACCATCGATAGTTAAAACTATCGCTCACTATCGATAGTGAGCGATAGTGGTAAAAATAATGAAAAACGAACAATTTTCCCAAAAGTTTATAATAAAATACGTATTAGAGTAAACTATGCGTTTAAAGCTTGTGTATGGTCATTACAAAAACCTAACATGACGTAGGTTTATTTTTTGCTAGCTTTGGCGTGTTCCAAAATGTGGTAAAAGGTTTTCTATGTGTCTACATCTTCGATCCCATCTGAAAAAATTTGCAGTAAATCGGGTCAAATAGATCAAGCATAAAACCAGAAACGTTGACATTTGTATGCGTAATATATAAGGTTGGCAGTAAGAATTAGCTGGCAAATCAACGTATTGACTTTAGCCAATGTTATAATCGGGAAAATAATAATACAAATGTTAAGTATTTTCAAATTTGATTTTAGCAGATACTGATCACTGTTACCAACTAGAGTAATATATTAGGAATTTTGATTGCCAAAAGATGACCCTGTTTACCCTCAGTGGCAGCTGTATGAACGATAGAGATACAGTAATGTCTCAGGTTGTTTACAAACGCGTAATTGCACATAAAAGTTTTAAGTGGGTTTTTTAAATACCGTATTAAAATAAACTGTTATTTTTATAAATAAATTTTTTATTTAATAATAGGCAAAATTAAAAAATTGCAACTGCAGTGTTTATGGTTGTCATGGCCGTTGGCAAACCAACCCAAACATTAACTTTTATAACTTGTCTACAAACAAAATGCTTTAACAGTAATAGCCTTATTTGCTTAATTTTTAACTCCACACATATTGATATGCTTAGAATTTACTAATTCTTCTCTCTCTCTCTCTCTCTCTCTCTCTCTCTCTCTCTCGCTGATGCATCGGCTTGTAAGTGTTGAATTTAAAAATGAAAAGATTGGTACAAGTTTTAAATACATCTTAAAGGTAAAAAGCATTGTAATGTAATAAACTTTAGTAAAAATTAAGAAATAAAGTTTAGTAAATACAACAGATTATAAATAAATATGAATTAACTAAACAATAATTAATAATTAGACCCATTTACAAACTATTAACTTATTTTAAATTTCAACTGCACACTATAACCTAACAAACATAAAGTTAGTTGTTAACAATTAACTTTAATACTATATTAACGCAATAAAACAAATAACTACTACTTTATTGAAGACGTTTGCACTAATAAATAAGTTCAACCACTATTTTCAATTAAAAATATGAATAAATTAAAACAATAATCACAATTCAGATGCACACAAGCTTAATATATAACCTATATAACACACAAATAGACTAAATTTAAATTGTAATTCAGAAAAATGTATTACTTGTAAATAATTCATAAAAAATGAGACAAAATAATTAATTTGCAAGAGATGCTCGCTTACTGGTCATGTATATAAACGGGTTAGGATTACTGTATCTTTTACTTCATAAAGTTCCCACCGGAAAGCGTATCTGATCTTAGAAATCGCGAATAGAAAATCGCTGCTATTCACATAATAAGAATTTTATCAACAAATAATGTAAATTAGAAAGCAATAGAGAAAGTAGCTTAAAAAACATGTGTTACAATTCTATTTTGTAACTCTCGTATATTGCTTAACTCGCATTACAATTGTCGTCATTGTAACACTCGTCTGTAGCAAATTAAAAATGAACTCAGTCACATAATTCAAATATTCTTCACCATCGAGACTACGCGGTAAAACATAAAATCCATATATGTGTTTCGTGAACACTATTAATTTTTGCAATAATCCTATAGACAAAATGTGGGTCTACGAGCATGTTCACCAGGTGGAAAAAACTGAATGCGTTGCACATGGTAGGGATATAACTGTTGAACTTTTAAAATTCGCCAAACTATCAAATGCGATAAACCATGCTGAATTGCGAGTCTACGGGTACTTGTATCTGGTCAAACAACATTCAAAATATTTTCATCAAAATTCAGTACACGACGAGGACGAGTATCTTGACACAAAACATCAATTGTAGCCGATTCACTGATCTGACTTTACGCCATAACAACAATGGTGAACATTGCCATGGTTTTTCCAGTTCAAACACGAAACGACTCGTTTATTCAAAAAAAAGCAGAGGCAACAATTTTTTTTCAAAATGTCACGAATCAAAATAGTTCCGAGTTGACGAGTTCTTCCACGGGTTGAAATTAACACACGTATTTCTGTTACACCCTGTATATAGATCATATGTTTTTAAATACTACAACTTACCGCTTTGTTGCGCATATACATATCGTAGTAGAAACCAGATTCAATTGGTGGCCCATAACAAAGAAATCCACCATACACTCTTTCTAATGCTTCGCCTAAAATATGAGCAGACGAATGCCAAAATGCTGTTTTAGCTTCTTCATTATTAAACATTAATAATTCTAGTTCGCAATTGTCTTCTAGTGGTCGACTTAAATCCCACAAAACTCCATTCACTTTTGCTACTATTACATGTTCAGCATAGCTGTGACTGAAAACAAAAACACAGAAACCATTATAATTTTCTTCCCTGTATTAAAATAAACATACTATGTTGAAAAAAAGCGCATATACATATAGGATTTTTTCATTGTACATTCAAACTATACAAATTATTGTTTTAGAACTTTCAAAGTTTTTTTGCGTTTAACTTGTAGTTTAATTAAGTTACTGATCAATTCACTTTTTACAGGTTAATTTGCTATAAAACTAAATAAAAAATCATTCAAGTATAGAAAAAAAAACTAATTGAGACGTGCAAAATTAAATTTAATACAATTTCTTTGCAGCCAAATTGTTGCAGCAAACTCAAAATTATCCTTAATAAATAAAAGGTCGTTTTCTCTATATAAATACAGTTGATCAATTAATATTAGATAATGTATTTAAATATTTAATAATCCATTGTATGAAAGATTACATTAAATATAAATTTGTATAATTTTTGTTAAACATTTACAAGTAGATTATGTATTTTGTATGAGGAAATTATCGTGTATACTTTAACAAACCTAACAAAACTTCTAATTTGATGATCAATCTACATAGCTCCTAATACTATGCCTTTAGTTAAGTTGGATTTATTTTTGTTAATGCATATTATTGCAAATGAAATAGAAAAATTACTTGCAAACTACTTTCAAAAAGGAAGATTGCAAGGGTACCAGCTTAGAGGTTTTTCTCCTAAATTTATAGAGAAAACATGTGGAATTGAACTTTTTTAAAGTGTTATTATTTTTAGAGTTAATTTAAGAGGTATTATGAAATTACAAGGATGTTTATCCCTATTACTAATATACACTGTATCGCTCACTGGAATATCAGCTGCATATAAAAAAGTGAAGCCAAAATCGGTGACTTGTAAAGTGAGCAAAATGTTATTATTGGTTAGTTCAAAAGTAATTTTGTAGTTTATCAGATACTAAAAGACAATAACCATTAGTATATGTCTTTGTAATGTCATTCAACAATGAATCACCTAACATTTTGCCCACCCTGCAAAAGGCCGATTTTGGCTTCACTTTTAATTCATTAGTTAACTATTGTAGCAATCTAATTTTTAAATTTGAATTTGGCGCCGTAGTTACCCGCCTTTTTGTAGTTTAGTTATACCTTCCGGCGTGTGTAAAGAGACACGGTTACCGGCATTGTAGAATGAGCCGTTGTGTTTGATTGTAGCTGTATTGAATTTTTGTATATATCCTGACAATAAACTCTTAATATACAGTGTGTACTTGAATTTTAAAGGATTGATCCGGTGGCGTTCAAATTGAACAACGTTACTACACTATCCAGTATATTATAGAGATAAGTGTAAAAAAACTGTGTTTTGAGAAATAATATACTATCAGTACTAAAGCACAGAATAAAAAGAGACAAAAATGTACCTCGTTGCGGTCCAAGTGATGTTTTATATCTAATTTTTATGACCTTCAGTCATCCTGTTAGACTAAAAATCAAAGTCGATTAAAATTAAAATCTCTTCTAGAACATAATTTAGTTTAATTGGTTGTTTTTACAATATTTTGATGCACACATGTACATTATTAATTTTGAAATAAGTCTTTGCAAAAGAAAAACGTAACAATTTCAAAAAGTCACATTAAAATTACATTGTGCAAATAAATTAAATAGATAGAATTAAATATCTTATTTTTTTCTGTGCCTACCCAATCAGCAAGGAAACGTTTTTTTCACGTTTTAAAAACGTTATAACGTTTTAAAATAGTCGAAACAAAAAATGTTTTTCAAAAAAATATTTTTGTTGCGTTTTAAAAATATTTCATTTAAACATTGATATTGAAATATTTTAAAAATGTTTCCTAAAACATTTTTAGTAACATAAAAAACGTTTTTACTTTATTAGATATTATACTTTTGCTTGCTTTCACCTATACACTTTTTTCTTTTAGATATTGTAACAAAAACACAATTATATAAAATTTTGTTACATATTATTAATAAATACATGTTAAACCTTTTCGTTTTTCTAAAAACTTCCTTGCAAATTTGAATTAAGTACTTAATAACCGCGTTTGCGCAAAGTACCAGTATCTGCGTGATAAGATGGCGATTTTGTATATTATAATTGCATTATATTTTAAGCTTCAGCAAAACAATTTCCATGGTATTACTCGCTATGCTGTGTAATGTATTGTTAGTGTATCAGTTTAATTGTTTTCTAATTTGCGTTCTAGCGAAACTCAAATAGATACTTTTATTGTCAGCATTTATTATGATCGTACGTTTTTCTTTGGTTTTTGTCGCAAGAAATTTTGCTGAAGTATAATGTTATTTGTTACAGCAGTGGTACACTAAAACGTTCATTCTATGTACTTCATGATTTCCATTCTTTGTGATGTTTTAAAGTTATCAAATTAGTATGATGTTGGCCAAATGGGAGATTTGAACGTGCACAATAACCAAGTAATCTTGGTATGTAATTTTATCTGATATTGATGCAGCATTATTTTGTGTGTACAAAGTTTCAAAACTTGGATTGTGAGTTGTTCTACTTTTTGTTTATACACATAGAGGTACATGCATAATTAGTCAAGTTTTCTTATTTTATGAATCCTTCGGTGTGGAGGAACGGCAACAATAAAAACAACCTTTGTTGTTCAGGCCTTAACAACAGAGAAAGGTTGTTTTGATTGTTGTCGTTCTTCCACTCCTAAGGATCCTATCCATAAAATAGAAACATTTTTGATTAGTTAGAAACTTTTGTGAGGATTATTATAATTATTTCAATTAATATAAAGTAATTACACAATTAACATTTGTTTTACTTTATGTTAATGTGTTAATTTTTGTTATAGACACCAAATATGTTTGCAGCCACATGAAATTGAAGTATTTAGAGTATACAAAGATTGTATTATTTATCTTTTGTAAGCATGTTAGGGCTGGTTCTATAATAATGGTATAAATGTCAGTTAAGATATA
Organism: Aquatica leii; assembly: GCA_035610365.1. Lineage (NCBI taxonomy): Eukaryota > Metazoa > Arthropoda > Insecta > Coleoptera > Lampyridae > Aquatica > Aquatica leii. The sequence goes on from CM069432.1 coordinate 58,082,587, forward strand.
CTTAGTTTGATTGTAAAATGCTGTCGTTATTGGTTAGTACAACTAAAACCAACTAAAACTAACAGCCAAATATGTCAGTATTTTAAAATTAAAGCAAGTATAACTAAACTTACATTTATACCATGATTGTAGAACTGCTCTTAAGCATATTGCAATATTAAAAAAAAGCGTTGATTATACATTTTTTATACATTAATGTAACATTTGTACAATATTACAAATATATATAAATAATATTATAAATAATGTTTTTTAAACATTTTTAGAATGTTTTTCTAATATTGATTTTGCAACGTAATTCTGGCCATTAAGACGTTTTTGCAATGTTTTTAAAAATGTAAATATATCTTTTGTAAAACGTCGAAAAAAACATTTCAAAAACGTTTCCTTGTTGATTGGGTAAAGATTATATTTATTACATAAAGATTTCAATTGTATGTACAATGTTCTATCATTCAAATTATAAAAAATCATAAATACGAAGCAATAATTAATTACGAGCGGGTATTTTCAAAACATTAAATTTTACAATCTGTTTCGAGGTTTTTAGGGTATTTTGACTTGTGGTATGCGAAACCGTGAACGCAAATTTATACAATATTTTACGGCTGCTGTAATGTTATTGTATTAGTTAGTTGTCTAAATGTTTATGTCATTGACTTACAAGTTTTTTTAATAAACTTTCAATGGCCTGATGAAGTGCCCACTCACACAACACGAAACGTTGCCATAAAATTAGTATAAAGTGGTTTGTTCTGTCCCTCCTAATTTAAACTAGTTACAGAAAAAGAAAATGTAACACTAAAAAATACCAACAGCTTTGAATACTACTAAGTGTTGAACTTGATAAAAAAAAGGACTTAGAAGACTACCAAAAAATACTATTATTCAAAGGAACTACATAATTTTAATTAAATCCGGAAAATTTAGTAAAAAAATAATTAAGAAGACCAAGAATTTAAAGGATACAAACATATGAATAAACAAAGACTACCCCAAAGCAATACAAGAAGACCATAAACAATTAAGTAATTCCATTAATAAAAGAACCAAAACGAACGTGTAAAACAATTTCTGATAAAAATGGGAAAAGCAAAAGAACACACAAAATTTTAAAAATCAGTCAGCGAAAGATCAAACGAAGACCCCCTAGTAACAACAACAGAAGCAACAAACAAGAATATATAGAAAATTACACAAAAAAAATTAGGAACATTAAACATTAGGAGCATGAATGAAAAAGAAATGGAGCTAACTAATCAATTTGAAAGAACCGTGGTTGAAATGCTATTAGTAATAGACTAAAAAAAGGAAGCGAAATAACAGCACTAGATAAAGGACGTCTAATAATATGGAGTCGATTAGATATGAAAGACATTATAAGTAATTTAAATAAATGGGCAGAAGTATCTGATAGAATACTAACAAATGAATAAAAAAATCAACACAAGAAGAAACTATAAAAGTAGTATACAGACCAAATGAAGATGAGAGAGTACAAGCCAAAGACAAATTCTGGGAACAACTAAATACAACGGAAGAAGCAGCTAAGACCAAGTAGTGATAGCTAGATATCTAAATGCTAGAGTAGGAATAAAAATCATACATACAAAGCGATTGGAAGATCGGCAAAAAAGCTCAAAATAACAACGACCGAAGACTGCTAGATTTCTGCGTAGTACAGGACTTAATAATCGCAAATAGTTTATTCGCACACAGGAACATACACAAGTACACGAGAGCAGTACCAAGCAGGAGAGAGTACTCTATCATTGACTACATAATTTCAGAAAAGAAAAATCAAGTAGTTATAAAAAACGTAGTAGTTAAAAGCAGATTCGAAATAAGCTGTGACCACTACTTTGTAATACCAGAAATAAAACAAGAATACAGAAAAAACCCACAAGATGTCAAGAAAGAAAGTAAAAAAAGCAAATAAACATTAGAACTTATAAAATTGTTAAGGGGATTCATTGTTATTGGTTAACTATTAAAATTATTCAAACTACGTGTCCACCAATAATAAATTCGCTAACTTTCAAAATGTATTTACATATGTTTCGAGCTTAAAATTATGAAGCTCATCTTCAGAAAACTACAAAAAATATTAACAACTTATAAAAAGTTAAGATTACAAAAATTGTATGTAATTGTAAAATTTTGTAATCTTAACTTTTTATAGTTTTCGTAGTTTTCTGAAGATGAGTTTCATAATTTTCAGCTCGAAACATATGTAAATACATTTTGAAAGTTAGCGAATCTAATATTGGTGGACTGGTAATTTGAATAATTAGCACTTATAATTTGGAGAGTGAAAAAATAGCAACAAAAGTTTAAAAATACACTAAAAGTGAAATAGATAAAATTAAAGATGAAATAGATAATTAAGATGAAAGTTCTACAAAAAAAACTTAAGAATAAACAAGAATACAGATGTTACCGCAATAAAAATAAATAAAAAAGAGACATATTAAGAAGCAAGACCGTAGTTATGCAACTCTGAAAAGAATACTTTCAAGAACGGTTTTAAAATAGAAACAGAGTACGTTAGAGAAATATCTGAAAAAACCGTAAACAAAACAAAAAATAGAATAGAGCAAAAAAAGACAAGTATGGAATTATTAAAAAGATCTAGTGACAGCAATAAAAGAAAAGAAAAAGTATAGAGGACCACGTATTCACAATTAAAAAGATTATGAATCAAACTCTGGTAAGATCAAAATTAATTTACCTAGCATTTATGGATATGGAGAAAACATTTGACCGAGTGCCGAGAGTAAAATATAGAAGAAAGAGAGAAACACATAAATGAGAAGTTAATCATGGTCACAAAATGTATGCACAAAATGACAAGAAATAATGAAATGGAAAAAATTGAGATTAGAATAGAGATGGGATGGTGGAGACACCTACAAAGAATGGAGAAAAAAGCACAAACACAATTAATTTAAGAATCGAAAGCAATAGGCACAAGGAAAACGGGAAGGTCAAAACAAACTTGAAATGATACAATCGAAAAAGTACTAAAGAAAAAGGGAACATTGTGGGCAGAGACTAAAAGGTTAACAGATAGAAAATGGAAAAAATGTATATCGAACTGAATAAGTTATTGTGCTTTTTTGATTATATATAATACTCTGTGACATAAAAGAATTGCTTGAGTTTTTTACCCATCGTGTTCCACACGTTTGATAAGCGAAAGGTCGAGGAATCTGGGTGACCACTGCAAGATATTGACCTTAGCCACTTCCAAACGCTCCATAGAATCGCTTACAATGTGGGGACGGGTATTATCCTGTTAGAAAATCGGATCCTCCAGCTCCTTGAAGAATGGAAGGATATTGGGTTCTACCACTTCATCAACATATTAGTGAGCATTCATATTGCCTCGAATGAATACCTGCTTCCATAAGCAATAGGACTCCATAGTATAACCCTCACAGTGTGCTGAACATGTCGATCAACAGAAAACTGTAGATTATGCAACCATCGTGCATTCCCAAGCAGAATCTGGATTCGTCGTTGAAGACCACCCAATGCCATTCCACGTCCCAATCCAGTTGCAAAGTACACCACTCCAAACGTTGCTCCTCTGTCGAATTCACTCACAAGAACACCAAAACAAAAGAATTGCAACCAATCTCTCAAGAAATATACCCGATGATTTCAATTGCAACAAGTAAAACCTCAATTTTCCATGGCTACTGAATTATTCTGAATGAAATTTTAATCAATTATTATCTATCACTGGTTAAACATATCGGCATATATTTGCTCCAAAAATTCTAACGCCTTCTTGGTGTTGGATTTTTTATTTCACAGAGTGTATATAATAAAAGTGACAACGTAGATTATCGTATCTACTTATGAAAAAGAATAAGCGAAAAAATATATAAATGAAAGAGGCCAGAGTAACATTTTTGCGCTCTTACTTAAAGTGAGTCTCAGAGACCCATGTTGTTCTTTTTTTAACATTGCTTACTATATTTTTAACTTTAACTAATATAAAATGTGTCTTTAGATTTGCACATATAGTAGTGTTAGTAGCAACTAAGTAAAACAAATCAGGTTTTTTTATTAGTAATGAATTAAAAGTTTTGTGTCTAATATAATGTCCACTCAAATTAGATGGTGACCCAAAAGTTTTTATAATAAAAAATCATCCACGCAGCCACCACTCAATTGTATCATGGGATATGAGCGTTGGTACCGCACAATACTATACTTTCGTTGTAACTAAACAATTTTAACAAAAAAAAAACAACGATAAGTTCCTTTTATAAAATAGAACAATTTTATATTTGATTTATATTAGCAACGGGGTAACCAGGAGAGGGCGGTGAGTGCGGGCCGCCCCGGGTGTCACCTGTTTGAAGATGACACGCGACCGCGATTGAAAATAAATCTTACATATAAAAATTAAAATGATCGGGGACTATGCAATCCACAATCTTAGATATCTGAAAGCTTGATTACCCGATCCTCGATCCAACCGATTACTATTATAGTTGGTAGCTCAGAAACCGGGCATCAATTTTTGATTTTGTATAAAAGCCGCTTTACACGATGCAATAAAGTGCTATGCAATGCAACAAAAAATCGCACGTGCAATTAAATATTTTATAAAATGTTTTACACGCAAGATGTTATTAGGAAATGTTACCACCACAAAAAAAAATTGAATTTACCAAAACAAAACGGTTTTTTTAAGTTGGCGACACTGAATATCACCAGAATATAACTAAAATTTCACGCGCAATGCAATACAATTATTATTTTTGTTTTATTATTATTATTAATTACTTATTGTAATCCGATACTATGCAAAAAAAGCATGTGTTTTAAAAACTGCATACACACATGCGTATGCGAATAGCATCGTATAAAGTGCCTTTTAAGTCGATTTTTTTTTAACATTCTCAAAGTTTCGATCGATTCTGTTGAAACTGTTTTTATGTTTTGTGTTTATGCGTTAATTCGTTAACAAAGTGTATTTATTCATTATCATGGGGTGACACCATCGATATTCGCCCCGGGTGTCAGCCATGTTAGCTACGCCACTGATATTAGATATAGTATATTTATACAAAATAACTAAATTACAAAAATTATACAATGTACTACAAATAAAGAGATTAGGCGATCGTAGTAGTATTAAGTGAGACATTGTACTAGATGAGACAGTGGTTTTGTTTTTTTAATTTGCCGCCATATATCAGCTGTGTATACTGTCAGGTTGTCAGGTGTTTCTATAATTCTATAATTGGTTGATTGACCAATAAAAAAAAGTCGCATTTTTTTGATTTGAAAGTAAGAAAGTTACACATTATCAAGTTTTATTATTGATATATGTTTTTGAATGCTTTTCTTCTATATATCTTTAACCTCTATAAAACCTGTTTCACACCATACCAATTAATCCTTTTCAAATTTAGTGGTGGTAAAGTACTAACTGAAACAGACAAATAGGTACAAACTACAAAGTGAGACTGTCTCACTATGTACCACTTTTAAAAATTCAGTCAACCCAATAACCTATTTCGGCGAGTTTTCACTAGTGACCAAGAAAAAGTTGTAGCAGATTATTTGGTAATTTGTAGCAAAACCAGGGCCTTCTGGTATGCAATGTGCACCAGATGAAAAGGAAATATAAGTTGGCCCTAATACCTCCACGAAACATTCTGAAGTACTAGAGCTATCTGGCTCAATAGAAAGAGGAACAGATTTCGAAAATTCTGAAATATCTGAACAATCTAAAAGAGAAAAAACACCTCCAATCCTTCAAATTTATTTCACCTGAACTGATTAGAGGATTTCCAAAAGCACGTCCTCTAAAACAAATGCAGAAAAGCAGTAAAAGAGGGAAGAAATAGAATTATAACTGTGACACTGCAAAAAGAAGAGGTTTAAGAAACAAATAATTGAAACCGAATCATGAAAACTAGAAAAAGTGACATTTACCACTCTGAAGATGCAAGCTGCAAACGTCAGTTTGTTTGGGTTCACGAACGACAATACGACAAAGGCCAAGTTCTACTTCTTGTTTTGGCACTCAAGAAGGGACTAAGACCAAGCCTAAGTCTCGGTGTTTAACTACGACGCGGTCTAAGTCGAAAGTATAATCATAGAAAAAGACAATCATTTTGAAAATCAGAGCGACTTAATAGAAAATTGAACTGAAGGAAAATTTTTTATTAAGATTTCCTCCAAACATATTTTATGTAACGAAAATTACCAAAATATTGGAAGGAAATGAATGTCAACATTAATTGACAAAGGAACACAACCATAACAAATTAAGTTTTAAAATAACTTAAACAAATAGAAAAGAAATTCAACAAGTGAGCCTCACCCACATAAACTCACGGAAGAAGTTAAACTTCTTTGCTTTGCTGAAGGTGTTTAAAATGTTCATGGAACTCTACCATTTTAAATTAACTGAAAACTGTTTTATTTTATGTTAATGTTTTATATTCAATATAAAATTCGTTTATACCACTTTCATTTTTTAAAGAATTTTCACTCATCAATTAAATTAACTAAAAATTTTCAAAACAACGCTTCATGAAAACGTGGATAGTCACAACGAAATTAAAGACTAGAATACCTCAAGTCAATATAAACGTCAAAAATGTAAATAAAAAAATATAGTCTATGAATAGTTTGCTGCGACTATGCTGTCCCCTTTTTCGTTATACAGTGTAAGTTACTAAAAACTTCAGATTTACCCTGGGTCTTTACATCTTTATGGCGACGTTTCGTACAATAGGTACGTCTAATGTGTACTTCAGAACACTATTAAAATGAAACTGACAGGTTCCAACATTAGCATAACAAATTTGAACAAAAAGTATCAACAATATGATATCAACTAACTTTTGATAGTCATTTTAATGTAAACATAAGGTTCATTTTAATAAATAGGACCTATGTGTACAATTATTTTTCAAAATACTACCACTAAAATTTTATTTTTTTTATAGTCCCTTAATTCTCATTTAAAGGATCGAAAGCACTACACTATTAAATGTATTCAAGAGAAAAAAAACCCATAAGAAACAAAATACATGTTTTATCCAAGTAGAAATATTTCATTATGCTTTATAAGTACATCCAATAATTTAGGAGTGCCCATTTGAGACATTAGGAGAATTACTAAAGAAACCTACCTTATTAGATTTGCAATATCAAATGGAGTTGTTTTCCATGATACAGCTTCAACATGTTTTCCATCAGGCAAAGAGACTTTGATTGGTAATTGAGTTCTACTTAATAACTCCTTATCGAAGTTAGTTTTTAATTTATTCCAAAATTGCTCACGATGTTTTATGTACTCTGGCCACTTGGAGCAATCAATTGAATTTTTTTTTTCAGAGATTTTATCTTTCATTGTTTTTACTTTAGAAGCCTAAAAAAGAAATAAATACGTAGAATTCGTTTTGACGAGAATTAGTTAATTATTACATCAAACATGCATGTTTTACATTACATCTATTTTTATCATATAAAAATGTACTGACCGTTGTTGAATAGCTCTGCTGTATCATACAGACGACCCTTCTATGAACATAATAGGTTCGGAGCATTGCTTTTTGTGATAATTTAATTATATTTAGGATAATTTGTTATTGTTGATAAATTTACATCTTTAACCTACAATATGCATTCATAAATTATCAGAATTATCATTATAGCCAGGCGCAGTGTCTACTGTACAATCAGACGGATACTAAAAGCCATTGAACTTTTCTGAATTATTTTTACTTTAGAAATAGTTTCTCCATGACTTATATGCTTATGGGACAAACAATTTAGTAACATCTGGTTTAGAGTAAATCCGAAACTGCAAATAAATTAGGCCTCGTATCCAGTATTGTAAATAGATAATTTTTAAATTACTATATAGATACAGATAATTTTTTTTTGTTTCAAAAATTATCTAGTATTAGATAATACATAAAATATTCAAACTTTATATAGATAACAGATAATAGATGAAATAATCTAGGTAGTAATAACGATAGATAGAGTTCATTTGAAGAACTACTATAGAATGTGGGAAATTACTGAAGAAAAACATACATATTGTAACTTGAATTTTACGAGACACTGGATTTTTTATAAATTTTATTTAAACAATTTAAATAAAAAATTATATATATACAGATACATATAACTTATATATTTTTGATTGTATCTAGATACATATATAAATAGATAAAAAATATGAATCTAGATTAATTTATCTATATAAATTTATATAGATAATTTACAACACTGCTCGTATCGTGTTTATCTATTTATGTCGAAATCATAAAAACATCTCAAGATTAGCCGCAAAATTAACGATATTATGAGGGCTTTTTTTGATTTTATTTTCACTACCAAATATAAAACATTAAATAGTTAATTTTGATTGTTAAGCATAGATACTAAATTTCAGTATCTACATAAATAAGATACTAATATTTCATTAACACGTTCACTGCGGTACGATACGATATTATGTCAGGCCATACGAGTGCCGGTAAATCGTAAAGTACGCATTATTCTTTTGCACTGAAATTTTGCGTAGCGTTAAAGTAATATGGTTTCTAACTGTTTAATCTGACTTCACAGTAATGTATGTTCATATTTACGAACGCCGGTATTCGTATATTGTGCTCAAGAATCTAAGTAAGGCAAGATTATTTATGCTGATATAAAAACAAAAAAAAATATTCTAAAAATTAAAATTTTAATTTGAAATCATAAGTACAACTTGTTAGTAGAAAATGTAATGCAAAAAGAGCAACGAACAATAAAATAATACGATTCATACTGTGTTGCACATGTGCTGTACTAAATACGAATACCGGTAATCGCATGGCCTCCAGATATGAATGTATAATTGATAGGCCATACGATTACCGGTATTCGTGTATTTGTTATTAACAAATAAACTAAAAATATCAATGAGAAACTTATTTTTATGACAACCTAGAAAATACGACGGTTATAAATAAATTTATCCTCTGTGGCCTCCCAGGTTTATGAAACTTATAACCAGAGCGGCAGTGAACGTGCTAAATATATGTATCGAGATACGGGTACTATAGATACCATACCTTGTTTTACTAATTAGCTTTTAATAGTAACATTTCAAATATGAAATCACAAAACTGAACGGTAGTGTTATATTGTAAAAAAAATGGTATGATCAAGTTTGTTTTTTTCAAAAACAATGAACGTTTTAAATTCTGACACAAAAATGTTTTATAATCACTATATAAGAACGTGAAATGTCCACATACAACAAAACGCATGGGATTCGTTTAATAAATGTCTTAACGATTTGTTAGGAGAGTGTCACGTTGGTGTTGAATAAAAAACAATTTTGGAAAGTAAAATAAAATGGTTTTTTTAAATAAATAAATACAATTTTGGTTCTTGAATGGGATTTCTTGTATTTCTTATAGAATACCGCGTTGAACATTAATGACGTTTTTAATTAAAGCGGCGGTAGTTGTTTCACAAGTTTTTAGAAGTGGCAGCTACGGACACTACACCACGGCGGATTGCTTGTAAATTATGCTTAGTTAATATATCACATTCGTTTTTTTTATACAAAACATATATTACATTTTTTTAACTTGTAGAACGAAATTATAGAAAACTCTAAAAATTTTGCGACAATGATTTTAAGCGTAATGACTATGCACAAATAATTTTTCTCAGCTGTTTACGACAGATTTGTAGGTTAGAATCTTTAAACAGTGTTTAAAATAAAGTTTTTTGCTAAAGTCTAAAATATTTGTCTTGTAGTTTTTCGATAAAGAAAATCTGCTATGTATGCATACATGTAACTAGAAATCAAAGTTTTTTTTTAAGCAAATGAGGTAAATTTATAAGTATGTAAGAATTATTAGTACATAATAAGTATTGTTATTAGGAAAAGAAACTAAGCAAGAAATATTCAAGTCTTCAAAGATCAAATGGAATAATTTGACAAATATTATCGATTATCTATGAAATAGAAAGTATTACTTATTACTTTAGTATCAAGAAACCTGATTCATCTGTCTTCAAATTCATAGAAACGACAAAATAAGTATCTATAAACACAATTAGACGTCTTTCAAGATCTCGTGAACTGTGACGCTGTAGTCTGTATATGTCAATATATTGTTAATATCCGTCTTACAAACATTCGCCGGTACATTTTTTCTAATCTATCTTTGCTTTTATCGTTGTATTTGTTGTTATAAGTCTTTAGGTGTTATGATAAATAAATTAATTTTTATTTAATAAATAAATATCTGATTGTATTTAATTTTTATTGACGTGAGTGCCTTTTAAATAAACTAACGTTTTTGGAATTCAGATAGAATTGTCAAATTTTTGACTTTTAGTATATTAATTCCAATTTTCGACTCAAGGTCACAGTTCACGACATAGTGAAATGCCTCTATCAATATTAGTACAGGAAAGAATGAGTAGTCATGGATATACCCCAGCGTACCTGTCCTTTGCTAGAGATGCGTATTCCAATAGACGTGACTCCGCCCCATCATCGACAATGAGAACGCCGCATCTTCGTAAGATATGTAGTACCCTAGGTCGTGCCTATGACACAAAGACGCTTAAACGCTGTTCAGACTAGCGCCATAGAAAAGTTGCTCCTTATGAATCTGGTGACAGTTTTCATGAACGTGCAAGCTTTAAGTGACGCTGCCAAAGGGTATACCTCGCGTCGCCGAGATGAACCGGATCTTATAAACAGAAAGTATTCGCCAATCACATACAAAATCACAAGTGTCAGCAACCCAAACGATGTTATCAGAACTTGTCATGTGTTTGTGCTTAGAGCCTTTGTGAAGGATGACAACAACAAAGTATCTACTCGTATTCGTCCAATCAAAGGTAGAAGACAACCTAAAAATAATCTAAAAGCTATCACTAAACAAAGATGCAGTCACTGACAGCAGCTCCAGCTCAAGAAGTCGGTAAGTGATTTATTTACCGTTCTAGAACCGTAAGTACATGACAAGTGTGACAAAGCTTGAACAGCAGACTAGTTTGAACAAAAAATGAAAAACATACAACAATAAAAATGTCATTTTGATGTCTATTAAAATAATGTAAAAAGTTTAAGGAACAAATGTTTTTATTGGCAATAAACAGCATAAGCATCCCGTACCGGTAAAGCCCTTACTGTCCTTAATATACTACTGACACGTTTATGCTTATTAATAAAATTGGCAAGCAAGAATTATCTTTACCCGAATCCAAAATGTGCCCTTCAACTTAAGCTAAATAAAAATCTTTACAGCTCCAGATAAAAAATAAGTTTACTTACAATAGTGTTAGAATTGTAAAAAAAAGTAAAGATAGCCTAGGAAAAATTTAGTGGCAATGTTAGCAATACGGAGGACATATTGATCTCTAATAGGATGATAGCAACATGTTGACATGTAACGATTATAGCGCCACAGTTCACGAAATTCTGAATGACCTCTACTAGTGACTATTTTTTGATTTAAAAAATATACATCAGAAATTCTTCGTTATTGTCATTACACAGTATTTATGTTTCTGTCCATGCTGAGCAAAAAATTGGTTTTTAAATTGTGTCAGTTGATAAATCTGAATTCTTTTTATTGAAGCTGAATCAGACAAACTATACAACTTGTTACCACGCACAAAAAAATCTAAACCATATAGAAACATGGTTTTTATTGTACACCCTTTATAAAAGAAAATATAGTGAAAACGGCTATACCAAAATGCAGACGCGTCTGCTAGCGCGGTTTTTTCTTTTACAACAAAGGATGATTTTTAGTGTAATACAAACGATTTCCTGTAAGATTTTATTGACAGAAATGCAATATATCTTTGTGGTACATTCTTAATATAAACGTTGCACATGAGAAAGATTTTAATTTAAAATAAATTACTAAAACTATGAACTTCATCTAAACCACAGGAATGAATACATATTTACTTAAAAAGAATCTTCTTCAAGGATACGTTTATTTTTGATAACAGATAATTTCTGTATTAAAACATCGATAGAAATTTCTCCATGTACAACGTTGTTTCTAGTACGAACATTTACAGTTCCACTGGCATGTTCCTTTTCACCAACAACTACAAATAATAACAGTTAAATTATGTAGCTAAGAATAACCATGTCTTATTACCTAGAATGTAGTTAAACTGTGCTAACTGTGCGTTTCTGATTTTTTTATTCATGGTATCACCTGGATCAGTGTCAACTTCAACCATGAAACCTGCTTTGTAAAGTTTGTCAAGTACTTCCATGGCGTATTCGTCGAATGATGGTCCTACAGGAATAATCATAACTTGTCTAGGCGATAACCAAAACGGCCATTTTCCTCCATAATGTTCAGTTAAAATTGCGAATATACGTTCTACTGATCCCAACAACGCGCGATGTATAATAACAGGTCGTTTCTTTTCTCCAGATTCACTAAATAATTTAAAATAGATGGCTCGAATAATTTATATTAAATTATTATACCTAACATATGATAAGTTGAAGCGGATTGGTAACTGGAAATCAAGTTGAATAGTGCCACATTGATGTGATCTATTTAAAGCGTCATTAACAATTATATCAATTTTAGGTCCATAGAATGCTCCATCACCTGGATTCAAAGTCCAAGTGTTGTTAAACTCGTTTAAGCTGTTTTCCAAAGCCTAGACGAAAAAAGTTAAACTAAAAAGAATATGGCATGATCATTTGGGTATACCTTTTCAGCTTGATTCCACATTTCAATATCACCCAAGTATTTTTCAGGCCTAGTCGATAATACGAAATTGAAGGTAAAGCCGAAAGTTTTGTACATGTAATTCACAAAATCTAAAGATTCAGTAATTTCAGATTGAATTTGTTCAGAGGTGCAAAAGACGTGACCGTCGTCTTGTTGGAAACGTCGAACTCTGGTTAAACCAGTCAATGCACCAGATAACTCATTCCTGTGTACAATACCAAACTCAGTGCATCTAAATGGTAACTCCCTCCATGAGCGCACACGGTTATCAAATATTAAGCTGTAAACAAAATTTCTGCATATCACTCTAAAAATTAGCAAGTCAATCTTACCAATGACCAGGACAATTCATAGGCTTTAAAGCAAATTTATCCTTTTCAACGTCAAAGGAAAACATATTTTCCTATAAAAAATGTTTGTATTAATTGCTTGTAATGTTAATAACGTTTAACCTTCCGATTACCATTAGGGTCTTTTTTGACCCCAGACGTGTTGTTTTTGTTGTCTTTTCCTAAGTTTTTTTTAAAACTGTCCCAATATTTTTTTAGCTGAGTTTCTTTCAACAATGTTTAATAATATATAACAAATTTTTCAATTGTTATTTGTTTTGCGACTTAAAAAAAAATATTGTCGATTGGGTCACAATTGAGGTCGTTGTAAGACATGTCCAAGAGCTAATGACAAAAAATGTTCGGAAACATGTGAAAAGTGCAAACTCTTTGTATGCAAACAACATTGGCAGAAAAAAACTACAATAATATGTAATAGTTGTTTCCCTCACTAATTTATGTTTACATTTTATTTTTATATTTTTATTAGTTTATATGAAATCTAATGTTAATTTAAAATATTGATAAAGGTTACCATTACAAATTAATCGGTTTTTCTTTACAAAATAACAAAAAAAACTTGGGGTCAAATCTGACCCCACTTGGTAATCGGCGCCTCAAAAATTGCTTGGTAATCCGAAGGTTAATAAACTTACAGCATAATGAGCCCAATGTCCAGAGATCTGCCATAATTTCGAATTAAACATATTTGGACTGACCACTTCTAAATATTTCCTATCTCTATAAATTTCTTTAACAAAGTTTATTAAAGTGTTATAGATGTGAGCTCCTCTTGGTTGGAAAAAACATGATCCTGGAGACAATTCGTGGAAAAAGAATAATTCTTGTTCCTAAAAACAGAAATAAAACATATATCTATAGTTCACTAAGTTTGTAACAATACTGAAGACCAAATAAAATATATAAAAATCATTCATGATAGATGAAAAGCTCAAAAATAGGTGAATATAAAACCGTAAGACAGTTTATATTGTCAGATCCTGTAGAACAATTAGCTTGATGCTATTTTATAGAAAACAAATATTTTGCTTAACCAAAGAGTAAAATGCTCATAACAATAATTATTATTCATTGGATTAAAAAACCCGTTAACCTTCACCTTTAGAAATTGACAATTTAATACATGCAAGCAACAATAAAAATTCCACAAACCTTTCCAATTTTTCTGTGATCTCTTTTTGCAGCTTCCTCCTGGAACTTTTCCCATTCTTGCAATTGTTTGGAATCAGGAAAACTGACACCATACACCCGTTGTAAAGTTTCTGCATCTGCCTTGCCTTCCCAATAGGTTGAGGAATTCTATAACCTCATATTCCATTAAATTGAAAATTTAATATATAATGCACTTACTTTGGTCAATTTAAAAGCCTTGACATTACCAGTGTTACGTACATGAGGACCTCTACAGACATCAATAAGGGTTCCACAACGATATACAGTAGTAGTTGGAGTAGTAACTTTTTCTTTTAAAATTCTGACTTTAAACGGATTGTATTTAAACATCTCTAATAAATCTTCTTTCTTCATTTCTAAACGTTCGAAAGGTTGCTGCTCTTTCATGATAGATTTAGCCACAGTTTCAATATTCGGGAAGTCAGTGGTAGAAATCTACATTTTTAAAATGAAACAATAGGTTACGAGATTATAGAGGTACTAACCCCTTTTTCATGTATGTACATATCATAATAAAATCCGCAATCAATCGGTGGCCCATAACAGAGAAAACCGTCATATACTCTTTCTAAAGATTCACCCAAAATATGTGCCGACGAATGCCAAAACACTGCTTTAGCTTCTGGATTATCAAACTTCAATAACTCTAAACGACAATCTTCTTCAAGTGGCCGTTCTAAATCCCATAAAACTCCATTTACTTTCGAAATTACCGATGCTTCAGCTAATCCACGGCTATAAAAAAATGATTATCATATTGTACCTGCTATAAAGTAGATGATTTACCTGATCATTTTAGCTACATCATAGGGACTGGTTTTCCATGCAACTGCATCTACTTGTTTACCATCTGGTAAGGTAACTTTGATCGGAGTTTCTTTGAGTTGTCTGTTTTTAACTTCTTCCTCATACTCCCCTTTTAGCTTAGTCCATAGCTTTTCCCTGTGGTCAATGAAACCTGGTAACGGTTTTAAATCTCCTGTGTCAGACATATTCCCCTGAGAACAAGAATTTAGTTAAATACTACAATTAGCGTAGGTGGAAAAACGTGCAGAAAATAAGGTTAGTTTAACCAGCTTTAAAAACGAAGAATTAACTTTGAACACAAATCTTAAACGACAATTATAGCTTAACCACCTAATTTAATTAATTTAAGAAAAGTACAATTTATATTACGTTAAAGCAAAGGTACAAGATGTTGCAAAATACGTGTACGGATGATTCGGTTAAGATAAAGAGGGAATTTTGAACTTATTTGTCAATGTCGTCACTTCTTAGAATTGTTGAAATAAAATATATTCCGAGTAATTATTGTATTTAAGATGTAAATTTTGAATTAAGATTGCGTCATCTTCTGTTGCCACATGGCGGAAAATCCGCGTTAGTCTTCATTAGATTTTTGGATTGATAAAACATCTTGGATACATAGTTTTTGAAATTGTCAGCAAATATTAATACATTTTGACCTTGGTGATAACATTTACTTTAGATACTAAGACTTGAATTTATTCTTATTAGGCATTCGCTATAAAATATGTTTTAAATCATATTGTTAATCTATTATAAGTAGAATAAGAAAATTGCATCACCCAATTAGAAAAATTAATGAACTTCAATGAATACGTAAATAAATAAAAATCAAAAACCTTTTTTTCGCAAACGTTCATTTCACTAAAACCATTACACAGAAGTTCACTCATTTTGCACCGGTATTTACAACTGCGATTTCAGAAATGTGCGGGTTTGCGGATATTCCTCGCTTAAAATTGACGTGAATGGGGATCACTTGGGGAATTCCTTTCCTTTGCAATGTTGTCATATCCACTTATTTACTGACAAATGTTAACTTGAATTAAGATCTAAAATGTCTAAACAAAATATGAAGGAATTCGTTAAAAATTACCAGGTTTATAGGTATATATGTACATAAAAAATTTAAAAAAATCTAGCATTTTCAAATAATATGATTATTTATAAAGTAAATTAATAAAACTAACTTGAGAGTTGCTAGTTATGGCCAGTGAATTACTTCTACACCTTTTCCAAGTGTATTTCAGATTAGTAAATTGTATTTCAGAAATCGTCAATTGTTATTCAGAAAACGTCTTTTGTATTTCAAAAACAGCATGATTGTATGTAATAATAATGTTAATAATAATAATAATTTATCGATTTTACAGACATGCCATATAGTCAGTAGATTTTTTTCATTAGACAGATGATATTTTTAAACTCTGTATTAATAATTTGCCTGTGTATTACCGAGGAATAATTTAATAAATTATAATACTCATATAATGATAATACCCTAACTAAGTTTATTTATTTATTTATTACATAAATATAAGTAAACAAGATGGTACTGTACTATCAACTCCCTACTTGCACATTTTGCATTGCTAAAGCGGCGGCATGAAAAATAGTTGTATGTTGTGCTGCCCTGGCACAATCTCCTCCAACAAATGTGTTTTTTGCCAGTTCTATAATTTGTTCTAAGTAAAGAAGTCTTTGTTCGACAACGCCAATGTCTCTAACTTGAGGAAGCCAAAGATGAGTTTTTGCGTATGTCTTAATTTTTGACCATATATTCTCGATGGGATTAAGCATCGGGGAGTACGGTCCTAAACGCAACAAGTAGCTTCCGTATTATTGACTTCTTTAAATCTTGAATGACAAGGTGCATTATCATATACAATCACCGAAGCAGCTACATCATTTCCCATTTCCTTCCATTGCAGGAATTAGCAAATTCTGATGAAAATGAACCTCTACGACGTTCCATTGACACAACTTGTGCAACAGATATTGCACCTATCAAGTGAACATTAGGACCTCTTGCAGATGGTAGATGCTGAACAGCTCGCACACCACCTTGAGCCCGGCCTCGGGTTCGACGGCAATACAGATTAAAGTTTGTTTCATCAATCCACACGATTTGCTTTTCTGTTTCAATATATCTATTTAAAGTTGCAACATATTCAGCTTGCTTCCTTTTGTTTTCGTCCGAATTCATTGTTATTAGTTGTTTATGAACTTACTTCATTGTAAATATTCTACTTTCTAAATAATTTCCAACGGTAGATTAGACGCAATTTTTCGAAATACCGCGAACACTTTCTTTTATTTGCTTTAATATTAAACCGCTATCTTCTTCAATCCATTCAACACTTGTATTTATTTCATTTTAGCTAGGTTTTATACCTCCTTTTTTTAACATTACTCCCCGCCCAGAGCGGACCCAATGATACGCAGTCTTGTATTTAATTACCAGTATTGTAGCAAAGACCACCCAGTTTTCCCCACTGTTAACACACATTACAATTCTTTCCCCGTCCTGATTTAAGTATTTCTTCCGTTGTACAGGTTATCTCCCGTTTACATCACTACGGCAGATAGGACACACTCTCGGCCACGTTGTTTAAATATGCGACACATTTCGCATGAAATAAAATTATTTTCCATTTCTGAAATACAATTGACACATTCTGAAATACATCTTACTAATCTGAACTACATTTTACACTTTCTGAAATTAATCTGTTACTTTCTAAACTACACTTGGAAAAGGTGTAGATCATCGCACTCTCCTTCAAGTCTTCTTCAACTTTCATTATTACAAATCGTCCCCAATAAAATTGGAAACATCAATCATTTTTCGAGCAGCTAATGTAGTACCAACATTTTTGTTAGCTATGTAAATACTTATCGAAATAACATGTACTGATAACCGCACGTTTGATAATCATAGTGAATCGCATTGTACATGCAGTTGTAAATGATATGAAACTAAAATTGCATTGGTTCAGTTTTATTTATTTTTTTTAATTTATGAATAGATTGTAACTTAAATCTAGCAGCGTGTATCATATTTCAAAAACATTTAAAAACTAAATACATTCGTATGAATAATTCTATTATGATTTTTAATAACAACTATTTTTGTAACATGAACATGTTGTTTGTCGGGACAAATATGATGCACGTGCTTATCTGATCTACTAAATATGTGGCATGTTTTAAAAAGAAAAAAATTATTCATTTAGCTGAAAAGATGTTTTGAATAAATCTGTTTGCAAACTATCTAAGAATGTACTTTCACTGCAAATTAGCTTTGAAAAGTACTTGATTTTTTAAATAAACAATCGCACTATAAAAAAGTGGCGTTAAGAAACTGAAACGTATAACTAATCGTACGCTACTGTTGTAATTGCGGCACAAGAGGCGGATTTTTACATAAACGGGTTCTTGCATCGTCAATTGGTTTGATAAAATTGGAGATTGGAGAGATTTTTGAAGAAATTTCCGTACTTTCTTGTAAATATAATGTTAATTTCGTTATGTGAGAAAACGAAACTAATATTAAAGATTCTAAATTGTTGAAAAGTGGCCCGGGAGCGCTAAATATATAAAAAAAAAATGATCATAATGAATGCATGTAACATTGATTTTTAATAAAAACATTGGGTTTATTTGATTTTTTTTATTACTTTACCTAAATGGCAGCAATTCCGAACGTCTTAGAATTCCCCCTGTATGTCGGACAAACAACTGAATTACCGAACGTCTGGAAAATTCCGATGCCGACGTTACTTTGAAACACGGGAAACACTTGTGCCAACTCATTTTACGAATAGAAAAACGGTATCACGACAAATAAAATCATATAACGGTAGTGGGTATTGTTTCTAAGAGAAGTGGTTATTACGTCACAAGAAATGGAAACAAATATGTGTTATGGGTGAATATACGGTATTGGGATTTTAATTGCCCATTGATAAACTTTATGCCAAATTTTATAATTTATTCTATTATATCCCGTAAGTTATAAAGAATATTGCCTTTTATTTGGACCTAATCATAACATTCTAATAAGTATTTAACTTTAGACATTAATATTGAAAATAAGTTAAAATGTACACTCCCCAGGCTTGCCCCGTTAACGATTTTCATTAGAATTGTAAGCATATATTTTATATTTAACTGATGTTACTCAATCTACTTAATCTTAACTCATAACTAAATACAAATCAAAATGTATTTCCGTAAATTAAATTGTAAAAATATATATTAGTGTATAAAATAATCACTGTTTTTCATGTCAGCACAAAAGAGTGTCACCCTCACCCGCGAGATTTAAAGTTGCACAAACATAATAAACGCATATATCTTAACCTTAAGAAGTGCGTAGTAAACAAAGTCATTTCAGCCATAAGATAACGCGGTTGGACACATTCCCACACTAAACGTGTCAGTTATCTGCGCGCTGTCTTCAAGTTGCGTTTTGCCAGTGGTTGCAGTATTTCCTCTGGTAAGTATATAAGTATTTTAAAGTTTTAATGTTTAATTATTGTGTCTTTGTAAAAAACAATGGTCATTGTCCACATGCTTCATAAATTATCTTGAATTGTGGTAATAGAAACGTATGTAATAGTATTTTAAATCTAAGTACAATTTTGTCACTTCCCTGGCGTCACTCCTCTAATAGTTTTTATGCCCGGAGGAATACATATAATCCAGGGGAATTTGCTATTTTAACGCTTCATTTTATTTATTTTAGATACTTACTTTTGTTAAATATAAATCGGTGTCATGGTAAACGTAAAAAAAGCAAACTCGGGAAGAGAGACTAGAAAAAAAAACGACATGCTGAAAGTTTGCGGTATCAAAGACAAAAATATTTTATAAAGAAAATAAAAAGAAAATTTTCCAGTAACAACGCCTTCATCTAATAATGAAAACTCGTTCATACTTCTTCAAATGCAAAATAATAGAGCTCTAGCTACTAAAAGAAGATCTGAAATTCAACGAAAACCACATAATACACTTATCAAGAAACAATTTGAGAATGCAAAATTAAGACAAAAAGTTAAGAATTATCAAAAGAAGCTAAATCGGATAGCAAAACAAGAAATGACTCGAAACACCAACGTTATCCAATTTTTAAAAGATAATATTCAAGAGAATGTGGAACGAGTAAATAAAAATTATTTAGTGAGATTTTTATTTAGTCAAATCAAAATCTAAAACTGGCAAAGAATGATGATTAGAAGAAATTGTTTCGAAAGAGTGTTAAGTAGGAAAATGTACAATGTTTTAGATCAAATT
This sequence comes from Aquatica leii, assembly GCA_035610365.1. Taxonomy (NCBI): domain Eukaryota; kingdom Metazoa; phylum Arthropoda; class Insecta; order Coleoptera; family Lampyridae; genus Aquatica; species Aquatica leii. The sequence continues at coordinate 58,102,991 of CM069432.1, forward strand.
AATATAAAGTCTATGAGACAATCACAAACTGTAGAGAAAAGTTTACTGGATATAACACAAAAGACAAGAGATAAAAGAAGTTTTAAATTAAGAAAAGCAGATATTCAGTATTTTGAAGAAGATTGTTATAGTCGTTTATGTCCAGGTAAAAAAGATGTTCTAACAAGAAATAAAATAAAAAACAGAAACGACTCTTGAAGAATTCTATGAAAAATTTACACATAAGGTTTGTGAAAACTAAATGAATATTAATAAGTTACACATTATTTTGTCGTATGGGACTTTTGGGTTCTGTTCCCAAGCGTTCACCAAAAAGAAACGTGCTTATGTGTTACTCATGCGAACATAGAGTTGACATTGGTTTTTTTTAAACAAGCTAAAACTATAGATTTTACAAACTATCAAGCAATGCTTAATTTTTTGTATTGCGATCGATACAATGAAAAATGTCTTTCACGAAATTGTATCAGCTGGAAAACACATTCAATATATTTTCACAAGTTTGACAATTCTATTTTGATTAACAAAAAGTCGTAAAATTATAAAATACACTTTACAACCGTAAAAATATGCTCCGAAAGACATAATAAAGCTTGAAAATAGCTTAGGTACTTTTTTATGGCATGAGGTAAATATTGTACATCAATACCAAACCATCAAGTTTAAAAGATAAGCCATAAGGTACCTGTCATGTGGCTTCAGCTAAAACCTGGGATGGAACTCCTGCTGCATTCAGTAGAAAAAGGTACATTGTTTAAGCGACGCACAGTGGGAGAATGAGCAATTCTAGGAATTAATAATTCATTTTTATGACTATCGCCAATTGTGTTTGTTTTTTTTTTTAAACAACAAACAGATAATAAAGTCACATTGTTTCGTTAGTAAAAAAGTGATTAACATGTCTAGTCTTGAATGACACATCGTCAAACTTAAGTGATATATCAATGTATCTTTACAAGTTTGTCAGTCAATTTTTGTTCGTCAAACTAAAATAATTACTACGAAAATTCAAAGCAGGATACAAGTCATCTATCAAGTGTTCCTTGTACCTCAAGGTATGTAATAATTTTGCAATATATAGATTTGTTAAAATACTTGTTCATTTTGTACAAAATAAGTACTTCATTTCCAATTGTAAAAAATGTGTAATTTTTATATTATAATCAATTCTACGAGACCTAAACTACAAAAATTCATGAAATGCCGGCCAATTGTTACTATGGTCTTTTAGTATAGACGATTGGCTTTCCAGTTCAAGTAAAACAAATTGCACCTTTTTGCTCTTTAACTGTGTACAATTTTTTTCAGAAAACATGTCGGTATCTTACAGAAAACTGTTCGAAATTTGGCGCAGAGTAAATGCAACGACAAAAAAACGAGTTCAGTTATTTATTATGTTTTTATAAAAATGGATTTATCCAATAGTGATAATTAAAGACTGTGTCAAAAAACCAAGCAAATTTTGCGAACTTTTATAAGTAGATTAAGTCAAAAGTGGTTAAAACCCAATAGCAGTTTACAAAAATTTAAAGTGCAACATTAATAATGGCTGGCAAAGATATTATTTTGCCAACCTTTGCATCGAAAATCATTTTACCGGAACCAAAAGCATTAGACATACCAGGACCATCAAAACACGAAAACCTGGACGCCATTTGAAAAAGTTTTCTGAAGTAAGTGACCAATCTAAACGAATTTTTTTTTTGTTGGAAAAGGTCTCTCATAAGGAGTAGCCGAAGTTTACATAAATCTAGCAAAAAAAAGCTGCAAAGATTTTGAACAAACTGGAAACCACGCCAAAAAGAGCGTCCAAAATTAAGAAAGCTTTCTATTCTCTTGCAAAATGCATAATATACTGTACACACCAGAAAAAGCATTAACTTTATACATAGACGGGCGTTACATAAAAAATTCTTACATGTTGATGCAGTCTGGCGCTAAACTTAAAAATGCCAATATATATATACGTCATAAGACACGTTGAAAATTGCGAAGCAAAATTGTTACCCTAATAAAATCTGCATAACAGTCACTGATATGTCAGCTGAAGTAAGGTTACAAAGTCTAGTTGAACACACTGTTTAGAAGCTCATAAAAGCTTAAAAAGATGTTGTGGATCACATAGTCGCCACTTCTTAAGATTTTTCAATTATACACAAATGGGGCTGCGATAAAAGTGCAAACCACTCTAAGTATAAACAGCAGCTTATTTTACAGGTCAAAGAAGACAAAGACAATGATTGATGGCAAAACTTTTTTTGTTATCTTAGAATCATCATCACAAAATTGTGGAATTTGTGGAATTTCTTATAAAGTGTCAACCGGATGAGACTATGTAGTCATGACCTTTCTACATTACATGTGTGGATACAGTGTTTTGAGTGTGTACTGCACATTTCGTATCGTCTTACTGTTATGAAGTGGCACATTTGTGGTCAAACTGAACTGAACGTTAGTTTTTTGTATTACAATTATATTATAATAAATTATAAGAAAATTAATGAAGTATTTGTCATCAGAAACAATTTTTTTGCAAACTCGTAATTAATATTTCCTAAAATTGAGATTTCTCCCACTGTGCGACGGTCCTGTGACACAATACCGGAACAATGACATGTTTTTTTACTTGGCTAGTATATTGACTGAAGCATACCCAAAAATTGGTAATTTCACCTGGACTATCATGAAAATGGTCATCTCTACAGTAAACGCTTTTGCTAAGGCTGTAGAAACGCAGTGTCCTGGTATTAAAATATTCGTTATTTCTGAAGAAGAAATTCAATTGCAAAAAATAAATTGATGAAAATGTTACCACATTAAACCTTTTGTTGGAACACTGGAGGTGCACCAGGTACGAGGAAAAGCGTTTGTAGGTCGTAAATTATATATGAAGAGCCTCAGTTGCTTTTGTAACGATTTATGTACTCACTTTAACTTGGGTGTCATTACTTATCCTCAATACAATGCTGCTAAATTAGATGCTGCTAAAATATATACCGATTCTGACAATGATATACAAAAAAATGTCTTCAACAAGGTACGGCCAATTCGGACACTGTTGCAAATACCAACTCCGGTGCAAACAGGCCTTGCTGTTCAAAATCGGTTGCTGATATGAATAGTAGTTACACAAACGATGATTTTATTCTTGTAAAGTACCAACACAAAAAGAAAGAATATAGATATGCTGGTATTATTTCTGGCCGAATGCCTGCGTTTTTAACCCTGCGGTAGTCGCATGCCGGTGTGTGAGACCGACCCAACAGAAATGTTTACTGGCGTAACTCGTTTTTCTGTAAACTTTTTTATTGGTGCTTGGTTTAAAAATTATATAAAGTAAGTAATTGTGCCTCTCATTGCTTAACTTGATCTGACAATCAAAAATATTTAGTATGGCTTCGTACGAAAAGGAACAGGAGCGGTTAAGGTTATTGATGGAGGAAACGCTAGCGGATGATAACGTAGAGATCTACGATGATGAATCAAGTGATAACGAAGAAGACTTTATTGAAGCAAGAGCAGGCGACAGTCCATCTGAGCAGGACATTTCGGACAGTGAAACTGAAAATGAAAGTTCAAATAATAGCGTTTCTTTCATAGGGAAAGATAAAACAAGATGGGCCAAACATGCACCATCTAAAACAGTACGAACAAGAAAGGAAAACAAAGTTCTTCGTCTTCCGATCTCGAAACTGGCCACGCGATCTCTGAAGACTCGTTTAGAGATTTTCAAATACTTTCTAAGTGATGACATGTTGAATATTATTGTTTTAAATACAAACAAATTCATTAGCTCTATAAAAAACAATTTTAGTCGAGAGAGAGATGCCAGGGTTACCGATGCAGTAGAAATTCAAGCACTACTTGGTCTACTTTATTTTGCCGGAATTCTCAAGGCAAATCGCATGAACGTAGAAGACCTATGGAGAACTGATGGGTCTGGTGTAGAAATTTTCAGATTGACAATGAGTCTTTAACGATTTCGATTTCTGCTAAGATGTTTAAGATTTGATGACAAAGAAACCCGAGAACAGCGACGACAGTCCGATAAACTTGCGCCAATAAGGGATTTTTTTAACTGTTTCGTTACCATCCAAACATGGATATAGTTTATCCGAATATGTGACTATAGATGAGAAGCTTGAGGGTTTTAGAGAGAAATGCAGCTTCCGCCAGTACATTCCCTCAAAACCCAATAAATACGGCATAAAAATTTTTGCTCTTGCCGATGCAAAAATGTACTATACAGCCAACCTAGAGGTATATGTCGGAAAGCAACCAGACGGGCCGTATAATTTAAGTAATAGTCCTAATGATGTCGTAGAGCGACTTTGTCAGCCAATTTATGGATCAGGAAGGAATATAACACTGGACAATTGGTTCACTAGCATTACCCTAGTGGATAAATTATTAGAAGTTTATAATCTAACCGTTATTGGAACTATACGGAAAAACAAACGTGAACTACCACTGGAATTTTCTAAGCCAACGCATCCTCCAGGTGCAAGCATGTTTGGATTTAGGAAAGAAATCTACCCTTGTATCATTTATTCCCAAAAAAGGAAAAAATGTACTGCTAGTTTCCACGTTACATCGTGACGAGAACATTGATCGCAGCAACGGCAAACCTGAGATAATCTGTGATTATAACAGTACCAAAGGAGGTGTTGATACTGTGGATCAGTTATGTGCAAATTACAACGTGGCTAGGAACACAAAACGGTGGCCGATGGTAATTTTTTATTCAGTTTTAAATGTTGCCGCTATTAATTCTTTGGTTGTGTACACATCCAACAATTCAACCGAAAAATTAATAAGACGTAATTTTCTACGAGCTTTGGCCTATGATTTAATTCTGCCTTATATGCAAATACGAGTTACAGTTCAAAGTATTCCACAGAGCATGAAAGACAGAATGCGATCTATTTGTGGATTGGATCCTGAAAGTTCAACACTACACAGGGAAACCGAGAAAGGCCGATGCTGTTACTGCAGTTCAAAAAAAACCGAAAAACTCGTTACTTTTGTAGGAACTGTGAAGTACACCTGTGTCTAGAACATATAACGGTTGTCTGCAAAACTTGCTATGAAAACGCATTTTCCTCAGAATAAACGACTTTATGTGTTTTTAGATAGGATTATTACGTATTCTTTTATGTTATTAAGTTTTTTGTTTTTGGATAATTTTTATTTCAACAATTTTATAGAATGCAAAACTTAGTTTGAAATATAAATAAATGTATTTTCTTAATATTTAATTAAAGAAACATTTCAAACTATTTATATGATTTATACCCAAAGTTTTGATGCATGGTACCTTTACTACATAATAAAAAAAAAATCTAAGAAAAACTTAATTTTAAGTTGAAAAAATAAGATAAAGAAGAATTGGTCGACTACCGCAGGGTTAACTACGCAGTGCACGCTGCTTAATAGAATCACGTTGGGACTTGAGGTTTTTGATAACAATATACGAAATTTAGGAAAAATGCTTATTTGTTGGATAGCAGTAAATACAAACAGCAGCGTGTATGTGATTAACAGGTTTTTAATTTAGAAGGTGAAATCAAAGCGTCAATACAAGTTAAAAAAATTTATGAAACGTTTAAAAAAATCAGCATTTTGAGCCAACAGATCTGTAGCATTAAACAGTTTGTTGACACCGTTAAGAAAAAGAAATCAAAAACAACGTTATGATGTTTCTTTCACTGTTCTGAGACCTACACAATTCTTCTCAGAAATTTGCCGACAGTAAAAATAAAAACAAAACAATGTTATCACATAAGACGTAGTTAATTTAATTTGTTATTCTAAGGCACGTGCTTTCCAAGTTAATTTACGAAGATAACGTATTTACAGATGTTAAAATAATGTACCGTTTCGTAAATCAGTCAAATTATTTTAATAAATAAATAACACTGCAAACATAAGAGAAATATGCAAAACAACTATTTTTAAAGTACAATGATAAAATTTTTCACTCTAAACAACCGTATTGTGAAAATTCAGCTCAAAAATGCTTACAAAATAGGTTATTGATCATATATAGAAACAAACCTGAGAATAAATTGATAACATAAACCTAAATTATGATTACTATAAACGGCGTTTTTTCTATGTAGTAGCATGCGTCCGGATTGTTACTTTAGTAAAGTGATAACATTACCCGATTGAAAACATTATCCGTGATTCCGATAAGCGGCGAGCGCTGTAATAGTAATTCATACCAAAATTGAAATCATTAATTTGGTTCTGAACTCCGAATCTTTGAAGCATCGCCCTGAATTTATTGCTAAAGATACATCTAAAGTGCTAATAAGCTTGTATATTTATATTTTATGTGCTTTTTGAGTAGTATAAAAATTTAAAAAAAATTAAATTAGCACATCTTCGTTGGCTTCCGGCTTGAAAAGAAAATTAAACAAAGTAAATAAAACAACCCACTCAATCGATTATAATTTTATAGAAACGTTTGCAGGATTTTATTCATTCTATATTTTGTTTGTAAACAGAAATTAAAGTGTACGAATTATTTTTGCAAACTCAGAATTTTCAGAATCAAAGCAAGTTAACTGGTAAAACATTGCTTTGCACGTATGTCGAAACTAATAGCGTGTGTAAGTAGCTTACTTGTGCCGCCATCGTTTGCAGTCTTTTAATAACCAAAAACGGTTTGAGGCTTTGCATTTAATTATTATCTTGTTTTCGCTATCGCCATCTAACATGACTAAAAAATCTGTTTCCATATAAAGCTATCTCATTGTCTAACTATGATGTATATAAACAAGGGTATAACATACATAACGTAGACTTCTAACATAATTAATATTGAAACGCTCGAGAAGTTATTCTGAATTTCCAGAACGTTCACCGAAATATATAGAAAATTCTCGAACGATTGGCTCAAAATATATAAAAGCGATACAAATGAATCAGAAGTCAGTTATTTCAGTAATTCGAAGTCGGCAGTGTTAAGAAGATTATTCAAGTTTAAATAAATAAGTAAATACCGCGTGTGCAGATAAATATACGGAGCAAAACCTTGTACGTGACTTTAATGTAAACAAGTGTAAGTGTTTAGATAAATAGAAGTTATTCGCGGACTTATCTTTCGGTGAGTGTACTATATAAAATTAGTGTAAGTGTTTGTATTAAATATCCTTAGATTTTAATTAGTTCGGTTAGTTATAAACGTGTACATATATTTGTAGTATAAATAAATTAGTAGTAATAATAAACGTTGCAATATTAAATTAATTCGATTAATTTTTGGGGCCACCAAAAAAACTTTACCGTATAATCACTCTTATAGCAAATAGTATATAGCAGTGGTGGGGAAACTTTTTTAAGACGGGCCATTTGTAATAACTAGACAATCGTAGCGGGCCAAAGAATAATGCTTAATCGTTAAAACATTTATGTGTTCTATAAACATATACATATATTATTACATACACTTATTATTTTAATAGTAAAAAAGCAAAAGGTAAGAAAATTATAAGCATATAATATCGCCGCAGGTAGTTTTTATGCGGGTCGAAGTAAGAACGCGTTCAAACATTCTCACGACGGCACTCTTAAGGTGCCTTTTCTGCTACGGAGAATCAGGTATTTGGGTATTTGAAGATTTATCTGATTGGTTAGTGATGTTCACGTGACATCTTCCCCTCAAACGCCAATGTCAAGAAAAGAAGTTGGTTCAAGTTCAACTTTATAGCCAGATTTTAGGGATTTTTGTGGGGGTGGTAGCTTAGGTAGGTATATAAATTAGTAAACATCACGTGAGTTGTACGTTTTTGGCTAGGTTATAAAAACAGTAACCCACTCTGGTAGTACATTTTCTTTTGCGGATTGGTCTATCGTTAATGTTCTTTCTTCTCCACAGCAATAAAGCTAATAACGTGCGATTCATTGTCGTTCTTATTTGATAAATTTTAGGTTAGGGTCAATGTTTACTATACGAAAATCATTACCCAAATAACCGAATACTGCTTGCAAAAAACACACACATTAACAAGTAATAAAGTCCCCCACTACAATCCCTAAATAACCAACTATCGAATAGCCGAATTTCCTTAGCAGAAAAGGCACCTTTAAACGAGCCGGATTAAACCTTTCCGCGGGCCGGACTTGGCCGGCGGGCCGTAGTTTCCCCATCACTGGTATATAGTATTAAGAACAATAAGAGCTTTTTACCGATCTATATTGTCTAAGACCAGTAAAAAGCGATGCTTATGCTATTTTTTGCACGATAGAAACATTTTTTCCTTCATTTTATTAATGTTTTTAATTATTTTTGTGCTACCTAAGGATTTTTTAGTTGGCTTTCCAAGCTTTGTCACGATGTACTTACTGTTGTAGAACGGTAAATAGATCACATAAAAACCTAGTAAATCAAACATACCCTCTTAAAAATAAGCATAGTAATTAGGAAAAAATGATCTAGTAGTGCAAAAAAAGCTTAACATTAAAATCATCGTTTCATGATAAAACCAAAAGTTGAAATTTGCGGTTATCTCTACCAGTATACAAGTCATACGAATTAAAATATTTTTTTTGAGACAATTAGCTCTAACGAATCACACTTCTGTACAAGTGTAGATTGTTTTGTTTTTGTTGTTAGTCCCATGCATTTAGACGATTCTTTAATATTTGGAATCAACATTTAAAACTAAGTAATTTCAAAAAATAAAAAATTGAATATACAAATTGATAACATAAAATACCGATGAGGTACCAAACGGTTTCGAAATATCAACATTTTATTGGGTGTAATAATGTTGTCATTTGATAACGATAATTCTAAGAAGTTTGCAATAAGGAAATATTTCTGATGTAATTTCCTTTAATTTTTTCAAAGCTATAAAGCACAGGCAGCAATGTGTTTTACTAACGATTATATGTGATGATGCAATAAATAGTAACACGTAATGTTAATTAAAAAAAAAGTTTTTAATTTAATACCCAAACTAAGAAATTTAGAATGTTACTGGCATACAATAGTATTAATTTACTTGTTTTTTACTCATAAACTCATTGCATCATTTGAATAACAATCGATTTACCTTACTTATTGTACACGTGGTCTTAAAATTTTAAAGAAATAAAAGTATAATTACCTCTTTCTCTTTCGCGATGGTAAGTTCTTTAACGGCGTTAATACATTCAACCACGTTATCACTCATTTTTGATAATGACGTACTGACAGTATTTGATTTTAATTTTCAAATGTGCTAGTGCACGTTAATCACTATACAATGCTTTGTTTTGCTTGATACTAACTGGGCAGATTGCTAGATCGCTGAATATACAGACAGGTAAACACCCGGTGTGATTCATCAATTCTGTGTATATAATTTATTCATAGATGGCGCGGTAACTGCAAATTGAATTTAATTTCAAATGTGTTTATTTAAAATTTTCTTTAACAAACCTAATATTTAATTACATGTAGTACCTAAGTGTAATATTTTTAAATTTAAGTAACTATTATGTTTCTTTTTGTATCTATTAAAACATTATAAAGTGTTCTTTTTATTCACTACTTTTCATTTAGCATAGGCAACTCTGCATACACATTGCGAGTATTTATGTATCGTACGTCGCCGTCGTAAGTAAATGAAAATAATTTCATAAACCCATTCTGCTATATACTTTATCTTTGCTATCGAAAAATGTAATTAGTAAGACCAGAAGTTGTAACGGTAAAAATCCATAAATTGCACATAAAACTTTTAAAAATCCCAATAAAAACTAAAGAAATTTCAGTAGATATAAAAGAGAACAAAAACGAAAGAAGTTGGTGCATGTATTTCGTACTCGTTCTATAATTAAAAATACATATAAACGGTGTAAGTAAACATAAAAAGGAATAAAAATACTACACGTTTTAAAATTCATATACATAACTATTAACTCGGATTGTTCTGATTGTAATTTATCACCATATACATCTCTTTTTCTTCGGTAAAGTTAAGCCTTCGATCACTTCATATATGTATATACAATAAAAAACGTTATACATCTACACTGGTGATGGGAGCATACTTTAATTTTTCTGGGTGTTCTATGTTAAAATTCTCTTCAATAGTTTCGTAATTTATCTTTGCGTAATTTGTAAGACTACCGTATGTATTGTATTTATTCAGTACTGCTTCTAATTTTGTTTCAATTTTTCCTCCTTTATTACTGCCTGGAATGGAATAATTTTTTTTGCAATTACCAACGTAAGGTTTTTATTTCACTTTTTTTTTAAGAAAACTTTTAACTGCTTTTTTGTGTGCCTCTAAAAACTTGTGTGTTATTATTTATTTATGTATGTAATTAATGACGTACCAGTTTTATTGTGAGCGTTTAAAAAGTATTGCTTAGATGTACCAACTGGTTTTTTACAGCACTTCTAAAAAATAATTTTTTCATCAGTTATATAAATTTCATTGTCGCTATTATACGTTTTAATCCAGATATTCAATTTACTTAAAATTGATGCAGTTATTTTAAGCATCTTAATTACTACAAAATGTGTTAGCATTATCAGAAACTTTGTAAAAACCAAAATATGCGTAGGTAGTATAGTGGCTCATTCATAAGTTATGATGTCAGCATTATGTATTTACATTACAAGCATCACAAGTATCAACAAGCTATATAAGAAAAGGCGAATAAAATACCGTCGTAAGTAAAGACGTACATATAGTTTTAAATCTAAGATTTACTCGCATTTTAAAAACTCACTAGACTGCAATCTAAATCGCATTATTGTTGAAAATTGCTAAAAAAATGCAATAACATGAAAAATTGCAAATGCCACAGTTTCCGCTTTTTAGTAATTAGTAGTAGTCATTTAAGCATCCAGGCTTAATTAAACGTTTTTTTTAGATTTTGATCGTTAATTTATTAATGTTTTTGCGTACATTGTGTATACCGAAGTAATCATATTGTAATAAATAATAAATTATTACAAACTAAAAAAATTGTAGCTTTCATATGTCTATTAAAAAGGCTTCTTTAACAGTTTCAGCTATTTCTCATCGAAAAGACTTTCTATTAGGTTGTTCTCACTATTTAAAAATGCTGTATTTGTAATTTAGTAACTGAAAGCCCGTTTACAGTTACCATTCTGTTTTTATGTTAATTGCATTAAGTTCTACATGACACATGTTTTCATTTAATGACTAAAGATGATCTTACTTCATAATATTTTCTTGTTACATGTGTAAGCTTGCTACTACATATAATCTCTTCCTTGGCTCATCAGCCTTTATTGTGGAATGGAATCGGTATATGCCATTATTTTACTCAAATACTTACCTTTTAAGTCGACATAAAAAAATCAGTATTATGCCCGTATAATAAAGCGTTTTTTAAGAAACAGACCAAAAAATCCAAAAAATTGAGATCGATTTTTTCGCGATCAAAAATGTCGTTACCTTAAAGATGAACTATTGGGGCTTATAATACAGGGATTCCAGGATTTCGAAAATCGGTATCCTGGACAAAATTGGTGCAGTATTTAAAACCGGTATTCATACGTAAATACTGGTTTTTCGGTATTAATTCAATTTTATTATGGTAGAGAATATTTTGAATTAATTATATTTAATCATTAGCGCAAAATATTTTTTTTATGTAAATACATAGTAGGTAATAACCTTTCTTTAAATTCATATTTAGCTTTATTTTTGTAATGTTATTTATTTATTGAAACATTTTGAAAGCATGTATGGGTTCTTAAAATAACATCTTCATTAATATAGGGGAGACTAGAGAGGTTTGATACGTGGGAAGGCTTGATACACATTCAAATTTCCCACCTCGGTTCCTTAAAGAAGCCATAACCGCGTCCAGTGCCAACTGTGAATGTTGAAAAGTGACTGCATAAAATCTAGCAACGGTTGTGTGTTGTTGCTTTGGGAGGCTTGATACGCGTATCAAACCTCCCTCTATTAAGTAAATGTAATTATGTTGTATTTATTCATTTTATAATTTATGACAAATTAGGAAATTTTTACGGCAATTATTTAGGTTAATTGAGCAACACTGTTATAAATGCCGTTTAAATGGAAATGCAAAGGTCGGACAAAGTATTCCCCAGAGGATTTAAAAAGTGCAGTGCTTGAAGTAGTGAATGAAAATAAAGCACTTAGAACTACTGCCAGAAAGTACAGTGTTGACAAAATGACGTTGAAGAGATATGTTTCAAAATACCAAGAGGATAGAAGTATTACTTTTTCGCCAAATTTTGTTACTTCACAAATTTTTACACCTCACGAAGAATCGCTTTTAATGGAATATTTACTCACTTCTGCAAATCTTTACTATTGTCTTACGCTTAAGCAAACAAGAAAATTTGCGTATCAATTCGCCCAAGAAAACAGTAAGAAGCTACTAGAAAACTGGAAGAAGGACGAGTGTACCTCCTACGACTGGTTAAAAAGTTTCATGTCACGTCATCCTCAACTATCTTGAGAAGTCCTGAGGCCACTAGCTTGGGCAGAGCAACTGCCTTCAATCAGCATATATAATATGCAAGCATTTTACAAAAATTTGCAGAATCTAATGGAACGGGAACCTTTTGGTTCAGAATCCATATTTAACTTGGACGAAACTGGAGTGACTACTGTGCACAAACCACATAAGATAATTGCTTCTAAAGGCCAAAAGCAAATTTCTAAAACTACTTCTGCAGAACGTGGGACACTGGTAACAGTTTGTTGCGCCATAAATGCATTGGGAAATTCAGTGCCACCATTGTTTATATTTCCTCGTGTGAGAATGCAGGATTACATGATCCAAGGTGCCTCTCCAGGTTTCATTTCTGTGACACATGAAAGCGGTTGGATGACCGCTGAAAATTTTGTGAAATACAGTCGAACTCCTATATAGTGATGTTCAAAATTCCCTTCAAAAACATCATTATATAGAAACTTCATTGAATAGAATTTATACTAAAAAAATATGTAAAACACAAATTTAAACGTACATAAGAAATATTAGTTATAAACACTTTCGTTTTGTCATTTTTAACCAACTTTACACTTAAACAACTTGAAACGAAAAAATTGCAAATGAAACGTGTTCAATAACATGACAATGCATTTCAAAACTCGAAGGAAATCCTATAATCCTCTAAACAATTCATGCATTTATGTTATTTACAAATGTACAGAATTTTTAGTATTATTAGTAATAGTGTAAATTAAGAAGTCTTATAATCCGCTTATCCGTTTAACAATGCTGTATTGTAAAGTAAATTGTACGTGATTCCAAGAAAACTTTAAGTAGTTGGGTAACATTTTCTTTGAAAAAGATCATAATATAGAATTTGAACATCATATTTTAGAGGTATTTTTACACGCATTTTAACCCGAAGGTCAATATCCTAAAGAAAACATCACTAAATAGAAAAAATCATTAAATAGGAGTTCATTGAATGGAGGTCCGACTGTATCTAGATCACTTCATAAAACACGCAAAATGTTCGAAAGAAAACAAATGTATATTGGTCCTTGACAATCACGATAGCCACATTTCACCTAAAACATTAAACACTTGTAAGTTAAATGGCATTCGTTTGTTAACTTTACCACCTCACACGAGCCACCGATTACAACCACTGGACGTGTCGGTTTTTGACCCATTTAAGAGGTATTATAATGAACAGGCAGATGCATGGATGGTGAGTCATCCAGAACAAACAATTTCATTAAAACATATACCGGAATTAGTTGGATTAGCTTATGTAAGAGCTTTCTCGCTTTCAAATATAACTAAAGGATTTTCTTCTACTGGAATTTATCCGTTCAACCCACATTTATTTGAAGATCTCGATTTCGCAGAAGCGGAAGTTACAAACAGACCGTATCAGGAACTAGGGCAAAACCCTGAAGAAAAACAGGATATAGATGAGCCAACCGTTCAACCTGGCACATCCTCATGTCAGCAGAAGTCAACCTCAAATGCAATGGAAACTTTGTTAACCACTATCTAAAGCACCACTTCTGCTTCATTTAAAAGTCCCGCAGAAGTTCGTCCTTATCCCAAGGTACTACCTCGAAAAAGAAAAGGAGGAAGAAACCCTGGTCGAACTAGAATATTAACTGACACCCCGGAAAAAGAAGCCATTGAGGCCAAATATCATGCGAGAGAAGAAAAAAAACGGATGAAAGGCAAAATCTAACAGGTGAAACGACAAATAACCAGTGGAACAGAAAAAAGAAAAATTTTGGATCGGAATACAAAACAGAAAAAAGTGTGTTTGATGACTCTTCTGAGGACGAAAACGAGTCGAAAGATCCATTTTCTGATGCAGATTCCGATGCCGATGCCGTTTTGATGATGACAAATTGGAAGAATTTATTAGAAGAATTTATGTACAGGTCGATGTTATGTACAGGTCGATGATATCTTATGGCCATTAGAAGATATTCATGCATCGTTGAATACCAAAGTCGAAAGTAGCCCTTCGTCAAGAGCAAGCTCCCTTGGGCCAAGAGCACGTCTGAAGACACAAAAAGTTGTACAAATATACAGTTGCCTTGCATTAAACTTCCAAAATTTGATGGTTCTTTAAAAGATTGGTCTACTTTTCAAGATTTGTTCAACACGTGGATACCCGACAATAATTCGTTATCAAACAGAAACATTTAAATACCTAATTTCTACCTTGTTAAAAGAACTCTGGACTTTAGTTAAAGCCGGCCCCTAACGGCAGACAATTTTAAATTTGCATTTACAAAATTAGTAGATTTATACCAAAATGGCAAAATGGTCGCGCTCTTGCTTCATTCAATCACCCCAAACACTACGAAATCTGTTAAATACATTTGTGGAAAATTTAACAACCGTCGATCAAATTGATGAACTTGATCGGATTTTACCTTGTTTAATCGGTTGTTTCAGAAATTAGATTTTGACATTCATTCATTCTCAAACTCAGGTTTTAACTTTTGAAATGCTTGGACAGTTTTTAGCAATCAATGTTGCGCTTTGGAAACAAATTCGTTTAGTAGTAGTAGTTCATCAAGTTTAGTAAAACTTTGTAATGGCTTTCAACGTCATTCACAATTGTTGTTTGCTGCCACGACCGACCAATCGTTGCAGTCTCGCTTTTCGTACAGTAAGAAACAATCGCATTCTATTTATTGCTGTAGTAGTTTCGCTGGTCTAAAACTATATGATCGTTATGTTGCTGACAAATTCGCATGACTTTGAAGTGTTTAAGTTCCACACATTAGTTTAAATCTTGCAATTTAAAAGCTACTAGTCGGCATTGCTCAGCTGCACACCATTCGTTAGTGCATTTTCAGAAAACTTCTTCTGAATGTAGCCGCTTCCAAGAATCTTCGCATTCGGCGACAGATTTGAAGGACATTTCTGTAGTTTTGAGCTTAAGTAAGATGTCCACTAATAATAGTCTTACAATTACGCTTCTAGCAACTGTTTGTCTTGAAATTCAAGATCGGTACTAAACGGAGCAATTTTTCATGCAAATTGAGGTACACTTTTCTCAAACACTTCTAAACCGCTTTTTGTGAAATTTTGAACACGATTTTTTTACATAGTTTTAAAGCTGTACAGCAGGTGGAATTTAATTTAAAGAAATAGTAAATTTTTTAATGACTTAGAAAGTTTGAAAATTTTATTGTTTTATTAAAAGTAAAAAAGAAACCAGCTAGATTTTTAAAATTTGCTCTGCTGAGTTTGTTAATAGCGTCGCCATGAATAATATAAAAAAACACACTCAGTTACCTGTCATAATTTTGAAGAAAAGTGTACCGAAATAGAAAAAATACAAATGTTCAGGAGAAGCAAGAAACAAAAAAGTTTTGTTTTTTTATCTTTAGTAGTCGTTTTTGCTTTTCAAAGTTCTTGTTGCTGTTCGTATATTGTAGGGTTATTGTTTTACTTGTGTTTATTGCAAAGATTTTATTTTACTCGTTTCAAATATGCCGAGAACGAGTGCAGTTTTCAAGAAGAGGAAAAGGCGGTTTTCAGGTAAAAGGCCTGCAGAAATGACATTGAATGCAACTTGTTCAGTAAATGTGGAGTCACCACAACCTTGCTCGACAATTCAAACTCCTGTTACTTCAGGTTCTAAAATAAAACCTCAATTGCCCGAGTATTCGAAATATGAAAGCAATGATGTTTTCGATATTGTTTGTATCAGAGCGTTGAAAACATTGTTGCTCGAAATGGTCTAGCATTATCGGTTAATAGAAACATACCTCGTTGCCGAATTTTTTATTTATTAGGTATTGAAGCAAGTAACTTTTGTGTAACGCATAGCTAGAAGAGTCCTTCCAAGTTTACACTTAAATTTGAGTAACTTTTAAACCTTGTAGAGACATAGATTTTTTTGTATTCTTTGTAGAATATAGTGTAGATTAAAAAACAAATAAAAAAAATTAATAATTTTTGCATATTTTCATTAAGTACACCCTTAAATCTTTAAAGCACTTTGTGACCCATGTAGTCAAATTAACTTCATCACAGAATTATCTTAATCGTCTTAGTATCTTGTATAGCCGTTCGTCAGAAGCAATTCTCTGCCTAGGTGACACAACCATTAAGTCTGCTCGTGGACACATTAGTTGTAACATTTGACCGGTAGGGTCTTCAGAACTTACTTTGCACATTCGTAGTATATGTTCAAAACTTCTAAGTGTAGCAATTCCTGAACAACCATTGTTTAGTAACATATGAACTTGGTAGATCTGGACTGAAACGTCCTCTGGATTATCGACAACTTGTACGTAGATATGGAACCGACACATTAGATACGTTAATAGATTTGCAAACCCAATTGAATGAATTGCTTAATTCTGGTTGTTTGGAGTTACGCAAATGGTTTGCTTACGACCAATTGATATTCTGGCGGAACATTTCCAAACAAACTCCTTCTTGCTTGACACAGAGACTAATGTCATTTTAAGGATTTTAAGTCTGTAGTGGCACGCTTTTATGGGTTTTTTTTCATTCATAATTAAACCAATAGGTTTGCTCGCAAAAATTTAGAATAATACAGCTTCTGTGGCTTTCGTTAAATGTTTGTTGCATGCATTCTGCAATGCGTTTGAGTTAAGCTACTCTTGCGTAATTTTTATTCAGTTTGTATATCAGGATAATCAGATTTTTGTTTTGTTCGTAATGGCCAAATCGAAGGTAACACCACCTAGAAAGTTATCCATTCCTCGGTTAGAATTGTTGGCAGCAGTGTTATTGTATAACATTGTTGCATTCGTACTAAGGAGCTATAAACAGATCGTAGCTATAAAATATATAATCGCTTGGAGTGATTCGTAGGTAACATTGGCATAGATATGCTTGTCGACGCATCGTCAGTTTGCATGGCCTTTTGCCAGAACAACTAGTCGCAATCTCGTTATGGTGGGCGGGACGAAATTGGCTTCATTGGCAGAGAAAATTCTATTCAAAAGATATAATTGTTTCTTCGACGGTACAAATAATTTGTAATGAGTTTTCATTATACTCGATTGTTATTCGTCATTGCACAAAATTTGCTTAGTCAAAACAGTACAATTGGAGACATTCCAAAGGAAATTTAAAAATATTTGTAAAGAACGCTGTGGCTTCAAGTGTCTTCAAAAATTATTACTTTTTATAGATAATGATGGAATTTTGAGCGTTGGTAGTCGTTTAGCTCGATCATCACTACCATTCGGCGCAAAGCACTCCGCATTATTGAGTAATAACCATCTTCTGGCAATTTTGATTGTGGAGAGTACTTATCTCGAAAATAAACATTCAGGTGAAACACAATTTTGTATTTAGTACAACAAAATTTATAGATCATATGGTCGTTGTTTATTACACTATCAATTGTGCTTTAAGACTCAACCCACTCCATTCATGCTTCTATGGCAGAACTGTCCGCACTTCGTGTGAATCAAGTAAAGGCATTTAGTTGTGTTGGAGTAGATTATATCATCAGTTCTTTTTTAATACTTATTTCCAAACGACGTGGTTTTAAACATGCCAAAGTTTATTTGTATTTGTTTGTGTGCTTTGCTACCAAAGCACTGCACCTTGAAATAGATTCAGATTTAATCAGTGATACTTTTTTCGCTGCGTTACGTAGATTTATCGTACGCAAGCCGTGATCGCTGCAATCATCAGTGATTGTGGCACTAACTTCGTCGGGGCTAATCAACAATTAGTTGCTCAATTTAAATTTGCAGTAGAAACTGAAGCTGAAACTTAAAAATCTTTCGGCTCCACATTGGTTTGTGGGGAGAGCGGGATCAAATCTGTTAAAACCTATTTTTTGCGGGTAATTGGAAATCAAATTATCACTTATGAGGAGTTTTACACATTTGTCGTGCAAATAAAGGCAGTCCTCAATTGTTGACTTCTATGTAGTTTTAGTTCAGATCCCAATTACTTCAGCGTGTTATCACCTGGTCATTTTTTGACTTGAGAACTTTTACCGTTCGCATCGGACCTAGATTTGTCATATTTGAAAATGACTTGTTGTTACAAAATTTACACCAATACATTTAGCGCAGATGAAAACATGAATACCTATATCAACGCGAAAAGTGGTAGAAATCAAAGGTGCTGAAGTCTATAGATATTGGCACGTTAGTGTTACTCAAAGACGAGTTGAGTTTGGTTCTACATTGGAAAATAGACAGAATAGTTGAATTGCATCCTAGAAAGGATAATATTGTTTGCGTGGCGACAGTTCGTACTGTTCAAGCACTGTGCAAGCGCCCTCTACTATAATTATGCCCGCTAGACTTTGCAGTAACATTGTATTAAATTTAGTTCGTAGTTGAAAATTTTATTTTAGTTAGTTTTTGTTGGTGGTTATTAAAAGTCAAGGTTGCACTGTTGATTTTGATGGGCGATGTCATAGAACCGTTAATAGTTGAAGACTTAAAAAATCAGAAAGGATAAATGAAATCTTCATTTAAATAAGGTTTTAGCCTATTTCCAACTATACTTGGTTTAAATATTTACAAACTATCCTCGCAAAATTGGGTGGCGGAGACGGACACTTAGGCGCGGCCACTAAGGCGCGGTCATTTAGGCGCGGCCACTTCGGCGCGGGACACAAGGCGCCGAGTCACTAGGGCGCAAGACACATACACACGAGGTTGGGTTCTATGCCCTATAACTATGGTGCGAAGTACCGAAACCAAAAATAAATTTGTTTCTTTTATTAGATTATTCGTTCTTTTTCATTTTTAATTTACTTTAATTCTTTTTTTGATAGAATTTAAAAGAGTAACCATTAACTAATAAAACTTGATCCTAAGCGTACACTGTATTCTTTCATTATTATCAAAGAAACCGTTCTATACTGAACGTTTGTAACAAAGTGAGTACTACAAAAGTGTACGTGTACAATCATATTTTAGTACGTTTGCTACCAAAAAAAAATGTTAATTTTACGTCAGTAAACTCGTTAAAATACTTGTAGCCAATTCTTTAATTAAATACTGTAATTATTAGAAATTATGGTTTATTTTTTCAATTCGAACAAAGATAAAAAGAAGAACTTTATTAAACTTGAGAAGAACAGGTGAATAATAATAATTTATTTACGTAAAATCAGAAAAAAGAAGTGTCTTCGAAAGCTTATTAACTTTTGTTTGCAATTTTTGTCATAAAACTGATACAATCTCTATTACACAAACACATAGATACAGTGAACTTTGAGCAAATAGCAAGTGGTGTTACAGAATATCGTTTTCCAGAAGAAGCTGGGGTTGTGGATCTGCGCCTTACTGATCACGCGCCTTAGTGGCCCCGCGCCGACGGGTCTTGCGCCTAAGTGTCTTGCGCCTAACTGAACTCGCGCCTTAGCGTCCCTGCGCCGAAGTGTCCTGCGCCGAAGTGGCCGCGCCTAAATGGCCGCGCCTAAGTGGCCGCGCCTAAATGTCCTAGACCGTTGGGTGGCGCATCATTATGTTGGTACCATATCGTGTCATTGAGCAGATCTAGATCTATTTCATTTGTGTAAAATACTGCAAGTGCAGAAACTAATTTGTTTCTTGAAAATACAAAGTATCTTTCACTTGTCAACGCACCCTCAAAGAAAAATAGACTCAAGATACGGTTGTCTACAATGCCAGCCCAAATGTTTTTTGTAGAATCTGACTATGAGTTTTTATTTTCCAGCGTTGATTTCTAGAAGATCAACTTCTACAGTTTTACCCAATTTACTGTGCCGCAAAAAAATACAATATTCCGTAAGAATTCTTCGTCATCATTCAGGCGTTGAAACATGGTTCTACAAAACTCTAGCTTGCGATTAAGATGATCTTCGTTTAGTTCTTGAACTAAAACTACTTTATACGACTGCTATTTTCCAACTTCAAATACTTTAAGACGGAACTTTAAACCATTTCGTTGTCTGCTGCCACTTGGCGGTTGGATAAATGGGAATTTTTTAAAAAGTCAAGTAGAATGTTTAACATCTTCCAAAAATTTTTGCTCGATCTTACTAACGGTAGATTGTATAATTATTCCTCAGTTAAAGTATTTGTTATTAAATAAACGGTAAACTTCAATTCGTGTGCGAACTCTGTCTCCGATGACTATCAAAATTTACGTTAAACATCGGACCATTTTTAAAAAGGAATTTTAAATACTATTAAACAATGATTAATTAGCAAAATACGACATAAACTTTCGAGGAACAAGTGCAAAATTCTATCAATTGTCAAAATCGTTTGTTTTTTTCACTACTTCTTTGATAATTGGTCTTATCGCATAATTTTTAGTTACGTTTTTAAAGCTTTGGAAGTGAATATCTCTGAAACTTTTCTTTTCAAAGCCACACTTTTTTGACATTTTTGTACTTAAAAAAATGAAAATATGGGTTTCCATTCAAAAAATGTCGATACGTCATAGTTCGGAAACAAAACACCAGCCAAAATGTCAATGCCCAAATAAATGACGTTTAAATAAACAAAATCGCCGTGTCTAAGAAAATTTTCACAAGCATTATCATTTAGGAAATAAATAATTTATTCCATACTTTACGAGCTCACTATATATTTAATTCAAGTTTAAATGAAAATTAAAAGCTTTATAAAATGGAAAAAAAGGATTTTATTTTATTTAAAAAAAAATTAATTAAAGCTCATGTAACAATTATAATTGATTAACGTCAAGTTCTTGTTTAATAATTATCTTAAAATTTAGGAATATTTGTAAATTAAAAGCAAGGTATATAGGACGTGTTAAAGAAATACTTAAATTGTACATATTATATTGTCGGCAAAAAGTAACATACCAAGAATGGCTTTATAATAGTAGGTATATTCCTATAATATTTACTAGCAATAACAATTTACTAAGTACACAATTAACAATGTTAATCTTTGATATGAGTTATTTTACAAAAAATATTGTGTTTTAAGACATCGCTTTCAAAGTTGGTGTAAACCAATGTAACTAAGTATAAATAATCACTACACAATTGTTGAAACAGCCCAAACTAAACAACTGTTTATTACACACTATCACCAACAATAAAACCATAGATTGCTTTGTTTTATTACAAATACAATTAAAGAACTATAAAATGTTTATATTTGTATTATACAATGAATGTGAATTTGTGGGGAATTAGAAATGGCGGTGGTCTCGTCCTAAAACATCATAAAAATTATAACTACATACTATATAAAGGTAAAAGTTTAATATAGATAATCACTCTTTAAATTTTCACATTTTTACTTAAAAAGCGTTTCATGGGTTTATAAAAAATGGTTTCTATTTAAATATAAAACACATTAATAACAAATATAAAAAAGCGCTGTAAACAATTAAAAAAACATATTTTTTTAAGCAGAATTTACAAGTCTACGTTCTTGAATTGATAAAACAAAAGTATTACATATTACATATTACAAATAATAAAGTATAATCTAATGTAATACCTTATACTTAAATAAGAAAAAAAAATATTTGATGACGATAAAGATTTTAGTAATTTCTAATGAAACTTGTAATATATCGCTAATGCAACACGAAGTAAAATTTAAACACAAATATTATTTATTTCTGTAGTTTTATAAATACTAATTAATTTATTTATATTAGATTGTCCTACAACTATGATTCGTTTTTATTGAATTTTATCTAACTCAACTTAAACAAAAATAAATGTTTCAATATACAGTAAATATATATTAAACAAATTTATTTTTAAAATTTTTGTAATTAGTACAAATAACTACAGAAATAAATTATTTGCTTAAATTTTTTTATTTAAATTTAATTATATTATTTAAAACTATTAAATATCAACAATGCATAAATTATAAGAGCAAATAGGTAACAATATTTTAAGTACAGAATACCTATCTTTATATAACTCTAAAATCTATATAGAATATAATAGTATTCGAAGGATAACAATATGAAGCAGAAAACTTTGAAATAGTTTCACGCCTAATGCTACTGGACTATATTGGTATGATGCAATATATCATTCCTTCAACAATTTCATATACTTATACCTAATTTTTTAATTGTTAATTAATTAACAATTCTAATTAGTTTTTAAAACAAAACAAATTAAATAAATATATGTTATCTTGTATACATACGTTAATCTCGTAATTATAATAAACAAGCCAAATTTTTAGTACGGTCGTTATACATATACAAAAACTAATTGTTACTTTATTTAAAAACTGGTACGTTGTATGTGGAACAATATAAACTAATTTTTAAGTCACTTATATAAATGGTTCTACTTTAGTCTTAGTTATTTCATTGTTCTGCGTTTTACATATATAGATATACACTGGCTGTTTTCTAAATAACTTTATCACAAAATGAACCCTTTAATTATGTTTGGTTGATTTTGTAATCTTTGCAAATATTAGTTATACCAAAGCAACAGTATTGTTTAGATAGATGAATAATTTAAACAAGTTTTGTTTTTTTTAGTTTAAATGTATATCTACATGTTCGTAATAGCTTTAAGAAAATTTTTATTATAGAAAGTAGCATAGCCCATTTACATTAATTTTTGGATTATGCACAGAAACATTTAAGTTTCGCAACGAACATAAAAAGTGAAGAATCCATCTAAAGACAACTATTTTAATTCAAGAGTAATTATACATTGAAATATATTTATAGTGTTAGGTATTCTATATTAAATAGTAAGAAATTTTAGTATTTGGTACAAAGTATCACATTAAAGCATAAACAAAAATGATACTATCCAAAATAATGTGAGTATATTTTCCAATATATTTAGCTTTAGTTTTTTTTTAGAAGTTAATTGTATATTTTTTATTACATTAAGTACGATAATTATAAATAATTTTATTGCAAAATGTGTTGAGTAAATTTTAATAAGAATTACACTCACATGTTTTTTTTAAGTTAAACAATAGCTATTAAAGAAACATAAATAACTAAATAAAAACAGTGAGTACATTACTACACGTTATATGTCTAAATAGATTATGTTACATTTAAAGATCTGTTTTATCACAACAGGTAAAACAAATTAATAACACTAGGCACTTCCATTTAAGACTCAAAGTCTCAGTGCCTTAAATAATTATATTTACATATCTCTAGTTACTAAAGTTATTATCTACATCTACCTATCATTCGAAATTACTACCTGTTATGGCAATCTACAAGTGCTGCTTACTTCGGGAAGATTAAAGTATATTTGTTGTTTATTATTTGCCTGCTAAGCATTATGATATGTTAAAAATATCGTATGTCTATAACTACTACTTGTAGAAGATGTTTGTATTAAAAATAAAAATATATACAACTATGCTGCAATGCTTATAAAATAATTTAAATTACAATCTAGTCGAATATCTTTAAAACTAATTTACAATGTCTATTTATAAAATTACTTAAATATATGTATTTTTTCCAAAACAATTAAACATCTTCTACAGACACTTAAAATTGTTGTTGCCTTTTCAACGTTAACTTATTATTTGTCCAGTTATGTAAAATTGCTAAAATAATTAAGTAATAAATTTTCTAAATGTTTATAAAAATGCTTAATAAATAACACGTTTATTAAGTACATGCTTAAAAATTGTGCACGCAATAACATGACTTGTTATAAAAACATTTATTTGTTAATCTATTGGCTATATTACTATATATTATTGCTATCATGGCCTGGGACATACTACCAAACAAAAATAAATTTTGATTAAGTTATACTTTATATATTTATATAAAAAAACATAAGAACATTCTAGCTTGGAAGTTGATGTTATTTTGTGCATATATCTGCTGAACACCAATAGCTTTTAGCAAAGTTCTTCGGGTTCTTTTCAAGTATTAATTGGTAATATATCCAATTGACAATATTTATATAGATTTGTGGAGATTGAATAACAAGTGCAAGAAATTTCATTCGATGCATGGCATGATAGAAGTATAGTACGAATTAAAATTTATTTTACAACTTTTTTGTGTGTTCGTATGCAATTAAAGATGATTTTTTTTAATGCTTTTTACCAATAAAAAATATACTATTTGAATAAAAACCCGAAGTAATGTTTTTATCTTGTTTTAAAATCTGTACAAACGCATTCACCTAAATTGGCTATTAACTAATATTCTATCTTACTAAAGTGCTAATGTTCAATTTTATTTAGAAAGGACACACTAATTCTCCATACTCAAACAAAAGCGAAACCGCTACGAAGACGAAATACAGTAGAAACATGGTGAAACCAAGACCTCTGTTCATTTTCCAATGAAAACACGCAATAGACATAATGACAAATATAAGCATCATAAAAAGGATTGTAATTGAACACACCATGCCAACTGAGTTAACTTTTACTGCCTCTCCATAAATAATGCCATACAATAACCAAGGCACTGGTAATCTGAAACATAAAAATTACATAATTAGTAGGTATTTTAAAATCCTTTACAAAATTACAAAACAATAATTTATTAATAATAAAGATTGCTACTGTATATTTATATATCTAATTTTTAATTCAACAATTATAAATAAATCATTTTTTGTGCTGCCTTACTTGAAATACTTATGGTGCGCCATTTCTATATTTAATATTAAAATTAGGAATGCATCATGACAAATTATTTGCTATTAAGTTCTTGTTAGTTTTTACTTATTTCTATGATATCAATTTTATTTTTCTTTGTTTAAAAGCTACACGAGCACGTTAAATTTCTTTAAATCGTAATATAAAAAATCATAATTTTACTGTGTCCCGTTTATATGAAAAGTTATTTTATTGATGCTGTTGTACTCATATTTCATTTATAATTAAAGATTACACGGTATCTTTCTTGGTATAATATTTTTGTGAATATTATTTTTGTGTTTCTTTCCCATTACGTTAAATTTAATTTAATTTTAATTGTTATGTAAAATTATTTTCATTTTTTATGATGTTCTTTTTTGTTATATTTAATTTTTATTATGATGAATTTTCATTATGTTTTTTTTCCATTATGTATTTGATAATAAAAAATAACAACAACAGCAACAGCGCAACAAACAGTTGATGTACGCTTGCGTCTGTGGCTTCGACTTGTGCTATATCCATAACGTTTGCGCGGTTTGCGTCTTTTCTTTGTTTTAGAATTATAACAATTAATCAAAGAATAAAGACTAAACACTAAACAGTTGAAACTCAAAAGCAAAGATTGGGTTAGCTCGAATGCGTGTACCTGTCAGCTGTTTCTTGCGCTGTTGCCAAGCCATTTATTATTATCAATGTATAATACAAAAAAAAATTAAAAATTCATCATAATAAAAAAAATACATAATAAAAAAAAACATAATGTAAAAGGACAATTAAAAAAAAATAACAAAATGGAAATTATTATGCATAACAACTGGATGTCATAGAAAATAATCATAAAGCTAATTAAACTTCATGAAAATAGAGACTTCATAAAAATATAAATAGGGAATATAATGCATTAACTTAAACCACAAAATAAATTTGAGAACGCACTACTAGTAAAATATTTCACAAATAAATTAGTTATAATGACAATGTAGATATTTTAATATAATATTTTAATATTATACCCCATTATTAATATGTTTAAAAAAAATAATACACTACTTATATTTAAAAAAAAACAACATAAAATTGTGATTTAAAAATAATAACAGTATCATATTAAATGCACAAAACAATTTGAAACTTAAACGAAATAGTTCAAATATAAATAATAAAATCTATTTCAAATAATTGTGAATTTTTATGACTATGATATATATTTAGAAATAATTCTAGTCAATATTTTTTAATTTTACTTAATTTTTGTTGCAACTAATTTGTATGTAGAGTAATTTTTATTACAAACTGAAAAATTTAAATCTTTAAACAATTTAAAAAAAGGAAAAATATATAACTTAATTTTAAAATGTTTCATAGAAACGCTCTGATTTTAATAACAGTTAGTTCTAGTTGCTTGTTTTTAAAATACGTAAGTACTGCTCATATTTTTCTGGTTTGAAACGATTATTGTTATTTACCATTAAAGGTAGTTTACAGATATTATATTCAGTTTTAATTATGTTTAATTTTGTTGTAACTCATTTTAAAATGATCAATTTAAGTGGTGTTTCATTATGATTATGTCTAACTTTCATTATACGTAATTTCTATTAAAGTAATTCTCATTATGTATTTACATAATTTTAAATAATTTGGCAACACTGTTAATAAAAACCACAACCAATCGTGTTTCTTCTTACACGAACTACCGCATTATATGCACCACTGACAACACATGAAAGCTTGCCGTCGTTGTCACATTATTTTGTATTATCAAATACATAATAGTAATGTACATAAATAAAATAAACATAATAAAAATGAATCATAATGAAATTCAA
This sequence comes from Aquatica leii, assembly GCA_035610365.1. Taxonomy (NCBI): domain Eukaryota; kingdom Metazoa; phylum Arthropoda; class Insecta; order Coleoptera; family Lampyridae; genus Aquatica; species Aquatica leii. Next base: position 58,129,863 of record CM069432.1, read on the forward strand.
CATAATTAAAATGACATATCATAAAAATTGGTTTTAATGGAAAGAAACATAAGAATAATTAAACGTAATCCAAATTGTGTAAAATAATATTAACCTTCTCAAAAACAGAAATATAAGCATGTAAATAAACATCACTAAAATTTAGTTATTATAAAAAAACACATTAATATTATGATTTTTTATATTATGATTCAAAGAAATTCGAAGTGCTCCAGTAGTTTTTAAGCAAAATAAAATAAAATTGACTCGGAATAAAAATTGATACCTTATAAATAAGCAACAACAAGCAAAAACTTAATAGCCAATGATTTCTCATGATACATTCTTAATTTTTATAATAAATGTAGAAATGGCGCACTATAAATATTCGTTTGTTAGTGTAGTTACTTAATTACGAAAAAAAAGCATTTGAAGTTGCAAAGTAAAAAATGGAAATCTACATAAAACTATAAATTGAAAGTCAATTATTATTTAAGAAAAGCGTGTCTAATAAAAAAATCTGTTTAAAAATACTAAAGTTTAATGAAAAATAGAAAAAACACGCTTAAAATAATTCTATAAACTCAAACATTAGAGTATTATATATTTAAGAAGAACTTGACAAATTCAGTTGGTTATACCATTGTATATATAAATCTTATAGTAAGCCAATCCATGTAATTTTTTTACTCCCAATTTTGGATGCAAAAAGACCGTAGCGCATCTATTGGTTGCACCCAGAATTTAAAAAAAACGCTAGTTTTAGAATGCAAACAGCAGATGTCACTAAAAACATTTATTTAAAAATCAACTTGTTAAATCTGCATAATGTGTATCGTTAATTGGTTTATATCGTTTTATGTATTAAAATATTAAGGTTTATATTTACATAATCAACTTTTTGTAGAATAAAGATTGTCAAATCTATTCTTTAATCAATAGGATATGTCGGGAAACAAATGTGTTGACAAAATTTGTGAGAATTCAAAAAAGAAAACGCCCGAATTAAAATTTCAATGGTTTCCATTAGACAAACGTGACAGTTCAAGATTAGCAAATAGATAAATTTTTTTTATTCTAATCCAAACAAAAATTTTAGTTGACATGCTAATACGTTTTGTGCCCTGTACGATGAACTTTCTGTTCAATCGATTCTCTCGATTGTATTAATCTTTCGATTAGTATGCTTTTAATTGTTCAATTATTTTTATTAGTAGTTATAATAATATAAGCACAGTATGTTAAATGACTTGTCTGATTTGTGAATCTTGTCAGAAAAATATAAATAATGGATCAAAATATTTTGTTACAGAGGATCATCATCCATTTGAAAAATCAAGCATACTTTACTACACAATTTTTCAAATTGAACCATTTTCCAGAATATTGAATCTTCCAGAAGATTTAAATATACAGAATATTTCTATGTATTAAAATTGATAAGGTACTATGGATTTGATTTTTTTAAACGTCAGCAGCAAGGGACAAAAAGATGGTACGTAAAATCAGCTTAGAAATGTAGCAATTATTATATATTATGTTATCCACACACTGGAGTTGATTTTGAAGTTAAAACAAGACAATCTTGAACTATTACAAAACGTACTTCAACATTTACTATTAACAACTACAAAAGAAAATTATAGTAGATTCGTGTAAAGTAGGTAGTTTTTCACAAATTTATGAAATTTTTAAGGCGTTTTGAGGAATTACCCATCGTTTAAAAGATGTACGCACGTTTTTACTTCCTTCACAAAAAATAAAATTTCTATTGTAATGAATACGTTTTCATTAAAAAATAATTACTTATTTTTGATATGGTATACATGCGTTTAAATTGACGTTGACAGTGGCGGTATTTATCTATAAGCAATTAGTTTACGTTTATACTGAGTCAGTATAAATTATAAACACAGTCGTATCTGATAACTACGATATCATATTTTTGGGTATTTTTGTATTATGAATTCGAGGTCGTGTAAGTATAATCTCTTACTACTTTGTATTACAAAACTGATTTCATTTCATGAAATTTATTTTTATTTAATACTAATCAACCATCATTTATAACACTTTCTTATTTCGTTTTCTAAACAAGCGTAGAAATATTTTTTGAGCTTATGCACATTAAGTACCTACCTACGATGTGTCGTTGGGTTACTTTTTATAAATATGTAAGAAAATTTAAAATAAAATTACGTTTTAACAAAAGTTTTCACTTGTTTTGTTTTTTTTGTAATTTTTAATGGTGTGTTTATTATTTAATTATTTATTTAAAGTTACATATCTAGCAATCCTCGACTATACGCGGTGATCAATTACCAAATTTACAATGTAAATCATATTATTTTTAAACAGACTAAAATTTTCAAACTAATTTAGATGCTCCTTACTTTAAAAAAATTGACGCTCAGTTACTTTAACTATATTTAGGCGCGTTTGATGTAATTGCGTTCGTACACGCATACAATTGTACTCATGACTTGAGATTACGGCAATACCCAAGTATATTTGTACTTATCCGTGTTGAGTACATTTCTAATTATTTATATACATTTCTACTCATCTGTTCTGAGTAAATTTGGAATCAAGTATATTTTACTCATACTTTTTTGTGTTCAATTGTATTCAATTACTTTTTCTATTCAGTACTCAAATATATGCAATATACTCAAGTACTGCCCAACATTCCTTAATGGAGATATAGTTTTTCTGCTCGAGCTAAATATTCTAACAGTTTGTTGTACTCAATAAAAGAAATATGAAATTGTGGTTGTCTAAATTATCTGAGCAACTGACAAAATTACATAATTTTTTCTTCCGACTATTATCTTTATATGCAACATTTTCAATAATTACCGAGAATTCTAAATTAATCATTTCCCCAAGTTTCTCAATCATTTATATGTTGATTTTATCTCGTGCAATGCTAGTAGATAAATTTTATTATTAACGTTAGAAACTATATCAAAAATCAGAAAATAATTTAAATATATGAAATTATTAAAGCGAATTATAATGTTTTGAAATTGAATCTGAATGCTACTGTACTAATCACACGATTTTTGTTTCGTTCCAAGTTGTTTTACTTTAAGAAATCAGTCTATGATCTCATTAATTAAATGATATGTCCTAATGCTTTTATTTCAGTGCTGGAATGTGCGTATTAATTTGAACTTGTTTCAAACTTTGAATTCTAATACTTTTGAACGTTATTAATTTAAGTCCAATACATATGAAGAAGATTTTTTTCCCAAAACAGGTAGTAAATCGTAATAATCCGAATTTAACTGCTTTCTGTGTTTTAATTAAAACAAAAATATGATAAAAGCTAATGTGAAAACCGCTAATAAAAGTATTATACATACTACTACTAAAACATTAAATATTTAAATTGTTGAGATTATGTCAATAAACATGTAAACAAACAATTAGGAACGTATGTCTTACAATAATTCATATTTAGGTTTCTGTCTATAATTAATTTTAAAGAAGGTTCATATAAGCGATATCTGTCGACGACTAAGGTAATTGGGAGTTGAAAAATTCTATTACATTGGCTTACTATAAAATTTATATACAATGGTTATATGTATTTATAAATGTACTACCAACATTATATTTGCAATGTTTTAAATTTTTTCAAGAATAATATGTCACTCTCGTCAAAAGTCTCATGGCATAACTTAATCTCATGCAAGGCTTGACCTGCGACTAGCTTTTGCCTCTTGTTATATAAATTACTACTGTATAATAAGTGAATAGTTTAAATAAACGACATTGATTTTAACAACCATATGTTAATATGTGTTTTTTAAATTAATGCTGGTTTTATAGAATTATCCAACTTTATGTAACTACTATTGGCAAGATTAAAGTAAAACGTCTGCAACAAAATTTGTTAACGCTTAAACGTTCAACTTGAGCCCAACGACCCTATACTGATTAATTTGTTCTTGACAGTTTTTATGCTCGTATTGAATGGCTTTACTCGTATACTAATTGGGTTTTAATTACATGTTAATTGGATTTTTTTTAACGGCGTGATTAGCAAATAATATACTTAATTGCTTTATGTTCTTTAATCGTTCAATATGTGTCCGATAGACCCATAAGTAAAATAGCACAATCGGATTAATTTTAATGGCAATCATATTGTGTATTATCTAGAAATAAATGAATTTAGTTATTACTTTTCAATTTAGGAAGAATATAATTATTTTTGTCATTATAACGAAGTCAGTGGATGAGCTTGAATCGTTCCTACAACTTCTCGTTTTGAATTGTAGTGTCGTGAATATTTGTATTTTCTTTTATATACCGGTCTTTTTATTAAAATCATGGTCAACAGTCGGCATCGTCCTCTAACAGAAGCTAAATTACGTTATACTGTTGAACATGTCAGTGAAATTGAAGATTTTGTAGCGAAATCTGACAGCGATGAGTGGAGTGTGATTTCTGAAGCAGATAATGAATCAGTGACTTCTTATGTGAGTGACACGATTGATCTTGCGGGTGATACAATTGATAATGAGTTCAGTATTTCTGATATTTAAATAGTTAAAAATGGAAATATTTACCTGAACCCACAAGGCGAGCTTAATTCCATAACATAATAAAAGGCGCACTACATAAAGTATGTTTGCCACCAGGAAGGGAAGGAAAGGGATGTATTTGACTTGTTTTGTGTTATACTAGACATTGTAAAGGTTACTAATATTGAAGCTAGTCGAGTGATAAATTAGAATCCCAAGTTAAAGTGGAAGCTTTGCGACGAAGTAACAATATTGGCTTTTCTGGGATTACTTATGATAGCTGGTCACCTTACGCAGAATTCTACATTTTGTAATGTCCAGTGGAGTTCTATATATGGACCACCGGTGTTTCGTGCAACAGTGGGTCTAGGATTTTTAAATTTAATTTTAAATCACTTCTACGATTTATTAGATTTGACAATAGGGACACAAGAAAATTCCAATCTGAGAAATTTCAATTTAAGAAAATACTTTACACTAGAATCAAACATTACTGTAGATGGGCAACTAGTACCGTTTAGAGGTCGGTGTTCATTTCGCCAATACATGCCTGCGAAACCGGATAAATATGGGATGAAGATTTGGTGGTTGTGTGACTCTTATACTTATTATCTATTAAAAGGAATTTTTTATTTAGAAAAACAAGGAAATACGAGAGCAGTGGGTTTAGCAGCCAATGTAGTAGAAACACTTACTTAACCATATCAAAACTCTAATGTGACGTGCGATAACTATTTCACGAACTTGGAATTAGCACAACGTATGTTTGTAATGGACTTACCATGTTAAGAATTGTTCGTAAACACAAAACATTACCGCGAAAACATTTTCTGCCATATCGAAAACAACCAATACGATCTTCGATATTTGCGTTTATGACAACAATCACTTTAGTATCGTACATGCCACAAGTACACAGAAGTGTCATATTATTATCTACCAAGCATTATGCTTTAGTTACTAAAGGAGAACAGGGAGTTCCAGAAATAATCAGTTATTATAATCATACGAAGGGAAGTGTGGATACACTAGATCAAATGTTACACAAATACTTGACAAAACGAAAAAGCAGACGATGGCCGAGGATTGTTAAACAATTGTCTTCTATGTAATTTAGACAAATATATAACCTGATTAAAAAAAAAATAAGTCACATCAAAGGCATTTAAATATACAAGAGTTATCCAAAAATCTAATCCGACTACAAATATGCAGGAGACAGGCGAGTAGTGGTATTCAACGCGGTATTCAAAATGCCATCAGTCATTTTGTATCAGATGAACGACCGATAATTATTACATGAGCTATTCTTTAGCTAACTATCTGTTGCAGAATAAAATTACGCTGATTGGGACACTAAAAAAAACAAAAGAATAATTCCACTTGAATTTCTCCTAGTTAAATCGAGTACCGTAGGAGATCATCACTATTTGGATTTCAAGACGATATAACTTTAGTGTCCTATGTGACTAAACGGAACAAGGTTGTGATTTTGTAAAATACAATGACCGATACAGGCAAAACTAATGCAACAAGGAAACTACAAATTATTTTAGTCTGTAATGAAAGAAAATCAGGTGTCGCACTGTTGATCAAAAAGAATCACTAGAATATAGCCTTTTGCTCTATTTTTTCGTATACTTGATATTGCTGGTATCAATTTTAAAATTATATTGAGATGTAACCAGTCTTTAGAAAGTCATCCAGGAAAACGGACATTTTTAAGTAAATTTTGCTTTGATTCAGGAATCCTAAAAGATGCAATCTACAATGCAAACCCTCCCAAAGGATATAATAAAATTTGAAAATGTGTTTTAAGTTTTTTTGAAAATAATGGTTTATATATTGTTTTAATAAATGTTGATATGTTTTAATTTTATTAGTGTTTTGTTATAAGCGGCACGATATGCCGCAGCGCGCCCGCTTCCGTGATTTTCTTTAGCGCGCCTACCGGAGGGTTTTTTTAGCGTAAAAATAAGTTTTCTTTAAGCTAAAGTTAATTATTAAACTTTTCATATTCCGTAAACGCAGTAATTTCTTTAAATATATTTTTTATACCGGGTGGTTCATGTTCAACGAGACGGAAATTAGTGACAAAACTAAAAATGATATTAAAAAATCATTAAGTAGTAGTAAGCGCTTACAACTTAAAAGTTGTTAAAAGTACACCAGTTGAGTCAAACTAATGTTATATTTTTGTGTAGAAACAATTAAATTATTAAATTAATGCACAATGTGTTTGTAATTAAAAATTTAAGTACACTACTGCATTTTTATTCTTGTAAAATGTCATAAGATTCTTTACAACAATATCTACAACTTTCAGATTTATTTCTAGTGGTTTATCTGCATAAATACATTTCATTGCTTTTTTTTTATTAAGTGTAATAGATATATAGGCGGGTTGCACAAAGCAAATCAAAAATGTAGCAAGTGATTATTTCTGAAATCAATTGTTACATCACGAATAAACGTGGTTTCATTGGTTATGTAGCAATTGTTTTGAGAAATAATCAGTTGTTACATTTTTGATTTGCTTTGTGCAACCCGCCTATAAACTATTAAAATTAATGAATTTACAACAAATGTTCAAAGTAGTGTCCATTTTTTTAAATACACAATTTTATTCTCTTTTTATAATTGTTTTTACGTTTATTACAGTACCTGGATTTACATTGCAAACGCACGGTGAATACGTAACTTCATATCTTCGGCGGTCGTAGGTAGAGTGTGATATATCATGCTTTTTACATGATCTAGGAAACCATTGTTAAGACTACTTCTACCTATACACTTTTCGGGATTTATACGGCTTAGATATTCCTACCACTTCACTTATAAATAACGGGACTAATAATCACTAAATTATATAAAAAAAATTTAAACTAGAGGTTGACTAACAGATGTTCATAAGATAGTTAAGCACCAACAATGTAGAATTAACAGACAACAATGCCTAAATTACAAATTTATGCAATCAAACGTAATTATTTTATTCCAAAGGTGCACTATTTTTAAAGTAAAATAAATAAAAAACTATCTAGGTATAGAGTACCTTTCATAAATATTATTTTTAAAGCAATTTTTAAAAATAAAATACAGTGTTTTATTAAAAAATATATACCATTATATTGCTATTTTAATTTAGGTCACCTTGTACACTTCTAACAGTTTTTAAATTATAGTCGCCACTGACCTACGTATTTCTATTTTTGGATTTTTTGATATCATTGATAGTTTTGTCTTCCATCCCGTTAAGCGTGAACCACCCGGTATAAACAATAAATAATTTAAAAAAAATGAAAACTTGACACTCTATACTTTAATATTTTTTAGGTGCTCTGTTTGTTCAGTTCTTTTAGCGACTTATATCAACACTTTGAAGAAAACAAAATAATTGTAGTTTATTTAACGAGTTCCTGTGTAAATTGGACGCTTTTTTTCCCAAAAGTCCTCGAGGGTAAAAAAGCGTCCAATTTAGATAGGAACGAGTTGAATACAACATTTTATTGCTCGAACAGAGACTAGAAAGTTCCCAAAGTGTCAAAATCTCTCAAAAATAATTTGACGTTTATGTTGACAACTGCGCAAAAACTGCCAAAGACGGTTTACAATAGCGAAAAATTAAAATTTATGACAGTTAAGAACAATAAACATATTTTTAGCAACGCATTACAAAAACCTTAGGAATTCTCAGCGAGTATTAAACAAATAACATTGTTTGGAGATAAATAAGTTGGGACTCGTTACAAAGCGGTAATCAAAATTTGTGATTTAGAATAAGATTTTGCAATGTTTCCTTACGGCAATAACGCTATCGTTGGCGAAAAAAGAAATTCGTTAAGTAGACGACAAAATATAATTGTTAATTTGGTTCGCTGTATATATAAGAATGCGGATTATCGTTCCTGGACGATTCAGTATCTATAGCTGACACCCAAGTTAGAATGCACTTATTTCAACAACTCATTAAAGATTTTTTAAATTAACAAAGTATCCTTTTTGTTATCTTACCAATTTCAGTATTCAAAAGAAATAAAAAAGAAGAAGAATAGTAATATTAAAAGATGGGCGAAGCATAAAAACGTGTTTTTGTACGAATGAAACATATTTTTTCGGTACCATAAAGCTGTATAACGTTTATAATAAATTTCAAAACGTCAAATTACATGTTGGTTTTAAGATTTACTTTTGGCACTGTTTTCATAGAAGTTAGCAAAGCTCCAAAATCTCCAATTTTTTTTTATAAAATATTAAATTATGTCATATTCGAACCTTAAAGAAAAAAATGCAAAACTTGTTATGTTATGTTATGTTTTAGAAACATTTTTTTTGTATTGTATTAGTATGTTATTTTTATGATATAAAATAAAAAATTTAAATGATAAAAAAGGTTATCCTAAAAACAATACACCTGTAAATGTAAATAAAGTTTAAACTACGCAAACACAATAGTAAAGTTTATGCTGACAGGTATTTACGCCAAAAACCATCAAAGCCAATGCATAAAACAAAAGAAAACAATTTGTTTTTAGTAACTATAATATTTTGTAGACGCCTCAAGTAATTTACCTAGAAGAATTGGTTACATAAAAAAATTGCTCAATTATACGAATAACAACTAAACCCTGTTGTTAAATAACTTTTCATTTTATTTGTAGTTTATTTAACTGCTTCATATCAAAGATAATTAAGATTAATGTACAAAACTACTACAACATTTGCATTATTCTACGTAAAATAAATGTAATTAAAAACAATGCTAATAGATAAAGACGGGTACTTTTTTTTATTCATACACCAAAATTACTAACTTTAATCTTATTTTTTATCAAGTCGCTGTAATGAAAACGCAATATGAATAACAATATTAATTTAATTTACGGTCGAACCTTTTCAAATGTTATAATTTATGATCAGAGATGCGTCTCTTTTCTCAGATAGTATGGAAGCAGTCGATATTACTCGAAGCTTAATAAGATTTATTGAACGGCTTATTCATGCTTTGCGTGTTTTCGAGTGTTGAGAAAGTTAAGTTTTAGATTCTAAACCAGAAATTACTTTGCATTTATAATTTATGCAATGAACTTTCTTGAAAATAAACTGTATGTTTAACTTCTTTGTTTTTAGTCGAGGTTTAACTACCCATTAGAATACATTAGATTAACATGACTATTAAAAATTGCGTAAATCTCAACTCATTTTAAATTTATCACCGCAATTCGGAATCGTATGCGACATTATTTAATATCATAATGTTCAGAACGATCGAGCATCGTTATCAAATTTAACAAACCTGACATTCTGACAAAGACATAAAATTATTTTCTATGTATGTTGAAACCCAAACTATATGAAGCAATTAAAACACATAAACGATATCGCATTACACACAAATTTGATAATTTACTAGAAGAAGAATTGAATCTTTCAATTCCAATGTAAACCTTATTGAAATAATATAAAGAATAAAAACAATTCCACAAAAAAGATTATATTTGTAGTTGCAGGAAAAATTTTAAAGGTAATCCAAAAGGTATGAAAAAAATGTTGCAAACATGTGATACAAGAAGAAAAGGAGTATTTAGTAAGAAAATAAGTTTTAGACATCCACGTGAACCGGTAATAATTTGAGTGAAAAATAATAACTGTGATATTGATTTTATGAACGATGACAATTTATCCGACTTTCTTATTGTATACGAATTAAGTTTTATTCTTGATCAATTAATCGGTTTCTTAGAATTTAAGACTCGTATTTTTATATTGTATAAATAAATGACTGTTATTATTTATTTTACAATTATATATGTAGCAAAAAAAAATAGTTATTGTTTTTGCAAAAAATATGATAATTGAGATAAATCAATTTAATAAAATTAGTTTAAACATTTACAATAATACGTCATTATTTTATTAACATTAAAATGATGTTATTTAAACAAACACTGCACACTACTAGAATAAAAATTTGTGTTACAATCAATCGATTAATGGTAATTTACGTAACAAGCGTCGAAAAGTACATCGTAGCATAACGTTGCATGTGAGTGAGTTATTCTATGAAATTTTTGACGAGAGTAACTTAGTTTTATGTGGATATCTAGCTTTCATTTTGCCACACTAGAGCTTTTTTCGCCCATTACATACACTAACGAATATTGGCGTCTACAATGTTGGCAGCACAAGAAATTACTTAATCTGATTCACTGTCAATCATAGTGGCGCTAAAAAGCCTATATATAAGTCTTAAACTTTAATCTTTGTTCGGTAAAACTTATGTTACATAAAGTCATATAATTTTAAAATTTTAATTAATGTTTATGTTTAATGGGATGTCAATAAATGTACTTTTTTTGTTTCACATTCAAAAAATTGTTGACACGACATTTTCTTTAAAAATTTTATTGACGCAACGAGTTATGCTTTTATTATAATTTTTTAGTCTGGATAAATTCTGTGTGTGATAGTTTTACAAACTAATCTTTTGCCACATGTCAAAATGGATAGTACCTCAACAAACTGATTGATTGTGTCTTAAAGGTTTGTTTTTATAGACCGACTTCTGTTTGATAAGATTAAACACATGGTAGTGAAATACTACAATTTCCATTATGATTATCGAATATTTAAATGTTTCAATAGATTTCTTAATTTTTCGATAATAATAATAATAATAAGGAATTTCTACATATTTTTTATTTTCAAATTGAAGAAAAACAACAAAGTCAAAAAAATATAGAGAAAACTTAGGTTTATAATTTTATTTGCTTAAAAGAAATAATAGTAAAAGTACACTGAAAGAAATTAATGTGTTGTTTTAAACGTTCCTTAAACGTCAAGCAATTAGTATTTGATTCAAACACTAATACATTAAAGCAAATAACAAATTTACTTGAAATCATTGAATAGTAAATGTTAAATAAAGTTACTTCTTTTAACATTTTGTTTTTATCAAAATAAAGCAAAAGCTTTCTAGAAGTTTGATTCAAACCGTAAGGTGAATTTTAAAAGAATATCGTTTCATGGCATTAAAAGAAAAAGGTCAAACTTTTATGGGAACACTTTAAAGTACATATTTTGATTAAAGCAACACTTGAAATAATATTTTATGTACGTTATTTCAAAAACCACCACCCTCATTGTCTTAAAAATCTAAAGTTTTTTTAATTACATAGAAAGATTTATTTCATGTGGTATAATCTATATAAAACTGTATGCGCAACATTTAAAATAACGCCTTCCATTAAACATAAATAACAAGTTCAAATTATTGACAACAAAGTTATTAAAAGAAAGTTTTGTTTAATGGTGAATACTACAAACAGATAGATGGTGTAGCAATGGGATCGCCAATTTCTCCATCTATTGCTAATTATTATATCGAAAACTTCGAAGAAGAAGCCTTAAAATCTGCATCTAAAAAACCAAAATTATGGCTTAGATATGTAGATGATATTTTTGCGATTTGGTCTCATCGTGTAGATGAACTACAAATGTTTCTTCAATACCTTAACAATCGACATCCAAACATAAATTTTAGTATTGAAAAAGAAATTAATGGTAGCTAACCTAACCATCCTAACAATTTCAATAGAAACAGTGGTTACGAACTTTCTGACACATGGTTACCTGTTATTTCTTAATCCTAATTTGTCTACCATTGACATACTTATGCTACGCCTAGAGTTTTTATGGTGGTTTTCCTTTAGACCTTCGAGCAATTGCTGTAGCTAAATAAACTTGTGCTTATTATCTAGTTCCCTTATAGTTATTGTTTTTAGTTACCTTAGTTTTACAATTGTCAAATTAACTTAATTTTGCCTGACGAAGAACTTAGACCAAGCTCAAAAGCTCGCATTTATATTTTCTAACTAAATAATACACCATTTACCCTAAAAATATTTTAATATGTTTTATGGTGAAAGTTTTATGTCTAAAATCAATAAACATGAAAAAAAAAGAAAGGGTACTAAATGTAAGTAATTTGTATTATAGTTTTATTATTTTTGTTAAGGTAAGTGAATACCAGATTATATTCAATTTAATTAAAAATGTTAACAAGCTGCACGGTAATTTGTAATCACTATTTTCATCGGTAGTTAGTAGCTGACGTCATCTCGAATTCAGTTGTTTACATACTACAACAGTTGATATAAGTTAAGACTAGAAATCTCTTCTGATAGTCATTGTCTGGATAGTTAAATTCGCAAGAAAATTCCAAATCGTATTATCAACGAAACGTGACATTTTCAGTAAATAAATTTTATATTTGATAAAACTTCCACATTAGCAGTTTCTCTGGGTAAATAGGTATTACGCAGTTAGTAGTGAACAAAAGTACTAAAGATGCGTATAGCTTCCATATTTCGTTTTAACTATTGAATTAATTTAAGTTTGTGAAATGTAGAAGCTACTAACCGACTGTGGATTCCACGACTTAATCAGTGTATTTAGAGGTAACGATTTATGTATATATTTTAATTGACTTTCTTCTGACACTATCGCTTATTCCTAATTTTGATATTTGGGTTGACTGTAAACTAAATTTGTCTTTGATAATATTATATGTCAATCAGGCCAAATTACGTTTCTTCGATATTTGAAGTATTTCAATAAAGGATCGAAAATAACTCACGACGTAATTCGTTCTTATCAAACAATTTCATAAAATATATCTGTATATCAGCAACAAAGTTTCTTCAAAGTAAAGAGAGGAATAAATTTCAAACATCAATTACTATCGTAATAATAATTTAAAAAATATTTTTACGGGAAGCGTCATGTAACAGCAATTTTTTAAGAAAAACGTCTTTAGTTCTGTTATATATTTTTTTTGTTATATATTTGATAAATACAATCTAAAAACATTGCGTATCAAGCGGCAAATTTAAAATTAATAATGTTTTAATAAACATAACAAGCATATTCAACATTCAATAGGTTTATTGTTTTTGTAGATGAATTGCAAGAGTGCGCAAAATAGTTGCAGAAATACGAAGAACCCTGGGACTTGGTAGTTGACAACTAGAAGAAAACATATCTATTAAGAGATATCTCTCTCAAAAACAGTTCGAGTGTTGAAGATTATATGAAACAATGGGCTATATTAAAACATAGAAATGCATATATGTTTTTATTTAAAATACATCTGCATTTTGATTTAAAATACGGTAAATATTCTTCCAACTACTAGTGGACTCTCAAATTAACAGTTTTTACTCTTGAATGAACACAATCGAAATATTAGTACAAATTAGAAAAGTCTCAAAACGATTTTTCTTTGTAATTGACACAATACAATCTAAGAGTTGGACTGATAATCTCGTATTTTAAATTGAATGAGTAACATGTTTGAACGAAGTGTCTAGGACTGTTAAATTAATTAATTACGACTGTTCTTGTAACAAACTAAAAATTAAATTTAATAAGCTGCATGGTTAAGAAAACATATAAGACTGTTCAATGAATTATATTACACAATGAATCAATGTACTAGGACACTTGTATTAATGACAGTTAATGTTATATGCATGATATTAGGTATTTAAAGCAACTTTTAGAAACTGTATAACAAATATTTAAAGATATGTTATTTTATTATTAACCATTAATATATATTTATAAATAATTTATTAAGTTTTGGTTAGCTTTTTATTTTTTTATTAATTTTGCCGACAGTTTCAACTAATTTTTAGTCATCATCAGGGCTATAAGGAAACATTATCTATATAAAATATTATAAAACTTATAAATTCTTTACCTAATTAACATTTTTCAAATATAAAAAAGTTTAAATTTACAATATTTCAAACATGAAAAATTATTTTGAAACATGCCTACTTAAAACAAAAATAATAATAATAATACAAATTTAAATTAAATTACTATAAATTTTACTTAAATTATCGATGTCACTATGATTATTACAATTTTGTTGTTTCTCTTTATATAAAACATTTCTTTTTATTAATCTTTTCTTTAAATTTAATTCTTTATCTAAAATTTTAACATTACTAAAATCAAAACTGTGTCCTGTTTCTAAAGAATGTCTAGCCAAACCTATACTATCTTTATTTTGTCTAATATCTCTACGATGTTGTGACATTCTTGTTCTTAGATACTGCGAAGTCTGGCCAACATAACCCAAATTGCATTCAGAACATTGAACAAAATACACGACATTGCTATCAACGTCTTTCTTAATTTTAGATTTCATGTTAGTAAACACATGCTTTTTTAAATTATTATGGTTACTAAAAGCAATTTTAAAATTAGTACTGCACAATTTGTTTTTTATTTTTTCAGATAAACCTTTTACATAAATTAATGACTTGTAATTAACAAGTGGAGAAACATTACTATCATTATGGAATACATTTCTTTTGTTATATAATAAATTTTTAATAAGTTTGATAGGATATCCATTTTTTAAAAGTATATTCATAACAATGTTAATGTTTTTATTATGAAACTCAGGATCACTTAAATGTGTGGCTCTGTATTTTAGACATAAAGCAGTGTTAATTTTATGTTTAAGTGGATGGTGAGAATAAAAATTTAAATATCTGTCTGACCTGTGTGGTTTTGGATATCCTATCAAACTTATTAAAAATTTATTATATAACAAAAGAAATGTATTCCATAATGATAGTAATGTTTCTCCACTTGTTAATTACAAGTCATTAATTTATGTAAAAGGTTTATCTGAAAAAATAAAAAACAAATTGTGCAGTACTAATTTTAAAATTGCTTTTAGTAACCATAATAATTTAAAAAAGCATGTGTTTACTAACATGAAATCTAAAATTAAGAAAGACGTTGATAGCAATGTCGTGTATTTTGTTCAATGTTCTGAATGCAATTTGGGTTATGTTGGCCAGACTTCGCAGTATCTAAGAACAAGAATGTCACAACATCGTAGAGATATTAGACAAAATAAAGATAGTATAGGTTTGGCTAGACATTCTTTAGAAACAGGACACAGTTTTGATTTTAGTAATGTTAAAATTTTAGATAAAGAATTAAATTTAAAGAAAAGATTAATAAAAGAAATGTTTTATATAAAGGAAAAACAACAAAATTGTAATAATCATAGTGACATCGATAATTTAAGTAAAATTTATAGTAATTTAATTTAAATTTGTATTATTATTATTATTTTTGTTTTAAGTAGGCATGTTTCAAAATAATTTTTTCATGTTTGAAATATTGTAAATTTAAACTTTTTTATATTTGAAAAATGTTAATTAGGTAAAGAATTTATAAGTTTTATAATATTTTATATAGATAATGTTTCCTTATAGCCCTGATGATGACTAAAAATTAGTTGAAACTGTCGGCAAAATTAATAAAAAAATAAAAAGCTAACCAAAACTTAATAAATTATTTATAAATAAATATTTAAAGATAGTTCTTTCAACTAGTAGAGATAAACATTTTCTGTTTTCTTAAGTTAACAAAGTAAACACATTGCTCGTATTGAATGTGCAGAACTTGTTGGTTGAAGAGTTTATACTTTGATTCAACACTTTTTTTTCTCAGTATTACAATGGTATTACACATTAGACAATTTTTATTTAAAATTTTTTTTATCATACCCACTTTGAAGTGATATGTACACGTTTGTATTAACCAAATTGTTGCTTTAGAGATCGTAGCATGTTGGTAGTTAAATTCGAAAAACGTATCAAATAATATTGCAATCCACTAACGAATATAGTGAAATATAATTATACCAGTAAAATTGCAAAAATTACCACTAGAAAGAACCAATGTACAGCCGTTTCATCTTTTTGGAGATCATCAGCACTGGGAAATACAACCAATTTGTTTAATTTTATACATAAGCTTGTTAACTACGAGATGGCGTCGACCACAACACTTGTATATGTTATTTTATTGTTATTTTTAACGTTTTTTGCTTTTCCTTCAAAATATGGATTTTTTCTAAAAAAAATTGTCGCAGACAGGATTCAAACCTAGATTATATTTGGAATTCATTTTAAATTATAAACCAAATATCTAATGAACTGTTAATGTTAGAAAACATTTTCTGATTCAGGAGACCTTGAAACGGCTGTACTTATAGAAAAGTAAAAACAAAAAAAAGACGACTACATATCATGCGTTTTTTATACGAATTCTTACACTTTTATCAGTTTATCTAATACATGTACAACTATAAAATTAATAAATACCATTAACGCCTTTAGAATAAAAAAAATAGCGTATTTTATGTGATTTAAAAATTGGCGCCATTTAAGAAGTGATATCTTAGTATTTCGTACAAAACTCTCCGAAAATGTGGTTTGTTAATAAGAGTCTGTTCTGGGTTAGTTTTTAGTGACACTAAGAGCAGTTCCACGTATTGAATTTTTTGCCAACAGTGTACTTACACTATCGTCATAAAAAAAGGTTTGTTTATATTATGTAAATTGCTGCTAGTAAGAAATTGGTTAAATACTCCGGGGATACTGTAATACTGTAGATTAAACTAATACTGTTGTTAAAGTTTTAATAATAAATAATTTAATAACCGTTTTGTGATTTTTTACAGTACTTTAATAGTAAAAACCATTACTATTTCTTCTAGTAAACAAATTAATAGCTATAGTTATAATAGTTATTTATATATTTAGGTCGTAGAAAGGCTTGTATGGCGTAAGACGTAATTTTTAATACATTGAAGACCATAACAGCACCCTCGTGGTAAATGCAAAAGTTTATGCACGAATGAAAATTTTTTAATTTAAAAATATTTTCAAACAAATTGAATTTTTGACATGAATTTAGTGTTACATGTTGCTTTGATTACATATGAGTTTTGAAACGTAACTATGGTAGCAGAGTAAACAGTGCTAACCATATTGTCTAAAATTAGTTTCATTTTGTGTCCGGTTATTGTGCGATCTTTAAAGGTGAAAAATGAACAAAGGTGATGACGCTGCAGAAAAAAACAAAAATATTTGGTATTTATCAAATGAACCCGCCTTCAACGTGGTCTTAGTATTCAATTCTTAAAACTACTATCAAAGCCAACCACAACATAGATATAAGCAGTTACTCAAGGCTATTCGGGTTTGTAAAGAGAAAATCAAATGGATTCAAACCCAAAAAGTCAAAAGTTTTGACCATGGAAGAGAGAAAAGCTTTTATATACCAAGTTCCAAATAAAATATATTTAATGAACAATAAATGAATTTATTGTAATTTAGAAAAGTTTAACGGTTTTTAACAACATGTAGTTTTAATGTTTCGGATAACTGGAGCAAGCCGTAAACAATAGTCTGTTTAGTTAAAAGTTGAGGATATTCAGGAATTGCAATCTTCATTACTTATCACTGTTTGAGATACTAAAACAAGAAGAAATTGAATGTTTAGTGTAGTTGACAACTTTAGATTATAATTTGGTGGAATTCCAAAATAGCTGTTTATCTGAAATTTCCGAATTATGAACTATATACTGGGCACTTATTTTGTCGCTCATCGGTAACATTGTTGGCAAACGCTATAGAAATAATTGGTATAACACAACTAGGAGGCTGGAAATCAACGTCAGTTGCAGAACAGTATATAGAAGATTTTGTATAAAACAAAATTAAGTTAACTAAAAAGGTATTGATTAGAAAGAATAATTTATCATCTATTAATACTGAATTATGAACTACCAAAAACTTCAATCACGTAGCAACTAGCAATAAATCCAATTTGATAGGTAATTCTAGTAGCGTGGGTGCATCTCTAAATATTAATATGGTTAATTTTTCTACTTCTACTGTTAACATAAATTACTCACAATAAATTTTCAATAAAAAGTACAATTTTGGATTTCTAATTAAATTGGTTAATTGTTCTAATTGTTTTGTTAACATAATTTACCCATAAGAAATTTTCAATAAAAAGTACAATTTTCAATTTCTAATGAAAACTTTTGATTTTGCAAGTATCTAGCTTATTAGGTACCTATGATATCGTTGTATGAAGTTTCATTATAGCCTGTGAGATTAAAGATGTCCGTAGGCTATAAAAAGACATGTATGACATGAATTTGTGTAGAATTGTCAATTTATGATACATCTGGCATCAAGTAATTTATATATGTCAGAGACGCCTCGAAAATAAAAGGGGGCTCCGCTGGGCGTTTGTACTGGGTTAGACTGCATCGATAATTTATTACAAGTGAATAACGCACGACACTGACCGTTTACGCAATTTATTTACTATAGCAAAAGTTACGATTACAAATTTCAAACAAAGTCATTAACACAAACAAACAAAACTGATTTCATTAATATAAAAATTAAATTTATAAACGTTTAATGATCAACACTGGAACAAACGATCCGACACCAGCTCTTTTATCTTAACAAGTTGTCACTACCAAATCTCATTTCAATCTGCCCTCTTACCAGTTACATTTTCTAGCTAGTGTCGTTTCATTCGCATGAAAGAATTGTAATTTCACACGCGTTCCTTGCCCATATAAGGCAATATTACAAAATATCCAAACCTTATTGGTTGATTCTAAGTTATTAAGTTACAAAGACTAAACATTTGAAACATAATTTATGGGAACACAAACAAATAAGTGCACGTGTACACAATCCATGGCCGCAGGCAGGGTTTATATTCGGTGCCTCCGACACGGCCATTCTGACATTTTGCACGTCCTCGGGCAATTGTAAAAAGGAAGTTGCTGCAACGTAAATAACAATGCCATTTCAATTGATACCGCTCGTCCATTCTGACGAAATAGAAAACATCAAGAAGTAGATCAAGTAACAATTTTAAGTTACATCAAACAAAAAAATCTAATTTGGCAACAGGGCGGCATTATTGCCTCATCAGGTTGTACAAACCAGGATCAACACAAAAAGCGGCACAACTCCTTATCTGGTAATACAAACCAGGATAAACACAAAGCGGCACAACTTCCTCATCTAGTTATGCAAACCAGGATCAACACAAAGCGGCACAATTGCCTTATCTGGTTAAGCAAACCAGGATGAACAAAAAAGCGACACAACTGCTTCATCTGGTTATACAAACCAGGATCAACACAAGGCGGCACAACTGCCTCATCTGGTTATACAAACCAGGATCAACACAAAGCGGCACAACTGCCTCATTTGGTTATACAAACCAGGATCAACACAAAGCGGCACGACTGCCTCATCTGGTTATACAAACCAGGATCAACACAAAGCGGCACAACTGCCTCATCTGGTTATACAAACCAGGATCAACACAAAGCGGCTGCCTCATCTGGTTATACAAACCAGGATCAACACAAAGCGGCACAACTGCCTCATCTGGTTATACAAACCAGGATCAACACAAAGCGGCTGCCTCATCTGGTTATACAAACCAGGATCAACACAAAGCGGCACAACTGCCTCATCTGGTTATACAAACCAGGATCAACACAAAGCGGCTGCCTCATCTGGTTATACAAACCAGGATCAACACAAAGCGGCACAACTGCCTCATCTGGTTATACAAACCAGGATCAACACAAAGCGGCTGCCTCATCTGGTTATACAAACCAGGATCAACACAAAGCGGCACAACTGCCTCATCTGGTTATACAAACCAGGATCAACACAAAGCGGCTGCCTCATCTGGTTATACAAACCAGGATCAACACAAAGCGGCACAACTGCCTCATCTGGTTATACAAACCAGGATCAACACAAAGCGGCTGCCTCATCTGGTTATACAAACCAGGATCAACACAAAGCGGCACAACTGCCTCATCTGGTTATACAAACCAGGATCAACACAAAGCGGCACAACTGCCTCATCTGGTTATACAAACCAGGATCAACACAAAGCGGCACAACTGCCTCATCTGGTTATACAAACCAGGATCAACACAAAGCGGCACAACTGCCTCATCTGGTTGTACAAACCAGGATCAATACAAAGCGGCACAATTGCCTCATCTGGTTATACAAACCAGGATCAACACAAAGCGGCACAACTGCCTCATCTGGTTATACAAACCAGGATCAACACAAAGCGGCAATTAACTGAACCAAGCTATTATCATCACGTTGTTGAGAAACTTTCAACCAGTCGAAATATAAGTCGTTAACCTGAATCATATAAGTTGAGTCATTTTTAGATTTGGGTGATGATAAAGTAGACACTTCTTTACTTGATGTAGCTGGATTTCGTAGAAAGAAATCAGCATGCTTCCTTCGCAATAAAGAATGTCGAAGTTAAAGGCCTGTAAAAATGACTACCAACGATCTGCTCGTGGTGTAAGGTCTTGTTTTATAAGAGATGGTTTAAGATAGTTCAATCTTGAATGACTGTAAAATAACGGCCTGAAAGATTTTGACGAAAATGCCTTGCAGCTTTGACTGCTAGAGTTTCAAGCTCATAAGAATTGTGTCGAGATTCTGAACCAGTAGTACGTTTACTAAAATACGCAACAGAATGAATTTTAGCTTCTCTTTTTTTTTTGAAAAAGTACAGCACCATAACCAACTGAGCTAGCATCTGTATGCAGTTCTATCGGTAAGTCCAGATTAAAAATAGTTGAAACGGGTCGGACGTTAGACAGGGAATTACTTTATTATTTGCCTCATCGCAGTACAGACGTTGTTTGAAGATTAACGCAATTTTTTTTTTTAACTCTTACAGAAGCAACATAATCGACTTTTTAATTTAAATTTTACTTTTGTTTACGGTAATCCAAAAACTTGCTTTAACAAAAGTTTTCACGACAATTTAAATGCGTTTTAAAAATTTAGTCATACAAAAGATGAAAAAGAAATAAATCATCCTTAATGTAAATAATTTCAATGTTTACACCGGTTTACACACAAAATAGTATGCATTGTGTAAGCAATAATTTGATTTCTAATTAAAGGTGACGGATATTTTTCTGGTAGACACTTATTGTGTTAGAATTAAACTTCCTGTGATTAACACAAAAACAGTATGAACAACCTTTCTTTTTAATTCAAAATTTGCATCTTCATTCAGGTAAATTTAAATGTTTAATCAATAAAATCAGTTCAATTAATTTTCAAATTAAAATTTTGTTTTATCAAACTTTTACTAATTATAATGTTTGGCAATGTAATAGTGACATTTTTTTTTTTTTTATCTAAGGTAGTTATGTCGTTCAAACATTTGCCACTTCATAAACGGCAATATTTTTGTTTATAAGAATGACAATCCAAATTAAATAAACAGGAAAGATCTCACCAGATTTTAACTACAGCATTCGGAAGCATGGCCTGGGTTGCCACAGGGTCACGAACCCCTATCGAGTTTCTAAGCGGCGATACACTGCGGTGTCTTCATTGAAGTTCAAGACGTCCAGCTCCTTCATTTTTAAAAGACGGTGACAATACTCGACGCTTCGATCTAGTTTGATGACCAGAAAGAAATAGCGCCGGTCGCTTAGCGAGTCTTCTTTGTAATATGGTACACGTGCCCTTAACGTAGCGGATTACAATTACGCCAAATAATAAATCACTTTTTAAAATGTGAATACATTCTGAATATTCTGTCTTGTCGAAAGCGTTGCATCAATTAATTGGGTGTTTATGGCAACATTAAAATTTCCATTTACGGTTTCAGAAAACAGTTGAATTAAAACAATTTGTTTCGGTCACGTAAGTATTCCATCCAAATCAAAAATAGTGCATCAACTTTCTGCATTTTTAAAATACGTTGGCAATTTTACATTTGTAAAATTTATCGAACTTGGTGACTTATAAGATAACTAACAATAACTGTTGTAGCAATTTTACTCTTTCTAGAGTTGCACTACAATTTTCACTTTAACTTGCACTTTTTCGTAACGGATCCTCATTATCATTTTGCAGTCCTTATCCCACTTCTGATGTCAGAGACGCCTCGAAAATAAAAGGGGGCTCCGCTGGGCGTTTGTACTGGGTTAGACTGCATCGATAATTTATTACAAGTGAATAACGCACGACACTGACCGTTTACGCAATTTATTTACTATAGCAAAAGTTACGATTACAAATTTCAAACAAAGTCATTAACACAAACAAACAAAACTGATTTCATTAATATAAAAATTAAATTTATAAACGTTTAATGATCAACACTGGAACAAACGATCCGACACCAGCTCTTTTATCTTAACAAGTTGTCACTACCAAATCTCATTTCAATCTGCCCTCTTACCAGTTACATTTTCTAGCTAGTGTCGTTTCATTCGCATGAAAGAATTGTAATTTCACACGCGTTCCTTGCCCATATAAGGCAATATTACAAAATATCCAAACCTTATTGGTTGATTCTAAGTTATTAAGTTACAAAGACTAAACATTTGAAACATAATTTATGGGAACACAAACAAATAAGTGCACGTGTACACAATCCATGGCCGCAGGCAGGGTTTATATTCGGTGCCTCCGACATATATTATTTTTTCTGCCAGCTACTTAATTCATACTTGTTTAAATATTATCTTTTTGTTAAATATCGCCTGTTTTATCTTAGATTTTCAATTGTTGAATAGACGTAGTAGTTAAGTTTGGGTATATAA
Organism: Aquatica leii; assembly: GCA_035610365.1. Lineage (NCBI taxonomy): Eukaryota > Metazoa > Arthropoda > Insecta > Coleoptera > Lampyridae > Aquatica > Aquatica leii. The sequence continues at coordinate 58,152,918 of CM069432.1, forward strand.
TTTAAGTATTTATAAACTTTGAAACAATGGTCAAATAAGATGGAATGTTCTGGATCCTAAAAAAGCAGAAATATAAAAAAATGTCCGAAAAAAGTTAGTCTAGTCAGAAGTCATAAGTATAAGCACGTGCTCGTTTAATTAATGACAACGTAGTGTAAGTAAACGTGTTGTTAAAATAAAAGTCCTCCACGGACTTAGTTTATAAAAATTCGTTATACTTGGTATCAGGTATCGCGATCTTAACGTGTAAATAAGCAAGTTATAAATGTTCCATTTCATTAATCTTTATTTTTATTAATGCGTATAATTTAGGCATTTAATAATAAAGGATCGTTCGTTACTAAAATAAGCGCATTTTTTTTGCCTATCGCCGTTTGCTGATGATAACTGCTTTACTCAAGACCATATCCAAACCAAAATAATAACAAGCAGAACCAGGAAGCGAATATATGGAAAAAACTTTAATAAGTTTATGAGCATCAACGGAGGTTTAAAGTTACAACCGAGGAGCAACAAGACCTGTTCCAAACACAAAGGAATTACACCATTGCAAATTGCGTGAGCAAAGATCTCGAGATGTCTAGAGGAGTTGCTGCAGTTTTTAAGTATATGATCAGGCTAGATAAGATACGCAAGCGGCAGTCGGCAAAATCTTAAAACTATGTGATGACAGATGCTATTTTCTATATAGTCACCAAGAAATACCCAGGTGCAAAACCGTTATAGAGAAATCTGTGGCGAGTGTTATGGAATCGCAAAAAATGAAATTCTGCAACAATAAAAAATTGGCAAGCTTGATTGCGGCTTAGATCAACTAGACTGGAGAACAGTTCAAAATGTTGGAAATTGGCTTCCGATGAAGTTTAAAGTGTTGATCTGCAGTTACCATCGGAAATCATCGGGCCCGAAAAAGTCCATGGACTACTAGTTTTATGCTCGAGATAGTCGAAATGGAAAAAATTATCGTTATCTTCACGACTTTTTCTACCGGCGCCGCATCTAGTTTTCAGTTATGAGACAAAACCGTCTTAAAAAGAAAGCAGTGAAGCGTTTTGGAAGTATTTGAAAACTTCAAGACGATGGTCGCAAAAGAAGGAATGTTGTGGATCCTAATAAGGGAGAAATATAGAATGTCCGAATCAAGTTAACCTAGTCAAAAATCGGAAGTGTAACCACGGGCACGCTTAAATAAATAAAACGTCGTGTAAGTGAACGTGTTGTTACAATAAAGAAGTGCGTGTAGATAAATAAAGTAAGAGTTACCAGCTGACGTTATAAATATCAAGTGATAGTTACATATAAATTACTTGTAAGTTGTTTTTCTTAAATATCGTTACATTTTGTTGGGTTTATTAAAATTATATATTTATTATAAGCATCATCATTTATAATAATCACGTGTAAATAGTAAGTTTAAATGCAATTAGATTAAAAATCTCTTAATTATTTTGACCTTATTATATTCAAATATAGTTGCAAATTATATATTTGACAGTTATTTAATAAATAAATTAAAAAAAAACAGGATTGTGCCTCTCACAATTACAATTTAAAAATACATAACAGAAGGCAAGAATTGCTTAAATTTCTTTATTAACTGTTATGCTTTTTCAGAGTATATAAGCTATTGTTTGCAGTTACAATTAGTTTTCACATTGCAAACAACCTAAAACTACCGTATAAAGTAAAAAATAACTGAGTGTCCTGAGATTTCATACCAGTTTTAAACTTGTAATATAATTTATACTCTAAAAATTATAATAATTTTGCTTTACTTGTTATAAGTATATAAAGATAATTATTAATTTACAAATACACAAATGATTTTATTTATTTAAAAATATCGTTTTAAGTTATTTTATTATTTATTTAATCTGTTTTCTAAAACACACCTGAAGCGTATATATCAGCAGAGTGAATTTATTAAAGCATAAAAGCATCTTGTTAGAATATGCTTCAATAAATAGCGTAAGTACCATACTTACGTCATGAGACTCTTTAGCTGAAATTATATAATAACTAAGAATATTTCAAGTTTATACGTCACTTTTTATTTCAATAATTGCGCAATAAGCAAACACCATTGTTCCAATAAAGATCTAAAGAGTAGTAAGTGTATCTTACTAGTGAATGTATACATTTACATATATATTTTAGTAAAACCCTTGATAAAGCCATAAACATAATATAAATATGTATACTATTTGTAGTAAAAATATACAAATTGTTGCAGCATGTTTGTAAAAGTGTAACATGGCAAACCTCAAATGCTCTACCAATTTAATCAAAAGTATAATTTTTGTCGATATTGATGAAAGATTAAACATTTATAATACTTTGAATTATTAGTGAGTATTAATTTTTATTGTTTATATTATTCGTTAATAGTATTTTAACAATCTACAAAATACATATATGATCATTGTTGCACACCTCTACTGACAGAAGTGTTCAATTAAATCCACGTGGCTTAATTTGTGCTTTATATTAATAAATCTAGTATTTACTATACACTATTATTAAAATTAAGTTTTGTTTATACTAATACGAACATAACCTACACTAATAGTGTTTGCAAACAAGTTTATTATGTTATCATAAGTGATTTTTAACAATTACGAAAGTTATTGGGAAGTTTTCCTCATGTAAGTTAATTAATTCTAAAAACAAATTTATTTTTATATACAAAAAGTACCCAAGTAACACATTGGTATAATAAAGGTTCAAATGTCCGTCTGATAAACGTTAATTACACGTTTGAAAACATTTGAATGTCTAATAAACGTTTATCAGCCGGACATTTGAACGTTTTTTATACCAATGTGTTGATTGAGTATTGTTTCTATAACTGTATATTTTTTGTAATAATAACATTTTAAAACTTTGATATTGAACTAAAAAGCAAAATTTATTCTCACACTAAAAATTTTACTAATGAATCAATTCAATAAGTATTTTTATTTTAAAATTTAAAAAAAATGTAAAAACTTTTTTTACAATACAATTTAAAAATATTACGTTTTTTAAATGATAGCTGATAACCTTTGTTTTGTACGTTTACTTACAAAAAGGACTTGTTTTAATCTATATGTTTATGTAATTTTGCTTTTATTTAATAATGTTAGTGCATAATTTGCAACATTTTGATTCAACTTTATATTTATTTTAAGTTCCATAAGTTTATTAAATGTGTTTTTTTTTATAATTTCTTAGTTTTGTTGGTCATAAATATTTTGTTTCGGTCGTAAAGATTTGGATTGTAACTCAATATTGCTAATGCCAAGTAAGCTCTGTTTATTTTAGCATCATTTAGATTATCCAGTTGTTTTTTTTGCTGACACCGTTGAGAACAATTTCTTTCGTAGGACTGATTAAGCGTCATACTTATTTTTGCATATTTATTTAGTTCATTTGTTCTTTAGAAAAATTTACGTTATGGTTTGAAAATCCAATAGAGGACCGATGTATTTTATAAAAAGATTTTTAATCAAACTCAGAAATAAAATGTGGTAGTACCGCTAGTCACTTTTGGGAGCTAAGTTAAGAGTACTACTTTTTGTTGTACTACTTTTTATACATTGATTTCTTTATTCACTGAGGTTTGAAACATCTGCTAGTATTTTATGTGCACAATTTGAGAATTGATTCTTTGTATATAATATTCCTACTGAGCATAAACACATTTAAATAGTTTACGTTTGATGCGTACGTTTAAAGTTGATAAAATATATTACAAAATGATCTTTTTTTTATGTTTTTATAAGTTAGGTCTTGTTTAACTACATCTATTATTACATTAAAAACACACGTTCTTGTTAATAATTGCAATCGTTTTTTTGTATATCCTTTCATTGTTTTGAGCATTTTATCCAGCTTGTAATGCTTTTGTGTAGTGTTATAATTTATAGATATTTTTCAGTTATTGTAGAGACATTTTTGTAGTGCTTATTATTTAGTATCAAAGTGTAGTGGGTTATATAATGCGTTTTAAAGCGCAAAGACAAATGCTCTAATAGATATTGCTTTTTAAACTTTAACAAAAATTGTTTAAGTTTATATTACAAACATAAGTGACATATGATAACAAAACCACATCATAGTATACATTTTATTACGCATATATAATAGTATATAAATGGCTATAGAGATGAAAACGTTGATTTTATACTTGCGTAATTCAAATAAGTTTTGAATAAACCGCGGACTAAAACCACAACGTGTAACCAAGTGTAACATTTTAAAGTAACAATTACAATACAAATGTGAAAATGCTCTGACATAAAAAAATTATTTTTAAATACAGATTTTGCAGATTAAAAGAATATTTTCAAAAAAACAGTTTCTAGATAAAAAAAAGTTGTTTTTAGAACATTATTACATATTCAGAAACAAAACTGGATTTGAATTTTTAACGTTATGGTTTTGTTATTTTTCAGTTTTAGATTCTAGATTATTATGAGTTATGTTGTTATATTAATTACATGTGACCCATTAAGAAAAAGTTTTCTGAAGGTTAACATCGGATTTGAGTAAGTCAAATTTTGATTCTCATTCGATGTCTATACGGTGCTTTTTACAAATCTTGTTTGCGAATAACTTTAGTAACTTTCACAACAATTTGTTTAACTTAAATTGTTATTGCTAATATAATTCACATTGTTAATTTAATTAATCTATAAAGACTTTATACGTCCTTCCATTTAAATTTACCATATAGATGTATTGTGAGTTGCCGATGCTTTCCGCGTTCTTATAGTCAACATTGTACTTTTAATCGAACTCAATTATTTCTTGTGTAGCTACCAAATTTGAGAGTTATTTGTTACTGATTTTAATTTTATTTGTACGTTAGTATTCTAAGATAATTAAATCGAATTTGATGTTAACGATGTGGCTTATTTTTTTGTTTCTCCAACAATACGGACTTTTTTAATGCAAGCTTTGAGCCATCTGTACTGATCTAACAGGAGCTGTATCTGCAAAACCAAAGGGCGCTAGGCCCATTAAAAAAATCTGATCATTTAGATCTCTCCCGTCTCTGATAAGAATTGTTTTAATTCTATTGCAAGCTAGCCGTGCAAGGTTTGTAAACTTTTAGAAACTTGTAGCATGTTTTTAGATATCTGAAATTTCTGACTAAAAAATATCGAGTAATAAACTGCAAGCAGCTTTTGAGCTACGGTCAAAAAAGAATTTCTTAGCATTTACTCAAAAACAACTTTTTTTATCAAAAAATTCTGTAAACAAAGAAAATTCAGTATAATTTTTGTTCTAAGCACTTATTCATATAACTACTAGTTTTTAATATTTCATTTACAGAAGTTTGCACTCAATTTAACCCCACAATTATTGTTGCTTAAATTTAAACTATAAATTAATATTTCAGTATACATTCAATAAAACCTATTATAAGAATGTCTTCCGGGCTTGGACCGTGTCATTGTTGTTGTAACCGAAGTTGCCAACGTTTCGCCCACTTTTTTAAGAAGTTTATCAAAGCGTGAGATAAATCGCAAAACTCAAACAAGCAACCGAAATCTAACTACGAACTTCTCAAAAGTTAGGTTATTAACTTGTGAAACAAGCCATAATCCAAATTCTGAAAAGATAAGAAAGAAAACGATAACTTGAAAAAGCAAACGAAAATGTAAAAAAGAACCACTACAGAGTTAGGTAATCAAATTGTGAACCAAGCCAGATTCTAAACTCCGTAGAACTTTAAGGAAGCCATTGAAATCCAGAAGTACGACAATTTTAATAGGGATAATGGAATCGATCTATCGCCAATATGAAAAAACATGTTCCGGAAAACTAATAAAAGTTTTATAAATTTTGTGAAAAGTGTAAATATGGAACGCGGTTCAAAACCTGAAAATAATTATTTGTTGGAAAGGATCAAATCTTGTACCACAGTTTTTGAATGTTTTCATAGACATTGTAATTCAAGAAAGAAGAAAGAAATTAGCTACTCTGTCAACGTATTGTCTAAGGCCATGTTTGTAACTTCTTCAATTATCTCTTTCAATACACTTACATTCTAAGTATGGCTCAAGGCATCTAGATCTACTACATTCACTGTCCATCTGCACTTCAAACAATGAAGCAATATTGTACTTAAATGCAGCAAATAACAATTTTCAACCAAAAATAATAGGATATGCTTTGATACAATTCATTTATGACAATGCTGACGTAAACACTCGAACGATAGACGGACATCGAACAATTCATACACTTAATGGAAACAAATGTGTGCGCCAGTTTTTCAAACGTTTAACTCGAAATTCAGCGTTAACAGTTGGTTATACGAAATAGAGAAATATATGTCTACACTTACCTATATTTTATAATTTTTCACTATAAAACAATTAAAAAAATTGTTATGATTTTAAGAAGACGTTTTAATGTACAATCATAGACAATTATAATAAAAAAACAACAAACAAAAATGCAACAAAAACAGCAATCGTCAAGATTATAAATTACGAGTTGTATGAAAGCCAACGTTTTTTATGTAGGTAACTTCGGATAAAACCCTTGAGAAACGTCTATAAGTTGAATAAAAGAAAATAAAATTCTCTGATATAAATCATTTGAACTGTATTCAGAATAAAATAATCGGAAATTATTTGAAGTAGAAAAAATATCAAATTTACTGAAATTTTATTTATGCAGTTTTTTTTAATAAAAAAAAGATTTTGTTTTTAGTTTAAATTTAAATGGTAATTCAGAAGCATAATAAGACAAAAATTAATATGTGCTGACTGGATTCTTTCACAAGATTTAGTATAAACAATAAGAAATTTAACATGCTGAATTTTATATACAAGAATAAATAAGAATTAAATTAGAAAAAATTATATATTAACAAAAGTTAAAGATTTTATAGCATATAATTTATTAATTAATTTATAAATTAATAATCCAATCAATATTTGAGTTTATAATTAAATGTTGATGTAGATTTAGCGTTTTTAGGTATTATTTAGTTGAAAACTTTTAAAGAACATTAGATTAAAAACTTAAAAAAGAGCAACAAAATATAAAATTATTTAATTTTTTGTAATGATTATGATTTTTTATGTACAGTTTAACATCTGCATTGTGCAGTTTCAATAAATAGTAAACCTACCAAAAACTTAATTATGAAATTAGGAAATTATGATTTGAAATCAACACACATCAGATATGTATTGGTTAATAAATAAATAAAATGACCAAATAACTTTTTAATATAAAAACTTTACAAAGAATGTAATCGTATAATTTTTATAGTAATTTCAATGAATTTATTAAGAATTCACACAATTTAGATTAAAGTTTCTAAATTAAATAGAAACATTGTATTATTAGAAATGTATAAGTTATATTATAGTTGTTAATGCAGAGATTATTATTTTAAATATGCATTAAGTAAATACCAAACGCAGCGTAAGTCAAGTACACGTTTTAGTATCACGTTATTGATTACGTTTGGTCAGAACTACGGCGCATTATAGAACCCATAAATATAAAATTGGGCGTATACACATAAACATGAACATAAACAAAAATCGACATTTTTGCAATCATAATACGTCCTTTTTATATACACTTTAATATTTTTTATTTAATCGTGCTTTTTTTAATTAATTAAATGTCAATTTTATTAATTCGCTTACATGCATGTAATGATAATAAAACCAATTCTATTTGAGTGCACTAATGTATTTTTAAATAATTTTTATAATGTGAAACTAAAATGTATAAATGTAATTTTATTTTGATGAAATTTGTATATCAAGTATAGTTGTTAGTATTATTAACATAAAAAATGTCAGTTTTTGAAACGAATAAGACTAAGAAGATAAAAACTTTGCAAACTCAATTAACAAAATAATTTAAGATTATGTTATATTTGAAAATAAAAACTAAGTATTTATTAAAAAATTGGTGTAAAATATTATTTATGCAAAGAATGATAAAATAATATATAGTCACGTCTACAAAATAGATAACAACATACGTATCTAAAAAAGTTTACCAAACAATTTGCCTAAATAATAATTAATCAAACGAACAATTTACTAAAACAACTTTTTAAAAATGTTTACATATTTAAAAATTGTAAAAGTTAAAATGATTTTTTTCTACTTTGCTTTATCCATTTTTTAAATGTTATTTTTAAGTAACTTTAAATGAGCCAGTAATAAAATATTTTTTAATGTTTTTACAAAGCTTTCACATTAATTTTAAACATTTTATTTTACAATAATCACGCTACATTTTTGAATTTTTTTAGTGATCTTCATATTGCTATTTATAAAAGAAGTCAAACTTTATCTCAAAATTGAAAATTCAAAATAAAAAAATATTAAATTGAAATATAAAATAGAATTTAGAGAAATTATAAAAACTAAAAAAAAATTTTTTAAACAATTATGAAGAAAACAAAAAAAAACATTAAAAAAATTTGGATGGCAGAGCATAAGCAACTATATATTATAGATGTAAACAACTATAAAAGCGGAGAACATTGAAAGTTAATTTTACAACCGCGTAATTCAAAATAGTTTTGAATAAAACTGCAGACTAAAATCATAACGTAAAAAAATTGGGTGTAAAACAATTACGCAAATGCCACTAGAGTGAAATACTAGACTAGACGGTCGTTTTTGAGGCAGTAGGAAACACTTTAATGTATTTCCACAATTGCATCGACAAATCTTTAGCTAAATATTTATTTGCAATGGGAATAGTTTAAATTAATTTAATATCAATAAGACGAAAAGTTATGTCGGATTGCAATTCGAAGTAGTAAGGTGAAATATTTTGCTTTATACACATAACGGTTTATTTTAAACAGAAAGAAAGGAGTGTGGACAGTTCAGGACACCAATTTCTCCAGTTTCAAATGTACAATATTGTTTCGAATAGTTGGTACGTATTTATATTATAATTTGAAGTTTTTATTTGTATAATTTTTAGATAACCACTTGCAGTTGGCAGCAGAAGTTATTAAAAAAATTATTACACAGCAGAAAAAGGTAATCTACGGAATAAATTTAAGATCAATTAAAAAACTTGCAAGGTATGTATATCCTTTTTTTGAATTCAAATTCTATCAAAATTGCATTAAACTATAAACCTAATTAGAAACAATTGTCTTAAATTTGCTTACGCTAATAAGATGAACTCATTGAATAATTATTCTATATTTTCTGATACAAAATGTGTATTTTTTCATATTTTTTATGTGTAAATATATGATTTTGCATAAATAAATTGTATTTTAAATTAATAGTTCTTTTACTTATGAAAATAAAAACATAAATAATTGTAAGTATCAGTTTTTCTAGAAATTTGTATTAATGGGTATCAAGTTACATAAATAAATCCATTCTAAAATTGTAGATCTCGGTGGTAGTAATAGATTGTAACCGTTTTTTAACAGGTGGCGTTGCATATTTCCTTTATTATCTTTCAACGTTCTCCGCCTTCACAGTTATTTAAAATTTAGTAATGAAACCAAATACTTGAATTTTTACGATTTTAAATTAGCTTAACAGCAGAAATATCTTAAGTAATAACACAATAATAATGAATAAAAACTAATTTGGAAAAAAAATATTAAGATCAACAACATTAATCATGATTTAAGTTGTAATTTTAATTACGTTTTCAATTTCTAAACAATTTTTAATACAAGTATATGTAAAACTTCAGAACTTTTTGTAGAGTTAAATGAACGATTAGAATTGAATAGTATATATAATCATTTTTGTACTACAAAAAAACTTTTGACAGTTGAAAACTGTACCACATCTGTTTTATTAACGGTATGGTTTACATAATAACAACGCAACTGCGTTGGTGTTTGCATTGCTATCAAATAAAATAAAAAAGACGTATTCATGTTAGATACAATAACAAACAATTTTGAATCTGCAATACTTAGTGCAATCACGCACAAGAATGAAAGTATTATTTGACAAATTCAATGGTCTTAAACAAAGATACAAAAACAATGCCAATTTTGTTCTAAACTTTGTTTATTACAGGTAAATGCATGTTTACGTAAAAAATGTAATCGGAATCGTTGTATGAACATTTATTGCCTCCAAAAACACAGCGTGTTCTGGTTTTTTGATATTTATTAACAAAAAATTGTTTGTATATAATTGCATATCATCTACATACATATGTATTATAAAATAAAAACTGTTATTAACAAACAAAACATTAAAACTACCGGAAGACAAGTCGATAAAAACACTAGTGGTGGCTGGTCGATAAGGGCTCTAAAGCGCGAGACCTCTAAACGTTCATTAAAACAAAAAAACAATTCAAATTAATATAACGTATTTATAGGATATTGGTATATCATCTGCTTTTTATTACTCTAAAACACTAAGAGCCGGTTTCTCAATCGTAGTTTAAACTTTGATTAACTTAAACTCAGGTTAAATTAAAAATACTGTCATATCATTGGTTAGTGGCTTTAAGCTAACCAATAATATGACAGGATTTTTAAATTAACTGTAGGTTAGTTATTCTGGAGTTTAATGCTTGATTATGAAACCGGGCCTAATTTAATAAGATATTGGTTCAAAGCAACGTAAATTAAATTGGTATTTCTTTATGCTCGCAGAGTATTGTAACATGACGTCGCGCCTCTCACTACAAAATTTTCATATGTAGGTTTAAAGCGCAAAAAGGCTCGCGCTATGATAGCCTGCAGTTCAGAACTGATTGATCGGTAGAACGTAAACGACGTGTTCTAAGTAAAACGGTATATTTATCATACGTAATTTTAAAAAAATGCAAAAAATAGGGTAAAACCTATTTCGTAAAACGTTCGTTAGAAGAAGAAGAAAATATTTTGCGACGAATTAAAAACCGCTTGTTTTTGATTGCAGTTACTTGAAAAAAGTAGGTATATGGATGTGATACGATAAATGCCTTGTTTTGTTTCCCATGATTATTTTTTATTCTAATGGAGTTAATAAAACTTTAAAACATTTTGGTAGTTACCTACATAATGTCGTAATGATATCTGAAAACGTTCACATTACTTACAAGCATTTTAAAAAACGTAACCCACTTTAAACCCGACCTCATAAGCCATCACTAAAAAACACAACTACAAAAAAAGAATGAACAATAATAAACAAGAGATTAAAGATTATAATAAGACAAATATTGACATTAACGATAAATGAAGAAACATAAAGCATGTTATTTGAGAACCGAGTAAAAAATATTTAAAATCTGATAAGATAGAGAAGAAATGAATGGATCACAGATGAAATAACACAACTAGTGGAGTGCGAACTCTTGTTTCTTCAAACCGAACTTGAACTGAACCGTTGACTGAACAACGACTGAACATTGTTTGAGGATATTTGTACAAACTTAAATACTGAAAAATCCAAAAACTTATCTTTAATTAATAATAAAAAATACAATACTACACGTTAATATTTGAACATTACATACATATATTTTTTGTAAAATACTCATGCACAAATCTAGTGTTGCAAGAAAACGTTTTTATTCTGTGCGGTTTGCTTTCAATAAAAAATTCTGAAAACGGTTTTACGGTTCTTTTTCTACATCTAGAGCATTGTATAAAATGCTTATAGACAAAAAGATATGGATATACCCCGTATTTTATAAAATTACTTATATTTTCTGTAAATATTTCTTATGAAAATGATTAAGCTATAATAATAATAATCCTATCAAGTAAGAAAATGATAAATAATCACACTCTCAAAGATAAGACACTTTAGTTTTTCATAATCCAAGGCGGCGGTGTATCACTAACACGTGCCGTATCAGTTTTCAGTATATCAATTTTTTTTTAAAAACTAAATATATGACGGTCGATTGTTTTATATTGTACTGTAATTTATTGGTAAATGTAAGCAGTTTACAATAATAATCGTATTTAGATATATACGTAGGAAGTATACCCGCTTATACAACAAAATACAGCACTGATTACCAGTGTTTGTTGCTCTATTGCTTTATAAATTGTGCTCTAGTTAATTTGGCGCAAAGCTTGAACTAAAGTTCGAAAATAATTTTCGACCCGAATTCGAACTTCGAGCTCGATTCGGTTCGGTTTCAAAATTTTGAAAGGTTTACACATTCCTAAATAGAACTGATGCAAGATAGAAGAAAATTTATGAGGATTCAATACCACGTGATTTTTTTTGCCTTACGTTTCCATTCTGTATTTCCTTAACATATTGATCTGACAACATTGCAACAAACATATAGTGTAAAAAAAATAAAACCTCAACAAGTGTTGTAATGACCAGTGCTACCAATACAAACTAAGCATATAATCAATTTCTCGGTATGATTTAAACAATTTTGCAGTTTTACAGGCACGGGAAAAATGTAATATTTTAATTTATGAACGACTAAAAGTAAGAATTTTGCAAGAGTCACAATAATATGTTACTTCAGCAATTAGCAATTTCTTTTGTTAAACTATTTGACTGTAGAAAATGTTATTAACCACTTTTCCATTATTATTACGATAATTGAGATTTCAGTGTATTCTTTTTGATAACAAATAAATTTAAAACATCGGATGCTTTTTTATACATTGAATACTTTTTTATTGAAATCCATCAACTGAACCAGCGAGAGCCATATTTGTGCATTATGTTATGAATAGAAAAACGCAAGAAAAATTGCAACGAAAATAACTAATATAAGTTGTATAGGTCTGATTACACAATTTTTCACGCATAAAATTTTTAACCACAAGATGTAACGGATTACACGAAAATCGTGTAACTACACGCAGATTGGCAGCACTGGTAATGACAAACATTATAAAAAAAATTTGTTGCTATAATTGAGATAACTTTTCAAGTAGGTGGAACACAGTTTTCAGCGTCATCAGATGAGAAGCATGTGGATATAATCAGCTAATTTACTCGACGAGCACATTGGTTAAGACTGTTTTGACATATGAGCTCAGTCCACGTTTAGTTATCAGTGCAAAAATGCATCTGATTATAAATCCTGTAGTGGACAATTAATTCAAAATGCTGATGGCTTGATTTTAAATGTAAACAACAGTGCGGTAGAAACTTACAACTCATTCCTTTGTAAATTTCTAGGTGATAAACAACATTTTCATTTATTTTCTAATATTTATACATACATTGTTAACCTCGATGTCTTTCAGGACCTAAAATTCGATCTTATTAGGGAATCTACCTTGTTATAAATTTATAATTTTTAAAATATAACATTAAAAAAGAAAATAAAAAAATAGCTCCTGTATGACTAATGATTTTAAGCTACAATTTAAGAGAAAAAATAATGGAAAGTTTTACAAACTATGGGAAAAAATGTTAAGAGGGGACTCCACAGCACGAATTCCTCGAGATGGAGCCACTGGTGAAATCAAATGTGATTTTAAATCATCTTTTTTAGCCTTATAACGCAAAATTTTCATAAAAACTAAAGCTTACTTTAAAGACTGTTTTTAGCTTTTGGGGCTAACACTGTTTTTATAGAAATAGTAGTTAGAATAAGACCACAATAAATTATTAAATATTAAAAATTTTGAATTTTTTTTTTACTTTACGTAATTCAAAATTGTACCATCCCCTGCCAAATTTAGCGGTTTGTAACATATTTCAAGCTACAATACTAATGTTGCTTATTAACGCTTAAAATCAAAATAAACTAGTTAAATTCATTGCAGAGCGAACCTAGCGGTATATTTGTAGAAGTAAAGCTGTATAAAAGTTCAACTACTTCTCGAAGGGAGCGCTGTAAATTAGATGTACGTATCTATATTTTATTTAATTTTTACTGCATCAACTTCCGCTCTTTAGTGATAAACAATGTATTATTGAGATAGTATTACTATGTATTATGTTTCATTTGTTTGTAGAAGTGTAGATATATGAGAAATAATTCGAATTTTAATTTACGGCCTACAAACTAGTAATGACATTAAAATTAAAGTTCAGCATTACCAAAATACTTTTAAGAAAATATAAACAAGTTTTTTAAACATTGCAGCCTCTTCAAAAACCGATCGCAATCACAATCGTGGATCATAAAAAATTGTCAAAAACATCGATTGCCTATATAAAATAACTATCGTAAACATCGATCGCTTATAAAGTAACAATAGCGGTTGTGGAAAAAAGCAATGCTCATTGCTCTTAGTCATAAGAATTAAAACAAACTAGCGCGAAATGACCTTAGGAGCGACACACAGATGTTCATTAGTAAGAATAGTAGAAAAGAAATCATATTTTCTGGCTATTTTAAAAACGGATTACTTCTCTTATTTACAAAAAGTAATATGGTTTTACCTAAAATATTTACTTTTACTTTAATGAAATGTATAATAAGGTAATTCCTTTTTAGTACGTTTAGTACTGCCAATATCGTAGAACTTTCTTTTTAAAAGCCAGTGAGCATTAAAAATTCTTGTGAGCGTGTACTGTATTCTTACATAATTTATAATCAAAGTCATGTGTCATATCGTATTTTACTACTATGCATAAAATAAACAGGTGGTAGTAGTAACATTCCGGTGTAATCAAAAACAATTTTTAGTTGTTATGTAAGTTGATCCTCAAAACATTTGTGACCGTGTACTGTATGCTTACGTAATTTATAAACGATTTGCTAACGATAGAAGTAAGATTTAGGCAATAGAAACAAATTTTTTATTTGTTGTTTTTAAACGTAGTGCGGTAATTATGTAATGAAAGTTTATGATACCAATAGTATATATAGGCGTTATACATTTCCAAATTTAAATATTTTGGCAGGGTGGCAAAATTCTTGAAAAAAAGATACAAAGAAATTTTGTAGAACATTTTACAAGAAAATTTAAAATTTGTAAGACTCAATTATGGTGCCGAGCGATCAAATCAAAATAATTTGAAAATTAACATAGTTTTTATTTATTTTTTAATTTCAATCCTTTAGTATAGGTAAATATAACGGTCGTTGCCGATGGGGCGTGATCGAAACGGTCCTATAAGATAAAGTATGATACTTCTTCTAGTATGGCATGCATTGGTGGTGCCAACACTGGTAAATTATTATTTGTCACCGTTAGGAACAAGTATTGCCCTTTGTGTGAAAGGGCAAAACTAAGAAATACATATTACAATGGACGAACACAAATATTACAAAAACTGATCAAGAACATCTAGGGCAATGGAATCTAACATTATATTAGAGGGTTTTAAGCGTAGTGTGGAATTGCACGGCTTAAAGTACACTCAACCTGTTGAAGACGGGGATAGTAGTGTCTACAAAAACTTGTGTGCGAATAAACCATACGGGAATAACATTTTAATTAAAAAAGTTGAATGCAAGAATCATCTTTCCAATTCTACAATTGCAAAAACGATTTCTGCTCCTGGCACACAGCCTTAAGAATGTTTGCTGTAATAAAAATCCCTTGATAAAAAACATTTAGCTTACTTACTGATAAAACTATCGCAAAAATGATAGTCGTGCGATAACGAACATTCTCGAGAGAATAATCGCAATTATTCCCACCACTAAACTTTTATAATTTTTGCGCCACCTGGCTTTCAATAGTGTAACTTTGTTATTTGTAAAAAATTGCAGCTTTTACACATTTTATAATACTTTTTGTTGCGCTATCTGGCTCACAGTAGTAT
Organism: Aquatica leii; assembly: GCA_035610365.1. Lineage (NCBI taxonomy): Eukaryota > Metazoa > Arthropoda > Insecta > Coleoptera > Lampyridae > Aquatica > Aquatica leii. Next base: position 58,168,589 of record CM069432.1, read on the forward strand.
AACTTTTTAGTTTTAATAACTTCACCGTTAAAGCAGCACCTACTAGAGATTACACTCTAAGTGTAAATATGGCCGACGAGACCCCGCTCTTAAAAACGAAATGATTGACTTGTGAAAACCACCTTAAATCCTTTATCTAGGTAAATGTATAGAATATTAACATAATTCTTTTTTAAGGTAAATGTATGGAATGGTCTTAGTTTTATGAAATTTTAGTCAATAAATGCAATAAAATGCACGTCTTTTACAAAAAATGTAGTTTGTTCGAAAAACAAAGAAAAATGCTAAATGTATTTTACCCGTTTTTAATTATTACATTATGTAGTATTTAAATTGGACTACCAAACAAATATTTAGAATTCTTTCAGAATCTCGTAAACTGTCGCACTGTAATTAGTTTATATCAAAACGTTGCTATCAACCGTCTTACAAACATTCGGTGTAACTTTTTTTCCATACTATCATTGCTTTTGTCGTTACATTTGTAATTAACAAGTCTTTGTTAAATAATTATTTTTATTTAATATATGACTATCTGATTGTTTTTAAATTATTAAACTTTTTTGTTGACGTGTTTATCTTTTAAATGAACTAACGTTTTTGAGATTTACTTAGACTTGTCAAATTTTCAATTTTTAGTTTATTAATACTACATAATGAAACGCCTCTAACACCTTCATCGGTAATTAATAACAAAGCAATTGGCTCCATGTATGTACGTTACATGTTTCGGTAAAACTTTTAAAATATTTATGTTATAATTTTAATACAGCATATTATGTCTAATTATATGTAACCATGAAAAGAATCAGTTATTTAAAATCATGTGGTCTATAAAATGAAAGCATAATCACCACAAATCTAGCTATTTTTAATGAAATACAATAGTTTACTAGAACTTGACGCAAGTTAGTTTGAAGTTTGAAAACACACGAACACTAAAGAAGCTGTGGCAATAACGTTGTCAACGAAAGTAATCGTCTAGTCACAGCATTATAACAATCACAACTATTTCAACGCGTTGTTGCCAGATCGTATTAGTTATCACTTTTACGCAAAAACTAAGACATTTGTCTTCACTAAATGTGTTTATTTTATATTAAAGAATGCCGCAACCTATGTAAAATGTATGTATAAGCTTGATGACACCGCAAAACAAAAGTTACATAACTAAATAAAATAATAGCTTCTATATAAAGATAAAGAAAACTAAGTTCATGATCATTACAATTTTAGATTTTCCAATGTACTTTATTGTATTATCAATTTAATATAAAACAGTTACATAATATAATACGTTACATTTATAAAACCAAAAAAATTATTAATATTAATAAGCAATATTAGAAACTTACGAAACCAATACTAACAAACAGAAAAATAACATCTTTATTATTATGTAGCGTCCATAGTACTAGTTACTATAGTCATTTCTAATCAACTTATAAGAAAAAAACATTATTATCAGTTTAACTTTATTATTTGTTTTTTTATTATTACAATATAAAGAAAACAAATATAATTAATTACTTAATTTGACTTATTTTCTTTAGTAAACATAAAATTAAAATTTTTATGTAAAAAACTGCGTTTGGTTTCAAGTATTTAGAAATCCGTTGCTTCCAGATGTTTTCAGTTTCTATTATATTTCTATTAGTGCTTACTATTTTAAACCGTTAAAATTGTAATTCCACTACGATTACGACAAATAAAAAAGAAATGATCACGATATTTTACGATTTCCGACAGATTTTACGATTTATGTTGTCGGCTTAGCGATATGTAGGTTAACTCTACTGCTGCATTTAACGAGTTTGGTCAACCGTCCTTTAAATCAACAAACTAAAGGGTTAATTGCTTTAGAAAATATTTGCTCAAAATATTGTTTGTTAAACAAACGCTGTAATTATGACATGCATTTATAATACAGTCGAATGAAACGATTTTCATTTTTGCGTTAAATGTTTCATTAAAATATATTCAATGTAACTACAAAAACTCGACAACAGTTCTTAAAAAAACATGAAAAACGACTTCAGTATTGTTTGTATAATACAATAACGCAGTTAATAATTATTATAATTCGAATTATGCGATTTGTTGGTAATGGATTTTGACGAACCATTTATTCTGCAACATTTATTGAAATAGTAGTACTCTCGCTTCTGTTTAACCTAAAACGTTTTTATTCAAAACGACAACGTTTAATATTCGGATTGTAACAATGTTATGGTTTTAATGTCATGTGAAATTAGTATTTTATTTGCAAATTGCATCAAATTTGCCAATTTGCAAATCAAGATTAATAATACTATCAGTATCAAACAAAGCAACAGTATTAACATTGTCAAACGTTTATATTTAATTTTTAAATTAAAAATACCTTTAAAATTTTTACATGTAACTAATGTTTTGTTCTTTATTGTAATTCTATAAAACTAAAAATATTTTAAATTAAAACAAAAAATAAACTTGCGCTTACTAAACACAATTAAAATTTCTTAATTTCAATAAAAAATATTCCTGTGATGGTGGTAGCGTTTTCATCATGTCCACGTTAATATTTGAAATTCTTTTTGTGCTTGGTGAGTAAACACTAGTGGTAGAGAAATATCGATAGTCGACACTGTCGATAGTTATCGAGTTTGAGAGCATTTTTATAATTTTATTAAGAAATTAAATATAATTTGAATTAGAAGTTAACTACAGAGTTCATTTATTTTGATTAAGAAATAAGACGTCAACGTTTCTGGTTTGAACTTTTGTCTAAAGTAATTTGACCCAATTTATTGAAAATTCTTTCAGATGGAATCGAAGATGTAGTTACACATATAAACCTTTTATCACATTTTTGTAGTGCGCCAAAGGTAGCAAAAAACCAACCTTCGGTATGTTAAGTTTTTATAATGACCAAATCGCGCAAGCTTTACTCTAATACGTATTTTATTATAAACTTTTAAGAAAATTTTCTTCTAGTTTTTTCTAGAGAAATCTAATTGCATATCTTGAAACTTATAGAAACAGGACTCACAGTAGTAAATTGTTTGACATAAACTAGATATCGTAGCATTTTAGGATTTGTTTTTTCAGAACGTTGCGTCGTTGGAATGCATAAATTAAAAATGTTTATTCAGCATACATTGTAAATGTACCACCTGCAAAACTATATATAAGAGATTTAATTGTTTGGACCACAGCTGAAAGTTCATAGTCATAAGTGCTATAGAAAACCTGAAATTTGCTAAGTTTCCTTGAAAAGAAACCTAACAACTCGAATTTATTTTCTCAAAGTTGCTGAAAAAAAAACAAAAAACACATGCAAATTGAATATTCGTTGCTGTGTTACATTAGAATGAAAAAAAAGCCGATAGAAATTAACAACACATAAGAATCATCTAAACTTTTCCATCGATTCTTGAGTAAACCTTTACTCTTTTAAAGACCTATAAGTAAGATTAATCATGTAAACCGTTGATGTATAATTAGATGATAATGCTGAATCAAGTCTGGAAATGTTGGTAAACGCGTACTTTTAATATCAATTAGTAAATAGTACTAAATCATAAAATCAGCTCTTATAATTGAGTATTGCACATCTGCAATTATAAAAGACCGATGCAATTTACGACGTTAACCTAAATTTAAGTTAGCTGATTGTTTGCTAAAGGTTATAATAGAATATTAATTGCGGCATATAAAATGCAAATATATTTAATTTACTCAATTCAGAGGTTACTTCAAACTTTTTTAGGCCTAGAGCCCTTACAAATTTAAATTAGTATGGCGGAACCCCAGTATATTTTCTAAGTAATTAATTAACTAAATGAAATTGTTAATTTTAGGAAAATAGTAAGTACATTTATGTAAAATTAATAAAAACAATTTTGTTAGTAATTATTGAGATTTATTTGTGCAATTTTTTTTAATGTTCGGTGTTTTAGAAGATAGTTAGAGCTTTATATCAAGTTCTGTATCTAAGCGATTTCGATACTTTGTTTTAGTAGTCACGTATACAGAAAACCCAGTTTTGCAAAGGTATATGTACTCACAAATGGAAGAAGAACAGAAACAGCAATTCTTGTTAGATCTGGATACTCTTGTTTAAAGCTGCACCAACATTCTGTCAGTGGTCGGTTTTCAAATGCTGCTTTTAGTGTAGAGTCTTAAATTATATTTATAAATTTGCTACTCCTGCGATAAAAAAATAGGTTTTTCTCTGACAGCAAAAGAATAGTTTTTCAGAGTATTACTTCATTCATTTGGTAAGTACTGTGTCACAAAACTAAATAAGTGTGTAAAATGCTCAATAATCTTATTTGAAAGTTTTTCAGGTAGCTCAACTGTTTCCAACTCTTCACTAAATTCTTTTAATCGTAGAAAGTCTTTACTTTTTAGGCTACTAGTAAAAATGTATGCAGGCTACTCATATCATGACACAACATCTTAAGTAATCGAGACTTTACACAGTTTATTATATTTACTGATTCGCCACGAAAAGAAAATAGTAAATTTTTGATAGCTAATGCTTGGCAGTGAATTACACAGTGACTACTGCTACAATGTTTAGAAATCAGTTTGGTTCTTGCAAAAACGCTTGCAGTTTTCCCACTATCGTTGCAATCGATGCAATAGTTCCTTAGTGATCCATTTTTGCAAAAATAGTTGTTAACAACAATGAACACTTCATTTCCTGTGGTATTACTTTCTGACGGTTTACAAATGAGCCTTAGTGCTTTACGGAGCACACTTTAAAAAACGCGGTTTCAGACTATCTGTCGGTAACAGTTTAGAAAGATTAATAGAATCCACCGCATACAGGTTCAGATTTTTATAGAGTGTTGAGGTTAATAGATGTGCTAGAAAATTGAATTAAAATTCCAACACATTTGGGTCTAATACCGTGTGTGATTTTACCTTACATTTGAAAAACACACTTAAAAGATTCTAAAGGCCAAAATAAAGTGCTTCGGTCGTGAGTCAGAGAGGGGCAATTGCACTCATTGCCCCTTCCATTAGATTCGCGCCTGTCTCCATAGCGCAAATAACTGTAATACTTAAAACACTTTTGCATAAGTAATTTTAATAAACCGTTTAAAATTTGATACTTGAAACAAAAAATGTTTCAAATTATGTAAACATTACAATAACATTATGCTAACATAGTTTTATTCTAAATACAATATAATTTATTAAAAAAAGCTGTATTACAATTTGAAATAAAGAATGTTAGATTATTTAAATAAGAAATGCACGTCAAAATTTTTGGTTTAATTATACATAGTAAAACATATAACTTAATATTGTAGAAAATTGTATTGATATTTTGTTAACAAATTATATACAGTGTGTCAATTTGAAAATTTTGGATTGAGTATATATTTACAAAAAAAAATAATATCAAAAATTACAAAAACCCGTTTTGACAATACGGAGGGGAAACCAAATTAACATGATTAGTGCTACAACCCCACCTACCCTTTTACCCCGGTCACCCCAAATTCAAAAATGTAAATTACAACTCCCCACTTATGATACACCGTTAAAAAGTCTTTAAAAATGTTATTCAGAAATACAAAAAAGGCGATGTTCGATTTTACAGTTTTGAAATAATTAGCAAATCTGAAGTTTGGAAAGATGGTGTTAACCTTTAAAATTACACGATTTGTGATAGATTTTTTTTATTTTTGGGATAGTTATCACAGGTTGTATCTCATAGAATATCTAGCGCAAAACTTTTGCGAATATTAGATGTGATACTTTTGTACAAGACGATCAGTTTCATTATCTCAATAACGACAATCAGGAGAAGCAGATAAAAACTTTGTTTTATAAAATGTATTTGTTCAAGCTTTTCACTCATTATTTACACGTCAGTATTTATTGTTACGTTAAAGTGTGCTTATACGAACTGGTTTTATGAAAATAAATTGTAAAAATAGTATACCGGTTGAAATAATTTAGAAAATTGATGTGTTTTACGTACGGCTAGTGCGTTCAATGCATCTGGATAAAACTGTCAACTATGTTTACGTGCAATTTTTTTGTGCAATCACTGGTTCTGTAGCAAAAATCAATGTAAACCAGCCAAGAATGGATGAAGGGGGTTGCAGATTGAAATTTTGGGTCAAGTCGCCATGTGTCTAACAAAAATCGCTTGGAAAAATTTTAGAATTAACAGGAGTGTCACATCAAATCAATCGTTTATAAGACAAACCAAGCAGATCTACAAGACTTACAGCAATGAATTATTGACGTTCGTCGTTCAATCACGCATGAATCATTCCAAAAAGTAAAACAAAAAGTTGAATTTTTAAGTGTATTTTTAAAGCGTTAACAGCTTCTCTTGAAACTTTATGATTTGCTAATTATTTCAAAACTTTCACTTTGATATTTCTAAATAACATTTTTAGAACCTTTTCATGTGGGGAATTGCAATTTACATTGTTGAAGTTGAGGTGGACGGGGGTAAAAGAGTAGGTAGAGAAGTGCCACTAACCATGTCACATTTGTTCCTTCTCCGTATTGTCGAAACTGGTTTTTATAATTTTTGATATTATTTTTTGTTGTAAATATATTGACAATCTAAAGTTCTCAAATTGACACACTATATTTACCTTTGTATTTTTTTTTATGACCATGATTTATTATAGTACCGTAAAACAAAGAGTCTTTTTGAAATAAATTTAATAATCTTTAGTTGTTTTTGGTTATACTAGTTTCTTTGCATCAAAGTTGTAAATATCACGCACGTATAAAATTCTAGTGCGGCGGCAAAAAATAAAAATACAAACTATTAAATTTTATATTATCCTCGCCAGAACTGTCTGAAACTAGCTATCCAATTTGTTTATATTGTCTTCTCATATATATCAGTGAAGTAAATAAGGATGGTGAACATTCGCAGTGCATTTGACGAAATCGACATACGGTATTGAATGTAGTAGAAAGAGTAAACCCATAAACACGAAATCAATTTCTTTTATATTTATGTGAATTGAATTCTTATTTGACTAATGTAGTACCAGTGTACATAACCTCAAAACTCGTGTTGTTTGTAATAGAACCTACATAACCTGCAAACTAACTGTGACAAAAGTAACGTACCAAACACCTGTTACATTTCAAGGATACTGTTATCATTACGATAATAAAATTAAGATTCTCTAATTTTTACAAAATAAATCAACACAAATAAGTAATTGCATTTTGGAATTATACGAGTTTTGTTTAAATGTTTACTTGAAACTGAAAACTAAAATACCAACTTTAAGTGCTGCCATCTCGGGGTATCTTTTCTAATCAGAATTTAATTCATTATTACGGAAATATTTGACTCATGTTTTTCATATTACACCATATGATTGTAAGTGATGACGTAGGGGTAAACACTCCTGGCGAGGATAATAAAAGTTGTCACCACAAAAGCACGTTACTATTAATTATTATTTTATTAATAGAGTTAATATACCATTTTGTCGTATCAAAATAAATTTTTATAAATAGAATAAACTTTATAATTAAAGTTTTTTGTCTGATAGAAAAATGTTTTACTTCTAACTTAGTAAGTAAAAGAAATACTAAAGTTGTTGCAAATAAAATTAAACTTAATAGAAGGAGTGAATTTCCAAATAGCACATATTGTGTTTAACTCTTTTGCAGTTTTTTATATTTCTCGTGCAATGTCAAATTTGAATTCAGCAACTGAACTTCTCCAAAAATCAAAAAGTTGTAATGTAATAGTGTATTTCTATATTAAATAAAACCGTTCACATCGAAGGTTCTATTTCATGTAGAAATACATCATATCATAATAAAAATAATAATAAAATAGTATGTTAAAAATTCAAAGTAATTATACTAATACATGCTAATACCTAATATTAATTATAAAGATACGTACCCGACAGTAACATCAAAGATATTGCTACCGACAGAAGATGAAACGGCCATGTCGCCGAAGCCCTTTCGAGCTACAATTACGGAGGTGATGAGATCCGGGATGGAAGTTCCGGCCGCTAAGAATGTCAGTCCCATAACCTCGGGAGGGATGCGTACTGTTTTACCCACTATATTGGCCCACCATACCATAAGGTACGAATAAGCGGCTATCCACAATATACTACCCAAAAACGTAATGGGAAAGAACTTCTTACCTATAAAATACACAATAATTATTTTTTCTAGTATAACACTGACGTCAAAGCATATATGTATTTTTTTTAAATAAAAACAATACACATTTAAAACAAATTGTAAATTAATTATGTTATGATTTAAAAAAATATATATTTTAGAAACTTATTACAAAAACATTTTTTATTTTGCACTAATAATAAATTAAATTAATATATAATAATGCAGTTCGAAGTAAAACCGTGTCGTTAAAACTTATATATGTTAAGTAATAAATTCCAACGTTTTATGTTAATGGTTGTAGTTAAGAAAGTATTTTATTTATACAAAGTTTACGTATTCTTTAAATTTTAAGTATGTGGTTTTGGCCATGACATTAAAAAAAAATCAATATCGTTTTCATTACGGTGTTATAAAAAATGTGAGTCATCTACTTTTAGATTTGTATGCTTGACCGTTAGAAAACTAATGTACAATTATCTTATTCTAAAAAATATATTTTAAGTTCATTAATTAATAAAATTCCTTAATTTAATGTAAAATTAATAAAATAAATTTAGTTTATTAATTGATATAAGAAAAAATATATACATTCTACCCAGTTTTTATTTATACTGCTGAATACATAAATATACAAAAAAAAACAAAGAAAGCGACGCTATTTTGAGATCAACAATTTTGTAAAAAGACTCACAATATAGATGTAGTCAGCTTAAGAAAACAATGTAAAAAATCTAAATTTAATTTATGTGGTACGTATGGGATTCACTGAGCATGACCAAAAAAATGGTAACTAGAGAGAAAATTGTTTAACAAACTGCAAGATTTTCTATCTATATATAGTCGAAGGCGGAAAATAACGCATAAAAAAACATAACATTAATTGTATTAACGTTTTATTTACGTTTATATACATCTTCCAAAAAACGGAACCCAGTGAAGCTTTTATCATAGCTACTCTAAAACAAATACTTAAACGAGCTAAAAAATACAATTATGGATTGTGATTCGCTTAAACTTTGTTGGCAATACTGGATTACTCTCTCTTTTATTTATTTAAACTGAAAAGTTCGCAAATGCTTAAATCCTCAGTGAAACTTTTAATTTAGAAAATCGGTGAACATTCGCATGTTTGATACTAGAAATCAAATGAAATTGCAATGTTTGAGTGTCAAAGAATTGCTAAGGTAATAGGGAGTATTTCTAGTTTGTGGTAAAGAATAACTTAGTTTGTTCTTGTAGTATTTTACTACCGGCACGCGTTAAGTAAATGGGGATGTCAAATTTATAATATCTTTCAGGATCAATAATTTAATTTAATTAGAATATAATATTAAAAGTTTAGCGCACATTGCAATATTTGAATTCAAATGTAACTTACGCAGCTTATTTGTGGCACTACACACTAGCTTTTAAGAGATGTGTTGGGATAGATCGATCGATCGATCGTATGTAGGACAACCAGGTATACGCATACTATCACAATTAGTAAACGCTATTTTTATGCCATTATCTTACAATTTAATTAGATCAATGTAACTGTGCTACCGTAATTACTTTTTCGTATGGTGTTGCATACTCCAATAAATTAATTCCCGGTAACATAAAGCAGGATGAACTATGTTGTTAACTAACGTCGTTGTTAAATAAATTGTAGGTATTGGTTTGACAACGTCGTTAACAAAACAATTGATTTTGTACCTATGACGACATTTAACAACATGACATTGTTAACTTTGACAATGTAGTTAAGTACGTTTAACTACATTGTCAAAGTTAACAATGCTTTATGCAACTGCGTCTAAGACAACTAAAGTTAATTTTTGTGTGATACTATTCAGGAATAGTAGTTGGTTCTATATTGTTATTAAAATACATTTACTCATTGCTTGATTAGTAGTGTTCGATTCGTTTACCTTAAGTGTTGTTAGATAAAAATTGCCTTAGGCGCCCCCTCGAATTGGTTTCTTCTTGTTCTAGCATCTTTTTAACAAATTATAAACAGCATATAAAAATCCGACTAGATTCTATTAGTTACTTGTTCTACCTATCACACGCCAAAATTTTGAGCTGCTGGTGCTGTCGTTGATGTGAATTAAGTTATCGGTAATTGAATGCACTTCAGCCAAGTGCAATTTATGTTTTACCGTAACAAGTTAATAAATATTTCTTTTAAATGCTTTGTTGAATTTGTTTTTATAAGTTTACAGTAAAACTAAACTAAACTCATTTTTTAATTATAATCGTTTTTTACATTAAAGAGACTTAAAAATTTTGCGGCCCTATAGACATAAGCGTAAACAAATGACTGCTTATTCTGGTATAAATTTTATACTAAATTTCTATTTTCTATTCTCTTTTTAAATTTCTTCAACGTGTTTGACATCTTTTTTTATTTTTTTTGTAAGAACATATTCATATACTATTTTTTGTAATTTTTTAATAACCAGTGTTTTTATATTATTTTACTAGTACAATTGTTTGTTATGTAAATATTTTGATAGAGGTTGCGTACTGTATAAATTTTGTCCAGAAACGCCCTTTTTACATAGAGAACATTAACTTTTATTTTTACGACACAATTTATTTTTTTCGTATTATCTTACCGACTAGGGTAATCGACATGTGTATGCCTTTTGGAATGGTACTTGTACATTGTACATTGGTTACTAACACCAATTTCTAGATATAATTTTGGTTCGAGTTGTTCAAGTACTTGTACGATAGACGATTAAACTTAGAGACAGACCTGGAATATGCATAGTGAAAGTCATTTGGAAGCTTGACGCTTCAGGTTTATAAAACTTATTAATTGGCTTACGACCGATCGATTGATCATCACATATCTAATTATTTTTTTACACTTTTAGCAATTTCAGAATACATAGCGGGTATCCTATTAGCTAATAGCAGATATCTGGACAAACGTGATAAATTTATCGTAAGTGCGTTGTGCTTCTGATTGCAAAATCACTGGATTCGCATCGATTCAAGTTTTTATTCTTTGCTCACCTATTAATTTATACTTTTATATTGTAATACAATAAATATATGTACGAAGAGTTGTCCAACCTAAAGACAATATTGTCTGCGATACTTATTGAGAAACTTTTAATTGATAGTATTTGCGTAGTTCTATATTGTTTTATAACTTCTCTTTTCGTCGAAATAAATATATACGTAAACTTATTTGAATTACGCGGGTATAAAATCAACTTTTAACGTTTCCACCGGGATAGCCATTTATATGCTAGTATTCATACAAAGTAAATTTATACTATGAGATCGCTCTGCTATCGTATTTCACTCATGTTGATTACATCAATTGTCAATATATATCTACTTGACTGTCAATGAATTTGTGTACAGTACAGTAGAGTGTTCTTCCACTGCTGAAGAGCCCCAAAAAGGGAAAACGGCCGTCTAGTAGTTCATTTCGGTAGCATTTTTACATTTGCATTGGCATTGTTACCTTACATAGTTTATACGTTGATTTTGGTCCGCGGTTTATTCAAAACTTATTCGAATTACGCGGGTATAAAATCAACTTTTAACTTTTCCACTTCTTTAGCCATTTACATTAACGTAATATGTCCTTTTCTAACATTATTTATTACAGTATATTCTACTACCGTTTGTTGTTTAATTGTTTTATTTCAAACTCTACTATGCAGCGTTAACTCATAAAATATTTTCTAATAATTATCATAGCTTTATTATTATTAACATACTATTTTTTTAATTTATCGTTTAGACTTTTAACTCATATATTAGCACACTTTCTTCTAACAATCTAAACATATCAGTACATATTTTCATTTTGCTAATATATAAAATTAAATTTAATATAAACGTAATCGCACGTCTGTTTCCTAAGTTATTCAAATACATTTTATAGTATACCTTCATCATTTAGCTGTCTAGAATTATATCTTTTACTTTGCATCAAATAATATAATATAAATATTTAATATATATGTCCAAATAAGGTTTTATTTTACTTTACATCTCTTAATTTACTGTTTTAAAACTAAATTTGAAGAAAACTTTTTCTTAGATTTTTAAAAATAGGAGTGAATTTCAAATTGTCCTTATAGAATTATTTCACTGCGTTTATGGATCTGAAGAAAATCTCGGAAAAATTTAGGTGCAACTTATTTAAATACATAAGTTTTTGGATTATTTGTTTTAAACAAAAGAAATTATCTATACAAGATCGCATAAATCTAAAACAGCTTTGTTCTTTTATATATTTAATTTAAGTATCAATTTAGTATTTAAATACTTTGCTCTACGGGTTTCCGCTGTAACGCTTAAACATATAATTTGTGCACTTGGTTTGATTTTCTTTTTTGTAGTGTAAATTAATATGTGTTATTTTCTAATTTTTATCACGGTCTAAAAACTGTTTAGAGCGTATTTAAACTGTTCCACGTAAATACTTCTAGATGCAGACAACTTTCATGTTATATACCTCTTAGAACGTTCTCTTTCTCTAAAATTAAGATATTTTAAGTTTCTTGACTAACATTTTCAATTTTAGGTTTATTGTCAATAGGTTTGTGTAATAGATTTTTCAATCGTTTTTTCTAGTTTAACCAATTGTCATCTAAATGGAGTGGAGTTATTTTTTCTTGTCTATAATTGTTTTTTTTTATTGTTTCGTCAGTAGTTTTGTTTAGTTTTTGCTTTAATTAAAAACCGGATTAACAAAAATACATTTTTAGAGTGTACATTAAATCTTAATTTGTACAAGAAAAACAGTGTAATCGTTAGGTTTGTAGCTTTAAACATAAACATTTTTTTTAAATTTATATATGTATTTGATTTAGGTTGTTTGTAAATACAGTTGTTTTAAACAAATGATGGTTTTTAAGCCAAAAATGGGTCTTTTTTGTACTCTAACGTCTATTATTTTTGTATATGTACATATTCTGCAATACAATATTACTTACTAATTCTTTACTATGTGTTCCAATTACTAAATTGTTTTTTTTAAAATATTTTCTCATTATTATGTTTAATAATAATAAAGAATTATCTCTATTTTTTTAAGTTCTTAGAAACCCAATATTTTTTGTTCTTAAACTTTGAATATTTCAACATACAATCAAATATTGATCTGTTTATTGTTCAATATTGGAATAAAAAACTATCTTTTTGTATACATATTGTATGTAGTTATTTTACAAAGCAAATGAAAAAAAACTTTTAGTTGAAAGTACTATAGAAAACATAATATTGTAATAAATGGTTCTTATTACATTATGGTTTATGATTGTATTACGTCATATTTGAAAGTATACTTTGATGTAGATTGTATTATCCATTTAGTTTTACACACAAAATGGAATTTGAATTATAATTGTAAATAATTAAAGTTATGCTTTTCCCATATATTTTATTCATTTATTATTTGCGGCTACATGTTTCAACCGTTTCATTCATCATCAGGCATCTAAAATTATACTATACTGGTCGAGACATGTAGTCGCAAATAATGAATGAATAAAGTATATGGGAAAAACGTAAATTTAATTATTTACAATTATACTTTGATGTGTTTATTTAAATAACTTTAGAGTAAAAGCATAACTAGAAATCTCATTAAAATTTTGAACTTCATGCTATGTTTTATCTTTAAAAATCTTGATTCATTGTAATAAGCACAAAATTGTTAGATTGTTACTTGTACAGGCTTTATATTTATTCTGTTAAAATGTAGTTTAATAAAACCTATAATTGTTTTTGTTTTACACGCATTTTGTTTTCAGACATAATTAAAACTAATTTGTAAAAATGGACCTTTCTAGAAAATCATCATTAATGAAATAAACCCTGTGATCAAAAACGACATTTTTCTTTAAATGAATGAAGCGCCAGGTTAACATATAGCCTTGCTTACGCTATGCACCTTGACCTTTTAAAGAGAATAAGGTATCACTCATAAAAATCGGTCGAGTGGTTTAGGAGAAGAGCCAATTTTATATATGTAGATAGACAGATTTAAATGAATTCTCATTAAATAGTTAATTAAGCATTACAGAAAAATTATTCTTATTCAATATATTTGTAAAATTCCGTTTACTTTTCTTTTGATTAAAACTATTGAGTTTGAGTAAATTTCCAGAAAGTAATAAAAGTTTTGCGTGAAACATTACATATTTTTCAAACGTAACAGCATAAGCAACTCACGCGACTGGAATTATATGAGTCATTAACTTCTAACGTGGATTACAAACGACGATTAGCTGAGCTTAATTTGCTTTTTTCCTATTGATTTGTCAATATTTTATTACAAACTTCTTGCAATTTTAACAAAAACTTTAATTACGTTTAATTTAAAGATAAAAATATAATAAAGCTAAGATAAAAATTATAATAAATAATTATTTATATGGTTTTTATTTTATTCTCTAACAAAAATTGAAAATGTTAAAAGTTTTAAAATACTTACGATAATTTGATAGGCAAAATGCGTGTTATTATACTAATACTAAAATAGGTCATGGTAACACTGTACTTTTAAAAGTGTCTCCCTGATTCTATTGTTATAGTTTATATTTACAAATAAATTACTATCTAGACTATCTTTAATTTGATATCACAACTATATGTGTTAGCATATGCACAAAAATTGATAGGGCTAAAAACAATTGATAATAAGTATTTGAATTGGCAATGACATTAAAAACTCTTTTGAATCACTGTTACATAAATAAAAATAAAGTACAATATTTTCAAATAAACTGCATTGCGATAAATCTTATATTAAATATTTTCAATAACTTGCAGGTTTACAAGCATAATACTATGAAGGTGCTACCTTATTTTTTCTGTTAAATAGTGAGCACAGCTTTTAAAAGTATTTTGCATAAATGTAGTAGATTTATGTACGTACAACGATAAACAATAAACAACAAATAAAATAACAAAAAAATTACTTCAATTGATAATTATTTTTTCTAAACAAAAACATTGCTAAATAAAAATAAAATAAAATAAACGTACGTTCCACTGTTCACAAAATTTCAATCAGAAGCTACGTCAGTTACACTATTAACCGAATGCAAATTTGCAATAGTCGATACAATTAGTAAAGGATTTTAGCAACATCGTAGATTCCATTCCAGTAACAAAAACAATTGACAAAGATAAAAAATCAGTTTTATTTTACTCAAAAAACAGAAAACATAGTAAATACTTTTGAGACACTCTATAACAAAAAATATAATATATTTAAAAGCATTGTTGGAAATTATTTTAAGAACAAATAAATTAGACAATTTATCTCTTTGTTATGCTGTAATTTTTCTCAAAAATGTAAAACTGTTTTTATAAAGTACAATAGCATGTACCAAATTTAATTAAAAAATAGCAGAACATGTTTAAAACACAAATTAAGTAGATTACTCAAATATAAAAATTTATCAAGGAAATACGTGACAACAAAATTTAAATAAAATTCAATAAGTTTCTACTAAAAAAAAAATAGAGAGAAATAAAACACTATTTATTAAGTTACAATTTTGATAATAAAAAGTACGTACATATAATTTATTTTTAGTTTACTTCTGATTTTCTAAAATCTAAAATCGCAAAATACTTTAAAAATGTGATATTTACCAGTTTATTTTTGGAAAAAAAATTACTTACAAAACACAAAAACTTAAATAAATAATCTAAGCAACATAATCGAATCTTAGTCTACAGATGACAAATAAACTGTAATTATATTGTTAATTTAGAATGCAAATTACTACAAAAACAAAAATTTAGTACCATAACGTAAGTTGACGGAGAAAACTAGTTTAAGTAATTTCAAAATCAAAATATAAAAGCAATTTGAGAGTATCCTCCAAACTACCACAGAAAAGGGTCCAGAATAAAATACCGAATGTCCAAAACGCCGACTCGATATTTCGTCCAAAACGGCGACTCCTATTTCGCCGACCACGTCTCAAACGCCGAACTGCGTCGCGTATATGACCACACTTATAAGATTGGTCCAAAACACCGACTAGTCGGCGTTTTGGGCAGATCCCACAATACCACAATACCGACAGCATAGTTTTTTGATTTGTTTATTAAAATAATTTTTTGTGCTATAAATTACTGTTATAACAACAACAAAAAACGTAAAAGAATTAATTGTATATAAAATTTTTAAAAATTGCATTTAAACTAGGAAAATTGTAGTATAAAAAAAGAATAAAAATGAAAGAAATTGGCATATAGTATAGATAAAAAATATAAAAGATTTAAGTAAACATAAAAAAGAGTAAAACATATGATACTTGTTTTAAAATAGTACAAATGGGTACGTAATTATTTACTATAATTATTCTGATTGTAATTTATCATTTTATAATATGTCTATAAGTTGTCTTTCGTAAAATTATAAATATTTGATCACTTGGTACATATAATGAAAAGGAAAGTTCCACATCGATATTGAGAAATTACTTTAATTTTTCCATGCCTTCCATGTTAACTTAAAAAAAATGTTTTTTATTGGCAGTTTATTGTGAGTGTCTAATAAGTAGTTCACAGCACATTATATTCTTATTAGTTACATATAAATTTCACCGTTAGTATACGTTTTCATCCGCTTATTTAGTTATGTTAGTAATCTTAATTAGTGCAAGACGTCTCAAAACTATAAAGTATAGAGGTAACATGTTTTATTCGTAAGTTATCTCAGCACATCACGGATTTACAGATATAATGTGATTACACGCATCACAGGCTTAACAAAACATTTACATAAGGTGAATATGATATTCATCACAGAAAATCAGGAAAAACTCAAAACTTAAATAACGTCTAAATCTAGGATTTACTTGTAATTTAAATTTTTTTACTAAATGGCAATGTAATTTGCATTATTGTTGAAAATGACTGAAAATTGCATTCCTGTAAAGCGCTTCATCAGAGAGTCAGAGCGCAATCGAAGAACTCAAACAAGCAACCGAAATCTAACTAAGAATCTCTCCAGAGTTAGGTAATCAACTTGTGAACCAAACCAGATTCTTAGCTCTAAAAAGGGTAAGAAAGAAAACGATACAGGAGCTTAAAACTGTTATCACGCTTAAAGTTATTAGGGTGTTTGATGATTTCCGCAGACTTAAAAATATGTTTTTTCCTTATACAACGATAATAATTTGAAATACGTGTAATGACAGAATGACTGGTTTTACCAATGTAAACTAAACCACACGAACAAAGAATTTAGTATACACCTTGAGATAAAAGTGTAGGAAGTTTGCTCTTAGAGGAAGGAAGAATCTGAGAGATTTTGTCTGTAGTTTTTTTTTAATTACGATACTACCCAACAACATATATACATTTTAATTTGTTGTTGTTTAAATAATAATTGCATTTGCAAACCAAATACAAAGGAAAGATTATCGTACGAACTGCATCTGTTGTCGATACATCTTTTGAATTTAACTTTCTTTACAAACGAAGTATGGTTTCATTTAAGTGTATATGTAAAAAATAAAAATTATTGTAATTGGAAAACCATAATTCTACATACTTAAGTGGAAACTACAATTACAACCTTTGGTTGGTGTATGTACTGCAATGTTAAAGAGAAGGATAATCGGTCTAATATTTTCTTACAATACTATTAAAGGAAAACGTCTTGGTATTTCAAGTCAATGAATTGCAATTTAGTTACTTTCAGCAAGATAATACAATCATTCATATAACTCAAGTTACAATTGGATTTACTCGATTATTTTACAATAAAAATGTTATAAATCAAAGGTTATATTTTTCACAATCTTCAGATGTTATGCCATTAGGTTTTTACCCACACAGATCTTACATTATATATGTTAAGTACTATTAATTAATATCTTTCACCCCCCACCAATGTACGTAAAGGTAGGGAAGTAGCGAGGGTAGTTGTTAAGTCGCAGACGTTGTATGCGAGAGTAATGTAAGAATCGTTGTAAGGTGTAGGTAAAAAATAAACAATTATAAATATTCATGACTGATCATTCACCAATCAACAAATTAATACATGGTCCTTCGAGCCGGATTTTAAAACAAAGTGAATCAAAAAGTAGCGATCTTAATTGATCCACGGGAGTGATCAGTTTAATCAAAATCAACACAATAAGCGAGCAGTAGAAGATCCACAGAGAGCGATTGAAAACTGGTCCACAACAGCAAATTATCCAAACCACCAACAACGATCAATAGAAAATCTATCCAACACATCAAATCCAGCCTGCATCAGAAATCAATAAAAACGAGCATTAGCATCTGTAACAGTAAGTGGCTTATCATATCCTATCTTTACTACTAACTCTTAAATTAGATATTGTGTGTAACTCTTCGCATTTTTTAATAACGTCGATTCAATTAACGGAACTAATTTCAAAACGAGGTATCTTAAAGGCTCAATTAACTAGATTTGATACATTTATTCAAAATTTTCAAGCGGAAGGAAATATTAACACGGTAAAGGTTAGGCTTAACAGAATAGACAAAGTTTATGACGAGTTTTTAAATATTCAGGAAAGTATTGAGTTGTTAGACCCAAAAAACGAGTCAAACGACACCGAACGTAACGATTTCGAGGATAAATATTTTGATCTAAATGCGTTAGCTACAACGTTAATTGAAGACGCGGATAAGAAAGATAATCACGTTAAACAACCAAATAAGCAGGGTCCAAATATACCATTACCTACTATTAAAGTGCCTGGTTTCAATGGTTCATACTCAGGTTGGTTAAGTTTTTATGATGCGTTTACTTCTTTAATTCATAACAATCCTAATTTAACAAATCTTGAAAAATTTCATTATCTAAAGTTATCGGTAACGGGCGAAGCAAGTCGCGCAATTGAATCGTTAAAATTAGCAAACGACAATTATAATGCAGCATGGAATCTTTTAAAAGAAAGATTTGAAAACAAAAGACTAATTATTCAAGAGCACATATACTCTATCTTAAACGCGCCTACGGTTATAAAGGCCTCACATTCATCTTTAAGACAATTGTACGATACTTTAAGAAATAATCTCGAATCATTAAAAGTTTTAAATCTACCGGTTCAGCATTGGGACGCTATCCTAATCCCGATAATAACGTCGAAGTTTGACTATGGTACGAAGAGGGAATGGGAACTAAAATTAACTAACGAACAGCCTAGCATAAACGAACTATTTGAGTTTTTTAATAAAAAATGTCAGTTATTAGAATCGGTTGAATTAGCTAATCAAGTAAACAAAGTACAGCCTTACGTTAAAAATAATTTTTCTATGAATAAAACTAGAACTCTTGTGTCAACAGTATCAACCAAATGTGTTATTTGTAAAGAAAATCATTTAGTTTACCACTGTCAAAAATTTGCAGATATGCAGGTAGACGAACGATACAACAAAGTCAAACGTTTAAATTTATGTTTTAATTGTCTGCGGGACAACCACCAAACTCAAAATTGTCGAGCGATAAGATGCCGTCAATGTAACAGAGCGCATCATACTTTATTACACCGTAATCCTAACGTAGAGTCAAGTAATTCAAATTTAGGTGCACAAAGTGAAAATCAATCTTTTATAACTAATCACGTTATGTCAAATGAGATTAATACGGTAGAACCAATTCAAAGTAACTGGGTAACAAATTTTTCATCGAATACAGGTGCAGTATCGCAAGTTTTGTTATCAACGGTTATGGTAGAAGTAAAAAACATTCATGGAAAATTGATAAAATGTAAAGGATTATTAGATTTAGGATCACAAACAAATCTTTGTACAGCTTCATTAGTGCAAAAATTGGGTATCCCTTTAAAGCAAATCGATATGCCAATTACGGGAATTACTCAAACTAGTTTGTTAATTAAAAATAGTGCCCACCTAACATTTAAATCACTTATTAATGACTCAAATTATTCAATTAATTGTTTAATAGTTGATAGAATTACAGATAAGTTACCTCAAATAACATTTCCTTTAGATCAAATAGAATTACCATCGTATATTCAATTAGCAGATTCCAGTTTTAATGTATCTTCAAAAATTGATCTATTGTTAGGTGCAGATGTTTTTTGGAGAATTTTAAGAAATAATAACATAAAAATTAATGGAACTCAAACATATTTACAAGAAACCGCATTAGGGTGGATTGTAGGTGGTAGACTTAGTATAACTCATCTAAATTCTTTAAACAGGGTTTGTCATTTAAGCTTAGAAGATTTAAATGCAAGAATTTCAAAATTCTTTGAAAACGAAAATCCCGAATACAATGCTAAAGACGGCAAAGCGGATTTATCTATAGAACAATTTTACAGAAACACGTGCAAACGGTTACCTAACGGAAAATACGCAGTAAAATTACCATTTAAGCAATTAGACATTAGCATAGGTAATTCCAAAGAAATAGCGCTCAAACGATTTTACAATTTGGAGAAAAGATTGAATAAAAATCCTCAGCTATTATTACAATACCAAAATTTTATGCATGAATATTTAGCTTTAGGGCATATGGGATTAATAGCAAATACTGAAATATTAGGCACAAACACTTTTTATTTACCTCACCATCCTATATTTAACGAAAATAGTGAAACAACAAAAACACGCGTAGTTTTCGATGCTAGCTGTAAATCAGATAATAACGTTAGTCTTAATGATACTCTTTTGATTGGTCCAAACTTGCAACAAAGGTTAGTTAATATCCTATTAAAATTTAGAACTCATAAATATGTATTAAACGCCGACATAACAAAAATGTATCGGCAAATATACGTTCAGGAACCAGATTCCAATTATCAACTAATACTTTGGAGAAATCGCGATACAGAAAACATTCAAACTTATCGATTAAAAACAATCACTTACGGTACAGCATGTGCGTCATTTTTAGCAATAAGGACACTACAACAATTAGCTTATGATGAAAGACATAATTTTCCATTAGCTTACCCAATAATAATAAATGACTTTTATATGGACGACCTGCTTACGGGAGCAGATTCTATAAACGAAGCAATTAATATAAGAAATCAAGTAACCGCGGCATTACAAAGTGGAGGTTTTGTATTGCGTAAATGGACATCAAACTCAATACAGTTGTTACCAGAATCCAATCACGTTGAACATCTTATTAAACTAGATAAAGATTCAGTATCAAAAACACTCGGACTTTTTTGGGATAGTAAGAATGATAGATTAATTTATTCAATAAGTAATATAGTTAAGCATAGGTATGTAACTAAAAGATTAATATTATCCGTAACTGCTAAAATATATGACCCGCTAGGATTAATTGGTCCTATAATTACTACAGCAAAGATTATCTTGCAACAATTATGGTCTCTTCAAGTACAATGGGACGAACGTGTACCAGATAGCGTAGAAAAAACCTGGTTAGCGTTTTTAGATAAGCTTAAATATGTAAATTATATAGAAATTCCTAGGTATCTTTTTTCAGAAAATAAGTTAGAATCAGTCGAGTTGCACGGATTTTGTGATGCATCGATTAAAGCGTACGGCGCGTGTGTTTATATACGAAGTATAGATTGCGTAGGAACTTGTTACGTACGTTTATTATGCTCCAAATCTAGAGTAGCTCCTTTAAAAACAATTACTTTGCCGCGCCTAGAATTGTGCGGAGCGGTACTATTAGCGGACGTCATGAAACAAACAGAATCTAATTTAAATATTAAAGTAAGTAAAATGCATTTTTGGACAGATTCAACAATAGTTTTATCATGGATAGCTACAGACCCCAATAAATGGAAAACATTTGTATCAAACCGCGTATCCCAAATTCAAGCAAATTCGAATGTTAATGCATGGGCGCATGTTAGTTCGGGCGAGAATCACGCGGATTTAATATCTAGAGGAATATCGACGGATAAGTTAAAGGAATCAACTCTTTGGTGGCAAGGACCTGAATGGTTATCAGGTAAATCAGAAACATGGCCGCAACAAACAAACATAAAATTTAATCTGGACACGCTACCAAGCGAATTCAAAAAACAAACAATCACCGTCACTGTTATTAATAATAATAACGCCATTTATAGCAATTTTAATAAATATTCGTCGTTTTCAAAACTAATTAGAATTGCGTACGTTCTTAGATTTATAAATAGATGTAGAGATAAAAATGCAAAAAAATTAAATCACTTGACCACAAACGAATTAAATAGCGCACATAATCTAATTATAAGGTTAGTTCAAATAAATGAATTTCGATTAGAATATGATCAATTAATAAAAAATAAAAATTTAACCAACCAGAGTAAATTACTTGCATTGAACCCTTTTATGGATTCAAATAATTTGATAAGAGTAGGAGGTAGATTAAAAAATTCTAGTTATAGTTTCGACAAAAAATATCCATTAATACTCCCAAAGAAACACCACATAACTAATGCAATTATACGCCAGGAACATATTCAAAATTTACATGCAGGACATCAAGCAACGTTAGCAATAATTAGACAAAAATATTGGGTAATATCAGGAGCTAATGCCGTTAAAAGAATATTGCACAAATGTGTTCCCTGTTTTAAAATCAATCCTAAAACCGACAACCCAATTATGGGAAACTTACCGGCTGTTAGATTAGAGCAAAATCGACCATTTTTGAAATGTGGTGTAGATTTTGGGGGACCTATTCCAATAAAACCTGCAATTAGATCAAAAGTCCGTAGTAAAGCTTATATTGCGGTGTTCGTTTGCTTCTCAACCAAGGCAGTTCATTTAGAGCTGGTAACGGATTTAACAACAGACGCGTTCTTAAATTGTTTAAATAGATTTATGGCACGTAGAGGCCAAGTAGCAGAAATTTATTCTGATAATGCCAAAACCTTTTGCGGAGCTCAACGCGAATTAAAAGAAATTAAAAATTTTATCTCAACTAACGGTTTCAAAGACTTTATAGTTGATAAGCTAAATATCAAAAATATTAGTTGGAACTTTATACCACCTCGTGCTCCAAACTTTGGAGGCATCTGGGAAGCGCAAATTAAAAGAATTAAATATCACTTAAAAAGAGTAGTAGGAGAGACAGTGTTGACCTACGAGGAGTTGCACACTATATTAACTTTAATAGAAGCCTGTATTAACTCCCGACCACTCTGTCCCTTAAGTAATGATCCCAATGACTTAGATCCTCTAACACCCGGCCATTTCCTTATTGGTGAGCCGCTAACAGCATCTGTACCACCGAATTTTATAAACTCTAAGATGACTAGTTTGTCTCGATGGCAACACATGGAAAAAATTCGGCAGCATTTTTGGAAGCGTTGGAGCAGCGAATATGTCACGCAACTGCAGCAACGATTAAAATGGAAGACAAATTCAAGGCAAACTTTAAACTTAGGAGAGCTAGTGATTATTAAGGAAGATAATTTACCTCCATTGCAGTGGAAAGTGGGCAGAATTGTGTGTAGTCATGCGGGAAATGATGGTGTAGTGCGAGTAGTGTCTGTAAAAACGGGTAACGGAGTAATTAAACGTCCTCTGAACAAATTATGTGTGTTACCGGTAGAAGAAGATGTGAATTTGTAATGTTAAAAAAAAAAACGTTAGTGATATAATAACTAAAATGATTACATGTAAATTATAGTAATCCATTATAAATTAATATTTTGAACCTAAAGGTGTCAAGGGGGCCGGCATGTTAAGTACTATTAATTAATATCTTTCACCCCCCACCAATGTAGGGAAGTAGCGAGGGTAGTTGTTAAGTCGCAGACGTTGTATGCGAGAGTAATGTAAGAATCGTTGTAAGGTGTAGGTAAAAAATAAACAATTATAAATATTCATGACTGATCATTCACCAATCAACAAATTAATACAATATAAGAATCGCTGTGTACAATTTAAGACTTAGAACATGAAATTACTGCTTCTGTTTTAGATATTGAAGTTGATAAGCTAATGTTTTCCAAAGATTAAAAATAAGCTAACACATCTATCGAAGCTGAGTCTAAATTTTAAGTAAACGTTATTAACTATTCTTATTTCAAATAAATTGACATTGTTGTTAATGTGTTACTAATTTTAATTAATTATTTGACCTTAAATTAAAAGTTACAAATCAGATTTCTTATTTAGTAATTTTTGTTTTACTTTATACCAATTTACGTAATTTTGGTTGCCTAACATATATGTCACGCAAGAAAACTTTTTTTTTAATTGCAGCGTAGTCTCTGTATTGTTATGAAAGCTCGTTTTAGAAAATGGGTGATGAAACTTAATAACCGAGACTGCATTTTTCAATGAAAAACATATCTGTTACACGGTTGTCAAACAATGTTTGCCTCACGTCGCCATATTGAAAATCTTTTGACAAGTCGTTAAACTGCTTAATTAAAACGCAGAATAAAATCCGTAACTGTACGTTTTGAAATTTAAGGTTAAAATATCTAGAAACTATTACTTTCATAGTTTTTTAAATTAATGAGTTACTATAATTATTGTGAAAAAACATCTAAACAGTTCAAATAATCTGGAAACAGTTTTTATTGATGGCAATAAAATTATTGCAAAAAAACATTAATTTTGCACTATTTAAAGGTATAAAAATAGTGGGGGAAACCTATTTTAGCTGAATAAAACATAAGTTACTAAATACATGTTAAAACTTTATATTTTAAATTATTTCAATTAACAAATTGTTTTTTAATGTTTTATTATTCTGTTTAAAATATCAATTTCTTCTTTACTCAACAAGTTACAATGTTAAATTTTGTTAAATAGATAACTGTAAAAATACGGTTAAAAAACTATTATTGGACATTAAAGAGAAATGTTCCTCAATCCAGATTCAGTAGAAAATCATTAAAATCTACATTTTGATTTAGATGAAGATGATTTTTAAAATTTTGTATTATTTTACTCGATAGATAGATATAGATTTGTTGTTTATTATTATTTTATTTTTATTAACATTTTACATTAATTGCAGAAATTACAAAAATACTTGTTTTGAAATTTTTTTTGATTTTTGCATTGTTTGTCATTTATTCTAGTATTTCGACTAGCGTACGTAACATTACGGACATTAAAACATCTGTAAATACGTTATTTTTTAGGTATTGTCTAGTGTAATAGTAAATTAACTTCTCATATCTGATAACATTATTAGGTAAATGCTTTATTCACGGTGTCAACAAATTTTAGAAGAGTATTTAATGCAAGAAATCCGTAACATACGATTTATTTTGCTAAAAATTTTGAGATTTGGAAATGTTTGAATATAATTTTTATTTAGTCATTTTTGCTTATATTTATGCTCTAATTTTATTTTATAATATAACAACCTGATAATTAGATACACTCTGTATAGTATTATATATTTTGCAAGTAAAAAAAAATAATTGGCGGGCTACGTAGATTTCTAAAATAAAAACTTTTACACAAATCACATATAAAACAAAAAAAATTAAATTGTATTTATTAACAGTAACACAACGTAGGTTAATAAATTGTAGAATACAATAACTAATTATTCTTAAAAATAAATAAGTAAAATTGAAAAAAAAATTAAGATAAAAAAACAGTTTAGCATTTTTAGAAACCTGTCTAAAAAAATGTAATTGTTTACGTTATATATGTGTATTTCATGAAACTGTTATTTATTGAGCAGTCATTATTTACACCATTCAGAATAACAAAATATTTAAAAATACTGAGCATAGTACAAATTATCTGAATGTAACAACACTTTTTGAAGATTTTTAAAAAGTTTGTTATAGGCGTTTGTTATTTCTAAAGTATTAGATCTTAAACTGTTTTTACTATGTCAATTTGCTAGCTGTTAATGTTTAAAATGCTATAGAAAAACGTTACTACTGTGTCTACGGCCACCATGTTTTTGCTTATTAAAATATGTAGATTAATGAATTTTTAGCAAATTAAAAAATCATACGATTCAACTATTATCCATTAGAAAGAGTAATAAACACGTATGCAAAAAGAAATTGAAGTTTGTACTGCTGTTTTAATCACTTTATTAGAACTCAATAATCCGTTGATTGTAAAAGAAACTAAAAAATAAACTTAAATTAGTAGATTCAAGTTTTTATCAATCTGTGTTTGTGTTTAGTTCAAAATAAACTTAACTGTACATTGTTACAATAGTTTTCAACATTTTTTTTGTTTTGGTAAAGTTTTTTAATAGAAAGTAATGTTACGAATATTAAATCTGTTATGAAACTCATATTTACTTTTTTTATTAGAACGTCAAAAATTGATATACAATGTTACTGTGTGTATTGCAGTAAAACTTTGAAAGTACAACAACTAATACAACTTTCAACTAATAAAACGACCAAATAATAATTTAAAATTTAGATTTCATTTAAAACTTGTATTAACGTATATACTATAACATGCTGATGCACATTTTATTTATTTAATGAAACATAAAAGTTAATGCATGGTTATAAACCATTTCAAAGAAAATTTTAAGTAAAACCCCACTGTTCGTTAACTAAAGAATATTGTCGTATAAATTCGTTCGGCGTTTTAATTAAACTAAATTAAATTTTGAGATGTATAATTGATTAAATTAAACTATAGATTACCAATACAATTTTTTATTTACGCAATGTTTGTTTATTCTTGTCTATTAAACAAATAAAATCATTAAAACATTGTTTGTTTTTTAATTTTTTATTTTTAATAAATACAATTTTTACCAGCTTCTTTCTAATTTTGCTTGAATATGTAGTAATCGGATGAAATAAGTCCGTACTAAATTCAAAATCCAGACATTTTATTAACCACTTGTAAATTAATTGCTCAGAATAAAGTTTACCGTTGAATATTCCATTTTAAAATAGCATTCGAAAATGCAGCATATTTTCGTAATGCTACCAAACGCATTACTTGATCATCGTTACTGTATACCAAATCTATCAAAAATTTGTTTTACCAGAGATTACGCAATAAATTTATTTAATATGTTGAGATTAATATAATTTATTTTTAACATTGTAATCGGCTTAAGTAAGAATGTTTAACGAATCAAACGTTATTTTACGTTAATTGTGCCACGCTTATTTTCTTATATATATATATATATATATATATATATGTACAGCCTAACCTGTTGCAATGTTGATGTTGCAACACTGTTCGAGTTTTATACAGTTTTATACGCATCGCGATACGTACGGTTTGCAGTTTTCAACTTTTATACGTATAAAAACATTGTCACAGGTCCTACAAAATGTGTAACTAAGAAAATATTAAACAACAACCTTTAATTGTTCTTAACTACTGCATTTATATGTATTTAATTAGGTACAGTAGGAAATAACAACACATGTTATATTGTTATATAGTAAAATGTTTTTTTTTATTAAATATCCAAACTGCTAAAGTAATGTGTAATGTGTTGCCTAACGTTCACTTATTTCAAATAATGTTATCATGCTCGTTATAAATGCCTAATAAAGTAATACATATACTTCATATAAATGTTAAATATCTATCAAATGATAAATGTAAGCATATACTAATTTCATTTAATAAAATTTATCTTATTACCGACGCCTAGCTCACTCACACAAATTCATAGAACGTTAATTGTTATTAGTGTTAGGTTCGGCGTAGAGTAAAAACATGTAACACAAGAAAATATTTTATCCAAGTTCAAAATAGAAAATTCTTATTGTTAATTTCCATTTATAAAATGTACAAATATAAACAAAATCAACATAATTCTGCAAGACAGTCGACCATTATAAATGCTGTACCATTAGAATCGAGATAATGTGACAATAATTGTTTGAACAGCTATCTAACCATGGAGCAAAAAAATGATAACAACTAAAAATAAAATGTTTATTTCGCAACTAAAGACATAAGTAAATCTTGGCTGTTATTTGGCGGGAAGTCAATTGCAAATTATATCATACTGCAATATAAACAGTCTTACACTATGATAAGAAAGTGACGACATATTTATGTAAACGAATGTTCGCACTAGTTTATGCTGACTTGCACTACAGCCGGCTTATGAACGATAATAATTATCTTCTCGTTTTTACTGATTGTAAATTTTTAATCTGTAATGAACATATGTTTAAACAACTCAAGTCTTAACTTTAATTGCATGGATCCATAGATTTCGATTAATTTTTTTTCCACATTTTCAAATTCATAAAAGAATGTACAATTAAAAGTGTTAAACAATATTTTGGTCGATGAGCTGTTTTAGAGCAATTTGATCGAGATAGCAAAACGTCACTGATGCTAATGAATTTATAACGTATCGGGAAACATATTCTCCAAATTTGGTAAAGTTTTATTAGCTAAGATTGAAAATGATCCTTATTATCAGAAACGATAGACGACAAAACAAGGTGTCTAATGATGTGTCAAATTACAATTTTGGATAGACGGTTACCAAAACACACAACGACAAAGTCAAAGATTCGTTTTTCGCGTGTTCTGATAACAACGTACTCGAGTTCGTCAACTAATCACAATTATATAAGGACATCAATCAATTTTTTTTAAACTGTAACTAAAATAGGGTACATAGCCCAGTCATTATAGGTTATCACCTGGAAGTAAATAGTACAAAGCTGAAAATTGGCAGTGATATAGTTTACATGATCCTTTCCAACATACTAAAGTTCACCATCAATCCTCCGCGTGCGTCAGCCGCCATATTACAAAATGGCGGACAAAAAAGCTTATTTGTTAATTATCTCGCTTATAAGCGCTCCAACGGTAAATTTTCAAGTAACATTAATTAAAGATCTTTAAAATCTCTACAAAAAAGGTTATATACTATTTTATCGTAGGACTAGTAGTTTTCTCGCAACATTAAGACCTAGAATCACATGGATAAAAAATGAAACTAGGTATACTCAGGATCCTGAAAACAGATATTTTTATTCCTTAATTTAACATTATTATGGTTATTATACATAAAAAATCAACTAGATATGACTCAAAGCTGTTATAGTATGACGTATTATATTAGGTAAATGTAAACCTGTGTTCCTTCCATCCTGTGGTTACGATAAGGAAACTAAACTGCAAAGTAGGCAACATTAAAATGAACTAACACTTACTGTATATATCTATACCTTACATTATTCCTACGATTGCTCTATTTCTTCGTCCTCTGATCCTTCTTCTTCCAGTGCGTGGTTTTTACACGCAGTTCTTGCCTTTCTGCATTCGCAGCCACGAATGCAATCAGTGTTGCAGTTACATGTTATCAGATGAAGAAGTTCATCGGGTGCCGGAGCTGTAGTACTTGGTACAAGAATCAGCATGTCTGAAGCCTCACGCTATCCCCAGTTGATTGGCTTAATGGTGTCATTTTCTCCGTGCCAAATTTGTACCTGCAGATACACCCTAAAAGAATGCAGACGAGCTGCATCCGAAGTTGGAGGTAATGAGACTAGCTCAAATGACGCCGTTACTTTCTGTCGTGTAATGGTCTTTTGGAATGTGACATATCGAAGATCGTTTAATGTCTTACATTGTTTTTTTCGTTTTTAGTCGCAAAAAAAATTTTTCACCTACAGACGCAATCATGAAAGGATCAGAATTTAGACTATTAAAAATTAATATTTCTCTTCTAAGATTTTTGTCTTTAGCCAAAATTTTGCAAGCGGATCTCTTCCCCTTGCGAAATAGTGCTGACGTTGAATCGCAACCTGTCATCGCATAAAGGAACAGGATGCAATGCTTCATTTCGCCAATCGTACCCTGTATCGTACAGATATCAAACACCTTGTCTTGCTTAGATGCTACCGCAGCTGGTTTCAGAAAATAGACAAGATGATTGTAGTGTGGCGTTGTCCGGGCCAAAAGCATCACTAAAATATCAGTATCAGTTCCAACTACAGTGACTGTTTTCCCACCGGAGTGAACTTCTATTGCAGTGGAGACAATCAGCGTATCAGCATCTGACGCTGCTTGATACGTAGTAACACAGGCCAACACAAAAAATTGTGATTTCAATTTGTTTATTTTTTTGGAGTGGTGGGGGCAAAAATAATATATAATCGACATTTTTTTGGTTCTAGCACGCACACTTTTTAAATAATTAAATTAAATAATTTTTTAAGTGATAACAAACCTTACGTGATAGGGATAAATGGTACTCGGATTTGAATTCAGTAGGCCAAGATTATACAAAATCAGATATCAGATCAAAATCAACTTTCAAAAGATCAAAATTTGTTGGCCTGTATAATCAAAGCAAACCTGCAATAGAGATAACTTATATTATGTACATACCAATTACTGGTGCTATATATTTCGTTTTATTCGAGCACTTTGTATTGGATCTTTTTACACCATTATAAATTTCACAAATATAAGATACAAAACATTACACTTTTAATGTCAATAGTTTTATAAACAAATGGTTATACACAGAACAATAGATAAGTAGGTAGGTACTTATTAATATAATTATTCAAACTAAACGTACAATGATTTTAAAGCTTTTTGAAACAATAAAACACAAACACCTACACGGATGACTATGATTTGTAGTGACCAATTCGCTTGCACTACCCGTTTTACGCAAAAATGTTTGTAGGTATTTTAATAAATTTTGTAAATATTTAATTTCATGACCTGTGTATCTCTAGTTTCATTTTTAGTGTTAGATCATTTTAATGTTGCCTACTTTGCAGTTTAGTTTCCTTATCATAACCACAGGATGGAAGGAACACAGGTTTACATTTACCTAATATAATACGTCATACCATAACAGCTTTGAGTCATATCTAGTTGATTTTTTTATGTATCATAACCATAATAATGTTAAATTAAGGAATAAAAATATCTGTTTTCAAGATTCTGAGTATATTTAGTTTCATTTGTATCCATGTGATTCTAGGTCTTAATGTTGCAAGAAAACTACTAGTCCTACGATAAAATAATATATAACATTTTTTGTGGAGATTTTAAAGATCTTTAATTTATATTACTTGAAAATTTACCGTTGGAGCGCTTATAAGCGAGATAATTAACAAATAAACTTTTTTGTCCGCCATTTTGTAATATGGCGGCTGACGCACGCGGAGGATTGATGGTGAACTTTGGTATGTTGGAAAGGATCATGTAAACTATATCTCTGCCAATTTTCACCTTTGTACTATTTACTTCCAGGTTTAGTCGAAATTCAAACTATAATGACTGGGCTAACAATTAGGTGTAAATAAAATTTTATGAGAAGTACTACATTAGTGATTAGACAAAGCTAAATAAACTTATTATCAAAGTTTGAAAATAATCGATATTATAAGGAACGATAAGGGACAAAACAAGATATCTAATGATGTGTCAAATTACAATTTTGGATGAAAGGTTACCAAAATACGGAATGACAAAGTCAAAAATTCGTTTTTCTCGTGATATGATAAGAACGTACTGCGGTTAAAACGTCAACGTAATCACAATTATATACGGATTTCTTTCAAATTTCTCATATATGTAACTAAAAGTGTGTATAATTAGATCGCGCAAACAAAATTTTGACCTGACAAGCCGTTTTAGGGTTATCAAACTTGAACCAACATCATCGTGAGATGTCGAAAACAAGAAGAGGGTGAAAAAGGCAGTTTCATCGAGATAGCAAAATGTCGTTGATGTTAATGAGTTTATAATCTATCGGGAACCATCCCCTCCAGATTTGGTAACGATTTGTCAAAAATTGTGGATTTTAGTCATCTTTCGTAATAAAAACTGAAAATTATAATGCAGTATTCGCAGTACTTTACACAAAGCTAAATAAACTTATTATCAAAGTTTGAAAATAATCGATATTATAAGGAACGATAGGGGACAAAACAAGGTATCTAATGATGTGTCAAATTACAATTTTGGATGAAGGGTTACCAAAATACGGAATGACAAAGTCAAAAATTCTATTTTTCTCGGGTTATGATAAGAACGTACTGAGGTTAAAACGTCAACGTAATCACAATTATATACGGATTTCTTTCAAATTTCTCATATATGTAACTAAAAGTGCGTATTATTAGATCGCCAAAACAAAATTTTGATCTGACAAGCCGTTTTAGGGTTATCGAACTTGAACCAACATCATCGTGAGATGTCGAAAACAAGAAGAGGGTGAAAAAGGGAGTTTCATCGAGATAGCAAAATGTCGTTGATGTTAATGTGTTTATAATCTATCGGGAACCATCCCTTCCAGATTTGGTAACGATTTGTCAAAAATTGTGGATTTTAGTCATCTTTCGTAATAAAAACTGAAAATTATAATGCAGTATGCGCAGTACTTTACACAAAGCTAAATAAACTTATTATCAAAGTTTGAAAATAATCGATATTATAAGGAACAATAGGGGACAAAACAAGGTATCTAATGATGTGTCAAATTACAGTTTTGGATGAAAGGTTACCAAAATACGGAATGACAAATTCAAAAATTCTATTTTTCTCGGGTTATGATAAGAACGTACTGCGGTTAAAACGTCAACGTAATCACAATTATATACGGATTTCTTTCAAATTTCTCATATATGTAACTAAAAGTGCGTATTATTAGATCGCGCAAACAAAATTTTGATCTGACAAGCCGTTTTAGGGTTATCGAACTTGAACCAACATCATCGTGAGATGTCGAAAACAAGAAGAGGGTGAAAAAGGGAGTTTCATCGAGATAGCAAAATGTCGTTGATGTTAATGTGTTTATAATCTATCGGGAACCATCCCCTCCAGATTTGGTAACGATTTGTCAAAAATTGTGGATTTTAGTCATCTTTCGTAATAAAAACTGAAAATTTTAATGCACTATGTGTAGCACTTTACGTAAAGCTAAATAAACTTATTATCGAAATTTGAAAATAGTCGATATTATAAGAAACAATAGGGGACAAAACGGGGTATCTAATGATGTGTCAAATTACTATTTTGAATGAAGGGTTACCAAAATACGGAATGACAATGTCAAAAATTCTATTTTTCTCGGGTTATGATAAGAACGTACTGCGGTTAAAACGTCAACGTAATCACAATTATATACGGATTTCTTTCAAATTTTTCATATATGTAACTAAAAGTGCGTATTATTAGATCGCGCAAACAAAATTTTGATCTGACAAGCTGTTTTAGGGTTATCGAACTTGAAACAACAACATCGTGAAATGTCGAAAGTAAGAAGACAGTGAAAAAGGCAGTTTGATCGAGATAGCAAAACGTCGTTGGTGGTAATGAGTTTATAGCCTATCGGGAACCATCCTATCCAGATTTGGTAACGATTTGTCAAAAATTGTGGATTTTAGTCATGTTTCGTAATAAAAACTGAAAATTATAATGCACCATGTGTAGCACTTTATATAAAGCTAAATAAACTTATTATCAAAGTTTGAAAACAATCGATATTATAAGAAACGATAGGGGACAAAACTGGGTATCTAATTATGTGTCAAATTACAATTTTGTATGAAGGGTTACCAAAATACAGAATGACATAGTCAAAACTTCGTTTTTCTCGTGTTATGATAAGAACATACTGCGGTTAAAACGTCAACGTAATCACAATTATATACGGATTTCTTTCAAATTTCTCATATATGTAACTAAAAGTGCGTATTATTAGATCGCGCAAACAAAATTTTGATCTGACAAGCCGTTTTAGGGTTATCGAACTTGAACCAACATCATCGTGAGATGTAGAAAACAACAAGAGGGTGAAAAAGGCAGTTTCGTCGAGATAGCAAAATGTCGTTGATGTTAATGAATTTGTAATCTATTGGGAATCATCCCCTACAGATTTGGTAACGATTTGTCAAAAATTGTGGATTTTAGTCATCTTTCGTAATAAAAACTGAAAATTATAATGCACTATGTGTAGCACTTTACATAAAGCTAAATAAACTTATTATCGAAATTTGAAAACAATCGATATTATAAGAAACGATAGGGGACAAAACTGGGTATCTAATTATGTGTCAAATTACAATTTTGTATGAAGGGTTACCAAAATACGGACCGACAAAGTCAAAAATTCGTTTTTCGCGTGTTATGATAAGAACGTACTGCGGTTAAAATGTCAACGTAACCACAATTATATTCGAATTTTTTCCAAATTTCTTAAATATGTAAGTAAAAGTGCGTACAATTAGATCGCGCAAACAAAATTTTGATCTGATAAGGAGTTTTATGGTTATCGAACTTGAAACAACAACATCGTGAGATGTTGAAAACGTGATTAGGGTGAAAAAGGCAGTTTCATCTAGATAGCAAAACGTCGTTGATGATAAATTTATAATCTATCGGGAACCATCGTCTCCAGATTTGGTAACAATTTGTCAAAAATTGTGGATTGGAATGTACTGCAGTTAAAACGTCAACGTAATCACAATTATATACCGATTTCTTTCAAATTTCTCAAATTTGTAACTAAAGATGGGTACAATTAGATCGCGCAAACAAAATTTTGTTCTGATAGGGAGGTTTAGAGTTATCGAACTCGAACTAACAACATCGCGCGATGTCTAAAACGAGAAAAGGTTGAAATAGACAGTTTGATCGAGATAGCAAAACGTTGTTGGTGCTAATGAGTTTATAACCTATCGGAAACCATTCTCTCCAAATGTGGCAAAGATTTGTCAAAAATTGTGATAACTCCTCGTATTTTTAATTGTATTAATATCCATAAATTAAAAAAAAAAACAATAAAACCTACTACTATAACTTCTGCTAAAACTGACAAAATAAACAGTTTTTAGATGCTTTTTTATAACAAATCTAACTGATTTCAATAAAAGATATAAAAAAAAAATTATGAATTTAAATTGCATTAGATGTAAACGATTGTAGTAAAACTTGTAAAGATAACAAAATGTGAAAATAAAATCATAACACAGCTATCTACCTTTCTTTTACAAAAGTAACTCAATTTAAAATAATACATTAATTTATAAAAGGTCATAAAACAAAAATGTTTTTTAAAATAAATTGTAAAATAGTATGCTAATTGTGATAACAGTAGGACATTGCTGTTACAGTAAAAACCGTTGGTAAAAATTGAGATAACACATGGAATAAATGTCGAGTCAAACTATGTATCAATTTCAATACTTTAGATAGGTCACGTCCAAATACGTTACTATTCTCTGTACGGCGAAAACATAGAGTTAAGTCCCTCCCATCAAATAGGCGCTAAATTTGAATAATGTTTTTTTATTGGTTAAAATTTTCAAGTCAGTATTACAACAAACAAATAACATACTTCAGTTTGACCTGAGTTTAAGGTTCGACATTTTGGTTAATTTATTCGCAGTTTAAGGTTTTTGTAATTTCCATTCATTTGACGAAATAGCATTTTTCAATACTTTGAAAAACATTTATGTATATTCGTGTGGAGGATGACTTCTTTATCTGAATCATCCTATTTTTTTTAATACAGAATGTTATTTAAACTCCCATAAAATATGTCATAATTTTAGTTCGTCAAATTTGTTAATAAGTAAAAACTGAATGACGCCCTTGTTTATACGCGTTTGAAATGTTTAGTTGTTCCCGCCAAGTGTTATTTGATAAATTTTAAAAATAAACCGTATAACTAAATTAACAAAGTTGTAAACGTATTTGTTATAACTTATAAGTAGAAATTTATAATTTTGTACATTAATTGAAAATGATACTTTTTCCTATGTACTTTAATCTTTAATGCCTATATTATACATTTCATAATTTTTGAATTTTCGCGCTTTTACTAATTTGAGCCGTGTAAACTTGTCTCTTCATACATTGGTTTAAATTATCATACAAAATTGAAGGAGGAGCTTAACTCTATCTTTTCGCCGTACAGGGAATACCACAGTAATTATACTGTGTTTCTACTAAAACACTTTACGTAAGATTCTATGAATTCGTATTTAGTATCTTTTTGTTTTGTTTAAATAAGTGACATAATATTAAAAAATATATATTTTCTATTAAAAAAGTTTAATACCGTATTTTCTATTAACAACACCAATTATTAATTATTATCATTTTATTAATGTTAATAATAAACATTTTCTGTATTGTAAATACATCGCGAATAATTTAGAATACTTGTAGAATACAAATTCATTTACATACCTATAATGTAGGCAACACACATTGGGATTGACGTCACATCTCAAAACAGCGTTGCCACAATTATTGCGGCAAGTACGGCAAAATATCGGGACGCGTAGCAATATTGCAACGCGTCCACGATTATTGCTATAGGTATGGAAGCATAAATTTTGCATTGCTACAAGTACGACATTACAAATATATATATATATATATATATATATATATATATATTGGTAAAGTGTATAAAGTGACTTCCATTCCAGATATATATCGAACGTTGTCACTTCATATATAACGTAGTCACTTCCGATTTCGGAAGTGACAACGTTTCGCCTTGTTTTCAACGGATTTAGACACTAGGGGGCATCAGAAGCCTAAATTCAAAATTTGTGTTGGAAGTCACTATGACACTTTATACCCGCAAAAAGTGTCCGTTAGTTCAGGGTATATCCGCTAGCGCTGATGATGCTTCATATATGCAGGTACGGACTGTTCGATGTGACTTCTGTTATTTAAAAGATTACTTGTTACTTCCGACATGCGGCAACGTTGGAAGTAAAGCATAGCGTCAATAAAACTATAAACACGTTTTAACCCAAATTTAGGGTCTGAGTAGCCGCTTTAAAACGTATCCACATTAAGAAAAGATAAATGCTAAAATTTACAAATGAAATTTCTTAAATATTTCACTACTAAAGAATAATAAAAAAATAATTTGTTAGACAAAATTATAATACGTAATAAAATTAACTGTTGTAACGTTTGTTGTGTAAGAAATGGTTTTGAATAAATTCGGTGATTTCATACTTAATTTATGTTAGAAATAACAATAAATTAATGACGTGTTTTAGAATTGTTGCACGAATCAATGTTTTTAATAACTTTATTTTCAATTAATTGCAAGATTAATAAAATTTATTACTTAGTATTGTGTGATTAAAACAATAAAATTAACCAAACGAGTCTAATTATAATCTATTTTTATTATTGGTACTTTTATAATACGTCTACTTATTCTTGCTTATTTATTTACAAAATAGAAACTAATATCTTAAAATTCAAAATTATAAAAATTTGAAAGAACACAAAGTCAATTGAAATAAGCTTTCATTATGTTTTATTGTTTGTTTAATGTAGTTTTCATACGACACTATATGAAAGACGTCAATTTCACACTATTAAGTACGCATGAAAGTTGACAATTACAGTCATCTGTCAAAAACCTTTGCGATATTATAACGCACAATTATAACGTAACAGTTTGCTTTTATCAAGTATGTTTCTATTTCGTTTATCTGAAATAAGTGCTCTAAAACGTCAAAAAAATTTTGCAAAATTGTGACCTATAAACGAGTTTTTAAAATACTTAGGTTATTGTCGTAGGAAAAATACTGTACAAAACCCGCTAGAAAGTTTCTATCGTTTGCTCGTGAGATTTCCGCACTCGGCTAGCGCCTTGTGCGTCGAAATTCTCACTAGCACGATATCACTCACTTTCCATGCTCGTTATGTACCTATATACTATTACATAATGCTGATAGTTTGATAATTTTATTTTTTACACTTTTAATTTAAACTATTTTGTTTTGTTAAAATTATTGGCAATTGTAAAGCTTTTGAAATAATTACATAAAGGAATTTTGGTTAAAAGAAAAGGTTACACAAAAAGTAGTTGTCTGTCTAGGTAGTACCTGTATCTAACAAAACGATTGCGTCGGTTGTAACTGTTTCTTTACAATAACATAAAAAATTACCTTAAATTAAAAAAAAATCTTTTTCATAGTTTTTACTCGTCTTAAACAAAAAATAAAATCGTTTGCATATTTAGTAATAATGAATTATTTAGATAATTTAATAATTTTTTATCACTGAAGAGTGATATTGTTAAAAACCCTCTGATAAGAACTAATAAAAGCAAAAAAGAACATCTACTGACACATTACAATAAAAATAAGCGACCAAAATGCAACGGTAAAGTAGATTTGTCGCCAGAACATCTGGTTGACACTGTGCAAATAAAAGTAGTTAAACTTGTAACTAGTCTTCAGTTTAGATAACTTATTTAAAAAAAAAGTTAACAAAAAACATTACATTTAAAACTAAATTAAATTAACAGGATAATTATTAGTTTTTTTTTTTAAATTTGTGTAAATCCTGTATTATGTAATTTACGTATAAAGAGTAAAAACAATTCTTTTTATGTATTATAATGTACACTTAATTTTTGTATAATTTTTAAGTAACAAAAAGGGCGTCTGTTTTGTCCAATACTTATAAAAAAATGTATTAACGTTCAAAATGTCAAACATCTTGCCAGGGCCTCCTTGTGCTATAAGGCAACACGACCACTGCTCACGAGTGCTATGTACTTTGGGGCGCCCTTACTTGAAATTCGGATAAGAGATCTTACATAGTTAATAAATCTTAATACAATATATGAATACTAACAAACTTATGTTATAATTTTTATTAAATACTATAAAATCAAATTAAAGTTAAAGCTAAAAGTAGTAAACAAAAAAAAACACAATGTAATGAAACACGAATAACTTTTACGGAAGTCAAAACTAATATTAAAAAGTTTTACACGTTTTTGTGATTAATTTAAATACTACTCTGCTAATGTTTTGGTTGGTTATGTTGATTAAGATTTAAATCAAGAAATTTTAATTGATTGTTTAATAGTTTTATGGCAATTATATGCTAAAGATCGAGTTTATAAATGTATGACGAGATACGTTTTTATAAAATTAAGAAATCAAAACTTATTTAAAAAAATAGTTTATTGCAATGCCGTTCAAAAGATAA
The DNA here is from genome assembly GCA_035610365.1 of Aquatica leii. Classification (NCBI taxonomy): domain Eukaryota; kingdom Metazoa; phylum Arthropoda; class Insecta; order Coleoptera; family Lampyridae; genus Aquatica; species Aquatica leii. Next base: position 58,207,592 of record CM069432.1, read on the forward strand.
CTTTTAAAGTAATAAAATGCACCGGCTTATTGTATGTAGTAAAATTAAGGATTAACCTGACTAAAGATTAAAGAATGAATCATTTCACAGTAATGTGAAATTATATACCGTAGGTACTTAACATCAAATTTAGGTACTTTGAATGAAATTTAATAAATAAATCATGGCTTTCTACCTTTAATTACTGCGAACGTTTAAACAAACGTGTTAATGCTGACAAATAAAATAATAATTTTAACTTAAAAAAACTCTTGATCTTGTAATAAGTAAATTTTAAAACTTATATGAAATGTTTTATTTATACATATATCATAGTAACATAATACCAATAAAAGATCCAGTCTACTAAATTAGAAATTGTTATTAACAAAAACTACAAATTATGACACTTTAATTTTGCATAAAACAAATTATAACAGTTAATTTGATTGCACAAGTTCGTTTTTATGAAATATTTATATCAAAAATGAGGGTTTGTGATTGTGTTATCTTATTGAAACAAAAATAAATACGAATACTGAAAACGAAGTTCTCATAAAAATAGTAAACTTTAAGAAATACGTATTTCAAAATACAACCATAAAAATAAGTGAGAACCAGTTAGGTAAAGTGAAATCTAAAAATAGAATATTGTACCCGAAAGGACAAAGAAAAGAAAACCTTTCTCTTTCTTTCCTTAGTAATATGCAGGTTATACATGTCAACGTCGCTGGAAGTGAGAACGAGTTGCTTGTATCATATGTATACTTTGCCGCCATGAAGTGACTACGTATCTTATATAAGTACGATAGTTATTTTAAATTTTTTTAAAACAATTATATATATATATATATATATTGATACGTGTTAAGCTGTCACTTCCGTTATGTACAAGTGGCTACCTGACTTCCACGTTTTCCAATTATCTTAAAAAAATTTTAATAGCATATATGGTATGTACTAAAACGGTATTAAACGTTTCTCAAAAGAGGGGTAAATAATTTTTCAAAAAAAATTTAAATTAACTATTGTACTTATATAAGATACCTAGTCACTTCATGGCGGCAAAGTATATATATGATACAAGCAACTCGTTCTCACTTCCAGCAACGTTGACAAATATAACCTGCATATTACTAAGGAAAGAAAGAGAAAGGTTTTTTTTTCTTTGTCCTTTTGGGTGCAATGTTCTATTTTTAGATTTTACTACACCTAACTGGTTATTTTTATGATTGTATTTTGAAATACGTATTTCTAAAAGTTTACTATTTGATGAGAACTTCGTTTTCACCATTCCTATTTATTTTTGTTTCAATAATATAACACAATCAGAAACGCCCATTTTTGATATAAATATTTTATAAAAACGAACTTGTGCAATCAATAATTTGTAGTTTTTGTTAATAACAATTTTTAATTTAATAGACTGGATCTTTTATTGATATTATGTTACTATAATATGTGTATAAATAAAACATTTCATATAAGTTTTAAAATTTACGTATTACACGATCAAGAGTTTTTTTAAGTTAAAATTATTATTTTATTTGTCAGCATTAACACGTTTGTTTAAACGTTTACAGTAATTAAAAGTCGAAATTAATGATTTAGTTATTAAATTTCATTAAAAGTACCTAAACTGTGAAATGATTCATTCTTTAATCTTTAGTCAGGTAAATCTTTAATTTTACTACATACAATAAGCCGGTGCATTTTATTACTTTAAAAGTTATCTTTTGAACGGCATTGCAATAAACTATTTTTTCAAATAAGTTTTGAATTCGAAATTTTATAAAAACGTATCTCTTCATACATTTATAAACTCGATCTTTAGCATATAATTGACATAAAACTATTAAACAATCAATTAACATTTCTTGTTTTAAATCTTAATCAACTTTTTTTTTAAATAAAACTGATGATCAGTAATATAAATTTAATGTAAAACATAACCAACCAAAACATTAGCAGAGTAGTATTTAAAATAATCACAAAAACGTATAAGACTTTTTAATATTAGTTTTTTAATTTGACTTCCGTAAAAGTTATTCGTGTTTCCATGCATTGTGTTTTTTTTGTTTACTATTTTTAGCTTTAACTTTAATTTTATTTTATAGTATTTAATAAAAATTATAATATAAGTTTGTTAGTATTCATATATTGTATTAAGATTTATTAACTATGTAAGATTTCTTATCCGAATTTCAAGTAAGGGCGCCCCAAAGTACATCGCACGTGTGAGCAGTGGTCGTGTTGCCTTATAGCACAAGGCGGCCCTGGCAAAATGTTTGACATTTTTGACGTTAATACATTTTTTATAAGTATTTTACAAAACCGACGTCGTTTTGTTACTTAAAAATTATACAAAAATTAAGTGTACATTTAATAATACATAGAAAGGATTGTTTTTACTCTTTATACGTAAATTACATAATACAGGATTTACACAAATTTAAAGAAACCGCTAATAATTATCCTGTTAATTTAATTTAGTTTTGAATGTAATGTTTTTTGTTAACTTTTTTTTTAAATAAGTTATCTAAACTGAAGACTAGTTACAAGTTTAACTACTTTTATTTGCACAGTGTCAACCAGATGTTCTGGCGTCAAATCTACTTTACCGTTGCATTTTGGTCGCTTATTTTTATTGTAATGTGTCAGTAGATGTTCTTTTTTGCTTTTATTAGTTCTTATCAGAGCGTTTTTAACAGAATCCTGTTAAACGATATCATTCTTCAGTGATAAAAAAATATTAAATTATCTAAATAATTTATCATTACTAAATATGCAAACTATTTTATTTTTTGTTTAAGACGAGTAAAAATTATGAAAAAGTTTTTTTAAAATTTAAGGTAATTTTTTATGTTATTATAAAGAAACAGTTACAACCGACGCAATCATTCTGTTAGATACAGGTACTAGCTAGAAGACAGCTACTTTTTGTGTAACCTTTTTTTTAACCAAAATTCCTTTATGTAATTATTTCAAAAGCATTACAACTGCCAATAACTTTAACAAGTAGTTTAATTTAGACTGTAAAAAACAAAATTATCAAACTATCAGCATTATCTAATAGTTTATTACATAACGAGCATGAAAAGTGAGTGATATCGTACGAGTAAGAATCTCACGAACAAACGATAGACACTTTCCAGCGAGTTTTGTACAGTATTTTTCCTACGACAGTAACTTAAGTATTTTAAAAACTCGTTTATAGGTCACAATTTCGCAAAAACTTATGACGTTTTTGAGCACTTATTTCAGATAAACAAAATAGTAACATACTTGATAAAAGCAAACTGTGACGTTATAACTGTGCGTTATAATATCGCACGGGTTTTTGACAGATGAAGGTAATTGTCAACTTTCATGCCTACTTAATTGTGTGAAATTGACGTCTTTCATATAGTGTCGTAGGAAAACTACATTAAACAAACAATAAAACATAATGAAAGCTTATTTCAATTGACTTTGTGTTTTTTTAAATTTGTAAAATTTTGAATTTTAAGATATTAGTTTCTATTTTGTAAATAAATAAGTAAAAATAAGCAAACGTATTATAAAAGTACCTATAATAAAAATAGATTATAGTTAAACTAATTTTTTTTTAAATATTATTGTTTTAATCACACAATACCAAGTAATAAATTTTATTAATCTTACAATTAATTAAAAATAAAGTTATTAAAAACATTGATTTGTGCAACAATTCTAAAACACGTCATTAATTTATTGTTAATTCTAACATAAATTAAGTATGAAATCACCTTTTTTTTTCAAAACCATTTTTTACAAAACAAACGTTACAACAGTTAATTTTATTACGTATTATAATTTTGTCTAACAATTTAATTTTTTATTATTCTTTAATACTGAAATATTGAAGAAACTTTATTTGTAAATTTTAGCATTTATCTTTTCTTAATGTCGATACGTTTTTAAGCGGCTACTCAGACCCTAAATTTGGGTTAAAACGTGTTTATGGTTTTATTGACGCTATGCTTTACTTCCAACGTTGCCGCATGTCAGAAGTAACAAGTACTCTTTTAAATAACAGAAGTCACATCGAACAGCCCGTACCTGCATATATCAAGCATCATCAGCGCTAGCGGATATACCCTGAACTAACGGACACTTTTTGCGGATATAAAGTGTCATAGTGACTTCCAACACAAATTTTGAATTTAGACTTCTGATGCCCCCTAGTATCTAAATCCGTTGAAAACAAGGCGAAACGTTGTCACTTCCGAAATCGGAAGTGACTACGTTATATATGAAGTGACAACGTTCGATATATATCTGGAATGGAAGTCACTTTATACACTTTACCAATATATATATATATATATATGAGATGTATAATGCGTTCAAACGGATTTGCGTTGATTCGAAACTGTTCACACCTTCTAGTGCTTCGCGCGTGTTATGATTTATTTATTTAGAATAATAATAATACATAAGATAAAAACTTCTTTTGCTAGTTTTTTAAGCAAATTATTGTTTTCTTATAAATAATAATAAAACATAAAACAAAATGTGCTTATATTGTTCTCAAACAAATTCTAAAACCAGAATAAACAATCTTGAATCTCTATTATGCATTGAACCTAACTAAATTGACCTATAACTGCAATTATTAAAAATTGTTGTAATAGCATAACATAAACTTATCAGAACTAAAGCTTTGGCAACCTACCCTTAAGGTATGTTTGCCAGCACTAATTATATGTCTACCAGTATTATACGTTGTTAAATGTAATCAATAACTTGACACCGAAGGTATAGCCGCAATACTTTTCGGGTTAGTTTGTACCGTTAGTCATTTTTTTAACTAAAGGGACACTTTCGCATTCCTTTATTTTTGCACAACACTTACACTACCTTAAAGCATAAAATTATAATACTAACTAGACTATTTTAACATATTACAAACTACTATAGATATAAAAAAAGGCATTACAAACTAATAAAGATTCGTCTTAAAACTGCGTATAGATTTTGTTTATGTACAAAAATAATATTTAAAAATAAAGTCTACTACACGTGACAAAAATTTTAGGTATATATTTGGAGATTTAATTTGGAAGCGATAGACCACTGAGTTAAACCGGCAGTAAGTAATACTACAACTTATATTCGACCCATCGTTATTGTTAAAGCAATAATATGTATTTTCAACATTCCCATAATTTATACGGAGTTGTTTTATTATATTGTTGTGACTAACTAATTATGTATATGACAGTTGTCATTAGTTAAATAGAATTAATTTTGACGTAATTTGTAAAATTACAACAGAAAAGTAAATAGATAACGTAAGTTTTATTTGCTAATGTTACTGACTGTTTAAAAACATTATTACATTGATTACATCTAAAATGTATTTAATTCAGTAATATTCACATTTCTTTAAACGGGTTCCAAAATGGCCGCTTTGTTGGTGTTGCAAGCCTCTACAGAATTTGATTTTTGGATGAAAATATAAGAGCTAAAAAACAACTGAAGTAATTACAAAGGCTAGTTGTATAGCCGTCTTGAGACATTTTGTGTAATTTTAAAGTTAAAAATATAAAAAATGAGTAGAAAACGAAGCAATTTGAGAGAAATTTCTCTAATTTTAGACAATCCCCTATACAACTAGCCGTTTCAGAACCCCCTTAAACGCGAACTTATAACTTACATTTTTAAAATTAAATTAATTTGTTAAATAAACAATTTAAATTTTTAAAATAGCATTAAATAAAATGTATGATTCCTGGTAGATAGTTTTCTAAACTTTTTTTAAAAAACTGTTATCAAATTAACAAAAAATGTAAATACAGTGTGGCCAATTTGTTTTGAGGTCAGTGTGTAAAAAGTTTATCAATTGTGCGATTTAGGTCGTATGTTTTACCTAGTGTGCATTCTGAATTTTTTTACAAAATTGTTACTACTTAAAAATTTTTAATGAAATTTTGTAGAGGCCCGTCTTGAAGGATGCTCAATGCAGTGACGTTTTCTAAAAAAATCGATTTATTAAAATTTTTGCTTCTATAAACTGTCATAGTAAGCCTTGGATTTTATTACAACCAGATCATTCTTGTAGAAAATGTGCAGTTTATCAAACTCTACAATTTCAAAAATATCCGGCTTCATTGTATAATTAATAAATTTTTGACTCCAAAACAAATACGCCACACTGTATATTCATAACCAGTAATTGTTTACTTGCGGTTAAAAAAAAATTGTTTTAGGACTTACCACTATATGTATTAATGAAAGCTTGTATAACTAGTAGTGAAAAAAATGAATTGTGTTTGTCTTGACTAGAAGTCGAGAAAGTTGCTGTATTCTACAAAAATCTAAGCTAAAAGCAAGAATATAACAAAAAAAAGCTTTACACCAGAAGCGATCCAAATATTTATCGTGTCTTGAAGAGACAAAAGTAACGCAACTGCAGTGACTGATAAAGACGATTACCAAAAAAAGATACAAAATACTGGTTGTGTTACGTAAATGAATAATTAGTCATTTAACTGTGCTTAAAAATCACTTAACATCAGTTTTTGAACTGCACAGGTTTGCAATGAAAGTATAAGAATATAGACAACTGCCGTTCTTATACATACTGGTGAAAGGCAGGAGCAACATTCTGTTTACCGCAAGAGAACAGACAGATCAAACGTTGCATGCAGTTTCACACCACCACACTCAACAGAAAACTTCCTAAATAAAACTCTCATGTAGTGAGACGTAAAAATAAATTACTCTACCATAAAAACCAACTGATCAAGAATTTGCTTTAAAAAACGGATTCACATTTTGAGACATTTACAAACCAAAAAACGCAAAAAAAAACCAGCAGCAGCTTACAAAATACCTAGCCTTACCGTATTTGCCGGCGTCAGCAATAGACTCACAACCAGTAAAACTTTAGAAAATAAGAATATTAAAATTTGATATAAATCCGTTAAAAAATTAAACAACGAAAATAGTCTTCCAACTAGAGTGTCTTTGTGTAATGTCTTTCTATAAGGCGCACAAACTAAAGCATCAAATGCCGCATTAAAACCTATTAACGAGATATCAGATTACGCCCTAATCAAATATGTACTAACTAAACACGTAGACTAAAGACTACAATACGATAAAACTGTTAGCCAAAAGCATACGCTACTACACAAAAATCATCAAAGAACTATTAAAAATCATAAAAACCCTAAAAAAAGCTTTAACACAAACCGGGAACCAACTCAATAAAAACTAGCAACGCCAGGGAAAATCACAGTTATACCAATCAATTAATCACACCTGTGACGAATACGCAACAGCAGAAAAAGACGCTTATTAAAAAACGCACAAAAATTTCAGTTAAAGAAGTTTGGCAAAAACAAAATAAAAAAATTTAAATAATTTTGCTTCTTTCAAAAAAGTAAAAACAGTTGATGTGAAAAATTAACTCAAATTTAGAATGTACAAAAAGCAGGTCTATGCAAAGAATTTGATAACAAAAAAGTTCTACTAAAGTTTTTGGCGAGTTAAACTATCTGATAGTGACGTATCGCAAATTAACAAAATATATATGGTTGCAAAAATGTACGTTGCAGATTTTTTAAGTAAATAAACACGTAGTAGTACAGGATAAAAAAAACCATCAGAAAAAATTCCAAAAGGCAACAACCGTGCACGTTGAGTCACCAATTAAACAAGTTTTGTGCAATAAACTATTTTCTATTCACTGTTACAACACAGATTAACGGGGCGACACAAAAGTCCCTTTACAATGAAAAGCAAAAGACATTTACATATTTTGAAAAAACTGACATATAATTGCCAGAATCTTAAGATTAGATATTTCTATAGTATATACTCTAACGTTTTTAGGATGAATTTTAAAATGGCCAATTTTCCAATTAATAATTCTAATTTTGAATTTATGGTCGTAACAAACATAAAACATTAATATACTTGGTAAATTTTATGTCTCCTCTTCTGTGTATTGCATTAACTAATTTATTTAGACTTCTTCGTTTAGGAGGGGCATGCAAAACGAATTTACTCTATTTTTGTGGCAACGTTTTGTGCTACGCGCGAGCACTTCATCAGACCAAAGGATAAAATCAAGTGGAACAATCAACCAACCAAGGACATAAGCAACTTTATGAATTGTGTTTAATAACTAATAAGTAAAACATTAAACATCACGAAATAGATTCAAGTGGTTTTGCATGCTCCTCCTAAACGGAGAAGTCTAAATTAATTAGTTAATAAAACATTAAACTCCTTTAACATATAAAATCGTTGCATTACCAAACTAATTACTTCGAACTTGGTCGGATTTTATTTTTATAAAAATTGCTTGCAAAATTACAATCATGTAGATTTTTTACATCCTTCTATGTTTGATTAGTGAACAATAGAATACGACAAATTTTTAGTTGATAAAAATTGTCAGTCGGATGTAATCATAATGAACAACATTACACTAAAAGATACTTTATTATAAAATTTAATAAAACTGCTAGACTAGAAAGAAAGTAAAATTAAGTAAGATTAGTCGATAGTCATAATTTGTCAAATGTAATTTATTAAGCACTGCCTAAAATATGTAAATATTAATATGTAATTTTAATGTCCAAATAGAGCTGTAATAATATAATTTTAATGCAAATCTTTCACACATGTTTGAAATTACATCAAGCTATTTTTCAAAATGTAATTAATTAGCCATCCAACGAAAAAGATTGCTATATTCAGCTTATCTTGTATACGTAAACAAGTTTTATCAAACATAAAAACATAAAATTACAGATGAGCATTTTTCGGTTTTACACAATAAAACAGAACTTTGATAAGGATTCTAAAATACTGTCTCATGCTTGAAATAAATACATATCAAATGACATAACGAACGCAACAGTAGTAATTTTATACTACAATTTTAATAGTAAGAATAAAATTATTTTTATTTATAACGTAATGAATAAGTTAAAAATTTACAAACTGGTTTAAAAATCTTTTAAAAAGCAGTAAACAAACTACAATAATGTAATGATTTTTTAAAGAATACATAATTCAAAATTGTTTTAAAATTCTCCAAATTGTACACACGTTAGTAGTAGTAGTAATTAAGCAAGTGCAGATTTAATAAAAGATTTTCAAATTAATTTTTGAACTTAAAACAACAAAAATTGTTAAACTTGAAATACCACATAGGTCAATATCAATTTATTTAAATTACCGTACTATTTGCAGTAGTTTTAGTGTTAACAGATTCTCAACTATTAAGTATTGGATTTGAAGTCACCTATCAATTTTTTTAGTAATGACAAATAAACAAATTTTGATCTTTAAATGTTGGATGTTTCGAGTTTATGCATATAAATGCCAATTCATGTTCTACTATTAAAAAAAATAAATTTATACAGTTTAGTATTTTTTTGTAATGTACTACTGCATAAAAGTTATAATTAATATCAACACTGAAAATGTTAAATTACATTGCATTTAACAACCACAGAACAAGCTCACATAACGTGGAATGGTTTTGTTGTGTGGTTGTTAAATGCTGACAACAACAATAATTCCTGCCAGATTAATCAATATTGCTTTTCAGTAACGTATACCTCTTTTTAAAAACGAGATATTATATGTGGAAAAAATGTTTATAAAATAAGTTAAACCTGATCATTACGAATACACTTTTATATGCATTGAAATATATATTATTTTAAAACGGTAACTAATTTGAAACAGTAAAATAATAATAGTTTTATACGTGTATAAAAGCAGAATTAAAAACAACCTTACAATTACTTCGATTATACAAAACCATGATTATTATACACGTAATCAAAATATTTTTTTCTACTCGCCGCCTGGGAAGTGAAGTTTTATATATGTACGTGTGCACCCAATAAGAAAATTGTTATTTTCTATTTCGCGACGGTTATAGCCTTATATCCGTACTGTAAACGATACGGAAAGAGACTCTCTTTCCGTACTGCTGTAGTAATTAAATAAATTTAAGTTTGCAATACTGTAAACCCTATCTGACTGTAAACCATAACCTAACTAAATATATTACAGCTGTATTTTCTGATTAATTAAAGTTATTTTGCTTTAAATTACAGTTAATTTCGATATTTAAAGGTTAGTTTATAAAGTAGAACAAAATTAACGAACTTTTAATAAACTCATGCATTATTATCAATTGTACAGTTATTATAAATTTTGATTGTAACAGTACAATTATCACCAATAGAAATAGGTAAGCCAGGAAGTGTTTTGATAGTTTTTGTGCTTTCTGATTCAGATTGTACCTCTACAACATTAAATGTTTCTTTTGCTTCAGAACTACCAATGCTACTGCTATTCCCACTTTCACAATCGGTTGAAGTTGAAGGTTTGACAACCGTAGATGTTGCAAAATGATGTGAAAGCTTTTGTGCAACTTCGAACTTCTTCGTTATTGTAGCATCGATATAGCCCTCAGCAACTGCTGACGATTTCCAGCCTCCATGTTTTTTTATTGTTATTAAATCTCCACCACGGTTTGCTAATTCGGAGACTGAGCTACGTCGAAAACAGTGACCTGTATAATCCTCGGGATTGGATAAATTCAAAAATGTAGCAATGCTTTTTGGCATTTGTCCTATTTTATTTATTCCTATTGGTAAAATGCTACATTTTCCTTCCCGATATGTAAGAAAATACCGATCGTGTGGTGTATGTGCAGGTCGAAGCTGATAATATTTTTTTATTAAATGTATCCAAGTAAGTTCAGTTATGACGAATACTCGTGGGACATTATTTTTAGTTTTAGGAATAGATACTATGATTGAATCCATCTTAAACTCAATGTCCTTAATACTTAACAACATTAGCTCTTCACGTCTGCAAGCACCTGAGTATCCTATAATTAAGGCATTCTGGAAAGTAAAAACATGTTGTACATATCAATGAAGTTAAACCAGTTTTTATTAAATTTTAGGTACTTAAACTGTCACTAATAAAGCCTACTGCATAAACTGTGTACTTTAATACATGTATGTACTTACTTTCATTGCAAGATAACGATCATCATTGGCTTCAACAAGAAACTTTTCAATATGTTTGAATTCCAGAACTTTAGATTTTTTAGGCACATAATTTTTAGAAATTCTTTTCAAAAAAACAGTCACTTTTAGAAATTTAGAAATGTCAATATTTTTGTTTATGTTAAGACACGTTTTCAACATGGAATAATTGGACCACATAGTTGAAGACTTTTTCAAATGCGTCATATTTTGAAAATACGCCAATACCACATTTTCTGTAATTGAATTTACATTGTTTTGATCGCACCAAGTTGTAAAGTTTTTATATTCTTTTTCATATTTTGCACGGGATTTCGTTGGCATCAAGTTATCTAAAGCTTTATTAGCTAGTTCTTTTACGTCAGGCGGAGTACAACTTAGAGATTCCATTTTTACAACTTTTTATTAAATTCAGAAATAATTAAAAATTTCAAATTTGAATTGTCAAATGCCACAATTACCAACATAATTAAAAAAAAAACAAAAGACAATAAATTAAGATTTTTATTTATTAAAAATTTTAGAGTAAATGCACGCGAAATAGAAAAAATAGTATGAAAAACACATGTCACAACTTCTTTTTGCCGCACTCGACCATTTGCAGACCTCCTTTCAGTCGGTCTGCAAACCTGGTCTTCGTGCGGCAAAAAGTCTCATTGTGACATTTGTTTTTCAATATACTATTCTCGCATCAGTTCGGAAAAAATTAAAAAAAAAACACTGGCGTTTACAGACATTTAAACAATAATATTATAATGCAATTATAATTTGTAATTGTTGAAAACCGTTTTCCCAATGTCTTTTATTATTAAAAACAAGAAGTAAACTTAAAAAACCAATAGAAAGTATACAAAATATAAGCAGCACAAGCACTATAGACATAAAATGTCAATTTATAGCACTCTACACTTACTATCAAAGTAACTATATCAAAATTTGACATTAATATAAAATGATTACTTCTGCTGATTAAAGGAATATTTGCTTGTTACAAAAAGTTATGCACAAACCTCTTGCGGGAAGATCATTCTAGCATTCGCGCTATTAAAGCACTCATAATATGTAATATCATTATAAAACTCAATTTGCTATCGAAATAGCGTTTCGATTCTATTGAATAATTTAATTAAAGCAACGTTTTTAATTATAACCTCTAACCATAAAATAACGTCATATTTTAACTTCATCAATACTACAGTTGATTTACAGTTAAAAATTATAAGCGACTTTCGGCTTAGACCGCGTCGTAGTAAAACACCCAGACTTAGGCTTGGTCATAGTCTCTTCTTGAGAGCCAAAACAAGAAGTTTCTTCTTCGTCGCTTATAATTTTAAACATAACAACCGCGAAAGCTTAAGATTTTCTATTTTACAATTAATTATTTGTTGTCATTTTGAATTGTGCAATTGATTTAACAAATAAATATTTTCGGGTTTTAAACCGCGTTCCATATTTACACTTTTCAGTTTTTTCTGTAGAGGACAGGACATGACTGTCGGAACGTCAAATATTGTAAATTTTTCAAAGTTTGCAAGCTTTTTAAGTTTTATGAATTTCGTGAAAAGTGTAAATATGGAACGCGGTTCAAAACCCGAAAATATTTATTTGTTAAAAAATCATGGCCGCGAAAGCCTCAAAAATAATAATGTGGAATTGTTGTACACGTTTACAACTATGAAACCAGTATTTAGTGCATTTATTGTTATTTCGGATATTTGTGACGAGACAAAGCTTTGTTGAGTTGTGTTATTCTTTACAGTGATAGATTGTAATGGTATCACAGTTGAACATGCATTTGAAGTACTTGGCTGGCTCGATAACGTTAGAGCTACTTTTTTCCAGTAATTTTTTGATGTAGCTTTCAGTTACAACAGATGACTTCTATCGGGGTATTTTATAGTTAATAAATCACTGTCACTGTCAGCTAAATGCAAGACACTGGAACGTCAAAAACAATACCCAGATAAAATTTATCAGCAATGATTTTAGGCATGTTCTCAATTATATTGATGCCAATTGGATTAAATGTGCAGTAACCATTTTGATAGGTAAGAAACAAGCAATAGTAAGTGATTTTTTTTTTGGTTGCAAGTTGATATACTTTTTTATTAATATTATGTATAAATAATTTGTAATGGAAAATAATCGTGGTATAATATGTTTTGTTTTAGGTACTGTTATTATTATTCCGGTATTCTAAGTGATCTACCATCATACTTGTTATTTCATTGCGTCCACAGTCACCATTACATCTCGTTATAAAACTATCTACAAGTGAATAATATACACTTTTTTTATTTATCAGATACATTTATACTTAACGATTTAACTTACTTTCATATCCAAGTAAACTTGGTCATCTGAATTTTGAATAAAGCGATTTATATCGTTCATTTCTAGATTTTTTTACTTCTTTGCTACGTAAGAATCTGACAATCGAAAAAACTTGCAATCGGGTGTAGTTACTGCAAAATATCCGAATTTTTATAAATGCTTATACATAACGTAGCCTAGAATATATCAACCATAAGATGGACGATTTCTCTTTTATGTTTTATTTTTCATTTCAAAATAGGTTGATATAACGTTTTTTCATACATCATTTGCGCACACCAAATTTGAAAAAGATTGGATTGCTTTTCATAAGTATCTTGTGACTTTTTTGGAAATAAATTGGCGTAGATATTTTACACAGCTCAATTAGTGTATAACTATATAATATTTAATTCAGAATCGCTCATTTTTATTATTACTTAAGTACTTGTTAGAATATTTTAAAATTGCTAAAATTCAATTCTCTTAGCTGTCAGTCAAATTGAATTTTATTAATCACAGCCGCATTTCCTTAAAAAAATGTTTTACCTGTAATTAAGGTAAGGTTTCACACTTTTGTATTTTAGTAAATTTCCTAATACGGCACTGGTAGCTAGCGCGTCATCGCCGAGATATTTTGGTGTAATTCGGTGGGAACTTTGTCAATTCATTTTCTGTTAAAGATGTGCTGTAGGTGGTTTAATTTTAATAGAAACCTTGCCCATTTAACTGTAAATGGTTTTTTAGATTTAATTTCTCATTGTGGTTATTATTATTATTATGCTTTTAGCGATTTTACTAGAATAAAGATTTTTTTTGTGTTGCCAACATCGCAAACGTCAATATTCGTTCGTTAGTGTAGTTACGTAATGAACGAAAAAAGCTCCAAGGTGGCAAAATAAAAACTAGGAATCTACATAAAATTAAGTATTCAAAGTCAATTAATATATTAGAACGAGTATGCGACAGGTGGAAAAATCATTTTAAAAATCTTGAAATTCAGTTAAAATTGAAGAAAAACGATGTTAAAGTTAATGTCAAATCTGACAGATTAAGTAATAAATGTAATACCAACATTATATTTCTGTTGATTTTTTTAAATTTTTTAAAAAAAGAATGTAATTTTATGAAAGGCAACACAAAAAATAATGTACATTACTCTCGTCGAAAGAATCATAGCATAACTTACGTGCGGCCACGCGTCGCATTAACGTTCGTTATGCTATTTCTTACTTTCGACTCTTGTTACGTAAACTACTATTTACGTATATTGACGCATTTAAGGCAATTCTTGATTTACTTAATACTCACTAATGGTTATGATGCTTACTTGCTTTTGTTAACTTAAAATAATAATTTTATAGCAAATTAGAGGTGGCTGATTTTTTTCCTCAAACTTAACTTCAACGGATCAACGTAATAATGTCTCGTATCTTATAGATTGCAAGCAACTGCTACCTGTCAAATGTGGTTTTAATGTGCCTGTCCGGAAAATTCTACGAAACGAACGCAATTCTTCGAAAGCAGTTCTTCGAAAAACAATTTTTTGAATGAGCAATTATGCGATTGAACAATTCTCCGAAAAGCAATATTTTGAAATGCATTAGTTCGAACAGACAATTTTTCGAATAAACAAATGTTCGAATTGAAATGATTCGAATTGAAGTTTTTCTAATTGTTGACATTTTCAGAATGGCATGCAAAATTCATACACAGGGTTTAAATATAAAATAGATCAACAAATAAAATAAAAAATACATTTGAAACATATATTTATTTAAAGAACTTAATGTAAAAAAAAAATTTTTTAGTTTGTGTGTGTGTTAAAATTTTTTGACATGCGTGAAAATTTGGCATCGATTTGTTTGTCTTTGACAAATAAATGACCACAAACATTCAACTTTTTATTGCTTTTTTCACTAAGAACAAAGTTCCGAGGTATCTTTACAGTAGAAAATTGTAGCAAATACTAAAGTCTTGCATGAACACAAAAAAATGTCTTTAATTGAAAAATGTAAACCAATCAAAGGAGACAATAAGAAAGAAGAAGAGTATTTATAGAAATTATGAGTCATTGACAGTTTAAAGTGATCCCAAGTCCATAATGCCAAAGATAACTTAAGTCGAACGCTAATAGGTTTATAATTATGGTTAAAGCAATGTTATATTTCTATATTACTATTACAATAAGTTTGCAAATTGCAACTTGTTCGTTCAAAATGTACCTTTCGTTGTTGTGACAAAATTAGAAGGATAGTTAAGTTAATATATTTGTTTTCTTTGGTAAAGATCCATGTAAATATTGTAAAATAAATTTATCATACTTTTTAAGTGTTATTTGATAAAGTATACAAATTATATTTATTCGAACCTAGTTACATGTTTGTGAGGTGCGTAACAGCGAGTTGGTAAGAAAAGATGAAAAGAACACAGGAATGAATACACAATTGCAAAAAGGTTATCAGCTATGTAAATAACATTAAATTGTTTTTCTCATAAACTACAAAAATTGATTACCAGGCGGATTATGAAATATAGGTATTAGAAGTTGTTAATGCATTTGCACTTGACAAACTTTTCGGATTCATCTTTGTATTTATCTTATCGCTTCGTAATTGTAATTTATAAATGTACCGTTTTACAAATGCGATACATTTCTTATTATGTCACTTCTTATTTTTTTTCGAATAATTTCAATTCGAACAATTGTTTATTCTGCAAATTTTCGATTCGAACAAATGCATTACAGAACATTACCTTTCGGAGAATTGTTTATTCGAATAATTGCTCATTCGACAAATTGTTTTTCGAAAAACTGCTTTCGAAAAATTGCGTTCGAAAAATTGTTTTCGAAGAATTTTCCGCGAATCTTTAATGTGCTTTATTGGACCTTCAACGTTACAAATTTGTGCTGCCTTTTGTAACTGTGTTACATAATTGTCTATAATTTTACTTATTATGCTTTCAACTTTATTAATTATGTTCTATTACTTATATTAGTCATTTAGCTACATTTTTTTAAATTGTTATTAATATTTCAGTTTTAATTGAGCCAATAATTCAGATTTGAGCTAATTCAAATTTGTGTATTTACGATGTATGTTGACTTGATTCCAATTAAGTACCCTTATGTATTTATTTGTAGTCAAGGCCATTCTTTGGTAAATACACAGCAACGATTGTAAGCTTACACTTTTTGCCAGGTCAAGCAATAATACTACCAAAGTAGTATATTTATTGCTACTTACTTAAGAAAGTATAGGTCTGGGGTAAATCGTTTTTAATCTAGATTTAAACGTTTGGGTTCGACTGTCAGGAACTACAATTCGCGACTAGATGTAAATATTAATAATTACTGTATAATTAAAAAAAAACAATAGTAGTAAAATACAGTGTTAGTGTGTAACTGATTGAGTTTATGTGGAATTTTACTGTTTATATTTTTTTTTATTATTACCTACTTGTTACCTCTTAAAAGTAAAAAGTCTGTTATTGATTGGAAAAATAAATATTTTACATCAGGTTTTTATATACCATTGGTGTATCTAAGCTAGTAATATTTTCAGTACAACACAGCAACGCCAATTTTTTTCTTTTCTTTATAATATTCTTAACCGCGCTTACTCGCCGAAATGACAGCTAGCCGTGGTAACGTGTTGTTACCAACAGGACCCGTTAAAACAAAAAGGTGGGTCACATATGTACTAACTGTTGTATTAAACATACAAAAATCTTTTAGTTCATTTATAACTTATTTGACGGAAAACATGCAAAATAAAAAAATAATCTTAAATTATTATAACAACAGCATAAGAAGCCGTGAAACAAAAATAAATCTGTTTAATAAAAAAATATTTCATGAAATCTTTAAATATATACTACAGAAAGAAACCAAATTGGTAATTGTTAGTTTATGCTTTATCTCTAATAATTTACTTTTAGTTTGTAAAGTTAATCTTATCGATACCGTTGTTCAAACATAATAAATAACACATAATTCTTGTTAATTAAAAATTAGTTTTTAAAATAAAAATTTGTTTTAATGACAACACAATAAAAACGCTTAAAGTATACTCTATTAAATTGATAAAAATTGTAATATAGATTTTACCATTTACGATGAAACGTATTGTATTAAACGCCCACAAAAAAGAAAGCATAAGATAGATGTTTCTATCTTAATCTTACACATTGCGCGTATCTACAATACAAACCGCCCATGACAAATACTTCATTTTTTACCAAGAAGTTCGCGAGAGTTGTTCAAACTAGTTTCCTTTTTGAATAGAATAAGCGAGTCAGTGGAGTTTTTAAAAAAATATTGAAAGTATTTATGTACACAGAACGCTTTTGAAAACTTCAATGATAAAAAAATAAATGCACAAAATACTTTAATTACATAAAACAAAAATGTATAAGTATAACTTTAAAACAGAATAAAATAATAGAAATAAATCATATTGTTTTCATTGTTTTAAAACTAAAGACTGATCGTTCCGTTTAAAATGTTTAGAATAAGCTGCAAACTATTCAAACAGCTTGAGCAATAAAAAAATTGGTAAAAACATTTATTAAATTTATACTATTTTATTTAGAAAAAATGTTTGCATTAAACCAACTTGTTTGGTTTATTTGTTTTGTGTAATATTTATTTAAATATACAATGTTATTCGGTCAATAAAGATCAAACAAAAACATTGCGTGTCAATTTACTCTCTTATGTAAAACGCGAGTAGCTAAAGATATACTTGATTACAAAGCAAGTTTGAATAGCTATAAAAAAGCATATTGACTTTTGTAAAAAAAAGGAAAAAACTACATCAAAAGTATTCTTTATTCAAAATTGTTGCTTTTATTTTTTTTAAATTAGTAACATCAACAGAATAATTAAAGGTTAAAAATTCAATTTATCAAAAGTTTTTGTATTATTAATACAGAGTCATATACAATAAATTTTAATATTTATTTAATAACTATATTTTCAAACTCGAATAACTTGCAATTTGCGCTTGCATAAGAAAGTATTTCGCTTGATAGAAATATTGTTTTTTTATCATATTACATTACAAAGGTAGTCAGAAGCTTGTTATATACAAGTGAGATGATCAATGAGTAAAAGCACCAAATGCAAAGAATAATCAAATGAATGCACAAGCTCAAGATAAAATTTATTTTTTAGTTTATTTTAAGTTTCATTATATGATGATACTCTTAAGTTATTTATAATATTGGTGTTTATAGATACTTATAGATAAAAATTGTTATTGATACTTTATAAAATATATATAATAATAATTTAATTATATGTTTTTTATTCATTATAACTAGTAAATAAATTTAATTATAAAAACAATTACATTAATTCAAGTTAATTTGTTTTACGTGGCACAATTGTTTTCAATAACATTACATTATTTTAGAATCAATAAATCACTGATAATAGTATTTTGTGCAACAAGTACGAAAAGTTACACTATATCTTACGTTAAAAAATTACGTTTAAAAATTTAATCAAAATAATTCAAATAAACTAAAAAATAAAAAAATTAAAAAACGTATAGTACTAATTTTAATTAGTACATAATCAGAAACAAAATCAGATGTAATCATTTTTACACAATAAATCAGAACGATTTATTTGATTATTTTTAATTATTTGTAATATTAATTATTATTTTTAAAGAATGTAAATATATGTTAGATAACTTCTTTTAACTAACATGTTGTTATTAATTAAAGTAAAATACAGATTAATCTACTTAACCGTATTAAATAAAAAAAAGAACATACTCTAATGTAGTTAATTTAATTGCAATATTAATTATACATTCGTTTTAAATAATAATCAAATAAAACTCAAATAACACTTTCATTAACGCTTAATATAAAGTGCATTTTTGTGTATGGATTTATTCCTTGTTTATTGCTTTGCGTATAATGTATAATCATTTCTAATATATAAAACCGGTATACGCATAAAAACGGTTTAATTTAATTTCAAATTAATATACTATTAAAAAATGAGATTATGCAAAATGATTACAAAAATATTAAAAAGTAAGCACACTTATTAATCAATTATTACGAAAATTATCTGATGGTATAAATTTGAGTACACAATATTGTCGTTGATTTAAATTTATATTAAATGTAAAATGAAATATAACAATTATAAATTATCAAAATGTAACTATTGCTATAAAACTTTACCAGTTAAATTTTTTAAAAAATAAATAAAAAAATACAAAAAATATATTATTACAGCAAGTTAAAACGTTATTACGTTGCTTTAAAATTTGATGATCGTTGACTAGTGCCAGGTAATTACTTTGGAGTATTTTATATGTGTTTTTAGTATTTCATTAACAGTATAGTCCTTGTAAACTAATTCAAACTTTCTAAAAACCCTACAAAACATTTACCGTTGCATTATAATTATAATATCAACGATTACATTAATGTTATAGAATAATTACAACAAATTAGTCTACCAAACAGTGACAACTTTTAAATTTCAAAACTGTTTTGTAAATACAAATAGAAAATGTATAATAATATTAAAATGTTTTGTATAATGTTGTATGATATGTTATGATATGTAACTCTGTTGTATAATTTTTGTTTGAACATAACAAATTTCTTAAATTGAAAGAAAAAAATAAATATGTAAAACATGCATATTACTTTGTTTTGTAACATACATGTTTACTTTAAGCACAAAGGTCAAATCTAAGTTGTAAATTAAAATGTTTAATGCTATACTTTTTTTTAAAAATACGCTTTATACAAAATAAAAATTTGAAATAAATTTCCTCTATCAATCTTTGTAGTGTTTGAATTATTATCGAACATTTTTGAAGTAAAACTTCTTTACTTGACTTGAGCGTAACTTAGATTTTTTTTCTGACGCAAATAAAGCTCACGTGGTTTTCGCTATTTAAGTAAAAACAGTAACTATTGTGCTACCAAGCTTACAAAAAACCTGAAAAGTATGCAAACTAAATTAAAAGACAAGTTGTGTTCAATTATGGATGTATTCTGATTCGTTAAAATACATTTATTTTGTAAAAATTTTGGTTTCTATTTACATTGTTATATAACTTTTTGTATTTATATCAGAATTTTTGTTTTATTTGTGTACAAGTTTGTTTGTTTGGAACAATCTATTTAAATTTCCCTTTACCACAGTTGGTACCATTTTTAGGTTAAAAGTGTTTCTATTTAATTTACGAAGCAAAATATTTTTTTAAATTGTGTTTATAATACAAAACCAGTAATAATTATTGATTAAAATAACTTTTTGTATTACAGTTTTAATTCATGAAAGTTAGAACCTAAAAAAAACTTGTTGCGTTGCTGCTGGAACAGAAAAATCTTTGTTTAGATTTTTATTACAAAAAGTATTGTAAAAAGAAAAATTGTATTGTAATATGGCCCAACAAGACATTGGTATTAAAAAGTTAGTTTAAAATGTATGCTGTAATTTAACAAACGAAGATTAGAAAAAGTAGTGCAATCATATGTTACATCTTTGTGAAAAAATGTGCAGATGGTTTAGTTAATACGGTTGGAGATAGTTTGACGTTTACAGTGAATAATGGTGATTTGGATAAATATAAAAAGAAAACTGAAAAAATAAATCAGAATAGGCAACGATGATTAATTATCGACCTCGATCATATTGCAAGTCATTTCATAGATGAGTGTGTTTTCCCATGCAACCAAAAATAATCAATGACGTTAATTTAACGTAATTTTTGTTTCCTAATAGTTATTGTAGAACGTCATAACGTAAAATTAATTAAAAAAGCAACATTATTTTCATGTTGTAACAATAAGATGCAATAAGATACCAATAAGATACAAGTCCACGCCCAAAGACAATACCTAATAAACACGGATAGAAACTGTTACAGTCACAAAATTAAAACAATTGTTTCATTACGTTGTTTCGTGTTAGTTCCATTTTTATATCATTTACATGTAACTGACAGTGAATAAATTGAAAGAGTTCCGATTTTTCACAATCAGTTTTAAACCGTTTTAGTACTTGCAATTTTTATCCCATAATCAGCAACTGTCTAAAAACTGATTTATTAAAACCGAATATTTTTTGAATAACTTGAATTGATTGAAGATCGATTAAATAAGATTGAATAATTTTCAAAACAGTGGAATCGTTCTAGAAAAAACGAATACTTTGTGATTAGTCAGCATTACTCGTAATTTAGCTTTCTTCGAACTGAGTTCGACAATTTACTTAATTTATGTTTTAATTTTTTTAGTTGACTCTCTTTGCTAAAGTGATGTGTATAAATTGCCTTCGATAAACATTATTTTGGGATATAAATATTACATTAGAGTTATTACATTAAGAGTTTGAAAACTTGGTAAAGCTTGGCATTGCTAATATTAAACTTGGTTTGATTATTTAAAAGCTTGGTCTTAATGCCAATGAAAAAAAAAATTGTTATCTTGAAACTAATTATAATATAGATGTTTTAATCGAAAACTAAAGGATTTTCAATTTTGTGCTTGTACTGTATATGAAGAATAAAAGTAGATATCAATTATACAATTTCAAATAACAGGCTTATCAACAGGATTACTGATAAAAAATTTTGTATTTTTTTTGGTATAAATCACTTTATAACTTTATTTATTTTGGTTAGGTACTTTAATGATGGTTGCCAAACATTCTGCCGTAGACTAATACTACATACGATATCCTCAAATGGTCTTAACTTAACGACAATGCAAAGAAAAAACAAAAACGTCTGTTAAGTTTTCTCAGGTAACTAACTTATTTCAAATCAAATTAATTAAAATGTAATATGGTTTAGCTGGACCACAAAGCCCATTATGAAATTATGACAAAAACATAGTAAGTAGATATTAAACAAGTTTTCTTATAAACTGTATTGCATTTGTATTTTGTTTTTTAGTTAACGTAAAGCAATAATAATTACAATAGTTTTTTATTGCTTTGTAAAAAAAAAGTTTGTGTATGGTTTTTATAATATTATGAATATACTTTTATTATATATATATTGTTTGATTTATGAACGTTCTACAAAGATGTCCAATGTTATTACAAAAAGGCTAATAGTTTTTTATGCACTGTAATAAAAGTGTTATATAACTAACGTTATACGACTCTAATATATTTGTCGTAATTATACCGTAAATATTACGCTACATATATAACGTAATAAAGGTGATGAAAAAAATAATTTAATAATAACCTGATCTAGTTGCCGGGTTTTACTTTTCTCCTTTGTGAATTTTAAAAAAAAATATTTGTGAAAAAACCCGTACTAGTTGTGGTTATCATCATAGTGATTAATGATTAAATTAAAACAAAATATTCTTACAGTGATCAAGATTGTTTATAAGTTATAAAAAAACGTTTTTCTAACTACATTTTATGCAATCAATTATACATTTGCGTATTTGTCATTTGGGTTAGCTTACATTTTTTAATTTATAATAGCAAAATCCCAGAAACATTTTACTCTTTCATTAATAAATAAAAATAAAAGAAAAACCAACAACCTGAAATGACATTGAATCTCTTCAGTAATATCTGTCACCAACAACAAAGAAGTTTTACTTCAATCGCACTTAAATTTTTATGAGTACCACATTTTTATAAAAATAAACAATAATAAAGAATATTTTCAAACATAAATAAAACAAGAGATCTTCAAGTTTAAATCAAAGACGTTGCGAGTAGCAAAATGCGATAAAAAAGTTACAGAATTTAGTACCTGTTTAGCAAGTTTTGTAAGCATGTTTGCAATGTTTTATAATTCGTATGCTAGTCAATACTTAATTTTTTTAATTTACATAGATATAATTATTTTATTATAGTTCTTTATTTAACGAGATCCTTAGTGAATTGAGCGTTTTTTTTCACAAGTGAGCATTTTTAAACCCAAGCTGCGATGCTTCATAATAGAAACCTTATTCACGTGAATAATTGCTACTATTCTAGGCTCGTTGAAAAATCTACTATTATAACATTACATTACATTAAATACTTATTATTACGGTTTAGTATTTAGTACTTGTTTAAAAATTTTTTTTTATTGTACATTTGCTTTCAAATTCTCATAGTTCCTGCGTTAGTCAGTATTTTAATTTTTTTAATTTACATGACTATAATTACTGTGTGCTCCGCAGAGCCCTAGGGAGCCATATAGTATTTTTATGGACTCCGCGAGCAAAAATAAACAAACCAGTCAGGTTTACAAATAATTTAATTTTTAAAACGATTGTCAAAAGTATATCTTCTTTATTCTCAGCAGAATCTACCGAAATTTATGGTAGTAATATACCGACCTGAACAAATTTCTTCTGGCAACACTAATTCTATTTTCAATCAACATACTGCGTTAATAAATGTCAGTGCATCATAGTTGTTTATGTGTTATGAGAAGTGTGTTTTTGATTGATTGTAGTAAAGCATTGGCTGAAAACAGAAATCTTTAAAAATCAATCAACATCAGAGAGTTCACAAGATACAGAATTAAACTAGGCATTCTAATTCCGATGCAATATTTTCTTTTTTTTATTACATATTATTAGATTTTCCTTTTTTTAGAATGTTCAAAAGCAGACAACTTACATAACACCAGAAAGTAGTAATAAGCGTTTTTTATGTAAGACGAAAGTTACACAGATTTTGGATTTAAGAATGCTGATAATTATGTTTTGTAAGTTTTATCAAACACTTCTATGTTTTCTGCAACAATGCTTTGTTATTTCCAATCTTTGCATCCGGAATATAAAAATAAAAGGTAAAATTTATTATGCAATAACACGAGGTGCTTTTAAGAACAAAAACGCTTATGCTTCTAAGCATCACAGACTCTTAAAGAAAATGCTATCAAAGCGTCCAACATTGTTTCGTTCGTACAAAATTGCAACGACTGGAGAGGCCCACATAATACCAGAAAAACTTATAAAAAATAAAATGTATGTTTGACGTAACAACTGTCTATAAGGCCAGTTTCAAATAATACAGTATGGATATCTCCCTGCATAAAAACCCTTTCAGATAAGCTATCTTCTAGTCTAAAGTCTTGTGAGTTTTCTCTACAAATGTACGACTCCACTGGTGTAGCATGGCTAGTAGTGTTGTTAGCATTTGTACGGTATCAATACGAACATGTTATAGCCTCCTCGTCTACTTATTTGGAAGTCGTTAGAAAGTAATGCCACAGAAGCTAAAATTTTGAATTTTTTTAACAACTATTTTTGCGAAAATGGATTACCAAGGGACTGTTGCACTCATAAAAAAAGCGCTGTTGCAAAGATCAAAGAGATTGCTAAAAAACTTTCTGTATAATTCATCGCTAAGCATTTGCTATCAAAAACTTACTATTTTTCTTTAAACATGTTCTTGACGAGTCAGTGGAAATAGTAAACTTTTATAAAGTCTCAACTTTTAAATATGCGGTTATTTAAGATATTGTGTGATGATATGGGTAACCTGCATACATCTTTACTACTTCACACAGAAGCACGGTGGTTATCTAGAAATAAAACTTTACTTAAGTTGTTCGAGTTGCGAGATGAAGTGATAAAATGCTGTTATTCGAAATTACCTATTTAACAAAAATATTTTCTAAACTAGAAAAAGGTAATCTGCCTCTACAAAGCAAATATATCACATAATTTTGACTTAGTAGCGTAAGAAGTGGAGACTTTGAGTCAAGAGTTAGAAACAGTTGAGCTATATAAAAAACGATCAAATATTGAGCGTCTTACACAGCTATGTATTTCTGTGACTCAATACTTTTCAAATTAAAGATTGGGTAAAAAATCCTTTTGCTGTTAGATAAAACCCACGTGGTTTTTCATGCCAAGAGTATGAAACATTTATAGATTTTATTTTAGACTATACACTAAAAGCGAAATTTGAGAACCGACCACTGTCAGAATTTTAGTATAGCCTTAAACAAAAGTATCTACAGCTGTCAAGAAAAGTTAGTTCTGTTCTTTTTTCATTTGCCAGCGCATAGCAAAACTGAGATTTCTTCGTACCTAGCCATTAAACTAACTATCGAAATCGTTTGGATGCAGAACATGATATGAGGCTCCAACTCTCTTCTGTAAAACCGAACATTTTGCGCATATAAGTCTTAATATAACCTATTGACACAACATGCTAACATACCAACACTTATGATAACAATTAAAAATAAGGATCGTTTTTCAAAATTGTTTTTAATAATTTTATCTAAAATTTATCTACAATGTATTTTCTTAAAATTTAAAGTTTTGATAACGTTTATTTAGTTAATTGATTAGTTACAAAAGAATATACTGGAGCTCCGCTAAACTAACTTTAATTTGTTAGTGTTCCACGCCTAAAAAAGTTTGACAAACGCTGATCTAAACAACATTCATCACCCAGATATCAAATTTACTATAAAAATCAAAGCTATAGCTTTTCTCCCATTTCTCGACGTTTTTGTGACTCTCAAGCCGTACGGGCTTCTGGGCCATTCTGTTTATTGCAAATTCATTCATACGTACATACTACACAGAAACGTTTTGTTATTAAATCTTTGGTTCATCACTCTTTTTCTATTTGCCAACTTTAGACTCGGAACTCCGTCATCTTAGTAGAACCTTGGTGAACAATGGTTATATAAAATGAGATATTCGAATAGTTATTAATCGTCGTCTATATTTACTTGCTTGTTTACGTAAGGACATTTATACTTCCGAATCCAATCCGAAGTTCGCATTTTTAATTTACATTCACAAGGTTACAGATCAAATAAGAAACTTTTTTGTAAAAATGGTATTAAACCCATATTTAACTCGGCAGGCAAAATATCTCCGATTCTTCTTTCTCCCAAAGACAAATTTCATTTTAAGGAGTATCCCAAATTTTTTGTTTATATGGTTTAGTCTACATTGGTGAAACCGGCCGTTCCGTCATTACAAACATTTTTAAACATAGTCGTTGTATAAGAAACGACATATTTGCAAGTCTGCGGTTGCCAAACCGTAAGAGTACAGAAATCGTCAAACACTTAACTTCAATCGTGATCATGGTTCCAATTTATCTCCTATTTGGCTCGCGGTCCTTACTCTTCTATGGAAAACACGCTCCTTTTCAACCGTAACTCAATCAGAGTCAAGCTTAACCAACCGAGACAATACTTCTTGTTTATATACGGAGACTTTATATAAGGAGAATCTCGCTTGGTTCACAAATTGATTACCTAACTTTTGAGAAGTTATAAGTTAGATTTCGGTTGCTTGTTTGAGTTCTGCAATTTTTCTCACGCCCTGATGAAACCCCTTGCAAAAGTGGACAGAACGTTGGCAACTTCGATTACAACAACGACACGGTCTAAACCTGAAAGACGTTCTTATTTTAGTAACGTTATTACTACCAGTAGCCTCATTAAATTGAAGTCCAGACTTTTTGCTTTTTATTTTTTCTATTAGTTGCCATAATATTTATCATGTCGAGAGTATTCGGTAGAATAAATTCTACTGCAATAGTATAAAGATTTTGCATTTTGCCACTCTGTGTGTTACTTTGTAAGATGCTAAAAGTGCGTTTCTAGCTACTGAGGTTTGTTGGATGAACATGTTTGTTTGTTTTCGTAAATTTTCTACCAAAAAAATCATGCAGTTTTATTTCATGGCAGGATGAATAGTTTCTAAATGTCGCTTTTTTTTAAATAATGTTACAACACTACAGTATTACAATTATTCACACTATAACAATTTTGTTTATACATCGATCACGCAAATACGACAATAATTATGTCCGATTCACTGGTAAACACTAACTCCACGAACGCTCCCGGCTTCTATTATAATTAAATTACGATACGTCCACAACCACGTCGGCCTTTGTCTATTGTTGTTTGTTGCTCTTACGGAGTTCTGACTGCTACTCGGCTCTTCGAAACGCTTTTATACTTCCGTCCTTCTGTTCTAGATTATTCTCGAACCCAATGGCGTAAGTGCACGTGCTAGAATAATCTAGAGCGCAGCCGCGTGCTTTTAAGTGAGTGCTTTAAACTTCTTGACTAATCTTGAACATTCAGATGATGTAATAATCTGATTCATTGTTTACGGCGACACCACTCACTCATTGACACAAAGCAATCGACGTCCTCTCGTCTGGCGTTTAAATTGCTACTTACTGCTTGCTATGACTAGAGGCTATTTGCAATTTAAGTGCGTGAGAGGAGAGGAGTATCGTCGAGTGCAGAGCATAAGTGCCTAATCCTTATCGGCAAGTGAGCTATGCATGCAGCGCGTGCGATTTTAATTGTTATTTTGTATCCGCAAATACCTAATTTTGTTTTCAATAAAAAGTGAAAAGAAGCGCCTCGTGACGCCTCTTTTTACTCTTTGCGGCACCTCAGGGTACCGCAGCGCACACTTTGGGAACCACTGTTTTAGGCTAATGACTGCCACATTGCACAAGATTAGTTGTTGTAAAATCAAATTAAAGTGTAAATAATCTATTAAACCTAAAACTAGTAATAAATCTATAAATATTGTTAGAACTGCAAATCAAATAAACTTAAAGTTAAAATAATTCTAAATATTTTATATTAAGTATGATTATAAATACCGCGACGGTTCTACTACTGACAAAAAAACAGAACAAAATATATGTATTAAAACTATTAAAAAGCATTCTTAGTGTCATTCTTTCATACAATATTTTAATCATTATTTAAAAAATTAAATTTTGAAATACAGTTTTAAGATTGTTTTCTTCATTATAAGCTATTAACAAAAAACAAAATTTTATTCGAAAAAAATATTGTATATCTGTATATATTACGTAAATATAATTTATGTTGTGTTTTTAATAACTGTAATTTTGTTTACTGTAGAATCTTGAATTAATTTTAAATAAAACAATATAAAAGAAAACATTTGTTTTGCTGTAAAAAAATTAATATAAATAATGTTGTTTTGTAAAAAAAATACTAAAATATACACAACAGTTTTAGATTTTAAATGAAACCATTCAACATTAATTTTATTTATAACTGTTTAGCAAAATTTGATGTTAAAACTGTAATAATTTCATTTAGTCTGCATTATTTTAAAACATTTATCATTCTTTTAAGAAGAATACAAAAAGGTAACACCTAAGAAATCAACAACAGAAATTGGAAGATTACTTTGGCAATAATTAATTATTGTGTTTTCTTATTAGATTCAATTGTCTTTAAGCTTCTGAAATATTCTCCAATTCTTGACAGTAAATTAATGAAACAGTTATAAACATTATTAGGAAAAACGAAGAACTATTTGAAATTTAAATAAAAAAAAGCCAAAACATCAATAGTTTTTATTAATAATGCGTTCAAGTAATTTACTATACCATTTAATTTTGAAATGCTTATTCATTGATACTTTTTTAACTAAGTAGTTAATAATAATAACATTTTTAAAACAATATTTTTAAAAACTTAAAGTTGTAACAGCTATAAAATAGTTATAAAATTTTGGAAAAAACCAAACGACTGACGAAGAACTTAGACCAAATTTGAAAGCTTGCATTTAAATTGTTCTAAATAAATACACCTATTACCCTAAACATATCTTTAATACTATAGAAAAGTATACAGCGTGTCTCAAGTTGAATGGGTTTCCAATGTCATCTCGGAAATTATAAGAGCTACGTGGTCGATTAAATAGGTAAAGTCAAATTACTACATAATTGTAAAAGAAGAAAATGTTTTATATAAAAGTTACATGAATTATTGAAGAAAATTTAAATATGTCAGAATAAAAGTTAAGATGGCGGTTTTCAAGACATTGATAGCAACATTATCATTTTAAATAGACGCTATACTAAATTTTTCATGGTTAAATAGTATTTTTTCTTTTTTGAACGATATATTGCAACATACGATTTAAATAAAATTTATTAAAAATGTTAAATGTTTTAATTTAAACTAAATAAAAGAAGCGCAAAAACAAATTATGCAGATGAATAACTGTCATAATTATATAAATACTTATCTCGAGTGTTAAAACAATTAATTGACATTATTTATTTGTTAAATCTTAAGTGGTGAAGTTGATTATTATGTACTACCTATTTGATATTATTTATAATTTAAGAATGCTGACTTTTTTAATATCAGAAAAGTATTTAGTACGCACATCAAATGTTACAAAAACTCCCGTTTTGCTGCCTACCTATTTTGATAATTTTTTTGAGAGGAGGCAACCAAATTGTAAAATATTAAGAATATTAGATAATAATAGGCAACAATATGGAAATTTAACAAATCTTAATCGTAACAATAATATGATAAATTATGAAGATAAGGTTTAGCTTGAATAGTGTACTTTAGCATGTGTGGCAACTAATTCCCATATTCAAAGTAAATGCCTCAAAGACAAAAGCATCTGGAAATTTATCAGCACAAAGTTATTTGGGAATACTACAAACATCGTTAAAATTTTGCTTGATGAATTACCTTTGGCACAACATGTTAGAAAATGGAATCATTAAGATGACGCTCTAGCACTCAATGCTAAAAATGTTGTGAATTATTTAAATAATCGTTTTAGCAACAGAATATTAGCAACTAACACACCTGTTTCATGGTCAGACTTAACGCCACTTGATTTTTTTTATAGAGCACTTTAAAAGATAAAGTGCATAGAAGTAATATTGTTAACAATAATGTAAACGAACTACGCAAAACAGTAATGATTACATTTAATAGTATTAATGCAAATACTTTGCGAAAAATAATTGACAGTATTATTAAACTCTTTCAATTACGTCTAGTTCATAATGACCAGCATTTTTATCATTTATTATATAATTTATTGTTTTAGCTGTAGTTGTTTTGAAAAAAAAATTGTTTGCATTATTTTGTGCGGCTCCTGGATTTGGTTTAAAATAAAAATAAAAGATATCTTTAATAAGTTTGATTGAAAACGTGTTTAGCAATACATCGCTAAAAAAAGAAAAAAAAACATCATATTAAAGTTTCCTTAATCAAATTTTATAAGAAACATTTTTTTATATCTTCTAAAATTATAGAGTAATTTGCCGTTTTTTAAAATTGCAGTTTTCATAGCTGTTATAGTTTCCAAGATAACAATGATGGCCTATTCAATTTGGGACATCTTGTATAGAGATTCACCAAGCTAAGTAGCTTGACTTGAAACGAAAAAACTAGGCTTGGACTTAAAGATCAAGCTTTTTAAAAATAAAAGATTTTTTTGTGGATACAGACTTTTAATTGATCTAGAGTTATGAGGTGACTTAGTATACAGCGTGTTTCTAATAAACAGCTACATAAGGAAAATTTTGCTTGGGGTGTTACATAAAAATTTTCCCCATGAACGTTTGGTCTAAACTCTAAGTTGACCCATTTTTGAGAGTTTTTGATAATAATAACCAAATGATAACAATGTCCAGAGTTGAAAAAAAAATTAATGTTTATTGGTTAAAAAGCAGTAAATAAGTACTTCATTAACAAGTTTTAAGTTAGAAGGTGAAATCATAGCATGAACAAAAGCAAAAACTATTATAAAACGTTAAAAAAAATTAATACAAATAAATTGAAAATTACAGACCTGTAGTATTAAACAGTTTGTTGACACCGTTAATAAAAAAAAATCAAAAATAATGTTGTAATGTTTAATTCACTGTTCGAAGAACTACATATTTCTTTTGGTAATTAGCCGACACTAAAAATAAAAATAAATACAAAACAACGTTATCACTTAAGATGTAGTTAAATAAAGTTTTTATGCTAAGAAGTCACGTGTTTTTAAAATTCTAGATTAAATAAATAACACTGCAAAAATAAGGCTAAGCATGTAAAATAACTATTTTTAGAGTACAATAATAAAATTCTTTGCTCTAAACAATGATATTATAAAAATTTTGCTAAAAAATTCAAGCAAAATGGTTTATTGTTTATGTATAGAAACATACTCAAGAAGAAACTTGATAATATAAACCAAAATTATGATATTATAAACGGTGTTTTTTCTATATACTTCCGGCCCGTTCTTTAATAAAGTGATAACACTAACTGACTGATAACATTATCCGTGTTTTCAATAAGCGGCGTGCACTGTATTGTATTAGTTTTAAAGTCGGATTTGTCTAATTCAATAAGTGAAGATTGAATTTTGATTGTAACTGTTGTGGTAAATTCTGTGAGATTTGTATTTTAAATTGTCTTTACGTATTGCTTTAATTATTGTTATCTTTAACTTTCCGTCATCTACAAAATAAATTGTTAGCAAAATAATGATAGTAGATATCAAACTTAACAAAATGTACTATGTGTACTCGATTACATTTATCTGCGGTTGTAACCAAAACAAAATTTCTTCAATTGACGCTGTTTGCTGACTTGAATTGTGTAAATTGCCTTCGGTAAACTTTATTTTGGGGTATAAATTTTACATTAAAATATTATTTTCAACAGATTCAAAACTTTGCTTAATTTTTCAAAAATTTGGCTTAATTTTAAGCTAAGCTTATAAATTCCTAACCCTGTATACACTACAAATAAAGTAAGTAATATTTTTATATAGAAGAATCATTGTAAAAACATTTATACATATTAAACATAATACTGTATTCGTTCGTTAGTATAGTTACGTAAAGCGCGAAAAAAGCTCTAGCGTGGCAAAATGAAAACTAAAAATTTACATAAAGCTAAGTTTTCAAAGGCAATTATTATTTAGTTAAAAGTAAAAAAAAAAGTTAAAGTTAATGTCAAATTTGACAGAGCTTGTACTAATGTATTGCCAACATTATATTTTTAGTGATTTCAATTGTTTTTAAACCTTTCTTCAAAAAGAATGTAATTTGATAAAAAGCAACACACAAAATAATGTACGTTACTTTTGTCAAAAGTTGTATAGCATAACTTGAAACGTAACACCCTTTGATTTGAATGAAAAATGAAATAAATGTACATATTTTAATTACAATTTTAATCCATAGGCAAGTAAGTTAGAATTAGTTCAATTAGAACAAAGTCCAAATGATTGAGAACGTGGTTTAGCGATGTTACATTGCAGGTGCTAAATAAGTGAAATATAAAAGTGTACGGGAGGAAAAAAGTGAGACGCGAGCGTGAGAAGGGTCGGTGAAGAACAGTCGCAAAGAGTCAAAGATGAAAGAATGAGAAGTAGAAGCCAATGGTGGAAGTTGGTTGACTTGTGACGCTGCAGCAAAGAAAGCAGCAATTTAGTAAACACTGAAGCTAAAAAAGTTAACAATGAAACTTCTAAAAACGTCGCGGTAGTCAATGGTCCGCAATTCTATGGGAATCAGTCCTGCAATTTAGGCCAAACGTCTTAGAAGAAAGAGGTCCCATTTAGTAAATAAAAATAATAACCGGAGCAATCATTAAAAAATATAAAATTTTAAATAAGAAACATCAAAAGCGAATAACGTTAAAATTTGGCGATCAACGTGGAGCAATACATTACAAACTCATTCATGCATTAGCGTTCTATGCTACCATTACTTTCGACGCTTGTTACGTAAACTACTATTGCATAATATTGCGGAATCAATGTAATATAATTAAATTAAAAAAATGCCAATCGCTTTTATTTATTTTATTTTAATGACCCAAATAGTTAATAATAAAAATCCATAATTGTTTTAAATTTCAAAAACATTTATAGTATTTTTATCTTTGTTTAAAAACGAACTTTATTTACAAAAATAATTTTTGTAAATACTACAAAATATTGTAGTAACAATATAACAAAACATAAAATTTGTGCAATAGTAAACTTTTGTATGTTTATTTTAATACCTGATTTTTTAAAAATTTTAACTGTTTTAATTTATGTATTAAAACTTCATCTCTTTTAAACCATATAAATGCACATAAAATAAATATAAATAATAAACAACATAAATTTTTAAAGTTTTTGAAACATTCATGTAATTTATATACATTATATCACGCATTTGTTTGATCTACTACTATATTATTCACTGATATGAGATACTATTTACCAGAATAAAAAATCTGCCATTAAAAAAACTCATCTTATCCAGTTTATATTTTATAATAATTTACTACAACTTTTCTCAATAAAATCTCTAAATGAATGTATTTTTTACACAGAAATATCTAGAAAAACTTATGTCAATTAAAATACATGACCCAAATTCTCTTCAAAATTTAAATTTTCATTTTCCACTAGTTCATACCAAATATCTAATACTTTTTATAGATATTTTCATTTATGAAATGAAATTTGTACCTCTCCTAGTTTAGAATTTTGTTTCTGTAGAACGGATGTATTGAAATAAATAAATAAATAAATATTGTGTAAAATTAACTAAATTACTGTTCACTATAATATTTTTGTAATATTCTTGTTGTTAGTTAAGTAAAAATAGTTTATATTACTAATTTAAAAACGATAAATAAAACATAAAATTAAATAATGTTATTTACCTCTAGGTGAGCGTGTATCTGGCAAAGTGAGCCAAAGTGGGAAGACAATGGGTGCTAATAAAATATATGTTATTCTTTTTCTAGCTTCAGAAGGCCAACTCATGTCCATTGCTTCTGGAGTATCTTCTTCATTATCGCCCACCTGTAGACACACCACTGCTTGTGAGGTCAGTGACTTACGTGCTCGTACAGACGACATACGTCGCTAAAATTAGAAACATACGATTACACAAAGTATTAACAAAACTATTTATTAGGACATAAGGGCAACTGTGCATATGCGTTTTATTTTATATAAGGGGATTGGTACTTGCACATCTAATAAAACCTTATGCTTAAAAGGGCTTACACAAGCTGACGCTGCGCTATTTCAATTTAGATTATAAATATTGAATAAATCTTTAAGCAAGTTTGATAAAAATCAACAGGTAGAAAGGGTTACAACTAAAATGTGGCCGTCATGCTAAAACACTATGTATAATAATCAACTTCAATACACAATTTTTTTTGTAATAATTAATTTTACAAATACAACAAATTGCCAATACAAGCAAAAATGTTACTTATCAAACAACAATAAAAAGACATGACCTTTGTAACATAAACAATTGAAGATATATAATAAACTTTATATAAAATTAATGTAAGTGTGCGTGGGCTTTAAAAAAAGACACTACGTTGTAAAAAAAACTTAAAAAATGCAAAAATCAATTACTGCTTTTAACTTGTTTTATTTTTTAAAACAATAATAATTTTAGTATATTCTCATATTCTAAGATTTATGTACTATGTATCTAGGTAGGTACATATTTTATTTAATTGTTTGCTTCAAATGCATTTCTTCAGCATTTTATCTAATCTTCAGTCTTTAATTTTTTAATTTTTTTTTTTATTTGATATAATGATCTATTTTTGATTGTATGTTTTAAAACAATACATTACTTATTTATTTTTTGTAATTTTTACTTTAGTTTCTATTCCATCAGACTTACGCTGTTAGTTGGTGTGTCAACCGTTTATAAAAGCAGTAATTCAAAAATTAGAGCAACTACGGTTTGTTAGTTTATTACTTGCGAATTTGATAATTGTTTCTGTTATATTTACATTTTTCAAATTCTTCTACCAGAACTAAAATATGTTTTTTTTTTACTTTATTTTACTTCTCCGTTCAGTTTTTGTTTTCTGTTCTTTGTGTTGATAAAAAACCAATGGTTAATTTAAACTGTAAAATGAATAGTTATGTACTGTTATCAACATTGGCAAACGTGTTTAAATAAAACCTAAAAATAAAAAACTATATATTTACATATATACTGATACCTACATTTTAAAATTTTGTAAAAAAGTTGAATTAAAAAAAATTAATTTTATCAATTCATTTTAAATTGCTAAATAAATACAGTAGCAAAACCAAAAAACACAAAATAAAAAAGAACCGTAAACATTAAATTTTTTATACATTAAATGTGAAAAAAATGTGTTTATCAAATATGTAGTGTGTTAAAATTATTTTAGTGCTAAGGTAATGTACTTATAATTTTTGTATAAAGTTTATTATTTCTCAAAAGCTCACAATCAATGTGTATAGTCATTATGCAAATATAATTTACGTTGTAAAGATATTTTAAATATATGTTGTGCAAGCTTGACAAACCTAAGGGATAATAAAACTATAATACATTTGTACATTTGCCCTTTTTTTAAATGTGTATAAAGCTTAATCCCAATACAAAAGTACAAAATATATTAACAAACATAAGCACACATACGTTACGAGATGATTAACTTAGTTCGTAAATTTTACGTGTCGACATCCAGTTCAAATGGAGTTTCAACTGTGGGTAATTTCAAAAATTAAACATTTTGATAGTTCATTTTGTGATAATTAAATGCAGACAACACAACACCATTACAAAAGTGTATTTTATAGTTATAACTGCAATGTGAGTAAACATAACACCTTCATATTTGCATAAACGACTTTACAAGCGTGTAGCTAAATATAAATACTACACTGAAAAAAACATACTTTTTAACTTAGATGTGGTTTAAAGCGATTAAGCTTAACTATAATAACTACAGCTCTTACTACTTGAAATTACCTTAAACGTATGTTTTTGTTGTCAGGATTAAGCCCATAAGAATAATTAATACGTTTATTAAAAAAATTAAATTAAAAATTGTTTTTCAAGTATAAATTTTTATTGCTTTAATAAAAATGTATACTTGGGTTTAGTTATTTAAAGTACACAAGTTAAAAGAATGGTCAAGCGGGGTAAAGAGATCTTGCCATGTGCAAAAACACCATTTAATATTTAATGTAAAAATGCATCAAATGTTTTTGGAAAAACGTGACTGGCATAATTACTTAATATTAACAGCGTAAATTATTTGTATTATTTGTCAGTAGTGTCTATAGACAAAAATTACTTACTAGAGCAAGACGAGACAACATGAAAAAACCACGACTTTTTATATTTGCTTCCTGTGTGCAATTTATATGATTGTCTAAAAACAGCACTTTTTAACATAAACTGTTATTTTGTCATCTACAAAAACACATTTTTGCCGAATCACTTTATTAAAAAAATTTTTTAAAGTGTCTTAGTTGACGTGATGTTTTTATTTAAATTAGAATTCTTACAAAATTATGCTTGCCATGTTTCACCTAAAACACAATAAATAATCCTAAATGCACGCAATAATGTGTAAAATTATTTCAAGCAATAATTCAGTAAATTACAGTAGTATATTGTTATACATAAAAATCATGCAAAAATAGTAATGTAGCTTAAGTCTTATATTACTACTTTATCATAACGTAATAATAAAAAACACTAAGTTAACATAATCTAATAATACTGATTTAGTAAATGTTATAATTTTAGTATTAAGATACTAAACTTAAGAGTTACCAAATATGTAAATGATAAAAACTGTTTTAAAATTTTTGGCGTTTTTCTATACCTACTACTAATATTTGAGAGTAACTGACAGTTCTGTAAATTGAGACAGCTTTAACCTTTAAGGGCATCTCTAGTTCAAATTCAGAAAAACCATTTTTGCGTCTTAACTTTTGAACTACCGCCAATAAGTTATTAACTCATTTCCGTACGAAAAGTATGGCAACACTGGATTCTCTCAGTGAAATTTTTTTTTAATTAATTTTTTTCCCAAGTACAGTGCTGCCACATGTTTTAAGATTTTTGTTATTAAAACGTGCTCCTGAAACTTTCATGTGAATATCGGAACCTGGAGGTAATACAAATTAAGTGAGTGCAAAATTTTATTTGTTATTGTCTAGTGAAATGATTATGCAAGTGTTTTTCTTTCTAGCTTCCTTCTATTCGGCGGAAAATCGTATTGTCTGCCTTGTCTAATTTATTTCAAGCTTTCATTGTGAGATTTTTGTGAAAACTGCCATTTTGCCAAAAAAGTACATGAAAAGTACGTTCGCGTTGCCCCGTGTTTTTGTTTTAACAGAAAATGCTTATATTAAGGCATGGGACATTGTTACCCAAGAGTTTAAAAATTTTTGTTTATATTTTTCTAATAGAATTGTTTAATTTTTCTGTATGAGTTCAAAATGCCTTGCACTCATAGTAAGGAATTTGGAACAAGAACGTATAGAAACTATACGCAAGCAAGATTGGCGGAGTGTCTTGCAGCAATTAGATCTGAGAGCAGCAAAGTATAGGATCAACAACCATTGAAATTAAACTAAAAGCATCTCATTCTAAGTCGGTCGGTCAAACAATATTCTCAACAGCTCCTCTTTCTTCCTTTAAACAGCGCATGATTAAACTGTCTAATTTTAGATTTTCTATAATTGCAATAGATTTTAGATATGCTGCCATAGCATACCTAGACAAAATAAGCGTAAAATTCAGCCAGTTCAAGAAAATCTTCTAGGTTATGATTAGACAAAAACATCCCTGGCCTGACATAA
The DNA here is from genome assembly GCA_035610365.1 of Aquatica leii. Taxonomy (NCBI): domain Eukaryota; kingdom Metazoa; phylum Arthropoda; class Insecta; order Coleoptera; family Lampyridae; genus Aquatica; species Aquatica leii. Next base: position 58,245,367 of record CM069432.1, read on the forward strand.
GAACCTTTCAACCCGTGTGTGCAGTAAGATAAAAAAAACAAGAGCTATTGATGAAAAAACAATCAAAGAATACATTGAGAGTTTGCATAGGGAGTTGAAAGACGTTCTTCTTAGTTCCATTTGAAATTATGACAAGACCACTTTCTCAGGTCCAAGTGATCGCAAAAAGAAAATCAAAATATGTTCAAAATATTTGCAGCACTTCAAAATCAGCTACCTCGCTGATGTTCTGTGCAAATGACCTTTTTCTTTCGTATGTGGTTTACAAAGCGGAGCACATGTGGTCTGTGTGGACAGAGAATGGGACAATTGGAGCACGCTACAATCCCTCAACAAGTGGTTGTTTTGATTCAGTATGCTTTGAAGATTGATTTGAATTTTCGTTACTTTCAGCAATCAGAAATGTCAAAGGACCCAAGGTAGTCATAGAAGATAATCTCTGCGCATATAAACTAACATGTTCTAGAGATTTGTGCAAAACACAATGTGTGTTTGTTTACCATCACATACTTGACCGCTCGACGTTGCTTTTATAAGACCAAATAAAAATTGACGTGAAATCATGTTACAATGGAAAGTAACGCACACTGAATCCACCTATACCACAATTCGTTTCCAACCTTGCTGAAAAAACTCATAACGAAATTACAAGAGAATCAGACGGCGAAATTGCAGTTTGGGTTCAAAAATGTGGAATATACCCACTCGAATCAAAACCACTTTTAAATCGAATGCCAAATGAACAATCAGTAATAGACGTGAATTCTGTAAAGGATGCATTCCTGGAATAGTTAGAGAAGAAAAGGTGTGACTTTGTGCAAACGGGCGGTACCAGAAAAAAGAGAAAGAAAGTTAACGTCCCCGCTAGAAAAAGTGTAACTGCAGAAGATGTTCAAACGTTAGCCACAGAAAGTGTTAAAAAAAAACAGCTTCAAAAGAAAAAGTCGTCTGCAAAAAAAAAATCGGTTTAGAAGAAGGGAAGTTATTAGTTTGCTCAAAAAGAAGATGACAACCACTCAAGACAAAGCTTCTAAAGAACAACAAAAAATATTGTCTGACAGTTTTGATTTCATATATTTTTCAGCAGGTTCAACAAACTGGTTTTCTAAGAAGGAAACAACCACTGTTTGGAAAAAAACCAGAACTGGATCTCTTTTATCCGAAAAAATTAACGACTTGAAAATGTGGTTAGTCTGATCTTGTGAGCAAATTTTTTCAGATCTTGAGGACCATCCCTCTAATGTGTCGCAAGATTGCAAGTTATGCTGTCGATAACTTTGTTTTAGTTTGTACCAATGATGAAAAGTACTCTGGAAAGAATCAAAAAATTATTTTTGAAGGTCCTACTGTAAAATGTATAAAGAATAAATTGAATTTTTGGAAATGGCCGAAGAAATCTGGCTTATGATTGGGCAGATTTAAAATCAATCCACCTAGACTTATATCAAAGAGAGAACATTTCTCTGTTCCTGAATTGGATGTTTATGTTTAAAAATTTGCTACATTTTTCTAAAAATAACAATTTTTTTTCTTTTTTTTTCTTATAAAAATATCTAAACCTACCTACCAAAGAGGTACCATTTGATTTTTCTAAATTGGATTTACGTTTAATACCTACCTACCTACTACAACTTCTCGCTGTTCCTGAATTTAATTTGTGTGTAAGAATTTACTTTTTTCAAAATGAAACTTTTTTTTCATAAAGAACTGTTTTTCTTTTTTTTTAATTTGTACAACAAATTATATAAATACGTATTCTTTTAGGTAAAAATGAACATAGATCAGTTAGAAACAAAATGTATAGGGTAACATTAGCCCGATGTAAATCAAAGATGAAATTTTGATCATTTTGTTGGTAAATTCAATGCCTGAGCCAAATTTGTACTTGGTCTAGGTAACTTTAGGCCAAGACTTTAAATTCGCAAACCAACAAGATGTGAGTACATATATGGGTCAAAACTACTTAAAGCATTGGTTATAGTTCCAGGAAGTACATAGAGTCAAAAAACCAATCAATTAGGTTAAGGTCTCAATAATTTGATATTAAGTGAGAACGTGAACTTTGGAACAATGTTGCCCCAGTTTACAGTATACAAAATAATTGAAAACACGGTTACATTTTATACACACTTTAAATATTTTTAAATAAAACTATTATACAAAAGTTTTAAAAGTCAGAAGAATATTTAGCAATAAAACTACATCATTAAAAATATTATTGTTTATAATAACAACAGAAATTTAAAATTTTAATAACAAGAATCAAAATTTTACTTGATATTAGGAATGAATGCAAACAATTATACAGGATTATTCATGCTATAGAGCACGGAATATTGCAGCCAAAATATGTGCCTTTCAAAACAATTTACTTTTCGTATATAGACTCTCAAAATTAACGTACCACTAACAGTATTTTTAAATATTCATAAATAATGATATTTTTTAATCTACAAACTGTCTTATAAATACGCTTTAAACCTCAAATCAAATCAAAGGGATGATCGTTTTCTGAGACAACCTGCTCTTAGAAACTGTACAACCACCAGTAATGTCTTAAAAAAATGAGTTATCAGCGATTTATAATCTTATAGTATCGTCTCAAACAATCAGAAGATGTTTAAATGAAGCTGCATTGCTTACCAAAAAGCATAAATTTTTTTGTTTTGCCAGAAATCGTCTGTTAATAATTGGAAGATGGTTTTATTCTTTGACAAAACCAGAGTTAGTTTAAACTCTCCCGATAAACGTGAGCGTATCTGAAGAAGGCAAGAAGAGAAATTTGTAAGTTGCAACATTTCTTTAAGCGTCCTTTTTGGTAGCGCTTTGTAATGTTTTAGAGCGAAATCTGCTTTGGTGTTCATACAAAGTTGGTGCGAGGTCTATAAATGCTAATTATTACACCGTACTTGAACATGTAATGCCATTTGCTCCCTTTGTGGATTTGAATTTTCTGTTCATGCAAGATAATGCGCGGCTTCATTTTGACGACCTTATAGTCCCAGCATCAACCCGATTGAGCATTTATGGGATTATTCAAAAAAAGTGTTCAAAGTCGTAGTCTCGCACCTACCAACCACAATCAACTAGTTAACGCACTAATTTAAAGTAGAGGAAGACCCACAAAATCTTACATTAGATTGTATAATTCACTTTTTTAAATGTTTTTCATATTCTATATCTCACTCATATTTAAAAGATTCGTATTTAATAGCTTACAATAAAGTCATGTTTTTTCTCAAATGGTTGGATAATATCCAATCAAGAAATTTGTATTATAATTTAATTTCAATTTATTTTCGTTATTGTAATTATTTAAGTTTAATTTAGTAGTGCGTTAATTTTGTCTAGGAGTTTATAAGTCTATTATGGTTATTTTTCAAAATTATTTTTGTTATACGTTAAAGCCTTAAAAGTATCAAAATTGTATTTTTTTAAATGAAATCTTTAGTATATTATAGTGTTTTTGGGTTTTCCGGTTAAAATAAGTGTTTTCTTAATGTTTAAAAACTTAGATCTTAAGGTTTTTTAAATAATTTGAGTTTTGTCAAAATATAGCCTAATCTTTATGTTTGAGTTAATTAAAAAATATTTAACTTATGTGAGCAAAACTTCCAGTAAAGTGTAATAATAGATTATATTTGATATTCCAATTATAATAAATTTTACATCTTATAGGGTGTTCAAAAATAAAAATCCGTCAATTAAGAAATTTAAGTGTCTATAAATTATTGATTAATTTGATATTTTTAAATGTTCCAAGAAATGTATTTTTTAATTATCTATCAAATAGTATTAGAATGTTCTATAGCTAAATAATTGTTTCTGCAATATTTGATGTTTTTTGAGTAAAAATTCTAATCAATCTAGTTGTTTGTTGTATTTAAAAACGTCGGATAATTAATAACTAAGAATAATAATGAAATGTTTTACAGTTGTTTAGAAACTTGGAACGTAATTTATACTACAACAGGCTATAGCAGCAATAATAGTAACAAACATACCAACAATAGCACGAAATAGAAACAAAATATTTATAACAGATGTTTGAAATGTCAACCGTTCATTTCCAGACTTTTACATATTTTTTTATGAACCACTGTAATTCCGGACATTTGCAAGGTTACCGTTTCAAAACTGTTTCTTATTTGTCGTTTCATATCGTGTGGTGTTGTCGGTAGCGTATTGTAGGAAATTTGTTTTATGTATTCTTATAAATAAATTGGCGTAATTAAGTCCGAGGATCTGAGTGGCCAACTGTGAAATCCATTTGTTCCAATCAATTTGTTTTATTTATGATTTAGCGTTGGTATGTTATTACCATTATTACTGTTATAGTCCGTTGGATTCTAAATTATACTTATTCTTATAATTGTTAATTAGCTGATATTTTTAAGCACAATAAACAACTTCATCAGAGCTTTTATTAAAAAAATATAAAATAGTGCAAAAAACGATTATTTGGCGTATTGTGTAAAAACGGAAAAATTTAGCTGTATAACATTCTAATAATATTTAGTACATTTTCTGGTAAAATAAAAAATATGGCGCTCTATTTAAATTGATTAAACTATAACACTTAAATATCTTAATTTAAAGATTTTAATTTTTGAACACTCTGTATAAGATGCAACGTTTATTATAATTAAAATATAAAATATGATCTATTGGTACACTTCACTGTAAATTTTGCCCACATAGCTTAAATACTTCTTAAGTATCTCGTACATAAAAATTAGGTTATATTTTAACAAAATATTTTAATCGTAGAATCCAAAAATGTAGTAATATACAAAAAAATTCTTTTAAAAAAATACAACTTTGATACTTTTAAGACCTTTGCGACACGCTGTATAATATAAAAATACTTTTATTTACACTCAGTTAGTAACGTACAGTTTCCCGAACCCTTTAAAGGTTGGTAAGTGAGCGGTTTTCATGGTTAACGAAAAAGCTCTAGGATGGCAAAATGAAAACTATTAATCCACATAAAATTAAGTGTTCAACGTCAATTAATATATTAGAACGAGTATGCGACAGGTGAAAAAATCATTTTAAAAATCTTAAAATTCAGTTAAAATTGAAGAAAAACGAAGTTAAAGTTAATGTCAAAGTTGACGGATTTAGTAATAAATGTAGTACCAACATTATATTTCTGTTGATTTTTTAAATTTTTTCAAAAAAGAATGTAATTTTATAAAAGCCAACACAAAAATAATGTACATTACTCTCGTCGAAAGAATCATAGCATAACTCACTCACATGCAACGCTCGGCCGTGCGGCCTCGCGTCGCATTAACGTTCGTGCTATTTCTTACTTTCGCACCTTGTTACGTAAACTACTATTAATAAGTAACCATAGTAGAGACCTCTATATATGCCAAAAGTGAAACTTTTCAATGGTCACGTATTTTATTGCCTCAGACGTACTTCTTTAAAAAAATTATTTTTAAATACCATTCTACACTTTTTCTTATAATTTATAAGTAAAATCCATATAAACAAAAACAAAACATATTTGATTTAAAAGTGATATTTATTAAACTATTGTCTTGAAATTTTAAGTTTACAAACAGCAATTTAAATGATAATTTTTGCAGTACATAATTACATAACATGCCTTAGTTATGAAATTGTCATTACAACTATCTTCAGTCGTTTAAATAAGTACAGAGAGATGTACAAAATTTAAAGTTAAATTTGATTCATTTGCATTAGTTAGATAATGATGTCATTACACAATCATTTCCTCTCTTTAACGTGCGCCTGTCTCACTGCGCTGTATACGCGTTGCCATACAATCTAATAAATTATTTTTTATAATTTACTGAAGTTTATTAACATTAAAATGTTATGTGAGATTGTGTTACTGTAGATAGTTCCAATTATTAAATATATAATACACTATTTAAAATATCATTGTGCTTTCTGTTTAAACTAAGTTTAAAAAACTTTTAAATAAGTTTAAACTTGGTTTTATGTATATTTTTATTTTTACTTTGTAAACTCATTAGCTTTTTTGCTATTACGTAGCTACAAAATTAATTACTAAATTGTCATTTATTCTATCTTTGTAATTAAAAAAAAATTATACAAGTTGTAAAATATTATGAAACTAAAACAAAATAATAAAATTTTTATTTAGTAAGGTGAGTATGATAAAACTTAAAAAAACTATTAAATACTTATTATATACGTATAAACATTATAACAAAATACCATAATATTTTTAATAGTCCAGTCATAGTTTTGTGTAAAATAGATAACAGTATAATAAGATACAGTAGATTTCCAAAAAATGTGTTTTTGATTTACAAGAATGGCAACAGAGTAACATTTTAATAAGACTTTTTTGTATAAACGGTTAAAACATATTTTTTCTCAAAATCTTGTTTTAATAGTATTTATTACTGGAGAAGATTGGAACACAGGAAAAGAAATAGCAAGAGACAGGACAGAAATTACAACTTTAACATGAGTATAAAACAAATGACTATGCTTGTATGTAAAAAATATGATTTAAATTTGCAATTTATTTATTTAGGACATATTTTTGTAAACGTCATATTCAATTAATTCTATTTATACTATCTAGAAGATTTAATTGTACTTTATTTTAAGGCATTTGAAATAGAAATTCCAGGAAGCATAAAACCCATTTTTGACATCGCTTTTATTTCGTTTTTTATTGTTTTTATAATACAGAAACAGCAAATATCGCTTAAGATTGGCTCAAGAAGATCAAAAGTGGTAATTTCTAAAGCATGATAGTCGACAAACAATATGCAAATTGGCAGAAAAAATAGATCGGTAACCTTTTTGCATTATAAATTTTGCTTAAAAACATGGAGTTTAGGTATCTTAAAAACTGTGCTTTTCAATATTTTGCACAACACTGAGCAACGCTTGGACACAACTAACGTTTTTTGTACCAAACCGCCATCGCAAATAAAAAATTGTGTTTTTACACTAATATAAAGCCCAGAAAGAAGTAGACTGCTTTAGGATTCCGATTTGCGTTTACTAAGACTGTAAAGGTGTCGGTTACCGGAAAATGTTGAAGAAAAACAAAACGCTATTTTGCTAGGTTTCATTGCGTAAAGAAAACAGTTCAGAAAGTTTCGGTCGATGTGAACGAGGCATCCTACATGATAATGCGCAACTCGATACGGCAAACATCGTCAAGAAAGTACTACATAAACTTGAATAAAAAGTTTGTTTCTATCATTCGTACTCTTTAGACCTTGCGTCAATGAATTACCTTTTCCACTTGTTATCTAATCAAGTAAGGAGACGTACCTTCGACTACAATAAAGATTTTATAAACTGGCTAACCTCTTTAACACACGACCAGGCATTTTATTTATCAACCATATGCTTTAGCGTTTCTATTTTGTTATTACCCAAAACTAAATATTCAAAATATATCCTCAATAAATAAATTAATATGTACATACGTATATAGTATATGCCTAATCGAAATTTGTTTTGTTCTTAACAATAATGGAAATATAAATAAAAAATATAATGAAAACACAAGAAAAACAGATCGTAAAAGAAAAATGTAAGCTTAGAATATATTTTAAAACCAAAAGAAATAGGGAATTTATTACAATCTTGTTCAAGAACTCCGCCTGAATGATTTGTCAAGTTTTTGAAATGTTCCATAACTTAAAGAATAAATACATAAACACACTAAAATCCCTAGAAATTTCTTGCAATTCACAACACTATAAAAATGGGCTTTTTGATTTTTTTTTGCAAAGTTTGCGTCGCCATTTTGATTTGCATAAAAATTGCGAATTTTTGTCTCTCTAAAAACAAGCTTTAAAATAGTGTTTCTGACGTTAAAACTTAGCGTACCAATACATATAATTTGCATTATTTTACTTTGCTTAATTAGTATTAATTTTTTACTTGTTTAATCTATTAAAAAAATTAAAACAAAACCTAAACAAAGAACCAGAATTGTTTAAAGTAAAACCAATAGTAAGTACATCACAAAATCTTTGTAGTTTGCTAAACAATAGTTAATGCAATTTTTTTTGATGTAGTGGAATAATGGTAATTTAGGTAATAAGGGTCGAAAGTAAGGCATCGCGTAACAAACGCTGTTGGTACTACATTTAGTACTAAATCTAAGATTCTTAAATGATTTTCCACCTGTCGCGTACTAGTTGTAATATAATATTTGACTTTGAACAGTTAGTTTTATGTGGATTTTTAGTTTTTATTTTGCCAACTTAGAGCTAACACTACACTAACAAACCAATATTGACGTTTACGATGTTTCCAGCACAAAGAATAATTTTTTGTAATATATTAAAAAACATATATTTTGTAATTTGTTTCTACTAATGTCAATGTTTTTGCTATTTGAATAAAATCAAAACTAGAATTAATTTTATTTTTAAATATTAATTAAACACATATTTATGAACTTTAATTTTTATGTAAAGCTAAACAATTTTTATATTCTCTTAAGTATAAACTTTAATAACATGTAGTCAAAGTTTAATATAAAATATAACAATCACTTAAATAACATTTTGACTAGCTTATATAGCTGTAACCAATGTTCAAAAGTTTTAAACATAGTTTGCTCATGTAAAGCAAACGTATCCATTAGTTTGGGACAATAGTAGAAAAGTTTATTGTACTGAAAACATTGTCATGATGATTTTTTTGTTGAAAAATAAATAAATAAATATAAAATTTGCATACGTACATGTATGTTAGTAAACATTCATAAACAAAAAAAAATAATTAATTCAAAGTGCAGGTAAAATAGTTAATCTGATACAAATATTGATTTTGAACGTAATGCTTAACCAATTTGCACTAGTGCTTGCTAATGTTTAAGAAATCGGTGTTTGGTAATTTTTAATTAGAATAATAAATTTTCTGTTGTATTTTTGCTATTCCAGTTAGACACGCAAATTACTCATCTTACCTCTTCTTGGAAAGAGATATGGTTTACTGCAAATTAGTTTTTGTATTTTAATAAAAAGAATATTTTTAATTTCAACACATTGGCCAAGAAAAATTAAGCTACAGTGCTATAGCTGAAAGAATAGAAATTTTTTGCAACTCTCTATCTTGCGTGCACATTGGTTTTGAGGAAACCAACGATTACAACAGATGCCGTGACAAGAAAGACCTTACAAACTCAAGTTTTGCTTATACGGTTCCGACCGACGCGTAAGGGTTTACAGACAGGGAAATAAGTGTTATTCATAATGTAATATTTTTCAAACTCTTATATTTAACAAAAGTTCTGTAATTGTTTGCAGACGGATTTTGTTGAACAGAACCTATCCCTTTACGTGAAGGTTTCTTGACAAGTGAACGATACATTGCGGAAATTTAATCTAAACCTCATGCAGTACCTCAAACCTATAGAGCATTTATGGGGCATTATGGATAAATAATTTAAAAACCATCAAGCTTTACTCGCCTTTCTCAACTATGTTGAAAATATGCTTATAGAATTTTGAAACAACGTTGATCAATATCTGATTTGACGTTTGGTTTCAAGTATAAGTAGTGCGAAGCCAATATTAGAAGTACAGGCAAAAACCTAGTATTAATTGTTTTAGTAGTTCATGTCATTTATTTTATTGTATTTGCTGTTACCGTTATGTTTGAATTATGGAGTTATTACAATAAACTATACCTTGTTTTGCAGCAGAAGTTGTTTAAATTTTCTCACTTAATTAACTGCGTTTAGATACAAATCATCGATAGTAGGTTCACAACCCAAGAAAGTTATTTAATGTTTGTCAATTGGTATCGGTTACAACTGTATTGCTTGAACTTGTCTGGGTCAGAAACGAGTCCGTTATGTTCTTAACCTTCTTTGCACTTTGCTTAGGTTGCTCAAACAAGTTTCAAACAATTATTCTAGAATGCTACAATATTTTATGTCTTTAATAACGCGTTTAATGTCAATCTTTAAAAACCGTCAAACTAGGCGTTTCTAACTTAAAAATCCATTTAAAATTTATATAAAATTGTCTATTACTGTATTATTGTTGGAAAAATTGTACTAAACAATCATTAAATTACCGGATTGATGTCATTAATGTGGTGTAATAATCTCACTCAGATCTAATTTAAAAATGAAGACAAAGTTACAAGCCGATAATTTCCCAAGAGGTGAAAAAATGCTCGACTGTTTTTTGTTTTCTTATGTTGTCGATTGATAATAAAGAACTTTTTGATAGGTATTTAAAATATATATAATTTTATACTAAAATAGTTTTACTATTGCAAAGCATGTTATAGTAAGATACACATTTATAAATAATTTAATTAAATAAAAAAAATTTTAAGTATCTATCAAGAGTCAAGTGGTATTTTTCTAAAAATTGTAATTATTGTAGCATTTTCTGAAAATTCAATACAGTTTGAGAACGTTTTCGCAGTACCAAAATCGTCAATTTTTTCTAGTCGGAGATAGAAAAAAGTACAATATGAAAACGCAATAAACTCATTTTAAGTTTTGTGTTAAATAAATAAAAAGTGCAAAGTTTAGTGTTTTTACGCATACGCGGCAGAATAAAATAAAAATTATAAGTTAGTTAATTATAATTTTTTTAGTTTGTTTTAATTAAGTAAATTAATTATATAAATAACAGTGTAAATAGTTCAAATACATTTCGTTTAATAATAGTATCAAATAAAGTACTATATTATATCTTATAACTGTATAATTAATCTCTACTATATTGTATTTTAGAAAAAATCGCATTTTGTTTCCTTTAAAACATGTTAATTATTTTGCTATAGTCTATTTCATTTAAAAAAGTAGAGAAGCATGAATCTTAATCGCCACTAGTCAATATTCAAACACGTATTACACTAACGGAATTAAATTAAAAAAATAATGACAATTGGTTACCTACATTTCTAAATAGTGTTAGCATTCTATTTTCTCTATTTCGACATGAGAATTAGCGATTCTTACACTAAAATCCGTGTAAGAATAAGCAAATTCTTACACGAATTTTAGTAGTGTTAGTTTTTTTAAAGTTGGTATCTCTGCATCGTAAGTTGACGTTCCATGAAAAAGAAATCAAAATTATTGGAATTTAACAATTGAAATTCAAATTTTGATGCCAAGATAAAATAAAGACGTTTTATTAATTCAAAGTTATTTACTTATAAAGGTATAAAAAGGTAATTTCGTATGAGGTTTGAGGTTAACACATAAATTTCAATATGTCAAAGTATAAGTGTTGCCAATTCAATAAAATATTAAAGTTTCCCAATGTTGTTTTAAAATTAAAATTATACGAAAAATATTAATTATTGTATCAAAATAGAGAAAATAGTATAAAACACACGTCATAGAATACGTTTCAATCACTCTACCGCTTTATAAACTCGCCGCTGCGCGGCTCGTGTATGAGACTCGGTCTCGTGATTGAAACGCGTTCATTCTGTAACTTGTGTTTTAATATACTATTCCAGAACAACAAAGATTTGTTAATCACTGTCACTTTTACGCTTAGGTGATGTTTAATTTTTATCTAAATTACGTACATTTATTAAGTAGCATTTTATACTATATCTGGCATCATTATTTATTGTTGTTTACTTATAATTAAATTTCTAAACTAAAGATGTAAAGTTAATCAAATTCCGTCAAAACAGCATATAAAAATTAGTTATCAGTAAAATATTAATTAAAAGTACTAAAAAACGTCCGTTATAACTACCGTTATAAGTATGTTGTAAAAATAACTCTAAATTTATGACACAAAAAACAATACAAACGTTTTCTTCTTTTCTGAAGGAAATAAAAAATGTACTTTTGTAAACGTGCCCTCAAACATAGCGCTCTCTAGTAGCTTGATATTTGAAATGCAGTATAGTACTAAATTTAAAAATCCAAAATATTAATAAGTATAAATTCCAAAAACAAATAATTGTGAATGAAGTAGTATATATATAGTACCTTGGTTTAAATTTCATACTGCCTCAAGCGTTAGTTAACATCGACGCTTACTTTTTCAGTAAGCTACCGATGCTCTCAACTTTTGCACATTAATTGTAATATACTATTGAAATAAATAATAATTTTAAGTAGCACTTTTTATAACTATCTAATCAAATATAAATATTTATAATTTAAAAACCTATATAGTATAAATAAACAAAGAACAATATTTGTAAATAATGACTTAGATACTTTGTATACAAAAGCGTAGTTTTTAAATTTTTTTAAATAAGTTAATTAGTAAACTCTATTGCGCAAATAGCATTTATGTTATTTGTAGCATCTTATAACAACACAATGACATTGAAATGTGCATAAGAAAATAAACTGTAGTGTAGATAAAGAACTCAAGTAACCTTAAGACTGTAATAAAGACTTTGATATTACGTAGTTGATTACGAAATAGAACAAAGTCGTAATCGGAAATGAAAACTATCCGGAGACTTAACGCATTCTCGTGGGATGGACCTGACCGACTACGGAAACGATAGTGGCATAGGCTTCGTGGAAGATTTAGATAAAAGAGAAAATCAATACGGTGCATAAGACCAATGTAACGTGTTATACAATAAAAAATTGAAAGTTACCAAAGAGCAATCAATATTTTACAAACTTGTTATTGTTAACAAAAAAAAAATAAAATTTTTTTTATTGTTAACAAAAAAACTAAATTAAGAACTTATTTATTATTTGTGTATGTAAGAAAAGCTATAAAAATTAATATACTAAAGATAGTCGAAATAACAAAAAGGTAAACATTTAGGTTTAAAATTATATAAAACTCAATATCCACATTATTGAATAAATAACATAACTGCACTTGATATATAAATAAATATTTTAAAAACTAATTGTCATGATATTAAATGTATTGTCAAAACCTTTACAGTGCAATTTTTGATGATTCAAAATATGTTGAATTTTCAAACGTCCGTTTAGTAGTATTTTATGTTAAATTATAGTAGTTTGTCATTATTTGTATTTGTTTATGCCATGTTTGCAGATTTATTGTTTTAACTTTAGTATTTACTGTTTTATATATAAAAAGACGTTTACTGTTTAAAAAAATGATTATTTATGTAAGCTTTACATTCTTTAATTAAGTTTACTTATATTTAGAACAACTACGTCGTTTCTAACTAAAAATTTAATTGATAATTGTTGTTGAATGTCAATAGGAGGTCGTGTAGAAGGGTTACAAATTAATTGGCATTAGATTGTTGGCGACGTTTCGCAGACTATACTTTCAAAATAATAATTTCACTCGTGAAAATCTGAAAAACAATATATATATATATATATATATATATATATATATATATATATGATCTCTTTTATAACTAATTTAAAAACATCAGAAATTTATATTTTATTATTTTTATAATCAGAATTATGAGACTTACCTAATTATTCTATGCAACTGTTTTTATTTACAATTTTTCAATTTGTGATATACTTTAATAATATTCTATTATTGTTTCTTAAAATGTATTTACTGTGCTATGTTTTTTCCACAATAAACAATAGGCCCGAAGAAGCAGACACAAGTATAGTCTGCGAAACGTCGCCAACAATCTAATGCCAATTAATTTGTAACCCTTCCACACGACCTCTTATTAGGATTCAACAACAATTATCAATTAGATATAACAAGGAGGATTATAGTAAATTAATAGAAAAATAAAAATTTAATATTACATTATTGTAATCAATTTAAAAAACAACGCGCATTTGTTTGTTAAAAATAACGATCACATAATTAGCGTATTGAAAGTTGTAATAAAATATTTCAAGAATTATCTACTCAAGCAGATTACAAATTTTAATTGTACCGTAAACATTTTAGAATACTTAATTTTAGTTATGTATAAATATGCACATGTATCATGCAATAAGAAAAAGTGGGCATGCAATTTACATTATGTAGAAAAATATATAGAACGATACGTAGAAAATGATATTTTTCTACATAACCAATTAATGTAGAAAATGCAAACAATAATGTATTTCTAAGAAAACTAAATTCTGAGTAAAGAATAAATAAAAAGATAGATAACTGAGTACTTGTACCATAACTAAAAATAAAAAATATTAAATTTAGTAGAATTTGATAAATGTCTCTAGATACTATTATGTGATAGTAGTTACCATTACAAAACTGGCAAAAAATGTGATTAATAGCAATTTATTATACAAAGAAAATATTACATTAATTAGAAGAAATTAATACAATTTATTTTACAACGGCTATAATTTTAAACTATTTTCTACCAGAAATAAAACAATTTGGTTTTTTGCTAATTCCAATGAGAACTGTATCAAAAGTAAATAGTTTTTTGTTTTAGTAACAAAATTTGATTTGACGTTCTGCAAAAAATCTAACACAAAACAATAATTAAAGTAGACAGCAAATGTAATAATTAGAAAAAAAAACGCGATAAGTAAATAAATTCATTTAATAATAGAAATGAAACGTGATGTTTTTTTGTCGTACGGTTTTCTTTTATTGTTTATAATTGTTTTTATTTCAAGTTTATGTTAACTTTGTACAAAAACTGTTTTTAGACATGTATTCGTCTTAAAAACTAAGTTTTTGTTCTATCAAAACAAACAAATTATAAACTAAATAGACATAAAGGTTTTACTATTAAACATCTTTTGTAGAATTAAATTTGAAAGCAAGGGAGTTTTTAATTGATAATGACATCGTTTACCCAAAAACAATTTTGAAGATAAAAAACATAATCTTTGCAAGAAATTGTTCAATTATCAAAATTTTTTTTATTGTCGAATTTAAATGTCTAGTAAAAATAATTCCATATAAATTATAGGAGATACTCCCACCCATTTTTTTCTCGTGACTTAAGTGCCGCGCTTATGTGTGCTTATGTTTCTTATTGCTTATGTTCAACAATTTATTTTATGTATTCTTTTGATGGTTAAAAATCTTATGTTTATGTCCGTATATACGTGAAAATATCTTAAGAAGTTTCTTTGAATACTCGCAAAATAGACAAACACGCTTACAAAGTTCAGGTGTAAAATTAACCAAAAATTTCCGTTAGAAATTGCCATTGCCACTGCCATGTTTATTGTTGAATTTGTTATCAAAAAAAAAACAACTTGTTATTGCTACAATAGACGAAATTGCCGCAACAGTTAGAGCGTTACACAAAAACGGTAGTTACAAGAAAACATCAAAATTGCCCAATAGTAAAATATCGGCGACGTTTTCGAGAGAAGCTACTGAAGACGTAAAAAATTGGTTAAGTAGGGTTGAAGCTGTTCCAGTTAATTATAAAGTTGACTAAAAAGTTAAGCATTTAATAATAGTTACAAAACTAACAAAAGAGGCTTTAAATTTGCACCGCTCAGAGGTGAAATAGATATATTACTATGGCATTGCAGGAAGCAGGAATCGATAAGGTTACGTTAACAAATCGACATCATTGAATATGTTATTGATGGTTTCGACAATACTACACTGCAAAGTCAAATTAGATTAAGAAGTGTTAGTAAAGTTTAAGTAAAATTTCAAAGGTAACGAATAATATAACAAGTGCAGATCGGTAATTGTTGACAGCAGCCAAATGTAGGCACCACTTACTGGAACTGCTTCTAGTGTTGTTGCGCTGATACTAGATTTCAGCGAAGATACTGTCCAAAGTTAAGGCCTCCAGAAATGCTTTTTTAGGGCAATCATCTAAGCTAGATTCATCACAAGTTTGCATGTAGAAACCCATAACCACCGTATACAATAAACGTTTATTTAGATAGATATCCATACCTTTTAAATGCAGTGTTGGATACGGGAAACCTTTTTTTAACCGTATTAATTATTTAAGTTATTCAGTCAGTAGTAATAGAATTTTACCAAATCCATCTAAAGTTTGCCATTACACGTTTTCTTATGCCAAAAAAATGCAAAATAATAT
This sequence comes from Aquatica leii, assembly GCA_035610365.1. Classification (NCBI taxonomy): domain Eukaryota; kingdom Metazoa; phylum Arthropoda; class Insecta; order Coleoptera; family Lampyridae; genus Aquatica; species Aquatica leii. The sequence continues at coordinate 58,261,306 of CM069432.1, forward strand.
TTTTAAAGTTCTATTTTTATAGATTTGTTAAATATTTTAGTTTAATAGCTGCACCTTTACACAATTTACAGTTTAAATTTAATTATGAGAAAAGAAATACATATTAAAAAAATAAAAAATAATGTTAACAGGAGCGCCAGTTATCAATTTGTATTTGCCACAACCAAATTACATTGCGATGCGTCTAAATTGTGTTACGGTGCTATATTATTACCGAGCCAGAGAGAGAGAGACAGACAAATTACAATTCTTAGCCGTGATTTATGCGATTAAACGTATTCATACTTAATTATAAAGAATCAAATTTGAAATAGTTCCGGATTGTGATAGTTTTAGATTAAGTTTAAGTAAAAAAAAATGAATCAGCGTATTATGCGTTGGGCATTCATTTTAGAAAGTTTTAATTATGAAAGAGAGCATAGGGTAAACAATCACATGAGCAGTTTACTTTTTTTAAAGTATAGCACTTAGGCAAGAAACGAATTCAGAGATAATAACGATTAAAACTAAACTAAAAATTAATCAACTTCCCTATTACAATTTAGTAAACGGATAAGTGTGTGTAATAAATAAAAAAACGAAAAATTGTTGTTTTATTTACCATACGCTATGGTATCTAAAATTCAAACTTTCGCATAACAACTAGAAGCAAATAAAAAACATGACACCATTTTAAATAATTACTGGTTCCTAAATTTAAAAGCTACTATTAAAGATTATATCGCGCATTGTGTCCCATGGATTACATTTACTGTCAATTCGGGAAAGGCCCCTACTTTACATGGCATTTCTAAAAGTACAGTTCTTTTCAATACGTTACTTGTGCATAAATGTATGTATATTTTTGATAGTCAATAGTATTACCAGATTTTGAAAATTATTTCTATGTCGGACAACAAACTCGAAAGAGGTTATAAACCATAAGATAGATTTGCAAACAAACGTTCGAGCAAATGAAAGAAAAACAAAAGTACATAAAATTTCTCATGTTTATAGAGCGGGGGACTTAGTTATGATAACCAACTATGCGTCAACACTGGAAAATAGTAAAAAATTGCTAATTGTTATTATGTGGTAGCTTAGACGAGCTGTAGCAGTAATAATTTTAAATTCAAGACGTTGGATAGAAGCATTGAAATAAAAAAAAACAAGGAAAGTTTAAGTAAATGCGATGATAATCTAATATGGCGGATTACTCATATTTTGTTGTAAGTGGCGTATAGAGATGTCCAGGATGCTATTAAACTGCTTTCACTTTACAATTTCATTTTTTTTACTTTTCTGTAAGGAAAGTATAGCGATCGCAATTTTTTTTCAAAAAATGTTTCTTGGATAATTTTACGTTTCAAGGTCTCCTGAATCAGAAAAATGTATTTTTGCCAAAAAAATTTGAGTGTCTGTGTGCGTCTGTGTGTCTGTCTGTGTGTGTTACGATGTACCCACAATAAAATTCGGTATAAAACTGGCTTTTTATATTCTCTCGGTTCTATCAAAACATGAGTCTAATAAAGAAACCGGAAGTGGGTGTATCTGCCATTTATAACAGTTTTTCTTATATAATTTTGTATGTATGTAAAGTATTCGAATTATTTTTACAGTTTCTTAAAGAAATGCAAGATACTATAAAAAGTTTTTCTGATTTACTAAAGGAGAAAGCAATATCAAAGCGCACAAATATAAGGGTTAGTCGATATGGCAACATAAGCTCAATTTGCCATATTTTGGTTATATCTTAATGAAATCAAGGAAAAAAATTTCAAAAAAATAATGGAATGCTAGGAAGTCAATACAAATGTGTACGTATTACTTTAAAGTGGTTTTATGACAACATAACTTTAAAAAAATATGTAGACATTCCTTCATCATTCCTTATAGGAGGTCGTGTGGTGATCACATCAGTTTTTTTCTATACAATTTAGTAATAAGACAATCAAACGTACTGTCGTTCTCTGTCATATAATTAAGTTTGACAAAGAACTGTATGATCGAATTAACACTACGCTGTACTACCTCATTACAAAACTATAGTGTAGAAACAAATAACTGGCATCGTAATGGCAGTTTGACAGCAACCTAGACGTCTCTATAATTGTTGTGTTTGACTTTGACTTTGAACAAATCTATTTTGTATACATATAAAACCTCAGTTATCGATGTAATATAACTCCTTGACTTAAGGTTTTTCGAGTTTTGGAACGCAAGCAACACAACTGTAACATTTTAAAATACGTTTTAGTACATTTCTAACTTTCGATTAGACAACTTTGCAATCGTAACTGTGTAGGGGAAAATTTCGCAATAATTAATTAAGTTTTACCCGTAAAGCGGTGATTGAACGTCATTGTTAAAAACAATACTTGGTAAAGGATAAAATTGTCATCCATCAACATCCACCTTATACCAATGTTTTTTTAAAAGAATTTTTTTATGCAGGACACACAAACCTTTAAGAAGGTTTTTGAAGTTAATTTTTAGGTTGCATTTTCAACGGAAATCTAATTAAAGTTATAGAATCTTAAGTTTTTGCGGTATTTTTAGTTACGAGGTTGAGATTAGTTATGAATTTACCTACACGCGGGTGTGGGTTACCAATTTTCTTGCTTTTTAGCTCCTTATTTGTTACCTTTATGACTTTTAATTGCTAAGGTTCCACAACTGGGGTTACTATTTGCTCGATTTATGTACGTCTCAAGCACATTAATTATGAACAGAACAGTATGCCCTATGTGAATAGGTGTAATTATTTGTGACATTGTACTTCAAGGTATTTATATTTCCTTTTCTAATACCTCGAGTCAAGTGTCATAAACGCTGGAATAAACCTACGCTGCGGACTCGAATATGAGTGGTTTTATTGGGGTTCAGTATAAGTAAATTGGGATTGTGCGGTACATCAAAACTTAAAGTGCTAATCGTTTGTTACAAGATCACAGACCACGTGATAACGTTATTGTGAAACATCCCAGTTTTTTTATATTATTTAAATTGCTATTGACGTTCGATATCATGTAAATTAATGTAAGTTTTCTATGTCACTTAACTTACTCTTAACTTTGATTCGGTAGTAGGTTGCGCATGTTACGTGTTTTAGAAAGGTTAGTCAAACCAAGTTTTTTATGTTTATAATAAAAATATTTTAGTGCAAACGCGTTTAAACTACCGAAGTTGAGCTATATTCTTTTGGTTAATAATTTTCCTTGCTCACGTATGTCAAGCTAGTGTTTTAATGACTTCCAAATCGACAATAATAAACTTTATCAAATTATTCTATAGAACTGATTATAATTTTAACTCTGTTTATATGATATTTGGTGATTTCGAATTAGGATAAAACTATTATAATTTTTATTTAATTTATGTGATACTGTGTTGTTATTGCTGTCGTAGCTATAATGTGTGATTTATTTATGTACTAATAATTAAGGGTGTACCGACGACTAAATACTTAGTTCTAAACTTAAGCTATGATATTTTGTCTTTTGTTTCTTTTCTGTGTTTATCCGTTCTGATGCACTACTCGACGAGAATAAATCGTAATATGTCTGTTGTAACGTTCGGTTGTTTTATTTTCAACGCACAATTGGGATTGCGGGTTTGGGCATTTTTTTCCATAGCCCAAACTTTTTTTTCTTTTTTAATTTGTTTTTCTTCTTGCAAGAAAAATTGGCGCAGGGCATCGACAAAGTTGGGTATTAACAACTCAACCTACGTCCATGTCTGACTTAATTTAGCCAAACAGGTGAGTCGACAAACTACTTTATTCTTTTTAACACTTTTACAATTAGTGCGTTACACAACTAACCATGCTTTACACTTTTAAGCATAGCACAAGTGATGCGCTAAAGTCACGATAATTTACAAACAAAAGCTCTAGTAATACATAATTGAGGAAACGAAAGTCAAGAATATCTCGTAAAATTTTAAATAAACAAATTTTCTAACTTTTAGTTTTGTGTTTTGAATATAGCGGTTCTATTTTAATGACAATGAATAGTAATTCCAAGATAGTTAATTGATTTGGTTTTAAATATAAATTGTCCAACCAGTATTTAATGCGTAACACACACAATAAAGCTGTATCATAAACTTCTTTCCATTTTTACCATTAACATACAAAACGGTATCATCAGCAAAAAAATGATTTGTGAAGTATTACTATTTATATTTAAAAGATCGTTAATATAAATAACAAAAAAAATGTAGTCCTAGTACAGAACCTTGAGAAACGCCGAAATTTATAGATTTAGTTTCACTCGAAGACGTTAATGCTGCAACCTGTTGTTATATATACAATAACTGAAAAATAAACAGTTACTTTTTAGGTTTCTCTAATTTACATTTTATTAAATATTTATATTTTTTGTTGAAAAGTTGAAGCAAATGATAATTAATGCTGTTTAAAACAAATACGTCGCTTGAAAATTTGTGTTTTGTTTAATTAATTTTTATTTAGAATAAACATACTTTATTTTGCATTAAAACTTTTACTTCTACATACAATAATTTATAAAAAACTACATGATACCAATCTAACATATATACAATGTGAAATATTATTTTTAAAATTCTACACGTTTTTAAAACACTAAAAGTTGGCAAATAAACTTTAGATTTAGATGCGTACTATTTAAATTGCGTGTATAGTCATACTGTTAATGATGATTGTCTGTAATAAACTTCCAATTTTTAATTATCAATAATTTACACGTTATTTTGCGTGTGACAAAAAATTTTTGTTAAACGTAGTAATAATTTTTTTGTTTTCGTACAAAAATAATTATGTATCAATGCGTATTCATATTTTTTATACATGAGGTAAATACGTAAATCTAGAACAAAAAGTGTAACATTAGAAACTGTTGTAACTTAACAATGTAATTCGAAAAACTTAATCATCTAAATAAACTTATATTATAATTTAATAATCATATGTAAATTTTTTGTAAATATAGGCAAATAGGCAAAAAATGCGACTAATAACAAATTGTAAAAAAAACTACATTAAAATATTGCCTGAAAACAGAATAATATAAAAACCAACTACCTAAAGCAAACTTAATATTTTTTAATGTTAAATTGTTTTGGTTCGTTGACTTACAACAAAAGACTTAATCCTTTAAAAATTTAGCTTTTACAATAAACATTGCTTTTAAGCACATTCATTACAAAATAATTATAAGGTTATTAAATTTTCTTTGTAATAAATTTTTAATATAACAGTAGCTAATAGCAAAATTGTAAAAAAGTGCTTTCTACAGTAAACAAACCGTAAATACATTTATATTTTTCTTTTTTTGTTTTAATTCCAAGTAATCAATACTTTTTTAAAACGCAGAATAAATTAAAAATTAATAAAATAAAATTAAAAACGTTGTACCGGACACTTGTTATATTTTTAACTTAATATGCTGTTAAAAATCATTTTTAGATTTGTTTCTGAAGTTTGAAAAAGAATGTACTTGTAAAATACTTAAAAATTTGGACATTGTAAATTGATGTGATATATAACTGTATTTTTGTTTCTTCTTTTTAGTTAATTAAAACATTTTTTTATTTAATTAATAAATACAGAATAATAATACTTAAATCTAGAAATTGTTATGGACTTAAGAAGAAAACAAATTTTTGTAGTATACTATAAAAATTAATAATATTTACTTCAAAGCGTCATACTAAAACATTAAAAAGCTTTACGAAAATGGTTAAATTTACATAATTAACAAGATAACAAAATAAAATTTCTTTATCCCGTTTTTTCATTGAATTTGCCTTATAATGTAAACAATTTAAAAGTTTAAGATTAATCAATTATTTTAGTAAGAACAGTTATTACATACTATTTTTTACTTATTTTGTTGTTAGTCAATAAAAATTTATTGTATAATATAATTAATTAAAATACTAATATTGTTTATGAGCATTATTAGTTGCAATGTTAATATATTATTTAAAACAACTTGATTTAAACCTGTAATCAATTAAGAATTTTTAACTTGAAACCTACACGTGTAGCGTAAGCTTTATAAGAATATTGTGTTTATGTAAGAGCATACATAAAGTTCAAATTAGGTATTCACAAAAAAACAAAAAATATTAATTTTTAATAAAACGAATGATATCGTCTACATGCAGTCATTAAGAGGTTTGCTTTTAACCAGATAAAGCATATCATTTAGTTGTGTTAAAAATAGTCAACATGATCGTTGATAAAAAAAAAAAAATTTTAAAGTTTAATTTAATACAATGAATAAATCAATCTCTTAATTTCTAAAAAAATGTAAGCATTCGTTGTTAAATATGCTATAATGTAATTGTTTTTATTTCTATAGAAATTACTAAATATTTAACTTTGTGCTAACTTGTGTAAATAACCAAAATTGCTTTTGTTTTTAAAAGTACTCAACGTTTATTTGTTTCTAGTATAGTACAGGCTAACGTATTTTTTTTGTTCTGTAAAGTTTAATTACCTTTATGCGCGCATTTAAATTTTTTAAACCAGTTAAAATAAAAGCTTTATTTAGTAATATGTTTATTTAATAAAATGGATTTATTTACAAATGCACACGCTTGAATAATGCAGTGTTTTTAATTTAGAAAATGCATGCATTTATTAATATTATTTTAAAGTCTGTGCGGCCAAACTGCTGATGCACGTCAAGCATTAATTTACACGGAGAGAAATCGGCAATCACTAGTTATGAATAGTATGTTCATAAATTACACATTTATTAAAATTTATAAAATATGAATTATATTATGATGTTATGCGTAATACGCATACAACATTCCTAAGAGTTCAATTTGTATGCGTTACGTATATTCATGTATTATGATGAATATGCTCTATAAATGTAATAAAGTTATGAATTGTTTTCATATTTTACTAGTTATCACTATAGTTATGAACAAACCTTCTTATATTATGATACATCAGCAAAACCAGCAGAACGTTTCACACGCAGATAGTGTGTGCATTGCATCATCTACAAAAGTGATTTTATCAACTGATCAAAAGGTAAGCAAAATGTAATAAAATTGTCATATATTTCCGTTTTTTGAATTCTAATGTTTGTACATTAATTATTTTCTACGAATATACATAAGATACAAAAATTAGTACTTATAACACATTCACATACAAATTTATAATTCTTGCGTAAACTAGTAGGTAACGAAAATATATTACATTATAAAGTATGTATTTGTATGAGGTGTACCAAATTAATTTGCCGTTTATCTCAATTTTACATTATATATTGTGCGTATTTCCATTTCTTAAAATTAATATTAAAAACGTTAATAAATACTAACAATCTAAAGTAGGTACATATGTTCTGTTTTGTATTTAAAATGATAAGATTCTCCGTTATCAGCTACTGTCAAAAATGTTTACATAAATTAGAATTTTACAACACGTTCTAGTCATTTATGCATATACGTCTAAGGTAATCAAATCCCTATCGCGAAACGATTCAAGGTATTATATTCCGGTACCCGTATTTATTACCACAAAAACATACAGTTGTCAAAGTAGTCATAGTATCCAAAGTAATCAAATAACGAGTTAAAGTAACAAATACAAAAAGTATAAGCAAGGAATAGTAACGATTACTCAAAAGTAACGAAATTCACCATCACTTTAACTTGAATTAGAATTAGATATACAAGATGTTCAAAGTTATCTGTTTATTATTGCTATTTTGATTAATATTAAAGCTACGAATTAGATTAAATTGAAAGTTGAAACACTTTTGATCACTTTCTGTATTTACATTTTCTAATACACATACTTCTTATTTCTAGATCCAAACCCGGAAGACGTTCTTATCTTAATATTGATAAACGTTGCTGCCTATATGATAAGTAAACCTATTACAAAAATTATTTGTATTTATGTTCTTCAACTTCAATATTAAAAATCGTTTTTGTTAAATTATATTGACTGTAATAGAAGAAAAGGTTTGTGGTTAGCAACTTGTAAAATTATTTTTCTAAATTGTTGCTCAAGTTCTGTTTCAGTTTTGTTTATATTATTTACGTTTTATTTATTTGAATAATGTTTTATTTTTTATAATAATCTGTATTATTATATAATGATATTATGTGTTATTAGTTATGTATTAGTTCTTGTGTTATGTGTTCTATTTAAATTATTTAGTTGTAAAAGTATGGTGGTGTACTTATAGCTGCATTAAAAATGTGTAATCATCGTAAAAAAAATAAACATTTTTTGAAACTCGAAATATATGTTTTACTAATTTATAAAATGTATATGAGAAATATCTTGTGATTATAAGAAGAGTAAAATTAACTCCGAAATTATGATTAATATTCATAATTGTTAATCCACTATTGTGAATATCACTTAATAAACAATACTTTATTTATCACATATTATGATTGGCTGCTTAAAAAGTTATTCTTTATTTAATTAGAGTTTATGAATATTAATCATAAAAAATATAATCATAAAAAAATGTGATTATTAAGCATACATAATGAAAATACTTCGTTACTGGATGTGAATTATAATCATAATAGATGTGACTTAAATCACATATTACAATTACCTGGTTAAAATGTTATTCTTAATATGATCATTGTTTGTGAGTATTATTCATAAAGATATTATTATGATGCATATATAACGAAATCGTTTACTTCATAACTTATAAATTATAATCATCATCGATGCTAACATGACTATTCACAAATTATACCGATGGTTTATAAATTTATGAATAGCTAGTAGTAGTTGTTTTTTATGCTTAAATTACGCATAAGTTGCGCGTCTTACGAATGATATCTGAAAACATTTCTCTCCGTGTAACATCATTATAAATACTAATAAATAAATGTTTTAATAACTATACTAATTTTAAAATTTTTCTACTTTAAATTATACATTAAACGCTAAATAAAAAAAATACCATATGCCAAGACATTTTAGTTAACAACATTTCGTTTTTTCCAAACAAACGATAAAATATAAATTTTATTATTAATTTTTGTATTTTAGTGTTGTTATAATCAAATATTTAATAATTTGTAAATCAACAGTTTATATTAACAAAATACGTTTAGTATTCGTATTTAATATGTTTCAGCAAAGTCCTATATACACTAGAAAAAAAGACTTTGACATTACACTTTATACACAAAAAAATTATAAACTTATTACTTTAATAAACTTTTTAAATACATTGACAGCCAAAACACAAATATTAGGTAATATTTTTTAAAATGCAATTTTTCTATAAGTATTTTTTGGTTTGCAAAATTTAAAAAAAATAATTTTGTTTGAATTCCTTGAAACACATGGTCTGTATTTTTTTAGTGTAAACAAAGGTTTTTAACAGATAATCACATAAAATCCACAACAAAACCAACTCATCATCTTAAATAGAACAGTGACTTCATTTTATTTCTACACAAAATTTAGATCAAAATAAGAATTTAATTAAAATTGTCAAAATGTTAATATTAAATTTTAAATCCTGCTTAACACACCAACATTGTTTTTTAGTTTTACATAAAAACTACGTGTCAATACACAATTTAGAAAAGTTAGTGTATTTTAATGTAGTGATTACTATTGATAGTGCAGCCAAAATAAAAATGCATGAATATATTTTTATCATAACAATTAGAAAAAAAAATAATTAAATGTGTTATTTGTATTATAGTTTTAAATGTAAGAGTTTGGCATCAATACATTTAAAGATGTGAATTTCTTTGTCTTTAGTGTAGCATGTTATCTCGTGTTTTTTGAATTAAACTTTTAGATGCTCTATTCTATGTATGTGCAAATAAAAATTATCTGCGTTTTATAACCCATTCATAAAATATTTTATGCATTTTACCGTTTTGTTTTATTTTATTGTACATAAACTGATTTTTATTTTTATATTCTTAATTTAAATTCCTATAATGTTTTAAATAATTACTATTCTAAATGTTGGATTTATAAAACTGCAACATAAATAAAAATCTAAACTAATAAATTGTAAAAATGGGCTTGACAGTAATAAAAATCGTATATTTGATTTTATTAGAAGTCATTGTAATTTCAATGTAAAACAAATTAACAAGCTGCCAAAAACATTGAATATTAAAAAGAGAATAAAGTAATTGTGTTATAAATTGAACAATATACAAAAAATCAATAAACACATACTTTCGTATAGGTACTTTAAGTTTAGTTTTGAATTAAATTTAATATTGCATTAACAATTGAATTTTAAAGCAAAGATCGTTTAAAAATATTTATCTAAAAACGTATTCACTTGAAACTTTAAAACAGAACACATTGCAGATAATGGGACTCTGTCGAATTCTGCATCATTCGATATTGGGTTGATGTGGTCTAGACTCCATAACAATTGTGTTAAAGTGAGTAAGAAATAACGTCTTTTTTCTGAAAACTTTAGATAAACCAATTTACCAAGTTTTTTAAATAAATAAAAATGATTTAAATAAGAAAACGTTTAATATCAGATTTAGTTATTACAGATTTTCAGCGATACTGTTTTAGATGTTTGTGATAATTGCAAAGTACTTTGTTTTAATGCTTATACTTTTGCAGTTGTTTCTTTGTCGTTTTATAATTTCTATACTTATTTTACAGCAACTAATTAAAATCTGCTGCTTATTTAGAAAAGTTTAATATTACTATACCAATTAATAATTGCATGTTTATAACAATATATGCTAAGTTTGTTTAAAATATTAAAGTGTTTTTTCTATATAAAAGTTTGTATTAATTACATAATTTATGCAAAACAAAAAAAAACGTAAAATATGTTACTTTTTTCTTTTAACTAGGACTATGTCCTGTTTGTCTTGCCTCTCTTTACTTTGCTAACGATGAGAACCAGCTCTGATTCCATCTTTTAAGTCTTCTTCCGGATTTTTTCCGTATGGTATACCGTTCACGTCTTTCTATTTTTTTTACGTTTTTTTGGTCTATTCAACTATGTTTTGCACTTTGCATCATTTTCGTATTTTAGCACTCTTGTGTCTGTGTCTCAGTGTCACTCTTGTTATTTTTAAAAAAAATTTTATCTCTGTTCTTAATTTTCGTTCAGTGATTTGTGCTTTAACATTCGTTTCATTAGCATAAGTCTTATCACCGTTTTGTATACTCTTTCTTTACTCTCTCTTAATAAGGTTATTTAGTCATATGATGTTATTTAAACATCCTGCAGTTTGCGTCTATTGCTTGTTAGTCGATTGCAGTAAGTGTTATTCATTACTTGTTTGATTACTTTTTCCTCTGTTTCTAATTTGCATCTACTTCTTTTGCTATGATTATTGTTTTTGTTTTAAATCTTGATATTTCCATATTATATTGCTATTATTTTAAATGTATGCAGTAATCTTTGTATGTCGTTTTCGTCACTTGCTATCAGTACTGCAACGTCCGCGTACCACAGTATGTTAATATTTGTTAAGTTCAATTGTGTACCTACATAAATTTCAAAATTTTTCTTTTAACCTGTTTATAATTAGATTGAATAGAAAGGAGTTTCCCTGTCTTTTAGTTATTGATATGAATTCTGTATAACATGAAGCAGTTCTTCTGTGTTTTTTTAAATATACAAATTTTGAATAGCCTAAAAAATCAACAAAGTTTTAAAAATGTTTAGTAAATTACAATCAAATGAAACAAAATTTAATGAAAATAATAGCAATTTATTAGAACTTTTGGTTGTACCGGTAATGACAACAAATTTTTTTAATTTTAATATTTAGTTGCAATTAGCAAACATCGGTCCTCTGAAAATGTTTTTTACTGCATTATCAAAATAATTTAAAAAAACTAGAATCGTTACTAAAAAAACAAAAGAAACTTATTGCTTGACTTATTAGTTAATATAAACAGGATAATAATAGTGTTTATTTTAGCAAATTGCCGATGTTTTGAATAAAAGTATCAGTATTTTTAGTTGTGTTCTGCAGTTTTTTAAACCTTTACAAAGACGAAATCTTGTAAAAACTATTAGCTAACGTAGATAATTTTGCAAAAATGCTACAGGTAATACTGTATATGACATTGTTAAATAATTTTGTAATTATAAGATTTTGATTTACCACGTATTATTAGAACAATATGTTACTTATAAGAGTAAGATATTTTTAATAGATTTGCAAGCTTTTTTAGAACCATTCTTAATAACATTCAATGTCAGTATAAGAAAGATGACCTTACAATAAGTATAATAGAATTCAATAACATAGCAGAAGAAAAATTTCGTTATGTTAAAAATATTAATTTGGGATATAATGGATTATAATGTGAGCATTTATATACGACTTTTGTAAATAGAACAATATGTAAGTCATGGCAAGACGACAACGTAAAAAGTGTATAAAAAATTAAATCAAAAAGTCGAAGATACATTATTTATCATCTTTAACAGAACATTGTATTACACGTAACCATTTTTAAACACATAATATGCCCCATGCAAGTAATAATTAATGGTTAAGAGAGAGTTAAATAGATTTTTTGATGAGATGTCGCTACATTTGGAAATTAGCAATATAAGATGCGGCAATAAAGAGAAAAAGATAGCGCTTTGCGTACGTATTCACATGTTAAAACTTCTTTCTTTGAACAAATTCGATGTGTTTACATAACACTTAACTGGAATTATGGCGAGATTGTAATATTACAAATTACAATATTTAGTAATTGCAGTCCGTTTAGTACAACTTGGTTTGTCATATACAAATTTGTTCTTTTTATAAGTGTTTATTAGAAACCTTATGTTTTGGAAAATAAGTAAAAATAAAAGCTAAGTTGACAACTTTATAAAAATCATTTATTTTCATACATAGGTACTATTTTTATACATTTGATTAAAAGTTTTATTTTGATTTTAAAAACACTGCTATTTTTAAAAAAATGTCAGAATGCTAATTTGTACGAGGGCGAAATAATACTAATTTAACACAAGTAGTAAAATTTACAGCACGGTTTAAAGCTTTTGAATTTGCGACACATAGGCTCCAAAAGTCACATTCGATACGAATATTTGCTGCATAATCTGTATGATAATTTTTTTTTTAATATGCTTACATTTTTTTCGTTTGCATTCTGACAAAGGTTACTACGGCAGTAATCTTGGAGTCAGATGTACAAAAAATAAGTTGACTGCAGAGTATAAAAAGGTATCGTATATTTTAACCATATATTTTAAACGTCAACCTGTCAATTCTTATTTGGCATAGTTTCGGACCTAATATACTACGTCTATAAGATTTTTTCCGTCTACTTGGCCAAAGCTAAATTGCTAAATAGTATTTCAAGCATTTGCAACAAATCAAAATATTTATATGTCTAATCTTTGCTAATTTTGAATAGGTACTTGTTTTTAAGTTTTGACCTACCTACACATATAGGCAGAAACAGAAAATGGCGAAAATCTTATAAAATTATAAGTGTACATTCATACAACGTGCCATTACTGCCACTGCATTTCACAGTGTTGCCAACTGACTTGGTCGCATTTCCCCACACAAAATGTAAAAATTCCACAATTTTACTAGTAATTCCACAAACAAAGTTAAAATTTATTTAATTTAGATATTATGAATTTGGTTTGTTAGTATAATTCGTCTACAAAACTAATACAGAATATAAAATGTAGGTTCATACAGGATTCTCTCCAAAATTTTACAATAATTAGTAATAGTCAAAAAATACCCGTAACTACATAAATTCTCAAATTTTGTGAAATTCTACTACAATTAGCAACGCTGGTATTTCATATCATATATCTAAAACGACATGTACTCAAAATAGTCAAAACTATGTTTTTAAAAGACGTCTTCTGTTTTTAAACGTCCGATCTTCATAAAACCTTGATTTCTCTTTTTAATGCATGTTGTTAAAAGAAAATCACTGTAGTAATTTCTTAAAATCTATTAATTAATATTCTAATTAATCATATCTTTGATGAAACATTAATATAAACTTCATTTAGTAAGACAGTTTTAAGTTAATTAAGATTAAAGTTAATCTTATTTGCGCGCGTAATCTAACTTTGCGGAAAGCATTAAAAACACTTTTCTATTAACGTCTCATAACTTCTTATGTTGGTTTTGTTTAGTTTCAAAAAAAATTATATTATTTGAACAAACAAATAATACTTTAAACATATATTCATGTAGGAAACAAAAATAATCTTAAATTTGACCAAAAAACATAAATATTTTTGCAACATATGTTTATTTCTCGGTCATAACATAATAACATAACGATTATTTTACATTCTAAAACAGCTTTATTTGATACTAAAAAGGTATGTTATGAGTATCAAACCTATACATTTTACGTAACAATTCCTATTGATATACAGGGTTACTACAAAAGAAATAGACAACTTCAACTGCCTGTAAAACAAAAACTATTAGAGATAGTAACCTAATTATTTTTTAGTTATGTTGAGAAACTCTCAAAGTTTCGTTTGTTACTATTGGTAACGCTGTAGTGTTTTGTTTGTTTGTTGTAGAAGCTGAAATGGCAGAAAATGCTGTGGAAAAGGCATATTGCGTGTTGGAATTTGCTAGAACGCAATCAGCAACTGTTGTCCAACGACATTTTAGAACACGTTACCACAAAACGCCACCGACTAGACAGTCAATCTACGACTGGTATAACAAATTCGAGACAACGGGATGTTTGTGCAAAGGGAAGAGCTCGGGAAGACCAAGAGTTTCGGAAGAAAACGTTGAACGGGTTCGTGCTGCCTACATAAGAAGCCCACAGAAATCCACATCTAGGGCAAGCATGCAATTACAAATTCCACAGCAAACTGTATGGAAAATCTTGCGGAAGCGACTGCACATGATGCCTTACAGATTACAGATGTTGCAGTTTCTGAGTGAAGAAGATAAGGTCATACGGCGTGACTTTTGCATCGATATGTTACGACATGATGAAGACGATGCTGGTTTTTGTGAGCGCATCATTTTCAGCGATGAGTCAACTTTCCACCTGAGTGGAAAAGTGAATACACGAAATGTCCGAATATGGGGAACTGAACCTCCGAGGGCTGTATTGCAACATGTGTTTTGTGCGGTATCTCACACGACGGTGTATGGCCCCTTTTTCTTTGCAGAGCAAACAGTCAACGGTGCTAGGTATCTTGACATGTTACAGATCTGGTTGATGCCCCAACTGAATGAGCAACAGGATGACTTTGTATTCCAACAAGACGGAGCACCGCCTCATTGGCACACAGATGTTAGAGATTACCTAGATGAAGTCCTACCACATCGTTGGATTGGCCGTGCTACAGCCGACAATAATGCTCTTGCATCGTGGCCACCAAGGAGCCCGGATCTCACACCATGTGACTTTTTTCTATGGGGATTCGTGAAAGACCGTGTTTATGTCCCTCCACTTCCTCTTAATTTAGACGACTTGAAACAACGTATCAGACAAGCCGTGGCAAGTGTTGATGCTGATATGTTACAAAAGGTTTGGAATGAACTAGATTATCGCATGGATGTGTGTCGTGTGACTGGAGGAGCCCATATTGAACATTTGTGAGTTCACAATGTAAACTTCAAAGACTCCTCTACAAACCAGTGAAAACGGCGCCAAATTACCGTAAATAGTTTTTGTTTTACAGGCAGTTGAAGTTGTCTATTTCTTTTATAGTAACCCTGTACTAAATTTGGTTAGATTTAAATGTAACATTTGTAGCATATAAATTTATTTCTTTTTAGAACTACATTAAGTAAACTGACAAAAACTTCCTTTAATGATTATGGTAGTAAATATGTATAAAATTTGAGTAAAACATGCAAATTGCTATTTAATCTGAAAAGACGTGATTTATTAAACTAACTATTTTTATTTCTGTTTAACCCTGATTTCGTTTTTTAAATAAAATATAATTGTAATAATTATGCTTACTTTGTACTTAATAAATAAAACAAAAATAAAACTCATTGCCTTTTATGCTGAAATGAGGTCTTACTTGAGTCCATGCTTAAACTTATCAAAAACCACAATTCGTTTGCCCGTGTAGATACATTTAATAATAATTTCTGCTGTCACTTTAATATAAGTTGATTCTAATAACAATTACATTAAAATATAAACCCTTTATATAATTATATTTTAAAGACGTAAACTGTAATTACTTCAAAACAGATAATTAATGTTTACTGTTAAATTAGCTTATTAGTTTACTTTTAAATGCATTTACAATGATTAAAAACATCTGTTTAAAAACCAACAGTTGCTTGTAACTAAATTGTTAAAATTTCTAGAAATAGTAGTAAATATATTTTTAAAGCATAAGTAAGTAATTAACGGAATACTTCAAATTTAATTTAAGCAAAATAAAACTAGTTGCAATTTGCAATTAAAGTGCTTTCAAGTAAAAACTCCGTTTTATTACTTTCACATAAATTGCATAGTTTGATCATTATGTAAATAAGTGTGCTTGTCTAATAAAAACATTAAAAATTAACCACAAAAAAATCTTTGCCATCTATGTTATTACAATAGATAATTTAACGTTTGATAAAAAACGTCAATTTATAATAGAAGAAACAAACATAAAGTGCTACAGAATTTTTTATTGTAACTTATTTAGTTAAAATTTTTTGATTTTTAAAATTAAAAACATAAAAATCCGTTTAACTAAATTTTGTATCAAGACAGTAAACACTCAGTTAATGAACAATAATATCAACCAATTTTATGTACATTCGTTTTGAAAAAAATTGAGACATTTTGTGACGAACAGAAGTTTTAATAATGTAACTGAGGTTTGATTGCAAGAACCGCTCCTTTCCTTGTAGTTGGTCTTAGCCATCAAAGCAGGTGTAAACGAAAACATTGAAATGAAAACACAAAAAAGGAAAAACTAAATTTATACAGAATATTATTTGTCAATAATGGGTACCTTGGAATGTGCTATTAATTGTTAATGCTTGTGTTATTTATGAAGCGAGAGAGTTTTATAAGAAAAAAAATCGTAAACTATTTTTTTTAAATATCTTTACACATAGAATACTGTAATTATGTTAATACTACTCACAAAAGCAATTATAGTTGTATAAAGACGTTCAATTTGCTCGTTTTTATTTAATGTATTGTAATTAAATATTTCTTGATAAGTAAGGAGCAATTGCTGTTGTACAAAAATTCTCAAAATCATTGTCACATTCTATTTGTTATACGGAATATGAAGTTTATATTTATTCGTCCGTTTTACTAGACTCTCTTAATACCAACTAAGGTTAAAATCTTTTTAAATGAATTTTTTTATTAATGTAAAATACTTAACATAGTTATAATAGAAAAAAATTACTAACAAAAACATATAATATATAATTAATAATGCGTATGACTCTTTTGGTTGTTAATATCATCTTGTGATTAACCGCATGGTTTTAGTCCAAACGTTTTTAACAATGTTAAAATCGCAAATTCTATAATTTCTTTATGACTAAAGGAATTCTTTAAACCATTAAGTCAAATTGTAGTTTTCAATCGGAATATAAAATTTTTATTTATTTGTCGACTATACTAGACTCCCTTAGGTCCGGTTTCACCAACTAAAATTTAACTGTAGATTAACTAACCTACGATTAAATTTAAAATCCTGTCATATCATTGGTTAGCTTAAAACCACTAACCAATGATATGACAGGATTTTAAATTTAATCGTAGGTTAGTTATTCTACAGTTAAATTTTAGTTGGTGAAACCGGACCTTAGCGCAGATAAAAATTAAAAGTTTTTTGAATGAAATTGATTCTAATTTTTTGTAAGAAAATGATTACCGGTAAAAATACCCAACCTACTTAGAGAATTAATAACATATTTAGATAAAATAGGGCAAACAAAAGAAATTTGAAATGCTTTCGATTACTGGTTGACACTTAGCCTAACTTACAAAAAAAAAATTATTCCATAAATATGGTTTTAAAACTAGCTTGAAATACTTACTTATTTATTATAATATATAATATAGTATACAAAAGTAACTTACTAAAGAAAGCAAGATTTTTTTTTCGCCTAAAAATACGGAAATTATGTAAATCAATTCGATTAGATTGTAACGCGTATTATTGTGAAATTATTGCAAAGTCGTATTGTCCGTAAAGGCGCTGCAATGTTGGATATATCGAGAACATTTGTGAATTGTGTGCATGTAAAATTGAACCACGAGTATACAATTGAAAAAACCGTTGTTAGTAGTAAGCCAAAAATTTTCACTGAAACTCAAAACTTAGTTTTGGTTGTGCACGCCAGGCAAAATGCATTTTTCACTTTCAAAAATGCTATAAAAAATAAGTTAAACAAGTTTCCTAACGTTATATTAATGAACTTGACAAAGCGTTAATTTTAGTGACGAATTTTAACGACAAACCTATAAAAATTTGTTGGCCAAAAAAGACCCGTTACAATCAAAATTTATATTGCAGTTTCTGTAAACAGAGGGATTGTTTCTTAATAAATACTTTGAGTTGAGTTATCTCTTGCGGCCCAAAAGTTTGTTGAGCTGTTGAAAAGCGCCTGGACTCAAAGCATACGCAAATATGCTACGCGACGCGATGCTACCGTCGCGTCGGTGCAATATTTGAAAGGTGACTATAGTTTTAACAACTCAGTGTTTTTTATTAGTACATCAGCATTCTAATATCTGTACTACTACAGCATACTACATAACAGGTTCCTTTGAATTATTATTTATTACGTATTTTTTGCTTTTCTAAGAATAATGCCCCAATAGATGTATCAAAAATGGTGCGGATTTGAACACATAAGTCATACGCATTATTAATTATATATATTATATACTTTTGCTAGTAATTTTTTTAAATGTATGTTTACATTAACAAAATATATGCTTGCTTTATTTTATCTAAATACACACACACGCACGTGCGCACACACAAACTTTCAGCCTTTACCACAATACTTTAAAAGTTGAAACCAATTTTGCTTTATACTCTTTTTTTTCCTACAAAATTTCAAAATATTTTGGGGAAGACTGAAAGTTTTTCTTCGTGTTATTGCTTTGTTATATCGGTTTTTGTATTACTTTATACTTGTTTTGTAATAATGTAATGCTCTTAACAAAGAAACCTTAGATTAAAGTAAAAAATGAAAAAATGTATTTTACATTATGCCAAAGTAATATAAAAACACATGAACTTAAGGACAACAAAAAATGTAGTTGACCTATTTGTAGTGCACACGTTTGTTTGTTTTACTTAAATACTTAAAAACGTTAACGCCAATTATTGTTTAAATAAAAATTCAAAATCTTTCTTTTATTTTTCTTACTTGTTAATTATTTACAAATAAGTACCTTATTTACGATGTTGTTTAATGTGTAAAACCTATATTATTAATACATAATTCACAAAAAAAATATAATATGACAAAATGTAAATTGTTTTGTTTACAAAACGCAAATGTAAAGATTACTAAACACTAAAATTATATTTGTTAACAACCAAAAATTAAGTCACTGACTAAAGTAACGGTTAAAATTGATTTGTACAACACAAACACTCTAAATCACAAGTCAACAGTTTACTTAGAAGTTTACTATGGATTGTACAACCGACTGAAAATGTTTTACATAAATTACAACAGTTCAGAAATAAAAATAGACAACGGGAAAGTAACATATACAATATACAGTAGTAGTACGCAGGCTTTTGTTTCTAATGTCCTTACCTACGCCAAAAGATTTTATAATTTCTGTTATTTACCTACGCAGGTACCTTATTTCTTAGTAATAAAAAAAAAGACTAAAATTTTCATCTTTAAAATTTTTGAGTAATGTAAAGTTTTTTATTATTTTTTTATGTTAACGTTTTAATAAAAATAATGTAAAAAACTAAACAGTGCTTTCTTCAGTTCAGTTTAGTTCAGCCGTTATTTCAGTTACAACACGGTTTTGAGATCTTTTTAAATAATTTAAGTTAAAAACTTATTTAATGCATCATTGTGCGGGAAAGCACACCTAAGTGCAAAATAAAATTTAATATTAAATACTTTCTTTGGTTTAACAAAGTACTTAAACTTTTACTCAACATTTATTGGTTAACGAATCTGTTTTCTATATGTAAATGTTTTGTAATTTTAATTAACTGTACTCATAAAGTCAATAGTTTTATTTGAAATTGTTAAAACAATAATTAAGAATTATTTAAATTTAAGAAATTTTTTTAGTTTTACAAAATTTAAAATAAAAAAAATATTTTAACAACAATATATTATTGAAAAATGACAAAATAAAATTAAATGACACTAACAAACCACGTAAAATGTGTTTAAGAACACACGTTGAATGTGTGTAGTTTAAATATATACATATTACAGTAATTATAAAAAAATAAAATTGAAAAAAGCAAGTTTATATATTACTTCTCATAAAAATCATTTATATTAATTTAAATTACGTGCTGTTATTTTTGAATCATGCTATAATAACTATATTTAAAAAAAATAATTCAAGCAATTTTAGTAACGTTTTATTTTAAAAACATTCAAATATTTTTATAATTAAAACAAAAATGTGTTGTTGCATTATATAAAAACTAAATGCAATAAAAAAAATTAAACCACGTGTACGACCAATATTTTATTAAAAATAAGTTAACAACTGTTAACTTACCTGTGCTAAGCCAGGAGTTGATTTTAACGTTGAATTTGAATTCAATTCCGAGTCCTTCAAAAAAGAATTTGTTTCTATTAAAATATATATATTTTCATACATTAATTTATAATTAATTATTAAAAAAATAATAAAATTTTGCACATAAAAAATAAATTTTTATACAATTAACTTAAAACATTGTTAATTTTTTGCAAATAATATTCCCAATTGTTTTATTTATTTGGTTTTAAATACGTTTGCTTTTGATTTGTACATTAATTTGTAGTACTAAAAATAATTTAAAAAAAAATTCTGTAGTGTTGTCAAAATTAAAGCTATATGTATTTAGTATTAACAATGAAAATTTGTATAGTTTTTATGCCCCCCTCAGTAAAAAAATCAAAATAAATTGCAAATAATAGTTTTAATAATGTTATAATAGTGTTGATTAATTAATTCAGAACATAACAAAAACGTATTTATCAGTTATCGTAAATATAAATAATCTATCAGTTATATCGACATAAAAATAAATATTTTGTAAATTTATTGTACTAATAACATACAAAAGCATTGCAGTAGTTTAAGTAATGTATGAGAATTTTTTTATATCTGCGGTACAAATTATTGAAAGTATACAAATAAAAAATAATTATATTTAAGATTTAATCGAGATTTAATTAAAAATATTAAATAAATTTTAATTTTTAATTGTAAACAAAAATTATTTTATATTATTATAACTCTTTGTATTACTAAGCACATAAAAACAAATATGCAAGCTAATTTAAAAGATAAACCGTTTCAACGGGTCACAATTCATACATTGAAAGTCGTAAAATATTGTGTATAAATCTTGTCGAAGTTTTGATTCCTATTTGCGTTGTTATTTAGTTTTATGTTTTCATATCTAAATTTTTGTTTTCTTTGTGTACGTTTTTCTTATTTTGTAAACAATTCACTTAAATTTAAGTATTGTTAATGCTAGAGTTGTTTTTATTTAATGCTCTATTTATAAGTTCATTAAGTGACTGTAACTGTTCATTAATTATGTTAATTTTATAATGTATTGGGTAGACATTAATATACCTATGACCGAAACGTCGCCGTCGCCTTTTTACGGAAATATAAATGAATATAATTAAAAATATAGATAGGTCTAAATCCTGGATAATATTTAGTGTTAAAATTATAACACAAAAATCAAAATACAAAAATCAAAGCTGTGTGATAATAAAATAGTAAAATTAGCAAAAATGGAAAAAACTGTAAACAAAATATACGACGTAAGACCGGTTGCATAACAGTGTAATAAATCACATATTTTGAAATCAACGTATCGTTTGTACAAACCATTCTGAACCTATCACTACATAAACCCTAGATCTATAAAAAACCGTTTGGGACAAAAACAATGTAATCATCGAAATATATTTTTATTCATGTATAATTAAAATTCGAAAAATTTACAAGACTGTCAAAATAATGAGTACTAAAACATTAAAACTAAAAAATTTAATTTGCAAAATATTCAACTCCAATAGAAATCTTCAAATTTAAGTTAAATTTGAAATGTTTTTAACTTTTAAAATTGTGGTTGCAAACTTTTGACCTTTAAGGTTTCTCACTTAACATCTTAAATAGATGAAACTAATACTGAACACAGAAATATTGTTAGGACAAAAATGTGCCTTACATAAATTTTACTTTTTCAAATATGCAATTAAAATATCGTTTTCGTTAATAATTACTGAAAAATCATAATACTGATTTTTTTACGTTTGATATTTGCTTACTTAAAATAAATTACTGTCAATTTGTTAAACTATTAAAATTAAACATATAACCCGTTCTCGATAAAAATAGTGTAATCATCTAAATATAATTTTATTCATCTATAATAAAATGTGGACAAACTTACAAGACTGTCAAAATAACGAGTAGGTACTGAAATATTGAAATTAAAAAATAAAATTTGCAAAATATTCAACTGATATAAATTTAAATTCTTTTCATAAAATTATTACATTTAAGAATGATTTTTTTAAAATCTAGAACTTTGAAAACAGATTGAGTCACAAAATTGTTTAACTTTTATTAAATTGGATGCAGCAAGTTGAAATTAATTTAAAGGTAAAATGTTTAACCATCCAAAAAAACAAGTGTTCAAAATAATTGAAGTTTTTTTTATATGGCAGGTGACAACTAACCAGGAGTTATGAAAATAAATGTTAGAAGTTTGTATGTTTCAAAAAAATGACAGGTCAAAAATTATCAACTGTCATAAAAATTCAAGTGTCATTTATTTCAGACTGTTACACAAATACAAGAAACGAAATTCAAAGATTATAAGGTTAACATTTTTAACTCTTAAGGAAAATTAATGTTCAAACAATTAAAGTTGTATTTTTGAATAAAAAAATTATATGATTACACTGTTTTTGTCCCAAAGAGTCTTCCATATAGATCTGTTATTTTTTAATGTATGTCATTCTACTAGAACTACTCAAAAGTAAATAGAATGTCTCCATATGAAAAAAAGAAAACTGTAAAAGTTATTTAAGGAATAAGTTTTCTACATATAAGCAACTTTGTGTTTTTATTGCTATTCTAACATGTTATAAATTTTGGAAATGGTATTTGCAAAATTTAATCTTCGATTTTTTGCGGTTTTAATAGTCTTTGATTATATGTCATTTAATCACTAATTTGATGTCTATGCAACCGAATATTTGTGTTTTGAGCAAATAATTACTGATTATTATAATTTATTGTAATTAACTTAGCTAAAACAACGTTTATAAAACCCGTTTTTGTTTTAAATCACATATTTTGCAAACGTCTTGTAAATAAAATTAAATGCTTAAAATAAAAATGCTTTTTTAGCAAAACAACGCAAAGTCGTAAGTTGATAACAGTTAAATTTTTTATACAAGAAAAGGTAATGAAAATCTGTTTGCAATTTATTAAAGTAAGCTTACTTTGAGTTTTTGATACGTCAATTTAGCAGTTTGTACCTACTATAAATTTAAAATAAGTATAAATACAACTTTTATGCTCCACTCTATTTAAGATAAAAACGTCTTCCAGGTTTAGACAGTGTTATTGTTGTAACCGAAGTTGCAAACGTTTCACTCGCTTCGTAAAAGACTTTATCAGAACGAGAAAAAATTCTCAGAACATAAACAAGCTACCAAATCTACCTAAAAACTTTAAAAACTTGTAAATTAAATCTGATTCTAAACTCTAAAAATGTAAAAAAAACAACGATGAATCAACTTGTAAACTAAACCAGATTCTAAGCTTCATAAACGTTATTTAAAAAGAAGTAGTCTCTATATATGTATAAAGAAGAAGTATCGTAACGGTCGTACAGCCCAATATTAACATTGTAGAAACTCGTTATGTTATTGTTTCAATTTATCATCAATTTTAACACTAACGCACATAAAAACGTAAGCGTTGTTTGAACAAAAACTGCTAGTAACTTAATGATAACTTAAGGTTAAACAATCGGCAAAATCTCTGTCAACGCCAAATGTTTAGCGAAATATTCAAATAAAGATCAGAAAAGAAAAACTCCTACATATAATAAAAAAGATACTATAAATGTATTTCTGATTGTTTTTTAAGCAATTTAAGTCAATCGTAATGAAAAAAAATTTAAATTGACTAATAACATCAAACCTGCACTAATTATTTGCTGCTACAGCGACTATTTTTTGCGTTGTTTAGTTAGATTTTTTTTAAATTAGTCCATAAAAAAATCAGCATTGACTTGGTTGTTAAGGTAAAGTCGCCATTTGTCTTAATGTAAATATTAAAAATTCTACACTGTCCCTATTATGGATTTTGATTTTGAGGTTTTTTTCTAAGTAAGTGATATATTATAAGAAAATTTATAATTAGTCATTTTACAAAAACCAACATGATCACAATATTTGGTTTAAGTTCGGCTGATTTAATACAAACAGCTGTTGAGAAAACGACACCAGTGAACACTAAAAAAAGCACAAACACAATATGCAAACAATTTTTTGAGCAGTACTTTTAACGTAATTATGAGTGAACTGCATCAATAGAGGTGAAAAATATCGCATCAATTTTAGAGGACTGTGCATGTATTATAGACAAAAGAAATAGAGAAAACTACAAATACACCCTGTATTTGTAGTCCTCGAAATACGAGCATTATTTTTAACAGGACGTGGTTAGAGTCAAGTACAATCGATTTACAAAAAAACAATTTAATAAAAGTTTAAAAATAATGGATTTAGGGGTTTTCTAAATTTAATGGCAAAATTGTTTGAGAACCACTGACTATACACCTACGTATTTTAAGCAAGTTTGGTCATACACTTATCAGATGATGCATAAGCACAATAATTGCAATTTTTTTAATTTGAGGTCATTGGTACAGGATTCGTCAATAGATTCATTGTTCAGTTTTGTCACGTTAACCTAATCGTATATTTCGTTTCCAAGTTTGTCTTTATTTGTTCTTCGTTGTTTGGTATTATTGTTTATTGTTTGTTGTTTGCTAATTGTTATTTGTTATTTAATAATATTTTTTATTTATTGTATTGTGATCAATATTATGGTTCAATTTTCGAATCAAGCGTTAATATACATGGTTTTAATTTATGGTGAAGTGCTTCAAAACGCAGCAGAAGATTCACGTATTTACACTTAACGTTTTCCTAAAAGAAGATCCAGTACCTAGAGCATTTGTAAATGCTGTTCAACGTGTACGTGATGCTGGCGACCTAAGGTTAAAACGGGATCGGTATGCCGGACGCGCTAGAACACAACGTGTTATGGAAGTCGAAGAAGAAATATTGGATCTTCTAAATAACAATCCTACTTTTAGTGTTTATACAATCGCACGGGAAGTGAATGTATCCAGAAACGTAGTGTGGCGAACCCTAAGAGAATATTCAACGCGTTCAAGCTTTAAACCCCGCAGATTACCATCAACGCACTGCTTTTTGTAATTGGTTACGTGAGCAATGTGCTATAAATAAACACTTTTTGAGTCAAGTTTTAGTAACAAACGAAACAACGTTTAGTAGAAATGAAATGTCTAACTTCCATAACAGCCACGTTTGGAGTTTTGAGAACTCACATGCGACAAGACGGGTTTATTTTCAACATCGATTTTTGATAAATCTATGGGCAGGCATTGTCGGCGGTCAATTGATTGGCACTTTTGTGCTACCACAACGTATGACAGGTCAATCGTATTTATTATTTTTGCAAAATAATTTTTCTGAACTATTAGAAGATGTGCCGTTGAATGTGAGTCAACACATGTGGTTTTTTCATGATGTTTCGGGTACATCTAAATAATGTTTTTCAATACAGGTGAATTGGTTGTGTAGGACCAGTATCTTGGCCACCGCGTTCTCCGGATCTAAACCATATTGAGTTTTACTTATGGGGTCATTTGAAACGTTATGTGTATGCCACAGAAATTAACAGCACAAGAATTACGAGAACGAATAGAAAATGCCATGGAAATCATTCGTTTTACAGAATAAACTACGGAATTGCACCAATTTGTAGTTACGTCGAGTGATATTGTGTATCCAGGAATGTGGGCAGTACTTTGAACATTTTTTAAAAAACTCGATAGTTTTTTATGATACGTTAAAATTTTTTCAGTATCAAATAAGAACAATATTAAAGTATTATTAATTGAAAGTATTTTTAAATGTTATTGTAGAAATTAAACAGCATTAATTTGTTGGAGTAGTAGTAATTAGTTAATTACATGTAGTTTAATTGTACCAACAACGTTTTTAAAATAATTAATGTCATTGTACGTTAATCGAACTGCTCACACTTTAAACAGAACAGGTTATTTGTCACACAAATTACGGTAATAAACATGTGAACGGTGGTTCTAAAACATTTCTCTTAAATCCTTAAAAATTGCAACCTCGTTATTTTCAAAATTGTATTATAATTTTTTTTGTAAATCGATTGTACTTGACTTGAACCACGTTAAAATTAATGCTCGTAGTTCGAGGACACCCTGTATATGTTGTTAACACTTTGTGAAATGAAACTGCAAAATCTATCTAGAGAAAATATTTCAGAGATTATGATAGAAAAATTCATACCTTCAGGGGGTACTCCCGGTATTCATTTTTAGAGTGCTCGTAATGGAAAGTTTTTGTGAAAACTATAAAAGATAATTGAACAAATCAAACTTCTAGTTCTTAAGGAAGGTTGAATGTATGTACCTAAAGAGAGATATTTTATCTTAAGTTGCTCTTTTTTTAATTCTACCTTATTAAAGTTTACCTATATTTGCAGTATTTTATCTTTGTAATTACGACCTTGAATTTAAAAAAGCCCGTTTAGGTACCTAGATTTATTCTATCTAAAACAAACAATCTTTGAATTATTGCAATAGATATTATTGATTGGGAGATAAATGTCCATTACAAAATGTGTATTTTTGCAAATTTTGTTATGTTAGTTGCCTATTTCTAGGCGTTCTTATTAAAATTGCGGTTTAGCTTCGGTATCAAATTACAAGATTTATGATGTTTGGAACGACAGCATCAACAGTATTAAGCAACCTGAAAACATTAATAGCGTTTTATTTAATCCGCTGTTTTTAATATCTATTTAAAATTGTAAGTCTACGAACAGCATCAAAAACACCGTTACAGTTTCTAAAGAAAAACCGTGATTAGATACAACAATCATAATTTAGATTATGTTGTATACCAAATTTTCGAATAGATTATAGTTTGTTTTACGGTTTATTTACAAACAGCAGGAAGCCGCCGATGTAACTTCATTATAAAATTATATTATAAAACGTTAAATTAAGTTGTTTGTTATTTTTACTTTATTTCACTATTCAATGGTTACATATAAACTTCATATTTATAGTTACCGCATCTATATAAAAACAGTGTGTAATCAGTTTTCAACCCCAATTATTAAATTAAAAATAATTTATTACGTAAGATTAGATAACAACATACATGATCTTGCGTCTTATAAATTTGATAAACAATTGACCTGAATGGTTATCCATAGTTATAAATCTGTAACTATTCTATTCGTATATAAGTAAACACAAAAGAAGAAACAGTTAGTTTTATCTTCATTAACCATCGTTTTGTTGATCTCATATATTCAATAAATGTTTAATCGCTAATCAAGGTGATTTGACATTAAAAGTGGCTTTAATACCAAAATCGGAGTGCCTAGTGTTACTTCCATACGTATTGAACGTCCACCTCCAGAACTACAGAGCTCGGAAAAACTCTTTTTTAAGGATTTTTGAAATTCGTTTTCTTTTTCTTAATATTCTGTTAGAGTTAAACACCTTTCTTCTATTCTTCCGCAGTCTGCATCGGCTTGAGCAAATTCAATTTAATTTTAAATGCTTCGGGAAACAAACGATCGGTTTTTTATCCACGCTTTCTTTCTTTGAAGTGTTGATGAATTTTTTTGTATGTTGCCCAAGACTTCGTTGAACAGCTTTTTTATGGTTCACGAACCCTCCTGGTTGTCCATTGAAACTAATCGCCGTCGCTTCACACCGTGTTTGATAGTTTCTTCTTCCACTAAAATTGATTCTTTTCCCTACTACAAACTTTACTAAAATTGAATTATAACACTATAATAATAATAATAAATTTGGTGTAGTTGTATTTATATATATATATATATATATATATATATATATATATTCCTGGCGGTGGAATCTGAGATCCTTTTCATTATATACTTAAGGAATCCGAGATCATGAGATCCATACCCCGGATCTCGGAACGTTTTGACGTGTTTTTCAGGTCTACGTAGTGTAAAGACTTATATAACGAAGTTTTAGGCGGAACTCGAATTTCAGCAAAAAGAATACATGTGTATACGTTTCGTTCTTGAATTAACTTTGTAGGTGGCGCTTATGTTGCTTTTATATATAAGTAGATAAATAAACTTCGATCTATGCGAGGCCCAAAAATCAACGCTGTACGGATTTCGTTTAGTCGGTGTTATACCGTTTTTTCGTTTTGTATATAAGTAAACCTTGTAACGAACAATTTTAATCTAAGATTTAAATTGTATTTAACGTATACTTTTACCGGGTCACGTCAGCATTTCATTATTGTTTTATGCTAAGATGAACAAAATTATTATCGCTAAATTAACAGTGCATTACACTTGACAGATGACTATTCTCTTTATTGATTTTTTCATAACCTATGTTGTATACACTAAATTTTCAAACAAAAAAAGTAGTAAAATTGAAAATCTTTTATTTTTTCTTCAATATTTATTAATTTATTGTAAGTACACTTACAAATACCTCAAGAAAAATCGTTTAAAATTCACGTAAGCGGCTTAAACCTCATTGCTTAGGGTTTACAAAAATACTGCTTTTTCCAAAAGGTTCGTTTAGTTGCGTAAAATATAATATGGGCAGATCCATTGTTTTTCGACAAAAGCGTGTGCGCGTGGGTCACTGATTTCAACGCCAATTTTTTAAAAAGTAGATTAGAAAAAACTCTAAAAATTTGAGCTTGATACAATCAAATACGGCCGCTGAAGAATTTTGAAGTTTCAAAATTTTGATTTGTTGGCAATTTTCAAAAATTCGTATCTCAGCTTCTATATAACGTAGACATTTGGTTAGGCTGACATTTTTTGTTAACCCTATATCTTAAAAAAATTTAGGTATTAATCTAAACTTAAATCCGGATTAGATATAAGTTTCTAACTAATCTACCGTTTTAGCAATTTTTCCAATTTTCAAAATACTTTCGTTTTTGGAATAAAGAGACGATCAAAAACTCAATTTTTTGTTAACGTATACTTAGTTGATTTCAACTCTACTTTGCCTAGATTTCTGTTATTTTTTAAAATACAGACCCGCAAAGCCGATCAATTTTTTCAAAAATCCCTGCTGTTAGATATCCATAACTTTTTCTAACAACTGGAAATCTTTAAATATTTTAGGATTGGATTTGATGTTATTCTTAAATAGCATTAAAAATTTCATGTTTGGAATAGTAGTGGTTTCTGGAGCTATGAATTTTTAAATGTCAAATTTTCATTTATTATTATAAATATGTCATCATGTGCACTCCTAGTTTTCTAAACCTTACCTCTTTTTATTCTTTTTATATTTTTTTACTGTGCTTAGTAACCTCAATTATTTTTGCATTCTCCCGCATTCCGTTTTTTTTTATACACTGCTACTATTTTCCCATTTTCCAATCTTCTGGAATTTTTTACCATTCCAGATTCTATTGAATAGTACTTTTAACATGCTAATACTCCTATCACCCATATTTTTTATCATTTTAGATGTTATTCCGTAATGCCCTTTAGATTTTTCTCTTAAATTTTTAATTGCTCTTGTTATTCTTCTTCCTATTTTTCCCGTTTTCTATTGTTAACTATCTATTTTACTTTGATGCGTTAGTTTTCATATTCTTCATAATATTTGAATGTTTTATTCTTTAAGTAGGTTTTCCACATTTTCTTTTTTAGTTGTATTTCTTTTTTATTTTCTTTATTCCACCAGCTAATTTGCTTTTTTCCTTGATATAGTTTTGTTGTCCCACATACTTCTTTTGTAGTATCTAGTATTGTCCTTTACCACATTTTCTTTCTACTTTTTTTCATCTTTATTTCAATCCGTTTTCTATATCTGTTAGATGCTTCTTGTTCTGAAAGCCTATATGTTTTTATGGTTTCAGTGTATGTTGCTGGACTACTTGTAATTATGTTCTGTATTGAGCCTATGATGCGTATCTGTCTTATTACAAGATGAACACTTCCTATTTCATATCCTCTTCTTGACTCTGTTATTTCATATCTATGTAAGTGGTAAATGAGTATATAATCAATAATTGACTTCTCCTATCTACTGGGACCTTCTGTCGTGTATTTGTGAATGTCTTAATGTTTGTAAAATGTGTTTGTTATTATGAGGTTATTTTGCATGCAGAGATTAATTAGTCCTTCGCCATTGTCATTTATGCGTTGCTCGCCGTACTGTTCTACGACGTCTGTTGCACCTGTGTAGCTTCCTACTCTACTGTTCATATCCCTAAGGTTAACTATTCTACCTCTTATGTTTTTCAGTCCTTCCTCTAGTTTCTTCAAAAATTGTTTTTATGTAATACGAATCGTTTTCGTTTGGTCTGTATCTTTCACTGTCTTTATTTCTATTTTTAAAATTCTTTTTAAAATTGCCTCCTAGTTGTTTATATACTTTCCTTTTAGTCTCACTAAGGCCTAGTGTTTTTGTTATTAGACTTCTTATATTCCAGGTTTCGATTTTCCAATACAATTAATTTTTTTTGTCTTGTTAAATTCCTTCTTGTCTCGGTTATTTCTTTTATTTGAATTGTTTGTTATTAATTTTCCAGTTTCATATCCGTTTCCTTTGCATTTTTGTCATCTTTCTTTACACTAGCGCAGTAAACAAATTTTTGTACCTGTTGTTTTATCATTTCTTTCAATTCCATATCCCATACGTATACAACATGCATGAATTTTTTTATAAACCACTTTTTCACTCTTTTACCATTCATTTTTGTTTCCTTGCGATACTTCACAGTTTCTTTTTGTATTTTTGCTTATTTGCTGTTAAATCATGTTCGATGTATGTATATTTTCGTATTTCATTTTTCTTCATAATTTTCTTGCTTTTTTTCCCATGGATCAATCTCGGTGGCAATGACATTTGCATTTTGACTATTACTAGTACTGTATGCTTTTATTACTAGCGTGTTTATTTTTAATTCTCCAGAAACTCTTTTAATAATTTTTTTTCTCCGCCTTTCTTGTTTTTTTCTTCTAATCGGTTTACTTATATTTTCAGTTGTCTTCTTTCTTCATTCCATTCTGGTTCCTTTTTTTTATTTTGTTTTTCTCTTATATCATTCTTTAGCTCATTAGTATTTTTTGACATTTCAGTCATTATTTGTTTCATCATTTTTTTTAAATCCTCCATAGTTTCAGCTTCTGCTTCGTTTAGTGTGTTTTTGGTTTGTAACTAATGAAGTTGTTTCTTGATGTCTTGCTCTCCTAATGTTCGAGCGACTTTTGTACCTTTTTGCTTTGGTTGTATGTTTTTTTATGATTAGCTTCTGTTAAATCTTTTTCGGTTTTGAATAATGTTTTTCTGCGTTTTTTGTCGCAATCCCTTTGAAAATTTGGATGTACTAATTAATTAATTGCTATTTTAGAGAGTTTGTATGGGACATAAAATTAACAATTTTATCAAGAAAATTTTGTTTTAGTATTATATTCCGAATATCCCATTTAAGTTATTCACGTGTAATGATAATGGTAAATTATCGTTTTAACGTGAATAACGTTATTATTTTTCTTGTTTGTAGATTATAGTTTTTATGTATTCAAACTATTGTTTTCGAAAAAAACTTTACTACATTGAAAAAATTGCTTTTTTTCTTGATTGACGTTGTACAACGTAAATTTGTAATGAATACAGACGACCAGTATTATAGAGTATTTACAGTTAATTTACTTTTTATGTAAAATAAAACATCTGTTGAATTTTTTTTAATAAATACATATCTTGTGTACCTACTTATCTTTGCTTTTACTAAAAAAGTGTGTTCAACTATAACCTTACAGCAAAAATCATTTGGATAGTACAGAATATATTTTACTAATTATTTTAAACACATATAAGCATATATTTTAAAATATGTTTTTAACACCGTAATATTAACTGCAAAATCGGAAAATAAAAATATAACTATTTTTTAATCATTCTTTTTAAAGAAAAAGAATGATTATCAAAAAGAATAAAATGTGAATAACAACAGGCAGTTTCAAATACCTGTTACATAAAAAGACAGTTGTATAGATAAAAGTTATGACAGTACATTTGTAAACTAATTTTTTTACTTTGATTTGTGTTGATTAATTTTAATTCAATTAGATAAAGAAAAATTATAACGGCGTAAAAAAATGTCGTAGTAGCAGAAGCGGCGAAACATTCCTCTAATTTTACTTAACTTACTGATAGCGAAAATAAAAAAGAACCTTATCGCTTATTCAACTAAATAATAATTAAACAAAACGTGCTAAATCTACTTACTTATGTATATAGGTAGTACACATACGATGCGAGATCCAAATAACAGACAACATTGTAAGGATCTCGATTTCGACGCCTGCGTCTATATATATTTTTGTATATCAGTATGGATCTCGGAATACGACTTTGTTTACGGACCTCGTAATGATGTAATCTATATTTTAAATTATTTTGTTTAATTTTTGAAATTTTGGAGATTTTAACATAATTTCGTAAATTTATAGGTGCATTTTATATCATCTTTCAAAATTTTAATTTTATCTGCATTTTACAAGATGGATCTCGGAATGTGTAGTAGTTTAAGGATCTCGAATTGAACTTTTCGGAGTATATATATATATATATATATATGTACAGCCTAACCTGTTGCAATGTTGATGTTGCAACACTGTTCGAGTTTTATACAGTTTTATACGCATCGCGATACGTACGGTTTGCAGTTTTCAACTTTTATACGTATAAAAACATTGTCACAGGTCCTACAAAATGTGTAACTAAGAAAATATTAAACAACAACCTTTAATTGTTCTTAACTACTGCATTTATATGTATTTAATTAGGTACAGTAGGAAATAACAACACATGTTATATTGTTATATAGTAAAATGTTTTTTTTTTATTAAATATCCAAACTGCTAAAGTAATGTGTAATGTGTTGCCTAACGTTCACTTATTTCAAATAATGTTATCATACTCGTTATAAATGTCTAATAAAGTAATACATATACTTCATATAAAAGTTAAATATCTATCAAATGATAAATGTAAGCATATACTAATTTCATTTAATAAAATTTATCTTATTACCGACGCCTAGCTCACTCACACAAATTCATAGAACGTTAATTGTTATTAGTGTTAGGTTCGGCGTAGAGTAAAAACATGTAAACAAGAAAATATTTTATCCAAGTTCAAAATAGAAAATTCTTATTGTTAATTTCCATTTATAAAATGTACAAATATAAACAAAATCAACATAATTCTGCAAGACAGTCGACCATTATAAATGCTGTACCATTAGAATCTAGATAATGTGACAATAATTGTTTGAACGGCTATCTAACCATGGGGCAAAAAAATGATAACAACTAAAAATAAAATGTTTATTTCGCAACTAAAGACATAAGTAAATCTTGGCTGTTATTTGGCGGGAAGTCAATTGCAAATTATATCATACTGCAATATAAACAGTCTTACACTATGATAAGAAAGTGACGACATATTTATGTAAACGAATGTTGGCACAGGTTTATGCTAACTTGCACTACAGCCGGCTTATGAACGATAATAATTATCTTCTCGTTTTTACTGATTGTAAATTTTTAATCTGTAATGAACATATGTTTAAATAACTCAAGTCTTAACTTTAATTGCATGGATTCATAGATTTCGATTAATTTTTTTTTCCACATTTTCAAATTCATAAAAGAATGTACAATTAAAAGTGTTAAACAATATTTTGGTCAATGAGCTGTTTTAGAGCAATTTGATCGAGATAGCAAAACGTCACTGATGCTAATGAATTTATAACGTATCGGGAAACATATTCTCCAAATTTGGTAAAGTTTTATTAGCTAAGATTGAAAATGATCCTTATTATCAAAAACGATATACGACAAAACAAGGTGTCTAATGATGTGTCAAATTACAATTTTGGATAGACGGTTACCAAAACACACAACGACAAAGTCAAAGATTCGTTTTTCGCGTGTTCTGATAACAACGTACTCGAGTTCATCAACTAATCACAATTATATAAGGACATCAATCAATTTTTTTTAAACTGTAATAGGGTACAATTAGGTGTAAATAAAATTTTATGAGAATTTAGCTTTGTCTAATGTAGTACATTAGACAAAGCTAAATAAACTTATTATCAAAGTTTGAAAATAATCGATATTATAAGGAACGATAAGGGACAAAACAAGATATCTATTGATGTGTCAAATTACAATTTTAGATGAAAGGTTACCACAATACGGAATGACAAAGTCAAAAATTCGTTTTTCTCGTGTTACGATAAGAACGTACTGCGGTTAAAACGTCAACGAAATCACAATTATATACGGATTTCTTTCAAATTTCTCATATATGTAACTAAAAGTGCGTATAATTAGATCGCGCAAACAAAATTTTGATCTGACAAGCCGTTTTAGGGTTATCGAACTTGAACCAACATCATCGTGAGATGTCGAAAACAAGAAGAGGGTGAAAAAGGCAGTTTCATCGAGATAGCAAAATGTCGTTGATGTTAATGAGTTTATAATTTATCGGGAACCATCCCCTCCAGATTTGGTAACGATTTGTCAAAAATTGTGGATTTTAGTCATCTTTCGTAATAAAAACTGAAAATTATAATGCACTATGTGTAGCACTTTACATAAAGCTAAATAAACTTATTATCGAAATTTGAAAATAGTCGATATTATAAGAAACGATAAGGAACAAAACGGGGTATCTAATGATGTGTCAAATTACAATTTTGAATGAAGGGTTACCAAAATACGGACCGATAAAGTCAAAAATTCGTTTTTCGCGTGTTATGATAAGAACGTACTGCGGTTAAAATGTCAACGTAACCACAATTGTATTCGATTTTTTTCCAAATTTTTTTAATTTGTAAATAAAAGTGCGTATAATTAGATCGCGCAAACAAAATTTTGATCTGACAAGCCGTTTTAGGGTTATCGAACTTGAACCAACATCATCGTGAGATGTCGAAAACAAGAAGAGGGTGAAAAAGGCAGTTTCATCGAGATAGCAAAATGTCGTTGATGTTAATGAGTTTATAATCTATCGGGAACCATCCCCTCCAGATTTGGTAACGATTTGTCAAAAATTGTGGATTTTAGTCATCTTTCGTAATAAAAACTGAAAATTATAATGCACTATGTGTAGCACTTTACATAAAGCTAAATAAACTTATTATCGAAATTTGAAAATAGTCGATATTATAAGAAACGATAGGGGACAAAACGGGGTATCTAATGATGTGTCAAATTACAATTTTGAATGAAGGGTTACCAAAATACGGACCGATAAAATTCAAAAATTCGTTTTTCGCGTCTTATGATAAGAACGTACTGCGGTTAAAATGTCAACGTAACCACAATTGTATTCGATTTTTTTCCAAATTTTTTTAATTTGTAAATAAAAGTGCGTATAATTAGATCGCGCAAACAAAATTTTGATCTGACAAGCCGTTTTAGGGTTATCGAACTTGAACCAACATCATCGTGAGATGTCGAAAACAAGAAGAGGGTGAAAAAGGCAGTTTCATCGAGATAGCAAAATGTCGTTGATGTTAATGAGTTTATAATTTATCGGGAACCATCCCCTCCAGATTTGGTAACGATTTGTCAAAAATTGTGGATTTTAGTCATCTTTCGTAATAAAAACTGAAAATTATAATGCAGTATGCGCAATACTTTACACAAAGCTAAATAAACTTATTATCAAAGTTTGAAAACAATCGATATTATAAGGAACGATAGGGGACAAAACAAGGTATCTAATGATGTGTCAAATGACAATTTTGGATGAAAGGTTACCAAAATACGGAATGACAAAGTCAAAAATTCTATTTTTCTCGGGTTATGATAAGAACGTACTGCGGTTAAAACGTCAACGTAATCTTAATTATATACGGATTTCTTTCAAATTTCTCATATATGTAACTAAAAGTGCGTATAATTAGAATGCGCAAACAAAATTTTGATCTGACAAGCCGTTATAGGGTTATCGAACTTGAAACAACAACATCCTGAGATGTCGAAAGTGAGAAGAGACTGAAAAAGGCAGTTTGGTCGAGATAGCAAAACGTCGTTGATGGTAATCAGTTTATAACCTATCGGGAACCATCCTATCCAGATTTAGTAACGATTTGTCAAAAATTGTGGATTTTAGTCATCTTTCGTAATAAAAACTGAAAATTATAATGAACCATGTGTAGCACTTTATATAAAGCTACATAAACTTATTATCAAAGTTTGAAAATCATCGATATTATCAGGAACCATAGGGGACAAAACAAGGTATCTAATGATGTGTCAAATTACAATTTTGGATGAAGGGTTACCAAAATACGGAATGAGAAAAATCAAAACTTCGTTTTTCTCGTGTTATGATAAGAACGTACTGCGGTTAAAACGTCAACGTAATCACAATTATATACGGATTTCTTTCAAATTTTTCATATATGTAACTAAAAGTGCGTATAATTAGATCGCGCAAACAAAATTTTGATCTGACAAGCCGTTTTAGGGTTATCAAACTTGAAACAACAACATCCTGAGATGTCGAAAGTGAGAAGAGACTGAAAAAGGCAGTTTGGTCGAGATAGCAAAACGTCGTTGGTGGTAATCAGTTTATAACCTATCGGGAACCATCCTATCCAGATTTGGTAACGATTTGTCAAAAATTGTGGATTTTAGTCATCTTTCGTAATAAAAACTGAAAATTATAATGCAGTATGCGCAGTACTTTACACAAAGCTAAATAAACATATTATCAAAGTTTGAAAATAATCGATATTATAAGGAACGATAGGGGACAAAACAAGGTATCTAATGATGTGTCAAATTACAATTTTGGATGAAAGGTTACCAAAATACGGAATGACAAAGTCAAAAATTCTATTTTTCTCGGGTTATGATAAGAACGTACTGCGGTTAAAACGTCAACGTAATCTTAATTATATACGGATTTCTTTCAAATTTCTCATATATGTAATTAAAAGTGCGTATAATTAGATTGCGCAAACAAAATTTTGATCTGACAAGCCGTTATAGGGTTATCGAACTTGAAACAACAACATCCTGAGATGTCGAAAGTGAGAAGAGAATGAAAAAGGCAGTTTGGTCGAGATAGCAAAACGTCGTTGATGGTAATCAGTTTATAACCTATCGGGAACCATCCTATCCAGATTTGGTAACGATTTGTCAAAAATTGTGGATTTTAGTCATCTTTCGTAATAAAAACTGAAAATTATAATGAACCATGTGTAGCACTTTATATAAAGCTACATATACTTATTATCAAAGTTTGAAAATCATCGATATTATCAGGAACCATAGGGGACAAAACAAGGTATCTAATGATGTGTCAAATTACAATTTTGGATGAAGGGTTACCAAAATACGGAATGAGAAAAATCAAAACTTCGTTTTTCTCGTGTTATGATAAGAACGTACTGCGGTTAAAACGTCAACGTAATCACAATTATATACGGATTTCTTTCAAATTTCTCATATATGTAACTAAAAGTGCGTATAATTAGATCGCGCAAACAAAATTTTGATCTGACAAGCCGTTTTAGGGTTATCAAACTTGAACCAACATCATCGTGAGATGTCGAAAATAAGAAGAGGGTGAAAAAGGCAGTTTCATCGAGATAGCAAAATGTCGTTGATGTTAATGAGTTTATAATCTATCGGGAACCATCCCCTCCAGATTTGGTAACGATTTGTCAAAAATTGTGGATTTTAGTCATCTTTCGTAATAAAAGCTGAAAATTATAATGCACTATGTGTAGCACTTTACATAAAGCTAAATAAACTTATTATCGAAATTTGAAAATAGTCGATATTATAAGAAACGATAGGGGACAAAACGGGGTATCTAATGATGTGTCAAATTACAATTTTGAATGAAGGGTTACCAAAATACGGACCGATAAAGTCAAAAATTCGTTTTTCGCGTGTTATGATAAGAACGTACTGCGGTTAAAATGTCAACGTAACCACAATTGTATTCGATTTTTTTCCAAATTTTTTTAATTTGTAAATAAAAGTGCGTATAATTAGATCGCGCAAACAAAATTTTGATCTGACAAGCCGTTTTAGGGTTATCGAACTTGAACCAACATCATCGTGAGATGTCGAAAACAAGAAGAGGGTGAAAAAGGCAGTTTCATCGAGATAGCAAAATGTCGTTGATGTTAATGAGTTTATAACTTATCGGGAACCATCCCCTCCAGATTTGGTAACGATTTGTCAAAAATTGTGGATTTTAGTCATCTTTCGTAATAAAAACTGAAAATTATAATGCAGTATGCGCAGTACTTTACACAAAGCTAAATAACCTTATTATCCAAGTTTGAAAACAATCGATATTATAAGGAACGATAGGGGACAAAACAAGGTATCTAATGATGTGTCAAATTACAATTTTGGATGAAAGGTTACCAAATATTTTTCTCGGGTTATGATAAGAACGTACTGCGGTTAAAACGTCAACGTAATCACAATTATATACGGATTTCTTTCAAATTTCTCATATATGTAACTAAAAGTGCGTATTATTAGATCGCACAAACAAAATTTTGATCTGACAAGCCGTTTTAGGGTTATCGAACTTGAACCAACATCATTCTGAGATGTCGAAAACAAGAAGAAGGTAAAAAAGGCAGTTTCTTCGAGATAGCAAAATGTCGTTGATGTTAATGAGTTTATAATCTATCGGGAACCATCCCCTTCAGATTTGGTAACGATTTGTCAAAAATTGTGGATTTTAGTCATCTTTCGTAATAAAAACTGAAAATTATAATGCAGTATGCGCAGTACTTTACACAAAGCTAAATAAACATATTATCAAAGTTTGAAAATAATCGATATTATAAGGAACGATAGGGGACAAAACAAGGTATCTAATGATGGTTCAAATGACAATTTTGGATGAAAAGTTACCAAAATACGGAATGACAAAGTCAAAAATTCTATTTTTCTCGGGTTATGATAAGAACGTACTGCGGTTAAAACGTCAACGTAATCACAATTATATACGGATTTCTTTCAAATTTCTCATATATGTAACTAAAAGTGCGTATTATTAGATCGCGCAAACAAAATTTTGATCTGATAAGCCGTTTTAGAGTTATCGAACTTGAAACAACAACATCGTGATCAGGGTGAAAAAGGCAGTTTCATCTAGATAGCAAAACGTCGTTGATGATAATGAATTTATAATCTATCGGGAACCATCCTCTCTAGATTTGGTAACGATTTGTCAAAAATTGTGGATTGGAACGTACTGCAGTTAAAACGTCAACGTAATCACAATTATATACGGATTTCTTTCAAATTTCTCAAATTTGTAACTAAAGATGGGTACAATTAGATCGCGCAAACAAAATTTTGATCTGATAGGGAGGTTTAGAGTTATCGAACTCGAACTAACAACATCGCGCGATGTCTAAAACGAGAAAAGGTTGAAATAGACAGTTTGATCGAGATAGCAAAACGTCGTTGGTGCTAATGAGTTTATAACCTATTGGAAACCATTCTCTCCAAATGTGGCAAAGATTTGTCAAAAATTGTGATAACTCATCGTATTTTTAATTGTATTAATATCCATAATTTTTTTAAAAAAACAATAAAACCTACTACTATAACTTCTGCTAAAACTGACAAAATAAACAGTTTTTAGATGCTTTTTTATAACAAATCTAACTGATTTCAATAAAAGATATAAAAAAAAAATATGAATTTAAATTGCATTAGATGTAAACGATTGTAGTAAAACATGTAAAGATAACAAAATGTGAAAATAAAATCATAACACAGCTATCTACCTTTCTTTTACAAAAGTAACTCAATTTAAAATAATACATTAATTTATAAAAGGTCATAAAACAAAAATGTTTTTTAAAATAAATTGTAATAGTATGCTAATTGTGATAACAGTAGGACATTGCTGTTACAGTAAAAACCGTTGGTAAAAATTGAGATAACATATGGAATAAATGTCGAGTCAAACTATGTATCAATTTCAATACTTTAGATAGGTCACGTCCAAATACGTTACTACCACAGCAATTATACTGTTTTTCTACTAAAACACTTTACGTAAGATTCTATGAATTCGTATTTAGTATCTTTTTGTTTTGTTTAAATAAGTGACATAATATTTAAGTAGTATCCTGTAGTATGTATAATAATAGCTCCTATACCTAATTAACTATCAAAACTGGTTTAGTTCAAGGTGTTAGTATGAATCTGCTTGCTGAAATTGATAAGGAAGTTTTCGGAATTGATATTATACAGGTTCTTAGTTTTGTTGTAACTCTCTTGAAAATTATGAGTTACATATTCAAAAAACCAGTAA
Organism: Aquatica leii; assembly: GCA_035610365.1. Taxonomy (NCBI): domain Eukaryota; kingdom Metazoa; phylum Arthropoda; class Insecta; order Coleoptera; family Lampyridae; genus Aquatica; species Aquatica leii. Next base: position 58,302,165 of record CM069432.1, read on the forward strand.
AACAACTATAAATATAACATTCAAACACTTGTTTTTAAACATTATGACTGACCCAATGTTAAGCGAGCACACCTACAATGAGGTTTGAATAAAGTTTGTTTTCTCAAAGTTGTACCACCTATTAAAAGCTTATAAATGATTTCAGTAAAAACAAGAATTGTTTATTCTTTGACAAACGTTTAGCAAATATGTCTGATAAAGAGACAAAAATTTGAAGTTTACACGATTCGTAGTTCTTAGTTTTAGCTTTAAGGCGTTTTTGTTATTTTCTCCTCTCGCGGATGATTATTTTATTTTTTCTGTTTGATTTTTTTGTTTACTTATGCGTTTACTTTTAAGGGTTGAATTCAATTTAATTAAAAAAATTAGAAAGAAAGGTAAATTACAATTTTTTAACAATAATGTTAATTGTAGCATTTTCTAATTGCACTTGCATTAAATATGCACGTTTTTAATATCTATATGTGTAAGTACAAAACAGATAAGGTGAATGGCATTAAAACTCGGTAATTAGAAATTTCCGAATATTGAATTCATTTAAAAATCAAAATTATACTGATTTTGTAATCAACGTCATTTTTATTAAAAAATATATATTTTCTATTAAAAAAGTTTAATACCGTATTTTCTATTAACAACACCAATTATTAATTATTATCATTTTATTAATGTTAATAATAAACATTTTCTGTATTGTAAATACATCGCGAATAATTTAGAATACTTGTAGAATACAAATTCATTTACATACCTATAATGTAGGCAACACACATTGGGATTGACGTCACATCTCAAAACAGCGTTGCCACAATTATTGCGGCAAGTACGGCAAAATATCGGGACGCGTAGCAATATTGCAACGCGTCCACGATTATTGCTATAGGTATGGAAGCATAAATTTTGCATTGCTACAAGTACGACGTTACAAATATATATATATATATATATATATATATATAGGAATTACGACGTAGTCGCACCAAATTAGAAGATATATCGCCGTTCTCGCACCAATATATACGTTGTCGCACCAAATCGTGGTGCGAGAACGTTTTCGCTCATATTTGGGGTCTATGTCATGTTAGTAGTCTATACACCAAATTTCACGATGGTGCGACATAGACGATATATCTATAGAAAGGCAATTTTAGTTGAAAGTATAGATCACGAGGGGGCGTCTCTTTCAAAAATTTTTATAAGAAATCGTACTCGCACCACTACGTTCTCGCACCAAGACAAGGTCAACTAGTTTTATTCGTTTCCGCAAAAACGGCTTAACCCAACTACCTGGAATAAAAACTATGCAAACTAAAATTGTTTTCGGTATTACTTTTTCTATAGGATATGTAATACCTACTTAGTTGATTTTAAATAAACTCACTTTTTACCGTTACATTTAAAAATTCTATTTTTTTTTATTCAAACATTCGTAGTTAGTTGTAATTTTAGCTAATAAAAATTAACTCTTTTAGTTTTCGTATTTATGGATTTACTTATAATCAAAACAAATAAAAAATGTTACTTTCAAAATATCGATCGTGCACAAGTTGTTACACATTAAATAATAGTAATTTAAAAGAAGAAAAATTGAGAAAAGCTTTATAACTTAATATGTTAGTATTTTTTGGAGAATTTATTGAGTTATTGAAGGTCAAAATTTTAATGCAGATACGATTGATACAATTGCATTATAACAGTAATAATTGAGTTTAAAAATAATTTGAATTTTGTTTTGTTCGTATAGTTTAGTTAACTTAACGTACTTATTTATTATGCTTAATTTTTACATGTAACAATTGTATAAAAAATTTTGAAATTTATCAATCACGCAAACTTTCTTTAAAATTGAATTCTATCAATCCAGTGATTAAAAATAATATATTACTTCAATTTATTTATTGTTCTTTTTAAAGAATTTTAAATCGCCTTATCTTGTTAAAAAAATTAACGTGAAAGTACCTTTAGAAAAAAATCAATACTATGACCTTGCTTCTTTGTTTTGCATCGGCCACTATTTAACAAAGAACATTCCTGTTTCAGAAGCTGAACGTTTGGTATTTCCAAAACTAAAATTATATAAAATTAAAAAAAGATATCTTAGCTTTTGATTGCCTTTCTTTGCGAATTGTAATTAAGAATGTTGTTAGGTAACTACCGCAAGAAAAAAAATCAATACTTTTACGTTTCTTCTTTGTCTATCGTTTGCCATTTATCTTGTTAGACAACTGCTGTTAGAAAAAAATTAATATTTTTAAAATTTTTTCTTTGTCGATTGGTTACCATTTAACAAAGAAGTACATGCTTTAATAATAAGTATGCAGCTACTTTTAAAACATAGTATTCCCTAGAATTACAATAAAATAAAATTTAAATTATCAAATAAACTACGCGAAACGGGAACCGTAGTGTTAATTACTGAACCTCTTCTTAAAGTTTGCACTGCACTTATAATAATAATAATAATAATAATAATTTTATTCCGTAAGACTTTGTACAAGTATGGGAAACGTCAAGGGGCAAATAACAAATACAACAATACTTATATACACAGTAAGATAAAAGAAAAATACTGACAATAGAAACTATTTGGTTATACATAGTTATAATTAAAATACTCTTCAATATTATACAGAGTCGTCTCCAACAGCAGGCTTCTGACTTTTTTTTAAAACAATGTTGTACTAGTTATAGACTTTATATTACTTGGAAGGTGGTTGTACAATTTCACTGGTAACACATACGAACTGAGATGTACTATCGCTAATCTATGTTGCGGCAGTATTAAATTATTATATCTTAAATTGTGGCTACTGGTAGGTTTAGTGTACTTCTCACGATTCACATGAATGTACATCACACTATTTAATATAAAGATTGACACGACCGTGAGAACATTTAGTTTCTTGAACAGATGTCTACAAGAATAGTTAAAGTTTTTAAAACAAATAGCTCGTATAATTCTTTTTTGTGCTCTTAGTACGTCACCTGTGCATTTAGTAGCACCCCACACAACTATACCGTAATTAAGTAACGATTCGATGTATGCGAAGTAATAACATAACAATGTCCGATGGCTTACAACACCTCTTAGTCTCCAGATAACAAAGCAACTAGATGCTAACTTTTTCAGAATGTGACTTGCATGACTATTCCAGCTTAAATTACTGTCTATATATATCCCAAGAATATTGACGGTTTGCGATTGATAAATACTACGTTCTTTTGCTCTTACTAGTACACTGTATGGCTGTTCATTGCACGAAAAAAGTATCGCAGTAGTTTTAGATGTGTTAAGATGTAGTTTCTTTAACTCGCAGAACTCTGCCATGTTACTCAAGCATTTACTGGCTGTCGCACTGATGGAGGGTATGTTTTCTTTCGAGATCACAGCAGATGTATCATCCGCATAAAGTGTGATGTGACAATTATTAAGTTTGTCAATTATGTCGTTCACAAATATGACAAATAATAATGGACCCAGCGTGCTTCCCTGAGGTACATCCAGTGTAACGTTTTCTTCCTTAGAATAATGTTCCTCACCTGCCGATTGCTTCAGAACAACCTTTTGCTTCCTGTTGTTAAGATATGAAGAGATCCAATCATGTGCAATTCCTCTTACGCCGTATTTCCGTACCGTAGACAATAACAAATCATGTTGAATAGTATCAAATGCACGACTTAGGTCAAAAAAGATTCCTAATACTTTCATTTTTTTATCAAGTTTTTCTAAAATTTGATTAACAAACGAAATCATTGCATGCTGAGTGGATAATCCACGACGGAAACCAAACTGACAGGCATTCAAGATATTGTTTTTATCGAGATGAGCGAGAATTCTGGCATAGAAAACTTTCTCGTATATTTTCGAGAAAACTGATAACAAGGACACTACTCTATAATTTTTAATCTTACAGTTATCTTGCTTCTTATGTATAGGAACCACGATAGCTGTCTTCAATTTGGTAGGGAAGATCCCCTCACGAAGAGAATCGTTAATTAGTTCTGTCAGAACAGGAGCAATTAAATTCACCGCATGTTTAATTAAGGAACAGGGAATACCATCGTCACCTGCCGAATTTTTAGTCGCACACAATTTCATGATATTGTACACCTCAGGAATGCTTGTAGGTTCCAAGAGCATTGTATTGTATTGAAATGTGTCGGATTCAATGTAACTTTTATCCTGACCACTGTTATCTGTTGATTGCTTGGTACTTGACCAGGATCCAATGAAATACTTGTTAAAGGCATTTGCTACATTTGATATGGAGTAGCTATTACCATCGGCGTCGTAAAATCTCATCTGATATTTAGGTTTGCTCTTCATATTAACCTCATCTTTAATAATGTCCCAAACTACTTTTGACTTATTAATAGAGGTCTTGTACCTGTTGTCATTGAAGTTCTTTTTAACTTGTTTAATGTGTTCTCGATGCTTTTTTGCCAGTACGTTGTACGTGTTATATAAATCCACATCATTATGGAATTTACAGTGTTGATATAATTCCCTTAAATCTTGTCCTCTCTCAATTATTTCATTAGTTACCCAATTTTTAGTCTTGTTATTATTAGATCTCTTGCTCCAATTAGTTCGATAGCAAACCAAAGGAAACGCTTTATCAACTAAGTCAGTAAACTTATTTATGAAATTCGTAAACTTTTCATCACTGTTATTACTAGCATAAATATTAGACCAGGTTTCGCTGCACAGAAGCGACTTAAAAGTAGCAACACAGATAGGGTCTGTAAAGTTACATTTCGTTACTAAATTGACCTTGCGCATTGATAACCTATTAGGATCAGAAAAACACTCTAAACAAACAATTTGCATATGATGGTCTGAACCAGGAAACGGAAGAGGTGTGGCGTTCAAAACACTCAAGTTAGTAAAAACGTTATCAATCGTAGATGCACTATTACCTTGCGCTCTCGTAAAACCATAAATGCACCGTTGCAGACCAAACGAGGCTAAGATATTTATTGTTTCGCGGGCATAAATGTCCGTATTCGTTCTACCAAAATTATAATTAAAGTCACCACACAAAAGTAATTTTCGTTTACAGTTTCTTAACAGTTTCTCCATTAAATGTGATAAATTGTAAATATAAACACTATTATCACATAACGGTGATCTATAAAAACAAACAATATTTATAGGCATATTATTTATCGTAACCTCGGCTAATGCAAATTCAATTTTATTTCAATTTATTATCAAAAAATAAGTACACTATTTTTAATTATGATTCAAATTTTTGTACTTAAATAAATGTGTATGTCAAAATAAAAAATATTAAATTTAAGATCAGTTTTTAGTCAACAAGTATTTCCTAATGTTTTATACGTTATACTGAATTGTAAAAGACGTAAACCCTTAGCAGCGGTTCTTGTGGAGTCGCGTTTACATTATTATAGCTTAACAAGTCATTCATTCTTAAAACTGGAATTGAGTAAATTGAGTCGTAGAAAATAAATTGTTTAAATAAACGTTGTATATAATAAATTTTTTGGAAATTTCTCTTTCATAACTTTTTGGTATAATTAATAATTTATAAGATATTGTTCATTAACGTTGTTAAAAAAGTCACGTGATAACCGTATATGTCGAAAACTAAGCCTCAGATCGAAAAATTGCTTAAACAAAACTTGTGTACATTTGCATTACAATTAACTTTTATTTGAAAAAAAAATGTTTTTTTGAAATAAAACCTGTTCTTCAGATATTGTGTTTGCATACGGCCGACCACAAAACAGAATTTTTTTACTTAATTATAATTTACTGACTTTATTTTGCCGAGAAATGTGAAAAAATGTCGTGTTAAAATTTTTGATTTAGAAACCGTCTTTAACCACACGATGTGGAGTAAAAAAACTCTTTTTTAACTTTAATTGTGCGAACGCTATAAAATCGAGATAGCCTTGAAAATACAGAATAAACGTTACTACAACATCAATTTTGTATGAATAAATTCTAATTATGCCATATAATTTTAAAAAAATAGTCTAATAATTTGGTAATAAATTTGAATGACGAATTTAAGACGTTTTAATGTATTACAATGTTAACAATAACAAAAAATAAATCAAAAGATAGAGCGTATTAGCATTATATACAATGGTATTAGTTATATGTTTCTTGTTTATGACAAATTTAAACTTATTTCTCTGTTTTATTTTGATTTTTTTAAAGTAGTTTTGTTAAGTATTAGTTGTTCTACTTATGTACACGTACTTTACTTTAAAATCTTTATACAGATACAGATGGCAAAATGTAAAGTATTAAAACGGTGCTCCACTTTGTAATGTTTTTTTATAATTCCTTTTGATAATTATAAATACTATCAATGTCGAATGACTTTGTTTTTTTCGAGTCATATTTTGATAGAGAGATTCAAAATTTGTAGTTGTTTGTTGCTTTTACAAATTCAAATGTGTATACCAAATGTTTACAGATTAAAAACTTGTTATTCCTATTGTGCGATGGGCGTAAAAAGAATTATTTATTGCACTATCTATTTATTGTTCTATTGTTTACAAGGCGACGTTAGTTACATTTGTACCGAAGACGTGCAGAAGCAATGCTAATTATTTTTTATGTTATAAAGTGCCATTTTTTTGTTATAGTGCAAATAGCTAAATTTGTATTTAACAAATTCTACATACATTTAGGGTTGATATTAAATATGGCGTCGTTGAATGCGGAAATGCAATTTTAAAAAACAAACATTCGTATTTCATTGTGCATTTTAAAACAGCTAAATTATTAATGTTGTTAATATTTAACACATCAATAATTAAGCGATTTAAAATTATTAAATTCTATTAATAATGTTTAATCCTAGGTATATTTTAAAATTTTAATGACGGACCGCATTATATACAAAAAATATTTTCTGTTTAAGTAGTTCTTAAGCAAATACAAACAATCTGTACGTGATCACAAGTTTTAATTATTTATTTCTTATTTTCTATGCTTCATTAAATGATGTTATAATCCGTTAAGTATCGCTTAGATGTTTTTATAAATTACTTAAAAAATTTGAAACGATCTTAAACAAGATTTTTAAATTAGACTGTAACTGATCTTTACACCCAGAAAAAATATGATAAAAGTTCCATATCTTAATACTTTAGCACTCTTTGAACATTCCTTATGTATGAATGAGCAGAAATTTAATTTATTGTTGTGTGGAAACAAATTACAATTTATCATTAAACAAAAGTAGCTTAATTGCTACATTAACAAAGATTTAAAAAATTTCGAATAAATTTTTATTAGACTGTTCATTTTGCTTAAATGTGCAAAAATTAATCTATAAACAAACACTAAGAATAAAATTTCATAACTTGAAAAATTATTATACTGATCTGAAACATTACTCAATTTCATATAGTTGTTTATAAAATAATTATTAAAATTAAATGCATATGAAATAATCGTTTGTTACCTAACTTTTGTTCCCTTATTAATTTTTTCACTCATATCTAAATAATATGTGGAAAAATGTTAAATAATGTTTATGCAAGTTCTTATAAATTTGATTGGATATAAAAGATGCAATGATTCTTTTGATACGGTAATGTTTTTTGTTAGAATGTAAATAATACACAATTGACAAGTAAAAAGAGAGCAATAGTATCTTTTGTCTAACAAAACTTTAAATTTTTAACTAAAGGCACTTTCATATTCAGGCAATTACAAAACATTCAATTTATTTAAGAGTAAAGAGATACAATTAAAATATTATTCAAGCTTAGTCTTATCAGTTTTTTTTAATTATCTTCTTTCTCTTGAACATCGCATAAGTGCATTTAAAATTAAAATCTTTACTAATTTTGGATATAAGTTTTAAATAATTGTAATACATCAATGTACGTTGATACAATAAACAGATCGTATTAAAAGTATTTTGCCCAAAAAGTTCATTCATGCAAAAACAAAAATTAAGTAAAAAAAGTAGATAAAATATGCAACAAAAGATTTGCTGTAAGAATAGTATACCCTAGTTACTTATGAACCTTAGCGTCAAATTCAATAATTAATAATTAATTTTTATAAAATACAGTTGCATATTAAAATTGGTAAACAAGATTAAAAGTGAAAGAAAAAGTTTTAATCAAACGATACAATTATGGTATTCAAATTTTACTAATTTTATTGCAGATGCGATTGATAAAATCGCATTGTAACAGTAATGATGGAGTTTGAAAATAATTTAAATTTTTTTTGTTTATATGTATTCGTTAACTTAACGTACTTATTTATTATGCTTAATTTTTGCATGTAAAAATTGTATAAAAGCAATAGATTTTATAAAATTGAGATAAAGTTACAAATACAATCACCAATAATTTGTAGTAAATAGACCGTCAAAACAGAGAAAATGCAATTTTAAAATTTTCGTATCTCTTTAAATAAAAAAACATGTATTGGATAATTCTAGTGTTCCTTTTTCTTATGGCGTAAATCAATCTAGCAACAATATCAGACAAGATGTAAATTATATTGTAGGTATCAGGAATTGTATTGTTTTGAACAAGGACGATCGTTAAATTTCATTTACATGGGGTTATACTAATCAGCTGAGGTAATTGAGGAAATACTGAAATAGAAGAAGGAAATGAATTCTTTATTTTTTGTTAAATACTACAAACAATTACAATTAGATAATTTTACCCGTTGGCAAAAAACTAATAACGGAAAGTACATAATTACTAACGCTTACTTTACTTTGTTTTCTTTGACTTATTTTGATCATTTAAAAATTAATAACTGACAATAGACCATTTCACTTAAAAATAAAAGAGATAAAATATTAACGTATGCAATAGCAAATTTGAAATTTAAAAATCAGTTTACAAATTAATGCAATTTATAAAACTTTTTGACCTAGGTGAAACAAATCCAAAGTAACAGTAAAATTTAAAAACTTTTATGGATGATAACTTCAGAACGAAAGTACAGTTATGTAGGTATAAAATATGCAATAACGTAATAGCTAAAACTCTGGGCGTAATAAGAAATTTGCCTCCCATATTGAAGAAGCATTTGATAAATTTGTCGTTTACCAGTTAACACAAAACCTTGAATTTTTATTTTTAGATTTTTATTATTAGATTTTTGAAAGTATTCTAAAAAATTGATATGGCCCTTCTAGAAACTACATTTGTTTTCATAAGGATTGTGATCAAAAACTAATCAAACCTCCGCTTTTATAAAAAACTTTATAAAAAAAATATAAAACAAGTTGGTAATACATTTAAATGACGAATTTAAGACGTTTTAATGTGTTACAATGTTAACAACAACAAGAGATAAATTTAAAAAAAAGCATTAATTGTGGTACGTATGTACCTTAATTTCAAAATTTTTATGCAGACACAGATGCCGAAATGTAAAGTTTAAAACGCTACTATACTTACACTTTGTAATGTTTTTTCATAATTCTTTTTGGTAATTACAAATATCGTACTATCAGTGTCGAATGACTTTTTCGATTCATAATTAGATCACATTTTGATAGAATCTAAATTTTTAGTTGTTTGTTTAGATGGTTGTGGTTTTTACAAAATCTAATGTGCATACCAAATGTTTCAGATTAAAAACTTATTATACCCATTGTGCGAAAGTGTAGAAAGAATTATTTATTCCTTAATCTATTTATTGCCCTGTTGTTTACAAAGCGGCATTTTGCTGATTTTAACCGTTACACGATTACACCTGTAGCGGAAATTTCCGTCCTGATCAAATTTTTATTTTATTTTATGAAGTATGTAACGCTAATTATTTTTTACGTTATAAAATTATTTTTTCCTGTTACACTGAAAATAGATAAATATATAAAATGTTTATGTTCTTGTAATTGACAAATTCTAATTACCGTATAAGTACAGTATAAGAAGAAACCAACGTTACCTGATACGTAAAAATAAGATAAATTTAAGTTTGATATTAAATATCGCCTCGATGAATGTAGAAAATGCAATTAAAAAAACAATCATGTTTCATTGCACATTTTAAAACAGCTAAAATATTTCTGTTTTTAACATTTAACACCACAATAATTATGGGATTTAAAACATTAAAATCTATTAATTATGTTTAAACCTACCTATATTTGAAATTTTAATGACTGACCGGATTATATACAAAAAATTGATAAAAGTTCCATATCTTAATACTTAACTTTTAATTATTAAGTAATGACACTTTCATATTCAGGCAATTAAAATATTCAATTTATTTAACAATAAAGAGACGTAATTAAAATAATACTCAAACTTAGTCTTATCAGTTTTTTTTGGAATACGTGATAAGAAAAAATTTAATTTAAAAACCAAAATAAATTAAAACATGACAATTCTAAAATAAAATCATTGTAATAAAGCGAGAAACAAACCAAACGGTTAAATAAAATAAATTCCAATATCCTAAATACGAAACGTATTTGCAGTTATTTTTAAATACTATTATGTATTGTTACATTTTATACCTTGAAAAACTTGTTTGCCATGCGGTGACCGACTAGTAAACTACGCTCGGTATCTTATATATGGTGCCAATACGCATATATAATTTTTGCTTTATATTGGTGCGAGAACTACTTGTTAAACATAAAAAATTCCGGGTGCGTAGTCGTAGAATTATATTTTGGTGCGACTACGTAGATTTTCGAGTATATGTATATATATATATATGTATATATATATATATATGTCACACGGCAGGTTCAAGACCAATATTTTTTTTTTAATGTAATCGATACTAAACGTCCCGTGAAATCAATGTATGCGAGTTTTTTTTTATTTAAACGATTATATTTTTTATATTTCCAATATTGGCAGATATGAGGACAAATAAGTTTGGCAGGTTTGAGGACAGTGGTTGATATTGGGACACTACTGCAAAGGCAGTTTTCAGGACAGTTAATGTGCTTGAATCTACCGAAGTGGCAGACGGCAGTTTCCAGACACTTTTCAGAACTGGCACATTACCATACATGATAATTTGCGATACGTATTTTATTCACGGTTTTAGAATGTACCTAAACAAAATTGTTTTTATTTTTTGTAACATTTACTTAACGTTAAAATGCAAGAGTTTAATTTGCAATATAGAGAAGCACACACAATGACCAATAACAATGATTGCTCGACAGAGTATTTTTGACAGTTGTCACATTTAAACTATCTGTACAAAGGATATTAGAAAATTTTCTTACCGAAAAAGTGTTTATTTTTATTATATAAGAAAGATGAATTTTCTAACAATATACCTCAATCACATAATATTTATAAGAACATGAAAATATTTACTAAAAGCAGAATGTACTTTTTAATATATAACAAATGAGACAACAATTACAAAAGATCAAGAAAGAGTAGCCGAAGCGTTACAATGCGAAATACAATTCATCAAAAACAAAACTACGTATTAAATTATATTAAAGTTCTGAGTTCTGAAAAATAAAAATACGTTTTCTCATAAATTGATAGTTTTTCAAAAAAAGTGCGGGGGCGCTGCAGTCAACTACAGCGGTTAGGGAAGTAATATGCGTTTCTCGGTGTGTAGATGGCGTAAAGCAAGTTTTAATTTGTATAAGCAATTCAAGGACTTCCACATACGACATTTAAGAAGAGACTTTTGATTGTTTTGAGTACAAGCAGATAACTTTTATTATTAAAAATTCATGAAAAAATACAGTGGCAGTAGAGGCGAGTTTTATGTCTATAATTTTATAAGGTTCTCGCCTTCTTTCAGTGTCTCCTTTACTTCAAATACTATTTAGCTTGATTCAAGTAGAGTAGAGTATGTACCGTGCACGCGGTTTATTGGAATCCTGGATAATGTTATCAGCCGGCTAAGGTTTATAGTAATCATAATTTCGGTTAATGTTATCAATTTTCTTCTCCGGTTTTTTTAGATGAATTTTCACAATATGCTTTTTTAAAGTAAAAAATTAAATCATTGTAGCCTAAAAATAGTTGTTTTGCATGTTTAACTTTGTTTTTACAGTGATGTTTATTTATTTTGACGGACTTACGTAACATTACATCATTTAAACACCTGTAAATACAGTTAACCTGAATAAACAAAATCCCTGGAGAGGCGTAGCTAGTGTCACTTTAATTCTAAAGGTGCACTCAAATTAAAAAGTATTTTGGTGGAAAATTCAAATCATCCGTAGGTTATCCGTGTAGATAATCTTTAGACTTTGTTGTTTGAGGTTATTTCAGAAAAACACTTTATGATTTTAATACTATCAAAATAAATTGTAATTACACATTTACTTTTCTAAAAGATTCGGTACAACATTACGAAATATAATAATTACATATTTTTAAAAGTAATTCTAAAAATTACTTATTTACATCAGAAAACACAATTATAAAAAAATCAATTAATTTAGTCTTCTCCATTACAAATTTCATCGTCATATGATCCAGTGTTCACCATAAACGACAGGTTTTTCATAGCAACATCTAGCAGTCCATCACGTTGCCACATTTATTGCGCCAAATGATTCACATGTTGACAATTTTTGTCCCAGTCCGATGTTTTAAAGTTATGCAGATACTTGCTCTCAATAATAAACGGAAAGCCAAACGAAATAATTGAATTTTCTACTAGTTTTATAGCGCCCTGATTGTCACTATACAAAAGTTGTTATTTCATTTAAAAGCCCTCTCAGAAATATAGCCTCCTTCCCTGCTTCTGCTACAGCTACATACTCCGCCTCTGTTGTCGATAAAGCAATGACGTTTTGTTTTCTGCTTTCCCAGGATATGGTCGAGTTATTGAATTCGAAGATATATCCTGAATAAGATTTTCTATCTTTTCCACTTGCCCAGTCAGCGTCAGCGTAACCTATAATGTTTTCAGAACCAGCTGTATGACTTAGTCCTAAGTGACGTGTACCCTTTAGGTATCTTAACACCCGCTTTGCCATGATCCAATGTTTATCACTAAAACATGTGTTAAACTGACTTAAATAGCTGACGGCATACATAATGTCAGGACGTGTACACACAGCTAGGTACATCAACGATCCGATCAAGTTTTGATAAGGAACATCACTAACCATATTACTTTACTCCATTTTACGTCCTTCAATTAAAGGAGTCGATGCAACCTTAGCATCAGACATCCCAAATTTTTCCAGCAATCGGTCAATATACTTCGTCTGACATATTTGTATTTTCAAATCAAAACATTCATTGAAATGCCTAAAAAATCTCTTATTGGTCCTAGATCTTCAATTCTAAATGTCTCAGCCAACAAACACTTCATTTTTTCTTTTTCATTTTCATTATTTGAAATAACAAGAAAATCATCCACATGAATAGCTACTATGAAATGTGAATTAACGCATTTAAAAAATATGCATGACTCATAACTAGACTTTTGAAAACACATACTTAATAAAAAGTCTCTTACCTTCTTGTACCACACTCTTGATGATTGCTTTAAACCATAAAGCGCTTTCTTAAGCAAGCATACTTTATTAAGTCCTTCGTAACATCCCTCTGGCAATTCCATATAAATACTTTCATTCAGACTCCCATGCAAGAAAGCAGACTCAACATCTAAATGATTTACTTTCATTTTGTATCTTACAGCTAAAGCAAGCAATAACCTTAAAGTGCTAAGTCTAATAACAGGAGAAAATGTCTCCTTATAATCTAGTCCATATTTTTAACGTTTTTATCGCTATCAACCTTAACTTTAAAAACCCATCGATTTTTTACTACATTTGTATCAAGAGGTCTATCTACTAAAATCCATGTGTTATTAAAATTTAACGAATTTAACTCCGATTTTATAGCCTATTCCCACTTACTCGCATTGCTACATTTCCGAGCCTCAAAAATATTACTAGATTCTACGTAACTTGAACAAGCATAATATAGTTCAAAATTGGGAAACAATACCTGTTTCCTGTCTCTGACAGGGTACCTTCTTTCAGCACTTGTATCTGTCAATACGGCCAGAGGTTCTCTAGTCTCTTGAACACCAGAATTTCTTTTTCTTGACTTTCGAGGGTACTTGCTTCTCCAACCTCGTTTGGATTTTGTAACATCACCATAGGTGAACCATAACTGTTGGAAACCACTGAATCATCTGCATCAACACTGTTGGTAACAGCTATGCGAGTTTCTTGATGATCGCCAGCTAAGTTTAAACGACCAAATACTACAAAATCAGCTTTATCATTGCAACCCTCAGCACTAGCCCTTCTTGTTTTGTTGAAATTACTTGTGCCAATAGTTTCCTTCTTAAATATTATATCCCGACTTCTTACAACCTTTTGTTGTGATGGAATCCACACTCTGAAACCATCTTTTTCATGGCAATAACCTACAAAGTGACCAGGTGTACCTTTTTTATCCCACTTGTTTCTTCGTTCTTTTGGAACATGAACATAGCATTCTGTCCCGAACACTTTAAAATGTTGTAGACTGACGTATTTCTTTCCCATCCAGTGTTCAAAAGGTGACTTGCCTTCAACTCGAGTAAACCCAGTTCTGTTTAACCAAAAGTAGCAGTGTTAACTGCTTCTGCCCACAGATTTATCGAAAAACCTTTCGCATGTAACATGGATCGTGCACTTTCAACAAGTATTCGGTTCTCACGTTCCGGACTCCCATTTTGTTCAGGTGTATAAGGCATTGTCATTCGAAAAACAATGCCATATTCCTCCAATACACGTTTCACTTCTTTATAATCAAATTCGCGACCACCATCAGTCATTAAACACTTAATTGGAATTCCATTGGTGATACACTCTTTAATAAATTTTTAAACACTCAACGACTTCACCTTTTTGCTTGAGGATAAATACACGCTGGAGCTTCGAGTAATCATCCTTTATGCAGAGAAAATATTTGGATCCTCCCAATGATTCTTTTTGCATCGGTCCACAGACATCCGCATGAATAAGTTCTCCGACTGCAGTTGTTTTATTCTGTCGATGGTGAAATAAATGTCGCTTCTGCTTGCCAAACACACACCCTTCACAAAAACTGTCATCATGCTTAACCTCAACATTATGTTGCTTAAGAAAAGCTTTTACATGCTGCTTATCTTGATGAGATAAGCGCTCATGCCAAAGCTGTAAGGGTTCCTTGTGTTTGACTACTAAAGCATGTTTGTTTTTTGCCAATCGAATATTTAATGTGTACAAGCCATTGTATGATGCAACTCCTGTAAGCCGAATTACTCCATCCCTTACAAATTTACAACCATTTTTATTTGCTTCAAATTTATAACCCTTTTTGATGAAAAGAGATTTCTTGATATTCCAGGGACAAACCACACATGTTCAATACAATTTAATTTCCAGTTGCCATCTACCTAGGCTTCAATCCACACTGTACCTCGACCCACAGCTGAAATGACTTACTTGTTCCCAACTTGAATATCTTGGGGTGTTACAAACTTCTCATAATCATCCAACCATTCTTTATGCATCGTCATCTGTGTGGAAGCACCTGAATCGGCCAACCATTTGTCGCATCCTTCCATTTCATAAGTGCACACAAACACATCACCACGACTGAATTCTCTTTGTTGCTTGTCTCTTGAACGTTTAGGACAATTCCTAATAAAATGCCCATTTATAGCACTTGTATTCTTTTCTTTGCTTTTCTTTCTTTTGAGCCTTCGGATCAACCAAAGCAACAGGTGTTTTGCGGGCAGCCTCATTTCAATTAATCTTAATCGCTCTAATAATAAATTAACTGTTCTCTCTGTCACTGGGATATACTTCCAAACACTTTTAAACTCAAAATATTCTACTGAAAGTGTCGATAGAATACGACTCATTAAAAGTAAATCCAGAAGTTTAGTTTTTACTAGACGTTCCAATTCATCATTCAATTCGAAGAAATTTTTTTGCAACTTAGCAACATGCGTAGCCACATTTTCACAGGGATCTTTTGTTACTTTAAAAAATTCCTCCATTAGTCGATCCACACGTTGACCGAAACTCTGTTCATATACATACTTTAACTTTTGCCATGTATCCATTGAAGTTCGGCACGTTGACGTTAACTCTAGATTGTTCTCGTTCAAGGACCCAACAATAATTAACTGTGCCAAGGCATCACCCTTTTTAAATGCTTGATGCACTCTCTTGTTAAATGCATCGTCATCATTACTATTCGTTGATTCCACTGATTAGACACGAACAGGTGCTGTTTTTTCACCTGTAATATAATCGTGAACATCATGATGTATCAACAGTAATTCAAGTTGACGTTTCCGTTTTGCCCAATTGCTTGCACCTTCCAATTTTTCAATGTGCGCTTTGAAATCCATCTTCAACAAAGAACATACAAGCATAAACATACAACAGGAAGTACACCATAGTACATACAGTTGGTTACAAAAAAGCAGCAAAAAACAACGTTGCCAATTTGTATAAAAATAATACTTCAACACTATGCAGTCATCTCAGAAAATGTATTCTCAACTTAATCGGATTTAAGTCGCAGTGGTAAGATGGCAAACGTAACACTGTATGTCCGTGTTTTTTAAGGAGTTCATCTACATAATATGTTTTCGAATAATTAAATTGTTTCACTAACATTATTAGTGCTGTTTCATGCATTTCATTTGTTGTTGTTAGTCCATTATTTTCGAGTCATTGTCGAATGCTTTCCTTACGTTCTGCTTGCGTTGGAATTCTATTAATTTGTACAATGTGGCACGCTGTATTATCCATGAAAACAATACGATTAGGAAGCAAATTTGAAATGAATTGTTTTTCCTTTCACCATAAATGTGATTCATGTCGTCGTGATAGTCACCGGACAAATCCATATGATCCACCTGCATGTACAATAATATATTGAAACGTCCGAGAAATTACTTGCAAATGCAAGAGCCTTCTAGAACTGTTAACTAGTTTCTAGAAGATATAGCGAAAAGTGAGGAACGATCGAGAAGGATTCGCCGATGTCTATAAAAGCCGAAGATGGAAATCGTAGGTCAGTTATTGTCGAAACGCGAATGCAGCTGTATTAAGAAGATAATCAAGTTGAAATAAATACGTATCGTTAGCACGCGTGTGTATATGATTATTAGTGTAAACAAGTGTGAAATCCGAGGACGTTATCTTATCTCGTGTTAGTTATCGTGTTATACAACGGTTATACATAAATTATAGTGTAAGTGTTTTTATTATTAGATTTTAATTAGTTCGGTTAAGTTAAAAGTGTACATATTTCTAGAATAAGTAAACGTAATTTTTAGTCGTTATAAATAAATTAGTTTTTAATAAATAGATATGTAACAATATATATATACAGAGATATCTAACACTGTTCTGTCCACAACATGTTTAATAGTATTTCTGGCTTCGGATTGAATGGTTTTCATTGATTTAGATTCCATGTTAGTAAATAACAACTGAAACAATACAGAAAAAAAGTATTGTAAAAATCTCCATCAAAAATAAGTTATTGTTTATAGAATTAACACTGAAAATAAATACAGATTTTACTATTTTAGAGTAAGGAATATAAATTAGTAATTGATGTTGAGGTTATGCTACAAAGCCTATACTGAAAAAAAATGTTTATAAATTCACATACCTTGTTCGCAAATAACGTCATTTAATAGAGTCTTGATGAAGACTATTTGAACAACCACGAATTTTTAAGTAAAACTGCAGATAAATAAACACGAGGCAACCAAGGAAAGTACTTGTCAATTGTGATTGGTGGAACTATTTACCGCGTCCAATTTTTCAAGTTAGTTGACATATTTTCCGGGTACTTTGTTTACTTAGACGCTCTGTACGTTACCTTCGATTATGAATTTGAAAAATATGTGCGTCCTTACTTTCTTAGAATAAAAACTTTAACTATCTTATGTGATAATATGCTATTTTAAATTTATTTTAATTTTTAATGCTGGCGAATTACAGAGAAGAAATGTGTACTTTTTATAACAGTGAAATAAACATGAGAGCATTATTTTTAATTTAGAATTTAGAAATTTATGAAAATTTTTATTTTCCAATTTTTTTGCTTGTGTTGATGCATACGCGAAGTATGTACTTACCGCTTCCTAACCAATAAACATTTTTTTGTTTTTAATAATTTTTTTAGGGTAAATGGTATATTTATTTAAGGCTGAGATTTAGTAGAGTGAGAAGCACCTTAAGACAAGGAAAGAAATCAAATACATTAAAGTGGCTTCATTACTACATAAAATAATGAAACTTTTTTTACATAAGCTTGCCGCTATACAACAGATGGTACTGCTGTAAAACTGATAACAATGCATGTCGACAATACTTTTTATTTATCAATTAAACCGTGTATCTTTTGTTATCGTCTATATTTCAAAACGTGATTTTCTTTAGTTAACATTTTTTTAGGAAGCCGCATTCTTAGGTTATTATCCCGACACGTTTTTCTTTGCAATCGTAACGCTCTATGTTTCCTGTGATAATAATGTTTTAATCAAACTCACAAAAATTAGTAGTAGAAAATTGATTAGCATAAACCAAAATTATAAAAAATATTTTATCGGGCCTGTATTCAGCTTTGATTCGCAATTAAGTTAATTCTCGAAACGTAGCACAAATACATTTTGTTACGTTAGGTCAGTGTCAACACGAAAAAATAAAGATTGGCATATGCACACTACCTACTCAGGTAACAATTTGGAAATTCCGTAGAAATCGAACGTTAAACATTTGAGACTGAATTTTGGATAAACAAGTTGTTAATTTAGAAGATAAAATTATAGCATCTATACAATATCAAAATAAAACTTGTAATAAAACATTTAAAAAAATATAAATTTTCAGCTTTGTTGACGCAATTAATAAAAAGAAATCAAAAATAATGTGTGATTAAGATGTTTAATTAACTGTTTTAAGAACTACACAATTATTCTCAGTAATTTGCTGACACTAAAAATAAAAATAAATAGAAAATAATGTTATCACATAAGACAAGAGTTAAATTAAATTGTTACAGATGTTGAAATGAGCTCATGTTGTGTAGATCAGTGAAACTACTTGAATAAATAAATAACACTGCAAAAATTAAGCTAAATATGCAAGACGAGTATTTTTAGAGTACAATTATTAAATTATTTACACACTTTACAAGCGTATTGTAAAAATTCAGCTAAAAATGTATGCATAATAGGTGATTATTCATGTATCGAAACAAACCTAAGAAGAAAATTGATAACATAAAACGAAATTATGTTATGCGCTATAAACGATGTTTTTTCTATGTACTAGCATACGTCCGGCCCGTTGTTTAAAAGTGATAACATTACTCCACTGATAAGATTTCATACAAATAACATAAACATTTCAATAAGCGGCGTTGAAGAAAATAACTAATCTCATATTTATGTATTTGTACTGAATAATAAAAAGACGAATGTTAGGTAGATTTCTTTCCAGTAACGATATCGGTTTTATGCGTTCTGAGAAGACAGTATCGTATTTGTGTACTTATCACTTGCGCGGATATCAACAGTCGTAGGCGGAGTTACAGTTCGATCACATATCACAATAGATTTTTCAATTTTTTTCGTTTTATTTTCAATTTCCTGACGTTATCTACGAAAATAGAATTTATACAATTTATTTTTCTAAGCGTTGTGAATTTGTCTATAGCAGGGTTCTTTTTGTAGTTGAAGATGATTTTTTTAGAATTTGGCACTATTTTGAAAATCCTTCGATGTAATTTAGCGATTTACAAGAAGAAATCCGTATAAATTTTCATTTTTTAGTTATATTATAAAAAAATATAATTTATCTCACTCTGTCGTTTCATAATAATAGTATAACACAATAACGCTGTCGTTTACAAGGCCAAGTATCTATTACATAAAGAAAACAGAAAAAAGGCGGAGTGGATGAAAGAAGTATGGAGAAAGAAGAAACAGTTAAGAGGAAAGGAGAAAAAAAGGAAATGTAATAGATGTAAATAGAATGTGATGTAATGTAAATATAGTTAATTTGTAACACTTAAGGAAAACAATTAAAGTTAAACATATATAATTGTGAAGAAAATAACTATTTGTTTAAAAAATTTCTCACCAGGTAAAACTTGTACACCATTTTTTAAGCTTATTTATTAACCCATTGAGTTCGGATTTTTTACAGTGAATTTTGTATATAAATACGAATGGAACGCCCAAGCGCGCTTTTTTTTTAATTAAATGTTTCAAAATATTAACCAAACATTTTTTAAAAAATCGGGCTTGGGCGATCCATTAAGACTAGACTAGATTCTAGAAATTTTTAAATTTGTTTGAAAAAGAAATATTAAAAAACAAATCTAAAAAATGGTTTACAAGTTCTACTAGTTTAGTTTTTAAATCACTGAAATTTCTCTAAGATATCTAATATGAATATCTTTGGTTCGTGTTGCAGAACACAACATGACATAACTGAACTCCAACGCAAATCATATGATCAGAGTAAAAATTGTTTTCACAAATGTACCTATTCCAAACTTTTTTTCTAAGTAGTTTATCTCTAAAAATGACTATAAATCTAACTATGTAAAGTGTGAACATACTCTAAATAGAATTTAATTTGTTTCCCAAGTAAAACTTAAAATTATCAGTGGGGCTCATTGAAATCTAAAATGTTTTTTTTATTTTTGTTAATTGAAGTTTAAAGTAACATCAATAAAGCTACAAGTGGACGTCTGGCAAAAAATTCAAAATTCTATATAATAAATATAAAATACAAAATAAAATTAATTGAAAAAATAATCACAGAGGAAAACCTACTAGAAGAAAACACCTAAAAATGTGGTTCATTCACGATCCACTAAACTAACATTAAAAGACTTTTGTTTTATGACAACGTGTAAAAATGTTTTTTATTTAAAATAACATATTCAGTTAATTTGCAAAAATATTGACTTATTCTGTAAAAAAAATATTTCTTGAGACCACTAAACTTTTATCCAAAATATTCTTTGTTAGGTATATATTAGCAAGTTATTTTCGTTACTTCCGGATTTATTCATAACATAGTATGACTTTTTAGAATCTCAGTTTTTCAATGAGGGAGGTGCATCATTCAGCAACGTTTCGTGTCACTTATTTGACTGTATTATTTTTAACAAGTAATTATAGTATGTTATTTATAAAATATATCTCTAGACACACTACGTCTTTGTTTTTCTAGGCGTGAACGTCACGAAAAGTCGCCTTCAAAAAGCAAATTGTTTTAGGTTATAGGCGTGAACACTAGAGACACGAAACGTAGCCATAAAAATAGTTTAGAGTGGTTTTTATTGCCTCTCCTAAGGAAGACAAGATCTAATACTAATTACAACCTAACAAACATGATGATAAACTACTTTACCGTTATAGACGTAGTTTGAGTACAGTAATCCAAAAATACTTAAAATTTAAATAAAAAAATTAACTACATACTTTTAATTGTAGCAGCTTTACAAAATTTTGCATAGTTATAATTTAGAGATTTTTGAATAGTTATACATTATTATTGTTGATTGTTTTATCAACACCTTAATAAAACTGGAATTATATATTTTTAAATTGGGATAGAGACTTAAGTAACTAAAAAAAGGCACATGTATAGAAAAAAACACCTGAATAACGACAGACAAAAACTTAAACAGTGAATTTACTGACAATATCTAATCGCATTAAAAAATATCGACTTGTTCATTTATGTTTGCACAAGTTTCGTACAATCATTTCTTGCACTTGTCGCATCTGAACCACTCATCTCTTTTTCTAATTTTTGAGTATGTAGGACAACAATGATCGTAATTTACGTAACAAGCGTCGACAGTAAAGCATAGCATAACTAATTTTATGCTATCAAATTTTTGACGAGAGTAATTATTTTTTGTTGCCTTTTGCAAAATCTTTTGTTTTCTAAAAACAAAAAATTAAAATCACCAGAAATATAATGTTGGTCGTACAATTATTAAACAATTTGTCAAATTTGATATTAACTTTAAAGTCGTTTTTTTAACTGCATTTCAAAGTTTAAATGACTTTGCCACTTGTCGCATATTAGTTTTAATATAATAATTGATTTTTAACATTTAGTTTCATGTGGATTTTACTCTCATTTGCAACACTAGAGCTTTTTTCCTCATTACGTAACTACACTAACGAACGTGTATTGACGTTTGACATGTTGGTAGCACATTTAACGTCATTCGATAAACTGTTCTTATCATTTGTAATAACTTTAACTTTTATTTGCTTTTCTTTTAAAATTTTTTGAACCAATTTTATTTTTATGATTGTTTTCTTTTTCGTTTTGTTTTTCAAATTATTATTTAATTTGATTTTATAGAGTGTGCAGGTTATGACTGCTGCTGTTTTACATATGCGTGTCCTAGTAGTTAGTAGTTCTATTTCTAGTACTCTTCGTTAGATAAAGTCGAATTGCCAAATTGCTTTTAAAGAAAAATACAGTGAGTTTGATTCGTCTTTTTCCAAAGTTGTTTGAATAACTTGCATCCTAGAAATAGAAGAAAGTAAAGTTTTGGCATACTTCAGTAATTCAGTGGTAGATTCAGTTACATCGTCCTTTTCTGTAACTTTTAGAATACTAATAGATTCAACTACGCAAAACATATCATTTGTAAAAACATGTCAATGTAGCCAATGCGTTCTCATTTTCTCAAATTCCTAATCGAAGTTTGTTGTGCAGCATCTAGCAAATAAAAAAAACCGAACTTCAATTAGACTAATATTTTGTGTGTATGTTAATTTGCACTTAGCCTCTTGACTGACAAACAACAACAAATGTTTCTAAAGTTGCTATATTTAGAAACTGAGGTTTCATGCTAACACGAAGGTTCAAGAACATTGCAGCGTTTATACATATTAGTGCAGTAAACAATGTTTCTTCTTCAGCTGAAATCAGTATATTAATTTGTTTTTATCCTTTGAACTGTCGTGACTCCCATCTCATCAACGTTATAAACTTTTGATAGTAAAAACTTCTTTTAACCTTATCTTTTTAAAGATCAAAATAGTAAGTGTTTACATCTGTTCTATTAAAATTGTTCGCATCGTAATCAGTGCTGTTCTTAGGTGCACAATCGTGCCAAAAAAGGCAGAATGTATAGCTATTTTGCACAGTGGCACCTCTTTAAAGAAAAGTGCACAATGATTGTTTATTGACTTTACTAGTGCATAAATGCTTATTTTTATACTAAGATAAGAACGTCTTCCGGGTTTGGACCATTTCAATGTTGTAACCGAAGTTGCCAACGTTTCTCCCACGTCGACTTACCCCTTCAGATTCTAAACCACCTCGTCTATACGGACTTCCCAAAATTCAAAAACAATGTATTCCCTTTCGACCTATCGTTAGTACTATCCAATCTCCCACCTACAAGCTAGCCAAGTTCTTATCCAACATTCTTTGCGAGTTTACAGGTAAAACCTCTTCTCATATCCTCAACTCTCAGCATTTTATTCAACGTCTGCAAACTATAAAACTTGAACCCCAAGATCTTCTTGTGAGTTTTGATGTCATTTCACTTTTTACTAAAGTTCCTATTAAGGATTCGCTTATTATCATCGAACAGATTCTGTCTCAACATGGCAAGGACTTGAGTTTGGTTCCTCTTATTGATAAGTGTCGATTCTCTACTTACTTCCAATTTGATAACAAGTTTTACGAACAGGTTTCTGGTGCTGCTATGGGTTCTCCTCTATCACCTGTTGTAGCTAACATTTTTATGGAATCCTTTGAAACGGTTGCTTTGGAATCATCAATATTAAAACCCAAAGTTTGGTTTAGGTATGTTGATGACACGTTTATTGTTTGGCCTCATGGTCATCTCGAATCGTCTAAGTTTCTTAATCATGTTAACAATCAACAATTGGATATCAAATTCACTATGGAAATTGAAAGTAATGGTTCTCTCCCATTTCTTGACGTTCTTGTGACTCGTAAGCCCGACGGACTTCTGGGCCATTCTGTTTATCGCAAACCCACCCATACTGATAGATACTTTCATGCTTCGTCTCATCATCATCCTGCACAGAAACGTTCTGTTATTGAATCTTTGGTTCATCGTGCTTTCTCTATTTGTCAACCTGAGAATCTAGACTCGGAACTCTGTCATCTTACTAGAACTTTAGTGAACAATGGTTATATGAAGCGAGATATTCATAGAGTTATTAATAGTCCTCTACATCCACGTACTCGATTACCTAAGGACATTTCTACTCCCGAATCCAATCCGAAATTGCCTTTTTTACCTTACATTTACAAGGTTACAGATTAAATAAGGAAACTTCTTCATAAAAATGGTATCAAACCTATTTTCAACTCGACAGGCAAAATCTGTCAGATTCTTCCTTCTCCCAAGAACAAATTTCCTACACTTTCATCTCAAGGTGTATACCAAATTCCTTGTTCATGTGGTTTAGTCTACATTGGTGAGACCGGTCGTTTCGTCATTACTCGCATTTCAGAACATGATCGTTGCATAAGGAAAAGGCATATTACTAAGTCTGCGGTTGCTGAACATCATTTCACTACAGGTCACAAGATAGATTTTGATAACGTTTCGGTGATTGCCAAATCTCCATTCTTTTTTAACAGGAAATTTCGAGAGAGCATAGAAATCATCAAACACCCCAATAACTTCAATCGTGATCACGGTTTCGAGCTATCCCCTCTTTGGTTCCCGGTCATTAGTTCTTTATCGAAAACACGCCCTCGTTCCACCGTAACCCAATCAGAGTCGAGCTTAACCAGCCGTGACGATACTTCTTCTTTATATACGGAGACTATTTCTTTTTAAGTCACTTCTATGGAGTTTAGAATCTGGCTTGGTTCATAAGTTGATTACCTAACTCTGTAGTGGTTCTTTGTTAGATTTTCGTTTGCTTTTTCAAGTTTATCGTTTTCTTTCTTACCTTTTCTGAGTTTAGAATCTGGCTTGGTTCACAAGTTGATTACCTAACTTTTAAGAAGTGTTTAGTTAGATTTCGGTTGCTTGTTTGAATTCTTCGATTTCTCTCACGCCCTGATGAAGCCCCTTACGAAAGTGGGCGAAACGTTGGCAACTTTGGTTACAACATTGACACGGTCCAAACCCGGAAGACATTCTTATCTTAGTATAGACTCCGGCCGTGGAAGCCTTCGCTATTACATGCTTATTTTTAATTTTCTGCTATTTTTAAACTGAAATGTGCACAGTTGGCGCTAAAATATGAATACTAGCAGCTGTCAGCTATCATCGTTATTATCATATTGGGATTATGTTTTAGATTGTTTTTTTTGGCAACCTCATTCTACCATATTTTTAACGTAGTTGTCCAATTGTTGCTCTAACTCTGCCATTCCTTGGAATATTTTTTTTTGTTTTAAAAATTTACATTTTTATTTTTAATTCGAATTTTTTGTACAGTTGCGTTTTATTTTTAAACTTAGTATTTGTAATTGTCATATTGAAAGCAGGAAAACTTTCTTTTCAAATAGATGTGTTTAATTTTTTTAACTATATACATATTTCAGTTACATAGTTTTAGTCTAGTTTCACACAATTATTAATAAATAGAATTATAAATCAAATTAGTATTTGCCCATAAAATATAAAAGAATTTGAGAAATGTTTAATCAATAGTAGGTACAAGGCAAATCGTAAATTGTTTGAATTTAGACATCATGACTTAGGCACTAATAACTAATATGATTGTTTAAATTATTTGGTTATTTTGTTGTTATATTATTTTGAAGAATTGATTCCATTTAAAATTTTTCCGTTTTTTGTGACTGAGAAATAGATATACGAATTCATCATATCGTCATTTTATCTTTTAGAACATCTAAACGTGGCATTGTTAAGATCAGCTTACATAACAAATCTAAATTTGTTTTTGATTACACCGAAATCTTACTACTACAACTTGTTTGCAAATCAGAAAAATGTATCTTATGATTATAAAGCGTAGCAGAACATGATATAACACGTACCCTTTTAATGTTTCTTCTTGTTCTTACATAAGTTCAATATAGAACTTTTGTCTTTGATTATGAATTATGCAAGAATACAGTGCACGCCCACAAAAAATGTTATTTCTCACGGAGTGCGAAAACATCCTTAAGAAAAACAGTTATCATCCCGTTGTAAAAATGATAAAAAGTTTTAATCATGCTTGATACAATTAAAGAAAAAATAAATAGTTTTGGAAATGAATATAGTTGTTTATTTCAAGTGTTTGTTGAAATCATATGATGAATTTCCAAGAAGTACCGACCAACACTTGGCAATGTTATATCAAAAACAAAATGCAATAAAAAAAATTACAAATGTATATATTATATGTAGAGTACACAATATGTAATCATAATTTTTTGATTTTTACGAATTTAGTTATCCACATTTTTCTATTTTTTTTTCTTCAAAATAATTACATAAAAATGATGTTTTTCACGATGACGTCTGAAATAATTCTGATTGCGATTTAGAAAAAAAGAAAACGTTTAGATATATATATACACATTGAATGTAAGACAGCAGCTACCACAGAAAATTGCATGCGTCGTTTTTTCTGAAACGCAAAATAAAATAATAACAACTGTGATAGCCGTGATAACTAAATGCGACATCTAAATAAATAAGAATGTTAAATTGCTATTTGTAGAAATTTGATTCCCAACACCCAGTTCTGTTTAGACCAGAGACTCGTTTTAAATTATGGTAGTTCATGAATTTGCCTTTTTGCATTTTTTTTGCAACGTTTTAAATTTTATATCGTTTATTACTTGCAGCTTGAAATATGTATGCGCTTTACGTTTTTACTTCCTTTGCGGATAATAAAATTTCTATTGTAACGATTATTATATAGGTTTTTATTAAAAAATAACTACATATTATCGTTGATATATACATGCACTTAAATTAAGTTGTCATTTGCCGCATTTATCTTTAAGCAATTAGTAAACTTATACACAAGGCTTATACTGAGTCAGTATATACTATAAACACAGTCGTATCTGATACCAAATTGAAAATTACTTTATAGTCACGTACCTACTTCATAAAATTTTGAGCACTGCTAAAATTATGTATACTGAAAATTATACCGTGTACGATATATTTTTGGGTATGTTTTTATTACGTATTAGAGATCATATAGGTAGAGTCTCTTATTACTTCGTATTACAAAACTGATTTGATTCAATTAAATTTATTTTTATTCAATTTTGCAATTATTCATCATTTATAACACTTTCTTATTAAATTATGGTTTGCTCAACGAGCGTGGAAATATTTTTTAAGCTTATGCACATTAAGTACCTTTAATTTTTAACAGTGTGTATCTTACTACTTGTTTACTTTAAATCGCATCAACCATTTAATAGATAACAATTCTCGACTATACGCGGTGATAAATTACCAATATTACAATGTAAACAATATTATTTTTAAATAATAATAAATACTAAGAATCTTCAAATTAATTTATATGCTTGTGCATAAGGGGCTTCGTCACGTCACAGGTATAAATCTAAAGCATTGTCTAAACTCGAAAGGAAATACTTTAAAATATTATTATAAGGTTTACATTTTTTTGTATCACTTTTTGACACATCTGCGGCGGGGCGAATTCACAGTCGCTGTACTTATGGCATCGCGCGTCGGCCGTAATATTGCCTTTGAAACTTTGAGAAAAGCCGCCGCCAATGTGATTTCGTCTGTATTTAATTGTTTACAAAGATGTTTATATGATACATTCGCATTATATTACTACCCAACCTTAATTCTGAATACAGTAATACAAATTAATAGTAGTTGAATAAAATCGATTACTGAAAATGAAAATTATAAAAAAAAAGAAAAAATATTAACAGTTGACAACATGTGACTTTATTTTGCAATGCAATCAAAAAAGAGATCGATTAATTGAAATTTATATATATATATACAGGGTGTTAATAAAATAGAACGGTTCGCCTCCTAGTAGGTGATAATTTTAAAATTTGATCAAATTAATGATCCCTTCTTTTAGGAGGTTGGATGAAAGTGTTAATAAAAAAACTTTACACACAGCAGGTGATAGTAGAGATGAAAACAAGAAAAAATTTTAATACACTTAGGTCCAATAGTCATTGGTTTTCGAGATATGAAATTTTTAAATTTTTATTTACACCTCTTATGAATGCGATATCGCGTTATCTGCGATAAACGAACAATCGCAGAATACATGTCAATCAACATTTTGTAACAAGTGTAACGGTGAAATTACTTATTGCTATTTAAGTTAGTTTTATTTTTGCAATGGTTCAATTTACATGTGCGGAGTACGCCGATATGCAGTTATGTTATGGCGAAGCTCATCAAAATTCGCGAAAAGCTAGACGAATTTATCAGCAGAGGTATCCTTTGAGGCATATTCCATCTCATCCAACTTTTCAAGAAGTCGACCGTAGGTTAAGAGAAACAGGTTGTTTTAAGCCGCCAAAATCAGACAGTAGCAGACTTCGTAGAGTACGTACGCCAAACACCGAAGACATTATTTTGCAAGCTGTAGATAATGATCCTCATGTGAGTACCAGGCGAATAAGTAGAGCTGTCGGCGTCAATCATGTATCTGTTTAACAGGCCCTTAAAGAACAATTACTTTATCCGTATCACTTACAAAAGGTTCATCATCTACGGAGAGAGACGGACTACCGTCCGCGTATCCAATTTTCCCAATGGCTGGTACATGAATGTAACATAAATCCAAATTTTCTTGGAAACATTCTGTTTACAGACGAAGCCTGTTTTACTAGTGATGGAGTTTTCAATTTTCACAATATGGACGAATGGTCAGATGAAAATCCGCACGCAATTCATGTTAGAAATCATCAATTTGGATTTTCGATAAATGTTTGGGTAGGCATGGTGGGTGATTGTTTAATTGGACCATTTCGTTTGCCGAATCGGCAGAATGGTCAATCCTACCTAAACTTTTTACGTGACAATTTGAACGATCTACTGTAGGATGCGCCATTAGATGTTATTATAAACACGTATTTTATGCATGATGGAGCTCCAACCCACTTTTTACGTATAGTAAAAAACTATTTAAATGAACGGTTCGAAAACAGATGGATTGTCGCATGACCACCAAGATCTCCTGATTTAACGCCCTTAGATATTTTTGTTTGGGGGTACTTAAAAGATCTTGATTACGCCATTGAAGTGAACACAGAAGATGAACTTTGGCAACGAATTGTAGACGCCTGCCAACAACTAAGGACTCTAGGTGTTTACCATCAAGTGCGTGAGTCTCTTCGACGACGGCTGCAACTTTGTTTAGAGCAAGGACGACAGTTTAAACATCTTCTGCGATAACTTTAGAGTGCGCTAAATGCGTTGTTTGTTGTAGTTTTTTTTTGTAAAAGCTCTATCTCGAAAACCAATGAGTTTTGGACCTAAGTGTATTAGAATTTTTTTCTTGTTTTCATCTCTACTATCATCTGCTAAAGTGTGTAAAGTTTTTATTTACACTCAGTTAGCAACTTACAGTTTTCCAAACCTCTTAAAGGTTGGTAAGTGAAAAAACGAGTATGTAATGAAACCTCACGGTCAGTAATGTACACTTTCCGAACCTGTAATTTGTGTGTGTTTTGTTTTAACTAATTTGATAAAATGACAATCATAGATTAAATACGTATATGTCAATTGTGAAGTGCCTACTATGTGTTAATATTTTACCGAAATAAACGATAATATTTTGGATGTAGGTTTTCATTCATTTATTATTGGTTTTATGTTATTTATTTTATTTAGTAACTGATTGTGAATAAAATTGTATACAAACCTTGGCAAAAGTGTTCCATTTGTCTCGAGAACTAGTTCACCTCGAGGCTATGCCTCTCGGTAAACTATAGTTCTCTCGACAGAAATGGAATACTTTCCGCCTCGGTATGTAATCTACTATTTATTAACACCCTTATATATATATAATATATGTTCATATACAAAAGATTCGAAACATCTGCAAATTAAAACATAAAATTTAAATTTTATGTTTCTAGTTTGTTAAATATTTTTTGTTACAATTATATAAAACAGTAAAGAAAAGCTAATTATATAGTCTTTTTTAAAGAATCTGCTGGCAGTTTTAACTTTTTTAAAGGCTAATCACTTTATGATTAATTATTTAAAATTTTAAATTAATGTTGATTAAAATTGTTATACAATAATTATTGTGACGATTACAAATTGAGATGAGAATGGGTATTTTATTTATAGTAGGCTACAGAATTATAACAAAAGGTTCAGTGTTTATGATTTTATTTTATTTTACTATTCCTGACTATTTTATGAATACAAATCAAACAATAAGGTCTGTACACATGCTTTCTAATAAGTAATATTTATAAAATATTGCTGAAATATTTGAACCTCTTTGTTTCTGATCTTATTAGTTTATATGACGGTTTGCTGTTTTAAATCAATAATTTCTAATTGTGAAAAAGCAAAATATGTGACGTCACACCAAGGGGAGAAGGTCACACAATGTGACCACCAGTGACAAGGACAGGAGGACTCCAAAAATTATGATATTCCTGTAACGTAATTTATGGATGGTCCCTAAAGAAACACAAAATTGGCGCTACATCTATTTGACTTCATTTAAGCATGCTTGACGTACTTGTATTCGTACAACAAAACTCACGAATTTAGATTACGTTAGTACTCAAGTATATTAACTTGTACTCATTCGCCTTGAGTAAATTAGTAATTTCTACTCATTCATTCTGAGTCAATTTGTAATCAAGTATATTGTACTTATACTTTGTTCAGTACATTTGTACTCAATTACTTTTTGTACTCAGTACTCGTGTACTCAATACTCAAATATATGAAATATAACTCAAGTACTGCTTGATTGTAACCAGATTTAAGCCATACCGTACAAATGAAGTTGGTAGTAAGATTGGTTAAAATTAATCAGAATAAAAATAAATCCGCGCATGTTCGCAGGGAGATGTGGGGGTACAGATAAAAACAGTCAATTTTGTTCCAGTGAATTGATTCTGGAAAACTAAAGAGTTTTTTTGTTTGTAATTAGTTAAATAAACAAACTTTATTGGTTAAGTAAAAGATTTTGTCGTAATTACTCAAATAATAGTTAAAGCAAGTAACGAAATTCTTTCTTATGGTACCACATGACGCTTAAATGCAAAAAGAGTCTAAATCCTTTACGACAGTGCCAGTTACAGGTACAACAGGTGAAGGTCTAACAGAGGAATATCCCGTTAAAGCACATAAGAAGCCAGGGTTATGACGATGACTCCAATATAAAAGAAAAGCATGTTGGAGTTAAAAAAAAAAAAAAAAAAGATCTTATTAGTCAGGTCTTTTTTGTACCGTTTGGGACGGTCGTCCATGTGGGAACCATTCATTAAATCTTGCTGCCCTATTGTAATACTTTCTAAGTAACATTCAAGAAATGTATAACTCGATGTATAACTTGTTTTCACTGAGATCTTACCGCTGGAGCATTTTAAAGAAATACTTACCCAGACTGACAGTAAAATTTCATAGTAACACTCGTTGAGAAAGTAGAATTGAAGCCATATTGCCCTTAAGATACTATGTGAAAGAAATTTGTGGTACTTATATTAAGCGTCCCAAGTTGAAAAAGTCGACGTTTTTGGCAAGAATTGCGCAATAAAAAAAGTTTTTTTGTAATGTTATTTATTTATTTATTTATACAAAATCCGCATAAAAACACATACATATATAAATTTTGTTATCAAAAAATATGGAATAATTCTTCAGCAAATTCATCATACTAGTTCAGGCAACTTCTCATTTATTAAGAAATATCGATTATCTAAAAAAGCAATCCATATTTATGTCAAGTATTTATAACCAACTGTACTTCAACGAGTGCAAGAAGATATAGTATCCGAATGGGATAAAATTTTATTAACTAGAGGATGATTCCCTAACTTTTTTTAAATAATCAAAATGTTTGCTAAAATTTGGAAAGGACGTTTTTTAATTAGGAAACCCTTATAGCTTGTAAAGCTTTTCTAATTCTTAATTAAAATTAATCTATGGGCTAGCTTTTTTTATTGTTTAATATTTTTTTTTTAAATTGCAGCATACTTCAAAAGAAAAAGATTGACTTTGCTCTAAGTTATAATCATTAATTTATAATGTTATAAAATGTATGCAGTGGCGGCTGGTAGTCAATGCTGCAAGAGAGTCATTCCAATATAAAAATTTTAAAAATCTTTACGCTGCATCAATTTCAACCCCAAATCGCGATTTGAATTTGAATTACAATTTGAACAATTTATGAATAGGACATCCTTTTGTAATGCAATATTTATGATATACTATGTGTGTAGGTGATTTAAATATACAGAAACTATATACAAAAACTACCAGCATAATTTGTAATTTAAAATTTTTATGTAGTGTAGTGAATAAATCATTTGAAACTCACTACAAGAGTAATCTTTCACCAAACTATCGATAGCCCACAAAAAATTTAAGGTTAATGTAACTAAAAAAAAATTTGTACAAGGAATAATAAAATATAGTTTGTTACATTTATATAAACAGTACGCACTGTATATAGATGTATGATAAAACACACTATATAGAAATTAGATTTATATGTCCTGGAATCTGCCTGTAATGAGAATGTATATACACCGGATGTACATACATCTGAAATGTATGTACATCGCCGATGTATGTACATTTCAAAATGGTCGGGAATCTGCCAATACCAAAAAAAGGCAGTTTCCAGGACGTCCTGGAAACTACCGTTTAACGTAGAAATCTTCCGGGACAGTCCTTGAACCCAACAAATGTCTTCAAATCTGCCGTTTCACATGCAAAATTGTCCTGGAATATGCCACTTGACATATATATATATATATATATATACGTAAGTGTTGAATTATGTGGCACCCACCATAGCTATGGCATAAAAGACACCCGGGTGTATAAATTCTTTGATAATATATGTCATTGTGGCATATCGATGTGTATGATGCAAATGGCACTCATTTGTATATAAATACATGTTTAAAATAGTAAATGACACCCAACATTGTTGTCATATAAATTAAATAGTAAAGGTGCCAGTTAGTAAATATTTCGTTTTTAATTAAACTGTATGTATATGATATTTCACTTCTATAATGCTGCTTATATGGAGTAAGCTTTTGAAAAAAAAACATCCCTGCTTTAGGACACTTTTGGGACACAACTTTAATTGTCAAACCTGACATTGACACATCAACCCTCTGAACCCAGCAACCCCTAACTTAAGAATTTAAATAAGGGAAGGGGGTTGATCGAACCTTCATTTAAAACCACTTGCAATTCTCTATGAGGACAGCATGGCAGAAAGTGGTTTTATTGAATTTTTTTGTGTTCTTATAAAAAACAACCCTCTAGATTAAGTAAAGTGGGAGAGTCTAGTTTTTTAACAAACGCTTTGACAGGTCGATTCTTGATTTTTAGTAAATAACTTGAGATATTAAACTTGACATTGACACATCAACCCCGTAGCTCCAACAACCCCTAACTCAAAAATTTAAATAAGGAAAGGAACTTGAATGACTCTTTATTTAAAGCGTCTTTAAATTCTCTATGCGACAGCATGGCCAAAAATAGATTTATCCAATTCTTTTTCGTCTTCTTTAAAAACAACCCTTTAGATTAACTAAGGTGGGGAGACTAGGTTCTTAAAAAAACGCTCGGGCAGATCAATTCTTGATTTTTAAAAAACAATTTTAAGTTTGAAACTTGACATTGACACATCAACCCCCTAGCTCCAGCAACCCTTAACTCAAGAATTTGAATAGGGGAAGGAGGTCGAATGACCCCTCATTTAAAGCGTCTTTTAATTCTCTATGCAACAGCATAGCTGAAAATAGTTTTTCCAATGTTTTTTCGTCTCTATTAAAAACAACCCTCTAGATTAACTAAGGTGGGGAAACTAAGTTATTAAAAAACACTCAGACAGGTCGATTCTTGATTTTTAAGAGACAACTTTAAATATCAAACTTGAAATTGACATACCATCCCTCTAGATCTAGCAACCCCTAATTCAAGAGAAGGGCGTCAAACGACCTGTCATTTAAAAGCTCTTTTAATTCTCTATACGACAGCAAGGCCAAAAGTAGTTTTATTATTATTTTTTGTCCCCATAAAAAACAACCCTCTAGATTACATAAGGTGGGGGTGTTGTTTAGAAAAAATCCTAAAACACGCCACTTTTGACTTTTTGAACAACATATTTTGGCGTCAAATTTGATTTTGTCAGGTCAACCTTCTAGCCCCAATAACCCCCCAACAAAAACAAAAATTATAGTAAGGTGGTCGAGTAACCCTGATTTTAATGGTCTCTTGATTCTCTACGTGTGTGCATGATTGTTTTTAAGTTTATAAAAAATTTAAAAGTGTAGAAAAATTTGAAACATCAAAATTCAACGTCAGTAGAAATTTTTATTAGTTCAACAAATGCTCAAATTGTGCGCAACCAACTTCCATACAATAATACAAATTCTGCTCTAAACGCTTCCTTACATTTTGGAAGATCTATGGCGTAATTTAGCGGCATTCTTCAATATTGCGTCGACGAAATTTTTCCGTTGCGTAAATTTTAGTTTCTTTTTACTGTCGCATAGAAACTTGAAAGACGCTTCAAATTAGGGGTGGCTCGGCCTATTTTCCATATTTAAATTCTTGAGTTAGGGCACTAGTTTGTGAGTTAGGGTTTGCTGGAACTAGGGGATTTATCTGTTAATGTCAAGTTTCACGTCAAATCTTAAAAAAAAATTAAAAATACAAAAGCATGAATATAATTAATTACGAAATTTAGTAGTAAAGTTTTTGATCTGTTAATAAATAATCCTGTGTTTTGAGTTTCTTAAAAGTGTAATTTTCGGTTAATATTTTTAGAAAGGCAGATTATGGTGTATTGATTTTAATACTCATCAGTGGGTATCTTGCTAAGTACTTTATTAAAATAATTATAATTTTAAAATTGTAGGTTTAATATAAATGTTCATCAATTCTTTGTCATAAGAAACGTTAGATGTAGTGTTCGTTTTGTTCTCTAATGTTTTGTACGTACAAAATTACCAGAAAGGATCAAGGTAAATACTGAAAAAAGTAAAGGTAAAAGTCAGAAAGTTTAAAAATACAAAACTAAAAATACATTTTTTTAATATTAAATTTTATTTACATTTATCAATAAGGTAGCAAATTTTCTTTGTGGACAATGTTTACGTCTAGCAACTTTAAAGAAGTAACTACTTTTTAGGATGCGGCTGTCAATTTCTAAAATTCTACAACTTGTTTCTGATGTTTTCTATTTTAGTATTTAATAAAAAATCTTTGTTCATTTACATTGAAAATCTATAGAATGCTCAAGAAAAGTCAAATATAACTGTAAATAATATACATTTGGTTAGGTATATTGGAATATGGTAGTATCATTTTATAATAAAAATATAATTTTGATTGTTAAATTTAAAGTTATTTTTTACATTGAAGAAAAAATGTTAAATTTCAAAAATCTTCAAAAAATTACATTTTTTGTTTACAACACTTATATACCAATTTAATAACAAAAAACAACAAACAAGATAAATCACAATCATGATAAAGCAAAGGAAAACCGTATAACAAAAACCAAATAAGAAAATGGGTCAGAAATCAATACAACTTATAGAACCTGGCATCTTTAATCAGATATCCATGCAACTAAAAAATATTATAACAGTGAAACAATTAGCAAACAAGATTAAAAAGTGTTTGTTTCAAGAAAGAACTGGAACTCGAAAATCTGGAAGTACTTAAGCTAGTGTCTAGTTCTAAGGACATTGTTATGAATTTGGCTAGTCACCTGTGTTTAAGATGAAAAGAACAGAGAAAAAAACTAAACAATTTCGACTATAAACTAAGTGAAAATTATTAAACCTCAAAATAAATTTAATGACATAACACAATTTCAAAAGACAATTTTTTATAGTACTAAATATTACGATCTTTTATTTATTTTTTAATTTATTTAATCATATGCAACAGCACTACAGTTACCGTAACAACAGTTTAAGTTATAGAAAGTAAGTAATAAACGACGCGCGTTTATGTATGCTGCAGAAACAGAAAAAAACTCAATTAGAATCAATCTTGCAGAAAATACAAATTAGAAGCAAAAAAAAACAGTTGTTTGAACGGATGAATCACAATTTAAAGTTTTTGAAAGCAAACGTCGTACATTTCAGTTTATCAACAACTAATAAAAAATATTGGAAAAAAAATAAAAACTATAAAATATGGAAATGATAGTACTATGATTTAGTGTTGTTTTTAAGTGCAGTAAAAATTTAATAAAATAGCTAACAAAATGACTAGTAAAACATTTACTTACTACTTTAAACTTACTTAAAAAATACTCTTCTTAACGCTTTATAATACTTTAAACAACAAAAAATTGTTTATTTTTTGTTTAATAAGTTTTTGTTCTAATATATTTTATTTACAAAAATCAATTTTCAAATACAAGAAACTTAAAATAGAAAATAATATACAAGTTAAAGTTCCTACGCTAAAATAAGCATAAATTATTGCTTATGAAAAACTAATTAAAACAAATATTAAACGTTTAATATTTATTAATCTTTGCAAAATTATATTTTTTAAATTTAGAAATAATCTTGATACATACAGTATAAAAACTATCTAAAATATTTTAATTGATTATTTTGTTAATAAATATCAAATAGTTAAATAATTAAACAAAAACATAACTGATATCAAAAAGCATTATCAAGTTTTTATTAAATCAAAATGAGTTACGCAAGTTATATTTTAGTACATTTATTTTGTTACGGTATCGCACTGTTCAACAATGTTGCCGCTAAAAATGGTGCCACAATCTACAACAATTATCGGGGTGTCATATAGTCAATACGTCAAAATTATATACACCTGTATATCGCACAACGCCCTCTGTCTTATTATGAATGAACCAAACTGTATAAATCTGACCACCAATTGACAAAATGGCTCCCAAGCAATTTTTTGCGTACGAGCTTAAAAAGTGTTGATAAGCTCTAGAAAAATTTTTATTTATATATATATATATATATATATATATATATCTGTTTCTGTATCAAGTCTAGATCCGAGGAAAATCATGATAACCCGAGATCCGCCACAAGGAAAAAATATAAGAATTTTTTTTCTGCCTTAATACGTTTATGTCAAGCAACTGAACCATTTTTCCCTCAGAGGGGAAAAGATTTTGCAAATTGATAAACCAGTAACAAAACTAGATCCTTTAGAATAAGAGTTAAGTCCACGTATATGTTTGTTTATTTAGAGATACATGAGTGAACGTGAGATCCAGCAGCGTTGTCAACTTCTGGGATCTCACGTTGAGCAAAATTCAACTACAATAAGATACAAATAATGACGGCGCAAGTTAATTCTATTAATAGACCTCTTATTATACAGAATTCGCTGTGTGACCTTGCAACAAGTTTCAGTTCACTGTGATTATAATATTGTATTAAGTTACTTCTTATTAAACAAAGTTATCTTTCGTTTTAAATTAATTTTGTTGTCTAACTTAGCAGCAGGTTGAATTTTACAACGTTTTCAATAGTGGATTTTATTAAAATTAACGTTAGTACACAAATGTTAATAACTCAAGTTGAAAATAAATACTTGTTGTTTTACGTTATAGTAATATAGTAAAAACATTCGAAATATAAAAACTATTAGTTTTGAACTATTAAGATAAGAAAGAAGTCAGTAATGTAAAATACAATTTAAAATCAAACTTTCAAGTTTAGGTACATCGATATGAAATTTTATAGTGATTTTTCTGTTTGTTTATATGTTTTTTTTAGTTTTTAATTAAAGACACTTAGGACATAATGGTTTGGTGTGTTTTATGTAGTTGTAATAGTAGAAAAAGTGTAAATAAGAAGGTTTAATTGAGTAATACATTTACATGTATGTACCTACATTGACACTTCCATTAGCCTTACATTTGAAGGGTCTGGTGCAAAAAGGGTAAGTCAAGTTAAACCTACCCTCTGTTAGTACAAAAAACATACAAAGTGCATTTTGATCTTAGCAGTGACATTTTTAGAGAAGTAGCATAACACACTAAACTAAAACCTCACAATGTTTTTTGCAAAAACGATAATAAAAGCACTAACTCAAATTGTCTACTTATACACTTATACCCTTTTTGCACCAAACCCTTCATTTGATATTAAGAATCTTTCTGAATTAAACCTAAATTTTAAATCACTGTTTTTTAATTTACTTTATTTGATTTGTCACATATCTTTTATTGACATTTTTAAAGTTTATTGATTAAACCATTTAGATAACTTTTTATCTTTATTTTACACATTATTTTCTTCTACAATTTCTGGCCATAAGTACATACATTGATTTCAAATGTTGATGTTTTACATATAATGGAACTAAAATTTCGAAGTTTTTTAATCGAAAGAACTGTTTATAGTATATTACAACTGATCATAAAGTAAACAATAGTTTCCAACGAGTTTCATAAAAAATGTTACCAAATTAACTAGTCTTAGTCTAAAAAATGTCATCTTTACTTTAGATTAATGAAGTTGTTAAAAAAATTAAAGTAAATATTGCTTACTTGCGTAGATCCACAATTATCCAAAAATAGTTTTTTTAGCAAGTTACAGTATTTTAACATTATAATTATGATTGTATGTTTGAAACATTGAAATTAGAGCAGTTACAATTTTTTTCTAAGAATAACTTCAAGTAACTTGATAAATCATTGTATGTTTGTAAATTAACATATAACATGTTGATCTCAAAAATTTTCAATGTACGAATAATGTCAGAACTTTAATTATTACGTAATTCTTGATAGCAAACTAAGTCACGGCTGGTAGTTTCACTTTATACATAGAAAATAGATGCTTTATGTTATCTCCAACTGATGATTTAAGAGTCGATATAAAAGCTTTTGTTAAAGTAATTTAAAAAGTACATTATGTGTTTCCTTTTTTGTTTTTTCTTGCAGCTTAGAACGCGTTGTAGTGAAACCATTTTGAATTTATAGGTTTGATCCTAGTTTATTTTTGTCAACCAAAAGAAAAAAACTGAACTTGACTTTTGCGTCTTTGTTGTTTGTGAACTCAAACAAACTGACGTTTTAGAAGACATTCCAGCTTGCAACTTCAGAGTGCCATTGATGAAACTGAAAATTTTAGTGATGGACGGACAAGTTTAACTTATTAGGAACCATCAAAGTTTAATAGTCTGGTTGTTCTATTAAGTTAGACGAAAATCACTTATAATCAAATCAAGAATAGTCAATGGTCAATTACAAATCTTTAACCTATACAATTATTTACAAAATAAAGTACTGGTATTTTAAGATAAATTCTTTTTGACAAAAATCAATATTTCTTTTACACAGAGCTTTAAATCATATTATTTGTAGTACAAAACATTTCAAATACAATCGTAACTTCAATTTGTTATACTGTGTAGCTAAAAAAGTAATACAATTTTTGAATAATTAACAAAGAATTATGTCATGTACATACATATAGTTAAAATTTTTGTAAACCTAGAAAATTTTTTAGAGCTGTTATGATAATTTGTAAATTCGTGCAAAATACAACAGCTTGTGTATGTCCAAACTTTTTTTTAGAGTACTTTGACTTGTTTCTATGTTTCAATTACAGTTTACATAAATGGCATATCTTTTATGCAGCCGCAACACTCGTATAAAAAACGTTATGAACTCTAATTGTGTCTTAATTTTTTAATAGTATAACGAACAGAAAGTGTAAAACTGTCTTAACATATTTTGTTACGCATAGGCCTGATTTCTTTTTCCTGAGCAAAGTTGGAATCTCACTAATATTGTATGAACGTTGTATTATGATTACTTCGGCTTAAAACTAAACAACATATATAAATGATGGGCATTACATAAAATATGCCATGCACGTATTGAGCATCCTAAAAAATAAAAGCGTGTTTGTTATTTGTTTGTTTTTACACTTTGGTGGAAATCAGTAAATAATGCCAAATGCTTCTTTGGTGCCACGTTAAAGTTACCAAATACCATTTTTCTAAATCTAATAAATCTAATCCAATAAAGTAAAAACTCATAAAATTAGAAATGTATAATGTGATCAAACAAAAAGTGTTTTAAAGTCACAGCACTAAACTCAAGCTTAATAAAACAATTTAATGTAAATTTAACTATTCTAAAGGTTTCCGCTGAAATTTTGAGATCTTGGAGAGAGAGATTAACATCTTGACCGTTACGTGTTACAGTAATTTTTTTATAAACCTTAGCTTTAATGTTAAGTTATCAAAAATTGCGCGAATTCTGTAAAAAATGTAATTCAACACACTATCAACTTCGTTTTATTAGTTAATTAGGAAAAATACCTACGTCGAAAAAAGAAACCAACATAAATGTTTAATAGAAGAATCCGTGGTTTTTTTTTGGTTAAATTGAAACTGCATTTATGACGTACATTTATATGAGTTTTATTTTAAATTCTTAAACTGTCGCGGTTGATATGTTTATGATTATAAACAACTTTCGGCTTAGACCGCGTCGTAGTAAAACACTCAGACTTAGGCTTGGTCATAGTCTCTTCTTGAGAGCCAAAACAAGAAGTAGAACTTGGCCTTTGCCGTATTGTCGTTCGTGAACCCAAACAAACTGATGTTTTGCAAGACATTGCAGCTTGCATCTTCAGAGTGGTAAATGTCACTGAAAGAAAAAGTATAAATGACGATATTTATACCAATAGCGATTAGCGTGATTAAAGAACGTTACGTTTCCGTTACCGCTTGACTAATTTCGAACGAAGGCCAAGTTCTACTTTATTGTTTTGGCTGTCAAAAAAAGACTATGACCAAGCTTAAGTCTGGGTGTTTTACTACTACGCGGTCTAAGCCGAAAGTCGCTTATAATCATAGTTTTATTTTATCACGCACGTCTATTACTCAGTCAAAATTGAAAAGATAACATAAAAATTGATTAGTAACGTTTTGTAATAATTAGGTAGTTGTGTTACACCTTCAGGTAGAAGAAGCAAAAAACCCTTCCTTAGTAGATTTTTGCAGGCGACGTTTCGTGGCGTTATTGTGCGCATTTCATCATGGCCAATAAAAAACGAGCCCAAGGGGAACTGTCCGATGAACTAGTCACAAAATTAAAATTCAATAAATAAACAAACAATGACATTAACAGTTAGTGTAGAGATAAAAATATAATAAATTACAAACAGAAAACATTTACATAGACAAACATCATCTAACTTATTTATAGTTAGTTCCAATTGTTTATTTATTTATTGAATATTAATTTTGTGACTAGCTTATCGATTAGCTCATCTTGGGTCCGTTTTTTATTGGCCATGATGAAATGCGCTCAATAGCGCTACGAAACGTCGCCTATAAAAATCTACCAAAAGTGACTTTTTTGCCTCTCCTACCTGAAAGTGTAATACAACTACTAAATAAAAATGTATCTTACTACAGAATAATTATTGAAAGAATTTGTAAAACACATTCCTTACGAATTATATGCTATACTTTTTCTACAACTATAATCTGTTTAATTATTAATCAAAGTCAAATTAAACTTTTTACAAGAACAAATAACGCAAAAAATAAATAATCTGAAATTAAAAATTTATGTTGGTAGTATACCTGCAGTAATACCTAAAACGACAATTAAAAATTATATGTCGAAACCAGTCCAAACTGTATTTATTTTATGTCAATTTGTCAGTGTCAATTTAACAAATTATAAGTGTAACTATTATTTGAGTTTTAGCTATTTAATACATTGATTTTAAGCAAACGTTAATATGAATGAGCTGAGTCAGTTTAAAAAATATCGATTGTTTACAACAATTTGCTTTTACAGCTAGTAAATAAAAGAAATGTATTTATGAGAAATGTAAATGTTATTTCTTACAAGCTATAAAGAATAAGATGTGAATATGACAAAGCAAATAAGGTAAATTTGTAAATATTTAGAAATAATTTGTAATTAATGGGTGTTATTATTAGGATTGGAGATTCACAAACTAAAAAAGTAATAAGAAAATTAGTGGTTTT
The DNA here is from genome assembly GCA_035610365.1 of Aquatica leii. NCBI lineage: Eukaryota > Metazoa > Arthropoda > Insecta > Coleoptera > Lampyridae > Aquatica > Aquatica leii. Next base: position 58,344,318 of record CM069432.1, read on the forward strand.
AATAGCATTGTTTTGAAGTAAAAACTGTTTTAATCTTTTCATAATGAACATTTAGAAAATGCAAGAAAAAGTTAATTACCGCAATGAATCGAATATGCTACAAAAATCTACTGTGAATTTAAATATAAGAAATATTGCAATAAATAGAAATTTTAAACATAACAAATCTATTGCAGCTTAGCAATCTCGTTACTTAGAAAAATGATACTAAAGAAAAAACAAGAAGACAATTACAAAAGTGAAGATAACAGTGATTGTTTTCGGTAATAGTTACTTTTAAATCCGTAATTTTTTCAATGTATAACCCAGTGATTTGTACTAGTTTTGTAACCATTGATTGTTCTTGTAGAATTTATCTTATGAAGAAAGGTTTTACTGTAATTTTTAGTCTAAATGCTTATAAACTTTCACAAACAACTCGATTACAATTTTGTTTTATCTAAGTGAACATGTGTAACTTAAACGCACATCGACTCGGTAGGAATGTATGCAAGATAAAAATAATGCTATCTTTGCGTATAAATAGCTTTAAAACACATATAAAACGAGATCCGACAGGTTGCCAAATATACCGGATCTCGACTTAAGTCTAAAATCTAAATTGAAGTTATATACAATAAAATTACTAGGGCGCCCTCTTCAGCTTAAACAGTTGAACTGCTCGTGTATAAAATTGGTCAAAAAGGGTAAAAAGTGAGCTCCAGGCAAAAATTTGGAATTTTACTCTACATCAAATGTCTTCTTGAAAAAACATTATATACACATAGATACAAGGTGAGATCCAAAATCGGATCTCACCTTACAAAACGGATCTAGTGTTGATTAGTTTATAAGACGAACGGATCTGACCTTGTTACAAAAATACATATATATATATATATACATAAAAATTGTCATCGTGGCACCATAATTGGGTATTCATTGTTATTGTGGCACCCAAAAATACAAAGAGGCACCCAAGTTTGGGAGCCACAGTACTTTTACATTAAAAATTTTTCTAGAGCTTATCAACACTTTTTAAGCTCGTACGCAAAAAATTGCTTGGGAGCCATTTTGTCAATTGGTGCTCAGATTTATACAGTTTGGTTCATTCATAATAAGACAGAGGGCGTTGTGCGATATACAGGTGTATATAATTTTGACGTATTGACTATATGGCACCCCGATAATTGTTGTAGATTGTGGCACCATTTTTAGCGGCAACATTGTTAAACAGTGCGATATCGTAACAAAATAAATGTACTAAAATATAACTTGCGTAACTCATTTTGATTTAATAAAAACTTGATAATGCTTTTTGATATCAGTTATGTTTTTGTTTAATTATTTAACTATTTGATATTTATTAACAAAATAATCAATTAAAATATTTTAGATAGTTTTTATATTGTATGTATCAAAATTATTTCTAAATTTAAAAAATATAATTTTACAAAGATTAATTAATATTAAACGTTCAATATTTGATTTAATTAGTTTTTCATAAGCAATAATTTATGCTTATTTTAGCGTAGGAACTTTAACTTGTATATTATTTTCTATTTTAAGTTTCTTGTATTTGAAAATTGATTTTTGTAAATAAAATATATTAGAACAAAAACTTATTAAACAAAAAATAAACAATTTTTTGTTGTTTAAAGTATTATAAAGCGTTAAGAAGAGTATTTTTTAAGTAAGTTTAAAGTAGTAAGTAAATGTTTTACGAGTCATTTTGTTAGCTATGTTAACGAAACTGTCGAATCAAACAAATTATTTCTTTTATATTTCGTGTTTTCTTTATAATTGGGCGGCTGTCTTTTGTTAATTTTAAATGTATTTTCCTATGAATATTTTTGTAAAAGAAGGTTGCGCAAGCAAAGGACGCGCAACCGTAGCTAATGTTACCAAATGGAGGTTTGCTACCCTAACACATGTCATAAGAGGGATTTCGATTCATGTTCTCATGTTATCCACATGTATATATGTAGTGTTAAATATATAACTTTACAAAATTATCAATCGTGTTACAATTATTTACAAACTGCATAGAAAAGTTAACGAACCAGCGATTACAACTTAACAAGCTATTTTATGAAATTTTTACTGCACTTAAAAACAACCCTAAATTATAGTACTATCATTTCCATATTTTATAGTTTTTATTTTTTTTCCAATATTTTTTATTAGTTGTTGATAAACTGAAATGTACGACGTTTGCTTTCAAAAACTTTAAATTGTGATTCATCCGTTCAAACAACTGTTTTTTTTTGCTTCTAATTTGTATTTTCTGCAAGATTGATTCTAATTGAGTTTTTTTCTGTTTCTGGAGCATACATAAACGCGCGTCGTTTATTACTTACTTTCTATAACTTAAACTGTTGTTACGGTAACTGTAGTGCTGTTGCATATGATTAAATAAATTAAAAAATAAATAAAAGATCGTAATATTTAGTACTATAAAAAATTGTCTTTTGAAATTGTGTCATCTCATTAAATTTATTTTGAGGTTTAATAATTTTCACTTAGTTTATAGTCGAAATTGTTTAGTTTTTTTCTCTGTTCTTTTCATCTTAAACACACGTGGCTAGCCAAATCCATAACAATGTCCCTAGAACTAGACACTAGCTTAAGTACTTCCAGGTTTTAGAATTCCAGTTCTTTCTTGAAACATCCACTTTTTAATCTTGTTTGCTAATTGTTTCACTGTTATAATATTTTTTAGTTGCATGGATATCTGATTAAAGATGCCAGGTTCTATAAGTTGTATTGATTTCTGACCCATTTTCTTATTTGGTTTTGTTATACGGTTTTCCTTTGCTTTATCATGATTGTGATTTATCTTGTTTGTTGTTTTTGTTATTAAATTGGTATATAAGTGTTGTAAACAAAAATGTTATTTTTGAAGATTTTTGAAATTTAACATTTTTCTTCAATGTAAAAATAACTTTAAATTTAACAATCAAAATTATATTTTTATTATAAAATGATACTACCATATTCCAATATACCTAACCAAATGTATATTATTTACAGTTATATTTGACTTTTCTTGAGCATTCTATAGATTTTCAATGTAAATGAACAAAGATTTTTTTATTAAATACTAAAATAGAAAACATCAGAAACAAGTTGTAGAATTTTAGAAATTGACAGCCGCATCCTAAAAAGTAGTTACTTTAAAGTTGCTAGACGTAAACATTGTCCACAAAGAAAATTTGATACATTATTGATAAATGTAAATACAAATTTAATATTAAAAAAATGTATTTTTAGTTTTGTATTTTTAAACTTTCTGACTTTTACCTTTACTTTTTTCAGTATTTACCTTGATCCTTTCTGGTAATTTTGTACGTACAAAACATTAGAAAACAAAACGAACACTACATCTAACGTTTCTTATGACAAAGAATTGAAGAACATTTATATTAAACCTACAATTTTAAAATTATAATTATTTTAATAAAGTACTTAGCAAGATACCCACTGATGAGTATTAAAATCAATACACCATAATCTGCCTTTCTAAAAAGTATTAACCGAAAATTACACTTTTAAGAAACTCAAAACACAGGATTATTTATTAACAGATCAAAAGCTTTACTACTAAATTTCGTAATTAATTATATTCATGCTTTTGTATTTTTAATTTTTTTTTTAAGATTTGACGTGAAACTTGACATTAACAGATAAATCCCCTAGTTCCAGCAAACCCTAACTCACAAACTAGTGCCCTAACTCAAGAATTTAAATATGGAAAATAGGCCGAGCCACCCCTAATTTGAAGCGTCTTTCAAGTTTCTATGCGACAGTAAAAAGAAACGAAAATTTACGCAACGGAAAAATTTCGTCGACGCAATATTGAAGAATGCCGCTAACTTACGCCATAGATCTTCCAAAATGTAAGGAAACGTTTAGAGCAGAATTTGTATTATTGCATGGAAGTTGGTTGCGCACAATTTGAGCATTTGTTGAACTAATAAAAATTTCTTCTGACGTTGAATTTTAATGTTTCAAATTTTTCTACACTTTTAAAATTTTTATAAACTTAAAAAGAATCATGCACACACGTAGAGAATCAAGAGACCAATAAAATCAGGGTTACTCGACCACCTTACTATAATTTTTGTTTTTGTTGGGGGTTATTGGGGCTAGAAGGTTGACTTGACAAAATCAAATTTGACGCCAAAATGTGTCGTTCAAAAAGTCAAAAGTGTCGTGTTTTAGGATTTTTTCTAAACAACACCCCCACCTTATGTAATCTAGAGGGTTGTTTTTTATGGGGACAAAAAAATAATAAAACTACTTTTGGCCTTGCTGTCGTATAGAGAATTAAAAGAGCTTTTAAATGACAGGTCGTTTGACGCCCTTCTCTTGAATTAGGGGTTGCTAGATCTAGAGGGATGGTATGTCAATTTCAAGTTTGATATTTAAAGTTGTCTCCTAAAAATCAAGAATCGACCTGTCTGAGTGTTTTTTAATAACTTAGTTTCCCCACCTTAGTTAATCTAGAGGGTTGTTTTTAATAGAGGCGAAAAAACATTGGAAAAAACTATTTTCAGCTATGCTGTTGCATAGAGAATTAAAAAACGCTTTAAATGAGGGGTCATTCGACCTCCTTCCCCTATTCAAATTCTTGAGTTAAGGGTTGCTGGAGCTAGGGAGTTGATGTGTCAATGTCAAGTTTGAAATTTAAAGTTGTCTTCTAAAAATCAAGAATTGATCTGCCCGAGCGTTTTTTTAAGAACCTAGTCTCTCCACCTTAGTTAATCTAAAGGGTTGTTTTTAAAGAAGACGAAAAAGAATTGGATAAATCTATTTTTGGCCATGCTGTCGCATAGAGAATTTAAAGACGCTTTAAATGAAAAGTCATTCGAGTTCCTTTCCTTATTTAAATTTTTGAGTTAGGGGTTGTTGGAGCTACGGGGTTGATGTGTCAATGTCAAGTTTAATATCTCAAGTTATTTACTAAAAATCAAGAATCGACCTGTCAAAGCGTTTGTTAAAAAACTAGACTCCCCCACTTTACTTAATCTAGAGGGTTGTTTTTTATAGGAACACAAAAAAATTCAATAAAACCACTTTCTGCCATGCTGTCCTCATAGAGAATTGCAAGTGGTTTTAAATGAAGGTTCGATCAACCCCCTTCCCTTATTTAAATTCTTAAGTTAGGGGTTGCTGGGTTCAGAGGGTTGATGTGTCAATGTCAAGTTTGACAATTAAAGTTGTGTCCCAAAAGTGTCCTAAAGCAGGGATGTTTTTTTTTCAAAAGCTTACTCCATATAAGCAGCATTATAGAAGTGAAATATCATATACATACAGTTTAATTAAAAACGAAATATTTACTAACTGGCACCTTTACTATTTAATTTATATGACAACAATGTTGGGTGTCATTTACTATTTTAAACATGTATTTATATACAAATGAGTGCCATTTGCATCATACACATCGATATGCCACAATGACATATATTATCAAAGAATTTATACACCCGGGTGTCTTTTATGCAATAGGTATGGTGGGTGCCACATAATTCAACACTTACGTATATATATATATAGACATATAAACCGGTAGTTGTTGAGCCCGTAGAATATACAAACACTACGCTCTCAAGCCCGAAAATTCGTTATTGAGCCCACTTTCGGGCTCAACAACGTATCCATGTGTATATAGTCAAAATATGATATCAAATGCATTAAAACGTGTAAATACGAATTTTAGGTCGGGCTCATGAAGGGTACGTTAATATATACACTATAGACAGAATAGTTCGGACGAAGCCACTGCAGAGGTCTCTTTTATATACACGTTCTCGTTCTTCACGAACGGTACGTTGTGTGGCCCAGCATGCGGCAACGTTGAACGGGTCTAATAACGTGCAGAAAACGTATAGTCTGCGTGTATTCGATTTTACTAGATAATTCTATGTATCAGCATTTTTTTGAGTAGCAAAAATGCGCGCTTAAGTATAAAACATAAGCAGAAAATCGACTCGTTGTCTTCATATTTTCTTAACAATACCATCGGGATTACAATTACAGGGAAATACTTCCTATTTTTGTTACTAAAATTTAAACGATTTTTAATTAAGTCAAACAATTTTACAATAATAATATTATTGTTAAATTACTTTTTACTCAATAATAGTCAAAATCTTATTTTTACTTTTTCTTAACAGTTTAAATAGTTTAAAATATTTCCTAATCAGAAAAGGACAATAATATCCAGTTAATTTTTTTTTAACCGCAACAAATGAATTTCATGGACCGGCAGTTAGATTGAAAATAAAATATGAACAAGCTTTTTTATTGTAACTTTTATTTTGTTACAAAATGACCAAACTTTATTGTAATGGAAAGATTAATTATTAAACCAAAAATTTTGCAACTTGGACATTACCAAACCTGGCATTATAGGTTTTTTAATATAAAAAGTGATTGTTTGATAGCTATATTTAATATAGTAGCAAATTCAGACAATTAAACAGTTTCAATTTTGAACGTAAATATGTAAACAAAGAATACGGTGATTAACGGTCATAAGACATTCTCATACAATAGAAAAATCCATCCCATCTTATTTTATTTATATGTATACCATTAAAGGGGAACAACTAACACATCATGTAAATATTATGCGATTTTAACCACGCCATTATAAATGCGACACAGTGTACAAGGTACATTCATGACAAATATCAAAACAATCGAACGCCAAATAAAAAAAATATAACATTCTAAACTCGGGTGTCTTACTTTTTGAAACCGATAGTAGTACTTTTATTATTATTTAAAACGCAACAATTAAGCTAATTTTTGAATACTGTTCTTCAATAAACTATCTAATAAACAAATCAAACTTACAAAAATTACAGCATTTACAAAACCGAGGAATGCGCATTATTCTGCAATGTAGTAAGTACTTCCACAACTACCGATTGCATGCTGAAGACATTAAATTGGTGTTCAATTAGTAATAAATATAAATTAAATATTTTATTTTTATTTTCAAAATAGTAAATGGTTTTCCTCCTAAATATTTTAACAATTTCATTATTAAGGATTTTAATATTCATAACTATTATACAAGGAATAATAATGATAATTTCTATACCTACTAAAAATGTAGGTACGTCTTGCAAGTTCAAAAAATTCTATATTTTTATGGTTTAATCATGTATAATAAGTTTCCACATGAAATAAAAACATGTAGTAGTTTAAGTACCTTTAAAACAAAAATTACACCTATTAATTACTTTTTACAAATAATTTCTTTCTCTCAGTTCTTTGACAAAGTATTAGAAATTCAGTAAAAATTGAATTATACGTTGTAAGGGTTTCGATTTCTGTCAATTTCTTTGTTCGTTATTTAATAATTATAAAAACAAGTTGAATGACAACGTATCACCGCTTATTAATCCGGTTTTTTCAAGTCTAAAATTAAGTATTTTTAATAAAATGTTCAAAGACAAATCATGTGTTATAATTTTTATATTTTTATGACACATGATCTGTTTTAAGAAGTTTCTAAACATTTTATTAAAAATAGTTAATTTTAGATTTAAAAAGCCGAATTAATAAGCTGCGAAACGTTGTCATTCAACATGTTTTTATAATTATTAAATAAAGAATAAAGAAATTGACAGAAATCGAAACCCTACAACTTATAATTTAATATTAGTATCTGTCGTACCCTCACATCAACAGAAGTAAAAAAACCCTTAGAATGTACTTACCGCTACTATCAACTACCATTGCGTATATTTTTTTAGTTCTCGAATTCATTTATCACTTGATAACACACGATTTTTACACTACAAATTGAAGTTACGATTTACACACTTCAAATTGAATTGATGAACTAATAGTAACATTTTTGAAGTTGACCACGAAGACATTAATGAATAGAACAAAAGTCTTATTGGAATTATCAATTTCCTGTGTCATTACAATTGGTACCATAATTAGAAACTACCGGGGTATTTTTCAGGGAATTAAAAATAGAATTTCAATTGTTAATCGAAGAATAGTTAATTACATTCTTAATGTGGATGCAATATGCACATTAAAGAAAAAATAAAATTTTAAGGGAGGTTTCATACTTATTAAAACAACTTAAATTTTACACCATAATAGACCAATGAAAAAATCAAGTAGGTACTGACCGTTCAATTACTTTTCTTGAAATCACCCTAGTATAAATTGATAAGGTAATACACTAAAATAATTTTTAAAAATTATTTAACCTTTATAAAAAGCTTTATCCAATTGCACAATTTTTATTAAAGATAACACTTTATTTTACTTATTGCATTCTCTATAGTATTTCTACACTTTTGTGCTACTGCTACTGTTATTCAATTACAGTAGCTATACAAACAAAACAAAATAGAAGAATAAAAGCTATACGATATGTTGAACAAATCGAAAACTTCCAAAACTGTGATACTAACTAATCATTTTAATGAGAGACTTTTACATGGTATGCCCTGGTAGCATTCGACAAGTAATTTTGAACGGTTAACATCTCATTTTTACTTTAAAAAAAAATTCCATGGATTCCAAAAAACAAATAAACTTTTCGTGATGCGATGCCGATAAGGCAAGGTTTTTTTAAAAAACCAATTTTAAAAATTTAAAATCAATTCGTAGGTGATAAAAAAAATGAAGGACTCCTTAAATGCAAATGCTTTGCTGAAAAGTTCATTTTCAAGCAGTACAAACTCAATCGAATACGTTTAATCTAAATTCGATCATAATTAAAACAACCGCGTGTTGTCTAATCGGTAACAAAAAATATTAAAACTAACATTTTGTTTTGTCTAAAGCAGGTACAACTTTTTAACTTTTCTTAATAATTTTCAATTAATTATCGTTTTTCCTGAAATTGTACATTGGTTACTAAATTGCATAAAAAATTATAAGTAAGTTCTTTATTTACAAATATATTGTCAGATGGCAAAAGTTAAATTAAAAATCTTAATTTAACTAAATTACACAAAACTCAAATAGTCGTGGCTTGTAGTTCATAAGATGAAAAATGCTTAACTGTATATAGTATAAAAGATAAATATCGTTTAGGATAAAAATTACCTTGATGAGCCCAAATAGAGTGGCAACATTGGTGGGCTCGCGAAGGAACGCTAAACATATATTCTGTATATAATCGGGCTCATCAACGTCCTGTATATCAACGAAAAGATCCGGGCTCATCGGGTACCTGTTAATATATCGGGCTCAACAACGTGCTATTTATAAGTATATATATATATATATATATATATATATATATATACATAAAAATTGTCATCGTGGCACCATAATTGGGTATTCATTGTTATTGTGGCACCCAAAAATACAAAGAGGCACCCAAGTTTGGGAGCCACAGTACTTTTACATTAAAAATTTTTCTAGAGCTTATCAACACTTTTTAAGCTCGTACGCAAAAAATTGCTTGGGAGCCATTTTGTCAATTGGTGGTCACATTTATACAGTTTAGTTCATTCATAATAAAACAGAGGGCGTTGTGCGATATACAGGTGTATATAATTTTGACGTATTGACTATATGGCACCCCGATAATTGTTGTAGATTGTGGCACCATTTTTAGCGGCAACATTGTTGAATAGTGCGATATCGTAACAAAATAAGTGTACTAAAATATAACTTGCGTAACTCATTTTGATTTAATAAAAACTTGATAATGCTTTTTGATATCAGTTATGTTTTTGTTTAATTATTTAACTATTTGATATTTATTAACAAAATAATCAATTAAAATATTTTAGATAGTTTTTATACTGTATGTATCAAAATTATTTCTAAATTTAAAAAATATAATTTTACAAAGAATAATTAATATTAAACGTTCAATATTTGTTTTAATTAGTTTTTCATAAGCAATAATTAATGCTTATTTTAGCGTAGGAACTTTAACTTGTATATTATTTTCTATTTTAAGTTTCTTGTATTTGAAATTTGATTTTTGTAAATAAAATATATTAGAACAAAAACTTATTAAACAAAAAATAAACAATTTTTTGTTGTTTAAAGTATTATAAAGCGTTAAGAAGAGTATTTTTTAAGTAAGTTTAAAGTAGTAAGTAAATGTTTTACTAGTCATTTTGTTAGCTATTTTATGAAATTTTTACTGCACTTAAAAACAACCCTAAATCATAGTACTATCATTTCCATATTTTATAGTTTTTATTTTTTTTTTCCAATATTTTTTATTAGTTGTTGATAAACTGAAATGTACGACGTTTGCTTTCAAAAACTTTAAATTGTGATTCATCCGTTCAAACAACTGTTTTTTTGCTTCTAATTTGTATTTTCTGCAAGATTGATTCTAATTGAGTTTTTTTCTGTTTCTGCAGCATACATAAACGCGCGTCGTTTATTACTTACTTTCTATAACTTAAACTGTTGTTACGGTAACTGTAGTGCTGTTGCATATGATTAAATAAATTAAAAAATAAATAAAAGATCGTAATATTTAGTACTATAAAAAATTGTCTTTTGAAATATTGTCATCTCATAAATTTATTTTGAGGTTTAATAATTTTCACTTAGTTTATAGTCGAAATTGTTTAATTTTTTTCTCTGTTCTTTTCATCTTAAACACAGGTGGCTAGCCAAATCCATAACAATGTCCCTAGAACTAGACACTAGCTTAAGTACTTCCAGGTTTTAGAATTCCAGTTCTTTCTTGAAACATCCACTTTTTAATCTTGTTTGCTAATTCTTTCACTGTTATAATATTTTTTAGTTGCATGGATATCTGATTAAAGATGCCAGGTTCTATAAGTTGTATTGATTTCTGACCCATTTTCTTATTTGGTTTTTGTTATACGGTTTTCCTTTGCTTTATCATGATTGTGATTTAACTTTTTTGTTGTTTTTTGTTATTAAATTGGTATATAAGTGTTGTAAACAAAAAATGTAATTTTTTGAAGATTTTTGAAATTTAACATTTTTTCTTCAATGTAAAAAATAACTTTAAATTTAACAATCAAAATTATATTTTTATTATAAAATGATACTACCATATTCCAATACACCTAACCAAATGTATATTATTTACAGTTATATTTGACTTTTCTTGAGCATTCTATAGGTTTTTAATGTAAATGAACAAAGATTTTTTATTAAATACTAAAATAGAAAACATCAGAAACAAGTTGTAGAATTTTATAAATTGACAGCCGCATCCTAAAAAGTAGTTACTTCTTTAAAGTTGCTAGACGTAAACATTGTCCACAAAGAAAATTTGCTACATTATTGATAAATGTAAATACAAATTTAATATTAAAAAAATGCATTTTTAGTTTTGTATTTTTAAACTTTCTGACTTTTACCTTTACTTTTTTCAGTATTTACCTTGATCCTTTCTGGTAATTTTGTACGTACAAAACATTAGAAAACAAAACGAACACTACATCTAACGTTTCTTATGACAAAGAATTGATGAACATTTATATTAAACCTACAATTTTAAAATTATAATTATTTTAATAAAGTACTTAGCAAGATACCCTTTCTAAAAAGTATTAACCGAAAATTACACTTTTAAGAAACTCAAAACACAGGATTATTTATTAACAGATCAAAAACTTTACTACTAAAATTCGTAATTAATTATATTCATGCCTTTGTATTTTTAATTTTTGTTTTAAGATTTGACGTGAAACTTGACATTAACAGATAAATCCCCTAATTCCAGCAAACCCTAACTCACAAACTCGTGCCCTAACTCAAGAATTTAAATATGGAAAATAGGCCGAGCCACCCCTAATTTGAAGCGTCTTTCAAGTTTCTATACGACAGTAAAAAGAAACTAAAATTTACGCAACGGAAAAATTTCGTCGACGCAATATTGAAGAATGCCGCTAAATTACGCCATAGATCTTCCAAAATGTAAGGAAACGTTTAGAGCAGAATTTGTATTATTGTATGGAAGTTGGTTGCGCACAATTTGAGCATTTGTTGAACTAATAAAAATTTCTTCTGACGTTGAATTTTGATGTTTTAAATTTTTCTACACTTTTAAAATTTTTATAAACTTAAAAACAATCATGCACACACGTAGAGAATCAACAGACCATTAAAATCAGGGTTACTCGACCACCTTACTATAATTTTTGTTTTTGTTAGGAGTTGGGGATAGACGGTTGACTTGACAAAGTCAAATTTGACATCAAAATGTGGCGTTCAAAAAGTCAAAGATGTCGTATTTTAAGATTTTTCCTAAACAACACCCCCACCTTAGTTAATTTAGAGGGTGGTTTTAATGGAGACAAAAAAAATTGAATAAAACTACTTTTGGCCTTGCTGTCGTATAGAGAATTAAAAGACCTTTTAAATGACAGGTCGTTTGACGCCCTTCTCTTGAATTAGGGGTTGCTAGATCTAGAGGGATGGTATGTCAATTTCAAGTTTGATATTTAAAGTTGTCTCCTAAAAATCAAGAATCGACCTGTCTGAGTGTTTTTTAATAACTTAGTCTCCCCACCTTAGTTAATCTAGAGAGTTGTTTTTAATAGAGACGAAAAAACATTAGAAAAAACTATTTTCAGCTATGCTGTTGCATAGAGAATTAAAAGACGCTTTAAATGAGGGGTCATTCGACCTCCTTCCCCTATTCAAATTCTTGAGTTAAGGGTTGCTGGAGCTAGGGGGTTGATGTGTCAATGTCAAGTTTGAAATTTAAAGTTGTCTTTTAAAAATCAAGAATTGATCTGCCCGAGCGTTTTTTTAAGAACTTAGTTTCCACACCTTAGTTAATCTAAAGGGTTGTTTTTAAAGAAGACGAAAAAGAATTGGATAAATCTATTTTTGGCCATGCTGTCGCATAGAGAATTTAAAGACGCTTTAAATGAAGAGTCATTCGAGTTCCTTTCCTTATTTAAATTTTTGAGTTAGGGGTTGTTGGAGCTACGGGGTTGATGTGTCAATGTCAAATTTGACATTTAAAGTTGTCTCCCAAAATTGTCCTAAAGCAGCGCTGTTTTCTTTTCAAAAGCCTACTCTATATAAGCAGCATTATAGAAGTGAAATATCATATACATACAGTTTAATTAAAAACGAAATATTTACTAACTGGCACCTTTACTATTTAATTTATATGACAACAATGTTGGGTGTCATTTAATATTTTAAACATGTATTTATATACAAATGAGTGTCATTTGCATCATACACATCGATATGCCACAATGACATATATTATCAAAGAATTTATACACCCGGGTGTCTTTTATGCAATAGGTATGGTGGGTGCCACATAATTCAACACTTACGTATATATATATATATATATATATATATATATACATAAAAATTGTCATCGTGGCACCATAATTGGGTATTCATTGTTATTGTGGCACCCAAAAATACAAAGAGGCACCCAAGTTTGGGAGCCACAGTACTTTTACATTAAAAATTTTTCTAGAGCTTATCAACACTTTTTAAGCTCGTACGCAAAAAATTGCTTGGGAGCCATTTTGTCAATTGGTGGTCAGATTTATACAGTTTGGTTCATTCATAATAAGGGCGTTGTGCGATATACAGGTGTATATGATTTTGACGTATTGACTATATGGCACCCCGATAATTGTTGTAGATTGTGGCACCATTTTTAGCGGCAACATTGTTGAACAGTGCGATATCGTAACAAAATAAATGTACTAAAATATAACTTGCGTAACTCATTTTGATTTAATAAAAACTTGATAATGCTTTTTGATATCAGTTATGTTTTTGTTTAACTATTTAACTATTTAAAATTTATTAACAAAATAATCAATTAAAATATTTTAGATAGTTTTTATACTATATGTATCAAAATTATTTCTAAATTTAAAAAATATAATTATACAAAGATTAATTAATATTAAATGTTTAATATTTGTTTTAATTAGTTTTTCATAAGCAATAATTTATGCTTATTTTAGCGTAGGAACTTTAACTTGTATATTATTTTCTATTTTAAGTTTCTTGTATTTGAAAATTGATTTTTGTAAACAAAATATATTAGAACAAAAACTTATTAAACAAAAAATAAACAATTTTTTGTTGTTTAAAGTATTATAAAGCGTTAAGAAGAGTATTTTTTAAGTAAGTTTAAAGTAGTAAGTAATTGTTTTACTAGTCATTTTGTTAGCTATTTTATGAAATTTTTACTGCACTTAAAAACAACCCTAAATCATAGTACTATCATTTCCAGATTTTATAGTTTTTATTTTTTCCAATATTTTTATTAGTTGTTGATAAACTGAAATGTACGACGTTTGCTTTCAAAAACTTTAAATTGTGATTCATCCGTTCAAACAACTGTTTTTTTGCTTCTAATTTGTATTTTCTGCAAGATTGATTCTAATTGAGTTTTTTTCTGTTTCTGCAGCATACATAAACGCGCGTCGTTTATTACTTACTTTCTATAACTTAAACTGTTGTTACGGTAACTGTAGTGCTGTTGCATATGATTAAATAAATTAAAAAATAAATAAAAGATCGTAATATTTAGTACTATAAAAAATTGTCTTTTGAAATGTGTTATCTCATTAAATTTATTTTGAGGTTTAATAATTTTCACTTAGTTTATAGTCGAAATTGTTTAGTTTTTTTCTCTGTTCTTTTCATCTTAAACACAGGTGGCTAGCCAAATCCATAACAATGTAAAAAATAACTTTAAATTTAACAATCAAAATTATATTTTTATTATAAAATGATACTACCATATTCCAATATACCTAACCAAATGTATATTATTTACAGTTATATTTGACTTTTCTTGAGCATTCTATAGATTTTTAATGTAAATGAACAAAGATTTTTTATTAAATACTAAAATAGAAAACATCAGAAACAAGTTGTAGAATTTTAGAAATTGACAGCCGCATCCTAAAAAGTAGTTACTTCTTTAAAGTTGCTAGACGTAAACATTGTCCACAAAGAAAATTTGCTACATTATTGATAAATGTAAATACAAATTTAATATTAAAAAAATGTATTTTTAGTTTTGTATTTTTAAACTTTCTGACTTTTACCTTTACTTTTTTCAGTATTTACCTTGATCCTTTCTGGTAATTTTGTACGTACAAAACATTAGAAAACAAAACGAACACTACATCTAACGTTTCTTATGACAAAGAATTGATGAACATTTATATTAAACCTACAATTTTAAAATTATAATTATTTTAATAAAGTACTTAGCAAGATACCCACTGATGAGTATTAAAATCAATACACCATAATCTGCCTTTCTAAAAAGTATTAACCGAAAATTACACTTTTAAGAAATTCAAAACACAGGATTATTTATTAACAGATCAAAAACTTTACTACTAAATTTCGTAATTAATTATATTCATGCTTTTGTATTTTTAATTTTTTTTTTAAGATTTGACGTGAAGCTTGACATTAACAGATAAACCCCCTAGCTCCAACAAACCCTAACTTAGAAACTAGTGCCCTAACTCAAGAATTTAAATATGGAAAATAGGCCAAGCCACCCCTAATTTGAAGCGTCTTTCAAGTTTCTATGCGACAGTAAAAAGAAACTAAAATTTACGCAACGGAAAAATTTCATCGACGCAATATTGAAGAATGCCGCTAAATTACGCTATAGATCTTCCAAAATGTAAGGAAACGTTTAGAGCAGAATTTGTATTATTGTATGGAAGTTGGTTGCGCACAATTTGAGCATTTGTTGAACTAATAAAAATTTCTTCTGACGTTGAATTTTGATGTTTTAAATTTTTCTACACTTTTAAAATTTTTATAAACTTAAAAACAATCATGCACACACGTAGAGAATCAAGAGACCATTAAAATCAGGGTTACTCGACCACCTTACTATAATTTTTGTTTTTGTTGGGGGTTATTGGGGCTAGAAGGTTGACCTGACAAAATCAAATTTGACGCCAAAATGTGTCGTTCAAAAAGTCAAAAGTGGCGTGTTTTAGTTTGTTTTTTCTAAACAACACCCCCACCTTATGTAATCTAGAGGGTTGTTTTTTATGGGGACAAAAAAAATTAATAAAACTACTTTTGGCCTTGCTGTCGTATAGAGAATTAAAAAACCTTTTAAATGACAGGTCGTTTGACGACCTTCTCTTGAATTAGGGGTTGCTAGATCTAGAGGGATGGTGTCAATTTCAAGTTTGATATTTAAAGTTGTTTCCTAAAAATCAAGAATCGACCTGTCTGAGTGTTTTTTAATAACTTAGTCTCCCCACCTTAGTTAATCTAGAAGGTTGTTTTTAATAGAGACGAAAAAACATTGGAAAAAACTATTTTCAGCTATACTGTTGCATAGAGAATTAAAAGACGCTTTAAATGAGGAGTCATTCGACCTCCTTCCCCTATTCAAATTCTTGAGTTAAGGGTTACTGGAGCTAGGGGG
Organism: Aquatica leii; assembly: GCA_035610365.1. NCBI lineage: Eukaryota > Metazoa > Arthropoda > Insecta > Coleoptera > Lampyridae > Aquatica > Aquatica leii. Next base: position 58,360,708 of record CM069432.1, read on the forward strand.
TTGATGTGTCAATGTCAAGTTTGAAATTTAAAGTTGTCTTTTAAAAATCAAGAATCGATCTGCCCGAGCGTTTTTTTTAAGAACCTAGTCTCCCCACCTTAGTTAATCTAAAGGGTTGTTTTTAAAGAAGACGAAAAAGAATTGGATAAATCTATTTTTGGCCATGCTGTCGCATAGAGAATTTAAAGACGCTTTAAATGAAGTCATTCGAGTTCCTTTCCTTATTTAAATTTTTGAGTTAGGGCTTGTTGGAGCTACGGGGTTGATGTGTCAATGTCAAGTTTAATATCTCAAGTTATTTACTAAAAATCAAGAATCGACCTGTCAAAGCGTTTGTTAAAAAACTAGACTCCCCCACTTTACTTAATCTAGAGGGTTGTTTTTTATAGGAACACAAAAAAATTCAATAAAACCACTATCTGCCATGCTGTCCTCATAGAGAATTGCAGGTGGTTTTAAATGAAGGTTTGATCAACCCCCTTACCTTATTTAAATTCTTAAGTTAGGGGTTGCTGGGTTCTGAGGGTTGATGTGTCAATGTCAAGTTTAACACTTAAAGTTGTGTCCCAAAAGTGTCCTAAAGCAGGGATGTTTTTTTTTTCAAAAGCTTACTCCGTATAAGCAGCATTATAGAAGTGAAATATCATATGCATACAGTTTAATTAAAAACGAAATATTTACTAACTGGCACCTTTAGTATTTAATTTATATGACAACAATGTTGGGTGTCATTTACTATTTTAAACATGTATTTATATACAAATGAGTGCCATTTGCATCATACACATCGATATGCCACAATGACATATATTATCAAAGAATTTATACACCCGGGTGTCTTTTATGCAATAGGTATGTTGGGTGCCACATAATTCAACACTTACGTATATATATATATAAGTATACAGTACAATATAAGACAAAGTTTCTTAAAAGAAACCGACAATTATTTAATGGTATTTTCGATATACATGGTACAATTACGGTTCTCACGAAAGATCCAGCTTTTAAATTTACCGTTGTTTATTACCTACTAATAAAATTTACAATGCGACTGAATACTGAAACTGCTAAGTAATCTAAATTTACTGCAATATTTGATACTTGGAACATAATTTTATAAATATCGAAAGGGCTAGTTTTGTAAGCAGTCCTGTAAATCAACCAACAGACACCAGCAATCTACATTGAAATGCAAATAGTACAATAACCATCCCTTAAAAAGATTTTCCCACGAATCCAGATTTGTGAAAAACTGATTTGAGTCTTTTACGTACTATAAATACGATGAATACCTATCTACATATTTATATAAACAATAGCTGTGAATTTAAGAAAACGTTTCAAATTTTATCGGATTTTAAACACTATTTTCTAAATTATTATAAATTGCATTACATTAAAAGCTAGACGTGCTTATCTTAAAGCGCGACTTCACATTCCGACACCCGATTGACGCAAGATTACGGCAGTATTATTCATAAGAATATTGCTTCGGTGTTTCAAATTTGAACATGCAATTATGTATGTATTTCAATAACTACACGTTTAATTTTACTTTTGTAAAACGTTTAGTAGTTTCATTGAAAGTACTTGTCATCACTTCTTATCTATAATTCCTCTATCTCACATAGCGTTTATATACACACGTCAGATTAATTTTTTCAACACCACAGACTATTGCAGGTTTAGAATGGTATCTTTCTTCGAACTTTATTGTTTCAGTCGACGACTTTTAACTTTTTTCCAGGAGTACCCCCTTCACTGACAATAAATTTAAAACTGCACGGGTTTTGTCAACATATTCCCAAAAAAAAAAAATTATCTTCTGCAGTTGCAGTAAAAAATAGAACAAATAATAGCATGAAGCAAATATATTTAATGTATAATAAATTAAAAAAATTTACAAAAAAAATTAATACGTTACTTTTTAGTTTAAATAATTGCATAAATAGTGTAATAACATAAATATTAATACAATGTAATAAAATAATGTTTTTGTTCAAGTGTCAATATAAACTACTCAAATTTGCTTAAATTTTACTCTATTGCATTCAGCTCATACTTTTTAGTCGGAAAAAAATATGATTTGTTACTCTGTTATAAAAAATTTGTATTTGCGATTTCCACTCGTAGTGAATTTTTATTCCAACCATGTTACAAAATGTACTTTTATTACATGCTGTACGCTGTATGGTAAACAGATAGAATTAAGTTTCTCCCAACAAATCTGCGCTAAATTTGAATAATTTTTTTATTGGTTAAAATTTTTTAGTCAGTTTTACAACAAACACCTGCACTTTAATGACATATTTCAGTTTGATGTTTGACATTATGGTTAACTTATGTGCGTTTTAAGTTTATATGATATTTATTCATATGACAAAATAGTATTTTTTTGGTGCAGATTTGTGTATATTCAGGTGCGTACTGAAATGATTCATTAATCATTACATGTTAAAATTGTATTTTCTATTTTAAATAGAAATTCATTTATTTAATTATGAATTAAGCTATAGCCTTGTCTCTACCAAAGAAACGAACATACTGGCATTTTTCTGTTGATGACAAAGAACGCGTTGTTAGTATCTTTAAAACTAGTACCGAACTAGAACGATAGAGCGTTTTAAAGATAACTTTCTGGAAACCACGTTTTCTGCGATAAATTTAAAAAGTACAGGAAAGAGGACAAGAAATTGTACCGTTTAGACAAAACCTGGGTGAACGCTAGTCATATTGTAAAATATGAAAATACACAACAATCGCGACTTCAAAGCAAGCTTTCATCGAAGAATTAAAACACCCTTCAGGCAAAGGAAACCGTTGTTAATTTGTGTGGAAGATGACTTTTCTTCTTCTAAATTATCCTAAATGTCAAATGTTAGGATAGAAAATGTTTCTTTTTTATACAGAATGAGATGTAAACTCTCATAAAATTTTAATTCACCTTCGTTAATATGGAAAAATTTAATGCATCACTTATTTATATACGTTTGGAATGTTCAGTTGTTTCCTTTAAGTGTTATTTGATAAATTCTCAAAATAAATCCTGCAGCAAAATTAGTAAATAAATAAACTTGGAACCGTATTTATTTGTGATAAGTTCTAAACGCCAAAACTTTTAAATTTTATACGTTTATTGAAAATTATACTTTTTCCTATGTACTTTTAATCTTAAATGCATCTGAGATTATCCATTACGTAATGTTTTCGTGGTTCTACTAATTTTTACCGTGTAAACTGGTCTCTCCATACATTGGTTTAAATTATCATACAAAATTGAAGTAGCGACTTAACTCTATCTGTTTACCATATAGCGTATAGCTACAAACTGGTATAAAAAGCCTGAAAAGCGGCAAAAGCATTGGTGAAACATTTTAGAAAAGAAATAGATCATTATGTAAATTATACGAAAAGAACAGAATATAATCCAATAGCTTCTCAAACCGCACAAAGTAGATAGCAGGTTTTGAAATTCAATTAAAAATAATACTGACAAATATCTGATACGTCTTTTTTATAAATTAATGCAAAAAAAAACTATTTTTAACACCTATATTGGCAAACAATCTTAATTGTTTAATAAAGATAATTTTTTTAAATAATTACGAAAGTACGAAATAATATAAATAATATTACGATAATTAGTACGAAATTCCACTCGTGAACTTGATCCACTCGTGAGATTTCTATAGCAACAACGATTTGTAGGGAAATGGTGGGTAAGAGTACTCAGTCGGCTAAGAGTACGCAAGGAATTTTCAGACAGTTTGTTATGTGCAAAAATTTCATAACGTAATCCCTTGTACATTGACATTAGTTTAAAATTTGTTAACTATTTTATTCGTTACCTATATATACTGACGATGCTAATTATAATTAGCGAAACATGTATTTCCTAAAATAAAATATTAAAAAAAAATAAAAATACTGTAGAGAAGACTTCAAGAGTAATAAAATATTATTTTAAAAAGAGACTCCACTTAGAGAAATGAATTACTTCACCAATATTAAATAGGTAATAATTTACGTGGTTAAATTAAAGTAGTTAAACATATATTATCTTTCCTTTATGGTAACATATCTTTTTTTTTTGTTGGTCACACAAAAACCAGTGTAACAAGGATTAGAAACCTGAAATTCGTTGCAAGCTTGGACCTTCTGTCCTGATCGAAACAGAAGTTTTACTTATAAAATATCTGGTGCCCTTTAACTCTTATTTGTTTGAACCTCCTTTATCTCCGACTGTGTGAGTTGGCCGTGCAAGGTTCGTAAGACCTATAAGCGTGTAACAAACGTCAGAAAAAGCGCCATATTGTCGCCGCTCTGCTACTTGTTTCTTGTCACATTTGTATGTAATAATTGGTGCTTAAAACAAGTCTTTAAAGACACATGGCAATATATTACGATTTTAAATAAATTATACTGTTATTAGGCGATAATTTGAGGCTAGTTTAGGACCAGTGTGTGCATGATTCTGGCACTTAGTAGCGATTTAGTAAAACACTACAAAAGTGGCTAATAATTCGCTGCATTGCGCATTTTTATCCTAACAAACAATTTTTTTTTTGAACGGTCGTTCATACAAAAAACATTCATTTTATATTATTTCACAATTTTTTTGACATTCACGTAACTTATCCAAATGATTAAGTTTTAACAACACCACGGGCACAATGGCAGAGCTTTAACGTAAAGTACAAGCTAGAAAGAGTAAGAGGGAAGTCGCCACAGCACTAGGGATCAACAAATGCACGTTGAAAAATGGATTAAAAACTGTAATTTACTATTTTTTAAAACAATTCTTCTTATTTTTTTTTTAAACTGCAGCTGAAAAATAGTTTGTGCTACACCTGGGACAGAGAATAAGGTTAACGGATGTGGTAGTTATTTTTAGGGAAGCTTATTCTGCTACAGCCAAAATAAAAACGACAGAAAAAGCTTTTAAGGCCGATGTATGGAACCACTTGATCCAAATGTTGTTGATGAATTACTGTTTGCACCTTCGTCAGTAACAGACTCAAAGCATCCAGTTGACCCTAAAGATCAACACAATGATGTGAAAACCAAAGGCCAAACAATTGACAATCCAGATGAACCTGCCCAACAAACAAATAATAAAAATTGGGCCGATTCTTTAAATTTAAGCGATGCGGTAGATAAATCAAACATAGTCAAAAATCATCACCTGGTCACCGTTTAAAAACTATGTAGAGGAAAAAAAAACAAAAGAACGCAAAGGCTCTAAAATACTAGGAAGAACCAATAAAAGAAAGTCAAAGAGCAAAAGTTGCTAGTAACAAAAAGAAAATTTAACAGTGTCAAAAGAATTAAACTTTGATATTGAAAACCCAAAACACAGCACAAGCAGCGCTCAACCTTTTTCTGAGGACAAAATCGACCCTCTTCCAGGAAGCAAATAATCTTTTTCTGACAATTGGATCTAGTGTGGGATTCGTAAAGAGTGGTGGCATTTGAGTGGACCATTTGAGTATGACCATTGTTAGTACGTACTCTTAATCGTTTGCTCTGCGTAGTCTTACCTCATAGGAAGCCAAAAGTACGCAAATGACATTTTTCTTAATCACTTTTTCAACATTTATTTGTTAGTTGTAAGTTTAACAAAATTGTCTCGACTAAATCATTAGTTATCATTATGTGAAATTTTGGTGTTAATATCTTTATTACGTCCTCAGATATAACAAAAAAACCACTAGCTGCGTACAGAACCCACCATTACTCTACATCTAGTTAAAGTTATCAAAAAAGTATCATTACTGTTGATAACAATACGGACAATGCACTAAACAACTTTCTGTTTATGCTGCATTATTATTTATTGTATTCTGATCTCTAATGTATTTAAAATAAATTTAAAACAAAAATGTAAAAAATTAATTAATATTTAGCTGTATAGTATCTTAATAAGTAACTCTTAAACGATACAGAAAAAAAACAATTGTAAAATTTTGAAACTTTAAAAGTATGCCATTTACATTAAATAAAAAATACAAAACAGGTACAACTATAGAACGTATAATTTTTAAATGTATAAACAGTATGTTTACCAAATATAAAAAGTGAACTACAATTAGTTCATTAATATTTAAATTCGTATTTTTTGTTACATTCAATTAGTAATTCATAAAATTTTGTAAAATTGTAACTCTTTTAGCTGTAATTTAAGTTAAATTAAAATTGTTACACAGAGGAAGCCAAAATAATTAAATTTTTGCGCAAATGGTCTACTAAAAAAACAGATTCAGTATTCCTAACTTTTAAGAAACAGTAATAACTTATTATCCTACATACAATATTTAACTAATATTATCTGCAATCGACTTCTTTATTTAATATTTATTATGTGGAAATTTTTACTATATGGAAACCATATTTGTTATTCACATGTACTACTCAAATTTATACTAGATATAACTGCAGTAGTTTTTAGTAAAATAAACATTAAAGTTATCACGGTACTAAGAAGTTTCAAAATGACAAAATCGTTTCTTAGTTGTTGTTACTTGTAACTACACGGCGGTTTGATCAATGCTTAACACCGATTGTGAACTAACAAATGCCAACTAATATTATCTCTAGCCTATTTCTTTCTCTAAAAATAATGTTTACAAACAATTACATTTACAAGTTTCAGTTTATGTTTGGTTTAAAAAACATTGAAATAAAAGCTACAGGTTGTTTAAAATAAAAGATGAAAAACTTCAAATTAATTTTTTTCATAGGAACACCCTATATATTTTTTGTTATGTTTCCAAACTTATTGTTTTTGAGTTATTTGGGTTTTATTATCTTAACACACTTCTTGTTATAATTTGTAGTAAGCATAAAAATAAATTATAAATATTGTTGATTTTTGGTACCTAGTGAAGTTTGCAAAAAAAATTGTTTTTTAAATAACAGATTATCCTAAAAATGAATTTATTGATATGGTTTATAATGTTGACAACCGTTTTTATGCTTGTTTCGATTAATAACAAAAATATATTGAATAAAACAGAAAAATCAAAATAATTAGATACATATACATATGTAGGTATAGGATATACTTACATAAGATAAATTTTTTTAATTTTCTTTAATATAGCAAAAAAAAACATCTTATGTGTTTTATTTAAGAAAAGTGTAATTTGTGAACTTCAAGTTTCCCAGGTTTAACCTAATGTTTAAAACAACCTATGGTTTTTTTTAAACAGACATAAACATACACAGAGTTTTTTTTTAATTTAAATGTAAACGTTTTTCTATTAAAAGGTTAATACATAAAAAAATGTGATAGGTACTTAAAATGCGCACGCTATTATATATAAATTTTATTAGTAAAGTTCACTGACAAAAGACAAACTTAATTTATTCAATCATTGGCTCACCCGGTACATATATTTATTATCTTAAAAATTGTTTATCTAAAGTACTAAATTAATTGCATTTAACACATGAACGTATTTTAAAAAATAGAAATAAATTTTTTTGTGTATCAAAATTTCATGATAAATTATGTTGTTTTACTTATTTTGTACAGACTTGCATACATAGAGTGTGTTCCGAAATATACTGATAGTGTTGTCGGTACTATACTGGCTTTTCATAATTAAATTCTAGTGCTTTTTGTCATTATAGAAATACTACTTATACTGAAAACATTTATAGATAAGTTTCACATATATTTTTTAACTTCAAAACGTGTTATTATCACAAATATTATTATATTGAGTAATAAAACTGCGCTTAGCAAAAAGTGAATTGAATAGCGAATTTTTTTTAAATGTCATGCCGTGCATATGATTTTGTTAATAGAGTCACATAAATAGTCACATAAATGTATGGTGAAGTTACTAAAAGATCAATTAAAATAGAAACTGTTGAGAATTGTTTACCTGTTACATAACATTATCACTGTAAATAGGCTATAAACGGCGGTAAACACGTTGAATTAGTTTAACACCCGCGAAATTCAAAATCAGCTTTGAATAACTCGTCGGGAAAAAACCACAACGTAAAAGGACATTAGGGGTAAGCAATGTCAATGCAATTGTGCAACTGCCACCAGAGTGAACACTGTACTCTACTGACAAATTCTTCTGAAATTCGCAACTATCAATTTTGAACCGCTAATTTCAGTACTATCAATATTTGTACTGATAGCTAATTTCAGAACGTACTCATAATATCAAAGTATAATTGGATATTAAAGTCAGTAATACACAGATACTTTACAATATTTTTTTATTGCTCACTTATAAATACTGTTATTAATGCTACAAAAATGGAAATAAAAACTGTTCATTTAAAATTTGCAATCTGTCACATAAAATTAATCAGGTTTAACTATCTATATTTACAGAAACGACAATAAACTTCTATGAAAGTGTGAGAGTTTAATTTTATCTGTCGCAAAAACTATAAACATAACACTTGGATTAATTTCTTTGTGTGTGGTGTTCTGTTGGCATATCGTTGTCGTAACTATAATTTGTAAACTGAGAGAATTGTAGAGTTGTGACGACTGACGATTTTTGTCAACCAATATGTCAAGCTTAATATTTTAATGGAAAAGATAATGAAACCTTGATTATAAAATTCTATCGATGCCCATGTACTACATTTAAAATAAATTACAAATTTTGAAAATTGGAAGTCCAGCGCATGTCTTGTTTCAGATTGGTTGTAAACAAAATAGTCGTATTTGTAATATTACTGCGATATACGTGTGTATTTATTTTTAACTTTTAGGGATGGATGCACCTTTACTAATATTAGCAAAGGATTGTAAACTGTAAGTAACTATGTTTTTTATCACATTTTGCTGTCTACCGTATTTATTACAACTGAGTATACGTTTGCTTGTTATCCCAACTAGTTTGCCTATTAATTAACGATCAGATTATCCAAGTTCGGGGCTTAATTTGCGGTGCATTAATCTTTTTCTATTTATATCAACTTTATATATTAAAGTTCAATTTTAAAATTATAGATTTTTCTACTTTGTTGATTTACTGAATAGTACAGTGTATTGCTTAAGTTTAGAGTTTAGATAAACTGATTTGTATTAGTTATGCTTTACTCACGCTACTCTTTGATACCAGAGTTGCCGTTGCTTTTTTTAATGTAACTTAACTATGCAGGTGAGCCAACTACAATTTACAATTTTCAATTAACCGTAAAATAATACAAAAACTTAGCATTATAAGTTTACAGTATTCACAAAGAATTGATTTTTATCTCAAACTTTGGCGCCATTTTTTAAAACAGGTGTATTTTTTGATTATATGTTATTATAAAAATTGTAATTATTTTGGTTAGTTCTATTGGTTCTTAAAGTTATTTTAGTAAAACCTGAATCATCCTACATATATCGCCATTGAGCATACATTTTATGCCAGTTAAAACCTATTTGTTTTATAAATAAAATTTGAGCAGCACATAAAAAACAATTTACACATTTTTTATATTTAGATGCAAAGAAATCTTTATCGCATATTAATTTTTATATAATTTTAATTAGATATATTTTAATTATTTAAATTCCCAAACACTTGTATTTTAATCCAATACGTTACATACCAAGTGCAGTAAATATGCAATTTTAATAAAAAACATAGTTTTGTAAATAACTAACTAATATATACAGATATACAAACAAACAATTTTAAACCAACATAAAATATTTTGTCAAATAAGTATTTAGTTTTTTTTATAAATAAAATAGTTAAATGTTATAATTTAAAAAATATTTTATTATTTGTGCACAATGTAACTATTTAAATAATTACTTTTTTGTTTTTAAATAAAAGAATATTGGTGAATAAAAGTAATCAAATAATAAAAAAAAAATAAATAAACAATTTCAAAATAAAATCAAATAAAACTTAACGTAATTTAACAAGAATTATTGTTTTTACTATATTAAGTAACATAATAGAAAGTTATGAATTGTTATCTTAGATACAGTTTTAGTTTTATTTATATATAAAATGACTGGACTCTTTTCATGTATGTTGTTTTATAAATAAAAGATAAAATAACGGTTATTTTTAATTGTCTAGCTAATTAAAAAGGAATTAAAATTACTTAAAATGCTTTTCATATGTTTAGCAGATTTATTTATTGTTACAATTTAAAAAAATAATTTTTAACGCAGACTAATAAAATGTATTCGTTTCATTTTAAAATAAAAACATATATGTACACAAAGAGCGCTGATAGAATATCATGCATTTGTAGTTCCACATTCAGGAAAAGAAGTTGTTGAAAAACACAATTCTCAAATAAAAATACTTTTATCAAATGTAGTATTTTTATTTAAACTAAGACAACCGTAATTTCAATATCAGTATAAGTTAAGCTAACTGTGCTATTATCTTTTACTATTATTTTAATAATGCAATTACCGTTGTGTATATGTTTACATAGATATTAAGTGTACACCAAAAGGTTATCACAGTAAACGAGCGACAGATATTAGAACAATTAACACCAACGACAAATAACTCACAATTGTATCGGGTTTCCATGGAAATCCCTGTTTTGTGGAAATAAATCACGACGAAGTATTTTTGTATAACACGATGCAATGCATTTTGTTTAAATAATTCCCGTTTTTATTAATCTTAATAAATTAAAATGTTTATGGTATTAAGTTTTTACCATTGTGTACGGTTTTTTGTACTTCTAGCATATTATCTGCCAAAAAAACTGCTTTCTATTTAAATTGTAATCATTTATTGTGTTTATTTATTTTGTAAAATTTAAACGTATGTTGGTCATAAAAATTTTAAAAACATAACATTATATTAAACCTAATAACCATAAATAAACATTTAAGTTTTGTAGTTTATGCTACAATTTAAATTAATATTTGTAAACTAATATTTGACAAATTATGCTAGAAGTTTAGTTAGCAAATGCCACAAAAAATGTTAGTAATAAACATCTTACATACATTGTCTCTACGAAAAGATGGAACCTTCAATAACTTTTTGTCATACAACTTGTTTTTTTATTGTGACCAGGACTATTTGACAAAACCTTACATTATACGTGGACTTTAAAAAACAGGTATTGTTGTTAATATGTATTGGTTTTTAATTAATCAATTAACTTTACTTTAAAAATCACAAATCAAATTTCTTATTTAGTGATTTTTGTTTTACTTGATACCAATTCAAGCAATGTTGGTTGCTTAACAGATATGTCACGTAAGATACAAGTATTTCTAAAGACATTGTATTAATATTGTTAAATTTTTAATATTTCTGTCTTTATCACTTAATAATGACTTCATGCAGTTGTATAGAAAAGATTTGCTGTTTACATTTGAAAATTACTAGATGTATAATAAAGTAGCAACATATAGAATCTAAAAATTGACATGTTGTAAATGTATTTGCATTTTAAAAAGATACAGTATTGTTACAGTTAATATAATTGCATTATTAAAATAAAAAATTGTGTTTTTGTAAGTATTTAATTTTAAGTGTGAACCATTGCTGTGTTACTATCAAAGTACTGTTGGTTTAATGCCAAAATACTGTTGTTTAATCGTTAAAAACTCCGGTTCTTAATATTTTAAAAACAAATAGTAGACAGTAGTGAACTTTAAAAAAATGATAAAACTTTAATTTTTTATAAAAAATTTTAGGGGCCTATTAAGTTATTAAAACAATATTTGTCTTCTATTAAAACACAAATATTTGTGTGCAAGTATGCGTATTTATAAAAGATAATCAGACCGTAGTCAGTATATGTTATATTCTGACTAATGTCAGATATCTAATGACGTCGTGGTATACATATTTTATCTATTTTAAATATGCAGTGTATTTTTGGCATAGATATTTATTATAATTTATTTAGTTTTAAACAATTAAAAGCAAATATTATCGAATTTATAGTCAATTTCGTCTTCATTTTTTTTATTTTGTAAAATTTTTTGCTATGGAAAGACAATAATAACAAAAATACTTGTTAACTTTATTTCGTTAAAAAAATAATTAAGTTATATTACATTATTGTGAATACGACTAGTCATGTTTTAATTTATTGTGTATTTTTTTATACTGAATGGTAAATTTTAACTATAAAAAAAATTAATTATTCTTTAATACTTTTAAAAAAATTTAGAGAAGAACAATAAAAAACAAAATTCTAATACACTGAAAATGTAAAATAAAGTGCAAAATAACAAAATAATGCTTGTGCAAAAATTATAGACTAAGATGAATTAGGAACGAAAACTAATGTATTGGTAATGCATAGAATGTAGTCTCATGTATTAAAAAACATTTTCTTTTATTAAAAGATATATAAAGAAAAAACTGTAGACATAACTTTGTTAACTAAAAACCGTTTCTTAAATTTTTCTGTCACTACAAACTTGTTTAAATAATTCCATCTTTTGTTTAAAGAACAAGAACAATTGTTATAAAATTATGTTGTTTTTGAAAAAAATGTAAATCTTGTGGCATTTACTTTAGAGCGTGTCAATTTAAGTATTAAATTGTTGTTTTAGAAAACTATTTACATTACTGTACATACAGGTTATATTAAAAACAAAATTAGTCAGACATTACTTACCGTCTCCAGATTGATATCAGTAAGAATATTTGCGACTCCGTTGGGCATATCTGCAATGTTACATGGGGCTAACATTGTTTCTTGTTTAACGGCACGAACGTGATTTGCAGCTGAACTTGTTGCAGCTCCATTATGAGGTTTCGTTGCGTCCAAAAGTACCTTTAATGACGCTATTGCATGAAGTTGCGTAGCTTTTTCGTCCACTTTTCCTGTAAAACATTAATTTCACGCTATAAGTATGCACAGTTATTCTAACAATTTTTTAATATTATATATGAAAATACATTTTGGTAACAGAAACACCATGCTAATTAACATACCTAACTGAAATTCCAATTCAAACTTTTTGTTAATAACGTTTTTATAGAATAAAATAGATGTATTTGCGTTCTAGAAATTAAATTTTAAATAAAATGAAACTGTTGTAAACAAAAACTGATTTAAGTAAAATTTATTAACACTAAAATATTCTTGTTTTATGTAAAAATAATGATTTTTATTAAGTTGTGTGTTTTATGATGCGATTGTGAAAGTTGTGACCTCAAAATTTATCAATATTTTAACTTTTTAAAACATGCCCGTAGTTGGTTTTTAGCAAACTATAAATTTATGGTAAATTTTACACTCTACGAACATGCTTAAACAGTAACAATTATTTTTTTTTATATTGCTTGTAAGTTTAACTGTTTCTTTAACGTTAACATTATATACTTTTAAAAAAATCAAGCAGTTCTTCTTTTATGCAACTACTTGGCCTGTCATTTCGATCTATAAAAATTGTATTATATTTTTAGTTAAATTGTAAATTATGGAAAGATCACAACTTTTCATAGGCCCGGTATGTTTACGCCCTAATGCTTTGTACCACCTCCAACCCTGAAAACCTTGTTTAATGTTAAAAAAGTTTAGCGTCAGTACGTGGAGAACTAGCACCAAATAAACGTTTAAAACAACATTTTATTATTTTAGAAAATTAAAGAGAAAAAAGACTTTTATAGTTTTTTTACAGTGGTAGTGTAACTTGAATCAAAATGTGAACTACACAACATTGGTCCATCGCGCAAAATTATTAATTAATTAATTCATCGAATATTTATTTGTGCGTCGCATTCAAGTACTCGTCCCGGACCAGAAATTTGTCATAGTACTAGCAACTCAAGGAAACAAATTCTTTCGGATTTATAACAATTACACTAAAATCAGAATACGCATTAATATACAAGGCCAAGAAAAAAATTTCTACTAACGGTTAACGGTGAGTCTATCTTTTGCATTATCCTTACTCATCTTAATACTCGTAAAATATGCATTTTCTACTTTTATTTCACAATGCCTAAAAGTCAAAGTAATCAGCAATTACAAAAGTTAATTTAACAACGGGATTATAATAAAGCAGCTCTAACACGACTTAAAACGTTTGCCGACTCATTAACATCTGCTAGTAGTAAAACACAGGCCAAATTTAGACTAAAGAAAGCAGATGAGATTTGGAATGACTTTAAAACTATTCAAAATCAAATTGAGGACTTGGATTTTTCGCAATCATATGAATGAGAACTTTCTGAAAACGATTATTTCGAAGTGTGCGCTATTGTAGACGAGTTTATTAATAATAATTCCGTTAATGCAGATGTGTCAAGTAATGTAAATAATTCTTTTGATAATTCAGTTTAAGTAAAATTACGACAAATAACAATACTAGAATTTAGTGGCGATTAATGCAATAGCAAACATTTTTTCAAAATTTTTGTTCTTTAATTCACAACAATCAAAATTTAGCTAACATTCAACGATTTCATTATTTAAAATCGTCAGTTAAAAACGAAGCCGCGTAGATTATTCAAGCTTTCGATATAACCGAAAAAAATTATGCAGTTGCGTTACAAGCCTTACAAACACGTTATAACAATAAACGGTTAGTAATTAAAACACATATACAAAAATAATGCAATTTACGTTTCAAAAAATGCATCAAGCGCGTTGCGACGGCTGCTTAATACGGTAACCGTAAATTCAGCATTCTTAAAAAACCTTAAACAAAAAGTCCATCAAAGTTTAAGGTTATTTATCAACTGACGTTTCTATTGGTCGGATTCAAAGATAGTTTTAGCATGGTTATCTTCTAATGCTGCAAAATGGAAAACTTTTGTTGCAAATCGAGTCGCCAAAATTCAAACTTTAACGGATGTCAATGATTGGTATCATGTGTCCTCTAATGACAACCCAGCTGACATTATTTCTAGAGAAGAAACTTCATCTAATTTTATCACCAATAATTTATGGTGACATGAACCAGATTTTTTAAAACAAACGTATGTTCCTAACACAAACAATATAGAAGCAAAATGTGCAATTCCAAAAACTAGAACGGTTTTAGTCACTACTATTCTAAACGTTCTAAATGTTTTCCACAAATATTTTAAATTTATGCAAAAAGTAATAGCCTTCTGTTTTTGTTTCATAAATAATTGTAAAAGAAAAAACAGTAGAAATTTTCACAATCTCAGTTCTTTAGGATTAGAGTAATTAAAAAAATTAATAATATTATTTATTCAAAAGGAAAAATTTGCTGCTGATATTGAATCATTAAAAAAATCGGAAAAGCTCGTAATAAAAACACACTAAAAACTTTAAATCTGTTGATTGATGAGCATGGCTTAATTCGTGTAGACGGACGATTGGCAAATACAACGTTGCCTTAGCAGACTAAACACCTATTGGTATTGCCACCACACCATTACATCGCTAAGCTACTAATACGGCAGGAACATGAAAAACAACTTTATGTCGGTCAGCAAACTACTTAAGCATGCATGTATGTCAACAAAAGCGATACACTTAGAATTAGCTAGTGATCTTACTACTATATGCTTTTTAAATAGTTTGAAACGATTAATATTTAGAAGAGGTCAGATAGCAAATATATATTCAGACGCCACAACTTTTATTGGAGCAATGACTTAGAAAAAAATGACAACATTATAAAAAAAACCTTGGGTAACGTATAATTAATTGATGAATTGTCAAAACTAAATATTACATGGCATTACATTCCTCCAAGATCGCCTTTGGAGGAATCTGGGAGGCAGGTGTGAAATCGGTTAAGCATCATTTACTTTGAATTATAGGAGATGTTGCGTTAACGTATGAGGAAATGTATACTTTACTGACCCGAATTGAAGCAATCTTTAATTTACGTTGTTTGCAACTTATATCGCAAGATCCAAATGATTTAGAATTCTTCACTACTGCCCACTTATTAATAGGCGAGTCGTTAACTACCATGGGAGAACTTGATTTACAAAACATAAAAGTGAATCGGTAAAGAGTACGTTGTCCAAGTTCAAGCACGCAAAAAATGGTCCACAACTCACGTGTCTACCTATAAAATTCGAATATTAGCTTTAAATAAAAAAGGAAATTTACTTCCGCTTTAATGGCATCTAGGCCGAATAATTGAGCTACACTCTGATTCTGACGGAATTACTCGAGTAGTTTTCTTAAAAACTGGTAATGGAATTTTATGTGAATTTGTGTAGTGCAGTTAAAATCTACTTAGTTCGTATGTGGTAAGACGTTTAAATTCATTTATTCTTCATTAACAAGTTTAAATAGTGACGTTCAAATTAGTTGATAGTATTTACTTAACTTAGTTTTTTTTTGCTGTAATAACTATCTATAAAAATTGTATTATATTTTTAGTTAAATTGTAAATTATGGAAAAATCACAACTTTTCATAGGCCCGGTATGTTTACGCCCTAATGCTTTGTACCACCTCCAACCCTTAAAACCCTGTTCAATGTTAAAGAAGTTTAGCGTCAGTACGTGGAGAACTAGCACTAAATAAACGTTTAAAACTATTTTTTCATTTTACAAAATTGAAGAGAAAGTAGTAAAAGGCTTCTATAGTTTTTTAGTGGTAGTGTAACTTACTAGTTTAACGTTATTTGCAAGTGTAATTACACATTTTTTTGTAATGATTTAGAACATTTTCTTGTTGATATTTACGGGCGCCCTAAGTTTAATTTGAATTATAATGTTAATATTTTGCAATTTCATACCAATTTAATTATCATTTACTCCCCTGTCGTAAAGTTATAATTGAGTTCAATATACTAATACGTGTGTAACGGAAATTATATTATTATCTGTAATTGTGTAAAACACGCGTAGCATAAATACAAGTACAACAGGATGCATCTCTATTTTCACTTTACTGCAAATGCATTTTTAGTAATAAACAAAGCATATGTATATGGAGTGCAAAAGAAATGTCCGAAAGTGTAGTCAAAGCCATAAGATATAAAACAATATTTTTGATTAGTTTTACTATTTCGAGCTCTTATACTTTTAACAAAAAAACGAATTGAGAGGTTTGCAACGCAACAAAGCGACCGTTTTAGAACCTCTTAATCTGTTTATTTAATTTTATTATTTATTAATTTATTGAAATAATAGAAGGCATCTCCATTTCAGATACAAAACTTTATCAGATTGGAAACTGATTGCTTAAAATCAATGTTAAATACTATTGAATTACATAACAATGTAATTAAACTTACATAAAATAAATAAATTTTGAATCTTTCCGGCATAATCAGGATACGCAATAAATCATTTTATGTAGCTGTTAACCGTTGTAAATTAACTAAAAATTGATATTTTCAATATACTGTTTATTTATTTCAATTACTAAAATACTATTATTTTGTTTTTAAATAAAACTGTGTTTTGTACTAGAAATGCCGGTGATAATTTAATTGGCAATAAATGTGATTAGTATTTCAATGATTTATTATGCATGTTTTGTAAACATTGTTTTTGCATTAATCTATATGCCAATATTTTAATTTATAGTTACTGAAAATTAAAGGCAATTAAAAATATTTATTTTTTAATAAACGTATCATTAACATCAATAATAAAAATAATAAAAAGTTTATTATTTAAAAGTTTTTTACAGATTTCTAATTATTATAACTTTTAGTTAATCAAATTTTAAGTTGTTTTATAAATTACTTTAAGTTATATAATGCTTTAAACGTTACTGGCAGATTGAACTGTTTTATCTATCACGGCTAAGTATTTTAAGGTAAACTATAATTGCTTGATCAAAGTTAAAATATGAATTATAGTGTTTTTGTGCATTTAATTTATAACAGAAAAAATACAAAAAAAAATTATTAGCAATTTTAAACTTCACTGTTCAAGCATTTTATAATTTATAAAGGTAGTTTAATATTATTTTTTAATAAGTAGTGCATTTCTGCAATACTATATTTCCAGATGCTTCTGTTTATGTGTTTTTTAAATGTGAATTGTTTTTCAATACATTAACATGTCTTGAGCAATATGCAATATTTCTTTTTCGATATACCCATTTTGTTGGTTCTAAACTTTTAAGTGGAAGTGGACGATAACTTTTTAACCTGAATAAAACTTTTTGTACATTATTGCACATTTTGATTTAACGAAATATTATTAAGAAATTTCATTTATAATGTCGTATACTTACCTAACTCTAATCGTCACAAAAATATTACAAAGTTTCAATATAAAATGATAGTTGCTTCTCCTAAGTGAAAAAAGGACACTAATACCGTAATAACTAACACAACCAAATATTAGCATCCAAGAATGATTTTTTCAAGTAAAATAACATTAGTTAAATTTAGATTTTGGCAAGTGAATTAAGAATCAGCTTTATTTTTTTGGGCAAACACAAATTTACTGTAAATAATGAAGGTTTTTATTTAATAGAGATTTTTATAATTAGATAACAGTTTGGTATTCTTTTTTCAAAATATCCTGTAGAGAAAAGGTCATGGTGCGTACTTACGTATTAAAAATAAAGTATTGTAGAGTTAAGTATAAGACATTACAAATAAAATCTAATTTAAATAAGTTTTATATAAACCGCGTACTAAAACCACAACGTATAACATTGTAAGGTAACAATGTCAATGCAAATGTGAAAGTGCCACTAGAGTAAACCACTGGATGGCCGTTTTGCTTTTTTGGCACTCTTCAGCAGTAGGAGAACGCTCTACTGTACTGCCACAAATGCATTGACAGACGTATAGCTTCATATCAATAAATGATGTTATTGATATGAGTGAATTGCATTGGCAGAGTCATCTCATGGTGTAAATTTACACAGAGAGAAATGCTGTATCACAATTTTGCACAAGATTGTGCATAACCGTATTGTTGATGATATTACTACAATTGTTTATATTTATACCATAGGCTTGCACGCTTTTATTTAATACGTTTGGATAAATAGGTTATGAAGTTTTATTTGACAAATTGTTTGAAAAATATTATAAACTTTAGTATGTTTTGTATTCGACAACAATGTGCTAGTACTTTGCACAATTCTGTTTTAGTTTCTCGTACAGCTTTAATAATATATATTACAATAAGATTATGCAATTCTTTTAAACTCGGAATAAAGAAAAAAATTGAACGATAACGATAAGCGATAACGCGTTGTATGTAAAGACGCTGATGTTGACACTTACAGAGCGCATGCAGAGCGTCGAAGTAAACAAAGTTCTCGGAAAATATGTGAACTAACTTTAAAAATTTGAAGCGATAAATGTTTCAACCAATCACAATTAGCAAGTACGTCCGCTTGAAAAAATTTCTACAATCAAAATTCCTTGATTGCGTTGGGTTTGTTTACATCTTTACTTCCTGTTTTCTGAAAAATTCGTAGTTATTCAGTTAGTTTTTGTCAAGACTTTTTGAAACGCTGTTATTTGAACAAGGTAAGTGTATTTATAACATTTTTTAAGGTAATCTTTGTAGCTTAACCTCACTCGTTACTATAAATTCTGTATTTAATTCTAGCGTTAATTCTACGAACAACAGCTAATTTCTGATGGAGATTTTTACATTACTTACTTTCTGTATTGTTTCAGCTGTTGTTTATCAACATGAAATCTAAATCGAAGAAAACCATTCATTCGAAACAAGAAACATTATTATAAATGTTGTGAAGTTTTTCGATAAACTCCCTTTAGAAAAGGCAACCAAACTAGCAAAGCAACCACATTTATAAAAAAATCTGGAGTGAATCGATAACAAGAAGTAATGGAATTTTAAGATATCCCTCGAAGAAGAAAATAAGTATATAAAATAAGTATACCATTTAAATATAAATAAATTATGCTTTTAAGATTTGTAACGTTTTATTGACAATTTACCCAATATATGTTATTTTTAAGTAAATAACATTTAAACAAGATGCATAAAGTTGTACAATAAGTTGCAAAATTAACCAAAGAGAATATGGATCTAGATAACGTAACGCTATTAGACATTTACCATACCATTAGGTACAAATACTTCAAGCACAGTTTTAAAAAAGTATCACAACATTGTGCAAAACTTTACTATCCGTTTTAGATCAGTTTTTAAACAAATTGTGATAATCAATTTGAAATATAAAAATTGTATATATATTTTGAAAAAAAACGGTACAATTTAACCTACACAAATGAATGCAATAAAACTGCACAAATTGGTCTTGTCACTTTTTCAGACCCAATTTGTGTACTTTTGATTAACAATTGTAGATAAAATATACAAAAATTTATCTCTGTGTACTATGTATGAATAATAGTATGCAAATGGCTATAGAGATGAAATCGTCAAACGTTGATTTTATACCCAAGTAACTTAAACCAGTTTTACTTTAGCGGCACTTTTACATTTGCATTGACATTGTTACCTTACAATTTTATTTGTTGTGGTTTTCGCCTGGAGTTTATTCAAAACTTATTTGAATTACCCGGGTATAAAATTAGCTTTTAACGTTTCCATCTTTATTCTATTTGCGATTTTTAAGATCAGATACGCCCTCTGGTGGAAACTTTATGAACTAAAAGATACAGTAATCATAATCTGTTTATGTACGTAACCCGTAAACAAACATCTCTTTTTAAAATTAATTATTTCACATAAAAGTTGATAATCTTATTAAATTTTGACACAACTTATTTCATTTTTTATTAGTTATCTGTAGTTAATACATTTTTATGAATTATAATTTATATTTAAGGTAATTGTGAGTGTTATATATTAAGCTCAGCTGCTTATGGGCATCAGAATTGTAATTATTATTGTTTTAATTAATCCATATTTTTAATTGGAATTAGTGACTGAACTAATTTATTAGTGCAAACGTCTTCGTTAAAATAGTAGTTATTGGTTTTATTAAATTCATATAATATTAAATTTAATTGTTAACAACTAAGTTTAATATGTTTGTTAGGTTATGGCGTGTAGTTGAAATTTAAAATAAGTTAACAGTTTGTAAATGGGCTTAAAAATTCATTATTGTTTAGTTAATTCATATTTATTTATGATCTGGTGTATTAACTACACTTTATTTCTTAGTTTGTACTAAAGTTTATTACACATTACAGTGCCTAACATGTATTTAAAACAGGTATCAATTTTTCATTTTGAAATGGAACAGTCACAAGCCGATGCATCATATAAGGAGAAGAATTAGTAAATTCTAAGCATATCATTATGCGTGTAAATCGAAGCAGTTTGCTTACAGACAAGTTATAAAAGTTACTGTTTTGGTTGGTTTTCCGCCGGCTATGACAACCATAAACACTGCAGTTACAATAGAGAAGATTCACTGTTACGGAAATAAAAAAGTAAGTATATTTTCTGGTAACCTATAAGACGCGTATGTATGCTATACATAAAAAACACCCACCAAATATTTATAATTGGAAATATAAGTAAATAAATTATTGCTATTTTTGAATTATTCCGAGCACATAACGAAGCCTGCCGAAGTGAGTGTGACGTCACCACATCCTTCGAACAATATAGTATTTTGATAGCCTGGTTTTATATTAATTTTCTTGTTTTTCTTGTTATTTTATGTGGTTTTATTGAGTTTTTAGTATAGATTTTCTGCTTGTAGTTGTTGTGAGTACGTAGTGTGTTGATAAATTATTTTTTTTCTGTAAAACGTAGTAGTAGCAAAATAGTTTCTATTGAACAACCTTAGTTTTTGCTTTAGTTGTACTAATAATATAGTTAGAATTTTAATAGCATTCACAATAAATACCTATAGTCCTAGTTTTTATAAGCAATTGAATTGAATCATTAATTAAATAGTTTACGTAGGATATAATACTTTTCCGTTTAGCAGTAGTGGCAGTTATTGAATTTCTAACATTTTTAGTAATAATACTAACTGTATTAATTAGTGTGTTTATAAGTAGTTGTTACTAACAATATCACATTTTGTGTAAAAACTGATTTTTTTGTTCAATAAAGATGTTGTTTCTCCTTCATATTTATGCAAATAGAGCGTTATACTTAAAACATAAAATTTATTTATTAGCAACTTTTAGAAAGAGAGACAAACGCCTTATTTAGATTTTTTGTGGTGCTGATATACAAGACAGTAGTTGTAGCTTTTCGAAGAAGAAGGTTTCATAGGTTTCATGCTAATAAATTTATTAGTAATAAATTTAAAGTGCCTAACATTGAAGAAAATTTTAATTGCTTGTATATTGGACAGAGAAAAATCAATTTTTGCACAAAATGTGATAGTGTTAGTAGCAACTACGTATAAACACACTAATTAATACAGTTAGTATTATTACTACAGATGTTAAAAATTCAATAACTACCACTACTGCTAAACGAAGAAGTATTATATCCTACGTAAACTATTTAACTAATGATTAAATTTAATTACTTATTAAAACTAGAACTATAGGTATTTATTGTAAAAGCTATTAAAATTCTAACTATACTATTAGTAGTAGTAGTAACTAAAGCAAAAACTAAGGTTGTTCGATACAAACTATTTTGCTACTACTACGTTTTACAGAAAAAAAACTTAATTTATCAACAACACTACGTACTCACAACAACTACAAGCAGAAAATCTATACTAAAAACTCAATAAAACCACATAAAATAACAAGAAAAACAAGAAAATTAATATACAGCCAGGCTATCATATTAACATAATATTGTTCGAAGTATGTGGTGACGTCACACTCACTTCGGCAGGCTTTGTTGTGTGCTCGGAAAAATTCAAAAATCGTCAACTTTAATAATGTTTTTTTTCGTTAATTAATTAGGGATCTACTTTTAATTACTATTATTGTAAACGTCAGTTATGATATAATGGATATACACTATTTTCTAAAAATCGAATTTTAGTCTATTGCTAATCTTGCTTAAATTTTTGTTATAAAAATTACAGTTTATTTTAACAGTAATTACGTTATGCTACTTAAAAATACATGCAAAGCACGCGCTCGTAAACAGCGTTAACATTTCTGTATCTTTTAGTTTATACAGCTGCCACAGAAGGTGAACAACGCCATCTCTTGGTAATCAAAATTGCCAATAGTCATTTGCATACTATTAATCTTGTATAGTAAATTTATACTATGAGGATGGCTCTACCATGGTATTTCCCTTATGTTATTAAATTATGTTTTACAAATTTTATCTTTTATGATTTTTTGTTACATTCACTTTTTGCGCAAAAGCTTGTCTTGCATAATTTTGGCGTTTGTGATATTGTGATCCAGAAAAACATGTTTGAAAACAAAAGTAAATTTAAAATCTTAGTTTTAACAAAATCACCTAATTTGTTTGAAATTCTGTCACATTTTTTGTGTGCTTAACCTAGGCACATTAGAGCGTGTATTTGTAATTTGTTTTTTAGACCAATGACAAAAAAGTATTATCTGACTTAAATAATTTAACTGAAATATAAATTCGTCTGTCACGACACACTGTTCTAGCCAAACGTTTTTTTTTAGTAAATTTGCTTTAATAAAAGTTTTGTAGACAGACCTAATAGTACTATAAACTAAATGATGCTCGTACAGTTGTATTACTAAATATGGTAACGTCAAAAAAGGATAGAGAGATGTAAATTTGTTGAAACTGACCACGTCACTATAGGCAAGAAACGTAGTACTATTACAAAAGCGCCATATTTATACTCTAATACATTTATGTGTATAGTCAACCGGACGACCAATTGAAACGCCTAATAGCTATAAGCCGTGGAGGATTAAAAACAACTTCTGAACTAAACAACCGTGCCAGGGTCGAACTTATGCGCGCATATCAAATTCAAGTTTATAATTCGCAATATTTTTTTCCTATAGAATATCGTTTTCTGAACAATATTGTCAATTAAAATTTTGTCTACAATATTTTCAAGTAACATTAAATAAAACCTATTCCAAAATATAACTTACTTAATTTTTTTTTTAAAGAATTTAGTGTATTCTACAATCAATTAGAATTAATTAAATAATATGTCATTATTCTGCATTAATAATCTCATATTTTACACTGCCCCTCGTAGAATCATTAATAATTCGTTTAACAAATAGCAGTTCCGAAAGTGATTTAGAAATTGATGACTCGCACGAGGATTCGTTTTGCGATATTACAATTTAGTAATTTATAGTAAATGTAATGTAAACGTATTATATATTAGTTTTTTTTAAATAACATTGTATGTATTTTTTTCTTGTTTAAATATAACTATAAAGCATAAACCAGCGTGTTATTGGTGTAATTTGGTTTAAAAATATTTTCCCTAAAATGTTCCTCAATTAAAGAGTCGTTGGGGTTTTCACTGCAACAAAGGGATTTGCAGGTCTGAGCGGTGTAAAGTAATACTTAGAGCCTAAGGCGTTTCAATTGGTCGTCCAGTATATTATAATTAACAATAAATACTTTTAATAGTTTAATTATTCACGCTATACGACACGGAATATTGTGTCCCAAATACGCGATTTCTAAATAAATGGTTTTTTGGGATTTATAAAAGTTTGTTATATTTACTTTTTAAAATTATTTTCATAACATAGATGGTGCTAAAAAAGCTCTAAAAATATCAAAGTTGTGTTTTTTAAATAAGACTTTTTGTATATTATTGCACTTTGGATTTTCCGGTTAAAACAAGTCTGTGTTTTAATAACGTTTGTAAGGCCTAAAGCTTAAGGTTTTTTTTAAATAATTTGAGTTTTGTCAAAATATAACCTAATTTTTATGTTTGAAATGCTTAAGAAGTCTTTAAATAATGTGAAAAAAAATTACAGTAAAGTGTACCAATAGATCTAACTTAATATCCTGATTATAATAAACTTTACATTTTATACAAGGTGTTTAGAATTAGAACACATCAATTGACAAACCTAAGTGACTATAACTTGATTAATTTAAATAGAACGTCATATTTTTTAATTTTCCAGAAAATATACCGTTTAATTACCTATTAATTGGTTTTAGAATGTTCTATAGCTAAATCTCCCTGTTTTTACACTATACACCAAATAATTGCTGCTGCAATATTTAATGTTTTATAAATAAAAATTTTAATAAATTTAGTTTCTTATTTAAAAATATTAGATACTTAGCAAGTATAAGAATTATAATAATTCTTAGAAATTTCGAACGTAATTTAAAATCCAAAAGCAATAATAATTATAATATACCTACGATAAAACAAAAGCAAAATATTTATGACAGATGTTCAAAATGTCAAACTTTTATTTTTAGACACTTACATATTTTTTTAATTACTGCTAACTCTGAGAAACATTTGCAAGGTTGCAGTTTTAAAAATGTTTTCTTTTTATATCGTGTAGTGTTGTCGGTGGCGTATTGTAGACAATTAATATTATACGCTGTTATAAAAAATGTGGTGTAATTAAGTTTGGGGATCTGGGGAGCTAATTGTAAAATTAATTTATTCCAATCCACCTGTTTTATTTATTATTTATCGTTGGTATGTTATTATAATTATTATTGTTACAGTCTGGTAGATTATAAATTATTATTCTGATAATTGGTTATTATCTGATACTTTAAAGCACTATTTAATAGGTAATTAAAAAATACACTTTTTGGTAAATTAAAAAATATGGTGTTTTGATTAAATTAATCAATATAGCCACTTTAATTTCTGAATTAAAAGGTTCTAATTTTCAAACACCTTATATAAAATGTAAAGTTTATTATAATTGAAATATAAAATATGATCTATTGTTACACTTCACTGTAAATTTTGTTTTTCTAATTTAAATACTTCTTAATAATTATTATTAACATCCAAATTAGGTTATATTTTGACGAAATTCAAATTATTTGAAAAATCCTAAAGTTTAGGCTTTATAAATGCTTTTAAAACAGACATTTATTTTAACCAGAGAATAAAAAAATGTAATAATATACAACGCAACCTCCCGTTTAAAGAAAACACAACTTTGATACTTTTAAGGTTTTTGCGACACTCTGTATAATATGAAAGTAATTTTAAAAAGTAATTATAATAGAATTTCATATAACCCAAATGTAAAACTTTTTAAAAGTCATAAGTCACTATTACCTCAAATTTTAAACTTTTAGAGTATTATAAAGCCTATGGAGACCAGTGTATTTTTACCGTAGTTACAGAAATGTACTTGCTGTGCAGTGTTTACTACAGCAAAGTTATGATTTTGTTTAAATGCTGTTACAAAAAATCTATCTTCAACGCTAGCAGTTACTTCAGTCCTATGTATTGAAAGATTTTATATTAAACTTCTTAAATTTAGATAAAGTAGTTTTAAAAAATGTTTAAAAAAATAAGATTAATTATTCACAAAGTAAGTAAATATTACCAAATAATTTTAAAAAATCATCAATTTTACGGTAAAAAATATTATTTGAAAAATATCCACAAAATTAGAACTAGTTACATAAACGACAACTAACGTTCTAAATACAGACTTGCACATTAATTTGTAATTGAAAAAAGGCACTAATTTTGTTATGAATAAAATACAAGCAAGTTATATTAGAAACTAGTTACATACGTTTTAATTTATCAATAACACTTGATTTAATTATACGAAAAGTCATAAAAAATTATGAAAAAATAAGCTTTCTAATATAAGCTCAATGTTGATTAGAAAAGATCAAGCGATTAAATGGCACCATACTGTTGTTTGCAATTTGCTTTAGTAAAATTTAAGATATACTGTTATATGAGAAGGAAAGTTTGCAAAAACTGATTTAAAATAGTTATTAAAACATGAACTTTCAGCATTAAGATTCAATAAAAACTTCTAGAAAATGTTATAAAATAAATAAAAAACGAGTACAGTAATTTTTGTATTAATAAATAAATTTATTAAAAATGAGCATCATAATAGTAGATTACATACCAAGGCGGAAAGTATTCCATTTCTGTCGAGAGAACTATAGTTTACCGAGAGGCATAGCCTCGAGGTGAACTAGTTCTCGAGACAAATGGAACACTTTTGCCATGGTTTGTATACAATTTTATTCACAATCAGCCGTTAAATAAAATAAATAACATAAAACTAATAAAAAATGAATGAAAACCTTCTTCCAAAATATTATCGTTTATTTCGGTAAAATATTAACACATAGTAGGCACTTCACAATTGACATATACGTATTTAATTTATGATTGTCATTTTATCAAATTAGTTAAAACAAAACACACACAAATTACAAGTTTGGAAAGTGTACATTACTGACCGTAAGGTTTCATTACATACTCGTTTTTTTTAACCATGGAAATCGTTCACTTACCAACCTTTAAGAGGTTCGGAAAAGT
Organism: Aquatica leii; assembly: GCA_035610365.1. Taxonomy (NCBI): domain Eukaryota; kingdom Metazoa; phylum Arthropoda; class Insecta; order Coleoptera; family Lampyridae; genus Aquatica; species Aquatica leii. Next base: position 58,387,953 of record CM069432.1, read on the forward strand.
GTACGTTACTAACTGAGTGTGAATAAAACAGTTTATTCACAATCAGTTAGTAAAATGTGTATGTAATGAAACCTCACGGTTAGTGATGTACACTTTCCGAACCTGCAATTTAGTGTGTGTTTTGTTTAATTATTTATTTACACTCAGTTAGTAACGTACAGCTTTTCGAACTTCTTAAAGGTTGGTAAGTGAGCGATTTCTATAGCTAAAAAACGGGTATGTGATGGAACCCCATGGTCAGTAATGTGCACTTTTTGAACCTGTAATTTCTGTGTGTTTTGTTTTAATTAGTATTAGTATATAAACCTTGGCAAAAGTATTCCATTTCTGTCTCAAAAACTAGTTTCTCTCGACAGGAATGGAATACTTTCCGCCTCGGTGTGTAATCTACTATTAAAAATTAAAATATGTATTAATTTAAAAATATTTATAATGTAAAAACTGTAAATTAATATATCTTAGTAAGAAAACAATGTTAAAACACTTTGTTCAAATTACACATATATTATACTATTGTTGCAAAAAAATTGTAACAAAATTAACAACTTTTTATCAACACAGCAAAAGTTTTGTAGAAACAGACATAAAACAAATTTTAAAAAAATTAATACATTTTTATTACGTTTACATGAAGATTTTAGTGTTTTAAGTCACTTTAAAGGTACTGCACTTATAATTTTATATTGTAGATAGAAAATGTACTGACAATATGTACCAAAAACTGCAATAAAAATAGTATTAAAGAACTATCAATTGCTTTTATTAGATTTTTTAAAATGTTAGATAAACCTTCAAGATACGTATAATAAAACATCGTAAACTAAATATCACAAAAACGTCGCATAGTATTAATCAATAGAAAGACTAGTGACGTTTGATGTAAATGGATAAATAACAAGCGATTTTTCTTGTGTAAGTTTACAATAGTTTTTAAGTTAGTTGGAAAAGTTTCCTTTAAGTTTCTCTAAAATAACTTTTGATAGAATTACTTTTAGATTGTCACGGATCCAAAGAAGTCTTATTTTTTAAATTTTATTGCTATACAATTTATAGGTTCTATTTGTAAATATAAACTGTGTATGCATATAAACTTGACAACACCAAATTGTAATAAATTGTGTGTATCTTGCGCTTATAAGTATTTTGAATTAAAAATTTAAAATTATAATTATTTATGTATTTCATTGTATGTTTGTTTCTTAAATAGGTAATAAAACCATATAATTAAATGAGGTTTAAAAGATTGAATATACAAAAAAAGTTTATGTATTCTTTAAAGCAAAGTAATTAAATGTCAAATTTTAACACACCGATTGTTGTAGAAGATTGTTTAATTAGAGTTAATAATGATTTAGACATGTTCAAAACAACTTAAAAATTGTACTGTCAAAAAAACATTGTTTTTATTAAAAATACAATAATAACAGTCATTACTGTTTAGGCAAGTTTTAGTTTTAAAAATGTCAAATATTTGTTGTCGAGTAATCCATTTATTTTGTGTAATGTGTATAATGATCTATGGCAGGATTTCCTGAACGTTACAACGTTACTGCGCATTAATCTTTAGAATTTATACAGAACAACTGAAACTGACCCTGATACACTATTAATACTTTAAGTTTGTTATACTGCTGCTTTAATGCACGCTATAAATGAAAATGAAATGCATATTTATTGCATGCTTACAATAATTAAATAGATTCAATGTATAATGGTAAACTATAAAATAAAATAAGAATAAAATCTTTAATAAGAAAGTACAATTTTTATAAAAATTGTCATTGTAATTCATTTTTATATTATTACAATTTAAAACAAGTAATTTTAATTTAACACAACTGTTTTTAATTTGTTTTAAAAAAATCAAATCAAATGTAGATTATTCATTAATTGTCGTGTAAAAATAAATAATACTTTTTAAATGCAATGTTTTAATAATATCGTTGTCACTTTATTTTGATATCGACGTATAAATATACAGGGTTACCATTTTTAGAGGCTTTATTAGTATATCGGTAAAAGATAGAAAGTCGGTTACGTGGACAAAGTGGTGTAATTTCATATCCTCCTTACTATTCTATTGGTAAAATAAATAAATTTCTGTTTATTTGTCTTTTACTTAAAAAAAAACAAACAAACTGAAAACTGCTATTTTCGAAAGTTGTAACTTCTTTATTTTCAATGTAGTACCTGTGCATTTGTTCTACTCAATAAATAAAATAGTCAAACCTTTTATTTATTTTATTTTTACGGCAATTTGAATTGCATTTCATTTATTTTTCAGTCATAAGCAGACAAATTTATTAAAAAAATATGTTTTTTTTTTGATACATTAGAGCATTATAACAAAAAAAAACACAATTTCAAATGCGTAAAAATTTAGTATAGTGGCCACAAGAAAAAATAAAGTTTATGCGATTTTTTAAAAAACTAAAAAAAATAGTTCTAAACATTTTAAAGTAAATAGCATCTATAAAAATATATTAAAAAGTATTATGTGATAAATTTAGAAATAAAGAAGTTACAACAAGTTTTCAAAAATCGCAGTTTTCCATGTTTTTTCTAAATAAAAAACAAATAAACAAAAATTTGTTTATTTTGCTAATGAAAAGTTAGCCTTTAAAAATGGTCACTATTGTAGCGAATAAAAAATCGCAACAAAACAAACAAATTGAATTTACAAATCGTAATTCAAATAATACACCGGACTAGCTCATATTTTATATATATATATATATATATATATATATATATATATATATAGACATATAAACCGGTTGCTGTTGAGCCCGTAGAATATATAAACGTTACGCTCTGTAGCCCGAAGAAACGCTATTAAGCCCGGTTTCGGGCTCATCTACGTATCCATGTGTGTATAATCAAAATACGATTATATAAGCATCAAAACGTGTAAATCCAAAAATTTGGCCGGGCTTCATATTGTACCGTTTATATCTTCATTATATATAAAATAGTTCAGAGTTAGTCGCTGCAGAGGTCGCTTTTATATACAAACTGTCTACAGACACGGACGGTACGTTGTGTAGCCCAACATGCGACAACGTTGGACGGGCTTAATAACAAGCAGTAAACGTATACTCTAAGTGTATTTTACTTTAGTATGAATTTTATGCACTTTTTGAGTATCATCACGTTTTAATAATTTTTCACAATAACAATACAAACGGTTTTAGTCAAAAATCGGAAGTTGATTTTTAAAAACGTTTGCAATTTCTACGTGATGCTTGTACGTACTTATATAGAATGTGGTACTTTTATAACTATTAAATTAAATTTAAAAAAAGTATTGAAAAAATTATTTGAAAACCTCTAAAGAGATTTGGATCAAAAGTACAATATAGGTAGCTAAGAAACTTTAAAGTTATAAGAATAATTTGTTGGTTCATTCATGATGTGATACCTATAAAATAATTTGAAACATAAATACATACATTTAATAAAAACCATATAACGAAAAAGGTATGTCTTAGGATATGATATTAGCATTTCTCATATATTTTTTTTTCTTTTACTAAAAATCTTTAAAAACAATGTAGGAATCTTGTTTTGTAGTGTAAAAATTCTTAGAAGCATGGAAATTTTTTAGTAGTCTGAAAGAGTTTTGTAAAATCAATTGGAAAATATTACTTCTCGTGAAATAATTATGGAAAGTTATGATAATTTTGCAGATAACACTGTACAATTCAAAAAAATTAAATTTGGTTTTACCAACACAAAGCTTTTACAAGCAAAATTGAAAAAAAAGAATTGTCCTAGCAGAAAGAGAAACCAAACTTACAGTCATAAATTTTAAAATCGACACAGAGTTTTTAAGTAATTATGATGACAATTTACTTAAAAGTTAGAAAAATAATAATTAAGACAAACAGTTAATCCACTTCTTACAAGAAATAAGATATTTTTTTAAAGTTTGAGTTATTTCATATGAAATCGTCTAAAAGTAAAAGATGACTTATTTTAGAGTCCTAAAAAAGAAATCTACGCACATTTAGTTTTGATGAACACCCGTTTTCACCTGATCGAATTGAAAAACATAATTTTTATGCTTTTTTTGAGTGCACAACGAAAATTTATTCAATACCGATCAACAATAACGCGCTGCTAAAAATACGTTTTTTAACTTAATTTCAGTGATTTTTAACTGACTCTAGTGTCTATGTCGTTTAATGTAAGCACCTAATGTTATTCAGAAATTAAGTTTACATATCCTAAAAAGAATAAACCCAACAACTGATAAAAAAAAACACTTTTTGTACAAAAAAATGCTTGAAATTCGATGAAATCGCGTTTTTCAGGCTACATTGGTCGTCTTGTTGTTGTCACATTCTTAGTGTCGATACACTTTTTTTAAAGCAAATATCTAAGTAATTTTATTAGGTTAAAAATATTATTTGCAATTGGTTACTTTTTTGTGTAGTTTTATCTATTTTGTTTGTATCTTATAGTATAGCAAGTAGGTTGAATGTTTTTTAAACGTGATATTATGTTTTTATTTTCATTGAAATTGTGTGTATTGTAAGTGAGATTTATTACGTAAATATAACATATGATGGAATATTGAATTTTTTGAAACAAAACATTATATTTTCTTAGAAGGTTTAGCTTATTGGCTTAACGATATTGACAGCATCACAATTATAGAAAACTGAATACCTTTACGGTATCAACTAGCTGTAACCGTGAGAAACCTAAACTATATTAAATTATTGTACCTTTTTATGTTATTATCTTATTAATACATGTGTTACAGCAGCTTGAACATTCACACTCGATACAAAAAAGAATTTCGTTAGAGCAGAAATCCAAAATTGTTTCTGGAGTTACTATATGATGATCTGCAGTTCGTTCTAAGCTTTTTTTAATAGTTTGTGACGGTCCGATTAATGATAAATCTGTTACTTTAATCGGCATTTAACGTCCACATTAAGGAACAAATCAATTGAGTGAAAATGTTTCAGACTACTTATTAGAATTCTTCAATTTCGTTATTTGAAACAGAGTATTCTATTTACTATCACATACATATTTTAATTTCAACTAAAATTTCATGATAATGTTGTATGACATACTGTATGCCCAAAACTAACTAACTATTTCCTATTTATTAAAAAAACTTTGTGTGCGTAAATAAGAATATGTAGGTACAAACATGTAAACAGGTTGTTGTTGAGCCCGTAAAACATATAAACGCTACGTTCTCAAGCCCGAAGAACCGTTATATATCCCAGTTTTAGGCGCATCTCTGTATATATGCGTATGTCATCAAAATACAATTGTAGAATCATTATTTTTTTTATTATGCGGTATATTCTAAGTTTGATTTAAAAATTAATTTGTGCTTGTCAAATGACGACAAATAACACACTCTACGTTAGTGGTGGTACTTGCGGCAACGGTTAAATTTAACATTTCTTTAAAAATGTTGCCAAAAACAGAGTTACATGCGGAATTTTAAAGAAAATTATTTAATTTGCTGCCGTTTTGAGTAGTTTTTTTTTCAGATAAGAATTTGCTAATACACAGAAGTTATAGCTTACAATTTTGAATTATATTTACAAATAAAACAAACTTTGCACCAATCATAAAAAGAGTTTAATGCTTGAATACAGTTTTTATTTTAAATCTGCAGAAAGTTTATTTGTTACGTCAATATTAATCAAGTTAAATTTAAAAAAAAAATTATTAGATCGGAAGATGTTTAAGATTATCTGCAAAGACTAAACGCAAATGTTAAAATTTCAAATCATTCGAATTTCGCTTAATAACTACGTTTATAGCGTGTATAATATTGGCAACACAGTCGGGGTTAACAGCGCGCTAATAACGTCGTGTAGAAAGGCGTTACCGCCCGGGCTCATCGGGCACCTGTTTACATATCGGGCTCAATTGCGTGCAGTTTATACCTATATATATATATATACATAAAAATTGTCATCGTGGCACCATAATTGGGTATTCATTGTTATTGTGGCACCCAAAAATACAAAGAGGCACCCAAGTTTGGGAGCCACAGTACTTATACATTAAAAATTTTTCTAGAGCTTATCAACACTTTTTAAGCTCGTACGCAAAAAATTGCTTGGGAGCCATTTTGTCAATTGGTGGTCAGATTTATACAGTTTGGTTCATTCATAATAAGACAGAGGGCGTTGTGCGATATACAGGTGTATATAATTTTGACGTATTGACTATATGGCACCCCGATAATTGTTGTAGATTGTGGCACCATTTTTAGCGGCAACATTGTTAAACAGTGCGATATCGTAACAAAATAAATGTACTAAAATATAACTTGCGTAACTCATTTTGATTTAATAAAAACTTGATAATGCTTTTTGATATCAGTTATGTTTTTGTTTAATTATTTAACTATTTGATATTTATTAACAAAATAATCAATTAAAATATTTTAGATAGTTTTTATACTGTATGTATCAAAATTATTTCTAAATTTAAAAAATATAATTTTACAAAGATTAATTAATATTAAACGTTCAATATTTGATTTAATTAGTTTTTCATAAGCAATAATTTATGCTTATTTTAGCGTAGGAACTTTAACTTGTATATTATTTTCTATTTTAAGTTTCTTGTATTTGAAAATTGATTTTTGTAAATAAAATATATTAGAACAAAAACTTATTAAACAAAAAATAAACAATTTTTTGTTGTTTAAAGTATTATAAAGCGTTAAGAAGAGTATTTTTTAAGTAAGTTTAAAGTAGTAAGTAAATGTTTTACTAGTCATTTTGTTAGCTATGTTAACGAAACTGTCGAATCAAACAAATTATTTCTTTTATATTTCGTGTTTTCTTTATAATTGGGCGGCTGTCTTTTGTTAATTTTAAATGTATTTTCCTATGAATATTTTTGTAAAAGAAGGTTGCGCAAGCAAAGGACGCGCAACCGTAGCTAATGTTACCAAATGGAGGTTTGCTACCCTAACACATGTCATAAGAGGGATTTCGATTCATGTTCTCATGTTATCCACATGTATATATGTAGTGTTAAATATATAACTTTACAAAATTATCAATCGTGTTACAATTATTTACAAACTGCATAGAAAAGTTAACGAACCAGCGATTACAACTTAACAAGCTATTTTATGAAATTTTTACTGCACTTAAAAACAACCCTAAATTATAGTACTATCATTTCCATATTTTATAGTTTTTATTTTTTTTTCCAATATTTTTTATTAGTTGTTGATAAACTGAAATGTACGACGTTTGCTTTCAAAAACTTTAAATTGTGATTCATCCGTTCAAACAACTGTTTTTTTTTGCTTCTAATTTGTATTTTCTGCAAGATTGATTCTAATTGAGTTTTTTTCTGTTTCTGCAGCATACATAAACGCGCGTCGTTTATTACTTACTTTCTATAACTTAAACTGTTGTTACGGTAACTGTAGTGCTGTTGCATATGATTAAATAAATTAAAAAATAAATAAAAGATCGTAATATTTAGTACTATAAAAAATTGTCTTTTGAAATTGTGTCATCTCATTAAATTTATTTTGAGGTTTAATAATTTTCACTTAGTTTATAGTCGAAATTGTTTAGTTTTTTTCTCTGTTCTTTTCATCTTAAACACACGTGGCTAGCCAAATCCATAACAATGTCCCTAGAACTAGACACTAGCTTAAGTACTTCCAGGTTTTAGAATTCCAGTTCTTTCTTGAAACATCCACTTTTTAATCTTGTTTGCTAATTGTTTCACTGTTATAATATTTTTTAGTTGCATGGATATCTGATTAAAGATGCCAGGTTCTATAAGTTGTATTGATTTCTGACCCATTTTGTTATTTGGTTTTTGTTATACGGTTTTCCTTTGCTTTATCATGATTGTGATTTATCTTGTTTGTTGTTTTTTGTTATTAAATTGGTATATAAGTGTTGTAAACAAAAATGTTATTTTAGAAGATTTTTGAAATTTAACATTTTTTCTTCAATGTAAAAATAACTTTAAATTTAACAATCAAAATTATATTTTTATTATAAAATGATACTACCATATTCCAATATACCTAACCAAATGTATATTATTTACAGTTATATTTGACTTTTCTTGAGCATTCTATAGATTTTCAATGTAAATGAACAAAGATTTTTTATTAAATACTAAAATAGAAAACATCAGAAACAAGTTGTAGAATTTTAGAAATTGACAGCCGCATCCAAAAAGTAGTTATTTCTTTAAAGTTGCTAGACGTAAACATTGTCCACAAAGAAAATTTGCTACATTATTGATAAATGTAAATACAAATTTAATATTAAAAAAATGTTTTTTTAGTTTTGTATTTTTAAACTTTCTGACTTTTACCTTTACTTTTTTCAGTATTTACCTTGATCCTTTCTGGTAATTTTGTACGTACAAAACATTAGAAAACAAAACGAACACTACATCTTACGTTTCTTATGACAAAGAATTGATGAACATTTATATTAAACCTACAATTTTAAAATTATAATTATTTTAATAAAGTACTTAGCAAGATACCCACTGATGAGTATTAAAATCAATACACCATAATCTGCCTTTCTAAAAAGTATTAACCGAAAATTACACTTTTAAGAAACTCAAAACACAGGATTATTTATTAACAGATCAAAAGCTTTACTACTAAATTTCGTAATTAATTATATTCATGCTTTTGTATTTTTAATTTTTTTTTTAAGATTTGACGTGAAACTTGACATTAACAGATAAATCCCTAGTTCCAGCAAACCCTAACTCACAAACTAGTGCCCTAACTCAAGAATTTAAATATGGAAAATAGGCCGAGCCACCCCTAATTTGAAGCGTCTTTCAAGTTTCTATGCGACAGTAAAAAGAAACGAAAATTTACGCAACGGAAAAATTTCGTCGACGCAATATTGAAGAATGCCGCTAAATTACGCCATAGATCTTCCAAAATGTAAGGAAACGTTTAGAGCAGAATTTGTATTATTGCATGGAAGTTGGTTGCGCACAATTTGAGCATTTGTTGAACTAATAAAAATTTCTTCTGACGTTGAATTTTAATGTTTCAAATTTTTCTACACTTTTAAAATTTTTATAAACTTAAAAAAATCATGCACACACGTAGAGAATCAAGAGACCAATAAAATCAGGGTTACTCGACCACCTTACTATAATTTTTGTTTTTGTTGGGGGTTATTGGGGCTAGAAGGTTGACTTGACAAAATCAAATTTGACGCCAAAATGTGTCGTTCAAAAAGTCAAAAGTGGCGTGTTTTAGGATTTTTTCTAAACAACACCCCCACCTTATGTAATCTAGAGGGTTGTTTTTTATGGGGACAAAAAAAATAATAAAACTACTTTTGGCCTTGCTGTCGTATAGACAATTAAAAGAGCTTTTAAATGACAGGTCGTTTGAGGCCCTTCTTTTGAATTAGGGGTTGCTAGATCTAGAGGGATGGTATGTCAATTTCAAGTTTGATATTTAAAGTTGTCTCCTAAAAATCAAGAATCGACCTGTCTGAGTGTTTTTTAATAACTTAGTTTCCCCACCTTAGTTAATCTAGAGGGTTGTTTTTAATAGAGACGAAAAAACATTGGAAAAAACTATTTTCAGCTATGCTGTTGCATAGAGAATTAAAAGACGCTTTAAATGAGGGGTCATTCGACCTCCTTCCCCTATTCAAATTCTTGAGTTAAGGGTTGCTGGAGCTAGGGGGTTGATGTGTCAATGTCAAGTTTGAAATTTAAAGTTGTCTTCTAAAAATCAAGAATTGATCTGCCCGAGCGTTTTTTTAAGAACCTAGTCTCTCCACCTTAGTTAATCTAAAGGGTTGTTTTTAAAGAAGACGAAAAAGAATTGGATAAATCTATTTTTGGCCATGCTGTCGCATAGAGAATTTAAAGACGCTTTAAATGAAAAGTCATTCGAGTTCCTTTCCTTATTTAAATTTTTGAGTTAGGGGTTGTTGGAGCTACGGGGTTGATGTGTCAATGTCAAGTTTAATATCTCAAGTTATTTACTAAAAATCAAGAATCGACCTGTCAAAGCGTTTGTTAAAAAACTAGACTCCCCCACTTTACTTAATCTAGAGGGTTGTTTTTTATAGGAACACAAAAAAATTCAATAAAACCACTTTCTGCCATGCTGTCCTCATAGAAAATTGCAAGTGGTTTTAAATGAAGGTTCGATCAACCTCCTTCCCTTATTTAAATTCTTAAGTTAGGGGTTGCTGGGTTCAGAGGGTTGATGTGTCAATGTCAAGTTTGACAATTAAAGTTGTGTCCCAAAAGTGTCCTAAAGCAGGGATGTTTTTTTTTTCAAAAGCTTACTCCATATAAGCAGCATTATAGAAGTGAAATATCATATACATACAGTTTAATTAAAAACGAAATATTTACTAACTGGCACCTTTACTATTTAATTTATATGACAACAATGTTGGGTGTCATTTACTATTTTAAACATGTATTTATATACAAATGAGTGCCATTTGCATCATACACATCGATATGCCACAATGACATATATTATCAAAGAATTTAGCATGGTTTAGCATGGTGGGTGCCACATAATTCAACACTTACGTATATATATATATATATATATATATATATATATATATATATATATATATATAATTTATTTGTATAAAAAAACAAACGTATAAAAAATAGAACAATAATAATAAGACAATTAATTACAAATTTATAAATAGAGTCAAAGGAATGCTATCGTAATTAAAAACTTTCATATTTTAATTTGAAAATTACTTAACCTAATTCTAGACACTGCAATGTATTTATAAATAAATTAGAAGAAATATTGAAACCGAAACATACATTAAACATAAACAATACAATAAAACCTAATTAAAAACTTAATTAATCTAAAAAAACGTATTTACAAAGTTAAACGTACTGAAGATCAAGTACATAAAGTATTAAATTTACTTTTTCTCAGCTCGAGTTGCGCGATTAAACTTTGTAATTTTCTGTAATTTACTCTGATTGAACTCTTATTCGTAATTACAAGCTTTTTTATATTAACAATTGCACATTTAGATGACAGAAAAATTAATACATAACAATTTTAAGTTCAATAAGTGGCTAGCAGCTACACCTGAACGAAAACGCCACAAACGCATGTGCAAAGCGCAAATGCATTACGTAGAAAGATTTGCATATACAGTAAATAAAAAATAAATCAGTAGTATTTAATTAAAACTTTGTGCACGTTACACCCTGTGTATTAAGTATGAAACTCTAAAAATGGCACTCTTATTATATGTTTGTATTCTGTAAAGTATTCTTAAAATATTTACATAAAAACTTTTGTACCAGTATTGTAATACTTATAGCCTACAAACTAATTTCTATACAATTTCTTATACTAACAGTTGATAGATTAATAAAAAACGTAAGACAGAAATCAATAAACTTAAAGAAGCAAACTACTATCTAACAAAGAACCATTACAGAGCTAAGTAATCTACTTGTAAACCAAACCAGATTTTAAACTCCATTAAAGTAACTTTATAGTCTTAGTATATAAAGAAGAAACATTGTCGCGGTTGGTTGAACGCGATACTGATGGGGGGTCTGTCGAAAAAAAGCATGTTTTCGATAAACAAGTAACCACCGGATAGTTTAAAACCGAAGTCACGATTAAAGTTATGATAATTTCTATGCTTTCTGAAAATTTCCTATTAACACAGTTTCAATTTATTCAATGCAGTGGTGTTGTTGTAGCAAGCGTTTTAAGTGCACGAATTGTATTTCTTCTTTTCGAATGGGCGAGTGCTGCATTTTTGTTGCATTTTATTATGTTTAGGTTTTTTGATGCAGCAGATTAAATTGTATAGAAGGGTCAACGTTTATAAGTGCCCAAGAATTTATAATTTGTTATGTTTATAAATAATGGTTCGTAAAAATTTACTGTACTAAAAATTGTACAATATGCCCCACAGGTGTTAAAGACACATTTTTTTGTTTATGGAGATCCGATTCCCCTGTTATTCTTTTATGCTCGTAGAACATTTTAAACGCTTCAAGAAGCCTGGGCAGCGGTTATTAAGCTTAATTCGCTGTCTACAGAAAATGTGCAGTTGATAGCAATTTGTCCTAGCCCAGATCAGGAGACGGACAGTGATTACTTTGACCGAAACGACCTTCTAAAGGACAACGTCCAAAACATTTCCGGAACGGTAGAAGCCGAAGTAGCTGATACGGGCGATGCTATTTAAGAAGTTCAAGTGGAGATGAAAAAAGTAGCTTTTAAGGGGTCAAGTGGTTAAGTGGTTTAACTGTTCAAAAACAATGTTAAAAAACTTAAAATTTTTGAGTCACTTTGTTATGCCAATCAAAAAAACTCTGAAGGCATTTCTAGGTATACTTTTCACCGGATATCACACCCTTCCGCGACGATTTTACTGGTCAACAGATAAAAACCTTGTAGTATCTTGTGTTTTAAAGATCATGTCACAAAACAGATTTCTGGAAATCAAACGTTTTCTACATTTTAACGATAATTCAAACGCCTCAACTTCGAAGAATAAAATGTTCAAACTTTGACTTTTTATGAACTAATCATTCATTCAATTTAGAATTCCTTATCAAGCTTTGTCTATTGACGAATCTATGGTAACATATTTCAGCTGTCACTCTTGTCAGCAGTTCATTTGCGCAAAACCGATTAGATTCGGATATAAAAATCGGATGTTGTGTAGTGCAGGTAGGTACTGCTACAAATCTGACACATACAGTGGCTAGAACGCGCTGAGTAATGGAGATCACCCATTGGGTACACGTGTTGTTCTCAACCTTGTAAAAGAAAATTCAGGAGAGCACCGCGTATTGATTTATTGGCTCAACTAAAACTACTTGGCTTTCGAACAACTTGGACAGTTCGCGAAAACAGCACTAATTGATGTCTATTGGTTTCCAAAAAAAAATGATAAAGAAAGAACGTGGTGCTACGGATTCGCGTTTTGATATAGCAAACGTGATACTGTGAATGTCTTGTAGGGACAATAGTGTTGTTTGCGCAATAACAAACTTTGACACTATCCAACCTACAAAACCTGTGTGTCGGTGTTCAGCATAAGCCAAAAGAAAAATATCAAATACAAGACCAAGATTGCTTGGTAACTATAACTATGGCATGGGCAGGGTTGATCGTTTTTAAACCTTTTAGCAAAAAAATTACGTTATCTGTTTGTTTATGTGTTATAAATCATAATTGCAAATTAGCTCAAAATAATTTTGTTAAACTAATGACTAATTGTATACGGACCACGTTCCAGAAGATGATTATAACTTGGGCGACTTATATCCCTTGACGCTTTACGATATAATCTGTCGCTTAAATTATAATCATATTCTTCTCAATCTTGGTATATAATATACTTTTTTTTCTTATTAAAACTATTAAAAAAAATTCAAATAATCAGTTGCCAAATGCCTTTGTTTTTTAATTTTACAAATCAAATTCATGGAAACAGGTTGTCAGAATCATCAATGCAATAATCCAAAATTTCAAAAAAATTTCAAATTGTTAGAATACTAACATTATTGCAATACGACACCATATTCTGCGATAGATTATGCTCACAGAATAGTATATTAAAACACAAGTTACAGAATGAACGCGCTTCAATCATGAGACTGGGGTGTATACACGAGCCGCGCAGCGGCGAGTTTATGAAGCGGTCGAGTGATTGAAATGTATTCTATGACGTGTGGTTTATACTATTTTCTCTATTTCGATACAATATTAAATATTTTTCGTATAATTTTAATTTTAAAACAACATTGGAAAATTTTATTATTTTATTGAATTGGCAACACTTACACTTTGACATATTGGATTTTATGTGTAAAACCTCATAGACAATTATCTGTTTATACCTTTATAAGTAAATAACTTTGAATAAAATAGGACATTTTTATTTTATCTTGGCATCCAAATTTGAATTTCAATTGTTAAGGTTCAATAGTTTTGATTTCTTTTTCATGTAACGTCAACTTAAGATGCAGAAATACCAACTTTGAAAAAACTAACATTACGAAAAACCGTGTAAGAATTTGTCTCTTCTTACACAGATTTTCTCGATTGCTTCATAAATTCGCCGCTGCGCGGTTCGTGTATGAAACCCGGTCTCGTGATTGAAACGCGTTCATTCTGTAACTTGTGTTTTAAGATACTATTCTACAAACAATAAATATTTACTTATTCTTACTTTTTCATATTTATTTAGTTTTTCTAACTTAACTTATGTTGTTTTAAGTAAATCAAGGGAAATCCACTGTGTAGTTGATTTGTAATCAGTTGACAACGTCGTTAATTTGCTTTGTAAAACCAAAATAAAATTTGACAACTTGCTACATCTTAATCACAAATCACGTTTAAAAACGTTATTTAACGTTTAATTTAGGTTAAAAACATATAAACGAAAAACGTTATGTAATGAAGAATGAGTACGATTATAAGCGACTTTCGACTTGGTCCTAATCTCTCCTTGCGAGCCAAAACAAAAAGTATAACTTAGCATTTGCCGTATTGTTGTTTGTAAACCTAAGCAAACTGACGTTTCGCAAGACATTGCAGCTTGCATCTTTAGAGTGGTAAATGTCACTAAAACAAAAAGTGTACGTGCCAGTATTTATATTATTAGGGATTAGCGTAATTAACAAAACTTAACTTTTCGTTACCGCTTGATTGATTTCGTTATTACACGAAGTAAGAGTATGTGTCTTTTCTAAGAAGGATTATCTTTGCTTTAGAGAACTTGATACTGGTAGCCAAGATTTGTTAAGTTTTATACCATCTACCCGGTTCATATGATATGGATGTTTTTCTATTTCCACAGCTTTGCGAATTAGTCTGGGAAAGTAGAAAGGAGTTCTAGCCAACATTTTAGTTTGGTAAAAGTTTAGTGTGTGCTTGGTTCCACACGTGTTCTGTCACTGTTTATTTTGTAACTTTGTGGTGTTTGCAGTCAGCCATATGTTCTTTTACTCTAATTTCAATAGAGCGTCCCGTCTGTCCTATACAACTTGATCCACAAAAACAAGAAATTTTGAAAGCTCAGGCTTGTTTTAAAGCCTCTTGTTTGTCTTTAGCAGATGTAAACCAATTGTTCAGGGTATCCTTAGTCGTGCATACAAATCTTATAAAATACTTGAAAACTAGATATATACTATAACTAGTTATGTTTTTTTTAAATATTTAACAAAATACTAAACGCTTTTTAATTTGTTTTTGTATTAATAAATGTATCGAGTTTAAATAAAATATCATTTTCTGCAAATGTGGTTGATAATCAACAACTGTAAAATACGTTAGATAAGAAAACGTAGTAATTGAATCAATAAGCGTAAGACTATGTCATAAGTTTAACTTCTGATTTGTTTTATGTTTTTTTAAATGAAAACCAATAATCAAACATTATTTCTTTTATTTAACTTTATATGTTTTGTTTATTATAAATATAATTATACAGATAGATAAAAAACAAATAAAATTAAATCTGTAAACTAATATAAAAATAATGAAGTTTAAAAGTGAAGAGAAGAAAAACATTAAGCCGACATATTTAAGCTCTAAGAACTTTATAATGTTTAGACATCTTTACAAACAACATTTTATGCACTTAGTTGTTTTGAAACGTTTGCGTTAAGGAATCGTTATGGTACAGTACAAAATGTGTTTTCTGTGTGTTGTTTAGTTAGTTTAATGTTTACATTTTTCCCGAAATGAAATTGTTTCGGTTTATACAATAGAATTAAGAAATAAACATTTTTTAATTAGTAAATGTTTAAAAGTGCAAACGTTTATTTAATTAATAAAATTTATTTTGAAGATCAAATGCTCTACTTTATTCAATTTTGGTTACTTGAAAACACTACACTCCATAACAATAATTAAGAGTAACTTGGTTCTTATTAAATTAAAAACATTCATCTGAGAGAAGTATCACTAAAATAATAAAGTATATGTAGTAAAACCAATTATTTTTTAAGATTTTAGTTTAAAATCCAATTCATTGATTAATAAAATAAATTTACCAGGACAAAAACGTCAAATATAAGATTGATGTTTCCTAAACGGTAGTTTTTAAATAAGTATTATTTTGTAACATTATCTATCAACGTTGTTTAAGAGATTAATCCAAATTTTAATAAAAACGCTAGTAGACAAGAGAAAATTTTATTTTCAAACTCAAGGGTTTTTTGTCGATTTCTTTGTCGATTTGCTGAATTTATTCCGGTTATTTTGCATTTAATAAACTAGAAAAACATTTCAAAAATTTTTAATATTAAAAATAGTGTTCCAATTCTACAACTCTGTTGTCTTTAATTTACATTTTTTGTTAGATAACTCGCATTATTAAGGTAATATTTGTTTGAGAAAATGATGACATATTTATATTAACATATATTAAAAACGTGTCTTAAAATATAAACAAATTTACTAATACAGGTGCAATACTACTAACAAAAAAATACAAGTTACAACAAATTTTAAAATTTTTGTTAAGTTACTAACAATAAATAAAAATTTTGTTTAAGTTTATTACTATTTTATTAATAATTGTTTTAAAACAGATATTCAATTATTAAAAAAAAAATAGTTTAAAAGATTGCCATTTGTTTTAAAAATAACACAAAACTCAGTTATTAGTATAAAAACAAACTATTATTTTAATGTATTTATTTGGTTTGGTTTTTGTCGAAATTGGAACGTGGTTTTATTTTAAAAATTCTAAAACTTTTGTTATTTGAATATTATTAAGTCTAAACTAAATAAACCCACAAACAACGTTTTATATCAATACCATAAAGCTTTTATTCTTTTTAATAAATGCCGCTAAAATGATTAGCACAAAAAACTGCAGATCACACTAGACATGTTTAACTATAAAAATAAACTCTTAAGCTTTATTGACCTACAATGTTCAGCTTTTTAATGTTATTATAATTGTGTGTGCAGTATACAAGGTGTCCTAAGTTGTATAATGTGTTTATTTATATTCTAGTAAAAAACATTCAAAATTCCGAACAGTTTGAACTTACAACTTGTGGAATTATGGTCTGTTCTACATTTCATACAGTATTAAGGTCTATATCAATATGCATTTATTTGGTTATAATTATAGTAAACAATATTCGATGAAAAATTTTGTCATTGTTAATTACTAATTGTGAGCTGGTAACAAATTCTCTTTGAGATTTATGAATAAATACCGATTTTAAGGTAAGCAAAAATTATTACTTCTTGACAGCGGTTGGCTTACTTATTGTAAATGGGTGGAAAGTAAAAGTTGCATTAGAACACCCTGTGTGTAGTTTAGGTTCCGATTATTAGTTTGTTTGTAGAAGATAGCTGAGTCATTAAAAACTGGTATTGTTTTTATAATTATTTGGGTCGAAGTTCAAAACACTAATAATTTGTTTATGCTGCAATTGTTTTTATCACTGCAACTGATTTGAGTTGTGTACTTTGTGACTGCTTTCTCTTCTTGTCGAAGTAAGTGTTGATCGAGATGTGGTATTAGATGATAATCCTATTGTCAAGGGTTCTGAATCAGTAAGATTTATAAGTGTTCTCAATTCCATCATCCTCAAAAGCTCGAGAGCTATTAGCAACAAAATTTATTTTCGTAATATTTGTTTTTTGTTCTCGATATGGCAATTTTTTTTAAGAATGACATTTTCTTTTCAAATTTATATGGTTTGAGTTTATTAGCAGCATCCCCACCTTTGTTTTTTTGAAATTTCAATGTTTTTTTATAGTTATTACTCAACCTTGTTCTTTTTTTGAATTCGTATACTACAAATTAAAAAAAAATGCATTACATTTTCACATCTGTTAATTAATAGTTAATCGAGTATTTGTTTTAGGTTTTTAGCAACTGGGGATTCGTTTTAAACAATATTGTTCAGTTACAGTGTGGGCCACCCTATTGTAAGAGAAATTGTCCATTTAACTTGTATTTTGACTTAGAAAAAACTACAACCAACTAAAATACCCACTCCAACAGATAATATTTAGAGAACAATCGAAAAAATTTTTTATAAAAAATGGAATTTTTTAAACTGTGTGGGTGTTCTCGATGGTAAACATGTGGTAACTAAAACGCCACCTAACAGCGAATCTTTATACTTTGATCATAGAAAGACCTTTAACACAGTAGATAGAAGATATAAATTATACTATAATAATAGCTGACGTTTAAAACATATTTTAAAATTTTATCTTTAGTCGTTATAGTAAAAAAAAATATAATAAAATCAATTAAAGATAAAATTTTAAAACTAAGTAGCCCTGAATATCACAATAAAAATTTAGAAAATCTCTAGGCCATATTGATAAAGAACAACTATCCAAAATACATAATAAAAAAGATACTACAAAACAATAAGGACCAAAACAATATAACATTAACACACGCTGTATGTACAAATGATACCAATGGTACACAGTATACGAAACTAATAAACGTTCCTGAACTCAGCCACAAAATTATAAACATCCTAAAACATGATGAAATAAAAATAGCATTTTACAATAAAAATACTATATATAACGGTTTTTACACACGACTTAAAGACAAGACTCCAACACTAGAAAAATCTAGTGCACAAAATAGATTGTAATAATTGCGACAAATATTACATAGGACAAACCAAACAAAAATTAAAAAATAGGTTAAAAAATCAGAAATATGAATGTCCGAAAAACATTAACAATACAGACCTGTCAGCTTATCATAAATTGAAGTCACATAGTTTTGATTTTAGTAATCCTGTGATATTAGATGTAGAAAGTAGTCTTAGTAAAAGACTAATTTGAGAAATGGGATGGATCAATAGACTCTACAATAATGTAAACTTTAAAACTGATTCACAAAATCCTAAAATTATATATAAGTATCTCAAAAACAAAATAAAATATCAACATGATCCTACTTAAACATCCATCCATTAAACAAAAATCTTAAGATGCTAGTAACTTTATGTCAAGTTATTTATTTAAATTAATATTGAATGCGAATATTTATTAAAAAAACATATTTCACTATCGCAAACAAAAGTAGGTATCATATCTATGTATTTATTCGTTTGTAACACATTTATGTACGTTCGTATTAAATTAAAATTAAAAGAAAATTGTATACTAAAATGTCTATTTAATTACATGCATAGAAACTGTATAAGTGTTATAAAATTAAATATAATAGGGTAAGTTATATATATATTCTATATTGTAAAAGATGTATAAATTAATTGTGCAATTATATAATTACTGATGTGGTTTTTTTTAATAAAGATTTGGCCTGATGAAGTGGTCACATTAAGACCACGAAACGTTGCCGTAACCAAAACAAGACGGTTGTTTAATTACAATAGCAAGTACACCTAATTTGAAAGCTCTACTAAGAGAAGGAGCAGATAATTTTTCTATATATTCTTTTGACTTGTTTATATACGGAGCATCTTATTTAAATTATCTTAAGATGTTCACACGATAATTCTCGAAGCAAACGTCCTAGTAATTTAAAATTTGGTATGGTGCTGGTTTTTCATATTCTCTCGGTTTTATTAAAAGATGGGCCTGATAAAGAAACCGGAAGTGGGTGTATCCGCCATTTTTAACAGTTTATATAATTTTGTGCATATGTAAATTATTCAAATTATTTTTACAGTTTCTTATAGAGATAATTCTTCCCAACAATTTATTTAAATAACAATTTTTTCTAACATTAACAGTTTATAAGATATTTAATTTATAATTTAAAATGAATTCACAAATAGAATTTAGGTTCGAATCCTCCCTGCGACGATTTTTTTTACTGATTTACTAAAGGGGTAATAATATCGAGGCACACAAATATAAGGGTTAGTCAATATGATATACGACCACACTAGTTTTTTTTATTTTGTGTTCCGTTACGTTCCGAAAGTCAGCACACACTGTTTACCATTTGTGGCAACTCTACGAATCGCACCCTGAAAGTATTGTCGCCAGAGAACTCTGATTACATTGGCGCGTAGAGATGTGATCTTGACTAGTAGGCGCTGTTACATTTAAAAGTAGTTGTCGTGGCGCGTTCTGTTGTCAGCCGTTGCCGAGCTAGTGTGCGCGAGCCTTAAAAGTATTAATGGTGTCAAACATTTAATTTTTTTTATTGTTCTAGATTGCTGTAGTAATGTTAAACAGTAAATTACAGAAAACGTGCCTATATTAGTCAGTAATTGATGCATTTTTCCAAAAATTTTTATAATTCGGTTTGACGAGACAAAAATACAAAAGCATGTTCAAAATGTACCATAAATTTTGTAATTCCGTCACTTCCCACGGCACTATTTTGGTACCTCTGTTATCACCTCTGAAGCAAAAAGAAACGCTTGCCTTAAGTTTAGGAAAGAGGAAAAGTCATCACCAATTGCAAGATCTGGGCTGTATATAAGGCAGATGAATTGAAACGCCATGAAACCCAAGCTTCTTTAGTGCTATGTGCGTCTTCTGACTTGTGTGAGGCCGAGTGTTGTCATAATGCAAAATTGGCACTTTGTCTGGACGAACTCTACACAACTGTCGTTTTAGAATTGTTAAGTTGTTAACATATCCTTTAGAATTAACAACCACGTTTCAAAGATTTTATGTTGTTTTAACCGCATACCCGAAGGTCAAGCACGATGCTGTGAAAAATCTCCACTAGGGACACTTATGTACAGATACTTAAGGTACTTGATGGCAAAGCACTTTTGACACGGTCTGGCGCGTTGTTACAAAAGTCATGGCTGTAGCGGCATTAATTTTCAATATGCACTCGTAATTTAGTAAAATTAGTTGGCGCATAGTTTCATGTCTACATTTTAAACAGTACTAAATTAATTTTCAAGTGTCCTGCTCTACAAATTCTTACATACCCACGATGTTATTGTAAACAACTCTTTCATTAGTTACGTTAAACGTTTTTTAATATTTAATTTTAGAATTTACAAAATGTTTGCAATTTTTATATTGCATAATTACATTTTATAATACTTACGTTATTACTTAATTTGCTAGTGGTTTATATAATTTTTTGCTTGTTATTATTAAAAATCAATCACACCATTTATTTTTATGAATTTAAATATACATTTCTACAACATATGTATGATGACAAACGTAGGTCTATTGTAAAATAATATTGCCATGCTTTTAATACTGGAAAGAAAATATAAAAGAAAGAGAAAACACATAAAAATCAATGTATTAAAATTTAAATAAAACCGGAAACAACAAACTTCTCGATCAACTCTATTAGACCGTTAAATTTAATGTTTCATAAAATCATTCACGTTCTAACGAAAACGTGATTATTATATAAAAACATAGACAAACGATACGTTTTTCATTTATTTGATAAAATAATCTTTGTTAAGAAGCATTATGTGGGTACCATCAAGTTGTCAAATACTTTTAATGTTGACTTTGCAACTCGACATATAAAAGCTTTTATTGACAGTTTTAAAACGGCAAAACAAATTTACTTAGTATTACTTCTTTACACTAGTTGACAAACAAATATTGTTTAACATTTAGTATAAACTGAAATATTATTATTTATAAAATACATCAAAACAGTTTAATTTAGTTAATATTATTAATTTTGTTTTTGTTTTAGTATTGTTATAAAAACAAAATTTTAAACTAAACAGTTTGTTATAAATAAAATAATAATAATTTTTATACTTGAAAAAAATGTTCTTGTTTCTCAAATATAAAACAAAATTATCCTGTTATGGTTACGAAGAATAATTTTACTAAATTAATCATAACTTATTCATAACTGTGCTATTTTGTTAGTAATATTTTGTTGTAATTCGAGATTTTACGTCTTTACCGTGCAAACTAGTATATTGTAAAGCAACTGTTACAATGACGATAATTAAAATCCAAGTAAGTTTGCTTTAATGAGCCGCGTAGCGTGGTAAGAGCGTTACGAAACGAAATTGTAATACGCTATTATAATATTTTCTCTATTTTTGTACATTATTTCTTCTATGTAAACTGTTTATACATAGTACATACTTATTTTCAAAAATTCTAATGTGTTTGATTGTTTACCCAAATTATACCAATTCCTTTGAAAAATTAATCACTGACAACTTAGATAAGAACGTCTTCCGGGTTTGGACCGTGTCAATGTTGTAACCGAAGTTGCCAACGTATCGCCCACTTTCGTAAGAGGCTTTATCAGGGCGTGAGAGAAATCGAAGAACTCCAAACCCGGAAGACGTTCTTATCTTAGTATAGACTCCGGCCGTGGAAGCCTTCGCTATTACATTGATAACTTAGTTTTAATCGACACTCTGCTTCAACTCATCAAGCACCGTTATTCATATGATACAAAACTTCACAACAAACATTATATATTGGCGAAGTAATCTAATACACAGCTTTTACAAAATAATCAGGTCATCATTTGACTCCTCTGTGCCGCTATCATTGTATGTGAAATGTTATATGTATGAAAATAATTAGCTACCATTAATCCCGTTTAATTAAAACTAGTTTAAGTAGGATAATAAGTCTTGTGGGAGTCTTTTGAGTCTCTGATGTTGGTTCTTTCGGCCTAGATTATATAACACTGCACTTAGGGTCTGGTATTTTGGCAAAGAATCTTGTACATAAATTATTTATCTGGCACATTGGGTAAGTTTAGTTCACGGTGTATTTGTTTATTTCTAACGAAACACGAGGCACTGCAAATCTAGCGATTTTGTTCTGTAGGACTTAAAGTTTTCGTAATTGAGTCTTAGCTGTAGTATTCTGAAGTGGACATGCATATGTTAAAATTGGTTGTAGAATACTCTTGTAGATAAACATAATGCACTTTATGCGCAGATCAGATTTTTTGTTAATTAACGGGTACACTAGTGAGAGTCTTGCATAGCATTTGCTTATCTTCTTATTCATATAGATTCCCCATCCAAGCCGAGTGTCCAAATAAACCTCATGGTATTTGACTGCTTTATCTCTTTCGTTCCATTCTAGTATACGTTAATTAATTGTTACGTTTGGAAGGTCTGGCATTCTTTTTAAAATGTCAAATGCGTTTTAAAGTTCTATAAAGCAAACAACTGTATATTTCTTGTTCTTAGAGTTGTGCTCTTTTGTTTTTGTGATTCTCACGAGCTCTTGTGTTGTTGAGTGTTTTTTTAACCAAATTAATATTTTTGTATGATATTCTTCTCTTTCAAGGTTACATTTAGTCGTATATAAATAATTTTTTTCAAAAACTTTGACAGTGTTGAAAAAAGACTGATTGGGCGATAACTGTCGGGTTTTTGTTTTTCCTTGCTTTTTTGAGGAAATGGTAGAATGATGGCTTGTTGTTATTCTTTTGGAAAATACCCAAGTTAAAAGCTAGTGTCTTTATTGCAAGTTGTTCCAATATTAAGTTTGTAATCAAGTCAGGTTCTGGTGATTTTTTTATTGGAAGTTATGTGATAATTTGTTTAATTCCTGATAGTTGTGATATATTTTATTTATATCTTTTATGTTCGACCATATTTCTAAATACCTTTAATCAAGAACACCTTTGAGTTTGAACTGAACTTTATTTTTATATTTTGAAAATGTATTTACAAAACAACGCAACCAAGAATCCAGAAATAAACAACACTAAACTATATAACAATAGTGCAGTAGGACTCTCTTAGTACCTGTTTTGTATGGTTATCAATAGTTTTATTTACTTCTTGTTGATGTTTTTGAGTTATGTTTGTGTTATAAGGTGTAAAGATTTGTTCAAAATTCAAAGTTCATAGGTTGGCTTTTTTATGGTTGGTGACATATGAGATGTTGTTGTCTCTTAGTAGATATATTATGCTTGGTTGCAATATTGGTGGCCTGCCACATTGTTGTATCTCAAGGATGTACTTTCTCAATGTATTTGTTAACATTATATGTATTTATAAACGTAGTTTTATTCTAACTTGGTGGATTAGTTCATTGATAAGTTTTTTTAGATGTGGTCTGCGTGTTCTTTGTCACTCACATTTTCTTTTGTTTTTAAGTTTGATTAGGTTTAGAAGCTCTATTGGTGTTTATGGATATCGTCGTCGTTTGTTATTTCGTATTACTGCTGATTGTATGCTAGTTTTCACTATTTGCCGGTATTGTTGTATGGCTTCATTAATATCGCTTCTTCTTAAGGAGAATGGGTTTTTTTATGTTTTTGTCTAATTAAATATAGAAAATATTTCAGTCAACTTTACCTTCAATTAATTTGGATATCATCTGTATTAATCAAGCTCATTTAGCACAGTTTCATAAATTGGTTTGTTTAGGTTTTTAAACAGGATTATGTCTAATACATCTGTTTTATGATCCAATCTTCTAGGATAATATTTGTAATCTGTGGGAGTTGCTATTTGTATTCTGTGGTTTATAATAAAATTATTTAACTTTACACAATTTAGGTTTGTAGCTCTGCCGTCTGTAAGCTTAGAGTTCAAATCGCTTATGATTAATGTTTAATGATAACCATTAAATAATTCAGTGACATTGTTTACCAGCGTTTTTCCTTTGGTTGCTTATATGCAGCATGAAGTGTAATTTGAGCATTGTTTTCTAGACTCAATTTATTAGAAACTGTTTCTAAGTTTTCAAGTTGTAAATTTATGGTAATGATCTAACTTTCCCTTGATAATAATTGCTACGCCTCCTGCTGCTGTTGGATTATCTCAATCAATATTTCATATCCTGGTATTTTAAATTTTTCTATAAATTATGTTGATGTGGTTTGGATATGCATGCAACATCCACGTTGTGTCTAATTAAGAATTCCACAAATTATGTTTGCTGCCTTTTAATACCGTCAGCATTCCAATTAAGGACAGTTAAAGTTCTTGATTATTTCTTGGTATTTGAATTTGCTGCATAGTGTTTACTGCCTGTTTACCTTAATACATTATGTTGCTAGCATTTAATATCATTGAAATATACATTATTTTGTGCGGTAATAGCTTTGATCTGTACGGAAATGATTTTGACCTGTACAAAAATAAAATTCTTTAAATACAATGCACAACGTTGCTTAATTGCAAACCAAAATACAATGTTGTATTATCTGTTAGTCGTAGAGAAATAGTTTTTCTTCAGTAATAAGTGTTATCTTTATTTTTTTATCATTGTAAAGTCCGTTTTGCAAAATTAAGCAACCTCTACTTAGAGTTAGACAAATTGACTAAAACGTTTTTAGTTGTTTAAGCTTATATATATATACGTGGCGAACTTAAATCTAGCAAGTTTGGGTAGTTTGGTGGGTTACGTCCTCCTTCTCTTTCTTCCCTTCTGGATAATTTCCATGTTGTCATCATACAACCTCAGCCTTTGTCACACGTCAAAGGATCCGGAACAAATTCATTCAGCTTGTGTGATAACAACAACACGGAAATTTTACAGAATGAATTAAAAATTAATTATGTTTATTTTTAAATAATGTAAATAAACTAAACCGGATAAGTGTTTTTAAGTTAAGATTGTTTGTTTGTTAGTAAATGATATAACATTTATTACAATATTACAAAAAAAACAATATGTTTAAAACTGGTTTAGTTTTTAGATTCTTCTGCGTGCATTAGGTTTTTTTGTCAAATACTTAAATATCAGCTCTTTTTACTACGACTTAATAACTTTAAAAGTTAAGAAAAAGAAACAAAGGAAACGTTGTGGTCACAGTCGGCCTAACGTAACAAATACATTTAACAGTTTCTAAAGCTAATTTAATTACACTTCTAAAAAATTTGTATTTACGGCAGTACTTACATTAAGAGAAATCGTAAATTCAGTTACAATCTTGATCAAAACTGATAAGACAACATTAATAAAATTTAAACTATTGCGTTCTATTTAAAGACAATTTTAATAGTTTTTTATCAAAAAATTGGAGTGGTTCAGTTTTTATATATAACTATAAAGGTCTCTGGTAAAGATGTGTTAAGCTTTAATGCTACTTATGTACAAATGAAGAATTTAATAATTTTTAACGTTGTAATGACATGTAGTGTTCTCGTTATTTGTAAAGGATCTATAGGCGGAGCCTGTCTGCGCGACTTTCTAAAATCAGCGTATCAGAACGCTACTTATTGTATTATATTCATAAGAATCGTTGTGTCAATTTCGTGTACTACGCATATCACGTGACAGGTCATTTACAAATTACGTTTATTATACGTAAATATATTAAGTTCGTGATTGAGTTATCTATGCCGATGTTATCATTTCGTCAATTTTGTTTTCTAACTTCTTAATTAGAACCATTAAATTTGATTAACAAAAAATGTATTTATTATATAGTACCTGTGGTCTATTTTTATAAGTTTTTTTAGCAAAATAAACAAGTAGAATGTTGATGAATTTAACTTCTGTTATTTTATGCATACAATACGCTTACGTAGTTTTTTGCAGCGAGGAGGTGTCTCAAATAGTTTAAACCTCAAATACTAGTTGAAAAGTAAACTAAAGCTTAAAACTCTTCGAACTTACAGAGAGATGTCAAGTACGCTTTAATTATATTATATTATAATTATATAATTAATTATATTATATTATAAGACTTTCATCATAGGAATTAGAGATACAAATCGTATATGTGGGCACCATAAACGCCTGGGAAAGCCATATTATTGTAGTTCATTAACAATGAAATAAATTTTAAATTTTCAAGTTTCTATACAATACTACTATTTTGCACAATCAGTGACAAAAACAATGTTCCTCTGTAAGGCAACCAACAATACATAAATTGTATCTGTCTCGTTTCAAAGAAATTCTATGGGTGTCTACGTTGCAATCTTTTCTTTCGGTTTTATCTTGATGGATATAAGTATTCGTCACGTATTAGCTAAAGGCAGATAAATATTGAACAATATCAAAATTCGCAAGTTTCAATACTTCGAAGATATAATCAGGAACGGAAATAGATACATTCTTATAAAATCTATCATACTGTAGTAGTGGTGCTCCCGTGTTGGATTGTCGACACGTGGACGACCACGCCACGGATCGAATAAAACAAGACTATGAGGTACGAAATCCTTTATTGGTAGAATTTGGGGTGGTGCATGATAGATCGCCGGTTAATTATAATCATAACCCCAACAGGACCCTCTTGCGAATCTTAATAAAAACGCATACAACAATTTGGTTTAAATTAATAATCAGTTGATTTGAATGCAGTTGCATGCTCAAATATTTATTAGGTTGCATCCTACAAGGTGTCTTAACCGATGCAGCTGCTTCCAATCAATACTAATATAATTTCACTTTCACTTGCATAATTTTGTTTAAGTGCTATGACCACAAATATAGTTAACAATTTCTTTACATTATCAGTATTAAAGCGCCGCACGACTGTCTTGTTAAATTGCAAGAGGAAAACATCACAAGAGAAACAAACAGAAAGACCCAGGATACAGTTTCAAAGTTCAATACAGAACAGAGACCAACGAAATCAAAAGTTTGGCTTCTTGTATACGAAAATGAAATGTATGCTTATTTTGGTGTATTATAGGCAGCAGGAATAAGTCAGTCCAATATGCAACATGTAAAAGAATTGTGGAAATCTAATGCAGTACCGGTATATCACGCTACAATGAGTATTTGTCGTTTTTGGGCTATAAGTCGTTTCATTCGTTTCGAGGTTCAACGAACTCGTCCTGAGCGGCAAGTATTTGATAAAGCGGTACCAATAAGGGATATTTGGGTAATGTTCATTGATAGGTTACACAACATGTACTCACCAAAGTCAGTCAAAACAGTCGATGATCAATTAAACCCTTATCGTGGAGCTACGAAATTTACCCAATAATTCATTCCATCGAAACCGGCTAAGTACGGAATAAAGGTATGGTAGTCCTGTGATGCAAAAAATATTTATCCACTACAAGGTTTATTGTATACAGGAAAAAGACATAATGAAACTAAAGAGACGAATCAAGGAGACAGGGTTTTACAGGAAC
Source organism: Aquatica leii (assembly GCA_035610365.1). Taxonomy (NCBI): domain Eukaryota; kingdom Metazoa; phylum Arthropoda; class Insecta; order Coleoptera; family Lampyridae; genus Aquatica; species Aquatica leii. Next base: position 58,415,964 of record CM069432.1, read on the forward strand.
TGACAAGAAGACATCATTCTTCGTGCAGAACTATTGTAGCCGATAATTTTTTTACAACACTGAATTGTGTTCAGACTTTAAAACGTTTAGGACTGGCGCTTATGTGAAGACAATGCAAAAAAATAAAACATGTATACCCAAGGAAATGCTTCCGAATCAGCAACGACCTGTTCTGTCCTCTTTGTTTGGTTTTCTAAACAACGAGGTAACCATAATATCCTATGTGCCATAGAAAAATAAAGCAGATTTTTTCTTATCTACTATGCACTACGATGCAGAAACTAAAGGACCCGAAAAGAAACTTTTATCAATTATATTTTATAATAACAGAATGGATACAATGGATCAAATGTTAGGCAAGTATTCATGCAAACGTCGGACACAAAGATGGCCTCTAGCATTGTTTTAATAATATACTCGATATTTCTGCTCTAGCATCATTTGTAGTAGCTAAATAATTAGATATAACTTCAAAAACCACCGACGCACGCCGCTTCTTTTTGAATGTATTAGTAGAGCATCTTGTGCGTCCACAAAATGAAAAAAGAATGAATAACATACAAGTAATGAAGCACTTTGGACTGCGCTTTGGCATTGAATCGTTTGTAGGAAAAGTAGTACAGACGTCGGTGTCCATGTTCAGTACGACCGTTGTACCCCAAGTAAAATCTTCTTGTAAAATATGTTATCAGAATGAAAAACTACATCGCAAAACCAGATTTAGATGCATGAGTTGCAATGAACCTGTTTGTTTGCAACTTAGTCGGGATTTGAATGAATGTTATAAATACACCAATAACCGCTAAGATGAAGGGTCTAGCCATCAAAATTAAAAAGTAAATAATTAATCAAAATACTATTTAGAACAATATATTATTCAAAATAAACTTTTTATTTTAATTTTCTTTGTATTTAGTGTAAAACTATTTGTAGGTCTAGGCAGACCTATGCTGTTGATTTGTATTATAATAAACTGTAATTGACATAAGAGTTAATGATCTTGGTGTTACCATTTTTTTTGTTGATCCACTTGTACAAAAAAATTAACTTGAAACCGTATGGTTAGTTTTTCAAATATTGGTCTCATGTGTCTGTATCGTGTAATAAAAAACTAACCTTTGTACATTTACTTATTTTTATAATAAGCAAGAAGAAGGTAGAAAAAAGCGCCAGGAAAGAGAATAATAGTGCACTTATAGCAGTTGACCAAAAGTGGCAACAATAGTAGAACAAATAGAAAAAAATATGTTAACAAACTTTTTGTTCAAATAAGAATTTCTAGATAAAAAATGAAATAAAACGTTTTAAATTGGAATTTACAATAAAACTATTATTTGATATTAAATTTTTTATTAGTTATTACTTTAAAAAAAAAAGTGTAAGTTTTATTAGTATTAATATGTTTATTTGCATCAATAGGTATTTTACTTCAAAAAAAGGATTGTTTTTTATTAGATTCTAAGAGAATATCATTAAAAATGTATGGCAGTTTTTGCATTGAGTGTTTTAAATGGGTAATCACCAAAACAAAAACCTATATAAAAACTGTGAAACATCTTATCTACATAACAATTAAACAATATAGTATATAGTCCTCGCAATTTAACTTTCGATGCACGTCATTAATGACGTAAAATTTATACCACCCTATTTATAGCAAAAATTAAATAAATACCGAATTGTCTTATGGAATTTTTTTTATCACGTTGTTGGTGTGCTTACTACAGTTGCAGCGTTGTTGACATCTGTCAAATTAAATTTGTGTTTTTTATGTCAAAGTGCTCATTGTTTTTTATAATTATTTTTGATACAAAACTGTACTATTTGGAGCTTGAACGAGATAATGGTGGTCCATTGATATCAGTAAATGCTGTGCGAGAAATACCCTTTTACTTAATATTTAAATTGTAAATACATACATATATTCTACAGTTATTTCTGTATGTACAACGGTTGCTAACAACGAGGTTCTTAGATCTCTTCAAAACGTAAGCGTAGTACAACTGTTACGAAGGTAGAAACATTTAATGAAAACGTAATACGCAATGTAATATTAAGAATATACGAAAACAGTAAGTTTACATGATAATACCGACAACATGGTTGAATAACTACGTCATTGACGTTAATGACGTGCATCGAAAGTAAAATTGCGAGGACTATATCTACCAATACACAACTAGTGTACAAAATAAATGCACCAATAAAATTTATAAACGCTGAAACTAAATTTTTGACTATTTTTGACTACACGCATGCTCACATTTTGCAATTTCATTAACAATTTAATTTGCAGTCATTAAGTGTAATTATAGGCTCAATTATTAAAATGTACTTGTTTTGTTGATAGCATCTAATGATAAAATTTATCATACAGAATTACTTATTATTTAGCATTAAACTTCTAATAAAAGCAAACTAAAAGCACAACAAAAATCTAGTTTTTGTTAGTGTTAGTAAAAACTTATATTGAATTATGCTCATACATTTTATAACATTTTAACAAAAAAAAATTTAATCTAAAGATGCGTTTAAATACGATCGATTGCATACATAAAAATGAACTGTTGATTGTCAGACCAACCTATTTGAAAAAACGAATTATATAACCAAATTAAATTTAATCGTTTTTTAATATATTAAAAATCACAAACGTAATTTAAGTTGTGTTTTTGTATTGCAAAAATTAAACGGTTGCGTTGACAATTCTAATAAATTTTAATTTTTAGTAACAAAGTGCCTTAGTCTGCTATCGATTCTGAATAATTTAATCACTATAAGTTTCTAACTTAACCCAAACTACTTTGTCTTAGGTAATTTATCTTTTGTTTAAAAGTTTGCTTTACTATGTACGTGTTATTCGTAAGTTTAAGTTAAACATTTTTATTTTTTAATAATAATATACTTGCAAATACAGTTTTTTGTAAACGTACGTGTAATTAATCAAAATGAGTTAATTTTTTTGCACTGTTTTTATCAAATTTTTACAAACACTAATACTAAAAAATTACTGAAACATGAGCGTAATCCAAATAAACTAGAACTTATTTCAGGAAACTACAATATGAACGCTGCAGGGTATTTCAACCTATTCCTCTTTTATACGTAACATGCTTGTCGTTAAGTAAATTGGTTTAACTAAATGAAAATCAATAGATTTAAATGACCGACTAATTTTCTTAATAGTAAATCTATCCAAGATGTATAGAATGCATTCAGACTACATATATACTTTTGCACAAACTGTCATTGTTGATGTAGTTTTAAAATGTTAGTAAGCAACTATCCTTTTATACATAATTTATTATTTATAGATGACTAACAAAATGCTAAACAATTTTAGCTAGCAACAATGAGTAATTACTGCAACGTACTATTTTATCACCAATTTTTAAATAAAATAATAGATACACAAATTTTATTTGTGGTTTGTTTTATTGTTGTCTTAATCAGAGCCAATTTAATATAATTTTACATTACGTTGAGTTTTGTAAATAATTTTTAATTGCAGTATTTAGATTACAGTACAATCTCGATTACGTGAACATAATAATACCAAGGCTGTTTAGATGATCGACCTGATCACATTAAATGGGGTAATTAAATTATACTCATACTCATACTTCATCAGATGGTAAGGAAAAATTTAGAATTAGTAACCGAATGCAAATTTTTATTTAGTAAATAAACGAATAAAATAATTTTTTATACAAAATATGTTACTTTAGTTACTTTAGTGTGCTTTTGTTTTCAGTTAATATTTAAATCATTGCTTTTTTATAAACTTTAGATACTGCAAATGTCAGATGTATCAACTGTATTTTGCTGTGGCCATTTCAAAGATAGCTTCAGCGTTCTAACAGCTTCAAGGTATGAGACTTTTTTCCGATGCATTTAGTATATCAGATTTGCTCTCTTCTCCTGAAATTTCGTTGATAGCAATCTCATTATTTTTGTCGATTTCATATTTATTCCATTGTACTACATTGGATGTTGTATCTTTAGCATTGTAGACAAGTGATAAGATAAAGCAGTATTAGTAGTATCTTCTTTCATTTATATTTCTTTAAGCTCGTTTAACGACAACTCATCTTCACTAGTCAAATCATCACTTTTGCATAATATGATATGCCAACATTTTGCTATTGTTTTGGGTATTAACGTTTGCTAGAGGTTATTAACATGTAATATTGCATTCTGTTTTTTTTTTGAAATGATAAAGTTATCAGCCGATTGCATTAAATTTTACGCTGTTATTAGGGTTTAATGCTTTATACAAATTTAATGATTGTTCTTTTATTACGTCTCCGTTTGCAGTGGGTAAAAAACCACTTTAATATGTGGCTCACTGTTTTTAAAATTTGTAATCTTTTATTCTTAACTGAATATTATGGTTTTGGCAACCGCATAGTTTTGTGAAAGTGCAGTGAAACTCATACCCATTCTATGTTGTTTGCTCTATCTTGCAATGAAACAACTTATTGTTTAATTTTTCTTATTTTAAATTTACATATTTCCCTCATAAATAACTATACACACAAAAGCACAAACACGACTAATTAGTAAGTTAAGTGCATACATAATAAGCAAACGTATAACAAGTACGGCAATGTTTCTTTAAACCAATGCAGACGTCAACTTGTTTACGTTATTGAAATTTGTGCTGTTCACGTTATCCAGTAGACAATACGTAAAAAAATGTCCACGTATTCGGCAGTTAGCGAGATTATAACTGTATTTGATTTTAGATTTTGTTTTGAGCTGATTTACACCAAGTCTTAAAACTACACGAGCGGATTAAACATAAGAAGCAAAAAATTACCGAAGTCAAAAGCATATTTCGTCGCGTTGTTTAGAGTAGTGTGAAGTTTTTTGTTATACTTTACTCACTAAATTGTATTGACAAATCCTATAGCTTATAGTCATAATAAAAAGTGATGTAATAATCGAAATGTAACGGCGATCCCCGCTCGTAGTCACTTTAGACCACCATCACATTTTGCTTATAATACTTAAGATGAATGTTGGGCTTGCAACAACAAAAACGGTCGTACTCAGCTGTATTATTATACAGCTTTTTTTTTTAAATTCCACTTTCTTAGAACTTTAATCTACATATTATAATTTTTTTTGTCAGGTTTTGTCTGCAAAGTTTTAAAAAAATGTTTGCAGCACTAATACGTTATATTTGTTCAAGTTAAAAAATCAAAGTTTATTTTTCTGAAGCTATTTAATGTGTCTTAAACGAAATGACAAAATCTTTTAATGGTCTATACTATTTAATTAGAAATCAAATACTTTAGATTCTCACTAACCTTTGAATATTTATGAAAAATTAAGAAATCTTACATTAACCAATAATGGTTTTTATTTTCTAGGTACTATAAACTTATGCTTATCACTTTATTATTGTTGTAAAACAAATATCAACATTTAACTGTAATTTTGAACAAATTAACAACAATAGTGCAAATTAATTACGTTGCTAATAAAATTATTTTGTAAAGTAAATTAAAAAAAACCTACGGGCATTTTAGTGAATTTTGATGTAACGTCATTTTTTACCAATGTGATTTAGTAAAGCTTTGCTTATCTACAACATATTTTTTATAAATACTACAAATAGAAAAATAAAACACCCTTTATCACCCGTAATAGCCAATTTGTTCATAAAAGCATTTGCAGAAAAAACCATAAGATCCAGCATGCTAAAACCTAAATGCTGGCTACGATGTGTCAATGAAAAGTGTTATGTTGGATAAACAGCAGAGACACCAATTAAAGAACATGACAGAGACGCGAGACTCAAAAAAAAACTATTGACAGAACACACATAGACCGCCAATAGAGAAGATAAGCATCACTTCAGCAACACGTGAAACAGTTTACTACGCAACACTGTCACAATCTCGCGTCTCATTCTAATGTGTTTTTAACGTATTGTATAGTAAAATTTCTTAATTGTATTTAATATTCAAATTATCTATTCAGCCTTAAGCATTGTTTTAAAATTTAAATTCACCATACTACATATTCTATTTAAACTAATTGTAGATTATACTAAATCATTTCACTTACCGTCGTAAATTTTAAGTTATCTTTAACTTTGGTTAACGCAGTTTGTCTTGAGTATGCTGACGTTTACCATTAAAATTTTTTTAATCGTTTGAATGTAATCAAGGTCAGATTTAGGCATATAACGCCGTACTTGTAAGTTTACAAACTACGCATGTGTCGTCCCTAAAGTAATAAGAAGTAGTAAACGTTACTACGGGTTACCAATAACTTTGGTAGAATAAGTTTTTAGAACTCATTTTATTTATTGTTAGTAATTATACTTGTCAATTTGTTAATTTGTCGCAGCTGCATGTAAAGGACATAGTTGATTAATCATGATTAAAGTTGCAGTGTTTCTTACTTATTTTACTTGCTATTAATCTTTGTTATTCTTTTAAAGTAAACTTAGTAGTAGTACATGTTGGATAAATTTATATACGTTTGCTACTTTGTTCTTGATAGACTTTTTCTCTGTTCTATTTGATTCGTAGTAAGTTGTTACATGCAAAAGCTGTTATTACGGAAATTCCCTGTATGAAAGTAACATAAACGAAGTGCTCAGTAAAAATGGGCGTAGATTATGCGCAAAACTCGGTGACAGTTTGGAAAACTTAAAAGCAAACTAAACCACAAGTCAAAATCAAAAAGGCTCCAGAAAGGTGTATAGCTCAAAAGAACTTGTGGCCCTTGCCAACCACCAGCCCGATCCTGTTGGATACAGTCTAAATAGACGTATTTTAATAGAGTGTATTACCCTAAAATCTGAAATGATTTAAATTTTACATAACGTGATAATTGAATGAAGTAAACGCAAACAAAAATTTTAATTGATTCACCTTATAATACGAACTACATCTTAATGTGTTTGAATGATTGGTCAACTTAGGAACCACTTGTCCCCAAAACCAAAATTACCTATATTAGAAACTGCGCGATCACTTCCATAAACAGCTGTGACGTAATTCTTTGTGAAAGAAAGCAGTAAAACAAAGACGTGGAACAAAGATGCAAAGAAATTTAACTAAGACGCTTAGTAGTGTTTGAAGACTGCTTTTCTAATTACAATAGTATCTTAAAAGAAAAGATAAGTTAGATACATCTGGAACTTTGCCAAGACAAAGAAAATACCAAATCAACGTAAATGCAAAATACGGATGTTTAAACTGCGCAATAATTTCGAATTAATTAAATACAAAATTGTCCTAACAATTGGAATGGACAAGAATAGATTCAAAAATGTGGAATAGCTTCATTAAATTAACGTGACATTACTTAAACAATCCCAAAGTATACAAAACGAATAAAACTAACTCAAATACTCAAATATCATAAAAGAAATCGTGCAAAATCAAACGACGATTTCAAAGTTTAGACGTACTGTTAGTGTCTCCAACCCGAGGATTTTATTAATACAAAAATTCAACTGTAATATGTTGTCGTTACAGACAGTATAGAGAAGCTGAGGTTAGAGTGAGCTCAGAGAGACTAAACTTTAGAAACGTGATATGGATGAAGCACATTTTCTTGTAGAATCATGTGAACGATCTTGTTACTGAGAATATTTTGTGTTGAACATAACTGTACTAAGATAAGGATCTTTGTGCACAGCGTTTAAAATTTGCTCTTCTGTTTTTATTGCAAGTTTTTGTCTTAGTCAACCAGCATTAACGTTTTTTGTTATAAACAAACCAGTTTCTCAAAGTGGTTGATTCAGTCTTTAAAATGTATTTTCTCTAAGTTGTTTTCGGTTTAGAAAACGTATGCTCTACTTGTTTGCAACCACATTAAAATTTCTATTACAGAAACCATATATTAGGTACAGTCTTTGACAAATGTAATGTCCATCAGACACATAGGCAACCAAAGTATCACATTCACGATCGTAACCGAAGATTTATAAATAACAAGGACGGTTGTTGCGTTGCGCTAATTTGAAAAGGTAGTTTTGTTAACTGGCAAAAGTGGTCCACAATAGTAACTCTGATAAGGTGGAACTTGTATTACTTCTTCGTCACGTAGCATAGTAGATATATTTACAAACATTAAAAAACGAGATATTACGTGTATCTATTAACAGTTCAATTCAAAAATGCAAATATTAAATTGCTCAACGGGCGACAATATTACAATAATTATATATTATAAATTACACAAGTCTATTGTATAATTAGTAAGGAAAATAGATAGCTTGTTTTTAATACCAAACAATTCCGTTTTAAACGCCAATTGTGAATTTTGTATTTTTGAGAATAGATTAAAGGCGCATTTATATTTACTTTCCTTTAAATACGGTTTCCGACAAAATAGATTCTAAACGGTTTCTACCTATTCACATTACCCTTTTGAGCTAAACAGCCTAGATTCTATATCAAACATTTAAATTAATCAAAAGGAAAAAAATGTAGATTGATTTTGAACTAAAAAAATTTAAATTTTGTGTGTGGTAATATTGTTTAGTTAAAAAACAGAAATAGCTAGGAGCGTTACCAATACTGCAACCAAAGCCACTGGTTGAACGCTAATGTATTACACCAATTTTTAATTTTGTATAGATTTTTCTAGTTTTAAGGTATTTACTCACTTGGGACACTGGTTCGTGCAATTTAAACAGAATGGTCAATTCATTCAAAAGCAGATTTACATGTTATAAATTTACTTTATTATATAAAGGAATTAGATAGACACATTACCAATAATGACCAAAAATAGAAGACTTTATTCTTAATAACTCTCAAAATAAAATATTATATTCTTCATCTTTGTCTGTTTACTATATCTAAAACAGTTTTATTCCTCATTTGTTTTTAATTACGTTGTACTAAAAAAATTGTGACGTTAAAGCAGTCAACTTTAAGTTAGATAAAGGTATGAAATTTAAACAGTGGTTTCTTCACACAGAGTAATTATTTATTACGCGAAGTTACTAACATATTTTTTTATTTTAAAAGCAATAAGTACAATTTATAGTTATGCAAGGCATTGAGATGATAAGGATATACAAATAGATGTTAGCGCATAAAAATAATTTATCACATAAACGACAATCGACTTAAGAATAAATATGTAATCGTTTTATTAAAATACATCGCAGCAAAAAAGAGAAACATAATGTAAAGAAAAAATATTAATTTAACTAAGATGAATAAACTACGTAAAGTGAACTTACAGAAAAGATGTTTTTGCAGGAATGAAAGGTAATATGAACAATATATGCAATATAACATGTAACCATATTTAAGTTATACTAAAAATTACAACTTATTTATAAAATATACAATTCGTAATATGAAACTTGATTGAATTCCCTATTGCACTAAATTGTAGAAATGACTTAAACTGAAGATAAGAAATAAACTGACAAATGTCACCAACCTCTCACATAATTGGCTAATTCAAGATCGAAATATTAACATGCAGTCACTAATTTGGCCTGACAAATGCCATCCTTTGGCTTAAATATATTATGGCTAAATTGTAACAATTTAGGTAGTTAAAGATAACAGATGAAAGTTACATAATTGTGGTGTATAAATATAATCAAGTTACTTTTCATATAAGAGAAGATAATTGAATGTAATATCGATAAGCTGGTTATGAAACGTTTAAAACAAACTATACGTTTACGTTTATCAATGATATTCCATACATAACATTAATAGTTTATCGAAGATTGAAATAGTATGGAAATGAGATAATCAAAATATTTTAATTACAGATACATCATACCGCGACTTGATAATCAATGCGAAAGTAATTGGCACGACATGGTCGTGGTCCCGCGATTTGTAGTTAATTCATCTATTTAGTTATAAAATTGATCTAAACAGAGAAATTAGCATCAAAAAAATTTACGTGTAAAGTATTAATCAGAATATGAATGTAACTCATTTATATTTTGGTTAATAAGAATTAAATTATTATTGTTTTATTACATATCAATTACCTATGGACATGTAATATAAATGTAAGTAACAATATAACTATCTATGCAAAGAGAAAGGCAAATTAAACAAAAAAATAATGATTAACACCCTAACATTAAAAATTAAACATAATATTAATGTGTTTCGTTTAAGTTGAACAAGGAAAAGTAATAAAGGCTAATTAATATTTTGTGTAGTATCAATCGGATTCAATACAAGCTTGAATGCGAGCAGGCATGTATTTACCAATCTTATTATTACCAATATTATTCAGGTGTAGAGTATTCTAAGTACGCATAATATTTGCGTGAAGTTGGTCTATATTTCAAATCATGATGTTATTTTCCCATTCACGCACAGCAGCTGTCCAGAGATTTTCGATGGGGTTAAGATCTGGAGACCTGGCTGGCCACTCTATGACGTGTATCTCTGGATGTTGTTCGAACCATTCTCGAACTATTCGTCTTCGATGAATGGGAGAGTTGCCTTGAACGAAAACTATTTCGCTTTCTGGATAAATTGCCCTAACCGATGGTAACATAACATCTTCTAGTATGGACACATATTCCTCAGACGGAACCCTGAGTTTACTTGGACAAGCTCCCCCGGACATGCTTGGCTCATCCAGCTCCAATAACCTGTACTTACACGTCTAATGCGTTTTATGGGTTGGATATTTTCAAAATCTATCTGGTACTATTCGCTCTCCACAGTGTTTTTTGGAAATCTTCCGAAGAGCAAAATTTCGTCACTAAAAATTACAAGCTGCCAATTTCGTCTTGCGTTGGCTTGACAAAATTGTGCTCGACGTCGGGCATGTTCTTTCGTTATCAGTGGCTTTCTGGCAGGAATGCGACTGTGAATTTCAATACTGTGTAATTTCCTAACCTCAGTCCTGATATTTCCAAGTAAGCTGTAGATTATCTCTAATCATGGTAGACGTGCAAAATGGTCTTTCTGCGCAACATTGCCTTATGTTGTTCTCGTTATTATGGTTTAAAATCCGGCGTCGTCCAGTACGTTTTCTCGTTTGTAAAAGACGATTATTTTCGGCTCTCTTTTGTTTCCTTCGGATTCACCTCCAAACTTGCGTTGACTACAAAAAATAAGGGAGTCGTAAAATATAAGTGCAATTTCCCTTAATTCGATTATGACGCCAAATAAAAACCTAAATGTCGTTATTATATTTGAGGAATTTCAAAAAATTTCCTGCAATAAGCAAATGTCTCAATTTTTATCTTGAAGCATTCTATTTCAATAAATGAATTAATATTAACCAATGCATACAATCGACTCTTTGATGTAAATCATTCCCATCAAATTAACAAATTAATGTCTCATATCAATGCTATGAACTCTTAATCAGATGAAATTGATTGCCAAAAAAGTAATAATACTTTGCAACGCCCTGGCGTTAGTTGTATGCATTCATTATTAAAGTATTTCTTAATTAACACTAAACGATGATCGTTTTATTTCCTGAGAAAAAAACTAAGTTTTTTTCTTTGATTACATAGGTTTATAGAATAAAAAAATCTTGTTTCTGTGAGCTGGAACCCGCGCCAAACAAATTTGTCGTGCATATTGTTATATATTATTCAATTATTGAAAAAAGCTATTAAACAATTATTAAACATATACAACAGTACAAAAATTTCCTTCACACTTCCGCTTTTGAGAAAAAGAAATGTTTGTGATGAAATATAGTAAACATTAAAACAAAATCAGAAATTTATAAACGATTTTCCGTCATAAAAATACGTGGATTAGCTAAAGTAAAAATTAGATTTAATCTTAAAGAACATTTTGTGTTTTATCTTCCTTTTGTTTGTAAACGTAAAGATGGTTGTTTGCATAATATTCCGTTCATTTTTTCTTTAAAAACCAACGGAAGAAATAAAGTTCTATGTGCAGGTCCAGTTTAAATAATAAATAAAGAGCGCTAAATACTGGACTAGGATTACGAAAAATTAGTTATCTGCAACATTCAATTTATAGGTTTGAGCGATAATCATGGCATGACTACTTGAAACACGAAAAAGAAATAATTTTTTTTAAATATACAGCGTTTTTCCAGAAAAAGCTAGTGTTCTCAAAAACGGGTGATTGTTACTAAACAGCACAGCATTTTATTATTAGCTTTTTAGATATTTCAAAAATACGGATTTTATGCTACAAACTTTATATGGCGACGCTTTAAGCACAAAAGCAAGATTAAATGATGTTCAATGATTAAAATTTCTATTTCGTTAAATAACTACACCCCAAGAGCAAATCAACCCTCTCTGCTATTTCAGTAACTGGAACACCGATCTCCCATAGCGCTACTATTTTTCCTATGGTCTCCAAAGATACTAGCGATTTCCCAGGAGTCTAGTTTTAAGAGACTTATTTCAAAACAAAACATTTTAACAGTGACAAATAAAAGAAAGTTCAAAAAAGGTAAAAAAAAGATATACTGATAGGCGTCAGTATGGTATGCGCTTATCTATAACTTTATTTTTAGACGTTTTCTTTCTCACTTATAATTACACGTATACACTCATAAACCACTTTTCACATTTTAGGTAAGAAACCTTCAATCGATTCAATTGCGTCAGCACTTTGATGTTTTGTGATACAACTGATTTTTGCTCAAGATACAGCACAATAAATTTATCTAGCGGTATCAAATCTAAATGCAACGATTGTGTGAATTATTACAGCGTTGTAAATGATGCATTATTTTTGATAATCCATTAATTAATGTATAATTTTTTTACAGGATGAAGATTTTATTGTATTATTGCAATGTTACTTTAGAATATATTTACATAGTTTGAACAAAAGAAAGATTTTTTATCAATTAAAAATATAATTTTGAATGCATTCAGTAATACAATAAAAATCTCGTTTTTGGTCATTATCTATGTTATCAAAGGTGCTCCAAGCTATTTCCTTTATATAAAATTTTTATTTTTTTAGTTCAAAATCAAAGTACTTTTTTTTCTTTTGGCTAATTTAAGTGATTGATATAGAATCTAGGCTGTTCAGCTCAAAAAGGTAATATAAATAGGTAGACCATATAGAATCTATTTTGTCGGAAACCGTAATCAAATTATGCAAATACAATGCGCCTTTAATTTATTGTCACAAATTCAAAATTCACAATTGCCGCTTAAAACGAAATTGTTAAATATTAAAGACAAGATATCTATTTTTTTATTAATTAACACGTGAACATTATTTTGTTATATTGTCGCCCGTAGAGCAATTTATTATTTGCGTTTTTGAATTGAATTGAATTAGATTTTTGGTCTAATACAGGTAATATCTATTTTTTAAGCTTTGTAAATATATTTGCTATGCTATGTCACTTAGAGGTAATGCAAATCCCACCTTATCAAAGTTGTTATTGTGAATCACTTTTGCCAGTTAGCAATACTACCATTGCAAATTAGCGCAACGCAACATCTAATCGTCCTTCATGCGTCTTTATTTTTAAATCTTCGTTTACGATCGTGAACCTGATGTTTTGGTTGCCTATGTGTCCGAGGGACATTACTTTTGTCAAAAGCTGTACATGTCGTCAAATTTATTGAATCTAAAAGCAATTATGAGTGAAAAGAACAGTAATAAAAAACACAAAACAGAAAAAGCACAAAAAAGCAAAGATCATACAAAAATGAAAAAAGAAAGTCCAATTGAATACATAAATGTTCAAATTTGACACATGATGTTTATGATTGAAACTTGTTGAAATTGCATTAGAATAGAAACTAGAACCGTTATTTATCTTAAATAGTAAATATCTAAATGATCTTTTATCTAGTAAGAAAAATAGCTTGTTTTTTTGTTGTGATTTAAACAAGATAACGTAATAAGTTAAGATTTAGATGCGGTTCAAATTTGCTTAATCGTCAACACTCATTTGCCATTTAACATTTTTTACACGTTCTGTAACGGTAAGTGCAAAGTTTTAGATTACAGTATCTATTCGTAATTAATTCATTATCTGTTATTATTGTATAGTAAGTATGTAATATGACTTTTAAAAAAATATCTGCTTATGTTAGAAAGTTTTAAACACACGTAGACATTCTTATAATCCGTTAAAATATTGTTTCGCAACGTAAGAAAAGCATTTTAAACAATTAGTTTATGTCAACGGTTGCAAGTAAAATTTGTTAAGATAACGTCTTTACATACTAGAAATTGTTTTTAGCGAGTCTGCTAGAGTTGAGACGGCTTTCTCTACCTCTCCAAAAGTTATTAATTGGAAAGAATTCTGCTTTTTGCTACCCATGCAGATAACAATCCAGTAACTTGCAGACGTTTTTTTTCGGGAATTTATATAAGATCTTGAGCTTGAATCAAACTAATGCAAAAGTATTGTATCGAGAAACCACTAGCTTAATTGTAATTCCTAATTTTCTCTAGCGTGTGTTACTTGTGTTTACTGTATTAGTTTCTTTTTTAATTTGTAACATTTTACATTTTAAATCGTGGATCATACTAAAACTTTACTTTCAGTTCTAACTTTTAAAGCATTGTAACATTTATGTAATACAATTGTTGTGTATACGTTGATTTAATACCCGTCCAGTTATTTTAAATCAATGTGATTATAATCAAGCCAGATTTAGACACACAATTATTGCAGGTAAGCTTACCTGATAGGCATTTTGTTGGCTATAACTATATAAAAGGTAGTGACTGTTACTATTCGATCTCTGGTAGCTAACTTTTTGAATATTTTCCTTCTTTAGGCGGTGTTATTAAGTAGATTTAACGTTTTGTAATCTGTCACTGTACGTCAGTTAAGTTTTGCTTGATCAAGCTCGAAGTTGCAGTGATTACTATTTTTTTTCTGTTAAAACTAAACAAACAAAACACAAAGTGACAGTTTCTTTAATATCTTGTTTACTATTAAATTCTTCAAATTATTCAAATTCAAATTATTATTATTATATATTACCGTTACAGTAACGATTGTTTATTATCTTGTCTGATATTAACTTCGTTAAGTTTTTTTATAACTGTTGTTAAATACATGAATATAGTACATGCTATCTTTGTAAGAATACATATTGCACTTCTTTTTTCTCTATTCTGTTTGCTTTGTAGTGGGTCCAGACGTACCCTTGGTCTTTTCAGACCGAGAATTTTTTTTAGTGCGACATCGTAGCTAGCCGTGGTGACGTGGTTGTTACCAACCGGGCCCAGTGCAGGTTGGTTACCTTATTTAAAATATTGCTAATTAATTAAAATACAATGTTTTCTAATTATACTATTATTATTTACTATATTGATATTTTTGTGTTACAGATAGACATTTTACATTTATCGTTTACTTAAGTATTCAAAAATGTATTATTTATAAATTATCAATAAACGTTTTATCTCATTGATCAGAAATTTAAATAAGTTGACTGAGAAACGACTTTAAATTTTTAACAATTAATAATAAATAAAAGAGAAGAGGTTTATAAAAAACATATGTTGTTTTTTACCTTAACAAACGCAGTACTACTAACCACAGGGTATAAACAGCTACTCTAAAGTTGAAACGTAATGAAAAGGATACCAGTATTTAAAATAATAAATAAAACTAAAATACTAATAAATAATACTAGAAAATATATAATTTGTATAAATAAGAATACCTACATTAAAATTTCAGATATTTTTTAATGTAATAAATTAAACACAATAAATAAAAAATGAAACGATAGAAGTAAGAAAAAACTGTATGTTGCAGTATTTCAGTTTTATGTTACGTCAGAATATAACATAAACAATGCTGTTGCAGTAGAATTAAAAGAGGCGTGCAAAATAGATCTCCATAAAGGGATGTACGTAATGCCATAAATATTTAAACATTGTTGTTGATGCCTGTGACGTTACAAAACAGTTGAAGGTGCGATCCAAGTTTAGTAGTTCGTGTAAAAGAATAAATTTTTAAAAACATATCTACGTCACTAAAAATAGTAATTTCAACTTAGAAAAACAATTTTTTTACAAATATAAATTAGAACATTAGTTTTATAGTTTATGTTGATGGATACTTTATTATTTCAAATGTATTATGTATGAAATATTATTAAAAGTCTAATCTAACTTTGTGAAATATATATGCAGATGTTGTAATCTTTATTAATTGTCATTAAGACTACATCATGCAAAAACTCTTCTAGTATACTTTCTAATTACCGAGCATTTTAAATTGCAAACTTTTGATAATTTCTACAGTTTAAACCTGTTGTATACCAATATTCTATTCCATACAATTTAAACAACATGCTCTTGCAAAAATATGCTACACAACGATATTGGTAATGATGAATATGGTACCTGCATACTGACCATCATGAAGAGGATCAATGGTGTGAATCATAAGCTGAAGCAGTCCGTGCCTAAATTTGGCACCCGTGTGATGTCCGCTTGACGTCGGAACTTGAGGTGTTTCTGAGGCAGTACGCGATGTTACACTTCCTCCAGGTTGTGTTCCTACGCTGGTTTCACTTGATGTTGCTACAGTCCCATGCTGTAAATAATAAAAAATATTTAGTATTGTGTGATAATTAATTTTATATTTATAGTTTATTCTTAGAATATAAATGCCTTGTTTATATATTTAAAGATAAAAAAAAATTAAATTTTGTTTTCTATTACAATCAATAGATACTATAAGTTTAACTTAAATTAAAATTAATAATAAACAAAAATTGTAAAAAAATAATTTTTGGTATTTTTTAAATATGCATTAGAAATATTTAATAAACATTTTTCAAAACTTTAAATTTACCTCACTTACAATGCAAATTTTGAGTCACGTATGGTTTTAAAATTTACTCAAAAATTAAATAGTATTTTCTCCAAAAAAGTGTTAATTAATCAATATGTATTATTGAGTTATAGATTACACAATTTATTGAACAACATATGATTTGTCTTAACAATCTCAATTTAAGAGGCGCTTTCTTCATCTCTACTCTGAATTATTAATAAGTTCCGAAGCACGATATTGATATACTCAACTAGTAACCGCTAGATAGAGACGTATTTGTCTTAAAAATATTTGAATATTTTAATGTGACTTCTAAAGTGATGAATCACATTTTGTTTATAAACAGACGTGCAAATTGCATGATTACATTTGGAAAGAAAACTGTTTTTATTTTTCAATGTAAAAAAACTTTAATAGTGTTTTGTGATTTTTTTATTTGACTTTTATGATGTATTATTTATATGAAAAAGGTTTACGTAAAACCAATAAAACTGCTAGAGCTTAAAAGAAGATTTAGATTATTGAGAAATTTCAAAATCCAGAAAAGTGTAATATGTAATTAAATCTATTTTTATGTAACATTTTGTAATTACGTCATTACTATAAAAAAAGCTATAATAATAATAATAACATTATTTTGGTCGTTGTATTGTTGTATTGTTACTACAAAATAATTGCTAATTTTTAGATCAGAGCCTATAATCTTTGATGACATATCTTTAAAGAAGAAAGTTACCAACCTAAATGCTTCAGAAAATACTGGCGTAACTGATTTCAATAGCAATGATAATGTTATTGTATTTTATAAAATAATAAAAAACATTTTATTGTATTTAAGAATATGAGAATTACTTATCAAAATCTATAATGGCAAAGATTTTATTAAAAAAAGACTGTTCCTGTGATACAATGCGGAAGTATATCGATTGACGCATATAAAAAGTAAAACACCATAATTCTAGTAAAAAAATAAAGTTAAAAATAAGTAACTCATGTGTACCAATTGTTTTTATTTCAGCATATTAAAATACTAGATGTTTAAAAACATGTTGAATGTGTTTGTACATTAGATTATAATTTATTTTTAGTTAAATGTTCACTTTTTTTATCATTAATTCATTCACAACAAAACCACCAAAATTAGTAATGTTTCTATTGAGGTAAGAAAAAAAGTTTGTCATGGTTCAGGCTTAATAAATACAATAATATTCATCGGTAGTAAATGCAGCAATAAGCTTAACCCAAACACTGAAAAGCCAGAAAAGACTATTTCAGATATAATTAAAAAACATCGGGGAGTTGTATAAGTAATTGTTTAAAAATATTAATGATCTGAGTTTTTTTTGAGATGCGGTCTTGCAAAAAATTGACGGCTTCTCATGCATGTGTGGGCTGCGCGTTACGTTGTTAACGGAAGCAAACTGGTAAAGCTCCAAATTTTAAAGACTAAAATTTTATAAAAAATAATTATTAAGTTCTTCATTTGTAGCTAAATCAGTACTGAACAATAATGTGTACCAAAATAACTACCTCGACAAGCTTAACTGAATTAGGTAAAGGATACTCAAAACGAATACGTGAAAACGCCTTATGCTGCATACAAAAAAAGTGAAGAAATTGTAATCTTTCCGCGTAACTAAAATATTGTTTACAATAAAGTGTTCATTTGTTGTATTCTATTAATGACAATTAATAATAATAATATAATTCATAAACGTGTTTTATTTAGTGTATTTGACTTTTAGCTACAATTTACGATTGAAAAAACTATTTTGACAACTCATTTATACTGCTGGTGAGACTTTTTTATACAAAAAGGAGGTTTCTGATCTCTCAAAAGGCTTTCAGTTTTTGGTGTTCCAATGTTATCTAATCTCTTTTATTATCTAAATGCAGTAGTTGTTAACTGATGATGGATTTATTGGAATTATTTGCAATGAGAATCACTATGAAAATGGAAAATATAACGGTAAATCTCACAATGAACACGTTGAGAATGATTAAACGATTCGTATTTATTTTGTATCGTACTTTTGTTTTGATAACTTTGCAATTTAAAATAAGGAAAACAAAAGTAACTCTTTTAATTTTTACTCTAATATTTTATAAAAAATAATGACCACAAATAATTATTATACATAGTTCTTTCTACAGAATCTCTAGCTTTTGCAACTTTCTTGGTTACGAGTATAAGCGTCTGTCGGCTTAAACTGCGTCATAGTTAATCACCCAGACTTTTTAGGTTTGGTCGTAGTCTCTTTTTGAAAACCAAAACAAGAAGTAGAATTTGGTTTTTGCCGTATTATCTTTTATAAACCCACACAAACTGACGTTTCACAAGACATTGTATCTTTGGAGTAGTAAATGTCGCTGAAGGAAAAATACTAAGAGACGATATTATATCATTAGCTACCACGTAATTTTCAGATTTTCACTCTTCGTTACCATTTGACTGACTTTGTTATTACTCGGAATAAGAGTTTGTGTACTATTAAAGAAGGTTTAACTTTGTCTTAGAAGGTACAGTACTGATAGCCAGGATGTGCTCAGTTTTAAACCCTTTCCGGTTTATGTTATGTTAACGTTTTTTTATTTTTACAGCTTTACGGAATAGTCTGAGAAAGTAGAAAGCTGTTCTAACCAACACTTTATTTTGGTCAAAATTTTGCGGTTTTAATATTATGTTTTTTCAGCACTCTGCTTATTTTGTTTATCTGTTTGTCGGTCGAACCTATACAGTATGGTAATAAGCTAGTAGAAAGTGGTGAGTTTTTTTGACTTTTGAATTAATTGCTTTCTCTTATGCCATTTCGATTTTTTCAAACCCGTATCAATTTTTTTGTGGACACTACAACAATGTTTTCTTTTTTTTTGTAGATTTTTATTATCTGACACACGTATAGCTTTTTTAGCTAAAGTCTGCAAAACCGTGGTTTTATGTACTGAATAGTAGTGAGATTTGGCGTTTAAGTATTAAGAAAGACTAGACTGCTGTTACGTTCTAACTCTATGATAAAAGTAATGTTATTATGTGCAGAGTTAAGATGTTGAAAAAACTGATTTAGTTTATTTTTACTATCACGCGATACAACAAACGTATCATCAATATATTTAAGTCAAGGTTTTGGTTTCAATTCAACATTTTTCATAATCTCAGTTTCAAAATACTCCATATTGACTATAATTACTACTTGTTTAAATAAGTTATCATTATAACTGAAATAAGCGTTCTAAGACACAGTTCAATAAAGAGAACTTTTTCGTTAGTAATGCTCTCTTTGAGCAAAAACAACACTTCGTCGACCGAGACTAGAATATCTTTTTTTGTTACACGCAATTCCTGAAGTTTCTCAACAAAATCTGTAGAATCTTGAATGTAAGTTTCTGTGTTTCCTGTCAACGGCAAAAGTTTTGTAGCTAGATAACGTACTAACGGTTAAGTCGGTGAATTGATGGTGCTCAATATCGGTCGAACACGGACTTGCTTTTCTTACAATGTTGCAATGTTGAATGTGCGTATTGCAGCTTGTACTCTACATATTATGTATTCTATTAGTGTTTTCTTAAAAGTAACAGTGTAGTTAAAACTTTTCTTTAATAGGGATCTCATATGTTTATCCAAAACTGTATTTGTTAAATTGCCAATTGTTTGGTGATCGTCTAACGTTTTCTTAGACTGTGAAGGATGAAATCACTAATATTTCTTAGTTTGCTATATTATTGATTAAAATCATTCTTAATACAATTTTTCATTCTAAATGATTGTGGTGTTGTTGTTATTACACAAGATGAGCTTTCGTCACACGTCACAGTGGACATTTTCAAAACTTGGAACAAACTGATTGATAATTGATAAAACTGGTGTTCAAATCTTCGATAACGGAAAACTAGAATCTCGGTTCATATTAAACGGATTTTAAATTATTAGAGTTGATTCCATAATTTTTTGCTGATGGTAATTTGAAACATTTGCCAAAATTTTAGTGTTTTCAAACATAATTTAATCATCCGTTTTTAGTGTGTGCTCCGCCATCGCTGACGTCAAAGTTTGTTAATGAGTTTACACCTTTGATGCTCCTTAATACGAATTCTCACGCTTGTACACGTATCGCTTACGTATGCACGACTACAAAAGCAAGGAATGCTTTAAACGCAGTCAGATTAAAAAGGAATAACATCCTTCATCGAATTTAACGGTTAACCTAATTAAGGAAAAGTAAAAAACCGAGTAACAATGTTGTGTTTAGACAACAATTTCCCTATACGGTCCGTGGTACCTTTAACATATAGTAGTTATCTACTTTTCGCTTTTTGCTTATGCAAGAGACACTGGTTAAGACGTAGATTCCGCTGTTACTCTTGATTTGGCAAACGTAAACTTTTTAATAGACCACTTAATAATTTTATTGTAATTGTCTGCGACTAACACAGTTAGATGATTTAACTCTTTTTTAAGATGTTGGAGTTGACTTAAGGAAACAGCTCTGTATACTAAATAATTTACTACTGATAATTTATGACAAGGGTGATGATGGAACAATCCATTTAAATATCTATCTGTATAGTTTTCGATAAACTGCATGTGATAATGAACCATCTTCATTTCGATTAACTAAAACGTCCAAAAATGGTAAAGAAACGTTCCATTTTAACTCCATAGTAAAACTAATATTTTGATGGATTGAGTTTAAATGATATAGAAACTCGTTGAGCATAGAAGGACCATGTTGGTAAAATCTTATAAATCCATAAATATATTAACAACAACCGATAAAAGCGGAGCACTCATGGCGGCTCCTGATGTTTGTGAGTAAAACTTTTTTTAAAAAGTAAAATATGTAGTAGTCAAACAATTTACGATAATAGAACTATGTTGCTTAAAATATTGTTCTCGTTGAATAAAGACCTAATAATGTTTATTGAATAAGGTACCGGCACGTTGGTAAACAAAAACTCGACCAAAACTAACTAGAATGTCAGTCTGTTTCAAACAAAAATTATGAAACTTCTGAACAAAATCCGCTGAATTGAGTAGAAATGATTCAGTCTTCCTTGCTAAAAATTTTAATAAACTTGCAAGATGTTTAGAGATTTTATAAGTAAGTAAATTTGTAGCGCTGATAATAGGCCGAAGAGTAATATCGTGGAGTTTTAGAATCTCTAGATATTAAAAATTTTTTATTGCTTTTATTACACAACGACTCTTTTATAAGTTTGGAAAGTACCATTTCAATAGATGGAAAAAGATCTTTGAAAATTATTTTATACGACCGGTCTGCGTGAAAAGCGTAGGCCCTGTTATCATAATCTGACGATTCATAATAACCGTAGCGTTCTCTTTAACAGCTTTAAGAATGACTATAGATTTATTTTGCTTAAGAGATTTTAATGCAAAAAATTCTGATTTTGGATTGTTACTTTAAGGAATTCTTGAGTTCCAAAGAATTTTTTTAGTTTTAAAACGGATTTCTTCTGCAAGAAGATTGGGAACTGCTTGAATAAAAGCTTCTACAACTGATACAATTTTTTTAAAAAGAAGTTGTTTTGAAGCTAATACAAAGTTAACACTTTTGAACAAAAGGACTTTCTTTGTAGAGATTAATGAGCGTAAACATAAATAAATCACAGTTTCGGGATTTTCTTCTGTTTTGGAGGCACTAATTTATTAAATTTCTTAAGATAATTACAACGTATAAAGAAGGTTAAACTACACAGTAATCTTACCAGTTTAATACGTAAGCTTGAAAACTTTTTTGTTTTTTTTATATTCTCTCCACAAAGAATTGTTATAGTAGAATTCAGGTTTTCACGGGTTGTATTATTAATACAATTTTACATTCTGGATAATTTCCGTGTTGTCGTTATTACACAAGGTGAGCTTTTATCGCTCGTCACAGTGAACATCTTAAGAGCCCGGAACAAACTGATTGATAGCGCCGTGAAGTGAAAACGGAAAACTAGAATCTCGGTTAATATTAAAATGATTTTTAATTATTTTAATAGATTTCTTAATTTTTATTTATAGTAATTTGAAACATTCGCCAAGATTTTAGTGTTTTAAAACATAATTTGATAACTCGTTTCTAGTGCGTGTTCTGCTACCGCTGACTTCGAAGATTGTTTAAAACGATTGCCTTTTTGATGCTGCTTAATAAATCTTGTTTGCTTGTATCGTAGTGATAGCATCTATTTTTACATATATTGAGTGTTCTAATGTGTTAGACAAAAATAAGTGTAGTTTGTATAACATTTTGCTGACAGCGTCTAGTACTTTGCGTTTATTGTAAATTAGTGAACGTAACAGTTTAAAGCCAGCTTTGCGAAAAATTCTCCTATTAGCGACGCTTATTTTCTATACTGTATGAGTTAGACACACAAAATAAGCAGTGTGTTAAATATACATAATATCAAAACTGTCTTCACGGCTAAGGATACCCTGAACAATTGATTTAGATCCAAAAACCATCACAAGACTTTAAACCATGCCGGGATTTACAAAATTCTTTGTTTCTGTGGATCAAGTTATATAGGATATACGGGATGTTCTATTGAAGTTAGACTACAAAAACATATGGCTGACTGCAAACACCGGAAAGTTACAAAATCAACGGTGGCAAAGTACGTGTGGAACCAAAGACACACGCTAAACTTTGACTAAACTAAAGTGTAGGCTAGGACTTTCTTCTACTTTCACAGACTGATCCGCAAAATTGTACAAATACAAACACGTCTATATAATATAAACCGGGAAAACGGTTTAAAACTCTTTAAATCCTGGCTACTAGCATTGACAAAGATCAACTTTTTTAGAAAAAACACAAACTCTTACTCCGAGTAATAACAAAAACAGTCAAGCGGTAACGGAAGGTAAAAGTTCGTTAATGTCTTGCAAAACGTCAGTTTGTAAATTATAACTACAATTTTTATTACACTAGTTCTTAAAGAAATAAATTTGCTACAAAGATTTTATTGATAAAAATTAATTAGTATAAGCATACCATTGAAGTCAATAAATAACATTTTTAAAAGTTAGCGCTAGTTTTTAAGTTATTGTGATTTTACTCTGATTATCTTATGATTTGTTAAATAAAAAGAACCTTGTTGTTATCTTATTGTTTGCATCTTTATCACCCAATTGAAATTAAAGCATCCATCACGTAAGGAATTCCCAGCACTTCCTCTCAAGAATTAAAGAAATTAAATTGGAATCAAAAGACATTTTAGTCAATTTTGATGTGACATCTCTCTTCACAAAAGTGCCAGTGCAAGCAGCACTGGAGATCATTAAGACCAAATTACGAAAAGCAGATTTGGATGAGGAGCTTAACGGACTAATTGAGCTATGCTTAAAGTCTACGTACTTCTTATTCAACAATATTGTATACAAACAAATTAAAGGAGCAGCCATGGGATCACCACTTTCTCCAGTCAACGCCAATATATTTATGGAGGATTTTGAAGAAAGAGCATTAGAAACCCTCAAACCAAAATGCTGGATACGTTATGTGGACGATACATTTCAATTTCAATTTGGTCTCATGGAGCAGAAACACTACACAACTTTCTGGATCACAACGACCAGTTAGATTTCAACATCAAATTCACCATGTAATAGGAAACAAACAGAAGCATTCCGTTCTTAGATGTACTAGTTACTCGAAAGATGGACAACAAATTGGGGCATGAAGTATATAAAAAACCGACACGTACTGACACATACCTCAACGCCAAATCACATCATCATTCAGCTCAGAAGTTTTCAGTTCTAAAAACTTTATTCCACAGGGTCAAGGCGATCAGTGAACCGAACACGTTAAACACCGAGCTAGGTGACCTAACAAACGCCTTAATAAAAACGGTTTCAGAAAAACAGACATATATCGAGCAATTAACAAACACGATAAGGAAAAACCAAAGAAGGAGGACCCCGTGGCAACTTCCTTCCTTTCTTACATCAAAGGCTCTACGGCTAAAATAGTCAGGATACGTAGAGGAAAAAAAATCAAAGTGATCTTCAATGCACCAAATAAAATAGCCGCCAATTTCTCAAAATCAAAAGAAACAAAAGCACCACTCGAGGAACCAGGGGTATACCACATCCCTTGTTCGTGTGGGCTGGCTTACATAGAAATAACGAGGCGCAATATAGCTACCAGATTAAAAAAAACATAAAGCGAATACAAAGAAACATAACACAAGATCTGCTGTTGTAAACCATTTTAAAGATGAGCTTCATTATTATAAGCTTGAAAAATATGTAAAATTAAAGAATTGATACAATTATATATTATTGGTAGACTAATAATTTTAAAATACCTATGTAAATACAACTTACAAACACTATTTTTAAATTAATTTGACAATTATTAAGATATTTTTTTACTGTAACCAATAAAAAAATTTGATTTTATTGTATTTTTTTAAATTCAACAAATCATCAACGGATTACAGCGATAACACCACGGGTGTGGTGTTATCGGGCAAAGCAGACATAATATATTCAAATGTCAAATTAAATGTCAGATAGTAAATTAATTCATAATAATGATATAAAGAGTTGTTTATAATTGTAACAACAAAATTAACTAAATTCTTTTAGAAAATACACCAGAAAGCACAACTCATTTATATGCAGTAAAGGAAAGTAGTAAAAAATTATTTTACCGAATACACCTCGAGCATTGATAAATACTCAAAATTTTGTCGTAGAGAATGTTTCAAGCGTGTTTCCTTGAAGTAATATCACGAGGCCTTCGGCCTCGTGATATTATCAAGAAACACGCTTTCAACAATCTCTATGACAAAATTATCTCGGTATTATCAATGCTCTAGGGGTGTTATAGCTGATAATTTCATTTAGTATGCTAGTTAGGCGTATAATTCTACTTAATTAAAACAAATATATAAAACGATTTAATTTTTTAATATACCTAATGAAAATATATATATTATTAAAGGTTATGTTTTACCTTTTGAGAAACATTTAGTTTGACACTAATGACTTTTGTGTTACAGTTAAGAAGTTTAACAACTAAACAAAATATTTTAAATAGTGGGTCACCTAGTAGTCTGGGTCGACACGAGATGTTATTGGTGCACCATTAGCACATCATTTTGTTTTTATTGCGTTCTATCGTATACTTGTTTCATGCCTGTCGGTAAGAAGTATTTGCTGTTGAAAATTTGGGTCTTACGCTGATGGTCTATTGATAGAACCTCTTTTTAACATTTGATCACTACTGGTTACACAATTAACTTTCTGAGATGAACCGACTTGTTTAAAAAAATCTATCAAGCAGATGTTTATGTACATATATGTATTTTAAGATAACTCAAAACTTGAAACTCTTTTTTGAAAATGTTGTAAATTATTAGACTAGATGAGTTTTGTAAGATTTTGTATCAACCTTAGTTAGAATTCTTTATCTTGATCTGTTTTAGTGTTTAAGCTTTTTGCAATTTTGTGTCTAATTATGAAAGAATATTTAATCCGATCAATCAATCAATTTTTAATGTAGACCGATTTATTGTAATTTTTGTTTGTATCACAACGGTTGATGTAGTTTACTTAATCTTTATAAAGAAAGGTACTCAAACCCAGATAATTTAAATCTGATTTGTATTTACAAGCAATAACGCCAAAAACGTGAAAAATGTTTAATGAAAAAATTGAAATTTAATGTCAACCAACAAAAAAAAATTGTAAAAACAAAGTTGTAACTGATTATAAAAACAAAACAAATGATGAAAGCAAAAGAATCACCGCATTTGTTTATTTTGACAATTAATTTCCAAAGTTTGATACGTTCTGTTCTACAATGTTTTAACATCTCCGATTAACAAGTTTTAAAGAAACTGAAAATGAATGATTATACATTTTCAAAGGTTCGTGTTTTTTATTCAGGCGACGATATGATAAAATTGCGTTGTATAAACAAAATTCTGATGTATATTCACAAATAAACGAGTGATATTTAATATTATAGACAATGTATACACATAATATTGGAAACATGGCCGCTCAAAACAGGTAAATAAATATAAACTAATCAAAATTTACTCAAATATTGTTCACAAAAAATATAATTTACAAAAACAGGTTGTAGGTACCAAAACCAAGACTACAAAATCTAAATATTCTATTACGACGCAGTCTAAGCTAAAATTTGCTAATAGAAAACAAAAAACTAGGAAAAACTTACATTTCATAAAAGTTCAACAACTAGAAAAATACTTAGTTGTAGAGCGTAAAGTACAATAATAATTTATTTAACTAGTTTTTGTGTAAATTAAGCGTTTTTTTCACAAGTAGGCATTTGAAAACTCCACGAAAAAAAAAACGCCTAAAGTCTCTGAATCTCTCAAAAATAGTTTGACCTTTATTTTCATAAGTGCGCAAACACTGTCAAAGACGGCTTATAAAAGCAAAATATTAGAACTTATGACAAACAATAAATAACGTTATATAATAATATATAATGTTCAATGAAAAGTTATTGAACACCATGCAAACAATTAAAACACAATTGAGTTATTTTTAAGTTCACTGAAAGAT
Organism: Aquatica leii; assembly: GCA_035610365.1. Taxonomy (NCBI): domain Eukaryota; kingdom Metazoa; phylum Arthropoda; class Insecta; order Coleoptera; family Lampyridae; genus Aquatica; species Aquatica leii. Next base: position 58,443,268 of record CM069432.1, read on the forward strand.
AGCAACTAGCGACATGTAGGCATTTCTACTTCTTTTTTATGCGTTACGACTATGATTATAAACAGTCCCTAGAGCGTTTAATATTGCTTATAATTAATGTAAGATATAAAACCAATTAACAACACTACTTGATTTTTTAATTTAATACGTAAAAATATTCGGTTTTATGTTTATACTCAGAACTTTTCGTATTGATTGTAAAGATAAATCTGCTGTGTACAGTTTTAGTGTTTACAACATGTGTTACATTGTTCTTGTTAATACTCTTTAGATATACGGAACTAACAAAGCCGGTAATGCATGTAGTTCGATTTGTTAACACGTGTCTAGGAATGTAAATAATAATTATATCACATACGTAGTTTTTGAAATTCAGTTATTTAATGTATTTAAACAGATTCCACCTATTTGATTTTAAATTGTCAGAGGTTTCGAATTATTAACTTTGCAAAAAAAATAACAAAAGCTAATAAGCCCAGTGTTTTAGATCTTATTATAACTGTTTGAATCTAAATTAAAAAAATGATAAATTCTTTTAATTTCTTAACGGTGACCTACAAACACAAAAGTTTTATAATTATTATCAGGAAAAAAAAAATTGTCACATTTCAAGTTACTATTAGATTCTTCTAATCAAAAACCACCTGAATTGAGTATATCTGTAATATTAATTTTAATTATTTGTAATTGCTTTAAATTATCAAGAATTGTAATAATGTTAATAATATGATAATAATATTTTTTAATAATGTTTATTTCTAGTGCAAATTTGTTTTTATTTTTATAAACCACAAACAATGAAACATTTGATTACTAAGTATGCTGCAGTGGTTGCTCTACACGTTACTGCATTTGTCTAATTTTGATATTAAATTAAGAGCTATAAACGCCTCCAACAAGTCTACAAGTTGGTTTCATGAATCTAAACAATTTAAATGTTTGAATGTAATTTATTAATTTGTACAAATAGAAGTACGTGCTTGTAGTTGAATTTTTTAAATTCTTTATAATTACTTAATTAAAATCAGTAATTTATAAAGTTAAAATTAAATCAAGTTTGTTTTTCAAAGCTGCTTTTAAATAAATCAATTTTTGACCAAAATATAAATTTATTTGCGTGTATTCATAAAATAAATAGTTTATAGTAAAACGTCAAATAATAAAGTTGCTATTAAAATTTATCTGATTGATTCCAAGTAATTTATTTAAATTATTGTTATTTGTTTAGTTTTTGAAGGCACTTTAAACTGATCAGTCTTGGATTCTTGCAAATGAATGACATTCTTGACTAATTAATACCAGTTAAAAGAGTTAATTAATTATAGATTTTATTTTATATCTTTCTTTATTATAATAACTTAAATTTTAAATTTGTTTTGAATACAGTTCATTTTTTCTAAACAAATTTCAATTTTCAATGCAAAAGTTGTGTAAAAAATGAGTATTATTTAAAAATTTACGTGTTTTAATCTTCTTTTAATACTTCTAAAGTTTTAAGACAAATATTTCTTGGTTTGAAATTATCTAGACACCTTTGGTAATAATTTGTGTAGTTTGCAAATTGTTATAAATACTAATTTTTAAAAATTAATACATGTTATTTAAAGAACTAATGTCTATTTAATTACAATGTTTCAAACATTACTAAAAAAACACACTAACTATAATATATAGTGTGTACTAAGATAGATGTAACAAGAAGTATAATAGATAAAAAAAATTTTGATTGACATTTGGAGATTGAGTTCTGCTTGTTGTAAAACTAAGGTATCAAAAATAGGTTGATTTGGTATTCTACAGGGTGTTTTATAAACAATCTTGTTAAAATTATTAAGACTGAAGTATCCTTATTTTTAAAGATATAAAAAAAATAAAATAGTTTGGAATTGAATTTTATATCTCGATATCAAATATCAAGAATGTAAAATTGAGTTTTAAAATTTTAATTTTTTTCAATAAAATAAAACGGATACTGTATATTTCTTTAAATTTTTTATTATCATACAACGAACACAAACATAAGAAGTAAAAAATAAAATAATAAATCTCACATAACAGATTATAAACAAAGTAAACAATATTTTTTTTATTTGATGTAACTACCACCCATATCCGTACATCATTGGAACCTTCGTCTTAATTTCTTAAAACTGTTTCTAATATGTTCTAACGATATGATGTTTACTGTATTTGTGATTATTTGCTGCAATATTGCTAAACCCCCAAAAAGAAGTCAAACATTGACAAGTCAGAGAATCTCGGGGGCCACTTAATAGTCCGTTCTTGACAATCCAATTCAAAGTTGACATTTAACCACTTATTGATCATGTCTGTGGAGTGGCTAGGGCAACCGTCATGTTGAAAATAAGGCAAATACTAATTTCTCAACATGTTTAAATTTTCCCGAGAAAATATTTCAAGAATCTGTATATAAGTGTGTCGATTTCATCTCTCTTGAATAAAATATGGTCTAAAAATTCCAACGTGGCAAAACACGTTCATTTTTTTATAGTATTGTCTTCTAGAATGAATTCTAAAATAAGGATTTTTAGATCCTTAATACAGAAAATTTTCAGACAAAACAACACCATTGGTTGTAAATGTAGATTTATCTAAGAAAATTATGCAATAATGAAAAAATCTTTCTTCCACCATTTTTTCTAAAATTCGGCTCGACGGCCGTTATCCGCTTCTTCAACCGTATGTTTATAATTCGCTTTTTATGGCATAATTTTGTTTGTTTTGTAAATTCTCTAAAATTCAGACTTGCTAATATTAATGTCACGTCCTCTCTTTTTTAGTGGTATTCTAGGATTTTATGTAACGAAGTCGAGAGCTATTATATTGCCAACATTGTCTTTATCGTATGTTTTTTTCCGTGATATTAAGAACACTACCAGTAGCCACAAACTTTTTAATTATTTTCATAGCTGCAGTACAAGAAAGACAACATTGCACAATATAAATTTTTTTAAGCAATGTAAGTACTATTTTTACATAATTTCTTTAGCTGATTAGTCAATTTGAAACAGAAATGAAAGATATTATTAGCAACACTTGGCACAAAAGCAAATAACGAATAACTGATTAACAACCTGTGGAAACTGTTTTCGCCGTAGTTAATAATATAATAAATAATTTCACATTAATATTTGGTAAAAATTCATTTGCAAAATACTTCATTTAGTAAATTTTTTTTATATTCTTTAAGATAAGTGTATTTTATTCTTGGCGATTTTAGCAATATTGCTTATAATATCAAATTAACTCATTTTCTCTATACCTTAGTTTTACAACAAGCAGGATTCAATCTCCAAATGCCAATCCATTATACCTCTTGTTACATCTATCTTGAAACACAAGGTATATATACAAGGTGAGTCTTTAAACGCGGCTCTCAAATTTATTTAAAAAACTATTTGGTCTAGCAATACGAGAAAAAATTTCATAAATTAAATCACATATAGGGAGTTTACTAAAAATATTTTGATTTTGAAAACCCTTTGGAGGCGGCGTAATCAAGAGGTGGTTACAAAAAATCGTAACTCTTTGTCATTGGAGGAATAAGAGATATGATACAAAATGTTTAAATATGTCTTTTATGAACTATTAATTGCAAAGGTGCTCAAATTGCCTCGCATTGTTTAGAATGTACTCATCCTCGAAATAGACCGTATAGCGTTCTGTATACTTGAAATCATCTTCTCGCTTGTAGCAATAGGATCTTGGTAGACTAAATATTTTACCCGTCTCTAGGAAAAAAAATCTAGACATGTAAGATCCGGAAACCTGGGTGACCAAGAAAACGCACTTCCCCTTCTAATCCATATATCGTTGAGATGGTTCAAAACTCCACCTGCATAATAAGCAAGGCAACTGTCTAATTGCAGCCACATATTTTGACGACTATTCAAAAGATAGTCATCCAATGAATCTCGCAATATATTTGTTATAAACTCTAAAAATGCTGCGCCATTTAACAATTCATCAAAAATGTAGAGACCAACAATTTGTCTGTCAAGTATCTCACGCCAAACATTTACGGACTATTGTAACCTGCGTTTGGGGATTGCAGCAGTTATCTTTTTATGTCAGACCCCGTAAATGGATTCTGCTGGCTGAATTTTGTTTTTTTTGGTTTTCTTCGATTGATTGGTTAAATATTAACATCAAAAACGTTTTGCCCGTTATTGTATTGCGTGTGATTTAAGTTTATTGGTATTTCAAGTTGTTTTACAATCATTACTGGTATTTTTTTTTGAATGCATAAAGTTCCGTGGTTTTGATTTTGATTTAGTGTTTTACTTGTTTATCTCAGTGAAATAACAATTCTGTATAATTTACGACTTCCTTTTGGAATGTAATTTGATCCATTTTTCTTGGTATTTATACTTTGTTTATGTTGGGCTATTTTATTAAGCGCAATTACAAGCCACCTGCAATTTAGCGAGCTAAGCATTTTTGATGAGAAATGTTTTTGTCGAGGTCTACGTGTCAAGATGCACGCGGCCAATTATAGTTTTCATCTTTGTTAAGTTCGTTCGTTTAATGTTCTATCTTTTACAAAAATTTTACAGCGCACATTCAATTAGTTAAGTAAGGATACGAAGTTTTAAAAATGGTAAAGTTTGGTTTTTGGGCAGCAATCGATCGTTGGTGGCAATTAAGCAGAACCGAATACCGTGAGATGTAGTTGAGTGATTAGGGTACTTTTACCCTATCGTTAGGTAATGCCGCGGAAGTAGGAACCGTGAAAATTAAGTGTTGTGGTGAAAATGTTAATTTTTCAAATTTCGTAATTTACGGTTTATATAGACTTCATGGTTTCCAAAAATAAACAGTCACGTTTGAGGGATTTAATGTCGATGTGTTATGTGGAAAAATCCTAATTTCGCCGTTGTGCGGTTATAAATTAAATTGTGAAATAAATCTTCCGTCGGTGTTCTATTGTTTGGGGATTCCATCGAGCTTGTATCCAACTACGGTACACCTGGAGCGGCCGAAGTCAATCTAAGGTCGTAGCTTTCGGAAACCACTGTGATCCGCAGTTCACCTGGTATCTCCAATTAAGTAAAGGTATTTATCGATTTTGGTTATTACCGTGTAGTGAACCGCGATTGAAATGAAGTAAAAGCTTTGAATTTGAGCCGATTGAGTTACGAGTAACGTAAAATTTGGTTATTTCAATTAACACTTAAAGGTGTTTGCGTGAAGTTAAACTAAATTAATTTTGTTTTGTGCGTATGTAAAAGTAAATCGTATTCCCATATAAAAGATAATGTAACGATATGTAAACTATATTTTGTTTAGTTCCAAGTAAAGTTACGGAAGTATATTTTATAACTTATATCTTTTTAGTTTAATTGAATTGTTTATTACTTATGCGGTCAAGGCCTTGAAGTTTATTTGTGTTATGTTTTATTTGAAAAAGTCGAGTTAACGCTATTATAGTAGTATTTTCTGTTTATATATTTTAATTTTTGTGTTTAGATTGTTCATTTTTATTTGTTTTACTTACTTATGATTATTTCGTTTCTTTTATTCAAATTTGTTTAATATTCATTATTACTTGTTATTTATTTTAAATATTCAATCAATAAATGTTAAATTGTTAAACTGTAAAGAGCTTTTATTCATTCAGCTGCCGCATACGTAATTTTGTTTTTAAGTGTATTTCAGAATAGTTACAACTCAAGGTAAGTTCCGGGGTTGTTACCAACCAGATGAGCTTTTGGGTAATCAGAGGTCCGGAAGCTACGACCTTAGATTGACTTTGATTGGCGCCCTTACCGATTTTTGAGTCTTTTACCGTTTTAGTTCGAATTTATGTCAATCTCGTTTCCAAGTTATCACGGAATTTTAAATTATAACCCACCCCTTTTCCATTGAGCTAGTGGCACAACATCGTTTATGTTACCTCATTTCAGGCAGTAACTTTGTTTTTAACTTTGGCATGTAACACTATTAATGTTCATTATCCACAACTTACCTCGAATGAGGGTTTTTCTTGGCATAAAAATGCATGTTGTGCCGATTAATATTTCCGTTATTCTTAAATGTCGCTTCATCTGTTCATAAAATTTTATTCAAAAAATTTGGGTTTTCTTCCAACATGCCTTGCAACTAATAACAGCAATTTTGTCTTATTACAAAGTCGTTATCGCTAATTGCTTGGTGTAACACGAGTAAATGGGAATCAAAACCATTGGTTTTTATAATTTTTATGATTGTTCTTCCAGATATCTCGAATAACTTTTTAATTTTTCTGGTACTAATATAAGGATTTACCTCAATGCAAGCTAAAACATTAACCATATTTTATTCGCTCCTTACTGAACGATGCCTTTCTCGTGCTGGAATTGGTTTTATGTTTCCTGTGGTTTCGTAATAGACAATTAGGTAGGTTATTAAATACATATCTTTACATTAAAAACTATTGAGAAAATTAAGATTTTTTGTAACTACCCCCAGATTGCGCGGCCCCCAAAAGGTTTTTAAAAGTGAAAATATTTTTAGTAAACTCCCTATATATGATTTAGTCTATAAATTTTTTTCCCGTGTTGCTAGACCAAATAGTTTTCGAGATAAACTTGACGATCGCGCTTAAAGACTTGCCCTGTATATCATAATTCCTAATTATTATAAAATATTTTTTTTTATTACATTAGTTACAATTGCCACAAAAATTAAAAAAAAAATAATTAGCAGATTCAAAGTATTTATACATTGTCAATAAATATAACGTTTAATAAGACGTTAGGATAGTTCGTCATACGTCTTATAAAAACTTTTGATATTACACAAAAAAGTGAATAAAAGAGTATATAAATAGATATAAATACTTATAAAATTTTATTTTTAAGTAAGTGAATATTAAAAATAGTTTTGTTATGTAAAGAATTATAACAATATTTACATAAAAAATTGAAAACAATTTTAATGTTTTTTTATTAAATAAAAAGTTGTTTAATAAAAAAGTTTTTGGTATAAAATAATTATTTAAAGAAATTAAAAATAGTTATTTGTTTAATTGGTACAAAATATGTCAATTATCGTTAGCTACGCATTTCTAATAAATTTTGTATAACACGATTTGGAACATATTTAATTACTTACCGCAAAACGTTTCTAGCTATTTATTACATTTGTAGTCTATTTATTATTTAAAATTATGGCACGTATAACGTCAAATCACATTCATCACGTATTAATAAAAAAAATTATTATTTTTAGTATCGACACTTGTTATTAAGATTAACAAAGCTTTCAACATTCTTAATCTTTGTTTAAAATGATTTGAAACTATGTCATATTTAAGCTGGCGAAAAAAAAATCAAAGATTATTTATACAATTGGAAAATCAAACAAATGTTTTTGTAAAAACAAACTATTGTTCACTAATAGTTAGAGTAATTTTTCTAAAATTTAAATAAACGGATAATTAATTGAGTGTAACTAGTAAACTTTAGTATAGAAAAAAAGATTAAAACTTGTTAAAAACTGCATGAACATACATATAGTACAAAAATTTAATTAAAACAATTAAAAACCATTAAAATGTCGAATAATGTTTAAAAATGTATTTAATCTCTAGATATGTTTCAAGCTTATAAACTTATAAAGCTCAATTTCAGAAATGTATTTTTTGAAAGAAATCAAAATTTAAAAAAGTTAAAATTAATTTTTGAATTATTTAAATACATTTATAGATATTATTGGTAAACATATTAATAATTTTAATAGTTTATAACAATTAATAACAATGTATCTTCTTAAGAATTCACTTAAGAAACGTTTATATAGTATTTGTAATCTATATAATAGCGTATTTATTAAAAACATTATGCACGCTATTAATTTAATTTAACAATATACATTTCGTAACTAAAGCGGTTTATAGAAATCTCTAACATAACAGACAATTTATACAATAAATATTTGACAAATTAAAATGCGCATAAATTATAAATTACATGACTCTTATGTATAATTCTATAAATTATGCAATCTATCAAAATTAATAGATACAAAGATACATACGCAACCTTGTTACTAAATGTTCCAAATTAATTAATGTGTCTGAGAGTTATTTCTGTACGGCATAATAGATAGACAGACTGGGAGATTCCATAAGGCTTCTGGCTACACCATTTCAATATAACAATGAAACCGCTCGTAAATGTATTCTATTGAATTACTTTAACTGTTAAATATTTTGACATTCTAAAAACTGACTCTTTTTTTTAAATGATACTGTTTAATCGATATGCATTAATATTGATATATTTTTTTTAATCTGTTTTTAAGTTAGCTTAAAATTATATTTAAAATATTTTGTTTTGTTTTTATATGTCAATAAGGGTTAAAAACAAGAAGACAAAATGTTTCCTAGTAAATTTGAAAAATATAAAGATGACTATTTGTGCAAAAGGTAATCAAATTATGAAAACAAAATGAAAATTTTAAAAAAAGGGTTTGAATTTATTATATTCATAATGTTCATTTGTGAGCTTTTGAAGACGAACACAAACATATTTTTTTGTAAGACAAAACTAAAAATCAATTTTGTTATTAAACGCCACTTAATAGAATCACATTGATATTTTTATAACAATACTCGAATGATAACAAAATCCAATGTTAAAGAAAAACAAATAATTTTTTATTGGCTAAAAAAAAGTAAATACATATATGTATGTCAAAATAAAAAAAAGTTATAACATTATTCATGATTAGAAAAAGCGGAGAGCACTGCATTTTATTATGTTTTAACCTGTTATAAGAAACTTTATTTAATAATTTGGAGTAGTTTCTGAATTAAATCAATTGTTGACAAAATATATTCTTTTTTAAGTGCTTAAATTGTTTCTTTTAGATTGTGATTGGACTTGAAAGAAAGATAATAATATGTGTACAATAAGAATAAGAAAACTGTCATAATAAGTTACAGATTAATTTTAACTTTTTTAAAATAAATTTATAAAAAAACTAAAAAGCTGTTAGTACTACATTAATAATTTTTTTTGCTATTATATATGAATATTTAATTATAACAACGTGTAATTAAAATTAAGGGAAGTTTTTTAAAATAGTAAATCATTGGTTTATCTTTAAAGCAATATTTTTGTTATTGCACTTTACGCTTAAGATTTAACATAACATCCAGCAGAATTTGTCCGTAAAATTTACTTACGGTTTAACACTAAGTTTGTATAACAGCTGTGTAATCTAACCCAAATTTGTAGTTTCATATTAAAGTTCAAATAATATCTGGGGTCAGATAAAGGGATTTTACTAATTATTCAAACGTTGCTTTAAACTTATAGGAACTTGCGTACATTCTTTTACAATTTGTAACTTTTGACATGTAAAATGTATCTATAATTCGATTAACTGTGAAAGCAAAATTAACTTCGATACAAGCAACATAAAGGGTCTTAGTAAATTAAACTATCGACATCAATTAACATATTCCAGTAATTGAGCATGCATGAAAACGGACGTTGTTACCACTTCAAAGGATACTTGATGCATTTAGTTATCGTGCAATTAGACATTATGAATTATAAAAGCAAATATCGAAAAATACTGATTTATGACTAAAATATCCATAATGTTTTTTTTATCAAATAACTAACTTTAAATTATTTAAATAAAAAAGTAGAAAACTATAAAACAATAAAAACAGTTCAATTAGATAAAATCTAAATAAAGAAATTATTTTGTTCATTTCATAATTTGTTTTTACTCTTTTAAAATTAATAATAATAATAATTCTTTTATATTTTTTTGATCGTTTGAACAGTCACTAGCATAAAGTTTGTTTTATGTTGAACTGACTGGTAATTATTTATATTATGATTTGATAACTAAACGATTTTTAAATACAAATAATTTACTTGTTTTACTACTTTAAAAGTGTTAAACGCTGTAGTATTTTTAATTGTTTATTACATTTTATGTTTATTTTAATTATTACTTCAAAAAAGTATTTTATTTAAAATATAAAATAAAAAAAACGATTTATTACAAGTTGAAAGATTTAATTAAATTTCTACTTTGCAAACTACATGTTTTACGAGTGGATAAAGGAATCTGAAAAAACTAGCACCTGTATTGCAAAACACAAATTGTTATAAAAGTCGATAGTACTAAAGTCCTCGCAATTTAACTTTCGATGCACGTCATTAATGACGTAAAATTCATACCACCCTATTTATAGTAAAAATTAAATAAATACCGAATTGTCTTATTGAATTTTTTTTATCACGTTGTTGGTGTTCTTACTACAGTTGCAGCGTTGTTGACATCTGTCAAATTAAATTTGTGTTTTTTATGTCAAAGTGCTCATTATTTTTTATAATTATTTTTGATACAAAACTGTACTATTTTGAGCTTGAACGAGATAATGGTGGTCCATTGATATCAGTAAATGCTGTGCGAGAAGTACCCTTCTACTTAATATTTAAATTGTGGTAATACATACATATATTCTACAGTTATTTCTGTATGTACAACGGTTGCTAACAACGAGGTTCTTAGATCTCTTCAAAACGTAAGCGTAGTACAACTGTTACGAATGTAGAAACATTTAATGAAAACGTAATATGCAATGTAATATTAAGAATTTACAAAAACAGTAAGTTTACATGATAATACCGACAACATAGTTGAATAACTACGTCACTGACGTTAATGACGTGCATCGAAAGTGAAAATTGCGAGGACTATATAATCATTTATATAATAGAACCACTAAAATGTTTTTTCAACTAATGTCATTATTAAAACAATGTAAACGTTGTTTTGACATATTTAAACATCAAAACAAACGGTGTAACAAAAGTCATTAAAATTAAACAAGAAAATTTGTAATTTTAATGAATTTAATTGCATAAAACATTTTTTATAATATAACAATTGGAAATAAAATCATATCGAAGCAAAAATGTGTAAAATCGACACGGTGGTTAATACTAAACCAATTATTATGTTAATAGCGATAATAAAACTATTATTAGTGATAAATCTTATAAACAGCTTTAAAGGTATTTACTTCTTAACCAAAATTACTTAATAAGCGTATTGTTTGTTATGTTAAAAATGTGGTATATTAAAAATGTTCTAGTATAAGATCTTCAACTTTTCGTGATTGACTGTCAAATTTTAAAAACACAATTTTATTTCTTTCGGTGACGTTTGTGCAACACAGACCTCCGTTTAGCGGTGTTTACTCCTAACAAGTTATTTCAAGCAATTCCACGTGAATATGCGGTCGAATATTGTGTCTATTTGAGCAAAAGTTTATTTTAGGTGGTGGCTATATTTGTTTGTATTCGGGATTTAAATTGATACCTTTATAATTGTCTATAGCGGGTTTCCATACCTTCATACGTTTTCTTTATCGGTAAAGATAACAAGCAGATGGCATATTTGGGAAAAATTCCATGACGTCACGTTGATGTAATTGTACCAATCACACCGTTGGAGGCGTTTACGATACTTTCTTTTGGAAAGAACTTTTACCACCAATTAGGATATTAAGTTGAAGGAAAACACTGCGCATTCGCTATCTTCAATGATTGTATGTTTTAAAAATGGAATTTATTGGTGATTACGCCGTATGTACGTGTTAGATTTTATCTTACGTTTTAAGTAATACAAGTTTAGAATTAGTTAATCACCTACTAGATAAAACATAACGGTAAATATTACAATTTCTATTTTTATTAGTACTTATCGTTTCAGTAAAGCAAGCAGCTTCTGACTAAACAAATTAAAGTTGAGATATTTGGTTTTCAATTGGTATCTAACAATTTTAATTAATTACACAAAATCTATTTAGGATTCAACAAATTCAAAAAAAGAGGGGTTCAAGTACTGTAAAGTATAGATGACGTTAATGTTAATATTTAACAAATACTTGCCGATGCTTTTTAGCCAAGAAATACTTATTTCTAAAAAAATCGTATAATACAAAGCTTAGTGCTTAACGTAGGTGTTGAGGTAAAAAATATGACGGTTGCTGTCCAAATACATCCAAAATTTTAAATTGTCAAACACAAACGAAACAATGATTTGTATTGTATTCACTACCTAGAGGTAACAAGTTTTAATGCATTTTATAATGTAAAACAAACAAAAGACGTGATTACAAGTAGACAAAATATGTTTTTTCCAAATGGTAGTCTAGTAGCAGTTATTAGAACCCATTTTAGTTTACAGTTAGTAAAAAGAACGCGCAACTGAGAAAATATTGACAGATAGTTAGCAGTATCTCAAATAAATCTAACTTATTATATTTTATTTTGGTTTTGAGTTAAAAATATTTTTTTCACTATTTCAAAAGTTCTTATTGAGATAATTTATTCCAATCCTGTTTAGGTAGCGATGCGGAATTAGATTGTAGTAGTTGTTACAATTTACACGAATCTAATTTCTTTTCTTCTTTCTGAATCGATTTTATTTGTTTATTGTTTTATTTAGATACCTTTGATTTAGAAAAAAATCTTAGATGAAAACTACATAAAATAACTATATTTCTAGACACTGTGAGGGGTTATGACCAAGAATTCAAACAACATCTTAAAATAAACCGTACAACTAGCGCGATAACAATAACTAGGAATTTTAATTCAACAATAAATAAACTGCAGTTAACTTAAATACCTTCATTTTAGATATGATAGATTTTAAACATGTTTTATCACAACACAAATTGGGGAGAGAAAAAATAAGCGCAAGGAAAGCTTTTTTATTAACTTTATGGTATTTTAGTAATATCGAAATATTTGTAATATTACACAGATCCGAAATATAATAATGCTACAAAACTGAAGCAATTCTCTTTATTACATTAAAAAAAATTTAAACTTTAGATTTTAACTATAAGCGTAAGACAATTATGTATTGCATTATAAAATTGTTATTAAATTTTAATAAAAACAAACTAAAAATGACCTGGACTAGACTATAGTATCAATGATATTAAGTAAGTAACGGAAACTTATCACAAGGTCGAAGCTCTCTCCACATTCTTTACTAAAATTTCAGTTTTAAATTGTAAGAGACTTGCAATCAACTGAGTTATGACGTCACAACTGAAAATTAGCTTAGTTTTTGTGTAATTAGAAAACTATTTGTAATTCCAAATTTTACACCTTAAAACTTTTAGATCACTAGAATAACAACAAAATTGCTATTGCCGTTGTCGACATTTGCTGGTAACCACTGGTAACGATGGGATTCCCCAAAGATAAAAACCGCACAAAGTAATTGGATAACAACACTGATATTTTCTATATTAACACTTACGTTAAGCATTAAGTTTTGTATTATTATATGAAATTATTTCGAAATTGTTATTTCTTGGCTAAAAAACATTGGGAAAAATTAGTTAAATATCGATATCAACGCTATCTATACTTTACAGTTCTTGAACCCAATTTGACAAGCATTTGTTTTTAGTCAAAAATAATTTGTTAAATCTTAAATAGATTTGTTTAACTAGAAACTGAAATTGTTAGACCTCAATTTGAAACCAAATATCTCAAATTGAATTTTTTTAGTATCAATTTAATACAATTTTGTACCCAATTAAAAATGATATTCCAATTGAAATCTCAATGTCTTCAATTGAATTTGTTAAATAAAATTGAAATTAATTTGTCTCAAATTAAGCTTGAAAAGGTCATTAAAAAAATATCAATGTTTACATCTTTTCATGTTTATCTCTAAATTAAAGTTAAATGCTTACATCCCCGTTATATAAATTATTAAATGTGAAATTACTAGCTTACTTCACTTTGCGGATTAATCTTTAGGTATTTACCTGGAAAATATTTTAACTTGAACATACTTAAATAGTCGCAGTAAAGATGGTATGAGTAGTAAATTTTTGATTTGTTTTTAACCATAATTAAATACAAAGATTCATATATAGTTTATTTCAAATTAACGCTAAAAACGTTTAAACGACATAAAATCATATTTAATTAATTTTATTACAACTTTTTCTTACCAATTAATATCAGACGATAAAGCATCTTGTAATTCTGTCTCCAATCAAGAAAAATATTTGTAAATCATACTACATTTTAATAAATCTCAGAACATTATAATAAATCTCGGTACATCCTAATCAATTCCGGTACATCTTAGTAAATTCTACTTTTAGTAATTTCTCGTAAATCCTTGTAGATACATCTTTTGTATGTTTTTATTATGTACTTACTCACATTTTCTAATTTTAAATAAACTTTTAAGTATTCAAAAAAATTATGTTTCACCTTTTTACATAAATAAAAATTATAAAATACAAAACATTTTAACAAATAAAATGCGTATTCAATGTAATAGCAAAGTAAAAATGTAACAATTTTTGTTTGTGTTGCTAACATCGCAAACGTCAATATTCGTAAGTTAGTGTAGTTACGTAATTGGTGAAAAAAATTTTACAGCAGCAAAATACAAAGTAGAAATCCACATAACAGTAAATGTTCAAAGTCAGTTATTATATTAGAATAAATAAGTATGTGACAGGTAGAATTAAAAAATCCTGAAATTTAGTTAAATTTGAAAAAAAACGATGTTAAAGTCAATGTTAAATTTGACAGCTTTAGTAATAAATGTATTACCAACATTATATTTTTGGTATAAAAAAATTCAAAATAATAATTAACATAATGTAATTATACAAAAGGCAACACTCACATGCAACGCTGTGCTATGCTTTACGTTTAACGGTTGTTGCGTAAATTACTATTAGTTATACGGTATGTAGCAAAAGTACAAAACACGTAAAATATCTCTGTCAAATTAAATGTCTAATTTTGTTCTGTAATAAGCAATAGATATGGTTTTGGACTAATTTTTTAATAATTAAAGTTTTTCTAATCATAGAATACTGCATATAAAGTTTAGATTTCTAATCAATGTTCTAATGTCTTATTAGTTGATGTTGTATTATTCCCCAATTCTTTATTACGCGTGCTGTCTGAAAAACTTTTTTGTGATCATCTTCAGATGTCGTAGATAATATGGATTAAAAATTTTAATTGCGTCGATTTTTCATTTGACCGAAATTGATTTAAGAATTGCTTATAATAAACCGTCGCAGACGTCTGCACTGACCGTACTTTTTGTATCTTCTAATAACCAACGTAAAGATGCTTTTTTAAACATTTAGAGAGAGTTTTAGTATCCAATTTACTTTGAATAAACTTCTACAAAGAATTTTTGTGTAAGAAACGTCATAACTATCTATCTATAACTAAGCTAATTTCTGAATTATTTAAATCGTTTTTTCTGGTTTTCTCATTTTTTAATTTTATTGGCAGAACACAAAATGTTTTCAACATTTATCGTTGTTAATAAATCATTAAGTTGTCTTCTCTTTTGTTTTTTATTGTTTATTATTAACTTTTTGTTTACATTTTTAATGAATGCATCTTCTATTGTAGGTATTAAAATATAATTCTAACGGTTATTCCCGATCTCAGTTTTCAGATTTTGTAAATTTGTTACAGCATCTATCAAAGCATTTGACATTCCATTTTTTATGTAGGCATCAAAAAATTCATTTTTATCAAAAGATAACGATGTGTTATTTCTTTGTGTTTCTGCAACTGTTGTCTTTATCCTCGAAAACATTATAACTGCTTTAGATTGTCAAAATGTTGTTTACTGTTTTAATAATGTACTTAACCACTATTGAAAACATCAAAGCTTGATATTGTGGCTCAAAAAATCTTCTATTAGGTTTGACTAGTAAATAACGATCGAACAAGCATGTCGTGCGTTAAATTAATACTTTCACGAAAATTAAAAACTATGTTGATTAATGCAAACATAACAATTAGTTTTTTTCAACTTTATACGTCGGATGATTTTATAACCGCTGCCGACAATATATAAAAAGGAGACAGCATGCCAGATATTATGCATGCGAAATTTCGTATTAAAAGCCATGTCCATATTAATTGTTAATAAATGCTGTGTTTTAAAAGATTACTAAACGGTTTAAGCAGCAATAAAACTAGTAGATAATAAATGGCATGGTTTAAGATACTTGTTTGTAACTTAATTGTTATGCAATTTATTACACTTGCAACAAACACACAAGCAAAACACAAAACGTTACATAAAGAAAACATAATGCGCATGGGTTCTTTCAACTACATTTCCAGTTCTTCGTCGGTACATTCTCAGAAATTTTAGAAATCCTTAGTAAATAATAATAATAATAATTTATTTATTGACAGATCAAAAAAAAACGTAACAGAGATTATCACAAAATCAATATAATATCCTGTCAAAAAGTACCTGGTCAAGTCACCCACCTGAGCAGATGCATTGTTTTTCTTCCAGGTCTTGTACACTAAATTTATACCTTTCATTTCAGCGCTTCTCAATCGCATAAAAATTAAATAAGTATTTCTATGTATAAACAAAATATGACAACAAAAAAGGACAACCATTTAAATTTCTTAATTATGACATTAAACAAAGTAGTAATTGCAACGAAGTGAACAAACAAACAAATCTTACTGTTATAGTTGTTGACCCATTAACATTTGTTTCAAATGTGCTTTTAACGACCCAGGCATTAGCAACTTCCAATCATAATTTATATTATTATAAATCGAAGCGATGTTGTATGAAAATGACCGTCTAAACAATGTCTTACTGTGTCGTGGAACAGATATTAACCCTCGGTGCCGTAGATTTAAATTATGGATATCTGTGCGGAAAGTTATTTTATCATATAGGTAAGGTGGGCTTTTGTACAATAGTATTTTATGAACAAAGATACAGAAATGTAGGTGCCTTCTTTGAACCATTTTCAGCCATTGCGCAGCTTTTAGAGCAAAAGAAATACATTGGCGGCGACCTATACCATAAATAAAACGTACACAACAATTTTGAACCTTCTGTATCCTATTAGCCTCACGCCAATCTAAACAAGGACCATAAATAACATCGCAATAGTTAAAATGGCTTAAAACTAGCGTATCACAAAGAAGTTTACGAACATACAGAGAGAGAGATTGACGATACGGATAAATTGTTCGAAAAGACGAGTATGCTTTTCTAATTGTTGAAGATATATGACTCCTAAACCTAAGATCAACATCCAAGATTAACCCTAGATTTTTCGCTTCATGCTGAAATACAAGAACATTATCACCGAGATTGATAGACATATTAGTCTCGAGGAAATTCCTCACAGTCTTGCTACAGAACAAAAGAACCGATGATTTTGCCGGATTTATACTGAGGCAGTGGTCGTGAGTCATCCGTAAAAGGTTTGAGAGATCCGTGTTAATGTATTGTTGTGCTCTTAAATAGTCAGATGTTTTAAACGAAAAATATAATTGTGAGTCATCAGCATACAAGTGGAACTTACATGAGTTTAGGCATTAGAAAATATGACACGTATAAATGGAAAATAGCAAAGGTCCAAGGACGGAACCTTGTGGAACGCCACAGGAAACTGGAGTAGATTTAGACAACTTACCATAAGCTCTGACAGTAGATCCAAGTACATCGTTTGTACATCTCAGTACATACTGAAAATTTTAAAGAAATCTGCGTGCATCCTTATCTATTCCCAATATATTCTAAGAAATTCTTGTAGTGTACACCATCAATCCCTGTGTTCATGTGTTTGTCACTCGTTTTAAACTCAACAATTTTCTTAAAGTTGAATAGTAATCAAAATTATAAAATAATTAAAAATGCTTTAATTGTTAGGTTTGAGGTAAAAAAAAATTCTTATAAAAAACAAATTTTTAATTTCACATTTTTTCTTCCTGGCAAAGAGTTAGTTTTTAGTATTAGATAGATTTTGTACTTTCAATGTTGAGTTACGTTAATAATATATACCGAATGTTGATTTATTTATTTAAACCAGGTATTATATATTTTACTAATTTTAGATTCTATAACAAAACGTATATTTGAAACCATTTATTATTATTGATAAAAGTTTTCTTACGTATCAAAACATTCTTAAATTAAAAAAAAAAGAAAAATTAAAACATGTCAGAAAAACCAAACGTTACTTAAGTTTTTAGAACTCGTTAACCCGATTACGAATCAACACACTCGTTTATTGTTTAACTAATAAAATCACCCAGTAAAAAACTATACAGTCGTTTGCTTTCAAAAATGTATTTATTCACTTTTATTTATGTAATCTTTTATATCAATTGTTATGATTGACATGCTTAATTGTATCAGTCATGGTAATTGTATTAATAAAAACTGTTTTTTGTAAATCGTTCTATTCAATAGATTGGTATACGACGTAGCGTTTACAGAAATTTATTTGATAAGACTAATTGTTAACTTGCAATTGATGTCAGCTTTACCGTGTACATAAAATTGTCATTTTAAGTTATTTCAACAAAACGACAAAGAACATTAAAAAAATCTTTTTTAATATTTAAAAAATACGCAATTCTAAAATAACGTTGTTAAAAATTACAAAATTTGTTTTTGGCGATGTATCCAGAACTTAACCTTTTTTGTTAGTTGGCATGTTGTAACGTTTTTTTTTTAATTGCAATTTTTCTATAGTCAAGATTTTGTAAAAGTTCAGTAAAAACTAGAAGTACATCAAATTGCTTGTTGTTGACTTTTAAAAGATTATCTTATTTAATACTTTTTAAATAAATTTAAACAGTAAAATTTACTCTATAATTTATAAACAGTAGTTGTCTAAATTTAAGATACATTTACAACGCTTATTTTTTTTTTTAATGAGGAAGCGAATTACAATTTTTAACTTTACAATTATATATTAAACTAATACAACTTAAAAAGAAATTATTGGTTTTTACGTTAGGAGATTTACAAAATTGTATGCAAAGAATAAATTCTTTTCAAAATATTTTTTTGATTTAATTATTTTAGAGAAGCACCAATTTTTGATAACAAATTTGTTTTTTTTTTGTTTGCAACTAAATAAAAATTAATACTTATTCGAATATACTTGCACTAGTACAAACACAAATAATATTTGTAGTTACACAAAATTTCTATAATATCAGAAACGGTAAGTCATTTTTTTGCAGTTTTTAAACTTTCCATAGAAAAAATCGTACAACAGTTTTGAGAAATAAAAATATTTCTCTACCTTCAAAAATATTTTTGTAGCTTATAACTGAAAACTGTGAGAAAATTTTTACTTTGTAGGTACGAAGCGATACGTCAAAAAGGTACATCGTTTATCTTCTCTTTTATTGCCAAATTTAGGTAACTAAATACCGAACAATGTATCAATACACCTTGTGGAGATTTGTTATAATAATTTTAAACTTGATTTTAAATATTTTTGTCTTGTTACCTAACGTGATATTTTCTAAGCTATTTGTAAAATATTTGACTTTTAAACCTAAATATTTATTGTTAAGACTACAACGCTTTAAATATTACTTAGTACACGTTAATGTTTTTATAGTACTTTATTATGTTTATACAACTATATAACTATTCGTTCAATTTTAGTTTTAGTTTAGTTTTATACAATTTAAGCTTAATAGCACGTGCCATATTATGTATGCTTATTTAATTATACATTGTTATGTTGTTATACTTTTTAATTTCAATTGATTCAAATGTATATATATGTATATATATATATATATATATATATATATATATATATATATATTGTTTTTCAGATTTTCACGAGGGAAATTATTATTTTGAAATGATTTTCTGATTTCTTCTCTCGTTTTATGTTTTTATTGTTAAACAACGTTTCGACAAGATCACACTTGTCATTTTCAAGTTAAACTAAACTGATTATTAATACATTAACATGAACTAAAAATTAAAAATTAAACAAACTTGTCATTGTCAATTTTAGTTTGACTTCTTGTCAAGGGTCGATGACGTACTTGATTTTGAATAGCATTGCTTGTTGTTGGTTTATTTAAAGTGGTGTTAATGTTAGATGACTTTACATGGGTAAGAACTGTTGTCCAAATTTTTGGCAATCTGACGCTATCGTTGCGTTTGTTTATGCTAGACGGTCGTTTTTCAATTTCAATTGCTTCTCTAGCTATTCGTGACCAAAAGTGTTCAACACTTGCAAGAATTTTGGTGTTGTCAAAATCAATAACATGGCCCGTTTCATTCACATGTTGAGCTAGAGAAGATGAAAGAAGTTTGTGTCTAACAGCAACTTTATGTTCATCTATTCTCGCAGCAATTCTTCTATTTGTTTGACTGACATACGTTCCATTACACATGCTGCATGGAACTTCATACACTCCTTGGCATTCAAGAGGAATATGTTCTTTTTGGAGACTGTAAAAATGAACTAACTTTTCTATGTGTCGTAAAACTGTTTTTATATTGTAACGATACAGTATTTTACAAATCTTGTCTGTGACATTTTTGATGTAAGGTAGGTAAGCTTTGTTGTCATATTATCTTCTTTGCGTTGCTGTGCTTGTTTTCCGTGATTGTTTTACAATTCCTTTCATAATTGTATTGTGTGAGTATCCATTACACATTAAGATTTTCTTTAGATAGTTCATTTCTATATCATAATGTTTTGCATCTGTTAAACGTTTAGAACGTAAAGTTATTAAAGTATTCACAACCGATGTTAGTTGAGATGGATGGTGATGTGAATTTGCATTAAGGTATCGATTAGTATTTGTGCTTTTTCTGTATACCGTATGGCTTATCTGGTTGTTTTTCTTTTATAAGAACGTCTAAAAAAGTTATCTGCCTATTTTCTTCAATTTCCATAGTAAAGTTAATTGATTTATGTTGGATATTAAGATGTTCTAAAAAATTTATTGAGATGATCTTTACCATGAGGCCATATAACAAATGTATCGTCTACGTAACGTAGCCATAATTTTGGTTTTAATAGTGTTGAATTTAAAGCCCTGTTTTCCAATTCATCCATGAAAATGTTTGCTATAACTGGCGAAAGAGGTGAGCCCATAGGTGCTCCTTTAACTTGTTTATACCGTATACCGTTGTAGATAAAATAAGTATTATTCAAGCAATGTGTAGTTAAATCAGTTATATGTTTTGGAGGGTTATATTTATTTTTAATAATTGTAAGAGCTTCTTCTACTGGTATACTTGTAAACAATGATACTACATCAAAACTAACTAATATGTCATCTACTTCTATTAATTGTTGTTTTAGAATAATATATGAGTAACATCTTGTCGAACAATTTCTGCATCATTTTCTGGTAATTCCTTAATAGCTGTTTCTATATTACATATAATTTTCTCAATTGGAATACGTGTCGGAGTTACAGCAAAGTTGAAACCTTTTGATAAAACAGATTCAGTTTCTTTGTTAATTATTAAATTTGATAAATTATAAACTATTTTACTTTCTAGTGAATTTTCAACACAACGAAGAGGCCGTTGTTTAGATAAAAGTCTTTCGAACTTGCTTTTCTGCTTTGTTGTAATTAATTCTCTGTCTGTCTCTGTTCTAAATATGATTAATGTTTGAAGTGTGTTCCAAATCAGTGGATGAATTGTGTTGCTTAACTGAAGATGATGAATATAAAGGTCGGTATCTATTTGATTTAAAATACGCCTAGTTTCATAAATGGATTCTCGCAATAAAGCAAAGCTTGTTTTTTCTAAAATCTTTTTAGTATTTTTAGTATGAAATTGATGAATTACTTTTAGACAGTTTGGAATAACTTTTTCGTCACGGCATCGCTTCAAAAATGTAAGTCTACACAGCATGGCAGTTTGTTTAGATTTTAATTTTTTTTTCAAACTTTTTCGTATCATAAAATATTTCCTCTCCGTAAAGGTTAATTATATTGTTTTTCAGATTTTCACGAGTGAAATTATTATTTTGAAATGATTTTCGGATTTCTTCTCGTTTTATGTTTTTATTGTTAAAACAACGTTTCGACAAGATCACACTTGTCATTTTCAAGTTAAACTAAACTTATTATTAATACATTAACATGAACTAAAAATTAAAAATTAAACAAACTTGTCATTGTCAATTTTAGTTTGACTTCTTATCAAGGGTCGATGACGTACTTGATTTTGAATAGCATTGCTTGTTGTTGGTTTATTTAAAGTGGTGTTAATGTTAGATGACTTTACATGGGTAAGAACTGTTGTCCAAATTTTTGGCAATCTGACGCTATCGTTGCGTTTGTTTATGCTAGACGGTCGTTTTTCAATTTCAATTGCTTCTCTAGCTATTCGTGACCAAAAGTGTTCAACACTTGCAAGAATTTTGGTGTTGTCAAAATCAATAATCTTATTTTATCTACAACGGTATACGGTATAAACAAGTTAAAGGAGCACCTATGGGCTCACCTCTTTCGCCAGTTATAGCAAACATTTTCATGGATGAATTGGAAAACAGGGCTTTAAATTCAACACTATTAAAACCAAAATTATGGCTACGTTACGTAGACGATACATTTGTTATATGGCCTCATGGTAAAGATCATCTCAATAAATTTTTAGAACATCTTAATATCCAACATAAATCAATTAACTTTACTATGGAAATTGAAGAAAATAGGCAAATAACTTTTTTAGACGTTCTTATAAAAAGAAAAGAAAACAACCAGATAAGCCATACGGTATACAGAAAAAGCACAAATACTAATCGATACCTTAATGCAAATTCACATCACCATCCATCTCAACTAACATCGGTTGTGAATACTTTAATAACACGTTCTAAACGTTTAACAGATGCAGAACATTATGATATAGAAATGAACTATCTAAAGAAAATCTTAATGTGTAATGGATACTCACACAATACAATTATGAAAGCAATTGTAAAACAATCAGGTAAAACAAGCACATCAACGCAAGAAGATAATATGACAACAAAAGCTTACCTACCTTACATCAAAAATGTCACAGACAAGATTTGTAAAATACTGTATCGTTACAATATAAAAACAGTTTTTACGACACATAGAAAAGTTAGTTCATTTTTACAGTCTCCAAAAGAACATATTCCTCTTGAATGCCAAGGAGTGTATGAAGTTCCATGCGGCATGTGTAATGGAACGTATGTCGGTCAAACAAATAGAAGAATTGCTGCGAGAATAGATGAACATAAAGTTGCTGTTAGACACAAACTTCTTTCATCTTCTAGCTGAACATGTGACTGAAGGGGGGCATGTTATTGATTTTGACAACACCAAAATTCTTGCAAGTGTTGAACACTTTTGGTCACGAATAGCTAGAGAAGCAATTGAAATTGAAAACGACCGTCTAGCATAAACAAACGCAACGATAGCGTCAGATTGCCAAAAATTTGGACAACAGTTCTTACCCATGTAAAGTCATCTAACATTAACACCACTTTAAATAAACCAACAACAAGCAATGCTATTCAAAATCAAGTACGTCATCGACCCTTGACAAGAAGTCAAACTAAAATTGACAATGACAAGTTTGTTTAATTTTTAATTTTTAGTTCATGTTAATGTATTAATAATAAGTTTAGTTTAACTTGAAAATGACAAGTGTGATCTTGTCGAAACGTTGTTTTAACAATAAAAACATAAAACGAGAAGAAATCCGAAAATCATTTCAAAATATATATATATATATATATATATATATATATATATATCTTTAAAGCTAATGGTTAAAATTTTAATGTTAGTTAGTCTGCTTCAAATATTTTTGTTTACTAAAATTGTTTTAATTGCAGTTTGTGTAATAGAACCGAAATTATCTGTTTCAACAAAATATATTAAACAAACTCTGCGTTTTAATGCAAATTTACTTTCTACATTTACAGGAATGATGGTATTTCTGTAAATGTATTATTAATTTTAATTGAATTGTAATTGGCACAAAAACAAAAAACATCTAACAGTCAAAAAGTATTTAAACAGTAATTTACAAAAAACGCAAAAATTAATTAGAATCTGAACGATCATGTAAAGCACTTAATTTTGTTTTAACGCTACTAAAAAGCAAAAAAACATTGTGATCTGAACGATGCCGTAAAATTATATTTATTACTATATTACATAAACCAATATTAATATGCAGCAACGGTTATCCATATTATGTATGATAACATGGTGCCAAACAAATAAGCAGCAATTGTACTCTGTTACATAGATATAAAACTATATTAATTTGAAATGCCAATTAATATCATAATGCAACACAAGTATAAAAAAATTACTATAAAAAATAACGCTAACTCTTAATTTTTTTCTTTACAAACATGTAACACTTTGTACATGCTGACAAAACAAGAATTTGAAGATTACTTTAATGTTTTTTAAATACGGTTAATTTATTAGCATGTAACTATTAGAAAATTTAAAACGTTTTCATAAAATTTTATTTATTTTTTCAACGTATTTATATATCTGTCAAATTAACTTTGTGAATGGCTTTCCATTATATCACAAACAGTTATTTCATTTTACCGATGCTGTTATGAATCAGTGGTAATTAAGTAGTTAATAATTTTTATATATGAATATGTGAGCTAGCAGCAACCAAAAAACCAATTTATGTATAATACAATAATAGTCATCGAACGGGATGGGAAATATCCAAGATGTCTCTCGGTACGCGCATTTTTTGGCTAAAAGTGATGTAAATAGTATCACTTCATGAAACCACTGGATCTGACATGACGACGACTAAATCTCTTACAGAGAACACAAAGTTTGAAAATTTTAGCTAAATTAGGAATGAGTTATTAATATCGATTGCACAATCTAGGCGAATATTATCGTTATCAAAATTTACATAAATGTTTGTTTATGGGACTTATCATAACAGATTTAATATTTTCAAATGTGTTTTATATTATTTTTTAGGCTTGTTAAACTACTTAATTAACAAAGCATTTCACAAAACAAAAATCGACAATATAAAAATGAAAGCTTAAAAAACAAATAAGTTAAAAATCCACGAACTACTGAAAAATAAAAATTTTACAGTACCGCAGTAAAATAAAAAAAAATTAAACATTTTTTTAAAACAACCTACGGACGAATAAATTTAAAGCATTTAACCAAAGTAAAAAAAACACTGGTAAAAAGCAAAAAATTATCTTAGCAAAAGTTTACATGTAACAGTAACACTCTACAAAAAAGTATAGTAAAGTTTGTCGTGTAGCAAAAACAAAGAAAAAAGCTTCTTTGCACATTCTGTTAGATTAGATATTAGTATTTATGTTTCAGCTACATTACAATCAAGTTTAGTATGTAAAACACAAATATTCTACAATGAATTTTATTGTTCTTAACTGTTTTTATAAATACATAAGAAACGTCTTGTATAAAAAGCTAGTTACTAAAAACACAAAATTTTCTGTTATTTTATTTGTCAACGGACACAAGACTCACCTATCTCTCCAAACTACTAAATTATGTTCAAAGTTAAAAATCATCCTAGTCGCATTATATCCCAACGCCACTAAAATTATGCAGCCAGCAGATGTTGCAGCATTTACACCGATAAAAATCTATTGTAATTGAGCAAGTTTGAAATATCGACAAAAAACTCCAAACTCAGTTGTTACTAAAGAAAACTTTGCTGTGCTATTAAAACACTAAAAAACAGACCCTGTATTGTTAATTTACCTACACTTCAGCCTACAGAAAATGATGAAATCACATTTTATCACTTTTAATATTCCATCGACATCTAATGATGTGTCCTTAATTATTTAAGAAATAAACTCATTTGCGAAAATTTTAGAACAAAACTACAGTGAAGAGATTGTATCCACCGAAGAAATGAATACGTGTATTGATGAAATAAATTATTAGTGTTAAAAGGAATAAAGAAACCAAAGTAAAGGATATTAAGAAAAAAGTTATAAGAGGAAAATCAGAAGACAAGGAAAACCAAACTGACATCAACAAGAAAAAAACCTTTGTCCTACCCACTGTCGAACAGATAAAAAAATTGGACACAACACCAAAGACATTTTTTTATAACAATTTAAATTATGAACACCTAACTTAAAACAGGTAAATACAGCAAATGCTGTTACTGTCAGCGCAGACATTTTATTAGAAAATTTTAGCAGTTTTAACCTAATTGTGATACTGTTTGCGAACAATTATTTGTTGAGTATTTCTTTTTTTTAAATTCTTTTTATGTAGCCGTTGAAATCAATGCATTCATTGTTAAACTTTTCTTTTGATTTTTTTACCTTAAGCATTGTCAAGTGAAAACGGACACTTAGGGCTTTATTTCACTTTATTTTGGCGCCTCTTTTAAATTGAATTGCAATCAGCACATTGAAGATAGACTGAATCTCATTAGTTAGTCACCTACTTTCCTCTCTGCAGAATTCTGAGTTGTCGCTGATTTCTTTGTGGTGATTCAGCTATCGGTAAATGATCGCACTTCAACTTACGTGTTACCGTAACACCTTTTCTAGCATTATCAGCAATTACTGTCAACTTTAAGCATCAGAACATTGGTAAATGATTATCTTACTGTGACGAGTGCACGTGGAATATCTTTTAGTAATTCTTATATAAATGATAGTAAATTAATTACTGTGCTGCTAAAAAGTAAAATGTTACTACAGAGTAAAATTGCACATTTACTTTCTTATTTTTTACGTATTAAAATGGTTGTCTTTTATTAAGTATACAAGAAAATTAGTTTACTAAATAAACTTATAAAAACATAATTTTTGGAAATTGTTTCTATCTACTAAGAAAAGACTGCAATTTTTAATCCATTTACTGCAACTTGAGTTTGTAATTTTTTAATAAGACAAAACAAAAATCAAAGCAACGCGTGTACATTTGTGTAAACATGCTTAATTAAAATAAAAATAAAATAATATAAAAAAAATTAGTTTTATTATTTAGTTCTGTTATGTGATATAACTTTATAAATTAAAATGGATTCTGCGTTGAGTAAATTGTGACTATAAAAAAAATTAAATGTATAAAATAGTTTTTTTTTAATCTTAAAATTTTATTCTTATTATATTGGGGTAAAAAATAACACTAGCATTTTAAAAGAAGCGATAAAAAATGGTCAAACAAACAAATAATGTTTTAAAGTATATTTGTATTTTACATTTCGAAAATGTAAGTATAATAGTTTTGCGTAACTTAAAAAATTTATTTATTTTTACAAATATATTATTGAAAACGTAATTTGTCTAAGTGCCAAATTATAAATCTGTTTAAACTTTACGTGTTTCTTTAAATCTATTGATTTTATGGTTTAGAAATGAAAAGCATTTCGTGTGTTACTCAATGGAAAATCATTTGTCACTAGCAATAATCCAAGAAAGATGCTTTTGTGATGGAATTCCAATATCTCATAAGTATTAAACGCTTATGAATTTCTCGAAAATGATAACTCACCAAAATTGATAGATTTTTATCTAAAAAAAGATAGTATGTACTATTTTTTACGGTTATTATATACTTCAAGATATTTTAGTATTCATTGATAAAATGTATTAATTGTGTTAAAAATAAACATTTTAAAAACAAATATTATTGTTTTTATGATATAAATAAATACATATTAATTTTTTACATTACTTTCAGAAAGCGTTTGTAATAAATATCGATTTTTTATGTCAAAGTAATAGCGTAAACATAATTCCGTAACTAATAATTTTTTCAAAACTTTTTCTTGTAATAGTAATAATCGTTTAATATATCAACTAAAATGAAAAATAAATAATTATTATAAGTTTTGGTTTAGTTAACAAATAGTATTATAAATATTATAAATTAATGTTTTATAAAAATGCAGTTAAAAGTTAAAAATTAAAAATAATAAAATAAAATAACAAATTCATGGTATAGAAATCGCAGTAAGTTAGTTGTTGAATTAAATAACAATAAAAATTTGAAAAATATTTCGATAAAATACGATTATAATTCACCAATAAATATTATGTTGGTAGATAATTTTTTTGAAAATAAACATTCTTGCGTGTATGGTATTATATGTGTGCCAATGTCACAAAATTTATCATTTAGATAAATCAACAGTTAATTTTTTTCATTTTGATAATTACAAATTCTTTTCTTAAAAACATATTTTTAAGTAATTTTTAAAAAGTATTCTTTATTCAATTCAAATTTTACTTAAAAAATCAAAAAATGCTTTTGTGAAATATAATTATAATTAAGGCAACATGCGTGTTTTTTTCAACTAATTTTGCTACTATAAGTGGTAAAAATTATTCCGTTATTTTAAAACTATTTTATAAATTTTAAGTTTATAAAAAAATGCTATAACGTTTATTGTAAATAACGCGGTTTATGAAAAACAAGCTGAAGATATTTTTTGTTGAAAAACAATGTTTATAAAAAAAACTTTTGTGTAACTTGAAAACAAAAGTTTTTATAAGAAAAACATATTTATAAAAAAAAACCTTTTACATAACAACAACAGTTAATTACATAATTAAATCTTTGATGAAAGACTCTAATCCTCTTCATTTTACTTGTCAAGACACTGTAATACTAATTTTTAATGATTTTAAATACACCTCTTGTTGGTCTTTTAAATTTAAAGTAACAATTAATTTAAGTACTATAATAGTTAACATTTCTGTTTTCGTCAAATATACATATCGTCAAATAATTCTTACTTTTTAATTACTCGTTAAGTAAAACATAAAACAAAGACTTTTTGAAAAATTGAATAACATACACAAATTAAAAACTGTAATTAAACGAGTGTAGTATAAAAAAAAGTATATACTGTAGTATTCTAAAATTAGTCTTTTTTATCAACAGACAAACAAAATACATTTGAGTAAGGTGTTTAAATCCTTCATATGTAGGATTTATATGAAGGATTTAACACCTTACTCAAATATACTAATTAAGAGGTTAAATAATTTCATCGAAAGCACATTTGCTTTGTGACAAACAGTTTTTAACAAATATATTTTTAAATAAAAAAATATTAAATAACACTGTTATTCAATAAATTTGCAAACTAATTTTTAAAATTGTTTGTAAGTAAATTTTTTTTAACGTTAAAAATGTAGTAAAAAAAGTTGTTAAAACAAAATAAAAATTGTCTAACTGTAGATGTACCTAATTTTTGTAAAATATTAACATACATAAACGTTTACTTACTATTTGTATTATAAATAAAACATATCTGTCAGTGTATTTAAAGAAATCTTTATCATTATAAAATTTAAAAATAAAACAATCATTAAAACATGTACACATATGTGTAACAGCTCAAATACTAATTATAATTCAGCTTTGAAAGAGAATATTGTCTGCTATCATTTTGAACACGTATAACAGCTAATGGTTTGTATTAGTATGTATACAAAAGCATCTACGTTTGTATGTGTTTTATGTATAAAATGATATATTTATTAAAATATTTTTTAAATTTTAAATTTAAAATTTTTGATTTTTATTGATAATTTATGTAAAATTTTAGAATAAGTAAAAATTACATATGTATAAGAAATATGTATGTATTTGTTAGTTGCTAATAACCGTTGTCAGACATGCAAGAATTTTTATTTGTTTTTTATCCTAAAATAGTAATATTAATAAAAAGAAATAAATCAAAAGTGACAAACTAAAATGTAACTTAACAAATATTTTATTTGAGAAATGTGAGTTTAAGAAATAGTTAAAATGTATACATTATTTTGTAGAAAAATGGTCGGACACGTCAATTAGTATTTTCAGTTGCAGATTTTTTGAGACGATAAAATTATATATAGAGT
Organism: Aquatica leii; assembly: GCA_035610365.1. Lineage (NCBI taxonomy): Eukaryota > Metazoa > Arthropoda > Insecta > Coleoptera > Lampyridae > Aquatica > Aquatica leii. The sequence continues at coordinate 58,472,993 of CM069432.1, forward strand.
GTCTCAAGAAAAACATATGCAGTCATCGTTGATTTTTTTAAATAGAGTATCTTGTATATTACACCATTTTTTAGTTCTACTGTAAATTCTGAAAAGTTTTTGTATGACATACCATATCTCTACATCAACGGTTTTTGGAATATTTGAAATCTGATAAATGAAAAAAAAAACTAATTTTACTTTAATAATAAAACATATCATAGAAGTAATAGCAACTGCTTTATAATAAAGGTTTCATTCGTTTATTTTGATATATTTTTGTAGAAGAAGAATTGTCTACCGTTAAAAGTTTTCAGTTATCTAGTGGAATCAGTCTTATTTCCTGGCGTATTCCCTGTTTTAGGTAATCTATATTATTTAGTCTATTCACATAAACTTTTGATTTCAAATGATTCCATAAAAAAAATGTAAAAGGGTTAAATCCGGTGACCTTGGTAGTTAAGAAAATTGTCAAGTGCAATTACAAAGTGAGGAAGTGTCACATCATATTAGAACTATATGTTATTATAGAAAATATTTACATCTTGTAGATGAGAAAACACATCTAAAGCAGAAATGAGTTTAAAGTAAAAAAAAATCTAAATAGCAACTCCCATTTAAAATTTAAAAAAAAATTAAAATCATTAATTTGATTTTCGACAATACCTACCCAAACATTTATTTTTTGACGATGTTGTGTGCAAGAGTTTTGTGTCTAATAAGAATTTTTAGTTGCCCAGTATCTACAGCCGCATCAGAAAAAATAATCTTTTGGATAAAATCTATGCTTTGATTATTAATCTCAATTATGTGCTCACAAAACTGCGTTTTTTAATAAAAATCGTCTTTTAGTTGTTCTTGTATTAATTGAATCTTATAAGCAAGATACTTATTTTTTTAAAGCATTTGTGATACAGATTCCGATGACAAATTATAATTCTTGGTTTCAATTCAATCTTGCTAAAAGTAGATTTAGTAATTGAATTGGACGGATTTATTAACTTTTAGACCACATTTAGGTTCACTGTTCTGCAGTCATATATGGATTATATTGTCACAATATACTACATTTAAAGAATGGTCTAGTACTATACTACATTTAAAGAATGGTCTAGTGGCCAAGAAAAATTTATTGATTTAAAGTAGAGTATTTAATTGAGGATGAAATTTGCCATACTATGTTGTTTTTGTTGCTTTAAAAAAAAATTGTTCAAATTAAACATTTTACTTAATTACTTGTATGTGTTTCAAAATTTTAGTTTTGATAACTTATTCTAAAAACGGCTAATTTAAGCATTTGGTATGTTATACAAGTGTTCAGAATTTAGCGTATGCTTAGCGACTATGCACATCAAAGTTCTAATTTAATGTAGTAATGTACCGTTGATGATAGTAGCATAGCGATCTAAACGCGTACGATGTTTTTGAAAAACTTAATATAGTGGTTTTTGGTGTTTATATATAAATATTATTTTAACAAAAGTATTTTTTTACGTGTTAAACAAAAATTATTTTTCGTTTTTTAATGCATTTGATTTAATATTTTATTTGATTTAAATAAATGTATGTCAAACATAAAACAAAATTTTTAATTGGTAATAATGTTAGGTATAATAGAAATTAGTTTAATATAAACAATGTCGGTGCTCAATAGAAAAGGAATAAGTTAAATAAAAATAAAAATTTTTGACGTTTTGAAAATCTTAAAAACATAAAAGTCAAAAATTTGGTAAAAAAGCGAAGTCAAAACATCGTAACAAAAACAACAAAAAAAACGCAGTGCGCTGTACAAAATATTAAGACCTTTTTTTCAGTATGTAAAATCACTGCATTTTAAAGACAAAACATATCTGACTCACTAACAGGTTAATTCAATTCAATTTAAAACAATTTGGGAATTTACCATTTATAATAATAAAAAAAATGGAATGCACAAATAGCATTTTTTAAAACACATTTGTAACACTACAAAATTTAGTTAAATGCAAACTTAATGAGGGTAACTGTAATTAATATAATAATAAAGTTTTAAAAAAATGTAAAAATCTTTGACAGCAAAATGAAATAAAATATCTTATGTAATTAAAAAAAAAAACCAAGCAAAATCGTCTTATTCATTACATTAATGTAGCCGAGGGTACATCTATTCGTAACTTATAATTGTTAATTGTAAGTCATAAAATGTGCAATTTACACAAAGCCCAAATCGGAATTGTTAATACATAAAACTGTGTAATAAGCGTTAATTCCAAAATGTATGTTTTTATTCGAAACTTTTGTCTAATTATTAGCAAAACAATACGTACAATTACAATAATCGTTATTCATAAACACCTGGTTCTAAATTTAGCTGTCGTGATTCAAAGAGTCAGTAAAACAACTTAAAAATCTGATTCCAAAGCAAAGACTAATTACGTGTGTAAGAAACTGAACTTTCACAACGTAATAATACAAGAATAATTGATTTATATTTGACGAACAAAGAAATCTGTTAATATAACAAAACGAAGTTAAAAGTTCCACAAATACGTTTTACACCAAAACTACTCAATTTGTTTCCGCAAAAAGAACTGGCGCTACTACCACATTTGTATTTAAAGTTTAATTTGGAATTCTTGTTTCAAAACAAATTTTCCTTTATTTAAAATCTTAGTTTCTTCTACTCAGACTACGACGTAGAATCTTACAACAAGAATAACAAATAAACAATTTAAATTAGATAAAAATAAAATTTAAAGCATTACGCACAATACGTTCTACAAAGAAAAAAACATTACTCGCTGATGTCAGTAGGAACAAAATGATAAACTTGGTAGGGCTAACATAACCTGAACTCACTTGCAATAAAACAATATAGAATTACAAACCAAATTTTACGACTGAAACCAAATACTAATAACTAATAAATTATAATGCAGTTTAAATTTATATACAAGCATATAAATAATGCAATTAAGAATCAAAATAAATTTAAAAACATCAGATAACTTCAAAATCACGATGTAAAGTTGTGTTAAAATTCCACTAAAAATATAAACTAAATGTCAATAAATACAACAAATTAAAATACCAAATCCTTATAGTACAAAAATAAAACAAATGTAATAACGAAAGCTTTTACAGCCAGAGACTACACTAAGGTGAAAACGTCTTCCGCGTTTGGACCGGGTCATTGTTGATTACCTAACTTTTGAGAGGTTTTTAGTTAGATTTTGGTTGCTTGTTTGAGTTCTTCGATTCCTCTCACACTCTGATGAACCCCTTGCGTTGGCAACTTCGGCTACGACAATGACACGGTCCAAACCCGGAAAACGTGTTCATCTTAGTATAGACTCCGGCCGTGGAAACCTTTGCTATTACAATAACAATCTCTACAAAAAAATATTTCTTCAAAACTTCCGTATTTTCCAAACTTTGCCACAAACTCGTCCAGTTTTTGTGCTCTTTAACATTTCTTAACCGCTTTCGCGATCACATTACCATTCCTGCATTTCTCAAAATTAAGTTCCACATCTAGACACGTTTTTCTATAAGCATTCTACACCATGCTAGTCTAGCGTTGATACGAGAACGGATTAAACAAACCAGACGAGAGTTGGCCGACACTATCCCCGAATGACTAGAACCTCTTTGACAAAATTACTTACCAGCAGCCTGAAACCATTCTACGACTAACCACTTAAAGTCTCTCAAAAACTTGCAATTGTTAGAATCCAAAAATCACAATATCATCCGCTAATAACTCCTTGAAAACGGTCGTTAATTTATCTAGTTTGATTTGTACTTCAAAACAAGAATGGGTGCTATCTAAAGGTATAAAATTTGCTGTTATTCCTAAAAATGTATTCCAAAAAAAAATACATTATATGCTGTCGAGTCTTCTATACGACATTTTTTTGCCACATCGCAGATCTAATTAGTAAAGTTCCTAAATCTAATATATCTAAGTCGGAAGAGATAGCTCTGAAAAGTTTTTGTAGGAACCCCGATATTATTGTTCTTCGAACCGACAAAGGCAACGCTACTGTTGTTTTGAACCAAATTGATTACGCTGCAAAAATCTATTCTATTTTGTCTGAAAAAACACACGCTCTTCTAACTCGCGTAATCCCACTTTGAGGATTAAAGGTAAAATCAGCTAAATTATCAAATCTTCCAATCTACTTCTAGAAACTAAACGTCGACTTACTCCTTTAGATTCCAAATCACCTTGTCTATACGGACTTCCAAAAGTTCACAAACAAGGTATTACCTTCCGACATATCGTCAGTACTAACCAATCTCCTAACTACAAGCTAGCCAAGTTCTTGTCCAACATTCTTTGCAAGTTTACATGTAAAACCTCTTCTTACATTTTCAACTCTTAGCATTTTATTTAAGGTTTAGACTCTATAAAACTGAAACCTCTCCTCAATTTTTACCAAAGTTCCTATTAAAGATTCGCTTATTATCATCGAACAGATTCAGTCTCAACATGACAAGGATTTGAGTTTGGTTTCTTTTATTAACAAGTGTTTATTATGAATTTACGTTTTACGAACAGGTTTCTAGTGCTGATATGGGTTTTTCTCTATTACTTGTATCAAACATTTTTATAGAATCTTTTCAAACGGTTGTTTTGGAATCATCAATATTAAAGTTTGGTTTAGGCATATTGACGACACGACACAAAAACACATTCTTTTTTGACTGTAACCCAATCAGAGTCGAGATTAACCAGCTATGACGATACCTTTTCTTTATATACGGAGACTACTTCTTCTTAAGTCACTTCTATATAGTTTAGAATCTGGATTGGTTCACAAGTTGTTTACCTAACTATGTAGTGCTTCTTTGTTAGATTGTCGTTTACTTTTTCAAGTTTATTGTTTTCTTTATATACGGAGACTACTTTTTCTTAAGTCACTTCTATATAGTTTAGAATCTGACTCAGTTGCAAGTTGATTACCTAACTTTTGAGAGGTTTTTAGTTAGATTTCGGTTGCTTGTTTGAATTTGTGGTTTCTCCCACGCTTTGGTACGCACTACTTGTCAATTTATGTTGACATACTTATAACCTCAAATTTTAGAATCGGTTCTAGCAGCATTATTTCAAGTGCGTAGATATTAAAATGAATTGAATCAAACGTTAAACATGGAATATAAATACAATATATCTTTAGCTTGAAGTAGGAATATGTAAAAGTAAACAAACAAAATTGTCGTTTGACAAGTAGTGCGTATCGTTTGTTGACAAATACTATTTCTATCTCTTACAATGTTGTGAACACTTTTCAGTCTGTGATTACTTGTCCAGAGGGAAGCGTAGCTTTCCGTTGTTGCCAGGTCGATGGATTTGACGATATTCCGCGACTACTAGATATAACAACGGGTTACGTATACTTTAATTTCCTTATAACTACACACGTTTTACTATGGTACGATCAACAAAAAAACTTTAAAACTATCTCGTTTGTTAATCAGCGACAAATATTCTCGACAACATTAACGCTTTCACGTAAAAATGTCTTGATAATTAATCGCTATCTTTAACAACATTGTTTGTTAAATAACTATATTGGTTGTAGTTATTTGATACTAAATCATTAATTCGATCATTTAATTTTTTAATACAATATTTCAAGCTCATTTATACAATTCTAATAAAATTTATTTAAATATGTGACTGTATCAACATCAATGTGTTACTTCAGATCTTCTTTAATACTCGGTTTAGTTACTGTGTTATGGTATAAATCATATTTGGTTTTTTTAAATGGAATTGTTCAAGTTAAAAAAAAACGATATTTAGTCAAAGCTTTATCTTTGAATTTTTATAATAGTAACAGTTATTCTATATAACTTTCAAAACCATTTTGCTACTAATGAAAAGCCTAAAAGTTTTGGTTTTCAATAAGAAACCATACCAATTTGCTTAAAAAATAAATACATATGTACGAATACAGTAAACAGAAAATACTCATCTAATTAATGAATAAAATCTATTATAAGCTATTGTGATAATAAAACGTTTTTTATTTATGTTTATAACACATATAGCGGATTGCATAAAAGATAATTGACTGTTAATTGGAGTTTAAGATTATCTTTTAATTGTAGTTTAACGAGCCATTAACGGCCAATTAAATATTTAATTAAAGTCGACGTTAATCAGAGATTAACTGTCAATTAACTATATTTTGCGTTGCACAAAACTATAATCTCCGATTAAACTCTTGTTAACAAAAGATTATCTAATTAGCGATATTTGGATTTACAGTCAAAACAAACTAATAAATTATAGCTACGTTTAATTCAAGTTTCGTTTAATACAAATTTATAAAAAAAATAATTATTAAACAAAAATAATTATGTTGTTCCACTTGTAGTCTTCTTCCTCGAGTAGCTTTGAAGACAGCTTTGCAGTATAAGGTTTATGCGAGATAGAGAAAATCCTTTTAAATTGTTAAACGATATTGATTTCAAGAAGAGGTTTTGTTTAAATAAGGCCAACATTATAAACTTGGTACATGCAATTAAAGATAGAATCGAACCAAATCCTTTGATGCAACAGTACAAATATTAATGCTCTATCCAGCATATCACAAATGAAATTGTCAGACTCTCCCATCAATATATAAAGATGCCTAGAGCTACCGAACAGTTAATAGAAACAAAACAATGGTTCTTTCGCATTTCTGGTTTTTTACGTGTTGTGGGAGCTGTCGATTGCATACATGTGCATATACAATCACCCGATAGTCTAAATGCCGAATTGTATCACAACAAAAAAAGATATTTTAGCATTATTGTTCAAGCAATTTGCGATGCCGTCTTAAAATTCATGGGTTTTATTGTTTATTGGCCAGGATCAGTACACAACAATATTCTTTTCAATAAATTTCTTCTTCCGGTTGAATTTTGCATCGGAAGATATGGCAACGGTTATCTATTAGGTGATCCAGCAAAGCACATATTATGACAAGTAATACCATAGAAAGGTTCTTTGGAGTTTGGCAGAGAGGATTGTCTTGCTTGGAATATAGTTGCCGACTCTTAATTAGCACAACATTTCTACAACAGTTCTAAATATGCAAAATGTATAAAAACAACATAAGTTATTGTAATTTTTTATTTATAAAACTAATACTGTGCTTTATATTTCTTTAAACTTGATTGAATGATATTACTTCTTTATAGTTTATAATTTTTTGTTTTTAAAATTTTTCTTATAAATAACTCGGGAGGAGTTGCCACAGGTTCTGCAGTGAATAGGAGTGTGCGAAAGACAAGAATACGACATAATCTAGGTTGAGGATCAGCTACATGAAATGATTCTCATTTGTCCATTTTTAAATTAATATTAGATTTCATTGTAATTATCTCCCAATTTACCAAAATAGTAAGCTGTAAAGCAATTCAAAGCAATTTTTAGGTGGCTCTCTTTGGTATGCAATGTTCGCCAGCAAAACCTCCTGATCGGCAGTTATTAAGAGGTTGAAAACTCCACGAGAAACAGATTTTTTCATGATACATAGTACAACTTTTAAGTCCTTGCTTACATGTCATGTTTTACAGATTTGTTTTATTTTCAGTTTCATATATACAAACAAAGTTTCAGGTATTTTGCTGTTCGGAAGCCTGTTTTAGCCGATGCATTACATTCGTTTGTGGTGTTTGTTGACACCAAATATTTCTTTTCAACTATACATCCTTTAGCCAGTTACTCCTTTATATTATCTAAAGTAAATGATGAAAGGAAATAAGCAAGAAATTTTATAGAATTAGAAATGTTGTTATCGGTAAACATAAAATAAAACAGCTATCTATACAGAAGCAATATTTTCCATAACGATAATATAACTATTTATAACAAAACGTGAATAATATAGTAATAGCATTGTAATACTTACTTTACTACAATATTTATTAACGTTTCTTTCTTGATTTAAGTAAATATTTGTAAATAACCTCCTTTTTGGTAGTCATTTTTGTTTCATAAACTGACATTAAAACGGGCGGTTGTCAAGTTGACTAGCAGTTAATCGTCGATTAACTAATGGACCGTTAATCATAGATTAAATTATTTTGTGCAACGCAATTGGATGTTAATCAACCATCATCTTTAATCGACGATTAGTAAATCGCCAATTAACCAGACTTTTGTGCTACCGGCTAATAAAGTGCAATTTTTACAACATTACATTTAAAGATTTAAATATACATTATTTTAAACTGTATTAGAACATTCACACGTGTTGTTTGTCAAGACAAATAAAATGCACCTGAAAATGCTATAAAGCAGATAAGCTTTTTATTGTTTTATTTAAACATCAATAATATGCGTTACTTTTCTGTGGCGTTACCACACTAAAGTTTCATAACCTGCTTTTGAACTAATTTCTAGAGTTTGCAATCAATTAATTCTTAATTAATTATCACTAAATTTCAAATCGAACTAAAAAGTATGTAAAAATGCTCTTTTTGCTTGAAAAATATTTTTTTTAAATAAAAGATAAATTTTTGCTTTCGAACATTAATAGCGACATCTTTATTATTTTGAGTAACCAAAACGACGAAAAACGGTAAAAATAAATTTGTTTCTAATCCCATTGTAAATCAAATATAATAAATACAGTTAAAATTATGACCATATGTTCGCAAATTATGAAAAAATCAACAATGTGAACTATCATTTGAGATTAAAAAAAAATTTTTTTTCTTAAATACATATATTAGTATCAATTAGTGAAACTGTGAATTATAAATAACTTTTTTCTTAAACTGTAAAATACATAGACTTTAAACATTTTTGGATAATATGTATTATTTTTCTCAAAATATTGTTCTCTGTAAATAAAGATTTTTGATATTAATTTAACCAAATGCAGGCACCCTGATAAGCAAAAATTCGATATAAAAATTAACAAAAAATTCAAAGTATACAACTATTTAACCAAAATTTTTGAGTACAAACAAAATTGAATATTTAATATAAAAAATGTAAAATTACTAATAATAAATTTTAAAAAAACACACATATTTATAAAAGAAATTGTGGATAAAATTTAAATAAATTTATAAATTAAAAAAAAATTGTTGTAACTCAAAAAATACAATTGTTATACTTTTTTATTTATTAGAATTAGTTTATGGATTACTTATTGTACACTGTTAATAAAAACTAATAGAAAAAAAAGAAAAAAAACAGGTATGCATATTTTGAAGTACATATAATGTATCGAAAAATAAAATATTGCAAGATAAAAGCATTAAGTAATTATGAATATGCATTAAAATTAATGTCACAATTATGTAAAATTTACGTATATTATGCAAAATTATTTCAATTTTACTAGATTTGTAGTAACAAAAACTGTACCGCATACTTGAAATATTTACAAAACAAACTAAAATTAGCATATTTATGCACTACCAGTGTATTTTACGTGTAATATAATTTAATTATAATCTCTTCAAATCTTTTTTTAAACAATCATTTTTAATCTTTCATTAACTTACTTAAAAATGTGGCAGTTTTTTGTATATTTTGTATGTACTACTATTTTTATTACGTCGCAATGTAAAATTTATAATACTCAATATTTTGTTAACAATGTATATTTAAATATAAAATAATACATACTTGATACAATAACATCTTATTTACTTAAAAATAATGTTGAAAATTATTTACGGTTTTGCAAATGGTTGCTAAACTTAAACATTTAAAAATAATAAAATTATATTATTAAAAAATTATTAATTATAAAATTTTGCTTTACATTATATACGGATTTTTACGTAACCCGTTTGTTAAAAGTTTTTATACTTCAAATCATAATTTAATTTTGAATTTTTTAAATATTAAGTAAACTGTTATTGACTTTATAATTAAAATATATTCAAGAACGTATCACTTCCGGTTATACCAGAAGTGACATTAACTTTTTTATTTTATTTAAAATTTTATTAATTTTTTCAAAAGTTAACGTTTTGAGATATTCAGATGCTTTTGAGAATTTTTACATTTGTAACATCAACTTTAAAAATTCATATCTTGTCAAATTATGAAGATTAACCTGCGATATTTCTATTTATTGAAATTATCATCTTTTAAACAATTTTTTGTAAAGATCCAATGCACATATACAGTCTTCCTATTATAATGAAAAGGTTAACAACCTTTATATGCGTAAAACTCAATTTTTTCAAACGGAACGGCCGTACATATTAGCATGGTTAAGAACATAATACAATTTTGCATGAATTGGTATAAGGGTTTCGTATACCCATTTTTAATAAGTTATAAGGATTTGTTTGATATTAGTACAAATTTTAATTATTTTAGTATTTCAGGTAGTAGGCTGAGTAATACATATGACATTTGTCACTAAGCTTTCAATAGACATTATTGTTTGATCTTATTCTAACAATTATGCTGAACGGTTTAGAATAATAGTTCCCTACACCCAACTTTAACCGTTAATAAGTTATTAGTATAAATTTCAATTAAAAGCACTCATTGTAGAGACTTGCGTTAAAAATTGTATAACCAAATTGGCCAAGAAAAAATCTTGAAATTATTTTTGTAAAATGACCACCATGAGGCGTAACCGCTATCTTGTATTGAGTTAGTAAAGTTTTTCGATAATATAAAAAGCTAAAATAAAATCAAATATTTTTTGTTGTTCGAAAATAAAGTGCTGAGAAGTGTTCAAAAGTTTTTCCAAAGAAATGTGTATAACTTCAAAATAGCTCATCGGAATTCAGTAAACTTAGTATTATTAAAAAGAACATTCCATAAAGAGCTAACTCTAAATAAATTATGGTGATTGCGATTTAGGATTTCGCCACTAGAGGGCGTTTTAATTGACATTTGAACTTATATCAAACAAATCCTCATAACTCATTAACGGGTAAAGATGGGTATAAGGAACCATTATACCAATTAATACAAAATTTTATTGTGTTTTAAACCATTTTAAAAAAAATTGATGTTTTACGCATGTAAAAGTTGGTAACGTTAGCATTACATTTTGAGCACTTTGTATGTTTGTTGGGCTTTTACAAAAAGTTGTTCAAAAGATGATAGTTTTAATAAATAGTGATACAAATAAACTATAAATAAAATTAGTTTAAAATTACACGTAAAATTAAAAAAATTAATAAAAACTATAGCATTATGTATAAAATAAAAAAGCTGATGTCACTTTCGGTATGTGATTACATCTTGCTTATAAAATATTATTTCAAAATCTACAAAAGTATAAATACGTTTTTCTATTGTCTTAATTTTATGGTTTTTTAATTAAAAACAAATTATATCTGTATCGTGTGTTTTGTTGGTCATTGTACAATTTTTATCGGTTAATTGTCTTCCAATTAGTAACAAAATTTTCTATACGTGCTTTTTCTAGTTTTTACTTGATAAAGATCAATTCAAATAGCTTTGTTTAATTTATTTCAAATTGTAAAGTTATAAATATTAATTGTTAATTGCGTACGTACAAACCAAAGTTTCAATACAAAATTTTATAATTAGAAGAGGCATAAACATATAAAAAAAATTCTGTTTACTTAAAAAAAAATTACAAATTATACCATGTGTCCAATTAAATCGGAACCATATGGAGAACTTTTTTATTCTTAATTTTATGAAAAAAAGTTATTCTTTATAAAAAGTTCTGAATGGTCTAAAACTCAAAATATAACTATCAGATATAAAATTTTTTAAAAGTTTGTCAAAAAATACAAATTATAATCAAGAATAAATAAACTACCTTTATTTTTGAGAATATTGACAAATGTTAATTAAAAAAATTGTTCATTATAGAAAACTATTGTCAGATATCCAATATTATCTATCTACTATAAAAAACAATTTTTTGTTTATTAACTTCTCTTGGTAATTTACCGACAAACATTAATGTAGGATGCCCTGACAAATTTTGTATATCAGTAATTGGCATATAGAATGATGTACTGACGGCAAACGCTTTGATCCGAAATGAAGTAAGTAGAGGTACAATGGCAAATATTTTTGTTTGTTCATACCTTGAAAGAAAGAGATTTAGACAGAAGGTTTGAATTTTGCTTGCTAATACAAAGAGAGTTAAAAGAGTATCCCCTTTTATTAAAAATTATAATTTTTACCGATGGGGCAACATTCACATCAATTAGAACCATCAGTTCACAAAATTGTCACTGATTGTTGCGACAGTAATCCTCACTTTACAATAAAAACTCGCGACCAATATTCACTTAAAACCAACGTATAGTGTGGTATTTATAAAAAAAAAGTAATAGGACTAAATCCTTCTGGATTTATTTTTTATGTATAAAGGGAATTTAATAGACGAACCATTAAATGTTTAGAAAAAGATGGTGAATATATTGAGGCTTTAGTCAATTGAAATCAGTCCCGCGTCGTACATAAGGGCAGAGTCGTGTGGTGTACGACGGCGCTGAGGCGCCGAAAGCGTTGAAAAGCCTCAAAACTAAAAGTAAAAAAAAAGGTAAAACAACAATATATAATAATAAAAAAACCAGTAAGGAATTGCTAGTTATTACATTGTTTTTTATCTGTTTAATTTTTTATTTTTACTCTTTGAGACCCAAGGGAACCGAATTACTTCTCGAAAATAATATATTTTCCAAATAAGAGTACGCAATAATAACATTTATTCGATGAAATAAGTAATACGTAACATGTTAACATGAATTGTGTGAACTGAAACAAATCTGATTTTATTCATGTTTGAGCTTGAAATTTGGCTTGCAACGAGCAAACGAGCGAACAAGCATTTTTTTCCTGTCTGAGCTTGCAATGTACGAAACTTTATATACTTTACTCTTGAGTTAAATTCATATTTTTTGATAAACCTTGTATACGGCAAAAATTTGATATCTGATGGTTATATTTCATGTTTTGAGCCATGCACAACTTTTTATAAATAATAACTTTTTTTCATAAAACTAAGAATAAAAAAGTTTTCCATATGGTTCCGACTTATTTGGACACAAAGTATAATTATTGATTGATTATACTAGAGCGCGTTTACAAAAAATCTACCAAAAATCTACGTTAAATGCAAATAATAAATTATTAACTTTGTTATTTACGTTTTTAATTTAAAAAACTTTGTTAAAATGTTTTGTTTGTTTTTAAATATTAATAAGTCATTAAATCATTATAATTTATTAGTAATTAGTTTATATAATACATTATTTTCATATTCAATTTAGTGTAGTTGCAGTTAGAGATCGGTAAACAATTTTATTGATGCAGTTAATGTTTTAGCTTTTGTTTAAGTTTTTAATTTCGTTTGATTAAATTGTGCATATTTTACTAATAGTGACACACACTCGTTTAGTATCAAAACAACTGTACAAAACTGATATGATTTTAGCCCATATTTTTTATCGTAAATGAACTTAATTATAATCATTTTTTTTAAATTAATGTTTCGGTTTATTTTATTAATTGCAAACGCTGTCCATAAAATTCAATTAATTGTTACAAAAAATTTTGAGTACGTTATTTAATTTAATAAACAATTTAATCATAATTATATCAAAGTTCTTTCATTAAAAATTGTTTAAACCAAATCATGAAACTAAGATACTGATCAAAATCAAACTAACGTCGTTAACAAACAACTACCATCATAAATTTGCTTAATCACGTAAAACACAGTATATTACTATAGTTAAACGTGTAATTACGACTTCTGTCGTAAATAAAATTTAACTCATAAACCGGAAACAAAGAAAAATCAATTTAGGTTTTTTTAAAACCATACCTACTAAAATTACGCTATACAACAAAAGTTTTTTAATAAAATTTTTACCAAACTATTTTTAATAATAAAAGTTTAAATTTAAAAAAAAATTAAAGATATTCTAAATTTAGTACGTCAAACTTAAAGTTGTTTTTAGCAAAATTTTTAATACCAAAGGTTACAGTTAAAAAAGATGTTTAATCAATAGCAAACGTCTCTTACGTATACCACTTTTACAATCTTACAAACATATATTAATGCATTATAACGTTTACAAAAAAGTTGATACTACAAAAATTTTTGTTATAATTGTTTGTTATTGTAATTTTTTAAATGTTTTTAAATTATTTCTTTGCAATAATTTTACTTTGTTATGTATCATAACGTGTACTATTATCTGATTTTATTTTCTTTGACAGAATAAAATATTTTCAGCTATCAAAACGTAAAAAAGTATAATGTTTATATTTGGTTTGTTGTGCGTGCTTTCATAACTTACGTTCAATTTGTGTTTGGTGTGCTTTTATTTAGTCGGCAAAATAAAATTGTACTAACGTTTGTGTGTTGTAAATATTGTTATCAGGAAAAATATTAAATATGGTATAAAACTTGTTACTAATGTTAATTAATTAATTATTATTGTAATGTTAAACAAAAACAACAATAATATATATACTTAATAATGCATAAAATATCTAAAAAATAATGTACACTAATACATAATAGTGTATTGCAAAAGAAATGTTATAATCCGAGTAAGGTTGCTGTAATGGCCCGCTATGCAAAAAAGAATTGTAACAAGTTTTTCATGCTATTTTTTCTATTCTGCCTTAAGTTGCGTTGTTTGCTTTATTTCTACAGCTCTATGTTATATAACAGATGATATTATTAGCATTGGATAGCGATAAGACTTCAATTTTAGTGTTACTTGATTATTTCGGTGTACCTTAGTAATAAAAGTAATAAATACAATCAAGTGTTTATAAATAATGATTATAACCCTCAAACTACACAATGTTCAACTAATAAATTACTAAACGACGTAATTTATGAGTTTTATATACATAACATGTACAGCAGTTGTAGCACAAAAATAGTTCCATAATTTTAATAAAATGAGATTTATATAAAACTAATTTTTTAAACATACCAAATAAACATTATTTAGAACATTCGTTATTTATTATAAACTACAAGTTATCACAGTAAAAAAATTCCACTTTGTAAACAGCAGTTTGTAGTTTGTTAAAAAAAATGTGTTATTTTTCACACAAATATGTGTCATTTTTACAAAATGATCTAGAATTATATTTAATTTTTGATAGTGACACGTTGGTTTGTTATAAAACAGCAATTTTGTAATTATATGACAGTTTACTAAATTAACAACAAATATTTTTGTAAACTTTACCCACTGCCGTGTTAACTATTTGAATCTGCGTACAGGATAATCAAATCGGAACAGGTGCGCGTTGAATATTCTTGCGCGGGCATTAATGTGCATTAACGTTATCGTTAATTTTTATGGTTAATTCAGTGCTCGTTTATAATGGATGTCATACCGTTTAAAATTAAACATAACAACACTGTCGTCTGGGTTAAACTGGAGAAGGAAAACTTCAGTTACGATGGGTTGATTAAATTAGGTAAGTTGTATTCTCGTGTATGTAAAATTAAATGCATTTTGATTATTTTATCAACATTATATATGGCTTTAAGGATTACATGCTTTATTAGTATTTATACGACAATACCTAATTTCGTTATAATGCTTCCTATGGAACTGAAATTGATAACCTGACTAGACATAGCAGGCGGGAAATTTAAAAATAACAAAATCACTTTGTTAAAATTATTTTTATAATTACCGGTATTACTGGTATTGGTACACGTATCGATATATCTAAATATCAATGCGTATTGGAATATCGATACGTATCGG
Source organism: Aquatica leii (assembly GCA_035610365.1). Taxonomy (NCBI): domain Eukaryota; kingdom Metazoa; phylum Arthropoda; class Insecta; order Coleoptera; family Lampyridae; genus Aquatica; species Aquatica leii. Next base: position 58,488,677 of record CM069432.1, read on the forward strand.
AGTATCATTCCATTTTGAAATTTCGATAGGAACTTCAGCGTATTGATACGCCCGACGTATCGATATATCGATATGACGACCCAGGCCTACTTATGTTTTAGCCTACGAAAAATTTCCTTACCTAAGTAATAATGATGGTATTGAACTTGCTGATTCTGATGGAGTGGTAATTGACAGAGATTTTTTTCAAATGTTTCTGGAATTAAACCGCGAAAGATTTTTGATAGAAATAAAATCACTACAGAATTTTAACATTGGTGCGTCAATATATTATGCTGTTTCAATTTATACGAGTCTATGCGTCTGTTCTAGTTGCTAGCTGTAGTAGTGATGGATTTACAGGTACCGTAAATTCGGATTATATAGTGGATTCAGATTTAGACTTAACAATTACAGATAGTAATATTAGTTGCTTGCGGGAAAAAAACAATTCTGATGAAGGACAGGAATTATTTCTTAAACCCTCACAAAAAGAAAATTGTATTGTGAAAAAAAAACAGAAATATGTGACTGCTCAGGTATCTTGAATATATGTTGTACGATATATTGATTTTAATTTTCTAATGAATTGTAGGTTTTAAAGCAATTACTAAAACATAAAAACTGCTAATTTATTTTTGAAGAATATAATGAAAACAAAATTCTAACAAATGTTTCAAGAAAAAAATTGGTAAGAAACGTTTGTGATATAATGGAGTCTAAGCATAGAGAATTAACTAACGATGTGATCTGTGATTATGCTGAATCACTGGTAGAGTTATTTCCAACTTTTAAAGTAAAGGATGCAAAATATGGATACGTAAGATTTCTTACTTATGTAGTTGCACTCAGGATTACTACATAAAAAAGATTTGCAGGAGGCGTTCTACAATCCAGACAATTATAGTGGATTTTTAGCATGGAGGATTCGCAACAAAAATAGATTACTAGTAGAACCAATGAAAAAACGACAAATAAGTTCATACTAATGATTCTAATATTGACTTACCCAAAAAAAAAATTAATTTAAATACTGATATTGAAGCTGATTTGAAGTTCCTAAAAAATGCGTGTAGTTTGACACAAAAAAATTCCATTTTTCAGAAAATGAAAAATACTTTTTATTATCGAAGGCAACTTGGAGTTAATATTTCTGTTTTGGATGAATTCCCCCGTTACTTAGACACACCGGGTTTAGTAAATTTATTTTTTATGAACCAGTCCAGTAATGCTGATAAAATAATTACTCTAAGTAGGTTATGTCGATACCAATTTTGTTTTTGTTTTAGATTGATTTTGAGTTTTCATTACTTTATCCAACTTTGGATGTGAATTAAGAAACCGTTATTCTAAATTTAGTTGATCAGATCCTAAATATTTATAAAGCTACCAGTAACAAAACATCTATAGACATTGTTCAACCAGACCAAAGTGACATTTTACCGCGTAAGTAGTTGCTGCATAATAAACGTAACTGCATTTATATTTTTTCAATCACATTTCATTCAATTCTTGCTGCAGCGTCATGGGACAAAACAACTCGTGCAATGTTTGCGTTATTGCATATGCTTCCGCCAACTGCGCGTGGTCGTACTAAAGGTGTTAAGGACAACTTAATCACGGCTCGAGATAAGCTCATAGTTTTTAAGGAGGTATTAGGAACTAACGTAAAATATACTTTTACAAAAAAATCTAACTTGTTTAAATTTTAGGTAAATGTACCTTTAGAAGACATTGTTTCAAAAAAAGAAACGAAACAACCTTTTTTGGTAGCTGAAGGTGCAAATATAGGTGCCATTCATTCATATAAGGTTTGTGTGGACAATAAATTGTTGCCTTGCATAGCGGATTGCACAAGTGCCCAAGCGTTTACTACTTTATTTAAAACATTTTTTGTGTTAGAGTTGGAATATGATACGAGTTTAATATATTTTTGGAGTTTCATCCATATTTTTATCGCCAAATTAAATTATTCGAAGAAAGATAAAGTGGTCAAAACAGCTAAGATGATTGAACTTGCAGGGCACCTTGGTCTTTGATAATGTAACATTTTTCTATAATATTTTAATACTTATTGTTGAGTTTACTTGTTTGAATGACTTTAAATTACCAGTATTTTATGTTGTTTTATAAACAATATTTACCATATTTACATTTTTACAATATTTCTATTTTTCTAAAAACAAGTTTTTGCCAAAAAGCGTACGTCATACATTTTAGTAGAATATAATAATAGTGTTCCTTTACTAATGCACTGTGTACTTACATATATTACAATTATAACTTTTCTTTTTTTTTTAATAAACACATATATTGAGTGTATTTTTTTATTTCTCAGTATAAACATAACGGTAAATGTATAACACATATTTTTGTTAAAATTAAAACATTGTTTGTTAATAAGTAACAAAATAATGATTTAATTCTACAAATTTATTTGTAAAATTATAGAAATTATTTTGTATATAACAACACAAGAAATTGTCAAAGTGAACAAATATTTGTGTCGTAAATTAACAAAAAGTATTGTGTAGCTTTTAACAAACTCCCATAAATAAATATTTTACAAATATTTGTGTGGACCTAGAATAACAAATTATTGTGTTAATTTTTTGTTAAATTTAACAAAGTTTTTTTTACTGTGTACTAGTACGGTTCGACACTTGCATTGAATGACATTCTCATGATAATTGAAATTGATTAATTCTTTATTCATTTATATAGTTATTGATAACAGCGTCAGTACGAGTAGAATTTGAAGAAACCACTGGTTCGGGCATAGCTCTAGTTTGCAAAAGTTGGCTTACGTTCCGAAGGAGAAAAGCACCATTCGAATATACTTGTCAAATTTAATCATTTAGGAGATGTTTTTCTTGAATGCGGTAAGTAATATAAGTGGTGAGTGAATTTATTATGTATCAGTAATTTTTTTTAAAGAAGATTACTGCAAGACAGAAAGTAAACTAAACAAGTGACAGCAAAATAAACCTTTAAATAAAACAAAAACTCTAAAAAAAACAATTCGACCTTTACAATTACGGTCAAACAATTAGAATGGACGTGCTGTGATTAATTCGTCATCGTCAGATAAAGAAAACTGTGTTTCTTTATCATTTCTTGAAAAGCCTTAAAAATGCAATTGAACTTAGATCAGCATTTTATAAGAGGTACGCAAATATCATTTGAAAAATATTTTATTTATAATTGTCCTTCTATTTACACAGGAACTTGTATTTCAGCAATCAGCTTCTGATTTTTAAAACTTTACGAACACAGGTAGGCATTTGAGATACATGCACAAAATAAACAAGTAAAAATAATTTGCAAATTTGAAAAATCTCGTAAGTAGATATGTCTATTTATTAACTTTAGTATAGCATGTTAGAATTTTGTAGTTTTTGTATTTATCTACTTTTGATAGACGGAACTTGATTAATATTATGAACACTTTTATATTATATTTGCTGACTAATAATATTTAATTTTTTTAGATCACGCTTGAAAAAGAAGACGTTTAATGGTCGTAAACTGAAGGGTGTTATTGTTTCTAAGTATCGTCTTAGAGTTAGCAAGTGAATTATGCTTATGCGTTTTATTTTCAGACGCAATTAAAAAGTAATACTAGAATCAACATTTAAAATTACAAAAATTAAAGAACTGGTTGAAATATGCATCACAGCGTTCGGCGTACCAACATAAGAGACAGGCAGCAAACCATGTCTAGTTTAAAATTTTTATAGCAGTCTAAACGTTTTTGTTTATTTTTATTTTTTATTTTAAAGTGCATTAAATTCGAAAAAAAAGAAAATAGCTGGCCACAGACAATTGTATAAGCGCGTCTAGGAAGCAATGGAACATATTTACAGTAAAACTGATAGAACTTCTCGACAATACCTCATTTAATTATACATGCGCTCTTGAGTTTCAATTAAATATAATATAGTACATACTGATTTACCTGTTTGCCTAGTTGAAACGAGTGAAAATGTTTCAAGCTCACTAGATTCAAATTATTCTATACCTTTGTGCAAAACTGTTAATAATTCTGCGAAATTAAATTTTATGATCATAAGCGACTTTTGGTTTAGACCGCGTTGTAGTTAAACACCCAGACTTAGGCTTGGTCCTAGTTTTTCCTTGAGGGCGAATACAAGAAGTAGAATTTGGCCTTTGTTGTATTGTCGTTTGTAAACCCAAAAAAACTGACATTTTGCAAGACATTGCAGCTTGCATCTTTAGAGTGGTAAATGTCACTGAAGGAAAAAAAAACACTTATTTCAGTTATAACGAGTAGAAAGAGCGACCATGGGTTTACCGCTGGTTCCAGTTATACTCAATATTTAGATGGAATATTTTGAAACTAAAACTATGAAACATGTTGAGTTAAAACCAAAAACTTGGTTCAGATTTGTTTACCATACGTTTGTTGTATGGCCTAATGGCAAAGATAAACTAAATTAGTTCTTTTAACATATAAACTCTGCACATAATAGCATTAAATTTATTATGGAGTTAGAACATAATAGCAGTCTAGCATTCCTTGATGTACTGGCGATAAAAAAATAACGGAAAATTAGGGCATTCTGTTTATAGAAAAAGAACGCACACTAATAGATACTTAAACGCCAAATCTCACCACCATACAGTACAGAAGAATACTGTTTTCCATAGTTTAGCTAAAAGAGCTATACGTGTGTCAGATAATGAAAATCTACAAAAGTAAAAAAAATCCTATTGTAGTCCTTACAACAAAATGGATACGGGTTTAAACAGATCCAAAACGCATGGAAAAAAGCAATAAATCCAAAAGTCAAAAAACACTTATCACCTCCTACTGGCACTGCTTATTTACCGTACTGTATGGGTTCGACAGACAAAATAAGCAAAGTGCTAAAGAAACATAATATTAAAACTATCTTTACGACTAAGGATACCTTAAACACTTGGTTTAAATCTGCTAAGGACAAAGAAAGGGCTCTAAAACATGCGGGAGTTTACAAAATTTCTTGTTCCTGCGGACTGCAAACACCGCAGAGTTACTAAATCGGTAGTGGTAGAACACGTTTAGAACCAAGGACACACGCTGAACTTTGACCAAACTAAAGTGTTGGTTAGAACTTCTTTCTACGTTTGCAGGCTAATCCGTGAAACTGTGGAAATAGAACAACATCCATGCAATATAAACAGAGAAGACGGTTTAAGACTCAGCAAATCTTGGCTACTAGTATTATATCCTCTAAGACAAAGATCAACCTTCTTGGAAAAGGCACAAACACTTACTCCAAGTAATAACGAAGTCAGTCAAGCGGTAACGGAAAGATCAGTTCCGTTAATCAAGCTAATCGGTATTGGTATAAATATTGTCACTTACGCTTTTTCTTTCAGTGACATTTACCACTCTGAAGATGCAAGCTGCAATGTCTTACAAAACGTCTTTTTGTTTGCGTTCACAAACGATAATACGGTAAAAGAAAAGTTCTACTTCTTGTTTTGGTTCTCAAAGAAAGACTAGGACCAAGCCTAATTTTGGGTGTTTAACTACGACGCGGTCTAAGCCAAATGTCGCTTATAATCATAAACAATTGCAAAAGCTTAAGATTTCAAATTAAATTTTAGTCACAATAATTGTACTCTTAAAAATCTTCTAGATCAACGTTATTCAACTATAAAACATAATGTACCACACATAGCATTTTCCAACTCGTTACATATGTTAGCACTTTTCTATCTAAAATTACCTTTGTACAGTAGAACGCTGTCAAGAAAAACTCTCCAAGTAAAAAATAAAATATTGCATAATTGCAAATGCTGCTTATTTAATTTAATTAAAAGTTCAAAAATTTGATTATCACAGTATAGGTGTATATTGGAAAATCAGAATAAATTTAAAATTTGTTTCAATATCAACGGTTTTTCTCTATTTAAAAGTTTGCTTGTTCAACTATGGCCTATGTTGGGTCAAAGAAAAAAATTTAATAGTCAGGCATTTGTAGTAAGCATTTTTGTAGTTCTTTAAACCCTAATCATTTCTCACTCTTTTTAAAATAACAAGTTTATAAATGAATTATTACAAACTTGAAGAATGACAGATTTGACGATAATAACAATATGTATCAATTAGAGAGTCACAGTTTTATTTGCGTTAGTTCCGCCAGAGCTTACATCAAATGTGTTAAGCCGCACAACAGATATGCTTGTTGTGATAAATGCACAGAATATGGCGAATACCTATAAAGAGTTATTTTAAAAAGTATATCAGCTACACGAACAGATTTTTGATTTTGTTTGCAACTGGATAGAAAACACCATTTAGAAAATGTTCCATTACTTGTTTAACTGTAATTTTGCTGTTAGGTCGTGCAAATTTAACTTGAATTTTACGTTTTGTATACAAATTATTGGTTATTAAGTGACAAATTGGTACGGGATTGTGAATCTGCGTCTCGAAAAGGTCCAGCAAGCTGCGGTACTTAGTCTTCAATTTAAGAAATAGGCGCCACATAGGTTAGAAATTAAATGAAATTCATTTGGATATGTGTTTGTAATTTTATTTGATTATTGTACTACGATGCGATTAATTGAAATACTGTTTATTGCGAGATTATTGAGAATAATTATTGGCAATTGACGTGTTGCCTATAAGAATTATTTTACTGGTTAATTATTTTGCGTCGCAAAATATTTTGTTGTGAGTTCAGTCTGCTGTAAATCTTCTTTAGATAAGACAGGAGTAGGAAACCGCAAACGCGACAAACTATTGAAAAAAGTCCTGTTTATAAACTGTGAATGCAAATTTCCAAATGTAAAATCTGTACTTTGAAACTTTTACATCTGAAGAGGTGTGGCAACGTAGCACAAATTATCTCATAATTTTAGAAGCTGTTGAACTGTAAACCACCATAAAACTAGTGTAAAATCATTTGTAAAATCTAGTAATCGTTATTTTATTGTTAAAAATTTCAATGTGTCAAATAAAGTTAGATGTATTAAGTGCTTTTTTGTTTCTTACCGTATAACTCAGATATTTTCTAATACATGCTTAATATGGCTTAAAACAAAGCTTTGGATAAAAAAGTAGATTAAACTAGACGATCACACGTCACTGCAAAAACTTTACTTAGGTAGGAAAATTTTAGTCATTGATTAAAACCTAAAAAGTCTTAAACCTTAAGTCTTAATTGGGTTAATTATTTTTTTCACATTGGCTTTCAAATTTTATATTTTATCCGCAGAATGTCTTTAAAATGTCTCAGGTGCGTTATACTATAATAAATTTTTAAATTGCATTTACAGACTTCTTTTTTAGTCATAAAGACTTATTGAAAGAGAAAAGAATGAATAAATCTCGGATTCGTTTTTATGATGCTAATAATCTCAAAGTCGCGAATTAGTTGTTAAAGAATTGCGCTTGGTGTTTGTAAAAAAATGCGTGGTTTAAGTAAGATTACTTAAAAGAAGGTTTTCCATTTTGTAAATATTACGATTTTGACGATTTGCTAACATTTCGCTATAGTGATCCTGATTTGAAGTTCAATTTCGTGTAAGTTACATAATTCATTATTGGTTTTTATACAAGTTGTTCCTTTCACGAAGCCAGTTCAAACCATATTATTTTCGAACACCAGATTTCTCAACCAGACACAAACTTGAAGTATTTAAGTTAACAGTAGAGTAATTATTAGTTAAATTTAGTTGGTTGTTGATGTTGCGTACTGGAAAAGAGCAAATAAAGATTAAATTTGGGTATATTAAATTCGATATTCTATTATGTTATGTAGATTTACAAGTTTACTATAAATTCCAAATGTATACAGACAAAAATACAAACGTGTAAATAATTTTACTGCGTACCTGCAGTTTAACAAGAAAAAAGGTTTATAAAATAAATTGAATATAAAACGAGTTATAAGAATAAAATATTACTAATATAAATTTACAAGAAGTATATACAAGGTGGGTAACTAAGAATGGCCGCCGGCCATATTTCAGGAACAACTTTTTATTAGAAAGTTTTTGATGTAATTTTCAAAATAAAGTAGTGAGGAGACATCAAAATCAATTTTCTTTAAATGTCAATTACTCCGGTTATTTTGAGCATAATTCAACAAACTGTGGGTCGTTAGAAAGCGTTTTCCATTGTCTATCGATAGTATTTTATAGATTTTATATTTGAATAATAGTAAAGCTTCTATATGGGTGATTTCGTTCTAATTGTGGCTTTTTTGATTAAAAATTTTAAGATTTTGAAATTAAACTTTTCAAATTTTTTTATGCATATTATTCATCTATTTTACTGTAGGAATAAAAATCTGAGAGGATTTTACTACAACTTCACAACGTCAAGAACGAGAAACAAATTTTAAACTTTCCGTTCCACGGTACTGACGCATTTATCCACGGTACTGACATAAAATAAATTTTGTATAAATTCTTTAAGATAATTATTTATTAAATTTATTTATAAATTTTGTAATGACATTTTTAAACTTTTTTATAATAATTATTGAACACATTAATGATGATTAATGACAATTATAACAATTAACTTTATAATTTATGGCAACTATAATGTAATTCATAGAATTTAACAAAAAATAAACTAATTAATTAAATTAATTAACATTAAATAATTTAATAAAATTAAATAAATGAATAAACTAATCAATATTCAATTAATGAGTATATATAAAAAAAACTTAATAATTCATAAGTAATTTCTAGAAATGGACATGACACGGTACTGACATTTAAGTGATATATTGTAAGTTATTTCTGAGTGGCAAGTTATGTTATATAAAAATAATGTTGAAATATGTTTATAATTATCCAATTAACACGAAAGTTTTATTAATAGATTATTGATTAATGACCAGTGAGAACAAACAATACAGGACATTAAAAATTACAGTTAGAACGGTATCAACCATATCACTTTATCCAAAATGTCAAAAAAACATCGTGATTTAAAAAAAAAACTTAAATAAAATGGTATGTTTTTTTACATAGTGAATTAGAAGATTGAAAACTCAAAGTTTCAAAAATTTGCAAAGTAGTCGCAAAAACAAGTCACCTGTAACAATGCAGGATCAACATTGTACGGCAGAAATTTCTAACTTGTCATTGCTGCTATTCTGTTTAGTACTTACTATTGTTTTAGTCAAATTGGTTCTATGTTGGTTGTTAAAAGTTTTTTTTTATATATTGATTTTTACAAATGAAGAAGCATTTGACATGTTAGCGGTTTACTTCCTTACTTACTTTCCTGAAATTTTATACTAAAAAAGTTTTTCTTTAATTGACTCATCGTTTACGTACGACTGAAAATGTGCATTTTGTTGTATACCGTAGGCCACGTAAAGGTTGTACCAAAGAAAATGTTATAAACCTATTAGCATATGTAGAATTTAATCGTCATTTAAGTACTAAAGTAATATCCAGAAACTGGAGAATATGTCGAAGTACCATTAGAAATATTATGAGACATCACAAGCAAGTGACTCATTATACTATTATAAGTGTATCTTATTAGGTACTGCATTATAATAATGAGAAATATAGTAAAAGTCGGTTTATACTATACAAAAATAAATGTTACTTATAATTAAAAGAAAAACTTATTTTTACATAGTTTTGCATCAAAACTGTTGATTTTGATCATTGATTAAATTATTGTAACTGGTTGTTGCAAATGATAGAGGCAAATTTTGTGGTCAGATGACGATACATTGAATAGTGATAGTAATGTAAATTCTCATAATATGCATTATTGATCTAAAACAAATTCTCACTAGATTCAAAAGGTGCAACATTAAGGTCGTTGATCTGTAAATGTATGGTGCAGAATTCTAGGTAGACAAATAATTGGGCCTCTTATTTTTAACAAATCTACAATTTTTAGGAAATAAATTTCCATTTCTTTTAGAAGGCGTATCTTTTGCCGTGAATTGTTTACCATAACCTGATAGAAAGATAACCATCTAAATCTCCAGACCTAACTTGTCTAGATTTTTAATTGTAGACCTTGTTTTATCAATAAACCAAATACAAGAGAATGCGATAGAGAGGATATGCTATCCAAAGCATTTCAACCGCAGAAATTAAGACTTTTATTCAATCTACTCGTCAGAAAATGATTTTTTGTATAGAATGTTGATGGAGCAATTTTTGAACATCTTAGAGTACACTAACTATAGACATAGTTTTACAACTTCTGTTATCCAAAGATATCTAATTGCGGTTTTCAATAAAATCTTAAGCTTTTAATCATCTAATTTATTAGCATGTCAAATGCTTCTTCATTTGGAAAAAAATCATTATAAAAACTAACAATTAATATAGAAACTAAATAACCAATTCGACTAAAACAGTAGTACGTACTAAATACAATAGCAGCATTGATAAGTAAAAAAATTCATACACATACTATGTTGATCCTACATTTTTACAGGTGACTTTGTTTTGCGGCTAGATTGCAAACTTCGTAGTCAAAATGATAAAATTTATAATTTAAACTTTGTTTCCTAATAACTTCTGTTAGACAAAAGTTATCTAATTGCGGTTTTCAATGAAACCTTAAGGTTTAAGTCCTCTAATTGATTGTGTAAAAAACATTATTTTATTTAAGTAATTAAAAAAAAACACGTTATTTGTTTACATTTTAGATGAAATGTATACAATGTTATCAATAAACAAAAGAATACGCTTTCTAACAAGCTTACAAGTTTTTTAAATTTCGTTAAAAATATTCGAAGTAATTGACATTTAAAAAAAATATATATTGATTTTTTTTCACCACTTGATTTTTAAGTTACACTAAAAACTTTCTAATAAAAAAATTTCTACATTATTTGAGCATTATACCTTATGTATTTGAAATACCCCCTAAATAAGTCTATTACGGAAAAAAATTTCTATTTAAGCATGACCACTAGCGATAATCTTAAAAACTTGAAAATATTTTCTAGCTGTTTTTCAAGACCACTTTTCTTATAAATTTTAAGTGACGATTGGTTTCTGAAATATAGCCGGCGGCCGTTCTTAATAACCCACCCGGTACAATAGATAGTTTAAAGAATATGTACAATGGCTTAACAAGAATTATCTGCCGATTTACAAAATAGGGAAAACAGGTAAAATAATCTGTCCTGAAGGCCGTCTTTCAATTGTTTCAACAGTTAATTATGTTTAAAATTACTAAACTATATTTTTGTGCTGCCAACATCGCAAACGTCAATATTCGTTCTTTAGTATAGTTATGTAATGAGCGAAAAAATTTCTAAGGTGCCAAAATGAAAATCCACATAAAAGTAAGTGTTCAAAGTCAATTATTATATTAGAATGAGTATGCGACAGGTGGAAGTCTTTTAAATTTTTTGAAATTCAGTTAAAATTGAGCAAAAAACGATGTTAAAGTTAATGTCAATTTTGACAAATTTAGTAATAAAAGTAGTACCAACATTATATTTCTGTTAGTTCCTTTTATTTTTTCAAAAAAGAATGTAGTTTTACAAAACGCAATACAAAAAATAATATACGTTACTCTCGTCGCATTAACGTTCGTTATGCTATGCCTTACTTTCAATTTTTGTTACGTAAACTACTATTAAATTTGCGTTTCAAGACTTTTGCAAATTTATTTTATAACTTTAATGTTGTATTAAGATTTGTTTCAAATTATATTATTTATTTTGTTTAATTCGTATTCAATTGTGTAACGTTATTTTTGTTTGTATGTTTGACTTATTTATTTTAACTTATAAATATGTATTTTTCTATTCCTTTAATTTAAAAGATTTTAGAATTTTTAAACTGTAACAAAGTTTTTAAGATTTTCAAATATTCGCAACTGTTATTTCTCAACTGAACACCAAGCATAAAAATATTTGTATTACGATTTAGTAGTAAATTCTTCCGTAATATCTTTTTGCACGTAACAAACAATAAAAATATCAATATTATAAACGAAAATATCAAATACAAAGTAATAATGTTTAAAACGCCACAAATATAACTACGTCAACATATAAGAAAAAATAAGTGAACACTCAATGACTGTTTATCCCTACATAAATTAAAGGTATGCATCCTTGTCAAACATTTACAAAAAGAACCAAATCTGTGATCACAGAGAGTATAAAGACCGATAAAAACATTTACAACATTTTAGTTCTGTTTTATTAACGTTTATTAACATTTCATATGCAAATAAGGCTGGGTCTTTTAAAATTAATCAAATATAAATTGTATTTGTGAAAAAAAATGTTTTATTTTATTTATTTACTATAAATTAGTTTCATTTTTACAACATATAAAACAAACTGTTTTTTGAGCTTACAGACAGTCAACATTTAATCATGTGCAATTATAAACGAAATGTTTTTTTGGTAAAAAATAATTTACATTGAATGTACATATACTAAAATCAATTACATAAACATTTGTTTTAAGTTTAAATGCTTCTAAGTTTAATATTTTCACCAAAATTAGTATTGTTAAAAACGTTAGTGTATACTTATTATTTAATACGTATAGAGCAAATAGATTTTTCTTTCATATCTTAAGAATACATTAAATAAATGCAATCACTTACCAACCATTGTCAAAAATATAAGTACTCACCTGAAATAAAAAAGAACATTAGTAATGAAAAATATCTACTGAACATTTTGACTTAAAACTAAAAACTGTTAAAACAAAAATTATACAAAATCAAATATGTGTTCTATAACACAAAACTTTTCAAACCAAAATAACAATGAACTTTACTCTTTATTGACTGACTATGCTTAAAATCTTATTTAATATTCTAAAAAGTTCTAGAAAGTTTTTCAGAAAGTACTACATGTCTGCCATAAATAATGCATCTATATTCATACTGTAATGTAAATGCTAGTTAATTTATTTTTCGTCATTGTTTAACCATTTAATTTTATATAAATTCTCTTTTAAATAACTTGTTACATAAGAAATAATTACAAAAATATTAAAACAACAAATGTTAAAGAAAGTGTAGTAGAACACAAAAAATGCAATTTAACAAATGCGTACAATAACATTTTAATATAAATTGTGTTAATAGTTTTGAATAAAAAATATTTAATTGAAAAAGAACAATTAACACTAACAATAAAGAAAAATCTAAGGGTTTCGTTTATAAAATATAATTAGCCGTTTGTTTACTATACAAACAATACCGTTTGTAGAAAAGTAAATGAAGCACTTTGAATGCCAGAGTAATTACTTCATAAACGTAATAAGTATCTTCTTTATTCATTTATATTATGTTTACTAAGATGATAAGTTTTGTTATACTATTATTAAAAATTATTAATTGCATTATACATATTTGTTTTATTAGTGTATGCTAATAAGTTTTACATGCATTTTAAAAGCTGCAGAGCAGTATCTACGACAGTAAGCTTTAGGGTAGAGATTTAGTAATATTAAAAAAATTTTTTTTTTGGTAAAAAAATCAATAAGCTAATTTGTGTACAAATAAAATAATTTTAAAAATTTTAAAAAATCATTAAAAAAATTTTAGTATTTAATAAATGTATTCTCACGTTTTCATAGGGTTACAAACACAAACACGGTAATTTGTTTAGTTTTTATTTATTTTTGTATTGTTAATGCCTTAAAATATTTTTTTTAATTTGAACTTTGTAAACTAGTTGTAAACTGTATGCAAGTCTATGTTAAAAATATTAATTTAAAAAAATAACAAATTATATTTTTTATTTCACGTCTAAATCTTTATACCAATTTAGATTATACTTTTTTATGTTACACAGTGTTATTTATATAAAAACAAATTAACATATTATTTATTTTTGATATTGCTTTAAATAATTCAAAGCATGTTTTTAACTAAATTTTAGAATTTGCTCAAATTCTTAGAAAATTTAATAGATAGTTTTATAAAACAAAACGTTTATTTTATTATTGTTTTTTTATAAAACGTGTTTAATAACCAAATTTTATGCAAATACCGTACAGGGTAAGTGCATCTAATTTATTGTTTCGCTTTTGTTATTGATGGGATCACATATAAACCAAAACAATAAAAAAACATAATAGCGGTTCACTTGATCCTGAAGCATCAGTAATCAATAATTTACCTACTGTCGCTATATAATGTCAAACTTTACACCTGTCATTTTAATGTGGTAAACCTTACCGCTCGGCAAAGTAGCACTTTGTCGAACTAGTGTTGTATAGCACTGTCAACTCCAACATTAAGTTTTAGCAAATAACCTTGGGAAAATATTTGTTTCTAAATTAAGTGGTTTACAAAATTTATAATTACTAAACGTTTCTAAATATATAAACATTGACAAATTAATAATTTTAAATGTACTTTTGACAAAAAAATTATGGGTGTCGTGTGTGTGTGTGTGTAACGATGTACCCACGATAACTCTCAAACCAAAAGTTCTAGTAACATGAAATTTGGTATAAAGCTGACTTTTCATATTCTCTCATTTCTATCAAAAGATGGATCTGATAAAAAAACTGAAAGTGTGTGTATCAGTCATTTTTAACATTTTTCTTATATAATCTTGTACGTATGTAATTATTCAAATTATTGTTCTTGTAAAGATAATTCTTCCCAACAATTTATTCAAACAAAAAAAATGCTAACAATAACCGTTTATTAGATATTTTATTTATAATTTAAAATGAATTCACAAATATAATCTAGGTTCGTATTATACCTTTGACAATTTTTTTTAGAATAAAATTTCATATCCTAAAAGAAAAGATACGTTAAAAATAATAATTTTTACTGATTTACTTAAAGGAAAGGCAATATCGAGGCGCACAAGTATAGGAGTTAATCGATATGACAACATAAGCTCAGTTTGCCATATTTAGATTATATCAATAAAATTGAGGAAACAAATTTCAAAAAAATTATAGCATGCTAAGAAGTCAATACAAACGTGTACATATCACTTCAAAGTAGTTTTATGACAACATAATAAGAAAAAATATGTAGAGTTTCCTTCATTATTCTTTATAAGAAAGTTGTGTGGTAAACCTACCAGTTTTTTACAAATCAATTAAAAAAAAATTAACAGTAAGTAAAATTTTATACAATATTTATATCGTACATTCATATTACGATACGCGATTCTATCACGTACCTATCATCAATAAATAGTGTTAGATGCAAGCAATAAGGCTTTATTGATAGCACAGAGCTTATAGTTCCTCATCATGTAAAGTTAAAGAAACAGTTTCATTTTAGAAAAACTATCTAAAAGTTCGTTGTCATTGTCAATGGTTTACATACAACATTAAATTTAAACATTTAAAAAAATTAAACTCAAAAAGGATTTACAGTAGATATGTTAGTCAAACAATATGATCATAAGGTACTACAATTACTTTTCTACCATTACGTTTTTAAACAAATTGAACCAAAATTATATTAATAATAATTGGTAGGAATGCTAAATTTATTCAAAAATTTATAACAATGTAATACAAATATATGGCACAATTATACCAAAAATACGAACACATGGAAGTTTTGATGTGTTCTTTATGTAATTTAGCACCTCACAAATTTCCAAATAAAAGTTGCTTGTTATCTACAAATTTTTAGTAACACCTATTTTTATGTACTGTGAGATCAAGATTATTCTTAAACTGCGTGACCTTGTAATATAGAAAACGCAGTAAATATCCATAAAAAATAACAAACAAGTCACGTGGGCTGCAAATAATCTTGATCTACAAGCATGCCACATATATTGAGTACATTTATCTAAATAAATAAACATTGTACAACTTTGTTAGTAGTGACGACTATACCATATTAACACCAGTTCACTCCTGTCTATTACTTGTTTTACCAAATTGTTTTTAGTGTTCGATCTCGCTGAGATACTGTGAACGTCCTATTCTCTAACATTAGTTATTATAATTGCTGATTGATCGTGAAGTATCAAAATTTACCATCAACTTTACAACTCGTGACAACTTTAAAACCTCCAGAATCGTAGACTTTTGACGAAAAAAAAATGTGCTTTAATGTGATACAACTGATGAAACGTAATTTACACATAAAATAAACTAAACCATTAAGCACCAGGGTGTTTGATGGAGTCTTCTCGTATAACTGATTTCTAAAAACTTGAAAAATTGAAATTGGAAACTTATTTGATACATTAGAACAGAAACATGAACCAAACAATTGGCGCTTATTCATTAAATTTTCTAAATTTAACCTAAAACAGTTTTGTTTTACGGTAATAAATAGTAAATACACATCTGTACCTAGAATCATTCCGTTTATACAGCCTGTTTTATAGTAACCGCCTTGATTTTTTAGCTACACTATGAGTACCACCACGTACTACTTTCAAAGAATTTGGCAGTAATATGTTTCAGGACATTCTCTACAGGACGGTAATATCAGATTTTCAATTGGACAAATTATTCCAAAATGACTACTTTCAACTTTTTTTAAAAATCGAATTAGATTATTTTTTTTTATTATTGAGATCCTGAAAACATTCTATGTACGATATTATTTAGTTTTTTTTAATTCATTTCTTTCCCTATTAAAAAGCAAACTAACATTTTAATCTAGTAGCGCATCAATGTTTTACACTCCATGTTATTTTTCTCTAAATATCAAGTAGCGGTAGACACAAAAGAAACAATTGAACTTTATTTTGTAATAAACATCTAGTTTTTGAAACTCAAAATTAAAAATTTACATCAAATAAAAAAATTAGGTATTGACAAAAAATGCTAGAAATGTTTTCCTTCTTTTTCAATACTTAAATTGAAACGTCAAATGAAGTCAATAGATCGAAGGATAATTTCCACAAAAATGACGTTTATGCAAGTACGAATTCTTTCTTGTATATTTTTAATAGTTGTTGGTTCAACGATGTACACCTGAGATTTTACATACCCCCAGAGAAGGGGTGTCATATCAGGTAACGTAGGTGGCCAACCAACTGGTCCTCTACGACTAATTCAAGGGTTCTTGTATTGATTATTTCAAAGCTCCTTGACTGGAGAGGCATAATGTGCTGGAGCGCCGTCGTACTGCCACTACAAATTATTTCTGATACTTTGTGGGAGTTCAGTTAGATGATTTTGAATATTATTTTCTAATAAATTAAGGTAATTCTCTTTATTTAGTCTATTAATAAATATTGACCCAACAATATGCTGTCTTATAATTCCACACCACACGTTTAAACTTCATCGACGTTGACAACGTCGCTCACGGGTCCAGTGTGGATTTAGATTATTGTAATACTGCATGTTATGTCTTAATACAACAGCATCATTTTGAAAATTTACTTTGTCCATAAATAAAACGTGGTTAAAAAAGTTTTTATTTTCTCCTATCTGTTGCAAACCCTATTGTGCAAAATTAATTCTTAAGGAAAAAATATTTTCGGTTAATTCTTGGTGAAGAATCATTTTGAATGGGTGAAATTTATTTTTTTTTCTTTCTTTCTTATAATCTACAGTTCCCGTTTCACGCGTTCTGTCCAATAATTTAGTAAATAGAGGATGTTCAGGGTGCCTTCTGTTTAAATATTTATTTCTGTCCAATCTGGTACATCTGCTTCGTAAGGATTTTTATCTGCTTTTCCAAATATTAGAAGCATATTAATTAACTGTTCTCTCGTATAACTTAACGACATTTTAAAAACGTTTCAATTAATTTTAAATTAACAATTATAATCGTCAATAATACAATTGTTATTAACAAGCACTGGCAACTAAATTTTATTGATTGACGTTTGACTACTAGATTACAGTTTAATTGTTCCTTTTGTGTCTACTGCTACTTGAAAATTGGACAAAAATAACATTGAGTGTAAAACATTCATGCGCTATTAGTTTAAAATGTTATTTGCTTTTTGATAGGGAAATATATGAATTTTTAAGAAAAACAAAATACTATTGTAAAAAGAATGTTTCTAGTATCTTAATAATAAAAAAAATGATGGCGTTCCATTTAAAAAAAAAGTTGAAAGTCGCCATTTTGAAATAATTTGTCCGATTAAAAATCTGCTAAATATTTTGAAAGTAGTACCCATAGTGTCGCTAAAAAAATTAGGCGCTTACTCTGAAACAGGCTGTATAAAGGATTTATAAGAGAATATGCTATATCTGGTTAAAAAAACTAACATTTTTAAAATCAAATTTTGTGGTAACTGCACAATTCATGCATGTGTAGATAAATAATAAACTTAAAAAAATTTACTATTTCTCAACATCGCAATCTGATGATATGATGCTATAAAATTATTAATCAAAAATTTAATCTTTATGTGCAATTGAAATTAAATTTCTCTGTGGTTTGTGACAGATATTACTACAAAAATTAAACTTAAATTAAAATAAATAACGTATTAAGTTGTTTTAATTTTTTTAAAATTTTCATTTATTGATAGAAGAGTAAAATGTTCATAAAACTTTGCTATTTTAAATTAACTGAGTACTGTTATATTAATGCAGGTTATAAAATTCATTTTTTTGTTTTGGTACTCTAACAAGTACTTTAAAGAACTCGTTTGAGTTGTCTAAGTGACACTTTACAGCACCCGATCTGTGGTTTTGTGAGATTGGCAATACTGATATTTCACAATTAAAATACAGCAATCCAACTATCTAACATGTCAAATTTTAAATGTTGCCAACTTATTAATAAAAAATATAATTTTCCCTAATCACTGAAGTAAAAATAAATATGTAATTTAAATTTATTTTTGCATATAATTTCCAAAATAGAAAAAATAGTATAAAGTATACGTTTCATAAGACATTTTGGCGCACTCGACCATTAGAAAACTCCCCGCTTCTCGGCTCGTTTTCTTAACTTGGTCTCGTGCGTTAATATAGACCCTTATGAAATTAGTGCTTTAATATACTATTATACCACTCTTACTTGTTAAAGAATTTTCACTCATCAAATTAATTGAAAAAAAATTCAAAACGACGCTTCATAAACAACTGAATGAATAAAAAAATGCTAGTTACTATTTTTAAATAGCAAAAACTACGCAAGTCTTACTTGCGTCATAAAAAAGTTACTCTCAAGTCTAGCTTAAAGAAGTTTTTGCTATAAAAAATTTTATAATAAAAAATATAACGACACACATTTATTTATTTTAATTATTCCCAAAATTTCTAAGTAATTAGTTATTAAAGAACTGTACAATATCATATCTTAAGATAGTATCATCTTGAACAATTAAACAGTTTTTGTTAACAAAAACACACATTTAACTAACATAAAAAATTACGTCAAAAACCTTTTATACAATAAATGTATCAGTAATTTCAGTCTTATAAAATTGCAATTTTCAAAATTTTAAAATAATTTTTTTGCAATATGTAACTTATTGTTTTTTTTTAAATGTAAAATTTCTTACATATTAAACGTAATAAAAAAACTTATTGCACTGAAAACGGTTGAAATCTTCGCAGTTATTTTTGAATTTGAGTATGAATTTTTGTCAATTACGCGTGAGTTTTGGACGCTTGTGTGCGATTCATTTCTACCGTTTCAAAAAGCGCAAATTTCTTCTTCTTAACGAGAATTAAAAACAAAACAAAAAAAGACCGCATAAACTAATAATATCTCTCTTACTTTTACGACCTGTTTCTAGTAAAGCCTTTTGCTAATATTTTAACCGTAAAGAACATACTGTGACTCACCGTTTTGTACCTTGCTAACCGTTTTCGTAACTGTTTTTGTTTGCAAACTTGCCACTGTATCTGTTATTTTTTGTTTAAACCTAATAACGACTACCCGTTAGTAGTTCTTACTAATCTCAACTTAACCTGTCGTGTAAAAGTTTTTTGTAACGTGAAAAATTGCTCTATTGTGTTGATCATCAGCTTCCAAATTATCTGGTGCTATTCGAACTAATCAAATTTAAGTCAGTTAACTAGTTAGTAAATCGCTTGAGCCAGGATGACTTAATATTTGTTAAAATGCTAACTTAATACACCTACTAGTTTATAAAATGTAGATGAGTTGGCATATTTATAACCAGGGTGGCTTGAAATTTGTTAAGACGTTTGATACTTTTTTCTGATTGTTTTCTTGTGGATAATAATTTAGTTACGTAATTCCTTTCTAGATCATTCACTTAAATTTAACGTCGTGTAGACTTGAGTTTGTCACTGCATTCACCGTAATTAAATCCTTCCTCGATTTCTTTGTACATATGGTCATTTTAAATATACACTAGTGGTCAACCCACGCCGTAAATTTTTAATTAAAGTTCAATCCAATGGGTAACAGCACATGTGTACTAACCTGTAAATTTTATTTACTTGTAAAAATGTCATTGATTTTTACAATTACAACAAACACTTACTTGGGTAATTTAAATCATTCTGAGTAGTAATTTTTCTGGTTTTTTATCATTGCCAAAGTGCATGTAAAGTAATAACCCGCTTTGTGTTACAGAATTCAAACGTCTAGACTTGATGCAAAGGCCGCATTTAAATAAAACTAACCGTTTATCATAGCGTATAATTTTTAGTTTGTATAATAAATTTATATTAATGTTAATTGCACTTAATTATTTAACACTGTAAATCCGGTATCTGCCGACTTGAGCTACAAAAAGCGTTACATCATTAATAATTAATTATTACATTTTAAAAGGTAATAAATATACCTTTAAAATTATTATATTTGTTTATTGCAGATAAGCATTACTTTTTAAAGTTAGATAAACGTTTACAATTTTAGATGACGTTGCAAAAATACAGGGTAGTTATGATTGATATGTTTTGTAAGATAGCAATAATTAGGGCCTGAACGATACATCATGTAATACATGTGATAATACTGGTTACTATAATATACAACATAATAAAACATTTTTATTGTTTCAAATAATCGTTTAGATTTATGACAGAATAAAATGTTTAAAAAAAATTATTGTTTATCTGTAATATATTTTAAAAAATAAATATTATAAATAAAGTATTTACCCAATTATTTTTTAGACAACTTGAAATAGTAATAAATCGATTTTATTAGTATACAATCTTTTTAATTTTATACCAATCTTTTTTTATAAAATAAAAAATACAAAATTACTCTTTATAATTATTATTCCGAAACAATTGTTTTTGTAAATAAATCACCATTGTATTTAATATTAAATAAAGTATTGTACTACAATATCATAAATTACATTATGTAAAAAAACTAAACCCTACAATATGTCATATTTTATAAAATTTCATGTAGTAGGTAAAATTTGCTTTGCTATATCCGTTTCAAACAATAAAACAGCTTTAAAATTGGTACATTAAAGTTTGTCATTTAATATCGAAACGTCTAATAAAGTTATACCGCATGTGTTCCTTATTTTGGTACCTATGCGATCAAAGTTTAAAGCGAGCGAAATAAAAAGCGATATATGCAAATTATGATGAACAACCCATACATAAATCAAAACTTTTCTTAACTAAAAAAAAAATTTATTTTACAAATAATGTCAAAGTTTTTTAAAATACAAACGTACTTTTTTTAAATGTTTATAAAATTAGGTAATAAGTTTATATTTACAATTGTTTTTATATGTATAAAAAATCAATGTAAAGCGTAAACATCCTATTTCAACTAATAAAAGCTGTGTGCATATGTTTAATAATCCCAACAAATGCAAATTGCATAAATTGTTACAAAATTTATGAAATTAAAAGCAATTACCTAAAACTAAAAATGTTTTTTACTTATTTTATAAGTAAACTATTACTACCATAACTATAAAATTATTACTTTACTTTAAACTCAAAAAAAATGTTTTCAGAACAAATTAAAATTTAAAAAAATTAAGATTATGTATATTAACATAAAAATTATTAATTGTCAATAAAGTTTAAATTATTTAGACGTGTAAAAATCAAATATACAAAGCTACTCAAGCTATACGGCTTGGAAAATTGTGGCCAAAATACGTGACCTTTAAAACATTTCACTTTTGGAATATATAAAAGTCTAGTACGGTTAGTTTTAATATTATTTTCATATTATACAAAATGTCGTAAAAGCCGTAAATGTATCAAAGTTCTATTTTTTAAATAAAGCTTCCTGTATATTATACAAGTTTTTGATTCTCTAATCAAAATACGTTTGTTTTTGTTTGTTTTATTAAATAATTTAAATTTTGTCAGAATATAACCTAATTTTCATGTTTGAGATACTTAAGAAGTATCAAAATTTGCAGTAATGTGTAACAATAGATCGTATTTAATATCGTAATTATAATAAACTTTACATCTTATAATGGGTGTTTATATAAATTAAAACCTATCAATTAAGAAATATAAGTGGCTATAACTCGATTCATTTCAATAAAACGCCATATTTTTTATTTTACCAAAAATTGTATTTTTTAATTACCTATCGAATAGTATTAGAAGGTTCTATAGCTAAGTCTTCCCGTTTTTACACATATAATCGTTTTTGGTAACATTTGATGAATCTAGTTGCTTGTTGTATTTAGAAATATCAGATGGTTAATAAGTAGAAGAATAGTAATGAAGAATAAAGAGTTTCCGGTGGCGTATTGAAGACAATTCTTTTTAAGTATCTCCATAAAAAAATTTTATGTAATTAATTTTGGAAATTTGGTTTTCAATGCACTTGTTTTAATTATTATTTAATTTTAGTATGTTATTACTATTCTTATTGTTATAGTCTGTTGAATTATTACTATTGTTACTTTAATTGTTTATTAATACAATAGGAATTTTATTAAAAGAACATCAAATATTGAAAAAAAAACGATTACTTGGCGCATTCTGTAATAATGGAAAGATTTAGCTATAGAATATTCTAATACTATTCGATAAGTAATTAATAGTGCATTTACTGGTAAATTAAAAAATATGTAGTTCTATTTAAATTAATAAAGCTATAGCTACTTAAATTTTTCAATCGATAAGTTTTAATTTTTAGACACTCTGTATAAGATGTAAAGTTTATTATAATTGAAATATCAAATATGATCTATTGTTACACTTTACTGTAAACAACCGTAAGGTTTAGCCTCATAAGCGTTAATTAAACACATTCCTATTTTGATCGGAGAATTCAAAAATGTAATAATATACAGGTAGTTTAATTTAGAAAAGCACTACTTTGATACTTTTACGGCCTTTGCAACATATATAAAATTAATTAAAAAAAGTAACTATGATATAATATATATCCCAAAAGTAAAACTTCTTGAAAGTCACTTATTTTGACCATTCCGAGCCGTATAACGTGAATACCCTGTATGTATCAGTAATGTTCATGAAAAAGAAAATATGTAAAAGATAACAATTCTTCAATTTTTTTGTTAATTTTTGAATTTTTTCTTGTTAGCGTCCAACAATTTTTTAACGACTGTAGTTTTTTGCAAGTTGGTTTACCACCTTGTTTCTCATTATTTTGATATGACTTAACCAAAACCAATGTGATATTTTAAAATTTATTTTGTAATTGACACATAATAAATTTGTTTAATACTGTTTGTTTGTTTAATACTAAGAAGCTGATTCCTATTTTAACAACATCGGACCTTAAAATAACAACTTATAATAACAATACTAATTACAACATTATTTATTCCAACATTAAAGATAAGACCAAGTTATTAGACAAACATAATGTTGTATATAAAATCGATTGTATGGATTGTAATAAATGTTATATTAATCAAACAAAACAAGAACTATTAACAGAATTAAGAACCATCAATATGATTGTAAAAATAAAAAGGCAGAATCAGCTCTTGCTCTCCACCATATTAATTTACAGCATAATTTTGATTTTAGTAATTCTTCAGTACTAGATGTGGAACCTAAATTGTATAAAAGATTAGTTGCAGAAATGACATTTATTACACAACATAAGAATACTTAATGTTAATTTCAACACTGATACTAACAACCTTAGTACAGTTTATAATAAACTTATCTCAAAAATTTCTTAGACCGTGGGTATGTTTTGGGTTATCTTTTCATTGCTCATATTTTATATCACACGACTATAAAATTGTTTGTTAGTGATTTAGTTTGTAGTGGTTTTCGTGTATGTTTACATTAATTGTTTTTTGTTATTTATTAATTTTGTATTAATGACGTTGTTTGCGGACCATTCTACTGTGTATTTGTTTTCCGTAAGTAATCATCTATAATTATCAAACAGCATTTATAATAAGTAGAAGATAAATTTGTAGCTCTCACCGAATCGTAACTACCTTTTTACTTTTTAATAAATTCAGTTGGCTTGAATAAGTGGACAAACTGTTCCACGAAACGTCGCCCTAAGAAAACTTATAAAGTAGTTTTTACAACCACTCCTACAAAATAAAGAGTTTACCAAACTAAGTTTAATCACGCATTAGGAGGTATAAAACGCTTTTCTTGAAAATTATCTATCTTTGCTATTATATTTTTTTAAATAAAAATTACTAAACACGTTACTTTATTTTTCAAAAGTTTTGGTATTTTATTTTACGGTTTATTATTATGATAATTTCTTAACATCATTATTCAAATGTTCAAAAATGTTACATACAAAATCTAATTTAATAATGACAAAAGATTTTTAAATATTAAAAAGCATTTATAATAAATCATAAAAATATTAAAAGTAGACTTTAGCGTAGCAAATTTAAATATAATAAAGTTTATGCGAAAGATACGATGCTGCAATACCAGTAATGCTAAAAGCCCCTAATTGTATAACACGGTCGTATAATTACAATTTTACTAAAAAATAGTAATTTTCATTTAAAAAAATATCGTTTTTTATTAAATTTTGTTGTTATTGTTTAAAAAAAATGGTATAAATTATTAAATTTATTCAAAAAAATCAATCAGTAAAAAATATTAATGTTATATTTAACAAAAATTTACGTACGTGTTAGCATTGACTGTTACAAAAAATTGTTTATACATTGTTTTAGTTTTATTTATATTACCAATGCATGTTGGCTTTATATTTTATTATTTATTTTGTTGTTACTAACATAAGTACCAACATTGTGTTGTATTTTAAAAATATATAGCAATAAACATCGAAACATACCAAAAACAACAATTAAAAATTAATGATAAATAAAACAAATTGTAAAAGCAACACTTGTAAGGTTACGGTAAACTATTTTTCATAAAGTACGAACTAATTACATCAATTGCCTAAAAGTAAAATATGCGTGTTTTTATCTAAATTATGTAATACTATTTTTATTACATAAATAATAAAAAAAGACAAAAGCATTGCTGTTTGAAATTTAAAACAATGACATTTTTAAATTTAAGTTTGTAATATTACATTACTGTTATCGACTACCACAAAATGTACTAATATCTAACTGTTTTTGCATAAAAAACGCAAATTAAACTGAATAATATTAGGATTTTGTTTTATAAGAGGTATTTTGCGTTTGATCTTTCTTAAAATTTGATCTGTAACAAAAAAATAATCAGAAAAAATCAATTATAAAAAGTTTCTTTTCTTCTATTTTTTTTAGATTTTATTTTGTCATAGATATACAGAAACAACTGAAAGTAGCATCTGTTTTGTAAATTGTGAGTTTTTTTTATAACAAATGCAAATGTAAAAAACAATTTTAATAATTCACCGATAATTTTTGACTTTAAATAGTAACTATAAATACTTTAAATGTAAAATTTAAAGATTCAATTAAAGTCATTCTGTGTACACAATTACATGGTGTCAGTTAAATGTTTTTCTAAATTTGTTTTAAATTTATTTAGTATTATCTATTAGAAACTAAGAATAAGTAAATAATTCTAAATGAACATGTAGGCTCCAACTCTTTGTTGCGATATTTAAAAAAATATTTTTTTGAGATGGAATTAAAATCTAGTGATTGTGATGGTTGTCGGATCAGACATTTGCTGTTAATCTATTCTTGAATATTATATTTATTTAAATGGTGACGTACATTTAATGCAAAATGAGCAAAAGTTTAGTAATTTGTCTGTAAAAATATTCTTTATCATAAAGTTATCGCCTTGACATAGATGTATAAATTGAGATAATAAACGGCGCTGATTGTTAATCAACAGGTGCAACAAAATCTTAAACTCGCTTAATATAAAAGATATATACTTGTTGCTCTAGCAAAACACACAATGTCGTTGTTGTTTCAGTAACTGCTAAAAGCCGCGAAATGCTTATATCCGGATTTTCTTCAACGACGTTTAGTACCTCTTCATCAATGCGAGATTTCAAAATACATTAAGATTCCAATCCAAAAAACAATGTTTAAAAGAACCAGCACAGTTTTCTGACTGCACTTACAAAAATCTTTGAACACGACAAACGTCGGTTCAAACATCGATCGGCGTACTACCTTACTGTTTTAGCGGCATTTAAGTCAATTTTTCCAAAAGTCAAATACACATTCTAGATATTCTTTAAAACTTTATTTTATCATTCATAACTTGGGGTTTATTGGAGGCATCAGAATCGCCATATCAA
The DNA here is from genome assembly GCA_035610365.1 of Aquatica leii. Classification (NCBI taxonomy): domain Eukaryota; kingdom Metazoa; phylum Arthropoda; class Insecta; order Coleoptera; family Lampyridae; genus Aquatica; species Aquatica leii. Next base: position 58,515,171 of record CM069432.1, read on the forward strand.
TCTGATAATAATTGTTCATAAAACATCAAATATTTAATTAATACAATGGATATGTACCATATGTGACTACGCAATACAAGCAGTTTAGTGTCGTAAAAACGTTTGTAAAAGTTCAGTTTTATAAAAATCAAAAACATGTTTTTTCAAATACCGAATATCATTATAAGCGGCTTTTGGCTTAGACCGCGTAGTAATTGAACAACTAAACTTTTTAGGTTTAGTCCTAGTCTTTCCTTAAAAACGAAAACAAGAAGCAGAACTTGGCTTTTACTGTATTGTCGTTCGTTGACAAAATAAGTGCTAAAAACATATCAAAACTGTCTTTACCACTAAGGATACCCTAAACAATTAGTTCAAATCTGCTAAAAACAAACAACATCTCAAAATGTACAAATATTTTTATTTCTGTGGATCAAGTTATATAGAACAGACGGGACGCTCTATTAAAGTTAGAGTAAAAAAATATATGATTGGCTGCAAACAACGCAGAGTTACCAAATCAACAGTGGCAGGACAGGTATGGAACTAAAAATACACGCTAAACTTTAGCCAAGCTAAAGTGTTAGCTAGATTTTCTTTTTACATTTTTAGACTAATCCGTAAAGTTGTGGAGAAAATCATCCTTAAAATATGAATTGGAAAGACGGTTTAAAACTCAGCAAATCATGGCTACCAGTACTACACCTTCTAAGACAAAGATAAACTTTCTTAAAAAGGACACAAACCCTTACTGCGAGTAATAACGTACTTAGTCAAGCGGTAACGGAAAGTGAAAATCCGTTACTACTTGTTAATGATATAATAGCGTCGTTTATACTTTTTCCTTTAGTAACATTCATTACTTCGAACATGCAAGCTGCAATGTCTTGCAAAACGTCAGTTTGTTAAGGTTCACAAACGACAATACGGGAAAGGCCAAGTTCTTTTAATGTTTTGGCTCTCAAGGAGAGACTAGGACCAAGCCTAAAAAGTCTAGGTGCTCAACTACGACGCGGTCTACGCCAAAGTCGTTTATAATCAAAACCTAGAAAACCGCGAACGCTTAAGATTCTATAATATCAAATATTTTTAAAACATAGAATCGAAGCCCACATGCTTATTTAAAATTTCTTGTTTATTTTTTGTTGTTAAATCTATGTATATCTGAGTTTTTGTAACATTTTTACCAAACTATATATTATTTTAATTTCATGATTAAATTGTTTTAAAAAGTGGCAATTAGTAAAGGTTTCGACAATTCTTAATTGACTGTTTCTTAAAAATAAACTAATTAAATTTTTTTAGTGAATTGATAAAAACATTTAAAAATTTTGACAAAAAAGTAATTACTTTAGCGTAATAATCTTAAAGCAAACTACACTGTTAGATAAAAAATTACACAATAACTTTATCTAAAAATTAAACAAAAATTATTAAAATCAATCAATATTTTTTATCCCCTTTGAGTAAGAATTAAATTACAAAAAAACCTGTTTTTAATCATGATCAGATTTATAGTATGTAACAAAATTAACAAAACCGTTTAATTAATTCACATTTTAATCGATTACTAAATCAGAAATATGTTTAAATTGGGGTAAATATAATGAGAAAGCAAACTAAAAAGTGCCAAAATCGGTATATAATTATTTCTTTGCTATTGTTACAAACTAAAAATAATATTTAATATTTTTTATTTATTAATGTATCAATTATTAATAAAATTTTACTATTTGTTCAAATACGCAACAGTATTTTTTAATAATAATAATTAATACATATTAATTTTTTATCTAATTTTAATCTATTACTTCATTTTCTGAAGACAAATATATTACTTTCATTACTGTTTATGCAGTAAAATAAACAAAATTAATGTTACAATCTTTTATTTAATTTAATGTAAAACAAATATTTTATTAATAAAAACTTGAGGCCCGTCTGTAATTTCATGACGTAATTTATGTAAATACATTTTTCTACTACTAGTTGTATATGCTTTTATTATTATAGTTTCAAAGAAAAAAAAATTACAAAATTGTCTACCAAGAGCGAGAAATTTTATTTAATGCTAATTTAAATTTTCAAATCGTTCAATTAATAAATTAATTTAATTTTAAAAATGTTATTGGAAGTTTGCGCTTTATTAAATGTGAATATTATTAAATTAAATATATTTTAGATATAATCAATGCTTAAAATAATAATGTTATTAAACAATTTAAACAACTTTTGCAATGAAAACTTACGTTATCTCTTTATTTTTGTGTTTTAAATCACAATTAAGAATTACGTCAAAATTAATTCTATTAAAGTAATAACTGTCAGAATTACTAACTTGATTTTTAATTTAAAATTAATATCTTAAATTTTAAATTTGATTTAGTAACAGGTAGAAAGGTTTTAATAATTCTAGTAGTGGAAAAAATTGTATATATACCACGGTTGAGAAGTTCGTTATAACCTGCGCGATTTATATTCCTCGACACTTCGCGATATAATCTATCGCTTAACTTATAATCATACACTTCTCAACCTTGATATATAATATACTATTATAATGTTAGAAATATAAAGTATCTTTTCTTAAGCAGCGTGTATGCAAGCGCAGTTATAACTTCTTAATTATTTTAGTTTTACTTTTAAAATTAATAATGCTAACGGTTTCAAAATGTAGTGTAATAAACATTTTTGCAAAAGCAATTTTGGTTTTAGATGTAATTAAGATAGTTTTTGAACAGCTTACGTATAGTTTTGTCTCAGTTTACACTTTGTAATCCTTAACGTTGATATGTACCTTGCTTGCAATTTTAATTTCAATTTTTCATGTTTTAACGATTGACTTCTTAAAAACAATGTACGTATTGTAATTTAACAGTGATTCTAAACTAAAAACATAACTTTTATAAACACAGTTATTTTAAATAATTAAAACATTACTTATAACGCAAGGTTAGAATAAAAAAATATTTTTTTTTGTTTTACACTGGTATATTGTTTTCAACACTATTACAATCATGCACAAAACAATTTTTTGAAGTTATTTAAGCTTCATTAAAAAGAATACTATAAAATGATCTTATAAACACAAAAGTCGTATTAATTTTCAGCTATAAGTGGAATGCTCACTCCGTTGTGTCAAACCTATGTACTAGACAAGAAAATAGGTCACGTTGAAAATTAACCATTTAACCTCTTTTCTTTACTCTTGGGATTAAACTGTTTTAATTGTAAGATTAAAATTGTCATTGATGATGTATTGTTATTTTATTAAAACTTTAAACAATCAAATCAAATCTTGAATAATTTTATAAAACCGTAACTAAAATGATAAGAACTTTAAAGCTTCACGTTTCCAATAACACATATAGATATATTTTAAATAAATGTTCAATTTTTTAACTAACAACCTCTAATAGAAACTATTGTGTAAACATCAAATGTTAAAGTTAAAGTAATACCTGTTAAATCGTCACTATTTAAACAAATATTAAAAACGTATTAATTACAATTTAAAAAAATTACTTAAGTGCACAAGATTTAACATAAAATCAACTAACATTAAAAAGGTGCTAATTAGAGTTTTGACATATTAAAATTGGAATTGTACACGGAGAGAAATATTATGCTGAATTTAATCATTACAATTTCATATTTAAAGCATTTGCTTTTTTTCTAAAATTGATTCACATTCAAATAAAATTAATGTAAAAAAAATGTTCTAAAACTTTAATTAAATTTCTTATTGCAATCCAAACATGTTTTTATTAAATCATTCATAATTATAATGATACAAGTAAAAAGTTTTCGTTAAAATTAAGACTACAAATTGATCAAATTCAACTAATTATTATAAGAAATCATATCAGCGATTAAAGTACGTAATAAATTACTACGAAACCACAAGTAGGCATTTCAAGTAAGCATTTATGTTATCACTATTTGTTCCACGCTGGTCTAAAATAAGGTATCAGCAATTTAATTTACGTTAAGGTTTGCAATATGTGCTAAAATTTTTGCTAAAGCGGTGGCAAAGATAAATTAACGTGTACCGTGACTCCGCAAGTTTTTTGTTTGGAACTATACGACATGGATACATCATTTTATAACAAGTTGCTTGCAGCATATAATCTATAACTCACTACATCAATTAGTGAATGATTGGAAACTATCAGAAACTTACAAGTAAGTATTGACTCTGATTTTGAATATTGTTTATTGTCGTTATATGTTAGAATTATGTCACAAAGCTTGCACATTTTTTGGCATGTATGACTTAGTTTTTTGCAATGAAATGAAATTATCGTGCATTTGCTTTTCTTTTAGAACAAGAAATTGATGTTACATCCCTTGTGTGCTTAACGGAAAATGATTTGGACATATTTAAGGAAGGTGAATTTGGGTTGATTGTAAAGTTTAGTAGTTGAAGAACCCTTTGATAGAAAAAAATAACTTTCCAAAAGTTACAAGAAGATTATTTAACTCGGATAGTGTAGATTCGACTAATATTCTAAGTGTAACCGGTGTAACATACTGTTAATGCTGATGCGTGTACATATTGGTGTCAAGGACAGTATTATTTGGATGGGTAATATTACCAATAATTATAAATTTTAATGTAATCTAGGATTAAACCATAAACTGTAGTGATGATAAAATATAACACATTTATTTTGAATTTAGCAAATAAATACGTTTAAACGATGTGTATATTTACTGAAATCATTCATACCCTGAAGCTGCACAAAAGCAAACATTATGACACTGCGTGCTTAAATTAATACGAAGTGTTATTACTATTAAACCTATTTATGATAAAACGCAACAATCAACAGAGATAAGAAAAAGCAGTACTTGTCATAACTATGGTTCTTCTCTACGATCACATTAAGCAACTTTTGAATGATAAAAGAAAACGATGTTTTCTTAAATTGATATATTATAAAATCTATACAATTCTTTTTCAAAATATTTGTTGTAATAAAATGAAAGCTTTATTTAAGCGTACATCGGCTTGACTCAAAACCAACAGCCTATTTGCATGAAATATAGCTGTTTTTGCTTTATTACAGTAAACTTTTCTCTCCGTGTAACTAAATGTTTTTTTTTACAAAACTTAATTAAAAACCTTAAAAATACACTGTTACATATAAATATACCTGTACGCATGAGTTAATAACGTTACCTTGTTTTAATTGCATTTATCTAAGACTAGTGCTATTTTTTTATTTAATTTTATGACATTATGACAAAACTTTTGATTTAGAATAAATTTCGTGATTTAGTTTTAAATTTTTTATTTTATTAGCAAAATTATATATTTGTATAACCTTTACTATAATTAGCAAAGATCTCAAAATTTCGCGTGCATAAAAAAACCTATTTCTTCTGTTTTTTGCGGTGTTTTACAATTGTGGTAAAAATTTTAAAATTATTAATTTTGAATGTATCGGTTACATTTACTAATAAAACCGGCGGTATTACTTTTAGTTCCGGTAAATTTTTTATTTTATTAATGTTTAATTAAAGCCAGCACTCTGACTTTTTGCGTAGCCAATGTGGCCCGTGCCATCAAAAATCTGAATCACACAACAACTTGATATACCACGTGATGTTAAATGCGCAGGATTATTTTTAGTGTGAACATCCTTTCATGTAGTATTATTAACTAAATTACGAATTTGAGCAACGCGATGTGCAACAAAGACTCTCAAAATGTTTTCGGGTTGTTTTAACCTATATAATACAACAGTGTTATCAGTCTAAAGATACGTATTGTTTATATAAAGTCTCAACGCGCTTAGCACTTTTTCTAGCTTGCGAATTGTTAACGTTTTAATAGGTGCAACATTTGATTTAGCGCATAGTAACTTACCTAAAATTTGTCCAGATTAATTGATCTTAGATACAAACAAGCTGCGTATGCTCTTTCTGAGGCATCCGTAAAACCGTGGTTTTCTATAAAAAGCGACAGAACATGTAAAATATATCTTGGAATCCGCAAATTATTAAGATACAATAAATCAATACTAAATTTTAGCCAACGAGATTTTATATCTATAGGAAGTTCATCATCCCAATCTATAGGCTCTTGCCATACATGTTAAAGAATAATTTTAACTGTTATTAAACACGCACAAAGTAAACTTAACGGATCATATATCTGACTTATTATAGATAGAATAGTACGCTTAATAATTATTTCTTTGTTTCCACTTAGGCGAATTTTAAAAAATAAAGAAGCTTCGATTGGAGACCAGTAAAGACCTAAAACTTTAGTGTTCTCTTTAAATTTGAAAATTAATTTTTGCGTTGGAGAAAATTATCAAAAATTGCATTATTGTTTAAAGCCCATTTGTTGAGCTCAAAATATCCGCCCTTTAATGTAGAATCTATTTGACTACATAGTTTTTTGACATTTTCAAGATTGTCTGTGTCTGTGAGGAAGTCATGAACATAGCGGCTCTGAGTGTTCTGGTCGCCAAAATATAGCTTGTAAATATCTGTCATTGGAATGAATTAGAATTTGGCGATACATCTTTTTTATATCCGCGGATATCGCAATTAAATGTTGTCGAAGTCTTATCAAAATTGCAAACAAGTCATCTTGAACTATACGACTATGTTCTATATTATTTTGCGAATAACCAGAATCCGGTTAAAATGCGCATCAAATACTACACGTAACTTTGTAGCCTGTTCACGTAAAACACTATGATGAGGTATAAAATATTAGGGACGATCAATTCCGTTAACACAAAGAGGAGTCATACTTCATACTCACACATAAAATTACAATATAATTCTTTTAATGATTTCGCGTTTAGTTTCCGTTCCAAATAATAAATTCTACTCTGCACCAATACTAGAATTGCCTACACTATATATCAAAGATTTTAGAAGAATTTTAACTACAAATCTACCTTGACTATCTCGCGAATATTTTTTTATAAAATGTCGTTTGCATTGAAACTCGACGGCGGATAAACTAGACTCAAGTTTTTGCTTACTCTGGCAAGGGCCTTTCTCAGCGCGTGAGAAATCGAAGAACTCAAACAAACAAGCGAAATCTGACTAAGAACCTCTCAAAAGTTAGGTAATCAATTTGTGAACTAAGCCAAATTCTAAACAGCATAAAAGTGGATAAATAAATGAATCATGAAATTGCATTGTTTTGTTGTTTTTAGCAAAATGTGAAACTGTATAAATAAACCGATTACAAAAAAATAGAGCATGTTAGATACATTTTGATCTGATTTTTTACACAAAAATGTAAAAAAAAACAGTCAAAATTATTCATTTAACAAAATCATTGTTGATCAGTGTTATTATTTTACTAATGTTTGTTATATAAAAGTGTTTTGGCATAATTTTCGTACCGTATAAGTTCCTTGACAGCTAGAATTTTCTAAGAAAAAGAAACTATGTTTTAATACGCTTTGCATATAATCTAACGTAAATGCTTAGCACAGTTTTTACTTCTAAATATTCGCTTATTCCTGTAGTACTTTTGCTGCTTTTGTAAAAGCCTTCCTGGGCATTTTGGAATACTGCTACTTGTTGGCCAATTTGGAGCGTTTCATGTCAATCTATTACCTTCCGCTAGAAACTATAACTAGAAGCACGTACTAAAAGAGGCTATTGGATAATTAAACTACTTCCAAAACATAATCTGTGGCAAGTCGTTGTTATATCTGATGTGATGTTCGAATAAACTTGGAGGCACACCTGCTATAAGAATTTATTGTTTGTCGACAAGTAACTTAAGTGATACAATACTATATTTTGCAAATTAACTAGTTTGGCATTAATCGACGTTTAATTCTGAGATAACAAATTACCTGATTTTATTATACTGTAATACGATAACCAGTAATTTGTCATGCGTTCTATTTCAGTGTTTGATAGATTTAAACAGCATCTTTCATTACTACCTTCTACCGTTTTGGCTGTTTTTTAAATTGCTTTATTATTAGCACATAGAAACGTACGATCTACTAACCGAATCATACATACATAATTTTCGTAACATGTTTCAAACTTTAAATCTAAATTAGTCAAATACAAACATTTCATAAAACTGTTATTTAATTATTTTTTACAAATCTTAATTATTGATGTTTCTGTAAGTTAGTTTTTTAATTTAATAATTATTAAATTGTTTTGTGCAATTATACAGCATCTGAAGATGGCCCATCGTTTATTATATAAGGCCGAAACATGTCAAGTCATTAATTGAATATTAAAAATATTGGTTCGACAAGGTTTTTTTGATTGATAAAATTTTATTAATTCACAATAATTTTAGTATTTCGGTAAATTATTTATCTCTCTTATCAAAATCTAAACTATTTTTGATTTAAAAAATTATAAATTTAAGTGGAATACTTTGTAGATAACGTAATAAAACACTTTTGCAAATAGATTTTCTAGCCGTACAATAGATTTTGTCACGCAAAAACAATGTTGTTCTAATTGTATTGTGAAAGTTTTGCCTGGTTTTATAAAGTAATAATTTCAACTAACGAAAACGTTGCAAAAGTAACTGAAAATATGATACATCGCCAGATAAAGTTGTAAAATAAAACTTGATAAAATCTAATGTGAGTAATAAGTAACATTTTGAGTAAGGTTATCAAACTCTAAACATTACATTAACTTAAAATTGCTTTAGAATAAATATGATAATTATATAGTAATAAAAAATTATCTGTAACTTAAAAATTATACTATCAATCACAGCAATAAAACTATCTGTTTCTAAATTCTATTTTATATTAAAAAATAAAATATAAATCAATACATTTTTGCTACTGTGTATAAGAAGAATAGAAAAATGTTTTCTCCGCCGTGCAATAACTTGATCTAGACGGTTCTTTCAGTGACACACATAGTAAGAACTTAAAGCTCTAACATTTATCTCTATATGTTACACTGCAATTGAGCTTTTGCACAGTTTCATCGATAGCCTATATCTTATACGTTCTTATTCTGAACCTCTATTATATGACCAATCAATGAAATTTTTTTGTTTAAACTTGAGACTAGACCAAAACGTTAAAAAGAACATGACGCTAAAGCACACACAGTCATTTTTTATAAAAAAAGAAAGAAATTAATAATTAATTGAATTAATTTGAAATCTTTAATTAAATTAAAAGTGTTTTAACTGCATTTACGTTTCTTTTAAAATCACAAAACTTACTGAGAACCGAGATTAAAGCATTACATTAAATTGATTTAATTCAACGTTTTCAATTAAGTTTTAAATAATTTAACTTATTAAATTTAATTTTAATAACAAATTTAAAAATCAAAATTTATTAAGTCTTTATAAACATTTTTTCATGATTTGTATCCAATTATAAACATTTTCACAAATAAAATTAATATAGTTATTTTAAATTTATATTTACAGTTTAATTAAATAATCATCTTAATTCAAAAACTTTTGATTTTTGTCTGATAAGTTTTTATTTACTTATTATTTAATCAACTACTTACAAGACCCGTTTTTGTAACAAAAAAAAATTTTTGTAAACAAATTAAAACATGCAGTTATGCTGCTATAATTATTAGGAAATAAAAAAATTAATGCAGGAACGCATTTGTGTAAAATCCCGTATCTTGCGTCGCTATTAGACTACAGTAGCGTACGATTAGTTATATGTTACAGTTTCGTGACGCTATTTTTTTAATGTGTGATTACTTATTTAGAAAAATAAGTACTTTTCAAATCTAATACATTTGCGGTGAAAGTACATTCTTACATAACTTGTAAATAGATTTGTTCAAAACATCTTTTTACCTAAATTGCCACCTGTATTTTTTAAAGCATATCGTATATTTAGTAGATAAGATACGCATGTATATTTGTTCCGACAAATATCATGTTCATGTTAAATGTTTTAGAATTATGATACACGCTACTGGACTTTAAGTTGCATCCTATTTATAAGTAATCTCCTTTGGAGATAAAAGTTAACCAATGCAATTTTAGTTTCATATCATTTAACATTCCTTTTTCAATGCGGTTCATTATTATTATCAAACGTGTAGTTTTCAATGCATATGAATTTGATAAGTATGTTACATTGCCAACATTACTACATTAGCTGCGCGAAAAAAAATTGACGTTTCCAATTTTATGTGAGATGAATTATAATTTCTTCTACAACACATTAAAAAAAAACATCAAATATATCAGATTTACAATTACATTTCATATGATGTACAATTTAAACAGTTTAACAGACAGTTTTATAGTGGCAGTTTCTGTCGGGTTACTGGTTAGCTTAAAACCAACAACCTATAATATGACGGTATTTTAAAACTAAACAATGTTTAATTAAACTGACATTAAATATAGATTATAAAACCGTCTATACATTAAAATTTAATTAGTTTTAGTTTATTCAAGAAAATTGTTTAAATTTAGTAAATCGGCCTAAAAAAAGTTTACTACAAAACAGAAATGATATTGTAACAGTAATAAACATTACATTGTCTTAACTATTTTTATGTATCAGTTTGAGTAATGTACAAATATATAAAATATGTACATGCAGTTTTGTATTTGTACTGCTATGTTTTTTTGTTGCATCAGTCTTTTTTAAATTATTTGTTTAATTGTTTTTTAGAATGTGACCTAAATAAATATATTTTGATTATATCTAAATATGCCTGTTAACCCAAACGTACTACTATAATTATTAATATGTAATTTAATACAACAAAAAATTAAATTCGTATTAAATTATTTAAAATTTAAAAATAAAATTATCTATAATAAAAACTATCTTTTAAAAACAATGACATTAGAACAGCTTTAGTTTTTTAAAAACTTTCATAAATGTCATAGATAGGATTACCGAACGTACTAGTCTTATAATTTATCATTCTGTTTTTCGTCCTAGCTCACAAGAAGAAAAATTAGAAATGTCAAACTACAAAGTTTGTAATAAAACTTTATTCAAAAAAAAAGCGATAAAAATATGTAAAACTAGTGACTAATACAATTTTTCAACATTTAAATTTTATTATAATTTGTGTGCAAATTAAATGATTTTGCAATTTTAGATATGTAATTGTCGTTTTAAAGTATATTTTTTCAAAATAATATTGTAAGCCTAGTTTAACATAAAAATAATAAAATTATCGTCGATTATCTCACTTTTCGTAATAGTTCAATAAATTGTAAGCTATATTATTAGTTCTTATAATAAGTCAACAAAGTTTAAATAGAACAAATTTCAAACAAAATTTAGAATTATGATATACCGGATGCTTAGTTTCTTTCTGATAGTGACCGATTCGATTTTTATGCATCTTTAAATTATTAGAATAATTTTAAGCTACACCTATCGTACGTTTAATATTTCGAGTTTTTGACAAAAAATAAACGTTTTAAAGTTAGTTAGAATGCAAATAATCACAAATATAACTATTTAACAAAAATAATTTTATAAATAAAATACATTCTAAAACTAGTGTGTTTAAAGTTGTAATTATCTACTTGTAAGTTCCTACTTTTCAAAGAATTTCTGTAAACATTTAAGAAAGTTCTGCTGTTATGTCTCTAATGGTTTGTTATACCATGCCGACAACTGAGTTACAACAATAATTTCTTGGCTACCGCTGTTTAGTAGTTACTGTTGTAACTGGGCGTTATATAAATATTTATGTTTCTGTAAAATTCTACTTACATAAAGTTGAATAATATTTAATGCATCTGTAATCTCATAAGTATATATTCTTTGGTAATTTTACAATGTATGTTATGTCTTCCTAATAGAAAATAGTATTTATGATAGACCACAGTGGACTGTATATAAGTTTAATAAAACAACTCTAACTATAATTTACAAATTATAGCAGAACATTACTAATTACTACGTACAAAAAAAACAGAATAATCATAATGAACAAAACTAACAACTGGGAATGCGAGTTATATAGATGGCGTTTAGACGCGCTAAATTTAAATTTGTACAGGACCGTCTCTAACATACCGACCGCCTTGAAGTGCACGCATCTTCAACACTAACTAAGTATGTACAATAAGTATAGTTAAGCAATAGTGGTTTACGTAGCAAGAGTCGAAAGTAAAAAATAGCAAAACGAACATTATGAACGTTGCATGAGAGTGAGTTATGTTACGATTCTTACGACGAGAGTAATGTACATTATTTTTTGTGTTGCCTTTTATAAATTTACATTCTTTTTTAAAAAAATAAAAAAAAAGTTAACAGAAATATAATGTTGGTACTACATTTATTACTGAATCGGTTAAATTTGACATTAACTTTAACATTGTTTTTCTTCAATTTTAACTGAATTTTAAGATTTTTAAAATGATTTTTCTACTTTCCGCTTTTACATAATTATGCGCTATTCCTTTTTTGTTATTGTATTTGCTCTGCAGTAGTTGCCAAACTATTTTGTAATTACCTCAGCATTGTTCAGTACATCTATCTTTTTTTTTGTAAAATCCGGCGACCTAAACCAAAATGTATGTTTTTTTATGATAGACTACAGTGGACTGTTTAGAAGTTTAATAAAACAATGCATTTCTAACAACTCCAACTTTAATATACAAATTCTAACAATGGAACATTACTGATTGCTACGTACAAAAAAGAAACAGGTAACATTATAATGAACAAACGCAGGATACTAATTCTTCTTAAAAAATATAGATAGCGTTTAGACGCGCTAAATTTAAATTTGTACAGGAGCGGCTCTAACAGTGTACATTTTTTTAAATTGATCTTTTACGTTTTAAGTATTTTTGCATTAAAACATCTTCTTTCCGACTGTCGATCTATGAAAATACGAAATTTTAGTGCACAAGATTTATCGGATTTTTAAAGAATATAAATTGACTATTGCCTCTGCTGTAAAAATATTTTTTTTAATATTTATCTATAAACAAATCAAATAATTTTTTGCATTTTACCTTATGTAGTTACCGCACTACGTAACTAAAACCTAAAATAGTTAGTAAGTAGCAAGCAAGCAAAAATGAGATCAAAACTTTTGAAAATATTCATTTTTTTCGAGATTCTGTAATTGCCAAGCTTAACATAAATAGAAAAATTTAAAATAACAATGTTATTATTTTCGTATTGCAACTTTAAAAATAAACTATTATATACATACCCTAAGCTTAGAATTGAATGCGTCACTACTGAGCATTAGGAAAGCAACGAATAGTTTTTAATAAATAAGAAACATTTAGTATAACAATTTTTATATAAAACTGTTTTACCAAATTTAATAAAAAAATGTACTATGTTACTTTTCCAGAAAGTTGTATTACATATTACATTGTATAACAAAATGCATTAGGGTACAATAAAAAACAAACATTAAATGAAAAGCAATTACTGCTATGTTTTGAATTCAACGCTAAATTTAAAAATATAATAAAAACATTATTAATAATTGCATACATTAGTTTTGTAAGATTAATTCTTGTGTGTGTTGTAAAAGTTTAAAACGAAAAAATCCTGAAGTATTAATAAATAAAATGCATTGACTCACAGTTAATAATTTGCTTACTAATTTAAAAAATTAAAAAAAATTATATACTAGAATATATAGAAAAACATAAATAAATTTAAAAAAGACGTGTTTGAACACAAACACAAGTTTATTCAAAATGCATGCTTTTTCTTGTAATTTGACGTAACGGTATCTATACAAAAAAATCTTTTATATGCAAATAAAAACAATACTGTATAAAAATTCAATAAAAGTAGGTCAAATTTTTATAAAACCTTTTTTTTGTAAAAGATACATATCAACACATTTTTGCATTAAAAGATAAAGAAAATTGATTAGTTTTATCTTTTTTTAACATACAGGCAAGTTGTAGTAAATACATTATCGATTTGGTGTAGTATTCGTTTTGTTTAAAACGTAAGAATAGTTTACAATATAAAAATAATACTAAACGGTTTATGAATGAAATAATACACTACCATAAAGTATAAGTAATGCAATTAAACTTACAATAAATTATAAATTTATTGCTTAGTAGCGTTACTTGGCACAAGAAAGTATACGAACTAGACAGGTTTTTCTGTAAGTTTGTAATAATACGTTTTCAGCATTTTGAACTCAATATTTGATTAATCTAATATTTTTTATGCTAAAGTTTATGTATTCACGTAGATAAACGTTTCAACAATACAGTTTTTGTTGATGTGTCTACATTATCTACTAAATAACTACACTGTAAATTATTTTGGTTTTGTAAAATTGTTGTTAAATTCGTAAAGATGTAATTATCTAAACAACAATTGAAACAAATTATTAATACCGTTAGGTTTTAGATTCAATGATAAAACAAAACGGTTATTCTTAAAAATTGTTATTGTCAAAACATTTTTGTGATATGTAATGCTAATAAAAACACTCTCTTTTTAATAAGTTTTGAAGTCGCAAATCAACAATTAACCTTATTATTAAACCTCTTTTAATAGTTCAAAATTGCTTTTGTGCACTAATAAACGACCTATACAACAGTGTTTCAAAAAAATCTGATAACAGTTTTTATACATTAACAAAACAATTAAAAAATTAAATGATCAATATATTTTTTTTGCATAAAATTAAAAAAGTAGCCAATTAGTAAATTTAAATTTTAAAAATATAGATGTCATAGTAGAATACATCTGTGTAAAAATTGTCATTTAACTAAATATGATATTTTTTGTATATTGTACTAACATTACTATTCATAAAAACAGTTTTAACTGATTTTATAATGTTTTCCAACAAAACCTACATAATCAGCTAAACAATATTACCAGTTTGATTTTGAAATATTTTAAATAAAACTTTGTAGAATTGTTAAATCAAATTTAACAAAGCAAAGTACATAAACATCAAAACGCTAAGTTTAATTGGTCAGACCACAAACGCCCCATTTTCATAATTAAATCTGATTTTCCATCTATTATGTTTTATTTGTTTAAAAATGTTAAATTACACTTAAGTAAGTTTTTGAAGAGTTTTTTTTAAATAAAACAGCTATTGGTTAAATTGGAACCATTTTTTTTCTTTATTTTAATTTTAGATATATTTAGTTGACGACGTTTCGCTTATCATATAAACTTTATCAATCAAAAGTGTTTGATGGCAGAGCCATCTCATAGTATAAATTTACTATGTGATTAAAATTAACTGTAGATAGCTATAAACGATGGTAAATACGTTGAGTTAGTTTAACACCCGCGAATTTCAAAATATACTTTGAATTATTCGTCGGGATAAAACCACAACGTAAAAGGACATTGGGGGTGAGCAATGTCAATGCAATTGTGTAAACGCCACCAGAGTGAACTACTAGACAGCTGTTTCGCCCTTTTGGGGCTCATCAGTAGTAGGAGATACACTCTAATGTTGTTCCCACAATTGCATTGACGCCCCTTATAGCTTTATAATTAAGTACGATGAAGTTACCATTCAAAAGTGTTTGATGGCAGAGCCATCTCATAGTATAAATTTACTATGTGATTAAAATTAACTGTAGATAGCTATAAACGATGGTAAATACGTTGAGTTAGTTTAACACCCGCGAATTTCAAAATATACTTTGAATTATTCGTCGGGATAAAACCACAACGTAAAAGGACATTGGGGGTGAGCAATGTCAATGCAATTGTGTAAACGCCACCGGAGTGAACTACTAGAAAGCTGTTTCGCCCTTTTGGGGCTCATCAGTAGTAGGAGATACACTCTAATGTTGTTCCCACAATTGCATTGACGCCCCTTATAGCTTTATAATTAAGTACGATGAAGTTACCATTCAAAAGTGTTTGATGGCAGAGCCATCTCATAGTATAAATTTACTATGTGATTAAAATTAACTGTAGATAGCTATAAACGATGGTAAATACGTTGAGTTAGTTTAACACCCGCGAATTTCAAAATATACTTTGAATTATTCGTCGGGATAAAACCACAACGTAAGAGGACCTTGGGGTGAGCAATGCCAATGCAATTGTGTAAACGCCACCAGAGTGAACTACTAGACAGCTGTTTCGCCCTTTTGGGGCTCATCAGTAGTAGGAGATACACTCTAATGTTGTTCCCACAATTGCATTGACGCCCCTTATAGCTTTATAATTAAGTACGATGAAGTTACCATTCAAAAGTGTTTGATGGCAGAGCCATCTCATAGTATAAATTTACTATGTGATTAAAATTAACTGTAGATAGCTATAAACGATGGTAAATACGTTGAGTTAGTTTAACACCCGCGAATTTCAAAATATACTTTGAATTATTCGTCGGGATAAAACCACAACGTAAAGGACATTGGGGGTGAGCAATGTCAATGCAATTGTGTAAACGCCACCAGAGTGAACTACTAAACAGCTGTTTCGCCCTTTTGGGGCTCATCAGTAGTAGGAGATACACTCTAATGTTGTTCCCACAATTGCATTGACGCCCTATAGCTTTATAATTAAGTACGATGAAGTTACCATTCAAAGTGTTTGATGGCAGAGCCATATCATAGTATAAATTTACTATGCGATTAAAATTAACTGTAGATAGCTATAAACGATGGTAAATACGTTGAGTTAGTTTAACACCCGCGAATTTCAAAATATACTTTGAATTATTCGTCGGGATAAAACCACAACGTAAAGGACATTGGGGGTGAGCAATGTCAATGCAATTGTGTAAACGCCATCAGAGTGAACTACTAGACAGCTGTTTCGCCCTTTTGGGGCTCATCAGTAGTAGGAGATACACTCTAATGTTGTTCCCACAATTGCATTGACGCTTATATAGCTTTATAATTAAGTACGATGAAGTTACCATTCAAAATTGTTTGATGGCAGAGCCATCTCATAGTATAAATTTACTATGCGATTAAAATTAACTGTAGATAGCTATAAACGATGGTAAATACGTTGAGTTAGTTTAACACCCGCGAATTTCAAAATATACTTTGAATTATTCGTCGGGATAAAACCACAACGTAAAAGGACATTGGGGGTGAGCAATGTCAATGCAATTGTGTAAACGCCACCAGAGTGAACTACTAGACAGCTGTTTCGCCCTTTTGGGGCTCATCAGTAGTAGGAGATACACTCTAATGTTGTTCCCACAATTGCATTGACGCCCCTTATAGCTTTATAATTAAGTACGATGAAGTTACCATTCAAAAGTGTTTGATGGCAGAGCCATCTCATAGTATAAATTTACTATGTGATTAAAATTAACTGTAGATAGCTATAAACGATGGTAAATACGTTGAGTTAGTTTAACACCCGCGAATTTCAAAATATACTTTGAATTATTCGTCGGGATAAAACCACAACGTAAAAGGACATTGGGGGTGAGCAATGTCAATGCAATTGTGTAAACGCCACCAGAGTGAACTACTAGACAGCTGTTTCGCCCTTTTGGGGCTCATCAGTAGTAGGAGATACACTCTAATGTTGTTCCCACAATTGCATTGACGCCCCTTATAGCTTTATAATTAAGTACGATGAAGTTACCATTCAAAAGTGTTTGATGGCAGAGCCATCTCATAGTATAAATTTACTATGTGATTAAAATTAACAGTAGATAGCTATAAACGATGGTAAATACGTTGAGTTAGTTTAACACCCGCGAATTTCAAAATATACTTTGAATTATTCGTCGGGATAAAACCACAACGTAAAAGGTGGCGTTTACACAATTGCATTGACATTGCTCACCCCCAATGTCCTTTTACGTTGTGGTTTTATCCCGACGAATAATTCAAAGTATATTTTGAAATTCGCGGGTGTTAAACTAACTCAACGTATTTACCATCGTTTATAGCTATCTACAGTTAATTTTAATCACATAGTAAATTTATACTATGAGATGGCTCTGCCATCAAACACTTTTGAATGGTAACTTCATCGTACTTAATTATAAAGCTATAAGGGGCGTCAATGCAATTGTGGGAACAACATTAGAGTGTATCTCCTACTACTGATGAGCCCCAAAAGGGCGAAACAGCTGTCTAGTAGTTCACTCTGGTGGCGTTTACACAATTGCATTGACATTGCTCCAACCCCAAGGTGCTTTACGTTGTGGTTTTATCCCGACGAATAATTCAAAGTATATTTTGAAATTCGCGGGTGTTAAACTAACTCAACGTATTTACCATCGTTTATAGCTATCTACAGTTAATTTTAATCACATAGTAAATTTATACTATGAGATGGCTCTGCCATCAAACACTTTTGAATGGTAACTTCATCGTACTTAATTATAAAGCTATAAGGGGCGTCAATGCAATTGTGGGAACAACATTAGAGTGTATCTCCTACTACTGATGAGCCCCAAAAGGGCGAAACAGCTGTCTAGTAGTTCACTCTGGTGGCGTTTACACAATTGCATTGACATTGCTCACCTCAATGTCCTTTACGTTGTGGTTTTATCCCGACGAATAATTCAAAGTATATTTTGAAATTCGCGGGTGTTAAACTAACTCAACGTATTTACCATCGTTTATAGCTATCTACAGTTAATTTTAATCACATAGTAAATTTATACTATGAGATGGCTCTGCCATCAAACACTTTTGAATGGTAACTTCATCGTACTTAATTATAAAGCTATAGGGGCGTCAATGCAATTGTGGGAACAACATTAGAGTGTATCTCCTACTACTGATGAGCCCCAAAAGGGCGAAACAGCTGTCTAGTAGTTCACTCTGGTGGCGTTTACACAATTGCATTGACATTGCTCACCCCCAATGTCCTTTTACGTTGTGGTTTTATCCCGACGAATAATTCAAAGTATATTTTGAAATTCGCGGGTGTTAAACTAACTCAACGTATTTACCATCGTTTATAGCTATCTACAGTTAATTTTAATCACATAGTAAATTTATACTATGAGATGGCTCTGCCATCAAACACTTTTGAATGGTAACTTCATCGTACTTAATTATAAAGCTATAAGGGGCGTCAATGCAATTGTGGGAACAACATTAGAGTGTATCTCCTACTACTGATGAGCCCCAAAAGGGCGAAACAGCTGTCTAGTAGTTCACTCTGGTGGCGTTTACACAATTGCATTGACATTGCTCACCCCCAATGTCCTTTTACGTTGTGGTTTTATCCCGACGAATAATTCAAAGTATATTTTGAAATTCGCAGGTGTTAAACTAACTCAACGTATTTACCATCGTTTATAGCTATCTACAGTTAATTTTAATCACATAGTAAATTTATACTATGAGATGGCTCTGCCATCAAACACTTTTGAATGGTAACTTCATCGTACTTAATTATAAAGCTATAAGGGGCGTCAATGCAATTGTGGGAACAACATTAGAGTGTATCTCCTACTACTGATGAGCCCCAAAAGGGCGAAACAGCTGTCTAGTAGTTCACTCTGGTGGCGTTTACACAATTGCATTGACATTGCTCACCCCCAATATCCTTTACGTTGTGGTTTTATCCCGACGAATAATTCAAAGTATATTTTGAAATTCGCGGGTGTTAAACTAACTCAACGTATTTACCATCGTTTATAGCTATCTACAGTTAATTTTAATCACATAGTAAATTTATACTATGAGATGGCTCTGCCATCAAACACTTTTGAATGGTAACTTCATCGTACTTAATTATAAAGCTATAAGGGGCGTCAATGCAATTGTGGGAACAACATTAGAGTGTATCTCCTACTACTGATGAGCCCCAAAAGGGCGAAACAGCTGTCTAGTAGTTCACTCTGGTGGCGTTTACACAATTGCATTGACATTGCTCACCCCAATGTCCTTTTTACGTTGTGGTTTTATCCCGACGAATAATTCAAAGTATATTTTGAAATTCGCGGGTGTTAAACTAACTCAACGTATTTACCATCGTTTATAGCTATCTACAGTTAATTTTAATCACATAGTAAATTTATACTATGAGATGGCTCTGCCATCAAACACTTTTGAATGGTAACTTCATCGTACTTAATTATAAAGCTATAAGGGGCGTCAATGCAATTGTGGGAACAACATTAGAGTGTATCTCCTACTACTGATGAGCCCCAAAAGGGCGAAACAGCTGTCTAGTAGTTCACTCTGGTGGCGTTTACACAATTGCATTGACATTGCTCACCCCCAATACGTTGTGGTTTTATCCCGACGAATAATTCAAAGTATATTTTGAAATTCGCGGGTGTTAAACTAACTCAACGTATTTACCATCGTTTATAGCTATCTACAGTTAATTTTAATCACATAGTAAATTTATACTATGAGATGGCTCTGCCATCAAACACTTTTGAATGGTAACTTCATCGTACTTAATTATAAAGCTATAAGGGGCGTCAATGCAATTGTGGGAACAACATTAGAGTGTATCTCCTACTACTGATGAGCCCCAAAAGGGCGAAACAGCTGTCTAGTAGTTCACTCTGGTGGCGTTTACACAATTGCATTGACATTGCTCACCCCCAATGTCCTTTTACGTTGTGGTTTTATCCCGACGAATAATTCAAAGTATATTTTGAAATTCGCGGGTGTTAAACTAACTCAACGTATTTACCATCGTTTATAGCTATCTACAGTTAATTTTAATCACATAGTAAATTTATACTATGAGATGGCTCTGCCATCAAACACTTTTGAATGGTAACTTCATCGTACTTAATTATAAAGCTATAAGGGCGTCAATGCAATTGTGGGAACAACATTAGAGTGTATCTCCTACTACTGATGAGCCCCAAAGGGCGAAACAGCTGTCTAGTAGTTCACTCTGGTGGCGTTTACACAATTGCATTGACATTGCTCACCCCAATGTCCTTTTACGTTGTGGTTTTATCCCGACGAATAATTCAAAGTATATTTTGAAATTCGCGGGTGTTAAACTAACTCAACGTATTTACCATCGTTTATAGCTATCTACAGTTAATTTTAATCACATAGTAAATTTATACTATGAGATGGCTCTGCCATCAAACACTTTTGAATGGTAACTTCATCGTACTTAATTATAAAGCTATAGGGGCGTCAATGCAATTGTGGGAACAACATTAGAGTGTATCTCCTACTACTGATGAGCCCCAAAAGGGCGAAACAGCTGTCTAGTAGTTCACTCTGGTGGCGTTTACACAATTGCATTGACATTGCTCACCCCCAATGTCCTTTTACGTTGTGGTTTTATCCCGACGAATAATTCAAAGTATATTTTGAAATTCGCGGGTGTTAAACTAACTCAACGTATTTACCATCGTTTATAGCTATCTACAGTTAATTTTAATCACATAGTAAATTTA
Source organism: Aquatica leii (assembly GCA_035610365.1). Classification (NCBI taxonomy): domain Eukaryota; kingdom Metazoa; phylum Arthropoda; class Insecta; order Coleoptera; family Lampyridae; genus Aquatica; species Aquatica leii. The sequence continues at coordinate 58,536,432 of CM069432.1, forward strand.
TACTATGAGATGGCTCTGCCATCAAACACTTTTGAATGGTAACTTCATCGTACTTAATTATAAAGCTATAAGGGGCGTCAATGCAATTGTGGGAACAACATTAGAGTGTATCTCCTACTACTGATGAGCCCCAAAAGGGCGAAACAGCTGTCTAGTAGTTCACTCTGGTGGCGTTTACACAATTGCATTGACATTGCTCACCCCCAATGTCCTTTTACGTTGTGGTTTTATCCCGACGAATAATTCAAAGTATATTTTGAAATTCGCGGGTGTTAAACTAACTCAACGTATTTACCATCGTTTATAGCTATCTACAGTTAATTTTAATCACATAGTAAATTTATACTATGAGATGGCTCTGCCATCAAACACTTTTGAATGGTAACTTCATCGTACTTAATTATAAAGCTATAAGGGGCGTCAATGCAATTGTGGGAACAACATTAGAGTGTATCTCCTACTACTGATGAGCCCCAAAAGGGCGAAACAGCTGTCTAGTAGTTCACTCTGGTGGCGTTTACACAATTGCATTGACATTGCTCACCCCCAATGTCCTTTTACGTTGTGGTTTTATCCCGACGAATAATTCAAAGTATATTTTGAAATTCGCGGGTGTTAAACTAACTCAACGTATTTACCATCGTTTATAGCTATCTACAGTTAATTTTAATCACATAGTAAATTTATACTATGAGATGGCTCTGCCATCAAACACTTTTGAATGGTAACTTCATCGTACTTAATTATAAAGCTATAAGGGGCGTCAATGCAATTGTGGGAACAACATTAGAGTGTATCTCCTACTACTGATGAGCCCCAAAAGGGCGAAACAGCTGTCTAGTAGTTCACTCTGGTGGCGTTTACACAATTGCATTGACATTGCTCACCCCCAATGTCCTTTTACGTTGTGGTTTTATCCCGACGAATAATTCAAAGTATATTTTGAAATTCGCGGGTGTTAAACTAACTCAACGTATTTACCATCGTTTATAGCTATCTACAGTTAATTTTAATCACATAGTAAATTTATACTATGAGATGGCTCTGCCATCAAACACTTTTGAATGGTAACTTCATCGTACTTAATTATAAAGCTATAAGGGGCGTCAATGCAATTGTGGGAACAACATTAGAGTGTATCTCCTACTACTGATGAGCCCCAAAAGGGCGAAACAGCTGTCTAGTAGTTCACTCTGGTGGCGTTTACACAATTGCATTGACATTGCTCACCCCCAATGTCCTTTTACGTTGTGGTTTTATCCCGACGAATAATTCAAAGTATATTTTGAAATTCGCGGGTGTTAAACTAACTCAACGTATTTACCATCGTTTATAGCTATCTACAGTAAACTTTATCAAGTCTTCTTTGTACATTTTTCAAAATTTTATAAATTTGTGATCTGTCAATTAATTAATTACCAAAATTTTGATTTTATAATTTTTGTGTTACTTGCTGTTGGTTATATTTTATTTTCACACATATCAACAGATACGAGAATACACAAGTTATACTTTTGACAAAAAAGAAATATTTAAACATGGAAATTTATTTTCAACTACATTAATTATAAAATATAACCAACAGCAAGTAACACAAAAATTATAAAATTAAAATTTCGGTAATTAATTAATTGACGGATCACAAATTTATAAAATTTTGAAAAATGTACAAAGAAGACTTGATAAAGCTTACATGATAAGCGAAACGTCGTCAACTAAATATATCTAAAATTAAAATAAAGAAAAAAAATGGTTCCAATTTAACCAATAGCTGTTTTATTTAAAAAAAAACTCTTTAAAAACTTACTTAATTATAAAACATAAACAATCTTGCTTAATTATAATTTTAAAATTGTAGGTTTAATATACACAGTAAAAAATATATAGTTAAATTAACTACAATTTTTAGTTCCAGCAGGTCCACTCCTATTTTTAGTAAATTTATCAAAACCTATGGAACCAACTTCAACAACAGCATAACTGTACTACATTAATTGTAACAACAACAACATTTTGATACATGATTATCTAAAACTGCAATAATTGACATTATATGAGTTATTTCTACAACGTATTTTGTAAATTTACTGCTTATTGACCTAGCATTATCCCATCAGTAAAAGTAACTAAAAAATATAGTTGCTATTTACTCTAACTAAGTAACTATTAAAATGTTGTTAAATAAAAGTGAAATTAACAAAATATTTTTTACTGTGTAAATGTTCATCAATTCTTTGTCATAAGAAACGTTAGATGTAGTGTTGGTTTTGTTTTCTAATGTTTTGTACGTACAAAATTACCAGAAAGGATCAAGGTAAATACTGAAAAAAGTAAAGGTAAAAGTCAGAAAGTTTAAAAATACAAAACTAAAAATACATTTTTTTAATATTAAATTTGTATTTACATTTATCAATAATGTAGCAAATTTTCTTTGTGGACAATGTTTACGTCTAGCAACTTTAAAGAAGTAACTACTTTTTAGGATGCGGCTGTCAATTTCTAAAATTCTACAACTTGTTTCTGATGTTTTCTATTTTAGTATTTAATAAAAAATCTGTGTTCATTTACATTGAAAATCTATAGAATGCTCAAGAAAAGTCAAATATAACTGTAAATTGGTTAGGTATATTGGAATATGGTAGTATCATTTTATAATAAAAATATAATTTTGATTGTTAAATTTTAAGTTATTTTTTACATTGAAGAAAAAATGTTAAATTTCAAAAATCTTCAAAAAAATAACATTTTTTGTTTACAACACTTATATACCAATTTAATGACAAAAAACAACAAACAAGATAAATCACAATCATAATAAAGCAAAGGAAAACCGTATAACAAAAACCAAATAAGAAAATGTGTCAGAAATCAATACAACTTATAGAACCTGGCATCTTTAATCAGATATCCATGCAACTAAAAAATATTATAACAGTGAAACAATTAGCAAACAAGATTAAAAAGTGGATGTTTCAAGAAAGAACTGGAATTCTAAATCCTGGAAGTACTTAAGCTAGTGTCTAGTTCTAGGGACATTGTTATGGATTTGGCTAGCCACCTGTGTTTAAGGCCCCTCTATACAGCTTAACGAAATACAAACCTATCGCAGCGCGCCCTAGTGTACCTAAGTAAAACTTGTCACAAAATGTACCTGACTGCTTACTGCCTCGGGAAAGGTCACATTTCAATGAGGGATTAATTACTTAAATGATCAAAACGTTTTAAAAACAAAATTTCTTTATTTCATATACATTACACCAATTTCCTGTTACTGAAAATATGATTGTTTTCAATTAATCTGCAATCTAATTATAACATAGAATTAAATTAACAATAATGTCGTTATGATATTTAATAATACGTATTAAAAGTAAATCAGGTTAGTCAGATTGGAAACTAAAAACGAAGAATGTTTACTAATGACAAATTGATTAAAGTTACGATAATGGTACTCATTTTGCTATATAAAATAAATAAAATTAAAAAGGCTACTATTCCACAAGAGATATTTATCCAACATCAGTTTTGTATATGTGTATTGTGAATTACAAAAAAATGCCTAAATCACGAAAAACTTTTAGTGTTAAAATCAAAAGTCGAAGACTGATATTGAAGAAGGCGAGAGCAACGTAAGTATACATATATGAAGTAATTACATTCATTTTAATTGTTTTTATATCATTCTGTTAATTTTTTTTTGTATATTTTTTCTTGTTTTGTTTTATCAAAATGTAATATTATTTAATTAATATTTACAGAAAATTAGCAAGGGATCCCACAAATAGTTCTAATCATCTTAGCGTACAACAACCAATTTGTTGTAGCACGAGTTTGGATCATAGCCAACAAGATTTGTTGGTGACGGATATTGATGAATCGGATTGCTTTTCTTCCGACGTTGATATTGAACAGGAAATTGAACCAAATGTTTTTTCCGCTGAAGAGATACTATATTTCAATTATTCCTCTTATTCTGGAAGCGATATCGAACCAGAAAATATTCAAAAACACGTATCTGTAAGTGGTCGTAGAATTGTAGATTTAAAATATTTTTTAGGTGCTTTGAAGTCACTTTAACACGTTGGATTTGGTTGTCCTTTTTTTGATGTACATGAACGTGAAAAATAAATACTGTTTTTTGTGTGCTAGAGGTCGTGATACGCACGATCATGAATGTTTCCGAAATTGGAGTAAAACTTCAACTGCAATGAAATCTGCTATCATATTAGAAGGTTTTAAACAATCGATTTCACGGCATAATTTAATCTATAGTAAATTGATCGGTGACGGCGACAGTAGCGTTTACAAGAATTTAACAGAAATCATTTGCTACGGAACTACATAAACAAACTCAGCGATTTAGGTAAAGATTTGAAATATCCAAAATATAGAAGAGACTATATATTAGTCCGTTCAGCTTGGGACGTTTTTGTAATGCAGTTGTGAAGGCAATAGCACACCGTAAAGAAGAAGCTATACCTTTAGATACAAGAATAGACAATTTAAAAAACGATATTTTAAATAGTCGATATCATATTCTGGGGCAACATCAACAGTGTCAGAAATATTTTTGTAATGGGGCTAAAGACGGCGAGGTAACGTTATTTAACCTATGTACTTGTCCGTGTTTTCAACTTTTTTTGTTAGGAAGATTTGGTGGTTGTATATTCGCAGTGTGGGTTGTTGAAAGCAATAACCACCATTGTACATTTACATGTACGTATAATAAATATCTAATTTTTTAACAATGAAATCATTAAAAGTTAATTTTATTTTGTGTTCCAATATTACCCCGAACCCCCACACCTTTCATATAAAACAAAATAGAAGTACTAATAGTTCTACCGAATTTACTCTTTTAATCCGATTATCGCCTTGAGCATTATATTGCTACTTTGTTCCTACAGACAGCGAGTATACCCTAACGATGTTTTGGAATTTCAACCTTATTGACAAGTAAAAATTAATTGTTTTTACCAAAATTTTAATAGTTAGATAATAATGTACAAATTTTTCATAGCTTCAAATATTCGTATTATAGTCAAGCTATGTCGTGATAAAAGCATTTTTATGATGCTATTATTATTTTTGAAAATTTGAGAATAATGAATTATTGCACAGTTTCGTATATATTAAATTACATCAGCTAATTTAAAAAAAAAGGATTCTATCTTGACATGTAACTGGGCATCCTGAACATTTTGACGTCTTGTCCATTTTTTCAGAATAAGAGATAACTGTATAATTTGGGAAATAGTGAAGGCACTTTTAACATTGGTCTTATGGGAGTATGATGTGTTGCCTAACTTTCTGTACAGATGCCCCTTAAGATGAAAAGAACAGAGAAAAAAACTAAACAATTTCAACTATAAACTAAGTGAAAATTATTAAACCTCAAAATAAATTTAATGAGATGACACAATTTCAAAAGACAACTTTTTATAGTACTAAATATTACGATCTTTTATTTATTTTTTAATTTATTTAATCATATGCAACAGCACTACAGTTACCGTAACAACAGTTTAAGTGCAGTAAAAATTTCATAAAATAGCTAACAAAATGACTAGTAAAACATTTACTTACTACTTTAAACTTACTTAAAAAATACTCTTCTTAACGCTTTATAATACTTTAAACAACAAAAAATAGTTTATTTTTTGTTTAATAAGTTTTTGTTCTAATATATTTTATTTAAAAAAATCAATTTTCAAATACAAGAAACTTAAAATAGAAAATAATATACAAGTTAAAGTTCCTACGCTAAAATAAGCATAAATTATTGCTTATGAAAAACTAATTAAAACAAATATTGAACGTTTAATATTAATTAATCTTTGTAAAATTATATTTTTTAAATTTAGAAATAATTTTGATACATACAGTATAGAAACTATCTAAAATATTTTAATTGATTATTTTGTTAATAAATATCAAATAGTTAAATAATTAAACAAAAACATAACTGATATCAAAAAGCATTATCAAGTTTTATTAAAACAAAATGAGTTACGCAAGTTATATTTTAGTACATTTATTTTGTTACGATATCGCACTGTTCAACAATGTTGCCGCTAAAAATGGTGCCACAATCTACAACAATTATCGGGGTGCCATATAGTCAATACGTCAAAATTATATACACCTGTATATCGCACAACGCCCTCTGTCTTATTATGAATGAACCAAACTGTATAAATCTGACCACCAATTGACAAAATGGCTCCCAAGCAATTTTTTGCGTACGAGCTTAAAAAGTGTTGATAAGCTCTAGAAAAACTTTTAATGTAAGTACTGTGGCTCCCAAACTTGGGTGCCTCTTTGTATTTTTGGGTGCCACAATAACAATGAATACCCAATTATGGTGCCACGATGACAATTTTATGTATATATATATATATATATATATATATATATATATATATATATATATATATATATATATATATATATAAGAGCATAAACTTGCAGTTAGACAAGAACTTTCCTCATCGTCACTAGCCCAACATGTTAAAGAAACAGGACATACTATTAATTTTAATAACACAAAAGTTTTAGCAAACATTGAACATTTTTGGCCTAGAATAGCTAGAGAAGCCATCGAAATTGAAAAACGTCCATCCAATTTAAACAAACGAGACGATAGCACAAGAATAAATAAGATATGGAAAACGATACTTCCTTCCATAAAAACGCAAATGCCAATAAGCTCATCAAATAACATTAATACAGTTTTACCTACTTCATCAAAAAATGTAAACATAAATCAAATACGGCAGGGTCCAGTGACAAGAAGTCAAACTAAAACATTTTGACAGTGACAACTTCATTCAATTGTAATTTATAAAACTTTAATATTACATATAACTTGAAAATGGCAAATGAGATTTTGCTGAAACGTTGTGAAAATAATTTTAATAAAACACGAGAAGAAATCCGAAAATCTGTTTTAATTTATAATAATAATATATATATATATATATATATATATATATATATATACATAAAAATTGTCATCGTGGCACCATAATTGGGCATTCATTGTTATTGTGGCACCCAAAAATACAAAGAGGCACCCAAGTTTGGGAGCCACAGTACTTTTACATTAAAAATTTTTCTAGAGTTTATCAACACTTTTTAAGCTCGTACGCAAAAAATTGCTTGGGAGCCATTTTGTCAATTGGTGGTCAGATTTATACAGTTTGGTTCATTCATAATAAGACAGAGGGCGTTAAAAGTGATATACAGGTGTATATAATTTTGACGTATTGACTATATAGCACCCCGATAATTGTTGTAGATTGTGGCACCATTTTTAGCGGCAACATTGTTGAACAGTGCGATATCGTAACAAAATAAATGTACTAAAATATAACTTGCGTAACTCATTTTGATTTAATAAAAACTTGATAATGCTTTTTGATATCAGTTATGTTTTTGTTTAATTATTTAACTATTTGATATTTATTAACAAAATAATCAATTAAAATATTTTAGATAGTTTCTATATTGTATGTATCAAAATTATTTCTAAATTTAAAAAATATAATTTTACAAAGATTAATTAATATTAAACGTTCAATATTTGTTTTAATTAGTTTTTCATAAGCAATAATTTATGCTTATTTTAGCGTAGGAACTTTAACTTGTATATTATTTTCTATTTTAAGTTTCTTGTATTTGAAAATTGATTTTTGTAAATAAAATATATTAGAACAAAACTTATTAAACAAAAAAATAAACAATTTTTGTTCTTTAAAGTGTTATAAAGCGTTAAGAAGAGTATTTTGTAAGTAAGTTTAAAGTAGTAAGTAATTGTTTTACTAGTCATTTTGTTAGCTATTTTATGAAATTTTTACTGCACTTAAAAACAACCCTAAATCATAGTACTATCATTTCCATATTTTATAGTTTTTATTTTTTTTTCCAATATTTTTTATTAGTTGTTGATAAACTGAAATGTACGACGGTTGCTTTTAAAAACTTAAATTGTGATTCATCCGTTCAAACAACTGTTTTTTTGCTTCTAATTTGTATTTTCTGCAAGATTGAGTCTAATTGAGTTTTTTTCTGTTTCTGCAGCATACATAAACGTCGCGTCGTTTACTACTTACTTTCTATAACTTAAACTGTTGTTACGGTAACTGTTGTGCTGTTGCATATGATTTAATAAATTAAAAAATAAATAAAAGATCGTAATATTTAGTACTATAAACAATTGTCTTTTGAAATGTGTCATCTTATTAAATTTATTTTAAGGTTTAATAGTTATTTTCAGTTAGTTTATAGTCGAAATTGTTTAGTTTTTTTCTCTGTTTTTTTCATCTTAAACACAGGTGGCTAGCCAAGTTCATAACAATGTCCCTAGAACTAGACACTAGCTTAAGTACTTCCAGGTTTTAGAATCCCAGTTCTTTCTTGGAACATCCACTTTTTAATCTTGTTTGCTAATTGTTTCACTGTTATAATATTTTTTAGTTGCATGGATATCTGATTAAAGATGCGAGGTTCTATAAATTGTATTGATTTCTGACCGATTTTCTTATTTGGTTTTGTTATCCGGTTTCCCTTTGCTTTATCATGATTGTGATTTTTCTTTTTTGTTGTTTTTTGTTATTAAATTGGTATATAAGTGTTGTAAACAAAACATGTTATTTTTTGAAGATTTTTGAAATTTAACATTTTTTTCAATGTAAAAATAACTTTAAATTTAACAATCAAAATTATATTTTTATTATAAATGATACTACCATATTCCAATATACCTAACCAAATGTATATTATTTACAGTTATATTTGACTTTTCTTGAGCATTCTATAGATTTTTAATGTAAATGAACAAAGATTTTTTATTAAATACTAAAATAGAAAACATCAGAAACAAGTTGTAGAATTTTAGAAATTGACAGCCGCATCCTAAAAAGTAGTTACTTCTTTAAAGTTGCTAGACGTAAACATTGTCCACAAAGAAAATTTGCTACATTATTGATAAATGTAAATACAAATTTAATATTAAAAAAATGTATTTTTAGTTTTGTATTTTTAAACTTTCTGACTTTTACCTTTACTTTTTTCAGTATTTACCTTGATCTTTTCTGGTAATTTTGTACGTACAAAACATTAGAAAACAAAGCGAACACTATATCTAACGTTTCTTATGACAAAGAATAGATGAATATTTATATTAAACCTACAATTTTAAAATTATAATTATTTTAATAAAGTACTTAGCAAGATACCCACTGATGAGTATTAAAATCAATACACCATAATCTGCCTTTCTAAAAAGTATTAACCGAAAATTACACTTTTAAGAAACTCAAAACACAGGATTATTTATTAACAGATCAAAAACTTTACTACTAAATTTCGTAATTAATTATATTCATGCTTTTGTATTTTTAATTTTTTTTTAAGATTTGACGTGAAACTTGACATTAACCGATAAATCCTCTAGTTCCAGCAAACCCTAACTCACAAAATAGTGCCCTAACTCAAGAATTTAAATATGGAAAATAGTCCGAGCCACCCCTAATTTGAAGCGTCTTTCAAGTTTCTATGCGACAGTAAAAAGAAACTAAAATTTACGCAACGGAAAAATTTCGTCGACGCAATATTGAAGAATGCCGCTAAATTACGCCATAGATCTTCCAAAATGTAAGGAAACGTTTAGAGCAGAATTTGTATTATTGTATGGAAGTTGGTTGAGCACAATTTGAGCATTTGTTGAACTAATAAAAATTTCTTCTGACGTTGAATTTTGATGTTTTAAATTTTTCTACACTTTTAAAATTTTTATAAACTTAAAAACAATCATGCACACACGTAGAGAATCAAGAGACCATTAAAATCAGGGTTACTCGACCACCTTACTATAATTTTTGTTTTTGTTGGGGGTTATTGGGGCTAGAAGGTTGACCTGACAAAATCAAATTTGACGCCAAAATGTGTCGTTCAAAAAGTCAAAAGTGGCGTGTTTTAGGATTTATTCTAAACAACACCCCCACCTTATGTAATCTAGAGGGTTGTTTTTTATGGGGACAAAAAAAAATTAATAAAACTACTTTTGGCCTTGCTGTCGTATAAAGAATTAAAAGACCTTTTAAATGACAAGTCGTTTGACGCCCTTCTCTTGAATTAGGGGTTGCTAGATCTAGAGAGATGGTATGTCAATTTCAAGTTTGATATTTAAAGTTGTCTCCTAAAAATCAAGAATCGACCTGTCTGAGTGTTTTTTAATAACTTAGTCTCCCCACCTTAGTTAATCTAGAAGGTTGTTTTTAATAGTGACGAAAAAACATTGGAAAAAACTATTTTCAGCTATGCTCTTGCATAGAGAATTAAAAGACGCTTTAAATGAGGGGTCATTCGACCTCCTTCCCCTATTCAAATTCTTGAGTTAAGGGTTGCTGGAGCTAGGGGGTTGATGTGTCAATGTCAAGTTTGAAATTTAAAGTTGTCTTTTAAAAATCAAGAATTGATCTGCCCGAGCGTTTTTTTAAGAACCTAGTCTCCACACCTTAGTTAATCTAAAGGGTTGCTTTTAAAGAAGACGAAAAAGAATTGGATAAATCTATTTTTGGCCATGCTGTCGCATAGAGAATTATAAGACGCTTTAAATGAAGAGTCATTCGAGTTCCTTTCCTTATTTAAATTTTTAAGTTTGGGGTTGTTGGAGCTACGGGGTTGATGTGTCAATGTCAAGTTTAATATCTCAAGTTATTTACTAAAAATCAAAAATCGACCTGTCAAAGCGTTTGTTAACAAACTAGTCTCCCACACTTTACTTAATCTAGAGGGTTGTTTTTCATAGGAACACAAAAAAATTCAATAAAACCACTTTCTGCCATGCTGTCCTCATAGAGAATTGCAGGTGGTTTTAAATGAAGGTTCGATCAACCCCCTTCCTTTATTTAAATTCTTAAGTTAGGGGTTGCTGGGTTCAGAGGGTTGATGTGTCAATGTCAAGTTTGACAATTAAAGTTGTGTCCCAAAAGTGTCCTAAAGCAGGGATGTTTTTTTTTCAAAAGCTTACTCCATATAAGCAGCATTATAGAAGTGAAATATCATATACATACAGTTTAATTAAAAACGAAATATTTACTAACTGGCACCTTTACTATTTAATTTATATGACAACAATGTTGGGTGTCATTTAATATTTTAAACATGTATTTATATACAAATGAGTGCCATTTGCATCATACACATCGATATGCCACAATGACATATATTATCAAAGAATTTATACACCCGGGTGTCTTTTATGCAATAGGTATGGTGGGTGCCACATAATTCAACACTTACGTATATATATATATATATATATATATATATCTGTTTCTGTATCAAGTCTAGATCCGAGGAGAATCATGACAACCCGAGATCCGCCACAAGGAAAAAATATAAGAATTTTTTTTCTGCCTTAATACGTTTATGTCAAGCAACTGAACCATTTTTCCCTCAGAGGGGAAAAGATTTTGCAAATTGATAAACCAGTAACAAAACTAGATCCTTTAGAATAAGAGTTAAGTCAACGTATATGTTTGTTTATTTAGAGATACATGAGTGAACGTCAGATCCAGCAGCGTTGTCAACTTCTGGGATCTCACGTTGAGCTAAATTCAACTACAATAAGAAACAAATAATGACGGCGCAAGTTAATTCTATTAATAGACCTCTTATTATACAGAATCTGCTGTGTGACCTTGCAACAAGTTTCAGTTCAGTGTGATTATAATATTGTATTAAGTTACTTCTTATTAAACAAAGTTATCTTTCGTTTTGAATTAATTTTGTTGTCTAACTTAGCAGCAGGTTGAATTTTACAACGTTTTCAATAGTGGGTTTTATTAAAATTAACGTTAGTACACAAATGTTAATAACTCAAGTTGAAAATAAATACTTATTGTTTTACGTTATAGTAATATAGTAAAAACATTCGAAATATAAAAACTATTAGTTTTGTACTATTAAGATAAGAAAGAAGTCAGTAATGTAAAATACAATTTAAAATCAAACTTTCAAGTTTACATCGATATGAAATTTTATAGTGATTTTTCTGTTTGTTTATATGTTTTTTTTAGTTTTTAATTAAAGACACTTAGGACATAATGGTTTGGTGTGTTTTATGTAGTTGTAATAGTAGAAAAAGTGTAAATAAGAAGGTTTAATTGAGTAATACATTTACATGTATGTACCTACATTGACACTTCCATTAGCCTTACATTTGATATTAAGAATCTTTTTGAATTAAACCTAAATTTTAAATCACTGTTTTTTAATTTACTTTATTTGATTTGTCACATATCTTTTATTGACATTTTTAAAGTTTATTGATTAAACCATTTAGATAACTTTTTATCTTTATTTTGCACATTATTTTCTTCTACAATTTCTGACCATAAGTACATACATTGATTTCAAATGTTGATGTTTTACATATAATGGAACTCAAATTTCTAAGTTTTTTAATCGAAAGAAGTAAATATTGCTTACTTGCGTAGATCCACAATTATCCAAAAATAGTTTTTTTAGCAAGTTGCAGTATTTTAACATTATAATTATGATTGTATGTTTGAAACATTGAAATTAGAGCAGTTACAATTTTTTTCTAAGGAAACTTCAAGTAACTTGATAAATCATTATATGTTTGTAAATTAACATATAACTTGTTGATCTCAAAAATTTTCAATGTACGAATACTGTCAGAACTTTAATTATTACGTAATTCTTGATAGCAAACTAAGTCACGGCTAGTAGTTTCACTTTATACATAGAAAATAGATGCTTTATGTTATCTCCAACTGATGTTTTGAGAGTCGATATAAGTATAAGTACATTATGTGTTTCCTTTTTTGTTTTTTCTTGCAGCTTAGAACGCGTTGTAGTGAAACCATTTTGAATTTATAGGTTTGATCCTAGTTTATTTTTGTCAACCAAAAGAAAAAACTGAACTTGACTTTTGCGTCTTTGTTGTTTGTAAACTCAAACAAACTGACGTTTTAGAAGACATTCCGGCTTGCAACTTCAGAGTGCTAATTGCCATTGATGAAACTGAAAATTTTAGTGATGGATGGACAAGTTTAACTTATTAGGAACCATCAAAGTTTAATAGTCTGGTTGTTCTATTAAGTTAGACGAAAATCACTTATAATCAAATCAAGAATAGTCAATGGTCAATTACAAATCTTTAACCTATACAATTATTTACAAAATAAAGTACTGGTATTTTAAGATAAATTCTTTTTGACAAAAGTCAATATTTCTTTTACACAGAGCTTTAAATCATATTTTTTGTAGTACAAAACATTTCAAATACAATCGTAACTTCAATTTGTTATACTGTGTAGCTGAAAAAGTAATACAATTTTTTAATAATTAACAAAGAATTATGTCATGTACATACATATAGTTAAATTTTTTTGTAAAACTAGAAAAATTTTTAGAGCTGTTATGATAATTTGTAAATTCGTGCAAAATACAACAGCTTGTGTATGTCCAAACTTTTTTTTAGAGTACTTTGACTTGTTTCTATGTTTCAATTACAGAGTTTACATAAATGGCATATCTTTTATGCAGCCGCAACACTCGTATAAAAAACGTTATGAACTCTAATTGTGTCTTAATTTTTTAATAGTATAACGAACAAAAAGTGTAAAACTGTCTTAACATATTTTGTTACGCATAGGCCTGATTTCTTTTTCCTGAGCAAAGTTGGAATCTCACTAATATTGTATGAACGTTGTATTATGATTATTTCGGCTTAAAACTAAACAACATATATAAATGATGGGCATTACATAAAATATGCCATGCACGTATTGAGCATCCTAAAAAATAAAAGCGTGTTTGTTATTTGTTTGTTTTTACACTTTGGTGGAAATCAGTAAATAATGCCAAATGCTTCTTTGGTGCCACGTTAAAGTTACAAAATACCATCTTTCTAAATCTAATAAATCTAATCCAATAAAGTGAAAACTCATAAAATTAGAAATGTATAATGTGATCAAACAATAAGTGTTTTAAAGTCGCAGCACTAAACTCAAGCTTAATAAAACAATTTAATGTAAATTTAACTATTCTAAAGGTTTCCGCTGAAATTTTGAGATCTTGGAGAGAGAGATTAACATCTTGACCGTTACGTGTTACAGTAATTTTTTTATATACCTTAGCTTTAATGTTAAGTTATCAAAAATTGCGCGAATTCTGTAAAAATGTAATTCAACACACCATCAACTTCGTTTTATTAGTTAATTAGGAAAAATACCTACGTTGAAAAAAGAAACCAACATAAATGTTTAATAGAAGAATCCGTGTTTTTTTTTGGTTAAATTGAAACTGCATTTATGACGTACATTTATATGAGTTTTATTTTAAATTCTTAAACTTTTGCGGTTGATATGTTTATGATTATAAACAACTTTCGGCTTAGACCGCGTCGTAGTAAAACACTCAGACTTAGGCTTGGTCATAGTCTCTTCTTGAGAGCCAAAACAAGAAGTAGAACTTGGCCTTTGCCGTATTGTCGTTCGTGAACCCAAACAAACTGATGTTTTGCAAGACATTGCAGCTTGCATCTTCAGAGTGGTAAATGTCACTGAAAGAAAAAGTATAAATGACGATATTTATACCAATAGCGATTAGCGTGATTAACGAACGTTATGTTTCCGTTACCGCTTGACTAATTTCGAACGAAGGCCAAGTTCTACTTTATTGTTTTGGCTCTCAAAAAGAGACTATGACCAAGCTTAAGTCTGGGTGTTTTACTACGACGCGGTCTAAGCCGAAAATCGCTTATAATCATAGTTTTATTTTATCACGCACGTCTATTACTCAGTGAAAAGTGAAAAGATAACATAAAAATTTATTAGTAACGTTTTTGTCTTAGTAATAATTAAGTAGTCGTGTTACACCTTCAGGTAGGAGAAGCAAAAAACCCTTCCTTATTAGATTTTTGCAGGCGACGTTTCGTGGCGTTATTGTGCGCATTTTATCATGGCCAATAAAAAACGGGCCCAAGGGGAACTGTCCGATGAACTAGTCACAAACTTAAAATTCAATAAATAAACAAACAATGACATTAACAGTTAGTGTAGAGATAAAAATATAATAAATTACAAACAGAAAACATTTACATAGACAAACATCATTTAACTTATTTATAGTTAGTTCCAATTGTTTATTTATTTATTGAATATTAATTTTGTGACTAGCTTATCGATTAGCTCATCTTGGGTCCGTTTTTTATTGGCCATGATCAAATGCGCTCAATAGCGCTACGAAACGTCGCCTATAAAAATCTACCAAAAGTGACTTTTTTGCCTCTCCTACCTGAAAGTGTAATACAACTACTAAATAAAAATGTATCTTACCACAGAATAATTATTGAAAGAATTTGTAAAACACGTTCCTTACGAATTATATGCTATACTTTTTCTACAACTATAATCTGTTTTATTATTAATCAAAGCCAAATTAAACTTTTTACAAGAACAAATAACGCAAAAAATAAATAATCTGAAATTAAAAATTTATGTTGGTAGTATACCTGCAGTAATACCTAAAACGACAATTAAAAAATATATGTCGAAACCAGTCCAAACTGTATTTATTTTAATTCAATTTGTCAGTGTCAATTTAACAAATTATAAGTGTAACTATTATTTGAGTTTTAGCTATTTAATACATTGATTTTAAGCAAACGTTAATATGAATGAGCTGAGTCAGTTTAAAAAATATCGATTGTTTACAACAATTTGCTTTTACAGCTAGTAAATAAAAGAAATGTATTTATGAGAAATGTAAATGTTATTTCTTACAAGCTATAAAGAATAAGATGTGAATATGATAAAGCAAATAAGGTACATTTGTGAATATTTAGAAATAATTTGTAATTAATGGGTGTTATTATTAGGATTGGAGATTTACAAACTAAAAAAATAATAAGAAATTTAGTGGTTTTAATAGCATTGTTTTGGAGTAAAAACTGTTTTAATCTTTTTATAACGAACATTTAGAAAATGCAAGAAAAAGTTAATTACCGCAATGAATCGAATATGCTACAAAAATCTACTGTGAATTTAAATATAAGAAATATTGCAATAAATAGAAATTTTAAACATAACAAATCTATTGCAGCTTATCAATCTCGTTACTTAGAAAAATGATACTAAAGAAAAAACAAGAAGACAATTACAAAAGTGAAGATAACAGCGATTGTTTTCGGTAATAATTACTTTTAAATACGTAATTTTGTCAATGTATAACCCAGTGATTTGTACTAGTTTTGTAACCATTGATTGTTCTTGTAGAATTTATCTTATGAAGAAAGGTTTTACTGTAATTTTTAGTCTAAATGCTTATAAACTTTCACAAACAACTCGATTACAATTTTGTTTTATCTAAGTGAACATGTGTAACTTAAACGCACATCGACTCGGTAGGAATGTATGCAAGATAAAAATAATGCTATCTTTGCGTATAAATAGCTTTAAAATACATATAAAAAGAGATCCGACAGGTTGCCAAATATACCGGATCTCGACTTAAGTCTAAAATCTAAATTGAAGTTATATACAATAAAATTACTAGGGCGCCCTCTTCAGCTTAAACAGTTGAACTGCTCGTGTATAAAATTGGTCAAAAAGGGTAAAAAGTGAGCTCCAGGCAAAAATTTGGAATTTTACTCTACATCAAATGTCTTCTTGAAAAAACATTATATACACATAGATACAAGGTGAGATCCAAAATCGGATCTCACCTTACAAAACGGATCTAGTGTTGTTTAGTTTATAAGACGAACGGATCTGACCTTGTTACAAAAATACATATATATATATATATATATATATATATATATATGTACAGCCTAACCTGTTGCAATGTTGATGTTGCAACACTGTTCGAGTTTTATACAGTTTTATACGCATCGCGATACGTACGGTTTGCAGTTTTCAACTTTTATACGTATAAAAACATTGTCACAGGTCCTACAAAATGTGTAACTTAGAAAATATTAAACAACAACCTTTAATTGTTCTTAACTACTGCATTTATATGTATTTAATTAGGTACAGTAGGAAATAACAACACATGTTATATTGTTATATAGTAAAATTTATTATTATATTAAATATCCAAACTGCTAAAGTAATGTGAAATGTGTTGCCTAACGTTCACTTATTTCAAATAATGTTATCATGCTCGTTATAAATGCCTAATAAAGTAATACATATACTTCATATAAAACGATATAAATGTTAAATATCTATCAAATGATAAATGTAAGCATATACTAATTTCATTTAATAAAAATTATCTTATTACCGACGCCTAGCTCACTCACTCAAATTCATAGAACGTTTATTGTTATTAGTGTTAGGTTCGGCGTTGAGTAAAAACATGTAAACAAGAAAATATTTTATCCAAGTTCAAAATAGAAAATTCTTATTGTCAATTTCCATTTATAAAATGTACAAATATAAACAAAATCAACATAATTCTGCAAGACAGTCGACCATTATAAATGCTGTACCATTAGAATCTAGATAATGTGACAATAATTGTTTGAACGGCTATCTAACCATGGGGCAAAAAATGATAACAACTAAAAATAAAATGTTTATTTCGCAACAAAGACATAAGTAAATCTTGGCTGTTATTTGGCGGGAAGTCAATTGCAAATTATATCATACTGCAATATAAACAGTCTTACACTATGATAAGAAAGTGACGACATATTTATGTAAACGAATGTTGGCACAGGTTTATGCTGACTTGCACTACAGCCGGCTTATGAACGATAATAATTATCTTCTCGTTTTTACTGATTGTAAATTTTTAATCTGTAATGAACATATGTTTAAATAACTCAAGTCTTAACTTTAATTGCATGGATCCATAGATTTCGATTAATTTTTTTTTCCACATTTTCAAATTCATAAAAGAATGTACAATTAAAAGTGTTAAACAATATTTTGGTCGATGAGCTGTTTTAGAGCAATTTGATCGAGATAGCAAAACGTCACTGATGCTAATGAATTTATAACGTATCGGGAAACATATTCTCCAAATTTGGTAAAGTTTTATTAGCTAAGATTGAAAATGATCCTTATTATCAGAAACGATGGACGACAAAACAAGGTGTCTAATGATGTGTCAAATTACAATTTTGGATAGACGGTTACCAAAACACACAACGACCAAGTCAAAGATTCGTTTTTCGCGTGTTCTGATAACAACGTACTCGAGTTCGTCAACTAATCACAATTATATAAGGACATCAATCAATTTTTTTTAAACTGTAACTAAAATAGGGTACAATTAGGTGTAAATAAAATTTTATGAGAATTTAGCTTTGTCTAATGTAGTACATTAGACAAAGCTAAATAAACTTATTATCAAAGTTTGAAAATAATCGATATTATAAGGAACGATAGGGGACAAAACAAGGTATCTAATGATGTGTCAAATTACAATTTTGGATGAAAGGTTACCAAAATACGGAATGACAAAGTCAAAAATTCGTTTTACTCGTGTTATGATAAGAACGTACTGCGGTTAAAACGTCAACGTAATCACAATTATATACGGATTTCTTTCAAATTTCTCAAATATGTAACTAAAAGTGTGTATAATTAGATCGCGCAAACAAAATTTTGACCTGACAAGCCGTTTTAGGGTTATCGAACTTGAACCAACATCATCGTGAGATGTCGAAAACAAGAAGAGGGTGAAAAAGGCAGTTTCATCGAGATAGCAAAATGTCGTTGATGTTAATGAGTTTATAATCTATCGGGAACCATCCCCTCCAGATTTGGTAACGATTTGTCAAAAATTGTGGATTTTAGTCATCTTTCGTAATAAAAACTGAAAATTATAATGCAGTATGCGCAGTACTTTACACAAAACTAAATAAACTTATTATCAAAGTTTGAAAATAATCGTTATTATAAGGAACGATAGGGGACAAAACAAGGTATCTAATGATGTGTCAAATTACAATTTTGGATGAAAGGTTACCAAAATACGGAATGACAAAGTCAAAAATTCTATTTTTCTCGGGTTATGATAATAACGTACTGCGGTTAAAACGTCAACGAAATCACAATTATATACGGATTTCTTTCAAATTTCTCATATATGTAACTAAAAGTGCGTATAATTAGATCGCGCAAACAAAATTTTGATCTGACAAGCCGTTTTAGGGTTATCAAACTTGAACCAACATCATCGTGAGATGTCGAAAACAAGAAGAGGGTGAAAAAGGCAGTTTCATCGAGATAGCAAAATGTCGTTGATGTTAATGAGTTTATAATCTATCGGGAACCATCCCCTCCAGATTTGGTAACGATTTGTCAAAAATTGTGGATTTTAGTCATCTTTCGTAATAAAAACTGAAAATTATAATGCAGTATGCGCAGTACTTTACACAAAGCTAAATAAACTTATTATCAAAGTTTGAAAACAATCGATATTATAAGAAACGATAGGGGACAAAACTGGGTATCTAATTATGTGTCAAATCACAATTTTGGATGAAAGGTTACCAAAATACGGAATGACAAAGTCAAAAATTCTATTTTTCTCGGGTTATGATAAGAACGTACTGCGGTTAAAACGTCAACGTATTCACAATTATATACGGATTTCTTTCAAATTTCTCATATATGTAACTAAAAGTGCGTATTATTAGATCGCGCAAACAAAATTTTGATCTGACAAGCCGTTTTAGGGTTATCGAACTTGAAACAACAACATCGTGAGATGTCGAAAGTGAGAAAAGAGTGAAAAAGGCAGTTTGGTCGAGATAGCAAAACGTCGTTGGTGGTAATCAGTTTATAACCTATCGGGAACCATCCTATCCAGATTTGGTAACGATTTGTCAAAAATTGTGGATTTTAGTCATCTTTCGTAATAAAAACTGAACATTATAATGCACCATGTGTAGCACTTTATATAAAGCTAAATAAACTTATTATCAAAGTTTGAAAATCATCGATATTATAAGGAACCATAGGGGACAAAACAAGGTATCTAATGATGTGTCAAATTACAATTTTGGATGAAGGGTTACCAAAATACGGAATGAGAAAGATCAAAAATTCGTTTTTCTCGCGTTATGATAAGAACGTACTGCGGTTAAAGCGTCAAAGTAACCACAATTATATACGAATTACTTTCAAATTTATGCAATTTGTAACTAAAAATACGTGCAATTAGATTGCTCAAACAAAATTTTGATGTGATAAGGCGTTTTAGAGTTATCGAACTCGAACCAACAACATCGTGAAATGTCGAAAGCAAGAAGACAGTGAAAAAGGCAGTTTGATCGAGATAGCAAAACGTCGTTGGTGGTAATGAGTTTATAACTTATCGGGAACCATCCTATCCAGATTTGGTAACGATTTGTCAAAAATTGTGGATTTTAGTCATGTGTCGTAATAAAAACTGAAAATTATAATGCAGTATGTGTAGCACTTGACACAAAGCTAAATAAACTTATTATCAAAGTTTGAAAACAATCGATATTATAAGAAACGATAGGGGACAAAACTGGGTATCTAATTATGTGTCAAATTACAATTTTGTATGAAGGGTTACCAAAATACGGAATGAGAAAAATCAAAAATTCGTTTTTCTCGTGTTATGATAAGAACGTACTGCGGTTGAAGCGTCAAAGTAACCACAATTATATACGAATTTCTTTCAAATTTATGAAATTTGTAACTAAAAATACGTGCAGTTAGATTGCTTAAACAAAATTTTGATGTGATAAGGCGTTTTAGAGTTATCGAACTCGAACCAACAACATCGTGAAATGTCGAAAGTAAGAAGACAGTGAAAAAGGCAGTTTGATCGAGATAGCAAAACGTCGTTGGTGGTAATGAGTTTATAACCTATCATGAACCATCCTATCCAGATTTGGTAACGATTTGTCAAAAATTGTGGATTTTAGTCATCTTTCGTAATAAAAACTGAAAATTATAATGCAGTATGTGTAGCACTTGACACAAAGCTAAATACAGAATGACATAGTCAAAACTTCGTTTTTCTCGTGTTATGATAAGAACGTACTGCGGTTAAAACGTCAACGTAATCACAATTATATACGGATTTCTTTCAAATTTCTCATATATGTAACTAAAAGTACGTATAATTAGATCGCGCAAACAAAATTTTGATCTGACAAGCCGTTTTAGGGTTATCAAACTTGAACCAACATCATCGTGAGATGTCGAAAACAAGAAGAGGGTGAAAATGGCAGTTTCATCGAGATAGCAAAATGTCGTTGATGTTAATGAGTTTATAATCTATCGGGAACCATCCCCTCCAGATTTGGTAACGATTTGTCAAAAATTGTGGATTTTAGTCATCTTTCGTAATAAAAACTGAAAATTATAATGCAGTATGCGCAGTACTTTACACAAAGCTAAATAAACTTATTATCAAAGTTTGAAAACAATCGATATTATAAGGAACGATAGGGGATAAAACAAGGTATCTAATGATGTGTCAAATCACAATTTTGGATGAAAGGTTACCAAAATACGGAATGACAAAGTCAAAGATTCTATTTTTCTCGGGTTATGATAAGAACGTACTGCGGTTAAAACGTCAACGTAATCTTAATTATATACGGATTTCTTTCAAATTTCTCATATATGTAACTAAAAGTGCGTATTATTAGATCGCACAAACAAAATTTTGATCTGACAAGCCGTTTTAGGGTTATCGAACTTGAACCAACATCATCGTGAGATGTCGAAAACAAGAAAAGGGTGAAAAAGGCAGTTTCTTCGAGATAACAAAATGTCGTTGATGTTAATGAGTTTATAATCTATCGCGAACCATCCCCTCCAGATTTGGTAACGATTTGTCAAAAATTGTGGATTTTAGTCATCTTTCGTAATAAAAACTGAAAATTATAATGCAGTATGCGCAGTACTTTACACAAAGCTAAATAAACTTATTATCAAAGTTTGAAAATAATCGATATTATAAGGAACGATAGGAGACAAAACAAGGTATCTAATGATGTGTCAAATTACAATTTTGGATGAAAGGTTACCAAAATACGGAATGACAAAGTCAAAAATTCTATTTTTCTTGGGTTATGATAAGAACGTACTGCGGTTAAAACGTCAACGTATTCACAATTATATACGGATTTCTTTCAAATTTCTCATATATGTAACTAAAAGTGCGTATTATTAGATCGCGCAAACAAAATTTTGATCTGACAAGCCGTTTTAGGGTTATCGAACTTGAAACAACAACATCGTGAGATGTCGAAAGTGAGAAAAAAGTGAAAAAGGCAGTTTGGTCGAGATAGCAAAACGTCGTTGGTGGTAATCAGTTTATAACCTATTGGGAACCATCCTATCCAGATTTGGTAACGATTTGTCAAAAATTGTGGATTTTAGTCATCTTTCGTAATAAAAACTGAAAATTATAATGCACCATGTGTAGCACTTTATATAAAGCTAAATAAACTTATTATCAAAGTTTGAAAATCATCGATATTATAAGGAACCATAGGGGACAAAACAAGGTATCTAATGATGTGTCAAATTACAATTTTGGATGATGGGTTACCAAAATACGGAATGAGAAAAATCAAAAATTCGTTTTTCTCGCGTTATGATAAAAACGTACTGCGGTTAAAGCGTCAAAGTAACCACAATTATATACGAATTACTTTCAAATTTATGCAATTTGTAACTAAAAATACGTGCAATTAGATTGCTCAAACAAAATTTTGATGTGATAAGGCGTTTTAGAGTTATAGAACTCGAACCAACAACATCGTGAAATGTCGAAAGCAAGAAGACAGTGAAAAAGGCAGTTTGATCGAGATAGCAAAACGTCGTTGGTGGTAATGAGTTTATAACTTATCGGGAACCATCCTATTCAGATTTGGTAACGATTTGTCAAAAATTGTGGATTTTAGTCATGTTTCGTAATAAAAACTGAAAATTATAATGCAGTATGTGTAGCACTTGACACAAAGCTAAATAAACTTATTATCAAAGTTTGAAAACAATCGATATTATAAGAAACGATAGGGGACAAAACTGGGTATCTAATTATGTGTCAAATTACAATTTTGTATGAAGGGTTACCAAAATACAGAATGACATAGTCAAAACTTCGTTTTTCTCGTGTTATGATAAGAACGTACTGCGGTTAAAACGTCAACGTAATATACGGATTTCTTTCAAATTTCTCATATATGTAACTAAAAGTGCGTATTATTAGATCGCGCAAACAAAATTTTGATCTGACAAGCCGTTTTAGGGTTATCGAACTTGAACCAACATCATCGTGAGATGTCGAAAACAACAAGAGGGTGAAAAACGCAGTTTCATCTAGATAGCAAAATGTCGTTGATGTAAATGAGTTTATAATCTATCGGGAACCATCCCCTCCAGATTTGGTAACGATTTGTCAAAAATTGTGGATTTTAGTCATCTTTCGTAGTAAAAACTGAAAATTATAATGCACTATGTGTAGCACTTTACATAAAGCTAAATAAACTTATTATCGAAATTTGAAAATAGTCGATATTATAAGAAGCGATAGGGGACAAAACGGGGTATCTAATGATGTGTCAAATTACAATTTTGAATGAAGGGTTACCAAAATACGGACCGAGAAAGTCAAAAATTCGTTTTTCGCGTGTTATGATAAAAACGTACTGCGGTTAAAATGTCAAAGTAACCACAATTATATTCGAATTTTTTCCAAATTTCTTAAATATGTAAATAAAAGTGCGTACAATTAGATCACGCAAACAAAATTTTGATCTGATAAGGAGTTTTAGGGTTATCGAACTTGAAACAACAAGATCGTGAGATGTTGAAAACGTGATCAGGGTGAAAAAGGCAGTTTCATCTAGATAGCAAAACGTCGTTGATGATAATGAATTTATAATCTATCGGGAACCATCCTCTCCAGATTTGGTAACGATTTGTCAAAAATTGTGGATTGGAACGTACTGCAGTTAAAACGTCAACGTAATTACAATTATATACGGATTTCTTTCAAATTTCTCAAATTTGTAACTAAAGATGGGTACAATTAGATCGCGCAAACAAAATTTTGTTCTGATAGGGAGGTTTAGAGTTATCTAACTCGAACTAACAACATCGCGCGATGTCTAAAACGAGAAAAGGTTGAAATAGACAGTTTGATCGAGATAGCAAAACGTCGTTGGTGCTAATGAGTTTATAACCTATCGGAAACCATTCTCTTCAAATGTGGCAAAGATTTGTCAAAAATTGTGATAACTCCTCGTATTTTTAGTTGTATTAATATCCATAAATTTTTTAAAAAAACAATAAAATCTACTACTATAACTTCTGCTAAAACTGACAAAATAAACAGTTTTTAGAAGCTTTTTTATAACAAATCTAACTGATTTCAATAAAAGATATAAAAAAAAAATTATGAATTTAAATTGCATTAGATGTAAACGATTGTAGTAAAACTTGTAAAGATAACAAAATGTGAAAATAAAATCATAACACAGCTATCTGCCTTTCTTTTACAAAAGTAACTCAATTTAAAATAATACATTAATTTATAAAAGGTCATAAAACAAAAATGTTTTTTAAAATAAATTGTAATAGTATGCTAATTGTGATCACAGTAGGACATTGCTGTTACAGTAAAAACCGTTGGTAAAAATTGAGATAACACATGGAATAAATGTCGAGTCAAACTATGTATCAATTTCAATACTTTAGATAGGTCACGTCCAAATACGTTTCTACTACAGTAATAATATTGTGTTTATACTAAAACACTTGACGTGAGATTCTACGAATTCGTATTTAGTATCTTTTTGTTTTGTTTAAATAAGTGACATAATATTTAAATAGTATCCTGTAGTATGTATAATAATAGCTCCTATACCTAATTAACTATCAAAACTGGTTTAGTTCAAGGTGTTAGTATGAATCTGCTTGCTGAAATTGATAAGGAAGTTTTCGGAATTGATATTATACAGGTTCTTAGTTTTGTTGTAACTCTCTTGGAAATTATGAGTTACATATTCAAAAACCAGTAAAACAACTATAAATATAACATTCAAACACTTGTTTTTAAACATTATGACTGACCCAATGTTAAGCGAGCACACCTACAATGAGGTTTGAATAAAGTTTGTTTTCTCAAAGTTGTACCACCTATTAAAAGCTTATAAATGATTTCAGTAAAAACAAGAATTGTTTATTCTTTGACAAACGTTTAGCAAATATGTCTGATAAAGAGACAAAAATTTGAAGTTTACACGATTCGTAGTTCTTAGTTTTAGCTTTAAGGCGTTTTTGTTATTTTCTCCTCTCGCGGATGATTGGTTTATTTTTTCTGTTTGATTTTTTTGTTTACTTATGCGTTTACTTTTAAGGGTTGAATTCAATTTAATTAAAAAAATTATAAAGAAAGGTAAATTACAATTTTTTAACAATAATGTTAATTGTAGCATTTTCTAATAGCACTTGCATTAAATATGCACGTTTTTAATATCTATATGTGTAAGTACAAAACACATAAGGTGAATGGCATTAAAACTCGGTAATTAGAAATTTCCGAATATTGAATTCATTTAAAAATCAAAATTATACTGATTTTGTAATCAACGTCATTTTTATTAAAAAATATATATTTTCTATTAAAAAAGTTTAATACCGTATTTTCTATTAACAACAGCAATTATTAATTATTATCATTTTATTAATGTTAATAATAAACATTTTCTGTATTGTAAATACATCGCGAATAATTTAGAATACTTGTAGAATACAAAATCATTTACATACCTATAATGTAGGCAACACACATTGGGATTGACGTCACATCTCAAAACAGCGTTGCCACAATTATTGCGGCAAGTACGGCAAAATATCGGGACGCGTAGCAATATTGCAACGCGTCCACGATTATTGCTATAGGTATGGAAGCATAAATTTTGCATTGCTACAAGTACGACGTTACAAATATATATATATATATATATATATATATATCTGTTTCTGTATCAAGTCTAGATCCGAGGAAAATCATGACAACCCGAGATCCGCCACAAGGAAAAAATATAAGAATTTTTTTTCTGCCTTAATACGTTTATGTCAAGCAACTGAACCATTTTTCCCTCAGAGGGGAAAAGATTTTGCAAATTAATAAACCAGTAACAAAACTAGATCCTTTAGAATAAGAGTTAAGTCAACGTATATGTTTGTTTATTTAGAGATACATGAGTGAACGTGAGATCCAGCAGCGTTGTCAACTTCTGGGATCTCACGTTGAGCAAAATTCAACTACAATAAGATACAAATAATGACGGCGCAAGTTAATTCTATTAATAGACCTCTTATTATACAGAATCTGCTGTGTGACCTTGCAACAAGTTTCAGTTCAGTGTGATTATAATATTGTATTAAGTTACTTCTTATTAAACAAAGTTATCTTTTGTTTTGAATTAATTTTCTTGTCTAACTTAGCAGTAGGTTAAATTTTACAACGTTTTCAATAGTGGATTTTATTAAAATTAACGTTAGTACACAAATGTTAATAACTCAAGCTGAAAATAAATACTTATTGTTTTACGTTATAGTAATATAGTAAAAACATTCGAAATATAAAAACTATTAGTTTTGTACTATTAAGATAAGAAAGAAGTCAGTAATGTAAAATACAATTTAAAATCAAACTTTCAAGTTTACATCGATATGAAATTTTATAGTGATTTTTCTGTTTGTTTATATGTTTTTTTTAGTTTTTAATTAAAGACACTTAGGACATAATGGTTTGGTGTGTTTTATGTAGTTGTAATAGTAGAAAAAGTGTAAATAAGAAGGTTTAATTGAGTAATACATTTACATGTACGTACCTACATTGACACTTCCATTAGCCTTACATTTGATATTAAGAATCTTTTTGAATTAAACCTAAATTTTAAATCACTGTTTTTTAATTTACTTTATTTGATTTGTCACATATCTTTTATTGACATTTTTAAAGTTTATTGATTTAAACCATTTAGATAACTTTTTATCTTTATTTTGCAGATTATTTTCTTCTACAATTTCTGGTCATAAGTACATACATTGATTTCAAAGGTTGATGTTTTACATATAATGGAACTAAAATTTCTAAGTTTATTAATCGAAAGAACTGTTTATAGTATATTACAACTGATCATAAAGTAAACAATAGTTTCCAACGAGTTTCATAAAAATTGTTACCAAATTAACTAGTCTTAGTCTAAAAAATGTCATCTTTACTTTAGATTAATGAAGTTGTTAAAAAAATTAAAGTAAATATTGCTTACTTGCGTAGATCCACAATTATCCAAAAATAGTTTTTTTTAGCAAGTTACAGTATTTTAACATTATAATTATGATTGTATGTTTGAAACATTGAAATTAGAGCAGTTACAATTTTTTTCTAAGGATAACTTCAAGTAACTTGATAAATCATTGTATGTTTGTAAATTAACATATAACTTGTTGATCTCAAAAATTTTCAATGTACGAATAATGTCAGAACTTTAATTATTACGTAATTCTTGATAGCAAACTAAGTCACGGCTAGTAGTTTCACTTTATACATAGAAAATAGATGCTTTATGTTATCTCCAACTGATGATTTAAGAGTCGATATAAAAGCTTTTGTTAAGGTAATTTAAAAAGGACATTATGTGTTTCCTTTTTTGTTTTTTCTTGCAGCTTAGAACGCGTTGTAGTGAAACCATTTTGAGTTTATAGGTTTGATCTTAGTTTATTTTTGTCAACCAAAAGAAAAAACTGAACTTGACTTTTGCGACTTTGTTGTTTGTGAACTCAAACAAACTGACGTTTTAGAAGACATTCCAGCTTGCAACTTCAGAGTGCTAATTGCCATTGATGAAACTGAAAATTTTAGTGATGGACGGATAAGTTTAACTTATTAGGAACCATCAAAGTTTAATAGTCTGGTTGTTCTATTAAGTTAGACAAAAATCACTTATAATCAAATCAAGAATAGTCAATGCTCAATTACAAATCTTTAACCTATACAATTATTTACAAAATAAAGTACTGGTATTTTAAGATAAATTCTTTTTGACAAAAATGAATATTTCTTTTACACAGAGCTTTAAATCATATTTTTTGTAGTACAAAACATTTCAAATACAATCGTAACTTCAATTTGTTATACTGTGTAGCTAAAAAAGTAATACAATTTTTGAATAATTAACAAAGAATTATTTCATGTACATACATATAGTTAAAATTTTTTGTAAAACTAGAAAAATTTTTAGAACTGTTATGATAATTTGTAAATTCGTGCAAAATACAACAGCTTGTGTATGTCCAAACTTTTTTTTAGAGTACTTTGACTTGTTTCTATGTTTTAATTACAGAGTTTACATAAATGGCGTATCTTTTATGCAGCCGCAACACTCGTATAAAAAACGTTATGAACTCTAATTGTGTCTTAATTTTTTAATAGTATAACAAACAGAAAGTGTAAAACTGTCTTAACATATTTTGTTACGCATAGGCCTGATTTCTTTTTCCTGAGCAAAGTTGGAATCTCACTAATATTGTATGAACGTTGTATTATGATTATTTCGGCTTAAAACTAAACAGCATATATAAATGATGGGCATTACATAAAATATGACATGCACGTATTGAGCATCCTAAAAAATAAAAGCGTGTTTGTTATTTGTTTGTTTTTACACTTTGGTGGAAATCAGTAAATAATGCCAAATGCTTCTTTGGTGCCACGTTACAGTTACAAAATACCATCTTTCTAAATCTAATAAATCTAATCCAATAAAGTAAAAACTCATAAAATTAGAAATGTATAATGTGATCAAACAAGAAGTGTTTTAAAGTCGCAGCACTAAACTCAAGCTTAACAAAACAATTTAATGTAAATTTAACTATTCTAAAGGTTTCCGCTGAAATTTTGAGATCTTGGAGAGAGAGATTAACATCTTACCGTTACGTGTTACAGTAATTTTTTTTATATACCTTAGCTTTAATGTTTAAGTTATCAAAAATCGCGCGAATTCTGTAACAAATGTAATTCAACACACCATCAACTTCGTTTCATTAGTTAATTAGGAAAAATACCTACGTTGAAAAAAGAAACCAACATAAATATTTAATAGAAGAATCCGTTGTTTTTTTTTTGGTTAAATTGAAACTGCATTTATGACGTACATTTATATGAGTTTTATTTTAAATTCTTAAACTTTCGCGGTTGATATGTTTATGATTATAAACAACTTTCGGCTTAGACCGCGTCGTAGTAAAACACTCAGACTTAGGCTTGGTCATAGTCTCTTCTTGAGAGCCAAAACAAGAAGTAGAACTTGGCCTTTGCCGTATTGTCGTTCGTGAACCCAAACAAACTGATGTTTTGCAAGACATTGCAGCTTGCATCTTCAGAGTGGTAAATGTCACTGAAAGAAAAAGTATAAATGACGATATTTATACCAATAGCGATTAGCGTGATTAACGAACGTTATGTTTCCGTTACCGCTTGACTAATTTCGAACGAAGGCCAAGTTCTACTTTATTGTTTTGGCTCTTAGTCTTAGTAATAATTAAGTAGTTGTGTTACACCTTCAGGTAGGAGAAGCAAAAAACCCTTCCTTAGTAGATTTTTGCAGGCGACGTTTCGTGGCGTTATTGTGCGCATTTCATGTCCGATGAACTAGTCACAAACTTAAAATTCAATAAATAAACAAACAATGACATTAACAGTTAGTGTAGAGATAAAAATATAATAAACTACAAACAGAAAACATTTACATAGACAAACATCATCTAACTTATTTATAGTTAGTTCCAATTGTTTATTTATTTATTGAATATTAATTTTGTGACTAGCTTATCGATTAGCTCATCTTGGGTCCGTTTTTTATTGGCCATGATGAAATGCGCTCAATAGCGCTACGAAACGTCGCCTATAAAAATCTACCAAAAGTGACTTTTTTGCCTCTCCTACCTGAAAGTGTAATACAACTACTAAATAAAAATGTATCTTACCACACAATAATTATTAAAAGAATTTGTAAAACACATTCCTTACGAATTATATGCTATACTTTTTCTACAACTATAATCTGTTTAATTATTAATCAAAGTTAAATTAAACTTTTTACAAGAACAAATAACGCAAAAAATAAATAATCTGAAATTAAAAATTTACGTTGGTAGTATACCTGCAGTAATACCTAAAACGACAATTAAAAATTATATGTCGAAACCAGTCCAAACTGTATTTATTTTATGTCAATTTGTCAGTGTCAATTTAACAAATTATAAGTGTAACTATTATTTGAGTTTTAGCTATTTAATACATTGATTTTAAGCAAACGTTAATATGAATGAGCTGAGTCAGTTTAAAAAATATCGATTGTTTACAACAATTTGCTTTTACAGCTAGTAAATAAAAGAAATGTATTTATGAGAAATGTAAATGTTATTTCTTACAAGCTATAAAGAATAAGATGTGAATATGATAAAGCAAATAAGGTAAATTTGTAAATATTTAGAAATAATTTGTAATTAATGGGTGTTATTATTAGGATTGGAGATTCACAAACTAAAAAATAATAAGAAAATTAGTGGTTTTAATAGCATTGTTTTGGAGTAAAAACTGTTTTAATCTTTTTATAACGAACATTTAGAAAATGCAAGAAAAAGTTAATTACCGCAATGAATCGAATATGCTACAAAAATCTACTGTGAATTTAAATATAAGAAATATTGCAATAAATAGAAATTTTAAACATAACAAATCTATTGCAGCTTAGCAATCTCGTTACTTAGAAAAATGATACTAAAGAAAAAACAAGAAGACAATTACAAAAGTGAAGATAACAGTGATTGTTTTCGGTAATAATTACTTTTAAATACGTAATTTTTTCAATGTATAACCCAGTGATTTGTACTAGTTTTGTAACCATTGATTGTTCTTGTAGAATTTATCTTATGAAGAAAGATTTTACTGTAATTTTTAGTCTAAATGCTTATAAACTTTCACAAACAACTCGATTACAATTTTGTTTTATCTAAGTGAACATGTGTAACTTAAACGCACATCGACTCGGTAGGAATGTACGCAAGATAAAAATAATGCTATCTTTGCGTATAAATAGCTTTAAAACACATATAAAACGAGATCCGACAGGTTGCCAAATATACCGGATCTCGACTTAAGTCTAAAACCTAAATTGAAGTTATATACAATAAAATTACCAGGGCGCCCTCTTCAGCTTAAACAGTTGAACTGCTCGTGTATAAAATTGGCCAAAAAGGGTAAAAAGTGAGCTCCAGGCAAAAATTTGGAATTTTACTCTACATCAAATGTCTTCTTGAAAAAACATTATATACACATAGATACAAGGTGAGATCCAAAATCGGATCTCACCTTACAAAACGGATCTAGTGTTGTTCAGTTTATAAGACGAACGGATCTGACCTTGTTACAAAAATATATATATATATATATATATCTGTGTGTTTGTAAACAAGCATTAGAAGAAACATTTCACAATGGTGAAACTGACGAATAGCGTAACAAAAATGCGGCGTAAGGCCGTAGGCCGGCTCTGTATGAGTCTTAGAACCAGAGTAACGTACAATATATTTCGTGGTGTCTCTGTAAAAGTACATTTTATTATCGAGAAAAGTTAAAAACAGCCGATATTGAAAAGTAACATGGCTTCGCGCTGCATCCCCGTTCGGTACGCTGTTTGTAACTTTCTACTCTTGTTACGTTAACTACCATTAATAGTTTATTATTAAGTAATGACTTTTTTTATTAATTTACACAAATTGTATTTTAATGTTTTATTTGATTTTTAGGTGCACGTTTTTTCTTCGCGACGCAAACAACCTAGCAAAGGTAAATTTTTTGTAAAAGGCTGTAATTATTTTAAAGAATTTTTTTTAAATATTTAATATATGATCACTTACATACCTAATCATCAACTTAACTAATAAAAAAAATTAACTACCGTATAGGCAACCAACAATTCAGGTAAGCATCTGCTTACTTATTATTTGTGTATATAAATCTGACTTGATATAATTCAGCCCCTTTTTTATAAGAGAAACTTATTTCCATCTGTTCAGCAAGTTGACCATACCACCATATATCCGACAAGCGTACAAATAAGATATAAACGCGTCTAATTCTACTAGAGAACTTGTCTATAGACTACCATCCAACTATTTACTTGTTTCAGCTTCTGTACACTTTTTAATATTACGCAGCATAGAATTATCAATAAAAAATTTTCAAGAAATTGCACAAGTATTGTCAATGTTTTGTTTAGCATATTTCGTTGACCCAGTTGCGTTTTGATGTATGTTGTTAAAAGATAGACGGGATACAGAGTCAAAAAATTTAGATTATTTATTTGATACTGTCAGATGCAACATATTTGACACTAGAGTTTGATGTTTCTGGAAAACTGGATATTATCTTCTTCATGATCATTACTAGTGCTTGACAATCCATTTTTCAAAACGTAGCTACCCTTTTCTAATGACACTACACTATTATCGCCATCGGATTCGTACAAAAATAAATTATTAATTTCAGTAAGATGTTTCAACAGCTGGAACGTGAAGTAACTAAAGTTCTTGATGCAATGAGCACAAGTATTTATAGTAACTAATTTTTCTGTGTAGTCATTAAAATTATTATTATTCAAAACTATTTTATTTACTTAGAATGTTAATTAGTGATTAATACAAATCTTTAGAAATTTGTCAAAGCGTGCAGATTATTAAATAATTGTAGCGGTCATAATAAACGCATCGGTACTTAAAAGTAATTACGATAAGAACAGCAATTATATACACAATGCAAACAAAAAATTACTAAAAAATTATATCTTTTAGAAAAAGTAGTAAAAAAGGGTTCAATAATGTAACTTCATCTTTCAGTCCTGCCAGTGTTTATTGTCTATCTATATTTAAAACTCATAGATGCAGATATTAAAAAGGCGATCCAAAAGGCAACCAACAAAAAAAAGTGTACTTAACAAAAATTATTTTAATTACTAAATTTTACTCTGTAAAAACAATAGTTCCTATAAAATGGCTGTATAAAAATATATTTATTTACCGTCTGTTTACAAAAAGTGCTGTACTAAAATTAAACTAAAATAAACACAATTACGAAAATGTTTACTATAAACAAAATTAAAAGTTAATTTTGAACATAACACAAAATTTCAAGCTTAGAGACTTAAAACTAATTAAAAACAAATACGAATAAAGTTGATTTAAACATTTTCATTAAAAGCATGTAATTACTATAACTCGTAAAATTCTGTAAAAATCCAATAATTCTTTTAAACACACAATTTATTGCACATTGATTTCTGAAACATTTTAATTATAGAATGTAAAAACATTATTCCTAGGTAACTACGTAATTACTTGCACCTTAAAAGTTGTTAATTGTCAGAAAGATTAAAAACTTTGTTTAACTTTGTAACATTAATGACTGTTCTGATAAAATTATAAAATCTAAGTAAAAAACTTGCTTTTATTTTACGTTGAAAACACAAAAACTTTTACATGTAATATTAAAACAAAGAAATAACGTTTATTAGCTAATTTTTAATGCAAATGCTACAAACTATAAAGCACAAATAGAAAGTTTATTGTAAATCTTGTTTGTCTAAATTTAGTTTTAATTTCTATATTTAAAAACTTTGTACTATAAAAATAGGTTAGTTGTGTGTTACGTAGTGCCGCCGCTTCATTGAAATATTGACTTTGAAAGTGAGCCTGCTTTGCGTCAAAAGCGTAGTTATCGATTGGTCTCGCAGTAGGTCGTGCCCGTGATATACGTTGGCACAGCTATAAGAGCTTCCATAGGAGAGTTAAGAGGCACCTTTAATGTTATTTTGTTTCATTACAAAAATAATTAAAATAATTTTAATTTTTTTTATATTTGTTAAAAGCAAATACTTTATGAAACGTCATAATAATAAGTAGGTAATAAAATATCTTAATTAATTTGAAGACTATAAAAATTTAATACTGTTTTTAATCTTGAACTTTTAGTGCAAATCTATTATTTTTAATGAATAACGTTGTCCAGTAAAAACCATAAAAAAATATATTACTTGACCTGTAAATAAGTTCTACAATGTATTGTCTTTTAGCAATTTTTGCTACAGTGTTTTTACTGGAGGGGGTGGGGGTCTGGGTATTTTAACTACATGCAAATTTTAAATACATTTTTAACGTGTATTGTTTATTACAAACATTCTTATTTTAGAACGGTGTTTTGTATTCCATATTTCAAATACATTTTTTTAAGTACTTTGCATTACTGCCGCTTTTACTTTTTTTCGGTGTTTTTAGTGTGTTTTATTAATTACATCATTGTTCATTGGTATGCTTAACAAAAACATGATAATTGATGACAACGCAAACGCGCTGCTACAACGTGATCCGTGTCGTGTGACATAAACCATAAAGCTAACCTAATATCTGTGCGTTAAGGTTGGATCACGTACGTGGTAAACGATTGAACGTCAAAGGTACAGTAGCATTATGAATAAATTCGTTAAAAAACATAAGAAACATAGTACCGATGATAATCAAAAAACCTCTTCCGGCTATTTTAAATGGCCAATACTTTCAAATCATTAGTAAAGATAATGGAAAAGTGCAGGTGCTTAATGCGCAAAAAAAAGTGGTAAAAATAGAAACAGTAATTAGTTGTTCACTCAGAGTAACAACTAATTTCAAAGTTTACATGAAAGCAGGCTACGTTCTGTATATTAGTAAAAACCCATACAGTACACGCCGTCTAATAAAATCAAGTTGGGGCTTGGGGTTTTTGGTAACAATCACTGAATGATAATAATATAAGAAATTAAAAAAAAACAAATAAATGTTTACTGGTTAGAAATCCGTAAATAAATACAGTATGCATCTGATTAACAAATCGTTATACAATTTTTCATGCTGGATAACATCCGTGTTGTCGTTATTATACGTGTTGTGACGAAAGCTCAGCTTATGCGATAACGACAACATGAAAGTTAACCAGAATCGAAAATTGTATTAGAAATGCAATTAGTGGAAACATAAATTCTACTATAACAGGTTGTTAATTTAGAAGCTGAAATCATAGTATCAATAAATCAAAAAATGTCAAAATAAAAAATTTCATAAAACGTTTAAAAAAATTAAAAATGTTGAGTCAAATAAATTGAATATTACAGACCTGTAGCATTAAATTGTTTATTGAAACCGCTAATAAGAAGAAATTAAAAACAACGTTTCACTGTTCTAAGAATTACACATTTGTTCTCAGTAATTTGCTGACACTAAAAATAAAAATAAATACAAAATAACGTTATTACGTAGGACGTAGTTAAATAATGTTGTTGTTCTAAGAAACATGCTTTCCAAAGTTAATTCTCGAAGATAATGTATCTACAAATATTATTAGGGTACAATGATAAAATTTTTCACAATAAACAAGCGTATTCAGATTGTTGTTTATGTATAAAAACAAATCTGAGAAGAGAATTGACAAAATAAAACGAAATTATGATTATTATAACGATGTTTTTTCTATATAGTAGCATACGTCCGGCCCGCTCTTTAATAAAGTGATGACATTGCCCTACTGATAACATTATCCGTAATTCTAATAAACCGTGTGCACTGTGATACAGTACAAACCGCTTATTGAAATTTATATTATCCATTTGCTTCTCATGTTTGTTTCTATATAATTCGGTGCCTGTGAACTTAACTAAAAAGAACATTTTTTTTTAAATTAGCAAGCTCAAGTGATACCGTAGCTCTTTCTCGATAAATTAATATGGTCTGAAGTTTAATTCTCCCACTCACTAACTTATCTTAGTTAAATGATTGGAAAGAACGTACAGTTCTTAGTATTCTTAGATATAACAACTTAGTTTATCTACGTCATATATGATAACATTATTTTGTATTTATTTTTATTTTTGAATTGAGAATTACTGAGAAAAGATGTGTAGTTGTTAGAAATAAATAAAATGTTGTTTTTGATTTCTTTTTATTCACGGTGTCAACAGATCCGTAATTTCTTTTTTATTTTGGTCGAAATTTTGGTTTTTACCTTACTGCGCGAGTTTTAACTCATATTTGACTCATCTTGACTAGCTGATGTTTCAAACGTATAGAAGAAATTTCACGTTTCGTCAAAACGTAATATACCAAAATTTTGCAGAAAAGTAATTTTCACATTTCTAAATTTTTTTAATAAAATATTATCAACAGGTTTATATTTAGAATCTGATAAATGGTATTTAGAGTAATGCTTTTTTGTTGATAAATATAGCGGTCTCCAACTAATTTTATTTGACAAAAACTGTTCACACCTAGTCATTTTACAATATGTTGTATTTACTACTACTAGTTTTGTATTTGTAGTAACAAAAATGTTTCAAATATTTTGCTAATTTAAATACGATGTGATTAGAATATTTGGATTTTGTATTTCAAATACAATGATATGACAAGGGTAATTTGTATGTTGTATTTCAAATATTTTATGACAGTATTTTGCTCAGCCCCGGTAATACCAACAATTAGTCAAAAAGATTACGTAGTTTGCTAAATGTAATTTTCTGAATCGATTAATCTACACGGCAACTAGATAGAAACTTATTTATAAAATACAATTACAGTTGTATTTTAACAAGCACTAAAACTCGTGTACGTAAGCATAACACATTTTTGCGACATTTTTCGTTTAATTCTGAATCGAAAGTCTTAATAGTAAAATGTATCAAGCTTCATACGTCTTTACGAGGTTCTCGATGTTCGAATTTTTCGTCTGCGATTAACAATAATAAAGAAATTTTGAAACAATTTTGATACCTTAAACAACATTTTATTACTAACGTATTTTTACAAAAAAGGCATTCGGCAATGTTGTAAAATAAACTTCTCATTCTAATGCAATTTTAACAGATTTCAATCATAAGCATCATCTGTCAAATTTTGACATTGATGTATCCAATTTGATTTTCTTGTTTTATTTTTGTATAACCTTTGCTTTTTTTGTGATAATTTGTGTACTTTTCATTAGTGTTTGTTGTTCTGTGTTTTTTGCGTTCTTTGTTATTTGTTCACTCATAATAGGTTTTACACTTAGTGAATATGGCGATATGCACCTGATGTACGGTTTTTGTAATGCGGCAAACAAGTATGGCATACTTTTTCTAAAGCGAACCTAGAGAAAATACATTTCGAAGACTGAATCAACAACTTTGAAAAACGAGTTCGTTTATAAGATGAAACCTTAATACTGATCGACCAAGACAAAAACGAGCAATACAACTATAAGAACAAATTCTAGACGCTGTAACGAAGATCTTTTGCTTAGTACCCAATAGTTAGTTTCAATATTAAATATCCCCAGTAACAACACTTTTTACTTGGTTCTACAAGAAAACCGGCTTTATCTATATAACGTTTCTAAAGTTCAGTTTCTTTATAGTAACGACAACATATTACGATTACATTTTTGTGACACAATCTTAAACTTGATTCAAGAAAATGGCAACTTTTTTCGGCGTGTTCTTTAGACCGATGAATCTATGTTTACCAGAGATGGCGTATTAATTACTCATAATCTTTACCATTAGACAGATAAAAATGCGCATGATCATAATAAATAACAAGGAGTTGGGCCAATTTATCTGCTAAATCGTCTTATTGCCAATGGGTATCTTAATGTATGGAAACAAGTTATTGACGAGATGTCGTTGAACATACGCATTTACATGCACGATGGAGCTCTTGTTCATTTTATAAACACTACCCGAATAGATGGATTGGTCGCGGTAGATCTATCCTATAGCCTGCGAGATCTTCCGATGTCAATCCTCTAGAGTTTTTTGTTTAGGATTTTATAAAGAGAGAGTGTATGCAACGCTTCCTCAAGTTGCTGATCCAATTACAGAAAAAAATAACGCAGCGATATTAGAAATTACGCTAGAAAGACTCGAACAAGTAATGCAGACAATACCTCACAGTTTGCAACTAGGGGTAGAAACAGATAAGTTTTAATTCAAAAAATTTTGTAGGGGTTATTAGTTATTCTAACTAATAAATTTAAGAGCAAATCATATCTTGCGTAAAGTATAAAATTTAAAACGTGCCACTAATGATGAGTAAAATGTTTTTAGAGATAAATAAATAAAAAAATAGTAACGGCAAGTAGTCATATGTTAGTTTACAGTGTTGCGAAATGTTTCTTTTAAGTAGTTCTTTACGAATTAAACAAAGAATATCGCAACGTCTACTTTTTTCTTCAATTTATATACACCATGTACAATAAAGAATAATAATAAATGAATTTTTTTAATTAAATGTGACATTACTTTAAGTTGCGTTAATAATATAACCTTAAATTGTAACTCTTTATATCACAATTTATTTATTTTATTATTATTTACAACGTTTATGGTATTTTTGGTTAAACGTTATTCTTAATTGAAATTATTTTTTGTGCCCTCATAACGAATCGTTTACTTTAAGAAAATGTTTTGCGTATTGTATCACAAATATAAATGTTTTAACCAACAAAGTATCTTTATAGCTATTTAGATACTATTATTCATACATAGTAAATATATACAATAAGATGACTCTGCCATCATATTTTACTCATGTTTCTAATATCATTTATAAATATAAATAGCTTTAGGTCCGTTAATGCAATTGCGGAAGTACAGTGGAGTGTTGTATCACTGCTGAAGAAAAACCCCAAAAAGCAAAACCGAAGTCCAGTGGTTCACTCTGGTAGCATTTTTACATTTGCATTGACATTGTTTACTTTACATTGGTTATACATTGTGGTTTTAACCTGCGGTTTATTCAAAACTTGTTTGAATTACGCTGGTATAAATCAGCATAATCTGTGTTAAAAAGAGCAAGCGTGTCAGTATTGACAAAATTATTATTTGTTTAATTTACAGCTTTGTGACGTATACGAGAGGTGTTTACTTGCAGAATCGTGCAGTTCCGTAAACATCACTATAATTGCTATCGCGGTTCATTCAAATATTAGAACTCTTAAGGCGGGTTGCACAAAGCAAATCAAAAATGTAACAACTGATTATTTCTCAAAACAATTGCTACATAGCCAATGAAACCACGTTTATTGGTGATGTAACAATCGATTTCAGAAATAATCACTTGCTACATTTTTGATTTGCTTTGTGCAACCCGCCTTTAGTATGTCACGTTTAATATTAAAGTGATTTTTTTATGTTTAAAGGAAGATACTGGTGCAGTAACTGCAACGTTAGATTGTGCATAATTGTTTTTTTTAAGTTTATGGAACACAATAAAAATGAAAAAACAATAAACTAAAGTTATCTCCAAAAAAATTGTACTTTAAAAGGTTGTTTGCTCATTAACAAACGAGTCAGTTTTAAAATGTTTTGTAGAAGAAATTAAAATATACAAACTAATGCGTTGCTATATACAGGGTGTTTCGCAAGTTAAGGTACAAAATTTCAGGATGTTTTCCTCAGGTAAATTTCCGCAAATGCTTCCTTATATAGATATGATATTTTTTAAATTTTAGTACTATTACAAAAAATGTGTGGTGGATTCTATACCAGACATGTCTAACCGGCACGGACGGGGCAGCTATCGCTCCCACCCCTACTGCTTCGGGTTTTCTTTGCCATTACGTTTTCCGTGGCAGCAGTAGCTGCCAATGTAGGCTGTGTTATTATTTATTGTAACAGTTGAACTGTCAATTTGATTGGATGCAACAATTCATCACACGGTTAATTTCAAATCTACTGCCATATTTGTTTTTAGAAACAAAAATACGAAGACATGTTGTTAGTCTATACATACTGCAACTGCAGTGGTAAGAAATCAGTGAGGGAATACCGCCGCCGGTATCCGAACCAAAGAATACCCGATAGCAGAGTATTCGATAGAATTCTCAAACAACTTAGAGTAGCTACTACTAAAATTTAAAAAACGTCATATCTCAATAAAGAAGCATTTGCGGGCTATGTTTATATAAACATTTTCGACTCAAATTTACCTGAGAAACAGGTCTTGTATCTTAATTCGCGGGACAATCTGTATAGTAGTACAAAATTGTGAATTTAATGTTTTCTAACAATTTTATTGCTGTATCAAATTGTTTATTAATAAGATTTTGTTTATTAGATTAAAATATCTCATTAATAGAGATTATTAATACAACATCATTATACGTTAATGTAGCTATTAACAAACGATGGACAAAAAAGGGAATTTTGGGTAATAAGGTTTCAACGTTTTTTGTACAATACATGTCTAAAGAATTATAATTGAT
Source organism: Aquatica leii (assembly GCA_035610365.1). Lineage (NCBI taxonomy): Eukaryota > Metazoa > Arthropoda > Insecta > Coleoptera > Lampyridae > Aquatica > Aquatica leii. The sequence goes on from CM069432.1 coordinate 58,576,824, forward strand.
AGTAAAAACTGCATAAAACAAAAGCAATATCTTTTCATGCGGTTTTTATATACATTGTAGTTTTAATCTAAGACATAAGCATGCAGTCGTAAAATGAATATAAAAAGCGAGATAACAAATAATAATGTACTTTTTTAATTTTTGCAATACCAAATTATTATTATTAACGATAAACTATTAATACTTTAATACTATACAAAAATATTACAGAATTATAATTTTCAAATTATATTGTACCGTAATTATTTAAAAATGCATACAAAATTTAACATTCCAAACTAAGAGAATTAAACATTATAAATCATTTAGCTCTCGGTAACACAATAAAATCTTATACGTCACTGTGAGAGTATTGATTATTTTTTTTAACCACTATTTCATAATAAGGTTTAACAGTTCTTTTTTAAGAATTTTTTCACTAAAAAAAATTAATGAAACAATATAGTACGTAAAATGTACTAATAATACTCCAGATAAATAAATATCGAAAATTTAAAAAGTATATGTCAAAAAACTTATTTGCTTGGTAGTTTTTATTTTAACACATTACGTAATAGTACAAATCATCGTATATATATATTAAATTATATGTCGATAATATTTAACTATCAACTTTAAAATTTGCAACTGAAAATTGCATTAATTTTTTTTGTTGTACAATTACATAGAATGTAATTTAAAGTAAAATAAAGAATAATTTTTACATTAAAAACAATTTTTAGATTTTAATTTAAAATAGTAATTAAATACAAAATTAGTAAAGAAGTTTATTTTATAAACCCATTTATAATTTATAGTCGAGTCTTCGTTGTACTAAATAAATAATTACGTTTTAGAAAGCATGGAAACATTAAACTTGTTTTTTATATTTAAAACATAGAGTAAAGAAATTAGTTAAATTTTCCATGTAAACAAATAGATTATTTCTTTTTTAATTGCCAAATGTTACTAATATAATTTTTTTATAAACACAATTTTAGTATACATAAATTTTAAACTACTCTATGAATGCAAAGAAGTTTTTTTAAGGCTCTTAACTTTAATAAGCTATACCTAAAACAATTTGTTAGCAAGGGTAAATCTGAAATTTTGGCAAGTTGTACCGTAACGAAAAACGGGGCAGCACAATTGCAGCAAACTTAACTTTTTTATTTACATTTCTGACGTTTATATTGACGAAAGCTATACTAACTTTTAATTTCGTTGTTAACATCTACGTGTTTATAAAACGTAACTTTTATTTTTTTCTAAATTGTAAATTAATTTAATTGATGAATATAACATATTACATTTTAATCAATAAAAATAGAAAAAATTAATTAGTACAGAAGTTTTACTTCTTTCGTGAGCTTTTGTGGTTGGGGCTCACTTGTTTCGTTTTATGTTTACTTTAGACACAGACATTGTAAACACTACGTATATTAGACACAAATAACAATCAATTTTGTTCGTTTTAATAAAAGAAAATAAAAATATTTTGTAAAAAGCAAACCAAAAATGGAATAAATCATTTAATTACTCAATGCTCCAAAAAATTTTTTTTTTATAAATTTCTTTTCAACAAGAAAAATCTTTTTTTAAAGGTAATTTTGAGAATACAAGGTACAACTGTAAAACTGATTTAATTAATTAGTATAATCTATATTTTTTTAACAAATAAACGATAAAATGTTTTAGTTTTATAACTATCAACCGAGTGTACATTAATTAAAGTTTTATGACGGAAAACAATATAGTATTTATCGACACTTTCCTTTATGCAAATTTTGTGAAATTACATAAAATGCAAATTTAAAGGGTCGTCATAGTTGAAAACTTTTATTTAACTTTAATGTATATTATTAAAAGTTACAATTAACTATACTAAAACTAAACAACCATAAAATAAATTTTTAACTTTTTAAAAGCATTTTTTAAAGGGTAATAGTAATTGATTCAACAAATGCGTAACATTTGTTTAATTAGTTTAGCATTACTTTTGTTTTTAATTTAGTTTTGTCCGAATAAACCTTTAAATACAATGTTTTGCTTCTGAAACTTTTTTAATTGATTTATTGGTTTAACCTAAAAATTTGAATTAGATTTCAATATTTTTTGTTATTTTTATCGCGCTTTTTTCTGTAACTATTTTATAAAAATTTAATTTAATTTAAAAATTATCTTATTTAAATTTTTGTATTTTGCACAAGTTGAGACATTTATAGATTTTAAAGAAAAACTTTTTTAGTGAGTAGGTTATAATTTTTGAGCATTACAAAATTGAAATTTTAGATAAGTAATAAAGAAACCGGCTATGAGCTATGAAAGGTCATCTTTCTCGTGCAGTGCACGGGAAAAATTCTTCCCATATCCCATTGTTTCCAACTTTTAAAAGTATCATTCTTCTAGTGATTTTATTTGTAAGCAACAATTTTAACGACTTATTTTATAAGAATACTTTTTAGTTACTTAAGTTAGAATCAATTCTTCCCTAAACATTTTTGTTGAAGTCAATTTTTTTCGTTGTGAAATTAATGTATTCTTATGTTGACATTTGTCAAAATCATTATTTGCGTTAAACATTAAACCGTATTCTTATTATATACGATTACAGTGATTTATAACTGTACAACTATATATTTTTATTGTACTTAAATTATTCCTTTCTTATAAACGTTTTTTGACAGTTTTGGGCACTTGCCAAAGTAAACGTCAAAGTATTTTAAAAATTTTGGAGGTTTAGTAGCTTTTGTTCCAACAATAAAATGTTGTATTCAAACTGTTTTTGTAATACATATAATATTTTAAATAATTTTGATTTAAAATTTGGTTGTTTGGTTACAACGTTAGAGTTGAAAGTATATAGGAAATATTTACTGTTTAGTCAAATAACTGTCAAGCTTTTTCAACCTTTCTTATTGACTCTTTAACGTGGCTTTCAGCTACACTTAAAAAACGCCAAACTCTATGTTGTTTTAAGGCTAAAAGATTTGTTGTACCGTCTACAAAAAACGTCTTTAAGTATGCTTATTATATTCATTAAGATTTTCCAGTTTTAAATATTAAGCAATATTTGAGTTACTGATCTAATCAATGAACCTTTCGCACAGGAGGAAAAACGAGTGCAATTAAACTGCGACGTTTCGTGCTTATAATTAGCACTTCTTCAGAACCTGCACCTTCATTTGGTAAGAAATATATACAAATAATGTATAAATAACTAACAAACATAAAAAAACAAAAGTCAATAAAAGAGCAACAACCTAACCAACTATTAATACTAATTGTAAAATTTTGTTTTTATAATTTGAAAATTGTTAAAAACTAAACAAGTAATGTATTTGGTCAAAGTGGATAAGACTAGCATAGAAAGTATCATAACTAAAAGTTTATTTGTAGAGACGCTAGATTTAAGTTAATTAAGTCGGTTAAGTTAGAACATACTTTAGGAAATACACTAAGTTGTATATTATTTTCTCCCTTAATTGGGCTTGACACAATTTCTTTAAGGTTCTCTTATGAGGAAGAGCATCAAAACAATGTATGTGTCTATATAAGGCGAAGTTTCGTGCAGCAAAGTGCGCGCTTCGTCAGGCTTCTGTTTTATTAAAATTGTAATTATTACATGGAGGTAAATTAACAGTAGTTGTCAATAATTAATACTACAAGAATTGCACTAGTCTAAAAATGTAACTAATAATAAACGCTTACTACAAACTGTCCACTGGCAGGTAGAAAAAACAGCATTTGTTGTTCTTGTCATACCGTTTAGGACTTCTACATTTGAGAAATTAGAAATGCTCTGTATGATAAAAAAATACCGCTCTGTCAAAATACCGTATTACCGCTAAAAACCTACATCGTATGTTGCAATTGATTGAAAAAGTATAATGTTTCTATGAAAAAACGTTTGGCACGTCCAAAGAATTACAAAAAATACTTTGGAAGATACTCAACACTCGATTTAAAGTTTATGATATCCAACCTGCTAAAGAAAGTATTGCAATTAATGTCGGTTTTTAATAATAAGTGAAAGTGTGTGAAAGATTTGGAAGAGTCAATTTATGTGCGAGTACATTTATAATAACGCTTATTACACTCATGATTAAAATATGTAATTTTAGATGATTACTTACATTATTATTTTAAAGTGTTATTGCCCTACTTATGTATTTTGTTTTCAGTAACGGCACTGTAATATTCAATTTTTAAAATTATAATTTAAAGTACAAATCATAAAAATATGTTTTTTGGTTTTAAAAATACAAATTAATTCAAAATTTGTTGAAGTGATTAATTAAATTCTATGTAATCGTTATTGTTAACGTGAGTTATGTTTATATTTTCAATCTCAAAAGTTACTAAAAAATATATAGAATAATTTTGGCTTCCGTGAATATTAAATACCATAAACGCATAATAGTTTTTTGAGAATTCTACAGTTGCTAAACATGCTATATGAACGTAGAGATAAAAGTTTAGAGTCCCAACTTGCTGTATATGATAAAAATATACAAAGTTTATTTTTATTGAAAACTACTGATTAATTTACATTTTTCATTTATTTTGTATCTATAAAAATATTTCAATTATTTAGATACTTTTTATTATTATTATTATATTTTTTAAGATTTAAAAAAATGCATTAATTTTGTTAAATTAAAAATATTATCCTTGCTAATAAGAAAAATTGACAATTACTACAAAAATAACTTTTCTATAAAATAGTATATTACAAATACTAAAAAATTTAGCAAAGTAACTACTGCTACAAAAAACAAATTTCTTTGAATAGCAACTGTAATATACTTTATGTAAAAATCAGAAAAAAATACGTATTAATCTAAACTAAATTAAACATTTCTTGTAAAACTTTGATTAACAAAAACTTTTTTTTAATATAAATTAGTACCGAGATATATGTAATTTGTACTTTAATTTAAATCATATCAATAATTATATATTATATTAATTACGTTTTATGTTTTACTGTTATACATTAGTTCAAAATAAATCATGCAAATGTTTTTTTATAGTATTTATATTTATGTAATCATAAAAAAATCAATCCCATAGCTGAAATATAAAACGCACCTGCAGAATATGAAAAATAAAATTTTGAATCCGTAACATGCTGTACCTATTTTTGCATTATTATTTATTAGAATAAATTAATATGATAACATTTTCTTTAAAATAATCGTAAATATTTTTAAACAATAATTATATTATAAACCATCAAGTAAATCAAACTCAATATTAGTAAGTTTAGATTAAAGCTATAAAAATATCATTTGCGTCATACTCTCGCCTTGTTCATTACGTTTTCATGTAATTTTTTGATTTAAATCTTTGATGTTGCAAATGAAGTAAGACGTATATAAATTTTTAATAAATTTTGATACTTTTCTTAAAACTGTTTTCTAAAATCCAGTTTTCTAAAAGATCATATGTCAATGTTTGTTTTTAGCTTGTAGGTTATCTTTTTTGGTGTTTTTTTACACCACTTTGTATGATTACACAAATACTTTTATTTACTTTTACGGTAATATAAATGTATTTTATCTTTAATTAGTTTATTTAAATAAACGATATTAGTTATAAAACATAGAACAACTGGTATACATATAATTTAGTTGTGCATGCATAATAATTTAGTTAAAATTAATAAAATAAAATATGTGTTAAAATTGTTAGCAAGTTTTTTTATTTATATTTTAAACAATTGATCCTACCTGAGTAATTTTGTAAAAAACTTAGTTAACGTAGTTATTTTTTACTTCATAATCTCTACGATACGAGATAAAACATGTAATGGGTGATCGAGATATTTCGCAAGCCAGGTGACCTGTTTGTTTACTTTTTTAATGGATATTTACTGCGTTGCCTATACTACCGAGTCACGTGGTTTGAAATAATCTCGATCTCACAGTACATAACAACCAGGGTATAATAAAAGAGTGTTATGGATTTATAACGCCATCTCTTTACACGGCGTTATGAGAGGGCGTTATGAATTCATAACGCCCTCTCATTGCGCCTTCTCATTACGTAATCAAAAACGATATTCTTTCTTACACTTTTGTTTAGATTTAAATCCTAATTAGTTATTCTATGTCTTTTTGTGCACTTTTATTTCCAAGATTTAAGCAATTTTTACAAATTTATTATGGGCATTTTTAAACTTCTTGCAGAGACAAATGACAAAATTAAAAATATATTGTATTATCATAAACTAAAAGTAAGGTAAAGTCATTTAAATAGAAATCTTAAATGTTTACTTACGAATTAGGAAATATTAGCAAAAGAAAGGATGTAAAACGCAGGCACAAACCGTGTATATTACATCAAACCTAATTTTAAGGTTTTAATTACGACTGAGCCAAAGGTCGCATTAAAATAAGACATACTTTATAAAAATTATTTAGAGAAAAGCATTAGTCTATTCTATTGCAACACTACCATTCGCAATAAATTTTAACATTAAAAATGTTTTTAACTTTACTATTATTACAATTTTTTGCAATATAGTATAAACTGTAATCTTTAGTATTTAGTTATAATAACTTATAAAAAAAAACTAAAAAATTCTAACAACCACAAAAAGTTAAGAAAACGTTTTTATAGAACTACTTGCGCTTGGATAAAAAATTATAAAGATATTTGTAAACTACAACTAAAAAATGTGTCCATGTAAAATAACATACAAACATTAAAATTTTATAAATGTCGGTGAACTGCTAACAAGTCAACACGGAACGGATTATTGCTGAAACAACAGATAGCGTTATTTTATATCACCGTCGGGTCCTTTATATTATTTCTCTTTTTATACTTTGTTGGTTATTTCTTTGTTTATAAATTTCAATGCAATAATTTCAAAAACTTTTTAGTTTTTTCACAATAAACCAAATCTCTATTTGGTGCCTATTGCTACTTATTTTTAATAAACTTGTTTTATATTAGTTTATTTAAATAATTTAATTAAAATAATTTATGTGTTTAGTGTTTAATTCAACTATAAATTAAATAGACAAAACCTTTATTAACAATATAAAATTTTTATTTGTTTTTCGTTCAAAGTTTGATATTATCACATAAAAATTTATGATTTTACTAAACATGATTATGTAATTAATTTTGTTTTGATAAATGCCATGTTAGCAAATCTAACAAATACATAAAGAAACCAAAAAATTGTAATATACCGCAAAGTAAATAAAAACATAAATATTTATTGTTAAATTACGTTTGATTAACATATAAAACAAGTTATTAAATTACGTGGATTCAAACTACGTCTTGCATAAAATTTGCATTGATGTTAAATGGTGACAGTAAAAATAAACATTTTTAATTTTTGAGATATATCAAATTTTGTTTTATTTAAAAATAATAAGAATTGTTAATTATATTTTTATGATTTACAAGTTTTACATTTTACAATATATTCCCAGATAACATACAAATGTCCGGTAGACGTCTGCTTTATCTTTATAAAAGATCCAAACGTCTATGGACTTTCAGAAGGCGTCTAGAAAAAGATTTATAATCAACGTTTTATATACCTATATTTAACAACAAATGTATAACTTTATTTCATTTAAATTTATATATATGGTTTATTTAAAGTGGTGTTAATGTTAGATGACTTTACATGGGTAAGAACTGTTGTCCAAATTTTTGGCAATCTGACGCTATCGTTGCGTTTGTTTATGCTAGACGGTCGTTTTTCAATTTCAATTGCTTCTCTAGCTATTCGTGACCAAAAGTGTTCAACACTTGCAAGAATTTTGGTGTTGTCAAAATCAATAACATGGCCCGTTTCATTCACATGTTGAGCTAGAGAAGATGAAAGAAGTTTGTGTCTAACAGCAACTTTATGTTCATCTATTCTCGCAGCAATTCTTCTATTTGTTTGACCGACATACGTTCCATTACACATCTTCAGTTAAGCAACACAATTCATCCACTGATTTGGAACACACTTCAAACATTAATCATATTTAGAACAGAGACAGACAGAGAATTAATTACAACAAAGCAGAAAAGCAAGTTCGAAAGACTTTTATCTAAACAACGGCCTCTTCGTTGTGTTGAAAATTCACTAGAAAGTAAAATAGTTTATAATTTATCAAATTTAATAATTAACAAAGAAACTGAATCTGTTTTATCAAAAGGTTTCAACTTTGCTGTAACTCCGACACGTATTCCAATTGAGAAAATTATATGTAATATAGAAACAGCTATTAAGGAATTACCAGAAAATGATGCAGAAATTGTTCGACAAGATGTTACTCATATATTAAGAAAAAACAAATTACCACCTAATAACTTGACTAACAAAGAACATATAGCTCTTAAAAATTTAAAAACAACAACGACATTCTTGTTTTACCAGCTGATAAAGGCAACGCTACAGTCATATTAAATAAAGAAGATTATCATTCAAAAATAATGACACTTCTAAACGATACAGCTTACACTCCAATAGTTAGAGATCCGACAACGTATCTAGAAAAAACAACAAAAACCAAAATACAAGCTACACCTTTAGATAAAGACACTCAATTAGCAATCATACCTAGAGAAAAATCTTCAAAATGTCCTAAATTTTATGGTTTACCAAAAATCCATAAAGAAGGTGTACCATTACGGCCTATTGTAAGTTCTATTGGTTCTCCACTACAAGCTCTTGCAAGATATTTAGCAAAATTTTTCCAACCTTACGCCGAACAAGCAGCATCTTATGTACGTAATTCACAACATTTTTTAGATATTCTAAAACAACAATTAATAGAAGTAGATGACATATTAGTTAGTTTTGATGTAGTATCATTGTTTACAAGTATACCAGTAGAAGAAGCTCTTACAATTATTAAAAATAAATATAACCCTCCAAAACATATAACTGATTTAACTACACATTGCTTGAATAATACTTATTTTATCTACAACGGTATACGGTATAAACAAGTTAAAGGAGCACCTATGGGCTCACCTCTTTCGCCAGTTATAGCAAACATTTTCATGGATGAATTGGAAAACAGGGCTTTAAATTCAACACTATTAAAACCAAAATTATGGCTACGTTACGTAGACGATACATTTGTTATATGGCCTCATGGTAAAGATCATCTCAATAAATTTTTAGAACATCTTAATATCCAACATAAATCAATTAACTTTACTATGGAAATTGAAGAAAATAGGCAGATAACTTTTTTAGACGTTCTTATAAAAAGAAAAGAAAACAACCAGATAAGCCATACGGTATACAGAAAAAGCACAAATACTAATCGATACCTTAATGCAAATTCACATCACCATCCATCTCAACTAACATCGGTTGTGAATACTTTAATAACACGTTCTAAACGTTTAACAGATGCAGAACATTATGATTTAGAAATGAACTATCTAAAGAAAATCTTAATGTGTAATGGATACTCACACAATACAATTATAAAAGCAATTGTAAAACAATCAGGTAAAACAAGCACATCAACGCAAGAAGATAATATGACAACAAAAGCTTACCTACCTTACATCAAAAATGTCACAGACAAGATTTGTAAAATACTGTATCGTTACAATATAAAAACAGTTTTTACGACACATAGAAAAGTTAGTTCATTTTTACAGTCTCCAAAAGAACATATTCCTCTTGAATGCCAAGGAGTGTATGAAGTTCCATGCGGCATGTGTAATGGAACGTATGTCGGTCAAACAAATAGAAGAATTGCTGCGAGAATAGATGAACATAAAGTTGCTGTTAGACACAAACTTCTTTCATCTTCTCTAGCTCAACATGTGAATGAAACGGGCCATGTTATTGATTTTGACAACACCAAAATTCTTGCAAGTGTTGAACACTTTTGGTCACGAATAGCTAGAGAAGCAATTGAAATTGAAAAACGACCGTCTAGCATAAACAAACGCAACGATAGCGTCAGATTGCCAAAAATTTGGACAACAGTTCTTACCCATGTAAAGTCATCTAACATTAACACCACTTTAAATAAACCAACAACAAGCAATGCTATTCAAAATCAAGTACGTCATCGACCCTTGACAAGAAGTCAAACTAAAATTGACAATGACAAGTTTGTTTAATTTTTAATTTTTAGTTCATGTTAATGTATTAATAATAAGTTTAGTTTAACTTGAAAATGACAAGTGTGATCTTGTCGAAACGTTGTTTTAACAATAAAAACATAAAACGAGAAGAAATCCGAAAATCATTTCAAAATAATATATATATATATATATATATATATTTATTTTTCAAATTGTTAGAACTTACTTATGATTCCTAGAATGTGATATACGTAAAATTAACCGGAGCGTAATGAGAAAGCGTTATGGTTTCTTTCCGCCCTCTAATTACTCGCTAAAAAACGTTTTTTTAGATTTAGATGATATGTAACATGTCAAAAAAACCAGAAACATTTTTGAAGGTAGTTCATCTTATGTTGCTTGGTAGTCAGAAAAAAAAATCAACGAGCAAAGTCAAATAAAACATAGATGAGCGCCAATAAATTTATTAATATAAAAAATTGCCAAAACTTAAAGGTAAATTGAATTAAAAGAAACAAAATTACTTACAAACATCAACACAACAAAATAAATAAAAATAAACTAAACAATTAAAACTAAACACAAATATACAACAATAAATAAACACAAAAAAATGGTTAAAAATTGATTAGTAACATAATTAATCTATTCAAACGTAACAATACGTACTCACAAAAAATTTAATTTTAGGAAAGTTTAAATGGTTTCACTTTTTTTGCGATTCATAAAGAGCTTACACGGAGATTACAAGATTTTTAAAGGATTAGCTAAAATGTTTATGAAATACAAAACTTGTTTCACTCACAAGAAGACTTGGTCCTCTTTAAAACAATATGTTTAACATTTATTTAGGAAGATAATCTGGATCAAAAGAAGAATAAATAAACTTTGAATATCTTAAAAAAATATTTAAAAATTAACACAGTATTCTAATCAAAAAAAAAAAGCAAAAGTTTAGAAGACAAGGAAATTAACTTTAGTGAGTTTTAAAAAAACCGCCGTTGTTGAAAATAAATTCAGTGGTTTTACGTTCGGCTTGTAAAGTTACTGCAAACAGTGGTTATTAAAATCTACAACTATACTGATATAGTGATAGAGAGCAACCCACGTAAAGTAAGATAACAACCTAAAAAACGCAATAGAATCAAAACAGGTAATATAAATGGAATTAAACCAAAATAATGTATTTGAAACCAGAAACCGACATACAAGTAGGAAAAACTTAAACTGAAAAAGTAAAGAAATATATATCTGTTAATTTTTATTTTAAAAAATAATGAAACTAAAAATTAGACAACGAAGGTAATGGTTTAGAAAGCATTAAACGAAAAATGGAGAAAATAGAGAAAGTACTTACAACGATCAACAAAAAACGAAATAAATTAATTGATCTAGACAAAAAATAGAAAACATGAACGGAAGGTTAGATAAAATAAACAATGACATGAATTAAAAAATAAAACAAGAAGAAATTCAGATGAAAAATAAGAAATTCAATATAGTAATAAATTCACAAAACATACAAAACGAAAAAAGATAGACAAAAATACGAAGGAAGAAAATCATAACACAAAGAGTGGAAGATAAAAACAACAAATCAGAACTAGAAGTTAAAGAAAAATTAACGGTAATCCTTAGAGACATGGAAGTTAAAATAGAAATAAAAAAAACAAATTATAAGATTAGGAAGGCAGGAATAGGGAAACATAAGAAACAAGTAAATAATGATAAAACTTTTAACATGGGACAAAAAGTAGGAAATAATAGAAGCCACAAAGTACCTAAAAGAAAATAAAATGTGGATAAAGTAAGTATACCCAAAACAAATACAGGAAGAAAGAAAAAGAACATAAAACATATAAAAAAAGCAAGAAGCATAAGATACAATGCAAAAATACAATATAACAAATGAATACATTACTATAAACATGGAATATAAAATGACTAAGAAGAACACGAATTAGCACAAGAAATGGAAAAATTCAAAATGCAGTTGATATGAATAAGTGAGACATAGAAAAGAGGAAATGGTAAACTTAGAAAAAGTAATACATAATACAGTATATATTACTTTAGAGTAGAGATTGGACAAAAAGTAAAAAGAGAACTAAAAATAATAGTAACAGTGGGGTAGAGAATAACTGAATTTAGTGCGATATCGTTGAGAATAATGTACAATAATCTAGAAATGGGAGAAAATTGATACATAATACAACAGTACGCAGAGCAAAAATAGAAGCACATCATAGACTAGTAACAGCAAAACTGCAATAAAAGAAGATGGAGCAGATAGAAAAAAAAATTATACTAGAAAAGCAATAAAAAGACTAAAATATGCAGATCTGAAGAAGAAGTACCAAGAAAGAACAGATAGTAAATTAAAAAAATTAAAGAGAAATAAATGTAGACAGAAAATAAAAGATTGATGGAATCATTTTAAAGTTAAAATACTACAAGTAGCAGAAGATACATGCAAAAAATCAAAAGTCAACAAAATAACAAGTTGATGCGATGCAAGTATACAGAAAGAAATTCAGAGAAAGAAAAAAGTATGGAAATAATATAACAACACAAAATCGGAACAAGACAGAATAGAATACAATAGATGTAGAAAGACGGTTAAAGAATCAGTAAAAGAAAAAAAGAGTTGAAAGACTGTAGAGATAAAATGAAGCAAAATTACAAAGTAAACAAAAGAAGTTTGTGGAGTAAAATAAAAGCCTTAAAAAGCAAGAAAAGAAGAACTCAAAATACATCATAAAATTATAAAAGTAATAAAAAGTACATATAACAAAGTACAAAGAAAAGTACAAATCGGGGGAAAAAGATCAAAAGATTTTGATATAAATAGAGAAATTACCAAAGAATAGCTTTAGCTCAACGCTATTTATATTAAAAATAGACAAAATAATTAAAAACACTAAGAACTCGGTAACGATAGAATACACAAATATACTACCAGTGAAAATGGAAGAACTGTTATACGCCGATGACATAATATTAGTGGCGGATACATAGGATAAATTACGGTCCTTACTAAACATTTGGGTAGAAGAAATAGAAAAGATTAGTATGAACATTAACACTAATAGATGTAAATACATAGAAATTGGTAAACAGAAAAAAAAAATAAGAAATAGGGCCGATAGTGTGCAACAGAAAATAGATAAGAATGGTGTCATGCAAGTATCTAACAGTAATGTTTACAACGTTGGAAAAATAGACCTTAAAATAACAAACAGATCAAAAAAAGTTACAAAAATATACTACAGGCTAAACAACACAATATTCGGTAAGGGAGAAATAGAACATAAGACAGAGATTCAAGTATACAACTTGATCTGCAACAAATAAGAAACATAAAATTATCATAAAAATAATTAAAAAGAATTGCGAAAAAAACAAAAATAGACTGTAATATGAAAATACTAAATTGGTATGGACACATAATTAGAACAAAGCAGACCAAACTGGTAAGAAGAGTTTTGAAAGCAAAAAGACATGGGAAAAGAAAAAAGAAAAGTCCGCAAAATTTATAGATAGGACAGATAGAAGAGATAGGAAGATAGAGCACTACAGCAAATGAAAAAAACGGCCGCAGACCGAAATAAGTAGAAGAAATAAATTAATTAAGATTAAGGAATACCACCTTTGACGCTCCGAAGTGGCATAACAGGATAGTTTAGACAACCTTTATTAAGGATTGAATCTACCTCCCCACTCTTTTTACTTTAGTAGTAGTAGTATTTTTTTTATTACAATTAATCGCCCTCATAAAGTCAATCTGGGTACGCATTTGACAAGATAGAATTTACGTTGTATTGTAGTTAATTAGCTTTTCATTATACTTATTTTTTTATCAAATTACTATAGGTTTCTATTTTTACTATTTATAATATTTAATGTACGTCTAATTTACAGCGTCATACCTGTGGTGCGCGTAAAATAAAATGTTTAATACAGCGCTTTGCTTTTTGTTTTGACAAATGAACAATATTTGTACGTACATAATGTGTTTATTGTAAGTTGTAAGGTAGTATGGGTTATAATAATATATATATACTTAAATTTCTACATTTTGTCATTAAATGTAAACACAATTTCTATATAAAAAACATTGTAATGACATAATATAAAGATTATTATTAAAAACAACATAAAAACTAAAGTTTTATGAAAGAAAAAAAATACTTGTAAGTAGTATTAAGAAAAAACATTTCTTTTGTGGTAAGGTCGATAATGCATTAACATCAAATTAGCGAAAGGTAAGAAAGTTATCCCACATTGCATTAATAAATTATAAATCATTTTATTACTGAAGAATAAGCATTAACAACATTATAAGTCGTTTAATCAAACATATTATTAATAGCATTTAACAATGTTGCTATTATATTTTTTCTACATTGACTTAAAAAAATGTAATATCTGTGTTTTACAAATGTTTACAAAAACGTCTTTCAGACATAACAGAAACATTTTTATTTTTATATAAATGTTGAGAAAGCCTATTTTATTATTAATTAATTTTACTAATAAAAATTTACAACAATTTATGCGTTTTATTGATTAAACCCTGTATGTGTACAACTTAATTTTAGAATTAAGAAACATTTCGCTAGCTGTGAATATAACAAATCCGATAATCCGATAAAACCTTTTGTGCATCAACGTTAATTGAATTTTTATGTACACTATGACATAAATAAATAATTTGTTTTAGATGCTTGCCATTAATTACTTCTTTTAATGGAATCTAAGAATGACTTTGACCTAATTATAGTTATATAATTTATGATAAATTTGGGATACACTAACTCCGGTAATAAGCAATGCAACTATTAATTTCATAAATCATTGCAATATATCTTTACTTCAATAGTTTGAATTAGTATCTCAGGGTGGTTAACGCCAACAATGTTCTCGGCTTCAAACAATACAAAATCGATTTCTCTGAGGAAATGCTTTATCAGAAAATTAAAAACAAAAATGGTTGTATTGTATTTATAAAGTTCAATAAAAGTTTTTTTAATAGCATTGTGGATTTTTGTAAGTTTAACAGTGCTCACATTTTTTTAACTTATGTTCAGATAGCAATTTTTAATACGCATTTTTTTTTGTTATAACACGATATGTATTATTAAAAAATAGATTTAATAAAAGTCATGAAACGATTAAATAGGTTTTTCATTGTCAGTCAGTTTATACAACTGTTATTGTAATTAAAGTTTAAAAATATATTAACAATAAATATTTTAATAAATTTATAACTATAAAGTTTTTTATATAAGATATTTATTAATATTAATCCAAAAAATTTTAAAACAAACCAAATTTTTAAATTTAAATTATTTTATAAACACATCATTTAACTAAACTAACAATCTCATAAAACTTTTATTACAGTAATTATTTTTGTATATATTAGATAAAGTATACATGTCTTAAATCGAATTTTAATAGTGCTTAATTGGTTTTGTTTTTCATTGTTAAAAGTTAGCCCTAAAATTTTTTATTGGCACAAGATAGCACTACATTGGTATGTATAATTAAACTGCAATTAAAGCTATTGTAATAATAAAAAAAAAAATTTTTAAGTAATATTTTATACATAAGCTCACAACGTTAAAAATTTAAAATTATTAGACAAATACATTAACAAAAATCTAAATAAAATTACGTCTAGACTGTAGAGACTCAATGCAGTCGACAAAATAATTTTTGATTAAAGCGACAGAAAAGTTAGGTTAAGGAAGAGTTAGGCATCTTTGTTAATAATCAACTTTACAGACAAATTTATAAATGATAGCGCAATAAAATAATATAAAAATGAATAAAAAATTTACTCAAAAGTGCAAAATATATCATACAAAACAAGTCGCATTGTAAAATCATTTTATTAATTTAAAAAAATCAGTTAAATATGTCAAATTTAGCAATAAGTTAATGTTTTACTTAGATTGTGCATGTGTAGTTAAGATGAAACTTAGAAATAATTATTAATATTGATGTATGTATCAGACATACGGTCACATAATTAAGAACAATCTGTGAAGTTTAAACCAAATTTAATAAAAACTAAGAAAAATTAATAAAAACAAATTAGTTTAGTAGGTGTTTCCTTTAAAGAATTTGTTCATAAAGCACAAAAAATGTGTAAACGGTCTAAAAAATATAATTTAGAACAACAAATTTGAATTAAAACATCTTTTGTTTATTAATTAAAACGTTTCTAATGTTTTAGCATTTAGTATTTAGTAGAATGCCATTTCTTTTTGATTACTGCATTCAACATATGAAGCATTAATTTTATTAAATTTCGTATAAAATTTAACAGAATCAATTAACAAATTGACGCCGTTTCTTGATACAGTTGAGTCTCATTAGTATTTTTTTACAGGAAAGCTTTTGTTTTAAATGCCAATACAAAACATTTTTGTCAAACGATTTTTTGGTGTCACAAGCTGTGTGTTTTGGATCGTTTTTTTTTTAATTTATGTCGATCCATAATGCTATCACAGATAAATAAGGTATACAGATAGCCAACGTATATGAAGGTTTTGGCAGTTAGTACGGATACAAAAATGTTAGTTAACTATAATATTTGTAATGTACGAAAAATTAACAGCAGATGGCAAAGTAAGAAAAATTGTTTTGAGTAACAGATAAAATAATCATCACTTTGAAATAAATTGTCTTTTCTTTGACGGATGGTATATTTGTAGTAGTGACGTAATAATAATCGAAGAAATTATCTTAAAACTTTTACGGGCTTGTGACTAATAATGTTTATGTACGGTAACTTTAATGTCGGTTACATATCAGCTGAATTGTCGACTCAGAACAACAGAAATTTGAAACTGTTAAATTTTGCTGACTACTAATAATCAAGTTTACGAAGAAATACAATGATTGAATAATTTATATATTTTATTCATTCTTTTACTGATAATTAAGCTGTAATGTAGGCAACGTATACATATAAAAAATATTTTATTAAAATAAAAACCAATATAGTAGATATAATGAAATAAATTAAACAGCAATAAAGGAATTAAACTATAAATAAATACAGTGCACGCCGCTTAATAGAATCACACTTGGAGGTTTAGGCAACAATAACCAAATAATTTTTTTCATACATGAATACATACAGCGTGTATCAGATTAATTTAAAAGGGGAAATTATAGCATCAATACCAGCAAAAAATAATGTTCTAATGCAATATTTCAAATATTTAAATTTGGAGCCAAATACATCAAAAATTACGGACATCTTACAGTTATTACTGCCCTAAGTTTATTGACACTGAAATAAAAAAAAAGAAAAACAATGTTATAATGATGTTATAATTGGAGGTGAGTGATACAGTATTTTGTGTATCGAATATTGATACCACTACTCAGACCTAGTTATGATGTTTAATTTAGTTAGAACTATACATTTTTTCTCAGTAATTTACTGACACCAAAAACAAATACAAAATAATGTTATCACAACGTTTTTATTCTAAGAACTGCACGAGTACACTAAAAACAACCAGAAGATAACGATAAATGAGGTGACGTTACGTAGGTCAGTTAAAATATGCACTTGAATAAATTAATAAATGCACTGCAAACATAAAGCTATACATGCAGAACAGTATTCAATTATTTTAAGTTTTAATTGAGCAGTAGGATTCAGCTGACTTTTTTTGTTGTACTTAGAATGTGCAATCGATGCAAAATACGGAAAATACATTGTTATCCGATTCTTAAAACTTACTTCATTTAAGTGGAGGGTACGTTAAAGACGATATTTTTAATGCAGATGACACAAATCTTTTTTTTAATGTTTATTGTTTACCAAAAAAATAATTGGCATGCACACCACTAGTATAAGTTTACTGGACGCCATTAGAGATCTCAGCAAAATATGAAATATCAATGTAAAACAGCAAACCATTATAATATATTTTCAAAAAGCAGACATTGTTAAACATGATTTTCAAGAAAGAAGAATCAAATTTTATTGGGATGAAGATGATTTTCTTCCACTATCTTACTCAGTTAAAATTATTTTAAGCTTTATATGCAACTTTAGCAGATATCAACGATATGGCATTTAAAGATTTTGTAAACGTGTACAAGAATTTGTGTATAATGCAAAAGCAGACAGAAAAAATTTTGAAGAGCGTCGTTAAAAATATGTTAGTATAATTAGCCCTGCCTTTTTTGATAAACTAAAAAATATTATTGTTATTGTTATAGTTACAAAATCTCTACAATTCATTTTTTGGCTATTCTTTGGGTAGCTCTATTACAGCGCTAATCTCACAAGTGTGTTGCCGCCAAACTAATTTCATTTGGCCACCAGAAAAGTACCGTCCAATTTAATGCATGCGGTTGGCTATCTGTATACCTTATTTATCTGTGATGCTATGTATGTAATGTATTGGACCAACACTACACTACGACATTGCACCCCAAACAATTATTTTACCGCCCCCATGATTAACTACTGTTTTGTATATTGTAGATTAGTTTCTTACAATACTGGTCGTCTCACCTCAGCTTCTGTCTAATGCCAATCTTTTTTTAGCAAATCCAAGTCTGAGTTAAAGATTGCTGTGAGTAAGAAACGGTTTCTTCATGGCAACTCTTCTGTGCAAGCGAACTTCACGAAAGCTTCTTGGTTGGCATAAACAGAGTTGCCAACGTTTTTGACTGATATAAATGGAAACCTTTTGAATTTGCAAAGTAATCTCAAATCCTCTTTTTTTATTGTTTTTTGCGCTGTAGAAATATTTTTTAAAAACAAAAATAAGATTATGTTTGTATGTCACTAATTTAATTTACTAAAATCGCCCTCAGATATCATGTTGCTTAGGAAAAGTTGAAGTCATGTTTGTAAATTATACGACTTTCAGATTTAGTTTTTAGAAAAACACAATATCAACCGAGGGGTAGACCACTGGTGAAGTTTAGTGTACATCCGTGATGAAGTACATAAAGTCTTTATATGAAGTAGGTGAAGTACTAATGAAGTACATGAATTAGCAGTGAAATACATGAAGTACAAGTGAAGTACGTGAAATATAAGTGAAGTACGTGAAGTATAAGTGAAGTATACGAAGTATAAGTGATGTATACGAGATATAAGTGAAGTCTATGAAGTATAAGTGAAATACGTGTAATATATGCGAAACACATAATTGTATGAACATATTTTATCAATTGATCTTTAGGGAAAAG
Source organism: Aquatica leii (assembly GCA_035610365.1). NCBI lineage: Eukaryota > Metazoa > Arthropoda > Insecta > Coleoptera > Lampyridae > Aquatica > Aquatica leii. Next base: position 58,596,120 of record CM069432.1, read on the forward strand.
ATGCAAAATACATTTAAACGAAATATAATAAATCTTAGTACTACATTCTCAAAAAAAAAACTGAGCATATTCATTTTAATGTTTAATTATGAATTTTGATCGAGGGGTTAACCACATACAGAAGTTGTGTACACATTTGCGAGTTTCTCTCACATTTGTAACATTTGCGAAAAAATTGCGACATTTGCGAGAGAATTGTGACATTTATGAAAAAATTGCGACAATTGCGAGAAAATTGCGACATTTGTAAGAAAATTGCAATATTTGCCAGAAAATTGAGACATTTGCGAGAAAATTGCGGTATTTCTTTGTTTTTTTAAACCAACATACTTTTTTGAATCCGATCATAGCACACAACTGACATTCCAACTGTTATTAGTTTGCTTCAGTCACGTTCGTTTTAAAACTTAAACTATATTTCGTAATCTGCTAGTTCCATATCTGCATCTGTTATCTCAGTCTCTGATAGGCAATTCTCTGTGTTATGTTTTTCTAGTGAATTTTTCAAATTATCTAATTTATTTAGCATGATGTCTTCTAAATCAAGTAGGTTACAAGAAACTATTTCACAATCATTTTCATCTACCAACACCGGATGTAGAATATCAACAACGTAAATATGTTTTTTTTATATTTAATACTTAATGCTAAAGCATTTTTTTGCCTCATCAAGAGCTTCTAGACAAATACTTTCTATTTTTGTGTCGTCAAAAAATTCACTGTTGTTAATTGTATCACTCACAGTGCCGAGTTTATTAGAAACTTGCTCTCTTGGTATAGCAAATCTTTCTGACAAATCATTGGTAATTTGGTTGATTGTTTCAATCTTTGAAATCCTATTTAAAATTTCTAATATACTGAAATTCACAATAGTAGAAAATGTTGAAGTGAGTGCACGTGTGGCTCACATGGTTGTGAACTAAAGAACCATGTAGCAAAATGTACTCCATTTTTTAAGTTTTCGTTATCTCGAAGTTTTCTAATTAATTTTACTAAAGCGTGTGCATATTCTATTCAAAGATAGGCATTGAGTGTAATAAAGTTGTCAGTAACGGAAAGGTTTTTCTCAGATTTTAATGAACCTCGCCACAATCTTAAAAAAAGCTGCATACCATATGTAATGCAATCTTTGTGCAAGAGAAATATCTTTACATAAGCAATAGTGTAATACATATCGTATTATTGTTAGGTATATTACAGTTGCCTTACTTTCCTGCAACAATTCGCCCAAAAGGAGAGATATCTGATCTGATGAAATTCTTTCAACTGTCCGGAAGTTCATTTTCTCTTCTGCTTCAGTGTCAGATAAAGTCAATCTATGCTTATCTTCGGAAATGTTCAATATTAAATGTTTAAGCGTTTAGAACAACAAAATCTCCCATTTGTATACAAATATTTATCTTGTTGTGAATTAGACTCCGTCCTATTGTTGTGATTGAGGGTAAACCGTTTTTCATATCTGCGTACAAAGTTTCGTATAATAATCTACCTCCAACAAGAAATAAGTAAGTAGAGAATAACTTCAGTCTATGATCATACTTGTTCCCTTTACTTGATTTTTTATTACTATTTGAAATTGTTGTCTCTAGAAGGCATTGTAAAAAATTAGAAACATCATCTGTATTTCCAAGTTGCAAACCACTATTTATCTTATTTTGAGAACAGACGTTATTCCTTAAACTTATTTCTTTAGCTCCTTTATATAGCATAGCACGGAGTTCATTATTCTCTAGGAGTAGTTTTTTTTACTTCGTCCACTTGATGGCAAAAATTTGTAATTAAAGGTTGTTCATATCCATTTTTTATTAACCGTTCTCTAACTCTTCTAGCGCGTGATCTTCTAGAATATTTTTGCGAACTCCATTTATCATTTTTTATTTTTATTGTGGAGGACTCGCCAGAAACAGAATTGTAACTCGAAAAATCCTGATGAGTTACTTTCCTGCTCGACTCATCTTCAGATAAGTCCTCGGAGAACTCTGAATTAATTAATCGAATCCTTTTTTGTGATACTTCTTCTATTTCATTCAATTTCCTATTGTATTGTTCGAATGTAGCGAAAACGTCAAACATATTACGAAAACAATAAGTAAGTGTAAGATTTTATGACATGGCGTATTACTTAAATGTAGTTATTTAAATATTTTATTCTAAGAATATACTCAAATATTACAATTTCTTTTGTGTAGGTATCATACATTTCCGAAAAAAATGTGACATTTGCAAAAAAATTGCGATACTTGTAAAAAAATTTTGACATTTGCTAGAAAATTTCGACTTTTGCGAGAAAATTGGAACATTGCGAGAAAATTGCGACATTTGCGAGAAAATTGCGACATTTTCGAGAAATTTTTGACATTTGCTACAAAATTGTGAATTTGTGCGGAAATTGCCACATTTGCGTTGACATTTACAGTGACTTGTACACCACATTTGCGTAGTGGTCAACCCCTCGATTTTCATAATAACGAATCACATATTTCTTGAAAAAAATTTAATATCTGCCGGTCAGTGCGGCTTTTCACGAAACGAGAGGATTTTACCAAAGCTTAAAAAACAGGTTGACTCAATCCTTACAGTTTTTTAATTTCTCTAAATGCAAGATGAACGAAATAAATAACTACTAAATCTGCAAATTTAAAATGTTTTGTAAAGACGTATATAGGTTTGCCTACTAAGAAATATTAATGCTTTTAACAAAAAACAAAATATCTAGCATGAGAAATGCAGTCATTGCACTTGTTATTGGGGTACAATGAGTAATTAGGTCTTGATTTTAAATAAAGTTTATAAACAAATGCCGACTCTGAGACACTTGTTATCGCTTGTTATGATTAGATAAATAAAAAATTCGGATTCATTCCCATGATTCTTTTTTCTTTTATGCTACGTAATTCAAACTGATTTTACTTTCGGTTACCATTTAAAAACTTTGACCTTGATTTTCCGGAAATCTGCACGATATAATTATTCATTATGATTCTCATGAAAAAAATTTACAAGAACCATATTCAAGATTTTTCGAAACTTTTGTAATTTAAAAGTTATAAAAATTTAAAAACTGGCCGCGAGGAATAACTTATCTGCTTTCGTTTTAAACAGTCAAATTGCATTGGTTAGGAACAAAACAAATGATTACAAATAATTGTTGTTTTGTTTAGTTTGTAATAGTTTCTCTGTAATAATGGACGGTTTTAGTAGAATTGAATATGCTGATATGCATTTAGTATTTAGAAAAACTGAAAATATTGTAGAAGGGCGCAGAAAATTTACAGGAAAATATTTTCAGATAGGTGTCCTAACCCCCCAGTAAATTTTTATCAGTGCATAACCGTTTAGTTGAAATTGGCGGTATTGAACCACATCGTGAAGGCAACAATACCATAAGAACACCAGTCTTTGAGAAAGAAATTTTAGATCGTGTAGATGATATTCCATTTATTAGCACTAGATGATTAAGAAGAATCATGAGTTGCGGTCATATGACCGTTTGGAGAGTTTTGCACGAGCAACTATTACACCCGTACCATCTGCAAAAGTAGAAGAATTATTATCCGATGATTATCCACCTAGAGTGAACTACTACTACCTTTGGTTAATTAGGCGACTTTGTGTCTAGCTAGTTTTACACAGAACGATACTTTTCACTATCGAAGTGACGTTCATAAGAGAAGGTATTTTTAATAAAGAATTTATTTTAATAGACCCAATATGTCTAATAGGTAGTGAACAATTCACTATTAATAAAAATTACCCCAACAACATAAACAAGGCTTAAATAAAATTATGAAGCGAGCTATGTAGATGTGTTTTGAAATCTGTATTTTTAAAAAGCAATAAAAGTAACAATATTCTAATTTTATTTTTTTTTAAATTTGATTGTGTTGAAGTTTGATTGTTTATTTATTTATTTTATGACAATACTAATAACATTTTGACAATTTACGTGTATTTATTAAATTTCTTAAAACTTCATAGATGAAATATTATGAATTATTGAAGAAGTACCTGAAGTACTATGAATTATTAGTGAAGTACAGGAAGTACTATGAATTATAAGTGAAGAATATGAAGTACTATGAATTATTGGTGAAGTACATGCAGTACCATGAATTATTAAGTGAAGTACACGAAGTACTATGAATTATTAGTGAAGTAGATGAAGTATGAAGTATGGTGTACATGATTCCTTCCTGCGGTTAACCCCTCGATATCAACATTATTAATTTTTATGGAGCTGTCAGTTTAAAACACTAACAACTTATTAGACAAATATGTATAGTGACAGATGAGTGTTATAAAAACTGCCATTAAAGTGAAAATAAAAAAACTTTCATTCATTTGAAGATTGTGTTAAGGTAAATTGTATTTTTGACAATTGTAATTGTTAAGTTAATTGAATTTATACTGCCTCACGAAGAACTTAGATCAAGTTCAAAAGCTTGCATGTAAATTGTATCAAATAAACACACGATTTACCTTAAATAAATCTTTAATTCCAAAAGTCTTTAATGAAATAGATGACAGATGTTAGTTTGACATAAAGTAAAATCATTACTGTAATAACATATTATTATTATTAATCAGGATGTGCGGCATTTGACATGGTAAAAATTAGACCTCGTGGTAAATAATGTTTTGTTGTAGATTTTAAGCAACTTTTTATTGATGATCATGAAAAACAATTCTACTACAAAATATAGTACTTACATAACTAATACAATAAGCATATGTTCAGTTCTAAAACGTTAGTATTAAAAATTTTAATTAATTAAGACAGAAATGAGTGCAAAAATCAAGGGACCATGCTAAAACAACAAATAAATTTGACATTTGTCATACTAAGTTCGTTTTTGTAAAAAAATGGCTCTATTTACTCTACAAAAAAAGAACAACATTTGTAATGACGTACATTAAAAGTATGTCCTGTCAAAAAAATGTAAACAACTTTGCAGCCGTACATCCTGATCGCCCTATTCCTTCCAAAACTCATTTCCGCAATACAGGTTGTGTTAATGATAATCATAAAAAACAAGTGAGAACGGCTACAGTTAATACCGAAGAAATGAAATTGAATGTATGTTTGGCAGTTGAACATGAGCGTCACTGCACTTTAATTATGCTTGCTGATAGATTTCAAACATGGAGAAGAACCTGTTTTAAAGCTTTGAAAGAGAAAAATTATAAATCCTACAAAGTAAAAATGTTTCATGTTCATCGAACATGTCTTTAGTATATAAGTTCCAGTAGTTTCTAAGTTAGTTAGTATTCACCTGATGACGATTGCAGATACCACAGCAATCAAAACGTTGTGTATATTTGTTTCAAAATAATAAACAATGAAAGTTCAGTTTGAATGTGTACTGTGAGCAATTCCTTGTTAGAGCCGTTTCTCATTAAAGGATGCCTTAATCAAAATAATTATTTAGAATTACTTTAAATGCAAGGCGGACTACGTTTAGATGATTTAAGAATCAATACACCAATTATTTTTTAGTAACACGGAGTATTAGCGTCCAATTTTGCCATAATAATTGTTTTTTTAGTGTAGATTGCGTTTATGCACGGTATAAAAAACTATTCTGTTTTTAATATGAAGGGTATTCATTTTTTCTTATATTTAAAAATATTTTTGTTTTATAAATGCAATATTTTTATTTTGCTGCATGCAAAGTTTAATAAACTTCCTTATTATCTCATTTATCTATAAGTTAAATTAAATACAAAAGAATGTACAGTGGTTCAAAGTTATTCTTTCTATTGGAATGTTTAATACCATTATAGGTACATTAATATCCAAACTACAGTTCTCTGGAAAGAAGTTGAAACTTAGACAATAAAAAAGTAGATATTGACACATTGTGCAGTTGACGCTTTGCAGGGAAAGTTAGCGTATAATTTTTATATTATTAAGTGTTTATAGTTTATAGTTTATCGTTGTTTATTATTCTCTGTTTATTTACTTAATATTAAGTTTGAGAATAAATTTTACCGATGAAAAATTAATAAGAATGGTGTACATCTGTACATTGCCAATAGAAACTGGCTACTGGGGTTCATAATTTACAGGCAAAAACATCCTTTAGACATCTAAGACCATAGGCGTTTGAAAACGTAAGAACACGCTTAAGACTAGTTTGTAGTTTTAAACAAACGGCAAAATCTTATAAAAACCGTCATATAACAAATGTAGATTTCTCCAAGTCTTGTAAGCGATTGAAGAAAATCCGTAGATAAGTACAAGACAAATTGACTGTATTCAGGGTATAAGCAAATCGTCAGTAAACAAGATAATCAAAAAACACAAATTTTCTATCATTTATGTTTTTATTAATCACTTACTGGCCAAGACAACTGTTTAGTTAGTTAGCGGCGAAACAAATTTTAATAATATCGCATTGTTAACAAACATAATATGCAATATTGCGCTCGAGAAAATCGATAAAGTTATCGGGACATTCTTTTTTGAAGATCGACTTAATGGAAAACGCTACCGTAGATTTTTAGAGATTGATTTACTCAATTTAATAAAATATGTCAATCTTAAAACACGTTGATTTATGTTTTTTTCAGCAAGATGGTGGTTGTCCTTATTTCCCCCAAAACGTAAAACTATGTTTACATCATTGGCTAAGAAACCGATAGATTGGTCTAGGAGGTGACATTCCATGGCCAGCAAGATTGCCCGAACTAACCCAATTAGACTTCTTTCACTGGGGATGCATAAAGCAGAAAGTACATTAATGATATCTAACTGCGAAAAATATTCAAACATCTTTTGGAAGTATTACACTGTTAAACAGCGTCAAAGAAAACTTTGCAAGACGACTTCAAGTTTGAATTCAGGAAGGCGATAAAATTTTTAAACATGTTTTATAAATTTTAATTAAGTTGCGCAGCTAATCCTTGATCTGTTAATGTTCTCTGCTATTCAAATAAAATAACAATTCTAGTAGACATAAATAAAAACTGCTGTACTTCGTTTCGTATTTGATTTAACTTGTACAAAAATGGTATCAAAAAAAAGCTTATAAAGCTCTGCAATCATCGAATTAAAATATACAAAGTGTCGCGTTTAAAAAATAAACTATTTTTAAGTTTAAGAAAAGATGTACCCTGTATATTAAAAACCTAATAGTTTTTATTACTGTGCGTAAACGCGATGTACACTAAAAAAACAATTATTATGGCAAAGCCAACATTAATATATAATCATGTCAGGGGATACAAATGTCTATAGTAGCCCCCTTTTCTTACATTAAACACCCTGTGGTTAGAAAATGGTTGCAAATAACTTAATACAATATGGTATTAGTTTGATCAGCATTGACGTGGCTTTTCACAAATATAGAGGGTGTTCTATTAAAATTAAAAAATGTGAGTAATTTTAAAATAAGCAGTCGTCGAACATCTATTGTTTTGTAAAAACCGCATTTTGAAATATAATCTTAGTGATGAGTTATCTTTCGTCCTCACAACAATAAGACACAATGTATATTGCGTTCAATACAACTAACATGCAAAACGGCATTGCTTTTTGTTTACAAGAATCACTTACTATATGCCGTAAGTTTTTTTTCCTCGCCCTAGTATTCATGTTTCAAAAATTGTTTAAAAACTATTCGCTTAAGCACATTTTTAATAGTGTAAATTTTTTCAGTACATTTTTTAGTCGTGTAGCGCTGCTTCACTTCTTAGGATTTTAAATTTTCTTTTATAAAACGGTTTTAGCTATTTAATAATAACAAAACGGTTTTCACTTTCTGCTGATTACTTCGGATATTTTGCTCGCGATGGAGAATGAAACAACGTGGAAAAGGAATCTAACGAAAAGTTATTTTAAATATTTTTTCTAGGAAATTATAAAATATCAACGTTGCAAAAATTTCCAATCCAATCGCTGCAATTTAGAAGTTTTATTTTCAACCCATATCTGCTCAAATGATTAAGAGCGTTTGATAGCATCCGCCATATTAGATTTTATAGTTTCTCAAATAATTTTGTTTATTCTTCAGGAAATTAAATTGCGCTTTGACTGTAACATAAAACTTAAAAAAAAATACGAACAAAACTCAAAAACGTTGTGTTTTTCAAAAAGTTAAAAACTATACTTTTAAAAAGACAAGACATCTCGTTTAAATTAACTTTTATCAATTCTGTATATTTATTAAAAATTTTTGGTAGTAAAAACTTTTGGTTATAGGTAACATGAAGTCTTTTAAATTGAAAAATTTATATCGATAAATATGGGTTTAGATAGTGCTGCCATCTACTACAATTTAAATTCTGAAACAATATGACAATAATTATGACCTTCTGCTCTGTAGCCCCCACGCAATTATGTTTGTGTTATCGGCGCAATCTTTTTATTAACGTGTTTATAACAAGATGTGCAAACTAATTTTGATGTGCATCTAACGTTTAAAGTTTTTCTACAGTTTTTTTATGTCACAAGGTTAATCTTATAGTTTCTAAAGCATTTTTTCACAAGAACAAGCTTATAATATATAAAAGTTTTATTTCCTCATTATTGGATACGTTATAAAAGTGAATCTCAGAAAAATAGTATAAAGTATTTTCCAAATATTAAACAATAGAATGCGTAATGACCGGAGAATGATTAAAATAATCATGTTACTTTCTCTTTTTGAATGAATTAATTTTTCTTTTCTCTTATTGTGGAGTAGTACCGACGTACGCAAAATTTTTTACTTCTTAGACTGCTGCCTTGAAAAATATCTAAATATTAAATATACATTAAATTGTTTGTTAATTCTAAGTTTATTTTATTTTTTAAAACTTAAAACTAGTCTAGTGAATTTAAGTTTATATTGTTAATTTGCTGTGAAATTAATTTTTAGCTTAAATGCCACTACAAAACAAATTACACTGATCCTAGTACATATGTCGTTGACCATAATTACTTTTATTTCAGTCAAATGCTGCGATGTTGCCAACATTTCCAGATACCTTGTACAACTTTTCTCTTTCTCTTATGTATTCTAACTGAGATGCCCAAAGTAAAAGCGCGCGGCTTTAGTTCATCCGTTAAATTATTAGAACTACGGTATGTAATAAATATGGAAACGTAAGGGGTATGTTTGTCTACATGCTGATTCTGACTGTACTATCGAACCTTCTTAATGGTACCCCAAAAAAGAAAGAAAATATGGTTTTGCGTAAATAAAATAATTAAAACATAGTACTGTCAGGTTTAAATATGTAGTGTAAAAACAATCAATTTATTTATTTTAAAAAGTTATTAAGAAGTGATATTTTACAAAAATATACTATACATAAAGAAATTAACATGACGAATAACGCCAATTTTATAGACAATTAATATGATTGATTAAATATAGTTTATAATTGAATGTACAAATTAGTTTAGTATACTACAAATTATTAATCGCCATCATTGATTGGCAATCTATTAAAACTGCTAAACTTTAATAATTTAAATATTTATTATGTCATCGTTCATTTTGCATGTTAATACAGAATAAAGAGGCATTTTTAATTGGCAATCTCTATAAGCGTGTAGACAATATTTTTATTAAGTATAAGATTTAGAATTTATTCATGCTAGTAATTAACAAATGTAAACAACATTATCGTTATATTAATATTATTATTATTAAGACAAAACACTGTGTCAAATGTTTAAAAACCGTTTCAAGAATTCTAAAAATATTTAATTTGTTAAATTTATAATAATTGCTTTGTAATTAAAAAATCATGCAAAATAAAAAATAATTTATAACAAAAATATTTCCAAGAGAAACCATAAATTTTACATTAGATGCATTAGAAAACCTCGATTTAGTGTCTGCTTTAAGTTACTGTTATTCAACAATAAATCCCAAAAAACTAAAGTTGTTTACATTGCACTTTTGTTTCTAACCTTTATCGATTTTTAAATCTTAACCAATGTGTTTGTAATTTTTTAAATATTTACTGTAAAATCACATAAAATTATTCTAATAAACGTTAACTGAGATATTTCTATTTATGTGAAAAATATCAATATAACTTTGCACATTTAAATTTGTTTTTTTTTCGCGAAGTTACTTTATTGTATTAGCAAAAAAACCTATTTTCATTTATCTCAAATTTATTTCGTTGTTCTTTTACAGTTTATATTGTAAATACAATGCTATTAAATCTAATTTAAAAGTTTTAATTAAATAAATGTAACCTACACATTCAGAGTGTTTTTGTCTAAGCAATACATACAATATTCGCTTGAGAGACAGAGATTTCATTATAAAACGTATTTATATTAAAATTTTTATAATTTATACGTTGCATAATATATTTTTATTACATGAAACACTTTGTTTTGTTTAAAAAAAATAAAGTTGTTTCTAAGTACTGTGTCAAAAACATGCAAATACATATATACTAAGAATACTAATAAACATATTGTTTAAGATGTGAATTAATAAATTGTGTTTATTTTTACTATTAAAATTATGAAATTATTGTAAAAATTGTAGTATAAAAAAATTTAAAATTATTGGTTTATAATTGAAACAAAGGTTCACATAGCGTATATATAAATTTTTAACAAAAATATAAATTTTTTCATTATTATTGCTTATATAAATTGTAAAAAAAGTAACAAACTCTACTAAATAATGTCAATAAATTGTGTTTTTATTTTATATTGCTAGTTCTGCATTTAAACATGTTCCAATATAAAAGCCTTTATATTTTAATACGTTTTCACAAATATTGCTGTTATTTATCAACCGATTAAACATAAATCTGTTTTTTTTTCAACAAATTCATTGAATGTATACAAACAATAAAAAACTTTAGAAAATTTGATTTTGTTTTTATTTGTTTATTATTTACTATTATTTTTAATATAAAAGCTGCAACTGTAAGTATTAAATATTACAAAAACAAAATTTAGAATTTTTTTATTTAAACAGTAATTTTTGACAAATTGTTTTTAGTTTTCACTGATAAAAAATTTAACAATTTATTAATATGCTTTTTTGTCAGTATTATCATTATTATTTTATTATTTTTACTATAATAATGAATATTTGTAGCTTTAAAAATTTTATTTATAAAAAAAACTAAAATTACGTTAAGTGGAAGAACAGATGGTTTGTTAAACCTATCTGAACTTCGCCCTTTTGAGTTATAGATATTAAGAAGTTATTTGTATAAATGTAAGTATTCATATACTCAAATAAAGTCCAAATAATAATAATAATAATAATAATAATAATAATAATAATAATAATAATAATAATAATTATCAATAAAGTAGCTTAAAATATTAAAAATAAATAATGTAAAAACATTTTTCTCTTTCCATAAATAAAAAAATAAATCATTTTTATAGAGTTTATTACAATGATAACACTAAATCAGCTATTTTTTTTTTAATAAACTTAATTTTTTTAATTTAATTATAAGTGCTGTGTTTTTGTTTACACTAACAATAAAATTGTCTTGACTAATTTTATAAAAATATTTAACCTAAAATTAAAATGGGTATAATATTTTCACAACTAAAAAATTGGTGTAGTAACAGCACTGAGTTCAAATCGATTTCTTAGTAAAATGTCAGGGCCAACTTATTCAATACTACTAAAACTCATTAATGCGTAATTTGTAACTTTTACATTTAATTTAGTGCATCGTAAAGTTTCATTTGTATATTAACTGTGTAGTTATCAGTTCAAAGTTTTATATAATCAACTATTAATTGCTTTAGATTATATTTTTATCACTTCTATCTACTTAATTTTGTGTTTGTTCTATACCATTTTGTAAATTCTAAAACTTTTTTAAAAACTGTTTATAACTAACATGTTGTAAATAATTACATAAAATTTTAATGAAGAAGTAGTTAAAATATTATACGTGTTACCTGTTTTTTAACACTTTAGTTAAAGATTTTTTGTAATCATGCGGTTTAAATAAATACAAACCGATTTATTAATTATAACTTTCAAATGTAATTAAGAAACATAATTAAAGAATGTAGTAATTTTTTTCTATATAAGATAAAAATTAAAATTGTTGCTTATAGTTTAAGGTTATTTATTACACGTATATATATATAAAATTTGTTAAATTTTTTTGTACGTTTTGTTTGAATTTGTTAAGCAATGCCAATATTTGCTTTAGCTTCCTACGTATTTAATATTATTTTCTTTGTCAAAATCGTTTTTATCAATTTGTATACGTTGTAGGATGGAATTTTCTTGTCAAGTCAGATAACTCAAAGAAATATTTTTTTTATAATATATAAATAGCATATTAAATATAATTCTTAGAAAACAGCATTTTTCTCAAAATATGCTGATACCTTACCAAGCCTTTGTAACCATCGTTTAGAATCGATTGGTTGATTGAGTAATGTTTGGTAACGGACACAGTATTTGGATTGACGTTTTTTTTTTTTCATTTAATGTATTTTGAAGTTGTTTTAATGTACTTTTGGATTGAGTTTAATAAGTTATTTTACGATTTTAAATTCAAAGTTACAATGTAATTGTTGATAAAGTTTTGTATTTTGTTACGCCGTAAAAATTCCAGTTGTGAGTTATGTTTTCCTTCTGAGATATAATCGTAATTAAATCTATTTTCGCCGTTTGTTTATTTTAAGTTGGTTTATGAGTTCGTTGTTCGAGTACATTCGTACTTGAATTTCTTTATGTCAAACGTTTAGATTACGTGGAAAAATTAAGTCGTTATCTTAATTTATTAGGCAGTTTAAATTCTTGTAATATAATAGTTTGTCAAATTGACAGTTTCACGTACAAGCGAAACGCTGTGTCCTAATTATATAAATATGACGTAATATTATTGTTTGCCTCTTTATTGCACTTCTTCGCGAGAGTATTTTGGTGGTTGAGGTTTCGAACGCAGCCTTTGTGGAAAGGGCAGTCGACGAAAGTTGATATATAGACGTGTTTTTGGTAAATGAGGTACAAGTCGGAAGTTAGTTGATTGGCAGACGTCAGAATGTAGTTAACGCAGGTGGTAATTCACCTTTTATAGTAGTTACCGCGGAAGTAAGTGAAAATGGTACAGTGATGCTTTAGTGGAAAATAAAACTTTCCTTTTTCGTAATTACGGTTCATAGAGATCACTGTTTTCCTAATTAATATCGCATGTTTCGTTAAGTGAATTTTGTGCGTGAGTTTGTTTCGCAATCTCATATCTTTCGCCTTGGAGGCGGATCAATAATAATTCTTCCGTTGGTAAATTTATTCATCTGGATTTGGTACCCTATCGAGGTCCTGGACGTTCTGCTGGCCTACGCTAACCAAAAGCCCGTCTTCGAGTAAATCAAGGTATTTATTTTGCACCATCTATTGATATGTGAAATTTACGTTTACGCGATTAAGTGTTAAAAGCTTTGAATTTTCAATTAAAAATTACAAGTGTCTCGAAGTTATCGTTAATGTAACTAATTAATGACCGTATTTTACGGTACTGTTTTATCCCAAGTTTAAAAGTTATTAAACGGGACCGAAATATCGATTCAAATTATATGTATATAAATTAGTTTTATAAGTATTTTTCATTTTGTTTTTAAATTATATCGACACGCGCCCGGCCGTGAGCATAGATGTTTTAGTTTGATTAATTTGTGCTGTTTATTTCTTTAAAATTCTGTATTGTGTATTTTATAATTTTGTTTGTGTATTTTATTCCATTAAGTGTAAATTGGTTTTGATCTAACGTGCATTCAAGTAATTTTTCTTTTATTTTGCTACTGTTTTGGTGTGATTAATTTTGTCAATTTCAATTCAATTATTTTATTTTATTATTTTATTCATTTTGTTTTATTTTGTTCAAATAAATGTTAAATTATTAAATTGTAAAGAGCTTTTAATTCCGTCGGCCTCCGCGTGTGTAACTTTATTAGTTTATTTTAGATTTTAGCAAATGCACCCTCTAAGGTAAGTCCATTGGGGGTGCATACTACAGAAGCGGACTTATGGTTGGCAAGGGTCATTAGTCCATTAAGCTTTACCCCCTTCCTGGCGCCCTTTGATTTCGACATTATTATTTATCGATTTTGTGTTTTCGACAAGTCAATCCATTTCGATCACGAAACTTTTAAATAAAACTCACCCCATCTCCATTGAGCTAGTGGCACAACCCCCGTTTATGTTAATACATTGCAGGCAGTGACTTTGTGTTAATTTTGGAATGTAACACCTTTTTTAAATACTTAAAAAATTAAAAACGTCGGTTTGTATTGAGACTCAACTCTTGTCTACATATAATTTTTTCCATTCTTAGAATTATTATAATTATTTTAATTCCTAATTGTTACGATTAAATTAATGATCTCGTATTATAAAAGGAAGAAAAAGAAACAACTAATTTAGTTAATCGTTAATCGTGAAGTTTGACACACCTTTGTCAAATTTTACAATATGACGCATGTTGTATTTTGTGTTTTAATTAATGTTTTATTTGTTATTTAATATTTTATGATTCAATGGAGAAAGCCTGAGAAAGTATTCATCACGAACACGAAACGTCGCAATTAACTAAATTAGTTGCTTCTTTTTCTTCCTCCTATAAGAAGGAACCATTCATTTGCTCGTAACAATTTGAAATTGATTACCACAAGGCAAACCGTTGTATCAAGCTATTTTAACTGTTAATTAATTGAATTTAAAATTTAAAGTAAAGTATTTTTAGCCAAAATTACTAAAATTATTAAATGCATTATTACTCTAAGTATTAATTATAACTAAAATAGGTTTTATTAGTTATATTCCCATTTAGTTAGGCGCAAACTTTAAAATACATTTTAAATTAAATTAATTTGTTTAATTAACCATTTAAATTCTTATAGCATTAAATAAAGTATTTGCCCATTAGTAGATTTTTTCTTTAAAACTGTTAAGTATCGAATTATCAAAATATGTAAATATGTTTATTAATATCTAATAGTTAATAATAAAATATTATTAAACAGCAGTAAAAAACACTACATTACGTAATAATGAGAGCTTGTGCAACTAGTAATGGAAATAGTCCTTTACGTACCATGAGTCGAAAGTAAGGCATATCATAATGAACGTTAATGCAACGCGAGTCCGTACCAGAAATATAAAGTTGGTACTACATTTATTACTAAATCTGTCAAATTTAACGTTAATTTTAACATTTTTTTTTTAATTTTCATTAAATTTCACTATTTTTTTAGGATGATTTTACCACCTGTTGCATACTCGTTCTAATATAATATTTGACTTTAAACGTTTAGTTTTATGTGGATTTCCAGTTTTCGTTTTGCCACTCTAGAACTTTTTTTGCCCATTACGTAACTACACTAACAAACGAATATTGACGTTTGCAATACTGGTAGCACAAAAAATATGTTTATACACTTTTCATCATACCATACTGATATTTAGGGTTTATCGGCTCTCTATTCCTCATTGATATGATACCTTGACCGATATTTTTTTTATAAAATACATTTCTAAAATTTCCAATGCATTCTAGATATGCATTGTTTTTGTAAAATGTAATTCAAACATATGTATTTTAATTTTTGTGTGTTTTTAGACTGGTATAATAAAAAATATCGTTGATTACACGGCAAAAAGAGCTTATTCCGTTTTCACATGGGAAACTCGCAAACTCACACGAGAAAAATCTTATTTCAAGCCTAGTAATAAAATATACTATTAGTATGAAAACAATAACTACAATTAATTTGGGCTTAGTACTACAGCAGTATAAATCTCTCGTTTTGTAATCGAAAAATTGATGCAATTTTTTTAATGTTGAGGTTGAAGCACTTTTGGTTGAACTAAAACGTGGTTTGGAAATTTTGATCTTCTTACTAATAGATTGTTCGACATATTGCTTGTCGTAATATCACCTCCATTTAACCAATATAGTAGCAGCAAATATATTGTACATAAAAACACGCTAATTTTTTAAACATGACGGTCAAAGTGCTGCGTATTTCCTATATAAAGTAGAACCTTAAAAGGGTGTGTCGTCTTCTGTGGCAGTAAACTTTCTTGTAGACTTGTTTTTTTTATTTTCCAATGTATCAATTAAAAATTGACCAGCATCCTCAATTTTGTTCAGACACAACAAAAGGAGAACTTCACGCTGACAAGCGTCAAATTTTCCAAATACAGTAATAACATTTTCTAGCAAATCTTGTTCGTCCGATGCTTTGACTAAGTATTCTGTCATATTTTCTGTTGTCAATATTTTTGCTTGATTTGGTTTGTAGCATTTAGATTTTCTACGTAGCAAAAAAAAACTTTTTCATATCTACAAGAACAGAACAGTAACTTGTAATAATAACAAACAGCTTAAATACCAACCTAGAAATGTGAACATTATCATAAAGTTTTAAATAGGTTTTTAGCATAGAGAGTTTAGTCCATAAGGGGTTTGATGCAAACTATTTTGATAATTGCATTACATAGCACAGCAAAATTTTCTGATTCATGCTACACGCATTTTGGTCTTACTCCACGTTGTAAAAGCTTCATATTTTTCTATGTATCGTTCGCTTGTTTTTATGAGCAATAATTTAGTACTTACAGCATCCGCTTGGTCTAAAACATCTTGAGAAATTTGCACAAATTATCCATTTGCTTCCGTCGTGTCGAATTTTTTCAAATTATTTTACTGCGTAAACAACTATTGCTATGATAAATGCACAGATGACTAGTAAATTTAATTTAAATTGAAGTAAGATGCAAATCTTACAAATAATCGGTAAATATTAAAGTATTTATGGTATCATGAAAAGTACTGAGCGACTCACAGCCGATACGCAAATAATAGACTCGATTGATAATAGACTCATATGATTATATAATCTCAGGTGTATATAGTATCTTACAGTATTTTTCTGAAAACGTAACCAAAAACCAAATTTTTCCATCCAGTCTAGCTTAAGAGTATAAATCATACATTGCTGGTAAATAAATAACAGAAGTTTACATAAAAAATCACGTTTTACTTGTATCTGTGGTCGACAAAAAAGGTAGTGTATAGAATACTACTATTATCAATTTTAACCCATCAGTTCTAGTTTACCTACTACTTTCATTTTAAATTTTTTGCCGGTTTTGTTTTTTAACAATTTTTACAATAACCAGTTCAAAACTATATTATAATTTTATTATGGCTAGTAATTTCAGATGTCTTGTTAACATACCTGATATGTTTTGTTACGTCTCTAGTGAATACATTGTGATTCACTTGTATCTTGCTTACTCTGGTATAGAAATTCGCAACCAAGATAAAACGTGGGTGCTTCGTAGTGTATGTTAAATGTAAATTAAACATTTAAGAAAAACAAATCTTTAAAATTTGGAGTACCTATATTTTGCCAAGAACAAATAAATCATGACGGCTGTTACTTTTGTATGAACAATTTTACAACATTTTACAAAATGAGTTTAATGATCTCATCAAAAACTTAAATTTTTCAAAAAATTGGGTTAAGTTGCTAACATCAGGATCAGAACAACAATTGTCTTTTAGTGTACAAATTACTTCATATCGCACGAGAGAACAAAACTAATTGCAGTTTTTTTCCTGTGATAAAAATTTTCTATATGGTAGTAATGTGAGCGGCTTCTTGACCTATATGGGCTTACAAACTTATTAGACAAGTGATTGGCGTCTCTTTATTAACTTTGATGAATTGTTCGTCTTAGATAATAATTTATATATAATTTTGATAGGGTAGTTGTTACGTTTTAGTATGTTTTTTTCGAATTTTTAGGTTTCTTCTTAAAATTCTGGACTACTCAAACTCATGATCTTATTTTTCATTAAATTAATTATATTAATTTTCTTCTGATGTAGATGACTAGATAAATAGTTAATAGTTCAAGATGTTATGCATGTAATTATTCCTAATTAATTTAACGTCTAAGAAAGAAGGTGAGCCCTTTTTTATATTTCACTAGTAAATCTTAGATGTGGATTATAGCTGTTAAAAATGTTAAGAGTATTTAGAATTTTTTATTCTGATATGCAAGTAACGATGTCATTTACGTAGCACAACAACAATTTAGGATCAATGAAAGTTTTTTACGTAAATAATTTAATAAGTCATGTATTACAAGATTAGCTGAGATAATCGACGCTAGATTACCCTTGTCCGTACCAAACTTTTGAATGTCTGTTATAATTGTATGTAAAGTAGCTAGAATAAAACAAAAAAGTGATGATTTTTGTCAATAGAGGTAGTTCAAGAGTAATGTAACTCTTTAAGTTGGTCCAATATTTTGTGATCAATTCTAACGTAAGCTCTTTAGTAATGTTTGTGAACAATGAAGTAACATCAAACGACACTATTTGGTAACAAGGTTGTACTGTAACGTTATTTTTTTCACTAATTCATACGTTAGTGATGTTATAATTAAAAATATCAGCAGTATTTTGTAGAACGTTAGAAATAAACTTAGAAATTTAGTATGTGAGGAGCACCAATACAAGATACAATGAGTCTAAGCTTATGTTCATTTTTATGTATTTTTGACAAACCATAAAATTAAGGTGGTATGCTGGTGTATGTGATGAATTTTCTATGAACGATATTTAACTATTAGTGTCAATATGTCCATTATCATATAGTTCTTTATATAGACAATTGTTCTAGTTTTGGAATTTGGTTGTAGGTGTCAACATTCGTTTGAGTGTACGTCTTGTTGTCATGTAAGTGTATTTTTTATTGTACTCATAGCACCTTGGGTATTTTTAAATTGTCGGAAAATAGAGCAAGGTTAAAGTTGAAATAAACAAAAAAAATATATAGACGCCCACATGATACTTGTAGTAAGAAATTGTTCTGTTTGGGTTGCACAAAAAAATGTAGAAACCAGTGTACAAAAAGTAATTAGTACAGGCATACAAAAAATACAAACTTATAGTATAATGCATAAACCTCTTCTCATTGGTGTCTAGACAGAGTACTTCATTACCAAGCTTTTAGTTTATTTCTATTTTATTTTAATTTTATTTACTTAACGGTGTTCCGAAGTAACAACTATTGGATTAAAATATTACTTAGTACGTGTATTTCACTGTGTTCTCTGTAAAAGAAAAAGATGAATGATCGTCTTAACGTGCTCAAAATAGCGGTGTAAGTCGTATAAAAACGATATGATATTGTTCCAAATAAAATAAAAATAAAAGAATATAATAAAGCTTTCAAATTAATAGTAGTTTAGTAATATTCAAATACAGAAAGAAACCAAACTCTTACCCAGAGCATTATACCAAACTAAAAACAAAAAAATAGAATAAAATCTAACTACGTTTACCAATAAAATAAAAAAAGATAATATTAACAAGAAGAAAAATAAACGTAACGTAACAAGTAAATTTTTTAGGAAGTGAATTAAAGCTTCTTAGTTAGCCACCAATAGATTTTAATAGCTTTTTTGCTTCAAAAAAAGATATATAAATTTTAAATACAAAAAACAATTAGCTTTAAATGTATTGTTTAATTTTCGGTAGTCAACCTTACTTGGAATTCGCAAATTATCGTAAATCCAGATTTTGAAAACAGCTGTCAACTTATTTAGCAAGAATAATTCAGTGAACTAGAAACAAAGTTTTAAGATGAAATGAAATATGTTTCATAAAGAGGTAGTACATAGTTATTTAGTAGTCATAATGATTTGTATTTTTCTACTAGGTAATTCAACAAGTTGAAACTTGACAAACGCCAATGACCGGAAAAGAGAAATTAATTTAAATTTGTAGCATAAGAACGGCACAGTACGAGTTTTAATTAGTACAAACTATGTGATTTGGCCCAATAAAAGACAATGGCTATTGAATAAATAATCTGAAATTAATATAATGCTGTCTTATCCTGTGTACTTTTTAAGTTTAAAGCTAGGTTTGAAATGTAGATTTAATATTTATAGTGTACTTATAGTTACGAACAATTATAACACATAATATTACAATTCCTTGACTTAAAAATAATTTTATTAATTAACAGTTAATTTAATTCAAGGTAAATTAATATGACACATAAACTGGCGTATTGTTTAAGCTATCGGCGTACGTTGACGTTATAAATAACTTAAGCTTTAGAGATTAGCATTACCAACTTTCTAGATATTAACTATCTTTCTTTAAATGCCAACAAAAATGAAATAAGTATATTATATTATTTTAATTTTTTATTCGGTCAAGTATGAGTCATAGAACACCTCTTGTAATTACGACTTTAAAAATGACTAGAGTTGAAATAGTGTAATCGCGCTACATAAAGTATTAAAATAGAGCAGCAAAAATACCCAACTAAAATTACAAAAACATCTATTTTTGGTCAAGTAGAGCTCTCTTCTCACCATCGCTACAAAAAAAATCCACAAGTACAATACCATTAAGATACTCACTTGTGGTTTTTAGCAAGAACTAAACTTGACACGCAATTTTCTTTTTCGTATATGTAAAATTTTGCAATAATTAACTTTTAAAAAAATTATTTGGCAGAACAAAAGGGGGAGAATTAAGTTAGTTACAAGTTCAACAGTAGACACCAATTTTCCGCTGTAGGCACCAAGTGCATGAAAAGTTAATTTTGAACGTAACAACACTTTTCACCTTGATATGTAATATATTATTAAGTTATTGATTTAAAATTATAAAAACTATAGTTAACTTTTAAAAACTCATTTTGGGTATGAAATATTAAATAGGTTTTTACAAATCCTATAAGTAAAAACACTGTATATATAATTTTGAAAAATACTTAGTTTTGACTGATATAAAATAGATATATAATAGAGATAAAATAAATATGAGTAGACAACTTAATAGTTCTTATATTATTTATAAAAAATTAATGCCTTTTTATGCGACATTATTCCTTATGTCATTATACAAAAGAAATAACCGCAGCAATAAATTTAATAAAACCGTTGTTTATTTAATTTTTATTTTGTACAAGTAATATTTCAAAATAAATTAATCCGAAAGTTTAAGTCTAAACCATGTATTTGTAACTAAAGTATATTCATTTTCAAGATAGAGCGTGCGGAAACAAATACATGTATGAACATGCCGCACAGACCTGTACTCAGTATTTTTTGTTGATAGTGATGCATTTCTTACATTTTTGTGGTGCGTCTAATAATTACATGTATGCGTTAAATTTTACGTACGCTATTTAATGATAGTTTAAAATCAAACATAAAAAATACATAAATTATTTACATGAAAAACTAAACCTACTATGACATCTGAAAACATATAAAATTTTTTTTATCCAAATCCGGACCTGAAAATGAGCGGTAGAATACAATAGCATTTGCAACAACACGTGATGATCATGCATTGAGCTGCGTTGAGCTACAGTTTGTATACGTCACTCTATCTTGAAAATGAATACACTTTAAATGTGTTGTGGTTTATAAAATAAAACTAATTTTATTACAGTTGAAAAAAATTTAAATCTACCAAGCATTGTGACAAAAAACAAACTATTTTTGAAGATTTATTATTTAAAAAATAAAAATACAAGTTGTTAATGAAAATATTACATTTTTTTGTTATTGTTTTTATCCTAAGTGCCAAAGTAAGTATTTTCTACATTTAGAAAGTACACATCTTTTAATTTAATGTTTTTAAAATAACGGTTAAGTAGAATTGTGATTCCAAAACTTGCAAGGGTGCTACAATATGACGTGATAAATATAAATGACGTTAGTACCTTTAGACCCTAAAAGGGGTATATTATCATACAAATTATTTAATAAAAACTTATCTTTTTGTTATAATACGATAAAGTGATAAATAAATATGTAAAATATACATAACTAATCTTAACTACTTGAAACATTTTTAATCTCATGTTTAAATTATATAAACTTCTTTAGTTTTTTTATTGTCTATCTAAGCGTTTAATTGTTTGAATATTAAACTCTAATCGAGTACAATTTAATTTAATTTGCACCTTTAATTACAAATAAGACAACCTTATTAGCCAAAAAACAAATTTAGCAATAACGTAAAAAACAATTAATTAAAAACTTACATACACAACAGTCCTTGAAGTAAAATGCCTGCTTATTTTGTAGTACTTACCTAAAACAAAAAGTCAACTTAATTTTATGCATACAATAAGAACAACATTAAATAGTGGACAATAATAAAAAGTTTTACAATTTATTACAGTAGAATCACAAAACCCGTCATACAAAATGTTTATTGCCTGAGATATACAAGGGAATGTCGTAAAAATGCATTACGGTTCAATATTGCTTTATGTCTTTAAACATTACCGATTGTTGTATGTTTTAACATAATATTTTGTAAATTGTTATTCATGACCTAAAGGAAACATAAATAAAATATAAATGCTATGTTATTTTCTTTATCAAAATATAAAATTCCTGAGAAAATAAAATCAAATAAATGTTTTTAAAACTATTACTTGCTCATGATGATATAATTTTTTGCTTAGATTGTTATTATATTAAAAGATGATTTTTTAATGTACATTTTACAGTAAAAACCAAATTTTTAAGAATTTTTATATTTGTTTGTTTTTAACAATTTTTTTAATTAAATATATTACTTAAATAAACGTTTTTAACCCTTAACCGGAGAAGTGAGGTCAGAATGACCGCAGCCGTATTTCAAACCCGTGTATCCCCCCACTTATTAATCTGACATCGCCGCCAGCTCATGTACCTTATGTCTACTACCAGATTAGTGTGCTATAAGCGTTTGAAGTGTGTGGTTGAAGTCAGTTATTTATTACCCTCATCTATTGTCGATTAGCGGTCATAGTGACCTCAGCTCACCGTTTATATTTTTAAATATTTCAAAAATAAAAATAAACAAAACGGATGAAATACCAGGACCCTCTAAGAGAGTTCGTTATGGGAACGCAGATTATGAGGAAACTCTTATAAAATGGTACGAGGAAAAAAGTAACAGCGACATCGATGATTGCCAGACTGATGAATACGAGACAAGTGATCATGATTCACATTCAGCTTTATCGGACAACTAAGTAGATGACAATGTTGAAATGAGTGCCTTAGAGGACGATGACACGCCCGATGCAGATGGAGAAGAAAGTTCTGATAAAGAAAATCTCCAGAACTCCCCAGAACTTGCGAGAAAAAGTTATTATGGCAAGAATAGATTTAAATGGTCGAAAACCGCATCTAATAGAAGATCTCGACATCGGCAGCATAATATTATTGTTCAGCTTCCAGGCTTACGGCTGCGACGCTTATATATAATTTTTATTTTCAACAACAAACAACCTACCGTTTATTCGTGCCTTTCATATCTGGAATCAGCTCCAACTTGGTAAAGCAGTGGATAGAGGTCCGACTAAGCCCAGTGAAGACGGTCTGGGTTAAATTTAACAAGAAATAACCAATAAAGCGCCACCTGTTTTCAATTAAAAACTCTAACCACCACACCAAGGGTGTGTTATAAAAAACAGGAAAATCGTTGGTAAGAAGAATAAAGAAAAAAAGACACTTGAAGTTTAAATATATATATATATATATCAGTATACCCAGTAGATAAATAACAAAAAAAAACTCAGTCCAACAACTATTAAAAAAAATAGAGTATTGTGCTTAAAATCAATAAAAAATTCAACAAAACTTGAGGCAAACATAAATAACGAAAATTGTAATAACCAAACTATAACGCCTAAATAAGAATTCGTAGTTATAACAAAAAATTAGATAGTTCAAATCAAATCCAGGCAGCCAAATATATCGCTATAATAATTACAACTCGCAAAATCTCGAGTTCATAAAAAATATAAAATAAAACGCGGTTGAATCTATAGGGTACGACGAGTTATATAAGCTTATATTACCCCGAATATACCTGCAAAAGAATCACTTAACTAAATGCTACAACAAGATAAACGTTTTATCATAAAAATAATTCGCAAACAAAAATTACTCAATCAAGCTGCAAAAATTTGATCTAATTGAGATCGCAAAGTATTAAATTGATTACTTACAATTACACGTAAATTTAATCTTATTCAAATTTAACTTTCGACGTTATAAAAAAAAAGGTTATAGTTTGTTTAAATTCAATAATTGTGATATTTAAAACAATATAATTAATTAAAAAAAAAAGGAATTGATTCAAATTGTTGGTCAGATTGCTTATGCAATAATATGTAACAAATAATGACATCAAAGAAAAATTTAAGCTTAGCTTTTTAATCGCCGTAGATATCCACGAAGTGCCGGGAAAACCAATCGCATTAAGATGGCGTCTGCATCTGGTGTCGGAATTTTCCGTAAATTTTTCTTTAGTAGCAGGACTACTAGAACCACATACCACGACACGAGGACGTACAAACGATTTCCAGCAAAGAAACTTCTGTATTAATAACGTTACGACGAAGCAAACAGCCTAAAAAAAAGTGACAAACTTAGCACCAGGTGAACGCAACGTTCCGATAAAACAGCAGATTAATAAGAAACATACCTTTAGATCTTGGGCGGCTGTAATTTGCGAATTTAAATCTTTAGAAGACGTCGGAGTTCACAAATCCGTCTCAACGACGTGTGCGTCAAACAAACAAAAAAATTCCACCAAATTTCCTTTCGAATATAGCAAATTTTTCAAAAGACGCGCAGTGTTAATAGGGAATAAATCCATTTACATGTAGAGCCAAAGTTTACTAAAATAAATTTGCACTCGAGATTTCCACTATAACACAATGAAACAACCGAATTCTTCAAAGAAAGTAATGATCAGCAAGCTTATTGATATCTGACCGTTCTAAAACGGAAAACACAAATATACGCATCGCGAGATAAGAAACCACCTATCCTTCAAGTTGAAATTTTCGAAAACAGGTAATTGATTAAATTGTAGTTCCGCTAAATAAAACAGCGTTGTAAAATTTCTATTCTTAAACTAATAATTTGCAAATCATCAAAACGAACAAGTCTTAATTAATAAAAAAAATAAATCTAATGACTTCTAAAATCGATATAGAAAAACTGATAAATACAAACTAAAGAATTTTTAATAAAGAATTTTAACTAAAATAAAAACGTTACACGGCCTTCTGCTAATTTGGGTACTGCTTGTAGTGTTAAAGAGGCATGGAAACTTCTCTTTACCGATGAAATGCTGAATAAGATTTTACGGTGGACCAATCTAAAACTTAGCAGTGCCAGACAAAAATATAAAGATTTGAACAGATACGATTTTCAAGATCTAAACTTTATTGAATCAGAAAGCTTCTTAGGACTCCTTTTTTATATTTATGTTTTTAATTCTAATCATGAAAAAATAAAGCGTCTCCTCGCTACCGATGGTACAGGGCGAGATATCTTTCGTTGCGTTATAAATCAGAAGCGATTTGCCATTATTCTTTCCTGCCTTCGTTTCCATAATCCAGAAGATCGCATTATGAAGAGTCTGAACAATCCTGCGGCAGCTATATGTCAATTGTTCGATTAATTAATAACTAACTCACAGAGATTTTATTCACTTGGTCCAATGAGCTGGATTGACAAGATGTTAGTGTCCTTTAGGGGAAGATGTAAATTTAAGATGTACATGCCGAATAAACCGGCAAAGTATGGCCTTAAAATATCGTGTTTGGTTGATTCGAAAACTCATTATTTGTATTTATATACAGGAAAAAAATCCGATGGACGAGGTTTAATAGTTTTGGAGCAAAAATTTGACAAACCAACGGTTATATACGGTTATGCAAACCAATTGAAAACACTAACCGAAATGTTACTGCGGATAATTGGTTTTCATCTATTCCGCTAGTTGATGAACTGAAAAATAGAGGACTTACATGTTTAGAAACCCTTAAAAAGAATAAGAAGGAGATACCTTCGAAATTTTTACCTAATAAATCGAAAGAGATTGGATCACATATATATGGTTTTACAAATACAATGACTTTACCGTCCTATGTTCCAAGACGAAATCGTGCTGTTGTAATCGTTTCATCTATGCACCATATCAACGCCACAGATAAAAGCATTAATAAACCAGAGATCATTTCGTTTTACAACGAACAAAAAGAGGTGTGGACGCACTGGATGAAAAATGTTCAAAACATACTACTAGTAGAAGAACACGTAGATGGCCAATGTCAATATTTTTCAGACTGCTGGATATTAGCGCCGTAAACTCACATGTGCTGTATAGTTTATATAAAAATAATCCTCAAATAGAAAAGGCCGATTTTGTTAAAAAAATGGCAGGCATATTGGTGAAACCTCACATGTTACGACGGCTAGAGAATGTGCAGATATCAAAGGAAGTGAGACTGTGCATACGGCGTGTTTTGGGTGTTGTCGAAGATATTACTGCTACAGTTGATGCAGCGCTGAAGTTAGAAACGCGTAAAACATGTTCCACATGTCCACCCAGAATAAAAAGAAAAACATTTCATCTGTGTTACGCATGTCGCAAGCCAATTTGCAACGAATGTGCGAAAATGGTATATAATGAGTGCGAGTAAATATACAAAAATTCATCTATTGTAGTTTTGTTGACAAAAGCGGCTTCTCTTATTATTTATATGTTTTTTATTTAGAATTACATGTTTATTTTCCATTTTTGTCAAAAATTAGACAAAATTTTTTTTATTACAAAAAGTAATGCCATTATGTAGAACAGTCCTTGTTTTTCACTTGTTTCTGATCACTGATCACTTACAATTAATGGGAGCTATATAAGTTTAGCAAAATATTTTTTTTTGTATTTGTATTGAAATAAAATGTATTTCCACAATATTTCTAATTTTATTTTCCTTTATTTTTTCTTATAAAACACCATTTAAAAAATGTGGTCATGATGACCGCACCTCACCGATAGTGTTCCGAAATGTACACCTCACCGGTTAAGGGTTAAATTGCTTACAAAACAATAGCTAAAAGTAATAATATCATACAAAATAGTAAAAATCAGTTGTTTTTAGATTTTTAATTTTCTTGATTTCTTTACATTTTTTGAAAATAATGAAATAATGTAAACTCTAAACAATTCTACCCAGTGTTAAAATGATGTTAAAAGTAAATTATTATAAAAACGACATGACGTCATACGTGCGCAGACACAAAAAATCAACAGACGGTTCTATTTTTCAATTTTGTGGTGTAAGAGGTACTGTTTCGTTTGTTTTGGTTTTATCGAAGGTTTTGAGGTTATTTTTGTATTTGTGTGTGTCGATCTATTTATTATAAAAAATACAGTTTTTTTTAAAGGCTACAGATAATAACTTATTTACCAAGGAAGGTAAGATGTTTTACCGTTGATTTAAATATTATGTTAAGTGTTCTA
The DNA here is from genome assembly GCA_035610365.1 of Aquatica leii. Classification (NCBI taxonomy): domain Eukaryota; kingdom Metazoa; phylum Arthropoda; class Insecta; order Coleoptera; family Lampyridae; genus Aquatica; species Aquatica leii. The sequence goes on from CM069432.1 coordinate 58,623,438, forward strand.
ATTTATAGATACAGATCTTGCAGAAGCTGCAAGGAAAGTAAGATGTTTTACCGTTGATTTAAATATTATGTTAAGTGTTCTAATTTATAGATACAGATCTTGCAGAAGCTGCAACTTCCAACCGTACCTACGGTGTGAAAAAAAATTGTTCACAATGAAGATCCGGAAATTATAAGTAAAGTACTAGACGTTATGAAGAGAAGAGAAGAAGCCATTTGTAAAAAACTTGTAATTCCGTTTAAACATTACAAAGATCGAATAATATTTGGTTTTACTTTCCGACGTATTTTAAAAACAAAACAAATTATGGAAGCTGGTAAATGTTCTGTTTATACTTTACCTAGAAAAAAGCAACCAAAAGAAAAGCTTTTAGTCAATATATACATCAGGTTTTGAACATCTTATGCGCCGTATTATTCATCATTTTTATATTGTAGAAAAAAGACGACCAACATGAAAAGGTAAATTGAAATATAATTATATTTAATGTCAGCATTTACTGTACTCTCTAGAAATATTACATAAACTACAAGATCAAGATCTTTTTGATGGGGTTTTGTCAACTTTACGAAAAGTTATTTTAAAACTTGGATTTAAGTGAGTTATCAAAATAATAATGATAATCAATCAATTCAATTATTATACTTCCAGATGGCAAAAATTAAAGATGACCGTAGAATGCTAATGGAGTCTTCTGGAATTCGCATAAAAAATTTCTTATATAAAAGCAATATTTAAATGTATACGAGAAGGACTATCTATTGTTTATACAAATAAAACATACATCTACAGCACACACAACCTAAAAACTGGTCTGATGAAACAGAATTTGGGTTTAAAGCAGCCAATCCCAAAAAGATAAATCATTGTACATGCTGGTGGAAAAATGAAGTATATTAATAACATATTGTTAATATTTAAAGTAGTTAAATGTTTGATTATTGTTTTTAAAGATAAGTTTTGTTTAAATATTTAACGTGAACATACTTGTTGTCTCCTCTTATTTTTTACTCAAAGAGTGGTATTTTTTTGAAAGACACAAAACCAGCGATTATCATGATGAACCATGAAGATTTTATAATAAAAGAAAAATGTCATATTTCAACTGCGACATGATACAGTGATATAAATATTAATTTTGAGTAATCACTGACATAGTTAGAACTGTACGATTTAATGCAAAAGACAAAAAAAGAGTATATAAATGAAACATAATAGTTACAATACTTTGCGGTTACTTTAATATTATCCAAACCTGAATCTAATTAAAAAAAATTGGGAGTGCTGTAAAAAAACTGGGTTGCAAATCGAAATGTAGCTTTTAAATTAAATAATGTCGAAAAATTAAAACGTCAGAAATTTTCTTCCTTCATCGGAAGAACATAATAGTTTTGACTTAAACGATTATGAAGACAAAAATGAGTAAATAATTTTTTATTTTATTACACAGTGTCATGTAATAATCTTGCTGTTCTACTTAACCGCAGCACCGGTTTCAAAACAGTTGTTACTACAATTTAATTTTGGAATTTATACGTAATAAATTGATAATATGTTAGTAAAAATAAACTTTAATTGAACCGGCACGGATTTAGATCCTATTACTTTTCTTGCGCAGAAAATTATGTGACGTTTACAAAGTAATTTGATTCTGATTGTTGTTTAATTTATAATGAGTATACTAAAAAAATTGTAAAAAAAACCGATATTACATTTAAAAAACTAAAAATAAAATATAAAACTTTGCCAACAATTTATTAACAAACAGCACCTTTTTTGAATATAAAAAGTACCTACATAAAAACCATAAAAAGTACCAAACAGTAATCAAATAAATTAAATAGGCTACATTATAAAAATCAAAAATAATAACATACTAGTAAACATAACTAATTTTATGTATGTAAATAGTATGTAAATATTAACTATTATTCATGCATAGTAAACTTATATTATTTGTTACACGTTGTTATTTTGTATTTATCGCAAAGATTTATTCTAAATTTAAATTAACGGCTGCACTGTTTAACGACACCACTGATGAGTGGGGATAAACGGTATATGTCTATCAAACGTCGATTTCTACTTTTTTTATTAGTTGAAAATTGCTAGTGAACGTTAATAAGTGATGTTTTCACGTCGGACAGCAATCGTCAAAGATGGCGTCGTTACGTTGTCTTTTAACTTTTTTTAGCAAGTTTAGAGGGATTACCATACTGTTTTTGTATCCGGCTGTTTTTAGATAGGTATGAAACTTATGGAGTCCACCTAGTTTAACGTAATCGGAAGAAATTAGAAAAGACTCATACCTATATCAGTATTGTAGTACTTCGTTAAATTACATCTGTAACCTTATGTATTGTCGTTGAGTACGTTGACGTGGCATCCGTTAAATTTCTTCGATCATTTGAACCCAGTGAAGGGCATAGGCAAAATAACATTAACTGTCGTACATAAGCTTAAATACCACGCATAATTTTTTGTTGTAAATCAAATAAATAACAGTAGTAGAAGTCATACGATCGACAAAGAACTGTCGGTTTGGTTAGTTGTACTCATATTTTACTTTTTTGCAATTCATTATTACTGTCGATTGTTGATGTCGATGTATTTTTCGACTCCATGGTAAACGAGATAGTTTGATCGAGTAATATTTATAATTAAATTAAAATCATGCACTTATAACATTTGTTAGTAATTGCATATAGTTTTTTGTATGGTGGGTTGCCTGAACGAAAGGACTTACATTGATATTATAACTACGATATTACTATATTAGTCGACAAATTTCTAATTGTTATTGGTCTATTTCTTTTTGTTAATTTTAACTATTCTTTCCTCTTGAAATAAAATAATCAGTGTTAGAAGTTTTGTTCTGTTAATTTGTTTCTTCTTCTTGTTTCTTTAATATTTAGTTGTTACAACTAAGTTGCCAGCAATAAAGTTGTGAGAAAATTTTCATAACATATGATATGCTTCTGCCATGAAATTTCAGTTATGTTAATAATTGATCTTATATAATTTTAACCAAAATTTTAGATAAAAAAGGTTTTATTGTTTTTTTTATTGTATATTTATCAAACATTACTATATCTAATAATATTTGTAAGTGATATGTAATAAGTGAAATAAAATATAATTACGTATTTTTAAAAAATGTTTGTTTATTTTGTTATTCAGAAATATAGAAAACACTAGACGCTCAAAAACTAACAAGATTTGCCAAAAGCAAACCGTAAAGTTTATTAGTAAACAATTAAATAAAATACGTAAGAAACAAAATGAATCATTGATTTAAAAAAATTATTGGTATTTTTAAATATTATTTGTACTAATAATGATTTAATTAAAATTTACTGCATGTTGAAATAAAATATTTAAAGTTAATACAAGTGATCACTACAAACTTAAACTTCACGTTTTCATTAGACTTATTGTACACCGGCGATTTTAAATAAATAAATACAATTGACAAAGATGTATCAATTATACATCTATCGTCAATTTATCTTATAAATATTAAGGTAATGTTCACTAGACTAATATAAATTTATCATTTTTACTAAAATTTAAATAAATTGCATATTATTACTAATTTTTATTATTATTTAGACTTAAGGGGGTACTCCTGGAAAAAAGTTAAAAGTTGTCGACTGAAACAATAAAGTTCGAAGAAAGATACCGTTCTAAACCTGCAATAGTCTGTGGTGTTGAAAAAATTAATCTGACGTGTGTATATAAACGCTATGTGAGATAGAGGAATTATAGATAAGAAGTCCTGACAAGTACTTTCAATGAAACTACTAAACGTTTTACAAAAGTAAAGTTAAACGTGTACAGTTATTGAAATACATACATAATTGCATGTTCAAATTTGAAACACCGAAGCAATATTCTTATCAATAATACTGCCGTAATCTTGCGTCAATCGGTTGTCGGAATGTGAAGTCGCGCTTTAAGATAAGCACGTCTAGCTTTTAATGTAATGCAATTTATAATAATTTAGAAAATAGTGTTTAAAATCCGATAAAATTTGAAACGTTTTCTTAAATTCACAGCTATTGTTTATATAAATATGTAGATAGGTATTCATCGTATTCATAATACGTAAATGACTCAAATCAGTTTTTCACAAATCTGGATTCGTGGGGAAATCTTTTTAAGGGATGGTTATTGTACTATTTGCATTTCAATGTAGATTGCTGGTGTCTATTGGTTGATTTACAGGACTGCTTACAAAACTAGCCTTTTCGATATTTATAAAATTATGTTCCAAGTAGCAAATATTGCAGTAAATTTAGATTACTTAGCAGTTTCAGTATTCAGCAGCATTGTAAATTTTATTAGTAGGTAATAAACAACGGTAAATTTAAAAGCTGGATCTTTCGTGAGAACCGTAATTGTACCATATATATCGAAAATACCAACAGATAATTGTCGGTTTCTATTAAGAAACTTTTTCTTTTATATTGTACTGTATACTTATATATAAATACAACTACACCAAATTTATTCAGTCTAGTAGTCAATTTAGTCGAAGTAAATTTTAAGTCTAAGTCAAACAAGTACAAACGTAATATAACAAAATTTAATATTCGTGTTTCATTGTTTGCGTGATAAAGACAATTGTAATATTTTAAAATTAACGTGTGTAAGTATATTAAGTAAAAATAATTACAGTAAGTTATATAATAGTTTAATAAATAGAAAGTGTTGAATAATTATTTATTGATAAACTATACGATCACAGTAGTGATGTATTGTTGTGCTAAACGGAAAAGTACTTGAAATAAAATGGCTAAAATCAGAAAACGAATTTCAAAAACTCATATAAATAAAAAAATCGAGACCGTTAGTGAAACTACTCCTAAGTAAATACTCGAAGTTAGTATCCAAAAAAATACTTTGAGAGAAACTGCACCGGGCTTTTCATTTTGTACAAATGAGAAAATTTCTGCAAAAGTACGACAATTACCTTTTGTTAATGGAAGGCGTATAATAAATATCGCAACTTTTTTTTAAGATATCATTTCATTTCAACACAGAATTGTTTAACTGTACAAATAATAGTATGAAAATAGTTTAATGAAAAATTGGCGGGTTTACAAAGCAAAATTATCAAAAAATGTACAATATGTCAAGTAGAATAAATTATAAATAGCGACCGTCTATTTCAGCAGGAATTGTTTTTTTTTCAATTAAATGAATTTTTTTCATTTGCGATATTTCTTCTATGACTAAAAATGTTTATTTGAAAAATCAAGACATAGTGGCAAATTTTATAGAAGAAACTGCATGGGAATTAATAGAAAGTGCTGGCGTGGAAGAAAAAAAATTAGCTATAGACGCAGGAGGCGTTGACAACAGTAACATGCCTGTAATAACTGTTATTGCTCTGTCGGGAGTAGGATAGTAGGACAAAGAACTGGAAAAGAGTTATATTTGGGAATAAGTATTGTTGTGTGTTCGCACGAGTCCAATCAAAAAATACAACCGTCTCCGAACATAACTGTTCTAGAAATTGGAATAAACCGTTTACAGGAATGGATTCTGATATGCTAACGTATTCGATGTGGTATAATAGAAGTACAAAATTTTGTGTTATGTGACAAAGATATGTCTCATTTACAAAAAATTCAAAAATTACGATTCAACATATTAAATGGTCCTAATCACGTATTTGGTGACCCAATGAGTGTTCTTCATATTTTTGTAAAGGGAAAAAAGTGAAAATGAAAAAAACTGGGTACCTGAAATGAAAATATCTTAGCTTTATCAAGAAATTATAGTGGTAGCTGATCGTGTTGCAAGAAATGCCAAAAGTCTTATCTTAAATATGGATAATAACGCAGCGGTGTGTTATAATTCAATTTTAGTAAAGTTTGTAGTAGGGAAAAGAATCAATTTTAGTGGATGAAGAAACTATCAAACACGGTGTGAAGCGACGGCGATTAGTTTCAATGGACAACCAGGAGGGTTCGTGAACCATAAAAAAGCTGTTCAACGAAGTCTTGGGCAACATACAAAAAAATTGATCAACACTTCAAAGAAAGAAAGCGTGGATAAAAAACCGAACGCTTGTTTCCCGAAGCATTTAAAATTAAATTGAATTTGCTCAAGCCGATGCAGACTATGGAAGAATAGAAGAAAGGTGTTTAACTCTTAACAGAATATTAAGAAAAAGAAAACGAATTTCAAAAATCCTTAAAAAAGTTTTTCCGAGCTCTGTAGTTCTGGAGGTGGACGTTCAATACGTATGGAAGTAACACTAGGCACTCCGATTTTGCTATTAAAGCCACTTTTAATGTCAAATCACCTTGATTAGCGATTAAGCATTTATTGAATGTATGAGATCAACAAAACGATGGTTAATAAAGATAAAACTAATTGTTTCTTCTTTTGTGTTTACTTATATACGAATAGTAAAGTTACAGATTTATAACTATAGATAACCATTCAGGTCAATTGTTTATCAAATTTATAAGACGCAAGATCATGTATGTTGTTATCTAATCTTACGTAATAAATTATTTTTAATTTAATAATTGGGGTTGAAAACTGATTACACACTGTTTTTATATAGATGCGGTAACTATAAATATGAAGTTTATATGTAAACATTGAATAGTGAAATAAAGTAAAATAACAAACAACTTAATTTAACGTTTTATAATATAATTTTATAATGAAGTTACATCGACGGCTTCCTGCTGTTTGTAAATAAACCGTAAAACAAACTATAATCTATTCGAAAATTTGGTATACAACATAATCTAAATTATGATTGTTGTATCTGATCACGGTTTTACTTTAGAAACTGTAACGGTGTTTTTGATGCTGTTCATAGACTTACAATTTTAAATAGATATTAAAAACAGCAGATTGAATAAAACACTATTAATGTTTTCAGGTTGCTTAATACTGTTGATGCCGTCGTTCCAAACATCATAAATCTTGTAATTTGATACCGAAGCTAAACCGCAATTTTAATAAGAACGCCTAGAAATAGGCAACTAACATAACAAAATTTGCAAAAATACACGTTTTGTAATGGACATTTATCTCCCAATCAATAATATCTATTGCAATAATTCAAAGATTGTTTGTTTTAGATAGAATAAATCTAGGTACCTAAAAGGGCTTTTTTAAATTCAAGGTCGTAATTACAAAGATAAAATACTCCAAATATAGGTCAACTTTAATAAGGTAGAATTAAAAAAAGAGCAACTTAAGATAAAATATCTCTCTTTAGGTACATACATTCAACCTTCCTTAAGAACTAGAAGTTTGATTTGTTCAATTATCTTTTATAGTTTTCACAAAAACTTTCCATTACGAACACTCTAAAAATGAATACCGGGAGTACCCCCTTAATTTATATGTGAGTTATATTCAAGGACTTGCAGACGTCGCAAGAGATAATGTAACTATTTCCTTTTAGATAAAATAGTTTATAAATACAGTAATTATGTATCAAAGAGGAGACTAGTTTTTGCTACTAATGTAACAACGTTGATAAAATTATTGTTCAAATATAAATAAATGTTTTTAAAAACAAATTATTTGATAATTCAAATAAAACTTGTGCATAACTAAGTTTACTTGCGTTTTATAAAGTGACAACTTTCTATATTCTTATCAAAATACCGTTTTATTTATTTAAGTGCATTGCTCTTAGTATGTTAATTATCACAATTTCGTTAAATAATAATCGTTCTTCAACTGTGCGTGTCTTTAGATGATAAGAATAGACCCAGTTAATCGAAATTTAGTTATCAACTTGCTTAAGCATGTTTTTATTTGAGTGTAACTGTTATTCAAAATTGCTTTTGTTTAATTTATTATTATGTAATTTATTTGAACAAATTTAACCAAACTGTATTTTAATAAAAACATAATATCAAAATTAATTAAATAAATACATTAATATGTTTTTAGTTTAAAATATATTTATGTTGCAAAAAAAAATTGTACTCACTTAACGTATAATTTCACTTTTTGTTAAATAAAAACTTTTTCAAATTTTGTATTTATGTATATATTAAATATTGGTGAAGTAATTCATTACTCAAAGTGGAGTACTATTTAAAATAATAATTTAATTTTCTTAAAGTCTTATCCACAAATTTATATATTTTTTAATATTTTATTTTAAGGACTTAATTAAACATGTTTTGCTAATAAAAATTAGCATCATCAGTATAATTAAAAACTGAGATTAAAAATATACATAAAGAATACTAACCAAATAAAATTGTTAACAAATCATGAATTAATAATATGACAATTAAACGTGTTTGACAATTTTATATAGTCTACTATATCTAAACAACTATTTTAAACAAAGATTGGTTTAAATAATGGTTATCCTATTCAATTAGTTAATAGTATTTTTCAGAGTTCGTATAAAACATTTTTTTCAAAAATTTTATCAAACAATAAAATGGTTTTTGGATCTCCTCCATACTTTGGTAACTGTTTTTAATTTTTGCAAAAACTTTTTAAAAAACATAATATCAACATTTCATTTTTGACACATAACATACTTAAATTATTTTTAGTTAATAATAAAGATCAAATACCAATTTTATAAAAATCTGGAGCGTATAACCTTACTTGTTCTTTTTGTAATTCTTTATATGTTGGTCAAACAGGTGATAAATTCAAAACTAAACTAAATGAACATTTATAATTGATAAACACATATTTAGACACAAATATTTATAACACTAACTCTGCCTTTGCAAATCATATTTTATGTTCAGGAAATTCATTTTCTGCATAAAAAGTTTTGTATAAAATTGTCAAACACGTTTAATTGTCATATTAATTTATGATTTGTTAACAATTTTATTTGGTTAGTATTCTTTATTTGTATTCCATTTTTTTAATCTTAGTTTTTAGTAATACTGACGATGCTAATTCTTATTAGCAAACATATCTAATTAATATAGATACCCGTTCATGGGGTTTGTTTCGTAATATGAGGGTCACCCGTCTAATTAAGTTTTCAAAATAAAATATTAAAAAATATATTAATTTGTAGAGAAGACTTTTGTATAATTACTTACAATTTATTTACACACATCTACAATTATTACTAATAAATTAAGAATAAAAAATAAGCTCAAAAGTTAAACAAAAATATTTAAAATGTTTTCTAAACTGTATACAAACTAACATTTTCTGTTTTAAACTATTCTTGTTAAACTTATCTTACGCCTCGACATAAAATCAATATACATAAAAGCTAGAAAATTGCAACGTAGTCACGTAGTTTACAGTTGTTAGAAGAGTGCTTAAATAGCCATATAAATATGTTGGTAATTAAAAAATGAAAATCAATATTAATATTTAAATACATTTTAAATACTTTATTTACTTACTTATTTTGATTTTAAACTAAAGTGATATAATTTTAAAAATTTCGTTAATACAAACATAAACTATTACTATTCAAATTTGACAAGTTGCATATCAGCAGTTAAATTAGATACTGTCAGAATAATTGTGCTAATAAAATACAATGAATATTTAATTATAATAATCATTGCAATAACTTAATTCTTAATAATAATAACTCTTTTAAATTACATGTTTTTTTAAATTTTTTGAGTGCCGTTACTACTGATTATAAAAACTAATATTAAGACAACTATTATGCTTTTTTATATCAGATGTTTTTATTTAAAATTGTAAAATATAAGTAAAAGAATATTAAAGTCATGCATACTAATATTTTAATTCCAATCTAAAAAAATAAAATATTAATAACAAGTTTTGTGAAATACAACGATTTTTTTTGTGGCAGCATAATTGTAAATGAAATTATACATTAAAGATACGCAAAGTGTACATTATCTTCGGATAATAAAAGATCATTTTCTTACAGAACATTGTGAAGGAATAAAGTAACTTTACAAACAATGTACTTTATAAAAGTAAAGCTATTGTTATCAACCGTAAACTCTTGTTTAAAAATAACTTCAATTTGATTTTATATCCTATTGTACTTTTATGCTTTGTTGAACAAAACTTTTGTAAAATAAAGAATTATAACATTCCAATTTACATTTAATATTTACAATTACAAACATGATAAATAGAAAAGTATATAGTATACAATTTTAAAACACTTATAACTTGTAATAAACACACTCTTACTTAAAATAATGGTATTTAATTGCAAAAAAAGCTGTAATTGTTTAAAAATTTGAGAACGAAAGCTTTCGCCGCTAGAATTGCTACTAAAAAGTATAAGTATTGACAGTAAAACTCTTTGCTCTTTTGGTCTCATTAGACATTTTAATGAAAACAGTCATCGCTTGTCAAATATTTGTATTTCTAAAAATTTTTAAATTTGTTGTTATTATAGGAACATTTTGTTACCTACAGTTACAAAGTGCGTTAAACAGAAAAGACTTCGAAAATATTAAATGTAAGGGTAATTGACCATATTCAAGCGTTTTTTTGGACTTCAGGTTTAACATTTTTGGGTTGGTGAAACTGATGAATTTTAAATCGCCCTCAAAAAATAAAAACTTTTATTGGTTGTCAACAACGACCTCTCTGATTGATGGGTCATAATGAATTCCAGTGATTTGTCAAATCGGGTTGGTAGAAACAATAACCTCATGATAACAACCAAATCTTTTTGTCCATATTTGCTACCAACCCGATTTGACAAATCACTGGAATTCATTATGACCCATCAATCAGAGAGGTCGTTGTTGACAACCAATAAAAGTTTTTATTTTTTGAGGGCGATTTAAAATTCATCAGTTTTACCAACCCAAAAATGTTAAACCTGAAGTCCAAAAAAACGCTTGAATATGGTAAATTTTTCACTAAAGTATTCTATTATTGTTAATAGAATAAAAATTATTCATTTCGTATTTTTTTTTAAATAATATTCTGTGAATAGCAAATCACTTACGCTTGATTTCACAATTTTGTAAACTAAATAAAAACTGTTAATTAAAATACGAGTAAAAGCTTTCAACTAGATGTTCTTTTGTTAAAAATTGTTACTTTACCTACTATATATGTATTATGAAATTGAGATTCTGATAAAAAATTACAAATATTAACATTTTTTAGTTTGTTGGATAACGTTAAGAATAATAAGTAGTTAGATTACAGTTAACAAGTATAAACAAACTAAACGAATTTGCATAGGTACTTGCAGTAGTGGCAGAAGAAGTACTAACATCAAGGAATGAAGAAGAGATAATAATTTTAGATGTACATTAAAACGATTTGTTTTTTATCAAAATATATATCTAATAATAATGTGCTAAATTAGAATCATTCTAAAACATACCTAAACATATTTAAAAACGCTAGTTTTTGTGTAACAAAAAAATAAGCGACGGCTTATACAGGTTCCCGGACAGAAAGTCGCAGTTTTTGTGATGCTAGATTATAAATTTAATCTAAAAATGCGCCAAAACAATGAAAAACAAAATTAGGGACATATCGTTTAACTCTACCTGTAGCTAAAAAAGAAGAAATACCACGACATAAGCGATAACACAGAATATATAAATTTATTTTATCACAGTCAATAATAATTCCAAAAAGGACAAAAAAAGTACATAGGTAAGTATAATTACGTAAATTCTCCAAACGCTAATACATGGGTTGGACAAAATATAAGTTACGCCCTATACTGGGCCGCACGTCATACAGTAAACTGACCTAGTCGGTCTTTTACTTTACTTACTTTACCTTCGAAGAAGGAATGACTTTAGATTCGTAAATTCAATATCTCAAAAATATATACAAAAAATTGAAAACTTAGAGACTCAACGCGCACTGGATACGACTTTGTGACGCACAAAATGATCTTATAATTAATTGTGTTAACTTAACATGTACGTAGGGTCGTTCTAACAATCGACATGACCAACGAAGTACTAATCGTAAAACTAGAAACTGTAATACTTACACTTAGGTTTTATCCAGTAGGGGATTAGCTAATTACGTGTCTGTATTACCTAAAACGTAATATTAAATTTAGCACAAAACGTACATACGGCGTTAAGTAAATTCCGTTTTTAAAGCATATAACTATTTTAGCGTTTCCTCTTAACTTAATGTTGTAATTTATGGTAAAAGTTCCTCCCAAAAAAAGTCGCAATCTTAAAAATTTCTAACCCCTTTACGATGTGAATGGTTAAATTACAGCAACGTGACGTCATGGAAATTTTTCTCCAAATATACCATCTGTTTGTTATCTCCACCAATAAAGGAAACGTGTGGGGGGTATGGCCTTTCGCTTAGATATACATACAATTAATTTGCATATATTTTTTAAGATAACAACTCCCCCTTCCCCCACTAACATAAAAACCTAAGAAGTGGTTACTACAATAAGAATGTAGGCATACGCCAACGCCATAAAATCCCTTAAAACCGCAACCCACATATACAAATCCAACCCTAAATAAGTTCCCAAAGCTATCTAAACTAAAAAAGTAAAAAGAAAAGCCAAGTATCTAGCAAATGTTGAATTGTAATACGCGGAATTAGAAGAAAAATAAAGAAAAACCTCAGACAATTATGCTCAAACAGTCGTCAACAGACGATATAAGATTCTTCCACCAAAAAAAAACCTGACAGACCCTAAAGATCCAAGCAAAAAAAACCAACAAAAAAATCTCAAGCGAAAGAAAGGTTTTCATTGAAAGTCGACATAAGTCGTCCTAAACGTCAAATAAATCAGTAATCCAAAAGTCACAACCACTAAGTTCTAAAAAGATAATCATTAAAGTGTACCAATCCAAAAGAAATCCAAAATGCGTAACCCAAAACAAAACCAAAAGAAAAAAAAACAAAAAAAGTAAATAAAGAATAAGAAAAACCTTCGCTTGCTAATGGAACGTCGTGAGTCAGTGCTTGTCGTGCTGGAATATCACATTGGAACGTAAATGCCGAAAAACGTATTAGAATATTCCAATGGCAAAAGAAACCCACAGAAGAGAAATAGTCTAACAGTGACTGACAACTGACCATATCAAAAATGCCGACTAAAAGGAAATACGTACAAGAAGCAACGTTGCATTCTATTCCAAGTTTTTTGGGTTTTTTACAATACGCTTACTAAGTAACTTCGGTTAAAAAGTAAATAGTCCTTTGAGTTACTTATCGATTTACACCGTATTCACATAACACAACTGAAAAAAATCAGAAAACAAAAAAAATAATCTTAAATAAGAGTCTGATGTAGAAGATGTATTGCCCAATTTCCTAATAACAGGTTCAACTATAACTTCTATTGCCTCATTTTTTGTTTTATTTTAATCACATGCTGTATCAATTATTTCATTTTCTTGCAAAATCATTGGCTACTGCTTCAAGGAATACGTTTTTAACATCTTATATTTTTCTAGCAATTTCCCTTTTTATTTGTGCTGATATTAATTTATTGAGATTCAAAACAGCAATCCGGTGGCAATTGTAGCCCAACTCGTTTACTAGGTTTTGCCATTTTGTCCTGTATCTGATTCGATTTGTAGCACAATGAATAGTTTGCCTTTACCGGAAGAATTGTAAAGTCCCGTAAGTAATCTACAAACGAAGACTTGCCGTGTTGTATTTTTTAAGTTTTGGTAGTAATCTGACCAGCGTTACCCAAGTTTTTAGTTAGCTTTGTTTGCAAGTTTTTTAGATACTTGAATAGTATATTAAAACACAAGTTACAGAATGAACACACTTCAAGCACGAGACCGGGTCTCATACACGAGCCGCGCAGCGGCGAGTTTATGAAGCGGTCGAGTGATTGAAACGTATTCTATGACGTGTGTTTTATACTATTTTCTCTATTTCGATACAATATTTAATATTTTTTGTATAATTTTAATTTTAAAACAATATTGGGAAACTTTTATATTTTATTGAATTGGCAACACTTACACTTTGACATATCGAAATTTATGTGTTAACCTAAAATCTCATACGAAATTATCTCTTTATACCTTTATAAGTAAATAACTTTGAATTAATAAATCGCCTTTATTTTATCTTGGCATCAAAATGTGAATTTCAATTGTTAAATTCCAATAATTTTGATTTCTTTTTCATGTAACGTCAACTTACGATGCATCGGTACCAACTTTGAAAAAAACTAACTTTACTGAAATTCGTGTAAGAATCTGCTTATTCTTACACGGATTTTAGTGTAAGAATCGCTAATTCTGAAGTCGAAATAGAGAAATAGTTTTTTATCAAATAATGATAAATGTTTCAGTTTACGTTTTTTTATTAGCAAAAAATGTATAAGATTGTATTAGATAACCTAAAGAAACTTTGTTTTGTTAATTAATAGGTATCTTAAAAGAACTTATTTTTACTTTAATGCTAACAATTATTTTAAAATAATAAATTGTGTAGACATAAAAAATACGGATAAAAGTTAACAAAACGCTGAAATACGAAATACATTTGTGTGCGTTACTCTTTAATTAGTTAACAAAATTTTAAATTTAAACTTCTGTTTATAGTCAAAAAAATGTATCTTAATAGCCTATATAACTAAAAATCACTTTATATTAAAACTTTTTAAAATAAAAAACAAATAAATCAAGTGTATGTGTAATTTTTTTTACTCGTCTTATTTTGTCAGGTCGTTGTAGTATTTTTAAATATTATTATTTCTATCGTTTTTTTCTTTCTTGTTAAATTGCAATTTAATTTTTTATTTTATAGTTCATATCAATATATGTTATAACGTTAAAGTAATCCTTAAATCGGAGTAGTATATACACAATTAAATTATTTTACTTTAGTCTTCTCCACATATACATATGTGTGGAGAAGACTTTAATTAAAATAATTGAATTGTCAATATACCTTGATTAAATGTTTTCTTCTTTTAGAATTACCTTTAAATATTGATTTTTTAAGAAATAGTGTCATAAACAACAAATGCATTCAAAACAATCGTGTGAACTACAAATTGTCAACCCGTAACCATAACGTTAAAATGTCAATTTAATAAATTCATTTTTGAACGTATACATGTTTTTATCAACTTTTTAAAATAAATCGTACAATAGTTACGTCAAAATGCCTTCAACAGTCCCTTATATAACACGTGTAGCGTACGTACGACAGAAAGAAGCTCAATGGGCAAAACTTGAGAAATTACCTCCTGTAAGTATTTCTATAATTTGACAAAGTTTATAAAACTTAAAATTATGTACAAATTTGACGTTTGCATCTATACTACTTAAAACATCAAATAGTTATATATTTATTTAACCGTCTAGTAACGTATTGTATTAACAATGCTTCTTTTGTATTACACATTGGATGTTTCAAACAAATTAGGCTCAATGCAGTTGTATATTTTAAGTTATTACAAAGATCATAAATTTTGCATGCGCAAATTGTTTTCGTTGATTGGTGGTTGTAGGCGTGTAGTCTAAAAGCTTGTTAGCTTTGGTATTACCACTATCATACACATCTTATAAATAAGACAATGTGAGTAATTGCGTAAACAAGCCTGCAGTTAAGTTTTCATAACTGTAACTGCAGTACAACTACACTAATACGCTTATGTGAATGCATGCCGTTTTATCCTGCTATTAATCTTTTATGTTACTATTAATTTTTTTTATAGCGTCATTCTAATGCTATAGCATCGTGTCATTAAAATAGTTTAATTTTTTTTAATTACCTTGCTTGAAATCAATGAAGCAATTAAAACGTAAAACGATAAACAAACATTTTTTAAGCTTTTACAAGTCTTTGCTTCAAAAATAAATATAAGAATAAATCGCTAATATGCATAATAAAAACTATTTCAATACATATAGTACATGTAGTTAAAGAAAACAATTACGACAACAAGTCAAATTAAGGCCATTATTATGTGTTTAATTAAAAATTAGTAATTCTAAATAATAGCAAAATTACAGTTACTATATATGACAAATAAATATTCTTACAACAAAATTAAAACGTGTAAAATCATTTTTTTTAAATACATAAATTTGAATCAAAGAATTATTACTTAATTTTAATACATTTTTCGAAATGTTGTTCATTTTATTATTAATATATAAAAATATAATTAAATTTTTGAATAAGTAAATTATCATTAAAATTTTAAACTTATTGTCATCAACTTTGAAATTACATAATGCTGTATCTTTGCCAAAAAAACTTTTTTCAATGTTTATCCTTCAACTTTGTAAAATGTTTTATTTTCATATATAATGCAAAATATTGATTTTATAATTAGTAACTTCTAATCTGGCGTACTTTATAAAATTTATGTTTTCTGTTTTTGTATTTAAATACAAAAAATTTAGCTGTCGAATAAATAAAAAAACAATTATTACACACAATGTGTGAATACTAAGTTTATTTAGAAGCAAATAATAAAATAACAATTAAATATGTTTTAGCCCTCTGTAGATTTAACAAAAAGAAAAACAATGACTTATTTTGACAATCCAACATCTGAAACAACTCAACAGGAATACGATCTTTTTTTCGCATACACTAAACCGTATCCGTTGTACGATCAAAGAAAAAATAGAGATAATAGAGGAAATGTTAAAGATATCCGAGAAAACATTTTTAGACAGGTAAATTTTTATTATTTATATATTAGTAACAGTTGTGTAACAGTAGTTTGTATGGTTAGTAAAAGTTTACTTTTTGCGCCGCTTAGAATGTTATCGTGCAGAACTCACAAGAATTATATGAAAAACCATTCTCATTTTTATTATTACATTATCATTTTAACGTTAACAATCGCAAAATTAGAATTTATAAAATGCCCGTTCTTTGACAAAGTGGTAACATTACCCGACATATATAACATTATCCGTAATTCCAATAAGCGACGTGCACGGTTTAGCTTTTTAAATCATATTAAATATTATAAAAACAATAATTTATTTTTCTAATGTTTTTATACAAAACAATATCTATTAACGTATTTATCAAAACTTATTTAAAAAAACCTATTAAAAAACTTTCAATGTGTGTGATATTTAATAAAAGTTTTTCTCCATGACCATTACTGAATATTATTCTTCTAAAATTAATTTTAATAAAACAACGTAAACATTCTTACTTGTTGTGTTAGAATATTTATTCTAAAACGCTTAGGCCTTAGGTAATTTACATACATTTTCATTTCATAACAAGTGATACAATAAATATTTTAACACTAGTTACCTATCATATAAAAACTGTCAAATATAAATTCGACGTCCTTAGTTTGACATATGTAATTTATGATTAACCGATAATTAAAGAATTACAAAAACAATTTAATAGGTACACTATTATTGAAGTATTATAATTTCAAAACCAGTTTACCAAATAAAAGTAATCTTTTTGTTTAAATGACAATATAAATAACTCAAACTTGCTTAAATTTTATCTTACATTTAACTTTACCTTTTGGTAGCAATGAAAGTATGGTCTGTTACTTAGTTGGAAGGAAAATCCGATACGAGTAGAAATATACTATTAAACATCAAAATTTAGGAATTAATTTTAGTTAAAAATATACGATTGTTTTTTGTTTAAAAATTTTGTGGCGTTTTTATTTCAAACTGCGTTTTAAAATAAACAAATACAGCAAGGTTACTTAGAATTATTTGTTTATAACACACAAGCATTGTTTTTGGATTGCAATGAAAACTTAGCATGTATAATAATAAAATTTTTACTGAATATTAAATAACTGAAATCGTATATTTTGTTCAAATACATCAAGTTTTAAAAAATGTTGCAAACGGTACGTAAATGAAGTCTCGCGTGATAATACATTGTACATACAAACTAAATAGCAGACTTATAGTTTGTTGATGTTACTTCTATGATTAGAATTCTAGAATTAGAATAGAATTCTTTTAAATTACAAATGTTGGTTTAATTGAGTATCCGCAATTTTGCAAGTTGTAGTCTGCGACATAAAAATTGCAGCGCTAAGAAGGCGTTACAATTTTTAAACCAAATTTGGCAAAATAGTAATTATTTAAACTTTGTTTAAAATAATCTAGTAGCCATGGAAAATTTGCACAATCAATATTGTCGGGTATATTTCTTGAAAGATTTCGGTATTGTTTTTTGTGGCAATTATTTGATTTTTGTTTTTTTTGCGTTTTGAGGCTGCGATTATGCCTAGAGAGAAAATTATCGACAACCGAATGAATTCAGTAGAAGTCGCATTATTGGCTTACGTGAAGGTGATTTTTCATTTAGAAAAATTGCTAACCATCTTAACCGTAACTAATTCTCTGTAGTACGGTGTTATCAAACATAATCAAGAAAGGATCAAAAATGTCGTAGACGAGGAAGTGGACGACCAAGACAGACAAAATGTAGTGCAAGGCCGCCATCTTAAATTAAAGGCATTAAGAGAACGATTCTCGAGTACAAGTACAATAGTCAATCAATGGTTTTAAAACAAAAGACGTTCTTTAACCCTTTGTACAGTTTACGATAAAAATGCTCACCGATATGTTGATAAAGTGGTAGAACCCCATATCCTTCCATTAGTCCAGGTGGTCCAACACATTAACAAGAAATAGTACTTTTATTTCTTGTTTAATTTCTATGAAATTTTAATCAATTACTGCCTTTGAATAGTTAAACATTTTTGCCTAGTTTAGTCTAAAAATTCTACGCTTTTTTGATGTTGCATTGCATTTTTTATGTCACAAAGTATATTTATCTATTGAGATAAAATGATTATAAAATATTTCAAGTTAAAGTGTTTAAAACAATTTTAGTTACACATTTAAATTATTGTTTTGAATTTTATTATTATATTAATTATTAATAATAAATAAATTAAATACTTAATTGTACTTTTTCTTCAGTTTTTTTTTCAACTTTATTTAGCCATAATAAACATTAAACAAGTGTACCATCTAACAAGTACTAAAACATGTTTGAGAATTACTTTAAAATAGCAGACGGAGGTAAGAACAATATAATAACTATACAATTCCAAATTAAATTAAATTCATACAGAGTGATCATTCTTAAATGTCAATCACGTGAACAAAAAATTAAGTTCACAGCATTGATAAAATTTAAACAAATTATTTATGGTTAATTTATTGTACAATAAAAATGTAAAGTTTATTTTGAAGTAATCGATTAGTTTTGTATATTTTTGACATTAACGTAAAAATTTTAAATATGCAATAAATTAATTACCAAAAAACAATACACGTTTACAAAAAAAATTATTGTACTTAACTGTCATAAATTTTAATTTTTCGGTAACGTAAACCGGTTTTAAAAGCGTTTGCCTATTTTTAAGAGATTTTTAGACTTTGGAGATCTTGTAGTATATATTCAAATAATAAAATGTTGTATTCAACTTGTACCTGTCTAAATTGGCCGTTTTTTTTCAGTCGACGACGACTTTTAAAAATTTCGTTTCACTCGATTTTAAAAATGCTTTAAAAAACTCGTTCAAGAACTGCAAAAACAAAATATACACGTTTAGGAAAACATTACCAGATATGAAATTTTATTTTGAACATTAAATACTATAAAGCCTCAATACTGTTAATATTTTTAAAAATTTAATTTTTAACATTTTCTAATAATACTGTTTTTTGTGATTAGTTTTTAAAATTCTTGCCGAACGTGTGTTACATTGTTTTTGAAATACCAAAAAATCTAACAAAGTTATGTTCTGTAAATTCAAAAACTAATAACCTGCATCATTGCAAATAATGTAAAACTAGACACGACAATATTTTGTTGTATAAATAGCAGCATTACGCTTAATTATTATTATTAATTAAAAAAATAAGTCATGTAAAACTTAATAATACATTAAAATTACTATTATTATTATTAAAATTATGTAAATGTAAGCGACATTGACCTTTCACGCGTGCCATTGTTATCTTAGCGTTAGTCATTGGGGGATAACAACGGATACCTATCATGATTGAGTTACGTTAGCATTCTACGGTGTGTATTTTAATGATTATCCGGTGTTTGAATTTGCCGCTTGTTTATTAGTCAACAAACCAACATTGTTTGATTATAGTTACTAGAATGACGACGCGGCAAATTCAAACACTGGACAATCATTAAAATACGCACTGTATAAGTTTACGTTATATTGTACGGATCGCTAGTTTTGAGAGTAAAGTGTATATGGCAATAAAACAGTTATTTAAGCTGAAATAATTTCCTACAAATTCAGAAGTGGGATATACCAAAACTTAAAATTGGCAAAAAGAGACGTAAAAGATGTAACGCTTCGAGTTTGAGTTCTTTGGAGTCGTCTGATAATACCTCCTTTTTAAGAGTTGTAAAAAGGTTAAAGCGGGAAATTAAGAATTTAAAAAATAAGTCTTCATCAGCTATAGATTTAAGCAATGAACTTTTAATTCCAATATACGATCCCGCGAAGGACGACATGGTAGTGGAACAATGGGTTCCATTTTCTAATTTATTAAAAGATTCCTCAAGTTATGAAGCATTGCCAAGTCAACCGTTAGGAGTTTATTGTTTTCAAAAACTGTTAAAGCTAAGGTCGTTAAATTTGCAAATTTTTTATGAATACCTAATCCATGCCGTAATTGGAGGTATAAAAGATGAAAATATTGCACGTACTATTCTAGCAGCTAGACATACGGACGCTAATACGTTATATGCGTAATTAGATAGGTTAAGTAACATGCCAGGCAAAGCTAACGATACGCCAAGTACAAGTCGATCTGAAAGGCCATTTATAAAATTTTTAAATTGTCAGAAACATTCAAGACCGTACGGTGGTTTTTGTTGACCATATAAAACAATGGATCACGATTCAAGACGCTCAAAAGTAAGTAATTATAAGTTTTAGAGATCAACGGATCTTAGGCAAACGTGCCTATAAGTTAGAGATCGACGGATCTCAAGCAAACGTTTTTATAAGCTTTAGAGATCAACGGATCTCAGGCAAACGTGCTTATAAGTTAGAGATCGACGGATCTCAAACAAACGTTTTTATAAGCTTTAGGTCTCAGGTAAACGTGTCTATAAGTTAGAGATCGATGGATCTCAAGCAAACGTTTTTATAAGCTTTAGAGATCAACGGATCTCAGGCAAACGTGCCATATAAAAAAAAAGTAGACTTAATCAATAGTATAATACATCTTAACAGGTGGTATGTGTTTTAGCTGTCCACACAAGCCCGAGAACGGTTCTAAGTCAGGATAGCCGAATGTAAGCGACATTGACCTTTCACGCGTGCCATTGTTATCTTAGCGTTAGTCATTGAGAGATAACAACGGATACCTATTATCATAGAGTTACGTTAGCATTCTATAAGTTTACGTTGTATTTTACGGATCGCTAGTTTTGAGCGTAAAGTGTATAGGGAATAAAACAGTTATTTAAGACAAAGTTATTTCGTACATAAATGCAATTGTTTTAAAAAAAATATCTTACGATTAGCGTTGTTAACAATACACAAATATTTTCAGTTTATTTTATGTTGCAGTAAGGATTTTAGTTTAGTTTTAAAAATATGTTTAGTTAAAAAGGTTAATAAGTATTTGTTTTATATTTTAAAATAACGCGGTGGTCAAACTGCAAATCAATAATTAATTTTTTTCATTAGGTAAATTAAAAACCTAAAATCTTAATTAAATTGTTTTTGTTATTTAATTGTTAAAAATCGCAAGCCTAAGTATAATTCAAAAATAGCTATCATCTTGTAATTAATGTTATTTTAAAACATCTTCCTTTTGTTTTTACACTAAGTTAACAAAACGATTCGTGTATTTTTTAATTGTATCTTTGTTTACATTTTAAAAAAAGACAACTGTCTTCTTAGAAGTCAAATTACGTTTATTTGATATATACAAAAATACATTGTAAGATAAACAGTAATAATTAAAAACAAACTTTGTGCTTAAAATCTTATAGCCGTTACACCGTAAATGGATATTTGTTTGTTTGTCCTAAAATGTCTTCCGCACTACAGCTAACCTATTTTCAAGACAACGCCAAAATAGATTTAAAAGCAGATAATATTACAAAATAAATTCATTATTTATTTGTTTATTTAATACAAAATAATATAGTATTTCTATTTGTCAGGTTTTGTTTTGGCAAAATTATTCTGTTAAAACTATATCTATATTTATTAGAAATAATTTAATTTCATTCGAAGCTTCTTTTTTTACAAGTTTATGTTTAAAAAAAGGATTATAATTCTTTTTATTAGAAAAAAAAATTGTTATAGCTATATTTTACATTTAATATGTTCTAGAGTTTTAAATTTTTTAAGTTGCATATTGTTTTATAATTTGTCAGTGTTTTAAATCAGTTTTGAATTAAATTTAAAATTATATGTTATTATAAATTTATATATTGTAAGAAACATAAATTGTAACTATTTCGCAATTCGTTATGTCATTTTAACAGTGGTTAAAATACTCAGATGTAGTGCAGCGACAACCCATTTTTTGTTTTAGCTGCTTTATGTACTATTAAAAGACTACATATTTGCTATTGCGTTTAAAAATATAGTAATACATTGTGTATTAATGCATAAGTAATTTTGTATTATCAAGCACCAGTAAAAAGTGATCCGTTTTGTAAATTTTACAATTATCAGATAATTTTAAAACTTTTTGTTTGGATAGATTAGACAATTGGCGGTTTAATTTTTATCATTTTGAATGTAACAAATTTTGTTAAATTTATTTGATTTATTAACAAAAAAAACTTTTTGTATAAAAACAAATTCTTTTGACAAAATTTAAGCCCATTGAAACAAAATAACCATTTTGGTAATACATACAATTTTTGTATGAAATAAATAATTTTATTATTATAATTTAAATTAAATTATTAAATACGTAGAATATATAACACATATAATAAAAATATCTGATTATGTAAAAAAAAATAATAATCATTTATTATATGTGTTGAACTTTAAAGCACAACTAATAAGTACAAAAATAATTGCATGTTTAATGCGATTTTTGTTGTTAAATGCTTTTTGTTAGGTTGTTTTAAATATCAAAATATTGCGTACCTTTAGTAACATGCTAAACTAGTATTATTTATTAATTTGTTTTTATCAAATTTATTTTTGAAAACGGCGACTCTTGCATATGTAAAAAAACAGATTTAAACTCAACTGAATTCCATTGCCAAGCATTAGTATCAATTTTTTTTCCAAAAATCAATAATAAATAATTTCATTAACCTCTAAAATATCTCTTAAATTAATAAACTTTAGTTTACAAATTGCAATTGAACGAATTAATTAAAAGTTTTTAAAACTTTCTAATTTTAAGTTTTTAAAAGTTTTTAAGTAGATATAATTAATTTTGGTTATGTCTAGATAAATTAACTTTCTGAAATTCTTAATTTGATAAATTCTACTTCAAATAATCATTTATTGACCAATAACAATTTTTGAAATTACTAGTTTTTGTTGCATGCTTGAGTTATCAACGCATTATCCTAGAATATCAAAGATAATTTTTACTGCATTAGTTAACCAATAAAAAATGTTTATTTTGTTGCATTTCTTAAAATCTAATTTATCGTCAAATAATTACACCATGCATGTGGTGTTACCAAGCAAAGAAGACTTGATATATATTTAAATGTAAAATTAAATGTTAGATATTAAATCAATTGATAATAATGACAAGTGTAATGAAATACACCGCAATTAATTTGTATTAATAAAAATAAGTAATAAAAAATTATCCTACCGAATACATCTTTAGCATTGATAATAAATCTCAAAATTTTGTCGTGCGTTATGTTTTAAATGAGTTCCTTTAAAGTTGTACCACTTGATCTACATCCTTGTGCTATTATTAGTAAACACGTTTTCAACAGTGTCTATGACATACACAACTCTAGCACAATTGAATTTTTTTTAATGCTTTCTAATAGCAATTAAAAAATGAAGTAAAGCACAATAATGGTGGAAACACATTTGTTGCTTTTGGTCTAAAGAAATGTCGTCCAAAAGATCAAGATATGAATCAGTTTGGTAAAACGACAAAACCTTAAAACTTTTTGCTTACAATACCCATCTAAATGTTTAATAAAAAACGTGTTCTATGTCTAAATTTCATTCGAGCATGAGAATTTTGGTGAGCCCAAAAATAACAACACCATTTTGTTTAAACTCGTATAAAAGATATTAGTAAGAAATGCGAGGTCTGTAATATTCTTAAGTAAAAAATCAAGATTTGTACTTGTTGTACATGCTACGGATAAAGCAACTGTTCGTGAAAGATTCTCCAAACAAAAAAAGCACTAATATCAGTTTCAATTGATATTCTCTGTACACTTGTTCTCAAATTATGCTCTATCCCTGCTAGAATTTTATCTTCTGCTGGAGTAGTAAATACCGACCTTAATCTTCTGGATAAATAGCACTGTTTGCTGAATAAACCGGTATCACGCAAGCTTTAGTGAATTCTTCTAACGATATAGAAAAATTTGGTAATTTGAATAAGATTCAACATGAAGATATTGTGTTTGGCGATTTTATCATTGCAACCTTACATAAAACTTATGACGGAAAATTTTGCGTTAGAATAAACAGCCTTAGCAAACAAAAACGTGTGCACTAACAACAAAAATCAAATGCTTATGTTTATTTTAGAAAACATTAGCTAACTGAAATAATAAAAATGCCAAACTTTTCTGTTTATTTTTGTAACTACTGTAACAATCCAGTGTTCGTTACATTAATTTGTTTTGGTGAAACTTTATTTTAAAATTCTTGTGATGTTGGTTGCATAAAATATTTTCATTTCTATTTATTATTATCTGCAGTTCGAGGATCTTTTTGAATAAATTTGGAATATACAATTTAAATGTTGTAAAATTTGCGTTCCTTGACGTTAACTTAAAGAATGTGTAAATTCCACATTTTTGAATATTAATTAAATTGTAACATATATTTGATTATGCATTGTCGTTCTTAGGAACGGTAAGATTATTTTCTATGGTAAAACCCACATTAATTTTGAATATTTTAATAGGCGATTTTTGGGAAACGGGTTGCATTGCAGTGGACTACTGAATCTATCTAATACCATTATCCCGATTTAAGTTGTTAACTCGTGTGATGAAGTATTTATTAAAGAGAATTATGAGCGGCGATATCGGTCCGTTCAATTAGGTCAAGACTAGCTCTGGATATCATAAGACATTCTTTCATTTGGCGAAATATGCCTGTTTATATTTTAATAGATTTTCAATTTAACAACTAGAAGAATCGTTGTACGTTGTGCGGTTTAAATTTAATTTAATTCTTATTATCTAAGTTTAATTACAATATAAAATTTATTTATCAACGTGTGAGAGTGACGGAAGTTTCCAGCCCCTCGTTAGATTTTGTGTACTATAATAATTATAATTGAGATACCGCGGGTGTACAAAGAAAAACGTTTAGAGAGCTGTTCTCCGGTCAGCTGGCGCCCATTGTTTTTTCTTGCGTTTAATTGAAAATCAGTTTTATTAAATTAGTATTGCTTTGGATATAGGTTTTATTTATTTCATTATCAACATTACCCACGATCATAATCGCTGAGGTTTTGAGTTAGTCTGGGCTGTGCACCGCCTCGCACAATTGCATCTGCGCAGGTGGTACACTACTGCCTCTCTAAATATTTTAGACTGTTTTATCAACACCTTAAATTCAATGGTATCAAAATACATATTCTGCAAAATTTGAAATTAAAATTTAAAGTTTATATCAGCTCGATATTAAGTAAATAAAATCAACATATAATGGGTGAATGTTAGAACAAAAAAATTATTAAATTATAATCAACAAAATGGTAAGAAAAAATAGCGTTTGTAAGGCTTTATTATAAAATCTGATTCCAACGCCACGATCTATATAAATATAACACATCACATTTATATTCTAAATTATAACAGTACCCATTAAAAATCTAAGCAAAATCACGTATAAGGTAATATAATTTTTAGATAAAATCAAATTAGGACTTTTGTAATTTTTTTTGTATAAATACTAAAATATAATAACTAAGCAGTTAAACTTAAAACAATGATCATTGTGTAAACTAACAAATGCTTTTAAATAACTCTAGGCATAAGCATTTAAGTTTTACAGCTTTCTATCAGTTTCTGTTTTCAATTTAAGTGACGACCATATATATAAAAAATACAGTAGAACGTTATACAACACGCAAAACTGTGTATATTTAACTTTAAAAAATCCCCATAGATTTAAATATTATATACATTCTATAAGTAGTGTTTAACGCCGTTCTTCATTAGAAATTAAAATTTTAACTACAATCTAATAACAAGCGTCAAGGGAGAATAGCAAATTAGACTTTACATAGTGAGCTTGTTTAATGGTTTGTGGGTAGTTTCTGCATATTAACGAAAGTGCTGGGTTTATGTAAAATGTTCCACATTGTTTGATCACCGTGTAATTTTACGTTCATAATTTATTATAAGTTCATTTATTTGACATTTGTGAAGACAAACACAAAGCAGTTTTAAATGTTTGCTCATTCGATAACGAGGTGTTCATGATAAATAATGATGGAGCGTTTTAGAAAGGCTCGCAATATTGACATAAAGTTTACAGTTTTTGTAAATAATTATTATTTGAATCTACGTATATTTTTTTACGTAATCACAATTTTGAATAACATAAAAATAAGTATAACATAATTTTATAAAATAGATTTAAAAAATATTTAAATTTTTATCTCAAGTACACACGTTTCAGTCTCGTCACAAGTTAATTATCTCTTTAGATTTCATTATACTTACACTGCGGAAAGTAACTAAATTAGTAACATTCTCTTTATTGCTATTAAAACTTTTGATTAAGTTTCTAGTTAGTTTTAAATAAAAACTTATTAAATTAAAATTACCTCTATTTGCAAACATTTAAATATGTAAATATAACGTAATCTTGGTTGTTGTGCTATAATTAAAAAAATAAAAGTAGTTTTAAATTAATCAATTTTTAGAAACGTTAAACTGTGTTCTATAGTACTATTTTAAAATTGTTCTAATAAAGCATTAAATTAAAATCATGTTCTTTTTAGTTCAAAATAATAATTGATAATTTTTAATTAGATTGCTAATTAAACTTAAATTACAATTCTAAGTTTAATAAACTTTAGTTTACCCAAATGCTTAGTTAACAAATATTATTATCTGTACTAACATATTTAATTCTAAATTCTTTCTTGAGAAATGAATCTTTTACAAAACTGTAACGTATATCTACGTGTTTACATTATTTCGAGTTTTTAAAGTTTTTAATCATGGAAATAGCACTTAATTGTGCACTTTAAGAATTGTTTGTGTTTCTAATACTAGCTGTGAAAGAATACCTTTAGATTTATTATTTCTTGAACTGCTGCTCCTGCCGAAATGTATTCTGTTTCCATTGAGGATAAATCAACACAATTTTGCTTCTTGGAATACCACATTAGTGATGTATTTCCCGCGTAAACACCTACAAACCCACTAACACTATTTCGTGACTGTTTAACATTAGCCTAATCGGCATCACTGAAACCTTTCCAATTTATTTTCACTTTTTTTATACACTAGTCCTAAATTGTTAGTGTCACTTAAATACCTTAGGATTCTCTTTCCAGCTCTCCAGGCTTGATTAGTCGGTTTATGCAGATACTTGCTTAAATACGAAACTGAATATGACAGATCGGGCCTACTTATTATTGCTATCTACATCAGGCCACAAATCAATTTACGATAAGAAACTTCTTTATTAATAGAACCTTCTTCTAACGAAAAATTAACTTCCATTGGTGTAGACATACTTTGACATTCTTGCATATTAAATTCTTCCATAATCTTACTAATAATTTTTAATAATTGGTTGTGTGATTTTTAAACCTTCTTTAACTTTATCTATTTGCATACTCAGAAATGACACATCTTTAATAATTTTGACATTTAGTTTGTTGTGTAATTTTTGCAACAGTAATTTTCTTCTCCCGTGATCAATGCATCATCAACAAAGAGTACAAGATAAACATTTTTCTTACTACATAAACAAAAATCGTATTTGATTTTTTGAAACCTAAACTTGCTAGAACGCTAGAAAATTTATTGTTCCATACTTTCGATGCACTTTGTAAACCATATAAAGCTCTATTTAGCTTAAGATATTTTTCTTCATTTTCTAGACCTTTAGGTGTATAAATATATACATCATGATCCAATTCACTGTTTAGAAAAACTGTTAGCACATCAATTTTTAGACAATCGTTTTAGACTGACACTGTCAATAAAATTCGAGTTGTCAACATTCTGCATACAGGTGCATAACTAAAATATCATCTTCCTTTATTTTAAAAATTCAATTCGTCTCAATAGGTATTTGACCATTTGGCAATTTTTTAGTTTTCTATGTAAAGTTAACTCACTTTTGGTTTTTGTTTTGTCTCGGTCAATAAACAGTATGCTGTATATATCTCATAATCGTTCAAATTTGCTAGTTTCCTAATTATCTTTCTTCTGCTGCATCACTTTCACTTGACTCTACTGTCTGTCTAGTTACATTTAACATTTCTTCTTCTACATCTTTTTCCGGTACCTGTTGTGTCGTTTCTTGATTATCTTTTCCATCGTTTGTAAGAATAAGTATACTTTCTTGGCTATTTGTATTTTCTAATTTTTTTTTAATATTTTATTTCATCTACTTCAAATCTTACATCTCTAAATTTTATAACTTTCTCTTCATTAGGCACCCAAAGTCGATAGCCACCCCCACAATATCCAACCATAACTGTACGTTTAGCTTTTGCATCCAATTTACCTTGCCTTGGTACTATGGTTGTCCATGCTCTACACCCAAAAATTCGAAGTTTCGACGGATCATTTCTGCCGTTCCAAATATTGTTCTTTTTCTAGTGCTGAAGTTGGCGTTCTATTAATCTCGTAAGCGCTAGTTTTGAGCGCTTCACCCCATAAAACATTTTGTGCAATAACGTCATTTTGTATTAATTTTTATTAATAGTGTTAGAAAATTACTAAGAAGAAATGTGTAGTTCTTAGAACATTGAATGAAACATCACAACGTTGTTTTTGATTTTTTTATTGACGGTGTAAAAAAACTATTTATTATTGCAAGCTTTTATTTTTAAACGTTTTATGAAAGTTTTTATTTTGACATTTTTTGCTTGTGTTTATGCTATGATTTTCTAAATTAACAACCTGCTAATCAAATACACGTTGTATGTATTTACTTCATTGTAACCAATAAACATTTACTTGTTTTTTGTTTTGAATTTTAGATATTGTTATCATTTGATTATTGTTAGCAACATGATTCTATTAAGCGGCGTACATTGTAGTATGTTTTTAAAACTAGTATAAAAATCAACAAGTAAATGTTTGTTAAAAAAATTATATTTTTTTTACAATAACAATTTTTTACAATAGTAAAATATAAGTTTAAAAACGTAGTAGATTACGATAAGCTTTTGTGATAAACTATGTCGGGAACTATTAAATTATTATTATCTTTAGCAGAGTCTTATTTTCAAAAACCTTTACTGCAAAAAACCTTGCCAACATAGTAATCCTTAAAAAATATACATATCTAACGGCCTGTTGCTCCAACACAACTTAAACTTAAGCAATGCTTAAAAACAATCGTTGCTATAGTTTTAACAATTGTATCTAAGTTTTTAAGCTTTGCTTAAGTTTAAATCGTGTTGGTGAAACCGGCCATTATTTCTTTAAAATAAAGTACCTTCAATAAAATGTATTTAAAAAAATACAGCGTATATCAAACAAAGGTAAAGTGACTTTAACGTGTTATTATGAAACCGGAGACTAATTTATTATTTTATTCTTATCACATGATTTATTTTAGTTTAAAAATTTTTGGCGGGTAGACGCTGTCGCAAATGAAAAATTATTTAGCAGGGACACTAATTTATGAATTGTTAAAAATGTTGTATTTACCACACCAACCACCGAAAGAGCTTATGTTGTGATTCAACAAAATTATTTTTATGCAAGATTTTCGAATTTAATTTGTGCTTCCAAATGGCGTCTTTTAGTGCAACGAACATTTTTGAGAACAACGTTCAAAATTTTGAATCAACGTTCCAAATTCAAGTCCAAGTTTACCAATGCATGATGGGGACGCAAGATTTTTACAAATTTACAGTGACACGCGTTCATTATCAAAACCGACAAAGCGCCAAATGGAAAGCATGTCAACCGGTGACTATAAATAAATTTACTGTCACCGTAATAAGCTATTATTAATATCGGCTGATGGTTTAACGCAATCAAGACAACCACATTGTTAAATTTCGGCAGCTGTTTCATCAATATATTGTAGACATGTATGCAAAGATCAAAAGCAAGCGATTACATACGTTACATCCGCTTTAATCAAGCGAAACTTTTGAAGGAATAAATTTATTTGACAGTTGCTATTAGCGGTAATGTAAGTAGAAATTTAAATATCAACAAACTGGGAAACATGTTTGTACTTTAATCTACATATATTAGCAATCCACGTCATATGAAAGATCACATATTCTATGACTTTCGTGCGCGTTTATGAACGACCAAATTTATTTATAACGTTCACATGTAATCTTAAATAAGAAAAAGCACAGACTTTGTTATTGCCAGGCCAGTCAGCAGTACATCCACACGACTTAACTGTACTATACGTAACATCATTGATTAATTTAATAACCAAATTGTACGTTTTTCGACATGTTGTTAGCTGTATTCTATTGAGTGGCAAAAACAAACTTTGTCACATGCGCACATTTTGATATGGTTGATCTAGAAAATGTGACTAGAAAAAACTGATAACATTATTTTAGCAAAAATACCAGGTCGATTAACTAATAAAGAATTACTCTATATTGTTACCATAAACATGATCCATAATCCATGCGTATTTGAGGATGACAGCGCGGTGTATAGACAATTTCACAGGAGACAATGCTTTGCAAAGAGCATTCAATTCACAAAAAACCTCACTAACTAAATTTTTCAAATTATGCAAACGAAAAGATATTTTTGTCGCACGAACATTATTTTATTCCAGTGTGCCACAATATGTTACATAGAATAAACGACCAAAGAATTAGGAGTCGTTTAACCGAAGTGATCATGTTCCAACATTTTTTTGGCATATTGAAAACACATACATTAGGTCGATTGTACACTGTTTTCCCAAATCAACGTGAGTGCTTCTTTTTGCGTTTGTTATTAGTAAGACTAAGGTGCATTTAATATTTACGAAGTGTCAACGGCTAATTGCACAATATAAATATGAAGCGAATCGCGAACTGCAATTCCTGGAAAACAAAAATCATTGGTACATTACATCGCTGTATATTGGTAATGGTAAAATTTTTCTGTATAAAGATACGCAATTAATTCAATTTCCAGACAATATCTGCACCATTGTTGCTTCGAAAAATGAATTAATCGATAGTGTATTCTCTAATTTAATCAATCAATATATCAACCACGCATGATGAACGAGCGATTTTAGCAACTAAAAATTTTATTCAAAATTATCTTCAAATATAACAATTATTGATGTTATTCAAATCGGTGGACACTGTAACTAATGTAAACAAGGCTGTTAATTACCCTATTAAATTCTTAAATTCTCTTAGACGAGATAATGTATTCCTGCCACACTCACTTTAATAATACTTTTAGACGCACCAATTCAGTTCAAGTGCTTACGATTTTCTATTTGTTTGGGCCTTGCAATAACCATAAATAAGGTCCAAGATCACCTATTGGCCATATGTCGATTGAATATAAAAATCCTTATTTTTCACACGGACAACTACACGTTAGGTGTTCTTTTTTGCTTAATTTTGTTGTTATCTGATTACATTAATATAGTTCAGGTATCTCAATTATAGGTACTGAATAAAAATTTTATTTCAAGAAATATATTTTGCTGGCGACGTCTGCCTACGGGGTTTGCTGGTATTTAATAAATTTGTGACGGTATTATTTTTTACCTACAAGTCTAATTCATTTTACTATCAGATATTATTTTTAACTTTAATTTTTAACCAAAACAACGTTAAATCGTGGTACTTTATGTATCTACAAACTTTATTCGAACACAAATCTTAGCACTGCACACAGTTAAATAACGCAATAATTTTTTTAATTATTTACTTTCTTAAAAACCGTCGACACAAATCGTCAATTTCAATTTGCTGATCAAACACTATAAATAATTATTCTAAAAAATATAAAAAAAGAAACTATCTTAAACTAAAAATAAAGAATAAATAAATGTTGTATGAATGTAATATAAATATCATAATCGTTGTTGTTAAAACACACGTAAATTTTTTTTAATTGCAATACGCTCAAAACATTAATCATTTATTTTAATTACGATTATGAACAAAAAAACTAACGTGCAACAAAATTTTACTGTTTTTAGTAGAAACATAAAAGATGTGTGTTCTGTGTTTGTTTCAAAATTCAAAATTAGTCTTCCAATATCACAACGAAAAATGTACAAAACGACTAATTAGTATTAATAACGTTAATAGCATACCTAAAAGTGTCGCTTGTTTTTGAAGTTATTGAATCTTTTCCATTGCACTAAAACTGCTCTAAAGGAACCACTTTTGAAAAGTACTAGTAAATTCAAATTGTCAAATTAGCAGAACCTAAAAAATTAGTATTTGTTATACATAATATTTTTTAATTAAAAACCGTAAGAAAGCACCGACCTCGGTAAATTAAATTACTTAATTTAATTGTTTCTATGTTATTGTTTTATCTTCATTTTTTAAAGTTTATTATCTTTATTATTATTTACATTTTACGAAAGATTATACTTGAATTAGCATTGTAACTTTTTTATGTTGCTTTTTAAGAAAAACTACTGTACTATTTTAGTTACTGTAAAACAATATAAAAACTGTGTTATCACAATGTCACAAAAAAGATTCTTATTTATAGTTATTTGCGGTTGCAGGAAAAAAGAAAACCAATAGCAGCACTAACTTCTATGACCTACGGACGACCCATTCGATTTAATAGTCAATATGATTTTCCAATTCTGCAGTACTTTCGACAAGCGGAAATTGCAACACTATATAGACGACATGGCGTTATGCCAGTAATTGAAAGAGAAGTACAATAACAAAATTATAGCATTTGCTTATTTTCTGAAATTATAAAAAATTATACACATTTTATAAATTAAAAATAAAAATATTATTTACACTTATTTTTTATTTTTTTATACATTTTTACTAATGCATAACAATACTCTTTAGAAATTGTTAGATTTAAAAGTTTTTTTGCAAAGTAAGAAACGTTGATGCGTTTGTAATCTTCAATCTTCTAAAAAACTTTTTAAATTTTAAATTATACAAAAAGACAGTTTGCTACAGGGAAAACGTAAAAATTAATATAGAACTTTTAAAAAGAACATTTCTAATATTACCGGAGTTTTTATTCACAAAGAAATTAATAGACTAGATCTAAGAAAACAAACTTTTTAATTATTTTGCTGTTGTACGCTTAAAATTAAAAGTTCATATTAATTGTTTATCAAACAAAAAATTTAATACTTTCTATAAATGCATTGTATTACTTTTAGATACAATTTGATATAATTTCAGTTAGTTTTATACGTATTTATGTTATTAAACACTTAAAATATAAATTCATTAAAACTTTAAATTAAATTAAATTGATTTTAATATAAAAAAATGTTAGTAATAGTATATAGTAATTAATTAATCATATTTATTTAAACTTACTGTACTCAAACAGTTGTGTATTTATTTTTTTTAGATCTTTTAAAAACTCTAGATACTTGTTTATATTACGTCACATAAAAACATTTTGTACAGGTGAACTAATTACAGTAATAATAGACATATTAAAATTTCGGAAATTATATCAAATTAAACAAAATCATCTACTAAAAACGACTACAAGAAAACACACAGCGGTATTAATGATTAAAAGCTACAACAATATATGACTAATTTTACCTTTAACAATAAACTACTTTAAAGAACAATTTCTAAGTTTAAACTTAATTCAAGTATACCTACGCCTTAACAACTAATAAGACGGATATTAAAATTATACTTTTTTTATGAAGATTTAGAATATTCAATCTATGACATAAAAGGGAATAAAGAACCCATAATCATATACTATATATGAAACCTAAAAAACTAAAATAAATTTTATTGAGATTAAACACACTGTCTTTTAAAAAGCGTGTTTTATTTCTTGAGCTGATAAATAATTTCTAAAAACTGTAGTTACAATGGCCGATTTCTATGCACGCAAATGTACTTATATCATATAAAATATAAAATAAATACATGTTAAAATTAAAAAAGACTAATGTGTTATGAAAACATTAAATAATTAAACAACAAAAAAAACAAGATGTCAGAAGTAAAAATGTGTTGATACTTAATATTTGTAAAAGGGCATTAAATCTCGCCACGTGTTTTTAAGTTAGGTTATTTACGGAACAATTCAACAATAGAAAATAAACCACCAGGAACCGTTTTGCATTAAATATTCAAGCAATTTGCACAAATAGAAGCAAAGATTTTACATATTAATTTATATTAGCCTCTGGTAAAAGCAAAACGAAATTAAAATTGCTTTGTAATAAGTGACCTAAAAAAACATTAAGATCAAAACATAGAACCATTTATAACAGAATTAAAGAAACGGGCATTTGATTATTACTTCAAATGTACAAATGACAATTGACAAATGACAACAGGTGTGACATTGAACAACATCGATAGAATTAACTAAACAACCAAATCTGTTAACCCCACAAGAGGAAGAAGAAATAAATCAGATTAAATACAAAGAAAATGCAAGAAGTGTGATCTTCAGCATTCTCAAAGCCAATGCCTAGTTTTTAATAAAATTTGAGCTGTATGTCAACGCAAAATGCATTATGCAAAGATATGTTATTTCAAAGACAAACAGAAAGTAATAAATTACAGAACGAAAGCTGAAGTGAACTAGACAACCACCAACAACAGCTCACATCCTGATAGTAAAACAACAGGATACACACCAATTGCACGAATACAGTATATACCAGAATTGAAAAATAACGGAAATGTTAAAGAGACAATTTTTTAAGTAGCAGTAGAACTGTAGTAATAAAAATAGTGTTTTTACTTGTAAACAAAAGTAAAAACTTAATTCTTCAGGATGGTAGACAGAAATTAAAATAGAAGAGTATAAAATAAAACTTCTGGAGCCGAATGAAGTGTTTTACCACCAAAATATTTAACCAATTTAAAACTAAATAAATATCTCATCATTCCGTCAAAAACTATTATTGCTTCCTATAAAAATTTCAAATTACAAACAGTAGGACATATAAGATTAAAATGCTACTATAATGAAAAATGTCGCAATATAAAATTTTTAATTGTCGTTTTTGATTCAGCACCATTGTTAAGACTAATTAATTGTTTAAATTTTAATATGATTTCTAGATTAAATTTAGTTTAGTGAGTCATAATCAGGTTTATATAAAAACTATGCAAATGTTTTTGAAGGTTTAGAATACATGCCAGGTTTTGTTAACATTAAATTAAAACCGAAAGCAATTCCTGCTATCCAAACACTCTAGAAGAGGTTCATCGACGTTGCATAAAAAGTTAAAAAAAACCTTATTTAATCTTGAATATAAAAATATAATTGGGTAAATGTATTAAATAGTGTAGAAAACCCAATGGCTATTTCGGCTTACGTTTAGACCCAAACACTTTACTATTCTTAAATGTAATGTAATTTTAAGTAGAATAGAAAAAAAAACTCATTTTTATCGTAACAGATATGAAAGATGATTTATAGCAAGTTCGACTTAACGAACGCAGCTTAAATTTTTGTATATTTAATTCGCCTTGAGGCTTTAATCCAGTACCGTTTGGTTTATGCAATATTCCAGAAATTTATCAAAAAAAGAAGTTTTTTGGTGATATCTCAAATATTATTGTATAGTTCGATGGTCTAATAATAAGTAAATCTAGTAAAAAACTTTATAATAAAGATACTATTAGAAGATGCTTTACAGTATAACGTAAAATTTAATTTTGAAAAACTCTATTATAAATTAAATCAAATCAACTTTTTAGGACTAAAAATTTCTAAAGAGAAAATTTGACTATTAAATAAAAATATTTTAGCAGTATTAGCTATTGAAAATTCCACAAACTAAGAAGCTTTTAAAATGTTTAAATTTTTTTAAAAGTTAATCCCACATCGTTTTAAAAATCTTTAACAAAAATCAAAAATAACCAGTCAACGAGATGCTTTAAGTAAAGATAGTGTTCGGACGCAAAATGCTCACTATATAGCATTTGCGTCAAGATCCTTAAACAAAACAGCATCTAAATATGCACAGATTAAAAAGGAACTTTTAAACATTGTCTTTGCTTTTGATTAAAGTGAAAGAATGCTGTTGGTATTTTATACTTTTAGTTTTGTTGTTTTGGAAGAATATAATACAGCAAATTTCGAATTAAAAATATATTTTTAATTACATTTTCTAACCATTATAATTTGTAACGTTTCACACATACAAGTGCTTTTTCAAACATCTGGAAAAAATGTAAACTATTTTAATAAATAAAATAAAATTTATATGTACCTTTTTATTAAAATAGTTTACATTTTTTCCAGATGTTTGAAAAAGCACTTGTATGTGTGAAACGTTACAAATTATAATGGTTAGAAAATGTAATTAAAAATATATTTTTAATTCGAAATTTGCTGTATTATATTCTTCCAAAACAAAAAAAAAAAAAAAAAAAAAAAAAAATTGTCTTTGCTTGTAAAAAAAAAATATTTTTTAATATACGATTGCGAGTTTTGGGTTAATCTACCATTGTTGAGACAAATATAACATATGCTTTTAGTGTTTATGTTTTAATATTTGGAATTATAAAACATAAAATTATCTTATTAAATTTATGGTTAACGCACACGGCGACTAATCGAATTTTGTTATCGCACTTATCGCATTTGTAGGTGGAGCCCTATAATATCTTTAATATTGTGGATTAATTTTGTAATTAATTAATTAATCTCCCCATCTTTGATTATATACTTAATTTAGTAATTAAGCCTATAAATCTCTTGCCATATCAAGTACTGCCTTTTACGACATTAAATTCAAAACGTTTGATGGCAGAGCCATTTACTAAGTATAATTAATAACTGTAGTTAGTTATAACAGAGGTAAAACGTTAAAAGTTGATTTTACACCCGCGAATTTCAAAATAGTAGCGTAAAGAACATTGGGGGTAAAGCAATGTCAATGCAATTGTGCAAATGCTACCAGAGTAAACTACTGAACGGCTGTTTCACCCTTTTGGGGTTTATCAGCAGTAGGAGATACATTCTAATGTATTTCCCACAATTGCATTGACGACCCTATAGCTTATTATTCCTGTACTACAGGGATAACAATTAGTAAATATTTGATGGCAAAGCCATCTCATAGTGTAAATTTACTATTTATAATTAATAACTGTAGATATTCGCTGTACGGCGAAAAGATAGAGTTAAGCCCCTCCTTCAATTTTGTATGATAATTTAAACCAATGTATGAAGACACAAGTTTACACAGCTCAAATTAGTAGAAGCGCGAAAATTCAAAAATTATGTAATGTATAATATAGGCATTAAAGATTAAAGTACATAAGAAAACGTGTAATTTTCAATAAATGTACAAAATTAAAAATTTTTATTTATAACAAATAAATACGTTTACAACTTTATTTATTAATTCAGTTACACGATTTATTTTAAAAATTTATCAAATAACACTTGGAGGGAACATCTAAACATTTAAAACGCGTATGAATAAGCGCTTCATTAAATTTTTACATATTAACAAATTTGACGAACTAAAATTATAACATATTTTATGAAAGTTTCAATAACATTCTGTATAAAAAAAGACATTTAGGATGATTTATATGAAGAAGTCATCCTCCACACGAATATACACAAATGTATTCAAAAATAGTATTTCGTCAAATGAATGGAAACAACAAAAACTGAAAACTGCGAATAAATTAACCAAAATGTCGAACGTTAAACTCAGGTCAAACTGAAGTATTTAATTAAATACTGGTGTTTGTTGTAATACTGACTTGAAAATTTTAACCAATAAAAAAAATATTCAAATTTTGCGCGTAATTGATGGGAAGGATTTAACTTTATCTTTTCGCCGTACAAAAAATAGCTGTAGCGGCGGTTAAACGTTGAAAGTTGATTTTACACCTGCAAATTTCAAAATAGTTTTGAATAAAACCTCGGGATAAAACCACAACTTAAAGGACATTGGGAGTAAAGCAATGTCAATACAATTGTGTAAATGCCACTAGAGTGAACTACTGGACAACCGTTTCGCCCTTTTGGGGCTTATCAGTAGTAGCAGATACACTCTAATGTAATTCCCACAATTGCATTGACAACCCTACAGCTTATTATTTCTGTATGACAGGGATAACAATTAGTAAACATTTAATGCCAAAGCCATCTCGTAGTGTAAATTTATAATGTATAATTAATACTATAACCGCCGTTATAGCTATCTACAGTTAAAAATTATTCTTAAAAAAAGGAAGAAAGAAGAACATCATAAATTTGATAGCGCATGGTTGTCTGGTTATGATGCAGATACCAAAGCAATACGTTTTGGTATTATATAACAAATCAAAGCTAGTCGTGTACAATTTACAACATCAAATAGCTGTAAATGAGTTATTTGATATGGGTGCAATGCTCATGGTAATGTCAACGAATTAGGTACTCGCGAGTTAAATTATCTTTAGAATACTAAATCATTTTTTGCTTAAAGAAGTTTATAAATGAACAAAAAAAAAGCTTATTTATGATTAGGAGTCATACACAAAACAACGGCGACTTTTTCTTCTCTCATCAAAAAACAGATAAAACGTCAATCAAAAATAGACTAATTTATACAACGAACATGTTCATTGTAGTGATTTAAGTTACTAAAAATAGATGTGTTTAAGACATACCGGCTTAGGCAAGTGCACGAAAAGATCTCCAAATCTTTTAAACCAACCATTTTTTTTGAGGTTTTAGCGAATAATATTTACACTCCAATGTCAAAAATTAACAAAATCTAGAATTGTCATTGCGCATGCATTATGTATTCAACACTTTGCAATTTTTGTTGCATTGAGTTCAACTTCTGGTTTTTCACTGGCGGTTTTGGTTTTATAATACCAAAATTCTCACTCAACTATTAATTAAACGTTAACTGTAAGTTAAAATTGTTTTATATTAAAGGTTTTTTTTCTGAGTATGAAATTTTTATAGTTGTGACGTTATTGTAAACCAAATTTATAATAATATTAAAAATTCGTAAAAAACTTCAAGCTAACTCTAGACGAAAAATAAACTAAAAAAAATAAAAAAACATAAACGCTTTTATTCTGACAATCCAGACAAACAAAATTTAGGTAGTAATTACTAAAGGCACCAACTGATTTGTGTTTTTTAGAACCTTTACAGAATTATAAAGCAGCCGTAGCCAAGTGCTATTTTGTTGACATTATACCGGTTTAAAATAAGTCGTGGTTAATATACATACTTGTGTGGTCGTACTTTCATTGTCCTTTTATGAACTTAATTAATTTTTATTTTTATTACAAAAACATTTATTTTCGTCTTTTTAGCTGACTTCAGCTTGTATCTACAAACGTTATCATTACGTCGTTGCTCTAAGAACATACTGAGACAACTTTAAATGTTTCAAATTTCAGAGATTTGCCTAATTTTATGCAGAAATAATTTTGTCCTACTACTGCAATTTGATATTTTTTATGCTAGTCTAAAGCAATACTGAGATAAATTTAAATAACTCAGTATTGCTTAAAAAGTAATTTACTATTTACTATACTGAGGTATGTTAAAATATCTCAGTATGGCATGATGCCATAGTTTGTAACGGTTTGCAGCTACAGCAATGTGTCAAGTTTGAAAGTGCCACAATGTATCTATATGCGGTTGACCATTTGCCAATCAAATATATTGCTCATAAATTTTTGGCTGCCCGCTATACAACAAATAAAGCAGATAACATGCACTCACTAATAGAAAGAGAAAAAACGCAGCTTTTTAAAATAGTTAAATTTTTTTGCCATTTGTGGTGATTATGTTATTGAAACTGGCAAAGAAAACTGCTAAAAAAATAAATACATTATAGACTGGAAAAAGTGGTGCAAAAAGAGATACAAAAATTTCAATGTGAATGAAACAAGAGAAAAGGTGGACTAGAATCCTTTGGTGATTTTGCGATTTGAGAAAGATAATCTAAACATAATAAAGTATAAAACTTCATAAAGCGAAAGAGAATATAAAATCATCAATAAAACTAAAGGGACGCGAGACAAAAAATCATTAGTAAGTAAATAATATAGCAATGCCTCAAAAAAGCTTATGACGAACCACCAAAAATTTTTTTGACAAAACTGCAATATCTTTTATACTATGCAATGCTAATTTGATTCCTCCCGCCTTTCAAAGCTTTAATCGTCAATTGAAAGCGGCAGCAACTACCAGCTGCTGCTCCAATGATAAAGATAAAAAGTAATGTAGTTACGTCCTCCTTAAATATTGAATTAATAAATAGGTTGTAGAATATTCTTTACTAGGAGGGGCAAATTATACCACTTAAGATTTGTTATGGCGACGTTTCGTGCAATCAGGCGTGCTTTTCTTCAAGCCACTGAAATATATTGTGAGTAAGCTACACATTTCTTATTACATAACAAATAATACATTTTAGGTACAAACAACGTAGAAACAAAAAGGTTAGAGTAAAAAAGTCCTGAACTCCAAACGACATGAAAACTAATTACACAATATAAATTAACATGAATAATTGTTAAAATATTTCTAAAAAAGTCAAATAATTAAAATAGTGTAAATAAACAATTAACTGTGAATGACAAACAATTGACACGACATGTATAATCAAAAATTCTATTTGCAATGTCAAGGTAATCAAGGAAGATAAGAACGAAAAATACTTTTAAATTTTTTCTAAGTTTAATAAATACATAATAAATAGTAATGTTTTTGAGAAATCTTAGAAAATCAGCAATGTACAGTTCAATGTAATAATGGCGCATTTTTCAAAAATCAAAAAACTGTTCACAGTTGGTAGGAATCAAGTAAATAACTATTATGGTAAAATTAATCAACTTCAACGCTGCATTGCAAAAAGTATCTTCAAAATTATTAATATAAGACCAAATTTTAATTACAAAAACAAAATTTAAAACATAAATTTCTCACAATGATGTGTATTTAATATATCTCAGTGTTGCATTAAAGCAGCGAGGTTGCTTATGGGTGTTCCTTATCTTCTTATCTACGTATGTAAAACACAAAAAATACAAGTTTTAGTGCTTACAATAATTGTTGCTTTTAAATGCGTCTCAAGCAATCAACTGTGTTCACAAAATTTAAAAAAAGTAATTTAGTTCTTTAGTTTTATATTACACTCTATAACCTAAAAGTACTATTTAAATCTTTATTTTTGGAAACTAAACTATCACTTAAATCCATTTAGAGAAAACGTTTCTCTTAAACAGAAAAGATTAAATGTAACACAAACAAATCAGTTTAATAAATCTAATAGATTACATTTTAAATAACTTTTTTGTATTTTTTAGTTTATTCTATAAACAACGTAAATATTCTATGGTAGTAAGATAAGTAAGATAAATAAAATGTTTGATATTTCCTGTGTTAATTTATTTAAATATATGAAAATACCGGTTGCATTACTTTGAATAAAAAACTATAGCCAATCAATAAAAGAAATAGAATTTTTTAATAACACAAACAATTATTATTTAAAAAAATAAATATTTTCAATTGTAATTTATGTTTTAAAATCTGAATTATTTATTTCGTTTTTTAATATAAATACTAAAATCTTTTTAAATTTGAAACAATACGTTTTTTAAACATAAAGTTTACAAAAAGA
This sequence comes from Aquatica leii, assembly GCA_035610365.1. Taxonomy (NCBI): domain Eukaryota; kingdom Metazoa; phylum Arthropoda; class Insecta; order Coleoptera; family Lampyridae; genus Aquatica; species Aquatica leii. The sequence goes on from CM069432.1 coordinate 58,665,508, forward strand.
TTGTTAATACTGTTTTTAAAACAATACTAAGTACTTTATAATCATAAAAAAGTTTATAATGGTTAGTTTTATTTGTACATACAATGTATTGTAAATGTAAAGTGCACTATAATCACAAGAAGCATCTTACACTGTTTATTGTTGTGTACATAAATAACTACATCTTTTGTTGCGTTTGTCTCATATGGGAATTTGTTTAAAAGTCTCTAGTGTTAAATACTGCCACTACCTAAATAGAAAATGTTAAACAACGCATTTAAAGTAATTTCTTTACATTTGTAATTTTCATATAGAAACACCTTATTTTTGCGTGTGTAAATACGTATATTTCTAGTACAATAATGTTTGATAAAAATGCTTTACAAGTTGTTTTTATAAATAATAAAACAATAAATTATACACTAGTAAAATTAATATAATTTTAAACATTTTTTGCGCATCGGTTTGATTTTGACATTTATTGTACAAAGATTAAGTAGCTAAAGAAAATAATTTAAAACTTGTGTATCAAACTTTTAAAGAGTAACCCAATAAATTATTTAACGTAAATTACAAAACATGTATTTCTGAACTGTTTAGATCATATTGTAAGAGTAAATTATAAATTATTTATTTTACGTCTTCAGTTTGTTAAAGGTCTACGTAAAAACAATTGTTTTAAAATTAAATTCATAAATCCGTGCTTATTAAAAAGCCTTTTAGTACCGTTTTATAATTGCTTTTTTTAAGAAAAAAATTTTTGAATGGTTAAACTTATTACTACTAGAAAAACGTAATCTCATATTTCTTTTACACTTACCGTCATAGAAGTGATAGTTAATCTCTATATCTGAAAACAAATATAGTGAACGGCTAAATAAAACTTTTTTTTTAATAACTTTTTAATTGAGTAGAATGATGATACATTGTTCATAGCAATATTGCATCAGATACCGTCTAGATGTAATTGCTTTTATTGCGTTACACGGTGTTTGCACTTATTCTAGTAACTGTCAGAAAATCTACACTATTAAAACTGTAACTATAATAGTTAAATGTCCCATTATATTGTAAGTGTGCGGATAATCACTAAAAGCGCTAAACTGACAAATTTTTTCTCCTTTTGAATTTATAACCACAAAATATGTATTTTCTTTAACAAGTTATTTATACATTTGTGATTTGTATAAAACAATTTTTAAATGTTGTGCATTTGCATTGATTGATAATTTTGTATCTGTTTAATATTTTGTCTACAGTTATCATGAGACTTATGCATTTTTTAAGCAACTATTTTATGCTGTTTGTTTATTTGTTCAGATTTCTCTTATTTGTAATTTAAATATAATTGTAGAATTATTTATTTGCATATTTTGGTTATTATTTCAGTTCTTCTTGGCCTGTAGTTACATTTTTATTTTACCTTTTACAATATTCTACAAAATGAATAAATAATTAGTGCACTAAGATCATAATAAAATTGTATTTAGTTGTATAAAAACATGCGTAATAATAAAAATGCACTATGAAACTAAAAACTATAAATAACTATAATATTTGTAACTTTACTACAAATGTAACACGTAAAGTTATTTTGTAAAATCTAGAAATAACAGCATTCAGACTGTACATGCTCTACGAAATTTACGTAGTACACGTAAATATACATTGTAAATAAATTTACAGTATTTATACGTTGTTTTTATAGGTAAATAAACACTTAAATACGTTACAATTGTTATTGTTTAATATTTGCATATAATATTACAAAAAAAATACTTCAAAATGTCTGATAAATTTTATTGTTGTAAAGCCTGGTTACAAAATTTATATTTGTACTAATGCAATCGTCATTCAATAAAGTATTGATAAGTATATCGTTAAAAAATTATTTGATAATAAGAAAGTAGAAGCTAGAAACATTTATACATGCATCATGCTGTAAAAAGGAAAGGAAGAGCTGTTAGAACACTCACCAAAGCTTGCGCTGCGGCTTGGTGCTGGAAACAACGAAGCAAACATTTAATCACACATAGCTGGAGCTCTGAAAGCGTTCAAAAAGTACACGTTCGTAAACTTTAACAACAAAAAAACATTTACAAGCTTAATTGTTTTGGTACTTTGTAAACACTTTTTAACCTTTGAAAGAAATTACATAAGTAGAAACGAATTTTTTTGACAAAGTTTTTAATTTATTTTGAATTTTAATGATATGTGTAAAATTTTAAAATAGTCGTGTACATATAGGAAAGGTAAACGTTTTGGGTTGAATTTTTCCACATTATGCACATGCAAACAAATTATTTTATACTATAATTAATTTTAAAAAATAGTTCTTGTTTATTATAGAACTACACATTTATCATTTAAAAAAATAATAATTATAATCATTTTTCGTAATAATAAGTTTTAAAATTTTTAATGTGCATAGTTAAAAAATTTTTTACGCGACAGTTTTACCTGATAACAATTATTTAACAATAAATCAAATAGTAATAAAATAAAGTTTACCATTTGTTGCACTAATATATTTTTGCATTGTTGAAAAGCACAAAAAATTGTTTTTTGATTGATTTAACTATTAATTAAAATAGCGAAAGTAATAATTTATGTGACAGCTTTCAGAAACCGTAAAAATAGTGTTTCAACCAAGAAAGTAATTAAATACACCTTGAACATATAACTTCTGCAGTTATAATGCGAACGCATTTTCCACAGACAACTTTTTAGAAATTTTACAATTGTCTCTGGATTTATTCGCACATTTTCTAGTTTGGCATTGCCTAAGCTTGTTTGTTGATTATGACCCATCTTCTTGATATGTATTGAATTTTCTTGTACGTACGTATTTACTGATGAGTTTAGCAGCAACTTGCAAAATATATTGTCAACGACTTTTGTTTTCGTTAGTACATAAACTGTAAATTATTCATGAATTTTTTGTTACTAAATCAAGTATGTTAAAAAATCCTGGTAGAAGATGTACAATTTTTTGCTATTTGGTCTAAAACATCTACATTATATTCAGTATTGTTACAAAATTTTACAGTTTTTGGTAGTTTATCTCGTCAATCAATCAATAGATCAATCAATCAAAATTCATTAACACTACTGAAAATGCACACATTTTTCAATCATTTTTCTTTATAACTTGTCACAGAACTCTCGTCACATACAAAACCTTTAGTACAATTATTTTTCAAATTTTTTTTATAAGTTTGTATAAACCTTGTGCTTCGATACACAAATGTCGACTTTTTTTAATTTTGGTCAAATTTAGAGATGTAAAACAGTTATCTACCGTTATTTTTGTCCCGTGTTTTAGAAAGAGTTCTATTAATTTTATAACGCACCAATTGGGGAGGTGAAAAAAATTTTACAGATGTTTAGCTCATTTTTGGCTAGCTTCCGTCATAGTTAGTCCTGAGTGGAATTGTCAGTAACTAAATTTTTTAGGTAAACCGTGTCTTAGGGCCACTTTTTTTTACGTGTAAAAAGTAATTCTATTAAGAAACGTCTGTGCTAAAGAAAAAGAAATACTCCAGACCCGCCATCCTCAAATCTACATAAAACAATCTATCACAGACAAAAAAGTTTGTTTATTTTGACTAGTAACTGTACAATTGGTTTAAGAGAAGATAAAAAGTAGAGAGACAAGTATCAACGGTAAAGTTTCGTTTACGCCACTGCTAATAACTAAGGTCGTTACACAGAGATATAACTAGTAGATACACTGTGTAAATGGCGCCCAAATCGTAATCATATTGTATCCAGTAAAAACAAAGAAATATATCGTAAATCTGGAAGCATTAGTCCATACCTTAAAGGGGTTCCGGACTAAAAACAAATTTCTACTTTACTCTTTGATGAAATTTAAATAGCAACCCAAATTACACTAAAATGTGTATCGGAATGTGTGATTTACTTTATAAACTATGTGCATATTTCTGAATTGGATAATATCACTTTCATCATTAGCCGACAATCCAAATTTGTATTTTGAGGTCAGTCCTCTTTATTTAGCATAAAGTTATGTTGGTTGTCTAACTTGGAATATTTTAGCCGTCAAGGGAACTTTTAGCTAAAAACTTTCTAAAGAGATTTTGCTATTAATATGGTAACTGTAGAAAATACTCTCAACATATTTTCATAACTAAAGTGAATTTAATTTGTCCTATAGATAAAAATATGCAAAAATGTTTTTACTTTTGTAGTTATGTGAGTATAACGTAGCTGAATAGTCTGTCATAAAATGATTTATTTAACATTAATTTATCTAAATTACTTATTTTTTAATCTATAAAGCCATTTATAAAACAAATGTCGAGAAAATTAATAACGTGTTTTTTAAACATAGTTTTATCTATAGAAAAAGTGCAAAAATTGCAATTGCATTGTCTACGTTTGGAGGCCCCTTAACTTACCGCATCAGTCAATTAAAGACGGTAGTAATAAAAGCTAAACGCGTTCGCGATATCTTAAGATTAGACACCAAAATTTCCCCGACGTCAAGTGCAAGTGTGAAATATAATATTTTAGAGTTTTAATTATACTGTAAGTATCCATAAGCGTCGCGCCGCTTGATTATTACAGTACGATAACAATCAACTTAGTAATTTACAGTTACAAATAAATGACACAAAAATGACGATCTTCGTAGATTAGAATATTTAAATTAGTAACGCGCACAAAGAGTGTTTTTTACATCGACCAAAATTCTCATTTCGTCGAAGGCGAAGTTCGATACATGCTACTCTACAGCACGCGGTCGTCTTGGCTCATTAAAGAAGAGCTAAAAAAATAAACAAAAGTTGCAAAACGTGGTCACGTGTGAATCAAGCAAGTACTAACCTTCAAACAAACATCAAACAGGAAACTCGAAAAAACAAATAAAATGACTAAACTTTTGCCAGAAGTCGACTTAACGCTGCGCCGTTTGGCGGCTAAAACTCGACCAATTCACGAGAAACTTGTCTTTTTGCGCTGACGTTGGCTACGTTGTCTAAACGACAGTTGCAGAAATCGCAAAACAAATTTTTAGTCATTACATATTTATTACAATCTTGAAGCGTCCTTGCCTAAATAAGAAAATCTATTTAACATATATTTTGTTTCAGCATTAGCTGCAATCCAAAACTTTATACTAAGTTTATCGGGTTTATTACTCATATATTGGGTGAATGGACATCTGGTTTTTGTAAGAAATCGTTGTTCATCAATTGTAATGCTTGTTCTTGGTTTATAACACCTAATACAATTATTCTCAAATGTTCAGATACTGCAGTAAGCTTGACAGATTTTTGACGAGCTGAATTTAAAAAAATTGCTTTATTTGGTTAAATTTATCTACACGTATTGTATTACAAAAGAACTTAGACCCCTATGTGTGTTTCACAATGGATTTACGGTAAAGTTTTTAGCATCATCTATCCCACAAACGTAACGTACAAACAAGATATAAACGCGTTTAATTCTTCAAGATAAGTTGTTTATAGACTGCCACTCAATTGTGTGCCTGCTCTAATTTCAGTTCATTTTCTAATATGACGCAGCTTGGAATTATCAATAAAAAACCTCAAAAACTTGCACATGTTTGGACAACGTTAAGTTTAGCGTATCTGGTTGATACAGCTTCTTTTCTAAACAGGTTATGGTGAGTTATACGTCTACAGGCGTTGTACAAATTATTCAGAATTCTTTATTTGGTACCATCAGCTGTATCATATTATACACTATAGTTTGATGTTCATAGAAAACTGAATAAATGTGCATTTTCTTTATCATCACTACTGGTGCTTGACAATGCATTTTCCAAAACTTACGATGTACTTTTTCATAATAACACTACACTATAATAATTACAATTATCACCGTCGTTATCATTGTACAAAGATAAATTATTAATTTTATATACGATGTGTTTAGTGTGTACTTATTAAAAATATACTTATTTAAAATTATTTTACACACTTAAACTGAGATTAATACAAATCTTTACAAATTTGCGTGCATTTTAAGAGATGTGGCACACAGGATTGTTTACATAATTTTAAATGTAACTACAAACGTGTGTATAATTTAAAAATGTATAAATTTTACATCAAGATATTATTTTCAAGAGTTTGAAAGCTTGGTAAAAGCTTGACCGGTATAAAGTTGACTTGGCTAATCTTAAACTTAGATTAATTTTTTTAAAACCTAGTTTGATGCTTAAAAAACTTACTTAAATATTTTAAAAACTTAGTTTGATTTTAAGTTTTTAAAAACCAAGCTTGTAAATCTATGTTAAGCACCCGCTTTACACTGCATACAAACTGTAGCTCTTTGACCAAATAGTTGTGAATTGTTTTAGTTCAAAATTTTCTTTATAAAACTCGGGGTGAATAAAAAAATGTGGTAAAATAAACAATACAAAAGACATATATTAGTTTAATGAGTATACACTATTATTGTGACGTTTTCCAACTAAAAACCGTTTCACTATTGCTAATTATAGTATAGTTTAGTAATTTTTAAAACTAAAAACATATAATAAACTTTGTTCATTATAGTTTTATACCGCTTTCTATTTATATGTACAAAACTGAAAATATTTACTTTTGATTTAAGTATAATTTTATTTACAAAAATAAAAAAATTAAATTTTTTTTTCTAAAACAAACAAAATTGTTTAATTTTTTCTACCACTACTAGTTGGATAGGGTTTCATTATTACGTATAATAGTAAGTTGTAAATTAAGCGCAGGTAAATAATATTTTATTACTAACCACTAGTTAATAAACAAGAAGAAAAAGAAGAAGTTATTTAAAGATCGTGCTTAACTAAAAGTAAATATTCTTCAATTAAATATATTTTAGATATAATCAATGCTTAGAGTAATAATGTTTTTAAACAATTTAAATAATTTTAGCAATTTTAAATTACGTCAAAAATAATTCTATTACACTAAGGGTATGAGCACTAGTATTATACGTTTTGCTTTTAGAGAAAACAGTTTTAATCTTTTTTATTAGAGGACATACGTCGTTTTTGCGTAAAGTAAGAAACCAAATTTACACAATTCCTGATTTCGTCATGTGCAGGAGATGTACCTATCATGTGTTTACTTAAACTAACTTTTACGACATATTTCTAACATTAAACAATTGATAATCGTTAAACTATATATGTTATTGTTATTTCTATAAGTTGAGTTAACACTTATTTAGACCCGTTGTTCAAAACAAATAATATAAAACAATTGGTAAGTATTTGTAACGGTACAGTATATGACACAAAATAAATCATAATCAGTATGTGTTTAAAAAAAATAAGGAAAAAAGAGAAAAAGAAGACAAAGATAATTAGACTTAACTTTTGTGACAGTGCCTCGTATATAGAAGACGTGAAGGAATGCAGTGCAAACGCAGCATAGATAAAACGTGAGAGCAGCAAAAGACGGGAAAAAGAAGGGGGAGAGGCAGCAGTAGTTACAATGAGGTAGCCGAGAAAGAAGTTAGGCTAAAGATTTTTTTTTAATGAATTAATGCAAAAAGGAAAAAAATGCTTAAAACAGAGTAATAAGTGATAATAAAGTAAATAAACGTTATACGAAGAAAACGAAATTTGGTTTTATAAAAAAAACAACGAGTGAAGTTTAAATAAAAAGTGATATAAAAGGAAGAATGAATTATTTAGTGCCGCAAGCGCCGTCATAAAAAGGAAGTGAAAGTTTTGGGTACCAGAAGAAAGAAGAAAGGGACAAATAAGGTTTTTTTTTAAGTTTTATTATTTTTTTATTAAAGTTTGTTGTGCGCAAATGTTGCATGGTAGTTTTAGATTTTTACTTTTTAAATCAGCTTTTGGTGATCACCAAACTTTTTGTGTAAATTGAGATTATTTTGTTTATTAAGTTGTTTGAAGGATGATTATTATCCAATCGATCTACACTAATATATTAAATTGTACTTATTTTTAAAATTGAATTTTATTGATTTGTTTAAAAAGGCGACCCTGTCCATAAAAAGAAAATATATATTGTAACGAAAATAAAGTTAACGCTGAGTTTTAAAAAATTACATTAAAAGCTAAAGCCGTGCGCGTTACATATTCATTGATAATAATCTTAAAACATATATGTACACATACAATTATATTAAAAAGTTTCTTTAGTTTAGTTTTGTATGTGATTATAAGGTAAAATTAATTTTATATGTTGTAAATTTTGTTATTGACTTTTATATTTTTAATTTTTGTAAAGGATTAAGCGAATCACAGCAAGAAAAAAAACTATAGTTTCTAGTAAAACATGTCATTTATATAAAAAAGCGTTTGAATTACACAAAAATAACTAAAAAATCGTGTTTTAGTTTAAGTAGGTTAAGTACTTACAGATATTAATTTATTAATGTTATTGTGTATATTCTTGATGAAGTGGTATTAGACATTGTCACTAGTTATTATTTAATAAACATAAAAACTCAATTCCAAATTATAAAATTATTTTTAAAATTAAAGCTGCCGCTCAATTATTTTAGTAATAGCACAGCTCGAGAGATGTTTTAATGTAATAACAAAACATAAAACAAAACACTCACTTGATTTTTATTTTCAAATTAATAACTTTAATTTTAAGTTTAATTTAATAACAGATAAAATGGTTTAAATAATTCTCGTACTCAAAAAAATTCTATATAAACCTTGCGGTTAAAAAATAGTTGCGCGATTTATACCTCTACGCTTTGCGTCTTGCTATATCTGTCGCTAAGGTTATAAACATACACTTCTCACCTTTAGTATATATAGTGCTATTGTTTGTTTACATTATATAGGTACACTTTATTATTTTATTTGTTAAATATATCTTAAATCTTATGTTTACTTTTTTAACTTAGAAATTCTGTTTAACATACAAAAAACATTAAACACTTACTACATTTCATATTGAAACGTAAATGTATTAAGCACATATAAAAAAATTAGCAACACAAAAAATTGTTTCTAATTAATAATAAAGTTTAAATAATTATTTAAATATCTGTAAGCAATCATAGCAGTTTGTAGAAAACTTGTAATATTCCTAAGAACTACCATTCGGTTTTTCCTGAAAAGTTATTATGTATAGAGTCCACAATTACTACGCAATCAGATTATTTATTAATCAATAAACTAAAAACGGCGTAAATTTCTCTGGAATGTTTTAAACTATTCATTATATTACCAAAACACATCTAAGGCAAATTATGCAAATTAAATTAATTTATATGTAAAGAGGAACATTGACAAATAATCGTTCATCAAATGTATCTAAAGTGTTCAAAAATAATATTTTATAGCAAAATAACAGTTAAATTATATATAATAATAGAATTTTTTTATATTAAAACAATTATTATTTTAAATATTAGTTTATAATAATAATTATGGTTCAGATCATTTTAAAATAAATTTTATTAAGAATACGACATTCTAAAAATGCAAAAGTATGTCAAACTAAATAAACATTCATTTCTATAACAAATCCTTTTTTTTCTTTAATACAAATATTTTAGTAATAATCCACGTGACAAATTTATAAGAGACAAAACAACAAATAAAATATATTACTAAAGAAAGAACTGTAGTTTATACCCAAACCGTTAACATAAGATTCTTAAAGTTTACATGCTTTTAAAACCCAACATATATTTCTATTTTCTCAGTAAAATTATAACATGTATATACACTATTGTTTGTAAGTATTGATGTCATGAGTAGTAACATTACATTTTTCAATACCTAAAGTTAAATTGTAGTTTACGTTTTGCGCTGTTCTAAGTTATATGTTATCTTCTACTTCCAGTGTGTTTTCGTTTTGCGACACCCTTATTTTGCACGTTACTATGTGCAGTAATTGTAATTAAATAACTAAACAACCAAAAATTTAATTTTGTATTATTAGTTTATTCGTTATATAATTTTAGTATTTCTTTATTTTGTTAGATAAATTTTAAACAAGATGTTGTTAAAATAACTATTACAAACATTTTATTAGAAATAAACTATTTACTACTGACTACAGAAAAAGCAAACGGAAAAAATAAAACCAAAATTGATCACATACCTAAAAGAAGAAAAATTGCCTTGGTTCTAGAGCATATGCGTAGAAGCAGAGAAACAAGAAAAGTACTGACTAGAAACTGCAACTACAGGCCCAATGTCAATTAACAAGATTTAAAATAAATTCAAAAAATAATATAACGATTCGTAGAAGAAAACACCGAAGCAGAAAAAACGTATCCTAGCGTCTATAGATCTTAGAGCGTTGGTACTTCACTCACTCATACAATATTAACACAATGTACTATAAAAATGCCAAAAAAACTACGGATTAAAAAAGTAAATTATAAAGAAAGAAAAAAATCAAGCAAGTATGGCAGTTTTAACCCACTACTGTTGATAATAGTAATAACAGATTAATTTAATCACTAAAAATTAAACCAAACGACTCTAGATTAGAACAGAATATCAAACTTCTGGACCAATAAAAAGAAATGTGCTAATGCAGGCAGGTAATAATGGGCTAATAGCGGTGTCAAAAAAATGCAGAAACTAGTGATATAAAAAATAGAATGAATTAAAATAGAAACAAGTAAAGTTATGAAAAACAAAAAGAAAACATACCCTAAAAAAGCCTTGTAACAAATATTAGGAATATTAAAGTAAAATTAACCAAATTTTACTATACATTGGAGAAACTTTTATAAAAAAAAACACTAAAGGCGGGTTGCACAAAGCAAATCAAAAATGTAGCAAGTGATTATTTCTGAAATCAATTGTTACATCACGAATAAACGTGGTTTCATTGGCTATGTAGCAATTGTTTTGAGAAATAATCACTTGCTACATTTTTGATTTGCTTTGTGCAACCCGCCTTAAAACAAACAAACAAAACTAAGAATCGATAATATCATAACCAAACCATCAATGGTATATGCATGCAAAAACTAAACAGTTCAAAAACAGCACGTAAAAAATATTAAAACTACAGAAATGAGTCGAAATAGATTCATAAGATTATAGGTGGATTGCACGAAACAAATCAAAAATGTAACAACTGATTATTTCTCAAAACAATTGCTACATAGCCAATGAAACCACGTTTATTAGTAATGTAACAATTGATTTCAGAAACAATCACTTGCTACATTTATGATTTGCTTTGTGCAACCCGCTTTTAGACTAGCATAAAAACGCAAAAAAAAGAAAAACATCGGTGCAAATAAAAAATTACTGTTCACTCATTCAATATGTTAAGTGTTTTTTTAATCTTTAGTCCAAATAAAAAAGTGATAGATGGCGTTAGGTTTGCAGGTAAGTTTACAAAAGCACATTTTTTATTATTGCAAAAGAGATTTTTTTTGTAAATGTGGTGCGTTCTGAAACTTTGATTAGAAAAGGTTAAAGTTTTTTATGTTAGATATTAGAAATAACTTAAATGTTTGCAACTCAAACAACAATTTTTAGATTAGTTAATTATATTAGTATTTTTATAATACGTTTAGTATACCATACAAATTCTGTTAGTAAATTTTATTATAGTTAAGGAGAATTAAATGTAAAATATAACATTAAATCTTACTTAATTTGAAAACAAGGCTTTATTAATCGTTTGTTTTAATTGTCAAGTTTTATTTATTTATTTATAAACTTATCCAGAAAGTTGTCAGTTCGCTATTTTAGTTTAGAAAAAGAAAGTGACTATAATACAACTTGACAGCATTTTAGATTGTTTTAATAATTTTAGTTAATGTGGTAAAAATAGATTACTAACTTTGGTTAAAACAATAGCACAAATAATAACGAATATTGTGGATTAGTAGAAGTATTAGTTCAAGCGCAAGCTTTAGCCGGTTTAGCTTTTTAGATAGTAAGCACTTTAATCGGTGCAAGCGCTTACATCTTCTAACTGCTCTTCCATTGGAAATATTGCATTTTAAACAATATTTATCTACAACTAATGCATCGAGATGCTGGAAGAATTATTAGGAGAGTTGAAAATGCATCATCTAATCAGGCTACATCTAACGTTAACGATGCAATCGACTTGTGTTGTTACTGCATATAAAGAATTCTGTAGGCAAACTTTGATAGGCCTAATATTATTATCAGTATTTATTTCTTCGTTTCTCAAGAAGCATACGTACCAGTGATTTCAAATTACATATTGACTTCAACTTGTGTGATTTATTATTTAGACTAAACCATCCTAATTACGCTAGATGCAAGTTAATATACTTTTTATACTAATTTAATCAGATTGCACACAGAAAATTTGTTTTGAACCTCAAATTTTTGTCAAAGTGTGTTTGGAAATCCTTGTACTAAATCCAATTTTTCTAGATCACCAACTGACTTAACGCTGAAGCAAACCATCAATGATGATACCAGCAATCAATTTTCTAACAATCTCGCCGTAGACCCAATCTCCACGCGACAAAGATAGACAGTCAGTCATAGTATGAGGACTAAAATATTAACAGCAGTAAAAGATGAAGTTGTTGCAAAAAGATGATATTTCATACGTTTTACAGAAAAGCCGAATTAATAAAGACAAAAAAGTCTTCACAGTATTATTAAAACAATACAAAACATAATGAATTTATTTGAAGATTCTATAGATAACAATGTACTATTCAATATTTTAACAAGTAAAGCTGCATCTGAGAATGTTGCTGGTTTCCTGCTTAACGTTAAGAAATAAAGCAATCGACAAAAACTAAATTTATTTTGGAATGCAACCATGTTTTAATAGACTCGAAAAACTAATACCACGAAACAAAATCTTAAATTTCGCTTACTTACGATAACCAAATCTAAAAATAAGAAAGTATTACTGAAAATGAAACAAAACATCTTTAGGCAATTATTAGCACCTATATAAAAAAAATAAACTTAAAACATTGTTTAACATTTATTTCGCCCGTTTTTTTTTATGTGATGGTGTAATGTTAAAAACAAACAAATCGACGTTAGTTAAAACTTTAAAATTGCAAATCAAATTAGTTGTGCTAAATATAATAAGATGATTTTAACTACTTGTACCTAATCGGATCCTCTATGCAAGTAACTTTTGAAAACTCGCAGAATCTACACTTAAAACTTTGTTTAACAAACGCTGTAAAAATACATTTTGCTGTTTTACGCCATCAATAAAAGATTCTGAACGTCATAATCGTCAAAAGTTTGATATTCTGTTTAATATTTCAGGAATTCAACAAAACAGACCAACCGATTTTTTGCGAAGTCTTAAAAATTATCGTTTTAAAGAAGCTTTAATACAGTTTTCGCAAATTATTGGGAAAACGACAACTTAGCAACAATAATCCAAAAGACAAAAAAATTTTTAAACGTTGAACATCACTGCTGCTCTTATCAAGTACAAAAAAATCAAATAATAAAATCTGAAGAAATTGATTACACATATGATCACGAAGAGGCAGATACGAGGATTACTTTTCCCGCATCCAAAGTTAGTTAATTAAATTTTCTGATGCTAATGCTGAACAATCGAAAATTTGGTTGACAAGTTCCGCTACAAGGAAAATAAATAACAAAGACCGCGCCCGCATTAATTGCACAGAACTAGCGCTAAAATTGGAATCCACATCTGTTTTCAACGCTTTTACCGGTTGTAATTACACAGCAGCTTTTTACCAAAATTTTATTAATAAAAAAGTGAACGCTGTTCAGGAGTTTACTGCTGTTATGTGTGGCGTTAAACAGTGCATCAGCGTAAATGAAGTGAGCATTTTTCTTAAAAATTACTCTGCAAAAGAAGATAGTGAACAGTGTTAAAAAAATATGAAATCTTTTAACTCCAACACTCAAAAGATTTTGCGCACTATTTACGTCAGTTATATGTAACTTCATTCAACTGATCCCGATTGTGCAAAAGTGCGCCTAATAAACTGTGGTTGGTTTTTAGAAAATAATTTAAAGTTCATAAGATTTTTGAGGACCAAACGTCTTTGAAAATAAACGACATTCTGCAAATGATTGCAAACACCATCAATAATTATGATCAAAATTAGATGATTATCATATAATTTCAAATGATTCGGATTCAGAGTAATACTTGGTAATTAAGAAATGTATGTTTTTTTTGTAATTTTTGTAATTCATTAGTTTTATAATACATTTTTTACACGACACCAACGTGTTAATTATTTTTTAGGAAAAGGCCGTGCAATCTATGCATACTAAAGCAAATCTTAGTTCTTGGTCTTTGCACCTCGAGTTTCCTGTTACACGATAGGCACAGTTTCTTGTACTCCCCCTAACGCAGGTATTACGACTTAGTATCTAAGTAGAGTGACTAATCAACCCCTCTTCCTTAAAGAACTAATATTGCACGACGGAATAAGTCTAAGCTAGTTTTCAAACCCCTAAGAGACCAACATCAGTTGATAGAGCACTGAACAGCGAGTTCCTGTTTGAGTTTTCTATCTTCTCTTCTTTAAATATTTTAATTTCCTTTTTTTGTTTACACTTTGATTACGTTATAAATAGGCTAAAGTCTTAAAATGAACCTATATCAGTAATAGATTACTTATTATTCAGTATTATTATTTAAACAAACATTTTCGATTTAATATGATAAATTCAAGTTAAGGCTTTTCTATCACTTGATAAAAGTTCAGTCTTTAAGTGGGCGGACCACAGTTTTAGCAGTATGCATTGCTGCACAACATACGTATTCAATGCACCTTAACGAATAACCCTTGTATTAGAAAAGAATGGAAAACAATTCAGAAGCCTGATGTTATATGCAGCTAATTTACGACAAGTTCACCGTTGTGGTTGGTTCAATTTGTTCCGACATAAGTTGACAGTCCACGTGGACTAAATCTCGACCACATCGGGTTGTGATAATTCTTGAAATTACTGAGTATGCAAAAAATAATGATGGATGATAATAATAATAATTCACATGAAATGTTACCAGAATTATTCAAAACAATATTAATTATATATCAAGAGTGAGAAGATGATGACCTCTCCTACACAGAGAAAAGTGTTTTCTTGAATTAAGAATCTGTATTTATTTGAATAAAATTTATTTGGTTCAAACATAATTTCTTTATGTCAGATAAATTATGTTTGGATTTACGAAACTCGTAGTATTTGTAAATGCCAACGGATTTTATTGTTTTACAACGAAGTCGGTAACTTCAAGATTGGATGCGCAATAGAATACTAAGATAAGAATGTCTTCCGGGTTTCTTCTTCTTATCTTAGTATAGATCACTTATCTATTTTACAATAGCTCAATACATAATTATTTATAAAACACCATACAACAACAATCTAACGATATAAGGTGTTTTAAAGTTACTTAATATACATAAAAGTCGTAGCTGAGATAGGTTAAGATGGTTGTTTCAAACAGGAGCCCGGGGGTTCGAATCTCACAGTGAACACGAAAAAAAAAATCGTGAATCCAATGCGCGCACCAAACGAGTCAAAAATTACTTTTTTTTCATTTATAAAAATTATGTGTGTTAAATCAAACAATTTATTTAAATCAAATAAAACCATTTTGTAAAATTCTCAAAGTTCTTATTTAAACCAAAAAAACATCCTCTTGACGCTATTGAAACAACATATTTATTTGAATAAAATAAATTTCCTTTAATTCAACAAAACACTTTTTTCTGTGTACAAGTATTAATTAGTTAATTAATTCAGTGGTACACGTCATTTTTTAAAGATATGCCGATTGTATCAATTAAAAAGACAAGGGTTTTCATAGCAACGTTGCGACAAAGATACTAAACTCAAAAATACAGATGTAGCTATTCGCATATGCATATCTTTATCGGCTTTAAGAAGAAATAAGGAGGGCGGAGCGATGACGCCGACCGTACCATATTTCAGAATAAAATGTTTGCGCAAAGATGAATTTACCGTCCCACTTTCAGCATATTTTTGTTCCTTATTTTTGAACAAATTGAAATAATTTTTTTTTAATAACAATAAAACAATATTTCAAATGGATTTGTGGTTTTCAAATATTTTTTTTCAAAAATAAATTTTTCTAACTTTTAAACAAATTTATTTTTCAAAAAATTGAAAACACAAATCGATTCAGATTGTTCTTAGTAGCATATTTTCTAAGTTTCAATTAGATTGCTTCCATGGTAGCTGAAAAAAATGTTCCGATAGTTTTGCCAGTTGATAAAGCAGCCTTAAAATGAATTGATAAATTTAAAAACAATTAAATGGTTTGCTAAAAAATGATTTTTTACAGCATAGAAGCGTTGCCCTAATCATTCGCTTAGTAAGCTTAGCAAAATGAACATGCTGCTATGCTGCGTCCTTCGCTACTGTACTGAACGGTATGCTCAATTTTTCTTTGTTGTAAATCTTGGCTTGTTCTGATTTTTAAATTCCAAAGCTTGACAATAGTAATTTATGAACAGTTTTTCAAAGGTAATACTACACTATCGTGTTTGCAATAAAATTATCTTTATTTTTATGTTTGTTTGAATTAGAAACCAGATCAGTGCAATCACTTGTATCAACTTACCTGTTCATACTTTTTTGCCCGGTGATAAGAAATACAAAAAAGTAGACAATACAACGTCTGCATGATTTTTATGTTTTATAATTTTGATTTCTATTAAATTCGTTCGGTAAACAAGATAGCAAAACATTCACAAAAAATTTGATTTTAGTTTTTTTAATTAAGGATAGTCTTGAACATATTTTAATAGGCCAGACAATCGCAATTTTTTTAACTGGCAAGCAGATAGGCGTAGGACGATCTTTCTTCGGATCCAATACTATTATCTGTACATCATTAACATAAGGACACAACAACAACAACAATTTTAGATGTAGAGAACAATTTTGGGGAAAAAATGGTTTTTAAAATGATAATTATCAATATTCACAAAAAGCATATTAATTTTAATAGTGACACCAACAATTTAAGTAACGTTTACAACAATTTAGTTTCCAAAATTGCTAGGTAGTTTTATATAGCGGCTATTTCTTTAATTTAATTTCTATAAGTTATAATTTATGAAATTTTACGTTGACTTGAATTATTTTGTGGTTTGTCCTCCGTATTCAGCTACTTTATTTTTTTATTGTAAGTTCATACGTTGTTTTATATCTGCAAATTATTATAACCTTTGTTACTGTCTTTTGATTGTTGTTGGTTACGTACGTTTAATAAATTTTAGTGGCTTAAAGAAGTGTACACTTATCATAGTAGTTTTTTTTACCTCTCTTTAACAAAAAAATACAAAACATCAACTGCAAATCAAACAGGAAGATAAGGAAACTTTACCACTCATCAGTATTATTTTTAACTCGTTTCGACACGATCATGCGACTGACAACGCTAAAACTACTTTATTTAACACGCCCTATTACTCTATCTATTAACATTTTTTTTTAATGTATTGTCAAGTTCAGCTATGATTAAAAGAATTAATGTGGCAAGTCTCAGTTTAGAGGTCACATGTCTTTAATTAAAAAATAAAATACTCAATTTGAAGTTAATTAAGAATTTTACGCTGTGTACCAGAAAAAAATGACGAGATGGAATTTTTCGATGTTGTCGTAAACATTAAGCTTATGCAATTTACGTCTCTATTTATAGATACAAATGTGTTGTTAAACGAATTCTTGCTTAATTCTTTTTCTTATATTCTATTTAATTTTTTTGTTAAGTTCATTTGACCCGATCTACGTAAAATCCGTATTATCCTGGATAAGCTAACAATAGATACTCTCATCTCTTAAACCTCATGTTATTAGATACCACTTATTTAATAATTGTTAGCATTATATGTATTTGAAAGACAAAATAATTATTAAATGTAAATTATTAATCATAATTGGATACATTTTGGTGATAGAAGTTAACAATTGCTACTTGAATCATCAATTCCAAATGTTTAATAAAATATATTTTCAAGTTTTTTACTGAATAAGTACTATTTTTAAAGGGCCATTGATTTAATTAAGATATTGGGGAATGCAATTATTTATAAACGGTATAGGATTGTCTATAAAACACCTAATCTTACAGTTAAAATAAAAACATGCATAATATGTAAAAAAACGTTCATAAATTAGCACTGTAACGAGTACGCAATAACCATTAAACTTTAGAAATAAAGTTAGTGTTTTTCATCAATTTTATAAAAATGATTAAATGTTGTATTAAAGAAGAAAAGTTTCTGTGCTTGATTATAAATTAACGCTGACGATTAACTAGGAAAACTTCCGACAAACTTCCGACAAAATTTAGTTTAATAATAAATCAACTCTGCAAGCTTTAAGAACGTGGTAATAGAAAAGCTGTTTCATGTGTTTTCTACATAAAACATTTTTTTTAAAACAAAGAAGAATTTTAAAATCTAATAGTATTTAGCATTAACTTTAAATAAAATTTTGATTATATATTCTAAATACTGTCAGATTAAAAATTTTATTTTTTTTAATTAGTACTTTTGCCAAGTTTTTCAATAATAGTAATAATCTTTTTTATACTGCTAAAATCAGTTTATTATCATATTTTATTGTAATTTCTTAAAAAATTGTTTAAGCTACAGTAATTGTTTGCTTTTGGAGGTACATTCCATTTTCGAATTTGAGCAGCTCAGATGAGCTCTTTAGACTAGTCTTCTTGCTTAACAGTTTGTCACTCTGTTGTGCATTCTCACTTTGTTTCTTATACTTTGCTGTGTCTGTGATTTTTTGCCATTCTTTTCGAGCTTGTATCTTCTCTTTTACACAAGTTATTCACATCTTTTTTATAACGTTTATAATTTTGTCTTCTTATCGTATTTTAAGCCTTCCTCACTATCCGTTGTTGGGTGGGTTGCATTTTATTATATTATTTATTATTGTCTTATTTGTTTTTTTTTGTATATGTCCGTACTAATTCATCTTCTTGGTTTTAATTACTTTTGTTATGGTTTCATTTTGCAATATTTCATCTATTTTTATATTTATGAGTCGTTTGTAGTATTCATTTATTTTGTCGAGTCCCATCATTTTTCGTATTATTTTTATTGCAAAAATCTTAATTTCCTTTTGTCTTCATTAGTCAGACAGATGGTTTCTTTTGCGTACGTAACTACGGATTTTATTGCTGATTTATTTATCATTAGCTTTGTTGTTTTATGTATCTTCCTATTTTTTATTATCTCCTTGTAATTATGGAATGCATTATGTGCAGATTTTATTTTTTGCGCGACTTTTATGCTTCTATCATTTTTATTATATATTTATATTACCACCAAGTATCTCAAATTTTGTACTACTTTATACTTATGCTTTCTTATTTTGTTTTTTTTTCTTTCTTTGCTGCTTTATCTATTTTGCCAAAAATATCTTCTAAACTTTATTTCTGGTTATTACTGTTAAATCGTCAGCATACGCTACTATTTGTACAACTTGTTATTCCTTCTATAGCTACATTAAACAATATTGTAGATAGTCCGTCTCCCTGCCTTACTTAACGACTTGTTCCTATTTTGTTTGTTGTTCCTTTATACGTTTGTACAACAGCTGTAGATTTTTTGATTGACATTTTTATTAAATTTCTTATCTGTTTGGAGATGCCCTAGTTCTTTGCATTTGTAATTAACGTCTTTCTTTTTATGATGCCAAAGGCTTGTCTGAAGTCTATAAATATTATATGTTTTTCATTATTTTTTTCGTATGTTTTTTTTGTTATTTGATTAAGTAGCACTTATTGTTAATTTTCTTGGTTTAAATCAATTTTGCTATTCACTGTTGATCTTCTAGGTGTACTCCTTTAACCCTGTTATAATTGTTGTTAATATTTTATACGTTGTGTTTAGTAGCAATTTTTTCTGTAATTGTCACAAGTTGTTAAGTCTCCTTTTTTTGGTATTAGTACAATATTCCTATTTTGTATTCTTTTGGTACAGTTTCTTTTTCTCATACTTTGCTTATTATTTTTTGTTTGTGTTGACAGGTGACATAACTTTATTCCATTACCTCATGTAGCTTTATGGTTAGTTTCCTTTGCTGACACATCTTTTATAAAACCTTCTCTACTTTTTTTATAATTAATGTGTCGTATTTAAGTATCTTTTCGCATATTTCTTCCAGTTTGTGGTAGAAGACTTTTTTCTATTTCGTTGCTGCTCCTTCTGTTGGTACGTTTACGACAAAAATATGTTTGCTGTTGTATTTTGATTCTAATCTATGATATTCTTCCGTCTATTTTTCTAAATTGTATTAAACCTTTTCTATTCTAAACTTTTTTTATCTAACAGAAATGCCGTCCCATAGTGCTCTTGTTTTTCATTTCCACCGAAGAATAATGAGTAATTTGCTATATCCATCCTGCCTTTGCCTCCCCATCTTATTTCTTGTAGTGCCATTATGCTTATCTTGTACCGCTTCATTGCTTTTCTTATTTCTTCTATTTTATCTGTATCCGATAAAATTCTAATGGTCTATATTCTGTCTTATCTTGTATCTTGCACTATTCATCATTTTCTTACTTTTCTCAGTTTGCTTGCTTTCTTGCTTATTTTTAAGATTGAATATTTGTATTTCGTGTAAATCATAGCCACGTCCGTCGTCATTACCCCACACCTTACGTGTTCATAGTTTTTATGAGCAGTTTGAGATATCCTTTCTAAATTTTTCTCAAGCGTATCATCTGCTAATAATCTTTTATCCATTTTTTTATTTGTGGTTCCGTTTTTAATTTTCTTTCCAATTTCTATTTCTTCTACCCTATATACTTTGTTTTTAATTATTAACTTATCGTATTTTAATTGGGTTTTGTATTTTTTACTTATTAGTAATTTTTAAAATGTCTGTTCTTGTAAACTTTGTCATCAATATAACCATTATTGGCTTTGTTTCAATTTACTCACATTCCCCACAATCTGTTCAAACATTCTTTCTATATTTTCTATTTCTGCCATCCTTATTCTCATGCTTAAAATTTATATTTTATGTAGGTTATATGGACTTTGTTTACCTGTAACTAAAAATAAAAAGCAACAAAGCAAAGAAAAAATTCAAAGCTATTCAATCAGTAAGGACTATTATCCAAAACCGCAAAAAAAATCCTGAAAACATATTAAACGTCCATTTTGTTTGGTAATCTAAGCTTTGTTAGATGATTTTTTAGCAAACAAATTCATATTGTTATACAGCAGTTAACAAACCTTAGCATCATTAAAGTTCATTTTAATGGTTTACAAAAAACAATTTAAAACATGTTGAGAACAATTTTAATGAAATGTCTAGATTGTGTAAATTTGTTAAAACTTTACAATATAAAAATGAAAATTTTAGTTTAAACGACTGAAAAATATAAAGCTGATTATGAAACCGGTCGTTACACTTATAAAATGTTAACATTGTTTGTATAATTTTCTGTTACTAGCATTATGTTTCTAGTTTAATATTTTTTTAAATTATACACTTGAAGTTTTTATTATTTATATGTTTGTATTTTTTTTATTTAAACTGTTTTTTTTTATACTAATTGTTTATCACTTTAAAAAGTCTTAACTAATTCTGTGTGTAAATCATAAAGAAAATATTTTAATCCATATTTGCAAAATCCACGAAATCTAGATTTCATTCTGATAGCAATAAATTTTTAATAAAATTCAAATAATAAAACAAAAAAAGCAAAAAAAAAGCGTTTATAAACGCAATTTATGTAAGTTAGTATTATTTGCGATGTGTTTTTTAAAATGTAAAGTTAGTTTGCCAGTAGCCGCTTAATATAAACACATTCAAACTTAGAGTTTAAATAACAATAACCAAGTGATAACAAAATCCGATATTTAAAAAATAACATATTTATCTGTTAAAAAGAAGTAAATACATACAGTGTGCGTCTGATTAATTTACATAGTGAAATAAATAGTCTTCTAAGTTTGTTAACACCAAGAATAAAAAAAAATCAAAAATAATATTATGTAATGCTGTATTTACTTCTAAAAACTACACATTTCTTCTCAACATGTTGTTAACACTAAAAATAAAAATCAAGTAAAAAATAATTTTATCACATAAGACGCAGTTAAATTAAATTTTTATTCTAGAAACAGCACATTTTTTCCGAGTACACTTTTAATACAAAGTAACTTAAAGATAATGATAAATAGCTATAAAAATGGTAAACGTATTTACAGATGTTTAAATAAGGTGTTACGTAAGTCACCTAAAATAACTACTTAAATACACCGCAAAAATAAAGCTAAATATGCAGAAATGATTTTAATTCTTCTAATTATTGGTACATCGTTAATTTTTAATGGAGCAGCAGTATTTCACTGGCTAATTTCTAGTGATTTATTATACTATTGTAAAACAATTTTTCTTTTAGACTACGATCACTTTTTTCTTATTGCATTAGCCATGGCAAAATATTAAAACAAAACTTATTTAATCAACTAAGTTAGTAAGTGGGTTGACTCTAGACGCATTCTAATTTCAGACGGCACATAACGATACAAAAATAATTGTGCACCGACGATAACTGATAATCAGACTTCGGGCCATATCATTTTACAGAAAAAAAGGTCCGATATCACTTGTTCTTGCAAATAAACAAATTTAATTAAATTCACATGCACCGAATAAACTTCAATTAAAAAATTCACGAAAAATAAATTCTTATCTGTGTGTAGAAACAAACTTGAGAAAAAAATTAATAACAAAAACCAAAACTATGATAACATACGCCCGGTCCGTTCTTTAATAACATGATAACATTACCCCACTGATAACATTATTCATGATTTCAATAAGCGGCGTGCACTGGACAACTAAAATATGAATTTAACAGCAATTAATTTACTTATTAGTGTTTTAATACTGCACTATTAGTTTTTTAATCTTAAAAGCATTATTTTTAGATATAAAACATTAGATAATAGTTTTACAATTTCTTTAAAAAAATTTTAATATGATCTAATTCAATATTTCTTTTTTGAAAATAACTTTTTGTTAGACCTAAAAGCAAGACATTTTTTATTTTTTATATACGTGATTCTTCTTAAATGAACATATAAACTAAGTAAATGTTACGTGATACATAAAGTTAATAATTTAAAATAAGTAAAAAACCAACTATAAAAATTAAATCAATAACATTCAAAGAAAAAGTTAAATATGTTATGTAATTAGTAATTTTGAGTTTAATTACGTAAAATCTTTATTTCGGTTTTTTTAAAGTAACGTTTTATACATTTATTTCTTTTCAATAACTGCTGTTTTTTACACAAAAACAAAATTTCAAATATATTTATTTAAAATCTACGATATAAATATTAAATTTTGTTTTATGTTGTATTATAAAAATTACTGTTGATGTTAACGCAATAATTAATTTTTAAAAATCTTGATATACTTCAAAACGTTAATAAAAGAGATTTCTAACAATAACAGTAATTCAAAACACAAAACAATGTATTAAAACGTTATAGCATTAATTTAAGTTAAAAAATGTGTTGTTATACGTTGATATGCAATTCAGAAAATGTTTACTAATTTGTTTTTAATGTTAACTGTCAATTATCAACAGCACATTTAGTTATAACCGCAACCCTAATAATTAAGTAGCATTAAATGATGTTATTTGTTAAAAAATATGATGGTATAATAATATTTAAAATTATTCTTTATTGTTAAATATTACTCAGTTGTTATACCAACATTTTGAATTACAATTAAGATAATTTTCAACATAACAGACATTAATATAAAAATATATTAATATAAAATTAACAATGTATATTGTAATTTATTTGTGATTCTAAGGTCTTTGTACCGTTAACTGTTTAGATGAGACTGTTATTAAATAAAAATTACTTTGTAAATAATTAATAAAAAACGTCAAACTACATTAAATATACATTATATAAAATAAAAAACTTTGATTTCCCAAAAGAAAACCAAGAAATCAATTTAAAATTAATGATCCAGAAAATGCACAGAAACTTTTTCTAAGTAAGGTTTTGTAGTTACTAATGCTTTTTAAAATGATAGAATAATTTTTGTTTAACAATGACAAAATACATTAATCTAAATAAACAGATAAATGTAGAAAATACCAGATCTGTTGTTATAAATTTGAACTGTCGAAATTTTGAAACTCAATTTCGTCAAGCGTTACTTCTCAACGAGGATAAATAGTTAAAGATGTTTTGACCTAGTTTTTTTATATCAATGTGTTACAAAATTGTATAAAATAAAAAACTTTGCAATGTTTTAGTTTTAAGTAATATTATTATGGTACAAATTACATTTATTAATAACAATAAAAAAATATTTAAATAAATAAAATGTTTGTTTAATGCAATGAATCGCAATTTATCACAAAATACATAAGAGTGACAAGTTATACGTATTTATGTTTTCTAATTGTGCATTGAATTCTTTAAGTCGATGCATGAATAAGTAAATTGAAGTCTGTTTTATTTTATTCAAACTTCTGATTAAGTTCTTGTACATAGCAATTTGTGCAAATATTTTTCTTTAATCCAATAAACAGTTCTATTTTAAATTACACTATTTGTAACATTATTTAGTAAGAAGTAATATAAATATAGCATGTAAATGCTATTTATTAGAACTATATAAATTAGTTATATAATTTATTATTCTGTACTTTTTATCATGAATGTAATCTTACACACACAAAATATTAGGATGCAGTTTTACATAATTAACTTAATTGTGTATCTGGTTATCTAATTTGGCGACTAAGAATAAATTGCACATCTACTAAAATAAGATCCGTGAAGTTAACAAAACATTTTGAGCATTTATCCCAAAAATTTGTACTTAGGTAGTACTTAGTGTTTGTTAATGCTTTATATACGATTATCAGCAAACATTAAGTTTTATTTAAAAGTTATACAAGAGAAACATTTTCTGCTAACTTTACTTTTTTAAGTCATTTTAAAAAGTTACTGTTTCATTAGTATTTATTGCTACTTTTTAACCGAGCATCGGCAAACACTTGGTTTAAAAGTTATAAGCAGTGGTAAGTTATGGGGAGCTCGCAGGAACCTTCTGTTAAACAATTCTTCGATTTGCGAGCCTCTTGTTCCTCTTAGTAACTATTTGTTTTTTTACAAATGGCTTTTTTTTTCTTTTTTTAATTTATCGTATTGTTTGTTCTATTCCTTATTTATTAATGTAACATTGCTATAGTACTAATTCTTACAAACCTCGAGAGAAAAAAAGAGCTAGCGTCTTGTTAAAAATTTCGTAGCTTAGTGCTGGTTACAAGTAGTCAAAGTTTTCTGCTAATATCACAATCAGTAAAAAGTTTTTTTTGAAGAGTTAGTGCTTTCTTAGTGCATCAAACTTGAAAGTAGCATTGAATACACAGCAAGTATTAATGTAAAATATAGTCATTACAAAAACGACAAATTTCAAGATTGTTAAAGAATTTCATATTTAAATTCAAACAGTAGACAAAATGTGATTAGAAAAACGCTAGTCAATATCTTGTTTTAGTTAACTTTTGTATAGAATTAAATATAAAAAAAATGTATAAAGGATTTTCTTGAATTGGCGATTAGAAAATAAATTATTTATACTAACAATTTTCAGAAGTAAAAAAAGTAAAATTAAGTAACAGTAAAGTGCATAGAGTAATACGTAGGTGCAATTACAAATGGATTAAGTCAAAAAACCTACCCTTAGAGAAATGCAGTGCGATGTACATAATACTACGTTACTTACTATTTGTTATTCTTTGTATATTTACCTACTCGTAAAAAGTGTTATTTTTTAAAAAAGGGCACTGAATAAAAATACTAAGCAGTTGTAGTCATTTACTAAATGCATATTTGTACAGCCCATGTAACAGACAATACAAGTACGTACTATTAAATGCAATGAGTATGTAATTATAATATTAATTAATCAACGTAAATGACGTAGACCTTTGCAAGAATTATTATACCTTGACGAAATGCTACTAAAAGTGATAAATAGAGATTTTGCTGTGTTTGATTTGGTGCGTAGGACTTTATTGCTATAACGTTTTTTACACATTACATTTCGTTTTCGTGATTGCGGTATTGTAGATGACTGTGTAAGTTACTCGACTAGTATTAATTAAGTGGATCTTATTTATCTTATCTTCAAAAAAATGGTAGATAAAAATAAACATTTATAAGAGTTAGATCTTGTTGAAGCAATCAACACTTTCAAAAGTAAATATTTCAAGCTTTGAAATGCATACCTATAATGAATTAATTAGAAAACACATAAGTTTTGCATCTTATCAGAGTAAACATTCACTAAGTTTCTTTTTTATAGAAAATTGCACACTCTAAACTTTTAAAATTTGCCAAGAATGAATGACAGTCTTGCTTTTTTGTCGTTTATAACGTTTTTTGTGTTTAACTTTGTTAATTTTGTTTGCTTCTTTTAATTAAAAATTAATTTCCAAAATATAAATTACATTTTAAATGATTTCTAATTGCTTGGTTATCTTCAGGTTTTAGTTGTTCATAATATAGCTGGCACATCAAAAAAAAGTGTTTACTTTTAAACGAGAAACATTATTTTAAATGTCATTGCGTTTTTTGATCAACAGAAAGCGGCTCGGGTACAAACATTCTTTTTAGAAAAGGCAACCGAATTAGCAACTGCCGCAACTGGAAAATCACCAAGATTAAAAAAACATTAAGGTAATTATTTCTAAGTCATAAAATTAATCTCTAATATTATTAAGGCTGAAGCTAAAGTGGCTGAGAATGCTTTCTTAAAATCTTCTTCCAAGAAACAAAGAATTGGTAGCCTATTAAAGATTCATTTAAACAATTTTGATTTAAGAGTTTTAAAAAAAACAGTGCACAAAGTCTATACTATTCATAAAGAAATTCCAACGATAAAAAAATTAGGTATACAAAATGCACAAAATTCTATAATAAAAAAAACTTTTGATGAAACGCAGCGATATTGTTGCTTAGCGTTCAAGACATTTACGTAAACTAAGAAAAAATAATGCTGCTGGTTTTTATGGAATTTTTAAATGTTGGTCATCTAAAGAGAAACATGGTGTATACCAAGCAGATTAAACTGGCTAACAATATGTCATTGTACATGCAGAGGGTTTGTATGGATTTGTAAACAATGCATTCTTGATATTTAAATCTAAATCGAAAGATTACCACGATGATATAAAATATATATACAAATGGTTAGAAAAACAACTAATTCCAAACTTACCTTTAAATGAAATAGTTGTTATAGATAATACATCTTACCACAGTGTGCAAATTAATAAACCACCAACACAGACAGCAAAAAAGCAAGTGATACAAGAATGGCTTAATAGTTGCAACTTTACAAAATTTAAAATTAGTTATTGCGCTTGCAAACATTGTCGATTTTAGCAAATTGATTTATATTACTGTCATCCATCGATGCGTTCGATTAGATTGCGTTCGATATTGGCGTGAATTGCAGTCGGCGCAAGGACATGCTTACTTCGCTTTGAATGGAGCAGACATTTTGCTAATCTCAAGTTTCGTAAAAGACACATGTTTAGGGCCTTCACAAGGTTCCTATTTGTGGACTTAAAACAAAAGAACAATCATTATCCTTGTCATACGCGGCCCACATGTTAATTAGAAAATTATTTTATTCTTTTGTTAATTAAGTATTTTATTGTCTTTCCTCTCTCTTGCGTTATCGTTTTTGTATAATATGGAAGATTATGGCAAGAACACTTAAGCTATTCAGTTAAGGACTGTAACCATGCTCTTACATCTTACTACAAGACTGAAGCCACAGAACAATTCAAACATCTTTTTCACAAATTTTGTTGTGGAAATTATGTGTTCTTATATTTAGCGAAAAAGTTACACGTAAGAATCTCATTTAAGTTGAGACACCAACGGTTTAAGGTGGTTAGACGTACGAGGTCAATCGTAGCTCTCAATAAGTTTTCTTTTCTTGTAAACATTTTAGTGTGAATGTAAAATAATAATTATTTAACACTTCAATGTCTTGTTTATTCTTGCTTGTGCACTTTTAGTATTTCTGTAAGTAAGTTGTGCTTCTGCTGGCCTTAATACTTTTAATTTGTTTTACTGTTAATACAAATAAAGCAAAAAATTGCAGTTAATTAGGATTTCAATGCTTGTTTATGGTTTGTCTATGCATTAGTAGATAGCATTTGTGTAAATACTTCACCTTGTGGTTTTGAGTTGTTATTTTTGCTGTTCACAAAGTTGATTCAAACAAAAGAAAAGAAAATTTGTCGGTTAATTTATTAGTTGCGTTTTATTTATTTTCTTTTGCATGAGTAATCTATTAATCATTCTAGCCTGGATACGTCAGTCCCATACCTATGGGAAGACCACATCTAGTGAACCTCGGTGAGTATTTTGTTTCTTTACTAATACATACTAGTGATTAGTTGTTTGCTTTCTTGCATAGATCATTTTGTTAATTAATGGTAAAGTAAGTAATGTTGATGATTTTCTGTACGGTAGTAGATTTTTTACTTCTTACAAGGCAAGGTCGCCATTTTAATAGCCTTCTAACTAGGGCTGATTTTATGTAGAGCTCTTCTTAGACGTGTTAGAAAACTAGGTGCGGACAGCAACCAGGAAGATGGTAGTCTCTTGCGGACACATACATACTGTTGTATACCTGGCGCCCATTATTTCAGAATCGGTTCAGTTTCGACTGGGTTAGAAACAGGAACCCTCGGCCACTCGCCGATCCAAGCAGTTGTAGTTCGCCATTGTCCGACTTTGGACTACCCATTTCACTTATTTTTGTTCTCTTTTCTCTTTTTTGTCCTTTTTGTATGTTCTAATTAAATAAAGTGTTACATAGTAATGACGTAACAACTGACAACATACGTAAAGCTAAATTATTAGAATTAGTAACGAAGTGTACTTACACAAAAAGCTACTACGTTGATGAACTCCTCAAGCAACATGTACACTTTAAAGCATTTATGAAGGCGCATGACTCAGCAAGTTTTAATTTGCAGTGTTGACTCAGAAACTGGCCAACTATAACATTAAGGAGTATCTATTCTTTACATTTGTACAAAGGTCAGGTAAGCGATAACATTGCTTGAATGCTCTACACTTAATATATATTTTAGCCAATAAAGTTAATTTTCTTAAATCGAAATCATTTAAACAGTTGACTATTTTTTTTTAAATTCGCAATTTTTGAAAAACGTAAACCATTGGAAAACCCTTTATTATTTGCTTTTAACTGCATACTTTAATTCGATGTCAATTTCTTATTACGTTAAAATATTTGACTTTGTCGATATTTTGAAAACATATGTATTTTAGACGATATCTCATATACTAGGCCGATTCTAATAAAATTTAAACCACTTAATTGTAGAAAAAATATTAATTCTAAAATGGTGGAGTAATAAAATAACGAAGTTAAAACAGGAAAAAATTATAAAACTTGTTTCGTATTATATATCTATTATTATAAATGTATTGTAAATAAAAATAGTAAATAGCAATTTTCGAATGCTTCTATGGTTTCTAATAAATTACAACGCCATTTGGATACAAAACATCCTAATTTAAAATCAAAGACTCTTAATTATTTCAAAACGTTATTAAAATCGTCTCACAAACAAGCCGAGTCATTTACAAATTACATAAAAACTTCAAGTAACGCACAGAAATGTAGTTTCTTAGTTGCTGAGCTTATAGCACATAAAGAGAAACCTCATACTATTGCTCAAAATTTAATTTTACCAGCTTGTCGTTTAATGGTCAAAACTTTAATAGGAGATGATGCAGAAAAAGAAATTTTAAAAATCCCGCTATCAAATAACACTATTAGCAGACGAATTCAAGATATGTCGGAAGACGTAGAAACTCAAGTAATAGAACACCTCAAACGTGATAACATATTTGCCCTGCAAATCCATGAATCAACAGATATAAGTGGAAAAGCTCAATTAATTACTTTTATTAGAATTATTTTTGAGGAAGATATGATTAGTCAATTTTTCTTTTGTGAAGAATTACCTGAAAGAACAACTGGTGGAGATATATTCATGACAACTGACAAACATTTGAAAAGTTTTAATCTCAGTTGGAAATCTTGCGTTGGAATATGCACTGATGGAGCGAAATCAATGACTGGAAAAAAAGGATTTGTGAAAAGAGCTAAAAAATGCAATCCTTGTATTATTACAACCCACTGCTTTTTACATCAAGAAAATTTAATTTCAAAATGTATCGGCGATTAATTGACAAATGTTCTTCAGCAGGTTGTAAAAATGGTCAGTTTTATAAAAAGCAAGCCTCAAAAAGTTCGCATTTTTTCGAAACTATGTGAAGCAATGGAAGCAGAACATTTAGTGTTCAGAAGTGCGATGGCTATCAAAGGGCAAGGTATTAGCACGATTTTATGAATTACGTGAAGAATTGCTTGTATATTTTACAACTGAGCAAAACAAATTCAGTGATTATTTGAGTAATGAAGAATGGTGTTCAAAGGTAGCATTTCTGGCAGATTTATTTCATCACTTAAATAAACTAAATTTAAGTTTACAAGGCAAACAAGAAAATCTGTTAGTATCTACTGATAAAATTAATTCTTTTAATGATAAATTGGGTATGTGGAAGAGAAGAATAAAAGATAACAATTTAGAAATGTTTCCGCTATTTTTTTATGTAATTTGTAAATGACTCGGCTTGTTTGTGAGACGATTTTAATAACGTTTTGAAATAATTAGGAGTCTTTGATTTTAAATTAGGATGTTTTGTATCCAAATGGCGTTGTAATTTATTAGAAACCATAGAAGCATTCGAAAATTTATCGTTACAAACAACGCAAATTGGTATAGAACAGTATTTATCTCATGTCCATGAAAATCCCAATGCTATGTATTTTTCGTCATACGAGTATCGTATCTCGGCATTTTTTGATATCAATTTCAAATTTTGGATCTACACGAATCTCAAAAATGTTTTTTTGGTATGTGGATCAGTGAGTTTGCATTTCATATCTCAAAAACTACTGAACCAATTTTTAATAAAATGACAATCGAAAAGCTGTTTAAGTGATAACATTTTTGAAATCACTATAATCAATTTCAAAAATTAATAAACATATGTATTTACTATTTTTATTTACAATACATTTATAATAATAGATATATAATACGAAACAAGTTTTATAATTTTTTCCTGTTTTAACTTCGTTATTTTATTACTCCACCATTTTAGAATTAATATTTTTTCTACAATTAGGTGGTTTAAATTTTATTAGAATCGGCCTAGTATATGAGATATCGTCTAAAATACATATGTTTTTAAAATATCGACAAAGTCAAATGTTTTAACGTAATAAGAAATTGACATCGAATTAAAGTATGCAGTTAGAAGCAAATAATAAGGGGTTTTCCAATGGTTTACGTTTTTCAAAAATTGCGAATTTAAAAAGAAATAGTCAACTGTTTAAATGATTTCGATTTAAGAAAATTAACTTTATTGGCTAAAATATATATTAAGTGTAGAGCATTCTTATCGCTTACCTGACCTTTGTACAAAGATAAATAATAGATACTCCTTAATGTTATAGTTGGCCAGTTTCTGAGTCAACACTGCAAATTAAAACTTGCTGAGTCATGCGCCTTCATAAATGCTTTAAAGTGTACACACTGTAGTGCCCCATTACGATCTCAATCCCATCGAGTCTATATGGAGTATATAGTAAAACAAAGTTGCACTAAAAAATATGTCGCAAAGCAATAGCAACATCGAAAATTTACTAGAAAATGCTTTCTTAGAAGTAAATGCATTAGACTAGAAGAAGCAATGTGATCATGTCAATCATTTAGTCCAACAAACGTGGTTATGAGATGGACTAATAGATGTAGCTGTTGAGACTTTATTCTTCACAGTAAACACTGGATTATTTGATGAAGATGAAAGTGAAGAGGAAGAAGATTGTATTTCTTTGTATTATATTAATTAATTTAATGATTAAGTAGGTGTTATATTCCATTAATTTTTGCTTTTTTTGCTATATGTATTTATAAAATTACGTGAATTGTTTTATAATTTATCGAAATCAAAATAGTTTATATAGTTAACTATTAAAATGCTACATTAAAATTTATTGTTACAACCTGACTTGTTTGCTAGCTTATCTATCATCTGTTTTGTACCGTAATTAGAATTGAAATTAGACAAAATATTTTTACAGTGAAATAAAACGAAACCTCATAAGATTATCAATTAATTGTTAAAATTTATAAAACAACAAACTGTTGTATTTATGCATTTTTATTTTATGAGTCATATAGTTAACTAAATCATTCCTTTTCCCGTTTCAATGAATCGACCTGATTCTAATATTAACGATGTTTCTAAATTATGTTACAAAGCTACGTATTAACCAATTCAACAATCATGCGAACATTTTGTATTACATTATAAACATCATGTACAACGTGAATAGTATCACAAAAATTAATAATAATAATTAATAACGATATACTAATCTTTACATACTTATAAGTTTAATTTGAGAAACTTACAGAAATATGTACAGAGTGTCTTAAATTAGATGTTTTGGTAGAAAAACGCGGTAACTATAATAGATACAAGAAAATGGACCGTGCATCCTTGATCCCTTTTTTTGAGAAAAACTCGTTGGTAAAAACCAAATTAAGCAATTTTTTATTTTCAAAGTATACACAAAAGTTTGGTTTTCTCATTTACCTCTATTTTTAGTTCGTAAATTTTGTATAGAATAAGGTTTAGATTGGTAACAATGTAAAAAAAAAATGTATGAAGAATGCTTTGGAATGGTGCATAAAGTATAATAGTTAATTATGTTATGAAAATGTTAATTACCAAGTGCACCAGGTTGAAATCCCAAGGGACGCTAGTCTCAAAGGATTGTTAAGTTGCCCGAGGTTATTAACATCCAATAACTCACATAATAGATTATTAATTTTATTTCATATTAAATGAAATATGAAAACTAAATTTGGTTGGTTTTCAAAATTAAACAAACGTTTTATAAATAAGTAGGCATGATTAGCATAGATATATGACCTAACAAATTTATTAATTTGTGAAAATAAATAAAAACCTACAAATAAGTGAGATTTTTGTCGATTTGTTGCAGAAGGCTGAGAAAACTCATGCTACACAGGTGGGAGTGAATTTCATGAACTGAAAGCCTTTCGCAACCGAAAAAATAAAGACCATGAGTGTTCAGTCAAGATGATGTTGTTAATTTTTTAAAGAATGCTTTTAATAAACAATATTTACTACCCAGGGTAATGCATTAAACTGTAACGATTACAGATTTATTGCCCTATTGCACAAGAGATTATTTTAAAAGCTATACAGGTCAAGAACTTTTAAATTTAAAGATTTATCTTTATTCCGGAAAATAAAACAGATATTTATAAGAAATCTAAAATTGTGGAAAAAACAAGTTCTCTGCATTGTGTTTGATGAAGAAGTATATGTTTTTGCGTCCGTCAGGTCCAGAAAGATTCTTTTTAACTTATCGCGAAAAGCGTTGCACAGTCTTGGGAAAAATTCATTTGGAAAATGCCAAACAAAATTGTTAGTTTTTTAGGTTTGTCAAATCGAGAAGCTTTTATTGGACCTTGCGGAGAAGTTTTACCTTGGTCAATGCAGGAGTAAATATGACAACATTGAAGAGACATAGTGGATGGCAAATTTCAACGGTAGCAGAAAGGTATTTGTACGACAGCATAAAATTGAAAAAATAAAAGTATGTTGGCTGGTATGTCAAATGAAAGAAGTAACAACAGTTCAACGGAAAATTCATGCAATTCGGTAAATAATTTTAGTGGAAAATTTAACAATTGTCGGTTTATTTTTAAAAATACATTAGAAAGAGATAAGAATGTTTAAAAGTTTAGTATAACTTCCTAGGGAGTTATAAACATGTTTGTAGTTACGGTAACTAAGGATTTATTTGTTTATGACGTATTAATATCAAATGCTTTTTTAGTCAAACTTTAAATCTTCTTCTAGAGTGACCAACATAAAAAAACTTGTAAAAAAAACAAAAAATATTTTTTAATTATTAACAATTACATTTTAAAATATGATTAATAAAATAAATAAACTATTAAAAAATTCTTATTACATTCAATTAAAAATCTAAATTTAAAAATTAAATAATTTTGTTTGAATTATTATAATTTATTTTTATGTACTCTATACGATAAATATAATAAAAAAATTGATTAAACTTAGATAAAACTTTATGTATAGCGTTAAGCACCGTTTAGAAACCGCAAATATTACAAACAATAAATAAGCCGCAGGTACCGTAAATCTAATAAAGACCGAAGAATATATTATTATTGGAACAGTTTGTTTACTCCTTGAAACTAGGGAATACGAAAACGACCGAGATTTGGTTAGCATTTGTATATCTGTTAATGACGTACATATATTACAGCTTTTACTCATTCTGTATTTATTTATATAATTATTATAATAATAATAACTACTACTACTAGAATACACGATTTATAAACAACGATAATACAAAAAACGCCTTGTTGGTATCAAACAGTTTTTAAAAAACGATTCCTTTTCCTTGAAAAAAAAAAGTTGACAATTTTAATAAAAACTTTTTGATTTAAAGGCTTTACAAATTTATTTAACAAAATGTAGAAACGCCTCAATTATTTATTTTTTATTTATGTATTTTAATGTTTTAAATTGCTTTTTTTTGTTCTAATAATGTCTAATCATTACTAAGACCAACAATCCTTACACAAAATGCTGACAATATTCATTTATTTTGCAGCTACACTCTAGTAAAAACTTGACTGCATAAAACTTTTAACGTGTTAATAATAAATGTTTACAAGCTATTAAGAAAAAAGATCAATTTTATTTACTGTTAATTGGAGCTTAATAAGTAATTTAATCTTTTGATTATCTTCTTTAGTTACAACCGCATTACATTTGGCACTTTCTGTCTTTTCTCACTGCATTTAAAATTGTAGTAATATTTTATTTAACAAAAAAACAAATTTGATTTTGAATTATATTTGTTTAATAGACAACAAAATCTAAGACAAGAGAAATATTAAAGAAATTGTTATTTAAAATAGAAATTCAATATGTTTTAAAGCAGTGAACTTTTGGGTTTAACTAATTTTAGCTTAAGATTGTTGTTATTAAACTTATTTGCATGCAACTATTCCATTTATAATTATTCAGTTTTTTACTCAAAAAAAAATCTTTAATTAATTACTGAAAAAATAGCTACAAGTGCAATACAACTTACATACGCTTAAAATTATACAAATTAAATAAATTAAAAAAACTTAAAATCAAACAGTAAAATTTGTTTTTTTAAAATCTAAAATAAAAACAAATATTAATATTACAAGCATGATGTAAACGCTTATATTTACTATTTAAAAAACATTAAAAAACTCCTATTTAGACTATAATTGACAACGTTGTTATTAAAACAAATGTTAATGAAAACAATTTTTTGTGAAAACAACGTAATTACAAAGCATTCTAAAAAAATAAAATATCTTATTACGTAAAAAAATTATTAAAACAACAAAACTGAAAATGTTTATTCATAATTTTTATTTTTGGTCTTTCGATTTAGTATAACATTAAATATTCTTTTATAATCTGACGGTGTTATTTGCAGACTTATAAAATATGTAGCCAAGAAACGTATAGAGATAAGAAGAACGCGTTGTATAATTAATGCATCCAGATTAGAGTAAATGTATTTAAACCGTCCTCGCTTGAGTACTACAGCTTTACCCAGTAATATTAAATTGAAACAAGCACCCAGAAACCTTAACAAATAATTAAAAAAAAAATAATCAACGATAAAAAACCAAAAACTTGAACTTAACGAAAATTTAGAAACAATACAATAAAAAATGTTTTTTAGAAAAAGATCCTAAACAAACAAGAGTAATTGAAGTCAACAAAATGAAAAATAGATTACAAATAATTCTATAAATGTTTGCTCATGTAAATTTGTTTTAATTTTCTCTTATTTAACCAACTTCTTAATACAGTTAATATAAAATATGTTTTTGACAGTGATAAAATTATTATAGAAATTAACGTATATATCAACGTAAAAGACACAGAAAATAGAGATTGCTGAATACAGAATTGTTATCAAGTTCAATTCGGAGTGAAAATTTTAACAAAACAAAACAATCAAATTAAAAAAAAATGTTTGTTTTAAGTCACAAAAAATAAGTTACTATGCGCATTAACCGCAGAATATTAGTGCAGTCACAACAGATGAAATAATACAAGTCCAGTATGATAACATTCAGAAATAAAAAATTAAAAAATAAAATTCCAGATGCATTACATTTTAGCAAAACGTTTTTAAACAAATTGAAGAATCGTTCAAAAATGTAAATTTTGACATTTTGAAATTCTAACAAACAAAGTTAAGTGCTGTAAATAACTATAACGGCAAAAAACTTAGTTGATTTTATACTCGCGTAGTTCACAATAGTTTAGAATGAAACTGTGGGATAAAACCACAACGTAAAATACAATGGAGGTAAATCAATGTCTTTTTTATGCTGCTAACATTGCAAACGCTAATATTTGTTATTTAGTGTAGTTACGTAATAAGAAAAAAAGCTCTAAGGTGGCAAAATGAAAACTACAAATCTACATAAGACTAAGTATTCAAAGTTAATTATTATATTAAAACTAGTATGCCACACGTGGAAAAGTCGAAACAGTTTTAAGCAATTCAGGCAAAGGATCGAAAGATGTGCTGATATGGGTGGCAGTTACTTCAAATAAAAATTTATTATTAAGTTTGTTTATAATCTGTTATAAGAGATTTAATATTGTTCACTTGTTACCTTTGTGTTTGTTGTATGATGATTAAAAATGTAAAGTATCCGTTTTAATTTAATTAAAAAAATTGAAATTTCAAAAAACAATTTTACATTGTTAAAATTTGGTATCGACGTACAAAATTCAATTCCAAACTACTTCATTTAGTAAATTTTTTTAAATATTTTTTAAAACAAGGGTATTTTATTCTTGGTGATTTTAACAACATTTTTTATAAAAGACCCTGTAGAATACCAAATCAACTTATTTTTTGTATGCCTTAGTTTTACAACAAGCAGAAAACATCAAATTTTGTTTCCTTATACCTCTTGTTACATCTATCTTGAGACACACGGTATATATACCATGTCCAAGATAAGAATGTACAGCATGACAATCTTGTAAACAGTCAAAAACACAGAGCGACTAAAATTAAGAAAAAACTTGACTTATTTAAAGTATGTCTACACGTCTATCGCGTAGAATTTTTTAATTAAAAATTTAACGATGTATCACGCATTATGACTCTAAAGTTCAAAATAAGATAAAAGTGAGCTTTAATATTTTCTTGCTTTTTTATCTAGTAGGAGTTGGAACAATTGCAATATTTCTATTTTATTTGTCACATTATTGTTGATAACGTTGGTTCATTGTTTTGTATTTTTGTTTAATTCAATTGTTATGTGTTACGATAGAAACGGGAAATTTCACAATTGAAAAAAAAAATGTTATGTTGACTTGTTACATTTTGAGTCCCAAAAGTTGTGTAGCTGCTAAGAAGATGTATTTTGATAATTATCTTAAACGAAAAGAACGTGAGAAATCTATAGACGTTTAGTATGTAATTTAAAAAACTTTGGTTTAATTAAAAAAAACTGTTTTATTTTGTAAAAAATAATACAACAAAGAAAAAACAAATACTGTTCTACTATCTGCATTATATTTACCACAAAAATTTAAATTTTCAAGGGTATCTCGAACTGCTGTACATTAATTTGGACGATGCTTTGGTTTACTTTTAGCACTCGTTAACAACTGTTAGCTTAAACAAATAAATGTCCTAGCGCATAATTCAAGAAATGTACTAGAGTATTTGGTGCAGTAGTTTTCTGAAAAACAGAATGAAACTCACAGTAAAGTTACTTGGACAGCTCGATTGCCGTTAAAAACAATTAATGAAATCAGTTATAGCAACAGTTAATACAATCTTATAAAAAATATTAGAACATGTTTAAAATTCTATTGTAAAGAAAGCATACTTGTGTCTAAAAAATAACAGCAAATAATTGTTTAACATTTTCTCTCAACGCCTACTATATTAAAAAGTAAGAAAATATTAAAAATTAATTTTTCCCTATTTTTTTTTAATTTTAATTTTTTGGAAAATTTTTAAGATGTTAATTAATAATTAATTGTTGGGATTGGCATATAGACACACTTTAAATAACGCAGCGTTTTCTTAACTTCACTCTGTATCTTTTCCCATTTACAAGATCTCGATGCTGTGCATTTTTATATTGCACACGTAAATATGTATCAAAAATTACTATGTAAACATTGTAAAAACTTAAAATCTAGCTTGGTTGTCTGTAAAACAAATAATGTTTGTTACGAATGTATTAACAATTTAACGATAGGTATTTTTTATAAAACATATGCTGCAATTAGCTATTTGTAAACAATTGAGTTATGTAATAAAATTATCAAATACATA
This sequence comes from Aquatica leii, assembly GCA_035610365.1. NCBI lineage: Eukaryota > Metazoa > Arthropoda > Insecta > Coleoptera > Lampyridae > Aquatica > Aquatica leii. The sequence continues at coordinate 58,704,077 of CM069432.1, forward strand.
TTTTATAATATTTACATTAATAAATTAAAAAAATAATTTTATAAACCCAATCAAAATTAAAGACAACTACAAAAAATTTAATAATTATTTTTACAATACACAAACCAATAACACATTATTTTTATAACTATACTATATTTTAAACTACTATCAATTAATTAAAAATTTATAACAATATTATAAAAACACTTTAATTAAAGCATTATAAACATATTTATAAAAATAAAATGCATTTAAAAATAAATTTTGTATAGAATCCGACTAACAATGCCTTGATGCAAAAGCTGCGTTGTTGTAATGAACAAATTTGCAAAATGCTCTACGTACCAGATCTATTTGTATAACAGAAAACTATTGTTTTAAAAAACGTATTGACCTAATTAAAAAGTGTTCAGTAACTGTTATTTTTGAAAAGAAATACATCTTAGTAACACTTTGTGAGCAAAAAAAGTGTATTGTTCAGTATGGCTTCAGTTGAGCAATCGATATGTTTTACACATTGTATTATAGCCGTAAGTAGTATTATATATTACGTAAGTAATTTCTTTAAGAAAACTTCAGAAAAACTACCATTTAATTTTTAGAATCCCATCAATATAGTTACTTTTTATAAACTAAAAAATGATTTGTTTAAATTCAGTTTTAAAGAAATAAACTCAGTAAGAACCTAATACATTATTTTGCTTATTATTTAAACCACAAAAAATTTTGTTTAATGTATTTGTATTGTAACTTGAATTTATTACTTTGTTTATATTTACAAAGTTTGGTATTTCAAAGTTTTTAATTCTATAAAATACTGCATTTAAGCAATATCTACAAAACGGTACAGAATAAACAGAGTTCAACAATAAATTGCAAAAGTTTTAAGATTAACTTTGTATTAACATCATACGATAAATAAACAAACGACAAATAGTATGCGTCTAATTCATAATCTTGCCGTATTAATATTCAAAATAAATCTAATTGAATATGTAAAATCAATAATTCTTGATTTTACAGCAAGCTAAACTGTTTTTAATATACCTACGATTATATTCAAAAGTCTAATCTAATTATTAAAATGTATCACAGTAAAACAAATGTAAAAAAAACATTTATCAAAACAAAATAATTAGATTTAATAATGTTTTAACGCATTTAAGTTATGCTTATAAGTACCAGCGAAAACTCAGTAATTTTTATTCAATAATTACTTTAATGCAAAACAGATAAGTCCTACTTTTTACTTAGGTTTATTTTATTTAAATTATCTTTATTGTTCGTAACTGTAATAAATTTAAATTCTTTGTTTATGTAAATCGTCCTTGAGAGTTTTGGCGCACTTATCAACATAAACGTTACATTATTTTTGATAGATTTTGGCAGAGACCCCGAAGTCTCTGTTCAAGTAATCAAATACTGTATTGAACCTATTTTTGTCTATTTTTCCTTCGTAAACTTTTAAAACCCTTGTTCGACTAGGGTTTAAAAATGCCCACTCGTGAAGAATCACCCATCTTACACAGAAACTTCTTAAATAAACAACTATTTTAGCATTAATAACGGATGGCAAAATAAATAGAAACGTACTGATTCGTATAAATAATACACAATCTCTATTTAATTGCTTAAAAAACTAGAAAATAAATATTCTACCGTTATAGCTATTTATTAAAATATATAACGCTTTGAAATAGCTACGAGTATATCTAACCGTTTTATATTCAATTAATCAAATTCAAAAGCACATACAATTATAAATCTATTTACTTTTTTTTAATTAAAAATGCGTACTATTCAAAAACTGTCATACTTTTAGTAACTTTTCATTAAGAAATAACCGTATCAATTAATTTAAAATTGAGATTGATTAATTGAGCACGTCTAGACAAAACAACAGATATTATTAAAACGTTATAATTAATAGATTACGTAAAATACGTTTTTAAAAGCGTCGTAGAAAATTTTTTATATTGTTAAAAATTTAAACGAGAAACTATTATATTTAAAGCTATTTTGAAAGAATCAATATTTCGTGATCAAACTGCGCCGCAATTTGTACCGGTAGTAATAAAAGAGTAAAAAGGTTAATAATAAAAATTGTTGCACACATAACTTTCAATCATTGTTCTAACACAAAGGTATCATTTTATGGGTTTAAAAATATATGCATGCAAAATTAAATTAAAATAACTAGTATTGTTCATAAAAAATTACACAAGTTTATTTTTTCTTAAGGGGGTACTTAATGAAAAAATTTAAAAATTATCAATTTTAAAAAAATTTTTTTTTTTTAATCTACACTATATTCTGCAAAGAATGCAAAAAATCTGATGTCTCTACAAGGTTTAGAAGTTACTTAAATTTAAGTGTAAACTTGGAAGGACTATGCGTTACACAAAAATTGCCTGCTTCAATGCCTAATAAATAAAAAATACGGCAACGAGGTATGTTTCCATTAACTGATAATGCTAGACCATTCCGAGCAACAATGTTTAGGCTAATCTGCCCATTGCATTTTTTGCACGAAGCAAACGCTCTGATACAAACAATATCGCAAACATCAGTGCTTTCATACTTCAAATACTCGGGCAATTGAGGTTTTATTTTAGAACCTAAGAAACAGGAGTTTCTGTTGTCGAGCAAGGTTGTGGTGACTCCACGTTTACTGAACAAGTTGCATTCAATGTCATTTCTGCAGGCCTTTTACTTAAAAACCGCCTTTTTCTCTTCTTGAAAACCGGACCCGTTCTCGGCATATTTGAAACGAGTAAAATAAAATCTCTGCAATAAACACAAGTAAAACAATAACACTACAATATACGAACAGGAACAAGAACTTTGAAAAGCAAAAACGACTACTAAAGATAAAAAACAAAACTTTTTTGTTTCTTGCTTCTCCTGAACAGTTGTATTTTTTCTATTTCGGTACACTTTTCTTCAAAACTATGACAGGTAATTGAATGTGTTTTTTTCTTATTCATGGCGACGCTAGTAACAAACGCAGCAGAGCGAATTTTGAAAATCCAGCTGGTTTCTTTTTTACTTCACTTTTAATAAGACAATAAAATTTTCAAACTTTCTAAGTCAAAAAAAAATTTACTATTTCTTTAAATTAAATTCTACCTGCTGTACAGCTTTAAAACTATGTAAAGAAAACGTGTTCAAAATTTCACAAAAATCGATTTAGTAGTTTTTGAGAAAAGTGTACCTAAATTTGCATAGAAAATGGCTCCGTTTAGTACCCCCTTAATACTTGTTTTATCGATAAAAAATACAAACTCTTTAAATAAAAACATTTGGAAAATACTTTTTTTTTATAAAATCAGAAGAAAACAGTTAAAATAATATGACGTTTATCAAAAAAATTTACAGAAGTTGTAGAGTCCTGTAAGTTTTATATTTTAAAGTTATTATTTTCTACTATACAAGGTATTCCATAATATCAAGAAAACAAAAACTAATTTTTTAATAGAACATCTTATATAATAATACGTTTTTGGAATCTTTTTAAGGTCTACTTTACAATGATATAAAGCTATAAGCACTTTAAGTCAGATTAGTTTTAAAATTGTTCTTCTAAATTTATGACTTCAAAGAATGACATGCTTTTGAGAAACAAAATATTGTCTTAAAATGATATTTTATTATGACAGCTTTAAACACGTAATTGTGTAATATAGAGAGGTCTGTATAAAAAGTCAAAGATGTAGAACTTCAAAAGACCTTGACTCGATTTTTTTAAATAGAACGACCTAATTTGGAATTTGGTATTTGACATTTTGAAATGATATAACATAACTATTTCAGAAACAATACTTTTAAAGATTATTTGTTTGTAATCTCATATGCTATGAAAAATGATTAAATTCTCTAATGTAAAAGTTAGTAAAACAACAACAACCTACAAAAAACACCATAATTCCTCTCAACAGACGTAAGATTTATCAAACCAAAAACTAAAAATACCAAAAATCCAGCAAACTCATCATCACATTAGCAGTGACCTATAAAATTAAACAACAACAATGTTTACACAAACAACATACTAACAGAAAAATGCTAAAAAGGAAACCAAGGCTGCAAAAAACAGCTAATAATAAATTCAATCGTTCTGAAGCTATACGAAAATAAACAAAAAAATATCGAAATTTGCTATAAAAAATCTTATGACACAATACTACGCTCCCGGCTTATACAATTTCTAAAAATACATAAAATAAACAAATAACTAATTAAATTTTTTACAGCATGTCACGAGCAGATAGAAAACAGTCATATCAATCAAAACATCATATACACAAACCATACAAACTAAGGAAATGCACATAAATCGACAAAAATTTCAAAGCGACTCATTGAGTTCATTATGGTTCTTGTCTATCTTTAAATCCTTTCTCTAATACATTAAAAGATACTAAAAACAGATATATCCTAAAACACACAGGTCAAAAACTTTACGTATTAAATTATCTATTTTAAATGAACGACATCAAATTTTACGCTAATTTACAACTTATTATTATTACAGAAACAGCCATACGATGTTTGGTACACAGAAATGTAAAACCATACACACAGAGAAGGAAAATGAACAAACACTAAAAACAACATACTAAGAAATAACAAAATTATGGAACATATGCCAATACACGCATCATACAAATACCTAAGCAGCAAACAAAACATAAAAATTAACCATAAACACGTAATCAACTAACAGTAAATCAACTAAAAATACAATATGAAAAAGACTAGAAACGATACATACATCTAAGCTAAACTCTCAAAATATGTTAGAAGCCAGCAATACATACGCCATCCATCTTCACTTATTCATTCGGGGTGATTCGGTGAACCCTAACAGACTTAAAACCACTAAATAGAACTAACATAACAAAAAAATGCTCCCTAATTCATGCATAAAACGAATTACAATAAACAAGAAAAAAGTTGGAAGAGGCCCAATAAACATCAAATCCCTAAATCACAACATAGCACAACAATAAAGAAATTTTAAAACAAACAGAATAGTAAGCTACACAAAACCATATGTTCAGTAGACAAGCAACGCACACCTCTGAATCTAGCCGCACCAGACAAACATAAAACATCAGCCAAAGAACGAAAACATTAAAAAATAAGCAAAGAAGAAATTACATAGCAGACACTACAGCATAGTACGCCAAATACAAATTAACATGGAATTCAACTACAAATGGCTACAACAAAGAAACCTACACCCAGAAACTAAAGAATTTCTTATTGCAATTCAAGACCAAAGAATAAGCGAACGAAACTATAAAAAATACACAACAAAACACCACGCCTTAACAACAGACAGATTTTATAAATTTTATTTATTCCCAGAAACTATAGTCTGCGTAACATCCGATTGTAAAATCTAGCAGGAACCAACTACACAAAGCGGCATAACAACATCGCCAAAGTTATCTATTTTGAAATCTTAAATAAACAACAATTAAACACAGTGAACAAACCATATTATAAGCATCAACCAGAATTTGTCACAAACACCTTAACATTTACACTGTACTATGACAGGCCAGTACTTACAGATAAAACAATAGTAGCCAACAGACCAAACATAGTATAGGTTAACAAACACACCAAAATAACTCATTTCATAGACATAACTATCCTTAATAACAGCAACACGCTAATTGCTATTGCTAATAATTATCTCAGTTACAGGAATATCACCAAAAACTACCATAGAAAACAAAACATCTTGAACTACGAAAACAAATAGCAACACAAATACAAAAAACAGTCATTATTAGAATGTGTCAAATTAATCACATACACTCAACACAATTAAAGCAAAATAATAACTCCAGACAAGGAACAATACCGAACAAAATAAATAGAAACAAATAATAATAAAAAATTCTACTATATTTAAAAATAAAAAGTGTATTAATTGTTCTGTAATAAATATATTTATTTTAATCAATTTATACTGTCACATTAGTAACAAGTCTAATACGTATAGGTAAAACTACTAATTTGTATAATCACCTTTTTAAGTGACAATATTAGACACTAAAACCAAACGTAAACAAGGTTGTACTATAACAAAAACAACTTATCGTTTTCTACATGTTACTGAACTTTCTTACGAGAATTTTTTTGCAAGGCAAGCGATTAACTAACCGGCAAGAGGATCGTAATGCTGATAATGAATCAAAAAGTAAAATATAAGTACAGGTAACCGACAGTTGTTTGTCAACAGTATTGACTTGCACTACTCCCTTTTATCTGATTTAAAAACAAAAATATGGGTAATATATAAGCTTATGTACGACCGTTAATGTTATTTTGCCTTTGGCTATGATTGCAAATTCAAATGGTCACAGAAACTTGACGGATACCTGACATACGTTATTTCTAGCACATCCGTTAAACGTGTAATAAAAATCACTGCCAAGGAAAATTTAGCACAAAGGAAACAACTTACATATCGTAAAATAGCACTAGATACAAAAACGTTCGCAGCGGTAAAGAGCGGATAAAATCGTCGAATAAATATTTTTGATGCATGCAAAACAACAACATGTAACAACCTTAGATTATTATTAAAGTATAATGTATTGTCTAAAGAACAAATCTAAATTAGGTTAGAGGCTTAAAACAAGCCATTGCTTTGTACTCAAAATTTCTAACCCTAAATTATATACCAGGCAATCCTTCCACCGATCAAAAATCCTAATAGTAACACAACAATAATAAAACGTCACAGTTGTTAAAAGTTAACAGCAATCGCTAAAGGATATATTGACCATAAAAAGTAAACACATAACTAATAACATTGTTAAGATTACAAATAAACCATCAGCTTTAGTATCAAAAAGTCATAAAAAATGTTTATTTAAAAAAATAAAATTTCCCAATATTAAGAAAATATAAATATTTAACATTCCAATTTTTCCCAAAAATAATTTATTTTAATTGTATATTCAATTTTAGTCAATAAATAAATTACATTTGCCAAAAGTAATTTATACGTGTTCGGCATTGGCTCCAAATAGTTGAAAAATGTAATGCAGATAGGAACTTTTGTTTGCAGATGAATGCACGTTCACATTGCATAATGAACTATAAGTGTAAAGTAGTAGAGTATGAGCTATTGACCATCTACACAAAATTGTACAAATTAGGACCCAATAAGTTAGTGCATCGCTTTGCAGGAAATGATGGTTTGTTTAAACATTTTTTCTATTCCTCGTTTTATAGTTTTATAATTACTCATCAAATAAGGTAAATTTAATGACACTTAAGTGCAAGTGCACTTTTTGTATTTATAATTGCATGCTAACATCAATTTTTTTTACAGTAAACTTAATTAAACAGATAAAACATTCATTCTTTAGCATTAAAATCCTTATGCTGCGTTTTCCAAGTCAACGCCCAGTATACAAAATACGATAAAAATGCGTTGTGGGCTACAACAAAGTTATTAATTGTGTTTTATGTAAATCATAAACTTATCTTATGTTTTTATTACTTAATTTGGTATACTTAAATTTACTGCACACGTAAAAAATATATTTTAAAATAAATGTAGTTGTCACCTAATGCAGAACGTCGAGCAGCTTTAAAAACTTATACATTTTTAATTAAATAAATACTTGCACCATTTACTGTAAAATAATATTAAATTACATTATTCAAAATAATTTTTATTAAAACCAAAAATCTAATAATGTGATATATAAATTTAAACAAATGTTTAATATCTTCGTGACGTTCCGTCTAAAAATGCAAGTTCGGCATTCAACAGTTCATTCTAGTGACTAAATAATAAAATATTAACGGTTTTATGTACATTTTTATAAAATAGTAATATTACTTATGTTCCCAAGTAAAATTTAAAAGAAACTTATATAAAACATGTTTTACTAATAACTACGAAACTGAGTTGTTATAAACAACATTCGAATCGTATTCTTTTCCAATGAAATACAGAAAATAGTATAAAACACACGTTATAGAATACGTTTCAATCACTCTATCAGTACATTTTTTGTAAACATAGTGCTTTTATTAACTTTTTCAGAGTGATTAACAAATACTGCTTTTTAGATCAACAACATAATTCTACTCCGATATGTTTTATTCAAATATTTTGCATTTTGATTTTAATTTACATAAAATGTTATTAAGCTTAAGTGCTCACATTTTATTTGACTGGTATTCATTAAACTTTATTACATAAAAATAATCAATACATATGTATGTATAGTATTATGATTTAAATACTAAACTATATTTTGTTAAAATTTGTAAATTAGTTATATAACAGTTACGGTCAAATACTTAAAACCAAATTGTCAATTTTGTTATATCTTAAAATGTCTTTTTCGTTCTTAAAAAAAATTACTTATGCCAACATCAGACAATGTTTTTTTAAATAAATGATAAACAATCTTAACGTAACACTAACCCAAGAAAAAATATAATCAAAACAACTTTTCTAAACGAGACTTTAATTAAAACTATAATAATAATCAGAAAAACTCTAAAGACGCATTGCAGTAAATACCAAACTGTTGTAAACCGTATTAATTTTACTATCAATTTATTTAGATTGAAATACGTTTTTAAACAATAAAAGAAGTAGGCAACATAATCATTTTTAAACTAAAACAAACACTTTTTTCAAAATTCTACAAAATACATTTTTCGCCAAAAAACTAAGACAACAACAAAAAATAATTTCTTCTTTTTAAACAAAATTACTATGCAATTATAGAAAAGTATTTACAGAAATGCATGTTTAATAACAAATTATTTAAAAAACTGGCTACTCTAAAAAATCCAGTTGAGATTGAAAAGATATTATGCGTTTAAACTTATTTACAGACAATAAATTTCTATTATACAAACAAATCGTTAAACCTATCTAAATCTACAATATTATTTTGTAAACACGATCTAGGTAAGTAATTGGATACTTATATCTTAATAATAAATACAAATGTGTATCATCTAATATAATCTGTTTGTAAATCAAAGGTTTTTTTAATTTAATTTATTTCTTGATTACTATCTTTTTTATACATAATGACGATGTACTCAATACCTGACAAATCAAAATCTGTAAGTAGATTAACAAACTAAAACTTTAATAAAAAATGTATAAAGTTGATTAATACAAAACAAAATTATTTCTAACTTTTAGAGTAACTTGTAATATTGAAAAAATCTCTACTAAATCTATTTAATAAAATTTAAACTATAACAAAAAAATTATGAACAATTTAAATTACTACTAAATAAACTAAAATAATAATAATTTTTGATTACCAAAAAAATATTCCAAAAATTAACAGTTTTTAAATAAACAAATCATCTACCAAGAACCGTTGCTAATATGATTTTCCAAGATTCAAAGCAAATACTATACTTACTTAATTCTATTTATTTTAGTTAAGTACTATACCAAAATTATTATGGCAGTTTAACTTATTTAATTAGTAATCTAAACGTTACATTTATATTCTAAAACATTTAAAATGTCGTTTTGCTATTTATTATATAGCAATAAGTTGTGTAAATGTTCGTTCGTTACTTAAAAACTGTAGAATATTAAAATCTTATTTATTAGGTTTTTAATACAATGTACACGCAAAATTAGTCAGTTATTAATATAAAAATATACGGTATACACTGACGTAACATAACACGGTCCAAAACAATTTTCACACTGTTTAAATTACGCTCGAGTTCAAATGTTTAATAATGCATAAACTACTCGACGCAAAATCATTTTCCATACACAATGTTTAAAGGGAAAAACAGTTTAGTATTTTTAGGTAATTTAGCAATTATAAGTAACCACTAACTTTTCTATTTTAAATAGTACATTTTTTCTGTTATATTTAGATTACTCTCTTTACTTTAATGCAACTTTTAATAGCACAATTTCATAACAAGCTTTTTCGTACAATTAATAACTTTCCGTGTTATAAATTTACTATTTTTTGACATATTATAATTTATCGTTTCAAGTAACTAACCAAAATTAAACTAGAATAAATTTAAAATTGCCATTAAACTTATTTTTAATTACATTAAATACAGTATACGCAAAGTATCAAATATTTATATTTAGCTTAATAAATTTTAAAACTAAATCAATAATTTATACACTTAAAAAAATTTACACATACAGCAAGCGTTTTATGTTAATAAAAATGAACAATTAAAGATTTAAAATTCTAGATTTATTAGCAAAAATGAAAAATGAACAATGTTATTAAATTATTAAATATTACACAAAAACAGTAGTTCTCAAACTTTTTGGCCCACGAACCCCTTAGTCAAAACTTGCCCACATACCCCTGAGTCAAAAACATACCTCAATGTATAACAGAAAAATTACAAATTTAACTTTGATGTAAATAGTTAATCATGTAAAAATAAAATTTAAATAAATCATTTTGTTGAAGAAGTATTGATTAAAACTATAAGTCTTTTTGTCAAATACAAAAAAAATAAATGACTTAAATGAACCTGATGAAATGTATTTATGTCCGACGATACTGAATCTTTGATCTACCAAATAGGAAGATAAAAAAGCAATCAACAGCTTCTGTACAATAACCCACAATGCTAGATATAAAATTAGGATTTGTTTTTGTAACCAGAAGTAAGTCGTATCCTTGTTTAAACATTGGTTTCAGCTCTTTATTTGTCGATAATTCAATAAGTAGCTCCTGTATTAGTGTGAATTCATCTATACCCAGTAAACACGGATTGAAACTGTTACAGTCACAAAATTAAAACAATTGTTTCATTACGTTGTTTCGTGTTAGTTCCATTTTTATATCATTTACATGTAACTGACAGTGAATAAATTGAAAGAGTTCCGATTTTTCACAATCAGTTTTAAACCGTTTCAGTACTTGCAATTTTTATCCCATAATCAGCAACCGGCTAAAAACTGATTTATTAAAACCGAATATTTTTTGAATAACTAGAATTGGTTAAAGATCGATTAAATAAGATTGAATTATTTTCAAAACAGTGGAATCGTTCTAGGAAAAACGAATACTTTGTCATTAGTCAGCATTAGTCGTTGCTATACCTTTGATTACTGTCGTCAACGCTTGCGCTGCAAATTGATATCTTTTCACTTGTTCGGTTGCAGTTTGATAAGTGATGCTGTGTGTACAATTACGAAATGGAACAATAAACTCTAAACATTTTATTATAATCCATAAATATAATCGATATTATTATCATTTCTGTTCTTTATGTATCATGTTTTAATTTGTATAAAAAAAATGTAATATAACACACATGGTTGCGTTAAGGTAGATTATTGCATAAATCTGATGATACTTTAGGATTTATAATTACAGTTCAATTCTTCAAGTTTTCTATACGATTATGTACAGCTAAAAGTATTCACAGTGTTTTTATAACTTTCTAATGATTGCTAAAGTGATATTTATATTAAGTTTGTGTTGTTTTTGATTAAAAAATGTAATTAATTTTGTGTATCTCTATGATTATGTATGTATATAAATGAAATATTTATTTCTATGTTACAGATGCGGTTAAAAGTTGCTACCCAACAGTAACTGATGCAGTTTTCGAGGCTTCCGTGAAAAGACCACATCCAGGAAAGTTGCAATATGTAAAAAACTCAATGTGATATTGTATTTAAAAATATTTATTGTGCAATAAAATTTGAAACGTGCATTTGAAAATGTATTATATTATTGAAATAATTGTTTTAGTTCATTATTGAAACAAAAAAATCATACATGTATCGATCATTTAGTATCAGTTCAAGAACGAAGCTTTTAAAACGTAACCCGAATGCAACATTTAGTTTGCAACAGATTTGAATTTAAAATACCGAAACTATACTGATTCAAATAAGTGAAACAGCGATGGACTTATAGATATTTTATTGCAGTTAGGTTTCTTTTATGTTTGAAACAAGAGTGAATCATAAATTTTTTGTTTTGAAACTGTTACTAAACATTATCAATTTTGTGTTTACTGGGTATTTGTGCTCTGAGTTTGGCTACTTGCACAAGAGTTCAACACCCAGTCGGGAATATCCAAGCAAAAAATGTCTGCAAATCTCTGGTTAAGGTCTAAATGAAGTATCGTTATGTATTGACAATAAGCAAACAAATCTTCGTGTTTATTTTGCAATTGTTCTTCTCAAATTTATTGCAACAAATGCAGATATTACACTTTTGGCTTTTAATCAATTTAATGTGTAACCTTGTAGTTTCAAATAAGTCTCGTTAAATCTGGCAAATAAATCAGTCGTATAAGCGATGTCATTTTTGTAGATAATTAAATTGTGTCGCAAATCGTTTTTACTCTCCAGGAATTCTAACACTGAATTAAAGAACAAATAGAAGCGAACCAAACACGCAGTTTTAAATAACCAACGTACTTCTGTATTAAGTAGTAAACGATTATAGTCATCATCATTTTCTAAACAAGGTTGACCAAATAATCTCTCACTTAAGGCATTCTTTTTGATTTTATTAGCGGTTCTAATGACGTAATGTAGTAGTTAATGCAAACGTTCACTAAAATTTTTTGCGGCTAAATAACGTCGATGAATGACACAATGTACTAATAATACATACCGTATAGTTTATTTTAAGTATGTCAGTACACCTCGGTAGCGTTCTACCATTGCCGGAGCACCGTCAGTAGCAACGGAGATGATATTAGTCAAAGATATGGCTTTTACAAAAAATATCCTCTTAATTCAGTAAATACAGTTTTTGTATCAGCTTCCAAACATTTAGCAAATAACAATTCTTAGAAAAAAAATTTCTTCTTTTACAAATCTCACATAAGCTAAAAGTAAAACTTTCTTTCCTGGTAATGTTGACTTGTCAAGCTATATAGAAAAATTAGGTGTTTTTAAGTAGTTGGATAAAGAGTGTTTTAGACACTGAGTCATTTTGGCGGTCGTTTTTCGTACAATATTATTATTCAGTGAAATCTTTTTTATATTATCGAAAGCTGGTTTGTGCAACACAGTGCGTATTACCTCACTTACAGCTGGTAGAATAAATTCTTTACCGATAGTGTGCAGCTTTCCGGACATTGCAATCATGAAAGAAATATTATAAAAAGCACGCAGTTTAAATGCAAGGTTGAAATATAAAACTCTCTTGAATTAATTAATTAATTATTTCAAATATATAATTTCATGTAAATGTGTCATACTGTGTAGGTACTTATTGTGTACCAATAAATTTTTTAAGAAAAAATATATCAAAAATTAATTAACAAAGTAAAAATATAAAAATAGTAACGTTTAGGGTGCATTATATTAAATTATAAAACCCAATATGTCTAATTTCTTTTACAGAATCATTAATAATATATTTTTAAAAACACATCTGTGTTAGAAAAACTTACAATATTTTCTTAAATTTTTAATAAAGAAAGAAATATTTAATTAATATTAAGGGATTACTGTACTGATAATTGTGATATATAATTATATAATTTTTTAATCAACTTAAACAAGAGTAAGTTTTGCTTAAATAAAGCACGCTATCTGCGTAACAATGCAAAAAAATTTACTTCTTTTTGTCCAACACTAGGAAAATTTGTTGTATGCATTTCATATCACGCATAACACAGAACTCAATTGTGGATTAGATTTACGACTCTTTTATAGTAAACACCTGTGGGTCCGTAGAGACCACTTTGGAAACCACAGCACTAGAAGATAAAAAAACTGACAGCAACGTAGACTCTGAGAAATTAAAATTTATTTCTTCGCTTGTTCGTACTGTCGATGTTGACATTTAAAAGTCAAAGATTGCTCTTAAATCCAACTATTAAAATTTTCGTTTAAACGGTTTACTGTATTTTTGATGTTATCTAAGACATAAGTTTCTGCGACAACACTATTACGCGAATTTCGTACCTCTTCAAAATTTGAATGTCAGTTCCATTGTCGGCAAACAAAAGTTGCTGCCTTCAAAAACAATAACTTGTAAAACTGTCTGGTAGCCTTAAATACAAAGCAATTTTCTTTCGTAAATTGTAGAAAGTGTTTATATCAAGGCACTTGCCTTGTCCATAAAATATAAATAATTTGCAATAATTCACATTTTGTGGTCTCAAACTCAAATATTCTTGTAAAATTTAATTCCGTTTACTCTGTCTTCTGTTATAACAGTAAAAGTTTGTTTTTTCTTTGTTTTTGTGTCATGTAATGTTATGACCAGAATATACTGCCATCTCCTAAATCATCTACATTTAGTAAACGTTTTAATTTATTTGTTCTTTCTCTTTCTCTTCTCAGTTTTGAGTACATTGACCATAGTATTAAAGCTTTAAAAGTAAAAAGTCAGTGTTAATAAATCTTATATATAAAACTAACTTTTTAAACAAAGTACGCTATTAGAGTATTTTTATTTGCCCCCTACACATCGTTTTCATTTCTCTAGTCACAGAACTGCTATTAAATTTTCTCTTTGTTTACTTTGCTTTGGACTATTTAGGTAATAAATTTGACTCTGTTTCTGATACTAATTCCTTCATCATTCTCGTTTGATTGACTCATTTTCGATGAACGTTTTATGACATACTATTTACTTGCTGGTATGTTTTTTTACTATGTTAACAAATGCTCGACATACTTTGATAACATATTATTCTTCAACACTGCCTTAATAGCGTTATTTTTAATTTTATGTATTCTTCACTTAAATCTGCATCTTTTTGAACGTATTTTAGTTTCAAAGTGCGACATATAGTGTGGCTGATCTGTCTGTAAAAACTACCTTAAAATTTAAGGTGCAACATGTCCACGTACAAATTACATGCAAAGTGCCGTTGCACTGGACATATACACACAGGTAACTTCTTGCCTCTGGAGAAAGATCTTGGGAAGTGCGTGTCTAATTCTCCCACTAGAATTTTAGTTTGAAGAGAAATATTTTATAACAGTGACGTTGGAGCAGGTAAAGAGATTTGTAAAAAAGGAAACCTTGTAAAGCTAATAATGCCTGAAGAATTGGAACTAGCCGCTCCTTCAAAAACAAATAAAATAAAAAATATTTATAATTTTCTAGCGTCACATTATGATTCTAACTAGGATAAAGATAGATCATTGTGCTAGTTTACAAATTTATTTCAAAATAATGATCATAATCACCCTTTAAAAGTTCCAGAAGAAAAACAAGAAAGTCAAAATGCTGATACAGCTGAACACACTTTGCACTTTGCATCTATACGCCTCATTTATAATAATATTAAATTAGTTTACAAAAGTAAAATAGGTTTTTTTCTGTTGTTCCTTTTTTCTTAATTTTTTAAATGTATTTGTACCCTAATCTTTAGACAAAAAATATTTTAATACATGAGCGTTTTTAGTCAAAATAAATTAAGAAGTAATAAAATAATGTTTGTCTAAATAAACCGCTGTTAAAGATGCAAAGCCAAATAGATAAGTACTTATTTGCACTACAAGTGGCGGTAAGTCACTACCGCAGGAATTAACTCTAATAATTTGTACTAAATGTTTGGGAATACTAATTATCTATAATAAAAAATTTATTCCCATAATCGAGTTTACTGATTGGTTGCTGTGGCTACGACGCTTGTAAACGAATTCAGTATAAAATTTTCTATCATAAATTTGGACAATGTTGAAGATTTTTCTGAAATTGAAAAAAGTGTTAATGCAGCTCGAGCGTCTTTACAGCTAGAAAAATCAAAGGCTCAATATGAGCAAACATACATATTTTAAGAAATGGTGCAATTCAACAATGTTAAAAAAAATTAATGAAACTGTGCTTTTGGCTTTTTTTAACGACAGGACATCAAATCTAAGGTCTTCAACTAGTTTTTTAAGTAAATATGCGTAGTTGAAATTAACGATTTGCGCTAATAAAAATCTCAACATTTTAAAATTCAAGCAAGTATACGTATTTATACGAGATTTTAATTTTGCTAAATGTATCCTACCATTTTATAAGACATCTCATTTCTTAAAAGAAACATTAATAGGTATATTTGTAAGAAAGCCAAGGAAGAGGTAACGAGGTTTTTGTGTGATGCTCCGGACCACGCATTTCTTTAATGAAAGTTGCGATGGTTTTATGAGTTGCAGGTGCTTGCCAAACCGATGAACTTTATAATTTGAATTAATAGGACATTGAAATTAAACCTGACATAAGGATTGCTAACATCCTGCAATCCAAGAACAAAATCCCCCGATCATTTGTGGTAACTGGTTAATTGGTTCAAGATTCTTGAAAAATACAGAAGTTGCGTCACACTAATACCAAAAAGAGTAAATTTTTTTGTGTTATGGTAACGGTAAATGTGTACGGCTAACAACATCTCCTATGGCGGAATCGTTGATAACTCTAGTAATACTATTCTAGTAATAGTACCACTACCAAAAATGCAATTGATATAGTCAGCGTTATTTCTGTTACGAACAAGGAAGAAAATGATAGATCTTAAACCATTTGTAAACTTATCTTCAATTAACATTCAAGAATGTTCCGATTGTAGTATTAACATTAATAAATAAATTCGTCCTCTATTTAGGTATACATGACAAGTGTATATAGGCGGAAAGTGTCCCCCGCGGTAAATAATTTTTTCACTCCTTGGATATCATCTGTTTATGTATCCAAGTCACTGATCGCTATAATAATATGGATAGAGAGCTGATACTTATGAGAAAAATATTTAAATATGGGATTAGACTGCGTAGAAGACAGCGCCACACAATACTGAGATTAGAACTAAATTAAACGAATTGTACTTCCAACAGTACCGTTATTTTTCAAAATAAAAAACAATTACAATCATTCATTTTGTTGAAATTGCACAACAATTTACTAAATTGCATAAAACTGCATAGAATTTTGTGAAATTTAATGCCTTTAATCAAATTTTAATTAGCTTTAATTAGATTATACAAAAAACAACACAGTTAAACAGCCATTTCAACTCGTTTAAGAATTAATCACACATGGTTAACCCACTTGTAGATTTCACGATGAAACGCATGACAAAATTGCGAAAAAATCAAGAAAATTAAAGAACATAACATACATATAGAAATAAGAATCCAAAGCACAAGCTACTACTGATACGCCCAAACAATTTTATAAATATTTTAGAGGATCTACGCAAGTTTATCCGTTTTTAATTGTGCTTTTTAATTGCGTTGATAAAGAATTATTAAAATTATAGCAAAAAAAAATTAAACATATTTAAAATAAATAGATGTAATTTTATTTAGTAATTAGCTTTAATAAATAATATAAATTGCTATTTTATTTCTTTACTTTTGATTTAAGTACTGTGTTTAAATTGTTATGGATTGAGTTACTTTTTCATTACTTGTAAATACAACGACCAGTAAACACCTCAATCTTAAAATGCCTTTGTATGGGATAAATAGAAGAATGTCATATCGGTGTAACAAAAAGTATTAAAGAATAGTTTTAGTTTAAAAAACTTCACCAAAAATGCTTTAAATTTTAATTTAATATTTCTTTAAAAAGAAACAATAAATAAATAATTAAACTGTTTAGTGTTAGCTGCCTGTAAAGATAAAGTAAAAATTAACAATGTGTATACTGTCATTAATAATTAATAAAAAAATATAAGGTTCTATTTTTTATTGAAAAAAATTAAATGTAAATTTTAAGAAAACTTGTAATTCTCTTCATTGGCCTAAATAAATATTTAATGCTTTTTTAAATATTTTTTATCAGTTATAATTTGACAAAAACAGTTCTAAAAAATTAAGATTTAGTATTGTTCTTAATAATTTAAAATAAGTAATTAATTATAGAATTTAGTAATATTTAAAATTTATTAAATGGCAAATTTTTTTGACATTTATTAATAGTGTTTAATAAATTATTGATTTTTCAAAGTGATTAATCGTTATTTTGTTTATACAACTACTAATTTATAAATTTAAAACACGTCAAATACAATTTGTATTTAATATAAGGTGTTATTGTTTCTTCCATGTTTGTTGTTATTTTGTAGTTAATACTATATTATTACAATTAAAGATAAGTAAATAAAATTAATTGATTCCTATGTTGTTAAAAAAATTGCACTATTTAAACACTATTAAACAGCTATATACAAATTTGTCTGTAAAATCAAACTCATTTTAGCGGGTAAACTACGTCATGTAGAAAAATTCATTTTCTTACACCTTTATTGTAAAAAATGTCTATTATTTAAGTAATATATTTACAAGAAAATAAATTTACATTTTTGCCTAAAATGAAATCGGTAGTTTTAAATGTTTAATATTAGGCTGTTTGATTCCCGTTTTGTTATCTGCTAATTTTCTATGAGTTTACTTAAAAAATATTTATAAATATATATTATATTTATAAGTTTCTATAAAACGCAATACTTTACTATTACCTTACATGCTATTTTAGCGTAAAATCTGTTTATTTAACAAAAAACAACCATTTTCCGGTACTACACTAGTTTAAATTTTACAATAAACCATTCAATTTTTGTCGTTAAAACTTTTTCTAAAAAATAAATAAATAATGCGATAATATAAAATATTGGGTAAAATAAATAAAATATGCAAGTGTTTGTCGGAGGTTTGTTTCTCTATATTGTAACATACTATATGTTTTTTTTTATTGTCACATTTTTTGTTGGTAAAAAGACAAACAAGATAGACTATTTGTTTTTTCCAATACAATACAATTTTAAACCTTATCAAAAGGTGGCGTTACTCGCAAATAAATTAAAAACATTAGTGTGAAGTTGACACATAATACAGACTGTCAACACAAAAACACTGATCTATCATTCTCATCAGAAAGTTTTATCATTTGTGGTTATCGCGTCAAACATGTCAAATTATTGAATTAGATTTTGACCGCATTGGTGTAAAATTGGTGCATAATACTAACTGTCAACACAAAAATTTGTGGTTATCGCGTCCATCATGTCAAATAAGAATTAGAAAATATTAAAAACCTCATAAATAGTAAAAAAATATTTTTTTTGTAAAATTTTTTGGAGATTATGAGTATTGTAAGTGTTCATTCAAGTTTATCTCACTTTGTTGCACTAATAATGAAATATAAATAAAAAAATTAAAAATGTTACTTTATTTTGTGTAGTACCAAAAAATTATCTATTCACATATACAAACAAAACACATTAATTATCAAAAATGCCACCAAAGTGAGCTGTAATTGGAAGCAGATGCGAAACGAAAAATAACTAAAAGAGCAGTCGAAACGCTTAAATAACGTGAAGTGCGTTTAGAGTCAAACCGACTGAGAGTTTAATAGTCGAGAGCAACCGAAACATCCGAACAACGTAAAAAGCGATTAAAGTCAAATAGGTTGAGAGAGCGGCAGTCATGAGCAGTAGAAACACCCGAACAAAATGAAGCACATCTAGAACAAGTTCATCAGAGCTACTACAGCAAGAGTTGCTGAAATTCCTCAGCATGAAAACCGGCTTAAAAGTAATCAATTACAAGCGGCTCAATAGAGGGAAAAAATCGATTTTAAGTTATGACAAAGACTGCAACTACAGTAATCATCAGAATGTTGTGATTGTGCAATGAGCACTCAATGTGGAATACTGTAAAATACTGAAGTACTGTAAAATCCATTAAGTAGATATGCAAATATGTTAATAAATGCAACAACATGGCAGTGTTTAAGCTTTTAAATCAAAACGATGAAATCACTCAATTTCAGATGGGTTATTAGATCAGCAGTGATGCAGCTGTTTTGCAAATTCTGAGTTTCAGTATTTACGAACGATATTTAACTGTTCAGTATCTTGCTGTTTATTTAGAAAACGGTCAACGTGTTTATTTTACCAAAGAAAATGCCAAGAACAAAATGTTTTACAGGAGAAAGCGAGGCGCTGTTCCAGACTATGCTGGTGTTCTTGCATCTGATGCATTAGGTCCAGTATATACTGTACATCCAAATAACTCTGAATGTTACTATTTGAAAATGTTGCTTCACACACTCAAAGGTCCCATCCCAAACTTTGAAAACACATAATGAAAAAATGTGTAAAACGTACAGAGAAACGTGTTATCGACTCGGCTTACTTTTTTTCCATATGTCTTTCGCCACAAATTTGCACGCAATCCAGTTTTTGGATAACATTTCTAATAAAGTATTCATATTACTTGATTATAGATGTATTTCAATCAACAACAAAATTCTTTGCCAGCTTGGACTACAAGCACTGACACGTGATCGAAACAATGTTTTTGATTGAACAATCAAATCTAATTGAAGTTATCAAGTACAAATTCGTGGACACAGTTATATATGAAGAACAAATTGCCAACTATTCAATGGAATTTCTTAATTCTTTTGAACCATCTGGAATGCCACTACACAACTTAACTTTAAAAGTTGGTTTACCGTTGATGCTCATTCGCAACTTAAATCCACCGAAATTGTGCAACGGAACAAGACCTGCTATTAAAAAACTATCGCCGAATTTAATCAAAACCACAATCATTAGCGACAGATGTAAAAGAGAAGATGTGCTGATACCACAAATTCCATCGATTTCAACCGATTTGTCCTTGGATTTCAAGCGATTACAGTTTCAGTGCGTTTGCCTTTTGCCATAACCATCAACAAGGCTCAAGGTCGATCGCTAAGTGTTGTTGGTTTGAAAATTTCTGTTTTGGTACAGCCAATTATATGTTGCTTGCTTTAGAGTTGAAACGCCAAAAAATCTTTATGTTTACACACCTACCAAAAAAACTCAAAATATTGTTTATCCACTGGCGTTAAGATAACGTTAATAAGCAAACAAAAAATTTTTTTTTCCAATAAACAAACAAAATGTATTTCTTTTTTTAGCGTAATAGCATCCGCTAGTGATCTAGCATAATCCAGACATATTTCTTTAAGACGATAAAGCAATCGCCACAACTGTTAATGCAGACCGCTACAAACACATGGTCAAAACATTTTTGCTGCAATAGCTCTTTATGTTTCCAAAAATTAACTTTTTCTAGCCGAATAAGATCACAAATCATACTGCACGTGTGTTCATAATTGCATTAAACAAACTATTTTTGCACAAACTTGTACTCAAACATGGTAACATTTTGTGCTTTATCAAATTTCAAAATTTATTCGGATACGACATTTTTTTTAGAATATATATAATAAAGCGCAATCCATACCATAAATAAAAATGAATATGAAACAAAAAATTAATCGAATTCAACCTGACCTACTTCATCGAGTGATGAAACAGTTTTGGTCAAGATTAGAAAAACATTTACACAAACGTTGTTTATAAAATAGCATACTTTACACAACACAAATCTGTAAAAACAATCTGATGACCAGCATATCATTTTTCAAAAAAAAAAAACAAAAGAATAGGCAACCTCACAAGGCCAAATAACCATACAAAGTAAACAAGTAACTGTTACGATAAATACTATTAAAAATTAGGAAAAATTAAAATCTTTGAGTTTCTGGTGCCAAATGAATACCAGCTAAGAAACTATATTAAATAATTACGGTATCTGTTATGTTATTTTTAAATAGCCACCTATAGTCAGATTAGTAAAAAGTTGCATATATTTCACAAAAAAGGATCTAAGAATGAGCCCTACAATTATCGTAAAATTTTGGTTACAAATACAATGATTTGATTATACTTAAGAATTATAGGGATGTAATAGAAATAAAATATACTAACTACAAAAAAAGAGAAACAAAGTACATTTAGAGTTGAAAAATTATGCACAAGCAACATATATCGTTTAAAACAGATAATTAAAAAAAGTAAGTAAATTGTCTAAAGTTTTGCGAGCTTTTAAGAATTTATAAAAACAAATATTTACGAATTGGAACACAAGAAAAATTTATATTAAATCATTTTAGATTGCTCATTTTTTTAATTGTTATTTAGTGATAAAAAAATAAAATGTTCCTGGGACTCTGCTATTAAATGTTGTAAATTCTATATAAAATTCGTTTATACCATTCTTATTTTTTTTTAAATTTTTACTTATCAATTAAATTAATTAAAAATTAAAAAAAAAACTAAAACAACGCTTCATAAACACGTGAATAGTCAGTACAAATTAAAAGTTAAAATAACCATGTCAACATAAACATCAGAAATATAAATTAAAAAATGTTTCTCTATTTCGACATGAGAATTAGCCATTCTGACACTAAAATCTGTGTAAACATAAGCAAATTCTTACACGAATTTTAGTAATGTTAGTTTTTTCAAAGTTGGTATCTCTGCATCGTAAGTTGACGTTACATGAAAAAGAAATCAAAATTATTGGAATTTAACAATTGAGATTCAAATTTTGATGCCAAGATAAAATAAACACGTTTTATTAATTCAAATTTTTTACTTATAAAAGTATAAAGAGAT
The DNA here is from genome assembly GCA_035610365.1 of Aquatica leii. Lineage (NCBI taxonomy): Eukaryota > Metazoa > Arthropoda > Insecta > Coleoptera > Lampyridae > Aquatica > Aquatica leii. Next base: position 58,726,508 of record CM069432.1, read on the forward strand.
AATTTCGTATGATTTTAAGTTAACACATAAATTTCAATATGTCAAAGTGTAAGTGTTGCCAATTCAATAAAATAATAAAGTTTCCCAATGTTGTTTTAAAATTAAAATTATACGAAAAATATTAATTATTGTATCAAAATAGAGAAAATAGTATAAAACACACGTCATAGAATACGTTTCAATCACTTTAATGCTTCATAAACTCGCCGCTGCGCGGCACGTGTATGAAACCCGGTCTCGTGATTGAAGCGCGTTCATTCTGTAACTTGTGTTTTAATATACTATTAGTAACTGTTTTTAAATAGCAGAAACCGCGCGAGCTGTGACTTACGTCAGAAAAAAATTGAGTTACTCCCAAGTCACGCCTAAATAAGCAAAGAGTAAAGGTACTAAAATGGATACGATAAGACAAAGAATAAGAATTCAGAAACAGAATAAGAAATGAAGAAGCCTGACAATGCATGGGCATAGAAAGTACGATTACAGACAACATCCAAAGAAAGCAATTAATGGTATAATCACGTTCAACAAATTCAAAATTAGAAACTATTAAAAAACATTAAGAACGCGTAAAACATCAAGCAAGTTATTAAAAAAATATAAATTAAACTGCAATATTCTAACTACTTGTATTTATGTATTTTTGCACAATGTGCTTTAAAATTAAATTAAATTATTCAGAAAATGTATGTAGACAATATGCTGCCAACTGTGGCAATAAAACATATTCTTGTTTGAAATTAAAATTCGCAATATTTATTTATTCTATAAATTCTGTAAAAACTTTTTTAAGAAGTTCTTTTAAAATTTGTTACAACACAGATACTATTTTAAATGTTATGTACGTTTAAAATTAAAAAAAAAATTAAATGTGGTAAGTACTATCGTAAATGTATTGCAAAAATAATATCAAAAGTCAAAACAACATAAAATCAAATACGCTTTAATAAAGTGCCAATAATTGACTATACCAAAACGCTTGCAGCAAATTAGATATAAGAAAAATATTGCTTTCAAATAATCTTAAAATAACTTACTTTCTAAATTATTTGTTACTAATAGTAGTCATCTTTTGTAAGTTTAAGTTTAACCTTATTTAGAATATACATTACTTGCTATATTCTTAAATTAAAGCTTAAGCTAACTAAAACATGTATTTACTCTATAAATATAAATATAGCAAAATTAACTCATTATATAATAATAAAATTTGTACTTTTTTTTGCAATATTTAATAAATAAATATTAATTGTTAAATCATATCTTTTGGAAACGCGGTTTACATAAGCTGACAACAATTTAAAACAATTAATGGAGCGTACACCGTCTATACCATATTACATCAAAAGTTATTTCAAACATCTAAGCTCAAATTATTTTAATATACTGATTATTTTATAAAATTCAATATATAATCTAATACGCATTTCCGTATTTCTATAATTTTGTTTCATTAGAATTCACGCCCTACAGATATATTTTTGATCAATATGGTACTTAAAACCTTGAGCTTAAAAATTATATTATTTGAATGTGTGTCACGTCGTAGTCACATAGTCAATAAGTGAAAAAATTAAATTTCTATCTAAATTATGAAATCAACCTTTAACGCTCAATATAGTTTTCATAGATTTTTTTGCTATTGCCCTATTTAGTTAGCTTACGCTGAACTTTTCAGAAGGTAACTTACAACGCCCACTAGTTAAAGATCAATGTCGAACATAGTAGTTCAACGTGTCTTCAATATAAAATTGATAGTGATAAAAATCTGTACAACTTACCCTACTTATGTAAAAACACTACGTCTCCTCATATAAAAAAAGAAAAAGACACGATGTGATAACGAAATACTGATAATAAGAAATGGAGTATTATCGATCCAAACGACCCTTTTAGTTGTGACCTTGTTAGAGAATATAAAATAACAGTGACGAACTATTTGTAATACGTGTTGCCAGTTACTTTATATAATAATAAATTTAATCTAATACCATCAATACATTGAAAAACAATTATAGTATAAGATTCGCAACGGCGTCTTACATTTATTTTTCTCAAAATATTTCTCTAAAAGATTTGTGTGACCTATTTAATTCTAAAAAGCGTGCATTCAAAAATGTAAAGTTAACAATAATAACATTTAAAGTTAGTTGTATAGACGTTTATGTGCTTGAATTTCTTAAGCTCTCGTCGTTAGTTTCCAACACTAGCATTCTTCTTTATACTCTAAGAGAATCACGATGACATATTATTCATAATAATATCAAACATAGAATGTATGACGCAATTTAGTGTAATACCAAAGCATATTTTCAATGTATATTACAGCTTTAAGTTAAAATCGTTTTTATAATTCAGTGCTGAAAATAAATAAAGTTTGTCATATTTACAAAGGCTAAGAGAACTTATTTGCTTTCCAAACAGAACGGTTATATTCAACTAGGCGTAGTTTTAATCAACTAGAAATATTGAATTTGTTGTTTTTTAGAAAATACTAATCATGTGCCTTTTATCACAAGTAGTGTAGCGTAAAAGGTCGAAAATGACCGCTTGTACCAATATAAAACAGTGATTTTAAAATTTAAATTAAAAGATAAGCATTTTAGTAACTTTAGATGAGATAGATGTAATGTTTAATTTCAAGTTTTACACTTATATTATTACTTATTTTATTTAAAGTAAAATTTAGTCAGTAAAAATATTTTTAAAAAATGTATAATATTTAAGTGTATATTTCAGCACTAACTTCTCAAAACCTTTGTTTTGAAAATATTTTTGTATATGCAAACAAATTTGATAATTGATATGTTTAGCCGTATTTTTTGTTTACATTTTGTTTCATAAAAAATGCAATAATCTTTGTGTACAAATTTTTAAAAAAATTATTGTATACAGTAAGTACAAGAACTTTTGGTTAAAACTTTATATAATGTGTATATCTGTAATAAAATAAATCACATAAATTTTGTGAAATATTTTTTTTTAATCTTCTAAATGCAGAAAAATATCTGTTACTGTTGAACAATGCATTTCAATATAATGTTATTGTTGAACCAAATCCAACATTTACATGAAATACAAATGCTTTGCAAAACCCATGCAAATTTCCTATATTCTTAAGAATGCATAAAAATAAAATTGTTTGCTAAAATTTCAAATAACAAATCAATCAAAAAAATTCTTTTATTATAAAAACATTTAACCCTTTGATAAAAAAAAGCAATTTCACTAAGTACTAACATACATTTAATTAATTAAACTTTTAAAGTTAGTTTTGATAAGTAGTAAATGTTTCAATTTCTATCTCTAACTCTAAATTTGACATAAAATAAAATAAATTAATACGTTTTTTTATATCTAAACAAATAAATTTATATAAAAAAACAGATTTATGAGAATCATTTAATAAGTAAATAATAATAAAACCTGTAAATTTGTAATTCGTTCTTTTTATAAAAAAATGCGACAATAAAGAGATTTTGTTTGGATTGCAATCGTTTTTGTTGTCATCCAATTAAATAAAATGCTTAGATTTAAACTTGTTTGATCCTATTAGCTGGCATCGTTTATGTAATAGTTTAAGTTACGATTTCGAGTGCTGGTAAACCAATGTATAAGTAAAACGAAACCAAAAAATAAAGTATTAGTCAACTATTCTTAGTTATTGTAAATCTAATATAATTAGTTAATTACGTTTAATTTGAAAAAAAATACTTCTATAACGCAACTAAACGGTCATAAAATTTAAACTGTCCAATAATTATTTACAATAAATAATATAATTTAGTTTGTTGTTTTTGTTATAAATGTTTGTAATATTAGAAATAATTGATAACATTTACAATTTGAAACAGGGTAAAACAAACCGTTTGCAAATAAAAAAAGTTTTGAATATAGAACAACCAAATGTTTAGGCCAATATTATTAAAATAATAAACGTGAATAAAAAGCATTGAATTGATATATTAGGAAAATTTTACACTGTCGCCAAACACATAGTTTCATATCAAGCATTTTGAACATGTTGACAAATTATTTAAATTAATTTGTTTTTTAACTTGTATAGTATCAAAAAAAACTTGTAATGTCAATTATTTAACATTTAGAAGAAAATAATAGGTAATGCAATAAAAACCATTACTTTAAAGCTACATATTGTGGATAAACTAAAATTGTTGTTTTTAGCTCTGTCTAATCTTCAGAGAGTGTTATGGTAACACTGTAACTGCAAGATTCAGAATTGATCCAAAGTGTAAACAATCTAGTAAGTTTATTGATTTTTATTATTTTTTGGTGTTTTGCAAAATTTATATGTATTTTTTGCTTATTTCAATTTAATCTAATTTATATTCACATAAAATATATGTTCATTAATGTTAAATCTTTTATGCAAAATACAGTATTTAAGATATGGAAACAAGTTTTGCTAATACTGTAAAACTAAAAATTATTTACTTTAAATGCTACAAAAATATTACTAACAAAATGTTAATTAAAGCTTTAATTAAAAAAAAAAAAATTTACAATTGCATTAAAGCGTTTTAAAAAAGAAATACAAAAACTATAAAACTAATAAAACCTATAAGCAAAAATGTAAAAAAAAATTAACGATTCAATCAATAGCATCAAATGAAAAAATTCCGTGTTAACACCAAATTTAACAATTAATTGATTTTATAATAATTCTAGTTTATTAAGTTAGTATATTTTGACTTAACTTTTAAAAACCGTTTTTGACCTTTGGCTATTGTCGATTTAAGTTCAGTGTATGTTGATGTCCTGTAATGCACGTTTCGTGAACGTTGGAATCAATCACAAATTTGTCTTGTCCACTCGTTTAAAATCTTTAACACAAAATTCAAGAAGTTACCTTTTCCGTAATAGTATACTTAATAGCTATCTTAGCCCTAAGCGCAACTGATGCAACCATCTCTCGGTAAGTGACCACTTCTTTCTCAATAACAATTGGTTTGATCAGCTCACAATTTTTTAAGGTTTTCTGTTACCGCAAGTTGATAAAAAAATTAAAAACAAACACAAAATCTATGGAAGCTTATCATTGATAAATCTGATTAAGTACAAAAATTTTTGCTAGAAGTCTTAACAAAGTTTTAAAAAAACTCTTAAAGACGACTTACTTTATCAGCAACTAAAACCAAGACTTGGTTTACCGATTTAAGATGTCAAAGCACCGGGATATTGTATAGTACACTTCAGTCCTATAAAAACCACACCACAAATACTATACGAAACGTGTTCAGAAAGGATTGACAAGCGTTTAAATTTGGCGCGTCGTTATGCCAGTATATTTGACTTTACAGCGTTGATTCAGTTTTCATAGATTTCTCAATTTGACAGTTGATTTATAGTTCAGTGGTATGCTTATTTATGTTGCGATTTTATGAATGTTTTGTTAGTATTTCAAGTTTTTATTGCCAAAAGGTTTTTTTTATTGCCACTTAATACAAGTTAAAAATAATTTACTTCACAATAATATAACATATCTTTTAGTGTTTGAAAAGGAAAATTCTACTGGCCGGCCTACTGTTTTAATGGAAAAGATTGTTGAAGATATTCGCCAAAGAATGGAAGTGAATCCAAAAGACTCTCATTGTCACAAACAAATCCATTGCTTGCTACATGTCAGAAAGCTTGCAAAAAAGTCTTTCATATACGGCCATACAAAGTGACTGTGACACAAGAGTTACTGCTTCCTAATTTTCCACGTCAAATACAGCATTGTCAATGGTTTAACAAAGTCTTAAATGACGATAGCGTGTTAGATGTAACTTTTATTAGTTTAGCATGGTTTTATCTTAGTGGATAAGGAAATTCTCAGAATAGTAGAATGTAGTCAGCAGAAAACCCTCATATTTTTGTAGAAACATAACTTCATCCGCAGAAAATTGGAGTGTGGTTGGCAATGTTACGACATAGAATTATTGGTCCTATTTTTTATATGAAAACATTAATGCAAAAACTTATAAAAAATTAATTTTGAATCTGTTTATTAATGAACTATGTTCTGTCTTACCTGCATAGTCCTAGGATTTAATTAAATATTGTACAAAATGTTTCTATTTGTGTCATTTTCCTTTGTTTGAAATCTCTTTTACTTTAAGTAGGATTAATATGCTAGTTACCTGGCATTGTTAGCAGCTTACTATGTAACCTCGGTACTTGATACATTTTTCGTTTTGTCATTGTTTACTAGTTCAAAGTTTCAAAAAAATTGTATGACAGTTCAGTTTAACTTTGATGGAGCACTTGTTTGCACTTTCGTTTTAATTAAATAAAGATAAGGTGCAACAGCACACCAAAACGTTATTTTAATTTTCAATTAATTCAATTTAGGAATACTTTATTTTAAATATTTTTCTAAATATATAAATAAAAATATATGTACATAAAAATTATTGTATTATATTCTGTACCTACTTTCAATAGGTCATAAATGGTATATTTAATGGGCCAGCAAAGTTGCAATTGCATTCCCATAATGTTTTATTAATGGCGCGATACAATCGGGTGATTAACGGCCAGATGGACACCGGGGAATTGGGCCAATAATGGCTAACGATGATGGCTAAATAAGTACGTCGCATTGCCAGTACTGGCACAATATATTTGTGTTTGCTGGGCAATCTTTAGCGTTAAAACGATTTGATTCATTAGAACAAAAACTGTTAGTCAATCCATTATTAAGACAGGAATATACAAAATTTCTAGTGGAGTAGAAAGTTCTTGGTCACATGACTGCTATTGACGAATTCTCTTTGCACAATGGTTTAAAATTTTATTTGCCACATCACGCCATCAAGGCAACTAGCTCAACTACCAAACTTGTGTTGGTTTTTATGGTTCTGCAAAAACCACATCAGGTTTATCATTAAACAACATTCAACACAACGGTCTTGTAATACAGAGCGATTTGTTTGAAACATTGTTACGATTTTGTAAACATTTATACGTCATTACAGCGGATATTGAGAAAATGTATTTTCAAGTCTTAATCAACCCAAGTCAACAAAACACACAATTGATTCTTTAGAAGTCAAATCAAAATTCAAATATGTCCTGTTATCAACTCAGTACTGTCACCTACGGTACAACAGCATCATTCTTAGCAATTATATGTTTAAAATAATTAGCTTTAGAAAACCATTGTACTTATTCTTTTGCATTTCAAGCAATAGATTACGGTTTTTACGTCGACGATCTTGTTACCGGATGAAATTCTATTACTAGTTATTTACAATTACAATCCCACATTCTCTAAATCTTATATTCAGCAGGTTTCAAGTTTGTTACGTGCATTAATTTCTGATGTAATACCCTGTATATTCAGTACCTTAAAGTTAGATTTCTGTTTTTGACACCCTCTGCCGAGTGTAGTTTTCTTACATTCCTGTTAAGACGTCAAACCGTTAAGTACTTAAAATTGTGCTTGTGACAAATGATTCTGAATCTTACAAAATCGACGTGAATGAATAGAAGATTCTAATTTGAGAACGCATTCTGAGTAGGTTATTTATCACAAGGTAAGCTTTTCCTTTTAGTTTTTAGAATTCGTTGGTAATTTTCTTCTTAATTGGTTAGCACGCTCCGCCACGTTTTGGCTACATGTTTTGATGCATTATCGATCGATGAGGGATTAATATCGACAAATACCTTCACAGAACGATTAGTATTCTGGAAGGCCTGTGTCCAAACTAAAAACGAAGTCTCGATAAGAAGTGGTCTCCGAGATATTACTTGTTATGCGTCAGTCAATTGCGATACCAACGTTTTACTAATTGCGAAGAACAGCATTCGATACATCGGGTTCTTATATTTAATTTCTTTTAGTATTAACAATTTTGCAGGTTATTACTTTCGTAAGTCATTCTGTTGACACGATTTGCTATTCATAATTATTTTAGGCCTACTCAACGAGGAAAACGTTTTCTTCGGGCAAGTACTGGATTGTGGGTAAGTTTTATTTAATTATTTTGTCGCTGTCAAAAAGGGCCACTTACGGAATTTAGCTTGTTTACCTTACGCAATTACAATAGTTGTTTTAATACCATTTAGGTATTTTCAGTAATTATTTTTGTAATGTTGCATGCTGTGAACCTTAGTTGTTTAACGTGTAATTTTCTTCGCTTATCAACGCCTGATGTGTAATTTATGTATTATGTGTTGCTGACACTTCCGGCATTTATATATTTAGAATCGACTACAAAATTTCTAGAGCTTGTTGTTAATACTATACGTTATTAAATTATAATTGTTATACATATCTTATCTTTCATTTATGGTAACATACCTTTTTCTTTTATTGGGGTTACACGAACATCAGGGTAACAAAGATTACGCACCTAAAGTTCGTTACAAGCTTTGAACCTTCTGTCCTGATCGAGACCGAAGTTTTGCTTATAAAAGATCTGGCGCCCTTTAAATAATATTTACTTGACCCTCCTCTATCTCTGACTGTGTGAGTTGACCGTGCAACGTTCGTAAAAGCTATAAGCATGTAACAAGTTACGAAAGTGATTTTCAAACAACAGAAGCTTGCTAGAATATTTACGATCAACTGAAACCACTAACAATCAGACTGTCTAAATTTCTGACAAAACAAGAATCCCAAACGCTTGACATTTTATGGGTTCTCGGTTCAGATGATTTGCAATATAACATTTAAAACTTTACAGGTGCTGAAACAACACAAATACTTCTTCCTTTAGGGCTGCTAGGTCCCGACATCCTTCAATCAAAAATCATATTGCAATCAATATGGCAAGAAAAAGTAACTTCGAATAAAAGTCTTCCTATGCATATTTCCACAAAATGGTTAACATTTTTTGATCAATTACCATCCCTAAGTTCTTTAAGAATAGCACGACATATAAAAATAGAAAAACCTCAAAATATTGAACTACACGGATTTTCCGATGCGTCGGAAGCAGCTTATGGAGCTTGGATCTAAGTTTTGTAACAATAAAAGACAAACCCTAATTTATTTATTATGCGCAAATCAAAATTTTATCACAAAACGAGTATTTAAAATTATTACTGATTATAATTATTACTGTTGTAGAGTTATTGTTAGCATATAATTGTTTTACGTTAAATATTAAGATTTAACAAATGTAAAACGTAGTTACATTAATTTTAGATTAATTATGTTCAAAAACTTTTGATTTATAAAAAATATCTGTAATAAAAGCAACAGTGATTGTTAGAACCCAAATTTATAAATAACTCGGAATAAAACCCAAAAATCATTTATCATATAAGAAAGAAATTGCTAAAATTTAACCGTACGATTTCTACGTTTTGTTTTTTTAATATTTACTAAATATGTTTCTTACTTTTTAAAATTACAACAATTATTTAAAAACTGCTTTATAACTTGAAATAAAAATTATCTTTAAATTTGCATTAGTATTCGTATACAAACAACTATCTTTCGAACAGAAGTCAAGTAAAGCCATAATTTATACTCAACATGATTTTTTTTAACATCTGCTTTCATCAATTAACAATTAATTATTTTTCAATTAAAAGAAATGACATCCACACTTGTCAATAGTCTAGTTTAAATTCGATTTATATATAATTCAATCATGCACGTGCTGTCTCTGTTAAAAAACGTATTCATTCAGTGAAAATCAACTTTTGTAAAAGATTAAAATAAAAATACTTTTAATGATGCCAAGTTGTAAAAAATTATACAATAAATATAAAAAAAAATGTTTAAAAATAAAAAAAACTTTATGCAGCAACGCCTAAAATAATTGGTCCCAGATTATAATCAAAGGTTAAAGGTTATCTCCTTAATTTTTTTAGAAAATTTATCACCTGTGCAATTTGGTTATATATTCTGTAAAAAAAAATAAACAAAAAAATAACAACAAAGCAAATAATTAAACTGTGATGAATAATTAACAGAAACAAGAGAATTTCTACTTCAATATTAAAAGTTTACCGATGACGCCAGTACATACATAAGCATTTGCGTCACAGTATCAAAAGAATTCATTTACAAAAAAGAACGAATATATTCCCACGTTGGAAAATAAAGGTTTATAACGAGCTATACAAGTATGCGTAAATACAACGGTGCAATTAAAACTCCTGTTTCATCAATTTATACAGTTATTTTTTCGCTAAACATTTTACAAAATTATATTGTTCTATTAAGTCTATCTAATGAATATAACGCTAAGCAAAATTGATATTTTCTACGTATTCCAATATAAAATAATAATAATGAATTTGCTTTATTAAGTGAAGACAAATGAAAAATATAATATAATATAAGACATAATATACTTATACAGTGCTTTTTTTATAACTGGCCATAAGATTTAACATGTTCATTTTTCAACCTCTTGTAAGATACTCTTTTAATTAAAATTTTGAACAAATATCTACATTAATATCAAAAAACAGTATTTAACCCTTATGATACCATAAAAATTTACACCTTCTATCTCCCACACGGAGTACCCGGGTACTACCTCTATATGGTGCATAATTTGACTGATTTATCACTGTAGACATTTGTTTCCGCGCGCCATAGTTCATTTTTATTGGCTGTTGATGTTTTGTTCTCAAATTTCATGAATCAGGATGATAAAATCTTGAAGGGCACAGAGTAGGCGTCAGTTGCATTATTGATGAGCTAGAGTGCAGTCGATTTGTTTGTGTGTCCGTGTGCTGTTAATTTATATTTGTTTATTATTACATAAATTGATTGCATTATACATTATTATTATATAAACTTATAACTGTGTGTGTAACAAAAATGGAAACGAATCCAAACGAATCGGCTGGATCCAGTGGCTTTAGTACTTCAGTTGTACACTCTAGTGGAAACTTTGAGGAAAAACAAACTCTACATCCCAAAAGAATTTCTTCCTTCAAACAACAGGGAATTAGCATCGAGCCTTTTTGCTTTTCGTGATGAAGGAACTTTATGTTCCTATGTACCTAAGAAGGGCAAAGCTGTTGTGTCGCTTTCGAGTATGCACACAACTCCAGAAATTAATGACACGACTACAGCCAAGAAACCTGAAATAATTACGTACTATAATTCTACCAAAGCCAGAGTTGATCAAATGGATCAACTGGTAATGAAGTACACGACTAAGAGAAGAACAAATCGCTGGCCCCTAGCTTTTTTCTACAACATTTTGGTTATTGCTTGTTTGGCAGCGCACATCATATATATTGAAAACAATCCTGAAATTGGCTGTACAACTGATCGTCGAAGAATATTTCTAAAAAATCTAATAAGAGATCTTTGTCTGCCCTCCATAATAGAAAGAAGTAAGCAACCGCTAATCCGCGGTTTTATTTCGTGAAAACCGCCATGGAAAACATTCTTGGCGTAAAAATAGCCAGTAGCCACCGTACATAATCCACCACCAGCACCAACCTCCGTACAAGAACGTGACAAAACCGGGCACCTGAAGTTCACTAGTCATGTGTAACACCGCGGAGGAAAAAAAGGAAAGGAGAACGCGCAAGAGATGCTGTAAATGCAGGAAACCAGTGTGCGATGAACACACTAATCCAACTCCTACTGTATGCAGAAATTATGTGGAATGAAGATACGGCGTATTTATCTAAAAATCGTGCATTATTTACTTTTTAATTTTTACTTTTGAATATTACCTATATGGTATAAAACTATTGTATTATCTAGCTGTTTATTACTAACTATATACTTACTACATACAAATAAATACTATCCAATTACGCATTTGTTGTTGCAGATATCGTTTTCTTTTCATATAAACCTAAGAGTACCGGGGTACTCCGTACAGGAGACAGAAGGTGCACTTTATAAAATCGTCAAAATAAAATCTTTGCTCAAACTATATTACCTAAACTTATGTTTTTCGTGAGTAAAACTATTTTGTTGGAGATGTCACGAAGGCTCAAAATAAAAGATTGAATAGAAAAACATTTATATGACTGTAAAGGCGAAATAGTACCCGGGTACTCCGTACGGCACCATAAGGGTTAATGTGATTTAAAATGAATTAGTTGTTAATTAACTATAGAAATATATATAAAAATGCAATATCTTTGTGACTCAACTCAACTTTAGTGATGTGAAAACATGAAATAATTATTAGATAAAAAAAAACCAATTATGAAATTCAATTTTCATTATTTACTTTCATAAAATCTGATTTTATAACTGTGATAATTTAAAAAAATACCTAACAAACAAATTTTGGAAATTATTATATTAGCATAATAAAAACATAGAAAATAATGAAATTTTTTGAATTATAAAGAATATTAAATGCGATCAAATAAAAATAACAATTATTAAACAATAATTAATTAAATGTTCAAAATGTCTGCCATATGCGGCTAAACAATAACCAAGTCTTCCATACATTTTCTTTTTCTAAGCAGCTAAGAAAAAATTGAAGTGAAGTTCGTTTGTCCGTATTAATAATACAACAGGTTGTGCCAAATGTTTGGTATAAATTAAGTACGGTACTTCTACTTGGTACGAGATCTAGATGTGTTGCCGCAAATGTGGCTACAACTTCACGGGCAGAGTTCGTCATCACATAAACAAGAACTAGTTTAGTACGTTCATTGCGCGTATACGCATGCATTTTTAAATGCGTGCAATTAGTTTTGTAAATCAGAAAAACTTATTCACTTTTTGACCGACACAACAAGATCGTTTTTGACCCTACTATTTTAAGGGCCTTCTATACAGTATACAGGCAACACACCTTGCAATCCAAAAATATAACAACTTTTGACAAAGATTACGGCTTGAGAAATAATACATATATAATTTGTTTAAGTTTTTAATTAAAAGAGTATCTTACAAAAGGTTGAAAAATTAACATGTGAAATCCTATGGCTAGTCTACTACAGTACACTAGACCTAGTTCGGTTCTTTCCCCCTCTTCCACTTAACCTCAAGATATTCATTGCTGTATAAACGAACTATGACAAATGAATTGATATGTAAGACTATGAATTTTGTTGTATCCCATATACTTACAGCATGCTACACATATGTACTAGATATAAATGAATATGAATGACAACATGGACAATCGAGTTTTTTAATGTAAAATTTTGTAGTGAACATGCTTTTAATTGGGGGTATTATATAACGTTACTATATTGTATGAAAATGATCTAAAATACATTGTTTTAGATTTAAATTTGAAGCGTGGCATTGACAATAACCCTTTACGTCGGCGCAATAACGAATTTTATCATTAAGGTATTTCAGATAGCCTGTAGTAATTACAGCGTGAAACATGCATAACAAATGTAGTTTTTTACGTTGAGCTATATTTAACTACCGCAATTCTTTTAATTTAAAAGTACATGCTTTTGATGTCTAAAACCAAAAACAAACCTGTTGCAGTCATTTTGAATTGTCTGTATACGGCGTATACTAACAGCATCCAGACAGGCCCTGTAAATCGTATCACAAAAATTAAGGTTTAATAATACTAACGAGTTGAATACCATTTTCTTTGTTTTGATAGACAAATAGCTTTTATGTAGATATAACATTCTTAAGTTTCTATGTACTCTACGTATAAAGTTAGTAGTATCCTCTCAAAACTGCAATTCATTATCTATATAAAGAGCTAAATCATTGACTACGCGAGTTATCGGTAGAAGATTTATTTGAATTAATTTCTGGGCTTTGAAAAATTCATACATTTAAGGTCATCATTAAACTTATTAAATACGTGCTCTACTTCATCAGGGGAGAAAAATAGATATAACTTTGTATCGTCAGCGTGAAGGTATAATGTTTTGAGAATTTTAAGTAATTGACTAGTCCACAAAGTATATAAGTTAACCTAAAAGTAACCCTTGCAGAGCTCATGATTTGATAGGTAGTAAATATAAAACAGTACCTTTTCTTAACTTAACCAACTTATATCTCTTACTGAGAAACCTATTTATCAAAAAAAAAAAAACAATTTATGGTTCATTGTGTCGAATGCTTTACTGTAGTCAATTAACACTAATATTGAAGTATTACCTTTGTCAAGAGCACATAGAATGGCACCTGTGACATTTAGCAATGCTGTGCAACAACTATGATTTTCTCGAAACCTAGACTGCATCTTAGGTAGTACATGATAATCAATTGCAAATTTTCTAATTTGAGTTTCTACACATCTTTTCAGTAGCTTAAACAGTACAGTTAATATACTTATCGGTCGCAGATCTGCAAACGTTTCGGGTTTTTTAGTGTTTGGCAAAGGCCTAACAACAGTAACTTTTCATATGTCGGGAACTTCACAGTCCAATATAGCCGTATTGATAAAATATGTTACATAGGAAATTATAAAAGTACATCACATCTTTATAAGTTTATTATTAAAGTTATCAAAATGTAAGGCATTTGTACTTATACCAACTATGGTATCAATGACGTGATGATTAATTACTGTCACAAACATAAACTCGTGCATACTGTCACTTAACTTGTCTCGGTACTTTTCTAATACCTCGTTTACAATTCTCAAAATTAAAGACACTGAATTGACAAAGTATGAATTAATTCCATCTGCACTTTGCCATTCCGAAGGTATTTCAACAGTTTTGTTGCTTATTATACCTGTGTTAAGAAATCGTCTCCATTCACCAGTGCCTACGGCACAATAATTAAGGTAAGCCCGTTTATCGTTTTGTACTGCAGTATTGGTCATATTTTGTAATGTCTTATAATAGTTCCAGTCATTTGGGTTTGTCAACTCAACGACTTTTGCTTAAAACCCTATATCTGATTTCTATTAAAAACCTAGTGTTATCGGATAGCCGTGGTGAAGGTTTTTTCTTTTTTATAAGAAAATATCAATATTGAATAAATTATTAAATAGATTACTTTGAAAAATACTTTATTACTTGTCCCGATAATATGAAAAAGATGATCAAAAGGAAGAGTATACAGGTTCTTAACAAAATTTTCATAGTTACAGTTTTTGTAGTTGCGGTAAACTGTAGATCAATGCAGCTCATGATGTTTTAAGTTTAAAACGACAACAATTAAATCATGGTTTGCGATGTCACTACATGCCAGATAGTGAAAATAGATTTGTTCTTAGTAATAATAAGATGAAGCAGACTACAACTCATTGGGGTAACTCGGGTAGAAGAGTTAAAGTATTCTACCGCAGAGAGTAAATTAAAGTTAAAATCACCCAAACACAACAATAAGTTGTTTAAATATTACTCCTTTAAAAATTTTTTCAAGTTCATCTACAAACTGACTACAATTGTAATTAGAAGTTCTATATATGCACTCTACGGCTACCTTCTCATGATCAAAAAAAAATTTTTATCTATATTTGTTTAATGTAATCTATTTATAATAATTAGTTGGTCATCAATATCAGAATAAACCCAAGTGTCCCACACTACATAAAATGTATTCTTAAGTATGAATTCTTTAATTTACTAATTAATGAACAAACATTAATGTGTGCTTCTTTTATTTAATATTAATCATAGCCATGACTTAGTAATAGTAAGTTAACCATGCAATCTTAAGAGTTATTCTGTAAAAATAATGAAAGGAAAAAAAAACGTATTTAAGTGAAAATGTTATAGAAACAACCTACTTCCAGTAGTCAAATCAAGTTAAGTAATATACATTCCTCAAGACAGAACCGGAAGAAACCTAAACTAAATGCAGATAAAGACAATTGACAAAATTACACAAAAAATAAGTATTATGACTGAATATGCGACCAAAGCGTAACTACAGCATAAAATATACTTTAATAACATATAGTATTTATGAAGAAAAACAATAAACAATAAAAAGACCAAGAGATGCACTTCTTTCCCATTAATAATAATAACAACGCACTAACTAACGTTGCATTCTTACTGTTTAGTTTTAAGTCAAGTTTCTTGAGCTGAACCACTTAAATATGAGCCCCCACTTGTTTTCAATTAGATTTTCTGTAGTACTTCTAGTTGAGATAAACTTGTAATGTTGACAACTTTTTCATCAAAATTACCATTACCGGACTATTTATAGTCTAACAACGTTTATTAGATAATGCAGAAACTTAGTTTTGTTTTTTTAATGATTTCGTAATGAGCATATAAGTACCTTTTAGATACTTTTTATGAGCCCACACAAGGTTGCGATAAAAATATGAAGTACATTTTACTATAATTACTCTCTTCTTATTATTAGTGCTTAAACCATTACGATGACAACAATCAATCATTTGCGGCAGAGAAAAATTCCAGTCAGAAATATTTAACTTAGAAAGACGACAATCAGCTAAGATGTCTTTAATCAGTGAATTAACAAGCAATTTCCTTTTGTATACATTTTTAAATTCTCGATTTTTACATAAAGCGCGTTCACGAACTTGTGGGTACTGTTAAGAAAGCCCATAATATTTTCCTAGAATGCTTTAAACTTTTTTTAAGGTCTTTCGAGAACGTCTCTATTTGTGGGTTTTGTAACATTAACTAACTAATTTGTTCATTAACTTTATAAACATATCAGTAAATGATTAAGCACGACTCTGATTGGGTTACGGTTGATAAGGGGCGTGTTTTTGATAAAGAACTAATGACCGGGAACTAAAGTGGGGATAGCTAGAAACCATGATTGCGATTGAAGTTATTGAGGTGTTTGATGATTTCTATGCTCTCTCGGAATTTCCTGTTGAAACAGAATAGAAATTTGGCAATTGCCGAAACGTTATCAAAATCTATCTTGTGATCTGTAGTAAAATGATGTTCAGCAACCGCAGCTTTTTCTTTATACAACGATCATGTTCTGAAATGCGAATAATGACGGAACGACCGGTTTCATCAATGTAGATTAAACCACACGAACAAGGAATTTGATATACTCCTTGAGATGAAACTGTAAAAAATGTGTCATTGGGAGAAGGAAGAATCTGAGAGATTTTGCTTGTCGAGTTGAATATGTGTTTGATACCATTCTTACGGAGAAGTTTATCTATTTGATCTGTAACCTTGCGAATGTAGAGTAAACAGACCAATTTCGGATTGGATTCGGAAGTAGAAATGTCCTTAGGTAATCAAGTACGTGGATGTAGATAACGATTAATAACTCTATGAATGTCTCGCTTCATATAACATATATCTGTTCGTGATGATCACGCCTTGATGAAACCTCTTACGAAAGTGGACAAAACGTTGGCAACTTTAGTTACAACAATGACACAGTCCAAACCCGGAAAACATTCTTATCTAAGTATAAACTCCGGCCCTGGAAGCTTTCGCTATTACAATGTACTATTATTTTATTCCTAAAAATGAGATTACATCGCGAGACGCAAAGGGTCGAAAGATTTAAGTCGCAAAGGATACATATATTCTCAACCGTACATTGCATTCAACTTTTTAAAACTAAAATTATTAAAAGTTTTACTGGTAATAAATAATATTTTTAATTAGAAATACCAAGTGACAGTGTTTTTTATGGTTATTGTCACGTAGTTTAAGATTAATTAATTTTTGAGTAATTATAGTTTAAAACACTAAAATAAATACCATGAGTTTATTGCTAAAAATATAAAAATTATTTAAAAATATTATTACTTTAAACATTAGTTATATATTTAATCAAATAGCATTAACACATGTACAACATTTTCTTAAACTTGTAATCAAATACAGATTTACATCGTATAAATTTTGTACACCTTTTGTCACCAACCTACGTTATTTATTGTTTAGAACAAAAAATTGTTTTTATAACAGATACCAAGAAGCGCTTTTCACTTAAGGATACAATTATAGAGAAAAGATTTTCTATCGACGCTATGAATAAAAATATATTTTTCTGTGACCAAAAACTTATCTCAAGACAGATTTTTGCTATAAATCAAAACTGTTAAAAACCTCATGTTGGCAACAATTGTTTCTAAAAGTTTTAAAATCAACACAGAAGTTTATATGGTCCTTGCATGAGACACATAACAACCTTATTAGTTTGTACTAAATAATATTAGAGATGCAATTACTTTTATACACTTGCAATGCTCAAATTAATTTAAATTTTTTTAGTTTCCTAATACAAATATCTTTATTTTATGCAAAATTTCAAAAACTTAAAAAATCCAAATTCTGGTAGTTAAAAAGTAACATAAGTAAAAAACCATTGTTGGTTTAGTATAGTTATCCCACAATTTTAAATTGTGTAATATAAAAATTAAATGTCGATGGGTTTTTTGGTTCTTCTTCTACTTAAAAAGCATTTTCAAAATTGCTTTAATATATTTATGATACATTTAAAATAAAATATAACATTTGCACAATAACCGTCAAATGTTTACTGTGATCATTAAACCGAAACTTAACGCCGTACTGATGAAACGTAAAATAGAAATAAACCATCAGTGGTTTAGGTTTTTCTAGAATAGAAGAGATAAAAAAAATTAATGTTTCTGAAAAAATGAACAACCTTCTGTAGACGACTTAGAATAGGTTGGACCTTAGAACACTATATAAAATATGTTTTCTTTTTGTTTAAAAGTATGTTTTTATTCTTTAATTATTCTAAAATGCGTTCTCTTAAATTAGTATTACAAAACATTACGATTTTAACGGGTAATATAAAAACATCCCCACACTTACTGGGGACGTTGTGATTTCGATTATATAAGAAAGCAAACTTAAAATATAATCGATTGTACGTAGTGCATGGCTGTTATCTTTATCTACACGCGCACCATTATTATACGTGTAATAGAATCAAAAAAATTCATTAATGTGATACAAATGCTCGATACTTTTTTTTACATTTAAACTTAAAAAAATTACATAGAACTATACAAACAATATATGCCAAAAAGACGTTTAATAGTATTTAAAACTTAAAATGTCCTTTAAACTCAATTCGTTAATTGATATTATCATTTAACTGTTCTAAAATTGTGCTTGAAAAATTTGCTGCATAATTTAACAACATTTCGGTTGTTAAATAATTGCAAACATTCAGTTAGTATCAACGAAAAATAACGGTTATGTAAGAACATTTGCATTCATCTTACATTTACAGAGTTGTATTGAAAACGTGCCAAACTCCCTAATTGTATTATTCTATCGTAAATTCTGCAATGTGTTTACGTTACAAATACAACTTTGTAAATTTTTACAAAAATAAATTTAATAAAGAATTGAAACAAAAAACTGTTTTAACATTTTACGCAGTTTTTAGTTGTTTAGAGTAATGATCATACATATTTTAAATTATTTTTACTTACTTGCCGATTTTATGTATTTTTAAAAAACTCCAATAGATAATAATTACAAATCGATATCATTTTTCTAGTTCTACTCTATTTACCTAACACCAATTTAAAGGAATAAAAAACTGCATTAAGTTTATTGTCACTTATGACATTATACATAAGCGTTACAGAAAAACGTTTTTAATGTCGCTTTAAAAAAATAAAAACAAGTATTTTTAACGTAATATTTACATTTTAAATCTTTTGTACATAATAGTTAATTTATCAAACGATCCAAAATTATGTGACAAAAAATGGACTTTAATTAGCAATCATTAACAACCCTTGTAAACAAAATTGGTGTCACTCATTTTGAAGATTTTGTAATGTAACGTAAATGTGTTCTCTTTACAAATATATTCCCAGTTAGATGTAAATTCTACCAAATGTGCTTATAACGCCAAGGTAATGCAGTTACCAAAATACAAACTCGATAACTACTACACGTAATTTTTTTTCATCATCCTTCGTAATGAATAATTAACAAAGCTTAAATATATTTAATCATCTATTAATTTATAAACAAAACTTGGCTATAAAAAAATTTTAAACCCGTTATTAGACCCTTATTATTACATAGTTTGTTTTGTTCTGTTTTAATATAAATTATTTATCTTTAAGTTATTATAAGAACAAATTTCAGCTAATAAAGATTATTATTTTTGTTAGACAAGGTAAACTAACTGTCATTTTTGAATATCTGTTAAATTATTTCTTATCGTAAAGAAAGAAAGAAAACGGCAAATAAAACATTTGTTCTTAATACGTTGCAAAAAAATAAAATAAAATGTACGTACTTGCCGTATTTTAAAAACAAATAGGTACATTTTAAATTGAAAAATGTATTTATATTTAAACAAATATTTAAAAACATACAAAATAAAATAGTATCTAAAATTGAGAACAAAAATTGTTTACCGTAACTTTTAAGTTGGCTTCTATTCAAAACAGCATTTAATTTAAGAATAAAATGTATAAAGCTAGAACTGGTAGTGTCATAAACAAATATGTATAGTATATACATATATATAAAAATATGCACACAAAAAAAAGAAATTGTCGTTGGTATGAAAATTGTTCTTTTTATAAAACATAATATACGTGACTACAAAAGAACCTCAATAAAATATAACATTAATTATTACTTAATTAAAGAATCCCAAAACAGTTTTGTAATTTTCTGCATTTAGTTAGTTAGTTAAAACATAATTTATAATTTGTGTTAAAAAGAAATACTTTACTTTTAAGTTTAGTAAGACAAAGCTTTAGTCATATGGTAGCATAAAGTTAATACGGAGCGCATTCAAAAAAACACTATGTATTTAAGTACTTTTTTTATATTATTTACTAAAAATACCATAACGCGTATAACATTTTTGTAACAAAAAATGAGATTTTTGGAAGAGCAACTAAAATTGGTAAATTATTATTAAAACTCAAAAATCAACTCTAAAAGAACATGAGGTCTTCAATAAAATAGTCAATTTTTACTTGTCATTTAGTTTTAGAACATCGTATGAATTGGTAGTTAAATCAGTACAGTCTCAATCTCATAATCCAGAAATCGGTTTTATGTGTGTTTTGGTGTTTGTGGCCTGGACAATCGTCACAAAACGTATACAGCAACCAGCAGCGTTTTGGTCATATAAGTTTAGTTAATCGCCGATTCAAGAGACGATCTTTTTAAGAATGTATGCTGGGCAATTTTTGTGTTACTCGTAATTTGAAGGGTGTATACACCATATTTAGATTTTAAATTTAAAATAAATCTTTGGTCTCATGTTATTATGTTTGTTGGCTGTATAAGTTATGTTTGCATTTATAACAGCCATGTTTAATACCCCATAAAAAGCCGTCATCGCCTAATGCTTGCTGTTTAGCAACATATCAATTCATCTACAACATCTACGTCTGTTTTTGTTGAGTTGTAGAGCTAATAGATACGTCATCAAAGTTACATTACGGCCTGACGATTAAATAGGCTGAATAAATCTTGACACAACATCAAAAGTAAAATTGCATACATAATACGGTCCTGGAAGTTGTTTCCCTGTATATGCGTCATGTTCAAAACTTGTTGTTCTGTTTATATAATATGAGTTTTTAGGTTTGTTACACATAGTTCTTTGTGTAATAATTTCGTTATTTGTGTGTGTCAATATAATACTTTTTATTTTCTCTGTGTAGAATATATTCCAACAATCAATCTTAGTATTAGCTGCTGGATGCTCACTTACTACCCAAGTAGCAAAAATCAGTTGCAAAACAGTTGTAAAACTCTCTTGCAACTATGGTTTCAATAAGGTATTTAGTTACAGAATAGTTTCTGAGTCTTTCCTGATACGTTGTCAATACCGGATTTGGTCAGTTGCAAGGCAACTGCAGTAATATTATAACCGTTTTACAACGTGTCTGAAACCGTTGCAATTACTACTTTGTAACTGTTTTGCAGCGTTGCTATAACGGTTTTTTACAAATCATGTATACCTATTCTGAATCGTTTCTGTAATGGTTTATCATCACGGTTTTGTAATTGATTTGTAACATTGTAGTTACCGTTTACAGCAACTGCTATGTAACTGTTTTGAAAACATGCTTATTACCATTATTTGAAACTACTTTATAACCGCTTTTGTTAAGCAACTTATCCAAGATTTTAGTTACTAACTGCATCATAAAGATTAAAACAAAAGTAGAAATAAAAATATATTAATAAAAAGATACAGATATATAAAAAGTTATAATAAATGTACATTATTTAATTTTTTATAGTTCCTTATAGAACTAAATTCAAACAAAAAAGATATAATAAAAGAATTTTTACATCTGTTGCAAGTAGGTACCAGTAAACAGGTTTTTACGGCAAATTTACAAGAAAAGCGGATTATGTCTGTTATTTATAAATTTTGTAAATAGTAAATGCATAAATTTTGTTAAGAGAAAAATGTCTTTGTGTTAAAAGACCATGGCGGATTAAGATATTCCTCACATGTTATAGTTTAATGCGTCTACGTAATTCTTAGTTAAATATTTGTATTAGGCTACAAATGCACATGTGCAATTATAATCGGTTCAATGATCATAATCTCGACTACTTTTTTAAAGATTATAGGTGTTCGCAATAGCGATCTAATTTACACGTTCTGATCACTGTGTGTAATATTGTAATGTCCTTGCAATCAAATTCTATTTTATCCTAGAAGAAAATAAAATCAATTTAAAATTTGCTTACCTATAATTGGCAACTAATTCTTCAACGTTAATTAAATTAGAAACAGTAGTTTAAATGCACGATTAAAATTATAGTAATATAATATACCAATAATTGTACTTACGTAGTTTTGAATTAGAAACACTTTCGGTACTGTTTATTGGATAATAATAATGAACTATGTGTCTTATAAAAATCTCGTAAAATGCACTTCTTCTGTTGCTGTTTGAACGTATAGATTAACACTGTAGTGTAGTTTTAGAAATTCACACTTGTAACCATAGTTTCAAGACTGTTACACTCGAAACCGAAATGAAGGTTTTAATGTCACTAAATTGACACTGTAGTTACATAAGGGTTTAATAAAAACTTACTTATAACCATAATTGTAAAATGGTTATTTCTGTAATAGATTTGAAACCTCAGTAAATTACGAAAGTTGCTGCAACGGTTTATTTACCATGGTGCTAATGTTACTAATTTGCAACTGGTTACAACGTAACCACGGTTACAAAATGTTGCTTGGGTATATTTTCAAAACAAGTACGTCCGTTTGATTATGGAGTTTGGTTGTACCATTTTTGTTGTTTTTAGATGTATAATGAGAACTTTCAAACAATTAACGATAATCAGCTCTCAAAAGTGATAGTAAAACATCGTAGTTTGGAGAATCCGGCGATGCCAAGTTGCCATTATGGCTGATTCTTGTTCCGTTTCAGTTTCATGGCTCGACTCGACGGAAGGATCTTGTAGCATTTGTACTAATAAAGGCTCAATTTGCATTTTATTTTTTCTACGTTCATTTTTATCAACAAAAACCTTGCACAATAAACATACACAAAACATGTAACGGAGTGTGACGCACTCCACGGACGTTTGCACAAGTGTAATTTTAGCGCCGGCTGACGTGAGAATTTTTCGTATTTTTGTTTAAATTTATATGGTTACAAATTTTCTATTTCTTTTTGCGTATTTTTTAACATATTAAAGAAATCTTTGCACATTGATTGTGAATGTAAATTCAATAACAAATAAATAATTAAACGTCAAATTTATTGTTCTAAACTGCTAAAATATACTTCTAGATTTTGTAAAATAGAAAATAAAGTAATTGTTCGTTTTTAGTTCACTGGCGTTACTGGGTAATTACGCTCATTAAGCAACATCTATTCCACGAGCCATAAACCGTCGAGCTGTATCACGTTACTTTCCGGGCGTAATCATCGTACTAACGCTCTTAGTTCATAAATAGCTATTATTTACAAATCTATAAAAACGTTATAAAAAAATTAGCGTAGAACATATAAGGCCGCACACTAAGTAGCCTAACTCCCGATTTAAAAAAAAACCTATAACAAAAATTCTTTGACTCGACGTGTCTTCAGAAAACGACAGTTAAAATATAAAACAAATAAATTGCTTTAACAATGCAGTTAAAAACAGTAGGTTACAACTACCCAAAAAAGAAATAGTTCAAGAATTCAGAAAATAAAACATCTCACTCTCACAACATTACACAACTTTCAAACAAACTAGAACTTAAGAGTTTTCTGGAAACAACAAACTATATAAATTATTTAAAAGAATAACAAAATTAAATAATTCACCACAGATAGTTTTAATAACTGAAGACAGCAATAAAAGCCTAAGAAAACATAAAAATTTGACCGTAATCATGTATTCTAATAATGAAAAGAAAAATTCCTCCTTGGATAAGATGGACTCACAATTATTAATTCAAACTTACAATAAAACTAAGTACTAGCAAAGTGTTTTAAAGAGAGTTGTGTCGTGTGTCTTTAGTATCAAATGGATAACCTTTTACTGCACATGTTTTAAATTTTAGAATATTAAATGGAAAATGAGATCTAAAATGAATGTTCATTAGGTATAATGCCTTATCTGAAATTCTAGTTATTTAAATAAATGGTAATAAACTAGTCATTTTAACTCGTGTTTTATAACATATATAGTGTTTCTTTAATTTTCCATCATTTACAATAAAATGACTCAATGAATATTTTTTTAATACTCTAAGAAATGTATGTCTTATTCAAATTAAAATATGTCAAATATGTTATATAGTATGTCAAAACAGAAATTGTATTATTATTATACTGTTGCCTGTTTTTTAACTAGAAGGAGCGTTTTAAATATTTTCCGGTAATTTCTAGACTTATAATTGGTTAACGCAGACTTTAATTTACACACACAAAATTGCGATATTTTGGTAAACATATCCTATCTTATGTAAACATTAATGATGTTTCACATTTGACAGTCTTTTTATATTGAACGCTTTAAAACTTTTTTGTGATATTCTTAAGTGAATAAATACTTCTAAGTATGCTTATAAGAACTCAATGTAACGTTAACTATAATTTTTATATATTTTGAAATATAGATGCTGCGCGAAGAGTAAATATGGTTTTAAACTTTTTACCCCCAAGAAAATGTAGGCGTTTTAGTTTGGGTCACCTATCTTGTGCACCTATCTCTTCCCGAAAAACAGTGCATATTAAATGAGTACAAGCAAAATTTAATTGATGCTTCGAAACTAAAAATTTCTTATGTAGTACACAAAATTAGTGATAGGTTAGGTAAAAAATTTTACAATTTAATTCTGGTATCAAATTAACGGCAATTTCTTTAGATGTTACAAAATCAACTATTTATTATAGTGCAATAAAAGAGTAGTTATCGACAAAAGGGAACAAAATTTTAAGTGAAATACATAATCAGTTGCATTTGCCAAAATGTCTTCTTTGTCATTATATAAATTAATGAAGCAGATAAATTTCAAGTGAGTTTTTAGTATTTAAACCCAAAGCATGGTGACTATCATTTTTTTAATTATAGGTATATGACACGTAACTGAATAAGTATTTTAATTGAACCTGACGATATAATTTGTTGACGAAGAAAATATCTAAAAATTGTTAAACAATATAGAAGGGAGCAACGAGCCATTTATTATATACAGTGTGTCCCAACGATCTAGGGGTGGAAGATTACGCCTATACTGTTGATTTAAAAAAATATATTATAACAGATTTTTTTAGTCGACCACAAGGAGCATCTCGTAAAAATATTTTGGTATATACAGGGTGGCCCATTTTCGAGTACCACACCAAACTTGTGTTTTTTTAAATAGAATGCTCTATATATTTTTATATATTTGAATTCTCTGTTAAATACTGAGCAAAATGATATAAAGTACTATGGATCTACGACCAACGGTTCCTGAGTTATTGACATTGTTATGTAAAAAAATGAGTCAATTGAGTAGGCTCCTGTTCCGCCATCTTTAAATATATCGAAGTGAAATTTTGGTATTTGTATTTCTAATATGTCTAGTATTGACCTCTATACTCAAATTGCAGACTCTTTTCTCTACATATACAGGGTGGTCCATTTTGCGCAATGTTATTTTTCTCAATTTTTTTAAATGGCACACCCTATATTTTATTACAGATTTGAATAGCATTTTTTACGAGCTTTCAATAGATACTCACTTTATACTACCTATTCCTAAGTGTTTTTGAATTATTCTGTCTTAAAGTTGAAAATTGCAAAATTTTGTTACTTTTCTTGAACTTTCTTCACATCATAGTAGCCCGATTTCCGCTTGTCCCTTTCTGTTCCTTAGCAACTTAACAAATGAAAGTCTCTTATTGTCAATAGTTCGTGAAATCATTGTTGATAGTAATATGCATAGTTACCTTGTTAATAACTGGTTATCTACTTATTGTGCGATGAATTTCTCAAAAGAAGAGCTCATTAATATGACCTATGCTTTAGGAGGGGCTGAAAGGAACTGCTTGTTGGCGTCACGAATTTATGAACAAAATTCCATTTTAAAGATTATGGTTATACTGTTCCGTTCTACAAGTAAATAATAGTTCCCCTTCTGTAGTCCATTGTTTCATTGTCCTAATTTATTTTATAGACCCTTATTGTGACAAATTCAAGAAAAGTAACAAAATTTTGCAATATTCAACTTTAAGACAGAATAATTCAAAAACACTTAGGAATAGGTAGTATAAACTAGTATCTGTTGAAAGCTCGTAAAAAATGCTATTCAAATCTGTAATAAAATATAGGGTGTGCTATTTAAAAAAATTGAGAAAAATAACATTGCGCAAAATGGACCACCCTGTATATGTAGAGAAAAGAGTCTGCAATTTGAGTATAGAGGTCAATACTAGACATATTAGAAATACAAATACCAAAATTTCACTTCGATATATTTAAAGATGGCGGAACAGGAGCCTACTCAATTGACTCATTTTTTTACATAACAATGTCAATAACTCAGGAACCGTTGGTCGTAGATCCATAGTACTTTATATCATTTTGCTCAGTATTTAACAGAGAATTCAAATATATAAAAATATATAGAGCATTCTATTTAAAAAAACACAAGTTTGGTGTGGTACTCGATAATGGGCCACCCTGTATATACCAAAATATTTTTACGAGATGCTCCTCGTGGTCGACTAAAAAAATCTGTTATAATATATTTTTTTAAATCAACAGTATAGGCGTAATCTTCCACCCCCAGATCGTTGGGACACACTGTATATCATAACATGGTTCCATAAAGGTCACACAAAAGAAAAAATATGGGTCGATAACAGTGTACAAAACCGAAGACAAATATTTATTATAAGTTTATATATATATATATATATATATATATATATATATATATATATATATATATATAGTTATAAACTGCATATATATATAGTAGATTTTGTTGACAATGGATTGTTTATTTTTGAAAGCAAAAAAAAGCGCAGATTATTATGAAGAAATAAAAGCAACTATTTTTATAAGCCGTTCAAAATGTTACAACTACTGATTAGAAAAATTGCGTTGATCATGTCATTAAGAAAGAAGAAAAAATGTTTAATTTGGATGACATAATGGATCTCATAATCTTATAATCTAACCATTAATTATTTCCCTTGTCCCTAGTTTATCTGAGAGTTTAGATTAATAGTTAACTTAAGTTTGTCATAGTTTTGAAAATACTAATTATGGAATCATAATGTACAGGACATTCTTAAATATTATATAGTTTCGCATTAAACAAATTAATTTAAATTTTTTGCAAATAAATCTTAATGTTGAGATTTTTTTAAAAGTAATCCTTTATTTACTTATCAGTTTGTATATGATGGCAATATCTTATATTTCTCAGAAAAATCTTGTCTATCATCAGGTAATTTATTTAGTAATTTCTAGGATTACATCAAAAAAGCTTTTTTTTTATAATGTTATAGATATAATCCACATTACATGCCAGTAGGCACAGTTGTATAAAAATATCGATTATAAATCGTAAAATTTAAATTTCCCGCAAAATTATCCTCGTAACTTTTTAAGGATTTTTGATAGTGTAAATTAGGCTTTGATACTTACTCCTCCTAGTTAAAAAACAGATTATAGTAGTATAGGAATGCTATAACGTAATAAGGAATAAGTAAGTAATTGTTTTGCAAATTCAAATTTCTTACGACTTTGTTAGAAGATTTATATTTGTAATTGGTGTAAACTGTAAAAAAATAACGGTAAAGTAATCCATTCTCAAATTTAGAGAGAGTATTAGATATACAATTAGATTATTTATATCAGTCTTCTCCACAAAAAAAATTTTTAGATTTAATTTGTTTTAAAAATGTTTCGACGTTATAAAATGCCATCATCAGTATGTCTACAAACAGTACAAAATATTAAAAATATAGCTAACATATTCACTTATAAAAGAGCATACCAAATATTATAATTAAATTGACAAATGTCAAAAATCACAAATTGAAACTATCAATAAACACACACCCAGAAATGATAAAAAATAAATTTAAATTTAAAAATAGAAATGTAAAATTATAATTTTGGATTAAGAAGAAAAGTGCTTAAATCGATAAGTTCATTAAGACAAGTAGAAGAATTATCATTAGAAAGACAATGAATTTTTAAAATTTTAAGGTTGTTGAGATGATGGCCTTTATTACAAAAATGAAGTAATTTAAAATTAAAATCAGGAGAAAAAGAATGACTAGTAGACAAAATGTGATTAGCAAAGGCAGAACAGGTATTAGAGATATCAGTATTTAAATTTCTATTAATAAAATAAATATGTTCTTTTAATCTAATTTTGATTTTTCTTCCAGTTTGGCCGACATAAGAAGAATTGCAAGAAGAACGCGAAATTTTGTAAACACCAGCTTTATCTAAAGCAGAAAAAGGATCTTTGTTATTAGCAATATAAGATTTTAAATTATTATTTTATTATAGAAAACTATAAATTCGTACGGAGGGTTGAAAAGTTGTCATTGGATGGCGTTCCAAAAACATTTTAAATTATTTCATTTATTATTCCATTATTATACCAAACTTTTAAATATGAATTACTGTGTTAAAAATTTGAATAGGATATCCATTATTATTGGCAAGTTGTTTAATAAAGTTCAATTCTTTATTAAAACTGGTTATAAAAAGAGGAATGGAATAAAGACGATTAATTAAAGAACGAAAAAAAGCAATTTTTTGTTTATACGGATGATTATCATAAAATTGCTTCTTTTGAGATAACTAATTTAATTGTGTAAAAAATAGATAATAAACTGTAAATATATACTCACTTTTACATCACAATATTTTACTTTTTTTATCATTTTTATTATTTTATTATTTTTTACCCTTTTATTATGTATACAATCGCAGAATAAAGCAATATTGTTTTAACGTACGGCGAGTGTAATAATAATGTTAACGCCACACGTAGATTGTGCGCTAAAATAACATTATCTTGGATTTGTTTTTATTACTACTAACGAACTTAGCAGACTGTTGAATACGAATACGATTTATTTTGATCACAATCCGTAATATTTTAATAAGTTTTGTTTTGAAATTTTTGACTAAAATTAATGCTATAATTTTATCCGTGAAAATAAAAACTTGTTAATCATATATAGGTTATAACGTAAGCTTATTTTATCCGACTACATGTAAATATGGGAAAGAGAAAGCAAAAAATATGCAATCTTGGAAAAAAAGAACAGATCTCTAGATCTGTAAAAACGGTCTAACGTTTAACTTATTATAATTTAAAAAAGTAATTCTTATTAAACACGCAATATATGCAACAAATACATTGACAAAAACGTATATTATCTCCATTTCACTCGTCTCCAAATCAGATCAAATTAAATATTTCAAATGCTTTAACAAAAGTTTTTTGATATAATACAATAAAACATTCAAGTATTAAATGTTAAATAAATTCGTTTAATTACATAAAACTTTATTCTGGCTCAATATTAACACATGAATAATGTATCACAGCTTATGTCGATAACAAAATTGGCACAAACTCAATACTACAAAGCTAAATTGTAAATAAAATTATCTCCAAAGAAAACTTATTTTTCCTAACTATTAAATTCATTATACTATCTTGGAAAGTTTAGGACTAAAAATGTATAAGAATAAGTTAGTTTAACCTACACTAATTTTATAAATAACAATAACTGATAACATTAAAAATGTTAACTACGCATTAATAAATAATTAAGCTAATAGTTAAAAAAAAAACTATAAACCAAGAAGTACATAATTTTTTTAATTTTTATAATACCTAATTACCTAAAAGTTTTTGTTCTAGTAAAATCAATTTCAAAATCAATTTAAGATTACAAAACTAGTTTTTTTTTTAAATTTAAGTAGCCTTGTAGAAATGTAGCTCTAAACGAATCCTCTTTTTTTCACTTAATTAGCAATCGATGAAAGAAATTTAAACTAGTTATATTTTTTTAGTAATTTTTAAAGAAAAATAAAAAATGCTGTTCGAAAACAAATTTAAGTTCAAACAATATGTTCTATAAATAAATGAAGTATAAGTGTATTTCTTAAACTATTTAGAGCACGTATATTATTTTTTCTTTTCAACCGTTATTAAATATTAAAACCGTTTATGCACCGCGTGATGTATATGGTACTTACAGGTAAGAAACATAATATAAAAACCAAAAAAATCAACTGCATAATTAAAACACTGTTATAACATTTACAGTACATTTAAAACTTCAGATAATGTCAATTTACTAAAAAAAGTTTGATTCAATAAACAAATAAATGTTGGCATCAATAAAAAAAATAGTATCGCATATTACAGCCGTGCCCATGTGAATAAAATAAAAGATAGCATGTACACGTTTATCTACATCAAACAAATTTGACAATTGTCATATTATTTATAAAACGTTCCAATTTTCTTATGACGTTTACGTTACAGTAAGTTTTAAATTAATTTTAACTAAATGTGTTTTTAAAATCATTAACTCATTAGTCTGTGACCACTTGGATAATATACAACATTTGACAGTTATGGTCATATTATTTTCATAAAATAAAAACTCGTAATAAAAAAATTAATAAAAAAAATTATTTATTTAAAACAAAAAATAATGCTTTAAAAAATAAATTAATAAAACAAAGACAACTCAAAAAATAAATTAGAAAAAAAAATTATAAAAGAAATGCTAGATAAAGAGAATGAAAACAATTATACAAGTAAAGAAAAGAGATACACAATTATACAAAAAAAGATTAATATTAGTAATGCTCGTGTAAGCAAAAACAAAAATCAAAATATTAAAAATGCAAGATCTAAAAGGAACAGACATATATATAGATAAAGATTATCCCAAAAGCGCCGAAACAAAAAATGAAACAAGCCGGAAACAAACAAGTTATCCTAATAATAAGATACGATAAATTAATAATAAATAATGAAATGTACAAAACATACAAAAGAATACATGAACTTAAAAAGTATGTAGAAGAAGAGAAGCAAAATATAAACAAAAAACACAGTAGACGAAAGGTCACTAGATGAAAACAACATACAAAAAAAAAATAACGAAATTAAAACTATACAAGGTTTTTGACGCTATAAGTACGACACGGAATATTGTGGCCAAAATACGCAAAATTTTACTTTTAAAATATGTAAAAGCCAATTATGGTAGCTTTTTAAAATTATTTTTATATTATACAGGGTATTGTACAAGCCCTAAAACAATCAAAATTGTGCTTTTTTTTAAATAAAACTTCCTGTACATTAATACATTTTTAAATTTTTTGATCAAAATAAATGTGTGTTTTAATAACGTTTATAATACCTAAACCTTAAACTTTTTTCAATAATTTGAATTTTGTCAAAATATAACCTAATTTTTATGTTTGAACTAGTTAAGATGAAGTATTTAAGTTATGTGAACAAACTTTACAGTGAAGTTTAACAATAAATCATATTTGATATCCCAATTAAAATAGCTTTTACATCTTATACAAGGTGTTCAAAAACAAAAACCCATCAATTAAGAAATGTAAGGAGCTATAACTTGAATGTACTTTTTAATTACCTATCGAATGGTATCAAACTGTTCTATAGCTAAATCCAGTTTTTTACACAATACGCCAAACAATCGTTTCTTCACCATTTGATGGTTTTTAATTAAAAATTCTAATGAACTTATTTGCTTAATGTATTTAAAAATATTTAATAGTTAGTAACTTGAAACGTAATTTATAATCCAACAAGCTATAGCAGTAATAATGGTAATAACATATCAATAGTAACATAAAAGTGAATTATAGAATTTGAAACAGATCTTTGAAATGTCGACATACAGGATATATATTTAAACAATTTTTGGCTGCTATATTTCGTATTGTATACGCAGCGTAAATAATCCTGTATAATAAAGATGAAGAAAGAAAGACTACAAAAAACCAAGCAATGATAACAGAAATGAGTAAGAATAACACAGAAAAAAAAACGTAAACATAGTTATAAACATAAACAAGAAAACTGCTAAAAAACGAAAAACAACGGAAATATGCAAAAAAATCTAACAAAAAGCAAAACAAAACAAAAATATACAAATCAGGAGCGTAGAATTAAAATAAATTAACAAAGGAATTTGAAGAAACATTTAGAACTACTAGTAATAAACAAAACAAAAAAGAAGGTAAATGGTAAACTACGACTAATTTTACTGTATAGAGGAGTACAAATGAACCAGAAAACTACAAAACAAACAAAAGTATACAAAAATAATATCAGTATACAGACTAGACAAAAACGAAAAAACGAAAAAAAAAGATGAGCTTTGTTAAGAACTAACAACAGAAGAAGCTAAAGAAATAAAATACATAGCAGAACTTCAAAGTTCAATAGCAGAGTAGGAAAGAAGGACACAAGATATAAAACAACAATAAGTAAACGCGGAGAAAAAAAACAAAATATAAATGGAAAAGAATCTTAGATTTCTGCCAAGTATAAAATTCAATAATAACCAATTCATATTAGAAACATAAAATTATATTTACATGTGTATTCTAAAAATCAATAATTAAATACATACCAGTTCAAAAAAAAATTAGAAAAAAAACATATTAGACGTAAAAATCAGAAGAGGTGCCAAAATATTTAGTGGTTATTATGTATTAGTAAAAGAATAAAGAAAAAGGTTACAAAAATTAAAAAAACTACTAAAACCAAAAAGAAAATAGCGCTAAAAATATACAAAATAAAAGAAAAAACCAAGAAAAAGAAGGAACAATGGAAAAAACCTAACAAAGAAAACTCCACATCAATATGAAATATACAAAAACCAAAGAACAAAACTAAAAAAACTAGTAGCTTAGACATAAAAATTATAGAGAGATTTTGAAAATTAGACAAAGAGTGACAGTACTGAAAATTAGAAATTATTCTATGAAATATTAAAAATCTGTAGAACAGAAAAATCAATAAGATAAATACACATAAAAAACAAAAATCAAAATTTACTAACAAATAAATCAGTAATAATGGAAAGGTGGAAATATTTCCACAAACTATTAGGACAGCAAACACAAATTAACAAAAATAATGTAACCGAATACAAAACTAAAAACCAGAGGAAAAAAATAGACGAAATAGAAATGGAAGAATTAAAAAACGTAATAAAAAATAAATAAAAAATAAAGATTTGGGAAAAGTAAAGATGGAATTTTTTTTACTACTTACTTACTACTAAACAAAACATTGAAAAATAAAATAACGCTAGAAAAGTAGAGAATAGTACTAATAATAGCAATACATAATGAAGGTGACAAAAATGTAACAACTATTTATACATAAATCACATTATTAAACACCATAATAAAGTAACACGAACAAATTATCAATAACAATACAATATTAGAAACACAACTAGCAGAACGACAAAGCGGATTCAGACCTAGAAGAAACACAGAATAGTACATCTGCGCAATAAACCAAATAGTAGAAGAAAGGCAACTGCAAAACAAAAACATTTACCTAGCCTTCGTATATCTAAAAAAGTCTTTGACACAATATCCAGAATAAAAATATGAGAAGGACTACACAATAAAATAATAAAAGTGATACGGGGCTTAAATAAAAAACAAAATCTGTATAATAAGTAACAACAGAAAGTCAGAAGACTTTAAGTCAGGGAGGAAGACTAAGCCTAATTCTATTCAATGATCAGATCATCAAAAAAAGCGAGCCAAAAGCACAGAAACTATTTATTAGATATAGAAATATAGAAAGAAGAGAGTTGGCGGCAGGAGTATTTGCGGGTGACGTGGTGATAACAGCAGAAGTAAAAAAACTACATTAAATCTTAAACATATGGAAACAAATAATGTAAGAACAAGGTATGGAAATAATTATATATAAAATAAAGCTAAAACTAATAGACAAAAACAGAAGGAAATAAAAAAAATATTAAAACAACAAAGATATACTTTACAACAAATCAAAAAATTTTAAACAAAATTTTGCTATTTATGTTACGACAGCCTTGATATTTGTATTATAATTCTGAATTAAAATTCTTCAGGATTTAGCCAAATTTTTCTGGATCTTAATTATGTTTTCAAATTTGTCATTTATAATATAAAATGCGACGTTTCGATTTTTATTAAAATCATAATAATGCCAATTAAATTAATGTTTTTAAAACATTTAATCCTATATTAAAATTGTATTTAAACTATAAAATAACACCACACGCGTTATAAATTAGTTTTAGACTAAAGTTTTCAATACGTTATAATATAGAACAGTAGTAACCTACGGATGCAAAACCTGGGTACTATCAGAAAGACAAAAAAACTAGATACAAGCCGTATAGATGAAATACTTGAGACAAACACTAGAAGTGACTTAAAAAGACAGAATCAAAAACAACTAAATAAAAGAAGAACTAGGAGTGTAACTAATAATGTGCTTTATTGAACAAAGACACTTTAGTTGGTGAAGACACACAACAAATGAATGACAAAATACAAATAAGTCACAGTCGTTTTAAAAATTTTTAAGCGATAAGTGTTTCATTCAATCACAATTAGCAAGTACCGTCCGCTTGAAAAACTAAAATTCCTTGATCGCCTCGCGTTTGTTTACATCTTTACCTGCTGTTTTACTTAAAAATTTGTCATTATTCAATTAGTTTTTATCAAGACTTTATTTATAAACGCCGTTATTCGAACAAGGTAAGTGTATCTATTAACATTTTTAAGTACAATTTTTGTAGTATAACCTCATTAATTACTTTAAAATCTGTATTTAGTTACAGTGTTAATTCTACAAACAATAACTAATTTTTGATAAAAATTTCTTCATTACTTATTTTCTGTATTGTTATAGCTGTTATTTACCAACATGGAATCTAAATCCAAGAAAATACTATTCCAAATTCCAAAACTAGAAACATTAAAAATGTAGAGTTTTTTTTTATAAACTTTACCTTTAGAGAAGGTAACCGAACTAGCTGCTGCAGCAACAAGCAAATCAACCGCATTTATAAAAAAATCTGGAGTAAAAGGATGACAAATAGTGATAGAATTTTAAGATCTCTTGCGAAGAAAAAAAGAAGCGGTAGTATAACTAAAATAACATTGGATAATGCACCTTAACACAGTGCACAAATTAATAAACCTTTAACGCAAGCAGAACGTAAGGCAATGGCTTGAAAATAATGAAGTAATGACAACAACTAAAATGCGCCAAGTGTTAGTGAAACAATTTAATTATACGAAAACATGAAGACAAACTTTGAGTTTAGCAAAACATAAGATCGATGAATAATGTTACACAGCGTGATCTGGAGATAAAAGCCTTTGTGAGAAATGCATTTTCTGAATAACTGCATCAAACTGGGACAACGATTGTCAACATGTGAATCACTTGGCGCAAGAAATGTGGCAACCTAGTGGACTGCTGGAGAAAAATCTGTCGTTTATGGTGAACACTGGATCATCCGATCATGAAAGTTGTAATGGAGAAGACGAAAGTGACAATGATAGAAATGAGTGATTTTTTAATTTATTGTCTTTTACGATGTAAGTAATTTTAGAATTACTTTTTGTAATATGTAAATTATTTTTTAATGCTATACGTAATCTTTTAGAAAAGTAAATGTGTAATTACAATTTATTTTAATAATATTAAAGCCTTAAAGTGTTTTTCTGAAGTAACCTCGAATTTCAACAAGGTCTAATGATTGTCTATACGGGT
This sequence comes from Aquatica leii, assembly GCA_035610365.1. Taxonomy (NCBI): domain Eukaryota; kingdom Metazoa; phylum Arthropoda; class Insecta; order Coleoptera; family Lampyridae; genus Aquatica; species Aquatica leii. The sequence goes on from CM069432.1 coordinate 58,762,623, forward strand.
AACTTATAAATGATTTGAATTTCCCATCAACTTGCTATTTATTTTGAGTGTACCTTTAGAATTAAAGTGACACCGGCTACTCTCCTCCAAGGATTTTTACTGAAGTCAACTGTACTAACAATAATAAAGTTCAAAAAAGCCAACAACAAAAATTAAACGCGTTCTCAAATTATAAGCGTAGACATTAGTTATAAATCAACAAAAATGAAATAAAAAAAATATTGAGATGTAGCAAAAAACAAGCAAAAGCTTCAACAGCTGTTGTTTTACACTTTTTTAGACTTTCACCTTTCAGTTTCTACAAATTCCGAATAAAATTGTTAGCTGCGATCAGAAAATCTAGATCAAATATTTGTTTTAAAAGTTGTTACAGAATTTATCTTTTCAAAAAAAAATTAAGTTTTTATTGAACATAACACAATAAATAAATTAGTCGTTGTTAGGTAAATCATGTATCTCAAAAGTTAACAAAAACAACTAAAAATGTAAGAAGTAACTTGAAAAATACTTGTCAACTTATTAAATAGGTAACAAGAAGAAGAAAAAAAGATTTAATAAAACACTTATAACAATAACATATAACAACATTTAGTTTGTTTATTAAATATGGTTGTTTGGTTAAATACTCAGAAAAAATCTTATTGCTATTGCAACCAATTTTGTATGCAACAATGAAAAATGTTATTTTTTGTAAATGTTAACGATATTAGAAATTATTACAAATAGAATAAAAAAGAAATTATTGTATGTAATCTTACAAAACAACAAAAGCAAAAGTTGTTTATATGCCTTAACTATAATTTAACCATTTAGTTATAATTTTTTTTTTCAAACTAAACTTAAAAAAATTGTAAGTAAAATCTAGATATCGCTTTAACTGTTACCTTAATACAGTCTATAATTATTATTTAACATTAAAACCAAATAACAAAGTTAAGGTTTGTCCTACAAACCTAATTTTATTTAATTTGTTACAAGGTTTACTTCATATTGATTTTTATATAAATGCATAAAATTTTCAGACTGTTTAATGAAATTTTCTTGAATTATTAATTATCGATAAACTTTATTAAGGTTTTAGTGTAATGCAGCATACCCGTTGATTTGAAACTGATTAGTATACTTAAAATGTGCTAAAATTTACTTCATTTTAATATCAGCAGTAAGTTATTTGTAGAAAACTAATTTTTTAAATCTAATGTTAAAGTATGATTTAATAATAAAAAATCACTTTATGACACTAATAGACTTATATTTTTCTTTAATTTAATGCTGTAATTAGTAATTCTTGTATATTTTTTATAAAATCAAAACTGATAGTAATATTGCAATTGCAAATTTCTATACAAATTTTATCTATTTCTTACGTATTGGGGTGCAATCCTCAAAGTATTGATTAATAAACATGTGTATATATGTTATTGTAGACGTTGATATGTAGAACATGACGTATATTTGCAAAATCAATAAACTAATTGACTATTATCTTAATTTTAAAAATTCAAAAAATTAGAAAAGTATAGTTTACTTTAAATGCTATAGCTGTTTATAAAGAATTTTTTTCTCTAAATTAGAGCAAAATATGCTTTGCTAATTGCGTAATAGCTTTAATATCGATTTCTTATTTTATTCAAATAAATTATTAATTACTACACAGCAAAATAAAATCAAGTGTGTAAGAAGTACAGACAATTACTTACTGTAGGCATCAGTTGATCTGTACTACGAACCCGGGTCACCTTGTTCTTATATAGAATTTTCTTAACAAATCTCTCCATGGGTTGATTCCATTTCATAAAGCTGACATACAAAATATAAAACATGAATAATACGAGTGCTTCGTACCATTCAATACTATTGTCTTTAAAGAAAATAATAAGTGTAATGAGACTAAGAGAATAAAAGAAGCAGTCTCTGAACAAGGGCCACCAGGTCAAATTGAGCACAGTTTTTGAAAAAATTGCGCACATACCGATAACAAATAAGATATTAAATACTGCCGATCCTACAATAGTACCGATACCCACATCATCAAACGATACAAACACACCGATTACGCTTGTAAAAAGCTCAGGTGCTGATCCTCCAGCCGCCATAAAGGTTGCACCAGCCACGTCGTCCTGGATGTCCAGCTTCTCGATGATGACGTCCAAAGCAGGTACGAAAAATTCATCGCACACAATCGCCAACGCAACAAACATATAAACCAACCCCAAAATATGTAAAACAATTGCTCCTTGGCGAAGTTGATCCTCAGTAAATAGATCCCTAGGAAAGAGTTGATTATCATTGGGAGGATTTGTAAAATTGGTAGTATTTCTTGTAGAATTAGTATGACGGATATCATTATCAACGGGCCGGTGCGCAGCACAGCTAAGTGATAGCGCTAGTAGCGCGCACAGAAGCGCAACGCGGTGGGTCATAGCTTTAAACGGTTGGTCATTGCCGCAGCGAGGCCGGGCGCGGACTGCTCACCATCGCTCGATACGTAATCGAGCCGCGCAGTCTGCGCTAGTGCACCACCCTGTCGTGCGCTATCAACCCTCTAGAATTGTGAGATCTCCTTCAACATAATTCATGGTGTACTTTAAATTATTATTTCATATTGCTAAATGCCAATCAAATCAATAAAACCAACACTACCATAAACACTCGTTAACTAACAAACTTCTATTTAAGGTGTTACAATTGGTGACCTATATACAATACAAAATTATTATATAGGTAAATACGTGATACAAACCATCAAATGTACAAAGCGGTTAAATAGTTAAATTACAGACAAAACCATAAAATACTTTTATAGTCAATCATTTATATAAGCTATATCACATTACCGTTACTTTGTACAAGGTTTTAAAGGGTTTAAAGAAACTACATGTTGTAGAAAATAAAAGAAAAAGACCTTCTGTTACAGTAAAGTCTCGTCATTAAGCTTTATTCAAAAATCGTGCAGCTACTTATCATATAACAAAAAATTATGTTCATAAAAAGTTAAAAATAAGTAAGACAAAAATTGCATAAATTTGTGAAAATCTCATAAAATAGTAAGGTGGTCCGTTATTCAGGTTTTTATTGCATGTGAGGTATGGTGAAACTAAATATTGCGTTTCTAAAGGATTATCCCTCTTTCATTGTCTTGAAAATCCTTTTGTCGCTATAAATATGTGATTTATTTAAGTTTAGGCTTTAATAATTTACACGAATGTGAACATTTCCTTTATACTTACTATTAATTGTTGTAATAATAGCTAAAGCTAAAATATTTACTGCCTGCATTGCTTACAATTTGAAAACACTTTTAATTTTTCACCGCCGTTATTATAACCAAAATACCGCGAATAAAATATAATAAAGTATTAATAGTAGGAACTTTTTTATTCTAAATTATCGCGATCAGAAAATGTGAAATTTAAAAAAATAATGTCAAAGCTTTTTAACATTAAAATTAATGGCAAAGCCACTAACTGTAAAACCAACTGCAATTTAAATAGTATTAATTATATAAATTGTTCACTTTCTAAGTTAAACGTTAAAATACAAACTGATTGAACTGTATTGTATAAATTAGAAAACTTTAATTTTGATAATGCAATGTAAAATCGCATTTCATATATTTAAACAAAAACAAACTTTAATTAAGAGCTTATTTTAAAAAACCCAGTATTACATTACAAATTTTAATTAACACTTTCAAAGAGTTGGATGTTCAGGTGTATGTCATAAATTAAAATGTTCAGTAACTAGTTAACAATTCAACTCTGTTATACGACAAATTGCTTTACTTTATAAGTAACATTATAATATATTATTTTAAATTTATCCTAGTTATCTTAATTTACTTATACATTCTATCCACTTCCTTAACTTCAAGCAGATAATAAGGTTAATAAAAAACTGTATTTTAAAACATCACGTCAAAAACTAAGACTTTCAAGTTTTACACTAAAGGTGGTGAGAACATGACTCAACGGCATTTTTAACAAACCGAATACTTTGGTACACTAAATAAAAGTTGGTTAATTTCTATCAACCACGAAAAAGTTGTACGATGTTCCACAAAAGTTCAATACTTGGTAAATTCGAGTCGTTAAACATTTTAAATTACTCTAAGTACTAAAACATAAAATACTTTTTTATTTAAGTAGTTACATTACTATTTTCTTGTCAGATTTTATGCAATTAAAAGTAAACACTTCTAAATGCAGATGAAATGATGGTTTGTATATTTAACATAACGATTATAAACGTAATTCATAACATTTTACGTGTTTTATGCTATTTTAATTTCAAAAAATGTAATTTTTATAAATATGTTTGAAGTCGAATTGCAATACGTGTTTTATATAAATTGTGAATAAAATCGTAATTGTTTCTGTAATGAATTTAGTTGTTGTGTAAGTGTGTTATGTTTTTTGACTTAGAAATGCACAAAACGTAGCCGTAAAAGAGTGGTTCTTGAATGCTTCTCCTACGAGAAAATTAAACATTTATTAATTTACTAAAATGTGTTTTTATTTGTTTGTGTAACATATGGGTCTTTATTTAATAAGAATAATTGTAAACTTTGTACTGTCAATAATATATTGAAACGTCCGAGAAATTACTTGCAAATGCAAGAGCCTTCTAGAACTGTTATCTAGTTTCTAGAAAATATAGCGAAAAGTGAGGAACGATCGAGAAGAATTCGCTGATGTCTATAAAAGCCGAAGATGGAAATCGTAGGTCAGTTATTGCTGGAATGTGAATGCATGCAGTATTAAATAAATAAGTGAAGATAAATAAATCGTTAACACGTGTTTGTCTACATAAATAAATCGAGAATAATCGTGTATGTGATAATTAGTGTAAACAAGAGTGATATCCGAGGACGTTATCTTATCTCGTGTTAGTTATCTTAAGTGTTATACAACGGTCATACATAAATTAGTGTAAGTGTTTTTATTATTAGATTTAATTAAGTTCGGTTAATTTAAAAGTATACATATTTCTATAATAAGTAAACGTAGTTTTAATCGTTTTAAATAAATTAGTTTTTTTTTTTAAGTAATAAATTCGTTACAAATTGGTGTCAGGTGTTCGGTTTTAAACCCGTGGAAATCGTGTAAATAGATAAAGCTGTTCGCGATTTTTATTAGTGTAAATACCATTAAGTATTTTATTATCGCTCGAGATACGATACGCGTGTTTGTTTATAAAGTAGTGTATTTAAAAACTTTATATTCGTGTTATATTTAAATTTATGCCGGTGACGCGTTCGCAAGCAGTTAAAATGGATGCAAAACTATTTGAATTTCTTGAATCGATAAAAAATGGTCAAGAATCGATGAATAGAAAAATGGAAGAAAAGTTTCACGAAAATTCGCAGAAAATGGAAGAAAATTCCCAGAAAATGGAAGAAAATTCTAGAAAAATGGAAGAAAAACTTTCCGAACATTCTCAGAAAATGGAAGAAAATTCTAGAAGTTTAAAAGAAGAAATACGAACGAGCATAGAAAAATTCAAGAAGAAACCCAAGCAGATATGCTAAATTTGAAAGAAGAAATTTGCGAATCTGTGAATGAGAAAATAGAAGCAATAGAGGACAAATTAGAAGACAGAATAAAACTGATTGAAGAAAAAATGAAGCAAATGAGTTGCCACGGTGAAGGAAGCGACACGAGTGAAGATTTAATAATGGACCATCGAGAAGAAACCACTCACAAGTTCAAAGTTGTACCACCGAATTTTGATGGTAAAGTTCCATGGTCAACCTACTACAACAGTTTGAAGCCGCAGCTACTGCTAATGGTTGGAGCAACAAGCAGAAAGCGACGTCTTTAATAGTGTCCTTACGTGGAGAAGCGCTTGGAATTTTACAAACTGTTCCGGACCACCTGCAAGAAAATTACGAACTCTTAATATCACGACTAGAAATGAGATATGGGGATGCTCATCTTCAACAAGTTTACCAGGCTCAAATTAAAAAGTCGGGTTCAGAAAGCTGCCGAAAGTCTTCAAGAGTTTGAGGCTGACATCGCCAGACTAACACGGCTTGCGTATCCTACAGCGCCAGATACCTTCTTGGAGCAATTGGCTATTCAAACCTTTGTAGACGGCCTTCGAGACAGCGAAACACAGCAGACTCTCCGGTTAGCTCGACCGAAGACGTTGGATGACGCATTAACCCATGCTTTGGAGTTCGAGGCGGCGAAACAAGCGTCGCACCGAGGCAGCCATAAGCTCCGCTGTGCTGCAGAAGTATCCTCGCACACAGAAGAAAGCATTGAAGACATAGTGCGACGGGTACTTCGGGAACGAGAAGCTCGAGGAAGAGAACTGACGTGCTGGAACTGCGGAGAAGTGGGCCACGTACGACGCCGTTGTACTAAACCTAAGAAGAGGACTAGAAGAGCCCTCGAAAATTTGGAACGAGGCGAGCGAAAGAAACAAAAGTAATCACCTCTAGTCAAACTCCGGAGGTTACAATCCAAATGGCATCGCCTAGAGAGCAATTGCATAGCATTTATCTCGATGGCAAGATCAATGGGAGAAGCGTCCAGTTACTGGTTGACACGGGAGCGACGAAGACCATCATTCGTCCTGACATCTTATTGGAAAACGAGAAGACATCACCAGTAACAGTACGACTTCGAACAGCGACGGGCGACGAAATACCTACTCACGGACAAGTCAAAGTAACCATTGGTTTGGGAAATGGAGTACTCGACCATCAAGTACTGGTAGCCGACATCACGGAAGAAGTTATCCTGGGAATGGACGTGATAAAGAAGTATGGGTTCCATTTGGATATGAAGAACGATGTCCTGAAGATGGACAATGAAGAAATTCCTTTTCATTCGTCAGAGAAGGCAGCCGTGCGAGTCTTATTGAGTGAAGACGTGACTCTGCCTGCAAGGACTGAAAGTGTGGTGATGGCACGCCTGGATGGAAGTCTCCGGGAAGGCTACATACGCGCGATTGAACCAATGGAGGGCGGCTTAGTTGAAAAGGGACTACTCGTTGGCAGAACTTTGGTACTAGTAAAGAAGACGATGCCAGTAAGGATCTTAAACATCAACTCAGATCCTGTAACGCCAAAAAGAAGACCGTGGTAGGCCAATGCACGCCAGTATCACAAATTGTGAGATGCGTGAAGTCGAACGAAGATACGTCGCTGAAGAAGTGTCCACAACATCTATTGGACATTCTTACCACCAAATGCGAAAACCTCAGCCAAGACCAGCTGGCTAAAGTTAAAGTGTTGATCCAAGAGTACCAAGATGTGTTCGCGCTGGAGAGTGGCTCCAAAGGAAGAACTAACGTGGTGAAACATAAAATTAATACCGGAGACGCTCGGCCGATACGACAACATCCACGCAGACTTCCTTTGGCGAAAAGAGAAGAAGCCGAACAAATAATTACGGATATGGAGAGAGAAGGCGTGATTGAACCTTCAAGTAGTCCATGGGCATCCCCAGTGGTACTCGTGAAGAAGAAGGATGGATCAACGAGGTTTTGCGTAGACTACAGGCAGCTAAACGACGTGACCAAAAAGGACAGCTACCCTTTACCCAGAATTGACGATACGCTAGACACCCTGTCAGGATCCCAGTGGTTTTCTACGTTAGATTTAAAGTGGATACTGGCAGGTCGAATTAGAACCCAAGGATCGTGATAAAACAGCTTTTACGATCGGAACTGGTTTGTGGCAGTTCACCGTAATGCCCTTCGGCCTGTGTAACGCTCCTGCAACGTTCGAGCGTTTGATGGAGACCATCTTGCGCGGATTGTCTTGGAAGACGTGCTTGGTTTACTTGGACGACGTGATCGTTGTTGGAAGGTCGTTTGAAGAGCACTTGAACAACTTGAAGGAAGTGTTCCAGCGATTACGTGGGGCTAACCTCAAACTGAGCCCAAAGAAGTGCCACGTATTTAAGAAGGAAGTCCAATACCTTGGCCACGTCGTATCTAGAGATGGAGTAGGGGCTGACCCAGACAAAATCCGAGCAGTGCAAGCATGGCCAAGACCGATCGACAAACATCAGGTCCGAAGTTTCCTTGGGTTGTGCACTTATTATAGAAGATTTGTCCCCGGATTTGCCAATATTGCCAAACCATTGACAAAACTAACCGAAGAAAAAGCAGAATTTAGATGGGATGAAGACTGCGAAAATTCTTTTAATCAACTAAAACAGGCCCTAGTCACTTCGCCAATTTTGAGTTATCCACGAGAAGATGGAAAGTTTGTTTTGGATACCGACGCAAGCAATATGGCCATAGGCGCGGTCCTTTCGCAGGTTCAAGATGGACAAGAAAAGGTGATCGCGTACTTTAGCAAGGTTTTGTCTAGGCCAGAAAGGAATTATTGCGTGACTAGGAGGGAGCTGTTAGCAGTCGTTAAGTCCATCGAACATTTCTACAAGTATTTGTATGGACGAAGATTTTACTGAGAACAGACCACGCCGCTTTAAAATGGCTACTGCAGTTCCGTAACCCAGAAGGACAAGTAGCAAGATGGATCGAGAGACTGCAAGAGTATGACTACGACACAGAACACCGTGCCGGAAGCAGTCATCGGAACGCTGATGCCTTATCCAGAAGACCATGTCCGGCGGACTGCAGCCATTGTTCGCGACTGGAAGAAAAGTCGACTGCCTCCGGAGAACTGCTATGGTTGATGATGAGTGGGAACCTGAGCAGTTACGTCGCGAACAAGAAGACGATCCTGAAATAAGACTACTCCTCGACTGGAAAGAAAGCGGCCGACGACCAACCTGGGAAGAAGTGAGTGCTTTGGGCAAAAATATCAAAGCGTACTGGGCGCAGAGGGACTCCTTGATAGTAGAAGACGGTCTTCTTAAGCGATCCCTAGAAAGTGCCGAGGGCACGGGAAGCAAACTACAGCTGGTAGTGCCGAAAAGCAGGGTGACCGAAGTGTTGAAGCATCTCCACGATGGGACATCAGGAGGACACTTTGGCATTAAGAAGACGTTGGGTAAAGTGCGAGAACGATTCTACTGGATGAACTGCAAAGAGGACGTCATGAAATGGTGCCGTAAATGCATAGTCTGCGCTTCAGGAAATGGTCCAGCGAGAAAGCGCAAAGCACCCATGAAACAATACAACGTAGGAAGCCCTTTGGAAAGAGTAGCGATTGACATCGCAGGGCCGTTCCCAGAATCCGATTCGGGAAATAAATACATCTTGGTGGCGATGGATTATTTCACGAAATGGACGGAGGCTTACGCCATACCCAATCAGGAAGCAGCTACAGTCGCAGACGTATTAGTAAAGGAGTTTTTCTGCCGGTTTGGAGTTCCGTTGGAATTACACTCCGATCAAGGCCGCAATTTTGAGTCTGGGCTGTTTCAAGAAGTTTGCCGACTGTTAGGAATTAAAAAGACTAGGACAACGCCTCTCCATCCTCAGTCTGATGGCATGGTTGAACGGATGAATCGAATAATGGGCAAGTACTTAGCCAAGGTAGTGTCCGAACATCAAAGAGACTGGGATCAGTACTTGCACCTCTTCTTAATGGCGTACCGATCATCCGTTCACGAAAGCACAGGCCAAACACCATCCTGTGTCATGCTCGGTCGTGAGATAAGATTACCATGCGATCTTCAATTTGGACGAAGACCGGAAGAAGAAGTCGCTGGAGAAGATTACGTCAGCAAGCTGGCAAAGAGGCTAGACGAAGTACATGAAGAGGGTCGTAGAAGCACACAAATTGCCAGCGACAGGATGAAAACAAGATATGACGTCAAGGCGCAAAATGGTGGGTTTCAACCTGGCGATATGGTTTGGTTGTATAACCCTCAAAGGAGACGTGGTTTGTCGCCGAAGCTGCAAAGGCAATGGGAGGCCGCCTATGAATTCGTGCAGCGTATTAACGACGTTATATACCGCATCCGAAAACCGCCCAGAGGCAAGCCAAAAGTGGTCCACGTCGATCGTCTAGCCCCGTTTGCTGGCGATAACCACAATCCGCAAGTTCAGGTCCGAACCAGAGTAATAAGTAGCAGAACCAGGAATCCAATCGAAGAAATGGGGTTCGAAAAGTTTATGAACTTATACGGAGGTTCTGGAAAAGCTAGGTTCGGAGTTACCACCGAGGAACAACAAGACCTGTTCCAGACACAAAAGATTACGCCATCGCACATTGCGTGAGCGAGGAGCTTGACATGTCCAAAGGGGTTGCAGTCGTGTTTAAAAAGAAGTTTGGACAGCTAGATGAATTACGAAGACAGCAACCGGCAGTCGGAAAGGTTTTAGGACTACGTGGTGACGGACGCTTCGTTTTCTATCTGGTCACCAAGAAATACTCACGTGTCAAGCCGTTATACAAAGATCTGTGGCGAACATTATGGAATCTCAAGAGACAAATGGAGTTCCATCATGTTAAGAAATTGGCAGTACCCAAGCTTGGTTGTGGCTTAGACCAACTGAATTGGAGGACAGTTCGAAACATGTTGGAGGTCGTCTTCCGAGGAACAGGCATTCAAGTGTTGGTCTGTAGTTACCAACCGAGGAGAGTATTGGGTCAGGAAAAGTCCATTGACTGTTACTTTTATGGTCAAGGAAGTTGCCGAAATGGAGGAAGCTGCCGCTATCGCCACGATCCCTTTTACCGGTGTCGCATCCAGTCTCCTGTTCTGGGACAGAACAGTCCTAAGAAGGGGGCAGTGAAACGTCCGAGAAATTACTTGCAAATGCAAGAGCCTTCTAGAACTGTTAGCTAGTTTCTAGAAAATATAGCGAAAAGTGAGGAACGATCGAGAAGAATTCGCTGATGTCTATAAAAGCCGAAGATGGAAATCGTAGGTCAGTTATTGCTGGAATGTGAATGCATGCAGTATTAAATAAATAAGTGAAGATAAATAAATCGTTAACACGTGTTTGTCTACATAAATAAATCGAGAATAATCGTGTATGTGATAATTAGTGTAAACAAGAGTGATATCCGAGGACGTTATCTTATCTCGTGTTAGTTATCTTAAGTGTTATACAACGGTCATACATAAATTAGTGTAAGTGTTTTTATTATTAGATTTAATTAAGTTCGGTTAATTTAAAAGTATACATATTTCTATAATAAGTAAACGTAGTTTTAATCGTTTTAAATAAATTAGTTTTTTTTTTAAGTAATAAATTCGTTACAATATGTATGTTCAAAAATCAAATCACACGAAGAACGACAACGACTTGTCTTCAGATTACGTTTCGATAGTGGTGAAATCAACCAATATCCCCATTAGTACGTGCTCCTAATTATCGTTTCCAGCAAAAGGTAATTAATTGACATATACCATTCCAAAGTGGGAAATCTGTATATTTCAAATTGCTATCACAATTAGGAAAAAATCAAATTAAGTCACAAAAATAGAAATCAATTGTTACCCCAGAAAGACCTTTAGATATGAAGCAAAACTAATACACCAGTTAACGTGGATGAATGCAAATATTTAAAACAGACGTCTGACTTGGCGTGTACGTTAGATCAGATGTACAAACCGTCTTAAAGTCACCGGAAAATTTTTTTTTCTTGAATAATTTCATCTGTCAAAAAAAGCAATAAAATGACAGCCAACACTCTGAATGTAGCAATAGTGGACGTTCCGGCACAAAAATTATACAGTACGCAATCTATACCAGAACATTTTTAACATAACAATAGATGCTACAAATTAAAAATAAATTAAATCAAAATACGGTCGACTAAAAAAAAGCTTTTTTGGTACGCATTATCGGTTCTTTTATGGAAACAACTACATCTTTCTAAGAATATGCAAAAGTGTCATCTTTCATCGACTATTTCCGCAATTTGGAATTCCTTTGCATCAATTTAATTCGCCGTCTTTCTTTACTTCAAAAATCTTTTTCATTAATTGTTGTTTTTCATAATGAAATACGATATATTCTATTACCTTTGTTTTACAGGTCTTTATGAACCTTTCTTAACTAGCTGTTTTTTTTGTTTTTCTGTCTCTTCCTCAAAGCTTCCGCGCAAAATAGTATCAGATAATGCTGAAGATGTCGGACTTTTTGATGTGAAAAGTGGAATCATTAATGTAATTGATTCAGGTAGCCCATGTATTTGTGGTTTGTTAACATCCATTTCAAAATTTGCATCGCGAGCAATACTATTTCCAGGTTCGTTAGGTATCTTCTTCTTTCGTTTTAACACAGAATTCTATGTGTAGAATCTCTATTCTTAAAAAAATGTCGAAAACTCACGCACGTCTTCGTCACACTCTTTTAGAGGCAACCGACCATCAACTGGCTTACGTCGCACGAACTGATAGGACCGATACAACATTTTGTAAAGCCTGATTTCAAGTTTTGACCTGCAGTCAGACTTAATTTATCATAAATACATATAAAAAACGCACGAAAATCTTGCTTTTGGACGCTAGTTGCACTAGTTTGCCTCTGTTTATAATCAGTTATTATTTGTCTATTGTAGTATTTCTTCTGTGAGCGGAAGAAAGCCAGGTTGCAGTTGGATAAAATGAGTGCTATTTGGAGGCAAACATAAAAATAAAATGTCGTGTTCACGACACAGCTTTCATACATGATTGCTTATGTTTGAAGACAAGTTGTCTCCGAAAATTACTTTTCTTCGATGTTATTTAAATGCCCGTAGAAAATGCCGTTTAAACCAGGCTTTATAAGTCGCTTCATCAAACCATCTAATATTTATTTCAGGAAATCTTACATTTTTCTCAACTTCTACGCTATATAACGGGCTAAAAATTCCCCTCCTGCACACCCACAAAATATTATACAACTGGATGACTTTGAAGTGATCAATATGCGTTCTACATACTCTGCGCCAAGCTTATCAGATATGTTCGTCTCGTCATAATTTCACATCTGACTGAGAGGCACAACTTTTATTACGTCTTTCATATTTTTTATATTATCTTCCAAAATTCCTTTACTAATATTTTTATGTTTAATACAAAGCAAGTCAAGATTGTACGTCTTTGCAGAAAAAATCTTGTCCATTCAGTGCCTGGTACGTTGTTCTTAAATATTTGTATTGACCTTCCTATTCTATCTAAATAGGCCTGTACAATGTAGCCAAAATCAATAGGACTCACCGGAAAACCATATTCACTCATGTCTACTGTGCAGTTTACGTACGATCGTTCTTTACTTTTCTCAAACATCGGACGTTTTCGCACATGATATTCTTCAGCTTGTCTTCGACTGACTGCATCATTTTAAATAGCTTCCATAGACAACTGCAGTCTCTCCGGTGTGAAATCGCAGTATTGTCTGGCAGCACAATGCCGTTTGTATGTTCGTGGCATTTTACCAAACAAAATACCATAATTTGTTAAGTAAGTAGGCACCTTTTTGACAACATAAGCAAAAAAAATTAGAAAAGCAAGACTTACCTACATATGATTTAGAAAAATACTCACTGTTGTTTACCTGTTTGGTGTACTGATGGCATTGGATTTTTTTGGTACAATTTTCAGATGGAATTTTTTTTCTACTTTCGGATAGGTAAAACACCTCTAAGCAATGGCAACTGACTGTTACCTAAACAAAAAAATACATTGTAATGCCATCGATCAGAAACGGTAGAAATTAGAATGTCAACCACCAAAGACCACATACAACGAGCCCATAATTTTTTTACAGATTGCGATGCAAAGTATTACCTATGGTGCCATTTCTACCCGCTTTACGGTATTTCATGGTATACACACTCCACCACTCCCGGTAGCGCTTCCAACGTGCTGTTGTTAGAAAGAACAGCCTTAAGGCAGTGTAACATTCCAGAATTTTCATAGTATTCTGGACCGTTGTATGCGATGTAGAATAGTACATCAGAATGTTCTACGCACCTATAAGAGAAATAGAATAAGAGTAAATAAAAGTACATATTTAGTAAGTTTGCAAGATACACACGCGCGGTAAAAAATCAATGTGAGCAATGATATAAATTAGTACTATATAAATTAATTTAGTAAAATATTATGTTAATAATTAGTTATTTATAATTTTCTTAAGTAGCTGTGTTGTTTTAGATTAGTACAATATGTTATATAAATAACGCGTGTAAACTCAAATAAATTAAATTTTAGTTTGTAACAGTATTTTATAAAATAACTTTGAGCTTTACAATTTATAAAAGTCCAACTCTCTTTATTTTTTATGTATGGAAAAGGTGTTGATTTTGTGAGAAACGCGGTTAAATTATTCTAGTCAATTATGCTAGCCTTTGTTTAATAGAGAACAAAACTGGTCAAAGTCATACAAACTCAAACTGTTACGTAGTAGTTCACATAGTACAGAATACTCTATTAATATCGATTTCATGTCTCTATACGAATTCGTATGTCCACGAAAAAAGTCTATAAATTGAGATAATTTGCTGGATATCTCTTCAAACATAATATGCAATTGTACACCGCAGTAATTTTTATGCGACCAAAAAAATTACTTTTTAGCAAATATTATTGTATATATCAAAAATTCAGTAGATAAAGAAATTGGCATTTCTTATGTAGAACATTTTGTAATAAAATCTGCATTAATGTTATTTTTATTTAAAAATACATGTTATGTATGTAATGCGCGCAAAATTTAAATTTATAAAATTTTGTTGCACATATAATGTCTCTCTATGGCAGTGTTTATTTATCTTTTGTAACATATTGAAACATTACCAAATGGGGATACTTCTGGTCAAAGATAAAACAAAGACATAAACATCAAAGTCAGTGTTTTTACGCATGTGCTATAGAGATCGTTAAAAGTGATTATCTTATTGCAATCTACAGTCACAGTGTTATATAATTTTTGAAGTGAAACTTCTTTATCGGCGTTGGAAAAAAATTTACCGTCACATTTTTTTCGTTATGCGCCATCTTTTTTTTATAAAATTCTAAAATATTTTTAAATAAATACAAATTGTACAAGGTGTTCAAAGGTAGTCAAATAAATAAAAAGTTCGCCCGCGGGTGGGCTCAAACCACCAACCTTTCGGTTAACAGCCGAACGCGCTAGTCGATTGCGCCACGGAGGCACATACTATAGGTCACAAAACGGATGGTTATAAGGTACACGATCAAAACGTTGCTATAAGATACGATCAATTGTTGTTTTGTAATTAATGGCTTATGGTAACTGAAATATGAAATTGAATCTACAAAAATTAGTTAATTGATTTACAAAAATTTGTATTCATGTTTATGATAATAAAATCCTTTTGTTTAAAATTTATTTAACTTTATTTAACCAATTTCTGAAAAGTTGCATGTAGATCATTTTGCGAAAAATAAGGCCATAAAGAAGTTTCACTTCTTACGTGTGTACACTAGTACACGCCCTCATATTTTTTTATTTAGTATGTAAGTTGTTTTATTAAATTAAATTAAATGTAAGTTATTAGTGTTCCATGTATTGTGTTTTAGTTTTATCAAAATAGTTACATTTATATTACGCAACAATTGGTGTCAGGTGCGCAACAATATCTTAACTGTTTGGTTCGTGCTTCACGAGAGTTCGTTTATAAACAAATAATTTATTTCAGTTCATTTAAGTTCGCAAACAGTAAACACGGACACAAAACTATTTAAATTCCTAGAATCAATAAAAAATAGTCAAGTATGAATAAATAAAAGTATGGCAAAATTATTAAGAAAAAAAAAGGTCTAGAACAATAAAAAAAATTCGAACTAGCATCAAGAATCAAATAAAAACCATCGAAGAACTAATACTGGCTATAGCAGCATGGTAAAGGAAGCGTCGCTAGCGAAGAACGACCAATGGATCATTGGGAAGAAACCATTCACAAGTTTAATATTATACCTTCAAATTTGTATAAAAAAACTCCTTGGTCAACATACTACAAGCAGATAGAAACCGTAACTACAAGTAATGGTTGAAGCAACAAATGGAAAGCAACGTCTGTGACAGTGAATTTACGCAAAGAAATGCTTGAAATTTTGCAGACTGTTACTGACCACATCCGAAAAAATTACGAACTGTTAATTTCACGTCTAGAAATAAAATATGAAAATGTTCATCTGTAATAAATATATCCAATCCATGCCTTAGAATTTAAAGCAGCAAAAGAGGAATCGAACCAAGGCAATCATCAACCCCGCTGTGCTGCATAAGTGTCCACATAGACAAGAAAGCTTAGAGAAAATCGTGCAACAAATGTTTTGCAAACAACTAGCTCGTGAAAGAGAAATTCGTGCGAAAACTGTAATAAAGTGGGCCACGTACAATGAACTGTACTAAGCTCAAACGAAGACAAAAAGGACATCCGTGAAACTAAAACAAGTCGGCATATGAGCAAAACGAAACGCTTCATTTACCCTGATAAAGATCAATAGACGAATTACTCAGTTACTGGTTAACATATGAGCGAAACAATCATTTGCCCTGGCATGCTACTAGACGATGAAATAACATTACCAGTATAGACAGTATAGATTCCGACCGTGAAAACTTTCGCAAAGTAAAAGTAACCATTGGTTTGATAAATAGAATACTCGGCCATCAGTACTAATAACCGACATAACGGAAGAAGTTATCCTAGAAACCCCATTAAAAATTTCAATTTCAAAAAAAATTTCCATGACTATTCATCACAAGAGATGTACAAAAACCGTTCATTATGGAACCAACCTTGTAACGTGTACCTTCGACAACAAGAGACAATACCACGCGGTTCAAAAAAAAACTACTAAGAGTAATAAAACTGACAAACCATTCTACGTTTCCTCAACGTGGTACAAAGCAACACATCCAAAGAACGAAAGTTCACAAATTACTAATTGACTACAAAAACTTGCTTACTTAGAATGTCGACCAGCGACTGTTTGGTTTTGGCGAGTGCAAAGTACTTAGTGCACAACACTTTTCGACAAGTAACTAGTACTACACAGCAAAGTCTTGCGCAAGCCCTGTGTTGATTTATGGACTGTAGTTTTTACTTTTGAAATACATAGTAAATGTTAACAATATAAATAAAGAACTAAACACGACATTCCCCTCGTCATAGTGATTACATGAGACTGATTGATAAACAGGGATGCAGGTTCAAATCCCTGCTGCTTGCAGTGGCGCAAAAATAAGATTCTAATAAAATAAACCTTACAAAAAACGAAGACTATAAGCGAAGACTCGTTCTAAACAAGTGATACTAGAGAAACTTTCTATGAGAAAATCATTTAGACGATGCAAAATTAAAATACTTTGTTGGAAACAGGGTCATCCAAAGACAGCTTTTCCATCCAGAGTTGTTAGAACATTATTTTCGCAAAAAACGTACAAGGCAAAAACATTCCTAGAAGGTAAAAAAATCTGAGATATTTCAGAAAGCATTGACGGCTTTGTTACCTTGCCTATCGAAAGCTTCGAAATAGAAAACATATTTTTGTCGTTTTAGAAAGACCAAACTAATCCCAGAGTACTAGTGTGTGCATGATCACCGATTTCAAGAACATTGGAAATAATTTCCGTATCTGAAAAGCCTGAAAGGACACAATAGTCGTTGCAGATTAATTTAAAACACCCTGAACTAAGTGTAGTTGAGAGGTCAGAACATATTTTGCGAGCTTAATTTAAATAGTTGGCGCCTGTCAACAGGTTATCAACATAAAAATCATTTTTGATGATTTGTGAGACTTTAGGCATAAAGGTCTCACATTCTACAATGAGCTGGTAAAGAAACAAATAGCAAGAAATGAATCAAAGGCCGTTCCATAAGTGTCGGTGTTTAGATCAAACGATAGAATAGGTTTCGTGAGTCCGATCTCTACAAAATACGCTAAAAGGATCTTTGGCTAGGGTTGATCAGAACTTGCCTATACATCTTCTCAATATCTGCGGATATGGCGTAATAATGTTTGCGAAAACGAGCCAAAATAGAAAACAGATCTTGCTGCACGGTAAGGCCGACTATTGGAATGCTATTGAACAAATGCCCTGTCGTGGTTGCTGATGAACCGTTAAAAACGACACGTAACTTGGTAGTAACGCTTTCTTTCTTGAGTACACCGTGGTGAGAAAGATAAACTGATATTTCATTGAAAGTGGAGTTGACAATTGACATGTATCCCAGCTCTTGATATTCTTCCATAAAATCAGAATATAGTTTATACAGCTCTGGATTGGCTAAAAACGTCGTTCTGGAGATAACAATCTACCTTGAGCAAAATCAAACGAGTTGCCTAACAACTCTATAGGCTGCGTGGATGGAATTGAAACAACGAATCTGCCGTCATTGTCTCTTCGAACATCTTGAACAAAGTGAGCTTCACAGGCATTTTCATCCTGCGATAACACCGTTACACACCAATACGAATTAGTAGCAATAATTGAGTTTATTGGTCCAGCTAAGACCCAACCAAAACGAGTATTTTGAACAATAAGGAGATTAGAACTTAATTGTATTTGACAAATACACAAGAAGATTTGAGAACCCATCAAAAGATCAATGTCACCTGGAGTCTCGTACGAAATATCAGATAATATGATTTCATCTGGTATCTTGAAACTATTTGGATTCACGTAGAAGTTTGGAGTTGTTCCAGTGATTTCGTCAAGAACGAGGCACGAAAGATCCAATTTGAAGTGAGAATGATGTGCCCGAAGAGTCGCATCACACTTGAAACAAATGTGGGAAGCCAATTTGCTTAACCCCGAAACGATAATATTTGCATCAGATGTGCACAGCCTTAATTTATTGCATAGGCTTAAACAAATAAAGTTCTATTGAGAACATGAATCAAGTAACATTCGAATACAATAGGGGTTTCGTTCAGAGTCGAGAATCTGAGCAGAAGCCGTAGGTAAAAGAACTTAAATTGCGTTTGAAGTAAACGCCGAAACTATTTGAGCTGGTTCAACAGAGGCATCTGCGTTCGAAAAATGGTCTGACTGGACCAAAGGCATGACCGCAAGAACACATCCAATGTGAAGTAGCAAATTGTGCTTAGACTTGCACGTGCGCGGCAACTATCCCAATCAACAAGGAAACGTTTTTTTCATGTTTTAAAAACGTTACAACGTTTTAAAATAGTCGAAATAAAAAATGTTTTTCCAAAAAATATTTATGTTGCGTTTTAAAAATATTTCATTTAAACATTGATATTGAAATATTTTAAAAATGTTTTCTAAAACATTTTTTAGTAACATAAAAAACGTTTTTACTTTATTAGAAATCATACTTTTGCTTGCTTTCACCTATACACTTGTTTCTTTTATATATTGTAACAAAAACACAATTATATGAAATTTTGTTACATATTATTAATAGATACATTTTAAACCTTTTCGTTTTTCTAAAAACTTTCTTACAAATTTGAATTAAGTACTTAATAATCGCGTTTGCGCAAAGTATCGGCACCTGCGTGAAAAGATGGCGATTTTATATATTATAATATTTATAATTGCGTTATATTTTAAGCTTCAAAGAATCAACAATTTCCATGGTATTACTCGCTATACTGTGTAATGTATCGTTAGTGTATCAGTTTAATCGTTTTCTAATTTAAGTTCTAGTGAAACTCAAATAGATACTTTTAGTTTATATCAGCATTTATTATGGTACGTTTTTCTTTGTTTTTTTGTTGCAAGAAATTTTGCTGAAATATAATGTTATTTGTTACAGCAGTGGTACACTAAAACGTTCATTCTATGTACTTTATGATTTCCATTCTTTGTGATGTTTTAAGGTTATCAAATTGATACGATGTTAGCCAAATGGGAGATTTGTACGTGCTCAATAACCAATTAATCTTGGTATGTAATTTTTTCAGTATTTTTTTGTGTGTACAAAGTTTCAAAATCTTGGATTGTTAGTTCTGGTTTTCGTTTTTACACAAAGAGGTAGTGAAAAGTTTTCTTATTTTATAGATAATATCCTTTGGTGTGGAGGAACGGCAACAATAAAAACAACCTTTATTGTTCAGGCCTTAACAGTTAAAGGTTGTTTCTATTGTTGTCGTTTTTCCACTCTGAAGGATCCTATTCATTAAATAGAAAAAATTTTAATTAATTGGAAACTTTTGAGACGATTATTATAATTATTTCAATTAATATATTGTAATTACATGAATAATGTTTGTTTTACTTTTATGTTAATGTGTTAATTTTTGTTATAGGCATCAAATGCGTTTACAGCCACATGAAACTGACTACACGAAGATTGTATTATTTATCTTCTGTAAGCATTTTAGAGCTGGTTCTATAATAATGGTATAAATGTTAGTTAAGTTATACTTAATTTGATTGTAAAATGCTGTCGTTATTGGCTAGTATAAATAAAACTAACAGCCAAATATGTCAGTATTTTAAAATTAAAGCAAGTATAACTAAACTTACATTTATACCATGATTGTAGAACTGCTCTTAAGTATATTGCAATATTTAAAAAAAAACGTTGATTATACATTTTTTATACATTAATGTAACATTTGTAAAATATTATAAATATATATAAATAATATTATAAATAATGTTTTTTAAACATTTTTAGAATGTTTTTCTAACATTGACTTTGCAACGTAATTCTAGCCATTAAGACGTTTTTGCAATGTTTTTAAAAATGTAAATATATCTTTTGTAAAACGTTGAAAAAAACATTTCAAAAATGTTTCCTTGTAGATTGGGATGCTGCGAGAAACACTGAGACACGAAATGACCTTTATACAAACATTTCAGACAAAGTGTTAACTCTTTCGATTTATAGTTAATCTTTAATTCGGAGAAAGCTTTCGCATTTGGTTATTGAATGAGAAGCTTTGGAAAGTACGCATGCAAATATATTCGCAACAAACGATTTGGAGTACGATTTTGGTTTCTCAGACGAAGGTTTGAACCTTTGCAACTATGACTTGGCCTGATTGGGTTCTAAACAACCTGGTAATAAGTTGGCAGTATTTGTGAGAAATGTTTTGAATTTCTCCAGCAAAGCTAAATCAGAACCTGACCTGTTTCAAAGTTTTCCATTAGCAAAAAATAGTGGGATCAAGTTTGTTTGAAACAATATAAACGATGAGAGCTTCGAATAACTGTTCATCTGCGTAAAGCGATCTGAGAGCTGTCACGTGTTTAAATAAGGAATTAGAAATTTTCCTTAACTTGAGCGCGGATTCTTTACTTAATGAATCCATGTCTAAGATAGACTTGAAATCATTGTGTATTAGCAAACGGGGTTGATTGTACCTAGTGCAAACTAGTAGCAAAGTATGCTTAGCATACGTCAAACTCTTTCAAGTTTTATAAAGCACTGTAATCAATCCAACGAATTACATATTCTTGGATACCTCCTCTCAGAAAAAGCAACACACTCTTTATATATATATTGAAGACCAATCACTATCAACAGTTTCTTTTAAACAAGTATGCACCTCTCAAAAACCTAGCCAAAAAAATTGCCAATTGAGTGAAGAAAAAAATCTTAATCTTAATATAATGGTTGTTACAACTTTTTTATTCGATTACATAGATTCAAAATAACAGTTCAAGCTTCAAAAAGACACGTTAATATAATGCAAAAAAGTAAAGCAATAATCAGGACAGATAAAAATTCAAGCGAAAAGTAAACAACGAAGCCTAATAGTGTAGTTCAGTATAGTGCTTAAAATCAATATGCTTGGAACGTTTGTGAAACTCGGGATCCTTTACTAGTTTAATAGCACTCGCGTTATCAACAAACAATACAGGCACATATTTTTTTTCACTAATCTCGAATAACAATCGTTTTAACCACACTAATTCCTTCGCACCTTTACTAGCAGCGACGAATTCTGCTTCGGTAGTGGATAATGCGACTAACTTTTATAACTGAGAAGTCCATGTCACGCTCTACCGCCAATTAATGACACAAATCCATTTGTTGACCGTCTAGTTTTGATGTCTCCAGCAAAATCGGCATCTGAGTACGCACATAATGGACCTCCTAACGAACTGTAGTTTAATGCAAGTTCTGGAGTACCACGAATGTACCTGAAAATACGCTTACCACAGATCCAATCGAAAGATGTGGGCGCAACCATTGATCGAACAACTTTCGAAACTGCGTAGGCAATATCGGGGCGAGTAGCATAAGCCAAGTACATAAGTGATCCTACTGCGGACTGAAACGGAACGGAACTATCGAGAGTACCGTTGGATGTACTGTCTGGTTGTGCATTAACAGAAGGTGTCTTTGTTGGTTTGGATTCGTCTATGTCAAAACGTTGTAATAATTTCTTAATGTAAGTTTTCTGTGAAACAAACAGTCCGAATTCTCGTTGCTTAATTTGCATACCTAAAAATGAATCCAAAGAACCTACTGTTATCTTAAATTCTACTTTGAGTAATTTCATATACGAGTTGACCGCATCTTGTGTTGAACCTGCAATGAGACCATCGTCGACGTAAATTGCTACCAATAATTTCTCTGTTTGATTCTGCCGAATATAAATGCAGGGAGCAGCTGTCGAACGAACAAAACCATTTCTTTCCATAAAAGAGTGAAATTTGTTGTTCCAACACCGAGGAGATTCTCCCAGACCGTATAAAGATTTATTTAAACGACAAACGCGACCTGATCCATCATCGAAACCTTCCGGTTGTGTCATGTAAGTCTCTGCATCTATGTTTCCATAGAAGAACACTGTTTTTACGTCAAATTGGCTAAGCACTAATTTTTATTTGGCTGCGACTGCGATTAAGGTACGAATCACATCGTAACGAGCAACCGGACTAAAAGTCTCATCATAGTCGACTCCTGCACGTTGAAATATCCCACGAATAACCAAACGAGCACGATAGCGATCTATCGAACCATCAGATTTGTATTTCACACGAAGCACCCAACGGTTATCTATAAAACGCTTGTCTTCCGTTAAAGATACCAAATCCCAAGTTTCATTTTCTTCGAAAGCGTTCATTTCTTCATTCATAGCACACAACCATTTGTCTGAATCGTGACTTTTCATAGCATCACTGAAATTGGTCGGAGCAAGTTCTCCATGAACAGCTTTTGTTAAACATGCTATTGCACTATTCGCTTGGGAACGATGGGCTTGATAGCCTACTTCATACTCTTCAAATTTAGCTGTCGGATTAATTGTGCGAACCGGAAGTTTTTATCTGATTCCGGATTACTACTCGAGGGTAACTGATTTGTTGACTCATGTTCTTTCTTTATTTCTTCATCGATGTGTCCGCATTCAAATTCAATCAAATCGTTCGTTGTGCATAATTTTTCCGGTCAAAAATCTATGTTGCGCGATTTAATTATGCGATGTTCAGACGGTACCCATATTTTGTAACCATCCTTGTCGTTGACATAACCAACGAAGTGCTCAAAAACTGCTTTATTATGGAATTTTGATCGAAACTTCTTTGGTATGTTTACGTAACATTCTGAACCAAAAATGCGCAAATAATCTAAACTGTTAAATATTCTACCGTTCCATAAATCGAACGGAGTTTTACCTTGAACAGTTGAGTTTCCGGTGCGGTTAATTAAAAACGTAGCAGTGTTACATGCATGAGCCCAAAACGATTTTGATAATTTACTGATCAAAAGCATTGAACGCGCTAGTTCAACTACGTGTCGGTTTGATTGTTCCGCGACGCCGTTTTGTTCTGGCGTATCCGGACACGTTAAACGAAATTCGACACCGCACAACTCTTTTAACACTTCTTTACAGTCAAATTCACGACCACCGTCGGAACGAAAAACTTTAACTTTGTGACCAGCGGTGTCACATTCATTTAAAAATGTTTTCAAATTTTCAACCATTCTGACTTATGTTTCATAAAGTATATACGGACAAACCGCGAATAATCGTCTTTAAAAACTACGTAATAACGAAAACCATTTATGGAGTCAGTAGACATAGGAGCGTTTACGTCAGCGTTAATTATTTCGCTCTCCTCTTGTGGACGATTTTCACAAGCACGAAACGGTTTTCGGTGTGATTTTCCGAGAATACATCCATCACAGAACGAAGAGATATTGGAACATTTGACGTTTATGCCGAAACGAGAAAGCACATTGCGTACGTGTCTTTTATCTTAATGTCCAAGTCGCTCGTGGCATCCTTGTAGTAATTCTTCAGAATTCTTCTACATTGGAATTTAAATGTCGAACTCGCATATTCATTATGTACATTGTATCGATGAGTTGGCCTGTTGCAACGATTTTACCGTGGCGCGTTCAGCTTCCGGAACACGATACCAAGTTGACCGATAATACTGGTATTCCGATCCAAGTGTTTTAAAAATGCGACGATGCAGCAGCGATAAGGGCAGCTTTGCATTCGAATTAGGTACTTTTGCGTGATTCATCGCAAAGGTCATCGAACAGATTTGATAATCGTAAAGTGTGTTTTGTAACGGAAGTGACATCATCTTTCGTAGTCTCGAAAAAGGAATCGAATAGAGTGTATAAGCGTTGCAGTGAGGATTGCACGAAAACTGAAATTAGGGTATCCCAAATTTCTTTCGCGTCAGTTTTCCTTCGGACATGGATAGCGGGTTCTTCATCTAAAGCTGTACCAACTATACGGGCCGCACGGACATTATCACGTTGCCAATTGTGGTATGCGTTAGACGGTTCTTTGTCTTTTGTAGGTGACGTCAGACACACGCGTGTACCATCAACAATCGAAAATAAGTACTGTTCTTTCAAACAAAGTTCAATCTGCCACTTCCAGGTTTCCCACTGTTCTTCGTTTACTAATTTTCTAATGCTTACCGTACTACGAACACTATTGTCAGTTTGTTGTGCTGTCGCGGCCATTGTTTCTTTGTCACGAATATGTTATTCAATTCTTTCACAACGAATACACTTAATAGCGAGCGCACCTAGGCCAATAACCTGTTTTATTAAATGTGTATACAAAGAAACAATAATTTTGTTTGTACAAAGCTATAACGACGTTTACTAACTAATTAACTAAAAACACTTCTAGCGTCACGCATATTAAAACCCTGACTTGACTTAACTAAGAGTTGCTGGTTTTGCACACTAGATGGCGCTTGCCAATGCATCCGTTTTAGTTTAATTTTATTCAGCACTTAATATAAATTAACAATTGAATCGAAATTATTCATGACTGGTCTTAATAGACAATTGTTACAAAAGTACTCATAAAAATAGTTAATATCAGCAGTCGTTAATTTGTATACTAATTGTAAGTTATAAAATTAAAAGTAAAGATGACGAAGCCAGCATAACCAGGCAAAGAATCCACAGTTTATGGCTGATCAAGAAATGGATTCATTCAGGTCAGCTTAGTTAAATTAAGTATTAACTATGGGAGAGAACTCTCCAAGTTTATGACAAAGCCTACTAAGGCGAATGAAGTTGATGCGATAAAGTACAAGAAACACTTAACTAATCACTTTAAATCAAATATGTTTACATGTTACACTAGATTGCTAATTCGTATCAGCTATAGATAAGAAGTCATATACGTCAGTTTATCGTATTTTCTTGTCTTTTGTCTTGAATTTAATTTGTTAGCTATACAACCTATTAGCATGTACTATTAGTAATGCTATTGTTTCATAGCTGGTTTTATAACAAGTAAACGTGCAGTCCTAGAAAACCAAACTAACATGCAGTATACTACTTTAATAGAATCTCATAAAAGTTGAATAAATTTTATTACAAAATTACTTCCACATATATTATTTGTTTGCTCATATAGGTAAAATAAATGTAAAACATGCATAAAATGTTTAAAAATAAATTTATGTAGCTGAGCTTTGTCTTCTTTGTACAGGATTTAAATGTGTCCATATATATCCTGTTTCTGTGGTTGCGTGTACAGGAGGGTACGGAGTTTTCTTTGCATGATAGTAATCTGATGGAGCATGCATTATGAACTCCATGCATTGTAGTTTCCTGGGTGTGTCTTCTTCGGGACCTAAAACAATTATAATAATAGTATCAAAACAAATACTAACACAAGCAGTGTGATTTAGAGGATAAAATTAAAAGAGACAAATTCACAGTCGTTAACATTTGTAATACGTACTACAATTCTGAAAACAACGCGATAAAAAATTTAGAATGTTAACAAATAATTCAAAAGTGTTTCTATTTCTATAAAAACGCAACAATCAACAACGTGCATATGTTAATTACTCCAGTTGCTCTAGATAAAAGCTTTCCCTTTCAATATGCACCCGAAGAAATTATGTCTTTATTCTCACATATTTAAGTCTTTTTGATAATATTCAGAAATTATTTTCTCTTCTAACAATTTCTATGTGTAATAAAACGCGCAAACACTAACAAAAAGTCAAAAAACCCTTAACAATAGATAAAAATTTTCAAAAAAAAACTTCTGTCAGAATGGAAACTCTGTATACACTGAAGTTATCAGACCAATTCTTATACTACTATTTCCTTATTGAGCAACTAAAAACCAAAAATGTAATAACGACACTATCACTCGAGCTTGTAACACACCTAGCATGTTTCACAATTACAAGTGACTACAGAAAGACTATCACTTTGAGCTGCAAGGAAACAATAACACACCGCTTTTGTCAAGACATGACATTGCATAAGTAAATAACTGATCCAATAACAGCACAAAAACATGTTGATATTAGTTAAGAATCCGATTGTAATGTAAAATATGTTTACAGTGGCGGATTCAGGGGGTAGGGCCCTTCTCCCCTTATATGGATCACACCTAAAAAAATACTTACAAAATTGTTTCTAAATAGCGAAGTAGTTATTTATGTGACGAGTTTTTAAGGTCAAATAAGATAAAATTTGCCAGGCAATCTGTGTATTTTGCTTTGTTTGCAGCAGTACAAAGATAAAATTCATCATCTTCTAAGAAACCACATTTTAAAAACATAATTTGTGAACCTTTTCTTTAAAGAAATATGTAAATATCTGTAAATAGAAGTATTTAAAAGGACTGTACTTACACTAAAACAGACAACAAATAAATATTGACATAAAAGCTAAGTTTTTTTATAGAATGGAATTCTATACCTGTAAAAGTGGAAATGTATTAAAACAAATTAAGGAAATTAATGTAAAAGTGGCATTTTTTATTACTTCGACAAAAAGAACGCTTTGTTTGAATATTTAGTAATCAGTCTGAAATATATTTTTTTTTAAATTATAATTGAGTGTTTGTCTTTAGCGTTTCAAAAAGTTCATTTTAATTTAAATTCGGTCAGCTACCTATTCCAAAACAAAAGTAAGCAAAACGCTGCATAATATGCAAACTAAAATAATACATACTCACACCATTGCTACTTATAACAATTTTCGTAAAAAAGTAGTTGGCGGAACAGAACTTAAAAAACTGACCGCTGAAGTGAAGAAAAACTATAAAAAAGCTACAGAGGTCTTAAGAACTAACCAAGAAAATACGTACCATCAAAAGAGTATGTCAGACATGAAAAATATTCGTGATTTAGTTGAAGGAAAAAAGTCTAGCGAATTGAACAAATTGACTATAACAGAAGAAAGATGTTGAAGAAAATAAGAAAAAACTATTATCTATAATCAAAACAGTAATACTTTGTGGCCGTCAAAATATTGCTCTTCGCGGAAACAGAGACGATGGCTAATTGTTTACTCATAATCAGCATGATAACATTAGTAATAAACAATGGATACATGGCAAAAGTTAAAGTGTGAATCGACTAATTGAGTACTTCTTTAAAGTAACAAAAATTTTTTTTTGACTTGAATGATTAATTGGAACGTCTAGTAAAAACTAAACCGTATCTACTTATAATGAGCCGTATTATTTTGACACTTTCAATATAATCTTTGGAACTCAAGAGTGTTTGGGAGTTTATCCCAGTGGCAGAGGGGACAGTTAATTTGTTATTAGAGAGATTAAAATTAATTGAAATAAGGCTGCCAGCAAAACACAAAGAACCTGTTGTTTTGGTTGCTCTAAAAGCTCAAAAGAAAGAAAAACAGAAAATAATACAAGTGCTGTAAATGTCACGAGTTTGGGCATTTAATTAAGAACGTATAAAGAATCGCGTGATAAGCAACAAAGAGAATCAAACCGTAGTGATGCATTTATGTGCACTTAGGAAATGGATGGATGCAAGTTCTTCCACACATATAACAATGCATAAAAAATGGTTGGATGATTACGAGAAGTTGTAACATCCCAAGATATTCAAGTTGAAATAAGCAAGTCATTTCAACTATGGGTGGATGTACAGTGTGGATTGAAACTTTGGTAAATGTGCCAATGAAAATTAAATCGTATCGAAAATGTATGGTTTTTCCCAGAAATAGCAAGGAATATCTTGTCTATAGGATCCACAATCAAAAAAGCTTATAGATTTAAAGCTAATAAAAATGTCTATAAATTTGTAAGAAATGGAGTAAAGTAAAGCAATTATGCTTTAGTAGCAAAACAAAAGGAATCCTTACAGCTTTGGCATAAGCGCTTATATCATCAAGGTAAGTAGCATGTAAAATTTTTTCTTAAGCAACATATGTAAAGTTGAGGTTAACCATGATTACAATTTTTGTGAAGGGGTGTGCTTGGAAAGCAGAAGCTACGTTCATTTCACCATCGACAGAATAAGACAACTATAGCTGAAGAACCTATTGAAGTAAAGTCGTTGAGTACTTAAAAACGTTTATTAAAGAAAGTATCACCAACGGAATTCAAATTAAATGTTTAATGACGTGAATTTGATAATAAAGAATTAAAATACTTTATATTAACTTCCTTGTTATTTCAGATATTGAAAATGAAAAAGAAAGAATTAAGTGTTTGATGACTAAGAAATTCAGAATTCGAGACCTAGGACCAATAAGAGATTTTTTAGACATTTCAATTAATGTTTGTGATTTAAAGATAGAAATATGTCGGACAAAGTATATTGACCGATTGCTGGAAAAATTTGAGATATGTGTACACCTCATTATACACATACACATTATGCATGCAGTCAGCTATTTAAGTTACTTTAACACATGTTTTAGTGTTAAGTTATACAGCTAGTTCTAAAAACATTACAGGATACACTGACGCTGACTGGGCAAGTGGAGAAGATAGAGAATCTTACTCGGGATATATCTTTAGATTCAATAATTCGACCATATTCTGGAAAAGCAAAACTGCATTGATTTATCGAAAACAGAGGCGAAGCATGTAGCTGTAGCAGAAGACAGGTTATATTTCTGAGGGGGGTTTTAAATAAAATAGCAACTATAAATGAAGCAGTACTATTATACAGTAACAATCAAAATGCTATAAAACTAATGAAAACCTCGTCTTTCACAAAAGAACAGACCACATTGACAGAAAGTTTTATTTTATAAGTGAATGGATTAGCAAAGAAAAGATTTTATTAAAATATATACCCCTCGAGAAAATGCCTTCGGGTTACTTTGTAATAACAACCTAATTTAACTACGTCTTATGTGATAACATTATTTTGTATTTACTTTCAGTTTTGGTGTCAGCAAATTAGTGTGTAGTTCGTAGAACTAAATTACACATAATAATATTGTTTTTGATTAAATTTGGGATGTCATTGTAGTTTTATTTAGTTATTAGCAAAAATTTCCACTACTACATTACTTTATGGTTTGAACATAATAAACTCCGACCATATCCGATAGTTGTAATAAGAGATTAACGACTATTTTTGTGTAGTGCGTAATGCCCATCCACGATCGTAATGCAATTGGGCACCTGGTGGTATTAGCAATAAAAGCACCCATTCAAGCTGCCGAACCTCATCACCTTATTGAAAACGTGATTTTTCGAGGGTCTTCAACGCGGTCTACAAGTAACCGCAATGACTAAAGTTAGAACTTCAGTCTTCTCCAGAATCATGAAAACTGTATAACAACTATTTTTATGGATACATCCACATCGAAAAGTAGTTTTTTAATGGAAAATCACAGCTTTAAAAAATGTTTCAATATACCTTCTAGTCTTTCTGATAAACATTAATGCAAATTTCCATAAAAATCAAACAAAGTTCCTTAATTAAATATAAAATTAAGAACGGTCAAATGATTATATCAAATCCAACTTTAAAGAAATTTAAAAAGGATGTAATTTTTGAAGTGAAACTTCTTTAGCGTCTGTAAGTTGCGTCGTAACGAAAAGGGAGCATCACAATCGCAGCAAACTATTTTTTTAATTTGCATTTCTGACGTTTATATTGACATGAGCTATTCTAACATTTAATGCCGTTGTGACTATCCACGTGTTTATGAAGCATTGCTTTGAAATTTTTTTTTTTTAAATTTTCAATTAATTTAATTAGTGAGTGAAACATTTTACTTTTTCATCAATAAATAAACATAAAAGAAATTAATTAGGAAAGAAGTTTCACTTCTTCTGCGAGCTTATGTAGGTGAATTCACTCGTTTAATTTTTTTTTTGTAATTTTTTTTTATTTTATAATACATACACATTCAAACCCTGGTAAAAGTTAAAACATAACTCTACAGTCATTTTCAATTTCAAACACAATATGATCCCTGACTTTACATGACTCATGTCTTTTTTTATCATGGCGTAAGCGATCATAAGGTGTTATAAATCTTATAAAATGTACGATTTACCGTTTTACTTATTACTTAATGTATTTGTAGCAACTACTAAATTCTTAATAACGCACAAAAAATGATGAGTGCAACCCACAAGTCGATACGATAATGACAGTAAAACTTCAATATATGAAAAGCAACTACATAAAGAACTTACAAAAAAGATAAAGAATTTACAAAAGTTAACCATTGCAAATTATTAGGTACCACCGTTGTTTAGTTCGGTGCTTATATATTGTATGTCATATAATCTTAAATAAACCTAGAATGCTGGTTGCCTGTTACAATTTTATCAGAACTTAGGCGGCAACCATACTGAGTTCAACCCTCCATCCACCAATCGGACAACAACGTAAAACTCCGTGTAATTTAAATAAAACTTAATAAAAAAGCATAAATAATCAAATTTACTTTTAGTACAAAATCTAATTTTGCTCATTATTCGTTAAGAGAGGAAATTATGAGAGAAAATACCACGTATATCATTTAAAAGCAAAATAGATGTTTATTGAACCTTCTTATTGAAGATTTATTTCTGTAGTTTTTGAATTGTTTTAACTTGTTATGTTAAATTGAGACACACATTTAAGCCCAGTAAGTGTGCAAAGTTCCAAAATTAAAAATATTTATACCAGAACATTTACTTTATACAGCATTGAGTTTCTAGATTTGGAATTAACCATTACATTTTCTGTTTGCATTTTCCATTTCCTCATGGGTAAGAACAGTTTTAAACGTGAAATTTCCACATAGAAATCAATGGTTTAAATAAGAGAATCTCCATGACAGTTACACACATTAAATATATCATTCATCAGAGTAATCAAGATGTGTCCCCTTAAAGCAATTCGAAAAGCACTGCAAAAATACTGTTCTTTAAAAACGCGAGTCAAATGCTCTTGTTTAATAAATTAATAATCAACTGCATTATCTGAATAACAGTATGTTAATTTAGAAGGTGAAATGATCAATACAAGTAAAAAAAGTCAAAATAAAGGTTTTATTAAAAGAAAAAAAAAATCAAAATTTTCGGCCCAATGAATCGAAAACTATTTGTTGCATTTAATAGTTTGTTGACATCGTTAAAAAAAACAAAAAAGAATTTTATAATGGTTAATTCACTGCTCTAAGAACTACACATTTCTTCTCAGTAATACAAACACTAAAAATAAAGGCAAAATAAAGTTTTCACATAAGACCTAGTTAAATTAACTTGTTATTGTAAGCACTGCACATTCTTTCCACATTCATTCTCGAAGATAACGTATTTACTGATGTTCAAATGAAGTAATGTTACGTAGGTGAGTCAAAATACTTGAATAAATATATAACACTACAAAAATAAAGAAAAATATGCAAGACAAGGATTTTTAGAGCACAATGATTAAATTTTTTACTCAAAACAATTGTATTGTAAAAATTAATGCAAAATACTTTATTGTTTATGTATAGAAACAAACCTAAGAAGAAAATTGATAACATAAACCAAAATTATGATGTTTTTTCTAAGTAGATGATACATCCAGCCCATTCTATAAAGTAATAACATTACGCAAATTATTATCTGTGATTCCAATAGGCGGCGTGCACTGTAGCAATAAAGTAAAGCAAATAGAGAAACATTCTCGAATATTCAGTATGCTTTATAAGTCAGAAATTATTCCTTTACAACATTTTACATGTGAATAAAAACAATATTATCAGCAAATATCACTAAAACTATAAAAAACGAAAATTACATACATTTTATTCTATTGTTTCGGACGTAATAAATACGGTATTAATACAATTTTATAACAAGAATTAATTATCAATCATAAAGCAAATTGCAAGCTAAAAGCTTTAACATTTACAAAGAAAGAAACCGTAAATACCATTGTTTATATTTTGATTACCATCAATATACACCGTTACCGTTCTCAGACTAACAACCATATTTCTCAATCCAAATAATATTCATTTATTCATTAAAAAAATTATTTTAGGTCAAAATCTTTCAATTAGTAACTTTGCAAAAAGTATTTCGTGTTCTTCTAAAATTAATATTTATCTATTTTTCAGAAGTAATGCTATCAATCCAGTTCTTTTTTTTTTGGAAATTCCTTTATAAAGATTTGTCGCGTTTTACACGTTCTTCAGCTTTATGACATAAATTGATGTAGTCTTCCAATATTTTGCAAAATCAAATGTGCCCTATAAAGAAAAAAATAAACGCTGTAAAAAAGCAAGACATAAAATAACATCATTCAAGTGGAATTGAATTTCTTAATACCTGAATACAATCAAGTTCATTGAAAACATGCTTTCTACAATGACGGAAATATTTGTTGAGCCTGGATAAGATTGCATACTTATTTAACCCAAACACATTTGTGTCGAGCAACATGTAAGATGCTGGTTTCTTTCGCCCTTTCAAAAAAAAACGTCTGTTATATTCTTCTGAGTTAAACTTAATAAACAAACGTCAAACATTTACTATATCCGTTTTTCACCTGTTATTAGTTTGTGTACGTTTCCTGAAATCTAAAAAGTAGTATTAGTAATGGTAGTTCATAAGTTTTGTAAAATATATTATACCTAGTTGTAATCATATTGGCATATAGAAACCAAAACAAAGAAATACATTCAAATGAGTAACAGACGCATGAATGTGCACTAAAAAGTAACAATAATGTAATACTTATAATCGGTATGCCATTATTTATTTTGTTATTTCATGATAAACCTCCTATTAATACTTTTTCTTTTTACAATATATTTAGTTCTCTTTTCCAACCTCTCAAATATTTCACTATCACTAATATATTTACCTTAATAAAGTCCTTCAGTGCTGCAGTACTTCTTTTAGCTTTTCTTTGTTATCATATCCATTTTTTATGTCCTCTTATTTCAGAAATTACTAGTTACTACTACTCCTCACAACATTCGATAAGGAATTTTAAATTTCCCAGATTGTTCCTTTGATAAATCTCACATCATGTGTGTGCTATTATATCTATAAACAAGGTCAAATTACAAAACACTATTTTCTAAATTTATAAATTATTTCAAGATACTTCACTTACATCTCATTATTATGAGAAAGTTCTTCATCTGGGTTAACTTTTTTCAAATAACTGATAACTACAATTATTAATTATAATAACAGCTACATTGTATTTCAGAACTAATTGTACTAATTGCAAAAGCATTCTGGCCGCTTGTTTTCCGACTACTTTTGAAGACCGTTTAGAGCCAACTTAATGAAGGTAAAAGACAATTATTCAGCAAATAGAAAAGACATACGGCCATATCATCACGATTTATCAAATTTACACTTGAACCAAATGGGGAATGTGTCTATTTTTCAAAGCGTTAACTATATACAATGTTTTGTAAGATAAATAAATAGTTGATGATTTAGTTGCCAAATATAACAAAACTAGAAAACAGTAGAACAGTTTCAAAATAGATAGTTTTCATTGATTATAATTGCATTCAAACAGTTCAATTTCCGCATTGAATCAGTATAAGTCTAGATACAGTATTTGTGTAAAAGCTGTTCACAATCAGGTACGCAGTTTCAAATGAACCATTTGTTTTATCTACTAAAACTACATATATACATAGATAGATAATACTTTCTCCAAAAACTCACTGTCATAATAAACTTTATAATTTCACTGGTAGATAAAAATAAGTGATATACCAATAATGTATGTTGCCGGATCAAAGGCATCTTCAGGAGGAGGACTATGTTTAGTTGGTAATAACCAAGTAACACATGCACTTTTCTCACAATATTGATCCGTGAGAAATCCCCTTAATTGAGCATAATACGTATCACCGTCTTCGTCAAGCATGGATACAATATCCCCGATTTGAAAGTAAGATCCCTAAAAAACAAGAGATAAAAGTGATCCTAACAACTTAAGAAATACCTTGTAAAATACACTATCACTAGTAACAGGTGTAGCTACAGCAGAAGGTGCCTTTATAGGAGTCCGTTTATGAAATGCACGTCGCCCTCTGCCTTTCGGAGCAGCACTTTTTGGTAATGCTAATGGATTTAATCTAGTTTTATAGGAACGTGTTGCTCGAGTCTTTCTACGTGATTTAGAATAAGAATCTCTTTCCTCTTCTTCTTCGAGTTCTGTTTTAATTAAATCTTTTGTTTCATTTATACAATCTAAACAAACTGCCCCTAAATTTTCAGCGTTCGTCCATATTGGAGATTCACTAGTTTCACATTTTAAACAAACAGGATTTCCCTTTAAAGGCATATTCTCTAAAGAATTATTTTTAAAACAATATTTAATAAAATTAAGGTTATGTATAATTTTTTAAGTAAGGTTAACAGCAACGGTTAACATAAACAAAATAAATTATTTACAGTGTTGTCACGTTTGAAAAAATACGTGATTTTAATATAATTTAGCATGCTGAATAAAGAAATCATTGTTTCCATATTAAAAACGTTTTATCAAAAAGTTTATTCAAACTCAAAGCTATTAAAATTAATTTAAATATAAAATGATTTTCATTAATATTCTAGTTATTTAAGATGGCTCCTAAAAGTATAATGAAGTCTCTAAAACAAGAAATGTAAGAAATGTAATATTTTCTTCAAATTCGTAATCGTGAGGTTTTGCTTTTTTGTTTTCGTAACTACAATATTTTGAAAGTTGAGTTAAGTAGCATTCACATAAGCGTTAGTGTATTTGTACTGCAGTTGTAAAAACTTAATTGCATGCTTTGCTTATATGCAACTATTCACATTGGTTTATTTGTAAGATTCGTATGGTAGTGATATTGCAAAAACTAACAAGCCTTTAACGAAAAAATTTTTTGTATTTTTAAGTTCCATCATAGACTTTATTGTTGCTTCTAATAGAAGATCCGACAATTGTAAAAAAAATGATTGATATAAAAAAGAGAACGTTTACGATTGCCGTATTTATATCTATCATATTAATTACATGTAAGTGTTTGTAGTTTAAATTTATAAAAACAACTTAATTTAGTACCTAATTGGCAATTATCAGTTTAAAATTTTCCTAGTTTTCCAAAAACGCAGTTCAATATCACCAAAATACATAATCAAATGCGTAGGCTTTCTGTAAATGCATTAAGCCTATGTGAATGCTTCGACTTAAAAAAATTTACGCAATTTTACACTACCTACACTACACAAACTGCACTGCAATTGCAGTAAAATTACACTAATGCTTATTTCTATGTTACTTTGTAGTTCATTGACTAACCTTTAAACAGATAATTTTTCAATTATATAGATATAATTAAATTTTGTTTCTTTAAAAAATGATCTAGTATTAGATAATAGGTAAACTATTCAAACAGATAATATCAAATAATCTAGATCTCGATGGTAATAACGATGGATGGAGGACATTACTAAAGAGGCTACATAAATATTGTAATTTACAAAACCGAAATTTTGCGGTACTCTGGATTCACCAAAATCGCACAATCATTGTTATACCGGCACCCAATTTTACAACCTTTCAATAAAAAATAGTGTTATTTCACTCTTTTGTCGTTATTATGCGCAAACACCAATTTTTGTATAGATGCCCTTTATTTATATTTTACATACACATATATTCCAATACTTGAGTACTGTTGTCATCAGAGGCGCTGCTTGTACAGGTCTGTACATATAATGTATGTATAATACTGACAAAGTGGCCACCGTAAATGTTCAGTATATATTGGCATCCACAACTTGACAACATAGTGTAAACAAATGCGCTATCATTTGCAAACAAAGAATTTATTAAATGGTTTACATTTGTACCGATCAAGGTTGATATGTTACGTACCTAGTTTGTTTTACGTTTGTAACGTTCAATAACTTACTAAGATTTTACAATAACATATTAAAGCAAATTGCAAAATACAACTAGTTTTAAGTATAATATAATTGTTTTTAATAATCAACAATGCAAGATTTCTTTTAATAATAAATAATTAGTAAAAAAATTTAAAAATCTTATAAAAATTTAGAAAACAGTATATAACAAGTACTTTAACATTAATTTAATGTTTAATTATTATTTCTCTTAATTATGTTTAACAAAAGAATAAATTATTTTAATATGAAATAAAAATTTCGTATCTATTGTAATTGTACTAAAATATTAAACAAATATTAAATATGTTGTATTTTATTCAAAAAATATGATTTTTACTTTTGGCATTAATTTTTGAACGTTTGATTTTATTTATTAAGTTTATCTTTTTTTTAATTGTGTCTACTAACATTTTTTAATTAAAACGAACATTACTTGTTTCTATCTCAACATTCTACATTTTTTATCTTGAGTTTTTCTTATATCAGTTTTAATCAATTTTTAGTTAAACAATTGTAATCAACTGTTGTTCTGTTTTCTTCATTTTTCTGTTTTTAATTCCATTGCTTCTTACCTTAAATAAAACGATAGAATTCAATAAACACGTCAAATTAGTTTTAGTTTATTATATTCTTTTACTTGTTTTTAGACTATATCTGTTTATTTTTTAAAGGTTTTTCTAAATATCATGAAACTCAGCTTTCTGCTGATCGCTTTAGTGGTTTTCCAGATTAGCGCTTTACTTTTGAGATCTGCGTTTTTGTTTTTTTTATGTCTTCTGAGTTGCATCTTGTCTTTGCTTTTAAAATGGTATTAGGCATTTGTTCAGTTCTTTTAATGTTTTAGCTGTAGTTTAGTTTGCGTATGTGGCTACAGGTTGTCGTATCCTTGTTTACACATTGGTTTCAACATTTGTGAATAACTCAATAAGTTGCTTCTGTATTAGTATGTATTCATCTGTATTTGTGCTTTGTGTGACTATTTGCAAAAAGGTTCAACACCCACCAGGGAATATCCAAGTGAAATCTGTTTTCAAATCTTTGGTTAAAGTCCAAATAAACCGCTGTTAAATGTTGACAATAAACAAATAAATTTTCATCTCTATTTTGCCATTTTTAAAGATTTGAAAACTGAGAACATTCTTCTCTTACCAAGTTTTGTTGTTTGCACAGCAAAAGCTTTGGAACAAACGCAGATATTACACTTTCAGCTTTGATTAAATTAAATGTGTTACTTTGTAGTTGCATATTAGTTTCTTTAATAAATAAATCAGTAATATAAGCGATGTCAATTTTTGAGATAATTAAATTGTGCCGCAAATCATTGTCTTTACTCTCTAGGAATTCCAACGTTGAAATAAATAGCAAATAGAAGCGATCCAATCATGCACTTTTAGATAACCAACCGTGTTAAGTAGTAAATGATTATAGTCATTATCATTTTTGAAACAAAGTTCAGCAAATAATCTCTCATTTAATGCATTCTTTTTAATTTTATTGCTCTAATGACATAATGTAGTGATTCACTAAGGTTTTTGGCGACCAAATGATTTCGATGTACCGATAATACATTTAGTATAGCTTGTTTTAAGTACGCTAGAAAGCCACGGTGTCGTCCTACCATTGCCGGAGCACCGTCAGTAGCAACGACGATGATATTAGTCAAAAGTACAGCTTTTAAATGAAAAAATCTATTTAATTTAGTAAATAATGTTTTACTTTTCGTATCAGTTTTCAAATTTTTAGGTAGGTAGTCATTGTGTATCAATTAATTTTTCACGAAAACTAAATAATTCAATTAACAACAGAATATAATAATACAGTAATTCCAAACATTCGCGGATTTGGTTATTCGCAGTAGTAAACAAAATAAACAAAAATATACAATAGTAAGCTATAAATTTTGGGGTGCATTATATTAAATTATAAAATCAAAGATTTCTAATTTTATTTACAGAATCATTAATAATATATTCTTTAAAAACACATCTGTGTTAAAAAAAATTACAATACTTTCTTAAGTTTTTAATAAAAAACAAATTCTTAATAAATGTTAAAGGATTAATGTACTCATAACTGTAATATATAATTTTTTTAATTAATAATAATAAATTTAAATTAAAAAAAGATATCAATTTTATTCAAATATACTTACGTAACGAAAGTAAGCTAACGCGTAATAATACAAAAATAATATTTCTTTTTGTCCAAAACTACGAAAATTTGTTGTATGCACTTCATATCACGCATAACACAGAATTAAATTCTTCATTAAATGCACGAATAGTTTTCTATTATAGACTAGTTAATTGGGTTCCTGTTTAATTTGTATAGATAGGCCTGACTCATCGCGATGCCTGTAATTACTTGTATTTTACGCACTTGTCTATATTTATATTTTACTTAAGACGTAAAAATCTTTAATATTTCATTCATTATTATTTATTTTAACTTCCATATTAATAAAAATGTGTCATAATTTTTATATTAACCCGTTCAATATTAATTTTCCCCGAACCCTCTGAATGATCCCGGGGACTCCTAAGAGTCCGTAGAGACCACTTTGTAAACCACCATTATAGAATCATAAAGCAGAGTAACCTTAAGAATAAACACAGCAAATTTGTGGTTGCGTCGAGTATCGTATCATTTACGACCATCTCAAGTCATTGAATTTTAATTTAATTTCTGTTATTGTTGTATTTGGTCGACATTCAAGTAATTCTTCTTGAACATTTTGTAATGCAACTGCACGAGCATGCTTATTTTTATGTAATTTATGTTTCACTGCATATAAGCATGGCCAATGTTTATATTGGTCAATTAGAATGCTGACTTGTTCCTTAGACCAAGACATAATAACAACACTACCACCTGTTAATAGGTTATGTAGGTTTACAACTTTACCACTGTTCACCACTGCTCATATAGTACGTGCACATTTAGTACAGATTTTTGTTAAAAATAGAACAAGTTCTAAATAATTCTTGAACCAAATTTTGAACTAAATTTTGTTACAGAATTGATTCAAAAATGTGTATGCAACGTCTTAAAAATTTGGTACAAAATTTTTTATTTCTAAATTTTGTTACAAAAGTGTTAAACGAGCTTTACGTTTTGCAGGTAATTTTGCAGTAATATTTTTAGCACGTAACAAAGTCTAATAAAACCACAACGTTGTTTTTTGTATTCTCAAACACAACTGCTTCTTAACACCGTTATAAAAATAATACTACCCCAAAAGTAAAGATTTTTGAGAACACAAAAAAACATTATGGTTTTCTTAAAACTTTATAGTAGCGAATTCACTTAAAAACATAGTGCAAAGTAATGTTTTTAACACACGTACATATAAAAATACGTTTATAAAAACAAGTGTACTACTTACAAATCATTATTGATTCGTGTTAGCATTTGAAGTGTTTTCTTGTTGTTAACCTTTAATTTTTTGAAGTGAAACTTCTTTATCGGCGTTGGAAAAAAATTTACCGTCACATTTTTTCCGTTACGCGCCATCTTTTTTTCTGAAACGCAATAGCGACGTGATAAATAATATATCAATACTAAAGTGATCAACAAAATCAAAGGCTTTATTTTAATTCTAATTCCAGTGGATTTTTAACAAAAGTAAGTAATTATATCTATTTTTCTAATACTTGGGTGGAATTAATTGATATAGAGTATAAATTCTAAAATATGTTATTAATTTAAATTTAAAATATTTAAGGTTAACGTCAATTTCTGATTGAACGATGACATTTTAAATTTAATATATTTAAGGTTAACCGCAGTTTCTGTTTGAACGATGACAATGATAGTAATAATTCTATTTCAATTAATGAAATGCTGTAATAATCTTAGTAGCAAAAAGTTAAAGTGAAATAATTGTATTATTTGTATTCATGTCTATTATAATAAAATCCTTTTTTTTTAAATTTATCTAATTTTAAATTTAAAATATTTAAGGTTAACCTCAGTTTCTTATTGTAACTATCGGTCAATGTATATGATTTCATTAAAATAGTATTTATTAATTAATAAGACTGCTAATTTAATGAACATCAATTAATTGATATACATGCAACTTTTCAGAAATTGGTTAAATAAAGTTAAATTAGATAAATTTTAAACAAAAGGATTTTATTATCATAGACATGAATACAAATAATACAATTATTTAACTTTATTAACTTTAACTTTTTGCTACTAACATTATTACAGCATTTCATTAATTGTAATAGAATTATTACTATCATTGTCATCGTTATTATATATTTTTGTAATTAATGGCTTATGGTAACTGAAATATGAAATTGAATCTACAAAAATTAGTTAATTGATTTACAAAAATTTGTATTCATGTCTATGATAATAAAATCCTTTTGTTTAAAATTTATCTAATTTAACTTTATTTAACCAATTTCTGAAAAGTTGCATGTAGATCATTTTGCGAAAAATAAGGCCATAAAGAAATTTCACTTCTAACATGTGTACACTAGTACACGCCCTAATTTTTTGGATCTAAAATTGTATTATTGTTCATATCTATGTCAGATTGATCCAAATACAAATAAAGCGTGAATATTTCTGGTTGATGATTGTTCAAGTTCCCAGACATTTCAAACTCTAAACCATGTATAAAAATTAAACTATAAATTTTAAAAATGTTTTGATATTATTTGTGTATATTGCTTTAACATATAATTTCTTACTCACAAAAACTTGAATAGCTTATTTTTAAAACAATTAGTTTAATTTGGTAAATTACTGGAACACAATTTGTTCTTTAATTGATTCTACAATTTATTGCACAATTTGTTGTACTATTTATTACAAATTTTAGTGCACAAATTATTTTACAATTTATTGGACAGTACGTTCCACTTTTTATTGCACATTCTATTGCACAATTTATTGCACAATTTATTTAAAAATTTATTCCACAATTTATTCCACAATTTATTCCACAATTTATTGCACAATTTATTCCACAATTTATTGCACAATTTATTCCACAATTTATTGCACAATTTATTGCATAATTTATTGCACAATTTATTGCACAATTTATGGAACAATTTATTCCACAATATATTGAAAAATTTATTGCACAATTTATTGCACAATTTATTGCAAAACTTTCTGCACAATTTATTGCACCATTTATTGCACAATGTATTGCACAATTTATTGCACAATTTATTGCACAATTTATTGCACAATGTATTGCACAATTTATTGCACAATTTCTTGCACAATTTATTGCACAATTTATTGCACAATTTCTTGAACAATTTATTGCACAATTTATTGCACAATTTCTTGTACAATTTATTGCAAAATTTCTTGCACAATTTCTTGCACAACTTCTTGCACAATTTCTTGCACAATTTCTTGCACAATTTATTGCACAGTTTATTGAACACCATTTATTGCACAATGCATCGGACAATTTATTACACAATTTATCGGACAATATATTGCACAATTTATTGCACACTGTATTGTACAATTGATTGCACAATATATTGCACAGTTTATTGCATCATTTATTGCACAATTTCTTGCACAATTTGTTGCACAATTTCTTGCACAATTTCTTGCACAATTTCTTGCACAATTTTTTGCACAATTTTTTGCACAACTTATTGCACAATTTATTGCACAATTTATTGCACAATTTATTGCACAATTTATTGCATTATTGCACAATTTATTGCACAATTTATTGCTTACTTTATTCCACAATTTATTCCACAATTCATTGCACAATTTATTGCACAATATATTGCACAATTTATTGCACAATTTATTGCACAATTTATTGCACAATTTATTGTACAATTTATTGCATACTTTATTCCACAATTTATTGCACAATTTATTTTACAATTTATTGCACAATTTATTGCACAATATATTGCACAATTTATTGCACAATTTATTGCACAATTTATTGCACAATTTATTGCACAATTTATTGCACAATTTATTGCACAATTTATTGCACAATTTATTGCACAATGTATTGCACAATTTATTGCACAATTTATTGCACAACCTATTACACAATTTATTGCACAACTTATTGCACAATTTATTGCACAATTTATTGCACAATTTATTGCACAATTTATTGCATTATTGCACAATTTATTGCACAATTTATTGCTTACTTTATTCCACAATTTATTCCACAATTCATTGCACAATTTATTGCACAATATATTGCACAATTTATTGCACAATTTATTGCACAATTTATTGCACAATTTATTGCATTATTGCACAATTTATTGCACAATTTATTGCACAATTTATTGCATACTTTATTCCACAATTTATTCCACAATTCATTGCACAATTTATTGCACAATATATTGCACAATTTATTGCACAATTTATTGTACAATTTTATGCACAATTCATTGCACAATTTATTGCACAATTTATTGCACAATTTATTGCACAATTTATTGCACAATTTGCTTGAATTAACTCTTTCGCTAAATTTAAATTCATTCTAGTATTAGTAGAAAACTTGAGAAGATTAACCACTACAAAACTAACTTCGAACACGAATAATAAATACCACAATTTGTCAGATTACTTATAAACACGTAAATGCGCAGAATCCCACACCAATTATTGTCCCAAAAATAGTGCGAGTATAAAACACAATTATATATTCTTCAAAATTTAGATTGTTCAAAAAATTGTTCAATTTTTTGTTCAAGAAATTGTCTAATGTAAAACGGCTATAACAATGATTTAATTTAATTCATTGGTAAACGTCAAAAGGTACAATCGAAAATTAAGAAATGAAGTTTCTATTCCTCAATCAAATCTTATACATGATAAAACGCTTGGAAACTGTATAATACTGTTCATAATTCGTATATAGCACAAGTCGATTTTCGATTATATATAGTGCTAGTGATGCTGCGGGGTAAAGCAGGAATATGAGACGTACCGTCAGCTCTAGGCGAGAAAGAAGATCTAAGACCTGTAACCTCAAAGGGTCGACCAAGCAACTTTAGAAGTGCGGCTTGATGGAGTAGACCATCTTATAGTAAAACAGGAAGAAAATTTAAGGCGTACGTGTAAACTGTATAAGACAAACTCTGTATATTTGTGTAAAAAATCTAAAGTTCATTTACATCCTGATTGTTTTGCTAATTTTTATAAAGACGAATAATAAATGAATATAAGTCATTTGTATTAAAGTCTCAGTTCTTGTTTACATATTCTGCCAAAGATTCGTTAACGAAACATTAAATATCAACATGTTCCAAAAATT
The DNA here is from genome assembly GCA_035610365.1 of Aquatica leii. Lineage (NCBI taxonomy): Eukaryota > Metazoa > Arthropoda > Insecta > Coleoptera > Lampyridae > Aquatica > Aquatica leii. The sequence goes on from CM069432.1 coordinate 58,806,315, forward strand.
ATTTTTTTAAATAATTTAAAATGGCTCTTTCTAAGAGTTGATTAAAAAGTCTCTATACAAAACAAATATTTTGTAAGATTTATATCAGTCTTTTAAATAAAGATCGCGTAAAACCAGTCTTTGTGGCATCATTAATTATTAAATTTAAACTATGTGAAGTTCATGATACATAATAAGTTATATGATTTACATCTAAAAATCTTTTGGAGGCCATTATGTTATGTCCTCGCATACTGTAAATATTAATTTTTTTTTAATTTAAAAAGTCTAATATAAATCTGGTTAGTCTCTTTCCAGTAAAATCTGATATAGGACAAAAAAATGTTCTCTAACGTCAATTTTTTTATTTGTACAATTTAAATGCACAGATTGCTCGAAAGTATACAATCTAATATTATTGCATAATATTTGCAAAATTTTAATGAAGTAATTACTTTCGTTTTAATTTTTCATCTTATTAAAAAGTTTAAGTCGTTTTGAATTTTTCCAATTAAACAACTTGGCATTTTATTTTCATTACTTTATTTTTTATTACTTATTTACATTACTGAACACGGTTTAAATGTTTTGCTATAACACCATCAATTTGAAAAAAACAGGTTTCCATTAGCTTTAAAAGAATTTTAGTTATGTGCGTCAAACAATTCGTTCTATGACTAATCGCCATCTCTTTTATTTTTCTAATGTAAATAATTTTTCAGTTTTATTTTTATGAGTTAATTTATCAAAACCACTAACCGGTTTAAATTGTTCACATGAGCTTTACTTTTCCATGTCTTTCTATAGTTCTTGATAAGTGTCTCAAATGACAATGCCTATTTTTCTTATTAAAAACGTTATGAATGCTTGCACATATTCTACAATAATAACAAGATGTAGATTTTAGATGTAGAATAAACTAGCCAATCGCTATTTACTTTTTCTTTACTATTTAACCTTTTAATGTAATAAGTATTCGCAAAAGATCTTTTGTTAAATAATGAAAAAAAAAGTTTTTATGATTATAATTTGTTTTATTAAAAGTTGTATGTACTATTTTTTAATTATCTGGTATACATATTTTATACAGTGTAAATCGTTTAGTAAGTAACTTAAAGGACTATTGACGTATTTGCTTTTTAACCGAAGTTAATAAGCGTATTGTTAAAAACAATAAAAATATATATTTCAAATTTTAATTTTATATTACATATATACATAATATCAAACTGTTTATGCACATTAGGTACATATTTATTTTCAAAAAAAAAAAATAAGCTAAAATGTTTGATTGTTTACACAAGTTAAAAATTTGTAGTCTAAATTTATTCTCAATTCTATTTTTATATAATAAAACATAATCTCCATTTGATTCAAAAAAGTTATTATATTTAATCTTAATCCATTAACGAAAAAAATCTTTCTTTGTGCTCGAATGTTTACCTACAAAATGTATACAAATTTATTAAAAAATGTTTTTATTAAAAATTATTTAATAACCGAATTCTACTCACTTACTAAGCAATTTATGGTTACAAGTGCGTTATAGACTCATGACCGAACTGCCGGAATTTTTACTTTGCAAAAACCGACTGCTTACTAAGCGATTTCTACTGTAATTTAAAAGAAATAATTAAAAACGCAATTTATTGATTTAATATTAATCAAATATTAAGCATCCAAAATAATTTTTTTTAACAAAATAGTATTTTTATTCACTAATGAAAATAACATATTCAAGGCATAGAAAACTACTTATAGATTAAAATAAGTAGTCAAAAAAATACTGATATCAATATTATTAACGACATTGTTTTTGCGATATCGTTTAGAAACTCTAAACAAACTTATTTAAAATTTTGGATAACCAGATTTAATTAAAATAATGCTTTATTATAATACGACACAGACGGTAAACGAGTCTAAGCAGTTTATTCCGATTAACCACAATGATACAAATACGTTATTAAAATTAACAATAAATAAAATACAATAAATATTTCTCTTCATAGAAACGTAATTTTACATATTGTACAATTACAATGTCTTAGTTAACATCTTTGTTGTTAATAGTTTTGGAAATAAAAAACACATACCACTGATTACCAGAATGTGTATACAAAACGTATCAAGAAGAATAAAATACTTTTTAAATTAGCGTTCATTAATTATTTTTTTTAAATATTAGTTTTAACACTACATAGTATTTATCAAAATGAAATTTTTTATTTATTTGAAGCACTACCAATTTTAATTGATGACTTATTATAAATACTGAAAGTTAATACTTTTACATTCAATTAAAAGTTTTATTATTAAAATTATAAGATTTGAAAATGTGGGTTTTAGTTTGTAAATTGAGTTACATATAATTAAGTAAAAATTCAAAGTTTAATGGAATATCCCATCAAGTACGTCAGATTCGTTATAAGGATGTACTTTTTAATTATTAATTTGTGTGGTTTTAGGTGTAATTAAAATGACTATATAATACGAATAAATTAGTTAATATAAATGTAACCAGTATTTAAATTGTCTCCGCGGATGCATTACATCATTTAGTAAACTCATAATTAAACATTCCTAGTACTTCGTAAACTGTTTTCCCACTGATGCTGATATTAGCAGGTCAACTATTTAGTTCAAATAAGTAACAGTATATAAACGCGGTTACGACGTCAAACATTACATTATGTCAAATTATTAACTTAGGCAAATTAATTGTGTAAAAGTTTGTGTAACATTAGCCAGTAACAAAACACCAACATACATTGACCGTATATTCTAGAATAATTGTGTTCTGGTTTTATAACCACTATATGGTTAGAGTAAAGCCAATTCAAACAAGTATTTCAACTTTTTTAAATGTGTTAAAGTACAAATATTGTCAAAAAGTTGCTTATATTTAATAAAAACATATTTAAAAAATAGGTGAAAATTACAGTAGCAACTGTGTCATAAATACAATTTAACTCATTTAAACTATAATATTGTTTGTCCGTAGTTTATTTATTTAAAAATAGTTTAGGTCAAAACTTTTTTCAATTAATTTATATGCGTATTGTTTACGTTAGGTTTTAGTTGTAAATTTTTTAACGATAAATTTCAATATAACTATTATGTTAATAAAAATTATTTTTTATTTAATTTTCTTACTCTGGATAAATTCCGTGTGTAAAGCTGTCTATAAATTATAAGTCTATCTTTGGACCCACGTCGCAGTGGACATCTTTAGATCCTGGAATGAACTGATTTATTGCGTTTTGCTGACGACTGGATTTTTAATATTCACGCTTCTACTAGTTTCTAGACATGCTATAAACGCCATTAAACTAAACGTAGATTTAAAAACACTATGTTAGTTACTATTTACGTGTTAATAAATTCATATTTGTTTAAATTTAGAGGTATTAGCAATGTGATAATATTTAATTATCATAATAAACTGTACCTGTAAATCAAACTTTTATGTTTATAACATGAATTAAACATTACTTTAATACTTATTTTCTTATTTATATATTTAAAAGCTACATTTGCTGTATTTGTTATGTTTCTGATTTAACTAAAGTTTTGATATTGAAAAAACTATTATGCATTAATGTTTGGTTTCAGTCTCATGGATTTATGTTTCAATAAATAGTGACATGTTCGTAGCTGCATCCTTGCTGCAACTTAAAAGCACGTGCGAGAGGTTTTCCTGAAGAGAAAATTGACTAAGCACATCAAAGGGTTTTATATATTGCGCCACAGCTATAAGTAGTTTATGCTTATATTACAATATTAGCATTATGATATTATATATAATTTTCTTATTTTTATAAATTATTGCTATAAACTATAAAGTTATTATTACTGTGGTGTAAAATAGTATAATTTTTATTTTAGATTGGAAAATTTGTTAGTTTACCAATTTGATATTAGTATTAAGGCCGTTTTTACAATACACGTTTAAACATTAGTTTACATAAAATTTGTTTAATTTCAAGATACGGTTATATTTCTTAGTTGTTAGTTTTGTACTAACTAAATATAAGAAATTTTTTTAATTACTGAAGTTTATATTTGTATTACAAAACCAACGCTTAATCACAAAAGAGGACTATTTTTAAAAACAAACATATTTTTATTGCAAGAAATATAAATTTTAAGAAACAAAAATGTATTCGTTTTTAACTGACTTTAATGTTAAATTATATGATCTATTGTCTATTTAGCTACGTTAATCGTTATCCTATAATTCATGCTTTGCTGAATTTATAACAAAATTATTGTTTTTTTAATTTTCTTTGCAATAAAAACAATTAAAAAATATATAAATACACATATTGTGACAATATTACATTTTTAAAACTATTGGTTCTTCTGTTTGCATAACAACCTGCAATTAAATTGATTGTTGCAAAAAACTGTTCTATTATTTAATTTTACTTAAAATTATCAAATGGTAAAAAAAATAATAAAAAACATATAAAAATAAAAAATCATCTGACTTTTAACGAACAATTTTTAGTATAATTTGTTATAATTGTCATTTACTAATGTCAATAAAGTAAGGAATTAAATTCGTATTTGTTTATTGCTAGACTTGTTGATTTTATTTTATTTTTTCTAGATTTTATGAATATTCATTTTTTAAGTACTTTTTAAATAGATCTTTATTTTTTGAACAGAAATAAAACATACATTTTTTTATAGATTCAAATATACCTCATATGCGATATTTAAAATTAATACTTTTAGAGAAACAATCTTGTTAAAAACAAAAGTTGACCATTAATGTAAATAATATATGGCATAAAAATTTGTAGGTATCAGTTAATTATGTTTAAACTTGTAAAAGTGACATATTTGCTTTATTAAAAATCATTGTAAAAATTGGCATTGTCATCATACTTGCACTTTTTAAACTTTTTGTAAGTAACACGTTTTATCTACAATGGCACGTCTATCAGAAACATTAATAATTGAAGTGTTCATGATGGTTAGACATGGTAAAAATGTTAGATTACAAAGTAAAGTTGTTTCTTACTTTAACAATAAATACTCTAATCGTTTAATAACTCAATCCTGTGTTAGCAAAATTTTTACAAATGTTGTAAGGATATGGTAATGCTTGTGATGAACATGTAAAGAAAAACTTCCAATAGATTTGTTTGTTACTAAAAATTAAATATATATCAATTTAATCAACAAGAAAGCTGGAGACAAACCACAACGCTTCTTTGTTGTTTTAAATGTGTTAAAACAATAAAAATACCATCTACACAAAGTGACATCAGTTTAGGAACTAAACCAAGATGATTGTGATGGTAGACTTGAATTTTGTGACGAGTGAAGAATAAAGAAATAAATCTGATAATCAATCAGATTTTTTTAGTTATCTAATCTTTAATAACAAAGCTAGGTTTTGTTTAAATGAGAAAGTACACATTCAAAACAGTAGAACATTATCCGCTAAATTAAATGATTGAACGAGTTTTACCGAGAGTCATATTTAGGTTCTTATTTTTTTGATGGCACATTAAATGGTGGAGTAGATTTAGTTTTTTTTAGATTTCGGTTCTAGCAATGCGATTTCAAAATAACGAAGACTTACCGAATGTTAATGTAATTGTACTAGATAATACCTTTTTATGAAAATGATGGTTCTATAGAACTTCTAATATAATGTTACCTGGTTTCCTTTTTTTTGGGGGGTATTTAAAATTACAAGTGTATCAGACAAAAACTCAAGATCATGAAGATCTAAAAAAGACAACAAGGTTATAGTGAACAAATCTTGATCAAAATCTAGAGTTAACAATTTAGAAGAATTTCATCTCCCATGTTATTATTGTCATAAAGTATTCTTAGAATAAATAATTACTTTTCGTTGTTTTAATTTTTAAGTTTAATTATTGTTGTCACTTGAATATTTTTGGTTTTTCATATTTTTTATTTATGGATAGAAAATAAGAAGGTTCTATTACAAAAAAAAGTTGATGACGTTAGAGAGCCAAAGTAATAAACTAAAAAATTAACTTATAAAACCACAAAAAAATTGACGTGTCTAAGCTTATCTTCCGTACAGCGATAATAAACAAAATATAAATTTTATTCCTTACTTTATTGACACAATGTATTTTAAACTTAATCAAGCTTGTTTTAAAAACGTATTGTTTTAGATTTTTTTATAAACTTTATAATAATAGAAATTATATCTAACAAAATTAGTAAAATGTACTTGAATTCTAATATTCTGAAAAATTAAAAATTTATTTATGTTAATTTGTCAGCGTTACAAGTGAAACTATTATTTAACATTTAAGTATAATTTACATGCTTTAAATGCATGCAGTTTTAGTTAATTTTAAATTATTGATATTTTAATGTTTTTAATACATTAGTTTTGAGCAAAATTTAATATGAATGAGCTTAACTAGGTTAAAAAATATCAATCATTTACATTTTGTTTTTGTACCCAATAAATAGAAAAAATCTATTTATGCCAAAGCCTGAATTGTTAAGTATGTTTTCAAGTTATTTTGACAAATACGATGTTAGTATGTTAACGTTACTTTCTTAGTAATTGCAACAGAATAACATGTGACTTACAAAAGAAATGAAATAAATTTGTAAATGTTATAGATAATTTAATGGGTTCTATTCTTAAAAATAGAGCTTTACGAATTAAAAAGATAATAAAAAAAAGTAGTTAAAGAATGAGTAGTTCCATTAGTACTGTTTTGGAGTAAAAACTGTTTTTTCTTTTTATTTCAAACATTAACGTTGAGAAAATGCAAGAAAAATGACTCTGTATATTACAACAACCTTTACTGCCAAATTTTTTTAAATATAATAAATACTGTCATGAAAAAAAATTGCTAACACAACAAATGCATTTTAGTGTAGCAAATTATTACTTAAAAAAACAAAACTATAAAAGAAATCATGATATTAATTATAGAAACGAAAATAACGGTGATTAAGTGCTTTTGCTTATAATTATTTTTAAATGTGTATTTTTTTCAATGTATAAATCAATATGGTTTGTACTTGTCTTGCAACAATTGTTTGTTTTTGTAATGTTTATTTTGTGTTGTTTATTTTAACGTAGGTACAAAGTGTTTATCATAAAATTTTTAACAAAGTAGCGATACTGCGCGAATAGATTGTTATTTAGTTAATTTATCCTAATTACCAAAGTTTGCAAACATAACTTATATTTAATATACAAACTAAACCATTTTGAACCTATACGTTTCGTTGAAACTAATGCAATAGCATCTACACGGCTCTAAATAGTTTAATTTTCAAATTTCAAATCAAGTCTTTAAAATTATGCTTTCACAACTTATTATTCTGTATGGTAATAGCACTGATCTGTACGGAAATAACTGACTTGTTTGAAAATGGAAATAAAACACAATGCACAACGCCTAATTGGAAATAAACGTACAATGTATCGTAATTTTTGTTAGTCGTAGAAAAAAGTATTTTTTATAATTAGTATACAATTTTTTTTATTTGTTTAACACAAGTTTTATACCTTATCAAATTAATATTAATTGATTAATTAACAAAATTAAAAAACGGAAAAACATTTTTTAAATTTTAATGTTTGTCCTTTACACGGAAAAATGGCTACATATTATGATTACTTACTCTGCAAACAATATGTTTTTAAGCATTTATATTCTGGTACTCTAAAAAATTCTAAACTTGAAAATTTCATTAGAGCTTTTTATAAATATATTGTGTCTGCAACTCTTTGTTTACAGAAAACCACCCAGAACCAAATACTATATAGTAGATAGTTGACTGAACATCTTATGGAAAACGTATGAGAAATATCCACATGTAGAAAACTTTGAAGTTGTTAGTTAGATAGTAAGCATGGTAAGGTCGTTACAAAATGATTGCCATGAAAAAGAGCGCTACGTAGAAAGGACGATCTAAAGAAAGATTTATTGGTACATAATGTTATTACTGTTATTATAAAGTAGTGTAAACGTAGAGTCAAATAATGTCTTTATTGAATAATGAATAAACATAAGATATTAAGATGTTCAACTAAGTTTTCTTACTTACTTAAAATTTTGACTTGAATCATATTTGAAGTTACAATTCAAAAGTGTTTGATGGCAGATTATTTATTATTAATTATTTAAAGCTGATTTTGAATTTCGCGGGTGTTAAACTAATTCAACCTATTTTCGTCGTTTATAGCTATTTACAGGTAACTATATTTTAAGTGCCTATTCACTAAATGAGGAAAACAAATGTAATACTTATTCTGTCCTAGGGGAATTTTTTTAATGGCATCAATACTGTAAAGAACAAAAAAAAACACTTTCTAAGAAATTGGAACAATATTACATTTGTGCTGGGAAAAATAACGGCATAGAATTGGGATTGGTATAAAACAAAATAAATTGTAACTTTTTATCGTTCATTGTGTTCTTTTTCTTTTTTGTCTCATTATATCTTTTATGGCCCCTTTTGTGTATTTTTTCTTGCTTTACTATTTGCTCCTTAGAAATTGGTTATAACAGAGTACTACAGTTTGACAGATGATAACTTGTGTAAATGAAACTAAAGCAAAATTATAGTAATAACATTTGTAAATTTTGTCGCTAAAATGAAATTTATATACACGCGTCAATTTTTTTTATGCGTTTTGAGTGCAACTACTTTATTACCCTACGCCTCCTTTTCATCGTTTTTTTTGCGGACGCTTATTTTGTTCGCGATTTTATTTGTGTAACCACTGCGTACTTAGCATGCAAGTGCAAACATTTCTGACTTTTTAGAACTTTGCAACCTTGTTTTTTTCATCCTAACCTAGTATCTATTTTTTTATATTTTTCTGAACTTAATCCTAAGGCGGTTTTTTTAAAAGTTTCTGTACGATACCAAGCTTATGCTAAACTTGGTAGATGAATTCAACTTAAAGCGGTACTTTGTTTTTGTGTTTTATTTTTTTCTTTGCGTAGATAATTCGTATTTTTAAGATTATTTTGGTCTTCTTCTCAACATGATAAATTATAAAAAATGCTTTTTTAGTATAACAGTAGAAGCTGACATAACATCAGAAATTATTGTTATTTTATTCTTTTTTTAGATTCAGTATGCAATTTTTAAGAAACAACAAAGACCACAAAAACGTTTTCAGATGCTATATTGTGACTTGTGATAAAATGATGTTCAACAACCACAGACTAAGAAATATGCTTTTTTCTTATGCAAAGATTATGTTTAGAAATTCGTGTAATGACGAAACGACCGGTTTCATCAATGTCAACCAAACCACATGAACAAGGAATTTAGTATATACCTTGAAATGAAAGTGTAGGAAATTTGTTCTTAGAAGAAAGAAGAATCTGAGAAATTTTGCCTGTCCAGTTGAATATTGGTTTAATACCGTTCTTATAAAGAAGGTTTTCTATTTGATATAACCTTGTAAATATAGAGTAAAAATGCCAATTTTAGATAGGATTCGGAAGTAAAAATGTCTTTAGGTAATCGAGCTCGTGGATGTAGACAACAATTAATAACTTACTGTTTGAATATCTTGCTTCATATAATCATTGTTCACCAAGGTTCCAGTAAGATGAACTAAAAATTCAATAACAGAACGTTTCTGTGCAGGATCTGTGCGTATAGGTGTGTTTGCGATAAACAAAATAGCTCAAACGTCCGTCGGGCTTACATTCGCAAAGTTACAAATCAAATAGAACAAATTCTTTGTAAGAACGATATTAAACCCATATTCAACTTGACAATCAAAGACAAATTTTCTACACTTTTTTTTCAAGGTAAATACCAAATTCCTTGTTTAGTTTACATTAGTAAAACCAGTAGTTTCGTCATTACACGCATTTTTGAGCATGATCGTTGAATAAAAAAAAACATATTTATAAGTCTGTAGTTGCTAAACATTATCATTCATCACCATCCTTCTTCAATAGAAAAATCCGAGAGAGCATAAACATTATCAAACACCCCAATAACCCTAATCGTGATCATGAATTTGAGCTATTCCCTTTTTGGTTTTTGGTCAATGCTCCTTTATTGAAAACACGCTCTTTTTCAAACCTAAGCCAATCCGAGTCGAGCGTAACTAGCTGTAACGATACTTTTTTATATACGAAGATTACTTCTTTTTCACCTCTATGGAGTTTAAAATATGGTTTGGTTCACAAGTTGATTATCTAATACTGTAGTGGTTCTTTGTTACATTGTCCTTTGCTTTTTTGAGTTTACTGTTTTCTTTCTTACTTTTTAGAGCATTGTTGCATAAGTTGATTGTCTGTTGCAAAAGGACGTCGCGCGTCGCTTTATTCTGGTTAATGCATACGTATTCACTGCCAATACTGATTTTAATTTTAATTGGTGATATTGCCTAAAAATGTTGTTTTGTTTTTATATAATTAGGATTTAAATTTTTTAATGAACGTGTATAACTTTATTCTACTTAATAAAAAAAAACTGGTGTCGTCACCACACAACTTTTCTATAAGGAATGATGAAGGAATATTTACATATTTCTTTAAGGTTATGCTGTCATAAAACCATTTTGAAGTGATATGAACACGTTTGTATTGATTTTCTAGCGTATTTGTGCGCCTCGATATTACTTACCCCTTTAATCAATCAGTAAAAAAAATCGTCGCAGGCAGTATTCGAAACCATATTATATTTGGGAATTAATTTTAAATTACAAACTAAACATCTAATAAACTGTTAATGTTAGAATTGTTTTTATTTGAATAAAATGTTACAAACAATTATCTCTATAAGAAACTGTAAAATGATTCGAATAATTTACATACGTACAAAGTTATATAAGAAAAATTGTTTTTTTATCAAATCCATATTTTGATAGAACCGAGAGAATATGAAAAGCCAGCTCAATACCAAACTTCAAATAATCAGGACTTTTGGTTCGAGGGTTACCGTGGGTACATCCAAAGATAATTTAAATAAGATGCAGCACTCCGTATATAAACAAGTCAAAATAATTTATAGAAAAATTGTTATTTTTTACCGTATCTTACTTTCCTTTTAAGATATGGATTTTTTTTTAAAAAAATTGTCGTAGGCTGTATTCGAACCTAGGATCATATATGAAATTCAATTTCAATTATAAATCAAATATTTAATAAACTGTTAATGTTAGAAAAAAAATTATTTGAATACATTGTTAAAAAGAATCATTTACATACGTACAAAATTATATAAGGAAAACTGTTAAAAATTGCGGTTTCTTTAGCAAACCCATATTTTGTTAGAACCGAGAGAATATGAAAAGCCAACTCCATACCAAATTTCAAGTTACTAGGACTTTTCGGTTAGAGTTATCGTGGGTACATCTTTACACACAGACACCCAAAATTTTTTTGTCAAAAATGCTTTTTTCTGATTCAAAAGATCTTGAAACGTGGCATTATGCAAAAAAAAAATTTGAAAAAAAATTGCGATCGCTATAGTTTCCTTATAGGAAAACTGTAAAAATTACAATGTTATTACAAAAAAAATACATAACTGCTTAATAACGTTAATCGAAATTTAAACGTTTAATTAATCAGACATTTATCTTTTCGTTTGAAAAGACCGTTTAATGCAAGTTTAATAGTCTTTTTATGCACAAACTCAGAGCTAGCTCTTTTTAAACATCAACAGTAGTCGGCTATTATGTTTGTATTTCACTTTTCTCGGTACTTTTGTTCTATTTCTTTTGTGTTCTGATGGAATCTGTCTCCCTTGTCTTGTACTAGATTATTGAGTTTAAGTCGAATGAACTTCTGAGGCAATAAGGTATTTTCTAATTGACAACATTCTGCTTCATTTAAAGATGTGAATTCTATAACTTCTGGTGGTAGCTTTACACAGAGATTATTATTTATAATAAATGAATTGAAATCATTGATTATACAATCTCAAATGCATGTCTACGTGAGCAAACAAAATAGTATATTGTAAAACAAGTGTTACAAAAAAGAATCGTAACAAGAGTTTTTCACAAGTATGAAATTACTAATTTGACTATTTTAATAAAGATTTGGCCTGATGAAGTGGTTACTTCAAGACCACAAAAAGTCGCCGTAATTACGACAACTACGGTTGTTTAATTAAATAAAAACCACACCTAATATCAAAGTCTCTAAGAAGAGAAAAAATAACTGAAAATATAATTAATTATTATGTTTGTATAGATACTAGATTTGTACATGGTGCCATAAAAAATAAACTTCAATTGCTATAAATAAAGACAACAGATGCCAACTGTGTTTTATAGTAATTATCAAACTTTACTTAATTTTTTTAATGCAAAAGTTGCCTGCAAAATAACTGAAAGATGGTGTACCAACACGTTCTGGTGTTCAAAATTCTATTTAGAGTACGCGTAATTTAAAAAGGACTTGTGAGCAGAGTGGAAAAAAAAATAAATTGAAATTCTGGTTTTTATTATCAGTAGAACAATTTCAAAACATTTTTGTAAAACTTCAAGTTATAATTTTCACATTTTCTAGAATAGTCAAATTTTTCTTGATTCTGATAGTTACTTATTACTATATGTCATTCAAGAAAATATAGCCGATTTTATAAACGTTTTTTGATTAATTAACTAAAAAAAAAAAAGGATTTTTGAGACGTGCCACTTTTCTTGTGCACCAACTTTTATGTAAATCAACAATAAGTTTCTTTATGACTATACCGATAAAAAGCATCTTATTTAATTGAAAGATGTTGTAAATCTACACAATAAGTTTTTCCATTTTCTTTCTTTGCTTTTGTTATCTTTAAGTGCCTTTCATTCTATATCAAAATAAAAATTGTTTTGCTTTTTTACTGCAATCAATAGAAGCACTTTTCAACAAAAGGTTATAGATAATTTTTTCTCCAGTAAGTAATTTCTCTTTACTTGCTTCATAAAACACCTTGTTAAGTTCCCCAACGTAAAACATGAAAGTAGCAAATGGTTTTAATGGACTACCCTTTTTAAGATGATCAATCCACGAATAATTTTGATTTGATAAGCTTTGCAAAGTAGAATCTTGTAAACGAATCTTGCCAGATTTTCTAATCCGTCATATATCAGTTCATGAAATGTTTCAATTGTAACACAGACATCTTTATTATATTTATCTGACGATCACGTAAATAGTTTAATGTATTTATTAGTGATCCACTAACTGGTATATCAAAATTTTGAATACGCTTCATCATTTCTTCCAAGAATGTGATATCTTAATCTCTATTGAAATTCTAAAAAAGTACGGTAATAGTGAAGATTACTTTTTGCTCTGATTATACCAAAACAGTTTTCAATAACGTCCTGATTTTGACGCCTGCTTAATAAGTATTGTTAGTGTTATGCTGGTTAATAAATTATCAATATATTCTTTAACAATAGAGAGATAATTAACAAATGCATATGAGTAAACATTAATTCTAGTATACAACTTATTAAAAACTATTTGTTATAATTGATTCTAATTGATAGGTACCAATGTGTTTTCTGTAAATACGTGGGTCGTCTTTATTTGTTAAATCTATAAGCAACAGCAATTAGTTTTTTTATAAAATCAGCTTTGTGCAATTAACTATTGCAATAAGAACTTATACAAGTTCCCAGTATTCATACAAAACATACATAAAAACTTATTATTTTGTTGTTAGATAACGTACAAATCAAAATTTAAATAAGAAAGAGGTGTGTTTGTTGATAAGATTAAAAAGTATTTAAATAATAACTGAATGGACATTCAATTAAATTTTTCTAAATACATATAATATTTTATTGATTTCATAGACACATTGGATCGAGAAATCTTATTATAGATAAAAACAATAAGTTTCCGTTTAAAAAATCAAAGTATTTGTCGTATACGCCATAACCAATAATCAAATCACGTACAAAAATTATGTCTTTAAATTTTTTAAATAAGCTTATTTACGAGTATTTTATTATTTTTCTAACATGCTTTGCTCAAAAGATGTGATGTTTTCTTACATTTAAATTAAATTTAATATTTACCTCAAAAAAAAAAAAACATTTTAATCAAAGCAGTTAAAGACTTGTAAATAATGCCTTCAAAACCAGTATGTGTTTTATCAAATTTTTCATTAAAATGCTTGATATTTTAATATCTTGACAAACCCCAAAAATACAAATATTTACTTTTTTCTGAAAATCGGTTAGGTTTAGAAAGGTCAATTTTATAAAATTGAACCTATACAAAAATTCAAAAATATACAATATGTTACATTGAAAATGAAGAAGTTATAGACTACTTTCAGTATGACTGGAAACCGCAAATATACCAGACATGATAACATAATTCCTCTAATATTATTAAAATCTCACGTAAAAATATGATAGTAGACTTGAATCTTATTTTTTTAATGTAGAGATTCATAAGATAATCCAAGTCTACTTCTCGAGGTATTGTGTGGTACCGCCATATACATGTTAAAACCTAGCTATGAAGAGTATATTGCTAAATTTCGTAATATAAAATTAACAAATTAAATTAATTTATTCAGTTATTTTTGTGATGGTTGCTACAAATATCATTCTGGTAACAATTAGATTCAATAATACAAGTATAATTTTTGTAACATAGTATCAAAAGGTTTATATACAAACAATTTTATACTGCGTTTAGGAATAGTTTCAAGATACTTTATACTAAAGTAAACGTATCACATAGCTTTTTAACTTTTTTAAAATGATATTATTCTTACCTTAAATCTAATAAAATACATCAAACTGCCGGAAGGTACATTTTTTAAATACTTGAAATTTTTAAGTTCTACAAAGACTCGACCGTACTTGCTTTGTAATTCTTACTTCAAACAAGCAAATATTTTACAAAGTGAATAAGATACAACAAGAATCTAATTTTACCAGACATATTAATTTAAATTAAATTAAATTTAATATAATTATTAATGTGTATAAATAGTAGCAAACTTTTAAATACGCGTATTCATATTATAGCGTATAACAATTTTACTAAAAATAATACATCAAAAACGCCAATGCTTTTAACGAAATTATATTAAAAAAATTTAGTAGATTAGTTACCGATTAACGCAATTTAAAATGTTTTTTTACACTACTGGACGGCATGTTTAATTTACTAGATAGCTCACGTTTAGACGGTTATCAAGATAATGTATGTTTAAGAAAAAAATGTTTCTTACTGTTCTTAATATTACTATTGTTTATGTTATAGTTGTAGTATAAGCAAATGATTTGTTAGTTTTGAGATGTATAATTTTAGATACCCAACAGTATTAAAATATATATTTATCCAGTTATTAAAACTGAAATTATACAATTAATGTGGTTTTACATAAGCTAAATTTATTCTTATATACCAAAAGTGTTTTAAGCCTTAGTTTTACAAATTTTTTAATAAGAGCAATTAAGTCAAAAAATTAAATTTAATTGTAATTGACGAGATAGACTTACAAATGTTAATGTGGTTATTTTTAACAAACATTTTAATTTGTTTTTTATTGAATATACAAACTATGTAGTTATTTGTAGTTGACAGTTATTAACTTGGATATATTTTTTGCAATATGCAAATAAACCAAATTTTTACAGTATATAAAATACAAATGTACTTAGGTATATGCGATGTAGAATTAACCGGTTTTAGGCGATTATGTTCAGTTTTTCAACTTTAAAACAAGCTTCTAATTTAATACTTTATTTATGGTTTCGTAAAAGTACTACTACATTACTAAAAATAGACAAAGTTGCAAAACAAAACGGTTGTTTTAAAATAAAAAACAAGAATACATTTATATATTTTTACCAAATCATGAAAACATTACTTTTGTTCACAACAAAAAATTATAATTAAATTTTTTTTTTAATTCTTTTGCAACTGAATATATTACCTTAGTTAAGCACAAATAAACAAAAGCTTTTATTTCTAGTACCAAGTGAATTTCCTTTATAATCTAAAACGAATCTGAAACGCAAATAGTAGTGTTTATGGTTTTAATAGAATTTATTAACGTAACAGATACATACAGACGTGTACATTTATTGAAAACTTTATAATCGTAATCATTAATTTAAGAGTAACGATTTACTCTTTTGTGTTTTTATAACGAAAAATTTTATTATGGCTACAACAATTATTTAAATTTTTGTTTTACTTCAGTAAAAGTAAACAATACACAAATAATTGTCTAGTATCTCCAGAATAATAAATTTTTTAAACTTCAAGCTCACGATCGTGACAAGCCTTGTATTCGCCATGTAGAGAAGTGAGGGGAAGAATCATTGGGACACTACAAACATAATTAGCTGTGTATAGCTTGATTTTTAATATATTGATCATATAATGTTATGTTGTTGATACTGATAAGTGTACTATCTATCACCATAGGCTTAGAACCTATTAACTAATAGATTAATCAGATTTTCAAATTTTCCAAAGTATCCAAATTGTCCCAAAGTAACCCTTGGCTGGGGTAAATGGCAGTTGTAGACAAAAACAATTTGTCTTGTTCAAAAAGTTTAAATCATATTTATTTGGTGATAAAATTTAACATAAGTCGTATAAAATAAATAAAAAAATAAAATAAAAAATCATTAAACACAAAATTTTTATTTAGTTGACATTATAGGCACAAAAATCTACCTAAAACCGTTTTATTGAACTAGACGGTCTATTTCACGTAAACAGTCAGATTAATCATCAGCGTAGCTCACTTTATCCTCGGAATCATCTGAATCGTTCGGTTGTTGCTACGCATTATTGAACAGGTAATGTTTCAGTTGCTTCTTCTTTTGCTTGGCTAATTTTGTTTTTTCTAGTGTATCTTTTTCTGGCGTCTCTGTTACATTTGATTTCTTTTTCTCTGTTTTGGGACAGGGCCGTATTATATCTGGAGACACGATTTTCGGCTGTAATGAAGTTGATGAAATGCAAATGACCATCGGCCTTAAATCTGTTACAGATGCAGCAGCAAAGTCATCTTCCATAAATCTATCTATCTCTATCAAAAGTCACAATACCGCGTTTTCTAAACTCAGAACATATATTAGCAAGTATAAATGCTTTCTGATATGCCTTTTCTGTCAGTTCTGCAATTTAATAAATGGATACCCTTTTGCCAAGATTATTAAAAGATTGCTTCAAATAGGTTTTAAATGGGCTATATAGCGCTAACGTCAAGAAGTTAGTGGCAACGTGTGCAATGTGGGAGAAACGAAACAAAAATAATTCTATTTTCCCTACAATATAAAATTGTTTCGAGACTGGTGTGAGACACATGGTTGTTCAAAATAATCGATATGGGTTCATCTTTCGGTTATGTCGTATCTTTTGTACTTGTTTAATTAGATCCAAGAATAATATGGACGTCATCCATCTTGACCTTGACTTGTTGGCTAATCTAAGGTTCCCTGTAGGCGCACCGTTCATAATAATATGCTTAAACTTTGCTCTTGGAAACACATAGACAGAAGGAATTGTATTTTCAACTCCATTTATTATAGCGCAAAATGTAACCAGCTCTCCCCGTTCTGCAGATATTGCTTGACCCATATGTTTTGTACAAGTTGTGGAAATAAATTTTGGTGCATCTAAAACAGTGGCAACGCCTGTTTTATCCAAATTGTAGGTTCGTTCTGGTGGTATCTTATACTTTTCTAAAACTTATTGTAAATTATCAAAAAATTGCTTCACATTTGTTTTATTAAATTTGGAGGTTCATGCCATACTGGTATTTTCTGGCTTCCTTAGTAACAAAATTGGATACATAAATAATTTCATCAATCTTTTACAGTGGATAACGAATTATTCTAGCTCAGTGAATAATTTACATTTAGTTTTTTGACATAACCGTATTCCAGTTTTTGATCTTGTGTATATGTGAAGCCATAATTCATTTTCGAACTTTGGATAAAATATTTGGCTAGTTGTTCTTCTTGGGCAGATGTAAAAACATGTTAAGACGAATACTTTGACTAGAATGGTGATGAAAATGTTACTTGAACATCTGGATCTTGTCTGTCAGAAGCGTCAGGGTCTCGTCCAGGGTCTTTCAGACGTGTTTTTATTTTTTTCATTCTGTTACCTACGGTCGATTTTGTCAAACTGTAGGTTGTGGCTGAAGTTCTCATTGAAAGTCTTTCTTGCAAGACAGCGGCAATTATATTCTCCTCCGATATAGAAGAACGATTGGTCTTCTTCTTGTAACTCCTTACTATGTTAATGCCTGAAAAATATGTTCAGTAATTTTCTATTTGTTTTTGGAGCAGATTGGAACAGCGTGCACATGTGCCCGCAATTAGATGTTTTAATCTACCCTAAGCGTGCCTATAAACAAATTAAAGTTATGTAAATAATTAAAATAAACAATTACTTTAGCATATACCATATATCCTTGTCACAATGCCCTTATGATTAAAAATTGGCTAAACAATACGTTTTAAGAACGATGGGTTGAAAGTTATAGTTTAGCTGTATGGCTTTCTAGGTCACCCGACCTTAATTTTTGCAATTTCTTTCTGAGGTTTCATCAAGGAAGTGGTGTATTTTGTCTTAGTTGTAACTATTTAATGATTAAAAATTTGTATTAAAGATGCTGTTACAGCGCATTGAGCTATAATACAAACAGATAAAAACATCAATTTTCTATGTACAAAGTGGGATTACATTTTTAGATCTACAAACTGTATGCTAATTTACAAAACTAAAATAATTTATCAAATTGTAATAGCAAAGGCTTCCACGACCGGAGTCTGTATTAAGATAAAAATGTCTTTCGGCTTAGACCATGTCAGTGTTAATACCAAAGTTGCCAACGTTCTGCCAACTTTTGTAAGGGGCTTCATCAGGGTGTAATTGAAGAACTCAAACAAGCAACCTACATCTAACTAAAAACCTCTCAAAAGTTAGGTATACAACTTAAAAACTAAGCCAGAGACTAAACTCTATAGAAATAACTTTGCATATAAAAAAAATGTCGTCACAACCGATTAATTTTGACTCTGATTGCGTTATGGTCGAAAAGGGAAGTGTTTTCAATAAAGGAGTAATGATAGGTAACCAAATGGGGATAGTTCTAAACAATAATCACTATTAAAGTTATTGGGGTGTTTGATAATTTTTATGTTTTCTTGATTGTTCTTATTGAAGAAGATGAGAGATTAACAATCACCAAAACGTTATCAAAATCTATATTGTGACCTGCAGTAAACTAATGTTTAGCAACTGTAAGCTTAGAAATGTGTCTTTTCCTTATACAACGATGAGGTTTTGAACGAGGGATTTTACCAATGCAGACTAAATAACATGAACAAGGAATTTGGTATACATCTTAAAATGAAATTGTAAGAAATGTGTCCTTGGGAGAAAAAAGAGTCTGAGAAATTTTGTTTCCCGAGTTGTATACGGGTTAAATATCATTATTTCTTTATTTTATCTGTAATCTTGTAATTTTAGGGTAAAAATGCCAACTTTGGATTGGATTCAGAAGTAGAAATGTCCTTAAGTAATCAAACACGTGGATAGAGACGACGATTAATAACTGTTTAAATATCTTGCTTCATATAACCATTGTTCACCAAGGTTCTAGTAAGATGACGGAGTTCCGAGTCTAGATTCTCAGGCTGGCTAATAGCAAAAACTTTCAAAAATTTAGTAACAGAATGTTTTTGTGCATGATGATAATAAGACGAAAATTAAAGGTATCTGTCCGTCGGGTTTACAAGTCACATGAATGTCACGAAATGGAAAAGAACCATTAGTTTTGATTTCCATAGTAAATGTTATATCTAGGTGTTGATTTTTTAGATGATTAAGAAACTTAAACAATTCAAAATGACCGTGAAACTAAACAATAAACGTGTCTTAAACATACCTAAACCAAACTTTAGGTTTAATATTAATGATTTTCAAGCAATCGTTTCAAAATATTTCATAAAAATGATAACCACAACAGGTGCTACAGAAAAATCCACAGCAGCACTAAAAATCTGTTCTCAAAACGTATCAAATTGGAAGTAAGTGGATAATAAACACTTATCAATAAGAGAAACCATACTTAAATCATTGCCATGTTGAGACAAAACCTGTTGTTAATAAAAACTTTGGCAAAAAGTGAAGTGACATTAAAACTTACAAGAAGATTTTGGGGTTTAAGTTTTATAGTTTCTAAACGTTAATTAAAATGCTAAGAGATCAAAATGTAAGAAAAAGTTTTACTTGCAAATTTGCAAAGAATGTTAGACAAGAACTTGACTAGCTTGTAGACAAGAGATTGGATAGTACTGACGATATGTCAAAAATACATTGTTTGTGTAGAATCTGAAAGATTAAAGACAAGTTGCACAAAGCAAATCAAAAATGTAACAACTGATTATTTCTCAAAACAATTGCTACATAGCCAATAAAACCACGTTTATTCGTGATGTAACAATTGATTTCAGAACTAATCACTTGCTACATTTTTGATTTGCTTTGTGCAACCCGCCTTAAGTATATACGGAGACTACTTCTACTTAAGTCATTTCTATAGAGTTTAGAATCTGACTTGATTTTAAAGTTTATTACCTAACTCTGTAGTAGTTCTTTGTTAGATTGTCGTTTTTTTCTTACTTTTTTAGAGTTTAGAATCTGGCTTGGATCACAAGTCGATTACCTAACTTTTAAAAAGTTCTTAGTTAGATTTCGGTTGCTTGTTTGAGTTCTTTGATTTCTTTCACGCTGTGATGAAGCCCTTTATAAAAGTGAGCAAAACGTTGGTAACTTCGGTTACAACTATGACACGGTCCAAACCCAAAATACGTTCTTATCTTAATTTATCAAATTACTTAAATTTATCCTTAGAAAAAAGTTGCAACTGCCATAATTACAATATTACAGACGTATAATCATAATTATAATGTTCAAATACTGTTATATTGTTATATATACTTTGATTTTGTTATCAACTTTATTAGTCTAATGTAAAAAAAAGTTACTTTTTTACGCTTTCATTATTTGTTCTCGGTTAACAAACTTAGTAATTTTTTTGTTCTATTTTACGTAAAAATATTAATAATTTTAAATAAATTTGCAAAGTATAGCCAGTAAGATAAATATAAATAGTAGTTTACGTAACAAGAGTCGAAAGTAAGAAATAGCATAACGAACGTTAATGCGACGCGAGGCCGCATGGCCGAGCGTTGCATGTGAGTGAGTTATGCTATGATTCTTTCGACGAGAGTAATGTACATTATTTTTTGTGTTGCTTTTTATAAAATCACATTTTTTTTTGAAAAAATAAAAAAAATCAACAGAAATATAATGTTGGTACTACATTTATTACTAAATCTGTCACATTTGACATTAACTTTAACATCGTTTTTCTTCAATTTTAACTGAATTTCAAGATTTTTAAACTGATTATTCCACCTGTCGCATACTCGTTCTAATATATTAATTGACTTTGAGCACTTACTTCTATGTGGATTCCTAGTTTTCATTTTGCCACCCTAGAGCTTTTTTCGTTCATTACGTAACTACACTAACGAACGAATATTGACGTTTGCGATGTTGGCAGCACAAAAAAGTTATTTAAACGATGTAATCAGTAGGTTAAAAAATAACAATAAAGAATAAGCCACAAATAAATTAAAGTAAATTAAAAAACAGTAATTTAATACTAAATTTATTTAAACAAAAATTATTAATAACCACACTAAGAAAAAGTTAATCGGGGTATCAATAAATAAATTTTCCTAATACTAATCAGTTTATATTGTGTAAACACTTATGAAATGTAATTGCAAATAATAGTTTTTTATTTACACTTTTGCTAGTATTACAACTACATAAAACACAAAAACTATTATGTCCAAAATGTCGTTAATTAAAAACTAAAAAGAAATCTTTAAACAAATACAAAAACCACTATGAACACTGAAAACCAACTACAAAATACTTGACATTAGCATAGCATTACTCTAGCAATAATATGGCGGTATATATACCAATTTGTCTTTTTTGGTAATGTTTCGCTTCTATCACAACAAAATTTGTTCGATCTTAACTACAGGCGGGTGTAGATTTTAATAAGTAACATGTTCCAAGTTTTAAACCAATTAAAAAAACTTTAAACAAAAAAAATTGTAATTAAAAAAATACTTAGCTCAAAAAACGTTAGTACGTTAGCACTACATAAAAAACCCAAAATTATTTTTGTTTTTAAATTTAAACAAAATTTGCAATCTGTTTTTTAATATTTTTTCATGACTGTAAATCAAACCTTTTGTTTAAACAATAACTTATAATGTATTAAAACGGTATTATTAATTAAATATTAAGCAATATAGCAAAAAAATCAATACTCCCTGCTATTAAAATAAATATTGTAATAAAAAAATTACATAAAATCAGATATCAAAACCACGATTTTCAATTTCCGTTCAAAGTCAACCCCGACAAATTATCCTTCAATAGAAATTAATTAAAATCAAAATTCGCATTTGATGAATTAGTTCAAGGTGGTCACCGGAAATAAACCTAATATTAGTTTAAATAAATTTTTATTTAATCTTTAATTAATTATGTTTCAAAGAAATAGATCATAATGCAATTTAAAATATTTTTTAAATTATTGCTTAAGTAATATAAACAAAATTATTTATTTTTGAAGTATAAAATATAAAGATATGAGTTCTTTATAAAAAAAAAAGTTAAATTAAGAAACGAGTTACTAAAAGTTACTAAACATCAAATTTAATTTTATTTGCAAAACTTATTATAATAACGTCTAAACGCAAAGCACGATATTCAAATTAAACAAAATAAGATATTGCCATAAATTTGACATCTAGCAACATAAAAACAATATTATTTATAAATTTTTACAAAACATGCAATTTTATATTGTATGCATAAAATATAATTTTTACTTTTCAACAATAAACTTCTAATGCTAACAACGTGGTAATTTTGATAAACCCTTTAATATCAAAGACCAGTAAATACCAGTTTACACAATTGTTTGTATTTGATAATATGCATAATAAGTTTTAATCTGATTATAATTTGTTACAAGAAAATTCCCATGAAGCCTATTACAGTTTTAAACGAACTGCTGCTAGTAAGTGTTGCAAAGCAGTGTCAAAGATCTACCGTCTAAATATAGAGCAAGTATGCGACTTGTCACATTACATGTCAGTATATTTAGATTTTAATTTTAAAGCATTTAACTATTAATTTTTTTGTTGTTTAACTATCTATTATTTTCCGTGCAAGTTTCTTTATTACAATTTCTATTTAAAACGCATCTTATAAAAAAAAATTATAAAAAATACAGTAACATTGATTTTAATGAATTAAATCGGGGTAGAATTTTTTATCTAAATTATGTTTTTTTGTTTGTTGTTTTAAAGTGTTAATAATTTGCATTAATATCTGGCAATGATATATTTTATGCTTTATTAATTTTTATATACAATATAGATCTACATAATAAAACCTATTTTAAATCAAACTATTCTTGTCTTGTCGTTTTTTTAATTATATACCATCTCTATAAACTGAGCATGTTAAAAATAATAAAAATTATTGTGACCTACGTGTTTAAAACAAGCACGTTCTGAATGTTAAAAATAGACTAGAAAGAATAAAGGAAAATGTAATACCCCCAAACAATATGCCGTAATTTATCAGTGAAGTTGTACTGAATGATTTTTCAACAGGATGCAGGTTAAGAATAACAATGAGATTATTAATTAAATATTGTTTTTTTAACTTTAAAAAATTACAAAGTAATACATAATTTATTTTTTTAGTTTTCAATTCAAATTTATTTGGATACCAGATTATTGTGGTGTATATATGGAAAAATAAGAAATTGTGGACAATCAGGAAAAAGACAGGAAATAGTGTTAAATAGCGTATATTAGTTTAGGGTTGGTATACTTGAAAATTTGCTCGAAGACAAAAATGAATCAAATTGAATTCTATAAAATAAAATTAAAAAAAAAGAAAAAACTTTATTAAAAAAAGAGGAAGATTTGTTATGGAAAAAATAGAATTATTGTTTGAGTATTTGAAAACAAATGGAAATTATGACAAACTCATAGCTTTGTAAAGAATAACTTAAAGTGCCCATAACTTGATATCATTGTAAAGTAGACTTCAAGAAAGATAATAACAAAGATATCTTACTTTGACACACTATGGGCTCATTAAAACTTTAGTGGAAAATAGTATGAACCTAATTTAAAAAAATATTATTCTTAGAATGTAAAATAGATAAGAATGGGTTTAACATAAATAAAGAAAGATTAGATGGGACTTTTAAATACAAAAGACCGAAAAATATTAGAATGCTGCGGTGATTTTATGGATTTTTAAATTATTATAAAAAGTATATACCCAATTATTCAAAAAAAAAAAATTCATTTACTCCTGCTACTTAAAAAAACATGGAGTTAGAAATATGAAGACAAAAAAGCTGTAACAAAACTCATATATTTTTGATAGGACAAAAATTTCAAATTCGGAGAGATAATACACCGAACAACAAAATGTATCGCTGGTTATTGTTACAGAAGTAAGATTTTTAATTTCAAAGCGGATACTTTAAGCAGAAAATAATTTGAAAAGAGCATTATTAATAATTAACTTCGATAAACGCTCTTAAAGACAAAGAAGAGATTTACTCAACGGAAAGTATTTTCGTAGCACAAGAAGAAGAAATAAAACAATACCATTAATAATTTATTTTAAAATATACATGTTTCGACCTTATCAAATTTTTATTTAGGTCATCCTCAAACAAATTAACAAACAATTTTTTTTTTGACTTTACCATCTAGGATATTAGTCACGAAAAATACTTATACATTTTACTTCTGAATATAATACCTTATATACATGTTTTCGTTATCTGTAGAAATTTATATAAATATTTAAAGATATTAATATTATTACTATTTAAAATAGGTAACCACACTGGAGAAGGAAAACCATTGTTACTAAGAATTTGAAGTAAGTTGTTACTGTGATAGTAATTTAACCGGCAGTTAAATAAGAGATGATTAATATTACCTACTTCTCCGCATTCGCAAAAAGGGGTATCGTTTATACCGATTTTAAAAAGATGTGAAAGAAATTTTCCATGGTATAATTTGATCCTACTAATGGTAGATATAAAACATCTGCTGAGGCAAATCTTCTTTTGGCACCAATGATGCGAAGCATATTCGGGTGAACTTTGTAATATAATGATTTTGAATTACTACTAAATTCTTTCCATTTTAAATTCCATAGCAACTGACAATGTTTTTTAATAACTGGGAATAGATCATTAGTGGCAAGGTAATTGCTGTATTTGTTGTTTGACGTAATTTCACTTTTAGCCAATCTATCGACCTTCATATTACCATGTATACCATTATGTGCTTTAACCCATAAGAAATAAATACTAATATTAAGTTGTAATGCCAGATGTAGCTGAGTTATAATATTGGCGATAATCGGATTTGGGAAAACAGCTCTATTTCAGTTAAAGTTACTTATGTTTTATAAAACAGATTGCAAATCTGAACATATAACGACACATTCTAACTCATTATTAATCGTCCACTCGATTGCTTGTAAGATTGCAACTGCTTCTGCCGAAAAAGTACTTGATAATAAATTGAGGGAAAACGAAATTTTTTATTGAATTGACGGCACGTATATTGCACCTCTTAGAGCCGCCTCCATCTTTGATCCGTCCGTAAAAATAAATGTTGCGTCTGAAGGAAACTTAGTTTTAGCTTCTTTAAAGACTGTGTTTGAATTTGTGTTAACTAAGTAGTTCGGTAGAGTGACACAGGGTTTCATTAATAGTAGTTTATAATCTAAATTGTATATACCCGGTTCGTGAAAATATTTCTGGTTTAGAAAATTAAGTTGGTGACGTATTACAAATGCTTCTGTGAGTGGTGGGGAGTTTTTCTTTATCCAATATGTTTCGGTTAAGTTACGGATGTGTAAACTATAAATTTTATTATATAAACTAGGGTTTTACGTTTTCGTTTTAAAAGAAAATTGGAGGCTAAAAAAAGTCTTCTGCACCACAGTAGTTGCTCTAAACTTTCAACAAGACAACATTGATTTGGGAAAGATTTCATAACACTTATACAAATTTTGATGGCTTTATATTGAATTTTATCAAGCTTTTGGAGGTGAGTGTTACTTGCAGCCCCATAAAGAATACATCCATAGTCTCTCATGCTTCTTATGTATGATTTATAAAAAAGAAGGGCTATTTCCTGATTACAACCCCAAGCGAACCTACAGGTATTTTTTAAAAGGTTAATATCTTTTTCGGTTTTATTAGTAATATCTCTCCACAATAACTTAGAATCTAATTTAATGCCTAAATATTTGAACGTTTGACAGATAGGGAAAGACATATTATTTAGAAGTATGTGGTTTAGTTTGGGTGTCCTTTTTCGAGTAAAAAACATAACAGTAGACTTTGTTGTTGAAATATTATATCCGTTTTGAAAACACCAATTTGTAAGGTTGTAAGTAAGATTTTTAATAGCATCTTGTTGATTTGGTTTTGTAGAATAGACTACAAAATCTTCAACATATTGAATGCATTGTATTATATTGCCAAGTATCTGATGCAAATCCGCAATGTAAATATTAAACAAGAGAGGGCTAAGCACTGAACCTTGAGGTAAGCCCTGTGATGTAAGCCTAGGACCAATCAATTTGTTGTTGTATTTAATGGTTATTTTTTTGGAATTAAATAAATTAAAAAGTGTTTAGACTATGTGTATTGGAAGACTCATAGCAGCTAATTTCTCAGATAATAACCATAAATTGACATTTTCGTATGCGTTTGATATGTCTAAAAACAAGCCGGCTGTAATTAAGTTATCAGTAAGTGCAAGTTGGAGATCTGTAACTAGATGAACAGTTGCATCACTAGAACCAAACCCAGGTTTAAAACCATAATGGTTTGGAAGAAGCAAGTTGTTTTTGAGAAGCCAATATTCTAAACGAAATTTGATTAACCTTTTGAATGTTTTGGTTGCACACGATGAGAGAGATATAGGTCTATAACTGCTGTACAATTCTCGATCTTTTCCTGCCTTATAAAAAGCTATGATGTAGCTATTTTTAAGCAATTGTGGTACATATGAAAATTTCCACATATCATTAAAAATATCTAATAGATATTGTTTAGCCTGAGGTCCTAGATGTGATAACATAGGGTAGCATATATTATCCGGACCAGGAGAAGTATTACAGTTTTTTTTAATGGCTTAATTTAATTCTTCTAGTGTAAATTGTTGAGATACAAAAATATTGTTATTGTTTAAATAAGAGCAAACAGGCACGTTGTTATTTGCAGACGAAGGTGTTAAACTATTTAAAATATCTTCAGCAAGTTTATCTGAAATTGTGATATCTACGGAGTTCCTTTTCAAGTTTTTAACGTGTTTCCAAATACGATTTATTGGAGTATTTTTATTTAAATTATTACAATACTTAATCCAAGATTGTTTGGCTTTAGTTTTAAACAGTCGTTTACATTCCGCTGATACTTTTTTGCATTGTATGTAATTATAGTCGTTAGCTTGCTTTTTGTATAACGCAAGAGCTTGTTTTCTTTTGATAACAAACTTGTCACATTCTTTATCCCACCAGATAGCATGTTTCCGTCTATTGGGTATGAAAGGTTTATTTAGTTTAAATGTTTTGGAAACGGTATTATTCAAGGAGTCAAAAAAGAAAAAATAACTCTGTCGTCTAAATTGTTTGCATTTGAGCCAGATGTAAAATAATTTTCTAAGAGCGTGTTATATTCACTCCAATTGGCAGACTTCACACACCATTTACGAATGGAATAGATAGCTTTTTTGTTGTGTGGCATACCAGTTAATTTCATTATAAGAAGAAAATGATCTGAGCCTAAGCTGTCGGCTTCTACGTCCCGTTGTTTAAATTGTTTAAAAACATTATTATTTTACACATTGATTATATCTAAAATATATTTAATTTAATAATATTCACATTTGATTAGCGCATCAAGCTTCAAATAACTTACATTTTTCAAATCAAATTAATTTATTAATTGAACGATTTGAAATAAATTGGCATTATATAAAATCTCTTGCTTTTAGTAGATAGTTTTGT
This sequence comes from Aquatica leii, assembly GCA_035610365.1. Classification (NCBI taxonomy): domain Eukaryota; kingdom Metazoa; phylum Arthropoda; class Insecta; order Coleoptera; family Lampyridae; genus Aquatica; species Aquatica leii. The sequence goes on from CM069432.1 coordinate 58,834,460, forward strand.
AGACTTTTTTCTTTGAAACTGTTATAGTAATATCAGAAAATGTAAATATTATTTACCTGCGCTTAAAAAAGTACAACTTCAAAACCTACTATTATACGTAATAATGAAAGCCTATACAACTAGTAGTAGAAAAACTAATTTTTAATGTGGACGGAAATTTCTGCCTTTATAAATATATAATAATAAGTGTAATCAATCCTAACCTCCTCTCTGCTTACCTCTGTGATCCATTACTTCAAAGACATGTGCAAACATTATTAACCCATGTTCAAGCATACAATGCGTACTTTAAAAAAATGTATTATAGTTATTGATTTAGATGAAAACAAAACCTTTATAAGAAGTAAAAAGAGGATGGAATATATAAAAAGAAGAAACCGATGGTTAACGGATAAAAATTTAGAATTGATTTAAATATCAATTTTGTACAATTATGTTTCTAAATAGCTTCCAAACAAAATCGACACAGTTTCAAATAAAATCCTTATTAGTTTCAATACAGTTTTGAATTTTAAAATAGTTTTTGTAATTTTATAACAGTAGTGTACGTAAACCCATCTGGTTGCTCATAATAAGGTAGTTGCCGAATGTCAAAGAGTTGATTTTACAATTGTTGTTTAAACGTCAAAAATCGTCTCAATATTAAAATTGACTTGTTTTTGCATTTTTTTATTTAATCTTTTATTTAAAAATTAAGCCAATTTAAAATTTTAACAAACTTATTTGTATATATGGTCAAAAATGGCTTATTTAAAAAAAGTGCAATTATAGTTTAAAGCTCATTCTGAAAAACTGAGTAAGTGCATAGACAATAGATAATCAATAAAAACAGACAAAAAATATATGATAACAAAGGGAATAATGAAATCAAACAAGCACTAGATAAAAGACGATAATAAGAAATGCAGAATATGCAAAAATAGATAGAAAATTTTGAGATTAGAATAACTATTAAACAACGTCAAAGAAAGAAAGGAAAAAAATATAATGAAACGTTCGCTAAGTTATTGCTTACTTTGAGAACGTTTACGAACTTATTATCAACTTCCAGAACGTTTACCGAAGAATGTAGAAAATTATTGGGATAGATAACAGAAATATATAAAAAATGTGTAGGTCAGTTATTCGAAATCGGAGGTATTAAAAAGATATTTAAATAAATAAGTCTTGTGTGTTCGAGATAAATATAACGGAGTTCAAACCTACGTATTTTTAATGTAAACAAGCATCAGTTTTAGATGAACAAAAGTTATCCGCGGACATTAATTATTGAGTGCAATTCGCGTGTTTGTTTATAGCGCGTAATTGTAGCTTTCCGAGTTCTTTAAACTAGTGTCGAGCGTTATTAAAATTTGTTTTACTAAACTTTTTATTCGTGTTTAAATTGATGAAGAAAAGAAACCACTAACAAGTTTAAAGTCAACCTAGTACAAGCAGATTGAAGCCACAACCACAGCTAATGATTGGAACAACAAGCAGAAAGCCCTTAGAATCTTGCGGACTTCCTGACCACCTACAAGGATATTAAGAACTCTTAATTTCACGTTTAGAAATGAGATATGGAGGTGCTCATCTTCAACAAGTATACCAAGCTCAAATTAAAGTCGGGTTCAGAAAGCTGCCGAAAGTCTTCAAGAGTTTGAGGCTGACATCGCTAGATTAACGCGGTTTGCGTATCCTACAGCACCAAATGTCTTTTTGGAGCAGTTGGCTATTCAAACCTTTGTAGATGGCCTCCAAAACAGCAAAACCCAGCAGATTTTCCGGTTAGCTCGACCAAAAACGTTGGATGACGTTTTAACCCATGCTTTGGTGTTTGAATCAGCAAAATAGGCGTCGCACCGAAGGAACCATACGCTCCGTTGTCCTGCAGAAATACCCGCGCAGACACAAGAAAGCTACGTACGACGACGCTGTACTAATCCCAAAAAAGACTAGAATAACGTCCGGAAAACTAGAACAAGCTGACCGAATGGGGCGAAAGTCAACCTCAACGAGCCATGCCCCGAAGATTACCATTTAAATAGCATCGCCTATAAAGTATTGCATATCATTTATCTCGATGGTAAGATCAATGCGAGAAGCATTCAGTTACTGGTTGACATGGTAGCTACAAAGGCCATTATTTGTGCTAACATGTTATTGGAAAACGTGGACATCACTAGTAACAGTACAACTTTAAACGGCAACGGGCAAAATTAATATCCGAAACGGTCGGCCGATACAACAACAATCACGCCGACTTCTTTTGCCGAAAAGAGAAAAAGCCGAATAAATAATTATGGATATGGAGAAAGAAGGTGTGATTTAACCTTCAAATAGCCCATGGGCGTCCCCAATAGTACTCGTAAAAAAAAGATTGATCAAGACACTAATCTTTATCCGCGGAAATTACTTTTAGAGTGATAGTAATATATAAATTAGAGTAAGTGTTTTTCTTAATTATCATTAGATTTAATTAGGAACTTGTAGTTACAAACGTGTAAATATTTTGCGTACAAATAAATTAGATTTAACAGTTATTTACATAAAAATCAGAAAAATCTCACATTACTAAAGGAAAGCTAAATTAAAATACGATGCACTTTGTGTCGAATATTTTAAAGCTCCCAGTCAAGTACGAGATTTTACTGCCGTACTTTGTATTACATTTTTCCGGAAATAGTAAAAAAAGACTAAACAAAGTATTTTGCGTCTTGTAAAGTACTAGTCCAAAAAATTCAATTTTTTTGCGCGTTAGTAAGCAGGAAAATGTTGTTTCGAAGACGATTTCCGGAAAAATTTGTTACAATACTATAGGAAATGTTTAATAGAATGGGAAATAAAAAAAACGTGGTGTTATTTAAATATGTTGTATAAATTGTAAAATGAGCAAATAAAATTCTACTGACAAAAGTATTAAGTTTGTTACTTCACAACCAAACAAAAAATAACGTGTTCTTAGAAACATTCTAGCGAAATTGATAATATAATTAGTAAAAGTTCAAAACTAGATTTAAGACTACGCGACTATCTAGAAAAAATATGTTCAAAGTAAAGTTATTTATACCGTAACTTGTTTAAACAAACATTATTAGACGCTTTATTAATAAATTAGCGAATTAAACTGTTAAATTTAATAGTGTTCTACATTAAAAGCAGTGACTACAATTTTACCTATAGCTGATTTCATTAACAGCAAACACACAACTGAAATTACAAGCGTACTTTAGAATATATTTAACTAAGTTTAAATATTTAATTCTGTAGATAAGTGTCAATATGTTATGTTATAGTAGAATTCAGGTTTCCACGGGTTGCATTTTGTTTGTTTCGGGCTCTCAATATGTCCACTGGAACGTGTGACGACAGCTCGGCTGGTGTGATAACGACAACTCGAAAATGATCCAGAATGGAAAATTGTATTGTTATAGTTATATGATTAGCGTTCTTAAAGCTTGCACACTTTGTAATTTAATTTCTTTAATGCAAATTTAGAAATGATATACTTTAAATACTAAAAAAAGTTAAAACTTTTACCGTTCATTGATCGTTGTTAATCCGAAACTTTGTAACTATTTTAGATCAAAAAATTTAAACTTTTGATAGTTTTTAAATTTTATTAATGTTCAAAATGCAGTTTTTTTTGCACATTACTATTCAAATTTATGAATCATTTATTTTTATTTTTACCGGTGTAAACATTGCACATGTAAACTGTCTTATTAAATAATTTAATATTTAAAAAAACATTAGCATAATATAAAAACATAACCAGGTAGAACAAAACGTTTTTGGGCCATAAGGAACGTTCCTTTTATGTTGCATTTTTGGTATGTAGTGAAACGTATTTGTTGTCAGTTTGAAAGAGCGTTTTGAAAACAGACTAGAAAACGTGTGTAAAACTTTGGAATGTTCCAGGAACTACAAATTTGCACAGCTTTCTGGAACAATACATCGCACCTGCGTATCATAATAAGATAAAAATATTTGGGCATGCGCTGCATCTGTTGCAAAGTCGTATACATGTTATGGTCAAATGCACAACTTTTAACTGTTTTAATTATGAAATACCCAATGAATAATAACGTAAGCAACCAACGATGGTGCATATCCATTGGTCGAGATTATTACGAATATATTTTACAAGATTTACAAGGTTTTTTAATTAATTTTGCAGTATTATTCATTTTTAATTCTTCATTTCTTTTTGGTCTACAGTTGCATTGCACGTGTGTTTTTGCTGTATTGTTAAACTCACAAGCTAATAATTATAATAACAGCTTTTGAAGAATATACTTCTGTATGTTACATTAAAATGAATTTATAGTCGTAAGAAATGAGAGTTTCATAAAAGCACAGATTAATCAAGAACATTTATCTGATATATAAAGTAAGCCGTAAGCATTAAAGATAAGAAATTTCATTTTTGTCATGGTTGCGGTTATCAAATAAATACTAAATATTATTACGTGTTGCGAAGGAGGATAATATAATGTTTAGTAATTTAATTCTTCTGCAAAATTCAAAAGTATTATTTTTAACTTACTTAACCAGTATGCAGTATGTATAGTATACTTCAATCGCATTATTATACTTCTTTCAGTAACTTTACTAAAAGCTCGGAAGAAATCTCAAAAACTTGTTGATAACGAGTCTTCAACTATCAATGACGAAAAAGAAACGTTCTCCAGAATCTTTACAATTAAACTCAACTTACGCGAAGTATACAACTCTAAGTGTAGAAGGCGCCAAGGCAAGTGAGCTAAGCAACCTTTCTAGAAGTGAGCAGATTAACAGTTCTTCTGCAAGTGAAGTAACTGATAATTCTCATAGTCCTCGATCAGAATCTAAAGTAGCTGATGTAGTATTGAAAAAAAACACAGTCGACTGTCTTCAACCAAGTGAGTAACGTAATTTACATGAATTCTGTTATTATACGATTTCTAACTTGTTCAGTTCTCAAAAAACTGGAGAAAATACAATCCTACTTTGACAAAAGAAGAATTTAAAACACATACTTCTAACTGGTTTCGACGAGCGGGCACTAAGTTAAATAGCATAAAAAAAAGCGCGAACCAAATAGAAAAAGAAACAAATGATCCACAAATCGATAATTTCATTTAGTCTTGGTTTTTTGTATAATCTTAAGTTTTGTTTTTATTATGTTTTTATTTTATCATTCAGTTTTCTGCGTTTTATATAGTTTTAATACTGTTTTCGAAAGTAAAAATTTCGTTTTCCGCTTGTTGAATTATTTTTAATGTTTTTTTGTAAATAATATACATATTGTGCAACACAGCGTTTCTGTTTTTATTAGTTTATTCTACGTTTTTGAAATGTTCTTAATTTTAATATGAATAAATTATAAATATAAAATTTTAAATATATCTGTATTTTTTAACCTAATTATAATCTAATAAGAAAAGTAACACAGATATGCATTCTCTATAAAACGTTTTAAAAACAGTCAATTGAAGTGCTAAAACTTATTTTAAGGACGTTCTTGCAGCGTTTTAAGATCATCTCTGTAAAACGTTTCAGTGCAACGTTTTGAGGTAGAACATTTTACGTTTTTAATGATGCCCCTGGAACAGTTTTGCGTCGTTTCATATGATTTTCCATGTTTTAGTGAGACAAATTTAAACCGTTTTTAAAACATAAATGTTCTACCTGGGTAGAGTCATACATGTAAAAATTTCACTCTCATGCCATCAATTTTTCGAAAAAATCATCTAAAACATTAACATAAAAAATTTTGTAAAAGTTATTTTTAATGATTTTTGTTTTTGTAGTAATAATATTATAACTGTTGCTTTTCTAATAATTTTAAAATGATGTCAGTCCAATTTTTGAATTTTGTTGTTTCACATATTATATAGTTTGTCGGCTTAAATTAACATGTACATATATACGTAATTACAATTTAGAAGTTTTATTTTTAATAATGTACGTTGTTTAGCAGTATATAACACAGTCATTATGTATGTATGTATATAGCAAAAAATGTAACAGGTCAAATTACGCGTAACATATACCTGAGACTACAATTTTATATTTTCCAAAAATTCGTTTAAAATTAAAATAAATTTCCAGTAATAACAATTGTTAGCTACAATATAAGTGTAATAAAAAATAATGTAACCAATTGTTTAAATTAGTAAAAGATTAAAATGTAGTTTAAAAATCTTAGCTCAAGTAGTTACGTAGACGTGCAGGAAGTGATCTTTATTTATTATTAAATCTGACTACTAATAACGATCCGGCAAAAATCGTTTTTGTTGTACTATGAATTATCAAATATACATGGTGGTAGTTAATTAATATATTAACTTGTTGCATCCTCCTGAGTTTGTCTCTGTCTCTATTCGCGAGATCCGGTGGGACTGCAATTACGAACGCTGTAGAGATCCTTTAGTTCTCGGGTGACTGTAGAAGGGATTAGGTTAACGTGTGTGTATCTGGTGAGCTTTTTTACCTTGCGCTACACTCGGGTCTTTGGATTATTTTATATTAAATTCCGGGTTCCGCTACCTGTTGACGGGTAAGTTTTACTATGTTTATATTAGTTCATTTGTATAAAACACTTAGCATCCCTTAGTCAAATTAATAAACGTAGAATTAAAATTGAAATTTTGATTATTTATAAAAAAAAATTTCATTTTAATTATCAAAAATCTACATGTAATACTGTCTTGTGTGTGTTTATATAAATTTTATGTAAATGTTTTTTTACATTATATAGTGAAATGCATTTTACGTATGTCTATTTTTGAATCTTAGAATAGACGCTCATATATTTAATTATCTTCGCCGTCTACATAAAGTTTATACATGCACAAAAATTTACTACATTTTTTAAACATTTTTGTTGACATTACATGCAACACGTTGCTTTATAATCATTTCTATTTTTTATGTACTTCCTACGTTATTTCTTCATAATTTAATGTTTTTATTTAGATTATAAACAAGAGTGGTTTAATACTGGTTAAGCTATAAAGTAAACAAATATTATTATTACATTAAATATGTTTACTATTGGTATAATAATTTTTATATTTCCGTTATGTTAGTGTCTTTATTGAGTTACTAAACATAGTATTCAATAAAATTGCATAAGAATACCACTATTAATTTAGTAGTGCTTTTAATATAAATTTAAAATAAGCAACATACTTAAGTATTAAACACTTATTAAACACTGCTAGCAATTAGTATTTTTTTTATACAAAAACATATCAGTCAAAATAATTACATGCTTAGTCTTTTGTAACGTCTTTCAATTGTATTAATTTTAGAAGTTTTTTTTGGTATGTTGTTTAGCGCTCTAGTAAGTACATACTAAAACTAAACTTTCATTAAATATTTTTGGTGTTTTCAGCTTTTTTCATTTTCAATGTTTTTAACTAATAACAGACTAGAGAAATAGATTTCTCTCTAATTTTATATATTACTGTAAGTCATTATATATTTTTTATAGACTTTTCTAGTGTTGTTAATTTATTTATCAATTAGTTTATTTATACAATATATACAATTTGTAGAGTTGCTAAAGTGCTACTGTTTAAACGATACTATGCCATTAAAAAAAAAGGAAATAAACAGTGATTCAACCACATTTTTTCTTCAAAAAATACGATCTGGATGTCGATTATGTAATTTTCTTGTTAGAAATTGATTGAATTTCAAAATATAAAAATAGTAGTAGTTTGTAAAGTGTTATGTTGTAAATTATCTAAATAATAAAAATTAAAATAAAGGCAGAAAAAAAAAATTATAGTAATTTTATTTACAAAATTATCAGTAAAATTACGTAAAATTTGGAATTATTTTTGATTTGTTTTAAAAGTCGTTATGATAAAAACAATAACTAAAACACTACACGTAGATACAAAAACCTCGTAGTAAAGACGCTGATTTATTTTAACGATTTTAATTAAAATCACCACGAAATTAGAAACAAATTACTCAAAAAACAACCAATAGTATATTCTAGTCGTTGTTTTGTTTTTAAAAGTAAAGTTAAATATAAGATTGTATGCTTACATCTATTTAAAGCAATAGAAATACATTTGTTTTTATAGTAGATGTGTAACTCGGTTTAAATTTAAATGTATTGCATATAGAATATGACATGTTTTCCTGGATTTTTAGCAAAATAAAAAATGATAAATGTATAAAAAAAATTCTTTGTCTTGATACCAAAATATAATTTAATGTTTTGTGTGCCAATAGTTTTAAGTAGTCAAAGACGTGTCAAAAAACTTAAAAAAGAAACAAAAATGAACAGCAAATGTAATAAATCTTTGGTAAAGTTTTGCAGTTACTAATGAAATGTCAAACTTATTATAAATACGTAGTAAACGTCATAAGGCTTTATGGTATGTTCATTTTCCGTTGTTGAGTAGTTGTTGAACAAAACATTCCACGTTAATTGTACCTAAAATGCGTTTTTACAATTTGTGCATCAATTTTTGTACCAACAAAAAAAATATCTATAAAATGACAACTATAATTAGTGATCTGTTTTAGTTTCATTTGTAAACAATAATTTTTTTATCAAAATAAAAATGTTATACTTTTTTGTTTATACATAAGTTAGTAAAAACTTAAATTAAAAAATGTAGTATTGGATTTATTTACAATCAAAAGCACATTTTAGTTATCAAAACTTAATACGAAAATCGTCGATTTGTAAAAACCACATTTCGCAAACTTTGTCAACATTTTGGTTAAGACAAGCGTTCTACAGAGCTCAGAATTTAAAAAATGTTTCAACTTTACAAAAAAAACTGATTCAGTAAAAGATAATAAGAGCATCTCAACATTCTCAGTTAGCTTATACTCGTAAAAACCGCTGTCAGTAAAAATGTTTGTGAATAGCCATTTTTTAAACCACTTTACGACGCATTTTGCATGTTGATGTGTATTTTCATCTATACAAAATTTAATTAACGCAAAAATTTAAACCATTTTAAGACCATCAAAAAACGCCGTATTTATGTTAATTAGAAGGTCAAAAAAGATTAAGGTTTTTTAAATTAAAAATTACCTGTTTGGGTAAGGCTGGACCTGACTGTTTGAAGAGAATTAATTAATTAATTAATCAAACAAACACAAAAAAATGTTAAGCCGTTACTGGTAATTCCAACCGTTATTGTGGCATGCTGACTGACTATTTGTGACTAAAATGGAATAAATTAGATGACACATCAGTCCTCAAACAGTTCATATGTTTGCAAGCAAATACGTTAATCACATAATTCAATAAAATTCTTATGTAAATTTGCCCCAACGTCATGTAATTTAACATCATTAAATTATTTTGAAAAATAAAGTTTATGCTAATGTTCTACAAACAGTACATGGCTTTAAACGCAATATTTGGCATGCGATTGAAGCCATATCGATTTGCTTATAGTGTTTGGATGCAAAGCTATAAAATAAGCAGTATTTGTTGTATTACGGATGTTACAATTTTCTTTACACAAATGTCATAAATACATTTTTCTACTTTGCGTTTATAATTACTTAATTGTGACACCGAAAACAGTTTCACAATGTAGCTCATTGTGACACCGTTTTTAGTAAAATTTTTTTTCTCATAAGTGGCAGCATTGAATTTTTTATACGAATTGAATGATGTCAAAATCACAAATATCATTTGTCAATGCGGTTAAACACATTAAAAATAAGAAAGAATTAGGAGTTATTAGTATTCATGGGGTTAGAAGCTTGAGTTGTACTGAAAAGATTTAAAAAGAAACTAAATACTGTCAATTAAATAACAATTACAACAATTTACTATTAACTTTGTAACATTAAAATATTAATAACAAAGAAAATTTAACGCAAAAGTAAGAAACAAACGAAATACAATACATAACTCAAAAAAAAATATTTAGTTTTGTTTTGCAGCTGTACTAATCGGACAATTGTTGTATATATTAACAGTAACACTGCACGTATCTTGAGCATGCATTGTTAAACTAGGTAGGTTCTGTGTAATGACATCATGCTTATAATTCAAATCTTGTTGAACCTGCACATTTACTTCTGGAGAGGTTATATCGTTTTCTACTCCAAAATTAGGAATTGGTATACTAGTAGAAGTACTCGGCTGAGGTGAATTAACAGAGTTGAACATCCGCCCTATTTCAATTTTTCTTTTTAGGGATGTTTCAATATATCCCTCTGCTACCGCAGAAGATTTCCAACCTCCATGATTTTTAATTGTCACCAAGTCTTCACCTTTATTGGCTAAGTGCGATGCGCTTGATCGTCTAAAACAGTGTCCGGTATAACATTCAGGGTTAGCTAGTTTGAGATAGGACGCTATAGTTTTAGAACTTACTCTATTTTATTAATACCAATTGGACTTGATAAGCAACGTCCATTACGGTATGTTAAAAAAAATCTTTTTGTGGTAGCAGTTACAGGTCGTAGATTTAAATATTTTTGTATTAAATGAATCCACTGTAACTCGCTAATTACAAACATTCTTGGTGAATGGTTTTTTGTTTTAGAAATATTAACAATGATGATTTCATCTCTAAATTTCACGTCATCAATAGTCATGTTTAACAGTTCGTCTCTACGGCATGCACCAACATATCCTATTATCAAGATAACCTGAAAATGTATACTAGTACACAAAAGATTTTACACATGAGAACTAGAATCACCTTAATTGCCAAATAAGGCAAGTCATCTGCTTCTTGTATGAAACGATCTATTTCCGAACTTTGCAGAATATTAGATTTTTTAGGTTGATAACCTATTGACTGCTGTTTTAGGAATCCTTGCAACCTTGCAAACTTTGAGATGTCCACGTTTTTATATACATTTAAGCAAGCACGTAACATGCTATAAGACGCCCATAATGTGGATGATTTCTTCGTTTTGCTCATTTCATCGTAATAAGCAAGTAATACATTTTCGCTAATAGTTTTAACACACATTTTCAGGCACCATGAATCGAACGTGTTATATTCTTTATCATAAATTGATTTTGATTTTGCTGGAAGAAGTTTATTAACAGAATTAGCAGCTGCTTCTCTAATTTCTGGAGGTGTGCACGAAATATTTTCTTGTTCCATATTTTGAATTAATTTGTAAGTTAAAGTTTTAATAGTTTTAAAGAATTTTATTTAAAACAAAACTTGTTTAAAACAAACGCAGTTAAATTTTTAGATTTGTCACATACTATAATTATTAAAAATCCCTACATGTCAAAAGGACAGATTTCTACAAAGAATTTCATATTTTTATATGCAAAGTAGAAAAAATAATATATTACACACGTTTAATAAGAGGAATTGTAGCACTCGTTCCATTGGAGCACTTCTCGCTGCGCTCGTCGTGCTCCAAACTCACTCGATGCTACAATAAGCCCTCTTATTAAACTTGTATAATAATATACTATTATATTGTTCAATAAGGATACAGAAAATTGTAGAGCTTAAATTTTTACGAGTTATATTGTATTACAATCGTTTATTCTGGACAATTCTCGTGTGGTCGATTCTTTACAAGTCAACGTCGGACGTTGTAGTTAACATCTTCAGTGCTTGAAATAAACTGATTGATTGCGTCTTAAAATCCCACTTTTATAGATTGTCCTTTATTACCAACTTTTTTGCCAGCGGGCCCTGTTGGTAACAACCACGACTACACAGTTAACTGAGATGTCGGTGAGTAGGCGTAGTTAAAAATGCTGCAATAAAAAAAAGAAGCCACCTTTTGCGTACATGTAGAAACCTTAGTTTGGAAACTCAGAGAGTACACATGAACCCACTGCCAAAGATATTAGGTAGAAGAAAAAAGTATTGGTTGCATATTTTCCAATAGGTACTAATTTAGTCACATAAAGCAGTCGATTAAACATTAACACGTACGTTCTCAAATATCGAGAATTGATGGTTCAAATCATTATAAGTAACGTAAGACTCATCTCTTGGAAGTAATAATACTTGCTATTTCAGGTATATATTCATGACACTTTTGAAAATTTAGATTAAACACTATCGATCTTGAACACGAATCATGTCTATGGTTACTCGTTTGGTAGAAATCAACATAAACAGTAAACATTTAAAAATGAAATACACTGAAAGTTAAATAAATATGCTTGACTGAGAGTAAAATATTAAGAATGATCTTTGGTACACTAAAATTAGCTGAAAGCTTAATATAATAAATAAAACTGAAAGCTAAACATGATTAAAAAAGCTGTAGACTTAATCTAAACAAATGCAAATAAGTGCGTATCACAATTGCAAAATTAAACACAGTAAATAACGCTGAAAGCGTAAGGTAAGTAAACCGCATAGAAAAGAAACTTTACAATTAACAACAGCTGCTCGACATCAAATGCTTCTTCGAATGTAACGACTGAGGAAAACAATGTTAATTGTACCAAGTTTGAATTGTTTTACTACGTATCAGACATTAGTGCTGAAATAAAATGTGTTTGCAGGAAAACCTCCATTATAATCGCTAAAAACGTACTAGTAGCCATGACGTAAAATTAAACAAAAAAAAAAAGAACTTGCGATTGATCGGTTAAAGTTTCCATCAAATTAAACAACTTGCAGCGCCAACTAGTATGCAACAAAGCGTCCCCAGCCGTTTACTAAATCAGACCTCTAGTGGCGCACTCGCTTACAGTGCCGTACAGTTTTGGTAAAATACAAAATGTGAAATATTATGAATAAAAACAAGTAACACTTCTTATCGATAAAACTGGTTTCCAAATATCCGGTAGAAAACAACTAGAATCTTGATTAATATTAAAAGGGTACAATATTTCAATAAATTCAAGTTTTTGCTAATGATAACTAGAGACTTATGTCAGAATTTTATTATTGTAGGTTTAATTATTAATATTTTAGCATTACGTTTTGTCAAAAAAATTGACAAGATCTATAAAAACTATCGTTTAGCAATAAATACAAACATAAATATAAACGATGTACAACGAAACAAGAAACGCACTAAAAATATTTTCTTATTTAAGTTACTAGAAATTTGAAAACTAACTACTTTTGCTTATACTAACCAGAACTAGAAGTAAATAGACCAGCAATTTATAATGCAATCATTTTTATAAATTAGCATAAATTACAAAAAAGTTTAGTTTTATAATTTAAAGTTTTATAATAATTACATCATTTCGCATTTTTTTCTACTTTATGTAGCAGCTACTTTTAGTATTAACAGATTGAAGTTATGTCTCTACTAATACTAATGCATGTATGAATTAACTTTGATTTTTGAGCGCTCTTTCCAACGTCTCATTAGTTGTCATTTGGATTATTGTGCAATTGTATCATTGAATAGAATTATATGTCTAATGTCTGTGCAACTTACCGGTTGCAAGTACCATTACAAGTACTTAAACAATGTATTACGTATATTAATCTTAATGCAAATTCTTTCAAACTATAAAATGGTGATAATTCTTTTGAATATTGATATTCTATATTTTGCAATTAAGTTAAATTCATTATTTTATTAAAAGAGTAGGTTTTTTAATTTAATAGTAAAATCTTATTTGTTGTTAAAAAAGATCCTATTATTTTAAGCTTATTGACAACTTAATTAAACGTCAAAATTTTTAATTTATTATTTAATTAAATTTAAGTAAAAAAAATTTATCTCTAATTGAAAAGCTTTTAAAAACTTTTTTAGAATATTCTATGGCTGTTTAACAAAGTTTTTGTTCTTATTCGCGTAATCGAAAAATGTGGCTGTTTGTATTGCATGTACATTAGTGCTAATGCATTTTCTAACACAATTAGTGAACAAAAGCCTGTATTTTAATGCATTTATATTTAAATAAAAAATAAAATAATGCGATTGTTAAATAATATTTGAAGTCGATGTGAGTAAAAAATTGTATAAAATAAAATTAGAACAATATACGTCTAACGCTTTTTATGCTAATCTGCTAAACGTGTTATAATTGCATATTTCTAATTAATATATAAAAATTGATTAGGAGTAAATGTATTTCATATAACTTGTACATTGTTTTAGCAATTAAAATATAAAATGATTAATAGTCGTAATAAATATTTTCTTATTTGGTCTTAGATTTTATTATTTTTGAACAAATAAAAACTATGCTGTCTGAGCAAACAAATAGTTATTGCATTCGTCATGTAAAAGACATTATTTTATTATGTCATAGAGAATAAAACAGTTAATTGTCTCTTAAATTTACATTTTTGTTATAATGTTTTTGGTAAATTGCATACACATTATAAATTAAATTATGCAGAAATTATTAAAACAAAAATAATTCAAAACAATAACAATAATTTTTAGATAAGATTAATATTGTTTTTGCGTTTTAAATAAAACACATGTTTTGGTATTTAATATAATAATAACTACAAATAAAATATTTTTTGTATAACATGCAAAAATATGTGAAAGTTTTGTTCAAATAATTCACACAATAAAACATTTGGTCTACTGTTTTTTTGGGTTAAGCCTTTTAACTGTTATTCAATTATTGTTAAAAGCTATAAATAAACATTAGATACATAAAATTATATAAAAATTTAAAACTACCTAACTATATGACAATTAAATTTATAAATAAAATTAACCATCAAAATTAAAAAAAATATTGAGATTTCATTTAATTAATAAAATAAAATAGTTCCATATCTATATCTGACAAAAAATTTATTTTTTATTTTTACAAATCAAATTAACCTTTCAACAAGTTCTCAGAATCGTCGATACAATAATCTAAATTTGCAGCAAAAGTTTCAAATGCTTAATAGATTTTAATAATATTAAAACAATTCTAACCTATATTATTTAAATCTGATAACGTGTTACATTTTATTCACAAATTAAATAACCAGTTGTGATTTAAAGTTTTGTGTAACCGCATCTATATATAATACTCAAATTAATAATATTTTTATAATCGTTTTAAATAAATTTTTTGAATAAGTTCAATTCAATGATCCGAAATTTACAAAAACACATCTAATATTACAAGAATTATTTCTTCTGTTATACTTTATTTACTTGTGGTTAAAAAAATGCTACTTCACAACCTACTATTTTATGTAACCATAAAAATCTATGCAACTAGTAGTTGTAAAATTTATTATTTTATAAATAATACAATAATTGTATAAGCTAGTATATGCATTAGAGAAGAACAGGTCTTGTTTTATTCCAAAGTCATATAAGTACTTAAATCAAAATAAAAGTTATTGAAGTCTATACAAAAACAATGGCAAAATTAAAATTTTATGCATTATAATAATGGTCTTTACATTGCTGGAGATATAATATATAGCCTAGACTAGAAATTAATTACAGTACAAAATATGTGCAAAAAAAGTTACAAATAAGCACTACCAATAATTACCAAAGCGGTTTTTCAAAGATAATAAAAAGCAAAATATTAGAAAAGCATTAAACATGAACTAACTCGTCAAAAAAACTTTGTTTATCACAATTTAACTTTCAATTATATAACAAAACAGCCACAATCTATTACAATAGAAGTAAAAAGCTATTTTTCGTTGGGTGAAAACTCCTCTAAAAGCACAAAAGCTACCGTTTTAAAATTTTTCATACATATTCATCAACTATATGAGAGAGCACGTATATACGTTTTATGGCTTGAGTCGTGACTTATGACCTTCAAAAATTCAAAAGCGCATTACTACTGAGAAATATAATTTTGTGATTTGTGGTAATGTTAGAAAGCCTGTGTTTAAGAGGCAAGGCCACTTCAGAATTAAAAAAAAATTTTTTTTGTTAATTTGTTGCTTTAAAGTCTTAAAAATAAGAAAAAGCAAGTCCGTAAACTGTCGTTGATTTTGCAGGAAATCTTGCTGTGTGCATCTTCAACGATGAAGTAAGCAGTATCATACAAATTATGGTAGTTGAAAACATGTTCATAGGGCTGAATTGTTATAACTTCTGCGTTGAGTCGGACGACTGCTGCATTAAGTTATCTGACCGTTCGTTGACTGTAACTGCAGGAACATCTCGGCTTGCTTTAAAATTAAGCAATAAAGATGAAGCAAAGAAAAATATCAATTTAGAAGGACAATTATATAGTGTAGACATTGAAGATTAAAATTTTCTGCTCTAAAATGTTACTCAAAACTTTCTAAAATTACATTTTTCAAAATGGGCGAAATGATAACTTCTACAAACCTTTGTCAATTTCTTTGAACTTTTGAGGGCGATTTTTTAGATAGATTATCTAGCGGATAACATATGGATTTTGCAATAAACTGTACACTTTCTTTTTTATAAACAATTTTTGGTGAAAAACAAACTTTTTTTAAAATGTGCACAATTGTTTAAGGAAACGGTATTTTCAAATTTACAAACGCTATTAACTAGCTTTTGGCATATATTACTTAAAAATTTTTGATTTTTTGTTTTAAGCTGAAATCTGCAGGAGCAATTGTTTCGTCCATTTAAGGTTTTGCATGAAAAGTGCTTTGCCATCTTGGTTATTAAAACCGCCATTTCAAAATAAAGACAAATTAAAACATTTTTTGTTACATTTAAATATGTGTTTAATAAACTACATTAACTAAATTTTCTAATGCATCTATTATTAATTCTTAAAATTAGCGTTTTTGGGACTTGGAGTGGCCTTAACCCGTATAGTGTTATGCCTACTTGTAATAGGCAAAATTACGTGATTTTTAAAAAATTGTTTGTTTTTTAATAAGTATTTATTAAAATTTACAAAACACTATTAAAAAATACTCATTTTTAATTACATGTACAAATTTCTTTGTAAAATAATAATACAAGACAAAGAAAACATGTTTATTCTTCTCCAATAAACAAAGAAATTTTAACCAAAATAAAAAGCTCTTTGTTGAGCCTCAACAAATAAGCACGTGCAATTTTAGTTTGATTGGTGCGGTTTAGAGATAGTCTAGTTTGAAATTTTAAGTCTATACATTTTATAGTGTTTCTAGTTCAGTCCTAAAAAAATCTGTACATACTAAATGACAAAAAATAGGTACTAATAAAATCTTTGAGTATAAGAAAAGCTTTTTTTCTCCCAAGTCATATTAACACAGTGATTCCAATTGTCACGTAATTATCAGATTTTAACAAGTTTTATAAAATGACCAACTCAGTAAAATTAAATGTTTATCAAACCGTATCCACTTCTGAATTTATATATACAAAAGCAGACAACTAAGTTTATTGAATGAAAGATAAAAAAACACACATGTTTATAAAAAAAAGCAACATTAAATTTACGTTCATAAAAACAATATCTGTCAATAATTTATACGTCAGTTAACATTGCGTGTATTGTTAAATAAACTATATCTAAATACAAAAAATGGCGATAACAATAAACTCCAGTTAAGTGTGTAATTTAACGATTTTTAACACATTTTAGTTTTAACAACTTAAGAAAATTATATAATTAAACAGTTGTATTTTTATCTGTTTGTTAACAACAGTTGTTTTACTGTCTTTTAAATATTTCTAAATGTGTTCTGCAATATTTAAAACCAATTCAAAATTATCAAAATCTGTTGTTTATAAACTTATTAATATTTTTTCGGTTTTCCAATTCTGATGTGAATGTGAAATGTTTAAGCTTTTAGTTTAGTTTTAACTAGTAATCAATATTATATTGTTTACAAAATAACTTGGATTTTAAAATATATGTATTGATTATACTTTATAAGAAAATCTAATTGCAGTAAACTAAATAAAGGAATTATTCTATAGCTCACAAATTTTTATTATATTTTTTTACTTTATTTATATTTAGAACTTTATTTTTTTAAAGTAAGCTATAATTATTACAAAATTTAATCCGATTGTTAAATAGCCGCTTAGCAAAAAAGCAAGTTAGTAAACAAATGTAATTGGATTAAACATATTTGCTACAAATGGCTATTTTTAAATAACGTAATCAGCTTAAATATTTCTGTTAACAAAGATGTCTTATTATCTGACTTAAAAATATAACATTTAAAATTAACATTTAAATAAATTAAAACGAAAGCATTAATTTAAACAGTTAATTACTTAAAAAATGTATTATAAAAGTAAACAATAAAAAAACTATCAAAACGTTTGAAGTAAAAATATTGAATCAGTGCGACATTTACACATAGCTATCTAGTGACGCAAATAAAAAAAAAACAAACAAAACAGTTACTTAGAAAAAAAAACAAAGCATGGTGTCAAAATTGTTTTTTTATACAAATATACTTCTTAAATTGTATTTCTATTTGATTTTTAATTTAAGTTTTATTTAAATTTTAAATTGTGAAATAATTATTTGCAGGTTGATCTACTAAAACTACATTTTGGCAAAATACCAGTGACACGTTTGGCACTGTGTCAACATCCTTTAAGATTTTCCAGAAATGAAAGGGGTAAAGGAATTGCATAGAATTTAAGTAATTTAAAATAAAAATACTTACATAATAATTTAATAATTTAAACATTGAGTGCAAAAGCTAATATTTACAGCATATTAAAAAATATTACAAATTAAAAGCTTATACTGCCTAATTAACACTATAATTTTTGCATGTTTTAAATATACGCTTGCGTGTTATTGTTAGAAACGTTTTACATTTGAAAAGTTTTTAATACTTTTAGGTTATATAAAAATAATTTTAATAACTACTTTATCTAATTAATTTATGTTTTATTTGGATTTATTTTTTTTTTTTAAACAATTAAAAATCTT
Organism: Aquatica leii; assembly: GCA_035610365.1. Lineage (NCBI taxonomy): Eukaryota > Metazoa > Arthropoda > Insecta > Coleoptera > Lampyridae > Aquatica > Aquatica leii. The sequence goes on from CM069432.1 coordinate 58,853,178, forward strand.
TTATTTAATTGTCTTTAATTTCTTTTGCCACGTAATCTATAGTTTGCATATATTAAATTTACTATTATAACGTTTTTATTTTTAGTTTATTTCAAAATTCACTACCTATCTGAATTTATCTTTGAAATCACAATGTTTTACGAGGGTTTTATAATCTAAAAATAACTAATACTGTGTAGTTTAGTGATGTGCCTAAATATACGTACATGTCCTCATTCCAATAGATTCTTTTTGATATTATAGACGTTTGATTTATAAAATTTAAAAAAAAAACATATTATATTTTATTAAATTAAATGGTGGTTATTTGTTTATGTTATATTTTTACTTTGAAATTAAACAGGTTATCTGATATGCTATCGTAATATATAGCTTTTAAGTTTTCTAAAAAAGAATTTTATCTTACAGAAACTACAATAAAAATAACCAAAGGTCTTTATTGTTGTTAACTGTCAACGCTATTATATACTTTACATATTTTTAAGTGATTATTGCTGCTGAGTTCTATACTATCCAAAATGATGATGTGTTTAATATTTTACAAAATACATTTTTTAAACAAATACGTTTTTTTGTATATGCTCAAATATTTAAATTTAAATAATTGAAAAATATTGGTTTTTTTTAAACAACAAGCAAAATGGAGAACTAATTAAAATGTAAGTCTAAGTAAAGTTACATTAAAAAAGTTTAAGATTTATGTAAATATTAGTCACATATCCGCAAATTTTAATATTGTTTTTTTTAATAAAAAATAAGCATTAAACATCAGAAAATTACTGAAAATTTAGTGTCATAATTTAAATCAATTTTGCGAACTTCATAAATTTAGATATATGTAATTTAAAATTTTCTACTCTTCGAAGACTAAACACATTTAAAAAGAAAGAATTATTTGTAGCTCTTATCTCAGCAAGTAGGAATACTTTTGTAATAAATCTACTGTAAAAAAGATAATTTTATACATGTTTATTTGAAATTTAAATTGGAAAAGATGATTGATTGAAGAAATACCTATAAGAATTTGTTCAATTTAAGTACTTGATATTTCACGGTTCGATTGCTTTCATTTCTTTATATTTAACTTTTTTAATGTAAATTTTTATTTTATTTTTTTGTAGCAGGTATTGTTAATGTTAAATTACACATTATTTTAATAACTTCCTATCAAAAGCCAATTAGTTATAACTTCGACAGCACATTTTTATAAATGAACCGAATGTACATTAACAACTTCCGCATTGTTCACTCGTATTTAAAATTAAACTTTTAATAAATTTTTTGTGTTGAATTTTATTAGTCAAAAAACATTAATAAACGTATAGATTTCGTTTAGCAAAGCTTATAATTTATAACACTATTGCGCTTCAATTTTTAATTCTAGATTATTCCCGTGTGATCGATTTCTCACAAGCTGAGATTTTGCAGCACACCGCAGTGAACATCTTTAGAGTCTAGAATAAATAGATTAATTGAATTTTAAAATTTCATTTTTATAGACTGTCTTTTGGTTCATAAAACTGGTTTCCTAATATCCGGTAAAAAAATTAAAATTTTGTTTAAATATTTAATAGATTCTCGAATTATTTGTTGATAGTAATTAGAAACATTAGCTAAAGCCTAAGTGTTTTTTAATGTACTTTGTTACTGTCAACTTAGATAATTACTTCAGACACCTACATCTTTGACAACTATAAATAGCTTTAAAAACAAAGAAAGTTATAAAGTTAATGTAAACCGGTGTAATGAAAAATAGCTTTGAATAAAACCGCGGCCTAAAACCATAACGTAAAAGATATTAAGGTTAAAACAATGTCAATACAATTGTGCAAATGCCACTAGCGCAATCTAATAGACGCCGTTTTGCCTTTTGGAACTCATCAACAGTAGGAGAAACACTTTAATGTACTTTCAATCACATCAACAAACCTTATTGCTTTATATTCATATACGATAAAAATTCACATTAACTAAATTACAATGCGGTATCACCTGGTAGTGAACCTTACAACGTTTTAAAAATGACTAAATAAGTATAAAAGCAAAGAACGTTATTGGGTTGAATATAAACCCGAGTAATTCAAAATAGTCTTGAATAAAACCGCCGGCAAAACCCCAACTTTGTGATTTGACAAAGTTTGAGGGCGGTGATATCTGGTAATCTAATTATATGTTGATAGTAATTAGAAACAGCGAAAACCTAAATGTTTAAAAACATTGATGATTTGTTTCTAGCATGTGCTTTGCTACTGCCAACTTAGAAAACTGTTTTGAATAAAACCACGACGTAAAAGATATTGCAGTAAAAACAATGTCAATACAATTGTGCAAATGCTACCAACGTAAACTACTAAAGGGCGTTTTGCTCTTTTGGGGCTTGTCAACAATAGGAGAGATACTGTAATGTATTCCCACAATTGCATCGACAAACCTTATAGCTTGATATTTATATACGATGGAAATACACATTAACAAAATTTCATAGCGGTGTCATCTTCTAGTTATAGTTATGTAGCTATAAAAGCGGAGAACGGTATGAGGTTGAATGTAAACCCGGGTAATTCAAAATAGTTTTGAATATCACCCTTCGGACTAAAACCACAACGTTGTGGTTTGAAAAAAATTATTGGCAGTGCCATCTGATAATGTAAGTTGCTACATTGCTAAGTTTTTTATAAACTGTGCTTATAAACTACTTTTATTTGGAGTAACGAAAACGTCAGAAAAGAGCAAAGAAAAGTCCTTTTTTAATTCTATAGTAAAACCAATATTTTGATAAATAGAGTTTGTCAATTAAACAATAAATATAATAAATATTTAAATTTGTTAATCTGTTGTTTCTGAAATTGTATAGCTCTATATCTATGACAACAAACTTCAAAGTGTAATCAATGGTGATTAAATCCTTCAAAGTAGGAGTGGGCGATCGATTACACTACTTTATGTAATTTTTCAAGGCGACGTTTCGTGGAACAAGTGTCCACTTCCTCAGGCCACTGTATTTGATAAAACAACAAATTAATACAACATATACAACAACAAAGGTAAATATAAACAATACTTAAAGCTAATACTGCACAATTGTTATTATCTTTTAGGATGAATAAAAAACTATGATGTAAGAAAAACATAAAAAAAACTACTTACAAAAAACTTTCAAAACAAGTAACGATAACATCCGCCAAACACAGTCAATGTTACAAATATATAATAAATAACACTAAACATAAATTATAATTGATTTAAAAAACAAACAATAGTTGTTGTGTTTTATCTTTAATTTAAAGTGTAACTTCATCTCTAAATCAGAAGATAGATTGCTGATAGTAAAAAATATTATTTTTGTTTTCGTTTTTAAATACATTTTTTAACGATGATTATGTCTAAAACAAATTTGCTTACAAAAAAGTTTAACTTTTATTTTATGCTTCTTTAAAGAAAGTTAAATTATTAGTTCTTGAAGTTTATTATGTTAAATTACACAATTTTTTTTTAAACAGCTAAACAAGCATTTACTCCATTTTAAAAGGTTTTCATATATTAAAAATAATATATATAATAAATACTATTTTTTTGAATATTTTTTTATTATGTAATAGTTGATGTTTATCGAAGATAACTCTAGCAATAAAAATATACATTAAACGATTGTAAATAAGTGCAGTAAGTATTACCAATGGTATTACATGCTTTATAAAAATACATTTTACAGCGATTTTTAATTTGTTTTTATTTTTGTTTTAAATAAAATTTCTTTTGAAATTTGGAACGTTTATATTGATATAAAATGTTTAATGTAAGAAATAAAAAAAATACTTTAAATTAAAAAAAAACAAATCCGTTATTTAAAAAAAGAGACGTAACAAGTGGCTGATATGTTCATGCAGGTTTCATCGTGTGTCAAAACTTGTTATCAAGGTTTTGTTGTCTATGCTGCGACTTTCTTTAAGTTGATTGATTCTCTGTTGCTAGAAACTGAAACAGCTGGATAGCAAAACGTCAAACGCACAATTAACCTGAAAAAAATAAAGAAACTTTATTATTTGATATAAAGTTTATGTAAAGTAAAAATATAAACTACTAATTTTTTAATAAATAACAAAAAACAACAACAATAATATTTTAAAAACTGAAATGTAGTTATGTTTAATTAAAAATCTTACATTCATATACATATTATTTAGAAGTTTTATTAAAACAATAAAATGAAAACAAAAACATAAGAATGACTACATTAAATAAATCAACTGCAACTATGTATAATAATTTTAAAAACAATTGTATTGATTTTTTTGTAAATTTGATATTATGATAAAACAATTACGTTTTAATGTTTTATTTATAAAAAATATGACGTGACAGAGCAAATTTAAAATAACTTTTTTTAATAAAATTTTATAAAATAAAAAAAATACGTAAACAACTTCATTGGCCTAGCAAATATTATATGCTCTAAAACGACTGTACCAAAACGTTTATATAATGTATTTATAGTTGTAAAATTAAAGATTGTATTTTTAATAATGTGTATTCAGCTTAGTTTAAGCACGTGGTTTCATGTTTAATAAGAAAATTATTACACCTACGGCAATTTCTTTTTAGCAAACAGATTTAACTTAACGGTATTAATAAACCAATTCGTATAATTGATAAAGTACTACTATTTAAAGCGTTTCATATGTATTTAATCATATAAAAGTACAAATTAAATTAAGCTATGAGATAAACTCTTTTGAATGTTAATCACAATAGAACTCGTTGCTTTGTATATACATTAGATGCGATGCAGTTTTGCGTAGATTTTATAAAACACGATTTATTAATACCTATTTTGCACAGTTCTTATTTTTAATGAAATTCTTTAAAATTATTAAAATAGAAAACATATTTGTAATTTTAAAGTTTGTAGCTTTAGTAATTGCATTTTATACAAGTACTGCAGACATTTTACAAAAAAATGTGTTTTTTTAATATGAACTTTATTTTTGTAGTTTCTGCGAACCTTGACGTTATTTATTAATGGATAAAATAATAAATTATTGATTTATTAGTATTGTTGTAAACGTCTAACAAGTGCTGTTTAGAATTACTGATTTTTCATAGCAGTTACAAAAAATTATTTTTTTATTAGTTACATCAATTTTTTTGTTGGTATTATACGTTTGAATCTACCCATTTAGTTTACTTGCAGTTACTTTAAACACTTTAAAATGAGATAAATATCGTATCCATTGCCGTTGTAATTAAAAAGATAAAAGAGAACCCTTAAGTTAAAATACGATTAAATGATAAATTTTCCGGTTTTTTATAATTTTTTATTAAATTGCAATGAAATTTGCATTTTTGTTGACAATTGCAAAAAAAGTTTGAATAACACCGAAAATTGCAAATACCAACTTCTGCTTCTTATTTATAAATGACTGTTCCTTTAATTTGATCATAATATCTATATAATGCACTTATTAAAACCTAAAGTTCTTTGTCTTTTTAGTAATTCTATAACCAAATATTTAAAAAATTGTAATCAAAAATAAAATAGCATGTTTAGGTAACTAGTGCAATAAATGTAATACAATAACATACTGATACGTGTTTTCTTGACAAGTTTCATAGTTACTAATCTCGACTCGCCGATTATTTTTAATTATTGAATATTAATCTGCAAAAAAAATAATCGAAGTAATGTTAAATTGCTATATAATATGTAGATGCTGTACTGCAAAATATTTAATCAAGGATATAGCTTTGCCGTTTCAATTTTTTTTTAAATTTTAATAAGCAGGTATAATTAGAGTTACGTATTTTTAGTTTCCTTAATTGTTATTGAGTTCAAGCAAATTGTGTAACATATTTGGCATATTTAGTTTTTTTAAATAAAATCTGTATTACGTTTATTGAACCGTATAGGAATGTTTAGTAGCAACAGCCTTTATACTGGCTGGCCAAAAAACTGTGTTAAAATTCAATAAATTTAGTTTAAAATAAACTAAACGGTTACATTTAAAAAATACAAAGTTTTTAAATTAATATAAAATTTAGAGATTGTTTTATAGCTCAAACTGTTTTTTTTCTAAATAACTGTTTAACAATAATACTATCTGTTTTTAAAATATTCTATATTTTATAAAAGCTTATGCTTTTGCGGTTTTCTTTGTTTAGATTAAGCTCATAAAGTGAAATTAAGATTAACTCTGTAAAGTCTGGGTGTTACATTACGACGCGGTCAAAAGTCGCATAAAATTTATACTTTACCAGAAAAATATTTATAAAAATTTATCAATATTCCTTTACTTTTTTCAATTGCCAATACAAACCAGAAATTATATTTAAGTCTTAATTAAAAGGTTGCTTAATGATATAAATATAAAGCACATTTAGTATTCTCGTATTTAATTGAAGATTCAGTAAGTCGTGGCACAATGTCAACAATTTCAATCCAAGTTTATATTACTTAAGTCAATAACCTTTTTTATTTACATTATTACTTGTTATCTTTAATTAAAAAATAGAAATAGTTAGATACACTTTTGTAGTGTCTTAATAATAAAGCATTTGTTTATTATAGTATTTTAACGTATTTGCTCTAAATATCTATTATTACATTCAGACAACCCATTACATTCGGTGAGAATTTAAATATATTCTTTTATTTGTTTCGGCGATTTTAAACATGCGCACCCACACTTGATTTAATATTTAGAATATTTGGGGAACAGGAAATAGTTTTGACGATTTGGCAAAGATCAAAATTAGACCTTAGCGTCTAGCCGAACAACATAAAAATTCTTGGTTCTAAAAAAAACTGCCAAGTACATTTTATTAATTCATTGAAAAATATATCGAATCGAATAATTTAAGTAAAAGTACGTATGAAAATACATTGAAACAATTTGATTTAGTTTAATAAACGGATAAATTGGGACAGTGACAGGATGTTAAATGCTTTAGGGGAGATCGAATACATACGTGTAGCTTTAATCTACATTCCCATTTCGATGAACATTGCAACTGAACTTAAAGGTCAAGCAATCTTCTTCATATAAAATCTGCTTGTCAGTAAGTTATCATATTATGCACAGTTGTTGCAAGTTAGAAAGTAATTAAATAGGTAGTAGACGTTACCTAAGTATTTTATCAGTTATAAAGTTACATTTTCGTTTTGCAACTAAAACTAAAACGTTTATGCTACGAATTCTTTATATTATATATATTTCTAAAAATTCTTATTATAAAGATAAGTTATTAAATAGGTAAATCAGTTACATTTGAGTTACTTTCCAAAACTAGTAAGATTTATTTATTTAGACGAATTAAAAAAATAGTATAGAAAAATCACTTTAGAAAAAAGCAAAGTAAGCGTAATTAAGGTCACTTGCAATATACTTCTAATCAATGTAGTGTTAGAAATAAGTATTAACAAACAATCTCAGCAAACCCAACATAACTTATGCAAATAAGGTAATAGTAACCAATAGAAGTAAAAACATTTTACAGTTAAATAGTAAGTAATAAGTAATCTCAAATTATAATTTGAACTAAAACAATTACAATTACGTATTAGTTTTTATTAGGTTTTAGTTTTAAAAGTTACAAGTCTACAAGAACGCAATAATGGGACACCCTTACTACTATTAAATGCTATTCTAGAGGTATTTTTATCTACAAACTGTATAGCATTATGAACTATTGTAATATAAAATAAAGTTCTTAAAATGTTATGTTAAGAATGTGCATGAAAAAATTGTGTTCAGAATTTGTCTTTTTTATGAAACACGGATATTTGAAAATGGGACAGTCACTTGCTTGTAGGAACATACGCGACCGATTGGGCACGACCGTTTGAACGCAATACTTTTGAACGCAAGGACGCTTGAACACAAGGACATTTAAACACGAAACGTTTATTATTATTATTTTTATTCAGGAGGTGGTTTGTCTAGTGCCCCTGCTTTGCAGTTTTCTTGGTCTTTTTGTGCATCTCCCATTTATTATTTTCTTAGCAGGTCTGTCTAGTTAATATAGTCCAAAAGTTTATTCCAAGAATCTTTTTAATTAATCATCGGTTAGTCTTAGTTTGCCAAAAATTGTTGTTTGTTGCAAATGATATGTTTTGCATTTACACAGCAAATATCGTCTTCTAAGCATCCGCGGCATAAAGGGTTATTGTTCAGTCCCTCCCGCTAGACGTTTGGATGTATAGACGTTTGAACGCAGAGAAGTTTGAACACAAAACGTTTTTTCTGTTGTAAGTAAGAAAAGGTTGGGTTTGTGAGAACCAGTTTTATTTTGTATTTTTGCCATTTATAACATTTTTATTTGACCTATTAAATAAATTCCAACGTTTAAATTTACAATAAAAAAAATAACGAATAATACTAAAAAATCCAGTTTCAACAAAATTTTGGTTGAAAAACTGTAATAAAAATGAACCTATTCAATAAAACTAAAAAATCAAAATAAAATTCCGTAGCATTTTAGAATTGGTGTCGCTTGTAATACAATCTTTTTCCGGGTTCTGGGCTGCCAGCAAGACGTCAAAGAAACTACAACTACACGGCAGAACCCGGAAGAAGATTGTACAACAATCAAAATAAAAATAATAGTTTTAAAAAAATGATGTAGAATATGTGTCAATCCTGTAACCAAGGCGTGTATGCTTTGATTACAACTTCGACATGGCTCAAACCTAAACTACTCTTTGTTTCTATTTTCTCGTTTCGCATTAACTTTACTTTTCTTTTTATCTTTGTTTATTTTCAATTAAAACAAAAACTTCCTATATTTGTTTTACATTTTTTTACAGTTTTTAAGTTTTTCTTAAATAAATTTAAATCCAGTTTCTTATCTTCAGTAAAAACAATTAATTTTATTTAATACGTCACATTGCTGTTAATGTATTACCAATATTTTCATATCGATAAAACAATAAATGAACTTCGTTATTTTTTATATTTTTTATTTAAAGACCTTCCAGTATTCTTACTATTTTTTTAAGTTTGTTTTTTGCCTTGAGTTTCAATGACTGTTGTCATTTAACATGCAAACTTTTAGTGTTGAAAACGCTTATAGGATGCTTGATTCGAAGGTTCATGTAACGAAACGATGAAACGCTCAGATGAAACGGAGCTGAAACTTGCGGTGATGCCCAAATTCACTTTATGTTTTGTATCTTTTGGATGCAATGTTTATTATTATTTAACAAGATATTTCTTATGATTTGTTTTAAGTTTTAAAAATATAATAAATTTTAATTTCACTCAGCAGGGCTGCAAAATAATCATAGCAATTGCAACAATGGTACAATATAGATAAAAATTGCATTTAAACAATTTATTGAGCACAAAATTTACTACAAAAAAGCGGGAGTGTATAATTATATCTAATAGTTTAAGAGTTACAGAATTTTAATGTAATGTGATTTTCGTATAATTTTGCACACTTGTATTTTCTAAACTATTGCAGGTAATTGTACTTTTTTGCGGACTTTTTTATAGTAAATTTTGTTTTCTATATAAATCTTTATGTGCAACTTTTCTCTATCTTACACCGTTTTAGGGTAAAATAGGTTATTAGTTATTTTACGTTATTAAGGAAATCATTTCAATACAAAAATTGTGGCGGTTTCAATGTAAGCATGATTTACAAAACAACCTAGTGTAATATTACGACAATGACAAAGCTACCCTTAGCCGCAAAAAAACCGCATTGGTTACCAAAAGCAACTCGACCGAAACACACATGTTCTACTGAACCGATAATTTATGTTCAAATTTTAAAATGCGCAAACAAACTAATAATTTAATAATTCTGATTTATAAAGTTTTATAATAAAATCTATCAGTAATTACTAGTTTAAGTCATAAACGATTTCACAGTAAAATTATCAACATCAAGGACAAAAGAATGTAAATTAAAATTTGAGTAAATTTTGAATATTGAAATTGTACCAGCAGTCCAGCAATTGTAAAGATTATTAGCGTTATAAATCTGTTAAGACTAGAGAGAGAATTTATGTTAAAGTAAAGTTCATCTTTTTAATGCTTTTTTATAGTCAGTAGTGCATTTGTTTAATATTAATAAGAGAAAAAATTGTAGAATCGGTAAAGTTTTATTTCATTTGAAACACGGAGCACCGCCCAATTATAAACCGTAACATCTTAAGGGTAGAAAGAAGCATAACGCCGCTTTTAACAGATTGCATTAAAAAAGAAAAGCTAATTGGCAGATTTGGTACTGAGAGGGTTTGTAAACTTAACCAACCAGAATAAAGCGTTTTAGGAAATAAAGTCAAAATTGCGTACAAAGTTGGAGGAGAGTTTTAAACAAAAGTTTTAAAAAGCCTGACGCGTTAATTTACGCGCTGGTTTTTTTACCTACTCGAAAAAGTTTTTTTTGCGTTGGTTTTTTTTACTTATCCAAACAAAAGTTACTGGGTGGCGTTTTTTTTTGGTACTCGCGAAAAGAGCGTTACTGACGGTCTAGTTTCTTTCACGTACCTTTATTATTATTATTCTTCATTTAGTGTACGTTTTCTATAAAGAAATTAGTTAGTGACAAATTGTTACGTGGTTGCCAACCTGCGTACAGTCTAGACCCAACAAACCGCAATACGTGATCTTCAATTTGAGGATCAGGCGCCATATAATAAGGTCAAACATTAATTAAATTTATTTGAAATCGCGTTTGTAAGTTTTTTATTTGATTATTGTACGAGAGATGCGATGAGCTGAGATACTGTCTAACGCGGGAAAATTGAGAGTGATTATTTAAATTTAATTTTATCGCTTAAACAAGGTTTTTTGTTTGTTTCTTTGTTGTAAACGGAGAGAGCAAATTGAATAATTTTCTTTTCTTTGTCAATTACAAGTCGCCTATAAGTTTAGTTTTTTTTGCGCCAAAAGAACACCTAGAGAATTTAATAAATAGATTTGTTAATTATTTCGCGTCGCGTCCAATCTGCTGTAAGTCTTCTTTTGATATGACAGGGAATCGCAAACGCAACAACTGAAAAAAATCTAGTTTTTAAACTATGGATGCACATTTCTAAAGGTAAAATCTTCACTTTGCAACTTTTACATCTGAAAAAATGTGACAACGTAGCTCGAATCGTGTCATAATCTTAGAAGCTGTTGAACTGTGAACGGCTATAAAACTCGGGTAAAATCCAGTAATCATTTAGTTCTGTTGTTTTTTTTAAATGCGCGTCAATTAATTAGAGTGGTAAAATAATTGTCAAGGATCACGCGATATAAATTGTTTATTTAATCATTGAATGATTTATTTAATCTAAGCGTATTCAAATAAAGTTTGGCAAAATTTCTGAAAGTTCCACTTTGGCTCTAAAATTGATTGTGTCTAGAGAAAATTTTACATTTATCCGAATGCTCTCAACCGTATTTGAGCCAGCAGAAAATAAGAATCGTAAATCTCAATTTTTTTACTTTTCCTCGCATAACATGCTTGTGAGCGCAATATTATTATTTGAGCTTTGCGAAGATGACTTCTTAAAAATATTTTGTGCCAAATAAAGTTTGATGTTTTGAGATTTTGTTGCTTGCTTTGTGTTTCTTACCGTACATCACTTGAAAAACAAAACCTCAGCGTTACCAACATAACCCCAAATATTTCTTAATACTTGTTGCAATAAACAAAGTTTATATTTTAGAAAGTAAATATGTACGGTCATTCACGACATTAATGCTTTACAACCGAAACATCGCGTCTCAATGTTGGTGCCAACAATAAACTGCTGGTGGAATAAAGAGAGTCGCAAACTTATGACAGAGTTTAATGACCAATTTGTTTACGATTTAAAAAGATTAGCCCAAAATACTCATTTTTGTGGTTCTCAACAAAAATCTTTTTTAAAATATTAATTAATAACAATTTCATTACTCTTTGAAAAAAAAAACAGTTACATTAAACTATTTCACATTGTTAAAAGAATGAATAATTCTATATCTTAATATTATTGCAATTTCCATTGTAAACTAACAATGATATTAATAAATGTCTTTATATTTTGCGTTCAGATGTCTCTGCGTTGAAACTTCTCTGCGTTGAAACGTCTTGCGTTCAAAAGTCTCTGCGTTCAAACGTTTTTGCGTTATCGTGCTTAAACGGTCGCGTCTAAACGTCCTAAATTAATCGACATATAGATTGAGATAATTAACATTAGCCACTGTTAAAGAAACATGAGCAAATCGTGTGCAAAGTGCAATTTGTCATCTGTAAAATGTCTAATAGTTACAATTACAATTAACAATTTATATTAACATTACGTTAAATATAAAACAAATGACCAATAAGTGTTTCTATTTGAGTAAATTTTTTAATTGTTTTTATTGACTAATAATAACTTTTTAAATACGATATTTTAAAAATTTACTACTATTGATATTTTGTAACGTTTCTTGTAGTTTTAATTAAAAAGGATCTATATTAATAATGTTAATATATATTTGTATACGTGGGCTCTTATACCCGAGATAGCGTATGCCTCACCACTTTGTTAAAAAGGTCGTTTAATTTTTTAGTTTCTAAAATTATATAGTAAGGGCAATGATTTTTGTGTTTATTTTAATCAGAAGCAAATTGTAAAAGTCTGTGTTTGTTGGTCGATTTGGCAACATCCAACATTCAACATAAATTTATTATGTTTAATTCTTGTCGCAATTGTATGTTTTTTTAATTTAAAGAAAAAACCTTTCTTTAAGCAATAGTTTTCCTTACTATAAAATACAATTCATATTTTAGCAACAACCACAGTTGATATGAATAAATTGTGTTAATACGCTACTTTTAACTTAACTAAATTCTAAAAAAATAATTATTTTTGTTCCAGATACTTTTGTATAAAATATTGTTGCAATTGTTAATAAAACTTTTTGTTAAGTAGTTAAAACTTTATTTGATATAATTGAGTATCAACAATGATAACGTGAATGCACATTTTTAATGACTTTTTAGTTAATTGCTGATATTACCTCCTGTTATTAGTGTTATTATGTAATGGGAAAACAAACGCAAAATAGAAAATCGACATTTACGTAAAACTATGGTTTGAAAATCAATTATTATTTAAGTAGAAGTGCGTATCTAGTAAAAAATATGTTTAAAAGCTCTAAAACTTAGTTACTAAAAAAACGCTTTAAACAACATTACAACGCCATATAATGATAGTTACCATCTTGTGGGTATCTCATAAACTACTATTAAAGAAAACTATGTGTATGAAAGTAATACTTTTTCTTGATACTAGTTTATAAGATTTTCAAAAGATGGTATTCATAGTTATATGTCGCCACACAATCACAATTTAAACTGGCTAATATTTTTATATTTATTTTTATATGCAGCTAATACCATTTTTAAATTTGAATTGACATTGTTATCTTACAATGTTTATATGTTGTGATTTTAGCCCGCGACTTATTCAAAACTTGTTTGAATTACGCGTGTATAGAAACAGTTTTTAACGTTTCTATCTCTATAGACATTTACATACTATTATTCATGCATAGTAAATTTATACTATAAGATGGTTATGCCTTCGTATTTTATTCATGCAAATAAATTTTAATAAAATTCTAGCAAACAAAAACAAAAAGATATTCTAGATAAAAATAAAATTTGAACGGAATAAAAATTAATTGTAATTTGGAAAATAATTTTCAATTATGTTAATACAAACATCTCGTGTTTCATTAACCGGAAATTTATTAAAAAACTTTTACTTTTTCTTCTAAGTTAAGACATTACGGCATTTAGGAATACAGCAAACAAATAAGGGTTTAGTTAATACCGTACTGTGCAGATTCACGTACTCCGAATTATCTAAAGAATGATGCCCGTTTCTTAAGCAATATATAATTGTAAGAAACTTAAAAATTATTTGAATCATTCTATCCTGACACTTACTTATATATTAATTTTGAATACATTTATACTCAAGATTAGTGAGTATTTATAATTTTTTTTTTAAATTATAACGAAGGTTAGAAAACAGTTAGAAACTAACGTGAAAGTTACCAACAACAGTTTAACGGGAAACCGAACCATTTTTATCAACTTTGTGCACGTTCACTAACGCCTCAAATGGCGGTTTTTAGAACTAATAGACACATTTATATATAAGAGTTGATTTTCTTCTCTTTGTTTCTTTCTGGTAATATTAAGGAAATTAATCCTTCTCTACTACTAATATACTAAATCGTTAACTCAAATATCAATTTTAAAAAAAAATAAATAAAGTCGAACTCGACCATTTGTAAGGTAGGCAAAATGTTGTAACCGGCCAGGGTTTTACTAAGTAATTTTAAAAAATAGGATTAAATTTACATAGCTTTCTTTAATAGTAGTTCATAAAGTACCCACAAGATGGTAATCACTACTATGTGTCGTTGTAAAGTTGTTAACCAATCACATAACAATATTTAGCATGCAAAACGAAAACGTTGACTTTACATTTAATTCATTAGTTAGCTTTTTAGTATAACACAAGGAATGTAAAAGCAAATATTCTTGAGTAATATAAACTGTACGAAAATTTGAAATTAATTGTCAAAGATTTTACTAGTAATAAATGTAGTAAGTACTAAAATTACATTTTTATATTTTTAATATCATTATTATTATTTTTTTTAAATTAAAGTAGCAAAAAGCTTAGCTAAAAATATATGTAACTTTTAACGAAAGCCTTGTAGCATAACTCAAACAGCAATTGGTCTACACTTTTAACGCCAGTAATCTAAATGACGGTGCTACCAACATGACAAAAGTTAATATTCGTTCGTTAGTGTAGTTACGTGATGAGTGACAAAAGCTCTAGTGTGAGAAAATAAAAACTAGGAAAACTAAGAGTTTAAAGTCAATTATTATATTAAAACTAATTTGTAACAAATGGAAAAAAAACTTGAAAATCATTTAAAATTAAAGAAAAAACAGCGTTAAAGTGAATGTCAAATTTGACAAAATTAGTAATTGTAGTACAATCATTGTATTTCTGGTGATTTAAAAAAAAAATTTCAATGCAATTTTACAAAAACAACACAAAAAAAAAAGTATATTACTCTTGTCGAAAGCTTCATAGCTTACCTCCTAACATGCTACGTTCGGCCGTGCGCTCTCGCATTGCATTAACGTTTGTTATGTTGTAGTTTTTACGCTTGTTACCTAAAGTAATATTGTAAATATGTAAAATAGTGATTTCCAAGTCAGTTATTATTTAAATATAAATGTATGACTGGTGGCAATTATATTTAAAAAAGATTATTCGAAAAAACGTTTTAAACAGTATTATTATATTAGAGTTAAAAACGGACCTAAGTTTTTAAATTGATTGTCAAAGTTGACAGATTTTGCTACTAATAAATGTAGTATCAACGTTAAACAACAATATTGAACATATAGAATTATACGCGCGATTTAAAATTTTAGGCGCGTCTGGTTTTAGATCGAGACTGGCTTATTTTACAAGTTGATTACCTAATTCTGTAGTGATTTTTTGTTAGCGTATCGTTTACTTCTTTAAATTTTCCATTTGTTTGCGTCCTGAGAAAAATTTGTGAATTATTACAAAATACTGTGTAGTGAATATAATGTTGACAACTAAAACAATGTTTAAATTATAAACAAAAACAATTATAACATTTTCATTTAAGGAAATGAAATAATCATACTATAGTATATTAAAAAATGAGTTTTAAAACGACTTTTTTGCACGTCACCAAGTTTAATGTTTAATGTTTTAATGGTGAAGTGAAGAATGTTCTTATGAAACAAGTTTTTTATACTATTTTATCTATTTTCAATAAATTTTACATAAAAAAACTGGCATTTTAGTAAATTTTTAATATAATATAAAATTTTTGGCAAGACTTTTTCAAACCTTCAATTTCAGTTTTTATGTGTTTAATTCAAAGTAAAATCTATTAAAAATGAATAATCAAAATATTAGTCGTACTTCATCTAAATTAAGACAGATACCTAAAGCCACCGTTAGTGATTTTGTTTAAAAAAATTCATAGATATCGCAAATCTTGCAATTATCGGAAGGTGTTGAAAACAAACACAATATTACCTACATAATATAATGAACAAGGTTTATTAGAATTTTTAAAAATAAGAATGCATACATAAATAATAAGAAAATAAAAAAACACAAATAACTAGTATTCTAGGTACTTATTAAAGGAGAATAGTCGTATGATAATTCACCAATTGTTTGTATTTAACATTTGTTCATGAAATGCCATAACCTTTTCATTGCTGGAAGATGATGAATCAGGAACACTAATGACTTATACAGATTTTTTTGTGATAACAAATTATGAGTGAGACCGTTTATTATCAAGAATTGCTGCGCGCTGTTAAAACATAGCTTCCAGTGACATATCTAAAGAAAAAAGACCGATCGCGTTATCTTAAACCCATGCACTTGAACAAACATCATGGCATGTAAATAGGCCGGCGTTACTAATTTTTTCTATTTTTGTAGTTCAATCTGTTACCCTCTATATCTACAAGAGGAACGGAAATTGTGCTCGCCATTGAAATATTAAATACTCTAAATCCAAACCTTTCCGGTTATTGTTTCTCATTTAACTTTAGTTGTATGTAATAGTTTAGTGCAAAATGATTGCAATTTGGAGGGTACATCTTTTATAGAAAATATTTCTAGAGAAGCACAAAAATGGGTATTTGGGCTGTGTTGGTAACGCTTAGGTTTTCTTTACCAAGTGAAGTACGGTAAGAAACACAAAACAAGCAACAAAATTTCAAAACCCCGAACTTTATTTGACACAAAATATTTTCAAGGGAAAAAGTCACTTTCGCATAACTCAAATAATAATATTGCGCTCACAAGCATGTTATGCGAGAAAAGGTCGAAAAATTGAGATTCACGTCTAGACTTATTAAATTTTAAAACATAAAACAAATCATAAGGAATATCTTGTTTAATAATAATAAACACTGCATCCAAAAAATACAAAAAATGAAGTGAAATTGGGCACCACGGCAAGTTACAGATTTGTTTCATTTGAGCGTTTCATCGTTTCGTTACACAAACCTTCGAATCAAGCATCCTGTAAGTGTTCTCAATAGTAAAAATAACGGAAACTTTACCATAAAAAATTTGATGGATTTGAAAATTGGTGTACTTAAAACAAAATAAATAACATATCAGAAAATATTTTTTAGCATATTTTGAAACCGAGAGCAAGCAGAAAAAATCATTTACCTTATGGTCGTCCTACTTCAAACTAAAATGATGTTTAAGCATTTACATAAACGTAGATATCCTACTTTATTCTAAATTACGAGATTTGATAAAAAGAACATCGCAATGTTATAAAGCAAAAAAGTCAAAAATATTAGAGCTAAGCGATATAGATCGTTTTATCACAACTGCAGGTGGTCATCTGTACTTAGGAATAAAAATAAGTTTAACTTTTGAATATATGTAAGACGAAGCTTTTTATTAAACTTTGAAATGTTCTCTATTTCAGATCATATTGATCGTTGGATACAATGGAGCATGTAGGTGTGAAGAGTTGACTAATTTGACCATCTCAGATGTAGAATTTAATAACAATATAATGTTGGTAAAAAATACTAAAACAGAAAACGATATTGTAAGGTCAGTTGCAATTACAAACCTAGAATGGTTTAATTTAATAAAAAAGTATGTTAAATTGCGTCTAAAGAACATTAGTAACAAGCAATTTTTTTACTTACCGGAATGGTTACTGTGTAAATTGCCCAATTGGCATTAATATGATTGGTAAAATGCACAAACAAATAGCTGCATTTCTTAATCTCCCCAATCCAGAACATTTTATTGTACACCGTTTTTGACGCTCTAGTGTTTCCCATTTAGCCGACGAAAGTAACGATTTATTAACAATAAAGCGACATAGAATATGGAAACAATTGGATATTGCTAAAGGTGCATAAAAAAATTTTTCATTCAAATAAAAAATTACTGTATTAACGAACGTAAACAGAGTGTTAACAATATACATCTAAAATTCTAATCAATTTAATGAAAAAAAATTGGTTAAATGTACAACCATTATGAAATACGTACAAATAACCCACTTTTGTATAAAAGTGTAATCAATTCTTCTATTGATGCTCAACCATATAAAAGAAAAAAAATGAAACTTTATACAAGTAGATTAATATGTGCTTTTGACGCTGAATTATATTTTAGTGTGTTACACAATACTATTATTATTGTTGTATTAGATTATTATACTATTTGATTATAAAGGGTTACTCTTTAGTATGTGGTTTGACTACGACAACACAAAAAGCTCTAATGTAACAAGTGCTACAAAGCTTTTTATTAAGTGTTTCCAGTTTAGTCAAATTTTAAGGACTAGTAGGATTTGCCTGCAAAACGTAAAAGACTTAGTTGGTTACGTTTTTATACAATTTTAAATGTCCGCAAAATTGATTTCTGTTTTGTATCTTTCTACAAACAAAAAATGCCAACAAAAGTAGTAAATGAACTATTTTTTTTATTTGACAAATAAAACAAATATTTCTACGTTTAGTAGCTATTGATGCACCAAGGACGTTACCACGATGATTACGTCCGGAGCGTAACGGTGAAACTCTGGGTCAAGAGATGTATGTTGCTCAATGGACGTAATAATCTAGTAACGTCAATGGTGCATACAAGATTTCATTTTTTACTTTATTTAAAATGAAAACTAAACTAAACAATCTCTTTTTTGCTTTTTTACAAATATATTTAGTAGTTTAACACAATAAACAATTTGACGTTTAATTATTAACGTGTCAAATTGATTTTACAATCACAGCAATTGTACAAAAATTGCTGCAATATGTTGGAAAAAAATGCACAAACTTGTTACCATCTAAATTTAACCAAAAATATGAAAACAAATATCATTTTTTAGTACGCAATAAGAGGCCATAATGAAAAGGTGTTATGAATTCATAGCGTTCTCTTGTAACGCCTGGGTTATTATGTACATTTACGGTATCTCGAATCATAGGCATTATAACTAAATTATAATGAAGGGAAAAATAAAAGTATAAGTTTGGTTTTTAAAAATTGGTTTGAGGTAAGAAAAAAAAGAAAAGTTTCAGTGAGATACAGTTGACCGCAAAGTTAATCAACTTCATTTTCTTATAATAAATAATTTTACCCTTAATAACGTAATTCCTTGATTTATGGACTTTCAAGTTTTGGAACAGTCATAACCAACACAACCAACAATTTTTTACACTTTTAAGTACAGCACAGCTCATGTACTAAAGTCACAATAATTTACAAACAAAAACTCGTGTACCTTTAACAAAATCTTGTAAAACACAGTTACAATTTATGTAGCAAATGTATAAGATTTAATTGCAATTTTAATTTGAGTAAAAGTGCACCAAATATTTTTTAATTATAGCTAAAATAAAACAGTCCATTCATTTACTAATCTATTAAATGCATAAAAAAAACTGGTGTGGCCACCACATGACTTTCCTATAAGGAATGATGAAGAAATGTATTTTTATAAGGTTATGTTGTCATAAAACAACTTTTAAGTTATATGTTTGTATTAAAAACGCTTAGTAAATCGCCAATTAACCAGACTTTTGTGCAACCGGCTATTTATTTTTTCTAAAAACAAAAATCGTCGCAGGCAGGATTTGAACCTAGATTACATATTGAAAATTACTTTAAATTATAAATTAAATATCTAATAAACTGTTAATGTAAGAAAAAAAATTATTTGAATAAATTGTTAGGAAGAATTATTTTTATAAGAAACTGTAAAAATAATTCGAATACTTTACATTCGTACAAAATTATATAGGAAAAACTGTTCAAAATGGCGGATACACCTACTTTCGGTATCTTTATCAGATCTATCTTTTGATAAAGCCGAGAGAATATAAAAATCAAGCTCTCTACCAATTTTCAAGTTACTAGGACTTTTGGTTTGAGAGTTATCGTGGGTACATCGTTACACACAGGCACAAACACAGAACCCAAAATTTTTTTTTCAAAAATATTTTTTTCTGACTTAGGAGACCTTGGAACGTAAACTTTAGCAAAAAAATATTTTTTTTAATCGTCGCAGGCAGGATTTGAACCTAGATTATATAATGAAATTCACTTTAAATGGTAAATAAAATATCTAATAAATTGTTAATGATAGAAAATTTTTTTATTTGAATAAATTGTTAAGAAGTATTGTTTGTCTCGATAAGAAACTATAAAAATAATTCGAGTAATTTACATTCGTACAAAATTATATAAGAAAAACTGTTAAAAATGGCGGATACACCCATTTCCGGTTTCTTTATCAGGCCCATCTTTTGAAAGAACCAAGAGAATATGAAAAGCCAGCTTCATACGAAATTTCAAGTTACTAGGACTTTTGGTTCGAGAGTTATCGTGAGTACAACGTTACACACAGATACCCACATTTTTTTGGTCAAAAATACGTTTTTGATTCAAGAGACCTTGAAACGTAAACTTCTTCAAAAAAAATTTTTGAAAAAAATTTGCGATGCTATACTTTCCTGATAGGAAAGTAATAACTCCATTTTTGTTTAAATGTTAATTATTTTTAAGTAAATAACTGAAATGAATTTGAGACTAATCTCTAGATCGCTCATACAACAAAATTTATATAAAGATATTTTTTTGCAAATATGTCATAAGTTGTGATATAAGTCACATTTATATAATACAACAGTAAACTATTGTTACTTAAATAAAATTGTTTAAAATCTAGAATGTAAATATTAGGTTTGATAAAATTGCTATAGAAACACTTTAAAACATTTTTAGTTCGTTTATAAACATGTTATGGCTTAATTGTAAAATAAAGAAAATACATTTCTTTAACAATATATTTATAAAAAAGAAATGTAGATTTGTTCCGGTATGTATGCAGCGGTATCAATTTACGTGTGTTTATACAATAAACAAAATATGTTTTTATGTCAGTTTTTTTGAAACTTGTTTTACACGGATGAAATCAGAATCGATTGCTTTTAAATTGGTACTGAGTTTGTTTGCTGCCGATATAATGCAGATTCCATTGTAGAGCGTATTCTATAGTTTCCATAGTAACCTAACTTACTAGAAATCAAAATGGTGCTTCGTTTATATTTTTAATTAGCTGAAAAATTGGATTATAATTAAATTTTTGTAAAAGTTAAGTCAGAGTTGGTAGAGAATTTTAAAAAGAAAATTGAGGGTAATTTAATCAGCTAGGACGTTCATGTCATTTGCAATTTAATAATTAGCAAAAAAAAAGATTCATTGTATTGAGAATAACTAAAAAAATACAAAAAATAATAGTAGTATAATTTTTAACAAATACTTATACATTATAATTTTTTTATAAAAATAATTGTATGTAGAGATTAAATACTTAAATGTGAATGTAATGACGTGTATTGCATGTTTAACAATGAATAACACACTATTAAAATATTTAATTAATTAATTTAATTTGTATTCCAAGTAAGTGGCTGCTCTATGACATATTCGTAATTGATTGTTTCATAAAAATTTTTATTTTTTTATTTGCTTTTAGAATTCTATAAATTAAAAATTCCTATTACAATAAGAAAATGAATGCAACAAATCTTACTCGTAATAATATGTAAATTTAAAAAAAAGCTTTAACTATATCATCTAATCATTACAGAGCACAAAGTTTCCTAGATCGAACAAAACAGCTTGAAACTTAGTGTCGGGGCTAAAAATAAAAAGATAATAAGAAAATAGTTAATCTACCAACATAACAATTAGTTATTTAAAATTTACATCTACGAACTAACGTGCATTCAGAAATATTTGTTAATATATATGTATATTGAAAGAAAACATAGTACAGTGTTCAAACAATAATTATTAATAATAAACAGTTTTAAAGTTTATTTTAGTAACAGCATTAAAACATTCTTACTTTTATACAATTATTATAATATTGTCTAATTAAATATTGTCAATTAATTTGTGTTTCTGTCTTTCAGTGGATTTGAGTGTACTACCATAAACTAAAATTAGGATTACTATAAACAACGTTTTTTCTTTGTAGCACACGTCCAGTCCGTTTTTTATTAAAATGGTAATATTACCTGATTGATAACATTATCTGTGTTTTCAATAAGTGGCGCGCACTGTAATTTTTTTAAAGTTAACTTAAAATAAATTATTTGCACGTCTTTAATATAGAGCAACTTTAGTATAATTAGTAAGCGTTTATAAAATCAACGCAACCAATTATATCGGTTTTATACATAAAAATTAATTTTATTTAAGATTAGTTTCAAAATCATTTAATTTGTAATGAAACATATGCTATCAAATATTTTTTTGTAGTGACTACATAAAAAAAATCAATTGAAACGTTCACAAAAATTTCAAAACATAATTTTTTGCATATTAAAAGTTTGCAATTAAAAAATGTTCTAAACTTGTTAATACTTTGTTATATTTTTAAAAACCATTAAAAAATCTCATATTTGAAAATATGTAGTTGTACTCTAAATCTTGTTGTAATTCAATCGTCTTTTTAACTGTGCCGATTTTAAGTTTTTCGTGCTATTCAACCTTATCTATTAAGGAATAAGACTCATAAATCTGCGGTATTTAAATGGTTTAAAAATTATGCATGATCATTATAATTATAAATTTAATAGTGTACATACGTGTAACTCTTTTTTTTTGTTACAGATAGAAATGCCATTGCCTAAAATCAATTGCTTGACGCGGCACAGTCTTCTCACTATTTTAACGGTAGTTGGAGTAGTTGGAGGTACAATTACTGGCTTAATACTTACTAATGTAAGTGAAAGACCATGGACGAAAAGAGAAGTTATGTATATAAAATATCCCGGAGATATATTTCTTCGAATGTTAAAGTCTCTCATCATTCCATTATTAACTTCATCTGTTATATCAGCAATTGGGGCACTCGATTTGGGTTTATCTAAAAAAATCGCGCTGAGATCAATCATATTTTATGCTACGACTACCGTTTGCGCGGTAATACTTGGAATTATTCTAGTGTGGACAATTAAACCAGGCGCAGGTGGAGCCAAAGATACTAAAAAAGAAAAAGTTGATGCGCAGAAAGTTGTACTAACTGCAGATACACTTATGGACTTAGGAAGGTAAGAATTTTTAATTTTTTTAAATGAATCTAAAAACAGTTTTAATAATATGTAAAAAAATCTATTTGTTAATAACGTAATGAAAAATGCACCTTCAAGAATTTTAAATAAAATTTTCTGTCATATTACCTTCAAAGCACAACTCGACGGATGTAATAGCTTTGTTCGTTGCTATGTAGTCACTGTTTCTTTTTAATTCCTTAATTTAATTATTCCCTGTACGGCGAAAAGATAGAGTTAAGCCCCTTTTGTATGATAATTTAAACCAATGTATGAAGAGACAAGTTTACACGGCTCAAATTAGTAAAAGCGCGAAAATTCAAACATTATGTAATGTATAATATAGGCATTAAAGATTAAAGTACATAGGAAAAAGTATAATTTTCAATTAATGTACAAAATTATAAATTTCTACTTTATAACAAATAAATACGTTTATAACTTTGTTAATTTAGTTACACGATTTATTTTTAAAATTTATCAAATAACACTTGGAGGGAACAACTCAACATTTCAAACGCGTATAAACAAGGGCGTCATTAAGTTTTTACGTATTAACAAATTTGACGAACTTATATTATGACATATTTTATGGGAGTTTAAATAACATTCTGTATAAAAAAAAATAGGATGATTCAGATAAAGAAATCATCTTCACACGAATATACACAAATGTCTTTTACAAAAACTTAAAACTGCGAATAAATTAACCAAAATGTTGAACGTTAAACTCAGGTCAAACTGAAGTATGTCATTTGTTTGTTGTAATACTGACTTCAAAATTTTAACCAATAAAAAAAATTTATTCAAATTTAGCGCCTATTTGATAGGAGGGACTTAACTCTATCTTTTCGCCGTACAGAGAATAGTGACTTTTTTGAAGTGAGAAATTTTAGTAACGAAAAAGAGGACAACACAATCCCAGCAAACTATATTTTTTTATTTACATTTCTGACGTTTATGTTGACATAATTGTTTATTGGTTAAAAGATAGTAACTACAAACAGCGTATCTGATTAACAGGTTGTTAATTTAGATAGTGAAATCGTAGCATCAATACAAGCAAAAAATGTTAAAATAAGAATTTTTATATGTTTTAAAAATCCAAATTTTGAGTCAACTAAATCGAAAATTACAGACCTGTAGCATTAAATTGTGTATTGGCACCGTTAATAAAAAGAAATAAAAAACAATGACAAAATGCTTAATTCACTGTTCTAAGAACTGTACATTTCTTCTCAGTAATTTGCTGACATTAAAATAAAAATAAATACAAAATAACGTTATCACATAAGACGTAGTTAAATTAAGTTGTTGTTCTAAGAACTCACATGCTATCTAAGTTAATTCCCGAAAATAACGTATTTAAAAGTTTTTAAATGATGTAAAGTTATGTAGGTTAGTCACAATACTTGAAAAAATAGATCTAAATATGCAAAACAACTATTTGTAGAGTTCAATGATTAAGTTAATTAAATTAATAACATAAACTAAAATTATGATTACTATAAACTATGTAGTAGCATAAGTCCGCTCGTTCTTTAGTAAACTGATAATATTACCCGATTGATAACATTATTTCTGATTACAATAATCGGCGTGCAATTATGAAATCTTTTTATGATAGTTATTTTTAAACAAAGGATTAAACAGACGGTGGTATTTGTAAATAGTAAATTCTATTTAAATAAATTACTTACATATGTAAGTGTAATTGTAAATAAATAGTTCTTTGTTGTATTTAAAATACATACTTACATACATGTATTTTTTAAAAAGTATTTGTATTTATATTTAATTACTTAAAAAAGAGGTTTTAACAACACTAAATGTAGAAAGATCTGTAATTAATATCATATACCAGATAAATATAATGCTCAGTATTTGCTAGTTTGTAAAATATATTGCAATTGCAACTAAACTTTTTTAACCATGCACCTTCGGATTTTTTACACAAAAACATAAAGAAAAGAAAATGTCAATCGTGTATTCAGACATAGTTTCCAATATACTAAAACCAGCGTAAGTTTTGTACAAAGTTGTGAAACAAATTATAACATTTAATGTAAAACCACTGTTAATTTGTGTATTTTAATAGATGGATGGATATCAAATTTTAATTAAGGGTTTAATTATGCAATAGCTGGGAATGCATTTAAAAATAAATGTGGAATATTTATCGATTTATTTTGATGTTTTACTTTGTATAAAATATTTAATAATTTTTATATTTAGTTTGATATTTTAGCACAAACATTTGCATAATTTATGTCATATACAAGAAAAAAAAACATAATTTCAATTTTTTGTCAAACGTATTTTTTTCTTACAGTTTATACACTAGACATCTGCTAATGTATGTTTATAAAAAATAAAGTTTAATTACGTTATTACAGATACGAACTTTTTTTAACACTAGAATTACGGTATAAATTATGTGTCTATAAATACGATACCGGTCAAATTAACCGAAGTTTACAATTACAATAAAGGTAAAGTAATAAACTCAAACTCTGAATTTTTTTTATTTATAAGATACTAAAACATAATAAGTAATTAAATATACCCTGAACATATAATTGTTTTAGTTATAATTCTAACACATATTCTACAGACTGCTTTTTCACAAGTTTTGCCCTTCGTCTTTGATTTATTTGCACATTAATTAGTTTGGCATAGCCTTTGCTTGTTTGTTTATTGTGACTTATTTTCTTGATATATAGAGGATTTTCTTGTACGTGCGTACTCACTTCTGAGTTTATCGGCAAATTTCTAAATATATTTTTGTTAATACATACATATAAAATTATTCATAAATTTATTGCTGTTAAATCAAGTATGTTGTATAATACTTGTAAAAGCCAACTCTTGGAAGACGATTTGGCTGTAGAATTCTCTGCCGTTTAGCACAAAACATCTACACTATATTCAGTATTGTTGTAGAATTTTACGGTTTCTGGTGTTTCTTGTGTCATTCATCAATCGTTCAAAACTTATAGAAACTACTGAAAATGGATACATTTTTCGATCTTTTCGCTTGATAACTTGTTAGAGAAATCGTCACATACAAAAACTTTGTAGAATACAAATCATTTTTGATTTTCCTTATAGCAGCTGGTACAAATCTTCTATTTCAGCTGCAATCCAAAGCTTTATACCAAATTTATCGGGTTTATCATTCACATATTGGGTAAGTAATCATCTGGTTTTTGTAGGAAATAGTGGTTCATCAATTGTTATGTCTGGTCTTGGTTTATAGCACATAATGCAATTACTCACAATTTATATATATATCGACGCGTTGATTTTATGTCGAATCGAATAAATTGCTTTATTTGATTAAATTTATCTCTGGGCCTTGTTGCACAAAAATTGGACTCCTGTGTTTTATTCCACAGTTTGTTGATCTACTGAACAGTTTTTAGCACTATACAGAATGTAACTGATATAACGCATAATCTCTTAATGGAAGGTAGCTATAATGATTTGGAGCATATTTTTATTATAAACATATGGTCTCTTTTTGATACTTTTTGAGAAAATCCAATGTCAATTTTTAAATACGTCCCTGGTTGAACCCGAATACAAGTAGCGTGTAACACAGGTGAAGATACTTTAATAGTAAACAGCACTTACCAACCGTCTCTGAAAGTGTTATTGGTTGTTTTGCAAACACTACAGGTTTTATTGCATTCACGAGTAATGACATTAGCATGATTGCTTTATAAGTTAAAGAATAAATACTGCAGATTATGACTTTAACTTAATATTTAATGTTTTTGGCAACGTCATCAAACGATAAAGAACTTGTTAGTGCAAAAAGTCTTGACACTGAACTTTGGTCTAGTAGTCACCATTTTTTAAACGTGCATTATTTTAAAGCATGTTTTATTTTACTAATCAACGAAACAAGTCGGTACTTAAAACTTACTTGCTTATTATTTTAACCCAGATATGCTTAAAACGTTTTGACAAAAAAATTAATTGAAATTTTCGTTTAGTTATGTTAAATGTTTTATTATAAGCGAGAGAGAACAACTTTTATATAAACAATAATGATAACAAAAAAAAGGCCGTCCTATATATAGGACGTTAGGCACATGTATGACTGTTCCGTTGATTAATTATTTCTTAGTATGGAATTCGATAAAACGTTTTACGTGAACTGCCACGTCACACTTAATGCATCTTGTCAACGCCTTTTGATACGGAAACTGATTGCCAACCGGAAGTGTTAAATCTTTTTCTACCCAATTATAAACTTTTTTTTTCTTTTTATGTTGAATAAATTGTGATTTCGATGTTGAAGATTGTGGTGACTGCAGTTTAGACAAGGATATGTCGTCTTCTTCATCTGAGGGCGAAGAATTTGAAGCCCGTAGAAGCTCGGCAGCAGCTTGTAAATGGGATCCGGGCAAGTTATTTATGGAAACCGTATTTTCATGCCCCAAATCCTCATCCGCTATATCTGCACAAGCGTTGGTTGGGGGAAAAATAACTATCCCATCAACGTTTCTTGCTGAATCATGAATATCTTCGATCATTGCAAGGGCATCATTTAGAGAAAATCCCCTAAAATTATAAAAGTTGTGGTAGACACATAACTGCCTAGCGTCCTACATATAGGACACCAAAATAAAAAACATAAAAAACACAAAAAAACATTTTTTAAACGTTAAAAGCGTTATTGTATTCAACTTCTTTAATGTTTCTTTTGCAGAAATCAATAAGTTTTTCTTTTAAATATCTAATGTACAATAAATAAAAAATACATACCTTTCAAAGTGCACACCCCATTCAGCCATTGCTCTTTTAGAAAACGTTTTAGGACAAAAAGCTCACTTCAAACTTAACAAAACACTTTCGTTGTAAAAGTTGTTTTTTTTTCGTTGTTCTTGGCAATTGCATAAAGACTAAAATGCGCTGCATTGCGTTGGTTTCGACGTGCACAAATATGCAAGTTTTCACTTGTTAGAGCCGTCCTACATATAGGACGGTCGGCATATCTGGGTTAATAAAAATTTCGCGAAAAATTTTTGAAATGTTAGACCACATGTTCATAACCTATTAAGATATTATGCGTTATATCAGTTACACCCTATATATCTTACAAGCGTACAAATATAAACGCGTCTATTTCTTCCAGAGAACGTGTCCATAGACTGCCACCCAATTGTCTATTTGCTTCAGCTTCAGTACACTTCTTAATATAATAATTTGGACATGTATTATGTCAACGTTTTATTCTAAGTATGTTATGACGAGATGTACCTTTACAACCGTTATTCAAATAATTGAGAATTCTTGATTTAGTACTGT
Source organism: Aquatica leii (assembly GCA_035610365.1). Taxonomy (NCBI): domain Eukaryota; kingdom Metazoa; phylum Arthropoda; class Insecta; order Coleoptera; family Lampyridae; genus Aquatica; species Aquatica leii. Next base: position 58,881,666 of record CM069432.1, read on the forward strand.
CAGCTGCATCTTATTCTATAGTTTGATGTTCCCAGAAAATTAAATAAATGGTCATGTTTTTCATCATTTGGTGCTCGGCAAAGCATCTTTTAAAACGTTTAATATACTCTTCTTTGATGACACTACACTCCCAAACTCTCAAACAAGTAAATTGATTAAACAACAACATTGTTGTACGTTCGTTAAAGTGCACGATATGTCACCGAAAATCATAAGTTTCTAATTAAATGTTTTATTTATATCTTAAATTTCTTTGACTCAGTAGAGCAGGCTTGATGAAATGTTCATCCTGAATACAAAACGTCGGACAAAAACTAAAGTAGCTGCTTCTGTCCAACCTCCTAAAAGAAGGAATCATTCATTTGATCAACTTAGAATATTAGGCACAATACGTTACAAAAAAAGATATTTTATACTAGTGTCAGCAAAAACAAATGATTAACTTAATGGTTCTAACGTAAACAAAACTTTCTTGGAATTAAAGCAATATTGAATTGCAATAGAAATTTTTACGATTGACATGCCGTGCGGCCTCGCGTCGCATTAACGTTCGTTATGCTATGTCTTACTTTTGACCTTTGTTACGTAAATTACTATAGCTTGTTCACTTCAAGATGGTGCAACTTTTGATTTTTCATCATGCACAACTATTCTACCTTTATGTTTTAAGAAAGTATTTTTTTCTTATTAGTATATTTGTTTTAATCCTAGAAGATCGTATTGGTGGCCATTAAAACAAATTTACTAGTTAGAAACACAAAAAGGAATATAAAAAATTAATATAGAAGCTACAAATTTTTTTTCATATTACATAACACCAAAATTTAGTTTTAAAAAAGTGACACGATTCAATCAAATGAACAAATTTAATAAAGTTAACCTTAAAATAGACCATTTTTAAAATACACATTGTTGCATTTTTACTGTTTGATTACGTAATTCATCGTTTAGAAAATTGTTGTTTATTTTTACTTTAATAATCTAAAAATAAGACAAAATATTTTAGACAATGCTTTTTAGGAAACAGATAGAGTATGTTTTAAAATCACGATTTTGTTACACTTTGCACTTTTTGTTACGTGTAAGTTGTAAGAATATTTTCAAATGTTAGTAAAACATGCACTGGTAAAAAAGAAAAAAACTTTGACTTGCAGATATCCATATCCACGATGTTTGTGTTATATAAAAAATATGAGATGAGATTATCAAAGATTGTTGAATATCTTAGGTTTGTTCTTGAAGCAACTGCACTAATTTGAAATAACATTGAGATACAATTATTAAAAAAAACAAAAGAAACACTTATCATTTTGAATAGTTTAGCCATATTTAACATGTTTTATTTGTAATGCACTATTAGTTATAGACAATTTATTTGAAGATGGTTAATGACTTTTCTTTGCAGCAAGCTTGGCAAACTTTAGGATTTATGGGATCTTTGCCGTCCATTCAATTTATTATTGTATTTTTCATCTTTATGGCTAAAGTACTCAAAGCAATCAAAACTAAACACCGTTGTTAGTTAACCGGTACCTACACATAGTCTACCAAATTTACCACTTTAATTGACTCATTTTTTTAATTTAAAGTTTTATAGGGGTATAGACAAGTATTAACATATTAACTTAGCATCAGGTTTTTTGCAAACTATTTACGTTTTAGATTTATCGTGAAGAACGAAATGAAAGTAAAAATTCAAGATGCTTTGAAAGTTTTTATTTATATATTCTAAAATAATAAATATAAAACAAATAATAAATATAAAATCATTTGAAAACGTTTAATTTAAAAGCACAGAATAAATAAAATGTCTATAATAATAATGCCTAAAATGAAATATCTAGATAAATTATTTGTTGCAACTTCTTTGGTTAGGTTTAGATATTAAGCAAGAAAAATATGAAAATGATGACAGTTATAATGAATAAAAACCTGTTTTTAAAATTGTGTCATTATTACTACTGTTTGTTATTATGTTGGTATTATTATGTACTAAATAAAAGCAGTTAAACTTGGCTTGACCACATTTAAAGAATTTTACGTATCCCATTAAAAGCTTCATTAACAATCATCATTAAACATTTTACAAATATTACTATAATTTACTTGCTCTATAAAAAACCGCATAAACATAGATTGTGTTTAAGATTAAACTGCATTTTTGTTCAGATGGAAAAATATGATTTTTATAAGTATGTGTAAGAAACGTTACTTTTACGAAAATGTCAAAAAGAAAGCATCACCTAACAGTAATTTATCGAACAAGTTTGTTAATGATAGCGATTAATAATCGAGACATTTTAACGCCGTGAGCGAGTGCAGCGAGCAAACGCGTTAATATTGTCGAGACAACAGTATCGTACAATCATACAATTCAGTTTCTTAGTGCCACTTCTTTAATGTGCAATTGTTTATTTTAAAAAATTAGTAGCTACTCTTGATAAGTCAGTTGTATCTTTATCAAACATATTGCATATTTAGTAGATAACATAAACACGTGCATTATATTTGTTTCGACAAACTACAAAAAAACTGACTCGATCTTAACACAATTTACTATACAAACAATATTAAAGTAATTATAGTTTTAAATTTGTATGGAAAGCTGAACGAGTACTTAGTAAATTAAAACAAATAAGTAAAATATATTTCAAATTTAAGAAACTGTTACTTATCTGCTTAAATTACCTTTCTTTATAAATTATTAAACTGATTTTACTACACGTTTACAACTGATGATAAAAGTTAAATTATACTGCTGTTGAAATTTAAATGAACAAAGCACTTACATAATTGAAAATGTATTTTAAATTTTATAGTTCAACTTAATTATCAAGGGTAAAACAGTCACGTATTAGCATACATCAAAGATGTACCTAAGAACAAAATGAAACTTAATTTAAATTTAATTCATTGTTTCTGCATTATCTGTATGAACTAAGATTATGTTTATTACATTAACAAAAATCTAATAGATTGATTCCACATTTATAAGTAGACGTGCATACAACTATATAAATGAACGCCCGTTGTGCTATAGCAGGACATAGCTTATTGGAGCAGGAAATTTTGATGTTGATGTTAATAATCTCATGTCACGGTGTATCCGGGCAGAGTCAACTTGATCGTGCGAGTATACTTTGTTCTATAATGATGTTCTTAAATTATTCAGACACGGTTTTTAAAGATTATAAGTAATTACCGAAATATGCTGAAAGTTTGAAATGATTATTGTGTAGTTAATAAGAAGCTTTACATGACACATTAATGGTATCGTTGTTGCAACGTGATTCTTCTTTGTTCTCTCATTTAAGTGCTGTATTTTTTAAAGGTTATAAACAATGTTTTTTTTAGATAGTTTAATTTAAACAAATGTTCATTCTATTTCTACAAACTTTTTGCTTGCTTTTGAACATTAAAATATTTGGTTAGTTTCATAGAACTATACAACAAACAAAGCATATTAAATTTGTTTGCAAATAAACTATTTTTTTTTAAATAATTTTGTTACTGGTTACTAAACATATTTTAAGATGCTAAAGTCCGCACAAATGCAGTAACTACATCTTTTTTTAAATTTAATTTTTAAATATAAATAAATTCACTGCTGAAAATCACTAATGAAAGCTGTTTTGTTTTATTTATCTCATATGTTTTGTCTATAACTTAAAATGCACTGATTTTTATTTTGCATAAATAACTTAATAAATTTTTAGAATATTTAAATTTTTTTTAACGTAAATTTGAATTGTATATTCTCCTTATAAATATAACACTAAAAATAAAAAAAACTTTTTACATTTGTTGCTGAATATTATTCTTAAAGTAGTCTATTCTCTTTATTTTTTTTAGAAAAGTGTACTTTCTGAAAATTTTTTTGGAATAAGACTTTACACTTACGTAGATTCTCGTCCAAAATGTTATAATTTTCTACCACTTTGTTTTTCAAAAACAGTTTAAAATCAACAAATTAAACGATTATCATAGATACTAAATTATTTATACATGTCAAAATTTTTAATTTGAATTAAATTTCTTTATTTCTAAAATTAAAACAATGATTTAGTGTCTGCAGTATGAAATAAAACGCATTACGACATGCATATTAAAAACTTTTACAGTAACTGGTCTCAAAATTCCAGACTCGCTTCCTTCGTCGCAAAACGAGTTTCCCAAACTTAAAACGTCATATACTATTGTAGTTACCGGTTAAAAATATATAATGTATTAACCTGAAATATATAAAATTTTGCCATTTTATTACTCTACTACGACGAAACGTTCTCGTTTATCTGAACACATTCATAATTATATTACATCTAAACACGAATCTAATCACAATGCTTTTACTTATCTTAGTATTAATTTATTTTTATTCGATTTTTGATTTCGCAAAAAAAAATAATCGTTTGGAAACAAAATTTTTTTTTAATTTTAGGTGCACCATTTATAAAGATTTATGTCTAAAAATTAAATTTCATCTACGTTTCAACTAATTAGAAAATACTTTTGTCAACAGAAAAATTAAGTTTTTTATTTGAAAAAGTTTGTTTGATTTTGAAAACGACAATTCAACATCAGTAAACGTAAGCAATTTTCAAGAAGCAATGATGTTTGTTCGATTTAGACTGCAATTTTCGTCAGATTTTTTTTTAACTATCTGCGTAGCGATACAAAAAACACAGATCTAATTTATTGATTAGATGCACGATTCTTTTCTAGTTTATATTATAGACTAGTTGGTGCAGGCGTTGGTTTTATTGCGTTCATGTATAAATCTGTATAGATAAGCCTGGCTCACCGCAATGCCTATTATTATTTGTATTTTATGCACCTGTCTATATTTATATTTTACTGAAGACGTCAAAAATCGCGAATACATTATTTATGCGCAAACTCTCTGACGTTGTTCAGAAGCCTCTAAATCAAATTTACTTTCTGACTGACACCGAGGACCCCTGGTGGTTCGTAGATATCACTTTGGAAACGACTACTAGATGAGTTAACACTTTTTGTACTGTTTAATATATCATAAAATGTATGTTAAATAACAAAATTATTATTAATTAATTGATTAATTATTTGTCTACTAAGTTTACTAAAAGTTAATAGTTGCCGTATCAGCACATAGACGTCTTAGACATCTTTAAGGCACATTGAAGACGTCGAATGTTTATAAAATGTACATTTTAAAAAATTCATTACTTAGACATCCTAAACACGTTTAGGATAAAAATACTTCTATTGCAGGCTTTTCTCAGCCAGTTCTGGATCGGTTTCTTTTTGTGATTTGCACAATCCAGCTTGTTTACGGAACCTAAAAATTATACGTTTTTATTTAATCTAAATTAGAGAATTTGCTAATTTGTATAACATTTTTTTTTATATAAATTAACTAGAAATTAAATTTATGTACAAAAATTTGAAACCATATAATTTAATAGTTGAATAGCTCTTTTAATCAAAATGTACTGAAACTTCAGTTACATGTTTACTGTTATCGTAGTGTTACCAAAACTTTTGTTTATATAGTTTGATTTAAATAAAAATAAAGTAAAGTAAATGGTGCTTAGATTCTGATTGCATTTACACAACAAAAATGTATTGTAGACTGCCATGATATTATTATAAAAGAATTTTAGAAAACCTAAAATAATAATATAACTACAAAAACCTTACGATGTTGTATGACAAAAATACATTCGGCGTTGCCTGACTTTATATTGGATTTACGAGTTTAGTAGATTACTTCATAAACATTTTGTCATGTTAAGGTAACATAGTAACTTACGTAACAGACGTCGAAAGCGAAAAACGAAACGAACGTTAAAATAAAAAATTTTGACACTAGAAATATAATGTTGGTAGTGTAATGTTTATTACTAAGTTGATATTTATATTTTTCATTTTGCTTTTTTTGAGCATTACGTAACTACACAAACAAACAAATATTTATGTTTGACTTGTTGGTAGCACAAAAAAAAACATGTATTAATGTTTTTTTAATTTCAAACACTGAGTTTTAAGTAGATTTATATTTTTCATTTTGCTCCTCTAGAGCTTTTTTTGACAATTACGTAACTACACCAACATAAAACTTTGATTTGCATGCTTTTTAAACTTGTTTCATATTTTAGCCAATGAATGTAAATGTCAAATTTGTCTTATGCATATATCATTTGCTACATCCTTAGTTGAATTCAAGCAGCATATGTATTAGAATGCATAACTGTTTTCTCTTTACTATATGTACATAAAGATCTCCAATATTCTTTTGCATGTACAATAAATCTAATTAAATATTTAACACTAAATGGTTAATAGAAGTGTTACATTAATTATTGTAATTACACGCTTAACGATTGTTAAAAATGTTCTTGTGGCAGCATTTTTTAGATATAAAAGCACGTGATGTGTTTTTAGCATTACTAACCAAGTCATGCTTTAACATAAATTAAACACGCTTAACAAATGTTAAGCAGCTTTTAAACATTTATAGAAACCATTTCAAATAGATGAGCCATCCGATGCGATCTATTATTCTATAACAATGGCTAAAACAACAATTGCTAGTTACTTACTTAAATAGATACCGATATTGTATCTCTAGTAATTGCCAGTAGCTTTTTGTACTTGTTGTAGCAAAAAAAGTTATGGTGACATGTACGTCTATACAAATTGTTTCTAAAAAACTAAATAAAAGTACTCTTTAGTAAAATGTAAAAAGTTTTAACTATAGTCTTGTAGATCTGTCTATTTAAACAAAACTGTTGTTTTTTTTCTAATCAACAAATGCATTATAAAGTATTGTAATTCTGCTATAATAATTTTAATACTTTTACAATTGTATTTCAAATATTTATAGAAATATGTCGTATATTTCAAAAATGTATAGTATATATAGTATAGTCACTCCGTTCTATGTTTATGTTCTGGTTTTTATCGGCAAAAAATTAAACCAGGTGAGATTTCGCAGCGTCATCATCATTGAAAGTTTTAACATACAAAAAGTTTTCAAAGATTATAAAATAATAATTTCATGGTACTAGATGAGAGCTATATGGTGAATGTAACATCAATTTCTAAACAAACTTCAATAATTTTTGGCGAGTGTTTAAAAATGTGTGCGGTCTAGCGATATCTTAGTAAAAAATAATACTTTTAGAATTGAATAATTTTGATCTTTTTTCGTTTTTAATTTGTCTAGTTGTTGACAGTACACAACTGAACTGATTGTTTGGTTTGATGAAGCAGTTCAAATAACACCACACCTTTCCAATCTTGCCAAATTGTTAGCAAAATCTTATCTTGGTGGATATGCGCTTTTAAGGTTTTTTGTGATGGATGGCTTATCATCTTTGATTGACATTATTGTTAACAATTTATTGTTTAGCAGTAGTGTATTGTTTAAAAAAAAGATCAAATTCATGGCAAGTGTGGCTTTGATTTGATCATCATCAAGCGTATCTGGTCTACCTGGATACGTTGGTCATCTTTAATTGAAATATTCGTAGAACGAAAATCGTCAAACTAATTTTGGCACTATTTTGCTTTTATGCTTTTCTTACTGTAAACATCCCGTAACTTTCTAGCAGTTCGCGCTGCGATTTTTCTTTTGTAGAAATAACAAAGTAAAACATGACGAAATGCGCGTTTTTGCACCCAATGTTAAAATTGACGTCAAACTAATAATTTTTTTGCAAAAATACGCGCAATTTATTATTGAAACGAAGTAAGAGTGACACTTAAAAAATGTAAAAAAAAAACAATTTATAGCATTAATAAAAGTCAAAAAAAGCTAGTCAAAGGCATCTATTTGCGAAAACGGCATTTACTTAATTGCCAACCCATAGCTATACAACTGCATATGTGTATTCTTGCTTTGCGCCGATGGTCATTTGTTGTTGTAAATTCGCTGTAAGTGGTTTGCTTTTAATAGAAACTTTGTCTGTTTAATTGTAACAATTTTTTTTAATTTAATTGTTCGTCGTCAATTATTATTACGCTTTTAGCGATTTTACTAAAATATTGTTTACGTAAATTTACGGAATTAAGGTGATTCTTGATCTAGTTGATCCTTACAGATATGGCGTCGCGCGCTATTTTGTTTTTGTTAACTTATAATTTTTTATAGCAAATTTGGTGAAAACTAGATGTCTACTGTTCAATGTTATTACTGAGGATGAATGTAGTATAAGTTTTTAGAATAGTGTCGCACTTTTAATAGATCGTTTCAGTTGCTACAATTAATGTGAGATTTATAGATTCAAGGGTTTTGTTCGGTTCGAATTTTACACAACTTAGGATATTTGTAAGGTATCGTTAATTGACTTGTTCTACGCTACAACGTCTAATTGCTCCTGTCATGTAGTAACAGAGTTACGTAATTAAAGCAAAGTATTCTAATTTTCATAAACAGTTAAACAAAAGAGTCCAAATAATAAGAATTTGCAAATTTCTGAATGTTTTAAAATAGGTATACGTAAAAATAAATTAAAGCGTATGCTTCTAGAATAAAGTTTAACAATACGTAATTTTAAAGTGAATCGTTGATTTAAGCATTGAAGGGTTGATCACCTAGTAAATATGGTGTACCACGATTGGTAAATATTGGTAACTATTTGGCAAATATTAATAAATGTTTGGTATATATTGGTACACATGTAATAAATATTGATAAATATCTGTAAATATTTTAAATATAGTGTACCAAATTTTAGTCAGTGGTCAACTCCTCGCTAATCATATAAGACATTCAATCTTTAGTTGCGTTTTTATGCTAGAGATGGCAAACCTGTTTTGCTTGTCTACATCATAACCGTCACGTCGTCGACAATTAGCACTGATTTTCTTCATACCGTTGTAAACACGCGTGTTTGCAAATAGCTGACCGAACGTATCTATCATTCAAAGCGATAAAACACGTCCTACTTTACAATCATTTGTAAACATAAACCTTTTACGAATTGCCTTCCATATAAAACAAAACACACTTTTTCTTTCCGCCGGTAGTAAATAACTAAAAATTAGAAGACGGTTGAATTTTTTTATATATTTCTAACTATATAAATCAAAAATGAAATACATTTTATATGTACAATGTGAGTATTAAATTTCAAATTTACATCATAAAACTTACATTTTTAATCTAATACTAAAAATCAAATAGTAAACTAAAAACTAAGGACTTTAACTGTTTTACTTTACTTTTAAATCGTTTGACATTTTAATACTACCTGGCGATTAATAAAATACTTAAGTGCTAAAAAGTTGACTGATTTTTGGAATTTGGTCACTCTCAACTTTGAGTTTTATCCTTAATAGCTATCAAAAATGGATAAGAATCTTTAAAGGTAATAAGTTAAACTTTATGATAATTCCATGTTAAATCAACAATTTATAGTATCATTTTCAACCTTACCTTTTTTAAATAAAATAAAAAAAAACTAGGTTAGATTTTTTAAATGAATCTTTAATAACTAACTGCTGTTTAAACGATAATAAAATGTTGAATTTTTGGGTTGCAGAAGAATTTTGTTTTGCTCATAAAGTAAGTTCAATCAAAATTATATTAATGTTAGTTAGCTCATTTTTTTAGATAATAAAAAGAAATATGGATCATCATGTATATCATATGAAAGTCCATAAAAAGACCTTTAAAATAGGCCAATTTACGTTATCTACGTTTGATAATATGTAAGTTGTAAATAAAAAAATTTTATCGGCTTAACAATTTAATAGCTATTATACTCATAAAAAAGTTAAAAAACACGATTTTATATGTATACCAACAAAAAGTATTCTAAATAGTAAAGATTTGACATAAAGTAAGTGTAACATTTTAAAATAAAACAAATTTAAAAAATACCCCAAACTCTACTAAAAAAATGTATACTTAAGTAAAATGCTGAACATTTGTCAGAAACTGTCAAATAATTCACTCATATATGAAAACACTGTACTTATATTACATTTTTATAAGGTGTGTAAACGACGTGTATTTGATATAGTAAGCATCTATTAATATTTGTAAATTTTTAATAGCAAGGAATATATTCACGAGAGCTGAGACACCTTAATACAGCCTAGCTAGTATAAGTTTACTGGTTTTAGGATATTTTTTTTACAGAATTGCAAAAAACCTATTTTCGTTGTGTAATATATTTTTACGTTGGCAAAATGATTACGATACATACTAATAGGCAGGCAATGCAAATCAGAAATAATATACTATAAGTACGAAGACTGCGATCTCTTCTCTTGCTTACTACTCTCCAAAGTCTTTCACATATTGTAAAAGAACGACAGTAATTTAACGTCATTTAGCTACTGTGGTTATACTCGTAAAACTTTGAAACCATTTTTTTGTCTTATTTTTAATGGTTTTTTTTAACCAGATTTATAGAATAATGAAACGAATAATCCTGATTTTAAGTTAATTTAAGTAGGTATTTTAAAATTAATAAAACAATGTTTGTAGGTATATAATTAAGAAATTTACTGCAGAAAACCCGAACTAAAACGGTAAAAAAATATTCTTAAAAAATGAATTAAAAGTTTTACATTCTGCAAAATTAGGTTCAAAATTATATTCTTTTAATGTAAAAAATAATAACGTGCATTTACAATGTAAAGTTATTTTTATGTGTAAACGCTATGATATGTTATCATTCGGAGAATAGTAGTGATAAATGCTAATCGATAAAAACGAACGCGTAAATACTAAACGACTTTGGCGTAATATTAAGACATATCATTTATTTTAAATTTTGCGCAGTTATTAGAAGTGCCTACTATAATAGTAGATACGCCACTGTAAGTACTGTTGTTACTTGTGTTGGCCTCTCGCCATCTATCGTTGTTAGCCCTCAACTAGTCCAGTTACAAGTTTTATATAATAAGTCAATTATTTAAGGTAGAACTAGTGACGTTACACTCGTTGCAAATCGTATTTGGCGTAAATTAAGATAATCGAAACAAAAATATGCATGCGTTAATTGAGATAATAACTACATGTAGTATGTACCTAGCTTACGTCCGACCAATGTACAAATTACTGACAAGTAAAAGAAAAAAAAATTGCTTACCGTTGTTCATGTCGATAGCTATCGCACGATCTAATAATCCTCTAAAATCGCTAAAGAAATGAAGCAAATATTAGATATAAGATCGTATTACAATTAAGTTGCTTATCGACAAACAATGAATCCAAATTAAATGCGTCGAGCATTCAAGTGATCTTTACTTAATTTAACGCAAGTGTGTTTTGTCTCGGAAGTGGCTTAATTGATCGTCAGTCCGTTTTTGTACGTGCTTCCGAGTACAGCTTCCAACAGAAAGTAATGTATTACTAATAAATCCTGTCAGCTTAGCTCAACACGTGGTATTGTAAAACGCTAAGAAAATTAGGGGAAAATCAACGTAAATTACCAAAAAGATGTGTTATCATTCACCCCAAGAAATTTTCATCTATAACACAATATAACTTGTAATATTTTTAGAAATAAAAACGTTGCTGAGCGCTTACATTAAAACATACTTGTGAAATGTACCACAAACACCGTAAAAATAGATTTCCTTCCGTTAAAAAATTCTAGTTGTCAAAAGCAACCACTCTATGACGTTTAACTGTTATATCGAAAAAATGGTGTTCCGAGAACAAATTTTATACTGGAAAAATTACATACCAATTTTTTAACCTAACAAAAGTTTAATACAATTGATAAAAAAACAATTGAAACTAAATTATTGTTATCAAAGTTGACTGAATTAAAAATAATTATCATGTGAATTTTAAATAAAGGCACGTGATCCTGTAGCATGGGCAACACACTATGCAATGTTGGTATTTTGCTTTAATAACTTAAAAAAACTAAATTAAATCTCAGCCATTGGCGGAGCATGATGTCTTCATCAAGGCAAACAATCAGACAAAAACAAATGATAATGTAAATAAGTTTTAACTATTAATATTAGTAAAAAATTAAAAAAACTACATAAAATGATTACTTTAAAATTGTTCAAAATCATTCACCAAGCACAACTGCACACGTTTTTTAAGATTATCAAAAACTTTCAGTAAAGCTTCAGGAGTTACACTATTAATTTCATTTTGTATGAACCAATGGCAAAACCGAACACGAGCTCCAAAGTCAAGTGGAAATATTTTTTGAACCACCAAAACTTTGTATACCTTACGACAAGTTCATAAGAAAACATTTTATATTTAAGAGAGTAAAAGAATCATCAGGATTTTCTAAACCACTACAAAAATGAGCCATTAAGATAAATGCATCTTGATCTGATGTACACATAATTTAACATGTGTAACCTGGGAATTTAATACATGTTAAATTGCTGTAATAACTTATTATAAACTTACCTTTGCTAGATATCAAATTTAATTTAAAAAAAACTTTTAAAGAAATTATAGCAAATAAAATGAAATATACATAAAACAAACAATAACAAACACGTAGGATTATTTCGATGTTGCCAAATCTTAAAAATAAAAGTTCCTAAACAAATAAAAGTCACTGATCACGTGGCTTTTGGTATTTAAAATTTGCATGGTATCATAGTGAGAAATTGTATGTAGGTTATATAATTGTATAATTGGTTATATAACAAGAACTTTAGAGGTAATATATTACAAAGGTAATATTAAAAAAGGTAACACCATAGAACAAACTGTAAAATTGAAACAAAAAAAAATACGGAAACATCTTCAAAAAACAGCAATATGCTAAAACTATTATTTTTTCTTAATTATTGCATTTAATTTTGATTAACTTCTTAAACTATGCAACAACATATTCTCTTGTATACACATTTATCTGTCTTTACAGTACAATCAGAAACTAAATATTGAACTCAATATATTTAATGATTGGCATTTTCAAAATATAATAAAATAATTTGTAAAAAAAGCAAATTTGTTTTATAATTAAACAAATGACTCTTTTCAATTACAATAAAGTTCTAAACTAATAATGCAATTGTTTGTTTTAGAAACATGTTTCCTCCTAATTTAGTTGAGGCAACTATAGGACAAGTACGAATAAACATTTATTTACTCGTTTTAAGATTATAACGTTATATTTTTTAGGGTCAAATCTCAATTATCGTTCCAGACCAGTATAAGGCTAACCCACGCTTCAACAACAAAACATTCAATTTAAAAGATCGTAAGTAAACTTGATTATTATAAAAATTTATTGTAAAAATTATATCATAAAAGTTTATATAACAATTTATACAAAGTTTTTATAAAATAAAAATATGAAACGTTTCATTTATGTTTATGAATGTTTAAGCATACGTTTAAAAATTGAAATAAAAATTTAGTAATCATAGTACCAGTATGATAAGTGCAATATTGAAATTAACTGAAGAGATGTGTTTAAAACGAAATTTGAAAAGAAGACAAAATTATTATTTTTCCGATACGTAATGTACTTTTAACCTAAGGTTCTTTTCATTTAAATCAAACTCACTTTCGAACAAAATGTGAGAATAGCTAATTATATTTTTTTTCAAACGCAAACTGTTAAGTTAGAGTAATTCTTTATTTTAGTATATTAAAAATTTTGCATAGCTTCTTTTAATTGGTTAATGTTTTTGAGTTTATTAAGACGTACAACACAAAGGATAAAGAATGTTCATAATTACAAAAGCCAAGATTGGAAAACATACATACGTTATCTTAAACTACCAAAGTTTACAACACCTAAAACCTGATTAAATAGTAGAAGAAATTGTACAGATAATATAAGAACACTTAAAGATGTTGATACAAACGACAGTAAAATACAAAGAAAAACATGTTTAAAGCAACTGGTGCAAAGCAAATCGAGTTATACAAAATTATACAAGCCAAGAAAAAGATAAATGTAGAGCAAAGAAATCAAGCATAAAGTAATTAAAACAGAGTAGTAACCTATTATAAGAACATTGTTAAACTATTTAATTACAGTAGTACTGCAACTTTTTAAACTGTATTTTCTTCTATATCAATATCACGGAGGAGGAGGGGGGCAACCTGCGGCTCGCGAGCCACATGCGGCTCTTTGAAGGATTATTTGTGACTCTCACATGTACCCGAGTTCTTTTTTCATTTTTATGTTATTATATTTTAAAAAATTATTATCGTTCCGTATGTGTTTCAAAATGTCTTTTTAAATACGAATTTAATTGCCGCTTGCAAAAAATTTCAAATTTTATAAAATGGCTCGGAATATCAAGGAGCTTGGCCACCCTGCAATATATTTTAATTTATTTTGTGAATTACGTTACAAAGAAAGTGATTGTTTTAGTTTTTAACTTTACTAATTGTAATGTTGTTTTTTTAGAACATCAGTATTGGGAGTTTGAAGAAAAATTGGAATTAAGAAGTACAAATGTTCTCGGACTGGTTACTTTCAGTGTAGTATTAGGAATAACTATAGGAAAAATGGGTCAACGAGGTCAACCTCTATTAATATTTTTTGAAAGACTTAGTGAAGCAATGATGATTATTACAAGATGGGTTATATGGTAATATATTAAAATTTAGTTAGTCAATTCTAACGTTATAGTTTTTAGGTTGTCACCGTTGGGGGTGTTTTTCTTAGTAATTGCCCAAATTATGGATATCCCAAGTTTTGCTGCACTGTTAGGTCAACTGGGTTTATATTTTGGAACAGTACTTTTAGGTTTATTCCTACATGGTTTTGGAACTTTATCAATTATATATTTTGTTTGTACTAGGACGTTGCCATTTAGAACAATTGCGGGTCTCAGTCAGGTATTAGCAACTGCTTTTGGAACAGCTTCAAGGTAAAACATAATCACATTAGTTATACCATTTAATGCTGCTATTTTCAGTTCTGCAACAATGCCTGTTACCATTCAAACTCTTGATAATATGGGGTTAGATCCACGTGTAACAAGGTTTGTCATACCAGTAGGAGCTACTATTAATATGGATGGAACGGCTTTGTATGAAGCAGTTGCCGCAATATTTATTGCACAAAGAAATGGTTTAGAACTAGGAATTGGACATGCAGCTGCAATATGGTAATTTTGAGCAGCATGAAAGCTTTAAAGCGATATCTATTTGTAATTTTTTATGTGTTTTATTAATAATTAATGTACTTATAATTTATGTTATAGTATCACCGCAACGGCAGCTAGTATAGGTGCTGCGGGCATTCCTCAAGCAGGGCTTGTTACGATGGTTATGGTACTTGATACAGTCGGATTACCTGCTGATCAAATATCAATAATTTTAGCTGTAGATTGGCTATTGTAAGTAAATATTAATTTAGTAAAAAAAAACATTATTGGTTGGTTATTACGACAAAACAATAATATACAAACGTTAAAAAATAACAATGTTTTTTTCTTTTTACAGAGACAGATTTAGAACCACTATAAACGTAATGTGTGACTGCTTAGGAGCTAAGCTAGTTGACATGCTGAGCGCAAACGATTTGAAGAAAGCTGTAGATCCTGAAAAAGCAAATGCCGATCCCCATGAATTGGTTGAAATCGTTAAAGGAGACACTCACGTGTAAATTAATATTACAAAAATGAATACATCTCAGTTATACTAAGGTTTTTAATGATACTAAATGTCAAAAAGATTAACATGTAATGGACGTCTTATCAAAAAGAACGTAAAAACTTATAGAACTTCTTTGAATGAAATATTTACGCATTTAAAAGTATTTTTTATAGTATACATTTTTAAGAAGACAATAATAAAAGACCATAATTTACTCGATACGTATTTAACAATCAATAAATGTCATATCAATGTTTTGAAAACTGTAGATTAGTATATGCTCTATGTAGAAGTATTTGTTGATGTTGATGTTAATCTTGGTGGGACATTATAAGTCATTATGGTCACTGTAAATACCATGCATGTTAATAATTATTGTGGATATTTATTTGTAGTAAAAGAAATTGTGTTTAATTAACATTGAGTTGATTTTTATAAAATTTAACTTTTCTAATTGTGTGTAACAATTGTAAGCAAATATGTTTTTTTTTTAAATTATATACACTTACAAAGTAGAGGTGCCATTTAAATATTTGTATTTGTTAATATTAGGGACCAACTGTAAGTTTTGTGTTTTATAACCAAAATTAAAACAGTACCTTGCAATACTTTTGTTTAGTGTATGTTTGATGCATTTATTCTATCAGCGTCCAGTTGTTAGGCAATAATCGCCACGCCCTTCTTTGTACGATAGACAAATATTTTTGACTTTAAATTTTGTTTCAACCATTCAAAACCCATTAAAATTAATCTGCCATTAAGTTACATTACCAAAAAAAAGTGTTCAATTGCATATCTAAAAAAATATTTTTCTAACAACTTGAAAGTTAAATCTAAAAACTATTTGGAAATATTTCTAAACGCATTTGCAATTAAATTATATATTAAAATATAGATGTGTTCATAAATAATTAAGAATTAAAAATTATTGTGAGTAATTCTAAGTCAACTATTAAACAAATTGTGTTATTTATATTACCATTTTTGTTTGTATATGTTATTTTCATTAAGCTTTACGGTGAAACCATACAAAATGTTAAATCTTGATGTACAGAAATAAATTTATAAAATATAAGCATTAGCTTATTTATGTAATATTCAATAATTATTAGATTATGTAATTAGAGTAGACGTTATTTGTAAAGAGCCTGTCACGTGATATGCGCAGTACTTACACGAAATTGACACGACGAATCCATTCTGACAAAATGAGAGGAGTATTGTAGTGTGTGTGTAGCGTGTCGTCAAAGTTGCTAATAATATCAATAATGTTGTACACTTGCAGCAAGATTTAAAAACTTGCCACGGAAAAAGCAAGCTAAAAGCAAACTTGCCGTAAACTTATATGCTATCTGGGTAATATCGTTGTAGAAACCAAAAACAAAGCAAATGTTTTAATTTGAAAAATTTTCAAAACTATATAAGCTGAATAAGAATATTATTTTTGGAAACATTAAAAATTTTGTAAAAACATGAGCACAATCGGTCAAAGCCGTTGCGATTAGTTATGAATTTATTGTCTATGTTTTATAAGCTATAAAATAATACACGAAGTCTTGCATCTGATCTTTACAAAAGACTTCGGTTTTATATGCTTTCTATTTTTTTTGTAAAAACTAAAAATGTTACAGAACTTTTAGAAGCATTGAAGTTGAATATTGTTGAAGCCGCACAAATAAAAACGTTCCAACATAAAATCGCTGACTTGGTAGAAGGTTTGGTGTTGTTTTTGAGAAAACTAGATCAATCCAGAAAATTATTTTTTCAAGCACGAATACGAATTCAAAAGCTGCACCAGAAATAAACTTTTTAGCATTTACTAGACAAGAGTTAGAATAGTTCTAGATTTATTAAAATGTTGTTTTGGTACTACAGCCTTTGAATTGTAGGTTTCAATATGCTGATTACAAAGTAATTTAAAAAGGCTATATTTACTTTATCACAGAAAGAGAAGCTAGAAAAAACAAAAAGATAAATTTACATAAATGCGAGTAAGTCCTCTCTGGTTGGGCAACACGTTGTACAAAAAATTAAACTTGTCGGCCTAACTTTTACACTACAAAAGAATAAGATCACATTTGTAAATTATAACACAAAAACACAAATCTCGATAATACAGATAAAACAATACTGACAACGTCAATAAAAAGAATTGAAGTAGAAAATACAATACTTACAATTTAGTTTTCCTTTAAATGATGCAAATAGTTAGCAGCACTTTCCCAAAATCATACGAATAATGAGAAAACGAAATACGCCGAGTTCCTCCAAATTAATTGTGTTGTTTTGGTAAGTGAGCTTCCCAATACGGTTAGAATTATGTTAATTTATCAAAGGTTTTAATAGCTTTAATCAACGTGGCGTGACGTCATTATAAGAATTTTTCTAATAATTGAAACGAGTTTTAATAAGCTTACATTAACGTTTGGGTATCCCAAAACCGCTAATGACAATACGGGAAAATTAAAGTAAACCACAAAAACATGAATCAATGCTTACCCCAGGAATTTTTTTTAGAAAATGCAAAAATACTACATCTATTTTTACCATGAATGAGGAACAAGAAAGAAAAATTAACACTATCAGTTAGTCATAGAACGAATGCGTACCAATTGCTGTTCCAAATCGGAGAATTTACTATAAGACTTTAATGCCGACGAGCGGAATAGGAAACCTATACATGACGTACCAATCCAAGAAAGCCCACTTAAGCGGATATACATATATATTAACGGAAAGGTAGTTTAAAGTAAGATAGAGAAAAAAGAAACCAAAAAAAAATTATCAGAAGCTTAACCAAAGAAAAGAATATCGGTGAAAGCAAATAGACAGCATCCGAACCACAACCAATAAGATATCAATGACGTATTCTAAGAGTCGAACCACCAAAACCATAAGACATAAACCAGAAAAATACTAAAAGTCAAAAGCCCATAAAAAGCGAACTAGCACGCTGATGAAAGAAAAAAGAACGATTAGAAAAAAGAAACAACAGAGCACAGTTAGGAGCGACTGCAGAAGTAGATGCAAAAGCAATGGTAGGAAGTTTTACGTTCGCAAAAAGCGTAGAAGGTTTATGTAGACGTGTAGAAGATCTCGTAGCAACTCAAATGTTAGAAAGCTTCATCGTTTCTGGCAATGCGTGACGTAACTTAATAGAATTGCTTTGTCAGTAGAAGTGACAACAAAGAGATTTAACAGTATGAATTCATGTATTTTTTTATTTATTTATGTATTATTTGAATTCACGTATTCTATATTATATTGTAATAATCGATGGATTTTTGCACCATTTATTGACGGTGTTTAGTACATTTTGGATTATGTTCGTTATAGTTGTCCTAAATCTCCCATTTGTGATAATGGTGAGATTGTCGGCGTATCTTCTAGTTTTTGTAGTAGTTTGCTTATGACGAGGCACCACAGTAAGTGTGACAGCACCTTGCCTTGTAAGCTCCCGCTACTCACTTTGACTCCTCAAGTTTACCGACTCAGTTTCGGAATAAAGATGTTTCTCTACTGTCTTTGCAATTGAGATAAAGGAAGAATTGTCAAATGCTTTAGAAAAGCACTCCATAAAATATCATTGTATTGGATTGTATTTTTGCATCTTTTCACTAGTTGGTGAACTGATAGCTCGCAAGATTTTCCGAATTGGTTTCACTGGTTTCAGTGCAGATGCAAAGCCTTTAGTGTCCCGTCCTGTATATACCTGTCGACTATTTTTTCAAGTAGTTTTAAGATGAAGGAAATCAAGTTGATCGGTTTGTAAGGTGCCTGAGTGTACGTAGATTTCCCAGACTATGGTATAAATACTACCTTGACAATTCGCCAGCTGTTAACTGGTATATTGAAAAGTGCTTTAAAAATTTTGCATGCTGCATTTCACGGCGCAGCAAATTCTTTTTACAGCATGATGGGATAAATTCTATCGGTTCCTGGAGACTGAAAGGGTTTTACGTATTAATTCCCCATTCTAGTTTAAAAAGGATTAATTACTTTTCTCGCTAAGTCCCAGTTTTGGGTGCCCGTTTGTTTGGTACCTCTAGGTTCTTGTGCTTACGAACTTCAATTAACGATAAACCCGGGAAGTGTTTTTGCAGTAGTTCTTGCAAAGTACCTTTAACCGAATCTGTAAGCTTTTCGTTTTTGGTCAGCAAAGAACCGATGTTTCCAGTGCGGTCCTTTCTCAAAGTTTTTCAGAGTCGACAACTTGTAGGTTCGTTTTCTACGTTTTTATAATACCTTCTCCTTTGTTACCTTCTTAATGACATTGTTGTATGTTTTGAGACTAGTTCTGTATTCATCCCGGTCTCCGTTTTTTTGGCTGTGTTAAATAACATCTAGTGCGTGCCCTTTGTCAAACTCCCTGTTCCACCAAGTTATCTTAGTATGTGTTTGTTTGACAGTTTTCTGACAGCTTGTTTTAAATGCAAACAGTCCCTGAAATGGGCGGTTAAAGTTTCGTTGAACAAATTTTGTTTTTTTTTGGGTTTTTGTATTCTATTACAAGGTTCTCGTCTGATTCAATGTAAAATCAAATGTATCTATCATTAGACAAAGAAGGTTCATCTGATACATGCCACATTTTTATCACTTTCCTCGCCTTTGCACTAGCAAGCGTAAGGTCAATAGCTTCACTGCGCGACACGGTTATAAACATCTCCTTTATTTATTATGTCTAAATTGCCTTTAAGAATGAATTAAATTTTTTTTATTTCTTGTATTTGTGTTTGTGCTTCCCCACAACGTGCAGTGTGCATTGGCATCACATCCAAGAATCAGCAGATTGTTGATCTCACTTTTAATCAGGCGTTGAATACTACATATATTTTAACTGCCACCAGTGTATTTTTTACAATGATGCATGAAAGTGGGTTGTACGAAAGTTTGGATGCAAGCCATCTACCTGGACAGTTGGACCCTTTCATTGTTTCCTTGTGGATTCATGACTCCTATACAAGAGCAATATCAATAACATGTGTCACGATATAAGCAATGAGGGCCGCTGTAGCTGTCCTGCAGTGATGTATCTTTATCTAAACAACTTTGATCATTAGATTTGACGTCAGTCCGTTTTTTCTGGCTCTGGATTTATATCCATTGTTTCGTGAATCCGGTTTTTTGCTGTCCTTTTTGAAGTCGGCCAGCGCCCGGAGAGTAATCTTCGAAAATCTGAGGTGGAATTTGTTGGTTATTACCTTCACTTTCTCCCAAAACCCTTTGTCCATAAACAGGACGTATTGGTTTCCTTTTGAATTTGGTTTAGTGTTAATCACCCAAAACGTTTCAGAAGTGCTCAGTTAGTGCAGCTGCGTATCGTGACACTCTATGTATCCTCCTATTCATCACTTGGAGCCCGATAGATAACTCAACCCACGGGGTATTTATATAACACCGCTTGATAATACGAGAAATAAAAGCGACGAAAAGTTAAATGACAAAAACTGCAATAATTTTAGTAAACTGAACCGTTGTCAGCAACAATCACAAACTGAAACTGATTTGTATTAGAATGAAACAAAGGATGTTGAAAAAGTCTAAAATACACAAGACAAGTACGAGAAAATAACAAAAAATGAAATGGTGGATGAAAGTAATGAATCAAAAAAGAAAAAAAAAATTAACAAAGAAAAAGGAAACTAAGAAAGTAAGGACTATTTTTAAAACGCAAAAAAACAATTAGTAGACCATATTTATGTTTTGTCGCTAACTTTATTGGAACATAACCATCCTTTAGATTTAGTGTTTCTTTTTACAGATGCAAATTTAGCTAAACGTACTGTAACGTATTCTTCTAAAAAAATTGTCATTTCGAACTTGCAACTGACCAACTTCTTGTGTTTATCGGTATATTATATTTGAGCGAATATGTACCTGTCCCAAGACAAAGAATGTTTTGGAAAAACTGTGATAATTCTCGCAATACTCTTATCGTGAATTCAATGAGGCATAATGCGTTTAAAGGAATATTTAGATTTATTCATGTTGCTGATAATTAAAATCTTGTCCAGAATCGCAAAATTACGTTTTTTTATCGACACAATAAAGGAAAAATTTGTTGATTTGCGCCGGTCACCTTTTACTTGTCTATTGATGAGTCAGTCATACCATATCATGTACGCAACGAGTGTAAATAAGTTATTAAAGATAAACCTTGTTACGTGCATAATTTCAAAATACTCTGTAGATTCAATACACTAAAGTTAAATTTTTATTTTCGAGGCCTTTTAACGAGTTTCGTTATTACTTAAATCGTGCTTGCAATGTTTAAATTAATTTTCTAACATCATTGCTTTGTGTTGAGGCTATGATATAAAACGACAAAGCAGTTCTAATAGTTTGTTCATCACAGGGTAAGCTTGTACTATTTTTTTTAATTCATTTGTAATTTCTATGTTAAGTCATCAGCACGACTTGACACGTGTTAGTTCACATGTTTCGGTGTATTCTCTACCAATAAAGGGTTAATGTCGACCAAATACCTTAATAGAAATATTATAATTTGGAAGTTCTACCTTATATGTAAAAAGAAAGCTTTGAGAAAAAATTTTCTCTAATGTACTGTTACTTACGAATCAATAGACTATCTCCTTTAATTGAATGTGTGCAACAGCATTTAATAACCGGGTTTTTATTTATAATTCTTTTTAGCATCAATTAATAGTGTCGTAGCATTTTTCTTTTTTGTGTCATTGTGCTGACACGATTTGCTCGTTTCATTACTATTCCAGATCGACTCAACGAGATAAACCTTTTCTTCGAGCAACTACTGGATTATTGGTAAGTCTTACTTAATTAAATTTGTGACATCATTGTGGTCTCTAACAAAAATTTTGCTTGTCATTCTAACTTGCGTAATTACAATAATTCTTTCAATACTATTCAGGTATTTTCATTAATTATTTTTGTGTGTCGCATGCTGTTAATCATGGATATTTGTCAAAGTTAAAGTTGTTATACATATTTCTATACGAATCTAATTTAATGCATTTTTCTGTCTTGATCGAAACAGAAGTTTTTACTTAGTAAAATCTGATGCTCATTAAATTCTATTTACTTGAACTTCCCCTATTTCCGACTAATGCGAGTTGGCCGAGCAGGGTTCGTAACACTTATCAGTTTGTAGCAATCCGTTTACTTGGGCTATAAAGCATAAGTCCCAGCATTCTCTTTTGGTTACTGCCTAAAATTTTATATATACCAAGAACCTAATACCCAACGTAAAGATCTCAAAAAGCTAGGCCTTGGTAGAAACGTGGTTTATAAGTTTGCAAATTCCGCTGAAGGAAATGTTCCATCCAGATATAGATTTTTTTAATTTCTGACAACTATTATAATAATGCAGCTTTCATTAGTCATTTGCATCAAATAGGTTTTGTAAGTACAAGTACTGCCAGAGGTGATCCAATTGAGCATTGCCCGATAGAAGTTGTAAAAGTGATTAAAAAAGCAGATAGGGAAACATACGACAGTGCTTTTGATGTGCAAAATAACGTTATATGTATGTGTGAAATGAAACGATAAAGATGTGACCAAGTTATCTAATGAATATGGAGTTAAACTAATTGAAAAATGTTCTAGCAAAAGAAAAAGTAGAAATTATCCAGCCCTTTGTGATCAAGCAATATAAAAAATCCATGAGGGGCGTTGATTAAATGGATAATAAGATAGTTAATTATAGAATAGGTTTTTGAGGTAAAAAATGGTACATGCCAATTATGCTGTGGATTTACGTATATGTGAGTATCTCGACAGTATGGTCTGAAACAACTTAAGAGTTTAGAAGACAGATTGTTACAGCATTTTTACAGAAATATGAATATACATTAAATGGCGCGGGTCGCAAATCGTCTAAAGTCTAAACCATTTATAATTTCTGAAAATGGACATTTCATTCTTATGGGCCAACCAAGAAGACGGTGTGAAAATAAAACTACTAAGATATGATGTTTTGCTGCATGATAAATGTTTCCATGCGTTTTATTTACGACCGTAATATTTTTGTAGTAATATTATTTATAACGTTTTGCATCCAGTATTCCTATGAATAAAATGTTCTTATACTTGTATACCCTGATTTACCTAGCGAGCCATTAACGACTTACCTAAAATTTCTAAACCCATTCAATATTTTTTATATTATTTTCTTGATATGTGTGCCCTTAGCTCCCATTGGTTTTATTTTTACTAACTTTTAATAACATAACTGTGATGTGAACAACAAAATTTAAAAAAATCGGACTGTTTTATTTATAAAATCAAGCTGTTTCATTTGTTGGTTGGATAACTTTGATATTTTATTACGTACAAATTAGACGACCCGATGCCTAAATTAGCTTTAGGTGTAAGAACAATCAAAATCTGTCGTTTAAAAGTATCTAAAATGTGTATATCTGTTACGCAACAAAAAATGTTATTGATTAATTTATACAATATTCAAAATTTCTAAAATAAAATTAACGGTATAAAACAGTTTCATGTGTCTTCTGTAAAATTGGTGTTTTGTCGCTTACGAGAATTTTGTAATTCAACGACAATATATGAATTTTATTTAAAAATCAATGTTTATCATTGGTTAGGAAGAAAAAGCGCTGTTGTAGTGATTATCATAAAAAATCATGTTATGAATTGCTAATTAGTTATAAAAATCTTTGTATTTAATAAACACTTGCCTAATGCAGCAATTACTTCTACCGTAACTGTTAGTCAGTTAGGTACAAAACATTGGTAGGAATCTAGAAATTAGTTTCTTGTACATACACGGCAGTTATTGACATCGTTGATTTAAATTCCCTGGATTATCTGTTACGTTTCAAAGTTCATATCTCACTGCTACTTAAATAATGCACTTGTGAGTATGTTTAATGTTGGATATGTACTTACTGCAACTACTTACTGAAACATCCGATTTAATAGCAGAATAAGGAAAATATATATTTGTTTATAATGTTTATTCTAAACTTTTAAAATAAAAAACTTTGAGATTGCAGCAATTGATCAACACAACACAAACTCACCTAGATGACAAATGTCGGTTTCGCCAATTGGATAAAATAGTATATAAAATTCATTATATACGCGGTCTATTGTTGAGCAAGAGTGTTTGGGGCACGACATGCAAAGCAAAGCAGATACTACAAAAGACTGTTTATACAACTAATTTAATAATAAATATAAAATAAAACGGTGTTCAGTTAGTTTAAAATGGCAAAGTTTCAGAAGCACTTTATTCTTTCATCGATAAATAAAAACAAAGAATGATAAACAACTTAAAATAATGTTTATTTTAGTTTAAGTTGAATCTTTTTAGTAATATCTGTTACTTACGACAAAGAAGTTTTACTTTAATCGCGCGTAAAAATTACACGCACTTAATTTTTTTTATTTTAAATTTTTAAAAAATGATTTTGTTAAATAATTATCAGAAATAAACAATAATGAACAGATAAAATGATTGGAAAAGTATGAAAAATATTTTTTTGCATATTTATTAGAATGATTAGATTCAAGATACACTAGAAATGTGAATATCCGAGATACCAAATCTAAAGATTTGTGATATGCATCGTATAGTAGTTGTGTAAAAAATGTTTCATTGTACCTAATTCACTAATTGCCAAATGTTTTGTACATAAGTCGGTGTATGCATGTATATGATTTTTATTATTAGTTCTAGTTGTTTTAACATATAAGTTTTTGTTTTTCAGTGCAATAATTATTACTGTTAGTAATCTGTGCTTTTTCTTAATTTTTTTTTTAATTAATAAATTATTTTAATATTTTGAATTGCATTGATTAACTCTATTAGATTAAAAAAAACTTTACTATTGTGTTATTGATTTTTGAAATATAAAACAAGGCCGATATTTAAAATTCTATCTGCTTTATTAAGCATTTTTATTAACGTTATTTTAAAATTGCTTTCTCACAGCAGGAGGTACACATAATCCTTTTGTTGATGAGTATAAAACTTGTATTGTTGGTTGCATACTTATTAAAGCCAATATTGATTAATTTTTAGGACTACTTAATATAACTGATTGGAGGTTAAAACACGTGAAATTTTCTATTTATTATAAAGTACCACCTAAATTTTAGATCCTTTTGATTAGTTAGAAAAAATTGTATTTAATTAAAAAAATTATGATTCCAAACATCTTATGTAACATCGTATAAATTAGAAAATGGATGATTCTATAATTCAGAAATAACTGCAAAAATAATTTATATTTATACATTTAACATTCTAGTTCTTTTTATGTTTTTATTAACTTTAAGTGTTTAAATTTTACACATCAAAATAGTTGATCTTTGTTAGCTGACATTTTGTTTTTACAAAAGTGCGGCTTTTCTATATTCAAATAGTCAAATGTTTTCAGTGCAGTATATTTTACATATACATATATAAACACTTTTTTTAGTAATCATTTTATATTAAGAAAACTTACTTTGTTTCCTATAATTCATGTTGTTTATGATCTTAAACAATTTTGTAACTTAAAGTATAACTTAATAACTTACCTATATATTGTTTACTACTTAAATAATTGCATTAAAGCATTTTTTAGAAATATTTTGTAATAGCTGTAATAAATTTTAATTGTTTTTAGTGTATTGCAGATTTTGCTAAATTAGGAACTAATAAATATAAAATATTTCTTCTAGCACTACAGCAGAAATAATAAACTCTTTTCTATTGTGTGTTAAATAATAAATTACTTTTCAGGTTTTCTCTTCGATTTAACTCGCTCGTAATAGTTTACATACTATATGGCACAATTGTAGAATTACTTCTGAATAATTGAAAAATCAAGATGTTTTTGTACGTAAATTGAAAAATTTTGTTACTACTTTTTTTACGAATATGATTATAAGAATTATTTTAAAGTAATCAAGCTGCAACGTATTTTTTATTTTTATTATATTAACATAAAAACTTAAAAGTCATTAGTCAATAAATTTAGAGTACATTTATACATTATTTTTATTCAGTAAATATAATAGCAAATTTAGCAAATACAAATTTACATAACTGATAATGAACTTGTACTACCCTAGTAGCACAAAATATATGTATGATATTCTAATGATTTTGGTACAATATTTAAAGTCGGTTAAATATTGCTTGATGTAATAGATATATTTTTAATATTGTTAAAGTGTATAATATTAATATTCTAAAAATATAAACGTACAATATCATTGATATATTTTGAAACCTTACAAATTTTTTCAAGGTTTACATGACATCATGTAAATATTTTAAATCTAGATACTTATTGCGAGATGTAGAAAATGTATTCTAAATATTGTGAAACTAGATAAAGACAATGTTATAAAAATGTATACCAACAATATCGTTTGTGTATTATCAAGTAACAAATGTTTTTCAAAGTTTGATGGACATAAAATATATATTATAATTATATATAAAGCTGATATCTATGTTTAATCAGTATCTAACGTTTTTATGCTTATTTTTGACTGTACTTTTAAATTTAAGTATTTATAGATGTTAAACGTTTTTCTCAAACTTTTTTTTTATTTTTGCTAAAAACCCTAACACGATGTTCTTACCATTCAAATATGCTTGTTTTAAAAATTATTTTTATGTGCGTATATTTTAATGAAAAGGAATCCAAAATCATTGTATGTAAGCTGTTAAAAATTGTAGAAGAAACGCAATTTATTTATTAAAAAATTACACAAAAAAAATACGAAAGCGAAACATCTGCCATTGAGTTGAATTGAAAAACCAATTGCGTTGTAACTACAATAATTTTACAATAATAAACTACTTTGCAGCAAAGAAATTTTAGTCAAGGTAATGGAATTTTGCTGTAAAATTTATAATTTTTCAGGTCATCTTTTCTTAATACCTTTGTGGCATTCTAAACGGGTTTACACAAAGTATTCTTTGCATTTACCTGCTTTTAGACACTGAAGTCAAAAACAGTTATATAGACCCTGAACAAGAATAAGGAAAGTTTTCTTTATTAATATGCATTTGGATTTCGTGTTTGCAGTTTGCGAAGTTAAAATTGTAATATCGAGTTTTAGTGCAACGTAATTGTATAATCAAGTAAGTGGCTAGTAATTATCTTATTTTTTATTATAAATATAGAAAAGCAAAAAATTATTTTATAAATAATTTATTTTAACGAAGCGCGTACATCCTAAATTCGATGTTTGCTTAGTTGGCTGTTCAACGTTTACAGAAAATAATTCAAAGAAATTTCAACCGTCATGTCATTAGTAATAAGAAAAATAAATTTAAAAATTACTTTTATTTACGTAACTATGGTCAATAATAAATAAACAACACATTTTAAAAAATATACAAGTAATAATGTGCAAAAAACAGATTCTATAATTTTAAAGATTTTAAAACTAATCATGTTTGAAGTTTTTTGTAATTTTATTAACTCATACTAGACGGTAAACATACAAACGTTACAATATATAGTAGATGTTTTATTAAAGTCAGTAAATAAATAGAAGTAATAATGATGTTGAAATTTCTGTAAGTCATATTTAAAATAAGATATGTCTTCATAGAGTATCTTTACTAAAAAATTCAAACTAAAATCATTTGTCGGTATATTTCATAGCAATTAAAATAACTTTGATACATTTTAATGCGTTTCATAATAATTATTATTATTATAAAATGTAGATTTTTTGACTTGGTAGAGTATATCTTAATTGTGTGTTTTTTTCCAGATGCCAACACAAAACGACATCCTAATGCAACGGATGTTACATCCGTAAGTCCGTTGCGTTATATTTGGCTTTTAGAACATTTATGTAGTAGTACCTATGTAATATGCAATGATACTAATAAGTAATTTTAAGATACAATTTGTTTTGTGTATTTATTTTTTAAAGATGTTAGAATGTATACAGATTTTATAATTATATTTTATTTAACGGTTTAATAAAAACTGTACATTGTGTAGCAATAAAAACCCAGATTAAATATCATTTTTATCACAGCGGGATCGAAAATTCGCTTTTGAATCCTATTTTCAGGGGCGAAAGCACCACTTACGCTCCCGGTTAATTATTTTAATGGATTAGTACGCATGCTTCAATTTTTATGCGCATGCTAACTTATTCTGTTTATAATAATCATAATTGCAGTAAATGAGAAGAATACTCTTAATTTTTAGAAGAAAAAAAACAATAATTATAACGTTACAATTTTATGTATTTATGAAACTATTCAAAGTTAATTAATTTTTGACGTTTATGTTGACAAGTGTTCCAAAACTGTCAAAGACAGTTTATAATAACGAAAAATTAAAATTTATGACAGTTAAGAACAATTAATTTTATTATTAAGGAACTTTCGATCCCGCTGTGATAAAAAATTGTATACTTACCACGGGAGGAAAGTATGACATACTTTCCTCCCTAGGTAAGTAATATACTATTGCAAACATACACATATGTAGTGGGTACATATTTTACAAATATCTCACAAATAATAAAATACATCTAGAACAGATTAAAAAGTAATATTTACCATATATTGGAAATAAATATTGAGACATTTACATCAGCGATATATTTAGAAGATATGTATAACTAATATTTAGAAAATATTTATTTTATATAAATTATTGATATAACATTACAATAAATGGCTAATATGAAAAAGTGTGACATTTAAATATTTACCAGATGTTATTATTACTAATATATTTTGTGCTACTAGGGTACCATCGTTGATTTTCATTTCTCTCTTGTGTTGTTCGTGTTAAAGGTTCCCATGTAAATAAAGCATATCCCAAAACAGCTTTAATAGCACTTCGGATGTAAAATTGTGTCTAAACAAATGGAAACTTAGAGCGATGAATAAAATTTTCATGAAATAATTGCATTGCCAGTCTTTTAATAAATAGTTACCGATTATTTTTATTTTGTTTCAAATGTAACTCTTTGTATATCATGCACGCAGCTAACCCTATAATATCTAGCATATTGAAAAAAAATGTCTTTTGTTTGCAAGTGTACTTCCCAACATGCCCTTTTCACTTAGCATTCTTTGAAGTAACTGCTGCTCAATAAAAATACTGCCTTTGTTTCTTTTTTTATAACTACTGAAACCATTGTGACGTTTTCTTGGAACGCCTACTTTACTGCGCCAACTTTCTGTGGTTTCAATTGTTGGGGAATGCACGATTTATTATGCCGAAATGTCTCAAGGAGCAAGAGACTCTTTGAATTAAAGTAGTTTACCAGCGGCATGCTAGTAAATAATTGTCCATTACGACATTCCGACCTAAATGGAAGCATTTGCTCACCAGTTTAATGACGATATTTTCAGCAACATTCCTTTGTCGTTGCCCAGACGATGATTTTTCGGTATATATTATTCTTTTGAGCGGATATTCATTCGCTACTTTTATGTCGTATTTGGATGGTTTTGAAGGGATGTATTGTGTGAATTTTGTGCGCCCTTGGCAGGGGAATAACTGCTCATCTACATTTATGTCTTGCATTGGATAATATAATTGTAAGAAACGCAGGTTCATCATTTCGAAAAGTTTGAATGTTGGTGAAGCTTTATGTTCGTTTTGCTTTTCAGTTCTTAAACTTGCGTTGTCAAAACGTATTGTGCGCAAAATTTGCTTGAAACGGTCTCGACTCATAGCAGCTCGATACATCACATAAGCTGGAAACATCCACAATTTGTTTAAATTGCGCGTATTATTTTGGTCACTTCAACCATGAATAATATTCCAATAAAAGCATCGAGTTTACGGTATAGCAACCACATACAAACACGCGGCTGACAATTTGAGTTCAATGTATTATACCCCTTGGCAAATGCAGCACGTTTACAATTTTTATAGTGCAGAATTTGCTGTTTCATGTCCCCACTAAAGACTGTGTTGAAAACAACAATTTTTGTGACGGTAATTTAATTGTCGTGCGTCAACACCACCTGAAACAAACGTGAGTACTAATACATATTTATTTATCATTTTACGTGTACGGACATGTAAGTCATACTTTTTTTACGCATAATGTTTTGTCTCGCAGTTTGTGTGACTCACCATGGTCTTGATTGCCATTCGCTTTGATCGTGAGCAATAAATTTGTTTAC
Source organism: Aquatica leii (assembly GCA_035610365.1). Taxonomy (NCBI): domain Eukaryota; kingdom Metazoa; phylum Arthropoda; class Insecta; order Coleoptera; family Lampyridae; genus Aquatica; species Aquatica leii. Next base: position 58,912,331 of record CM069432.1, read on the forward strand.
ATTTACATCTACTACATCATCGTCAACCAAATAGATTAAGTCATCTTTATGATTTTATTACTCCTCAATCTCCAATTACTTCTCACAATCGGAATCTGTGTTGTGATCTGGCACCCATTCATGATCATCACCTAATGGCTTCTTATCATCATTATATAAAAAAATTCAAGCGTAGATACTAGTGAATTAAATTCAATTGAAAAAAAGCAAACACAAACAAAAAGTACATACTTTTTCAGCTGAAGTATGTCACACAATACACAAACACTAAATATTAAATACCTTTGAAATCGATGTTGTATTGGAATGCTATTTTCAAATGTACAGCTACTTGTGCTAGCCACCGATTTATCCGTTTCGATATTCACCTTATTTTGAACGAATTTACTAGGTACTAGGTCAATTCGAGTAACCTTCACTAAACTTCCAAGAGCGTTCAATAAGTCACTATCAGTTTTTTGTCACGTTTTAGATTACGTCGCAGCATTTTTCCGACAACACGAGAGTAAAATAAAAAAGAAAATAACAATTCCACAAGAAAATAACATGTGTTTGGTTGTTTGGTTTGTTTTGTTTAATTGAGCGAGTGAATATCCAGAAGCAAATATTTTTATTAAAAATGTTACATAAAAAACTACAGGGACAGATCAATACAAGATTAGAGAGGTTTTAATAGGAATGAATTAGATACAATAAAATCAATGAGTTTTGTAGTATATTGTTTTTTAAATGGAATTTTTTATAAGAGGTGTTTCAAATGGACTCTAGAAGTTTGTATGTGTTTTCTTATTTAAAATATTTCATTAGTAATTACTCATATTTTAAATGTTTAATGATTTTGTATTGAGAAATATTAAATAAGTATTTGCACATTTTGAATTCATATGCTTGATTTTCCACACAGTATTATGTAGTTTCAAATATCTTTGACTATCTTGTATCCTAGATACAACAATTGTTTTTCGGATTATGACGCTTTGAAAATAATAACACTAAAACTTGAAAAAATAATTGCTATACAGAAAAATAAGTATTATGATTCGTTATATTATATTATATATGTAAACATGATAGTTAGTAGTAAAATATAAGCAACAAAAGTACAGCTGCTGTATATAAGCAATGTTGGCTGCCTAATATATATCACGTGGGAAACAGGTTTTATAAAGTTCTTGTAATACAGTATTTTAAACAAAATTTGTACGTTCAACATATACCCTTAGAAATGCAAAAACAATTAAATTTACCACAACTTAAATTAATACAAGAAGATTCTACGAGATGAAATTTGACAAACAAAACGTTATCTTCTATGTTGTCGAAAAAGAACGTAGAAAGAGCTATAATTCTTAATTTTCTATTACAATAGTAAACAAACTTGGTAAAACCGTAAAAATTGTCATCAAAGTGTTTACTATTATGAACAATCACGTTGTTGATTAAACTCACTGTTCATTCAATAGAAATTTTAAATTGGCCGGATCTAAAATAGAATAGAAATTTAACTTAACTAAATAGATCTCTATAGTACTATACAGGTTACTACTTCTACAAGTGGGATCTTATACTACAAGATGGCGTAAGCTACACGATGTTATGAATTGGCTACGGTACGACAGTACTGTTGGTATAATTGTGAAAGTGTATCGGAGTACCGCCGATCAATGATTCACTATAGTCGTTCTATAGTGGCGATTTTCACAATTGTACTGACAAACCCACTGTTTATTCAATACGCATATTAATTACATAGATGTAAAATTAAAATGTATATATTACAGTGTATACACCAATTTTATACTGAAATTTATACAATTTAGCTGTTTCCGATCCTATATATAATATTCTGCTTTTGTAAATATATCTATGTCTTTTTGTTTTTTATTTTGAATAAATAATAACTGTTACTGCAAACTCTATAGTTTATCAAAAATGAATTTGAACTTAGTAATATATTTTTTGTAATTTGGTCATCTTTTTTCAATTTGTACTGTTACGTAAAAATGAAATAACTGCAGTTGTATACGTTTATATTTTAGTTTGTTTTTTTTAAAGGTACAGTAATTAAAATTTTGTTTTTCTAAATTTTAGTTAACATGTCTTAACACCGATACACTTTTATGTCAAAGAAGAGCAATACACGTTACACTGATAACATTTAATAACTTTAACAATGATTACGGATTTTGAAATGAGTATATATGTACAGCTTTTGACAAAAGTAATGTCCCTCGGACACATAGGCAACCAAAACATCAGGTTCACGATCGTAAACGAAGATTTAAAAATAAAGACGCATGAAGGACGATTAGATGTTGCGTTGCGCTAATTTGCAATGGTAGTATTGCTAACTGGCAAAAGTGATTCACAATAACAACTTTGATAAGGTGGAATTTGTATTACCTCTAAGTGACGTAGCATAGCAAATATATTTACAAAGCCTAAAAAATAGATATTACCTGTATTAGACCAAAAATCTAATTAAATTCAATTCAAAAACGCAAATAATAAATTGCTCTACGGGCGACAATATTACAAAATAATGTTCACATGTATAATTAATAAAAAAATAGATATCTTGTCTTTAATATTTAACAATTTCGTTTTAAGCGGCAATTGTGAATTTTGAATTTGTGACAATAAATTAAAGCCGCATTATATTTGCATAATTTGATTACGGTTTCCGACAAAATAGATTCTATATGGTCTACCTATTTATATTACCTTTTTGAGCTAAACAGCCTAGATTCTATATCAATCACTTAAATTAGCCAAAAGAAAAAAAGTACTTTGATTTTGAACTAAAAAAATAAAAATTTTATATAAAGAAAATAGCTTGGAACACCTTCGATAACATAGATAATGACCAAAAACGAGATAATTTATTGTTAATACGTTTAAAAATACTTAAAAAACAATTTTATTTCTTATTTGTTTTTACTTACTTTGCAATACACAGAATTTATTATTTACTAGTCATTAAAAAAATCAGTTTTTTATTTATTCTTTAATAAAGTAAAATATTTTAATGTTTTTTCTATAATTTAGTTATGTTGTTATTCGTAATATCGTAGTTGTAAATTTTTATTGTATTAATGAATGCATTCAAAATTATTTTTTTAATTGATAAAAAATCTTTCTTTTTTTCAAACTATGTAAATATATTCAAAAGTAACATTGCAATAATACAATAAAATCTTTATCCTGTAAAAAAATTATACATTAATTAATGGATTATCAAAAATAATGCATCATTTACAACGCTGTAATAATTCACACAATCGTTGCTTTTAGTTTGATACCGCTAGATAAATTTATTGTGCTGTATCTTGAGCAAAAATCAGTTGTATCACAAAACATCAAAGTGCTGACGCGAACTAAGATTAATGCTTATAGAATATACTTTAGCTTTAGCTATATCAATTGAATCGATTGAAGGTTTCTTACCTAAAATGTGAAAATTGGTTTATGAGTGTATACGTGTAATTATAAGTGAGAAAGAAAACGTCTAAAAATAAAGTTATAGATAAGCGCCTATCAGTATATCTTTTTTTTACCATTTTTGAACTTTCTTTTATTTGTCACTGTTAAAATGTTTTGTTTTGAAATAAGTCTCTTAAAACTATACTTCTGGGAAATCGCTAGTATCTTTAGAGACCATAGGAAAAATAGTTGCGCTATGAGAGATCCGTGTTCCAGTTACTGAAATAGCAGAGAGAGTTGATTTGCTCTTGGGGTGTAGTTATTTAACGAAATAGAAATTTTACTCATTGAACATCATTTAATCTTGCTTTTGTGCTTAAAGCGTCGCCATATAAAGTTTGTAGCATAAAATCCGTATTTTTGAAATATCTAAAAATCTAATAATAAAATGCTGTGCTATTTAGTAACACTCACCCGTTTTTGAGAACACTAGCTTTTTCTGGAAAAATGCTGTATATTTAAAAAAAATTATTTCTATTTCGTGTTTCAAGTAGTCATGCCATGATTATCGCTCAAACCTATAAATTGAATGTTGCAGAAAACTAATTTTTCGTAATCCTAGTACAGTATTTAGCGCTCTTTATTTATTATTTAAACTGGACCTGCACATAGAACTTTATTTCTTCCGTTGGTTTTTAAAGAAAAAATGAACGGAATATTATGCAAACAACCATCTTTACGTTTACAAACAAAAAGAAGATAAAACACAAAATGTATTTTTATGACAAAAAAATCGTTTATAAATTTCTGATTTTGTTTTAATGCTTACTATATTTCATCACAAACATTTCTTTTTCTCAAAAGCGGAAGTGTGAAGCAAATTTTTGTACTGTTGTATATGTTTAATAATTGTTTAACAGCTTTTTTCAACAATTGAATAATATATAACAATATGCACGACAAATTTGTTTGGCGCGGTGTCCAGCTCACAAAAACAAGATTTTTTTATTCTATAAACCTATGTAATCAAAGAAATAAACTTAGTTTTTTTCTCAGGAAATAAAACGATCATCGTTTAGTGTTAATTAAGAAATACTTTAATAATGAATGCATACAACTAACGCCAGGGCATTGCAAACTATTATTACTTTTTTGGCAATCAATTTCAACTGATTAAGAGTTCATAGCATTGATATGAGACATTAATTTGTTAATTTGATGGGAATGATTTACATCAAAGAGTCGATTGTATGCATTGGTTAATATTAATTCATTTATTGAAATAGAATACTTCAAGATAAAAATTGAGACATTTGCTTATTGCAGGAAATTTTTTGAAATTCCTCAAATATAATAACGAAATTTAGGTTTTTATTTGGCGTCATAATCGAACTAAGGGAAATTGCACTTATATTTTACGAATCTCTTATTTTTTGTAGTCAACGCAAGTTTGGAGATGGATCCGAAGGGAACAAAAGAGAGCCGAAAATAATCGTCTCTTACAAACGAGAAAACGTACTGGACGACGCCGGATTTTAAACCATAATAACGAGAACAAGATAAGGCAATGTTGCGCAGAAAGACCATTTTGCACGTCTACCATGATTAGAGATAATCTACAGCTTACTTGGAAATATCAGGACTGAGGTTAGAAATTACACAGTATTGAAATTCACAGTCGCATTCTTACCAGAAAGCCAGTGATAACGAAAGAACCTGCCCGACGTCGAGCACAATTTTGTCACGCCAACGCAAGACGAAATTGGCAGCTTGTAATTTTTAGTGACGAAAACATTTTGCTCTTCGGAAGATTTCCAAAAAACACTGTGGAGAGCGAATAGTACCAGATACAATTTTGAAAATATCCAACCCATTAAACGCATTAGACGTATAAGTAGAGGTTATTGGAGCTGGATGAGCCAAGCATGTCCGGGGGACCATGTCCAAGTAAACTAAGGGTTCCGTCTGAGGAATATGTGTCCATACTAGAAGATGTTATGTTACCATCGGTTAGGACAATTTATCCAGAAGGCGAAATAGTTTTCGTTCAAGGCAACTCTCCCATTCATCGAAGACGAATAGTTCGAGAATGGTTCGAACAACATCCAGAGATACACGTCATAGAGTGGCCAGCCAGGTCTCCAGATCTTAACCCCATCGAAAATCTGTGGACAGCTGCTGTGCCTGAATGGGAAAATAACATCATGATTTGAAATATAGACCAACTTCACGCAAATATTATGCGTACTTGGAATACTCTACACCTGAGTAATATTGGTAATAATAAGATTGGTAAATACATGCCTGCTCGCATTCAAGCTTGTATTGAATCCGATGGATACTACACAACATATTAATTAGCTTTATTACTTTTCCTTGTTCAACTTAAACAAAAAATTAACACATTAATATTATGTTTAATTTTTAATGTTAGGGTGTTAATCATTAATTTTTTGTTCAATTTGCCTTTCTCTTTGCATAGATAGTTATATTATTACTTACATTAATATTACATGTCCATAGATAATTGATATGTAATAAAACAATATTTTTTTTAATTCTTATTAACCAAAATATAAATGAGTTACATTCATATTCTGATTAATACTTTACACGTAAATTTTTTTGATGCTAATTTCTCTGTTTAGATCAATTTTATAACTAAATATATGAATTAACTACAAATCGCGGGACCACGGCCATATCGTGCCAATTACTTTCACATTGATTATCAAATCGCGGTATGATGTATCTGTAATTAAAATATTTTGATTATCTCATTTCCATATTATTTCAATCTTCCATAAACTATTAATGTTATGTATGGAATATCATTGATAAACGTAAACTTGTAGTTTCTTTTAAACGTTTCATAACCAGTTTATCGATATTACATTCAATTATCTTCTCTTATATAAAAAGTAACTTGATTATATTTATACACCACAATTATGTAACTTTCATCTGTTATCTTTAACTACCTAAATTGTTACAATTTAGCCATAATATATTTAAGCCAAAGGATGGCATTTGTCATGCCAAATTAGTGATTGCATGTTAATATTTCGATCTTCAATTAGCCAATTATGTGAGAGGTTGGTGACATTTGTCAGTTTATTTCTTATCTTCAGTTTAAGTCATTTCTACAATTTAGTGCAATAGGGAATTCAATCAACTTTCATATTACGAATTGTATATTTTATAAATAAGTTGTAATTTTTAGTATAACTTAAATATGGTTACATGTTATATTGCATATATTGTTCATATTACCTTTCATTCCTGCAGAAACATCTTTTCTGTAAGTTCACTTTACGCAGTTTATTCATCTTAGTTAAATTAATATTTTTTCTTTACATTATGTTTCTCTTTTTTGCTGCGATGTATTTTAATAAAACGATTACATATTTATTCTTAAGTCGATTGTCGTTTATGTGATAAATTATTTTTATGCGCAAACATCTATTTGTATATCTTAATCATCTCAATGCCTTGCATAACTATAAATTATACTTATTGCTTTTAAAATAAAAAGAATATGTTAGTAACTTCGCGTAATAAATAATCACACTGTGTGAAGAAACCACTGTTCAAATTTCAAACCTTTATGTAACTTAAAGTTGACTGCTTTAACGTCACAATTTTTAGTACAACGTAGTTAAAAACAAATGAGGAATAAAACTGTTTTAAATATAGTAAACAGACAAAGATGAAGAATATAATATTTTATTTTGAGACTTATTAAGAATAAAGTCTTCCATTTTTGGTCATTATTGGTAATGTGTCTGTCTAATTCCTTTATATAATAAAGTAAATTTATAACATGTAAATCTGCTTTTGAATGAATTGACCATTCTGTTTAAATTGCATGAACCAGTGTCCCAAGTGAGTAAATACCTTAAAACTAGAAAAATCTATACAAAATTAAAAATTGGTGTAATACATTAGCGTTCAACCAGTGGCTTTGGTTGCAGTATTGGTAACGCTCCTAGCTATTTCTGTTTTTTAACAAAATAATATTACCACACACAAAATTTAAATTTTTTTAGTTCAAAATCAATCTACATTTTTTTCCTTTTGATTAATTTAAATGTTTGATATAGAATCTAGGCTGTTTAGCTCAAAAGGGTAATGTGAATAGGTAGAAACCGTTTAGAATCTATTTTGTCGGAAACCGTATTTAAAGGAAAGTAAATATAAATGCGCTTTTAATCTATTCTCAAAAATACAAAATTCACAATTGGCGTTTAAAACGGAATTGTTTGGTATTAAAAACAAGCTATCTATTTTTCTTACTAATTATACAATAGACTTGTGTAATTTATAATATATAATTATTGTAATATTGTCGCCCGTTGAGCAATTTAATATTTGCATTTTTGAATTGAATTGTTAATAGATTCTTGGTCTAATACACGTAATATCTCGTTTTTTAATGTTTGTAAATATATCTACTATGCTACGTCACGAAGAAGTAATACAAGTTCCACCTTATCAGAGTTACTATTGTGGACTACTTTTGCCAGTTAACAAAACTACCTTTTCAAATTAGCGCAACGCAACAAACGTCCTTGTTATTTATAAATCTTCGGTTACGATCGTGAATGTGATACTTTGGTTGCCTATGTGTCTGAGGGACATTACATTTGTCAAAGACTGTACATATATAATTTGTCAGATATTTTAATTAGGCTACACATTTTTTTTTCTAGATTAAATGTAACGTTGTAGACATCTACTAAAAATGTGTGAATATAATCTTTCCTTTTTTGTGTCTTATCAGAAACACACAAATTCTTAGAATAATTATTACCAGATACCTACGTAAAAAAACATTTTTAAAAGATAAAAAAAATAAGTATTTTAAATTTGCAACAACAAACAAAAATTAGTCAGCAGTTGTTATTGAAAAGCAGAGATCTAAATCAAAGAAACTTTTAAATTTTATTGAAATAAATCTGTTTACGTGTTTGTAGGTTTCGAAAATTGTGTGGTGAGATTTTCGGAAACTATTTAATTAATAATAGTAATTCTATAGACAAAACAACAAAATAAAATCTTGTGTTGTGCACTTCTAGTGATAACCTAGCTGATTTAAAGTTCAGAGGAATGTTGGTATAGTTGTTACGTTGTTACGTAAATAAAAGATTCATTTAATAATATAATCACGTTACGAAACTAATATAAAAAAGAATGAATGATAATACATATTATAAGCTACTTAGCATATGTTACATTTCTTTTACATTTACACGTAGGTATAAATACGCAAAAAGATATCTTATTAAATTGCGCACATAATCTATTTTGTTTAAATAAAGCAATTATAATTAGAATGTGAGCATTAGTAAAATGCATCAAATTTGCTCACCACAGTAAAATAGTAGTATTAAACTCCGTTATAAATTTATGGAAAGTGAGATATAGTATACACAGTTTATGTTACTGTTTCTACAAAAATATTCATTAATATGGTTAAAGAAACATCAGATAAGTAACCTAATTGTAATTGTAAAAACACATTAAAAATATACATGAAAATGGTATCAAATAATGTTAGCAATAAACACAGCAGACAGAAAGAAAAGAAATAATCAACTTTCGTTTATTAAAGAAAAAAATTGTAGAAACTGTGATTAGACATGTTGGAAACATTTTACGCGTTGAAAAAAAGTGTGTACTGTTTACTTAAAACATTTTTTTTCAGACTGTTATACACACTGTATACCTACATGTTTGATAACTTTAGTAAATGTTACACTAATGTTACACTTATCAATACGCTATCCAAGCAACTAGCTATTGCACATAATCAATAAAAAGTTACTATACCAAACATGCTCAACAGATAAAAATAAGTCTTTTTCACTAAAAAAAAAGCTGAATTATATCAAGTCAGATTTACATACACAAATAATAAAAATGCATACGTATATGCATACGTGTATTGTTGGTTGCCTATACGGTAATTCAATTGTTTTGTTTTTATTTATCTTAATGATTTGGTATCTAAATGATCATGTATTAAATATTAAATTAATCTGCTTTAATTAATATTCTGCAAAACTTTAGAGTAACGCTTTTATCATAAATTTACTTCATTCATACCTAAACTTTTTTCTACAAGTCATTTTTTTTTTAATTTTTAATGACAAATAAAAAATACTAATACCAAATTAACTTGAAGTTTATCTACAGAAAAATTGGATAGTAATTATATTGTTTATTAAAAACCATTACAATTATTGTAAAATTTAACACCTTAAAACTAAACAAATAAGATTGTATTACAACGATATTACTTATAACTTTTTGCAAGGAATTTACTTTTACTAAGTGCTTTACGTTTAAGAGTTTACCTAAAATCACAAAAAAAACATGCTGAAGAGCCCCAAAAAGGCAAAACTGTGGTCCAGTGGTTCACTTTGGTGACATTTTCATATTTGTATTGACATTGTTACTTTAAAATGTTAATACGTTGTGATTTTATCCCGCGGTTTATTCAAAACTTAGTTGAATTACGCAGGTATAAAATCAGCTTTCAACGTTTCTATCTCTGTAGCCATTTACATACTATTAAACATTTACTATTTTTTTTAGAAGTAGATTTCTACCGAACGGTTTTTTAAATACAATCTTGCCATAATTTTTTTTAAATCTATTTTTCTTCTAAATATACACATTGAAGAGGTTTTTTGCTAGTTAAATTAGAAACTTGACTTTTGCTGAAGCAACATGTTGAATTTTATACAATGCTCTGCAATTATCTTTATTTTTCTATTTGAATCCAATTTTATGTAAAATATTTGCTAAATTACTGCGGCCTCTTTTAAAAATTGACTTTTGTTTTAAGATTTTTAATAATATGTAAATTATGTATCTAAAGTTACTTATAGATTAAATTTGATCGTACTTACGGTTTATAGTACTTACTTTTTGAATACATGTTGTAAATTGGCTTGTTTTCTTTTTACAAGTTTTTAGATAGTTTTTTAGTTTTTAAACCGGTGGAGATTTGTAATTCTGTAGTAATTATGATTTGAAGTACATTAGCAAGTCTCGAAATCAATACTCCGATTAAAATGTTTCTTCAAAAAATTATTAATATTTTACGTCTCGTACAGCATTAAAAAGTAACAATGGTTAGCTCACTTTTGCTCAAAGTACGGTATTAAATTAACAATACAAAATTTTGATTTCACTGAAAAAAGCTTTGGCATTTTGAACACAAACTGAAAAAAACAAACGTATCAATAAAAAGTACTATATAGTTGTATTTTGAAAAGCGTAGAATTATGTATACCTGCAACACGTAATTGACACACCAATAATGACAGACATATGACAGACGTAAACAAATCAACATTGCAATAGTTTAAAGTCGGTCATGCGCAACATACGCTTAAATACGTTTTGTAATTTTTTGACTAAAATAGAAACTGCTATTTAACTAAATATGCTTATGTATCCCCCAACTCTTCATGGAATTGTTTTAATTATTTAAATACAATCAATCAATAAAATTGTTTTTACTTATTTTGTAAATTCAATCCAGTATTTGGTAAATTTAACCTACCAGTCCATTGTTAATTTAACGAAAAAAATTTAAATTGATTAATTGTTTTGGAACCTCAATAAATGGTAAAGTATTTGTTATGGAAACATTATAAATAGTACTAAGATAAGAATGTCTTCCGGGTTTAGACGGTGTGATTGTTGAAACCGAAGTTGCCAACGTTTAGCTCACTTTTGTAAAGGGCTTCGTCAGGACGTGAGATAAATCGAAAAACTCAAACAAGCAACCGAAATCTAACTAAGAACTTCTCAAAAGTTAGGTAATCAACTTGTGAACCAAGCCAGATTCTAAACCTCATAGAAGTAACTTAAGAAGAAATAGTCTCTGTATATAAAGTAGGATCGTCACGGATGGTTAAGCTCGACTCTGATTGGGTTACAGTTGATAAGGGGCATGTTTTCGATAAAAAAATATTGACCCGGAACCAAAAAAGGGATATCTCAATACCATGATCGCAATGTTAATGATTTCTATGCTCTCTCGGAGTTTTCTGTTACAAAAGAATGGAGATTTGGCAATCACCAAAACGTTATCAAAGTCTATCTTGTGACCTGTAGTAAAATTATGTTCAGCAACCGTAGACTTAGCAATATGCCTTTTCTTTATACAATGATCATGTTCTGAAATGCGAGTAATGACGGAACGACTGGTTTCAGCAATATAGACTAAACCACATGAACAAGGAATTCTGTTATTACAATCATTTATTTTGAACGCTTTTATGTTTTGGAATGAATTGTCACTTCTTTTTATAATTATGCGTTAAAAAAGCGATTTGTTTTTTATAAAGAATATACAAACTGGAATACTAACATTTTTTATTTGCACAAATACTAGGTATATAAATAACTTCTAGGTTTATTCGAATCAACAGCATGAGAATATAGTAACAACTTTTCTTTGAAACAAATATAAAAACGTTCAATTTTTATATAGTAATAACGTTACTTAATTGATTTTATTCAAGGAAGAAATTCAATTTTGCAATTCAGAGTTGATAACATTTTTAGCCTTCAAGAACGCTTCAAGGCAGCAAAGAAAGAGAAAAAGCAGCAGCAACTAACATTACAGTTCGCAATAAAATGTGTCTGTATTTGTATTTCTTATCGATAATTGTTACATAGTGTTCCCTAACGGTTGTGAGAAAAAGTTTTAACTCAGATGCAAACGACAATAACGTTATTTCACTTTCCTTAATTGAAGTTTTTCGTCTACAAATCGTTAGTTTATGAGAACCATACACAGTTCTTTGTTGTTGAAATCTTGTAAATGTAAGCCTGTAAGATTGGCTATAAACTGAAAGTACCTTAGTAAAATATTTTAGTTAAAATATGTGAGTCCTATATTTTAACATAACATAAAAATTGTTGATTACTTTGACAGTTTCTTTTATTTTTAGGTGATGCTGCAGTTTTTATTGTTTTTATTATCACAGTACGTACACGCTTAGTTAAATTGAAATGTTTTTGGTAGCTCTTGTTGCATGCTTTAAATTTAAAATATCCTAAGATTTAATTTAATTACGTAGGTAAAAAACTTTTATAAATGATTGGATTTCACGTGACATATAAGTTAGGCAACCAACTTGCTTGGATTGGTGTAACGTAAAAAAAATTACTAATTGAGAAAATTGATTTGTAACCTTTAAATTAAGATTAAGTAATTCATTTACCCATTAATGCTCTCTATTTTTTTCACTTTAAAATTTTATTGTAGTGGTTTGTATTAATATTATTAAATGTGTTGAGTACCAAAAAATTATGAAAAAAATATTTTTCTTCCGATTCTTAAATTGAAGCATGGATCGTTAACGACCCATTGAGCACAAATGCGGTACTTACCACGCATAACTTTATCTAAAGCATCTTTCTTTATGTATTGGTTGTATTTAATTTGTGTGTTATAAATTTATTGGCTAATGTGTAAAACAAATCATACTTCTAAAAAAAATTTATTAAAAAAATACATTAATTATATAAATAAAATAGCTTCAATTATTTTGAATGATAAGTCTCAAAAAGAGCATGGTTTTACAGTTTTGTTTTTGTTATATGCTACTTTGCTGATTCTAACTAGAAGAGGAATGCTTCTGGTAAAATACTAAACACTTCTTAACGGTGGTGTTCCATATTTCAAAAGAAGTGCTCTTACAACATCTCTTCGGAACGATAGATGATTTGATGTTTTACCTGCACTTCGGCTCAACTGCCAAGCATTTGTTATGGCTACATCAAAAAGCTAAAAGATAATTGGTATATATCAATTTTTGCCTCTCATACCAATCCTATAGTTTAAAATGTTGTCAAGTTGTTCTACTTCGCCCGTTTGCCGAAACAACATAAGGCTGGGGTATTTCAACCTTTTTGGTATCCTTGACGGAGTACCTTTTAGCTGTTTGAAGAAGTTCAACTCCATGTTGTTTTGACAACAGTGTTACTACACTATTATTATCTTTTCAGTACACGGTAACGATAATATTTTCCTCCTCTATAGCGCTATTGTACGATCCGCGATCTTTTTTCTCCAAGTATTGTGAGAAGTCGAGGCGATATAAAAAAGTTAAAATAATAATTTTAAATATTTTAGGATAATAATTGGTACTGGGAATTTCTAAGTGCTTTAGAAAGCTTATTTTAGAATAACGATAACGAATTCTAAAAAAATTCCTTTAAAATGTTGACTGCATTTGAACATTGCAATTTTGTTATTCGGGCAATGGATTAAATTTTTCAAAAACAGACAATAATTTATATTTAGTTAAATAAGTATACATTAGTATTCGAAAAATGATATTATTTAACAAAAAAACACTTTTTTATTGCAATGGCTAAACAAAATTTAAAAAAAAACCGTTGAGCTTAAATAGATTAAAAACGGTAACACATTAATAACAATACTTGTTTATTTGAAATAAAAATAGGTAATAACAATATTGCGCAGCTGATTCTAGTTAATAAATTCAATTGTAGCTCGAGTAGTAAAAGCCTTTGTAATTGTCTTGCTGAAAGTAACCAAATTGAAGTTCGTTGTCATATACTTGCTCGAAAAATTGTCTCAAAATATTACGGTAACGTTCTACGTTTATACTATTGTGAAAAAATATTGAACCAATAATTTTTCTTTTTGATATTGCAATCCATATACCAACTTTTAAAGCATGCAATGTTGTTTCCATAAAAATGTATGGATTTTTAATTGGCCAAATACAATAATTTTGGTTACTTACATATCCACTTAAATGAAATCATGCTTCGTCCGTAAAAAAGTTAAACCCATCAGGTTATCGTTATTTCAAATGTTAATGTATTTGGCAAGTTTCTACTGATAATCAAAAACATTAAATGTTTATAATATACAAATTGAACTTAAACTGACTTTATACCTGTTGCTGTAGATAGTTTTGCTACCGATTTATTAGGACTTGGTTTTATGCGATTGCAAATTTTTTTGACAATAGGTGCAGTGAGTACAGTAGGCCTTCCTGCAGGTTTCCTCTTGCAAATGCAATTGTTATTTAAACATCGAGTACTTAAAACTTGTTTACATTGTAGAAAAGCATCGTAAATCGTAAGTAACGCTTCCTTCTAAAGGAATATTGGTTGAATTGATTGATGCATTGAAGAGAATACAATCAAGTTCCACCGGAATTGCGAGTACTAACTTGTTACAACGGTAAATTGATTGCATGACGACTTGGAGGGAGTAGTCTTGGAAGTGTAGCAGTCGTTTTTATTAAAGTGAACTATTATTTGTTTTTCATTATTCAACATTACTACCGAAACTTACTTTATTTGTTCACCAACACAAATCACAAGAACTAGATCTATATAATCTTAATGCAACTCAACTTCTGCCAAATCTTTCAAAAACTACGATATTGAATCAACATGCAATGATATACAAAAACAAGCCCTAATTTTTATGGGTAAGCTTCATAGTAAATCTAATTTCTCGAAAAAAGATATCGATAAGATAATAAAAGACATTACTTCCATTTTGTTAAAAGCAATTACAGAAGAATTTTAACAATGTTTTTCTTCATTAGCAATGAGTAAACAGTAAATATAAAAAATTATTTACCGTTGCTATTTAAGCTTTTACACTATTGCAAAAACAATTTTATTAACTACAATACTATATATAAAATAATTAAATCTGTAAAAAAGATGGGTTGCTACCATGAAATCATAGTATTTTAAATCAACAATGAAGTTAGTCTTGTTATTTCTAATAATGTGCTTCCGTTGGAGGAAACATTTAGCAAAGAGCTTTTATATTTTCTATTTAAAAAGTATTTTGAATTACACTGTGTATTAGAGAACACATTGTAGAACATAAAGAATGCTTCTACACAAACTAATATAAGCCACGCATTACAGGGAATAAATAAATTAGCTTTCCTGTTTATATTTTAATGCTGGAAATCAATTTCTTGCAGTTTTCTATTATAGTTTTTCTTTTTTTTACATTAACATTGTGTTAATGTGTTTAAGTATTATGTTTATTTTTTGTATACTTATTATTATTTTTTTTAAGTATCATTGATACGCAAGTTTACACCAATCAAATAATTAAAAAATCGCGTTTTCATGGTAGATAACTGGCAGTTAATGTTAATAAGCGCTGCAAATCGATTACGGAAATAATTGTTAAAGCATATTGTGACATTGTTATCTTAGCCATTTAATATAAAAAAGAAAAGAATGAATTAGTTAAAATTCAGGTAAATATTTTATGTTATTTAACTACAAATATAGTTGGTTAACAACAAGTTTGTAGACTAACAAATATGCAAGTACAACAAAAATTATACTTTAACCTTAAATATACTTTGTTATATTTAAACACTGTTCAAGTACTACAAAAATTGTTGATTTTGCCCAAACGTTTCTTATTTAAAATTCGAAGGCCGCTGTAAAATTTGTATATAGTAACGGTACTTGTAACCGTAACGGTAAAATTTAACCTATCACAAAATCTAACACGTTTGTAAATACTAGATACATATATGTGAAACTACATAACGAACCATAATAGATTACGTAAATTTTAAAATACTGTAATAATTTCAAGATGGATATAGTTGTCGCCTATGAATTACAATCGTAATATTTTTAAACAATAAACGCTAGTGGTCAAAATCGCATGCTTCTAAAATATATGTCCATAAAACTGAAGCAATAAATTACGGAAATATGCTTAGAATTTGAAATACGTTTGATAAAACGCCCTAATATTTCAGTTATATCTTGTCTTATTTTGCAAATTTAATTATGGATGATAATTTTAGAAACCTTTAAATTAACAAGTAACATTAAAAAGTCGTAATAACAATGAGTTTATACATATAAAAAATTTAAATAAATGTAGGTATGTAGTATTTGTTACTTTTTGCACTTTGTACTACATTTTCATAAAAAGTAACAGTTGCTGTTGTCGAAACTGGATTTGGTTAGACAGTATTGGACAGTTGCAAATTTAACTTCTTTACATCGGTCACGTGATACTTGCCGAGCGTTTGTGTACCTTTTACAGGTGCGACGTAATATTATCGAGTACTCGGTGTAACACTGTGAAGTTATTTTTTAAGTAGTGTTTCTTTCACGTAAGGATTTTTTACCGGTAAAAAAGTAAGCAATGATCAATTTTTTTAAACCACAACAAAACATTTATTTTAACATGTTGTTAGACGGTTAAGGCAAGTTTAGTAGAAAACGCTAATATTAGTCTCTAGACTATGTTAACCCATAAATATGTTAATTTCAATTTTATCGCAAACTTAAGTTTAATAATAGATCAGCATAATATTTTATAGAAAACCATCTATTTTATACTAATATTAGGGTAAACAAACAGCAGCTTCTGTTAGTATTTAAAAATTAATAAATTTCCAATCTCTTGACATTAATTAATTAAATATAAAGAAACTTCTTAACGTGAAATGACCGGTGTAACGCGTAAATGTATGACTTGCGTAATAGTAATTTTTAACGAATCTAATTAATTCTGTGAAAACAGTTTTAATTACTTCATTCATTAACGTATTTTATGTAGTTTAATATACATAATTAATTTAAAAATTAAAACAAAATTGCATTTAGAATATTTTAAATTATGTTATTTATTTGAAACACTTTAATGAACTTAAAACATAAAAGACACAGTAGAAAAACAGATAGTAAAAAATAATTTAAACGGAAAACATTTAGTTTGTATTTAATAAATTATGATGAATAAATTGCTAAATAAAATATAAGTCAAACTTTTTGAACATGGCAAACATTAATTATAAATTAATTTATTTTGTGTTGAAATGTTGCAATAAATTTACATAGTTTACATTTAAAATGTTTTGTTTGTAATAAATTTTGTTGTTTTTATATATAAGGTATTTCTAAAGTTCCATTTTCATACATATATGTAGAAGTTGTACTACGAGATGGTTACATCTGCGAAAGACTGAACAATTATAAACGTTATGAACTTCAATTTAAATAACAAATGTTTTGTAGTTTTATGTAGTTATAGTAGTCAATTATTCTTATCCTTGGCAGTCTTTTTATTTCCTGAGAGTTGTTAATCTTTAGCTTCCCAACTATACTTTCGATAACATCTTTCTTAGTTTTCTATTTGTTCAACTCTTCTTTTTTCTGATTTTAATTAATTAATGCCTGTGTCTCATTAAAACACCTTTGCAGTGATTTGCTTAATTAAATCTCTGGCGTTTCTAAATGAGTTTTCTTACTGTAACTTATACAAGTAATTATAGAACCATTTTCTTTAAACGTTGAGGTACGTTTTATTGATGTTAAACAACGTATCAATTTTTAAACATAAAAATCAACGTAATTTTCCTGTTCGATACTAATATACTCACTGAACTCCTTACCAAATTATTTACAATTTTTGTTTTAAACGTTTAAACACTTAAATTGTTTCAAAAAATGTGATTTCACATTATTTTAGTTTACAAATTAGCTGAGCATTAAGTGAATAACAGTGATAAATTATAGAGTATATATACAGTACCATGCGGGTTTGTTTAAAAATTTTAAAAATGTAAAAAATTAAATCATTTACATACTAGAAAAACATATACACAGTGCACGCCGCTTAATAGTCACATTAAGACTTGGAGTTATTTGATAACAACCGAATGATAACAATATCCAATATTAAAAAAAAATAAATAAAAGTTTATTGGTTAGTAGTAAAAAAGCAATAAATAAATACAGTGCGTATCTGATTAACAAGTTGTTAACTTAAAAGATGAAATTATAACATCACTACAAACAAAAAAATCTAAATTTTGAAACAAATAAATTAAAAATTACAACCTGTTGCATTAAATAGTTTATTGACGCCGTTAACAAAAAGAAATCAAAAATAATGTTAATTCACTGTTTTAAGAACTACACATCTCACTAATTTGCTGACAACAAAACTAAAAATAAATACAAAATCTTGTTATCACATTAGACGTAGTAAAATCAAGTTGCAATTCTAAGAACGTATTTACAGAAATAGTTAATTAGGTAATGTTACGTACGTCAGTCAAAATAGTTGAATAAGTACATAACACTGCAAAAATAACGCTAAAAATGCAAAACAAGTATTTTTAGGGTACAATCGTTGATTGAAAGGGTACAATTATTAAATTTATTACTCAGTTTACAAGCGTATTGTAAAAATTCAGCTAAAAAACTCATGCAATAGAGGTTTGTTGGTCATGTATAGAATCAAACCTGAGAAGAAAATTGACAACATAAACCAAAATTATGATAATTGTAAACAACGTTTTTTATATGTAGTAGCATTTGTCCGGCCTGTTCTTTAATAAAGTGATAACATTATCCGACTGATAACATTATCTCTGATTCCAATAAGCATTGTATTTTGAATTTTAGAAAAACATAAACAACACACTATTTACAAAACTTGTTACAGTTTGTAATCTAAATTGACTAATGATTCATTAACAAGCGGTATATATACTGTATATTAAATCCTATAGAAAGTAAATAGATCATGGAATGAAGTTATAACAGGTACGTAAAAACGTTAATCTACGTAGTACATTTAAATATAATTATAGTTTTCAAATATTATTTTTTTGGTTTGCAATGCAATAATATACATGGCATTTTATGTAAAACAAAAAAGTTGGTGTTAATTCTCACACAAACATGACCTTCAGATTGACGTTACACGGCTGAACTAATGACGACAAATTCACACGAATATCATAGTTTTATAGTTTTTATTTCGTAGCTGATAAAGTGTTTTCTGGAACAAAATTACAAACAGTTTTTTTCTTGCAATAGTTCTAATCACAGTAAGCCGTAATGTATTCATTAGCTTGCCTTAACTTCACATGCATCAACCACTGACATGTGTATTGATGAAACAAAATTGAGATATTGTGTAATACATAAGTCTGCAATTATTTTCACGCGTTCTTTTTTCATAAAAAATTTTGTAATCCTTATTACAATTTAAAGATTTTACTAAAAATTTACCAAAGCTTACTTCTTCCACATTATTTTCTATTTGAGTAGCTCTATTATAGCTTTTCCTAAGTCTTTTCTAGAATGTCGAACAATTTTTTTATAGAATTATAATTTCTTTTTTGTTTAATTCGTCATATGTAATAAATTTATGTAAATTTTTAATTGCCTTGTTTGTATTAATTAATTATTAATAATTCAGTTTCATTTTAAACTGTCAATTTTTTTAAGTAATTTAAACACAGTTCCTAAAATTTTTCTTCGTCAGTTTTACATAAAATTTTTCTCATTTCCTTCTTTATGTTATTTTTTAATAGTACATTTTTTAACTTTACCCTTCCTTGAATATTCCACTTTTTTAGAATATTCCAGGAACATAGGGTTATAATATTTTAGTTCATCGTCTGTCATGAAATGTAATGGTTCAACGTTCATAGATTACCTGAATACGCCTATTTAGAACTAAAAATGCAACAGAAAACTCAACACTTATATTGTCTTTAACTAAAACAGTTATAGGTTTCCAGCCTCTAATGCTCATACTGTAAGTACCATCCATACATATGATGTCTTTAAAATACTTTTAATTTTCTTTTCATCGTCGTTGACATCTAAGCTTTTGTTGATTGCCTACATGTGTTTTCACATATTTGAATTTAATAATAACTACTAAGTAAAACATAAAGAAAAATTCAAAAAAAATAAA
Organism: Aquatica leii; assembly: GCA_035610365.1. Lineage (NCBI taxonomy): Eukaryota > Metazoa > Arthropoda > Insecta > Coleoptera > Lampyridae > Aquatica > Aquatica leii. Next base: position 58,932,543 of record CM069432.1, read on the forward strand.
ATTATAGCACCATTCTCAAATATTTTGGCAATAATCCTAGATAAACAGGTTCCAGAAATTTTGATAGTTTCGCTTGAATTCCGATGCACAAACCCATACTAAATATATACACTTATGTTGAAATAGTTATAGCTGTAAGCTCGCTTCAGCCAATGACGTTATAATTCTTAAAATTGTTTGTTAGTGTAATTACGTAATGATCGAAAAAAGCTCTAGTGTAGAAAAATGAAAACTAAAAATCCAAAAAAGTGTTTAAAGTCAACTATTATATTAGAACAAGTATGCGACAGGTGAAAATGTTATGTGAAAAGCTTGAAATTCAGTTGAAGTTAAAAAAGAACGATGTTAAAGTTAATGTCAAATTTGACAGATTTAGTAATAAATGCACTACCAACATTATATTTCTGATGTTTTTTTTAATTGTATTAGGAAGAGTATAATTTTACAAAGGGCAACGAAAAAATTATGTACATTGCTCTCGTCGAAAGTTTCATAGTATAACTCACTCACATGCATGTGCGGCTTCGCGTCGCATCAATGTTTGTTATGCTACAATGTATTTTTGGCGCTCGTTACGTAAATTACTATTACGTATCTATCACTTAAATAAAATGGCGCCAACTAACACGGACGTATCTGGAGGTTCGGATAAAATAATTTGTAAATTATGCCACCGAAGTGCCATAACCAATATTGTAAGGTGCATAAACTGTGATAAAGTGCTACACAAATATTGCTGTGAAAAAAAAGGTCTAAATACAACAGAAAATACTATTAAATGTTGTGAAAGTGATAACGCGTTTGTAGACTCAAAAACCAGTGAGACAAGTATGGACGATTTAAATACAAATATTAAGTACATGGAACAAGAAATTTACTTTCTTAAACAACAATTACAAGACAAAGAACGGACAATTCTAGATAAAATACAAATAATCAAAGACAAGCAAGAAATTATTAAATTACAACAAGAAATTATAAATAAATCGAAAACAGATTACGTTATGCCGACTATCAGTAACTTAAGAAACAATAACAAACTGGAAATTGATAAACCAACTAAACCTATAACAAAACAAATAGCGACATCTAGAGAAGTAACAACAAAGCAAATAAATTCTTCTTCTCCCATTTCCGCACAGATGTCAGATACCAAATTAGAAAATAATAATTTAATCGAATTAGAATTACCAGATGTTCAATATCCTTCTGCTGATAACTATATGAATAAAATCATAAAAACTGTTGACTACTGTAAATAAAAATAAATCAAAACAGAAACACGATAGAAAGAATATAATAGGTAAAGCAAAATCTACGGAACTAACCATCGTACCTAAGAAATCGTTTCTATACGTTTCTCGATTACATCCAAAAACAAAAACAGAAGAAGTCACAAATTATTTAACACAATATTTTCCAGAAGCAAAATGTGAACAAATGCAATCAAAGCATCCAGATCATTATAGTTCTTTTAAAGTGATGATTTTTTCTACAAACTTAAATGCAGCGTTAGATGAACAAAAGTGGCCTTGGTGGAACTTACGTTACGCGATATTTTTTCCCAAAACACAGAATGTAAACACCAAGTGCCAAAGTATAAACACATTATAAATACCACAACCGTACCCAAGTCAAAACGACAATCGACAGAAAATAACAACTCTAAAGACCACACAAAAATTCTTCATTTAAATACGCAGTCTGTGAGAAATAAAATAAATGCAATGGAGGCATACCTTTGTGACAAAGATATACCAATTATCTGCTTGACAGAACACTGGTTAAAAACAGACGAAGTCGAGTTTTTAAAAATTTGCAATTATGTCGTGGCATCGTCATTTTCACGTAGTATCTTAAAGGGAGGAGGTTCTTTAATTTTAATTAAACCACTTTTAAATTTCAGATGTTTAAAACATGTTGTAAATTTGTCTAATGAAAAAGATTGTGAGTTATCTGGCATTTATGTAATATTATTAAATGTAGTAGTTTTATCTGTTTATAGATCACCATCTGGCAATTTTTCTTGTTTTTTAGCTAAAATTGAACAAGTTTTAAATTCCTTAAAAACAAAAAATGTCATTATGGCTGGTGACTTTAATATTTTATTTGGAAGTAAGAGTAGAGAATGCGTTCAGTTTTGTGATTTACTCGCTACATACGATATGAAAAAAATGGTAAACACCGCAACTAGAGGAAAAAACTGTATAGACAACGTATTCTTAAACTTTAATACAAAGGTAAGTTTTTCACTGTCAGTGGAAACAAACCTTATCCGATCATCATGGACAAATTTTATATTTTTACCTCCCACAACAGATAAAAATAAACAAAATTAGTTAGTAAAGTTTGTCGTCCAGTAACTTTAGTTGGTGTAAATACATTTTTAAGGAAATTTCTACACTTTCTTGGGACTTTATTGAGTACAATAATATATCACCGGCTCAAAAATTTGACAGTTTTGTAAACATTTTACACAATAATTTCTTAAATGCGTTTCCTAATAAAACTTATAAATCTAAACCAAATTTTACATATAATTATAATTGGTTCAATAATGATATTAAGAATATGAGAGATCAGTTACTTTTACATGAAACCAGTAAGTTGTACTCCAAGAAATAATTTTCTAAAATCCCAAAACAGAATTTTGTAGAAAATATCAACTAGCAATAAAAAACGCTAAAATTGAATATAATGATTCACTAATTAAAAATTGAATTCATCAATAAAAACAATGTGGGAAATTATTAACGACAAGAGAAAAAACAAAACTGAATTAATGAATCACAAATTTTCTTCAGACGATTTTAACAACTTTTTTATAAATGTAGCAGAGAACCTTGTTAAAAACGTTGATAGCTTTGATAGTTTTGACAGTCCAATAAACAACACAACAAGGATTGACGCTAAATTGAGCTTTCAATTTGAACCAACAACATTTAACATTGTTAGGGATATAATAACTTCATTAAAAAATTCAAACAGTCGGGATGTTTTTGGATTAACAGTAAACCTAATTAAAGTTATAAGAAATGTTATTGTAATTCCCTTAACTAAACTCATTAACAACTGTATTGCACATAATATATTTCCCGATACACTTAAGGAAGCATTGGTAGTTCCAGTCTTTAAAAAAGGAGAAATAAATGATATAAATAACTACAGACCTATATCGCTCCTGCCTATAATATCAAAGGTTTTTGAAAAGGTTCTAGCTGCACAAATCAAAAATTATTTTGAAAAAAATAATTTGTTTTATAAAAATCAGTTTGGTTTTAGGAAAAACAAAAATACAACTTTGGCTTTAATAACTTTAATTGAAAAAATTATTGAAAGTTTTGATAAACAAGAGCATCTAATTGCAGTATTTTGCAATTTGTCAAAAGCGTTTGACTGTGTACAACATGATGTGCTGTTAGATAAACTTAAATCATATAATTTTACAAATAATGCCACACTCATGATCGCATCATATTTAAAAAATCGAACACAACAAGTAAAACTAAATGGGAAGTTATCTGAAAGAGGAAGAATCAATTATGGGATTCCTCAAAAATCTGTTTGAGGTCAATTTTTATTTTTAAATTTTATAAACGATTTACTACAAATAAATACCCTTGCTGATTACATACCGTTTGCTGATGACACTACTGTCACTATTAATGGAAAGAATTAAGCAGATTTAGCAGCATCGTAATCTAGTGCATAAGTAAAAGTGCAAAATAGTTTTCTAATCATAAGCTAACCTTAAACCAAACAAAAACAGTTCATACGCTTTTTCTCTCAGTAACTGCAATATTGATAATACAACGTTTGATGATCACACTCGATTCTTGGGCGTTATTACTGACAAAACTTTAAAATGGAATATTCATATTGACAGCATTGTCAAAAATTAATAAAAAACATATATCTTTTTAGAATTCTAGCTAATTCTGTATCATTACCAGTTCTTAAAACAACCTATTTTGCTTTATGTTATTCTTTGCTTTCTTACTTTATTTTAGTCTGGGGTCAGGGTGCAGACTGGCACCGATTGTTTGCGTTGCAACGCAAAGCTGTACGGATCATAAGTAATTTACAGTATAAGGAAAACTGCAAATCAAAGTTTTCAGAATTACAAATATTAACCTTCCGTGTATTTATATTTATGAAATTTTAGTATATACAAAAATAAATCTAATAAAATATAATTACAACAAATCTAAACATTCTTATAATACTAGAAATAAAAACGATCTACAGTTGCCAGCTTGTAGACTGACTAAATCACAAAAATCAACGAACTTTTTAGCACCTAAATATTTTAATAAACTGCCAGATAATATAAAATCTTTAGATAATAAACTATTTAAAAATAAAATAAAACAATTTCTACTAAAAAAAGCTTTTTTTTCGTATGAGGAATTTTTAAGCTGTGATATAAAATCTGAAATTTAACTGTGGTTTAATGTGTGTTATATTGCAGTAATAATGAACGTTAACTGCGTATGTTTTATATAGTTAAATGTTATATAATTAATTATACATCATTTTAGATTTTGATAATTGTCTAGGGTTTTATGGTGAAACTTTTAAATTTTAGATTTTTTTGACAATTGTAAATACGTTATTGTATCTTAACATGAATAAATATTATAATTATTATTATTATTATTATTATTTAATTTTTGTTGGATATTTTTATAAAGTAAGTAAAAAATCTAAAAATAATTTCCAATAAAATACAGATGTAACAAATCTTGTATGTTGAGTATTGAGTATTGAGTATTAAATATAATTATGTATACTAATAAACGAGCAATTCTTATCGTAGTAAACATTTAAACTGAATAACCATTTTTTGAGTCTTGAGTCTTCTTAGTTTTAAACATGTGAAACAATGCTTTTTGGACCAAACCTTAGAAGACATATGTAAATTTTGCTTATGTTTACTACGTTTTTCTTGGCTTTCTTTCTTGTTTGTTTGTTTGATTGTTTGTTCAAATTTTGTAATCCATCTTTTGACCACTTCTATTCCACTAATCAAGATTTTTTGCATTATCGATTTTTTTAAACTGTTTGTTTAAAACTATTAAAATAAATTATCATAAAACTAAAACGTAGAAAATAAATACTTTATAATACAATTTTTTTTAAAAACCACGTTTTTTCCGTGGACTAAAAACTATAAAATAACTTTTATTCAATTAAAAACGTTTATGTGTACTTTTTAGTCTATGGGAAAAACGTAATTTTTTTTATAAAGTATTTATTTTCTAGTACTTACTTTTGTACCGTTCGTTTTATTTATTATTTATTTCTATTATAATTTTTACTTCAGCACAGCTACATACCATTTGCGTTTTATATTTTACGGGAAAAAATTAAGTTTGTGGTTTTGTTACATTATAATATTTACCTACTGAATTAGTGTAGTTTTCAATTACTGCTCTTGCAGACGTATAATTTGCAGAAGTTTCTAGTAATTTGAAACATTTTGTTTGCTGAGTTTGAACAATGAAAAAAATTGTTATTAATTATTTTTTAACTTAGAAATAAAAAAGTTTGAAAAGAGAGATGATACAGTGCAGTAGTCTCAATAATTCAAGCTAATTGAGGCTGACTACACGTCGGATTATGAAAAACTCAGACTACACTAAAAAATTACCAAAAATACAGAATACAACAGTTTAATTTACAATAAAGTGCAGTACAACAGTGCATTATTTTGAAAGGGGTTTGGTGAAGCCACCACATTAATAAAAATTACAATTTACGCTTTTTTTCTAAAACTTGCAAGTTGCGATGTTACGCAATGGTCTCAGAAGTATTGTGTAAGTCGGTGTCGTTTCAACTTGTTGCTTTCGACTATTAATAATAATAATAATAATAATAATAATAATAGATATTAAAGAATTGGTCACTTCTCACCTTCGATCGTTCTTTAACCATTCCGAAACGTCATTCACGTTCGTATATTTAAAACCGGGAAATTTCTGCTAATAACAAATCATCTTCATTGCTACTTCCTAGTTCAATATTAAAAAAAAAAAATTTCAGAATTAGCTCTAATTTTAACTTTTACCTCATTTCAAGACTAAATCTTTTGTCGTTGTGGTTATAGTTTTCTCACCGTCAAGCAAATGCACGACATTGAAACAAACGGCAACGGTAGTTTTTCTTTGTTCATTCTAAAACTCCTTCATTCAATGAGTTCGAATTATATAACATGTTAACTCTTCTTTGTTAGGGTGGCGGTCTGCATTGTGAAGAATTAGTATCGTTTTATGAGTAAAGCTTTCTTCTTTAAGTATTTTTTGCCTTTACAACGTCTTTATAAAAATCTTTTTTAAAAATGGTTTTGTACGTCCAGACTAAAGTCAGCCTGTTAGTGTAAGTCACAAATAAAGCAAACGTTGTTATAGTTTTTAATGCTCTAAGTCTAACAGATTTTTCTACCACTATTATTTTGAATTTATAATCTACGGTTGCATTAGATACTGCAAGAACAGTCACCCTTTCTTTAGATCTTTTGTAATCTGCGGCAAACTTTTTTTGTGACGTGAGAGTCTTGGACTGTAGCTCCTTAAAATTCAAACCCGTTTCATCATATTTGTAGAGTTATTTTTTTGTAAGATTCTTTAACAATTGCTTAAAGACGTTAACAAAAATCCCATAACTTTAGAATCAGCAGAAAGCTTTTTGTCCCATACATATTTCAAACTGCATAAATTTATATCGCTTTTTTTATTTGTTCAATCAACCTAAACTTACAGTAAAATTATCGTCGCTTTTTTTCAATTCATTTCTGAAAAACAATGCCTTCTTTTGTAGAATGGAGTCTAAAATAACACTCCTTTTTTGCCGTTGTTGGTTAAACCAGATAAAACATCTTCAATCGTTTTTCGAATCCATTCCTGGGCATAACGTTTTTTATTTGATTTACATATAAAATGTTTGTGCTTTAGTACGACTTCAAGCGCGGTAATCGCATAAGTCCCATCCATAAGATAATGCCCAGAAACACTTTTATTTTTTTTCGGTTGATGGGTACTTATTCTTTTACTTTTGTTTATTTCGTTTATTTCGAAAGACTTGTTTAGCGTATAGATTTGTTTCATATACCAAATGATCAATGATTTTATTAGTGATGAAATATTTAAAAAAGTTATATGGCTGTTTGTCAGTTCTGTTTTGATACCAATAGCATTGAATATAAAATCAAAATGTTTCAATAAAGTGCCATCAACTGATCTCCAATGAATAGCAGATTGATCAAGAGCAGTGGCACCAGTTTCTTCATTTGAAGCTTCAGGAACTAAATATTGTTCTATAACAGCTTCTTTAATATCATCAATCTGTAACAAAAGAATGAATAAATAAAAACTGATTTTTCTAACAGTTTTATGAATCATATATTATAATAGATAATATATACCTACATCTAAATTCTTAGTGTACAAAGTATGTTGATATTGTTTTAGAAATAAAAATACCTACCGTACGTCCCCATTGCATCTATAAAAGTTTGTTGACATGGACGGTTTTTATAGATAATTTGTGTGAAGTGAACTAGGATTACTTATACAGCTTGTACTGTAATTTACATTGCTTTAATGAGTTTTTCGGCGTTTCAATGACACATTGTCTTTCACCAACTTTCTTCACTTAAGCTTATTTTATACACATCTGATGTTTTCACTAAAGCACTTTGATTATCATCCTCATCAGACATAATCGCTTCCCAAAGTTGCTTCAGTTTAGTTTGTTCACGTTCATAATTACTTATTTTGATTCTTGAAAACAATTGCACTACACCCACGTATAAACAAAAATAAACTAAAATAATGGCACTACGTTCATTCCACGACGTCCGAGTAGACTAAATTGAACACCTGGCAAATATAAGATAATAATTACGTTGTGTTTTGATTTGTTTTAGTTTTTTTTAAATTTTGTTATCTTATTTTTACTTATTAAACAGTGAAAATTAATAGTCATATATACGTTGCTATAGAGATCGTCATAAGTTGGTAGTTGAAATTAATAACCACGCAATTTGAAAATTGTATTAAAAAGATACGATTATATTGCACCAACAAATTTATACTGTAATTGCGCGGTTATTAAATCTAACTATCAACTTACCACATTCTCTATAGCATTAATTGGTTAAATTTTATACCTGGGTTCGTTAACCACGAGAAGCGTCGATCACAATACTTTTATATGTATCTACAACAAAACAGTAATAAAAGCTATAGAAATATGTCGGTACAATTGTGGAAATACACCAGAAAGTATTTCCCAATGCTGATGATCTCCAAAAGGGCGAAACGGCTGGTTCTCTCTGGTGGTAATTTTTACAATTGTACTAATATAGTTACTTACACTATATATTTGTTGGTGGATTATAATCGTGTTTTTTTTTTATACAATTTTTAAATTGCGTGGTTACTAAATCTAACTACCAACTTATGACGATTTCTATAGCACCAATTGGTTACTATTTATGTTCTTATTAATGCAGTAGGTGCTTATGTAAACTTTTACTCTGCATTACACCCATTATAATCTTGTAAAGGCAACCAATTTGCAGTGTTGCTACTTTTTCTAAAATTTTTGTTGGTGACGTAGTTTATTGTTAATAATAATAAACAATTTGTACTATAATAAATCATAAGATAAATATTACAAACACAATCGATATGGTTATAACAAAACTAGTACAAACTACTCATTCATATTTAAAAAAAATTACAAATTTAAAATTAATTATAAGCACAACTACTTAATCACGGTTATCTTTATATTTGTAATCTACTTGCTGTTTTCTTTTATAGTATCATTTTTTGAAGTAACAAGATTGCTAAGCTACAATAAATTTGTTGCGTTAACAATTTTCTTTATTGCAATATTTCTTATATTTAAATTACCTTTGCCGTAAAAGTTTTCAAAGCATATTAGATTTATTAGAATAATTAATTAATTTAATTTTGTATTTTCTAAACGCAAATGTTTATTATAAAAAGATTAAAACAGTGCAACACAATGGTATTGGAACTAACACTTCCTTAAGTGAGATTCTTGTATTTTCTTCTTAGTTTGCAAACTGCATTTCTAAGAATAATAATTTAAAATTATCTTTAAACATTTACAAAACCAATTCATTTGCTTTTGTAAGTCACATCCACGTGTTATTATGTGTTAACTATTAAGAAAATTGTATACATACCAACATCAAATTTTCTGAGAGAACTTGACTATTCAGGCTTTAGCATGAATAGATTTCTTTAAATAGTAAATAATTTGAGTATAATTAACATTGCATGTATTTAAAACATGTAATATAACGGAAACAAATTGACATAAAATAAATACAATGTTTTGACGTAATTTACTAATTGTGATTGAAGGAGTTGTATATTTTAAAAAAAAATTTCAAATTTAGGTTATTTATTTTCTACATTACTTGTTCTTCTTGTACAAGGTTTATTTTTGTTTGACTTTGATAAATAATTAAATATATAGTCGTAGAAAAAGTAGTGTATAATTTCTAAGATATGCGCATTCCCAACTAGTATGAATGAATGAAAAAGCTTTCATCATAGTTGGCAAGGACTACCATTTTTTACTCGTTATACAATATACTACTTTAAAACTTGTTGTTTATTTATTAGTTATTACAATAATTTCCATTTCAATAGCAATAGTTAATGGTATTCTCATTGCTGAACTCTCGTCGAGACCTATATTTTATAGCAATAGTTAAAAGTTTTTTTATTTCAATGTTAATAAATGAAACGTCGACGTCGTCTGAAATCTAAAATGTATGGATTTTAAGAAATACTAATTAACAACTAAGAATAACAAATTCTACAAATACTGGTAAACATAGAATTGCTTTAGTAATATTTTTTTAAGTGCGTTGAAATTAGCTCAAGAAGTGTAAGCAAATATTAACACAATTTTACACATAAGTAAAACATTTAATAGATGTTGAAAACGGTAAGATTAAAAATTTTCTGATCGACCGTGCAAAATAAAGTTTTAAGTATGAAAATTAATTAAAAAATTAAAAATGAAAGTTATTTTAAAACAGTGTAATCATGTATCAGAAATAGGTCAACCAGTAAATAAAAAACATAACAAAAATCGTTTACTGGTTTACTGACATTTTAAAATATATGCATGTGTAAATAAAATTTTGCTAAATTAATAAATGTTTTTTAAGATACATATAATCTTAAACCAATAGTGTATTATTATTAAATGCAAGGAACGTAAATAAACAGTAGATTAGGATTTTATATAGATGCAGTATTAGTAATTTTTTTGTTTTTTTTTAAATTGTTAACAAAACTTTTTTAGTAATAAAATATTTCTATATATTTTTAAAATGCTTTCGAGATAATTTGTTACACGATAAATAACTTAAACTTCTGTAACTTTTGTATAAACATTGTGTACTTTATTATTTTTTTTATTTATAAAATATACTGAGGTTTTGATACTTTATGATGTTAATATTTATTTAGGATTTTTTATATAAAAATTATGTAAATGCAAAATTAGCAGCTGAAATTCTACGTATTGAACTTTATCTTCCGTCGATCTTTTTGTAATAGCAAAATTAACGTATAATGTATCAAAAATCGATTGTTAGTAATTAATGAGAGATTTTGAACTAATGCAATCAACAAACGGTTTTCTATTAATGCACAATTTTTTATTTCCAACCAATAAAATCGTAGAAGAGAACTAAAAATTATTAAAGGTAATGTAAATTGTATTTCTTGACTTTTTTAAATAAAAAATAAATTGAAAAATTCACCTAGGCATTGTTATGATTGAATATTTTAAATAGGTTTTGTACAAAACAATATAATTGTATTGTCATGATACTCGGGAACTTCTTTTGTATACACAAGTAGTAATGATACCCCCATGACATTCATAGGACCTTGACAGTTGACGTAAACAAACAACAACAGGAAGTAACTAAGGAGTTTTCTTATAAACATACAACAACAGGATTTAATTATAGAGTTTTTCTTAAACAACTTTCTTTTTCATAAATATTGTAAATAAGGTCTTTTCCAAGAAACAAATTACAACTCTTTTTCATGTAGTAATTAAACTTTTCTATAACAACAGGATTTAGTATAGATAAACAATTGTTTTTTTTTTACAAAACGAAAACAATAGATAGACAAACAATAACTTTTTTTCGTAATAACAAAATGGTATTAAAGCCTTTTTTTATAAACCAACAACCGATTTTTCCAACAAGTAATTAAAATCTTTCATAAAAAAAGAATGTGGTTTATCTATCAATCAAGAAGCAAACAACAAATTATTTAAAAGTAAATAAAGAGCTAATTATTTTTTTTAAAGAAACGAACACTTTTTTTTAGAAAAGACGCAATTACGTTTGTTTTGAAATAAGCAAAAGTGAGTTTTTAAGGTTTAGTTAAGTTTATTGAAAAACGAGATCTTTTTACTCGTTGTTAAAAGTCAAAGCCATATAAATATATATTTCACAAGATTTTTACAATAGTCTAAAGAAAACCGTCAAAAATAAAAAATTGTAACGAATCAAAAGCGTTGTAAGAAATAATTTTTTTTTTAATTTCCTTGATCACAAAGAATTTTCTTTAGTAAATATGTTTATGATTGTAAAACTTTATCAATAAAGTTGTAATTGTTTTGTTGTAAAAAAATGTAAAAAACATTAAATATTAATTTTCTTCTTATTGAGTAGTTGTATTTTTAAACATAATATACAATTTTAATATGAATAATAATTGATGATGAATAATAAAACAACGATCTGGAATAATTTATACCTTATAAGTATAATAAATTTTAAACTGAACGTTAATATTTTGTAATGGTTTTTTTTTCTATTGCAGTAATTACTCTTTTCAAACTATATATTATATATACATATTTAAATTATTCTTTATACCAAACAAAAATGACGCACGTTAAAAAAAATATTATTGCATTTTATTATTGTATTCCTTTTTGTTTAAAAACCACAAAGTCGGATTTAGAAAAATATAAGATGACGATGACGTGTAGTACGTATCGCATATTTAGAAGAGAGTGTTATCAATAGTATTATATATATATTATTTTATTTCGAATTTTATTTTTAATTTTGTTGCATTAGAAGTGCAAATAATTTATTACCCACAGATCAGTTGTCAAATATGTTACATTTAGATTTAAACATTAAGTAATCTTATTTAACATATTTTTTTTATAAACTTAAAAACTAATTGATATAAAATTAAATTATTAAAACATTATTTATTCTAGTTTCTATACTGCGATTTACAAGTATTAATTGCTGTATAAAATTTTTAAAATTATAGAGCTTGAACATTAAAAATAGCATCGTGTTATTAAGATTTTGCACTGTGCTCCTAGGTATAGTTCAAAATTATTGATACTGTATTTTAATTTAAACCACAGTGAATCAAATCTTTTGTTGTACACTGTATACTGTATATTCTTCGATCTCGTACATTTCATAATTATCAAGTGTGCAAACTCTATTATTTGATATAAATATACTTTTTTTTAACGTTTTTGTAGCAAAAATACATTCCTCTGTTTGGTTTAAATTTATATTATATTTACGTATGGTGTAAAATCGTTAAATACATTTATACACATGTACAAAAGCCTACATCAACTGTTGTGTTTAACATTTTTTCTGTTTTAATCTTTTTTTGTTTTTGATTAATTAATGTTGGTGGTATATAATTCATTTAATAAAGTAACGTTATACAAAGATTACACAAAAAATAATTGAATCCTACGTGACATATATGTTAGACAACCAACATTGCTTGCATTGGTAACGTAAAACAATTACTGAATGAGAAATTTGATTTTTAATCTCTAAATTAGGTATCCTATGTACAAAAAAAATTGTTGTAACCTATGTATTATACTACTAGCGGTTTTCTCAAACAATTCCTTGATTTCGATCCACTTACTATATTAGTCAATTACAAGCAAATAGTCATTATTTTTAAAAGTAAAAATATCCATACCTATTTTATTAAAAAGCAATTCAGGAACTTCATGTCCTATTAGAAGTTCTTCAGGATTTAATAACTTAAACTTTTCGCAAACTGTACATTTTTTTGCTAAACTTTTAATCTCGGTACACATACCAGGCCAGTAAAGTAATGATCTTTTGCATTTATTGATGCCCAAGTGACCGATATGAACAATATCAAGCATTTCTTCTTTTATGCACTTAGAAATGATTACTTTTTCACCTAAATACAACACGCCGTCCTGAACTGTAATATCATTTGAAAGTTTATACAAAACCTTTAGCTCATTATTATGTACTTGTGATATTGAATTAGGGTATCCAACATTACACCAATTTAAAACAACTTTAAACATAAACAACTTCAAGATCATATTTTAACAATTTTAAAATCATGTGTTGCGACTTGGTACTGATCTTATTTATGTTTTTTAATTATTGAAATAAGCGGCTTATGGTCTGTTTCTACAGTAACTTTATAACCCTAAATAAACTGATGATATTTTTCCACGCCACAACAAATATGCTGTAATTCTTTTTCAATAGGTGCCCACCTAATTTGAGCTTCTGTTAAACTTTTAAAATAATAAGAAACAGGTTGTCCCTTCTGCAATAAACAAGCTGCAATGCCTTCCTTCGAACTATCAGTCTGTAAAGTTATTGGTAAACTGTTATTAAATATTTTCAAAGTAGGAACCTTGCTAAGTTTACTTTTTAGTTCTAAAAACGCTTTATCTTGCGCTTTTTCCGAACAGAATTCATTTTCTTTTTTAATTATCTCTCTTAAAGGTGCGATACTTTCTGTAAAACGAGGTATAAACTTACATAAAAAATTACACATTTACCACTCTGAAGATGCAAGCTGCAATGTCTTGCAAAATGTTAGTTTGTTTGAGTAAACGAACGACAATACGGCAAAGGCCAAGTTTTACTACTTGTTCTGGCTCTCAAGAAGAGATTAGAACCAATCCTAAGTCTGGGTGTTTAACTAAGCCGAAAGTCGCTTATAATTAACTAACTTTATTTGTTTACCTAATTAGTTTACCATTTTTTTACAATTACATTACATCAGATTCTATTTACATTTTTTTCTTCTCCTCTTAGCTGTTTACTCCTTCTCTATACTTCTTTTATTCACCCCGCTCTTTTTCCGTTTTCTTCTAAGATTTCTCCTACTTTCTTGATTTCTTTTTTTAACTCCCTGCATTTGTTTCTCATGTGTTTAAGGTCCTCCGTCTCTTCTCCACATAGCCTGCACATCTTTTATTCCTCTTTTTTCTAGTATTTATTTCCTAACTCTTTGTTGCCACATCTGAATCCCGCTATCATTTTTTTCTTCTTGTTGCTTTTATTCCCTTAAGTCTTTAGATATTCTGGAACTCCTTCACCCTTGATATTCTTGTATCTCAAATTATATTTGCCTTCTTTGATTTTTGTTTGTCTTTCCTGTTTTTCTCTGTACTTATCTCTCCTTATTATTTCCTCTCTTACCCCTACTCCCTCTTCCCTCAATGTTTCTACTTCTTATTTCGGGTACTCGTTTCTTTTATAATATTCTTCTTTGCCATCCTGTCCGCATCACTTTTCTTTCCTTTATCTCATTTCAATATTCCTGTAGTATTTTGTATTCTGTTCTTTTCCTCAGTTCTTTTTTGTATTTTATAGCCCTTTTTCTTGTATTTATTCTTATTTTTTCTACCTGCACTTTCTTTCTTGTAATATACCCCGGTGTTTTTCTGTCTAGCCCAAATACCCATTTCAAGTATTTTTCTAGTATCCCTTCTACCTCTTTATACTTCTTCCACTCCCATATTTCCGCCTTATATATTACCACACTTTTTATAAGTTTCTTAAACAGCAGCTTTTTTTATGCCCACCCTGAACAACCTTTTTCCCACACCCCACACTTGACCTATTAACCTGTTTTCTTTCCTCACTTTTTTCTTTTTCTCCTTATTATTTTGCTCCATTGTGTAACCCAGCTATGTAAATTCCTTCACTTGCTGCACTTCTCCCTGCTTTTCTAAATGCTATTATTTTGTTTTTTCCGTATTTACTTGCATTAATTTTTTTATATGTATTTTTCATTTTCTTTATTTCCTTGTTAGCCACTAATACTATGTCATCCGCATACGCCAATGACCACACCTTCACTTTCCTTCCTTCCCTTCTATCTGTTGTCCTCTCATTGTCTTCAAATCCCTCGTATATACCTACTGCAAACAGGCTTGGGCGCAATGGGCATCCTTGTCTCAACCCTCTCCTTGTAACAAAATTTTTGTTTTCCTCTCTATTCACTTTCACCCTGCTTCTCGTTTCTTCGTAAATTTCCTGTGTTCTTTTTATTTATCTTTCATTGATTTTTTTCCTTCATATATTTCCACAGTTTTTTCTTCTTCACTCTGTCAAAAGCAGCTTTAAATCTACGAACAGTGTCACCATTTCTCCATTTTTTTTTCTAGCTTTTTATTTGACAAGTGTTTCAGTATATATATGTTGTCTATCACTCTTCTTCTCTTTCTGAATCCCGCTTGTCGATCTGCTATCAAAATTCTTTCCTCTATTTTCTTCTGTAGCCTTTTTTGTACCACTATCGCATATATTTTGTATGCCGCGCTCAATAATGTTACTTCTCTGTAATTCTTCACTTTATTTCTGTCTCTTTTTTGTGTATCTGGAATATTATCTCCTCTTTTTATCTCTCCGAGAATCCTTCGCTTTTTATATTTTATTTACTATTTCCGTCATCCTTTTTGCTACAATTTTTTCTCTGTATACTCACTCTTCTCCTTATATCCTATTTTTTCCTGCTACCTTCCTTTTTTACCTTCTTTATTGCCTCTATTACTTCTTCTTTGTTCGTTCGTCTTACTACTGCTTCTTTTCTTTACTTTTTTTCTACTTTCTGATTTTGTTTTTCCCCCTCCCCCTAGCAGATTCCCAAAACATTTCTCCCATTCTTGTATTTGTATTTCTTTGGTTGTCTATTTTCTCTTACCTTCTTTTTTCAGGTACTTCCATACATCTACCGTTTTGATTTCTTTGATCTGATTGCCTTGTTTTTTTTTGTTTTTTTCCTTCTTTCTATCGCATGTTTTCTTGTATATTTTTACTGTTTTTTTGTATTCATCTTTTTGTTTCTTCCATTTTTCCACTGTCTTAATGTTTCTGCATTTTTCTTTGCTTTCTTGCATTCTCTATACCGCTATTTTTTCCATTCTGTTTTCTTCATCTTCCACTTTGTAAATCTGACTTTCTCTGTTGCTTTCTCTATCATCTTTTTTATTTCATACATCTCTCGTAATTTTTTTTCTACCCATACTTTTTTCCTTATTATCTTTTTGTATCTTTTTATACCCTTTTCTATTCACATTTTTTTTTGTTTTTCTCTCTTCTCTTTTTCTTCTTTCTATTGTCAATTCCAGTGGTTGGTGGTCTGACTCTACTCCTTCTCATACATACTACATGTCTTTACATTTTCTGCAGCCCCTTCATTTGTTATTACAAAATCTATTACTGATTTTCTCCTTTCTCCTATGTACGTATACTCTCCCATTCCTTTTTCTTCTCTGTTCACATTCATTATTTTCCACACCCTTTTGTTGCACAATTTCAGCAGTTCTTCTCCCTCTTTATTTATCACTTTGTTCTTTGTTTGTGTTTTCCCGTCTTTTTCCTTTCTTGTATTCTCTTCTCTTTCCTTATTCCGATCCCTCTTCCCTCTCTTCTATTATTTCTTCTGTTCTTTCTTGTCTTTTTCATTCTGTTTCTATAAACCGTCGCTTAACCATTTGCTTTTTATTTCCGTCAAAGGGAGGTACCCTTTGCTTTTCTTTTATTCTTTTGTCTTTATGCATGTTGCACCACCCACTCAAACTCCTTCGGCACCTTTTTTTTTCAAAACTCCCATTCTTTTTCTTCTATCCATGTCTCCTGTAATCCCACTATAACCTGTTCCCTGAAGTACTCCCAAACAATCTGTTCTTTATTTCCGCTACGTTCCAAAACAATACTCTCAGTTCACTCATCTCTCCCTGTGCTTCTTGCTTACTTTCCTTTATTTCTATTTCTTTTTCTTTTCCATTACACATTATTCTTTTTCTTTGCCATTTTGCAAGATTTTTTCCTTTTTTGCCTTCCTTCGCCCTTTAGTTTTTTGGTCGTTACTTACATCTTTTCTATCCCTTTTCTCTGCTCAGGCCCCTGTCTCTGTCGTTCCACATGTATCTTTCTCCGTTTATCTGCATTTTCATGTATCCTACCCGTACTCTTTTCTTTTCCGCTCTTTTTAACACCGTTATGTTTATTATTTCTTTTTGTACTCTCTTATCTTCCCATATCAAATTGTGATTTATATAAATTCTTGCATTTCTTAATTTCTTCTTCTCCGTCATCATCTTCTGCTTTTCCTCCCATCCTCTTATTTCCTCTAGCACCATCTCAATTTGTTCTCTCTATTTATTACTGTCACTTTGTTCACTTCTACTTTAACATTTAATTTTTCTTCTAGCATCAATACTAAATCCTTTTGTATTTCTTTACTTTTCCACCCCTGTATAATAATATGTTCTTCTTTTTCTATCTCTCTTTATCTTCCGCTTCTTTCTTTTTTTTCTATTCTTTCCACCAGTTCCTTTTTTTTTCTTTCACATCTTTTCTGTTCTTTTCTATTTCTTTTTTATTTATTTGATTTCTTGCCTTATTCTTTACATGTTTTCTTCCATCTACTTTATCATATCTCGCATTAGTTTCTTAAGTTCATCCCTTTCTGTTCTTTTCCCTTTCCTTTTTCTGTTATTGAGCTGTTTCTTTTGTTATTTTTTCAATATCTGGTGATCTTATTGTTTTCTTTCCTTTTCTAAATATTTGTTTTCTTTCCTTTTCCTCTTTTTCTCTTTCTCTTTTATTCATTCCTTCATCCTTTTGTATTCTTCAGTACCTTCTTTTATTACTTTTCGTGTTTAAGACGTCCCACTTGTAGTGATTTCCCTTTAATTTTGACTTAAATGCAATAATTTCTGTTAATGTAGGAGGTTATCTTTTATTGTTAACCTTTTTGATTATACTGTTTTTCCCCTTAATCTCACTTGTACGTCACAATTTTATACTTATTCATCACGGTTTTATACTTTTTACTTAAATTTTTTATTCTTTCTTGTCCTTACATCCTTTCTCCGTTACTTACTCTTTTCTCTCTCTTTTTGTCTTCTTACTACTACTACTAACTCCCATTCCTTTGGTAACTTCTTCAACTTTTACATTTTTATTTAACTTTTACGTTTCCTTAAATGTAAAATACGACCTTCTACGTCCAAAGGTACCGCCTGAATCAACTTTTGTTTTGTTTATAGAACACAGACTTTGTAATAGAAAAAAACTTAATTAGGTACTTTTAGAAAAAAAATGTGTTTAGTGTATACTACATCTTGTTGTTATGGAAAAGTTCAATTACTTTGAATGATGAAAAATTTTAATTATTATTTGGAGAAAGTTGTTATTTGTCTATAGGAAAATTCCTGAATTACGTTTTGTTGTTATTTGTTTATAAAAAAAACTCCCTAATTACTTCCTGTTGTTTGTTTACAAAAACTTTCATGATTCTATGAACGTTTTGGAGATATTATTACTACTTACATATCAGAAACATTACGTATTCAAAAATAATACTAACTAGAAACATTTAGCCATCGGTATTTTCATCGACATTACCTACTTCATCTGAAAATCTAATCTTCTTACATCTTCACCAATTTGCAAAACATTGCTCACTATGCTTTGCTACACTCCGTATCAACTTTTATAGGATTCAAATTGTAAATCTAGACACACGTGCTAACGACTTATTTATTTCAACTTGATAATCTTCTTAACACTGCTGTCTTCGCGTTACGGCAATAACTCAGTTACGATTTGTTTCGTCGGTATATATACACATAAGGAAATCCTTCTCGAGTGTTCTCTATTTTTCGGTATATCTTCTAGAAGATGGATAACAGTTTCTAGAAGGCTCTTGCATTTGCAAATAACTTCTCGAACGTTTCATTAGTTTATCTGTTTGAATCAATCAGAATCTCTCTGTACATAAAAGACAATGATGAAACACAACTTTGTCTTTGGATGATTTTTAAAGTTAGATGAACTACACGACACTGTTGCCACATGATTTGTATGCATTATAGGCAAAGATAAGATATACTGTTACTGTAATCGTAAATCATTGTTATCAAACCCTAAAGTCTTTTCTGCAGTTGTAAATGTTTTTTTGGAAATTAATTTACAAACGCATTGATTACAAAATACTAAATACAACGTCGCCTAAAAGTTAATTATTTTACGTTTGATAGATGATTGCTCGTTTTTTGAAAATAATCGCAAACTTATTTGAAATGGTCGTTCTGATCACTTGATATAATTGAAAATTTCTCAAAATCGCGTTAGTTTTTTAGTACTGTTTTGTAATCGGTTTTCTACAATTTGCAATACCTGTAAGTAAATTTAGGAAAAAGAAAAATTAAGGTAATGATTTATATTGAAACAAACTCATTCTTTTACTAATTCTTTTACTGCTAGTACACAGAGTGTTCTTTCTCGTTTACGAGCTATGTAAATGGGATAAACGTCTTCAATGCTTCAAAGACTCTAAGTATTTGTAGCCAAAATTATGCTTATCAAAGTTAATTGTATACTGGTATAGTTTTTATCCTACAATCTACGTGTGTAAATTAAAATATTATAAGTAAGGAACGGAAGTTGTAGTAATAGCTTTCAAAACCTGCGTCATAAATTTTAAAAAAATTATTAAAAACTAGAAAAATTACAGTATAAAAAAGAATAGAAATGAAAAAAGTTGGTATATGTGTTTTGTACTCGTATAGATAAAAAATATGTAATTCAACAAAAAAAAAGTAATAAAAACATCATACACATTTTAAAATACAAATAGGTAAATAATTGTTAACTACAATTATTCTGATGTAATTTATCACTATATGTGTTTATAAGTTTCCTTCCGTAAAGTTAAATCTTTGATTACTTTTTACATGTTCATGTAATAAAAAATGATAAAAATGCAAATACCAACTATTTACGTTCTTATTATGACTATTCTAATGTGTTTACATATACGGATCACTTAACAAAATTGCAAAGATAAAACAGATTGTCCAGGATAATAAAGGAAAGATGCATCGCTACATGTTAAAAATAGTTACAACGTGTTACTACCATCTACATCTACAATTTTCAATAGATTTGTTTATGTAACTTGATACCCATTGTACAGATTTCTAAAAAAACTGATACTAACGGCATCTCATAGTTACAATTACTTATATTCCTATTTTTATAAATAAAAGAACGATTTTAATTTAAAATACAATTTATTTACACAAAATCATATTCTTACACATAAAAAACAAAAAAAACATTTTGCATCAGAAAATATAGAATAATTATTCAATGAGTTCATCATATAGCTTAAGCAGCTCGTTATACACGATAAATTAATTTTAGACAATTGTTTCTAATTAAATTTACAGATCATTGTAAATTTAAAAGAATTTGAATTTAAAACCTTGCACCCATGCAACGTTTTTTTTTAAATTTTGGATTAATCTTAAACTTAAACTTTCTTCTTGTTTACAATAAACAGTTATGTGTATAAAATCAAATATTTAGTCTTACCAGTTCGAATTGCATTCCGACATAAGTTTCTATAAGAAGCATCGTATGCAATTGAAGGGAAATAAGCAGCACATGCTTTTTTTAAAAACTTTAATTTTTTTTATTAAAATTTTGTTGCACTATGTTAACCACAAATCACTACGCTCTTATTAAAATGCAATTTGAACAATGAGAAGGGCATTATTTTGCAATGGAATTCTATTGTTAATCGTAGGTGGCACAACAACCGACGGTATTTACACGAAATTTGTATGAAGCGAATATTCCCTGGTCGCACGTTTACAGTAACAAAGTTGATACACAACTTTGTATAGAAATTCTAATTAAATTTTTTTTTAAATCTACTTTAATTTAATATATTATGTGATTCTTATTCCGGAATTTTACACTTTAACAAAAACAATCTACGTGATTTTCAAGATTCACATAAATTTGATATCAAGTTATAGTTTGGTTGTAATGCATATGCTTTGATGACACTTGGCAACGCTGTGTACTAAAATATAGAAAATATCTTTCCGAATTAGTAAATTTACAAGTAAAAGTGTTCTGTAAGAAGCCCACTAGTTTGGTGGCGAGCAATTAACTTAAAAGTGAACACAAATTACAATAAGGTTGCTTCTTTTTGCGTTATATGCTCTTTGATTTTAGTAAATCATAAACAAAATGAGTTGTACTGTACAATTGTATTACTAAAAATTTACTTTTTTGCACGTTGTTTATTAGAAAAGTACAATGTGGCACGTTATGTTATCATCACAATATCATCATAAATCTATAATATTTTGTACAAAGGAAACACTACAATATGATGGATAGATAATTATATCTTTAATATATAAATAAGTTAACTAGCTTCTTGTTTCTCTCTAGAGCATCATCCAGTAACGACAACACTAAACATTTTTTGTACTCAAATGTTTGGTAATTGGCGATTAATAGTCGAAAATTTTTATTGTGTGAGAAAACCAGAGCGTTAATACCGTTAGTCGTCCTCATTATCAACTTTATTGGTTAAACAACTATTAACCGATAAAAGTGATTTTTTTTGACACTATTAAAATAATAAAGTCAACTTTAACCATTTATACCATTTTTTTAACAATGTTTTATTTATATTATTAAATTTTGAATAAGAAAAAAATTAGTAAAGCTTAATTTGAAATATTAATCAAGTATAGGTTTTACATTGATATTATTTGTTTCCAAAAACATAATTTACTTTTTATACTAACAAAGTTGACCGCGCAACTAGATAGCATGTGAACATACTATATAGTAAGCTTATTATTAAATGTTTTAACGCTGTACTTCTCTTTAGTTTAGATTTCCATGTTATCTCCACTCAATATTGATTTAAAAATTCATATTTAATAAATTACTAATGTTTGTTTATGTTGCAAATTAACAATGTTAAATTTTTTATATGGCCAGTAGTTAGCATTCCCAGTTATGTCATTTACTAAACTGTAAAAGGTTTATCAATTAAAGATTTAATTGTAAACGTAGACTAAGCGCATATAAGAAATAATTATTATTTATTACAGTTTTACTAACACAATCCTGAATGAAACAAAATATAGTTATCTATTTAAACCTAATTTGTTTGAACAAATTGATTTATTTATAGAGGTATATATTTTAAACATAACTAAAGAAATTAGTGATATAAGATATTTGCTATTTTGATAAACCATTTATTGTAATTGTGAGACAGTTTTAATTACGTGTATGTTGGTTTGTTCTGAATGGCATATAATTTATCTATTGTTAATACTGGTTCCAGTAAAAATACGAATTTTTGTACGTTTTAATAAAAATGTTTGCATTATTTACCATAGAGAACTAACATTTAAAGTGTGCTTCAAATGTTAATGACTTTACTGAAACGGGCGTTGTCCTATTACTCAGAATGTTTTATCACGAACGTATTTGTATATGAATGTATATAATCTGAGATATAATCACAAAAATATGTTAAAGTATATGTCTGTTGAATTACTTAAAATATTAAAAGAGATTACTTTCTACATTTATTTGTTCGCACTTTTTTTATATTTAAGATAAAATTTGTTTTTCTAAACGATTATTTTATTGTGAATGTTTAACTGTCTTATGTAATATTAATAAAACGCAAAACTCAGATTTTATTTAAACATTTTACTCAAAAATGATTCAAGTTAACGTTTTACTTGAATTTAAAAAATAGGTTGTTTTTTGTTTTTATAAAATATTTAGAGATATTTGATAGCAAAGCAATGTTTGCTAAAGCCAAATTTTACAAATTTTTAAGTTGTTTAGCTTTATTATAATTAAATAAATAAAATGTAGTACCTACCTATAGTGTCTGTGTGCGTAGTTGATTTATAGAATTACATTATAATAATAATAATATCAGAGCAAGTTTTTCTCTAAATAAAATTGTACGAGTTGTCTATAACACGCAAAACTCGATACAAGAGGTCTATGAAAGTACATGTTTATCACTTGGAGATGACAAACGTGTTCAAACGAGCGTTTTGAACTACAAATTTTTGTTTTGTTCACTTTAAAATAATTTATTAAAAATATTTGAAAAAATATTAACTAAATTTGATTAGACATTGACAATAAAAAATCTAATAACAAATAAAAGCATTTTATAGAACAAAACAAAATTAGTTTTAAAAGAAATTGATAATCAAAACTTCAAAAATACAATTTTATTACTGCTATACACATAATTATTGTTAATTAATATTTAAATAAAATCTAACATTTTGTGAATTCGTGCATTATCCTATAACGATAAGAAAAACATAATTTTGAATCATTGTTCCATTATGAATTGTGTATTAAATACCCGTTGAAAAACGGTATACTTTTAGAAGGCCATTATGATAATTTTAGGACTAATTAATTTAGTTATTTTAGAATTTTTTTATTAATAATTAGTTTTTACGTTGCCTAAAAATATAACGTTATGCCAAAACCCCGGTGGTTTTCCAACATAGCATATAGTCAGCGATTTCTAACATCCGTCTACAATTCATTAGTTAGAGTTCGTTTTTGTACAGCTTTGATACTAATTTAAAATAGTCGATTTGATGCTGTGAATTAGTAATCCAAAAATATGGTTTCCAAAATAACATTTTGTATAGTAACATTGAATAATAAATGTAAGAAGAAATGCAACTTAAGGGGCGATATCGTATCGACTGCTTGGATCGAGATATAGAGGTCGCCACGTTCGTATTGGATCGAGATTTTTCAGTTCTTGCGTGTCTGTTGACTTGTGAACTTCGGAATTGAATTGAAAGTTTTTCTTGGGTTAACATTGCGATACGATTTTTGAAATTCTGGTAGTAGTAATGTTTGTTTGAACTTTTGTTTAGTTTAAGTGTAAATATATTATTGATTTATTTTTAAAATGGGAAAAGTTACAGATCACGGTTGTGTTTATATTAATTGTGAAAATAATAATACCGAAAACAAAGGTACTAGTTTTCTTAAGTTTTTTATTAGTGATAAAGTGCGTGCTAGAGAATGTTAGGAAAACTGTGGAAATATAAACATTGCCACAATGGACTTGAAAGATTTAAAACAAAAGAAGATTTGTGAGAAGCATCTTCGTAGATAATGTATAACAACAAAAGGAAATTTTAAACACACTGCAGTTCTTGTTCTACACCTTCAATCAGGTAAATATTTTTAAATTTTTTTTCTACCAAACGTTTAAAAATGGTTTAAATTAGTATCGGAGAATCTCCTTGTCCGGATTCTTCTTCTTCTTGTTGCACTTAATTGTACAATAACTTAAAATAATTACTGTAAATCAGTAGCTGAGATCGCTATTATTTTCTACGATCAATGATCGCAATCATGGTATTTAGAATTAATTAGTAATCGACTGTTGCTAAAAAGTCGCTCGTGTAAAGTTAGTCATAAATCTAGCCATAAACATTCGATTTTCGTTTTCCGGGATACAATAACGTTTGGAGTATTGAAAATCAACATATCTAAGTATTTTTTAATATTGTTTCTAAACAAGAGGTTAATTAAATTTTGTTCATATTTAGATTTAAAAAAAATACATATTTACAAAAATTCACAGAAAATAGATACTACTGTGATGTTTTTTTTTCGACATGACGTGCTATTTGAATTCTGATGCAAACTTACGAACAAATAGTTTAAAGCATTAAATAAACAACATATTAAAAAATAAGTGTCGTTCTTTCGTAAATTAAATGTTTCTATTTAAAATTGACCCTGAAAAGATTGTTGAGTAATTAGTCATAACTCGTGTTGATATTTGTCTCAAACATAAGATTTATGTATTAAAAATAAATTTGCAATTCTTTTCAAATACGTATTGTCATTTGTAGTTAATGCTTATTGTTTTTAACTTCCTGTGTTTTTATGATTTACCTTGGTGTTTATATAAAGCTATGTTTTTCCCTAAATGCTGAATGTGTGACACAAATTTTGCAAACGTTCTTTCCTAGAAGAGTTTTCTAATTATCTTTGAAAAGAATGCATTGTTAAATTTCTGTAAACAAAAAAAATATAATTCAATGTTTAATTCATGTTACTTTTTATTAAAAATCTGTATGTGGTTTAAAATTCTTACGAGGAAAAGAGCAAAGGGGTTATTTACCTACAAATTTTTACGATTTTCCGTGAACTACCTGCATACTTAAAGTTTATTATACATTTATTAAAGTAAATATTATAGTGTTATATTAGTCTTATTTGTTTATGCGACAATTAAAAGTATTAATTTCTTTTCCACAACCGCAATTGTTATTTTATAAGCGATCAATGATTGCGATCGTTATTGTACAGACGCTCGATATCGCGATCATTATTTTGCATAATGATCGATTCATCGTAATTGCATAATCGCTCTGGCCATTGCTTTAAAATGTTTTTTGTTGATGTTGGCATGTCGAATAAAAATATCGTTTTTGTAAATGTTAGGCTGCATTTCTGTAATAAAATTCTTTATGTTTATTTTAGCATGCTGAAAGCACTTCAATACAAATCCAACAATACATAAAATATTTTTACAATTGTTTAAAAAATCGCAAAAATTTTGAAAATACTAATTACTAATTGCATTTTCAAAACTTTATTTTTAAAATACTAACAACTTAATTTTTTTTTTACTTTTGGGCTTATTTAGTATAATTTTTACAGAAGCTGTAATTGTTGATATGAACATCAACCTAAGATACTCAAATGTAGTAGTTTCTCAAACATATGGAAGAAAACGTCGATTGTTATTTATTGATGACGATCGTGAAGACGAATAAATTTATTCTTTCTACAGCTCCAGTTCACTAAACGAAGGTATAAGTAGACAAGCAATAATACTTAATTTTTTTAATATATGTTTTATAGTTGAAGATACGTCCTATAATATTTTGAAGATATCGGAACGACCACAGTGTGTTCTCAAATTCGTCAAGCCGTTAAGTTTTGACTAAACTACGCAACATAGTGATACAAATGGATTCTCCGTCAAAAATCCTTTTAAAGGATTAATTGGTCAATTATTCTTTCAGAAATTTAACATTAATTTTAATTTAAAATGATTTAAATTACCAGTCCACTAATAACAAATCTGTTTACATATGTTTCGAGCTTTAAAATAATGATGCTCATCTTCAGAAAATCTACAAAAAATGTTTACAACTTTTTTAAATACAAAAAATGTCATCTACATATCTTTTCCAAAATATTATTTTTTGTAAGAAAATTTGGTGTTCAGAAATATATTTACTTTCTAAATTGTTTAAGAAGATTTCAGTAAAAATAAGTGATAAATTTGATAATCAATTTTTTAAACAAAATCTAGGTCTTTCAATGGGTTCTTCTTTATCACTTTTCCCAATTTTTTTAAGAAATTAAGTAAAGGTAACGATTTCAAGATTTCTTTTTCTAATGAAATATTTATTTAATTTTTAAGCTACTTAAAGGTAGTAAAAATAAAGCTATTTAAGCTGTATAGTTGTTTCTGAAAGGTGGTTTACAGTTCCTTTAGAGCTTCTTTAAAACTTTGCTAGTACCACAAAGAGCTGTATAAGCCCGATTTTAATGCATTAAAGGAGCTACCTAACAGCAACATAACTGAGGAATTTTTAGCTACTTAAACGCTTCATGGAGGTTTTAGTTTTTTCACAAACCACTTAAAAGTGTTCTAAAGAGTAACTTTAAAAGCTAAAGTAGTTATAAAAAAGCCGGTTTTAGCTGCAATTTGCTCACTGGGAAATTCTTCAATTACTACAGTTCATTTATATTAAAATATCAAATAATTTTTTGTTAAACTAGCAAACCAATTTCAATTACGATTTTAAACTTAAATTTTTTTATATTTGTTTCTAAATTACACCATCTTCCTTTTTTAAAATAATTAACATTTAACATTTTGTAAAACTTACATTTTTTTAATTATCTAGTTACAAATTTTTAGATTTGAGATTGTTCGAAAAAATGTAAGTTAAAAAACTTTTTGTAATCTTAACTTTTTATAAGTTTTATAATTTATTATTGGTGGACTGGTAATTTGAATAATTTTAAAAATTGACGAATAATAAGAATAAATCCCCATAACAATTTTCTTTTAATTTTATTTGCATTGTTTTAGTTATTTCTATGTTTTCGATTTCTATTTTACAAAAATAAATAAATATTTGAATATACATATTTTTTTGTTTTCTTAAATATAAAGCATGATATTGTTCAAGTTTATTTGACATTGACTTGTGTCGTAACAATACAAGCTATTGTTTATGATATTAACCTGTTTTGAACAGGTAAACGGTAAAGTAAACACAAATATAACAAAAGGTTCTAACTGGTACTTCATAAGAAATAAGTAAGTTCGCAAAATAGAAACCACAATTTTGCAGATGGCAGCAGGTCTTAGTCTATTAGTTTATGAAAAGAGGGGGTACAGACGGGTAAAAAAACGAGAAATAAGAGAGATAAAACTACAGTACGATTTTTAACACACTAGTTGCGCCTCTTCTTAAATTATTACTCAATGATAGTAAGAAATGGATGCTGTTCCATAGAAGCGATGTCTTGTTGAACTTTCTTTCTACCACTTTCTTCATTTTTATTTACAGTTAACTCATTTTGCTACTTTAAGTTTAAACGATTTACGGGCGATTTTTAAGTTTGTAATTGACGTGTAGTTTTGTAACACTTAACCCACGTTCCAAAAGTTATATTGTAACATAACTTATACCAATGGTCATATGAGACGTTGTTAGCACATATGGTTGAACAGAAAGACTAATCATGTATAAGTTATCTAAATAGATTATAAATATGTTTTCTTTCTCTTTGCGCTTAATACACTCGACATTTGAAATAAATTGATAGCATAGTATGCATATATGTACAGGGTTCGCCATTACTTCAGCCTTGGTTTCTAGTGCCTTTGTATAAATGTCAGCATAGAATTTTTAGTACTGTACTCTTTTGTATTGAAAAATTGTGTTTTAAAAATATTTTTGCTTATACTGGGTGTTTAGTTTTTGCTGGGAAGCAGAATATTACACATTTTTAACTAGCAACCCATTACTTGTTTTATGCTGTTTGATCAAAACTTAATTTAGATGAAACATATTTTAGTGCATTTTTTTCAAAAATGCAGCATCAGATAGAAAACTAGCGTTTTTTGAAATTTTGGAATTTGTTTTTGTAAATTCGTAGATGGAAGTAGTATAGCGATCGCAATTTTTTTTCAAAAAAATTTTTTTTGAAGAATTTTACGTTACAAGGTCTCGTGAATCAGAAAAACGTATTTTTGACAAAAAAAATTGGGTATCTGTGTGTGTGTGTGTGTGTGTGTGTGTGTGTCTGTGTGTAACGTTGTACCCACGATAACTCTCGAATCAAAATTTCTAGTAACTTGAAATTTGGTATGGAGCTGGTTTTTCATATTCTGTCGGTTCTATAAAAAGATGGGCCTTATAAAGAAACCGGAAGTGGATGTATCCGCTATTTTTAACAGTTTTTCTTATATAATTTTGTACGAATGTAAATTATTTGAATTATTTTTATAGTTTCTTATCGAGACAATACTTCCTAATAATGTATTTAAATAATTTTTTTTCTATCATTAACAGTTTATTAGATATTTAATTTACGATTTAAAGTGAATTTCATTATATAATCTAGGTTCGAATCCTGCCTGCGATGATTTAAAAAAAAATATTTTTTTTGCATAAGTTTACGTTTCAAAGTCTCCTAAGTTAGAAAAAAAAATTTGACAAAAAAATTTTGGGTGTCTGTGTTTAACTTTCGAAGCAAAAGTTTTAGTAACTTGAAATTTGGTATAGAGCTGGATTTTCATATTCTCTCGGCTTTATCAAAAGATAGATCTGATAAAAATACCGGATTATTACCTATTACTACTTTCTACTTCATTAATTATGTTTAAAATAAATTTTTCACTGAGCAAATTAGTGGACATAGTGTTTATTTTAGGCGAATGTGATTATAAAAATTATTGGTTCGATTTGAACCAACAAGATCGGTAAACTACAAGGCATTTGTTCAAAGAAAAACTGTCAGAACAGAAGAAGCAGAATGTATAGTAATGCAAACTTTAGTTGAAAATCCAAATGCTAGCACTAAACAAATTAGCAAAAAACTTAGAACAATTAGTACTACTTCAATGAGAAGAGTACTAAAAAGCCATAAATATCAGCCTTATCACATTGAACTGCATCAAAAGTTGACTATAGAGCATTTTAACTTTAGAAGAACTTTCTGTGTGTGGATGTTAAATAAACCTAATTAGGTACCAGGCTTTATATTCACTGTTTTATTTACCGCCTAAGCTACCACTCATAGTAATAGCCAAATAAATCGTCGTAGTTTTCATTACTAATGTAAATCGTTATATTTTAAAAGTTTTGGATTATCATAGATGGACGGTCAGTGTGTCAGGAGGAATTATGGATGATTCTTTGTCTTTGATGGTCATTTAAATGCCGACAGGTATTTAGAGGTTTTGATTAATTCTTTGCCACAGTAACTAGAACATGTTCCGGAAAATAAAATAAAGACCATGTTGTATCAGCATGATATTACACTTGTCATTTTGCTACAAATGTGCGTAATTATTTAAACGAACAATATCGTGATTGATGGATCGGCCGAGGAGGTCATTTTTTAACGTCACACACGAGATGTACAACAAAATGGGTAAAATTTTGAAGATTTGGTATAATATTTTTTTATTTTTGTTGGTTTTTTAAGGGTCTCTCTTTTTATGTTTCTTGTTTAATAGAGGCAAAGTCCACCAGAATAAACCTGTCCGATTAAAATAACGATTTTTGTAATTTAATTGAAAATTTATAAATATTTCTATAGCTGTAGACGTAGAATTGAAAAATTTGCGGTTTCATACAAAATATTAGCAAATTAAAAAAATCTTTTTGACTATTTAAGTAGTTCTGACGTTCATCTACGAATTTACAAAAATAAATTCCAAAATTTCAAAAAACACCAGTTTTGTGATCATTTCTTCGGATGGGTTGGTATTTAAAAAAGTGTAACTTTATACTGCCTGCCACCCTGTAAAAACAAAAATATTTTTAAAACATGCAGCTTTTTAGAAAAAAATTATGGAAAGGTAGTAGAAACCGAGGCCAGAGTAATTATAACCCAAAAAGTTTTTAATCCAAATTGAAGTATTTTTATAAAAAGAAAAAAAAATCTTATTCTATTACCTGTTTATGCACCAAGAGCGTTATTACGAGAGAGTAATGTGATACAGCTCAAAGACCGCTGGCTCAAAAAATGTATGTTGTTTGATAAGCATAATAATCTACTACCACTGCCTGTAGTACACACAATATTATATTTTGTACTTAGTAAACTTGCCATCATAGTTGGGTACATTTGCTCAAGTGTAAAAGTAGTAGTTTGTAAATTAATGTAATTATTATTATTCAAGATAATTAAAGGCCCAAGGAAACACGTTTAGTCTACGAAACATCGCCGTAACAAATAATATCCGAAGCAAATACTTTATTGCTTACCAACACTTTTTCCTATCGGGATTAAAACAAATTTACTAATTAGAAACACAAGAAACAAAATAATAAATTAATATAAAATTTATTTTTTACTTTATATAATATAAAAACTAAAAATAAGCAATTATTTTACTAAATCTATAAATACATCTATTATTCTATAAAATATTTACAAAAAGAAATAGAAAACTTGTCATCATCTAAATATAAACAAAATATAAAATAAAATATTACTATTTTTGACAGCAAAATGAAAATTTATAACGCCCTCTCGTAACGCTCCTATCCTAGACATTATGAGTAAGTTATAACAAAGTAAACAATAAAAATATAAGATATTTCACAAAAAAACACTCATTAACTGTTTCATTGCAAAAGTTAAATTGTATTTTGTTTGTAGCAGTATGGATCATTCGTTTTTTTTTAGTTTTTTATTTTTTTAGTAACCCTCTATTGTATGAAATTATCTAAAATTTTTAAACGTTGGGAAAAATTATATTATATTATTTTAAGAATGAAAATATAGTTATATTTTACATTTTTATCATTTAACTCTAGATTTGCCTTTGCATTTTTTTGCGCCGTTCCCTAGCTTCGTTCT
The DNA here is from genome assembly GCA_035610365.1 of Aquatica leii. NCBI lineage: Eukaryota > Metazoa > Arthropoda > Insecta > Coleoptera > Lampyridae > Aquatica > Aquatica leii. The sequence goes on from CM069432.1 coordinate 58,963,933, forward strand.
ATTCAGACCAGTGGGAAAATTGGTCAGTTTAGACACTTACATTGGGTCGAGTTTCTACGCATCTTCTTTTTGGTGGTTCTAGAATATCACTGCAAGGTCTTCTTGTCTTAGTAGGTTTGACAACTCAACGATTGCGACTGTTCTTCCAGGTTTGTCTTGAAGATAAGTAGAGGTAATATTTTATTTTTGTGGCTTAGCTGACATTTGATTCTTTTCTCTAGAAACCATGCATTTACGGGTACAACATCTAACATATGATAAAAAATCCGATGATACCATTTTTTGCTATTTACTTTTATAAGATACAATCTTAACAGTGAATCTTGTAAGTCAACTCTTCTTATATATCTATTATACTGTATATATATACGATGTCTGGCCAATCAATTTCTTTCCGCTCATTTGATGACTTGGAAAACTTCTTCACTTTTAGAAGAGGGAATGCACCACAATAATCGGAAATAAGGGAGAAAATTTTGTTGTCAAACCATGGAACGCAATGTACATATGTTAACACCATCATATTTTGCTGTTTTTTTTTGTATAGGACTTCTTTTTTCACGTGTTTTCATTTCTATTTCAGTTACGGTTTTGTAGTCATCTAAACGGTTTGTGTTTTTTTTTCTTTACTAAATAAGCAACCAAGAGCATACCAACAAAGTAATTGTCGTAATACAGTTTGTGATGTACATTAGGTAGGATTGGTCTACTCAATCGAATAACCACGTTGCTTGCGATTTCTGAATCTACTTCATTATCTACAACGATGTACCCATCTTTTCCAACAAACAATTCCAAATTGTAGAAAAAGTCCGATACTCCAGATACCACCCACATGTTGTATCCCTGGTTGTTTGTTTTTTTGGGATTATAAGTCACTAGTCTTAATCGCCCTTTGATTGAGATAATTTGCTCAGCACATGACAAATTTTGTTTAAATGAAACATCTAAGCATGCATCGCTAACTTTATTAATAACTGGTAAAATTTTGTCAATATCTCTAGTATTCTCTGTACTGTTGTTGCTGAAGTAAAAAAAAAACGATTGTGGTGCTCAGCACCTTTTAGTTGTGCGTTGCTTTATTTGCGACATCTACAGCAATATTCCCATAAACCGTTCTACTTCTTCAATGCCAAGGCATATTGGTCGATTGGGATTTGTATGAATATTTTATATACATGTTTAATAGTTTTTTTAAAAAAATTTTTAGAAAAAAAAGTACTTGAGTAATTTATATGGATTATTCAATTGTAAGTTGGCTAATAATTTTATACCGCGGAATGCAATTTCTTCCACATTTTAGGTAGTAACTGTTCTTTTCCACTTGATGTTTTTTCTTTTAATTTTGAAATGTTGAGACAAAAGAATTTCATTTTCAGCATAATATTCATTGTTATCGTAGTTTACTGTAAGCGTTTGTTGTTTTGAAGTGCATGGCTCATTGATTTCGTTATCAGATAGCTTAGAATCTTCACTTCCAAAAGGGATTGTTGGTGTTTATGATGCTCAAACTCTACCTACCGCAATCTATTTACCTACAAATAAGATATTCTATAAAAAAACTTAATTGTGATCTGTAGTAGGTTACGTGCACAATATCCCATGCGAAAGCCTACATAATTGTCGAGTTATTTGATAGAACATACATCCATAAAATTATTTTAAAGTCAGGATAGCAAAATTATATCTTCGTAACCCTAATTATAATTTTTGGGAAACAAAATTATTTTGGAGGCAATAAAATTCTCAGATTCCACAAAAACTTAAACATAACCTGTAAGCGTATCACTAAGCAAAAAATTTAGATTTGAAGCTGTTTGCGACATCTATCGGAAAGCGTCTCTACTAAAACTTTATAGAACATTTCAAAAAAAGAGCACTACTTATAGCACGTATGTAACGCGTATAGGAAATTCTGCATCAAAATTTTAAGATTGTGTTCCCATTTGAGAACATTATTCAATTGAAGGTTAACTATTATTATATTAGTAAAAAAATACTACTTTATACAAATTAGGTTTAATGATATTACCTGTTAATTGTAGCATCATTTATTATATAAATTTATTATTATGATATTAGGTATATACTTTATACAAAAACAAAAAAAAATCTCAAATGGTAATTATTGTATAGACAACGAATAATACTTCTTTGTTCAATATAATAACTTCTTGTTTTATAATGTTTGTAATAGATTTCTAGAATTTATCTATAAATAATGTATTGCAATACTTTGAAAGTAAAATTTGATTACTGAAATGCTATTGTTTTACTGTAAGGTGTTTAACAATTTCAACAGTCGCATCTAACTCTAACTAAAAATTATAATATTATTACATTATAAAACGCAGTAATTTGAATTCGGTTGAAAAATGAAAAAAACCACTAGCAAAAACAATAGACACTTCGTCAGTTTAAAAATATAATCCAACACGCCAAATGATTACGAACTTAGAGGTGATGTACTCAAACAGTGTAAATTAGCTTCAGGATATCCTCCTGTCCCATTTCTTTGTATGAGTGTACAAGAAGGTATAATATTTCTAATGAATTTGTATATCATTGTTATATGAAAACTAAAACATGATACAATCTTATTCATTTTTAAACACAACTTGTATTAATTAATGAGACTGAATTTCTAGACTGTTACAGTTAATATTTATCAGCCGTTATTGACAATTTAGTTTTTTTTTTTTTAATAGCTGACACAATTTTATATAATAATCTATAATGAAATGAAAACCAAATTAAAACGAACTTGTTATTTTTAATATAAAACATAAATAATTTTATCTAATATAATAAAAATTAATTAATGCTTAGTTATGCGATAAAATAATAATGTTTTATTCTAGAGATTTCTCCGAACGTTTATTTATTTATTCGTACTTCTTTATCTTTGACGTACTCTATGACATAAATCACATTTATAACCTATTGATATAGATTACCAAATCAGTAGCAACCACAGATCGAAGCAACTCACTGTGGACAATAAAAAAATCAGTAAGTTGGGTAGTTAATTTTATTTTATACTACATTGTAAATAACATGTTGATACTGGATGGTTTATATTTTGTGTGTTTAAATAATTTATTATTTAGCCACAGATAAGTCTTTAAACCAAGCCAATGGCGAACGTATAAAAAAACTAATTATATTAGTAACGTATGCTTCCGTATCTAATTGTCATATTGTTTCAGAACTGCGAAGAAAATGGCTATGTCCAGACCCAAATGCTTGAATAAACATTCCCTGCTGACAGTGCTTACTATTCTCGGAGTTGTTGGAGGAACAGTGACTGGATTACTTCTAAATAACTTTAGCACAAGAGAATGGACGAAAAGAGAAGTTATGTATATGAAATACCCAGGAGATTTATTTCTTCGTATTTTGAAATCGCTAATAATTCCATTGCTGACATCTTCTATTATTTCTGCAATAGGATCACTTGATTTAAGTTTATCTAAAAAAATTGCGTTTAGGTCTATAGTGTATTACAGTACAACCACCATATGTGCAGTAGTGCTTGGAATAATTCTAGTGACTACAATTAAACCAGGTGTAGGTGTCGGTGACGTAAAAAATGTGAAACAAGTTAAGGATAATAGAGTAAGCCTTACGACAGATACTATTATGGATTTAGTTAGGCAAGTAATAATCTAATTTTGAACTACAAAAAACAACATAGTATTTTCAGAAATATGTTTCCACCGAACTTGGTTGAAGCCACAATAGGACAGGTAAGTTCAATAAAAACTAAAAATAAGACATCAGTAAATCGTAAAAATATTTTTTTGATTAGGGAAGTGGTTAATATTACAATATAAACATGGTACTGTAAAAAAATAAAAATTAATTAAATGATAAGCGTGTTTATTTATATTCAAGAAACCACAAATTTTTCTTGTTGCGATAACTTATAACTAATTTTATATCTTTTTTTCAGTTTTTATTTTTTGTTTCAGTCGCACGTTAGGATAAAAGTACCAGAACATTTTAAAGACAATCCTAGATTTAGCAATAAAACTTTCAACCTTAAAGATGGTAAGTTCTTACATATGTTTTATTTTAACTAAAATATGAAGCTTATTGTTATTACTGAAATTATCTAATTTTTTTTCATAATCTATTTAATATGGATGGTAGGTTTCAAATATTTGTTGTTTTTATAGCAACTAAAAACTTTCAAAATACTACCTACTAAAAACGTACATAAAAAATAAGTTTGTGATCTATTTTATAATTATACAATAATTATTGAATTGTTATTATTCTTATTATTTAATTACCTTAATTTAGCAGTACTGTTTCGAACTTAAACAGTCAATAAAATAAGAAGATAAATAACGAACGAGTTTGTTCGTTAAAAGTAAATATATAATGTAAGCTAGTTTATTTACAAACAAATACGTACCGGATTAGCACTATACGTAACTAATTAAATCTAGCGCTATATAAGAAAGACACTTACATTAATTTATATATCCCTTATTACTATGACTCAAATAATAATGTCCACGAATAACTGCTGTTTATACACCGGTATATTTTTACATTAAAAGCACGTAGGCTGGAACGCCGTTCTATTTATTCTTTAACACGCGCGTTAACCACTTATTAATATTAAACCGACAAAATCTTCTTCTCGATTCAATTCGAAAAATTGACCTATGTTTCCTTTGAATATCTTTTATATATTTCTGTTATCGGTGTCGAAAACTTTCTACATCTTTCGGTAAACGTTCTTGAAGTTAACAATAACTTCGAGAACGTTTCACTGCCCCCTTCTTAGGCAAGTTCTGTTCCAGAACAGGAAACTAGATATGACACTAGTAGAAAAGATCGTGGTATAAAGGTAGCAGTTAATTAATTTTTTCTGACCTGATATTCTACTTGGTTGGCAACTGCAGAACAGCACTTGAACGCCTGTTTCTCGGACGACGACCTCCAACATATTTTAAACTGTCCTTCAATTCAGTTGATCTAAGTCACTACCAAGCTTGGGCGCTGCCAAGTTTTTGATATTGTGGAACTCCATTTCTTTCTTGAGATTTCATAATGATCGCCGCAGATTTTCGTATAACAGCTTTGTAGGTGAGTACTTCTTGGTGACCAGATAAAAAACAAAGCGTCGGTCACCGAGTACTTTTAAAACTTTTCTTTCCGCCGGTTGCTGTCTTTTATAATTCATCTAGCTTCCAAACTTCTTTTTAAATACGACTGCATCTCCTTTGGACGTGTTAAGATCTTCGCTCGCGCATTGTGCGATGGCGTAATCTTTTCATGTTTGGAACAGGTCTTGGTGTTTCTCGGTTGTAACTCCAAACTTAGTCTTTTCAAAACCTCCATATATGCTAATCAACTTATCGAAGTCTATTCCTTCAACTTGATTTCTGGTTCTGCTAGTTATTACTCTTGTTCGAACCTAAACTTGGGTAACGTTGTTATCGCTAGCAAACGGGGCTAGACGATTGATGTGGACACTTTTGGCTAGTCTCTGAGTGGTTTTCGAATGCGACATATAAAGTCACTAATACGCTGCACGACTTCATAAGAGCCACTGCAACTTCAGCAACAAACCACGTCTTTTTTAAAGATTATACAACCACACCATCTTGCTACGTTCAAACCCACCATTTTGTATATTGACGTCATATTTAGTCTTTATTCTGTCTCTGCCAATTTGTATGTTTTTACGGACTGTTTCATGTACTTCGTCTAGCCTCTTCGTCAGTTTGCTGATGTAGTTTTCTCCAGCAACTACGGTCTTCCTCCAAACTGGAGGTCGCATAGCAGTCGCATTTCGCGACCGAGCATGGAACAGAATGGTGTTTAGTCTGTGCTTTTGTAAAACGGATGATTGGTATGCCATTAGAAAAAGGTGCATGTACTGATCCCAATCTCTTTTGTATTCGGATTTTACTTTGGCCAACTACTTTCCCAGTGTTCGATTTATTCATTCAACTATGCCATCAGATTGAGGATGGAAAGGTGTCGTTTTAGTTTTTTTTCAATTCCCAACAGTCGGCAGTATTCTTGAAACAGCCCAAACTCAAAGTTTCGGCCTTAGTCGGTGTGTAATTTCAACGGAACTCCAAACCGGCAAAAAAACTACTTTACTAAAACGTCTGCGACTGTAATTGTTTTTTGATTGAGTATTGCGTAAGTCTCCGTCCATTTCGTGAAATAATACATCGCCAAGATGTATTTGTTTCCTAAATCAAATTTTGAGAACGACTGCGATGTCAATAGCTACTCTTTTTAAGGAACTTTTCTTATTATACTGCTTTAACGGTGCTTTGCGCTTTTACTCTGGACTATTTTTTGATGCGCATACTATATAATGACGTTCTCTTTGGAGTTTACCTAGTAGAAACTGTTTCGAACCTTTGATAATGTCGTTTTATGCCAAAGTGTCTTTCTGATGTACCATCGTGCAGATACTTCAATACTTGTGACACCCGGCTCTTTGGCACTACCAACTGCAGTCTGCTTTCTGTGCTCTCAACGCTTTCCAGGGATCTTCTACTGTCAAAGAGTCCCACTGCGCCCAGTACGTTTTCATGTTTCTTTCCAGTTGAGGACTAGTCTTATTCAATAATTGTTTTCTTGTTTGCGACGCAACTGCTCAGGTCCCTACGCGTCATTAACTGTAGTAGGTCTCTGAAGGCATTCCACCTTTTTTTTTAAATTGCAATGAATGGCTGCAGTTTGCCTGACATGGTCTTCTAGACAAAGTATCAGCGTTCCGATGACTGCTTCCGTCTTTTCGTAAAATTTGTATGTTGTCATTGTGCTGTTTTATTTTCTTATTCGTAATTATCTCATTAGAAGTTTATTATTTGTGCTACATTTGCATATATATGTACGTACCTTTAGGTATAATTAAATCGCTGTTAGTAGAGGACACTTTTGAGAAAAACAAATAACTCTTTTTCTGAAACTTAGTTAATTTTGTTATTGGAATGAGTGTTCACACTAAAAGTACATACCCGATCTACCTTTTTCAGTAATATTTCAAACAAATATCTATACGAAGAATAAATAACCTTAAAACGTGAAAACAATGTATCTTTTTTGCAATCAAGGCTACAACCAAGAAAAAAAAACAAATTTGATAGCACTAATTTTTATTATTTTAAAATTTATTACATTAGATACTTAAAGTGATTAGTTTGAAATAGACCATTTGAAAATTTCTTACCAAAATTGAGTAATATTTTCATCGCCTGCCACATATGCAACAGATTTTTTGATATGAATTATCTTTTCTGATTTTATCGATATTTTTAACTGTTCCTGTTGGGTAACAGGTTTTTTGGGTCCATAAAAAGTTTTTGGAATGTTTTAGAGAAAATGTGTGTTCACGCAATCCGTCTATGTAGCCTCTTGCAACTACTACACTCTTGTCATCATTGCGGCAATAAGAAAAATGATGAAAGTTGCTGATATTAAATGACACTTTTTGATCTCTAGGTGTACATTTTCGCGATTTGTACTACCTAGGCCACCAATCTTTAAAGTTTAATAATTTTTTGGCTTCGACAATATGGATAAAAAATTTGTGTGCATTACTAGCGGATGCTAATCTCCACATACCTATGTACGGTATAAACACGGTCGAATTTTTTAACTTATGTTTAATTATACCAACGTCTCTTTCACATGGTATAAACAAATATCCTCTAGTATGCACAACCTTATTAGTGTCTTATTTTGTTTTGTCCAAGCAATTGTCGCTAAGCAGATGCAGATGTTTTACGCTATTAGGTATATATTCTTTAATATATTTAGACAGCATTGAACATACCTCAATGAGACCTTTCTTGGCAGTACCTTTGTGATAAATGAAATAGACAACTTGGTGGGTTTTTCTATTATGGACGCAAAAAACGCTAATTGTCTTGCACAGGAATTTTTGGAAATATTGATACTCTCTTGTTGAATGATGAGATGATTTGACCGGAAAATGAGGAAATGTGTTCGTGAACACGTGTTTTTTCTGCGGTTGCAATAGCATTGGTGCTGGTCTGCTTTCTCCTTCTATCTCTTTAGGTAATACCAGCGTTTATAAATTTTTGGATTCTTTGTAGTCTTTTGTTGGATATAGAGTGTATACTCAAGAATGCCTTCTTACAAATTATTTTTCTTTCACTTTCAACAACAATGTGATACTTAAAACTGTTAGAACGCATACTGTTTTTTCAGAGTTGTGTTCGAGAACGGCAAGTTTTAATACTTTTAGCATGAACAAGTGCTTGCAAATATAAGTCTTGCTCGTTTTTTGTTGCTAAATTATAAAATCTAGTAAATACATTCAACCGCTCTTCTTTAATAATACGGTTAAAGCATTTTAGTCTGCAGGCACATGTAGCTCTAATAGATTTAGCAGGAAGCATTACCCTGATATTTGCACATTCGTTGCCCTGTAGTCATCAATTATGTTGGCATAATGCTCCTTTCTCAAAATAAAAAGTTGAACGTTTTAACAATATTTTTTTTATATTTATCATAGTGAGTAACACCTTTTTTAAGTTTTCTATTAATTGCATTCTCCATGTTGACTTAAAAATAATTCACGACAAAGATAAATAATAAATCAGAATGTTCACTTGAACGGTGCAGCAGCGCCACAAGTTTGACTTCAAAAAGGATATAAGCAGCAACATAAATCTCTTCTGCATTCAACGATATTAAATTTAATTATATTTGTACCTACTACGTATCTGAATCTGCATCGTTTGTGCACCCAATGTTGTATGTTGTCGATTCCGCTAATAAACTAAAAATGGCGGAAAACTTGACTCGTACTCTTTCTGCAATCAGCTATTCAATTAAGTAACTACTTCTTAGTTTTGTTTTTTATAAAATTTTTGAATTATGGAAGATTTAGTTAGAGCAAGGGCAACGTTGAAATCTAAATTTATTAGATTTTATAATTATGTGAAAACGATTCGAACCTTGAGCGACAATGTTTATGAATTAATAACATCTGAGCAAATTTTAAATTTTTTTAATAGATTAAATATTGTGTCTGCATTTTTATCCGACTTTGATGCTCAAATGTTGCAAATTTCTACCAATCCCGAACAAGCTAAAGTCTATCGCAATCAATTTGAAAGTGGTTATCATTGACATTGACAAGCGCTAAAATTATTCTTAAAAGCCCTAATTCTTACAATATTAACCGTAATGGTTCTTGTTCAAATTTACCAGTTAGTGTGCGATTGATTAATTCTATTCAAACAAATCCATTCAACAATAAATTTTACTTAATACAACGGTGACATGCACAATTAAGTTGAATTTTGTAAAATAAGGTAAGGTAAGAAAAGATGAACCATCTTTTCAAAAACTTAAAATTATTGTTCTATTCAAAAGTAAAATAACTTGGATTAAACATCAATAGTCAGTAACAAGAATATCTTTATACAAGGTAAACTTAAAAGTATCATACAATACAAAGAAAAAATGTTAATACAAAAAAAAAACAATTGGCACAACAGCTAAAGCAACATTTATTAAATCTAAAGGTCACATTAAATTATTTGCAACGCAATAGCTTAGTTGTGTTTTGTCTTTGCACACTATTTGTCTCAATGCAGTTTGTTTTAGAGGACGTCTCCAAAGAAACTACTAGCAAAAGTAAAGAAATCAAAAATTTGTCTCAACTGCTTTACAAAAGGACATTTTGTCAATCAATACAAATCAAGGTTTACATGTCGAAAATGCAAATTTCAGCACCACACTATGTTACACTTACAAGATTCATCGGTACCTACAAATACTATCTTGAAGCCAGCGCCAACTAATTTTACTAAAACGGTTATTAAACCTTTTAGAACTATACTATACGAGATTACCGTCAATTTGCCAAATTGTTGAATAAATTGTAATCTTTTCAAAATACCAGAAAACACACGCTTATCTGATTAACATTTCAATAGTCAGGAAATCTGCTCATAAATTTTCTTATATTTTTTAAATTGCTTGATTAGATCAGGTTTGTCTTGCTTCTAACCAGGCCATGTTCCAAATGACGCAATTTGCATGGGTTGTATCTAGATATGTAAGGGTTAACGTTAATGGTCAGGTTTGTTGCAAAAATCTTTCAAATCAGCATACAAAATTTTTTTAACTTGAAAAAGAATGCTTGTAAAAAACACTTTTCAAAATACTGAATGAGGCGAAACTAAAATTTTTTGTTACAATACCGTTCAATGAACTAGTGGGAAAACTCAAACTCAAATGAGATTTTTTGCATTAAAAAGGCGACTTTAAACAAACTTAAAGTTGCGTTTGCGTTGTACCGCTTTCATAAAAGAGTATAAACATTTTGATCATATGTTTCTTGCCACATACAATTTTAACAAAGATGCTTATTACTTTCCTTATCACAACGTTTTGAAGGAGAGCAGTGTTCCCACCAAACTTGTGTATGGCATATCTACTGACATAAAAACATGCATAGGTATGTGTATATTAAACCAAATGAAAGATCAATGTAGTGTATTTTGTGGCGCAATTCTCCTACCGATGAAGTTAAAGTATACAATCTATACACAGTGACGTATAGGATAGCTTCATCTTCTTATTTGGCCATACGTGCATTAACTCAATTAGAAATCGATTGCAAAGTATCAAAACCCTGAATTTTGACAATTATACAAAAAGACTTTTAGGTAGATGATTTATTGACCGATTGCGATGACTTAAACAAAGCGCATAATAGGTATACACAAATATATAATGTTTTGATCTCAGCTAGTTTTACTCTTCGTAAATGAATTTTTAATAAAAAATAAAAGTTCTTGTCGATATTTCAAAAACTGATCTACATCTTGGTGTTCTTGATTTTGGCGAGCATAAGCATACCAACACGCTTGGACTCATCTGGTCTTTCCGTTCTAATCACTGAATGTACTCCGCATCAAAGTTTTATAGCAATAGTATGACAAAACATTCTAATTGTGATTTGCATAAACTTGGTGTACGTAAACAAAAAGAAATAAAAATTCGGGGAAAACTAAAGAGAAATAAAAACTACATTCTTAAATAACTTAGAACTTCCATGAAACGTGGAGTTTTTAGGATATGACTTCAACATTTTTAATTAGCAACCACTGTCGAGTTTTACCTTATTTCAAAGACATCTTAATTATTTTAAGAAGGTTTTAATGTTTTTTACACGTTAATTATAAATTTACTTATGATAATACATACTTATAGTATATACATATAAAGTATAGGTATTCTCATAAGTAAATTTGTACTTAAATTTATAAATTCTATTTAGTATTTTCTTAAATACGTGTTCTTTATTATAAAAAAACGATTTAAACACTATCTACCAATGTTTACGTTTGTAACAGTTTTAGTTTTTAAAATGTAAATAATTTCTCCAGTTTTGTATTGTAATTTTAACAGAATTCGACCTTGACATTTTTTTTAACATATGTATAATAAATTAAGCATATAAAATAATATATTTTTTATTTATTACTGCTATACAAAATAGTTCAAACGCAAACAATCTGGCAAAATAATTTTAGATTAAATTATAAGGTATAACTTAGAAATTTAATTCTGCAGCATTGTAACGCAATTGCCCATTAATTTAAAGTTATAGAGTAGGTATAGCCAAGTTATCAAAGACATATTTTATGCCGTAACTAAGATTTACATGTGCTATTTTATGGTTATGTTTCGTATATCTGCACGACAGCTCTTGCTAACTGCATTAATCATAGTAACAATAAATACAGTGTTTTATTTAAATATTGGATAAAAGTTGATAACCTATAGTACATATGTGTTAATTTGTTTGCCCCTTCAGATCAAGGTTTAACATCATAACTTTGTTCTTAAAAGTCAATATTAAACACATTTTTTATAATTTTTGTTTGTTTACTATTTCCTGGTACGTCTATATTCTTATTTCAATTAAATTTTTTTTATTAGCTAAAAAAAAGCAATTTTTTTTATTTGTATGTCGATCAGCAAAATACTTTTTGATTCAAAAATTCTATAATAAAAAAGATTACATTGTTATGAACGAAAGGAGAAAATTCCTTACTGCATATATAATTTTTAATAATAAAGTATGTTGTGTATGTTGCGATGAAAATTCTCATAAATACACGAAATTATAAAATACTTAGAATTATTATTAGAAATATTGAAATAAATTAATTATTTTAATTTGAACCATTTTTTAATATTACAAAATATGTTTTTCAATTAAAAATGTTTTAAATGTGCTACGACAAAATAGTAGTAAAGTGTTAGCATTAATTAATCATTGTTGTAACCGGACTAGTTGGAGTTTAACAACGATAGATGGCAAGGGGCCAACACAAGTCGCAACTGTACTTAAAGTGGCGTACAATATACTATTATACTAGGCACTTCTAATAGCAGCGCAAAATTCAAAAAGAATAACATTCGACTTAGTATTACGCTCAAGGTCGTCTAGTATTTACACGTTCGTTTGTATCGGTTAGCATTTATCACTACTATTCTCCGAATGATAACAATTAATACGTGCACAAGCATGACTTGTGCAGATAAAAATAACTTATTGTAAATTCACAAAATTATTTTTTACATTTAAACAATACAATTTCAAACCTAATTTTGCAGCATTTAAATATTGTATTGCTTAACCAATTGAGTTCGTGTTTTGTACAATACATTTTTTATTTAAATATCTACAAATATTGTTTTATTAATTTTTAAAATACATTAAAATTAACTCAAAACCAGGATTGGTCGTTTCATTCAAAAAATGCTTTAAAAGTTTTATGAGTATAATCACAGTGGCTAAATGACGTTAAATCACTGTCATTTTTTAGAATATATGAAAGCGTTTGGAGGGTAGTAATTAAAAAGAGAGATCGCAGTTTACTGATTTGCACTGCCTGCCTGTTAGTATGTATCGTCATAATTTTGCCAACGTACAAAATATAGACTAACGAAATTAGTTCTGGCTCTCGCGCATGTATTCCTTCATATCAAAAGTTTACAAATATTAATAGATGTTTACTACATCAATAAATACACGCCGTTTACAACCTTATAAAGATGTAATATGATCACAGTATTTCTATAAACGAGTAAATTTTTTTAGTTTCTGACAATTGTTTATAACTTTACTTACAAACTTTTTGTTTGGGTCTTTTTCATTGTATACTTTTAATGGGTTTTTTTGTTGTTTTTAGGCATTTTTTTAAATTGTTTATACTACGATGTTGCACTTACTTTATGCCAAATGTAAAGTTTATTGGTATACTTATCAAATCGTATTTTTTTAGCTTTTTATGAGTATAATAGCTCTAAAATCATTAAACCAATGAAAATTTTGATCTGCTAATAATTTACGTTCTATCAAATGTTTGATCAAACAAAATAAATTGACCAATTTTAAAGCTCTTTTTATGGACTTTCATATGATATACATGATGATTCATATTTCTTTTTATTATCTAAACAATAATTCTGTATACTGGATTTCAAAAAACTGTATTTTTAAAAATCTTGTGAATATATCATATAAAACCTTATCAAAAGACCTTTAAAATGTGCTAACTAACATAAATATTATTTTGATTGAACTTACTTCACGAGCTAAACAAAACTTCTGCTAGCCATAAATTCAACATTTTATTATCGTTTAAACAGCAATTATTTATTAAAAGTTCATTAAAAAAATCTAATCTAGTTTTTTTAATTTCAAACATTAAAAAAAGTAAGGTTGAAAATGATAGTATAATTTGTTGATTTTACGTGGAACTACTAAATTTAACGTAATACCTTTGAAGATCTGTATCGATTTTTGAGAGCTATTAATGATAAAACTCAAAGTTGAGAGTGGCCAAATTTAAAAAATCAGTAAGTTTGTTAGCACCTAAGCATTTTAACTAATCACCAGATAGTATCAAAATGTCAAACAATTTATAAGTAAAACATACTTATTCCTATCTATTATAACATAGGTCTTAAACGGTTTAAGTAAACTTTATTTAACATTGTTTTAAACTGTGAAAAGTTGTTTTCTTTATTTTTGTTACAATTTTAACAACATTTTCAAGTTTATTACAAATTTGCGAGTATTTTTTTTTATAAAATACAATGCCATTCAATTAGCAGATAACTCTAAATTTCGTTTAATTAACTAGAACTAAATTAGAATTATTGTTTATAATTTTAAGCATATTGTCTAATATTATTTAAATTGCAATTAAAAAATTATTTTTGTATTTATAAAATTAATGTATTTTTTTATTGTGAAGATAACATATATACATGCATACATACATACATACCTACATATATAATCTATGTTCTTATATAATAGGTGCCCAGGTTATTTATTGAAAAAATTACATTTTTAGCAAATAATTTTTATATAACTGTATGTAAGGAAGCTGTGTTGCTTCTCTCTAAGCTATGCCTCACTTTTTTAATATTTGTATTCTAGATGTTACATGGTCTGCTTTTTCTGTTTTTTTCTTCAGGGATTTTGTCACCCATACGGATTTTGCTTGACTGTTCTTGTCCATCCTAATCATTTGTGAAAACCATCTTAGTTTTCGTTTCTTCAATTATTTTAGTAATGTTTTTGATGTCTAATCTTTCTCTTATTTCTGAGTTTTTTATTTACCAATTAGTGCTATAGAGATCGTCGTAAGTTGGTTCAACTACCAGCTTACAACGATTTCTATAGCACCAATTGGTTAAATTTTATACGTGGGTTCGTTAACCACAAGATGGCCTTGTCCACAACACTTTTATATGTATTTCTTATTTACCTGTCCTCTTAACTATTTTTCTCTGTCTTTTATTAAGTTTTCTCACTCGTATGTAAGTGTTAGTATATATATGGTTTTGTATATTATCATCATTGTTCATTATGTCATCATGTAATTGTTGTTAAGAAAACCTTTGCTGCCTGCTTTTTTAGTGTTATTTATTTCGTCTTCATTCTATCATTTGTTATTTATTATGATTTCTACGTATTTATATCTGTTCGTCTCTTTCATTTTATTGCTCTCTATTCGAATGTTTAAAACCAACGTTATTTCTCTATTTTTGGACATTTTTATTGTTTGTGTTTTATGTATGTATATTCCAATTTAGCCCATGTTTCTTTGTTGCTGTGTTTTATTTTTCTTAATTGTGTCAGGGGCGGCTTCTTTGGTGAGGCAGTGTCTCATCATGAAAAAAGAAAGAGAAAAACCTGAATCTGACAATTAAACGAATAAACAAAATTAAGTTTAGGAATTCAATTCATTTCATTAAAGTAATGTATAAAATTCCCAAGCATACCATACCTATCTTAACTTATATAAATAAAATCATATTTATTCGTCACCGCTCTCATGTTTCAAAATTTTGCATTCTTGCTCGACTTTTATTGCCAAGTGAGGCATAGACTGGAGCCGCCTCTGAAGGCACTTATTCGTAACAGGCAGACGCACTCGGCAGCGGTTTGTAATGTTTGTATGGGTTTCGCTAATTTATACATGCGTTGTTAGAGGCATATATGCCCGTTTCTTTTCATTCGGTAATCGTTATTAATTTTTTTAAAATTATGTTTAGATTATAAGATTATATTAGTTTAAAACAAAATCAAAATCATGAAACATTTACGTACTATGTAATCAAAATATTTATTTCTTAGCGACTTAACGTAGTTCGCTTTGCCTTAATCATGCCAGGAGAGGCAAATGGTCATCTTGGCTCTCTACGTGCTTTTAGTTAACTATCCAGCGATACTTGACCTTGACGTCACTGCACCGTATAGCAATATTGTGTTACATTGAATCTTTCTGTTTAGATATATGATTTTTTAAAGAATTTGTTGAAATTGAAATTTGCAATTTTGCATTTCAATTCAACTTCTAAATAGTCCTTTTTATTTAGTTCAGTTCAAGTTCAACCTTCAACTTTGAATGTAGATCTACAAAGTTACGTCTTTTATTCCGCGGTTTCTTTTTGATCATTGTATGAATAAATCTTGAAATGGCTAACCAAGGCGATATTAAAAATAGCAAAGACGTAGTAGATTTTATTATTGAAAATCGTTTTGTTTCGTTAACATATGAAGACAAAACTTACACTAAAAATATAGGAAGAACTCGCCCTGATTTAAGTAAATCTCTGATTAATTTAAGAAAACCAAATAGAGCATTTAATAATTTGTGGTACCAGAACTGTCAGTGGTTGTGCGGTAGCACAAAAAAAATAAATTGTTTTGTTGGCTCTGTGTCCATTATTTTTTTGGTCAATAGTGCTGAAACAGCGTGGTATAAAACGGGATATTCAGACTTAAAAAAATTATCGCGATCAATTTCTAAACGCGAAAAATCAAAAGATCACATTTCATCCAGCTGTAAATTGCATCTTCTAGGTAAACAAAACATTGTGAACGTTCTAGATTGTGCACGTGTTAATGAAATAAAAAAGTTTAATGAACAAGTTTGGGAAAATCGTGAAATACTTTCAAGAATATTAGACATTATTTTATATTTGGGCAATCAGAAACTGCAATTTCGAGGACATAACAAAAGTCAATCTTCATTAAATAGAGATAATTTTTTAGAATTATTATCTGTGTTTAAACGGGACCCACTTTTAAAAAAAAAATATAGAAAACGATAATGATGTGAAATCGGTGTATTCAGGGACTTCAAAGACTATTCAGAACGAATTACTTGAATCTTTTCACAATGTTTTAAATAAGAACACTAGTTGTGAAGTTGAAACATGTGACTATTTTTCGTGGGAGATTGACGAAACTACCGGTATAACTACTTCGTCCCAGTTATCTATAATTTTTAGATATATTAAAGGTGGTACGGTAGTTAAACGTTGTGTGGGATTTTTTGACGTGAGTTCTCTAAGAAAGTCAGAATGCTTATTTCAATTTCTAATTACAACGTTTGATAAATTTAATTTCGCAGAAAAGCTTATAGCACAAACATATAATGGTGCTACAGTTATGGTTGACCATCTTAACGGATTACAAGCCAAAGTTAAATCAGTTGCACTACAAGCTTTATTTACTCATTGCCATGCACATGTTTTAAATTAAGTACTGAGAAAGGCTTGCAACTACATAAAAAAAACAAGAATATTTTTTCAAACAATATCCGGTTTTTCGACATTTTTTAATAAATCTAGTAAACGCACGGTTATGTTTTTACTAATATTATAAAAAGTGGCGATTTTGATATTACAACTGTCCGCGGAGCGCTAGTATTGAAACAGTTTTTAGAAGATTATGATTTTATATTTTGTTTAGAAACTTTTAAATTAATTTTTGAGCAAACTGACGTAGTGCTTTCGATATTACAAAATAAGTTTACGATGAAATTATTTAACCTCCTAATTGGTATATTTGAGAGAGGTGTTTGAATCCTTCAAATGTAGGAGATGGCGAAAGAAAACACAACTTACGGTGTTTTTTGTAGTAATAAATTTATTTTATTTATTTATTTATTATTCTTTATCAATATCAGTCGATATAACGTCTTCAAAAATAAGAAAACTCAACGACTTACCAGATAAACGACAGAATTACAGACAAAATTTTTTGAAATTGTGGATACTATAGTACATCAAATTAAAATTCGATTTAACGATATTGGTAAACTTAGTTTTTTTGATTTACTAAATATATCTAAGTTTAAGGATTATCTTCAAAAGTTTCTTGAAGATTTACTCGATTGCTTAAAAAATCAATATTTATTTTTTGACAGAATTCAACTTAAAAATGAGTTACTGGTGATATACGGCGATCAAAAAATATTAAGAAATTCCAAAAGTATCATGGAAATGCTGGAGTTCATGTATAAAAGTGAGTTACTAAAATGTATGCCGGAGTTGTATAAACTTCTTAGTGTTGTTTTAACTATACCAGTGACATCTGTTTTTGTGGAAAGAAGCTTTTCTACTTCGCGACGAATAAAAACCTATTGCAGAAATACTATAGGCCAAAAAAGTTAAATTATGTGGCACAAACTGCCATAGAAAAACAATTATTAAAAACATTATGCGGTAATAAACAGTTTTTTGAAGACGTTATTGATGATTTTGCAAATAAGAAAAATAGACGCATACCTTTTTTTTCCGATTCAGTCATGGTTACTATAGCACCTGCAAATATACAAATCTAGTCGTTACGGGTTTCATGCATTCCATCCTACATAACGCTTTTTAAAACTGTCTTGCATTCTTTGATTGTTTTGTCTGTTTTGTTTAAGCTTTCTTCTTGTTCAACTTTTTTAGTTATTATCTAATCTTGTTTTTTATATAGACTTTCAATTCTTTTGATTAGTTAACTATTAACTTTCTTTGTTTTGGGACATTACCTTATTCACAAACAATTATTTAATAAAGTTTTAATTACTGATAACAATTATAAATACCAAGTAATAATGTAAAATTAATAAGGGGTATTTAATTATTAGACTTTAATTTCTCGACGCAATTAATTGTACTAGGTTTTTTGTATTTACTCCTTGTAAATCTTCAATATTTTTGGTCAGTAGGAATAAAAAATTAAAAAACAAAAGAAATTTTTAAAAAAGGTACTTATTTAAATATTCAAAAAAAATTAACTTATTAAATAAATGCTAAAGTTTAAATTTAAAATAAAAAGAGAAGGAATTTTGAAAAAAAAAAACTTAAGGAAACCAAAGTAAAAAATTACTGCCGTAAATTTTCTTAATAATCAGTGTGTTAAAGAATTAGTTGACTGAAAAAGTTTGTAAAAAAAAAAACGAAGAAAACCAAAAAACTATCGACAACAATTTTCTAAAAAAAGATTAATAGATTTATTTATAAAACCTAAACAGAACATAAAAATTTAAAAAGAAACAGAAGTAATTTTATTGACTAAAAAATTGAAAACAGGAATGTAAAGCGAATCGAGGTTATCAATTAAAATTTGTTTTAACAAATTGGTCAAAACGTTTTTAAAGATTTTCTCATTTTAATGAATCAAATAAATAGTTTAAATATAAAATCTTAAGCTTTCGCGGTTGTTATGTTTACGATTATAAGCGACTTTCGACTTAGACCACGTCGTAGTTAAACACCTAGATTTAGGCTTGGTCTTAGTCTCTCCTTCAGAGCCAAAACAAGAAGTAACAGCATCTTTAGAGTGGCAAATGTCACGGCGACATTTACCACTCTGAAGATGCAAGCTGCATTGTCTTGCGAAACGTCAGTTTGTTTGGGTTCACGAACAACAATACGGCAAAGGCCAAGTTCTACTTTTTGTTTTGTCTCTCAAGGAAAGACTAGGACCAAGCCTAAGTCTGGGTGTTTAACTACGACGCGGTCTAAGCCGACAGTCGCTTATTATTAAAATAAATAGTTTTTTGAACCGTATGACAATTATCTTTTGGCATTTATTCATAGTAGCAAAATACAAAGATGTTTCTTCCGAACATGCCTCATATTTGTACGTTATTATTTATGCTTATGTTAATGCAGTTTTCATAAGTATTTTTTGTTTTTTCGTTTTCGTTTATGTTAATTTATAATCTTACAAAAACAATCTATTTGCACATTGTCGCTACATTGTTAAAAACTTAATCATCACTTTGTACTAACGTTACAAACAAGAACACAAGATAAATATTATAAATATGATCAATTGTTACAAGACTAATGGTTTATACAATAAAAAATATATATGTTTAGACGTAATTATAAGTAAAAGCACTTAATCACATATTCCCTTCTACAATTTGTTTTGTTAACAATTTATTTCCCATATTTAAAGAAATTTTGCAGTAAAGGTTATTGTAGTATATTAGATCCATGGAGGTAACTGAATTTATCTTGCGTTTTCTAAACTGTATGAAATGAAATGAAATGTATGAAAACTTTCATTCTTATGAATAACATTTACAAATTTACCTTACATATGTGCGCTGTAACACATCCACATGTTATTCGGTTGTATCTTTTAAGAAAAACGACCAGTTATTAACATGTGTCAGAACTTGACGATTTCGTTAAGGATTTAGACTTTGGTATAGAATGTCTAACTATACACAAAAGTAGACGTTTAGTTTTCGCTGCAACTATTAATTAATTTTTGTGTCTGCATTTATAATCAGTTATTTATTATGTCAAAAATATGCTCAACAGCCATCCGCTCAAATGATGATATGTATAACATGACTACAAAAACGATTGAAGCGATATTGAATAATTCGACACTTATCGAACAGCTAGCAAATAAAATTGCGGAGCAAGTATGCTAAGCATTAACTAATAAAGTAGAACACTTGGAAGGAAAAGTAAATTTGCTCGAGGAACAATTAAAAGAAACTGCAGCAGCTATAGATAATTTAGAACAATATGGTGGATGTAGTAACTTACAAATTTTTGGAGTTCCTAAAAATAAAAATAAATCTGTTGAAGATACTGTTATAGAAGTTTTTAAAGATAAATTGAATATCGCATTGCCTAATTACAGCATAGATGTACCACATCGATAGTTCCTTTCTTCAATCTTAATTATAATTCTTCGTTCCATGAAGCTATAGGTTCATCTCCGGCTTCGGTTTTCCTTCACAGAGAAATCAACACTCCTCTAGATAATTTATGGAATCTCGAATCTTTCCTATCCTTGCCTGCTCCCTTAACTACCGAACAAATTCAGTCTTGTCTTCAGCTAGCTCACGAACGGGCAAAAAAGTATTATAATAGAGGAAAGATTCCTGTTAATAAATTTTTCGTTGGCCAACAAGTGCTTGTGAGAATATTTCCCACTCAAATTCCTACCGTTTCAGACTCTAAATTTATACCTCAATGGTCTACTCCCAAAATTATTAAAAAATTTACTTCGCCCGTATCTGTGCTCCTGGAAGATCCCGAGTCTGCCGAAATAAGTAAATCACACATCCAGTTCCTAAAGGTCTATAAAACACCGAACGCATCTTCATAAAACGTTTAAGTCACACATCATCACTTATTGTTGTTTATTTATTTTTCCTTTTACTCATTGTCTACAGTCGCTCTTTATTCCCTTACGCTTCGCTTTCTTTCCGTCGGGGAGACTGTTACGGTTTACCCTGTACATATTAACTTTGTATTTGTACTTGTGAATAATTGTTATCAAAGCGCAACGCAAGTGTTGTAAAACTTGTTAGTTTATGCATTATTGTATTTTGTTAGACTAGTTTTAAGTTATTGTTATAAGACGCAGCATTGCAAATCGCTATAATCTCCAGAAAAATTCTGTGAATAAACTTTATTACGAGAGCCATTCATTTATTTCACAACAAGAAGGTCTATTCTTCGAATCCATATTTCCGGCGATTCTCTTAGTGAGCCTCTGCAGTAGGTACCCTGCGTACGCTCGGTGGTAGTCGCGCCCGGACCCGGCGCCTGGTGAAATATAAAGTGGCTGGAATGGAAGACGTAGCTGACCCTAACTCATGTTTATTACCTGTACAGGTTTTATTTTTTATTTAATTAAGCAGCATTGCGAATCGCATTTTTTTTATTTTTTTACATCTACGCATGTCTACGTAACGGATTTACCTTTATAGTTTTATCGGGAAATTTTACCCCCAGTCTTCGTTACAATGGTACGATTTACGCAAATGTCTATGCGAAACTTAATTTACAACATTAGATCCAAATTAAAAGGTACACATATTGTAATTAAAAAAGATTTAACTAAAAAGAGAACCATGCTTATAAAGAAAGCTTCTGGTATTCCGGGTCCTAGAAACGTATGGACGAGAATGGGAAATTATGTTCGACATAAAAACAAAATATGTAACTTTTCAAATAATACAGACCTTAATGCAATAATACGTAAAACTTAGTATTTAGTTGTTGCAATAAGTTTACCTCGTTGGATATATCGACTTGGTTAAAATCTTTATCGTGCACTTAGAAACATTTATTGTTACATTTTTGATAAACTTACGTTTGCTTACGCTTAATTTTACATGAAATCGGTATACAAATTTATTACTTTTAGTTAAACAATTTTGTGATTAAAATTAGCAGTTATTGAATAATTCCGGCTCCTTTTCAAGACATTATTAGAGTTAAATATATTGATGAAAAGGTACGATTTTTTAATAACATAATTATTAATATCTTAGATGTTTATGCTCCATTCGTTGCACGCACTCTAGAAAACCACCAGCTCCTTGGCTTACTGAAAATTTAAGGTTTCTTATGACATTAAGGGATAAATCTAAGAGCAATTATCGTAAAACTAACAAAACAAACGCACTAGAAATATTATAAGACATTACGAAATTTAGTCAAACTAACTGTTAAAAATGAAAAAAAAGCTTATTTTAATTTCATATTTGGTCAAACTGACAACTCAAGCCTATGGAAACGTTTAAAGTCATTTAACATTATTAATAAAAAAAAAAACCGTACTTGCAGATCACCTTTTAGAGCCCAATTTGATTAACGATTATTTTATTAAAAGTATTTCACATACAATACCTGGTAATAATAATCAATATTCAAGCCTTTATAATAATGTAAATCATAGTATACATTTTAATTTTTCTACTGTAGATAATGAAAGCGTACATACAATTATTAATTCTTTAAAATCAAAGGCAACAAGATTTGATGGTATAAATATACTTATGTTGAAGCTGTGTTGCCCTATTATTGTACCTTATATTACTCACCTTATAAATTTGTGTTTATTGGGTAATGTAGTTCTACAAATATGGAAAGTAGCTATAGTTAAACTGTTGCCTAAAAATAAACAACCTACAGAATTAAAAGATTTAAGACTTATCAGTATTCTTCCGGAGTTGTTGTAGAAAAAGTAATTCACAAACAATTAATGTCATTTGTATGTTAAAGTAAAATATTGCCTGATATGCAGTCAGATTTTAGACCTAAATATAGTTGTACTATTGCTCTACGAAAAGTAACAGATGATATCTTAACAGCCAACAACAAGGGTGAGGTTGTCGCTCTTGTGAGTTTATATTATAGTAAAGCTTTCGGCACCTTGAATCATTTCACCCTACGAAGTATATTGCGTTTTATTGGCATTAGGTCAAATGGAATATCTCTAATTAATAGTTATCTCTCTAATAGACATCAAGTAATAAAAATTGATAGTAACCTTTCTTTTTCATTGCCAGGAACACGCGGTGTGCCACAAAGCTCTGTTCTAGGTCCTTAATTGTTTTTGATTTACACTGCAACCTTTATTAAAAGATTAAATTTTTGTAAATACCATGTCTATGCAGATGATACCCAATTATATCACAGTTTTAAACCTACAGATTGGATGCGTGGCATAAATGAAATCAATTCTGATTTGCAATATATCAAATCTGTTTCAAATGCACATTCACTCATAATAAATCCTACTAAGTCTGGTGTTATAGTATTTGGAACTGAGAAAGTATGCAAAGAATTAATACCTAAAGTTAAATTACGTATTAATAAAACTATAATTCCGGTTGTTAATAAAAATAAAAACGCTTGGGTTTAGTTTAGACAATAATTTTAGATTTAGACATTAAATTGATAATTATGTTTAAGTTAACAACTAAAAATGTTATATCCTTGTATATCGTATCTTCCTATAAAATCTAAAATAAAAGTATGCGATGGATTGATACTATCTCATTTTAATTACGCTGCACAAATATGCCATGCTTCAATTGATACCTCAACAGTTGACCGTATACGAAAAGTACCGAAAGCTTCTTTAAGATTAATATTTGGAACTAGAAGATATAATAAGGTCTTCCACAAGTTAGCTGATGTTAGATAGCTTTCAATATGTAATCGCAGAGTTCTTTATTGTTGCAGTAACTGTCACTAATCTGTATCAAAAGTATCGTAAATCACTACCTTTAAAAACAAGAAAATGTCATCAAAAATTTGAACGAAAAAGTTACAAAGCTCTTCCTCTGTAAAAACAAAAGACTTTTTAGTTTTAAACTTTTACTTACAACGTTCATAAACGCATGCAGTTTGTAAAAGGATGCCAGATTCACTCCTTTTCTGAGTCTCAGCATTGCCTGTAATTTTGAATGCATACACCATTAAGTACACGATTTATACACCTTAGACTGTCATAAAACATAAAATATCAAAAAGATAAATATATATAATTATAATAAATGTTACGTATTCCATCTTGTCAATCAATGATTTATTTACACTTTTTAAATTATTATTTTCCGTTCACATAAGCACTTTTCCATATTCTTTACAATAGGCATTCCTTGATTTCTTCGAACTCAATTCTAATTCCGCTTTTTTCTCAGTTTTAGAATTTTTTGTGGAATTCTTTTTTCAAATCAAACAATTTTTTGCAAAACAGTTTCTGAAAAAAACATATCTACATAGAAACGTAAACAACAAATGCTAACCAATCTTTATATCATGAGATGAGAATGCTGATTTGAAATATAGATTTCAGTACTATTTCTCGAATTATGATGCAATTGTAATAAAAAATAACGTTTGTCACGCGTGTAGAAGTGCCTTTAAAGCACTGGCGTCGTTTGAAGCACTCCGCTTTTCGTCGTTCTTTTAAAGTCGTCACACGTGCCTTAAAACCTTGCTTCTACACTTGTATCATAATATACTATTTAATATCCAACGTTACAACTACTTTTATAGCTTTAAACTTATAACTTAACCATTAATATTTTTTGCAATCTTTTGTGTTTTGATAAGTCTCAAACAAGTGTATTACTTAAAGTATATACAAGTATATGTTTGCTCTTTTGTCCTAAAATTTAGTAGTTACTGCATGATGCTTTTTCATTGATGTTTTTGTTTGCCAAAAGAAGTTGTGTCTTGACTTTTTTAATAAATTGCTACATCAATTTTTGTTACAGTTTCTTTCATAATTTTGTTTTTATTTTGCAATAAATGATTGAAATATAAGTAAAAGAGACAAAAAATTGTACTATTTTTTGGTTGCGCACGTGAATACTAATCAGTACTCGAATACATTTTAATCCGGCACTCAAATTGATCTTATAAAGTTTTAAATTGAGTTATCCTAATCTTGTACGATATTTGGCTAAAAAATGCTAACTTATCTGATAATTTTTTTTTTATCTTAGTTAAAATCAATATTTAAATTTGCATTCAAATAACTTAAAAGTAAATTAATAAAAGACAATAAAAGTAAATCTTTTCATCTACTTGTACTTAGATCGCATTCGTAGTTTGATTACAGCCATGCGTTAAGTACAAACGATTTACATTTACATTTTTTAGTCTTATTCCTGTTTGTGATATTTATTTAAATTTTTTCTTTTGATATATTTGTTCTATAACTAGTTAATTAGTATATTCGTGTTATCTTAAACATTTCCATTTATTTAGCTAAATTAAATAAATTATGTTTTGGCATTATGTTGTTTGTTTGGTTTGCTTTTTTTATTTTTATTTATCTTGTATTATAACATCTCAATAAGTTAATTTTGTAATTTTTCTATAGACCACTGTAAACCAATTGATAAAATTTGTAACTGTAACTTTAAGGCAATTATCTATTTAGAATTAGATCAAATCAGATTATCAAAAATAAGTTGATTATGCAAACTCAGTTTAACAAACTCAATACTGTTATATATACAAGAACTAAAAGAAAGTTATACGCATTATGGCCAACGCAAATAATTTAAATTATCGTAATTAAGTTTAAAACTGTTTAGTTTTTTTGCAAGTATACACCTTTTTGCGTTTTTCAAATTTTGAATTTTATAGCTTAACCAAGACATTTTAAAATGTTATCTATATCTAAACAATTTGTTTACACTTACAAAATAAAACAACTAGTTTTTAATAGTTGCAGCAAATTTAGTCTGAGTTATTTATATAACTACCAGATAACGTTAAATGTGCTGTAAAACTTACGTTTTACAGATAAAACTGACTAATTATATATAGATTATTATAGATAATAAGTGCAACAGAAATGTCTATATTTGTTTGTATGTTTATAATGCATGCATTTGCATTAAACATTTACGACCCGTTCTAATGTAAAACAAAACAGGCTTTTAAAATAGCCTGTTTATTTAATTAGAAGCAAATGGAACAAAACAGCTATAAATTGTTATTAGTTATAATAGTTTATACTAATATAATACTTAAAAGTATAATTTTTTATAAATTAATATAAACTTTTTGAATAATATTGACACAAATTTAAAAAATAATTTTTAACAGAAGGAAAATGAACTTTTGCTATTGACGTTGCAAATGCGTATTGTAATTTTTTTTAAGAACTGTTTTTAGTTATGTAATGTAGGCTGCAATGCCTCAATTAATCATCTATTCATGTCTGTAGAATTTCATATTTTTACGGAATCATTAATTTCAACGTCAGTCATTTTTAAATTGAAAGTCCGTTAGTGTATCTCTGTAAATGGTACTTTTTCTAAACGTTTAGAAACAACATTATGTGTATTTATCGCGAAATATTGTTTTACAATCAAATATGGCTTATGAATTAATTTAAAATTTTATTTTATATGTAATTTTAATTTTTTTATAGTAACTAATTTGGTCTTTAATTATATGTCATTTACATTTACATTTCTATAAAAATAAATTTAAACATCTAATTTGTTACAGATTATCAATTTTGGGATTTCGAGGAAGTATTGGAATTACGAACTACAAATATTTTAGGATTAGTCGTATTTAGTATTGTTATGGGAATTGCTGTTGGACAAATAGGCGAACGTGGCAAAATTTTAGTTGCTTTCTTTGACAGTCTGAGTAAAGTAATGATGATTATAACGTGCTGGGTTATTTGGTAGTTTATTAAGATTTACATCCATTACAATAGTTTATTGTTATTTTTAGGTTATCTCCTATTGGAGTATTTTTTTTGGTAATTGCTCAGATTATGGAAGTAACAAGTTTTATTACGTTATTAGCTCAATTGGGATTTTATTTTGGAACTGTATTATTAGGACTATTTCTTCACTGTTTTGGAACTTTAACTGTGGTATATTTTGTATGTACTAGAACACTCCCTTTCAGAACGATAGCTGGACTTAGTCAAGTACTAACAACAGCTTTTGGTACTGCTTCTAGGTAACATTTAGTTTTTTTTTTGTTTAAAATAATTTAATATTCAAACAGTTCGGCTACAATGCCTCTTACGATCCAAGCTCTAGACGATTTGGGTTTAGATCCAAGAGTAACACGTTTTGTTATACCAATTGGAGCTATGTGCAATCTTGATGGTACAGCACTGTATGAAGCAGTTGCGGCAATTTTTATTGCTCAACGTAATGCGATTGAATTAGGCATAGGACAAACAGCTGCAATATGGCAAGTAAAATATCTTTATTAAACACAACTACTATAAGATTTTGTTATAGTGTAACAGCCACTGCAGCTAGTATTGGTGCCGCGGGAATTCCTCAAGCTGGACTTGTAACAATGGTTATGGTGTTGGATGCTGTAGGTCTTCCTGCGGAACAAATTTCAATTATTTTAGCAGTTGATTGGCTTCTGTACGTATTTAATACTAATTAGAACAAAAATATTACTTGAATATTTTAGCGATCGATTCCGTACTACAATAAACGTTTTGGGCGATTGCTTAGGAGCAAAAATCGTTAATACTTTAAGCAAATCCGATTTAAGTAAGTTTAGTGATGAAGATAAAATTAACGCAGAAACGCACGAATTACAAGAAATTGTTAATGGAGACTGTAATGTATATGTTAGTTAACAGATTTTATTAAAAATTGTATCATAAATTTTGTGTAAGCTGATTTTACTAAATAACTACAAAAACGATTTTAAAAACCGAAAATTTATATAATTTATATTAAATTGCTATATGCACTATGTGTACTATACATTTCGTGTAATTTTATTAGTAAATACATTTTTATACATTACATCTAATCATACAAACCAAAACATTTTATGTTTTTATATTAGCATTATATAAATGCAATACTACCCTTCTTGTAAATGACCAATACAGATCAATAAAAAAATTTGAATTAGTTTGAATTTACCCGAACTCTGTATTTGTACCAGGAACAGCAAATTTATTCTAATTTAATTGGTTTATTTAAATTTAATCCAATTTAGATGTTAGAAGTATTATTAATCAACTCAATACAAAGCAATAGATACCAATAAAAATATTTATTGCTTGTATTGGTTGTAACCAATTGATGTAACAAAGAAGTGATTTTAAAAATGTATGTTTTAAATACAAAAAGCTGATGGAAAAAAAAGCATAACCTAGCATTAAATACAACTGAGCAGTGGCGGTTTCTCTATTAGGTCACTCGGACAATGAATCTCCAAAATGAATTAGAAAATTATTTTATTTACTTTAAAATTACAAGAACTCGCGTTTAAATCAAATTATCAGCGTTTGAATTTCAATTTTCATTGTAAGCGCAACATATGCGAAAACTTACGAATTTACCCGAGGCTGTTGTGTTTTATAGTCCCTGTGTATTATATTGTATGATATAATGCAACCGAATCGTAAATGATAGTTATTGTAGTCAAGAGTGCAACACGCATAATACAATCTTATGCGAATTAGAAAAAGACAACTAAATGGTTTCTGCGGTTGTCAGCCGAGTCCCATTTCGCGTACTCAATGCAATGCTTACGTCATTTATTATTATTCCCGCAATACGTGTTTGTAAAACAAAAATGCTGGAATGCACATTTTTTATCTCATACGACAAACTTTGCACTCGATTTTTTAGTTGTTTGATAATATTCGTTTGTAACCAATGTCAATGACTTTCACAAGAAAATTAATTATGTTTAAGCACATATTACCGTTTTTGTTTGATAAAAAAGTTAATCGCTAATAATAGTTTAAATTTTGAAAGACGTTTAGAATTTAAAACCAATGGTCGTCCTCGGCCTTTACTTCAAATTCGACAAACCAGTAAACATAAAAATAAAGAAGTACACCGTAATTTTAAAGAATCTATGTACGATTTATCAGAAAGGATTTGTGGATGTGAAGAAACATGGAAAAACCTTTAATTGAAAACATTGTAAATTTTAATGAACTTGTTATCGATCATTTTGTTTATTCTAAAGATAGACGAATAGATCTTAAATACAAACGCTTTAATGCAAAAATGTTTTTTTTACTTTTTGTGATAATTGCGTTTTTTTGAATATAAAATGACCTTCTGGTATGATTGACCACCAGCCGCCACTGCAACTGAGGGTACGTTGGATCACTACCTCATCTTTAACAAATTTGTAAAAAATATTATAAGTATTTTAAATAATGATGAATATGTGATTACTTCAATCAGCAATAATAAAGAGAATATGCCAGAAAATGTCGGTATAGAAAAAAATACAGTAAAAGTGATTGTGAGAATATTAACAGTAGTTGTACTTACAATAAAGATAATGAACTTAACGATTTTATTGCTGATAATAAAAAAGAAAAAGAAATAGAAGAATTCATGTTTCCAAATGCATTATTAACAAGAAATGATGTAGTGATTTCATAGATTTATTAAGACTATGTGCAAATTTGAAAAAGAACGATTCATTTAACGTCACAAACTACAATATTTCGAAAGTTTTTGACCTTTCCAATGATGCAAATAAACATCAGTTTTATTATAAACATTGTTATAGTACTGAATTTCAGTGTAATAATTATAATGTAAAGTATGCAAACACCAGCTGCAGTAAAAACTCTTTCACAATTAGATCACAATTTTTTTGTTTCTATAGATGTGTTTCATCAAATTCGCAATATACTATATGCCAAAGTTATTTACAATAACGTTCACATACAAAAAGCGTATAAATTACGCATTAATGACATCTACGATTGTGAAGTTTACCAGGAATTAAAACAAACATACCAGTTTGATTTAAGTTACTTTACTACTGATGGGGCACCAATTATCTCTTTATGATTTTTTATGTAGCTAATACAGATGATAATTAACAATATTTCTCCTCGCAGTAAATTTAGAAAATTAATTTTCGTAGGACTATGGGTTCGCAAGAAGGAACCAACAAATTGCTGTATGAATACTTCCCTGAAAGCAGCAAAAAGAACAAATGATACTATAACTGAAACTAATACTGGACAACTCCTCGAAATACACAAAATAACAAAAAACGAAACACATAATGTTTTACTAGGTAAGAAATAGTTATTAGAGGCATTAAAATTTGGAAAAGTTACTTTTATTTATATATTTAGAATCTTAAGACAAACATCAGATGAATACAAAGTTGTACCAATAGAACAAATAAAATGTAAATTTTGAATAGCTGCTTATTATACCTTATTTACTCCCGGAATTGGATTTTCTTCGTCTGTGATAAAATTAACTGCAATTCCTCTTTTTTATTACTTAAAGAGATATCATATACTGCCATATAAATTTTGTATTACATACTAAAGCAAAACCTACGCCGAAATATGTATGACAATATTTTACTTTTAACCATGTATGTAAGTAAATATAAATGTTAACTTTTGATATATAATAAAAAAGCGTCACTGCAACATGAATTTTTTCAAGGAAATATATAAATCACTGCATATGTACAAAAAATTTCTAACAAAGTTGAAAGTGACAGGTAAGTAAACAAAATTTTTTCCAACTTATAAAGATGTTACACATGGTTATTACTCTTACATTACACTTAAACTGTATATAGACCACGTACCTTTTTTTTGTGGTATTTCAAGATCTTAGATTTTTTTGCCAGTTTTATGGTTAACGCTATTAAGTGCGCTGTTTATTTTTTCTTCTGGTTCCACATTTTTCTGTAAAGTGTAACGTACGTACTTTTATTTCTGCAGACATATAACCTATCATTAACAGTAAACAGAAAAGTGATGTTTACCTTTGATTGCCATTCATTTGGCAGTATCTGTTTTATTTCGATTACTTTTTATGCCACTTATAATCGATTCCATTAATATTCTTTCTCCAAATACTACATAAGCAACAGCGGCGTAGTTACTTATTCAGCGCTCTGGTGCAAGTAAAATCTGTGTGCCTCCTTTTTTCTCTCAAGAGTTTCAGCACAATATTATGTTGTTAGTTTGATTTTAAACATTATTTAATGATAATTCATTTAAATATAAGAAACAGGACAGTAACATTACATTAATTAACATGACAAATTATAAACTACCTACATTACAAAATTGTACTCTGTAAAATGGAAATTGCAATAGCAATGATATGAATTTTGTGATTATACTTGGTAAGAAAGTTTAGTTACTTAGAGGTAGTAAATGATTCAAACTTAAAAAAAAGAACAAAGATAAACACATTTTTCATTCGGTCCTTCCGTATTGGCTTCACACTCCATCACTATTTGTGGCATCGATTCCAGCAGGTGGTCGGTTTTTTCTGAGTATCTTAAACAACTTGCAATTCATCCAGGGCTTTCTGTATTTGTGTAGGATGCGCTTAATTCTTCAGTCTTTTACCTATAATAATGTCCCACGCGTGTTCAATAGGAGAAAAGTCGGTTGTTCTGTGTTACCATGGTAAGAGATTAATAATGTTTTTTTTTTGAATCGGTCCATAGAGGGTCTTACTATATAGCGTTATAATAAACTTTTTCAAAATTTGTATCTACCTGATAAGCCAGTTTCTTAATTAGAAGTGAATAATTGTTCCTTTTTGGCTTACTGACTGCAGAATCATAAATTTGTACAAGTAGCCATGTATCTCTACCCAAATAAATCTTAAAAATAAGAATCGCTATTGATTTGTTTGGTGTTATGTTTGTAATATTTTCTAAAATGCTTGAGTAATTTTTCAACTGTCATTTTTTTGGTTTGTTTTTTGGCTGCATTATCATTCTCTATCTCATCTAACTCAGGCCTTGTATCTGCAAAAACATCATTTTGGAATCGCAAAACTAAAATTCTAAATCGTTTTCTTTTAATGAAAACATGCCTTTCTTCAGTTTCTAAAGAGTGATAAAAGTTATTAGATTCTGGCGCTATTCTTTGAGATATTGCAAACTTGAAGAAACTTATCACAGTAAGTCACTCACATTTACGTTATTAGTAAGTTAATATAAAATCAGTCAAATGCTTACCTCCAATACAAGCAATGTGTGCTTTACAATATTGACGGACCAAGCAAAGTCCAAGTATAACACTTTATACGTTTTATTATAATAGTCCACATTGTCAATATTAAAACGTTTAATTTGGCAGGCGTAACAATACTTTTAACCCGCGGTCACTCGCGCTGTTAATGATTACGTCATCACTCGCGTGTTAGATGTTCATTTTAAAATAATGTATATAGAAATTAAGTACAGTATAGTCATTATTGATAATATTTTATTAAAGAAACATAAAATACATTTATAAAGTAAACATAAATTAAATTTTTGGGATATTAACCCATTAAACAAACAAAACCGTAATAACAAATGAAATGAACATAATCAAAGTAATATGACAACCTAAATAACGTAATTCATTATTCGTCTTCTTGCATAACGCAGTCTTGGCATAAAACTGTTGTTTTTATAGTATGTTCCTTACAAATAGGTTTGGAGCAGCCATCACATTGGAAACTTGTAAATCTGTTTTTCCTGATTGGACAAAAAGAGCAAAAGGACATTTCTTTCTTTAGCACGCTTTAGTAAATGAGGTTTAGCAAGCTGTTTGGCTAACTCGCTAAGTAATTGTCTTCGAGGAGCATTATCTCCGGTGTTGCTAGTATAAATAATCCTGGAATTTATTCCACCAATGTTTAGCATTGAGCAAAAAAGAGTGAGTGGCCTTCTGTTGCTCACCCTTGTCACGGAGTATTCAGTTTTCATCCTGTCTACAACGTCGACTGCGCCCTTTGTAAGGTTATAAAACGTAATAACCGAAGGCTTATGTTGGTCACCAGTTTCAATATTTATTTCGTCGTCATCGTGGAATGTGTATAACATTAAAACATTTTTGCTACGCTTTGGTATGTATGTTGCTAGCATGCATTGATTTGGGTCTTTTCCATAAGCAAACATAGTACTTTTAGCTTTACGAATTTTTGTATCCAAAAATAAATTGGGAATTTCCCGTTTATTTTTTCTAAGCATTCCCACCAAGGTTAATCTGTGATTTTGATACAGATCGTTTGCTAGCGGCACTGAAGTAAAGTAATTGTCGACGGTGACATTTCTTCCAGTTCCACTGCAATGCCTGAGAAGACGTTTTACAACACTTGCCGCATCATCAGGTAGCTGAAACTGCGCGTCGGGTTGCTCTCTAGCGTATATCTCCAAATTGTGGGTATAAAATGTTCTTGCACCAACTGCCGCATAAATTTTGATGCTATACTTCGCCGGCTTGTTGGCAATGTATTGCCTGAAACGGCAACGGCCCCTAAACGCCTCTAGCATTTCGTCTATAGTGACGTATTTACCAAGGGAATGGTACTGGACCCATTTCTCAACAAAATGATCAAAAATATAGCGGACTGCTTGTCTTCTCTTAGTCTTTCCTTTCTGGTTGCTCTGTCATCAAATCGAATTGCTTGAACTAACATATAAAACCGGCTCTTAGACATAACTGCTAAAAAGAACTCCGTTGCTGTTCCATCGGTAAGCCAAAGCTCGTTTGTATTTAGATGTTGAGCTTTCTTGACTCTAGCTAAATACAGAACCCCCACAAAAGCTTGTATTTCTTTAAAGTCAGTCGGCAAACAATCTCTCTCACGTACACTCCACGATGAGTTCAATAATTTCGTCAGGAAAAAATAATTTCTAGCAATCCATATATGTCTGAATATTTTTAGCAGCACCTTTGACTCCTGGTAATTTTGTTACAATGTTTTTCGAACGCGTTTTACTTCTAATAATGTCTTTATGCTTTAACCACTTTGTTACACCGTCTTTCCCAATATAATACAGTTTATTGTGAGGTTCCGTTACAGTCCTTTGAGGTGGAAGGTCCTCGTCATCGGATTGCTTAGTATTAGTGTCGTGGTCGCTGTGATCAGATATCGCAGTCTACTGCCGGCATGGGGTCATCTCGTTCCGACTCTTCCCAAAGTGCTAATAATGCTTACTGTTCCTTTTCGTACGACATTTTATGAAAGTACAACCGAAAATACTTTTAACACGATCACTCGCGTAACTAGATAATTACTAACAACTTTGCAAAAAATGCATCAACGTAATCACTCGCGTGTTAGATTCCGCCTAACAGTTCGGAACTCTCTCCTAAAAGTTACTGAAACAAAGCCGACTGGCCGCGACCCGAAAAACTCAATATGGAGAGAGGTACTACAATAGATAAACTAGGAATTCACAGACCAACGTTGCCGCACTGTCATTTTTGGTCTTTTCCTGCAGGAAAATGTTAAAATGTTAGATAAAATCTAACAACGCTAGTGATCGCGGGTTAACTCCATCATCCATAAATCTAACGCATATATGTTATACATTAGAATAGAATTATTGAAGAAAACGCAACACAGCTTTAACACACAACGACAAATACGGCGTAGATAAACCGCGCTGAGATGTGGTTAGAAACAAAGAGTCGCCAAATTAAATTTTGTTCTGTGATTTAATCCTATTTCTAGATAATATTAGGTATTTCATTATTTGTTGATAAATTTAATCGAAATCAGTATATATTTTTTGTTTATTTTCGGTTTCCTTAAGTTTAATGCACTTAAAATATTAATTTTTTTGTTAAATTAATAATTTTGTATTAAGGTAACAAAAATGAATTGGTCAAATCTACTCGCTTAGAAACGTGTCATATGGAAATCGGGCGGCTTGCAGATGAAATAATAGACAGAAAATCGATATAAACGTCCCTTGTATATAAAATCAAGTATGAATACATTTGAAAATTGACGATAAAATATAGTTTTTTTGTTTTTCTTAGTATTTAGAAAGGTGTCTCAAAACATACCAAATTCTTCCTCTTCTTAAGACTATTTTCTAACGTGGCATAATTATGGCATATTATAAATACCTAATAATAATTAATTAACGATTCTTATAGAGACATAATATAACTTTTAAAATAAAATGAAAAATATCTCTTTTTAAAATTGTAAATAAATATATATAGTTAATAATTATGGTTGGTAAATTTTATTTAACTAAATTTGACAATTATCATTTTTAACAACACTAATAACATTAATACTTTAAGCTAAATTTAACATTTTATTATAGTGTACATGCCTATTATGTTATTAAGTTAAGTAATTCGTGATATCAATAACGCAAAAATTAGTTTATTATCTTGATCGACCCGCATGGACAACTTTTTGTAAATTTGGAGGAAGTTCGCGATAAATGGATGTTGGTACGTTTTCTAAAAACAGTCATTAACAGAAAACGAAATTGTTAATTACTAATTACATACCATTACATCTATAGACTAAATCGGACCATATAACCATTTTTTGTGAAAAACAAAAAACTCCCAAACGTCCTCCTTGCAAAGTTTTGTCAAAAACATTTTTAGAATCCGCTACTAATTCTCTACCAGCAAAGATTTTCAGCCGTATCAAACCTATTTGTGGCCGGTGAAGTAATATCCACCGGTATGGTGTTCGTTCTTTCCATCCAACGTTCTTAGGATCTTTCCATAGCAATGACACTTGATGTTCTGTATCGCCTGTGTGCCATAAAGCATTTCTCAACAGTTGACCTGGACCCGTCTCGGAATTTACCAATTTTAATTGTATTCCTGGTTCTGCCACTGCACGGAAGGGAGTAGGTCGCCAATACGTTTGAGCTCTTTTCTTCCACATAACTGTATAAAATCGTTTACTACTTTGATATCTAAAAATATTTAAATGTTAAATGAGACAAACAGAAAAAGCAAATATAACCCAAAGACAAATCCTACATAGTCGTCATCACGATGAGTGTCAATATAAAATGTGCCTTCAAAATCTACTCCTCCAAAACGATGATGACCAATAGCCAAACCAGGATCACTGTTTAAAGTTTGTACAATTTCGGCACCTTTATTAAAAATAACCCAGTTAGGATCTATTTGCGCATCACCAACGGGGTCTAACGCAACTGTCTGAAATTTACTAAAATCTGTTGAGTATATTAAAGAATTATTTGGGCAATTGTCAAATTGGTCATCAACAGGATCGCCGTCGCCATTGTTTTCACAGATATCGCCCACTCCGTTTCCTTAAAATTTCGAATGTATGTATATTAAAATAATAAAGTTATGATATATACTATTTAAATCTTCTTGACCGGGATTAGGTATAAGTGGGCAGTTATCTTTATCATTCAGGATTCCATCGCCGTCCATGTCAGAATCACACGCATCGCCTTTTCCGTCTTTGTCGGTATCGAGTTGATCTGCATTTGGTGTAATTACGCAATTGTCTACATCGTCGTTGATACCATCACTAATATACATATGTTATTAGTTTTTATCTATTTTATATATACTTACGCGTCTTTGTCTTTGTCAGAGTCACAAACATCGCCTACTAAATCACTGTCAATATCAGATTGATCTTTATTGTGACGAAAAGGACAGTTATCGCAAGCATCACCAATGCCATCTCCGTCTACATCTTTTTGATCTGCATTTTCTTGTCTAGGACAATTGTCTTTACTGTTTATAATACCATCTCCATCCATATCATCATCACAAGCATCGCCAATACCATCTTTATCAATATCTGATTGATCATAGTTTTGTATAGTTGGACAGTTATCACAAGCGTCTCCTATCCTATCATGATCTCCAATATCTGTATCTTCTTGACCAGGATTTGGTACGTTTGGACAATTATCCTGCAATAAACTATAACACAAAACAGTTTTCTAGGTAAAGTTATCGTATACTTTATGATTTGGTATTCCATCATTATCAGAGTCAGCATCACAAGCATCGCCCATTCCATCTCCATCGGCGTCTTCTTGTCCAGAATTAGGTTTTCCGGGACAATTGTCCTAAAGTCATAAACATTGATTTTGTAGTTATATCATTAAGTAACTTTACTTTTTTACAACGAATATCGGTACAATTTAATTCATAATCTGGCCATCCATCTAAATCGCGATCAGGACCGCATATGATTCCGTTACCAGCAAAACCAATTTTACACTTGCACGCAAACTTGCCTAAACCTATATAATAACAATCTGCATTTATGTTACAGATAGTTCCATCAAAACAAAATACGGCGTCTATTTGACATCCAACGGTTTGATTACCAATATAACCAAGATTACAAGGTCCACATTGATATGATCCCTAAAACTTTTTTTTGTATTTAAGATTACTAAATTCAACGACAACGTACGATAGTGTTCAAACACTCAGAATTGGGAACACAATCGTTGATCCCCAATACACATTCGTCAATATCATAACATTGTTGTTTCTTTGAGCGAGCTTCTTCTAAACCGTATCCAGTAATGGTTTCGCCGCTGTAACCTGGAGGGCACAGACCACAACGATATCCTGGATACAGATTTGTACATTCAGCTCCTGGAAAGCACGGAAGTTCTAATTCACACTAAAACACAAATTTTAAAATTTAATAAAAAATCTTTTCTTTTTACTTCATTTATATCATAACAATGTGATCCATTTCCACTTAAACCAATAGGACATGGTCCACATTGGTAGTATGGATCGTAATCTCTAGGTATGCAGCGAACACCTAAAATGTTAAAATTGTGTCTTATTAAAAATATATCATTTGGTTTTGTTTTGCCGTGAAAAGTAATATTAATAAATTTGTTTTGTGATTTTGTTGAATTACCTGAGTAACATGGGTTTTTATCACAGCCATTTATTTTTACGCAATTTTCTCCGTTGCCTTCGTATCCTGGCGGACATGGGCCACATGTATATCCAAATTCGGCATCTTGACACTGTACTCCTTTAAAACATGGATTGTCCTTGCACGTACGTACTCGTACACATTCATAACCATTTCCCATGTACCCATATGGACAATGACTACATGTTGGTCCGTTATCTGTGTCTAAACATTCGACGCCTGGAAAACACGTAGGTGGATAATTTTCACAAGTTTTTTTAACAATTTCTTGAGGATGACAACAATCGCAATTTTCTAAATACTCTTGAAGTTTATTAATAGCAAAGTGTTGGTTACGCACTTGAATACTTAGAGTATTTACAGCCTTAAGAAGTTCGTTAAGTACATCTAATACTGTACCTGAAAACAGAATATAGTAATATTACAGAATACATTAAAAAAGCAGTTACTAGAATATTTTAGAATTTACTAAGTTACTTACTATCTTTAGCGTACTGACTTGCAACGGGTGGTTTAATAAGGTAGTGTGTTTCTGCTTGCATTGCCTGTACGTTAGAATCTTCATTTTCTAACAGTGGATTTAAAAATCGTTTGCATGTACTTTTATTTAAAATTTTTCCTAAGTTATCACCTTCATCGATTTCTAATTTGTAAGTTCCATTGCGTAACTAACAAAAAAACATTAAATTGAGGTATGGCTTTAATTGCGTTACTTACGACTTTCAGGTTTTCATCTTTTACAACACTGAATATTTCCCGTAATGATTTTGGAGTAAGCATTTTTTCTTGAAATATGCAGTTTACGTAAAAATCGATATGAGCACTAGGTTGATTCTGATGTATGGCTAAAACCAAAGAACCAAAAGATTCTTTGTTCAAGTTGTAGATTCTAAAGTGCTGTATTTGCCGACTATTTTCATTTTCTCTTAACTCAATGAACACTAAAAATAAATGTTGTTTAAAAAATAGAAAATAATTGCAGTGGCTTAATTTTACATTTACGTTTTTCAACTAATCCTTATAAGTATAATTTAGTTAACGGTTAAAAATATGTTTGTTTTTTAGTCTTCAATTACTTCTTACAGTCAGGATTTACATCAAATTTTGGTACCTATTAGTGTTGAAACAGAAGAGACTAATAAGTTTTAGGAATATAATAATTAAAATTGGGTTTATTAACAATTTAATTAAAAACTGATATACAGAATTTGTTCGTGATATGTTATTGTTTATGTAATTGGAAGTAGTTTTGTTAGAGTTTAATGTTTACAACTGATTCAAACGAAATCATAATTGTAATTAATATTTGGTTTGTGACTGTGTAGTGTTTTTTTACCACAGCATTTATTTTTATTAATGTTTATCGTTGGTGCTTACGTATTTTTATAGATAAATATTTTGCTGAGAAGCTATTAGTTTTTTCGACTGACTGCATTTTTTACATTTTAAGTAGTAGTAGTTATACAAAATAAATTACCTCAACATATTTTGAAATGACTGATGTTATATCTTTACTTTATATTCGTGATTTTGTTGTATTCTTCTTGTCTAATGCTAAGTGATTATTATTATCCCTATAAAGATGTTTAACCCAATACTCGTCATTGGCCCATTTATGAGACGAAATTTTGCAATAACATAAAAATACTGAAAAGGCGACAACCCGATTAAAAAATTAATTAGCATAAACCAAAATTATTAAAATAAAATTAATTCTCGATGACTATGTTTTGGAAAAGACTGATTAATTGGAATTTACATACGTTTCAACATGCAAAAACTTATCAGTACATTAGAAGATAAAATTTAAGTTTCATGTTTAATAAATATTTATTAATTATTCATTAATATTTTGTGATAACTTATACCGCTATACGGCACGAAATATTTGGCCCAAAGTAAGCATGTTTAAAAAGTTTTCTTTTAGAATAAATGGGAGTCTATTATAGTTACTTTATTTAATTATTTTCATATTATACAGGGTGTCGCAAAAGCCCTAAAATTATTAAAGTTATGTTTTTTAAATAAAACTTCCTGTATATTATGACATTTTTGGATTCTCTGATCAAAATAAGTGTGTTTTAATCACGTTTATGAGAATAACCTCAAGGTTTTTTAAATAATTTGAATTTTGTCTGAAATATTTAAAAAGAGTCACTTGAACCATTATTTATAATAAATTGATGGTTCATATTAGGGTCTCATTTTTAATTTTAAAAACCATACTTCTAATACAAAATTCTTTACTACCAAAAAATGAGGAAATTTTTAGCCGAATCTGAATTTTAGAATGATTTCAAAAGAAACGATATTGATTTTAAAGAAGTAAAAATATCGAATATTCAAAAGATGTTCTAAATCACATAATTCGTCACAGTATATTGTATGCGCAGCAGAAAAACTATTAGGGTTTTCAATCACTGCCGATAACTTAAGAGATTTTTACAGTTTTATTGATCAGTGGATACCATAAACTTTTGCAAGAAGACATGTATAGGCAACATTCTCTAGATGTTGTTGTGCCTTTAGTATACAATGTACTGCTGAGAAGACAATTTAGAAAAATAAAGAAATACCTTCATTTAGCAGACAATACAAGACTTGATAAAAACGATAAAACGTAAACAGTTTGTCTATAGTTTGATATAAAAAAACATTTTTTTTAATTTGCTTTTTACTCTCATTTATCTATAAATGAAATGATGGTAAGATACTATGATCGCCATTCTGCAAAAATGTATATGCGCGGAAAACCAATAAAATTTGGTTACAAACTGGTGTTTGTGCAGTTGTAGTATTTATTTATATAATTTGCAGCCATCTTGTGACAAATGTGAGAACATAAAAAAGCCATTAGGTTTTTGAGTTATCTCAAATCTTATTGCTAAAACCCAACGACGAATATGAAAAAAAAAGAGTTATTTTTCGATATTTTTTTTACCAGTCATGAAATGTTGTGCCATCTAAGAGATCTGAAAATGAAAGCTATTGGAGAGATACGTGAAAACTGAACCCAAGTGTTCATTGCTTTTTAACAACAAAATTTAAAGAAGAAAGAACGTAACTACTTTGACTACAAATTTTATAAATTAAAAAAAAAATTCTAAAATATAATGATAACAAGCTAGTTTCTTTGGCCACTAATTACAGTTATATTTAGCTTTTGGGTCACACTAAACGCTATTCCCTTAAGGATGGAAAACAAATTCAAATTTCTGTACATAATGTTATACAAGAATATACATGGGCGGAGTGGACATGCGTGGTAAACTGATTTCGCTGTACAAAATAATAATTTGTTCTAAGAAACGGTAGTGGCTTTTATTTACACAACTTCTGGATATCAGCGTAGTAAATATTTGACGAATGTACCAGATTCCAAATCTTTACAAAAATATGTTAGTTCTTGACGTTCGTAGAAGAATAGTAACCTCCTACCACATCATTTGCCTCAAAAAAGACGGGTCCACAGAAATCTAATTTATTAGATGGAAGAGTGAGTTTGGATGTAAGATATGATGGTGATGATATAAGATATGATGGAGGACATTTAGTGATCACTGACGTCGTTGAACATTGTAAGGGTACAAATATTTTTTTAAAATTCGGTGTACAGTACTGTGGAAAGAAATTGAGGCAGCAATTAAATTAGGTTATCAAAGTGAGTTCTAAAAAAACTACATTTAGAATGTTACAACCGCAGATAAACGTAATCGAAAACACAAAACACATTGGCATCTGCTGTAATTATTTTATGAATCATCTATTTTGTAGATGATGGAAAATTCAAAAAAACAATCATCAACATAATACCTGAAGACCTTTTAAAATACGGATACAACAGTTACCGCATAGTTAAAATCAACAATTAATCTGCACTTATTTAAACGACCAGGACTGGTTTAAAAACTATAGTTGCAAATATCTTAAAAAATGAGCCACTTCACACCAAATTCTTAAAAGAAAAATTGTTATTTAACGCTACAAGGAA
Source organism: Aquatica leii (assembly GCA_035610365.1). NCBI lineage: Eukaryota > Metazoa > Arthropoda > Insecta > Coleoptera > Lampyridae > Aquatica > Aquatica leii. The sequence continues at coordinate 59,005,741 of CM069432.1, forward strand.
CCTACTCCACGAGTTTGTAGTCATACCTCAAAAACACTTTGTATATTGCATCATTATTAATTTGTAAGTTGCTTGCGTTTAGAACATGGCATTATTAAGTTAAAATCAAACATTTGCAAACAATATATAATATGTTACTATACGGATTAGCCGTGTGCAAAAAATAAAAGCAAACACATATTTGAAATATGCTTTTATTTAAAGTAAAAAATAACCTAAATGCTTCATGCTCAAATGTTTCATGCTCAAATATATGGTACCACCAGCATCATACGAATTAAACTAACTGTTTGATTTTTGTAAGAAAGAAACTCGATTTAAGACATACAGGTACCATCAAATGGGTGATTTACAAAAAAATCTAAGTGTTCATTTACTGAAAGCGTAAACATAAAAAACACATAACGCGAAATATGAACGTAATACATAATTTCAACATAGGTCGACAATGAGCGTTCCCATTTAATAATAACGCACATTTTTGCGTGCGCATTTTAATAAATATAACCCTAAATTTGTTTCTGTCAACACGTCCTGTCAGATTTGTCTCGAAAATGTCATATTAAATATGTCTGACAATAAAATCACTGCACACACTAATCTCTGTACTACCAACTCGTTACCGTAAGTAAAATACGCTACATCCCAATAAGTTTTGCACAACAAATACATAAAATTAAAACTATTTCAACCTTATGCTAAGTTCGATCATAAGAAGTGTATAAATACATCATAAACTTACGAAAAATCAAAGAGCATTATGAACACATCCATATTGCTTGAACTATATCCCAACTACGTATCTGATATGTATTTATTAAGATGCATATCCACTATTTCATTATTTGATTATTTAGAGTTTTTTAGCCTAACTTGCCACGCTGGCCAAACGAGTTGGCAAGTGGGTAGGGATATAGGTGGGGTTTGGCATTGGATGGGTTGAAATTTGAAGGTTTTTTGTCTTTAAGTCTTCTGTCAGTAGCCAATAAACTAGATAGTTAACAATCACGTGAGCGGGCTGGATTTAGAAGAGACTATAGCACGATAGACCATTTACAGACAATGCGAATATTAACAGAGAAAGTTAAGGAATAAAATATGAAACTATAGATAGCACTGGTAGACTATGAAAAAGCATTTAACTCCATAGAGTTATAGACAATCTTTAACACTCTAAGTAACTGTAGAATAGACAAAAGATACACAGGCCTTATTAAATACATATATAAAAATGCAACACTACAAGTAACGACAGCAGTACAAACCAGCAAATTTAGGACACATCGTGGAATACGACAAAGCGACTCAGACTCTTCTAAATTATTCACATTGGCTTTAGAAGACATGTTTAGGAAATTGGACTGGGAAGAAAGAACAATAACAATACATGAAGAGAAATTAAACCATCTGAGATTCGTCGATGACATAACACTGATAGCAAGGTACAAAGAAGAATTTTAAGAAATGTTGGAAGATTTGAACGAAGTATCAGAACAGATAGGAATGAAAGTAAACACTCAGAAAACAAAATAATTGACAAATGATACAGAAGAACAACAAGAAATTGATCTAGAAGGCAAAGCAATAGAAAAAGTGAATACATTCGTATATATCTAGGGCAGAAATTCCAAATCTTAAAAAATAACTTGACAGCAGGCCTAGATAGAAAAATCTCATTGGCGTGGTTAGCGTTCGGAAAACTGAATAAAATACTAATAGCAGACATATCAAATATGTTAAAAGCAGAGACTTTTAATGAATACGTGCTGCCAGTCCTAACTTATGGCACTGAAAATTGGGCTCTAAACAAAAGCATTATACATAGGCTGCAAATAACGCAAAGAAAAATGGAGACAAGAATGCTGAACATCAAATTACGCGACCATATACCTAACACTAAAATACGTAAAAGATCAAAAGTGGTTGACGTAGTGGAACGACTCTCTTTCCTAAGATGGAACTAAGCAGGACACGTACGAAGAATGGAAGAGGATAAATAAACGCGTAAAATTATAAAATGGCGACTTTTAGAAAACAAGAAATCTAGAGGAAGACCACAAACTAGGTGGACGGATGACATCAAGAAGATGATAGGACACGATTGGATGAAGAAAACACATAACCGAAAAGAGTGGAAAAACCTAAGAGAGGCTTACATTCGACGATGGATGGAATAGGATGAAGAAGAAGAATAAGAAGCTATTCACCAAGCGCGCAAAATGATTGCAATTTGCAAACTTTAGCAATTGTTAGCAATGATTTGTCTGTGTTTCGAGTGATGTCGGTACATCAAAGGGATTTGTTGTTTGTGCGCGCGCGTTCTGCATTTAGGTAGAGACGTGCTCGCGTAAACCTAAATTAATAAAATTTGGTTATAAAAATTTAAAAAATGGAATGGGACAACAATAAATGTTTGCGTTTACTGGGTCTGTATGAAATGAAGCCAGAAATATGGCAAAGTACCCATAAGTTTCATTACAATAACACAAAACATCACGATACTTGGCGTAAAATTGCAAGAGACATGGATGCCACTGTAGATGTTGTAAAGGCAAATGTCAATTATATACTCTTCTCTTTTAGAAGGGAAAGGAAGAAGCAAAAAAAGTCCATGACGACTGGAAGTGGTATGTTTATTTTTCAAATAATTCATTAATATAAGCGACTTTTGGCTTAAACCGCGTCGTAGTTTGTAACGTGTAAATTTCTACTGCGAGTCAAAATCCGCCTGAGAGTTAGGCAACTAACAGTAACATCTGTGTCCTCGAACCGTAGTTCGAAATCACGCCTACGGAGGCGCGAAAGTTGTTAGTCGTCGACGAATTATATTCATTTTTATGCTGTTTGTGGATCGGTTTACAACAGGGGAACATCGGAGAGGTGAGGTAAATTGAATTTCTTTTCATCTGGTAACATCTTCTACACCGACGTTTATTTTAGCCTTTTGGAAATAAATCCGATTGAACCTCCGGTGCAAATAAAATCGGCACTATGTCTTGTAGACGGCCAGACACATAAAGTGGGTTAGTATTCTTACACGTGTTAGTAATGGAGGCCAACCAACTAATCTTCACAATTTTTAGCTTCTTTCTTTGGGTCTTTTTCTGTCCTTGTTACGTTGCGGGTGATATTAAAGTGGATGCTGGATACTCGATCTTCGCTTCGGACGTCTTCGTCTGTTGTTCTGAGGTAGATCTGCGTGTGCTGTTATCTGTAATCTAAGGGAAATGGTGAACGCGCTAAACCAGTTCGGATGTTCGACAAAGTAAGGAAAACTACTCCGACACTCGAGGTATTTATGACACCTTTATATTGGAGTCGCGGGAGTCTCGCTGTCGACCTTATTTCGACCGAACGCTGTAGCCTTCGTTTAGCAGCGGCCGCGATGCGGGCATGAGGAAACAAAAGATCGTGTTCGTGTCGCCATTTTAGCCCATATTTCAACTAAAAATTGATCTGCGTATAAATATACATAATTGATTGCGGAAGTGGGAGACGACGTCGAGTATAATTATTTTCTTATTTAAGTTAATATCACCTAACGTCACATTTTATTGTAATTCATAACCTTTTTATACAATAATTCTGCCACATGTTAAAATCACCTAACGTCACATTTTATTGTAATTCATAACCTTTTTATACAATAATGCTTTCACATGTTAAAATCATCTAATGTCAAATGTTATAATAGTTCATAATTATTTTATACAATAATTCTTTCAATATTTTTAACTGTGTAATGGTCAAGTCATTACAATTATTTATGATAACTTCTCAATCACTTACAGTAATTATTAAATTTTATCAAAGGTAGAATTTTGGGAGTTACCCGTATCTCTATATTTAGATTGATGATTATTATTTACCGGTCCTATGACGCTTGATCAAGTTGTCCCCAGACTGTACGTTTAATTAGCGGGAACGCGTTTAATTAGTAAATCATCGCTACCGTAGCCGCGGTAATTATTAGCTACGTAAACGATCTTAGCTTGTGTGGCTTCCAAACTCTATTTATTGTTACTTATTATGGGTACTTGTAATTGATATTTGTGCTTAATAATTTTTCTCTGTGGGGTTATATAAATAATTGTCAGGAGTTACCAGTGGCGTAACCGTCGCAGTTGTGTTGCTTCCGTTGGAAGGAGATAGTGAATCATTTTTTAATAAATGATTATTGTGAATACTACATATGTTTTCTTTTGGGGAGACTTCGGGTCTAGGCTTTCCTTTTCTCTTCCCTAGACCATAATTTCTGCGGATAACAGTTCGAGAGAAGGTGGCGCACTTGGGCATTCAGCTTACCGGAACTAATTAAGTATCTTAGGATTTTCTTTAACCCGACGACCACCTGCGGCGAGGCTAGCCAAAAAGGTAAGCGATAACATCTGGTTGATTACGTTGAAGTGATACTGTTCTTCATTCCTTGTTTCTTTCTCCACCTTTCCCCATTAGATCACAATAAATATTGTAACAAATATTTCTGGCACCAGCAACGTGAGGCCTTCGACGATTTTCTTCTTGAACGGGTTCTGACGGTGAATAAGTGCTACTGTTTACTGGCTCAAATTTCTTATTATCCAAATTCTTATTAGTTACTTGTTTAAATAGTGGACGTGTGTATTGGTATTAGAGCTCAAGTTGTACTTTTCTGAAGTTTTACTCATTAGTTGCTTGATTCTAATTTTCTACCTAGTGGGTGAAATCTTTTTTTTCTTTTGCGAGAGTTTCGAATATTAATACGTGGGTTCGCGCTTCTAGTGAATTACAGTACTACCTTGTTAGTTTAGTATTAGTAGATTTAGGTTGTTGTTTCGTGTTAGGATAAGGATTACTAATGGCTGCTCAGTGGAAATTGGTTGTAAATCGTCTAAATAAAAAGGAGCTGCTTTATGAATTAGGTTCGAGAGGGTTAGACTCGGACATTCCTGGGAAAGAACTTCGCTCAGCGGTACGCAATGCTTTACATTTGGAAGCTAATAAAACATTTTCTCCAATTAAATATCCGTTTTCTTTTGAAGAAGATAAGATTGCTGTAGAGGATGCTCTTGCTAAATTACTGGAACTTTACGAAAGTTTTCAAGGGGATGCTACTTCTTCTACTTATCTACGACTTACTTCGTTATGGGTTCATGCCCAACGACGATGCGCTTTACTTGCCGTGGGTACAGAGGAAGAAGGGGTTCTTAGGAATCAACTACTACTGCGGTTTCAAGATTTGTTTAATAAAGTCAACTCAAAATGCAAAAAGTTTCGGAGTACAACGTTTGCAGATTTTTCTTCAGTTCCTGCCTCTAGTCCTAAACCAAGGGATGCTCATACTGAGGAAGATTCTCCTGATTTACTTTCTTCAGAGTCGGATTCGGAGTCGGTTCCGGTAGGGGTGGCAATGGCCGCTTCGCCTTACTCACTGAAGTCTGGATCCGTTGGTAAACTAAACCTGGTATTTAAAGGGGATGGCTCGATTTCGTTAGGGGAATTTTTAACGAGGGTGGAGGAGTTAAGTGTCGCTCGGGGCATTACTTCTCATCAACTTTTTACTTCTGCTCCTGAATTACTCGCGGGGAAGGCTTTGTTACTGTATCGAACTCGCAAAGACTCTTTAACTTCGTGGAAGGATGTGGTCACTCTACTGAAATCAGAATTTCTGCCTACTGACTATAACGAACGCCTGTTAGAGGAGATTAAAGCTCGAACTATGGGACCTGCGGAATCGATGGGTTTATACATCGCAACTATGCAAAGTTTGTTTCAACGTTTGAGTGATCCTTTGTCTGAGGCTCAACAACTTCGTATCATTCGACGTAATATTACGCCGTACTTTCAGACAGCATTGGCTCTTCAGGAGGTTAGTTCGATTTCGGAATTACTTCAGTTAGGGAAAAGGTTAGAATATAACCAATATCTGACTCGATCTTTTAAACCACCACCTTCTCGACGTTCATCTCAATTACTAGAACCAAATTTAGCGTATGTGGAGACTGCTACTTCTACTTCTTCTTCGTCTTCAACTTCTAATAGGTCGGTGACGACACCGAAATGTTCTTCAATGAATACTATTCGTACTGGGGAAAATTTGATTTGTTGGAATTGTGGTACTAAAGGACATCTCTCTCCTCACTGTCCTAAATCTCAAATTCTACATTGCTACGGTTGTGGAAAGCATGGGGTAATAAAACCTAACTGTCAACGATGCAAAACGAAAACTTTAAACCGACAATCGGGGTCTCGAGTCGAGTGATGGGCTCCGATCATTCTCTAATCTCGACAAAGGCTTTGATGGTCTCGACGAGAAACATCGTGTGCTGTTAGATTTTATGTTTGCTAATGCACGGGGTGATGAACGCCCGTACTTAAATGTATCTATTTTCGGTATTTCTTTTGTGCTTTACTTGATTCAGGCGCAACGCGTACTATTTTAGGGGCACCTGGATGGAAAATTCTACAATCACTTAATCTTTCTATGACTCAGGAAGGGATTTCTTCATGTTCTGTGGCAACGGGAGCGAAATGCTCAGTGAGTGGATCTTTGTGGTTACCGATTACTTTGGAGGGCAAAGTAAAGGCGCTGAAGGTATTGGTAGTTCCGGAGATTTCACAAGCTTTGATTCTAGGTATCGACTTTTGGAAAATGATGGGTTTTGTCCCAGACTTTCGTTCGGGACAATGGTCCTTTTCTTCTCCTATTTCTTCTATAGGTATCGACGAACTGGCTTCTAGGTTTAATCTAACATCAGAGGAACACACGCTACTAGCGTCAGTGATTGATAAATACTTTTCTTCTCAAGTCACTAGGCTAGGGCGGACGAACTTAGTGGAACATATTATTCGAACTACTGCAGAACCGATTAAACAACGGTACTATCCAATGTCTCCTACCATGCTACAAGTGGTTAATCAAGAACTAGACTCTATGCTGGAATTAGGCGTAGTAGAACCATCGGACAGTCCTTGGGCTAGTCCTATTGTGCTCGTGAAAAAGAAAGATGATACTTATAGATTTTGCGTAGATTTTCGGAAAGTGAACGCCGTTACTCAGAAAGATTCGTATCCTATTCCTTATGTGTCTGCTATTCTGGATCGTCTCAAAGGTGCTAAATTCCTATCTAGCTTAGATATTCGCTCGGCGTACTGGCAAATTCCTCTTTCTACGGATTCGAAACCAATTACTGCTTTTACTGTTCCGAATCGTGGACTTTTCCAGTTTACTCGCATGCCGTTCGGATTGCATAACTCACCTGCTACCTTTCAACGACTTATCGATCGCATCTTAGGTCCGGAATTAGAACCTTTCTGTTTTGCTTATCTCGACGACATTATTATTGCTACTCCGTCGTTTGAAGAACATCTTCATATTCTTTCGTTAGTGTTACAACGTTTAGGGAAAGCGGGTCTCACTTTACGGAGAGACAAGTGCTATTTCTGCCGACCAGAGCTAAAGTATCTAGGTTACGTGGTCAACCAACATGGCCTCATGATGGATCCGGATAAAGTATCAGCTATCCTAGGGATACCTACACCTACATCAGCGACCGAGGTACGACGCCTGTTAGGAATGGCTAGTTGGTATCGTAGATTCATACCAAATTTCTCTTCTATCGTTTCTCCACTATCGTTTCTGACGCGGAAAAATGTTCCGTTCCAATGGAGTGAGTCCTGTGACGTAGCGGTTGGTACGTTAAAGGAATTATTAGTTTCAGCACCAGTCATGTCTTGTCCTGACTTTTCACTCCCATTTACTATCCAGACCGACGCTTCAGATTTCGGTTTAGGCGCTGTTCTCTCACAAATATCTAACGAGGGAGAAAAGGTCATCAGTTACATCAGTTGCTCGCTGAAAAAGAACGAACGAAACTACTCCACGACAGAAAAGGAATGTCTCGCTGTGCTATGGGCTATCGAAAAGTTTCGACCATATGTCGAAGGGACAAAGTTTACTGTAATTACGGATCATCATTCTCTCATATGGCTTAACAAACTACAGAGTCCTTCTGGACGTCTGGCGCGGTGGTCGATCCGTTTACAACAATATGATTTCTCGATTGTTCATCGAAAAGGGAAGGAACATGTTGTTCCAGATGCGTTGTCTCGATCTGTACCAGTGCTAGAGTCTGTTATACCGGAAACACCTTTCTCTCCTGCGGGTCTTTCTCTTCCTATTACAGACGTCTGGTATCAGAATTTATCTCGTCGTATTACTTCTTCTCCTCGCAAATTTTCGAAATGGTGTATTGTGGATGGTCTCATCTATAAGCGTACTCGTCCTATCTCTCCTTCTGAACTGCTGAATGAATGGAAATTGGTCGTACCAAAAGATCAACGATCAAAAGTGATTGGCGATCATCATGATCCTCCTACGTTTGGTCACGGTGGAGTTAAGAAGACTCTGGGGCGCTTGCGTCAATACTATTACTGGCCTCAGATGCAGCAAAAGTAGCGGAATATATCCGTCGATGCACTGTTTGCTCAGCTCAAAAGGTGGAACAAAGGAAACCTGCTGGTTTGTTTGCTCCTAGGGCTAAAGCGACTCGACCTTGGCAAGTTCTGTGTGTAGACATTGTAGGGCCTCTTCCTCGCTCATCGAAGGGACATGCGTATATTCTTGTGGCAGTGGATAACTTTACTAAATTTTCTTGCTTCTTTCCTATGAGATCTGCGACTGCTGCTACGGTTACTAGACTTATAGAGGATAATATCTTTCTACTATTTGGTACTCCCCAATACATTATTACTGACAATGGTGTCCAATTTCGAAGTAGAGAGTTCACTCGGTTGTGTTCTGCTTATCGTACTAAGGTATTATTTACGGCTCGTTATCATCCACAGGCTAATCCTGCGGAGCGGGTTAACCGCGTTCTTAAGACCATGATTTCTGCTTTCGTAAAAGAAAACCAGCGGTCCTGGGATGCTAATTTGTCGAAAATTGGGTGCGCCATTCGCACTGCCGAACATGAAACTATCGGGTGTACTCCTTTCTCTGCTCTGTTCAATAGGGAACATATTCTTTATGGAGATCTAATGGGGATTCCCCCTCCGGATCAAATAGAACTGCCTGATCCTGATCGTACTCTTACTACGTCAACTAACTCATACGAGTCTTTACGTGTAAAGATTCTCAACAGACTAAAGAAGGCTGCGGCAAAGAACGCACACAATTACAACCTGCGTCGTCGTCCTATCAAGTTTAAGGTAGGCGATAAAGTGTGGAAGCGTAATTATACCTTGTCTAGCGCTGTAGACTTCTACAATGCGAAGTTAGCTCCTAAGTTTGTTGGACCCTATCGGGTTAAAACGGTGAAGTCGCCATGGACGTATGAGCTAGAAGATGATCTCGCTCGATCTCTAGGCATCTGGCATGTCAAAGATCTGAAACCTGATTATACCAGTCCGGATGTTTCCTCATTATCGGTTGGACCTCCTATTTCTCTTTCACTTGTAGATCGCTCGTTACGATATCATCGACGTCGTAAAAGACCTAAGTTGGATGGTATCTAGGGTGCTCTAAGGGTTAGACTATTCTGCTATATTTTGACGTATCTTACTCGGAAATGGAAAAAAATTAGTATTACGAATTAGATTTGTGGTTGTCTTAGGTTAAGTTGTAAGTTTGTACCAAGTTACTTCACCCTTTTACTAATTGGGTTAGTTAGCTGTAAGGTTAGGTTAAGGTCTGGTGGATACACCAATTCTTTTTTTTAAGTTTGGGGTTGGTTCTTTATTAGAACTGCTTTAAGATAGACCGACACTCCCAACTGCATCGATACTTGATGATGTTCCTGCTTAGTCAGTTTCTTGGAGTGTTCAGTCAATGTGAGGTGGCTCGTTTCTTTTATTTGGAAGTTTACTAGGTAAACAGAATTTCCTTCTAGTTTTGTTTTGGCCCTTGAATCGAGGTGCTATCGGGTTACTGTAGTTTAGTTTAGGTTGGTTCTTAGATTTAGGATTTACTTGGGACACCTCATCCGCTTAGCGGGTTTTTTTATCTTGAAGGATGAATTTTTTTTTGGGGTAACTTGTGTCACAAATTGTCTAGACACGTATTGGACGTGTGGAACTCTATTGCTTTGGGTGGTTGGTTGGGCAGTAGGCTGGGTCCTGTTGGGTCGACTACCTAGGGAGAGATAGTCGATCCGTACAATAACATCGTGTACTCTCTTTTCTCCTTCTGTCTTCCTGTCCTTCTATCTCTTCTTTCAATCTGTCGCCATGAGTGGGGGGGTGCCTGTTGTGGGAACCCGACGGCTGCGTGTTCGGGAAGGTTGTCTGTCTCCGTTCCGGTAGCCCCAAGCTTCGGACCAGGCATGATACCTTTCGGGGGCCGTACGGCGAGCTTGGTGGAGCTGGGCGGGGTGGCCAATTCTTCTGAACCGGCACGTAGGATGTTCGTGGTTGTACAGGAGGCATCGCTTCCGGCTACAGTCACGCCATTGCGGGCTGTAGTCCTTTTATTTTGGAATTAGGGCAAAATTTTAGGGATGCTTCTTTTCTTGTTTCTTTTATTTACTTTCAGGGTGGGGGGAACTTTCCCGGGTCTTCTTTCCACTGGTTACGATCAGATCCTTACCGGGGTGGGAGAAGACTTGGAATGGTCAAGTCAGTACGGGATGCGGTGACGTGCGTTTGTGTGGACTAACGTTGGGGGGCCCAACGACGCGCTAACTCCATCTTGACGCGAGGGCTTGTGGTGGAGAACAGACCTGACGCCACACAATCGTCGGGCACTTCGTCAGGGAAACCTTCGATCACGACAAGGCTTCTAGGGTCGTCCTAACTTTGGGGGTCAGGGATCCTTCCCATTCCTTTGTTCCTAACCACACCACGTCCTTCTCCTGCAGGGTTGATTGGGTTATAGTAAAGGGGGGAGTTAACTACTAGGGTTGGGGTTTCATTGGGACTTTAGGGCTTTTGGGTCCTTGACGCTAGTCTAAACTTCCGTCTTTTTCTCCTCTTCTTTTTTTTCTCTTAGTTGTCTTGGATCGTCGCTCCGTACTTGGAATAACGTCTCGTTCTTTATTCATACCCGGAATCACTATTTGGTGGCTTTAACGAGCACGTTAGTTTCGTGATATTGGCCTGCTAAGTTCTTTGAAGTTTGGTTACTCAGGCAGTATCATTTTGCTGTATGCATCTCTAGTCCAAGTTAGGTTTGATTGATCTTAGGGAACTTCGAAAGGTTCTGTTCCTTCATCTATCGGGTTGGGTTTCTGTGGTTTTTGGTTCCTGGGTTGGGTTATGGTTTTCAATGTGCGTTTAGTTGGTAACGAACTTCATGGCAAGTTCCACTCTAAGTTCTTTACGGCTGCGTTCGATTTGATTTCGACCGTGGGTCTCACTTCTTGCTAGGGGGGAATTTGTAACGTGTAAATTTCTACTGCGAGTCAAAATCCGCCTGAGAGTTAGGCAACTAACAGTAACATCTGTGTCCTCGAACCGTAGTTCGAAATCACGCCTACGGAGGCGCGAAAGTTGTTAGTCGTCGACGAATTATATTCATTTTTATGCTGTTTGTGGATCGGTTTACAACAGGGGAACATCGGAGAGGTGAGGTAAATTGAATTTCTTTTCATCTGGTAACATCTTCTACACCGACGTTTATTTTAGCCTTTGGAAATAAATCCGATTGAACCTCCGGTGCAAATAAAATCGGCACTATGTCTTGTAGACGGCCAGACACATAAAGTGGGTTAGTATTCTTACACGTGTTAGTAATGGAGGCCAACCAACTAATCTTCACAATTTTTAGCTTCTTTCTTTGGGTCTTTTTCTGTCCTTGTTACGTTGCGGGTGATATTAAAGTGGATGCTGGATACTCGATCTTCGCTTCGGACGTCTTCGTCTGTTGTTCTGAGGTAGATCTGCGTGTGCTGTTATCTGTAATCTAAGGGAAATGGTGAACGCGCTAAACCAGTTCGGATGTTCGACAAAGTAAGGAAAACTACTCCGACACTCGAGGTATTTATGACACCTTTATATTGGAGTCGCGGGAGTCTCGCTGTCGACCTTATTTCGACCGAACGCTGTAGCCTTCGTTTAGCAGCGGCCGCGGTGCGGGCATGAGGAAACAAAAGATCGTGTTCGTGTCGCCATTTTAGCCCATATTTCAACTAAAAATTGATCTGCGTATAAATATACATAATTGATTGCGGAAGTGGGAGACGACGTCGAGTATAATTATTTTCTTATTTAAGTTAATATCACCTAACGTCACATTTTATTGTAATTCATAACCTTTTTATACAATAATTCTGCCACATGTTAAAATCACCTAACGTCACATTTTATTGTAATTCATAACCTTTTTATACAATAATGCTTTCACATGTTAAAATCATCTAATGTCAAATGTTATAATAGTTCATAATTATTTTATACAATAATTCTTTCAATATTTTTAACTGTGTAATGGTCAAGTCATTACAATTATTTATGATAACTTCTCAATCACTTACAGTAATTATTAAATTTTATCAAAGGTAGAATTTTGGGAGTTACCCGTATCTCTATATTTAGATTGATGATTATTATTTACCGGTCCTATGACGCTTGATCAAGTTGTCCCCAGACTGTACGTTTAATTAGCGGGAACGCGTTTAATTAGTAAATCATCGCTACCGTAGCCGCGGTAATTATTAGCTACGTAAACGATCTTAGCTTGTGTGGCTTCCAAACTCTATTTATTGTTACTTATTATGGGTACTTGTAATTGATATTTGTGCTTAATAATTTTTCTCTGTGGGGTTATATAAATAATTGTCAGGAGTTACCAGTGGCGTAACCGTCGCAGTTGTGTTGCTTCCGTTGGAAGGAGATAGTGAATCATTTTTTTAATAAATGATTATTGTGAATACTACATATGTTTTCTTTTGGGGAGACTTCGGGTCTAGGCTTTCCTTTTCTCTTCCCTAGACCATAATTTCTGCGGATAACAGTTCGAGAGAAGGTGGCGCACTTGGGCATTCAGCTTACCGGAACTAATTAAGTATCTTAGGATTTTCTTTAACCCGACGACCACCTGCGGCGAGGCTAGCCAAAAAGGTAAGCGATAACATCTGGTTGATTACTTTGAAGTGATACTGTTCTTCATTCCTTGTTTCTTTCTCCACCTTTCCCCATTAGATCACAATAAATATTGTAACAAGTTGAACACCCAGACCTTTTAGGCTTGGTCCTAGTCACTCTTTGAGAGTCAAACAAGAAGTAGAACTTGGTTTTTGCCGCATTGTCGTTCGTGAACTCAAACAAACTGATGTTTCGCAAGACATTGCAGTTTGCATATTCAGAGTGGTACCACTAACAATGCCTATGTCCGTTGCCTCTGCGGAACGTAGCTTCTCAAAACTCAAATTGCTAAAAAGCTATATGAGATTAACAATGGACCAAGAAATGTTCTCTTATAGCAATACTCTCAATAGAAATTAAGGAATGTGATGCTATTGATTTTTAAACTACAATAAAAAAATTTGCAGGTATAAGTCAGAAAAACTAAATTTTAAAGAAATTAATATTTTAGAGATAAAACTTTCACCATAAAACATATTAAAATACTTTTAGGGTAAATGGTATATTAATTATTTAGAATAATATAAATGCGAGCTTTTGAACTTGGTCTAAGTTCTTCGTCAGGCAAAATTAAAATTTTAAAAAACCCTAAAAGTATTTTAATAAAATTAATATTTATCCAACTGCATCAGTATGCAAGAGTAGAGCAACATATTTATGTCGTTTTTTGTTAAAAATTATAATACACACTATAATAGTATAACATTGTCTATTATTACACTTATTATTAACCTCTAAGAGAAGGAATCTAACATACTTAAAAAAAGGGACAGCCCTAAAACCTTCTGCTAATTTTGTAAAGACGCCTCTGTTTACTGTAAAGGCGATCCGCTTTTAAATCAAAAAGAAAAGTTGACAATGAAGAACTTAATGTAATAGCGAAGGCTTCCACGGCCGGAGTCTATACTAAGATAAGAACGTCTTCCGGGTTTGGACCATGTCAATGTTGTAACCGAAGTTGCCAACGTTTCGCTCACTTTTGTAAGGAGCTTCATCAGGGCGTGAGAGAAGTCGAAGAACTCAAATAAGCAACCGAAATTTAACTAAACACTTCTCAAAAGTTAGGTAGTCAACTTGTGAACCAAGCCAGATTCTAAACTCAGAAAAGGTAAGAAAGAAAAGGATAAACTTGAAAAAGCAAACGAAAACCTAACAAAGAACCACTACAGAGTTAGGTAATCAACTTGTGAACCAAGCCAGATTCTAAACTTCATAGAAGTGACTTAAAAGAAATAGTCTCCGTATATAAAGAAGAAGTATCGTCACGGCTAGTTAAGCTCGACTCTGATTGGGTTACGGTTGAACGAGGGCGTCTTTTTGATAAAGGACTAATGACCGGGAACCAAAGAAGGGAGAGCTCGAAACCATGATCACGATTGAAGTTATTGGGGTGTTTGATGATTTGTATGCTCTCTCGAAATTTCCTGTTAAAAAAAAATGGAGATTTGGCAATCACCGAAACGTTATCGAAATCTATCTTGTGACCTGTAATGAACTGATGTTCGGCAACCGCAGACTTAGAAATATGCCTTTTCCTTATACAACGATCATGTTCTGAAATGCGAGTAATGACGGAACGACCGGTCTCACCAATGTAGACTAAACCACATGAACCAGGAATTTGGTATACACCTTGAGATGAAAGTGTAGGAAATTTGTCCTTGAGAGAAGGAAGAATCTGAGAGATTTTGCCTGTCGAGTTGAAAATGGGTTTGATACCGTTCTTACGAAGAAGTTTCTCTATTTGATCTGTACCCTTGTGAATGTAGGGTAAAAAGGCCAATTTCGGATTGGATTCGGGAGTAGAAATGTCCTTAGGTAATCGAGTACGTGGATGTAGACGACGATTAACAACTCTATGAATATCTCGCTTCATATAACCATTGTTCACTAAAGCTCTAGTAAGATGACAGAGTTCCGAGTCTAGATTCTCAGGTTGATAAATAGTAAAAGCACAATGAACCAAATATTCAATAACAGAACGTTTCTGTGCAGGATGATGATGAGACGAAGCATAAAGGTATCTATCAGTATCGGTGGGTTTGCGATAAACAGAATGGCCCAGAAGTTCGTCGGGCTTACGAGTCACAAGAACGTCAAGAAATGGGAGAGAACCATTACTTTCGATTTCCATAGTAAATTTGATATCCAAGTGTTGATTGTTAAGATGATTAAGAAACGATGAAATTATTTAACCTCCTAATTAGTATATTTGAGTAAGGTGTTTGAATCCTTCAAATGTAGGAGATGGCGAAAAGAAAACACAACTTACAGTGTTTTTTGTAGGCTACGTTTCGTGAACCTATGTGTCCACTTCATCAGGCCTCTATGTTTAATAAATGAGAAAAAAACAAAATACAAAACATAAATACAGCTCAGGTGAAACAAACAAACTTTTTAACCGAATAACTAGTTGTAAAAAACTAAACAAAACAAATTGTTTACAGAAACAAACAACATTAACAAAAACCAAGTCAAATGTATAAAATAGACAAATTACTTACAAAAAACTAGACAAGTCGTGATGGTCCGCCAACACAGTCAATAAAATTTAAACAATGAAAGATGTGAGCCTTAAAATTAACATGTAAAAGAACTCACTAACATCACACAAGATCAAAGAACAATAATTATAAAGAAAAATGTTGGCATGTAAGATAAATTTTTTTTACAATAATTTAATAACTATTCAATTTGAGATCACCATGAGGCCAAACAATAAACGTGTCGTCAACATACCTAAACCAAACTTTGGGTTTCAATATTGATGATTCCAAAGCAACCGTTTCAAAAGATTCCATGAAAATGTTAGCTACAACAGGTGATAGAGGAGAACCCATAGCAGCACCAGAAACCTGTTCGTAAAACTTGTTATCAAATTGGAAGTAAGTAGAGGATAAACACTTATCAATAAGAGGAACCAAACTCAAGTCCTTGCCATGTTGAGACAGAATCTGTTCGATGATAATGAAAGAATCCTTAATAGGAACTTTAGTAAAAAGTGAAGTGACATCAAAAAGGTTTTACCTGTAAACTCGCAAAGAATGTTGGACAAGAACTTGGCTAGCTTGTAGGTGGGAGATTGGATAGTACTAACGATAGGTCGAAAGGGAATTTACTTTTTACTTTGACTTTTTTAAATTTAACTGAAGGAAACGTTTGTACGCCACAGTATCGATTACCTAAACTAATTTTTTAAAATAGTACTCTAATAAATGATAGATAGTGCAAAAATAATGTATCACAACAAATTGATAAAACACGTGGATTGTTATAGTTGACATAAGCAGACAAGTGACCCAAAGAGGGGTGACTGAAGGCGCTTTCATTTTGACGGTACATTTAAAGTAAAAAGCGTTTTGGTAAAAAAATTCAATATTTTTGGTTATATAAGTTACATTATGTATACTCAATTCAAATAATATTACTCATTAATTTCCGATAAAAATTATTTTATTTTTTTGCATTGATTACTGGAATTTGTATTGCACTAGTTAGCAATCCGATTATTAAAATGACAATCAAAATTTACAACTGTGATAATACTCTTTAATTAGATTGCAAGCATTAAGCATCCTCACTCAGACTGCCTGATGAGTATCAACACAAAAATAGAAATTTATTGATAACATACCAATATTTTTTTTAAATATTCTTAACCACAGACGTAAATAATATAATAAACAACAGAACATAAATGTTATTACAAAAGCATTAATTGGTATACTGTAACTATCGCGGCAAAAATTTATGACAGTTTTATCAGTTACAAAAATAAAAATTACACGTTTGAAGATAACAGTAATCATAAGACAAATATGCATTCCATTATAATAAATAACAACATAAATGTTACAGTAAAAACAATTAACTGTTACAGATTAACTACTCGGCTGGACTCCCTTTGACCACCTCTAAAATATTATGCAAACTATTAAAACAAAGTTAACCACTGTGATTTTCATCACTATTGTTTTCAATAGACTTCTTATTTTCTCCTACAGCATCATTTTCTCGCAACTCTCTTAAACAACTACATCGCCAAGTGACTGCATTCCATTAACAGCTTTCTTTTAGTGTGACATTTTTAATATTTAAACTTAGTTTGACATAAGGATTTTCTTAGACTATCTGGTTCAGCGCAGTAATCAACTTTCTCCTACATTTTTTTAATTAAAATTTTCATTTTTGGCACTTTTTATTTATCGTATCAACTTATAAACACTTCTTTTCAAAATACCCAAAACTATTTTGTTAGAAACGAAACGCTCGCTACCCAATTAATCAAGTATTTACTAGTGGTAGAGAGAAGAAGAAAATAAGTTTAGTGATTTATCATGTACACCACCCGAAATTTCTGACAGTGCTAAAAAGGTTAGATTGAATCTGCTGCCCAAAATGTCGCGACATAAATATGAAAAGTAATACGATCTTTTTATTGCATGGTGTAATTTGAAGAAGGTTAAAAGATACACGAAAACGTGATGGCTTACTTTAATGAAAAAGCAAAAACCATGAAATTTTCAACTCTTTGGTCAATGCAGTTTTATTTAAATATCACAATTATGTTAATTTTGAAATGTATGCATTTGGTTTATAGCTAAATATAGTATAGTTATTATTTAATAAAATCATTTATTATTTACTTGTTTTCTCAATTTAAATTATTTAAAAAAAAAAGTTTTATAAGTATTCTTTTGATGTCTGTAAGAAAAGAGGCAACGTGGATTATTAAAATAAGAATCGATTAATCGGTAATTGCACCCACTACGTAAAACTACAAGTTCCTGATAGTTACAGAAATATACACATCGCCTCTTATGGAAATCAATTAAACTATTTAACATTTGATGACACTGGCCGAACTTGAGGCGGAACGTTGCAATAAGTAAAATTTACAAATTATATTTAAAATGCTTCTTTTCTTTTGACAGTGAAGTTATTATTACTTTTACAGCAAATGATCTCGAATGAAAAAAGTGCAGGTTACTAATCACCGATACAAACGGTTTCTTAAAACCAGTCTAGATTTATTAGGTATTTATTAGTTTAGTATCAAGCTTAAAATAATTTTGTATTAACAATTGTCTTTTCAAATATTTCAAATAATGTTAGTCATTGTTGATGTTTATTCATGTCACCTAATTAATTTATCACACCGAAAGTTTTCTTAAAACAGAGAAAATATCTTTTAACTCAAGATCCTTGAAAAACAGATACTCAAAAATTGCGGGACTTTCATTATCATTATTGTTTTTTAACAGTAGTACAATAGTAGTAAGACAATGCCAACTCCGACAAACAACAATTTACATTTTTACAACACTTGGAATATATTAGAAAGTACTGCATTGCATAGTAATCCAATCCATTTTGATATGATAGAATAGAGGCATTGTTTTGCCAACCAACAAGAAAATATTATCTTTATCAGTTCAAGAAGTCTCAAAACACAAAAAAAACTTGATGATAAAAGGGATTAATATTATGACTACTAGTGTAATAATAACTATCTACATTCTTTACTGCTACACAATATACGCTACTGCAAAAATAAATACACATTTTCTTTTTTAATAAGATAGAATGTTGTGGAAAGAATCAGCAGAAATGAATTGATTTTGTGCGTTAAGTGTTTTTATCCTCTTATTGTACTTATCACATTCTAACACATGTATTACACGTTCTTTCAACAGGGTTAATTTTTCGGGATTGTTAAAAAATTGATTAATATTAGATTAGATTAGACAGTGAAAGGATCCTTACCAGTTCTAATGAAGAATAAATAAAGAATTAAGCGCGTTTATTAAATCAACCTCAAAATTTTTAAAAAGAATTAAATCATCTAACCAAGTTGTTAGTCGCACGCAACTGCAATAAAAAAAATTACACGATCTATTACTTCAGCAAAATCCGAATTGTTGTCTATCGCTTATTTACCATTTGTCAAAAGTACTACGTGTCGTCTAGAAAAAATATTGTCAAAACACAACATTATGACTCGGTTTTCTACTCCTCCTAAATTGGGTCCATTCTTAAATCCTGTGAGAGACGTTATCCTTTTTTAGTCTGACGGCTTTTCTGCATTCCTTGTTCTTGTAGTCGTACATATATGGATGAAACGGGCTATCCGTATTAAAAAAATCAATTATGTAGTCTGTTATGTTAAAAATGTTTTGATATAGGTTGCGCAGTGTATGAATTTTGTCTCGGAATGTACATGAAACATAACGTTCGCGTCCAGTGACACCTGCAATTTTAAATATTTGCTTTCATCGATGTTATTAATGGGTACATTGATTTAACTTTATATTTGGTGCTGGTCATGGTTTTTATAGGCGATTTCGATCACCACCACATCTCTGGCGCTTGTGAAAATTGTGCACGTCGGGTCTATTAAGTACATCAAGTCGATAATTTGGAACACGTACGATTGGGAGAATTTGTTCTTTATACTAAACGCTTAACTTGAAGACAATCATTTGGAAGCTTGACGCATTCATGATCATAAAGTTCATTGATTGAATTACGAGCGAATTATTTGTGATTTCAATATACATGTAATTATTATTTTTTTCTCAGTTTTAATAACATTAGGAGATGATTTAGGTATACTATTAGCATGACTAAGTTAGGTTAGGTATGCTATTAGCATGACTAGACAATCGTGAGTACAATTCCTTTATTATCTATTAATTTATGTAATTGTTGAACGTAAATACGTACGATATATGTGTTAGCACGACTAATACATGCAAAGCACATGCTAACAAAAAATCATCAAATTTTATTTGATAATAATAAAATTTTAGATAATGTTTCTAATTATTATCAGCACAAAATTAGGAAATCCATTAAAATATTTTAAAATTGTGGTAATGTTAAACCAATCTAGTCTATAAAAATGAGATTTCAAGCCGCAATCAAACAGTTTATTTCAAAGTCATATGTTTACTGAGATGTGCGACAAAGATTAAGCTTGTGATAAATCGATTATACGGAAATTATTCAGAATGGGAAACTGTAATACTTTTTTTTAATCGTTTTTTACAGTTATCAAATTTATTAAACTATATGGTTTCATTAGTTGTGAAATAGTCTTATTTGTCATTTTCTAAATTAATCAAATCAGTTATTAATTGATTTATATTCAAAGTTTTATAACTATTTACTTTTATGGTTTTATCTAAATAATTATCTGATTCTGTAATTGTATATAATTAAATTGATGTTTTGTAGATCTACTACTTGTTTACTATTAGTTCATTAAAAAAATTAATTATGAATTAACTGAAATTTTTTAATAGCACCAATAACTATTGATATAGTCGGGACCAGTTAAAGTTGTGTATGACTCATAGGAGAACGTTGTCATAATTATAATTACATATAGATTTTATTTCTTTCTAAGCACATTCGTTAAAAAAAGATGACAAATAAAAAAATGTCTGCAATGCTAAATGTAATGACGTTTGTCGAATCTTGATACATAAGTTTGACGTTGTTTGACGTTTGATCTTATTATTGTGATTTTCCTTATTGATTGCTATAAACAAAAGTTTTTTTCAAAACTTCTTGCTGGTATTACATTAAAGATGCTACGGAACAAACATTTAAAATCACAAGCTCAATTGTTAGTTGTCAACGTTTTGAATTACTTTACACGAGAACGAGATAATAAAGGTGCTTTCGTACCTATCGAATCTGTGATGCAGGTATGTTACAGTCAATTCCACTTGTACAAACATTATTAATTTCGTGTTTTGGTGAACTGCAGAAGCATGTGGAGTTAGCATCAATACAGTTAGTGCTATAAAAAAGAGAGTGGAACAAGCAGAAAAAGAAAACAAAGCTCCAGAACAACCAGCAAGAAAACGCAAACGCATTAAGACGAAGTCATGCGATGTCGAAGATTTTGTAAAGGATGCTGTTAAGAGAAAAGTTTACGAAATGCATTCAAACCGTAAGTACAATTTCAACTAATAACAGTACCGTATTAAATATTAATGTATTATAGGACGCCCTGTAACTGTTGCTTCACTGCAAGAGGAGATTGCAAAATGCAATATATTTCATTTTAGTAAAAGCAGTTTAAAACGATTGTTACCGAAGATTAGATTTACGTTTAAGTTGGATGATGGAAGAGGTAGTTTACTAGAGTTACCACACATAGCTGCAAGCCGAGTTAGATTTTTAAGATGCTATTTTGCAAATCACGGGAAGAATCAAATATATGATCCTGTGTTTTTAGATGAAACCTGGATTTTTAGCAGAGGATCTCAGAAAAAGAGTTGGCATGATTCATCAAAACAGTCCATTAAAAAGAAACCGTTTGGTGAAGGAAAACGGTAAGATAATAGTTTGTATTGCTTTACTCTTTTTATTAAAAAGTTGTCATTTTAGGTTTATTGTGTTACATGCTGGGAACAAAAATGGATTTATTCCGAATGCTTTGCTTCTATATTCTACCAAATTACAAAGTGCCGATTACCATGGAGATATGTGTGCAGAAATGTTTACAAAATGGTTTAAAAATGACTTAATTGGTAACTTAGATAAACCAAGTTTAATTATATTGATAAGATAATATGAAACCTCCTTCATATGTAATTGATGAAATTGCCGAAAAATTGTCATTGTCAATTTAATCCAATTGAATTAGTGTGGGCCAATTGTAAAGAGCATTATAACAAAAACATTGGAAGGAATAATGCTTCATTCAACGACGATCATGTTGAAGAAATTTGGTTAGAAGCTTTACTAAAGATAAATGAAAAATATTGTCAAAAATGCATTGAACATGCAGAAAAGTGTATGATGGAGTGGTGGAAAACAGAAAAGGCATTTGATAAGATTACTGTTCAACCACTAGTCATATCAATCGGAGACTCTGATACATCATGTGGAGGTAGTAGCAATGAGGATGATTCATCGTAACCATTTAAAAAAATGTAAATACTAAATCTAATGTTTTTATCGAGTTTAATTAATTTGCAATGTAAGAATCACTCACAAACTCCTTTAATTCGATTTGTTTTAACTTTTCAAACTGTAAAATAAATTAAATTTCACAAAACTTTGACTATGATGTACTTAGAATTTGAGGTTATAGTAGTTTTTTAAAAAACGATTGGAAATTCACGTTCACAATAATATCTTTATTGAAAATTTCAATAGTAATTTTGTGTGCATTATACTGAAAATTTAGTTTTTGAAACGCTTATTTAAATAAAATTTGACCACAATAAACGTGAAGTTAGATTAAAAATAAATGTTCCGCAGTTCGCGTAGTTGACGTTGCGCCGTCAAGTTTAGAAATACGTAAACAAAATCTTAACGCATACATTTGCATGCGATGAGTCATACACAACTTTACTTGGTCCAGACTATACTAAAAAACATTAGTTTTTTTTTTATAATTAGGTCTCTTTATTTGCCTAATATATACTTAATTACAGTATTTACAATTAATTTAGTTTATTCCCGGTTTACCTTGCATTTCCACTGTCTTTAAAATTTCCCATCAAACTTTATAAACTGTTTTTAGAGCTTTTCCTAATTTACCGTTGTCTTTTATAACTTAAAGTTTTCCATAAATAAATTGGCATTAAACAGCAATAAACTGTTTTCCATTGCAGTAACATTTTCTTGTGCATAAAAATATCAATTAATTTAAGAAGTTTATAAAATAATAATCAGTATTACGATGTGTATGATAACAAATTATGCATAAGAAAAAATTTATTATTTTAGTATTAGCAGATCCTTAAAGTAGACAACATCTCATACACGTAGCTATTTGGCTTATTAGGACTAAAATATGGGAATATAACTTGATACAACAACGAATAATCAATGCAAATCTTGTAATTACACAAATAAATCTGCGTACATTAATTGTGACAACATATGTACATAGAGCGTTGGTATTTACGTTCAGATCTAAGACAAATTAATAGATAAAAAAAAGAGGGTGACTTAGACATGCGATTAGCCAATGGTATATCCAAACAATGCCTTAAAATTGATGAAAGTATAATAAAAATAAGTGTATACTGATATCACAAGTAAATTGCCAGCAAGTCAGCTAATGATATTATAAACAGAATACGCCAAACTTCCAAATTACTTTCACTGTTAACATCGCAAGTGTGCTAATGAATTTTTAAAAAACGTCCAATCCAAGAAGAAGCGTCAACAAGAAATGCTTTCCCAGTTCGTTAGGTATTAGCAACCGGATGTGTGCAAAAGTGGCGTGAAACGGATCAATACTTCCAACAACCAAAAAGACTTGAACCATAAGAAAAGGATGTATAAAAAAAAGCACTCGTGGTAAATTGACAGCTAGCAAAACACGAAAAATTAACGCAGTCTCATAGAATCTCTGCCGACTGACAATCCAAAGCAAACCAAGAGAAAGAAGAAGTATAGGAAAGACAATAGTTTAGACCACAGTCAAGAACAACACTCTCAAACCACATTAACCCTAGTCCACATATACAAATTAACCTTGAATATAATGCCTAAAAATAATAAACTTAAGAAGAAAATCAAGAATAAACATCTAGCAGATTTGGAATGTTGATATGCGGATTTAGAAAAAAAAAAGTTAAGACAATAGTTATTCAAAGATGTTTGATCATTTTCTCATGGATTCCATCATCACAGTTTGACAAAATTAAAATGGAACCACCCCTAAATTACTTTCTTTCTGAAAAAAAAGAATAATCAAAATCGGTCAACGTGATAAAGAATTTAGTCGGTTGAAAAATAAATAGGTATGTGGATGTAATAAGATAATGCCTAGCTTTGTTTTTCATGTTTATTGTTTTATTCCGATTGAGCCGATATAAAATTTAAGCAATGTTAGAATCTACAAAATCTTTAAATTAATAAATTGAAAAACATCTGCACGCCATATACATTGCAACAAAATTTATTTGTCAACTCGAAACCATTTTGGTAGTTACTTACATAATATCTGAAAACATTTCCATTATCTACAACCCAAGCAACATTCTGTAACCGTGGTTACGTTGTAACCAGTTGCAAATTAGTAACATCAGCACCGTGGTAAATAAACCGTTGCAGCAACGTAGCAGCAACTTTCGTAATTTCCTGAGGTTTCAAATCTATTACAGAAATAACCATTTTACAACTATGGTTATAAGTAAGTTTTTCTTAAACCCTTATGTAACTACAGTGTCAATTTAGTAACATTAAAACCTTCATTTCGGTTTCGAGTGTAACAGTCTTAAAACTATGGTTACAAATGTGAATTTCTAAAACTACACTACAGTGTTAATCTATACGTTCAAACAGCAACAGAAGAAGTGCATTTTAAGAGGTTTTTATAAGACACATAGTCCATTATCATTATCTAATAAACAGTACCGAAAGTGTTTCTAATTCAAAACTACGTAAGTACAATTATTGGTATATTATATTACTACAATTTAATCGTACATTTAAACTACTGTTTCTAATTTAATCAACGTTGAAGAATTATTTGCGAATTATAAGTAAGCAAATTTTAAATTGATTTTATTTTCTTCTAGGATAAAATAGAATTTGATTGCAGGGACATTACAATATTAAACACAGTGATCAGAACGTGTAAATTAGAATGCCATTGCGAACACCTATAATCTTTAAGAAACCAGTCGAAATTATGATCATTGAACCGATTATAATTGCACATGTGCATTTGTAGCCTAATACAAATACTTAACTAAGAATTACGTAGACGCATTAAACTATAACATTTGAGGAATATCTTAATCCGCTATGGTCTTTTAACACAAATACATTTTTTTCTTAACAAAATTTATGCATTTACTATTTACAAAATTTATAGATAATAGACATAATGCTCTTTTTTTTAAATTTGCTGTAAAAACCTGTTTACTGGTACCTACTTGCAACAGATGTAAAAACTATTTTATTATATCTTTTTTGTTTGAATTTAGTTCTATAAGAAACTATAAAAATTTAAATAATGTACATTTATTATAACTTTTTATATATCTGTATCTTTTTATTAATATATTTTTATCTCTACTTTTGTTTTAATCTTTATGATGCAGTTATTAACTAAAATCTTGGATAAGTTGCTTAACAAAGCGGTTATAAAGTGGTTTCAAATAATGGTAATAAGCATGTATTCAAAACAGTTATACATATATAGCAGTTGCTGTAAACGGTAACTACAATGTTACAAATCAATTACAAAACCGTGATGATAAACCATTACAGAAACGATTCAAAATAGGTAGACATGATTTGTAAAAAACCGTTATGGCAACGCTGCAAAACAGTTACAAAGTATTAATTGCAACGGTTTCAGACACGTTGTAAAACGGTTATAATATTACTGCAGTTGCTTTGCAACTGACCAAATCCGGTATCATGGAAAGACTCAGCAACTATTCTGTAACTAGATACCTTACTAAAACCATAGTTGGAAGAGAGTTTTGCTACTTGTAGTAAGTAAGTATAGACTTAGTACAAAATAAAAACGTCAATGACAAGAAAAAGCAGAGTAGCCAAAGGCTGTAACAGCCTAACTAACCTTTATATATGTTGTATAATCTTCAAAAAAGCTTTTGTACATTAAGCTTCAACTCTTAACTATTTTTAATTAATATATAATAAGGGATACAGTTAGACTTTTAAAAACCTGTAAATTGAATTTTATTCTTTTGTAGGTTTAATGTACTCCAATATTTATAAATCCGATAAAAAGATTTTTAATTCAAAAAAATCAAATAAGTTTAAAGGACAAACAATTTACAAAAGTTTTCTGATTTCAGTTCTAGATCAAAATATTAAGAATATAAAAAAAAAGGATTTTGAATGAATCTGTATCTATAAGCCTTTAAGACAACGGAAAATTTGTTAATAAATCAAGAAATTCTAGAAATAAATTAGTAACTTTAAGGCATTTTATTTATATTTTTTTTTAAACTTACATTTTGGATATATTATATAAGTTACGTTGTTTTGCAAAAACAGTAAAATAATTATTTATTATTGATGTTATATTTCTTATCAAATTGATAATTGCATTTTTATAAAATGTAGTAAAAAATTGTATTTGTATATTTGTCTAATACTTCTGAAACCGCAAAGTATGTGTTTAATTAATTTCTGAAGAGATATTTTATAATTGTTTTGTTGGAAAGAATGTTTAGACTAAATGAATTTAACATTATTTAATTAAGACTGTTTGTAAATCTATTTGAGAACTAGCCACTTGTGAAACTTATAAATGTAATTGATAATTTATTAGCTTCAGTCAATCAAAATATTTGGTTTGTGTGTTCAAAGTGAAACTGATAAATTTATAAATGGTTCAATGATTTAAATAGATACAGATAATTATTATTAATTTGAGTATTGGGTAATACTTTCAGTTTCAGTTTTAAATATTAAAATAATTAAAACTTATGCTTTCATAACATATGTATCTCAATTGCGATATAATATGAACAAATTAAATCATTTGTTTATTAATAACGTTTGTTTAAACAAAACCAAGAAAACTTCAACATTTACTATTCTTTTTGGTTAAATTTAACCTCTTGTTGGCTTTCTTTTTGAAAACTGTTATTTAGGGTGCCAATAACTCGTACAATACATTAATGTTTAACAAACGGAAAAAAATTTTGTGATATGTACCTAGTTTGACCCAGCAGATAGATAAATATAAACCATGTCATTTATAAAATGTTGTAAAACAATTACGTTTTTTTGAAATGCACAAATATATATTGCACTTAACATGCTTGAAAAAGGTTTTAAGGCCACAGTTAGATTTTTTACACCTTTGACGGACAGCGTCTTCAATAGGAAAATGTTCAATGTTACCTCGTCGCACATCAAACTGAAAATTGGTTTTGTTAGACCTTTTTTTTCTTTTCTTTGTATGAAGCATCTATTTCGTTGGCAGATGACAGCTAAGTCTTCACGATATTTGATCCAAACGTTTACCAAACACATATCTATAAAATAGAAAAATATGCAAAGATACCACTTTTTATATCGTATATTTATTCTGTGGTACGAGATTAGGCCATCGAAGAGATCAACACCTCCCATGAGTTTGTTGTGGGTCTTCATAATATTGGGACAAGTAATATCACCTTTAGTTTTATCTTTTTTTTTAAAAACGTTTATCTAACGGTTACGCTACACAAAAAGTGCTAACAAAAGTCACAGATTTATTATCGATCCACTTTGTAAGTCATATTTTAGTATCACCTACTACTAACGTGTTTTTCATAGCTTCCGCTACCGTTCTTTTTCATATCAATATCATATATTAATTTAATAGCAGGAATCGTGTTACTTTGTATAGTTCCCTAACATCCTACACTGTTCTTGTGTAATACTGTCAGCAGAAGTAATGAAGAAAACCAATTGTCAAAATACAACAAATGATTCTTGTTGTTAGCAATTATTTCACTCAATTGCAATACAATGTTCTCATTTGCACCAATATCAGGCTTTCCAGTAAGAGGTAAGATTTCCCCCGTATAAATTTCAAAATTATATGAACATCCCTTTACATCACACAATACAAATATTTTATAGCCCCATTTGTAAGGTTTCTTTGGATTGTATTGTTTGAGAGATAAATGACCACGGAAAAACAGTATTTGTTTATCTATGCACATCATTTGAGACAACGGTAATTGTTCTTTGAATTTACTACATAAATGAGCAACAAGTGGCCTAACTTAATGTAACTTATCACGATCAGGCGTCCTCACAATGTTCTCATTATTTGCAAAATAAATATTAGATTTTATAATTTCTTACCTATCTCGAGATATCCGCTCTGCTACTTTTTTTTGTTTATTCTACCCAAAACGTTCTAGTTTCTGTTACTTTCAAAAACAATATGTCTCCGAATATTTTTATCAAAGTATATTTCAAAGTAGTGACAGGGTCTACCTATTTCAGGTTCATCCTTCTGTGCTTCAGTAACAAATAATGGCATTTGTAACGGAAAAGACGCAAAATGCACC
Organism: Aquatica leii; assembly: GCA_035610365.1. Classification (NCBI taxonomy): domain Eukaryota; kingdom Metazoa; phylum Arthropoda; class Insecta; order Coleoptera; family Lampyridae; genus Aquatica; species Aquatica leii. The sequence goes on from CM069432.1 coordinate 59,033,832, forward strand.
CTTTTTCATGTGTCAGTAACTTTTTTGCTTATGTTTTCTGTTTGTTTTCTGCTGATGTGCTGGCACCAATAGAATTCATCCTCTTCTGATAATAATCTATCACTATCTTCACCTGAAAAATTATCTTTCGTTGGCATATAATTGGAATCTTCATCACTATTATCACAATTATCATCGTCACTCTTACTAGGTACCATAGATATGCATTTAAATGTGTATCCATTGTGTTATTCCTATACAAATAAGAAATCAAAAAGAACCCAAATGTCTATTATTATTGTTCCTACTATGGTTTATTTATACAAAAATAAATATAAATGTATAACGAAAAATATGTTTGTGAAGTAACAACCACTTACATATTATTATAAGCAGTTTTACTTACTTTGATAATTGATTTTACAAATTAAAACTCATATATTATACTTACTGCTCACAGATGGCCAGACAAAACAAACAAAAACTATTTAAATTTGTATAGTTATTGTAATGACAATTACAGTACTTTCCTTATTTGGCCCATTCGGCAACAAGAGACTGCTGTTGTTCATTCATTGTGTGAGGAATATAAAAAAAATCAATTGAAAAAAGTAAAAAAAAGGTACTGAATATTGAGTATTCATCGCAATATAATAAGGAATGTATAATGCAGGGCCTTCATTAAAACCCATTTCCCACGTAATCTATGAGTTGAGCATTAACATTGTTTTAGGTTGATAGTGTTATCACAGGTGTTTCCGTTTAATAACATTTTTTGACATTCTTGTTTGACGTTTTGTTGACATCTGGTATTATTTTTCCTCGTTCTCCTTATTCTCTATTTTTACTTTCCTATAAGAAAAGTATAGCGTTCGCAATTTTTTTCAAAAAATTTTTATTCCATAATTTTACGTTTCACGGTCTCCTGAATCAGAAAAATGTATTTTTGACAAAAAAATGTTGGGTGTCTGTGTGTGTGCGTGTGTGTCTATGTGTTTGTGTGTAACGATGTACCCACCATAACTCTCGAACCAAAAGTCTAAGTAACTTGAAATTTAGTATGAAGCTTGCTTTTCATATTTTCTCGGTTCTGTCAAAAGATAGGTCTGATTAAAAAACCGGAAGTGGGTGTATCCGCCATTTTTAACAGTTTTTCTTATATAATTTCGTACGTCTGTAAATTATACAAATTATTTTTACAGTTTCTTATAGAGTTAATTCTTCTTAACAATTTATTCAAATAAAAAATTTTTCTAACAATAACAGTTTATTAGATATTTGACTTGTTTATATACGGAGTGCTGCATCTTATATAAATTATCTTTGGATGTACCCACAATAACTCTTGAACCAAAAGTCCTAATTACTTGAAGTTTGGTATGGAGTTGGCTTTTCATATTTTCTCGGTTTTATCAAAAGATGGGTTTAATAAAAAAAAACGGAAGTAGGTGTATCCGCCATTTTTAACAATTTTTCTTATATAATTTTGTACGTATGTAAATTATTTGAACAATTTTTGCAGTTTCTTATAGAGTTAATTCTTTCTAATAATTTATACCAATAAAAAAAATTCTAATATTAACAATTTATTAGATATTTGACTTGCTTATATAAGGAGTGCTGCATCTTATTTAAATTATCTTTGGATATACCCACGATAACTCTCGAACCAAAAGTCCTAGTAACTTGAAATTTGGTGTAAAACTAGCTTTTTATATTCTCTTTGTCAAAAGATGGGTTTGATAAAGAAACCGGAAGTGAGTGTATCCGCCAGTTTTTCTTATATAATTTTGTACGGATGCAAATTATTCGAATTATTTGTACAGTTTCTTCAATCGTGTACATATTACTTCAAAATGATTTTATGATATCATAACCTTAGAAAAATATGTAGATATTCCTTTATCATTCTTTATAGAAATTTTGTGTGGTGAACACACCAAGTTTTTTATATTTCAAAATAGTTATAATCATAACTAAGGACTAGGGAAACTTTACTTACGATGCCCTCCAACGACGTAAACAAGTTTTAACTAAAAGATCTTTAAATGAGAATTGCATTTTCAAGGGTAAACAGAAAGGCCTATTGTACTCACTGCACCTGTTATTAAATAAATTTGCAATCGCATGAAAGAAAGTCTTAATAAAACGGTGGCAAAATTATTTTCGGACAACAGGTATACAGTCACTTGAATTTGATTTGTAAGTTATAAGCAATCAATTTTTAAGAAGCTTTCGATGACTCCGTACAGGTTTATAGTTTATCAATGTTTTCCAAAATTTAAAGAGAAGAATTAACACATGTATTGCAGCTAAAGAACAGCATATTGAGCATTGGTTATAAATTCTACATAAATGTTATTAACTATTTTTATTTCAAATAAACAGGTATTGTTATTAATGTCTTACCGTTTTTAATTAATTACTTAACTTTAATTTAGAGGTTACAAATTAAATTTTTCATTTAGTAATTTTTTTACGTTATACCAATGCACGCAATATTGGTTGCCTAACATATGTGCCACATGAGATCCAATCATTTATGAAAGCCCTGTAGTATATCATATACTAAGGTTAAGAAGTGTATGATTATAATAACCTAAGCGACAGATTTGTTACGAGAAACTCGGGTTTCTAGAGTTGAGATGTTAAAATAAAAAGTTCCACCGGTCTTCTCATAACCAAACAAAGCAACGGCCAGCACAGCTTATTCGGAGAGGGATCGCAGGCTTTGTTATGTGTGATTATAACGTGAATCTAAAAAAAAGGCGCCAAGACGATGAAAAATTAAAGTCGAGGGAGACCGTCTAACTCGCCTCGTAGTAAGCGAAGAATAAATAACATTACACAAATAATAACACCGAATATATATATTTATTATATCACAGAAGTTGAAACAATTATAGAAATGTAAATTCTTGAAAACATTCACACGCAGGTTGACTAACTTAGAAATTGTGCAGAGTGGCGTACAACACACAACACACCGTGCAACACACCGTGCAACAAACTGCCCTTGTCGGACTAGATGATTATATACATATAGCGTCTAACTGGATAAATACATATACTTAAGTCGTAAACAAATCAAGCAAATAAGCCTTCGAGATTCGATGTGCACAAACGATAAACTCGCGAAGCGCAAAAATACAATTAATTTTGTTAAGTTAACATGCACGTACGGTCCTCAACGACCTAGTCCCCGAAACACAAATAACAAATTTAAAGTAGTAATACTCACAAGCTGGACCTCACTCGGATTGTTAGCTAATCTCCGAATTTGGTGCACCTAAAAAATACTATTAAACCCAGATCGGAACGGGCATATACGTTTAACACAAATAAAAAGGTTTGTTTAATATCCAATTATTACGAACGTAAGTGCGCAACGTTTCCCTGTGACTTAATCCATTAAAGTTTTCATATTTGTCTTCGTAAAAGAAAGGATTGTCCTGGCGGTTATCAACCTTTGTCGGTGGATGTGATAAGGACGTATCAATACTTCGACGTCATGGCATATTCCCAATAAAACCACCTGTTGGTTATCTTGACTGATAACGCAGAACAATTCGTGACTACCAAAATCCGCTATAGAAAATTAGTAGGTGTCAATTTAAACCCTCAATAAAGAAAATTGTATACCACTTACTCCGTTTCAACCTTCCACAAATAAACGCATTATAAATTTGCAGCGTGACACAATTTAATGGTGAAGGTTAACCCGAGCTTACAAGTAAAATGAACTCGACAAAGATTTAATGTAAAATGAACTCCGGATATGGTGTCGCAATTGTGACAGTCTGGCGCAAGAACAGAAAGATCCTGACAAGTTTCATAATATCTACCGAGACATTTTCCCTACTCGCGAATTGAACTACTAATTTCTTATTTTAACGTTACAGATTATATCATAAGACGCGAAGGAATATAAGTCGCGCAGGTTATAATCATTTTCTCAAGGGTGGTCGATATACCATTTTTTCCACTACTCAAATTATTAAAATCTGTTTACTTACTAAACCAAATTTAAAATATAAGATGCTAATTTCAAATAAAAAATCAAGTGAGTGATTGTGACCGTTGTCATTAGTTTAATAGAATTAATTTTGACGTAGTTTGTAATTTTGAGTTACAACACAAAAATAGATAAAAAACTAAAGTTTTTTTTTTTTATAAACTTACTAAAATTCTTTAATCGCATTATTACTTTAAGCATTGATTGTATCTAAAATATATTTACTTCAGTTAAAATTCACATTTAGTTAAACAAGAGTTTCAAATTACTTACATTATTAAAATCAAATTAATTTGTTTAATGAAAGATTCAAATTTTTAAAATATCATTAAAAAAAAATTTGTAAACTTTTATTCTTTAAAACTGGCATTATCAGAAAATGTAAATATGTTTATTATTAACCATTAGTCAATAATGAAATATTATTTACTTGCACTTAAAAAAGTTCAACGTCACAACCTACTATTATACGTAATAATAAAATCCTATACAATTAGTAGTGGAAAAACATGTTTTATTAACCGTGTCAAAAACGTCCATAAGCATGCAACTTGACCTTAATAAAATAATAATAAATTTAAGTAGTATAGTGGAATTTAAGATTCTACAAGTTTACGATTACGATACAAAATTAAGATTATTTGGGTTTTCGGTTATTAGCTGATTCGTAGGATACATGTACCGATACTGGTAATTGTCGAACACCTGGGTCGAAGTTTGATACAAATTTAAGAAGCTTAGGTTAACTGTATTTCTTTGTTGATGTCTTTAATGCGCTTACAGGTTTTTTTTATAATTTCTAAATTTAATATCTCATTGTTCTCCAGTTAATGCATGGTCAAGTTTTTCTACTTTACAAGCGATCATCTGCGATGGATCATACGCTTTGAACATAACCTGAAATACACTATGTCCGATTATCAATCTAGTTAAAATGACGATCCACAGATCATGTATCCGCTACATGGATTCGTTCAATAACCGTAAATCAATGAACGCGGTGTGATATGTATTAACAATTTCAAAAGTTCTCGGTACATATCGTTATAAAACGCTCCAATTAACAAAAAGTTCTAAACAAAATCAAAGAATAAAAACTATTATTATGCAAAGCTAGTGAACAATCCGGTTAAAGTTTGCATAGTTAAAGTCATTTTTCTAAATAAAGATTACATCGCCAATTAGTAAATTAGATGTTGAATGTTTCCATTTTGTACTTTGTAACAGAGTGTTTAAGTATTTTGTAGACTGTTGGTTTCAAAAGGACTGATGACTCTGTTTAACACAAAACCATAGACTACGATGAAAGTTCACACGCACTCTAGTGCACCCAAAAAAGTCAGTCAATGTCTAGTCCGAGTAGTGCACAAAGAAGACGATTATTTAGAACGGCTTCGGCTTCAATACAAAAAAACACCGCATATTTTTCAAAAGACAACGACAAACAATACAAAAGTCTTTTGACGTACTTTCCACAAACCCTCAAAATGTGGTGCCATGAGAGGATTAAAATGCCAGTGCACTTTAGGCTTAAAGAGATGATCACAGAAATTATTCTGATTTTCTTTTAAAAAATTTGTCACTTTTTGTAAATACTTTGAAGCTCCTATATAATTTCTACTACAATTTAAAAAGACGTCTGACGGAAGCCCACATCGTACTAGAAACCTGTCAAACTTATCAAGAAATGAAACTGAAGTAAGGTCTAAAGTCATTTTTAAGAGCACTGCTTTAGTTGCAAAACATACTAGTGTTTGTTTAACCTTTACTTGAGGCTGTTTTACACCGGTTGCATTCAACAATTAAAGAAGGTTCTGCAAAATAAGTGTATACGGGTCAGATCACAACGTTGATGAACCAGTCCGCAAAGCGTGATAATTTAAAACTTTCGTTTTATTAGAGCTTGAGCCGTGTTGCGTTTTAATTAGACAATAATTCTATGAAAACAATTGCAAATTAAAACTGACACATCTGTCATTTGTTGGATGTTTAAAATTATCTTTTTGAAGTTTAGAACCTTTTAGAAGACACTCATTTAAACACAAACCATTTTTATTAAACATCATAGCATTAAAAACAACTCTTAGTGTTATGTTAGAACTTTCTGTTTTGAGTACACAGTGATGAGGACTAACAAATGGAGACGATGTCTTACTTACTGAGTTATGTGTAAAAATAATGTACTCTAACATAAGTTTTAAATATGTATCTAATTTATCAGGGCATTTTAACGTTGGTTTTTTCAATGCAAAATGGATAATGAGTGAGGATAATGAGAATAGTAAGATTAGATAAATTTAAACGATAAAGAAGACTAATGGCGTATCTACTGGAAGGCAAACGGTAATGAGTCAATTTGAAATGCTTTTTACAATATTTAAATTGAGGCACCTGGATATATTTATTAACTACTTTAAATTTACGTTGTGTGTAATGCATAAATAAATGGTTGTATGTATCAAAAATTTAATAGTCTATTATTATTAACTACTGAGTTGTTGAACATATTGGTCTTTCGAGCCGGATCACGACAGTGTGCAAATAAATAAGAATTCGTGTACAGCAAGGTCAAAAAAACGTACTACATCTTCACCAAGGTTCCGCATTCAGAAGAAATTATGCGTGTTTGCAAATTGTATTATCGAGTGAAAAATATTCCTGTAAATACCCACAACTTTATTTGTTTTACTGGTGGATCGTATCTATTGTCGTTAGAATTTGTGCATAAACATAAAAATGAACAGCCTTCTTCTGACACTAATAATCAGAGTTTAGATCCTAATGTGGTTAAAACCTTGACACTATTAGATGATGTACCAAATACAAAATTACCAAACATAAAAACCTATTGTTTGTGGTAAAATATTCACAAATTTAAACATTTTATAAATATGTTTAAACGACCTCATTCTAACATTTAATCATTACACTCATTACAAACTGAAACGGTGTGTTCACCACAAATATCCTTTCTGCAGCGTTGGCATGAGACTTTGGTCATTCTATGTTTCTGGTATGGACAAACTGCGCAAATTTTACGTTTATTTGGCTGTTCTAGAGAAGATATATCTCTTCTCAAAGTCACAGTATTATACCATTCTCGACGGCGCTATTTGTGCTATTATAATAATGGATAATTTGAGGTGATAAAGTTAATGTCTGGCTGCTCATGAGCTGTCGACAGAAGAAAAACCACTTTGTTGGATTTTGATGCCGGTATCTCAAGGGGGTGACTTTGTAAGGACGCTGAAGTAACTCTGAAGCATGTGTTGCATCTATAACCATAACAATCTTGATGCCATATTTGTTAGACTTGTATGTACATCCGGAATGAATAACGACCTCAGAATCCAACTAATTGTTTATCTACTGTAAAATAAGAATTTGGTTTATACCATTTTTTACAATGTACAATGAACTTATCCCAAAACTATCTTATTGGCGTGAGCTTATTTAATACTCTTCTTTCTCATCTGGTAGTTCTATTATCAAACCGACAGCATCTTAACAAGAAGTCGAATCTCTCAGCATTCATACATGTTTTAAAAACACTTTTTTTTGGTGTCAAATAATATTCTGGTTGCTAGGTAATTACTTTTCATAGCACCTGACTACACGAGAAAACCAAGCAAAGTGAAAGAATTGGTGTGTAGTTTCTTTGTACTTAGCCTTTTTCAATTCAATTTCAGCATTCGTGTAATAACAATCTGGGCAATCCTTTCATTGGATATAAACAAACAAAATAATGGAATAGGTTCTATCATATCTTTTGCTTCACCAACAATTTTAGGTATGAAATGAATAATGTTTTGACTTGATGTTCGGGTTTTTGAAGTGCGTGGAGTGGTTGCCCGTTTGTGTTTATTTTTGCCATAAATATACTCTTTACATAGCTGTATCATTAGGTTTTGTTGTGATGCCAAGAAGGGTGGGCATGGCTGCGAACGCTCACAGGAATCATCATCAGAATGCAATTTTTGTTTTGGCTGCTGCTGACATTTAGGTCTTCGCCGGAAGAGACTCAAAATTCTTCTTTACTTTCATCAGTATTTACAGGTAAGTATTCCTCCAAGTTGTCATCGAGATCAGACTCTGACAGTTCACCAGATGGCTCAAATAGTGCTTCTTCATCATCGTCGCTGCCAGACTCATTTGAAACCTGCAATACTGGAATCCTGAAAAGGCCACGCATAACACTTACTTTTGTAAAATTTAAGAATCTAAGGCTCCTGCAAGTTATACATAAATTAAGTTGTGAATTAACTGCAGCTTTTATCTACAAAATAAGATTATAAATTTTCTGCCAGTAATTATTCAGTTATGAACTGACTGTATATCATAATAACAAACTTTCTTTATTAGAAATGTGTAAATGTATTGTAAAATTACTACGTAGCTCCGTTCCTACGAGATGGCGTTTATCCTCAGATGTATTTACAGATATTATAGTACTTTTTGTCATTTCGTTATATGTAAAAATTTTTAACTTGTTTTAATGATGCTAATAATGCTTAACAATCAGTTTTTAAAATTTTAATTTTGTATTTTATGTATGTCGTGTTAAGGGATTCTGAAGCTACTGTAATTTTAAAAAACCTGAATAAATTTTATAAATGTTTAGATACAATATATTGCACCCGTGTGTCTGATTAAAATTAAAATATGTTTTTTATGTTTAAAATTGTATTATTTTTTTAAATAAATATTAGATTTTATATTAAAATGACAATTAAATTAACAAACTCATGTACATGAACTAATTAATTTTGTCTTCTCTTATACACAAAGTCAAACTAAACAAAATCCCTGAAAAATATGTCAACTAATTTTAAAAATTTGAAGCGGTAAATATTTCAACTAATCACAATTAGCAAGTACCGTCTGCTTGAAAAATTAATGTTATTGAAACAATTTAATTATACAAAAACATATTGCATATGCAGACGAACTCTTTAAAAAAACACGGGCATACAGTGTTACGTTTGTTATCTTACCACTGCGACTTAAATCCGATTGAGTTTTGTATGAAGCAAAACATAAGATCGCTATGAATAATGTTACACAAAGTGATCTGAAGATAGAAGCCTTAGTGAAAAATAAATTTTCTGAGATAACTGCATCGTACTGGGACAAACATTGTCAACATGTGAATTACTTGGCGCAAGAAATGTGGCAACGTGATGTTCTGATATTTGTAACTGTGAAAAACCTGTCGATTATGGTGAACACTGGACCATCCGACAATGAAAGTTATAATGGACAAGACCAAAGAAATTGAAGTGATTGATTTTTTATAATTGCGATAATTTAGAATTACTTTTATAAATATGTAATTAATATATTTTGTAATGCTGTACCTGATCTTTTATAAAAGTAAATGTGTAATTCCAATTTATTTTGATAATATCAAAGTCCATAAAGTGTTGCTCTGAAACAACCTGAAACAACAAGGTTTAATTATTATCAACACGGTTAACATATAAATGAATTTCGCATCAAAATACTTTTCAATTTGAGTGTACCTTTAAAATTAAAGTGACACCAGCCACGCGTCTTTAAGGACTTTGTTTACTCAGGTCAACTGTAAATCCGGTGAATTTTGTTCAAACATTTAGATACTACCATACATACCTATATAATATTCATTAAATTAAATATTCTGTGTCATAAAACAAAAGGATATCAAACTATCTTGTTTTGAATTTCTAATTTCTTTAATTTTGGTTCATCTATTTTAAAATGAAGCGTTTCCTTAAAGATACATTTTATTTTAAAAAAGTGCGCATTAGAAGTATATCAAAGCTACTATTTTTTTTCTTAATAATGAAGAAAGCTGTAGAAAATCAATTAGTGCTGGCAAGTTAGCTGTGCTTCTTTAGTTATAAAAGGTTCAAGGTATCAATCATTGTCGTCAACTTGCTAAAATAAGCGTACTTAATAAGACCTAATTCATTACTTATTAATCTTATTATGTTGTCTCCACATTTAATAACGCTTAGAATTGGTAAAACTTTTAAATAACATTTAAAAATTTTGATTTTTTAATACTCTCGTGGTTTGATTATTATTGTAATACCGAATTTTGCAAAACGTTTGTTAAAATTTGTTAAGCTAAAAGGGATAAAAATTGGAAATTAATTTGATTAACTAAAAACATAAATAAGCTATTATTAATGTATACAAAAAACAATTTACATATGCAATTAAAATCTAAAAATAAAAAATTGCTTATAGTTATAAATTTGACATATTAATTATGGATTTAAAATTAATTTAGAGTAACAAAATAATTAATTGAACATTTTGACATTCCCGTAAATATTTTATTCAACCGTAAAATTATTATTTTTCAAAATAGTAGATCATTTGAGATGTAATCTGATAGGTAAAAACATCTACGACATTTGAAATCAACTCATCAAATACGTTTTGTAAGTAATTTTGACATTATTAGAACAAGTCAAAAGATCGTCTACATAAAAATCCTTGCAAATTTAAAATTAAATTTAGTTCACAAATTGATAACTTATCTCTTTAGAGGTATTTCAGTTAGATTTAGGTTGCTTGTTAAAGCTTTTCGATTTTTTACGGCATGGGACTTTATTTTTGACCGTTCGCAAGTAGATGAATGTATACGTTTCTTACCGAAAACGCACGATTGCAATTTTTAACTATACGTTTTTCAAACGTATATGTTTATCTCCTGAGAGCGAACTTAAAGTCTACAAAACCTGCGAACGTATACGTTTTTAACCAGCTGGCATGCGCTTAATGTTGTATAATGTTTTTTAATGTTAAAGAGTTTATGACTAGCAATTGTTATTAATTAAGATAAGATTCGTTTGATGTAAATCTGTCTTTTGCCGCAGTAACAGAATCATAGCACATTTTATTTTCATTTTAATTGTTTTAAATTTTTGCGATTGGTTTTTACCAAGCCAATGTGGGTGCTAATACCTATGTAGATATATTGCAAACTAGTGTCAGCATGTGCCTTATAAAAGTTGTGGGTGTCCTTACGGAAGCTGGTATTTTTGAGTTAATTTTTAACAATCTTTTTAACGAATGGGTACATTTTCCTTAAAATTTTGATAATAATAAATGTACTATTACAAAAAATAAAAATTTGTTTTAGTAATTTTTGTTGTAACTAGTAATGTTCCTTTTTTTAAGAAACATAGATGTTCCGTAGTAATTAGCTGCATCGATTGCACCTATATAGCAATTCTGGGTTCTCGAAAGATTTCAAAACATTTATACATTAATAGTAAATTGTATCATTCTATTAATGTTCAATTGGTACATTATCTGTTTTTTTTAAATTACGAGTTATAGATTTGCTACGCCAATCTGAATATTTTAAATGTGAACGCGAAATTCTCAGGTTCTCAGGAAGCACAAAGCTTATATAACTATATTTAGCATGAATCTGGTGTTTAATTATTAAGAAATATCCAGACACTAGAAGAAAAGATTATTTTCTGTTAGGCGACTTTAGTCAATCCTTAAGAACAAACGTGGTTATTGACAGCTTTTAGTGAAGTGGTTGATGGTACACCAGAGTCTCGCTATAACCATGTTCACACAAGAGGAAAATAATGTTGTAATGGAGTTCTAAAGGGAAGATTTTGATGCTTGTGTTTATTGACAACATTTGAAATATAAATGGTTAATACAAACAGTGTTATCAATACTACTATTACCCGTCAAAAACATGTCAAAATTTCAAAAACAAGTGTAAATTACAAACGCTTTACAATGTTGCCATATTTATTTTGCGCGACATCAAACGTATCTGTTTTCAAAAAATACAATGTCAACAATAGGACCCCTTAGAAAAACGATAGCAACTTCAGTTAAAACATTAGTTAGTAGTTGTTAAAAACATGTATAAATTTTGTTTTTAAGCAGGTTTTTTTTTAGATAAATATTTTCTTTCGTATTGATTCGTGCTGACGCGTCATTAAGTATCGCAAAAAGAGCATTCTAAAAAGACAAAAATATACTTCCTATGTGTATTTACTGAAGTAAACTAACGTTATAACCTCACTTATTGGTTGATGAAGTCGCAAATACTTCAAGTTGAGCAAATCCAAATGCTTCTAAATTTAGAAACTATAGTGTGAGTAGTAGTTTTCCTGTTTTGTTTAGGATGTCTTATAGCAATATTGGTACTTTGCGTGGAATATTAAATCTGATTAGAAGCATACCATTATACAAAGTCATCCAACGATATCAGCACAAGTTTTCAAAGTAGTCGCAGAAGCTAGTTTTTCAAATAAGCAATCTTTTATATTATTCCTGTAAAGCAACTTACAGAGTTTATGTGATGTTCGAGTTTATCTTAATATAAAATTTGAGTTAAAATAAGTAAATATTTGCTTTGTTCTACAATTAAATTTTAAATGCGTATAGTGTCGTACATTATTTATCAATTTATTCTGTTCGAGTTTATTTAGCAATCCACGTAGTTGTACCACATATTATATTGTATTTTCTTAAACAAGATCGGAATACGTATTTATGAATGTTTATTATGTGATTAAGTTACATGTATTATGTTTTTTAGAAGTACGTTTTCTATTTGATTCTATTGCGTATTTTGATTCGGTTTTCTTTATCGCTAGCTTCTATTACTTGCTTTAAATTTCTAATTAACTTGTACAATACCAAATGGGTTTTATAAAAGATCGTGCAATATTAAAGTCAAAATTAAGAAAATTTTGGACATTATTAATAAATAAACATCAAATCCAGACACATTTTCGTGTTTTTTCTGTCGCACAAGCTTTATTGAGCAAACTAAAAGACAATTTGAAAAACGAGTCTGGCAGTACTTCTTCTGCTAGCAGTGTTAATACGGGACAATAAAACACCTCACACAATAAAGCTCCAATATTTAATTTACTTAAAATTTCAATGCCAAAATTTACGAGATTACTAAAAAATTGGCCTGAATTTCGAAAAATCTTCAATAGTCTAATACTAAGTCATTCCAATAAAGATTTTGGCGTTATCCAACCATTATTTAAAATCCAGTCTGATTGTAGACGCAGCTCAAGTAGTTAAATTATTGCAATTTTTGGATTACAATTATGACATTGCTTGGCTCTACATTTGCGCAATGATCAAGCGCGCGTGATAATAAGAAATAATTTAAAATCGATTTTATATTTAGACTCTTGTTCTAAAGAATCTTTAACCAAACTACAAAATTTAAAAACATATTATTGCTTTGAAATTTCTTCTATCAAAAGAGCAATTATTCAAAATTATTATTCACATGTCTAATAAACTAGATGCGATTACATCACGTGAATGAAAATCTTAAAATAACAGTTCTGGTCTCGATTTGCCTACTTTTGACGAGTTTAAAAAATTTCTCACAAACACAACTAATATTTTGGACAATCTGCGATCTGAGCCGGACGTTAAAATTGAAAAATAAATAAATTATTTTAAATTGTTTGTAGCAAATGACACTTTATGTGTACTTTGCAAAGGTTTGCATCTTTCGAGTTTTTATAATTAGTTTTTAGAGTTAACGCCTCAACAAAAGTTAAGCAATTCTAAAGAGTTGAAGCTGTAAATGTGCAAAAATAAACACCACAATTTGCTACACGCTTTGCCTTCTAAAATAAACTTCGCAGGCTCTGCGGCAAGCGCAGGCATTCCTGCCAAACCAATTAAAAATGTTTTGGAGCTTAGTAAAAACGTAACTCAGGTTTTATTGCCTGCGGTTTCTGTTCAAATATTTTCTAATTCTGATGCAAAGCCAGATTCTATTCGTCTTTTACTTGACTCAGGATGGCAGTAAAATGTTATTCGCCCTTGTCTTTGTCAGAAGCTAAATCTATGATGCAAATATATTTATTAATAAAATAAAGAAGAAGAATCAATTATAGGTGGTAATACAAAATTCAAAGTAAAATAAAGAACCCAACTTTGGTTTCAGATGAAATAACTGGTATTGTGCCTAGTTTATGTCGACGACAATAGTTTTTAAATTTCAGGTAACATTAGTTGAATCGTTTTTCAATATTTCTGGTGTAATTATAAATTGTTTCTCAAGAATTTTTTAATTTGTTATCTAAAGACTGGATTTGACTAGGTACGAGTTCGCCAACTTTCGAAAAAACTTGTTTTTGAAACTTGAAAAGTTACTTTAATGAAAAGTACTATTGTCCGAAAATGATTGCAAAAATGATTTTGTTAAAATTGTTTGCAGAAATTTCACTGGTAAATATATCGTTTTACTTTTATTAAAAAAACTAGTTAAGTTTTTTGGTAGTGCATTAGACGTCGCTCAAAAAAGAGTTTTAGTTCTAAAACGCCGTCTTCAAGGTAATCTAGACTTTTCACATTGTTATTCTTTATTCATGCAAGAATAGTAAGATCTGGGACACATGACAGTGTTAAGTTTAGATACTTCTGTATCTTCGTATTACTTTCCTCGTCATGCAGTGCTAAAGAACAGCTTTACAATATAATTTTTGTTGTTTTTAATAGATCTTGCCTTGCTGCTTTTAGTCATTCTTTAAATAATCTTTAAATAATTGGACCAACAATACAACAAAATCTACATTCTATTCTAATTTGTTTTCGTAAGTACGTCTATGCTGGCATTACAAAAATATATCCGCAGTACTGATTGAATGTTCTCAACAACTACTTTACAGGATTTTGTGGAGATCTCCGACAAATTTACTTCAATATTTTGATTTAAACAGCGCAACGTAGAGAACTGCATTTTCGTCATTTTTTGCAATTCGTTGTTTGCATTAAGTTGCTGTTGAATGTGAAGATGCACAGATTTTCCAAATGCGTAAATACACCTTGGCATTCTTGAAATTGGTTCCTACAAACATACCAATACTCTTCATCCAATTTGGTCATATCAAACAGATAGTTTGATGTTTTTAATATTTTTTTTAACGAGAACGGTGACATTATACTTTTAAAAATTGCACAAATACTTAATGCGTTAGGAAATTATCTTGAAACGATTTTGTTTTTCAGAAAATTCATATGTATATAAACAAAATGGTGTTCATCTTAAAACTTTTGTTTCTAATTGCATTTATGACCTGAGTCCATTTCTAAAAACTCTACCCTTTCTAAAATGATATTTCGACGTTTTGTTGCATGTAGAGAAAAACCTCAACACGTATATTCTGATAACGGTACCAATTTTACTGGTTCTTGTTCTAAAGTTAAAGAAATTTTTTTTTATAAAAGCTAACCTTTCTATAACTAAAATCTGAAGTCGCTACTTTAAAAGTTTATAAAAAGCTAGAATTAAATCATATTACACGAGTATTAGGAAATGCAGTTCTTATGTACGAAGAACTTTGCACGTTGCTTGCCCAAGTTGAAGCTAGTCTTAACTCTCGCAAGTCATCTCCACTTTTCTGTGAGTTCAATTCAATGTTTAGTACTATACTCTTTTCGAATAAAAAGCTGTGCATGAAAGTTTAATCTAGATAAAAAATGCTTTTTAAAGTTTTTAAATTGATTGCCATTTTTCTTTAAAAATGCAGCGTCAGAAATTTTGGAATTTGTTTTTGTACATTTGTAGATAAGTCAGAAGTACTTAAATAGTCTATTTTTTTTAATTGCCATACTTACTTTCAAATTTTTGAAATTGCTAAAACTAATTGTTTTGTAAATGGCACCATCGATTTCTTTCAACTTTTTCTAATATAATCTTTTTAATTCTCTATTGATTTGCACTAGTACTTTTTTCTCCTAAAATCTACTGTTATGGAGATATTTATAAATTCTTAATTAAATCACATCATTCGATCAAGTTTAATCGAGCAGGTTTATTCTAGTAAGCTTTTATTATAAAAAAACACAAAAAAATTGCTTATTTTGTTGTAAACGTCAAGATTTACGCAGATCTCGTGTGTGTCGTTAAAAAATGCGGTTCTTATTTTGCTTGTCATTGCTCCTGTGTAGTAGGATCTTCTTGAAATACGTCATTGTTTACAAACCCCCATAAAAAGAAATCCTTGACAGTAAAATCCAGCCATGGCACAAGACCTCCTCAGCCGATTCACCCGTTACGATGTTGTTTGCTTAAATAATTACGCACATTTCTAGCAAAATCACAAGGTACACCATCATGTTTGATACTACATGGTTCTTCTTGTGTTTTCCGAAACATTTTCTAGTAACTGTAGCAAAAAATTATTGAAAAAACTCCTAATATCTGTCGGCATTTAAACGACCATCAAAGAAGTAAGGACCTACAATAAAATCATCTACAATTCCTCTTTATACATTTATCGTCCATCTATGTTGATCCAAAACTCTTAAAATATGCGGATTTACATTATTATATTAATGATAATTACGACAATTTACTTGACCTTTACTATAAATGGTAGTTTTGTCAGTAAATAAAACATGGGATATTAAACCTGGCACTTCATTAAGTTTATTTAACATTTACACACAAAAGTTCTTTTTGAGTTAAAATTTCTTAGTCAACTTTTGATGAAGTACAATGTGAGAAGAATGATATTTATGGCCTTTTAGTACTCTTCTCACTGAAGTAGCACTAATTGTACCAAGTTCTTTACTAATTTGTTTCTTGCTAGCATTTGAATTTTCACAGCCGGCAATACCATAAATTCTGCCTCTTGTGGTAAGAAGAAGAAGCAAAAAACAATTTTTTTCACATTCACTATGTCTACTAATTCGTTCTCTGGAATATTCATTTTAAAAGAAAGTTAATGAAGTAGAAAAAACTATTTGGTAATAATGTGACAACTGAACACATTAAGTAGCTTCTACTGGTTATTCGTTTTTTTGTTTAATAGAAGCAAAGCCTACTAGAATGAACTTGCTTAATTAAAATAATGGTTGTTGTGATTTATTTAAAAATTTATAAATATCTTCCTAACTGTAGGTGTATTAAATAAAGTATTAGTGAAAATTAATACAAAATAAAAACTACATTAAAAATAGTTGAAAGAAATTGAGTGCCATTAAAAAAAATGAGTTTTAACAATTTGAAAATTAGCGCTCTCAAACAAAATAAGTACGGCAAATTAAAAAAATCTTTTAGGCTATTTAAGTACTTCTGACTTTCATCTACGAATTTCAAAAACAAATTCAAAAGTTTCAAAAAACACCAGTTCTGTGACTATTTCTTTCTGATCATTTTGTAGTTAACTCAACTTCTTGCACAGTACATGTCAACTACCTGACGATTTGTAAGTTATGCAAAAAGTAGCGGTGCATCTGTGGTGGAAACATTGCAAACTATTGACTTCCTACCTTAGTCTTCCAGACAAGAATCAAGAACCACAAAAAACCCAGCAGAATATACTACCTGTTCTCCCTCCTCGCCTTATTCAAAATTTCATATAAAATTCACATTAAAACCAATAAAAAACCTATATGCTTCTATTGGATTTTATAGGACATAATTGGAATTTAAATTCAGTAAGCCAAAAACATATAACTAGTCTATTGGTAATTTACATGTACTTATAGGCAATCTAAGAAATGATTTAGTTGTGAACAAAACTAATAGAAACCATTAAATAGTACATACGAAACTCTAAATAAGCATAAGAAAATAATTTTCTATATGCAAATGCTTTGGAAGGTAACCAAAGGCGCATGCGTCTGCTTGTTCTTATGGCCATGCTGATTGCTAATCGTAACATAAGTTATCTTGTGTTTACAGCGTTCTATGTTTGATAATTATAGGTATTTATTTTTGTATTTTAATTATTATTTTAATAATAATTAGCTACTGTAATTCTAGTAAAAAAATTAATGAAATCGAGTTTAAAATTGATGTTTTAGATTGATTTAACTTTCAAAATGTATGGGTATATTAAATTATTATTATTATAAAATTATAAGCGACTTTCGGTTTAGACTGCGTCGTACCCAGACTTAGGCTTGGTCCTAGTCTCTTCTTGAGAGCCAAAACATGAAGTAGTCTTATTGTCGTTCGTGAACCCAAACAAACTGACGTTTCGCAAGACATTGCAGCTTGCATCTTCAGAGTGGTAAATGTCACTAAAAGAAAAAGTGTAAATGACGATATTTACATCAATAGCGATTAACGTGATTAACGGACCTTATCTTTTCGTTACAGCTTGACTGACTTCGTTATTACTCGGAGTAAGTGTTTATGTACTTTGCAAGAAGGTTGATCTTTGTCTTAGAGGATATACTACTGGTAGCCAAGATTTGCTGAGTCTTAAACCGTCTTCTCGGTTCATATTACATGGATGTTTTTCTATTTCCACAGCTTCGCGGATTAGTCTGGGAAAGTAGAAAGGAGTTCTAGTCAACACTTTAGTTTGGTTAAAGTTCAGGGTGTGTTCTTAGTTCCACACGTGTTCTGCCAATGTTAATTTAGTAACTCTGCGGTGTTTGCAGTCAGCCATATTTTATTTTACTCTAACTTCAATAGAGCGTCCCGCCTGTCCTATATAACTTGATCCACAGGAACAAGAAATTTTGTAAACTCCGGCATGTTTTACAGCCCCTTGTTTGTCTTTAGCAGATGTAAACCAGGTGTTCAGGGTATCCTTAGTAGTAAAAACAGCTTTAATATTATTTTTCTTTAGCACCCCGCTTATTTTGTCTGTCGAACCCATACAGTATGGAAAATAATACCACGTCAAAGCTGACTAGGATATCTTTTTTTTGCGAAGTAATAACATTCTGCTGAACTTTCATTGTTTATTATTTTGAAACGAATATACACAACGTTTCGATTGCTGTGGTATCTGCAATCGTCATCAGGTAAATACTAACAAACTTAAAAACTACTGGAGCTTATATACTAAAGACAGGATTCGTGCGGTAACTTTCGATGTAGAAGGTCGTATTTACATTGAAGGAAACGTTAAAGTGAAATACAAGTGTAGAAGTTGGAAAAGATAGTTAGTGAAGGAACTGGTGTTAGTAGTGGTAGTAAGAGGGAAGCAAGAGAGAAAAAGGGGTAGGTAAAGGAGGAAGGGTGTAAAATAATAAATAAATTAAGTGAAAAATAGAAACCGTGGTGGAAAAGTATAAAACTGTGACGAACAAGTGAGTTTAAGGTGAATAAACAGGATAATCGAGAAGGTCAGCGATAAAAGATAACCTCCTACATTAATAGAAATTATTACATTTAAAGCAAAATTAAAGCGAAATTACTACAGGTGGGACGTTTTAAAACACGAAAAATAAGAAAAGAAGGTAAGGAGGAATTTAAAAATAAAAATAAAAGAAAATTAAAAATTCTTTTTAAAAATAATAAAAAAAATATAAATAAATAAATAAGAAATAAAAAAAAGGGAAAAGGATGTGTAAAAGAGAGAGGGAAGAAGAAGAAAAAGAAAGACAACAAACATTTGAAAGAGGAAAGAAAACAATAAGATTACCAGACATTAAAAAGATAACGGAGGAAATCGAAGGAAAAACCTTAAGAACAGAAGGAGGAAGGAAAGAAATGGAGGAATTAAAAGAATTATTGAGAGAAATGATGAAACAAATGGAAGAAAATATGCAAGGAATAAGGCAAGAAATCAAAGAAATGAAAAAAAAATAGGAGACAGAGAAGAAAAAAAAAGAACTAGTGGAAAGAATTGAAAAATTGGAGAAAAAAGCGGAAGACGAAGAAAGATGGAAAAGCAAGAATAATATTGTGATAAAGGAGTGGTAAACTGAAGAACCACAAAAAGATTTAGCATTGATGCTGGAAGAAAAATTAAATGTAAAAGTAGAAGTGAAATAAGTGATAGTAATAAACAAAGAGAAGAAAAATGAGATGGTTGTAGCGGAAATGGGAGGATGGGAGGAAAAACAGAAGGTAATGGCGGAGAAGGAGAAATTAAGGAATACAAATATATATATATATATATATATATATATATATATATATATATAGACATATAAACCGGTTGCTGTTGAGCCCGTAGAATATATAAACGCTACGCTCTTTAGCCCGAAGAAACGCTATTAAGCCCGGTTTCGGGCTCATCTACGTATCCATGTGTATATAATCAAAATACGATTATATAAGCATCAAAACGTGTAAATCCAAAAATTTGGCCGGGCTTCATATTGTACCGTTTATATCTGCATTATATATAAAATAGTTCAGAGTTCGTCGCTGCAGAGGTCGCTTTTATATACAAACTGTTTACAGACACGGACGGTACGTTGTGTAGCCCAACATGCGACAACGTTGGATGGGCTTAATAACAAGCAGTAAACGTATACTCTAAGTGTATTTTACTTTAGTATAAATTTTATGCACTTTTTGAGTATCATCACGTTTTAATAATTTTTCACAAAAACAATACAAACGGTTTTAGTCAAAAATCGGAAGTTGATTTTTAAAAACGTTTGAAATTTCTACGTGATGCTTGTACGTACATTTGTAGAATGTGGTACTTTTATAACTATTAAATTAAATTAAAATTAAAGTATTTAAAAAATTATTTGAAAACCTCTAAAGAGATTTGGATCAAAAGTACAATATAGGTAGCTAAGAAACTTTAAAGTTATAAGAATGATTTGTTGGTTCATTCATGATGTGATACCTATAAAATAATTTGAAACATAAATACATACATTTAATAAAAACGTTATAACGAAAAAGATAGGATATGATATTAGCATTTCTCATATAGTTTTTTTTTCTTTTACTAAAAATCTTTAAAAACAATGTAGGAATCTCGTTTTGTAGTGAAAAAATTCTTAGAAGCATGGACATTTTTTAGTATTCTGAAAGAGTTTTGGAGAATCAATTGGAAAATATTACTTCTCGTGAAATAATTATGGAAAGTTATGATAATTTTGCAGATAACACTGTACAATTAAAAAAATTAAATTTGGTTTTACCAACACAAAGCTTTTACAAACAAAATTGAAAAAAAAAAGAATTGTGCTAGCAGAAAGAAACAAAACTTACAGTCATGAATTTTAAAATCGACACAGAGTTTTTAAGTAATTGTGATGACAATTTACTTAAAAGTTAGAAAAATAATAATTAAGACAAACAGTTAATCCACTTCTTACAAGAAATAAGATATTTTTTTAAAGTTTGAGTCATTTCATATGAAATCGTCTAAAAGTAAAAGCTGACTTATTTTAGAGTCCTAAAAAAGAAATCTACGCACATTTAGTTTTGATGAACGCCCGTTTTCACCTGACCGAATTGAAAAACATAATTTTTATGCTTTTTTTGAGTGCACAACGAAAATTTATTCAATACCGATCAACAATGACGCGCTGCTAAAAATACGTTTTTTAACTTATTTTCAGTGATTTTTAACTGACTTTAGTGTCTTGGTCGTTTAATGTAAGCACCTAATGTTATTAAGAAATTAAGTTTACATATCCTAAAAAGGATAAACCCCACAACTGATCAAAAAACCCACTTTTTGTCCAAAAAAATGCTTGAAATTCGATGAAATCGCGTTTTTCAGGCTACATTGGTCGTCTTGTTGTCACATTCTTAGTGCCTATACACTTGGTTTTTTAAAGTCTAAGTAATTTTATTAGGTTAAAAATATTATTTGCAATTGGTTACTTTTTTATGTGAAAATTCATAAAACACTAC
This sequence comes from Aquatica leii, assembly GCA_035610365.1. Taxonomy (NCBI): domain Eukaryota; kingdom Metazoa; phylum Arthropoda; class Insecta; order Coleoptera; family Lampyridae; genus Aquatica; species Aquatica leii. The sequence goes on from CM069432.1 coordinate 59,055,413, forward strand.
ATGTTTGTTTTCTAGATATTTAGTGTAGTTTTATTTACTTTGTTTGTATCTTATATTATAGCAAGTAGGTTGAATGTTTTTTAAACGTGATATTATGTTTTCATTTTCATTGAAATTGTGTGTATTGTAAGTGAGATTTATTACGTAAATATAACATATGATGGAATATTAAATTTTTTGAAATAAAACATTATATTTTCTTAGAAGGCTTAGCTTATTGGCTTAACGATATTGACGGCATCACAATTATAGAAAACTGAATACCTTTACGGTATCAACTAGCTGTGACCGTGAGAAACCTAAACTATATTAAATTATTGTACCTTTTTATGTTATTATCTTATTAATACATATGTTACAGCAGCTTGAACATTCACACTCGATACAAAAAACTAATTTTTATGCCAAAAATTTCATTAGAGCAGAAATCGAACATTGTTTCTGGAGTTACTATATGATGATCTGTAGTTCGTTCTAAGCTTTTTTTAATAGTTTGTGACGGTCCGATTAATGATAAATCTGTTACTTTATTTAACGTCCACATTAAGGAACAAATAAATTGAGTGAAAATGTTTCAGACTACTTATTAGAATTCCTCAATTTCGTTATTTGAAACAGAGTATTCTAAATACTATCACATACATATTTTAATTTCAACTAAAATTTCATGATAATGTTGTATGACATACTGTATGCCCAAAACTAACCTTTCAATTTATTTCCGATTTATTAAAAAAACTTTGTGTGCGTAAATAAGAATATGTAGGTACAAACATGTAAACAGGTTGTTGTTGAGCCCGTAGAACATATAAACGCTACGTTCTCTAGCCCGAAGAACCGTTATATATCCCAGTTTTAGGCGCATCTCTGTATATATGCGTATGTTATCAAAATACGATTGTAGAATCATTATTTTTTTTATTATGCGGTATATTGTAAGTTTGATTTAAAAATTAATTTGTGTCAAATGATGATAAATAACACACTCTACGTTAGTCGTGCAACTTGCGGCAACGGTTAAATTTAACATTTCTTTAAAAAAGTTGTCAAAAACAGATTTACATGCGGAATTTTAAAGAAAATTATTTAATTTGCTGCCGTTTTGAGTATGTTTTTTTTTCAGATAAGAATTTGCTAATACACACAAGTTATAGCTTACAATTTTGAATTATATTTACAAATAAAACAAACTTTGCACCAATCATAAAAAGAGTTTAATGCTTGAATACAGTTTTTATTTTAAATCTACAGAAAGTTTATTTGTTACGTCAATATTAATCAAGTTAAATTTAAAAAAAACTATTAGATCGGAAGATGTTTAAGAGAGTTATCTGCAAAGACTAAACGCAAATATTAAAATTTCAAATCATTGTCAAATTTTGCTTAATAACTACGTTTAGAGCGTGTATAATATTGGCAACGCAGTCGGGCTTAACAGAGCGCTAATAACGTCGTGTAGAAAGGCGTTACCGCCTGGGCTCATCGGGCACCTGTTTACATATCGGGCTCAATTGCGTGCGGTTTATAACTATATATATATATATATATATATATATATATATATGTCACGATTTGACATGGGAAGAAAGAAGAGTGCAAAGAGAAATAATGAACCTAGCGGTGGAAAAAAGAGCGGAAGGGAAAAGAGTATGGGTAGGATACAGAAAAATAGAGATAGACGAAGAAAGATACATATGGAACGACAGGGATAGAGACCTGACCAAAGAAAGGGGAGAGAAAATAGGTAACCAAAAAGCAAAAAACTAAAGAGCAAAGGGGAGACCATAAAGGAGAGAAAGTTGACGAAGTGGCAAAGAAAAGGAATAATGAGAGATGGAAAAGGAAAAAAGCAAAATAAAGAAGAAGCACAAGGAGAGGTCAGTGAGCTGAAAGTATTGTTTTGGAACGTAGCGGGAATAAATTACAAGGAACATGATTTTTGGAAGTACATCAAGGAACAGGATGTAGTGGGATTACAAGAGACATGGATGGAAGAAAAAGAATGGGAGTGGTGGGAAAAAGAGTTGGCGGAGGAATTTGAGTGGGTGGTGCAACATGCAGAAAGAGAGAAGAATAAAGGGAGAGCAAGGGGGGTATAATAACGGGAGTAAGAAAAAAATTGTTGAGTCAGGAAAAGAAAGAGAAAGTGCAACAGAGAAGAGGAGTTGTAGAAAGGAACCTACAGTGGGGAAAAACAAAAATTAAAGTAGTGACAGTTTATAGCAGTAGAATGAAAGGGACAAGGAAAAACATAGAAAAGATGATATAAGAGAGGGAGGAGGAATTGATAATAGTAGGAGGAGACTTCAACGCAAGAATAGGGGAAGAGAGGGGAATACAAGAAAGAAAAGGGACGGGAAAAAGACAAACAAAGGACAAGGTCATAAATAAAGAGGGAGAAAAACTGCTGGAAATGTGCAACGACAAAGGGTAGGAAACAATGAACGGGAACAGAGAAGAAGAAGGAATGGGGTAATTTGCGTACATAGGAGGAAGGGGAGAATCAACAATAGATTTTGTAATGACCAATGAAGAGGCTGGAGAAAAGGTGAAGACATTTAAGGTGGGAGAAAGGGTAGAGTCAGACCATCAACCTCTGGAATTGACAATGGAAGGAAGAGAAAGAGAAGAAAGAGAAGAAGGTGAGGAGTACATAACAAAAAAAGGTGGACAGAAAAGGGTATAAAAAGATATAAAGAGAGAATAAGAAAAACGGTATGGATAGAGAAGGAAGTACGAGAGAGTGTGGAGGAAATGACAGAGGTGATGGAGAAAGCAACAAAGAGAGTCAGATTTAGAAAGTGGAAGGGGGAGAAAACAGGATGGAAAAAATGGTGGGATAGAGAATTCAAAGAAGCAAAGAAAAACGCAAGGAGAACATTAAGACAGTGGAAAAAGGGAGGAAATAAAAGAAGAATACAAAGAAACAGTAAAAATATACAAGAAAACATGCAAGAGAAAGAAGAAAGAAAGCAAAAAGAAAAAAGAGGAGCAGATCAAAGAAATAAAAACGGAAGAAGATGTATGGAAGTACCTAAAGAAAGAAAGGAAAAAAACATGACGACAAAGGGATTACAAATTAAAGAATGGAAGATATATTTTAGGAACCTTTTGGGAGGAGAAGAACAAAATCAGAAAAAAGAAAAAAGAAAATACCCGGTAGTAAGACGGGAAGAAGGAGATAAGGATAGAATAAATGAAGACGAAGTAACAGAGGCAATAAAGAAGATAAAAAAAGAAAAGGCGGCAGGAGAGGATGGGATGCAAGGCGAAGAGTAGATATACGGGGAAGAAAGTGTAGCAAAAAGGATGACGAAAATACTAAACAAAATATGGAAAATAATAATCAATGAAAGTTCAGCAGAATGTTATTACTTCGCATCAAGCAACATTGTTTAACACATTCAAACAAATATCTTCTATTGTTATACGTAAGTTTTTAATTTTCTCTACAAAGTCTATAGAATGTTTAATGTGAGCTTCTGTATTTGCTGTCAACGCAAGAATTTTGCAACTAGATAAGGTGCTGACGATTGGATTGGTAAATTAGTGGTGCCCATTATCGGTCGAAGGGTAACTCCTTCTTTGTCTATCTTGGGAAGACCATAGATTCGTGGCATAACTAGATTTTTGACAATCAAAGTTTGTTTCTTGTTAATATCTATAGTAGTGGAGTTTTTGATGGCGGAGTTTACCTTAGTGCATAAAGAGTTTAAAGGGTTTCTCTGTAGACGTATGTAGCAATCTTCTGAGAGTAAGTTCGTCATTCTGTCATGTAATCTTGTATGTTCATAACGACTGTAGCGTTTCTTTTATCTGCTCTCAATACTAAAATGTCTTTATTCTCACGTAACTGCTTTGCTGCTTCTCTCTCTCTCTCTGTTAATATTAGAGCGTGATGGTTTTGCTTTTCTTACAATGTTGCAAACATCTTATCGAATAGAGTGAATAGAGTGCGTATTGCAGCTTCTACTCCACAAACTATATCTTCTATCGGAGTTGTCTTAGGCGTAACGGCGTAGTTAAAATCCTTCTTTAACAAGGATGTGGTCTGTGCATCCAAAACCGTTTCTGTTAGGTTGACAATTACTTTATGGTCATCTAACGTTTTCTTAAGCTGTGAAGGATGTATAAGCTCGAATTTCTTAGTTTGCTTTATTTTTATTTAGTTCATAAATCTTGTTAGCTTGTATCGTAGTGATAGTATCTATTTTTACCCATATCGAGTATTCTGATTTGTTAGACAAAATTAAATGTAGCTTGTATAACTGTTTGCTGACAGAATCCAGTACTTTGCGTTTATTATGGATTTCTGAACGTAACAATTCGAAACCAGCTTTGTTTAAAATGCTCTCAATATGAGAATCTAAAAAATGATGTTTAATTCTCATACACGATGGCAATACGTTGTGGTCTCGGCAACGTGTTAGAAATGCTAGGTCTGTAAGTAGCTTTTCTTTCTTTTGGCGCAAACGATTTAAAGATCTAGTTTCTAAAAACACCTTCTTGCCGTAGAGGTTTATAATATAAAATCTTAAGCTTTCGCGGTTGTTATGTTTATGATTATAAGCGACTCTCGGCTTAGACCGCGTCGTAGTCTCAGACGCGGTCTAAGCCGAAAGTCGCTTATTACGCTTATAATCATAAACATAACAACCGCGAAAGAAAAACAACAAAATGTTTTAAAATCAGTTATACATTTTGTATTTATTGCAGTACTTTGCGTTAATAAAACTGTAAATAAATGAAAAATATGTGATTAATTTTTTTATAAAATTGAGTAAAGCATTCATAATTTTTTTTTGTACAAGTGAATTTATAGTAAGATAGAAGAAATCTATTTATAATGATTACAAGTTAAATAAAGTTATTGTCGCAGAATAGATTTGAAAATCATTTTTACTTGAAGCTTCATCAATCAAAATTTAAATTATACTTAGATTAAGTTAGTTTTCTTTTAATTAGTTAGTTTATAGTCTATACCATAAAAAAAATTAATTTAATAAGTTAATTTTTAAACTGTTATAAATAACTTTTAAGACACTTAAAAACTAATCTATTTCGTCAGCTTAACGCAATTTAAATTAAAAAAGTAGGTTTAGTTTAGATTTTTTACTCTCACATTTTTTAACAATTTATTCCTCTAGTATCATTGTGAGTATATAACAGATCTTACCTTGGCTCGTATTCCTTTGTAATCCCAGTATAAACTTTTGAGTCGCTTTGAAGAAACTTATTTCTAAAAGAATTTGTGAAGGATCGGAATATTCGTATTTTAATTTAATATCTTCGAGCGCAATAACAAACTCATCTTCTTTTATAACGGTTTGCAGTTTTAAACTTGAACCTAAAAAAAGGAAAATTATTTTTAGAAACAGTTTTAGATAAAAAAATACGAAATTTACAAAAACAAAATAAAACAATTACTAAAATATTGTACATTGCTGAAAATGTCACTTTACATAACTTTGTGTTTAGTATTACACCTTATATTCGTCTTAAAATTATGTTATCTTGTTTTAGCGTGGCATAACGTTATTTGGCACTTGATTTATGTAGCGGTAAGCTTACTGTTCTATTTTTAATAGTAACGTGAATACTACATTTTAAAATTGTATATGTATTAATCAAGGTTTTGCAATTATGTGTTGTTTTGTTTAAATATGTATGGTTCAAAGCTTGGTAGTAGAACACGCACTGTAGAAACTATAATTAGTTTAAATTTTTTAAACATACTACCTGTAACATTTCAGTCTTTGTAAAATTTAGTAAATCTTTTTAAATTACATATTTACAGGTTATAAAATTAAATCAAAGTAACCATTTGTCGGCAAACATTTTTAGAACCGTAGTATAAGACATTAGTTAGCTATTAATTACGTGAAAAAATCATGTATTAAAATTGAAAACAATGTTGTTATTTTATTTTCAAGTATCAACTAAATTATGACTTCATTTAATATATTTTATGTTTTAGGTAGCTAATATAACTTAATTGAGTTTTTGTTATTTATACATATTTCTTTTAAGTTGCTAATTTTTTGTTGTTATAAAGCTATCACTTTTTAAAAATAAATGTATAAAATGCCAACACCTATAAACCGGCGTATATTCGAAACTAAGTAAAAAATTGTTTTGTTTGCGAGGGTAAAACAAAAACCACTTCTCTGTAACAGTAGTATAACTATTTTGTAGAAATAAAATTTATTACTTCCTTTGGTAAAAAACAGATTACAAAAGAGAAATATATCTAAAGTGTTTTGCGCAGTCTAAATAAAAATTACTTCAAAGATCGATGTTTATTTAAAATTTACTCGTATTTTAAGCAATTTAAATTAAACAAGAAATAACATGTTTTTAAAATTCTCGTTTGTTTGAAACGCAATTACAAGTAAATGTTATAGGATTATAAAAAAATGTATTTTTAAATAAACGTGATAATACAAAAAAGGTAAAATAATTTTTTATTCCAAAAAATTTATTTTTAATTTACTATAAAAACGTATTTGTGAAAAAACTTCTGGTATAATAATGTTTAGAAATTTTTTTTGGTTGTTAAAAATACAATACGTTTTCTTTTCTTAAGTCAACAAATTTAGTTTTATTTTTTAATGTTTTAAAACATATTGAAACGTCCGAGAAATTACTTGCAAATGCAAGAGCCTTCTAGAACTGTTATCTAGTTTCTAGAAAATATAGCGAAAAGTGAGGAACGATCGAGAAGAATTCGCTGATGTATATAAAAGCCGAAGATGGAAATCGTAGGTCAGTTATTGCTGGAATGTGAATGCATGCAGTATTAAATAAATAAGCAAGTGAAGATAAATAAGTGATTAGCACGTGCGGAGTTTTAAATAAATCGAGTGAACGTGACTATCAGTTGTGAAATCCGAGGACGTTATCTTATCTCGTGTTAGTTATCTTAAGTGTTATACAACGGTGATACATAAATTATAGTGTAAGTGTTTTTATTATTAGATTTAATTAGTTCGGTTAATTTAAAAGTATACATATTTCTATAATAAGTAAACGTAGTTTTAGTCGTTTATAAATAAATTAGTTTTTTAATAAATAAAGACGTAACATTTGGCGTCAGTGTGGGATATCGTTCGCGAATTTTAGTATCGCTCCGTAATTGATTGCGCGATACGCGTGTTTATTTATAAAGTATAAAATAGTGTTTATTAAACGTTTTTTTCTTTTAACAAGTGCGTGATCGCGATTAAATTCGTTTCCGGACACTAGTGGTTTAATATTAATAAGTGGATAGTTATTAAAATCTTGTGTTATATAAAAACTGTATTTTAAAAAGTAGTGAACTTAAACTTTCGTGTAATATTTAAATTTATGCCGGTGACGCGTTCGCAAGCAGTTAAAATGGATGCAAAGCTATTTGAATTTCTTGAATCAATAAAAAACGGTCAAGAATCGATGAATAGAAAAATGGAAGAAACTTCCCAGAAAATGGAAGAAAAGTTTTACGAAAATTCTCAGAAAATTGAAGAAAAATTATTTGAAAATACCCAAAAGATAGAAGAAAAATTGATGCAAAATTCTAGACGTTTAAAAGAAGAAATACAAACGAGCATAGAAAATCAAATAAAAATTGTTCAAGAGGAAACCCAAACAGATATGTTAAATTTAAAAGAAGAAATTTGCGAATCTATGAATGACAAAATAGAAGCAGTAGGGGATAGAATGAAACTGCTTGAAGAAAGAATCAACCAAATGAATTGTCACGGGGAAGGAAGCGTCACGAGTGAAGATTTAATAATGGACCATCGAGAAGAAAACACTCATAAATTCAAAGTTGTACCTCCGAATTTTGATGGTAAAGTTCCATGGTCAACCTACTACAAGCAGTTTGAAGCCGCAGCTACTGCTAATGGTTGGAGCAACAAGCAGAAAGCGACGTCTTTAATAGTGTCCTTACGTGGAGAAGCGCTGGGAATTTTACAAACTGTTCCGGACCATCTGCAAGAAAATTACGAACTCTTAATATCACGATTAGAAATGAGATATGGAGATGCCCATCTTCAACAAGTCTATCAAGCTCAAATTAAAAGTCGGGTTCAGAAAGCTGCTGAAAGTCTTCAAGAGTTTGAGGCTGACATCGCTAGATTAACACGGCTTGCGTATCCTACAGCACCAGATACCTTCCTGGAGCAGTTAGCTATTCAAACTTTTGTAGATGGCCTCCGAGACAGCGAAACCCAGCAGACTCTCCGGTTAGCTCGACCGAAGACGTTGGATGACGCATTAACCCATGCTTTGGAGTTCGAGGCGGCGAAACAAGCGTCGCACCGAGGCAGCCATAAACTCTGCTGTGCTACAGAAGTACCCGCGCAGACACTGGAAAGCATCGAGGAGATAGCGCGACGAATACTTCGGGAAAGAGGAGTGACAGCTTTGAACTGCGATGAAATAGGCCATGTACGACGGCATCGTACCAAACCTAAGAAGAGGACTAGAAGAGGCCTCGAAAATTTGGAACGAGGCGAGCGAAAGAAACAAAAAGTAATCTCATCTAGTCAAACTCCGGAGGTTACAATCCAAATGGCATCGCCTAGAGAGCAATTGCATAGCATTTATCTCGATGGCAAGATCAATGGGAGAAGCGTCCAGTTACTGGTTGACACGGGAGCGACGAAGACCATCATTCGTCCTGACATCTTATTGGAAAACGAGAAGACATCACCAGTAACAGTACGACTTCGAACAGCGACGGGCGACGAAATACCTACTCACGGACAAGTCAAAGTAACCATTGGTTTGGGAAATGGAGTACTCGACCATCAAGTACTGGTAGCCGACATCACGGAAGAAGTTATCCTGGGAATGGACGTGATAAAGAAGTATGGGTTCCATTTGGATATGAAGAACGATGTCCTGAAGATCGACAATGAAGAAATTCCTTTTCATTCGTCAGAGAAGGCAGCCGTGCGAGTCTTATTGAGTGAAGACGTGACTCTGCCTGCAAGGACTGAAAGTGTGGTGATGGCACGCCTGGATGGAAGTTTCCGGGAAGGCTACATACGCGCGATTGAACCAATGGAGGGCGGCTTAGTTGAAAAGGGACTACTCGTTGGCAGAACTTTAGTACGAGTAAAGAAGACGATGCCAGTAAGGATCTTAAACATCAACTCAGATCCTGTAACGCTGAAAAAGAAGACCGTGGTAGGCCAATGCACGCCAGTATCACAAATTGTGAGATGCGTGAAGTCGAACGAAGATACGTCGCCGAAGAAGTGTCCACAACATCTATTGGACATTCTTACCACCAAATGCGAAAACCTCAGCCAAGACCAGCTGGCTAAAGTTAAAGTGTTGATCCAAGAGTACCAAGATGTGTTCGCGCTGGAGAGTGGCTCCAAAGGAAGAACTAACGTGGTGAAACATAAAATTAATACCGGAGACGCTCGGCCGATACGACAACATCCACGCAGACTTCCTTTGGCGAAAAGAGAAGAAGCCGAACAAATAATTACGGATATGGAGAGAGAAGGCGTGATTGAACCTTCAAGTAGTCCATGGGCATCCCCAGTGGTACTCGTGAAGAAGAAGGATGGATCAACGAGGTTTTGCGTAGACTACAGGCAGCTAAACGACGTGACCAAAAAGGACAGCTACCCTTTACCCAGAATTGACGATACGCTAGACACCCTGTCAGGATCCCAGTGGTTTTCTACGTTAGATTTAAAGAGTGGATACTGGCAGGTAGAATTAGAACCCAAGGATCGTGAAAAAACAGCTTTTACGATCGGAACTGGTTTGTGGCAGTTCACTGTAATGCCCTTCGGCCTGTGTAACGCTCCTGCAACGTTCGAGCGTTTGATGGAGACTATCTTGCGCGGATTGTCTTGGAAGACGTGCTTGATCTACCTGGACGACGTGATCGTGGTTGGAAGGTCGTTTGAAGAGCACTTAAACAACTGGAAGGAAGTGTTCCAGAGATTACGTGGGGCTAACCTTAAACTGAGACCAAAGAAGTGCCACGTATTTAAGAAGGAAGTCCAATACCTTGGCCACGTCGTATCTAGAGACGGAGTAAGGGCTGACCCAGACAAAATCCGAGCAGTGCAAGCATGGCCAAGACCGATCGACGAACATCAGGTCCGAAGTTTCCTTGGGTTGTGCACTTATTATAGAAGATTTGTCCCCGGATTTGCCAATATTGCCAAACCATTGACAAAACTAACCGAAGAAAAAGCAGAATTTAGATGGAATGAAGACTGCGAAAATTCTTTTAATCAACTAAAACAGGCCCTAGTCACTTCGCCAATTTTGAGTTATCCACGAGAAGATGGAAAGTTTGTTTTGGATACCGACGCAAGCAATATGGCCATAGGCGCGGTCCTTTCGCAAGTTCAAGATGGACAAGAAAAGGTGATCGCGTACTTTAGCAAGGTTTTGTCTAGGCCAGAAAGGAATTATTGCGTGACTAGGAGGGAGCTGTTAGCAGTCGTTAAGTCCATCGAACATTTCTACAAGTATTTGTATGGACGAAGATTTTTACTGAGAACAGACCACGCCGCTTTAAAATGGCTACTGCAGTTCCGTAACCCAGAAGGACAAGTAGCAAGATGGATCGAGAGACTGCAAGAGTATGACTACGACACAGAACACCGTGCCGGAAGCAGTCATCGGAACGCGGATGCCTTATCCAGAAGACCATGTCCGGCGGACTGCAGCCATTGTTCGCGATTGGAAGAAAAAGTCGAATGCCTCCGGAGAACTGCTATGGTTGATGATGAGTGGGAACCTGAGCAGTTACGTCGCGAACAAGAAGACGATCCTGAAATAAGACTACACCTCGACTGGAAAGAAAGCGGCCGACGACCAACCTGGGAAGAAGTGAGTGCTTTGGGCAAAAATATCAAAGCGTATTGGGCGCAGTGGGACTCCTTGATAGTAGAAGACGGTCTTCTTAAGCGATCCCTAGAAAGTGCCGAGGGCACGGGAAACAAACTACAGCTGGTAGTGCCGAAAAGCAGGGTGACCGAAGTGTTGAAGCATCTCCACGATGGGACATCAGGAGGACACTTTGGCATTAAGAAGACGTTGGGTAAAGTGCGAGAACGATTCTACTGGATGAACTGCAAAGAGGACGTCATGAAATGGTGCCGTAAATGCATAGTCTGCGCTTCAGGAAATGGTCCAGCGAGAAAGCGCAAAGCACCCATGAAACAATACAACGTAGGAAGCCCTTTGGAAAGAGTAGCGATTGACATCGCAGGGCCGTTCCCAGAATCCGATTCGGGAAATAAATACATCTTGGTGGCGATGGATTATTTCACGAAATGGACGGAGGCTTACGCCATACCCAATCAGGAAGCAGCTACAGTCGCAGACGTATTAGTAAAGGAGTTTTTCTGCCGGTTTGGAGTTCCGTTGGAATTACACTCCGATCAAGGCCGCAATTTTGAGTCTGGGCTGTTTCAAGAAGTTTGCCGACTGTTAGGAATTAAAAAGACTAGGACAACGCCTCTCCACCCTCAGTCTGATGGCATGGTTGAACGGATGAATCGAACAATGGGCAAGTACTTAGCCAAGGTAGTGTCCGAACATCAAAGAGACTGGGATCAGTACTTGCACCTCTTCTTAATGGCGTACCGATCATCCGTTCACGAAAGCACAGGCCAAACACCATCCTGTGTCATGCTCGGTCGTGAGATAAGATTACCATGCGATCTTCAATTTGGACGAAGACCGGAAGAAGAAGTCGCTGGAGAAGATTACGTCAGCAAGCTGGCAAAGAGGCTAGACGAAGTACATGAAGAGGTTCGTAAAAACACACAAATTGCCAGCGACAGGATGAAAACAAGATATGACGTCAAGGCGCAAAATGGTGGGTTTCAACCTGGCGATATGGTTTGGTTGTATAACCCTCAAAGGAGACGTGGTTTGTCGCCGAAGCTGCAAAGGCAATGGGAGGGCCCCTATGAAGTCGTGCAGCGTATTAACGACGTTATATACCGCATCCGAAAACCGCCCAGAGGCAAGCCAAAAGTGGTCCACGTCGATCGTCTAGCCCCGTTTGCTGGCGATAACCACAATCCGCAAGTTCAGGTCCGAACCAGAGTAATAAGTAGCAGAACCAGGAATCCAATCGAAGAAATGGAGTTCGAAAAGTTTATGAACTTATACGGAGGTTCTGGAAAAGCTAGGTTCGGAGTTACCACCGAGGAACAACAAGACCTGTTCCAGACACAAAAAGATTACGCCATCGCACATTGCGTGAGCGAGGAGCTTGACATGTCCAAAGGGGTTGCAGTCGTGTTTAAAAAGAAGTTTGGACAGCTAGATGAATTACGAAGACAGCAACCGGCAGTCGGAAAGGTTTTAGGACTACGTGGTGACGGACGCTTCGTTCTCTATCTGGTCACCAAGAAATACTCACGTGTCAAGCCGTTATACAAAGATCTGTGGCGAACATTATGGAGTCTCAAGAGACAAATGGAGTTCCATCATGTTAAGAAATTGGCAGTACCCAAGCTTGGTTGTGGCTTAGACCAATTGAATTGGAGGACAGTTCGAAACATGTTGGAGGTCGTCTTCCGAGGAACAGGCGTTCAAGTGTTGGTCTGTAGTTACCAACCGAGGAGAGTATTGGGTCAGGAAAAGTCCATTGACTGTTACTTTTATGGTCAAGGAAGTTGCCGAAATGGAGGAAGCTGCCGCTATCGCCACGATCCCTTTTACCGGTGTCGCATCCAGTCTCCTGTTCTGGGACAGAACAGTCCTAAGAAGGGGGCAGTGAAACGTCCGAGAAATTACTTGCAAATGCAAGAGCCTTCTAGAACTGTTATCTAGTTTCTAGAAAATATAGCGAAAAGTGAGGAACGATCGAGAAGAATTCGCTGATGTATATAAAAGCCGAAGATGGAAATCGTAGGTCAGTTATTGCTGGAATGTGAATGCATGCAGTATTAAATAAATAAGCAAGTGAAGATAAATAAGTGATTAGCACGTGCGGAGTTTTAAATAAATCGAGTGAACGTGACTATCAGTTGTGAAATCCGAGAACGTTATCTTATCTCGTGTTAGTTATCTTAAGTGTTATACAACGGTGATACATAAATTATAGTGTAAGTGTTTTTATTATTAGATTTAATTAGTTCGGTTAATTTAAAAGTATACATATTTCTATAATAAGTAAACGTAGTTTTAGTCGTTTATAAATAAATTAGTTTTTTAATAAATAAAGACGTAACAATATCATGGGCTTTTAAAACCAGGTATGTGCTAAAAGCAGCAACATTTTTTGTTCTACATAAGTACTGCGCTATAAAATAAACAATAAGTAGTCTTTGTGTAAAACTATTTTGCTTTAAATTTATCTGAATTAAATTAGATTCTGTAAAGATTCTTTTTAATGCCGTTATTCGTAAACAAAGTATGTATTTATTTACTTTAAATCTTGGATTTATTCAGTAATAATTTCATAAATGCAAATTTTAAAGGATTGTTCTTTTCTTTTAGTATAAAAAGTTATTCTAAAACCAAAAACATTAAATATAATAGAATAACAAAAAAGTCTTAAGATCTTTTTCAAAGAAAAAATAACGATATAGGTAACTAAAACACATTTAAATAATAATTGTGACTTTGGCATTTAAAAGAAACTGTTCACAAAGCTTACGTGATAAATTAAAAAAAAAAATATTTTGAAAATGTTTGTTGATAAAATGAAAGACAAGATTGGTTTCACCTAGAGAATAAATACCGTATACATTTTTAAAACAAATCGGAAATTTTAGAATCAAATAAGTTATTGATTAAACATGACGATGCTGTTAATTGGCGTTTTTTTATTTGCGCAATTTACAAGAAAATCATAATTTAGGTAAAAAGAAGAAGCCATACAACTTGATTAAATACTGTGTAAATGCTAGCAATCCAAAAAAACACTGGTGTTTATATGTTGACTTTTAGCAGTGAATGGACAAATAATTAATTAAAATATGTTTGTTGAAATTAATAAACCAGTGTTAACTCACATACGTATATTTAAACTTGATTTATTTTTATTTTTCGTTTTACACACGTAAAACAATATGTTATTAATTTTTTATATATATTTTGACAGATATTTTTTAATGCTACTCGATAGATACGATTTTTTGAATAATCATTAACTACACATATATATTTTATTCATTCATTCATTGAACCTAAATAGATACTGAAACTTCTACATTTAAACATTGTAAATTTTCTCATGCAAATAATATTCCAAATACGTATTTATACAATAACAAAATAACATTAAGAAAGCCTTCCTTACATTTGATCACATTGTCGGGTCCAGCGTGCTTATCAACTATTTTACCTAAAACCCATTTGGCAGGTGGACTGTTATCATCTTTAACCGCTACTACTTCAACAATTTTATCTGCGTAATCTACATCACTAATTGTTATCAAGGGCTTCCTTACCAAGAAATGAGTAGGTCTCACAGGGAGAAAATCATCTGAGTTATCACTAAGAACTGATAAAAATTTTGAATTTAAATATGCTTTTATTTGTGTTAGCTGCGTAAAAATTTTTTATTACTCGTTCTAAATGCGCTTTAGCACAACAAACGCTTGCTTTTTAGAGTCTACCTAAATTTGTGCGCCGCTTGAAGGTGTAAAGTAATATTTGGTCGACTACAACGTTAATAATTCAGCTATCTTGTGAGCTAGTTTAGATTCTGCACTATTAAACATATTACGTAACATAACATCTGCTCCGGCGATATTAATGCTATAAAGATTGTGACACGCACTTCTCGGTGAAAAATATCTTCTAATCGCAGCAATAAAACCTTTAGCTGTAAAATTAGTGGATCGCACGAGTTGCCAAACAAACAATCACATGTATCCTTTAGAAGATTTTGTTTTTCTTCCTGACGAAAACCTTATGTTAATAGAACCTGCGTAGTCCACTCTTAAATTCTTAAATGGTCTGTTTTGTTTTAATCTAGCCTCTGCTAATTGCCCTATCAATTGTGTAGTTGCTGCTTTAGAGTATCTTAAATAAATTTTGCAATTTCTGTAACATTTTTTAACTCATCATGACTGGAGGTCCGTCATAGAGTGTCTTTAGATGAGCATTGGCAACTATTAAAACTCTTAAAATACCATCTTATTCAAGAAATGGATAATACTGTATAAGGCGCTATGTTTTGCTACGGAAACTTTTCTTTTTAATACGGTAATTTCTTCAATAAATTCTCTTGGACCTGTTTAATAAAAAATTTTAAAGTTTAGTTAATCTTGTCAATCGTAACAAAGTTTGGATATTGTATTCTCTCATTTAATGATAATTGTATCTTTAGAATTCTTGGGCATACAAAAGTTACTTTTAACATTTTAGTCAACTCCGAAAAGTTTATCCATACAAAATTATTATCTATTTGCATCGTTGCAAGAATTTAACTTGTTCTTCTTCTTGTGTTTCTGCTACATCAAGACCGTCAACGTTGATCGTTATCTCCAACAGTCAGTTAGATCCGTTCTACTACAATTTCTGGTTTTTCAAGTTAATTAGTTGTAGACCTCTTGAGTGATACACGATTACTTAGGTAAGTAACCCATCTATTTACAAAACCACGTAACCAAACTTACAGTACAGTCAGGTCTGTTCAAGCAGAAACATCTTGCTTAGGTATGTCCATTACTTCTGATAACTCATTAATACGTTTTGCAGCCAACACTGCCTCACACAGTTCTAACCTAGGAATTAAAATCTCTTTTTCTATTGGCACAACTTTAGTTTTAACAATGATTGACTTTGCGTGTACTTTATTTTCGTCCACTCCTCTTAAATAAACTGCAGCTGCATAGACTACATTTGACGCGTCTGAGAACGTGTTTAATTCAAGTTTTAATTTTTTAGTTGAGCAAACCTACCGTAGAATTACAATATCTTGAATGTGTTTTAACTCTTTTCTAAATTTTAACCACTCAGTCATTAAGTCTTTTGGTAAATTATTATCCCAATTTAAACTTGCTTTTCTTAATTTTGAATATAAATTTTACCAGTGATCACTACCAGTGCAAGCTATCCGATAGGATCATACAGTCTAGCAATGTCTGAAAAAACTTCGTTTTGTAATAGGTTGTTCATGGTCAGGTATGTTATTCATAATTAGATTCCAATAAATACATTCATCGTATTGTCAACCTTAATTGCTATTGATTGTTGTATATTTAAATTGTCCTTTTCAATATGATTCATAAAATATTGGTTCTTGTTACTCTACTTTTATAATTGAAACCCACTAGAATTCATTAATTTACTCATTGTCTCGTAAATATTTAAAGCTTTTTTTTCTATCTGCCAACCTGTCATTAAGTCAGTAATCTCGTTTAACAATATGTGATGTTAAAAGATATTTATGTTAAAACCCCTTGTTTGTTTAAAACATGCCGGAGTTTACAAAATTCCTTGTTTATGTGGTTTAATTTATGTAGGACAAAAGGGACGCTCTACTAAAGTTAAAGTAAAGAACATATGGCTGATTGCAAACATCGCAGAAAAATCAGCAGTGGCAGGACACGTGTGGAACCAAAGACATGCTAAACTTAGACCAAACTAAAGTGTTGGCTAGAACCCCTTTCTACTTTCCCAGACTAATTTGTAAAGCTGTGGAAATAGAAAAATATTCATATAATATGAACCGTAAAGACGGTTTAGAAGTCATCAAATCGCTAAGACAAAGATTAACTTTCTTGGAAAGAACACAAGCTTTAACAACGAGTAATAACGAAGTCAGTCAAGCGGTAACGGAAAGTTAACGTCTGTAAATTACGCTAATCGCTAGTGATATAAATACTTACACTTTTTCCTTCACTTTCCTTTACCATTTCCAAGATGCAAGCTGCAATGCCTTGCAAAACGTCAGTTTGTTTTGATTCACAAACGACAATATGGTAGAAGCCAAGTTCTACTTCTTGTTTTGGCTCTCAAAGAAAAACTAGGACTAAACCTAAAAAGTCTGGATGTTTAACTACAACGCGTTCTAAGCCTAAAATCGCTTTTAATCATAACCAAAATAACCGCGAAAGTTTAAGATTTTATCTTTTCGTTAGTTGTTCCCAAGTCTCTTTGTAATTTGCAAAAGTAGTAGGAAAGTTTATTAAAAGCAACTCCGGTTCATCAGTTAAGCTCGTTTTCTAAGTAATGTAGTTTTTGTACTGGCGACATTGTTCAGTTCTCATGCATTAACGAAACAAACATGTCATACAAAGACTGCCACTCAGTATACTTTCCATAGAAGACTGACAGTTGTATTCAAAGCAACTGTACCTTAGAACGGTTATCTTTCGTGATGGATGTGATCTCGCCTGTATTTGTTCTTGTCGCGTTTGAATCAGTCGTTTAAAGGTACTTTCTAAGCAGGGATTTGTAGTTAATCACATTATCTTGAAACGCATCTTAAACATCATTCACAAAATATGGTGTTTTATCCTTTTGTTCATCTGTTAATACTAGAACTATTCCAAAATTATTTTGGTTAAACGTTTCTTCTAGCTTATCCAATATCGCTATTCTTGTTGTTAAATAACTGGCTTTTACTTGGGTTTCAATATTTGCCTTTTTGAAATTAAATTCAGTCTTTCTGCTCAACAAATTCCATTTGACCTTTTATTATATTATCCATTTTGATAGTGTTGTAATAAAACGTCTATAAGATTAAAAAAATTTCAATGTTTGCACGAATGTTCTCCGTACACATAATTAAAAGTAACAAATTATATTTCACAATTTCGAAACAACAAAATAATTTTTAGTAGTAAACATAACAAAGTTCATAATATGTCTGTGAAATTATAAATAATATTTGTAAGTCCATAAAGTAAAATGTAAATTCAAAACACAAATTTTAACATTTTAATCAAACAGTAACCAAAATAGAACATAAAAAAACTTTCTACGATGACAAAATTAATGTAGTGCCAACAAATAACATATTAGAAATAGAACTAAACATGAACATACTGCATAATATCTACCGCTTTACCATGGTGATCAAAATCGGAATTAGTTGATATGCAGTTTAGCGAAACATAATATGGTCATAAATAACGTTACACAAAGTAGTATAAAAACAGTCTTAATGAGAAACAATTTTCTATTATAAATTGCATATTTTCACATATGAACCACTTAACGTAAGAAATGTAGACTACTAACAATAAGTAAAACTGTGAAAAACTTATTGCTTATGCTAAACATTAAATGATCTATTGATAAAAAAAAGCAACAAAATTAAGGAAAGTAACAGTGTGAATTATTTTTATAAATTTCATCACTTACATATATCATTTTCAATTTATTTTGTGATAATCCTGTAAATTTTACATTTAATATTTAAATTTATTTAGTAATAAAATATTTAAAAAAAAATGTTTAATTAAAATAAACTCAAACTCAAACAAAGCGATTAAATGCTTAACATAATTTTATATTAAAAAAAACATACGTTTTTAGAATCGATGTATGCGAATAATAGATTTCAAGTGGTTACATGAAACGCAAATAAAAAGATAATTAAGGATTCAAAAATTTTTTCAAACCGCAGTAGATATAACAAAAAAATTTTCATTCCAAAGAAAATTAACATTTTAAACATTAACAAAAATATCTGTTTGTTTCAGACCTTTTTAAATAAGTGTTGGTTTAATATTACAACGTTGGCGTTGTCTAATTCAATTCATTAATTAATTATTGTAATTATTAACTCTCTTATTACGTCGCAAACGTAAAATAAAAGAAAATAGATAATACACCAATAAAACAAATTTTATAAATAAATTTTACTTTTACGTAATGATAAATATGCAAATGCTTCTTGAGGTAAATATATTTTTAAGCACCACGCGATTAGCAAATAAAGTGCACGCCGCTTAATAGAATCGCATTGGGACTTGGGGTGATCGGATATTAAAAAAATACAACAAATGTTTATTGGTGAGACACCAGTACATACATACAGCATGTATCTGATTGACAAGGTAGCATCAATACAACCAAAAAATGTCAAATTAAAGTTCTAATAAAACATTTTTTTAATTTATTAATTTTATTTTTTTTTATTGTAAGCTGCTAAAAATTAATAAACTTCGAGTTATGTTAGAGGTTCATATAACGTTTTATTTTTCACTTATGCCGGAAATTAATTTTACTTTAAGATTATAAATTGGCAAAAATACAAACGAAGTCTACATTGTATTTGTACGTTGTTTTGTATCTTTAACAACGAAACGATTTGTTTATCTAAAGGAAAACACTTATGACGTGTGTTACAACGTGTTTGATAGAAGAAAATTCCGGAAGCAATACTCGAACGAGCATTAAAAACTGATTCTGGTACGTACTGCTGCATTTGTAGTCAGTTTCTTGAATGTCTTATGACTAAAATTATATGTTAATAGTTTTTTGTTTCTCTTATAGTCTGAAGTCTTTAACCCAAATTCATTGTGGGTGAAGTATTTTATGTTGAACCCAACATTAATAGTATTAGAAAATAAACATAGCAAACTACAACTAGCTAGAGTGTTTTCTAAAACAAAATTCAAAAACATATGAATGCCCTGCAGTTATACAGTGTGTCAATTTGAAAATTTAGTAATGGAAATAAATTTTCAACAAAAAATAACATCAAAAATTAGAAAAACCCGTTTTGACAATACGGAGGTAGTACCAAATTGACATGGTCAATGGCACACTTCCACCTACCTTTTCACCTCTGGTTACCCCAACTATAAATCGATGTGTCTACAGGCGGCTACTGCGTTCAATGCAAGGCATCTGGATATAGTTGTGCGATTTCTTGTGCGGAAATTTTAAACCACTTGATTTGTAAGAAATGCCGGATGTTTTAATCTATTTGTATTGCAATTGCTAAGAAAAGATTGTGTAGCAAATGTTTTTTTCTGGATAAACCCGGTGGCAGTAAAAAAATGTACCCATACAAAAGACTACTTTATGTTATACGGAGAGAAAGTCAAACGGCTCTTCCTGTGGCAGCAACAGGTATTGCAGCAAATTTATTAGTTAGAGGTTAAATGTATCACACTCAAAACGGCGTTTCTATCGAATGATGCAAAAATTCAGTTTTGAGCATAAAACTAAATTCACGTGACGCCGACATAAAAAACGCAAAATTATTGTTCTAGAATGAATCCACAATAGCACTAAGTCATGCATTGAACTTGATTGATCGATTTTTAAAAGAAGTAAGAGATAATACAACTCCTTTAAGTGGAAAAGTTCTTTTACTTGGATGAAAAAAATATTAAATTTTTCTAACATTGGATACAATTTAAACAATTAAAATTAAAAAAAAAACGTTTGCTCAACTGATTTAGAATGCAGCAAACGGCTGCTAAAACTTGGCCGATGAGATTTATTAAACTAATATAATTTTGGTGAAAACTTTGAGATGCCAGTAGAAATTATTTGCAGTAACATTCTAAATAATTTTTGGCAATAAATTAAATACTCAAAATATACGTGAATATGCAAAAATTGCTATTTTAAGCCTAAAGTATTAATTTGTTGACAAAATCAATGAAGGTGTGCTAAATCAGCTTGAGGAAAATTTAATGTGTTATTTTAAACTTTTAAATGATTTGATTCTATCTGGAATAGCTTTTTATAAGTTAAATTTAGAAAAATTATTATGTTGTTTCAAAATCTTAATACAAAACGAGTACTATGTAACGGCACTTGATTAGTTGTAAAAGATTTAAAGCCAAATCTGAGTATTGCAAAAATATTGACAAGGTCAGTTGCAGGAACACAAGTTTTTGTCTCTAGAGAGGAATTAACAGTTTTAAGTCCTGATGTTTTATTTGTCTTCAAAAGAATGCAATTTTATGTGAAATTGGCGTTTGCAATGACTATCAATAAATCGCAAAAGCAAACGCTGGAGAAAGTATGAATATTCCTTCTTGAACCAGTAATTTAGACATGAGCAATTATATGTTGCCTTTTCAAGGGTACGTCGTTGTTGTGATGTTCGTGTCAAAGTTTTAGATATTGTCCATCAAGGAAAATTATTAGCTAATTCGGAAAAAGTATTCACGAAAAATGTTGTATATAAAGTAATTTTCGATGTTTAATAGGTATTAACTTTATGAATTTGCGGTGGTTCTAACAAATGTACCGCTCGTGCTTTCACTTAAAAAGCTTGTAGGGCACGGAAGGATCTCCACGTCTTTTACTATGGGTTAGAAAATATTCTCAGCAAACGCTTTCGTAATTTTTAATAATGCTATAATAATAGAATACGTAATAAAACTGCTTGTTTCAATATCTTGATACAATACTTATATCATTTTTAAACTTAATAAGAAACCTGTTAGTTC
The DNA here is from genome assembly GCA_035610365.1 of Aquatica leii. NCBI lineage: Eukaryota > Metazoa > Arthropoda > Insecta > Coleoptera > Lampyridae > Aquatica > Aquatica leii. The sequence goes on from CM069432.1 coordinate 59,076,775, forward strand.
TTTTTATTATAAAACAATTTATGTATGTTATAGCAACACATAATTAAATATATTTATAGATACTCAGCGTTAAAGTAATGATTTAATTTTCTGATATTCTCTTTAAATTAATTTGTGTTTATACTTTTTTATAGACAGCATCAAGTAAACTTGTTCCATCAGGAAACTGCTTATACATTATAAATTTTGATCTTAGATAAACTTGTCAAAATATCAATTAAGTATACTGGTCACTGTACGCATGACATAATTTTATTCTTTACAAATAAACTGTTTTTTTATTGAGAAACAAATACTTATATTTATACTAATGACTAAAGATATATTAAACAAGACACGTCTCTATTAAACTGGCCAATACATATTTTTCCAACGCTTGTAGAATATAAAAATAATAAATAAATGTGAGGTTAATAAATTTATTTAGTACAATTATTTATCTGTTTGTAAACAGTTATATTAACTATAAAATTATATTAGTTCATCTTTTTTAATAGTTATTAATTTTAAATAAGCAATATTTTTTAATTACGAACTGAATTATAAAAATATCTTGTATTATCGATACTATTTAATGCTCTAGTAATCATATATTGACAAATAAGATGTTATGAAACCTGAAATAATTAATTTTTTGTAAACATTTATTTAAAAATTATTTTACTAAACAAACCTTAAAGTATTAATGTTTACTTAAACACAATTTTCAAAAAGTGTAAAAAAATGTTAATGATTTTAGTTTAAACAAGTAAAGTGACTTATTATAATAATCAATGTCTAACAAATGCTTAAATATATGTATTGATTATTACTTAACTTTAACAATCATGTTGACAGTAATCAATTTTTATTTAAATATGTCAAGTGTGCAGATGCTAAATCATTTCTTAAAGGGCTTAATAGTGGTTAATATAATCATGCTGATAGTAAACGAGATGTGTTAAAAAACTCATTAAATTATATTAAAATATTATTTTAACTAAATTTTGTGACACCGCTGCCGTCAATTTTGTCAAGATCGTTATAGTACCTATCTGTCTCAGAATAGAATTACAAAAGAAATTTATAGGTTACTTATGCAATTGTAACTAGATTACACTAAAAGAAATTCAATTCTTACACAACCAATATTTCTTTTAAAGTAGTAAAATTGTCAAAAAGTTATGTTCTATTTCTCTAAAGACTAATAGAACTCCAATCACTTCACTTCATCGTCATTTTTTCCAAAATCTGTCAACATTTTGTTTTGTATAGAACCGTGTGCGGAAAATTCTTCGAAATCAATTCTTCGAAAACAATTGTTCGAAAGCAATTCTTCGAAACACAATTCTTCGAATAACGAGTTATTCGAATAATTAATTCTTCGAATAACGAGTTATTCGAATAATTACTTCTTCGAAATTGTATTTTTCGAAAAGCAATTGTTTGAAACAACAGTTCTTAGATAAAACAATTTTTCGAATTATCCAAGCTAATGGGTTACAACAACGATATGAAAATGATACCGATTTTGCATCAACTCTCAGGTTGCTTTCTGGTATTGTATTTGTCCCTGTAGATCGTGTGGTTCAAACTTTTAAATACCTGTGCGATCATAACGTATTTCCTCCTGAAACACAGGAGGTTCTAGATTATTTTGAGGATATCTGGATCGGCAGGCCAAATCGTCGCCAAAAACGGCGATCGCCAAGGTACCAATTTCTTTGTGAAACTGTTACGATAGTGCATTACGAGGATTGCCTAAAACCAATAACTCTCTTGAAGGTTGGCACCGAGGGTTTCAACAACAAGTATGTGCAGAAATTCACCCAAACTTGTTGAGATTTATATCTGCTATTAAAAGAGAGCAGAGTATTAATGAACTCCGTATTGAGCAATACATTAGCGGTCAACAAGCCCCCCGTAGTCGTAAAAAGTACAAAGACTGTGCTCAAAGAATTCTTAAGTCTGCTTAAAATAGTAAGTTTGTAGTTTGTTTAAAATAAAATTAAAGTTATGTAATAGTTTCTTGTATTTAAATACCTCTCATTTATATGCAATTGGGATTTTTATTAAATTAAATTATATCGGCTATTTTTTTATCTAAGTATATCATAACAACCTACAGGAATTTTCTTTTTTTCAGTTTTCGAATTTATTAGACTAAACATTTCACTTGATCACCGCATTACCCTCCCAACGTTGTTTTATTTTGTAAATTATATTATTGACTATAAGTAATTAGAAAAGTTTACCAGTCGATCGTAATGAAACGCATGTTTTTATTTATTTGTGATCGATTTGTTCTAAGTAGGCTTATAATTATAACTCAAAATTGATAATAAACTTTGTAAATTATTATTATAACTCGGAAATATTGGTCTAATAGTCTAATCGAAAAATCGTAATGGAACTTCTTATTCAGTTTTTATTATATGGAGCGTTCATTAATAATTGAAGTTCGCTTGAATTTAGCGTTACGCTAATCTGGGAAGTTAGGCATCGGGCCGGTAAAAAGAAGCTACTTTGCCGTATACCTACAGGTAATGCAATTTATGGTCCTCAAGGCATCATTGAAAGAACTAAAGTTTCGAACAATTAGTCATTCGCACAACTGCTTATTCGAAGAATTGCTTTTCGAATAACACTATTTCGAAAAAAAACTTATTCGAATAATTGTTCATTCAAAGAATTGTTTTTCGAAGAATTGCTTTCGAAGAACTGCATTCGAAAAATTGCATTCGAAGCATTTTCCTGTAACCGTATAGAACATTATTATAAAACGGCTAATATTGCTTATCAAATAGTAGAACAGAATCAACTTCTATCTGCGTGTGGTTTTTCTGGAAAAATTTATGTGTAAAAGATATGCCAATTTTCTCTGGCAAAATGGAGAAAAGCGTTTGAAAGTATTTTGGTACATACAACTGCCACTGTAGATTATCAAATTTTAGTGGCTATATATTTTAATACTGGATCTGACCATTTCTTGCATAACAATTTTTTTCTATAAATGATTCTTTAATTAATCAATAATTTTTGTATTTTTGGTAAAAGTCAGTTTTATTATTGAGCACAAGCTCAACATACAACTTTATTGTACTAGCACGACAGTAATGCGATTCCATTTTTATAATTTCCAAAAACAAATTGTTAGCGTTGTTTATGACCCGTCTGTTCTTTTTCGGTTTCTAGAAGGGTTTCTTATGCTGTTACCAAGTACATTTATTCCGCTATTTTTTAGATATTTAGTTTTTTCAACTTTATGTTTCTACTTTGCGTTTACCGGGAACAGCATCGACCGTTAAACTTAAAGAAATCTTTTTCAAATTTTATGTTCACCGCCAGAAAAATTCAAACATTTTCTTTCGTTCTTTTTCTAAAAATTTTAAACAAAATTTTGTTTTTGATTTCAACACTGTTGAAATTTACAAAAAAGTTTTAAAATATAATTATTTTGATTCGTTGGCTATCATAATCTTTTTTAAAATTTAGATAATTTTTAACGAGCATTTCATTATGTTTTAAGAAGATTTTTTTAAAACTGGTGCTTCTCTATTTTTTAATTTTTTTTCATAGCTTGCTGTTGATTTCTACTTCTGTTGTTAAACTGTAGTTATCTATTATTTTAACAAAATTTTGATCTGACAGGCTATTGTCATCTTCCTTTACTTGGGACCTAAATTAATTTTTTGAAAGCTTTGTTGTATGTTTTTATCTAGTTTATCAGAATTATTATTAACATCTTGACTGGTGTCTTTTTTGTTGTTTATATCTTTTTTAATATATCTGAATTTGCTGTACAAAAGTTAACTTTGTGTGAAAACACATTTTGTGATTCAAAATCAAAGCCAAATTTTATGCAAATATTAAAGTAACGAACAAATGAACTCACACCTAATTAAAATAAAAAGTTGCATCTTTTTTGCATTTTTGTCTATATTTATATGACTTCAAGTTGCATTGTCAATTTGATTTAAATAGTTTTGCAGACTTAAAGGTGTTTGAAATTAATTTTACTTTGAATTTAACTTATTTGTTTCTTATTTTTTTAATAAATAAATTTAATTTACGTTTTAGTAAATTTTGCTTTTTTTTCATTAATTTTTTTTATTGAAACCGTTTATTTTATTATGTATTTATTTTGTGTGAGAACTCTTGTATGGTCATTGCATGTGTTACTTTAATGTAATAAAAGTTAACTAAATTTTTATTTAACTATTAACATGATCTACTAAGTGAGAGTTACAATTAGTTAATAAGACTAATAAATTTGATTATTTTTTCAGCAGTATAAATAATAGAATATAAATTTTTTTTTTAAATTCAAAGTCAGAATCGGTATTGTACGCGTTCAATTTCTTTCTATATAATTCTGGCATCGGGTTCGGAGAAAAGAATATCAAAATCAAAGATAATATATAGTAATACAATGTAAAGCAAGTAAAAATGAGATGACAACGCAATCAGACACAGAAAAAACATAAGAATGACAGATTTTAATCTCTTACATTGCGTAGTATATAAACTGTAATGTCAACATTTAAAAAAAATATTTCTACGTAAACGCACTTAAACGTATAAAAATGATTTTGATATTTTATTTAATGCTTTTTAAAACTTGCGTTCTAAAGGTTTTTAATGCTCTTTTATTGTTATTTTTATCGACAAAAGTTGTTTGTATTATTTTTAAAAAACGTATGTCTACAGTGTTATTACCTATTCTATAATTCTATAATCTAGTTTTAATAAGTTTATTTTTAAATACAAAGTACTGTATAAATATACGTGTAAACAGTAAGTTTATGATTTATGATACATATAGAAAAGATATGATTAGGTATAGCAACTGTGTTTAGTGTTACACCTAAATTAGTATCAATTAAGTTGTAAGTACATAGACGCATTTTATAGCATGGTTTAATTTATTATTTTTAGATTTATTATTGTAAACATATATATATATATATATATACACGTACGTACGTTAAATCAGCTTTGTTTAAAAACCACATACGCTTACTGACTTAATTATATATAATATTCTTCTTGGAAGAAATTAATAAAATAAAACATTTTATTTATATTGTAGTATTGTATTTAAGTAAATCCTTTATTCTTTTAAAAATCAATTGAAATATTACGTAACACATCTTAAATTGTAGGTATTCTAAATATTCCTTAATGAATAATATTTTTTTTATTAATCAACAAGCATTTTCAAAGTGCTTTATGTTTTGTTTTAATCTTATGCGTTTTCAAATAAAACAAACATTGTGTAAAAACCATAAGAATTTTAAACAAGGATTTTTAAACTTAATACGATTGTCTTTATGTTTTCTTAGTTTGCCGTTTAGTATCGCGTTTCCTTTGTAAACCAAACTTATACTTTAAGAGCATTCAGTAGTAGCCGCCATAGTTAATAAACTGCTGAATAGATTTATGACACTGTTATGCTCTTTCAAGTACAGAAGCAGAATTGATAGCATTGTGTTCAGCGGTTTGTGAATATTTATTCATAAAGAACCTTTTAAATGACATGCATGTGTTTGTTCCAAGTTTTAAAGTATTTCAAGATAATCAAAGTTGTATTGCATTGATAAAGAGTCTAGAAAATAACAACAGAGTAAAACACATTGATCTAAAGTATAAATTTATTTGTGAAATTGTTAATAACAAAACTATGTGATTAGAGTTTATAAATTCAAAATACCAGTTAGCAGATATTCCAACAAAAGGACAAAGTAAAAATCAATTACATTTAAATAGATTAGCAATAGGTTTAGAATAAGAGAGGGTTCAATGTTGCAAGTTAGAAATAAGTTTTTGTTTTGTTCTATACGTATAATGTCAGTTGCTTGGTTTCTTGAGGAAAAACATTAAGAGAGGGTGTTGTAGATAACTGCAATGTTTTCCTTCAAAGGAGAGATGTCGTTAGTAAGAAAAGGTGTGTAATAAAAATGGCGTAGCTGGTCAATTTTGGTTCTTATAAAAGTGTTATATATGTTGTAAACTAAAGGAAATAAACATTATTACATAAATAAATGAATAGGGTTATATAATTAATGATATAAAACACACAAACCACAAAAAGTTTATCACAATACAGAAATACATTTCTTTCCGTCTTTGAAAAGTACATTTTCTTCCTGTTTATGAGATTGAGCTTAGAAGGCAAGTCTTTAAAGTTTCGACAAAAATAGGGAGCCTTATGTGTCTCCTTATTAATCTTGGCAAAATTAACTATTATTTCTCGATATTCTTCAAGTAAAGCTATTGATTCATGTTTACTCAATTTTTTTTTCAATGCGTTCGAAATCTTGATCCGAAAAATAATTAAGTAGTAGGGCACTACTTCTGAATATTTATGATCGATTATTTTTTTGAATGTTGTAAGTTTTGGTACAGGTAATTTTTGCTATAAGTCGATAGTTAAGTAGCACACGTCATTGTTATTTTTCTCAAAACATCTGTCTGCACGTTAAAAAAAGAAAGCAGCATCATAATTTTTTTTGTGTTGTTCAGAGCTTTTTCTATTATTACATGTACAAGTGTCACTTTGGGGTTGTCCAAAAGACAAGTCAAATTCTGTTAAAAAATTTTAGCATATGTACAATATTTGATAAAATATTGTTGGGATATATTACTTTCTTCACACAACTGGCGATATAAATTATACAAGAAAGATATTTTTATGAGGGTTGTTGTTTTGGAAATAATGAGATAATTGTGCTGGAAAACTCACGATAAATTCTTTAATATATATGCTCTTATATCGTCACTTAGTTTGTTTGGTTTATTGTCGTGTTTTCCTCGTTTACCTGGAGAAGAAACTAAGTCACCTGCTTTTAAACTTTTTTTTTCCAATTTGGAACATAGAACAAAAAGTTTTTTTGCAGATTAAAATAAAAGCATTATCAATTTGTACATAATAATTAAAGGTTTTTGACTTGTGATGATTGGTTTTCTTTTGTGGATGGAGCTGTTCTAGTCATGATTTTAAACAGGTAAATATTTTTTGCATTTATATCTAATTTGTAATAAGTTGAAAATAACCTTGTTTTCTGTTCTATGATAAGTCTCTCACTGCATTTTTTTACAAGTGATATTACATTACATGCCCAAGTTAACTTTTTTCCCGTAACTACTCTCTTTCTTAGGTTTTACATAATTTAACCCTCTTTTTCTTGCAACCACAGTCTTTCTTTTTTTTCACAAATCTAGATTTGTACATTTTTTAATTTTTTTTTTGAATTGGCGAAAAAAACTTTTTTTTTAGCTTTTTCCATTTTAGCTGAATCAATATTTGGCTTAAATGTTTTTCTTATTTTTAGAGTACTTTATGTTATTTCCAGTAATATATCTAGCTTCATTTTTTCCGTCTCATATTCGTAACTCTGTCTTTCAAGTATTTATTTTTGCATACCAGAACCACTTTGTGAAGTTTGCTGTATAAAATCTGCTCTTAAAGGTGAAGAACTATCAGATGTTGGCGGTATGTACTCATCGCTCTCTTTGACAGAGAAAGGCTCATCTTTACTTAAATCATTTATATCTAAAATAAATAGTTGCAATTACTTTGCAAATACTGTGCAATTTATCAGATTTACCGATAAATTTTTGTAATAGCGAAGGTTTCCACGGCCGGAATCTATACTAACATTAGAATGTCTTCCGGGTTTGGACCGTGTCATAGTTGCAACCGAAGCTGCCTTAGAATGTCTTCCGGGTTTGGACCGTGTCATAGTTGCAACCGAAGCTGCAACTATGACACGGTCCAAACCCGGAAGACATTCTAATGTTAGTACGATAAATTCTTGCTCCAAAACTTTCTGGATCATCAGTTTACCCCTTGACACAATTGCGTAAAAATTTTACAAAAACCTGGCTTAGAAACACACGTGCAACGGAATTTAATTTACAGGTTAAAAGTACAGACGATAAAATTACGAATAAAGGGGACAACTGCAATGCAAACTAGAAAAAGGAGGAAACTGGCGCACTTACCTTCTTCATTAATGAACATTTACAGAAAATTAAATATATATATATCTTTCATGCACTTTGTAACTTCCTTGTTTGTGGTAACATCAACACGAAAGATAGTAATAAAGAAAGATATACACTTATTACTATCATTCATACAAAATACTGACTTTTTTAGAAAACGTTAGTTAGCTTCTTCATTCATCCGACCATTTAATTGTACTTTGAAAAATCATTAGATTTGTGCGTAAAGATTGTTTAAAACATGTAGTTTTAAAAGTATAACATAAATATATAAAACCAATTGCTTTCTTATTAAGTACCGCTGAAGGTGTTAAATACCTGTTTGGTAGTTTAGTTTAAATACTACATGATGTAGAAGACCGACAAAATGCATTTTGCAATTTTTTGATTTTTTGTCTTGTTTTTCAAAAAAAGTACATTTTTTGTAAAATTGGTCCATTTTTTGGCTAAAATTTTACCAAACTAAGAACATTCCATACATTTACCTTAAAAGAAAATTATGTTAATATTCTATACATTTACCTAGAAAAAGGTTTAAAACGGTTTTCTCACGTGGATCATTTACTTTTTAGTATTTTTCTCCCATGATTTGTAAAAAAAATGTATATGTAGATTTGGGATTTTTTGTAATGTCGTCTAACAAATTCGTATGCACCAAATTGACTTAAGTACTTATATCTACCTTTTTGACTTACCAAACCAGGGCCTATAATATTAATAACCAAAGCCAAAGATTTTAATAACATAAGACAACTGATTTTCTTCAAAAGTACGCCTATAGGCATTGATTATTCACTGAGTCATTATTAAATCATAATTAGTTTATTAAAAAAAGTATGGAAATGTTAAACATAAACTGGTTATTGGCAGAAAGAAGCTTAAAAAAGTAGTTTATAAGCTGTGTTTTTAGCCCGCGGTTTATTAAAATTTATTTGAATTACGCGGGTATAGAATCAGCTTTTAACAATTCCATCTATATAACCATTTACTTACTATTATTCATGCATAGTAAATTATACTATGAGATGACTCTGCCATCGTATTTCACTCATTATGATCACTTCATTTCTTAATATAAAGTTATATGACTGTCAATGCATCTGTGAAAGTACAGTAGAGTATTTTCCAACTGCTGAAAAACCCCAAAAGAACGAGTATGCGACAGATCAACATTATATTTCTGATGATTTTTTTTATTTTTCAAAAAAAGAATGTAATTTTACAAACGGCAACAAAAAAATAATGTGCGTTACTCTTTGCAATGTTTGTTATCGCAACCGTTGTTGCAGTTATGTTTGTTTCTACAAAATATCTTTGATGCAAAGTTATCAGACCAATAATTTAAAGGAAATACAGAATGGATACGTAAGAAGCCTGTTTATGTTGTATGTTTGTAAATATCACGTGGCACTAAATCCTTGTAATTACAAAATCAAGAACATATTAAATTTGGGTTTATTTCTGTTTTATTAGTTCGTGAACTAAGAAAAAAAAGATTAGTATTAGTAAATAAGAATTCATCTATTTACAAAAAAAAAATTACGTTTATTTGATGTTAAGAAATATAATTTAATAATTATTATTGACTGACCTTTCTTCAAAACGAATAAAAACCTAATTTTGTATTTTTTTGTTTTTTTAAAGTTTTATTTCTTAGATTAACGTGTGTTTGAACCAAAGATAGTGAAGAAAAGTGGATTTTTGTCGTTACAAACACTTTTTTTACATTTTCAGTTAACAATCCTTTTCTTCATTCAATGTGTTTATTATAGTAAATTGTAAATAAACACTTTGTTAAATTATTACATATTACACAAAAATATAAGAAAACTGACCGCAACGCAGATAGTGACAAATTAGAATTTATTACTTCGCTTGCTGTTGAAATATTAAATTTTTTTTTTGAAATTTTTACTTTATTTTGGAGGTTGTTCTCAACATAGGCTTCTGCAACAAAACCACTATGCAAACCGTCGTGACTTTTCAAAGCTTGGATGTCAGCTCCAACGTTGGCAAAAAGGTCGTTGTTGTCCTTTAAAATAAATGGTCAGGAAATTATTTGGTTTCGGTAGCACTAAGTATGCAATCATTTTTTTTTTGTAAATTGTCGAAAGTGTCATACGCATTGGTTGCTTTCCGTACTTGCTGTCTCTATAAAATATAAATAGTACGCGATGGTCTACATTTTTTTTATGAAACTGTAACTAGTTTTTTTTCGCGTCATGTTATGTAATGGCAAAAATATGCCAAATATTTTTTACATCAGGCATCTTTAGTAAACGTAATTCTTCTGCTTGACATGCTCCATGCAACCCAATTATCAACACTACCTTTATAAACAGAAAACTGGCATCAGGAGCTTTTTCGAAACTTTCTCTTATTATCCATTGATAGAACTTAAGCTATTTTTGCTACATAATTGTCATTTTGACTTTTAGGTAAACCAGCAATTTTTATACGCAGAAATATACATGTTTTTATTTATTTGTACAGTACTTTTCAACGTTGAGTATATTTTTATTTAAGAATGTTCAAAAATCAGTGCTAATAAATATAAACATAACAAACTTTTTCAATAAAGTAAGCAGTTAGAATATGTGGTTGTCCGATATTTGCTTGGAAGTTTTTTCGTACTTTGTTTTAACTTTTTAGGTAAAAAACTCGACTTTGTTTCTGATACCAGTTGTAAAATTCTTGCATTATTCTCGTTTATTGTCGATGAACGTTTTTTGACAAACTATTTACTTGTTCATATGTTTTGTTACTACTGTTACTATGTCAACAAATGCGCGACATACCTTGATAACATATTACTTATTTAAAATTTTTATTGTTGCTTAGACCCATATATTAAATTTTAAATAGTACGCCTGTAAAAATTTTATGTTAAATTGCAATCTCGTAAATGTCGAAAATATGTCATGCACAGCATATAATTGTTCTTTCTTTTCAATTGTGCCGTTTTTGTTAAATGTACACGTTGTTGAAAGCTCTGAAACCTTAATGTAATTAAAAGATGCGAGCAATTTGTAAATATTTACTATAATTTTGTTGTATCGTTAACAGCTTTAAGATTTGGTTGTCGAAAATCGTTTGGATCGCATATTGATTGTCAAAAATTGCAATTGAACATAACTCGTTTTATAAAATAGATTCGTAGTATTGATCTAATAATCGTATTTAAAATCTCTTATAAATTGGAAGTAGCAACACAATTGCAATATTGTGTAGCATAGATTGGAGTCGCTCTTATCGCTACAAATCGTTTGTTATCGTATTAAAAGAATTTACATTTTCTGGAGTCAACAAATTTGTAAAATTCCATTGATGTCATATTATAGAAAAGGAAATCTTTTCAAATTGTATTTGTTCATGATCGCTTTTGTTATCGTTAATTGGAAATTAATACATAAGCTTTTGTTGTAAAACAAATAAAATCGTCGTATCGTTATATTATAACAATATTATTGTTAGTATCGGTTATATTAATACACCGATAAACCGTTATTTTTGTCAAGTAAACGAAAAAAGAGTATGATCTACACGTTAAAAAAGTGAGCTTACATGTTTGTGTAAATTTGATCCACTTGGAAGCTGCGCTCCCTCATGAATTCAAGAATTTACACTCACTGGAAAACTATCTGAACTTGTAGATCAATGTGCTATTTTCTACAGACGTCGAAAAACGTTGACATTTTTTATTATATTATCAGTTTAATAAATTGGATGTTGGTTTTATTTGCTTGACGACGTGCAGAAAACATTTTGTCCACTAAAACGAGAAAGATTTAATACATGTTTGTAAAAAAATAGAAATTGAGGATACAACGTTTTATATAAAATGATTAATTCTTATTTGTATTATTGTACATATTCGAAAAAACGGTATAACCACTAAATGTTTCTACATTTATTTCACTCATAAAGATATCCAGAGTTTTGTTTAAAATTTTGTTTTTAAATAAACCTGTTCTCGGTTACAGTATATTGCATTACTAGAATATTTTAGTAGTAAAATTATTTATAGTAAAATTTTTAATGTATACACTAAGAAAAAAATATTGTAACAATTATCAGATATGTTATAGTATTATGTTCGTTATTAACTAATTTATGAGAATTTAAATTTACGCTAATTATTGTTAATAGAAGATATTATTATAGATTTTGTTTTAACAAAACTTTTTATAACAACATTTCTGTCAAAATATCACTAATTTTGAGCTGTAATCTTTTGCAGATACGATTATTGTGTAGCTAAAAATTCTAATATATTCAAAAGTTAACCTCGTGCAGACAGATAATATTTTTAAAAACATATTAATAAACATTTGAAAAATAGAACGTCGTTTGTATACAAGAAATTCTATATAGTAAATTGAAAACAATCTCATTTATTATAAAAAAATCTTATTGTAGAATTCAGGTTTTTACGAGTTACAATTTATTATAATTTTGTGTAATACATAAGATATATTCAGAATGGAATATTGTAATTTAAAAAAAATATTATTATTCAAAACTAATTTAATACATTTATTTATAAGTACTTTAATTAAGATGCCCAATACATAATTGAAACAGGAAGGTAGGTACTAACACTCGGTTATTACGTTACCCAGTAATAAATTATTAAACAAATCTTTATTTATGTTTGTTTACTTGATTAAATAGAACAATTAAAATATTGCCGACAAATTTTTACTTTATTTTGGAGGCTGTTCTTAACATAGGCTTCTGCAACAAAACCACTATGCAAACCGTTGTAACGTTTTAAAGCTTGGATATCAGCTACAACGTTGGCCAAAAAGGTTACTGTTCTTTGAAATAAATGGCCAGGAAATTATTTGGTTTTGGTAGCACTAAGTATGCAATACCATTTTTTTTGTAAATTGTCGAAAGTGTCATACGCATTGGTTGCTTTCCGTACTTGCCGTCTCTATAAAATATAAATAGTCTGCGATGGTCTACATTTTTTTTGATAAAACTGTAAAAACTCGTTTTTTTTTGCGTGTTATGTCATGGCAAAAATATGCCAAATATTTTCTACATCAGGTACCTTTAGTAAACATAATTCTTCTGTCTGATATGCTCCATGCAACCTAATTATCAACACTACCTTTATAAACAGAAAACTGGCATCAGGTGCTTTTTCGAAACTTCCTCTTATTTGCCATTGATAGAACTCAAGCTATTTTTGCCACATAATTGTCATTTTGACTTTTTAGGTAAGCCCGCAATTTTTATACGCAGAGATATACATATTTTTATTTATTTGTACAGTACTTTTCAGCGTTGAGTATATACTGACTATATGTGTTAAAGCTCTAAGAATTTTTTTGTAAGAATGTTCAAAAATCAGTGCTAACTCATATTATAAACAAAACAAACTTATTCAAAAAAGTAAGCAATTAGAATATGTGGTTGTCCGATATTTGCTTGGAAGTTTTTTCGTACTTTGGTTTGAACTTTATAGGTAATAAACTTGACCTTGTTTCTGATACCAGTTGTAAAATTCTTGCATTATTCTCGTTTATTGTCGATGAACGTTTTTTGACAAACTATTTACTTGTTCATATGTTTTGTTACTACTGTTACTATGTCAACAAATGAGCGACAAACCTTGATAACATATTACTTATTTTAAATTTTTATTGTTGCTCAAACTCATATATTAAATTTTGATGCACAGCATGTAATTGTTCTTTCTTTTCAATTGTGCCGTTTGTTAAATGTACACGTTGTTGAAAGCTCTGAAACCTTCTTAATGTAATTAAAAGATGCGAGCAATTTGTAAATATTTACTGTAATTTTGTTGTATCGTTAACAGCTTTAAGATTTGGTTGTCGAAAATAGTTTGGATCGCATATTGATTGTCAAAAATTGTAATTGAACATGACTCGTTTTATAAAATAGATTCGTAGTATTGATCTAATAATCGTATTTAAAATCTCTTATAAATTGGAAGTAGCAACACAATTGCGATATTGTGTAGCATAGATTGGAGTCGCTCTTATCGCTACAAATCGTTTGTTATCGTATTAAAAGAATTTACATTTTCTGGAGCCAACAAATTTGTAAAATTCCATTGATGTCATATTATAGAAAAGGAAATCTTTTCAAATTGCATTTGTTCATGATCGCATTTGTTATCGTTAATTGGAAATTAATACATAAGCTTTTGTTGTAAAACAAATCAAATCGTCGCGTCGTATCGTTATATTATAACGATATTATTGTTAGTATCGGTTACATTAATACACTGTCAAACCGTTATTTTTGTCAAGTAAACGAAAAAAGAGTATGATCTACACGTTAAAAAAGTGAGCTTACATGTTTGTGTAAATTTGATCCACTTGAAAGCTGCGCTCCGTCATAAATTCAAGAATTAACACTCACTGGAAAACTATCTGAACTTGTAGATCAATGTGCTATTTTCTACAGACGTCGAAAAATGTTGACATTTTTTTATTGATATCAGTTTAAGAAATTGGATATTGGTTTTATTTACTTGACGACGTGCACAAAACATTTTGTCCACTAAAACGAGAAAGATTTAATACATGTTTGTAAAAAATAGAAATTGTGGATACAACGCTTTATATAAAATGATTAATTCTTATTTGTATTATTGTACATATATTAGAAAAAACGGTATAACCACGAAATGTTTCTACATTTATTTCACTTATAAATATATCCAGAGCTTTGTTTAAAGTTTTGTTTTTAAATAAACCTGTTCTCGGTTACAGTATATTGCATTACTAAAATACTAGTAAAATTATTTATAGTAAAATTTTCAATGTATACACTAAGAAAGAAATATTGTAACAATAAATAAATATAAACTTTTTATAACAACATTTCTGTCAAAATATCAATAATTTTGAGCTGTAATCTTTTGTTGATACAATTATTGTGTAGCTAAAAATTCTAATATATTCAAAAGTTAGCCTTGTGCAGACAGATAATAATATTTTTAAAAACATATTAATAAACATTTGAAAAATAGAACGTCGTTTGTATACAAGAAATTCTATACAGTAAATTGAAAACAATCTCATTTATTACAAAAAAATATGATTGTAGAATTCAGGTTTTTACGAGTTACAATTTATTATAATTTTGGGTAATACACAGGATATATTCAGAATGGAGAATTGTAATTTAAAAAAAATATTATTATTAAAAACTAATTTAATACATTTATTTATAAGAACTTTAATTAAGATGCCCAATACATAATTGAAACAGGAAGGTAGGTACTAACACTCGGTTATTACGTTACCCAGTAATAAATTATATTAAACAAATCTTTATTTATGTTTGTTTACTTGATTAAATAGAACAATTAAAATATTGCCGACAAATTTATAACCTTGACCTGTGACGCAATAAAATTCTTTTTTCTAAACACTGATTTTAATTGATGTAAACTGCGTCTAAAAGACCAAAATTAAACTGAATGTGTTTTTAAGTAGTTTATCAATATTTATATACAACTATTAAGATTTTATGAACTAATTAATCTAACATAAATCTTTTAATTTCTAATATTAGCAATCGTTATGTATTTTAATGTTTATGAATATCGCATTCAAAGTACTTATAAAATTTCTTAACTATATAGTATATGACTAAACTAGCACAAAAAATTTAAAAATCCATACCTGAATCTAACGTAAGGGTATGAACTACAGTTGTCGATGTTAAACACAACAGCACCAAAACACTCCACATCTTTTGTACATTCACCGAAAGTAGTGTTGCAGTCTTCTGGTATGGTCTAAGTTCAAAACATTGCAAGTGGACACTGCTGTTACTATTTTATTATAGTCATTGATGTGATGTCATTGTTGATCAAAATTGGGTTAAGCAGATTAAAATTATTATATCAGAATCAATTCATTCTTCATTACCCAATTAGGTTTATTAAATATAAGCTGTTAATTAAAATTTATCTTAATGTTACAAGTTATAAATATAATAGACGTATTTGCTTTGTGCAAAATTTCTATCACAAAGTTGTAAAATATAAATACATATCTCCACTACGTAACTGATTATTTTTGTCTACATCTTAGTCATGTACGTATGCAATTCCAATGTCATCATATTTCCACCTAGTAATAAAATGTATAAACTTAATACAATTTGTTTTTAATGATTTATTGAGTATACTGCAATGAGTAAAAAACCATAAATTGGTTAAGTACATAGTCTTCTCTGATTTTATTAAATCGGAACATTTGCTTGGGTAGTTCTTATTAGTTATTATCTAGCTCACTTAGACTAAATATTGAATCTGAAATTGATTCAATATTATTTTAAATTGTTAACATGTCATTTAATTTATTTATAAAGACTTCAGTTCTATTACTAGTTGCTGCAGTAAAACGTATTTTTTTTTAATTTGCTACTAGACTTCGCATAATTTGTAAAGGACCTGTCACAAATTTTGATGCTCATATTACATCATAAATTGTGAACCTTTGCCAGCGGTTTTTTTATAATCTTCTGATTTATGATTGCATGTTTATTACAATTTTAAAAGCAATCCAGAATTTTTTTTAACAACAGTTATGTGTTTTTATAAATTGCTTTATCATACTTAGTTTGTTACGCAATATAAGTAAAATTTCGTAGTAAGATAATGCCTCAAAGAAGACCTTCTTGTAAAATTCTCAGAAGCATACTTTAGAAGGCTCAAGTCATCTACTAAATTATTGAGTTCGGGTTTAGTCAATTCCTGCGGCATTAAATTATTTTTAGTTGATTCTTTTTACGTAACCTTTAGAAGATCGCGCAGAAACGTTTCGCTTACAGGTTCTTTATAAATTACTAGAACCGTGTAACGTATAATTTTGTAAACAGTTAATCACAATTATCTATGTTTAGACGTTGTATTAAATGATTTTCTTTAAATCAAATTTTGCGACACATTGGAAAAATATTATTTTTATAAACACACAGGTTAATGATAAGTTGTAATTAATGTTCTTTCCAAACTTGTTTTTTAGAAAATTAACTATTGTTATTGTATACGAATTTAAATAACTATTACAAAGTAAAATCAGAATATTAATATATTTTCAATTAAACTTGTTTTTTAATGGAAAAACAAAAATAGCAAAATAAGATATAGAATATTATACAGAAAAGTTTTAAAATAGAATATGTAACCTTTAAAATGTAATATAAAACTAATTACTTTGTTTACAATAAGTAAAAAAGTTATTTAATACTAAAAATTAAAATGTTATATTAAGAATAATGTATAACTTTGTTTTAATAAATCTCATTGGGCAGTTATATTTAAAAAACGCTAATTGATTATGAACTCTTAAGATAATGCAATTTCATTTATTTAAAAAAACAAACATAAATTAATTTATTGAGTAAACCTACATAAATTAAACAAATTTAGTAAATTGTTTAACTTTGTAAAATACTATACTAATTTAAAAGTCTTTCTTTTTATAAATTTAAAAATAGGTCTATTTAAAGCAACATAAAATTAATATAATATCACCCACGAGTTGTCATTTAAAATGAATTAGAAAACCTTTGTAATAAAATTTTAAAATTTTACATTTAATAACAATTTTAAAATTTGATTAGAAAGTAATTGCTTTTATTATACTTAACTAACGCTAAGAAAACAAATAAAATGTACTTAGTGTTACTGTCTAAGTTTAAAACATCAAATACTTCACTAGCACAGCATAAATTAATCTTAAAATTTACAAAATAAAGAAATAAGTTTAACAAAAAACAAAGCAAAATAATTAAAATTATTAAAACACTTTTAAATAACAATAAATAAGTAAATGCACTAGGTGTTTAACATCGATCTACATTAAATGAGTGTACTTGGAGTATGATTACTTATTTGAAGAAAATTATTTTGTTTTATTTAATGTTATCACATTCAAAAATAAATAAAACTGCAGATTTATTTTGCAATAAGCATCATTGTTCTATCAGAAAATGTGACTCCAGATTATAAAAATGAGGGATATGAAGGATATCAACACTAATTTTCTTGATTTAAAAAAACTACAACTTTTAGCTCCAATAAGTTATCAAATAGCACCTGCTTTTATTGTTGAGTATTTAGCATGTTTCAAGTGACAATTTGACTAGTGAGTAATTAATCTACAACTAATTGTAAGTAGTTTTTCTTTAAATTATTTTAATTTGACTTTTAATCACTGTTAAATGTTAAATTAAAGTAGAAGCAAAGAATTTTCCGTATAACTAAACGAATACTAAGTTTTTTAATATAGTGTAAACATTTACACATTTCCATTAAATAATGTTTATTTTAAAACAAATAAAATTTATGTACATTAATATTTCATCACTGTTTATTAGTTCAACTGAAACGTACACGTCAGTTTTGAGCTTAAATACGTATTAAACATTATTGATGTACTTTAGAAGCTCCAAGTAAAGTAAACATTTTTACATGTCTGTTATTTTTCAATAAATCAAGACTAAACTATCTAAATTTTTAATGGCAGTGCGATTTAACTTAGCGCTTAAATATGTAATAGACAAGTTGACATATACAAGTTACGAGAATTTGTTTATTTTATCGCTTTAGACATTCTCAGTACTTCTATGAGTATTTAACCACTAATTGTTTAGATATGCAGATTATTGTAAGTGTATTAGTACGTTGTGTTTTTGCAAATACATACTGGTCAACCATCAAAAACTTTAATGAATTTTTGTGATAATTAAAATTTGTTTACCGATTGTTTAATATTATTTTTTTAAAAAGCAAAGTTTAAAATTTGAAAAATTATCTCTTTTAGAACAAACTCATTTTAAGAAAATCTATCAAAATATCTAAAAGCACTGCGGAATATTTTTTTATGCTGCCCTTAATAAAGACACAAATATTTGTTCGTTAGTGTACATAATAAGTACAAAATCGAAATCTACGAAAAACGACAGTATAAGTAGTAATCAGTAATGTCAGTCTCCGGCGGTCCCTTTGATAAAAGAAAGTGTGGCGACGGCCACCTTCCCTGTTTGTAAATCAGGTACTGACTCGCCACATGAACTAGTCAGAATCGTATAATATTATTTAAAGATGTTACAACTAAAACCTTTTTTTAAACAATAAAACGTAATTTTGAATATTTTTTTAATTTGCTTCATTGCTATCTTTCTTAATTAATAAAAATAATAAATACCAAATAGTAACATGTCGAAAATATTTTTTGAACACAATATAACATTTTATACTTTTAAAATATTTCAGATTTTTGTTTTGTTGTAGTTCAATGTTATATTCAAATAAAATTTATTGATTGCTCCAAATCATTATTTTTTTTAATTTATATTATTTTGAAATACATTTTTTACAAAATTTTAACGTATAAATAAACTTAATGATTTACTTTAGTTATCCATAAAATATTGATAATTTAATGTCAATCTACAGGGTGGGCCAATAGTGTGTCAAATACAAATATCTCCCTTATTATACAGCATATAAAAAATACATATTTATAAAAGTTGTCAAGTTCTTAAAGTTTACATTTTAAACTTATTTTTTACTATACGAGTTAGGTGGAAGAGCGGGAAAGAATCGTAGTATTCTTGATCGAACTTTACCTTTGGGTGTAGTGTAGTAATTAAATTATCATTGTATTTTACAAATTTTATATTTTTATTTGTCCTCACTAGTACCTAATAAAACAAATTTATTTGTTATTATTATTATAAAAACAAACCTACATTTTTTTTATCATATCGAGTTCTACTGATATAAAGCTATAGAAAATGTAACTTAATCTTGACAAATTTATGAGAAGTTTAAAAATGTTTCTTCTAAATTTATGACTTAAAATTTGAGAAACATAAGCTTGTATCGAAATGATGTTTTGGTATGGGATTTAGCACTATTTGAGGTAACCATAAAAGTTTCAAACACGTAATTGTGTAACAAAGAATGTTAAATTCTAGGTTGTATTGATATAGCATGTAACTATCCTAAAGACAATGGTTTTAACGATATCTTATTTTATTACAAAAGTAAATTTTTTGAATTAGATTATTTGTTGATAATCTACTATGCTATGAAAATAATTGCAAATTCTGACCAATAACTATTAAAAGGTCTATTGTAAAAGTCAGTGAAACAGTGTTTTTAGTATTTTAAAGAAGAATGTTTGATGTGATTTATAATACGTGCTTGACGCAAGTGATAAAAACTGTGTTGAAAAAATGTACAAAGAGCGGTTTTACGAAAGAAGGCAAACCTTTTGAAAATCAAATAAAACGTTTTGAACGAACGAAAAATGTAGCGTACAAGAAAAACCTTTAAACAAAACGGTGTTTAAATGAAGAAAACGAACTTAATGTACTTTTGGCTGTGACAGAATATCCATGAATGTAGTAGAAGCTTTTTGCAACAACTAAATATTACTTGATCTACTTACTATTATACTCATAAAAAACAACATTTTATACAAAGCAAAAATTGTAATAACACTCTTTTATATGGTATTGTGAATGACCAAACATATTTATAGTTTTTGCAAATTCATTTGTCACGATTATTTAAAATTATTTTACGGAATATTTTAGAGAGGATGTGGTATTTGCATGGTAGTCCTTCTGTCCTGTGCTATGCATCATCATCCTAATGCTACATTCCCACAAAAGTAGATTGGAAGAACAACTCCAAGTGAATGGTCTATACGATCACCTAACTTGTAAAAAATAGACTTTTTTATGGGGTTACGTTAAAGATGTGGTTTATCACCGATTTGAAAATAGTTATCAATTCCAGAATTATTTAATTTTGCTTTTAAGTTTTTTTGTTCGTATTATAATTATTGTTTGTCTCTGTTAATTGTTTTGTACTATGTAATTTTTTTAAATTATTTTTTGAGGCTTGATGTACTAAACGTGAATCTATTCATTTTTAGAAAAATCAGAATTTGCAATTGTTTTAATCGAAAAGTGTACTTTTGTGTATAAAACAAGATATCTTTAACTATTTTCTTTGGGATAATTATATGCAGGACTGTTTCGATAGAGAATTTAGTTCTCTGTTAGATTTCAAATACCAAATTAAATCGTTTTCTTTAAAAAAATTGAATTTTTGCCTTTTTTATGCTGAAATTGTGGAACACCTTGTATAGTATGAAATAATTTTAAAATGTAAAACTTTGAGAACTTTTAACTTTTGTAAAGATTTTTTTTACATTTTGTATAATAAAGATATTTTACTTAGGCACAAAATTGAGCTACCTTGTATATAAGAAAACAACTTAAAAAATGTTGCTTTTCATTGTCTCTCAGAAATGAAAAACAAACTTACTTTGACGACCGATTTAAACAATGTTTTACTCTATAAACATGATTTCTTTTACCCATTATAAATCACTTTTAAAACAACCTTTCTCACTCTTTACGTAAGCACGCTTTTTTTGTAATCAGTTGCCAGTCGCCGTTTGATTAAAAGATTTGCAACCAGAGAATATAGCGCGCAGTATGCGTTAGATAATATGCTCGTACTTTTCCCTTGTTTAAGAGTTTCACTACTAATTAATACCTATACTGGCGTAAAACTATGCTTTGAAAGTCAATTATTATTGAAGTACAAGTGAGGGTCTAAGAGAAAATTTGTTTAAAAATCTGAAATTTAATTAAAGTTAAAAGAAAACGTTTTAAAAAAATATAGATTCAAATATTATACCTAGTAGCATACACTTAACCGCAAATTAACGCACCATTCAAAAAATACTATTTATTTTCCGATTCATAAATTATAAGTATAATAATAACGATTATTGTTACATCTATTGTAGGTTTTAACCCGTCTTCTTTATTTAATCTCAAAATCGTTGCAGCTTTTCAAAAGTAGTGTTTTTGCAGTAATTAACCTAAATTAAAAGTATGTATTGGTTTTCACTTGTGTTATCAATAGATACGATAATTGTCATTTGTGCAATACATCTGTTTGCAATGCAACGTGTTACACAAAATTTAAATCGTGATGAATGTGTTGAAATTGCAATTTTATCCAAAGAAGAACTAACAAATCGTGAACTCAGTAAAAGATATGGAGTGTCTCATACAACGGTCGGTAGGGTTCTGCAGAAGTTTGTAGAAATAAATGATCACTTTAAACGACTTGGCCAAGGCAGACTACAATCTACTAATGCCGTAGTGGTTCGATTTCTATTGCTCCGAACACCGAGAGAATGGTTCACTGTTACACGAAGTTTTCAAGTACAACTTGGCGAGGTTCATAGCTTTGCTATCGGTTATAATACCATAAGAAGAAGAAGACTTTGTGCTTTAAATTTACGACCTCCGGTAGCAGCTACTGGTCCCAGGTTGTCTGTAAATCACCGAAGAAGCAGAAGAAGGTTTTTGCAAGGAGGCATGTAGATTAGGAAGTCTATTATTGAAGGCAGATCTTAGTTACACATGAGTCAAGGTTTTGTCAGACATTTTAAAACTTTTTGTGGTACGTTTTGCACCTTATAATAGAAATGGATTCTTTTTTGTTCAGGATAATGCTAAGCCATATTCTTCAAAAAACAATTAGATATCTCATTGAAAGTATGCCACGGCGATATCAGACTGTAGTGATATCTAGAGGAGGTAACACTAGTTATTGATAACATGTATTTGTGTTCATAATAATAACGATTATTTTACATTATTTTGTTGAATAAAGCTTATTTTTACTTTCCTATAAGGAAAGTATAGCGATCGCAATTTAAAAAAAAATTATTTCATAATTTTACGTTTCAAGGTCTCCTCAATCCAAAAAATGTATTTTTGACAAAACAATTTTGGGTGTCTATGTGTGTGTCTGTGTGCAACAATGTACCCACGATAACTCTCAAACCAAAAGTCCTAGTAGCTTGCAATTTGGAATGGCTTTTCATATTCTCTCGGTTCTATCAAAAAATGGGTCTGATAAAAAACCAGAAGTGGGAGTATCCGCCATTTTTCTTATATAACTTTGTACGTATGTAAATTATTCGAATTCTAACGTTAACAGTTTATTAGATATTTGATTTACAATTTAAAGTGAATTCCATATATAATCCTAGGTTCCAATCCTG
Source organism: Aquatica leii (assembly GCA_035610365.1). Taxonomy (NCBI): domain Eukaryota; kingdom Metazoa; phylum Arthropoda; class Insecta; order Coleoptera; family Lampyridae; genus Aquatica; species Aquatica leii. The sequence goes on from CM069432.1 coordinate 59,099,871, forward strand.
CCTACGACGCCTTTTTAGAAAAAAAGTCTATATCCTGAAAAGAAAACAAGAACAAAAACATTTTTTCTCTATATTCTTTTGACTTGGTTATATACGGAGTGCCGCATCTTATTTAAATTATCTCTGGATGTACCCACGATAACTATTGAACCAAAAGTCCTAGTAACTTAAAATTTGGTATTGAGCTGGCTTTTCATAATCTCTCAGTTTTATTATTATTAATTCAATGGGTCTGATAAAAAAACCGGAAGTTGGTGTATCCTTCAGTTTTAACAGTTTCTCTTATATAATTTTGTACGTATGTAAATTATTCAAATTATTTTTACAGTTTCTTATAGAGTTAATTCTTCCTAACAATTTATTCAAATAACATTTTTTTCTAACATTATCAGTTCATCAGATATTTCATTTGTAATTTAAAATGAATTCAAAAATATAATATAGTTTCGAATTCTGTCTGCGTCGATTTTTTTTACTGATTTATTAAAAGAGTAAGTAATATCAAGGCGCACAAATATAAGGCTTAGTCAATATTATCTTAATAAAATCGAGGAAAAAAATTTCAAAAAAATTATAGCATGCTAGGAAATCAATACAAACGTGTACATATTACTTCAAAATGGATTTATGACAACATAATCTTAAAAAAATATTCAAACATTCCTTCATCATTCTTTATAGGAAAGTCGTGGGTGACTACACCAGTTTTTAGTGTTGAAAACACTTATATGAAGCTTGATTCGAGGGATCGTGTAACGAAACGATGAAACGCTCAGATCAAACAAACGAAACTTGCGGTGGTGCCCAATTTCACTTCATTTTTTGTATTTTTCAAATGCAGTGTTTATTATTATTAAACAAAATATTCCTTATAACTCGTTTTATGTTTTAAAAATATAATAAGTCTTAATTTCACTCAGCAGTGATGAAAAATGATTATAGTAATTGCAGAATTAGATCCGCGCGAGTATTAAATACATTAATAGTCAGTGTTGTGCATAGATAATTAAATTTTTATCTAGATCAGATAATAGATAATTTCCAATTTTTTTATCTAGATAACGATTTAGATAAAAGTTGAAGAATTTATCTAGATAATAGATAAGATAATCTATAATTTACCTAGATAATACGATAGATGATTCTTTCAAATAAGTACAAACAGGTAATCATTAATTGTTACCATTTAATTATCATTATCATCAATACCAATTCATTGTTTATTAAATTAACTAATTAAAAAACTGAAAGACAAATTGAAAAATAAATAAAAATCGAAAAAAACATGACAAAAATTTTATTGATTTAATGACCTACTATTGTAAAATATAACACAAATTTTTTAATACAATATGGTCCTTTCAAAATTTTCATTGCTAAGCAAAACTTACACTATCAGGAATCAGGACTATAAAGTCTTTCAATTAGCACTTTTTCACAAATGGAGAAGCGTCTAGTAAACTTAATTAGTTTTCCTTTGTAACAGTTAGGAAAAATCAGGCTTTGATGTCGACGTCAGTTTGAACCTAAAAAATTAAAAAATTATCGCTCATATCCGTTAATCACACTCCCTGAATTATTGCCTTTTTTTTTAAATTTAAGTTTATCATTTGTAGTTCGATATTTTAAGCAAATTTTTCACAAAAAACCAACTAATCCTCAAAAATTTATTATATTTTAAATTTTGAGCAGGTTACATCAGCGATCATTTAAAGAATTAGCTTTTATGTCTTTTAAAAAAACGCAAGCAGTTTTGTTTCTTCTAAAAAATTTGGGTTATGTTATGTTATGAGTTTATGCTCTGTTCAGTACTTTTTGTAATTGTAACTGCAACAAATCCAAATGTAAAAAAAGCATTTTTGCTTTGCACTTTTGTTAATTATATTTGACAGCTTGTCAGTAATTGTACTCATATGATAATTTACATCATAGATTTATATAGGAGCGTTTTTATTCTACGCGGTCTACATTAGGATCTTATTGCGACTTTAATTTAACGTTAATATTACCCTTATTTACCCTTAGTTGATTTATTAAAGAGTAAGCTAAAAGCTCCATGACTGAATTAGTCTTCTAAAAGAACTCTAAATTACGTGTATCGAGGTTTGTCACTTTCAACTGCTCAAAAAGTCATGAATTTTCGCTTTTTCAATAAAGCATTTTTTTATTTGGGCATAGTTTTGCTGTGTTAGCACTTTAACTAATTAAATTTTGAAAACTACAGAATTAGTAGCTGTTATCTTAGGCTGTTATAATCTCAATGTTTGAATCGTGCAAGATAATGTATTGAATAAATGTACGCATATCAAAAAGCTTATTATTGTTTCTAAAGACAATAAGATACTTATCGCAAGCAATTGGTTCAGTTTCAAAAAATAATTTGAGTTGTGTTTTTGTTTATATCTCGTATTGCATGTATTTACGCTCAAGGTCATGTGTGAGTAGTTTTTGTCAGCAAAAGAACTGCAAAAATGCGAAACATCTACGGCTATTTATCAGGTTTTAGCGATCTGGACCGTATTACCTTACCACAGACATTACAAACAATATTATTTTTGTAAATATAAAAATTACAAAACAACAAATCTAAACAAAAAAATGTATGTTACTTTTAAAAAATCATCTAGATAATTTGATGATAGATAACCGAAAGATCATCTAAGATAATCATCTAGATAATGTTCAATACTTTTATCTAGATAAGGAAAAAGATGATCAAAAATTATCTAGATGAATTATCTATATAATTTCATCTAGATAATGCACAACACTGTTTATAGTATACATTCTTATTTTTGAAAATTGTAATAAACCTTGTTCATTATATTACGAAGGTAATATTATGTTTGTTTTCAACACCTTCCGATAATTACAAAAATTGCGATATCTGTGAATTTTTTGTTTTCGTTTCCTTTTTACAATTTATTTATTTCAAATTTTTTATTGTTATTGAAATAATTCTGTTTATGTGTTCTATTCTTAATATGTTTTCCAAAATGTATGTTGATATTGACGATAAATTGCGTGCGTTAATTATGCGGTTAAGTATATTCAGAAATTGGTACTACGTAAAACATTAAAATTTTTAACTTGAAAGATTTAATTAGTTATAAAAGTATTACTAACATTTTGGGATGTATTCAATGTGGTTTTTTAAACTTTTTCAAAAATTTTACAAAGCACAAGACAGAAAATAAAGGTTGTTTTCTTCAAAAGTTTCATATCATAACTCACTTTTATGCAGTGCTCGGCTTGTGGTATCGCGTCGCATTAACGTTCGTTATACTATGCTTTACTTTTGACATAAATTACTGTTACAAACGGTTTGTAACAAAATATTGTAAATATGACCTGCAAACAATAATATCCGTTGGTTAGTTTAGTTACGTAACGACAAAAAACTTTAGATAGTATTATATATTTTGGAGTCGGTAGTATTTGTTCTAAAATTTTAAATTAATTGTCAAAGTTGACAGATTTTGCAAGGCAAGTTTATATAATATCTAAAATTTGCTCTAAAACTGTAAAAAAAATCTATTTACACGCAAATAGGTAATTCAAATCAATTTTGATTTATTAAATGAAATTTAGAAAACTGATTTATTATAGATTGATTTTTTTTTGAGTTTGTAAGCTTGTTAATTTTATATTTCGTTTAGACGCGATGCAAATTCTAGAGTTGTAATTTTATTTAACTGACCAAATAAGCAATTTTGGGTCAGGGAGATGTTTAAACAATTTTCTGCTGTAGAATATAAATTCTTATTTTTTTGGTTATCGAACAAAAAAAGTCGCATTAGAAAAATAAGCTTTCTTCGACTACTAAAAGAAAATTTAAATTATTAATTGTCTTTTCGTCAATAATAGTTCTCATACAAAAAAATTAATGTCAAAAATTAATTTACAGTTTGCATACAAATATTTGTGGCAAAATACATTTAACCCAAGTGCATTTTTATGCGGTTCAACAATATTAAAATAGTATATAAATAAATTACAAAAATTGTTTAATAAAAACACGTTTAATAGCTGCTCATAAATTCAAAATAAATTTTCAATTAAGGTAAGGCATGTCATTAGTTAACTATAATTTATAAGTACCCTGTTAATAAAACATTTTTGGCTGGCTGCTGTCTCTTAACAACAATCTTTATTTCTGCGTCTATATTAAATCAACGCTCTTTTAGTATAATAACTGTTTTAATTGTAATACACTTGATAATCGCATTACGCTAAATTGATACTGCAAACTGGATGTTCTAAGAATAATTTACGTAAAATCAATCCTTACTATAAAGTAGAATGACACTTATTTTGATGTCGACACGTAAGCGTTTTAATGTATATTAATTGAATCGCCATTACTTTTCCTGTCAAAACTTGAGACCTCATTTTTTTGGTTTTAAGGATTCTGAATGTTTTCACTGTACATTTTGACATTTAGATGTTAGTTTGTACCCAACAAAAACTGAGAAGATTTTGACTTTGCGCTTATTGCGCATAAAGCAGTTTCTAGTTGTCTCAGATTTTGATTAGATGAAGCAATACATGCAGGTTCAGTGTCATATCCACAGAAAAAAGAGGAAGGATTAAGGAAATACACCATCTTCTTTTCATCTCTAAATCATTAAAATGAAGTATTGTTAAAACTCTTTGTTGTCAAAAATACCAATGCAAGCGTTATAATTACTAATCTGAACTTTGGTGAACAAAGTGGTTACTTACATTATATAAGAACAACAAAATTAAGAAATAACAGTTTAAGAGTGTTAAGATCTATCGGTTCTATCGGAATAAAACAAGGAAAACAAAACAAGTTATTTATTGTATTACATCCACATGCTCACTTATTTTCATTATAAACTGCACTGAAAAAATGCCTTGTAAAAAATTACGTTTTGCAGTTTTATCTGTTTGATTCAGGTTCTAAATTTGGCGTAGGCCTTCTCATAGTTTTCATTTTAACCTTTTCTGAGTTTAGTCTTTAGTGATTTATTAAGAGAATACTAATGCTAATGCTAATTCTTGTGTTTGATACAAAAAAATTTAGTGGTGCAGATTTTTACAGATTTTTTTTAACAGAAAGATGTTCTAAAGATAATAAAAAGATAACTTTGTTCTAATTAAAGAATCATAATATTTATGTGTGTTTACTTTTATATTAAATATAAAAACTTGTTTCTATAAAAAAATTTCTAATTTAGAATTTAATAATTGTTTTTAATGGATTAAATTTCTTTCTTCAAAACTATCTTTAAATTACAATATATGTATGTACATGATACATTTGTGTATTGTTAATACTGAATACAAAAATAATAAAGATTTTGTTTAAGAAAATTTTTTGACGTAAGTGTAATAATACATTGTATTAAATAATTTAAATTTGCCATAGAATTTACATTATACTAATTAAAAAAATTGTCCCGGTTTGCAGTTGAAAAATCTGGGGTTTAAAACCTATTTGTCTTGCTTTTGTGATTTTACAAATAGCAGCCTTATCAAAGACTAGTAAAAATTTTAATTAATATAATATAATAATTGAGAAATTTTGCATTATCCCAATAAAGCAGTAATAATTAATTTTTTTTTTACTACTTTCAATCTGAAACCATAAATTTTTGTTTTGTGTGAATTAAGATTTAATATTAATAAAGCTACTAAACTCATTAACCATAAACATAAAATAACAATTAGTGGCTGTTGAGATACATTTACGATTAAATTCAGCTTATTGGTTTTTTTTTTCATAGAATTGTATTGCAGTATTTTTTAGCTTTCCGAAATATTTTATTTCAACTTTTTCTTTTAACGACAGAATTACGAGTTCATTTTTGAAAATAAATTGTACACTATTCGTTTGCTTTTTTTGAAAATTACCTACGACAAATATACCATTTCACTTGCACACGTTTTAATATGTACTAAATTGAAAACATCGTGGGATATAAATGCGCGAGCATTTTTGCACGTTAAAACTGCATATAAAAATTTGGTAGTAAAGGTCGCAACGTCACGTTACAATGCTCTACTACATAAGCAGGCTTGGGCTCCAATAATAAATTGTAGTCCAAACATAAAGAAATACCTATATAATATACGTTGCTCTGAATGATAATCATATTAAATTAATGTTTTAGAGTAATAAGAAGTAGATGATACATATATCTTATGAATATGTTTAAATATTAGAATTTATGATAATTTGTACCCTTTTTTTTGGTTTAATATAAACGTCTGGTGAGCTTGCGCCCTAAAGTTCTTATAGACCAGCCGTCACTGATATTGTCAAAACTTTTAACGTAAGCAATGGAAGACGTATTCAAGAAGATAAAGTGAACCAAGAAAGAAAATAATACCAATAAGAAACGATTAACTAACTTAAGAAACGCTGACAACACTATTATTCTTCTAGCATACAATATAGAAAATTTAAAAAATGTGATAGAAGACTTGTACAAAAAAGAAAAATAAGGTTATTGACATTTGAACTCATTTAAAACAAAAATAAAATGTTTGGTTTGTATTCATGCCAACAGAAAAATTTATGATATTGGTACCAGTCAGTCATTTTGTAGTGGTATATATTTGTATATAGATATGTAAACTCAAAACATTAAATTTGTTTTTTATTGATTTTTTAGCTGGTCTTTCTTTCTGTTTACGCTACCGTAAAGTATTACCAATTTTATGGTACGCAAATGCAACATATAAACAAAGATGATTTTGAACTTTTTCACAACTGTGTTTCAAAATTAGTAAGCTAATTTTCATTTCTAATTGAAACTAGCAATTCATATATTTACAATTGCAATTAAGTTTTATAGTGTAAATTAAACAAACAATTAAAAAATAATTTTGGAGTTTACTCCTTAAGAATCGATTTGCATATATAAGGGACCCGGTATGAGAAAAATCTGAGAAGTAAAATCTATCGATGAATGACCTCGTTACGTTTTTGGTGCGCATCCTATGTCGCGCAACTTTCTAATTTTACTTATATTGCTGTTTTTATTATAAATATCAACAATTAATATTGTTATTGTGAAGTTTTAATCTTTATCATTGTGTTCCGCTAAAGTGAACTGAAAGTATTTTCAAATAACTATGACAGAAAGAGGTGTAGATGATATTGCCGGAACATATAACAAACACGTGGCTGCGTTATAATTCATGTATTATATGTATGAGCATGTGCAATTTGTATTTATTAAATATTTTAATAATTATCGATGTAGTTCATATAAATATATATTTGAGAACAACACCTAAAATTAGATAATAATTAACCCAATATTAATTATCGAGCGCATCCACATAAAATAGAAAATTTCTAACCTAACCAAAAATTCGATGTCTATAAATTCTACCAGGTTATTATGATTTATTTTATAAATAATTTTTAAATATTAACAATTCTAGTCAATAATTCGATAATATTATCAGAAAAATCGACAATATTTTTTCATTATAATAATGTTTTCATAAAATTTTCTTTCGAAAAGTTATTTTTTACGTTCATACAGTATCAATCTTTTTTAAGTTAAATAAACCCTTTTTGCGTCTGGTTAGACTATCGAACTTAAGGAGTAAACTCCAGTCGTGCGTCGGAGCTGACACACACATTTTTTTTTTAAACGTGTGTTGGATAAATTTTAAATTATACTTGCTTTTATTGTCTTTGCGCTTTTTTACTTAAAAAAAGTTTACACATTCATTTTGCTGTAATTAGAAGCAGTAGTTGAGTTAAAGATTTTTTAATACATTGAAACAAGATTAATCTAAGTACAAAAATATAAGTTAAGTAACAAAATATTTCTTTAATTTATATACTGTTATAATATATATTTTTGTATTGCTTTGGTTTATGGCAGCTTATAGTTAATAGCTATTGTATTATATTATTTTTTATCGTACACTACGACAAGTTGATTTGCATAAATTATTCCCTGGTCAATATGTACTTGTTGTCGTAGATCATGTGGAAGTTCTCGATATATTGCTTCTGGTACATTATCTAAAAAAATGGGAAATTAAACTATGTACTATTATAACATATGCAACACTTACCATTGCATCTGTATACTAAATCAGACCATATAATCATTTCTTGTGAAAATGAAAAAACTCCTAGTTTTCCTCCTTGCAAAGTTTTATCAAACACGTTCCCTGAATCGGCTACTAAATGTTCACCTTCATAAATTCTCAAACGAATTAAACCAATATTTGGTCTATGGATAAGAATCCAACGATATGAAGTTCTTTCTCTCCAGCCAACGTTTCTAGGATCTTTCCATAAAAGTTTAACTTGATTTTTGGTATCTCCAGTATGCCACAATGAGTTTCTTAGTAATTGACCGGGGCCGGTAATTGAATCTACTAATTTTAGTTGTATTCCTGGTTCTGCTACTGCACGGAAAGGAGTGGGTTGCCAATATGTCTGTTTATTTTTTTTCCACATAACAGTATAAAACTTTTTACTGCTCTGATAGCTAAAAAGGAAACATTAAAAAAACAGAAATTAAGGATAAAAATAATAAATGGTGGTCTACCTAAATACAAATCCAACGTAATCATCGTCAATGTCTGTATCAATAAAAAATGTTCCTTCAAAATCTACACCGCCAAAACTATGGTGACCAACAGCTAAACCAGGATCACTATTCATTGTCTGTACAATTTCAGCTCCTTTATTATAAATTACCCAGTTTGGATCAATTTGCGATTCGCCTTCCGGGTCTAATACTACAGTTTGGTATTTACTAAAATCGGTTGCGTAAATTAAAGAATTATTGGGACAGTTATCATATGGATCATCTACTGGATCACCATCTAAATTTTTTTCGCATATATCACCAATTCCATTCTCTGAAAAATACAATAAAAAATTATAATTTACATTTGCTAAAATTAAGTAATTACTGTTGTAGTCTTCTTGTCCAGGATTTGGAACTAATGGACAATTATCTTTATCGTTTCTTATTCCGTCTCCGTCAGCATCTGGATCACAAGCATCTCCAGCTCCATCGTTATCTGTATCAAGCTGGTCACTATTTGGAATAGTTGGGCAATTGTCTACATCGTCATTAATACCGTCCCTATAAAATGTATGTAGTTTATTTTTAAAACAATAATTTACACATACAAATCTTGATCTCTATCGTTATCGCAAACGTCACCAACTAAATCACTGTCTGAATCGTGTTGATTTTGATTGTAATTGTACGGACAATTATCACAAACATCTCCGATGCCATCACCGTCGGAGTCCCTTTGATCTGGATTAGCTTTTCTAGGACAATTATCTTGATTATTTGTAATTCCATCACCATCCATATCTGCATCACACGCATCGCCTTTTCCATCTCTATCTATGTCCGATTGATCAAAATTTGGTACTGTTGGACAATTATCACAAGCATCTCCTTGACGATCAGGACCACCAACATCGGTATCGGCTTGGTCTGGATTTGGTATTAAGGGGCAGTTGTCCTACAATAATAAACGTTTATAAATGAGCTGTTGGTTAAAAAAACACTGTACCGGATCGTTAGGAACTCCATCATTATCAGCATCAGGATCACAAGCATCTCCTAACCCGTCTCCATCTGCGTCTTCTTGACCTGAGTTAGGTTTATCGGGACAGTTATCCTAAGAGTCACAAAATTTTATTATTAGTAAATTAATTGTACAACTAAAAAATATTTTTGTACGTTAAAACAATGATTGTTAAACACAAGTAAAGAACACTAATAATATAAAAATAAAATTTTAACATAATGTAAGTTATTAACTTAAAATTTATTTACATTGTAAAAATGTTATTTTTTGTACGATAAGTTATGCCATAAATACCCCCACATTAGCACGTTTGCATATTTTGAAAACCATACGTACCTTAATAGATTTCACTAATATTTAATTTTTATGCACCGTGTGACACAATATTTCGGGCTGTTTTTATGATAACTTATCTATATTATGTTATCTTCCAGTTAGAATGTTTAATAATATAAAACCATTAACAAACAAACAAAAATATATATAAGTATCATAGTCTTAGATCAGATCAAATCAGGAAAAAAACAAGCGAAAGAAAAAGGCTGGTACAGTGGTCAGCCGGGTACAGTAACCACTGTGTCTGCACAGATACAAATCTGCCATCTTGTATCAGACCTAACAAGCGTCACCTAAATAATCGGTGTTACAGTGTGTATGCAAGTATTTCGTGTGATGTTCTCTCAAGAAAATTTCGTTTCTAAAGCGTTGTGAATAAATGGTTTAGTTAAGTTTAAAAATGTGTGACGTTTTTCTACATGGTACTTTGTAATTTACGCTAGGCATAAACTGTATGTTCTAGTAGCATTATTTCTAAAGTATTTATAAACACATGTAGTTTAAAGTTATTGTAAACAATTTCTGATTATGTTTGGATGTTGGAACTGCATAACCTAGTAGCTATTGTTTCTTATCTTTATGAGTATATAACTATAAAAAATGTTATATTATGTTATATGATGTATGCATGTGCAAATATGGCACGGTCTAAAGTCAAAAACTTTGGCATTGCTAAGACCACCTGTCTCTACAAGTAAAAAATCTGCTGCTGTAACATATAATATTCCTCGTACAACTCTAAAAAATACCCAACAAAATGTAAAGTAAACAGTGACAATATTTATAGGAAATCTGAAATTCTATCTATCTATCTTCAAACAATGATTGACTTCTACTACAGATTCAATCCAAAAAAAGCTAGAAAACTAGCATTTGACTTGGCGTTAATAAACAAGAAAAAATACCGATCTCGTGAACGGAGAATCAGACCGCTGGAAAATGTTGGTTCACCAGATTAATAAAACGCAACAAAAAACTCTTTAAGATCGGCCGAGGCAACGTCAATTAGTAGGGCAATAGGTTTCAATTGTGATAACTAGGTTTCTCAATAAACTCAAGGACATTTATTAACGTTTCAATTTCAACATAAAAAAAGTCAAATCTACAACGGCAACAAAACGGTATTAACAGCCGTTCAACAAACGGGAAAAGTTCTGGCACAAAAAGACCAAAAGCAAGTAGGGCACTATAGTCTCAATTAGCAAATGCGGTGCCCGCAATTGGTAGTTCAGTGTCACTGTTTTTAGTGCTCCTTAAAAAACATTTCAAAGATTTTATCATCAAAAATGCACTACCAAGGTTTACAAAAGTTGCATCACCTTCCGAATGAATGACGGTTGAGTTATTTGTAGAATAGATAAAACGTTTACTTTGCCCCCACACATTAGCCACCGCTTACAACCCATGCATAGAAGCGTGTATGGTTCACTAAAAAAGTACTATAGGTCTACGAATAACCGTTTATGACAGCCGAAATAATTTTACAAGATTTATATTTACTTGCTTTCTAACCAAAAAGTTCAATTTCTGCTATTGGGGCTACTAAATTTTTTTTGTGACAATGATTTTATAACAGCAAATGTAACGGGCATAGCACAAGATGAGGCATCACATGCAGAAACGCGTTAGATATTTTACATATACTTTATTTCAAGTAGATAAAACACCCAAAAAAAAATTAATTAATTTCATAACAATTGTTCGTCAAGTGAAGCATCTGAGTTAAATACTTCACCTTTTACTTCTTTTCAGAAAACTAAAACACATGACAAGCGCAATGATGAACCACTAACACCAAATTCTTAGTTTAAAAGAAACTTCAAAATAAGACGAGCAAAATCGACGAGACTAAAAACACAACAAAAATCAGTTAAAAAACAGAAGTAAGTAAAAAGGAAACTGTCTCAAATAAACTTAAATCTAGTATAAAAAGAATGAATCTGTCGCAACAGTTGTAGCGATGTAGAAATGTTCGACATTATAAATTCAAATGATTATGTAAATACACTTACAGATCTAAACAAAATATCCCATAAAGAAGCTATTATATCTTTAATCTAAATAAATTTTTGTTCTAATAAACACAAAAATAGCTCAAAGTTTTATGTTGCTAAACTCACAGTCATTTTCTACAGCAATAGTTATTATAAAGTGACATTGTGGTACCGTACTTATTTATATTTTGTTTCATAAATTGAAGTTTCTTTGTTGTTGCCGAAAATGTGAACACTGTACCAGCCTCTGCCCTAATATGGATAAAGAAAGAAACACAAACAAGCAAACAATAGCTGTAATCAAGAAATCCAAAATAAATTACACATTTGAAATAATTATGTAGATGAACTGTTATTGATGTGGGTAAATTTGTATACAAAAAAAAATTAAGATAGTGGAGAATTATAAAAAACAAAGTTAAATTAAAAAAAAATAAAACTAGCTATTAATTAAAATGATCAAAAAAGAATAAAAAACTAGTAATGTAGGTAATTGACTCACAAATAAATAAAAAAAATTTACAAAAAATGTGTGAGATCGGATTTTAAAGTCAAAGTCATATAACTATGTAAAAAATTTTGAAAAATGTAGTTGTACTATCATAGCTTAAAAAACGAATAAATAAATTAATGAAATACAAGTTAATAAAAGTACCAAGTTTAAAATTGTGGTTATTTAAAAAATATTATAAGCTCCTAAAAAATTCTAGTTATATTTAATTATTTTTTTTTGGTTGTCACATTACAATCTTACAATATATCTTGTCCTTGAACAATTTAATTAGAACATTAAGAATTTCAAGTCGTAGATTTGGTTGTTTGCTGAGTTTAAACTGCTACCGGCAACATTACCCAAACAAAGTTTCTCATTGCGAATACACCGAAGATGTATTGATGAGCGCGGTCGCAGTTTACGGCGCAGTTTAGGTCGCGGTTTAGTTCGCGATTGTGGCTTGCCGATGTGGTTCAACTTCAAAAATTAGAGTTTTATTGTAATTGTAAACATGCATTTTACTTTTGCAGTAGTTTTTAACTTGTTTATGTGTTCAAATTAAAGTTTGATGTTCTGTTGCGCAAAGAAATAATCTTTAGAACAATTATTTTCAGTAATAAATTTAAAAGATTACAATTAAACAACGTAATAAATTTAGTTCTTTTAAATACTTTATCTTTTAATAATAACTTAATTCATTACTAACCCAACTACTGCGACCGTTTTTTCAGTACCCTATTTATTTAATTGTAGCAAATATTAAATACGTTCTAAACAAATACTAATTTATTTAAACTTACACGATTGTGATGGATAACAACCGACATTAATTATTATCTTTAGAATTTCTCTATCTATTAGGCTAAATAAGCAATAAGAAGTTTGTGTTTATCAAATATTGATGATTATATTACATTATGTTCTTTCGTGAGTAAGTAATTGGCACGTGGTCTAACATGCACCAATAACCTTATTACCTTGATGCCAACAGTCCACGCAGTAAGCAGCGAAGATGTGTAAATATCTTTGGTATGCTCGATCTTATAAGAAACTGAAAGTTTGTTTTACATGTGTGTGACATTCATATAGGGACTACGACTGCGACCTAAACCGCGCTCATCCATAAATCTTCGGTATGTACGCCCCTTTAGTCATGTGACAAGTTGCACACTGTTCAACTAGCAAATAAAACGTAATGCTACAAATCATCTAATTCGGCATAAATAATCAGGTCTAGATGTGGAACTGTTATCAAATCAAAGTTAAATTAGTCGTAGCAACTAGTCAAAGTCAAAATTACGAATAGTCAATTTAACGTAAAATATTTAATGTTAACTGTAATAATTGTGTTTTAAAAATACTAACAATATTACTAATTAGACTATTTTGAAAAAAATATTATTTATAATGAAGCTTTAAATAAAAAAAAAATTAAAATTAAAATGTGTATGCCGTGTATAAATACAAAGTTTAAATATTTTTAATTTCAATTTAATTTATTATTATTAAGATTTTAAACAGTTCTAAGCACCAGAAACAATAGAAGACTTACCGTGTATACACAGGATATATCTGAAATAAATTTTATCTTATAAACTTATGGTACACAAAAAATAGCTAAAAGAAAATTCTTTACTTTTAAAAAAAACAGATTCCCTGTTGATCAAGAGAGCAACTTGTGTCGTAGAATTTGAAATAAACAAGTAAAATGGATATTGCAGAAATACTGTATCAATAAAAAAACCATTACTGCATTTATAAAAAATAAGCTGAAATCAAAACTTAATTAAAATATTAATATATATGATTTTTAAGTTAAAATACAGTTTTACTGCTGAGCTATCATATCAGCTTAATAGTTTTATTTTAAACGTAGCGCCTTTTAATTAAAAATTAAAAAAAAAATTTGCTTTAATTTATATTTTTTATCAGTAATATTAACTATAAAATAAAGCTTTGTTGTGTAAATAATTTTATAATTAGTAAAAATAAACTGTGTATAAGAGTTCATTTTTTGATCCGATATGTACGTACATTTTAAATACATTTGTCACAATATTGGCTCTATAATAAAATTATGTTCAAAATACGTAAGTTAACTATACCTAGCTATGTACTTTGTACGTACAATAGTATTAAGATATGAATACGCCTACCTACTTATTATGTGCCTAACATAAGCATATATTTTATCTCACTAAGAAAGGTATAATGAAAAATGAATAACCACATCAACAATTTTACTCTTAAAATGTGAATATATACAAGAAAAGTAAACTAAAACTTTATTTAATTTTTCCACAGAACTCATTACTTGTTAACTAAACTAAATACCATTGCTCCATTGAGTTATTATAAAAGGAGATAGCATAAAGCATCTAGTTTCTATGTACAAAGTGGAACCACTAGGCGTGGCTTAGTCTACTATCAAGATGGATACTTTGCCAGACCCGGATTACATAAAAATTCAACTTTTAACATTAATCGCACATTGTAAATTTTTCATCAGTTTATATGTTAGTATACAAAATTAAAATCGTTTATCAAATTACTTGAATTTATGCTTAGAAAAAAACTGTAGCTGACATAATTACAATGTTGCAGATGTATAATCATAATTATAAAGTTCAAATACTGTAATTTATTAAGAAAACTATTTAACTGGAGATTTGTGGATCTACGCAATTAAGCAATATGTACTTTGATTTTTTTTATCAACTTTATTAGTCTAAAGTAAAGAAAAACTTTTTTAGATTATAGCTAATTTAGTAAAAAAAATTTAAAACTTATTAATAATATGCAACAAATCAAATGGATTATTTTAAAAAATTTAATCTAACATTTAAGTTTTATTAAAATTCATTCTTAATAACGAAATTTAAAAAAAAGTAAATTGGGGTATTAAGGTATAAATTTCTTTAATACTGGTCTGCTTATATTGCGTACATACCTGTGAAATGTAATTCCCAATAATACTTTCTTATTTATACTTTTTCCACTATTACAGCTACATAAAACACACAAAACCATCATGTTTTAAATGTTTATAATTAAAAACTAAAAAAATACTATAAACGTTGAAAAAAGGCAACTACTAACATTTGACGTTAGAATGACATAAGTCTATCATCAATATGGCGGTAGTGGTGTCGTTTTAGAATAGAAAACACGGCCTCCCTATATTATAACTCAATGCATTGCTCCAATAACTAAACACACACAAAAACAAAATGGTGGTTATACTAAGCTTATAGAAACTTGTAAGATCAACGTTGCTGCTATAACAAAATTTTACGTATCGGCTTCTATGGAAAAAGGTACTGGTTTTTTAGGTTAACGTACTTTTTGCACTAACTTGAAACAAAAAAAAATTTTAAAACTGCATAGACCAAGTATGTTTATCTGTAAAAAAAACTAAAATTTTACAAACATTTCGATACTTATTTTTGCATAAAACGACTGTGTCAGGTTTTCTAAAATGGGTGAGCACATTACTTTTAGGGTGGGCAGTCATTTAAAATAAATTTTATTTTAATTACGCTAAAACAGCAATCAAATAAAAGAAATGTAAAGGTAAGACTAAATTATTCACTAGCTAAATATTTATAAAATGGTATATTGTAACAAGTTGTAGTTGTTTCCAACACGTCTGAAACTAACAAATTGAAAATACACACTTTTTTATTACTAGATATTTAATTATTTATAAAAAACACTATAAGATTTGTATTCTATATCCACTGTTCTATTTGCGTAATAAGATACTAGTTGACACATACTTTAGTAAGATATTACATAAGTCATGAAGTAATTTTATGTATTACCAAATTTTGCACATATTTTTTCATTCTTACAATTTTAGCAAGTGGCAGCTGTTTTAAAAAGTTCATAAACCAATCCATTACGATATTGTAAAATTTAACGAATGCACAATGCGTATTCTAGTTTACGGAATGTTTCAAAATCGTGTGTTGGATTATATTAACAACTTTACTTACGTAACATTAAATACTTTCAGAAGACCATTACACAGTGAGCGTCTTATGACAAAAAAAATTAAGTTTGAACTTTGACTTACTAAATAAGAAATTATTATTTTAACACAAACTTTCAACAACATATCAGTCGTAAGTTTTGATAAATTGCATATTTTATTTATTCCATTTTCAAATAAAAATAAATCAATTTGTGTTAAATTATAACGGTTTTCATAAGTTATGAAAATACATTTGTGTTGTAAATTATTTACATTTGAAATACGTTTCTGATTTATTTTGAGTGGTTTTGTCTTATTAGGGTTTCTTAATCTATACGGAAACCTGTACGGAAATGATTTTGACCTGTGCGTAATATGAACAAAACCACTTACGAACATACAATAGATTTATTGCCTATGATAATTTAATGCAAATATTTAAAGACACAATTCACTTAACTGCGCTGAAATGATAGTACTAAGAATATAGTTTATTTCAGATGCATCCTGTGTATACAAAATAGAGAAAGCTGATTATAGAATTTCAACTTTGTGTAACAATAGTAGATACTTATGTAACTTTGTAAAAGTATATTTATAATGCAATTGATACATCTTCGATAGTTACATGTATGTATGTATATATAAAAACCTAAATAAATTTATTTAAAAAAACTATACAATTAAGTAAAGAAATATAAGTAACTTTTTTACACAAAGTGTATTTAGTTATTTTTATTGTTAGTTTTAAGTTGTTTATGATGCAAATGAGCTCTTTTATTTCTCCATCGTCTTTCTTCAACTTGAACTTTTGAATAATATCGATTATTTACCTTTTTACATTTAGGGTCACGGCAATTTAAAGTGATGTCGGGCCATCCATCTAAATCTTGATCATGTCCACATACATTACCGTCACCAGCAAATCCAATTTTGCATTTACATCCAAATCTACCATACCCTATATGATAACATTCGGCTCTCTGATCGCACCGAGTTCCATCCGGACATAAACCACCACCTGTGTGACATCCAATTGTTTGGTTGCCAAAATAACCAGGATTGCAATTTCCGCATTGATAAGATCCCTAAAATAGATATTTATATAAATTATCTAAAAAAATAAAATCTTACATCAAGGTTTATGCACTGTGAGTGAGGAACGCAATTACTGTAACCTTCCGCACATTCGTCGATATCTCTGCACTCCTGTCTTCTGTAACGTGCATCTTCTAAACCCATTCCAGTAAAACCACTACCTCCTGTGTAACCGGGTGGACAAGCACCACATCTATATCCTGGATTGAGATTAACACATTCGACATCAGGATAACAAGGTTCCTCTAAATCGCACTGAAAAAAAAACAAATATTTTATTTCTATACCTAAAATTTAAGTACTATGTTTTACTTTCAAAGTTAAAAAAGTAATTGTTTTTTCTAAAACTTTGTGTAAGAGAAAGTTTTATAAAAAAGTACTCAAGAGAATCTTAAAAAAGTTTTAAAACGTTTTAGATTGAAACTAAAAGTAAACTTATATTGATATTTTAAAACCTTATTGCCGACTTACATTTTCAATTAAATATTATTTTAGTTTACACTTAAAATATGTGTGTTTATCAAATAGTTTCCAGTTAACAAATAATTAAAAGAATTCTTAAAATAAAAACAAACTTTGGTATCTACTTATAACGCATGTTACATTAGATTGAATTATAAGTATCTTTTAAGAAATGCAAGATATAATAAAAAACAAAAGAAAGTAATTTGAATCAAAGTTATTTAAGTGTTTTATTTAATACAAAATTTAATATGTATATAACAATCAATAAATATAAATAAAGCAAAGTTGTAAGTATTACTTTGCTTTAAATTTATTTTCTACCGTTATATCATTTTTGGCTTTTGAGAAAAAAAAACAATAGACAAAAAAATATTTTAAGGTAAGCATTTATAGAAAATAAATGTTATATTTTAAATTCGAAGCTTTCAAAATATTAGAAGTTTTTTAAGAATCAGTTTAGTAGTATTGCCCTTTCGAGTTCTAAAAAGTCAAAATACATAAAGATAAAAGTCGGTATTTTATAAGCACATTTGGCATCTCATTAAACGTAAAACCATAAATATACATTTTACAAATAAATGTTTTGTAAACAAAAAAGCTTTAACTTTTTTCGAATTTATACTCACAAACACATTAAAGTATCAGTGTTTGTATTGGATTTATTTTTAGACAGCTTTCCTATAATAATTTGTTAACAAAAACCAATTCAACAATAACTGCAATATAACTAAAATAATTCAAGCACTATAACTTTAAAATTTTAAAAGTTGATTTTTGTGTAAAGTAAATCAATACATCGACATATCCGTGTTTATAAAAATTATAAATATATGTGACTGTCTTACATTTAAGCTTTTAATTTATTTCTGCATTTATGATAAGCTTGAGTAAGTTTTAATATTGGTAAAGTAATTCATTACTTAAAATATACATATTATAAAAATATTTAAAATTATATTTTAATATTCTTGAAGTTGTCTCCATAAATGTATATATTCTTTTAAATATTTTATTTTAACAAATTATTTAATTAAATATGAACTTGTTTTGATAATAATAATTAGCATCATCGGCACTAAAAACTGAATTTAAAAATTGAAATAGAAATAAACAATACTAACTAAATTAAAATTGTTAACAAATAATAAATTAATTATAATTTAATGTGTTTGTTGGTTTTAGTCAGTCTAATAGATCTAAAAAAAAATTTTAAATAAATAAATTCGACAAATAAATATTATCAAAAGAATAGAAAAATGAAAAGAATAGAGTTTGAGCTAAGAAGAATAGAAAGGTTTAAACGTAATATTTTATTTAGACAAATTATAAAAAAATTGTTAGAAATTATATTTATTTTAAGAGACTCTAATGAGTTAAGGAAATATCCTTTATTGCAAACATGCAAAATTTTGATATTCAAATCAGAAAAAAATAAATGTCTTGGAGATAAAATATAATTGACAAAAGCAGAGCTAGTGTGTTTAAACACCTATTTATTCAATATAAATGTTAATTTAGTCTAATTTTGAATTTATTACCTGTTTCACCAAAATATAAAGAATTACAAAAAGAACAAGTAAGTTTATATACTCCAGATTTATGTAAAATTGAAATATTAATGGATGATAACAACATTTTGACATAAACTGATAACAGCGCCACAGTTCGCGAGATCCTAAAAGATTTCTACACAGTTATGTTTTGTTTTGTAACAACTAAATTTTTGATCTTAAATTTTTACATGTTTTAGAAATAGAATTTTTATTAAAAGTATAATTACCTAAAATTCTTTTTAATTTAGTAAAAAAATTTATTTTTACAATATTAGCTTCTGGTATTTCTATAGAATTAATAGCTTTTTCTCATTAACAGCAAAAAATTCAAGATGTTTACGTTTTAACCTAACCTAAAGAATATAGTTAAGACCCAATCTTAATATATTTTATTCATTGTTTGAAAAAGTAAAATTATATAGATTTATAAACTTAGTATACAAAAAAATTAACATTATAAAGATTGGATGGTGAAAATGGAAGAATGTAGTGATCGTGTGACTGTAAAAATTGTAAATTGTAATTGTAAATCTGAGTAAGCTTTTACTCAGATAATTTTGAGATTAATATATGTACATAGAGGTTTACTTTACATTGCATTTTTATATAACGTTTTAAACATATAATTACTATTTCATAGTCTAAATGACTAAATTAAAAATTCAACTTTAAATGTAACGGAAGTTGCCAACGTTTTGTAATTGACTTCATGAGGGCGTGCTAGAAATTGAAAACTTAAGAAAGTAAATAATCAGATAACAAAGAATCACTACAGAGTTAGGTAATCAACTTGTAACGATAATTCTAAACCGTTGTCACAATTAAAGTTATTGATGTGATGATTTTTATGCTTTCTCGACCTTTCTTATTGAAGACAAATCTAGATTTTGCAATAACCGAGGCGATATAAAAATCTATATTGTGGTCTGTAGTGTTGTAGTTTTAATTAATAAAAAGTTATATATTTAAGAGCTTATTAGTAACTACAATACGCAATACATTTATGATGAACTAACGAACGATTATTGACCACGAGTTACACTATAGGTGTTACTCCAACGATAGCAGCAATGTAACTGTTTGTAGTACATGATGTATGATGTGTATGTGTATGTGTTGCTTTTGCTTAGACCACACACCATGCATCACACAGATAGTAAAATAATTTTTAACAACGTTAGATTTAGAAATATGTATTTTCTTTATACGATTATCTTCTGAAATACATGTGATGACAAAACGACAAGTTTCACCGATATAGACCAAATACAATAAACATTGAATTTAGTATACACGTTAAGATGAAAGTGTAAGAAATTTGTCTTTGGGAGAAAGAAGAGTTAAAAAGATTTTTCTTGTCGAGTTAAATATGGGTTTAATAGCATTCTTACAAAGAAGTTTTCCTGTTTGATCTGTGACCTTATAAATGTAGGATATAAATGCCAATTTTTTATTGCATTCGGACATAGAAATGTCCTTAGGTCTTCGATTACAAGTTTCTAGACAACTATTAATACTTGGCTGAATATCCTGGTTTACATAACCATTGTTTACTAAGGTTTTAGTAAGATGACGGAGTTCCGAATCTAGATTCTCGGGTTAGCAAATTGATAAAAGGGCGATGAGTTAAAGAATTAATAACATAACGTATCTATGCTAGATGATAATGAGACAACGCATGAAGATATCTGTTTGTACGTGTGGGTTTGCAATAAACCGAATGGCCTAAAAACCCGTTAGGTTTACGCGTCACAAGAACGACGAGGAATATGAGAGAACTATTGTTTTTGATTTCCATGGTATATTTAATGTCAGGGTGTTGATTTTTCAGATAATTAAGAAACCTAAACAATTTAAGACGACCACGAAAGTAAACAATAAAAGTGTCATCAGCATACATCACCCAGATTTTAGGTTTTAATATCGATAATTTCAAAGCAACCGTTTCAAAAAATGTTATCTACTAGAGAAGATAACGCAAAACCAATAGCGGCGCTCGAAACTTGCTGGTATCAAATTGAAAAGAAGTGGATGGTAAACACATCAATATGAGAAACCAAACTCAAAGACATTGTCATGACGAGGCAGAATTTGCTTGATGATAAAACCGAGCTTTTAATACTAACCTTGGTAAAAAGTAAAGTGAAATGAAAACACACAAGAAGATCTTGGGGTCCAAGATTTATAGATTTTTAACGTTCAATGATGAAAGCCAAATTTTAATTAAGTGACTAGTGAGAGTGCTTTTAATTTTTTAAATGATAGATACGGCAATCATATTAAAGGTATTTGCAATGTAAAAGTCAAGCCCAAAGAATCCTCGGTATAGCTACAAAGTCTTTACGACAAATATGTTGATGTTTTAGAAAATCTAAACGTACCGATCGATTAATGCAATTATTTTATTTTGCAGATTCTGAAATCAAAGTTCTACAATAAAACAAAAATCGAATACAGCAAATTAAACTCAAAAATATTTCCACAGTAATCGACAAATTCTTAAAAAATAGGTGTCAATTAAACAAAGAATTGAAACCAAAAACAGCCAGATGCGCTCTTGTAACCACTAATCAGGAAATCATTTGTTTAATCTGCAGAGATAATCATGTAATCTTTCCATCTGCCAGATTTACTTCAAGTTCTATGCAACAGCGTTTTAACATGTTATCATAATTAAACACTTGTAAAAATTTTTTGCATCACACAAATAATGTGATGTGTAATTCAAGATTCACTAGTGAGTATTGCGGAAAAAAGCATCACTCGCTTCTTCATTTTGATAATAAACAAAAACGTGAAACTAAATTAATTCCTGAAACTTATCAATTGCCTCTCACCGCACCGCCTGCATAAAAATAAAGGATTCTACAGGCAAATTATAACCACTAAATTGTGCAATAATCTCGGCTTTAAATTGCAACCGGCCAATTCAACCATTTTAGGTATAATGGCATTTCAAATCATATAAATAAATCTGTAAACATACAATTAGCTTCTATGGAAAATAATTACAAAAGTAAAACTTAATGCTTGGTTATCCCAAAAACAACTAATAATCTACCCCTAATATCTTTGAATAATTTAATTTTAAGCATTTTAAGAAATATAAAACTAGATGACGAAAACTCGTCACCTATATTTATTTTGATCTTCGCTATTTTAGGTAGGAACACGATATCGAGAGACGGTTTTCAAGAGCCTATTAAGGTATTTCACTACATTTTTATGGAAAAAAAGTTATATTATTGCATTTAATTTTTTAAAGAAATTTGCCTTTTTCTGTTATTATATCAAAAAAACCCGCTCTAGCGGCATCACTAAAAATCAGACAAATCACAGTTAAGAAAGGTTTAATGAAGCAATAAATGCTTTTTTCAACGAGACAGAGTTTGTTAATTCCGTTCATTTACAAAAAACATTGAATCACCCCTCTCTCCCGCCACCACTTCATTTTGATAGATACGTAAAAAAGTGTTAAACAAAAATTACTAGAATACAGCTTAGCTTTAAAAAGCATATCTTTTTTTGGTACATTTGGTAGGTGTATATTAGTGAAAAATCAGTTTGAAAGTTTTGGATAGCGGTCGCGCTCCCTGGCTGCCATTTTAGAAACCAGAAAATAATTTCCAAAATTTTATTTTGACCACTTTCATCATCATTTTTTATCGCAAGTCTTTACAATGAATAGTTTCTGAGATACAGCACTTCGCATTCTTATCTAACCACCCAGTACATGCCATCACCTATTAATTTTTTATTGATGATGGGAAACGTTTGGTTCTATGGATAGCCTTACTATATTTATTTTTAAAACGTATCAAAATAAAAACGGTTTAACTAATTTTGTAATAAACAACTATTTAAGAGAAAATGATATGTATAACTTGCTAAATACATCTATACACAAACGTTTTAAATTTTACTTATTGCTTAAATATAAACAAATGCATTACAAGTTAATTTTAATCGTTAAACTTTAGTTTACTAACCTCGTCAATGTCTCTACAAAATGTACCATTACCAGTGAATCCCGCAGGACAGCTGTCACATCGGTAGAATGGATGATGACTTATTGGAATGCATTGTACACCTAAAATTGTTTGTTTTACATGTTTTCATTTTATTATCTAAAAGCGTTGGTAGTAAGAAAGCATAATCCATTATTTGATTAATTCAAACACATTTATTAATGATTCATAACAGCACACACTCAATCATTTCGTAGTTAGTAGATATTTAAATATTACTAAATTAAAAACAATTTATGAATATATACATACGTACATAAAATAATAGCGATGGAAGTTACAATTGGGGAATAAAACCAAAAATTCAGTTGAAGTAAACAATAATTGAAAAAAGTTTATAAGCGAATTAAATTTTTGCATTGCGGACAAAAATCTCATTAAATTAAAAAACGTATTATATATAATCTCTACACTATATAGATTTTGCGTTCTTACAAAAACATTAGCAAGCAAAAAATTATTATATGTTTAGTGTTGTTTATCGCACCAAAAATAGACGATTACTTAAAAAAGCAAAGTTCATATAAATGTCACTTTAGTTTATGTTTTCAATGATATGATAAATATTAGATTAAAACTTATTTGTAACACAAAAGGCGGTGTAGTAACACATAAAAAAATCTAAGCAGTTGTTACAAGAAAATTACTATAATTACGAAAAGTAATTTAAAAATGTAATTGATTATGGATCATAATTATAAATAAATTTTTATGTGAATAGAAACTAATCGCTAGTAAAAAAAATCGAAAATTGATAAGGGAGATGCCAACCACATTGAACATCTTGAACATTTTGTCAACCTACCTATATAGCTGGAACATTTAAAATTAAATTATTAATGCAACCGGCAAACTCATTTTCTATTTTTTGATCAAAAAATTAATTCGGCAAAAATATTTTTCCATTCGTGCTGATGAAATTTGTGACATTTCCACCATTAACAATTTTTTATTTTGTGTCCGGTATGTGAAAGAAATTGACAACACTGTTATAATTTTCATCTATAACAAGCACTTCAAAAGAAACTTTTGACAAAACATTAGAAAGTTTAAATTAGGTTACGACGGTGCTACATTAATAACCAAAAACATTAATTTAATGGAACATCACATATTTCAGCTATAAATTCCAAGTTATAGAGTATGGTCATGGTGCATCATAGTTGAATAGAATTCGGCAATTAGAAATACTCAGTTTGTTCGACTAGATGGATGAAACTTGTATGGATTTGAATTTCTACCTTCATTTAAATTGCAACATCTATTTGGAATTGTCTAAAATATTATAACAAAATTGACTATGATTTCATAATTGCTTTAAATTTTGTTGAAAACGTTGTAGCTGAATTAAATCTTCTTGAAAAATTCCATTTTACTTTTAAATCTGATTATAATGAAGTCTTTGTAAAAATCAAACTAAAACTAAAAATTCACACAACGCTTGTTGCAGGCTGCAAAGACGTCCACTGCAACGTGTGACAAAAGCTCAGCTTGTAGGCAATTGTGCGTACTAGATTTATCCAGAATGGAAGATTATAATAAGCATATCCCATGAATTCTAGCACAATACTATTTTTTTGTTTACTATCACAATATTTTTTTGGTTTTATTATAATCTTAGCTATAATATAACACAATATTTAACTGCATTTACATTTAAGATAAAAAACTTTTGCATAGTAAAACAGTGTTTAAGAAAAGGCACGTGCTAAATAAAACAAATACTCTTTTAATACTCTATTAATATACTATACAGATGTACAATTGTTTTTAACGTTAGTAATTACATTATGTGCAAAAAGTAAATAATTGAACAGTAAATAATGTATGGTGCGTTTAAAACTAACGCATTTTAAATTTATATCTTTTACAACTCAAACACAAAAAAAACTGTGTAATGGAAAAGACTTGGCAAAATGAATAATCGATAGATACATATAGATAAAGTACTCTTTTAAGAAAGAAACTAAAATGCCGTTAAAAAGATTAGAAAAGAATAGAATGCTGAGTTGCAAAAACTAAAGTTAATTAGGTATATGTACATATCAGAAGTGTATTGTTATATTTGTAATGATTGAAGTTATATACAAATGCATACAAAAAAGGTTTGCATTGAAACTTTTGAATGCTTAAGTTAATTATGAAATTGTATATAAATGCAGTTAAATATTTTAAAAGAGGAATTGGTAAAAACTAGAAGAAAAAATTACCCAAATTATTATTTACTGTTTAACAATTTGTAAATTTACATGAACGTTAAATGAGATTTACGTTGATAAAATTAACTTTACAAATCTTCATACACGATTAATAAAATTAGCATACATTAATCAGTTACCATATAATTTTGTTAATTTTAGTTATTCAAATAGGTTAATTAACACTTGTTAAAAATGAATTACTCACCAGGATGGCAAGGACTATATTCGCATCCGCTACGTTTAACACATTGCTCCCCATTTCCTTCGTAACCGGGCGGACACGAACCACATTCGTACCCGTCTTCCGTATCTCTACATTGAACGTCTTGAAAACAAGGACGATCTCTACATGTACGTACGCGTGCACATTCGTAACCATTCCCTCTATAACCGTAAGGACAAGATCCGCATCTTGGTCCGTTCGGAGTATCCTGACATTGTACTTGAGGGAAACACCTTGGTGGATTTGTAGCGCAAGTAGGTTGAGTTTGTATTTGCTGTGCATGACACAAATCACAACTTTCTAGTAATTGGCGGAGACGTTCAATTACTTGATGTTGATGGCGTACGTCGACGGATAATGTGTTTACTGCTTTTATGAGAGCGTTCAAAGCGTCTAGGATTGCATCTAAAATAGATTTAATTAAATTAATTAATCTTGATTAATACTAAGAATTAAAACAATTACTTATACATCAATACTTTAATTAAAACGTAATCGTTAGCAATTAAATACTAATCGTATTTTCGTAAATGTTAGAAACCATTTAAGTTTATTTTGTAAAAGTACTTGACTAACAATAAAATGAATTATTCAAATGTACAGGTAAATATTATAACTGTATTTAAATTTGAAATAAGCGACTAGTATACACAAGTTCTGTTTTGTAAAATTACTCTAATACTAAATTTAAATTGCAAATAAAACCACTTTAGAAGTTATTTAAAAATGTATACAAAATTTTAAGTTACCCTAAAGTCTACTGTTAATGAGAGGATTTACATTTTACATGTTAATTTGTTGCTAACTTAAAAATGAAATTTGTCTGTCATAAAGTTTTCGAAATTTTCATATTCACTTTTCAGATAATAAATATAAAAATAATACTATTAATACTAAAAACTTTGTTGGTTTATGATAAATTAAGTTTATAACACGCCTTTAGAGAAAAGATATATAAATATAACGCCGCGAAGGTGTTGTAAACATAAACAAAGACCAGTGCAGATACTAAATACCAAGTGATAGTAACACAGTGCACGCGCGCCGTTTAATAGAATCACGTTGGGACTTGAGGTTTTTAATAACAATAATCGAATGATAAAAATATCCAAAATTCAGAAAAAAACAAGTGTTTTTAAATCACAGCGTGTATTGAGTATCAGGCTGTTAATTTAGAAGGTGAAATCGTAGCACCAAACAAGCAAAAAAAATAAGAAAATAAAAAATTTCATAAAACGTTTAAAAATTTTTAGTCAAATAAATCCAAAATTACGAAACTATAGCATTAAAAGTGTGTTGACACCGTTAAGTAGAAAAAAAGATATCAAAAATATTGTTATGATATTTAATTCACTGTTTTAAAAATGACATATTTTTTATATATAATTTGCTCACACTAGAAATAAAAATAAATACAAAACAACGTTATCACATTAGACGTAGTTAAATGACTTTTTTATTCTAAGAACACACATGCTGTTCAAGTTAATTCTCGAAAATAACGTACTTACTGATATTTTAGAATACAATAATAAAATGTTTCACTCTAAACAAACGTATTGTAAAAATTCAGCTAAAAATTTCATGCAAAATAGATTATTGATAACATAAACCGAAATTATGATTACTACCAACGGTGATTATGCTATGCAATAGCATACGTCCGGCCCGTTTTTTTTATTACCCGACTGATAACATTATCTGTGATTTCAATAAGTGACGTGCACTGTACATAAATTATTGTAAGTTGTTTTTCTTAAATACTGTTGCATTTTATTGGTGTTAGTTAAAAGTAGTTAAATTAAATTGTCTAAGTATTTAGTTTATAAATAAATTAGATTTAAAAATTTGTTACAAGTGGTGTGTTACGATTTTAGTGTAAATATAAGTAATTTAATATCGTTTCCGTAATAGAAACTTTGTGTGATTAATACATGATCGCCTATGTTTGTTTGTGTAGTGTAATTATATCTGTACCACTATGTTAAACTAGGTGATTCAATAATAAATAATCGGGCATTATTAAAATATATTCTTGTTAAACTTTTTATATGTGTTATAACTTATGCCGGTAACTCGTTATGAAACGAAAATAGATGTGAAGTGATTTAAATTTCTTAAATCAATAAAACATAATTAACAATGGAAAAGAAACTGTCCGAAAATTTTGAGAGAATGAAAGAAAATTCTGGAAAAATCACAACTGTCCGAAAATTCTCAGAAACTGAAAGAAAATTTTAGAAAAATATAAGAAAAACTGTTCGAACATTCTCAGAAATTTAAGAAAAGAATTATTCTAAGTTATAGAAAACAAAACAGAAGCAATATAGGTTAAATTAGAAGACAAAATGAAACTGCTTAAAGAAAGAATGAACCAGATGAATTGTAATGTTGAAGGAAGCGTCACGAGCAAAGGTTTAATAATGAAAGTTGGGAGACGTGCCTGGTTTATCTAAACAACATAATCGTGGTTGGTAGGTCGTTTGAAAAACATTTGAACAACTTAAAGAAAGTGTTCCAACGACTACGTGGAGCAAATCTAAAATTTATCCCAAAAGAATGCCACTTATTTAAGAAAGAAGTGCAATACTTTGGCGACGTCGTATCTAAAGATAAAGTAAATACAAAAACAGAAAAACTCGAGCAGTGTACGCATAGCCAAAACCAATCGATAAACATCAAGTCTTAAGTTTGGCTTGTGGTCTATTATAGACGATTTGTACCCGGATTTGCCAATATTGCCAAACCGTTGACAAAATTGACCAAAAAAGAGCAGAATTTAGATGGAGTAAAAACTGCAAAAACGCTTTCCATTAATTTAAGCAAGCTCTAGTCATTTCGCCCATTTTAAGTTATCTAAGAAAATATAGAAATTTTTTTCTGGATACAGATGCAAGTGATGGGTGACTGTGGTCAAATCGAAAGAAATTTTTACTAAGGACAGACCACGCCGTTTTAAAATAGCTATTACAATTTTGTAATCCGAAATAGTATAACTACGATACAAAAAACCGTGCTAAAAGCAGCCATCGGAACGCTGATGTCTTGTCCAAAAAACAATCTCCGGCAGACTGTAGCTAGTTTTCGCAAATTGAAGAAAAGATTGAATGTCTTCGAAGAACTACTATGGTTGATAATCAGTGGGAACCTGAGCAATTACGTCGCGAACAAAAAACCGATTCCGATAAAAGAGTACTTTTGAACTGAAAAGCAAACGGCTGGCGACCAACCACGGAGCGCAGTGAGAATAAAAGACGATCTTCTTAAGCAATCCTTAGTGGTAGTGCCAAAAAACCAAGTGTCTTAGGTGAACACTTTGGCGTAAAGGAAACTTTTTAAAAATTTTGAGAAAGATTCTACTGGATGAACTGCAAAGAGGACGTCATGGAATAGTGCCGTAAGTGCACGGTTTGCGCATCAAAAAATAGTCAAGCAAAAAGCGCAAAGCACCAATGAAACAGTATAACGTATGAAACCTTTAGAAAGAGTAGCGAGTAAGATTGCAAGACCGTTTCCAGAATCTGATTCAAGAAATACATCTCAGTGGCAATGGATTATTTCACGAACTTTTTTTAGAGTTAGAAAAGCAAAAACAATGCAACGATAGAAGTATAAAACAAACAATACTAGTTCTCTACAATATGATTAACATCCAGTATAGGATTTATCTGTATAAATATCGTCACTTTGCCACTGTGAAGATGCAAGCTGCAATGTCTTGCAAAACGTTAGTTTGTTTCGGTTGAGGAACGGCAATACGGCAAAGGCCAAGTTTTCAAGGAGAGACTAGGACTTAGCTTGGGCGTTTAATTACGACGCGGTCTAAGCCAAAAGTCGCTTACAACCATATTTTATAATAATCAATAATTCCCTGGTAATTAAACTGTTACGCACATTTTAGCTGCTGTCTCAGTAACGAGTAGCGCTGATGATTTTTCTAAAGACGTCGATAGCAGACTACATAGAACTACGTAGAATAAAACTATCTGCAATAATGATTTCTAACAACAATATGTTAACAATACACAAAACTGTTTGTAAATTCACAATTTTGTACCAAAAAATTAGTCTACAAATGCAATGTAACTTCAATACTGGAATGAAGCACAGACCTATCAAGTCAATATTACAATTCCTGTTTATGCAATTACACAATAAAATGCGTCTCAAGTCAATCAATCAAAATATAATCAATTATACCAAACACAACATCAAACAGAACACAAAAACAATGCAAACGAAAACTAGTCAAATGATGCTTGTCAATCAAAGAAGTTTCATTTAGTTAGGCCACACTGCTATAACAAATATACAAACGTAGAATAACAACATGATTTTTTTTATTGATTACTTATCACATACAAACAATATAGAAATATTCAAAATCACCCGTATACTAAATGCAGTTGTTTCATTTAAAGAACCTCACAAAAAAAAATTTATACAATGCACTGGTACTATGAACATACCACAAAAAACTAAACGAGAACATTTTGTTGTTATGAATCGGCAGAAAATCATTATTATGAAACGTGCTCAAAAATAAAAAGATGGAAAAAATCCCAAATGCGATCCATGCGAAGGACCTCACCCTGCAAATGCCAAAATTTGCAGAGTATAGTTTGAAATGGTTAACAAAAGATTTCCAAAGACAGATGGACTAATTATCGAAAAACAAAATTTGTAACTACAGCATCGAAGACAATACCAAGACCACGAACAAGTAGCCACACCATCAAATTACTCCCTAATTACACAACATGCAGTAAAATACAAAACCTCGTCCCTAAATACATTCTTAAACCGAAGCACACAACAGGCACCAATAACAGTATAATTACATTCTTTCAAAATACGGTAATAGGACAAAAAGAAACAATAAACCAGTTATCGGCGGAAATAAAACGACTTAATGAAAACTAATAAAACAGTATTAATCATCAAAACTTAAAGAATACCTGCAGGCTTCAAGTGTAATTAATGAAGATTGACAAGGTCTACTTAACATCTCTTTGATGTATTGTCCTCCAAACTATCGCACAAACAAAAAAAGTGACCTAAATTTATGAAAGGATGAAAGAGGCCATAGCTTGGGGTTCTTGTATAACAGCAGCCGGTAGAGGAAGAGTACTTTACTAAATAATACAAAAATTGCTCCATGATATCTTGTTATGAAATTGAGTTTAGGCTTATTCTCTGACCAGATACTAATGATTGCAGTAATTACTTCCGTATTTACAGCTACAGAAAAAAAATACGTTACAATAAAAGAACTGATTGAGAACATTATTGTAGTGTATTTAAACAGCGCAAGTTTAGACACCCATCTAGAATGAGAGATTGTAACTAGTACAACCAGTATTATAAACAAGCGCTGTTTTCACTTCTCTGTAATCTTCCAATGTAGGATTATGTAAGATGCTGTAAATAAATAATTAAGATATTTTTCCTATTATTATTTTCCTGTGGCTATATGCAAGTGCAAATACGCTACAATTATAAATGCCTCATTACTGAAATAAAAATAAATCTAGCCATTCTCCTCATAATAGAAAAAAATATAAATTATTGGAAAAACCTTTACCAGTTTAATCTAAGACTTAGCACGGAAAGCCACGCCGGATATCTCAGTAAACTAAACTAAACAAAGTTACCCCATAAGAATTGAAGAAAAAATAACCAATAAACAACGCGTAAGAAGAGTATGGCAACATACAAGATACCTATTTGACAAAAGACGTTATGAAATAGCATCATAATAAGAACTAAAAACGACAATAAATTCCTTAAAAAATAAACCGTTCAAAGGATATCTCAAAAATTTTAACAATATAGCTGATACGGATTATATCTTGTGGAAAGCTTCTAGTAACATAGTTCAAGCTAAAAACACTATACCTCCTATACGCAAAGAAGATAAATCATAAGCTCGCACCAACATAGAAAAGGTCATCACCTTTGTTGAACACCTAGAGAAAATTCCACCTTTTACTATCCCGTGCCACACTTATTAAAGAGGAAGGAATTAGTAGCATTCTTAAAGTGCCATATCAAATGTTGCTACTACCAAAACTATTTACTGTAAAAGAAGTACAATATACAATAAAGAAAAAATTAAATCCAATTAAGGACCTAGATTTTTGCAAAATTATTACATTGAATATTACAATTACAGATGTTATTGCTGCCTATAAGCTCTATATAGTATCAAAACGTACCCAAAATATTTGGAATATTTGAGGCGATTGCCAATAGAGATGGAATTTTATAGATCCTGATAAAGTAAAAATATCAAAGGTATCCAAAGGAAGTTGGAGCCTACTCAGAAGTCAAAAGTATAAGAAACACATGGCGTTTAAATAAATTCAACGTCGTGTAATTAAACGTGTTGTTAAAATAAACAAGTGCATCAAATCTAGATAAATAAAGTAAAAGTTATCCACGGACATTGTTCATAAATACTCAGTGATAGTCATACATAAAGTACGTGTTTTTCTGAAATATCGTTACATTTGATTGTGTTTATTCAGTTTATAATAACCATATCTAAAGTACGGGTAAATAGTTAGTTTGAATAAATTAATTTTAAAATTTGTTACAATATTAACTAAGAAGAACGATTACAAATTATTGGTTTACATCGTTAAAGTTACCAAATAAATGACTAAACAATTTGAAGCAATAAATTTCAATTTTAGTATTTATTTTACAATGTTATGGTGGCAATTGTACCATGATTTTGTAAGTTTAGTTTTTTGTTAATCTATCAATTGTGTTGTGTTTAAATCCAAGCTCAGACTGAACCATATCTGTTTTAAATGTGATGTCATTCAGCATGTAAATATTTTATAGTAAAAAATAAAAGTGATCCAAAAATATACATAAAGGCGAATAGCATTGAAATTAAATGCATACATGTACAATGTGGTGATAAAGTAAAGAACAACATTCATTATTAGATTATTTAATGTTTTCAAGCAAAACGCTCGTACAGGTCAATTTTATTTTTTAATTATTCACCTTGACATAAAAATTTTATTTATTATAAATTAAAACATAAAGCAAAAATGCATTTTAGATAAAAATGACATCAACGGGTGGTTCTTAGAAAATACTTAAACAACACTACAATCTATTTTTCCGACGGTGTTTGAAATATTACTGTTTAGAACTAGGTTTGAAAGTACAAGTATTCGAGAAGACGCGTATTCATCGGATGTAATGCCTAGAGAATTTATGAGTTACGGTTATTATATTTTTTATAAAAGCTTTGCAATATACTTTAACGTAAAAAAATGTTAAAAAAATATGTGTACATATTTGCTACGTGCTTTAAATTGAGTTACATTTATGAGAGAGATGATTTTTATTGTGTATAATGTTTTATTTTAAGAAAGTTGGCTACAATTAAAATGCTAAACAGTAAAACTAAGTCACCTTTCACGAAAATTTATAGAAATTACCTGATTGGCTAATTTGAATTGAGCGCGAATACGACGCTTTTAAGCCTGATGTACTAGTCAAATATTTAAACTGTTATGCAGCTGCGTTCAATAAAATATTTTCTAACATAAGTTTTGTAAAGATATGTGTTAGTTGTACTTTTTATTAAGTTTGTCTTCGTTTTTATTGCCATTTTCACACTTGACACCACAAGTTTACCAACTTTGATGTATTATTGCGTGTATATCTAGTTACACAATAAAACGCCGAATTAATTTGAGTGATATGGTTTAACTTTATCTCTTGAGAATTTCAGCTATAATTGTTAATTTTTATAAATAGAAAATTTTGATTTTATTTATTATTTTGCACAAAGTTTTTACCCATTAATTACTTAATTTGAGCTATGCTGAAAGTCAATATTCACTTTAAAAATTTAAATACATAAAACACATATACATATATTATAACATTTAAATTTAAGTAAGTAAAATGCTGGTAAAATGTCGGCGCTAGCGGCCCTTAACCGAAATATCAAACAAAACTTACTAAAGTAACCTTGAGTTACGAGAGTATACCGATTTCTACGATTAGTGCGTGGGAAAAGCCCCATCAAGTCGGATGAAACAACTACATAAGGTCGTCATAGTTTGTATGCTTATCCATTAGTTGTCCAGGCCTTTTCTGCTTAGGTTTGTATGTTGCATAAATTCTACACTTTTGGACATACCTAGCAACATCGCTTTGCATCTTTGGCCAATAATACTTTTCTATCAAGCTGCCATACGTTTTATAAACCCCCATGATGTGAATCGTGGACATCATACAATGCTGCGGACCTGGATTCCTTTGGAAACACTATTTTTAAACAATCTGCTTCACTCAACAACTCTCTATAATTAAGTTTGACATATTTGTACAGCTACCCATCAACTAACTTTTGTTCTCTATTTGGCTACACATCTTTAGATACCACCGATCTTCAACAGGCTTTTGGACATCTGCGGTCCCAATAAATTTAGAATAGACGAAAATTGGGGATAAATCCCTGATACCAAGAAAACAAACCTATCGTTCGACAAACATCTTTTACATTTTTTAGAGCTGGTATCTCTAACATCGCTTTCACTTTTTCTGAGTTCATCCGCAATCTCTTCTTATCCACAACGAAACCTAAAACTCCATTTGTGCTCTACAGAATTTACCCGTAAATTTAACATTCCGTAACCTTTGAGAAACTTCTTTCAAATGCATCTGAAACGTTTTGTTTGCGGTACAATTACAACGTCGTCTAAATAAACAAATACTGATGGGACTGTAAATGCAGTCATTGCTCCAAACTCAACAAAAGCCGAGACTTGCCAAGACATCTTTATGACCTGGGCAATCGCAATTAAAACAAACCATGCCGATATTCTGATTTCTAGTTCTACTACTAGTTGACACACTTAGAACATCTCTCTTTGGTTCTAAACCAACATATGCAAGATCTGGTTCTAAAGTGTTTGTTTTCTAAAATCTATTGCAGAGTTGAAAACGTGTTAATGTAATAGCAAAGGCTTCCACGGCCGAGGTCTATACTAAGATAAGAACGTCTTCCGGGTTGGGACCGTGTCAATGTTGTAACCGAAGTTGCCAACGTTTCGCCCACTTTCGTAAGGGGCTTCATCAGGGCGTGAGAGAAATCGAAGAACTCAAGCAAGCAATCGAAATCTAACTAAACACTTCTCCAAAGTTAGGTAATCAACTTGTGAACCAAGCCAGATTCTAAACTCAGAAAAGGTAAGAAAGAAAACGATAAACTCGAAAAAGCAAACGAAAATCTAACAAAGAACCACTACAGAGTTAGGTAATCAACTTGTGAACCAAGCCAGATTCTAAACTCCATAGAAGTGACTTAAAAAGAAATAGTTTCCGTATATAAAGAAGAATTATCGTCACGGGTAGTTAAACTCGACTCTGATTGGGTTACGGTTGAACGAGGGCGTGTTTTCGATAAAGGACTAATGACCGGGAACCAAAGAGGGGATAGCTCGAAACCATGCTCACGATTGAAGTTATTGGGGTGTTTGATGATTTCTATGCTCTCTCAAAAAGTTTCAAACATTGGAATCCAAGGATCGTAAAGTTTCATCTACTACTAACTCTTTAATGACGGTTGTTAATTTATCTAGTTTGGTCCTCACTTCAGAACAGGAATCGGTGCTATCTAAGGGTTTGAATTTTGCTGTTGCTCCCAAACGTATTCCTAAGGAAGATATTTTATGTGCTGTCGAGTCTTCTATAAGACACCTTCCTCGCCACATCTCAGATCCTATTCGTATCAACACTGGCAAAATCCTTAAATCTTCTAAAATTCCTAAACCCAACATTTCTAGGTCGGAAGAGTTAGCCCTAATAAGTCTTCGTAAGAACCCTGATATTATTGTTCTTCCCGCCGACAAAGGCAATGCTACTGTCGTCTTGAACCATATTGATTATGTTGCGAAAATCAATTCTATTGTGTCTGAGGAAACGTACGCTCTTCTAACTCGTAATCCCACTTCGAGGATTGAACGTGAGGTCAGCCAAATCATCAAATCTTCCAATTTACCTCCTGAAACTAAACGTCCACTTACCCCTTCAGATTCTAAACCACCTCGTCTATCCTCTACTTACTTCCAATTTGATAACAAGTTTTACGAACAGGTTTCTGGTGCTGCTATGGGTTCTCCTCTATCACCTGTTGTAGCTAACATTTTTATGGAATCTTTTGAAACGGTTGCTTTGGAATCATCAATATTAAAACCCAAGGTTTGGTTTAGAAATGTTGACGACACGTTTATTGTTTGGCCTCATGGTCATCTCGAATTGTCTAAGTTTCTTAATCATCTTAACAATCAACACTTGGATATCAAATTCACTATGGAAATCGAAAGTAATGGTTCTCTCCCATTTCTTGACGTTCTTGTCACTCGTAAACCCGACGGACTTTTGGGCCATTCTGTTTATCGCAAACCCACCCATACTGATAGATACCTTCATGCTTCGTCTCATCATCATCCTGCACAGAAACGTTCTGTTATTGAATCTTTGGTTCATCGCGCCTTTTCTATTTGTCAACCTGAGAATCTAGACTCGGAACTCTGTCATCTTACTAGAACTTTAGTGAACAATGGTTATATGAAGCGAGATATTCATAGAGGTATTAATCGTCGTCTACATCCACGTACTCGATTACCTAAGGACATTTCATCTCAAGGTGTATACCAAATTCCTTGTTCATGTGGTTCAGTCTACATTGCTGAGACCGGTCGTTCCGTCATTACTCGCATTTCAGAACATGATCGTTGTATAAGGAAAAGGCATATTTCTAAGTCTGCGGTTGCTGAACATCATTTCACTACAGGTCACAAGATAGATTTAGATAACGTTTCAGTGATTGCCAAATCTCCATTTTTTTTTAACAGGAAATTTCAAGAGAGCATAGAAATCATCAAACACCCCAATAACTTCAATCGTGATCATGGTTTCGAGCTATCTCCTCTTTGGTTCCCGGTCATTAGTCCTTTATCGAAAACACGGCCTCGTTCAACCGTAACCCAATCAGAGTCGAGTTTAACTACACGTGACGATACTTCTTCTTTATATACGGAGACTATTTCTTTTTAAGTCACTTCTATGGAGTTGAGAATCTGGCTTGGTTCACAATTTGATTACCTAACTCTGTAGTGGTTCTTTGTTAGATTTTCGTTTGCTTTTTTGAGTTCTTCGATTTCTCTCACGCCCTGATGAAGCCCCTTACAAAAGTGGGCGAAACGTTGGCAACTTCGGTTACAACATTGACACGGTCCCAACCCGGAAGACGTTCTTATCTTAGTATGAAAACGTGTTGTTTACCAACTTGTCAAGCAATACCAAATTCTTCTACGCGTTTCAAAAAACGCACTTGGTTTTGCCCCAAAAATTGCAAACCCTATTTATATACTGATATCGATTGCATGAACTCGCGCTCTGTGCGACTAGGCATTCGTTTTTCAAAAATACTAAGCTCAGAAGGCGCCATTTGTTGTTTCTTTATTTCTTCGATCGGTCCTTTATTTCGTCGTCGTTTTGCGGTTACGAACGCTTAAACCGACCAAGCAGATGATTCAACGTAATTTCAAACTTTTTATGTTTATTGGTTTTAGATGTAGTCAATGCAGCAATTCTAATTTCAATCGGTTCAATCTTCGTTCGAATAGTCATCTTCAAATGTATAGAGATACGTAGGAGTTTGCAAAGTTGTTCCTTCATTTTCCATTCGAATAGCTTCAGCCAATTATTTCTGCATGTCTTGAACGGTACCGGAACTTATTCCTCTTAGTTTACATTCGTACGTAAACTCATCTTGTATTAACCTAGATATAACTGGTTTACGCGCTAGTTTGTTAATATAAAGTTACACACATAAATTCAAAAAAAAAATTAAAATACTATACGTGTATGGAAGACCAAAAACTCAATTGTTCTTATATCAATTTAAAAAAAAAGCAATTGCAAAAAGAACAAACAAAAAAACTACTTTTTTAAATCTTAAATCTAGCTATAAATTGAAGAGAAACGCATTAAAAGAAAGTAATACACATGTCTAAACACCCAAACCCAAAAGTACTATCAACATATTAGACAAAATAATGAATGTATTCCTAACTGACAGTTGCAAAACTATTCTTGATTTTACGATTTTTTCTAACCAACCTGGCTAAGTTTGCAATAGAGACGGAGTGGGCGATCTAAATAAAGCAATGAATGTACATAGGCGCCAAAGGGTTGAGTACCCGTTCCAAACCCTGCCAAAACGTTGCGGTTTTTGACACACCACCAAACCCTAAACGGGCGTCACACAAATATATCGTTCTAGACAAAGCAAAATAAAAGCAAACAACGTTAACAGACACATTCTTATAATAAAACATTCTAATGTAAATAGTAAATGAACTAAGTAGCAAATTTGCCACTTTTAGGTAAAGATACACCCAAGTGCGGTTACGAGTCACATACGATTTGATAATTTGTAACGGGAAGTAATAAAAAGCAACAACCGTATCTTACGTAAGCAGTGCAATGATCCGTGAATCCTGAATAATTCAGAATACAATTCAATTTACCCTAAAAGATGAACCATGTACATGCCAACACCACTTTTTGAATTATCTCCACACGTAAAGAAAAGAAGAATGTTTCAAAAACACTCGATTTAAAAGGTTTTAGAAACCGCCAAAAATAAATCAGTGCCGTGCTTAACTCTAATGCGAAAGTAACGAAATACTGCTAAATATAAAAAGAAAATTAGTCAGTTACTCAAGGTTTTAAATTAGAGATCATTACTAAACAGCACAGAATATAAAAAAAAACATTATAACTGAATTAACGCAAATGCTCAAAGAAAATGCCTAGTGAAAAATGTCGTCGATGCGTACAACTCTGGCGAATGATATTTACCAATGGTTGATTACGCCAAATTGAAAAATAAAAATGGCGTCTTTACAATTGCTAAATAATATAATTAATTCCGAAAACGAGATCATAAAGAAAAATACCAAGCTAATAAAAAAATTAACATTAACAATTTACGATTTGTATATTAAGAGATTTTATGTAGGTAAATGAAAATAAGAGATTAATGCCATATATAAAAATAAACAAATTCTCTAGGTTTAAAATACAAAATTAAAAATACTGTTAATTACATAAAATTGACAAGAACACACAAAATACGACTTCGCTTACAATTCAACATGAAAGATAAGAAAACAAAATTAAGTTGCTATACGAGCACCATTCAAGAAGACTAATACCGCAATTCACAAAAAATCTAAATTATAACGTAACATAGTTTCAAGAATGAGTTCCAACAAATAAATTATTTCGAATTTTGGTTTAAGATGCTTAAGTCACTTTATGAATTTCGTTTTTGTTGTTGCCTTAGTTACAGCACTCAAACAAAACATTTCACATCAAGTTTAAATATTTGTACCATAAGTAAACCATAACCGTATTAATTAAAAATTTAATCTCAGGTTAAATATGTAAACATTTTTAAAACTGTTATGGCTGCCATAACGCATAAATTTTACAAATAATCATTTTTTGATTAAATAAACGCATTGAATTATTGGCAATTCAATTCAAAGATCAGCGAGGTAGTTCCGGATTATCCAATAGGCCAAGTAAGCATCGGTCTATGGACTGTCTGTTACAGCCGTATTCATAGTCGTTCGCTGGCGAGTCGTTGGCGATTCTTTACTCACAGAAGAAAATTTCAATGCATAATCGTTTGCCAGCAACGACCCGCATGCGCTTTATTACAAACTGTGGCAAAAAGCTGGCGATTCGCAGTCGGGCAGTTGGAAGTAGTATATACCAAAGTAGCACAAAATATTTTGTTAACAGTGCGTAAATAATAACATAATATTAATATTAAATTAATATTTTTCCTCTTTAAATCTTTTCTAAATATTTACAGATAAAATATATATATAATGTATATATTTTCCATGCAACCACATAAAATATTTTTTGAAAACATTACGCTAAGAATAATATAATAATTGTGTAAAATAAATTTGAACCGAGTTTTAAATAATATTAAGTATATATTTAAGTTTTATCAACATTAGATGTTTTTAAAATATATTTGGTTCAGATTCAAAAAATAATTTCGGAATACATTCAACAAAAAGGATTTGTAAAATATTAAATAAAGATATTAAACTTTTCAGAAAGAAATATATGCTCGATATATTTTGTCAACATATAAACATTGATACGCAAAAGTATTATTATTAGTATATTTTAATAATAATTCGATCTGTAATTTCAATATGATTTAAGAAGATAAAATAACCGGTTCTCAATTAACGATAACGGAAAAATCCAAAGAAATAGAAAATTTGCGCATTTACATATACAAATAAAATTTTAACAAGATATGCAAAAGTTTTATGTTTTAGGCAAGTATGTTTAATGTATGTATAAGCATGCTTATTAGGTGCTCTAAACTAACAAAGGTACTAAGGTGATTACTATGGATTCCCAGTGAGCAAATTGTAGCTAAAACCGGCTGTTTTATAACTACTTTAGCTTTTAAAGTTGCTCTTTAAAACACTTTTAAGTGGCTTGTGGAAAAACTAAAGCCTTTATGAAGCGTTTAAATAGCTAAAAAACTCCTTTAATGCATTAAAATCGGGCTTATATAGCTGTTTGTGGTACTAACAAAGCTTTAAAGAAGCTGTAAAGGAACCGTAAACCACCTTTCGGAAACAACTGTGCTGCTTAAATAGCTTTATTTTACTACCTTTGAGTAGCTTAAAAAATAACTAAATAAATAATTACTTATTGTAACTATTTTACTTCTTCTCGTTTGTCTACGTGTTTTACAGGTGTATTTTTGTTATATATATATTTTAAAAACGCAAATTTTACTTTTTTTTCCTGGTCACATTTGAACCCGTGATCTCCTACCTGATGGATTTGTCATCATTAGATATTCCAACTGAGCTATCCTACAACATACATGTTGCGTTCACGGACTGCTTAATATTTGATAATCTGATTGTACAATATGAAAAATATGGGCGTTTTAAATCATAGTTTTAGATTTTAAATTTGAAATCTAGTTATTTATGATTTAACCAGTACTGTTTATTAGAAACTTGCTGTAATTTGGTATAACTGATAAATTTTTGCAAACATTGTTGAGGTTAAGAAATGCATATTAAGTTTTATCAATAATTTTCCATTGTTTTGAAGTATTTATTTGAGTGTGTGTGTATGGATTGTTTGCTTATATTTATAAGGGAATAATACAAAAGAAGGATTAAGTGTGGTTTAATTGGTATGTGCTTCAATAAATGTATGTTGTTTTTTTATCCGTTACATTTAAATTTTAGGTATGGTAGTTAAATAAGGATCAAGTATCATTTTATTCTATTTCCGTTTCGACACATATTTGTGCATAAAAATGAACTCTCACAACAGCACAAAGACTACACTATAATTTAAAGAGAAAGTTTCATAAAACCGAAATATATTATTAAGATAAACCTGCAGTATTAGAAGTTGATACCATCTCAAAATATGCGATTTACAAGGGGTGTGATTTGTAAGCATATTAGAGATGTTTTGCACGAAATAAAAGATACGAAAAAAATTGAAATAGTACGTAGTACAATTAGTTTTCAAACAGTGCACGTACTTATACTAAGTGATTAAATAAATAACCATTGAACGTTTGATTATGTGAAAACTAATCGTACTTATATTTCCTACATAATACTGAAAATCGACAAGACACGAACAACTGAATTAATAAAATATGTGACCTTCCGCTTCTTTTTTTTTGGAAAACTTTCTCAAATATCTTCTTGACCGTGTAACGGTAGACCATCTATTACAAATGAATCTTTT
The DNA here is from genome assembly GCA_035610365.1 of Aquatica leii. Classification (NCBI taxonomy): domain Eukaryota; kingdom Metazoa; phylum Arthropoda; class Insecta; order Coleoptera; family Lampyridae; genus Aquatica; species Aquatica leii. Next base: position 59,141,672 of record CM069432.1, read on the forward strand.
TTATGAAGTCACAGTACAATTTGTCAATAAGGATTCAACATTGGTCATTGATTTTGTGTTGGCAAATAAAAACCCCACTAAAACACGTCTAAGCTCACAAAATCCTACGAAAAAAGTAAAAAAAATAGGTTAAAGCTAATGAAAACAATGTAACAGCTGGTTTTGTTTGTCTCAATTTTTGTAAGCTCTCCATTTTGTAAATATCAATGACAATAAATAATTAATAAAAAAACAACAGCTCCTTTAAAGTAACAGAGTCAACTTCAAGCAACAATAATACTAATAAAGAGGCATTGTTGAATGCTCTTGAGAAACTATCAATGAACTAGCTGTTTAAGGGTGGTAAAAAACTTTATAAGTGGTTCTTAAGTAACCCAGCAATTTTATATTGGTACTTAAGCTCTAAAAAAGTTTCTTAAGTTGCCAATTAGCTACTTAAACCAATATCACTTCCTAACAGCCATTGAGTAGCCTAAAGTTCCACAATAAAGTAGCGTTTTGCTCACTGGGTTTTTTATATAAATGACAATCTAATGAAATTATATAGGAATATATTTATGTTTAAATGCAATATCTGTGTCTAGACAATCTATTTTATATTATTTTCAGTCACTTCCAAAAATGTTCAAAAGAAGTACTTATTATTTAGAAGTTGAAAAGTTTAATAATAATTTATTGTTGAATTAAATTTGTTGAGAATCACTGCTCCGGTTTTTTCGTAGACTTCTTTACAATTCGATTAAAATTAATTAATGATATAGCAACTGATTCTAGTAAAAAAGGGAATGCTTTCTAATTTCCAAATTTTATACAATAAACAATATTTAATAATTAAGCAGTTTCCATAAAGTTTTAATTTTAGTCGTACAATTTATTTCAAGTTTACTTTCACTTTTACAATTGAGTACACCAAAGTAAATCCCTTATTCAATGTTTTACTAAATGCGATATTATAATTCTCTTTCAAGGTATTTAAGAAATTTTTCCCTGTTTCACAAATTGTTAATATTTATAGTTGTTAAAATATTCAAAGTAGTGTGCTCTATTATATCCATAGTATTCTTTTATCAAATAATTAAAAGTTTAAATTATTAAGTGGAAATTCCACAAATACTAATTGTTATATTATTAACTTAATTAACTTGTTCAGCTTTGGTTTATAATAATAACCATTTTTTGTATTGCATAGTTCTACTGAATCTTTTTGTATTCATTTGGAGTTATCTTTACAACAATTTTTAAATTATTCTTTAGTTATAAATTACTTTTATTTATAATATCAATAACAGTAGTCAAAACGATTTAATTTTAAATAAGATTGCGATTACCGATCACCTTGAAAAAACCAGCCGCCCAAAATCTACAAGTAATACATATAAGTCGCATTTCTTGAAAAAGTGCATTAAAAACCTACTGTTTACTACACTAAAACTAGTTCTTTTGTTTTTGTCATACATAAATCAATATTTTGTGCTTAAATGTTTTAAAGTAATTGTGTTGTTGCGTTGGTGAAACAATCAAATTTTACTTGATTTTTATTACATTATTTCAAGTTCTTTCGACAGCAAAAGCTCGACTTTCAAAAATTACTCGATTACAAACAATTAACAACAGAAGCAATAACGTATGTATGACAAATACCTATTAAACTGTGTGATATTTTCATTTTAAAGTTGATCTGTTTATATAAGTTGTGTTCAAATAGAGAAAAACCAACCAGTAAAGATCTTATTCTTATTATTTAAGTCAAAAATCTTAATACGAAAATGTTGCAAAAGTTTCGTAGGAAATCTGCCAAATTTGAATAATCACCTATTTAATGTATTATCATTTAATATTTTTGGTAGAGAAAAATATAATTGTGAAAATTGGTTTCTCGTGTTTTCAACTTTCTTTATCAATAACCTATTTTTATACAAAACATATGCTGACGACACTAGTTGCATTTTAATTAATTTTACAATGATTTTTATTGTAACCTTGCGTAATGATATTACCAGTATATCTGCCACGTGTGTTTTTTGTCAAATGATTTTAACGAACACAGGAAGCTTACTGTGGCATTCTTGTATTAAGATTTTTGACAAAGATAAATATTTTAAAACAAACACAGATTATTCAAAGTTTTAAATTATTCAAATTGCATCAATGTCGCCAATTTTAAAAATCAAATAACTATCCAAAATGTAACTTTATAGATCACATGGTTTTATGAGAGTTTAGGCAAAATACTTTCGGTTATTCTTAAACTTCCTAGGCGTTTTTAAATAACTGCAAAACATTATTTCAAAATTTTTGTTTACATTCATAAACTAAAGAAATTATAATAATCTAATCTAGTATATTTATGTAGTAAATGCAGATATAATTTACTAATAATAATGTACTAATTAAATTTATTTTGTTATAGGAATCTGAAGATACTGGCACCAAATGAATGTTATCGTGCAATATTAATTATATATTAATATATGATATATGTATATAAAATGTATTTATACAATATTCTTTTTAAATATAATTTTGATATTTTTTAAAATCATTTGTTTATGTTGTTAAAAATATAAATCCTAGCTTTTAAAATAATATTAAAGAAATTTCCTTCAAAAACGTTTTTCACAATTCTTGCATGTAGATATTTTTGTAATGTAACTTGAATATTTTACAAAATGATTTATATATGTATTGTAAACATATTGCCGAAATAAATTGTTTAAATATTATAATTTCAATTTTTCAAACATATAAGATATATTTTTTAAAAATATTTAAAAATCGTATTCTAAAAATATTAACAAAACATTTATAAACACATTATTTTTACATATATTGAAATGATTTGCAAATATATAAAAGTGTAACATTAAATTATTTGCTTAATATTTTAAAATAATATTTATTTAAGGTTTGTGGCTACTTGGGTAGCATCTTCGGCAGTTCGCTGACGTTATACAAAATAGATTAAAATTCCAAATTTTTATATGTAAAAGGAAAATGGAATTTAATTGATATATGATATATCATGCAAATATAGACGCTTTAGATTTGATAATTTACATACCCCGCAGGTAAACAAATCAATACGGGTATTATCTAGTAAATTACTGCATGTATCATGTTTAAGTAAAACAACGAAGTCTGATTTTTGTTTTTATAATTATTTAAATATTGAATACTCTTTGCTATTAGTTTAGAGGTTTCAAAATAAAATTTAATACCTATAACCTGTATAAAAATTATTTAAAAAAATGTAGTCAAAGTTTTTGCAAAATACGTTTAATACAATTAATAAAATGACAATTATAAAACTAAGGTAACTAGAAAAAACAAACGTTGGGAAAACTTGATGAATGTTGTAAGTTCTTATAGCTACAGGAAATGCTCGAAGGTCTAAAGAAGAACCACTATTAAAAACTCTAGACGTAGCTTATAGTGTGTTTGCTGGATAAAGTAAAGATCAGGAATATAAATATAAAAACAAGATACGAGTTTTTCACTATTTTATTACACGCAGTCGACTATCTGATTTTTAATGTTTGTATTACCTGGGCCGAAATTAATAGAATTAAACAGGCGCGTTTCCTGTAACGTGTAAATAAATAAAATGCTCATGGTCAGTAAAACGAATCCTTCGCCGGTGAGGCAAATGACTATGCAACGCAAATTGTGTCTTAGCCTGTCGCTGGCAAAACCTCTACTGAAAACTACAACAAATCGCTGGCGGGTCTCCAGCAAACCGCCAACGATCGACGGTAAATACGGCAACAAGGAGTCAAGATAATATTGTTTATCAATGTTTGTTTTGTTTAATAAAATTAGTTTATTAAGATTTTGTTGTTCAAAACTTATTAGGATATAATTTGCAAAGTGCAAAGCGGACCCTAAGATTCCGACGGCTTAAAGGCGTCTACATAGGTTAATCTTGCACTGTAGCGAGGTAAAAACAGAAAACAAAACGACGAAAATTTATTAATTTGTGTTTATTGCAAATTTACCTCCATAGATATAAGCTTTTTTTTGTAGTTACAAGAATATTTTTACGCAATTCTAACTAGGTACATTCGCATGATATAGAATTCTACCATAATTATTAATTTTCTACGCTTTGTACAACTAAGACATTTGTAAAAATACGTAATTCTCAAACATTCTTAAAAAAAGAAAGTCATTAAAAATGCATTTAATGTAATTATAAGAGGTGTTTTGTTAACAAAAAATTATTTTTTTTATTCCAATGCAACATTTATACTACGCGTCCAAGATAAGAATGCACAGCATGGGGATCTTGAAAACGGTAGAAGATACAGGGTGGCTTAAATTAGAAAAAAGTTGCGTTATTTAGAGTGTGTTCACGTGCTGACCGCAAAAGTTCATTATTGTTTATTGTTTTCAAAATTCTCAAAAAAGTGATTTTTTGGATTTTCGTTTCTTTTCATTTTTTTATTTATTTTAAATGATATTAAAAAACTACCGGCACTTTCTCATTGCCACTTTTTAAGCTCTACAAAATGGAGTGTTCAAATTTTTAATCCAACGTTTCGTATCTGAGAAACCATCATCAACTTTATTTTTTTATATGGCCACAAACAAAGAGACACCGTGTATTCGGTAGCATTATTCATTACAAATTCAACGATGTATCACACATTATGGTTTTGAAGCCAAAAAAAGGGGAAAAACGTGAGTTATAAGGTTTTTTATTTTTTAAATTAGTAGGCACTGGTACAATAACAGAAACAGAATGTCAAAAAATTATAATAATTGCTCAAATAGGTTGCCATTATTTTCTAGACACAAGTATATTCTGTCTACAGAAGAATTCAAAACATGGTCTAACATTTCTGGTGTGATTGTATTAACTGCTGCTAAAACCAATGCCAATAACTGTTCTTCATTTTCAAATGTGGCGTCATACACTTGGTTTTTTAAATAACCCCACAGAAAAAAATCCAATGGGGTTAAGTCAGGTGATCGGACTGGCCAGGCTACTTCACTGTGAGTTCCAATGCATTTTCCAGGAAACCTCTAGGACAAATATTCCCGCACATTTCTTGAATTATGCGCTGGGGCACCATCTTGCTGAAACCAGCAGTTGTTAACTATAAGTAATGGTAATTCATCCAAGGCATTCTCCAAATCAGTCTGCAGAAGGTCGAGATATCGTTCGGAATTTAAATTGTTTGTTGTTGTTGTTGTTTGTTGTTTAAATTGTGATAAATAAAAGGTCCTATTATTCTGCCATCCAAAATGCCTACCCACAGATTAAATCCAAATCGATGTTGATGCCTTGCTTCTTTTATTAAATGAAGATAGTCTGTTGCCCAATAATGTTTGTTACGACGGTTAAAAAGGCCGTTGTTGGTTATCATGCTTTCATCAGACCAAATTACTTTAAAAAGAAAATTTTGATCTTCTTCACATTTTCTGGTATACCATTCACAAAAACTTGCTCGCCTTCTCTCGTCACCAGGTCTAAGACCCTGGCAAATTCTAAATTTATAGGGATGAAATTTATTCTTTTGTAAAATGAACTGGGCTGTAGATCTAGCTACTCCAGTTCGACGTTCAATTAGTCTTGTCGATTCAGGATTTTCAACAACGGTTTGTAAAACAGTAGTCGCCTTTTCTTCGTTGGATTGTTTTTTAAGAGACACAACAGGTTTTTTAAATGAACCAAATTCTTTTAAATTAGATATCAAGCGTCTAAAAATGGATTTTTGAGGTTGTCTTCGTTCAGGATAATTATCAGAGTACATCTGTTCAGCAGCTACACAATTTTTGCGGCACAAGATGTAACACGTCAACATATCAATTTTTTTTTCGTTTGTGAAACTTTCTCTTTCCATGGTAACACTTGTAAATAAATTAAAAGCACGAAGCAACAAACTAACGAATAAGTAACTTTAATAAGAACAAAAGTGAAAACACTGCAAATTCCCTTAAAAACAACTTACACAACACCAAATTGCGTTTTCAATAATGTGACAGATAAAACATAAATATTGCGATTATTCCAATGCCTACTAATTTAAAAAATAAAAAACCTTATAACTCACGTTTTTCCCCTTTTTTGGCTTCAAAACCATAATGTGTGATACATCGTTGAATTTGTAATGAATAATGCTACCAAATACATGGTGTCTCTTTGTTTGTGGCCATATAAAAAAAGAAAGTTGATGATGGTTTCTCGGATACGAAACGTCGGATTAAAAATTTGAACACGCCATTTTGTAGAGCTTAAAAAGTGGCAATGAAAAAGTGCCGGTAGTTTTTTAATATCATTTAAAATAAATAAAAAAATGAAAAGAAACGAAAATCCAAAAAATCACATTTTTTTGAGGATTTTGAAAACGATAAACAATAATGAACTTTTGCGGTCAGGATGTGAACATACTTTAAATAGCGCAACCTTTTTTTAATTTAAGCCACCCTGTATCTTCTACCGTTTTCAAGATCCACATGCTGTGCATTCTTATCTTGGACAGGGTGTATACTGACTTTTGATTTAAATATAAAAAAGGAAAAGTAATAACTAACAATATATCATAAACAAATATTTTTTGGACGTTTAGAATTATAATTAAATCAGAGATTCGTTTTTTAAAAACATTTAAAAAGTATTTTTACCTTTGTTCTAAAGATTTAACAACTGAAAAATATTTTTACGGATTTTGTAATGGTAACTCTATAAATCAAATAGTTTACACAATGAGAACAAAATTTAAAAATTTTTGAAATTAGAAAATTTTTGATCATACATCAGAAGCTTTGCTACTTTTCTTGCGAAGTATTAGAATTATTAGTATTAGTAGTATTAGAATACTGGACGCCGAACCGTGCAAGATCGATCTAAGAGGTTCCTTGCGAGTTTGAGCAATGCGACAAAGTGTTCAAATACAAAGCGTTGTTCGGCTTGCAAAGATTGCAGTTAAAAGTAATTTTAAAAATAAATGTAATTTTGATGTTATTATTAACTTTAAACGGTCTATGTAGGGTACAGTTGCACCCCAGAGCAATATGTTCGTAAATATTATATGTTTATTTGTTGCAATTTGTATTTTAGTATACGTCAAACACTTACTTTTGTGTCTAATATCACTGTTTACAAACCTTGACAATGTGGAAATTTGAGAAAAAACTATTATTTTCAAACAAGGGTATGTCTGCATTCAACTTAGTTTTTTAAAGTTGTGATTTGTGGTTGCATTGCGCATGCTTGAATTATATAAAAAAAAACAGCTCAATGCGCCTTGTTTTCTTGTTGAGATCAGTGATTACTTGTTAAATTTGCTATTCTAATAACCTTACCGACGCGGAGATAGAATGCCTCTTTTTTAATGTTGATGCCGAGGTTTTCTAGGAAGTATAGAAAATGACGGAGAAGAATAGCTGTACCGCGTGTCAGAAGATGAAGAACACGACGATCTAATCAGTTGTAGATCGTTAATTTTGCAGTTGAAAAGGTTATTAATATGAATGAAAACGACGTGCCACCACCAAAGTATTTTACCAAGAATGCAAATATTCAATGGTCAATGTTTTTTTTTCTACAAAAAAGCTAAGTCGAGCCAATATAACAAAAAAAAATTTCTGGTTTGGCGCGATATTCTTCAAATATTATAGTCGTTTCTAATGCATTTTTAATTTTTACTCCAAACGTAATTTATACTACAGTTACGAAAACTAATTATAAGACCAATAACTTTTATACCAAGTTGAATGCAGTTCACACTAGCAAACAAAGACAATTTTTACCAACAATTTCTCAAGAAGTAAAAGCGTATTTAGAGCTGTAATTATCACTAATAAGTCAATTGGAATGCTTTAGACAACAGTGTGTGTGTGTGCGTAACGATGTACGATACGATAACTTTCGAACCAAAAGCCCTAGTAAGTTGAAATTTGGTATGGGGCTATCTTTTCATATTCTCTCGGTTCTATTAAAAGAAGGGTCTGATAAAAAAACCGGAAGTAGGTGTATCCGTCACTTTTAACAAATTTTCTTATATAATTTTGTACATATGTAAATTTTCGAAAAGAAAGCAATAATCCGGAAAATAATTAAGAGCAGAGAGTCGTTTTAGATCTAACTAAGTACTTAGGGTCTAGATATAGTCTCACGGTTGACAATTTCTACACAAGCTTATCGTTAGCTGACGTCCCGTAGAAAAGAAATATTACTTTATTCGATACGTTACGAAAAAATAAACCATATATCCCACAATGCCTATTACCAACTTTCACCAAGCGTATGTATTCGAGTATGTTCGCATTTAGACCTCAACACACTCTTGTCTCGTAAGAGCCAAATAGGAACAATGCAGTAATATTGTTATCAACAGAACATTTGGACAGTAAAGTAGCTGGTAGTAATTTACCTAACAAACCAGACATCATTTTACATTATAATGCAACTAAATGGGCTGTAGATTCTGATGATACATTGGCTAAACACTATACTAAGCAACAAAAAACAAATACATGGCCAATGGCAATATTTTGTCACCTAATAGACATCGCAGCTATAAATGCATTTAAAGTATAGATGCTCAAAAATCCAGATTGGGAACAGATTAAATCAATTAACCGCAAAAAAATTTTACCAAAACTTGGTAAAGAGCTCATAAAAGAAAACATGGTGTTAAGATATAAAACAAACAAAAATATGAAGAGCGACATAAAAGACTGAAAGTACTTCCAGAGTTAGATCGGCAAAATAATAGGACAGAAATTCCATAATCCAAACTAGGGCGCTGCTATATGTGTCAAAGAACGGCAGACAGGAAATTGCAAAGATTTTGTAACAGATGTGGTAAATTTGTGTGCGGAGAGCACTCCAGTACTCTAACCGTTATCTGCAAGAAGTGCAAGAAACACTGATTTTCATTATCATTATAAATATTATTGTACAATCAACTGAAGTACTTCAAACATATGTTTTTCTGTTTTTTTCACTTATTTATTGTACATAGTTTGCTTTTGGCAGATATAGATCTTTATTACTTTGTATTTATTATTGCATAATGTTGTACCTATATCCATGTAACAAACATAATACATAAATTGCTTCTTCAACAATGGAAGTTCATAAAATTTTGCGTAAAACGTGTTTTAAATATGGAGTGCATTTGAACTCCACACAGACGGGAACCTTCAGAAATAAACAGTCTGTTGAAGATTAAACAATCTATTAATCATAAAAAAAAGATAAACCGAAAAACACTGGTCACACAAAATTAATTTGATTAGATCAAAGTATGGATAATTTCATCATTTATTTACGCAATTACAGGCAAACTCAGAAAGACTATGGTTATTTTCCACTGATCTCTATAATAATATGGATAGCTCATACTTATAAAAAAAATATTTAAATGGGGTTACACTACGTCAAAGACAGCGCTTCGCAATATTGAGTTGAGGGCTAAATTGAAGAAATTTACTTTGTAGTTACTATACAACAGTACCGCTATTTTTTAAAACGAAAAATAATATGATAATTGTTTTCGTTTTGTCGAAGAAAAATAATTTTATGGTTTTATAAAACTGCACAAAAATTTACGGAATTGCATAAAACGGTATAAAATTTTGTGAAATTTAATGACTTTAATCAAACTTGGTCGATTTTGTCAGACATGCTTATCCCACTAGTGTCTAGTGGGTACTTAAAAAACAGCAAAATCCGTATGCTTAAGATGTTAAGTATATGTAACGATCGCGTAACTGAGAATTGATAAATACATACTGATAGATATATTTAGAAAAGAACGCACCAAATTTTAGTTTAATTAAAATGTTCATGTTTATGACAAAATTCACTGACAATCAATCAAATGTCACAAAAAAATGGTTATTCACATCACGTGTTTTTTCGAATGTCGTAGGAAGCGCTACATTTTAGTTCCTGTTTCAGAAACGAGTTGAAGCTGAAGATTTTTCTAAAGGCGTCAATAGCATACTACGGTATCAACTATCCATTTTATTATAGAGATCAGTGTTATTTTCGTATGAACAAAAATGCTTTTAAATATATTCTGTTTTTGATCCCATATCGCGCTACATACATATATTTTGTAGTTAATTTTTTTTATATCTATAGCGTCTTCCATTCGGTTTAAAACAGCTTCAAAACACAAACCAATCGGTCTTCTACTGCTCAACTCCGCTCGAACTCGCTACGATTCGCCTGGCTACGTGTGCTACCTAAAAAACGTAACTAAAAATGAAAAATTCCGTTTTTATTCGGAGCTGACAACAGATAATTACGATTTTGAAAAAACTGTGATATAGCTTTTTAATGACCAACTATTTTCAGAAGCAGGTTTTTTCATCAGAGTTAATGCTGGATATCATGTCAACAATGTTTCAAACAGACTCTTGTACAAGAGGTGACAGTAATGATGATGCGACGACTCTTACTTTCCTCTCAAACCTAATTTGTTTTTTTCATATTCAATCATTTCCACTAATTGTTAATAGTAAAAAATAATTAAAAAAAAACATTTACATATAATTACGTAACTTGAAGAAATTTGTTTAATGAAGACAAGTTTATCTTATAAATGTGATGTAAAGTTTTTACTGTCCTCGGTGGCTTATTTAAATCTATTTTTTTATTAAGTACCTTGTTTTGTCGTAGCATCTTTTGCATAGAAATGTAAATTAAACCTCATTAAAGATACCATTATCAATCAACGTCAAAAAAGTCTTACTGTTATTCAAATTTTTTTAGTTAGTCTTTATATAGAAAAGCTTGATATTTAGGTTCCGTACATCCTACAAAAAAATAGCTTAAAATTCTAAGTAGAAATTATTCAATGTAAGAAACCTGTTATTTCTGGTATAACGGAAAATTGTAATAAGTCATTATTTTGGTTAAATAGGGCATATTCAACAACTTTATACTATATTATTATATAATAATAAAAACTGATAATAAAAAAATTCCATTAGCATTTAAAGTAAATTACACTTTTTAAATGTTCAAATTTATATAAAAATAATTAAAAAATAAAGTATTAACAAAAAAACTTGAAAATGTAATATAAAATTTAGAAAAACGATAACTGAACATTAGTACATAGGGTATATTACTAGGTGTATTATTTAAAGCAGAGTGGGGTATTATTTGAGTACATACTGTTACGTATTTATTTATTATAAACTAATTTATTTATAACGACTAAAACTACGTTTACTTATTATAGAAATATGTACACTTTTAAATTAACCGAACTAATAAAATCTAATAATAAAAACACTTACACTACAATTTATGTATACCGTTGTATAACACTTAAGATAAGATAACGTCCTCGGATATCACTCTTGTTTACACTAATTATCACATACACGATTATTCTCGATTTATTTATGTAGACAAACACGTGTTAACGATTTATTTTCACTTGATAATCTTCTTAACACATTCGCATTCCAGCAATAACTGACCTACGATTTCCATTCTTCTCGATCGTTCCTCACTTTTCGCTATATTTTCTAGAAACTAGATAACAGTTCTAGAAGGCTCTTGCATTTGCAAGTAATTTCTCGGACGTTTCACTGGCCCCTTCTTAGGACTGTTCTGTCCCAGAACAGGAGACTGGATGCGACACCGGTAAAAGGGATCGTGGCGATAGCGGCAGCTTCCTCCATTTCGGCAACTTCCTTGACCATAAAAGTAACAGTCAATGGACTTTTCCTGACTCAATACTGTCCTCGGTTGGTAACTACAGACCAACACTTGAACGCCTGTTCCTCGGAAGACGACCTCCAACATGTTGCGAACTGTTCTCCAATTCAATTGGTCTAAGCCACAACCAAGCTTGGGTACTGCCAATTTCTTAACATGATGGAACTCCATTTGTCTCTTGAGACTCCATAATGTTCGCCACAGATCTTTGTATAACGGCTTGACACGTGAGTATTTCTTGGTGACCAGATAGAAAACGAAGCGTCCGTCACCACGTAGTCCTAAAACCTTTCCGACTGCCGGTTGCTGTCTTCGTAATTCATCTAGCTGTCCAAACTTCTTTTTAAACACGACTGCAACCCCTTTGACATGTCAAGCTCGCTCGCTCACGCAATGTGCGATGGCGTAATCTTTTTGTGTCTGGAACAGGTCTTGTTGTTTCTCGGTGGTAACTCCGAACCTAGCTTTTCCAGAACCTCCGTATAAGTTCATAAACTTTTCGAACTCTATTTCTTCGATTGGATTCCTGGTTCTGCTACTTATTACTCTGGTTCGGACCTGAACTTGCGGATTGTGGTTATCGCCAGCAAACGGGCTAGAACGATCGACGTGGACCACTTTTTGGCTTGCCTCTGGGCGGTTTTCGGATGCGGTATATAACGTCGTTAATACGCTGCACGACTTCATAAGGGCCCTCCCATTGCCTTTGCAGCTTCGGCGACAACCACGTCTCCTTTGAGGGTTATACAACCAAACCATATCGCCAGGTTGAAACCCACCATTTTGCGCCTTGACGTCATATCTTGTTTTCATCCTGTCGCTGGCAATTTGTGTGTTTTACGAACCTCTTCATGTACTTCGTCTAGCCTCTTTGCCAGCTTGCTGACGTAATCTTCTCCAGCGACTTCTTCTTCCGGTCTTCGTCCAAATTGAAGATCGCATGGTAATCTTATCTCACGACCGAGCATGACACAGGATGGTGTTTGGCCTGTGTTTTCGTGAACGGATGATCGGTACGCCATTAAGAAGAGGTGCAAGTACTGATCCCAGTCTCTTTGATGTTCGGACACTACCTTGGCTAAGTACTTGCCCATTGTTCGATTCATCCGTTCAACCATGCCATCAGACTGAGGATGGAGAGGCGTTGTCCTAGTCTTTAATTCCTAACAGTCGGCAAACTTCTTGAAACAGCCCAGACTCAAAATTGCGGCCTTGATCGGAGTGTAATTCCAACGGAACTCCAAACCGGCAGAAAAACTCCTTTACTAATACGTCTGCGACTGTAGCTGCTTCCTGATTGGGTATGGCGTAAGCCTCCGTCCATTTCGTGAAATAATCCATCGCCACCAAGATGTATTTATTTCCCGAATCGGATTCTGGAACGGCCCTGCGATGTCAATCGCTACTCTTTCCAAAGGGCTTCCTACGTTGTATTGTTTCATGGGTGCTTTGCGCTTTCTCGCTGGACCATTTCCTGAAGCGCAGACTATGCATTTACGGCACCATTTCATGACGTCCTCTTTGCAGTTCATCCAGTAGAATCGTTCTCGCACTTTACCCAACGTCTTCTTAATGCCAAAGTGTCCTCCTGATGTCCCATCGTGAGATGCTTCAACACTTCGGTCACCCTGCTTTCGGCACTACCAGCTGTAGTTTGTTTCCCGTGCCCTCGGCACTTTCTAGGGATCGCTTAAGAAGACCGTCTTCTACTATCAAGGAGTCCCACTGCGCCCAGTACGCTTTGATATTTTTGCCCAAAGCACTCACTTCTTCCCAGGTTGGTCGTCGGCCGCTTTCTTTCCACTCGAGGAGTAGTCTTATTTCAGGATCGTCTTCTTGTTCGCGACGTAACTGCTCAGGTTCCCACTCATCATCAACCATAGCAGTTCTCCGGAGGCATTCGACTTTTTCTTCCAGTCGCGAACAATGGCTGCAGTCCGCCGGACACGGTCTTCTGGATAAGGCATCAGCGTTCCGATGACTGCTTCCGGCACGGTGTTCTGTGTCGTAGTCATACTCTTGCAGTCTCTCGATCCATCTTGCTACTTGTCCTTCTGGGTTACGGAACTGCAGTAGCCATTTTAAAGCGGCGTGGTCTGTTCTCAGTAAAAATCTTCGTCCATACAAATACTTGTAGAAATGTTCGATGGACTTAACGACTGCTAACAGCTCCCTCCTAGTCACGCAATAATTCCTTTCTGGCCTAGACAAAACCTTGCTAAAGTACGCGATCACCTTTTCTTGTCCATCTTGAACCTGCGAAAGGACCGCGCCTATGGCCATATTGCTTGCGTCGGTATCCAAAACAAACTTTCCATCTTCTCGTGGATAACCCAAAATCGGCGAAGTGACTAGGGCCTGTTTTAGTTGATTAAAAGAATTTTCGCAGTCTTCATCCCATCTAAATTCTGCTTTTTCTTCTCGGTTAGTTTTGTCAATGGTTTGGCAATATTGGCAAATCCGGAACAAATCGTCTATAATAAGTGCACAACCCAAGGAAACTTCGGATCTGATGTTTGTCGATTGGTCTTGGCCATGCTTGCACTGCTCGGATTTTGTCTGGGTCAGCCCTCATTCCATCTCTAGATACGACGTGGTCAAGGTATTGCACTTCCTTCTTAAATACGTGGCACTTCTTTGGGCTCAGTTTGAGGTTAGCCCCACGTAATCGCTGGAACACTTCCTCCAAGTTGTTCAAGTGTTCTTCAAACGACCTTCCAACCACGATCACGTCGTCCAGGTAAACCGAGCACGTCTTCCAAGACAATCCGCGCAATATGGTCTCCATTAAACGCTCGAACGTTGCAGGAGCGTTACACAGGCCGAAGGGCATTACAGTGAACTGCCACAAACCAGTTCCGATCGTAAAAGCTGTTTTTTCACGATCCTTGGGTTCTAATTCTACCTGCCAGTATCCACTCTTTAAATCTAACGTAGAAAACCACTGGGATCCTGACAGGGTGTCCAGCGTATCGTCAATTCTGGGTAAAGGGTAGCTGTCCTTTTTGGTCACGTCGTTTAGCTGTCTATAGTCTACGCAAAACCTCGTTGATCCATCCTTCTTTTTCACGAGTACCACCGGGGATGCCCATGGGCTACTTGAAGGTTCAATCACGCCTTCTCTCTCCATATCCGTAATTATTTGTTCGGCTTCTTCTCTTTTCGCCAAAGGAAGTCTGCGTGGATGTTGTCGTATCGGTCGAGCGTCTCCGGTATTAATTTTGTGTTTCACCACGTTAGTTCTTCCTTTGGAACCACTCTCCAGCGCGAACACATCTTGGTACTCTTGGATCAACACTTTAACTTTAGCCAGCTGGTCTTGGCTGAGGTTTTCGCATTTGGTGGTAAGAATGTCCAATAGATGTTGTGGACACTTCTTCGGCGGCGTATCTTCGTTCGTCTTCACGCATCTCACAATTTGTGATACTGGCGTGCATTGGCCTACCACGGTCTTCTTTTCAACGTCATAGGATCTGAGTTGATGTTTAAGATCCTTACTGGCATCGTCTTCTTTTACTCGTACTAAGGTTCTGGCAACGAGTAGTCCTTTTCAACTAAGCCGCCTTCCATTGGTTCAATCGCGCGTATGTAGCCTTCCCGGAGACTTCCATCTAAGCGTGCCATCACCACACTTTCAGTCCTTGCAGGCAGAGTCACGTCTTCACTCAATAAGACTCGCACGGCTGCCTTCTCTGACGAATGAAAAGGAATTTCTTCATTGTCGATCTTCAGGACATCGTTCTTCATATCCAAATGGAACCCATACTTCTTTATCACGTCCATTCCCAGGATAACTTCTTCCGTGATGTCGGCTACCAGTACTTGATGGTCGAGTACTCCATTTCCCAAACCAATGGTTACTTTGACTTGTCCGTGAGTAGGTATTTCGTCGCCCGTCGCTGTTCGAAGTCGTACTGTTACTGGTGATGTCTTCTCGTTTTCCAATAAGATGTCAGGACGAATGATGGTCTTCGTCGCTCCCGTGTCAACTAGTAACTGGACGCTTCTCCCATTGATCTTGCCATCGAGATAAATGCTATGCAATTGCTCTCTAGGCGATGCCATTTGGATTGTAACCTCCGGAGTTTGACTAGATGAGATTACTTTTTGTTTCTTTCGCCTGCGCCTCGTTCCAAATTTTCGAGGGCTCTTCTAGTCCTCTTCTTAGGTTTGGTACATGATGCCGTCGTACATGGCCTATTTCATCGCAGTTCAAAGCTGTCACCTCTTCCCGAAGTATTCGTCGCGCTATCTCCTCGATGCTTTCCAGTGTCTGCGCGGGTACTTCTGTAGCACAGCAGAGTCTATGACCATCTCGTTGCGATGCTAGTTTTGCTGCTTCAAACTCCAAAGCATGCACCAAAGCGTCATCCAATGTCTTCGGTCGAGCTAACCGGAGAGTCTGCTGTGTTTCGCTGTCTCGGAGGCCATCTACGAAAGTTTGAATAGCCAACTGCTCCAAGAAGGTATCTGGTGCTGTAGGATACGCAAGCCGTGTTAATCTAGCGATGTCAGCCTCAAACTCTTGAAGACTTTCAGCAGCTTTCTGAACCCGACTTTTAATTTGAGCTTGATAGACTTGTTGAAGATGTAAGCATCTCCATATCTCATTTCTAATCGTGATATTAAGAGTTCGTAATTTTCTTGCAGATGGTCCGGAACAGTTTGTAAAATTCCAAGCGCTTCTCCACGTAAGGACACTATTAAAGACGTTGCTTTCTGCTTGTTGCTCCAACCATTAGCAGTAGCTGCGGCTTCAAACTGCTTGTAGTAGGTTGACCATGGAACTTTACCATCAAAATTCGGAGGTACAACTTTGAATTTATGAGTGTTTTCTTCTCGATGGTCCATTATTAAATCTTCACTCGTGACACTTCCTTCGCCATGGTAATTCATTTGCGCCATTCTTTCTTCAAGCAGTTCTATTCTTTCTCTCAATTTTTTTTCTAGCTTGTCTTCTATGGTTTTTGATTTTTCATTTAATTGCTGTTCTAATTTGTCTTGTACTTCTTCTATTTTGTCATTCACAGATTCGCAAATTTCTTCTTTTAAGTCTAACATATCTGCTTGGGTTTCTTCTTGCACAATTTTGATTTGATTTTCTATGCTCGTTTGTATTTCTTCTTTTAATCGTCTAGAATTTTCCATCAACTTTTCTTCAATTTTCTGAGAATTTTCTTCCATTTTCTGCGAATTTTCGTAAAACTTTTCTTCCATTTTCTGCGAATTTTCGTAAAGCTTTTTCTTCCAGTTTTCTATTCATCGATTCCTGACCATTTTTGATTGATTCAAGAAATTCAAATAGCTTTGCATCCATTTTAACTGCTTGCAAACGCGTCACCGGCATAAATTTAAATATAACACGAATATAGTTTAAATACACTACTTTTTAAAATGCAGTTTTGTATAACACAAAATTTAATAACTATCCGCTTATTAATATTAAACCACTAGTGTCCGGAAACGAATTTAATCGCGATCACGCACTTGTTAAAAGAAAAGTTTAATAAAACACAATTTTATACTTTAAAATAAACACGCGTATCGCGCAAACTTAAAAAGTTATTTATGCAATGTTTTTATTACGGGTGCGATATCAAATAACTTAATGGTATTCACACTAAAAATCGCGAACGGTTTGATACCTCAACACCTGACGCCACTGTTACGTATTTATTTATTATAAACTAATTTATTTATAACGACTAAAACTACGTTTACTTATTATAGAAATATGTACACTTTTAAATTAACCGAACTAATAAAATCTAATAATAAAAACACTTACACTACAATTTATGTATACCGTTGTATAACACTTAAGATAAGATAACGTCCTCGGATATCACTCTTGTTTACACTAATTATCACATACACGATTATTCTCGATTTATTTATGTAGACAAACACGTGTTAACGATTTATTTTCACTTGATAATCTTCTTAACACATTCGCATTCCAGCAATAACTGACCTACGATTTCCATCTTCGGCTTTTATAGACATCAGCGAATTCTTCTCGATCGTTCCTCACTTTTCGCTATATTTTCTAGAAACTAGATAACAGTTCTAGAAGGCTCTTGCATTTGCAAGTAATTTCTCGGACGTTTCAATACTAATGATCAACAAAATTTTTAAGTTATATTTAACAGATTAACTAACTTTTGTAAACAATGGTTTTTATGGAAATTACATTTAACTATTTTAATTATTCTTGTTTTATTAGAAAGGGTGTACCTTATAAGTAATTCCACATAAATTTAGTTAAGTTGTAATGACTATAACCCTTGTTTATATACATTATAGTTAGACAATTGGAAACATTAATTTGGATGCAGAACGCTAGCAGTTTTGGATGCAAACACAAAATTGACATATTTGGCGCTGTTTTTATTAATATTACAGATTTCTAAGTTACAGATCAGTATGTTCTCTTGCAGTAATCTATAAAGATACATAAAACTTGCACCATAAAACATATTAAAATATTTTTAGGGTAAATGGTGTAGTATTTATTTAGAATAATATAAATGCGAGCTTTCGAACTTGGTCTAAGTTCTTCGTCAGGCAAAATTAAAGAAGAACTTAGACCAAGTTCGAAAACTCGCATTTATATTATTATAAATAAATAATACACCATTTACCCTAAAAATATTTTAATATAAAGATACAATCTTAGAGATTTGGAAATGACATACGTTCTTTTTATTACATGTAAAATAACCTTGAAAGAAAATTATATCTATGCGCGATAATACTTATGTTATAAATATCGGTCTACGTGAACAACTGGTATTCTGAGAAACATAATCATTCCTCTAATAAAAGACAATTTTATAATTGAACGTAAAGTTTCTAATTTGTATATATTTTTATAGTATTCGAGCGATCAAAACAATAAAATAAACTACCACATTTAGAAAATTCTTATTCAAATTTGATATAAATTAAAGTTAACTAGTTAATGAATACACATGCAGATAAAAAACTATAAAAGATATATTAATAACGAAATGACTAAACAGGTTTATGAATTTGAGTGGGCAGGCATGTTTAGCTAAGGATGGTCCTTTTATATCAATAAACAGAAATATTCTACATGTTTCTGTTTTTGACATAATAAAAATACATCTGGGGTCTAGTAGGCAATGCCGGTATCATTTCTGGCCGAATGCCTGCGTTTTTAACTATGCAGTGCATGCCGCTTAATAGAATCACGTTGGAATTTGAGGTTTTTGATTACAATAAACGAATGATAACAGTATCCGAAAATAAGAAAAAAATGTTTATTTGTTAGAAAGCAGTAAATACGTATGTGATTAACAGGTTGTTAATTTAGAAGTTAAAATCAAAGCGTCAATACAAGTAAAAAAAAATTATAAAACGTTTAAGAAAAGCAGCATCTTAAGCCAACAAAGAAATCAAAAACAACGTTATGATGATGCTTCATTCACTGTTCTAAGAACTACACAATTCTTCTCTTCACTAAAAATAAATACAAGATAACGTTATCACATAAGACTTAGTTAATTTAATTTGTTATTCTAAGAAGGCACGTGCTTTCCAAGTTAATTTTCGAAGATAACATATTTACAGATGAAATAATGTATTGTTTCGTAAATCAGTCAAATTATTT
The DNA here is from genome assembly GCA_035610365.1 of Aquatica leii. NCBI lineage: Eukaryota > Metazoa > Arthropoda > Insecta > Coleoptera > Lampyridae > Aquatica > Aquatica leii. Next base: position 59,161,000 of record CM069432.1, read on the forward strand.
AAATAAATAAGTTACACTGCAAAAATAAGATAAACATGCAAAACAACTATTTTTTTAGAGCATAAAATGTTTCACTCTAAACAAGCGTATTGTGAAAGTTCAGCTCATAATTGCACACAAAAGAAGTTATTGATCATGTATAGAAACAAACCTGAGAATAAATTAATAACGTAACCCCAAAATTATGATTACTATAAGCGGCGTTTTTTCTATGTAGTAGCATGCGTCCGGATTGTTACTTTAGTAAAGTGCTAACACTACCCAATTGAAAACATTATACATTTAAGTCATTAATTTGGTTCTGAAGTCCGAATCTTTGAAGCATTGCCCTGTATTTATTGAAAAAGATACATCTAAAGTGCTAATAAGCTTGTAGATACATATCTTATGTTCCTTTTGAGTAGCATAAAAATTTAAGAAAAATTAAATTAGCACATCTTAGTTGGCTTCCGGCTTGAAAAGAAAATTAAACAAAGTAAATGAAACAAACCACTGAACCGATTATAATTTTATAGAAACGTTTGCAGCATTTTATTCATTCTATATTTTGTTTATAAACAGAAATTAAAGTGTACGAATTATTTATTCAAACTCAGAGTTTTAAGAATCGAAGCAAGTTAACTGGTAAAACATTGTTTTGCACGTATGTAGAAACTAATAGCGTGTGTAAGTAGCTTACTTGTGCCGCCATCATTTGCAATATTTTATTAACCAAACACGGTTTAAGACTTTGCATTTAATTAATACCTTATTTTTACTATCGCCATCTAACATAAATAAAAAATCTGTTTCCCTATAAAGCTGTCTCATTGTCTAACTATGATGTATATAAACAAGGCTATAACTAATCTAGCTTGTTTAGGTTGATGTCGAAGTTTGCTCAGCTAATTCACTAATCTCTTTGCAGAAGAGGAAAACTTGCCTTTTATACGAATCTTTACTGAATCAGTTTTGTACACAAATTCTTTCTATTCTTTAAATTATATTTTATGTTGCTATTGTTAACATCACTAAAAAAAGAAAAATAACAATTAAAGAAAAGAAAGGACTTCAAAAAATGAAACGCATCAAATAAAAAGTACTAAAAAGTAAAACAATATTGGTTTCATTTAGTTACAATTAAACGACAAAGTTTTCATTAACACGTAAATAAATACTTTTCTTATTTATTCGTCCCTATCAAAAGAATCGTCCACAACATGAACTTGACGTCTAACACAATACTTATGACTAATAAACACATCTCAAAATATTTATTTACATAAAATTACCTTTTCAAGTCGATGCAATGTATGACACTGACGTAAATTTAGGCTTCATTTTTAACATTTAATTTGACAATTGAGATAGGTCTAAGTCGAACGGGTTTGGCATCGACTTTAAAAGTCTAAAGAGTTTCTATATCAAAATATTGCGTTGTTACTGTATGCATTTTTTATTATTAAAAATATTTGCTGCAAAGTATTATTGTACAATAAAAGTAAAGATGAATAATTTAGTAAATTTTGTAATATTCAATTCATAAGATAATGTAGAATGTGTGTAATTTTATACTTATAAGTGCGTACGACAAAAGACGAAACAGTATAAAATACGACTGTTAAAAATAAGAAACCTATAATTTAATAATTCACAACAAGATTCTGTAAAAGGAGACTTTGCACAATTACATAATTTAATGGTTTATTATGAAATAAGAATTTTAATTGCACGCACAATTCCAACTACAATAAATGGTAATTGATACTTACTTTCACTTAGTTCTCCTACACTAGGAATGTCGCCTCTATAGGGATGATCAGCAGATTGCATTGCTTGAATATTGGGGTCGTGATCTTCGTCTTTGTATGAATCAATAAAATTGACGAAGTTTTTGGTTGTACTTGTTTCGGTTGATAACAACGATACTGGACAATTGTTACGGCTAAAAACTTTTCTAAGATTGTCCCCTTTGTCGACATCCATTCCATATTTTTTCTCTCTAAACTGTAATAATAGCAAATTAATATATGCATTAAGAAACTCAAAACTAAATTTAAAATAGTAGGACGAGTTCCTTATAAAGACATGTATACATTACATAAGTACATGCGTTACGTTTTATAGAACAAGACATACATGGTTAATTACGTAATATAATAGAATTTTGTTGTAATGTTGCGTATCTTATAGACACATTTGAAGGTTGCGTGTAGGATAAAATTAAATCAATATTTCAGATACAATGATTTGTACTAGTAGAACACTATACGTTTTTATAAACATCATAAATGTAGTTATGTTTTTAAAATTATGTACTTGTTTAAAATTAACTTTCAAAAAAATTTAAAAAAAATTATTAGAAATTAAATTTTAAATATATTTATACAATTGGTTTTTATATTTTTTGCAAAATTCTTTTAAAGTTGCTTGTTACAGCTAATTTCATCATTGGTGCATGTTTTTTCGAGGTACTACAAAATGGACAAGCCGTATCTGTAACTGTTAATGGGTTAATTATGCAATTATACCGTTTCAAATAAAGCACGAATGAATTGAAAATAATTTTTATGCAAGATGGAGCACCTCCGCATATTTACGACTAATTTAGGAATTGTGAACTGCGGTTTTCAAGATCGTGTTAAAAGCAAACATTTTGTAAATTCATGGCCACCAGGATTACTTGATCTTAACTCGACGGATTTCTAGCGGTAGGGTTATTTAAAAAAATTGATGTTTAGAACACGACCAACAACGCTGGAGGAATAAAAATACTGAATAAAGTATACAATCTGGAAAAACGGTTAGTTATTTTAAAAATATATAATAATATAACATTATATGATCAGTTGTATTTATTTTAAATGAAAAATGACTATCAATTTTTGATGTAATAAGACAAAGATAAAAATCGATTTACGTTGTAACTGCGTTGTTTTTGTTTGTGATATAATCGCAAAATAAGTAACAATTTTAAAAGAATATTAATTACTCTAGAGAGTGATGTTGATTATTTTCAAATCATATTTGTTGAATATTTTCTGCAATTACATCTCAAATCAACTTAAACTTATCATCAATATTATAACTACAAGTCAAAAAAATAGTTAAGAAAATTTCAAGCAATTAATATATAAGGTCGCGCAAATATTTGTATTAGTAAGTATCTACGAAACGCAATACTAAAAAGAAGAATCTATAACTCAAAATGGCAGTTCACTGCTTCGGTTTGTGCGTCAAAAACTATTTGCGTCAAAAAGTACCTGAGTCATAGCGTGCTGGTGTCAAAAAGTTCTGCAGCAAAAAAGTTGCGTCCCTACCCAAAGAAACGCAAAAGACATTAGTCTTATATTGGCATTCTAACAAAGATAATCAGGAGGAAACACAATTAGTTGTTCCAATGCAACAAAAATACTCAATCTTGAATAAATTTAATGATTTTTATACTGTTAGCTACTACAGAGTTAAACACACTTTGTCAAAAATTAAGAAATACTGCATTTAGCCCCGGACTTTTCGTTAAAAAATATATAAAGAGCATAATGTCAATAATACAAAACTACAAATCTTAAACCTGTTGAACTACTGCAAAAAAACAATGATTTAAAATGTTAATCGATTTATTCGGATTTTTTCCACAAAAAATTGTTAGTTTTGTAATCAAATTTTGAAACGATTTTCTGAGGTCTTCTAGTGTATGTGGGATAATACTGAAACGTTCGAAAAGTTATTTGCAAATGCAAGAGCCCTCTAGAAGCTGTTATCCATCTTCTAGAAGATGTACCGAAAAATAGGGAACGCTCGAGAAGGATTTCCGTATGTGTATATATACCAACAAGACAGATCGTAGGTCAGTTATTGCTGGAATGCGAATACAGCAGTGTTAAGAAGATTATTCAAGTTGAGATAAATAAATCGTTAGCACGCGTGTGTCTAGATAAATATACCGAGAATAATCGTGTACGTGATTTTTAGTGTAAACAAGTGTGAAGCTATCCGCGAACGTTATCTTATCTTCGTGTAAGTGATAGTGTTAAACAACGGTTATACATAAATTAGTGTAAGTGTTTTCATTAAATATTATTAGATTTAATTAGTTCGGTTAATTTAAAACTGTACATATTTCTAGAATAAGTAAACGTATTTTTAGTCGTTTAAATCAATTAGTTTTTAATAATAAAAAATCGCAACAATACGCAAATTTTATATATTTCATTTCTTTTTTGCTGTTTATATTTTTTAACGTAGTCACATTTTTATTATTTAATTTATGTTTCTGCTTTGTAATGATCGTGTTGACTTTTTCCAAAAATCTATTGTATGTTGTAATATGTTTAATATACCGTATTCACTTGCATATAAGACGCAGTTATATTTAAGTATTTTGTTGATTCTAAAAATAGTCCTGCGTCTTATACGCGCGTATCAAGTATTTCACCATGTTAAATAAAACCTGGATATTTAAAATAGTGCGCCAGTAGCTCAAAACGGTCGGTTCTGCTTCGCATGTACCGGGGTTACGGCTTTACGGCAAAAATTATATAACGGGCTATATTAGCACTGTTAATCAGGTTCCTATATTTTTTGACATGCCATCCAACTACACGATTAATGAGAACGGTGCAAAGAAGGTCAGAATTTGCAAAGAATGAAGTTTTTCCTAAAGGATAGATATTTCGTCCGCAGGAAAAAAATTAGACGAGGAGTAAGCTAATGACTTAATCAAAAGTGTCTGGCAACGGCGCTTTAGTGATCTCTTAAATTTAAAAAAAGTATGCTTGTTTTGGATGCATTCAAACAAATATCGACCAAGTTATTCCGTTTGGAATGACTTGTCAGCTCTAACCTCTCAATGTCTGCATCATTGTTTAAGCCTCTAACACACCATTACAATAACTGACTGTCAGGCGACAATTTGGTTGTAACTGTAGATGGTAACATAAAAACATCCTTTTTGTCTCTTGTTGCTAAGTGTGATGATGTGATGTCCGTTATTGGTATTGAAGCAATCATTAAATTATTTAAGAAGTGTTGCATTAGCAACGACTTAACAGGCGAAGATGACTACACTACATGGGCATCTGATGAAGAAGAGCATGCAGACTACAGAGAGAAATCTGACTCTAAACTCAGTTTAAGTGATGATGAAAGTGTATAGGTTTCCATATACTTAAGTTATCTACCTAACTTATGTACTTGATTAATATGTTTCTAGATAATAAATTGACTTTTATTTGTTGGCGAATGTTCAATTAATAGACCCTTGCAATTCTTTATTATTGAATTCCTTAATTAAAGATCTATACCGTGTTCTAGTACAAGTTGTTTTCTTTCATTTACAGCGTCTTATATGCGCCTACTAAGTGTTTTTTAGATTTAGGTTTCTTAAAACAGAGGTGCGCCTTATATACGAGGGCGTCTTATATCAGAGTGAATACGGTATTTTAATTCTTTGTTACAGCTATCTCTTGACAATAAGAACTTCAATAATCGTTGAATCAAAAATTGCAAAGCAGCAAGTTTATGTGATAAGATATGGTTTGAATTGTTTGCTATCAACCGCACGATGTTAGTGTCTTTGCAGTAAATGTCAATATCTAATTTACTGCCCTTCCTGGTCACCAAAGTGTACAAGAATGGCAATTCTTTATCGGTTTCTATTTCATGAGTAAACTCAATAGTATCAAACTTGGAATTTAGGACTTCAACAAATTTTTGGGGGCTAAAAACACTAGTATCAATAACCGCAAAAATGTCGTCCACATACTGCCAAATTTTTGAGAAATAATTTGAATTTATTTTTAGATCGGTTTTAAATTTACCCATATACAAATTAGCCATAAATGAAAAGAAACTGTTGCCTATTGTTATGTTTTTTTGGTGGTAAATATAACCGTTAATCTGAAAGTAGGATTGATCCATACATAATTTTGCTAAACTTGCTGCTTTTCAATTTTTGATTTGACGATTATTGAATTTTCCATTGTCAAAATATAATTTTAACAAAAAATTTAAATATAATATATTGCAGCATACAATGAATTTTTGAAGTCAATAGTAAACAATATCATTAGAAAGCAGAAACATAAATCAAATATTAAAAATGTGACTACGTTTTAAAGTATTAACAACAAAAAAGAAAATAAATATGTAAAACTTTTGTAATATTCCACATATACTCGAGGACTTCAAAGATCTTCTAAGAAAAAACAATATTTAACACTACTGCGTTTAGTGTCCTGCTAATTGTGTACCACGGTTAAAATTTTATTACTGCCGAGAGCAATAATAGCTTACCGAGGCTTTTCCACTTTGCTTATAATATACTGTTTGTTATTATAACATTTTACGGTTTTTACTTGTAACGTTTACTTAATTTTGAAACAAAATTTCTAGCTATTAATTTACTAATAATGTGAATTCATAAATAAAAAAATCTCTGTATATATTTATTTCAAAACATCAATTTCTAAACTTAGTAATTTTTTTACAAGGTTTATAAAAACACAAAACAGTTATCAAGCCTAAAAAATTATTTATTTTACCATTTCAATTTTTATTTTTGTATTTCATCGTTTCAAAATTAATTCCTTAATTAAAACTGAGTCATTAATTTACGAATAACGTACAATTTACATATTATAGTTCATAACATAACTTTTTTCTGTTAGTTACAAGAATACAAAATAATTAGAAAATATATTACACAATTTGTTCACTATAATAGCATTAAAAAAAATAAATTTTCTTAAATCAATCATTATACATTACCAATATTTTTTTATAATAGATATACAGAGTGAGTCATAATTGGGGTGACAAAAAAATAACATATTCTAGGTCAAATTCTAAGATAAAATTGCGAAATAACTTTTATTAAATTTTGCTTTGTTAAAGAAAGATTTAATTCTTAAATTCAATCAAGAGTAAACACTTATCTAAAATCTGTTATTTTAATTCAATGCTACTTAATTTAAAAGGTAGTTGCATAAAAACATATTCATTTAATTAGTTTTATATTTTAGTCTTCATTGTCAACAAAATCTCAGATTATCAAATCACGCATTCGTACCTAAGAAAATGTCATTAACAAGTAAAGAATACGACAACATGATTTTAACGTATGAATTTTGCAATAGTAATTAATGCACGGGCCGCTGTAAGAAAATATCAGCTCAAATATCAAAACTGACGGCAATCTAATCATCGCAGTTTTACAAGGGCATCTTAATGGTTGCGTGTAACTGATCCAAATATAGCTGATGCAGAAAGACTAAATCTCGTTCACAATAATAACGACGAAATACGAGTCATAGACGCAGTTTTAGATAATCTTAGCAATAGTACGCGTAATGTAAGTATACAGTTGAATATATCCTAATCATTTGTCAGCAGAACTTTGCAACGCAAATTAATGTATCCGCGTCTGAAATTTTTTCGCTGCTTGATAAACCAGACAAACCCCAACTTTTTTTGTGATATTTTGTGGAGAGATAAAGTCCAATTTCAAGAGAAATCATTTTTTTAGAATATTAAATGAATACAATTTTAGATGTTCACACCCCACAATAAGCATGGTATCGGCATGATAGCGCACCTCCGCATTACGGAAGCAAGGTAATCTACTGGCTTAATAAAAATTATCCAAACGGGTGGATAGAAAGAGGAGGCCTTGCGTCTGGATCAGCAAGATCACCCCGACTTCAATTTATTAGATTTTCACCGATGAGGTTATTTAAAAGATTTAATGTACACCGTTGAAGTCCAAATAAGGGAACATTTAATACAAACAATATATGATGCAATTTAACAAATTCAAAACATGGATTTACGGAATGCCTGTAACTACTTACTATTATTGTATTGTTCATATTTTCTGTTAGATTCTACTTTTTTTTAAATGTTTGCCCATAAACGATTTAAACTTTTCATTGTTACTTTTTTTTTTACAATAGGTAACAAATAAATAACAATTGTTATATTATCTTATTTGGTTCACTTGACATCTAAACATAGCCGTCCTTAAAAGTTCTTGATTGAATTTAAAAATCGTTAACAAAACAAGTTTGCATCTTAAAATTTAAAGAAGAATAAGTGTCTTTTGGTAGTTCCACAACTTATGACTTACCCTGTATAACTTAATACTGCAATAAAACCACGACTCTTATATAATACGTATTAATTCTTTAATTAAGAAAATGTTACAACACAAAAACTATTTTTAACTAAATATACATCTTAATAAATCAATGTGACACTAGCAAAATAATTAATTATTTATTAATCAATAAAAACAATGTATAGAATGTAATTTCTAAATTAAATTAAATGACAAAAATTAATCGGTGTGTATCAAAGTATTAAGCTTATTCAACTTAAAATTTAACTTGTTAGAATAATTTTACAAATTGTATAAAAATTACTTTATAGCATTCCACACTTATTGTGTCATAGATCACAAGAAGTTGAGCATAAAATATTTCTCTAGATGTAACAACAAAGTTCATCATATATTCACGTATCGTGTACGCGTTACCTTATTAAATTTTTAGGCTTGGCTAGAGGATATTTGAACTAATTTCACAATATATGTATATGGTCTGGGGTTGAAGCATTTTTTATATATTAAAAACAAACAACAACAAAAGAACTTCAATGTTATTTTTATTTTGCAAATGAGCAGTTAACTTTTTTTGTAATAACACTGTAGTTTTAATTATCACATATTTTCTGCCCTTGCGTAAAACGTATTATCAAATAAATACAGAATCAAAATTTTTAATGTTGTACATGCATTTAACTTATGTTTATGTTAATTTATGTTGTATTTAGAATTTACAACAGTTGCAAACCATAAAATTAAAAGAAAATTGCTAACAGTTTATTTTTTTAATTTATAAAATAAAATTTATTTTATGTAGAACTATCATATAATAACTATGATTTAAAACTCTTTGGAATGTTATAATGACTTTTATTAACGCACTAGTGTGCTAATAGTTATTTACGTGACAAGTAAAATATCAATATTATTATTGCACGCATGTGAAAATTTGCAACAAAATTGAATCAGTTTAAATTAAATACCATGCTATCAAATACGCTTATGAAGATTGCTTTGCAAATATTGTAATAATTTTTCAAAACGATCGTAAATACAGGAAGTACGGACAATTTTAAAACTCGCAAGCTTAATTTCATTTAATATATTATTTTGTGTTGCCAACATCGCGAACGTCAATATTCGTTCGTTAGTGTAGTTACGTAATAATCAAAAAAAGCTCTAGAGTGGCAAAATGAAAACTAGGAATCGACATAAAAGTAAGTTTTTAAGGTCAATTATTATTGAAAAAATAAATAAATGTGAAGCAGCCAACTACTGAATAAAATAAAAATATTAGATGAAATGTAAATTTTATAACTTAAAGTCGTTTCTTTGTATATTTTTTAATTACAGTAATATTTGTTTTGCATAGAACGCAGTATTATTTTATTTTTCAGGACCGGAGGGCCAATAACTAAAATTTGGCAGGTCATTAACTGAATTTGAGAATTTTCTATTCTAGAATTTGATATTTTAAAAAGATGGTTAACAATTACACTACAAATCAAATTTCAAAAGCGTTAAAGGCTATTGATAATGGTATGCCTATTAGAAAAGCGGCTAAAGAATTTTACATACCTCGTGCTACATTACAATTTAGAATGGGTTTTTGAATTCAATAGAAAAGGATAGATGTGTTACACTCTGTAAAACATATAAAGCGAAGACCTAACCCATTTATAGATAATCGTCCAGGAAACGGGTAGTATACGTCATTTCTTAACAGACATCCAAAATTGGCACCACGAAAGGCTAAATTTGTTACAAAAGCTAGTTTCCTCAAGTAATTGAAAAAATGTTTTAATAAAATAAAGGAATATTTAAAAGAAAAAGGCCATTTAAGTATTTTTCAAGGCCCATCTAAAGTATTTAATAAAGATGAAACTAATTTCTATTTGTGTCCGAAGAATTCTAAAGTACTCGCCAAGGGAAATCAAGTTTGACAGTTATGTTTACGTTTTTGACCACAGGAATATTAACTCCCGCAATGGTAGTCTATCCATATAAAAGATTACCAAATTATATCATCAGTTCCGGAAGGATAAGGAATAAGGGCTACAGAAATTGGTTGGGTGCGCAGCAAAACATTTTACTAATATATTTCTAACGTTTTGTATCCATTTTAATTGAAGTCAAGCATAACCTTCCTTTTTATTTTATTTCTCGATGGACATAGCACGCACCTAACTTTGCAAGTAAGTGATTTATGTAAAAAACTTCAAATAATTTTAATATGCCTATACCCAAACGCTTCACGTATATTTCAACCAGAAAATGTAGCAGCCTTCCAACTTATAAAATCTGGATGGAAGCGTATTGTAAGTGAATGTAAATGCTATAGACTTCACCAAGTGTATTGGTAAAAATACAAAACAAAAAAATGATAGTTTTATTGACAATGAGATAAATATCAAAGTTGTCAGAAACACATTAACTTATGAAAAGTTTTTTAATATAATAGGGACCAATAAGCTAAAAATAATATCAGCTCAAGATGATAAGACGTCACATGAAGATATATTGCTTCATAAAATACTTAGGGAATTTGTTGCGCAACTAGAGCAAGTGGATACTGCTAATAAAGCAGAGGTCAAAAGTTTGCGCTTTAATGATTTTTGCATTGCTGATACTATAGTAAAAGAGAACTCATATATTTCCACAATAGAAAATGATAGTTAAATTTTTAATATTAAGGAAATTCTTATTATTTTATTAGAAGAACAACCATTTTCCACATTTTATCAGAAGAATGCTCAGGTAGATACAAAATCAGTTACATTAGAACAATCTGCATCTAAAAAAGCTTTAATCACAAATTAATTATACTGGCCACTTACACCTGAGAGAAAGAGAAAAAGACAAACAAACAGTGGAAAAAATTAAAACAGACAGAGAAGAAACAAATAAACAAAAGAAAGCAGAAAAAGATGCTAGAAAACAAAAAAAAACCGAAAAAAAATTGCAAAAAGATTGCGCAAATAAAAATTCAAAGGAAGCTAAGAAAAAGAAAAAAAGTGGCACCAGAGTCGGTTCCAATAAGGACATCACCTCTCAAGAGAAACCCTGAAGAGAAGGAGCCTCTCCTGATGATTCCGTCCACGGTTTCTCCTACACGTCACCGCCTACAAAAAATTGACTTACACAAATCTAATTTTCCAAAATTCGAATGTTTAAAAAAATAAAAATTAAATATTCCGTGTTTACATTCATAATTTTGAATATATTAATTTAGTTGTTCTTTTAGTACCCATATAGTATTTTTACATTTCTGTTAAGTAATTAAATAGTCATTGTAACAACGGTCAACAACTGATTTTTTTGAAGCCAGGCCAACTATTGCACATTTCATATGTAATATACATATATTTTTTTTGCTAAAAACGAACGAACGAAAAAGCGAACTATCTATCTCTATTTAGTATATAAAATAATAAGATCTACTTTTTATCATTAAAACTAAAAATTATTTTAGTGCCTAGACTCCTTAAGAGCCTAATAACTGTACAGCTTACCCTAATGAATGCTTAAGGTAATAATTGTTTTAAATAATTTTAGTACGTTATCTATTTATTTCTGTGATATAAATCACAATTACAAATCACATCAAAATTAATTCTATTAAACTATCAACTGTCACAATCACCCACTTCATTTTTAATTTAAAATTAACATCTTAAATTTTAAATTTGATTTAGTAACAAGTAAAAAGGTTTTAATGATTCTAGTAGTAGAAAAAAATGTATATAGACCACACTTGAGAATATGATTATAATCTAAGCAACTTAAATCTATACATAATCTGTCGTTTAGGTTAAAATCATACACTTCTTAACTTTGATATATAATATACTATTATTTAGAATTAATTTATAATATGATATTTAAATACCGAAGAAAAATATGGAAAGTGGGTTATTAAAAACTCGAATCCAATACATACCAAAATAAAAGATTCAAAATTTCAACGTTAAGGTTATCTTTGAAGGTTATTAACGATAAGCTCCTAGTTGACCTGGTGCATTACTTTGATGTATAATAAACGCCACGTTGACTTTAAAAATAAAAGTATCCGGCAAGTGTTAGTAATTTTTGTAGCACCTCTACTTTTGTAGCGTTTCGTAGTTCTAGATGAGTGCTTTCAAATTCACTATCAGACATGGGAATTGAAAACAAATTTTAAACGGTTAGCGCAAAACGCGTTTGTTTTCCCTGCCAGTTAGAAAAAAACAATTTCAGTTATCGACTTTCAGCTTGAATATTTTTTGTTCATTTGAATGCTGATGCACTAATAGTAAATAAAATAATATACATACCTCGGTAAAAAGCTACAATTCGCTGTCGGGCTAGCCCTTCACTATAATGAAGCTTTCCCCCCATTGGTATGTAATGTACTATTACAATAAATGCTATACCATATAATAGCGACAACTATGCAATTTTTCTTGTTTATTTTGTAAACTTTGTTTTTAATTTTGTATACACTTTTTACAATTTCCGGCATATTTAAACAATTTGCTAAATTATTTAATTAAAAAAAGCTACAATCAATATTAATAATATAGTTATTGATCAAGATTAGCGTTTAGTTTTTTATTTGTTTTTTACTATATATTGAGTATTCGGCTTGACACATTTACAGCAAATTTTAAAATAAGCCTTGTTCCAATTTCTTACAAAACACAAAAAAAAAGTTAAAAAAAAACTTATTAAAAAAGAACATTTGTTCTACTTTTTCTACGTAGAGTATTTTAGTGATATTATTAACATGACGTCACACAGTTGCGTCTAAACTATAGTTTTTTACATTACTTATAACAATTTATAGTAATTTTATTAATTTTTGCAACTTTTTTTAGCTTCGATGATTTCGTTTCAAGTACGATTTTGATTTTACTTAACAGTTTAACATTAAAAGTATCACCAGAACTGTAACAAAACAACAACTTACGCTTTGTCCTTATAATTAAAAAAAAACTGCTGTTTTAGTACAAATAATTCTCACTATCACAACAAGCTGCCTAATTGTGACACGTAATAAATTAAACTTAATCTAATTTCAGAAAACGTTTTGAGTTTACCTTATTTTTGGATTTACAAAAAAAACCTATATTCTATTATTTGTTGCATAACGCAAAAAAAAGTTCAGCTAACACGTATTCTTCTATGGATTTATAACCTTCTAACAAGGTAACATTTAATTAAAATTACTGCTGTAATTGATTGCATAGGTAGTCCATTTTTTTAATAAAAACTGTTATACTACAAAATTTTATAAAATACACATACATTTTTTACAATAACATTTAAGTAAAATAAAAAGAAAATAAAAAATCAGATATTGATATAAAATTTTTCTGATAAATATTTATGTTGGTATAATTTTTGGTTAACATAAAATAATATTTTATATAAATATTTGTGTAACTGCTGTCAAGCTTCTGTTTGCTTGTGTTTGTAATTTTAGTACCTGTAAATATACCAGTGTTTGTCATAGGTTAATGTTAATTTAGTATAATATTTGAATTTAATTTAATCAAGAAGTAAATTATCAATTATGCAGTTTTTTTATATAAAAATACCTACCATGTCTGTAATAAACATTAGTTATTAATTTAGTCAAAAAAAGAAATACATCAAAAGAAATATGTGCTTAATTCTTAGACACAAAAATATACTTCTCTTTTGAAAGTATTTTATTAGTTTAGTTTTGTTAGATTAAATAGCACAAACACAATAAAATCATTGAAATGTAAGAGTTTAGTTAAGAGCTGTACGCTACCATTTAATTTATTTAGTATAAAATTATATAAAAACGTAAAATCATACTACAAAAGAGACATAAGAAATAATAATAGTTTAATAGTATTGCTTATATTTAAACAAAAACTGATTTGATACATTTTCCATTAGTTAATTAAAATAAATAAAACTAACTAGATTAACTGTACCGTAGAAACCTATTTTTAACCAAAAACAGTACAACTGTAATTTATCGTATGCAGCATAATATTGTTTCACAAAATTAACTTATTTATTACTGAGAAAACGTAGGTAGAGGACAATAAATTGACTAAAAGTTTTTTTTACGTGTAATCACGTTTTGGATTCAGTTTGTTTTATACATATACATTTCATTTTAAGGTAACACAAGTGACGCAAACCGTTTATGTATTCAAATTTTAATAATACCAACTTGAATAAAACCTTTAAATTTAATCGTATAATAAATGTTAAAATTAATTATACACCTTGTTTGTTTTTATTAAAGAAAATGTTATTTGAAATTAAACACAAGTTTTAATAAACGAGCAAACGTTATAAGTTACACAAAAACAATTTAATATAAAATGAAATATTGTTTGTCTAGTTATGCAAATAATTCAAATTAGATGTAAGGATATTGTTGATTGAATTTTATTGTTAGTTTTCATAGTAACTAATACACTCATTTTTTACAGGCCAATACAAAGCATTTTGAATAGCAGATATTAAACAAACTAAGTAATAGTTATTTGTTATACAAGAAAAAAAGTATTAGATTTTAGCTTGGGGTTGTGTTGTCTTCTGACGCAAAGCGGAGGAAGACAAAAACCGAGAGCAAAAATCTAATATTTTTACCGTGTATAATACACTATTTTATTCTTTTTTCTTATAAAATAAAAATATTTATTATCTAGACTAAATATTTGTTTCTTTTAAACTCTTGCTGTGATAAGTTAATATCTCAAAAGTAGATGAATCCCACGTGACATATGACGTAAAATTTATACCACACTACACAGTTTGAGATTGTGTTTTTTGTGCATGAATTTTAAAAAAAGGGGTTGGTATTACAACGCGGTGTCACTTTTTCGCGTACTTATTATTGTCAAGTTAGGTTAAATTCATTGAAGTTTCTTATTTATATTAAAACTGTTCATTTTATAGCAATTTTGATGATTACTTATTTTGCGAGGTCAGTTTATTAATATGTCTGGTAGGGAATAAAAAAAACGTGGTTATAAGTTGGTAGTTTTGTTAATTGAAAATTTCGATCAAGAACGTGATGCAGGTGGACCGTTTTTACATTTGAGTAATGTTTTAGAGGTTTAACTAATAACTATTAAGAAAAAAATTAATTTTTAAATTTTATAACACCGTGTAGCAGCTGGCTTTAAGATAAATGTTTCTACCATAAACAGAACATTTCAGAAAGTTAACGATGAAAGCCTCCTAAGTACTTCTCAATTTTCAAAACTTCCAAGGGCAGTGACATACATTGATAATTTTGCTAATATTGCTATTTAAAACACAATTCATAGAATGCATAAAAATGATAAGTTGAAAAATTAGTAAAAATGTAATTTAATAATTTGAATCAACTTAGATAAACCTGTAACTGTTCATTTATTAAGACAGTAACGTGTTGCCGACGACCTTTTTTAAGGATGTAAAACATCATTAAATACTGTTCTGAAAAACATAGCATTTAAGTGCCGAAAAGATAATTATAGACGAGGTTTAATGAAATTACCAAACATTTTAATCAAACGCATTCAATTCTTAAAATAGTATTTAAGAATTTAAAAAGCAAAAACTTACGAATTTGTTTGCTTAGATAAAACCTGCATTTTTCAGAATAGTACAGTGGGTCGTTTTTGGCAGGATGACAATCTAAAAACTATCAAAATCGATGGCAAAAGATTACTTAGAAAAAACTTTTATTATTGAGTTTTATTCAAATTTGTTAAAAACAGCTATATTGTACTTTATGCCGGTAATAAGAAAAGATTTATTCCTGGTGCCGACTTGGTGTTGAATTCCTTGACTAAAACTCAGTTTACCACGAAGAAATGAATTAAGCAAACTTTTTAAAATGGTTTAAGGCTAAGTTACTGAGAAATTAAAGCAAACTTTCTGCAATTATAATGGATAGTGACCAAGACAAAATATATGTAATTTTTTTTTATTGGTTTATCAATAATAAATATTTTACAGTAATAAACTGTTGGAATAATTCAGATAAATAAACATTCTACCATAACTCGAATAAATGCACAACGTAATATCAAAGAAAATAAATATTTGATATTCATTTCATCAAAAGCAAAAACAAATTCACCTTTAATACAAAGTCGAAAACTACTTAATTAATTAAGCAAATGAATTATCAAATCAAGTTATTGAAGTTTTAATTCTGCTAATCTTACAAGTATAAATTTAGGTATAACTAGAGATTTTTAGTCCTCCGAATAAAGTTACTTAAAAAAATGTAAAACATAACCTATTTTAAATTCAGTTTAATTCGATAAACAAACGTAAAATAAAAATGTAAAAACTGGCAACATTACTTGTTCTGACGTCATAAATTTGAAGTCACGTGGCATTCATCTACTTTTAAGATTACTATACGTAATTTCGTGAAAATGACGTTTTACGTTACATTATCGCTTTACCAAAATTTACAACCATTCAACTTAATTATCTTTAAAGAATTTTTATTATGAGTTAAAAAAGGCAAGAAACCATAATATGTTAGTTGCACAAAGTTTGAAGTAGTTGCTAGTTTACAGATTCTAACAATACGTTTTGCTAAGCAATTTATTCAAATATTTTATTAATTACCAGACAAATAAAAATAACAATAAGAACAATAGCTACTGTTTGTTTTTAACAAAGTCGTTTTTGATACGTTTAGAAACACTTGAAGGTATGGCAGAGTACGGCAATCTTACTTAACTTTGTTGTTATCTCACCGAACTAATATTATATTATTGTTTTTTTTTATATAAATGATTTAGATCTATTTGCTTAATTCAAAAATTTTTTAAACGTTTTTAATTTTTTTTAAAACTTGGCATTAATGAAAAATAAATAACATTTTTTTTACTGAAGTACTGAACAACACCAAGTAGAAACTTAAATAAATTTATAATTATTCTATTTAGTTTTACAGTTTATAAGAAAATGTCTTGCTTTCTATTCAAATCACAAACACGTCTTAGCATGTTTAGACCGTGTCAAAGTTATAACAAAAGTTGCTCACTTTTGTACGAGACTTAATCAAGGTTTGAAAAAAATTGAAAAACCTAAACAGGCAACCGAAATGTAGCTAAGTTTATCGATTATTGTTTCTTCAAGATAATAGTTTTCTTTCTTACTTCTTTAAAGTTTAGAATCCGGCTTGGTTCATAAGTTCATTACCTACCTCTTTAGAGATTCGTAGTTAAATGTCGTTTGTTTTTTAAGTTTCTAAATTTCTTTTACCCCTGCGCTATAATAAGACCTCTTAAATAAATGAGCACAACGTCAACTGCGGTTAAAATATTAACACTGTCGAAACCAAAAAAATTTTTGCTAAAAAATCAAATCGCTATAACTATTGCAGGTAAAATTTTCTTAAAATAAAATATTAAGTAAACTTATGCTTGAATTTTAATTAGTGTTTCTTGATATTTATTAAAAATATTTTTTATTCAACAATAACTCACTTATAAGTTTATTTCGATTGTTGTGTCGGTTATCAACACATAATCAGAACAATCATTTGTAACTTAATAATACTTTACGTCTCTAGAAAAGCATACATTATTTAGTCTAAATGACCTCACTGAGACCGTTCCCGTAAAAGTTATATACGTATGCAACCAATCCCAGATTAACAAATACTTACAAACTATTTTTAATATTTACTTGTAGTGGAGTTTTAACTACGTTTTTAATTGTTATTTTAATTTTACAATAATATAATCTGTTGTAATGTTACAATAAACTGTTGTTTTTTTTTCAGTCATAAAACATTAAAAAAATCAATACTTTGCAATAAAAGTAATAAGCATATGTTTGACAATCTAAAGTTTGGCTAAACTCAATTTTTAAACTGCTAAATTTATGAAGAAAAAGAAATCTTATTGTTATTAGTAGTTTAGAACATTTATAAGGTTATGTAAGAAAGCAATGTTTATATAACTTAGTTATATTAGTTTTCATTAGCACAATGAATTTAATGTAGCATATGTGTTGAATTATAGCAATAAAAAGCAGAAACTTTGATCACAATAAGTGTAAAATCTAACATAGCTTACATAAAAACAAACCAAAAACCTATTTTACCGCAATATACCAAATGTTTATTGTTCCATTAAATTAGATGCCTTTTGCACAATGCGTCGCTTTATTAAAAAGGGAACGTCATTTATTTTTCGTTCTTTTATATTGATTGTATGATGACTTGTTAATTTTTTGACATTGTGTGCAGCTTCTTCTTAACCATTTATTTTAAAATGCTGTTTGTATTAATTTAATTAATTTTAATAAACGAATAACATTTATATCAAATATAAATTATTTGTATATTAGTAAGTTTTATAGGTATAATTAACAGTAAATAAAATAAAATCTGCGTAATAACCAAATTTACTACAAATAGAATATAAAAATTATACACGTATACATGATTTATATTTAATTTTAAGTTACAGTATAACTGATTTTAAATTAATTATAGCACAAATAAAGTCCGTGTTATTAATGTTTTTTTTAACAATTATATCTAAGTTTTTTGTTTTGTCTATTTTATATAGTATTTATTCCAATTTGTTGTATATAGCATTTTTGTATTTTTATTTTTTATGTTTTAAGGTTTTATAATAAGTTTTATAGTTATTATAATACTTCTAATGTATTTCCATAAGTACATTAGAGTGATCTCCCAGTGATGAAGAGTCCTAATAAGACAAAACGGCCGTCCAGTGGCTCACTCTGGTGGTATTTTTACATCTGCATTGAAATTGGTATCTCGCAATGTTATACGTTGTGGTTTTAGTCCGCGGTTTATTCAAAACTTATTTGAATTACGCGGGTATAAAATTTTCTTTTACACAGGTGATATATAGATATTCAATATTTAAAGTATTATTGATCAATGATTTTGTGTCATCTACGTATAATTACCTACTAAGTTAAAAAAACTTGAATTCTTATATTTTGTATTACAAGAGCTAAACTAGCAATTGCTGAAGATAAAGTTTGTCCCATAGCTGTACCAAAATAAAACAATATTGGTGAAATAATTAATACTTGTTTAATTTTTAAATTACTAATTTAAAAGTATTAAATTTATATCTCAAATTATTAAAATAGCACTTTTGATAAACGTATTTTTTTAAATTTAATTTTGAATCTTCTTGAAGCTTCTTTAATTTTTTTAAATAAATTTATTGATTTGCATGTTACATAGAAATACTTTAAATTTTATTTTTATTTTTGTTAATAGCAAAAAAAAATATATTTACATAATAGCTTAAATGTTTAATGGAATTTTAAGAGTTTGAATTTATATATGTGCTTTAATTGTGAACCTTTTAGAAATGTCATTTATATGCATTAAATTATTTCTCATGCATTTGAAAGTAAAGTAACCACAAATGGTTTTTATATGTTAATTTATTGTTTTCAACTTTTAGAGGAACTGTATCTACAAATACATTTTATTTTAACGTAGAATATTTTTTTAACGTTAGAATCTTTAAACAAGTTTGTGAAGTGAATTTTTAAGATATCTCAGATGTGTTTGTAGATCATATCTTCCGTGTTCAAAATTACTACCACATTCTCTGCGAATTACGCTTTATAGACACGTTCGCACAACAATCAATGCTTCTATTTAAGATTATCCAACAAAGAATTACTGCTAAATTATTAAAAATATTTTTTTCTAGAACATCTGTTTGTTTTATTTTATTATTTTTTTAATATAAGAAAAAGTATCTTAAAGTAATATTTATTGTCATTTCTTTTAAGCATTTAAACGAGCTTATTGTGTTACAGTTTTATTAGACTAGCATCAATAAAGTTCTTAATTTAAATTATGATTTCTTTAATGAGAAATAAAATAAAAATAACTAAATTTGTTTTTATCTACTGAAAACACTACGTTAAATATAAATTTTTTATTTAAGAACGCCAGAATTAGCAAAAACTACTTTTTATTCCTGAGTATGTAAATAAGTTAATTACATATTATTTTGTTAATTAAAATTAACCAAGTTTTAATGAACATTGGCTATTGATCAGATAGACATTGAGCCAATGTTCAAATCTTAACAGAACTAAATTGGATTGAGCCATTATGGGACTTATGTAATTTTTTATCTGTATCCAATATTGTTCAAATCGATATTGGTTCAACATAAAGTTCGATTATAATTTACTATGTTGGTTGACTATTAAGTAGTAATAAATAGACAACCAATATAGCACTTTGATATTTTGTCGCAATTAAGAGAAGTTACGGATACAATAAAGTAAATACTATATGACTTTATATCTATATATGTTTATTATTATAAGCAATTTTGGCCAAATTATTTTTTACTTTGGTAGTACTTACATTTTTATTAACCCTTCAGTGGTGACGTACGGTCTAACAGACCGGTTTAATTTTATTATATAATAGCTTGTTAAGGAGAGGGAGGTGTCAAGTGTAGATCTAAGAATGCTTTTGGTAGTGCCGTCTGAGTACTGATACGTAGCAGTAGATTTATGCACTTCCTAGTTTTCTCACCGTGCGGGTGCGGGAGACCGACGTCACGATTTACGTATACATTTTTTTTTAAAGAGGTAAGGTACATTTACTTCTTATCTGTGCTTTTTCTTTAATTTTGCAACTAATAAAAATAAAAAAAATTGAAAACTTAATATTCGAACATATTTGATTCAATTTCTCAAGTACAACATGCAAATCGGATGTACAAATCAAATCGGTGTTTCTCTTACAGAAAGATAGGACATTATAAAAGGATCAAATGAGATTACAAAAGTTTTATGGATGAAAAGTTTGTCAAAGAGGAAGCCCTGTGGGTTTTTAGCAATTAGGCTGATCCGGACGAGAATGGCGGTGCAGGACGATACTGACTCGGAGCAGAACATTGAATCTGACGATGACGTAAAAGCAAACGATACACCACATTTTGTTGGAAAAGATAAAACTAATTGAAAGAAACACGCATCTTCATTGACAAGAACTAAAAATGAAAACATACTGCGAATGAAATAACCTATGGTAAAGCAACCTCCCAGTAAACACGAATTGAAACTGTTGCAGTCACAAAATTAAAACAATTGTTTCATTACGTTGTTTCGTGTTAGTTCCATTTTTATATCATTTACATGTAACTGACAGTGAATAAATTGAAAGAGTTCCGATTTTTTACAATCAGTTTTAAACCGTTTCAGTACTTGCAATTTTTTTCCCATAATCAGCAACCGTCTAAAAACTGATTTATTAAAACCGAATATTTTTTGAATAACTAAAATTGTTTGAAGATCGATTAAATAAGATTGAATTATTTTCAAAACAGTGGAATCGTTTTAGTAAAAACGAATAATTTGTGATTAGTCAGCATTAGTCGTTGCTATACTTTTGATTACTGTCGTCAACGCTTGCGCTGCAAATTGATAAGTGATGCTGTGTGTACAATTACGAAATGGAACAATAAACGGTAAGTCGAAACATTTTATTATAATCCATAAATGTAATCAATATTATTATCATTTCTGTTCTTTATGAGTAATGTTTTAATTTGTATTAAAAAAATGTAAATTAACACACATGGTTGCGTTAAGGTAGATTATTGCGTAAATCTGATGATACTTTAGGATTTATAATTACAGTTCAATTCTTCAGGTTTTCTACACGATTATGTACAGCTAAAGGTATTCACAATGTTTTTATAACTTTCTTATGATTGCTTAAGTAATATTTATATTAAGTTTGTGTTGTTTTTGATTAAAAAATGTAATTAATTTTGTGTAACTCTATGATTATGTATGTATATAAATGAAATATTTATTTCTGTTACAGATGCGGTTAAAAGTTGCTACCCAACAGTAACTGATGCAGTTTTCGAGGCTTCCGTGAAAAGATCACATCGAAGAAAGTTGCAATATGTAAAAAACTCAATGTGATATTGTATTTAAAAATATTTATTGTGCAATAAAATTTGAAACGTGCATTCGAAAATGTATTACTATATTACTAAAAGAATTGTTTTAGTTTATTATTGAAACAAGAAAATCATTTATTTATTCATCATTTAGTATCAGTTCAAGAACGAAGCTTTTAAAACGTAAACCGAATGCAACATTTATTTTGCAACAGATTTGAATTTAAAATACCGAAACTATACTAATTCAAATAAGTGAAACAGCGATGGATTTATAGCTATTTTATTGCAGTTAGGTTTCTTTTATGTTTGAAACAAGAGCGAATCATACATTTTTTGTTTTGAAACTGTTACTAAACATTATCAATTTTGTGTTTACTGGGCTATACGTAATATCAATAAACCTACAGAAATTTGAATGCAATTTTTCACGGTTGATATTATAATTATGATAATGATTCATACAAACGAATACTAGGTTCAGTAGCCGACCAATATGAGCGCGCAACGTACACCAGGTTCACAAATAAATTAGAAATAGAGGTGTTTTTACGTTTACTGCTTCTAACAGAAGTAAACAAAAATAATAACATAAAAACTAAAAACCTGTTTGGCATCACAACAGAAATATATAGCCTAACGATGTCAATGCAACGTTTTCGCATGCTGCTGCGTTTTTTTTTGTTTTGATGACATTGCGACAAGAGAAACAAGGCGCCAACGAGATAAATTGGTGCCAATCCAAAAATTATTTAAGAAATTGTAAATCAGTTTATCAGAAAGCGTAACTAGACTCGCAACTCTGTCATCTTATTAGAACCTTAGTGAACAATGGTAATATAAAGCAAGATATTCATAGAGTTATTAATCGTCGTCTACATCCACGTACTCGATTACCTAAGGACATTTCTACTCCCGAATCTAATCTCAAATTGGCTTTTTTACCCTACATTCACAAGGTTACAGATCAAATAGGGAAACTTCTTCGTAAGAATAGTATCAAACCCATATTCAACTCGACAAGCAGAATCTCTCAGATTCTTCCTTCTCCCAAGGACTACACTTCCATCTCAAGGTGTATACCAAATTCGTTGTTCATGTGGTTTAGTCTACATTATTGAAACCGGTCATTCCTTAATTACTCGCATTTCAGAATATGATCGTTGTATAAGAAAAAGGCATATTTCTAAGTCTGCGATTGCTGAACATCATTTTACAACAGGTCACAAGATAGATTTTGATAACGTTTCGGTGATTGCCTAATCTCCATTCTTTTTTAACAGGAAATTCCGAGACAGCATAGAAATCATCAAACACCCCAATAACTTAAATTGTGATCATTGTTTCCAGCTATCTCTCCTTTGGTTTACGATCATTAGTCCTTTATTAAAAACACGCTCTCTTTTAACCGTAACCCAATCAGAGCCGAACTTAACCAACCGTGACGTTACTTCTTTTTTATATACGGAGACTATTTCTTTTTAAGTCATTTCTATGTAGTTTAGAATCTAGTTTGATTCACAAGCTGATTACCTAGCTAACTTTTAAGAAGTTCTTAGTTTAGAGGTAGATGCTCATTCCGGCAAACGACCGATAGGTGATATACCAGTGTTGAATTATCGAAGGAGCTGCTACAACGTGACCTTACAACTATAGGAACTAAAAATAAAAAGTTCTTCTGATTTCCACTTGTCACGACGATGATAAAATACACTTAGAAACAGGCAAACCCCAAATAATCACGGCATATAATTTAACCAAAATTAGAGTTGATGTTGTTGAGCAACATTCTTCTAATTGTAATGGCGCGAGAAGAACTCAAAGATGGCAAATAGCTGTTTTTACAGTTTGTTAAATTATCTGACAAGTCATATACATTTCAAATACATCTAGCAATATTCTGCGTCAAACTTATCTGGAAAATTTAGCATTTAGCTTGATCAATAGACAACTACGAGTACGCGACAATTCAAATTGTTTTGCAAAAACTTAAAGGTACGCATTTGTAAAATGTGTAAAATAGAATCGCCCAGGGCTCTCATAAAGAAAAAAGAAATATGTTGGGAAGAGGCGTAGCGTGCGATTAAAAAAAAACAGGAAAACTAGTAGTAGTAGTTTCTGGCAGTTGTTATAATCGACATTTTAACCAAGACTAGGTATTTATTTTTTTGTTCACTTACATATTATATTAACGTTGTAATTCCTGTGTTTTTCTTTGTGTTTATTATTGTATGTTTTCTGTTTGTTTAACTTAAATTTGTGAAGTAATTTAAGTGAAACTTTCTTTTTTTAAGTTTTAGTTTCACCAGAATTAATATATTTAAAGAAAAACCGGGGACTCTGCGTCACTACTGAAGGGTTAATATTTGTTAGTTAGTTTCATTTATGTAGTCAATTTTCTTATGCGAAAAATGCTCTTTCTTGATACCATAGAAACGTTTTTTTTAGTTTTTTCATATTGTGTTTATAACAAAATTAATATTACATGTTGTTTGCCATGATGGATTTTTATTTTATTTTATATTAGTATATAACTCGATAATTTCGGTTTGTAAATCTTTCATTTCATCAAGGTCATTTTTTTTAAATTTTGATTTAGACATTGAACGCAAAAATATTTAAAATTAGTAAGTTTAGTTGCATTAAATTTTTAATAAAGTTAGCCTAGAGCCTAGAGTACACAGATCGACAAATATCTCGTGTCCAAGCAAAATTTAACTGCGCAGATAAAAAACGCATTTGGTCAGCAAGAAATAGACATAACGCTCGGAATACAGTATAGACTGTATGAAAATAAATAATTCCAAATAAAGCACAAGTTCAAAATTAATTAATTGTTAATAATTACATTTTTAATGCAATGAAGATAGTTCTATCAATACTTGTATTTCCTAAATAAAAAAACAAGATACAGATAACGTTAAGAAAAGCAGGTGACGCATATCCTAAGAAAGCTAAACTGAAATAAAATTATTTTTCTTAAATTTCTAAGTTTGTCACTGTGTGGTTGCTCCGCTTGGACACAAGATACTTGTTAAGTTGTACCAGATAGTATTATTTACCATAATTCAATCTTATGTGAAATTTTAAAATTGTAGTAATATACATAAAACAAGATATTTGTAATGTTGTCAACGTTATTTTCTTTACATTTTTTATAAAAATATGATTTCGCAAATAACAGTAATAAAAATAATGTGCGTGACAGTTTTCAATAACTCATTCTAGTGCAGCGTTTGTTATGCTATGCACCACTTTTGACGCTTGTAGCCAAAATTACTATAACATACAAGAAATTTACTACAAAATAGCATAATTTGATTTGTAAATTAAAACTAAATAGAAATTAAAATTTTCTTTTAACACATGATCTCTATCAGCTAGTCACATATGCTAAGAAACACATCTCAAAATATTTGTATACAATAAATTGCCTTTTAAACTCAATGCTTAATTTTAACATAAACTTTGGCAGTTGGAATAGGTTTAAGTCAAATGTGTTTGGCATTGATTTTAAAAAGTAAAAAATGTTTTGAGATTTTAGTTATTTGTATTGTGTATTATGTCATGTGAAATTAAAGTATGTAGTAAATGAAAATTTTGTCGTTTAATATAACTAAATTAAATTATTATTTTTTTAATTTTTAGTGCATTTTATTTTACGCATTTAATTTTTAACTTGATTCTTTTTTTTTAATTTTTAAATTTTAGTAATGCTAACAATAGCGAAAATATAGTACATAGCGGCTGGTAGTCAATGCTGCAAAACAGTCATTGCAATATTAAAACTTTAAAAACACATTCTTACTTAAAACAAGATTTATATTTAAACTTAATTTATGTATATTTGAAATAAGCAAAACAAAACATTATACATTTGCAATTGTAAATTAATAATAAAACAATTTTTAATATTAGGAAGTTTTTTGAGCAAATGATCTAATGGACCTTTGCCGAAAATGTTATCAAATCGGTTGACCACCTACCGATTTAGCCCTAAGAAGCTAGATTAGATAGAGGCTCAGACAACTTTGAAAATGTACATCGTTCAAAAGAATCTTATGCCGATATAAATTTAAAAGTTTGATCATTTTCTCATGGACCCTATTATCATTCTGATAAAAAAAGAATAATAGAAATCCGTCAACGTAGTAAAAAATTATTGCTGGACATACACAAAAAAAGATTCCCACAAATTGAGAACAGAACATTAATTACAACTATAAGAACTACAACTAATACAAATTTTAAACAAATTTTCTATTGAAAAATATCTATGCTCATGTTCATGCTACCTTAGTAATTTATCCGCAAAATAACCTTGTAATGTGGAATACTGTTTAATTATTAACTTTGCTTTTCCTATGCAAGTTGTCGTAGTTTTATTTGGTTCTAATTACGCACGAATATCTTCTTTTCGATTACTTTTCTTTATTTTCTTCTTAACGCACCTTGATCAAAATCATCAGATTAATTTTTTTACATCACTAGTTTCATGTTTCTTTTCTAGACTTCTTTAGAGTGAGATTCTAAAATTATTCTTTATGAGTTTTCTTAATAAAACTCAAGGATATTCCTGTTGCAGCAGCAGCGAGTTCAAAAACTTCTTCAATTCGATATATCTATTCACTAGCTATTTTTTATTTATTGAAGGAATCAATGGGCGCGTTTAGCGAACGCAGCAGCTTAACGTTAGCGGTCAGCAATG
The DNA here is from genome assembly GCA_035610365.1 of Aquatica leii. Lineage (NCBI taxonomy): Eukaryota > Metazoa > Arthropoda > Insecta > Coleoptera > Lampyridae > Aquatica > Aquatica leii. The sequence goes on from CM069432.1 coordinate 59,187,716, forward strand.
ATGAGTATGCTGACATCCAGCAACTTAAAATTCGCTAAACTGTGAACTCAACATCTCAACGCTTGTTGTAGACGCCTGTGTAAGTGTGAGGTTAAGTTGCATTTGTTTAGTTTTTCTTTTTGAATATAAAGGTTTTTTTAAAGCAATCATGGAACAAATGGCTTTTGCTTTAGATTATTTTTTAGAAGATTTTGATTTAAATGCTGTCATTCAAGTTGTTGTAGACGAAGCTAACCAACATAATAATGTTATACCTGAGAATAGATTAGTACCTGTATACAATCAAGGATACATGGAAGTTGTATCAAACTATAGTTTGTCAGAACTCAAAAGCCATTTTAGGATATCAAGAAGAGCTATGGAAGAACTGTGCACATTGGTCGCACCATATTTACAAGAGCAGCACTTGAGTATCAATTTAGAAACAAAAGTATGCTTTTTTGTGTGGCTATTAGCAAAGCAGGAAAGTTTTCTTGCAGTAAGTGACAGGTTTGGGTTTAATAAAGGCACAGGACACTATATTTTTAAGAAGATTTTATCTTCAATTTCCCAACTTAAAGATGAATACATTAAATGGCCTACTCCAGCTGAATGTGGTCAGATTGCTGCTCGAATTGAAAATCGATGTCGTAAATAAAATATTTATATTTACTTTTCTGCGATGAATTTTTATTTTAACATTGTAGAATTACCAGGAGCAGTAGGCGCAATTGATGTGACTCATATAGTTATCAAGCAACCAAAAAATAATGCAATTAATTTTTATAATCGTAAAGAACAACATAGCATTATATTACAAGGAGTTTGTGATGATATGAGAGTCTTCACCGATGTATTTATAGGCATGCCTGGTAGATTACATGATGCTAGAGTTTTTAGTAAGAGTTCTCTTTTTAATAAGCTAGTGAATGATCCAATTCATTTACCACCACATCAGCATTTATTAGGCGATGCAGCATACCCATTATTACAATGTTTATTAAAACCATATAGGGACAATGGTCACCTTAATGCTCAACAGGTTAGGTTTAATCAAGTAATGAGTGGTAAAAGATCTGTTATTGAAAGAGCATTTGGTTTATTGAAAGGTAAGAACGTATTGTGACTTCGTGTAAGTACTCACATGTTTTATGTAACTGTAGGTAAATGGAGGACATTAAAATATTTAGACATGTCACTGGATTATTTAATACCTGAAGTCGTGTTGGTTGCATGTATTTTACATAATTTTGTAATTAAAGTAGATTTAAACGAAGAAGAAGACTGTGATAATTTAGACGAAGATGAAAATGGTGACACAGATGATGATTGCCCCTTAATACGGCAGAATTAAAACGCAATTATTTAAGTACATTAGTTGAGTTTTTTTGTTAATAAATTTCTTAAAAGTAGTGTTCTAACTAAAAATTTAAAAAAAGGTTATTACATTTGTTTATCTCCAATAAATTTCTGAAACAATTCAAGTTTTTGTCGATTTAAGTTATTGTTTTCAGCAATTTGCCTCTTGCGATAAGTATCTAGTGTTTTTTGTTTCTTTCTATCATTTGATGGAGTGTTTGAGGTAATTGATACTAAACCTGAGCACCCACTTCGAGGTGATTCAGAAAAATCTATTCTTCTCGGCTCTTCTGTTGGGGTTTCTGGCAATACAATTGTCGATGAAATTACATTGCTGATATTGACAGTCTTATCTTCAGCAAAGATTTCGTTTAATTTTTCAAAATATTCCCAACTGACTCTACCTCGTCCAGTTCGTGTTTTTTTATTATTGTCTTTTATTTTGTTGAAGGTTGATTTCATGTTTCGCATTTTGCGATCTAACATTACTCCATCAACACTATAACCATGATTACTCATTACCTGCAAAATTTTTTCCCATAATGTTTTCTTTTTAATCTTAGGGTTACGAAAACGTGTAACACGCTTGTGATACTCATCTAATAAAAGTAGAGTAGGATTGTGGGTCCAATTAAAGTTATTACATATTTCCTCGTTTTCATAAGTATTATCTACTTCAACAAGCACGTATGCCGCATTGCGCTCTGCAAGTTCTGTTATTGTTTTGTAGTTGTTTCTATCATTCCCTGCATATAATAATTTATTAATAAAGGAATTAACGCAATAATTATATTACCATCTGTAGAAACGTAGTTGCTCTCTGAAGTTAGTGATTTAACTATTGCTGACCGATTCAGCATAAACATTTTACGCTGAGTAATTTACTAAGCAGTTGTAAGTAAGTATCTACTTAGCGTCCCCTTTAGCAAAACCGCTGTTGCCAGCAACTCAGCCGCTGACGTTCGCTAAACGCGCCCAATGACATTATTCGTGCTTTAGAATGAACAATTTTTGAGTTCTCCTTTTCATGGATTAAAACAACGTACATAAAAACCAAAATATTAAGAAAATTAATAAATAAATGCGTATAATTTTAAATGTACTTTAACAGTATATGATTGGTGTACATAATTTGTTCTTTAAATTAATTCGCATATTGTCCGCGGTTTTTGAATTTTGGTAGCATAGTAGTACTTATTTGAAGATTTTAGACGCTTTTCTAGGTTTCACTTAAATATTATAACTGATATAATTGTCTTGTGAAAAACATTGCAACGAATCACGCAACTTTAAACGTTACAAAACAAGACAATTTTATATAAACTTTAGTAATGTACTAGCGACAAAAGTTATGCTATGAGATTTTTGGCGAAAGTTACATACTATATCTTTTATACTGTTTTTTGTACAATAAAATGTTTCTTTTGAATAAATTTAAAAAGCGTGATATCAAAAACCTGAAAAATGAAATGCTGAAACTGCACTTATTACTAACAAAATTTGTCAACTTTGCGGCTCTATGTTTTTTTCGTTATTACGTAACTACACTAACAAACGAATATTATTGCAATGAAAACAGACAAAAAAATTATGATTAGGTTTAAAAAACACAATTATTAATATAACAATACTCGATAAATACGTTTTCTAAATCTTTAATAACACTTTTACATTTTCTATAAAACAAAATGACTAATTGTAGCTGTTTGAATAAAAAAATATTTTGTTAACAAGATTTTTTCATTTGTGGTATACTTTATACTTTTTTGACGAAATACATAAATCAATAATAAATTCAATTGTGACACAATTTAGTGTAAATAGTTTTTGTAAATACTGAAAAAATTAAATTAAAATAAAATTTAACAGCGTGCAACCTATCTATACCAGTCGGCCTAATTTTTTAGTGTTTTTATTTAATTTATAAAAAAGTAATTTAGATATGGTGTGTTAAAGCAACTTAAGGAATATGAATATTTAATTTTATTAAAGATGTAAATGTAAAGTTAAAATATCGAAACTGTTACTAAGAGGTGTTTCGGTTAATCAATTAATTTTGTATAAATTACTAAGAATAAATATCTTAGTATCAAACCAAAACAAACAATTATTTTATTTAAACAAATATAATTTTAATGATTGTAAAAGTGTGATTATGACTAATTCATTGGACGATAATTTTCTTAGTCAGCGATAGTTATAAAATAATTTTTATAAAATTTTACTTACTACTTGAATGTTGGGATTTGTCATGTTACTGAACATGTCTCTCATAGATTTTGGTGTTGCAATTCGACCTTGTGAAATGCAGTCCGAGTATAAATTGACATATCCGCCTATTTCTGTTTGATTAAATGCAAGAATCATAGATCTTATAGACGTTTTTTCATCTAACGAATCAACAATAAATGATTGTGTTCGTGACCGGCCGTCTTCTACTGTTTCGACAATTACTAAAAATAAATTTATTAGTTTTCAAAATGATGGCAAATTAATTAATTACCTTGTCTAGACTTTCTGTCTAGTGTTAATACAAACTTTTGATTAGATCCTGGAAAATCGATAATAAATAATACTTCTAAAGACGGTCGATGCCGTTTGCGAGGCTTGATGTGTTGTAAAGACAAAATTAATTCATCGTCTTTAATCTGTTCTTCTAATTGTTTTGTTATAACTGCAAAACAAATATATATAAGTAACTAAATATTTATTAATTGATATTTGACTTAGAGTAAGTTTAAACATAAAACCATTATAAAACTAATCGAACACACGTATTAATGAATCACACGTGAGTCAACGTTTTTAATTAATATGTTAAACTAACAAAATATTTATTAAATTAAATTCTTGCACATGTGTTAATCACATATTTAATCTGGAAAAATACTTTAATGTATCCAGTAACGATTTTAACAGAATACATGAAGTCATTCCTTTCGGCTATTTTATTGCATTTTTTAGTTAATAATTAACTACCATATTGACATACGTGTGTTGGTAATCATATGTATATTTTAAATTTAAAAAAAAATATTTTTTTGTTATGTTTTAAGTATCAAAGTGTTGTTGATAAAGTCGTCAAATCTTGCTTTACGAGTTATAGCATGTGTATTCGTGACTAACATATGATGTAATTGTAAATAGCGTTTGAAAATATACACAATTTTTAACCACTCTGTAGTTGCACTATGCAACAATCAAAAATTTTGTTTTGAATGATTTGCAGTAAAACTGTTGCAACGCATAGATCTTGTATACTTTATAAGAAAACTTAGAAATAAGTAATTTTTTTTCTTTGACGATTTATTAGTCTGCCGACGTTAAAACAGGTGCAACAAACACAAGAACGCCGTTATATACAAGTCTATTTTATTTCATAAGTCTATTATAAGTATAAAATCTTAAGCTTTCGCGGTTATTTTGTTTATGATTATAAGCGACTTTCGGCTTAGACCGCGGCGTAGTTAAACACCCAAACTTTTAGGCTTGGTATCTTTGAGAGCCAAAACAAAAAGTAGAGCTTGGCCTCTGCGTTATTGTCGTTCGTGAACCCAAACAAACTGACGTTTCGCAAAACATTGCATCTTGCATCTTCAGAGTGGTAAATGTCACATCTTCGTCTGTGACGAAAAGTTGCCCTAAGATTTGATATTTCGAATTATTGTTGAATGTGAATTCTTATGTATAACTAATTTTTGTGTGGTGCTGTTTGTATGAATTTAGAATTCACTTATATTAAAGAATTAAGTCCTGAGTACAGGTGTATGTGTTTTGTTGGTTGTTGTGGTGATCCCCGGAAAGTTGTGTTGTGCCCAGACCAAAATATTTAAGCACTAGTTGAACTAGTTGATAATGAGACGAGGTTAGATGAAATGTTAAATGTTTGAATGATACTTTTGCACAGAGATTGTGTTGGTTCAAAGAATGCTCATATCGTTTTTTTTTAAATTTCAGGTAACCCTTTAAGGACCATCCTTAACTCGATACACCTACCCACACAAACGCATAAACCGATTTATTCATTTTGTTATTAAGACATTTTTTACTTTTTATCAGCATGTTTTAATTAATTAGTTTATTCTAATTTATTTGATATTAAATTTAAATAGAAATTTCGTAAAAGTGCTCATTTATTTTATTGTGTTGATCGTTCGACATCTTGATTGACCTTTGAGTATTAAAAAAAAGTTGTTTTAGAATACGCATTTAATGAAAATATACAATTCTAAGACTCAAGTAAGCGTGTGGCCGTTAAGCGCGAAAAGGCATTTAAAGTGTGTATCATTATGCAGTTATCTGAATGTTAAATATACTAAATATATATTAAAACTACCACTGCATTTATACTCTGACAACAGGTTATGGGCCCAGAAGGGAAGTTTTAAAAATTTGTTAAATAAAATAAGTGTCAAAGTAAATTTTGTAAAAGGAGGTTCCTTGGGAAACAAACTAAAATGGCCACTGTATTAACGAATTTAAAACAATTTGATGGTACTGGTTTCGCAGAATGGGAATTTAGAATTAAATTAAAATTAGAAAAAGGAGAATGTATTGAAGCATTAAGTGAAAAACCCGAAAATATGACGAATCAAACTTTTAACAAGAAAGACGTTAAAGCACGTGATATTATGGTTCAATGGATGACCGACAGCGTTGTTGGAGCGATAAAAGACAAAACGACAGCAAAGGAAATGTTTAATGCTTTGGAATCCACATACAAAAAAAGAGGTTTGGCAGCAAGAATAGAATTAAAAAGAGAATTGAGTAACATGAAGTTTAAAAAAGGAAAATTGTCAAATTATTTAGAAGATTTTTTTAATAGAATTCAAGAAATAAATGGTGCAGGTGGAAAAATGGAAAATGAAGAAGTCATATCGCAATTGTTAAGTTCAATGCCGAATTCGTACAGACATGTAACATCATCAATAGACGTCATGTTTTCAATTAATCCAATAGAAATAACAGTTGAGTTTGTTAAAAACAAATTACTTCAAGAAGAAATTTTCCAAACGAAAAATAAAAGTGTAGGACCGAGTACGGTAGATGAAAATGTGGTTTTTTATTCGAATTATAAAAACAAAGGTAATAACTCTAATTACTATTAAAGTAATTTACAGAATAGAACCGAGTTTCCGTTTAAATGCCATTTGTGTGGAATCAAAGGTCACAAAAAATACCAATGTCCTAAATTACAAAGAAAAGCATCAAAAGAAAGTCGTACAAATAGAAGTTGTTTCAGTACCGAACAGCCAGTAGAACCTGATAAAGAAATTGTGTTTATAACACACGATAATAATTTTCTTGAAGATTATGATAATGAGCAAGTAGTTAAACGTAAGCTAATTACTTTTGTTGTAGACAGTGGTGCAACGAATCATTTAGCACATAAAGGAGTAGAGACATTTCTAGATGAAGTTGAAACTGTTGATGTACAAATAAATGTTGCCAAAAAAGACCAAAAACTAGTAGCAAAAAAATGTGGTACTCTTTATGTAGAATATAACAGTAAACCTTTAAAAATTAAAAATGTGTTGGTGTGCGACGATCTAAAATATAACTTGTTATCAGTACAAAAAGTCAAAACTGAAGGATGTGAAGACATTCCAGTCATTATCCTAATAAAGGTATTTGCAAAATATGCATAAAAGCCAAACAAACTCGTAATCTATTTAAATTGGTTGATGAAGAAAAGAAACCGAAAAGATTTCTAGAAGTAGTTAGTAGTGATGTAGCAGGACCAATTACACCACGTACATATGACGAACTGAAATATTATGTTACTTTCACGGATCATTACACAAGATTTTCATATGTATATCTAATTAAAAGCAAGGACGAAGTACTAGGGAAATTTCAAGAGTTTGAAGCAATGGTAACAGCAATGTTTAACACAAAAATTTCTAAATTAAGAGTTAATAATGGTGGCGAATACAGTTCAAAAGTATTCCAACAATTTTGTAAGGAAAAGGGTATACAGTTGCAATACAATATTCCCAGAAATCCTGAACATAATGGAGTCTCTGAAAGATTGAACAGGACTATAATGAATATGGCAAGATGTATGATTGTAGATTCAGAACTTGACAAGGAAATGTGGGGTGAAGCTGTTCGATGTGCAGTATACATTATTAATCGACTACCTACGAAAGCAGTTGATAACAGAATCCCAACTGAATTATGGTATCAAAGAAAAGTAAGTTTAGAAAATGTGTGAGTTTTCGGAAGCATAGCGTATGCTCATATTCGAAAAGAAGACAGAAATGGAAAATTAAATGCTCGTTCACATGTTTTGAGAATGATAGGATATACTGCAAATGGGTATAGATTGTGGAATCCTGAAACGCGAAAATGTGTAAACTCAAAAAGTGTAATATTTGATGAAATGAGAAGAATAAATACTAATATCTTGGAAGAAATCCCAACAGAAACGACAGATGACCAATACTTTAGAAGATATGAACGAAGCTGAACAAAACACAAACTATGAAGAAGAACTGAGAAGGAGTACACGAATGAAAATTGCGCCATTGAAATTTAACGATTATGATCTTAACTTTGTTACAGCATTAACTACAGGTCTACTAAATTCTGAGTATCCATCATCTTTTGAAGAAGCTATACAAGATCAAAAATGGAAAGAAGCAATACAGGAAGAACTCTTAGCTCATGAGAAAAATTAAACATGGGACATAATTTCAAAACCATTAAATCAGGAGATCATCGATTCTAAGTGGATTTTCAAACAGAAAGAATTGTCGGGTCAAGTAATTAAAAAGGCAAGATTGGTAGCAAGAGGATTTATGCAAAACTTGTTAGAAGAAGAGGAAGTTTATGCGCCTGTGGCAAGAATGACGACTCTCCGACTGCTACTGGTAGTTGCAGTAGAACAAAACCTCAAATTGTACCAACTAGACGTAAAGGCTGCTTTTCTAAATGGTATTTTGGAAAATCCTGTTTATATGAAACAACCAAAAGGACTAAATGGCTCTCTGAAAGATCATGTATGTAAACTGAATAAATACGGTCTGAAAAATTCTCCTAAATGTTGGAACGATTGCTTAAATGAAAAATTATTAGAAATTGGTTTTTGTAGAAGTAAAATTGATCCTTGTTTATATTTGAAAACAAATAATTATATGTTAATTTGGGTAGATGGTATCCTTTTATTATCGAATAGTGTAGAAGATGTTTTACTTGTAAAGAAACAATTAATGGAATCGTTTCATAAATCAGATTTGTCAAATGAAAAATCTCTAATATTTTTAGGCATGGAAATAAAACAAACGTCAGATGTTATAACTGTCAATCAAACTAATTTAATTGTAAAGGTGTTAAAACAATTTAACATGTATGATTGCAAAGTTCAAAATATTCCAATGCAACCTAAGTTAAATTTAGAAATAAGTAAAAATAATGAACCTGAAATTCCTTATAAAGAACTAATTGGATCGTTGATGTATAACATGTTGGGAACACGACCAGACTTGTGCTACAGTGTAACTTATTTCAGTCAATTTCAGAATTTTTACAGTGAAATTCACTGGAAGAATCTCAAAAATGTGTTACGATATTTAAAAGGAACATGCAATTACAAACTATGTTTTTCAAAATGTAACGGTAATACAAATTTAGAAGCATATGTTGATTCAGATTTTGCAGCAAATATAAATGATAGAAAAAGTATTAGTGGATTAGTATTAAAATTAAGTGATAATGTTATTCATTGGAGAAGTAAGAAACAAACTGTTGTAGTTCTTTTAAGTACTGAAGTCGAATATGTTGCTCTCTCTCTTTGCACTACCGAATGCTTATTCGTAAGCCAATTGTTAGAGGAAATTCAACCGCAACAGAATGTTTATCCGATAAATGTATTTGAAGATAATCAATCATGTATAAAAATTGCGAAAACTGTAGAAACGAAAAGATCCAACCATATTAATGTACGTTATCATTTTGTAAGAGAATGTGTTGCTAATAATACAATTAGTCTTAAATATGTACCAACTAATAAACAATTAGCAGATATAATGACTAAGGCATTACCTTTGTGTAAATTCAAGTATTTGCGAGATAAGTTAAATTTAATAACTAGACATGATTGTGACAAACTTAAAAGCGTAGAATTGGGAGGGTGTGTAAATGTACAATTCTAAGAAGTGGCAACATCGCAAAAAAAAGGGCAACTCAAGTAAGCGTGTGGCCGTTAAGCGTGAAAAGGCATTTAAAGTGTGTATCATTATGTAGTTATCTGAATGTTAAATATACTAAATATATTATATTAAAACTACCACTGCATTTATACTCTGACAACATTTAACAGGCAATATCTAAGCTGTAGATGGTCGCAATTCAAACCGAGAGATAACAGTTTGGTGTCAAAGATCGGCAAATTGAAATTTTTTTTTGGATGGTCTGAAGAAGCTAGCACTAGCAAGATTAAGTGGTTTAACAGAGGTATGGTTCAAAGATCTAACCACAGTAAAATTGATTTGGGAAGAATGGAAAAATAAATTGCAAAAAGCTTTTCCATATAAAAAAGATTTTTGCAAATTATTAAACAAACGTCCTGATTACTCAACAGTTGCAAAATTCAAGGGACTGATGCAGTATCGTGTCTTATCGGTGGAATTAATGACGTCGTGGTAAAAACAGGTGTTCGAGCTGAGAAACATCAGATACCGAAGTCTTTACACGAATTTTTAGATACGGTTAGTACTTCTAATGTCCTACGCACAAACTATAAAACTAAATTTAGAAAAATCCACAAACACTAGCGCACGTTTCCAAAGAACAGACAATTGTTTTAACTGTGGAAAGAGCGGTCATACTACAAGAGTATGTACAACAACTACCTTCAGGGCAGAAAAAAGATGCAATTATTGGCGGAAGCTGATTGCTATCGGAAGAAACGGAGTAACTTCCAGCATGACTAATTGGGACAAGCGATCCAATAAACAATAAATACTACAAAAACATTTCAGTTATTACTTTAAGGGCATATATAGACCCAGGTAGATCTTGTACTACTATTAGATTTAGCAGTATTAAATGTTTACGAATTGTATACAATAGTCAAGACAATTGCGTATTTTAACGGTGATGGTTTTACTACTTGGGCATCGGTATAACTAATTTTAAAAATGAATGAGGTAGACACCGAAGTCAAAGTTTGCACAGAAATTTTATAAAATTGCCAAATGTGTTGATGATAAAGGACGATAAGCTATTGAAATTTGTTAAAAGAGGTACAGAAATTATTCAGGATATAAAAGTTGAACTTCCAACACGTAAAATTGTATTATGGGTGCGCAAGAAAACAACCGTTTTACATGACCACTTAACAAATGTTCAAATTTATTGCAAAAAATTAAAACGTGATTTGTTTGTTAAAGCAAGGGTATGCTTGCAAGAAGAAAAACGACAATAAAAACAACAAATGGTGTTATCGCAATACCATCTTACAAATCTTTCTGATGGTGATTTAAAATTTTATAAAGATGCTATATTTGCTAGAGCATAACCGTGTGTTAAACAAACCAACAATTCAATACCAAAAAAATTAATGTTTTCTATTAAAAATTCCACATTCTTTTCTCTGCCTATAGAAAAACTTAAAATTGGTTCCGTTAGCAAAGATAACAAAAAAAAATTACTACAGATTTTAAACAAATATAGAGATTGTTTTCGACTAAATACCACAGCACTAAGTTGCGCTAAATCGACAGAAATGCAAGATCGTATAGAAGAAGACCAACCATTTTCTTACAAACCTTATAGAATAACTAGACCTGATTAAGAAGCTGTCAAAAGCATTATTACAAAAATTTTTACCAATAACATTATTTGAGAGTCTAATTCAGACTACTGTTCACCAGTGCTTGTAGTGTTTATTTTACGAGCTTGTATCTTATATATGGCTGCCACAAAATTCTAATATTAGAATCATCAAAACGGTATTTAGCATTTGTCACACCGTTGGGACAGTATGAATACAATGGAATATCTTTTAATTTAACTAGCCACTGTTCCACAAATTTTTCAAAAGTTCATGAATCGAATATTGTATTCCGCCAATTATTTTGCTGCCGTTTGCCTTGACGACGTTTTGTTACATGTTCGCGCATTAGAAGAACCCTTAGTCAACTTACAAAAGTACTACATTTTTTTCGTGAAGAAGGGTTGACATTTAACTTAAAGAAATGTGCTTTTTGGATACATTTTTGCGTTTTGAGGTTAGACACAGACAGGTTCGATCAGGAGAAGATAAAATTAAAGCTGTTAGGCAATTTCTTACTCTACAATCTGTACATTAGATTAAACAGTTCCTTGGTCTTACTGGTTACTTTTGCCATTTTGTTCTTAATTACGCATTGGTAGCAAAACCACTTTAACAAAAAGACAATTTCTTGGAAATGGGACAAAAAATAAGAAGCAGCGTTTGGGCAATTTCAAGCGCAGCTAATAAACAAATTAACTTTAACGTTATTTAACCCTACTTTAATCACGGAAGTGCATACTAGTATCATTGGACTAGTTGGCATACTGTTAAATATTACAAACAGACCAGCGCTTTCATCCAGTAGCTTACTACAGTCGACAAACAATTCTAAACGAACTAAAATACTAATCATAGGAGCTGGAAACTATAGCTGTAGTGAAAAATATAAAGAAATTCCGAAGTTACCTAAGAATAGTATATTAAAACACAAGTTACAGAATGAACGCACTTCAATCACGAGACCGAGTTTCATATACGAGCCGCGCAGCGGCGAGTTTATGAAGCGGTGGAGTGATTGAAACGTATTCTATGACGTGTGCTTTATACTATTTTCTCTATTTTGATACAATATTTAATATTTTTCGTATAATCTTAATTTTAAAACAACACTTTGACATATTGAAATTTATGTGTTAACCTAAAATTTCATACAAAATTATCTCTATACCTTTATAAGTAAACAACTTTGAATTAATAAAACATTTTTATTTTATTTTGGCATCAAAATTTGAGTTTCAATTGTTAAAGTCCAATAATTTTGATTTCTTTTTCATGTAACGTCAACTTACGATGCAGAGATACCAACTTTGAAAAAACTAATATTACTAAAACTCGTGTAAGAATTTACTTATTCTTACACGGATTTGAATGTAAGAATCGCTAATTCTCATGTCGAAATAGAGAATAAGTTTTTCCGTTGTAATTCACTAAAAGCAACTAGCAAAAGAGAAAATAATACCACAAATTGACAGGCGGTGGCTTCAATTGCAGTATTTTGCACTCTTGATGTTAAGTATCGTCTACGCAACAAAATAAAACATGCAGACGCACTAAGTCGAAATCCGAGCATTACTATTACATACTGCATATTCAGCAAGCCGATTGGGTTTTGTCCAGTCAGTTAACGAATCAAAAAATTTTTGATATTAGAGTAATAATAAAAGTTTCAGAAACTGACCACGAGCATCAGGTGTATAAAAATTATGTTTTACACCAAGGTCGCATTTATAAAACAACTGCACGTAGATTGCAGTGGGTACTACTGAAGGAAATGTGACATGTGGTACGCGCTGACTTTAATCATTTTAATTTGGACAAAACTTTATATCGTTTATGAGAACTATTGATTTCCAAAAATGCGACTTTACGTAGAAAAGTATACTTTGTGTTGTATATAATGTCTTTATAACAAACGAGATTCTGAAAAAAAAGAAGAACTTCTTCATTTGATACAAAACCAATAGAACGCTTTTTTTAAATCATCTAGCTTTTCCAAACAGTAAGGAAAATTATCATAGAAATTGTCGCATTTACTAGAATTGCTTTCTTAAAAGCTGTAAAATCTAATAACACAAAGCATGTTTGTGAATATGCTAAAGAAATTTGTGCCACTAATGGAACCGCACAGACCATTATCACTAAACAAGAAATTTTTTTTACTTCAAAAAATTTTAAACGGTTTTGTTTTTAAAATAATATCAAACATCTTTTTAAGACTGTTGTAACACCTTGAGCCAACGGACAAGTTGAACGTCACACCTTGCTGTGTGCTTTGTTTTCTTCTGCACTTGAAAAAGAACTTAGGGGCAAAAATGTACAAACCGTCCAATTTGCAATTAATAATGTTATACACAAATCAAAAGGAAAAACTCCAAGCCAACTTCTGTTAGGTTACTCGCCAAGAAGTGGCAGTGATACTGTATTAACAAATAAACTCAAACAAATGTTTATTATTATCCAAAACTTGTCATGAAGCTGCGGAAAAAAACGTAGCTGCTCAACTAAACCAAAAACATTTCTATGACCGTAAACGGCAAAAACCAAAGCAGTACAAAATTGGAAAATTGGTACTAATATTAAAAAATCAGCATTCGACAGAATCAAATCGTAAACTAGCGTCACCATCTAGTGGTCCATTATCAGTCAAAACAGGTATATTGTAAACGACATAGCTTAATCACATTGTGTTAATAGAAAGTCCGCTCAACAGAAAGTTGTTGCGCCTCTGAATACCAGTTGGTGGTGTATTATTAGCCCTCTATGCCGCGTGTGCTTGGAGGACGACGAGACTCCGCAGCATCTGCTGTGCAAATGCGAAGCGTATCAAATGCAATGCACAACGATTCTCGGAAAAGCAAAGCTAACCGATGATGACTTGAAAAAAGCCCCTTGGAATAAACTTCTGGACTTCATTGACGAAACAGAACTGATGAGGGAGTAATACATTAGAGGTGCACAAAAGGACCAAGAAGACCGTATTGCAGGGGCGCTAGAGGAGTCACCTCTTAAAATAAAATAAAAATAAATCAGGAAAGTCAGAGAATAGTAGTGATGAAGAAGGAGTAGTACTTTCCGATCCCGATTAGCCAAATAATGTTAGTCAAGATGGTCGAATGTAAGAATGCTTAATTTAAAAATAAGTGATTTTTTTTTAAATTTATTAGTCTGTCGATGTTAAATATGTACAAATATTTATATGTTTCTGTCTTGTCATTTGTTAAAAGCTGTTAACTATTATTAATATCTGCAGCAGACATCTTGCACGTTTTTCCCTCGTTGTCATTGCACGTCTCAAAAAATATTATTAAGAAAGTAAAAAGTTTCTGTTGTATTATTGTTATTACTATGCTAATAACTTACACTTTTATGCTGCATGCAGTATTGATTAATTAATAAAGTAAAATTTTTCAATTTCTATGGCACCTTTTGTCAACATTAGAACTAAGATGATAAAGAAAACTGTATAGCAAATACTCTAATGTATAGCCATCAGCAACATAAGATTGCTTGCAAAATATAAGAAGAAAATAAATCAGTTATATATTTTACTTGCGTATTAAAAGCCTTACACGTTTGATACAAATGACAGGATAAAATATAATTTACCTACGTATATATTTCACCTAAAACGTCAGCGCAACCGAACGATAATTACTTAATTATGGTTTCACATTCAAAAATCATGGTAATGATAAATAATCTCGGTTTTGTGGTTATCGGGTATTACTCCTTTAAAACATTTATTACTCGCAACAAGGACCAGCATACTAATTTTAATTGTAAAGTTATGTACACTCTCTCCGTTTTAGATACGGTTACGAATTAGCAACGTGCTGTATATAGGGACATATTTAGAAAATTTTAATGACCATCGACCAAAGTTTGATAACTAGAAAGGGTGATTGGCTAACTATCAAATAGCCTCACAGTCCACTTGAAGAATAAAATGCAAATATGTAATGTAATCCTTAAAGTTATCTATGCTATTAATTACAGGGCTTTTATTAAAACGCATTTCCGTGATCTATGAGTTGAGCATCAACATTGTTTTAGGTAGGTAGTGTTACCACTAGTGTTACCGTTTACTAACATTTTTTGACATTTTCGTTTGACGTTTTGTTGACACCGGGTATTATTTTTTGTCGGTTTTCTTTTTCTCAATTTTTTATATTTTAAAATAGTTATAATTATAACTATTCAGCATTTTTTGTGTTTTTGTTGGTCTAAAAAGACGAAAACGTATCAACACTATTTTTAAAAGTTTAAAATGTTCCGAAAGATCTTTAAAAACTACGATAACACCGTTAAAATAATTAATAAAGAACCTAAACCGTATGTCAGAACTCACGAACAATATTAAGCCTAGTATGACATATTTTTAGCCTGAAAAGAATCAAATTATATTCATGTTTTGCTTACAGGAACTTGATGAAATTTATATCAAGTTGAATAAATGATTTTGCATTTTGCAGATACTTAAAAATTGCTTCTTGATTGCCAGGATAAAAAGGGTCATAGATAATAATTTTATTAACACTAAGATAATCGAGCAAAAGACGCTTGTTGAAATCTTTTTTAGAAACGAATAAAACTGGACTAGCATACGGAGAATTGTTATAACTAAAGACCAAATGTTCAGGCACTAAAAATGTTTAAAATAAGCAGGAATGTAAGCATAAAAAACATCAAAATAAGCCTTAAAATTTTTTTATAGGCACTTAAAAAAAAGTTCAATATTTTTATAAAAGTGCAAAATTAAAAATTTCAAAATAAGTCATTTTTAAAACAATTAGGTAGTTATTGTTACTATTACAGTTTACTAGTAATAAAATGTTTAACAATTCCATCAGAAAAATACACACAGACAAAATTACAAAATAAATATTTTTTTAAGTAATTTCATATTGCAAATTACTATTAAGTTTTTTTTAATTATCCGCAGTTATTATATCAGTGCGTAGGAGAGGTAATCAAATTTGCCTACATATTTATAGATATTTCAAAAATTTTTTTGTTGCAACGGGCCCAAATTATTGACACTAATTGCTCTTCGCAATATTGAAGATTCAAAGCTAAAGATTACGATTTAACATCTCAAATTACTCAGTTTTTTTGCACGCGACTAACTAATTGATCCGCTAATGCAATCATATCAGATTTTCTAATATATTTTTTTGTTAAAAAACTTGCCATGTCGACGTTTGGTAATATCAAATTTTTTTCAGTCGCTTATATAAACAAAACAATTGATTGTGGCATATTATGATTAATAATAATAATACATTTGAGAGAAATTGGTTTGATTTTACAGAAAATTTTATTGTTTCCGAAGATTATTATTAAAGGGTATCCGCTATTTCAAGCAAAGATTGATTTAAATTAATTACTGAAAATTGATTTTCTTTAGCAAGCTTTAAGTCATGAGAAACTACAGTCAAGAAAAATTCCAATGAAAACAGTTTATTTTTGGATTTATTGTTTTTTTAACATTTAGTCTTAATTGCTGACACTGCCAAATAAATGCTTTTAAGAACGAAAGGATTTAGGAGTAGACGCAAAACAAAATTTTGATGCGAGAAGAACTAAGTGACAATACCCAAGTTGGGTTTGCAGATAATGCAACGTAGCAATTAGGATTTAAACATAATAAATACACAAAGTGCTACGCAATAATATCACAAACAAGTTAAAGTAATTATATTTAAAAAATTATCAAAATTGTACAAATACCTTTCATATATGAGTATCAAACTAAATTGTACTTAGAATATCTACTTATATACATGACTAAAAAGATTTTTGTAATTTAAATAATCTAACTAAAATGTTTCTACAATTAAATTTTTTTGAAAATTCCTCTCAAAGTAGAAACGTTGACAAGTTCTGCCATCATATTTCCCTTTTAATAATTTTTGTAAGTTAAAAAAATCAAACCATTTTTTATTTGTGTATAAACCACTGCGTTCTTGTTATGACAGAAATGGTACTATAACTGTTTTTGCTCAAATATTCTAGTGTATTAATTTTTCAAAAATTTGTCTAGGTCTTATTTTATTTTCCATTTTTAGTTGCTTAAGCTTTTTTAAAAAATCTTTTTTAACACATACACACATTTATAATTTACGTAACAAACGTCGAAAGTAAAGCATAGCATAACAAACGTTAATACTTAACGAAGCTGCACGGCATGTGACTGAGTTATGGTTTAAAACTTTTGACGTGAATTACTTACACTATTTTTTGTGTTGCTTTTTGTAAAATTACATTTTGATTTATTCTAATACTTAGGAATACTTTATTTTGACTGTAGTTAAAAACGTGTACAAGGTTACCAAATAAAACAATTTAAAATAACGTTTAAAGTGCATTTAAAAATAACAACAAACATTTAAATTAACTTTCAATTTTAACATATTTAATTTACGAAATGCGCTATTTTAACCATTAATTAAGTTTTGACTATTAACGTGTGTATGAAGCGTTGTTTTGTAATATTTTGATAAATTTTCAATTAATTTAATTGATGAGTGAAACATTTTACTTTTTCAATAAATAAAAATAAAATAAATTAATAGCAAAGCAAAGAAGATTTACTTCTTCCGTGAGCTTATGTGGGCGAAGCTTACTCGTTTAGTTTTTTTGTAATTCTAATTTTTTCTAAATTTTTATGTTTTAATATGAAACAAACAAAATTGTATTAACATTACTTTAACATAATATAGTATATAATTTAGTTTAAATATTTCGTAAATTATTCATTAGAACTAAAATCATTATCACAATTTATAATTTATAATCTTGAATAATAATAAATATATAAATAGAGTAATTCTTAAAATACGTATGTAGCAATGCGAAACAGTTAACTTTCTACGTCATCTTTGTAAAAAACGTAACAATCTTGTTCTAAATAATAAGCCTTATACGTTGTCAATCTACTACATGTCATACGGTAAAGCAAACAATCGAGATTTTACGTACTTACCTTCTTTAACAGTGTCTATGCAATAAAACAAATGAATAAAACACTACTTTATATTTAATTAATTGACATAAAAAGTTTAGATTCATAGGTTATCTATTTGATTGAAGCTTGTTTAATTGTCAAGTTTAATGATATTAGTTCATTGTCAGCAATACTAAAAGTTAATCAAAATAGTTGTACTTTGATACTAATCCCGTTTTTTACGTTTTTTTATATTTATTTAAATACATTAAAATTGATTGTAAATTAATTAAACAAAATTGCATAAAAACTAATTAATTAAGCAAGATACTGGGTACAGCTGTTAAGACATTCAATAACATGTATACGGCTATCGTATCAATTATTAAAAAATTGCTTCTGTATACATGCTCAACTTCAGTTGCAAAATTTGCGAATTGCTTATTGTATATGTATAAACATTACATTATTTCGACAATTAACAATGTTATCAAATATTATTAGTATGTTTTTCATACAAACATCCGTATTTTATCATACTGTCTGTATAATAATATAATAATACATTGTTCAATAAATATCCAATTTTCTGTAATTACAAGTAATTTAAAATAAATTCTAATGAGTTAATAAAAAAATGGCATCACTTTTTATTAAAGATAATTTTATTTTTAAAAATATGTATAAAGTAGGTAGTGCAAAGTTTTCATAATGTTTTTAAAAATACATTACAGTGTCATTTTTATTTAGTTAATTCTTTAAGTAGATCTTCCAAAATACATTTACAAAATGATTAGCTTACTACCGGCCTTTTCTTAATAGTATAATTGGATAACATGACCTCACGTCTTATTTTTATATAATACGGTACATACATTACATTTTAATAATTCAATTATATTGTTTAAAACAATCATTAAACAAAAATAAGTTAATTAAAATTAAATTAAATATGTTTACCTGGATCTAAGGAAACAGCGGTTACGTATAATATCAAAGAGGTGACTGCAAGAAGTGTTACGCCAAGTCCGCGTAACATTTTAAAAATAATCTTTCCAAATTGTTCACTCAGTTGATGTAAGCCACACAGCTTCTTGTTGGACACTGTTGAACGACAGAACGCACATACTTTAAAATGTAATAAGCGGTAAGTAATATTACCAGTACGGAGGGGGATATATTAAACAAGTGCAAAGAATTCAAGTAGGATTCAATAAAAGAACGCAGATTTACACTATAAAAGCTGTTGCAAACAAGAAGGAATATTATTAGTAAAAATACAATAACAATAAATGTTAAAAGTGTTACTTGTCTTGACCAGACTAAATTAAATTATTATAACAACTAACATTTTGATTTAAGATTTTTAAGTAGTTGTTTAGCCTATAATAACTTTTACTAGAATTTAAAACTGAGTATAAAACAATCATTTAAGTTAGAATTAGTGTTTTTATAGAATAAATGATAACAATTCTAATACGAAACAACATATGAAAATACATAATAATCAAAAGGTATACGTAATAAAATTTAAATATTAATACGACAAAATTAGATAAAGCAAAAGCCAGATAAAGTATACATAAGTTTCAATGATTTTGTAGAAATTACAACAGTTGATAAAAATTAACAAAACACAAACAGAACTGATAAATGTTACAAAATCACAAAAACAAAAAAATGTGTACAAAATCTTTATATACCGGGTTAGGCAAATGTATGAAAACATTGTCATCAAGCATATGTTACGAAAATAATGAAATGTATGTTGTAAATGGGATTATTTAGGAAATTTGACGAAGTAATTTTAGTCGTGATCTAATTATTAATTATTGCGTAACAGACAAATAATTTCGTTTTTTAATTGGGAATCTATGGTTTTTATTGCAACATAAACTGAAAGAAAAATTGTACATAAAGTCAATGTACGGTATACATCGACCTATAGTACATTAAAACAATGTACGTTTTCATTGAATTTATGTAATTTACATTATAAGTACATAGTTTTTTTATGTACTTTACATTGATTCAATGTATCAAGTTGTATTTGTTATCTTTCAAAAGAATTTGTTATGAGATCATGCACAGTAAACCCTTAAATGTACCATTACGTTAATTTATCGTATGATGTATGTACATTAATATAACATTTGAAATACATTGGGTTAATGTAATCGTACGTTGTATGTGTAGAGTTTTTATAGAACCATGTAAAGTTTATGATTTCAATGTATTTTTATATTAAAACTATCAATGTATACGTTAATTTTAAGCAAGAGATACATTGATTCAATGTAACATAAACAAAATCAAGTCTTATCACTATCACACGTAGCACCAAGCAATATCTTACTAAGAAATTTGAGTACGTGTGAACCTCATGTCAGCAATAAATTAATTTTTATATAGCGTGTCAGGTGGTGTCAGTGCATTTAGTTCGTGTATTTTTCGTGATGCAATTCCATAGTACAGTAGGACAGAAGCAAAAATATGTTTAATACGCTACCAACGTTTTAGTTACTAAAGTTTGTTCAATAGATGAGTGTGACGTTATTCCCTACGTTATCAAATTTAAAACAAAAAAGAGGAATTAACTAAATAGTTATTCACATCTTTAATTATTTTAGCCTCAAAAGACGATGGCGAAACATGCATCAAGCCGATGAAAATTGGTAAATTGTCAACGGATGAGTTGGATTCCTACACTGGACAGCATGCATAAAATTAGAAATGTATTCAAGTCTCAACGAAATATTTGATCAATGGCCATTCTACAAAAACCATCTGATTTTCGTTTGGTAAAAACATTGTATAAAATAATGTTTTTAATTGTAAATGCAATATTTTATAGATTTATGTTGACTTTACCTTTCTATACCCACCAGGAGATGGATTACTGAAAATCACCAATACGAATAACAAGCTAATTTTTTTAAAATTTTAGTTGTTTGATTGATGTTTACTTTAAGACTGTAATAAAATTGGATCGCTTTGTATAATATCTAATTATATATTTTACATTCTGTTAACGTTTATTAATACATTAAATTGATGTAGTGGATTCATTAGATTTATGAAATCTGGTACCTCAAAATAATGAAATACATACATAAAATCAATGTAATTGTACATCAAATTAATGACGCACACAAATTGCGTCAATGTAATCGTAAATTGTAGCTATGAACTTTTACATTGATTCATGAATGTTGGTACACGAAGTTAATGAATCATGTACATTCAATTAAAGTAATGACACATTGTCTTGTAGTACACATTCTTGTTTAGATTCAATGTTTTAGTACATTAATCTAACGTAACAGATTCATTGTGCTGATCTACCCATTCATCGGATGAAAAATATGTACATTTTCCATTGATTTAATGTAAATTTACATTTATTCTACGTAACCTTTTCTTTCAGTGTATGATTCACCGATGTAATTTGTCTCTAAAATCAATAAAATAATAAATGTATTCGGAAGAGAGATAATTAAAAACGCCATTAAAATAGTGCGTATAATAGGTGATTCAAACTAAGCGATGCACCAACTTGTGGTAACAATTTGAAATACCGTTGCAATGATAGCTTAATGCGCGTACTAAATTTGTAGCTGTTTCATTTTGATTTTTTTCTGTATTGTTAAGTATATTTCAGAAAGAAAATGCACATAATTAGCAATTATTGAAGTGAGACGCTTGTTAAACAACATGCAACATGGGTGGTAAAATTAAAACATAAAATTTCTTACTAAATATTATTGTCTTACAGCACAAAACTCAACCAAAAAACTATTAAATTACAATAAAACGACTACTAAATGTAATTTCTAACCTGTATACACACTAGTTTGAAATCACAAATAATATTAGTAAGCTTTATGTAATGTTCAAATAGTTTACACTATAAAGAAACATAAATTAAGCTGTGGTTTTTAGAAAAAGTTTGGACAACGTAAAAACAAGAAGTATAAATAGTACGTTAAAAAAATAGTACATTAAACAACAAGTTTCATAAGTCGAATTTTATCGCACGCGACCAAGTTTAAAACACGAGCCGCTTGCGGCGAGTGTTTTAATGGTTAAGTGCGATAAAATGACTTATGAACGAGTTTTTTATACTATTTCTTTATATTTTGCGACTTTAATTCAATTCTTAAATAAAAATTTGTAATTATAATGTATTCTAAATTTTTAACAATTGGCTACACTGACATTCAAAACTTAAAATTCGAATTTGTTTATTAGTAGTTATGCATTTGTTTTAAATTAATTAAAAAAGATGGACAAAGAATTATCTTGTATTCCACCAGAAATTCGAGAAATTGCGCAAAATACTATAAGTAATTTAATTCCTACTAAATCAAAACATCTATATAAACAGTACATCAAATTTGAAAAATGGTGCCTTAAAAAAAAAGTGACAAAAATAACAGAAAATGCTTACTTTGAACTACAGCGACATAATTACAAAACATCTAGTTTGTGGTCAATGTATTCAATGTTACGGTGTAGTTTAAATTTACATTAAAATGTAAATATATCAAAGTTTAATAAATTACACGCTTTACTGAAACAGGCATCGGTTGGTTATTTGCCGAAAAAATCAAAAATTTTAGAAGAAGACAATATTAATAAATTTATAAATGAAGCTGATAATGAATTATATTTAGCTATGAAAGTAAGTATTTTTATAATTAATACAACAATGAGTATACTTCTTGTGTTACGATATGAACTTTAGGTCATCCTGATTATTGGTTTTAATGGTGCCTGTAGGAGAGATGAATTATTCAATTGGTCTACAGATGACATTAAATTCAAACAAGATTCAATTATTATATCACTTCCTAAAACAAAAAATAATATTTTACGCACGTTTGCAATCACTGATACAAATTGGATTGAATTGATTAAGGAATATGCAAAACTTAGACCTACCAAAACTAATCACAAAAGATTTTTTGTAACATACAGAAATGGTCGCTGCATTAACAGCCCTATTGGTATCAACACAATAGGAAAAGTATCAAAAAACATTGCAGTTTATTTAAAATTGCCTAATCCGGAACTGTTTACGGGTCATTGTTTCCGAAGATCGAGTGCTACACATTTGTCAAATCGTGGCGGAGATTTGTTAACATTGAAAAGGCATGGTGGGTGGAAATCTTCAACTGTTGCAGAGGACTATGTAGATGCTTCACTGAAAAATAAAATTGATGTTGCAAAAATGTTTGTTCCGCAAGAAAATATCGACTTACCTGGATGTTCAAAAAACTCTAATATTAACAATATAAATTTACCAGGATGTTCAAAAGATTCCAGTATGACTAGTGTTACTAAAACTAATACTAATGAACATAATATTAATGTAACAAATGGTAATAATACTTACACTGGTTTAACAAATAATTCAAAGGACTCCTCAAATGTGGTTATTAATTACAATGTATATAACAACTGTACCATAAATATGAAAGAAACAACACCAATACACAGTAATAACGTTATATATTGTATAGTACTTAATAACCAATTTTACATAAAATAGAGCATATAAGAACGGTAACAAACATGCAAACGGCGTCATAATCAGAGGTTATAATTTTTCATAATTTATAATCACGCATGATCATAAACGTCATCTGACCTCTAACATTGCGCGCAAAATTGAAATTCAAAACAAATTTTTAAAATATAATATATAAAAGTATGTGTAGAATTTACTCATCTTACTAATTTAATGAAAATGAACTATGGAAATTGCAATGAAAAAATAAATAAATTTTGTTCAATTTTTGACATATATATTAATTTTAACGATGTGCCCAACCTTAAGTAATTAAAGTTTGGGTGCTATAATGAAAAAAAAATAAAAGTTATATTATAGCACCCAAATGGATGCTATAATTACTTTGATTATAGACGCGAAGTATAAAAACAAATTTATCATTGCAACACTAGTTTGTCCGTTGCCGCTAGAAGCGCTGTAATCGTCTATATGCAAGTCACTGATCTCTATAATAATATGGATAACTGATACTGTAGTCTGACATCGACACCTTTAGAGAAATCATCAGCGCCACTCATTACTGAGACTGGAACTAAAATGTAGCTCTAACACACTTTTTTGTGACAGTTTCATTGTCATGACTTTATTATTTTTTAATTTTGTGTTTTCGTCAAGTTTATTCAAATCAATCACGAAATTTTAAATATAACCCATCCCGTCTTCACTGAGCAGCGACATAACATCTTTTATGTTACCTTATTTCAGGCAGAGACATTGTTTCAACTTTTGCATGTAACATAAATATTTGGCGTCTCCAACCTGTGGTCTTTTTCAAATTTTAGTTTGCCTGTTAGTTTCGTGATTTATGGAAAGTTTTACCGTCGTGTAATTTTATTTTAAAATGGGTTACAAATTGATTGTTGATCGTTTGTCGCATAACGAATTACGTTATGAAATTTTAATTAGAGGTGGTGATGCATCTTTAGGTGTTGTCGTATTACGAGGTCTACTCAAGAATTTTCTTATTAAAGAGGCCGCCGGCAAAGTATCTCGTCCCGCGTATCCTTTCGATTTTAATGCAGATAAATTAGCAATTAGAGCAGGTATCGATGAGCTTAGAAAATTAATAGATTCATTAAAAATTACTCCAACTACAAAAATTTCTTCTACCATTGAAACCAAAATTAAATATTTGTTAAACCGTATTGGCAATTCTATTCCTGTTCAAAATGACGATTTACAAGTTAAAGATGAGTTTTTAAAAGATTTAGTTGTTTTAATTTCGCAGTACGAACTTTTGTATAAACAAATTGTTGTTTCTAATCCTTCTACTTCCGCCGATGAAGTTACCGAACCTATCGTTCAACCTTCTTTAATAGTTGATACCGCTTTAACGACGTCTTCTGCTGTTAGTGAAAATTGTGTTAGTCATGTTAAGAGTGTTTTAGTTTCGAAATGGAATTTAAAGTTTTCTGGTGATGCAAAGTCAATTTCTTTGAATGCATTTTTAGAACGAGTTGCCGAACTTCAATTATCGCGTAACGTTTCAAGTCATCAGTTATTTTTGGAGTGTACTGATCTTTTTACAGGTCATGCATTGATTTTGTTAGGTCTATTCGTAATTCAGTTAATTCTTGGGATGGTTTAGTTAAGTTTTTGCGTGAACAATTTCAGCCTACCGATTATGACGAACGTCTCATTGAAGAAATTAAGCGTCGTACTCAAGCTAATGATGAGCCTATGGGTATTTACGTTGCAATTATTCGCAACATGTTTTCACGTCTGGATGAGCCTTTTTCTGAAGAAAAACAGTTAAAGATCTTATTAAGAAATATTTCTCCTGTTTATCAAACTCAACTTGGTTTGTCGTCAGTTGCTTCAATTGAGGAGTTTATTAAATTTGGTCGTATTATCGAGGACCGCATGCAAGCTATTGAAGCTTACACGCCTCCATCTCGTAGAAAGCAGGACATGGAGCCTGATCTCGCTTACATTACATCTCAAGTTAAGGACACTGTAGTTTCTCGATCTTCAAATAACGTTAGTAGTGGTGAAAAATCTACACCACCTGTTAGACAAAATTCACGATTACCGTGATTGTGAAATTTTACTCCTTATAACACCTCGTAATCCCACTTAATTCAACAAACTTGCGCCGTAAAATCCTTGTAAAAGATGGAACACTAAACAAAGTAAATTATCAAAGATGAAAAATATTGTCACCACATACGTCACGTCACGTACGCACGGTGAAAAAGAAAGAGCATTCCCATGAAAACCGCTTACTTAGTTAAATTATCAAATGGCTCGAAAATGAGTTTAAAATAAACAAAAGTAGATACTAAGAAAAATGTATCAAATTACATTCCAGAAAGGAAATCATAAATTAGATAAAGTTGTTATTCCAATGAAATAACCAGAAATAAAACACTAAATCATAATCAAGACCACTGAACTTTATGCGTTTAAAAAAAAAACAATAATAATTGTAAAATAACTATTAAATACAAATCAACTTAAAATTGACGTAATAAAATTAATCGGGTGAAACGTTTTTGACGCTTTCACGGAACTAATCAATCGCTTAAAAAAAATAATTAAGCCAAATAAATCTGAATACGGGGTCTTTTGCAAAAGATTCACGACCAAATTTCAACGCCGGTTACAAGTGCAATTGTCATAAATATTAATATTCTTGTAAGATATTTTCTAAATAGATTGTATGTTTAAAATATTTAGAAAATTATTTGGGCGCATCAATAGTAGCTTGTGCTTTGGAGTCTTATTTCATTATGTATATGTTATGTTCTTTAATTGTCTTAATTTCTTCGCAATTTTGTCATGCGTTTGATCATTAAATCTACAAGTGTGTTAAGCATTTGCAATTAATTCTTAAGCGAGTTAAAATGATTGTTTTATTGTGTTGTTTTTTGTATAACCTTATTGAGACTAATTAAAATTGGATTAAAGCCATTGAATTTCACAAAATTTTATACAGTTTTATGCAATTCTGTAAATTATTATGCAATTACAATAAAATGAATGATCATAATTTTTTTTGTTTTGAAAAATAGCGGTACTGCTGTCAAGTAAATTTCGTTTAATTTAGTTCTAATCTCAGTATTGTGTCTTCTACGCAGAAAAATTCTATATTTAAATTTTTTTCTCATATCCATTTTATTATAGAGATCACCCATACAGCACAAATACATACAATGTATGTACAGTGACTGTACGTTCTTGGACGTAGCTTTAATTCAGTGGATATCCAGATTACGTACTTGTACGTTCAGTGGACCTACAGATGGCACAAAAGTGGACTTTAACAGAACGTGCGTGAAAAACATACAATGGACATTCATTGATATACGAGATCTGTATCTAAGCCTATATTGTTAATCTAATGGACGTCCAAATTTTATAGAAGTACAATCAATGGACGTTCAGTGTATATAAATTGTCAATATTTAATGCATGTATAAAGTTTGCATAAAAGGAACAAATAATTATATTTTTACTAGAAATTAATTTCACAATTAACCCAAATTCACTTGTCAAAGTGATGCATTTTAAAATGCTTTTAATCATGAATACCATTCTGATAGCTTAGATACTTTTACAATGACCAATTAATAAAAGTATTTTCTCAAAAAAATCTATTTTATTTTGACAAACATATACAAAGTATGTACCTACTATAGTATTTTTATTTTATTATTTCTTTCTTTGGTTTTCCAAGGAGCTAGCTTCTAAAAGAAATCCATTTTACTATAAAAAATATTTTAAAAAACTCACTTACTTAATATTATTTAATGAAACAATAAAATTAAAAGGTTTTTTTTGGTTTTTTCCTTAAATCATAATCTACTCCGTAATTCTGGTGACAAAGCCATATTTATTGGATCCACTACATTTTGAGAGACCTTACACCTAAAATATATATACAACATAACTTGTGCATCCAAAATCGAAGATTGCTGCTCTTGTAGTAAATGAATAGATACTCGCCGCTTCATTAAATTCAATACAAAGTTGCTATTGATCCAATAAGAAAATCAAATTTATTTAAGATATAAGATCCTTTTGCTGTCTTGACTTACATTTTTCTTCTGTTTTTACTTTTGTCATTAGTATTGCTTAAAATCT
Organism: Aquatica leii; assembly: GCA_035610365.1. Lineage (NCBI taxonomy): Eukaryota > Metazoa > Arthropoda > Insecta > Coleoptera > Lampyridae > Aquatica > Aquatica leii. The sequence goes on from CM069432.1 coordinate 59,215,442, forward strand.
AGATAATTGATTTCCTTTTATAAAATCTTCTGTAATAAATCTAAAAAAATTATACTTAGAGCAATTGCTCAACCTTGTAAGCTCATAGCTTTGTCAATCAATTACCATCTATGATAGTAATGAAATGGGTTTATATACTACTAAATTGCTTTTTGTTTGTATTTGAGCATGGCGATATAACGTTCTAGACAACTTACACCCATTCATACTAACCTACAATTACTTCGTAACATATGTTTCATACGTTAGATAGGTACTGTCTATAAAAACATACATTATTGTGATTTTTTTATTACAACTAATCTAAAATCTTACCTTTACTGTGTTTAATATAAAAGCATTATAATGTGTTATAACCGTTGATTGAAGAACCACTTTCGACTTTACACTATAACGAGCAAATAATAAATTCGTATATTATGTCCATTTTAAATTTTGCCTACGTCCTTGAAAATACTTAACTAAATAAAAGTACTACAGGTACCAATACAGGTACAAACACCACTCAATATAAATTCATCAAAATTTATCGCTAGTCTAAGGCCAAATTGCTCAAGTTGCCATCCATGACATTTAAAAAATTAAAATCAATTTAGCGGTAAATTGAAAATATGAAACTGAGCGTTAAAAAAACCAAAATCAATAATAGTAGAAAAAATCTTGAATCCTCAAAAGATGTCAATCCATAGGTCAATCCCTATTGGTTATGAAATATTGGCAATTGTTTATTTAAAAAAGTAAATTGAATTTTTAAATCATTCACTTCAAAAACAGAAAAAGTGCAGTTTATCGTTTAATTATATGCTACACATAAATTATTTGTAGGTTTATAATATCCTTAAATGTGAAAAAATTGTAATTAAATTCAATAAAGAATTAAACAGAATTTATAAATACATACAGAATATCCACTGGATATACATTGTATGGTAAATAACGGACATCCATATAAATTCCAGATGTGGACATACAGTGAATATCCATGTTAAGGTCATGTACTTATGGAAGAAATATGTACCAATATTGGACGTCTATTGTTGGTTTGGTGATGTATGGGCAGTGATGCAAGTATTTGAACGGGCATGTCTAGTGAGTTATTTACTATCTAAGTACCTCCTAATGTAATCAATAAGACACTCTTTATTTACCTGTATTTATATTTGTGCGTTATTTAATAAATTAAAATAATAAATTTTTATGTTGACAAGTACTATTGTTTTGAATAATTCCAACTTATTTAATGTATTTGTTTATTTATTAACTGATTTAATAAATGATCAAAAATTTTAATAAACTTTAGTCAAAAAACGGCTTTTGGAAAGTAATTAAATTATTTCAAGTGTTATGCTGATTGATAAATAATCAGTAATTTCTATAACAATAGAGATATAATTAGCAAATGAATATGGATAAACCTTAATATCTAGTCTACAACCAATTAAAAATTATTTATTATAATAGTACTAATATAATTGATAGATACAAACGTGTTTTTTGCGCATAGAACGATTGCTTTCATTTGTGACGAAGCCTGTACGTAAGGATAATTAAGATTTCTTAAATCAGCATTGTGCAATTCACAACAATAAAAAAGCAAATGTATTTAAAAACATAAAAAATATAATTTGTTAAATAACGCACTAATAGAATTACATATAAGTAAAAGGTGTGTTTTGTTGATAAGATTAGAAAGTAGGTAAATAATAAATAACTAATTGGACATGCATTTTCAAATATTTGCATACTGAATGCACTATTTTAATCGGAATAATAATAATATTTTATTGATTTTATATACAAATTACATCGATAAATTTTATTTATGAATAAAAACAATAGGTTTCTGTTACCAAAACAAAAATATTTGTTTATTACGCAATAACCAATAATCAGATTACAGCTAAAATTACCTTTTCAAATTGTTTAACCTCATTTATTGTATTATTTCCGTAACACGGTTGGTTCATCAGATATTAACATTTAAGACTTAACTAATTAAGGTTATACTCTTAAAATATATAATAAGTATTATATATATAGCTATGAATCATATCCAAGTTAAAATTAGATAAGTAGCGCCATAGTCAAGTTATTAATAAAAATTTGTATTGATTGGTAGATGTGGTCGTCTGAACAATAATCTCAATTTTTTACATATAAATTGAATTTTGGTTCGAGGAATGTACACGTTTACTAAAAAGTCTACACAGACATCCTTCTTTTTAAGTAAATCTTGTAATTCAGTTTTTAAGGAATAAAAATCTTTGTAAATTTGACTACATTCTAATAAATTCCGTTGCATCCTAATAAATCCCAGTACGTCCTAATAAAGTTCAGGTACATCTTAGTAAATCCCGTAACATCCTAATCAAATCCGGTACACTTTAGTAAATCTTAGTAATTTCTCGCAAGCAATGTCAATGCAATTGTGTAAACGCTACCAGAGCGAACTACTGGACGGCCGTTTCGCTCTTTTGGAGCTCATCAGCAGTAGGAGATACACTCTAATGTAGTTCCCACAATTGCATTGATGCCCCTTATAGCTTTTACTATGAGATGGCTCTGCCATCAAACACTTTTGAATTGTAACTTTGTCAAACTTAAATAAAGCTATAAGGGGCATCAATGCAATTGTCGGAACTACATTAGAATGTATCTCCTACTGCTGATGAGCTCCAAAAGAGCGAAACGGCCGTCCAGTAGTTCGCTCTGGTGGCGTTTACACAATTGCATTGACATTGCTTACCCCCAATGTCCTTTTACGTTGTGGTTTTATCCCGACGAATTATTCAAAGCAGATTTTGAATTTCGCGGGTGTTAAACTAATTCAACGTGTTTACCGTCGTTTTATAGCTGTTTACAATTAACTTTAGACACATAGTAAAATTATACTATGAGATGGCTCTGCCATCAAACACTTTTGAATTATTGTTGTTGTTCTTGTTGTAAAAAAAATATAAAACACCCAATATATCTCTGTAAAATTGAATATCTAATTTTATTTTGTTATAAGCAGTAGATATAGCTTTGTACTAACTTTTTTATAATTAAAATCTGTCTAAAGAAACGAGGAATGATACTACGTAAAACCTAGAGACCCGTAAAAAATATACACTTTTTGTCTTTGACGTTATCATATTTTTTTTGGTAAAAAATCTTTTTGCTTTTTTTTGTTTCGCAAGTTTTGCCAAATGTTTTAATACTTTTCTTAATAGTGTTTATATACCAAGTTTCATCATAAAATATTGTATACACATTTTTGATTTCTAATGTCTTTTCAGTTTATGTTGTATTATCTCCCAATTCTTTATTACACGTGTTGCCTTAAAACTCTTTTGTCATCATATTTAATAATGGCATCATCTTAAAAAATTAATTGTGAATTTCAATCAAATTAATTTAATAATTGCGGACGCAGACGGTCTGCACTGATCGTATTTTTTGTACTTTGTATTAACCAAGATAAATATAATTTTTTATAACACTTAAGAAGGGTTTCAGTGTTCGATGTGCTTTAAATAAACCTTCACAAAGAATCTTTAATGTTTTTCTAATTTTGGTGTAAGAAATTTCACAAAGATCTATAACTAAGCTACTTTCTGAATTATTCAAATCGTTTATCTGGTTTTCTCCGACTTTCTCATTTTTTAATTGTATTAGCAGAACACAAAATGTTTAAGGCTGTATGCCCGGCCTGAAAATCGTTTTTTCCATTTCCTGAGTTTATTTTTGAATGAACAATTTTGATGTTTACATGATAATTCCTAAAAAAAATTGCTGCAAAGGGGTAAAGAGCCCATTTTTTGAAATTGTCTTTAGGGCTTTAAAAATAAACAAAAAAATTTGATTTTCGAAAATATGGGCCTTTACCCACCATTTTAGAGATCGTAAGAACATGTAACATTTTAATTTTTTTAATTATTTTCGAAAATGCGACCAGGAAATGGAAAACAAAATTGAATTTATATCGCTGCATTTCCTGAAATCTAAGTTTGATACATGGTACGGTTTTGAGCGATGGAAGGATGGAACTCCGCCTATTGACATTAGCACGTTTCGCAGTCGCAAGCGTTTCTACAGTAAGCATATCTGGTAATGTATATATCTACAGAATGTCTTGATAAGAATATAATTTAAAATTCTCTTTCGTTAAATTACATATGGTATGTACTTACTATTTATAAATTTCTAGTGTGACAATCTCTTCTGCTCGATAAATGTACATTTAAATTTACTCTATTATAAGATTTTGGCATTATAGATTTTGTTAAATTGTAAATACTAAGCTAATCTAAAGTTCCCACTAAAACGCACGTACTAATTTTATACACATTTACTTCATATATATAAATTTTCTCTGTTTGTTTACAGATACAAAAGATAATAGTTTCTGGTCTTGTATGAAACCCTAATCGACGGACTTTTATTTATAGTACATTATGCCTTCAGTAGCATTGAAGGAAAATAGTTTCAATTACATTTGTAATTTTTACATTTTTAAAAAGTATCTATGATTATTAGTATTATTTTTTTTAAATTGTTCCAGGTGCTCTTTTAGTATTATATGGAATCAAATATGGAAGTAAATATTTCTACAGAAACATAAAAAAATGATTTTAATAATATTATTTTGTCTCATAATTCTCTTATCATTGTAAGCAATGAATAGTAACTTTTGTTATGTAAATATAGTATGACTTCATAAACATTATCAAACTGTTTAGTTATCTCAAATTTGCAATTTCATCATAATAAAGAGTACGGATTTGTAGTCCACGTGAACTTGAAGAATGCCAGTCAAAGTGTCGAAGCACCAATCGTGGGTAATACTAATCTCATAAATTATCAGTATCGCAACCGCGACTAAATCTTTGCTACTCTTTCTTCTTTTATTACATTAACAGTATGTAACCATATCTCTAAACATATGTGAATGCTTAAATAATTGAACAAATTAGTGCAACGCCCATCTCAAAACAAATCTGAATTAAACCGGGAGTATAGCCTTAAACATTAATTGAATTGAATGTTAGTAATAAATCATTAAATTGTTTTTTCTTTCGTCTTCTATTTGGTTCCCATTTACTTTTTTGTTTACTTTTTTAATAAATGCATTTTCTATTGTATCTATTGTAGGTATTGAAATATATTTCTAATGGTTATCATCGATCTTAGTTTTTAAATTTTGTAAATTTGTTACAGCATTTATCAAAGCATTTAACACTGCATTTTCTATGTAGGTATTCGAAAATTCATTCTTATCAAAAGATAACGATGAGTCATTTTGTTGTGTTTCTGCACCTTTTGTCTTTATCATCGGTAAACTTATAACTGCTTTGAGATAGTGAAAAATGTTGTTTACTACTTTAATTTTGTCTACTTGGTGTAAATGATGTCATTAACCACCGTTGAAAACGTCAAACTAATTGATCGTGAGACTCAAACAAACAAACATGTCGTGCCTTAAATTAGTAATCTAAAGAAAATTAAAAACTATGTTGAGTTATGCAATCATGTATAATATATATAATGCATTATATATGCAAGATTTCATTTTGAAAGTCATGTCCATATTTATCTGCTGCTAAAAAGTTTATTTTGTCTTGGGCTTTTAAATCTGACATTGTTAATAAATGTTTGTGTTTTGAAAAATATTTAATTAAACGCTTTAATTGGAAATACTACTAGTAGATAATAAAATGTCATGGTTCAGGAATCTTGTTCGTTACTTCGTTGTTATGCAATTTACTACACTTGCAATAAGCGCACAAAGCAAAACACAAAACGTCACAGAAAAAAACGTAATGCGCATGCATTCTTTCAACTACGTTTTTAGTTCTTTGTCGGTAAATCCTCAGAAATTTTTTAAATCTTTATTAAATCTATAAGTACATTCTAGTACATCTATGTATAATACATCCTCAAAATTTTAAAGAAATCCGCGTACATCATTATAATTTCTTAGGAAATTTTAATAAGTCCTTGTCGTGTACACCATAAATCCACACGTGTTTGCCTCTCGTTTTGATACCAATCGTGAACAAACTAAAAATGAATTTAGCAATGATTTTACTTAATCGACCGGCAAGCAAAACCTATAAGACCAGTTGTTTCTTTTCCTAATTCGCCTGTTTCTAAACTTGCACCTTGGTTAAATAGCATGATACGAACACATACAAATTTTAATAACAAATATGTTATTACTAATTCTTGTGACCTTGTACAAAAAATTATTAACATACCTATTCCTTCATCATCAATTTTAGTTTCTTTTGATGTAGTTAATCTTTTTTCGTCAATACCTCCAGATGAATCTTATACGTAATCTTCTTTTTTCTAACAACTCTCTATATACATTACAAATTTTAGATCTTTGTTCATTATTAGATTTAGTTTTTAAACAAAATTATTTTAAATTTGACGATAAATATTATTCACAAGTATCAAGCTTAGCGATGGGATCAAATATTTCACCTTTAGCAGCTGAAATTTTTATAAACAATTTAGAAAATGCAATTTTTTCAAACTCTTCTATATTAAACAAAATTTCTTTTTGGTATAGATACGTTGATGATTGCTTAGTTCTTTTTAATCGTACCATGGACGAATTAAATAATTTTAGTAATTATATTAATTCTATCCATCCAAAAATAAAATTTACTTTAGATATTGAATCAAACAACTCTTTGTCTTATTTAGATTTAAAAATTTTACGGTTTAACAATAAATTTAATTTTAATATTTTTCGCAAATCTTCTCATACAGATTCCGTAATTCCATTTAATTCGTGCCATCCTTTTTCTCATAAAACTGCTGCTTTTCGTTCGTACTTTCATAGACTATTTTCTATACATTTGTCACTTTCTAATTTTGCTAAGGAACACAAAATTAAAAATCAAATTGGTTTAAATAATGGTTATCCTATTCAATTAATTAGTAGTATTTTTCACAGAGTTCGTATAAAACATTTATTCAGAAATTTGATCAATTTTTCTACTAATAATGAAATGGTTTTTAGATCTTTTCCATACTTTGGTCACTGTTTTCAATTTCTGCAAAAACTTTTTAAAAAAACATAATATCAACATTTCATTTTCGACACATAACACACTCAAATTATTTTTAGTTAATAATAAAGATAAAATACCAATTTTACATAAATCTGGAGTGTATAAACTTACTAGTTCTTTTTGCAATTTTTCATATATTAGTCAAACAGGTAGAAAATTCAAAACGGGACTAAATGAACATTTATATTTAATAAATAGATATTTAAATACAAATATTTATGACACTAACTCTGCTTTTGCCAACCATATTTTATGTTCGGGACATTCATTTTCTTCAGATTTGAATATCAAAATTTTACATGTATGTAATAAAGGATCTTTTCTTAACTCATTAGAGAAATTAATAGAATTTCTAACAATGATTCTATAATTTTTTTTTTTCATTTTTCTATTCTTTTGATATTTTTCTATTTTCTTTATTTAAATTAATTTTTTAAATATAGTCGACTGTATTAAATTGTCAAATACGTTCAATTGACATTAATTTAAATTGTTATTTTATTCGGTTAGTATTCTTTATGTATACTCCAATGTTTTAATTTTAGTTTTTAGTTATATATACTGACGATGCTAATTGTTATTAGCAAAACATGTATATTTTCTTAAAATAAAATATTAAAAAAATGCAGAATACTGTGGAGAAGACTTTAAGAATAATAAAATACTATTTCAATTTAATCATTAATAAAATACAATGTAAAAAACAATTTATACGATTAGACTTTATTTGTTACGACAAACAAACAATAATTGTTATTAAATAAACAAATTGCTATTTACGATAGAGTTATGTTTGCGTTTGCAACAAAAGAAAGCGGATTTACTTTTTAAACACGCTAGCTAAAACTGGTAAACTTTTTTTACATTTACTCATCCATGTCAAAAATATATCTCAAGGTAACATCACATTAGCAATTGCTTCATCTGGCATCACTGCAATTTTGTTAATTGGTAGAACAATAACCCATTAGCACCTAAAGCTACCTAAATACAATATATAACATCAAAAATTCATACATGACTAAAATACTAAATAATATCACAGTGATGTTTAAAATAAATGTAAAATGGCCCATAACGTTGAATGAAGAACCCATAAACATTGACAAAAAGTAGTAAATCAAACCCAAAAAATTTTATTAGCAACGACAGAATTATTGGTGGCATTTTAGACAAACATCATTACCGGTTATTCCACGTTTAACATATAGGGATGAAATTAAAGCATTTTTGAAATCATCTGTTTTGTGGCACATGTTCATACATTGCAGCTCCCAATAAACATGCGTATCACGAAAGTATATATGTTCTAAGCAACTGCTAAATATTTATAATTAGAAAAATTCAATTTTTATAAAAATACAAATTTAGAATGCCTGAAAATTTCATCAACATTATTGATTCAAAAAATGCATTAATAGAAATTATATTTCCAAATATACACAAAAATGATTGCTATAATAGATCTGTGACTGAGGAATTTTCGCTGCTATAAATGTCAATGTTTGTATTTACCCTTTGACACACTCTTATAATAAGTCTTAAACTATATTTTACTATGGAATTTTTAGAAGAAATATTTTTTTTGTAATGGAATTATTTGTCTTTATCTTTGCAAATACAGGAATTACATTAATCAAAAAACTATACCGCAGCCCGAGTTAATGCAGGTTTTTATATTGTAAATACGGTTTTATTTATTATAAACTGTATGTTCTGTACTATGTAAAATAAAAATGTGTTTATTGTAAACGTATTGTAATAGCGTAGATGAAATAGTACCGTGAACCAATGCAAGGTATTTTGCGAATTATATATGTATGTATTTTCTTGTGTGTAGGTCTTCCATTTTGATTTACTACACGCTGCATAAGTTTAATGTTGAGAGTGATTCTATTAGTACACTATTTTATTTACGTATTACTAGATTTATAATTTACTACAGATGTGTTAAATTTTAATTAATAGATTATTTATTATAACTATAATTTTGTATTTATACAGATCTCCAAGTTTTATTTTATTTGTTTATAAATAACAAGAAAAGAAAGCATTTATAAACATTGTTATTGCATAATAAGTTTACATAGAATGCTTATTTTATTCAAAGTTGAACTTGCTTATACATAGAAACGAACTGTTGACAATATAACTAATCACGGAGATACTAAAACACTGCATCTTGTTCTACAAGGTTTAACAAGCACAGTTCTAATTGGTAATTTCGGAAACAAAATCTTCTCTCAAATTTGCTTTTAGACTAACACAGAAAGGAATATTGTGCGCGTTGAATATTGTTGCTTATTAAAAGAATGTTTATATAAGTATAGAAATTCTATAATATAAAACAATTTTAGAGGTAACAACAAAATTCTTGTTTATACAACACGACGACTACAACCATTTTATACTGTATCGTGTTTCATGTAAATTAAGTATTAGAAAACAAAAAATTCATGGTTTTTTTAATGTTTTCTTTTAACAAAGAGTATAAAGAACGCTTTTAAAAAAGATTTAATGAAAAATTTACAACAAATAATAAAATGAAAAGAACAGAATTATAGTAAATTATAATAGAAAAATAATAAAAATTTCATTTTTGTTTTTTTATATTATTGCTTATTTTCCGGTATTAAACATTTGTATATAAAATAAACATTTTGAATAGAGAAGTACGCCATTGTTAATAAATATTAAAAATAAATATTATACTTAATATTATTTCTTATATATTGTTTCTGAGTTAGAACATAATCATAAACAGGTAATTTTAAAAATTTTTGGATTTCAAACATATTTAAACTGAATAATGATTTTTTAGGATAAATGGTAAATACAGTTTACAATTCAGCTTTTGAGCATGAGGTAAGTTTTCCATTAGGCAGTATAAATTATAAAACTAAGGTAACTGAAAATAATAAATCCTAAGAGAACTAGATAATTGAGGCAAGTTTATTTAGTTACAGCATTTGCATGAAGATCTAAAGGAAAACCACCATAAAAATTCTAGACGTAGCTTAAGTGTAATTGATGGACAAATTAAGATTAGGAAATGGCGGGTAACCAGGTGTCAGATAGTTCGTAACTACTGTTTCTATTAAAATTGCTAGGATATTTAATAATTTTAATACGTTCTTTAATTTTTCTTGATTTTTAGTTCTTTGTTTTAGAAATTGTTTTAGTTTTCTAAAAGCTTATATCAGGAAAAGTATCAAGTGCATGTTCGGCAATAGCATACTTAGTAGGCTGGAGTAAGCGAAGATATCTTCTATGTTCTTTTAATCTCGTATCTATAGTTCTATTAGTTTTGCCAATATATACCTTGCCACAGGTTCATAGAACTTGTTACACTCTACAAGTATTGTAACGTATTTTATCTTTTATAGTATTCAACAAATTTTTAAATTTAGTTGTAGTCTTGTAAGCAACTTTTATCTTATGCTTTCTTAGTATTCTTCTAATTTTGTCAGTTATGTTAAAAACAAAGGGTAGAATAACTAAGTTTTGGTTAATAGTTGAATCATCTGTTAAAGTAGGTCTTGTCTTTGGTCAAAGAAATTTTTTAAATTGTTCTTTATTAAAACCTTTTTTTATAAAAAAAATTTTAAGGTATTCTAACTCTTCTTGTAATTTATCTTTGTGACAAATTATCGTTGCACTATTATATAATGCGTAAATCGTTCCAAGTTTCTGAGCTGGGTGTTGGTGAAAATTTGCATTTATGTATTGGTCTTTGATAAACTAAATGAATAAAAATACCATCTGGTTATTTTTCTATCTTTACATCACAAAAAGATAAGATACTATTAATTTCTTTTTCAAAACTATATTTTATGTTTGGATGTTGATTGTTAAGGTATTGCAGAAAAATTTGTAGTTTGTCTTCACCATGAGATCAAATCGCAAAAATATCATCTACATATGATACATACGTAGATGATATTAAGCCATAATTTTGGATTTTTAGTTGCAGATTTTAAAGCTTTTTCTTTAGAATGTTCCCTAAACTAATTAGCAATAGATGGAGAAATTGGCGATCTCATCGCTACACCATCCATCTGTTTGTAGTATTCACCATTAAACAAAAAGAATGATGTTGTCAAACAATATTCAAATAACTTGATGGTATTATTAAACTATCTTTGCAAAAGACGTAAAGTATCAACTATTGGTACTTTAATGAACAACGAGGAAACATCAAAACTAACCAATAAATCATTTGAAGATAATTTTTGTTTACTAATTACTTCAATAAAATGTATTGTGTTTTTTACCATTGTACTACTCAAGCCAATATAAGGTGTCAGTATAGAATTTAAATAATTAGATAATTCATAAGTTGTAGATCCAATACAGCTAACAATTGGTCAAAGAAGTGCATGTATTTTGGGTAACCCATACCCTAGTAGAAAAATTTGATTCTGTAATATTACAGCAACGATTTTCAGAATTGAAAAAATGCTTCAGAATCGTTTCAATTTTGTTACAATTTTGCCAGATGTCCCTCCTTTGTAACGTTTTTAGAAATCATTGGCATGAATTGATTTAAAAATGTATTTCAATAATGTCCAGTTTGCTTCAGAAAGTTAGTTTCGGAACACTCTTGAATCATTTGTAAAATTAAACATAGTAATACAAAAAATGTTTCATAGAATCGTTTCTGAAACGATTTCAAACATTCTTGTAATTAAATTTTTTGAATCGTTTCTATATAAGCTTTTGTTACACCATAAATGATTTCTCAAAATCATTTCCAATTGTTTTTGAAGAATAAGAATGATCATTTGTGTGTACGTTGCACATTCAATTAAAAATTGTAAGGGAGATAATGTTTTGAATCGTTTTTGTAACGATTGCAAATAATAATTTATTGCACATACCGAATCATCTTTAATCGTTGACTGAAGAAATGTATAAAGACTTGCAAAGCTCATGTTAAAAATCGTACCGTATTATTATCTCACTTTTGTGGCTTTCTGCACCCCGCTGCCTACAAACTTCACTCTTGGATAGTCGCGACACTGTTGTTTTCAACGCAAACTAAAAAGATAACACTGGAATGCTTGGAAAGTAATATGATAACTCTTCAAAATAATCGTTTGTTGTATTTACTAGATACCGTTTACTGATATAAAATATTTTGAGTAAACGGTATGTAATTTGACAAGTTGAATTTTTTTCTTCAATCTATACGTTTACCAGAGTTTGGTTTTGTTTTTTCTCTGCTATTTTAATTTACTTTACAATATTTTATACTTTTTTTTCAAAGAAGCTTTGGTAGGAGATTCCATTTATAAAATTTGATAACTTAGTTCTATATTATAAATAGTGGTGGGCGATACGATACATCGAATCGAATATCGATACGTATCGATATATCGAAGTATCGATACGTATTGGAATATCGATATAGATCGGTGTATCGCTACGTATCGAAATATCGATACGTATCGATATTTCGATACGTATCGATACGTGGATAGACGACCCAGGCCTAATATAAAGTAGGAATGGTGATTTAAATCATTAAAAATCGATTTTTGTACTCTAATAAAGCGATTTTTACAATCGATTTTTCTAGCCAATTTTTTTTAATTAATTGATTCAAAAATGGAATCGATCGAACATCGCTTGATGGAACTATAATTTATTATTCTGCAATCAACAAAAATGTAAAAACAAAAAACTCATAAGTAAAGAATCAAATTGCCAAGTGAACAATAATTTAAAATAGCAGATTACAAATTCAAAACCGCCGGCGGTAATTTGATACTTGCACAAGAAGCAAAACAGAATTTTTGTTATGTTTATAAATGTATATAACTGTTTTATCGTGTTTTGCAGTTGATAATATTTTTTAAAAGGTGACTACAAAAGCGATTACCAAATCGGTTTTCCCTTCAATTAAAACTTTTTAACTTGATTTGCTAATAAAGATTACACCAATTTTCAATAAAATTGTGAATTTAAAACGGCGTTTTAGTTTTTTTTATTAGGTGTAGCACACCGATACATCGCAAGTTGGTCCCCTAATTCATAAAAAATAAACTAGAATTCCCATCATTAATAGTATCTCTTGGTAGATGTTTGGGTAAACCCGATTTATTTAAATCGTTTGTTAAATCATCGTCCTTTGAACTGCAAATAGAGCGGTATGACTAAGCGTAGCCACTGCTCGATGCGTATACATACGATGCAAACACTACAACTTCTAGCAATGAACTGAAATCTCGGATCCTGAATATACGGTGGCGCCCCCTATATCTCGGATCCTGCGGTGACTACGATTTTTACCATAAGGCTGCGAGTCTTTATACATTTCTTCAGTCAACGCTTTAATACATTTCGTAAATATTCTAAAAATTGTTTTTAAAATCATATCAAAGTGATTTAACTTTTGTTTTCATAAATGATATTTAAGGTTTCGGAAATTTCCACACTATTTATTCCACAGCCGTAGCATGTACTAAAACACGAATTCTTATAACTTCATGAATCATTTATTTTCGAAGAATAGTACCTATATAAAACAACACACTATTATATACTTATTGACTATATTATATGATCATAGAAAACTTTACATAAAGGTTGTTTTATATATTTCCTGAAATGAGTTATAAATAAATTAAAATAAAAACTAAATTATTTAAGAAAATACATAAATATACATAGCAAAGTAATTTTTTGGACATTTAGTAGTCAAAATCGACCGATATCACAGTTGAAGCCTGTTTTAGATCAGAACGTTTCACTCTTGTTGTTGCAGAACGGATCCATACGCTAGCTTTCAGTCATCTCCGAAAACAATTTTCGAGCGACAACTATAAAAAATTAATTTACTTTTAGAACTAAATAATACTATTAATACAAGTACTAACAATTTCTAATAATATACACAATAATCAAAACCGTTCATAGAGAAATTAACCGAGTATTGTAAAATTGTTTGAAATTTCAAGATTTAATAAATCCCATTTAATGTTATTTATATGTACGCAATAAGAGAGAAACAAGTAACACAACAAATAAATATTACCTGCTTTTAAAAAAATCGAATCTTAGAAACAGACTTATTTATACAATAAAAATACATTCATGGAAAAACAATGCATTTGCACTGGAAAATTAAGCTTCGAACAAATGCCATTTGCGTATGACAAATGAGAAGTTTGATAGATTACCTAATTAGTAAATTAGAAGCAATACTTTTTTACATTGTACAGCGATGCAGTTGCGAAACTAGCGGCCCTGTAAATCCCCCAACCTAGGGGTCCCGAACCGTAAAAGACCCTTAGAACTCCAAACGAGATAGTCGTCGATGTAAAATTGTTTAAAAAACAAAATAAAGATGCTAGGTAATGAAGTGGAATGTCTGAATACAGCAAACCAAAATAACACATTATTTTTTTAATACTCCGCCTAAGGATAATTAAGATAGTGCTGATTTTTTTTCTAATACTGTTAATAAAATATATTACAACATAGCTGAAAATAATGAAAATTTGTTTCTCTAGTTTCTAAATAAGATTGATAAAGTACAATCCTGTTCAAATAAACTAAATTAATGAAAAAAAAACAGTATGTATTTATAGTTTTTTCGAAAAAATTATAATTTTTCGATTTCAATTTATCAATTTTTAATTTAAATAAAAATGAAAATAGAAAATTACCAAGAGTCTTAATACCTAAATTGCAAAATTATGGATTAATAAAATTGATTGAAAGGTCAAAATAAACACTTCAGGTTTAATATTTCACTGCAACATATTTGATAAAAAAAATGTTTGTATTAGATAAAAACAAAGCTTTGTCTTTTCCAATAATTATTTTTTTTCTTCACAATTGTTTCTTTTGCCTTAATGTGCAAACATCGTCAGAAGAAATATTACATTAAAATGTCAATTGAGACAAGATGTCGTAAAACAATTGAATTAAACAAGCATGATGTAAAATCAACAATAAAATTGATCAGATCTACAAACAAATAAAATTACGGTCACCTATCAAATTAAGTTTTTTAGATCTACCAAATTTATATAACAATTTTTCTCAAACTAAATATTCAATATCCGAAATTGAAAAGAGTCTATAAACTCGTCAGTTCTTGTAAAATATGTTCTATATGGGTCAAACTAAGAAGTCTTAAAAAACTAGATTAAAAAAACATTTAGAATAGATCAATAATCCTACAGGATACAATCCAAATTAAATAAAATCCACTTTTGCTCGAGATTTATTAAAAAATAACAATATACATTCATTGAATCTAAACTACTTTTTTCAAATCCAAATTTATTAATTTTAAACGAACTAGAAATGTGTTTTATAATGCAAAATAATGACAACGAATTAATCAATAATCTAAAGGAATTCCTATTAAAACTTAATTATAAATCTTTAAAATCCTTCAATTTCATTGTTTCAATGTTTGCACATTAAGGCAAAAAAACAATTGTCAAAAAAATTAAAAATAAATTATTGAGAAAGACAAAGCTATATGTTTATCTAATATTATATTGCACTCAATGTTAAAAACATGGATCGATTTATCTGTATAATATTTGTACTTATTAAAAAAGATGAATTAGTATCTCAGTAGCAAAAATGTAAAAATTCATAAAAAATTATATGAATTCAAATAAAAATACTAACTTACCATTGACATTATTAAAAACTTAAGAACACTACACTGCAACAAATGAGTTTTTCTTGATTTTACAGAGATTAAATTTCATTTACTGTAGATAAACTGTAACCATATTTAAACCTTTTAAAAACAGGTATACTCTATTGAAAATATTTTTCTTAGAATTGTCAAACAAAACTGTTTAGAAATTCTATCGAAAACGTATAGATAAGTATGGTGGAAAAAAAATGCTGAAGACGAAAATCCACTTAGAAAAAATCTATCAATAAATTACTTTAATTAAACAAATATAGAATTCAGAATTTGCTATACCTTGGTGTTATACAAATTCGTATTAATATGTTTTTTTTAATTCTTCTTTGTGTCTAGATTTATTCCTAGAACTATAAACAAAATCCGATAAAGGTTTGATAACTCATTTTTTAAACATTTGTGTTTTTATAAAATTAAATAAAACACAAATATTTCAAATACTATCTAAGAATGTCGTATAGGATTGATTGAGAAATATTACAAAATATTTCATTGGCTAATTTCTGTGCACGACAAAATAATATATTAGCAAAAATGACGTTGAAATAACTCTGTATTTACTAGACAAGTTATCTCCGGATATCATAGCAACTGCTTCTAAAATTTTATTTTCCAACTATCTAATGCTAACACTTTTTGTTCCTAAAATCTTAATATTGTCGGTTGTTTAAAAATTCCTTTGAATCGATATTTTCTACTTAAACCCATTTTGATAATACTGCTAGATGTATAATTTTCAAAAAAGGAAAAAAATTACTGGAAATGTAGTTAGCAATAAACTATACTTTAACAGCAATTTATTTTGTAATATGATTTTGCTGAATAAGTGACCGCCATTAAAAATGAAACGACAATAGCTGAATTTGAACTGTCAACCGGATTTGAATAAATAAACCGAATCTAGTTGAGAATATGGAATCTTTTGTAATCTTTGATGGTTAGAGTTTTTTTTTGCAAAAAGTCTAATCAATAATACAAATGTTTAATTTTTTATAAATTTTTATGTTATGTTTTACCGACACAGTTTTGATACCAACGCTTGTAGTTCGCCAATATCTATGTGTGATTTCTATAAATAGTATACTTTACTGAAAACAGATTGTTACAAGAACAAACAAAATACAGTTATAAGCCATTACGCTTTATTAAATTGTTTTAATAAATCAAAAGCTATGATAACGCACATTTTATTTTTACCCAAATATAGGAAGTAGTTAGTTATTTTAACAAACTGTTGCAGCTTTGTTACATTTACTGTAAATTTGTACTCACATTACTAAAATTGCGAAACTGCTTTTCAAGTTGGTTACTTACCAACCTATTTGAAAATTGTTGCAGCTATCACAGTTATTCTTAGATATTAGACTTTTTCTAGACTTCTTGATTAAACAAGAAATCATTGCCGAAAAAACTTTAAAGTAAATTAAAATAATAGTCTTATTACTGACCTGAAAACCAATAAAAAACAAATAGAAAAATAAAAAATTATTTGTATATATTATATTTAGATGCTAACCGCCATTAATTAATGCAATTTTCAAATAATAACAGTTGTTACGCTCATAATAATGTCAAAATTAATCAATGAATATTTAACAACTAAATAAAATTTCACAACAATAATAAGTATAAAGTAAGTTATTGTTTTTGAGAGATGGTAAATATTGGTTATTGTATAACATAGAAAACGTTATGAAATATTTATTTAAAAAATTTTTTTTGTCAATATATAAGTAACTGCAAAATAATATTCGAGTTATGCATTAAATAAAATCATATCTCAAATAAAACATGCCGCTCCTAGTAATAATTGCGTTGTTAGATAAACGACCAAGTGTTACGAAACCAGACGTACTCCTACATATAAAAATATTTGTTTCCTATAAGTAGGTGTTTATTTCTCATTAAAATAAAATTAACGTCTTTTAATTTATATTTTAAAAATATAAAACTTTTTGTTTTAAATGTTACTAACATCACTAAAAAAAATTATCTTAGTTTGATAGATTGTTTACATAAATACAATATTGTATATACTTTATGTATTTTAAATTCAATTCTTACTGCGTTAAATTGTTGTTTGTTGCTAAAACTTAAAATTTTATGAATTTCTTAATTTTAAAGCAAATAGGTGAATAATTGACGTTTTGATACCACAGGTTATTTAAAATAATTTTGATATTAAATTATATATGTTAAATATACAACTATACAAGGTCTACCACGGTACCCGTGCGTTGATACCACATCTACAGTCTTTTATAGGACGAAATAACGTGAAGTCTCAATACAATAAAAATTAACTTTGTTATTTTAAATTATGACGTGTATTAGGTTTTTTATATCTATAGGAATTGTGGAGCTAATAATTTTATTTTGAAAAATTTGCTATTTACACTCTCACATTAAATTTTATAGATCTCGTTTATTTATGGAAAGCTAATACTATAGGTTTTTGTATTCATTTATTTATCTTCTAACAGTACTTTTTAAAAGTATACTATCTTATACAGGTTAATGACAAATGCATGCTAAAGGTTAACAACTTCAAAGCTGTTAATTCTGCACAAATTTGCTATAGCATTTCCTATAAATAGATAATATCAAATAATTGCAAATGGTCGTAAAAAAAAGTATAAATTTAATCTAATTGTTAAAAAATGGATGAGATTAAAAGTTACTTCAATGCTGACTTTCTGAATATGTTCTTTATTCATGGTGAATGTGAAAAAATATTGAATAAAACTTATAGAATATTTAATGCAGAATATCCTCATCTACCCGCATTAAATAAAAACAAATGTATAAGAAATGATATAAGTTTTGTGGAAACAGGGAGTATAAGAGCATGTAAAAATTCTTCAAAACCAAGAACGGATAACAAACATAACTAAATAAACACTTTATGCTATTTCCAAGCTTATTCTCGACATTCAATAGCAGCAGCTTCTACAGATTTAGGCATATCGGTGATGGCAATCTTATGAATTTTGAACCTACAAAGATTTTATTCATATTCAGGAATTTCAAATCAAGTTTTGCATATTGGGGACAATCTCAGACAAACTAAATACTACAAGCATATGTTTTTAAAAATGCAAGAAGTTGAGATCTTTCCAGCTAACGTAATCTCGACGAATATGTAAAACTAAATGTAATCAAGAAGGCGTCGTTAATTAAAGAAATAACCATTATTGGGCAGAGGAAATCCTTACGTGCTTTGATAGAATAAATTGTAAATACAATTTAGTCTTAATGTGTTTTGTGTTATTGTAACCAATAGGATGTTACAAAATTTACGATGTAAATCTAGATTAACAAAAATATTTGGAAAGTTTGAGAGGAGTAGGTAGTGTCAGATTTTTTGAGCACTTTAACCAATAGAAAGATTTGTTGGTATTAATTAGATGGTGTACCTGCCTATTCTTCTAGGGAGATGTACATCTAGGTGTCGTATAATCTATAGATTAGTCCTAATGGTCTATTAAAATAGCTTCCTAAATCTCCGAATTTATCCTTTTCCACCAGTTGTAACCAGGCAGAACCTTTTAGCTTGTGTACGAACGGTTTTCGTGGAACTAGATTCAGATACTGTTTTTTACACATCTATTAGAGAATGTAGAAGAAAAATTTTAAAGTGTCTCCAACAAAATGGAAGTCACGTTTAACAATAATTTATAATTTTTTGTTGCGATTTCATTTATATTTTTTGTTATTAAAAGTGTGTAAATGTATCTTTGATTGTAAATAATAGGTATTATTGTTTGTACGACCATTTGCGGCTACATAATATTTCTTAAATGCTTTAAGCGCGCGCTATGAGGAAATCTTCTATAACAGAAAAGCCATTTAGAATAGGTATAAGAAATTATATAGCAAATTTGTGCGGAATTAACGTGCAAATCGCGTCATATAAAGATTTGTAAGGGTGTTTATTTAACAAAAGTGTGCTATTTAGCTTTCAAATTGTTAAACTTTAGGATGCAATTGTCATCACGCTGTTGTAGTATAGTTTTAAAAATTAATGTTGGAAGATAGATGTATGAATTAAGAACACCTATTTTTAAAAATAATCGAGATCTATAACATTTTATGTAAAGGCCTAAATAGCAATTTTTTTTTAATAACTCAACAATTTCTACAAATAGGTGTAGAAACTCGTATAGAAATGACATGAGTCATCCCCGAATTGCTTGACAAATTTAAAGATGTAATAATATACAGCGTTCCGTTTAAACTAACAAATTTAATAGTTACTTCTCGTTGAACCGGACATTGCACATTATTCAAAATATTCTGTTTCTATGAGATCTGCACTTTATTTCACCCTCTTAAATTACAAGACTTAAAATGTTGTGTCATCGCCAATACTTCTAATGCATGAGTACCGTAGTAGGCCCCGTTTATTAAAAAAAATAGAATTTATATCATATAATATACATCGTATAAAAATTTAATTAGTATACTATTACTATTTAGTCTTGTTGATAATCTGAATTCCTTCTTTTGCCTTTTATAAAAAAAAGACATTAAACAAATAGTTCTTTGTTCATTTTAAATATGTTTTTGAAAAATTAAAAAATTATATATGTAATTATTTGGCGATCAAATTTATCAACATCGTTCTATAAGCCAATGAGATGGTTTAAGAGCTAGATTATTCCTTGACGTGATGAGGTCTTCTCTAATGACAAGTCTTTAATCATTATTTAGATTGATTGATCATTTCCGTTTGAGTCTATGTTTATGTGGTTTTCTAGCTTTTTGTGGTTTTAACATGTTTGGTATATGATACTTTTAAGTCTTTATGAAGTATTACCAAAAAAAAATTGGTGATCACACGTAATATTTTAGATTGATTTCTTTGTTTTATTGTATAAACCCATATTGGTTTGATAAGGTAGCAGAAATGCCCGTAGTAGTATTACCTTCTAACGGTAAATAGATCTGAATTGTGCAAATCCCAAAACACTACCCTACGCTACGACAAACTTGATCATACCTGACACATCTTCATTAGTCTTTGTTCTAAGTTTTTTGTTGCTTAAGAAGTCTTGTCTTAAACTTATTAAAATACGTTAAAACAAGATCTGATCTTGTATAATAAACTAAAATGCCAAACTTTGTTAAAAATTTACTTACTTAAATACTGAGGAGCGGTATTTTTGTTTCCAAAAAATCTAATAATTATATGACAAATTCTTTAGGTTTGTTGTATCGTAATGTGATTTTGTCAAAAGCTGAATAGATGTTTAGACATCTATCCTTTGAAATTGTCTTTTGCAATATAAGTTTTTTTTTAAGTTTTAAAATTGTAGACAGCAAACTTATTGAAGGATACGATGTAACCATGTTTAAATTTTTCCTTGGTCTAAAAATCAATGAAATTTTCAGCTTTTAATTCTTTGGGTTAGGAACTTAATTTAAAGATAACATGATATATGTTTATGAGTTAATAATATTAAACTATTTTTTGCAATTCTTTTATCTTAAATGTTACTTTATCTATACCAGGACATTTTTGGAGATTTAATAGTTCTTTTTAAAATTTTCTAGAAGTAAACGTTTTTGTTCTAGGATCATTGATTAAAAAATTTCTTAATTGCTTATCTAGATCTTCGTCCATTTAGACTTTTTCTCGTTTCTTCTAATTTATTGTGAATTACAATTTGGCCCATTTCATTCTGAGAAAACTTGAGTTTTGGTTTATTTTTGCATTTTCTACCGGTTTTTAGATTAAGTTATTATTATCTGTTTAAGCTTATCATTAAGGTTAGGAGTATGTTTGTCTGCAGATTCTTGGGTCTAATCCCAATTTTCTCTGGTTTTATTTTTCCACAACTATCAGTTTTTTAATCTCTACTAGAACGTTGTATGTTGAACACCAAAAGTAAAGCGGAGGTATAAGTTGTAAGTACGTAGTATGTAGTCTTTTACATTTAATACATACTACGTATGTTTTGGTACAATACGCTTTAGTATGCTCATATTGTTAACTGCGCATACATTGTGATATACAGTGTTGTGCATAGATAATTAAATTTTTATCTAGATGAGATAATAGATAATTTCCAATTTTTGTATCTAGATAACGATTTAGATAAAAGTTGAAGAATTTATCTAGATAATAGATAAGATAATCTATAATTTACGTAGATAATACGATAGATGATTCTATCAAATAGGTACAAACAGGTAATAATTAATTGTTACCATTTAATTATCATCATCAATACCAATTCATTGTTTATTAAATTAAGTAATTAAAAAACTGAAAGACAGATTGAAAAAACAATTAAAATTAAAAAAAAAAACATGACAGAAATTTTATTGATTTAATGACCTACTATTGTAAAATATAAAACAATTTTCTTGATGCAATATGGTCCTTTCAAAATTTTCATTGCTAAGCAAAACTTATACCATCAGGAATCAGGACTATAAAGTAGCGTCGAAATTGATATCTTTAATCAATAACTTTTTCACAAATGGAGAAGTGTCTAATAAACTTAATTAGTTTTCCTTTGTAACAGTTAAGAAAAATCTGGCTTTGATATCGACATCAGTTTGAACCTAAAAAATTATAAAAATTATCGCTCATAGCTGTTAATCACACTCCCTGAATTATTGCTTTTTCTTTTTAAATTTAAGTTATCATTCGTAGTTCGATATTTTAAGCAAATTTTTCACAAAAAACCAACTAATCCTCAAAAATTTATTGTATTTTAAATTTTGAGCAGCTTACTTCAGCGATCATTTAAAGAATTAGCTTTTATGTCTTTTAAAAAAACGCAAGCAGTTTTGTTTCTTCTGAAAAATTTGGGTTGTTTTAAACAGTTTATGCTCTGCTCGGTACTTTTTGTAATTGTAAGTGCAACAAATCCAAATGCAAAAAAAGCATTTTTGCTTTGCAGTTTTGTTAATTATATTTGACAGGTCGTCAGTAATTGTACTCATATGATAATTTACATTATAGATTTATATAGGAGCGTTTTTATTCTACGCGGTCTACATTAGGATCTTGTTGATTTAAAGAGTAAGCTAAAAGCCACATGACTTAAATAGTCTTCTAAAAGAACGCGTATCGAGGTTTGTCACTTTCAACTGCTCAAAAAGTCGTGAATTTTCTCTTTTTCAATCAAGCATTTTTTTTAATTTGGGCATAGTTATGCTGTGTAGGCACTTCAACTAATTAAATTTTCAAAACTACATAATTAGTAAGTAGCTGTTAATCTCAATGTTTGAATCGTGCAAGATAATGTATTGAATAAATGTACGTATATCAAAAATCTTATTATTGTTTCTAAAGACGATAAGATACTTATCGCAAGCAATTGGTTCAATTTCAAAAAATAGTTTGAGTTGTGTTTTTGCTTATATCTCGTATTGCATGTATTTACGCTCAAGGTCATGTGAGTCTAGTTTTTGTCAGCAGAAGAGCTGCAAAAATGCGAAGCATCTACGGCGATTATTTATCAGGTTTTAGCGATCTGGACCGTATTACATTACCACAGACATTACAAACAATATTATGTTTGTAAATATAAAAACTACAAAACAACAAATCTAAACAAAAATGTATGTTACTTTTAAAAAATCATCTAGATAATTTCATGATAGATAACCCAAAGATCATCTAAGATAATCATCTAGATAATGTTCAATACTTTTATCTAGATAAAGAAAAACATGATCAAAAATTATCTAGATGAATTATCTATATAATTTTATCTAGATAATGCACAACACTGGTGATATACCACTCAATTTTCAGAGTTTTACTTGTATGATCTTATTTCAAATACCTTATACAACGTGGATTTTTTTATTGTTTTTGTCATTCTGTTTTCCAATAAAAATTGAAAATATATTTTAAAAAATTTTGTTCTTATTAAAGACTAGCTTTACAAGGTAAGTTTCATGCTTTTGATATTTTTTTGTCTCTTGAAATAAAATTTTGCCTTCATTTTATAATTTAGTTTTAAACACGAAATATTAGACGATTTTTACGAGTTTTTACTTAATAGACAAGAAGGATAAGTTTACAAGCAAAACGATATATGCTCTGGAGACAGAATAGAAAGAGCATTTTGCAGTTTCCTTTTAGTCAACTTTTTTGAACAAAATAGTATCATTGCAAGTTTATTTATTGATTTTAATAGCGTTATATTCAATATTGTAATAAAAAAATTATAAAATATACATATTTGATAAGCGACATTATTATAATGCGTTACTTATTTAAACACGGTACAGTGTGACGTAATAACTGTTTTAAACTTATTGTCTGCACGTAGAGAAATCTGTAATCACTAGTTATAAATAGTATGTTCATAAATTACACATTTAATAAAATTTATAAAATATGAATTATATTATGATGTTATGCGTAATACGCATACAACATTCCTAAGAGTGCAATTTGTATGCGTTACGTATGTTCATGTATTACGAATATGGTTTATAAATGTAATAAAGTTATGAATTGTTTTCATATTTTACTAGTTATCACTATAGTTATAATTTTATTTTAAGTTATAAACAAACCTTTTTATATTATGATACATCAGCAAGATCAGCAGAACGTTTCACACGCAGATAGTGTGTGCATTGCATCATCTATTGAAGTAATTTTATCAACTGATAAAAAGGTAAGCAAAACGTAATATTGTCATATATTTCTGTTTTTTGAGTTCTAATGTTTGTATATTAATTATTTTCTGCGAATATACATAAGATACAAATATTAGTACTTATAACACATTCACATACAAATTTATAATTCTTGCGTAAGTATGTATTTGTATAAGGTGTACAAAATTAATTTGCTGTTTATCTCAATGTGTGCATGCAATGCGTTTTTATTTTAACTTGAATTAGAATAAGATATACAAGATGTTCAAAGTTATCTGTTGATTATCGCTATTTTGATTAATATTAAAGCTACGAATTAGATTAAATTGAAAGTCGAAACACTTTTGATCACTTTCTATTTATTTACATTTTCTAATACACATACTTCTTATTTCTAGATTTGCGTCGCTATAGTTTAACTAAAGTATTGCAAAGAGTGGTAAAACCTAAAGGCCGTAAGAAAATAGACAATAAGGTATGGAAAGTTAGCATTTGGAGATACATGGAAGTTTTTTAGTTCTGAAGTGAGAACAGTGGCGGATATGTCTGTACTGTTATAAACAAACTGAAATAATTTTGCATCAAAAACAAAATTATCTTACACTATTTCTAACTGTAGTAGATCGTAAGGATGACGATAATCTAGTTTGCTTTGGTAACGGATAATATTACGTATTTATACAATAATTTTCTATAAACTTTTGATGCCTACTTTAAAATAATGGATTTGATCAACGTTGCTGCCTATATTATAAGTAAACCTATTACAAAAATTATTTGTATTCATGGTTTTCAACTTCAATATAAAAAACCGTTTTTGTTAAATTATCTTGACTGCAATAGAAGAAAATGTTTGTGGTTAGCAACATGTAAAATTTGTTTTTTAAATTGTTGCTCAAGTTTTGTTTTAGTTTTGTTTATATTATTTACGTTTTTTTTATTTGAATAATGTTTTATTTTTTATAATAATCTGTATTATTATATAATCATATTATGTGTTATTAGTTATGTATTAGTTCTTGTATTATGGGTTTTATGTAAATTATTTAGTTGTAGAAGTATGGTGGTGTACTTATAGCTGCATTAAAATTGTGTAATCATCGTGAAAAAAAAAACATTTTTTGAAACTCGAAATATATGTTTTTACTAATTTGCAAAGAATATAGAAGAAATATCTTGTGATTTTTTCGTATAAGAAGAGTAAAATTAACTCCGAAATTATGATTAATATTCATAATAATTGTTAATCCACTATTGTGAATATCACTTAATAAACAATACTTTATTTATCACATATTATAATTGGCTGCTTAAAAAGTTATTCTTTATTTAATTAGAGTTTATGAATATTAATCATAAAAAATATAATTATAAAAAAAAATGTGATTATTAAACATACATAATGAAAATACTTCGTTACTGGATATGAATTATAATCATAATAGATGTGACTTAAATCACATATTACGATTACCTGGTTAAAATTTTATTCTTAATACGATCATTGTGAGTATTATTCATAAAGATATGATTATTACGCATATATAACGAAATCGTTTACTTCATAACTAAGCTTGGGCAAATATGCTGTAAAGATGAAGCATATATGCTCTAAAATATGCTGCTATAAATTCCTTAAATATGTTATATTTATATGCTCTAAAAAAAGATTTTTTCCTATAACTCTTTTAAAATGACAAAAACTTAAAATATTTTTTCAATAAATTTGAGTGATTAGAATAGTAACATTATTGTTTTGCATGGCACCTGAAAAAAAATTAAAAACGTACACTAAATTTTGTTAATGTTTTTAATTTTGAATACAAACGATAATTAGTTAATTACATTTATAATTTATAAAATGCAGTTCTTACTTATACTAAAAAAGTTAACAACAATCAGTAGAAACAATAAAAATACAGATAAAGCAAAATCTGTTTACTTGTTACAATAAATAATCATGTGTTTTTCTATATTATCCACTAGAAAACGTTGACGATTGTCTTGTAATATATTTTTATACATAGAGAAGCTTCTTTCACAATCACATGAAGTTACAGGACAATATTTAAATAAATGTGCTTTTTGAGTAGCTAAATTTTGTGCAAAGTCCTCCGAACCGGAAAAGTTTCCATCTAAAATACCTTTTATAGATTTAAGTATCGACAATCCTGAATTTTTTTTAAATAAATCACTCAATTTTGTAGATACTTTTTTGCATGTATCACTTTTATTTGCATCTATAGTTTTTTGGAAGTTTTCAATTAAATCTAAAGATTCTGTTAAAAGTAAATTTTGTGTCTCCAATTTCTTAATTATGTCGGGAATATCGGAAAAATGCGATTTTATATATGACAACTGAGAACTTAATCCGCTGTTTTTTAGAGCACTTTGACAGTCCGCTACAGATTGAGCACAACTTGGATCAAAATCGTTCACAATTTCTTTGAATTCTGCATAGTGTTCACAGTAATACAGAGCAGCTTCGATCCAGCTTCCCCATCTGGTCAAAATTGTTTGCGGGGGCAAAGCAACGTCTTTTAATTTTTCACGGAAGACCTCAATTGTGCTTGGAGCTTTCAGGAAAACTTTTTTTCCTGTGTTAATTAACGAATTTACTAGGGGAAATTCAATCCTAACAACTTCGGCAACGCGATTTAAGGCATGTGCTAAGCAAGTTGTATGAACCAGATTAGGATAAAAAATTTGTAAGTTCTTAGCTGCTTTGTTCATATATGCAGCACCGTCGGTCACCATATACAAAACTTTATCTGTTGGGACTTGTTGCGGTACATACAAAAGCGCAAGTATTTCATTAACAAATCTAGACACTGTTAAATGATTGGTTTTTTGCAATTCTTGAACGGCAACCAAGTAACTGTTGGAAGAGTTGCCATTCAAAACACCAACGATGAAGTTTGCAATGTATCTTCCTTTGGCGTCTGTTGTTTCATCCAAGCTAAACCAGATGTAGTGACCTGAAATCGAATTCCTTATTTTTTGAAGCATGTCTTCATATAATCTAGGAATGTGTGATCTAGACGCTGTTCGCCGGGAAACCACAGTTTGTTTTGTGTATTTCTCCATGAAGATCTTGAAATCTGGAACGTCGAGGTTGTTCAACGGAATGTTGCAGGACACCATCATTTTGCATAAATCTTTATTGAAATTATTGAAGTGTTCGTTTGTATTTACGTAGTTGGGAAGTAATTCTTGCGCAGCAGCATTTTCAATGCTAGCTTTTCGTTGATGTGGGCCAGTGCGTACATGCTGATCCAGTTGAAATTTTTTGGCAACGGTGATCTATAAATAAAATTATAGTTTAAACAAAATATTATTTTAGTCATTGGCTTAACTTACGTTAAATATTATCCAAAATAGAAAAAAGAAAAAATAATGTGAACGGAAAACATCTGAAGCTATTAAATTTTTTGATAACGACTGATAGAGAGAAGGAAATAATTAATTATTCGAAAAAATCCTACTCGTGGAATTATAAAAAATAACGGGAATATAAAATATTGAGAATGACACTGCAAAAATAGGTTTAAATTTACAAATTCGCTCACTGCCCTACTACTAAAATCCAAACTAAAAATATGAACTACAACTACGTACTGGATACATACCTGTTTTTCGCACACACAACAAAACACTACACTTCCATCGTACTTTAAACACCTGTATGGTTTTAACCACTTTTTAATAAGCTCAGACTGCGAACTACCGACTTTCGGCATGTTTTAAACAAATGCACAACCGCACAATTTGCTATTCAAACTAAAAGTAAAATGTTTGATGCATTCCGCAGATTTGGATTACCAAAAATTTAATACTTCCTGTCTGCAACAATAGGTATTTGCCATGTACCTTCTTAAGTATCCCAGATAAGGTTTTATTGTTTTGTACCACAGATGCCTGAGGCCAAAACAGAAACGTGAATTTTTAAGAAATGTTGAATGAACGGTTTTAAAAAGCATTTTTGTTTCAGTTAAAATTTCAATGCAAAATTTTACTCTAAAATATGCATTTTTATGCACTCAATGTTCGATATAAGCACTTTTATATGTCATATGCTGTAAACCTTCAATATATGCAAAATATGCAAAATAAAATGGGGTTTATATTAAAGTAAGCATTGCGAAACGCGAAAATATCAAAAAATTAGCTGATTATGCTTATTAGGTTAAAACATGCAAATATGCATATGCCCAAGCTTATTCATAACTTATGAATTATAATCATCATAGATGCTAACATGACTATTCACAAGTTATACCGATGGTTTATAAATTTATGAATAGCTGCTTAAATTACGTATAAGTTGTGCGTCTTACGAATGATATCTGAAAACATTTCTCTCCGTGTGTAATCCGCTAACTTTCTAATTTCCTTATTTACCACTCAGTAATTGTTAAAACACTAATTGTAACAAATAGTAATTAAAACACAATGAATAAATGTTTGGCTGCTTTCATTAAAAATTTAAATGTTATATGTTTACCAACGTTTATGAAACGCCATTGTATTTCTTAATCAAGTATTTTGGAGAATACATTTGTATTATTATTAATTGTGATAAAAACACTTTGAAGTACTGTTAAAGCCAAAATATTTTTTAATCAGGTATTTTGACTACAACTTTAACTGCAGGTCATATCTGTAATTGTACACAAAATATTACACAATATTTGTAAATCATCGGATATACATAAAAGTTAAAAGTAAAAATATTAATTGAAAGTGCAAGTCTTAATTGTATAATTTTTAAATATTAAAAAAACAAAAAATTTGAATGCATTTTTATTTTAAAGTGATATACATATATATATATATATATATATATATAAATCATTTAAATTATGCATATTGTTTAGTATATTAAATTTAATTTAAATTATTTTTTACCTATAAATGAACTAGAATTTAAAATATCAAAGTAAAAAAAAATTTACATTAAAGTGATATCCATAATTCATCTTAATTTTGAATTTCATCTTGAATTCTTATTTTGACTAATTTTTTATTTTTAAACGATTTAAAATAACAATAATTAAAGTGAAAATATAATTCAATATTGATATTCATAATTCATGCGATATCCATCATTTCTGTGAGCTTCTGGTTGTAATGTGTAGTTCAAACTAGTCCAAACTGTAAATTATATTTACTATTCATCGCGTCATCAGCTAATTTTGTTAACCTATGTATTGTAATTCAACGGAAGTCTGTATTGCACAAAATATACTAAGATTAGAACGTCTTCCGGGTTGGACTGTGTCATTGTTGTAACCGAGTTTGCCAACTTTTGAGTACTTTTACTGTTACAGTGACATTTACCACTCTGAAGATGCAAGCAGCAATGTCTTGCAAAACGTCAGTTTGTTTGGGTTCATGAACGAAAATACGACAAAAGCCAAGTTCTACTTCTTGTTTTGGCTCTCAACAAGAGGCTAGGACCAAGCCTAGTTCTGGGTGTTTTACTACGACAAAGTAGCCGAAAGTCGCTTATAATCTGTAGTACTTATTTGTTACATTGTCGGTTGCTTTTTTAAATTCAACGTTTTCTTTCTTACTTTTTTAGAGTTTAGAATCTGGCTTAATTTACAAGTAGCTTACCTAACTCTTTAAAGGTTGTTAGTTAGATTTCGGTTGCTTGTTTGAGTTCTTCGATTTTTCTTTCACTCTCTGATGAAGGCTATTACGAAAATAAGCAAAACGTTGGCAACCTTTGTTACAAGAATCACACGGATCAAATCCGGAAGACGTTCTGATCTTAGTAAAGACTCCGGCCGTGCCTTTTGCTATTATGCTAAGCTATAACGCAACTTTGGTCACAGCCGGAACTAAATCTTTTTCTAACAACTAAAGAAGCGCTTTCTTTTAGAATTTCCTGTAAGAAAAATGTTCGTATAATGTAATGACATAATATTCTTACACAAACATTTACTTTTTGGGGATATTGGGTCCTGGTTTGTACAATTTTGTGTGGATTGTCAGTAACTCATAATCTGTAATTTTGCACATTTTGTATATTATGCAGTATGAATGTGTATTCATCCCTATACTATAGTTATTTAGAAGCAAACGCACTTCTCTCCAAATCGTCTTTACGCAAGTCTTGTTGGCATCGGTATTTATAGGAGCAAAAGCTGTGTTTTTTAAAATTTGCAGCATTTGGATGTCACGCAAACCAAAGAGTTTCGCTATTTGCTTTAAACGTATTTTATTCGTTTTTATGTAAGTTCTGATCGTTATTATTACACTTACAATTATTTAATACTGTGTCTGTAGTTTTAAATTTCTGCCAATTCGGGTATTTTACATTAAACAATTAAAGCACTCACTTGACCAGCACTGTTTCCGGAGTAAAACAACTTGACCATTTTTTTTGCATTGAATACATTTTAAGAACAGAATTTAATGATACATTATAAACATAAAACATAAATGACATTGAATGTAAATAAATAGTCACGTTTGTTTTTATAAAATTTTATAGAATCTCATTTTTTTTTAAATATAATATTTATTTCTTTTATATTTTTAGTTTCGGAAAATAAAAAACTGTAAACAATAGAATAAATAGATGCCGTATTTTTTACTACAAAATATTAGTTTACATTTTTTTCTAAAATAATTAAGAAAGCAAATAATTCAACATTAAAAATTTAGTATTGAAATCGTTGTGTTTTCTGTCACCACCTGGTAGTATATAAATTTTAATTCAACAAATCACTACAAATATTTCTAGATATTAACTATAATATTTGTTTAATACTACCACGTGTTATTGTTATCTTATTTTATTAAAATGCGATTTTGTTTTCTCATTTCAGAACATTTTTAATGATTACACCCGCACAGTTAACATAAGATAACATATTTTAATTAATAATTTGTTTTATTTAACGTCGTTCAAGTCATAAACACTAATAAATAATTTTTAAAAAAATCCAATTTCTTTACTCCGTAATATAAGTACAATAGTATAAATACATTATATGTATTTATAGTTATGTAGTAATAAATCGTGTTGCAAATAATCCGGGCTCTGAAGATGTCCACTGTGACGTGTGACGAAAGCTCAGCTTGTGCAGTAACGACAACACGGGAATTATCCAGAATAGAAAATTGTATTAATAATGCAACCCGTAGAAACCTGAATTCTACAAGAACAAAATTGTTAGTAAAAGCAATAGCTAACATGAAATTAACTGTGTGTGTTAGATTATTTTACTCTTTGAAGTACTCATCTTTTATTTTTAGGATGTTCAAATACATTTACTATAGACGTGAGGGTGAATATTAACTTACAGCATTTTTAAAATGATTTTCGTTATCAATTATTTTTTATAAATTCCAAAACCCTCTTTGTTTATGGAAAAATTTATTCCGGGTAGAGTAAATAAACTACTAGGAATAGGTTGCTGTTTATTTACCTTGAGTTGCTCGATTAATGTTTTTTTTTAATTTTATTTACTTTTAGATCAGTTACCAGTATTCGTAGAATGTGGGTTTGTTGCATTAAAGTTTAGAAGTTGGTATCTGAAATTAAACAAAAAAATTTTGTACTATACACATATAGAATGCAAGAAAACTATACACAAGTATAAGTTGTTTCATATATTTACTACTTTAATTCCTTTTTTATTTTATATTTTACATTAAAGTGATTTATTAAAGACAGATTTGAACAGTATATGAGTCTATTAGTATAATAGCATTATAACTTATTCATTAATGATCATTTTTAACGAAAAAATTTAGTCTACCATTACTTTTGTTGTTACATTGATTGCAATTTTATAATTCTGGACCACTACGCTCCCGTTTAGTAATAGGCATAGCCTTTTTAGATAGCTATGTAGTAAAACATAACAAAATCTTATCATCCTCTAAAAAATTATTTGACAATAAAACAATGTGAGTTATTCTTTTCGAAAGTTTCATAGCATGACTGCTAACTCGTTATACTATCCTTGACGCTTGTTATGTAAATTACTATGAATAATAATTAATCTTCACTTTTATGTTTATTTTTAACTACTGGTCAAATATATTGGTACTTTCAACGAATAATGTTAATCAAAGTTTTACATCATCTTAACAAAATAATAAAATGAATACCAAATAGACACACCCTAGAAAATGTTAATCAGATCAAACAATGCCATTTTGATATCTGATGTCTGGTAATTAAAAATTAAAAACAGAATCATATTTTAGTAGAATTCAAGATTCAACCGGTTACATTTATATTATAATTCCATTTTGGATAATTCTCGTGTTCTCGTTATCAAACAACCAGAACTTTCATTGGATTTCACGTCGCATTGGAATATTATTCCAGGCTCTGAAGTTGTCCGCTGCGACGTCTGACGAAAGCTCATCTTGTTTGATAACAACACGAGATTTACCTGGAATGAAAAATTGTAATAGAAGCATATTGTACTAATAGTAATAGTTAATAATTGCACAGTCAATACTAACTAATTACAAATTTGGATTTTTTAATTTTAGGAGGTGGCGTTAACACTTCATTACTTATTCAAGCCTCGCGTTTCAATCAAATAATATAAAATTATTATATTTTGAACAAATAAAATATTAAACCACCACGTTTTAAAGAAAAATTCCACTTTGCGATCGCTGTATGCAATTTAGATTGAGATAAGACCAACTGCATGTAGATAAAGGAAATTTTAAATCCCATGACGCACTGTGAATAATATTTTGCCAGCCGCAACAGTACCAATACTAAATTCTAAAAACTATCGTAGTGTATATTAAAAACAAAATTCTTTCTTGCCAAACGTTAAAATAATATAATACACCTACTAACAAACACTCTCACATACTTTTCAATACAGCTCTGCTATTTATAAAGAAAATTTTAAATAATTTAAAAACAAATGGTTTTAAATCAGACGTCTTTAAGATGCCTTACCATAGATATCATTAAGACGTCTTTTTTAGAGTCACAAACGATCAGCATGAAACAAATAAAACAAGAGGCGTCTTAAAGATGTTGTGTGCTGACTGGGTATAGATCCATTCCAAGATTTAAATATATTAAATATGTATGTTAATAAAATCATTTGTAGGTTTTTATAATGTGCAAAGCAAGTACGTCTTCTGTAAAAAAACGACATGGGTTATCTGAAGATGCTAGTGAGATTATTTGAAATATCTACAACTTTTTTAAAAACTCAAATTTACAAGGTAAAATATAATGTATTATTCCAAAGAATATTGTATTTTATATGATTTCATTTTTATTCGGTAATCTTCTGAATACAGTTGTGCAAGTAATAGTAGTATCTAAAAATACAGTTGCTCGTCTCTTAAAGCAAGGTTGTGCAACTCATTGCGGTGAGAAAATTTCGTTTATAATTTCAACTAAGACACCGAAAACTTCACCAAAACCATCAGTTCATAATTGTAGCAAAATTACTTATAACTTTCATATTATTAAAAAACAAGAACTTATTATAGAAGCATTTTATAACGTTATTAAAGACGATGATTTTTTAGAAAAAAATCGTCAATTAGAGCGGTGTTAATAAAAATAGGTTTTAGGTTGTTTATATTTGCATTACTTAATTTATAATATTTTATTCAGATGGAGAAAAACAATGGATCATTGTAAAATACTTATGGAACGACATGAGATAACTTTTTACGTTATTCGTACATAGGATCAATTACTAATTATCCAATAGCTGGACGACCAATAATATATATTTTATAACTTTGTATAATTTCTAGATGTAACATACATAAATGAATCTTACACAACGCCATATTCTTGGCATCTTATATAATGAAACAATAACAAAACCAGAATTACATAACTTAATAAAATTAAACAAAGTAAACTATATACAATACAGTATTTATTCAATAATTGCAAAAAATGGACACACCGTATTTTGCTTGCTACCATACTATCCGGGGTTGAACCTAATAGAAAAGATGTGAGCAATTGTGAATAATTGAGTTGCATCGAGAAACTTGTTACTGTTAAATTAAGTAATATAGAAAAATTAGCATGAGAAAAGTGTGCAAATGTTTCTGCAAATAAATGGCAAAACGTAGGATTTCACGTAAAAGAAATGAAACAAGATTACATGTAGAAGGAACACATTATGAATACTGAATATGAAAAATGTATACTACAAGTAACTGGTGATACTTCCGATGAAGACTTCGACTGTGTGTCAAATTTTGAGTGTTGTGAAATTAACGGCTCATAATATGTATTTTCTAATTTATGTAGCTGAAGTAATTGAATTCTATAGTTTTAGGATGTTAAACTAAGTGTAATTATGTTATACTAACAAATTTTAAATTGTTTATTATTGTTGGTGACTGTTTAAATAAAGTACTTTGTTTTTTTGTAATATTAATATTTACAAATAGTTCCGTATGTACGTTCTCTAAAACTTAAGTCATTTTAAAATTTTTGAAAGAATGCGTTTGATTAATTATAGTTTTAATTGCTTAAAGCTCAATATACTCTCAACTTAGTACAGAATGACATAACTTTTACTATGTTACTTTAAAATAGTTTTACGGTTTCTAAATCAAACTCAAAAATAAAACACAAAGATAACCAACTAAAAAATAAATTTCAAAAATTATAATTTTTTATTTTTTGAAAACTTATATTTTTAAGTTGGGCTTTACACTTGGTGTTTTCCAACATTAATCCTAGCCTAGAAACATTTTACTTTTCTTTTCATACAGTTTTACATTTTAAAACTTTTTTCTACTATACAGGGTATTCCCGGGGGTATTCCATAATATCAGAATAATAAACAACTTAATTTTGTTTGTATATTAGTATGTTTTTAAACGTTATAGGCACTTTAAATTAATCTTTACAAAATTATAAGCAATATATATAAGTTTTTCTTCTAAATTTATGGCTGCAAAGAATGACATGCTTTTGAGAAACAAAATCTTGTATTGAAATGATATTTAGGTATGAGGATTAGCACTATTTGAGGCATCCATGAAAGTTTGTAACATGCAATTTTGTAATACAGGGTGTTTGTATTAAAAGTCAAAATTGTAGAACTTTAAAGAGTCAAACTTTTAGGGCATTTGCAACACCCTGTATAATATCAATCTAATTTTAAAACATAAGTATAATAGACTCCCATATATACCAAAAATGAAACTTTTTGAAAGTCACGTATTTTTGCAGCAATGTTCTGTGTTGTACAGCGTGAATAACCCTATATAATAAAATGTTAAAAGATGTTATTAAAATAAATAAGAAGTTGCTATAATTTGCATAAGATATACATAATTAAAAAATGTATTATGTTAGAAAATGATTGCGACAAACCTTCAAATATATTTTACTCCTACGTATAAACTTTTTAGCAAGTTAAACAGGGCCAATATGATTGAAGTAATTATGCTAATGTTTATCTTCGCTGTACTTAAATATTAGAATTTATTGATGGCTATCATCTGTACCCACGGACGGTTATTATTACAAAATTAGCTATATTAACCAAGCAAATGATACTGTTATTTAAATTTAACAATAACTATTAAGTGAAAATAATTAGCTTTTTTTTTGTGTATTAAAAACTTATTTTTAATTTACAAAATGTTTAGACTTATAGAATGTGTATTGTTTTTATACCGTGTGCGTAAAAAACTACCAATATTTATATACAAAAAATAAGAAACATTTGTTTTCATACTATCTACGTTTTTTCCATTTAGATTTCGTATCTAAAAATTTGATTTTTGTTTGTATTTTATTGTATAAAACATTTTTATTTGTAACAATAAATTTTAAGCTAATTTATATTGATTTTTTTGTTACCAATACTTTGGAAAAAATCTTTAAATTGTTTTTATCGTTTTTAATGCTACGTTTTATGTTTAATTATTTTTCTGGCGTCATTAAATTTTTTGTCAAATAAAACTAAATTACCTACTTAAATTTTTTGTTATTGAGTATTATGTAAACATATAGTATAAATTATTATTATTATAATGCAATAAAAATAATCATATTAATAGTGTAAATTATAGTTATAATAATTAATTATAAATTTAACACTAATTCGTCTTTCTTGACAGAGCAATGTTACGCATTCTAGCATCAGAAATAAAAACGTTGTATAAGCTGTACTTTGCACATTTGTTAATTAATGTTGCTATACAGATAATGTATGTGCTAGACATTAAATCTAATTTAAGACTAAATCTTAGGTTTTAAGAAAACATGGATATGTTTCATACCAAAAAATCTGTTAGATTTCTTACATTTTTTTTTGAACTAGGAATGCTTATTACGTTAATCAGCATTAGGTACTTAGCTAAAAACGGTTATAAATAAGAAAAAAATTAAACACTTATTTTATCTATTGAGCTTCTGTTTATTTCTCACACTACTTTTGGTACAAAACACAAACCAATTTTTTAGCATTGTCGTTTATGATTTTTATAATTAAATTTTTGTTGATCTCGTGTTCTTCAGAACTGTTAAGCAGGCCGCACACTACCTCGGATCGGAACACCGCAGAATAGATTGGAACGGAACGCAATTGATTGGATTGCTCATCGAGCGAATATTTCAGTGACTCCGCAGGCCCCTCCACTATTCACTTGAAATTTTACGACGAAGACGCGTACAAAAAAGCGTGTTTATTCCTGTACTAAATAGCAAGTTTTTTTTGACCTTACCATCTAGGGTATTAGTCACGAAAAATATTATTAAATAGCAAGTTATTGACAATATATTATCGTTTTGTGTTTGAAATAAACCTTTTAATTAATTAAAACGAATGAAGATCTATTAATCAATAAAATTCGTGCTTATCTTTATCTGTTGTCTGCTAAAAATTATTACAATCAATAAATGAAAGAATGCTTAGGAACACGATCTTTGCCTCTTGAACTACAAGTTGAACTAAAGCATGAAATTTTTATGTTGCTTTATGAATTTGAGTCAAAAACAATAAAAACTAAAATGCTGCCAATCACAATAATATTTATTCAAATTCGTAAAATAATATTAATTAAAAAAATGTACTTACTTCAAAGCAACGTTCAAAGTCAATGCTAATTTTTTTAGTACTCCTATAGCTTTTAGAAATGTCGTATCTTATTGCTGAATGTCCAGAATTTTTATCAATCGTAAAATTTTTTTTTTATTTTACGTTTATCTTGTACTAGTACATAATTTGATCCTCCTGTCTTTTGTCCGATTTAATATCAATAAAACATTATCGATAAAACCCATTTCACCCCTTAATAATAGTAAATACTAAACAAATTTAATATGAAAAAATCATGTAAACATACCAGCATGTACTTTAATAAGTGTTCCCTTTTGCTACTGTAGATTTAAGACTACCACGTAATTCATCCGTCCAAGCATATGACCATTGTATATATATATTGTTATAGTAAGCGAATGTAATAGAAAATTCCAACTCCCAAAAAGTGAACTACGTTAGTTGCCAATAGGTGTCGGTTATATGAAACTTTTTAAAATTAATTATAGATACGAACCTAAATATGAATTAATATGCGAATATAAGACATACGTTTCTAATCGTTTGTTTACATGTTACTGACATAACCTCAATAATTTAAATATTTAATATTTTCTTATAAAGTAAGTACCTACTTTTAGGTGGCAGTTTTTGCATTAATTTTTTTATCATATTTTTGTTTTTAGTAAAACAAAGGAGTTAAATTCGGATTATTACGATTTACTACGGTTTTTGGGAAAAAATGTTCTTCATATCTATTGAAGTTAATAACAGTTCAAAAATATTAAAATTCAAAGGTTGAAACAAGTAAAATTAATACGCACATTCCAGCACTTAAATAAAAGCCTTATGACAAATCTTTAACCTGACGAGATCATACACTGGATTCTTCTGGTAAAACGACTTGGAACTAAACACAAAACGGGGTGATTAGCACATCAGCATTTAGAGTTAATTTCAATACTACATAATTTTATATATTTTAATTATGTTCTGATTTTTGGTATAGTTTCTAACATTCATGTATGTACGAGCATTGCATGAGATAAAATCAATCGGTTATTTATTTTTTACAATTGCACTTGTGTTATTAACCACATTAAATATAAATGATTGACAAATTTGGCAAAACGTTTAATTTAGAATTCTTGGTAATTATTGCATATAAAGTTAATTTTACCAGCGACCAATATCACTTGTAACTCGTAACTAAAAAAAAAGGTCGTAAAGATTTTGACAACGCAAAGAATGAAAAAGTTAATAATTTGACTAGTAACTGCAGTAGTAACGGAATCACTGGTAACTGGTTTTGTATTTTTATTAGTCGCTGATATTTGAGTGATCAAGAAGTAACAATGACAAAATCACCGGTAACAATATTTCGCTCATCACTAGTCTGAAGGAAGAATTATGTAATTTCGTCAGTTACTTGGACAACCACAATGAGTTCATATTTCCTTTATTGAGTATAAAAAACTGTTAGAGTATTTAGTCATAGTTAAATAGCATGTACAAAAACTATTTAATTGCATAATAATTTTATTATTGCACAATATGTACAAGCATTAACAAATAATTTTTATATTCCCATTAAGTGCTTAAAATATTATTTATAAATATACTTAAAATGTCGACAAAAATCACTTTGTACTCTTATTCTTACTGCATTTGGCATCCAATATTATTTTAACATCTGATCCTACACTTTTCTTTTGTAATCAACTCCAGTCTGTGGATAACACAATATATAATAATTGTTAAGTTTCTAAGGTTGTTTTACGCACCATCTTTTTGTCCCTTGCTGCTGACGTTTCAAATAATCAAATCCATAGTTCCTTATCAATTTTACTACATGAAAGTATTCTGTGCATTTAAATTTTCTGGAAGATTCAACATTCTGGAAAATGATCCAATTTAAAAAACCCTGTAGTAAAGTATATTTAATTTTTCACAGAGATGATGATCATCTGTAATAAAATATTTTGATAACTATTTACATACATAACGAAAAAACTTAAAATCAACGTTTAAAAAATTTAAATAGCAAAATAGCTGCCCTCAAAGACTTTGAATTTCAAACTGAATAATCATTCTAAATCGCTTTAAGAAACGGATCCAAAATTGAAATAACTTGCTTAATCTTGGCCAATTGAAATGCATTGTGAACTTGTAATTATGGTATTTAGAAATGCATTTCAATTGCACGGTGAGGTCCACGAGTTAAGCTTCCTCATCAGGGTTGCTTAGAAAATTGTGTTGAGCATTGAAACCCATAATTCTTAGTTGGTGTAACTACATGAAAATTTTCTATAGGTTCTGAGTTCATATTAGAATTCTAATATTCTGGGAAAGCGTCTACTTAGTTAATAGTTTCTGGAGACAGAGATCTTAGTGAAAGATTACCTAAAACAAAACATTCGGTCACATA
The DNA here is from genome assembly GCA_035610365.1 of Aquatica leii. NCBI lineage: Eukaryota > Metazoa > Arthropoda > Insecta > Coleoptera > Lampyridae > Aquatica > Aquatica leii. Next base: position 59,255,288 of record CM069432.1, read on the forward strand.
TCTATTTATATTCTTTTAATTTTCTTATTTCAGTCTTACGGTGATTTTGATTTTCTAAATGAAATAGTATTTGTAAATTTCGTTTTTATGTACGTGCGTGTAGTCAAATACGTGCACAAATGCTCGGCGAAAGCCTTATTAGACAAAATTTTATGTATCGACTTCTATGAAAAAACGTACTGATTTTTAGGTCAACGTACTTTTTAACCTAACTCGAACGAAACGAATTTTTGAAACTGTTGTTTATCCGTAGGAGAAACTAAGATTTTACAAATAATTCGATTTTTATGTATTTTTATTTTTGCGTATGAACGGAGAGCAGCAAACCTAGCTTTAGCCAATGAAAACTTTAAAGTTGCTACAAACATACCTACTTATGGCCTACCTTTCAAATCCTTGTTTGTTATAATAATTTGTTAAAGAAAACGTGCTGAAATCAGTTACAAAAGTACCGATGTACTTTTAGTTGAGCAAAAGTACTGAGCTCAGACTTCGGCAACATTGTTATTATTCCTACATCTCTGACATATCTGTGTTACTTATTTAGTTATCGCACGGCGAGATATCAAATTTACAAGCATTCGAAAACAATTCGTTTAGTCAGGAGCAACCGAAACTCAAGGTTGTCATGTGACCTGAACGAAAGAGAACAATTGAATGTGTAAATTTTGACGCTTCAAATGGGGTTACATTTTAAAACTACCACTTTAATTGACGCTATACAATGGTATAATTAATTATTTTGTAAAAAGTATTATACCTTAAACTACAATGCTTTAACTTCAGTAAAGTTCCATAACTCTAAAGCGTTGCTGTGTTTTGTTCATTTTGATCGTCATTTATTTGACAAAAAAACACAAAAACTAATTTTTATACCAATAAATAGCTTATTTTATAAATTCAATACACAACAGAAACAATTTAAAAATTGACGAGTTGATAACAAAAACTGAAAAACCTGTTTTGTCGTAATGTCACGTAACGTATAAAGATGAAAACATTAATATCTGGTCAAAGAAATTAAAATAAAAAAAAACTACAATTTCGAAAACAGATTCAATCGTTAAGTATTCTTTTCGGTTTAAAAATGGAAATAAGATCAAAACCAAAAATCACAATGACGTTTTATTTTAGGAGTTATCAAAAAAATTAAAATAGTAACTTTAACACTGATAAAATATAAGATATTAATTTTCTAATCTTCGTATTTTGAAATCAAATGAAGTTTTACCAAGTTTTACGTAAACCTCAAGTGGTATATTAGAATACAAAACATAAATACAGTTTTGAAATTCTCGAATTTCGCGTCTTAGAGAAAAAATTTTCCCGCGTATTTATTACTGTCATAATTACTAGAGCCAAATTGTTTCATTAATAAAATTTTTGTTAAATACTGCGGTGGTTCAAACCTAAGGCGATACTTAACAAGAGTTTTTGAAAAACAACCATGTAAAATGAAAATTATTATTTAACGGTGTGTGAGGTAATTGAATTTGTAAATAAAACATCAAACCATCAAACAGCGTGCGAATTTGCTATCGGTGGGCAGACAATAGCACAGCTACAAAAACGTATTATACGATGCAACAATGATAAATATTGTTTTAAATTAAAGAATTCTATAATAATTTTAATTGGAACCAATGATATTTTGAGGGTAAGTAACAAAACTCTATCGATACTACAATAATAATAACATGCTAAGGGCAACTCCTACCACACGATGAAAATGGGAATAAAAAGGATAATTGCCATATTAAAAGGTAGAAGCTCAAAAATAACATCGATTACAATACGAGTGTATAGATACGCTAATTATGAATAACAAAATGTAATTTTTAAGTACAACCGTTTTCTTTGGAGTCTTAGAAGTAGTAAGCTAAAGATTCGTTGTATATAGAGGAGATATGATATTGTTTATTTACAGAGCATATACAAGTCGTGGACCTCTATTCACACATTGAAGTGAATGACCTGGAAAGGTAATACACTACAATAAAACATATTTTGGCAAATAATAAAATACTTTGTAGAGATGGTATTCATTTAAATAATCGTGGTTTGGCAAAGCTTAACACCCACTTGAAACAAACACAGCATCGTGTACATTTTGCCAACGATATAGAGATATGTTACTTTTAAGACTTCACCCCATTTCCTTTCTTTCGTCCCAATTCCCTCACATTATCGCAAGTTACATCGTCATTTAATATAATCTTAATATCCTTCTCCTGGCAAGTAATGCTCAATACCTACCCGAGGTACTTGCTGTACAAGTAAAATGCATTGAACATCTGCTAATTTATATGAAAGAACTGAGACACTATTTTGAAGTAAACGAAACATTTTATTTGGCTATACTTGAGCACATCCCAATTAAAAATATATACTTATTGTATTCACAAATCACAAGTAATTTAACATACTGTGCTTGGGTAAATTATAACTACTAATAGAAACAATTGAACAATTAAAAGAATAATAATCGGAAGGTTAATACAATCAAGAGAATCGATTGAATAGAAAAATCATCGTACGGGGCATGAAACTTATTAGCAGTGTCAATTTAAACATTTTGGGTTTGGATTTAAATAAAATTCAATTTCACTTACCGCAACGTTCAATCCATTTTGATAATCTTGAACTGTCATGTCTCATTGTCTGATGGAAACCGATGAAATTTTAATTCTTGCGTTTTCCTTTTTGAATTCTCACAACTTTTGTAAACACATTTATTTCCCGACATGTTCTACCTAATTACCTATTTGCTTAAAGTAAAAATGTTAGATGATTAATTTTAGAAATATTTCCTTATTAGATTCCAATTCTAATTTAAAAAAAAAATGCAGATAGATTTTACAATTTGTATTCTACTTGGTATTCTACAAAACTTTGGTTATGTTTGAGTTATATTTTAATATACATAAAATGATTAACGATATACGTCGTGCAGATTTAACAGGTTGCTTTTTAAATAATTTTTTTCTTAGTGACATCTGGTGTTTGCATCCTAAAACTAGCGTTTTTTTTTAAATTTTGGATGCAACGAATAGATGCGCTACGGTATTCTTGCATCCAAAAGTGGGAGTAAAAGATTTACATTGGATTGGCCTACTATAACATTAATATACAATGATACGACATTGTGTGAGAGCGAAGTTTTCGTCCCTGTTTTAAGACATGTACAACGTTACTTTTGGATACTCCCATTGCTTATACAACTGTATTCAAAAGAATAAAAATGAAATCATGTAAAACAAAATAATCTTTATTGTAGCTACTAATAAATTTCTTTTTAAAAAAGCTCTAGACGTTCTAAATAATCTCTCTAGCATCCTTCAATAATATAACTCGTTTTTTTACAAGCGTAGACTTATTTGTTGAGCACATTATAAGAAACTAAAAGTGATTTCAATAAATATTTAACTTTAATAACAATTAAAACAACTTATCTTTAAAATCAATACAAACAGCAAAATCCTTTTTTGGAAAATAAGTAGAGTAAAACAATGAGGTTATAAACGAATATCAACAACAAACAGCGAAAAACTGACGTAATTTTCAGTAAATATTTTTAACCTGTACTGTAATATCTTTGTCTTTCTCATATCGTTACAACTTTTTCTAATTTGAAAACACGTTTCTGCGCTGATGTCTTACGATCTTGATCGTATTATAACAAATAAACGTTTTTGAATTTCATTGTACGTAAATTACAAACCTAATTTATTCAAATTGCAAAAACATTAAATGACGTCTTAAAATATTGTAAAAATGATGTCATATATTACGTCATATGCAGACGTCTAATTATGCGTTGTAATATCACTTGATGTGACGTCTTTGTGCTGTGACATATTAACGAATATGCGTCATTTAAACGTCTTTGGTAACCTGAATATGACGTTGAGACCTACAAATAACTGACGTCATGCTGACGTGTGTGTGCTTTCTGGGAATTTGACAATTATAAAATTAAGGTAACTAAAAACAATAAATCATAAAAGAACAAGATAATTGACGCAAGTTGATTTAGCTGCAGAATTTGCTTGAGGATCTAAAGGAAAACCAGCATAAAAACACTAAACGTAGCTTAATTGGTAAAAAAAATAAGATTAAAAATTAATAGGTACCTAGGTGTCAGATAGTTCATAACCACTATCTGTTGAAATTGTGAGAATATTTAATAATTTTAATTGCTTCTCTAATCTTTCTTGATTTCCAGTTCTTTTTTTTTAGGAATTTTTTTAGTTTTCTCAAAGATTATATCGCGAAGAGTGTAAAGTGCATGTTCAGCAATGGCAGACTTAGTACGCTGAAGTAAACAAAAATATTTTTTGTGTTTTTTTAATCTCGTATCTATAGTTGTACTAGTTTTGCCAATATATAACTTGCCACAGGTGCATGAGACTTAGTACACCACACAGGTAAATGTAAAGAACAATAATTAAATATCTCCATTTGGTGTTTGCTGTTTTTGTACGTTGCACTAGAAGTTTCTCATATCAAAACCCAGCAATATTCTGTCAATATGTTTGTATTCTAGTTTCTTAAATATCTCATTCCATATTTAGTGATCTTACTCTTGATGGAACCGTTACCATGTTCATCCAAATATGCTCTAAATTTTCAGAGATGAACTTCAGGTGTGACTGCAGAAAATGTACTTTAAGCGACATATTACATTCTATGACCTTGTACGTTGACATCAATTTTTTGTCATGAACAACATAATTATCATTTTTGTGGGAATTTTTCTTTCTTTGAAAAGGTTTTAAAACTGCTTACTCTTCAACCGTTTTTAGCCAAAATTGTTGTATTACAATTTATTTTGTTTTTCAATTTCAAATCTACCTCTTTGATAAAAATATATATATATAAATAAATATAAAATTATTAAAAAGAGATAAAATTAAAATAGTTAAAAAATGGTAGATGGTGATAGAAAACAGGAGACATTCAAATTCAAGAATTTATTTGACTTAATAATCAGCAGAAATGGTAACGTGGTTGTTATAAACATTATTACTGTTTAACGTGGTTAAAAGAAGACGATAATTGCTTAAAAACATACTATTATTTACAATTTGCACTGTGAAAAAATGAGCATTTTATTCCAAATTGTTACAATAAAAAAAAGAAAATAAAGAGTAGCAAAAAAAAATTATATTTTCTAGTTAATAACAAATAAACGTACTGGAATATTAAAGCAAATGTTTTTTTACTGCAATAATTCTAAAATTTATCGAGTTATTCAATGTTTCAATTAAATTTTATAATACTTGCAATCTAAACGTTTAACACGTGACAAATTAAAAAATCCGAAAGACAATTTACTAAATTAATTACAACTGCTGCCAAATAATAAGATCAACAAACTTGCTTGTAAAAGGTAACAAATAGAAATATTGTCATTTTTATATTGTATGAATAAAATATTGTTACATAATTAAAGCTCTTTATTTTACTTATTATTTTATTTATTACTTTAGCTTTCACTTAGTTACTTGAACCTACGTTTTTTTTAAATAAATGCTAGCATTTCTTTTTATCAAAAACTTTAACTACAACTGTCAACTTTCACCGAATATATATAGCACACTTTAGTTGTGTTCCTTAGAATTCTCTCAAACTCATTTTCGAACAATTTAGAGCGAATGTCAACAATTTATGTAACGCGTTATGCAACTTCGTGACAATATAATTCTATCCACGTTCGTAAAAGTTTTTTCAGTAATTGAACAAGATCTGAATTTAAAATGGTTTTAACCTTTGCGTTCACTTTTTTTACTTAGTTTGCAAAAAAAAAGTTTTTTTATTTTATATTCCAAAATATAAGCTTATTTTTGATAAATGTTTTAAATTATATTACGTTTTAAACAGAGCAAGTACTTAAAACTATATTGCTTTCATTTGTTACGAACTTAACAAACATAATACAAAATAGTTAATAACAGATAATTTGCTGACGTTTCTTAAAAAGAAACCTAATTAATTGTTAGTGATATTAATAAATAGATTTTTAAGAAAAATTTTATTTGAATAATTTATTCGATACGTTTATACGAGTAGTTGTCAATATATAGCACAGTAATTTACATTTTTATGTGATACGGTTGAACGTATTTATGTTTAAAAATATTTAAATTTTTAATTTATTAACTTTGGAACGTTATTCGTCGTTTAAAAAAATTTATAGAATATAAAATATTTTAGTTATTCTATATCTTTTTACAAAAGTTATGTGGTTATGGTTAGATGTAGATTTAATTGGTCACGTCAATGTTATCTACACTAAAAAGTACATTTACTAAATTACCGCTATATTTTAATGTTATCTGATCCTGTCACTAACAACCACCTTCTCCTAGCCAGTACTTATTTCTCATATCAACTATTTTTGATTTTATAACAATCTAGGTTTGCTTTGTGAAAGATGATTGAATCTTTATAGGAAATGAATTAACACGAATTTAAAGAATTGCTAACGTTTTACTGTATTGGCGGCAGCCAATGCTCAATACACTACAATACGTTATCATTAGTTCAATAATCTTACATGTCAGCAGTTCATTTATTACTTAACTTATAATTTTAAATATCAACAAATATAATTAATTCTGACACTACATCTCTGATATTATTTAAAGTTACACAAAATTTTTTTTTGTAAAACATATAATAAATTGGATTGTATTTTACACTTACTAAAAACAATAATAGTTTTATTTTGATATAAATTAAACTACCCAAGTAGCACAGATGTATTGGACTAATATTGAAATTTTATGTTGGGTATCTATTGGAACTGTTACCGTTTTTTTTTATAATGTTTAAACATTGGAATTGAAACATTTATGCAATCTACAAGATACAATCTATTTTAAGAAAGTACTATCTAAGTTAGAAAACCACTTAGTTTGTACCAATAAGGGCTTTGGAATGTACGTCAAAATAAGGGATAACTAGATTGGAAGGAAAATGTACTGGCGCTGTTGGCTATATAATTGATTCGCTATGTTTAACCATGAGATATCTAATACTGGTTACTTGTTGAAATACATATATACATTAGTTTAATGTTGGATCTAAATATTGGCCATAGATACTCATTAGAAGGATATTTCTCAAAAATAGAATTCAATAATTATATAGATTGAACTCATATTAACTCAAGAACTAAGAACAACTTTTTGATTATAATACATGTAAGTAGTTTCTTGCAAAAATTAACTATTGGACTAAATCGTCTAGTTTATACCAAAATCTGCCTAAAATTTATTAAACAAAATATTGTAATTTGAAGTTTGGTACAAATTGATATGAAACACAACACAGTTTATTAAGCACAGTTTTATTAAAAAACACAAATACATATTAACATAAAACTATTGATTACTATAGATAATTTATTTGTAATATTCATGTTTTAATTTGATCTTAATTTCTTTGGGTTTTTCTACCGCCCTCTTGGTCTTTAACGGTGCATAGAGATGTGCCAATTCTTTTTCTTAATTTTGTGTCCGTGACACTAGGGAACCGTTTCCGGATAGCCTATAAAACAATAGAAAATATTCAATTTATTAAATAAGATTAATTATCAGAATAACAATGAAATTGTAAATATGCAATTATCTATGTCATTCTTTAATCTAAAATTAAATAAATGTGATCAAAGCATTTTAATATTGCATTTTTATACATACAATGCAGAATGTTGCTTAATAGCAGATAATCATACATTGCATTGTATTATTTGTTAGTTGTTTTGCCGCAGTCTACTAATTTGTTTGTAACTAAAATCGTTTCGGTAACAAAATTGAATACAGAATACCACTGTAAATAATAAAAAAAACTGGTGTGGTCATCACACCACTTTCCTATAATGAATTTCTACATATTTTTTAAGATTATGTTGTCATAAAACCACTGTGAAGTGATATGTACACGTTTGTATTGACATGCTATAATTTTTTGAAATTTTTATCCTCGATTTTATTAAGGTATAACCCAAATATGACAAATTGAAGTTATGTTGTAATATCGACTAACCCCTATATTTGTGCGCCGCGATATTGCATTCCCATTTAGTAAATCAATAAAAACTGTTATTTTTAACGTATCTTGCTTTTCCTTTAAGATATGGAATGTTTTTTTTAATCGTTGCAGACAGGATTTAAACGTAGATTATATATGGAATTCAGTTTAAATTATAAATGTCACTGACATTTACCACTCTGAAGATGCAAGCTGCAATGTCTTGCGAAACGTCAGTTTGTTTCGGTTCACGAACGACAATACGGCAAAGGCTAAGTTCTACTTCTTGTTTTGGCTCTCAAAGAGAGACTAGAACCAAGCCTAAACAGTTTGGGTGTTTATCTACGACGCGGTTTAAGCTTAAAGTCACTAGTTTCTACATCTCGAATGAATGATGTCGATCTGAAACAGCTACTTAAAATGGCGATAATTGAATATATAGTAGAAAAAAGTAGTGATCAATCAACTATGGACTATTTTATTATTAATAATCAAACTGTTTTTGTTTAACTCTTCAATGAAGATAGGCATCAGAAACACTTCAAGTGTCTAAGAACCGGTTACGTTTGGTGCTGCTGTGTGCGAACTTCTTCAGGCTTAATTTAGACTTATAAAGTGGTGTGTCCCAGACTACACTTCGAAACGGTTACAACAATAATTAACGTTGAGAAATAAATTAACATGAAAAATACAAATATAACAAAACTTAAACACTAACGAACGTAAACGTGACAAATTTATAAATTATAATATAACGACTGACTTCTCAAAGGAATCGCCAACATTGAAGATTTAAGTTTTCCATTTGTTGTTTTATTTCACGGTACGGTTTGGTATTACTCGTTCTTAGCAGCATAAAATAAAGTAAAAAATATATTTTTTAATGATTTATCAATAATCAAAGTAGATTAATTAAGATTATTTCAAGGTAATAAAAATCTACACAGTCTTTCTAAGACAGTTGGTTCAACTCGCATTATTTATCAATAAAGCACGTACGCCTGCAATAAAATGCCTGTCATTAGTATTTAGTCGTATACGAGTTTTTTGAACTCGAAAAAATAAAATAAAAGTAGATTCAAGGTTGTAAAAATAACGTATGAAAGCCCAAATAATTAATAAAATTGAAACAATATTTTTTGTTTAATTATAACATAAAAACAAATGGCACTAAAACACTTCATTGTACATACAACAATCTATCTATTTATTTATTGAAAGAAACATAGTACACATTAAAATATAGCAAAATTGGACCACAGGAACAAGTCCTAAGACGGTCCACATCAAAGAAATACATTTTTATAAAAAGCAAAAGAGTCTGAAAAATAATTAACAAAATATTATATAGTACTAACTAAAAAGGTCATTTCCTATCATAATTCTGTTTAGTTCACACTTAAATCTTGTAATACTTAAATCAAAAATATTCAGATCATTATGAGCCGCAAGAACCGTGTTCAATAAATTTGCTCCATTCACAAAGATAGAATATTTTAGTATGTATATCGGTTTTATAATTTTTAATATGTAGTAGACTAGAATTTCTGGTATAAACAGACCTTGGTACGCGAAAAGAAACTTGCTCCAGAAGGAATGCACAATCAACATGACCATTAATTAATTTCAATAGAAAACATAATACAGATATGTTTCTTCTGATTGACAATTTACAAATACCAGCATCTTCTCTAAGTGTATCAGAAGGGGTATCAAATGAACAATACCTCTTATTTTTTTTATAAGACAAATATCGAAGCATGTGATTCTGCATTATTTCTAGTTGTTTTACATATTTAATATTACTGGGAAGCCAAACATTTGAGCAATATTCTAGTCTACTACGGATTAGTGCATAATAAAGCATAGCAATGCATCTCAAGTTACTAAAATCACGAGTAGTTCTTTAAACAAAAACAATTTGTTTATATGATGAATTTGTATTTGAATCAATATGTTCAGAAAAAGTAAACTTATTATTAAAAATGACACCGAGATCTTTATGAGTGAACACTACTTCCAACCTATTGTTATTTATCATATAAACTGGTTCATAATCTTGCAATTGTTTTGAGATAGACATGACAACACATTTTTTAATATTTAACATTAATCGATTTTCGGTACACCATAAATTGAGTTTATTTAAATCATCCTGTAGAAGATCATAATCATTGCCAGAACGTATACTTGAAAATAGTTTTAAATCGTCAGCATACATTAGGCATTTCGAGTATAAAATAGGTGGCAAATCATTGACAAACGTAAAAAAAAGAACTACCAGCTTGGCCCCTTGAGGAACACCTGATAAAGCTACTTTTTTATTTGAATTAAAATTTAGAAACCTAACGGTAAATAATCGATCTCGTAAGTACGAACTGAAAAAAGATAAAGTCAGTTTGGAAGCACCAAGTCTATGTAATTTAAGTAGTAGTAGATTGTGATCAACCACGTCAAAGGCTTTAGAAAAATCTGTAAAAATGACATCAACACGGCCACCTTCATTAAGAATATTTCTAACATACTCGGAAAATCTGAGTAAATTACTTTCAGTGGATCTTCCAGTGAAGAATCCATGCTGCAGAGGACTGACAAAATTCTGAACACAACTGAACAATATTTTATAGATTACATTTTTAAAAACTTTGGCTGCACTGTTTAATATTGATACTGGTCTATAGTTTGTTAAATTAGATTCAATACCAGATTTGAAAACTGGAGTAACTTTTACACACTTCCAAAGTTCAGGAAAGAGTGCAGTTTTTAATGAAAGGTTAAAAATAAAACATAATTGATTAGCAATCACATCTTTAAGTGCTTTAAATATATAGCTTGGAATTCCATCAGGACCACTGCTCCGCTTATTTTTTAAGTTATCAAAGGCAAGATTAACGTCATGTAAGGAGATGTCACCCAGACTGAAGGAACATATATTATTAGAATTATTGTTTGTTTTCAAGATATTATCCACATCATAATCCGATTTCAATTTGCTATGCACTGAACTAAAGTAATCTGCAAAAGCTTCAGAAATTTCATGTCCACAAAATTTTTCACCATTGTAATACATTTCATCTAATAATTTTTTTTTAGATTTTAGAGATTTAGTATAAGACCAAAATTTATTCACATCAATAGAAATAGAGTTTTCAATATCTTCAATGAAATTAGTATAAGCCATATGTATTTTTTGTTTTAGTAACTTTCGAATAAATTTAAACCTCGAGCAAAAGAAGGGAGATATTTTACATTTTTTTGCAAGTTTATTTTCAGTTTTACGAAGATTAATTATCTCCGAATTAAACCACACTGGATACTTACTTTCCGGTTTAATCGATATTTTGGGAACATGTTTATCAAAAGCATTGAATAATACATCATAAAAATACTGTACAGCTTGGTTTGTATCAGAAAAACAATATAAAGAAGACCAATCAGAATTAGCGATTGTTGATTTCAAATCATTTAAATTAACATTTTTAAATTGATAATAACTAACATTACAAGCTTGATTGCACAGTTTAGCAGTAGCTAAAGAATTTTTAGGTAAATGTACTGAGATCAATAAGGAAGGGTGACGGGCATCCTCAACAATCAAAGGATTCTCTCTAAATACCGAAACATTTCCACAACTGGTTAAGACTAAATCTAAAGTTCTAAAGTTAAAATTCAGAACTTTATTGGCTGATAATAAATCATAAAGCGACATAAAACTCTGTATAATTTGGATCTTATTTTTTGACAAATAAGAATCACTAATTGAACTATCATAAAATTCAGGCACATTGAAATCACCAATTACAATGATATTATATTTATGATAATTGCCAACTTCCAGTTGATCACAAACATATTCAAAAAATTCCGTATATGCATCATTATTAAAATTTGGTTTAAAATACACTGTTATCAAAATAAAATAATTACCTTTATAATTAAGACTGCAAATGAGAGAATCAAAATCGTTATTCGAGAATGCCCTCACTATACTAGGCTTGAAAAACAAATTGATGGCAACAAGAACTCCACCTTCCCTCACCAAACCATCTCCAGGGCAGTCAGCTCTCTATACTGAGTACCTATTATCAATAAGTTCATTGTCAAAAATACTTGAATGTTACCATGATTCACTTAACACCAAAACATCATAGTCATTTTCTAGTACTGAATTGTATAATTCTCGAGTTTTTGTTCTCAGGCCGCGCACATTTTGATAATAAATATGAAGTTCACTGTTATTAATTTTTAAATTATCTTTTATGATATTAGAATATTAGGATAATGAAATTGAGAAATTATGAAAGAATTTTATTAAAATCAGCCTGAGAAGTAATCATTATAACTTTGGAATTATCAGTCTTGCGTAGAAATATCTTGCCAGCACTCGTCCATACATATTTCCAATTAAAATCTTTCTTGAATTTTCGAGCTTTAGACAATAAAATTCTGCGTTCTGCTGTTAGGGACTCATTGATATAAATTGGAGAGCTTGTTTGTAGACCAAGATGAGTTGTATTGAGATCTCGCCTTATTTTTTTCTTTTGTAAGAAAGTATGTTTATCTGAACGTCTTAAAAATTTAAGCACAACTGTACCAGGCTGGCCATTAATTGTATTTTTTAACTAAAAATAAGTATCAAGCATATCCTCCTGAAGAGGAAAATCAATGGATTTAGATAGGTTTATTATTGACGGAAGCAGTGGTTGATTTGGCTCTACAGGAAGTCCATGGATTTCAACAGAATTCAATCTAGAATCTTGTTGTGCACAATCTAAGTCATACTTAAGTTGATTTACTTGCTTTTTTAAAATGGAGTTTTCTGTGACTAAACTCTCAATCAACTCCTGTTGCTTTTTAATTTGTTCATTTTGTGCAGTAATAAGTTTTATATTTTCATCAGATTTTTCATTACAAAATTCTAAAGATTTATTAATATCTTGTTCTATGGTTTTCCGAATCGCAATATTAATGAGTTTTAGTGCGTAGTTTTTTTTTTATTTTACTTACATGTTATAACAAAATCAAATATTATTTATATACTTAAACATTAGTTGCGCATCAGAATAATACTCAATACTAGAACAAATTATTTCATAGATCGATAGATTATCAAGACATAAACTCTAAATAAGAAAAGTAATGTTATCTAAAATTTTTATCAACGTTTATCTTGCACAAATATAACTAATGAACGAAGTAATAAAAAAAGTATTATCATTTAAATGCTTAAATAAAAATAAAATTTATATATAAATAACGTAATGTGGCATAAACAAATGATAAGAAAACAATGTTAATTGTTTGTTTGGTAGTAGAAATAGTCTACAAATAAATGATGTGAATAATAAGTATTTAATAAAAAAACTTAAGACGAACACTAGAAGTCTATAGTAAACACAAAGTTACTTGAGATGTTTTGATTAGTTAGGAATGTTACCTTTTATGTTTGCTACTATACTTACATTGGAACTATACCTACATTCTGTTTATTTCTTTTTCTACGCTCTGTATAATGCACATTTTTAGTAAATCTATAATTATTTATTTATTATCAATGCTGATAACCTTCTTAAAGTCGTGACAGTATAACTTACATATTTTCGAAACTTGTAAATCAGTATATCTAATTTAAAGTAGTTGTTGGTAAGCGACTTAATGTTACAATGATTACGTTTGCTGTTATTGCGATTATAATTATTTTGTCTTGTATTTTGTGCACTACACGTATTTTTAGTGGTATAAAAGATGATCGTTTACGTAGTATTCCGGGTCCTACTGGATATCCTTTTATAGGAAATATTTTACAATTTATCACTACTCCAGGTAAAAATTATAACAAATATTTAATGAAACAATGCTTACTGTAAAATGAAAATGAAATTATAAATTTTTATAATTATCTTGTTTTAGTTCTGAGTTGATAATTCAGATAATTACTAATATTGTAAAATAACAAAACAGACAATATATGATTTCTAAAATTTTAATCTAGATAAGACACAAGTTGAAGAATATATCTAGATAATGGATAAGATAATCTAAAATGTGTATAGGTACTAACTATAGATAATTCTCTCAAGTGCAAACCGCTAGGAATTCTATATGATCGCTAGCACTTAATTTTAAGTAGGTAGTTTAAATAAATAAAAGTAAATTCAATTTAACAATAGAGCGTATGAACGAAAAGAAAAAACAGATGGATTTGTAGTAATCAATTATCAGGAGAATGGCGTAACGTACTGGTAAATATGTAATTTTAGTTTAGTTGCTTTTAAACCACATATAATCCCAAATCAATAACACTATAGGAGTCCAAATAGGACAAAACAGCTGTCCACTGGTCTCTAAGATGGTTTCTGCAATTATATAAACAAATTTTTGCACTTACGTAGTACAGTTAGAAATATTATGCCGCGTAGAATTCAAATACATTTTTTGAAATTCACGGTTGTAATGTTTACTATCTAACTAACAACTTCATAGTTTCCTACAAGTGGATTAACTCGTACGTAGCTCCGTTCCTACGAGATAGCGTTTAGCCTCAGATTTATTAACCAAGATTAATTAGTTTTTTCTTTTAGCAGATAGGAAATGTGAGTTTGAACTTCAGATGTGATTAAAGATTGTTAAAATTTTCGTTAATAGCTGTCAGTCAAACACTGAATTAGTGCTCCTGCCTTTAAAATTTTAAGTGAGCATTAGTGTATGATATCATTTGATTTTAAACATTTGTTTTTTTTTACAAAAAGACGAGCAATTCAGATAGTTAAATTAAGAATGTAAGCACATCTTTTTAAGCTTTCAACCTTGTTTTAAATACAAGAATTTTACTTTGCAGTTTTGTTAACTATGTTTGGCAGTTTGTCAGTGGTTGAAACACTACAGTTTGTGTAAGATATTTTAGACTAATAATTTTAATTGATATAATAGCGTTTGTATTTAAAGCGTTTACATTAAGATTTCATTATGACTTTATATCAGCATCAGTATTACTTTTCAACAAGTTTAATCAAAGGGATAGGAACTTTATAACTTTTAAATACTCTGCAAAAAATTCTTGAAATTGTGAATTTAGTTTAGCCAGTTTCAATCCGTCAAAAAAAAATTGTGTTTTTTTTGTATTGTATTTAAAACCTGGAAATTTACTTAAGCATAAATGTGCTATTACGAAAATAGGTATAAGCACAATTATAAGGTAAGCGATAATATTGTGGGGTGCCCAACACTTCAAAAAATTGTTTTTAAAGATCCTTACTCCCCGAGGACCTATAAAGTTGCCGCCGCTGCTTCGAATAATTATATTTTTAATATGCCTTCATTATGGCATTAGTAACTATTAGTTTCATTCTATCAATTGTGCAAATTGGATTGAATATATTGAAACGTTCGAGAAATTATTTGCAAATGCAAGAGCCTTCTAGAAGCTGTTATCTATCTTCTAGAAGATGTACCGAAAAATAGGGAACGCTCGAGAAGGATTTCCGTATGTGTATATATACCGACGAGACAGATCGTAGTTCAGTTATTGCTGGAATGCAAATACAGCAGTGTTAAGAAGATTATCAAGTGGAAATAAATCGTTAGCACGCGTGTGTCTACATAAATATACCGAGAATAATCGTGTACGTGATTTTTAGTGTAAACAAATGTGAAGCTATCCGAGGACCGTATCTTATCTTCTTGTAAGTGATATAAATTAGTGTAAGTGTTTTTATTAAATATTATTAGATTTCATTAGTTCGGTTAATTTACAAGTGTACATATTTCTAGAATAAATAAACGTATTTTTAGTCGTTTAAATAAATTAGTAGTTTTTAAATAAAATACGTAACAATATGTATAAACGTACAAAAGTTTATTATTGTTACTAAAGATGATAGAATAGATATCGCTACACGTTTCAGTTCACGTTGTATTTTTGTTTACATTTCGTATTGTACGTACTTATGCTAAACATTATTTAAAGTGAATTAAGGTTTTATCCTCACTCAACAGTATAAAAATTGCAAAAATACATAACATACACAATGATTTTCATTAAGTATTTCATGATAGATAACAGTAAAATCATCAAAAATAATCAATGCGATAACATTCAATATTTTTATCTAGATAACATAAAAGATGATGACAAATTATCTAGATAAATTATATTAACTATATAATCTAGTCTAGATAAATAGTGCACAGCCCTGTCAATTTCTTACTTAATTAAAATTACAATAACTTACATAAGCAAAATACGACAGTGCGGAAAGTGATAAATTGCATGTAATACATTTTCTGACTTTCGTCATACGTGACATCACATCTAAACCTAAACAATAAATGCAGTTTTACTCTTCTAACTAAATTTTATAAAGCATACTGCAAAGTTGGCAACCTAGGCGGCATTGCAATTTTTTCGTACATATATATTTGTTTACATTTTATCAGTTGTTAGGTTAGCGTGTTGACATTCGTAGTATCTTTGCTATTTCTACCTTTTGTATCAAAAATTGTTCTTTTCAGAACATACGCTTGAGTGAGTTAACATTTAATCACTACTATAATGTCAAGTCGTAGATTATAAAGTAGGAGAAATAACTAATTTGATTGAATTTTTTCAACAAGAACGGAACAATGGCGGTACATTTATACCTGTGACATTAGTTCATGAAGTAATTTATTGCCTTAAAGAAAAAGAACGAATCACGAATCTACAGAATGTACCTAAATTGTAAGTTACATTATAGTAACGTACTTCATTTTCTGACGTTACATTAAATGATTACAGAAGAGTATATCACAGTAAATATCCAGTGGCAAAAATAAAAAGAAGAAAAACTTTTCAAAAGTTCTGCTAAATCGTTGCATATTTTTTAAACAATATGGAGTTGAAATGGAAAAAAGTCAATCCGAGACAACATCTGATTACTCAATATTGTTCTTAAAAGGATAAGATTCTTAAAAACATATCTGAAAATAAAAATTGAAAAAATATGCTTGTTTTTTTTTGAATGAAGCATGGATTTTTTAGAATGGAATAGTAAATCGGTCATGGCAGATCGACGACTTAAAAACCGTTAAGAGTACAAAGGTTGATAGAAAAAGTTAGTTTATAATTATGAGTTCTAAATTTGAAAATACATTTTTTTGTTTTTTAGGTACATAGTGTTACAAGCATGGAATGAGGAAGGTTTTACTAATGGATCAGAACTATTTTTTTGTTCTTTTATAAAAATTAAAATTACCATATAGGGAGATGAACGAAAAAACTTTTTGGATTGGCTTGAAAATCAATCACTGAAGAATCTAAAACGATACTCTATATTGTGTTGGATAATGTTTTATATCACAGCAACATATTGGCTGCAATAGTACGTGGAAGAATGACGACATTGCCGAATAGCTTAAAAATCATATGTATGTAAATCATTGTTATGTAAATAGAAAATTGACAATGTATCGAGTAGCTTAATGCATTTATTGCTTTTTTAGAATCAAATCTCCAAAAGTATTCAAAGCAGATATGTTAGCCGAACGATGTAGTCATAAAGTACTTTGATTACCTCCCTAACATTGTTTTTTTAATCCAATTAAACATATATGGGGTTATTACTAAGAATAATTATAAATGGTTTTGATCTAGAAGATGTAGTATGATTTATACTATCATAATTAAATAGAATGTTATTTAAATAAGTTTTACATTTTTTGTAAATATTTATGTATTAAAAGTATTAAATAAGGAAGAGACACTTTACTTATAAAATTAATGTTGCTGTATAAAACAAAAAGTTTTATTAAAGACTTGCTAACACATGCTTTTAACGTTAGTCGTAGCACTTATTTATATGTACGTATTATCGTATTTTTTTGTTAATTGTGGAATACCAAAGATAGTTATCAACTACATGTTTAATAGAATTGGAAAATTATTTTGCATACGTTAACTTAATTTTGTAGCACAAGATAGTATATCAAGACAATTTGTTTATTAATATAACTTTAAAAATCTGTATTCGTAATACATATATCCTCCAATTTTCATATTGTGATATTGTCATCAACGCTGCTACATGACGTCATAAATATTAATGACGGAAATTGGTGCGATACCAACTTTGATCAACAATTGAATAAACATTATTTTTAATTGTATTTTACCACTGATATCTTAGAGCACATTAGTTTTAAAAGTAATAAATATACTTTTCAAAAAAATTCCAATTCTTGTTTGTATTTATCTTAAAACAGAACACAAATTTAAGGCAAATAATATAATTATCTCCTGTATTGTACATAATTTTATCAAAAAAAAAAAAATTCTTTATTATATATATTTTCATTTTCTTCTCTTTTTACTATGTATTTTAAAATTGTTTTGCATTTATTTATGGAACGATTTCTTAACGAAAATATTGAGAACAAACAATTTCGTTGAAGTTTCGTTAATTTATAGTTTGATTGCGATTATTTTTTTAATAACCACTTAACTAGTGTAACCAATATATAAAATACCGTAATTTTAATTCAATAAATTCAACAGGTAACGAAAATATCGGCTATTTATTGTCAATTGTTATTAAACCATATTTTCAATTAAATATAATTAACTCGATGTCGTAGAAATTTCGATAGTTAAAAACCGCAAAATAAAAAATTAATATTTATAATTTGTTTAACTTTAAATGTTTTATTATACGGTTAAGTAACAATTATGTTTTTTAGATAACATCTGGAACCGATTTAGAGATTTAGCAAAAGAATATTATCCAATATACAAGTACTACCATATGTCAATTCCAGTTGTTAATATATTATGTCCTGAAGATATAAAGGTAACACTTTCTTGTTTTTTATCAATTTATGTATTACAATAACTACTACGCAGATAGTTCTGTCATCTTCAACACATATAACAAAAAGCGAAATTTACCATGTTCTAGAACCATGGTTGGGCACTGGTTTACTGACCAGTACAGGTAAAAAATATAATTAATGATTTATAATAAATAATTTATATAATACAAGTTTATTTTATTTAAAGGGCAGAAATGGCAACATAGGAGAAAACTTCTTACGCCAACTTTCCATTTTAACATTTTGCAACAATTTGTTCTAACGTTTAATGAACATACACAGGTATTAATTAAACAGTTAAAAGATGAGTGTTCTAAACCTTCTACTAATGTAATACCTTTAATAGCTGAAACTACTTTGCGATCTATTTGTGGTATACTTTAACTACAATTTTTTAAAGTATAATTAATTATAACTTCCAGAAACTGCAATGGGGATTCGATTAGAAACAAATAACGATTTTTCGCAAGAATATATGAAATCTGTATACAGGTACCTTAAAAGCTACTATAAATCATAAATTTTAAATTATTACTTTATAGATTAGGAGAACTCATAGTTCAAATACTCGTTTACCCTTTATATCAAATATCTGTTATTCTTATATTTACATCAACATATTGGGAACATCAAAAGTTGATAAAAATTCTACATAAGTTTTCTACAAACGTTATTAAGAAACGTAAAGAGAATTTTAAAGAAAATACAGATAAAAAAAGACGGATGGCATTACTAGATTTATTAATTACCGCTCAAAAATCAGCAAAAAGTATAAGTGATCAAGGAATTAGAGAAGAAGTAGACACGTTTATGTTTGAAGTACGTGCATATTTTTAAATATATATTTTGTTTACAAGAAGCAATAATTTACACTATATAGAAGCTATTAAAAGTAATTTAAGAGAGAGATACAAAATTAAAGCTGCTAGTAGCGAGCACACAAAATATACGATTTGCTGGTTTAATTTTAATAAAACAGTATAACACTCAAAAAATAAAAAAAATGGTTACAAACGTAATTAGTGCATCTGGATTATGTCAAGTATTTTCGATTTATTGTTCTTATGTAAACTTTGTTTGTCAATTATATGTATATTCGTATTATTTTGCGTAAAGTTAATTTGCTCCTTGTAATTAAAACTGCATTGTAGATTTTTTTCTGAAAATTGCTTCAATATAACATTTTAGGGTCACGATACAACAACAGCTTGTATTTCTTTTACATTAATGCTTTTAGCTTGCCATGCTAATGTACAAGTAAGTAAATTACTAAATGCACTTTACCAATTTACTTTAAATAGAATAAAGTTGTAGATGAACTAAAAATTATTTTCGCGGATTCAAAAAGAATGCCAACGTTTAACGATTTACAAAACATGCACTACTTAGAACAAGTTTTAAAAGAATCTCTTAGAATTTATCCTAGTGTTCCCTTTATATCAAGAGTTGCAGAAGAAGATTTCCAAACATCTTCAAATTATACAATTCCCAAAGGCACTATTTTGCAAATACATATATACGATTTACATCATAACAAAGAATTTTTTTCTAACCCTGAAGAATTTGATCCAGAAAGATTTTCGGCAGAAAATTCGAAAGGACGTCATCCATTTGCTCATATACCATTTAGTGCCGGTCCTAGAAACTGCATTGGTATAGCTTTCTTTTATACAATACAAATAATAATTTTGTTTTTGTTTACAGGTCAAAGGTTTGCATTTTTAGAAGTTAAAACGATTATATCGTCAATTTTAAGAAACTTTGAATTACTGCCGATTGACACTCCATCAAGTGTTCAAATAATATCGCATTTGGTTTTAAAATCTAAGCGTGGAATTAACATCAAATTTTTAGAAAGAAAATAGTTACGTTGTCATAAATACACAGTTTGTTAGTTGAAGTAAAAAAAAAACTATTTAGTTTAGTGTAAAAGTAGTTGAAGGTAGTTGATATTGGATTTAATGTTCTATGAAGCCTGCAATTTTCTATAAGGCTTAAATTCGGACTGTCGCCTGATCAAGGTTTGACATTAATCCTTTTGCTTTGAATACATTTTTTTAATCAAAGACTAAACGTTTATAATTGTTTTCTATTGTTATAAGTAATACAAAATAAAGCAGGATCAAAAATACTTACAATTTTCGCCGTATGTAAGCCGCGAATAACTCAAATCTTTGCTTGAAAGGCATCCCCAAATCATCACACTTATAAGAAACTTTAGTGCCTTTTTTAAGGCATTCGTCCCTTAAACGTTTGTCTTTAAAAAACGTAATTAGTTACATCAAATCCGTGCTGATTAAATTTTGATTCATATCAAAATATTAGCTTTTACGAATAATTAAGAGTTTTACTTAATTTTTTGGGTTAATACCAATTAACAAAAATACCAGTTGCTTCATTTTATTAAGAACGTAATTCTGCTAATGTCGGTGCCTTATTTGCAATATACTGTGACCTGCGGTTGAAGATTCAGCAGTTTTCTTTTTATGACAGGCCCCATAAATAGATTCAGCTGGCTGAAGTTGCGTTTTTTTTTTTGTTCTTTATCGATTTTCCTTTTAGCTCGGTGTCACCATCGTTTAAAATCGATTGGTTGATTAAGTAATGTTTGGTAACGGACACAGTATTTGGATTGACGATTTTCATTTAATGTATTTTTGAATTTGTTTTAATGTGAATTTTAGATTGAGTTTAATAAGTTATTTTACGATTTTAAATTCAAAGTTACAATGTAATTGTTGATAAAGTTTTGGTATTTTGTTACGCCGTGAAAATTCCAGTGGTAATTTATGTTTCCCTTCTGAGATATAATCGTAATTAAATATATTTTCGCCGTTTGTTTATTTTAAGTTAGTTTAAAAGTTCTTTGTTCGAGTACATTTGTACTTGAATTTCTTTATGTCAATCGTTTAGATTACGTGGAAAAATTAAGTCGTTATCTTAATTTATTAGGCAGTTTAAATTCTTGTAATATAATATTTTGTCAATTTGACATTTTCACGTACAAGCGAACCGCTGTGTCCTAATGATATGAATATGACGTAATGGGGGCTGATTGCCTCTTTATTGCACTTCTTAACGAGAGTGTTTTGCTTCTTGAGGTTTCGAACGCAGCCTTTGTGGAAAGGGTATTCGAAAAAAGTTGATATATAGGTGTGTTTTTGGTAAATGAGGTACGAGTTCGAAGTTAGTTGGTTGACGGTCGTCAAAATGTAGTTAACGCAGGTAATAATTCACCTTTTCTAATAATTACCGTGGAAGTAAATGAAGATGGTACAGTGATTCTTTAAGTGGAAAATAAAACTTTCCTTTTTCGTAATTACGGTTTATGGAGATCACTGTTTTCCTAATTAATATCGCATGTTTCGTTAAGTGAATTTTGTGCGTGAGTTTGTTTCGCAATCTCATATCTTTCGCCTTGGGGGCGGATCAATAATAAATCTTCCATTGGTAAATTATTCATGTGGATTTGGTACCCTATCGAGGTTCCGGACGTTCTGCTGGCCTACGCTAACCAAAAGCCCGTCTTCGAGTAATTCAAGGTATTTATTTTGCACCATCTATTGATATGTGAAATTTACGTTTACGCGATTAAGTGTTAAAAGCTTTGAATTTTCAAGTAAAAATTACAAGTGTCTCGAAGTTAACGTTAATGTAACTAATTAATGACCGTATTTCACGGTACTGTTTTAATCCTAAGTTTAAAATTTATTAAACGGGACCGAATTATCGATTCAAATTTTATATTTATATGTTAGTTTTATAAGTATTTTTCATTTTGTTTTTAAATTATATCGACACCCACACGGCCGTGATTGTAGATGTTTTAAGATTGATTAATTTGTGCTGTTTATTTCTTTAAAATTCTGTATTGTGTATCTTATTATTTTGTTTGTGTATTTATCCCATTGACTTTAAATTTGTTTTGATCAAACGTGCATTCACGTAATTTTGCTACTGTTTTGTGTATTTTATTTTGATAATCTCAATTCAATTATTTTATTCATTTTGTTTTATTTTGTTCAAATAAATGTTAAATTGTTAAATTGTAAAGAGCTTTTAATTCCGTCGGCCTCCGCGTGTGTAACTTTATTAGTTTATTTTAGATTTTAGCAAATGCACCCTCTAAGGTAAGTCCGTTGGGGGTGTATACTACAGAAGCGGACTTATGGTTGGCAAGGGTCATTAGTCCATTAAGCTTTATTCCTTCCTGGCGCCCTTTGATTTCGACATTATTATTTATCGATTTTGTGTTTTTGTCAAGTAAATCCATTTCGATCACGAAACTTTTAAATAAAACCCACCCCTTCTCCATTGAGCTAGTGGCACACCCCGTTTATGTTACTACATTGCAGGCAGTGACTTTGTGTTAATTTTGGCATGTAACAATACTGCGTTGTAAAATTCGATTTCACTTTATTTATAGCTATTACTACAGCTGTTTTTGACTTGTCAATTATTTATAATTTGTCAGTTTTGCACTGTTTTAAAAATTTAAATTAAAAATCCAATTTAGTAATGAATAAGTCGTAAATAAGACAAGTAAAAAAAAATATGAAAAAACAGCAACTGTGTTTTACATTCGTTTTTTAAAACGACTTATTTTGTATTACCTAAAAAGTCACCAATAATACAACTCATGATTATTTTTCTGTTTATACCTTAATAACAACAAAAAAGAAGCAAGAAAACTTTCAAAGAAAAGCTTGTTTTATTTATTAGATAATGTATTATTTAAGTGGCGTAAATTAATAAAGCAAAAATAAAATAGAACATTATAGCAAAAGCACAAATAAAACAAAAAATAGTAAAGTAAGTAAAATAAAACAGTAGTAAAATAAACTTATTTTCACTTTCCCAAAATTCCATTAACTTCACAAGGTTTGAAATTATAATTCACTTCTTTTCTTTTTGGATGCCACACGGCTTTTCAATGAACTTGGTTGATTTACAAAAATTAATAATGCGGTGTAGAAACACTATTTTTTGTTTTTGACGGTACAATTTTCCGCTCAAAACATGAAACTGGGAACATTCCGTTCACAACGGATCACCCCAAGTAGAGCATCTGCGATGCTTTGGAAATTACGATTAGCTGTTGCTTTCCTACTTAAGGCTGGGGAATTTCCTTCTTACGCACGCTTTACTTTGTAGATGTCGCTGCTTGTGCGCATTGCAATTTAAATTGTTTTCATTTTCAAAAAGATAAATGAACGCAAACATGCCTTGAACTTTTAATAGATAACACTGTTTGAATTATACCGCTATTTTTATTCTCGTAAGCAACGAGAGCGTAAACAAATTTCAAGAACAACTCGCTTTTTTGAAGTTCACTACGCTTCTACTTTGGAAAATCATTAATATAAACCCTTATGTGCGGTATGATGGTAATTGTAAGTCGATTAAACCGATATGTCAATTTGAAAAAAATGATTTCTTTCGCAAAAAATTGCTCTACTTTGGTAATTTGTTTTTTGCATTTCCTAGTCATTAAATTTAAATGACAAATGTATCATTCTATACATTGGTTCACCTTCTACATGTGGTGTAAGCTATACGGTATAATGTTAAGTACTTTAGTAGTTGTTCTTGAAGTTAGGAGTGCCTATTAATTTGTATTACATTCCCCAGTCTTAACGTCAATGAAACATTTTAAACGTTGACTACATATCCACTTTTATTGTTTAATAATATTAATTAAAATTAAAAATTAACACCATAAACGGTTTGAATCATCGAAATATTCAATAACTATCAATGAACTCTCATAATTGATTTTAAAATTTTTCAATCACTGAACTTGCGAATAAATAGCTTAATCGGTAATTATTAAATACCTTAAAATTTTTGTTTGCAGACGGACTCCTGATAAGCTTTAAGCTAGTTGACGTCAGCAGGAACGTCGATAAAGAACTACAATCATGTGAACAGATACCGTTGGAAGATTTTTAATAAATCTCCACCAAAGCGAAAATATAACCGCGTCGTACAACTCAACAAACTCGAGTCTACATTAATTATCTATAAAACTTTAAAGCACGTGAAATTATTAAAAGCCACAAATTTTACGAACCAAAAGAAATAAACCACCACTAATTGCACTAAAAATTCACGTTTTCTGCATAATTTCCGCGGTATTTCTTCATCTACAGGGGGTGAGTTTACCACCCAACCAACTACATTCCGTTACGTAAGGCATTTCAAACGACTGTCAGCCAACTATCTCCTCAAACGAAATTCACTTTTATTTATTCACTTAATCGGCTACAATTTTCTTAAAGGTTGTGTCTAAAATCTTTGTAAAAGAAAACCGTAAAACCAAGACGTGAGAAAAACTTGGAAGCAGAATTAATTGCAACGCAAAAGTGCAAAAACCGCCTTACTTGCTGTGAGAAATGCCAAATAAAAAAAATTTTATTACGACCTTTAAGATTACTTGTTGAGACCTAAACCATAAAAATATCTAATAAATTAAAAAAATAACTTCATTCCAAATGAAATTTAGTACAACTACTACAAATAAACCAAGTACAAATGCACTCTGAACGTACTTAATACAAAAAACCTTTAAACAAACTTAAAATAAACAAACTGCTAAAATATATTTAATTAGACTAATATCTCGAAAAAAAACATAAATTACAACTGGAATTTTGACAGAACAAAGAAAATGCCAAATCAACGTAAATGCAGAATACGGGTGTTTAAGCAACGTAATAATTTATAAATATTTAAATACAAAACTTTGTACCCGTTCGGTTAGCATAGATAGGTATCGCATTGAAAAAATAAAACTCGACAAGTTGCGACTAATCTTTTCCCTATATTGAGACAGACTTACTTCTTTTTTTAAGCTTACAACGATGCACATTAGGTACATGCGGTACAAGAATGCACAAACATGGGCGGAACATAAATTAAATAAAAGTAATTATGTACACATACAGCTATGTGCAAGTGTATTAGGCACCTCTGAGTTTTTGTAAAATAAAAGGACAATTATAGTTTAGATTAAAACTATGTACATATTTCAATTAAAACTAAAATTTTATTAATAAATTTATTATTTTATTGAGCTACCATGCGCCTTTAGAACCGTTTTAATATGTTTCAAGATTGTACACATTAATTTGTAGCATAGTTTTTTAGGTATGGGCTGCCATTTTTTGTCTATTTTTGCAATTACTGTTTTGATGCACAATAATGATATTTTGCAACTCTCCTTTTTAATATGCACTACAAATAATCAAAAGGAGATGAGTAGGGCGGTTGTTGTTGCCAATTTAGCAGAGGCACTGTGTTCTTGGCACACCACGGTATCGTTGCATTGTCATGTTGATAATAACAATTTTTCATATCCTCTATATTCTCTTCGCAAAGTATGAGTATTTGCGGCACTAAAACTTCTTGCAGCATCAACGTATAACGCTGACTGTTTATGGGTCTCTCGCTCACAATCATTTCACCGACCCCTGAAACTGACATGCAATCTCAAATCATGATAGATCTACGTCTACGCTTCACTGTTGATACTAAGCATTCCGCTTTATCTCGACCACGGCGCATATACTGAGCTCCGACACAATAAAAAAACTGTAAAAGATACCACAAAAATAATTATATAGACTACTAGCAAAAATTAACAGTCTTTGCTCAGTTTGCAGTACTGCTTAATTCTTTTGACGATTCTCATCGATCTTGTAATGCCATTCTTTTTAAATAACAATTTTTTCTTGTAGGTGTACGTCGTTTTCTTCCACTTTTTGGTTGATTTTTATAACTTTGAATCTCTTTGTATCGTTTTGAAGTTGCACAGCGCATTATTTTTTCTTCAGCAATTGGAACTTGCGTAAACCCATGTGTATTAAAAGCACGATTTATGATGGTTCAGTAACACTCAGTTTTCGCTGTTTAAGCATTATTAGATAAAGAACATAAATTAATACCGAAAAATCACAAAGAATGTCTTGTGTTTTTAAATGCTTCCTCTTTATTTACACGCAGTCAATGATAGCTTAAGTTCTGAAAGACAGGATTGTCGTATTAGATAATAATAATAATAATAATAATAATAATAATAATAATAATAATAATTAAGTAATAAAAAAAAATTTTAAGAAACTCAATTATATACAAGCAATTAGACATTTTTCAAGTCTGTTTACCTGAGATCAGCAAAGTTTCCATAATAAATAATTTTATTAGGAGTGCCTAATACATTTGCACATAGCTATATAATATACAAAATTCTAAATACAGACATAGTAAGTCTTACTCAACTAAAGTATCAATTTTAATTAGTTTTAATAAACTATTTATTTTTGAAAAAATTAAACATAAATTACTTGTATAAGTTTTACTAAAGTCTTGCAACACTATGTAATATTGAAATAATTACATAACAATTTTGTAACATGTTGAATAACCAATTTGATGATAATCATCTATTATTACTTGCGCCAGATGTGATATATGTAAATCGCTGCGATATTAAACTTACAGTCAGTATTGAGATGTTCTAAGCAAATTAAATTACACCTTAAAACAAATGGATGATAAATATAATAATTTTTTTTAAACAATATAAAAACATTTGGGTAATCTACTCAAAGCCCGTAGTTAAAGTTAGGCTCTATAATCAGTTTTATAACGATCTCATTACAATAATGTTGGCTTTTATATTAAAACAACAGATGCACAAAACTGTACTAACTTCTAATTATCAAAGAGTTAACTTCAAAACAACAAATACGGTATAAACAAAAATAAATAAAGATTATAACAAAAAATAATATATAAAGCTTTTCTAATAAGTTTTTGTATAAAAATAATTATAATTTTATAAAAGTAAAATAAAAACACGCTTGCATAGCTAACCAAACTAAAAAGTAGAAAATAATTTTTACTTATGAAGAGTTTATGGTACAGCAATAGAAAGTCTAATAATCGATCATTATTAATAACCTCAAAATAAAATTTTAGCATTTAATATCAAGCACTCCACGCTTTTTTACTCTGAATTAAATTATTTTGTTAATAACTTATGTTTTGCTATCATTTTATTTTAAGGGTTATTAATAATGATTAATTATTAGACTTTTTATTGCTGTATCATAAGCTTTTCATAAGTAAAAATTAATTACTTTTTAGTTGGGTTTGCAATCCAAGCGTGTTTTTGTTTTAGTTTTTTAAAATTATAATTTATTTTCTAAGTTTTTAGTCTCAAAATTTTGTAATTTGAATTGTTATTCAAATTTCTTAAAGTTTTTTGATCCAAAATTAATTCAGAAAGTATTTTTGTAATTATGTTTATTTTTTTTCTTGAAATCTCAGTTATTTTAAATAAAACATAAAAGCGGTATATTATAATATGTTTGATTTAATAACTTTAGTGGTAAGGTTTCTTTATCCATCTTATTCAACTTTAATTAACAAGTTTTAATTCTTTGCTCAAGGAGGGGCATAAAAAACTACTCAGTTTTTGTTTCTGGCGACGTTTTGTGCATTAAATGTTCACTTCTTCATGCCACTGCAAGTACTTACCATAATAAATTACAGGTCCTGAAAAAGTGCACGAAAGAAAAACTGAGTAACTTTTTATGCTCCACCTTGAGCGAAGAATTTAAAATTGTTAATTAATAATTCAAATAATTTTTAAAATGTACGTAAAAAAATACTGTAGTGACATCTGCAGTACCATACTCGTTACCATTTTTTTTTCTGTAAATGTATTCCGATTGGTAACGAAAAATTACATTTACCGTCGTTCCGTGGATACAATACATTTATTAATCTGCAAACTTATCTAAATATTTTTCATTTATACTTGACAATCCCAGACATAACATTAGAACAAAGTTATGAAATAATTGTATTTTCATCAGTCCTTGACACGTCTGCAAATTTTTAAGTTAATCAGACTTTTGGAAATCGTTGAAAACTACGTTCAAAGATTCCGTTATATACATAGATACATACAGGTCAAGCTAATACCAACGTATTAAAAATAATACATTTGAAAAAAAATGTTTAATTTATGTTTATGTGTATTTCAGAAATAATAAATATTAAAAATATTACCGAAAACATACAAAAATCAAATTTCAATTAAATACAAACAAAAGATTAACTTTTATATTAAAAAAATAATATGTTAAAATAACGCTATGAAAATATATCATACTGGCATCTACTTATGAAACAGTTTGTAACATGCATTATTAAAAGCGTAAAAAAAGTATTAAACACATCAGAATGTATAATTAACTTAATAATATTTGTACAACAATAAATAAACTTATAAAAAATATTTAATTAAAACAAGTATAAAAAACCAATTTGAAAACGTTTATCTATAGAACTAATAGTTACTTACTGTTAATATTTTTTTTTTCTAAATTGGATTTATGAATATAATTATCATTCAAATTAGATCTTTTTTGAAATTAAAATACGCAATAAATTCATTTTTTACGTAAAACTCGAGTACTCAAATAGAACTTCCGGTTTATTCCAAATCTCTTTCATCGTTTTAACTTTTTTTATGTGTATGTATATAAAGTAGTGTATTCATCGTAAAAACTAACTTAACTTTTTTTTTATTATTATTTTTGCTTTTATTAACACAGTTGTTTAAATCGTAGTACAAGATAATCGTCGATTGCAAAAGCTCAATCATTGCAAATTTCTATGGTTTTCAATTTTGCTATATTTACGAAACTACTGGTACATGATGTCGTCAACACTAGTTGATAATACATTTAATTTATAATACACGCGGCTCATTACCTGTCAAACTATTAGAAAAGAACTTAGTGACACCTGCTTTCTTGAGAGTCTTGTCACAATCGCTTTAATCATAAAATAATTTTTGTTAGAAGTTATTTATTTAAAAAATAGATATTTGAAAGCAAAATGAAAATTAGCAATCCTTATCAAACCAAGTGTTGAAAGTCGATTATTATATTAAAACGAGTATGCAACAGATGTTAAAATTGAAAAAAACTATTGTAAAATTAATGTTAAATTTGACATGTTTAGTAATAAACGTAGTACTAACGTTATATTTCTGGTGGTGTTTTATTATTTTTTTTAAAGAATGTAATTTTACAAAAGGAAACACATAACGTAATGTACGTGGGGGCCTCGCGTTGCATTAGCGTTTGTTATGCTATGCCTTACTTTCGACCATTTTTACGTAAATTAATATTTTGTGCTGCCAACGCAATGTCAATATTTGTTCGTTAGTGTAGTTACGTAATAAGCGAAAAAATCTCTAGCGTGGCAAATTAAGAACTAGAAATCCACATAAAACTAATATTCAAACTCAATTACATTAGAACGAGCATGCGGCAAGAAAAGTCATTAAACAAATCTTGAAATTCAGTTAAAATTGAAAGAAAAGCGTTGTTAAAGTTAATGTCAAATTTGACAGATAGTAATAAATGTAGTACCAATATTATATTTATGGTTATTTTTTTTATTGTTTCAAAAAAAGCTAATTTTACAAAACACAACACAAAAAATAATTTACGTTACTTTTGTAGAAAGTATCATAGCATAACTCACCCACATGGAGCGGTCGGCCGTGCGGGCTCGCGTCGCATTAAGTTCGTTACGGTATTCTTTACTTTCGACCTTTGTTATGTACATTTTTATTAATAAACATTAGTCGTTCACAAGTTGACAGACGCGTCATTTGCAAAACCTAAATTTGAAAATAGTTCTTATTGAATGAAACTAATAAAAACGCAATATAAACAAACTTGAGTGTGTTTAAAAAATTTACCGTGTCTGTATAAGATATGATCCTAACCTCTAGCAAAGCTAAAAAGAGTAAGTATCTAAATTTCAAATAAAAGAGCGGGTCCTGCTAGTAACAACTACGACATCACGTCAAACTAAGATGTCGGTGAGTGAGTGTAGTTAACAATGCCAAAATATAAAAGAAAACGAAACGTGCGCTACTCCTAGCGTATCAGTAAATCCGTGGTTTGGAAACTCAAAGAGTACCTACATAAGAACTCACTGTCAAAATAATCAGGTAAAAAAAACAACTAACAACAAGATACAGTAATTTCTAGAACAAAAACATTAACACGTACATACAATTACGATAACTATGTTCCTAAATAGCAAAACGTGATTGTTGAAATTATTATATGTAACGTAAGACTTACTCCTAGATTTTGAGTTACTTAGCGTAGCAAGTAGTAAGAATTGGTACTTGCTAGTAATATATCCTCGACACTTTTGAGAATTGCAGGCTCGCATTTGTTTATTTGAATTAGCCGCCATTTTTCTTAAATACGAACAATTTCTGAGATAACTCATTCGGTTTAAGTCCATATAACCAAAAAATATTGAAGAATTATACTCGACTGAAAATAAAATATTGGTGATAATCTGATGTACACTAAAAACAGTTGTAGGCTTACTATATTTAATAAAGCTGAAGGCTAAACATAATTAATAAAGCTGAAGGCGTAAACTAAAGAAATGCAGATAACGTGTAAGACAATAAACCACATAGAAACAGAAACTGTACAGTTAGCAAAATCTGGTAAAAGTCAAATTCTTATTTGAACGTAACCTCTGAGGTCATCAACTCCATTTTAATTGTACCGGATTTAGATCTCATTACAAAGGAATAACATTTTCAACTTTTCGTAGCTCTGTTTGAAAGGAAAATTTTGAGCTTCTGCCAACTTGCTGAAATTGCTTTAAATTAAAAAAAAAATAATGATAGTTGCAGTTTAGTAGCGAGAAAACCGTACTATAACCTTCAATAAAAGAATTTTTCTTTATAACTAATTTCAATCGCTAATGAAAGTTCTAATCAAATTAAACTACTTGCAACGTATGTCAAAAACAAAATAATAAGCAACGAGGCGTCCTCAGACGGTCACTGCTATACCAGTAGCGCACTAGCTTACAGTGCGGTACTAAAAATTTTGTTAAAATGCGTCTAATAAAAGAATACTTGTAATGAATCCAATTAGTAGTATATTATTAATTGTTGAATTAAAATTTAATGCTTTTAAAATTGAAGATATTTTTGTTAAGTCTAAGGATAATATTTGTTTATATTGCTTATTGATTTTAACTATTTTAATTTTTACTCATTTTTGAAGTTGAAGTTGAAGTTTGACTATACTTGTTCATTCAAATTTGTTAGATATAAAATAAATCCAAATTTTACTATTTAACACTAATAACACAACACTCCTGGAACAGGTAATATAACGAATACAATAGAAAGTTGCAAATAAATGCATAGTTAGCTTGATACTTGTACAATTTCTGCTGCTGTTGCTTGTGGTACAAACTTCTTCCGTGTTTTGCCGTTTAGTCGTAGTTTGGTTTGATGTTTCCTTGTCTATGCTGCCAGCTTCTTCAGGACCTATTATCAGACTGATTCTTTTCGTAGTAGTTCCTTCTTAAATACGTCGTTAATTTACTGCTACGGAGTCGTTGTGCTCTATTGACTGTGACCAAACTTAGTAACCAAAGATCAACAAGGAAGAAATATCGTTCTGTTCTACGACTTAACCAAATACGTAGCAAATACTTTAAAACTGTACACAGGAAAGACGGCTTCATATTTAAAGGATTTGCAAGATTTTGTAGAACTGCTAAAGAATTAACAACTGATTAAGAAGACATATTCGTAAGTTTTGATGTAACTTTGTTATTGATTAACAAACCTACAAGCGACGCAATAGCTGTAATTAGTGATCTTGGATTACCTAATGACACAACAGATATGGCGAAATGGTGAAAATAGCAGATACTGTAAACAAAGAACTAAACAGCAATGCCCACTATCAATAATAGCTAATTTATGAATCCATACTTTTGAAGAAGTAGCGTTAGAGTACAGCAAATGGAAACCTAAGTGCTAGATTAGATAAGTTAATAAATACTCGCCAGATGAGGGAAAGATACTTCAAGACTTTTTTGAGGACATCAACAAACAGGACAGATCTATAAAGTTTACTATAGGTATAGAAGAAAGAAAGGGCAATTACCGTTTTTAGATGTATTGGTAAACCGCTCTAAGTTAGAAAGATTACAATATGCGGTGTACAAGAAGAAAATCTTGAACAAAAGAAAAATCTGAATTAAATTTTATTGCATAAAGCAGAAACCATGAGCAATTCCAAACATTTGAAAAAGAAAAATAATACATCAAGAAAGCAGTAAAAACAAGTGAATATAGCGACACGGGGATAAGCAGAGTTCTTAGAAAACCTAGAACCGAAACAATACCTACGGTAAAAAAAAACACCTGTTCGCACGCTCGGCTTTTGTTTCTAGAACAACAAAAAATATGTTAGCCAACACTTAGTAGAATTATTAAGCGAGTTATTAAAGGCACTGCACACGAACGACTTAGTTTTATTAGATTTTTTAATGCCCACAAAGACACTAATCGAGTAAAACGACAAGTTTTTTAAATTGTCAATTGAGAAATATTATTATAGGAATTGATAAAACACACGATAATATAAAAAGGTTATCTAGAGAAGGCATACTGATCGCTCAATGTTCAAGTAGTTGACGATTTGAAATGCTGCAATTCGATAGCGTTGCTCATTAGAGAAAAGTGCACATGATGAAAATACAAGTCATATTCGTATTAAGAATACTATTGAACAATTGTTCGGATTTTTAAATTTAAATTTTGTTGTTTTTTTAGTGGATTGTAGCTAAATTTAAAAATTGCTATTATTGAACTAGCAATTTTACATAATATTTGCATTGATGCAAATGAAGACAAAAAATGCAAGCTTTATTTACTAAACAAGAATTTAAAAATTTATTTACTATGACTTGACTATGATAACGACAATGATAGAAGAAGATGAAATTCTAAACTAAATTAAATGAGATACAGTTTTATATTTCTATTAATAAACCTAAAACTACAACTAGACTAAGGTCTACTTTTATTTAGTACAAGCCTATCCATTCTTATTAAGTTTTAACTTTCAACTTATAAGATTCTTCTAACTAAATACGAACTTTATGCATCTCATTTTTATTTTTACTACTCAAAGAAACAAATGTGTAATATATAACAAAAAATCAACTCACCATATTTATAATAAATGGAAGTTAAATTCACTTGTAAACTTTTTGTTCATTAATTATACGGGTATAATAAATATCTTAGTTAAACATTTGACATTTAGTGAAAAAAAAGTAATTGGACACTTTCAAGCACGACCTGCTAGGTAGGCAATCAAACTTACGTTATAACAGAATGGCTAGTTAAATTTGACGACATTGGGATTGTAGACATTACTTGCAGCGATATTACGAGGTTGCTAACCATTCTTTATAAGCGTTCAACGAACATGCTTTTTTGCTGCAAATATGTATCTAAATTGTACTATAAAGATTTAAATTTTTTACGCCGAATTTTTTATTTATGTATTTATGTTCTCCGTTGAAGTTTTAAATGAATGCTATAACCCTTAATTAAAAAAGTTATAAGACATTTATAATTTGATATATAATTAAAATAAATTAAAAAAAGTTTCATTAATAGCTCAAATAAATTTAAACTGCATGCCCAAATATGAAATTGCTGTTTTAATTAGCCTAAATTTTTAATATTTCCGGATTAAAATAAAGTCAACATTTCGATTTTCTTTGTAAAATAAGTATTATTATCATTTGAACGTAATTAGTGGTTGAACAATTGTAATCTTAATTCTCATTACAAATTCTCACAACATTTATTCGCAGTTTGCATTTTTTCATAGAAAATGGATTTTTATGAATATAGGTAAAATTAGATGTTCAATTGTTTTTTTGATTTCATTGTCGTAATACACGAAAAAAATGCTTCACCTTTGCTGTTTTGACCCAATTTATGGATGATATCGAACCTACTAGTTTAAGTATTAAACTGAAGGTATACGTAACTCAAATTTACTTATCTATGCCTTATTTATATTATAACAAAAAGAACAAGTAGCAAAAAAATTTGTATTCTTTTAAAAAGATAACATCTTTAGTTAGATGTAACTGAACTGGAAATCAAAACTAATATGAGTTTCATAATTTTTTTTTAATACTTCATACTTTGAAAACCTGATAGTTATAAGTAACAATTAACCTAAAAGATGCCACATCGTGGTTGCACTCTTGCGAAGCTGGAACAAATGGCTAGTATTTAACACGTTCAACTCCGCGGCTAAACTTTTGTCACAGCCTATGGACCGCGGGGCAAAGTTTATTTTAAACCTTCTTCACATCTCATAGGCTCGTATTTAAGTGTGCTTTACAGTTGCATTTGAGCGTCCTGTCTCCTTAAAGCATTACTTTATGCGAAATATTAGCTTTTCTTATTTTTTCTTTTTCTTCAAGTAATTCATATTAATTTTGGATTAGTATAATCTTAAATGTGTGCTCTGTTTACATTGTCTGTTATTTTTTTAATTTGAATATCAAAAAATGATAAATTTTAAAAAGAGGAACTTTTATAAAATATAATAGGAGTAAGGTTTTACATACACAAAAAATGTTTTCAAACATTGTTATCTGTTTTCTTGAACATTAAACCATTCTACGATCATTTTTCTCTTAAACTGAGAACGGGTTTATGAACCCCACACAAGTAACATGTTTTTTTTAGATTTTTGCATTCTGAAAATTTTTTAAATGATTTTTTCTTAAATTTTTATTTACATTTATACACCATGTAAAGTACGCAACGGCAAACAAAAATTAGTGGGCTAATGGAAATTATAAAAATTTTTACTTGGGACTAAAAATGTTCAATACAAATTGAAAAACATACTAAAAAAATGTCAACATTTTAAGCGTTGTTCCATACTATTAGAAACAAATTTATGTGAAGCAATAGTTGCCCCACCAAATTTTGACGTAATGCAGAAATTCTAAGCTAAGTACCCAGTAAACACGAATTGAAACTGTTACAGTCACAAAATTAAAACAGTTGTTTCATTACGTTGTTTCGTGTTGATTCCATTTTGATATCATTTACATGTAACTGACAGTGAATAAATTGAAAGAGTTCCGATTTTTCACAATCAGTTTTAAACCGTTTCAGTACTTGCAACTTTTATCCCATAATCAGCAACCGTCTAAAAACTGATTTATTAAAACCGAATATTTTTTGAATAACTAGAATTGTTTAAAGATCGATTAAATAAGATTGAATTATTTTCAAAACAATGGAATCGTTCCAGGAAAAACGAATACTTTTTGATTAGTCAGCATTAGTCGTTGCTATACTTTTGATTACCGTCGTCAACGCTTGCGCTGCAAATTGATATCTTTTCACTTGTTCGGTTGCAGTTTGATAAGTGATGCTGTGTGTACAATTACGAAATGGAACAATAAACGGTAAGTCGAAACATTTTATTATAATCTATAAATGTAATCAATATTATTATCATTTCTGTTCTTTATGTACCATGTTTTAATTTGTATTAAAAAAATGTAAATTAACACACATTGTTGCGTTAAGGTAGATTATTGCGTAAATCTGATGATACTTTAGGATTTATAATTACAGTTCAATTCTTCAAGTTTTCTATACGATTATGTACAGCTAAGGTATTTACAGTGTTGTTTTTGATTAAAAAAATGTAATTAATTTTGTGTAACTCTATGATTATGTATGTATATAAATGAAATATTTATTTTTATGTTACAGATGCGGTTAAAAGTTGCTACCCAACAGTAACTGATGCAGTTTTTGAGGCTTCCGTGAAAAGACCACATCCAGGAAAGTTGCAATATGTAAAAAACTCAATGTGATATTGTATTTAAAAATATTTATTGTGCAATAAAATTTGAAACGTGCATTCGAAAATGTATTATTATATTATTGAAAGAATTGTTTTAGTTCATTATTGAAACAAAAAAATCATACATGTATTGATCATTTAGTATCAGTTCAAGAACGAAGCTTTTAAAACGTAAACCGAATGCAACATTTAGTTTGCAACAGATTTGAATTTAAAATACCGAAACTATACTGATTCAAATAAGTGAAACAGCGATGGACTTATAGCTATTTTATTGCAGTTATGTTTCTTTTATGTTTGAAACAAGAGTGAATCATAATTTTTTTGTTTTGAAACTGTTACTAAACATTATCAATTTTGTGTTTACTGGGTAGACGGGGCTCCAGGCGCGGGCGGAGCTTCCGCTTTAAAGAAATATCGTGTAAAAATAAGATAAGAAAATGTAAATATCCCCAAATAAAGAAATAATGTTTCATCTTGTTTTAAGTAATAAATAATAATAAAACAAGTACAATAACATCAACAAAATATAACAACACATAAAAGTAAAGCTTTTTAACGAAACAATGTTAATAAATCCATATAGGGTGCATACATTACATTTAGCAAACGTAATGAATTTTGCAGTCGTTTGGATTTGGTTCATTACATCTTAATTATTTTGGAAAACCTAGGATTGATGATTATAAAACTAGTATATTTACCTACTAAACAAAAATTTACAAATGTTTTTCTACTTTTATTACTACTACTTAGCGTATTAAAACAAAAATCAAAGATTGAATTAAAATTTGAGAAGAAAGAATACAGAAATTCTCATCAAAATTACGCCTAAAACAGCGTTTCTAGAGACCCGAAACCCCGTTCTTCTGGGGGATATTTTATACCTCCAGTAATGCTCCCTTCTGCATAAAGCTCTGCCATTACTAAGTAGGGTATATAAAAGGGTTACTTAGAAAACATTTTGTAATGTATGATATTTAGTGTTGTTTTGTGTGTCAATTTTGTGCAAAATGTCACGTCTTCCTGGACAAACAGAGTTATCACTAGAAACTAAAGGAACGTTTATTGCTTTACAAGAATGTGGATTTTCTATCCGAGTAATTGCTGCACGTATGGGTTTATCGTTAAGATAATTTTTTATTTTGTTTTTGGAAATATTCTTTTATATCAGCAGTCTTTTCAATTTTGAACATGGGTTATATACCTATTTTATAGGTATTATATGCTGTATAATTCAGATTGCACAATTATTTACCTACATCATCAGAAATTGTTTATAATGAAATTGTAACAGTTTCAGTTACATAGCAATTGGGTATCAAGTTTTTCACGTTTCTCAAGTTAGCAATACAAAGTTAGCAAAATCAAATAAAACATAATTACAAATTTGTTACTAATTTCTTGCAAAAGCAAAAATGTGTAGCTTTCTTACTTTTTTAAATATACATTAAACTTAAGGCAAGTTAGTAGTACACCATTCTAAACAGGGTTTTAATAAATCGGTATTCAGTTTAAAATATGTGTAGAATTTGCTGTTAAATTGTTGTTAAATTATTGAAACTTATTGTAATTATTATATTAACCTTGTAATATCACTGTAAGGAATGTCTACAATGCCAATGTTGTCAAATTTAACTAGGCGTTTTGTTATAACGTAAGTTTGGTTGCTTACCTTGCAAGTCGCACTTAAAAGTGTCAAATTACCTTTTTTAGGCTCGTACATAGGTACTACTTAGTGCCATGTTAGTGGCTACTAACAATTTGGGTGCTAGCTACACTCTAAACTTGAGACTATGCATACGATTGTAAACCAAAAAGTTTTGTATAATAACTGTATTGTATTAGTAAAAAGTTTATGTATTTAAAACCGTTTAGTTAGCATTAATATGCACTGTAATGTAACAATGTTTCTTATATGAGAATGTTTATTTGTACTAAAAGTTTAATTTTTCAAGTTCAAAAAGTTTTATGCTAATTTTTAGTTTACATAATTTGTGCATATTGTTAACTGTGTAAAGTACCTATTATACAATAAACAAAAAAGTTATTATTTTTATTATAAGGTTTTTGCATTTGTATTATAATAAACGTGTTTTACACTAAACGCACTTGTAGATTTAACGAGGTATTGGCATATTTTCATATTCATATATATTTCATATATTTTTGAATATTTCCTATATTATTAAACCGGTTTTTTGTTTCTTAATCATGCTAATTAAAACAGTATTCTATACTATACATATGTTCTATTCTTTCAAACATTAAAAAATGTGTAATCGCAAATGACTGACCCTAATTTTATCTATTCATAAGGTATTTGCTTAAATAATTTATAGCGACTAAGAAATCTATTTAACCATGATTTTGTAGTAAGCTCAAAATTTCCATTTTGTGCACTCTGAGATTATTATCGTAACCATAATGCGATGTAGGGTTTATTTTCCGTGATCTAGCATAATTTTATCTATTGTATTATACATTTAGTTTATTCTTAGATATCTTAATGTTGACCATTATGAATATGTTAAAAAGTCATTATTATAAATCATATTGGTTTTTTAATACATAAATATAAATACGTATGAATGGGTCTAATATGTTTACATTACTATTTAGATTTAGAATGTTTAAGAAATAATATAAAATGTTTAAAAATTCGTCGTAGTGGTAACTACGCTCCAAGACAAATATAACTAAATTATAAAATTAAGCACATTTATTTCCACCCCTTAACACTAGTTAGAAAAGCTATTTGTATCACACATAGCTAATATAATGGTATCATATGTTTTGTTTGACATATTCTTCATGTCATGTAATACGTTACGTGTATGTATTATAATTTAGGTAGAAAAAAGAATCAGTATAATAAATGAGAATTGCAATATCAATTGTTAATAAAAATCTTTAAAAACATTTTTTTCGTATTAACAGTAGTTAAAATTAAATTTACATAAAATATCACATAAAATGAATCTTTTGTTGGCCAATTATTTTAAAAATCTACGTCAAACTTATTCGGTTTCAGTTTCACAAGATACATAATATAAATTTGAAATAATAGAATTGTATTACAATATTCTTCAAACATAGCTATGTAAAATATAGTTTTATTAAAACTAAAACAGGGTAAAAATTCAATAAATTGAAGTCAGCAGTACAAAAGGAATAAACATAATATGTACTTATAATCACCGTTTAGAGTTAAATCTTATGACTTTTTATTGAGATGCTCTTAATTGCATATTTAAAATTTATATTGTTGTAAAGTAAAATTTCCTCAGAATTAATCCTAAAAATATATAATTATTATTGTTAGTGTATATTATTGTAAATAGTTTGGCATTTTTGAAATACAGGAGAATTCCACAATGGATAAGTTAAAGCTCTTGATGTAGATGATAAATAAAAGAGGTTATACATTAGTTCCTCAAAGAACAGCGGTGAAAGAAACAAAACCGTACTAAGCCTCATTTGCTCGGTTCAATAAATACTCTAATTATTGTAGATAGATCGAAAGCTAACTTTTACTTCCTTACTTTTATGTAACTCAGTAGAAACAAAATTTGTAAAATTACAGAAGTTGGATATTGCAGTAAATTATTTTTAATAAAGCCGTGTTGCTGGTAAGATTAGAAATATATGATTGCAAAAATCTCACACAAAATTATCATTGGATATTATTGAAATTGATCTGTAGTTTTCAACTTCAGTTCTTCTTTATA
Organism: Aquatica leii; assembly: GCA_035610365.1. Classification (NCBI taxonomy): domain Eukaryota; kingdom Metazoa; phylum Arthropoda; class Insecta; order Coleoptera; family Lampyridae; genus Aquatica; species Aquatica leii. The sequence goes on from CM069432.1 coordinate 59,295,690, forward strand.
AAAGAAAATTAAATTGTTTCTATTTTTTTTTAATTTATTGCTGCTGTAAATAGTTGAATTAAGATTCCTTAGATTTATCTTTTATTTTTTTTATTATTTAATTTACTATTAGTTTCAATTCTAAATTCAAGCTTAGAACGTAATAACAATTTTTAAATTACATATATATTTTTTTTCTACAATGTTTTAAATATGACATATCTTACAATAGTACATCGGAAAACAAGTGTTAGAATGCCAAAAATTGTAATGCAAGTTTGTGTCGTAATCAAGTATCAAACAACGTTATTTCGAAAACTGCGGCTCAGACTATTCAAAAAACACTGAAAAACTTAATTAATAATGTTTATTGTTCTTTACTGTCATAAAGTTTAATTTTTCGCTATTGTAAATTGTCTTTGATAGTTTTTGCGCAATTGACAACATAAATGTAAAATTATTTTTGAGAGATTTTGAGACTTTGGGGGCCTCCTAGTGTCTGTTGGAGCAATAAAATTTTGTATTCAACTCGTTCTTGTCTAAATTTGATGCTTTTTTTCCTTCGAGGATTTAAAAACGCCTTCTTGGGAAAAAAAGCGTCTAATTTACACAGGAACTCGTTAAATAAACTACTATTTTCTACTTTCTTACTACTAAATCGCATATAACATAATATTTGGATGCTAAGTAAATAGATTATAACAAATACTGACACGTAATGACTAGCGTGTAATAAAAAAAATTACGTTTCAGTTTTATAAAAAAATTTAAGTCGTCACATTAGTCTTGTTAGTCAATTGCGTTGAGCAACCATAAAAACAAATTAGTAGACGTTATTTTGACAAATTAAATTAATAAATGTTACATTCATACTTTTTATTTTTGTGAATGAAAGTGTTCGTAGAAAAAATATAGTACACAACTAGAATTGTATAATGTCGTAAAATTACCACGCGACTTCTTTACTCGCATAGAATAAGCTACCTACACCTCTTGTTATGTAATATACTATTACAAATGTTGTAATTAACGGTGCAATTATTGCAGATGATTCTACAATTTACTCGAAATGAAAACGACGAAACAGTGTCTTCTTAAGTTGTTGATTACAATTGCGTGATACTCTTTGACACGTTGTAGATAAAGTTCAATAGAGCTTTCAGATAAGTGTTTTGTTATTTTTACCAACTTCTGCTTCCTTACTTCACTTTTAACTACTTTGTTACAGCGAAAGAACAATTTGAATAATTAGTAATTTTAGTATTGTTAGAATCCAAACCAATCCTTTTCTTTTGTTAATTTTCTTACTTCTAAGATTTCTTACCACCCCTTTGATCAAGATCCTGTCAATATGGACTAGATGGTAAAAATAAACGATGAGTTTAAACATTTTCACTTCTTTTTGATATTAACTTATGAAAAAGAGCTACCGGACATTTGTTAGTGTTATTTTTATTTATCGTTAAAACTTAGCTATCAGTAAACTTGCGCGGTTTTAGAAATTAGTGTGTGTGTGTGTGTGTGTGTGTTTAAAGTGATTTCCATTATCTAGGTTCGAATCTTGCCTGCGGCGATTTTTTTTTTAGAAAAAATGAATAGCCTGTTGCACAAAAGTCTGTTTAATTGGCGATTTATCGTTTTTAATACAAACATATCACTTCAAAGTGGTTTTATGACAACATAACAAATACATTTTTTTATCATTCTTTATAGGAAAGTCGTGTGGTGGAAACACCAGTTTTTTAAAAATTAAAATACTATTCTTTGCGACATGAATTTTTTTATTAAAACCCCTGTTTATCATATAATTGTTAGTATATTTCAAATAGCGTTAAAATTTATATATTTTATGAGTTTCTGTATTTGATCTTATGTGAATTAATAACTTTGTTTTTAATTGTACATGGTTTTACTTAATATAAATTTAAAATCTTAAAAATAAAAAAAAACTAATTTAAACGAGTAGGTTTTCAAATAACTAATCCGGAAGCAAACATTTATGGTAAAAGATGTTTTTTGTTCCACTGCTTTTATTTATTTTTATACTTGATATGTGTCAGATGTGACAAAAAGTGTGTACCTACTTATGTATTTGCAAAAATAAGTAACGACAAAAACAACACAACACCCATAAAAATCTTAAAATTTCAGATTACGAAGAGATCGCAGTTTGTTAAAAATTTCTATAAGGACATAATCATAAAATTTTGTGCAATTAAAGTAACAACTATTATTATTATGACCACTTATAAACCAAGCTATTCAGAAAACAGTTAGTATTTTTTGCTGTACTGTACTGAAGCGAATTTTGTATATACATATATTATATCTATACATTAATATTAATCAATAAAGTAATAAGTTCTTATGTATTAAAAAAACAAGAAAATCCTTTTTTTTAAAGCGCATTGTCTTTTTATTGAAGGAATTACTGTCATGTTTATAAATTAGAAACGAAATAAACTCGTGTTTTAAGGATTATCCTTGTATCTTAAACATCTGGATATTCTAAAATCCTGTTTATTTTACTTTTCATTGGTGATTAGTATAATCCAAATATTGCAATTATGCAATGATCATTCAAATGCTGTTTAGAATGTCTTATAATTTGTTGCCGACAAAAAAAAATAAAATCCTTGCACTTTTTTTCTGTTTTCTAAAGGAGACCATAAATATTATTATTGAATAGGATACATTCTCTTATTTAAATACTGAAATTTGAAATTTTATTGTGATTGTTTTGCAAATGTGTATTTATTATTACTTACAGTATCTATTTTAGTCTGTTCTATAGTTAGTACAAATTAATGTAAGTATACATATTCCAAAAAACCATAAATATATCGTTACTAAATAGCAACTTTACTTAAGTTTTTTAAAAAGTTATTAACGGTATGTTTTTCGTACATTTATTACTTGTGTTTTTGCAAATGGAAGAGGATCATAACGTTACAAAGTCTGACAATTAATATGATTTAAAATGAGATGCTGATCTAATTAATCTGTTACGGTCGAGTTTTCTTTACGTACGCCTATGTTGTTACGGACGAAATTTTCTCTGCGTACGCCTATGTATTCCGACGTGGAATTAATTTACGGTTTGGACGCCCCCTAACGATCGTTTACGCGTGACTGTCATTTACGACGAGTTCTTCAATTTGAAAACTACATAAAATGGCCGGTGAATGGGCGATTGAACGTTTCTAAACTTATCCACCGTCATGGGGACCAATCTATAAGTGTATTACACTTATAATTCGTTTGCGTCGTCACCGGGTAAGATTATAACTCTCATTTATTAAAACTCTGTTGTAATTTCTCGTAATTTGATAGCCGTTCCGCCACGTGCGAGCAATTCGTTCTTAATTGTTAACTGTTAATGAAGAATCCATTTCGAATAACAATTTCGTCAAATAAATATTCTCTGAGGCATACGACATATGGCAAAAACCGAATGTACCGAAGTTAACTAAAAACTGTCGAGATTCTACTCAGGCGGCAGATACCTGCGTAAATCACAGAAAAGGGGTATAACAGCAACCGATTTTCGGGTTGTGTTATGTGTGTACTTTAAAATTTAAGTAATGATTTTGTAGATTTGGATTTCGTGAGATATTAGGTTGACACGATTTGCGATTCAAATTACTTACAGGGTTACGTGTCGAGGAAAGTACTTTTTTCACACCAGTGGAAACTCCTGTATTTGTGGTAAGTGCTTTTATATCTTTTCTTTCGTCGTCAACGAGGTTACTCACGAAACTTTCGCTAATAGTAATTCCGTACTGATTACCGTAATTGTAGTACCATTTAGTTAGTAAATTTGCTTATACTACGTATGCTGTGTCCTACCCTTAATTATTGTGATAATTTAATGTTAATGCCATACTTATTATCATTGTTTTATTGTCAGTAATGCCTTATTACTAATTATGTAAACGATATTTACTACGAACTATTCTTCGCTATCTATTTTACTGTAGTTTACTTATGTACTGTGTGTTGCCTATACTACTGGCATTTCTGTAATGAGAATTCTTATATTCTGTGATAATCATCAGCGATTCTAGATTAAAGTTGTTATTGTGGTTATTTATTCTTTTATGACAACATACCTGTCTCTTTGGATCGTCGTTATCTAATAACAGACGCTGGCTACTCGAACAGCCGAGTAGAAGGGATTACGAACCTAACATCGTGTTACAAGTTTATACCGTTCTGTCCTGAGCAAGATAGAGAATTACTTTGGAATAAGCTCTGGCGTCCTGCAACATCTTTTCTGTATTTAGTGTGGACCTCCCCTCTCTCCGAATATTGTGAGTTGGCCGTGCAGGTTCGTAAAACCAAGAAAGCTTGTAACAAATTGGCGCCCAACGTTAAAGGGGCTGACTTTCCGATTCTTTTTTTATATTGAATTTCTCATTCGTGATAATTCTTTCTGCTGTTTAGATTTTTTTTCTCTAATTAGTGTAGGATTACTAGCAGGAATAGGTAGTATATATTGTTGACTTTCCCCCGATTTCGTGTGTGCGATCATCAATTTTCTAGATTTATTGATTCTTTTATTTTCCCTTAGTCTTACGTGGGTTCGATTTTACTTTGCTTTCTTTACTTAGTTATTGCTACTAGACTGGACGTCTGAGTTACTTCATTAACTTTTAGTTTTTTCTGTATTTTTCTTTAGTGCTGCAGTTTGACTGTATATTAGCACTTTACTTACGTTTCTTTTAATCGGACCTTCGCTTTGATTTTTGGATTGACTCGACTACGTCGATTAAGTTGTTTTTTTTATTGGATTACTTACTTGGTAGTGATACGGCTTACTGTTATTTTGAGTTTTTGTCAGGCACGTGGTGGCAGATTTCCGTCGTAATTGACTGCTTTGGTTAGTTTCTTGTTTACTTGTAATTGTTTTAGCTATGTATTCTTCAGATGAAGAACCACCACTTCTTACTTCTTCGGACTCTGATTCCGAAACGAACTTAAGAAATTGGAATGTTACTTTTTCTGGTGAAGATCCTTCTCTACTTATAGAATTTCTTATTCGTATCGATGAGTTGTGTTTGTCTCGTGGTGTTTCACAGCATCAACTTTTTCTTTCAGCTTTTGAAGTTTTATCTGGCAAAGCCCTTCTTGTTTTTAGGACGAATCGAAGTTCGTTACGTTCGTGGAATGATGTTGCTGCTTTGTTGAAGTCGGAGTTTTTACCGTTGGATTATGATGAGCGCTTGATGGATACTATTCGCAGTCGTACGATAGGAGCTAACGAAACCATTGGTACTTACGTTACTTCAATGCGATATCTCTTTCTTCAGCTAGCAGAACCGGTCTCAGAGCAAATGCAGCTCAAGGTTATTCGCCGGAATCTAACGCCGTTCTATCAACTCCCTTTAGCGTTGATGGAAATCAAATCTATCGCTGAATTAATATCTTTAGGCAAGCGTTTGGAGTCTAACATCCATTCTCGCAATTCTTTCCACTTCTCTACCACAGAGATTGGTGACAAAGTTCAAGAGCCATCTGTAGTCTTTGCTAGTAAGAGTTCTACTTCCGTCTCTTCTGCTATTGCTGCTACTTGCTCTCTTACTACTTCTCCTCCCAATACTTGTGTTCGTTGTCGTTCTCAAGGTGATAAGCCTTTACGTCCTGTTCGTTCTTTAGCTTCTCTTCCTCCAAATTTTTCTTCAGTTTCTAGGATTATTAGACCTACTACCGATCCTTGGTACTTAAATTTGGTTTCTAAAGTTTCTGCTTTTCCTCGTCGTTTCTCTCGTTGGTGTCTTGTAAAAGGTCTTCTATGTAAACGTGTACGCATATCTTCATCTGACTCTTGCGTGTGGAAATTAGTTGTTCCTTCGGACCAACGCAAACAATTAATCCACGATCACCATCTTCCATCTGAGCGTGAACACCGCAGTGTTAGGAGTACGTTGGAAGCTCTTCGCTATCACTTCTACTGGCCTCATATGAGACCTAAGGTTGCTGAGTTTATACGTCATTGTTCTTGTTCGAACGCACAGCGAAGCAATCATATTAGGCCACGTCACATTTTGCCAAGTAGAACGAAGCTTTCCAACACTGATGTCGCTACAAGGCCTACGCGTCTGCATAAAGATCGTGCTATTTCTCCGGGTGTAAAAGCCGCTGCTATTGCTTTTGCATCTCCTTCTTCAGTCGCTTCGAATTATTCTTTACTATCTCCTGCTTCTAATCGTTCTCTTCTTTTTCATCGGCGTCGCAAGCGTCGTAAGTGTTAGTTCACTTTTTGGTCTTTCGACTTTCGACCTTTGCTATTGTTCCTGTTCTTTTCTTTCGGTTTTGGTGGTTCGATTCTTTGGATACGTCGTCGGTATCTTGTTGGTTGTAGCTTGGATGCTACCCAATTGTTCCTCTCATTTTGCTGTCATCGATATTCTTTCTTATTGGTTAAGTTTTGCTAAAATTCTTTTTGTTTCTTTCTTCTACATCTTACTTCAGGACAGACTACCTTTCCGTGTGTATATATTTATATCCGCTTAGTCGGCCTTTTTGGGATTGGTACGTCATCTATAGAATTCTCTCTTCTACTTTTGGATTTGGTTTTTCTTTTCTTGAGTTTTCTATTCCGCTCGTTGGCATTAAAGTCTTGGAGTATACTTTCCAATTTGGGGACAGCAATTGGTACGCTCTGGGTCTATGATTAACTGTGATATCTTTTCTCTTCTCTTTCTTTTTTTTTTATTATTGGGCGGTTGGTTGGGCATTGAAGGGTTGGTCACTCCCTTTCGTTTCTTCCACGGAGAGAAGAACGAATCAGACACGTACATCTTGTCTTATCTTTCTCCGTCTGTTTCTTTTCTTCCTTTCTTGTCTTTCTTACTTTTAATTCTTTTCTTTTTTTTTCTTTTGCTTTGGAAGGTTTGTCTTTAAGGCAATTATCTCTTTTCTTTTTTCTTTTATCTTGGTTTTGTTGCTTGAACACTTTCTTTTTCCTTTTTAGTAACTTTCTTCCTTAGTGTTCACTGCAACTGTGTTTCTTTTTTTTCTTTTCTTTCTCAGTTACTTTTCTTGCTGTATTGGGTTTAGTGGGTTTTTGTCTTATTGTTTTTGAGTTGAAGCTTGGAATAGACTGCAACGTCGCTTCTGGTACTCTGTACTTCCGCTTAGTCGGCATTTTTGATGTTGTTAGTCACCGTTAGGATATTTCTCTTCTTTGGGTTTCTTTTGCTCTTGGAATATTCTAATCCGTTCTTCGGCATTTACGTTCCAACGTGACATTCCATCACAACGAGCACTGACTCACGACGTTCAATTAGCAAGTGAAGTTTTCTATTCTTTATTGGCTCTTACTTCTTTTTCTTTCTTTTGGTTTTGTTTTGGGTTTCGCGGTTTGGATTTCTTTTGGATTTGCACTCATTTAGTGTTTAGCTTTTTGGTAACTTTGTTGGTGTGACTCTTGGATTACTGATTCTTTTCTCTGCCTTTTGGGTAGTCCGACTTATGTCGACTTTTAATCCGAATCTTTCTTTTTGCTTGAGATTTCTTCGTTGGTCTTCTTTGCTTGGATCTTTAGGATCTGTTTGGTTTTTTTGGTTTTTGGTGGAAGAATCTCATATCGTCTGTTGACGACTTTTTGAGCACAACGGCATTAGTTTTTCTTTTTGACTTTTCTTCTAAATCCGCGTATCACAATTCAACATCAAGATATTTTTTTCTTTTTACTTCGTTAGCTTAGATAGCTGTGGGGACTTATACTTGGGGTTGGATTTGTATTCAGGGGCTGGGGTTTCAAGGGATTTTAGGGCGTTGTCCTTGACCGTGGTCTAAACTTCTTTCTTTCCTATCACTCTTCTTTTTCTCTTGATTTGCTTAGTACTGTCGATCAGTAAGGTCTATGGGACTGCGTTGCTTTCTTGCTTTTTAGCGTAACGACGGTTGTCGACTTTCAACGAGTACCTGTTCTGATACTTTTATTCTGTTGGTTGAGTTTCTGGTTCTTTGAAGTATCATTCCGCTTCATGCGACTTTTGGACACATCTGGTTGGTGATGCTTGGTAAACTTGGAAAACTTCTTTCATCTACGTTTCTTCTTGGGTTGGGTGTTATTGTGTTTTGGGGTTAGTTTTGGATTTTAGGGTTCTATCCTTGGCGTAGGCCTAAATTTCTGTCTTCATTTTAGCTTTTGTTTTCGTTGTTCTCGCTCCACGCTTTTATCTTGCTGGGAGGGAATCTGTTACGGTCGAATTTTCTTTACGTACGCCTATGTTGTTACGGACGAAATTTTCTCTGCGTACGCCTATGTATTCCGACGTGGAATTAATTTACGGTTTGGACGCCCCCTAACGATCGTTTACGCGTGACTGTCATTTACGACGAGTTCTTCAATTTGAAAACTACATAAAATGGCCGGTGAAGGGGCGATTGAACGTTTCTAAACTTATCCACCGTCATGGGGACCAATCTATAAGTGTATTACACTTATAATTCGTTTGCGTCGTCACCGGGTAAGATTATAACTCTCATTTATTAAAACTCTGTTGTAATTTCTCGTAATTTGATAGCCGTTCTGCCACGTGCGAGCAATTCGTTCCTAATTGTTAACTGTTAATGAAGAATCCATTTCGAATAACAATTTCGTCAAATAAATATTCTCTGAGGCATAGGACATATGGCAAAAACCGAATGTACCGAAGTTAACTAAAAACTGTCGAGATTCTACTCAGGCGGCAGATACCTGCGTAAATCACAGAAAAGGGTTATAACAGCATTCGATTTTCGGGTTGTGTTATGTGTGTACTTTAAAATTTAAGTAATGATTTTGTAGATTTGGATTTCGTGAGATATTAGGTTGACACGATTTGCGATTCAAATTACTTACAGGGTTACGTGTCGAGGAAAGTACTTTCTTCACACCAGTGGAAACTCCTGTATTTGTGGTAAGTGCTTTTATATCTTTTCTTTCGTCGTCAACGAGGTTACTCACGAAACTTTCGCTAATAGTAATTCCGTACTGATTACCGTAATTGTAGTACCATTTAGTTAGTAAATTTGCTTATACTACGTATGCTGTGTCCTACCCTTAATTATTGGGATAATTTAATGTTAATGCCATACTTATTATCATTGTTTTATTGTCAGTAATGCCGTATTACTAATTATGTAAACGATATTTACTACGAACTATTCTTCGCTATCTATTTCACTGTAGTTTACTTATGTACTGTGTGTTGCCTATACTACTGGCATTTCTGTAATGAGAATTCTTATATTCTGTGATAATCATCAGCGATTCTAGATTAAAGTTGTTATTGTGGTTATTTATTCTTTTATGACAACATACCTGTCTCTTTGGATCGTCGTTATCTAATAACAGACGCTGGCTACTCGAACAGCCGAGTAGAAGGGATTACGAACCTAACATCGTGTTACAAGTTTATACCGTTCTGTCCTGAGCAAGATAGAGAATTACTTTGGGATAAGCTCTGGCGCCCTGCAACATCTTTTCTGTATTTAGTGTGGACCTCCCCTCTCTCCGAATATTGTGAGTTGGCCGTGCAGGTTCGTAAAACCAAGAAAGCTTGTAACAGTTAACTATGATCCATAATGAAATGTCATAAGTAAATCCAGTGCCGGCTTAAGAGCAAAACGCCGTGAGTGCAAGAATGAGTTGAGACGCCTCTTAGGTACAATGAAAATGGGTATAGAAACCCGAACAAAAATAGTATGGATGTCTTTAATTGAAATTTGTTTGACTTTAATACAAGAAGTTGGCATTTAAAGATTAAAAACCAAAAACTAAAACTGCTAAGTGTAATAAACACTAAATATTAAACAAAGTAGTAAGTACCGTTTTATTATTTTTGATTTTAGTCATAAAAACACTTATAGGGAGCTTGATTCGAAGGCTCGTGTAACGGAACGACGCAACGCTCAAATGAAACAAAGCTGGAACTTGGTGGTGTCCAATTTCACTCCATTTTTGTCTTTTTTGGATGCGATGTTTATTATTATTAAACAAGATATTCCCTATGATTCGTTTTATGTTTTAAAAATATAAATAAGTCTTAATTTCACTCAGCAGTAAAATAATTGTAGTAATTGCAGAATTAGATCCGCGGGAGCTTCCGTCTTGTACGCTGCAAAAACGGTAGATTATAGATAGAAATTGCACATAAACATATGTATAGAGCACAAAATTTGCTACAAAAAAGTCCGCGGGAGGGTATAATTATATCTAATTATTTAAAAGTTACAGAATTTTAATGTAATGCGAGATATTTTCGTGCAACTTTGCACACTTCTATCTTCTAAACCATTGAAGGTAATTGTAACCTTCTGCGAACTTTTTTATAGTAAGTTTAATCTTCTATAAAAACGTTTATGTGCAATATTCCTTTATCTTGCACCGTTTTTGCAGTGTTTGTGACAAAAGCGCTAGCGGAGCTAATACCGTAAGTAGAATTTTTTTTTCTCACCGAAATCATGACTTTTGTATAATAATTTAAACCAATGTATGAAGAGACTAGTTTACACGGCTTAAATTAGTAAAGGCGCAAAAATTCAAAATTATGTAATGTATTATCTCATAGGCATTAAAGCTGATTAAAGTACGTAGGAAAACGTATGATTTTCAATAAATGTACAAAATTAAAAATTTCTACTTATAACAAATCAATGCGGTTACAACTATAATTATTAATTTTGTTACTTGATTCATTTTCAAAATGTACCAAAAACACTTGGAGGGAACAGCTAAACATTTAAAACGCCAATAAACGAGGAGTTCATTAAATTTTTGCATATTAAGCAATTTGACGAACTAAAATTATTACATATTTTATGGGAGCTTAAATAACATTCTGTATAAAAGAAAAACATTTAGGATTTGTCAAATGAATAAAAATAATAGAAACTTAAAACTGCGAATAAGTTAACCAAAATGTCAAACTTTAAACTGAACTATGTCACTAAAATACAGGTGTTTCTTGTGATAAATTTTAGTCAATAAAAAAAATATTCAAATTTAGCACGGATTTATAATTATATCTGTTCGCCGTACAAAACAAAAATAAAACGAGGAAATGTCAACACAGAATAAGTACTTTGGATGGACCAGTAGTAAATTAGTGGAACATAATGGAAAAATACGTCTCGTGTAGACATAGTATAGATAGAGTGTGAAGATACACAACACAAAACGTTCACAGACAAGTACGAAACGATGTTTTATCATCGCGCATCAATTCTTGATAATGAACGGTCTCATCATTTGTTATCACAAAAAATTACCCATATGTCATTGATGTTGCTGATTCATCATCTTCCAGCGATGGTGAGGTTATGAGAAACAATTCCCAGGCATTTCATGGACAAATATTAAATACAAACAATTGGTGAATTATCATACAACTTTGTTCTCGTTTAATATGTACTCAGCATATTAGTTATTTGTGTTTTTTAATTTTTTTATTACATATGTATGCATTCGTTTTTTGAAAATCGTATTAAACCGTGTTTATTATATTACGTAGGTAATATTGTGTTTGTTTTCAACACCTTCCGATAGTTGCAAGATTTGCGATATCTGTGACTTTTTTTAAATGAGTTCTTCTAGTAGCTACTAATTCTTTTAACCGACTTTTATAAATTTTAATAAGCGTACTGTACTGTAGGTACATGTGTAAAGAGCAAACTTTGTCAGGTAGAAAATATCATATAACAGCCTCATTTTTGAACTATAATAAAAGTTCTATTTGATTTAATATGTAATATTCATGAAAAAACATATTACAAAAAACTGATTAAAATAATCTGTATTATGCACTTGCAATGGGTCTTCCAAGCCGTATTAACTGAAAATTGTTTTTATTAGTCTATCATAATCAAACGTCGGTAAAATGTCATTTTCAATAAATAAAATTGCAAGGTTGTTCAGTTTTTCTTGCGACAGAGTCTCCTAAACCTTTACGTTTAACAAATAAGTCCTCTCTGTTGAGTAAAAAAGTTTAAAAAGAATCTCAACTTTTGACATTTTGGTTTTAAGTTGTTTGAACTTTTGTGGCAGAGCCATTTTGGGTAGTTTCAACAAGTGGTATAAAAAAATCAACTCTAAAAAGTTCTTGGGGATCAATCAGTGCTTCGTTATTAGTCTCGTAATCAAAATGCTTCTTCTTTCCAACCCGGGGTATTTTGAATTCTCCTCTTTAGCTTTTACTTAACAACTAACAAATCCCTTTTTGCAAAAGCCCGTCAAAAAGTTCCCAACGTACTTCAAAATATTGATTACAATATCTTATTAGCAAAGTTTATTTGAAACAGAATATCGTACCATTCAGTCAATGACACTAAAAAAACGAATATCTTTAATTGTTTTGGACAAAGAATTTGCCTCCCTTTTAACCTTTTCTTCAAATGATGCATCTTTGTGTAGGTCCCAAATCGTTTGTCGGATTTACAGTATCTAGTATTTTTCTGCTTTGAATGATTTAATACGTGTTTCCCATAGAGTTACACAAAGATCTTTTAATGTGAGAGGACGCCCAAGTCCTGATGATTGTGACAGACTTATTAACAATTTGCTCCAACGTTTTGTTTAAGAACTAAAAAACACAAACAATTGTTGAATTTTTCCAAAAAAGGTAACTGTTGGTACTGAGGTTCTTGCGGCATCGCTTAGTACCAAGTTTAGACTGTGACAGCCACATGGTACAAAAAAAGCTCTCTTGTTTTTTTCTAAAATTTTTTTCTGTAGTCCGTATTGTTCTTCTCTGATATTTGCTCCATTATCGTATCCCTGGCCTCTGCAATTATAAATCTCTAAGTCGTACTTTATCACTTTTTTAAGACTATTTCTGATAGTCCCTTCTCTGAAGTGTCTGTTATTTCAATGAAACCTAGAAAACTTTTAATTTTTTTTCTTTTTTGTTTCATAAACGTATCGCAAAACAACAGAGGCTGGATTTTTCTACGTAAATCGAGTGTGCAATCGAATATCAGTGCATAGTATTTGGTTCCTTTAATTCTGCTTATTTTTTCTTTAAATTTGTCTCTCATAATAGTCAATAATTCATTTTGAATGTTTTTGTCCAAGACACCTCATTTGCCAATTCTCAAAAAATGTGATATTTTATTACTGGATGAAATTGGATCATTAGTTCAACAACACCTAAATAATTTCTATTGTTCTTTGTGTACAAGGTTTCATTTTTTTTTTATGAAAACTATTTGGTACTGGGCAAGAAATTGTGTTATAGCAATAAGTGGTTTGAGAACATTTTGCCATCGTTTCTTTTGTTGGGAAATTATTCTCCGGTTTTCGCCATGAATGTTGTTTTACATGGGTTCGGTTTCTTTTTGGCTTCCACTCACCTTTTATAACACTTTAGGCGATTAGGGGAAGTTTCCTGACGTGTCAGTATCGTTTCAATGTGTTTTCAATCACAGTTTCCCCTTTGATCTTATAAAGTTTTATTTTAACATGCAGTACTAAATATCTTACAACAAAAACAGTTGACATCATTGTTTTTTGAGAATACAGTAAAATACGTTCGAAAATGACCTTTTTATTCCATCTTTGGGATATCTCTCTAAATATACCGAGAAGGGTCTTTGAGCTTTAATGCAATCACAATCGTTTCTTTTAAGATGTGTAGGCAATGTAGAAGGATCTTTTAATATAAATGAAACTGTAACAGTTGCCGAGATGTGGCCACCTTTTTTGTTGCTCTTCTAATAAATGAGTTACAGTTCCAGGTTCTTCACCTTGACAAGTTTCATCAACTTTATTCGTTGCGATTTTATGAATATCAGTGTCAGTTTCTAGACTATATCTGCACTCTGGTAGTTGTAGTTTTTTTCTCTTAGGGTGCTCACGTTTTTCACTTAGATTAGTTACGTCATTTGCAGCTACATTTGCTGTATTAAAGACAAGGTTTTCTGGTTTTGATAAATACTAGCACGGGCTTCCGCTTCTTTTTACTATCTACTTTTTCCGCTGTCTTTTTTGACATACAGAAGGTTTAGAACACATTTTCGGTGTATTAACAAATTAACATCACAAATAGAGTTATCAATCCACAAAACTAATATTTCTTACAAAACACAAAACTAATTATGTCAACTGGATACACTTGACTCGACTGCTGCTAAGCATATATACATTGCCAGAGGCAAGACAACATGTGAAAACATGCGGGCATAGTCGCCATTGCAAGAACAAGAGTGGTAACTGAAGGATTGGCCGAGCACAAACGTCCACGCGACAAATAGACTAAACGTCTTGTTATGTGAAAAATTCTGTAGTATAAAATTTATTCCTGGTACGCCTACTTTTTGTAGTTGGAGTAGTGCTAGTCTGTCAAATGGTCAAACGTAAATTCATTTTGTTCTTTCGGTGAAGTTTGAAAGACCCAGACTTTGTCTAGCGTTCTATACTTAGGAGATTGCTGCGGATTTAGGTCTATTAGGAGTAACCACGTATTTCTTGTATGCCGATTTAACTTGATTCTTTCGTGATCGTCTGTAGCGGGTTTTCATACTTCTACCTGTGTTCTTTATCTGAAGAGTTAATAAGCACATGTTGAAAAACTTTCATAATGTCACGTCACTGAAATTAACATTACTTATCATATAGTGTCATATTACTATACAGTGCATTCTGATTTTCTAAATCTTCGATTTTTGTACTTTTGCATCTTAATTTAGAAATGTAAAGTCATTCTTTCTCTGAATGTAAAAGTTCGACCGACTAGGTCACTTTGCTGTACGACGTGTTGCCCAGTCGAGGGCGTAACTTATATTTCGTTTGTGATACCGACCTATGTACTGGTGTTTAGAAAATTTATATAACTATACTTATGTACCATCTTTGTCTTCTTTGAACTACTGTCTGTGATGAAATAAATATATATTCTGTGTTACTATTTCTGTCTCGCCATTTGTTCTTTTTTAGCATGGTAAATTTAAACGATGTTTCCCATTTTAGTCTTTTATTGTTTTAGCGCCTTTTTAAATTTAGTTTATAATCTATCATTACGATGCTTACGACTCTATCTTCGGAACAACTGGGTTAGTCGTCGCTCTCTTTTTTTTTGTTACGAAAAAAATAAATTTAATAGCGATTGTGATTATCATTATTTACAACTGTCAGCGGTGCAAGATCTACGGATTTTTGGTAGATCTACCGTGTTCGATTAAATTCTACCGATCTATTGATTTACCTACAAGTTCTACCAAAAAAAAAGCAAACGCCGCTTACGTTATTTTAGTATGAAAATTAAAAAATGTTTAGTTTACGTAATAAGTTATTTAATTTACACTTGAAATTTACCTTTTCACCATTCATTAATTACTTTAATAAATATTACATTTGTCAAGTTTTTGGCGTATGTAAACTAAATGTACCTTTACTTTAATCTTCTTGCTTTCTTTTGTATTGTATTAGCAATGTTTATATTATATTGTATATATATTAATAGTAACGAAGACACTAAAATATTGCGTGATTTTTCAGAATTTCTTGAAATCGTCAGCTAATCTGAAAATATTATGCGATTATCTTATTTAAAACAAAACAAAAAAACATATTTAACAGAAGCTATGTATAGATAGTTTATTACATGACAAATGATTAGTCGATAAGGGATGTGGATAATTATTTACCAATTTAATATTGGTCAAAAATTGTTAAACTTATGAATTCTTCTTACGTATACAAACAAGTAGTAAAAATATTTTGTACATATAAAATTTCTTGTACAATTGTATTTTTACATAATAAAATTTTATAAAAACCTTGCATGTTTAGTTTGTTTTGTTAAAAAAAATTGAATCCACCGAAATTTACAGAAATAATTTACCGATTTGAACAAATTTTATCTGGCACCACTGACAACTGCTCAGTTCTGTCAAAAAAGTAGACCGGACTGCTTGGAACCAGTCTGTTTACTATATTTTCAAGCAATGTTTTAACAATGTTACACAAAAGTTTTAACGTATTCAATTGCTAAATTCCATTCAAAATTATTATATCAAAATTAAAACGTTTACCATATCGTTCTTTACATTTTTTCTCATTTTGGCGCCCCTCTTGAAATCGTACGTATCCAATCGCACACGCCTTAGGCCGGCGCTGAGTACAACTAAAAGCAACCATCGTTTTACAAAGGCGTAGGAAAATTTGGAAATTTGCACGAAACTATAAACAAACAATTTTTAAATTGAGAACAACAAAATTGTAAATAGGTGAAATCGGGAACTCTACGTTACTAGAAACATAAATAAGTAACTTTTAAAACTATTTTCGTAAATGCATCTACAATAATGAATACTTTGTCATATAACTAAATAAAATAAAACATGACTAATAGGTTAAAATCTACAAATGCCGTATTTAGGAAACAAAATTTTTAAATCACTAATTATTTAGATGTATTTAACGTTTACATTTATTTTTTTTATTTGTTAGATAGGTGTAGTAAAATACTAGGTCAAAATGAGAAATAATTTATTTCATGACGTTTTTTTTTTGTTTTTTTGCTATGATAAAGATGTACATTCTTAAATCCTTTTTACACGGTAAAAGACGTCGCAACATTTTCATAATAGTGCTATAGTCTCCACGCGTCCTTTTGATTCTTTCAAGTTAACGTTGTTATAAGTAACAAATACTTCGTGTACAACGAATACGAATCTTTATGAAATTTTTGTTACACGTGCAAACTTTCTTGCATTGCATAGCAACGGCTTATCCCGTGTAAACCGGCTATTACAGAATGAATTTTTTAAACCTTAATCTAAAAAAAATAAAACTAATTTCAACGTGCTTACCGCCGTTTATAGCTATTTACAGTAAACTAATAAATAAAATAATAAATCTTTTTCTTAATAAATTGATTTTTTTAGGTAATACGACCATTACTGCTGTGAAACTGAAACAAGTTATATCAGTGATAATGTGTAGTAAACAATAAACAATTTCACAATCTCATCTGTTTGACAGACGTTCCACAGCAATTATATTCGCGCGGTTGCCTGATTGAAATGGTTGTACAATGACAATATAGAGGGAGTTTACGCACGGAGTAACATTTCCCAAATTTAAGTTTGCAAATATAAGACAAATAGATTTTACATCTTCCATCTTATTGCTAAAATTTATTAAAAATTTGGACTTGGGCGGAGTTTCTTCTTGAAAAAAAATTAAATATTGCTATTTACTCTTTTTCTTTATTAGCCACGTTCTTAGAACCTTCATTTCAATTTTGCAAAAAATCTTTTTTTTTAATCGCAGTAAAAGTATTAAAATTATATGAACATTGGCTTGTCGAGCAGTGTAGTATCCTTTTAAGTTGCAATAACTATGTTTTATAAACAAACTTAATTATATTGATTAAAATGAATAAAAACTCAAACTATCTTTAGATATTAAATTAATTATTAATACAACTAAAAATAGCTTTCCGTTTACAATAATAATAAAACGTTTTTTATAACATTGCGTAAATTTTTATTGTTAATTATTAAATTATTATTATTATATTTTAATCGGTGATTAACATACTTTTTTTATTATTTTTTTTACAATTAACAACTTCATTATAAATTTCGCACAAAACTGGTTTAAATTTTAATGTAAAATAAACACCGTCATCGCGCTTTTCTAATATTTCTTAGTAAACGTTCGTGATTAATTTCAATTTTTAGCACAATTGTTTTTTTGTTATTTAGAAAAAAGGAATAGCCATAATTAACTGAATTTAATTATTTATGTAAAATACTGAAAACATAGGTACTATAATAAACCCTACATCTGTGCTAGAGATTTTGAAATCTTGGAGGCGTTATATTATTGTAGTTTGGATGTTGTTTATTAGCTAATATTGACGATGTATAGTTTAAAAGTAGTTGAGTGCGCCTATATTTTGATGGAATTTTCCAGTTTTTAAGTACATCCCAGTAAATACAAAATCGATGTTTAGTAACAGTTTCAAAACAAAAAAAATTATGTTTCACTTTTGTTTCAAACATAAAAAAAACCTAAGTGCAATAAAATAGCTATAAGTCCACTGCTGTTTTGCTTATTTGAATCAGTATAGTTTCGGTACTTTAAATTCCAATCTGTTGCAAAATAGATGTTGCATTCGCTTTACGTTTCAAACGCTTCGTTCTTGAACTGATACTAAATGATCCATTAATATATAATTTTCTTGTATCAATAATGAACTAAAACAATTCTTTCAATTATATAATACATTAGCTTTGGTTTTAAAATTAAACAATTAAATCGATATTGCAAATGCACGTTTCAAATTTTATTATACAATAAATATTTTTAAATACAATATCACATTGAGTTTTTTACATATTGCAACTTTCTTTTTACGGAAACCTCAAAAGCTGCATCAGTTACTGTTGGGTAGCTACTTTTAACCGCATCTGTAACATAAAAATAAATATTTCATTTATATACATAACCATAGAGTTACACAAAATTAAGTACATTTTTTTAACCAAAAAAAAAATACAAACTTAATATAAATATCACTTTAGCAATCAGAAGAAAGTTATAAAAAACACTGTAAATACCTTTAGCATAATCGTATAGAAAACTTGAAGAATTGAACTGTAATTAATGACACTGGAACCTTAAGTAATCCTAAAGTATCATCAGATTTGCGCAATAATCTACCTTAACGCCACCATGTGTGATAATTTACATTCTTTTTTATACAAATTGAAACATGATACATAAAGAACAGAAATGACGATAATATTGACTACATTTATGAATGATAATAGTGCTTGGAGTTACCGTTCATTATTCCATTTCGTAATTGTACACACAGCAGCACTACAACTATAACCGAACAAGTGAAAAAAATATCAACTTGCAGCGCAAGCGTTGACGACACAAATCAAAAGGATAGCAACGACTAATGCTGACTAATCTTCAAGTATTCGTTTTTACCCTTGTTTATATACATTATAGCTAGACAATGAGAGAGCTTTATATGGAAACAGATTTTTTATTCATGTTAGATGGCGATAGTGAAACGGTAGTAATTAAATGCAAAGCCTCAAACCGTTTTTGGTTATTAAAAGATTGCAAACGATGGCGGCACAAGTAAGCTACTTACACACGCTATTAGTTCCGCCATACGTGCAAAGCAATGTTTTACCGGTTAATTTGCTTTGATTCTTAAAACTTTTGGTTTGCAAAAATAATTCGTACACTTTAATTTCTGTTTATAAACAAAATAAAGAATGAATAAAATCCTGCAAACGTTACCATAAATTTATAATCGGTTGAGTGGTTTGTTTCATTTACTTTGTTTAATTTTATTTTCAAGCTGGAAGCCAACGAAAATGTGCTAATTTAATTTTTTTTAAATTTTTATACTACACAAAAGTCAAAAGGCACATAAAATACAAATTTACAAGCTTAATAGCATTTTACATTATATTTAGCAATAAACACAGGGCGATGCTTTAAACATTCGGACTTCAAAACGAAATTAATTATTTAAATTTTGGTATGAATGACTTGTAAATTACTATTACAGCGCTCGCCGCTTATTGGAATCACGGATGTTTTCACTTTACTAAAGTAACAATCCGGATGTATGCTACTACATAAAAAAACGCCGCTTATAGTTATCATAATTTTGGTTTATATTATCAATTATTTGTCAGGTATGTTTCTATACATGATCAATAACTTATTTTGTATGCATTTTTGAGCTGAATTTTAACAATACGCTTGTTTAGAGTAAAAAAGTTTATTATTGTACCCTAAAAATAGTTGTTTTGCATGTTTATCTTATTTTTGCAGTGTTATTTATTTATTTAAATCATTTGACTGATTTACGAAACAGTACATTATTTCATCTGTAAATATGTTATCTTCGAAAATTAACTTGGAAAGCACGTGCCTTCTTAGAATAACAAATTAAATTAACTACGTCTTATGCGATAACGTTATTTTGTATTTATTTTTAGTGACAGCACATTTTTAAGAAGAATTGTGTAGTTCTTAGAACTGTGAATGAAGCACGTTAACGTTGTTTTTGATTTATTTATATTAACGGTGTGAACAAACTGTTTAATGCTGGAGATCCGTCGGCTCAAAATGCTGCTTTTTTAAACGTTTCATAAATTTTTTTTGCTTGTATTGACGCTTTGATTTCACCTTCTAAATTAACAACCGTTAATCACATACACGCTGTATGTATTTTCTGCGTTCTAAGCATTTTTTCTGAATTTTGGATATTGTTATCATTTGGTTATTGGTATCAAAAGCCTCAAAACCCAACGTGATTCTATTAAGCGGCGTGCACAATATAATTAAAAAGGTAGACATTCGGCCAGAAATGATACCAGCATTGCCTACAATATACTAGACTTCCGTTGTGTTTTTATTATGTCAATAAATAAAACCATGTAAATTATTTTTGTTTATTGAAATAAAAGGACTATCCTTAGCTAAATATGCTATAAGTAGTGCGCATAAAGCTGACTGTTAATTATAAAATTAAATACATAATGCTGACTGTTAACTACAAAAGGTAATCTTCACAGGTGTTATATCCCTAAAATAATCGTGTTCAAAATTCCTGTGGTAGCTTTACAAAACTCGTTAAAAAAGTAAGACGTAATTACCGTTATGTGACGACGACGCCATTTAGAATTCCTGTTATACCTAGAAAAATTCGTGTAATCAACAAAATCGCTTAATCTAAACAGTACACTGACCAAATCTTCTTCAGCACATTCGCTAAAAGCGTAATAGAAATAACTAACAAAGAAAATTCAGCATGCCAGTGCAATTGACAAATACAGTGATCAGTGCGGGAACGAAGTTTGCTAGTAATTCAGGATTTTTGCTTATAATTAATTTATTGTTTTACTATAAGGTGCAATAACCATTTAGTGTTAATTGCCTCGATAATTATTTAGTGCGCGCATGATAACAATATTTCAATAAACATCACTTTCTGTTTTTATAACGAAAAATACAGGGTAGTCCGCGACTCGACCGACGAACGTACACGACAAACATATATTTTGAGAGTCATTACGATCCAAAAATGTCATATGACCTATAGGTTAATTTTTATTTTAGAGATATTGTAGGAAAAAAATAATAGTTGAGTTAACCTTGAAAAATTAATGTATGTTTAAGCAAATCATGATTTTTATGTTTTTTTTATTATTTTAAGCCATTATGCCAAATTTTACTTATGCAGAATACGCTAATATAGTTTTTCTGTATGGTTTTTGCAGTCGAAGTAGACGTGCTAATCCAGCGGAGTACCTCAGGTAAAACCAAAAAAGACAGGATTTTTCCTACGTCGTCGTGTAGAAAGAGATGAAGATGGACACGTTAAAGTAGTTTTAAGTGCAGTTGAACGAAGTTTTTCTACTAGTATTTGTAGAATATCTTATTCCTTAAACTAATGAATGGACAATTCTGCATTATCGTGTTTGTTACATAATCATTCTTATTAGACCTCATTTTACTGAAAAACGTTTTAGTATAGATTTTTTTTTATTTTTTAAAGAAGAATCGCCGAATTACATGGAAGATGTTCTTTTGGAAGCTTGTTGTGCCATGTGATTCCAGCAAGATGAAACACCATCACATTTTAGAAGTTGAGTCACGATATTCCTTAATTATAATTTTCCGGAAAGGTGGATAGGACAGGTGTTCTTGTACGTTGGCCATCTGGGTCATCTGACTTGACGCCTTTAGATTTTTTTTGTGAGGTTGCCTTAAATCTTGTATAGTAATGGTAACCAGATACACGTGAAGAGTTGACTGACCGTATAGCTGAAGCTATTAATCCTCTAAAGAATGAATTGGCAGTAATTATCTGGCAACACTTCATGTCTTGAAGAATAACTGTATGTTTAAAAATGACTGTTTTCATTTTAAACAGATGCTGTAATTTAGTGTTAATAGCTGTAATGACCTCCGGATTATGTGGTATAAGTCAATTGAATCGAGAAACACTGTATAATTGCTGAATTACGTTCAATTTTGTAATAAGACCCAGAATATCTTAATAATCGTTACTTAATGTTAGTTATAATTCTAATCAATTTACTGATTCTAACCTCGTTATCATTTCTGTGTCGACTAAATACAAACGATTTCTTTATCTGTATCTAGCTATGTACTTATAAATATTTTATAACTTGAAATTTGCTGTGATGCACTGTCGCTCTAGTGTCTGGCGGTTCCAACTTTTGTATAACTGATGTTGAAAGTTAATTGAGACCAGAGAAGGAATTCTAGATATTAAAAATACATGATTTTATGTCAACAAAATTTCCTTAATTCTTCAATTAAGAGGGGCTAGAAAAACCTTTTTACACTATTTTTAAGACTACGTTTCGTGCTACATGTGAGCAATTCATCAGGCCACTAAAAAATTTATTAAAACATTGTAAGTCTAAGATAACATAAGATGCAAACACTAACTAATACACTATCTTTCTATCATAATAGAACAAATAGAATATAGTGGCACTATCCAACAAATCCTGAACATGAGCAATTACGTATTAACATGTAACGAAATAGTCACATAAAAATGAAACATAAAAATGTCAATCTATAAACTTTAAAAATAATCAGGAACATGAAACGTTCAATAAACACTTGAAAAGTAATGTATAATCAAAAATTATTGAATGTCAAAACAACAGAAGATAAGGATTTAAAAGATAAACTAGAATAATTGAACAGCGATTGAATAACCTACATGACTAACTCACAATTATTGAAATTAAATTATTATATACACTACTTAGATTATTAGTATCATTATTGAAGTTAATATGATTTTTATGTTTTTTTAAATTATTTTTGACATCTAAAATTATGGGATTATTAAAATCGAAGTTATGACCCGTGTCTATATGATGCTAACGCTGTATTACCTTTTTTGTGTTGCAGTCGTATTTGTGATTGATAATTCGATTTTTTACCTTCTGTTTAGTTTGCTCAACATAACACACATTACAATCCGTACAGTCTAGCTTGTACACTACGTCATGCTTTTTTATTGTATTAGTTCTATCTTTAATGTCACTGTACAGTATGTTGTAAATAGTGTTAATGTTGTACATACCTAATGTTATTTGTTTTTAAAATTGGAATGATCTTTTGTGTTAGATTTCGGACGTTTATGATTTTGGTGTACATGATGTTAGTATTAGTGTAAGTGTTGAGAATAGTGTTAAGATTAGTAATAGATGCGTTTACTGGTGGTGGGTTAGCATTCGTTGTGTTAGTATGAAGCAGTGTTTCATTAATTATGTTATTAGGGTAGTTGTTATTCCTCAATATTTTCTTTAAAATGTTAAAGTTCTCTTCATAGAGTTGATGACTGTTTAAACGTATAATCTTTTTTTTTTATAGCCGTAATTAAATTAATTTTTTGGTGGTGTGGATGTTTAGATAAGTAATTGATTGTTCTATTTCAGGCTATAGGTTTAGTGTACAAATTAGTAACTATCATACTAGTTCTAACATCCGTGATAAGCCTAACCTGTAAAAATGGTAGAGATCCATTTCTCTCCATTTCAAAAAGAAAAATTTTAGATGTGGATTATAATTGTTGAAAACGCTTAAGGTATTACTAATTTCTGTTTCGGGAGTATTATTACGTTTAAAAGTTGGTAGATTAATTTTCAAGTATAAAATATGTCCCTTGAAACACCCCACCTCTTCGTCGGCGATGTCAAATTTTATAAGAGCAAATTTATTCACTTCATGTGAGATTTGGTGCAATACAGACAAGCTTCTTTTTTCTACGCCCAACAAAGCTTTCACCATTAGGTTATTTCACGCCAATTTGCGAATGAATTTTGTGGCTACTTAGTGGAAGCTGAGTCGGGGTAAGTTGTTAGATATTCTGTATTGGAGGTTTAATTTGATTTCTTTTCTAATTACCTATAGCGGATTTACGTACTCACCACACGTTCTCCGT
This sequence comes from Aquatica leii, assembly GCA_035610365.1. NCBI lineage: Eukaryota > Metazoa > Arthropoda > Insecta > Coleoptera > Lampyridae > Aquatica > Aquatica leii. The sequence goes on from CM069432.1 coordinate 59,319,641, forward strand.
TATCAGTGAAGATAACGAACAGGTGGTATATTTGGAAAAATGTCCATGACGTTACGTTACTATAACTCAACTACTTACGCCGTCAAGAGGTTGAAAACCTTCCAAATTGTATTTTTTTTTGACAGGAGCTGCTACCATAAATTATTACGTTAAGTCGAAGGGAAACGCTGCGCATTTGCTATCTCAAATGATTGTATGCTTTGAAAACTAAATTTACTTGTGCTAGCCGTATGTACGTTTTGTGTTAGATTTAATATTACGTTTTAGGTAATGCAGGTACGGCATTAACTAATTCCCTACTGGATAAAACTTAACTGTGAGTATTACAATTTCTAATTTTACGATTTGTACTTCGGTGGTTATGTCGATTGTTGACCGTACGTGCATGTTAAGTTAACACAATTAATAATATTATTTTGTGCTTCACCAAGTCGTATGCAGTGCGGGTTGAGTCTCTAAGGCTTAAATTGTTTTTGTTATATACTTTTACAATTTTAAATTTGCGAATATAAGTTCATTCCTTCTTCGAATGTAAAAGTAAGACTGACAAAGTCGTGTAGGGCGTATTGCCCAGTATAGGGCGCAAGATATAATTTGTTTGACCAAAAACTATATAATAGAAAAACAGAACATCTTATGGGAACTTTTACGCCGAAAATTGCTCCGTAAAAGTAGATGACGACACTCATTGAAGAAACATTTTTTTGCACATACTAGTTGGCGTCGTTTATACGCGAATTTGCTTGTATACAAAAAAGTAAGGTTAAATTCTTATTGAAACAAAATTTCAACAAATTTGTTAAATATAGCATTTACTTATGCTAAAGTTACTATGTATTAGCGTTAGCTTCAATTTACATAAACTATTTAGGTGGAGTTTTAAATTATTTATTCAAAATGAGAATAAAGTGTCTTATTTGAGGTGGCAACATTGGTAATTTTAGAGATCGACTAGTCAATTGTTTTACAAGATTATGATTTATGTAGATGCAGTAAACATTGTTGAAATCAGCAAGGTGAAACACTTTAAAATATTAACTAAATGTTTTAGTTTTAAAGAATTGCTATGACCTAAAATTTTATCGTAACATTTTTATTCAAATACAAAAATCAAATCGGTTCTTACTATTGTATGGCAAGAATTAGATTCTTACAGATCAATTATAAATAATCTCCTTTCTACGATACCAAGTCAGAAAAATAATAAATTGTTTTGCATATCTTTTATATAACATAGAAGGTACGGGTTAAACTATAAATAATAGAAAGTTAACTGTAACTTATCCAAGATTAACTATTTTCACTTGCATTACATAACAAGTTAAACGTAACCTTGTAGATGTTTCGATATTTGTTCGTTTTTTTAATGTTTAATAATTGTTTGTTGTTATTTTGTAACTGTTAGTTTAGGATTAATTGGAGAGATTGTAGCAAAATCTTTCGTTAAACGAATCGTTGAAATCTATTGAAACACATTTACTTAAACAAAAACTATTTAAAGGATTGATTTTTTTTATCGTTACCCCACATTTCAACAAATGTTGCTCATTTGAATTTGTTTGAATCCATCGCAACTGTTGGTGTTAATCTAATTGAATGCATAATCAAATTGATTCATATTTTGATTGCGTAGTGTACCTAAATTGTCTCAGCAGTTTACATAAATATCTACTTAATTATTAAGAAAAAAGATTTTTTATTCATTCATTAATTTCAAATTTCAAAAAATCATGATTTTAATTTTTTTTTAAACAATTCTTGAAAACCAAATAATAAACGTCAGTGACAAACATGTAGAAAAATATCATGTCGAATTATTTTATTCAAGAAATGCATTTCAGCATAGATAAGATAGATAACGTGTCTGGCCTTTAACTAAAATTGTTCAAGATCATATAAAGAAAGAAAGAAGTAGTGAAACGAAAGAGAAACAAAGCTTAAATACCAAATAATTAGTGATGCAACCAACATTACACTTGCCTCAAAAAAATATATTGCGTGAACCATCTATATACTATATAATCTTTGGTTCGACCCATGTATTAACGTTTGGAAGATTTATATTTTTGTACCTTCTTCGTCCTTTTTGGAATTACTGTCTGTGATAAAATAAATATATATTCTGTTATTACTTCTGTCGTGTTACTTGTTTTTTTTTCCAGCTACGGGTAAAACTAGACGATATCTCCTTAATAATAATTTTCATCGTCTTGGCGCCTTTTTTTAGATTTAATTTATAATTTAGCATCACAAAGCCTGCGATTCCCTCTCCATGAAAACTGTGTTAGCCGTTGCTTTTTTTTATTACATGAATACCAAGGTAACAAAGTTGGCTGCATAACTTAAGGAAACTGATTTTTTCGTAACAATACATGTGACGATATCAACATAATGTAACGAAAATGTGGGTGTGTAAGTCAAATTGTTTTTAAGATATTTTAGTAGATTATGCGTTGTGAGATTAGATTATAAAGATGACGCTGGATGCCTATGGTAGTACCAAATTTTTCAATATACATTTTGTTATTGAATGTAAAATAACTAAACTCAAACAGGAATTCGATAATTAAGACAACGACTAATTCTGATGTTGTATGACTTCTTAGCTCTACCCAGTATTCTTTAACTAGTAACTATAAGTTCTTTAGTAATATTTGTAAATAAAGATGTAACATCGAATGATATGATCTTATAAATAGTAGGTATCACCGTATTATTAGTTCTATCAATTAATTCATCAGAGTTTTATTATTATTTATTATTATCTAAATATATTTCAAATGTATTACAAAATATCTCATATATATATTTACTAACAATATAAAAAAAACTTTGAAGAATTAATTTATAGAACTAAGAATACAGTGATACCTACTATTATTTTACAATCAATAACCAAATGTATATTCAAAAATTTGGTACTGCCATGCGCAATCCAGCGTCACCTATATTAACTAATCTCACAATGCATGGTCTACTAAAATATGTTAAAAACAATTTGACTTACACACCGACATTTTTGTTATGTTATGTTGATCATATCGTTAGATGTATTCCCAAAACCAAAATTAGTAATACCTTAAGCGTTTTTAACAATCCCAATTCACATCTAAAATTTACTTTTGAAATGGAAAGAAATGGATCTCTACCATTTTTAGATGGTAGGCTTATCAGGGATGTTAACACTAGTATGAAAGTTACTGATTGGTACACTAAGCCTATAGCCTCAAACAGAACAATCAATTACTTATCTAAACATACACACCACGAAAAAAATAATTTAATTAATGCTATGAAAAATAAGATTATACGTTTGAGTAGTCAGTAGTCATCAATTCCATGAAAAAAACTTTAACATTTTAAAGAAAATATTGAGGAATAACAACTACCTTAATAACATAATTAATAAAATACTGCTTCATAATAACACTAGTAATGCTAACCCAGCATAAGTAAACCCATCTATTCTAATCTTAACACTAACCCTAATACTAACATCATGTACACCAAAATTATAAACGTCCTAAATCTAACACAAAGAATCATTCCGAGTTCAAATTAAAGATATTTATATTAAAGATAGAACTAATACAATAAAAAAACATGACGTAGTGTACAAGCTAGACTGTACGGATTGTAATGTGTGTAATGTTAAACAAACTAAGCAGAAGGTAAAAACTCGGATCAACAATCACAAATACGACTGCAACACAAAAAAGGCGATACATCGTTAGCAGTTCATCATGTAGACACGGGTCACAACTTTGATTTTAATAATCCCATAATTTTAGATGTGGAAAATAATTTGAAAAAACGTATTGTTTCTGAAATGATACACATCAACATATATAAAAATAATATCAAATTCAATAGTAATACTAATAATCTAGATAGTGTTTATAATAATTTAATTTCAATAATTATGCGATAGCTATGTAGGTTATTCAATTGCTGTTCAATTATTTTAGTTTATCCTCTTAATCCTTATCTCGATACCTCCGAATTAAAACATTGTAAGTGACCAAAAGTAATTTTACAGGGAAACTGTTTCAAATTAATTTGACATTCGAATGCGCATAAGTTCTTTGTGCTTTATGCAATTTAAATTATGTTTTCAAATATTAATAGTTTTGAGTTCGTTTGGTTACTGTTTTCTGAAACGAAAACATTTAAGTTAAAAAAATCGTATTGGCATTAACAATCTTATTTTTTGGAAATCGTTTTAGGTCACAAATTGTAACGGTTATTACCATTTGGTTGAACTTACAATATTTCCGAATAAAACATTGTAGATGATTTTACAATTATTGAATTGTCTCCAGAAAATACATTCTGTATCAAAAAATTAATTTTAATAAATGATATATTAATAGAAACGTACAAAAGTACAATAAAATTTAATTTTATAATAATTTAGGATGTCTTCCTCGCTATCTCTGTTACTATCAAAAGTTCAAGAATCGTAAAACCATCTGTATGTTTCTGGAACCTTTTGCTTCAAATATTGTAAATGCTAATATTTTTTCTTTGTTAATGGAATTTTTGCTCTATAACATTTCGTAACAGACGCGTCGTTCCCATTAGATAATCTTGTATTTTTTGGTTTGATTACCAAAAAGAATGGATCATCGTCGAAGTTGTACTTCAGAGAAATAATATCTGTATTTTGTTCAATATTTATTTCTTCATTTCAAATAATTTTTTTGTTATTGGTATCTTTTGAAAAGTTTTTGATTAAGTCGCACATTTTCTTAAAGTCAAAAAAACACTCTTGGTTTAACTCTTTAACATTATAGGGCTTTCCACGTATTTAGCCAGTTTAACTAGCATTATAAATTGATCGGTTGTATAAAGATCTGAATTTCTAACATTTTTTTCAATAAGTTCGTGAACACTATCATTTTTATTTTGAATATGCCCGGGCTCCAAGAACCGATGGCAAATAGAAGCTTTGTGTGTTTTCGCAATGTAAAAGAACATGGTAGTGACTATTTTATTTTTGTTTTAGCCTATGCAATTATCAGAATATAATATAAATTCTTTTTTACCAGTATGAGCCTTATTGAAAAGAAAGTCATATAAGCAACTAGATATTTCATTAGCACCACCATTTGAATTACTTTTTGAATATCAAAGCAAGACACAGATAGTTTTGAATCAGTTTTAGATCTTTTCTTACCAATTCGGTGTTGAAAATATCCCTACTGGTTCTCTGTGGCTAAAGATATCAGTTGTTTTTTGTTGGCCCACGTTGTATAAAGGCAGTACATCTTGGATATTGTTAATCCATCTTTAACATACAATTTATTGGTCTTTTCTCTACAATAATGTGAAGGAACTTTTGGAAAAAGATTTATATGCTCTCTAAATTCTTGTTTTACACTGTCCAAAATTACAAATGTGATAGAATCATCTTTTTTTTTTAAACTGTAGAAACCCACATATCCGAAATCGAAAAGGTGTCAAGAAAAATTTTCTTGCATACTTCTACGTTTTCGTTTGATTTTAGTAGGAGGATGTACGACAATGAGGATTTTTTTGCGATAGTTCATTTTCTTCTTTCACAGTAATGCGTTTTTTTAAAAATCCGTTTTACAAAACTTCCTACGAATGAGGATTGCCTATTATAGTCAGCCATCGCCCAAAATTTTTTGAAAATTTTTTGTCTTGTTTCTTAGCTTAATTTAGTGTTGCAACTCTTTCTGCAAAGATTTGTGCATCAAATTTTTTTTTTTTTTTTATAACATTTTTATTTCTACTTATATGTTCTTCTCCGGATCGAACTTTTTTCTTTGTTACATTTACTTGCCATTGAGCAGTATTTCGAAATCTTTTTCTACTTTTTCCTAAACTCATTTCTAAATCTGTTATTTCTTCATTTTCCGTTTCTGCGATTAACGTCTGTTTTTTTTTCTGTTTTGTTTTGACTTTTAATATCTATGTTATGAGACAAGTCAGATTGAGAATAGTTAACTAGATCTGTTGGCATAAAGTACAAGTTTTGGATGTTATCTGAAAATAATGATTAGATGTTATAAAAAGGTAAAAATGACATGCAGTGAAAAGTTTATAACAGGAAAATGTTACCAGTATAGCACAATAAAAAGCAAACAACGTTTATCTATGTTATGTTTTGACTTTCATCTTTGCAGTTTTCCATCTGTCTGCTACACTAGACTGACAAAGAGCACAAACTCAGAAATCTACATGTCTGCAACTGCATCGTTGTTACTTTTTTATTGTGGTGCTATACTGGTACCTTTTCCCGTTATAAGAAAGCATTTAAAAGTATAGGAATGCCCATTGAAACAATCCTGACCGTACAGTTTAAAAACCATACATCGCGGTATCGTTTTATAATAATAACAAGTATATTGCAAAATACCTTCTTCAATTTCTGAAACTAGCGTATTCCTTACCACTTTATAGTTAAAAATCTGGATTTGCTCACTATATACAAGAATCGGTGCATTAGGAGATTCTAAAAATAAAGTACCTACTTATATACCTTTCATGATTTTAATTTAAGCATACCTGAAGAAACGTTTAAGGAAGTATTGTTAATTGTTTTCTTCTTCCAATTTCGATTTATCTTCTGAAATTACAGATATTTACAATGACTATATCAAGGTAATGTATCTACGTTTAAATTTAAGTAGTAGATATGTTTTATTAGGTGCAAGATTTGACTCAAAATACTAACTAACTGTGTAATTCAAAAGTGTTATAAAGTGAAAGCTAAAGATAGAATATATATAATGAATAATTATTATAGCTTTATCTCATCTGTAAGGTCTGTATTATAAAAAAGTTATAGATGCATTACGTTAGATATTGCGTTTGAGAAACCTAATAATTTTGTGGGTAAATTTAACAGTGTGTTACAGTGATTTGAACAACACAGGATACATAATAGTAAACTAACTTACCTTGTGCACTACTAAGCATTTTTAAAATTTTTAAGCTTCTAATCGACATAATTGTTTTGAAACGTAACCACAATAACTTTAATTATGAATATTGTGTCTTACGTGCAACTGTTCTCCGATTAAAAAAATTGTATCTCACTATAACAGTAAAGAAACAATATAATTCCGAGTAAAAGAACAGTAACTATCCTAACAATTGTTGATTTGAAAATATTCTCCCGGCAGTATCACAGTAAAGACGTTTACAATGTTTTTAGTCAACTTTTTGACGCTTTAGGAACTGTAAGGGATAATACAATTGTAAAATTAGTTTAAACTAATATTGTAATCGCACTTACAACCTTTTTATGATTGAAAGTTTTATTTGTGTTAGATACAATTTTAAATGAATTTCTGTTTCTCGGTTTTGTAGACTAAAAATTAAAAGTTTGAGTTTCAATAAACAAAATTTACGTCTGAAAGACCTTAAAAATAAAACAAAAACAAAAGCTCAAATTTGTTAGTAACAATGATTTAATTTGGAGGTGTCGATCTTCTGTTTCTTTAACATTTAATAATTTTTGATTATAAATTACTTGTCAAGTGTTTGTTGAAGGTTTCATGTCCCTGGTTATTTTTAAATTTTATAGATCGACATTTTTGTTTCATTTTTATGTGATTATTTGGTATATGTTATTACGTAATTGCTCATGTGCAGAATTTGTTGGATAGTGCCGCTTTAACTTATTTGTGTAAGTTCTTTAATGCTTGAAAATAGTGTATTAGTTAGTGTTTGCATCTTATGTTATCTTAGACTTACAAAGTTTTAATAAAATTTTTAGTGGCTTGATGAAGTGCTCACGTGTAGCACGAAACGTAGCTTTAAAAATAGTGTAAATTGATTTTTCTTGTCCCTCCTTAAAGGAAATCTTGTTGCAATATATTAGAAATAAATTTTATCTTGATTTTATGTGTAATTAATAGGTAAATGCTTATAAATATCACAATCAATTCTTCAACATTTGTATAACCTGTGACAGGTATTGGATTCATTAAATCCATTATTCTTTCATTCACTTTAACATTTATCGGAGGACCGCCACCAATTCCATTTTGATATTTGGTAATTTGTGAATTTTGTTTGTTTTGGTTTTAGTGCGGTAATCATATGAGTAAAAATATGAGAAAACAATCATTTTAATTTTTAGTGATTACATCTATAATGTAAAATAAGTATTAAATAGAAGTATTTACCACTGCATCCAGTCTTTTTTACACCTGGAATGCTATTTAAAGCAGTCTTCTTGACATTTTTTTTACTAAATGTTGCTAAACATTTTTCACTAATTGAATTAAGTTTAGTTGTCGCATAGCTTACTCGTTTACCTATTTTAAACTGAAGGAAAAATTAAGAATACGATAGTGCAGACCGCAGTAAGGGTATTTATATCGCCAGTTTGAACTTCAAATTAGAAAAGTAATAAAATATTTGCTATCCGTAGCAGTGTAAAAACGCCTTTTATCTTCAATATTTACGTGCACATTAAGTGATGTGCACGTGATTACTCTATCTGTTGGTTGCGTCAACTATAGTAACAAATAAAAAGGTTTTAACAATTCTAGTAGTAGAAAAAATTGTATGTAGACCACGGTTGAGAAGATAACCTGTGCGGTTTATATCCCTCGATGCGTCGCGACACTTTTTAACATTGGTATATAATATACTATTACAAACTACAATTTTTTATACAATTAAAATTTGTTTTTTTTTGTCTTTATAAGGTTGTACTAATAAAAAGTGTTTTTTGTTATGACTTTTTCAATATTAAAACTGTAAGCTATATAGAAATGTTTCTTAATAAATAGATTTATATTTGAAAATGTATGTTTTTAATAGCTAGTATTAACATTACTAGAACTAAACACTTTATTTATTTATGTATAACACAAATTGCAAAATAATTAAAATTTTTATTGAATAAAACAAAAAACTTTTAAATAAATTTCTCTTTCCAATAAATTTTTTATAATTTTTTTTTGTAATTATTCAATCTATAATTTTTTTTGGAAATGATATATAATTATAATTTATTTTATTGCAAACTAATAATTTATACTTGGTAAAGGTTCTTTCTCTTCCTCTGTGCATGCACTAATTAATTTGGAATTTTTCGTTTAGGAGGGGCATGTAAAACCACTTTAATCTACTTTTGTAGCAACGTTTCGTGCTAAAAGCGAGCACTTTATCAGACCAACTGTAATTTATTAAACTCGTAAGTCAACAACATAGTAACAACAGAATGAATTAACAGATAATTTTTAACACATAAAACTTACAGAATACCACAGAGTACATACAGACATACAACATACAGAATTCCAAATTAATTAGTGCTTATAATTAATATCAACTTTAACGTAGATTATTTGATTAAACAGAATATACACTGTAATTTAGGATTTAACTAAATGTATCATTTTGCATAAAAATTAAATTATACTTTACTTAATCTACTTAAAATAACGTATTTATCGTGATCTTATTATCTATTATAAAAATATATGTAATTAGTTGTAATATCATTGTTAATTTTTGAAATTTCTATATTTCTTTCTATAATATGTTAAAACATAAAAATTAATTTGTTATGAATATTATTTTTGAAGATTTTTTAATAAAACAGCATATGGAAAAAAAACATTTCTTTTGGTGACGACGTTTCGCTTATCTTGTAAGCTTTTTTTAACCTTTGTTGTACAATGTTCAAATTTTTTATAGTTTTGTAAATGTCATTTAATTAAAATTTTTTATTTTTATAAATTTTATTGCTTAGTTTTTGGTATATTCATTATTAGCATCTTATTACTTTAGTTATAAATAACATAGTTGAATATAAATTTTCACGTTTTTAATATTTCTTCATTGAAAAATTTGTCAATCGTATATATTGTGTCTTCTAGTATCTGTAGATATGTGTATAATACAAATAAAAATTAATTATTCTATACTTAATTTTATTTGAGATTAGTTAACATTAAGTTTAATTATTTTATTTGTGTTAGCATATCATTGACTTTTACCAAATAAAATTGATAACTGTATGTAATCCATGTACATTATTTTAAATATGATTACTAAACAGTATTTATTTTTCACAAAAAACAATTAAAGCTCAAAATTTAATAAAAAATTTATAATATAAAATATATAATAGATTAAAAAACTATTAATAGAATAATTATATTGATTATTTGAATAAATAAATGTACCAGCGATTGCATAAAGCATTTTGTTCCAACGATTAAATTTTTAAAACATTGACTACCGTTTATATTAAAGTAGGTCATGCTGAATTACATAAAATCCACATAGCTTTGGAAATGAATATATAAATACATTGTTACAAGTTATTAAGCCTTCGGCAAACATCGTGGATTTGTACAATTTGGGACTTACAATAAAAGTAATTTTAAATGTGTTTTGAAACCATTTAAACAACTAACTATTCACATAACACGTTATTAATACTGTGTGTCTTAAATTGGTTAATTAATATTTTAAATTTTTTTAAATATTAAATATGGTTTATTTAGTAAAGTGTTTATAATAATTAAACGTAAAAATCCTTGCATTTGCAATTATAAATTTAGTGCTAAACCCACCTTTTTCCAATTTTATTCAAAATAAACACAACTTATACATTAAAAGTTTATAAACTATTGGCACTTACTCTTGAAGTATATACATATCGAAATTTAATTTTAAAATATAAAGTTTAGTTTTCGATTTAATTCATATTGACTCACATAACTGATTTTTTTGTTAATCAAAATAATAAGCTTAAATGTTTTATTATTGGATCAATTACATTTTATCAACAGTCTATAGCGTTTTTGATTGATTCAACTACTGAACTGTTCAACTATATATGTATTTCTTCAAAACCAATATTGACATTGGATTACAAAAGACAAAGATAAGCATTTATATTTATTTATCTACATTCTTTTAATTATTAAATAACAAAACAATGGCTTTTAAATCATTCAATAAATTTGCAATAAAATAGTACGGATTTGTTTGTTTTTTGTTATAAATAATACATTATCTTACAGAATTTTGCATTTTCTTACAAAAATCTAAACTTACTTCTTATACACAAAACTTTCTGTTTAAATAATTGCTTTTGACATTGTTACAATTTAAATGAAATATCCATTATATGGGTTTTATCAGAATTTTTTCCCAAATTAACAAAAGTATATTTCCAATACAGCTTTTGATCAGTGCTTGTCCTAAACCGTAGTATAAGAAATGGACAGACGTTGTTATCTAATCAAGTTCAGAGAACAAACAATTGAGCTAAGTAAAGCTAAAAAAAATTCAACCGAGATTTCCAAAATATTTGACGTACTGGAAAAAGTTTTTTGTAATTATAATTTTTTTAAAAAGTCATATGGTGTAAATTTATTAAAAAGATTTCAAAAATATGCGTGCTAAGAATAAACCCTACTTAAAATGTAGTTTAAAAAGAGTGTGAGACTATACGCAGTGATAGTTATGAACTTGTTTTTTTAACAAAAGTACTGTTTATCCTTCACGCACGGAGAGAAATGTTTTCAGATATCATTCGTAAGACGCACAACTTATGCGTAATTTAAGCATAAAAAACAACTACTACTAGCTATTCATAAATTTATAAACCATCGGTATAATTTGTGAATAGTCATGTTAGCATCGATGATGATTATAATTCATAAGTTATGAAGTAAACGATTTCGTTATATATACGTAATAATCATATCTTTATGAATAATACTCACAAACAATGATCATATTAAGAATAAAATTTTAACCAGGTAATTATAATATGTGATTTAAGTCACATCTATTATGATTATAATTCACATCCAGTAACGAAGTATTTTCATTATGTATGCTTAATAATCACATTTTTTTATGATTAATATTCATAAACTCTAATTAAATAAAGAATAACTTTTTAATAAGCAGCCAATCATAATATGTGATAAATAAAGTATTGTTTATTAAATGATATTCAGAATAGTGTATTAACAATTATGAATATTAATCATAATTTTACTCATTCTTATACGAAATAATCACAAGATATTTCTCATATATATTTTATAAATTAGTAAAACATATATTTCGAGTTTCAAAAAATGTTTATTTTTTTTACGATGATTACACAACTTTAATGCAGCTATAAGTACACCACCGTACTTTTACAACTAAATAATTTAAATAAAACACATAACACAAGAACTAATACATAACTAGTAACACATAATATCATTATATAATAATACAGATTATTATAAAAAATAAAACATTATTCAAATAAATAAAACGTAAATAATATAAACAAAACTGAAACAGAACTTGAGCAACAATTTAAAAAAATAATTTTACAAGTTGCTAATCACAAACCTTTTCTTCTATTGCAGTCAACATAATTTAACAAAAACGATTTTTAATATTGAAGTTGAAGAACAATAATACAAATAATTTTTGTAATAGGTTTACTTATCATATAGGCAGCAACGTTTATCAATACTAAGATAAGAACGTCTTCCGGGTTTGGACCGTGTCAATGTTGTAACCGAAGTTGCCAACGTTTCGCCCACTTTCGTAAGGGTCTTCATCAGGGTGTGAGAGAAATCGAAGAACTCAAACAAGCAACCAAAATCTAATTAAAAGTTAGGTAATCAACTTGTGAACCCAGCTAGATTCTAAACTCAGAAAAGGTAACCCAAGTAGCATCAAAGTGAGAATAACTTATACTGCCACTTCAGTTTAGTGATTATTACGTATTTAACACTTTATATGCAACTTTTTAGTAATAATAACTTTATTCTATTGATTTATAGTGGAAATTACGTGGATACATCCTTTCTTAACCACTTTGTAGTTCTGTAGCTTTGTGGTGAAAAGTAAAGTTTTTTCAACGTTATTTTCACTAAGTTAAATCACTTATAAGTTTTTTTAACTTTAGAGTGGCAAATTAAAGTGGCAACCACTAAACTGAATCACTAAAATCTTACTTTAAAGTAATAACCACTTTAAAGTGGCTATTAAAGTTTTGGCCACGTTTTGGAAACTTAAAATATACCTAAAATGTAGGTGCACTCTAGAGTGGTATCTTGTCGTTGCTGTAACGTTTTAGCCACTTCCATAAGTGATTTTCACGAAACATTTTAGATTAAAGCCACTACAGAGTGACATTTACTTCTGAAATACACTTTTAACACGTTCACTGCCGCTCTGGTTATAAGTTTCATAAACCTGAGAGGCAGCAGAGGATAATAGTATATTATATATCAAGGTTGAGAAGTGCATCATTATAACCTAAGCGATAGATTACATCGCGAGACGCGAAGCGTCGAGGGATATAAATCGCGCAGGTTATAATGAACTTCTCAACCGTGTTATATATACAATTTTTTCCACTACTAGAATTATTAAAACCTTTCTACCTGCCCATAAATCAAATTTAAAATTTAAGATATTAATTTTAAATTAAAAATCAAGTCAGTCATTCTGACAGTTGTCATTAGTTTAATAGAATTAATTTTGACGTAATTTTTAATTGTGATTTAAAACACAAAAATAAACAGATAACGTAAGTTTTTATTGCTAAAGTTGTTTAAATTGTTTCAAAACATTATTATTTTAAGCATTGATTATATCTAAAACATATGTAACTTAATAATATTCACATTTAATTAAGCGCGAACTTCAAATAACTTACTTTTTAAAATCAAATTAATTTATTAATTGAGCGATTTGAAAACTTAAATTAGCATTAAATAAAATCTCTTGCTCTTGGTACTTAGTTTGGTAAACTTTTTTTCTTTGAAACTGTTGTAGTATTATCAGAAAATGTAAATATGTTCATTATTAACTACTAGTTAATAATGAAATATTATTTACCTGCGCTTAAAAAAGTACAACTTCACGGCCTTCTATTATACGTAATAATGCAAGCGTATACAACTAGTAGTGGAAAAATTTATTTATAACCGTCCTATTTTCTAGGTTGTCATAAAAATGGGTTTCTCATTGATATTTTTAGTTAATTTGTTAATAACAAATACACGAATACCGGTAGTCGTATGGCCTGACATAATGTAAAGCAGTACGAAAGCCGGCGTATCGTACGGCAGTGAACGTGTTAAGTTACAGTAACTAAATAGTGGCCTATTTCCTACAATGCATCACGGCTCGGTATAAATAAAAATACACTGCTAGTATTTAAATCTGTCTAACCTAAACTTGCTTTCCAGGAAGACATCAAAAGTTTAATCCGTAAAGTAAAGTTATTTATTAGAAATTTGACGTTTAATAACACATATAATCCATAATGTGAAAATGATTTAGAACAATCACAAATGTATAAGCTGGATAACAATATTATTGAGAGTGTTCAAAATAATTGATTGTAATTATACGTTATAAAATGAAGTTGATAATAAAATATAAATTAGTTAGGTTATGTATCCAACTTCATTATGAAGATGAACGTGAAAGCATGTAATTTTTATTGAGTGGCCGTTCAACAAAATTCACGTGGTCGCCACCAATGCTGCCACTTTTAAAAATCACTTTTAAGTGTTCTGAAATCTGATTGGATGTTTCTTAGTTCTTTTGGCCACTTATGAGTGAAAGTAACTCCAAAGTGGCTATCCTTAGTTTTTGCCACTTAACGGTTACTTTATTTCTAAGTAGCCATATTTATGAAGAATCCCTATGCCGCCATTAACAAAAATTTGCCAATTATTCTAAAAATATAAAATTTATAAGTAACAACACATTGAATGTAAGAAATTAATGAATTATAATTAAATTTATAATATAAATACTAATAAAATGTGTTTTAGATTGTATAGTTATTTAATTTTTATTTTATATTTAGGACTTTTTAATTTTGATTTTCTAAAAAAAATAAAGATTTTGTTGGCGCATGGTTATATTTCAAACTATAACCTCTACATTTAACAGTAAACTTGCATTTGTTGCAATTTTGCTGTTAGCAAATGTTGTACAAATTCAATAATAAACATGTAGTTCATAAAAACTTAAAACAGTTTGATCGAAGTTAACCTAGTTGTCCATTTGTAAAATAAAGAAGGGATCTAGATGAGAAAGTAAACAACATTTAAAAATGAGACAGAGATATACATACATTAAAGCAGTTTCTGAAATGTTCAGGGCCACTAATAGTCACCACGCCGCCACTTGGCAGCGACGTGAATTTTACCTGGCTGTAATGTTATTTTATAAGTGATAAAATGGTTGTAATCACGTAACGACCACCCAATATTTGTTCCCCATTTTGGTGGTAGCCACGGTATAGAACTGTTCCTGTAACGTGGTAGTGACTAGTGGCACGCCACTCTACAGTTCCTACGACTGTGGCTGCCACGTGGCAATCACCAAAAATGCTAGTTGGGAAGAAAGAAAACGATAAACTTGGAAAAGCAAACGAAAATCTAACAAAGAACCACTACAGAGTTAGGATTCTAGAATCTGGCTTGGTTCACAAGTTGATTACCTAACTCTGTAGTGGTTCTTTGTTAGATTTTCGTTTGCTTTTTCAAGTTTATCGTTTTCTTTCTTACCTTTTCTTAGTTTAGAATCTGGCTTAGTTCACAAGTTGATTACCTAACTTTTGAGAAGTCTTTAGTTAGATTTCGGTTGCTTCTTTGAGTTCTTCGATTTCTCTGACGCCCTGATAAGGCCCCTTACGAAAGTTGGCGAAACGTTGGCAACTTCGGTTACAACATTGACACGGTACAAACCCGGAAGACGTTCTTATCTTAGTATAGACTCCGGCCGTGGAAGCCGCTATTACAACGTTTATCAAATCCATTATTTTAAAGTAGGCATCAAAAGTTTATAGAAAATTATAGTATAAATGCGTAATATTATCCGTTACCAAAGCAAACTAGATTATCGTCATCCTTACTACACATATCTGCCACTGTTCTCACTAAAAAACTTCCGTGTATCTCCAATGCTAACTTTCCATACCTTATTTTCTATTTTCTTACGGCCTTTAGGTTTACAAGTCTGCAATACTTTAGTTAAATTATAGCGACGCAAATCTAGAAATAAGAAGTATGTGTATTAGAAAATGTAAATAAACAGAAAGTGATCAAAAGTGTTTCAACTTTCAATTTAATCTAATTTGTAGCTTTAATATTAATCAAAATAGCAATAATAAACAGATAACTTTGAACATTTTGTATATCTACATAATTCTAATTCAAGTTAAAGTGATGGTGAATTTCGTTGCTTTTGAGTAATCGTTACTATTCCTTACTTATACTGTTTGTATTCGTTACTTTAACTCGTTACTTTGATTACTTTGGATACTATGACTACCTTGACAACTGTATGTTTTTGTGGTAATAAATACGGGCACCGAAATATAATTCCTTGAATCGTTTCGCGATAGGGATTTGATTACCTTAGACGTATGTGCATAAACGACTAGAACGTGTTGTAAAATTCTAATTTATGTAAACATTTTTGACAGTAGCTGATACCGGAGAAAGTTATCATTTTAAATACAAAACAGAACATATGTACCTACTTTGGATTGTTAGTATCTATTAACGTTATTAATATTAATTTTAAGAAATGGAAATACGCACAATACATAATGTAAAATTGAGATAAACGGCAAATTAATTTGGTACACCTCATACAAATACATACTTTATAATGTAATATATTGTCGTTACCTACTAGTTTACGCAAGAATTATAAATTTGTATGTGAATGTGTTATAAGTACTAATATTTGTATCTTATGTATATTCGTAGAAAATAATTAATATACAAACATTAGAACTCAAAAAACAGAAATATATGACAATTTTATTACATTTTGCTTACCTTTTTATCAGTTGATAAAATCACTTCTTTAGTTGATGCAATGCACACACTATCTGCGTGTGAAACGTTCTGCTGGTTTTGCTGATGTATCATAATATAAGAAGGTTTGCTCATAACTTAAGATAAAATTATAACTATAGTGATAACTAGTAAAATATGAAAACAATTCATAACTTTATTACATTTATAAACCATATTCATAATACATGAATACACGTAACTCATACAAATTGCACTCTTAGGAATGTTGTATGCGTATTACGCATAACATCATAATATAATTCATATTTTATAAATTTTATTAAATGTGTAATTTATGAACATACTATTCATAACTAGTGATTGCAGATTTCTCTCCGTGCGCTGTCAAGAAAACGGTTTAAGTTTTCTAAAGGAATTTTAGCCAAGGTATAATACCATTTACCATACTAATGGCCGGTATCATAATCAGATTTATTTTAAGGTCACTATAACCTAAAACTTTCATTTTTAAAATTACAAATTCTTAAGAAATCAGCACAAATTAGACTTTACAATAAAAGTTTAGTATTGTCAATGCTTTAAAGTGCCGTTCATAAAGAAAAAGTAAGCAAATGCAAAATTCTTCTAGAAAATGTATTATTGATAAAAAATATAAATCCGTAATTTCAAGTTTCTTAGATAATTTGAAGGTCAGTACTTTGCTGTTAAATTCAAGAATGTAGACAAATTCAAGAATGTTAGTAAATAAATATAACTGCTTATCTTTTTCTTTATAATATGGTTTAATTATCGGTTTTCGAAGAAATACTAATATTGTTCATTTCATTTCAGTAGTGCGTTACGTATTTTCCTGCTTGCAATTTAGCGCAATCAAAAACACTTTAGACTGTACCAAAAGAAAGCAATTTAATTTCATACTTACATAATATGTTATAAAATTGTTATAACGTTTTGTACTTATTTACAGTATTAAATTGTAGCTGCGTTTATTTCGACAGAGTATGAAAACACAAGCAATTGTTTTTCAATGACGGGTATTAATGAAGTTTCAACTTTCTTAAAAGTAACTGTGCATGTGATATTGTGAGTACTTACTTCACTATAAAACTACTTTTTATACATAGTGCGAGTATAGCATAATTTATACAAGGTAGCTGAAAATAAATAGAATTAAATTTGTTTTCGTGTTAGTACTTTGTTATTTCTACTGAAGTATGAGCATAAAAAAATTAAATCCAAATAAGTGAAAAATATGAACGGAAACTTAGTCCGTACTTACTTTCTGCATTTACAAAGTAATTTAGCTGCATTGGCTTTGTGAACATATTAGAAAATGTAAAAAACAATGGTTTTTTTTTTAATAAAGCCAAAAGTTAAAAACAGCAATTAAAAGATTTTCATCGTTATTAGATTAATAAAGTTTTGAACAAATAAATGCAGTTACTACAAATTTATTAACTGGTTGATTGGTAATATCAAAAAAGATTAAGAATCTTTTTTTTAATTTTTGAAAACCACGTAATTTAATACTTAATTCCTTTGTCATAAGAAACTAGTAATAATGCAGTTAAATATATTTCAACAAAATTTAAAATACCAATTATAATAATCTGCAAAAAAGATAAATCTTCAAAACAAAACATATATAATAATAAAATAAGTAAAACATCTTTATCAAATACATGACATAATTTCAAAATTATTTATTTAGATCAGCCTAATGATGGTTTTTGTTTATTCCGGCAATGACTTGTAAAATTCATAGTAAAGATTATCGATTGATTTAATCTTGCTTCTCCTCATTCTCATCAGATCAGTCATATGAGCTTTCATCTGAAGAGTCGTTGACATTAAATGTTTTCACAATAACTGTCTATTATGTGATTTTTTATATACATCCTTCTTCAAGTTCTTTAACATGCCGACATACTTTTGACCATTCATTTACACATTCGCTTATTTTTTCTTTCACCAAAGACATCATTTAGTTTAAATGTGATATTTCTGGTTCTAACTTAATTCTTAATAATATTTAAATTTTTTGCAATCGGGGTTAATTTTGGGTGATAAAGAGGTAATCGATATACAGTATGTCTATATTTAGCATTTTTTCGTACATAATACCACTTTCATTATCCATAACCACTACAAAATTTTTTGGAAGATTGGGAATCAATTGATGTTGCATCCAACAATTATAATTTTTAAAATTCATTTTGTCAAGGTCGAATTCACTTTTAAATATCAATAGTGCAATATTGACAAATCCATCATTACCACCAGCATGTACGATAATTAATCATTTCCGTTTAGATACGGGACATTTCAGCTCTTGATTTGTTTTATCAGTCCATTGGTAATTAGATGTTAACGAATCATGAATGTAAGATTCAACCGTATAAATGATCAGACGTTTTTGTCTACCATACTTAGTTATTGCTTGTATGTATGATACCCGTACAAGTTGGTTTTGATAAAGAAACCATCATTTTTAACAGTTTCTTTTTATATAAATTTGTACGTATGTAAATAATTCGAATTATTTTTAGAGTTTCTTATAGAGATAATTTTCACAAATTTCTTAAATAACATCACCAAGTGATTGCGTTCTATTAACAATGGAAACTACGTGTGACGTTTTTTATATTTAAACTCAATTTAACAATTTGTAGACTAGGTATCTGGTTCACCGCAGAAAGTTTCTCCAAAATTTTTTTAACTTTTAGTACTCCATGCTCAGCTTATAAAACTTGTCTCTTAACAAGTGCATTTTTTATACATACTTTAAATATATACTAACTGATCTTATTTGCTTTATAAACTTATTTGTTTTATAAACTTTGTCGATTTTTTGGTTGCATAGGTACACATCAGCAGCTTATTATTGCTTGTCGAAGAATTCTACGACAAGTGTAATGTTGCTTCAAACTTCGACTTAAACTAAAAAAGCAAAATGTTTGAATTAGCTAATATTTCGCAAACTAATCATTATTATTAAAATTGAATTGTGATTGACGTTGATTAAAAAAATAAACAGAAAAAGTACACAATTCTTTTTGTTGAGAATTTAAGTTATTATTAGCGAAACATGTCCAATTAATTGATTAAAACAAACAAAATATAATGTAATTTAATCGAAACTTTAGTTGCTGAATTGTCAGTTTTTGATTAAATGTTTAAAATATTTTTTTGTTTTGGTAATTTATTTTTTTAATTCTGAACGTTGATTAACAAAATAATATTTTTTTAACAGTTTTTAAACTCATAAACTTGCTCTATTACATTTTTTAAAAATGTATTTATAGTTTTCGTTAGTCAAATTTTTAATGATGAACTTGAAGAAAAGTAGTAAATCTTTCTAGTGTAAAAGAGGGTAAAGGAAACATTACTTAGTGTGTTTCATAAGCGGCGTTTTGTAGAACATATGTGTCCACATCTTCCGATCACTGTGTTTATTAGAGAAAAAACACATTATAATTAGAACGTAATAACAAACTGGTGAAAAGAGCTAACAATTAAATAATCATAAAAAACTATTAAAAATTTGATATTCTAGTGTATATGCTACAATCTTATAAACTAGTAAGTTATTATGGAAGAAAAATGCTTACGAAGAAGTAAAATAATTAACAATGGTCCGTCAACACAGTTGTTACTAATCCTTTTTTCCCGCGAGTCCTGCCGGTAACATCTACAACACCACGGCTATTAAGCGTAGTAAAGAATGTTACTGTAAAAAAGTAAAACGGCGCCACTTACAGCGTACGCGTAGAATCCTTGCTTAAAAAGCACCAATTGTACATTTTTTGCATAAATAAGTGTATAAAAGAAGCAGAAAAAAATCAATCATATAATTAATAAATACACACAATTGAAGGAATAACAGGCATAAGATTAATGACACTTGATCTTTAAATTTACTAGAATAACGCATGATTTACTCTCTAGATTTGGAATCTCGTAGTGTAGCAGGTAATAGTATTTGATACCTTTGCATAATACTCCAGAATATAACAGAGAGTGTAAGCTTGCATTCGTCGACTTAAATGGCTACGACCGGCCGTAAAAATGTAAATTATATATCAAAAGTACTCGGTTTGGTTCAAGTTATGAACGTAAACAAAATATACTCATTTACAAGATAAGTTGAGAATTAGATATTAATAGTCAATCTTAAACACAATAACATTAACTGGAAGTTTAGTATAAAGAAATGTATGTAATCAGTTAACAAAACTGACAGCTTAATGTAAATAACGAAATGTACAATTAATAGAGCTGAACGTGTAAGGTAATTAAATAACATAAAGGATGTAATTACATACAAACAATAGTCACATACACCAGTGTACTACAAAAATTTGATCGATTAATTAAAATGCACAAAGACAACAATCCTGTCAAACCCATTGTTTCGTACATATTATATTTACATTATATATTTACAACATTTATTACAAAACAAAAAATAAAACAAAATTAAACGACATACTCAATGTTATATACAGAATCGAGTGCATGCGATGTTCTAAATGTTACATAGAGCAAACTGAACAAAAAACTGTAATTCGAATAAAACACTATCAATATGATTGTAAAAACAAACACGCAGAATCAACGTTTGCTCTACATCATATTAATACTAATCATTATTTTGATTTTAACAACCACACGATCTTAGGTGTAGCACTTGATTATCACAAAAAAATAATTGCTGACGTGATTTTGGTCACCAAACATGACAATAATGTAAACTTACAAACAACTTCAGCACCGTTTACAACAATCTTTTATAAAATTTCATAATTTAAGTGACATCGGTTAACGTAACCCAATGCGAACATTTTTGAATTTTGATATAGTTGGTTTCTATTATCCGTTTTGTGATATTTGTTAGCTTATTACTAATTAATTATTTGTTCAGCGTTTGTTTTATTGTTTTTCCCGTTATTTATTAACCTTTATTTGTTTTTGATTATTTTAAGACTGAAAATTATTTTATTACTTATATTTATACTAACACACAACTTTTAGATTAAAAATATCTTGACTGTTATTATTATTTTATTATTATTATTATTTATTCTTCTAGTTTCTCACCGTAGTGGTGTTTGTAAGCCATGCGACGGACCGGGGCCAAGTCACATGTCTGTCTATTGCATGAACTTTCTGACTATTGTTGTTGTTTTTAGAATTACTGCTTTTTGTATGTTGGTATGGATGTATAGTGGGAGATCTATTGTTTTTAAGTGTTGCTTGAATGATTTTGTTGTTATACCTGTCACAGACATTATAATTGGTACTATTGTTATTTTTCTTGTTTCCATACTTCTTTAATTTCTGTTGCAAGAGGTGTGTATTTTTCGTTCTTTTCGGTTTCTTTTTGGACTATGTTGCTGTCGTTGGGTATGGCAATATCTATAATGTATGTATGCTTTTGTGTTTTATTTAATAGTGTGATATCAGGTCTATTGCATATTATCGTTTTATCTGTGTGTAGTGTCCTATCCCAGTATAGTTTACAGTTTTTGTTTTCTAGTATAGTTTCGGGTGTGTATTTGTAATATGGTGTTTGTGTTTGTATTAAGCCGTATTTAAGCGCAAGTTCTTGATGGATGATTTTTGCTGCTGTGTTGTGTCTATCGGTGTAGTCTGTTCCTGCTAGTAGTTTGCAACCTCCTGTAATGTGTTCTATTGTTTCTGGGTATTGGTGGCATTTTCGGCATGTGTCTGTTTCAATTTTTTCTTTTAATATGTACTTTCTATAGTTTTTTGTGGCTATTACTTTATCTTGGATGGCTAGGACGAATCCTTCTGTTTCTGGAAAAAGTTGACCTGAGTGCAGCCATTTGTATGACAGTTGTGTGTCTATGTGCGGGTTTTGCATTATGTTATAATGGTTGCCGTGTAATGCTTTTCTTGCCCAAATGTCTTTTGTGTTGTATTGTGTTTGTTTCGGTGTTTTCCTGAATGTCGTTTTGATGTAGGTTGAGTGGGGTGTATCCTTTGTCTGCTTTTGTGATTGCTTGATGTAGCGAGGTGTTTTTGTTTATGAAATATTTTTTTAAGTTTTGTATTTGTGTGTTGTGTAATGTTTGTATATCTACGAGTCCTCTTCCCCCTTCTTTCCTGGTTATTGTAATTCTTTCAATTCATGAGTTTGGATGCAGTTTGCGATGTTCTGTTAATTTTGTTCTGTTAACTCGGTTTAACTCTGTTAGATCCGTGCCTGACCATTTGACGATGCCAAACGAGTATGTCAAGAGTGGAATCGCGTATGTGTTGACTGCCTTAATGATGTTTTTGGCGTCAAGTTTTGATTTAAGCACAAGTGTAAGCCTTTGCTTGTATTTCTTTTTAAGTTGTTGTTTAATGTGCGAGTGATTTAAGCTGGTGTTTTGTTCAAAACCGAGATATTTGTATGTCTCCTGTGGTTCTAGATTTTCAAATGCTTCATTGTTTAGTGTTTCTGTAACGTTCTGTTGTTTGTATTTTCCTTTTTCTATGTGCAGCATTTTGCATTTGTTGATGCCAAACTCCATGCATGTGTCTTGTGTGAATTCTTTTGTTATTTGTAGTAGTGATTGCATTTGTGTTTTGTTTGAGGCAAATATCTTTATATCGTCCATATATAATAAGTGATTTATTGTGTGTTGTGGATTATTTTGATGTTTTATCTTAAAACCGTATGTTGTCTTGTTTAGTGTATTTGAGAGGGGGTTTAGGCATAAACAAAACCATTATTATTATTATTATTATTATTATTATTATTATTATTATTATTATTATTACTACTACTACTATTATTATTTTTAATTAAACTGAAAATAAAACTACTCAAAATATACATAATTTATTAAAATAAGTTTTATTCAACAATGTTGATATTTACGAAAAATTAATCATAATAAAACAACGTTATTGTTAAATTAAAATAATAAAATTAACAATATGCTGTACAGTAATAGCTACATTTATTTTAATTCATATAAAAACTATCCACTTACACCATTTCAGTTTGGGAATTGTATGGCCTAATTAAATTGCACGAGGAAAATAATTGTATTTGTTTGGTGTAAGTTAATATATTTTTCAAAACGTTTATTAACTAATAAATTTATATAAAATATACAATAAATAAATGAACCAATTACTATTTAATTATTTACTGATATATTTTAGGTACTCAATTGTTTAGTCAATAATACAAACGGATCTGACAAATATTATAACAGTAATTTTGTATTTATTTTAAATTTATCAAATTACAATAAAAACTCAAAAACTATTGTATCATTTTACTATTAAAATTCTTTAAAGTTTTTGACAATGTAATTCTATAAATTTTAGATTTTGTTTTATTTAAAATTTTCTTATTTAGTTTGAATTCCGTTTTTATACAATTTCTATACTTCATATAACGTTTTACTGAGTAATTTTAAACAACTTATTTTGTAAGTTTACTTTAAATTTAAGTTTTTTAATTTTAATTTAACTACTTACCAATATCTTGCAAAAATGTTCATGTACATAAGTTAAACAATTTTGTGTGTGTGTTAAAGCAAGATTTAATGCCAATAATGAACTTGTATTTTTGACGAACTTGTTACGACTTAAATGACTTTTCCGATTACAAATACTTATTTTAATTATTTTACAAATTAGCTTTTAAATTATGTATAAGTCTGAATCAATAAGTAGCAAACCATTGTATATATAACAATAAAAATTTAGTAAATTGTTTTAAAAAATGTGATTTTGTCATGTCTTGAACTTAAACCTATAAAAAAAAATAAACGTTTTGAGCAAGCTACTCATTTATTGTGGAGTTTAATTATACAAGTTTGTGCCACTACAACTTGAAATTTTTAAAATACTGTAAAGATAATAAATAACAAATTTCTATGTATCACACTTGATATATTCAATTTTAATTGGATTTTTGCATATGACATATAGCTGTGTATTGTTTAATTTTAAACTGAGTAACTAAAGAGATGCTTCATTTGCTTAAATCATATGACACAATGCATCGTATTCTTTTAAAAAATTGAAATAAACTTATTTTAACTTTAGCTTGTTACCTAATCTGCGCTCTAACAAATAATTTTTGTTTTAATGTATGCCGTCTGGAATTACTCAACTTGTTAGCAGTACCTTTAATTGAGATGTTTATAATAAAACGACCATTTTTTAAAGAGACGGTTTAAATCTTCGTAATTAAGTAGGCACCGCAGCGCTTTAAGTACCATTCGATTCTGAGATCCAGTTATTCCTAAACTTATTCTAAAACTACTTTAATTTTCTTACCATAACGTACGCTTAACTCAAAATTAATATATTCATTTTATTCTTTGCCTGACTGAACTTTTTGTAAGTGGTTGCATAATCGACTCGGAGTTGCACTAAAAAACTGTACAGGTTACTTAGCGACCCTTAGGGCAGTACAACCGTACACGCATCTTAAAATAATTATATATTGCGTCCTGTAATTACATTTTTCGACCGATTTTTGTTGACTCCATTGAAAGTTGGAGTATGAGAACTCATCTATCAACTTTCAAAAACACCGTTCCGTTACCACTAACTATTAAATTGCAGATTAAGAAAAAAACAAAATTACCCACTTTAAACATACATGCATTCACGCTAACGCTTGTTTGTAGATTGATCCCAGAAACAACGCAAAATAGTGGAAAGTTTCTCCGAGTGGGAATAATTGTTATTTTTTAATACGTTGTTTATTTTAAGTTGTAAATCAAATTATTCATTAGATACGATAATTTTCATTGTAAATATTACATTTATTATATTTAAAAGGTGCAATTATTTCTCTATGACAATTACTTCAGGTTACTAAGTCGTATTATTCGGCAGCCAAAGACGACTTACAATTTGATGCTAGGACTAGGGACGCCTGGACTTCAACTGACCCCAAAATTAAGTTCTTTTGCTTTAGACATAGATTTGTAACATGAATAAAGAGGAGTTAGTTACCCGATTGAAAAGGTACTGTTAAGACGTTACCGGCAAAGCTAACGAACTAAAAGCACGTCTAATTATTTTTGTTAGAATCGGAGAATGCGCGCCCAGAACGTTAGCATATTTCCGTAACCCAGAAACGTCATCACCGACTCCAATATACGTAATCTTAGCACAAATATCACCCGTTTCGGTAAGTTTTTCAATAGCAGTATGGAACACCATCCACAAATGGAAAATCATGGAAAAATGAACTCCATTATTTTTTGAATAAATTGAGAGACTGATGACTTAATACGAATTTTCTAGAACTACCCTGTTACAAAAACTTTCTTAATTATTTAAAAACGAAGCTCTACTTTAGTACCGCAACAACAAAAATGAATGGACTCAGTGAGAAGACTTTATAAATAATTTTAAACACTATTTTGTAAACCCGCGCTGCCAACTTCAATTCGAGGATGCCGTAAGAAACTAAACCCAGAAGAATGGCGAGAAAACGAGAGACTACATTGACGTCACGAAAACGCTCATGGGACAACATAAAAAGTTATCTTTAGAAGAGGAAGTTTTGCTTCTTGTTGTGGCTCTCAAACAGACATTAGGACCAAGCACAAAAAATCTAGGTTTTCTACGACGCGATCTAAGCCAAAAATCGTTTATAATCAAAAAAAATGTTTCTAAAATTATCTTTTCTAAATGGTCAGCATCTTAAAATGGTTCTTTCTGTCAAACTTTTTGTTTTAAGTAACCAGATAAAAAGTAATTAAGGGCCGTTAGGCCAGGAAATCTAACAGTTCAAAAAACCTCTAAATAACTTTTCCATGAAACGTATGTTCAAGAAATTCCTTAAAATTTAATGTATTGTGGTATAAGGCACCGTCTTGTTGAAACCAAATATATTGACGTTTTCGTATGGGTAGTTTATCCATGAAGTTATTGATGTGAGTTTGTGAAAACTGTAAGTAACGTTCGGCATTCATAAGTTGACAAAAAAAAGATCCTATTAATGTGTTCTTATAAATGCCACACCACACGTTAGTCCTAAATAAATACTGTTTATGAGACTTTATTATAAAAATGTGATTTTTCTTAGATCACCATCAACAATTTTGTGACGAAACAGTTCTATTAGACAAAAATGTTGCCTCATCGAAAAACATTATACGCCGGGTAAAAAAGGGTCTTCTTCTAACTTTCTTTGAAGAAGAAAGCAAAAATCAAAGCGCCTATCGTAATCCCTATCTTTCAATGTGTGATTTATGGTTAGAATGGTGTGTATTTATTTAGTTTTAAAATTCTTGCTATTGTATACTTAGATTTTGCTGCATCAACAACTTTCTTTTACGCAATGACATTTTTGGATTTTCTACAACAAACAGCATTACATCAAACTGCGTATTCTCATCGGTCACCAGTTTTCGGCGTTTTCCATTATTATTGTTAAGACTTACAGTATTATTTTCTTCACAGTTGAATTATTTTTATGGAATATTTATTATGAAAAGTAATTGCTGCTTCTTTTTGTGTTTTATAGTTTTATCTTACAAATAAAACAATTTTTATTTTCTCTTCACAAGTTAATAGCACTGCCGTTTTTATGTGTCTTATAAATGCTAACGCGTTTTGACATTTACTGTCATTTGTTTGGCAGTGAATCATAGATTACATGTTAACTTGTATTGTTATTGTAGACAAGAAAAGAAAAAATATTTTTTTCAATTTGCATATTTAAACGTAGTTTGCAGCAACGGTTTATTTCATCGTTTGTCCCTGCTTAATGTATTAGAAATGGAAATATGATTACCTTAAAATACGATGCCACAAAGAATCGCACCCAACGAGATAGGCCATACCCCACAAAACCATAAGTTCCATGTAGGTTCGATAAGCATTCCCAAATATTCATTTCTAAAGCATTCCAATAGTAGTTTGTGTATGGACTTCTAATAACACACTTAATTTAAAACGTATTCTATAAGAATGCCTATATAAGAAGAATAAAGTACTCTAAAAGATTCTTTTAAAAACACTTTTATAGGAATACTATATTTAATTTAAGAAAGAAGTGCTTATAGCAGCCTTAAAATGGCAGTTGATTGGAATTACTAAAGTATTAGAAATGTAGCATTCTAATGGCGTTCCCATATTGATTCTATAGCAATGCATATAGAAGGAGAATAAAGTACCCTAAAAGATTCCTTTAAAATCACTCCTATAGGCCTTCTATATTGATATAAAAAATAAAGTGTTTATAGCAGCCTTGACAATGTATTAAAATTCAAGTATTACGATTAACATGATAACATTCTTTTAGTGTTTTAGTACCTCTAAAATCGGTTTAATCGTTCTTTATTTGAGATAAAGAAATATAATTTTTAATATCAGAAAAAACCGTTTGTACAAGTTGCTAAATTGTAATACCTAAACAAAAATAACTTCCTGTAGAGATTAAACGCCCACATCTAAATTTTGTTGATAAAGATATGTACGCAATAAAAAACCTATGCATTCGCGTTTGATACTCTAAATGTAAATAAGATTGTAGATTTCTGAGAATTGTGACGAGATATGTACCGTCTACCGAGTTTGATTCACCAGAAACGCTTCTAAGTAAGTACTTATACAGTTACGGGTATATGCAGTTTTACGTTTACGAAAGGAAGACGACTTCGGGCTTAGTCTATATTTGTAAATGTGTTCTTTTTTTTGTGCTGAATTAAAGAAGAAAAAGCTATTAGAAGTTCTGCTGATTTAAGTAAAAGTAAGTACAAAAAGAAACAATTGATAACATATCTATTTTTGTACGATCAGCTTATCCACGTTTTAGCGCTTTATTGTTATTGTTTATTTTTTACTTGGCATCCAGTTATTTTTTTAGAACAGGGGTGGCCAACCTGCGGACTTAAACTTAAAAAGCATTGTAATAAAAAATTTATTTTATTCATAAAAAGAAACATATTTTTGTTATGAATCTAGTGAAAATGCATGCGACTGATAATAGATAATAAAAAATAATAATTCGCATAATTTTGTTATAGAGTTAACCCAAAGTTGATTCAAAGGAGTTCCTATAGATGTTATTAATGAGAAGGTGTTCCAATGGCTACGTCATGGCAAAGCGAGATTAAAAAATGAAATAATTAGGATGATGCAGCAAACTACAAATTCGCAAACCATTGATTAAAAATTATTATAGTTTAGACAAAGATACTGTACAAATTTCTTAATAAAAAATGACGTAAAACTAATCATTTCATGCTTTTTGTGTTTCTTATGGTATGCTATTAAAACCCTGTAAAAGCATGCAAATCAATTACCTTTTAGTCGTTAACTTTGTCATGCTATTCTACAATTTAGGAAAGTACTACATTGGCACTATTTTAAAGCATTCTAATGGAACGTAAAAACTTCTACCTTTGGCCTGCTTTTGTACAACGTCTAATAGAACTCTATAAGCGCTAACTGTACAGCATTCTACTGGAGTGTCAAAACCTATCTCTAAACATAAACCATTCTACTGCTACAGGAAGGCTTTCAGTAATATCAATACTGCCTCTATGCTTCTAAAAGCATTATTATGGAACCTATTTGGTTTTGTGGGACCGCTCTGTTTATGATTAATGTGCTGCAGACGTTAACATGGGTCGCGTAATTAGTAACCTCAGTTGTCGAACGTCAGTAATTAAGAATCATGAAGGTAATAAAGAAAGAGCTGAGCTAAAAAACAGAAAAATAATAATTGGCAGCCACACGTGAGTGAATTCATAACTAACCTCAGGTCCGTGTCTTGCATCCAGAAAACATTGCCATAAATTGGATGCTATAACTACGCACTACTATAACGAGTTCTACGAGTTGACACGTGACTTAGAACACAGTGCAAAACACACTTTAAACTTTTTTGCTTTTGATGGGACAAAGAAAGCGTATACCCTCGCGATTGCAACAACGAACCAACAAGAATGAACCGCATGACCACAAACCATAACGATTTTTTTTTAGACAAAATTAAATAACCGCATTCGCAGTAGCTACTTTTGACTCTGGTTTGTTTCTGCTCCTCGCCGTCTATGGACGTAAATTTTACGCTCTCGTCGACACTAGCACCGCCAGATGTTACATTGGTCTTCGAATACATGCTTTGGTGTTAACCAACCAACTCGAGTTCAATTAGTTAATAGAGAAATTGTTGAAACGGATAATTATTTATTTGCTATTAACGTAAGATGCCATACCCTTATGTTGAAATGTTAGTCGCTTAAACAAAGCACCGCTGATATTTTGATTGAATGGGACTTCTTACACCAGAAAAAAACTGTAGTTTGTGTAATCACAACAAATCTATCCAATGTATCATAGAGAAAAAACTATGTCAATCAAAAACCATGACCGGCAGCCCCACCAATGATACTCCCGGAATTCTTGGTAAGGAGCCGAGTCCGGCAAACAACGCCACCACTGTGACTAGAAAAAGCGTCAGTACGAACCAAAACTAAGTAAAATTGTTTATAAAAAACAACGATCCTTGCTATACAAAAAAACTACACGTTACTTGTCTTGTACTTACTGTTCTAAACGGCAAATAAATCACTCACCGACGAGTTACGCCTAACAACTAGTAAATCAAACATACCGTTTTAAAAACTAGCACACATATGTACATACTGTACCGTGAGTATCTAAGAGTTTCACGATAGTAATAGATAATAATGGTTGCAATATTAAAACATTTTTTCGATTGAGATTTGCTGGATGCAAAACCTGATTAGAAGTATCATTCAATTCAAGTGAGATTTGGGTATTTTGCATTTGAGGATTCAAATTAATTTTTTTGAATGTTCAGACTTACTAGCTACATTGATGTATAGTAGAATTTTTTTGTGATTGTTATATTTAATCAAAATTGACGTGTAGTTAATGCACAAAAGTAACGTTTATAAAATCTGCAGAATTTAAAATATAATCTTTCTTGCAGTAAAAACAAATTTGTTCAATTCAACTGACATAACTCTTTAGGTAGTTTGATTGTAATTATTTGTATTAAAACTTGTTTTAATTAGCTTCAAGAGATTTTAAGAAATCGCACCGTTTATCAATAAAATCTAAACATTTTTTAATACTTGAAAATTAAGCTTTTTTATAGTAGATTCTCATTTCTGTCGAGGATAACGTGATAATTTTTCACTAATTATGTAGAATTATAAATAATATAATGCTTCCCTGGTCATTCTGTTATAACACATGCTTGATTTTGTATTATTAATCAAAAAAAATTTGCAATTGATAGTAAGTATATTTGCGTTTTATTAATTTTAAGTTAAATAATTTTCTAAGATTATTGTCGATTTTTTTATTTTCGTACATTTTAGACATTTATTATGTTACAGTTCCATTGCATCAAACGCGTAGCAAAATTCTATCCAGTTCTCAAACTTAAACATTAGTAAATCAACTTTATTATGATTTTGAATACTATCAACATTTTTATCGAATATAATTTGTGATTTAAACAATAAACATTTTTTAATGAAATTTAAAGCTTTTGACGTAAATTGAAAGCAAGTATTCTCAAAATAATCTAATTTTTAATACTAAGAAAAGAACGTTTTCCAGGTCCAACTTTTGTAGGTGGTTTGGTCAGGGCGTAGAATAAATCAAAGAACCATTTATCGTTTGCTTCTTTAACTTTATTGATTTGTCATCTATTTAAGAATTTGGAATCAGGTTTAGTTCACAAGTTGATTAGCTAACTCTCTAGAAATTCTTAGATAAGTTTTAAATACTAGCTTGAGTTTTTTAATTTCTTTAAGTCCTTGATAAAACCTCTAATAAAAGTGGACAAAACGTTGAAAACTTTGGTACAACATTGGCACAGTCCAAACCCAAAAAACGTCTATAGACTTCGGCCGTAAAATCAATTGTCAGATTTTTTTGATACTATTTAAATGCAAATTTTGAAACTAGTTATTTATATGTTTAGCATTTTCTAATCTATCAGCAAACTTGAACAAATGTATGAATTACATTAATTGGATTAAGAAAAAAGAATGATGTGGTCACCACACGACTTTTTTATAAGAAATTACATATTCTTTAAAGGTTATGTTGTCATAAAATCACTTTGAAGTGATATGTACACGTTTGTATTGACTTCCTAGCATGCTATAATTTTTTTGAAATTTTTCTCTGCGATTTCATTAAGATATAACCGAAATATGGTAAATTGGGCTTATGTTGTGATATCGAATAATCCCTATATTTGTGCGCCTCAATGTTGTTTTCTTTTCAATAAGAATGATTTTTTAACGTATCTTGCTTTTTCTTTAAGATATAGGTTTTTTTTCTAAAAAAATCGTCGCAGGCAGAATTCGAACCTATATTATATTTGTGAATTTATTTTAAATTATAAATAATATATTTAATATTGTTAATATTAGAAAATTTATTATTTAAATAAATTGTTTAAAAGAATTATTTGTATAAAAAACTGTAAACATAGTTCGAATTATTTACATACGTACAAATTTTCGGTTTCTTTATCAAACCCATCTTTTGATAAAATCTAGAGAATATGAAAAGTCAGCTTCATACCAAATTTCAAGTTACTAAGGCTTATGGTTTGAAAGTTATTGTGGATACATCCAAAGATAATCTAAGGAAGTTGCAGCACTCCGTGTATAAACAAGTCAAAGAATATAAAGAAAAATTGTTATTTTGAACGTATCTTGCTTTCCTTTCAAGGTTATGTAATTTTTGTCTAAAAAAAACCGTCGCAAGCAGGATTCGAACCTAGATTATATATGGAATTTACTTTAAATTATAAATCAAATATCTACTGTTAATGTTAGAGAAATATTTTATTTGGATACATTTTTAGGAACTATTATTTCTATAAGAAACTGTAAAAATAATTCAAATTATTTACATACGTACAAAATTATATAAAGAAAACTATTAAAAATTGCGGATACACCTTTATGCCATCTTTTGATAGAACCGAGAGAATATAAAAAGCCAGCTCCATATCAAATTTCAAGTTACTAAGACTTTTGGTTTGATTTGGTAGATCGTTACACACAGAAATACACACAAACACTCAAAAGTTTTTTGTCAAAAACACATTTTTCTGATTCAGGAGACCTCAAAAAGTAAAATTATGCAAAAAGAAATGTTTTGAAAAAAATTGCGAATGCTATACTTTCCTTATAGGAAATTAAAAATGTTTTGAAACAAGTTAAACGCAATTTTAACTGACTACGATACATTTTTAAGTTCATAATATGAATTAAAAAAGCCCATCTTTGTTTGCAACAATTTTTGTTTTAGTAAACTCAACTTTTGTTAATTTATTACCTACTTTGTTTTGTTTTTTTAAATTATTAAATTTTTGATCAACATGCTCGTTTTTGTATTATAATACACACATTTCAGTTATAAGTCCGGTTTCTTCAACTTAAAAACACTAGGTTTTGATTAAATTTGATTTTGTTTTTTTATTTCTTTTTTACTAGACCTCTTTAATTTTTTAAAAATTACAGTACCCACTCTAAATTTTTTTTATGGTTACGTTTTGTGTTTCAAACCTGACTTCATCAAGCCACTGAAATTTATTAAAAAGTAAGTGAACAGACATAACACACTATTGTAGATACTGTTTATAATTTATAAATATTGTTGGACTGTTAATGCTGTATCTGTTTCGTGTTGCAGTCATATTTATGGTTATTTATCCAATTTTTTACTTTCTATTTTGTTTGACTAATATAACACATCGCACCTAGTACAATCTAGTTTGTATACTACATCGTGTATTTCTATTAGGAATGATTCTATTTGTTACATTTGTTGTTTTAGTGTCGGTGATGAAAGTATTAATGTTAGTGTTAGGCGTCCTCTATGTGTTATTTTATTTTTATATAATATGCATTTTATTGGTTTAAGTATTTGGTAAATTAATTTATATAAAAATTCTTAATGTATTTATATGATTTATTAAAATAAAAAAAAATAGAATTACCTACTGTTTTAGGTTGTATGCGGGTTGCATCTTTGAAATAATTGTTTTATTAAGGCACGGCGCTTTCCTAGTATAATTTTACTTATTTAATTTCTACTACATTTGTGAGTTAAGAAATTAAGGGTTAAAGATATATAATCTTTAACCCTTAATTTCTTTAAAGTATACATTTAAATATTGATAAATACACTAATTTACAGAATAAACAGTAATTTAATTTAATAAAATCATTGATTTTTTGAAAACTATGATTAATACTGATTACATTATATATTAATTACTTCAATTTTAATTAGTTACAAATTTCTAACTTTAATGCAACGAAGTAAATTCTTGACGTAGCGTTTGAACTGTTCATTAAAGTGTCGCTTTCCAAACGTGACGCCTATTAAAAACTTTTATTAGAATTCCGGCAAATCACATTTTCATAAATTTGAAGTCTTTTACATAAACGTATAAAAGTGTTCATTTGTTAATACTGTTTTATGTTTAATTAGTATAAAGACTGCAAGAAAGCACAAAAATAATTTAAAATTACCTAACCAAAAATATACTAAATTAAGTAAAATTTAACTGTAATTTAAATAATAACTTGATATTAGAAAAAACCGATGCAATAAGTAAACAAAGAAAGGTTATAGTTACTAAATATCTGAGTAGTTTATTAACAAATAATTATTTTTGCGTTTTGAACCGCGTTTCATATTTACACTTTTCACAAAAGTTATAAAACTTACAAACTTTGAAAAGTTTACAATGTTTGACGTTTCGACAGTCATGTCGCTGTCTTCTTCAGAAAAAACTGAAACTGAAGATATAGGATCCTGACAAGCCTTTATATCACGCCGTTCGGTTCAGTGGTTCGTGACGGTTCCGATTCATTAGTTTTCCGAAACATGTTTTTCCATATTGGCGCTAGTTCGATTCAATTATCCTTATTAAAATTGCCATATTTCTGAACTTTAATGGCTTCCTTGTATACTCTAGGCCAGAAGTTTTGGGATTTAGCCAACATTGTTGCTTCTTCAAATTTTATCGTGTGACCGGTGTCTAAAAAGTGTTCCACAACAGCAGATCTTGTGTTATGTTTCTTTGTATCCGCCTTATGTTCTTTTAATCTGGTAGCTATGTTGCGTCCCGTTTGTCCTATGTAAGCCAGCCCACACAAACCAGGGATGTGGTAGACCCCTGGTTCCTCGAGTGGTGCATTTGTTTCTTTTGATTTTGAGAAATTGGCGGCTATTTTATAGTGAAGATCACTTTGATATTTTTCCCTCTAAGTATCCTGGCTATTTTATCCGTACAGCCTTTTATGTAAGGAAGAAAGGAAGTTGCCACGGGTTCCTCCTTCTTTGGTTTTTCCTTACTGTGTTTGTTAATTGCTCGATATATGTCCGTTTTTTATTAAGGCGATTGTTAAGTGACCTAGCTCGGTCTTTAACGTGTTCGGTTCACTAATCGCCTTAGCCCTGTGTACTGAAATTTTTAGAACTGCAAACTTCTGAGCTGGATGATGATGTGATTCCGCGTTGAAGTAGCTGTCAGTATGTGTCGGTTGTCTATATATATGATGTCTCAATTTGTGGTCGATATTTCGAGTGACCAGTACGTCCAAAAACGGAATGCTTTCCTTTTCCATAGTGAATGTGATGTTGAGATCTAACTGGTTGATCCAGAAAGTTGTGTAGTGTTTCTGTTCCATGAGACCAAATTACAAATGTATCGTCCACATAACAAGGCCAGCATTTTAGTTTGAGGGTAGCGGTTTTTTCTAATGCTCTTTTTTCAAAATCCTCCATAAATATATTGGCGGTGACTGGAGAAAGTGATGATCCAATGGCTGCCCCTTCAATTTGTTCGTATAGAATATTGCTGAATGAGAAGTACGTGGACTTTAAGCATAGCTCAATTAGTCCGTTAAGCTCCTCATCCAAATCCGCTTTTCGTAGTTTAGTCTTGACGATATCCAGTGCTGTTTGTAGTGGCACTTTTGTAAAGAGAGATGTCACATGAAAACTGACTAAAATGTCTTCTGGTTCCAATTTAATTTTTTTTATTTCTTGAGACGAAGTGCTGATAATTCTTTACATGGATGCTTTTTCCCGTAAGCGGTTGTAGAATGGTACATAAGTATCTAGCTAGAGGATAAGTGGCTGAAACTTGAAGCACTCACAATTGGGCGAAGCGGTACCCCTGGTTTGTGGATTTTTGGAAAGCCGTAAAGGTGCGGCATCCTGGTGTCTGTAGAAATTAGTAGTCTCTTTTGATGTTCCGGGATCGTGCTTGCGGATTTTACAGCGGGTTTTATTTGATTCCTCTTCAATGGTTTGTACGCCGAATCTTGTAGGAAAGTATCGATTTTTTCCATGTAGTCGTTGGTGTTCATGATTACAGAAGCATTTCCGTTATCTGCTGGTAATACAGTGATTTCTTGGTTGGCCTTAAGATCCCTTAAAGCATTTCTTTCCTCTCGATTGATGTTGGATTTCGGTGCTGTAGATTTCTTCAGAATATCGGTTGTTTTGACTCTCACCTCTTCTTGAATATGTTGTGGTTGAGTTCTGAGTAAGCAAAATAGCTTGTAGACGGCAAACCCAATGGGCAATGAGTTATCCAAAAGTTAATAAACCAAATTAAACAAAAAAAAGCTAATGCAACATGAAATAATCATGAGTAAAAATAAAACGTGGTTATAAAACAACTATAAGTTCATTTTTTCAAGTAGTTTGCTGTTTATTTTGAAATTAAATAACTGTTGTTTTTCTTTTAAAAATGCATTTATTGAAAACATAAAAAAGTACCGTGATACTTTTTTCGTTAATTTTGTAGCATTAATTATGCAAAGGAGTAAAAGAGTGTTTTAAATTTCAGAATTTTAAAATTAAAAAAACTTTTGATACGATAAAAATGCGTTTGTATAAATTAAAAAATACAACGCGCATTAGTAAATTAAATATTTGAAACAAGTTTTTCTAAATTTCTAAATTGAAGTTTTTGAATGCACCGCCTCAAAATATTTGGTGATTTTTAGCAGTGTAAATAAATCTTTTATTATAATCGCTTATCATCTTCAATATTAAACAAGGTATAGTAGATATTTTAATAACAAATAATGTTTCCACATCGTGGCAGTTTCCACCTACTAAATATTAAAGAAAGATGTATACTGCAGGTAAAATTAGTTGGTATTTGTTAGTTTACAAAACGACTGATGTGAATTAAGCATTGATGAACTTGCCGTACAAAAACGGCCAACCGTAAGTAGTCAGTATAATTGTGAAAAACAACACTAAAGCAACAATAGACAGTCCTTTTACGACTCCTCAGCACAGTGATATTTCTAATGTGTTTTCACAACTATTAGTGAAAACTACTGCAATTTCCACGTACTAAATACTAAAAGATGCTTACGAGATATAACTGCAGTAGTTCTCAG
This sequence comes from Aquatica leii, assembly GCA_035610365.1. Taxonomy (NCBI): domain Eukaryota; kingdom Metazoa; phylum Arthropoda; class Insecta; order Coleoptera; family Lampyridae; genus Aquatica; species Aquatica leii. Next base: position 59,356,896 of record CM069432.1, read on the forward strand.
TAATAGTTGTGAAAACACAGTGATCACGTAGCTGAGGAGTCCCAAAAGCACGAAACAGCTGTTCATCGTTTCTTTACTGCTGTTTTCTACTAACTACTTACTACGTTTTTAGTTGGTAGTTTTTACACGGCAAGTTGATCAATGCTTAATTGACAACCGTTGTTTTGTAAGCTTACAAATACCAACTGATTTTACCTGCAGTAGACTTCTTTCTTTAGGTATTTTATCTATTTTTATTAGAATTTTCTGCATGTTTAAGGCTTAGAAAATTTGTAAATTTTTAGAAAACTAACAATAGAATTTAGTTTGTATTTTATATTAGTTTTGATTTTAATTACTACTTCTAGTATAATAAATTGTAAATTTATGAATTTTTTAAAATATTGTTATTACGTGAATAGTTTTGTAACAAAAATAAATGATGTACATTAAATGATAATAATTTAAAATGTTTGTAAAATTTTCAACATTTGTCTCATTGTTTAACATAATTAAATTATAGTATAAATAGTACAATTCTAATTTTTTCTCCTTTAAATAAAGTGATCAAATACAATGTATGTAATCTAAATTTAAAAAAATAAATAAAACTTTTAAAATTTAAATATATATATAAAATAAATTACATTAACAAACAAAAGTTTGTTAAATGTTACTAAAGATTTAGAAAAAAGGTATTGTAGATATAAATATTACTTTACATGACTATAATAATGCTGTCAGTTATTTGGATTTATATGTAACACGTAATACACTTTTATGACGTAACTGACATAATCCAGGCTACGCAGAAAGAAACACTAAACGTTTTTGCTTCACTAAAAAGCAATAAATGTATTTTTAAAATAAAAGTAAACTTTTTTTGAAACTGTTTAACAAAATTTTAATTATTAACAAATTACGTAGTTACTATATTGATTTAATTAAACTTAATTAAATAAATCATTTAATTTTTTACGTAATGTTAAAATGCTTAATAGTTATTTAGCAAACAAATGTATTAATAAGAGCAATGATTAACTAAGATTTTCTAACGCCGAGCGAGTGCTTTAATATCGTCGTGATTTTTAAGCGCCCATTAACAAACTTGTTAGCTTTTAAACAGTTTTGTCAATCATGTAATACTAATTTTTACATTAGCTTTACAATTTTATCTACCGATTTTACAAATGTGCAAAACATCAACTGTCTAAACGCAAATTGGAAATAATGGGAAAGGGAATGCTACAAAACTCAATATTAATTTTTTTTGTTGTGGTTTCTACATTTATTTTCCTTAATAGGTACGTTAACATTAATTAAAATTTGAATTTATTGATTATAATTTATTATAATCAGTATAATAAGTTTTAAAAATAACAATTACAAGCAAAGTTTTTTTAGGATTTTATGCGTATTAACAATATTACAACCCAATTTAAGAATATTGTATTTATGGTGTTCAATTTGAACAGATATTATCATTGTTCTGAGAAACAAAATTTTACCGGTGTATGCTTATTCTTTTTAGAGGAACCAACAACCACAACCACAACTGCAAAAACGACAGTGTATACAGTATATAAGATAATTTAAAATACTTCCTATATGTTTAAGCATAATTTATAAAAAACAAGTTTTGTTGTTAGGAATGTAAGTTTGTAATAGTTATTTAACCAACAAGGTTGGTAATGAAGGCAATTAATAATCGAAACATTTTCACGCGCGGGCGAGCGTAGCGAGCGAGAGCGTTAATGTTGTCGAGATTATTAATTGCATACTATCAAACAAGTTGGTTTTTAAATTTTTCCGTCGATCGTATATTATTAATTTTTGCATTTACTTATAATTTTATAACTTTATCTACTGAACAATTGTTTTATTTTTGTATCAACAGTAGTGGGATTTTTAAGTAATGGGAATGCTATATTACCTCAACGCGTCAATTAAATTTTAATCGGATAGATTATAATTAGTTTTGAAAATATCAATGATTGCTTACATTTTTTAGTTTTATGTGATTAACAGTATGTTAGGAAATCGAAGAAACTTACATCTCGAAACATCAAAAAGTTCTCTTTTATCAGCCGAAAGGTAATTGTGGGATTGTTTTCTTTGTACACAGAAGCTGAACTTGCTGTAAAAAGCAAATCAAAATTATTTATAAAGCAAATAAAGTGTTTATACATTTTAAAATGGTTCATAAATGACGAATATTGTTATTAGGAATGAAACTATAGGCTAAGCAGGAAACATTAAAAATCTACGGTAAAAACAATGGTAATTTTAATACATATTTACTTCTGTAGATAAGAAAGTTTTAACAATAAACATTTTAGTTTGGAAAATGTAAGTGAAAGTTAATTACAACGGTGAACCAAACAAATTTTTACGACAGATTGGGTTTGAGTGCAAAAAATGCCACGAATTATAGTTTAGTGTTGTCGATACTGAATGATGGCTTTAGAGAGAAGAAACTAGTTCACCTATTTATAGATTAAATATATATTTTCTAACATATTGTTGTGTTACTTTTGTTTATAACAATATTTACGTAACGCCAATTTAAAGAAAATAATCTGGTATGTACAGACGAGAAATTCATAATCGTTTATTGGTATTATAGATTTGTGATATTAACCATAACATAATGTGCCACATTGTAGTTTTTAAACGAACAGCATGCAAAAAGCTGATTTTTAGTAACACAATTGTTTAGTAAAACTTTTTAGTTTATGATTTACTAAAAAAAATGCTGTTCACTAACTTATCGATACAATTTGAATCTGATAAAAGTTCATATGTAGTTTAGCAAAGCATAATGAGCAATGTTTTACAAATTAGTGCAGATGTCATAGAAGTAGTGGCTTAGATTAGATGAAGAAGGTAATGTCGATGAAAGTAACGATAACTAAATGCTCCTTGTCTTATTTTTATAAATACGTAATGTTTTCAATATGTATGCAAAAGAAGTATACGAGTATCACTACAACACAGTTATATGATAAGTATTGGTTTGTATAAAATATACGTTATTTATGTAATAAACTAAAATCTGTTTATAAGTATTTTTATATAACATACAAACATCACAACTTTGATATTAGGAATGCTCCGCAAAAGCAAGTGAAAATCATCGATAAAAACCAATTGACAATTTGTGTGCTCATAAAATAGTCAGATGATGTAGACCATAATTATTGTTAAGGATTTTATTTATCAGCTTCGTTTAGCAACTTGGTAACTCCAAAGTATATCATTTTGTTTTCATTTTAGTGATCAGGTTACTTAACCTACAATTATTGGAAATGTTTAATTATAATAATGCACAGGTGAATTTTTTAATTTATTTTTTATTTAAAAACGTTAACTAATACCTGACTAATACAATATACGTAACCTCATAAAAATCTTAATTCGCTTCTACGATTTTATTGGTTAAAAAAAAGTCGAGCGTTAATAGAAATTCGTTGATCTCATTGATTTAAAAGTAGTGCGGTAATAGGGGCTATTACCGCACTACTTTTGATACATTATTATACGTTAATATAAGTATTAACGAACTATCGACGGAAATAGTATATTGTAAAACAAGTGTTACAATGACGATGATTGTAACGCGAGTTAAGCAATGCACGAGCGTTACAAAAAGGAATTGTAACACGAGTTTTTCATACTATTTTCTCTATTTCGCTTTGATTTATATTTATTTCTGATAGAAATTATAACATATGTATAGCAGCAATTTTCGATGTATTTTAGTTGGTCACAATTGTCAGCCTCTGCCTACTTTCTAAATTCAAATTTGAAAACGCGATTGTTAATTAGATAGTTAGAAATATATAAAAAACTGTTTATTTTTAATATAAAAGTCTACATATTTAAATTTTATCAGTTTGTCTATCCTTTTGTTCCCAAGAATGTGCTCTGTCCAGGATTTTGTTGAACTTTTCTGCACTCCTTCTGAGTTACGTGAAAATGCCAATAACGCCATTCAGGAATTATTACCCACAAAAATCTAAAGCTAAATATGAAAAAGAGTATCAAAAGTTTTGTACCTGGTGTGATGACAATAATGTGAACGATCTGACTGAAAACATTGTATTAGTTTATTTTGAAGTAATGAGTAGAACAAAAAAGTAATCTACAATGTGGTCAAGTTATTTCATGCTCCGAACATGCCTCTCGATTTAAAAAAATATTGACATTTCGCAGTATTTAAAAGTAACCGCCTATTTGAAAAGGCAGTCAGAAAATTATCAGCCAAAAAAATCAAGTATTTTACAGTCCGAGTACAACATTAAGTTTATTAGTGATGCTAACGATTACATTTTTTTGGCAATGAAAGTAATATCTTGATTTACACTTTTAAGACACTATATTCAATTAGTTTATTTCAGGTTATATTAATTATAGGGTATTGTGGAGCCTGTAGACGAGATGAGTTGACTCATATGAAGTTAAATAATATTAAGTTGAAATCTGTTAGAATAGAAGTAACTGTTTTCGCAACCAAAAATAACATATCTCGTGTATTCCTCATAACAAAGGTATCTTGGAATGCTCTCATTAAGAAATACGTTGAAGTGCTGCCACCTCACACTTCACACAATAGATTGTTTTTAACTCATCGTAGAGGTAGATGTACCGTATTTCCAATTGGAATTAATAAAATTGGTTCCTAAAAACATTACTAAATTCTTAAAATTGTCAAATTATGAAACATATACTGGCCACTGCTTCCGCCGCCTGGTATTTCTTGTTTATTAAAGAAATCAATGACATTACAAATAATGTTTCGTGGTTCGAAACGAACAAATTTTCAGGTTCTGCTATCCATTGATTAAAACTGGAATACAAACAGTTACTTTAATTATAACTGGTTCTGTTCTATACATACAATAAATAACTTATTCTGTGTTGTAAATTGAATAGAAATAATTTTAACCTAAAAATACTTGCCAATTGTTATACAAGTAAATTGAAGTAAATTGTCCTAAAACCACAAACAAGACTAAAATTCAAATATAAAAGCAAAACGTAATTGAAAATTCAAAATAACAACGTAAATAAAAACCAAAATTTCGATAAAATTATTAAATAAATGTTTACGTTTTTAAATCTACTTTAATGAACCGCGTTACATGATTGGTCGACAGCCAATACTTACTGACAACCTTACACATTACACACACAAAAATCACTACTTTCGGTTGCACAAAGTTGAACTTTGTGACACTGTTTTTTGAAAAAGTAGTTGCACAAAGTAGCGATTGTATATGCGAAATAGAGAAACTATTTTAATAGATTTAGATAAACAATGGAACGTTTACTACTTTATGATTGCAGTTTAAATCAAATTGCTGCTGTTTTTGACACTATTGAATTATATTTTTGTTTATAAATATGAATTCAATTGATAAACAATTTATTTTAAAAACTAATTTAATAAAATTATTGTTATATTTAACCGCGCTATTGTGTAGTAAAAAGTAATTGTTGTGTTTTGTAATTGCCAACATTGAAAAAATTTAAGATTTTTAGAATTTGATAATTATTGAATATAATTATTTGTCCACATTTAAGCAAATTATGGTGACACAAAAAATTTTAAGTAAGTAAATTATCCGTGATGGTATATGTTTGACAATACATTTATACCAACTGGCGTGGTAGAACAGTTATTATTTCTAAAACAAAAAAACGTATGTGATGGTCTTAAAGATATGTACTGTTGGAAAATTTTAAAAACATTTGCATTTAAAAACTTAAATCATGTACAGGGTGCGTTAAATTTACTATGGAGTTAGAACATAACAGTAGTCTAGCCTTTCTTGATGTACTGTTGATAAAGAAAAATAACGAAAAATTGGGACATTCCGTTTATAGAAAAAAAAATGCGCACTAGTAGATACTTAAATGTCAAATCATCCAGTGCAGAAAAACACTGTTTTACATATAGCTAAAAGAACTATACGTGTGTCAAATAATGAAAATCTACAAAAAGGAAAAGATGTTCCTACAACAAAATGGATATGGGTTCAAAGAGATCCAAAACGCATCCAAAAGTCAAAAAAGACTTATCACCTCCTACTAGCACCGCTTATTTGCCATACTGTATGGGTTTGACAGACAAAATAAGCAGGATGCTAAAGAAACATAATATCAAAACTGTCTTTACGACTAAGGATACCCTGAACACTTGGTTTATACCTGGTAAAGGCAAACAAGGGGCTCTAAAACATGTCGAAGTTTACAAAATTTTTTGTTCCTGTAGATCAAGTTATATAGGACAAACGGGACGCTTTATTGAAGTTAGAGTAAAAGAACATATGGCTGACTGCAAAGACAGCAGAGTTACAAAATCAGCAGTAGCCGAATACGTGTGAAACCAAAGACACACGCTAAACTTTGACCAAACTAAAGTGTTGGCTAGAACTTTTTTCTACTTTTCCAGACTAATCCGCGAAGCTGTGGAAATAGAAAAACATTCATGTAATATAAACCGAGAAGACGGTTTAAGACTACTGTATTACATCCTCTAAGACAAAGATCATTCTTCTTGAAAAGGACAGAAACATTTACTCTGAGTAATAACGAAGTTAGTCAAGCTGTAACGGAAAGATAAGGTCTGTTAATTACGCTAATCGCTAATGATTCAAATTTTGTCACTTACATTTTTTCCTTTAGTGGCATTTACCACTCTGAAGATGCAAGCTGCAATGTCTTTCGAAACGTCAGTTTGTTTGGATTCACAAACGACAATACGGCATAGGCCAAGTTCTACTTCTTGTTTTAGCTCTCAAAGAGACTAGAACCAAGCCTAAAAAGATTGAGTGTTTAACTACGACGCGTTCTAAGCTGAAAGTTACTTATAATCAAAGTTATATCGTCAGTTATTAATTTTAACAATTAATTTGGTCTCATGTCTCCACTTACTTTAGAAATTAATGCAATCTATTGATAATCAGTACACAAAACAAAACAAAAGACTCGAAAAAGATTGGAACTAGATTTTAAAATTTGTGTCAGAAATTATTTTAATTTGAAATGTTTTCTTTCACAATGTATTTATTCAAATTTTTTTAAATGTTTATTAATAATTTTTTTTTGTATGTTTCTAGTATGTCATTTATTGATGTCTTGATTGATAAATAAATCTGGTGGTTATGAACAAAGTGTTATCTGTATTATAATGTTCAAATGAACTAAATGCAAAAATCTAAGTTCTAACGTTACGAACAATCTTTACATAAATCATGACATTTTAAAATTAAAACAGTTACACATATATAAACAATGTTTACTAATATAAAAAATAAAACTTCAAAAATTCAAAATTAATATTAAATATTCAGTTGATAACCAAATACATGCACAACCATTACACTAGAACTTACCAATATATTCATATTGACTCAATAAGAACAAACAAAGGTAAAACGGATATCACTAAAAATGGAGATTTAATTTACAGTAAATTACCAGAAACTATTAAAGAAATTTTAAAAAATACCTAAATTTAAGTTTTAATTAAAAAGTTACATTAAAAAAGTATATTATAGTACCTTAGTTAATTTTGTTTGTATACTTAAAATCATTTCCTCTAGAATAGATTATTTTTAAGTTGTAGGAACTGTGTAACATAAGAGTTACTCTCGCACACAAATTGTATGTTCCTTTTCAATAAATAAAACAATTTAATGATACTAAAACTTATTGTTGATAATTAATTAAATAAATTTAAACATAATGTGCTACGTTTATTACATGACTATTACCATGATTCGGTGAATACTTGCATGCCTATAAATAAAGCTGTAGATGTAAAACTTTAAGATTTACCAATGGAGAAAGTAATAAAGATAAGAGTGGTTTTGGTAAGTCGTTTAATAAAGAGAGTAGTATTTTTGAGACACAAGCAAAAAGGAATTGTACAAGTCGTGTGGCAGTGTAATTATACTTGAAGAATCGTTTTATACAAGATTTATGTTGTTATTTATTATAATGTAATACAAATTGTGTTTGTTATTATTGTTAAATTCTTAAATAAATATGTAATTTTTTTTTAATATAAACTGTTATCATTTATTGATTTTACTTCACTTCTATACACTATTTAATCTGTATTTCAACTACCAATATTTGACAATTTTAGCGTGGGTATACATAAATATTCTCCTTCAATTATCTTGTTTAAAGTAATATTTGTGTTGGTTTTCTGTTGCTAAAGAATCTCTAATTTTAGACATATGTACTTGCAACTGGTGAATAAATTTCTTTGTATGTGAATGTGTTACGTTCAGCAAATCCCCTTACTACAAGTCTAGCTTTGTAACTGCTGTCTTCTTTTTCTATTTTAACGATTTTGTAGAAAAAACCGACTTTGTACTTAATATTTCTTCCTTGATTGGTGCTATCACTTCAGTCTACGTGTCATTTTTCTCAATCGATTCAATTTTTTTCTTTATTGCTTTTAACCAGTATTCTTAATCATGTTTATTTTTTAAATATGTCACATTTTTTGGTACATATTCTGCTTCAGATACTGTATCAAACGCCATATACATCTCGTAGTTGTCATACTTTTCTGGTCTTTTTGTTTCTTTTCTCGCATGATCCATTTTATTAGATTTTCTTTATCCACATTAAACATTTTTAAGTTTTTGCATCAAACTTGTCTCTAACTTGTTTTGGTATATGAACGTATCCCACTGATCCAAATATTGTGATATTTTTAACATTCAGTTTTGTACCGTTCCATAATTTTGCTATTGTTTAGAATATTTTTTTAATATTTAAACCCACTATCATTGTTCTCGCTTTATCAGTTAATCATCTATTAAACATTTAGCTTTACCATTTTGTTTGGGTGTGTACGGAAAAGAATAATCGATATATGTACCATTTTTTACAAAAATTATTTATTTTGTCTCTATTATTGTCGCATCGGAATATAGATATGTTTTAATTAAATTTTAATTTTGTTAACTTTACATATTCTTTAAAGCCATGGTTCACATCATTTTTACCTTTTTATAATATAAAGAAAAATAAAATTTGAATAATCTTCTATAAACGTAACGTAATATTTATCACCATTATAAGATGCAGGTGTTATAGAATCAACTACATCTGTATGTATAATTTCGAGGAATCGCTTAGCTTTCACCTTAGTTCCAAAATGCAACCTTTTCATTTTTTCCATAAATACAGGTGTTACAGAAATCAATTTTACCCAATTTACATTTTTTATGCCTCTTACCATATTCCCTCTTATTAATTTTAAATATGAATTTGAATGACAAATATGACCTAATCTTATATTTACCACATTATTAATTACCTCTTTCTAAATTTAAACATTCGATTTATTATCTACTTTAAATGATAATTTATATAAGTCATTTTTGTAACCTACACGTAATAAATTATTATCATTACACAAACTAATTTGATTATTATCAAAAACCACTTTAACATTTGCAATTGCTAGTTGCTTTAGTGATGGTAGGTTTTTACGCAAATTTAGTACATAAAATACAACTTTTATAATACATTTAAATTCGTTTGAATGTATTAAACAATGTTGCTTGATGCGAAGTAATAACATTCTGTTGAACTTTCATTGTTTATTATTTTGAAATGAATATACACAACGTTTTGATTGCTTTGGTATCTGCAATCGTCATCAGGTGAATACAGTATTCACCTGATGACGATTGCATATTACTTCGCACATTTAAATTCATTTTGCGGTGTTCTACTAATAACTTCAATATTTCTTATACCTATCGCTGCAATATAATTATCAATTTTTGCAACTGCAATTTTAATTGGATTTTTAGCATTATCAAATCTGAGAAATAATTCTTAATTAAATGATTCGTGCAAACGAGATCTATTTAAATTACAAGCAACTTGTCATCGTTTACAATTTTAGATTTATTTACTTCAAATAAAAAGCAGATATCTATTTTCTCTATTTCGACATAAGAATTAGCAATTCTCACACTAAAATCCGTGTAAGAATTAACAAATTCTTATACGAATTTTAGTAATGTTAGTTTTTTCAAAGTTCATATCTGTGCATCCTAAGTTGACGTTACATGAAAAAGAAATCAAAATTATTGTAACTGAACAATTGATATTTAAATGTTGATGCCAAGATAAAATAAAAACGTCTTATCAATTCAAAGTTATTTACTTATAAAAGTATAAAGAGATCATTTCATATGAGATTTTACGTTAACACATAAATTTCAATATGTCAAAGCGTAAGTGCTGCCAATTCAAAAATACAAAAGTTTTCCAATGTTGTTTTAAAATTCAAATTATACAGAAAATATTAAAATTGCATCAAAATAGAGAAGGTAGTATAAAACACACGTCATAGAATACGTTTCAATCACTGCACCGCTTCATAACCCGGTCTCGTGATTGAAGCACGTTCATTCTGTAACTTGTGTGTTAATATACTATTCTCAACTTTTTCATTTTGTTCTATCTTGCTTTTTAACGTAATTTTGCTTTATTTCTTTTAATTTCTTGTATAAACCATTTCTCTACTCGACTTACCCTTGCAACCATATCTTCTATGCTTCTGTCTCGGCAATTATTACGTTGCCCCTGGTTAACATTGTATCTTCCTTTTAAATGTTATACCTCACAATGATTCACAATTTTACAACGTCTTTTATAATTACCTCTTTTTCCACAAGAATAACAACTACCAATTTGGATACTTGAAAATGCTGCAGAATGGGCTTCTTTGTGTGTTTTGTTTTGTATTTTTCGTTTTTTAAACACAGCTCTTAACTTAGTCTTTGCAACTAAACTTAAATATCCAGCTGGTACATTTTCCAATATAGCGACGATTGTTTCAAAAAATTGAGGGATTGCTACTAACAACGTACAAACAATATTGTAGCGAATTTATTTATTAAAAACTAATTTATTTAAACGACAAAAAAAATATATACACGTTTAAACTAACCAAACTAATTAAATTTAAATATCTAAGGATAAAAACTTACAGTAATTTATATAAAACAATAATATGCTATCACTTACGCGAAGATAAGATAAAGCCACTAACTTGTTTGTTTACACTATAAGTCACGTTCACTCGATTTGGTGTACACTGTTATTTATTTAAAACTTCGCACGTGCTAATCACTTATTTATCTTCACTTGAATAAACTTCTTAACACTGCTGTATTCGCGTTACGGCAATAACTGACCTACGATTTCTCTCTTCGGTATTTATACACATCTGCAAATCCTTCTCGAGTGTTCCCTATCTTTTGGTATATCTTCTAGAAGATGGATAACATTTTCCAGAAGGCTCTTGAATTTGCAGATAACTTCTCGAACGTTTCAATATGTTCTTCTTTAAACTCAACTCCTGTATTTCCTGGTTGTCTTACTGTTTTATCGAAACCAGATAAGAATTCTTTTAAATCATCACTTTCTTTCAACTTTGATCCCATTAATTTTTTCTTAATATTAATTTCCCCGCCACACCTTTTTTTTATATCGGGTCTCTACACGTTTCCATATGCTAAATGCAGTATTATGTCTTCAAGTTATGTCAATTTGTACATCATATAACACTGCATTATTATTGATTTACATAAATTATCTTTTTGCTTTGCCTTGTTACATTTGCACTGGCTTTTGTTATCCGACTCTTTAAATTATCGCGCAATACACTTAACAACTTCTATTTCATCTAATAACGCATTAATTCTAAATTTCCACGTGCGAAAATTATTAGCATTTAACAGGTCAATATTAAAACGAATTTTGTCATTCCTATCGCCATTTTCTTTTCGGAACCCTGTGTTTCCATAAAATTTTCAATTATTCCCACAAAGTATTACTGGACTTATAACATTATATTATTTATTGATTTCACCTCTTTTTTATACACTCTTTAATCTGTATTTCAACCAATAAAAACTACCAATATTATACTAGATTATACTTTTATTATTTTTTATAACCAACCCACATTCTTATCTTACATTTATCTTACTTAAAAATTAATACTGTTGCCAAACTTAATCTTTTGATTACAGTTTTAGCGCAAACTAAAACAAATATTTTATAAAATAAATAATGGAATTTTCTTTCTGACATTGCAAGAGTCCTTCATTTTTTGTAATAGTATAAAGTAATAACATGCAAGTGATAATAAGAATTTTATGTCGGCTTGGTTTAAGAACTTTGTAACCAATTTGTGTAACTTTGTTGTTTTAGTAATTGGGCCATTATTATAAAAAGTATATTTCAAATATTCAATTATAGGTAATAAGGCTCAGGTGAATTTTTTAATTTACTTTAATACGTTTTTATACATACGATTGAACTTAATTTAATTAAACCAGAAATTATATTTCAATAACCAGTTTAAATGCTTAACCAAATTTTATTATCAATAAATAGTTTAAAAGATCTACTCGTATCTTTTGATAGACCACTTCATTTAATTAATGAATATGGTAAAATAAAACATGTTATAAAACGTTTGACTTTCTTAACTTCTTTCGTTATTTTTAATAATAGCTAATTTTATAGTTGATAATTTTATATTAATTAACAGATACAAATACAAAAATGTTTTACTTTTACGTTTGTCTAACTAAAAAACAATTTGTAAAAGTATACTTCAACAAATACTTAAAAAAATTACCTAATGTTTGATCTTATAGGTCACTTCTATACCTTTGTTCATTTTGTCTTCAAACGTTTTTGGCAACAGATTATTGATTTAACGCCAACTGATTGCATAATAACTTTATGCTGTGTCTTAGAATAAGAGAAAGCAATAAATTGGTTGTTTCTAAAATACTCATCGTTTTTTACTCAAAAATGAACAAAAGCTTACAGTAATCAGAAATAATTTCTTAAAACATATTTTAATTTGGTTGTAGAAAAACTTGAAGAAAGGGCAATAGATTTACGTACCATTCAGTATATAGCAATATTTATACATAACAAGTTTTAAAAATTTGGAACCTATTTAAAACTGCAGTCATCTAATGTAAACCGTAATACAGAGCATAATGTAGAATAGGCACAAAATGAAAACATGGTTTCCACTTCTTAACTATTAGGGTAGAAATAGTGTTATAAATTAAGTTTTTAAATTGAATATATTTACTGTACTTTAAGTTACAATAATTGCACATTATGTTTCCGTCATACGAAGCAATAAATATTTATTTTTTCAGTATACTCGCTAAATATTAAATAAAATTATTTGTGAACGAGGCGATAACCGTAAACATAGATCCGTTTTCACAGTGAATTTTGTTAGTAATAACAAGTTTAGACAAAGTTAATTAAGTGTATAGCAATAAAGGCGTAGAAAGCAAAATTCGACAAAAAATCATATCTAAGAGTACAGAAACAAAAAAGTCACATAATAAAAGTAACTAATAAATTATAATTTTGATATTTGTAGGTATCTTATGTTGAAGTCAAACTACAGCAATAACGGACGAATAAATATTCCTAGTGTAAACAAATTGTAGGTAAATAACTTGTATAACTTTGATGTATATGAGAATCTGCTTAGGAAGGGTCAACCCGGGTATTAATTTCATATTCATAAGTATGAGCAAACATAACGTTAACGACGACTCAAAAACAAAAAACAACAGAAAAAACAAGCAGCAGCTTAACAAATATTAAAAAAGAGTAAAAAACTTATATCACCGCTAAATATAAAAATAGAAAAAATGGAATTAAAAAACGATAAGAGATGTAATAAAGGAGACAAGAAAAATAAGTCAAATGAATAATTAAAGATTTGAAAAACGTAAAAAAACATCTACAAACAAGAATAAACAAATTAGAAGGCAAATTATATATCGTTAAAGAAAAGAAAAATAACATAATAAAAATTGTAAATTTAAAGAGCGGCCTACTAAAAGAAGACATACGTAATTTTTTAAAAAACCAATTAAGAGTCAAAAAACCAATAATGGCAGCTGAATTCGTTACGTGATAAGAAAACGTTAGCAATGCAAGAAAAAACAAATAAAAAGCTACAAGAATATATATTAAAGATGACTCAACAAAAAAAGAAATAAATATATATTAACAAAAAAAACAAAAGAAAAGAAAAGAAGTGAAAAAAGGTAACATGAAACTTTTTACAAACATTGAGTGCTGAAATTGAAATAAACACACAGAAAAATTAGTTAAATACATAGAAGATCCTAATTTAATTATTGAAAAAACTAACCGTCATTCAACCATGACAAAATAAAGAATGAAAATAGCATTAAGACTTAAAAAAACTCTTAGACAACAAGTCAAAAACAATAAAAATTCAAACATGGAATGCACGAAAGAAAAGTAGCAGAAAAGAAAAGTGATTGAAAGGGATGAAACAGCCATTTAGACATACTTGGCATAATCGTAACAAAAAAAAATCAGAAGACTTAAATAAATATTGGATAAGTTGATCTGGATTAGAAATGGAGAAACATGCAAGAGCAGGAGTAAGTTGCATAATAAAAAAACACATTAAAAAAAGTAACTGAAAAAATGGATATAGAATTAGATACAGAAAAACAACAATAATTATAACATGCTCTAAACGAAAACGCTAATGTTATTAAAAAAAAAATTGTACAAAATTTTGCAAACTAAAATAAAACTAAAAAAAGACAAAGTAATTTTAATGAAAGATCTAAATGATATGATAAGAGACAATAACAGTAAACTTGAGAAATATATTGGTAAAGAAAGAAAGTAAATTGACTAAGAAAGGCAATGGTAACAGATAGAATTATGCATAACAAACCACTTAGTCATAACAAACACTTGTTTTGCACATAGACATATAAATTTACAGGAGAGCAGCCAAAAAAAAGGAAAAATTTATTATTAATTAATAAGCAAGTAAATATGGAACAAAGTCCAAGATATCAAAGTAAAGAGAATACTCAAAATAGAAAACGACTATTGTTTGCTATAAATGGAAGTAACAAAGTAACAACAAATAAAAAGCAGCAAAGGATTTAATGTAGCTCAACCAGACAAAACATCACATTATTACAAAACACATTATGCACCGATAAAAACCTATAAGTTACAAAACACAGATGCAGCAGCTAAATACAAAAAAATTATTACTGATGCTTTAAAAAAAATATGCTTAAAAAAAGAGACGGTAGATGAAATATGGCAAAAGGTTAAAACACTTATAATAGAATAAGCTAAGCAAGCATGCAAAATTAATAAAACAAACAAATAAAACACTATAGTGAGTAGATGCAATAAAATCTTAAATAATAAAAAAAATTAAAAACAGTATTTCACATAAAATAGAACATAAATACAACAGCTACAAAAAACAACGGGCAAAAGTTAAGATAATGAACATACTAAAAACCAGACAAAACAAAAGTCGTAGCAAAAGTGGGGTGCAAAATTAGAGAAAAACAGCAAATAAACTAGAAATTGTTTTATAAAACATTAAAAAGTAAAAAATATAAAATGGTGAAATGTTAAAAAACTGCTAATGGAGCGATAAAAAACACTATTAAGCGGACAAACAAAAAAAAAGATGTTATGCAAAGCACAAAAAAAGAAAACCAAGATAGGGAAAATTGCAAAACCACAGAAAAATGCTAAATAAAATTATAAAGAAAATAAAAAATGGCAAATCTCTAGGTCATGACAAAATTTCAGGAAAAATAATTACAAAATGGGGAAGAAAAAACTTAACTGTTATTAAATATTTTTATCAAATATGGAATCAACAAAAATAGTCAATGCATTTTTTAACTAAGAAAGGAGTTAATACAAAATTAGTGACAGTAATTAATAATTAACCAAAAAATACGTTGTAGTAATAACTTTGCACCAAAAGAATTTAGTGTACAAAATGGATTGAGCTAAAGTGGAGTTAAGAACTTTTTATTTAATATATGTATAAATGAAATTATAAATAAATTCTACAAGAAAATGAGAAAATTACACTTACAAAACTCTACAACCGATATAGGTGTCCAAGATAGGAATGCACAGCATGGTAATCTTGTAAATGATAAAAGATACAGAGTGACTTAAACTAGAAAAAAGTTTTCATTTAAAGTAAGTCTATATCCTGTCGCAAAAACTTATTTTTTAACGTTTTTAAAATTCTCTAAAAAATTTTATTTTTTGAATTTATGATTTCTTTAATTTTTCATATTTGTTTTACAATAATTTGTCACTTTTTAAAGAAATAAAGCAAAATAATTTTAATATTTTCTTACTTTTTAATCTAGTCAAAAAAATTTTAAGATTGTTTAAATAGGTTATCATTATTTTCTAGACACAAGTATAATCTTCTTACAGTAGAATTTCAAACGTGGTCTAACATTTCGGATGCTGCTGCTATAACTAGTAACTTGTTTGTTTATAAAATGAACTTGTGTATAAACTAAAAAACTCAAAATCAAATAAATAAACAAAAAATGACAAACAAATAGTGTACAAACAATGATACAATAAATTACAAACAACAAACACCTACACATACAAACATCAATCAAAATATAAAAATTAAATTTTGGTAGATACTGTTTAAGTTATTAGTACTAGTATTAAAATTGACATTATTTTTATGCTTAGCAATGAAGATCATTTTAGCTATTAACCGTTTCTTACAGGACTGTTCCACATCTAAGATTGTAAGGTTCAAAAAATCAAAATTGTGGTCAGTATTAATGTGATTTGTGATGTACAGCTACACCTAAATCAAGTTTTCTGTCTTTAGAGTCGTATAGGTGGTTTTAGAAGATTTATTGTTTTTTTTTTGTCTGTCCTATGTACCATTTGTTGCAATCGTTACAATCATTTTGTATACGACAATGTGTACATCTAGAATATACGTTTTATCTTCTATTGTTGTATACGGCATGTTGTATGTGGATCAGCTAAATTATTAAATTCTATTAAGTTAAGTGTCGAAAAAGTTGAGTTAAGTACGCTTACATGTGCACTACTATATAATTTTCTTGCTACTGCAAATTTTCAATCCTATGTAGAAGTTGATGAAGATATGAAAGGCGTTCCAAAAATAACAAGAAAACGTGCTAATAGAACATCAGAAACTGCAAGAAAAATTTGTGATCTTTTTAAGAATTTTTTTAATTTTCCTCAAGGAAGTGTACAAGCAAAAAATAATGTTAATGCGTGCATAGTTATTTTTATTTAACTCTACATTAATTATGATTAAGTAGTTTTTTAATGACATCAAATAAGATTTTTATAAATGTTCCTTCACTTTCTAGTCGAATTTTATTATTTATTAATCTATCTGATCTATTGACTATAAAATTAGTTAAAGCTTCGTTGTCAATCTTTATTTTTTTAGGTTGTTTATCTTTTTGTTTAATAGTATTAGAAATTGCGGCTAAAGCATCTGATACCTTTTTAAATAAATCAGTTTGAGATGGTTTCAAGGGTTTAAAGGTGTTTTTAGTTTCTGCTGAAGCATGTTGCCTTGCGTGTTTATTTTTATACAACGAAAATTTTACAGCATACAGACAAGAGTACTGCTGGTACTGCTCAATTAATATCTCCTTTTGTTCTCGTGACCAAAACATAATAAACCTAGCAAAATATTTTTTAAAACAAAAAAAAATTTAAGTTACGATTGCGCTTCAGCTGAGCGGCAACGGCTGATACGAGCTGTGCGTAGTCGCCTGTTGCGCATTTTTAGTACGAAATTTAGTAATTTGTAAAAATATTTTTCAAATATTTTAGGCATACAAAATTTTTAAAATTTGATACTCAATACGTACATAATTTACTTAGTAATTTCTTTGTTACAAATTTTGTACAAAATTTAGCATCGTGTCACACAGCCTTTAGATAATAGTTTTGGTTAAAACACAATTTTTTTAAACACTTTGAAACAAATGAATGCATTTATTTTATTAAAGGTCTACCTGTAATTTATTTTAATTAAAATACTCTATAATATTAAATTAAAATCGTTTTAAAATACGCACGGTACAAATTTTTGTACACCTAAATTCATTAATCATGCGTGTTTACTCTAACAGAAATGCCGATCTAAATTATAAAGTCGCTGAAAATTAATTACCAACAAATACAAGCTACGAATAATGCTAAAATGTTTTTATGAATAACTTTGCGTATACATACATACACAATAACTGCACAGTGTTTACGCGTTATACGATTTATTTATTTTTGGTAATTAATGTTTATTTAGTATTTGTTTCCGTGTTTACTTTTTAATTTCTAAATTTTTTTAAAAACGTTTTTTTGCGTTTTAATTGTCTTATTTTAAATAAAATCATCGGAAATAAAATACTAAAACTAAATCTACTGTAGAATGTTATACGCATCTATTTTCTTTTGATTAGATAACATTTATAAATTACGAGCCAATTTATATATTTTAGAATTAAAAAGTTTTGCGTTTCATATTTGAATATTCTTAAATGGTTTGTAAAACAGCTTATTGTATTGCGATTTTGGGACAACAGCTATTAAAGTTATAAATTGCATAATTTTACATTTTGAGTGTGAGCATAAACAAAGTCAACACTATACAAGATATATCTGATTAACAGGTTTTTATTTTAGCAAGCCAAATTAGAGCATAAATACAAGAAAAAATATCGAAATTAGAGTTTCATTAAAACATTAAAAAATTTTTTTTTTAACAAAATAAATCATAAATTACGGACCTGTTCAATTAATTAAGTCTCTTAAGATTGTTGAGACCACGAATATAAATAAACTGTTCTAGGAAATGATATAATTTTCTCTAATACTTGAATTAAATCAAGTTGCTATTCTGCACATTCTTTTCAGGTATACTATATGTAAAAGATAACGTATTCACAGAAGTTTAAATTTAAGTTGTATTACGTAATTAAATTAATAAAAAACTGCAAAAAAAGTAAATATGCAAAACAAATATTTCTGTAATTTTTTATTACTAAGCGGTTCAGTTAAACTATTTCTTAAAATATCTTCACAAACATTAACAGAAAAGCGCTACTAAAAGTTATTTTGTTAAATTTCATGAATGAAATGCTTTTTATTTGTATTTAATGGTTTTTTCTTGTATAATAAATTGCATAAATGTTAAGCATATTAAGCTCATTTATTATTTTTACATTTATACCACTGATAAGTATTGATAAATTTTAAATATAACAAACCATTAAAGTTTATAGGAAAAAGTAGGTAAATAAATTTAACTGCTTTACTTTGTTTTTATAACCTGATTTCATTATCGGTTTTTGAAGAAATACTGATATAGTTGAACAGTAAAATAGTGCACTACGCATTGGGTCGGCTTGCAATTTAACGCAATCAGAAACACTTTAGACTCTACATGTTTATCTTATCACAATATAAAACTGCATAGTTTCTATTTGTTAAGCTAATTAGGTTTTCCTGATGGATTTCTATATACATATATAAAAAAATGCTATTACTTCTATTTACTTGTTGTTTACAAAAGTGAAAAGTTTATTACAACCAAGTTGAAGCAATGTCTAAAGAGTTTTCATCCAAACAAAACTTCGAAGAGGTGTCATTGTTTTCTGAATTAGACAATGACGTTTCAGTACAAAAAAGATAATATCTACGAAATCTCTTCAGACGCAGATGATTCTTCTGAAAGTGAACGTGAATTTGTAAATCGTGCTAATATTGTTAACGCAGCAACAAAATTAAAAGAAGACGCATTAATTTCAAAACACAAATTAATTGTTTGGAGAGGTACACCTCCAAAAAGAAATAAACGATTTGCAAGTAAAAATATAATCAAGCTGACTCTAGGACCTACTTGATACGCAGTGAGAAGAATTGAATCAATAAAACTATGTTGGGAAACATTATTTCCAAGTGATAAGGAGGGTATTGTACTCAATATGACCAACCTAGAAGGAAAAAGAATTGATGGAGAAGAATGGATTCATTTGACTTACAACCATATATTGTTGTGCTACTGCTTGCTGGTGTGTAAAAATCGAATGGAAAAGCCACTGCAAGTTTCTGGGATGAAAAAACCAGACGTCCAATATTTAGAACTACAATGTCGCTGAAAAAGTATTACACTATTTCAAGAGTTTTGCGGTTTGATGATAAATCTATTAGAGCAGAAAGACGAACAACTGATAAATTAGCGGCGGTACGAGAATTATGGAACATGCGAGTAGCAAAATGATTCAGCCCTGACCAGAACGTGAACGTAGATAAGCAATTAGTGGGATTTCAAGGACGCTGTCTTTTCAAACAGTATATGCCTAGTAAACCCTCGAAATATGGTATCACATTTTGGGTAGCTTGTGACAGCAATACTAGTTATGTTTGGAACATGCAAGTGTACACGGGTAAATTAGAAAGTAAGAAAACCCGAAAAAAATGAAGAAACCAGGGTGGTGATAAACTTGACGTATGGGTTGCGAGGGTATAACAGAATTTGTGACATTTTTTTTACCTCGCACGAATTGGGGCAACGTTTTCTTCGTACTCTTAGGAAGAATAAACCTGAAATTAACCTATAATTGTAACACATTGTATCGTATTTTTCAAAGAAAAATAGAATTGTGTTTTTCAGAAGCACAATACATATAACATAAACAAAGATTATTTCTAGAGGAAGTGGGTTTTTAACTGGTAACACCTTTTATCGAAGCGCGAAAACAAGTTCCTAGAGCAGCTTATAGTGCAGTTATTGTATAAAAATCAAATCAAAGGAATCTTCTACAGTTAAACAAGTCAATAATACAGACAAAACTAATTAAAACAAAAAAAAGTTGATGTACGCTTGTGGTAACGCAAAAGACAAGACAGAAAAGCGACAAAAAAGTGCCATAAATGTAAATGTTACATAAATGCAAAGATCATACAGTCAGTTTATGTAATAATTGTAAGTAAATATTTAAGTGTTAAATTTTAAGCATATTTTGTAACACTTATATCAATATTTGTAAATTCACTTTAATAAAGTTATAAATATGCGTGGAAAATGCTTTTCAGTTCTAAAGGGTCGATTCGACCCAAAGACAAGGCTAATATGAAGGTTAAAGTTATAGTTTTGTCGCGTGTACAGATTCTAGAATTTATGTTGTAGTTTAGCTTTATCGTTAGCTTATGTCAATTTATGTTTATCTACTGCTTTCATTAGAATCTTAAAATCTACTTGGCGGAGTACACTGTGTTCGTTGACCTTTAGATCGTTAATAATTTTTTAAGGTTATGTATTTGTCAATATTAACGATCTAAACCAAAACCGAAAGAGTAAGAAAAAACTGAAGAAGAAAAAATTTATAAGAAAATGTGTCAATTCTGTTCTTTATGTAAAGTGAATAAAAACATTTAACAAAGGAATTTTAGTACGGCAGGTAACAATAACAATTTTACCAATTACATTTTTGTCTACGCTATGCTTTACGAAAATGGAATTTGAACGCTGTTAAATATGTCAAAGCTAATTGCATATTTAACATTTTGAAACAATAATGTTTATATAATATAAATTTGTTTAGCTAGAAATTGAAACTATTTTTGATTAACATTAAAAATCATAAATACTAGCTTATAGTTTGATTATAGTGGCAATGTAATAGACCTTGAAGCCAATTCAGAAATAGAAAAATTTGTTTTTAGTTTGAGATTTACGTTTATTTATTTTATTTGTGTATATGCTTGTTAATTTTATTTCTCTTTTTATTTGTTATACCTTTATGGTTTTGTGAATTTTTCTTTTTAATAAGTTTACTGGCGCCCTTTTATATTTTATTTGACTTTGTTAGTATTTTTTGCAGGCAAGCTACAAATAAATCACACCCGAAAAGCTTTCCACCTCCTTTTAGAAATCTCGACACCGATCTAAATCTAGCCTGGTTATTATTTTACTACGTCACACTCTTTTTTATCAAACAAAAAAAGCATATTATTGGTAACAACTAACATATTTAAGCTAAAAAACTAAATATTTAAAAATAAGGTAAGAATTTATTATACTATACAACTAATTTTGAGCATTTACTACGTACAACAAAAATAAATTAAAATTAAAATGGATGTTTTAACAATTTGATTTGCTAATCGTACTAATTAAATTAAACTGTTTTTATAAATGTTTAATTAAATTACAGCTTCAGTTTTTACGCCCACGTACTATAAATACGATCAAAGAGTAACTGCCGTAAAAAGAATCATTAAATTTATTATGTAATCTATTGTAAAAATTTACATTTTTATTATATACCTAACTTTTTTGCAATTAATTTTTAAACCTTTACAATAAATCAGTTTGTCAAACAAAATATTTAAGTTTTTTTTGTAATTATAATATATGTATATACTGTATTAAAATAATAGATGCATATTTTTTATTTTTAACTGATTTACATTATATTAACTGCAAATTAACATTATCAATATATTTTAAAATACTGTATTTTTACAAATCTGTATTTTACATTAAAAAAATTAAAAATGTTAATGTAATAGATTTACTAGGTTTTTTAAATAATAATACGTTTAATGCTAAAGAAACAATGATTAACAATCCATAAACCATAAATAAAGCAAAGAATACGATACAGTCAATATTTTTAAAATTATTTAAAAAATTTGTTAATAAAAATGATTATTAATTGACATGTTTAATTGTTGCAAGCATCGCCAAGTGAGCAAGCACGTTAATGCTGTTTTTTGTTGATTGTATATTATTAAATTTAGTAAAAAAAAAACAAATATACAAACTAACCGATTATTATATCTAGTAGTTGCGCAAGATTATCAAATTAATAGTTTTGGTTACTGTAGAGAATAATTTATTATTATAATTAGTTAATACACAATTCGTCATTAACGGAGGTTATTAACGAAGCTAGGTTCAAAGATTTCTAAAAATAATTTGCATTAATATTTCTCTAATTCATTTACAAAAGTAAAATTTTAATTATGTAAGCAAGTAAGAAAAAAAAACGATTAATTGTATAATAATATAAAAAAGTGTAGAAGCAATTTTATAATTTTCTTGTTTTTGTTACCTACATTTAGAAATTATGGATTATTTTATCATTCACACGATGTCTAACATTGACATTGCAACGAAAAAAAAACTTGTAAATAACATTCTATTTCACCTCGTTTTCATATTTCTGGAAACAATTCTGATTCTTTTTTTTATTTATTGTACTTGATTTAACTTTTGAATTTCTTAGACTATAGAAAAAATTTACTTCAATAATTGTTTCATCGTCAATAATTCCGTCTGGCCTAGCACCTAAAAACAGATAATCACTGTGTACAAATAAACCAACACTTTATACCTTGGTGTTAGTTGGTTCAGAAAATTTTTTGAAAGCCCTTGGTTATTGTCAATTCTATATAAAATTGCGTTAGTTTTTAAAAATTGTTTCTATAAAAAATCTCTTTTAGTATTTTCGTCGCTAATAGATTCTACCGAAGTTGGATGCCGTTAATCTGCTTCTCTTCGACCAATTATGTTGATATGTATTCTTTGAAATTTTGTTTTTTTCCGATTTTTTAGATTTAGATTTTTCCAATTTAGTTATACCTAGATTAAGTTGAGCAGCTGTATCTCCTTATGTATTGATTTGGTTTCAGAGTTTTTTTTTTGTTTTTTAAGCGTTTACACAAACATTTTGCTTCATTTCGTTTCCTTACATAATATTTGTTTAAATATTTATTATTAGTATTTGATTTTAATAAAAAATTACAAAAATTTCTACTCGAATTATATTTTAATGAAACTTGCAATATTATTAATTGATTATATTCAGGCGTCTTTTGGACTTCAAGTTTAACATATTCTAGTGATCCGTCAAATCAGGTTCAATATGGATAGAACAAATATGGACAAACAGACCCTTTATTATCATAAGTTTATTGTTGCACATGTTCATCTGTTCAGTTATCAATTGAAACAGATTTGTTTATGTAAACTGAAAAAAATGTATACTTTTTCTTCAGTTTGTTATCGCTAAAGGTAGTTACTTATTCTGCTTTATCCATAATCGGGATATAGATTTAAATTTGAGTAAGTTTTAGAATATTTTGTGCACAACATACAGTACAAACACAGTCTTTTTCATAATAAAAATTACTCACTTTTCAAAATATATTATGTGTTCGTTTTCTGGTGCATAGTCGCTGCTGTTCTCAATGGTCTGTAATATCTTTTTTTTTTACCATCGTCGACGTTGGGCTTTAAAAACTTTATACATTTTTTTCCTCAAAACGCAACGAGTCTTGATGAATATATTTGTAATCTAAAACTCAAACCAATACAAAACGTCAGGTCATAAAACAGAATAAAAGTATGCGAGCAGTGTGTACCGAAAATCTAAATCAAAGTCTAAATCAAAACCAATAGTCAGAATAGGTTTGTTGAAGCGATTGTAAGACGGCCATTAGGACAGATTATTTTATCAATTGGCGGATGATTCATATTGAACCATCTGCTGTACATAATTCTTGTAAACTTATATTAGTAATAGTTTGTTCTGTATAACTGGTTTTACTGTGTATTTATTTTGGAAACCTTTTTCAAAAACCATCTATTATACATAATTCTTGTAAACGTTAGTAATATTTTGATTTGTGTAACACTTTTTGGTTTGTAGTTAGATATTTTTTAGTCAGTATGAATTTGGAACTCGTATAGTAGACTTGTAAATTGCATAATAACGAATTTAATATACTCAAATTTAATTTCAATACATTCTTTTATTTAACAAGTTGCAGTACGCAACAAGGTTTACAAAATAATGACCAGAAATAACGCGCAACCGATGAAAGTAGAAAAACGACTAAAAGTACAAATAGAGTTTTAGAATAGCGTAAGAGTTTTCGTTTTTATTCATTTTAAAATTATTAACTAAAACATGTTTTGGTGTAGGACATACTACCATTATAATTATTTATTCTAAAACACATATTTTACACAATTTTGTTGTTGTATACCATTGCACTGGTAGTATGTTGGGTTACTTTCAATACAGATATATTAATTTTATAATTAAAACATTTTAATTTCCTGATAGGTTTCAGTGAATTTAAACAACACATGTAACGTTTACTAAAAGACTACTTGCAAATAGAAAGAAAAGATTTGTACCTACGTCTACGATTTTTGGACGGTTATTGTTTTATGGCTTTCTGGTTATATACGTTAACACAAAGTTTTATTGTATATGATTATGATAGCAGACACTATCACCAGCAAATAGCTTCGATAGCAGACACTATTACCATCGAATAATACTCGAATCACTGGAAATGATGAAAAATCCTAACAACATCAACCGTGAGGATGAATACAGATTAAGCAACACATGAAGATCTACGCTGCGTGAAAAACATGCAAAAAGTCACCAGACGTCTATGAACGCAAATCAACAGACCAGAATGAACACGGATCAGCAAAGCGGAATCGTAAGACGGTATATAACGAGTAACGCAAGACGATAACATCAGTTGTAATAAAAATATAGAAACGTATAATAAAAAATATCAAAATACATTTATTGAAAGCAAAAATAGTTACTAAATTTAAATAATTAGAATGGTTTTTAACCGACATAAAGTACTTACGCTGCTTAGATGCAACGGCCTTGAAATTAATTCCTTTGTCTAATTATATTGCGTAACATTGTGAAATCACTAAAAATGTTGAATTCAATAGAAACATTTTATCAAAATAAAGGTAAACTCACCAGCAATTAGTTGGAATCAATAAAAATTAATTTGTATGCGTTTTTACGCCATAATTAGGAAAATTTGTCCTTCTTGCACCACTCACGTGAAAGACCAAAGATGGCTCAAACGGAAGTGCGAACTTTGAGTCGGTTACTCAGTCGTTCCGAAATACGACGCAACTGAATAAATATACGTGCAATATTAGTTGCAAAAAATAAACGAATGCAAAATTGAATTTTAATTGTAATGAACTCTATTGAGACGTTACACAGTCTTTAGAAATCTTCGTTAAGGGAAAGTTTTGTGACGCGGCAACACCCGAAAAACAGTGCTACATTAAACAACGGCTGTGAAAGTTTCCATTCTACTATTAACATTTTTTACTCACTCACTCAGAATGTAACATAATAATACTGTGTTTAAGGTTTTTGCGGCCATGATGTTCTAACATAGAAAGATTTTTAGTTTTTAAACCAAATAATTTGCAAAAAATACAAAAGTTTAAAAGTTACAAGAATTACGAAGATTACGAAAATTGCGAAAATTACAAAAATTACAAAGTTGACAAAATTTACAAACGTTGAGAAACGACTTAAATTTAACGTTTTTATAGATAGTTTCTGTTTTCTTTAGTAAACTGAAACTAAAT
Organism: Aquatica leii; assembly: GCA_035610365.1. Lineage (NCBI taxonomy): Eukaryota > Metazoa > Arthropoda > Insecta > Coleoptera > Lampyridae > Aquatica > Aquatica leii. The sequence goes on from CM069432.1 coordinate 59,383,261, forward strand.
TCAACGGATTTTGAAAATATTTTATAAGTATATATAAAGTATAAGAAAACACCAAGACATATCTCAACGCTAAGCTGCATCGTCACCAGGCTCAGAAGTTGGCAGCGCTAAAAACCTGAGAATGCTAGATAAAACGATAAACAGATAATATAAAGAACATGACTGTTAAAACGTTATTTTTGCAAAATGTATGAATAGTGTGGTAATTTGTTCATCTGTAGTCTTTTATTACAAAGAACTAATATTTCTTATCCTGTTAATAATACTAAATTTTATTAAAATTTTTTTAATATTTACATTACGTATAAAAACCAGAACTTATGCTATAAGAAGCGTTTAGTATCTTTGAGTCAAAATGTTTTTAAAAATCTATACAAGCTCTTATATTTAATATTGTTTATTATTTTATAAAACCTATACAATGCTCATTAAACAATTTTTTTTACTAAATTAAGACGAAGTGACGCAGTTAGACAAAAAACAATAGACACAAAGTGCAATTTTTATATGTTTGCTAGTATTATTTATTTAAAATTTAAAAAAATATAAATTAATTAAGAATGAATAATTTAAGCACACAACGTAAACGAGTGTTTAATATAATACAAATATGTGTACACAATGCTTTTATACCTACAAAGACAATTATAAACTATAACTATGATTATTTAATTAAAACGCTTTTATTCATAGTGTTTATTGATATAATATGCATAGTAACATAAATTTAATTATTAAACATAATTAAAGTACATATAATGAAAGTTGATTAATAAAATATTCAAGCAAACCCATTATTTAACATGTATAGTATTGTTGTACTTAAAATTAATTGTCATTCATAAATAAAATGAAATAGCAAATATTCGATAAAAAAGACCATCAGTTATATTTGTAGTTAAGCTTTTAATAGAGTTATTGCATTAGCAAAAATATAGTTCAAAATACACTATTTACCTAGATAAACTAAAAAAATTATGCTCAATAAAATAAGTTCTCAATTGTTTATTTTCAAATTTAAGTGTTAGAGGCGTGATATTTTGTAAAAACTAATTGCAATTAGTTAATATCAATTAAGGAGTTAATTGAGTAAACTACAGGTTTAGTGTTTGTTTGAATTGTTAGAGATAATCCTTATTATTATAATCTAAATTTCTATAAGCACTAAATAAAATATGTATTTCACTGCAAGAAGAAAGAAAACAATTTGAATATTAAAAGTTTTCTTACTATATTATTTTTCATAGTGAAACGTTCTCGATACAATAACCTAAGGATGTAGAAAATTCTCGACACAGATAACAGAAATATATTCCACGTATTCAAAAGAAACTGAGTTCAATTTTTTCAAAGTCGGAAGTTAAGAAGACTGCCGGTTTAAATAAATAAGTGATTAACGTGTGTGCTAAGATAAATAGATGCCAAAAACAAATAAATATAACGGCGTATCAGCGTACGTGGTTTTAATGTTTAGATAAACAGAAGTTATACGCGTACATTATTTTTCGAGTGATAGTAACATATAAATTAGTGTAAGTATTTTTTTAAAATATGGTTAGATTTATTTAGTTACCTGTAGTTCTAATTGTGTAAATGTTTGTTTATACATAAATTAGTTTAAAAATTCGTAACAACATATTAATGTAAACTACGGTTTTATTACCTACAATTTAGTTATTTATTTTCTATTTTGTCTAAATATTAAACATATATAGGTAATACTATGACAATGTATGTTGCGAAGTAATAACATTCTGCTGAACTTTCATTGTTTATTATTTAGAAAATAATAACAATGAAAGTTCAGCAGAATGTTATTACTTCGCATCAAGTAACATTGTTTAATACATTCAAACAAACAATGTATGTGTTCCTATAAACTTATAAAGAATTTATGGTAAAACCGTATTACAACAAAGCGTGGTTTGATATGGTTCTCACAAAACACAGCTAAATTTGAAACATTATAACAAAATATAAATAACCAAACCAAACCAGCGTAGTGGAATCTAGAATTATAATCATCATCTTTGGAACCAAATAGTTATAATAACTGTCGGAAGTAAATTATAAAATGTACGTGAGACGTTTGACAATAAAATTGACCAAAATGACTCATGGGTAATTAACATTAAACTAGGCTATTGATACAATGTCTTTATTAGCAATTTTTGTTGAGTTAACAAGAACTTAACGCAGATTATTTCAAGACAAAATTGTACAACGTACTGTTCTCCAAGCGTTAACTTTGTAATTTTTAAATTCTTTAAAGTTGTGTTTGACATATTTGGCGTTGCAAACAGGATGCACAAACGGCTCAACTGTAGTGTCGGTGATTTTTAAATCTTAATTGTGTATCAAGAACGAAGGTAATTATGTGTTATCTAAAATAAAGTTTTTCAAGATTTATTAGGTTTATCGTTAACGTAGGACTTTAACCTTTGACGGCCTTTGTATTTCCACAACGCCTCAATCTATGCAAAAACTAGTTTTAGAAAAACTTCCTTGACTGAAGACGCTAAACATTGCAAGTACGGGATGTTATTAGCAACCTTATTTCTGTAAGTAAACCTTTTATGATATCATCGTTTTTATTATATAATATACATGAATTATACTTTCTGAGCTTTTGCAATCAGTTAATAAATCGCGCTATTTTAGTAGTCCTTGCAAACTATACAGGATTAAATTTTTCCAAAGAAATGATTTCTCTGACCGAAGGAAGAAGTCGAAATTTATGTTAGAGAAGAAAATTGTAATTTAATTAAATTACTTTTTGAAATTTGTTGTTCTAAATTAATTAATGCTGCAAGAAATATTTTATTAACTTGCGATTGTTCTACTTGGAGTAACATCAAGTTTGCGCTTTGGATTCATTTAGGTGATTCTAGAATTGAGTACGTTTTAAAAAATGATTTGCTAACGTGTTTTCAAGAAACAAATAAGAATTTTGACACTTATTAAAAACAAATTTAAAGAAAATTACAGTATTTATTAGAACACATTTCAATTTACGAACAAGATTAGAAGAATGTTTATTATAATTTAGAAATTACAATAATTACAAACAACAAATTAGTTTCTTAAATTTCATTAGACAATTATGTCTCCTATATCCAGAAACAACGCTCATTTCATTAATACAACCAAAATTACCCAAATTATAATCAATACCGTAATTAACACATTAACTAAAATTATGAACAAAATTATAACCAAAATCAAAATCATTTTTCTATAGTGCATTAATTAATATGCAAAGTAGACCAGCATCTACAAAATTTCCACTAATGCAAAAGTATTTGAAAGAAAACCCGGATTTAGACCTACCCTAATGTCAATTTTAAGAAGAAATACAATGAGACTACTTCAAAATAATAATTATTTTTGAAACACCAGCCAACGCAATATCGCATCAGAAGAAGTTTATAATGTTGAAAAACAACTAGAAAATCAATTTCTTTCTCTTGCAGAAAATAATGCTAATTTTCAAAATTTTTAGAATAATCATGGCAATATCTAAAATTTTCCAACAATAGCCTTGAAAACACCAGTATTGACTTAAATGTTATTACACGTAGACCAAAGCTACCATTTATTACCATACCCAGTTTTAATTTAAAATATTTTATAGATAGCGGAGCTTTAAATACAATAATCTCAGCCTACAACTATATTAAAAGTAATTTTTTTAACAAACTTTTTACAATAAAAAGTTTTAATCAAACTGTAACGTCTGATTTAAATGTATCATTTTCCATTTTTAAAAAAACATGGCATAAATAATGATATTAGTTTTTACGTTATCAATTGGCAGAATAATTTTAAAAGAATTTATTTAAAAAATAGAAGTTAAAATAGATTACAATAACCAAACATTACAAACAAGTAACGTTAAAATTCTTTTTTTATAAAATTAAATCTCATTAACTATAAACGTTTCTAGCAAAATGTTAGTGCTCACTTAAAAGCCCCATTAAATATTGAAAAAGGTCAAGTCCTTATCCCTAAAACTAAGCTAGATAACTGTACTATTCCAGAACCAATTGTTTATTCAAAAAATGGCCTCTGTACAATTCCCTTTGAAGACAATTCAAATATAGAAATAAACTTTCAGCGCCCTTTAAATGTAGAACTAAGCACTAATGTTAATTTAATAAATCTGAATTTTAATACAAATTTTAACATTTCAGAAGTCATACGTACTAATCATCCTAACCTAAAAAAAAATCAATTTTTTTTGTTCCAAAAGTACAAACTAATATATTATGATGAAAATAGCAATGTTAAACATAAAATTCGTATTACAGACAATAACACAATTTTCAAAAAGTTTTCTAGATGTCGCTACCATTTAAAAGCTGAAATACAAAATCAAAAAACTTCGTGACAACAAAATAATTAGACCAAGTATTTCCCCTTTCACTTTACTAGTATGAATAGTTCCCAAAAAATTCAATGCAAGTGGTAAAAAGAAATAGCGACTTGTTATGGATTACCAAAAATGCATTGAAAAAACAATAGAAGACAAAGATCCCTATCCTAGTATTGATGAAATTTTAAACAATTTAGGAAAATGTATGTGTTTCTCTACTTTACATCACGCACAAGGGTTTTATCAAATTCAAATGAACCTTGCATTAATAGAAAAAACAGCCTTTACTGTAGAAAACGGACACTTTGAATACGTCAGAATGCTGTAACGTTTTAGAAAATGTTCTAGTACCGGTGTCGTTTCGTATAAAATAAAATGCAATTTACGTTTTGCGGAAGACGTGCTTAGGTAGAGAAGAAAGGCACGTGATTCCGTTTTGGAAAAGCATTGATGGTTGTTCCGTGTGCAAATAAAAACTTGTGTAAATTTAGATTTCCGTATTTATGTTTTAATAATTCGTATTACAAAACATAAGATTCCGTTTCATTGACAAACTATCGCTTTGGTCGTAAAGACGCTAAGCAATAGTAGTAAGAAATTATACCATTCTGGTTGTAATTAGATGATTAAAACCCTATTTATCGTAGGGGTAGCTATAAGAAGGTTCTTAGGTCAATTGCTACGTAGTGATTTAGTTTTAAGTTTCCTGAAAACTTTTGGGCTTTAGTATCTACGGTAATTTTGAGAACCACTTAAATTTAAAATTCTTGATAAACCTTGAGATACTAATATTCGTGATATACCTGCTTGGATCATCTATTATGATAACAGGTCAAGGTTAATTTAATAAATCAATAATAACACTACTCAAAAGGATAAGTCAACTATCTTATTCCAATTTCGACGTAATCGTAACGGCGAAGAAGATTTGAATTGCGGTGTTGTAATACCATACAATATATTTGTTGTAATTCATTCCATGTTTAAAACTATTGTAAAACATAAGTGGTAATCGAGGTGTCAACTAATTTAGCGCGTAGAATGATATAGTGAGGGAGATAAACAACTAGCCTTGATCGTGTAGATCTATTATAAAAACGTAATTTAATTATTATATACAGAGTGTGTTAACTTAGTTTTTTGTGCACAATTAACAATCCTAAACTTATTGAGTTTTGCAAACTCGTACAGTATAGCTAATTGTGATTACTTGCTTACTTATAATTTAAAGTTTATTTTATTGCCATTTAATAGTAATCTGTCACAAAACACAATAAATAAATTCAATTTAAAAGTAAAATTCGACAAATTTGAATATTTATGTAAGGAAATTGCATTTCTTGGTAATGTAATCACACCAAAATATATAAAATCTAAACTATTAAAAATTAAAGCAGTATACGAATTATGTCTTTCAAAAATAATTTAAGAAATAAAGTCATTTTTAAGGCTCATTGGTTTTTACAGACGTCTCAACCAAAATTTTGCAAAAATAGTTTAACCTTTTATTAAATGTTTCAAAAAAGGAAAGAAAATCGATGTCACAGTCCTATATTTTCTTAACGAGATTCTAATAAAACGTTTTATGTTACGACCGATGCATCCAGAGTATTATCCTAAAATAACAAACTTTTCCAGAACTTTAAGGGGGTTCTAGACTAAAAGCAAATTTCTACTTTACTCCTTGATGAAATTTCAATACCAATTCACATTACACTAAAATAACACAAGTACAATTTAAATCAGCGGTAGTTCACAAAGAATTAATTCTATAAAGGAAAAAAAACTTTGACAATACAAAATAAGTATAATCTACGGTAATATTTCGAGGTCAGTTTTCTTTTTTTATCATAAAGTAATGTTGGTTGTCTAACTAGGAATATTTCAGTCGTCAAAGTAACTTTTAGCTAAAAATTTTTTCAATAGATTTTGCTATCAAAATGATAACTGTAAAAAATTGTCTTATTTTCATAACTACAGTGAATATAATTTGTTCCATAAATAAAAATGTGCAAATATTTTTTTACTTTTTTAGTTATGTTACTTGAAAAAGAAACTAAAATTATTGTAACTAAACAATTGAAATATGATGCCAAGATAAAATAAAAACGTATTAATTCAAAGTTATTTACTTATAAGGCCATAAAAAGATGATTTCGTATGAGATTAAAACACATAAACGTCAATATATGTCAAAGTATAAGTGTTGCCAATTCAATAAAATACAAAAGTTTCCCAATACGTTTCAATCACTCTACTCCTTTATAAACTCGCCGCTGCGCGGTTCTTGTATAAAACCCAGTTTTGTGATTAGATATAAATAATTGTAAATAATAAGTCACAAAAGTGTTTTGTATTTTGTCAGCATAGTTTTTAACACTATTCACAGATGTTCAAGGATATTTTGTAACCGTCGTTTGAATTTGTGCGATTTTTTTCGTGTAAAACCCGGTATTTAAGTTAAAAATTATTCGTTTCATGTATTTTGGAATTGTTTTATTGATTTCACGCTGTTTTAAGAAAATTATTTTGTTTTTAAATTCAACTTTGTCAATCAAAGTTGTTGATAAAACTTTATATTCAATTATTTCAAAATTATTACGCTGTTTAATTATCCGTACTCTGCATTTACGTCAATTTGGAATTTTCCTTGTTCTGTCAAAATTCCAGTTGTAATTTATGTTTCCCTTCCGAGATATAATTGTAATTAAATATATTTTAGCAGTGTGCTTATTTTAAGTTTGTTTAAAAGTTCTTTGTTTTAAGTACATTCTCAGTACATTCCCACTCATTTCCATTTGTGTTAATTTTATCAAATAACATTTAAAATTGAGTAATGCGGTTCATTTTTATTATTTATTAGACAGTTTTATGTTCCAGGTCTCAACAAGTAATCTTTATGACCATAATGAAATAAAATATTTTGTTGATTTGACATTTCTGACAGTATGAAAAGCCGTTTTCAGACTCTACTTTCGTGCCGTAATTAAATCTGTTTGCATCCTTTTTGCACTTCTTGGTAGTATCGCTTTCTTGTACGTAGATTTCGGACACGACTTTGAGGACGGTGGTAGCAAAGTGAGGTGTTAAGTATGAGTAATTTTGGGTTAAGAAAGAGATTCACAATTTTTACCGAGCATTAAACATCATCGAAATGCAATCCAGGCGTAGGGTGAAATCAAATTTAAGGAAGCTAAAGTATCCGCGGAAGACATGACGAAAGAAAGCATGTGTTGAAAATAGTGCCATGTTTTGTACGGCCCTTTATGGTTTCACGCGCTTTTAACTGTTTTTTATTTTATGTACCGTGGAATCGTGAGTTGTTGTGCGACATGGTGCCAACTTCGCTTTAGTGACGGTTTATGGAAATTCTTCCGACGGATGCTTGTCAACTGGGATTAACTTCTTGACCTTTTGGCCGATTACAGCTGGCTACCTTTGAACCAACCATTAGCCCTTTTCTGGATTGACTACCAAAAATTTAAAGTGCTTATTTTGAACCGACTAATTGAATTTGGTGAATTTGATTTACGCGTTTAAGTACCTTAAAAGCTTTGAGTTTTCAGAAAAATAATGAGTGTTGCAAATTAACGGTTTTATCGATAATACAATTAGTAAATGGTAATTGTCCGTTTTTATCAAAACGATATGTGACAAAATTTCTTTGTGTTAAAAATTTATGCTTGACGTTAAGGGTTGTATTTAGTCAAATAAAATCTTAGTTTTGAAATTTAGTAAACGCCTGTAGTATCTGCAAACCTCATGACACCAACTACCTGGCTCACTGCAGGGGTGCATGTAAACCATAAACCAGCAATTACCATTTGTAATATGATGCTAACTAAAGCCCTTTCTTAAACAAACCAAACTTAAGTTTATTTACTTATTCTTATTCAAAATGCTACAATTTTTTTAACATAATAAGTCATTGATTAATAATTCTATTAATATTAAATTGCTGTGATTGTTTACACGGAAAAAATGTTTTTGGAAGAAACAAACAATATATTTTTAAATTAGTTACCAATAATGTTTAAGTATTAAAGATATTTTTAGAGTAATAAGTTGTATTTATTTAGAACCATTTAAATGCAAGTTTTCGAACTTGGTCAAGTTCTTCGTCAGGCAAAATTAAATTTAAAATAATAAAAAAAAATGTTTATGTCGTATTTTATCATTAATTGTTTTGTTTTTGTTTTATACGAAATATAGATTATAATAACAAACTATAATTAATCATTTAATGGATATTTTACAAAGTTAGAGCTAATACTAATAGGATGTTGAACAACAATAAAAGGTATTCTTATTCTTTTAATTTCTTTATTGTCGTTTTGAGATATTGATGATTAAATACATTTCTGGTAATTATCATAGAGCTACAGAGGTGCATGTAACTTAGCTACTTGATAAACATCTAACATTTGCAATATTGTCAATCCTTTGAAACAATGAACCAATGTAAGTTTATTTATAAATTGTTATTAAAAACGTCCTGCAATTATTGTAAACGTAAAATGTGATTATTTTTTTTTAAGATTAATTTTTGATTATTTAAATCCTATTTATTGGTTGAATCTAATTATAGATCCATTCCAGTCTAATATAAATAACAACTTTATTCTACAAATTATCTTATACATCTCATTTAAACAGTAATTACCAAACATAATACGAGGTGATATTATCTGTGTTTAGTTGTTCATTCTTAGTTTTCGAGAATGTGTCGTACAGAGTTTGCAAATTCGAAATACTTGCGGTTGACTAAAACAAGACGTAGTATGAAAGAACAAATGCGCAAGGGTGCGCACAGTTAGTGCACCATGTGTATCGCGTGTACACGATGAAGAAAGTGAAGTGAAATCGGCCATTTTCTTCTACTGAAAAAAATTTAATGGATAACGACATAAACTTTTACGTTGAGGAAGAAATATTTTCATCTGAAAATGAATATTATTTTGAAAATTTCAATGGTTCCAAAAATTTTAATGAAAACCCAACTAACTTTTCTGCGGTTTTAGATATTCCTAGTCCATCAAGTGCTACTTACGCCGTTTACCAAGATGAAGTTTGTCAAATTTATAATCGAGCAGCAATTGACGCGAAGAATAAAGCCGCCAAAGAAGAAACGAAACTAGCATTAGAACTAATAGAATTAGACGACCAAGGATGTCCAAACATTGCAGTTGTAACAGATGGAGCGTGGAGCAAACAGTCGTATCGCACTAATTATAACGCCTTGTGAGGTGTTGCGTCTATAGTTGGACTACGGACAAAGAAGGTACTCTATATGGCCGTTAAAAATAAGTTTTGTTTGATGTGTGCACGAAAAGATTTGTACAAAAATAATCAATGTCCAGAGCACACCTGTTATGGAAATTAGACCGGTCCATCAACTGGAACGGAGGCAGTCATTTTAGTAAAGGATATGTAAAATTAGTGGGTGACGGCGATAGCAGCGTGCATCGAAAACTTGTGGAGTCGATGCCCTATGGTACTTCTACTGTAATACAAAAAAATGAATGCAAAAACCGTATTTTGCGTAATTACATAAATAAACTACGAGAAGTCAAAAAACCAAAAACGAATTAAAAGACATTATCTCAGAAGATATTCTCAGGCTTCGTAGTAAAGTTACTAATGTCATTCAATTTAGAAAAATCCAAGATGTGACTACAGATATAAAAATTAAAGAACTAGAACTTGATGTTTTAAATGCACCGAAACATATTTTTTGTGATCATACGGGGTTATTTTTATACCGGTGCTAAAACCAAAAACAATATTATTCCAGATTTTGAAAAAAGCGGTTTATTTAAGGAAATAATGACTGCAGTTTGAGTTTGATACATGATGTTATCAACAGTTCCGCAGCACTTTAAAATTCCCACGTTGCGAAATTTGTTGGTGGTAAACGTGTGAATTTTGCTTTTCACCGTAGCTATCAAATTAGGAGTAAAACTGCTGTAGCGCATAATGAATTAGGTACACTCCACGAAATCGTGAAAACTACAGCCAATAGTACGTACGTAAGTAGTAGTTATTTTGCGAAAAACAAACGCGTAAAATTGATTTGCAATCAAAAAGCAATACGTTACCGTACTAAGTACTCTAGAATCGCAGATGCTGATTATACACCGGATGCAGCTGAACCAACGCCGGATATGCTAGAGAAATAATTAAACGAAGCAGCGCAGAAATTTGTACAGAAATTGTTTTTGAAGCGAGAAGAAATTTTGAATAAAACTATTGGTCAACACCGAAGCAGTCGGTGGTACGAAGAGCGGTGGAAAATATTGACAGCGTCAAATTTTGACCGCATTTGTAAATTGTGCAGAGCAACTTCGTATGCAAATGTAATAAAAAATGTATTATACCAACAGTTTACAGAAAGTGCTGCTAAAAGATATGGGAAAAAAAATGAGCATTGAGTCATAGACGATTTTCAAGAGGTCACGAATATAAAAGTTAATCCTTGGGGTTTATTTGTGGATGAAATTCACCCATGTTTGGCAGCATCTCCAGACAAAGTAGTAGATGAAAATGCGATTGTAGAAATCAAATGCCCATACGGTGCAAAAATGTACACTCCGATGGAAGCCGTTATAAAGAATAAAATCAAATTTTGTCGAGTAGAGGAAATCGAATTAAAATTAAAACAAAATGACAGCTACATGTACCAAATCCAAGGGCAATTAAATATCGTAAGAAAAGACATTTGCTATTTTTTTGTTTGGATTCCTACTGGTATTTCTGTAGAAAAGATTAAAATCGATACTTTGTTTTGGGAGAAAAAAATGCTTTCGAAGCTTGAACAATTTTATTATATAGTATTGTTACCCGAAATTTTGGTTTCAAGACAATCACGACAGCTACCTATTCGAGAGACATTTTTTAATTAATGTATGTGGAAAAACTGTATATTCTGAAATTCAATGTCAAGGATGTACATCTGTAAAGTTGTTACTTTTTCCCGTTTTTTAAATTAATTTATATGCATACAAAATAATATACAGGCTGATTTATTATTATTTATACATAGTTGATTATTATTAGTTATGTTTATTTGTAAGATTGTTTATTTATGCGTTGACAACAGTATGTTGGTACCTATTTTGGACTGATGTATTTATTGTTTTAAATTTTTCTCGTCACTATTAACACTGTTAGATAATATGTCGTAAATAAATATCTTTAGGCAATTTTATTTTTATTCGTTATGAATAAATTTCAATATTCTAATCAAATTGATTACGTACTTGGTGTATTATTAGATTGATATTAATAAATAAATGCGTTAGCAAATTAAGTAGGTTTCTACCTGCAGTTTACAAACAGTTATAATCCTTTTGTTAGTAATCCGATTGTTTAACAACGGGTGGTCACCGGCACAGGTCCCTGGTTAATGGGTTGCCTATATTTGTACGAAATTTTAACAAAATTAATAGAACATTTTTTAATCGCTAACTCAATTAATTCGTCACCATGTAGAATGTAAAGATACATCGATGCATGTAGGTCAGTAAAATACATGTATGTAACGGGGTAAAAGAATAAAAACTTGTAAAAATAAATTCCGTTGGCAGTATCAATTAAAACTTATGTTTTATTTGTAACGTGATACTATTCATATTTATTACAAAAAAAAACTTTTCGCGATTTAGCCCGTTGAAGAAAAGATTGTTTTAAATAATACTTAAATTACTTTTTTAATCAAACTGCTACAAAGTGAGTTATCTTGATTAGCGTTTCACTATTCTACGGTGCAAGACGTCCTAACTAAATACAACCCTTAAACGCAAAAATGACTCATCTCAAATTTTATTATTAAGATTTTCATCCTGGTTTTAAAATAGACGAGTTTACTTTATTTTGTATTTTTTTGTGTTCCAGTTTCGAAATGGAATTTAAAGTTTTCTGGTGATGCAAAATCGATTTATTTGAATGCATTTTTGGAACGAGTTGCCGAATTTCAATTATCGCGTAACGTTTCAAGCTATCAATTATTTTTTTACAAGTCATGCATTAATTTTTGTTGGGTCAATTCGTGATTCAGTTAATTCTTGGGAAGATTTAGTTAAATGTTTGAAGTCAACAATTCCAGCCTATCGATTATGACAAACGACTCATTGAAGAAATTAAGCGTGCTACTAGCTAATGACGAGCCAATGAGCATTTACGTTTTCGCGTCTCAATGAGCCTTTTTCTGAAGAAAAACAGTTAAAGATTTGGTTAAAAAATATTTCTCCCGTTTACCAAACTCAGCTTGTCGTCAGTTACTTCAATTGAGGAGTTAATTAAATTTGGTCGTATTATCGAGGATCGCATGTAAGCTATTGAAACTTACACGCCTCCATCTCGTAGAAAGCAGGACATGGAGCCTGATCTCGCTTTCATTACCAATATGTGACAAAATTTCTTTGTGTTATAAACTTATGTTTGATGTTAACCGGAAAATTGATCTCACAATTTATTATTATTATTTATTTTGTATTTAATTAATTTCTATTTTAATGCGGCCGTGCATTAGTTAATTAAGATTTTTTATTATTTTTTTAAATTCTATTTGTATTTGTTTTGTTCCTTTAAATTTTGTTTGTTTTAATACGATTATTCTATTTACTTTAATTTTAACTGTCATGTTTAACTTACATTTTTTTACTAGTTAATTATTATTTTTTTTTACTTTGTGCTAATTTAAACAGTTTTTTTTTCTTTTGAGTGTTGATTTATTAAATAAAGCTTAAATAGTTAATTGTAAAAACGCTTTTAATTCCGTCGCCCTTTGATTTTTGACTTTTCATTGTGTATCCTGTCCTGAGTTTTCCAAACGGTCACGAAATTTTGAATTTAACCCACTCCGTCTTCACTGAGCACCGGCAAAACTTCGTTTATGTTAATTATTTTAGGCAAGTGTAATTGTTTCAGCTTTTGCACGTAACAATGTTCTATTTAGAACTGACCGAGCTTTGTGAAAGTTTGAGGTAACGCAAAGCATTTCATTTACATCATCTCACATTGCTTGCAAATTGAAAGCGTTTATATATAACATTAAATATTTACAATAATATTTTAATTCTAATAAAAATGAAAAAACTATGTTATTTATGTACTCAAAATTTTTAACTGAGGAAGACAGGGCAAATGCTGTAGATAATGAATCAGGTAAGTCAAGAGCAATTAGTTATAATATAGTAAGTATATTAAACCTCATAGGTCAAGAGAAATGGAGCATTTTAGTTTGTTTCTGCTAATTTAAAAACATAGTCGGGTAGTTATTGCGGTCACCGTATTATATTTTTTAATACTGTTATATCATTGGTTGCTTGTTTTATAGTAATGAATAATATGACAGCATTTTAATATTAAACTAAGTATAACTAACGTGATGTTTATTTCATCATTGTATAACCGGTCCTAATAAACCGTAACTTTGTTATTTTTAAAGCTTTATGGCAAGTACTTAGTGACAATCCTAACAATTGAATGTTTTTAAATTAAAAAATGAATTTAAGATGGATTTATACTGCTGCCGTAGATAATTTTGTTACCGATTTATTAGCTATTTGCTATTTTTATTTTAAAAACTATGAATTAGAACTTGTTTATATTGTCAGAAAGTATCGTAATTAAAGTTTGCTTCTTAGAAATATTCGATAAAATGATCGATGCAACTTTAAATGGAGTACGATCAATTTGGCAGTATATGTATTATTTCCAAAATGCTTTATTACAATAGCTGTGTCTAGTTCAGGGTTAAACATTTTAAAATGCAAATTACATAAAATTACAGAAATTAGATAACCTCAAAATAGCAGTTGTTGTTTAGTACTTACCTACAGAAAACATAAATATTGGTAAATAGTTATGATAATAATTGTTTTAAAAAATTAAAATAAAAAACAAAAAAGCTACAAAAATTATAAATGATATAAATGTAAACAAAACCTAAGAGTCATGTTTGAAATTGTTAGTAAATGCAAACGCTACTAACTTACAAAAAAAACTTTTACAGTTGAAGCATATTAATAACAAATAAAAAATACTACATAGACGCGAATCAATATTTGTTTCTGTATACGCTTTGATAAAAAGAGATTTTACTAAATTTATGCAAATTGATTATTTGTATTCGTTTGAGTTTTTTCAAATTACTTATTAAGGGTTTGTTAAAATAAATTATTTAAAAACAATATACGTCACTAAAGCTGATGTGCTTTTAACCATCACATGCATAAAAATTTAAAATTGTTTGATTCAACTACTACTATAACAAACAAAAAGCACAATTTATAAAAATTTAATCACAAAGTTATGGTAATGTTAGGATGCCCCAGTTACGTCTAAGGTTTTATCAATTATTATCGCCTTGGCTTAGGAAAATTAATAAATTTGTCACGCTTACGTTCGTTAGTGCTACAAATCGTCTTATTCTTATTTTCATGTTAATTTATTCTCAATGTTAATTATTGTCGTGGCCGTTTTAAAGTGTAGTCCTGTACACACCACTTTTTAAGTTTTAATTGTAAGTGTCAATTTGTTGTAATTTAACATTTGAGTTAAATTTTGAAAATATCAATAATGACAACATTTTTTTTTTGTATGTAATTAACAGTATGGCTAGAAAATCAAAGAAAATCACATCACAACAAAGGTTTCTTTGATAAACAGAAAGGTAATTGTGTGGTTGTTTTCTTCTGTGTCAGATGTGAGCGGAAAATTGAAATCGTTTATAGAGCAAATGCGGTACAGCTTGACAAACATAAGAAAACATTTGAGATTTAGTACTAGATGCGCAAACCCTAGAGTGAGAACGCATTCGGAGTACTAAAGACAAAAAATACGCGAGAGCTTTAACTACATTTGCAAGTTTATTAAACTTGGTATTAATTTAATCACTTTCTTTTTCGGTTTTTTTTAAATTTTGTTAAAATAATGATTAATCCAATCATTAATAAGTTGAAAATTAAATAATTTATTCAGCATAATTATTCTAAAGTATGACAACAAACTGATGTTACTCACGCGGGTGCGAAACAAAAATAAGTATAACGTGCATTGGGGGTACATAATCTATTGCGTATTGGTAAGCCATTCTTTCATCAATCATCTGAAATGTTTTCCTACATTTGTCGAGCTGTAAGTATATTTAGAGGTAGTTCCCAAATATCAAATATTGTTATTACGAAGAAAACAACAAGCTGACCAAGAAACATTCAACATCTCAGTAAAAATAATAGTAATTTAAATACACTAATTTTTGTAGATCAGAAAATTTTAACAATACACATTTCAGTTCCAAAAATGTGAGAAATTTAATTACAACGGCGAACCCGATGTCATAAACAAAACAACAAGTTGTGAAATGGCAGTAGGAAGCTATTAAGAAATATAATTTTAATTGTAACTAATTTCACTTCTTCACTTAGGAAAGGCAAGTAGAAACCATTTTATATTGCTTTTATGCAACGTTTCGT
This sequence comes from Aquatica leii, assembly GCA_035610365.1. Lineage (NCBI taxonomy): Eukaryota > Metazoa > Arthropoda > Insecta > Coleoptera > Lampyridae > Aquatica > Aquatica leii. The sequence continues at coordinate 59,399,113 of CM069432.1, forward strand.
GCTGCAAGTGAACACTTCATCATGTCACTAAAAATTTATTAAAAACTCGTAAGTCAATGACATATAAGTATTTACACAACTAACTAATACAATAACATTATAGTGTAGAACACAGAAATTTTTTTAATAAGTTATAACATAAGAAATAAAACATGAAAATATAAATAATTAAAATATTAAAAAATAACAAAGAACGTGAAACATTCAACAAACATTTAACAAGCAATGTTTCAGAGCTTTTGTGATAAGCCAAGAGTAACACTCGTGAAAAACAAATAAAAGCATTTTATAATCTACGTTGTCTAGCAAATATTTTAAACTTACTTATGTGTTTATGCATGAGCATAAAAGAAAAAAATTAGTATTTTTAATACATATGTTTACACGCTTTCCGAAGTTTTAATAAATAAAACATAACACAGTACCTCGACAAAAATGTACTTTATTTCTGAGTATAATCCAATTTGTGTATTTAAATTCAAAAACAAATATAAATAAACAGATTTATTTTTGTTTTTTACATTTTTCCTAGAATGTTAATTTGGTTGGTGTATAGGTATAACATTTGTGTATTTAAAGCAGGCAGCCCGAAAAAGTATTGTATTAGACCCCCTTTGTTAAGATTCTAGAAACATAAAGGCAGTTTTACCGTAAATTGAAATATTCTTTCGTTCAATCAAAACTTTATTCAATAACTTAATCATGCACACTCAAAATATCATTGTTATTAGATTCTAAGAAGTCTTATCATTTCATCAATAAAAAGTTATTATTAACTTTGTTGAAATATAATAAAAATCCGTTTTTGTTTTCATGGAGATTTTTTAATTATTTAGGTATGAGATTATTTAGAAAAAAAACAAGTAAAAGTTTTATACGGATCTTTCTGTTTTTAAGTAAAATAAATTATATTGTATAGTAGAATCAAATTAAGCAGTGCTTATTTCTACACCTTTATGTATTATTATGCTTGACCATGACGTAGTTTATATTGAATTCAAGTGGTTTATTTTTTACATGAAAATAATCCAGTACAAGAACACAAAACGGGCATGTTTTCCAGGTACAATAATCTTATATCGGTCACAACAAACTTGCAAGATCATAAGCATTATTTTTAGCATAAAATCGGCCCCGTAAGTTTTCTTCCTGGAAGCCGGATAATTTTCTTTTGATTATGACCAAAAACTAGCTATTTACTTTACAATTTTTAAGTTTGTACAAAAATTTTATTTTGTATTTAAAACTGTGCAAGAAAGTTTCAATTTAGTGATTTATAAAATTTTTTCTGTAGGATAAAAAGTAAGTACCAACTAAAGTGAGTAGATACTTTTGTTACTTTGTAAGATGATACATGGTATATATTAATATAGACAAAAAGATTGAATGGTATTTTACTCGTGGACTCTGGTTGCCCTTATCAGAGATATCTTTTAACCCCGTATCTACAGCTTTAAAACCTAGCACAAAAAAGGTACAATTATGTACATATAAGAACACGAAATGTCATAGAGAGAACTTTTGGTGAATGGAAAGAAATGTTTTGAGCTTTTAAGAATACATTGACAATTTCCCTTCCCACAGCCACAACTGCTATTTTTGTTGTGGCTGTTTTATACAACATAAACAAGGCTCGAGATAATAATGCTGAATATGGTAATAAGTGTATACTATTCATTGAAAAAATGCTTATCATTTGTTTTAAATTCTGGTTCAGACGACGACGATAGTGGTGAAAATCAACCAGAAGACATAACAGCTCGCCCAAATAACAATGTTTTTTGGCAGCAGATTATAAATCGTTATTTTAATTAGTGATTTATTAATACATTTTTTCTTAAACTAATCTTTGTTTGCATTAATTTCAATTTTTAATATTTTACATCTTAATGTTCTTTCTTCCACATCCAATACGTTCTGTAAAAATAATATAGTTTAATAATATATTACCAGTTAGATTGTTGTTCTTTCAATACCCAGTTTCTGCTTCTAAAATGTATTCTTGGACATCTTTCCCTACATTTTTTTAGTGGTGTGTAACTATTGTTTTCTTGTAAAATATTATTTGCTATCAGTATTGCAAAGTAAACAACATTAGGGCTACATACCGTGTAATCGCTGTTTGATTGGCTTTGATCCACCTCAAAGTGCAATTTTGATTAATAAATAATCAGTATCAGATGGTTTTTAGGAGGTAAACCACCATCGGTTTCATGACAATACCGCTTAAAAGTTGATATATTTTAAATTTTTTTAACAAAAACAAAAAGAACCGATTTCAAAAAAATACATAAAATAAAATGCTCTAAAAAGTAAAAAATATTTCAATTTAGTTGCAGTTAAACAGCATTAGACTAATATACATCTCAAAATATGTATTTACATAAAATTATTTTTTGAAGTCGATGCTATGTATGACATTGACGATTAGATATTATAATACTTTAGCTATAAAAATTTCTTTTTACCTAGTGACAATTTTGCAGTGCTTTCCGACACCACAAGTTTAATTTCAAAAAATGCTTTTCCTTGTATTATTAGTATCCTTTTTGCCATTTATTTCAAAAACAGTGCGCTGTAAACAAAAAATTAAATGTTAAATATAATCAGAGATTTAAGAATGCAAACAACGGTTCAGTTAAAATACCCCTAATAGTAAGGTTAACCAAATAAGAAAAAGATTTGTATGCATTATTTTCATTTAGCATTTTATAAACACATAAAATTTAACTTATAGGTTGCACGGTGTTGCATGTTGCACTAAATTTAACAGTGAGAGTGGAGATCTGAAAAAATTAAACATTATCTAACAAGAATTATACAGCGATCGATACGGTAAAAATATTATGGCAATGGAACAGCTCTTCTTAAGAAAATATTAAACAATTGGCGATTTCTGATTAACCTACAACTAATAATTAAATTAATAATAAAAAGTTCATGATTTACAGTTAAAATAATAGTTACGTTTAATTCAAGTTTAGTTTAATATAAGCGTGATTAAAAAAAACGAATTATTAAATAAAAATTATATGTTTTTTGACTTGTCTTCTTCCTCGAGTAATTTTTAAAGATAAACTACCAAGAAGATAAACAAATCTTTTGATGCAAGAGCATAAATATTAATTGCTTTATTCAGCGTGTCACACATAAAATTGCTGGGCTCTTCCATTCATATATAAAACTACCGAACAATTAATAGAAACAAGACAATGACTCATTTGCATTTCTTGTTTGTTCGTGTAGTGGAAACTATGGAACGCCGTTTAACTTTTTATTACTAAATTTAATTCCGTTGCATTTAAGAAACTTCAATTTTAACTAATTTCATTTTTATGTTTGTCTATTTATTTTAGTACATTTAAATGGTTTGTTGAACAAACTTAACACATTTAAATTGCAACAGTTTTATTTATAAAACTGTCATTTTTATTTATAAAACTAATATTGTGATTTACTTTTTTTTAAGTCTGATTAAATAATATTCTTATTTCTCAAGCGTGTCGTAAACGAAACAAAAGAATATGCAGCACAAACATTTTAATTCATGTAACACTTTTTATACAATAAACAAAAAATAAGAATAATTTAAATTGTAGAATTAAAATGCATGTCGAATTAAAATGTTACATGAATTAAAATGTTTGTTGATAATCTTAATTCTTCAATTTTAAATCAAGAACAAAATTACCAACTGTTCAGCTTTAGTAAAAGCATTATTATATCAATTATGTTTGTAATGCAGCATTAGATTACGAGAACATTAAAATTAAACGTCTTTATTCTGCAAAAAGAGCAATTTAAAATAAGAAAATAAAAATATAGACATTTTTCAACAATGGATACAATATAAATCACAATCAACATTTTGAAATTCAAGGCAAATTACTGATATAGAATACTATTTATTAGTCGTCTGGACTCTTTTAAGTATCAAAACAAAAACAAAGATTTTTTTATTTTAAAAATGTTACAAAAACTACAACAGTTTTATTTTTAATTTTTGCTTGAATTTATAGAAACCAGTAGACCTCAAAATATGTCTATTTGTGAATCATCTTTCATACTAGAAACTAGAAATTTAAGAAAACAAATTAGCATAAATTAAATTTGTTTCTGTATATTTAGATTTGTGTATTTTTTTTAATTTGTAAAGTTAATATTTAGGTGTTAGTCTTGGTTATTAAGTTTTACAAAACTTTTTTTTACTGCTACTATTTAGTACATATTTTTTTAAGTGTTACTTAAGTGTTTTTTTTTAAATTTTACCGTGTTATCTTAACTAAGTTTTGTACATGTTTAATCAGTCAAACGTTAAATAAATGTTTGTAATGGTTTTAACTATGTTAATATTATAAAAACCATAAGCTCTACATTTTACATATTAATTTGACATTAGTTATATTTTATGTAACTAAAAGTTAGATTTGTTTAATAATAATTTAGTTACGACAGTATCTGTACCTACCTACAAAATATTGTTTAATTAACCGAACTTAAATATGAAACTATCACATAGCTTGTATTCATTTTAATTAATTATAATTAGTTTTAAATCGATACAAGTTGAATAATCTAAAAATTGCACATTCTTGAAATCAATGCCTAAGAACGAAAATTTCACAATAATTAAATAGTATGTTCACTTGACTAAACCACGAAAGCAAGTGCCCAATATTTCAGATTTACAGAAAAAGAATATCGAGCTTCAGATAATAATAAACAGAAGCCAAAATAAATACTATACTAAAAATCAATTAAGAGTAAAATAAAGGGTGCTTTGATTAAACTTATATTTACACGTACAAAATTTTAAATTGCGCGTATAATTTGAAATTCAATATTGTTTATTTTTCGAAGATGTGCCGTTAAATTTTACATTTTTTTCCAATCTTTATAATTTTTATTTAAAACTTTGTAGGTAAATTAAAGGCTAATTGAAACAATTATAAAAGTATCTTAGTTATAATTTTCTTTTAAATAACTAATTGCTATTTTCATATTCGAGCAAACATAAACCGTAGTGCGGGTTGAATAAATTTAAACAACTTGTGTTTATTACAAAACTTACAATACAAGTTTGAATTTCTTATATGCAAGTTTAGTTTTGTAAACTTGCCTCGTGTTTCAACCCATCAACGCGAAGATCAAATTTCCTTACACTTCTCTTTGCTTTATTCTTAGCTGATTGTTAGTATATATGTAGATAACCAACATCACATGATTTATTAAAGTTTTAAATAAACTACATTTAATAAATAATAATAAATTCATTTTGATATTTACACAATTAGTTCATATAGAGATGCTAGATTTAGATTTAGTGTAATTTGATAAGATGCATAGCAATAAAATGTATGTTAATAGTATATTGTATAATGAGTAAGGAATGGTTGTCATTGCCAACGAGTATGAAAATTTGCAACCGAGCCGAAGGCGGGTTGGCAATTCGTACGAGTTGGCAATACACATTCCTTACGAATTATACACTTTACTTTTTCTACGACTCTATATTTAATTAGTAATCAAAGTTAAACAGAATTTTACGAAAAAAAATAACGCAGAAAATAAATAAACTAATTTAAAAATTTGTATTGGTAATACCTAAAATGACAATTAAAAAATTATGTCAAAACTTGTATTTATTTCATGTCAACTTGACAGCGTTTATACTATTAGTTATCTGTTACTATTATTTAATTCTTGTTTTTTACTCATTTCTAGTTAAACAAATGGTGAGTGTAACTTACTTGCTTTGAATACATGCAATTTAAGTTAATTTCAAATCATTTAGTATTTGAATTTTTTTTAATACATTAATTTCAAGCATAACCTAATATGAATGAGCTGGAGTTTAAAACGTACTAATGATTCAATGACAAGATTTAACTTTTGCAGCCAGTAAATTAAAGAAATCTATCTATGTCAAAGCCTGAATCGTTAACAATGTTAAAAATTAAACATACAGTGTATAGTATTATCTGTTAGTCGCAGAAAAAATCATTTTTCAGTATTAACTGCAGTAGGATAAGTTGGAGAGTTCTGTGACAAAAAGAGGAATACTCCTCCTCCGTGACCTACATTACAAAGCTATAAATGACCTAGAGTAACCTTACTCCTCCTCACTGACCTACATTCAAAGCTCGACATGACCTAGAGTAACCTTACTCCTCCTCACTGACCTGCATTCAAAGCTTTAAATGACCTGGAGTAACTTTACTCCTCCTCACAGACTTACACACAAAGTTTTAAATGAGCCATAGTAACTTTAAGTCATTCTTTTTTGTTGGTATATATAAGACGATTGAAAGTACTTACAATACAGTTGGGGTTTAGAAAGAAGTTGTTAAGAATAGAACAGATAAAGCAGTTTGTTCAACAGATGAAAAATCGTGATGTAACGATTCAAGAACAAAAAACTATTAAAAAATCGGTGGCCGACAGTAATACGGTGTTAACTGCAATACAATTAATTGATCAAAATGTTTATAATTTAAATAAGTCAAAAACTATTAAATTATTTATTAAATATAATTTGCTAACGTTCTGCGTGCTAACTTTATTGGGAGTTTTTTTGATATAGATGTATATATAATCCAAGACCTTTTTTATACGGTTTTAAATAAAGACTTTTTCCTACACTTGCAGTTTCCATTGTTTGGTTATGACGTTTGGTTTCTTCTTATGTTTTTGCAGCAGTTTTTGCGTCATTCACTGTATTTGCAACAGCTGCTGTCCCACCACCTAGAAAACTTATTGCCCCGAGAGCAGCGAATAAAGGTATTAACGGTAAAAATCCTCCTGTTTTAGGAATAGGAATTATTTTTTGTTTAGGTGGCAAAACCTTTTGTTGTCTTAACACTTTCATAGCTTGTTTAAAAGTTGATTTTAAGTCTGATTGTACTTTACCACCTACTGTACGACGAGCTAATTGTATCGCTTTTTTAAAACTTATGCTCCCACGTTTTTTTTCCTTTTCTGCCCCATACCTAATTTAGTTTTACCCTTCATTACACCGGAAATAGTTAAAACTGCTGTTTTCTCCCCAAAACTAGCGTCCTTTGATCGAAATCTTTGCCAAGCTATAAATCCTAATTTTTGATCTGCTTCGTGTCTTTTTGACACCGCAACAGTTTAAAGAACAAGCCCCATTAATAGTTATTGATTGTTCGAACCAAAAAGATTCTTTGACCACTAAAGCAGTTGTTTTACGTATAGAATTTGAAACTTCTCAAAATATTCTAAACGATACCGTTGCATACTGCTTGATTCTTCATGACAAAATATTTACATATAATGCTCTAACCAAGGCCATTCGTCATTTGTAACAAATTATAATATATATTGTGTTTTTATCACATATTAAAAGTAGAATGAACTATATCGTCTTACAAATATGATCGTTATTATCGATGTACAAGGATTCATGATTTCTGAAAAATGTTTCACTCCAAAAGAATTGGCTGTGTGTGCTAGACATTCTATTGCACATTATGTCTTTAAACCACCGTTTTCGTGGTCGTGCTTAGTCTTAATATTTCAAAAACAAGCTACATGGTTAATGAACAACCATCACCGTATTTCCTGGAAAGAAGGATTTATTCCAGTACATTTATTTCCACACATCCTCAAACGACTAACACTAAATGCAACATCGGTTTACGTAAAAGTACGAGAAAAATCAAAATTTTTACAAAAATATATTTCTATACCCATTACAGAAGTTGAAGAAGAACCTGCACTAAAACCTATGCATACTAAATGTCTTTTTCATTTGGAACCTATGTGTTACTGTGCTTTATCCAATGCTTATCATTTGTATTCTAATTATGTGGTGCAATAAAATATTTTTTACGAAATTATTTAATTTTATTTACATTAATTGTATACAAAACGTTCATAATATACAAGTGATCTATGATCATCTTTAAAAATATAAAATATCTTCTTATCTATTTCTGCAATTTTTTTATAAAACCGATACCTATCTCGTGCTTTCTCTTCCTAATCACCTTTTCTTGCTTGTTGATAAGCAAATTTCCAAACTACTAACTTCTTAACTTCACACTCGTCTTTGAAGCGTACTTTATTCCCCATCACTGTACTAACACACTTTGAAACAATACAAGTCTACTATATTTAATTGGATTTCTACACATTTTATACAATATTCCCCTTTTAAAAACAAGTTACAAATATCTTGACCAATTATATATTTATTAGCAAGTTCCTTACAATAATCTACGCTAAATATACAATCAGATCTTTCAAGTATTTTATTTGCATCCGTTTCCAACTGTTGAAATTGAACTAATAACTCTTGAATATTTTTTATGTTATTTAGATGTTTATTTTTCTTCTTCTTGTGCTTCTTCTGCCGATTTTTCTTCTGCTGATTCTTCTTCTTCAGATGTGTCTGCATCACTCATGTATCGTTTTATTCCATTTGCAAACCTCGATAATCTAATATCCGACAACCGATTGATTAAACAAGAAGAACAAAATTTGGTTTCTAAATACTCTTTACAAATTTTTTGACCGTTTTTATACTTTTTCGCCAAAGTTGCACACAGTTCAGGACTAGTGAATCCATACAATGCTTCATGTTCAGCATTCAATTCCAATGCGGAAAATTGCTGCACTAACCGTTCCACTGCTGTTTAAAAATCGACAGCTTTGGTTCAAGTTTGTTCTGCATAGGCCATCCACATCTTAACAGTTTGTACTAATACACAAGCTCTTAATACCTAATATATAGTTAATCCTATCCAGTTCATTTCCTAAACTTCTTTTGTTCTACTACACGTTTTTCCAATTCAACATCGAACACCACCTTTTCTGGATAGAATGTTACCACTTCTAACGTACAACAAACCACGTCTGTTTTTGATAAAAATTGATCCAAAACATTAGATATGTTAGTTTTAGCATCTCCTGGTAGATCAAAAACAGTATTAATTACAGTATCATAAAAATTAGAAAATTCCTTTGAAACAATCTAGTTTAATTGATAGTTTATGAGTACTGCCAATTTCCATATCTCCCAAAGAGATTTGCGACCTAAGTACACTTTTTCATTTTCTGCACCCACAATTTTTAATATTTTTTTTGGTCAATAATTTCAAATATTATAGTTTTCGTACCGACCTTTATGGGTTCACATATTGCTTCAGTACTTTGAAAACATCTATGTATTTTTTCTCGAAGCTCCAAAAACCACACCCATTCCTCTTCCGTAAATACGATTTCTTGTTTATAAGTTGCAAATATCTTTACTGACGGACAAAAATGATTAGCACAATTCATTCCAACACTGATAAATTTAGTTTTTGACTTATTTACATTATAAACATTTTGATCAATTAATTGTATTGCACTTAACACCATATTACTGTCGGCCACCGATTTTTTAATAGTGTTTTGTTCTTGAATCGTTACATCACGATCTTTCATCTGTTGAACAAACTGCTTTATCTGTTCCATTCTTAACAATTTCTTTTTAAACCCCAACTGTATTGTAAGTACTCTCAATCGTCTTATACATGCCAACAAAAAAGGATGACTTAAAGTTACTATGGCTCACTTAAAGCTTTGTGTGTAAGTCTGTGAGGAATAGTAAGGTTACTCTAGGTCATTTAAAGCTTTGAATGCAGGTCAGTGAGGAGGAGTAAGGTTACGCTAGGTCATTTAAAGCTTTGAATGCAGGTCAGTGAGGAGGAGTAAGGTTACTCTAGGTCATTTAGAGCTTTGAATGTAGGTCAGTGAGGAAGAGTAAGGTTACTCTAGGTCATTTAAAGTTTTGAATGCAGGTCAGTGGAGAGGAATAAGATTACTCTAGGTCATTTAAAGCTTTGTAATGTAGGTCACGGAGGAGTACTCCTTCTCTTGTCACAGAACTCTCCAACTTATCCTACTAACTGCAATACATTTATAACATGTTTTGCGGTATTGCTTATTTTTAAATGCTTTATTTCTTCAAACTGATAAATCTATAAAAAAAAATTAAAAATTAGTTACAAAAAAAATTATACCAAAATTGTGTTTATAAAAAATATTTTTGTATTTTAACAACATATAAAAAGATTTTTATGAAAATTTTCTAAAAAAGTGTACAATTACTGTGCTCAAATTATTAAAACAACAAATTTAACAGTTTAATTTACTGCACATTATAGTTCATCTACGTCAACCAGAAAAGTTGTTTATTTTATTTTAGTTTTTTAAATAATATTACCAAATCTTATTTATAACATTTAAATTGTTTTTTTGTAATAAATGCAAAATAATTTTTTAGTTTGTAATTTCCAATTTTTGTAATTAAAATATTTAACTAAATACACAAAATGTTATAATTTTTTTTTAATGTAACACTTAATTTATGTTTGCTATGTGTTTGTGTATATATTTTAATTAACTCACAAACGAAGTTCTACTATAGCTAATAAGCTTAACGGTTTAAGCACAACTTTCCAAAACTTTTTTAATATTAAGAATTACCAATATTTCAGTTATGCATTTTCTACAAGTAAATCAATTTAGACTTTTTAATTTTTATTTGTGAAATAATAAAAATGTTTTTTTTGTTTTCTAAAAATGCATTAAAAAATTAATTGACAGAATTTTTGTAATATTAAAACTTAATTAAAACATTTTTGATGTAAACATCAATGTGTAATTAAAACTTTTATTTATTTTGTATTGCTCGTTTTAAAGGTTTGTCGAATAGTAAGCACTTAAAGAGCAATTAATAATAAAACTCAGCACTGTCTCATAAATAAAATTTTACTCATAATTTATCTTGAAAATTGTCAATAATTTTTTTTATATACAAAATACATAATTGATCAAACATAAATAAATACATTTAACAAAATGAATTACTGTATATTTTATATTAATTTTGTAGTCCCAATCGCATTTTTCTTTAGATTTTAACATTACGATTTATGGTTTTCTAGGGCTACACTAAAATTATTTATAACATTAATTTATTAATAAAAATTCCATGAATGTGTTCATTTTTTTATTTATTATATTCTCGTTTGATGCATTTGCAAAAACCACAAAAAAAATTAATTTTATATTGGTATATGTATGACAAGAAAAAGTAGTTATAATAAAATGAAGACTAATTTATTTACATAAAATTCTGTTATTATACGTTTTTCTTAATAAATTCATCTAGATTCTTATAAATAAATTATTACATTTTAATTGTCGTACGTTTACAACTGAAGCTAAACAGTATGTAATAATTTTTAGATTTTCTCCCTTGAATATATTGTTACGTAAAATTAAATATATATTTTTTTCTATTTTATATTAACAAGAGACACTGTATATCTATTATATTGTTTTTTGTTATGTTAACATACATACAACGAAAATACTTTTTCAAGTTTTACTAAAAGAAACAGCTTTACTAAAAGTTTAATACCATATTTGCAAAAATTGTGATTGAACGTATTATACATATATATTTTTTTAAATTATATCGATAACACAATACTTTATACATATTTGTATTAAGAGACATCCATGTTTTTAACAATACAAACGTTTATAAAATTTAATTATTTTTTTTACGTTTCTAACAAAACATTGTAAGATATAAATAATTTAATTAAGGACAACAGCACTGATATTAAAGAAAACCAACCAAGTGTATAAATTAAAAGCGATAAATTTGTTTTTATTATATTATGCCAACTAAAGACTTTCATTTGTATGAATTGGAGAAACCAAATATTCACGTTTATAAATTTATATTTAAAATTAGTTATTGTTTTACCACTTTTTTTGTAGATTGTACTTGTACATGTTTAATATGTTTTACATAGCTGTTTTGTTTTTGTTTTCTTTGTGTGCTTACAAATACATCTTAAGAATTAAAATTAATCTAGTAGTAATTTATGTAATTAAAACAACATTTATTTAAAATTATGATTCTATATTGTAATGTAGGTATATTTGACAAACGTTAGGTTATTAACTAGATTACGATTCCTATTTACTTTATTGTCAAATTTTGTTTTTATAACTTTAAAATGTGACTTGAAATTTGAAAGAAAAAGTAAAAAAAAACTAATTTCTATCGCCACCTAGCAAATAATATTGGAACGTTTATTATTAAATCTAATTTATTTATACTAAAAATATGTACACGTTTATAACTAACCGAATTAATTAAATCTAAGGATAATTAATAACAACACAGTAATTTATATCACTTACACAAAGATAAAGTCTGCGAATAACCTTAGTTTAACACTCATTGTTTACTTTAAAGTCACGTACAAGGTTATACTCCGTATATTTATATCGGACATATGCGTTAATTAGTTATTTATTTAAACTTGAATAATCTTCTTAACACTGCCGTCTTCACATTACTGGAATAACTCCTCTATGATTTGTTTGCACCGCATTTATACATTTTGGCTTAACGTTCGCGAATGTTCTATACCTTTCGGTGAACGTTCTGAAAATGTGCAAAAACCTCGCAAAAGTCTTCGGACTTGAAAATAATTCCTCGTACGTTTTACTACCCCCTTTTTAGGACTGTCCCAGAACAGGAAACTGGATGCCACACCGGTGGAAAGGATCGTGGCGATAGCGGCAGTTCTCTCCATTTCGGCAATTTCTTTGACCATAAAAATAATTCTTCTTGGTTCGTAAGTACAGACCAACAGTTGAACGTCTGTTTATCGGAAATGAAATATTTATTTTAATGTTACAGATGCGGTTAAAAGTTGCTACCCAATAGTAACTGATGCAATTTTTAAGGCTTCCTTGAAAAGACCACATCAAAGAAAGTTGCAATATGTTAAAATTATTGAAAAATAATTTGGTTGTTTGGAAAACCTAAACCTACTGAAACTCAATGTGATATTGTATTTAAAAATATTTATTGTACAATAAAATTTGAAATGTGCATTTGAAAATGTATTATTATATTATTGAAAGAATTGTTTTAGTTCATTATTGAAACAATATTTATTGATCATTTAGTATCAGTTCAAGAACGAAGTTTTTAAAACGTAAACCAAATGCAATATTTACTTTGCAACAGATTTGAATTTAAAATACTGAAGCTATACTGATTCAAATAAGTAAAACAGCGATAGACTTATAGCTATTTTATTGCACTTAAGTTTCTTTTATGTTTGAAACAAGAGTGAATCATAATTTTTTTGTTTTGAAACTGTTACTAAACATTGTCAAGTTTGTGTTTACTGGGCAGTATGACCAATTTAACGAAATCCAAGAAAACCAAATGACGTGAGATATTAGGGCATATAGGGTAAGTTTTCTATACGACAGGTCTCAAAATGTAATTCAAATCGGAAATTCATTTTTGCAAATTACTAAATAAAATAAATGCAACTTTTACATTACAATTTTCCTATTGTTCGATTCATCTACTCAACCATGCCATCAGATTGAGTATGGAAAAGGGTCGTCATAGTTTTCTTAATTCCCTACAGTCGGCAAGCTTCTTGAAACAGCCCAGACTCAAAGTTGCAGCCTTGATCGGAGTGTAATTTCAACAGAACTTCTAACCGGCATAAAAACTTTTTTACTAATCTTAGTTACATATTAGAAAAGTTTTTGCAATTATTAAATATGTGCTGTCTTGTTATTACTTAAAACCAAATTGTTATTAAATTTACTAAACAAACAATAAGATTAATTCTTGTATAAAAATGACCAACAATGTTCTAACATTTTAAGAGCAGCATTTACTAACATAAACATTGTAATTTCAAAATTTTGCAGAACGGCATAGATAAAAGAGAAGTAAGTGTAACACAACAACAAAAATAAATAGAATTAATAGAATTAGGTAAGCAACGTGTGAACTAAGCCAGATTCTAAACTCTATAGAACAAGAATTTGGCTTCGTATTTATACAAGAAATATCGTCGCGGTGTGATTAGTTCGACTCTGATTGAGTTATGTTCAAAAAGGTGTCACAAGTTTATTACCTAACTCTGCAGTGATTTTTTGTTGGAAACTTGAGTTGTAACATCAACACAGTTCAAACTTGAAAGACGTTCTAATCTTAGTATCTTGTTCTCTATTGTAGTATAATGTTTCATTTTTATTAAGTTTTTAAAAATGCTGTTTGTTATTGGTTTGATGGTTATATTGATGATGACTGTTTCGGTTTTTAATAATGTAATGCCACGAACCATACAAATTGTCAAAACTTTTTAAAATTATTAAGTTTCCTTGGGATTATGATGAATTGCAATAAAATAATTGAACTTATCCACTAATTGTTTAAACGTGTGCGTTAGTAACGAATTAATACTATGTTTTGGAGATAATAATAAACTTATCTTTGCTCAGTCTTTGATGTTTACTAGATTTGTAAATGAATAGTAGGTACTGCATGCTTTTGCATGTTTTAATCAGGTTAGGTTTCGCATATAGGGTTGGTCCTAAACGATCTCTAAAAATATTTTGGCAACTTGTTTTACCAGATTTACTTCCAGTTTCAAAAAGTTACTGTTCAGGTTGTACCTTCGGAAGCAACAAAAATTCTAATTGCGTCCGATGTTGTCAGCTGTTATTTTCATCAGTACGAGAGTTTGTCAATGTTGTAGTTAAACCTCTACTTGCGACGACTGGCAGCGGCGGACTTGCGCTCGTTTTTGACTTTACCCTTAATCGTGCCTCATTTACGGGGTTCATCAAACTAGTTACTTATGAAATAAAAACAGAATTCAGATAAATATTAAAGTAACAAACAAAAATAGGTAAGTACATAGTGTTACATGTGTGTAAAACATAAAGTTAATTACCATGTAGCATTTCCATCTGATTAGTATCTTTAGACTGGTCACTTGATGAACTGAAACTAATTTCCTATACGTAATTATTGTTATAGTATTCCAAAGGACCACCATGTAATTTGTCGCCCAAAATATCATTCAAACAAGACACAATTTAGTGCGGTTTCATTATTTTATGACATTAACTAGACATATTCATAATACTTCAAATGTGCTTTTGGTAAAACAATAACGTACGTTTCTTACGCAAGCGACGGTCAACTGACTGCTAGAATCGATGCTCAATTGTGTGTTCGCGCACACATCACATCCCTATTTTTGCAACACACCGGAGTACAGACCGTACCTGAAATTATTCTTTGAAATATCGACGGAACAAAAATGACCCAGAGGCAATTCTAGATAAATTGTTTTTTTTTCATAAACCTGTTTCAAAATTCAAATAAAATTACTAAAAATCAAAAAATTTCACCAATGTAAATTGAAAAATAAGAAAATTAGAGACGATCAAATTTACGGATGGAACAAAAATGGGACGACGGCGGTTCCAGTCCTAAAACTTTAAAAACCTTGGAATAGAGAATTAAATAGTAAAACTTTTATTTTTGGTATTTTGTTATTAAATAATGGTTATTTAAACAAAATACCTAAGCATTTATTAATAGTAAAGTTGCAGTATTTTTGAAGAAAAATATACACAAATATTAAGAATCACAAACCAAATAATTTATATATTATTTAGTTAAATAGGGTAGTTATTATTACACACGGATGAACTATGCAACACAAGCTGTAGGCGACTGTTGTAATCATCAGTTTAATAAACAGTTTTTAATATGCGAGTTAACTACCACAATAAATTTATCTACGATTTGTTTAATGCAATTCGAGAGAAATAATAAAATTAATTCAAACTTATTTTTTTTTTACAATATCCATTCAATTGAAAACAGTTGTTATACATATGCAATTGGATTGTATATATCAGCTTAATTGGTTGGTTAGAATAATGTATATCATAAATCGCTAAAATACATAAGAATTATAGACGTTTAATAGTCTTAATTAAACCATTAAAACACAAACTAATAATAAAATTATGAACGTTAGAACAGAGGAACATCAAAACAACGATCATCCACGTGTTGCTTTCTTATCGGTATTTCATTTTCAACAAATTGTCATCTGCATTCACATTTTTGAGAATAAATTTAATTTATGTTTAAGGTAGAATTGCAAAACAATATTACTAGTAAAGATTTATTTATAAATGTAGGATTTTTTGTTTTTAATAAAACTAAAAGCAAAAAGGAATTTTTACAGATACATATTGTATATAGCGAATTTTGTCTTGCGTTTAATAAAGAAATAAATTAGATTTTTATTTTACAAAATGAATAAATCTAAACTGTTTTTTAAGTACTAAAAGTAAATAAAGAATTACAAACCAAAAACCATAATTAAGATGACTGCATTTGTAATTTAAATAATTGAGACATATGTTGATTATAATAATAATTATTTTTTTAATAGAGGCCGATTTTAATACATATTTCTTTATGAGTTTTGCTTACATTGTGTAGTTTTTTAGGTTTCTAGTTAGTACGAATGGGTTAGTTTTGTATGCCTAATCTCAATAAAGTTTCAATAACAAGGATAAAATTGCCAATAAAATTAGTTTCTTATTGAAAATTAATAGAGTAATTAAATGTATGAGAAAATTTAATACTAAATAGAGATAAAGTGCTTGTTTTGACAGAAATGCATTTAGAAATGTTAAAACTGTTGTTGCAAGAAAGTTATTTAAGCATTGAAGATTAAGTATTCGTCAAAAACAAATAAAAAAATTAGAAGTTACATTCTTGAATGTCAAATTTGAACAAACAATTTTTTGTACGTTAATTTCTAATATTTATTGTTGTATGATGCATACTTCAATTGGACTGAGTTGCTATCAGTAGGAGATAAATCAAGCTCTGAAATCAGTTCAAATAAGTGTTTCTAGGTACGGTTGCTGTGATATCTGAATTTGTGACAATATTCTCTTTACAAGTTATTGTATGAGACGATTTGATGATGAATGGAATTTAAATATTAAAGCAAAAATACCAAATTTTTCTAGATCAAATGGTATAGGCGAAAAAAGGGTAGATATTGCAAAAAAAAACATTTATTTATAAAAAGCGCTGCCAACATTCTGCAATTGTCAAAATTAACATTTTTCACAAATAATTCAGTTGACAGTTTGATTTCAAACCAAGCAGTTTCGTTTCAAC
This sequence comes from Aquatica leii, assembly GCA_035610365.1. Taxonomy (NCBI): domain Eukaryota; kingdom Metazoa; phylum Arthropoda; class Insecta; order Coleoptera; family Lampyridae; genus Aquatica; species Aquatica leii. The sequence continues at coordinate 59,416,190 of CM069432.1, forward strand.
GGAATTTAGGAAAGTAACAATTGTGTGATAAACAGAAATTTTGAAACCTGATTTTTGAGTAATAGTTTTTTACGATTTTTGATAAGGTTTAACACTAAAGAAGTGAGTAGAAAAAACTTACTTTATTATTTGCAGATAAAACACCAACCCCAATTACAGTTTACAAAAAGATCGCAGAATTCAAACGTGGAAGACCAACAATTTGATGACCTTGTTTACCTTTGTTGTTTTAAAAAATATCGATGTTGTACGTGAAATACATGATTTTGTTAGATCTACATGCGACAAATACTGAGATAAAGACGTTCTTAGACATTGCAACTGAACAAATACATAAAATTTTGCACGATCATTTGCACGTCAGGAATCTTTTCAGTCTTTAAATCTTTTACAACCTGACAAAGGAACAACAACAAACACTCGTCAAATGGTACAGAGAAATGTTAAAAAAATTGAATGTGGTCGTTCAAATTTTGTATAAAGCATTGTAACAGGTGACAAATTCTGGATATATGCATACAGTTTTCACAATTTTGACAGATTTATACAGTTGAAATTTAAATTAAAACAAAAGCGTCGAAAATTTATATTCAAGCAAAAAAACTGGAAAACTTGCTGAAGTTACCCGAGTGGGTCTTTACTCTTCCCAAATTAACCAAACGCGACCAAGATTACCCGAACGCATCTGAACCCAAACGTGGCTAATTTTCGAATTAAAAAAAAAATAAACGGAAAGTTGTGGTCCAGAAGCGGCATCACTATATTACTGCTACTCCTTCACAATTATTTTTAGAATAAATTTATAAAATCCAGTTATTTTTTTGTAATTCTCTACTAAAAAAAAGATATGGTCAAAGCAAATTTACAAAAATATTTACGCACAAGCAAGTTTTAAATAGTAAATATATATTTTAACAAGCGTAGTATGTAAAATTACATAATCTAGTAGATAAATATTAGAAAAGAGAAAAGATTGTAAATAAAGATGAGTCACCAAGATGATACTTGCTTAAAACAAATTCAGGAATAGTTTGACCTAATAGAAAAAATTTAATAAAATCAACAAACTAGTTTATACCCATCTCGAGGAACCACAATTGATTCTTTCATTAAATGCAAGTAGCAATGAAAATACATTACTTGCAGAACCCGCATATAGTGTTCGTGTAACACGATTAGTCCATGTTGTTAGAACGCTTAGTAAGTTAAGGGATCACTTACAAATAAAGAGAATGTATGATATTAAATGTGACTACTAAGACCACAAACATAAAAATAGAAGACCGTCGTGACAAGTTCTAGACGTATAAAATTGCTATGTAGTAACAACATTTTTATCGAATCCACATAAGAATAGAGCATAGTCAAACAAGAATTAGTATTTTAGTATTAGAATTTGCTATCAAACCAAAAGCGAGACTGCAATTTATATGAATTAAAAATGCACGTTCCTTACAAATTATACACTACTACTTTCATATTTAATTATTTTGTATTTATCTGTCAAATAAAAATAAATCTTTTACAAGAAGAAAAAGTTGCGCAATAAATAAGCAACCTAAATTTAAAAATTTGTGTTGGTAATACCTAAAACTACTATTGGTTTCGCTAAAAATTATATGTCAAAATCTTTTTTTTTGTTTTAGCTATTTATCTTTATTTAAAAAACGGTTAATATAATTTTCGAGTTTCAAATATATGCAATGTTAGTTACTCTTAAATAATTGAATGCTTTAATTTTTTTAATACATTCATTTTAAGCAAAAATTAAGATGAATGGGTCAAACCAGTTAAAAATTATTGTTTTTGCAACCATTAAATGTAAAAAAACATTATTTATATTAAAACTTGAATCTCTAACAATCTTATCAAGTGTTTTGATAAATACGATGTTACTATGTAAACGTTTTTATTAGAAGTTAGAACTAATAACATGTATAAGTGCTTGATCTAATATGTTGCAAAAACCTTTACTGCAAAATTGGTTTAAATATAAGAATATTGAGCTAAGAAAGAAGAGAAAATAAAAAATGTATTGTAGTTTAGCAATTTTAATAAACGTTTGATAGCACTGTAGATAGCTATAACGATGGTAAAACGTTGAAAGTTGATTTTACACCCGCGAATTTCAAAATAGTTTTGAATAAAACTGCGCGATAAAACCACAACTGCAAATGCCACCCGAATGAACTACTGGACGGCCGTTTTGCCCTTTTGGGATTCATCAGCTGTAGGAGATACAATCTAATGCAATTCTTACAATTGCATTGAAAACCCTATAGCTTTTTAAAAAACTTTTTTAGCTTAACTGTTGTTTTTAACAATTTGACAAAAGTGGTTAAACAAAAAATTTCTTAATAACATGTTAAAAAATAATTTACGGTATTATTACATTTTTTTACAAAACGATTAAAATTTTATTAAAATAAAAATAATCTTTGTTACAATTTATAATTTTGAAAAAAATGTATTTAAATCGGTAAACTAAAGTAATTTATTTAAGTTTGAATTTAATTTTAATAAAGCATGTGCAAAACAGTTTTATATAAGCTAAAAAAATTAATAAACATTTACTTTTAAAGTAAAGTACTCAATTAATCACGTCTTTTATTTATTTATTATTTCTAGTCTTAACATCTAAAAAATATGATTACCTAAATATTTTAAAAAAGTAAATGTTTGATTTAAATGTATTACGTTTTCCTAGTAAAAAGGTTGTTTTACAAGGACGATAACGTAAACACATTACAGTAATGTTATGTTTCAAAACAAAGTTAATTTGCACACTGTTATTTTCTAGAAATAAAAAACATTTGTTTTTACGCTAGATATTTCTACAAACAAGTATTTATTTTTCACGAAATAATACAATTCGTATTAACCAATTACTAACTTCTAAGCAATAACATTTATTCTTAATCTTTAAAATTATAAAAATAAGTGAAAAATATGATTTGTAATTTATTGATCACCAATAATACACTTACAGCATTGGTTAGAATGAAATAATTTTCTAGGATAGAATTTTTTAAGCATGCTGCTTTAAGCTGCGTGATAGCATTATTTTGTATTTATTTTTATTTGTGATGTCAGCAAATTACTGAAAAGAAATGCATAGTTTTTAGAACTAAATTAAACCAAATTAAACATTATAACATTTTTTTAATTCATTAAGTGATAGTATGTAATGCAACGATTTTGATTTTTTAAATGTTTTATTAGATTTTTTATTTTGACATTTTTTACTTGTATTAATGCTATAATTTCAATTTTTAGATTTATCAGATAAAAGCTATATGTATTTACTCCTTTCTAACCAAAATATACATATTTTTTCGAATCTCAAATTTTTGTTATGTCAAGACGTTAATACCGGAAACATAGCTAAATCTCTCCCAAAAATTAAATTTGGGACTGGACAGAGATACACCGGGGTATATTGTACAGGTAGCAAAAATAAGAGTAGAGACAGAAAAAAGGGCCATAAAATACGAGGAAGAACTGAGGGAAAAAACAGAATGCAAAATACTGCAAGAATGTTGGAAAGAGATAAAGGGAGAAAAAGTGAAGTACGGGCAAGAGGGCAGAGAAAAGTATTACAAAAGAAACGGGTACGCGAGAGAAGAAGTGGAGAGATTAAGAGAAGAGGGAGTAGGGGTATGGGAAGAAATAATAAAGAGAGATATGGACATCGAAAAACAAGAAAGATGTACAAGGATATAATAGGTATTATAAGCATATCAAGGGTGAAGGGGTGCCACAATATTTAAAGGAGATAAGGAATAAAAGCAACAAAAAGAAAAAAATGATAGCAGGGTTCAGATGTGGGAACGAGGATTTAGGTAACAAATACTGGAAAAAAGAAGAAAAAAAGATGTGCAGACTATGTGGAGAAGAGACGGAGGACCTTAATCACATGAGAAACAAATGCAGGAAATTAAGAGAAGAAGTTATGAAAATAGAGGAAATTTTAGACGAAAACGGAAATGAAGTGGAGTGGATGAAAAAAGTATGAAGAAGAAGGAAAAAGTTAAGAAGATAGGAGGGATAATAAAATGTATTTAAAAAAAATGTAAATAGAATGTTATGTAGCAATTGTAAATAAGGGAAGCACAAACCAATTTGTAAGCGTAAACAACAAATAAAGTTAAATGTGATTTAGTTATACTACTTAATACGATAATGAGCTACATTAATCTGATATAAATATGTACATTAGATTTATGTGACAAAATTAAATTTTTTTTAATATATATTAAACCGACATGAATGCATTAGCAGTTTTACATTATATACTGTGTATCTGAAAATGCCTATACGCCAGTTATGTTAACACATTTGCATTTTTTTTGGTTCGATTGTTAGCACTGTTACATTGAATAATAAAAATATGACATCTGTCATATTAATTGCAGTAATTTTCAGTATCGTTTGTTTGTGATTAATATTTGAATACGTTGAATACGTATTTTGTTATTCAGTTTTTTTTCAGTACGTATCGGCAACCGTTGCGTTCATCATCAGGTAAAATTAACCTTAATAACAATTTTAATATGAATTTGTCAAACTCGGATATCTGCATGTGTATTTTTTTTACTCATTTTAAAGATAAACAAGTAGTGCTTAAAACAATATGTTTAAATAGTAGTCAATTGGGATTATCAAATTTATTTAATTTTCTATTTATAAAAGCTATTGCATTAATCTCATGACAAACAAATTACACAAATGCATTTAGAAAATTTATATTTTCACCGGGACTAAACAAAATCCAAAATATTTAGGAAGATTTGTTTCGTGCAATGTCTAGTGCATAGTACTGCAGATTTAGTAAGGATTTCGAAGATTTTTGAGGGTTTGCAGACGAAGAACTAGAAATGTAGTTAAAAGAACGAATGCGCATTATGTTTTTGTATGTGACGTTTTGTGTTTTTCTTTGTGTGCAAGTGTAATAAATTGCATATAAACGAATTTACTAAACAAAATTCTTAAACTGTAACCTCTTATTATCTACTAATATTATTCTCAAGTAAAGGGTTTAATTAAAAATATTTAAAACACAAACATTTGTTAACAATATTATACTTAAAAGCCAAAAACAAAATAAACTTTCTAACAGCAGATAAATATGGACATGACTTTTAATAGGTTATCTCACATGTATAATATCTGACATGCTGTCTCCTTTTTATATATTATCAGAAACGGCTTAAAAATATAAACAAAAGTTACAAACTTGAGAAAAACTAATTGTTATGTTTGTATTAATCAACCATTTTTTTTATTTTTTATATAAAAGTGTTGTGGTCGACGCTATGTCATGGTTAATGACCCCACATATAAAATTCCACAAATTCATGTTACAGCGATTGTAATATGTTGATAGTTGGAATTACTAACCGCGAGATGGCGTCGACCACAACAATTTTTTATGTAACTTTAAACGAAAAACGAAATATGAATATAAGCTATAGAAATATATCAGTATACCTAATTGTGGAAATACATCAGATAGTATTTCCCAGTGTTGATGATCTCCAAAAGGCTGAAACGGCCGTACACTGATTCTATCTAGTGGCAATTTTTGCAATTGTACTGATATTGCTACTTTTTACTATATTCGTTGGTGGATTACAATCGTGTATTATTCGACACATTTTTCAAATTTTTGCGGTTAGTAAATGCAGCTACTAATTTGTGAATTTTTTTATTTTCGTTAAAATACTAATTTAACGCACTTAAGATTTTTGGGTCACAAAATCAATTATTTTGACGTTTTCCACAGTTGACAAAATTAAAGCTATAGATCTTTGTGACATTTCATACACAGGAATTGGAAAAAAATTAAAGATTTTTTGTGGAAGCTTACTTATAGCAAATTGAATACTGAAACCCTCCCTGTCATAAAAAATCATCTTTATGTTGGTTATTGGAAGATACAGAAAATACGGTGAGTGCAGAAAATCTGCGCCGTTTTATTCTAAGCAATTGTTAAATCAATTTCAGTCAAATGCAAAACTGACACAGTTGAATTTTTCAGTCCATGTCATGTGCGACATTGAAGATGATTCCGTTGTTAATTATGATTGATTAGAAATCTAAAATTTCTATGCAGTATTCTATCATTAAACTTGGTATATAAAGTATATATAGTCTCTATGTTTTACGTCGTATCCTCGCTCGTTTCTTTAGAAAAATTTTGATTAATAAAGAGTTCAAGTACAAAGCTACTGCTCATAACAAAACAAAATTAAACATTTGGGTGTTTTATACTTCTGTTACATACTGTATAAATAATAGTAATTTACGCAACAAGCGTTAAAACTAAAACATAGCTCATCAAATGTTAATAAGACGCTAAGCCGCACAGCCAAGCGTTGCATTTTAGTGAGCTAAGTTATTAAACTTTTGACAAGAGTAACGTTCATTATTTTTTGTTGCTGTCTATAAAATCAGTTCTTTTGAAAAAAAAATTTAAAAAGTTTGAAATCGTCAGCTAAATCTGTCAAGTTTGACATGGACTTTAGCATTGTTTTTTTTTCAATTTTAATTCAATTTTAAGATTTTTAAAATAACTTTTTCACCTGTCACATACTCGTTCTGATATAATAACTGACTTTAAAGGCTTAGTTTTATGTAGATTTCAACTTTTTATTTTGCCGCTCTAGGGCTTTTTTTGCCTATTATATAACTATACAACAAACGAATATTGACGTTTGCAATGTTGGTAACACAAAAAAAATTGTTACGTTTTTATGTTGCTTCTACATTAAATATGCGTTTTATTGGCTAAAATATGTTTTGTATTCTATATTTTTTATTTTTGTAAAAAAGTAAATATAAACTTTAAGCGATGTTATATATTATTGCAGATAAGCCAACAACAATCAAAATAGTATAACCAAATGAAGTAGATGTAAATTATGTGACAGTTTGACAATTTCTGAAGGAATAAAGTTTCAATTCATTCTTTATATAAAAAGTGCAATCTTTGAGACCTGAAAACTTCTAGACAAGATTTTAGTTTTGCCGTTAGTTTCTTGAACGTTGTAATTTTTAGAGACGTTCTGAAAAATTTATGTTATTTACAGACAAAGCTTGTTCCACAGGGGACTGTGGAATTTAATTCTTGCTGGTAGTGTGATGAAAATTACCACGCAAAATTCCTTCGTGCGCATTAACAATGTCTTTTAGTAAATGTATGGGCTGTAATCGTTGGGAAGTACGTTATTTGACTCTACATTATTACAAACTGATTGAATGATAAAAATTGTTTTAATAGCTTAATTAATGTTTTTCCAGAGTGTGAGAACTTACCGCTAAACATCAGACAAAGACTTTGGTTTTAACATGATGAAGCAGCGATTACACACGATTACTAAATAAAAAATATTTTAATAAATGGATTGGGAAAAAAAGTCCTAATGCGTGGCTAGCCTAGAACCTGGTACTAATTCCCCTAAATTTTTTTTATGAGATCATATAAAAACCTCTTGCGTGACTGCGAATGGTGGCTGTTTTGAAAATCAAATTTAGTCCTTTCTTTGTTGTTACTTGTTTTATTTGTTTAATTTTCTTGTTTAATGGCAGCAACCCTACTTTGTTTGTAATAATTGTTGCAGTTTTTTAAAATTTATCTTTTAATTTAATTTGAATAAAAACTTTTTTTGAACAAATCAAAAAAATGTTTTAGTCAATTGTTACAGTGGTAATTTAAACATTTTATAAATATTTTATTTTTAAAAATTGATCAAGTGGTTTTAAAATACTCTGTTTTATATTGTTATTTAATAAAATAGAAAATAATTTTAAATACAAATGTTTTAAAAAACTAGTAAATACTTAAAGTTTTTGTATTTTTAAATATTCTTTAAAATAAAGAAGTGATGACAATTTTTTGAAAAACAAAAAAACGCCAATTACTTAAAACTGAGGTTTAAAATGAAACATTTGAATTAAAAATTGTTTGTTTCAATGAGTCATAACTGCTATTTTTTGGTGTTACAACCTAACAATTTCTATAATATTTTTTAAATAAACTTTTTTTGCTTATAAATAAAATAAATTTTCTTTTAATTGTTCAGTATTAATCATATGATATGTACATGCAAAGTATGTAATAAATATATAATTATTTTATTATTAAGATATTAAATTTAAACTAAAACAATTTAAGCTTATTAGAGACAGCAACTTTTACCAGGCAGTTCAACGTCAACGTACCTTGGCGCGGCCCTGATCATTGGTTATCTAAAATATATTTAATTCCGTAATATTTACATTTAGTTAAGCGCGGAATAAATCAAATTAATTTGTTTGATTAACTATGTAAACTTAACTTGTCAATAATCAATTATATATTGGTGTTTTTTGCGTAAAATTTAACTTGCTTTTTATAGCTAAAAAACAAGGTATAATAGTAAAAAATACATCAGAATAAGAATATTTGATTGGTTAAAAATAATTATATATGTACATCTAACATTGTTTAATATTATCAATATAACATTATACTTTTTAAATAAATACTCTAGCTATAATCGGTTACACAATAATGAACACATATAACTTTTTAGGATAGTTTTTTATAATTAGTTTTTGAATTAAAAAAGAATCCGGCGATTTATTTCTATATGCATAAGATTCTTATTGTAAAATACGTATTTTAGCAAATACTAACTTGTTTGTTGTCTAAGCAAGTAATAGCTGCATGTAAAACGTGATGTTACACTGTTTTCCTCGCAATTAAAACAAAAGAAGCGACGACCAACACAGTTGTTTCGGCGGTAGGGTCGCAAGCTTCGTAAAACCAGGTTATAAACTAAATATAAAAAGACGCTAAAACGATGAAAGATTAGGGGTAGTAGACACTGTTAAATCTATCCGAAGCTGAAAAAGAACAAATGACAAAACAGAGGTGTAACGCAGAATGTATATTAATTTTATCACAGACAGTAGTTCGAAGAAGACAAAGATGGTACATAAGTATAGTTATATAAAATTTATCAAACATTATCACGTGGGTCAGTATCACAGACAAAAAATAAACTACGCCTTCGACTGAGCAACACGTTGTACAGCAAAGTGACCAAGTCGGTCTAACTTTTACATGCAGAAAAAGAATGACTTTACAATCGTGAATTAAATTACAAACGTACGAAAATCAAAGATTTAGAAAATCCAAGCACGCATATAATAATATGTGACACAACAACAAAATTTTAATATTAATTGTGATTACAACCTAGCATGTACGTACGGTCGACTTAGTACCAAACTATTAAGAAATAAAGTAAAAATGTAACACTTACAATTAGTTTCCTCCAGGTACAGACTAGTCAGTACATCCTGTCAGCATTACCTAAAATTTAATTGACATTTAACTAAAAAGACAAGTACATACGGCGTTATCACGAATAATTCTTATTATACATACGATTGTTGAAAGTAAACGACTGCGCATAATTTTTTTTAAATTGGTTTTGTAATTTGTTTTTGCGAAAACTTTTTCCAACACGTATTATACTCGTGTCCAGGCCTCAAACATGTAAAAATATTAGTTGTGACGTCATCATGGAAGCTTTCCCAGTTGTAACATCTGTTTTTTATCTTCACAGACAAAGAAATGTGTGGGATATAAAAACCCGCTACAGACAACTATAGAAGAATGAAATTAAACCACAATACGAAAAATAAATTCTTACTCTAATTAAAGACTTTCACTAGACCGCAACAATATTATAATTCATATGCACATAGATGTGCGTGAACACTTAAAGATGAAAGCTTAATTGGGCGTACACAACGCTAGATGATGTCTGCGTTCTTTAAACTTTACCGGAAGAATAAAGTCGTGTTTTAAAATTTGACATCCTAGCCACAGCATATATAACAATCTGCATGCCAACTTTGTGGCGGCGCTTTTGATGTGAATGAGGTTTAAAATTTGATCTTGTCGACGCCATTGCTGAATAGAACAGAGGGCCTGACTAAAAGTGTTTGATTTGCAAAGTTGAACAGGCCGGTATTATATTCTACATTAGATTTGTATTACATTTCTAACTTGTGATTGTTTAAGTAATAACAATAATATACTTTCAAGAATTAATTAAAAAATTAAGTTAGGTAGAGATCATTTCCCACTAAAGAACCGTGAGGTGCGCGTCGGATAAATTCGGAGTTTGACGATCATGCGCAATAAATTCTAACTAAAAACATCTGCTGTAAACAGTGTGTCAACTTAGGGTGGGTTGCACAAAGCAAATCAAAAATGTAACAACTGATTATTTCTCAAAACAATTGCTACATAGCCAATGAAACCACGTTTATTCGTGATGTAACAATTGATTTCAGAAATAATCACTTACTAAATTTTTGATTTGCTTTGTGCAACCCGCCTATAATGTAATGGATAATCTTTGATTTAATCATGTGCACACTTTAAACGCCGTATGAAAAGTACCAACGTTTTCAAGTTGGATAATGTATTGACATTCGAAACAAAATTGGTTTTTGCGCAGCGGTTCTTTAGTCTTTAAATGAACTCTATACGTAACCTACAATTATTAGAGTCGACTATTTATAATAAAAGTGAAAGTAAGATGTTTTCAATGTAATTTACGAATATAAGTTTTCATACATGTATAAAAGCCATTAGTCAATAAAACTAATTAAGTTTAGAAACGAATTTATTGATTCTACATTTATTATGTAATAGTATTTTTACCCTTAAATACAAATACAATTTTATAACGGCTGTTATCGGGTATTGTGAACATAAGTCGTTATATTAAATTACAAATGTCTAAATAACTCTTACAAATATTTGGCTTGATAATAAACGACCAAATTTCTTTAAAATATAAGTTTGATTTCAGTGATAAAATTAACAAAATTATTGTGTGCAGTCTTTATTAATACATAACATAACACGTATTCAAAAAAACAAGAAATATTTGCAATAAATTATATCAGAAAAACTAAAATATAATTAGCTATAAAAATGTTCCCGACTGACTTTGTCGCAATTCTCCGCACAAGGTGCAGAAATTCCAGAATTTTACTGATAGTTACACACACAAAATTAAAACTTGTTTTCTTTTTTTTGGTATTATAAATTTGGTTTGTTGGTATAAATGCTAACACGCCACATTGTTCTACAAAACTGATACATATCATAAAATGTAGATAAAACAAGATTTTTTCCAAAATACTACAACAAAATACCCTCAAATACATAAAATCTCATAGTACTTGTTGTCTTTTACTACAATTGACAACGCTGCGTTTTTCTAAATTCGATCCTAAAAAAATACGCAAATAGTTGTCGCCAACAAAAGTTAGCCAGCTGATTGTTATTTATGCTGTGTCCTAGCTTCATTTCCACCTAGGATAGTAAATGTAGAAGATTGCTGAATTCATATTTTCGCAATGAAAGCCGGTCAACTCTAATAAATCTTGATGCGTGACGTCAGCAGTAGACCACGCGTCGCTTTGAATACACTTTAAATATGACAATTTCGCAATTTTTTTTACAACAATTATTACTTTTGTTGGTGTTTTACTCATAAAAACACGTGCCTACATGTTGTATGTAAGAATTTCTAATTATCTTGGTTTAATTTAAAAAGTAAATTTATCTACATTGTATTAGATATTGAAGTATAATTTTACAATGTCAAGAACAAGGTTTACTCTGTTTGGTTGCATAACAACCTGATTGCAACTAAAAGCAAAAACGTCAATTACAACACAGGTTTCCAAAAAGCATCGATTTACTGTCCTCTACAATTACAAATGAATAGATTAGGTGTTGGAAAGGGCTGACAAAATGAACCTTAACACCAACGTAATTTGCTCCACTCATTTCATACAAAGAGTTATGAAGAGTTGCAAAACGAATTATAAGGTGTTTTAAATAAAATTGATTAAGATAAACTAAATAAAAAATTATTTTTTTCTGCCTTAGAAAAAAAGTAATAAAGAAAACTATTTTTATCGTTCAATTAAAAAATTAATGCATCAAATATCAAACAAGATTAATTTTTTGTAGAGGTTTTCTTCCGTTCAAGTGATAAAAATTTAAAGCTTTATGACGTTTAAACGTAATTTTTTACTTTAAAAAAATTATAAATTATTGAAAAATTAACAAAATTAATTAATAAAAAAAAATTCAATTCAAAAGTTGTCAAATTATCGAGAGCGAGGTCTACGCGTTACGTCAGCTTGTCGCAAGACCTCGGCAGAATAAATCGAGCAATCCTCTATTCTTGCACTCCAACAACAAAAAGTGGGCGTACCAAGGATAAACTTTATACTACAGAATTTTTAACATAACAGTGTGGTAACTAATTTTCTCAGAATAGCAAAGATTTAAGTGGTGCTAATTAAAAAACTCGTATTTTATGCAATCTTTGTAACCATATTAATAAGACTAAAACTGTGTGCATACTGAATAAAAACTTTTTTAGGGTTTGGACCGTGTTAATGTTGTTCATGACAACAATGTAAAGGAAATAAAAAAACTCCAACAAGCAATCGAAATGTAACTAAGAAAAAAATTTATAAACTTGAAGAAGCAAACGACAAACTAACTAAAAACAACTACAACTTGTGAATCGAGCTAGATTCTAAACGCCTATAAGAGTAAGAGAAAAATTGATAAAGTTGATATTTGATAATTTGTTACTGGTAATACTATTAAAAAAAACTATGCAATTTCAAAACTCTTTACGATTTGGTAAGTAAACAATAAACAAATTTTGATGTCTATAAAATAATGAAAATGAAATAGCATAACGTGCACTAAAAAATAAAAACTACAGTTTTTTTCAGTTAAAATATTAGTTTGCAGACGTGATTACATGGAAGCAGACATGGTCGAGTTGCGTTTGTTAGAATTAAATGCACACGTTTTTATATCTGAGGTGCATGTAAATAAAATAACAGTTATATAACTTATACGTTAAAAATATACTGATTGCCGCACAGAGGATTATTTATATAAAAATTTGCCCAAAATTATTTCTCGGGATTTGTTACTTGAAAATCAACTTAAAAGCAAGTTTTTATTGTTGGCTTTATTTAATTTTAATATTATAAGTATTAATGTGATAATATTTAATTATTTTTATTATTTAATTATTCCTACAATAGCTAAGCCCCTGCCATGGAAAACACACAAAATTGTTGATTCAAGCTGGAATTAGATTCTTCTTCTGATACTTCGGCCTCTTGTGCAATCTCCTCGTAAATGTGTTTGTTCGTTTCCGGCTTGTTTTTTTTGAGGTATTTTTTTCGTACTGCTGACCAAAGGGTCAGAGCTTGAATTAAATCTATTCAGTTAGATGACGTTTGTGTAGATGTTACCTGTTTGTATTTTATTATTTTATTTCTGCACTAACTGTAAGTTTTATTGTTAGTTTATTTATTCAATTTTGTAAATTGGTGACACGTTCAATCGGACAGCTATTGGACATGTTTATATAAGTGTTATCTAAATAGGTTAGACGTTACAATATTTTTTATCATGTACTTATTGTCATCTCAATACCTAATGTGCTTCTTTGTCTGTTAAATAAATAGTGGTCGTAGCCATAAAATAACCACAACTAAGTTGTGAGTCAGTTGTCCCTCCTACCAGAATGTAAATAGAACCAAATTGTTAAATTATTTAAGTTTATTTGTAACACAATTAATTCAACTAAAAGATTAAAAAAAAATACACGTACCTAGGTGAAAACGTGTTAAAAAGTTTAAAAACGATACAAGCTTTTATTGTTTTCAAACAATTAAAAAACCCTTTTTAAAACATATTTTTTTGGTGTAAAACGTATTGATTAAGACAACATTCAATTTATTTTAATTTAAACTTAAAATGTCTCAAATAATAACTTGTTAATTGCACTATATTCTGTTACATATATTCATAACTAATACATACTATTAATACAGTTAATTTTTTTACTGAAATTAAATATATAACTAGTTTTAACAATCTTAAATAAGTTACTTTTGTTTTAATTTGTTCAGAAAATTAAATTGATTTATTAGTAATGATAACAGTTTTAGAGTTCAAAAGCATTTTAATAAATTGGTACTAAATTATAAAATATCACATTTTATTACACAAAGATGATATCTTGACTAAATTATTATCAGATTCGTTTTATAGTAATTTATTTCTAAGAAACTAAAGCTAATTACATATTTTAAAATAAAAAAAAACTTTTTAAAAAAAAGTAAAAGTAAATTCTGTTTCAGATTAACATTTCGCTTTGAAAAATGTCTCTGTTACTTTAATCTAAGAAGATACTTAAAATGTTTACTTAAATTTTTATATAAACGCAAAGACTACAATACAAATTTGATTGTAAGATTTATTTGATTTAATATAAATAGATTTAATTGATATAGAATCTTAAGCTTTCGCGGTTTTCTTGGTTACGATTATGAGCGACTTTCGGCTACGAAGCGGTCTACGCCGAAATTCGCTTATAATTGCAGATTTAATTAAACCATTTTTACAATTATTTTACATTAATTTGTTACGCAACAATAATAATTTAATTTAATTATTTTTTACTTTACCAAAATAATTTAAAGCAAACACAACTGTGGATTTAAAACATAATATATTTTATCATTGTTTGGGATAGATTTGTAGTCCTTACTCTTAAGACCTAAACATATTGTATCTAATAAATATTTAATTTATAAATTCTACTTCTTTAAAACTTATGGGTTTGTTTGTTAATACTTTTAGCTTTATGTAATTAGCGGCAAAGTGTAAATATTCAACATCTATAGAGATGGACATGTACATAAAGAGATGTCTTATCACCTCTAAGTATTCTATATTCCAATATCTTACAAGTATCTAGCAAGTTTAGACAGTGTCTACAACGTAATTCTTTTAAATCTACAGTTTTTAAAGCTGCTTAAGTATTGATAACGATTTGAAGTTTTTTGTTTCGATAAAATATTTTAATAATTTCTTAAACATAAACAAACATTTTCAGTAATTTTAGCCTAAACTACAACTAAAACACGAGTGTTTTGAAATTTGATAGATACTAATTTGACACTTTTTTCTACCAATAAACGGATGCTTTAAGCTAATTTTTCTGCTGTATTAGATATTGTTGACATTGGTTTTGTGGTTTTTAGTCACTAAACCAGTGTAGCTTGTTGGACTTTGTTTTAAATTTTTTTAAGGTTTATGTCGCCAGATTAGAGATCCCAGTGTTTAAAGTTCTATTTTTTTGTCAAGGTTACTATTGCTGTATTAATAGGCTTTATTAACATTTTTTATGCCATGTATTCATTGTTTATTATTTTCTGGATAAATTGCACGAGGTTTAAAACAACTTTTATTCACACTCAGTTAGTAACGTACAGTTTCCCGAACCTCTTAAAGGTTGGTAAGTGAGCGGTTTCCATGGTTAAAAAAAAAGCGAGTATGTAATGAAACCTCGCGGTCAGTAATATACAATTTTCCGAACCTGTAATTCGTGTGTGTTATGTTTTAACTAATTTGATAAAATGACAATCATAAATTAAATACGTATATGTCAATTGTGAAGTGTGCCTACTACGTTTTAATTTTTTACCGAAATAAACGATAATATTTTGGTAGTAGGTTTTCATTCATTTCTTGTTAGTTTTATGTTATTTATTTTATTTAATGGCTGATTGTGAATAAAATTGTATACAAACCTTGGCAAAAGTGTTCCATTTGTCTCGAGAACTAGTTCACCTCGAGGCTATGCCTCTCGGTAAACTATAGTTCTCTCGACAGAAATGGAATATTTTCCGCCTCGGTATGTAATCTACTATTGCTACGGCTACCAACGAGTGAACGTGGATTATCTAAGTTTTTTTTTAATAATTGAGCGCCAAGGGGCCGAAGACCCGTTTTAAACTTTTTCTAAAACGTAGATGAATTTGACACACCACCAGTTACTAAACGAATGTCACCTAAGTAAATAATGCTGTGATAGCCAAAAGAAAAAAAAATACAATCGAAAAAATAGTTACAATGCAATCAAAATTAAATAACAAATGTAGATTTGTCAACATCAATAAACAACACAAAATAATAAATAAATATCTGTTTGCAAATTTAGCTTTACTATGTAAACGAGCACCCAAACGCGGCCACGAATGACGTACGATATAATTATTTTTGAGCGGACATAACAAAAATAGCCAACCGTAGCTTACGTAAGCAATGGTGCAAATCGCGTAGCAAGTCTAATGCAGTAGCACGCAAGAAACGTGGGAATGCAACATCTACTTAAGCTAAAAAACGAATTTAAAAACAAATGATTAAAACTAAGTGTAATAGCAAATGATTGATGTAATAAAATCTACAAGATTTTTAATGCGCAAAAAAACGTAAAACAGTCTGACAGTCAATTTAGCATTCCGAAACATTTGAGAAACCTTTTCCAAAACTTCCAAATGCCTTTAAAACGTTTGCATTATAATTACAATGTTGTCTAAATAAACAAATACTGATAATTTTAATTCTGGTCTTAAAACGGTGTCGATCAGCCTCTACCAAGTTGCAAGCGCGTTGTGAAGGCCAAAAGGCATTTTGTAGAATTAGAACAAACCTCTTCCGAGAACCGTAAATGCAGACATTGGTTTAGAATCAACAGAAGCTGAACCTTGCCAATAGGCAGACTTAATAACTAATGTCGGAATATAACGAGCGTCGTTTAGTTCATCGAAGATATATCCCACATATATCGAAGTGGGTATGAGTCTCTTTTGGTTACAGCGTTTAGTTTCCTGTAATCAAAGCAGGACCTATATCTACCATCTTTTTTTTTACTAGGAGAATTAGTGAAGACCATCCGCTGTTTGATTTTTTTACGATTCTTTTTTTGAACATATCATCTAATTCTTTGTGGACGTGTGATTGCATGATCGAGGAAACTGGGTAATATCGTTGTTTAAATGGTGTTGATTTTGTGACAATTTTGTGTTTAACCAAATTTGTAAAACCTATATTTCTTTCCATTGCAGCAAAATTTTGATTTACTACTTCTTGCAGCTTACGTTGCTTGAAAAAGAATCATTCATCCTTGCCCAAGTCCGGAACTATCCCTATAATTTTCTAAAAATTAACACAAAGTAGTAAAGTATAAAGTAGCTCAGCTACAACCAAGAGTTTAACTAACTTTACCTATCTTTTCACGCCAATAGGTACTGTGCAAGAACTTATACCCCTACATTTTCCGCCATTAGCAACAGTACACGTAACTGTTTCAGTAGTATCTAACCGAACACCTAATATCTGTAAAACTTGTTTCTCGCGGTGTTGCATTTAGAACAAGTTTAAGTTGTATAGCCGTTTGTTTTACATCGATAATACTGTAATCTTCTCTTTTCTAAATAACCTACAGCTTTATGACCTGGACGATTTCAATTAAAACAACCATATCGGTTTTTATGAGTTATAGTTCCACTACTAGTTGACACACTATAAGCATCCACATTTGGTTCTAGACCAACGTATGCAAGATCTGGTTTTAAATTTCTTTCTTTACGAGCAAACTAAAAACTTCTACTGCAGCGCAACTGGCTTCAAGTTTGCGACACAACGTCTTAAGTTGAGAAGTTAAAGTAACTTCAACTAAACTTAACTGTGTTTGATAGTATGGTGCTATATTTTGCAATATTACCTTCAACTGAACTTCTCCAGTTACTGAGCAAGTTAATCCTCTAAACAATCTATTTATGACCGACAAATATATTCTGCTAGTTTCGTTTTCCCTTTGTATTGTTTCCTTTATTTCATCAAACAGTTTCTTAGTATGATCATGACAATGCAATTTATCTTGCATGTATTATACCAAGTCATGTCTGACAAAACAAAACCAACTTAGAGCTGGTTCGGTAAATTTCTTATTTACTAACTTGTTAAGAAATACCAAGTTTTTCTACGCGTTCTGAAAATGCGTTTAGGGACAAACCTTGCTTTTCTCTAAAAACTTGCAAACCCCATTTGTAAACTGGCATCTGAAAGACTGCTGTCTTATCAAAAACTGGAAGACTAACCTTATTCTCTTTTTTATCATAATCATCAAACTCTTGTTCTAAACTAGAATGTCTAGACATGCGTTTTTTAAAAAATACTAAACTCCGCAGGCACCACTTGATGTTGTTTTTATATTTTTTTCACATTTGTTGTCCAAATCTGTCATTAATGCCGGTATATTTCTTAAAAATTCTGATCGTTCTTTAATTTTATAATCGTTTTGCGGTTTCGAAAGCTTTAGAATTTTTATGATTATTGCTTTTAGATGTAACCAATGCAGCAACTTAAGTTTCAATCGATTCAATTTTTGTTTGAATAGGTAACATGTCTCCATCCAATGTATAGGAATACGTAGGAATTGACAAAATTGTTCCTTTATTATTCATTCTGGTCAATGATTTCCACATCTCTTCAACGGTGCCAGAAACTATTCCTCTTACTTGAGAATCGTAAGTCAACTCATCTTGTACTAAGCTAGATATAACTCATTTATTCGATATTTTGTAAATGTAAAGTTGCACACACGAATTAAATAAAATTATTAAACGTAATTGATTTTCTCTTATAAATTTATAAAAATTTTACAAAAAAAAATCAATTGCAAGAACAACACAATACGTATTTAAGTACCTACACAAAAACAAGACACATAATAAACAAAAAAAACATTTTTAAAAAACTTAAATATAGCTAGAAATTGGAAAGAAAAAAAAATTAATTTATCCCAAAACGCAATAGAAGAAAAAAATGTCTAAACACCGATACCTAAAAATACTAACATATTAGAAAAAACTTTGAATGTATTTCTAACTCAATTGCAAAAAAATATCTGATTTCACGAATCTTCCTAACTAAAATATAATGAAATTTCACAATAAGCTGTAATAAATTTAACTGTCAAGTACTTTAAATTAGAGCATCGTTTAGTTGCTAAACTTTAAGACAAGAGAATTTCTATGTGTTGTCATATAAAGATCAATAGATGGCGCGCCAGTGCAACATAAAATTCAATTGATATTAATAACACAAATTAAAATTAAAATTTGGATGTATATGATTTTGATTTTTGTTAAGTACGACGCCAATTTGGCTAGCGATATGCTACATATTTATAAAATGTTTTTATATCAATGTCGTTTTAGTTGAATAGGTTTTTGTAGTTTTATATAAAATTGAGCAAACTTTGATTAAACAATAATAACTAATAGCCGTTTGCAACAAAAATTTTTAATTATAAATTTTATAAATTATTTTTACGGTAGTTATGAGTCATTTATTAAGCATTTACAAATTTTGGTATAAGCGGTCGTAATTGACTTAGCTGTAAGTAAATTTTAATCATAGTTGATTGTGCTGCTTCTAACCATTTGCTTGTTGAAATTAACCTGGAAGATGTCTCTTAAGCTTAGGTGAAGAACACCTCATTTTTTATTTTATTTGCAATTAAGTAATCGTAATTGTAATTTCGTAACCTCTTATCTCGTACGACGAAATTTAACTAATGCATAAACCATAAACTGCACCTAAAACGGTGGGGAATAAAACGACAACTAATGTCTTTGGACCATAGGTAATTGTGCAATTTAGATTGCGTTTTTTTGTTTTGAAACTTCCTATGCAATGTTTGTAACTCGTTAAAGGCGACAACAAAGTTTTTGGCATTATCGCTATACATAGACGTAAGCTTGCCACGCCTTAAAATAAATCGTTTAAAGACTAAGCATTTACTAATTTGCGACTTCTAGTGTAGCGCTGTAAAAAAAACAAGACCGGTGCATTGTAAGGCAAAATGAGGGCTAATTGCACATTACGTTACTCTCAACCTGTAGGCCAACCTTAAAACAGACTACGCATTTTTCCGTAATTTGCCTACACATACTGCAGCCGGAGATGGACTAAAAGCAATCCCTCACCACAAACAATAGTTTATTGGCTCCGCAATGTAAATATTTCAGGTGATAGTTTGTTAATATGAGTTTAGTAAATGCGTCACTTTTAGGTAGTAATAGGAGATGGATTTTATGAAATAAAAAATTGGAGTGACGAATTTTACTTCTAACTCAAAGCATTTAGCGCTTGTCGATGAAGACGCTCAGAGACTGCAGTTGTGAATTGTTGAGGTTTCCTGCGGCTTTTAGTGTCTTAATCTCGCTTTTGGAGAATTTCAGCTTTTAGCTCAAGTAGTGCAAAATCTAAACAAACGGACAATTTTAATTTGAAGGAAACTAAACTCAGAAACCTGAGACCTTCAAACCATAGGTTTTCATTAAAAATGTGATGGACGATGCGATCTCTGGCTATTAAATCTGTTGTATTGTCGACACTTTTGCAATAAAACTAATTAGCACCATGAATGTTTTAAGTTAATGCAATGCGATTATCTACAATAGTTTTGTATCGATTTTGAGTTACTCTTACATAACTCAATGTTATTTTAGAGTCACTCCAGTAAAAAATAATTTTCATTCCGCTAGGAAAAATAGTCAACACGTTGCCTGTAAGATCGGTTAGCAAAACGGCTGCAGATAGTTCAAGACAAAAACTGTTACTGATTTGCGAGGAGCTACGCCACTTTTTGAACAAAAAAGTCGCACTTTTAGAATATTTGGAAAAACGCAACGTACGTAGATGCAAGCCCCATAACCTTTAGTGTAAGTGTTGCAAAAGCCATGTAATTTAAGGTAAAGAGCTTCAGTAGATAACACTTGTCGTGAAATTTTAATAGTGGAAGTTTTCGACAAACTCGTAGTACAATTTGTCTACTTATCTTGCAAAGACATAGGAATAGATTCATACCAGTTTATTTGCAGTTTCCACACTTTCTGCATGATGAGTCTGGCGCTTTGTGACGCTATTGGAAGAAGGGAGAAAGGTAAAGTAGAGCTTTGAAAATACAATAGGATCATTAGAAAGAATGTCTCTCAAAAAAGAGCGATAATTTTTGAGCAACGTTAGCAATTAAAGTCTTGGCTTCCAAAGTGGAATTAACACTCAAAATAAAATCGTCCACGTAGAAATTGTTTAGTATCCTGCAAGTCGTTTTTGGAAATAAAGGTTTATTGTGTTTAGAGCATGATTTTGCAAATATTTGTAACAAAATAAGAACTTGTCAACTCGTAAGTCACAATGTTTAACTGCAACACTTTTATGTTATCAAAAAAATCGCTCCGCCACAAACTCCGTAAGATGATTGTAAGGTTGTTGAAGCAAATCGATACGACGTATTTTTCGTCTGTCGAACGATGCGTCGTTAGGTCATAATGATTTTCGCAAATCTTTTCTCTGTTGAGAGCAATAATTTCGTCAAAGACGGCGAGACGTTCTCAATTTCTCAAAACTTTTAGATGCCAAAATCCAGTGATGCTGAGGAGACACTGCAATTTGTTATCGATAAATGGGAAATGAAAAAAATCTTTTATGGCAAGGTTTCAAAAATTGACCTGTGTGACCAAGTAACCTAATTTCGTTTTTAAAGAATAGAACCATTTAATCCAATAGCAAAGCTATTTTAAAAATGCGAGATTGCAACAACATTTGTACAAAAAGAAAGGATTAAACAATCTGCATTCTTCTAGTGGCGTCGTAATGTTGGCTGTAAACGTTACTTTTGGGGCAACATAAATTTTGTCTTGGTTTGTTTATGCGATGGAAATTTATTAATCCTCAGAAAATGGAATTTGCGATGTAATTGATTTTAAAAATCTTTGAATTCTTTGCATAGAATTCAAAAAACCATTATAGCTGTGCTATTTCTGGCTATTTGCTGGTTCAAATTAACCTGAGAGATGCCTCTTAAACTTAAGTGCAAAGCGCTTTACTTTTTATTTTAATTGCAAGTAATTTTTAGCGAAGCGAATTAAGCAATTTTGTAATGCAACACATTTATCAACTAATTTTAAACATAAATTGATACACCCCGGTTACATTTACATTTAACCTCTTATTTTTGTAACACCCCGGTGGCTCAAAGTCTCGGAATTGGGTTTAAAGCGTTATTAATTTAAACACAATTACCATAAATTTATTCTATAAACTAAAATAAGTAATTGTTACAATAAATATGTACAGGTGATGTAGTTTTAATCTTCCTCGTATAACAAATAACGTATTCTACTAATATTATTAATTTCGGGCTTCTGTGGAATGCGGCCTACTAATTTAGTGAAATTGGGATTAGATGAATGCAGCCCTCGTATCTAACTTTAAAAAAACTACTTTTCCGTAAAAAAATGATTAGAAACAAATAGCGTGCTTGCAATCCTTTTGAGAACGGTGCTATAAATTAATTACAGGGCGGAAAATTATTCAGATACGGTAGTAAAGGTTAAAGACTTAGGTGTAATTAATTAAGGTTTCTAGATAATGCACTGTTACGGTTAACTAGGTTTAATTTCTAATTTACGGCGGGTTAACTACTGGTTATTACTACTACACAGGGTGTTCGGTTTAATTATAAGGTCAAACGAAAGCTTTGGCAAATTTAGATGAGTATTTTGAAACTGACTTATTGATTTGGGAACTATTCATTTTAGACTTCAGCTCGAAACCAAAACGTAGCATTTGCAAACGTATTGAAATGCCCTGAGCCAGCCTGGCTTGGTCGGTATTTCAACGCGCCATCTTCAAATACGTTAAGAGTTGAAAGTAACTAGAGATTTAATTCACGCTTAAGAAATCCTACACCAGCCTGGCGCAAATGATTTCTGAATTCACTAACAGACTGAGGTTCGGTTATCACAAATACTACTCGATGAGGCGGACGTTTGTGGTCAACTTGAGAGAGGGCGTTCTGACGTAACAGGGGTTCTTATACAAAACAGAAAATTAGATTTAAAAATCGTTAGAGTCGCAGGATTCGAAAGCTGATCGGTTCGGGAAAAAGTTAGCTGGGTACAAAAGCATTAAGTCTCAAAATATTAATCGGATGAACACAAGTATCAAGTCGGAGAAGAGAAGCTCTAGCAGGAACGGGTCTTGGCAGAGAGGGCATTTTCAACGTTGACGGCGGTTTTTATTCGGTATTTTGTTCCGGTTAAATACTTTTAAGCAGGGAAGCGTCGCGCGCTTCGAATCGGTTGAGGTGGTCCACAGCCGAGAGTCTAAAGCTCACGCGTAATTGAAACAAATTCATAATATATAATTTTTAAAATAAAAAAAAATACTTAAGGCAGTTGCGTAACCGATTGTTGTCGTATATAAGTGAATTTGTGTCGATTATATTTTATTGTAGCAACGATCATTGCATTGTTTTTTTTATCTAAGTCGTGTTTACTGAAAGTACGGTTATGTGGGATAGACAATTATTATTTTTAGTTTAGGTTAGTAAGTTAATACGTTAAATTTAATCAATTATAAAAACTATGTTATGTGCATAAATTTCAAAATGTAATACTCTGCATATTCATTACCTTAAAGTCAGATTTCTACTTTTGACGCCTTCTAACGAATTTTGTTATATTTCATTTTCTGTCAAGACGTTAAACCGTCAACTATTTAAAATCGTGCTTGTGATAATTAAATTTTAATTTTCTAACATCATTTGCGTATGTAGAAACTAGAACATAAATCGAAAACGCATTTCTTTTATTTTGTTCATCGCAGGGTAAGCTTTTCCTATTAGTTTTTAAAATTCTTTAGTAATTTTCATGTTAATTTATTGGCACGACCACATGTTTCGGTGTATTCTCGACCGATGAGGGGTAAATAATGACCAAATACCTTCATAAAAAAATTATAATTTTGGAAGCCTTACATTAAAGCTAAAAACAAAGTCTCGACAAGAACTTTATTCCGTGATACCATTCCTTATGCGTCCATCGACTGCGATGCCAACTTTTTAACTTAATGTGTGCAACAGCATTCGATAACCGGTTTTTATGTCTAATTTCTTTTAGCATTAATTAATGATTTTGTAGATTTTTGCTTTCGTGTGTCATTGTACTGACACGATTTGCTTTGTTCATTATTATTCTAGATCGACTCAACAAAGAAAACGTTTTTTTTTTTGAGCAAATGCTGGATTGTGGGTATGTCTTATTGGATTACATTTGTGTCATAAGAGTCTTTCACGAAATTTTGCTTGTTCTAAGTTACGTAATTACAACAATTGTTTCAATTCCATTTAAGTACTTTTATTAATTATTTTGTAAATCGCCTGCTGTGAATCATAGATATTTCTCATGAATTTAATTTTGTTTCAACACCCTATGTATAACCTATGTATTGTGTGTTGCCGATACTTTCCGCATTTATTGATCGAATAATTTACGACAAAATTTCTTGTGTTCGTTGTTAATAATCTAATAATAATCATTTTTTTTAATCCGTTTAAGATTACGATCCTGATTTTGTTACAAGCTTGGACCTTCTGTCTTGATCGAAATGGAAGTTTTACTTAGTAAGATCTGGCGCTCTTTAACTTTTATTTATTTAAACTTTCCCTATCTCCGACTAGTGTGAGTTGGCCGTGCAAGGTTCGTAAGACCTATAAGCTTGTAGCAACTACATTTGTTTAATTCATCCCTTAACAGAAAAAAAATTATAAGTTTTTATATTGAAACGTTCGAGAAGTTATTCGAAAATTCAAGAGCCTTTTCGAAGTTGTTATCCATCTTCTAGAAGATATACCAAAAGCTAGGGAACACTGGAGAAAGATTTCCAAATGTGTATAAATACCGAAGAAACAAATCGTAGGTCAGTTATTGCCGTAATGCAAATACAGCAGTGTTAAGAAGATTATTCAAGTCTAAATAAATAAGTCGTTAGCGCGTGTGTGTACATAAATATACGGAGAATAATCTTGTACGTGATTTTAGTGTAAACAAGTGTGTGAAGCTATCCGCGGACTTTATCTTATCTTCGTGTAAGTAATATAAATTAGTCTAAGTGTTTTTATTAAATATTATTAGATTTAATTAGTTCGGTTAATTTACAAGTGTACATATTTCTAGTATAAGTAAAACATATTTTAGTAGTTTAAATAAATTAATTTTAATAATAAATTCGTTACAATATTAAAACATTTGTTGCCACGCCATAACTATATATGAGTGACGATCGATTTTGATTGAAAACCGCGTCATTCAATTATGGATCTAAAACACAAAAATCCGTTTGTTTTCAAAATAAAGCAAATCAGAATTTGTATACAATTGCTGTTTGTATTCTATACGTTTAGCTTCAATGTGGTACAAAAAGTAATAATAAACATTTGTCAATATCCTGACAAAATATAATACATTTTTAAATTAGTTGACACCGTGAATAAAAGGAAATCAAAAAGAATGATGTTAAATTCACTATACTAAGAACTACACATTCTTTCTAAGTAATTTGCTGAAACCAAAAATGTAAATGAATACAAATTAATGTTATCACATAAGACGCTGTTGAATCACAATTAAATTACATTAATTAAAATAACAAAAGTTTCCAAATAATTGTTGAAAGTTGGCAATAAAATTTAATATTAAAATTATATCATGACACCCTATAATCCTTTGTTTAGAAATTTAATAATTAAACGTTGGTTTAAACGAATATTAAACAATTTAACAGAATTTAAACGTTTAAGTCAATCGAAATTGGGGTAAATACTATTTTGATGAAAGTATTTGATGGTTTACAATCTTTAATTTGTATTAAAAATATATGTTTTTGCGCTAATGAAAAAAATAGTCATTGTTGAAACATTAAAACAATTATTTTGTAAACATTATCAAATCTTCTCAGTAAACGTATTAAGTTCAAAACTACTTGAGACAAGTCAAATAAAAATCATTTTAGACATAAAAGCAAATGTAATACTTTTTTTATTACTTACTCTTTAAAGAATTTATTTACTGTGATTTTTTAAAAATCTTAATTTGTTTTAGAAAATATTACTAATTTTTCATGACATTATTGTATATTATATCAATATAATTTTTTTATTTACTTATAATTAGGACCAATAAAAAAAAATAATATTAAGTTACTCTTACAGTACGTAATGTTCAACAATTACTAGTACACTTACAAAGTTATACAATCAAAATAACAATAAATAATTTACTTTAAGCAGATTTAAACATAACTGCGCCATTGTTATCTATGTTTATATCAAATAAATTTAAAAGTGTGTAAAGTTTTTTTTAATACGTATTCAAAAATGTTAATATTGACATCACGTTTAATAACATTAAGAATTAAATATTCTATTATTAATTACTTTAACAAACAAAAATTTAGTAATTTTAATTTTTTGCGCAAGCGTCTAGCATTGTGTTACTAACGGCTTTTCTTGATTTCGATGCAACAGAAACGACGTCGCGGCGCTTTAACAACGATGTCCTGTAATAGACGCGCAGCAACTTTTCCGATTTTTAAAATAAATGTTATTAAAACTTTTATATACAACTACTTTAATTACTATCTGTGAAATCAAAGTATTCTATTGTGTAATAAGTGGAACTTTACATAATAATTGGTGTTAAAAAACTTAAGAAATAATTTTATTAAATTTAATAAGTGTACCAAACATAGATTTAGAATATCTCTTTAAAGGTAAGTTTTCTGATTTATTTTGTTGAATTAAATTATTTCTATATAAAACAAGTATATAAAATATTTAAAAAAAAAACTGAAATATTTTGACAAATAAAAAAACATCTGTAATTTAATAAGACTTTTTTTATTGTAAAAGTAATATAATATAATGCACTACATTTTTATTGTTTTAAAATTATTTTACTTTCAAAATTGATTGAATGTTTCACATTTTAAAATTTATTTTTAGTGATTTAGAAAGAAACCTTGGCTGCCACTGTAAATTCATTGGTTCATTACATTTGAATCCTTATTGCTTCCGTTAAGTTGAATTTTCATTTTTTTTTTCAAAATTAGTTTTGATTTAAAATTTATCTATTTTAAATTTAAATAAACTATAATAAAAAAAATTATGTCAAGTTTATTTTTTAACCTAAAATAAATATATTAGCACTTTATCATCAAATATTATATAAAATAATAAATACAGCTGTCAAATTAATAAACTTCTTTAGTTTAACAATATATAATGTGTAATAAAAAAAATTGTTTTATAATAGTGTTTTTAAATATTTAAAAGATATATGTTT
This sequence comes from Aquatica leii, assembly GCA_035610365.1. Lineage (NCBI taxonomy): Eukaryota > Metazoa > Arthropoda > Insecta > Coleoptera > Lampyridae > Aquatica > Aquatica leii. Next base: position 59,443,355 of record CM069432.1, read on the forward strand.
TAATTTTTTTTTTTAAATTTATTTACCTCAACAATTGAATGATCTAAAAAAACTTTTAATATTTATTTTTATTAGTATTACGTTAAATTAAAGTTTTGTAAGATTAATATCTTATATAACGAAAAAGGAGTTTTTAGAAACTTATAAGTTGTTACATGCCAAAATTAACACAAAGTCACTGCCTGCAATGAAGTAACATAAACGGGGGGGGTTGTGCCACTAGCTCAATGGAGAAGGGTGGGTTTTATTTAAAATTCCGTGAAAAATTGGAAACGCGATCGTCGTAAAAATGGAACTAGAACGGTAAAATAGTCAAATAATCGATAAGGGCGCCAATCAAGGATTTCTATAAGGGGAAGCTTTCAAACCCTTGATTACCTGAAAGCTCATCCGGTTGGTCATAACCACAGAACTTACCTTGGGTTATAACAATTCTGAAAAACACTTAAACAAAAATTTACGTATGCGGCGGCTAAATGAATAAAAGCTCTTTACATTTAACAATTTAACATTTATTGATTGAAAATTTAAAACCAAGACAAAATAAAATAACAAGTACTAAATGATATCAAATAAATTTGAATAAAAGAAATGAAATAATCTTAAACAAACAAAAATGAATAATTTACACACAAAACATTACATTAAAATTTATAAAAAGAAATGCTACTACAATAGCGTTAATTCGACGTCAAATATAATTAAATCTCAAGATCTTGGCCGCATATTTATAACAAACAAATTATATAACACAAAAAAAAACAATACAGTTTATAACATAAATATGTCCGAACTTTAATTCGAACTAAACAAAATATAGTTTATAAGTCGTTACATTATCATATACTCGAAATACGAATCACTTCTCAACGCACAAAACAAAGTTAATTGATTTTAATTTTGCGCAAACACTATACGTGTTCATTGAAATAATTAAATTCAACGTTAGTCGTAATTTCAATTGACTTAAAAAAATTGAAAGCTTTTACTGCATTTTTAATCGCGGGACACTGCACGATCAAACAACAAAATCGATAAATACCTTAATTCTTAATTGGTGACACCGGCTGAACTTTGGTTCCCAGTGGATTTGAAAGCTAACACCTTGGATGGACTTTAGCTGCTTTCCAAACAATAGGTTACCAGTGGAAGATTTATTAATCCGCCCCAAAGGCGAAAGATATGAGATTGCGAAACAAACTCACGCACAAATTCACGTAACGAAACATACGATATTAATTTAGGTAAAACAGTGATCTTAATTAACGGTAATTACGAAAAAGGAAAGTTTGATTTTCCACTTAAATTCACTGCACCCTCTTCTTTTACTTCCACGGTAATTATTAGAACAGGTGAATTATCACCTTCGTTAACTACATTTTTCCGGCCGTCAACCAACCAACTTCCCCCTGCCACATTTTCCAAAAACACATCTATATATCAACTTTCGTCGACTGCCCTTTCCACAAAGGCTGCGTTCGAAACTTCAAACACCAAAATTCTCTCGCGCAAAGGTGCAATAAAGAGGCAAACAAACATATTACGTCATATTTATATAATTAGGACACAGCGTTTCGCTTGTACGTGAAACTGTCAATTTGACAAGATATTATATTACAAGAATTTAAACTGCCTAATAAATTAAGATAACGACTTAATTTTTCCACGTAATCTAAACGTTTGACATAAAGAAATTCAAGTACGAATGTACTCGAACAAAGAACTCATAAACCAACTTAAAATAAACAAACGGTGAAAATAGATTTAATTACGATTATATCTCAGAAGGAAAACATAAATCACAACTGGAATTTTTCAACAATCCAAGTGAAACATTCAATAAGCAAAATCGCGAAATCAGATGGTTTACCGCGTAACAAAATACAAAACTTTATCAACAATTACATTGTAACTTCGAATTTAAAATCGTAAAATAACTTATTAAACTCAATCTAAAATTCACATTAAACCAAATTCAAAATACATTAAATGAAAATCGTCAATCCAAATACTGTGTCCGTTATCAAACATTACTCAATCAACCAATCGATTCTAAACGATGGTTACAAAGTTGAATTGAATCAATTTACACAATTTATATAATTTTTAAATTAATTACCAAATAAGGTTTTATTTACAAAAATATAAATTTATTTTTAATTTTAATGTTAAATAAAATACATAAATTTTATGGTTGCGTTAAAATTTGAATCAAACAAACTAGAACTTTAAACATCACATCGGTGCGATTGATTATTATTCTATTGATTGTACGGTTTTATAACACCGTTAAATTTTTTTTTAGAATTTATGACAATGTTACATTAATTTGTTTTTATATCATTTAGTAAAGTATAGTATTTTAATATATACTTGGTAAATCTAGAAATAAGTCGAGTGTTTATTGCTTTATTGTATTATCAATTCATCCAATTAATGTATGTTATATATTCAGTGCTATTTACGTAAATTTTATTTACGAAATAAGCGACTTTCAGAAAGTTTACTTTTGGTATGTACGGGGGTCTATTATGGTTACTTTTTAAAATCAATTTTATATTATACAGCGTGTCGCAAAAAACCTAAAAGTATTAAAGTTGTGTTTTTAAATGAAACCTTCTGTATATTATTAAATTTTTGTACTCTTTTATCGAAATAAGTATGTGTTCTAATAACATTTATAAAACCTAACTTTTATCTTTGAGATACTTACGAAGTATCTAAGGTGTGGGAGCAAAGTTTACAGTAAAGACTGACAATAGGTCATATTGTATATTCTAATTATAATAAATTTTACCTGTTATACAAGGTGTTTAAGAGTTAAAATCCTTAAATTAAGAAATTTCAAGTGGCTATAACTTCAATAAGTTAGAACGCCATATTTCTTAGCTAAAAAAATTGTTTTTTTTAATTATTTATCGAATGGTGATAATAATAATAATAATTATAGTAATAATATTACATGTTAAATAGTATTAGAATCTTACAATCGTCACGGTGGAAAAAATAGTTAAGTAAAGAAATTTATACTTTTAATAATATCTTTAACACTGTAAAAACAGTTTGTAATTAAAATTTTTTTATGTATGATTGAAACTTTGCAGTTTTGAGTTGTTTAACTACAAGTGGTAGTGCATTAAAAAACATCTTAGCTTAATACGTGAACTGGTGCTCTGTTTGTATCAATCTGCATTTTTTTTGTACATATGTTTTTCTTGTGTTAAGTTAAGTTATGTAGAATCTCTATCGGTATCTATAGTGTGGTTTTTAATATAGAGCAAACATTTGCACACATAAAAAGCAGAAACGGTTTGTATGTGTTTCTTTATGTAAACATTTTTACAGTCGTCTCTATATTGCAACTTATCTAAAATGAAAACAACCCTGCGTTGCAATAAAAAAAAATTCTGCATTGTTGTACACTTGCCTCATACAATGATACTAAATGAAATATAACTGAATTAGAGAGTAATATACATTTTTTAAGATATCACTTAATACATTTTCCAAGTCTTTTTAATAAATAAATATTTGAGTTTAATTTTTAGTAAGACTATTAATATAATTTTCAAATTTAGTTTACCATCTAAATCAATTCCTGAAAATTTTACAGATTCCGGATTTTCAAAATTTGTATAACGTTTTAAAGCAAATAACATTTTTTGTGTTTTTTCTGTATTTATCTTCTAGTCATTGGCTACACACAAATTATATACTAATATTTCAGTTTGAGTTGTTAATCTGAAAATGTAACTCAAACTCTGACTGTTTATGTATACTGTTGTATTGTCCCCATAAATAACACATTAAAAACATAGTAAGTGAACACGTTATTGTTTGATCTCTAACTGCGCGAGAACGATCAGCTGATTTGCTACAATCCACTATGAAAAAGTTAGAGTACTTTTATACATAGTGCGTGTATGCTATAATTTATACAAAGTAACTAAAACAAATGGAATTAAATTTGTGCTTGTGTTAATACTTCGTTGTTATTTATATTGAAGTAACACCAACAAAAATTAAGTCCAAATAAGTAAAAAATATTAAAGAAAGCTCCGAACTTACTTTTTGTATTTACCAAGTGAACTAGCTGCATCGACATTGTGGACAAAGTACTCAATGCTTGAATCGACTTTTAAGTTACAAAAAAACTTATACATATTAGAGAATGTGGCAAACAGTACTTTTTTTTAAATAAAACCAAAACTTAGAAATGAACAATTAAAAGCTCGTCATCTTAATAATATTTTGAACGAATGAATGCAGTTAGTACTACAAACTCATTAATTGGTTGATTGATGTTAAAAAAGGATACTTACCTGTGTGACTATACCAAATGAAAAGAAAGAATAAATTTGAAAGTTTTATCATGCAAGAATCTTTTTTTTTTTTAAAAAGAAGCAAAAAGCACATACACATATACAAAAGTACATACGCCATAAAAAAATAATAATGCAGTTAAATATATTTCAACCAAATTTAAAATTTTTATAACTTATATCATTTATATACTTATAACAATAAAATAAGTAAAACATTTTAAACCAAATGCATCACATAATTTTATATTTATTTATTTAAATCGATCTAATAATGGTCTTTGTTTATTCCGGTAATGACTTGTGAAATCCACAGTAAAGATGTGAACGATATTAATCTTGCTTTTCCTCTTCCTCATCAAACTAGCCACATGAGTCTTCATCTGATGAGTCGTTGACATTAAAGGTTAACGATTCACAATGTGTGTCTATTATATGTTCTTTTTGTATATACCCTTCTTAAATTTCTTAGACGTGCCGACATACTTGTGACCATTCCTTCGCACCTACATTTGCAATTTTTTTCTTACCCAAGACTCCACCTTATTTAACTTAAACGTGATGTTTCTAGTTCCAATCCAATTCCTAATAATACCCCAATTTTTTTCTATAGGGTTTAATTCTGGGTGATAAGGTGGTAATCGACATACAGTATGTCCATGTTTAGCAAATAATGAATCAACCGAGCATTGCTTATTGATCGGCTTATTTATAAGTATTAAATTATACAGTTCTGCTTTTGTAGATTTTTCTTCGTACGTAATACCACGTTCATTTAGCCACAATTTCATGTCTGCTTTTCTATTATTAAAATTGGGAGTTTTAACTGCTAAAACATTATGGTAACTGGCATTATCCATAACCACTACATAATTTATGGGAAAATTGGGAATTAATTGATGTTCCAACCAACGATTATAACTGTTAAAATTCATTTCGTCATGGTAGTCTCTACTTTGCTGACCAGATATAAATATCAATAGTGCATTATTAACAAATTTATCATTACCACTAGCATGTTCGTTAATTAACCGTTTACTCTTAGATATTAGGCATCTCAGTCCTTGATTTGATTTATCAGTCCATTGGTAAGAAGTTGTACGGGAAGCGTAAATGTAAGTTTCATTGATATAAATGATATGACGTCTTTCTTTACGATACTTAGTTATTGCTCGTATGTATGATACTCGTAAATTTCACACATCATGACGTTCCATCAACATAGGACGATTATCAGTGGTATTTTGCCATCTAAAAGAAATATATGTTTAACCTTCAATTCAAGTTCAAGAATTATAATTTTTTTAACAAAACAATCAAATCTATTTATTTCAGTAAAAGTAGAACATCCAGTAAATTAAAGAATGTAATTATTATACCTGAATCCTAGATTTTTCTTAATGAAGTTTCTTTGCCAGAAAAGCCAATCGTATCGTCATCCTTGATTTTCTCATAAATAGCCTTCAAAATAGGTGTTCGTCTATCAGTAAGATGAAAATTGTAAACAATTCTTCAAATAATTTGTTTGGCACAATTGTCTACGGTTGATTTAGGAGATGCCTTATGAATTTCTTTTATCGGTGATTTAAATGTAGTTGGTTCGCCAGTTTCAATTAACTTGCCTTCTCGCACAATACGTACTACAGTAGTTCGTGAAACTCCTGTTGCTTGAACAACTGTATCGATAAGATTGCCTTTACAAAATAAAAGTAAATTATTGAATGTAATGCATAACGTAACAATTACCTTTCTCATTTCTTTCTTTAAAATACAAATAAACATTCCATACTATTGTCCTGGATTCTTTAGGGTATGTGCCTCTTTTCGTAGCCGAAGATGCAGCAGCACTAATTTCGCGTTCATCAGACATACTGTAATTAAACTTGAATCGTAACAAAATCGATCACAAGAAATATTTTACTTACTTGTAACTTAATAATACAGACAGCAGAGTTTTGAAGAAAACTGGTTGTAGTTTTATTAATAGACTTGAGAAACAATAATAAGAACAAATAAGCAAACGGAAAGAAGCAATCAAAACAATTAAAATGGCGATTACTGGTCGACGTTTTTAGTTCGATCTATAAATCTCTATCTATCGCACTTGCACGTACGAACTTTGAGATCTGCGCAAGGATAATCAAATAACGCATTTGCTCTACATTTGTTTTTACAAAGTTTGATAGGACATTAATATACATATATTAAAAAAATTATAGGACCGATTATTAATTATTGCGGTACTCCACTATTAATTTCGCAAGTATTTAAATTAATTCCGTCCATAGAAAGCACTTGTATGCTGTGATTTAAATAAGAAGTAAACTAATTTCATTCATTCAAATTGTACATTCTAATTAATAAGTATTGAGTGCGATACACAATCAAAAGCAATAGACATATCAAAAAAGGACTCGTAAAATTTTCACAATTTTGTACTATCGTCTCTAAAACTTTAGATACTGCTCCAACAGTGCTTTTGGTTTTTCTGTAACCAAATTTATCCGTACAGAATAACAAGTTAGTTTCAAAATATTTATTAATTTTTTAATGAGGTATGACGACTTTTGATAATAATTACTTGACTTACTATTTTTCATCGATTTTATAGTATCTCTAAACTGCACTTGCAACATTTTTTTTTTAATTTCTTACATTTTTTAATTCTACATAAATCAAAGAATAAAATATATAGCTTTGTTAGATCGTTTATAATTTTAGTAAGCAATTTTGAAAAATAATTATTGAATTTGTTGACATCTATCACGACATCCATTTTTTAATGCTTTACTTTAACTTTATGTATGCTTGTTATATCATACATTGTTTTGGTCGGATTTGTAGCAATACGAATACTATCATTATTAATCTTGATATTAGCTTGTTTGATACGTACGACTTGTTATAAGTATCGTTAATGTTATTTAAAAAAGTATTTAACCTACAATTCACATTTAAATTTTTATTTTATAAATAATCTACTTTATAAGCACTTACAAGTTTATAGAATTGACAAAAAACCAGTGTACGTTTTGTTTCGTATTTGCTTCTGTTTTTTTTAGGTCTTAATTGTACAATTGTTTTTTGACCTAAATGATCAGTTATATGGGTTTCTAAAGACGACGTTTTGTAATTTATGATGTTTTATTATTAGCAAACGATTGTCCAAGCACTTTTCTTTTCTAGATGATGTAAATATCGTTTGTTTAAAACTATACGTAGTGCACAACTTACATAGTAATATTGATTTGGAGTGATTGCATTGAAGTGAACGTTAAAGTCACCATATATTGTCACTTATTTAAACATTTTTGTTTTTTTCTAAATGTTCCTTTATGTTGTTAAAGCTATGAATTTGTTGGTACACAACCATCTGCTGTGAGCGGGACGTGCAGTGGCCGGTACTCCCACCAGGACTTTGGGGGCGTGTTTCGACATATGCATATTGCATTAATTCTAGTAAGCGCTTAGATAGATACCTGTACCACTACAGGTTTCTTCTCTGTAGCAGTTATACGAAGAAACGTTGGCTAAAAAATGAATGACATTCGACTTAATATTACGCTCAAGGTCGTCTAGTATTTACGCGTTCAATTGTATCGGTCAGCATTTATCACTACTACGTGCACAATCACCATTTACACATAAAAATAACTTTAGATTGTAAATGCACGTAATTGTAGTAATTCCCAATATAATTTTGCAGAATGTAAAACTTCTAATTCATGTTTTGAGAGTATTTCTTAACCTTCTTAAAAGTTCGGGTTTTGTGCAGTAAATCTCTTATTTAAATACCTACAAACATTTTTTTATTAGTTACAAAATTTTTTTAAAAATTAACTTAACAATAAAACCCAACGGTAAATAAATATAAAACCAAAACACTATAAAGAAAACCCAAGGATTCTAAATGAATAGGATTGTTCGATTCGTATTTTCGCAATGTAAGTCGCCTCACTCTAGTAAATCTTGACGCGTGACGTCAGCCGTAGACTACATATCGGCTCGCTGCTTATAAATAGTGCTTAAATACACTTTAAATACAACGGTTTTAAAATTTTTTTTATAACAATTATTACATTTGTTGGTGTTTTACTCGTTCAAATACGTCCTACAAGTTGCTTGTAAGAATTTCTAGTTATTATTAGGTTTAATTTAAAATTTAAACTCATTTAAGGTATATTAGAAGGTGCGCTATATTTGCTTGCAATAACAACCTGATTGCAATCAAAAATTATCTCAAAAAGCACCAATTTAGTGTCCATTACGATTAAAAATGAATGGATTAGGCGTTGTAAAAGAGCTGATAACATGAACCTTAATACTAGCGTAATTTGTTCTACTCATTATACAGAAGAGAGTTATATAAACGGGATTTACAAAACGAATTATTAGGTTTTTTAAATAAAATTGATTAACATAAATTTAGTAAAAAAAATGGCATAAAAAGTAAAAAAATGGAATCACTACTTCGAACATTTCCACGGTGATTCTTTAAAAAAAAGCCAACAAGTTGTAAAAAAATTAAGCATTAAAATTAATAAAAAAGAAAACATTACCATTATCAGAATGAACTATCAAAGTATAAAGCTTAGTGAAAAAAGAAGTGAAAAGAAAAGAGCGAATACACTAGCTCAAGATACCGATGAAGAAAGAATAAAACGAAGAAAATTAAATAAAATTTCAAATTAAATTTGTAGTGTGTTATGTAATTTTTTATTTAGTTTGTCAACCTTAAATTTGAATAAATTTATTTAACCGTTAATAGTACATTTTATTTTGTCCGTAAATTATAAAATTAATAGCAATTTTTCAATAGTTCAATTTAAAAATGAATTTATCAAACAGCAAACGAGATTATTTTTTTGTGAAAGTTTCTTTCCGTTCAAGTGAAAATAATTTAAACAGCAGATTAATTTTAGCTTGATTACATTCAAATGTAATTTTTTACTTTTAAAAAATTACATTTAAATATAATTTTTTACCTTTAAAAAATTATAAATCATAAAAAAATCAACAAAACTAATTAATAAAAAAAATATTTTGATTATGAACACTATTGTAATTGCTTGTTAAATCAAAAGTTGTCAAATTTACTCAAACAAAGTATTTAGAAGCCTTTTAACGTGCAGATTGTAATAAAAGTAGCGAGAGCGAGGTCTACGCGTGACGTCAGCGCGTTACATGATATCGGCAGAATAAATCGAGCGATCGAGCAATTTTATTCATTTAGTATCCTTGAGGAATGTAAAATTAAGGATAACAATGGTTTCGGTCATTGCCGGCCAGAAAATTGGGGGCGCCACTTAGCAGCAACATTAATTATAAACCGTAAAAAATCATTTTTTGTGCTTCCGTCCGTTTTGACGTATTTTACAGGCATCATAATCGGCCGTAAATTTTACTTTTCCGGCCTAGGCCGGTAAAGTGTAGTAGAATTTTATAACTAAAAGTTGGTACTAGTAATCATTAATTAATTAAACGTCATCTGTCAATGTGTCAAATTTATTAACATACACCATTATCTGTGTTGTTGTTTAGAGTAGCAGTAACAAAAAAAAATTTAAACAAATACATATAACAAATTTGCTTATATCTTACAATTGCTAAAAACAACAATGGTTTTATTTTCATATAAATAAAATTGTAATAATATTATGTAATTGTCAAATTAATTTAAAAAACAATTGTGTTTTGTCATTACAGGTTTCAGTTTTATCAACATATGTCATTAAATTTTATTAAAAATCAATACTTAAATAACTGCTTTTAATTAATTTATACTATAAAGGTCAGCACAAAAAATGATGTGTATCACACGTCCTAAAAGTATTTTGCGAGTATTCGCTTTTGTAGGCCTCGGTTTCACCTCGGCCTACAAATAGGCTCATACTCGCAAAATAGCACTTTATTTTTTTTATTTTATAAAAATTGTCGGAACATAGGAAAGTTCTTTATTTAGAGATATATTTGAACATATAATTTAATCAGTGAAAACATTTTTTTTAATGTCGCAATAACTTTTCGATAAAATATAGTTTTTTTTAAATCTACATATAATGTTGTTTATTATTTAGTTAACAAATAAGCCTACAATCTAAAATATGTGTTAAACTACGAATTAATGGTTGTCTATATTGACTGAATCGGGCTCTTCTCTATTCGGTGACTTGTATAATGTAATTATCAACAAACTAGGCTCTATATAAAACATTGTAGTCATTTCAAAATAATATTCTAACGACAATTCATCAATGATTTGCATTTTGTTGTAGCACGTTGATGCACTAAAATTAATAATTTATTCATTATTTCATAATAACATACTAAATTTAAATTTCCAATTCTTAAGCCAATTTTTAGTTCAGTATCATTCAGCCAATGTTTACTAATGCACAACACATTCAAGTCATTTAAACGGTGTAGTATAAATAACTATAATTTATTACGTAAGCGTTGTATATTTAAAAAAAGAAGTGTAACATTATTAATAACAACATTGTCTAAATTTAATTATTCACTGTCACAATTTATTAGCAACTCCTTCAGTTGCCTTGTAATTAGCATTTAAAAAGTCGGTCTTGTTCTTATTTTAACCGGTTTTAATTATATATTGTTGCCTCATAGATCCCTAATATAAGTAAGTTTTCACACGAAACCACATTTATATCATTTTTTGTTGAAAAAGTTATTACAACATCGACTTCATTTTTAGGTTAAACTTTGGCAAAAAGCGCATTTTTTTGGATTCCTAAGCTTTTGGCAGCATAATTTAAAATTTTTGATGTTTTAAGAGTGTCATATACAAGATGATTAAAAAATGGCGCATAAGCTCTTCAGCACGTTGTAGAGGACGGTTATTTGAACTATAAAAAAATCAGAAGAAATTTTAGCTACTACATTTTTGTAGTTACCAACGAAGAAATAAACCTAATATTTGGGATAATGAGGTGATATGAGCATTTCTGTTTATTACCCACTATGAAAAAGTACTTAAATTATTACATGAAATGATGAGAAGTTAAAAAACCCGCATGAATTCAAAGTTGAGGTTTCAACTTAACTTCTTCATTTCTCGGCAAATTAGCGGCTAAGATTTTTTTTACTATTTTTCCTACACTTCAATTATTATTCCCTATAACGTACTGAAGAGCTTATGCGGCATTTTTGAATCAGTCTGTATATATTTTTTAATTAGAATGTCTTATAGCTAAGTTTTTTAATAAAAGTTCTGATAAATTCAGTTTTCTATTGTATTTAGAAATATTAGATAGTTAGCAAGTATAAGTGTTTTGCGATTGTCATATTATATTCTCTCCCAGAATCCTTGAGACAACCTAATGTGTAATCAGTGTGAGACTCTGAGCTAGTAGCTTTACTCACTTGCGGTATAACTATTTTTGTTTTGTAACTTGACATCGTTATTGCTAAGGGGGTGTGGCGATGGTAATTTAAGAATAAAGACCATGGACGGGAAAAAAGAAGTATGGGCCGCCCACAGACAAGATGGAAAAATATAAAAATGATAACAGGTTATAATAGACAGAAACAGGTCAAGACAGGAATCAATGAATACTCAAAAGGGAGGCCTATGTCCAACAATGAATAAATACATGCTAATAAAGAAGAAGAAAAAGAAGTATAAGAATAATTATTAAGTATATTTTTCCAATGTTTAGAAACTTAAAACGTAATTTATAATCTAACAGTTTATAACAGCAATAATGGTAATAACATTCCAACGATAACATAAAACAAAAGCAAAATATTTATAACAAATATTCGAAATGTTGACCGTCTATTTTCAGACTTCTACATATTGGTTTTCGAAAACCAGTGCTTAAACTGAGCTACATTTGCAAAGTTACAGTTTCGAAAGCGTATCTTATGAGTTTTTTTATATCATGTGGCGTATTCTAGACAATTATTTTTATGTATACTTAGAAAAAAAATCTGGTACAATTAAACCCAGAGATCTGGAAAGCCAATTGTGAAATCCAATTCTTTTATACCACTTGTTTTATCTATTATTTATCATGAGTATGTTATTACTATTGTTACTGTTAGATTACAATTTATTATTTTTATAATTGTTAATTATCTGATATTTTTAAACACAACAGGCAACTAAATTTATTAGAATTCTTATTGAAAAAACATCAAATGAAGCAAAAGACTGTTACGTGCAAAATTTTCTTAACGTAATACCCTGTTTATTGAATTAAAATTAGATTTCGGTTTTGACGCCCTTTGCCGATCTTTTCTTGTGGCTATCATTAAGTCGCTAAGCTGACAACTGCATACAATGGTTTGTTTCGTGTAAAGACTGCAAGTTTTCTAATAACATCCTCTATAATGGATATCAAAGTATAAATTCATTACGTATTTACAGTAATTTTTTCGTCACAGAGTAAGATATTTACATCCGATTTGTTAGGATTCTTTTGTAATTTCTTTCTTAATTTGATAACCGTTCCGCCACGCTTTGGTCACATTTTTCTATTCGATAAAGAATAATGAAGGATTAATATCGATAAATACTTTCATGGGACGAGTATAACTCTGTAAAGGCTACGTTTAAAACTAAAAAAACCGAAGACAAGAACTTTTCTTCGAGATCCTACTCGTGCGGCAAACACCTGCGAAACCAACTTTCATTGAATGTGTACAACAGCATTCGATAATCGAGTTATGTTATGAGTACTTTCTATTATTAACAATTTTGTAGATATTGCTTTCGTGAGTCATTGGGTTGACACGATTTGCTATTCAAATTATTTCTAGGCTCACTCACCAAGGAAAACGTTTTCTTCGAACAAGTAGGTACTGGATTGTGGGTAAGTTTATTTAATTATTTTGTCGATGTCAATAAAGTCACTCACGAAACTTATGTTTATGTTAATTTCCGTAATTACGATTATTGTTTCAATACCATTAAGGTAGTTTCATTAATTATTTTGTGTGTATCGCATGCTATGTACAAACGATATCTATTACGAAATTTTTTTCGACTCAACTTATGTATTGTGTGTTGCCGATACTTTCGGCATTTATGGATTAAGTATTAGATATACTTTTGTTAATAACCTACGTTACTAAATTAAAGTTTTTATACCTGTTTAATCTTTCTCTTGTGGTAACGAACCTTTCTCTTTTATTGTGGTTACCCGAACATCAGAGTGACAAGGATTACGAACCTAAACATTCGTTAGAAGCTTGGACCGTTTGTCTTGATCGAGGCAGAAGTGTTAATTATAAAAGATCTGGCGCTCTTAATTATTATTCACTTAAACCTCTCCTATATCCGACTGTGTGAGTTGGCCGTGCAAGGTTCGTAAGACCTATAAGCTTGTAACAAAACGATTCTAATATTATTCAATAGGTAATTAAAAAGTATACTTTCAGGTAATTTAAAAAATATGGAGTTATATTTAAATTAATCAAGTTATAGCTACTTAAATTTTTTAACACTTTGTATAAGATGTAAAGTTTGTTATAATTGAAATATAAAATATGATCTATTTACCGTGAATTTTGCTTTCATAACTTACTTTGTAAGTATCTTAAATGTGAAAATTAGGTTATAGTGTGACAAAACTCAAATTATTTAAAAAGTTTAAAGTTTATTAACTTTATTAAAACAAACACTTATTTTGATCGGATACAAAAATGTAATAATAAAGAGAAAGTTTCATTAAAAAAAAACAGAACTTTGATATAATATAAAAATAATTTCAAAAGGTAACCTCCATATATCCCAAAAATAAAACTTTTTAAAAGTAACTTATTTTGGGCGCAATATTCCATGTCGTATAACGTGAATAACCGTGTATATATACCTAATCAAATTTCTTTTATCATGTAATGGTGTCGTGTAATACAAATTAAATTTATTTAAGTATAAATATGTGTGTTCTAAAATTATGCATTTTTTTAATATATACCTACATTATCGCATTATAAAACGTAAAGCATTGTTTTACATTGTATTTACTAGGATAACACTTTTTTATGTAATTACACAAGATGTTGGAATTAAAAAATGTGTTTCAATATGTTACGTCGTATTAGAATTAGTAAATTAGTAAGAACGTCAAAAATTTTTGAAAATTAACAGTCAAAACTATATTTTAGGTTGCACACAACAATCTCCGGTTAAAGTCTTGTTAACAGAAGATTAACTAATTTGGAAATATGTGACTGAATTTATAATTTACAGTCAAAACTAACTAATAAATAGTTGGATTTAAGGCTAAAAACATGAAAAACTATTTCCAAGTTATTTCAAAAACCCTTTGGTTTAAATATATTTTAAAAATGGTATTATAATAAGAAGGTAATTGTTAAGAGCGGATGTTTCTTATTTTTCAAAAACATAATTTTTTTAAAATTTTTTGTTTTCTAAACTTTGGAAAAAAAATTTTTTTTACAATTCAAGGTATACATTTTACGGTACCAATCAAAAATCAATTTTAATTTCGATTTTGATCTAGCCGCTTTTGCAACTTGACGCCACCTGCAATATGAGAGTGAATATGAGACAACAAAAGCAAAACGAAAAATTGACAAAATTTAACCAGATATTTAAAAACTAATACATGCATCACGTGTTTTCATTGGTTGAATTTTCGAGTGTAATAATCAGTCATATTTCATTATTATTTTATTTACAACTAAAGTATACAATTTCATATTTCTTTCTTTTAACTAAGATATTTTTTTTGATCCACACAACAAAGTCACAAAAATCTTTTTTAGTTATATGCAATTGCCCCTGAATCTGATAAATAATAATTGTGATTGGTTTTAACTTTAAAATCATTGTTCAAACAAAATTGTTTCAAAATTGTTATTGCTGCTTGAATGTTAAAATTCTTAGCAGTTTTTGGGCACTTTATTTTCACTATACCATTGTTTGAGGTAAAAATTTCATCAGGACAAGCTGCAAGAAAGCTAAATTCTAGATCGATAAATAAACCGCATGGAATAACTTTTTCTCCTGACTTTCGCTCGTATGTTTTTATCGCCCAATATTCAGACTGCAATAAAGCTAAAAAAAATTTTTTTTACTCAAAGTAAATTAACAAAAAAAATAATTTTTATTACTATATTATTAATATAAAACAATTATTGTATATCTTTACACGGCCTTGATCGTCTAAATTGTAGATTTGACTTTTTCTTCACTTTTTGAACCACAAAACTATTATAATGATTTCATCATGATGTTGATTTTAAGACGATGATTCTTAGCTTGAGTTTTATTTAAATTTATTTGGGGAAAATTCTTTCTACATTATCACTGGAGTGTAGAAGACATTCAAACCAATGAAGTAAAGTTGCTTCAGCTAAACTGCAAAGCGTACTTCATTTTTTCAGGAAAATAATTTCATTGTAATAAATTCAAAAATTTTCCCACTCGGAAAAAAAAGCACAATATAACTTACACAGTGAAGATGATTCTGCCAGAAACGAAAATACAAATCGGTTTTTTTTCAAATCGTTGCGTTGGCATGATAATGTTTCGTTTGAATCTTGATGAATGAATTTATCTTTGTTTTGTTGTTGCAAGTTTGAAGGTATATTGTGTTTCGTTAAACATAATAAAGATAATAAGTAGTAATGACGTAATGCACGCATGTATAAGTACTCATTACATATGTAACACATTATAAACGACAATTTTTGATATTTGTTTTTGTTAAGAAAATATAAAAAATGTAGTTTATTTATAAAATCGTCAGATTTAATATCTTTATCATGAGAACGTGTGATTTAAGAGAAAATCCTGAGGTCTCACGATTACGGTGCGGTCTTGCTTGCGCACCCGCCGCTTGCAGCAAACGCAGACTGCGTCCTGCGTAGCATCGCGGCACTTATCAAAGAGAAATATTCAAATCAAAATGCTGTTCGCAAATATTATTCAATTTGCAATACAAAGTATGGATTGTATTCTAAAAATAATTATCTATTACTTGTATACCTTCGATTTTAAATATCTCTTTAAAAAACCTACTTATCAAAAAAAAATATTGATTTTCATTACAAAATCAAATTTTGAAAAATATCTTCTCTGATCTCTAAAACAACAAATATA
This sequence comes from Aquatica leii, assembly GCA_035610365.1. Taxonomy (NCBI): domain Eukaryota; kingdom Metazoa; phylum Arthropoda; class Insecta; order Coleoptera; family Lampyridae; genus Aquatica; species Aquatica leii. The sequence goes on from CM069432.1 coordinate 59,459,774, forward strand.
AAACAGTTTTTAAAACTTCATAAAAATGGACAGTTTATTATTAATCTTGGAAAAACTTTTGGGCTGTTTCAAACGCCATCTACTGTTTCAGAAACACACTAATCAGCTCTAGACTTTGGCCTTAAGTTTTGTTTAATATAAATTTATTTAATATGTAATTATTAAACAAAAAAAATTATGGTGTTTGACATACCGCTTTCTTCTTCTTCGAGAAACTTTGAAGACGAACTACCAAGAAACATCTAAGCAAGATACAATTTATATCAGATAGATAAAATTATTTTCAAATGTTCAATCATATTAATTTCAAGAAGCGGTTTCGGTTAAATGATGCCGTCATTATGGAGTTGGTACATGCAATTGAAGATAGAATTGAATCAACAAGTAACCGAAACAATTCCCTTCCGTTTGAGCAGAAAAATTAATTACTCTACGTTCTTATGCAACTGCTGGATTTTATAAAATTAATTGCTGACTATATGTATATCCACAAATGTAATGTCTGTAAAGCAATCCAGCATGTCACACTTTTCCGGCTTTCCCATCATTATGTAAAGACACCCAAAACTATCAAATCATTAATAGAAACTAAACAACGGTTCTTTTACATTTCTGGTTTTCCACTTGTTGAGGAAGCACACATGTGCATATACAATCATCCGGTGTTCCCAATGCTAACAGGTATCGCCACAAAAATGGATATTTCAGCATATTGTTCAATCAATTTATGATGCCGGCTTAAAATGAATTCATTTTATTATTTATTAGCTAGAATAAGACAGTACTATTTTTAATTATTCTCCTCTTTCGATTGAATTTTGCATTGAAAGATATGGCAATGGTAGTCTATTAGCTGATGGTAAGTTCTCTGGTAAACTTTAACTTTAGGACATCTATAAATACCAGTGAAGTGAACTTTGAAACTTATTGTAGTTTCTAGAGTTTTACATAAGATCTGTAAAGATCAAGATGATATTTTTGAAAATTATTTTGATGAAATTGAAGACGTGGGAAATGTAGATCGTTCTGTTTTAAATCAAAACAGTAATAATAAAAGTTACGCTATTTGTTATGCATTATTTGCAACATGTATAAGAACAACATAATTTATTGTAGTTTTTTGTTTACAAAGCTTATACTGTGCTTTACATTTTTTTAGGTTTGATTAAATAATACTTATTACTTTTTCTCAATAATTGAAAGTTTATAATTTTTTGCTTTTGAAACTTTTTTTTTAAAAACCACATCAAATAATACCTATTTGTCTATTTTTAATAAGAATAACAATTAATATTAAGTTTCATTGTAATTATTTTAGTTATAGTTAGTCAACCATCATTTTTAAATGACGATTAGTAAATTTGCAACAACATTTGCTTCTTTTAATTTAAAGTTAATTGGTTTTAGATTCTTTTAACCTTTTATATTCGGGGTGAAAAAATTTTACTAATCTTGATACGAATGTATCCCAATAATAATTATTGATTTTTATCTATTCGAACAAGTGCAAAAAGTAATCTACTATATAAAATAAGTTGTAAACGACTTGACACAATGCAATCAGTAAAACAAACAAATTTGTTGCAATTGTCATAAGCATTTCTTGTTCTGTTATCTTTCTTTCTTAGGCATATGGCGCAACGCTGAGAATTTTTCGATGAAACTAGAATCTGGTTCTTCAGCAAGAACTAGCATACAAATTGCTTCTACAATTGTTTTTATACGTGTTTGTTATTTAATCTTTTAGTGGCAATGAGTTTTGTAGGTTGTTTTCAACACTTTTCGATAGTTCAAAATTTGCGAAATCTGTGAATTTTTTTTTCCATAAATTTTTCATCGGATTCCTTTAGCCATTGCAGCGATATTTTTACCACATTTATATGCGCACGTTTTGAGCAAGTTTCCTGAACAGTCAATAAAGTAGTGGCGAGTGACGTGGAGTACCAGATAGGGTACAATTGTATCCCAAGCGCTTATTAATTTTATTTTGGTTTAGTAAAAAATGTAAAAGATTGATTGATTGATTGATTGATGATTTAATAGTAAACAACATAAACAACAATAAAAAAAACTACTGCACATAAAACAAAGTTTATAACAAAATTACTGAAAAAAGACTCTTTAGGATAAATTTGTTTTTGTCTACATTGAGGATTTAATAAAAATCTGTTGTATTTCTGTTTTTGACATTTATTACACATAAATAATGTATTATAAAAAACAAAATAAAAAAAAACTATAATTTAGTAAAAAAACAATTAATATATCTAATATTTTTTTACTTTTTGCATAAATTTATAATTTAATTTGAATCTAAATTATTACTACGTACATTTTTTTACAAAACATTGTGCTTAAAATTGTTGTTTTGTAAATCATAGTTTCTTACTCTTAATTCCTAGTGTTTTATAACAAAGTAGATAATTTGGGATTTGTAATGATTTACGGAAATAGCGGTCTAAAACGGCCTAAATTATCGAATTTCTACTACTCTATGGTATTATCTGTTTTGGTTATCTAAATCCATATAGAAGATTATTTCTTCAGTTACAAATAAAATTATGTTAAAATTAACATAATCTATTATCAAAATAAACTTGATAAACTTGTTCTTAAAGCAATTTAAAAGTTTATACGCATTTATATTAATTTCGGTATTATTATTGTGTATATTTTAAGCTTATCTTTACATATCGTTCACATTCATCTCTTATTAAGTAAATTTTATGTACAAAAAATTTTTTTAGTTTTCTATAAACAATATTGGTGACAGTTTTTATTTATTTATTTTTTTATATAACGTAGTTTACACGTTGTTTATAAACAATGTAGATATAATTTTATTTAAATAAAATTTTAAATAAACTTTTGCTTAGATTTCTATTCACTTTTTGTTATTTTATATGTTATTCAAAACATTTATTTACTAAAAAACTTTTTAATTTAAAATATGTTTTTGTTAACATTTTTCCTTTTTCACTTTTTTATATACCGCTATTTAGATATACGCGAGTATGTACGTATTTAACGTTTAATTTAACACAACACGTTTTTAATTAAGAATATCCAAAATAAGTAAAACAATTAATTGAATAACTGTAATATGTTAAACGCCTTCAAGTACTATTTAGAGAATTAGATTTAATTAAAGCTGGTATTTTCATTTAAGCTTATTAGAATAATTAAACTAATGGTGATTTAAATATATATTATTTTGAAGATTTTATGCTTTGGAATAATATAATAATTTTTGCAAAGGAATTTAAATAAACTTTTAATTAGTATGTAACACAAATTCGAACTGTTAATTGTTTTTTACAAATAAATGTTTTGGTTTTATTTTTATCTAATCTAATTGGGTATTTGCATGATTTTTATATTTCTTAGCTTTTGATATTTTTAGATTCTATATAATTATTTAGATTTTTTGAAAAAAAATATTCTGTTTTTGTTCATAAGTATTTAAATAATTTAATAAATAAAAGTGGTTATAGATTACATAAAAGTCACGTGACGTAAAACGTGATGTGATTGGTTTGACGTCACTGTGCTGGTTCTGGCGCGTTTATTTGAATGTACAATGAACCGCTAAACATGAAACGTCTATGAAACATTTCAAATCTGCAGTAGAACTGTGCAAATGTAACAATTTTTTAGAATGTTTCTGCAAAGTCTCAGAAATGTTCTGTACAAAACGTTCTCCTTAGAATATTACATAATTGTTTCAAATGAAACAATGCGTTACAAGAATTTAATTCTTCTGCAATTGTGTGCTAGGTGTGTACGTACGTTAAAACAGCAGACAACTATTAAAGTTATATTCGTTTTTCTCACTTCATCTTTTTAATTTCTTATATTATGAATTTCTCTTTAGTGATTTTGCTTTATTTGAGTACTTGTTAAACTAAGTTATAATACTAATTTATATACCAATCATTGTCTACTCCTTCCAATTTTCCATATCCACTTTTAGCTAAAACAAATAAAATCTACCTTGAATTTACGTAATATGACAAAAATATAATATTAGGTTATGATTTTATTTAAAATAAATATGATTTATTTTTAATTAATACTTACGTCAAAATGATCTTCACAACAATAAAGCCGACTTGATGCTGCATATGCGTTTTAAAGCATATGATGGAACATTAATAAAAATTTTGTTTGGAATAGATTTACCAGTATTTTTACAAGTTGGTACTATACACCAACAAAAATCGTTTTTTAATGACATATCGAATAATTTTATAATTTTAATTTATAATAAACAACACTTCCAGACGTTTTTTTAATCAATCACAATAAAAAATTTAAAAAAATTATATAGAATCTAAAAACATCAAAAGTTAAGAAATATAAAAATCATGCAAATACCCAATTCTTATAATAGTTTAGTTTATATAAATTTTTTACTAATATACATTTTGATTTATTAAGTATTTCTACAGGATGCTTTACAATAAGTGGCTTATTAAAACGTTTCAGGAATACTAATATTTTAGTTCTAAAAATATATAACTAATAAGAGTTCTTGAATTAGTTATATTTAACTACTTTAATGCCATGTTATTGTCATTTTTAGTTATAGATAAATTAGCCATTAACTTTCTTATTGTAAACAAGATATTACATTTACTATCTTAATATCACTCTTGTACTTGTATTATTTTGTTGTTGAGTCATAGGTTAAAGCTATATTTTAATAGTGTTTTTAAAAACTCATTTTTAATATAACTTTTTATTTGTATTAATTATTTCAAACACACTAAAAACTTTGAAAAAAAATTACTAGTTTGCGTATTAACCGAATTACTTAAAACATTAAAAAAAATTATGTTGGTTTTGCACTGTAATCATTTGTTTCTATTTTACTAATTTCATTAATGTTGATTTTAAACTATTTTAAACTTTTTTGTTTCTATTTGATGAAGAATTAATTGTGTCTTTTTTGGAAGTCGTCTCACATAAAATTAGAAATGTCAATCATTTTTTGCGCAACTAATGTAGTACCACCATTTTTATTAGCGATGTAACATACTTATTAAAATAATATGTATTGAAAGCCAAACGGCTCTCAAATTTATCTCAATAACTATTTGGGCTAGCAATACGCGAAAAAAAATTCATAGACTAAATCACATATAGAGAGTTCACTAAACATTTTTTCACTTTATATCCTTCACTTAACTAAAAGAATCGTCCCGATTTAAAAAACAGATAATATCAAAATAACAATGGATAACTCCATTTACTTTACAATAAAATCAAAAACAAAACTTGTATAACAGAAAAACATTACAAAAAATCAGTTAAATAATCATAAATAAGATTGTACTAACAAAAAAGGTGAAACGGCTACATCATATTAACACGGAACACAGTTTTGATTTTAATAATCTAACAATTTTGAACGTGGAGAATAATTATAGAACAATTGGTTTCCAAAATGATATTTATCAATATTCACAAAAATAATATTAATTTCAATAGCGATACTAACAACTTAAGTAGCATTTAACAATTTAATTTCTAAAATTGCAAGGTAGGTTTATAGGTCGATTGCTAGCAGGTAATATTTTCCATTTAATTCTATTAATTTTTGATTATACATGTCATTCTGTTTTTTTTTACTATGTGCTTCTATTTGTTATTTATTTTGCTATTTTAATTTTTTGAGGTTTTTAATAAAAAAAATTTTGTCTATTCAACATTAATGTAAACTGGTTCATGTTCTTTGCCCAACGGATTATCCTACTCTATTTTTTGTGTAAGTTCTTACACTGCTTTATCTGTAAATAATTTAAATTTTCATAATTGTGTTTTTCATTATTACGTAATATTTACGCCTAGTCTTTCCATCTCAAAATAAACTGATCAAAAATTATTTTATAAATAACTTTATATGTTAGCGTTATTTGACAAATAATATGCAACTGTTTTTTTAAGTGATTTTATTTGACGAATTGTTGTTTGGAATATTTCCATAGCAAAATAATGTTGGCAGTACAAAACTTATATTACTTACTTCAGAACACTTGGTATACAAGGATAGTTTATTATAAAACTTATGTATAATAGAAAAGATTAACAAATAAACAGTTTGTAAAATTATAACCTTACGTTTTATAAATATACACTGTGTTTGCAAATGATTGACGGGCGTTTAAACTTGGCGCTCATCAACTAATTATATAAAATTGGTTGGTATTAACACTTCATAGACGGCGCAAATAATTTTAGTAATATTTAAATTTATGATAAAGTTATTAAGATACAAATTTATTCTGTCGCTTAATTTATAAGACAGAACACAATTTTAAATACTTATTAATATGAGGTTCAATAGAAGTTAAATTACAGTGTAATTAACAAATGTAAAAAATTATACAACTAATTTTATAACACCTGTTCAAAATGCTGTCTATCTAAATTTAAACACAGGTTGACTGTTTTTTAAATATTGTTAAGAACATTATGTAACACTTCCCGTATAATACTGTAATCGCATTTCCCATTTCTTCTAAAGTATGTAGACCCTGTTAATGTACTTTATTTTTAAAAAAATCAAGCAAAAAAGTCCAATGGGGTTAAATCGAGTGATCGTGGAGGCCATCTATTTTCTTTATCAATTGGTCACCGAAGAACTGTCGTGAATAATTTAATGTTATTCTAGAGTGTGAGCGGTGACCCCATCTTGTTGGAAATAACAATTGTAATCATGTAGTCCATTAATAAACGGATCCAAAATTAATGTGTTTGCAATAATATTTTCATTTAAAAAATTTTGGAAATTGCCAACCACACTCCAATTTGGATGAAGTGATGTTTCTATAAAAATAAGTGGGTTTTCTGCTGACCATATTCTACTATTCTGAGAATTCACATATCCACTAAGATGAAACCATGCTTTATGACTAAAAAAAGTTACATCTAACACGTCATCATTGTTTAAGACTTTGTTAAACCATTGACAGTACTCTATTCGACGTAGAAAATCAGGAGGCAGTAACTCTTGTGTCACAGTCACCTTGCAAGCGATAGATTTGTTTGATGTGACAATTGTCGCAGAGATTTCTTTGGACTCACTTCTATTATAATATCTTCAACAACTTCTTCCGTTACAACAGTAGACCGGCCAAAAAGTTTCCTTTTGAAACATTACCCGTACTACGAAACCTTTCAACTATACGACGAACATGTTGTGTAAAAGAATCATATCGATTTCGTCATTGGGAAATTGCTCGTGAAACTGTTCGTAGCAATTTTGGTAGGAATAATCCCATCTTCCTTGTTCATTGCGAATTTCCGAACAAAAATGAGCCTCAATAATAAAAGTGTTGTGTTGTTCGGTAAACACCATTTTCAATAATCTAAAAAGATGTGATATATTATTGTTAAATAAATTATTTTTAACTTACTGTGCCAATAAAAAAGCCTTTTGGTAATGAAAACTTGGAATACTAACAAAGAATTCGAAATATAAACAAGCACACCACTGAACTATAAATAAATTGTCAAATTGAGAAATCAATCAAAACTGAATCAACACTGTAAAATCATTTACGAACACAGTGTACAAAGTGACAAATTTGTACCTGTCTTTTCAAGATTTTAATGAAGTTATAGAGGTTATAGGTTTAGTGACGGAGACGGACACTTAGGCGCGGTCACTAAGGCGCGGCCAATTAGGCTCGGCCATTTCGGCGCGGGACATTACGGCGCAAGGACGCTAAAGCGCGGGTTCAGTTAAGCACAAGACACTTAGGCGCAAGACTCTATGCTCTATAACTATGGCGCGAAGTACCGAAACCAAAAATAAATTTGTTTCTTTTATTAGATTATTCGTGTTTTTTTTCATTTTTCATTTTCATTCTTAATTTACTTTGATCCTTTTTTTGATAGATTTTAAAAGAGTAATTAACTAATAAAACTAAAAGTATTGTAACCGAAAAAGAACGAGTGAACATTATAAATAATTATTTTTTTATTTATATGCATTTTATACATTGTCAAAAGAGAGAAACATTTGTTTCAGTACAATTACCGAAATTAAAACTAATTGTATAACCTGATAAAGAGATAAATTTCGAAACGTCGCGTTGGCTGTTGTAATAAACTTATTAATGTTGTAATAAAATGTTTTATAAAAGTATCATGCTGTTTTAAGTGTTCCTCCAAAAATAAATAATTGTAAATAATTAACTCAATAACAAAAAAATTTAATTACTTATCTACATTCGTAGATAATAATTTTTCGAACGGTTATCTAAAGAATCAAGGTGAATTACACGAACACATAGATACAGTGAACTTTAAGCAAATAGCAACTGGTGCTACAGAATATCGTTTTCCAGAAAACGCTGGGGTTGTGGATCTGCGCCTTACTGGTCTCGCGCCTTAGTGGCCCCGCTCTGACGAGTTTTGCGCCTAAGAGTCTTGCGCCTAACTGGACCCGCGTCTTAGTAATCCTACGCCAAAGTGTCTCGCGCCGTAATAGCGGCGCCTAAGTGTCCTAGACCGATATGAATATAACCGGAATGCGACCGGTAAGTAATGGTGGTATACTTATAGAATGTAAAAATAAGGATGATAATGTAAATTAAAAGAGAAAGCGGTAACTGAAGAGGAACAATCCTACAAAATATAATTACTAAAGAAAAAGTTGCCAATAATAGAAATAGTTAAATTGTCACCAGAAATAATCGAGGAAAAAATCAAAATGCAGAATAGTCATCTAAATTCTTTAAAGATTGTACACACAAAAGAAGATAGAAATCGGAAAGTTACATAGCATATGCGGAAATAAATGCATACACGTATCGGACTATAATAAAAAAAAAAATATAAACGTAGATTGGGATAGATGCATAGTCTATAATGCTATTGAAATAAGATGCTATCGATGTAATGGATTTACCCATAAAGCCTCGGAGTGTAAAGCACACAAAGTCTGTCCAAAATGTGCTGCAAAATCACAAATGTTCGAATTGTATTCAAATGACCAAGAAATTAAAAATGAAATTGGATATTAACCATCCTGTCTGGAGTCAAGAATGTGCTGTATTTAAACAAAAAATAGAAATGGAAAAAAAGAAGACTGATTTTTTAGAATAAGTAAACAAAGTGCGAACACATTATAATTGAATGCACAAAGCATGATAAAACATTTCCAAGAACTAAAAATCTTAATTCAAGATAAGATAAGATAAGTTATTATTAAGTGAAATTCGTGTAACTGAAGACATACAAGACTGTGAAATTAATTTTTCAGAATATTCATTAATTAGGTGTAATTCACAAACGAGAAGAATTGGAAGGCTTCTAATAGTTAGAAGTAATAGAATTCGATATACTGTAATCTCTAATTTCGCATTAGACAATAACTATTGGTTAATATCTATCAAAATAATAGGCGGATTCCAAACAGGATACTATAAAGTGATGTATCACTCCCCAAGTGCAAGTGATGCTGTCAAAATTAATACAAGTTATTAGAAACCTAGGGATGAAACAAGCAAAAGATGCGAAGAATTTCGACCTATCAATATATTACCAGTGTACGAACAAATACTAGAATCAGTTGTTAAGGAACAATTATAGTGCTTTCTAGAACAAAATAATATAATCAGCGAAAATTAATCGGGTTTTAGAAGTAAACAATTGTGTGAAACAGCATTAAATCTCGTGCTGACAAAATGGGAATCCAAAATCGACGTGGGTAATAGTGTAGTAGCAGTGGTTTTAGACTATAAAAGAGCCTTTGAAACTATCGACAGAAAGAGACTTATAAATAAACTTTACCAATATCGGATAAGAAGCATCAAATTTCAATGGTTCGAAACTTACTTGGAATCTCGTACTACCACTAAGTACCAAAATTACGAATCTATTCCAATTCAGAATAATTTAGGTGTACCTCAAGGATCAGTCTTAGAGCCATTGCTTTTCTTAATTTATATTAATTATTTTATCAATTACTGATAAAAATGTACATTCAGCTATTAAAAAGCTAAGCTCAGAATTCGAAATTATTGTAAATTAGTTACAATCAAACAAATTAAAATTAAATCAAATAATAATGTCGAAACAACAAAAATAAAAATCGAAAATATACATAGAATTAGAACAGGTTGAACAAATTAATTATTTAGGAGTAGTTATAGATCAGAATCTAAATTTTAGAAGCCATGTGAATTATGTAATAAAAAAAGTAGCAAATAAGATTAGCCTATTAGAAAGAATATTTAATAAGTTGTCGATTAACGCCAGAATTACTGTTTATAAAACAATTATTGCACCATATTTTGATTTTTGCAGTAGTATATTTCTAATGTGTTACAAAGCTGACTTAAATCGGTTACACAAAACACTAAAATAGGGCTATGCGGATTATATTACGTTGTTCAAAATATACCATAATCACAGTAATGTTAGATTGTTTACAATGGTTAATTGTGAAACAGCGGATATATTTCAATGTTGGTATTCAAAATAATTAATAATTTGCTTCCAAACTACATGTCAAAATTAGTTATACGTAACTATGGTATACATTCACATAACACGAGAAGTCGATGTGACTTCAGATTGCCAAAATTTTCAAAATCAAAGTCAGAAAATTCTCTTCTGTACAAAGCTATAAAATTATATAATGACTTACCAGATGAAATTAAGCACGAGCAAACTATTTATAAACTTAAAAGGGGCTGATTGATTACGTTAAGAATAATTTTTAAGCAAAAATTAGTATTAATATAAATATGTTACGATTTATGTTAAATTAGTATATCTTTACTAAATAAATTCTTATTTGTTTACTTACTTAATTACGTATGAATATAATCAATTTAGTTAAAAAAATTCTTGTGATCTATTATCTTGGTAGTAATACAGCTGTTATTATTTGCTTGAACCGCTACATAAAAATCGTTAAAATCATAAACTTTACTCATTTTTTTAAAATGTTTTTCTATCTGGCGTTAAAAGATGTCAATGAGTGAGTGTTTTGGTTCAAAACTGAATGATTAAAAAAGTATGTAATGTGTAAATCGGTTGTTTTTTACAACGTTTAGCGAAGAGTTGCAAAAGGTAGAGTATTAGATTTTTCTCCCAGTGGCAAATCATTCGTTGTACACTATTTACTTAAGATTACTTTTTTACAGGTGTCCACACGAGGAAGCATGATAATCTTCTCTAGGTCAGCGGAAAAGTGTACAGTTCTTGCATTCTTTGCAGCGCTTTGTATACATACCGTAGTGAATTTTGTATTCCGCTTTTCTCAACTTAGCAAAATATATGTTATTTTTTTATTCTTTTTCGGTATGTTTTGTAACACATTTTTACGTCAAGGTATATCTTTTTGCGTTAACTTTGTAGTAATGTCTGCCGGCAAATATTTTACGTTAGAAGCATCTCTCTGCGGTAATGGGAACCAGCTAACTTGAAGGATTCTAAATGCTGCTGTAAATTCTACATCAGATATTTTATTTGCTAAAAGTTGTTTACTCACTTTATCAGGGATGGGATGCGAACTTCACACAGGTGTTTTTGAGAGATTATTGTAAAGTACCCTAATTGTACGCTAATATTGTTGAAAAACAATTTTCACATAGGTACTTTTGTGCCATTGTTGTATTTAAAAGTTTTGTTTCGCGTTATATTCTTGTTTCATGTAGTACGTTTTTTAACGTCCAGGCGTTTACAGTTATAATTAATAATAAAACTTATTTGCTGTAACCACTGCAGTATTTAAAATTGTTTATTAATAATAACCTTTCTTTTTTTACTAATTTTTGCTCTACATTTTATGCAGTTTTCCGCACAACAAATCTTTAACACTTTTTGTTGATTTGCTAACTCATTCATCATTTTATACTTGACTTCAACAGAATTGTTTATTTTAGTCTTCCTCTTTCTGACAGTACTACGTTTTGTTAACTCACGTGAACTTTTGGGAGTTTGTTGGAGTATCTTAATGTTATTATCAGAATTAGCAAAAAGTACGCTTTTTCAGTATATCCAATATTTTTAGTTCTTAAAGTATTACCCTCTTGTATGTGAGATATGTCTCTCGAATGAGTTGTATAACTTCTCTAGAAGAAGAATATTCTAAAATAGTTGTATATTATGTCTTAATGATGTCCAAAACACACTTTATAGTTAAATCTAAATCATCTCTTGTCAGTTTTGTAATAACATTTTTACACATATCTTTGGCACTGGTAAAAAGTAAAACTATTACTGACATTATGGGAAAACAAATAGTTTTCATGAAAATTGTTAAAATATTAGGTTTTCTGTTAAATATTGCCATAATCCAAGCTTTAATGATTATCACTCAGCAATTACGTTATTATCACAGTGTTTACCTATGACATTCATTTCAGTTGAAATGCTGTAACGTGCACAATTTTTTCGATTGATTACGTCTGATTTTAATTAACATTTTTGTGTTCACTGTTTATATAAATTCTTTTGCGCAATGCATTTGACGCACTGCACATGCGTTATGAGCCTTCTTCTTAAGTCATACGCCATCTTGGGTGCGGTTTTCGCCGCGTGAGGACGTGTTCGCCCTGCACAACGTGCAGAAAATGTCCATAGTTAAATTTGTACGGTGGAATTCTGCGTTTGTCGTACGTAATAATAATCCGCTTTTGTCTGTTTATTTGCGCTTTCGTTTGTTTAAAGAAACCCGTAATCTAAAAAGGGTAAGTGATTTCTTTGTTCTGTACACGTGGTGTGTAACCTTTGGATTTTGCGTTTTAGTTTTTTTTTACTATGGGTTACGATTTCTTCTATTGGATACGTTCGAATTAATTTGTTTGAATACGTACAATTTCGATGGTTTACGGTGTACGTTTTTTTTGAATACGTTTTATGAAGTTATGGTTGATCATCGAACTAAGTTTTTTTTGGTACGTACGAACTGGAAGTCTTTTGATATACGACTACGCTTTCTGATTTATTCGATGCTTATCGATTTGTGTACGTATGAATTTGTTTATGGTTACGAAAATTTGATTTGGATACGTACGCCTTTCTACAATTTTGAGGTTTGAAATGCAATATGAAGATATGGTTTACGCAGCACGTTTGATGTTGGTCACAACGTTGCTTGTACGAAGAGTTTCCGCTACGAATTATGATTTTCATGTGTGAAAATCGATAATTATTCATGGTTACGTCTGATGCAATTTGATTTGGATGTTTCGAATGAAGATTATCATACGTTACGTTTGCTTATGATGTTCTGGTTAATGAATCTGTACGGATATTAGATCAAACCAGGATAATTAAGGAAAATTTGAAAATTTAATAGGCATTTCAAGAATTTCGTAATGTTCGCATGAATCAGATGAACAACGCGTAATTTAATTAAGTCATTTGATGACCACGCCCAATGCGCTGAAGTTACGAACAACAACAAGTGATAACTAACCTTCAATGTCACGTATGTAAATAATTTAATTAAGTATTCGTTTTAAGATTTTTTTGTTTGCTTTTTTGGTTTCAATATTTAACGATTTTAAATATAAAAAATATTGTGGCGTCCAAATTATATTCCAAATTATATTTAAAATTACGTCAAATTAGAATTGTAAATATTAGTGTACGAGTAGAATACCCCGACCCTGATTATAATTAGTAATATTGCTTATCGCTCTAATTTATTGTTAGTGTGTTGTTTATATCTTAATAAAACCATAAGAGCTAGCACGGTGCATTATTATTATTTTTATTATGTTATAAAGCAACGTTCAAGCACAAACGCGGCATCTGCATGGATAATGATTACTGCCTAAGGAATACAATTAAATTTGTATCAAATCTTATTATTGGCAAATTAACGGTAACATCAACTTGTATACTTAAGTTTACACTTAGATTTGTTTAATTACAGAAAGAGAAAACATTTCTCTAACATATTAACTACAATAGTTATGACATGTGGACAATGTAACTGTATTATGTTTCAAATACCGCTTTAGTTTTGAATTTTTACAACAAAAACAATTATTCTACACAACAATAAAAACAGTTTTTTTATTTTGAATAGAAAACATTTGATTAATGAAAAACTTTAAATAAATTAGGAACTTTAAGACGTTCTATATCTGTAGCTTAAACAGTACAGTCAAGTTTTGTACCGAGTTAGATTTAAAGATTTAAATATAGTACCTTTTAAGTTTTTTTGTTACATGGCTGAAATGTAATTAAAAAACTAATGACGTTATTATATCTGCACCATATGCAATATGCGATGTTTCGTAAAGAATAGGTACCATAATGTAACCGCCAAAGCTTTCGTTTTAACTACATTTCAGGATTCAGTCGGTGTAGCTTAGTAGTTTATTGCTTCCAAATTAATGTGCAGATTTGGAAACCTCCAGGTTTGAATTCCTAAAATATGTAAGTAACAAAAATTTTTCAGGCGATGTTGATTGATCGTTATTGATTATAAAATAAACAAATGGATTTATAACCAAAAATTTGCAGATTCTTAAAATAGAAGAATTTCTAAATAGTTTTGAAATCTAAATCTACAGGCAGTTTTAAAACAAATCTTAATTAATACAGATTCAAATTTCTAAATGATTTTAGTTTAGAAAATTCATAGATATCGAAAATTTTGCAATTATTGGAAGGTGTTGAAAACAAACACAACATTACCTACGTAATATAATAAACAAAGTTTAATACAATTTTCAAAAATAAGAATGCTTACATACATAATAAAAAATTTAAAAAAACACAAATAACTGGTATTTCAAGTACATATTAAACGAGAATATGGTCGTATGATAATTCACCAATTGTGTGTATTTAACATTTGTCCATGAAATGCCTGAGAATTGTTTTCCATAACCTCTTCATCGCTGGAAGATGATAAATCAGCAACACCAATGATTTATAGAGAATTTTTTGTCATAACAAATTATGACCGTTCATTATTAAGAATTGCTGCGCGCTTATAAAACATAGTCTTCCAGTGACTTATCTAAAGAGACACCCGATAGCGTTATCTTAAATCTATGCACTTGAACAAACATTATAGCATGTAAATAGGCCGGCGTCACTAGTTTTTTTTATTTTTGTAGTTGAATTTGTTTGCTCTTTATCTCTCGAAGAGGATCGGAGATTGTGCTCGGCATTGAATTAGTATTAAAAACTCTAAATCCAAACAGTCTCGGCTGTTGTTTTCCAAATATAGCTTTAGTAGTATAAAATAGTTTAGTGCGAAATGATTGCAAACTGGAGGGTACATCTTTGCTAGAAAATTTTCCAAAGAAGTACAAAAATTGGTATTTGGGCTGTGTTAGTAAGGCTTAGCTTATCTTTTCTAAGTGATGTACGGTAAGAAACACCAAGCAAGCAACAAAATCTCAAAACATCAAACTTCATTAGACACAAAATAATTTCAAGAAAAAAAGTCACCTTCCCAAAGCTCAAATAATAACATTGCGCTCACAAGCATGTTATGCGAGGAAAGGTCAAGAATTTGTGATTCACGTGCACTGATTCATTTTCTGCTGGCTTAGATACGTTTGAAAGCATTCGGATAAATGTAAAATTTATCTCTAGACAAACAATTTTAGAGCCAAAGTGGAACTTTTAGAAATTTAGCCAGACTTTGGTTGAATATGCTTGGATTAAATAAATCATTCAATGGTTAAATAAAAAATAAATTTATATTGCGTGATTCCTGACAATTGCTTCACCACACTCTAACTAGTTGATGCGCATTTTTAAAAAAACATTTAAACTAAATGATTACTAGATTTACCCGAGTTTTATGGCGGTTCACAGTTCTACAGCTTCTAATATTATGACATGATTCGAGTTACATTGCCACATTCTTTTAGATGTAAAAGTTGCAAAGTGAAAATTTCATCTTTGGACATGTGCATCCACAGTTTAAAAATTGAATTTTTTTCAATAGTTTGTCGCGTTCGCGATTTCTTGTCATATCTAAAGAAAATTTACAGCTAATTCGATTCGCAATAAAAAGATTTTGCGTCGCGAAAGGATCGACATGCCTTTTTATTAAATTCTATTTTTTTTTACCAGTTCTACAATTTTTTTTCTTATTAATATTAAACAAATGCGCTACTGACTATAAAAAAGCATTAAAGAGATGAACTTTACTTTAACATGAATCTTTTCTCTAGTCTTAACAGATTTATATTGCTAATAATCTTTACAATTGTTTGACTGTTGATACAATTTAGACATTTAAAATTTACTTAAATTTTATTTTACCTACTTTGGTCCTATGTTTATGACTTTACAGTGAAATCGTTTATGATTTAAACTAGTAAATACTGATAGTTTTTATTATGAAACTTTCATCAGGTTTATTAAATTATTTCTTTGACGCATTTAAAATTAGAACATAAATTATCGGTTTAGTAGAACATGTGTGTTTTGGTCGAGTTGCTTTTGGCGACCACCGCGGCTTTTTTTGGGTAAGGGTAACTTTTTTGATGTCGTAATACTACACCAACATTAAAACCGCCAGAATTTTTGTATTGAAATGGTTTGCTTACTATCGGAAGGTGTTGACAACAAACACAATATTACCTACGTAATATAATGAAAAAGGTTTATTACGATTTTTAAAAAAAAGAATGCATACGTAATTAATAAAAAAATTTAATAAAAAACAAATAATTAATATTCTGGGTACATATTAAACGAGAATAAGGTCGTATGATAATTGATTAATTGTTTGTATTTAACATTTATTCATGAAATGCTTGGGAATCGTTTCTCTCAGCATTGCTGAAAGATGATGAATCAGCAACACCAATGACATATGAAAAATTTTTTGTGATAACAAATGATGAGACCGTTCATTATCAAGAATTGCTGCGTGATTATAAAACATTTAATAAAAAAACGTTCCGTACTTGTCTGTGGACATTTGTGTTGTGCAACTTCACACTCTATCTATACTCTGTCTACACGTATTATTTCTATTGTGTTCCGGTTTCGAATGAAACATACCGTTTACATTATGCTCTATTTTGCGGTGTTTCAGCCGTTGTTGATATACAGGGACTCGTTCCGTACGCGTTTGTAAACGCTTGTGTTGTGCATCCTCTCGTTTTGAAAATAATTTTACACGCTTTATAGACACCGCTTTATAATTATTTTGTTGTTGCAAAGTTTGTCGCTTTTGATGCCGATACAGTCGACTGCTTTCAGCAATCCTAATCACACCGGACCGACCAGCCCTTGCATCCATACACACACTTATACACCGCGAGGGCACTAAAATGCAATAATAAAAATTATAAAATAAAAAGCCAATCAAATCGATGGTGTACTCATGTCCTTTTTTTTGTTTTTAATAAGATTTGGTTAATTTGAACACAAATATTAAAAAAAGTCTAAATAAATAAGTAAGTAATTGACTAATGCATTTGATTTTTGCTTACTTAGTCCTTAAAAAACTTGTTAACTGTTCATCAACTAGCGCACCCTCAGCAATTGTAATAAGATTAGACGGTGTAACTACTGCATCTTCACACACGTTATAAATTCAGTGTGTGCCTACTAATATACAAGAATTATACAATTGTAAAGTTGAAGCAGCAAAACAAAAGTAATATGTTCAAGTAAACATTTGACTCCAAGAGAAAGAAGTGAAGTTTTATGTTTATTCTCTACGGTGAACAGATATAGTTAAGTCCCTCCCCATAAATCCGCACTAAATTTGAATAAATATTTTTTGTTTTGCAGCGTACAAGGCGGAAGCTCCCGCGGATCTAATTCTGCAATTACTATCATTATTTTTCAGTATTGCTGAGTGAAATTAAGACTAATTATATTATATATTATAACGTAAAACAAATCATAAGGAATCTCTTGTTTAATAATAATAAACACCGCATCCAAAAAATACAAAAAATGGAGCGAAATTGGGCACCACCGCAACTTCCAGATTTGTTTCATCTGAGCGTTTCATCGTTTTGTTACACAAGCCTTCGAATCAAGCTCCCTATAAGTTTTTGCAATACTAATATTGTAACGAACTTTAAAACTAATTTATTTAAACTAACTATCTACACGTAAATTAAATATAATTATATAAATGTAGAGTACTTTTATTATTTGATGGTATTTGCGCACAAAAAAATCGTCGTAAGACTGTGAAAGCTATAAGTGTTATGTTTAATTATGCTTAATTTTTTGTTTACATTTACGTTTGCTCTTTAGTTTTTGCTTATTTTTTGTGTTTTATACACCCAACAAACAGTTTTTATCAAAATTATGTTACTGTACACATACGTTATCTAGGTAAGTAATGAAAAGTTTGTAAATGTCATGTTAATATTATTATAATTGTAAATGGTTTACAAGATGCCCGATGCAAATGATTTATTTGAAGATCCCACTGCATCTTTGTCTGCAACTAAAAATGCACATTTAGCAACATCAGCTAAATAATATATATAAATAATGTGGATTATATACTTTATTGCAAACCATTTGAAATGAAATTGTATCGATGTAATATAATGTACCTAATGTTTACTTAAATACAATAAAATGTGTCATCATTTAATTTTTAGCTTAGTATTTGATTTTTTATTTAAATTTTTCACTTTTCAAACTGATTAAAAAGGTATTTGTTTTAACAAAGTAGAAGATAAATGAAATGTACTTATTTTTGAGATTTCTCGTATATAATACGCCCTGCATATTTTTTAAGTAGAACTGTAGACATTTAGCTGATATCACTCGCGCAGTTTGGGACCATCCAATGATAAAAGCACTCTAATTTTAACTAATACTAAAAAAATGTATAACTAACAATATTTAAGAACAACGTACAGGTAATTTGTATATGACTGTCACTGGATATTTATAAACACTGTTTTCTTTTTATTTATCTACTCTTTTTATGTATGCTGGCACACGCGTTTATTTATTTATTTAGACTTTTTTACGATTAAATAAATCAGGCATCAAAAATGTTTTGAACAAATTAGTGTTGATATAATAGATATGAAATGTTTTTGATACAACCTAAATATTTTGTAGAATAATACCGTTAGATCTTTAGATTAATTTTGTAAAAGGTTTTGTATAGACTGCTTAAAACAAAAACATTACACAAAAATGTAAAAAGATCAAACAATATTCTGATGTGCCTTAGCTGTAACTTTAGATTAAAATTACAAAATCTCTGATATTTATGTATGGTTTAATATTTTTTTTATGAATATTAAGTAAATTAATATAAAATATATTTTTGTTTACAAATTTAAAAAATACATAAATAAAGCATAAAATGTTTTAGTTTTGACTAGAATAAATTTATAATGCACTTTACGTAATTTTAATTTTAATTGTATTTTAATTAGATTGAAATGTTATATAACATAATTTTTTCTAAGCCGTGTATAAAGCATTCAGTTAAAGAAGCCAACCGTACTTTATTTGATGTAATGTTTACTTGTGGGATTGAGTTATCTAAAATTAACAAAACTTTGTAGTTACTGTTACTTTAGGTTTATTTGTTTTTCAGAAGAATCTTTATAAAGTCGAATTTTAGTTTAAAGGAGTAAAACAACTGTAACGTGCAAGATCCATCAACGAATCAAAATAATTAGGTTCATTGAATCTAATAGTAATAAAGTTAATATTTTTAAATTTTTCTACAATAAAAATATTAATAGTTAGATAGTTACTGAAAAAACAACTAATGTATTGCTTTATAATTTTACATATAACAATTTTAAACGATATAACGGTAATATAAACTAATATGTAATATCTATCTGATTTTTTTAAAGTAAAAGTAAAAATGTTTATAAAAGCTTAAATAAAAATTTATCATTAATTATATGTTATATATATTATTATTATTAATGCTTTTAATTATTTATGAAATAATAGCTTAAATCGTGTGTCTTGAAAGTGATTGTTTTAATATTTTATATTGTTGTTACGATTTAACTTTGTAAAGTTAAAAGGTGTGCATTTTGCACATACATAATTTCATTCTATAAGTGAATGAATATTCGCACAACGATCCTACAAAACACAAAGTATGAATATCAAAATTGTTTAATGAAAACTCGATGCCACTGTTCGTTGTCTTAATTTTGATATTTTTTTGTAATTATCTCGTTAGACCTACAATTAAAAATATTTTACAAAAAAAAATTTAGTGAACAATATGAAATATAAATTAATTAATTAATACAACAGAAACAAAAGAATTAGTGAGCGGTTACCAAAAAACTAACAATCAATATGTGACAGTATTTTTAAACTAAATGTTTATATTATGATTTTAAAACTGGCTGGCTTCTAACGTTAATAATTATTCTTATCAAATACAACTGTCTAAAATAATTATAGCACGTAAACATGAATTAGGTGTTTTATTAATTAACATTAAAAAAACTTCTTGATAGCGTTTCTGTCAATCAAGTATATCAAAGAAAACGTAAGACCTACCAACAATATACTTGGAAAAAATAAACTTTCTAAGTAAACACACAAAATAATATAAACGTAGTACAGCTCATTTTCTTGCGTCAGAAAAACTCTACTAAATAATTCAATAACTTTGACAATATAAAATTAATGATAACATCTGATACGCAATAATACACAATAATTCTTAGAAATGGTTAATAAGATTCTAACCTAATACATATTTATTATTCATGGTGTTTTGTTATTACATATTTGGATAACTTAATTAATTATTTACTTTAATTACTTTTTTCGAAATGTAATGGATTATACAAAGCATAAAAAAGATTTATTGTAATATTACTAAACTTTCAGTTTTACATTTTACATAGTTATAGGTCAGTCTTGCAGAAAATTGTGTTCTTATTTCAGTCCGTGTCAAGCTGCGACTATTAACATGATGCATGCTGTGTTTAATCTTAGCAATAAAATAATACGCACTTAGTGTTTATTTATCATACTTTTATATTCTTGCACTACAAACTTTTTATTGATTTATAATAATAACTGGTACTATAACGTTAGATAGTAGTGGTTAAACTGACATTAAAATTTTGTATTGATTACTTTAAATAATAATTTAACTGTAACCAAAACTTTATTCTAATTTTATAAAATTTATCAATTATAAATCAATAACAAAATTTTAAAACTTTTGTACAAGAAATGAAACAAGTAAGGATAGTAATATGTTAGAGAAACTGCAGAGACTTTAACTTACTTATTATCGCTTTTATATTCTACTTGAAAAAACATAACAAGTGTCAGTAAAAATGACAACATTAAAAATTACTGAGCAGTCTGATACAAGATAGTATTACAGATAAAAATAATAAAGTTTACAAAAACTACTAAAGTATATTTTATTTAATTAATATAATAGGGACTTAATGTCACTTCCAATTGTACCAGAAGTAGACGCGATTTTTTAAATTTCGAATATAATTATGCTTAATGTTATATTTGACATTTTCTTTAATTTAATGCAATTTTTATCTTTACATTACATCTTAAACATTAAAAGTTTGTTAAAATATTTTGGATTTCATATAAATTTGCTGAAACACATTTTTTTTTAAATACAATGAATAACTTTTCTAATAATAATTTTTTTTTGATTAACACATTGTAAATCTTACTATAGCATTTTTGACATAATTCTTCTGAAATCATTTTGAACAACAGAAAGTAAACATCTCACTCTTGTGATAAAATATTTAGTCCGAAACACTTGACTTTTGTGTTTACTGTCACTTAAATAATACCGTACTACGCTTGTTTATTTTAAATGTTTATATATGGTTATTCGGTTATCCATTGTTGCAAAACAAATTAAAAATTACAGATTCAAGATAAATCAGAACAATATACTAAGTAGATACAAACACCAAGCATCAAATATTAAGCAGCTCTATAAATTTACTACGCTACGTTGTATTGGTTCTTGCTTCAGTTGTTATTTAGTAATTGGTAAACTAGCATTTTATTTTTGTTTATATTTAACTTTTACTAATAACGTATTTTATTAATTGAATCCTGTTCGAATCGTTTTTAGTTTCTTTATTTTAAATATCCTATTGGCTATTTCTTAGCTAGACTTCGAGCAATGTTGAAATTTTGGCAGAACTATTTTACATTAAGTCATTATGGGGCCTATATAAATATCCCATATGTAGCCAATATTATTCAAATCAATATTAGTTCAACATAAGTCCAATTACAACATTTTTTATGTTGCCTGTTTAACAGTAACAAATTTAGAACCAATATAACACTTTGATATTATGCTGCAATTGATGTAAGTTACAGATACAATAAATTAAATAATGCATCAGTAATTGTAGAAAGTTTTTTTTCCAACATTATACACATCAGGTCAATATTGGTCCAACATAGTGTTGTCAATATAAGGCAAACAAACGTTGAAAATATAACTTTTATGTGAAATTAGTGTCTAACTAGCATCAATATTGGCAACAGTCGTTCTGATTTGAAGCGATAGATATATGGTACATACATACCAATGATGGTTTCTAGCAGTAAATTATTATTATTTGGTAGCGTTCTCTAAATCTAAACTTTCTTATAAAGTTATTAATTTATCACAGTACATTTTAACTTTATGGCTGGTCTAATTTGTATCCGATTATATTTATTAATTTGAAAGAATTTAGTGATATTTTTGCATCACCGTTATTATAATTTATAAAGATTTTGTTTATTGGTTTTATGGCGTTATTGCTTTTTATTTTATTTTACTTTTTTTAACTCTTTCCACAAACCGCAAGTTATAAAAAGGCTTTATTCATGTAATAAACCATCTCGTGAACCACAATAGATAATTTTGCAGAAATTTATTTTACATCATAGTATAACTGTTTTTTAACTAATCTCGTAGGTACCTAATATTTGAATGTATTTACTATTTTACCTGACAACTCTATTAATTTTTTTAAATTACACTAATTTTAAAACCTTAATTGATTACTACTGTGTAACTACTAATAGTACTTTATCGTAAACAATCTTTTGATAAAAGAGATAAAAAGCAATGTGCGTTTTATTTATGTCTAAAATCAAACCTAAATGAAATTTTAATTATTACAATACTACAATATTTTTAGAAAAGATGATTAAACGATCAGTTTCTGCACATAGCTTTTGAAATACTCACGTTTGTTATACAAAATTGAGTCATGTTTTAATTTCAATGAAGACTTTATTGCTAAAATAAAAACGTAAATGTAAATATAATTTTGTTGTTGACTCTGTGGTATACGTACTCAAATTTATTAATAAGAATATACTCGGTTTTATACTTCCAAATAACAAGTGGTAACACCGAGTGTTTGCTTATTAATGAATTTGAGTATGTGAACTTTACAATCAACACAATATAATGCTACGGTATCTGCAAGCATTATACTGTGCTATCGGCAATAAAATAATTTATTTTTGTGCTACATATAAACTGGAAATAAGAATAAAAAGTGGCTTTGAAATTAAATGTATGTATATCTAAAAATTAGTTAGAATCTAAATTAGTTGCTTTTATTGTGAAAATTTTAAAGTCAGTTTTACAAGTAGAGCTTTTAGACAATTTTATGATAAAACTTTGTCGAAGTTTACGAAGTTACGAAAAAAATAATCTATTAATACTTTTCCACTTTCTTTTTCTGCATCTACTCCTACTTTAAATACTTCTGTTCGTTGTCGGTTTCAAAGTGGCAACCGTTTACGTTCCGTTCGTTCTCTTATTTCTTTAATTCTTTAATTTATTTTTAGTTTCTTGGATTATTTAGCTTACTGCTGATCCTTGGTACTTAGGTCTAGTATCTAAAGTTACTACTTTTTCTCGTCGTTTCATCGTTAGTGTTGGATACGTCGTTGGCATCTTGTTGGTTGTGGTTCGGATTCTTCTTTCATTTTGCTGTCACCAATATTTGTTTTGGTTAAGTTTCTAATCATTTTTTTACTTCTCCATCTTACTTCAGGGCAGATTATCTATCCGTCTGTATATAGTTGTACCTGCTTAGTCGGCTATTGGTACGTCATGTATAGAATTCTATTTTATGCTTATCTTTTTTTTTAAGTTTCTTATTCCATTTGTCGGTATTAAAGTCTTGTAGTAAACTTTCCGACTTGGAAAATCAGTTGGTACGCATTTGTTCTTTGGCTAACTGTGACATATTTTCTCTTCTTTTTTTTATATATACTTTGAGCGGATGGAAAGATTTTAAAGAACTGGTCACCCTTTCCGTTTCTTCCATAGAGAGAAAAACAAAACATACATCTACATTTTGCCTTATCTTTCTCCTCTTTCTTGTCTTTGGTATTCTAAGTTTTTCTTTTTTTTCTTCTAGATTGGTTGATCACCTACATGCCAAATTTCTTCGAGTTCTTCCTGAATGTTTACCTTTTAGGCGGTTGCTTGGGCATTAAAAAGTTGGTCACTTTTTTCGTTTCTTCTACAAAAAGAATAGACATTTACATCTAGTTTGTTTTTTTTGCGTTTTTCTTTTTTTCCTCACTTTTGTATTTCTTGTTTTTTTTACTTTCCATCTTCTGTAGCTTAAATACTTTCTTTATTTTAGTTTTTTAGTTTTTTTCTTTAGTGTTTGTTGCATCATTGGTTTTTTTTTCTTTTTTTTTCTCTTCATTGATTAGGCTCAGTTAATTTTTGTTTTGTTGTGTTGTGTTGTAGTTTGTTTGAAATTTAAGATAGACTGCAACGTAGTTTTTGGTACTCAACGTACTTCCGCTTACTCGGCGTTCTTGATGTCTTTTTTTGGTTTTTTTGATTTTCGAACATTTTAATCATATCATTAGTTTTTAGGTTCCAATGTAACATTCCAATATGACGAGCACTGGCGATGTTTGATTAACAAAAGATGTTTTTTATTATTTCTTCTTACTTATTCTGACTTTTTTTTCCTTTTGGTTTAGTTTTGTGTTATGCTAATTTAGATTTTACTTGAATTGATACACTTTAGCAGTACCTTTTTTTTGATATATCCATTTTTGTTGGTAGAAGTGTCTTTGGTTCTTAGAAATATCATTCCGTTTTGTGCAACTTTTGAGCACAACCGATTAATAATACTTAACAAACTAGAAATGCCTTTCTCATTTACGTTTTTTGTTAGGTTGGGTGTTGTATGTGGGTTTGTTTTTCATTTTGGATTCTGTCCTTGGCGTATGCCTAAATTTCTGTACTTTATTTTAGCTAGTGTTCACTTACCAGCTTTTTATGTTGCTGCAGAAAAATTTGTCATGTTTACATTCAGAATATTAACTGTCATTTTTTTTGACATGCATAATAATAAAAAGTGCACTTTTCTTTTTAACGTAAAAAAGACTGTACGTGAAAATTTAACGCTCAGTGAGACCTCCGGTTTTAAATATTCGCACATCATTCCCATAATAAATGGTTGTTTGGCGTACGTTTCGTATATGTTGTATGTGATAGGTTTTCTTGGGTAAGAATTGACTTATATTTTTACGACGAAATTTAACTTTACTTAACACTTAACGTGTTTGCTCTTTTGGATAAGTACATGTCTATTAAATATATCTCGTTTGAATTGATAACTTGGAGCACGTGCTAAGATGGACATTGGTTAACACCGGTTTCTCAAAAGAATGTGCGGTCAAGTCGTTGAAGTATTTTGTGTGATGGTCTATTAAACTTAGCGGTTCACCTGCAATATGAATAGTGAAAGTTATTTAAAAGTTTGATACTTCTGGTTTACAACGATCATTGATTGACGTGCGAGCAACTTGTTTCTGATATCATCTTATACCTAATTGTTTTTTTACTCTGTTAACAATTTTGGAGGAAGTTACGGGTAAGCCATTAACTGATCGCGTATGTCTGGACGGATGTGAGTAGACCTCTTTTATTTTCTATTAATTTGCTTTGCTGTCAATTTTATAATTAGCGCACCGAGTATCACCTGACATCCTGCCGTCATCGCATTACGGAAATAAATGACCTCGGATTTGTTTGCACAGTATTTATACACTTTGGCAAAACGTTCTCGTATGCTCCACATCCTTCGGTGAACGTTCTAGAAAACCTTGCAAAGGCTCTTGAAGTTGCGAATAACTTCTCGAACATTTCAATAATTAATTAAAAAAAAAAATTAATCTATTGATACTGCTGAGATCTAATTATTAGGCTAAGCTTTTTTTAGAAGCTGTTATATATTTTATATTATTAAATCATTATCATTAATCTTTAAGCAAACTAACTCATTTTAACAATGCCCACTAATATTATAACTACTTATACTCAAATAATTAATACTTTGTTATTATTTAAGTGTACTCATCTACCCCAATTACAACCTTTATTCGGCTTTTGAAACAAATGTTTCATCATGTTTTTCCTTGTTTTTAATTGAATATAAACGTTTAGTATTTTATACTATTTTGTTTATTATGTATTTTTTAAAAACTACATACACTTATTTTTTTATTCGTTTACTGAGTAATTGGCCGTGGACGTACTTTTTGTAATTTCTATAAACAAATAAAACTTGATATTAAAAAAAATATATATATTTATTTGTCATTATTAATTGCGACCAAATAAAGAACGTAAATTACATTCAAGAACATATTAAGTTTTTAATTAAATAAATACTTCATTTACTTTGAAAACCATTGTTAATAAAAATTTAATTAACACATTTAGCGTATTGTCTTCCAGCCAACTTAATTCGTAGACATTTAAGGTTGGTATACTAGTCATCGAAGTATAATTATATTTACAATAATATTACACTTTACGTACAAGAACTACTTTTTGCGATAGCATTTGTACGACTGTCAATATTTCAGAGAAATTAGAAACCGTATATATGTACAAACATATCTTGTTATTAAAAAAAAATTTTTTGTTTAAATACAAACAAAGAAATTAATTAAACTAAAATTGATATAAAGAAATAAACACTTAAAATTGCAAGTAATAGTCAGGAAAAATAACTATATCTAAAAAAACATTATCTATAGTTGCTAATTGCTATATGTATGTGTTTTATATATCAAAATCGTGTTATCGATTATCAATAAATATGCTAACATCTGTTATGTTTTATTTTATATTCTTAGAAAAACATTTATTGTAAAATTTTTGAATAATAGTTTTGAAATACCTACCATTCTGAATAATAAGTTAAAAAAGTATAATGACCATTCAGTCGGAGTTTTCAGACAATAAAATATTATTATGAAACCAAAAAAAATGGTTCATTTACTACACAGCACACAAATTGATTTCAGATATCTTGTAGGCTAACATTTATTTGATGAAATATTGCAAGCTAGCATTTATAAAAGTTAGAATTTTTACATTACATATTTTATACCTTTTTAAAGATTATTCAAAGTTTATCAAATAAATATATTTATTTCATTTATACATTACAGCATTTTAAAATTTATACGTTTGCAAACCATTATTGTAAGCGTTAATGCTAAAAATTATTTATTGAAATCATTATTTAGTACTTATGTTTATTTATTTAATTTTTGTTTTTTTATAAGAAGTAATCGTACTCGTAACATGAATGTTTTTTAGTCTCTGCTTACTACTATCTTTACTAGGTTTTTTAATTATGCCATTATCAAATTTTACTTTTATAATTTTAATGCTTTTTACTTTCTAATTTTTTAGCACTTATTTATTTAATATTCTTTATTAATTGTGATAGTAAACACTACCGAAATTTGAATAAACGCATAATAATTGTTTAT
This sequence comes from Aquatica leii, assembly GCA_035610365.1. NCBI lineage: Eukaryota > Metazoa > Arthropoda > Insecta > Coleoptera > Lampyridae > Aquatica > Aquatica leii. Next base: position 59,487,536 of record CM069432.1, read on the forward strand.
AAATATTATCGTGATATAAACTCTTTAAATTTTGTGTAAACTATATCAGAAAAAATACATATTAAAAATTTATTGTTGGTTTTAAACGTTTATAAACTAAAAAAATTTACAACTTCTCATAAATCACCTTGATGAGGCGGTTTAAAAGTTATAAAATTTAATGGAACCCCACGAGTGATCGAAACTAGCAACAAACGTTTTGCGTGTTTTAATATTAAAAAATGTTTTACTATTTATATGATGCTTCTATAAAATTTGTTGCATTATTACTAAACATTTCTTTAAGTGATTTGTGTCAAAAATATATCTATTGCAAGAAGTAGGCTTTCGTAATTAGGTTTTCTGTTAGTTCAGTGTCCAACTTTGACATCAACACAAACCAAATGCAACCATACATTCTACAAACTTTTGAAACTTTCTAAAACTTAATGTAACGCGAAAAAACCAAAACAAATTATTTAACAATGATATAAGATAATTTATTAAAATGCATTTGCAGTTATGTTTATTGTAATTATGAATAAAATTAAAAATAGTATAATACATGTAGAGTGAGGAAAGCTGTGGGTTTTTTGGTAAAAACGATCATTTGAAACATAACATTGTAGACTGAGTAATTTAAACCGTTAAACCAGAAAAAGTAATTTTTACCACGAATCATGTATGCTATTTTACCCAAAATGCTTGAAATTTGTTAGTTGCAATAGTAAAATATTACAAAATGCATTATGGCATATATTGACTTCTGTTCTGTACATTGTAAATTAAAATTTATTTATTATTGAAAGATGTAACCGCATTTTTTCACATTATCTATGGCAACTGCACATCGGCAAAGTAAATTCAATTATTCCATTGGTTGCAAGCAGTGGGTGAACAAATTATTTCCCCCATTGTGTATTGATGTTATTGATTTAGTTTAATTGAGTATTTTCCATTGTTAAAATATAACAGGAACTGGTACTCTCTACCATTTCTGGTATAAATAATTCACGTCATTCAAATAATACATGCATTTAACTGTTATCGCATTTGCTGTCATGTGAACACGCTAAGCACAAAAATGTTAAAAACGTCCTAATGTTGATTTAACTAATGCAAACTATTCAAAAATATATATTAAAAATAGACACATAAAAATTAGCAAAACACTAACAAATTTCAAAAAACTTAATAACAAATTAAATTATCTATAGGTTTGTTACATGTATCGCATGTTTTATAAAATTTTATAGCATATGTCCAATCTTTTGAATAATTGTCTGTACGTCAAATTTTAAAATAAGTCGTATATTAAGACTACGTTAAACAGAAATTTGGCAAAACTTTAAATATCATACAATGTACATAGCAACATTTCAATAAACATAAATTTTGTTGTTTTCAAATAACATATAAGCATAAGAACAGACATTTAAAAAGAACGGTTTTTATGAGCAGATCACATCTGCAGCATTGATTCTACTAATAAATCTTATTACTGTTAAACATGAAGTTAGGGTATGATTGTAATCACAAATAAAAGTAGTTATCAAATGCTAAATAAAATTATTAATGCTTTAACGATCTGTTTAAAGAATATCGAATTTAGGTCGGCTTCGAGATGTCGGAAGTGAAAATGTTGCTTGAATTTTTTTTGAGGTCGATTTGGACGATGAGAAAAATATATTAATACAAAGCACTTGTTATGATTTTATTCCATCGACGTTTTTCCGAAAAGTCTATGGCACGGATTCAAACTGCACTTTTAGTCGGTTTTATTTTTTAATGGTTGTAGATAAAATTCAGTATATATCTACAGGCTGTATCAAATTTCTTGTTAAGTACAGAGATCTCGCTTATTAGCAGAGATAGAGATTTGGTTAAACGAACAAAAATGATCCTTGAGTTTGTAGACTACTTGTGAAGTATCCGGTAAAATTAAGTTTTTATATTGGTAACAATGTTACGGTGACTGAGAAGATAAACAAAAAAGAAGAACATTTAATATGGTGAATTATGGACGTTATGTATATTAGATAAAAATGCCGGATTACGAAATAATGGTGTTAAAGCAGCAACGCATAAAGAATTATCAGTCTTATTGTTAGAATTCGATGACAGCAAAGATGGTGAAGCATGGATGCGGAGAGTAGAAGATAGCTACAAAGAACATGTAACGTAACCGACGATGTAATGAAATTAATCATCATTGGCAAATTAACTAAAAATGCAAGAAAATGAATTTATTCGAAAGAAGATTATATAACGATGCCATTGTATGAATTTAAAGAACGTTTTATATCCTTTTTTTTTCAACCGACTTAATAAAATGTTAGCATTTAGAGAATTTGAAAACCAGATATAGGACAAGTAAGAAAGTTTTCAAAATTACTTCCATAACAAAACTGATTTAGCAGACCGTGCTGGAGTTAAAGATTAAGAGGTGGTTGGCTACTTAATAGATGGCTTAAATAACAAAATTCTACAATACTAATCCAAATTATTGTTTTTGATACGAGAACTTTAGTCGTGTTGATTTTTATAGATTCTTTTTTGACAAGAAAGATGTTCCAAAGATAGTTTTGTTGTAGTTAAAGAATCATAATGATTATGTGTGTTTACTTTTACATTTAATATAAAAATTATTTCTAGAAAGGTTTATGGTTTTGAATTTAGTATTTGTTTTTCACGAATTAAATATCTTACTTTAAAGCTATTTTTAAGTTACTTACAATATATGTATGTACATAATGAGTTTATGTATTCTTAATAGTAAATACAAAAATAGTAAGCACATACACTATTTAACTGTTTGTTTAAGAAAATTTTTTGACATATAATAGTACATTGTACTAAATAATTTAAATGTGCTATGATTGAATTTACATTGCAATAATTTAAAAAATTGTCCGGATTTGCAGTTTAAAAATTTGGGGCTTGAAACCTATTTGTCTCGGTTTTGTAATTTTACAAATGTCAGCCCTATTAAAGACCGGCTTTTTTTTTGAATAGTTGAAAATTTATTTATTTTGCCAATAAAGCAATAATAAAAGCGTTTTTCTTTAATTTACTACTTTCAACCGGAAACCACGGATTGTTGTTTTGATGTTAACAAAGCTACTAAAGAGACGATTGTTTCGGACACTCATTACTGATTAACCCTCGAGTGGTATGGCAGGGTCAATTTTGATCCTACTGAATTTCAACTCTCTAGTTAAGTAGGCATCTACTTAAGTACAGAATTTAATTTTTTTAGTTGTGTTTTTGCAGCGCTTTTGCCAACTTAGGGTCAGTTTTGACCTAGCCATACTGTGAGTGTAACAAAAAATGTAGATAGTGTATAAGTTTTAAAACAGCTGGTGTAAGCGGAAACAGAGACATTTTGACACATGATAAACTTAATGCGATTGTTCAAGATATAATTGACAATGAATTAAGTGATGGCAGTGAGTTCTCTGATGATCTTAGCGAACATAGCGACCACGATAGCAATTCAGACGTAGAGATTGGTGATACATCTGACAATCAGAATGGCGATGAGTTAGACCAAGTCGACGACGGTAACGAAAACAAAACGTATTACTACGGAAAAAAACAACAAATTCAAATAGGCAACAACACCTCTTGCGCCTAGTAAAACACGTGCTAGCAACATTGTGACCCATTTGCCAGACGTTGGAGGCAAAGCGCGTCTCACCAAACCACCCACACCGGTGCAATCGTAGGAATGTCTAATTGATGCAGGTATTCTGAATATTCTCTTAAAACATACAAATGCACAAATCACGGGAACGTCTAAAAAATATAATTTTTATACTCTTTCTTGTCAGTTTACTAAGCATACTGACATGATTGAAATTAAAGCATTTCTAGAACTTCTATATTTAGCGAGAGTTTTCAAGTCTAATCACGAAGATCTAAAATCTTTATTTGCTACAACCGGAACAAGACAAGCTATTTTTCGATCAACTATGTCTGTGCAACGTTTTAATTTTTTACTTTGTGCCCTACGGTTTGATGACAAAATAACCAGGTTATAAAGGCTAAGTAATCGAGATAAGCTTGCAGCAATATTAGAAATATACAATCTCTTTATTATCAATTGTCAATCTAATTATAGTTGTGGTGAATACTTAACTATCGACAAAATGCTAATAGCATTTCGAGGCATATGCAGCTTCAAAATCTATCTAAAAGACAAGCCAGATAAATATGGCATCAAGAAACAATGTTTGTGTGATGCTAAAACGTACTACTTATTCAATGGTTTCATCTACACGGGTAAAAATTCGCGCATAACCAATCCCAGAAAACTGGTTGTTCTCGCATTGGATGTGCTAGCTCTTATTCCGCCAGTAGCAAAATTGAACAGAAATATTAGTGCGGACAGTTGGTACACGTCGTTGCAGCTAGTCACTAAACAGCAAAAACAAAAACTCACATTCGTTGGCACTATGAGAAAAAACAAGCGTGAACTTCCACCCTCGTTTTTGCCAAAGAAAGAACTCGCTCAAAAGTCGACTATTTTTGGTTTTACTAAAGATTTCACTCTTACATCATAATTATCTCCCAAAGAAAAATCGTCATACGTCTTCCATGCACCACATTGACACCGTTTATAATAATGACAAGCCCGAAATTATACATTTTTATTATTCGACAAAAGGCGGTGTGGATTCTTTCGACTAAAATTGTTCAAACTTTAAGGTTGAAAGACGAACAAGACGTTGGCCCCAGGTCATCTGGTTTCGATATGGATATCGCAGGAGTAAATTTTACCACAATTTTCAATGATATTACCCAAAACAAAACTATGGAAAGAAGAGAGTTTCTGACCATCTTAGAACGTGATCTTATTCAAGAGCAGTTGATGCGTCGAGTTTATGGAAAAACCATACTTAGAGAACTACGTACTGTCATTTATAGGATGGCTAATATAACAAAACTTGTCAGAGAGCCTCAACCTTCTAAACCTAGGAAAGTACGTGGAGTTAAAAAGGGAAGATGTTTCATCTGTCCATATTCTCAAAAAATAGAAAGTCTTTCGTGTAGTAGTAGGAGTAACAGCGTAAGGTAACAAATATTAGTGACACTTTTTTTGCTGTTATGTTTATATTAATATTTTTTATAGAATACTTAAGCCCAATTACCCTTAAAGCGAGATCGAGACATTGAGTTCAAAAAAAAATTTATTTCTAAGTTTTCCAAGTTATTGCTGATTTTATGAGTTTTTCTTTATGTTATTTTTATCAATTAAATTAATTTTAAACACTTATCTATTTTTTTATTTCTCAAAAGGGTTAGCAAAATGTACATGTATATATTGTTTTTAGCTAAATAAGTTATAACAAAAATTTTACGAGGTAAGAAAGTTGGGGTCATTTTTGACCCTGCCATCCGTAAGTGTTTGAAATCCGAGCCATACTACTTAAGGGTTAACAATATACGTAAAATAATATTATTTGAATTTGTGTAGACGTTCAAAAGTACTTTATCATCTAGTATGATTCAACGAATATGTTACGATGAACTTCATTTTATTGTGTTCTTTTCGATAAAACTGTAATGCGGCATTTTTATTCTCTTCTGAGAAATATTACAAATTACTTTTAAAAAAATGTACAATATTTTTTTTGCACTTTTCGAAAATTACGTACATTAAATACACAGTTTCACTTACAATACATCGGGCAACTGCGATTGCTTCATGATTACTGACAATTACCAAATAGAAACCATTTCGGACTACAAACTCGAGAGCTCTTTTGCATGTTAAAGCTGCATATGAAACTTTATAGTGGGGGTTGTGACGTTAGGTTAAAATGCTTTGCTACATATACAGACATGAGCTCAAATAATTGTAGCCCCAACATAAAGAAATTACTGATTTAATATAAGTTGCTGAGAATGACAACCATAATAAATTTTTGAGTAATACAAAGTAGATGATACTTATATTCTATAAATATGTTTCAATATTTTAATTCATAATCATTTGTACCGTTTTTTTTAATAAACGTCTGCGGGGCTCGCGTCCTGGAGTCCTTGTAGACTAGCCGCCACTGGTTTGAATATTTAATCTTAATTATTAATCTATATATTTAAAAATACTTACTTTTTATTAAGTACAAATACACAAGGTTTTATTTAACTAATTTCTTTAGCACTATTTTAACAGGTTACTTGTATTACGCAAATGTTTAATTCCATGGCATACTATTTCAGTATTGTTTAATATAGTATTGAGCACTTATTTCTTCTGTCTAATTAACCAAAAATGGTTGCCATATGAAAAACAAATAATAGTACTAATAACTATAAACAGAAATTCTGTGGGGGTTTTCTGATTACATCAAAAACTTTGTCTTAAAAAAGTGTTCATTGTAAAAGTTTAGAAATGGCCAGATTAGACGTTATCAAGTTATCGAAAAAAAATAAAATTGGAGAATTTTAGTTTTTTTAAACTATTTGAACGTGCAGCAAAGTTATAGAAACATTGAAATGAGATTTGTCGCAAATATTTAATTTTAAAAGATAATCCTTGTTTAACCAGTATTCTACTTCTTCCAATAACCGAGATACCAATGGTGACACACGGTATAAATTGTAAAATCCAAATTATGTAAATGTGGACATTTTTGTGGTTATGTATCTAGAGTTAAGTCATTTTAGATTTATGTTATGTAATTATAACTCGGTGTGAAACAAAAATGAATATTTAAAAAATATCTATATTTATTATGAACTAACATTTGTAGATAAGCTTATATTAAGTAAAGGTACAAACAAACTTCTGCCAGCCTACGATGTTTTGTCATACAAAAGCTGACGTAAAACATTCTGTATAAAACTTACCTAAAAATATTCTACTTTAAAGTAAAATTGATTCTTCATTAAGCTGCTATGAAAAACACCATACTTGTAGATTTACCAAAAAAATGCACTTTATGTTAATAATCTTTTATTAATTATGTTTTTATAATCAGATTATAAAATAATGTTAAAAGTTTATGTAGCAAAACTGTTCAGTTTCTGAAATTTACTTACTTGTATATTGAATGTGCAATTAGAAATTGAAATCACACAATTACATTAAATTTTATGAGTTTTAGGTCTAAACATAATATATATATAAAGTAAAAGATTTTGTGACAACAGAAAATGAAAAAACTTTTTAAATAAAAGTGGCTTTTTATAAAAACGAAGTTAAAAAACTTTACAAAGATTTTTATGGAAACTTAATCGCTGCGCTGAAGCATCCTCTTTCTTTGTTATTTTTTACATTCATTATTGATACCTTGTACGTGAATGTTCTCTATAAGTTTGTTTCTTATTAAGCTTAATATACTAAGTTTAGTTTCTGCCTAAACAACTGTTAATTCACGTGTACTCAATTTACTACAAGTTTAATATGAAAAAAAAAATGTTATAATAAGTTATTTCATTTTTAACAGCATCTAACAATTAAAAAAGTAGAACATTTATTTTTGTTTTCTATTCTAGTTTCCACAATTTTAATAGTGTTTAATATCTACGGAAGAATTTTAAAACGTGAGAACGAAGCTTTAAGGTTTATTTCTATAAGCCCAGGTGTATAAAATAGTTTGTCCATGGCCATATCAAATGTAATTTTCCTAAAATCATTTTTAATAACCAAAACTACATATTCTTCATTTTGTAAAAGTACATTTATTTTGAAACACTTGCTTCTTGTGCGTATATTCTCATTTTATACCAAATAAATATTCCCACACAGATTAAACAAAGATGGTTATAGATTATCAAAACTATCAAATATAAACTTGGTTTTTTCATTTTGATTTTTTTATGTAGTTTATGTGTAAATAAAATTTTTGAGAGATTTTGAGACTTTGGGGGTAGTTTCTATTCGAGCAATAAAATGTTGTATTTAACTTGTTCCTGTGTAAATTGGGCGCTTTTTTTCTCTCGAGGTTTTTTTAAGTCCTTGTTTCACTCGGGTTTAAAAATGACCTCTTGGAAAATAAAGCCTTCAATTTACACAGGAACTCGTTAATTAACTACTATTTATCTCATTGCATTCAAATCACACCTTTTGGTAATGTAGAAGCTATGGTTTGTTAACCTGCTTTAATAAAAATTTGATACTTACGGTGTTCCGACTTACCTGCATAGTTCTAGGATTTAGTTAAATATTGAACATATTGTTTCTGTTTGTGTCATTCGCCTTTGCATGAAATTTCCTTTGCTTTAAATAAGATTAGGATTTTAGTTACCTGGCATTGTTAAGGTGCTTGCTACGTGACCTCGGTACCTAGTACCACTTTCGTTATGTCATTATTAATTCTTTTTTAAATTTCCAAAAAATTGCATGACAGTTCAGTTCAACTTTGATTTGATGGGAATGTACAAAATTTCTAGTAGAGTATGAAGCTCTTGGTCACATGGCTGCTATTGACAAATACTCTTTGCACAATGGTTTAAAATTTTATTTGCCACATCACGCCGTTATTAAGGCAACTACTTCAACTATCAAAACTTGTGTTGTTTTTGATAAACCACATCAGGTTTATCATTAAACAACATTCAACACAACGGGCCTGTTATACAGACCAATTTCTTTGAGATATTATTACGATTTTGTAAACATTTACACATTTCATTACAGCGGATATTGAGAAAATGTACCTTCAAGTGTTAGTCGACCCAAGTTAACAAAACACACAATTAATTTTTTAGTGGTCAAATCGAAATTCAAACATTTTCTGTTATCAACTTAATCCTGTTACCTACGGTACAGCAACAGCATCATTCTTAGCGATTAGATGTTTAAAACAATTAGTTTTTGATAACCGTTCTATTTATCCTCTGTCATCTCAAGCAATAGAATACAACTTTTACGTTGAAGATCTTTTAAGCGGATGAAATTCCACTGATAGCTTGTTACAATTACAATCACAACTTTTCAAAATCTTAATTTTGGCAGGTTTCAAATAACGAAAGTGGTCTTCAAACAATAGAAGTTTGCTAGTACATTTGCGATCAACTAAAACCACTAACAATCAGACTGTTCAAATTTCGGACAAACAAGAATCCCGAACACTTGGCGTTTTATGGGTTTCTAGTTTAGATGATTTGCATTCAAAACTTTACAAATGCTGAAAAAATCATTAAACGTTGCTGGCTCCCACAGCACAAATGTTGGATCCTTTAGGGCTACTAGGTCCCGTCATCGTTCAAGCAAAGATCATATTGCAATCATTATGACAAGAGAAGGATGAAAGTCTTCCTATACGTATTTCCACAAAATGGTTCAAATTTTGTGATCAATTATCATCCTTGATTTTTTTATAAATAGCACGGTATGTAATAATAGCAAAACCTCAAAGCATTGAACTTCATAGATTTTCCGATGCGTCAAAAGCAGCTTATGGAGCTTCAATCTACGTTAGGTCTTGTAATAATAAAGAATAAATCCTAATTTATTTATTATGCGTAAAATCACGTGTAGCTTAATTAAAAAACATAAGTGTACCTATACTAGAACTGTGTGCGGTTTTACTTTTAGCTCGTTTAATAAAACAAGTCAAAACAGCTCTCAATGTGGAAATTGACAATATGTTTTATTGGTCTGATTCTACCGTTACATTGGTTGCGTCGACACGCCAACCGATGGAAAACGTTCGTAGCCAATTGTGTTTCATAGATCTAACAGTTAACCATTCCTTAACATTGGAAACATGTCTAATCTTACTATAATTCCGCGGATCTATTATCCCGAAGCGTTTTACCATGTAAACTGCCTTCTATGCCTTTGTGGTGACATGGCTCCAATTGGTCAAAATATGACATAAATGGCTGGCCAGTTTGACTAAGGTTATTGTCAATTACATTAAAATCACCCGCGTTATTGTATGTAATTGTTGAAAACCGGTCAACGGAATAATTTTCAAAATTCTCTTTATTAATAAAACTGCGGTCATTGCAATATTTACTGATTTATCTATAATTCAAAAAATAAACGAGATAACAGAATAATAAGATTCGTCAGTACAAAAGAAAAAGATAAAACTTTCTTAAAAGTAATAAAAGATGTCGAATACGAAACGTTTTACAAGCTTCTTTATTCCAAAAATTCTTTATTACCTTTAAATGCGGTTCTTGACAACGATAGTATTTTACAAGTCGGTGGTCGCATTTGTTTATCCAATTACAACTACCATAAAATACATCCCATTCTTATCTAAATTAATCTGCAAAACAGAGCATATTAGATTGCTACATTGTGAAGTTTATCAGCTTCTTTTATCAGTCCGAGCTAGGTACAGCTGCCAGAGAAATGTTACTTAAAATTATACATCAGTGTACGATTTGTTTCCGTGCAAATCTAAAATCAGTTAATCCTTCTATAAAATGTTTACTCAAAAAATCGCCTCTTTTTACAATTGCGGAGTAGATTATGCAGGACCGGTATTGATTAAAGATAAGAAGGGACGAGGCTCTAAACTAAATAAGGCCTACATATGCATTTTGATTTGTTGCTCAACAAAAGCGACCCATCTTGACTTAGTAACATCTGACTACGCAAATATTTTTAACCGCATTCAAAAGATTTGTAGCGCGCAGAGGTTAATCCTTAAACGTTTAACCAGATAACAGTAGTAATATTAACCTTCCGATTACCATTGGGGTCTGTCCCAATATTTTTTTAGCTGAGTTTCTTTCAACAATGTTTAATAATATATAACAAATTTCAATTGTTATTTGTTTTGCGACGTAAAAAAAAATATTGTCGTTGGGGTCATATTTGAGGTTGTTGTAAGATATGTCTAAGAGCAAATGACAAAAAATGTTCGGAAACATGTGAAAAGTTGTATGTAAACAAGATTGCCAGAAAAAAAATACAATAATATGTAATAGTTGTTGCCCTCACTAATTTATGTTTACATTTTATTTTTATATTTTTATTAGTTTATAGTAGTTTTTTTCTGGCAATGTTGTTTACATACAAAGAGTTTGCACTTTTCACATGTATTCGAACATTTTTCGTCATTTGCTCTTGGACATATCTTACAACGTTTATTTAGTTACAGCATGTGCTCGAAGATCTAAAGAAAAACTACTATAAAAACTTTAGACGTAGCTTAAGTGTAATTAATAAGCAAATTAGGAAACAATAGGTAACCATGTGTCAAATAGTTCGTAACTACCGTCTCTGTTAAAATTGTTAAGATATTTAATAATTTCAATTGCTTTTTTGATCTTTCTTGACTCCAAGTTTATTTTAGAAATTGTTTTAGTTTTCTCAAAGCTTATATCATTATTATTATAAAGAGTTTCTTTAGAATAGTTTTTTTTATCAACTAATAACTGTTTCGATTTACTTATTTCCTAACATTTCTTATATTTAAACCAAATTTTCAGTAAACATTTTTTAAACAATTAAAAAAATTAAAACAATAGTAAAAAAAAACAGCAGTATATAAAACACCACGTTTTTATGTAAAATTTTTATATTACTTTCTTAGTTTGTAAAGCCCTATTTCTAGAAATGGGATCCAATAAAATTGAGAACGTTATTAATTTTTGTGCACGTAAACTATTACCAGTTTTTTTGTTAGCGCTGCATCATACTTATTGAAATAACATGTATTGATAACTGCACGTTTGATCATGATAATAAACCGCATTTAAAAAAGAAATGTTAGATGTTATCAAAGTAAAACTGCATTAGTTACTTTTATTTATGATTAAGTTGCAACTCAATTTCAGTAGCGGGTTGAATAACGTAAAAAAAATATACAGGCTGTAACAGGTATAACTAAGAATCTCTTCATGGGCAATACCTGTAATGATTTAGATCATATTTGCATTATAAACATAAGGTCCATTCGTTATAATTTTTGAGAAAAATTAATATTAAAATTTAAGGACGGTCCTGTCATAGAATGTAAATTCGTAGAACGAAAAGCCAATGACCCAATTCATTATCGTTTAGTAGTAAACAACAAAGTGCAAGAATGCGATAAAATTGTTTTATTTAGTTTTACTGTAGATTGTTAAACACTTACAGAAACCATAACCGTAGTTAACAAAATAAGACTATGTAGCCAAAATTTCTTGTTTTTGCTATTCAGGAGTCATTGTGTCTACTTTGGTTGTGCGTTACTGTTGATTCGATTTTAATTTATTTCAAGATATTTTAAATACATTAAATTATCTTTGTAGTTAGGTATTCGGTATTCAATTTTGTTATTTGTTCAATTTAGTTTCATAGTTTTTCGTATTATTTACTAATTCCACTTTTTAATTTCTACATTTATGAAATTTATGTTATGAAAGTAACCGATTGACATTGTTATTTTAGTTTTTTCTGTTGTTATTATGAATCATAAAGTAAATTAAAAATAACCTTGAATTTAGCATGACACCATATCTCTTAAATGTTGTTTATTTTGTCATCAGGAACTTAATACTTAATGGTAAACTTAAACTTGACACAGTTTCAATCTTTTTTAATCACGTTTTCTTATAACGAACAACCAGGTCTGTAATTACATCTATTATTACAAAAAAATTTAAGAAAAATTGATGGAGAGCTAGACTACATGTTTATGAACAAAATGTGTTGAAAATTACCATATCTACCCCTTATTAAGAGATTATTAGTTATACTTGTTACACCCTGTAGTGTGAAATTTCTAAGAAATGTGCGTTGCTAACTCGTATGCATTGCAATCTCGCTTTTGTAGCAGCATTACGTCATGGTCGGTCTTATGACTGACTTCTATATCCTGACTTTAGATATTTTTCTGACATAAAAAAAAATCACTACAATTTGAAATAAAATTTGTATACTAATAATTGACAAATTCAAAGCATTAAATATCTTCTTTCTTCTGTCGTATTTTATCAAATGTAGATTTTGAATAAGATTAAATTCCGCTAACTTTCTTTTTTTGTTGCTGTTTTTAAAATGATTGACAAACCATTTAACAAATGCAACACAATTATCATAATTTTATCCAAAAATTGACATTTGTTTAATAGTAATGTTGTGTTTGTAAATTATTAAGCAAAAAACAAATAACAATTTACTACTAATTTTTAATAATCAAATTTAAAACGCAAATGTTTATTTTTTTTCTTATAAAAAGGTAGCTTCAAGCAACAAATTATGTGTGTGTGTAAAACGGTACTATTTCTACTGACTAATTAGATATGTTGTTTTAAGTTGTAACTAGTATTTGATGTCTTTTGCTATGGAAATAGAAAAAAGAAGTTTGTTACGTTTAGAAAAATTCGATTTTTTTTAAAGCAAAGACCTTTGGCAATTTTATATATAATAGCATATTATATATGAAGGTTGAGAAGTATATGATTATAACCTATGCGATAAATCGAGCAGGTTATAATGATCTTCTTAACCGTAGTAAATATACAGTTTTTTTACTACTAAAATTATTAAAACCTTTCTACCTGTTACTAAATCAAATCTAAAATTATAGATATTAATTTCAAATTAAAAATCAAGTCAGTGAATGTGACAGTTGTCATTAGTTTAATAGAATTAATTGTGACGTAATTCTTAATTGTGATTTATTCCTAAAGTTGTTTAAATTGTTAAAAAACATTATTATTTTAAGCATTGATTCATACTTAAAATATATTTAATTCAATAATATTCACATTTAATTAAGCGCGAACTTCAAACAACTTATATTTTTAAAATCATATTAATTTATTAATTGAACGATTTGAAAACTTAGCATTATTAGCATTAAATAAAATCTCTTGCTCTTGGTCGACAGTCTCATAAAATTTTTTTTAAGCTGGTATAGTGTTATCAGAGAATGTAAATTTATTATTAACCAGTGCTTAATAATGAAATATTATTTGCCTGCGCTTAAAAAAATACAACTTCACAACCTACTATTGTACGTAATAATGAAAGCCTATACAACTAGTAGTGGAAAAAAATAGTTAATACAATAAATTTAATTGTATAAAAATTAGAGTTAATCATCACGTTACTTTCTAGTCGTTATGTGTTATAGTTCTAATCTTTTAAATCAATAATATATAATAATAATAATCAATAATTACAAATAACACAACAACTTTAAATTAAAGTAGACCAACAGAAGCCCGTTGCTGCATTTCTATGTACACTCAATTACGCAAAGCATTTTATTTGTTAAATGACTGGACTGAAACTAGACTGTTCCAGCTGCGTGGGAATGCATGTGGATTGGTCACGTAACTCGCAAACACCTTTATTATCACTTCAACTTTACCAAAGATTACCCTAACTAACAATAAAAGTTGGAACGTTTAATATATCGTTACGTATTCCTTATAATTCCTAATGTGTTATTATTAAGAAATAAGTCGGCAGTTTTGTTGAACTTAAAACTATTAATACTTATTATTAATTTTGTTAGATAAATAAATATAACAAATTGACAAAAAACTCGCTAACAAAGAAAAATACAAAAGAAATTATGCTCAAATTATATACTCTTGTAGTAAAACCACTAAATAATCATTATTAATCCAAAGATAAATTTACAGACTTAATCTTAACTACCTTACAATTAATGCTCTAATAAATAAAATTTTAAGCACTTGCGAATAAATCAATTTTTGTAGGTGGCATCAATACGGTATTAAATTACCAATTATTAGTTTATTCGACTAATAATGACTATAATTAGCTGAAATTTTAATACTATTTTTGTATTGCTAATGTATTAAAGCAAAAATCCCAAAAAACATTTATTATTTAAAAGTTTCACTGAAAGTTAAAACAAATATATTATTTACTAATTTAAGTTTTTTAAAAAAATTATGTTATTTTAACTTAAAATAATTAATATTTTATTTGTAATTTTTTATAATTTCTACAAAGTTTTATACAATAATTTTTAAATAAAATTTCAACCCGACGTCAGATAATAAAAAAACAATAAACTTTCTAAAGCATTATATTGTAAAACAAGCGTCATAATGACTACAATTATATTGCGAGTAAATTAGCAATACACAAACGTCACAAAAAGGAATTGTAACACATGTTTGTAATACTTCTTTTTTTCTTTCGCTTTTTTTACTTTAATTTACATTATTTTTTAATAAAAATGGTAATATACATTATGTATATCAGTACGTTTTGATATATTATAGTTAGTAGCAGTGATCAACATCTGTCGCCATGCTAATTTCATATTTAAAAATAGTTAGCCCTTGTATTATTCTGATGTTAACACTGTTTCAAGTCAATATGTGGATCTGACAGACAGCTAGTACTTACTGCCAACATTATCTATTACAAACACAAATATCACTAATTTTTATTAGACAAAATTTATGTATGTAACAGCTATATGATTCCTCACTAATGCCTTTTATTTAATTGAGTTAAGTTCTGGTTGGTACAATAGTCATAGAACAGAATAGTAATAATCTGATAAAAACTTGTTGACAGATTACATTTTATTGTTTGGTTTATTCATTCAAATTTTCCCACATTACTTTACTTTCAAGCATTTTAAATAAAATAGCTTAATTTGACAACCATTTTTGCATAGCATTTTTGTTCTGAATAAATGCTAGGTTTGGTTGAACTGTTACACTGTTGTAAGATGCAGTATTCAACATCGAAACAAAATTTAGGAGAAACACCTGTTTTCAATCTAGACTTGAGTAATTTTTGTACTAAACTTTCTTTCTCTTTTTTAATTAATTGCTTGTATTCCAAAATTACTGTCACATGTTATAGCTCGTCAACTAATAACCAAATAATATTTTCAACTGCAGAGGTTAACATTAGAGATGATTCAGGTACGAATTCAGTGTTGTAAATTATCTATATAAATTGATGTAGATTAGTTAATCTAATTGATATTTTTTATCTATTTATATGCATCTAGATACTATGACAAAATAAAAAGTTATATGTGTTTGCATATATGTATATAATTTTTTATTTAAATAATACATGCTGGGTTTTTCACGTAACCCTTTCGTTAAAAGTTTTTATACTTCCAATCATAATTTAATTTTAACTTTTTTAAATATTAAGTAAATGATTATTGGCTTTATAATTAAAATATATTTAAGAACTTATCAATAAATTAAGGTGATACCGAAAGTAACATCCGCTTTTTTATTCTATATGAAATGCCATACTTTTTATTGATTTTTTTAATTTTACGTGTAATTGTAAACTAATTTTGTTCATAGCTTATTATCCCACAAGTCAACTGTTTTTAATTAAACTAATATTATGTTGACTTCAAAAGATAACTCATTTTCAACTGCTTTGTCGTTTCGAGTTATCGATAACATAATGGTACCTATTTCCAACATTACGTTTAGCAAGCACTTGTCAAACATTCCACCTAGTATCTAATTAGCAAACAGCCACTTTAATAAAACTAGTGAAAACGATATCTTAATTGAAGCTGAACTTGTTTATGTTTTGCTTCAAAAAAAGATTTTTTTCTAAAAAATGATTTCCTCTGCGAAAATTACACTTTTGTCATACCGCAGTTGTAAACTTTTTATTTAGTATTGAATCTATAATTGAGTTTGCCAGTAAAGAGTCTAAAACTGTAATCTAGCTCAAATATTTGATTCTCTCGGACTTTTGTGTTCTATAATCATCTGAAAAAAACTTCTAATTAAAAAGTTTTAAAAGTAACAATTACGAGATAAAAAAATATTCGCATCTTTTTTCTAGTTTTTTAACCAATTGAAGGTATGTCTAGCTAATTGGGTGACGTACATCCAAGGAAACGCTAACTCTATAGATTGGTACTACTGCTCATGTAATTCTGTAGACTTGGAATGTCATTTTAGCTACAGGGTCTTCAATTCATGCAAACACCCGTTACTTAAAGCAAAGATTATATATGTAAGTTCTAATGAAGATACAATTTTTTTAATGAGTTAATATCAAATCATTTATTTTTCTATAAATTGCTAAAAACGCTTGCTTTTGTGCTGAGAATAATCTACAACGTGCATTCTTCTCTTACAAAACATGAAATCGGTCCGTTAAAAGTATCGGAATTGTTTAATGATTGTTTTTTGGAAAAAAGTCAAAATTAAATATCTGGCGGGAAAAAAGGCAACTTATTTAAAAATAGTTATTTCAAAATTTTAAAATTTTTTGTTTTGTTTTTTGTTTGCATGGGTACCCGTGCGGTTCACTTAGAACATGTCAAGCCTTTTTTCTAAATTTTTAAGCGTTTTTTATGTC
Source organism: Aquatica leii (assembly GCA_035610365.1). Taxonomy (NCBI): domain Eukaryota; kingdom Metazoa; phylum Arthropoda; class Insecta; order Coleoptera; family Lampyridae; genus Aquatica; species Aquatica leii. The sequence continues at coordinate 59,504,763 of CM069432.1, forward strand.
GCGCATTCAATATAAAAAGTACAAAAAAACATTTTCTCAAATCTGCAAAATTAAATTACGTACACTTATAAACCTTATTAACTGAGTCTGTTCTTAATTCACACTCTTTCGGACCGCTTACAAGTGATCCTAATGATTTTTAAACATTTACTTCTTTCCATTTTTTACTTGGCCCTTATTATTTGGCATTATCTGCTCAATGTTTAGAGAATCTACCAGTTAATTGCTTTGATTTTTAAAGAAATCCGGATTTTGACAACACTTTTGGAAAATATGGCATCGGGAAATTTTGCATGAAATGCAGCGACGTATAAAATGGCAAGTCGCACCTAAACATCAATTACACGTCGAAACCCTAGTGCTTCTATCATAACCTAACACACCACCATTCCAATGGCTTGAATTGGCTAGAATAACTGAATTGCATCTAAGTGGTAAAGAATTCGATTAGTGTCTGTACGCACTTCATTAGGCACCTTTTAAAACGTCCGATTATGAAACTCCGTGCACTTCACATAGATAGTGACTAAGCATCTGATTGAAATGTATTCATACAATTACATTACTAATTAAGTTATATTTATAATGCGTCACTTTGTGTTTGCGTTAATTTGGTATTGTATTTTAGTTAGTACGCAATAAATATTATACATATTATACTGTTTTATTTAACGCTTTACATCGACCTAAAAAACAAACGCTTTGGGTCTTTAACATCACGATTTTGCATTTTCTTTACAAAGCAAATGATTATGTTATTATTATATAAAACATCGTACGTTTAAATACATATATACATATATATTTATTAATTGTTTTATTTGGGAAGTAAAGTGTTATTTATTCTTATTTTTTTAATGTTATTTTTTCTAGATTTGCTTCATCAGCAAAACTAAAATTTCTAATATAATTGCACAGAAAGTTATATAAAAACATTAATATTACATTATAAATATTCACACAAGCTTCGACAGCGTTGTAATAATATTTTTAAATTAAAATATGTCAAATTGACAAAATAACAAGTAAATAATAAAAGATAAGAATAAATAATACTCATACCTTCGGTTTTTGTGTTTATTGAAGTGCCACACTTAATAATATGTAACATTTGTAAAAAGTTTTTGTTTTGTTGGTTATTATCTTCTTCTAAAACTTTGATAGAGTTATAGTCCGGAAAATGTAAATTTTGATTACAATGAATTGATAACATTCAACTAGGTTTGTTTAATTTAATGTCAGTTTTATGTGAAGTCATTCTATCAACTAATAATCTCTTTGTCTGGCCAATATAACATGAATTACAATCAAAACAAGAAATTTTATAAACTACATTTGACTTTAAGTTTTGTAGAACAATTTTTTTTATTTTGAAAAAATAGAACGTCTAATTAAGATGTTTTTGTAAGCAATTTTAACGTTAACGTTACATAAATATATAATGTTTTTAACTTAAAAGATAAATCTTTAACATAGAGAATTAGAAAAATATTTGACTTCTGTAAATAAATGACAAAAATTTAACGGACACTTACGTAGCTATGACAACAAGCAATTATGGCATCTGTTTTACAACCAACTAAGTGAAAAACAGTTTTTAAAAACAAATGTACAGTTTCTATCCTACAAAGATAAGTTTGTTATACATGGTTGAAAATATTTTTTTTGTATTTAAATCGTTTGTTAAATTTTATGTATAATTTGCGCCTATAATGTATTTTTGATCTATTATCAAGTACATTATATATACATATATTCCCGTTTACACGCTGTTATCGAAACACGCTCATTATTTATGGTATGTAGGTAGGTATGTATTTCTAAGTTTGTTATAACTATTTGCAAAATGTTCAGTGTTAAGTAACGGTATAATAATAAAAAATAACATTTGCTATAACAATCGTTGCTACAGTAATTACCCACTAATTGTAGAAAAGTTTTATATTGTCTAAATAATAAATTGCATGTTTTTTAAAAATATTATATATTCTTTAACTGTATAACTGTATTTTTGTTATTTGTTTTTAAGTATTTATCAAAAATTATTGTCAAAAATAATTTTCCGCATAAAAATATATCATTTTAAACCGCGATGAACGTTTGAGATTTAAGTCACGCTAATGTACGATCGCTTTGCGTGGTAATTAAGTACAATTATTTTGCCGTGATAATGCTGAATTATTATGTTGTTATCTAATTTAAAAATCATTACTTATTTTTCTGTAATTATAAAACAAATTTACAAATTGAAATAATTATTAGTTTATGAGTAATGTTGGCTTAATATAAATTGTAACGACAATCCAATTAAATTTAAAAACTAAAGACAATATTTATCTGTAAGTAACGACTAAAATAGTACAAGTAAATAAAAAAATTTGTTTATGGGTTCTTCATTAATAACTAATACAAGTAATTATTAACTATAAATTATATTTTATTAAAAGTATGCTACAAATTGTTAATATATTTCAGTGGCTATATGTAATTTGTAGTTTAACTGTAAACAACCATTACAATTAATACTATCCTAAAAAACAATTTTTAATAAATTATTCACGATTTTAATTTAAGGCAAATTAAAATGAAAATTTATAATTTTGTGTTAGTTCGAATTATGATTCGTTTATATGTTTTTCTGTAATACATATGTTTATAAACACACAATGAATTGTTTGATAATAGTAGTTTACTTAACGAGTTTCTGTATAAATTGGACGCTTTTTTCCCAAGAGGGCATTTTTAAACCCGAGTGAAACGAGGGTTTAAAAAGTTCTCAAGGGAAAGAAAGCGACTAATTTAGAGAGGAACAAGTTGAATACAATATTTTATTGCTCGAACAGACACTAGGAGACCCCCAAAGTCTCAAAATCTCTCAAAAATAATTTGATGTTTATGTGCGCAAAAACTGTCAAAGACGGTTTACAATAGAGAAAAATTTAAATTTATGACAGTTAATAATAACAATAATAAAATATATTTATTTACGCGTGATGCTAAAATTTTTTTTGAAGTGCTTTTACAATCTACCGTATATTTTTACATTGAATTTTGTTACGTAAGCTAGTGTTTAATTATATACATTTTATCGTTATTTTCAAAAATTAAATGTTATTTCTAATAATAATAAAAAAAAATTGTAAAATTTTCTTTCAATTTTGAAAATTTATTATTTTACAAAAATATGGAATTGAGAATAAAAATAAAGCGTTATAAAACTACTACAAAATAACATCAAAACTTTATAAAATATGCCTTTCAGACAAACGCTTTGATAATAAAATTAATTTTGTGTGTAAATTTTGCTGTTATTTCTGTTAGAGATCATAAGTTTGCTTATATAAACAGCAAATATTTTTTGTTGTAACAATGTAAACAAAAACTAAAACATTTATTACAATTACGCAAATTTTAAAATGTTGTACAAATTTACTTAGGTACTTTATAAACTTTAAAGTTTTTTATTAGCATACAAATGTTTAACAATATACAGATAATGCAGGGTGCATCTTATTAACGTGTTATTTTAATTATTATTAGAGCATAAATACAAACAAAAAATGTAAAAATAAAAGTTCCGTTTAAAAAATATAACATTTTAGCAAAATAAATCCTAAAGTACTGACCTGTTACGTTAATTAAGTCTCCTAAGGTTGTTGACACCACGATTCAAATTAACTGTTCTAAAAAGTGCAAATTTTTTTTCAGCGATTGCTGACTCCAAAAGTAAAAGTAAATACAAAATTATGTTATCGGATAAGACATAGTTAATATACTGTGGTTAAATTAAGTTGCTATTTTGCACATTCTTTTTAAATACACTAGTTAATACTTGATAACGTAATTACAGATGTTTAAATGTAGGTAATGTTACGTAATTCAGTCATACTTCAATTAATGAAAAACACTGCAAAAATAAAATAAATATACAAAACAAGTATTTCTGTAAATTTCGGCTACTAAACGGTCTAGTTCAACTTTTCTAAAATACCCACCCAAACATTTATAGAAAACCGCCACGAAAAATTTGTTGAAAACTTCGCCCTGCGGTCTATAGACTGTGACGAAAGTTTAGCCGCGGGGTCGTACGTGTTAAATACTAGCCATTTGTCCCACAAAACTCATATTGGTTTTAATTTCCAGTTTGGTTACATCTAAGTTGAAAGGATATTATTTTTCTCGTCACTTGTTCTTTTTGTTTTAATATAAACAAAATTTTACAAAAGCCGCCTGAATCTAACTCACCCGGCACATATAATTAAATTTGAGTTACGCATACCTTCTGTCTAATACTTAAACTAGTAGGTTTGATATCATCCATAAATTGGGTTAAATCAACAAAGTTAAGGCATTTTTTTTGTATATTATAACAGTGTGACCAAAAAAACAATTGAACATCGGATTTTACTTATATTCATAAATATCCATTTTCTATGAAAAATTTGTTATGAGAATTAAGATTACAATTACCTTATGGTACAATTTAGATACATATTTGCAGCAAAAAAACATGTTCTTTAAACGCTTGAGGCGGTGCTTATAAAGAATTGTTAGTAACCTTGTAGTATCGCTGCAAGTAATGTCTACAATGCCAAGGTTGTGTGTTTTGTCATTTGTTCTTTACAGTTTTGGATCGACTTGAACGGCGTTTCCCATCCCGATCTTCTACCGTTGTTTCTTATATTGTTTTATAAGTAGCACATTGAATCCTACGTTTCACTCATCAAATCAAACTGAGTTAGTTGCTAGCAAATAAATTACAAGAAAATTCTCGTAACATAGTTTACAGAAATGTGATGTAAATTTCAAACAATTAAAAAACTAATAGGAATAAAAACAAACAGCAAAATAAATACAAAAAAAGGTAACTCTATGTAAATTATATTGTGTTATTCATTTATTAGAAATATGTAGTAAACGTCTTATTGGTTTATGAATTTATTATTTTTTAAAAAGTTTATATTAAATTTATATAAAAATGCGTATTAAAAACTCATAAAATTTTTATTTTTGTCAAAATTGTCAATTTTTGTACTAATACAACAAATAACTACATTGTAATCAATTTTTAAATTTGTTAAGTATTTGCTAAAATCAAATTGATTTGATTAACATTTTATATACAGTGTAAATTGAAAGTAAAAAAAAATAAATTATTCAATTGCTCAAAACATTTTTGTTCTAACAAACTCGCGTAGTTTATAAATCTACAAAACAAACTATCTAAAGACAACAAATCCTATCCAATTCAAGATGAGGTTGGATCCGACTAACGCTATTGGAGATGGCGTGTGGTAAGATATTTAATTTGTTATGAACGCCAGAAAACCTACAAAACTCGCCACTTCTAATCTGTACAGGGTTTGTTTTGTACAAAAGGAATACTCTTCTAGATTTAAAATCTACAAAAAAAAACGATAATTCCAAAAAACCACGGAATATAATTACGTAATGTAGCTACAAAACAATAAAAAGGCAATAAATGTTTATGAAATAAAATGTTTTAAATCCGAATTACAAAAAAAATATGTTTTTAAAAAATACGCATAAAATTAATTACTTTAAAACATAATATTAACTGAAAAATTTAGAATAAATGAGAAAGTACTCGTAAATTACAAATCTAAGAAAAAATAAAATGTAACTTAAAAATCAAAGATAAACTATATACACTGTTGGAGAGTCCAGTACCAAGCGCTTGATGAACAACCCCATCCCCCCAACAATATCCCTAGTAAGTAAGTTAGGATACGCCCGTTGTTAAACAAAAGAAATATTACTTCTACAAGTATATTATATAAAAAAAATACGTTCTGCTCCACTGTTTTGTTAAAGTTAAGATGCCTGCGTATGCTAACCGTAAACTGTACAAAAAATGATTTGCCAAAAAAAATAAAATCCTCGGATTCCTTTTCTTAAACTCACATTTACCGAGTGTCACTCTTAAAGTCGAACATAGACAATTAACAGGTATATTGAATTTCTAGTTAGGTTTTTTAGCATTAGTTCTATAATAAAACTATAAAAATGTTTTTTATTGAAAATTTGAAAAGTAATAGTAACGAAACAATAAATTATATCATTATATTGCTTCTCCCAAAAAATTAATATGTGGACTGGGATTTTTAATAATAATAATATTTGAAACTTAAGAAAAATTAAATCCAGAAAAGTTGAGTTCATGTGAAAATATTAACTTTTTTCCAATATTGCGTGTATTGAACATTTGGTTCATTATTTAATGTAACAGTACACTGCTCGGTAAATCACGCTGACGATCATTGTTTGCGCGCTTTTGCATTTCATAGTAAAACGCATTTCTACTTTCTTTGTCTACAGCAAATCTCTCTTGATGGCATTGTGGCTTATAAGGATGATATTTAGATATTTTTAATATATTCCATACTCGCAAGATGCAGAAAATTTGCCGCAAACGGTATGTTTAGTCCGCATTTACCATTGCGAAAACACTCTTCTGTGCGGTTAACAATTGGTCGATTTCATGTGATGTTATTTCATAATATTTTATTTCATTCAAAATATTATTACATACTACCTCTCTGTTCCAACTCTTGCAAAATATTTGCACATCTTTTAAATTTTTGTACATATTTTTTAATAGTCTTGACAGATGGTATTGTACTATTAAAAGTAACGGCAAACAAATCTCGAACTCTTCTAAAACTAGCGCCGGCATAAAAAGTTTCCACCATAAAAACCATTTCTTCGTTAGTATAAAAATTTATTATTAGGTAAATAAACTTGAATACGCGGTTTAACGTCAAATTCTTATTGACAAACAAGCAGTATAACAAACATTTGCTATCAAATTAAAAAAATCAAGGCTAATATTTAAAAATTCTCATACTTTAAGTTTTAGTGTTTTAAAATAATTATTTGCACTTTTAGTCTTATCAGTAGTCTTATTTGAATCGCAATAGTTTTATTTTTGTATTGATACTATTGCATTTTCTCTAAGTTAAATTGGCGAGCAACAATTAGCAAAAAGGTTCAATACCATGTTAGATTTCTATGTTTGACTTTGAGAACGAACTCCCAGTATGCTGGTAGTTAATATAACTGATTGATTTGCAATTAAACTTCATAAAAAAAGTGATAAGGTCTAAGTTTCAAACATAGGTTATCACACGATAAGGTAAATCATTTATGCATTATTAGTCAATATAATATTCTAATACGTAATTAAGAACTAAATTGTCCACCGTTTCCTACAGCACTTCGGAAAAGAAAATTAAAAAATACGGCTTACGTTTGCTTGCTGTAGAAGAAGTGCAACAAAGGTTTTTTGTTGCTGGTGGCAACGATGCAATGTGATCTTCTATGGTGGCATGTGGGTCTCGTAATAGATGTTATGGTGCAACTTACCCTCTACGTACGTCGATGTGATTTTTTTGCTTTTTATTTTTGCTGCTTATAGTAAACGATTGTATAAGCTACTGCAAGGTTATTAAATGTGATGAGATCTAAAATTAGTTAAGTTTTATGATCCTAGACAATTACGAGTAAGTGATCATAACAATGTCCATAAATCCTAAAAACTACTAGCCAATATCAGAAAGTACAAACCCCATAATCTTGCTCAAAGCTCTAAAAAATTAAGGATCTGTCAAATTTTTCTGTCCTGTATGATAAGCCTTATTAAACGTTTTTAAAAATACTAAAAATATATAATTGAAAGCAACCCACAATATTAGCTTGTACCTAACACTATCTAAATATATAAAATACTTATTATTAAAAGAAGTTTGTATACAGTAAAACGTTACAACACTGTACAAAAATGCATAATGCTCAACTTGAAAAGTGTCGCATTCTTAAAAAAAAGAAAAGTTATTAATGTATAATCATCACGTGGCTATGTATGTTTACTTTTGAGAAAGACCTGGTATTTTCGTTTGATTTATTCTGTGACGTTCATTTCTGTTGTCTTTCAATTTAGTAAATGTTAGTATGTGAGTTAGAAAATTTTCGACGTAATTTTGAATTTCATTTTGTAAGTACTATTTGAGTGCTAATGCAAAATTTAATTTTTTTAGTTACCAAGTTTATTTCATACGATACAATACAATAATATATTGTATAATATTGAACGTCTCCATCTCTATAGCCATATACATATTTATTCAATACGTTTTTTATAATTTATTAGTTTCGTTCATCTTAAGTATTATTATTTATTGTTAATTGTTCGGCCATTCGGCCTTACAATGAGTTACGTTACATCTTTCTCTTATAATTTAATATAATTTGTACAGAAATTAAAAAACAAAAACAAAAAAAAACAAAAAAAAAACTTTCTTCCCTAAAATCTTCCCATCACCATCTTTCTATTCTAATACTTTAGATCTAACCCTCTCCTCTTATCCTTCTTTCCTTTACTGATTTCATCCAATCTAATCCCTCCCCCTCCTCCCCAAGCAAAACCTTCCTCCCCCTCATTTCTTCTCTTAGCTCGCTACACTCCTCACTCATGTGTTCTATGTCCTCCCATCCCTCACCACATAGCCTACATTTCCTCATTGCATCCTCCTTCCAATATTTATTTACGTTCTCTTCATTGCCGCATCTAAACCTGGCTATTAGTCGCTTTTCTCCTAGGTTTCTCCTCCCCATGAGATACTTAGGCACCTCCCTGGATACTATTTTCCCATATCTTACATTATATTTTCCTTCCCTTATCTTTCCTTCCCTCTCTTGAACCTGCAGATCTTTGTCTCTTAGTACTATTTCCCCGTATTTAACCTCCTTCCACTCTCCTTCTTTCCACCTCTTCTCTTGCAGAAACCTCCTCGTTGATAGTACAGTTTTCTTTCTTCCTGCCCATATATGTTTTACTATCCTTTGCAAATCCTCCAGCAACATTGCAAAATTTTACATTCTCTCCTTTCCTTCATTTTCTCTTCATAACCCATCGCCCTTTTCCTGTTTCTATTCTAATTTTCTTTAACTTCCCTTCCTCCTCTATTATGTACCCTGGCGTCTCCCTGTCTAAACCTAGTATCCATTTCCAATATTTTATTTGTACCTTTTCCAATAGGTTCCACTCTTTCCAACCCCATACCTCCACCCCGTACATCATCACACTTATAACCAACTTTTCAAACAGCCATCTTCTCTTTTCGATCTCCTTTCCAAATACTCTTTCCCCTAAACTCCATACCTGCCCTAATACCTTGTTACCCTTCTTTGCTAACTCCCCCTTATGTGCGCATCATCTTTATTGTCATACCTTAGCCTATATCCCAAATAAGTCACTTCATTTACTGTCTCTATCCTCTGTTCTCCCCAACTTAACTCTTCTTTTTTCTTCCCTCCTTTCCCTTTTTGAAAAACTACTATCTTAGACTTTCTCACATTTAAACCCAAGTCTTTCCTTTCCAGATACCTCTTTATCGTATTTATCATACCTTTCATCTCCAACTCATTTTTTGCCACCATGACCATATCGTCTGCATATGCCAACACCCACACTTTAATGCCTCCCTCCATGACAACCCCACCACACTGACCTCCCTTCAACACTTCTTCTATGTCCCCTATATACAGTGCAAATAAAATAGGGCTAAGAGGACACCCCTGCCTTAGCCCCTTCCTCGTCCAAAACACTTCACTAACACTATCCCCTATTTTTACCCTATTCTTAGTCTCTTTATATATCCCTTCCAGTTTCTTCACTAGTTGTTCTTCTATTCCCTTTATCCTTAACACCCTCTATAGCTTTTCCCTATTCACGTTATCAAACGCAGCTTCTATGTCCATAAAGAACGCGTATACCTTACCCCTTTTCTTATCTAGCTCTCCATTCACTAACTGTTTCAATATATAAACATTGTCTATTGCCCTTCTTCCTATTCCTAAATCCCATCTGCCAATCTGATAATAGTCTTTCTTCATCCACTTCCTTTTCCAACCTCCTTTGTATAATCATGGCATACATTTTATAACTTACATTAGTGACACTAATCCCTCTATAATTCTTTACCTCCTTCCTATCCCCTCCCTTTTAAACCGGCAGAATTAAACTTTCTTTCCAACTCCCTGGCAATTCCTCCCCTTTTCATATTGTATTAAAAATTTTTCTTATATTTCCTCTCACTCTCTCCCCTACATATTTCCATTGTTCTCCTTGCATGCAAATCCGTTCCTGCCGTCTTCCTTAATTTTAGTCTATTTATTGCTTTCTCCATTTCCTCTTTCGTTATCTCCCACCCCTCCTGTATTGTATTTACCCCTTGCAATATCACCTGCCCTGGTCCTTCTATTGTTCCCTCCAAACGCTCAATACAATAATCCAGCCACACCTTTATATCCGTTAAACCTCCTCTCCTCTTATCTCTTCTTCTCTCCTTGTTTAGAAATTCCCACACTTCTCTTTCTTTCTTTATTTCCTTTACTTGTTTTTCCATTTCCTCTTTATACGACACCTTTCTCTTTGAACATACATTTTTAAACTTCACTTTCTTCTCCTTATACTCCTGCACATCTATTCTACCTTTCTTCCATCTTCTTCTAGCGTTTCTCATCTCTGTTTTTGCCTCTCTACATTCTCTATTCCACCACCTATATTCGTTCCTCTTTTTCCTTGCTTTCTCTCAAACCTTTTCTTTTCTACTGCCTTCTCCATTTCTGCAGTCAACTCCTTTAGTCCTTCTTCCCCCTACCTCTCCCAAATCACTTGCTCCAACTTCATCTTATATCTTTCTATGCTTTCCTCAGTCCCACACCTTTTACTCCCCATCCCTTCTGTTCCTCCTTAATTTCTTGCTCCTTTCCTTTTAAAATCACTTCCAGTGGCTGATGATCCGATTCCTCCTCATCCCCCACTTTAAAACTTTCTATGTCCTCCCACATTTCTCCACTCACCATCACGTAATCAATCACCGATTCCCCCCTCCCACCCATATAAGTATAGTCACCTCTGTCCCCCTCTTCTATATTCCCATTTAGGATTGACCATCCTTTTTCCTCACACATCTCCACTAACATTTTCCCATTCTTATTAACTGTCTTATCCATGCTAATTCTTTTCTTCACTTCCCCTCCTATAATTACTCCTCCCTTTTCTCCTGTTCTGGCGTTAAAATCACCGCCTATAATAGTCTTTTCTTTTTCCTCCCCCTGTACCATATTCTCAATCTGTTCACTTAACATCCTCATATCCCGCCCATAAACTGTTAACACTATATATTTTTCCTTTCCTTCTCTAACCATATAATTTTTTACTATCCCTTTTTCTTGCTTCTCGTTTCCCTCCTCTTCTTCACCCGACCAGTTCCTTTTTATGCCCGTTATTATTCCTCCTCTTGCTCTACCTTTGCTTTCTCTTCTAGTTGCAAATTCCACCTTCCAATTATACCCCTCTGGTAATTTTTTCTTCCATACTTCCCAGTATTTTTCCTCCAACCATGTTTCCGACATTCCCATCATATCAAAGCTTTCTACGTATCTCCAGAAATCCTCTCCTTATTTTTATACCTGCCACATTCCAAAACAATAATTTCATTTGATTCTGCTTTTCCATCTCTTTTCCTTAAAACTTGCTAATCCAACATCATTTGATCCATCCCCCCCTCCCCCAACTCTTACTTTTTTGGCCCCTTCTTCACTAGAGCTCCCCTCTCCTCATCCCAAAATCTTTCTTCACCTTCCACCCACACTTTCAAGAATCCTATTTTAACCCTCTTCCCCTCTCCCTTCATCTTACTCGCCTCATATCTTATCTTCTTTTGTATATCTATTTCCCTTCTCGTCATGTCATCGTCTAAATAAATGCTCGTACCTCTTAACCTTCTTTTTTGCTTCCATACATCCAACTTATCCTCAAATGTACCCAACTTTACTAACATTACACGCTCTGCTAACTTTCTAGTTTCTACTACTGTTTTCTCAATATTTAAATCCTTCTTTAACCAATTTTCCACTTGTTCCTTTTGCTCCTTCTTTCCTTCTTTCACTTCCATACCTCTTATGATTATGTTTGTTCTCCTTTTTTCTTTTTCGTTTTTTCCCAGCTTCTTTCTATCTTCTCCAATCTGGCCTCCAACTTTCTATACTTTTCTCCAATTTCTTCAAATTTCCTTTTCCATTCTTCATTTGACTTTCTTAATTCTTCTTTCATCTCCTTTACCTCTTTATTATTCTCTTCCAACTTCTTACCCATCTTAATTTGTTCTTCTCTTATACTTTTTACCTCCTTTAACAGTTCTTTACACATTTCAAATACCTCCCCATCCTTCCTCTCTTTTCCCTCCGCTACCGGTGATTTCCTTACTTTGGTGCTCTTCCTGAACACCTCCTCCATCGTGGCTTGCCTTTTTCTTTTTCCTTCAGACCACCCTTCCTCGGAATCCGACATAATTTCCCTTCTCCTCTACACTTTACACTAATTAAAAGTTAGCCCTTTTTGAATACGAAATGTTAATGATATTAAAATCACCAAAAAAGAAAAAAAAAACCCACGTATTTTATAACTTAACGAACTAAAATTAAATTATATTTAAATCTCCAAAAAACCACGTATTTTATAACTTAACGAAATAATAATTAAATTAAATTTAAATCTCCCAAAAACCACCTGTTTTGTAACTTAACGAAATAATAATTAAATTCAATTTAAATCTCCAAAAAATTCCACTATTTTAATAATATGAATGTAAAATATAAACACGCCGGAAAAACCACATTGATTATAACAGTATCTAATCTGCACGCCGCACCTTCTATCGTAATCAAACGTCTACGTTTTAAAATCACTACTGTGTTTATCTACGTTTACAAAATTTTTTAACTTTTACAATTAAAACGCGTTATTCTAAAAATTATAAATTAACGTATCTGTCCAACCTTTCACTTTCACCGCCAAAACGTAACTCGTTCATCTTAAGTATTTTGTTTGAATTGTCAAGGTTTTAATTTTTATTTAATATTGTTCCAAGCATTTTCTTTTTATAGAACTATTTAGATCAGATACAGTTTATGCCGAGTCTACAGTTTTTTTTAATAAATTTCCGGCTGTAGCGCACAATAAATTTAAAAAAATTTACGTAAGATGTTCATCTTCGTTTTGTTATAAAATAACAGTTCTATTAATTCTATAAATTAAAATTCAGGTTTTCCCGTGTAGTTATGTTTCTTTTATTTACTTAATTGAACATTTTTTTTATAGCGGATTCTTTGATTGACACACCAGCATTTTTGAGACACGTTCGGCTTCCATCAAAGATCTCGGATCAACCAAACCACCAAGTATTTGTAATAGAATCAAGTATTTAACAGCTATTGTTTATTACATTTTACCGGTTGTTTTGCAAATAATTGCAAAAAGCCATAGGCTAAATAATGGTTTGTGAGTTAACGCTAATTACAATTATGCATAATAACCAATTTTGTTTTGTGTAACTGAATATTTAGTGATTTACCAAATAAAGAAAATTAACATACATTTACACTATTCTAATCGAATGTACTCACGGTTATTCTAAAGTAGTTATTAAGTAAATTTTTGATGTTAGTTTGTTATTAACTAAATGAAGAACTAAATTACGGATGTCATTGTAGTTTGTAGTAAAAATTCCTTGCATTTAAGTTTTTATTAATTTTTGTTTTGTTTGAAACTTTGTTTATACATTTTATTTTATTCATGTAATAAAAGTTTAGTTTCTAATTGCAACGAAGCCTTTGATGAATTCACCTGTTTGCGAATCAGTTTATTTTGATTTCAAGCTTACAAGTAATGAAATTTGATTCTCTGTATTTTTGTTAAAACTAATATTTTAGCGCAGACTTTTAATAATACACTCTACAATATATACTGTGCCAATCTAAATGGTTTACAAGCGATGAAGCAGATGTATTTACTCACACGGCTGTAAAATACGGTTTGAAAGTCTCGTTTATTATTTCTTTAAATTACTATACGGTAAAGCTTTTTTGTATATTGTATGGTATGATTTATTTTACCGACTAATAGACCATTAAAAACAATAAATTTAAAAATTACTTCAAAATGATTATTTAATAATAGCACTAAAATAAACATAATTGATTTTAATCCAAAAATACATGTAGGCTTAAATTCAAATTAGCAAAAACAAAAATATCATTTGAAAAGATATGTAAAAGTACAGAAAAATGTATATATCATATATAATATTAATCGTTATTGTTGATAACTAAAATGTCAGTATTTATTTTTTGTATTAACTATTGTTTACTTTTTTAACAGCATAAAGTTGTTTAAACACAAAGATAATTGACTTTACAATTTAAATTAGAATTTTAAATTCAAGAATAATATAAATTTAAACAATCCTGTGAACTATTTACGTTGCTAAATTGTCGTTATTTATTTAACATTTAATCAAAATACTATTTTACATAACATTTAGAGCTTAACTTACAAAACAAGTGTGGCTTTTGTAGATTAATGCTTAATACCAAATTTAACAGGGAATCACGGACAGTCCACATTTGCGATTAATAAAAACATTTGTTATAAATTTGTTTAAAACGTACAACTGCAAATTTAGTGTGTTAATTAATATTAGCTAATAAATTATTAATCCTAAATTATTATTCTACAACAATTATTTAAAAAATAGTTATGCACAATATGCCAAGTTTATTGAAGCGTTTATAATTTTTTTTTACATTACAAAAACTTACTAATAACTAATTTATTTTTAAATTTAATAAAAAAAATAATATATCATTTAAAAATATATATTAAAAGTTGTATTAAAGTTTGATAGATTAGTTTATACCGCAAACATGAAAAGGTTGAAATCGCGTTTTAACAGATTTGATTTTTAGATCTTAAGATTAACGTATTTTTTTTAAAAACGTTGTAATGCTATGTTTATTAATTTTTTGTACAATTATAATAAATTTTATCAAAAATTATAATGCAATTAATTGTATATAACGATTAATTATTGCATTAAAAGAGTTATTATAAATATTAAATTAAGTATTAACATTAATTATTGTGGGTTTTGGTGTTTTTATATTATTTTTGCGATGGTGTCACAAGATTCCTTCCAGTTTTAACAAAAATTAAAAACGTAAGAACGATTGTAAGTACTAAAGTTTTATAAGATTTTTTTCGTTAATTGAAACTCAAATTATCAAACTCATTTGACAACAAACTGTAAAGACTTTCTTATGTCAGAAACAGCATATGCGCTTAACAATATTAACCGAGGAGGTTGTAAAATTACATTTTAGGTTAATGTATTTTGAACATTAATATGTAAAAGTTTTACCTCTATTAACAAAGTTATAAATAGCACGCATTTGTACAATTAACTGTAGTAACCCTAGTAACTTAGGAATTATTTCTATTTTTATCACTAATAAACAGTTTTAGCTAAATTACACGTTATGTATAATACAAAATTCTGGTTGCAAAAGGAACAGATTTAATATAAAAAAGTAATGCAAAAAAATTTACAGTTTTTATTTTTATATTGTTTTATTTAGTTAATTTATTTAAAACTACAATTAAAAATTTATTTTATATTTTAGTTGTTTACAAATAACAATTAACAGTCTCTTATATACAAGACAAAGAAAAAATTAAGTACAAAATGTTTAAGTTTTTTTATACATGTTCAAAACAGTTACTTATTTGGTTACTCTTATAACTTCAGTATTATAGCAATAGTATTGCGTCTACTGAGTTAGAGAATTTAAATATATTTAAAATTAAATTAAAATGTTTTAAAAAAGTCATAAATCCTAATATTTTAAATGAAATATATTTTAGCGACAAAGAGCTAGAATCAAAATTTTTCGTGACCTCAAGACGATAACAAGGTAAAATTCATCAAAAGTAAAATTTTGGCTATCGACTTAGAAAAATACTATGATCAATACCACGTGACTCATCAATACCATTCTCTTAATCATAAGCATACAGGTTCCAACCCATTTACTTTTCCTTACGGACCATACGAAAATCTTGATTTTAATAAGACGTTCTACGTGGTCTATAATAAAACAAGAAAAAACGAATGGTTACCATTTTACGAAAAATTATATAAAAAACAACTAGAAAAAAGTACTAACAGATTAATCACAAAAAATAAAGACAAAATTCCAAACCTTGGAATTACTGAAACCCTCGCATATATCACACCTCAAAGGATTAGAAAAACCAATCTCTATTATGATAAACTTAACATTACAAATATTACCAATAATAAAATTTCAGGAATTAGAGAATTGTCAAAAAAACCCACAAATATTTACGTTAGAAAATTAAAGAGAATAAAGAGATTTTTTTTGACAGAATCAGCCTGCTGTTGGTACAGAACAGCAGTCTTCGAATTGAAGAGATTCAACCTAATGGATACTTCTCTGAACATTTAAGACGCATAAAAATTTTAAACCACTATCATAATGAATTTTATTTTTACTTTAACATAACCAGTATTGAAATTAGCTATATGAACATATTGAGTCTTAGAATTAATTAGTAACAGTTATCAAAATTTAAACATAAGATAAAAAAAGTTGATTTAATGTTTTAAGTACTACCATTAAATACATAACGGGTAACTTATTATAGACTAATAATTATATATAAGTTAATAAAAACTTAGACACGCTTTTTAAAAATCAGGACAAAGTAATCAAAAAAATGGATAAATACACATCGTTTGCAAATCTTATTACTGAACAATGTTCAAATGACCTTCGAATTATACCAAAAACATTAAATTAGCTTTTAACGCAATCAACAATATTTACAATATGTTTGAAGTACATTTAAGCATGCAATATAATAATTATGTCAGTATGAGATTACTAAACATCCTTCCCGCGCGTATTAAAAGAACCTTTTCAATGGCTTTTTCAGAAACTATCAATTTAAAAATTATTTCAAACTAACTGCGATTATAAGGCATTTGCAGTTAATTCATAAACCTATTGAGTTAATGGAATTTGACACATTCCATATTTTTAAAATATCAGAATTTACAAAATTTTGTATTTTGTCAACAGGTGTAGCCCGTAACTCGGGTGTTTTAATTCGGAGGCTAGGCGTGAATTCGTTTTTCTTAATAAGTAGCGAGAGACAAAAACAATGTTATACAATTAACGTAATGTATAATTTGAATGATGTATGTATAATTTAAAAAAAAACCATAAATATAAGTTGAGCGCCACCAGTTTTCTTGTTTTATAAATTAGTAAGTAATCAAATCGCGAGGAAACTGGAACTCGCTTAGCCATAAAAAAAACTAAGAAAATTATTTATAAAATATGTAGGTATCTTAAGAACTAATTAAACTAATTTACAGTCGTATTAAATCTCACTATCATTGTTTTTACTAACTTTTAACAAGTGCATTAATAATATAAACTAATAATGGAAAAAACTACTAAACTATAAATACTTATACCTAAAACTTAGCTTTCGTGTAGTTGCAGCATATGAAGGACAATAAAAGCGTGTAACCTGCGTTGGAATTCTTTTGTAAAAGACCCCGTATTCAGATTTATTTGGCTGAATTTTCTTTTATTTTAGCGATTGATTAGTTCGATGTTAGCATCGAAAACGTTTACTCGTTATTTTATTACGTTTGATTTAAGTTTATTTGTATTTCATAGTTATTACACAACTATTACTGGTATTTTTTTTTTAAAAACGCATAAAGTTCCGTGGTTTTGATTTTGATTTAGTGTTTTTACTTCTGGTTATCTCAGTAGAACAACAACTCTATCTAATTTACGACTTCCTTTTTGGAATGCAATTTGATCAATTTTTCTTGGTATCTATACTTTTGTTTATGTTGAGTTCATTTGCGAGCTATTTGATAATTTAACAGAGTAAGCATTTTCTGTGAGAAGATTTTCTTTTTTTCGTGTGCGTGCATGCCATGACGCACGTGGCAATGATGTTTTTCATCTTTGTTAATTTACTTTGTTTAGTGTTTCATCTTTTACAAAGATTTTACGGCGCAAGTTTATTGAATTAAGTGGGATAACGAGGTGTTATAAGGAGTAGAATTTTGATTTTGGGAAGATCTTTTTTGTCGCAATTAAGAATACCGGGTACCGTAATGTAGTCAATTGTTCGGGGTGTTTTACCCTACCGTTATGCAATACCGCGGAAGTTAAACAAATGGTGCCGTAAAAATTGAGTGGTGTGAGGGGAAATATTGGTTTTCCAAATTCGTAATTTTACGGTTTAATGAACTTCATGGTATCCATAATAAAACTCACGTTCGAGTTGGATTTATTTTCGATGTTTTGTGTTCAAAAATCCAGTCTTCGCTTTTGTGCGGATTTCAATTAAGTAGTAAAATAAATCTTCCGCCGTCATTCCATTGTGTGGGGGTCCCACCGAGCCTTCAATCGACTACTGAACACCTAGACCGTCCCGGGGTCGATCTAAACGCGAAAGCTTCTGGAACCGCTGTGCCCAGAGTTTACCTGGAGTATACAATTGAGTAAAGGTATTTATTGAATTTGTTATTATCGTAAAGTGAACCGCGATCGATATGATTTAAAAGCTCTGAATTGAGCCGACTGAATTACGGCTATTTTTAAATATTTCAAGAAACACTTGAAGGTGTTTGCGTGAAGTTCGCTTTAATTAATTAATTTTGTTTTGTGTATGTAAAAATAAGTCTTATTCATGCATGAAGGATAATGTAACGAAATGTAACATATAATTTGTTTTAACGTTTAGTTCGAAGCAAAGTTTCGGACGTATATTTTGTGACTTTTGTTTTTTTTTTATTTGTTGTTTGTTGTTAAATTTACGGATTAAGTTTGCGGACAAAGCCTTGAATTTTATTTTTGTGTTTTATTGAAAAACAAGTTTTTTGTATTCAGTTTGTGAATTTTTGTCTTGCTTATTATTATTTCATTTATTATTTTTATTCAAGTTTGTTTGATATTCATTTTTTTTTATTTTATTCAGACAGTAAATGTTAAATTGTTAAACTGTAAAGAGCTTTTATTCATTCAGCTGCCGCGTACGTAAATTTTTAAGTGCATTTCAGATTTTAGCAAGTTACAACTCGAGGTAAGTCCAGGGGTTGTAACTAACCAGATGAGCTTCTGGGTTATCAGGGGTCCGGAAGCTACTATCATCGTGTCCTTGATTGGCGCCCTAACTGATTTTGAGTTTTTACCCTTTTATTTCGATTTTATTGTCAATCTAGTTTCCAAGTTATCACGGAATTTTAAAATATAACCCACCCCGTTTCCACTGAGCAGCGGCACAACATCGTTTATGTTACCTCATTTCAGGCAGTGACATTATTATAACTTTTGCATGTAACAAGCGGAAGCGACGATAACCGTGACAGCTCCGTAATCATAAGCCCAATGTGCCTAAAGGAAAAAAAGCCTTTGATCTTAGTAGGCTTGTAGTAAAAATTTGACAAAACTTATAAGTATGGATGTGCTTAATTACTGAATTATACCAAGCACCTAGTGTCATTTGGATACAAAATGGACGATAATTTGTCGATAAGTTGTCACATGTCCTATAATGTAAAAAAAAGCATATAGAAATTGTAGAATAGCTTCTAAAGAGTGCTTAATATCCGCCGAAGCGTAATGGTGTCCTAAATGAAGCTAAAAGAACCCTATCGATAATTCGAATTCAGCGACCGTAAATACGCAGAATACGAAAGAATTGAGCATTTAGATCTTAGATAACCATACGATCTACTACTATGTGCACAAATTCAAGTAGTCGCGTTCGAAAAAGCACAACTTCCTTTTTGGAAAAATTCTCAACGAAGCCTGTCTTTATCACAAGTTTTTCGATATCACAGGTGTCTGATAAAATTTTTGTGACGTTTAAACTGGAAATAATTCTAATTCAATTTTTGAAAATGCAACAACTTAGTAAGTGTACACCAAATTACATGTTGACTTAAATTAAATTTTATTTAAAGTACCCTAATTTGATTATATAAATTTAAAAATACCGTTACACAGGTAATACAATAACATGTATATTATATATATACCTATCCTTAATTCATTAACCTACCAATACACCAGAATTTATCTAACCCCCAATAAAAGTTCTCATTTTCTCATATAAATACCATCTGTGCAGGAACTGAATTTTAGACTGATAAAAAATGAAAAAAATTTAAAATAAGCAGTGTATAGTAAATCAACAATAGTAAACAAGTGTAGTTTATCAGGCGGAAAAAGTTGCGTCTACGCTTTAGTCAACAACAACTATCAATTATCGAGCTTAGTTCTTCGTCAAGGAGTATAAATTAAATTCATTTAGCCATTGTAAAACTAAGGTAACTAAAAACAATAACTCGTAAGGAAACCAGATAATTGACGCAAGTTTATTTAACTACAGCATTTGCTCGAAAGTCTAAAAGAAAACCACCATAAAAACTGTATACGTAACTTAAGTGTGATTGGTAGATAATTAAGATTAGAAAATAACAAGTAACCACGTGACATATCTTGCGGAGAGAAACTTTAAATAAGTTAGCGTCAAAAAATGAGTGTGTGCAAGTGCTAACGGTTCAGAAGGATCTGAACTAAAAAAAATTGGTCGCAAATTTAAAAAAAATTTTAATTTGTAACAGTCCTGTTGTCATTTTTTCATAAATAAATAACCGATTACCGATCATTTTTTCATATGCGTTTTTATGCATTTAATATTTTTTTTCCCACATAGAACTAAAATGCGAAGAAAAATAAGATTCTTTTTCCATTTTATAGAAAGTTTGCGTAAATAGTTATAAAATTTATTTTGATATTTAGAACTGTTTAAATACTAGTGTGAAAAATTTATACGCAACTTAGCACCTAGAAAACTAGCACCACATTCTGAATACAATACGCTTACGAGTCCACATCTAGATAAAAAACGTTTTAATGCGCCGAAAAAAGCTTTAGTAGACAAATCTGAAGCAGCTTCAATTTACAAATAAAGAGACATATACATAAATGCCTTTTAACTACGAACACCTTGTTGTTTACGTGGAATAATGTTTAATAGACCAACGTAATCGACACCAGTCTGTAAAAAAGGTTTGGATTTTCGTATACGGTAGGAAAGTAAATTTCTCATCAGTGAAAACTGTGATCTTGGATTGGCCTGAAATAGCAAATTACACAGTTGTGCTCGTTGTGGTAGAATATTACGAGCGGAAATAATCTAAAATCTTTGACGTAGTAACGACATCAACATATGTGGACCTGTATGTAAGTATTTTTTAAAATAATAAATAATTATAAAATTTACTACATGATGGCGACGAGGAAAGAAGATGTTGACTCCCGTAGGTAAAATCAACATAAACCAGTGTGTCAAAATGTTTTTACAAAAAACGCATTTAATTTTAACATTAAGCAAAGTAAAGTTTACCCGAGTGAACTAATTTAAGTTATTCTGAACAATGTACTTGTTGCAAAAACATAATAATAGCAAACTCAGCGGTTCCAGATTGATGTATTTCAAATTTGCAAGCCAAGTTTTTACTAAACTGCAAAACAACAACCCTTCTAAGTTTAGTCCAACAAAAAATTTAGATGCCACTTGCTGTAAAAATAGTAAGTCAGATTTTTTGTTACAATTGCTACTTGTAAAACGTTTGTTTAACTTGGGGCTGATTAGCGACATACATATTTAAGATCAAATTGTTGTATAGACCAATTTGCAATTGAAAAATGAACAAAAGATAAGCCTTGAAACCACATCGTAAGTTTAATCAGTTCCAATTATGTTAAACTACGAGATAAACAGTCCGCTGAGTTTTCGGTCCTTTTAATATAGATAAAATGTTTGGCACTAACATTATCGTAAAAATTCCAAGAAATGTTGGCGACTTAGTGAAAGAAGAACAAATCCAAGATCAAAAAAACTGTACTATCGCAAAACGCAATAACTTTATTAATTTTACAGCAAGATGAATAAACATTGTAAACCGTTCTCAATATTTGTGAAAGAACTGAGATTCCGCATAGTTTTAATCGAGCAAATGAAACTTTTAAAGATTTCCTAATTTGAAAAATACACATGTAAATACACTATATGTGGTGTAATGCACGTTTGCTAGCTTTAGAAAATTCTAATAATGATAAAATACAATTTTGATTAACCCCTACATGCCAAGGTATTTAATTGTTTCTAATAAAAGTAATTCATTTACAATGTTATCGATCGGTGTCTCATCCTAATCGACTTATACTATTTTGCCAAATCCCATAGCACTTTTAATTATGTACATAAATGGTAAAAGTGAAATAATGTAAACCGGGTATCCTTAGCAGTTTCATAGCTTTTTCGGAATTATATTTGATATATTCAAAAACGCAATCATCAACCGGTGTTTTGGGCATCAATTCTAACGCATTACTAGCAATTAAACAAGTTGAAAAACTAACAATTCTTTTAATTGTTTACACATTTCGATGGCATTGTTTAATGATATACAATTTATCACCAAGTTGTCTACATACAATGCACCCTTTTCTAATAAATTTGCGGTCAGCGAAAACCTTTCTTTTTCATCAGAAACTAGTTGGCGCATTGCTTAAAAGAGCGAACACTTTATACCAAAGGTAACGCGATATAAATTTGTATAGTTACAAACGGTCATTTGAATTAAATCTGTAAAGAATGCGTTGAAAACGTCGAAAATTCTTGAGTTAAAATTCTTAAATACTATTCCTTTATATCAGGGTTTATTGCAATTGTAAATTAACAAAAATTGAGAATTATGTGGAACCAATCTGTTTGTAATTTTTTTTCTGTATGTAATAAATCATTATCTAGAATTTGTGTTTATACTAGCATCTAAAACCGTAGGTACAAATTTTATCTTCCCGTATGATTGCATTTTATGGTTTCACGCATTCCGTTGATGTTGAATTCACTTCATGTACCAAGTGAACATAATCCTAGAGTGGAAAAGCAAAACGGTCCAAGTGCCAAAAAGGAAGTTCTGAGAAAATTAACAAAATGTTTATTTATGAACTGAAGTACTATATAATAGACATGTTTTACATTTAATATTCTTAACTGTATATAAGTAACCTATTCTAGAAAAAAAAAATAAACAAGAACACAACTTTGATACATTAAAAAAAATATTATACTGAAAAAGCTCTGAAACGTTCTAAGTCCACTAACAAATAATGGTGCAATAAAATTTTCAAACATTATGCCCGGTGTGAAAGAAGCTCTTTAATCGTCGCAATAAGCTTCTCGTAGTAGTGGTAATGTTTTAAAGGTATGTAATCAAGCATACTCTCAATGTTTGCAAGGTTTTTCGGCACATATTCTGTTTTGGCATTCTAGTGCAGGCGGAACTATTTCAGCAAGTTGATTCGACCTCTTTCCTTTTTTGAGAACGTTGCACACATTCCATGATTCGAATTCACTAAATGATTTCCTAGTTTTAATAACTGCTGGATTTTCTCTGCTAATTTCCATCCATGAAACCTGAGAGATTTGTAGTTTCGTTGTATTTATGTAATTATCAGCTACTCGTAGGAAATTCAGAAAATTTTCTTTTTGTAAACGCACCATCTTAAATGGATTTTTATGGCGTGCACTGGCGATCATCTTTTCTAAATCATAAGGAACAAAACATTTTGTTACTCGCTTCCTCTTTTCAATTTGTGCGAAATCTCTATCGCATGTGAGGTAGCTGTGTCCACTTACTAAGAACTTTTGTTCTATTTGTTCGAAAACACCTGAAGGTACCAGATATATCAGGAGCATAAGAAAAATTCTATTTTTATTTTGCCCTGTGCAGTTGTCGCACTAAATAATAAGCTTTCTTTTTTTCACGAACATTTCTTGGTCCATAGTGAAAACCTTCCACAAAGCAGAGGCAATTTCGTTACCTCCTCTACCTGTTATTGACTCTATCCATAAGCACATCATACCGGTTTATGTATCAGACATATGTACACCAAAGTTGTAGCACGAAAGTTGGCGATTGTAAAACATGTCGGAATGAGTGAGGGTGTGCATGAACAAAACTTGCTCTAAATCGATTGATACGACGGTGGTGTCGCTGTCAATACTTTGAGAGGCTGCAGCATCTTTTTTCATGATTGCCCTTGCTTTGTCGGCTTTTCTATGATGCAGGTCCAACTGTTTAGATAGTGTATGCTTTTCTGGACAGTTAGATGTGGTAGCTCTGATCTTATTATTCAGTTTGTCACAAGATGAACATGTATCCGATTTAGGACAGCCAAACCGCAGCATTAGGTAATCTTTGTGAAAAACAGTACGATAAAACTTAACTGTAACGATGGAGTATGGAAATTTGTTTTTAAAGGCAAGAAACATACTATTTATATTAAGATCTGACCTCCCGGATTGATTTGTTTCGACTGTAGTGATTCTCCTCCCTAGGAAATGTATTTATGTGTTCTGTCTTCTGAGAATTTTACACGTTTGCTGTTTTTTCCGCATTGATCGACTAATTTCAGGTCACCTCGTGTTTTTCTTTCGGTTAGTTTCTGAACTTTTCGGTGACTTAAATCGAATATCTCGACAAAAGTTTTTCTGCATACTTGAATGTGCTCACCCTGACCATCCGGAACCGTGTAGTATACTGAGCATTGTCTACGACTTGCCGCCGGTACCTCGTATTTTCCGTGACGCCTTCTATTCACCTTTCCCACCTGGATAAAAGTCAGAAGAAAGGTACCTTGTTTTTCATAGTCGGAAGTTGCGTACAAGTCGTTAAAAAGCCTTAGCTTCTGATCAAACGAGATTGTTTTGCACTGGTACCGGCAGGAGCAATGCATCTAAAATAAAAAGCTTCGTCAACAAGACGTAGAATATGAGGTTATAGTTCTCTTACCTCTGCAACTGGTGCGTTTTTAGCTGATATTGTCTTGCCCTTATAATTTGTAAGTGGTAAACCAGCAAGCTTTAACCTTTTCCAATTTTTTCTGACACTTGCACTTCCTTTTTTCCTATTTTTCTTACTTTTCCAGCAGCAACGTCTTCATTTGCTTGGATTTCGATTAAACTCTTTTTACAAAAGATGGCACATAGACCGTTTAAGCAGAATATACGCGCTTGGACTTAGACCTTCCCCCACTTGTACTATGCGGCTTCACTTGTTAAAGTTCATGATAACACATAGACCGTTTTGTGTGTTATTGGTGGTGGCACTTATACCATAAAAACAAACCAAACTCAAAACTCATGAAACAGGCACATAGACCGTTTTGCATTTCCACTCTAGAATCTTTTTCTAAGTAATCCTGAATTATTTTGTCATATCGGAGTTTTATTGAAGGATTTGATAACAAAGGACATTCTAATAGAACAAATTGCTATTTTGCGAGTGATAACCAATTACCGAGAAATTTTGAATACGCAAAAATGGTAAATTTATAATAGAACAACCATTGCTACTTCTTGCAGTAGTGCTTTTATAAATAATTTTGCACTTTTGCTCAATATGTGTTAATATTGGGATATCTAATGTTTCTTTTAGTTCACATAAACAAAAACGTTTCATGCACACTGAAAAAAATGCAGTACGATCTACATAATACGTAGTTGTTGCTATAATATTGTATAAAAAATCTCTAACCGCAGTATTCGTTATTCCTTGTATATTTACCTATTTACATGTACACGTACTATTAAGTATAAAGAGCATGCAGTAGTCATTTCATATTAATTAATCGACGTAAATCACGTAGACCTTTGCAAACATTATTATACCTAGGCGAAATGCTAACTGAAATGTTGTTATTCGTATAACCTAAAAGTAATAAATAAAGATTCTGCTGAGTTGTTCATTTAAGCACGTACGACTTTAGAGTTGCAACGTTTTTCACACAGTACGTTTCAATGTTTTTGTAGCCGCGATACTGTGTAGGTTACTCTTTACTATTTAAGTGCATCTTTACCTTATCTTTAAAGGAATGATGAATAAAACTAAACATTTGCAAGAGCTAAATCCATCCGAAGTAATCGACATTTTCAAAAGTAAGTATTTCGATGTACCTTATGATCGTGTTAATATGGAACCTTTGAAATGCATACCAATAATGCATTAAGAAAACATATCATAAGTTTTGCATTTTTCTACAATGAACATTCACTGTGTTTCTTTTTTATAAAAAAAATGCACACATTGAAGCTTTTAAAATTCGCCAATAAGAAGATTTTAATCAACTTCTTTCAAAATTGGGAATACGAAGAAAAATGCTTGCAAAGACATCATTACCTAAAATAATGTTATGGTTTCTGGGTGTATAATAATTATCATAAGCATCTTATATAAATATTCTAATCTGAAATAACGACGGTAGGCAAATTATTAGTAATACGTTGATAAATATTAGGATTTATTGCAAATGATACGTTATTTTTTAAGCGAAAGCGAATAGTTAAATGCATACTTTTTTTAATTTTGGTTGTTATATTTTCTGAAAATTAATTTACTTACAAAGGTTGTATGGGTACACTATTTACCAAAATGTATGTATAACACTAGATGAAATGAATGTTGAACGGTAAAAAAAGTGGTGCCAACAGCACATCGCAATGCTGTTATTGAAAACAAGCGAGATTATATTTTATGAATTATTATGAGAGTTAACACCATCTTGAACTAGAATATAAAGATTTAGACGGAATTATACATTTTCTACCGACCATTAATTTTTCTTTTAATATTTTACTTAAATAATTAACAAAATTGGGTCATTTCTAAAGTTGAATGTTTGTATATTATAGTAATCATATTTTAGATGTAAGTATTGTTATTATCAAATATTTTTGTTACAGTGATAACTTGTGTAGATAGTTCGTAAAAGTATTGTATATTGTGTACATTTAAAAATGTTGCACTGATTTCAAACGATTTTTAATCTTTTAATCATCAGTCTAAAGCGTAGGTAGCTTATAATAAAAAAAAATTCACATAACGGACGTCCTACGCTTTTGCGTTTCTAATTAAAACAACTTTGAACTTTTGGAAATTTAATGCATGTGTTGTATTTCGGCAGATTTTTGTTATCTAATTTTTTAAAGCATTATCTTAATTTAAAAATAATAAAACAATAAGTAATTAATTATTTTTTTAAATAGCTAGCGGTGTTTTGTATGTTACTTATTTTTCTAGAAGGGTTTGAATTCATTATAATAAATGCATAAGCATTTAATTTTAAATTATTTTTCAAATAACTATATTAACCTTGTGTTTTAGTTACGTTTTTCTATATATATTTATAAACCTAAAACTTTGTGTAAATATATATTTTCTTATGCATAATAATATAAAATCTAATAAATCTATAAATTTTTCATAAATATTGTAAGTATGAAAAAAAAGTTTCTAAATATGTACATACATAAAATATTTATTATTTACAAGGGTGTATAAATTTATAATTTTACAATTATTTTTATTTAAAAACCAAATAAATTTTTATTTAAATTAAGCTTAATACAATCATTATCTTTTTCTTAGTTTTCTGTAGTAGATTTGATTTTTTATTACACATATTAAGGTACTAATTTACATATTTTTTTCAAATAATATTTGGTGGTAACATTATGGAGAGCATTTATGAAGCATAGTTTAAACATCAGAACATGTTTATTGTAAAAGTTTACTAAAGTTAAGTAATATTTTTTTTGTGTTGCTAACATCGCAAACGTCTATATTCGTTCGTTAGTGCAGTTACGTAATGAACGAAAAAAGCTCTAGGGTGGCAAAATGAAAACTAAGAATCCACATAAAATTAATTGTTCAAAGTCAATTAATATATTAGAACGAGTATGCGACAGGTGGAAAAATTATTTTAAAAATCTTGAAATTTAGTTAAAATTGAAGAAAAACGATGTTAAAGTTAATGTAAAATTTGACAGATTTAGTAATAAATGTAGTACCAACATTATATTTCTGTTGATTTTTTTTTATTTTTTTAAAAAAGAATGTAAATTTATAAAAGGCAACACAAAAAATAATGTACATTACATGTACACATGCAACGCTCGGCCATGCGGCCTCGCGTCGCATTAACGTTCGTTATGCTATTTCTTACTTTCGACTCTTGTTACGTAAACTACTATTGTTAATCATGTGCGCCGATCAGAAAACACATGTTTTGAAAAAAAATCGTTTATGTTTCTGTTACTAAAAGTAAGTAAAAAACATGTATTTACATTTGATATTCGTGCTCCATACATCAATCTTTTAGCTTCTTTAATTCCATAGATTTGGTCTTCTATCTAGTTATTCTACTTTTTTTTCTTTTATGCTTTAGAGTTGCGTTTTTGAAAATTTTTTAAAACATTATTTTTTTACGTGTAATTTATTTTGAACGCTAATCATCGGGCAGAAGTTTATATAAGTACTCTCGCAAGTGCACGTTAACTGTCAATAAGAATTCTGGGTTGATTCTAGCATTCTTTGTGGTCGGTTGCTTAACCATGAGACGTCTCCCGGAATTTAGTTTAATTTTATTTTATTTAGTTGAAAATCGGTATTCACCCCACTCCCGATGTTTGCTAGTTTTGGATAGAGGCCAGGAGACAACATTAAATATAGTTTGACCATCAGAAGTTTAGCATTTTGTTACATCACAACGTAAAAGTCTTTCTTACATGTTTTTTCTATTTTCAAATAAATTATAAACAGACGCAAAACTAAATCGCACAGCTTTTCAAAACAAAACTAAATTCTAAACTACAAATATCGACCGTACAAGATGTAAATATTGGAAAAAAAAGCAGGTGTACGCAGGGTAAAAATAATTTTTTTCTAACGTCTTGACGATAGAAGGTACCAAAGCTAGTAAAATCCCAGTAACGTTTATAAAAATTTTTACACAAATTTTTAAGGGTATATACATCAAAATATGTAAAAAAAATCGGGTAAAGTAATCATCTAAAAAGCCATACATATATTAATACAATTACACAAAAAATATACAGTTTATAGAATTTATTTAAAAAAATTAATTTTCAATAAAAACAACTTTTTAAATAAGATTGCTTTAAATATGTTAACATTATTATTTTAACTAATAACTTTTTTTCATTAATTAGACAAAAAAGGTTAATGAACAAATACAAATATTACTTAAATTAAATAATAATAATACAAAATTTCCATCTGTTAAAACACGCTTTAAGATTTACGTTTTAAAAACTTTTAAAAAGTTTATTTAGAAAAAAATAGAGATTTTTTTAATATATTATAAGTAGGTATAGTTTGCATGTAAATAATAAAACAATTTTTAAAATTGTTTTTATTGTTTTTTAGTAATTTAACAGGAATTGTTAAAATTTATAATTCTAGTAATTATACGTATTGTTAATTACAAAATTTAAAAGCTGTGTGCTGTAAACTTAAGCTTTCTCAATGTATCAAATGCGTTTATTTGTAAATGTTACTGTCAGGTTACAAAATGCAATTTATTTTAGAACGATAAATGGTATATTATTAGAGTATATACTTTTTTATTTATGGTAGTCAACCTATAACTAACACAACATATTTATTTTCAAATAACTTATAAATGCCCATTGTTGCAACTAAATATATCATTAATTAAAAAATATACGCTAAGTGCTATCTTAGAACATTAGAACAAAGTAGAACTTGACCTTATCTTAAATGAGATAAACGGGTTGTAAGGATTTAGAGCAGTTATAAGAAATAAGTAGTTTATAGTGTGGTGTAATCTAAATCCTGATAAAGACAAAACAAGCACTATCGGGTAGAGAATTTGAAATCCCTCTCGTAAACTTTACACCAACAAATGGTGTAAGAATAAAAACATAAAATTTAATCAATATCCGGAAACATGTGGTGTTTTAACTGTTGTTACAAATAAAAATACGATATATGAATAGTGCAAATGTTTACGTTTTATTGTTATTTAAAAAAAATTAAACATAAATAAATATCTTTTAATTGTATTATTTAAAATAAAACATTTGGTTAAGTTATTGTAAAAATAATTTACTACATACAAGAATAACAAAATTGTAACAAACATTATTACATGTGTTGTGTTTATTATTAAAATGTTTAAAAAACTTAAAGACTTAACAGATTAGCACGAGGATTAACCATATATATAAATTAAGAAGCATGATAATTCATAGTTACAGAAAAAATAATAATAAAATACGTTTGTAAAAAAAATAAACAAAAATGGTTTTCTTTAAATTAACAATGCTATACAACCCAATTAACTTTAAAAAAATGACATTTTTTTTAATAATAATATTAGCAAGCAACTACTATGTAACGTTTTTATTGTTGTCACAATTTTTTTAAGTAAAACACTGTTAATTGAATGTATTTTTTATATTTATATTATTTATTGCTGAATAGTTTCTGAGTAAAAAATAAAATTTTGTGTAATAATTAAAATTTACAATCATCATAATTTAATAGATGTTACTTACTTGTTTTTAATTTTTGCTGTAGGCTTAGCATATTTATAGCAAAAACAATTTGTATTAAAAATTTACGGTTTATTAATAAAATAATAGATTGTATTTTACATTAATATAATCTAAAATAAAAAATATAAGGAAAATTTAAATACAAACGATTTCAGTAATAAAAAAAAACGCCTATTTTAAAATAAAAAGTCACGTACTAGAAGATTAAACAAAACATTGTTTTGCACTTAATATTTTTAAAATTTGTTTAAAGGAGAAGCAGTTTTTAATATTAAAAAAAATATACGTAAAACTAAAACCAATTATAAATACGAATAAATACAAAACAATTAGTTCAAAAGTCAAAAATTTTAAAAAATTTTTATTTCATAATTCTATGATTTTTAAATAAATTAAAACCTATACATCTGTACTCCATTAAAACTGTCATAAATATTTAAAAGTTTTACTAATAAACTTTTATTAGTGTAATTGATGTTTTATAAGATTTAATATTTAAAAACATATTTGTATTAATAAGATTTGTTTATTTATAGGTATTTTTACAGAAATAAACCTTGTAGTTATTTAAAACTTTTTATTCTTTTTATGAACGCTTTTAATATATCCTTAATGTATTTTATTGCATAGATTTTGTTAAAAAAATTTGAATAATGTATACAAACAAATTGGATTTTTTTAAAATCAATAAATACAATTTTAACGATGAAACATGACATTATTAAAAACGTTTTAAGTATTTTGCCGCTAATTTATTAGTACTTTTTACTAGCTTAAAAAAGATAAATTGAAATGTAAATTTACATATTTTAGTACCAGATATGTTTTCATAGAAACACTTGTAGTGGTATTTGATATAC
Organism: Aquatica leii; assembly: GCA_035610365.1. Classification (NCBI taxonomy): domain Eukaryota; kingdom Metazoa; phylum Arthropoda; class Insecta; order Coleoptera; family Lampyridae; genus Aquatica; species Aquatica leii. The sequence continues at coordinate 59,536,059 of CM069432.1, forward strand.
ACCATAAAAAAACTAAAAAATACAATCAAAGTTTAAAATGCATTTTATTAATAATGATATTAATAGAATGCATGAATAGTTACACAAAATAAAGTTACTACAAATATAAATTAAATTCAAAATCAATTTTAGTAACCGTTTTATTTAAAAATAAGTGTTTGTTTAATGTTTTTTTAGCGGTTTGAATATGATATATTGTCAATATGATAGAAAATATATATTTAAACTATAAGTAGGTAAACTAGTTTCTTCTCTCTAAAGCCATCATTCATTAGCGACAATACTAAACTATAATTCGTGGCATTTTTTGTACTCAAACCCAATCTGTCGTAAGAATTTGTTTATGACATATGGTTCACCTTTGTAATTAACATTCACTTACAGTTTCCAAACTAAAATGTTTGTTGTTAAAACTTTCTTATCTACAGAAGTAAATATGTACCTATTAAAATTACCATTGTTTTTATCGTAGATTTTTAATGTGTCCTGGTTAGCCTATAGTTTTATTCCTAATAACAATATTCGTCATTTATGAACCATTTTTAAAGGTAAAAAACACTTTATTTGCTTTATAAATAATTTTGATTTGCTTTTTACATCTAGTTCAGTTTCTGTGTACAAAGAAAACAATCCCACGATTACCTTTCGGCTGATAAAGAGAACTTTTTAATGTTTCGAGATGTAATTTTCTTCGATTTCCTAGCATACTTTTAATCACATAAAACTAAAAAAAATTTGCAATCATTGATATTTTCAAAACTAATTGCGTTGAGGTTATATAGCATTCCCATTACTTAAAAATCCCACTACCGTTGATACAAAAATAAAACAATTGTTCAGTAGATAAAATTATAAGTAAAAGCAAAAATTTAATAAGTTACGATTGACGGAAAAACTTAAAAACCAACTTGTTTGATAATATGCAATTAATAATCTCGACAACATTAACGCTCTCGCTCACTGCGCTCGCTCGCGCGTGAATATGTCTCGATTATTAATTGCCTTCATTACCAACCTTGTTGGTTAAATAACTATTTATCCTCGTCGTTTGTACTTTGCGTATGCTTGTGTCAAATCAATTCTTCTCGTTACGTTAATTATTTCATAAACTTTTTACCTTGTGAAAAAATATTTAAATACAGCGATGTATTCACTAAATCTACCTTTTTAACAAAGAAAAAAAAAGTCGTTTTTAGAAATGGGGCCCAAATATACGATACTATTCGATGTCAACGAATCTGCGGGAAAGCGTTGTTAAATTTCGTATTCAAATAATGAAACAAAACACAGTTCGCTGTAAAGAACGTAAATTGATTTTTGGTAAACTTTGTAAACCGCTGCAGTAGCAAAGATTAAATTGGAACTTTTTAACTTAAATTATTATCAAATCATTTTGCAACAAAACGATAGTATATCCCCAATTTAGCTTAAAGCTAAAAGTTTTTAAGGCATAATAATGAGACGAGAAGCAACTGGCAATTCAACTATTAATTAAATATTTTTTTTATAAAGTTACACGTACTACATATAAAGTTTTTATAAGAAATTTCTTATAATCAAAATGCATCCAACAGAGATCCAAACGTAAAATGTTAAGGTGTAATCATTGTAGTAAAAAAAACCTTGAAGACCGTTCACAGCTAAAGTAGCAGAATTTTACGTGTGTCAACTTTTACATTTAATATAGAAAATAGTTTCTAGAAATGTTTCTGGTTCAAAATTTAATATTTGTTTTTAACGGATTAAATTTCTTATTTTAAACCTATCTTTAAATTACTTACAATATATGTATGTGCACTGCATCAAAAAAGTTTTTGGGCACTTTTAAGCGCGACCTGCAAGATAGGCAACTAAACTTATGTTGTAATAAAACGGCTAGTTAAATATGGCAACATTGGCATTGTAGAAATTACTTTAAATGAATGCTATAGCCTTTAATTAAAAAAATTATAATTGTTATTTATAGTTAAATAAGTTTCATTAATAGCTATAATAAATTGAAACTACATGCCCAAATATGAAATTGCTGTTTTAAATAATAATAGTAGGATTTAACATTTTATAAAAAAATTTTTTCAAACATTGTTATTTGTTTTTTTGAACACTAAACCATTCTATGATCATCTTCTCTCGAACCGACAACGGGTTTATGGACCGCACACAAGATTTTTTTTATATTTTTGCATTTTGAACAATTTTTTTATTTTTTTTCTTAAATTTTTATTTATAATTATACCCTATGTATAGTACGCAATGGCAAACAAAAATGATTTGGCCAATGGAAAAGTATAAAAAGTACTCTTGGAGTTAAGAATGTTCAATAAAAATTTAAAAACATGCTAAAAAAATGCCAAAATTTTAATTGTTACTACTACTATCTATTAAAAGAACATATTATACTATTAGAAAAAAAAAATATGTGTCGCAATAGTTGCCCCATCAAATGCAAAAAAAAATGCAAATAGCCCAAAATAAAGAAATAATATTACATCTTACTTTAAACAATAAATAAGAATAAAACAAGTACAATAACTCATCAACAAAATATAATAATACAAAAGAGTATATCCACATAATTACAAGACATTAACAACTTATAGTGTTTAAATTTTTTTTAAATTTATGTTTTTGTTTGACAATGTTAATAAATCTACATAAAGTGCAAAACATTACATTTGGATTTAGTTCATAACATCTCAATTATTTTAAAAACCTAGTATTTTTGATTATAAAACTAAGTATAGTACTTTTAATATTTAAACCAAAATCAAAGATTGAATTGAAATTTGAGAAGAAAGAATACAAAAAAATTAAAATTACACTTAAAACAGTGTTTCCAGAGACCTGGACCCCCCGTTCTTCTGGGGCGTATTCCAGAACTCCAGTAATGCTTTCGTCTGCTCAAAGCTCCGCAAAGTTTAAGACCGCCATTGATAAGTAAGGTACTTAAACTTAAAATTCAGTTTGTAATGTATAACATTTAGTGTTGTTTTGTGTGTCAATTTTGTGCAAAATGCCACGTCTTCCTGTACAAGCAGAGTTATTACTAAATACTAGAGGAAAGATTATTGCTTTACGTGAATATGGATTTTCTATCCGAGTAACCTCTGCACTTATGGGTTTATCGGTAAGATAATTTTTTATTTTGCGTATGATAATATTCTTTAATATTAGCAGTCTTTCCAATTTTATGCATAGATATATACCTATATTATAGGTATGCTAATGTAGTTTTTAAGTTAACGGATGATATTATGTATAATTTGCTACAAGCTTCTAGTAATTTACGAAGCTGCACGGCCAACTTACTGTAGGATTGAAACCATACCTGTCGGAGAGAGGGGAGGTCTAAGTGACTTTATTTTAAAGAGCGCCAGATCTTTTGTTCTTTGCAGAAATAGCTTCTGCTAGATCAGCACAGGAGGCTATAAGCAGGTACTAAAATATCAGAAGTATCGGCAACTTACACTACACTTAAAACAAAAGTGTAACCATCAGAACATATCAAAAAAATCATCGTAAGTAAATTACATTAATAATGATAATAATTGAGAGTTGACGTAATCAGCATGCGATAGTAAGTCACTTAACCTAATTGAGTAACAATAATAAGAAACAAATCAATTCAAACGTATCGACACGATTAGTAAATATAGTTATTCATGAGTAGCACCGTAGCGACAGCGAATAGTTAACATCAACAATTGACTTACCAATGATTCAGGGGTACCTTTGGAAAACGTTTTCCTACTGGCTTCCTGTAATTAAACTTCCTGAAAATATTCGTGTCTACCTGGCGACTCACAAACTACAACAGGTAAAAGAAACATTTAAAAGAACGTAATAGAACCGAAACTTATCGTATGCTGTTACAATGTCTTTTCGTCTACGATGGTATTAATTTATTGCCTCCGAAAAGAATTTCAATCGTGTCCGGTACTTAGGCTCTTACGAACAAGATGAAGAAATAATTAACGATAATAATTGCCTCCGCATAGAAATTCTGCCCTTGCATCGCAGCGTTCTTAGGTCTACAGCTTCCGATTATAATTATTCCTTGTAGATTTTAAATTAAGACAAGAATACCCATACTTAGGAGGTAGCACATGGCGCTAACGAAATGACATAAAAATTACCTTTAATAAAAAAAAAACAATAAAAGTCACTTACCCTGCGTGGATTAAATTAGTTAAATAAGAATACTTTTATTACCCATCGTGTCACAACACGTGGATGTTTTAAGAACACGATTTTTAATTTACGCAGACATATGTCAAAAATGCCCGTATCTCACCGGATATCGTCTACTCAATACGAAGAGATCAACGAGCCCGATAGATGGCGTCGAGAAACACAAAAGCAATTTTTAATTAAATCAATATACAGAGTAGTGCATTATTTAAATTTATGCACGTAAACATTCCAAAAGCCGACAAACGGGATAGAATAATCCGGGAGTAACCTTACATACTAAGTAAAATAAATAAAAAGAATTCAGGAAGATAAGCCTTCCAAAAGAACCAAAGAAAAGGATAAACTTTCTATCAATGACAGACAACACCGAAAAGCCGACAAAGCGGAACGTAATATATACAGTGATGGCGTTGCTGTCGTTTAAACCACTAACTATACTATACTAGCAAAGTAAACTCAAGAGAAAAAATCTAACTAAAGATACCATTGCGGAGTTTTAACTCCTAAAGAATGGAAATATTATACTAATTACTATACTACTAAACTTATATTAGGTGTTACTTCAGCTAAGGAATAAGGATATCAGATTCAAATAGTCAAAATCAGATAAGAAAGAAAAAAAATTGTCAATGCGAGAGTACCTCAGGACCGATAAAAGAACGCTAATAGTCAAAATATCGAGAAACCAAGAAGTTACTACTATGCTTCAACCGCTTTCGAGGTTTGTGATAGTTAAAGGATAAGGTATCAGTAAGAAAAGAAGTTGAGTCTACAGAAGAATTTGGTTCGTTGTTCGAAACAGCAGGTTTAAGGTCTTCAACATGCCAAATCCCAAGAGAAACTCCATCGTGATTTGCTAACTCGTATGTTTACGGAGAAGAAACGCGTTTGATCTGGAAAGGTCCGATAAATTTTGGTGCTAACTTAGCATTGAAATGTTTGCTGGCGTCGGAAAATACAAAGTTACGTTTCCAAACACGGTCTCCCACGTGGAAACGAACAGAGCGACGACGTAAGTTATACTGATGACCAGTATTAGCATACGACTTAGATAGTTTTTGTAGAATACTTAAACGAGGTTTTTTAAAGAATTTGTTGCGTGGATGTATTGAACGTTCGGGTTCAGAAAGTTCTTCTATAGAAGAAGGAGGATTACCTAATAAGTCTCCATAGAGATTATGTTCACGATCACAGAAAGCAAAGTAAGGTGACATCCCAATAATTTCATGTTTCGCAGTACGAACAGCGCAGTCAATGTGCGGTAAGTGAACATCCCATGAACGTTAGTTTCCTTTTACATAAGACGCCAACATGGTTTTTACTACCCATTAACCCGTTCAGCAGGGTTGGTTTGAGGATGGTAACGAGCCGTAAACAAAATAGTAGTGCGATATTGGGCACATAAACGAGTAAAATCGCGACTGCAAAATTGAACGCTATTATCAGAGATAATGTATTGAGGAGTACCGAACAGTAAGAAGATATTTTCCTCTATTAACTTAGAAACCGCAGAAGCCGTAGCCGTGCGCAATGGAAAAAGACAAGTAAATTTAGAAAAAAAAGTCTACCACAACCAAGATGTAACAGTTACCCTTCGAAGATGGAGGTAAAGGACTAACAATATCAATACAGAGTACTTGTCATGGGCGTACTGGTTTCGTTCTAGGAGCTAGAAATCCTGGGTGCATTCTGTTCTACATTATGAGAAGCACACACTGTACATAATATATTCAGTAACCTTAGCTCTTAGATAAGGCCAATAATAATATTCACGAATACGCGCTAACGTTTTTGTAACTCCACAGTGACCAGCAGTAGGAAGATTGTGATATTGCTGCATAATTAATTTTTGTTGATTCTTAGGAACCGCTACTTTCCAATTAGAATGATTCGACGAAGTTTGGAGTGATTTATATAGCAGGTCATCAACTACTGACCATGAAGCAAACTTGCGAGGAAACATCGTGTCTAGGTCGATAAGTTTTAAATACCAAGAATCAGTTATAGGAAGAGTAATGCCAAAGCCAGATGAAAGTAAATTAGGAATTTCAGTCATTGTATCCACTGGTGTAACAAAGCGAGATAATAGATCAGGTACTACATGTTCTTTACCTTTTTGGTGTATGATAGAAAAGTCGTATTGTTGTAATCAAATAGACTAGCGCGCTAAGCGCCCAGAAGGAGATTGTAGTCGATGTAACCAAAGCAAAGAATGATGATCAGTAACTACCGTGAAATGAGAGCCTTCAATATAAGGACGAAATTTTTCTATAGCCCAAAGTACTGCTAAGCATTCCTTTTCGGTTGTAGAATAATTACGCTCAGGTTTGGTTAATGAGCGACTAATATAGCTAACGACAGTTTCCCTTTTATCGGTAGTTTGACTTAACACTCCCTCTTACCCAAAATCTGAAGCATCCGTTTGCACAGTAAAAGGAAGAGAAAAATCTGGACAAGAAAGAATAGGTGCCAAAACTAAACAATTTTGTAAAGTAAGGAAAGCGTTTTGACACTCTCGAGTCCAGAGAAAAGGAACATTTTTCCTAGTCAAAATAGTTAAAGAAGATATCAAAGAAGAGAAGTTAGGGATGAATCGCCGATACCAACTCGCTATGCCAATCAATCTACGCACTTCAGAGACTTTTGTAGGAATAGGTATACTACAGATCGCAGCAACCTTATCAGGATCGACTAGTAAACCATTTTTGTTGACGACATACCCTAGATATTTCAGCTCAGGCCGACTTGTCTCGATTTAATGTGAGACCAGCAGTAAATAATCGATGCAGCACTTTCGTCAGAACTTGCATATGATCGTCAAAGGTAGGCGTAGCAATGATGATGTCATCCAAGTACGCAAAACAAAAAGGTTCTAGGTCCGCCCCAATAACTTGATCAATAAGACGCTGAAACGTAGCAGGTGCATTATGAAGTCTAAAAGGCATTCGAGTGAATTGAAATAAGCCCCTTGTAACGTGCACATTTTTTTCGTTTGGATAAGTCTGTTTTTAAGTAACATTTTTGTGTTCACTGTTGATATAAATTCTTTTTGCGCAAGCATTTGACGCACGCACATGCGTTTTGAGCCTTCCTCTTAAGTACGAAGTCATCATCCATCTTACGTTCGCAATGAAGTAGTGAGCGGACATTTTTTTGCGTGCTGCAAAAAGTGGAATTACCACTTATGTAATTTGTGTTTGTGAATTTTTGCGTAATGGGGCAAATTATTTAAGCCGGCGTTCGTTGTAGCATGGCATTTTGTTGTATAGAATAAAAACCCGTAAATTAGAAGGTTTTTTTTCTGGATTTTTGGTTTTTTTGTTTATGGTACTTGGTTTCAAATCTTCGAAAAAGAATTAAATATACGATGTATGAGAATTGCATAATATTACGTCATTTCAATGAATCATATTATGACCACGCCTAAATGGAAAATTGCGCAATAAGTTATTCTACGTTCGAATTGGAAGTTTTGTTTTTGATATACGACTACGTTTTCTGATATATTCGATGCTTTTTGATTATTTGTACGTTTTAATGCGTTTATGTTAAAGTTTTTTACGTTATACAAATGTTGTTTAGTAAGTGTTTGACTTGACAAATGGCACCCATCGTGTGAGGCTAGAGAAAATTCTAACGTTACTGAAATTTTGATTTGATATTTTTTGTATTTTGTGTTTTATGTATTATGATTTGTTTATATTGTTTGTGTATTATAACTATGTTATTATGTTATGTAAGGTTTATCACTTGTTTGTGCGAAGGTAAAGTACGATTCAATTTAAGTTTTCGATATGATTTGAAATACTATGTTTGATATGATTGATCTGATTTCGTTATTGATTTTGATTTGTAACTTTGGCTACGATTACATTGTTGTGATGATTTACATTCTGTGTACGACTTCAGTATTTATGATTTCGTTTAGATTTTTTGAATTTTCTTAAAATCGAGTTAGATCTTTTATTGAGTATGAATTGTATTTGAACTTGTGTGCTTTCGATTTTGTTTTGCATTCGTCTGATTTCGAAATGAATGTTTCTCAATTTGTAGAACTTTCAACTGATTTTTGATTCTGCTTAATCCTGAGATTTTCACCATTGTAGTGTGTGCTCGTGTGAATTCTCAATTTTTGCATTTAGAAAAATGGATTGTTTTGCTTATGTTTCTGCTAAGTCTTTGTTTTACGATATTGGTTCGTTATGATAACGTATATTACGTTGAGATTTGTTCGATCTTGTTTTGTTAAGGTCTTAAAAGAAATTTTCTTCTTTTAGGTTACGAATATAATTTGTGAAATGAAATTCGAAGTGAAACACAAGGTTCACATGAATATGTTTTGTCTTTTGTTTTATGTCAATTTAAGTTTTGTTTTGTTTAGAAGCTCTGCCTTCTGGATATGAAATCAGTAATAATATTTTAGGAAATATGAACTTATTTCTTTTTGATATGTATACGTTAGTATAGTTTTGACTTGTTCGATTTTCTTTTGTTTTTGTTTACGTTTCTTATATTTTTGTGTAGGTATTTTCTGTGTAGAGTTATTAAGATTCTCTCTCAGCTGGTTTAACCAATTGAAAGATACGAACGGTAACACTACTAAAGATTTGTATGTTATGGACTTTATAGAAAAATAACGTGATTTTTCTAGTAAAATTTGTTTTGTTTCGTTTGGTTTTTATGCCTATGTAAATAAGTTCTTTCGTAGTATTAGGTTGATTTAACGATTGTTTGTGTTTGCGTATTTGTATTTTATGTAGTTTTTTTTTTAGTTGTGGGTGTATAACATTATGAGTGGATCCCGTGAAGCTCAGAAGTTCCCTCTTCTTAGATTTCCTACCATTAATGACTATAGTGATCTTAAATTAATCCTATTTTTGTTTGTACAGTTATGTTTTAGTGTATCGAAGGTTATTTGTTTATATGAATTATTTTGTTATTCGCTACGTTCCGAAAGTTTCCTTACGTTTGGAAGATTTTTCTGTGCTCAGTATTTTTGAAAGTTTGTATTCGATCATCTGTTATGTTTTTCTTTTGTTGTGGTATCTTTAGGACTCACTTAGTATGTTTTACTTTGAAAGGAGCGCTCCATGATTTGATGTTTGAGAATGTTTGTTGTATGTATGATTCGAGAGATTTTGTTCCGACTGTTTCGTATGATTCCGATACTTGTGAAGTAGTCTTATTGATACATCCGTTTCGATTTCAAGTTCTTCTTGGACAATTACTCATTTTTTTATTGTTTTTTTATTTTTGACTGAGTAGCGAGTGTAACGTGCACATTTTTTTCGTTTGGATAAGTCTGTTTTTAAGTAACATTTTTGTGTTCACTGTTGATATAAATTCTTTTTGCGCAAGCATTTGACGCACGCACATGCGTTTTGAGCCTTCCTCTTAAGTACGAAGTCATCATCCATCTTACGTTCGCAATGAAGTAGTGAGCGGACATTTTTTTGCGTGCTGCAAAAAGTAGAATTACCACTTATGTAATTTGTGTTTGTGAATTTTTGCGTAATGGGGCAAATTATTTAAGCCGGCGTTCGTTGTAGCATGGCATTTTGTTGTATAGAATAAAAACCCGTAAATTAGAAGGTTTTTTTTCTGGATTTTTGGTTTTTTTGTTTATGGTACTTGGTTTCAAATCTTCGAAAAAGAATTAAATATACGATGTATGAGAATTGCATAATATTACGTCATTTCAATGAATCATATTATGACCACGCCTAAATGGAAAATTGCGCAATAAGTTATTCTACGTTCGAATTGGAAGTTTTGTTTTTGATATACGACTACGTTTTCTGATATATTCGATGCTTTTTGATTATTTGTACGTTTTAATTCGTTTATGATTACGAAAATTTCGTTTGGATACGTACGCCTTTTTACGAATTTGAGGTATGAAATGTGAAATTACGATATGGTTTACGCTGCACGTTTGATGTTAGTCACAACGTCGCTTTACGAAGAATTTTCCGTTACGAATTATGATTTTTATGAGTAAAAATCGATAGTTATTCATGTTACGTCTGATAAAATTTGTGTTGGATGTTACGAATGAAATTATCATACGTTACGTTTGTTTTACGATATTCTGGTTAATGGATCTGTACGAATATTAGATCAATCAGGATAAATACAGAAAATATGGAAATTAAATATGCATTTCAAGAATTTCGTAATGTTGCATCATCGCATAAATTAGACGAGAACGAGTCACTGACCTCACCAATTCGACTTGCGCATTAAAGTTTGAAAGCAGGTAACTTTAAATTTATATTTGACCTTCGATACAGTTAGATACTGTCAAAATATGTAAATATGTTTTTTGTTATTATGTTAGTGTTAATCTTTTGGTTTCAATATTTAACCATTTTATATATAAAAAATATTGTGGCGTCCAAATTATAAAGTTTTGTATTTATCAAATTCAAAATTATTAATCTTAAGTAACGTAAGAATTCCCACGACTCTAATTAAATAAATATGAAAATTCTCATTGTTCTTATGTAAGTTGTTTTTTGATAATGTGTTTGTAATAAATATTTTTGTGAGCTAGCCACGGTGCTTTTAATTAATTTATTTTGTTATACGATTAAAGTGTATTCGTAAGTTTTTCGCTACACAAATGACACCGTAAAGTTTTTTATACGTTACACCCTCTGCGGCACTGTAAAAGCTGTTATCGCCTTAGATTTAGAAGAAAGAGGAATTTGCCAAAAAGCTAATCTGATATCTAAAGAAGAGAAAAAGCGAGCGTCCCGTAAGCGATCTAGAATAGAAGATATGTAGGAAAGCGGATATGCATCCTTTTGAGTAACCTCGTTGACTTTCCTAAAGTCCACACAAAACCGATAGGTACCGTCAGATTTCTTAATTGGAAAATTAAATTATTAGACTAGATCAAGGACTTGAAAAAGGTTCTACTACACCCATTTGTAACATTTTGTCCAACTCGGTATGAGCTATTGAGAGCAAAATAGGAGAAAGAGGATAGTAACGCTGCTTAATCGGTTCAGCCGAAGTAAAGATTCGATAATGTACTAAATTGGTTTGTCCTAGATCCGATGGTTGAGAAAGAAATGTTTGGTCAAGTAAATTAGACAAAGTAAGATTTGGATCCAAGGTTAAGTCAGTGAGAACGTCTACAACATCAACAATTGGTGCTGATTCTATAGAAGAATTAAAACTCTATAATCCCTTTCGAAAATCCGGCACAAAATCCATAGCCTTCCAAAAGTCAATACCTAAAATTAAGGGTTGAGAAATTTCAGGAATAATTAAAGTATTCAATATTGTTACTTTATCTTCGAGGCGAAAAGGAAGAGATAAAGAACCTAAAACTATATATGTCAACCCGTTAGTTAACTTGCAGAAGGAAATCTTTGAATTCAAGAAATTTACGTCCAAAGAGCGTAGTTTTTATTCCACCCTACTCCGCCAAGAATATTGCGTGAAGCTCCAGAATCTAGTAGTGCTTTGAAAGGAATTCCCAGAACCGTAACATTTAGAAAAGGACGTTCGTCACCCCTAACACTTGCTAAAACAAAGTCCAAAAGAAATCGTTGTTTATCTTCTAAGCCATTAAAAGGTGTGTCCGAGTTTACAAATAATTCACAAGAATCTTCGACTCGGTCCGAAGACTCCGAAGTTAGTTTCCCGAATTACAACGTGGACAAGAAGTACGAGTTACACCCTGTCTCCCACAACCATAGCAGTGAAGTGTTTGTAATCTCGAACATTGTGGAGATAAGTGACCAACCCGATTGCAGTTCCAACAACGTGTTTCTCTTACAGGAGTAGCAGTAGACGAAATTCGAGAAGTAGAAGCTTGATTATCAGGAGTAGACGAGGTACTAGGAGAAGGATAAGAAGGACGAGAGCGAGCAGAAGCATTAGCAAAAGTAACTTTAGTAGAAGTCTTTGGTGGTTCTACAACTGGACCTACATAAGCTAAATTCGGTTCAAGTAATCGCGACGTTTTCCGAGAAGGAGGAGGTTTAAAAGTATTCACTAGTTGCTTATTGTGTTCTAATTTCTTGCCAATAGCTAACAATTCTGAAAGCGACGTAATGTCGACAAGAACGAGAGAAGTTTGATAGAATGGAGAGAAATTTCGTAAAATGGTCTTCATTTTTTTAGCCTCCGACAAAGGTTCCGCTAATCGATTAAATAAACTTTGCATAATAGCGACATAAATAACGATAGTTTCGGTGTGTCCCATCGTTCGAGAACGAATCTTTTCTAACAATCTATCGTCGTAGTCCATTGGTAAGAATTCCTTTTTAAGAAATGTCACTACATCTTTCCACGAACGTAACTGAGAACGACGAGAACGGAAAATAAGTAATGCCTTGCCACTAAGAATTTCAGGAGTGCAGTTGAACAGCTGTTGTTTAGAAACCTTACGAGCTACTCTTAATTCTTCGATTCTAGTAAGAAAGTCTAATACAGAAGAAGAGTTATCGCCAGAGAAAGAAATATTGAATTTAGCTACCGTAGTAGACTTAGAATAGCCTTCAGCCGATGGTACAGGAGTTGTCAATTCTCCTTCTGATTCGGAAGAAATCAAGTCAGGTTCCTCTTCATGTTGTAAGTTAGTCGAATTAGCTTGAGGTACAGAATGAGTAACCGGAGAAGAAATAGAAGCAATAGAAGGTCTTGACTTCCGGATTTTTGATTCAACGTCATTTTTCAGTCCCTGTAGTGTTATTAAGAATTTATTTCGTTGAGACAATTCAAAGTCAGAGGTTGCATTAAGTAATTCGCACCGTCGTTGTGCATGAAGCCAAAGGGTACTTAATTTTGAAAACAACGAAGAAAAAATGTTCCCATCAAATATCGTCTACTCAATACGAAAAGTTTAACGAGACCGATAGATGGCGTCGAGAAACAGAAAAGTAATTTTTAATTAAACCAATATACAGGGTAGTGGATTATTTAAGTTTATGCACGTAACAAATTGAGGTTGCAAATTATTCGCCTACATCACAGGAACTTGATTATAATGAAATTATAAAAGTTTCAGTTCAGATAGAAATTGAGTATCAAGTTTTTCACGTCTCTCAAGTTAGCAGTACAAAGTTAGCAGAATCAAATAAAATATAATAAGGAATTTGTTACTAATTTCTTGCAAAAGAAAATACTTGTAACTTTCTTACTTTTGTAATTATGCGTTCAACTTGAGGCAAGTCACTAGTATACCTTTCTAAACAGTGCTTTTTAATGAATGTGTGTTAAATTTGTGGCTAAATTATTGTTAACTGATTGCAAAAGAAAAAAGCTGATAGCTTTATTATAATACTACACACATTTTAAACAAGAAATATGTTTATTAAAGCACTTTTTATAATGGTGTACTGTTAACTTGTTTCAAGTTAGCAAAAAAACGCATAACTAAAAAATTAGAAAATTACATTTTTTTTCTTTTGCAACAAATTAGTAACAAATTCCTAATTATATTTTATAGATGCTTGTTTGACTCTATTCACAACTTCCGCCAGCATTCGCGAAAGACTACAGCTACAATGCAGTTTGCAGACAATAAGGAATACTTTGAAAGCTGAAGGAATTAGCTGCTATCGACCTGTACAGAAACTTGTAATAACTGAATAAAATGCCTACCCGAAATTGCAGTTTTTAGAAAAACATTGTATTTAGATTGGAGAGGTGTTGTTTTTTTATATGAAAAAACCTTATGCACTTCCCAAGATAATAAAACAGTTTTTTGGGGGCCACGTAATTCTAGATATGAGTCAAAACATATGCAATTGAAACAAAAGAAGTGGGAGAATTAGTGCTGCTTATTGGAAATAGATGAGTGATGCTGGACTAGGAAAATTAACACGTGTCAATGGACGCTTAATTGCTCAAACTTACCTGACGACTTTGGAAGACGTTATGTTGTCTTGCGTACGAGCAGTTTATCCCGAACGACCAATTCGGTTTGTTCAGCACCATTTTCTTATACATAGGGCAGCGGTAGTTCAAGAATGGTTCTTACGACATCCAGAAGTGGAAAGAATCCGTTGTTCATCTAAGTCGCCGGGTTTGAATTTACATTGCTATATTAATAAGGAAATGTATAATCAATAAGGGATGTTAATTTAAAAGAAGAAGAAAAAGTCGCGATGAACGTTTTAATAATAATGACGGTTACTTAAAGGCCGTTCTAAAGATTTCTATTCTTGTTCATCGCGTGGAATGAAAAAAAAATAGACAATCTTGCAATATTCTAATAAAGTGCAACGCGTTTGTTTTTTTTTTTAAATTTATGTTTAGACCAATTTTTTAAGTAAAGTGTGGACTAATTTTAAGCATTTTGCAAATATCAATCAAACTTATGCTTTTGTAGTTTTTTCGACAAATAACGACGACGATAACTTTTTATACCCAATTTATTGTTAACATAACCTTTTGTTTTTAAAAACGTATCAATTAACCACAAAAAAGTTAAAATTGAATTTAAAAAAAAATAATTTTTAACAACCAACAAATTAAAATACTATACTACATAACAGAATGTGCTATTTATGCTTGCAATATTTAGTCAGTACAATAAAAATTGAAAGTTTGCAGCTTAGTAGTTATATCTTTTTAGAATAAGTATATGTAGTTTCATAGTGTTTGAAAATACAGTACATGCTGCTTAAAAGAATCGTTTTGAAACTTAGGGTTTTTAATAACAATAACCAAATAAAAAAACTTAAACAATGTCTAAATATTTTTGAAGGTAATGTTGTGATAAAATCACTTTAAAGTAATATGTACACGTTTGTATTGACTTCCTAGCATGCTATAATCTTTTTGAATTTTTTTTTTTGATATCATTGATATAACTAAAATATGGCAAATTGAGCTTATATTGTCCTATCGACTAACCCTTATATTTGTGCGTCTCGATCTTGCTTTCTCCTTTTGTAAAACAGTAAAAATTATTATTTCCAACATATCTTGTTTTTTTTTCAAGATATGGAATTTTTATTTAATTTCGTCGCAGCCAAGATTCGAACCTAGATTATATTTGTGAATTTATTTTAAATTATAAATAAAATATCAAATAAACTGTTAATCTTAATTTTTTTTTTATTTGAACAAATTGTTAGGAAGAATTATCTCTATAAGAAACTGTAAAAATAATTCGAGTAATTTACATACGTACAAATTATATAAGAAACACTGTTAAAATGGCGAATACACCTACTTCCGGTTTTTTATCAGACCCATCTGTTGATAGAACCGAGAAAATATAAAAAACCAGCTTCATATCAAATTTCAAGCTACTAGGTCTTTTGGTTCGGGAGTTATTGTGGGTACATCGTTACACACACAAACAGATTTTTTTGTCAAAAATACATTTTTCTGATTTAGGTGACCTTAAAACGTATAAATATACAAAAAAATTGCGATCGCTATATTTATTATATATTATTGGTTAGATAGGAGTAAACACATACAGCGTTTATTTAATTAATTTACAAGACGAAATACTAGCATCAATACAAGCAAAGAACGTCAAAATAAAACTAATAAAACATTTAAAAAAATAAAAGGTTTGAGTTAAATAAACTAAAAAGCACGGACCTGTTGTATTAAATATTTTTCTTAAGTTTGTTGACATCGTGAATTAAAAAAATTAAAAACAATGTGATGATGTTTAAGAATTACACATTTCTTCTCAGTAGTTTAGTGACATCAAAAATAAATTTATAACGCACTAATTGTAAAAGTGAAAAAAATTCTTCGGGTAGATTGTGGATTTACCTATTTGGCTAGTTTCTGTCGCAGATTGTAGTAAATTAGATTGTGAGTACACCTTTCCTGGCGTGAAGAGAAAAATCCTAAAAGAATAAAAAGTCTAGGCCAAAGAAAGGAAATACTCCAAACCTGCAATTCCAATTGTGCGTTGAGAAATAAAACAACTCATGATTGTCACAGAATAAAAACGAGAGAAAAATATTACAGCAAATTTTTATACTAAATGTTAGTTGTGAGTATACCCCTAAATTATTAATACATAAAATATTCTTATATCGTACTACGTCAGTGATAACAAACAGTAGCATCTATATTAAATTACCTTACAATTAATTGTTATTTTGGTTTGATATCACTCAGCATTGTGTGAATTGCATAACAAAGTTTAATACTTAATACATACATTAATAGTTATATCGCATAAATTAATTAAAGGTAACTCAGATTTGGGTGAACTCTACAAAACCATAATTGCGTAAAGAAAAAAATATCATTGACCTACAGCAATCGCTAAATTTAAAAGGTTAAACGCGTTTGCGTTAAAATATTATTATTATTAAAATTCTTACTAAACCGTATGAAGTCAAAGGTGCAAACGAGATTAAACAATTATGGTTTTTAATTAACCCTTTTAAACAACTTAAACGACGGATACTTTCAAATTTCTTCACATAACAAAATTATCGCAATACGATAGTAGCCTAAATATTAATGATTTAACTTTTAATTTAAATGACACCAACTAAGAATCTTAACTTACAAGATATTAAACAATACTTGAAATTTAACAGAGATAAAGCAGTAATGTTCTCACGCAGTTCGTGACTTCGTAGCACAATTAAAAATTAGCACCTTAAATGTTTATGCAACGAACAATTTTTAATTGGTTTACAGCAAGCTCCGCTAAATTTGACGTCAAAACGACGCCACAATGGTGCCTACAAGTGTACGGTACTACAAAAAAACGCATACATCGATGTCAGCCATACCTTTTTCTTAATGATTACACCGTCTCAGATAGTAATTATGAGTCGTGTCATTAACAATCTCAATAAGAGAACATCAGTAATTAGACAAGATGGAGATAACAAGCAAGAGCTTAATGCGATCTCAGAACTCCATCAAAAAATTAGTCTCTACCGTCGCCCCTTAAAAGTCTACGTACAAGGCATCAAAAAATTAGAATTAGAAATATGGCTAGTTTAAATAAGATTACGAAATTTTTATTTAAAAAAAGTAACTTTTATTTTTCAAAAATAGTTAGTTTTTTGAAAAACTGTACAGAGTTTGTTTTCATTATAATAACTGTTTGCTTTTAATTTTTTTAATATCTAAAAAAACAACTATAAATACTAAAATTTCTGTTTTAGTGTTATATTTAATAATAAGCATTTTAAATAAGGATCTCTTAAAATATAGCATAAGCAACAGAAACAAGACCAGAAATTACAACAAAATTTCCTTTGTACAAAATATTAATGATCAAAAACATTTTACATAAAACATAAAAAATATAGTTGATTTTTGTCAAAATTACGAAAACGGTTCTTCTTATGGCTACAATAATTTCTCAATTATTTTTTTAAAAATTTGAGTTAATTATTACTTCAACCAAGAACATAAATTAATATTGAATTTAGTTGCAATTAAGTTTTGTGAGAGTTTGCAAATAAATTATTTTTGCATAACAATTTAACAATGAAATTAATTAATTTAATTGTTAACTGCAATTAAAAATTAATTTTGGTTATTAATACTTGTAAAAAGCAATAGATGTGCAAAGATGAACTTAATATATTTTAGTTATGTAATTGTAAAAAAAAGATGCTAATATTTTGAGATATAAAAGTAATTAAACTAGACTAAATTTAACGACTTTTTGTATAAAAAATTATTTTAAGAAATTGAGTACTATTGTTTTTTTTTACATTTTCTTTATTGCAAAAGTTAATTTAAAGTATTTTTTAAAAAAGATCATGTAAACGCATCTACTTTTTAAAATTGTGTGTAGGTTTTAAAAAACTAATTTCAAATGTCTACACAAACACCGAGTTTTAAATTACAACTTTAACTTTTTAAGAAAATTTATACCCTGCTTTAATTTAATTTTTATACTAACTTTTTAAACTGGTATTTTTTTCTGGCGTTATTCAAGTTAAACCAATTGCAGTATATTATCTATTTAATAAACAAAAAAACATTAAACTAAACAATTTAATGTACTACTTGTTTAGTTTAATTAACAAACAATATAATAAACAAATGTATTAAATGAGTACTTTTTGTTTATAAATAACGTTGGAGTTTTCACAAATTAAAGAATAAGATGCAATTTAATATAAAGCAATATAAAAATGTAGTTCAACAAAATACTAATAAATTGAGGTATGTAGTAAATAATAAATACATACAAAAAATAATTTTAAAAAAATGATATTAAAATATGTTACTTTTTAACGTACAAGAAAATATTGTGGTTTTAAAATAAACTCTTACATTTTTTCTGTACGCGGAGTAATTTACTAGTTAGAATGTACTAATCTTTATAATGTCTTCTTAAACGTTAATTTTGTATTAAACTTTTTTATGATATTTTTTTAACGATGAGAAGTTTTTATGTTTTTAATAACTGCATTTAACGTTAAAAAAAATCTGATCATATGTTTATAAATTTCTTAAGTAGCACAAAATAAAATTATTTCTTTTTCTAAGTGCAAATTTATTATTTTAACTTCAAAAAAACTATAAACTCTATTTAGTATCGTGATTTAAAATTTTTAATAAATATTATTAAGTAACAATATAAGAATAAAATATTGCAAAAAAATCAATTTCAAAAAGAGTTGTTAGTCTCCAATTAATATTTGACATGCGTTTAAAAGATTTTGCTGTATAAATAAAATTTATTATTTTTGTCTGCTAAGATAAAGTTTTTTTATTACAAAGTATAGTACTCAAGTAACTTGTTATTACCAAAATAGGACAATTTAAGCATAAATTTAGAATAAGATGTTTTTCTATACATTCTACTCCATAAACTTTGAGCACTTCATAACGTTATGTTAAGCACTAGTTGTTTTTGATTTTATTGTTGTTGTTAATTTATATACACCACTAAATCCACTATAATAAACTTTATTTTGTTTTAGTTGTGATTTAAATACGAATTTATTGTGATTACGGAAAACCTCGTGATTTGTAAGTGTATGCTTTTTCTTTGTTTTTTACACATCATACGTTAGAATCTGTATTTTAGTTTTTTATTCTTACAACAGTTTTTTTTATTATCACTACGTTTCTGATATATACGATGTTTATTTCTAAATATATAATTTCGTTTTTGGATACGTACGTACAATTACATTTTTTCATTTTGGTTTTTAAAATACGATATAATGTGCGTTAGATGATAGTCTTCAAGTTATATTTCCGAAAAAATTGTGTTATATGACTACGATTTGATATGCTTACAAATAATTTGATTTAGATCGTGGTAATTTTGAAGATTATCATATATTACGTTTCCCAGATAGCATGTAAACTTACAGCAAGTTTGCTTTCAGCTTGCTTTTTCCTTGCCATGTTTACGAATTTTGCTGCAAGTTTGCAGCAATATTGGTAATATTGGCAACTTTGACGACACACGCTTGAGCAATTTGAGTAGCTTGCTGCAAACTTGCTGCAAGCTTGCAGAAAAATTTCTTTATCAAATTTACAGTACGCAGGCGTAAACGCATGTCTGTCATTTACATAGTGTTTGTATTCTAACACATTATTATTTAGTTCTGTGTTTACTCATCGTAGACTTTATAGGTGAGTATTATTGCAGGTTAGTGCAATTATTGGTTTGCATCTTAGGTTTGTATACTTATTCGATTAAAAATTTTAAATCATTTTGCAAATACTAGTAACCGAGTTTGAGACTATTAATGTATGCTGTGTATTGTGTAATAATATGATTTTAAATTATTAAAGTTTTGCATGCGTTTAGCTTATTTAAGATTACCATCAAATGAGCAATTAAGGTTATTCTTAATTTTATGTTACAGGTCAACAAACCTAGCGATGAATAGAACAGGTGGAAATGGAACAGAATTAAAGCAAATAGACAATACAATAAAGTTGTAACTAGTTTGTAGAAACAAGTCTTTATTTAATTACAATATCAGTAAGCAAAATAATTTTTTGTTTTTCTTTGTACCTTGCTTCAAAGTACAGCGATATTACTGAAAGTTTGACGAATTTCCATGACAAGTAACTTTAATATGTCTGTAAGTAAGTAAGTCTTGCGTTTACATGCTTCAATAGCATTTTTACAAATTTTAAACTTTGCGATGACAGGGGACTGTAACATTTCTGCAAATTCAAATCTTGTCATGGCAAGATTTAACAATATTGCTGCAAGTTTGTCGAAACTTGCAGCAAACTTGCTGCAAGTCTCCAAACTTGTCATGACAATATTGCTGCAAGTTTGTCGCGACAAGATTGTCACAAGCTTTTTATTGCTTCCTTAGCCAACTTGCAGCAAACTTGATGCAAGTCTCCAAACTTGTCACGACAATATTGCTGCAAGTTTTAAAGTTGTCACGACAAGTTTGCTGCAATCTTGATACAAGTTTACATTGCTGTTTGGGTTACGTTTTACGATGATCTACTTATAAATCTATACAAGTAAAGAACAAATCTGGATAGAAATACAAAAAATTTAATTTTAAATACGCATTACGAAAATTACGCAATATTACGTCATTTTAGGAACAAGTTAGATTGCACCAAAATTGCATTTCTGCGACGACGTCAGGTCTAAATTTAATATTCACATTAATTCTTAAACGATTACATAACAACAAAATCAAATTCCTACAAATCTTTTTTAAATTTAAATTTAAATTACTTCTTACCGCCTAATAAACTTATTTTCAATACTGTCTTTACTTGAAACATTAGTACTGAAGCGTATTAATAAAGATCCGTTATAAGAAACATAACTGCTCAATTACCAGTTTACTTTTAGGCAGCAAAACTTAATAATCCAACAGTACCATTGCTTGACAAACACTATTCAAACCGTTTTACAAAGAAAACGCAGTATTTTTTTGTGTAAGTTAAGTTATTGACCAAGAGTCGCTCAGACCACTGCTATATAAAATCACGAAATTTTTTCCAGTGAATACTACTGACTTCTACAATCGTATCTTACAGCAGAAACTTTTAAACTAAAATTGGTAAGACAGTATCCAAAACCAAATAAACAAATACAGAGTTTCTCAGGAAACTGTCCTGAAACCGATGCTATGCCTATTATTTACTTTGGACATACCCGCAACAAATCATAAAGAAATGAAATGTTTCTATTCTTTCCTTCAAATTTTATAAATGAGTATCAACTTTTAAATAACAAGTGATCAAAATGAAAACAATTTTATTTAACAATTTTAATTAGTCGATTTGTCAAAAGGTCAATATCCTAAATAGCATTAACAATGTAACTTACTTTGAATCATAATTCCTGCACACTTTTTTCAAATTTTTTAATTTAAAAGACAATACAAGAACAAGACAATAGTATCGATTAAGACAATATATGTAATTTTTAAATGAAGAGGGTTTAGTGCGAAAACCTTCAACTGGAAAATCGTATTTTTTATTTACGGGGTAAATTATAATTTAGTAGTGATTTACTTGAAAATATTGTTTTTAAGGTGTTTTCGTCATTTACGTTTGTAATTAAATCAAAAACATCCAGAAGACCGAATTAAGGAAATTCTTCTTTAGTAATTTGTAGCCGTATAGCAGCTCTAGCTAAAGCTGGTTGGTCTATAACAAGAATTTTTGAAGATGGTGTTTCTGTAATGTTTTTATATTTTATTTTATCTATAAATTACTGCAATTAAACTAATTGGTCAAGGTTTTTTTTAATTAAACAAAAAAAATACTTTGAGTTGTAAGATTTGAGTTGTGGCATGTATCATTACCCCCATCCATTCAATTGTTTTTATTACTGTAACAATAATTTACTTATTCTTTTTATTAATTTTTAATTATATTGTAGTTATATACATAATGTTAGACGGTGGATTACGAGAAGTGAAATGGGAGAATTAGATACTGTTCGTCCCGGAAGAGCTCGTATAACTACTAAAATTGATAATTACGCCATTGTGCATACAACCAATGAAATAAGGTTTCTTTTAGCCGTTCAGATATGTAAAAAGTTAGAACTGGGTTGTAGTGTGCAAACTATCCGACGTCGGCTTCATGAAGTTGGCATACATAATCAAAAATTGTTTTAACTCTTGACCATGCCATTGCACAATTAGCATTTTGTCAAGAAAATATAGATAGACTAGTCATATGTTATATTTTCTGACAAAAAAACATTTTCGTCGTCTCGATGCTCCTGTTTCACTATGGCGACAAAATTGAACACGATATAATGTTGAAAATGTTCTTTCAAATAAAAGTAGCGGACGAATCCACGCAGAATTTTGGGATTGGATGTCTAAAGAAGGCCCAAGAGAAATTACAAAGATTATCCCACCTAGATTTAATTCGAGTGAATACATACGTGTATTAGAAAATGTATTATTGCCTGCAGTAAGGTCAATTTATCTTGAAGAAGAAATGGACAACATAGTTTTAGTGCAAGATAACTGCAGTATATACAGTTAAGGAATGGTTTGATCAGCACCCCAAAATTCAATTGTTACCATGGCCAGTAAAATTACCTGACCTTAACCTGAATAAAAGTCTTTGGATTGCTATGGTAAAAAGCTGGAATGACATTGGATTTAATGGGGCAAGAGAAAGAAATTCGCAGGAACTATCGCAACATGTCACGTCACCGTGAGAATCATTCCGGAATTTTCCAATTGTACATAGTATGAGGAGACGTCTAGAAAAATGTATTAATGGTAATGGGTTTTACAAAAAGTATTAAGGTGGCAATTTTTGTATTTTATATTATTATACGTATTATATTATATATTATGTGTATAAAATTTCCAAGTAGCACAAAAAATTTTTCTTATATACTATATTGGCAAAACGTTTGATCGCATTTCAAACAAATTTTGTATATAAGACTAATATAAGGTCAAGGTAAAAACAACATCCTATCTTTAAGGTTAAAAATTACTCGCAAACCAATATTTAACCAATGTATGAACGACAAGTAACAAACAATATTCGGAATGCAAGGTTTAATAGATATGTATATAACCAAAATAAGGTTTGAAAAGAAGGCATTCATACTTACTGCTAATATTTATTCAATATGTTTATGACACTTTTCTATATTATTTACACATCAGTATTTCAGCATAATAAGTTTTATGGAAACTCCTTAGCTGGGTCATCGTTAACAAAAATCAAAAGTTAATTATATAATTTATTTCTATATTTTAATTTAAAACGAACAACTAAAACTTAAGTAATAATTACTAAGGTATACATTATTTGTAACTGTTTTATCATGTTTTAGAGCTTTTGTGTTAAGCCAAGAGTAATTGTAGTTGGGCAATGAGCATGAAGGAAAAACATTAGTATTTTTAATATATGTTTACACGCATTTTGAAGTTTTAATGAAATAAACATAACATAGTACTTCAACAGAAATGTACTTTATTTTATCAATCTATAATCAAATTTGTGTATTTTAATTAAAACACAAATATAAATAAATGGATTTATTTCTGTTTTTAGAATTTTTCGTAGAATGTTAATTTGGTGGGTGTATAGGTATATCGTTTGTGCATTTAAAACAGGCAGCCCGGCCTGGTATTGTACTAGACTTCTTTGTTAAGATTCTAGGAAAATAAAGTGCAATTTTACCGTAAATTGATATATTCTTTTTCTCTTAAAAAATCCATTAGCTAGATTTTAAATGCTTGTTAAACTTAATTATTACAATTTTGAATACATTCAAATTAAAGGAATTAAGGGTCGTCAAAAAGTAACGAATATTTGTATAAACAGTTGAAGATCCAAAAATAATATTTGATAACATTAAAGTTTCTGTTGCACTTTTATTATGTTAATCTACGAAAATAGCAAAAATTCAAGAGAACTCTCACATAATTCTAAAATTTGACCTTTGATACTGCGAACACCTTTTCAACGAACTCAATCAATAACATAATCATATACACTAAAAATATCATTTTTATTGTTGTCTAAGTATTTCAATCATTCCATCAATAGAAAATTATGAATAACGTTGTTCAAATATAAAAAAAATACGTTTTTGCTTCCATGAGAGATTTTAATCATTTATGGAATTGTTTAGAAAAGAACAAGTAAAAATTTTATACGGATCTCTGTTTTTAAATAAAATAAATCATATTATATAGTATAATCAGATTAAACAGTGCTTATTTCTAAACTTCTATTTATTATTATACTTGATCATGGCGCAGTTTATATTGAATACAAGTGATTTATTTTTTACATAAAAATAATACAGTACAAAAACACAAAACGGGAATGTTTTCCAGGTAAAATAATCCTATATCGACCACAACAAACTAGCAAGTCCATAAGCATCATTTGTAGCATAAATTTTGGACCCGCAAGCTTTTTCCTGGAAAGCTTACATTGTCACAAAGCACTATGTGACAATAGACCAGATAATTTTAATTTGAGTCCTTGTGATTACGATCAAAAAGCAGTTATTTACTTTACAACTTCTTCTAAATCTGTAAAAAAATCTTTATTTTGTGTTTAAAACTAAAGGAAAGTTTCAATTCAGTGATTTATAAAAATTCTTCTGGACAATAAAAAGTAAGTACCAACTGTACTTATTAAGTAAGTACTAATTAATATAAGGGTGTAGTTTATAAAAGTATGTCTAGGCAACATGTAAAAAAATTTGCAGGTTAAACAGCATATTTAAAAATTACTTGAATATACTGAAACCGCAAATTTTACTACGTAATAAATATGTTTTATGCATATCATATTTGACTACTGCTTTTTGCGTAAATTTACCTAACTTTGTTTCTAATAAAACATATTAATTTCTTTTCTAAGAAATCCGATAGTCTTTGTGTTATTTATTTAAAATAAAATTTTTGAATGAGAATAGTAACCAATACAGAGAAAATAAAAATTATCTTTTAAAAAAAAGACCAATCTATAACTCTTAAATTGTATTCAAACTTTTGTTTTCTTGTATAGTGTCATAGTCACATTTATGTAATTTTAGATTAAAGAATGACATTGATTATTGCTTATTTACAAACTTATTGTAGTTTTGATAATTAATCTTAATTAAAAAATTCATTGTTTTCTATTATTTTATAGGATATCCAGAAACGGTTCCTTAGTGTCACCGACACAGAATTAAGAGAAAGAATTGGCACCGAAGAAATTAAGATCGAATTAATACCATGAATATTATAAACAAATTATCTATAGTAATCAGTAGTTTTATGTTAATATGTATTTGTGTTTTTTAATAAAACTGTGTTTAATAAATTGTGTTGTGGTTCATATCAATTTGTACCAAACGCCAATAAAATTACAATCTTTTGTTTAATAAATTTTAGGCAGATTTTGGTATAAACTAGACCATTTAGTCTAAATGCTAATTTTTGCAAGAAACTACTTACATGTATTATAATAAAAAAGTTGTTTTTAAAACTTGAGTTAATATGACTTCAAATTATATAATTATTGAATTCCATTTTCCAGAAATATCCTTCTAATAAGTCCCTATGCCCAATATTTAGATCCAACATTAAACCAATGTATATGTTTCAACAATTAACCAGTATTAGATATTTCATGTTGGTTAAACATTGCTAATAGATTATATAGCACACAGTGCCAATACATTATTCCTCCAATCTAGTTAACTCTTATTGGACGTACATTCCAAGGCGCATATTGGTAAAAGCTTAGATGGTACTTATTTAAATAGATTGTATCTTGTACGTTGGATAACTGTTTGAATTCCAATGTTTAACCATTATAAAAAAAACGTTTACATTTCCAATAGACACCTAACATAAAATTTCAATATTCGTCTAATACATCTGTGCTACTTGGATTTTATCTGAGAGATTACAAGGTTTGAGGTGGTTTCTTGTCTTAGATTGTGCCCACGTCCTACTATTTCTACCTGAATATGTCCAGTTTTATTGACCGCGGGTGTACATTTGCCCCCATTTTTATATATGTATGTCCAAATTTTAATCATAAACTTTATTCGCAGACATAAATATACTTTGTAAAAACCAGAATAGTGTTTCACGTACGATACCTTACTTTAATAACTGATTAATATTTTCTTTAGATAACCAATGAAAAACAAAACAATTTATATAAAATAAAATTTTTAATAAGTAAAAAAAATTAAACCAAAAGTTTGCAAGGTTTTTAGGTTACTATTTAACAAAAGGTAGTAAAATAAAACAGAATATGTAGTATCTACAAAATCGCCTTTAAATACATTTATCTACAATAATTTATTGATTTAGTTAAATAGAAATTGACTGTACTCAAATATTAATAACTTATCTGCGAAAGCCAAATTTTTAATCTTGGAAAAGTATTTAGATAGAATATTATATAGTTACATAATAAAATTTGTAATGTGTTTTTAATGCCGTAGAAGATTAATTTTTTTGTAAATAAAAATTGATATTACATTAATTTAATTAATAAGGTAGTCTTATTTTATGGTTTTATAATTTGAAATAATTTTTAAATAAATTTGAATTATGTTTAAAAATAAATACTATAAACTTTACATAAATTAAGTACAACATTTAAAAAAACAATAAAAATAGATTGTGCTTTAAAACAATCAAACAAAGTGTTTTCCAATTGACAACGGTCTAAGAAGGTATTAGCAAAATAGATAGAAAATGTATATAAACTGATTAACTTACAAAATAATGCATTTATACCAAATGAATTTTATGTAGAATATTGTAAACAAACAAAAGTTATTCGTTTATTTAAATACAAAATTGTAAATGTAAAAATTGTATTTTTGTCAAATACGTTTTTACACAATTTGGTAATAAAATGCAGCTGCATGTTAAGACAACTCTTTTTTTTTTCACAGTTAACAAATTTACGTTTTAAAATGTATAATTAAATACGTTTTAGATTCAGATATTTTTATTATATTCAATGTTTCAGTTAATATTTATACAATATGGTATAATGTTTTGTTGTTATTATGTGAATGTACGATACAGTGTAATAGATATAAAAAATGGTTTTTATTTCTTATTGATTTTAAAACTTGCAAACTTATACTTTAATTTTAATAGTTATTTGTGTCGTTAGTACAAAAAGTGTTATTTTGCGAGTATAAACATATTTGTAGGCTGAAGTGAAGCCGAGGCTTACAAAATGCGAATACTCGCAAAACACTTCCAGGACGTGTGATACACAAAATTTTTGTGCTAACCTTTGCAAGATAAATTTGTTAAAAACGGTTATTTAAGTATTTATTTGCAATAAAATTTTATAACATATTATGTTCATAAAACTCAAACCTGTAATGACAAAATTCAATTGTTTTTGAAATTAATTTGACAATTACATAAGTGAATTACAATTTAACATATATAAAAATTAAACTGTTATTGTTTTTAGCAGTTGTAAAGTAACATAGAAGCAAATTTATTATATTTGTTTAAAACAAAGTTTTTAGCGTTATTCTAAACAATAACATAAGTAATAGTATATGTTAATAAATCTAACAAAGTGACAGTTAACGTAAAAAATTAATGGTTATGTGCCAACTTTTAGTTTTAAAGTTTTACTACATTTTATCGGGAAAAGTAAAATTTTTGGCCAATTATGTTGTTGAAAAATACATCAAAACGGATAAATTTATATTTAAATCTTTTATATCTTATAACAAATCAACTTCGTATTTGTTAACTTTTAAATATGCGTATACTTTTGTCACATCGTCTTGTACTATTGTTTAATTTATAATTCACTGTTTTTCTAAATTTTTTAATCCACAAAGAAATCCTTTACTAATTTGATTGTTTTTATTTTACATACATAACTCGTACATCTACAACGCACAGTACAATAATAGTTCATTTACGTTTACAGGCCTATTATAGTTTTTAAGTGTTGACAAGTTACTTATGGTAATCATCTACACGAGCGCCAGTAACAATAACATTTATTATAAGTAAACTGTATTATAAAGTAAATCTAAAGTAACTGCAAATAATTGACACAAACCTTTCTAGTTTCACGATATTGTTTTAAAAAAGGTGGATATAGTTTTTGACACGGCTTTTTTATATATATCAAAGTTTGTTTTCACTGTCACAACTTTAACAATGCCATCTTTACCTAGAAACATTTTAATCGTTTTTCTAATTGGTCTCAATAATAAACACTTATCACCTAATTTTAAGAGATTTATAGTTCATGTTGTTTAAGAATTAAACCAATTTACTTTGTTGTTGCAAAAATATTCGTTTATAGCGTAATCGGTCGGGAATTTAAAATAGAAATTTCTAAAGAGAACTGCTTAGTTTCGAATCAATGAAGAAATGATATAAAGTTAAACTTTCCAAATCTAAAAGGTTAGATAACATTTATGTCAACAAAACGGAGTTGAGGCCGGATTCTATCTAAACCGACAACGTGTACATTTGTTCATAAGTTAACAAAGCCTCTTTCGCAACTTGTTTTAAAGAAAACTTAAGACTCTTGTTTTCTACAACCCACCAAAATAAAAAGAACCCAAAGAAATACATTTCCAAGTGACACCTTCTAATGCAAGCATTTATGGTATTACAATTTTCTTTAAGTTGACGTACTACATTTTTTAGTAGTTAGTTCTTACAAAATTACTACGATTGTCAGAAAATATTTTATTTAATTTGCTTTTCCGCGGAATAAATCAACGCAATGCTGGCAAAAAAGTAAGCTTGTTTAAAATTACCACCAATTCAATGTGTATCGGGTTTTTTTTACAAAACAAATGAAAGGTGCTACGAAACCTTTGGAGGTTTCATAACCTCAAACAGGTTTGTCTTTGATTATCGAAGAGTCAGCATAATTAACTCTAATAACTTAAAATAACAATGCTGGAGACGTTTTATCTGTTAGCAAGTTTTCCATCTGTGGAAATAATTTTATAGGTTTACACTGAAAGTTTACAACACATTTATGTATTGTGGTTTAAGCCATTTTTTTATGCAATGGTTGATATTTATTTCTTAGAGATGACGCTTATGTTTATACTCGAAAAGAAGCTTTGTAAAATGGTATTTTGATAATACCACCACATTTTTTACAGAAATGTTAAAAGAAAATACATTAACCTGACATCAAATCTCAACAGACCATCAACATATCAAAAACGCCACATGAAGTTAAATCGACAAAACTATGTACCTAAAGTACATAATTCCATGTACTTTTTTTTAATTTAAATTATGTCAGTTACTCGATAACTCACAAAAAGTTTTAAAATACTTAGCGATGCTTTAATCCACTCAAAAATCATTCGAGAATCTTACCATATATAAGTATGTGGAATATACTCAGTGACATTAAAAGTGTTACACAAAGAAGAAACAATTTCATCAACTTAATTCTTTAGCAACAGAATAGACTATATTTAAAGCATGCTGTGGTAACTATATCAACTGTTTATGTTTGTTATTTTTTGCGAAAATAAATTTTTATTAAATTTTTTGTAAAAAACCGGTTTATGAAAATTGACTAGTACAGTACTAGTGCTTCAGTCTACTAGTATTAAGCATACAAAATGCCTCAAGTTCAAAGACGTCAAAATTATCACGATGTTAGCAACTTTGACAAGATTGATCGCCGTGCTAATTGTACTGCAATGATGGTAATACGTGTGTGTCGTGTGTAGGCAGAAAAAGGTAGAGAAGCACAAAGAAGACTAATTTGTCAAACGAAGCGTACCACACGCCGTCAAAATAGGCGCTTTATACAATTGGCTCTACGAAACCGTTTTGCTACTATTGCCTTTATGGTAGCCGATCACCAGGTCTCCATATTGCTAGTTAAACCACAAACTTCCTCTAAGAATCTTTTGCCGTGGGCACTGCGTTGTTTAGATTTTAATCCCATCAAACATGTGTGGAATGTGATGAAAAAGAGACGGTCCACTTGCACCATTCTCCACAACCTCTGATACAATTAATCCACAAAGTTCAAGTTGCTTGAAACGATGTACCACAAGCAAACATCGACCATGTTATTTTGTTGTTGCTTAGACGTGTACAAAAGTTTACTCATCAACAAGATTGACAAATATATTATTAATTTTCTTTAGGTTACATATTAATAAAATTTCTTGTAAATGTTATTGTTTGATTTTTTATGAAAGACTATTATATTGTCAAAAAATAAAGTTAAGTAATGATTTTTTAATAAAATTACAAGCTACTGAAAACTGACCACTGTGTGCATCAACAATATAATCAAGCTTCTACTTGCTAGAAATGGTGCTCTAGCAGTTCCATACGTAATTGTGTTTATCTCATATCTATGTCTCTTTAAATAAGGATTGTCTCTCTAATTTTATGAAAGCGTCTATCGGCAGTTTACCCAGACTTTTCTGGATATTATTTATATATCCGCAAAAAATATAATAAAACTTTGTCTGAATATAATAAGAACATCACACAAATTCGATTGCTTTTACCGTTCCTCTTTCTACCATTTAAAGTTGATTTATTAAAATGCCATTTGAGGATGCACAGGACCCATAACAACTACACGAAAACCTGTCGTTAAACTTATTTGTAACGCTATAATGTAGCATGTAAAAAAGTGGAACACTTTCATCAGCATTTTAAACCACTGACATATTACCCAACAAAATATATTCATTTATGAGAAGATCTTTTAAATATAATAAAAACTATGTATTGATCAATTGAATCAACTTGAATCGTTTCCAAAAAAATAACTTTACACTTAATCCTTTCTTGTGATAAACGTTGCAATTTTTTGCAATATTAGTGATATGCTAACAATTTAAACATAAGCTATATTCCAAACTCTATCTATTCTATGTTTTAATAATATTTTAAGTAATTCTTGGCATTGATAAATGAGATTGTTACGTTTGCAAAAATAAGTCTGCAAAGTCGACATATGATACATGTATTTTACCTAATAAATTTGCACTCATATTTAAAAATGATTTTAATGTATTTATTGTTGGCAATTTGTTATTAATTTTTACTGATTCCCAATCGCGAATTTGTTCTTTTGTCCAACAAACTAGTAACTAAATAAATTATAATTACATTCTAGTTTAAAATATCTAATCCTAATGATTCTAACGATCGCAAATTTTTGTTCAACGCTTCTGGAAGCTGTAAAGTCAATTTTTTACTTGTTTCTTTTAACAGGAATAATTTTGCTAAATGCTTTTGAATCAACAATTTTTTGTTCGTGTATGTGTCACATTAAAATTTCCACGCAATGTCATAATTTGATGCAATCATTGAATTTAATGATGTCAGCAGCATCTCCTTTAAGAAAAGCTCCTAAATAATAAAATGTTTGTACAGTAATGAGTGCTTTATTTGTGTGAATTAATGACGCAAATGTATTGTAAAATTTTAGGAAATGTGAGTAATTACATTTAAATGTGGTTAATAATACTGTAGATAATTTGACAGAATTTAACATGTGATTATGACGTAATTCTGAATAAGATTAAAAGCTGACTTTGGAGTAAACGTATGTTTCGTAAACTCCTCTAAAAGTACTTTTTCTTTGGTTGTTACTAAAAAGTATAAACTTTCAAATTGTGATGAATAATCATTTTCAGCGTTTGTATGATCTAAATTGTAAATTTAATTTTGTATTTCTTGAATTTGGTCAATGGTTGGGGAAACACGGTCAATACAAGTTTCAAGTTCTTTTGTGTGGATAACCGATAATGATATATTTTTTAATCCATTTAAAAACTTTTTGAAATCAGTTAGTTTTCTGTGACGCCGAATACCTGTTTCACGCGCGAATGTCGTTTTATCTTATGTGTATTCTGATAGTTTTACTGTAAACAAATGGTTATTAACAAGTATACAGCATTTTGGATATTGCAGGTAAGGATTGCAGTTTCATTCTTTTTAATCGGCGAGCGTTG
This sequence comes from Aquatica leii, assembly GCA_035610365.1. NCBI lineage: Eukaryota > Metazoa > Arthropoda > Insecta > Coleoptera > Lampyridae > Aquatica > Aquatica leii. The sequence goes on from CM069432.1 coordinate 59,568,139, forward strand.
GTTTTGCGTGTTTGTGCAATTACGGTATCGGTGACTGGCGTAATTAAAATACGGTTGCTAGTTTACTGGTCTTAATCGATGCAGGGGACTCTCCTTAACAACTTTTAATTGAATGAAACTTAATTGGTGAGTAAATGTAATTATGGGGCCAATTAATTGAAATACTCAATGCCGTTGGATCAAAGTTGAATGCAAGAAATTGCGATGGCTAAAATGAATGCGCGCGAGCAAGCAAACATAAAACATAAAAAATTTAGTTGCCTATTCGTTTATTGTAATTGATTGGTTTAATGAGGTAGTTTTCCCTCAGTCATCTATACTTCGCCGACGGGCTTCAGTTAACCGTCAGGTGGTTGGAATAACTTTTTATCGTACTCCTGGGGAGGGATACGCCCAACCAGACTAATACGTAGGGGTTTACGCCACGGCCAATAAATAAACAAAAACACAAACAGGTATAAACAATAAACACTTACTGAATTGCAAACGTGATATAGATGAATTATTTAGATGAGGGGATGCTGGTGAAATTGAATCAAATTGGTGTAGCAGCAGGTAAGACGTCAAAAATTAGAATAATCTAGGTACGAGCGGTTGTCAATGTTATTTGGAGTTTCAGGTATGTAGGCAGTTATGATAAGAAGATCTCGGAAGAGGCTTTACCGGAGACGGGTCTCGGAAAACAGGTTCCGGAGACGGATCTTGAAAAACAGGTATTGGTAAATCTGGTGCAGCGGGATTTATAGATGATTTTGTCCCGCTTGACTGCACCTAAAGAGGGAAACGCCGCGCGCTTTGTCTTGGAGTTGCTGGTGTAAACTACACACGAGTAAAGTTTCTGCGTACTAATTGCAGAATTGTCGACCAATTTTGGGGCAATTACAGGGCTGGATTTCGCATAATTACAATACATATTGAATGATACGGAGATTTTACGTTAGTACTATAACGCATTTTTATATTGCTAAAGCATTTTGACTAATTCTTAATTATCTAAAACTGTGGTATAGTTATAAAATAAATAATCAAAAGCAGTTTGTTTATGTGTAATAGTGTTACGCGTTAAAAAAGTTCTTGAGTACCATTATTTGTAGCCGTAGTAATCGGAATTGGAATACCAAACTTATAAAATATTTTATCGTGACAAGTAATTCATAAACTATGAATATAGTACAAAAATTATATTACGCTCACTATTAATTAATAAGTTCTTATTAATTTTATGCTCCAGAAACGACAAAATTGCGAAACGTTTTGGAACACATCTACATACTTAGTAGGCATGATGCGCACCTAATAAAACAAAAATATTTGAACACGTGCTGACGCACTTGATAACGTTGCTTTCTGTTTTTATTAGTTTTTATTCTGCATTTTTAATTTGCTTGTTTTAACTTTAATATTAAAAAAAACAAAAAATTTTATAAAAAAATTTGAATTTTATAATCATTTTTGTTGAACCTAGTTATAATACAATAAATAAAGTAATACAAATTTTTGTGCATCTATGAAAAGTTTTTAAAACGGCCAAATAAAGAGTTAAAACTTGATTTAAAGATTTTTGCAGCGTTTTGAAGTTTGTAAAACGATTCAGTGCAACGTGTACCGATGCCTTTGAAACACTTTTCAATCGTTTCATATAATGTTTCGCCACTCATTGTGAAAAATTTGAACCGTTTTTAAAACATAAATATTCAACTTGCGATATTATAATCTTTTAAGAATAAAACATAATCATTGAAAATTCAAAGTTTTTTATATATTTAAGCATTCATTTATTACAATTAATACGAAAAGTCTAGTAAAGCACACTAAACACTTCTTTTGAAAATCACCTAATGAGACCGTTTTAGATTACACAATGCAATTTGTAGTAACAGTTATTAATTTATGTAATTTAGTATAATTACAAATTGAGCGTTGTTTAAGTATAATAATTTATTTTAATATTATACTTAATTTATATGCATACCAGCTACCAGAGACGTGTCTCTATCTAGTTTTAGAGTTCGTAATTGCTGAACAGCTTTACACTGACTATTGTGGGTGTCGTTAGTTCGCAAATGCCAAATATTCATAATATAGCTTTTATTTATATATATAAATAGTAATGTATCTGTAAAATACAGCAAAACAATATCCGTTGACACTTGAGATTGACAAATTTAATACTTATACGTTTCTTTTTAGTTTTATATTGCTTACCCAAAAATGTGATATAATTTTAAATTATTAAAACTACGAGTTTTTATGTAAATACATTTACATTTACATTTATTTATTTTACACCGTATATTATGTTATGTATATATTTTTTTGTTAATGATGGCAAATAATGCTAGAAATAGCAATGATGTAACAAAAATTGTAGAAATGATTAAATCAAAAAGTCAAAGCATATATTAGAATATATAATCATTTAATGGATTTCCTGCGAATAGGACGAAGCGCGGCGCAGCGTAGCTACACTACTATGGTGAACACAAGCGCGCAGATAATATTAGAAGCTTTAATTATTATACGGACACTAGGACTAAGCTCGGCTTGGATAACTTTGACAGTTATTTTTTACTGAGAATACTATTATTTTTTAAATTCTTACGCTGTTTATTGATATTTAAATAGGCTACATTTTTACCTTACCTTACGTTTTTAGCCTTTATTTATTTATTAAATTTACATAAATAGCAAAAATTAATGAACAACTGGTTCATAAAAAAACGGTTAAGTTAGGTTCAAAGAATTGGAATTCTATTGTACAGTTAAAGATTTATTTTAATTATTTTTGCAATACTTATTGATGTATTATTTAAACTAAAAATAAATTATTTTAAGGTTAGGTTGCGCGCCGGCATAAAACTTTTAATATAATATTTTTTGTGATAAATTTAAGCAATAAATCTTATTTTTTTGACAATGTAATAAAATATATTCATTTAAAGGTTTTTTTTTTTAAATAAGTTACTTAAATGTGTATAAACCAGTTAAAGTAATCATAAAAGTGCAACTTATAAAAATACTTAATAATAGTTCTGGCGTAGCTAGCGAATTTTAAAATATTTCCTTTGGATGTCAAATACTTGCTGTCCTTTGTAATAGGATAAATTTGATATAAAAATTAGGTCCTATGCAGATTTGGTACCATGAAGTAACATTGGAAATTCCTACCTAGTCGCTATTTAAAAAAATCGATTTTGCTAAAATTTTTTTTTAATCGAATGGTGATTAATATAACAGAAATTTTAAGCCATTCTTATCATTCTCATACGTGGCATGTTGTAATCCAGAGCTTGTGCATAGTGCAAAAGGAAAAATTTCTGGATTAATTCTGGAATTAAAACTATTACGATTCTCAATATATTGGGTCATTATGTATTTTATAATGGTAATTTACTGTTATTAACGGGATCTAAAGCCTCAGGCACCTTGAAACGGCTCAACATCTTCGATTCCTTTTAAATAACGACTAACTTATTACAGCAAATATTTGAGACCTTATTGCTTTGTTGTTTTGTTGCTTTGTTGTTTCATTGCTTTGTTGTTTTGCTGTTGCGATTTTGGGCTTTTTCTTGTATAATTTGACGGAAGATAATTATTTTTAAATTAAATAAATTGCATTGTTTTACTTACTGGAGTTATTTGTCGCATGCACCGGGAGAACTTGATTTGACAGTACGAAGCGTTGGGCAAGATAGGCCTGCAAGTTACGTTGGTTTACTATTCGCTTCATTACACATCCGGTACGTACTTTCCAAACGATGAAACGCTTATCCAGAAGATAACTGCGACAAGGTCAGTCCATGTGTTAATGCAAGTGCTGCTGTACCTGTTATCAACTTTTACTCTTATTAAATTTGGACGAATAATCTTTATGTAAACTTACCATATACCACAAAAAAAAGATATTTATACCACGATAAAATAAAGATAAAATAAAAATAAATTTTAGAAAAACAAAAAAAAGCATTCAAAACAAATTCTAAAGCACTTAACAGCCATTAAATATTCATTAAACAGAGAGTAGAGCTATTGCTACATATATGAATGCATATATGTCTGCAGTTTGGTTCCCAGTAACAAAAAAAAAACAAAACCGATTGCTGTTGAGTCCGTAGAATATAAAACGCTACGCTCTCTAGTCTGAAGATTTGATAAGCATCAAAACGTGTAAATCCAAAAATTTGGTCGGGCTTCATATTGTACCGTTTATATCTCCACTATATACAAAATAGTTCAGAGTTAGCCGCTGCAGAGGTCGTTTTTATATACAAACTGTCTACAGACACGGATGGTACGTTGTGTAGCCCAACATGCAACAACGTTGGATGGGCTTAATAACGAGCAGTAAACGTATGCTCAAAGTGTATTTTACTTTAGTATGAATTCTATGCACTTTTTGAGTACCAGCACGTTTTAAATTATTTTTTACAAATCATACAAATTTTAAAATGTTTGCAATTTCTATTAATTTACTATTATTACTATTAAAATAAATTAAAACCAAAATATTTAAAAAATTGTTTGTAAGCTTCTGAAGAGATTTGGATCAAACGTTCAATAGAGGTAGATAAAAAACTTAAAAGTTGTAAGAATAATTTGTTGGTTAATTTATGATGTAATAACTGTAAAATAATTGTTAAAACATAAACACATACATTTAATGAAAGTGTTATAACAAAAATGTATGTCTTAAGATATGATATTAGGATTTCTCATATAAAATTTTGTTTTGTTTCTTGTTCTTTCTTCTTGTTTACTGAAATAATATTTTTTTTTAATTCTGAAAAATTTCGTGATGAAAAAGAAAATGTTTTGAAATGCGAACAACGATACTGTATAGTGTGTGCTAGACAGTCACTAATCACACAAAATGTTTGTTTCAAGTGAACTGTTTTTTTAAATAAATTACACAAATATGAAGAATAGCTTGGTTATTTGTACAATAAAAGGATTGTCCTTTATCTAGTACCAAAAATGAATAACTTTTTAAAAAATTGGTCAATATCTTGTAAAATTATTTAAGGTTAAATCTAAAAATAACATATCTATTATGTTTTGAAGTTAAATTACATTATAAAACTCAAACTATAGTATGTTTAAAGCAATAAGTAACGTACATTTACGTTTTGCGCCCAGTTGGTTCTGCGTCCAGTTATCTTGGCGTCTTATTGGCCATGCCTAGTTACCTATTACTATTACGCAAAAGACTAAAATTTATCGAACTTGTCGTAACAACAAAATTGCTATTGTACGTTCTATTAGTTTGTTTAGCTTGGAAATAAATTAATGATTTGTACGTATTATAGATCTAACTTTTATTTTATTGGTAATTTATTTCTTATTTAATATAATGTAATATATACCGGGTGTTTAAAAAGTCTAGAAACATGTAATTATAATTGTAACCGTTGAATCAATTTGGTACACACTAGAAAAACGGAATTTATAATACAATGTTAACTTTTGCATTGCTGCTAAACTTTCCGGTTTTTCAATATCAATGCATACTTTATTTTTTTTATTGAGCATCCTATATTTTATAACAACTATAAATTCTTCAAAAAACAAAAACGAGAACCAATTGGTATCACACTGTTTCTATGAAATTGAAAGAATATCATTGTTAATGACAAAGGGATATGAATCGTGTAAGAAGACATAATTTATTTAATGGTATATGTTAAAATTATTTACCAATCGCTACATCTACAGTTTGTCAACAGTCAATCTAACACCGCAACTAATTACAAAAATAGTTTAGAAACGCTGCAAACATTTAAAAATTTATACAGTTATGTTAAAAGAATAGCTCAACAACTAAATGTTAGCTTCAAATCAGTACACAATGTGCTGCTAAAACACAACTCCCAACCCTAAAAAATTTCTTTTTTGCAAAATTTACTAAAAAATTATTTTAATCGGGGATTAGAATTTTTCAAAAATGTAATGTTGAAGTGAGAGAAGAATTGCAATTTTTTTAATTGTATAGTATTTCTTGGATAATTCAAGTTTTATGTTAAACGAAATTGTTAACATTCACAACTTGTAATACAGGAGCGACTAAAACTCTTACCGAATGACAAATGCTCTTTCAAAATACCCTCATAATCTTATATGTGTGCTGTAATTCTTGGTATCCATGTTATAAAATCATTTTTTATTAAAAGCAATTTAATAACGCAAGTACTTGAACTAAACCTCATAGTGCCCGCAATTTAAAACATTGCCAATGAAAATACATTTTGAAATAAAAATTTGAAATTATTTAAACGTTACTTTTCCTTATCGCTGATGTTAATAGCACCTTGCACACTGCCAGACTATAAAATGACAAAATTTTTAGTATAACTTTAACGTCTTTTAAATTTATGTGTTGAATTTTGATATTTTTTTGTATAGCATTAGTAGTTACTGTGTTCAGTCAGTTTAGTTTTGTTGTCATCGCGAATTATTTATAACTCGTTTTTGTGTTTTATTACATTTATTTTAAACGGTTAGATAAATTGTAGATGCCTAGTTAAAACAATAAAAGGCATATTTTAGGGATAGGTGTAGTTCCGTTTTACCCATTTCCACTAAATTTTGTTGAAATTGATCTAACAGATGTAAGCAAAATTTTCAGACTTTTTACACACGGTATATATTTTATACATATAAGTATATATTAATTTTTAAAATTAATACACAGCACAGCTGATTTTTATATACGTGAAAGTAAAAATCTAGTAGCGTGGAAGATATATAAGCTTTGGCATTACAAGTTGAAGTTTGTTGTCATCTAGCTACTCAAAAAATTGACCCAAAATATTACGGTAGCGTTCTGCGTTTAAGTTATGTGGCAAGTTTTTACTAACAATCCTAAAAATTAAATGCTTGTAATTAAAAATTGAATATAAATTGATTTTATAACGGTTGCCGCAAATAATTTTGCCACTAATTTATTTGTACTTTGTTCCATTTAATTGTGGATGCCTTCGACAACAGGTGCCGTAAGTACAGTAAGCCAACCTGTAAGTTTCTCTTTACAAATGCAATTTTTGTTTATGAATAGATAATTTAAAACTTGTTTACACTGTCAAAAAGTATTGTAAGCAAAGTTTGCTTCTGAGAAGTGTCCGTTGAATTGATTGATGCTAGTTAGAAGAGAATACGACCAAGTTCAATCGGGATTGCAAATATCATTTAAAACACGCGCCATTACAGTAACATGTCTTGTTCAGAAGTCAACATTGTCAAATGCTGTTAATATAAAATTACAAAAATTAGACAATTTCAAAATTGCAAGAGTTATTCAGTACTTACTCAAAAAAATACACAAGAGTGCTAAATAACTGTTTTAAAATATAAAAATAAAGCGTCATTTGAATATGTTACCAAACGGTAACATTACCAACCTAAAACAGTGTTGATACTCAACTCTCAGGTCACGTCGGAAAAAAAAATGTTATAAAGTTCCTGTACTTCAAAGAAGAATGCATTCTAAACACTGTATTTATTTATGTATTAAAACTGTTTCTAGAAAAAGTTTAGTTTATTTTAATTTGGACTACTATACAAATTAGTAAATAAAACAGTTTTAACAAAACTAACATAAAAATAAGTATTTAGAATTATCCTGCGTTAACCACCATTCGTATTGCATTTGTATGAAGCAACATAAACCTAAAATCATAGTTTCAAATGTTTGTATATTTTAAATATATACCGTTAATATTTTTATATCATTTACATAAATTGTAAATTCTGATATCATTGTTTTGTACAATTTCGGTTATGTTTAAATTAACCGATTATTACAATGTGTAAAATGTAAAGTCGGATGATGCATCTTATAGCGTATTTAGCTTGCATCTTGCATCGCTTTGCATTATCATTTTTGCATTAACAGTTTAAATAGATGTTTTCTTTTAAACTGTTTTAAAACTTTTCTTTATAGAAACATTTATATGTTTTTGCACTTAAACATAAACATAAAATGATATTCTTTAAATAACTTTAAATATGGTGCATTATATTGTATTACGTTATTTTTATTAAAAATGAAATAAATTATAATTTTTATCAAAATCTATTATTTACAAATGACTTTTGGTTATTTGCTAAAAAAATGTTAGAACTTTCATAAAGTGTGTGAATATGTATATTGTAGATGCTTAAACAATAAAGTTTGGTCACCAATTCTTTTTTTTTTTGCAAAAAATATGAAACGAATTATTTATTTTGTTAAAAATTACATATTTTTAATACTATATAATATTTATACAAATTCATAAAATAATTATTTTCAGAGTAGATAGAATAACCAATCATGTTGTAGTATACTAAATGTTTTCTAATTTTCATCTAATTTCTAAAATTATATTATTGTTTTTATTACTCAGATAGTAATTTATAAAAAAAATGTAAGCTGGAATGAAATTTCAGATAAAAAATATAAAATAATTTAAATAGCGCATCAAAAACATTAACTTATAGGTTAACGGTTATAGCGTTTGATACTTTATTTTTTTCTCCAAGATAAGCTATACCCGTTATTGCTCTTTTATCGGAACCCACAGGAAATAAAAAAGGTTGTAAACTTTTCTTGTTATTGTCAATTGTTTTTAATGATGTGTTTAACTAAAACATTATAAAAATGCTATAAATACAAGGTACTAATATATGAATGTATTGTTACATATTGTGTGCTTATTAATTAAATATTGTTTAAACAAAAGCTGCAGAAAATTTGTATCTCTTCTTTTGATACTTTATTAAATATTTCAAATCGTTTCTAAATTGTAACGTTTTCGTTTCTCAGCTGCATTTGTTTGTGGGTGTAATTGATTAAGAGTTATTAGCGCTCGTGTAGATGACATTGAATCTAAAACGTAAATATAAAAAATTACATTTATCTAGTAAATAATATAAAAAATTTACAATCTAAAGCTAGGTTCTATTGCAAATATGAAATTATTCTAGTTTGTGTTGTATTAAGTGTAATTATATATGTCGTAGTCATAATGCAAAATTAAGCTTTTTGTAAAATGTCTAGGAATTTTATAAAAAGCCGACAAAACGCCAACCAACGATGCAATTTTTGTTATGACTACACCAATTCAGGCAAATTGATAATATGCCGGCAAAACGTGAGCAGAAGAATGTATCTCTCGTTCTGACTGATTATTTTCAGGCATTTTATAATCTGCCAAAAGCGATGTTGTCAAAACGCAGAATGTTGCTTTCCCGCTTCAGTTCGTGCCAACCAGTTGCACCGAACATAACCTAAAACGTGAAATGTGTCCGTTGTTTTGCTTTTTTTAATTTTGAAGTGCACTTAAATTCATTAAATGAACGTTAACCGCGAGGACATAACAATCAACAATGACAAAGGAGATTTAGAAGTTATGAAATTCCAATTTAACGAACAGTTACAAAATTTTTATAGTGAAAGAGTAGAGAAAGATGTAATTAAAAAGCCTTGGGCTGCTGATAGAGTTAAAGAAGTTATTGAAGACATTAAAAGTGGGAAATTAGCTGTTTCAACAGGTAACAAAAAAAGCAATAAGCAGTACCATCATTATATTTTGACGTGTTGTTAAATTGTCATCAAACTACAGAGCATGGTGGGAGGAATAAAATGCTATTTGCCTTAAAATATAAATACAACATTCCTAGAAGAGCGGTAGAAATTTTCATTTTACTATGCAAAGAGTGCCAACTTAAGAAATCGCAACCCCACAAAGGATTAGTGGTACGTCCAATTCTTTCGAAAGATTTTAATGTTCGCGGGCAAATAAATTTGATAGATTTTCAATCTGCTCCTGATGGAAATTATAAATGGCTTCGGAACTACCAGGACCATGCTACAAAATTTTTATCTTTGCCCTTTACATAGCAAACGTGCAGCGGAAGTAGCTATAGAGTTGGTAAAAATATTTTTGGATTTTGGAGCACCGCACATATTGCAAAGTGACAACGGACGGGAATATACTGCTTCGGTAATAGAAGAAATTGTCAACTACTGGCCAGATTCCAAAAGTGTTCACGGCAGGCCACGTCACCCTAAAAGTCAGGGTAGTGTGGAAAGAAGTAACTAAGATGTTGAGAACATGCTTCGATCTTCGATGTCCGATAACTCTTCTAAAAATTGGTCTCTTGGCTGCTATTTTGTACAGTGGCAGAAAAATTCCTCGAAACATCGCATTATTGGAAGGACTCCGTACCGTGCATTATTTGGAGCTGACCCAAAAATTGGATTAAAATCAACAAACTGTAGCGCAACTCAGGTAGTTTAGATAAGCGAAGAGCGCGCTAACAAACGATGTAAGAAATTAATCAAACAATTAAAAAAATTGTCAAAATTGGTCAATTAATTTCCGATGTCAGGAATGCCAAATAGTTTGATTTTAAGACTAAACTATTAAAGTCTTATCTGCAATAAAAGTTAACCAAGAATAATTCATTGATTCAATCTCAAAAGATTTATAATCCTATATTCAAAAACAAAACAAACCAAACCAAACCATAATATAAAATTCAGTAAGGTTACTTAAAACTAAAAATAGAAATTTTTATCATTTAATTGATTAAACTTAAAATTAAGAGAATACCGGTATTTCTTTACATATAGTAAGAAAACAATTTTAATTAAGTTACTTTAAATATTTGCAGTATGCGACTTTAATTTTGATATTAATTAGAGACATTTTATTACTTAGTATTTAATAAGTTACGTTTAAATGTAAGTTATTTCGCAAGAAAAAAACCCAAGTTTGTTGGTAAAGCAGTTTTTAATCGACAAAAATTTTCAACGGAATGCAGAGTTGAAGCTGGCGGGTGGCCTTGGAAAATTTCTCATCAAAATTGTTGATCAAAGTGTATTTTCTTCACGAAAATCGATTCGGATCATTGGTATTTAGTTTATTATTCATATACCAAATCCATTCGAATTATAAAGCTAATGATAATTTCGTTAAAGATAAAATCGGTACCACAAAAAAAAAGTCTAAAACAAATAAAAACTGGGAATTAGATAAACTCAACAAAATAGAAATGAAAGACATACCTGTATTATTAACACAGACTTTTTAAATAAAGATATTGTAGATATAAGGTAAGATAAAGCTACATGGTTTCTAAATGAATTACCACATGCGTACTCGTCAAAGACTTAGTACCGAATGAATCTCAAGGCGGCAACGCCTTAAAAAGTAACAACTCTACAAAATAAAAATAAAGGAAGGTTTACACGCAAATTTAGTTAAACTAATACAGATAATTTAAAATCAAATAATAGTAGTAACGGAAACGTTACAAAACCTTCCAAACTCTGTAATTAAATAGCTTCGAACAGAAGAGGAACTTGAATATATAATGCGTTCTTCACAGACAAGTAACAGTGAACATGACAAACAACTGGGTGATGAAGAAGTGAATGTTAATGATACCTTTAGTGATATTATTATGTATTGTTGTGCGTGCAGTGACAAAATCACAGATACATTTACATTCACATGTGAGATATGTAATGCTACAATGCATTTACATTGTAGTTCAGGATCGTCTTCAAAACCGTAAGCAAGAGTTTGTTTCTTTTGTACAACTAAAAACAAAATTGAATATGAAAGACAGAAGTCTTATTCTGGCAAAAAAAAACAGCAGAAACTGAGGCGTCTAATAAAAAATTTAAGGCACTAGAAATCGGATCATATGTTTATTTGGCAGTTCCAAAGGTAGAGCAAAGACCTCTCGATTCAAAGAATCTAACTGGAAAAGTGTTGGACCTGAAAAATGGTCTTTACAAATTAGGTTGTAACGTTAAAATAAGAACATTCCATGACGTCGAAGTAGTGATACGTACTGATAATATCCACCGTCGAAGGTTGAGAACCGCCAGGACTATTCTTTTCTGTTATGAAGTCAAACATGGAGAATTTAATCGATTAAGTCACAGTGAAACACTGCGCACTTACGTTCGTAATAATTGGATGCTAACCAAACCTTTTTTTGTTACTTGTGTACGGATATGCCCGTTCCGATCGGGGTTTAATAGTATTTTTTTAGGTGTACCAGAGGCGGATGTTAGCTAACAGTCTGAGTAAGGTCCAGCTTGTAAGTATTACTATTTCAAATTTGTTATTCGTGTTTCGGGGACTAGGTCGTTGAGGACCGTACGTGCATGTTAACTTAACACAATTAATTGTATTATTGTGCTTCGCGAATTTATCGTTTGTGCACATCGAATCTCGAAAGCTTAATTGCTTGATTTATCTACGATTTAAGTATATGTATTTATCTATTTAGACGCTATATGTATGTCATTATCTAGTCCGACAAGGGCATTTTGTTGCACAGTGTGTTGCTCGCCACTCGGCACAAATTTCTAATTTACTAAACCTACGTGTGTATGTTTTTCAAGAATTTATATTTCTATACTTGTTTCGACTTCTGTGATACAATAAATATAAATATTCGGTGTTATTATTTTTGTAATGTTATTTATTCTTCGTGTACTACGAGGCGAGTTAGACGGTCTCCCTCGACTTTAATTTTTCATCGTCTTGGCGCCTTTTTATTAGTTTCACGTTATAATCACACATAACAAAGCCTGCGATCCCTCTCCGAAGAAGCTGTGCTGGCCGTTGCTTTGTTTGGTTACGAGAAGACCGGTGGAACTTTTTATTTGGACTTCTCAACTCTAGAAACCCGAGTTTCTCGTAACAAGGTACATCTAAAGGAATTCTCAAAACTTGGTTTTCTAGAAATGCTATTCAAGAAGCCTTAGTTGGTTTTGAAGATGAAGTTCCTAATATACTAATAACTGTAAGAGAGGCAGTTGCATATCATTCTCGATTCGGGTTTCAAAAATGTTTATGTAAGGCTAGTAGCAATCAGTGCAATACAAAAAATGTGCTTGTTTAAAAAATAACAATTTATGTTCTTCGAAATGTCATGGAAGTTCAACATGCAGTAATAAGTAAACTTAGTACCACAGATCTGTGTTAGTACCTACAATACAACAAAAATAGAAACTGCTATCAAGGTTAAATAAAATGGGCACAGGAGTAAAAGAGAAGAAGTCATTGTTTATAAGTGTGGAAGTGGTATAACACGACTTTGACACGACGCACATAAATTTTAGAGCAGCTTATACGTTTTGTTACAAGCTTTTGGTATTTTACGAACCTGCACGGCCAACTCACAATAGTCGGGGAGAAGGGAGGTTCACAGATAATACAGAAAATATGTTTAAGGGCGCCAGAGCTGATCCAAAGTCACTTCTGTCCCGCTCAAGACAGACGGTATAAACTTGTAACTCAATTTAAGGTTCGTAAGGCTGGAAGAAACGAAAAAAAGAAACTAAACCGTTAATAACAATTTCACTTTAATTACTCTATAAGGATAAATAGATTAAAATTTGAATCGATAACAATTGGATAGCATGACCAAGAATAATTTTAGTCCGAGTACAAATATAAGCAGGTACTAGAATATCAGAAGTATCGGCAACTTACATTACACGTAAAACAAAAGTGTAACCACCAGAACATATATAAATCTTCCTACGTAAATTACAATAATACTGATAATTGACCGTTGATATAATCAGCAAGCGATAAGTCATTTACTTAAACTAATTGAGTAACAATAATAAGCAACAAATCGATTCGAACGTACGATCAGTAAATATAGTAAGTCGTGAGTATCACCGTAGCGACAACGAATAATTAAATAAAAATTGACTTACCAAATTCAGGGTTACCTTCAGAAAAACGTTTTCCTATTGGCTGCCTGTAATTAAACTTCCTGAAAATAATCGTGTCTACCTGGCGACTCACAAACTACAAGTAAAAGAAACATTTAAAGGAAAGTAATCGAACCGACACTTATCGTATACTGTTACACTATATTTTCGTCTACGATGGTATTAATTTATTGCCTCCGAAGAGAATTCAATCGTATCCAGTACTTAGGATCTTCCGAACAAGGTGATATTCATTAAGGGATATAATTGCCTCCGAATCGAAATTCTGCACTTGTATCGCAACGTTCTTAGCTCTACAGCTTCCGATTATAATTTTCCTTTAAAGATTTTAGATTACGACAAGAATACCCATATTTAGGAGGTAGCACATGGCGCTAACGAAAAGACATAAAAATTACCTTTAATCAAAGAAAGAACAAAAACCACTTACCCTGCGTGGATTAAATTAGTTAATTAAGAAGACTTCTATTTCCCATCGTGTCCCAACACGTGGATGATTTGAGAAAACAATTTTTAATTCACGCAGACATAGATTATAACATGAACGATGTCAAAGTCAAAATGCCGGTATCTCACCGGATATCGTCTACTCAATACGAAGTGACCAACGAACCCGATAGATGGCGTCGAGAAGTATAAAAGTAATTTTTAATTAAACCAATATACAGGGTAATGCATTATTTAAATTTATGCACGTAACAGTTTCTGTTGTAATGTACCTACCATAAAAAATATGTGTGGTATTATATTATTATTTTTCAAAGGATTTGTTTTTATTTTTTGCTTTTAGGTAAACACCAACATTCTTTGTTATCATTTGATAATTTGATATGTTATTTTACAAAATGCTTACCTAGTAATTTTAATATCTTTATACTTTGGTTTTGACTACATCGCTTTTGGCAGATTATAAAGTGCCTGAAACTAATCAGTCAGAACGAGAGATAATTCTTCTGCTCACGTTTTGCCGGCGTTTTATCAATTTGCCTGAATTGGTGTAGTCATAACGAAAACTGTATCGTTGGTTCTCGTTTTGTCGGCTTTTTATAAAATCCGTAGACATTTTACAAAAAGCCTAATTTTGCATTATGCCTACGACATATACACTTCTAAAATTTGGACACGTACGAATTAAAATAAAATTTAAATAAAGTTTTCTTAAATGTAAAGGTTCGTTATTAAAAAAAAATGTAAAAAACTGAATCTTATACAAATTTAAAAAGACTGATTTACATTTAGATTTATATTTAGATTTCAAAAAGTTTTGAAAATTTAATTTTGAATTTAAACCCATTTCTTTAAATACCTTTTATAGTTTTTTTTTGGCAATTTTTAATTTTTGAAAAAACAAAAAATATTTTTCAAACTTTTCTATAAAACCTTTAAGTTTTGACAAGTGTTGGCGTACGCATAACATTACAAACTTTGGAAAGTTCTCTTGCTAAATTGCTTTTTTCTTCTTTTGGTTAATTTTCGTTCAAAAACTATTAAACTCAAAGTAGTCCTTACGAATTCCCAGGGGTCGACGAGATCATTCAAAGAGTCCGTAAAAAATTAAAATTAATTTGGGAGTCCTTAAACAACTTCAAGGGGTCCGCGCAAGGTTTAATATAAAATAAAAAAACTGTGACACATTTTCATTAATATGGAAATTAAAATAAATAATATTACATAAATTATTAGCAATTTTTACGTTCTAAATAAAATATAAATATAGACAGGTGCATAAAATACAAGTAATAACAGACATCACTGTGAGTCAGGCTTATCTATACAGGTTTATACAGAAAAGCAATAATCTAAAACACCACCAACTAGTTCATAATATGAACTATACAAAAGTTGTGCATCTAATCCACAATTTAGTTATGTATTATCCGTGATGTAAAGTGCATTCCACAAATTTTCTTAGTCTTGGACAAAAATAAGTTTTTTTAACACAGATGTGTTTCTAAAGAATATATTACTAATGATTCGGTAAAAATTTAATGTAATTTAATACAATGCACCTTAAAAGTTATAGCTGACTATTTTACATTTTTGTTTAGTTTGTTTACTTCCAGAAATAACCAAATCCGCGAATGTTTGGAATTATTGTATTATTGTATAATGTTGTTAATTAGTTTTTGAATATTTTTTTTTAATTAATTAGTACACAATGAGTACTTATAGAATATGTGACATTTACGTGAAATGTTATCCTTATATTTCAAATAATTAATTCAAGAGAGCGTTACATTGCAGCATTTTATAAAAAAAAATTATAATTAACAGTGGTTTGTTGCAAATAAAACTTTTCAGGTAATTTTACTGCGCACTTTGAATTAACCAATTACAAAAACATTTGTAGGAAAGACTTATTTCCATCTGTTTAGCGTTTGTAATGTAGCATAAAACTATTGTTATGAAATAATGTACTACACGCATACATAATGTTAGTGACCATTTATAGTAACACTTAACGTTATATTGCCACAAACAGATGCTAAAAAGCTGCAATTATTAATAACTACATTAAATATTTTGTAAATTTGAAAAAACTTGTTTATTAGTTGACAAAATAACATTTAACAAAATAAGTGCTAAATTAACAATATACATTTTAACAATTTTTTTTTACTATGTACAAGTACCTAAATACGTATTTAACATTGTTTTTAGTAAATTATTTGATATTGCATTTAAATACTAATGTAAATTATTATGAAATGATTTTAGTTAATTAAAACATTAATTATCTTTAAAAACTACGTGTAACTGTACACAATTACTTAAAAGACAATCATGTTTTTATGATAGTGTTATACAAGTTTAATAAAAGGGTTTATTGTAACATCGAGTGGAACGAATGCTACTATTCCCATTATTAAACGTGTGTAATATATTATTTTTTCTACTTTGCATTTAAAAATATGAAATTCTTTGTAGAAATCTGTCCTTTTGACGTGTAGAGACTTTTAATAATTATAGTAGGTGACAAATCGAAAAATTTAACTTCTTTTGTTTTAAACAAGTGCTATAAGGAAAATTCTTTAAAACTGTTTAAAACTAATTTAACGTACAAATTAATTCAAAATATAGAACAGCAAGAAAATATTTTGTGCACACCTCCAGAAATTAGACCACCAGATGCTGATGCTGTTAATAAAGTTCTTCCAACAAACTCAAAACTAATTTAGGATAAAGAATATAACAAGTTTAATTCATGGTGTCTGTTAAAACAACAAAATGTATTACTTGCTTATTACGATTAAATGAGCAAAACGAAGAAATTATCCATATTATGGGCGTCGAATCCCATAAAGGTGAATAACTCTTAATTCTTCTTTATTTTTAACGGCATTAACAAATGACATTTGTGATTTTGTCATCATTCGTGTTACAATGAGCTACATCGTGAAACTGTCACAATGAAGTAATTATTAACGCAAAATAGAAAACAATAATTATAGTTCAATTGCTTGTAAAATTTTTGTGCGTGCAGTAAAAGCCTATGTTTTCGATAATTGTATTATCTTTTTCTACAAATTAATTAACACATTAAAAACTTTTCTTTTGTTTTAGAAATTGGACCTGACTGTAAAACAAGAATTATTTGTCTTTGGCAAAGAAATGTTTATGTCAAGAGGATCTTTCCGGTCTCATCGTTTAGCCAAAAGGTATAGATAAATTATACATAGTCTTAATAACCTAGTTGTAAAGTTTCAAAATAATTATTTCTTGTAAAATAAATAAATAATCAATTTTTAATGTTAAATAAATATAAATTCAGACTTTTTAATGGTTACAATATTATTATTTTGATTTACCTACAACAAATGCTTTATAAAAAGTTTACGTTATGACATTTTTATATTGTGTACGAAGTTTGTAGAAAATAAAGATTTAGATTTTTTTTAATTGTGTGGCTTTTCGCAACCTTTTTAAAATGTTTATTTTTCTTGAAATACAAGTGTTTAGAGTATTTTAAAAAAACAATTCGTATCTGCTTGTATAAGTTGTTATCAAGTTGTCATCAGATATACTTCTTTTTCTAAAACTGTTGGTAAACATTATTATTAAATTTTGTACAGTTATAAAAATATTTAAATTTTCATAAAAAATGATTTATTTTATTTAGTATATTGTTTTGTATCGATAAAAAGATTTTAAAATTGTATTACTAATAATTTTTTTTAAGAATATTGAAACTATTATGGAAACTAAAAAATATTTAGTGATAACTTGCTTACGTTATAATTTATAATATAACAAAGAAACTTAAATAGTCAACGTTTACGTATGTATTTGTAAAATGCAACAAACATAGTTATTTTAATATTTTTTATTTACAACTGTTGACACAAATTTAACTTTTTTGTAAACCTACTTTATGAGTAATTACATTAAAAATTTGTTTTTTACACATACATTTTTAAACTATGTATATTTTTTAACAAATTGCTTAATGCATGAAATAATAAAAATCACGTAGTATTAAAGCTGATTTTATTTATTTTATACATAGATACTTTTTTGTGACATAATTTGCCGTTAAGTTAACTATTGGCTGACTAATTGTACTTTTACTAATTTTAATAACATATTATTTAACGATCTAATTAGGATAGTAATTATTACACAAAGATGAAGTAATCATCAGAGTGTAACAAATAGCTCCTAATATGCGAGTCAAACACGATATTTTATCTTTATATTATATAAATACAATTACGAGTATAACATATTCAATTATGAGATTGTGTATAACAACTGTAAATTACAAACTAAGCGTATTAGTAAGTACTTACACTTGCATGACATGCAAAATTGCTAAATAGCTGCAGTAAACGGAAAACGCACTTTTATTTGGTAGCATCACTTCTTTTCTTGTGTATGTGTAATTGTTTAGTTTTTATTGTAGAATAATAAAAAAAAATTTAATTTGGGGTTATTTTCTGCATCTACTTAATACAATTAAATGAACAATTAGTAATTACACATAAAAACATGTAATGCACGAAATTCATAAAATAATTTCTAAACTTTTTGTTTTTTATTTATTGTGTATTAAATAAAAATTTGGTTAACTATACAAACAAACTACAAAACTGAGTATAAAAATTATTGTTTTAAATTAAATTGTATTAAGCATTTTTGTGTCATTATTATGTCATTTATGTAATAACAAGCTTTACAGGTTTACCAGATGTTACACTCTAACTTGAAACAAAATTCTGTTTTAAGTTAAGATTTATTCTAGTAGGTTGAATTATAATTTAATGTACTTTTTAAATTTAGCCCTTAATATGAATTGCTTGTATTTTTTTCCGTTTACATTTATAATGTTTGTTTTTAAAAACATTAATTTATTTGATATTTTAATTTTTGTGTTAAATTGAATAACTACGTTTAATAAAAGTATAATTAAAATTTAAAAACAGTAAACTTAGTAAACGCATCAGAAAATTAGTTAAAAAAGGATCTAGTTTTTGGGGTTTTTTTTAATTTTATAATTTGAATTATATTGTTAGATTAACTGCACGCTTTCGTTTACGTGCCGACCATATTTAATGTTGTTTTTATTTATTTTATTTAATGTACATGACTAAAATTGACTAAGGTGTGCAATAATATATGTTTACATCTGTGTTTATAGAAAATCATTATAACTTTGTATAAGCATAAAATTCAACGTTTTTTAGTTTTTATGGTCAAAAATACTCATTTTGCAAAAGATAATAACAATATGTATGTTTAGGAATTAATTGTATACTTTATATTCTAATTTCTTTTTAATAGTTTAGATTGTTTGGATTTTTACTATGTTAATTAGAATTCAGTACACATATTGCTCTGGTTTTATTAGTAACTAAAACAAAACAAAAAATAATTTTAATTAATATTGTTGACTTGCATACAATTTAAAACTATCCTTATAGATATTAAACAATGTTTTAAAAAACTTTTTGTAATAGAATATAAATTAGAAATGTCTGTTTAAGAACGTACACATAAATAATTATTGATAACTACCTATATAATATTCTACCAAAGCATTATTTTGTGAAGTTCAAATATAGATTTAGGACCAGAACTTTTGTGAGAAAAATGCTTATAAGACAAGCATGTAAATATTTAGCTGTACAAGTGGGTTTGCAATTAAATAAATGGTTTAAATATTTGTCAAATTTACGTGTTCAAAAACGTTAGAAAATATAAAAAATGTATCTATTATTGTTATAGTAAATTTAATTTAATACCAGGGTGTTAATTGTTTAGATGAGAAAACAGCTTGTATAATTTGAGATGATAAAAGTTTAGCCTCGTAATTTCCAGTATGATGGTATTTAATTCAAAGTATTATCTATTCAAAATTTTTACATATTCTATTTTTTATTTCTACATAATTATATGGTGTTGTTATGATTGGTGGTAATTAAAAAGTTATTCTCTTTCTGTTTTTTTAGATTTTTTCGTCTTCCTCCCGGGGTGCATTTTTGTCCTGAAAATTCTTAGTGGTTTGTAATTTATCAATGTGTCGTTTAACAATGTATCCTTAGTCAAGTTTAACTTCTTAGTGTATGTTTGTTAGTCTTTGCAGTATTTTATTTAAGTTTGACTTTTATTTGCCAATGTAGTTTCGTGAAAGTACTCGTTGTTTTGTATTGAAAATTCGTTTAACTAGTTTATATTCTGTTATTCCCGGTAATGGTAGTTTGAGCATATGTAATTTTGTATTAAGGCATCTCCCATAATGAAGTTCAGCTGGAGTTTTGTTCTCTCTGATTGTCCATTTGTAGCTGGGTACCCTGGGGCTGAAAATAATTCTTTTATGCTATTGTACTAACAAAACTGGTAATCCGTGGGTTGTGTAGATAATCTTAAAAGTAAACTATAAATTAGTACGGAGGGTAGAAAAGTTGTCATTGGATTTAATGACAGCGAAAGTCAATGATCTATTGACAAGTGACGCTGTCAAAATCCCAACTATTAAATAGGTTAGGAACAATGTCAGTACAATTGTGAAAAACAACATCAGAACTAGCGGACAGCTGTTTCGTTCTTTAGGAACTCGTCAGCGCTAGGATACACCGATGTGTTTCCACAACCATACCATAGGTAACATAAAACGGAACCATACCGACAGACAACCGTACTCTTTTATGTCGTGTAGACATTACTAACATATTTAAAACGTTTTTAGAATGCCATCTTGTGGTAAAAACACCACATAGGATAATATAGAAAACTATAAATTAGTACGGAGGGTAGAAAAGTTGTCATTGTTCTGATGTTGTTTTTCACAATTGTACTGACATTGTTCCTAACCTATTTAATAGTTGGGATTTTGACAGCGTCACTTGTCAATAGATCATTGACTTTCGCTGTCATTAAATCCAATGACAACTTTTCTACCCTCCGTACTAATTTATAGTTTTCTATATTATCCTATGTGGTATTTTTACCACAAGATGGCATTCTAAAAACGTTTTAAATCTTAAAAGTTCTAATAGTTGACGATAATGTTAGTGCTTCTGCGAATGTAACTATTTCTATCCATTTGGTTAAAGCGTCAATCACAATGAGAAATTGTTCCCCATTGATCGGTTCGGGAAAATCAGCATGTATGTAAACCCATGGCTTGCTTGGTATTTCCTATTGAGGTGTGGGTACTTGATGAAGGTCTTTTTGATTTTGTGCACATGCAGAAATGACTTTTATGTCTCGGTCTATTTTCTTCTAATAACAAGTTGGTCTAGCTATGGTCTTTGTTTTTACTATGCCAACGTGTGTGTCATGTAGTTCTTTTAATATTAGTTTGCTGTAATAAATTTGGAATAACCACTCAGGCTCTTCAAACTATAATACTTTGATGGATTGAATATTAGGAGTGATTATGACCTTCTGTGGTTGACAATAATTCTTTCTGCAATTCTGGTTCTTTTTCTGTTTCTGTTCGAACTTGTTCACTTGTGATTATTGATGAAGTTGAAATTTGTTTAATTAATATTGATTGAACTGCAAATGTTTTATCGATTACATCATCGTTTGAAAGTAGTACTGGTGCTATTGATAAATAATCCACATTTTAATGTTGTTCGCTGAGTCTATATTGAATTTTGTACTGAAACTGACGTGGAAACAATGTATATCTTGTAAAGCACTAATTGTAGGTAATAGCTTATCCGAATTGAAAATCGACTGGATGGATTTATTGTCAGCAATTAAAGTAATTTCTGTTCCATATAGATACTGTAAAAATTTATTTACAGCTCAATAAATTGCTGTCGCTTCTTTATCGAGGTGACTATAATTTTTCTCTGTTGCTGTAAGTGTTCTTGAAATGTATGCTACCGGTTTGTTTGTCTATTAATATTGGGTGTTAAAAAAACTCCTAAACCGTAAGGACTGGCGTCTGTTTCCACTGCGATCGGCAACTCTTTCTGGAATAGAATTAGAATTCACTCGCCACATAATTATTTAATATTGTTGAATGTATCTTCACACTGACGTGTCCATTAAAATTTAATCTTTTTGTAATAGTAGAGTTAGAGGATGTAGAATGTCAGCTGTACTTAGAATAAAATTGCTGTAGTATGTCATTTCAATAAATAAACGAGTTTCAATTAAATTATTGGGTCTGGGTGCTTTAACGATTGCTTCATTTTTTTCTGGATCTTTCTTTATCCCCTTTTTTTATATTATGTGACCTAGGTATTTGATTTTGTCAACAAAGAGTTTACATTTCTTCTTGTGTAACTGTTGTAGACATGTTGTTAGATGCAAAGCACATTCTTATGTAGTTGCTTCTTAAACTACTATATCATCGAAGTAGGTGACATATCCTTGAATATTATTGACAATGGAATCGATAGCTGCATGGAATAAACTGGGTGCGGTCTTGAGTCCGAAAAATAATCGCTTAGCCATGTAGGTAACCCTATACGTGCTGTTAGCTGCAATTTTTGAACTTTCTTCATCGACTGTAAAGTGTAGGTATGCTTTTTCAATATCCAAAACACAAAAAAAGAAGCCCATTTTCAACTTTGTAAATAATTCCTGTATCCTAAGCGTAGGATAATGAACATCTGCTAATTGGGTATTGACGGTCGTTCTATAATCGGTTTTTGGGCCAATCACCAGTGGTGTTCCCTATGGACAAAATTCGATTTTCTGTATAATACCTTTTTTTCTAATTTATTGAAATCGGCGTTAACCTTGATGCAAATGACATCGGTAGAGATTTAATGTAAATAGGTATAGTTTTAAAGAAGCACATAAGTTTGGTATTTCTTCAATTTTCCAATTGAATACCTTGGAAAATTTATTGATGATTGAATTTATGTCGATATTGGTTGATACCATGTAGCTATCCATATTATTTATGTTGTCGAAGTTAATAATTTTTAGTTTTTAAATGCACACATGTCTAACAATAGGCGATAGATTTTCAGGTACTACATACAATGCGTCTATTGATTTTTAGATTGATTTTTTTAGATAGTTCTTTATTTGTTTTCGTTGATAAGTCTATGAAGTGTATTTAATTTATTGAATAATCTTCTTCGCCATCACTCATATTTTGCACAGTTGTTTGCTGAAGTAAAGTGGATATGCGTATCTTTGAAATGCGTTCTTTCTTTTTACAACTTAATCAACGCAAATTAAATTTTATTCGGGATTTTACGGTCGCGTGATTGTTATTGCCACATGCAAAACAACAGTTTTTTATTCCAGCTTTCTCAAGAATGTTTTTACGTAATCGTTTATTGTTGTTGCTTTGATGTCGCAATTTTGGGTGTCTGTTATCGGAATGATTGATCTAGTGCGATTATATATGGTAACTGAACGCGTTTAAGTCGATTCTAGTTTACGCACATTAGCAAATTCCTTAGAGTAATCCTCTAGATTTTGTTTCCTTGCTGCTTCCGTACTTAATGCTACTTCCAACGTTTTTTCCAATGTTGTCGATGGTTCCGTTTGTAGAATTTTTTCTCTGATGTATGCATCTCTTATACGTCGAATAAATTGTGCTTGAAATATTGAATTGATTGATTTTTTACAGTTATCGTTTGGACATATCCACGCACACTTTTGACTAATTACTTTTAGATTAGCTATGTACTTTGATAAGATTTGACCGCTGGGTTTTTGATAGAAATTTATGTCGTGCTGTGTGTATATTTGTTACTGGTGTAAATTGTTTTTCTAATAAATTTACAAGTTCTTGGTAGGTTTTTTCACTAGGTTTTAGAGGTGCTGTTAAGGATGTTAGCAGTTGATAGTGTTTACTTTTGATACAATTTAATAAAGCATTTCGTTTAATATCTGAAATGCCCGAAGTATCTGCGTTTAATTGTAGCAGAGTAAAAAAATCTTCTAGACGTTCTTTATAATCAGCAAAAGTTTTATGTTGTTCGTTGAAACTTTCGAATGGGATATTATGTATATTAAGAACGTTTGACTAATCGGCGTAATGGCTGGAATTTGATTAACATTTTGATTTTGTAATAATACCTGGGTTCACATGATTTCATAAATATGATCGTCAAAAATCAATTGTGCAAATTTTAAAGATAATCTTATCAACTAGCTAGAGTGACTTTTTTTTAATCATTAACTACTATAAAGATTAAAAAGTTACTACACTACTATTAGCAAAAGATAAATGACGGAGGCATCTCGTAGTATAATGTAGTATGTATGAGCAATAAATGTAAATCGCTATAAAGATGGTAAACGTTGTAAGCCAATTTTTAATTACAATGAATTAGTGATAGGACAATATATCGATCACTGTTGCCGATAACTGTTACAAAAGAAGTAACTGGTTTCTAAATAACGACAATGGCAGTTACACGGTTATTGTATTAGATTTTTTTACACTTGTGTTAGGTTTTATATGTGCAACGCACGATAAAATTCTAACAACAATAACCATTTAATGAATGAAATGAAGTACTGATATTTAGAATTATTCTAAATTGTACAGTTAAGCTTGTATTATATGAGTAGTGCAAAAAAACTGTTTCTCTGTACGTTTTATTCTAATAAACGGTTATATAAACTGCCAATAAACAAGGTTGGTGTATTAGACTTTATATTGTTATATTGATTATCATGAAGATGCTCGTGTGACTACAAATAATATGTTAACAAAACAATGAACTTATTTAAAACGCTTCCGTAACAACCGTAATTAGTCATTCATTATAACTGAAGTACATTTTATTTTTTTAGTATTAGACAAAATTTTGTATAAGATGCAATTGGGATAGAAACACACGTCGTCAAGCGTGTCTGATTATAATTTTCACTTTTAAAAAATTGATTATATTTATAAAGATCCAAAGCGATGATAGATTAATATTTTCATAATCATTATACAGTTGACCTAAATAAACAAAGTCCCTGAAAAGGCGTGGCTGGTGTCACTTTAATTTTAAAGGTACACTAAAATAAAAAAGTATTTTGTCGGGAAATTCAAATCATTCATAGGATACCCGTGTAGATGAGCTTTTTGAAGCTTGATGTTATTTCAGAAAAACACTTTATAACTTTAATATTATTAAAATAAATTGTAATTATTTACTTTTCCAAAAGATTAGGTAGGACATTGCAAAATATAATAGTTATATATGTCTAAAAGTAATTCTTAAAATTATTTATTTACATCGAAAAACACAATTATAAGAAAAATCAATCACCGTCATTTTTGTCTTCTCTATTACAACTTTTGTCGTCAGATGATCCAGTGTTTACCATAAACGACAGGTTTACTACTGTTACATCCAGCCACATTTCTTGCGTAAAGTGATTTACATGTTGACGATATTTGTTAGTCCCATGCAGTTATCTCAGAAAATGCATTTTTTACTAAGGTTTCTATTTTTAGACCACTCTGTGTAATAATATTCTATATGTCAACTCAATTTGATTTAAGTCCTAGTGGTAAGATGGCAAACGTAGCACTGTATGTCCGTGATTTTTAACGAGTTCGTTCATATAATATGTTTTTGTATAAATAAATTGTTCTACTTTACACATTTCATTTGTTGTCGTTACTCCATTATTTTCTAGCCATTGAGGAATACTTCTTTTTTTCTTCGAGAGAAATCTTAAAATTCCATCTCTGCTCGTCGTCGTTTTACTCTGGATTTTTTTATAAATGTGTCTTGCTACTACAGCTAGTTTGGTTGCCTTCTCTAAAGGAAAAAATTACCGAAAAGCTCCACAACATTTTTAATAAAGTTTCTGGATTTGGAATAAACGGTTTACTTTGATTTAGATTCCATGATGATAAATAACAGCTGAAACAATACAGAAAGTAAGTAATGTAAAAATCTTTTCAAAAATTAGTTATTGTTTGTAGAATTAACGCTGGAATTAAATATAAACTTTAAAGTAATGAATGAGGTTATGCTACAAAGATTTTACTTAAAAATGTTTAGAAATACACTTATCTTGTGGAAATAACAGCGTTTAAAAGAGTCTTAATAAAAACTAATTGAATAACGAAGAATTTTTCAGTAAAACAGCAGGTGAAAATGTAAACAAACGTGAGGCAACTAAGGATTTTTGATTTTAATTTCATTTTTCAAGCAAACGGTACTTGTTAACTGTAATTGGTTGAAACATTTACCGCTTTAAATTTTTAAAGTTAGTTCACATATTTTTCGGGGAGTTTACTTCGGCGCTCTGTTACAAGCTACTATGCGTTTGAGGTCGTTGGATACGTTACATATACTTTAAAGAATGTATTAATATTTGGTAGAGATAACTATAACTGTTCTTAATAACTGTTACTGTAAAATAACTGGAACTGTTATAACCGTTAGTACTAAAAAACCGGTTATCCCATCAATACAATTAATACATTACTCTTTTGGTAATTATTTTATAAATATAGAACGAGTATACGTATATTAATAAATTTTTGAATTTAAACGACATCAGCTACTTATGAAAAATTTATTTAGATTTAAAATTTGTTATGTTTAAACATATTAGTCTAATTATAATTTAAAGAATAACTTGGTAAATTGATCAAACTTAGGTAACACAATAGAACTAACGTTTCATTTTTTTAAGAATTTTTATAACACATTTAAATTATCGTTATTGTTTACTCTATTCTATCTTATAACCTAATTCGTGCTTAAGCTTTTGGGTGACAATTATTAGAATGTTTACAATGTATCATTAATAAATATTATATTTGTTAACATGTAACATACATGCATGTTAACAAGAAATAAATTTATTACAATGCAAAGGTAGATACAATAATGTGTGATACATTAATTTCTGTATTATAATTTTATAAATTATATTTTCTTTAATAAATTTATTTTATTACCAATTTTAAATACAATGCACAAAACAATAATATTTTTAAAAACATGCAGTGTACTTACAAAACTAAAAATTTTTAATTGTTAATATATACAATCTAGAAAATTGTAGTCTTGACTTTAATTTAATAATGAAATTTAAAATATGTGAATTTATCAAAGTTCAACAAATTTTTAATTTTAGTTGTAATGTTATAAACAACGTTTATGTTATGTTTTCTTAGTATTCTTTCAATTTTGTCACTTATTTTGCTTGATTTTTTTAATCGGATGAGTGTTGATTTACACAAAATGGAGTGCTGGATTTTTACAACACGCATGTTTTGAGTGAAAAATTAGATCATACCTTAAAATACATGATTAACTTTATTTCCGCAGTGTTATATATTTATTTAAGTGCAATGCAGACCGCTTATTAAAATCACGGATAATGTTATCAACTGGGTAATGTTATCACTTTATTAATAAACTAGCCAAACGTGTGCTACTACATAAAAGCATCGCTTATAGTAATCATAATTCTGGTTTATATCATCAATTTTCTTTACATGAATTATAATATATTTTTCATGATTTTTTTAATTGAATGAGTGTTTTTTTTTACAAAAAATAGAGTGCACAATACGCATGTTAGGTTGAAAAATTTAATTAAACCTTAAAATACATGGTTTGCATATTTACCTTTATTTTTGTAGTGTTCATACCAGTAGTACAAGTGTTCTTGTTTTAGGTTGACAAAACTTTTTAATTTGATTTCTATTAAAATCATTTCTTGTAACTAATAAAACTAGTAACGAGGTTGCAAATCAAATGCTTTAATTTATTCTAATTACCTTAAACTTGTTTTTTTTAATGTATTTACATTGAATTGCAAGTAAGTTACCATTAAATACCAACGTTTGCAAACATTACCTAAATTAATTTAAAAACTAAACCTCTTTTACTCTATACATACCGTCAAAACAAATGCTATAGCATTCACACGTCTTTAAGTATTTTTTTATACATTTTATAAGCGTGGTGTACAGAATATTTATACAAGCCTCTTAAATAAATCATATACGGTAATGTGTTTGACCTGTACGAAAATGACTTTGGCCTGTACGGAAATGAGATTGGTCAAACAAAATCCACAACGTTGTCTAACCGCTAATAAACATACACTGTGTAGTATTATCTGTTAGTGGTAAAAAAATTGTATACCAGTGGTACTTTCATATAATGATTATGATGACACTATGTAACGGTTTTTTAAATTTATATAATCAAATTAGGGTTGTTTCAATAAAATTTAATTTAAGTTAATTTGGTGTAAGTGTAGTTGCCTAAGTTGTTGCATTTTCAAAAATTGAATTTGGAATTATTTCCAGTTTAAACGTCACAAAAATTTTATCTGACACCTGTGATATCGAAAATCTTGTGATAAAGACAGTCTTCGTTTAGAATTTTTCCAAAAAGGAAGTTGTGCTTTTTCGAACTTGAATTTGTGCACATAGTAGTAGATCGTATAGTTATTAAAGATCTAAGTGCTCAATTCTTTCGCATTCTGCGTATTTATGGTCGCTTAATTCGAATTACCGATAGGGTCCTTTTAGCTTCATTTAGGACACCATCACGCTTCGGCGGATATTAAGCACTCTTCAGAAGCTGTTCTACAATTTCTATATCCTTTTTTTACATTATAACTATAATACGTTATTATCTTTATTGCCGCACTAGTGACTTTTTGAATTTATTACCGCACTAGTGTAGTAATAAATCTTAAATAAAGTTAAGTTTAAGGTAAACATAAAGAATATATTGTATAAGATTTAAAAATACTCGTTTGTTATAAACATAATAAACACGATTACACGTTTCTCAAGGTGATTTTATCAGTACGATTTTAAACTGATTTTTAACTGTTTTATTACCAGAATTACAGGTAAGTTGTTTGTTGCACAGTCAAGACACTTTTTCTCAGTAAAGCATGCCCTTACAGCACATAATCATTCATAATTTCTATTAAATATTTACGTCACGTACTGCACCGGCGTAATCACAGGCGGGTCTGGCTGTACTGGGCACCAGACCTCTACTAGTTCTTTTCAAGAAAAATGTAACTGACAAATAACATAATTATAACATACGTTTTACCATAAACTAGGCTATAAGATTTACTTACCAATCAATGCAAAAAAATGTAATAACATAAAAAAATAATTATGTATTTAACGCGTAGCCAGGTACGGTACAAAAAACAACCGTTTGTACAACCTTACTATCTATTAGATATCTACAGGATATAATGATATAAACGTTGTTTCATTATAGTAATTATTTTATACAAATGAATTAATATTTAAGCTAAAAAGAATAATTATTAAGATAAACGGTATTGTGTTTAAACGATTGCGTTCAACTGGTTGCGTTCAATGGGTCGCGTGCAAGCTGATAAAAAATGAGCAGTTCTTTATCCTAATTAGTACGCTTCTTTCATGTTGTCACATTTTGTTCTTCAAAACACATAATGTAACTATTGACTTTTTTAGCTACAGTAAATGTTTGATTATTGTACAGTATATTTTTAAGTGGTTTTTTAATTTGTTTGTTACGCCTACAACAAGACAACATGCAAATTTCTATCAACTGAACAAGTTTGATAATGGGCGAATAGTCTAAAAAAAGCAAATTTATCATTTAAAAAGATTGCTATATAACAATTAGGTGTCTGAGTATTTTGGTGCGCTGTTGTCAAAAATGATTCCATTAAGATCAAACAAAAAAATTATAGGTACAGAACGATATACCGCAAAAATTGTCGCTTTAGACTTTTGACGTTAACGAATCGTTTCACTTCCGCAAACGCAATTCCAGATCAATGGTTTGCAGTACATGGCAAATCTATTGGGATACAAACCATTTATCGTTTTGTAAAAAGTTTTGGGTAGCATTCTGTAACGTTGTGGTTTTATTAAAAATTTATTTTGAATATATTTGTTTAGATTTTAGTATCGATTCCCTGTGAGGTTAGTTGCCTAACTTTTATTACAAGCGCATTTTAGTTCAGATTATGGCCATCTACGTCGAGTGCTAACGGAAGAGGCGTTACCACTGGTGAATATTCAAATTTGTTGTTTTTTTGAAATAGGTCTTCGTTAGTTCTTTTCCCGCAATCCTCATAAATATTTTGTGAGGATATCGTTAAGGAAATTGTTTGAATTTTGGGTTAAGCGGACAGTGCGGTACTAGCAAATGTCTTGGCGTGGTCGATACAACATTTTTGTTTTCAAAAATTATCCACACGGGATTAATTCTTCCACCGCCATTGATTGAATTTTCGATTTTGGTTATTGGAAATATTGGATGCTGGAAATTCATGCCTTCGGGGATTTATTACATTTGCCGTACAACTAATACTGCTTATCTTAATTTGGTGTTCTCCTCAATGAGGTAATTTGATTTTTACTTTATCTATTTATTTGAATATTTTGGTACAATTTGGTAATTGGTGTTTTTCTTTTAATATTTAGGGTGCTTGTTAGAGGCTAGATCGTTACGTCTTAGTAATAAGAACGACGTTAGAAAGAGAATTGGTCGTAGTTCTGAACCGAGTAATTACAGCGCCCGCTTCGATAAGTGATAGCAGCTCATCGAAGACAATCATAAGGTCATTTATGTTTTCTGTGTCTGTCCATAACGTGTAACTTTTGATATAAATATATCTCGTGTACCTTTAGTTAATTTAGGAATTATTCCGTTTTTCTACAATGTTGATTTAAAAATTTTATAGCAGTGATTAATTTTGTTCTTTGTAATTATAGTCTTTATTATTTATTTTTTTTTATATTTTCATGATAATTGAGTAGCAAGCAATTTTAATTTACACAGTTTTTTTATAAATGCTGAAACTATTAGTTGCTCGCTTCGATAAAACATAGTTATAGTACTGATTAAATAGCGTAGTGAATTTTAGCTAAAATTCGACGTGCACGCGTTCGGTAGTCGTTTCGTCCTAATTAGTTTCGGTAGTAAAGTTTATTTTTTTTTGTTATTATTATTGCTTTCGTGATTCCATATGTTTTAAATGTACTCATTTATCATAAATATCCATCTTTCTCTGACTTAAAGTATTTATTATTTTAATTAATTCAAGAGAAACCTATTTTTCCAGTTTTTTCCCTCTCAGCTTCAAAACAAAACTGGTGGCGCCCCTTTCGATTTATTTTTTTTTGTTTATGTTTGAACCACCCACTGACAATCAAGTCTACAGTTTGTGTTACCCTTGTTGGTAACAATTCATACCTTGTGTTACCGGTCAATAGTGCAAAGAACAAATTCAGTAATACCAAAAATAGAATACGGTAGTCTTTTGTAACAAATCGCCATTCTGTTTAGGTATGCATAATGACCGGACAAATATAGGAAAAAGACGTGGTAAAAAACATTCATTTCATTTTTTGTAGAAAGACATGTAGTAGTAAGTTCCTTTTGGTCTTCATCAGAGTCAACGTAACCACCTAACGTTGTAAAAACACATGTTCTACGCTACCACAGAACGCTTCAAAAATATCTAGCGGCATTTTGTAACGCCGTACAAATAGCATGAGATGAGACTTCCTATGAAGAAATTAATTATCTCATTAAGAGTATGCTCAGATGTGTCAATGTGTGTGTGTATAGCGCAGCATAGAAGCTCTGTCCAATAGAAATTTTTCTCAGGTTCTACCAGTCCGATTCCATTCTAGTTTTAATCGATCGTGTAATTTAACGTAATAAACATGAATACAATATATTATTCAAATAAATTAATTATTACTAATTGTTCTAACTTCTTTGTTACTTAGTATATTTTCAATGTATTTGGTTTTTTTAATGCAAAAAAAATTGATACATTTATTTATATACTTGAATCATATACGTTATATAGTTAACATCTTAGATACATTTTTTAAATATATAGAATAGTGTTGACATTTATACATCTTTCTCAGATAACTCTATAATGTACATTAGATAACTAAAGTTTTTGTATAAAATATATCTGATACATAAAATTTACAAGTTTGTGTTATATCGGTTAAGTAAATTAGAAATCAAAATATTTTATTACAAAACAACTGTTACTGTAGCAAATCAAAACAGGTAACAGTAACCAGCCAGGTAAATAAATACTATTAATAGTAAAAAAAACTATAGTTATTAAATCCTCTTTTGTTATGGTTTCTTACATTGTTGTTGTTTTAAATTCAATTAAAAAAATTAATTATGTTAAAAAAGAGAATTGTGATTTTTTTTTAAATAAAAATGTGTCAATGTTGTAAAATATAGAGATTGAAAAAATAATATTATGCAAAATTATGTTTATAGTACTTTGTTTTCTTTGCTGATTGTAATAAGTTGTTTTATTAGAATATATTAGTGAAAAGCTGTAGAACTTGAGATTTGGAATCATTGGATTGATGACAGATGATTTTTGAACTATTTTAACAAAAATTATGATGATAACTGTTTGTGAGTGCTTATCCCTATAATATTTGAAAAAAAAATTAAGTTTTGATTATATCTGTGTGTATCATAAGACTTTATACTACGCAAAATCTAAGAAACCAATATTGTAATAAATTCAAGTTTAAGAAAATGTATTGATAAAAATTTTTACAGGTATTTTGATTATTATTTTCGGTTCTTAAGTAGAACACACACTAAAAAATATTACCAAAACTAGAAACTAACAAAATAATATTGTTTTTCTTAAAAAAAAGTTCACTTTTAAAAACTTTATTAAATAAAATAAATAAAAATGCGCTACATAAATATTTAGAATACACTAAATTAAAAACTGTATTATATTTAAAAGCTATATATATATGTACTTGTATTTTTTTGTAAATCTATAACTTCTGTGTATGACTACTAGTCACCATTATTTATCTCTACTTAACTGAGTTTTTTCCGATGCCCAATCTTTGTATAGACTTTTATTATGTACAATAAATAACATTTTGTAATGTTGATTGTAACAAATTTTGTTTGCTGTATTGTTGATTTCAATTTACAAATTTTTATAAACACTATGCTTTTTATGTAATTGGACTTGGAATTGTACTAAATCAATTCAAATCGTTATGTTGAAAACAACCTATATTATTTATTAATTTGACAAATATTTAATTTGAATTTTTGAAGTACAGTAGACAAATAATAAATCACCTTCCATGTAGATTACTTTACATTATTGGCTATAAATCGTAAGTAATGAAAACCGGCAAGAAAACTTCGTAATGACTGTGCATACTGTTGAAAACGAGTTTTAAACAAAATTTTTCAACTTTAATAAGAAAAAGCATTGTAAAATGTAATACTTTTTTATTAGTAAAGTTTAGTAGGTATAGTAAATTGCAAATCGTCAAAAAATTTGAATAACGTTTTGAAAAAATACTTGCTTAATTTTTTTGTTATATTATTATGTAGAATCACAACCAAAAATTAAATAATAATTAAAAATTAAGAAAACAAAAAAAAACATAATACCATCAAGTAAATACTAAGTTAAAACGTTACTGTCGACATACAAGACATTACATTATATCATAGTAACAGATATAAAAGTCCAAAAGTTTAAGAGTATTAAACTAATTTACTTAAGATAATATTATTTTTAATAAGTATTGTGTAAGTTTTATCTCATCAAAAATATACTAATTGTATCTGCACTCATAGAATGTTTGCCATGTCTAATACCTAATAGATTGATAACTTTCTAGAAATAATTTACATAATTTTTAAAAAGGTAACATATTTAACGATTAGATTATTTTTATGAAAGGATGAGTGTTTTTGCATTAAATTAAAATTATAGTTTGGTATCTTAACTTAAAAATAAAGTATAAATACAAGAAAAAAGTTTCGCAACAAACTGCTAAACTGTTAAAACAATTTATTGAAACATATTTATTCATAAATTTATAGAATTAAACTTTTTATTTTTAAATCGTTTATGAATAATTGTTTGAATTTATTAATACCACAATGTCAATATCAATATGACAGTTTAAATCGTTCATTAGTATTTTATTTATTTTAATATTGTTATATTATAAGAATTACATGAGTTGGCGTTTACGCTACCCGTTTCTGAATTAATTTACGACTTTATTTTAAAGATTTATCAAAATTTAACACGTGTTTATGATACAAATAGCAGTACAGTGTGCATGTCAAAAATTGATTTAGAAACCTATGATGTGAAGTCCAACTCGCGTAGTTTATATTATAGCAATTATATTATATAAATGCTCTTTAATAGCACTTTATATATCTTTGAAACTTCTATTTAAAACGTAATCACCGTGTATAATTCAAAAGACATTCCATAGTATTTTTTATGCACGGATATACAGTTGGCATCAGCAAAAAAGTGACCTGATGTGGCGTGACTAAGGGCGCATTAATTTAAATGGTATATGCAGAATAAAACTATTTTCATGATAAACTTACTGTTTAACCTAAAGATGCACAATTATAAAAATCAAAACTATTTAATAAAGATAAATAAAGACACAAAATTAAACAATAATAACGCTATAATTTGTAAACGCCAAGATGAGTATAAATTAAAACTTTTGCTGGCAAAAAAACCTGTCAAAATAGTGATTAGACGATTAATTTGCCACAACAAATTTAGTTCACATATTTTCAGCAGAACTTGTTTGCTTGAGTGCACTGTATGATAAATTGACAATTATACACAAATTGGTTTGTCATAAACGTTTTCTCATAGTTGACGGACATCTTTATGCCCTCGCCTTAAAATAAAACTTCAAACGATATCATAAATATCTAATAGAAACTGCTCAAATACTTACAAATTGAAAAGTTTTTATCAAAAATAAAAAATTCTACTTTCTATTAGAATTCTAAATTTTGTTAACAAATTATTTTAGATAATTATTGTTATGAATACAATCAAAATACTTAACCATACTAGTATTTGGAAGCAGAACCACTCCACTACAATTATATATCAAATTGGAATTATTGCTAGTTACTACATGACTAAAAATTTTGATAGCTGATAATTCAGTATTAATAACCGACAAATTGTCATTTATAATTAATACTTTTTCAACTAATTGAATTTGCTTTGGTACAAAAGTTTCTATATACTGTTCTGCAACTGACGTTGACTTCCAACCTCTTAGTTGTTTTATACCAATCATTTTTTCTCTACCTCGCTGATGAGCGACGAAATGAGTGCCCAGTATATCATTCAGGATTTAGAAATTTCATATAAAGAGACATTTGTTTTGGAAATGTACAAAGAACATTTTTCCCAACAACTGGCCTGGTACATTTTCCATACCTGTAAACTAAGAAGAAACGGCAAGTTTTTATATTTATCGAACGTAGAGCAGCATACTTTTTAGTTGTCAACTACACTAAACATTTAATTTCTTTGGTTTGCAAACAAATTTGATAAATTAGACACTTATATTAACTTCTTTATCTTATTTACAAAAGCACTGATAACATTTACCACGTTGTTTTATTTGGTTTAGTTTGTTGTTTATAAAAGTAGACTTTAATTCCATATCTCTAGGGAGCCGATTCAACATGTTCTTTATCATGTCGAAACTTTGTTGAGTATTTCATATTGCGCCTGCAAATTTATTTTTAAGTCAAAATTTTGTAATGTAACGCAAAGGTAGTAGATGATTAAAATGTTACTTAAATGAATCAAGTGGCAATGGCACATCTGATGGTTTTATTTTGTTTTTACTACTTCATTATCGTGTGTTTTTTGTAAGAGTTTTGATATTGTTTTTTGTGATACTGTTTAACGTGTTTTGAAAGTGTGATTAAGCGCCTGTGTGAAAATGTATCGTGAATTAAGAGAATTTGACAAATGTCGAATTATTGGCTTACGTGAAGATGGTTTTTCACACAGGAAAATTGCAAATCGTTTTAACCGAAACCTATCCACTATCATGCACTGTTGTTAAGAATAAATTGGGGAAATTAATCGTCGTAGACAAGGAATTGAGGAACGGAAGCAAGACCGCCAGCTTCGACTTATAACAATAAGAGACCAATTTTCGAGTATCAGATAAATCGCCAATCAATGCTTAGGTGATGCAGATCGTCTTATAACTTTTCAAACAGTTTACTGTTAAATCAAAAGTTTTAGATTGCAATCTTATCGGCCACTACCACTGACGACTCACGTTTGGGGCAATCTAGGTTTCAACTCTATTAAAATATGGAATGGCATAGAGTTGTCTTTAGTGACAAATTCCATGATGGCTGTATGAACGTCAGACAAAGACGTGGGAAACTGCGCAATGTTCAATTTTTGTTTGGAATTCGTTCGAATCAATATGAACGCTCGGCGACATGTTAACGAGGTAGTATAACTCCAT
The DNA here is from genome assembly GCA_035610365.1 of Aquatica leii. Lineage (NCBI taxonomy): Eukaryota > Metazoa > Arthropoda > Insecta > Coleoptera > Lampyridae > Aquatica > Aquatica leii. The sequence continues at coordinate 59,604,624 of CM069432.1, forward strand.
ACTCTTCCATCTTTTTAGCAGTTAGAAAGCCCACTTTTCCAACAAGATAATTAATGTTTGTTTCCAATTAGCAAAACCTTTTATGAACTGATTCAAAGAAGCTAATGTTAATCTCTTATCATGTTCACACATTTACAGATTTTTCGCTTATTGAACATGTTTGGAACATTATAAGTGGAAGACTGAAGAACTTGTCGCGTTCTCCACAAACATAGAAAGTTTTCCGGCATGAATTGCAAGTTGTTTAGGACACATTAACTTAAGGAAAATTCAACCACTTGCTGGAATCGATGCGACAAAAAGTAAGAAAATGTGAAGCCAATAGAGGGGGACCAACACATGATTAAACAGAAATTGTTTTTATTTGTTTCTTTTTTTTAATTGGCATTATTTAGTACCTCTAAGTAGCTAAACGTTTCTGCCAAGTTTGGTCACAAAACTCCCACCCGTTCTTAGTGTGGCAATTTTATTGTCACAGAGTATATATAACAACTAATTATAGCTTAAAATCGTTCTGTTACTCAGAATCTTAATATTAGTTTGCCGGAAAAATCATTTGCGGTTTTTCCTTGGTTGTATTCTGTTGCTTTGTCAAAAAGTTATTCTGAGTAAAATCTGCAAAAAATTACATAAATACGACGTTTTAACATCTGCAGCTGTTACAATTTTTTTCTTAATTTTTATCTACATGTGTTTTTGTAAACTTGTAAAATTATCTATTTTTTTTTGTTTCTATACTTTGTTAAGTATTTTTTTTAAGTTTTATAATATTTTGCAGTTTCTTGATAATATAAAAGCACATTTTATTTTTGATTGCTGTTGTCAACATTAAGCAAAAAAAATTTACAATTGAATAAACCCAATTTTGCAACATACATGTAAAAAGGAACTTTAGTAACTGTAAATAATTTTAGTAATTTACCTAATAAAAAAATGTTTCCTTTCTTCACTATTTTTTTAGAATTTTTTTAAACCGATAGTAAAGAAAATGTGCTTTTTAAAATTAACTATAATGCATTCAGTAAATCTTACCATTGATGGTAGATTTATTAAATATGTTTCGTTTGTAATAAATTTTGTTATCAAAATATGTATAAGAGCTATTGCAGATAAATGTAGTCGTCAGTTTTATATTAAAAAATCAAAAATCACACGAGAAATTCGGTATTTGGTATATTGAAGTGTATTAGTAATAGCTTATTATCCAACGAAGTAAGCAAAGCAATTAAAAATTGAGATTTTTTAACGTGAGCAAAGTGAGCAAGAACGTTAATATTGTTAAGATTGTTAATCGGCTATTAACAAACAATTTGGTTTTTATGTTTTCCCATTTCCGTTTGTCTATTATTATTTTTTTCAATTTCTTATAATTTTGTTTTCTATAAAAAGTAGTGTAATTTTTGAATAAAAGAAATGTTAGAATACTTCAACGTCAGCTACGTTTATTGTTGTGTTTTTTTTACATTTATTTTCTCTAATACGTTAACGTCAATTAAATTTTACCTTGATTTATTATAATAAATTAGTTTTGACAAATGAGCAGAACTAGATATAAGTGGGAAATCAAAATGTAAATGTTTAAATACGGTATGCTGTTGATATGTAACTGAATTAAGTATTGTGAAAATATGTTATATGATAAAAATTACTTTCTCTATTTCAACATCAGAATTAGCGATTCTTACACTAAAATCCGTGTAAGATTAAGCCAATTCTTACACGAATTTTAGTAATGTTAGTTTTTTTAAAGTTAGTATCTCTGCATCGTAAGTTGACGTTACATGAAAAAGAAATCAAAATTATTGGAAGTTAACAATTGAAATTCAAATTTTGATGCCAAGATAAAATAAAAACGTCCTATTAATTCAAAGTTATTTACTTATAAAGGTAGAAAGAGAAAATTTTGTATGAGATTTTAGGTTAACACATAAATTTCAATATGTCAAAGTGTAAGTGCTGCCAATTCAGTAAAATATAAATTTCCCAATGTTGTTTTAAAAATTAAAATTATACGAAAAATATTAATTATTGTATCAAAATAGAGAAAATCGTATAAATCACACGTTATAGAATACGTTTCAATCACTCGACCGCTTCATAAACTCACCGTTGCGCGGCTCGTGTATGAAACGCGGTCTCGTGATTGAAGTGCGTTCATTCTGTAACTTGTGTTTTAATATACTATTCTACAAAGCTTACGTTGTTATTTATTGTAATAAAACAAAATTAGTTTATGATTATTGTTATATATAATAACATACAGACATCACAACTTTGATATTATGCATGTTCAAAAAAAGCAACTAAATGTCTTAATAATCAATAACCCCTAAAATACAGTTTGTGTGTTTATATTCGTCAGATGATGTAGACCACAATAATTGTTAATAAAGACTTTATTTGTCGCCTTAGTTTAAGAATTTTCGTAACTTTAAATTCTTTAATTTTGTTTTCTTTTTAATAGTTGGCTTACATAACCTACAATTATTACTGTAAACGGCCTATTTAAAATATTCAGTTATAATAATACTTAAGTAAATGTTTTGATTTACTTTTCATTTTAAAAATGTTGGGTAATGCAATTTATATAACCATATAATATCTCAATTCTTTTCGACAATTTCATTGTTTCGACGTTTAGAGAAAACCGTGCAGTAATAGAACTCAGTTAATTTCATTTGGTGTCATTACCGGTCAATTTCAGATACATTATTCTACCTTAATTGCATAACGCTAAAAGCTAAAGTTTTAATAAAACTGTACTCATAATACTCGTCTAGTAAGAATAGTTGCTATTAATTTAGTAGTTTATATTTTTTTAAAAGTTTTGACTTATTGCAATTTGTTAACATATAATAACAATAATTTTAAAATTGTTCAATTTATTGTTTTTTTTTAATATTTCTTGTTGATTGATAAATAATGTAAAACTTAGTTTATTGTTTTGTATCTAATAGTAAAATCAGAATTTTTCCACATGTTATTAAATTTTAATTTACAATTTTTATATTACAAAAATGTTATAATTGCATTTAACACACAAAAAATATATAGTAAGTTTACCAGCGTGATACAGTACATTAAACAATCAGTTTTGTAAGTCGAAAATTTGTGCACATGAACAAGCTTAATAGGTACACAAATCGCTTGCGGCGAGTGTTTAATGAGAAAATACGATAAAATGACTTTTTTGAGTTTCTATATTTTTTTATATTTTGCGCCGTTTATCTTATTTTTAAACTAGAATTTATAATTTTAATAATCGTAAAACATTTTGTTGTCTACGTTGCATGTTACGTTGAAAATTTAAATTTTGATCTTATATCAAAAGGATAACAATTAAAAATGTATCTACAATCGTTATTTTTAAATATTTAAATCTGCCGCGCCGTATAAAAAATAAAAAATTGTCTTGTTGTCAAATATTGTAGTTGAAAACTGGTTAGAATTTTTTATAGCAATTCAAAATAAATACGATCATTAGTTAAATAAAGTCTACTTGGTAAAATTATTTATCTTCTTGTATTCACTACGGTAACTAATTTAAAAACATTTGCTTAGAAAAGGCAAATAAAACTACCTTAGTTTAATTTTGTGACAACGTTTCGTGCTACGAGCGAGCATATCATGATATCAACGAATATTGTAACAAATTTTATAACTTATTTATTTATAACTAAATATTAGACGTTGATAACTACACAAACTAATTAAATCTAACAATGTGCAAGAAAAACACACTAATTTATATATTACAATCACTCGAAAAATAATATCCGTTGATAGCTTCTTTTTATCTAAACCTTTGCACTTCTTTACATTAAAGGCACTTATATTTGAACGCTGATATATTATTAATAGTTTCGATTTCGAATAATTGAGCTACGATTTTTTTAACCCGTTTTTATATATTTTCGTTATCTATCCCGAGAGTTGTCTACATCTTTTCTAAACGTTCTGGAAGTGGATAAAAATTTCGTGAACGTTCTCGAGACTGACAACAACTTTGCAAACGTTTCACCGTTTTCTTCTTAAAACTATTCTGTTCCAGAACAGGAAACTGGATGTGACACCGGTAGAAAGAATCATGGCAATAGTGACAGCTCTTTCCATTTCGGCACTTGCTTGAGGACAAAAGTAGCAGTCAATGTTTTTTTTCCGTACCCAATATTCTACTTAGTTAGTAACTGCAGACCATCACTCGAATTTCTCTCCTGAGATTCCATAATATGCGCCACAGCTTTTCGTATGACGGCTTGGTACCTGCGTATTTCTTGGTGACCAGATAAAAAATGAAACGTCTGTCACCACATAGTTTTAAAACTTTTTTGACCGTTGGTTGCTGTTTTCATAGTTTATCTAGCCGACCAAACTTTTTTTTTAAATACGAATACAACACTTCTGGACATGTTAAGATCCTTGCTCACGCAATGTGCGATGGCGTTATCTTTTTGTGTTTTGGAAGAGGTCTTGTTGTTCCTCGGTTGTAACTCCAAACTTAGCTTTTTTAGAACCTCTGTATATGATCATAAACGTATCGAAGTCCATTCCTTCGACTTAATTTCTAGTTCTGTTGCTTATTACTCTGGTTCAAACCTGAACTTACGTAATGCGGTTATCGTCAGCATACAAGGCAAGACGATCGATGTGGACCACTTTTAGCTTGCCTATGGGTGTTTTTTGAATGCGATATATGACGTCATTAATACGCTGCACGACTTTATAAGGGCTCTCCCATTGTTACACAATGTTGCCAGGTTGAAACACACCACACCATTTTGTGACGTCATAGATAAAAACATTATTCTGTCGCTGGCAATTTGTGTGTTTTTAGGTACTTCTTTATGCACTTCGTCTAGCTTCTTGATCAGCTTGCTGACGTAATCTTCTCTAGCAACTTCTTTTTCTCGTTTTCATCCAAATTGGAGGTCGCATAGCAGTTGTATTTTGCGACCGAGCATGACGTGAACGAATGATTGGTATGCCACTACAAAAAGGTGCAAGTACTGATTCCAATCTCTTTGGTGTTTGGACACCAACTTTTGGCTAAGTAGTTTTTCATTGTTTGATTCGTCCGTTTAACCATGCCATCAGATTGAGGATGGAGAAGCGTCGTTCTAGTTTTCTTAATTTCCAAAAGTCAGCAAACTTCTTCTGCGATTGTAGCTGCTTCTTGATTAGGTATAACGTAAGCTTCCGTCCATTACGTAAAATAATTCATCGCCACCAAGATATATCTGTTTCCCAAATCAGATTCTGGGAACGGTTCTGCGATGTCAATCGCTTCTTTTTCTAAACGGCTTCTTACGTTATACTGCCTCATCGGTGTTCTGAGTTTTTTTCTGGGTCATTTTTTAATGCTCAGACCGTGCACTTACGGTACCATTTTATACGTCCTCTTTGCAGTTCACCCAGTAAAATCTTTCCCAAAGTTTCCCCAATGTGTTCTTTATGTTTTTTTGATGTACTATCGTAGAGATGCTTTAACACTTGTGACACCTGGTTCTTTGACATTACCAACTGTAGTCTGTCTTTCGTGCTCTTAACATTTTCTCTAGGGATCGTTTAAAAAGACCGACTTTTACTGTTAAAGTGTCCCACTGCGCTATGTACGCTTTAATGTTTCTGCCCAAAGCACTCGCTTCTTCCCAGGTTGATCGTCAACCGTTTTTTTCCAGTTCAAGACTAGTCTTATTTCGGGATTGTTTTCTTGTTTGCGACAAAACTGCTCAGGTTCCCACTTGTCATCAACAAGTTGCGAACAATAGCTGCAGTCTACCGGACGTGGTCATCTGGACAAAACGTCAGTGTTTCGATGACTGCTTTTGGCACGGTGTTTTTTTCTTTGGAACCACTTTTCAGCGCGAACACTTCTTGATACTGCTAGATCAACACTTTAACTTTATCCAGCAGTTCTTAGTTGAAGTTTTGGTATTGAGAGGTAAGAATGTCCAATAGATGTTGTGGGAATTTCTTTGGCGACGTTAGAATTTTGCATTTCAGAATTCAAGATAGTAGCATGCATTGGCATACTTACTTTTTTAACGTTACTGGATCTGAATTGACATTTAAGATGCTTACTGGCATCGTGTTTTATACTCGTACTAAAGTTCTGCCAACGAGTGGCCTTTTCTTAATTAAGTCGCCTTCCATTGGTTCAATTGTGAGAATGTAGCCTTGCCGGAGATTTTTATCTAAGCGTGCCATCACCACACTTTCAGTCCTTGCAGACAGAGTCACGTCTACACTCAATAAGACTTGTACTGCTGCTTTCTCTGACAAATAAATAGGAATTTTTTTATTGTTTATCTTTAGGACATCGTTCTTCATATCCAAACGGAACCCATACTTCCTTATCACGTTCATTTTCAGGATAATTTTTTTTTGTGATGTTGGCTACTAGGATTTGATGGTCGAGTACTTCATTTCTTAAATCAATAGCCACTTGTACTTGTCCGTGAGTGGGTATTTTTTTGCCCGTTGCCGTTCGAAGTCGTACTGTTACTGGTGATTCCTTCTTGTTTTCCTATAACATATTATGACGAATAATGGTGTGTGCTCTCGTGTAAACCGGTAACTGAACGCTTTTTTTGTTGGTCTTGCCATCAAGATAAATGTTATTCCATAATCGATGCCATTTAAATGGTAATCTCCGGAACATGACTAGATAAAAATAACCTCAGTCTCTTTTGGTCAACTTGTTTTAAATTTTTGAGCGTTTTTCTTGTTTTCTTCTTGGGTTTAGTACAATGTCGTCGTACATAAACTATTTCACCAAAGTTTATAGTCGTCACTCCTCTTTCCCAAAGTATTCGTCGCACTATCTCCTCGATGTTTTCTAGTATCTACGCGGGTACTTCTGCTGCACAGCGGAATTTATGACAGTTTTATTGCGATGCTTGTTTTGCTGTTTCAAACTCCAAGGCATGCACTAAAGCATTATCTAACGTTTTCGGTCAAGCTAATCTGAAAGTCTGCTACGTTTCGCTGTCTCGGAGCCGTCTACAAAGGGTTTCCTCTTGAACACATTTAATTTAATTTTCTATACTAACTTATATTTGCTCCACAATAGTCTATATTTGATTTTCAATGCTCGTTCGTATTTCTTCTTTTAAATTTATAAAATTTTCTTCTAATTTCTGAGAATTTTTGTAAAATTTTTCTTCCATTTTTCTAAAATTTTCTTCCATTTTCTGAGAAATTTTGTAAAACTTTTCTTAGCAAAAAAATTGAAATATAAGTCAAGAAAACGGGGAACACAATTACAATTAATATTAGTACAATTTAGCATAAAACGAACACAATTAATTACACTATATTATTTAAAGAATAAATGAAAACGGGAAATAGCTTGACCGACCTTAATCAGTCAGTAACTTAGATAGCAGATATACAATCTTAAAAATTTGGTTTTAACTTATGCAATTTTAAAAATAAGCTTATTGTAAGGTTAGTTGGTGATAACTAGATGCTTAATTCAAGCTTCTATACGCTTGTTAAAACACCCTTGTTGTAAACTTGCAAAATAAGCTTGAAACAAGCTTACTGTTAGTACGTGCATTAAATTAAATTTTTGATACATTGCATGCTTTTAACAAGTACAACACACAGCTCATTAACTGCTTGTAAAAAATTTTATTTGCCGTCATTACACATTTGTAAGTTCTGTTTGCAAAAATATCAACGAAAAGTAAAGCTTGGCGCAATCAAAAGGAATAACCTGAATGGTACTCAAAATTAGTATATTAATGATTTCTACATTTATGCACGTTAAAATAACAAACTAAGCAATAAGTGATTGAAACTTTACCACATGGCTATTGTGACCAAAATCAAATAGCGTCAAAATAAACATTTTCTAACAACTTTTTACAGAGTCAGTCAACTTTTACTTATAATAAAATTAGGTATATTTCCTCAAATAACACATTTTGTAAGTAAAAAAAAGTAGATGCAGAAGTGGTGCAAAACAATTGTGTAATAAAATATGACGCACTTACTAAAAATTTCAAAAAAACCCAATAAAAGTGACCTAAACTGACCTTTTGTGTTGAAAAGGTGACTTAAAGTTACTTGTAAATAATAAAATGACTGCAATCACTTTAAATGACAGTTGAAACGGTGCATATGCTAATTACGAAAAATAATACAATAATGGTCTGAAAACGATTGAAAATAAAGTAATTTAAATTGTAGCTAATGTATTTACTTACTTATTTAATTTTGATTTATAACTTACCAAAAAATATTTTGTGTTTATTATATTTCAACGCAAACGTGTTTTAAGTTCGGTCTTGCTAATATAATGATTGTTACCAAATCTCAATATGTTTTATTCTTAATTTTTTTTATTATTTGTAATATTCCCAATTGGTTGATCATGAATAATGGTTCAATCAAGTTGCTTATTTCAAACTATAGCATAATCTTTCCTATTTAATGATTTTTTTGTATTTATTACTTAGTGCAACTCGGTACTCTACTTCTGTTGATTATATTAAAACTACCAAAAGTTTTGTGTTATTCAAACTATTAGAACAACTCAATAATGAACTAATATACGTCTTTCAGGATCTCGCGCTGTAGTTCGTATATATGTATAAATATTGTTATTAAACGTCTTACAAAAAATGCAGGTGTATTTTTCCTAACTTATCTTTGCTTTTATCCTTGTATTTGTTATTAATAAGTCTTTGCGTATTATTTTAAGTAAACTTGATTTTATTCAATTTACAAATTTGTATTATTTTTAATTTTTATTTACGTGAGTGTTTTTTGAATAGACTTACGTTTTTGAGATTCACATGGTCAAATTTTTAGTTTATTAATTTCGATTTTGGCTTAAGGTCACAGTTCACGACATAATGAAATACTACTACTTGTCGGAATCATATTTGACTCTGTATCGCTATGGTTTAAATTTGTTTGTATTATTAATTCTGATGTACTACCAAAATATACTATAATTTTTTGTAGTATTTAACTATTTAATTCTAAACTGGTGATTTTAATTACATAAACAATTACCATGAGTTTGACAGACTCCTGGCTAAAGAGTTGTTTTTTTCAAAAGTTATGCAAAAACATTGTACTGATAACACTTATTAATTAATAAAACAATGTTATAGTATTTTTAAATTTATTGAAAAAAAATCAAATTTAAGTTCAAGTAAAAACATAATAAAATGTTAAATTTTTTGTTATACAAAATTAATATAAGCAATATACAAGACATTTTTCAAAAAAAATTAACAAAAGTATAAATTCTAGAAAAAACCTGCAAATTACAAAAATTAACAGAAAATATTATTCTTGGTCTACTTTGGTACAGTTTTTATAAATTTTTTACAAACACTGCAAGCAAATGGGTTTTTGCAGTCTTTCTGCTTAGTTTGGATTGCTAGATGTGGCAATACTTTCTTATTTCAAATTTTTCATTTTGTTAATTAGTCTTTCTTCTAGAATAATAATAAATTGTTTCAGTTGCTTTTGTATCGTTGGCGTTTGAAATCTTGCAAATGTAAAACTAGTTTATCTGCCAGAGTTGCTATGAGTCTGAATCTAGTCCAATTATTTGTGAGTACGAAACATAATGTAGAAATTAACCTCACATATATCTGCTATTTAATAAAAAAAAACCATGGACCATTTTCGTGTTCTTTGGCTACAAGAATATTTCACCCTTTTTTTATCCAAAGTGTCTACGCCGTTTTGGTCAAGTTATAATAATCTATTTCAGGCAATCCATTACCTCTATTGACTTTTACAGTATGATGCATAAAAGAAATGATTATTACAGCTTTGTTTTTCTTAGTTGTACGACAGAGAAGTGTTATGTCTTTTTAAATCTATACAAAGTGTGGCTTTCATTACGATTTCGTCGTTAGAAAAACGGCGAGAGAACTTTTCTTTTAATTTTGTTTAACTACACCAGCGTAGGTTTTTTTTGTAAATGGCGTACTAACTCAATTGAACTGAACCAGTTGTCCATAGTTACATGTCAGAGTCACTAATATAATTACTGTTTGAGCAGTTATGTTTATTTTTCTTTGTTTGTGTGTCAGGCTAAATTTATCAAAATTTTTTCCAGCAAAAATGTTGGCGTTGTTTAAATATCTAGTATGTGTATCACTGATACTTAAAATTTTTAACTCATATTTATAGGGTTTGTTGGAAATATACATTTTAAAACGACATTTTTTTAAAGCCTAGAAGCATCTTGTCTACGCAAACATTGCTTCCAACGTTATATGCGTTTATTGAGTTGCGGGCAAATAAATTGAAAAATTCGTAGATAGCAGTAGCTGGATTACCCTTTGCTAATTGTTTTCGGTTCAAAGGATTGTCAAATCTTAAAGCAACTATTAGGATTAGAAAACGCTACTGTAACATAACGGTTCTAATTATAAACCTTCTTTTTCTGTTCGTAGAAAAAGATTTCGTATGTCTTCATGATTGACTTATATATAAAAGTATAGCAAAGCAGTCCTAAAAAAACTTTTAATTGTATTTCATCATTATCAGATAGTTTAGCTTTTTCTTTATCATGTTATTTATGTTTTGACAAAAAGGAGAAAGGCAAAGATATTATATATAATTTATAAACTGGACTCCCTGACTTTTTTTACATGTAAACGCATTGATAGAAGTACAATTATGTTATAAGCAGGCGCACGGGCGCTTCTGGTTGACTCTTTCTTATTACATTTAAACTTTTTAGTTTTAATTCTATCGTTTAAAAATTACTTGTAAATTTTCCAGCAAAGATTCAGAAGCTACAGAATTCATGTTTGCGGCTAATTTACGAAATTAAAAAGTATGAACATATATCACATAATCTAAGTGATTCCAAATGATTGAATATTTTAATAGCTGTTTGTATCACTAGTCCAGAAAGTGCTATTTTGCGAGTATGAGCATATTTGTTAGCCGAGGTGAAGCAGAGGCCTACAAAACGCAAATACTCGCAAAATACTTTTAGGACGTGTAATACACAATATTTTTTGTGCTGACCTTTATAGTATAAATTAATTAAAAGCAAAGTATTGTTATTTTTAGCAATCGTAAAATATAAGCAAATTTGTTATATTTGTTTAAAAAATTTTTGTTATTGTTATTCTAAACAATAGCACAGATTTGTATGTTAATAAATCTGACAGAGAGAGATGACGTTTAGTTAATTAGTGATTATTAGTGCCAACTTCTAGTTATAAAATTCTACTACACTTTACCGGGCTAGGCCGGAAAAGTATTATTTCCGGCCGATTATGATGCCTGTAAAATACATCAAAACGGACAAAAACACAAAATAGTTATTTGTCCAGAAAGTGCTATTTTGCGAGTATGAGCATATTTGTTAGCCGAGGTGAAGCAGAGGCCTACAAAACGCAAATACTCGCAAAATACTTTTAGGACGTGTAATACACAAAATTTTTTGTGCTGACCTTTATAGTATAAATTAATTAAAAGCAAAGTATTGTTATTTTTAGCAATTGTAAAATATAAGCAAATTTTTTATAATTGTTAAAAAAATTTTTGTTATTGTTATTCTAAACAATAGCACAGATTTGTATGTTAATAAATCTGACAGATTGAGAGATGACGTTTAGTTAATTAGTGATTATTAGTGCCAACTTCTAGTTATAAAATTCTACTACACTTTACCGGGCTAGGCCCGAAAAGTATTATTTCCGGCCAATTATGATGCCTGTAAAATACATCAAAACGGACGGAAACAGAAAATAGTTATTTGTCCAGAAAGTGCTATTTTGCGAGTATGAGCATATTTGTAGGTAGAGGTGAAGCCGAGGTCTACAAAAAGCAAATACTCGCAAAATACTTTTAGGACGTGTGATACACAACATTTTTTGTGCTGACCTTTATAGTATAAATTAATTGAAAGCAGTTATTGAAGTATTGATTTTTAATAAAATTTAATAACATATGTTGATAAAACGGTATAAGAAAATTTATTATGTTTGTTTAAAAAAATGTTGTTAGTGCTACTCTAAACAATAACACAGATAATGGGGTATGTTAATACATCTGACAAATTGACAGATGACGTTTAATTAATTAATGATTACTAGTGCCAACTTTTAGTTATAAAATTCTACTACACTTTACCGGCCTAGGCCGGAAAAGTAAAATTTTATGATTTATGATGCCTGTAAAATACGTCAAAACGGACGGAAGCACAAAAAATTAGTTTTCATACAGATGTCGAGAATGTGAACATTAGATTTAAGAGCATACTTACCTCACCTCTACATAATACTGAGCGTTTTAAAATATTTTTTATCATATAACCGAAAACCATAATTCCTTATCATCAAATGTATATAACTATAAGCAACAATTCCGTAGATTTATTTTTAACAATTGATTCCAAAGTAATGCATTCTAATATACTTAATAGTTATTCTAATAGGTATAAATACTAATTTAATTATGGTTATATGTTCTTGTGTTGCCATGATTTTTTAAATTTATATTTAATAAAAGTAAGGGTTAAGTGTAAGAGCAGATGTAAATCATTCTCCATAAGCTGAACTTTGCCCTTTTACTAGATATGAAGTTAGTATAAATCATTACGTAGTTACTACTGTAAAACTGAATAAAGGAATTTATTATTATTGTAATTCTTATTTTAAAATTAATAAATGATTTGCCAAAATATTAATTTTAGAGTCAAAAAGGTACTAAATAAGTACAAACAAAACAAAATTAAAACAAAATAAAAGTTTTATTTTTGCAACGTACGTGCTCTAAGACGTGTTTTATATTAGATTTGGTTTTAAAAGATTACAAGATAATACTTTAACATATCTTTTGCTTAATAAGTAAATTTTGTATCTATATTCTTCATTATCATAACCAACAATTTTTTTTGTCACTTTTCTCATCTAGTTTCTATCATTGATAATCTAGTATCAGCATGTAGCATTAACATCTAAAAATTCTCATTGACTTTAAAGTTACTCGAAGACCAAGTTACAAGTTAGCAGGCATTTTATTGAAAATGTTGTTTTTTTTGTCTGATTTATTATAAATTTAAAATAGTTCAAAGTTTTAGCTCATAATAATAGTCCAAGATCTTTAGCACTTTTGTTTGTGCTGCTTCTACTATAGTACCCATTTTTAGTTTAATTCTTTTATTTTGCTGAAGTGTAAAAGTAGCTGATCACGTATTAAATGCTCTTAATTTTTTTTAATATTTTTATTTCTGACATTTTTAGTTTTAGTTCTATTATTATGGGACATTAAAACTTGCACTTTTTGTTGAAATTGTGTTCGATTTTAATTTGTGCTTTAAAAAATGAACTGAACCATAACGATTAAAATTGTTTTTAAAAATAATAACATTTTTAGCATCACCAAGAGACAATTATTTTTTCTAAATCAACATGAATTTGCTCAAACAAATATTTTGCAATAATATCATTCTTTGGGTGTATTATATTTTATACACACAGGTTGTACAAATATTATTATTAACCTGTTTATTACCGACTGAATTTTAATACAGTTAATACGAGGTGTGGCAAATTGTCGCTTTATATTGTTGTTGTTGTTTTAAACTATAATGCAGAATTAATTTTTAATACATTGCAATATAAAATTATGTAATGCTATACCAAAAAGATTTACAGAAAAAAGTGTTAAAAAAATAATATTAATGAATTTAAACTTCTTCGCTTAGAAGGAGCATGCTAAACTACTTTAGTTTATTTTTACCACAATAATAGACTAAAAATGTTTTGCATGCTCCTTCTAAGCGAAGAAGTTTAAATTAGTTACTGTAAAACCTAGAGGAGAATAATCTCTATCTTTCTTTTTTTGGTTAATAATTTGTTTCGTTTTGTTATCTATTCTTCGGTCTTTTATCTAAATACTGATCATTCCAGTTGAGCTAAAGATTAGTATACAAAACAAACAAATTAACTGTCGTAATATCAATCATGTTTATGAACATTACGGCCCGGGATATTTTTGATTGTAGGTATATTCAGCTATTATTTTATCAACAGTATCAACATCACCCTTTAATCGTGTTTTAATGGTATATGATCTCTAGTTTTTTGTGCTCTTCATTTGAAATTGCTTTATCACGATGTTCGGATAAAAGGAAGATAACATTTCTGTTCTTTTATGGTACATAAAATACTAATGTAATTTTTAACTGAAACCAAATAATGATGAATGAACAGATTAATGGAGAGAGTACAAGTTCACCACAGCAGTCCGGCATACAAATTTTATGAACCTATTCTTCAACCCCCACCACAAAATGAATTACGTCTCAAGGAATTTTTAAATATACCTACTTGTAATTAGATAATTACATAGAAATGCATATATTAGACTTGTATTAGTTAGTGTTATAAAAAAAGATTTCTTTTGTAAACTGAATTATATGCTAACAATCAATGAAAAACAAATCATGTAATTAGAAATTTAAGCGCTTAAATCTAAATAATTTTAATATAATAGTAATCAGAAAAACAAATGTTGATTATTAGGGATACTAATTAATGTTTTTCAACACATAATACCATGTGGGATCAATATTTTTCCCATATGCATTTTCAGGTAGCAATTTAATAATAACAATCATTTCATTTTCTAATATATTTTTTTTTATATATTTTACAATTTGCATTTTGTAGAACTTGACTTCACCTCGACCTACAAATGACTATTGTTTGAATATAAAAAAAGTATATGATTTTTAGTATTTCTTTACAATAGTTTGCAATATTTGTATTCAAAGTATTTATAAACACTTTATAGATTGATGTTACAGTTGTTTATTTTTTCAAACAGATGGAACATGTTTTGCAAGCTATATAATTAATGTAGCAAATATTTCATCTAGTCTTAATTGCATTTGAAATAATTTGATTAATCCCAGGTATTTAAGAAGCTTACTACTATCTCTAGATTATCGATTGTTAATTAGTCAATGTTGAATAAATTTTCATATGCTGTTAAATGTGTGGAACAGATTAGATTATAATGATTAATAACAATAAAAACGGGACATTTTTATGTATACAATAACTTTTAGAACAAAATATAACACTGTAAATTGTAATTTATTTTAATAAAACTTTTTCCGCAAACAACATGAATTTACTTCATATAATACAAAATTATGAGTCAAATAAAATCGTATAATACAAAGGTTAAATTAAAGCGTAGAAAAATTAAAAAACGGAAATTACCAGCTACTAAGATGTTATATAATCAAGTTGTAATCTACACTAGATTATAAATTACAAAGAAATTAGTGAGCTTGAAGAAGCAAAAAACAAACTAACAAAAACTTAATAATGAACTTGTGAATTAATTTACAAATAAGTAGTTTCCGTTAATAAAGAAGATGTATTGTCATTATTGACAATTTAACAAGCGTAACTTTGACTAAATTACGATCTTTAATAAAGAATTAACAACCGGTAACTAAGGTAAGGCTAGTTTGAAACTGTAGTCACGATTGAAGTGATTGAAATTATGTTTTTTTGAATGTTTTTATTTAAAAAGAATAAACACCAAAACCCTTGTTTTATGCAAGAACAATAGTAATTTACGTAACAAGGGTCGAAACTAAAGCATGGCATAGTGAACCATAATGCGACGCGCGGCCGCATTGCCGAGCGTTGCACGTGAGTGAGACTTTGGACGAGATTAACATACATAACTTTTGTGTTGCCTTTTGTAAAATTCCTTTTTTTTAAATTATTAAAAATATAATACTGGTTCTACATTTATTTGCCAAATTTGACATTAACTTTAACATCGTTTCAATTTTAACTGAATTTTATAATTTTATTAATAACTTTTCCGCCTGTGGCCTACTCGTTTTAATAAAATGATTTACTTTGATCACTTAGTTTTATGTATTTTATTTTTCATTTTGCTACCTTCGAGCTTTTTTCGCTCATTACGTAACTACACTCACGAACGAATTTTGACGTTTGCGATGTTGGCAGCACTAAAATTATGTTTTAAAATGCGAATGCTTTAAGAACAAGTAGTTTAATTAAATTTCACTAAACCATATAAACAAGCAATTTCATATACACCTTAAAATAAACATGTAACGGCCATGTCTTTTAAACAAGAAAGAATCTAATTTAATTTAATTGTTCAGTAAAGTATGATGATATTCTTACAAAAACTTCTGATCTGGAATATCATAAATATAGAAAGTAAATGTGAATTTTGCATTAAATGCACTGTTAACTAAGAACTGCACAAACAGAACTTTTCTGCGTACTATAATAATACAACAATGAGTGTTAATATCTGTCTGTAAGTATAAGTTTTAACTTCATAGTTTTTTTGTATAATAATAATAATTTTAAAGTATTTTGGTCTTAAACCACTTAAATACCGATGCACATTTTTGTTACATTATACTGTTTAAAAACAATTGAATATTTGTATTGGTTTTCAAAATCTTATGACAGTATTTGAGTAGTTTTTTAGTAGATAGGTATGTTTTATTGTTGTTGTTTTTGTTTGATCAATTTTGATGAAATAATTGATTAATTTGCTTCATAAAAGGCAACAAAAATATATACGTAGTAAATAATTACTAATATAATAAATAGATTTGGTTATGTATAACATATATTAATTTTTTTGTCGTTTAAAAACATAATACATAATACGTATTAATGTGCCATTGAAAACATGTATAGGTATCTCATTTGAAAGGGTTAACGGAAGAAAACAGTTTTTTCTGCATCTTGAAAAGTTCTAAAAATATAAGTGTTGTTTTTTAGACTACAATATTCTATATATTATATTATATTTTGGAGAGCGTCAAAAAGTATTTTGACCAGGACACCAGTTATGTTTGCTACACCACTGATATTTAGGCTGGCAGTTTTAGAATGTTCATGTTGATTTTTATTGTATGGAGTTTGTTCTGAGTAAAGATAGTTACTCCTCCACTGGCATTGTTTGAATTATATTAGTATTTTCTAAATCTGTCTATAGATATATTATGCAAATTGTGTAAAAGATTCAAACTTAAACTTTTTGATTCTTAAAATCTAACAATTAAACATTTTTTAAACTTATTGTGATTTTAGACTGGCAAATAATGTCAAAAAAATATTCAATCAATCCAAGCTATTTGGTTAATATTTTGTGGGTACATTATTAGAATTATTATTATCTATATTAATTAATTAATATTTTTAAAAGATAGTTATATAATACAAAATATTAACATAGATCGATAACCCTGGTAATGCTGTATAAGTGTATATCTAAAACAACCAAAATTAAAATTAGTTCATTTTATAAAAATATTGATTTTTAATATGCTAATTTTTATATTTGCTAATTATTCAGTTTTTTCAAACAAACAAAATTGAATTTATTGTTTGTTGTCCAAATAGAAGTTTTTCTAGAATTTATTTTTTAAACTACTAATGAAAGGGTCTACTTGTAATGTATTATAAATTGTGATGTTGATGTTGACGTTTTTCTGCTTGGTCATATAAGTCATGTCGTGTAAT
This sequence comes from Aquatica leii, assembly GCA_035610365.1. Taxonomy (NCBI): domain Eukaryota; kingdom Metazoa; phylum Arthropoda; class Insecta; order Coleoptera; family Lampyridae; genus Aquatica; species Aquatica leii. The sequence goes on from CM069432.1 coordinate 59,622,161, forward strand.
CTACATACTTTGTATTTCTAACCTTGCTGTATTTCTATTGTATTTTGCTAATTTGTTTTAACTGTGTAGTTATTGTTATTTGCTTTTATTGTTACTTGTTGTCGTTATTTGTTGCTATTATTTATTGATATTTAAGTGAAAGGTATAAACCAAAAATATCAAAGATATTTTGAAAAAATGGAATATGTAATTTTTTAAGAAATACCAATGATAAAAACTATTTAATTATAAAGGTAAAGTATATCAGTAGTGTATTGTTTTAAAACATTACTTTTAGTTTAAAGCTTAATGATATTGTTAATGAAAAGTCGTTTATTGAGGTTGAAATACCTAATACAAAAATTCAAGTTAAACGAGAATTTGCAATTACCACAAAACATACTGACGGCGTTGATTGCCTCAATTATTTTTAAAAATATTTTGTCCACAACATACCACTCATGGTCTTTTTTTTTGTTTACTATAAAAATGTAAAGTGCCTTTACAACCTGTAGGAATTAACAGTATTTGACAGATGCCAAAATACATTTCTGCTTTCTTCAACTTACCAAATCCAGAGAAATATACCGAGCACTTTGCATTTCTTTTTGCTGATGCTCGTGCCATTATACACACTTTAAAAAGACACAAAAATTTGAAACTTTGTACCGGAGCTGAAAGTTATGTAAAAACCTTTTTAGAAAGTAAGTAAATAGTAAAGTCATGGAAGAACAGACTATTCCCAACACATCTGCAGGTGTGAATATAAATAATTGTAAAAGTTTTGTTATTAATGTTTACAATAATTATTTTTCAATATTCATATATTTGTAAATGTTAAGTAATTATGAATTTTGTAAATTAATTAATTTACAAAAAATATTTTCTGAAGGCTATTTGCTAAAATTTTTATCTTGGAGTTGGCAGTGCTTTTGAACGCTAGTGCGGTAAAGGCTGTTTATTTGCAGCAAATCTAAAAATTGTTAAAACCATTTTGTTATTCTTAGTAATTTGAGAACAACTTATCGGCTCCAGCGTTTCAATTAATCTTGTAACTTACGTTGCAGTGGCTGATGAGTGAATACGCAATTTGTTTTTGTTAACATTTATTAGATTTTCTTTAGATTAGGCTCAAAGGAACACAATCACTATAAAATTGACAGGCGTTAGCGCGCTCTAGTCGGAAAGGTTTGAGGATAGAGAAGATAGTGGTCTTGAATTTAAAACAGATTCTATTTGAATAAGCACCGTATTTAAGTTTTCAAACGTCAAAGTTGTATTACCTAATACTTTTTTTAAGTGTAGTTTTACCAACTTTATATTTGGGGGAATTCCTTGATGAGGAGCTTGAGGAACGATAAATACCTAATGAATGCCTTGAGTTTGCAAATTTATTGTATTGTTATTTTATATGTCAGGTGTTTTTAAAATTTTATACATTTTTTTTAATTGATTATTATCTCTTACAAAATTTTTAAGCACTTGATATAGAATACGGTTTGCCAGAAAAAAATTCTTAAATACGGATAAGAAATTATCAGACAGCAAATCTGTAACTAAATCTAAATGTACTGTTTTAGTGACTAGGCAAATAAACAAAGAAATGTACGCTTTTACAGTTTTGAACCTCTTGTTTTGCGTTCTTGAATCATTATTATATTATAAAACACTGAGTAATTGTATTGCAAACGTTTTAAAGGCAAATCTCCCATTAAAAAATCTTTAAAAGTAAGAGTAAATTTAAAACACTTAATGCAAGATATAGTATCTTTCTCTAACCGCAGTAATAATTGTTAAACGCCACAATGCATTAATATAAGATATGATAGAGAGTCATTAGTAAATTAGTAAACTGGTGATGTTTCGTTATTAATATAAAACATGTTTTGTCAAAACTAAAAGATGAAATTTTATTACGACCCCCAACTATAAAGATCTTATATGTATCCACAAAAGGATTTAAAGGCAACAGTTTAGCTTTAGATTATATGCCTTTATTTAAACTAAAAGACTGGATTTCTTGTAAAAAAGCTTCAGTTTGGCATAATTTAATTAAAAAGTTTAATGAAGTTTTTAACCCCGACAAGCCGTTCTTCAAAAAAGTGTTTACAATTTGAAACGAATCTTGTAATATAAGCATTAACCCTAAGAAAAAAAATTATTAAAAATCCTAATATTGTTTGGCACCGTTACAGCACGTAAAGACACAAATAGCTGTTGTTTACTTTTGAAGTCGTCAGACTTTTATTATATTAGGGGTAGCAAGATCGTAGGTCTATGGCAAATTAACAGGATTTTCTTTTTGTATTTACATAATTCCAAAACTTTGATTTATATGTTTCTTGGATTGAAGCAATTCGATTTACTTCAATTTTTTTATATTTGTTTGGCGCGAAGTGAATCCAAGCAAGCGCTGTTGTTAAATCAGTTTACAAAAAATGTTTGATTAAATTTAATTCCAAAGAAGTTTTTACTTTTTCCATCAGCAACAAAAATGCACATAATACAAATCTAGGAAATAGAACAGAACGTAAAGGAGTTACTCACAATTTAGCGCACAATAATTTAAGGCTTATTTTATTTTTCCTATATTCCTAACATGAATGCACGCACCGAAGGCTAGCGTTTTACTATCGGCGAAACTATGTAGTTCAATTTTCGAAGAATACTGTTGAATAACGCATCAAAAAATGATTGGGTTTTTAATGAATTAAATTGACTTTTGAATTCGATAAATTAGAAGACAAGTTATAAGGTACAGGATCGTCCCAATCAAGGACCATAATTTGTGAAACAAAAATTTTCCAGTGATATAACGATCAATATATAACTATGCAGTTAAGAAGCCTAACGGCTCAAAAATGTGAGACTTAAGTAAAAGATCATCCAATTGATTTGATTACGTTAGAAGTTTTACGAAATTTATCAATATTTAAGTCTGCTTAGTGGTGCAGATATTTTGTAGCTAAACAATTAACAAAAGCGGTACCATAAATAATTATATTTAATTCATAAATATCTACAAGATCATTAACGTTATCACATCATAAAATACGTTGCAATTTTTGTAATTTTGAACCAAGTAATATCATACGGTACATTTTTTCGATTTCAACTGTTAATGCAAATTTATCTCGTCGGAAACGCAGTGATATAGAAAAGAAATTTCAAGTAAAGAGCGGATTTTGTATCTGAAACGCATATATTAAGATTGCATGTAAAATTTTTGGAAGAATAATTTATTTTAGCCATATGACTTATATCGATGTATTATTTGATAAAATATATATATATTGAATAGCCAATTCAGGATTAGTTAAAATCTGTTTTCTAAATTAAAAAAACTGTGTAGTCACCACACGACTTTTACGACTTTTCGATAAAGAATTTCTACATATTTTATATTTAAAAATTAAAGAAAAACATCTATGTCAAAAAAATATAGAGAAATCTTAGGTTTATAATTTTATTGACTTTTTAAATTTTTTTTCTTCGATTTTATTAACTTATGTTGAAAACAATTTGTGTTCTCTCAATAAAATTAAACAATAAGAAAACCGGAGGAAACGATTTGAATAATACAGAAAATAGCTTAGTTATAAATTTTTGTGGCATTTCCTACACAAGAATTGGAAAAAATTTAAGATTCTTTGTGGAAATTTATTCAAAGCAAATATATAAAATATCTTTATGTTGTTTATTAGAAGATAAAAAAAATACTGTCAGTTTAGACCGTCAATTTGAGTCAAATGAAAAATCAACACACAATTAAATTTTTCAATCTGTGAAATCTTTTGTGGATAATGCCGTTATTAAATCTGATGATAAAAAAGTCTTCCAGATAGTACGCGTAGTAAAGAATTGGAAGATTATACAACATCAACTAACAATATAATAGAACATTGATTAGAAATCAGAAATTTGTATGCAGTTTTCTATGATAAACTTGCTATATAGAAACGATCAAGAGCAGTATTGAAACATTTGGCAAAACTTGCAAAATAAAAAACTTGAAAGGATATTTTTTTCACCAAAAGAAAAATCGTTCAAGACAAAAAAAATAATTTTTTTACGAGTCTCTAGCTTATACGTCGTATTCTCGCTTGTCTTTTTAGAAAAATTTTAATTATCAAATAGTTAGTACAAAGCTATAACTACTGCTTATGACATTTAATTTCACAGAGATCTTTTAGGTGTTTTAAAATTCTATTACTTACCGTATAAACAACAGTAATTGACTCAATAAGCGTTGAAAGTAAAGTATAGCATAACAAATGTTAATAAGATGCCAGACCGCACCGCCAAGCGTGTGAAAAAATTATACTATTAAACTTTTGACGAGCGTAACGTACATTATTTCACCGTAAACCTACAACAACTGATCACGTTATTCCTTTTTCTTCATTCCATCCACTCTCACACAAATTAACAGCTTTTACATTTTTCTTTAACCGATTATATAGTTTTCTCTTGATTGTGATAGTTTTAATAAAGAAATAAATATTATTTATTATCTAGCTAATATTAATGGTTATCCATTACATATTATTAAAAATTTACAAAAGAAAATTTCGTCTTCTATTAAAATTAAATATTGTTCATCTCTTACACCTGTCTCTAATCAATCTAAAATATATTTTTTTCTTTCTTATATAGGCCCATCTTCATTTCAAAACCTTTTAAAACAATTTGGCATTAACATTTCTTTTTCGTCAAATAATAGTATTAAATCTTTATTTGTTAATACTAAAGATAAAATTAATATTTTAGACAAATCCGGTGTTTATAAATTAAAATGTGGTGATTGCAACGCATTTTATATAGGACAAACAGGTCAAAAGTCTTCTATTAGAATTGCTGAACATCTATCTTGTATTAAAAATAATAACATTTTATTTAAATCATCATTTGCTAATCATATACTAAATTCTCATCATTCATTCAATTCTAAAAAAGATTTTGAAATTTTACACATTTGTAATAAAGGTTTGAGACAACATTTTTTAGGAATAAAATAAATTATTAAAAATTCCAATTCCAATCGTGAATCATCCCTTAACGAAGTTGTTAACTTTTATAATAAATAAATAAACTTTTATTAACTTAGTTTTTGTTTGATTATTTCCATTATTATATTATTTTGTTGTATCCAAGGATTTTCTATTATTAAGCTAATTTTGTGTTGTTCAAATTTTGAAATTCGTCAAACTTCAAATATTTAACCATTTTTAATTTGATTAATATATGTTGGTAAGTTTATTTATTTTTATAACTTTTTAATTTTTTCTTTTTTTATAACTTTTTGATTTTTTAATTTATATTATTTTTCAGATTTCTATAATTATTATTTTTTAAAGTTTATCTAATATTTTAAGTTTGATTTTTCAATTCTAATGTAGCAAGTTTATATTTAAATAAGATTCGATTTTATATTTTTTATTTTATAGTATACGCCTGAAGATGACAATTAGTCGAAACATGTAGCGTTTATTAAAATATAAAAATAAAAAATTAAAATTAAGTAATGGGAAGGTTTTGAGAATTTATAAAAAATAAAGCTAAAATAATATAATTTGCAATAAAATACTAAAAATGTATTATTTATGTATATACTACTAAATACATTAGCACACGAACACTTTCAATATTTAAAATTCAAGATACAGTCAAGTTGATAGACCTAACACGTTTATTTGATAATAGTAATGCACTACAACAAACACCTCAACAATAAAACAATAGCAATAGATAATAAAAAAATAGAGAGAATTAATATTTGATGTCTACTAACAGTTGTAAAGTTGGTACATTATACTGCCACAGTACATTACATTCCTTAATTACATGTGATTTGTGTTTGTAGTTTCGTTTTATTAATACATTTAAAAACACTGTTATTTAATTTTGTAAAATGTACATTCAAAATTGCCACACTGAGTAAATTGAAATTTGGCTTTTAAAGATTAACTATGTTTTTATATTTATCTTAATGGATGTTGTTATGACTGATAAAACATAAATAAAATAATTATGTTGTTTATAAAAATGTACATCGTTGTACATAACAAATTTATACAGAAGGCATTAATGCTATAAGTTTTTGATTGCTACGTTAAAACGGAAGTGCAGCTACACAAAATAAAATAATGGTAAATTAAACAACAAAAATTATATCCAAATATAAATTATTACATAAGACTATCATACAAAGGGTGCACGTTGTTTACTACCGTTACACGTGATTTTCTCTTGTTTATGTAACTACTAGTAGCAAATTTTGATCCGGTCTAATTTACACTCCTATGTTGATTGGAAATTATAATCAAGTTAAAAAAAATTTCAAGTTTAATAGGTTATCGTGTTTGTCTGACAGTTTTAGGAACAGCAGATAAATGTAATAATTAACTATAAGAAAACTTTATAAAATATTACAAATAATAAATAGCAGTATTATCTTAACATATTACACTGCAGTGTGTAATAATTTATTTAGTTAAGCGTTGTGTTTAATTCTTCCGTGTATATAAAGACTAAACTGAAGTGTTCCCTGTGATTATTTTACTATGAATTTTCGTCTTTTGCTGTGGGTACGTAATACCTAAGACCTGTATTGATTATTTAGACGTTACAATAAATTATATGTTATTAAGCATCTACAAACTACATTGTAAATTATAGTTATACTAAACTGTGTTGTAGTTACTTTACAACGTACACGTGATTTATTATAAAGCTTTAGTAGCGTTTGTCTGGTTGTTAAAAATAACTATGCAAACATTTTTTTAAAAACTATCTTGTTTAAACAATTCTTATGCAATCTAGTATTGCGTTGTTGATAACAATAAATTTATTAATTCAATAATGTGTTTACAAATAAATAAATTTGTATAAATCGTTAAAATTATGTCATACTACAAAATTTTATTTTAGTTTTAATATCACTAATTGTATTAAACTCCATCGGCATTGTAATCAGTCAAATTAATAAAATTAAATCGCATTTAATTGTGTACTTTACACACTGCACAATGCACGTTGAAATGCGTGATTCTAACGTAGTAATTTTCCTAGTAGCGTGGCAATTGAAGAAATTGCTATTATACATTATCATCTAAATTATATGAGTTTGCCTTTGAATATATTCTTTAATTTTACTGATAATTAAAATACATAAAAATGATCAATTTTTATATATTTTACTTTGATACTTTATCTGTATATTTAAATACACGGTACTTGCAATTGAAAGTAGTAGTTTTTAGTTTTACAGTAAAGATATTGTAAAATAACAAAAAAAAACTAGTGTGGTCACCACGACTTTCTTATAAAGAACTTCTACATATATTTTATTTTCAAAGTGATGAAAAACATCCAAGTCAAAAGAATATAGAGAATTCAGAAAACCTAGGTTTTTAATTTTATTTGGTTAAAAGAAATTATATTTATATATTTTTTTTTCTAATTTATGAAAGGGGAAAGCAATATCAAGGCGCACAAATATAGGGGTTAGTCCATATGACAACATAACCTTAATTTACCATATTTTGGTTATATATAAATGAAATTAAGGAGTAAAATGTCCTTAAAATATCTGAGATAAAGTAGATTAATTTATTCAATCCATCGTTCTGTTTTTTGCTGGGTGTATTTTATAGTATAAAATTTGTATTTCTGTGCAAAAATAAAGCTACCTTTTAATCAAAAAATGCCAATTACTCATAGAAAATTATGCTCTATAAATGTACGTAGAAAATACGTAAGCAACGTAGAAAACGTCAATATATAATTTAGATAATGGCGTAGAGAATGCAAAAAAAATTTCATTGACAACTTAAAGTAAAATTTATCTGTTCTTTTTATTTGAGCTAAAATCAGCATCAACCTCGAAATTCCGATTTTTTAAACTCTACCAACTGCCACAATCAGTGCCCATACGTTGTTAATTTATTACCAGCTATTTCTAAATATTTATAATTTTACACAACGTTGTTTAATTTATAGCTTTCTAGAATAAATATAACTGTTACAACTTACTTTCTATTACTTTTCCAAACTCAGCATTATTTGTTTTTTGTAATAAAACGTGTTGTAATTTAACAAAGGTCACTGTATAAAAATTCGATAATAAAAAATATGTTTTTTTTGTGTTTTTAGAGTAAAAAGTGATAATTGTAATACGCATGCATTTAGTTGCAGCTTATCTAGCACAGATAAATCAAAATTTTGATTTCAAATCTGATTCGTCTGATTCAGTAGATAACTAGAAACGAAGCATAAAGCAGCTTATCATCAGATATTCAAATGTATCGCTTTGATTTTGTGCAAACATTTAAACTATTGCTACTATTGCCAATAAGACAGATACCAACGCGTATTTATTAGCAATTTTATTCTTAAACAAAATTGTATTTTGAAACACTAAAATTTGTTACATCTACTAGTTTCCGCCGTTTGAAAAATATACAAAAAACTTATTAACGCTCTAAAAAAGTTTAAACTAATTTTTTTGATTTTGTGTTGTTTCAACTCGCAATGAATAGTCTTGATACTTAGACTCTCTTCTAAAACAATTCCTAAACACGCCGGTTTTAATAACTTTTGTTTTGAACAAATTTACTTTGCTACAATTCTTTGCACTTAAAGTTTAAAAACTTAAAACTTGTTTGTAAATACAACAAACTTCCAAATTTAAGTTTCTAGCAATAAATATATATTAATATCATCAATATTCAAAAAATGTATATTGCAATTAAACATAATGATAAAGAAGAATTGTTAAAATATGTTAAAAAAATTAGACGTAAGCAAGTGCACTGTACTAAAATTGTTAACAAATGTAAAAAAATTAAGCTGTTAATTTAAAATGTTTCAAGAACATTTTATTTTTTTAATAAATAGAAATAATAAATAAATAAAAACTTAAAATAATATTTATTTTAATTTAAGTCTAATCTTTTCAATAATATTACAAACAACAAAGAAGATTTATTTCAATCGAACGTAACAATTACATGCACTTAATTTTTTTTATTTATTGTTAAAATTACGTTACATTACATCAATGTAATATGTAAAAATGTAAGGTTATTAAACATTCTAACTTATTATTTATTCAAAATTGTGTAATTATTAAACTTTTTATTTAAAAAAATGTTTATTAGTTATGTCAAAACAACTAACAAAAACAGAATAATTAATTTTTTACAATTAATTACAAAACTATATAAATAGCAATTTACAATTCGTTGTCTTATTAAAACGACAAATACACGACGTGAAATATTAAATTAATGTCATTTTGTGTCTGGCAGTTCTAATTAACAATTTACAGCATTTTTTAAATTATTATATTAATAATTGTAATTACAGTAATAAATAAATAAATAATGGAATGAAAAGTACAAAAAAATGTTTACCTAATAAAAATTAAAGTATCGCACTTCATAAAAACAATATATTTGTGATTATTAAGTTTCTTCTAAAATTTTTAAAACTAAAGTTTAAATTAAATAATTTAAAACTAACAACAAATTTTATTTAAAATTTTTATGTGTTTTTATTTTAACATGTGTGCATTTTATTCATAGTGTGTATGCTAAAAATTATTATTCTAATTTAAATTTACATTTTTTGACATTTTTGAAATGAAGGGCTTGGGTAAGCTACGCGTTTCTACTTTATAGTAATTACAAATTGTATATTTTAATCAAATCTTGAAATGACGTAGAAGTTTGGCTCTGTTTTTTATCATTTTGTTTTTGTTTTTTTCGTCTTGTACAATCAATATTTTGTTGTCGCTACCTAGATTGTACTTTTTGTGAACTTTTTAATAAATTTTGGTTTTAAAATAAGAGGTAAAATAATTCACTAAAAAAGTGAAGCTACACAGATCTGCGATTTGGCAGATATTGATTTAAATAAGAACTGTGGCCATAATATTTTTATTTTTTAAATGCTTTATTTACAGCAAACTAAATAATATAAATTTTAAAGTTTAATTCACTAGAACTAAAATTAGTATATAGAAATGGTATGTATGTTTATCTTTAATAAGAAAATAAAATATATAATCAATACATTTTGTTTTGTATTTTTTTGACAAAAATTTGTAAATACATACATGTTTAAAAAAAATTCTAAAAATACTTTACTATCTTAAAAACTGTAATAAAGTAGTAAGAGTAATTATTTAATTTTAGTACTTGTTTGTTGAAATAAAAACTCTATAGTAACATATTTCAAATAAACTAAACTAAAATTAATTTAATGCATACAAAAAATTAGGTATTTCTTAAAATTTAAAGTTACACTGAATAGGGTAGATAATGTATACAACTGAAAACTTGTGTTTATCGGCAAAATTTGTTTTCTTGATGTAAATATGTTTATGGTTTGTTAAAATAGTTTTCTACAACAAAAATACTACTTTGATATTTTTACTTTTTTGTTATTTATATTAAATGCACCTACACAACAATCTTACATAAATAAATAATATAAACTCTGACGTTTCACACTTTAGGTAGTTTTAAATCACTTTCACATCACATGGTTTCAGTTTAATCTTATTTTTTGTCGACGTTCACCTACGCGTATAAAACCATTATTCTTGATAAATAAATTGAGAGACAATAAATTACCTTTTTATAAGTGTTATTTTTAATAAAATTGTTTAATTAAAAAAATTTGTTTTGCAAAGAAATTCAATTTAATCTATAAAAATATGTTATAATCTATTAATAATCTTAAAAATTTAACTTAATTTAACCTGAGTAAGTGCATTTAATTGTTTGCAATACAAATTGAAAGAAATATAAGATAATATTTATGTAAATTACTAAACCTTAAATTTATCAATTCATATAAATTTTGAATTACTTGATATTAGTTTATCATATTATATTATATTATTAGCATTTTATTATTAGTAAATATAGGTACACTTAAAGTTGCTTGTGTACAGTACTTAATTAAAAATTTTAATAATTTATATAACGGTATGTAACTGCATTTAATATATCTTATATTATTTTAAATTTAACAAAAATAATGTAAGACTCAGTATTGCTAATATGTAATTTCATTCAATTTAATTTTTGATTTCTCAGAATCTTATAAAACATGCCATTTGATGTACCTACAAATAATATTTGTATATTGTTTTTTATACTTAAATGCGTTCTTTTTTAAACAATCTATTTACATAAGAAAATTAAAATGTTAATAAGAATCGACTGAAGAAGCTTATTATTTTCTCCAAATATTTTTTGGTCTCGCTTTTTAATTCCATAATTTAATGTGATTTAGACCAACTTTTACTAAAAAAATATAAGTGAACGTGTACATAAGCGTATGCATTAGATCTATATGTGTAGATGATTTTGATTATTTGTTAGAATGATGTAAACAAAAATATTTATAATTTTTATTTCTTGTTTTCTGGTAGTATTGCTTCGTAAATATTCTTTAATAACTGTCTTAACAAAATTAAGTTTTATGATGTTTTTTTAATAGATTATTACTTTTTAGGCAGAAACAGACAATTACACTGAAAAAAATCTCTAATTTTTTATAAAAGTTATTGATCATAAATGACAAATATATTTATAAAAAACATTGAACCGCACTACATGACAAAGAATTTTCTTGTGGTATTTTTATTATTTGAATTTTCATTACCTTGACAAGATTTATCAATAATTAATCCAAGCTTATCTATAGTTTGTTTTTGTATAATTTGTTTCATTTTTTGATTTAAATTTTTTTCGGTGTTTTGAGCAAACTACTTTTTAAATTGTAAAATATAAGATATATGCAAAATACATTATGTTAATTATTGTTTTGAAGTGTAGTCCTAAACATGCCACTTTATAAATCTTAATTGTAAGTGTCAATTTATTGTACTTTGATAAAACTAAAGAATTCACAAATTAATTTTTATCTATTGTTTAATGAATAAAGGCCTAGAAATTTGCACACACAGCCACACGAAACGTAGCCGATTCTTAGCCACTTAAAGTGTTTCTGATGCTTCCTCTTATTGAAAAGCTCTAAAATTAATTTAATGCACTTTTATTTTGATCGGTGAATCCAAAAATGTAATAATATACAAAGGTTTTATAAAAAAAAACACAACTGATACTTATCCGGTTTTTGCAACACCCTGTATAATATAAAAATATAATAGCTTAAAAGATATCTTTGAACTACATTTTTTTGATTTAGAAGACCTTGAAACTTAAAATAACGCAAAAAAAATGCTCAAAAAAAGTTGTGATTGCTATACTTTCCTTATCGGAAAGTAAAAATGGTAACTGCGTATATGCATAGAAAATAACCTTAACATTTAACCTACAAAAAAAAACATTTTTTACAAAAAGAAACTAAAAGTAATACACAACAAAGCTATAAAATATTTTTTTTAGTTTTTACTCATTTACTTAATTTGAAACCAAAAACTCATTCTAAAGCGACAATATTTTCTAAAATTTTTAAAATTCTTGCCAGAATACTCAAAAGTCTACGATCTGTTAATAAACTTGCTTTTGGTATTTTTGCTAATGATGTTATTAATACCGATTTCCAAATATCTGAAAATACGCCGGTTGTTAATGAGTCAATTAATTGTATACTATATTTGCCCAATAAGTATATTAGTTACATTTATATTGTCTATGTCAATTGCTTTCAATTTGATTAAATTAATTGCTACATTTACTTTTTCTATGTCAACTGTTTTAAACAAAAATTTTGAAATATGAATAGTAGTATAGTTGCGTTGTATAAGGTTGTTATCAATTTCGATGTTTCCGTCTCTATTTATGAAATAATCGTTAATATTATTGTGATATTTTTACTTATACAATTAATAGTAAAAATATAGTATAGTGTTTTTCTACTACTAAATAGCCCCCAAAGGCGAAACGACAGTTCATAGATTTACTCTGGTAGCATCTTTACAGTTGCATTAACATTGTTACTTTACAATTTTTATACGTTGCTTTCAACATTTCCATCTCTATAGCCATTTACTTGCTATTATTCACGCATAGTTAATTTATACTATGAGAAAGCTTTACTATCGTATTTCACTCATTTTTATAACCTCTAGTACACGCTGTGAAAATAAAGTTTAGAATAAAATAAAGTACAAACCAAAAGAGCGTTGCAATAACACTCCTTTAAAATTAATTCAAAACTTTATTATATGATGTTTTTTTAACAAAATAATCTTTATTTTACTTTGCAATAACTCGCTATTATCTACTTAACTTGAAATTTAGTTTTCGTTTTATTGTATTGTACAAAACTTTACAATATAATAATGTGCGTAAAAATTAAGTTACGTTTTGGAGACTAAAATAGTCAATTTCATTACTAAGTTTAAAATCAATTCACGGTTCAGCTTCTCCTCTTACAATAAAACACGTGAAAATTGTATATATTTGAATTACCCTTCACAAAAACGATGTATGTCTAGAATGCATTGGAAATTTTATGCACTATTGTTTTGACGCGGAGTAATATTTTAAATGATGGTTTCTGTAGAACATAATTTTAAAATACCAGAAAATATTATTGAGCAAGCGCAGATGTAAGAGCAAAACTTTTTCCAAAAAATTTCAAAGTTGTCATTTTCAGTCATGTAGCATTTATGGTAAATATGCCAATTTACATTTACAAGCGATGGAGAGCAAACGATTATTTATTTGCTGTTGTAATGGTAAGTGCTACAATCACAATGTTGTATGTCACACAATTAGTGATACTACTAAGGATACTTTTAGCTTTTAAACAACATCGGTATTGATGTTCTTCAAGTGTAGCTGAAGGCTACGATGAGGAGTCGATAAGAAGGAAAGTTCAAAGATCTCAACAGTTATTCAACCAAACAGTGAATGTTTCTAATATACCTTCGACTATAACGTCATACAAAAGCATATCAGACAGTTATTTTTCTACTATATACGTCTACTCCTAAAAACAATGTACCATAATCAACTGTTTACAAGAAAAATTTATACCTTACCACTGATTCTGTAACCTTGAAATAGAATTTAAAACAAAAAATTTACAATAGATACAGTTAGTTATAAGTATACAGTTATAAATCACTGCAATCGTATATAATAGGAATGTGGTTCAACGTTAAACGCAAATAATGATTTTTACGGATGTCAACATATAAATTTAAAGTAAAAACACAGATTTATTTAATAGCGCAAAATTTTGATTTCAACAAAAGTGTTATTATAAGATCGAAAACTGTTAAATTACTCCAAATGGTACTTTCTCTTATAGCAGAGTTTATCCAAAAAACTACAGTGAAGTTCTATCAAAAACTACCTTTCTGTTTAAGTGCTATCCAGTTCGAAATTGGTTAAACAGACATCCACGCTCGCCTCAAGTGTAAATTACCACAGGACTTATTGTAAAATCGTGTATACATAAATTAAGTAGTGATTATTGTTAGTTTATATTGTATTATAACTTATAACTGTATTGCATAATAAATTGCAGAGCCAGCTATAATAATCTAAAAAAAAGAGTATACTTTAAACAAGAATTGACTATAGTTTAAGTAACTAAAAATTATCCTCATACCGCTTCACACATTTCAATATGCAGATCATTACTTCAACAAATAACGTTTATTAAACTTGTAGTATCGTCACCTATTTCCGTAAGTTTGTCCACAGTTTGATATAAACTTAAATTTATAACATACTGTTGAAAAGTTTTACTTTATAACTACTTATTTTTAACAATCGAGTCTACTGTTAAATAAATACATATTTTCTAACGTATAGATCTGATAAAATATATATAAATAATTAGAACTATTAGGGAGATCTATAAATAACACTAGTTGCAACTGATTTTTGTCCACAACTGCTCAAAACCTATGTCGAAATTATTTATTATATATAGTAACTGATATTTACAGGTATTTGCCAAATAAACTCGTATAGTACCACTAAAAGTTGATAATTTAACCTAATAAACTAGGTATTACAACGAAATTACTTGTTTCCGTACATGTTTTCTAGATGCTTATTATGTTAAAGACATTTTTATTAACAATGTCAAGAAAGTAATCAAATCTAGGATTTATAGAACGAATGTTCAGATTGCTAATAGTTAGTAAGAGTTAGTTTTTTTATGTAGAAACTGTGAGAACTGTAATAAAAATGTTTTGTTTGCTTTTAGATTTTGTAGCAATGAATTGCTGTTTAATTTCTTTTTAATAATTTTGTTGTATAGGTGTTTTATGTTGTTGACGATCATTAACTATTTATTTACTATTTAATTTTAGTTTTCAATTCTTTCACACGTGCCATTTGAATAATAACATTGAGTAAGTATGTTTTAATTAAAAGTTAGTACAAATTATCATTGACATATTTACATTTAAAACTAGGTATATTTTTTTCAGAAAAAAATTTAAAGAAAATGAACGTTGGAATCACCTGACCGATCAACAAAGAATCAAATACAGTGTTCTTACAAAACAAAAAAACATCCAAAACATTAAAGTCATAAAGTCTATCTATGTGAAAAACGAATACAGAATCTTGCAAACAAAAGTACAAATAAAAAAATAGTAAATAGATAGTAAAAGACGAAGCGTTAAATGATTTACGAGCAGACATATTTAACACACTGGACTGAGACGGAAAAAATATGTGTATCGTATTGACGAAAAATATCTATGTAATCTTAGATACGGCAAACAATATAATTCTGTTTGCAAAGAAAAGGATTAAATTAAATGATCAACAAGATACATTAGAAATCCTTAGAGAAAAAGTAAAAATAATTTTCAACAAAGTTAAGATAATCTCAAACAGCCACAAACAATACGAAATTTAAAGAAATGACAACAAAATAGAACAAATTACTGAATATATACAGAGTGATTAGTACCATGCCGTATTCCTTAAACGTGGCAGTAGATTTCATTTACTACTAAGTAAACCGTAATGGTTGAAATACGATGGTAGAGCATCTCATAGTATAAATTTACTATTTATGAATAACAGTATGTAAATGGTTATAGAGATGGAAACGTTGGAAACTGATTTTATACCCGCGTAATTATATCATTTAAAGATCTGACATACCCTACTCAGCTACTTTTTTCAGGCATAAAAATTAATACAATACGACAACTATACCTACAAAATTTAAACATGTTTTTATTTAAATATCAAAATATACTTAATTTTTCAACGCATTCACATAACACAAGACACATCCAAAGTAAAATTGTAATTTTGCTATAAAGAACTAAAACTAGCTCACATAGACATGCGAGTTAATAATGCTCCATATTATATAATATCATGCCATTACCCTTAAAACAATGTAGATCATTAAACATATTTAAACGTAAAGTAAAACTTTGCTTAAAAAAGCTGCCGTTTGACTTTTATGACGAGCATACACATTCTTCATAAGAAACATACAATAATCAATAACTAAAATAAAAAAAATAAGTAAAAATATTTATACCATATGTATTCATTGGTACGTTCGGTACGCTTTTGATATGGTTCTGTATTATGCCACACACAAGCGTAAGCTCATGTGGCACATATTATAATACTAGTTAAGAATTTGTACCATGCAGTGAAACTAAATAAATAAAAATAAAGAAATAAAAATTAAAAAATTTAAACAAGTTTTGAATAAACTGCGGACTAAGATCACAACGTATAAGCATTGTAGGGCAACAATGTTCTCTTACTGCTGAAGATCCCTAAAAGAACGTATCGAAGTTCCAGTAGTTCATTGTGGTGGTATTTTTTCTTTTGCATTAATATCGTTACTTTACCATGTTTATACGTTGTGATTTTAGCCCGATATTAATTCAAAAATTATTTTAATTATTAAAAGGAAGACAATCCACGATTAATAAAACAACCTAATTTTTCCGCCTGCTATCGCCACATGATAAAAGAGTTGTTGAATGGAGAGGTTTTTAAACTGATGGATTAGAAGAGGAAGACCGATCTATGACCTGTCAATAGCCTAGACCTAAAGCTCCTAAATTTTTATGCATGGAGACAAATGAAAGAAGTTAGGTATAATACTGAAATGCAGTAATTTTACTAAATAATATTTTTAGTACAATTAGAAAAACAGAAGTTAGAAAACGAGCTTCTGTTTGCATCAAAGGTAAAGATTTTGAAAATGAATTGTAACGATAACATTTAATGTAGCAAATGAATTGATTTTTAATTATGCATTCAATTTAGTTACTACAAACAACTTGCTGCGAATTTATGTACTATTTATGCAATTAAGGGATATGTCTCAAAAAAATATAATTCATTTGAAAGGTTTTAAAACAAAAAAAAATTAATTCCTTGGCATTAACAAATCGACATAAAACACAAGTAGAATACAGTTGATTACAAAAAGTCCAAGTTTAACCTCTAGACTTTTTGATAATAATTTTTTGCATAACATGTGCTGTTAAAAAATTGACCTAAATTATTTTACACATTTAACCAGTTGTGACTACTTTTCCAAAAAATAATAAATGAAAAATTTGTTTCAAAAATTTTCTACTTTTGCATTTTGAGTATTATAATTTAATTACTAAAAAATTAAGTGTATTATCACATCTTCAAAGTTATACGACTAGGTGCTAGTCACCCTGTACATAAGTCAAATTATTAAAGTAAACAAAGAAAATCAAACAACCGAAATAGTTAGAAAAATACAAATAAGTTTGGCGACTTTTGGCAAACTGTCTACCACATAGTAAGAAATCAAAAAATATGAGTATACTCATGTATTTTGCCAAACATTACGTATAAAATTCAAACATTGACAAGATACGAAAGACACAGAGAGCCATAAAAAGGCAAATATTAAGAGTTTTGTTTAGAGACAGAAAAAAAATAACTGGATAAAAAGTTGATTCATATCATTATTTATGTATCTTTTATAAGTAATAATTAGAAGTAAAATTTATGATAGCATTGGTTTTTCGCTTCCACTGGGTTGTAAAAAACGTATCGTGATTGACATTTCCGTAGAGGAAACGCGAACAAGAATTTTTACTGATTCATGTTTACGTTTGAATTCGCTGTAATCGTTTGTTTTATTAAAACGTTTTCCGCTAAATTAGTAAGTAATTCTTTTTTATATTTAACTTTATTGTTGGTTATTCTTTTTAAGGTTTTAGCAGTAGTAGTAGTAGTTTTTTTTAAGATGGTTTTAATACAATTAATATTTTTTTAGCGAGTGGAATTTTCATATTTGTATTTTATAACTCTCTATATTCAACTTGGAGCTTTTGTTAAATTGATTTTACCGTATTAATTATTCCTATCTGTAACTTTTAAAAATTTATTTGTACATCATACCAAAATCTGTTACTTTTAGTCGTAAATTTTAAAACATTTTTAACATTACGTAATACAGCGATCGCGTGTATGCTGACGTAACACCTGTTAAGTTTTTTTTAATTTTTAAATGTAATCAAAGCCAAATTTAGACACATAATAAATATTAAAAAAACACACAAGGGGTAGTGAACGTTTACTGCTCGCTATCATTTAGTGGGGTAAGTTTTTAATACTTTTTTTTTAAGCGGTGTCATTAATTATATTTGTCGACTTTTAATGTGTCACAACGCATGTAAATTAAATAGTTTTGATGTTTGAGGGAATTATTCTATTCAAACTAAATCACAAAAAGTGCAGTTTGTTAATTTTTTATTAAATTCTTTTAATTTTTTATAATTGCTGCACTTGTTATATTGTTCTTGATTCCTTTTTGTGCTCTGCCCTATTCGCTTTGTAGTGGGTTCAAGCGTACCCTTGGTAACAAATATAATATAAGGAGAGTTTAAAATTGAATTAAACTGGATACAACAAACTCTCCAAAATAAGTGATGGAATCACCAAATAGAAAAGTGGCTACTGTATACAGGCAAAAGATCTAAAGGAAAACCACATATGAGATGGAAATATGATATTGCAAGACACGTAAGTTTAATGTGGCAAAAAACAGCTCAACACCGTGAAAATTGGAGACAAAGCCTACATTCAAAAATAGAATAGATAGAAAACAAGCTGAAAGCAGAACGTACTTTTAAATAGTTCTAGTTGTTGTTTCGTTATATGAACACATCTCGCGTGATAATAATGAAAACATATTGCAGTCTTGCTGATTTTTGGTTGCAACTTGTACGCAAGTTATACAACTGTTTGACATTATTTTAAGTAATTATATTATATTATAATACACTACACTATTACATTTTTGAACTATTCATAATAAAACCACAGCATAGATAACAAACACCAGGGTAACTTTTAATAACGGGAAACATTGGCGCATATTCTTGCGCACATGCCATTTTAGTCTAAAAGTTTATGCTCCCGCAAAATTGCGCAAATGGTTTTTACGATTTGTTATATACACACTATAAATGTGTGTCGGTAAGTATAAGCTGTTTAATAACAATTATATTTTATTATTTACTTTACTTGATTCCACCAATTTTTTTTTGTTATAAGTATTATAGTAAGAAATTTCGATACAAATTAATTTATTCTTATACCAAAAAATTAAGTTTAAATTTATGCATTAGTTACGTCATCACACAACTTTGCAATCTTAGTTAAGCATATTCTGCATAAAAAATTAAATCTGTTAATTGTTTTGCCTTCTCAATTAGTTAACGTATTTTAATTTATCCATAGTTTGATAATGTGACCAAAGAATTAAGTGCCTGGGAAAAAATAAAGCCGGACCTGGCACGTATACGTTCCTAATTTCTATACCCGAATGGCGTCTACAAAGTCAACAATTTTAAGTCTCCCACTTCAAAAGTACCGCCCGAGAGTTGCACTGCTGTTTGTTGTTTATACTATGATAAAAGTTTGTTTTTTAATTAGAAAAACCAAATCGCTTTTATATTAAATAAAATATATTATATATAGTTTAAGCAATATTAGAAACTATATTACTTGCAAATTTAGTTTTGTTTTTTCAATCAACTTTAAAACTGAAAAACACGCAAGCTAAATAAAGCTATGTACAAACACGATAAGTGTATGTTGTCAACCAAATCTTTTCTAAGTGAACTTTGTGAACAGTACAAAACGTTTAAATATAAATATAAAAATGGTAAAAAAATTATTTTGGTTTTATAAAGTTAAAATTGCTTTGGTAACATATTAAACATACGATGTTTTTAATAACATAACACTAATTTTTCTTTAATAAATATTTTAGATTCAATATACATTTCTTATCACTTTTTTTAGGTATGTAAAATCAATAAAGAACTATTTTGCCTGTTAAATATAAAACATTTAGGTATATAGTCGAGTAACTTTTAAATGCTAATTTTTCGGCCATGTGTATACATAGCTATGCAAAATTAACATACAGAAGGAAATACACTTTAAAAGCTACTTAAAAATTTACTTATTAATTACCTATTTTAATTGATTATTAAAAAACTGTTAAAAGAATTTAATTTTAGAATTTTAGAATTAATTTAAATAAATTAATAATATATTATAAATATGTAATCTAAAATTAATAGTAAAATATCAATTATGTAATTTATGCAATGGCACATGTCAATACAATAACTAAAAACATACAATACGCAATATTAATATAAGCTTGATTTGTAAAACAAAAAAAATATTATTTTATTAAAAATAAAAAACGCGTATGTATTAAATTATAGTTTTCAGTTTTCTTTTTAACGCAAAAAAAACATTTTTTTTATACGTTCATTGTTTTATTAATAACTAACTATTATGAGTTCTCAGTACTAATGTTGTAGATAATTTTTTATTTTTTGTTAATGTTATTCTTTAACAATCTACGATATTTTTTTAAATATAAATTTTCCGTTATATACATTATTTAATGTTGGCTATTTTTTGTAATTCATGCAACGTGATAATTACCTCCATAGAAACGCAATGTGTTTTGCATTTAAATTGTAAATTTATGAACAAATGCAAATTAATGACAGCAAAAACGGTAAATATTTTTATTAACACCTAAATGTTTAAAAAGAATATATTGTTAATACCACATTTTTTAAAAATTTTATATTTCCGTTCTAAAAAACAGTTCTTTATATATTCAGCATAGCGTGTGAAAAAATAACTCAGGTTACATTTGTTGTTGCTACCGTACATTAGTAAAAGTTACGTTGTTCGTCTATAACAAAAACACCTGCTTTATTAAAATTATTAATTTAAAAAAAAATGTTTTTTATTTATTGTATTTTTAAGTAAATAATAACTAATAGATAAGAAATACTGTAACAGTGTGCTAATTTTTTTTCTATTAGACAAATTTATTTTATTATTTTTTTATTGGCTCTGTCAAGGTTTAGTGTTTTTAAATGTTATTGATTAAATTTTTACACGTACCTAATAATCACAATAATCATTACACATTATTTTATTCGAAGTTAATACCAATCAATTGCTTGTTTAGGCTTCGTTTATTCCAGCCGCGAGTTTTGTTTGAATAGATTAATAATTCGACTCTGAACTTACCTCTCTCTTTTTTGTTAATCGTAAAAACCGCTACCAGTTGCGTTGTAACAGTTTAAAAACTATTTTCGGATCGTATTTTTATTTTAAAAGTTATTAACGCTATTAAAGTTAAAATGTAATCGAGTTTTTACCTCAACGTTTATTTCATTGTGTTTTATTTAAACTTGTTAGTCTAATAGAATTTTAAGGTCAGGGGCTAGTCGATTTTAAACATTTTTGTTGCTGACCTTGAAAAATTTGTCCACGCTTCCTCTAAGCACGAATATCCAATAGAATAGTAAGAACTAGATTTTGAGTACTAAATATGCAAAATTTGTTTTGAGCATAAAACAATAATAATACAACAAATTGATATTTTTGTTCATTTCAATTAATGTTTGTAGTTGCGTAAATATTATACAGTTACTAGAAAAATCTAGATTATTTTACGGCAGTGCAATGTTTTTAACAATTTAAAACAATTTATTACATTAATAAGTTTATTTCGGGTCGTTTCGCATTTAGTAATTATTGTTTACTGTTGACGTGTTGTTTTCTTAAATTACAGTGAAAATAACAAACAAAAAAAATGTAAACGGTAAGTAAATCAATAATTGTAGTTTTGTTTTATAATTGTAAAACTCGTTCAATAATTTTTAGTCTTTTTTATGCATAATTGTAAACAAGTAAACCGAATACATCAGTTTTTTTGTTTTTTTTTATTTATTTTAATTCTTAGCATATGTTTTTAGCAATTAAAAGTACATATCTGGTCCTGTATCACGCAACTTTCGAAGAGTACTAAAATTGTTGGTACGCTTAATATGTGGTTTTGATGTTTAGTTGCCACGTGCTTGAATTTCAATACATTAAAAGCTAACTCGGTTAAACGATTACTTTCACATACAAATGTTTAGATTCAAGTATGAAAATTTAGTTTTTCTACAAGCAAATTACAATATTTAAATTATGTTATTGATCACCTTGTATAGAACATCATTATCTACACAATACAACAATATTTACATTATTATATTAATAACATAATATATCAATTATATTAAAGATTATGTTACCTTTGGTTATTTGAAACTCAGTTGACGGCTATGATATTCGCAGTATAAAGAAAAAATTGTTTATTACAATACTATATTGTAAAACGAGTGTTACAAAAAAAATTGTATCACAAGTTTTTTATACTATTTTCCATATTTAACTTTGATTTGCATTTGTTTCTGATAACAATTATTATATACCTACGTATAGCAGTTTTCTAATTTCATATTTGAAAACACGATTGTTAATTACGTAGTTAGAAAACTATAAAAACTGTTTATATTTAATATAGATATTAAATACTTGAATTTCATCATCGTTGGTTTAATCTATATGTTTTTGTTCTCAAGTATGAGCTCTGCTCAAGATTTTGTTGAACTTTCCTGCACTCCTCCTGAGTTACGTGAAATTTCCAATAACGCTATTCAGAAATTATTACCTACTAAATCCAAAGCTAAATATAAAAAAGATTATCAAAAGTTTTGTACCTGGTGTGATAACAATAATTTGAAAAGTCAGTAGGAAAATTATCAGTCACAAAAATCAATTATTTTACAGTTTAAGGGCATCATTAAGTTTATTAATAAAGCTGATGATTACACCTTTTTGGCAATGAAAGTAATATTCTCAGTTATATTTTTAAGATACAAATTTCAAATTACTTTTTCTCAAGTTTTATTAATTATAGTGTATTGTGGAGCTTATAGGCGAGTTAAGTGGACTCATATGAAGTTAAACAATAATGAGTTTGAATCAAAGCAGTTAACATTGCTCTCATTATGAAAAACGTTGAACTGCGACCACCTCACACTTCACACAATAGATTTTTTTTAACTAATCGTAGAGGTAGATGTACCGTATCTTCAATTGGAATTAATAAAATTAACAGTCTTTAAAAACATTGCTAAATTTTTAAAATTATAGAATTACGAAACATATACTGGCCACTGTTTCTGCTGCATCACGTCTTGCAAACCAAGAAAGTGATGTGTTTACAATTAAAAAGCATGGGAATTGTAAATCATCAGCAGTTGCTGAAGGGTATGTTGAAGCGTCTAAGAAAAAAAAGTAAAGTCACACAAATGTTATCGAATCAGTATCACCCGGTTGCTTCAACTTCTACTGCTGTAGGTCAATCAATTGAGGCTGATAAGGCAATTAGTTCTAATTAAAACATTCTTGCTGAGCAATAAGTACCGCCTGTTTCAACTTCTGCAAGTGATAGTGCTAGTGTTAACAATTAAAATCTACAATAACTGCACTATAAACACTAACTAAATTATTGCAAATTATTTATATATTTTCTTTACTTTTGAATGTTTTTTTATAAAAAAAAATTCATGAATAATTCGTATTTATTTAGCTAAGCATTATTTCTCTTAATTAAACCTTACAAATTATTTGCTACAATAAACACAAATGAAATAAATATATTGTACCTAAAATACTAAACAGGTTCTGTAGTTTATTATTAGTTATTATTGTCTGATTTTTAAAATATAAGATGTAATGTTATTATATTCCTCATTTAAAAAAATTACCTAAGTATGACTTATGTAGATTTTAGTGATACATTAATATGATAACCTTACACATTCCACACACAATAATCACTATTTTTGATTGCGCAAAGTTAAATTCTCTAACACTGTTTTTTGAGAAAATAGTTGCACAAAGAAGCGATTGTATATGCAAAACAAAAAAAACGCTTGAAGAAGAAATAGAATAGTCTTGGTCGGAGCAGTTTGTCGTTTTGTGTTTGCTTACACTGTTTGACCTGAATTAACGCTGCTAAGGCCGCAATCGTAGGGTCAATACAAAAACACTGCGTTGTACTCTTAGTATTCAAATTTATCATGATTTATTTTTCAAAAACGTACAAACAGATTTTGAGGTAGTATTTTACTTGCAGTGCAGTGACATAGTCAATTTTGAATTAAAAAATTTAAGATACTGCTAGATAATTTTGAAAATGAGGCACTTTGCATATCTTTTTACATATCAGCATAATTTTTTTGTTTAAATTTATTTTAAACAAGAAGCAGAAATGTCGATATTTTTAATAATTTTGTAACAATAGACCGTGGTTTTATGCTGTTTTTTATTGCCTTGTATAATTCATACTAATGCAGCTGTCGTAGATAAAAAAGAACAGAAACGCCAACAACATAAAAATATTTAATAAATATTAAAAACTAGAAAAACATTTAAACCATGTATTTGTTTCTAAACTTATTGGCTATAACCTACTATTATAAAATAAAGTAATTTATTTAAAATATTAAATTTTTAACGTTTTTTGCTTAGTATCATTTTTAAACTCTGAAAAGTTTCTTTTGACATTGCGGGATACCATAAGCGTAAATTGTAATTTAAATCAGCTTTGAGCTACTACTAACTAAAAACGGAGACAAACTAACATCAGTACCAGCAATTTTCCTAACATGGTCACACAAAATAGTGCTTTCAAAAACATTTTCTTGACTAAAAATATCAATAAATTAACACTTAGATATTTAAAAAGCACTAATTCAGTTACGCTATGCAAGACATGTGCCACACAAGCAATATAATTTTTTTTAAATATAGAGCTTGCAAAGCTTTTATTCCTTTGCACGTATATGGCGTATCACCGGTGCAAACCACTAATACTTTTTTGTAGCAATTAACAAAAGACTAAGGGCATCGTTAAAAAAATGTAGCATTTGTGGAATGATTTCTTTTTTCTAATACTTTTATTGCTACTAAATACGACTTGTTTTTTTTATTTTCAACACATAATACACCAAATAAAACACACAAGTTATCGTTAAGTACTGAATGCTTAGGTTCAGATTTTAACAACGTGTTGATTAACATCTGCTGTTGGTTGCCACTCTTTTTTTAATTTATGTTGTTTTGATGTCTTTTAGTTTGCAAATGTTGCATCACTTTTCGTTAGTAACTGTTGTAGTCACTTTACAGTACTTGGAAAACAATACATTACCGTCAGATTTAAGGTCACCAAAGCTTTCACAAATTGATTTAAAATTGCAGTACCACATTTTTTTGGCATTTTAAAAATCAAATTTGATGTGTGCTTAAAAAAATAGTTAGGTAACTGTTTTATAAGAAATGCTAAATGAATTAATCACTGCATACTTTTAAATAAAAGTTCTAACACTTGTTATTGTTTGATACATATACAACACAAAAAAACCTTGAAAATAGATCACATTGTATTATAAACAAATCGTAAATATGCTCTTATAATCACCAATGATCAAATTATGCATTTGCATATTGATCCTAAACCTAGTAATTACACTGCTGCTCATTTTTTACTTTTTTATAAATTAAGACATCACGAAAGTAGAAAACAGGTTTAAAAGCAAAATCACTTTGTAGACTAAAAATTTAAAAAAATATAATTAATGTGTAATCGAAATCTTTTGTTTCGTTAAAAAGTAGAGCATCAAAGCAAAAATTGCAACACTCTAATAATAACTTAAATATCCCAAAAAAGTATCGAAAATAGGACACCCGCTGTTTACTCCTAAAGAATTAAACTAACTAAACATGTATAGTAACTTTATATTATTTATTATATATTTTAAACAAACTATGATTTTTGTAACTATGATTGTTAACAATTTAATGTTTACAATATACAAAAATTACAATACAATTAAAATAGTAGTAAGCACACATAACCATAAATATTTCTATTATTAAAATCTCTTTACAAGAATAATTAGTTTTGTTGCTTAGATCATTTTAATAATGTCTTAATTCGTTATTGATCAATATCACGTTGATTTTAAAAAATATTAGTGTGTTAACAATGAAGTCAATGAAGTTTTTGTGATGGATTTTAAATAGATTTCTTTGTTATTTATATTTATAATTATATATTGTATTGATCATAATACCTAAATTTTATAAGAACAGGAAAACAGCTTATTAAAACATTATTTTACATTCAGTTCTTTTAAATAAGTAAAATGCAAATTATAGAAACAAATCGCTACCTTTATAACACGACGTTGTTGCGATATTTTTCAGTAGCACTACAACGCGTTTCTGAAATTAGTTAAGTACCGCCCATTTCTTGTTCTAACCAAAGCTACGCGATTCGCACCAGAACGTTTCCAACAAAAATACAAAAGTCTAACGATAGCAACAATTCCTATGATTGCGTATTTAAAAATCTGTCAATTTTGTAACTATTATTTAAACATTTCTTATTATTTGTTAATACTACAAAGTAACATTGTTTTAGAGCTGTATTTTTTTAGAACGAACTTGACCGTCGAACTTTTTAAGAAAAGCTGGCATTTCTATCAATGTTAATTTTTATCGATAACAATAGTTTTTTTAACCAAACATTTTCAGTTTTCCTACAGTTTTTATAGTACATAAATTTTAAAAATAATTTAAATTATGCTACTAATTAAATGTATAAAACAATGTAATTATTTTCATAGTACAATAATATTTATACCTATAGATTTACTAAGTAAAGTAACTTGGCTTGAAACGTAAAAGCTTGGCTTAGGTTTGACGTTTGTGAATACAAGCTTGGCTTGGTACTTAAGCTTTCCCAAGTTTTTAAGCTTTTTCAAACGTTTTCTTACTCCATTTACAAAAGTAGTTTATCGCCTTAAAGCATTTGCCCCGCACGTGTTACAGCTTACTGCCACAATATAAATGATAAAAACAACTACCCAACTGCTAATATAGGTTAAATAGACAACGCATTGTCTGCTATACCAAACCACATGTGATACATGTCTGTATGTGGGTGTAATAAAAAAATTAATAAATAAAACCAAATTCATAATAGTTACATTTACTTTTATCTAATTATTAATTTGACAATAAGAAATACAAAAGAAACTTTTTATATTTATAGCATTACAAAATTTATTCACGTTAGTAAGTAAGGTATTAGCATTGGAAATATGCACAAAATACTTTTACAGAGTATTCACGATTCGAGGTTTAAATGTGCGTATACTTGACGCGTTTCCGCTAAACTTTTGATTGATCCCGAGTTCAGAGGTAATCGAGTATACGGCGTGTTTCTAATAAACGACTACAAACTTAAAAAAATATTTTCTTGTGGTGTTAAATAAAAATTTTTCTGGGTTTGGTTTAAAGTGCTGTTTTGAATTAAAGTTTTTGTGTCGGTGTTTCTATTTAAAAAAACTAGCGTGGTCACCACACCACTTTCCTATAAGGAATGATGAAAGAAATCTACATATTTTTTTAAGGTTATATTGTCATAAAATCATTTTGAAGTGATACGTACACGTTTGTATTGATTTCCTATCCTATTTGTGCGCCTCGATATTACTTACCCCTTTAATAAATCAGTAAAGAAAAATGTTTAGGATTCAAAACTATATTATATTTGTGAATTTATTTTAAATTAACATTAGAATGTCTTCCGGGTTTGGACCGTGTCATAGTTGCAACCGAAGCTGCCAACGTTTCGCCCATTTTCGTAAGGGGCTTTATCAGGGCGTGAGATAAATCGCAAAACTCAAACAAGCAATCGAAATCTAACTAAGAACTTCTCAAAAGTTGGGTTATCCACTTGTAAAACAAGCCATAACCTAAACTATGAAAAAGTAAGAAAGAAAACGATAACCTGAAAAAGCAAACGAAAATCTAACAAAGAACCACTACCGAGTTAGGTAATCAACTTGTGAACCAAGCCAAATTCTGACTTAAGAAGAAATAGTCACCGTATTTAAAGGAAAAGGATCGTTACGGATGATTAAGCTCGACCCTGATTGGGTTACGGTTGTTAGGGGGCGTGTTTTTGATAAATGACTAAAAACCGGGAACCAAAGAGGGGATATTTCGAAACCATGATCGCGATTGAAGTTATTGGGGTGTTTGATGATTTCTATGCTTTCTCGGAATTTCCTGTTAAAAAAGAATGGAGATTTGGCAATCAACGAAACATTATCAAAATCTATCTTGTGACCTGTAGTAAAATGATGTTCAGCGACCGCAGACTTGGAAGTATACCTTTTTCTTATACAACGATCATGTTCTGAAATGCGAGTAATGACGGAACGACCGGTTTCACCAATGTAGACTAAACCACAAGAACAGGGAGTTTGGTATACACCTTGAGATGAAAGTGTAGGAAATTTGTCTTTGGGAGAAGGAAGAATCTGAGAGATTTTGCCTGTCGAGTTGAATATGGGTTTAATACCATTCTTACGAAGGAGTTTCCCTATTTGATCTGTAACCTTGTGAATGTAGGGTAAAAAAGCCAATTTCGGGTTGGATTCGGGAGTAGAAATGTCCTTAGGTAATCGAGTACGTGGATGTAAACGACGAAGAAACAAAGCAGAGAGAATATAAAAAAGTTCTACACCAAATTTCAAGTTACTAGAACTTTTGGTTTGAGAGTTATCGTGGGCACATCCAAAGATAATTTAAATACGATGCAGTACTATATAAACAAGTCAAAAGAATTTAGAGACAAATTTTTATTTTTTAACGTATCTTACTTTTCTTTTAATATATAGAATTTTATTTAAAAAAAAACGTCGTACATAGGATTCGAACCTAAGATCATATATGGAATTTATTTTCAATTATAAATCGAATATCTACTAAACTGTTAATGTTAGCGAAACATTTTATTTGAATAAATTGTTAAGAATTAACTCTATAAGAAACTGTAAAAATGATTCGAATAATTTACAGACGTACGAAATTATATAAGAAAAACTGTTAAAAATGGCGGATACACCCACTTCCGGTTTCTTTATCACACCCATCTTTTGATAGAACCGAGAGAATATGAAAAGCCAGCTCCACGCCAAATTTCAAGTTACTAGTACTTTTGGATCAAGAGTTATTGTGTTTACTAACGACAGGTTGCACACAGCAAATCAAAGCTGTGATTATTTCTAAAATCTATCATCACATCACCAAACTCGGACAAGTAATTAGATATCTGACACGTTGTTACATTTTTTAAAATAAATTTAAATAATCAGTTGCCAAATGCTTTTGTTTTAAATTTTACAAATAAAATTGACTTTCTAACAAGTTGTCAGTATTATTGCTACAATAATCCGAATTTTTTACAAACGTTTCAAATTGTTAGAACAGTTTAATAAGTTATTTTAATATGAAATTCTGTTTAAATACAAATTTTTAAAAAAAATGTAAAACAGGTTGAGTTTTCAGTATCAACTTTATGTTTAGTGTTATAAAAATAAATGTTTTTTTATTGTATAATTTGTAAAATGCTTTATTAATGTATCATTTATTTATAATAAATAAATCAATCACTGAAAAGTTGTTTAATGTAGTTACTCTAACTTAACTTATGTTATTTTTATTAAAGAGAGGAGAATCCACTGTTATCAGATTGTGTTGACAAGATGATGCACTTGATTTGTAATCAACTGACATCGTTTATTTGCTTTGTGCGACTAAAACATAGACAATGACTAAAATAAAATTTGACAATTTGTTACATTTCAATCACAAATCATATTATCATTTGTTATTTCAACTTTTGTGCAACTAGACCCAAATCTGATAGTAATTAAATGAAAAATACAGTGATTGCCAAACAACAAAAACCAAATGTTTAAATTTTCTTCAATACTTAAATGTGCAACACTCCCCTTTGCTTAAAAAGTTTGTATAATTGATTAGATTTAAATATGATTATGTTATGCTTCAGAGAAACTCGCATTAAAAACATCCGTCTCTAATTCTAAAAATTTATATCCGAAGCTATTTTTCGTTTGGTATTTTTTTCTTATAAAGTTGTTACGTGCTAAAAGATGTTACTATAGAATTGTATACAAAAACCTAGTCGTATAGAGTAAATTACGCGCAAAATGTAATTAAAAACCGATAATAAAAAACCGCGCCCATTTGCAGTTTTGAGTTTGGTTGAAAAATTCAACAACTATTCAAATTCAATATTCACACTTACTTATCATTTTACACTTACTGCTGACAAAACAGTTAAATGGAAGTGGAAGATAATACTTAAGAAAATCAAAGAAAAATGCAATAAGAAAGCATGAGGTAATTAAATCACTATAAAACCTTAGGCAACAAGAATGTTTTTGAACAGAGACAAGTACATGTAGCAGAGATAACGATCAAAAGTGTTTAATGACAAATTTTTACTGTTCTCAAAATTTTATCTTAATTAAGATAAGAGAAGCGTTGATATAAACAATATTAAACTTTAAATTAAGCAACTAATCACCATAAATGTCTTAAAAAAAATTATAGCTACAAAAAAATTAAATCCAAAGTATATTTGAATCCAAACATAACAAATTTTCTATAATACATTTTAAAACGCAAATGACAAATAAATAAACATTTTGAATTAAAATTAGTACCTTTACAATAACAAATAAAATGTATTGTTGTATTTGTATACTTTGAACAAGAATTTATTAAGCGTTTTTTATTAGTTTTTGAGCGGTATTGTAAATAAAGATTTGCTGTGACAAAGCACTTACATCTAAAAGCTATTTGCTTAATTAATAAAGCTTTTTCTGCAGCATCTGTTACAGCAAACTAGCCTAATAAATCGTAACAAATTTTGTTGTATACTAACATAAGAATAAAAAAAGATAATACCTCTATAGTAATTTTTTTACAATTTTACTTGATATGCTAAAAATGTAAAACCATATAATTTGATTTAGTTTTGAAGTTATACCACAAATTGAATACAAATGATATAAACTTTAGTACTAAATGTTTTTTTTTTTATTTAACAAACCTTTTAAAATTACATTTTGATTGTAATTTGTATATCATTTTGTTAATTTGGTAAATTTAACTTAAGCTTGTTTGACACGATACTAAATTTACGCAAAAATTTACTAGTAATTTTTTTATACTAACATTAGAATGTCTTCCGGGTTTGGACCGTGTCATAGTTGCAACCGAAACTGCCAACGTTTCGTCCACTTTCGTAAGGGGCTTCATCAGGGCGTGAGATAAATCGCAAAACTCAAACAAGCAATCGAAATCTAACTAAGCACTTCTTAAAAGTTAGGTTATTCACTTGTAAAACAAGTCATAACCTAAACTATGAAAAGGTAAGAAAGAAAACGATAAACTGAAAAAGCAAACGAAAATCTAACAAAGAACCAC
Organism: Aquatica leii; assembly: GCA_035610365.1. Classification (NCBI taxonomy): domain Eukaryota; kingdom Metazoa; phylum Arthropoda; class Insecta; order Coleoptera; family Lampyridae; genus Aquatica; species Aquatica leii. Next base: position 59,653,879 of record CM069432.1, read on the forward strand.
TACCGAGTTAGGTAAACAACTTGTGGACCAAGCCAGATTCTAAGCTCCGTAGAAGTGACGAAACGTTGGCAGCTTCGGTTGCAACTATGACACGGTCCAAACCCGGAAGACATTCTAATGTTAGTATAGATTCCGGCCGTGGAAGCCTTCGCTATTACATTAGTAATTTTTTTATTTTTTATAATCTCTATTTTTAATTAATAGCTTCTAGAGCCTTTGTTCTACAATGTTTATTTTTATAATCTTTGGACTGAACGGCATATAAACATGGATATTTTTTATATTTGTCAATTAAGAGCAAAAGTTGCTCCCTAGACCACGACATTTTTTGTGAACACGTTATTTTAATGCACATTAAACAATTTAAGGTTATGAAGAGGGTATGGTCGTTTATCATGTTATGAATGATGAGTAAATAGTAATCTTAAGTTGATGTGCGCACATTTACGCGCACTTTTGTAAGGAATTTTAGAACATGTTCTAAATAATTTACTCAAAAATTTTTAAATAAATTTCTCAGATAATTTTCTGTTTGCAACGTAAAAAAAATTTATGAAAAAATTTACTAGTAAATCTTTGCGTAAATTTAGTATTGTGTCAAAAAGGCTTTAGTTCTGAAAACAATAATTATTTGAAAATATTTTTAAAACTGCAACTTGAATTTTAGTTTAATAAACGAAATTTAATTTTAAATAAAATGTATGCAATAAAACTGTATTTTGACGAATACAAACAAAAATAAATTGTAGATAGTATTAACAAAACTATTTTTTTTAGAATGACGTAGAAAATAGTATATTTAAAAAATTATTTGTTTGCAAAAAGTTAATTTAAGCAGTTTAAAATATTTTGTCAAAAAGAAAAATTGTTTACATTTTTTAAATTACTTTGACTAACATATTATTTAAATTTAGCGTTAAAACAACATTAAATTAAGATTGTTTAATTAAATTTTTACGTATACCAAATATACACGCTGTTTTGTTTAAGTCAGTTTTACCAAAAGCCTTTAGCATTTAAAGTTATTTTAATTAACAAATTCAAACTCAAAGTTTTTATTACTTTGCTTTACCTGTTTTATAAAAATATTTGTTCTCGTTATCTTAAAATGTCTCGAATTTCTTTAGACTACTGTAATGTACGTTTTCATTTTTTTTAAATATCAATGAAATGCGTATGATATTATTTAACTTTATATTTTGTAACATTTGACAGTTACAAAGAATAAAATATATCATTCCAACGTTTATTAAAACGAGTATAAATTCAATTATATAAATATTTAGGGTAATAAAAAATTGTTTTGAATTTTTGTAAGTTTTACAGTAAAATAATTTTTACAATGATAATCTAAAACCTGCTATTATTTATACTAATTAATTTTTTTGTTTTACACAATTATTTTTAAGAAATTTGAATTGTTTTTGGTGGTTTAACACTTTGTACACACGATGACTCATTCTATAAAAAACAAAATAATTATCTTAGTTTGTTTAATTAGTTTTTTATTTACATCAAAACTAAAGTTTGTACAGAATGTATAACATTTACAAGTGAATTAAATTTTAAAGTAATTTTTATATTTATTCAAAGAAAAGAATTGTTTAAATTGGCATAAAAAGTTAAACAAAAATTATTATACTAAATGATATATTTAGTTTACAACTTCCGAATTAATATTATAGTCAATATATATTAATAGTCAAATGGCAACATCCTAATTAAAACAACTTTTTATTTAAAACAAAAACAAAAATAATTTCTACTGTCTTGGCAAGTCCGGTCAACAGACGTTTACGCTCTAGAACGTTATATCTTACACGGTGGCCGGTAAGAGATGTTAGTTAATAATTCAAGTTATTGAACTTATTGTTTAATAGCATATTTTTGTTTAAATTTCAAAACTGTAAAATAAGCATCAAAAACCCACAAATATTAAAAACTTGTAATTAAAATAATTTCTAAGGAAAACAATTTGAAAAAATATATTAACAAATCATACAGCGTTTATTAACTGCACAATTATTAATTGTTTTTCACTTAGGAGGGGCAAGAAAACCACTTTAAACCATTTCTAAGACTACGTTTCGTGCTACCCGTGAGCCCTTCATCAGGCCAACAAATAGATTACAGTGGCACTATCCAACAAAACCTGAACATGAGCGACTTCGTGCTAACTTATACACAAAAAAAAATCACAAAAAATGAAACGTGAAATTGTCAATCTATAAAAATTTAAAAATAACGAGGGACATGAAACGTTCAACAAACACTTGACAAGTAATTACTTTCATTTTTTATTTTATTTCATTTTTTTTGTAACTCGCAGTTTTAAAAAAAATTTCAATAATTATATAGACCAACATCGCATACTTCTTTTACACCACATAAACTCCCTTTGATTTTTTAATTGATCTTCTCCTCTTTTTGATTATTATTATTTTATTTATATATTTATTATTATATATTTTCTTACAAGAAAAATTAACAAAATGCGTGTGCATAATTTATATTCATGTTCTTTTTTTTATATAAATTTTTGTTATGCATTCTCTTTTTTTGTGTGCTGTGTGTGTATAAATATTTTTTTTTTTATTTTTTTTTACTCTCCTTTCATTTCACTTATGTATCTACTAATTGAATTCACATGGAAACGTCTTCTCTTTTCTCCATTCAACTCTTTTTAGTTCCTTTCATTTTTTTCTTTCTGCCCTTAGTCTTCTTACTGTTACCAGTTTACCAATTTCAAATTCAACCCTAATTTTAATTTGATTATTCGATTTTTGTTAATACTTCTTAAGGTATGTATGCAACTTTCTTTTTGTTCCATTTAGTTCTTCCCTATGTTTTTTGTTTCTAATTAAAATCTTTTTAAAAAGTGAATAGGTACTTTCCTAGTAATTACATTCGGTGACGAGTTAATAAAATCCTCAACTTCCTTCAAATGTCCCATCCATTTTCTATGGTCATTTAGCACTAAGTTCCTCATGTATTTCGTAACCTCCTGAATTATGCGCTCTCTAGGGTTCTCTTGAGGGTATCGTATTGAGCAAAAATTTAACTATATGTCTCTACTTTCAAAAAAATTATTATCGTTCACAAAACAAGATGCATTGTCTGCCAACACCCTCCTGTCTTCTTGTTCAATAAACTGCTTCATGCATATAATCGTGGTATCTGTGTTACACTTCTTTGTCGGAAATAAACGAATTTGGTGAACACATCTATTACCACCAAAATGTTTTGATATCTTTTAATAGAAGTGATGAGATTTCCTAAGTAATCCATGGCTACCAAATCCAAAAAGTCTTCTATTTTTATGCTTTTTGGTTTTTATATTTAGCCAAAGCACATGTATGGCAGTCATTGATAACTCGCTTACGATAACTTGCTTTTTCAGTAAAACTGTTCTCTAAAAATCATTCATGTTTTCTGTATGCCAATATGGCCAAACCTTAGATGTAATGCAACAATAATGTTCTTTGTTAAAACTTTATTTATTACACATACTTTGTCTACATTCATTTTTTTTTATAATAAAACCTTCTTTTATATCATAAGCGCAGAATTCATCAATTGTCCGATCAACATCTTGATTTTGGACCTCCAGAATTGTTTCCTTTGAGTAAATGCCATCTTTGCTGTCTAATATATTCATTGTGACCATATATTCATTATTATTACTCATCTTGACGTCATATTTTTTTCTGCTTAATGTATCCCTTATAACATTTTTTTCCACTTATGTGCACAATTCTGAAATCGTATTCCTGTAAAAGAAGCGCCCATCTGTACATTCTATTGTTGTTCAAAGTGAATTTATTAATATAAATTACAGCCATATTATCAGTCATTATCGTAAACTTTCTAACCAACAGATAGTACTTCAACTTGGTCATTGCTAATAACTCATTTTTTGCTGTGGTATAACGCAGCTCTGTTACCCTTAATATTTTTGAATAAATTATTTGTCAAAGTGTGAATGAATTAACTGTAGTGGTGTGTAAAATAAGTTTTTCAATTCCTGAACAGTCATTTTCTTTTTATTTTTTCATTCCTAGATTCTTCTTGTAGCACTACCAACCTAAGCAAACTTTTTAAGTTTACTAAATATCTTGTCATCTGGACAATTTAACCTAATTAATTCTTCTTCTTCATTTACTATATTTAAATTCATTAATAATCCATAGTTTTTTTCTTTATTTTTACTCTATTCGTACTTTACTTCATTTGCTTCGATTATTCTATTTTTAAGGTCCAACTTCACTTTAAATTTTTCCAGAGCATCAATTCCCAACAAACAATCCATTCTCATATTCTTCATAATTATCAAATTTTGATGTTCCTTCACTTTCCCAAATCTCAACTTACCCAAAATTGCATTATTCACTACCTTAATTCTTTTGTTATTTACGGTGAACAAGTTCATATTCGAGTTTTCTTTTTAACTTTTCAATATTTTTATTTGCTATTTCTTTGTTTATTAACGATACTTCTGATCTCGTAACTAGCAAGGCTTTCAATTCGATATTTTCAAAATTTAATTTACGATAATGGTTGTTAAAGTAATTATTTCGACGACTGTGTTAAAATCTTCTGTGTCCATATATTCGATCGGGTGTATATAATTGATTAATTTTGACTTGTCGCTGAGTAAAATTCCTGGTCTTGTTATTGACTTTCTTTTACTTTTTCTACATTTATATTATTGACATATCTTTTTCTAGTAGCAGAAACTCCTCGTGAACTATCACTTCTAACTCTCTTATTTCCATCACCGCCGACATTCGCGTTATTATTGCCATAATATGCATTTGATCTGCATCCCTGCCTTTCTTGTCCTTTATTATTTCTGCTTTCTCCATATTGTTCATTATGATTTTCGCTCTCATGTCGATTATCATCTACGTTTTTTCGCCTATAATTCATTTTATTTCCATGGTTTTGATCAAATTCCTATTGTCAAAAGTTTTGTATCCTTGATACCGATAATTATAATTCTGGTATTCTTAGTGCCCTCGATGCTCTTTTTTGTATCTGCTATTAAAACTTTGATTTACAAAACTTGGCCGCTGTCCTTGGTATCTATAATTCCTAAGATGATTTTCTATATCGCTCGATTGATTGTTATTTGTTCGGTAAAAACTTTTTTGTACGTTTCCATAACTTTTTTCTGATATTTATGTTGATTTTTAAATTTTAGTACCATATCTAATCTTTTCAAAAGCTGTATGAACACATTCGTGGTTTTTATTTTCTATATTGCCACTTGCACTTTAAAGTGTCTCGCGATAAAGTACACTAGTTATTTTCTTATGTATGCTGGGTATACCTGTTTTGACTCACTAATTAAGTTTGTCGCATACATCTCACGAGATTCTTCATATCCCTTGTATTTTTTGGAATAATTTCTCTTATTTTACTCTGTCTTGCTTCTCCCCAGTATTTATTTAGAAACATTTTTTTAAATTCGTCAAATTCGAATCACTGTTTTAAGTATATCTATATCGCCAATCCTTTTTACATTACTTTATAGATTATTGATAAAAACATCTGGGTTAATTTTTCCGTCATCACCAAATTCAAGTCCACTGTTCCATTTGTGTTTGTTTCGCCTTAACTCTTTTTGTCGATTAATTTTTTCTTGGTATAACACATACACTTTTCTTAATTTAATGTTAACTGATTTTCGCTAGGTTTTCGTCTTTTTTTTTTATTCGTGCACGGACACAGAATACAGGCTCATTCTCTATACGTTTAGTGGGTATACATGGGCAAATAATAAAATGAACGACTTTCACAAGGAAAAGTTTTAATATTTTTTTTATGCAACGCTTACAATAATGTTTGAATGTATTAAACAATGTTGCTTGATACGAAGTAATAACATTCTGCTGAACTTTCATTGTTTATTATTTTGAAACGAATATACACAACGTTTCGATTGCTGTGGTATCTGCAATCGAAACGTTGTGTATATTCGTTTCAAAATAATAAACAATGAAAGTTCAGGAGAATGTTATTACACCGCTTACAATAATGATTATCATACCACTATCTTATGATAGAATACAAAAAAATCTTATTTTTTACTATGACTACTTACTACACTTAAAATTATCATGCAAAACGTATTTAGATAAAACTAAAATAAATTAAATTTTCTAGGTTACAAACAAATAAAATTAACGCATAAAACGTCTTTTCAATGAAAAAACAAATGTTTAACTCACTCAGAACCTTTTCGCACTAAATTTCGATCTCACTTTTATTTAACCGGTACATCATAGTTGCTAATTCGTATCTTAGGTACTCTGAATCTTTTATCTGACGGCTCATTATTATTTCTTTTTTTTGTTTATCCGATGTTTTCCTGAATTTTTAATATTAATTCACATTTTATCACGTGGTCCTCGAACCTCAATCCCTTCTCCTTTCTTCTTTTTTTTCACCAAAAAACACGCGTTGCCACCTTTTCTGTTTTGTTTGTTTGCTTGATATACTTTTTTTGTAATTTTTTCATCATTTATAATCCTAACAATGTTATCTTAAAATCTTAGAAAAGAATAATAAGACGTTCATTTTTTTTGTAATTCGAAATTTAAAAAAAAGTTCAATAATTATACAGGGCCACATCGCATACTTTTTTTACACCACAACTATAAGATTTAGAAAATAAGTATATTTTTATTTATTGGGAAAAAATATTAACCTCAAATATTTTCGTTTTCTTCTACGCATTTTTTATAAAATGCAAAGATGGATAAATAACTACAACATACAATATGGTTAAAGAAATGATATAAAAAATATTTGTAAACAAATAAAAAATAATAATTGTTAATTAAAACTATAGTTACAACGTGTTTTTAATTCTACATTGTGTGTTAACATTTCTTAGTGGCGTGAATGATTGCACGCGTACACGTGTACATGTTTATTTTTTCAGTATTTGTGTATAAAAACTAATACCAGTTACACGAAGAAATTGGTGAATCTCTATATTATAGTTTATGCAAATTTGTCAAATACCAACTGTAAAAGAGAATTTAGAGCAAACGATCAATTGTTTCTTTAGTAAACAACATAAGGATACCTGTTAACCTTGCTAAAAGCTAATGATGAGAAAAACGGTTCCACATATAGAACGGTTTAGACCGCGATTGTTCCAATAAAGTCGCGCTACAAAGTAACAGCTACTCTAGAACGATAATGTGTACCAAACGTGTTACGAGTCACGACTACTAACCGGCGGTTCCAGGGTGGCACGCGACGCCTATTCATAAAAATATAATACAATATAAATAATAGTGACAAGTATTATATCAAGAGTACACAATATGTTATTACAATTTTTGTTTTTTACGAATGTAAATACTGACATTTTGCGGTAAAATCATATACATAAAGTTTTTCTGAATAAATTGTTGTAACCCATCGTTGTGAAAAGTGGTAATTAAAATATACTATTGTACGGTTCATTTGTTATAGACGTCTGAAATAATTCTGACGGCTATTTAGAAAAAAGACAAGTCAAAAGTGTTTGATGGCAGAGCCATCTCATAGTATAATTTTACTATGTGTCTATAGTTAACTGTGTCTATAGTCCGTCGTTTATAGCAATTTACAGTTAAAAAAGACAATGTTTTGGTATATATTGAATTTAGAACAGCAGGTGCCACACAAAACTCTATACTCTATATTTCTGAAAGGTGTTACGAAAATTTTCTCCTTATTTAATTGCTGGCGGCTAACTCAGTTGTATCGGCAAGCGGATCGCAAGTCGCTTATAATCATAATTTAACGAAGTGATACGATACTGATACAGTTGTGTATCTCTCAAATCTTGCTGAATAAAGGTAAAAAGATAAAGTAACGACGGCATCTTTGAGAATTGTTTTATGACATAACCACGTAATTAACCCAAAACGCCGAGTTTGACTAATACCTGGAATACGTTTTCTCTAGCACGTACGTAACAGAAATTACCGGCGAAAACATTCAACAGAATGGAAACTACTTACATGTGTTAAAATAACAGCTATGTACACCAATGTTCCCCAGCGTTAAAGAGCGATTAAGACAACTGTTAGTTGCTGTACTGCATTTATCCCTACCCGTAAAGTGAAGCAATAAACAGTAGCGTCCTTAGACAGTAAAGCTGATAATTTTAATTTAGAGTAAGTAGTTTTTCTAAACACAAAATAACGATATGTAATAAAGCCTAACGCTAACTGCAATAACTCGATTGGTAATATTTTATCACTATCAGTAATGATCATTCAGCCGTTGCCTGTTTCGTAAAAATGCGATATGTTTGTATGACATTTTTTTTATAAAGAGTGTTATAATGTGTACACGCGTGGACAAGTATCGTTAAAGCGTATATACAAAATGCGTAAAAACTTCACTAATTGACTAAAATTTGAAATGATATTTTGGTACAAAGTTTGGCACTATTTGAGGTATCTATAAAAGTTTTGAACACGTAATTCCGTAATACAGGGTGTTCTGCGTTAAAAATCAAAGATGCAAACCTTTAAAAGGCTAAAACTCGTTTTTAATGAAACGAAATAATTTGGAATTCGGCAACTTACAGAAAATTAAGCTTTCTATTAAAATGATACAGCATGCAACTATTTCAAAAGCAATAGTTTTAAAGATATCTGATTCTATTTTTTATTAGTCATGCAATTGAAAAAAAAATTTTAAAACTGTTTATAATTTTGTCAAGACTAATTTAAACCGCCTAAAGTGCTTATATTATTGTAAAGTAGGTCCCATATTAATTTTAAAAACGTATTAACATTATACATTATATTCCATTAAAGAATTGTAAGTATTCTATATAGTTGAAAATAACTTTAAAATGTAAAGCTTTGAGGAACCTACAACTTTTATAAATATTTTTTTTACATTTTGTATAATAAGGGTGATATTTCAATTTGACGCATTAATGGCAATATTAATTGTAAATACGATAGATTTTTGTGTATTGCTAGAGATGGATGCAAAAATATAATTGGAAGTATTATGTTTTTTCTTTGTTTTTCCAAAAAAAAACTATAGAACATTCAGTTTTTACAGCAGAAGCGTTTGCCGTTAATAAAGTTTTTAAATAAGATTGTCAAAATTTGCCGTAGTAACAACTCAAACCAATACATTCTTATAAATTTATGTTTACCTAAAACATAATAACAATGTAATTATTTCAAAATTTGCTACCTTAATTATTACAAGTCTAAGAATAAACGATGGAAAATTCCCTTCGCATCTACATAGAATAGGATTAAATAAATATAATACATCTGATGGAAACGTAAAAGCATCTAATATTTTCTTGTAAAGTTATTGCATAAGCTGGTTATTAGTCTTTAAAAATCTTATGGCCCGTGACCTTAAGCGAAAAGGTAGAACTAACGAGCGGTAAATTTAAAATTTTTGATTTTAAGTGCCAAACTAGAAACAAAATATGATTACAGAAACACACATTATAGAAATCTGTATTACCGATTGATTATAAGTTATAGTTCTAATAATAAATAGTCAGTTAAATTTTTTCGATGTGGTTAAACAAACGCTAAATAAGTATACTGTTGTTGATCTTTATACCATCATAACAATCGAAACTAAATACGTAAGCAGTAACCAACTAAAAGATGTACTCTGCTAACGAAGTTACTTATTTAGGTATGTCAACGTTTTATTGTAACAGTTCCTGGTCTTGGCTACACAAATTCCAATTTTGAAATAACTTAATATGTGTTTAAACACAAAACCGGCTTTTGTGTAATTTACTACAGTTGGTTTTACCATGAACATTTTAAGCATGTACTTGAAACTCAAAATTGTCATGCCAAAGTTACGATTAGAAGAAAATTAAGAAATAAAAATACTAGTTATCATTATGTTCTAGGTTAGTTACAAAAAGCTAAGTTAAGTTGTTTATTCTTTTTTTATTATGAACTATATAATAAGAAATTACAAATAGTTTTTGAATAATTTTATTTAAATCGATAATTTAACAAAATAAAACATTATAAAAGTTAATAATCAGTTTTAAGAATGAATACTTTGATTTATAAATAAATAGACAAATACACATCGAAAATCATAATACAGTTTGCTCTATTACATTTTGGGCGTTTAAACAAAAATGTGTAAATAAACAAAGAAATACTTAACAAAAATTGATGGTAATTAACGGTGATTAGAATAAATTAATATTTAATTGTCTGAAAAATAAGCATCTGGTTCTTCATCGTTATCTGTTTCAGATTCAGCAATGTTAATAATAAGTTCAGAAGCAATGTCACTCACAACTTAACTGTCAACGTGTTCTGTTTCTACTTTGTCCACATGATTACATACACTTTATTTTCTCTACTTTACTTCAAAACATCACTTAACTTATATGTTATACTGTGTGCAGCTAGCTGATTTTTTATTAGTGCCTATAATTTTTATGCCGTAGTTTATTTATTTAAATCTTAGCATAAAACTCTACTTTTGTTTCGTACGATTCAAATAAAATACCCCGTTCTGCTGACATTATGGTATGTAGCATTGTCTTACACTAACACTGAATTTGATTCAATGTTAAGAAGAAGATTTTCTTTTAACCATTTTGTAAAATTAGTCTAAACTAAAACATTAATAAACAAATTCTTTTTGGCCTTCAGCATGGAGAATTATTAAACGTTGACCTTTTGTAACTGGTGACTTTAAACACTTGTCACTGCCGTCATCCCAACTCTTTGAAGCTGTGAACTGTGCAAATATGTTTCATCACAATACACATTGTTTCTTCCTTCTTCTTTATACTCTTTTAACTTTTTCAAAGACTTACTTTTTCCACTAATTGTTTGCAGTTATCTTAAGTTTGTTTTCCATTAAAAGCCAATTTGTCGTACAAGTTTTCTAAAGTAAGATAATTTTCCTTGAAAGTCAATATTGATTTTTTTTCTGTAATTCTTGAAATACCGCCTGCATTGTTGGCCTTTTATGATAAATGTCGGAAAAAGTATAAATGATTTGTCGTATAATTTCTTCTTTGTCCACGGATGATTTTGGTTTTATTAGCTTTTCTAGGCGAATTTGCTTTACAGTATTTAACTTAACTCCAGTAGCTGTCTCTGCCCTTTTTTGGAGGCTATTTGAAGGAATCGAAAACAAATTTTTAACGTTATATATAATTTCACGTCTTTGACTATGATTAACTCTTTTATTCAAAGTCATTGTTTGAAAAACTCTTACAAACGAAAAATCGTTAATATAAAAAACCTTAAAAATTTTACTTACAGTGAAGTTCTAAACTAGAAGTAGAATAGTCTTGACAAAACAATAACGATAAATAAGAAAAAACTACGTAAAGATCGCGAATTAAAGCTGAAGTAAAATGACGTTTGACCAATTGAATGAAGTTTGACGAATTGACAACTATAAAATAATTAGATATTTGTAGGTCGCATAGTAGCGAATTCCCGTCAAAATACAATTACAGCTCCACGACTCATAACAAAATGTAATACCTATACATTCTTAGTTTCTAGAATGTGTTAGTACATAGTGTCATTGTCAAGTTTGTAATATCAGCAAATATTCCGATTAAAGATCACTTTATTCATGATGTTTTGTGGTTAAAAATGTAAATGCAAAGGCAAAAATTTTTTTATTGTTTTAAAATCGAGTGTACTCATTCATTTTTGTTATTTTCATTTTTGCAAATAAAAAGCACTGTTAAAGATGTAAAAGCTTAAAATATGTTTTACACAAAAGCTGTTATTTAAATTACATACAGTGAGTATTATTTATTTATGAAATGTTAAATAAATTTTTTATAATTAGTACTTAAACTTACCTAGCAGAAATGTAACAGTTTTTTATTTTTAAATTGTTCATTATACCTACATACATACAAAACATTACATTAATAATCTTTATTTCTCAAAATTCAGTTTCCACATTATAAGTAATATTCTTAAAAGCTCTTTATTACTCAACAATTTTAATTATTTAAATAAAATAACATTTACAATTACAATTACAGTAAGTGTTGGTAGTACCGTTTGAATTGTAATAATATGTTTTTGAAATATTATTTAAATTATTTACGGTTAGTAATCAAAATACGATTAGGTTTATGTTTTACAGTATTTACAAATAGATCTTTAACGTGTTCATGAACATAATATATAATATATAATAATTTGTTTAAATAATCTCATTTATTTATTTTGATTGTATTTATTGTTTCAAATTACAAAATTCAGAAAACGCCAAAATTATTTAAAACATATTAAAACAATAAATTTTTAAACAAAAGAAATCATTTGTTGTATTATGTACTTTAAAATTTTAAACAAATTTCAATTAAATCAAAATATAATATTACGTTTTATTAAAATTTAGTTTTATTAAAAACCATTCATATATTCTTAAGAAATAAATATTGAGCAATAAACATCTGTACGCAGTGTCAAAATAAATTAAATAAAATTTAAAGAAAACAAAGTTTTAATTTAGTTTTTTAAACTTTCATAATAAAAAAAATTAATGGAGAGTGTTTACTGTGATAGTTTCTGTTATAGATTTTAGTTATGACTTATTTACGTAAACACGCAAAAGCGGTGTGTGACATATTTCAACCTGTCAACAATGTAGCAACCGTATTTGCACATCTCAAATACACGATTTACAAAAAAATAAGTTATAATATTAAAGACATAAAAATTTTAACTTTAACGAAATAGACAACTACAAAATAGTTAAATTTAACAACATGAATGTTTCAGAAAAACTGAAACACATTAATTTGCAATTGACATTGCTTTATAGCTATTAAATTGATTGTTTTTTTACAATTTGCAAATGCACCGTAACTATAAATTAAGTTAAATTTAAAACGCGTTCAGATATGCGTAAAAAATAAAAAAAATTAGTTAATTAATTTTTGTTTGGATGAAAACAACATCAACTCAAACGACACAATAATTACAAACAGCAATTATAATTAGAATTCTTCTAAATTATAAAGCTTCTGATAGGATTTATTGTATACCAAAAAACGCTTCTAATAATTGAAAAACGTGTAAAAATTAACAAACGTTTTGATGAAAATTAATATTTAATAATTAAATTTTTCACAAATAAACTAAATATAAATTGTTAATTAACAAAATAACACATGCATTACAGTGAAGTAATTGTTTGTTTTACTGCACGTCATAAAGTGAATTGTATTTCAAACGGTAAAGCAGCAAAATACATTTACGTAATCATAAATTTTATGAATTGTATTTTTAATAAAGTACGCAACAGATTTTGATTGAAGTCGGCTTAACAAAAAAAATTGATACTTTAATTAAAAATAGTTTATTGTATAAAACTGTGAATTTTTATTTTGATAAAATATAGAATATTCTATCAATATAGATAATTGAATTTAAAATAAAATAACAAACAAACGCTGTGAACAAATATTTTTGTGTATTTATATGATTGTCACGCACAGTAAAATTTTTATCGAAAAGTTTTAGCTCACGATCTCTAGTGATATGTAAAATGGTTTATTTGTTGCCGTTACGTTTACGCAAAGAGGTGTATTTTACGTGAATTATGAAAGGTGTCAACGTATATACGCTAAATTCTAATTTTGTTGAAGCTTTTCTATGCTTGTCATGTCATTAATGAATGTGAACATTAAAAAGGTTTCGTTCATTGTTGTGTCGTGTTTGTAATATCAAGATCGCTATCAAATGTAACCTTCTTATGCTTTTATTTTCAATATTGATGTAAATTGAAATTTTGTTATTTTATAAAATTTTAACATATGTTTTTAATATCAAAATTTAAATAACACATTGCACTAGTGCATTTAATTATATAAATTTCATTAGTTAAAATATATGTAGATACATTACATTATTGCTACTATAATTTACTATTGATTGATGCTTTATTACAACGTTAAAGTTAACGTACATAAAATGAACATAGTCATTAAAAAGTTTAGTCTCATGTTGTAATTATGCTTACTGATTGTTCCCTGTTCGGTGCTGTCGTATGCTAATATATGTTTAAGTAGATTTAAGTAAATGCAAAACTATTAAACGCTTTGTTGTGTGTATGTATTTATTAATTTAAATGTACATTTTTGTTTCTAGTTGTTATGATGTATTTTATATTGTCTGTAACTGTTTTTTTTTTGTCAGGACAAATGCTTTGAGTGTTACATGTTTAAAAACCTGTTTTTGTCTTTATTCCGTTTTTAAATATTTTTACAAATTGACAAGTATTATTACAACATACTTAATCAATTATATTAAACAATGATTTTTTGCAATTAATTTTTTTATGTAATTATTTGTAAATAATAATTGCAATATGTTTTTTTTTGTTTTGTTACAGATGTGTTACTGCTAAAACAAAAATTAAATACCTGCTTGGTTTTAAAACTTTAGTCTTTTAATTAAACAATACAATAATTGGGACAAAAACATAATTAATCTGATATTACTTTTGATTTTCTATTATGGAATACTAATTCTTTATTAATTATATAGGTATTACAAAAACAAATTTTAGATAAATAAAATGTTTAATAGTTTTTTTGTATATGCTCACCAAATAGTTTTTTTTTGTTACAGTAAAATTTACTTAAATTAGAACATTATAATTCATCGCATTATTAACGCCTCAATTCAAACTTTCACTTTTTATAACGTATTAGAAACATGATTTTCTTTAAATCTTAGACATTTTTTGAATAAATTGTATAAGTAAAGTTTTCCTATACAGCACAAATGTTAACAAATACTACCAGCACTTAAGAATTACTTTATTTAAAAAATAATATTACTTAAAAAAAAGGATTTGCAAATTATACATCTAAATGTTGGTTACAATTTTAACACCAAATGAATATGAATGTAATATATTCGCGATATTTATGCTGCCATTAATCCTGTAAATTACAGTTTTTAGATAGATCAGTATAAGAATAAATGCAGTAACCGATACATAAATTATATTTTAAAATTTAATTTTATAGAATGCGTTTGCATTTATATAAAGTTATACGTCTAGACCTCAATAGAAGATTTCAATTTAACGATGTGCACTATTTACAGAATGTTCATAATAATTTATTCTCAAACTTTATTCAACACATTAAAAAATCATTTTTTCAATAGAGAAGTGTATATTTTTTCATTTGTTAATCTAAATTTTCATTAATTTGTGTAAACATTTCCTATACGTGTTTTTTGTAGTTTTCATGTTATTAAAGATTTTATAAAATTTGTTTGTAATTTAGTATGCGCTAATCAAGAAAAAATTCAAATCTACATCAACGCACACAATAAGTTATATTTAAAAAAAAATTTAAGTGCGTGTAATCTTTACACACGATTGAAGCGATAAAACTTAAATTAAAATACATAGCATTTGAGGTTGTTGATTTTTCTGTTAATTTAATTATGAAAGTGTAAAATGTTCCTGAGACTAACATTTTAAATTAAAAAATGTAAGGCAACCCAAATAAGTAATACGTAAATATATACTTGGTTGCATAAACTGTAGTTAAAAAAATGTTTTTGTATGCTGTACGAATATCAAATATAACAAATCTTTTATTAAAACATGTTCAAAGCAAAAAATATACTCATTTTAGTATAAAACAAAACACATTGTACATATTTATCTCTTATTATTATTGAAGAACTTACAGTATGACCGAGACCTATAATTGATTACCTACTTTTGTTATTTAAAGATTGTCTTTTTTCAGTTTCTCGCTCATCTGAATCAACTTTATTCACTCTAAACGTCAAATTTTCTAGAACTAAACTATCGGCTTTCTACATTTCTTTACAAAGATGAAACATGATTAAACTACTTTTTCCATTCTTTATTTGTTAAATCAGAAAACGCATTTTGAAATTTTTACTATCCATCCTTTGTTGTGCAATATTATTCAATGGAACTTTTCTTTTCACAAGACTCTACATGGATTCAATTGGTTTAAATTGACTTGTTTAACAGCATTTTTCGTAATAAAATCCAAATTTTACCAACTTAAGGATTTTCTCAGTTGCAACAGCAGGAAGTTTAGAAGGGCTTTCAATTAAATATATATAATTCAAAAAAATACTGACATTACAAATAATGTTTTATGCTTTAGAATAAACTATTTTGCTTTCCATAGATTTAAACTGCACTACAAAAAAGTAATTTAGTTAACAATTATTATTTGTTTTGTACTATAAATCCAATAAATAAATTATTTTGTGTCGTAAATTAAATAGAAACAACACTGTTACGTTTACAGATAAGCAGCAAACACTTGAAAAAAGAAGATTTTGTATAAACTCTGTCTATATATTCTAATAAATAACTGAAAAAGCTAGATAATTTATTAAATCATTATATCGTTGCTGCATCTACCTGAAGAAAGCATTGAACGCAGTTCTATTAAAGCCTGTGACACAAATAATGCATAGAAGAGAAACTCTGACATTCTTTATAAATTTTGTTACATTGTATATATTAGTAATAAAATTATAGTAAAAATTAATAGAATTATTCTAGGTACTATAAAAACAAATGCAAAAATTATGTATTTGTTAAGCAGTATGCTATTTATTATCATATAAAATAAAACAATCACGAAATCGACTCATAAAAACCATCACAAAAACGCAGCAAAAATATAATATGAAAATAGCAATTAAAAAGTTTCAATGTACAAATAAAAATAAAGCAATACAACTAACCATCGGTTTCATAATAACACGTTAGTCACCTTAAAGTTCACGTTAATGGTTTATTTTATTTAAAATTTATTAATTTGTTATTGATTAGTTTTTACAAAGGCACTTTAAAACATGTTAACAATACTGAACTTTTACTTTAATGTCTTTGTGCTGATTTATTAAGAATCTGTAATTTGAAAAATGAAAATTTTAGGTTAAAATCACTTTAAAATTTAGAACTGATTATGAAACCGCTTCTAAATCAAGTACAAGCTCAAATAACTACAACTGGTTAAATTTCTAGAGTCTATAACAATTTAATATAAAAATATGCATAATTAAATATGCAGCGGAAATCCGACCTAAAACACAAAAGTTATTACAAATTCTAGAAACAAAGATAAGCACAATACAAAACATATGTAGCTAGGGTTGCTAGAAACAAATCATGTATAGGAATAAAATCCTAAAGCAAACCAATGTGGAGATAAGGTGTCTTGAAGTAAAAAAAAAGAAATAAAAAAAAAATAAATTAAAAAAAAATTGTTTGCAATTAAGTAGTCGTAGCAAAATATTTTTAAATGTATACAGAGTGTTTTGTTTAGTCTAGCCTGAATCAAGTTTTGTTTTTATTTATAAAGATACAAACAAACGTATGTATTTTTTAGACCATTTTCTATAATTGTATATTGCTGGAAACTGTCTTAAAGATATCTATTTTGTAGTCAACAATCCATCAAACGCCATTATACTGTTTTCATTTGCAATATTTACATTTGTTTCATATTTTTTTTTTAATAATTTATTTATTACTACTATTTTACTTTTAATTTTCAAGATCATTGTAAGTAAAAGCTTTGAATGCTTTTTTTAAGTTAATTTTTCTATTTGTACAGTTTTTGAAGTAAAGATTTTAAAGGAAAGGGTTATTAAAAAACGCAAAATTATACAAGGTTGCCGTTTTTTTTTTGAGTAAAACTGAACATTTTTATGCTAAAAATAAAAAAATTCATTTTTAGTTTTTGAATTATTGCAAAGAAAATTGAAAACTTTAAGTTAATTTCGCTTTGTTTTTTTTAATTGCGCAACTTTCTTTTAATTAAACCAACCTTTTATTAAATGTAAAAATTTATAAAAACGTAGTTGCAGATACAAGATTTGGGTTGAATACTGTGAAGCAAATTCTGAAAAAAGCTTTTAAAAAACGTGTACACAGTAAATTATATTCCCCTAAGAAAACTATTAATAAAAAACTGGTGTGATCACCACACGACTTTCTTATAAGACATTTCTACATATTTTTTATTCTTAAATCAGAAAACTTATGTTCATAATTTTATTTGCTTACAAGAAATAATAGTAAAGGTACTAAGTATTACACATACACGTTTGTATTGACTACATACTAGGTATGCTATAATGTTTTTGAAATTTTTCTCCTCGATTTCGTTAAGATATAACCGAAATATTCTAAATTCAAGTTATGTTGTCATATCGACTAACCCCTATATTTGTGCGCTTTGAAATTACTTTCTCCTTTGGTAAATCAATTTTTTTTCTAAAATAAATCGTCGCACGCAGGATTCAAACCTAGATAATATTTCAAATTCATTGTAAATTATAAATCAATTATCTAATAAACTGTTTATGTTAGAAACTTTTTTTATTCGAATAAATTGTTGCGAAGAATTCTGTCTATAAGAAACTGTAAAAATAATTCAAATAGTTTACGTATGTACAAAATTATAAGAAAAAGTTTATTAAAAAAGGTGGATACACCAACTTACGATTTCTTTATAAGACCCATCTTTTGATGAAATCGAGAGAATATGAAAAGCTAGCTCCATACCAAATTTCAAGTTACTAAGACTTTTGGTTTGATAGTTATCGTGGATACATAGTTACACACACAGACACACTTACAGACACCAAATTTTTTTTGTCAAAAATGATTTTTTTAATTTAGGAAACTTTGAAACGTAAAATTCTGCAAAAAAAAATATGCAAAAAAATTTCGATGCTATACTTTCCTTATAGGCAAGCATAAAATCTGATATGTGAACAAATTTTAAAAAATTATACGACAAATTATAATTTGTCCTTTGATTGAACAGCTCACATGCAGTTTCGAAAAATTGGTATAATAGAAATGAAAATAGTTTAAATTGCCAGTTGCAAAACGTTTACTATTTTTTCATGCTAGAAGCAAAAAAAAATTATTTAAACTTATTATTTGCTTGTATCCAAAAAATTTAATAAACTAACCACAACTTAAACTATATATATTTGATAAACTATTATCAGTTCATAAACGTATTTAAAAAATATAAGAACTAATGAAAATTCATGTAGCTGCACACAATATAATCATTATTATCACCTTTATTACCGAGCTGTTTATACTTCTTGTTTTTCTCTCGTTACAAACTTTTTCTAAAAACTAAATTTTAACTTATGTACTTTATAATCTTTTTTATAGTTTAATAGGTTTTATTCAGTATTACATAAAATTTACTGATATTATTTGTGATTCTAAATTTATGTGTACATAGGTTAAAAATTGCATTTATTAGTAATTTTATTGTTATTATTATTATTATAGTTTTGTGGTTTTGCTAATTATTTAAAACTTAATTTACAGCGAGCATAATTGATTTGGACACTTAATAGTAGAATTAGTTAATGATAATTGCAAACTTCATTAGGTATCGGTTTTATTCAATTTTTTTTGTAATAGAGTGAGGGTCACCATATTTACTTTAAAGTGTTTCGCTTGCTATTTTGTGTTGTTGTTCTAATTGTGAGAAAAGCAAGTGTAGTGTTAGAACCCCTATTTTGTTTTAACTGTCGATTATTTTGTCTTAACATTAAAAAAATAATGTTCACGCTAATGTAAAAAATTATAAAAACGCCTAAAGATACATATACTTGTTTGATAAAAATAATCTTATCTTTAAAAATGAAAAAAAAAACGATCTTTTGCATTATTTAGTAACAGATTTTCTAACTTTTAATTTTGCCACCCAAGCTGCATGTTGTTTAACGAACGTCTTGGTTCTATAATTGTAAAATATGTACATTTTTTTTTAAATATACTTAACAACACAAAAAAAAATCTAAAATGAAACAGCAACAAAATGATTACGTGCATTGAGCTATCATTGCAACGGCAGTTCAAATTTTTCTCGCGAGTTAGCATAGCGCTTAGTTTGATCACATAATTGTTTTAGTACTTTGCTAGTAGTCTAGAACATATTGACAACTAGTAATTGTACTTTTTAATTTTCTTTTAATTGGAATTTGTATAAAAATTTATAGTATAGATTAAACAATATTTATGATAAATGTAAACTATATGTTTTCATTATATAATAATAAAATAATACGTATCAGATTTGTGTATAACCACATATTTACATTTTTACAAAGTACCGTTACAATAGAATGTTGAATTATCCTAAATAAAAAAACATTTTTTGGTTAATTATTACTTACGTATTTAGTTTAGGTTAACATAATAATTTAAAGAAAAACAGTAATACTTCTTTTACATTGTTTTATATAAAAAATATCTCAGAGAAGTATTTGCTAAACTTTAGAGTTTAAAATAAATGGCCTTATTATTTAATTTTCTTAAACTTTTATTATATGTAATGTTGAATGAGACTGTCAACTTAAATGTTTTACTTTAATAATCGGTTCAATTTCTAACTTAATTTAATTTCTATAATAACAAACACTATAAAAACAAATAAGACAATAAATTGATAAAACAAGATATTACAACATAACAATATCATTAGTTTTTTACAGCAATAAATTATCTTTTTAAAGGTATATACCGATTAATAACCTGATTTTTACATCACAAATTTTTAATACAAATATTTCAAAGTATTTTTCTAATTTATTTCTAAATTTGAAATAATACGCGTTAAATATTTATTAAATTAAGTATTATGAATTTTATACTACATAGATTAAAATAAATTTATTAAAGTTATTGTTATTAAATTATTAGTAATAACTACAACAAGCATTCAAAAATACTGGATTAAAATACATTATAAACGGTTAGAAATTCAAAATCCAAGCAAGAAAATAATTGGATGGTTTGGCAAGATTTATATTTTATTTATAAATTTATTTTTAGATATGTGTAGCTGAAAATAATTTTATACAATTCTAAGAAATATGTTTATTATATACATTTGTTTTAATTGGTAAAAATGATCTTAATTTAAACAAAATTTTAATGTTTAAATAATTGTTCATTTTAAAATTTATTTAATTAATATTTATTTAAGCGTTTTTTTATTTACTGTTTTTTATTACTAATTGCTGTTCTGTAATGTAGAATAATGTAAAAACGTAAACACAAAAATTAATGTTAAGCATAAAAGATTATATACACTGTTGACCCTAAAACAATTACTAAAAATTAATGTGTTTAATTATAATTCAATATTAAATAAATTAACGTTTTATGCTTATATTATAATCTGTATGCGTAGGTGTAGTCTTATAATTTATTAAAGGTATTACAAGTTATAACAAAAGTTGTCAAATTCTAAGTACTATTTTGGAAGTTTCTTTTATATTAATATAAGATTAAAAGCTTTAATAATTGACAAATCAAAAATAGTAATTTATTATAACAGAACAATTTTTTTTCAAACTATTTAATCTTGAAATGTTTAATAAATCACACAGTTTGTTTGTAGTAATTACACTAAAGAAAGAGTAATTTTGTCAACTCGTTTTTTAAAATAACAGTTTTTTAAGTTTATGTCACATTTTCTGCATACTCTAAATAATAATTTTTTTAATTTACTATTTTTAAATTTAATCAAATTGACTTAGTTTTAATACAATTCAAAAAAAATGTTGTATTTAATTTTCATAAATTTAAGACTATTTAAAAGCTTTGCAATTATTTACTGATTGTTAAAAACTGTAATGTGTTAAAAAGTAAACTTTCTGCATCGCCATTCAAATAGCATAGGTGTATATGTAGAATTATTCGATTTATCATTCTCAGCATCTTAAAATTTTATTTTTTCTTGGAATAATTTAACAAAGATTTATGTCTTATTTCCTAGTAAATATTTGCCATTGTTATCAATTCAAATTCTATCTCGTGCTCTGCTAAAAGTATACGCAAAATACCTCAAACACAGAATAATTTAATTTATTATTTCTGCTATTTTTTATAACAATTCATTTTTTTTAATTAATTTAAATACCTAGCATAAAAACATAGAAACACTAAAAAGATATATTTACTTAATTAAATTAAAACTATAAGACATGTTACTGCTATTTACACTTTAGACATAAATTAATAAATTGTATGTTGTGGTCTCAACATCGTTTTTTACGAGGTTTATCCATGAGACATCATGTTATTACAAAATTTCTGTCAATTTTTGTTTTATTGTTTCCCACGTTAACATGTACAATGTAATTTCAATTCCACTAAAAAAGTGTTCGCAGACTTCTACAGATCGACAAGCACTAGAAAGTTCCATAATAAGTGCCACCTGATAATATAAATATATTATAAGTATTTAAATGTGTTGTATACAGTTATATAAATATTACCTTTATATGCAAGTAATTATCATTAGGTGTAGTATTAAGAATAAAATATGATTCTCGCTTAGATTTTGTAAGATTTTTTCTACAATTGCACAGCTTGTCCAGTAATCTAAAGACGTCTTTTACTAAACATTTAATTTTATGTTTTTTGAAAACATATTAATATATCAAGCATTAATTATTATCGTTATTAAAACTAAATACAAAGTTCTTTTAATTTTTTATAATAACTTCTGATGAAAAAGTTTTGTCAAGTTTAAAATACAATGATCGCCTGTTGTATTTGAGTGAACGACTTGCTAAAGCAATTCGCCCTCGCATATGTTTTGTGTGTCGTTTCGATATTATTATTAATGCTACCTTTAATGTATCCTTCAGTTGTTGAAGAACTTGTCCAGCTTCCATGACGCTTAAGCTGTACAATATCATCTCTCCCACCAACTAGGAGTGTGGCTGATGTTAGACGCAGACTATAATCAGTACATAATTTATATTCTGGTAAATTTAAATACTGGTGATTTTGCTAAAGGTTTTCTAATAATATTCATGTCTATTAGTTGATTAAAACGTTTTGCGCTTAAAAATTGTAAAAAAACGATATAGGGTCTCATAATTGGGTGATCTTAACGCAACATATGTTCAGATAATTGATAAAACACCAATTGACTTGTCTCTTCTGTTGGTAACAGTGACACCACAAGATTTTGATTTTTTTAATTTATATCTTACAGACTGTCGTTTCGAAAATGTGATTCATTTCTAAATTAATATAATTCTTTATAGATAACACAGATCGACTAATTGACTGAAGCGTTAAAGAATTAATGTTTTTTGTTTGCTTACTAAAGTAAGTTATCATTACGTATGCTGTGTATCTTTTAATTTACTCTAAATTACATCATGCAATAAAAAATCGCGAGTTTTTGGGCAGCAGATTCAACATAACCTTTTTACCAACGTCCGCAGATGACGTACTCGATAAATCACTAAACTCACTTAATTCTTTCTATCTTCTATTTTTTTATTTGAACACTTGAAAAACACAAAACCTTTGTTCACCAGTAAATGCTTGATTAATGAGGTAACGAGCGTTTCTTACATTTTGTTGCGCGTGAGCGACCAAAGTGACATTTTTCGGAAAAAGTTTACTTTTGAGTTGTCAAATGCAAGCGCAAATGCTAACTTTTATATTTATTGCAGGAAAAGTAAATTTAAACTTAAATTTATAAACTATACTAGCGGACCCGACAGACGTTGCCCTGCATGATATACCAAGCGATTAGGATATTAAACAAAGTAAGAAATGAATGAATAAATGCATACACAAAAATTCAGTATAGATAAATAACCTATATAACGACTGCAGCGCCATCTGCCGGGTTTATTTGTAAATCTAAACCATCAATTTCATCAAAATCGGTCCAGTCGTTTAGAAGGAGTTCAGTGACATACACACGCACACAAGAAATATATATATAAAGATTTAAATACTAATACGCGTGCGTTAATGATTAAAATGTAATTTATTGAATAATTTTAATTCTTTATATAATTCTTTTTGCTCAGTTCGTTTTAAGTTAAAACTAAGCTAAAAGTTTCGATAATAAAAAAAGAAATTGTAACTGCAAATTGCATCAACCAACATGTACGCATTGTTGTATTTTATTTGATTGGAATAAATTAGGTTAACGAAGAGAATCTAACCTGCTATTAATGTTAGATTTGGCACCTTTTAAAAACCAATTGCAATAAATCAACATTCATAACTTTAAGGTAATTAAAATTAATTTTAAATAAAGTTTGTTTATGTATTATTGCAGTTTACTAAATGTTAATGTTTTAATTGTTTTATTACTAGGTACTGAATGTTTCTTGTAATGATTTAATCTTTTCTTTGTTTTAACATGTAATTTTACTAATTATTTATAACAAATAAGCTATTGTATAAATTGCAAGTTTAGATCTAAGTTAGAACAATTTGTTGTAATAATTAGCACTCATTTTGTGTTGCTTGATTATGAAACTTTCATTGAAATATAAATTAACTTACAATGCAATACGTGTAAATAATGTAAATAAATACAAAAAATGTATATACTAAAATGTTACATTTTGATTAGGTAACGGATTACGGTTATAATTACGTAAATATAATTTTTTTTAATGTTCCGTTAATTTGCACCTGCTAAGAATAATTATCGTTTATAACGATTAATTTTGTAAGAAAGATTGTTGACAACGTTCGTTCAAAAGTCTAATGCTTCCACTTTTCAACAAAGACAGTTTTAGAAGGATTATTAATCTTTTTACATTTTAAGTTTAAAACGTAACCATATAATACAAAATTGATATACGTTTCATAAATTTTAATTTTTTTAAAATCATTTATAATTCTAACTACGTATAATAAAATTCAGCAAACAATTGTAAATTCTAAATAAACACTAATTATAGATGTGTTTATTTTTATAAAGGTTTTACTTGTTTAAAATGAAATTGTTACTTTCACAAACATATAATAAATAAACCGAGTACAAGAATTAAAATCAAACAAAGCACGATTATCATTTTTTAATGTAATTTTATTTATTTTTTTTATTGTTTATTGTTTATTGTTTATTTATCTGTGTTCATTATACAAAATTGTATTTACTCTCGTCAGAAAAAAATAACGATAAAAATGATACATAATGAAATGATTCATAAAATTAATTATTACAAAAGTTTAGAATATCAATAGAACATTGATAATACTCGTCATAATTATAAAGCGCTTTAGAAAGTAAAAATGTTTTGATTGTTTTCTTAAATTCGTTTAACGGTAATAGCCTTATAGCTGATAGTAAACTATTGAAGAGTTGCTGTAATTGGTATTGAGGTCCATTTTGTGATTTTGTTAATCTACAATAATCTATGCGAATGTTATTGCTACATCTTGTATTGTAATGATGATAGTCGGATTGACATGTGAAATTTTAAACACTATTTCTAGCGCTACACAAGCTCTTCAAAATAAAAATACTGGGCAACGTTAAAATCTTATAATTTATAAACGCAGCTTTGCAGTCTTCTTTATATCCAAGTCCTGCAATAACACGAACTACTCTCCGTTGTATCTTAAATACCTCTTTCCAATGTGACGAGTGACCCCAGACTGTGATAGCATAGGATATTGCACTATGTATTAAAGAAAAATATGCACTGTTTACTGTACTTACAGTAGTACTATCGGAAAGACGCTTCAGAAGAAAAATATATTTATTTATTTTTTGAGACAACATAGAACAATGATTATTAAAAGTTAAGCGTAAGTCTAAAGTACATCCTAGAAACTTTAAATTATTTTTGCCGATGGTTAATTCTGTTCGTTTTAATGTCAGATGCATTGTCTCAGTCTTGTTGCAGTTCAATTGTAGTTTATTACTATTGCACCAGTTTTTAAGTATTTTGATAGCTTTTTCGGTGTTTTGGAGGGCGGCAATTACATTTTCATCTTTACAGAACAGAGTAGCATCGTCCGCATAAAGTATGCATTCGACTTCATCCTTCAGGAAGGCCGGTAAATCGTTAATGTACAGCAAGAAAAGCAGTGGTCCAAGTATGGAACCCTGCGGCACACCTTGTTTTATCGGTCAATATTCAGATATTTGAGAACACATTGGAATCGATTCTCTAGGTAGGAATTAATAAGTGAAGCGCTGACATAATCAAAATTGTAGAATTGTTTCAACTTCATAACCAAAATGTTGTGCGGTACACAATCGAAGGCTTTGAATAGATCGATGAAGGTGGCTATCGAATGCATTCCACTCTCAAAACATTGTAAAGTTTTAGTAACAAAGGATGATATAGCACCAGCAGTATTAAAGTTTTTTCTAAATCCAAATTGCTCACTGAAGAAAACTTTTTTAGTTTCAAAATAATTACTTATTTGTAAACTAAGTATTTTTTCTAGCACCTTGGATAAAACGGGTAGTAGAGATATAGGTCGATAATTATTTAACTCGTTTTGACTGCCATTTTTGTGAAGCGGAAGTATGAGCGCTAATTTAAACAAATCAGGATAGATTCCTGTTGCAGTTATATTATTAATTATACAGGTGAGTGGGTTGATAAGAATGCACATGCTACGTTTAATTAGCTTGGTACGCATACCGTAAATGTCTTTAGCGTTACTATTTTTTAGCGACCGAATAGCATTCGCAACTTCATTGTGAGATACACAATTAAATCGAAAAATATCAGTAGTAGATTAATTTGAGTTGTGGTGTAATGGAATCTTATTGGAATATGAAGTATTGTTCGTTAATTGATTAGCTATATTGCTAAAATATATATTAAAGTCATTGGCAGACAAGATAGAGATAGAGTTACTGTTTTTTACATGCCGATTTGAATTTATGATACTCCACATCGCCTTGACTGGGTTACCAGCATCATTTATGAAGTTGTCATTCGCTTTTATTTTAGCTATTTTTATTTCTGATTTATATGAGAATTTCAGATTTTTATAAAGTCTATATAATTTATCAGTTCCGTAAGTACGGTATAAACTATTAACAAAATGTAGATTGTCTCTTAATTGTTTTAGATGTGCGTTGAACCATTGCACTCCACAATCATGTTTTCTTAATACAATTTTTATTTCTGGAAAAGATCTCCGAAATGCTTTATGGATATTATCAAAAAATATAGAAAATTTTTGGTTTACATTGATACTATCATCTTTTAAAAATAACCAGTCACAATTGTTTAACATATTATAAAAGATGTTTAACCCTCTTGATGTGATTGGACGCTGTTTATATGTAACATATTTGTCTTTAGCTATTGAAGTCTGATAATTTAAAGTTAAAGATTGTTCCAAATGATCTGATAATCCACTTTTAATCGTATCAACAGTGTAGCCGTCGGAAAAGTTTATAAAAATATTGTCTAAGCACCTATCACCACGTGTAGGGGATAGAACGGTAGTCTTAAATCCGTATGAAATTAGTAAGTCACACAAAATTCGCGACTTCTTATCTTCAGAATTAAAGTGAACGTTGAAATCGCCGGTAATTAAAACACACTTATTACGATTAATTTTCTCAAGAATTAATTGCATGTTATCTATAAAAATTTTAAAGTCACCCTGAGGTGATCGGTACACAGTTATTATTACAATATTATCATCATATAAAACTGCGCAGATTTCACAATGCAATTCGATAGACAGGTTATTTACGTTGTCCAAAGATAACGCTTGTGCACTATTTCTTTTAATAATGACAACTCCTCCGTGAATAGTTCGAGATCTGCAGAAAAAGGAAACTGTACTCCAAGAGCCAATTATTATTAGTAAACATAAACATAATATAATAATAATTAAACACAATCAGTATTTTTTATATCAAATTAAAAAATAGTTAAATTAATTAATAGTTTGCAGTACAATTAATGCTTACAACTTATGTCAATTTTTTACTAGTAGAAACAAATTTAAATATAAATTACATTTAACATATTAATAGTAGTTCGAGGTGCATAAATTTTATAAACCGTAATAATTCAGGGGCACATAAAGCTATAACAAATCAGTACCACGTATGCAATTTAACAGGCTTTGAGAATCGAAATCGATATTTTCTTATAAAATTAAATTTTAAGGGCAGATAATCTGCACAGAAAGTAGAATTGTAAAAAACATCTTACTACAAACATATATGCAAACAAAAATAAAACTATATAAACATTGCGATCTCGTTTATTATCAAAGATAGAGAGTTGGTTAAATGAACAAAAATAATCCTTGAGTTATGCGTAAATAAATTCAACAAACAAAATTTACCCCCTCTATAAAGTTTTTGAAATATGGCAGAAAATAATAAAATTGGTGTTTTTGATTTTTAGCTTTAAAATTGTTATTTGTGGAGGTATTTAAAAACTGAAAAAACTTTCTTAAAAGAACCTTTCCTGATCTTTCAGATGATGGCAATACATTTTTGTTATCGTTATTACTTTACTTTATACCGATACCAACTTTTGTTTTTTATATGGTAGCCATTTTAAAGTTTTATGCTATGAAATAGAGAAAAAAATCCTGATTTTAAGAATGTATAACATGTTTATAAAAAATCAAAAATAAGTTTAAAATTTAAAGACATTGAAAATTTATTAAGTTGGTCCACAGAAAATGAAGGAACAATTATAGAAGTTAGACCTCAGGTTCAGTTTAGTTTAAATGTTTGGTGTGGAATCTTTAATAATATGATTATCGGACCTATCATAAATGAAGAACATTTAAATTCTGTTATGTATATCACTTTTATAAAAACCGAGTTTGAAAATTTCCTAGACAATATTCCCCTAAATCAACTCAAATCAATTCATTTTCAACAAAACGGTGCCCCTGCGCACAATGCGCAGGTTGTTCATAATTATTTAAACCAAAAATTTCCAGACAGATGGTTAGGAACAAATAGACCCATACTTTGGCTGCGAGGTCTCCGGATCTAACACCACTAGACTTTTACTTTTGGGGTTACGCTAAGGATCAAGTGTATTCTGTAACTTTGAACACTGTTGAGCAGCTAAAAGAGCAAATTATTAGTGCATGTAGAAATTGTTTTAGGGTTCACGTTAGACGGGCTTTAGAAGTTTTGAGAAGATGTTTAGTGTGTCTAGAAAATCAAGGTCGTCAATTTGAACATTTATTGTAGTTAAATTTAGGCTATTTATTAATTTAGAAATGTATTTGTTGTTCACGGATATTGCTATTATCGACACTTATTAATAATTTTTCAATCAGAACGGTTTTTTTTAATGTTAGACTTACTTTTGATTTTTTTATGAACATGTTATACATTTTTGAAATCAGTATTTTTTTCTCTATCTTATGATATAAAACTTTAAAACTACTATATGAAAAACAAAAATTGGTATCGGTAGAAAGTCAAGTAATAACGATAACAAAAATTTAGTGACATCATTTGAAAGAGCACAAAAGGTTCTGTTAAGAAAGTTCTTTTAGTTTTTAAATACCTCCCCAAATAACAATTTTTAAGCTAAAAATCGAAAACACTAGTTTTATTATTTTTCGTCTTATTTCAGACACTTTATAGAAGGGGTAAATTTAGTTTTTAATAGATGCCATACATATTGAGACGTAATTACTTAAATACATGCAATAATAATAAATACATCAAATCAAGTCTAAACTATATAACATAATAAAACCAAATATTTAAATTTTTAGTTGTTACTTTAAAGTATGATAAAGAGAAAAAGTAAAAACTTTTTTTGTGTATTTTCGAGAGCATGCTTATAAAAACTACTCTCTAGTGGGGTTTAAATTTTATAACTTTCATAAACCTTATAAGAAACTGAATAAAATTAAGCTATATTTGAGTAATACTTATGTTTGTTTTCTATACTTTTTATTATTAAATTTGCACAAGTTTTAATTTGCATAACTTATGCATACACAATAAAATAATGATACTTGTATATTAGCATACATAATTCATCAAATACGTTTTTTATAACACTTCTTGTTTAATAGACTGTGTGAATAATTAACTACAGAAACTCCAAAATTAATTTATTTAGTAAAAAAAACCAATTTACTTAATTTTTTATTTTTTTAAATTTTTACTAAGAAAATTCAGTTTTTTAATATATAATATGACGTGTCGTATTAATAAAATATGGCTTACTTTAAACTACGTTAAATTTAAACGTAATTTTTTAATGTGCTGATGTCTTAAAGTAATTTTAAAACTATAACATAAAAATCAATACATTTAATCATAATAAATAATATATACATAGTCGCTGCCACGAAAAATGATTACCGTGCGAATTTTAAAACACATTCGAATAACAACAGAAACTTCTGAGTACATTAGAAATAACGTTTTTCTATGTTGATGTTATGAATAAATAGCTTAATAGTTGATTGACATTAGTTGACATTTGTCATACATACAGTTCAATGTTTTGCTTGTATCGAGTATATAAAATATAGGAACAAACAAACAAAGCATGTTGAAGTTGAGAAAATCACCGTATGTGTACACAACCTAATACTCATTCGTATTTTTTGTTTAATGATAAGAAACATATTATAAACAACTGTTGTTTAACAAATAGTAAATTTGTAAATCAGTATTAAGATGTTTACTTAATTCAGATGCACACAAATATGAAGTAGGGATTTTTTTCTGGCAACGGCTATACCAGTGCAATTTGTGAATTGTAACAAAAATTAATCTAGATTAAATTTACAAAAATTTTTATTTACAATATGCATATTTTTGACACAACTTGTTTCGGTATCTTTTTGCCCACCTACACGTTTTTGTTGCTCTACTCAACAATTTAAGAGTAAACATTTTTTGTAAACGATAAGATAGTGTTTCTTATTTTAGAGGCCGCAAATAATTTTGTTTTTATTTTATCTTCGTTTGAAACTCAAACAGGTAGGTACTCTACTATCTATTTTTTTGAAAACATCTGTTTAGTACTAGTCAACAACCTGATTATAATTTAAAATAACTACCAGATATATCGTTGGTACTACGTTTTTATAAATGTTTAATTTTTAGTCAAAATAGTTTTATAAGCCTACGAAGATAAATTACTACTTTTAATAATCTTGTTGTTTTTAATATTAGAAACCTAAACATTAAAAAAAAACATTTTTAAAAATAACAACTACTTTAAGAACTTAATAAACAAAATATGATCCAATACTAACAGTACAAATAACGTGCCATCATCATCATCGACCAAAGCTAATTGTTCTATTTGTGAGTATAATAAAATCATAAACATCCACAGCCTAACAAAAAAACGTGAATTTTAAAAACACTAACCAAAAAATAACACTTTTTCATCATTTACAAAAGAGAATGGGATGTAATAAATATTATATAAGACAGTTCAGACAAAAAATTATTAATTAAATAAAAAAGTCATTAATATGATAGCAAACACAAAAATTAATTAATTTTATTCTAGCAACCCGACAATCTTAGATAGAAATTAAAATATAATTACAAATTATTGGCTAAGAGGTTTTTTATCACTAAACATGACAATAATGTAAATTTGAATACAGATACAAATATCCCCAGTACTGTATATAACAATGTTCTCAATAAAATGTCATAACTTTGTAGTTTACATCGGTTTGTTATCTACTCAGTATCAACAATTTTAAATTTTGAATTAGTTGGTTTTTTGTTATTTTTGTGATGTTTGTGGGTTTGTTTTAACTAATTATTTGTTTGAGTGTTATACTTTTAGTGTTTTTTCCTGTTATTGATTAACGTTTACAATCGATAACTCAGTTGGTGGAACATCGCTAGTTATTTTTTTGTAAATATTCTCCTTCTATAACATCCAACTAGTTTATAAAGTTGTAACATACACAAAACTTGCATGTTTTTATAGTTTTTATTTAACGCTTTATTCATCTGTTTGTGATTAAGTTCTAATTATGTTGTGTTATTTTGCTAATAAACGCAGTGACTGAATAAATACACACATTGTTTTACGAAACGTTTTTCATAAAACACACTAAATATTGTTTTTTGTCCTCTCCTACAGGTTTTTAATAACGTACAATAGACAAATATTGTCAAAACACAATATTGTTGCTTGGTTGTCCATTTTTTCTAAATTGAGTAATTTTTTTCGATCCGGAGAGGTTTATAAAAATTATCAAACTTTGAAAGCAACTAAATTTTTTCTAATGCCTTAAATTTTTATTATCAAAAAATCTTAATATTAATCAAATCTTTTTGTCAACCGAAAAACTAGTTAACTACTCTCAAAACGTAATTAATTAAACTAAGATTTTGAAGACGTTTACGATGAGGTCTGACAAAAGCTTGGTTTGTAAAACACGATGTTTATCCTTAATATGCAATTCTTGTACTTACAATATTTGATTAATTTTTTGAGGTAAACATTTGTTTCTAAATTTTGCTTAGAAATGTATTGAAATTTCTTGAGTTGTTAAGTTTAAGATAACACACATTTTTTTCTTAAATGACTTTTAAAAAATAATGTTTGTAACCCACATAACCAAAGTTAACCTTAATTGTCTAAAAAGTGATCATACTTTAACCTGAAAAGTTGACAAACATGTGGTATCTTTATCGTGCCTTTTAGTCATTCATAAAAGTTAGTTCTACCCCGTGTCCTTAATAGTTAACTTATTCACAACAAATAGTTATTCCTAATAATACGCCAAATTGTAAACGTAATGGTTACTTTTTGTATAAGCTTAAAGTATAAAATATGGCGACCTATCTTGTTTCTTACCCACAGAGGTTGACTTTTGGATAACTTTTCAATAGACAACTTTAATTGTTACTCAAAAGCCGTTTTAAAAAGTTAACTTGATGGTAACCATAAAAATTAACCTATTAAGAGCTTTCAAGTATAAAATGAGACTACTTGTTTTTTACTAACCTTATAAGTTAACTTTTCGATAACTTTTCAAAAATTTCTAATAAATGTCTTGAAAAAGTTATACAACTGACATCCTACAAAATTAATTTAATGTTAATCCTAAAAATTAAGTTTTTAGTAGCCTTATAGTACAGAATGAGACTACATGTCTTTTTAGTAACCACATAAATGTTATTTTCGGTGAGTTTTATAATCAATGTCTATAAAAGCTGTGAAACAGACATTCTAAAAAGTTAATTTTATGTTAATCCTAAAAATTAACCTTTTAGTAGAATGTTTTTGTGTAGAATAAGACTGTATCGCGGAAAAACGTCCTCGGAAGAAAAATCACCCTAAACCAAAATTACTTTTCTATATTCTAATAGTTACCTCTTACTATTATTACGACTTACAAGGAGGAACTAAGAAATGAGTTTACCAATTGCGTTTCTGATTTTTGGTGATTCTCATGGCAAAAAAGTACCTTTATTTTGGTTTTTGTTGAATTATCGCTTAGTTTTCAGATTATGAATTTTTAAAGAATTGATCGAAATCGTCAGAAGTTAGTTAGTCGCTCCGTAAGCTCTAATTACAACAAATTCAAGGGTATGTTTTTTTAAATAGACAAACACTTATTTTAAAAATATTTAAAAGCACTGCAGATGGAACCTGCAGTCATTGTTTCGCTAATTATTTGTTGTAATTCTTATAGGTATATAGGATCCGTAGTTGTATACGCTGAAACTAATTATCTTAGAAAAACTTGTATTTGAAAAAAAAACATTTTAGTGGAGTTGTAAGTGTAATTGATTATTATTAATTAGTGTTTAGTTACTGCTTACATTTATAATAAAAATCTAATTGGCTAACAATGAAATCCTTAGAAGTAAACTTTATTTTAGTTCCACCATTACCCTCGCACAACAGTTTTCTGGAATGTACTATTTTAATCCGATTATCGTCATAAACATCGTTCTTTTTTGTTTGTAGCCTAATGATTTTTTAAATTTAATTTCAACCTAAAAATTATTTTTTTTAAACAAACTTTTTTATAATTTGTAATGTGGATCGATACAAAATCGTATTGACAATAGTTCAAATTATCGCCCTTACATCGATAAAAAGTATCAAATTTTTCTTCAAAGGCGTTTAGCAGGTTAAAGAGAAAGTATTAATAAACGCGATGGCATCTTAATGTTGATTGTAAAAACTTTTTTTGTCGTTTTTGTTTCATCCGTTACGGTAAATGATTAATTTAAGAACTTGTTTTGCATTGCGGCTGTGTGTCAACTGGGCACCAAACAATAGCCTTTGTGGATAATCCCTGTGTCGGTCTCTTCGACCATTCAAGGTCTTTTTCTTAGATATTGCAGTTTTAACAGAAATTTCATTTAAAGAATCTCATTCTGTCGATGCTGACAAAAATTTTTTAAAACAAATCGTTATTACTTTGAGCAGAGTTTAATATTCATTTCTGCTTTAACAAATCCGTTAAACAATTACAATATAAACTTGGCCTCTTGATAGCAAATAAGAAAAATGAATTTTTCCAAACAGACATACCGAACAAGTTTTGTATTTAAGCTTCTTTAATATTGTGACTCATAAAGGAGCTATATGCGCATCAATATCCAATTTTAAAAACGTAATACAGGCAAATTTTAGTGTTTCTTATTAAAGGATAGTTTATTTGCGATAAACGGTAAAAAAAGTATTATTAATGTCGAAAGTGACAATACAATAATTGATCTAGTGCTTCAAATGAACTTCTGGAATTAATTCAACAGTTTTTTATTATGTAGCCATCATTAAAAAAAAATTAAATTTCGTAAAAAAAATTGTAACTTAAGTTTTCATGTCGCAGTTAACAATAAAGATATGACATTTGTACTGATTATTCTCAACTTCTTATTTAACCTCTTAAAGCACTTTTTTTTTAAAAAAACCACAAAAGAATCATTTTTTTAAATTTAAGAAAATACATTTTTGAACTTTATTTTGGCCAAAAGTAATAACTAAACACAAAATAACTGTCTATAAACACTTATCTTTGCAGTTTTATAATTTTTACATATTACATTACAAAAAAAGTCTTTCACTACTAAATCAATAATAATTTTCAAAAAAAACGTTTCTTTGTTTTACAACTGGACGAAAAGTAATATTACTCTAACGTTTTATAGCTTACAAGACAGATGTAAATAAAAAAAATCAAAAAGACCATTTTTTTCTTATGTTTCCTATAGCGATAGCGCTCGAATTAATTCCTAGCGTTCCTATTTTGGCCCATTTAGCGTAATAGAATTAACTCGAGCATGCACGTTACGGGGTTAATTTAAACTTAACAAAAATGGATTTCAAGAATCATTGAATTAACATTAAACAAACGCCCACCGTTTGTAAAATTTAAAATTATGTTGTTGAAGTGGGAGAGAATGGGTATAGTAATTTAAATAACCACCGGGTTCTTTTAAGACTAGTTTAAAATTGAACGTCGTTTTTTTTTACCTGCTAGACAATCGTTCAAGTTTTGTTGATGTGCGTGTTGTACAAGTCGAGTGTTAACTTCGTGTAATTGTGTTATACTAAAAGTTCCAGTTATAAAGGTAAAACATCTTTATACATATTTTTAACAGACACAAAAGAACACATAATTCATAATTGCAGATGAACGGTCAGTATACAAAAAGACATAGAAACAGGCTTTCTCTAAATTTTACATGTTTCCCTGATTTTAAAATACCCAGATTTTTACAATTTTCTAGATCGCTGGGAACCCTGTAAAAATCAAATCAAATATAAATATTAGTGGTTTAGTTAAGTATTTTTCTAATTTCAGCTTCCGTAAAATGAATAGTTTCCACAACTACAGAAATGGACGTTTTAGTGGCGACAAAGGTGTGGATTAGAAAATCGAGAAAAAGTGTGAAAAAGGGTTAAAGGCGATGACATCTATTTTAGATATTTTTAAATTTGTAAATAAATAATAAATATATATGTATTATATCGTATCGTATAAAATCTGTTTTTCAAGACTTGTACCTTTACTTTAATGTGTTTTATTTTCAAATGTTAACTATAAGATATCCGTTAAGCAGCCATTAATCGTTGAGCAACTGAAAAAATAGTATTTTGTAAGCAGTTTTAAAATCCAACAATTATACATCTTTTACAGTTAACTTCAGGTTGATTCTTGAATAAGTGCAAAAATTGTATATTTTAAACAGCTTTAAAATTAAATAGTAAAATACCCATTTAGATTAACTTGAAGTTATCCTAACGGGTTGAACGTTAAGCAAACAAAAATTAGTATCTTTTAGGCAGTTTTAAATACCAACCATTAACAATCACTTTCGATTAACTTTAGATTACCCTAACAGGTTGAACGTTGAGCAAACAAAAAATGGTATCTTTTTAGTAGTTTTAAAATTCAACTATGCACCGGGCATTTCGATTAACTTTAGGTTAGCCCAACAAGTTGACCAATGAATAACTAAAAAGAAGTATCTTTAGAGTAGCTTTAAAAGTGGACAATAAGTTGTCCGTTTCGGTTAATTTCGGGTTATCCTAAAAGGTTGACCGTTGCATACACGCAAGGTCAGTATAAGAGTATCCTATGGAGGGATTAAGTGGGACATAGTTCACCATTGGGTGTACTTTTGGGTACTCTATGATCACATTTGCCAATCCAAAGCGGTCACCTTTATTACGACTTTTGGTTACTTTTGGCTGTGTGGGAATGTGCACATATTGCCTGCAGTTTGCAATAACTCGTGTAATAATACTCGTCTTGTTTTGCATAGATTTACAAATTACTGCATCAAGTATTCCAAAAACTATCATTTTAATAAAGCTCAGCTCTTGTTTTACAGTTAAGGTACAAATAATTATTTATTTCCTACAGAAATGGTTTTTATTTAAAAAATAAATTTTAGTAATAAGATAAATCAATTTATTATCAAGTCTATGTCATACAATTTGATTTAGCAGTGTTCTCCATAACATATAACGGACAATGTGCTATTATTACTAACTTTTAGTTTAGGGAAAAAATGACATTTGACAGCTGTTTCATATTCCAGACAAACCTATAAGCTACTGAAAATTTAAAGAAAACCCTATCATATATCAGTTACATATTACTAATGTACTGCTAAATTTTTATAAATTTCCAAATGCGTCAGTAATGAAAGTGAATACATAGTTACCAGCTTTTTTCAAGTTGTGTGCAAATGTCAACAACGTATCAACTAATTAAATTTAACCTCATTGTTAGTATTTTACAACAAATTTTTACTTTTACAAGTAATAACTGTTGTTATTCTTCTCATCAGTAGTTCACAAAAAATTGAAGAGTAAACTGATGCTAACAAGAAATAGAAAAAATTAAATGTACATAAATGGCACAGAAACAAGGTTAGAATCAGAATAATAATGATTGTTTCGAGGTGGCATCTCCGCTAGTGGCACTAACTTAACAAATAAAACACTTACTGTTGTTATAATTTTAAACAACTTCGCTTATTCTAAAAACTCTTGTTTTATACAAATAATTAATTATTTACAATATTTGAACAAAATTTGAATTTGAAACATATTTAATTACTTCGCGCGGTGCATTTTTAACTATCTATTGTACTTGCTGTTTATTTTTATTATCCGTTTTAAAAGTGTTTAATTTAAACGTTTGTTGCCATTGCAGCAAAAAATTGTTACTTTTTTTATAAGTTATTAAAGTAGTCAATAATATTACTAATTTTTAAGTATATTGTTTAAAAATCTTAAATTTGTTTTTACAATTACTAACTTTATAAATATTTTGAACAAATAACGACAATAAATGTAAATAACGTATTAATATAATAATAGAATTTAAGAATTCATTACGTTTACACGTGTTTTAAAAGAATTTTGTATGAAATTTTAATGTGGCGTTTTTATCTTCATTGTAAGAGAACTGATTAAATAAAAAAACATTCTAATACAAACAACATAAAAAATAAATAATATTTTTATGTTTTTCTAAAATTAAGAAATACAATTTTTAACTTGAATTGTCAGAGAAATATAAATGTTTGTTTCTAATAAATTAAAACAAATTTATGATTATAATTTTTATATTTAATAAGCATATACTTGTTTATTTGTTTTTGATGATAAGTTAAAAATATCTTTTTATGTAAAGCTCGTTTAATTATATTATTATTATTATATTATAGATTATAATCAGATTCCAACGCCTAGACTAAACAGTGTACAATTTATGGACCGATAGTGATTGAAATTGTTGCTTAGACACTTATGTTTGAAATTTGATTATAAGAAATGTTATTAGAACAGTTACAATTTTAATAAGAATATATAAACGTGCCAACATTCGGCATTGAGGTTTCTTACAATACTAATGCTGTACCGCTTAAGATACAACCCCTTCTTTTAAGAATGCGGAATGCGCCAAATTTAAAAATGAAATATTAAACAGATAGCTTGCGTGAAAATGATAAAAAGAAATAATTCAAAGGTTTAATGTTTTGAAACAAATTTTCCCACCTTAGTAAATGTATAGACATGCGTTTGCCGCTTTCCATTGGCGGCGTTTTTATTGTTTTTGGTTATGAATACTACGTATTTCAGAATTTTAGTTTAAAATTAATCTTCGGACGCCTACTTTTTGTTGTTGGAGTAGGGCTTGGATGTCAAATTTTAAAACATTTTTTTTCTTCTGTAAAGTTTGAAGAACGCGGACATTATCTAGCGTTGTGTACGCCTTTTCATCATTAAATATTTTACGCACACCTATGTGCATACGAATTATAATATTGTTTTGATCTAGTGAAAGTCTTTATTTAGGGTAATTTATTTCTTATATTGTAGTTTAATTTCATTCTTCCGTAATTATCTGTAGCGGGTTTCTATATTTCTACCTATATTCTTTATCAGTAGAGTTGATAAATACATGCTGCAATTGGAAAATTTCCATGATGTCACGTCACCGTAGTTAACACCATCTACAACTTTCGAAAGGAAACAATTACTGAATTTACAAAGTTAATTAGAGGAAAACTGCACATTCGTTTATTTTCAGTGATCGTAGGGATTTATTTGTGATAACGCCGTATGTACGCTATCTTTATCGTTAGATTTCAATTGAGTTTTAGGTAATACTGGTACAGAACTACCTAGTCCCTTACTTAAATAAAACTAATTCTAAGTATTACACTTTATATTTTAAATTTTTAGTATTTTGGCGGTCGATTGTAGAATGACCGGACGCACATGTTAGGTTGTTAACACACTTAATTATAAAATCGTTTTGTTGTGTTATATTATTATAAAGTGCGATTTTTGTCTTTTTGTATTTTAATATACGAATGTAAAGTCATTCTTTTTTTGAGTGTAAAAGTTAGGTCAACTAGGTTACTTTGCTGTACGACGTGTTGCCCAGTCAAAGGCGTAGTTTATATGTTGTTTGTAATACCGACCTACGTGCTTATTTTTGATGAAATCTATATAACTATTTTTATGTCTCTTCTTTGTCTTCTGTCTGTGGTAAAGTAAATATATATATTCTGTGTTACCACTTTTTTTGTGATTTGTTCTTTTTTATCTGCGGGTGTATCCCATCTTAATCTTTTATCGTTTTGGCGCCTTTTTAGATTTAGTTTAACATTTTGAAACTTAGGACTCTATCCCTATAACAACTAAGTTAGCCGTTGTTTTTTTTTGTTGCTAGGAAAACACCGTAACAACACCTTCAAAATGTGACTAAAAAGGCTGTATACAAAAGGCAATATTTCATCTTGCAGTTTGCACTATCTGTTCAGAAATAAAAGAAGTACTCTTTAAGAAAAGAATTGACGGTGACATACAGGTGACAGGCGACAGACACTTACTTGTCCATGCTAAAACTTGAACCGTTTCTTTTTTTTTTTTTGTTATAAATACTAACGTATTTTCAGTTTTAGAGCAGACAGCGGCACCGTCAAACAAACAGTAATATTCCAGCTTGCAATTTGTATTATCTCATAAAAACTAAACATTTCTATAATTTATTTTTATGAAAGAAATCAGCAGACAGCGACCTAAAGTCAACAGGCGGCAGTTTTTTTAAAAACCTTATAATTGTTTTTTCATCTCATATGCTCTTCGAACACCATCTATGCATAATTAGAAACATTTGCGTGCGGAAAATTTGAGAATAACACTTGCATTTTTCATAACATTAATTAAAAAAGATTGTATTGCCAACTCGTTCATTCAAGTACATAACTTGTGCGCACTTGTATAATTTAACAATATATGTACATCCATACAAGCAGGTATCAAAATACAATGAACTCATACCAACATTTAAAATAATAAAATAATTACAAAACAATCCACGCACAGGTACAGAAAAAAAATCTAATTTAAAGATGAATGTAAATATTGCCATAGAACATGTAAACATAAACATTAATGTAGAATTTAAAAAAATATACAAAACAACAAAGAAATAAGAATTTTATATAAAAAACGAATATATAAGCAACTACTCTTCATTACTGCTGCTGTATGCGCTTTTAGTATTCGTTGCATCTTTGTTCTTATTTTTCCTTACTGTAACATTGACTGACAAGTTTTCATTTATGGTAAAGACTATACAGATGGAAACGTTGAAAGCTGATTTTATATTGCGTAATTCAAATCAATTTTGAATAAGCCGTGAGCTAAAACCACAAGGTATAAACTTTTGTAAGATAAACAGTGTTAATGCAAATATGAAAATTGCACCAAAGTAAACCACTGCACGGCCGTCTCAACTTTTTGAGCTTCTTCCGCAGTTAAAAAGCACTCTACTCTACACACTTCCACAAATGCATTGACAGATTTATAACTCTATATATTAATAAATTATGATAGCAACATACAAAATATTACTCACACATAGTAAATTTATACTATGAGATGGCTCTACCATCGAATTTTACTCATATTTTATTTATGTTTTGCGGAAATCGTTCGCAATCAAACCATTTAATTTAAAATTTATTGTCTTCAATAAGTTCATTTTGACTTAGATTGAAAAATTTTAGTTTATATTTAAAAGCGTATTTTCAATTAGCAGCAATTTGCTTGATACGTCAAAATTAGAAGTGTCTTTGCATGGGAAATACTACTAGTCTCAAAGTTCTTAATACCTTCAAAAAGTTTTTTTGGTTTGTAAAAATCTTTAAAAATTTTAAATCGACGTTTATTTACGCTTATGCTTTTTGTAAATGTTGCCAACTTATTTTTTTAAACCTAAAAATCAACAATAACAATACTATTAAATTGCGATTAAATATTATGTCTCAGTATACCTTCGACTGTTTTATTTTACCATGTTTTCTTTATACTACTAAAAGTCGCTTGAAATTTCTTATTCTTTTTCAGGTATTTAAAATTAGTCAATTTCGTTTTGCTCCCAAACGATGCTTTATAATCATTTCCCGTAAAATTGTGAAGAACAGGTAAAGCGTTACACAAATCGAACCCTAAAGTGAATGCAATTTCATTTACATTGATCAATCTTAGGCTGCTCTTGAACAAGGTACCATATTCCGTCTATATTTGAACTTACTTAGCCATGAGTTGATGAATATTTCTTAGTAAAATTACAAGAACATCAGTGCCACAAACCTGGATCTTATATAAATAAAAAACGATGAAGGTGTCCATTATCTGCAGTAAACTTATAACAGTCATTGTTACTAGTAATGTATATAGTTTTTGATTTTATAATATAAAGATATTTCAAGAATTCTAGTTTTTTATTAAAAAAGTGAAAAATGAGCTTTTATAAGAACTGTTTTGAATCAGAAATAATATAAATTGTGTTTTCTGTGCTTCTTTTGTCCCTTTCAATGTATTTAATCTATGGACAAAAAAACTTGTCAAATATCATGTCAATACGAGAAATTTCTGAAAGTTCCACTTTAACTCTAAAATTGATTGTGTCTATAGAAAATTTTACATTTATCCGAATGCTCTTAACCGTATTTAAATCAGCAGAAAATGACAGTCAGTGGACGTGAATCTCAATTTTTTGACCTTTCCTCGCATAACATGCTTGTGAGCGTAATATTATTATTTGAGCTTTGCAAAGGTGACTTTTTGCCTTGAAAATATTTTTTGTCTAATAAAGTTCGATGTTTTGAGATTTTGTTGCTTGACTTGTGTTTCTTAGCGTACATTATTTGGAAAAGAGAACCTAAGCGTTACCAACACAGTCCAAATACTTATTTTTGTGCTTCTCTAGAAAAATTTTCTATAAAAGATGTACCCTTCAGTTTGCAATTATTTTGCACTAAACTATTACATACTACTAAAGCTATAAATGGGAAACAACATCCGCGAGTCTTTGGATTTAGAGTTTTTAATACTAATTTAATGCCGAGCTTAATTTTTCTTCCTCTTGGAGAGATAAAGCGCAAACAAATTGATGTACAAAAATGGAAAAAATTAGTGAAGCCGGTCTATTTACATGCTATGATGTTTGTTTAAATGCATGGATTTAAGATAACACTATCGGGTTTATCTTTAGATATGTAACTGGAAGCTATGTTTTATGAGCGCGCAGCAATTCTTTATAATGAACGGTGTCGCTCATAATTTGTTATCACAATAAATTATCTGTAAGTCATTGGTGTTGGTGATTCATTATCTTCCAGCCATGAAGAGATTATGGGAAACAATTCTCAGGCATTTCATGAACAAATCTTAAATACAAGCAATTGGTGAATTATGATACGACTCTACTCTCGTTTAATATGCAACTAGAATACTAATTATTTGTGTTTTTTTATTTTTTTATTACTTATGTATGCATCCTTTTTTTTGAAAAATTGTAATAAACCTTGTTCATTATATTATAATTCAACACTTTCCAATAATTGCAAGATTTGCGA
Source organism: Aquatica leii (assembly GCA_035610365.1). Lineage (NCBI taxonomy): Eukaryota > Metazoa > Arthropoda > Insecta > Coleoptera > Lampyridae > Aquatica > Aquatica leii. The sequence continues at coordinate 59,696,606 of CM069432.1, forward strand.
TATCTGTGAATTTTTTGTTATTGTGCCGAAGATACAAATTGTCACAAAAAATGCATACATTTCTAAGTATTCCGCTTTCAAGATTTCTCAAAATTTAAAAAAACTTGATGTTGTTTCTTCTTCTGCATTTTCAACAGATGACAAAGAAGTGGCTAATTGTTTATTTTTCAAATTAATTTTTTTTTAGATTAGAGAAGTTTGTTGTTGCAGTTTTAAGTGATATCAGAAAACAATTTTATAATGTTAGTATTGACATTAGAAGCAACAATGTGTATACAACACTTTTGTTCCATAAATTTTTCTGATAAAGTTGTTTTTCCTCTATAAAATTACGCAAGACAATATAAACCCGCAAAGTTCTACAAGTAACAGAGAAATTAAAACTTACTATTCAGCCCCTCATGTAGCACATGAAATATAAGTACTATCATGTTTTTAATATAACAAAACAAACGACTACACCATTTTTTGTAAATCGGACTTGGCACACATATAACTATCGTTGAAATAAAAGAAGCTCTTAGAAAGCCAAATACATTACCGGTGCAATTAATAGTGATTCTCTACTAAATCAACGGAAAGTTAAATTCAAAGCAAGTTTAGCTGCTTTGGTGTAAAACAACTTTAAAACTTTTAAGAGAATTGCCTCTGCTAAACTTAGGCCTCCGGCTGAATATTCATAAAGGTGAGTTGTAGAGATTTTTATTTTTTATCAGATAATACAACTGCCGTTTGTTTACTGTCATTTTCGTCACATTTGAGAAACGATGCCGTTTGCTTAAACTCTAAAAATACATTAGTATTTATAACCAATCTTAAAACAAATATTAAAAATTGTAGCTTGAAAAAATCCCACTTGTTATTTACAAAAAAAACAGTCTATTCAACAGCCATCCCTTAAATTTACTCAGATGAGAAAATTTGTTTAAAAAACATTAAACTTTTGTATTATGTTTTTAAATAATGGTCTTGCAAGTTCTTGAACTATTAGCATTGTCTTAGAAAATTAATAAACTAAACTTATTTAAATAAAAAATCTACTATATAAAAAATAATTCTCTATAATAAATACGTAAATGAATATCCTTGTAAATATTTTTAAAGCACAATTAGTTGTTTTTAATAATAATCTTTGACAAATAATTAACACCGTTCTGATTAATTAATAAGCATCTAATTTCATCTTGCTGAAGTTTAATATGTATAAATTAATTAAACTATGCACTTAAACTTTCATTATTCTTGTTTAATTGTTATTAAACCATTAAGTAACTATAATTGTCAAAATCGATTTTTTAAAAATATGTAGAATTATAAATTAATTACTATCTAACAATCAGTTTTATTAATATGAAATTTGTTTAATTAATGTTTTATTAATAAACAAAATCAAAAAAGCTTAGCTACAAAATCTTTATTTTTAATATAAAACATGTGCAACCAATATTATATTATACTCACTATTATTTTTTTTATATATCTAAACAAAACGCAACTATTTTCATTAAAATAAAATAACAGTGTTTGAAATTTCTTTTAAAATTGCTTTTTAAACTATTTTCTACAAACGTTATGTTTTGCTAAATCAGTAAATATTGGATTTGCAAAAATTCTTGTTCTCATATAACTGCAAACATCTTAATAAATATTTAATTGATACATCAACAATTATATACAGAATTGCATTTAATAATATTTATAATGTTTTGTATTATTATAAAATATCAGTGTTGTTCCAATCTGCTACAATTCAAAAAGGTAAAGTTTTAGTTTAAATACTTACATATAATTAAATTGTGCAAATGTTTAATATACAATGTTTATTTTATGGTTTTTGTTTTAATTTTTTGACTACGTATTTCTAATAAATTTAGTATAACACATTTAAAAATGTATTTTATTAATTATTGCAAGCCGTTTCTAATTATTCATTACATTTGCAGTTGATTTTCATTATTATTTAAAAAAAAATTGTGATACTGTTTTTTGACAACTTAGAATTGTGACACAAAAAACGTCATATAACTTAGGTACTTGTACTGTATAATTTAAATTTATGTTATATTCTAGCTGTTAAAAACATAGGTAGTATAATTTTATTTTCAATAATAATAAAAATACTCGTTATTTACAAACGACTTTTTATTATTGAAAAAGAACCTTGTGTGTTTTATAAAATTTTTTTGTTGCTCTATTCCAAACCGTATGAAACTCTGTTATTGTATCGAAAGAAAACAGCTTAACATTACTTATACATATATATTTAATATTTTAAAGGTAATTACACTTTTAACTAATGGCCTACGTAAACTCTAATAATATACGACATACTCATTTGTTAAGTAGCAATTAATAATCTCTTTAACAATAACGCGTTTGTTTGTTATAAAATGTTTTACTATTAATCGTTTTCTGATCATCGCATTGGTTTAATGAGCTACTTTTATAAGTAAACCTACGTTTTTCTCAATCAATAACAAACAATAATGTTTACATAAAATTACATTATTTTGACGTAATATTATAATCAATATAACATCAAACTTAATCTAAAATATTGTTGTAACTAAACTTAAAATATTTTAATTTACCAAGTTCTTTACGTTAATATCTTTGATAAAGTGTTAATAAAAAAACTAAGGAATAGTATATTAAACAAGTTTTATAAGTCGCAATTTATCGAGCCGAGTTTTTTATAATTTTTTTTATATTTTGCGTTGGTTTTTTTGTTTTTTAAGAAAAAAATTGTAACTTTTAAATTTAGAAAATTAATTAACAGTTAACCACTTTGCAGGTGAAATTTGAAATTTATATTTTAAGCTTCATGCTTTGATTTTTAAAAGTAATTTAAACTGAGTAAAAATTGGTATGCACTTGACTACAAATTCAATAAGGTAATTTCTGTTAAATCTTAATGTTTATATAACAACAAATCTGTAAAATAAAAATTATACACAAAATTTTTTGTTTATATACATAAAATTGTTACATAAAAAATACAAATTGTACAAGTTGATGTTCCTTGATCTAAATTTAAAAAATACAGATAAACTTACATCAGAAAATAAATATCAATCTTGCACAAATATGTTTTGTTAAAACACATCGATATCTGATGTATCTAAAAACTTATTTCCAAATTAATAAACCTATTAAAAGATTATATATTAAGTGTAAATAGGTATAACGGCGGTAACACGTTACAATTGATTTAACACCCGCGAATTTCAAAACAGCTTTGAATAATTCTGCGGGATAAAATCGCAACGTAAACAGACATTGCGGTAAAGCAATGTTAATGCAATTGTGCAAATTTGTAAACCGAATGCATATTAAATATTATCGATTTAGCTTTTATAGTATAAAAATAAAAAAGGTCTGTTACATACATTTGGTACGCATTCTATAATAAAAATTTTTAATATCTTTTGTATTTTATTTCCTACTGCGTTGAAAACAAAAGTTATCTACACGATAGTTAACTTAACGCTGACACGTATTTTTTCTTACAATTATAGTAAAATAAATTAAATAAAAACTTCTATTGCATATTCTAGCTGTGAACTATTATCCTATTACATTTAATTAAATACTTAGAAATTACATCTACACACTTGTTTAAAATAAATACGATTGAATTAAATTACACCAGAATGTCAATATTTTCTTAAACTGATATACTACGTTTTTTATAGTGTTTTCAAGTAAAATGTATGAACAGGATGAATCCTTTCAAATGTCGATAAAATGTTAATAGTAACTACAAATGAATTCTTTAGAAACGTCTAAAAAACATATTTTTTCTGTGTTTACTTTTACAGTATTATAAATTACAACAATAATTTATATTTAACACTATGACAAAGCTGTCATATACGTTATGGAATAAGCAAGCAATGTATAATTACATTTTATGTTATTGTTTATATAAATAATTGTTTTACTACTTGTTTTTATTACTTGTTAAAACTAACTACAATTTTCACTCACGTATTTGTTAATTTTAACATTTAACTTTTAAATAACTTAGGACACAAATTCAGTTTAGTTGATTTATTGATTTAGTTATTATAGTTGCGGTTAAAATACATTTAATTATATTTGATACAATTAGTTACTAACTAATGTGCTTCGACAATTCGCCGAATTATGGAAAATTTAAGTCTCGGTTGCGAGTTACTGGCTTACTGAAATTAACGTTACATTGTTTTTTTATTCACAAGAAGTAGAAAACTATTACATATACTTATTAATTACAATTTTATAAGCGACTACATATGGTAAAGACGAAATCGTTCAGACTGAGTTATTAAGCCTATGCGCCATTAAAGGCGAGATATTTTACATTTTAAGAAATAAAATGAAAATAAAGTTTTTGAAGACATTACTGTTATTGCGTGTTCATGGTTTAAGCAAAAAACTCTACACTTCAACAAATAGAATGAAAATAAAGACATCAGTATTACAGTCTAGTAAAAGGTATAATACAAAAACGCACACGTGTTTAAAATTAATATAAAGACATATTTTACAATTGATAGGTAAATTAAATTTAAACGCAGTACAATATGTTAGTAGTATTTTAAAACGTAATAAAATAAGTTTTAATATCACTTTGGCTGTTTTTAATTGATTGTAAATAAATAATACATTTTTATTCAAAAGATTTTGCTTAAGATAAACTTTAACAATATTTAAAAAAAAATTTAATATATGTAATTTATTTTCTAATTTTTAATTAAAAAATAATCATGTGAATAGTATTATTTAGATGTAAATAATAAAAAACAGTTATGTATTTATTGAAATGTGCAGCTATTTAAAAAAGTTTAGGGGTACTAAGAAAAAAAATTATATTAGATTTTTAATGAAAGTATTACATTTAAGCAATACTTAAATATACAAAAAAATGTATTTTAAAGAAAAGAGTAGTTGATTAAAAATTTTCAACATAAATTAGAAAAAAAATTAACGTATAAAGATGTTTACTAATCAACAGAAAAATGTATGTAATCAATAAACTTTTTTGTTAATTTAATATTGATTTTTTGTTTTTAATAATTAAACATGTAGATTTTTTACCTGTGATATTGTGATATAAACATTACTTAATTTGCCATTTTTTTAATAATATAAAATAACTAAAAACAGATTGGAGTATAAGAATTTGTATAATGTAAACAGTTTGTTTACTTTTTAAATGTTGTAATTTAAACTGTCTTTTAAATATCTAATATAATTGGTTCGTATTTTTATTAGACTTAAACGTTATGGTTGTTTGTATTTGTATTACAATTACCGTACTACAAACAGTATAAATTTAAAAAAAAAAAGTTTTTCATTGCAACATGAATATAATTTTTTTTAAACATTGTTTTTATTTGTGTACTATTAGGTCACTTAAATATGCTTAAAGAGAAACCATAATTTTTCGTAAATTGTTGAAATAACGACACTACTAAATTATAATGTTATTGCGTTCTGCTAACAATTTTTGTAACTGAGCTCACTTTGACAACCAGATTTTCTTAAAATTTGGTTGAGTAACGTAATCAGCTTTTTTTGCATTTTCTGAAATAAAAAATTGTTTTGTCTTCCGTATAAGCTTAATGGACAATGTTTTTTAACCAATTGATAAAAACATTATTTGTCAATTTATTACAAACTTGTAATAAGGTTTTTTTTGTTTTATGTTTCTGTTGACCGTTTTGATCTAAACTGACGTCGTATAAAAAAAATATGACAAACGTCCAAATACGTGCGAAATACTACAAAAAACTTGTTAGTTTTAGTTATTTTTAGGTTTGATATGATTTATTTTCATATCTGCTAAGCGAAAATAATAATTCTTGTGCTGCCAACAACGCAAACGTCAATATTCGTTCGTTGATGTAGGGTGGCTCTAGGGTGGCAAAATGAAAACTAGGAATCCACATAAAAGTAAGTGTTTAAAGTCAATTAATATATTAGAACGAATATGCGACAGGTGGAAAAATCATTTTAAAAATCTTGAAATTCAGTTAAAATTTAAGAAAAACTATGTTAACCCACACAGCCAAAAGTAACCAAAAGTCGTAATAAAGGTAACCGCTTTGGATTGGCAAATGTGATCATAGAGTATCCAAAAGCACACCCAATGGTGAACTATGTCCCACTTAATCCCTCCATAGGATACTCTTATACTGACCTTGCGTGTATTCAACGGTCAACTTTTTAAGATAACCCGAAATTAACCGAAAAGGACAGCTTATTGTTCACTTTTAAAGCTACTCAAAATATACTTTTTTTTAGTTATTCATTGGTCAACTTGTTGGGCTAACCTAAAGTTAATCGAAATGGCCGGTGCATAGTTGAATTTTAAAACTACTAAAAAGATACCATTTTTTGTTTGCTCAACGTTCAACTTGTTAGGGTAATCTAAAGTTAATCGAAAGTGATTGTTAATTGTTGGTATTTAAAACTGCCTAAAAGATACCAATTTTTGTTTGCTTAACGTTCAACCTGGTAAGATAACTTAAAGTTAATCTAAATAGGTAGTTTACTGTTTAATTTTAAAGCTGTTTAAAATATACAAGGTTCAAGTCAAAACAACAGATTTTATACGACACGATATAATACATAGGTATATATTTATTACTTATTTACAAATTTAAAAATATCTAAAATAAATGTCATCGCCTTTTTCACACGTTCTCTCGATTTTCTAATCCACACCTGTGTCGCCACTAAAACGTCCATTTCCGTGGCTGTGGAAACTATTTATTTTACGGAAGCTGAAATTAGAAAAAATACTTAACTAAACCACCAATATTTATAATTGATTTGATTTTTGACAGGGTTCCCAGCAATCTAGAAAATCGTAAAAAATCTGGGTAGTCTAAAATCAGGGCAAACATGTAAAATTTAGAGAAAGCCTGTTTTTATGTCTTTTTGTATACTGACCGTACATCTGCAATTATGAAGTATGTGTTCTTTTGTGTTTGTTAAAAATATGTATAAAAGATGTTTTACCTTTATAACTGGAACTTTTAGTATAACACAATTGCACAAAGTTAACACTCGACTTGTACAACATGCACATCAACAAAACTTGAACAATTGTTTAGCAGGTAAAAAAACAACGTTCAATTTTAAGCTAGTCTTAAAACAACCTGGTGGTTATTTAAATTTCTATACCCATTTTCTCCCACTTTAACAACATATTTTTAAATTTTACAAACGGTGGGCGTTTGAAAACATAAGAAAAAATAGTATTTTGATTTTTATTATTTGCATCTGTCTTGTAAGCCATAAAATTTTAGAGTAATATTACTTTTCGTCTAGTTGTAAAACAAAGAAACGTTTTTTCTGTAAATTACAAATACAAGTGTTTATTCTTTTTTATAATTATTATTGATTTAGTAGTGAAAGACTTTTTTTGTGGTGTAATATGTAAAAATTATAAAACGGCAAAGATAAGTGTTTATAGACAGTTATTTTGTGTTTATTTATTACTTTTGGCCAAAATAAAGTTCAAAAATGTATTTTCTTAAATTAAAAAAAATAATTTTTTGTCGTTTTTTTTTAAAAAAAATTGCTTTAAGAGGTTAAATAGAAAATTGAGAATAATCAGTACAAATGTCATATCCTCATTGTTAACTGCAACATGAAAACTTAAGTTACAATTTTTCTACGAAATTTAATTTTTTTTCAATGTGGCTACATAATAAAAAACTGTTGAATGAATTCCAGAAAATTCATTTGAAGCACTAGATCAATGACAAACATCTATTATTGTTTTGTCACTTTCGACATAAATAATACTTTTTTACCGTTTATCGCGAATAAACTATCCTTTAATAAGAAAGACTAAAATTTGCCTATATTACGTTTTGAAAATTGGATATTGATGCACATACAGCTCCTTTATTCACAATAATAAAGAAGTTTAAATACAAGACTTGTTCGGTATGTCTGTTTGGAAAAATACATTTTTCTTAATTGCTATCTAGAGGCCAAGTTTATATTGTAATTGTTTAACGATTTTGTTAAAGCAGAAATGAATATTAAACTCTGTTTAAAGTAATAACGATTTGTTTTAAAAAAAATTTGTTAGCATCGACAGGATAAGATTCTTTGAATGAAATTTCCGTTAAAACTGCAATATCTAAGAAAAAGACCTTGAATGGTCGAAGAGACCGACACATTGGAGGGATTAAAATATCTACAATAGCCTTTGTTTGGTGTCCGGTTGACGTTGGTATTTACCGCAATGCAAAATAACGTTTATTAGTACTTTCTCTTTAACTTGCTAAACGCCTTTGAAGAAAAACTTGATATTTTTTATCGATTTAGAGGACAATAACTTGAGCTATTATCAATACGATTTTGTATCGATCCACATTACAAATTATAAAATTGTTTAAAAAAAATAATTTTTAGGTTGAAATTAAATTAAAAAAATCATTAAGGTACAAACAAAAAAGAACAGTTTATGACAATAATCGGATTAAAATGGTACGTTCCAGAAAACTGTGGTGCGAATAATAATCAATTACACTTACAACTCTACTAAAATGTTTCTTTTCAAATACAAGTTTTTTTAAGATAATTAGTTTCACTACGGATCCTATGTACTTATAACTAGACTGCGGATTTTTAAGGAAATGCTTGTACATACATGCTTATATGTTTATTTGACTGTTTTTTTTGTACATTTTTTTTTTCTAAATTTTGCAGCAATACAAAATCGTTATTTAAAAATTACAACAAATAATTAGCGAAACAATGACAGCAGGTTTCATCTCCTTGTAAGTCGTAATAATAGTAAGAGGCTAACTATTATAAGTTAGAAAAGTAATTTTAATTTAGGGTGATTCTTCTTCCGAGGACGTTTTTCCGGAATACAGTCTCATTCTACACAAAAACATTCTACTAAAAAGTTAATTTTTAGGATTAACATAAAATTAACTTTTTAGAATGTCTTTTTCACAACTTTTATAGACATTAATAACAAAACTCGCCGAAAATAACATTTATGTGGTTACTAAAAAGACATGTAGTCTCACTTTGTACTATAAGGCTACTAAAAACTTAAATTTTAGGATTAACATTAAATTAATTTTGTAGGTTGTCAGTTGTGTAACTTTTTTAATACATTAATTAGAAATCTCTGAAAACATATCGAAAAGTTAACTTATATGGTTAGTGAAAAAACAAGTAGTCTCATTCAATACTTGAAAGCTCTTAATAGGTTAATTTTTATGGTTGCCAACAAGTTAACTTTTTAAAACGGCTTTTGAATAACATTTAAAGTTGTCTATTGAAAAGTTACCCAAAAGTCAACCTCTGTAGGTAAGAAACGAGATAGGTCGCCATATTTTATACTTTAAGCTTATACAAAAAGTAACCTTTACGTTTACAATTTGGCTGATTATTAGGAATAACTATTTGTTGTGAATAAGTTAAACATTAAGGACACGCGGTAGAACTAACTTTTATGAATGACTAAAAGGCACGATAAAGATACCACATGCTTGTCAACTTTTCAGGTTAAAGTATGATCACTTTTTAGACAAGTAATGTTAACTTTGGTTATGTGGAAAAGTTAGTGTCAAATTTGACAGATTTAGTAATAAATGTAGTACCAACATTATATTTCTGTTGACTTTTTTTTATTTTTTCAAAAAAGAATGTAATTTTATAAAAGGCAACACAAAAAATAATGTACATTACTCCCGTCGAAAGAATCATAGCATAACTCACTCACATGCAACGCTCGGCCGTGCGGCCTCACGTCGCATTAACGTTTGTTATGCTATTTCTTACTTTCGACTCTTGTTACGTAAACTACTATTACGTAACAAGCGTCAAAAGTACATCATAGCATAAAGAACATTAAAGCGACGCGAGGCCCTAGAGCCAAGCGTTGCATGTGAGTAAGTTATGCTATGTGATTTTTAACGAGAGTAACGTACATTATTTTTTGTGTTGCCTTTTGCAAACTTTAATGTTTTTTTTTCCAAAAAATCTTTAAAAAATCACCTAAAATACCAAGTTCGTACTACATTTATTATTATATCTGTCAAATTTGACATTAACTTTAAGATCAATTTTTTCAATTTAACGGATTTCCCAGTTTTTTTAATGATTTTTCTACCTGTCGCGTATTTGTTCTAATATAATAATTGACTGTAAACACTTAATTTTATGTAGATTTTTAGTTTTCATTTTGTCACAGCAGAGCTTTTGTCCCCTATTAGGTAACTATACTAACGAACAAATATTGACGTTTACGAAGTATTTTTTATTTAAATTTAAAAAATTCACTGAAAATAAAGATATAAAACGTTTTGTTAAACTAAAAATTATGACTCTTGATATCTATCTATTAACAATAATTAAAATAAATAGTAATTTTTATAAACGAGTTGATAACAAATTTGTTAATACAACTCTAGATAATGGCATTTAAAAAATTAATTTATTATCCAAATCGGAAATTTAGAATACTTTAGTTTTTGCTTATTTTATTTTTCTTTTAAAAATAAGTAGTCATATTTCGTGAGTGACACTTTTTTCGTTTTAACAAACATGAAGTTATAGAAATTTAAAAAAAATAACAAAAAAACTAAAAATCACAATGTTCTAGTTCTATAGAATTATTGGTTTATGTTTTCTCGCTGTTCGTAAATGTTTTACAATTATATAAAAAAATGGTATTTGTTTTTAGCTACAATATTTTCACTAATGTAATTGCCTTGATGATAGTTAAATATTTCAAAACTTCAATAGTTCGTACAAACAATCAATGACATTCAACTGCAAGATAAAGAATTTTACAACAAGATATAAAGAAGAACCCATAGCGATGAATGATAAACACTTATCAATAAAAAGAGCTAAACTCAAATCTTTTTCATGGTAAGACAGAATTTGCTCGATGATAATAAGCGAATTTTTAATAAAAAAAAGTTAAGTGGCATCAAAACTCTCAAGAAGATCTTGGGGTTAAACTTTATAGATTTTTAACGTTAAATGAAATAATGAAAGATAAAAATGTCAGAAAAGGTAAATTTAAAAAAAATGTTGAACAAACAGTTGACTAGCTTACAAGTAGGAAATTTGATAGTACCTACTGACAAAAGTTCTAGAACGTTTATCTTATTTGTGGATTTTAGGAAGTTCGTATAGACAATAGACAAAGTGGTTTAGAATCTAAACGTGTTAGTCGACGTTTGGTTTGAAGAAATACATCAAAGCTCTAATAATTTTACTGACTTTACATTCATTCTTGAAAGTGGGATTTTGAGTTAGAAGTGCGCCCGTACCTTCTCACAGAATGGAATGTATATTCTTAACGTAATCCGTTTGATTTAAAAAAACGATGATATTGAGGTTCTTACAGTTATTTTTCAAAGTTAACTTTTCTAACTTAGAAATAATGAACTTAACAACTTAAGATAATTTAAGAACCAACACAATTTTTTTAAAGTTTTTCTATAAGGAAAGCCATCAAACACTTTAAGTGTCTATAGAAGGCGACGTTTTGTGCAGATAAATGCGCACTTCTTCAGGCTTCTGTTTTATTAAAAATTCTAGTTATTACATGGCAGGTAAAATTAACAGTAATTAGTACTACAATGAATTACACTTACATTTATAGACTTAGAAAAGTGATGTGATTGACCACTGTTTTCACGGAGCCAGTAGTAAAAGAAACTTTCTGATTTTTGGATTCAAACAATTGAAACTTTTTGAAGTAAACTTTAGTGATTAGCAGTATTAGACTACGGGCAAGTAATGATGTTACAAAAATTCCAATCATTCAAAGATAAAGTGTTGGCCAACTTAACATGAGGATCAAATCGTGTCTAGGTTTAGTCTGGTTTGCTTAATCTGCTTGCGTAGAAACGTTAGATTAGCGGGGTAAAAATGTTTTTAAAAGAACGTGTTTGAATGTGGAACTTAGTATTAATAAGACTAAGAAACGTTCAAGTGCGCAAAAGCTTTACGAGTTTGTGACAGAGTTTAGAAAATGCGGAGATTTTAGAAGAGGTATATTCTTTCTGTAAAAATTGTTATTTAACGGCAAAGGTTTCCACGCCCGTAATCTATACTAAGATTAGAACGTCTTGCATAAAAATACTCTATATTGTGATTTATCTGTTTAACCAACTGTTTCTTTCTGCTTCTAACATCTATGTTTTTTATGTCTGTTCCGTGACAGTAAAAAAATTAACCTAACATGCACAAAACTTTTTAATGCGGCATCAGTACGAACAAAACAAGAACTGCGTAAATGCTACGGCCTTTTTTTGAAAACACACCGATGGTGAAAATCCAATACCGTTGCAGAGGGGTACGTTGGAAATTCTTTAACACACAAAGTCCACGCGGCTAACAGGATTTCCTACGGCGGAACCGTTGAAAGTTCGAGTGATGGTAACATTAACGAAAACACAATTGATATAGTTAATAACGTTATTTCTGTTACGAACAAGAAAGAAAATGATGTTAAACATAGCCTCAATTAACATTTAAAAATATTTTAATTGTAGTATTAATATTAATAAATAAATGCGTTTTCTATTTAGGTATACATTACAAGTGTACTTAGTTGGAAAGCGTCCTCTCGCGGTAAAACGTTTTTTCACTCTTTGGATGCCGTCTCTTTATGTATCCAAGTAACAGTTTTACATTCCATTATTGTTGTATTTTTCTCAAAGTAACGTTGTGTTACGAGAAACTCGGGTTTCTAGAGTTGAACTGTTAAAACTAAAATGTCCCACCGGTCTTCTCATAACCAAACAAAGCAACGGCTAGCACAGCTTCTTCGGCGAGGGATCGCAGGTTTTGTTATGTGTGATTATAACGTAAAGCTAAAAAAAGGCGCCAAGATGATGAAAAATTAAAGTCGAGGGATACCGTCTAGTTCTCCTCGTAGTAAGAAAAGAATAAATAACACTACAAAAATAATAACACCGAATATATATATATTTATTATATCACAGAAGTTGAAATAAGCATAGAAATGTAAATTCTTGACAAAATTTATACGTAGGCTGATTAAACTAGAAGTTGCGCCGAGTGGCGAGCAACACACCGTATAACAAACTGCCCTTGTCGGACTAACTAATTACGTACACAAAACGTCTGAATTTATAAGTACATATATTTAAATTGTAGATCAACCAAACAAATTAAGCCTTCGAGATTCGATGTGCACAACTGATATATTTGCGAAGCACAAAAATACGATTAATTGTGTTAAGTTAACATGCACGTACGGTCCTAAACGACCTAGTCCCCGAAGCACAAATAAAAAAAATTGAAAGTAGTAATATTTACAGGTAGGTTTTACCTCAGTCGAAAGTTAGCTAACCTCCGCACTTGATGTACCTAAAAATAATATTAAACCCAGATCGGAACGAGCATATATGTTTAACACAAATAACAACGGTTTGTTTAGCATCCAATTATTACGAACGTAAGTGCGCAGCGTTTACCTGTGACTTAATCAATTAAATTTTCCATGTTTGTCTTCGCAAAAGAAAAGATTGTCCTGGCGGTTCTCAACCTTTGACGGTGGATATGATAAGGACGTATCAATACTTCGACGTCATGGAATATTTCGAACAAGATCACCAGTTAATTATCTTGGATGATAACGCAGAACAATTAGTGGCTACCAAAATCCGCCCGTTTGAACCTTCCACAAATAATCGCATATTAAACTAACAGCGTGACACAATCTAACGGTGAAGGTTAGCCCGGGCGTAAAAGTAACAAACTCGCCAAATGATCTAATGCAAAATGAAATGCGGGAATGCTGTCAAAAATGTGACAGTCTATGCGCAAGAGCAGAAAGGTCCTGACAAATTTCATACTAACGAGAAATTTCCCATACTCAAGAATTGAACTACTAATTTCTTTTTTTTTTACGTTACAGTTGATTTACCAAGATGGTAGTGAGAAAAACAATTATTATTATTATTATTATATTACTTAAAAATGCTTGAGCAACGTACAACATAAACATTAGAATACAAAAAGAACAATATATTTCACGTTTTTGTACAGCGGAAAATCTATGGAAACCTATATTGGATCGACAATTTAGAATTATAATTATTAACGTACTAAGATATATTATAACATAAGTATAAGCCAGTGGCGGCTTTTTAATGAGAGCAAGTGAGCAATTGCACCCCCTGGAATTTTAAACAAAACAAACAAAGCGACGGCTAACTGTGGAAGTGTTTAATCAAAGAATAAATACACTAAAGTATTTATTCTTTGGTTTAATTATTACGTATTCATGGTTTGCGGACCGCGCGTGACAACAGTAACAACGTGCGATGGTCTACTGAAGAGTGAAGCGAATCGAGGAGCAAAACCTGACAGTTGCTCAATACAGCGTTTAAAATTACATTGGAGGTGGGGATACTTGTATTTTGCTCGTTTTCAATGCTGCAATATACATAGCGATTGAGCAAGTATTTAGTTTGCTCACGGTAAGTACTCGGAAGGCAAATACAATGAATTCTGTCGCTAGTTTAGTGGATAATGCGTTTTCGCGATTATGTTTAGAAAATAAACAATCTGTTAAAGGTAAAGACGTTATAAGAAAATTCAAATTGGATATTTATAAGAAAAATGTATTAGGTATACTTTTTAATTTTGAAATTATGCACCCCCAATGTGAACCACCCCGAGCCGCCACTGGTATAAGCTGCACTTGTATTAACACTATTACACAATTACAAGTTGAATAAACGCAAAACACAGGAATTATTTTTCACAACAGGTCAAAAACTTTACTACTAAAGTTCACAATTAATTATTTTTTATGATTTTGTATTTATAGCTTGAATTTTTGTTAAATACACAATTTTTCTGAATCACTTTTAAATTCTATGACATTTCCAGGATTTCCAAGTTGTTGTGAACTTTGTAGTGGCTAACAATCGTCTACCGTAACTCAAATTAGCATTTACAAATTCACCAAATAAATTTAAGAAAATCAAAGCTTTAAATTTTAATGTATATACCAGCAAAAACCAGTCTTTGCGTTTTCTCGTTCATTTTACCAACTGCAGAAATTATACTGTTAATGTTTATAACAGTAAATGATTAAATACAATTGTAATTGTAATTAGTTTATAATTTATTTTTTAATTTTAAATTGTTCTATTTGACTACCTACTTATGCAATAAATCAAAGTTGACAAACTTGTGATTTCGTTCTTATCTAGTGTAAAGCTGTTAATATAAACAAAAAAACTAAACTAATAGCACAACTAACACATAACCTCACAAATCATATGTCGGAAAACAATGAAGTATGCATGCATCAGGCTTACAAGCATCGATTTTACGCTCAATTCAAATAAACCAATTATTTATTTTGTAAGTTAGTTTTATCTGTTAAGCATTTCAATTATAATTTAAGTTTTTTTTGTCATTTTTTTTTTAAATTTTTATTCTAAAAATGAATTTGTTTAATTAAATTCACAAATAATTAATAAAATTTGTTATACTATATAAGTACCTAACATATCACAAAAATTTAAAGCAAAGAAATAATTAAATCAAGAAAAAAAAGTTAAATGACTAACAGTTACTAGAATCAATAAAGAAACAATTTTGCTAAAACTGAAACATTTCTTAGAATTTGTAAAGACATTTATTAATTTACTTAAATTTGTGTAACAAATTATTACTTAATTCCTTCGTTTTGCAAACTGTTGCTATGAATTGAAATTTATAAAATTTATGAAAACGTTTAAGTGTAAGTTCACATTTACCATAAACAAAACATTATATATTATCTTTTCGTAGTTTAAAACTAAACGTTAAAATTTATATTATTAAACAACAATATACTAAATTTTAATATAAAAAAATTATAATACATCAATTGTAAGCAATAAAACGTTTTGGATAACAAATTGCTTATTTCATTGAGCAGTGACATGAATGAATGTTAAAATATATTACATTTTGACGTTGCTATTTATATGAATTAGTTTTAAGTTTGTCTAAATGTATTTGGTTTTTGACAATAGTAAACATACATATAAAAAAAATGTTAGTAATAATGTTAGGTTTTTTTTGTTCTTGCCTTACTTATAATTATCACTGTTCTTTGTTTAGGATTCTTCAAGTAGAGGAATATTGAAAAAAAAATATGTGTTTATAAATTGACATCGGTAACGTAGACCCCACTATAAAATACTAAAATCTAAACAACAGGAGTAAACGACAGACTAATACGTATAAAGACTTTGTTATATACACCAGGACACCATCTAGATTCTACGGGTTAATAAAAATACACAAAGACACTTTTAACAATATAGTCACGTTTTTATTTAACGCTAACGACTCTACACAACAATAAGAACTATACTAAAAAATTCGGTACAATTACGGGCAATCCTGCAACACTTATTCTTATGTAGATGACATCACAACATGCGTTCTAAATAGTTAATTGAATTGACAACAAATTTAAAATTTTTAAATTATTTACTTTTTTTAAATGTAAAACTAATTAAAGACTAACACAAACGGTTTACTCACAGATTGGTACACCAAACCAATAACGTCTTACATGACGATTAATTACTTATCTAAACATCCTCACTATCAAAAAGTTAATATTATTAAATCAATAGAAACGAGAATAATTAAACGTAGTAGTCCACAATTCCGCTCTAAAGATCTAAATATTCTAAAAAGGGTACTTTAAAAGAATAACTATCTTAACAATATCATTAACGTAATTCTATCTGACACTAACGTAAATAAATACTACACCACTACCTCTAATTCAAACTTAATTTACGTTTTAATTATTAACGTACCTGAGCTAACTAAAAAAATCATTTCAGTCTTAGACACTAAACATGCGTTTAACTGCATACAAGAAAAATAATATCTATAATATGTACATAAATTAAAGATAAAACTAACATAAGACCTTACTTACAAAATCAACTGTAAGAACTGTAATAAGTTTTATGTAGGTCAATTAAACAAAAAACTAACAACCGGTTAAAAATTTATAAATGCGATTGTGTTAATAATAAACTGAGTGGGCACTAACGTTACACCAAGTTAAAAGAGGGCATACCTTTGACTCCGACAACTTTTTAATTCTGGGTATTAAACCGAAAACAAAAAAGAATGATAACAAAAATTATATTAATCACAAAAGATAAGAACAATGTGACCTTTAATAATAAAAAAACAAAATTTAAGTAGAATCTATAAAAATCTTATCATTAAGATAAATTAATGCAAAGATTCTTCAGTTGCGTCGTTAATAGTTTTATCAGTTTTATCACCTTGACTTTGATAGTTTTATATATATTCTTAAATATTGTCACGTCTAACAATAGTTTGTTAGTGTGACAATTGTCTTATGTTTATTGTAATTTAGATTAATTCTGACTATCTTGAGGTGTAGTCTTGAACACATCGCTTTTTAATTTCTGCTATTGTAAGTGTTGTTGTAGTTCTTAGCAAACTTAATTATTTAATATCTAATTATCGTATTGTAAACCAAATATTAACTATATTGTTTTAATAAAATATACCTTACTTGAAAAAGTGCGTACTCAGTCGCACAGAACGTTTTCAATTCGCGGACACATAAAGTGTTTTAATGCCCCTTCTCTTAGGAAAATCTTAAACATATAATAGTGATAACAAATATAGCTTACAGCTAGAATATTTGTTAATGCAATTGCGGAAATCACTGTAGAGTGTTTCTACTACAGCTAATGAGCTTTAAAAGAGCGAAACAACCGTCCAGTAGTTCACTCTGATGGCATTTGCACAATTGCATTGACAATGCTTTAACCTTAATGTCTTCTACGTTGTAGTTTTATCTCGCAGCAACTAAACTTAACTGAAAAACTAAAAATAGTAAATGAATATAAAGGTAAAACACTTTATTGTTCTTAGCTGACATTCCTCAAAAATACAATAAGAACGATTATTTATCATAAGAAAGCAGGATATGGGTGACGGCAAAAATACGAATTTTTTATTTATCGTACCAGTGTGGTACCTTTCCCGCCCCTAAAAAAACAACGTAAAAAAACAATAACACGTTAAGTTTGATTTATTTATTTGTACGAAGATTATACGCGTTTAAACTCATACGTATTAATTACGTTCAAATAAATGTCTTATTTTCCTACTATGTCTGTCGCAAAAGAAATAATTTTATTAACGTTATCTAAAATAATATTTAAACTAAAAAATGCAGAAAAAGGGTAAGGGCGTAAACATGAATTGACGAACAAAGGAATAAATAGTTCAACGTTGCAATTAACTTTGTTTATACACAAAAATGTTTTGTCTATAAATAAAATGCTGAAAATATTTTTTTTACGAAATCATTTCACCCTTAATAAATCTTAATAAGCGTATGTTAGCAATTATTCAAAACATTAGTTATAATTGGCTTTCTTTGAGATTTCGACTAACTACATAAAATGTAATTAAAACTTTAGCGCAATAGTTTATATTCACAATGTTACTAATAGGATGTTACATTAGGTGTAATATAAAATGTGTAAAAGATAGCCTAAATTAAGTTTATAATGCACTGTTTCAATATGGAACTTTTATTTAAATACAAAAATCTTTCTTATACAAATAAAGTGCAGTATATTGTTACAAATCATTCAAAAATAAGAGTATATTAATTGATTAGTTTTTGCAAATAAACAATTGGACTTTTTGGTATTGTTAATGTTTATTATTTGTTTAATTTGAATTTCTTGAATAGCATTGCAAACGGCCACGAAGGATTGGCGATTGAAATGGCTAAGAAGCCTAGTTTACACCGTTAACTATTTAACTTAAACAAACTATGGTGTTTTTTTTTAGTTGAGTGTACAAATAATATTATCAATTTTATTAAATTAAAAAACAAATAAGAATTTATTGTTTGTTTTTGTAAATTTTTTAAATAGTTAAGCTTTTATTTAACGGTGGTATTTTGCGTTTAGTTTTATTGTTTTAAATTTTATGCTTATTTTATTTTGATCATTTTATAAAACGTTTTAAGATCAAATAAAATTTCTAGTACATGTTTATAAGTAAGTAATATGTGTCAAAAGAAAACATTTACCAAATGTTTAATTTAAATTAACAACTTAGTAGGTATTTATGAATTTATAGTACTAAAGAACTAAAATTTAACTACTCTGTTTTACGTGATTTAAAAAAAACAGTAAACAAACGTGTTTTAAATAATAAAATCTTCTTATGTTACTTCTTTTAGTTCCACTTTAGGAATAAATTTTAAACACAAAACTAAATTTTTAACTTTTCTTTTCAGTTACACAAATAAACATTAATCATTTGCTTTGAAAAGTTAAAATTTACGGTTATTCTCAAATAAATTAAAATTACTACAAACAGATGTGCACATACATTTAGAATAAATGACTTTTAGATTAAAAACGTTGATCAAATTAGTATATATCTACAAACTTTTTAAAAAAGTAAAAATTATAATCATTGATCAAATGGAACATGACAAACAGTATCAAAACTTACCATTTTACAATAAATCGTGTAACTAGTTTGAATGCTTTTGACAGTACGATAAAGTTTAGTAAAATGTGGCATCGATTGAAATTGTCACAATTTTTAAATGTGTAATAACGATTAATTTCTCTCTTTTATTAATTAAAACTTTTACAAAATCTATATATAATACATTGTCACAAAAATTAAAACAAAATTATATAAATTTATTTATTTTTTGTGTTATGGTTAGGTTTAAAATTTATTATTAAATGTATTAATTTATTTTTGGTATTTCTTGGAATTCAAATTTTAACATTTTATAAATGACGAATTTGAATACGTGCTGTATGTGTAGCAACGCATGCACGATGTATAGTGCAGAATTCCCGGCGGAATAAACTTAATGGCATCGTTATAGTGTTAGACAGCACCACATTTTTACTTGAAAGTAAACTAAAAAATCTAAGTTTGCTAAAAAAATTGTTTTAACTCAATAAAATATATGTTAAATACAGTACTTAATTACACATTTTTTTAAGGATTTGTTACTTTTCTAATATAAAACGAGTTGTATTATTTTAAACAAATTAATAGTAAAACTGTTTGTCGTTTTTGTTTACATTTTATGTTTTTATATTTATAATTGCTAATTTTAACGCAAAATTAATATAGAATGTCAAGTAAAATATGATAACAGAGATAAATCAGCTTATCAACGTTTCTACCTCTTTAGCAATTTTCAAATAGAAAAGTTAAGAAACTATAAATTTACACAAAAATTCAAGAGTTTGGAAAACAAAAACTATATTTTGTAAATAAACATTGTAAGAGAAATAATACGTACGGTGTGACATTTTACAAAAACTAAAAATATTTGAGTTCCCAACATTTACAAAAAATAGTTTATTAAAAAACATGTTTTGTAAGACACGATTTATTGCACGAGTCCAAGTTTAGAAAACAAGCGGCAAGTTTTCTAAAGGACGAGTGCAAAATATATAACTATTTTTTCTATTTTGCTTTTTTAATCTCTTTTTAAATGAAAAGTTGAAATCATATCAATTTAACAATTTTTGTGGTAGTTGGTGTAACTGTGAACTTAAAAAAATTAAATTTTAAGCAAAATATAAAATGAATTCTTTATTTGTCTACTGAACCATTGACAAATTGTATAAGACAAGTCAAAATTTACTTTAAATAATCTCCATGTCTTTATTCTAACAACTAAATACTACTTTAAATTAAGTGTAAAACTGAAATATTCTGCTAGTGAGTAAAAAACATTAGAAACTGTTATGTATCAGACATTTTGCAATGTGTGGCAACGGCGCAGAAGCGAGTTACCCGGAACTTACACGGTAACAGATAATATATGTAATGTTGCTCAAAAGTTGTAATTTTGTGTATTTATTTTACTTGTGTTGTAAGTAATAAACGTTATTACTAAATTTAATTACGGTTAACCCCGGTACACTACATTTTTCTTGTGTGCTTAATTATCCTGCTCTATTAGGCATCTACCAGTACTGTCATGTCGACCTGGGCTGCTACTTTTACGGCTATTGGTGAGTTTGATCTTTCCAAACCACAACAATGGACAATTTATTCAGTGCGACTAGAATTTTACTTGGAGGTTAGTGGATTTACGAAAACAAATAAGAGGAAGAGCTACTTTACTTGCTGTTTGCGGTAGTGCTACCTACGAAATTGTTAGATCATTGTGTGCACCTAAGAGGCCTAACAAAAAATCATAGGATGATATTATCGAACTACTAACTAAGCATCTTACGCCGAAAACTACAGAAATTGTACAACGATTTCTTTATCATAAACAAGATCAATTTGAAGAGGAAATCATTGCTACCTACATTGTTGCTTTGAGAAAGATTACCAAAACATGCAATTCTGCCGATCAATTGGATGACATGTTACGAGACCGATTGGTATGTGGAGTTAAAGACAACGGACTACAAAGACGCTTACTTAGGAGAAGAAGCTGACGTTAGAAAAAGCCACGGGTCAAGCAATAGCTGACAAAACTGCTGCAAAAAATGTTAAGGAAATACATAATTCGGTCACCACAACTAACATAAACTACTAGGTTAATAAACTCAATGTTTTACATAATAAACGTGCGACTCCGAGTTTTTCGTTATCTACGCGTACTAATAAACCTGCTGCTGGTAAGCAAAATAAAGCAAGTTGTTATCGTTGCGGTGACCTTGCACATCGTGCGGATACCTGCAAATATAAAAATACAACGCGCTGATTTTGTCAAAAAGTAGGAGGTTTAGAAAAAATATGTCTTAAAAACAAGTGCCGCGTAAATAGAACAAATATAAACTTGATACAAAATACAGATAGTGATACACCACCGAACCAACAAGTGACAAACCGATTTTTTCGTGTAATAATGTAATTTTTGCGAATCCTTACGTAGTTACTGTTGAAATTGACAATAAATATATTGCTATAGAAATTAATTCAGGTGCGAGCCACTCGATTATTCCATATAAGTGCTTTAAAGAATAATGGATCGGTAATGTACCACCACTGCAAGAATGCGTTAATACATTCAAGGACTTTCAACAAAATTCGATTAAAACTGCAGCTGTATTTAATGCTATATTTCAATTAAAAAATAAATGTGTCAAATTGCGCACAGACGCGCAACGAATTTGTTGGGTCGCAATTGGTTTGATAAGTTAGGAATACAATTATGCGGCGTAAACAAAATGCAAGAAGATGCTGATGTACTTGTGTAGGAATTTGCTGACGTATTTTCGGGAGAATTAGGTAAATTTAAATGATCGCCTGTAAATCTTAAAATAAAGAAAGGTTGTACACCAATTTCACTTGGAGCAAGAAACGTACCATTTGCCCTACGTCCAATGATAGAAGCTGAGCTTGAGAAACTTAGTGCCCAAAGTATTTTAGAACCTATTAAACATCCACGGTGCACTACACTAATAGTTTGTGTTGTTAAATCTTATGGTGAAATCAGAATTTGTGGCGACTATAAATGTACATTAAATAAGGTTTTGCTGTCGTATACTTACCCAGTGTCTGCTATAAGAGAAATTTTAGGAAACTTAAGCGGAGCAAAGTATTTTGCAAAGTTGGACATGGCACAGGCGTTCCAACAATTACCAGTAGATTTAGAATCCGTCGAACTTCAATCAATCGTGACGCATAAGAGTTGTTTCAAAGTTAATCGGTTACGATTTGGACTTACTGATGCACCGCAGATATTTCAGCAATTTATTAACAATACATTACGTGACATTGCGGGAGTTCTTTCTTACTATGATGACATATTTATTTATAGAGCTACAGTGGGAGAAGTACACTTAAGTTTAAGGGAAATACTACAAATTTTTTGGAAGAATAAACTTAAACTGCATAAAAAAAATGTGTCTTAATTACACGATCCATTAACTTTTTAGGAATTACAATTGCTGAACCGCTAAACTAATTACTGAATAACGACGTGCAATGGAGTTAAGGAACTGAAGAAGAGAATGTTTACAAACAAGTCAAACGGTTGTTAACTTCAAATTCTTTATTCTGTACCTTTAGCGACGGGAAGTGTTTTTAGCCACATTCAAGATGGTGTAGAATTACCGGTGGCTTACTATTCGAAAACCTTCAACAAAGCCGAACGCAAGTATTCACAGCTTGATAGAGAAGGTCTTGCTATAATACTCAGTGTAAAAAAAAATACAGTTATTTGTACGGACGTAAATTTATTATATACACGGAACATCAACCATTATTGGGTATACTGGGGGAAAACAATGCTACTCCAGAATTGGTTTCTCTTAGACTGATGAGATGGTTACTTTTCTTATCTAACTACAATTACAAACTTGTGTAGAAACCGGGAAAATTCATTGCGCATGCAGATGCGTTGAGTCGTATTGCGTGTTCGGAAAATTCGGAAAATTGTGAGAAACAAGTGTCAAACGTTTTAATGACAGAGTTTATGCCGGAAAACTGTGTCAAAGCCGAAGTAATTGCGAGACTTACATTAAAAGACCCGATTTTATCGCGTGTTCGTGACTTTATATTAAAAGGTTGACCGGAAAAACCGTCTTCACAGTTCATAACGTATTACAATAAAATGCTTGAGTTATCTACTTACAGAGAGTGTATACTTTGGAGAAGTAGAGTAATCATTCCTGAGGCTGCTAGAAATCACGCCCTGTCGATGCTTTACTCTACACATCCGGGAATGGTAAAAATGAAGTCATTGACCCACAATTACATGTGGTAACCAAACATGAACAAGCAGATAAAAACTACCGTTAGACAGTGCACTACAAGCCAGGTAAATCAGAATGTACTACCAAAAACTCCGCTACATTCTTGGGAGTGGCCAGCCGAGCCCTAGGAAAGGTTACGTATCAATCATGCTAGACTTTTTTATAAAATACTGTTTTTAATCGTGGTAGACGCGCATTCTAAACGGTTAGAAGTTGTTACGTGCATAAATTTAAAAATGCACTACCCTGTATATTGGTTGAATTAAAATTACTTTTTGATTTCTTGACGCCAACTATCAAGCATCGTTAGTCCCTTCCGACAGATTAGACGACAGGTCGTCATTTTTACTTTGAAATCGTTTGCTATATAACCTGATGCCTGCGTAACTTAAAACTGTTTTCTTAAAACATCCACGTGTTGTAATGTGTGTAATGAAAATATCTATAATTAATTAATTTATTCCACGCAGGGTAAGTGTTTCCTATTCGTTTTTTTTATTAAAGGTAATTTTCATGTCTTTTCATTAGCGCCATGTGCTACTTCCCAAATCTGGGTTTTCGTGTCTTAGTTTCTTGTCAAGTTTAAAATCTACGATGAAAAAGTTCTAATAGGAAGCTTTGGACATATGAACTCTGCGATACAAGGGCAGATACAATTGAATTTTTATTTGGAAGCAATTGATAACTAATACCATCTAGGACGAAAGGGCATATGTAACAGCATACGATACGTTTCGGTTTTCTTACTTTTTATAAATGTTTTTTTGGACCTGATGTAGTTTGTGAGTTATTAGGTAGACACGATTATTTTCAGATAGCTTGATTACATGAAACCAGTAGGAAAACGTTTTCTGAAAGTACACCTGAATCTTGGTAAATCAGTTTTTGATTTTAACTATTCGTGGTCGCTACGGTGTTGCTCATAAATCATTTTTATTACTCGTGTCTAAACGTTGAAAGTGATTTGCTTCTTATTACTATTACTCAATTAATTTAAATTAAATTGTTATCGCATGCTAATTACGTCAACTGTCAATTATTATTATTAATGTAATTTACTAACAAGATTTTTGTATGTTCTGGTTGTTACACTCTTGATTTAATTGTATTGTAAGTTGCCGATACTTTTGATGTTTTAGTAACTACGTATAATTATCTCTAATTGTTGTTGATTCAAATTTTAATCTCTTTATCCTTCTCAAGCAATTGTTGTTCACGATTTGGTTTCTTTCTTCGGTTCCTCCAGCTTTACGAACCTTAAAAATTTTATACAAGTTTCGGGCCTCCTGTGCTGATCTAGTAAGAGTTATATCTGCAAAAAAAGATTTGGCGCCCTTTAAAATAAAATCCCTTAAACCTCCCCTCTGTCCGATAGGTATTGTTTCAATTCTACAGCGAGTTGGCCGTGCAAAATTCGTAAAGTACTAGAAGCTTGTAGCAAAGTCCACACAGTTTCATCTACTTCATCAAGGAAGACGTTCTTATCTTAGTACACTTCATCAAGTATTACCATGGAAGTACTACGTCAAATTTTCGCTAAACACGGTCTACTAAAAGTCATTGTCAGTAACAACGCTACATCTTTTACATTTACTGAGTTTACTGAATTTTTAAAGAAGAATGGCATAAGACATGAACAGGTCGCTCCTCACTATCTAAGCAGTAATGGTCAGGCAAAATGAATAGTCAAAGAGAACAAGAAGAAATATTTTAAAATGGTAGAGGGAACTTGGAAGCTGAAACTAGCAAACTTTTTACTAAGTCAACATACAACGCCATCCTTTACTATAAAAAGTTAACCCGGCAGAATCGTTAATGAGACGACGTTTACGTACTCATCTTGATTTTCTGCATCCTGACTTTCTTCAACGACAAACCGATATTTCAAAGATTAAAGGTCTAAAACAGTTTACACCAGAAGAGTCCGTTTTTAGTTGTACTTATAGCGACAATCGAAAATAAACGCTTGCCACTATAGTGAGAGCTACTGGTCCTTTGTCATACGAAACAGCGGACGCAAGCGGTTATGTACAGCGCCGACATTGTTGATCAGCTGCGAAAAAATTTCCAATACCAACAAACAAGGGAAACCGTGACTGAAGCGCTTATTTCTGATGCTCTAGAGCCGACTACATCGAATTCACCTAGTGTGGATGATGCGGAGGTCCATGATGATGTGAGAGAGACCACTCTCGTTGCAGCTCGTGCCAAAACCAAACCAGCATATTTTGATGATTATGTAAACTTTATTAAATAGGGAAGGGGTGTTATCTATTAGACATTTTGCAATGTGCGGCAACGGCGCAGAAGCGAGTTACGCGAGACGCGGTGACAGATAATATATGCAATGTAATGGTTGCTCATAAGTTGTATTTTTCTGTATTTGTTTTACTTGTGTTGCAAGTAATAAAGGTTATTACTGAATTTAATTACGGTTAACCCCGGTACACTACAGAAACTGCGATTTATTTAATTTTTTTTTTAAGTTTATTACTTTTACAGGATACTTAAGCGTGACTGGAAGCACAAGTTATTTCCATGTCTAGTTTGATTCAGCGCATTTCTATTACTATTAACAAAAATTTAAATTTTTAAAATGTAGATGCAACATAAAGTTAAAATTTTATATTATTTGAACACTTCTCTGCACGATGTACTACTTTTTAGACCTAACATAGTTCTGAGCAGAAGGTATACACTTTGTACACTTTCTACAGCAGGCACTTACACATAACAAAGCCTAAATACTTTGCTTCTTCCTTAAATAAATAGTTTACTTTAACCGTTTTATTTAGGCACCATTTTGTTGAGGTTATGTCGATTTTATGACATGCGACTTTACTTACAGTTTTAGCGGTTTTACTAAAAGAGGTAATTCAATTTCTAATCATAAACGTTATACAGTTGATATGGAGCACCAATAGATGGCAAAAAAATCGCACTTTTTTGGAAATTTATATGAAGTAAATACCCCCTGGTTCTGAGTGCTCGTTTTTGTAGTAAGAAAAGATGTCGACTAAGTTGTTCATTTCCTCAGCAAATAACACCGTATCTAATTGTTAACTCAAAATGATATAATGTAATCAATGCATTAAAGTTTTGTTTTAATCTTTTAATTGCGTAACAGTAACTTGAAACTTTTTTACAGATAATATTAATATGATTATCCCAAGTCAGAGAAATGTCCATATGAAGTAATTTCTGTACACTTACTTGTTTTACATTTTTATTATTAATATTTAACAGAACTGACGTTATATTGACTTTGTTTTGTAAAAAACTGCATGCTATATGTGTTTATTTTATTGAAAACTTTTTGTAATTTATATACAGATTTAGACTTTTCAGATTTTGTTTAAGATCCATTAAAACATTATTAATGTTATCATTGGCTAAAAGTAAAGTTATATCATCGGCAACACAAGTAAACATACATGACAAAAAGAGATTAATATCATTAACATAAATGAAAAACAGTAAAAGACTTAATACACTGCCCTAAGAAACGCCTATTTCTAAACCAATTAATTAACAATTTTCTCTGTAAAAAGTCAGAAATTGTTTTCTAAAAGATAAATAAGACTTAAGTAAATGCTTACAAACACCTCAAATACCAAAATTTTCTATTTTTGACAATAATAAATCACAATCAAAAGCTTTAGATAAGTCAACAAATACTGCTATTCCCAGTAAACACGGATTGAAACTGTTACAATCACAAAATTAAAACAATTGTTTCATTACGTTGTTTCGTGTTAGTTCCATTTTTATATCATTTACATGTAACTGACAGTGAATAAATACTTGCAATTTTTATCCCATAATCAGCAACCGTCTAAAAACTGATTTATTAAAACCGAATATTTTTTGAATAACTAGAATTGTTTAAAGATCGATTAAATAAGATTGAATTATTTTCAAAACAGTGGAATCGTTCTAGCAAAAACGAATACTTTGTGATTAGTCAGCATTAGTCGTTGCTATACTTTTGATTACTGTCGTCAACGCTTGCGCTGCAAATTGATATCTTTTCACTTGTTCGGTTGCAGTTTGATAAGTGATGCTGTGTGTACAATTACGAAATGGAACAATAAACGGTAAGTCGAAACATTTTATTATAATCCATAAATGTAATCGATATTATTATCATTTCTGTTCTTTATGTATCATGTTTTAATTTGTATAAAAAAATGTAAATTAACACACATGGTTGCGTTAAGGTAGATTATTGTGTAAATCTGATGATACTTTAGGATTTATAATTACAGTTCAATTCTTCAAGTTTTCTATACGATTATGTACAGCTAAAAGTATTCACAGTGTTTTTATAACTTTCTAATGATTGCTAAAGCGATATTTATATTAAGTTTGTGTTGTTTTTGATTAAAAAATGTAATTAATTTTGTGTAACTCTATGATTATGTATGTACATAAATGAAATATTTATTTCTGTTACAGATGCGGTTAAAAGTTGCTACCCAACAGTAACTGATGCAGTTTTCGAGGCTTCCGTGAAAAGACCACATCCAGGAAAGTTGCAATATGTAAAAAACTCAATGTGATATTGTATTTAAAAATATTTATTGTGCAATAAAATTTGAAATGTGCATTCGAAAATGTATTATTATATTATTGAAAGAATTGTTTTAGTTCATTATTGAAACAAAAAAATCATACATGTATCGATCATTTAGTATCAGTTCAAGAACGAAGCTTTTAAAACGTAAACCGAATGCAACATTTAGTTTGCAACAGATTTGAATTTAAAATACCAAAACTATACTGATTCAAATAAGTGAAACAGCGATGGACTTATAGCTATTTTATTGCAGTTAGGTTTCTTTTATGTTTGAAACAAGAGTGAATCATAAATTTTTTGTTTTGAAACTGTTACTAAACATTATCAATTTTGTGTTTACTGGGTTACTTCCTTGTTTTTGTCTAAATTTTTGTATATATAGTTTACAATATCTACTAGTCCAGTGTCAGTAGATTTATGTTTTCTGAAGCCATGTAGCTGTGAAATGAAAATGTAGTGTTTGTCTAAAAACGTAATTATTTTTATAGATATAACTTTTTCGGTGATTTTGGTGATACCAGCGCAATTAGTCTGTAATTATCAATATTATCTGGAGAACCGTTTTTAAACCGTGTTACAACTTTGGCAATTTTTAAAATAACATGAAATTTTGTTTGAATTAGGCACTCATTTATAATATGACAAAGGATTTATAAAGTTTTGTAAACATTGTTTAATAATAATAATTGACAAATTATTTGTTTCACATGAAAAAGTATATTTTAATTTCGTTATGATATTGAATAATGCTGATTCTATAACAAGCAACAAAAAAATAGTATTTGTATTATGATCATACATTTTATTTTCATTAGAACTAGGAACCGAAGTTATCTTCAAACTTTTGTGCATTCAAAAAAGAATTATTAAAAACACTAGCTATTTCATGTGGATCTTCTAACTTAACACCATCAATTAATAATGTGGACCTGGTGGTACCTTCATCTTAACTTTTCATGGTACTATGCATAAAGTTCTATATAACATTTCATTTGTTATACATATTTGATACCTTTTTGTTTAAATACAGTTTTTTACAGCTTTTAATCATTTTTCATATATGCGCTTGTATGTGCTACAGTAAACTTGATCTATGTTATTGTCGCATTTTACCTTATGTAGTAGCTTAAGCTTTTTACTAGACACTCTTATTAGTTTAAATGATAAAATGAAATAATAATTGAGTATATTTGCTACTTATAATTAACACACGGCTCAAGAAAAACACTTGTCCAATCTTCACGTAGTAAATAAGTATTAAACAATTGGATATTTTTTTGGAATTACAGCGATAACTCACGTTATTATTTTGGTTTACCCTTTTGCCATTTACTTGAAATATAATCTTTTGAGCGCAATGATCAGAAAGACCCTTGTTAATAACTGCTTTTGTATGAATGTCTTCATTAAAGTTTGTTATGATTTAGTCAATGCTTGTTGCTCTGCAAGTAGTTATTCTTGTTGGTTGATTAAAAACAGATTCAAGTAAAAAACAGTTGATAAGATCGAGTAGCGAGTAAGTAGTGGTACTTGATTTATCTAGTAAATCAATATTGAGATTGCCACATATGATTATTTTAGAGTAGTGTGTAGTAGTTGTTAAGAAAATTTTCAGAATTTACTAAAAATTCGTCACTACTTCGACTCGTAGATCTGCAAATGCAGATCACACATATTTTTTCATTACCATATTCAGTTTGCATTTCTACACTTAAGTCATCAATGTTTTCTAAATTATAAGCAATATAATCGTTTTTAGTTAAAACTAAGATTCCACCGTTCTCGTTTATTGATCTACAAAATACACTGACAATTTTATAGTTATTAAATTTAACGAACTTTAAATCCATGAATTGAAACCAAGTTTCAGATACGCACAACACATTAACATCTTCTTCATTCAGCAATAGTTCAAACTCTTCAATTTTATTTTTTAGACACTAGGCAGAACGCGCATATATGAAGGACATTTATTATCAATTGCGGTATTATTTATATCCAACATTGAACGGTGTTTCGTATTATCATTTATACAGTTTACGCAAGATTTTCGTGTCTTAGTACAATCTTTTATATTGTAGTTTAGAGCTCGTATTGGACTTGGACTTTTTACATTTTTTACATTGTAATTTTCTGATACATAACATCGTTTCCATCTTAAAAACAAATATTTAGTATATATTATTCTCTTATATACAGATTTTGATTTACTTCTGCAATTATACTTTGAAATAAGTGGTATTTAATACCCCGGAAAATTTTTAAATGAAGATTTGGCAGGTTATGAAAATTGTTTTGTGTTAAAAATTGTTTTTGTAAATCATCATCGTACAAGTTATCATCTAATTCAACGTTGTAAATTTTTATTTGAGGATTTTTTTTTATTTGGAACTTTGTTTTTGAAGTCTGCGATAGCAACTTTCTCATTTTTTGTTTTCAAAATAATAGCAGCTGTTATTTATTATTCTTTTATAATATTTCACTATATGAACTCGTACCTGTCATTTGTTGACATTCACTTAAACTAATTTTATAATTGCGAGAGTAACAACAATTTGTAGATCATTTTTGTGCGTTTCAGTTAACCTTAGTTTTAACAACTTATTTACATTAGTTAATTCCGTATTTTGCTTATAAACTAAATCCAACTCATGTTTTAGTGTATCTTGCTAATCCTTTATATTATCATCATAGTTTTCATCTGACTTTTCTATATTTGTTAACTCACGTGTTTTCTACCTCCAACTTTTGAAATTAATTCAAAACACTTTAAATACAATATTACAAAAAATACATTTTATAACAGATCGAATATTACAATTACAAAATTTGCATTTACGAAAATTTTTTTAATTTCCTGATAGACATTTGTCACCATCATCATTATCGCCCGACGTTTTATCTTATTATGGTAGTCACACTTTTTTCGTTAAGCAATAATTAAAAATAAACGAATTTAATGTTTTATGTACTCCGTCTACAATACGCGAAATTGCTGAAAATGCTGTGAACAATTTACTGCCTCACAATTTTTGTCTGCGTTATGAAAAGCAATTAAGTAAATTTAAAGAATGGTACAACAAACATACAGTAATAACAATGTCAGAAAACGTATTACTTATCTATTTTAAGTTGCAACGTAAAAAATATAAAGCATCTACTTTATCGACAACGTATTCCATGTTGAAGTTATGTCTAAATATAATACATATGAAAATGTAAACATCTCCAAATATAATGAATTGCAAACTTTATTAAAACGGTCATCTGACGGTTATACTCCAAAAATGTCAAAAATCCTATAAGAAACAGATATTAATAAAATTGTTTGAGAATCAGACGATAAAATATACCTGGCAATGAAAGTAGGTGTATTTTTTATACGTATATATTACAGCTAAGTAACGATGTTCAATTTAGGTTATTTTGATCATTGATTACAACGTTGCATGCAGACGAGAAGAATTAACTAATATGTTTATAGACGACGTTACATATAAAGTTGATTCTATCATTGTCACTGTACCTAAAACCAAAATACTACCACGCATGTTTGTAATAACCGATAAAGAATGAATCTAGTACGTGAAATATGTTAATTTACGACTCAAAAACTTATTAACAGTTATTGTAAATAGCCCAATCGGTATTAACATAATAGGAAAGGTGTCGACCAACATTGCAACATTTCTAAAAATACTAAATCTAGAGCTTTTTATTGGGCACTGCTTTCGACGATGAAGTGCGACGCATTAGGAAACTCTTGCGGTGACTTCCTATCGATAAAACACTACGCTGGATTGAAATCTTCTGCTATCGCTGAGGGTTATGTTTACACTTCCTTAAAAGAAAAGACATCAGTTTCTTGTATGTTTACGTCTCAGCAAACTCATTTTGATTGACCTGGATGCTCTAATGTCACTGCTCTAATGTTTCACAGTCAAAATTTGCTTCCGACTCACATAACTTTACTACAATTAGAAATAAAAGTACTTTTTTCAAGAATATATAAACTCATTCTTTTTGATAGCACATCTAAGTTATCTTCGTTATCTTATAGAGGTTATTTTTAATTATAGTTTAGAATAGGTTAGAATTACTACTTTAGTTTACCAACATAAAAAAATACACTGTTCTATAACAGCACGCTAATAATCCATCACCGCACTGTTTTTAGTGCTGTATTGCCTCTATTATAGACGCACAATAGAAAAATATATTTTTTAGCGATCGTTTGTTAATACTTATATTAACGTATAATAATGTATCAAAAGTAGACCGGTAATAACTCTTATTACAGATCTACTTTTGAACCAATGAAATTAACAGATTTCTATTACTGCCTGATTTTTTTCTAACCAATATAATTATAGAAGAGAATTAAGATTTTTATAAGTTTACGTAATTGTATTGGCTGACGTTGTTTACAATAATTGTAGCCCGAATGAGTAGTATGATATAATTTGGAGTCACCAAGTTGTTAAACCAAGCTGACAAATAAAGCTTTTGTTAACAATAGTTGACGACGGTTATAAATGCACAAGTTTGTTTTTATCATGATTAAGACATTTTGTTGCTTTTGGCGAAGATGCCTAATATTGAAGTTGTGACGTTTGTATGGTTTCTATATCAATAATTATAAACGGATTTTAGTTTATTACAATAAATAATAAACAAATCTTGTACAAAGCAATACTTATATAACTATATTGTCATGTCATTTTCTTACATCTTCGCCAATTTGAAAATCATTGCTTAATATGCTTTGCTAAACTACGTATCAACTTTTATCAGTCAGTCAGTGAATAGTATTATTTTAGTAAATCATAAACAAAATAAGTTTTACTAAACAATTGCATTACTAACATTAGTTTTTTGCAGAAAGTTCATTTAAAAACTACAATGTGGCACGTTATCTTATGGTTGATATTATCACAAATCTATAATACTAGCAAACAATTATGAATTTTTCCTCAGTTCTGTGTGGTACATACCAGATGCTTTTTTTGAAATTGCCATTATGTAAATATTGTCATAAAAGTAACACAACAGTATGATAGATAGATAAATATATCTTTAATCTATAAGTGAACTAGTTTCTTGTTTCTGTCTAGACCATCATCCAGTAGCGACAACACTAAACTACAATATCGTGGCATTTTTGCCAAACCCAATCTGTCGTAAGAATTTATTTATAACATCTGGTTTACCGTCAAATTTACTTTCATTTACATTTTTCAAACTAAAATGTTTATTGTTAAAACTTTTTTATCTACAGAAGTAAATATGTATTAAAATTACCATTGTTTTTACCGTAGATTTTTAATGTTTTCTGGTCAGCTTATATATTTTTAATTCTAATAACAATATTCGTTATTTACGAACTATTTTTAAATGTATAAACACTTACCTTATTTGTTTTATAAATAATTTCAATTGTTTTTTACATCAAGTTCTGTTTCTGTCTATAAAGAAAACAATCTTACGATTACCTTTCAATTCATAAAAGAAATCTTTTGATATTTTGAGATGTAATTTTTTTTCGTTTTTCTAGCAATACTGTTAATTAGCCAAAACTAAAAAAGTGTCATTGATATTTTCAAAACTAATTATAATCAATCCAATTGAAATTTAATTGGCACGTTGAGGTTATACAGCATTCTCATTACTTAAAAAAAAACAGTTGTTAGGTAAATAAAATTGTAAAATTATAAGTAAATGCAAAGATTAATATATACGATCGACAGAAAAATTTAAAAACCAACTTGTCTGATAATATCCAATTAATAATTTTGACAACATTATCGCTATTGCTCGCTGTGCTCGCTCGCGCGTGGAAATGTGTGGATTATTAATTGCCCGCATTACCTACTTTGTAGGGTTAAATAACTATTATTCTAAACGTTTTAAATGTAAAATTATCATACATTTTGGCAATTGTAGAATATAAGCAAATTTTTTATATTTGTTTAAAAATAACACAGACAATGGTGTATGTTAATAAATCTTACAATGGCAGATGACTTAAAAAATGATTGATTACTAGTGCCAACTTCTAGTTTTATAATTCTACTAAACTTTACAGGTTTATAAGTCGGAAAAATAACATTTCCGGCCAATTATGACGCATGTAAAACATATCAAAACGGATAAAAGCACAAATTTTTTTTTTCGGCGGGTACTAATAATAACAATAACAAGGCGTCGCAAAGGTTTTATAGCGCATCTAAAACAAGCAACAGTAAATGTTCTAATTCTTGATTGTGTTATTTATTTGCAAACAAAATTAATTCTACCATTAAAGTTTTAATTGCTTGTTGCTGCATACAGAAATTTTTTGGTTTTCAAGAAAATATAGGATTCTTTTAAAAACAAAGTTAAACATAGTCTAACTTGTATATATTCAGAAATAATATCGTTTATTTAACCAACTTCTATAAAATATTTAACAAATTGAAAACTTATTTGATAATTTTAATTTAAAATTTACAAAAGTCAAATATTAGTAATTCTAAAAAAAAGCAAAAACTTTTATTTTAGTTTGTAGATTTTTTATTAACGCAAATTTAAATGTAATGATTTTAATATTTGATGTAGTTTTGCTCTGTTTATACAAAAAACCACCGTGTGTTTTATATAATTTTTAATTAATTTAATTAATATTTTATATTATTTATAATTATAACTATTGTCAATTTTACATTAAAATATTTGTTCTTGTTTATTCATTTATTTAAATATTTAACGAATATAAACACATTAAATTTTGTTGGTTTACAACAAAAATTAAACGTTACTTTTAAGCTTTATTAATTTAATAGTTTAAATATCTTATTTACATTTGCAGTAGTTTTTTATTACTCATAGCAATCTCTCATTCTTAGATATTCTTAATTATATCGCATTCTTGGTTATACCGGTAGTTGGCATAAATAGAACACTGTTTATGACGTTTTTCGATTCGTATTTAAAATTTACATTAAATTATAATGAATTGGAATTTGATCAATTTAAGAATAAATGATAGGAACCCTATAGATAATGTAGATAGCATTATATATTATAGCAAGAGTTAGTGTTTGATTCTAAGACCAATATTACTTCTTAATGTTGATAACACTTTTATTATGATACATTATCACGTTCTCCTCTTACTTTTAAATTTAATTATTACTATGCCTTTACAAAAACTGCTGTAAAACGTAGAACTAACAATTCCATAAACATATAATTTAATTTAAAATAAAGAAGTTAACATTAATTTTTGCTTTAACCGAAAAGTATCAATGAGAACAGAAAATAAGAGATCATTATGATTAACTCATAAATTCAAATTTTCATGCTCTGTAAATATCTCAACTTTGTTTGGAATACCTTATATACATTGTGGTTTTAAAAAGTATTCCTAAAACTGTTGTTTTTAATGTAAATTTATATTTTTTAACTGCAAACAAATAAAAAATTTTAATTAATAAAGAATATATATTTATTATATACTTATTTCTCCAACTATAATTTAAAAAAAATTAATTAAATAACATTAACCGTTAATTGCTGCTTTTATCACTGCCAATAAAAATGTATCCATTATTTATAAAAAAAAGTGCACATTACAAGCAAAAATTTAAAACATTAATAACTGAATTATGTTAACCGATTTATTATTATTTATTTATTAACGTATTTTGTACAAAAAGCCATGGTTAAGTCTATAAATTACAATAAATTTGTCTTATTTTCTATAGAAATTAAGTAGGGTATACATTCTATAATTACAAAATTTGGGAAACATTTAAAATCGTAAATTATAGTACAAAACAGAAACACAAAACATATCATTGTTTACAACGGTGTATTATAGTCAACACTTTTTGCGACATTCTTTAATAGCGTAAAAAAGTCATTTGTCAAACTTTGTATAAAGAGTGAAATGAAGATTAATTTTAGTTACGTTATTAAATTTTGTACTGTAAATATAAGCGTTTATTTTATATACATACGTATCAATTAAAAACTTTTAATTTCTTTTACAGTTTCTTTTAAACGCTTTCGATTTGGTGTACACTACTTAAGCAAATAAAAACCGTTGAATAGACATCCAATGTAGTTTATGTAGTGTAGCTTTATTTTTATTTTGTAAAATTTTAAATTGTTTATTATTAATTGTTTTTTAATCCCAACGTTTTGTTTCAGATGTGCTAAATTTTGTTTACGTCGTAGAAGTGTAATTACGTCTGAATCGATTTAAAAGATTATGGAAATGCCAGAAAAAGAACCGTGGCCACTAGCTTGCGGTGGCAACTGCTCGGAATCGGGTGAACCGATTTTATCTATTGACATGAAATTTAATGATGGACATTTGTTGTCAATTATTGTGAATAGTATATTAATGGTGTTTTCCGCGATCGGTAATATAACGGTTTTAGTACTCATTCTAAAAAGGCGAAGAAAAATTCCATCAAGAATTAATGTGATGTTAATGCATCTAGCAATAGCAGATCTATTGGTAAGTATTTTTATTACTAAATTATAATAAATTTTGCTAATTAGTACATGTACAATAAAAATAAGTATAATTTAAAAATTTTAAATTGTTGCTTTAACTTCAAAAGTACGCAATGTATAACAAATATTAAATTTAGAAAACAATTTGCGACAACACAACTTTTTTTTATCTTTAAAACGTATATACAAATAAATTATATAATAAACCACTATAGAAAAATATATATTCGTAATAAAGACAAACGTATAATGAATACTGTTAATACAAATGTATTTAACAAAAAACGAAACAAAAGAAGAACAAAACAAAAATACAAAAAACAATATATTGTAATGTTTCTTATTATTATTAAAAATTTTTTATTTTTACTTATACTAAAAATATGTACACGTTTAAACTAACCGAACTAATTAAATCTAAGAAAATTTAATAAAAACACTTACACTATAATTTATGTATAACACTATCACTTACACGAAGATAAGTCCGCGGATAACTATTTAACACTTATTGTTTGTTTATACTAAAGTCACGTACAAGGTTATACACCGTAGATTTATCCCACACGCGTTAATTACTTATTCATTTAGACTTGAATAATCTTCTTAACACTGCCGTCTTTGAATTACGGGAAATGTCTAACCCACGATTTGTTTGTACCGTATATATACATTTCTGCAAACATTCGAAAAGCCTCTACATTCTTTCGTGAACGTTCTAGACGTGGATAAAAAGTACGGGAACGTTCTCAAAATTTACAAAAACTTTCCGAATGTTTCAATATTTTATCAAAATTTATAAAATAATTAGTCGTGCAGAAATTTTAAAACTGAAATCTATGTAAATTTAGTTGTGTATATAGAACTTTCTTTTAATTATTGGTTTCGAGAACTAATTGATTTTCTTTTATTAATATTTCATCATAAAACTATAAAGAAATAAAAGTAAGAAATATATAAACGCTAAAATAAAAACAAGCAAATTATGTTAAAACATATAATTTAAAATTTTTATAAAACTTAGTTTTCTAATAATTTATCTTAAACTATAATACGTATGATTAATTACCAATTTGTGACTGCTAACGTTTACGCAGTGAACTGATTATTCTTTAATTACATTTCAACAACAACGTGACACAACGTTGTATTTTGCAAACGTAGCTAAATAATGTTTTTCTGCTTTTATGCTCTTAAATAAAATTGTTTAACATATTAATGTAGTAATGTTTTTTTAATATTTTCCTAATTTTTTTAGGAATGTAAACAATATTCTAAACTTCGGTATTTAATTCTATCATAAAATAGTATAGTTGTGTAATGAAATAAAACAGTCTAATGTTTACTATTAAAACATATTTGTTAGTCACATATAAACATAATAAAATTCGGTTTACTTACTTTAGAGTCAACAGTGATAAAGTAACGCATTTGGCCGTTTATCCGTTTATGCAGTTTTTGCTTCTTATTTTTATTATTTTTTTAAACTGTTTTAAACAACATATCTTTATCATTTTTACCGCTGTTGTCACAAAGTAAGTGATTGATTTCACTATGCTCTTAGTCTGTTTCTGATGTGTGATTAAATATAACAACTATTAGCACCATATATGTAAGTAACAATCTGTTATCGCAATTTCTAAAATAATAGTGAATACGTTGATAATACATAAAATGTTTGTACAACGAAGCGTTGAAATTAAAAAACTATAATTTTCAAACAAATTATTTACAGTAAAAAGTCTTATTTTATATATATTTATATTAATTTGTTTTAAATAAAATTTAAGTAAATTTAAAAAAAAACAGGACAATAAAGTGTAAAAAGATTAATTTTCTATTAGTACTGAGAACATCATTTTAGATACCACTTAATATTTTGTGAAACTTAACATGTTTTATTGGTTAATAGTACCGTACAAACAAAATGTTTCATTATTAGTATAAACATTTTGAATGTTTTAAACAAATTCGTATTTTTACAAAAACAAAATCTCAATTTAATATGAATATAGATGCTAATTTGTCAAAAAAAAATTGATAATATTCTGCAACAATAAAAATTCTCTATTTTTCGTGAATTATACTTTCAGTTTTACTTGATTGATCTATAATAGCACCAGTGCCGTGGAATCTATAGAAAAACTTTACTAAAGATTAAGGTTTTTTTAATCTGTTTTTCTGTTAGTATTAAATTTTTAACATGTGGTTTTGCATACAAACAAACCGTTATACAAAATAATGTTTGAAATAAAACACAATATATGTAAGGAATTAAAACTAAGGTAACGAGAATAAGCACGTGTTACTTCTTATCGTCTGCGCCATGACTTTTATTTTTGTCTACCGTCGGTGTTCTCAGCTACGATCTAGACCTTATGTACAGGATGGTTATAATTCTCTTCAGGTTGTCATTAAGCGCCCTCGCACGACAATATTTTGGAGAAACCGTTGTTAATAGTCACTGCGTGATTTTCTTCTTGAAATGTCCTCGAGGTCTCTTCGGATGTATATCGGTAGGAATCTGAATAGGCTTTGCTAAAAAGCATACTTCTTACTCTTGTCTTGCTAAACATTTTACATGTCATAGGTTTCTAGCAAGACATTTGTCATTCTTGCTAAATAGGGTGAAACGGCAAAAACATAGTTTATTACTTCCATGATTTGACGCATTTTACCTGAGATCATAAGCTGTTCAGAGCTCTTTTTTAAAGTTAAAATGCCGTGTTTTGATAGGTAGCACTATTAAAAGCCAAACGTAAGAATACTAGTTTCTCATCCCACTATGTGTAATCACCCTGCGTAAGGATTACAAGTCTGGGTTTTACATCTCGGTTTTTCTGTTCTACGTATTGGATTCGGCAATTCTTGACTAATCTTCAAGCAGGTGCAGACATGTTGCATAATTTTACTGACAAATTACACAACGTTGTCACTAATAAGTCTTTGCGGAATCCATTTTTATCAGCATCTTCCATAATTAGGATCAATTTGTTTCTTTTTTAAGTTTTTGGCAAGAATCCATAGAAGTCGACTGACACTGTTTTAAAACGGGCCGCAGGTATAAGAGTTTAAACATGTCTTACAGACTTCTGATTTAATTCTTTATAGCGCTAGCATTTCATACAAGTTTTAACATGAGTCATCATTGATTTTCTCATTTATGGCCAATAATAACGTTTTTGTATTCTTTGCAACGTACATTAGATAACGTCATGACACAAAATTTGTTCATGGTATTCTCGTAATATTTCTTCACGATCTTTTTTTTGGAATAACAAGTTGCGCATTCTCTTAGTCGTTGTCGGATAAGTAACGGTTCTCTAATGCTTTTCTCCATGACGTATCCTTTTTCGGGCCATTTTTGCGCCTCTTCAAGACAAGTTGCAGATTCAAAATCATTCATAATTTTTGACAAATCCGTATCCGCAAGCTGACGTATGCGCAAATTGCTTGGAGAAAGTCTTGTTAAATTGAAAGTAATCTGATACATTTCTTTTCTTTTTTTGATATTAGATTTAAAGATAGGGAGCCGAAACAACGTATCAACTACGACATTAGCTTTTCCTGGACTGAGCTGAATCTTGAAAGTAAAGGATTGAAGTTGCAAAGCTAATCCGGCAAGTCTTCCAGTAGAAGTCATGATTGACATAAGCCATCAATTGACAATTTTTTCAGGGTCAGCTTATATTTCATCGTTAGTAATAACATGACCCAGAAACTTGACTTTTTACAAACAAGAACACATTTTTCCCTGTTGGCACGCAGATTGAATTGTTCTAGGCGTTTGAAAACGTCATGTAGATCGTCAATATTTTTTTCATATGATTCCCAAAAGATAATCAGATCATCGAGGTAAGCATAAACGTTTGCATTTATTTAAACTTTAAACTTGTTGATCATTCTAGAGAAGGTGGTAAAAACGTTACATAATCCAAAAGATAACCGCTTTCATCGAAACATACCAAAAGGCATAACAAAAGTCTTGTCTGGATCGGTTTAGTAGACTTATGTAGAATGTAAATCATCAATACGACGCATTAAGTATCGATCGCGGACGGTGATTGGATTAAGGCGACAATAATCAACGCAAAAACGATATTGGTTAAACTTTTTAAAAACCAGGAGCTGTCCAAAGACTTTTGCATTCCTCAATGATGTCATCGACCAGCAATTGCTTTAACTGTTCTTGTAAGATTTAGGATTCTCGACAAAACACCATGTTTCGTCGGCGATGTTTCAAAAGGAAATCGATTCCCAAAAAAATACGATTATATTTTGCATTTGCAAGAACAATTATCTCTACAATGATCGTCTTATGAGCAATTTGTATAGGTACTGTCGATGTTAAGACCTCTTGTGGTGTATCAGTACCATCAACTAGTGAATCTCCAACAATTTTTAAGAAAATTGTATAATGTTGGCTCTATCCAGTGTCAGCAATAGCAGTTCCATTGCAGTTACTGATTTTAATCGGTAGTATAAGCCTTTATATGCATGGAAATTTTTTTGCATCAAGTTTGTAAAAGGTTGTTTTACACCTGTAGCAAAATAAAACTAGACGCGCGACAGCGTTCAGTTAACTCGAAACACTTGTTTTGGTCGAAGTCTTTATTTTATTTAACTGTCTTTGTTTCTTGTTGCACTCGTTAATATGGAGTCCTTTTACACGACAATACGCGCACTTTGCACTAAAAGATCCTAATCTGTTTTTTTATCGGACTTTTCAAACGCGTGTGAGGTCAAGAGATTTTCTTATACGGGGTTCTCTGACAAAACTTTATCTGAAAACGCTTCGATTGCACGTGATTTTATGAAAAGTTTGTTTAAAGTTGAACTCGGAATCCGTTCGGAGCGCGACGATTTAAAAGACCGTATACCATATCTAAACAAACGTTTTCTTCTAATTGATACGGAAACTGAACTATAAGAGCGCGAGCATTACACACAAATATTTTTGTTTTTATTTTGTTTTGTTCTTCAGAAAACAATTTCTTAATAATCTTGAAAAGGAGTGTCTTCTGACCATAAGTTTGTTTTATTAACTTGATGACTTCTTAACATGTAGTAATTGAATATTTAGTCCTTTGATACCAAACAGAAGCAATACCGGTAAAAAGAACGAGCAAAAAAAGGCATTTTCATTAGACACGATTAAAAATTAAGACGGTATCTACAAATGTTTTTACTGAAAAATATGCTTTACCATCAAAACGCGCGGTACATGTAAAATTGCCATTTTGTTTTTAGGCGTTGGTTTGTTATCGGAACTACGCAAAGGTTATTGTACAGATAACAAAAGTTTGTAAAATTGTTCAGTTGTTAAGGTCACGGAAGACAATACATCATCCTTTTTCGGATGCATGTTTTCCGATAGACGTAAAGAATAATTCACTAAGAACGCGCAACAACGTTCAATTAAAATGTAGTTAATTTATTCAGTTCACAATAAAAAAGTTATTTTCAGTTACTCGTAACATAAACATAAAGATGTAATACTGTAATTGCGAAATTTAAGTATGTAAATACGTTCAACAAAGCAAAGAATTGAACAAAAACTCAAAAGAATTCACACCACAAGATTCATTACATGTACATTGAATAATGTGAATGTGTATATTTAAGTAATCCAGAGTTTGATATGGTAAAATCCTGTCTATAATAATAATTTTAATACCACATTAACGGTTTAATACCAAACTACACATTTAATCTGTATTTTTGCTTTGCTATAAGAAAAGTATAGCAATGGCAATTTTTTTTTCAAAAAATGTTTATTGTATAATTTTACGTTTCAAAGTCTCCTGTATCAGAAATATCTATTTTTGACAAACAAATTTTGGGTATCTGTGTATGTGTGTAAAGATGTACCTACGATAACTTTCAAACTAGAAGTCCTAGTAACTTTTTACAGTTTCTTATAGAGTTAATTATTCCTAACAATGTATTCAAATAATTTTTTTTTCTAACATTAACAGTTTATTAGATATTTGATTTATAATTAAAAGTGAATTCCATATATAATCCTAATTTCGAATCCTACCTACAACGATTTTTTTTAGAAAAAAATTCCATATCTTAGAGGAAAAGCAAGATACGTTAAAAAATAACATTTTTTGTCTGTATTTTTTTGACTTGTTTATACCGTGTATCCCGGAAATTTCGAAGCATACAGATTAATGTAGGGAATTTGAAAATTTTGATTTATATGTCCCCCAAGTGTTTTAAAAATATTTCTAGTATCAGAACATATGACGATGTGTACCAGAGAACGTTTTGCGTAATAATCTTTAAAATTTATTAACAAATATCAAAAATGTTTTTAAAAATGTATCGCGTGGTAAAAAACTTAGTTTAAAATACGGATGTAAAGAAGATATGAGTGGGTCACTTTGGTGTAATGATATCAATCGCACGACTGCGGTAATACCGCCCCGACGCGACGTACGAAGGTTCAAATCCCAATGCGGTTTACGTTTTTTTTAAATTATGTTATTATGTTAAATTAACGACGATTAATTTTTATCAGTAAAGAGGCATAATAAAACGTGTTTATTGTTTGTGGTAACCACACCAGTTTTGTACAATTAGTTCTAAAAGTCTAAAAGTATCAAAAATAGGATTTACTGTATTTTTGTAGTTCAACATATACATCAAAATTTTTTTTTGTAGTAACTACCAGAGTAATAACTATCATT
Organism: Aquatica leii; assembly: GCA_035610365.1. Classification (NCBI taxonomy): domain Eukaryota; kingdom Metazoa; phylum Arthropoda; class Insecta; order Coleoptera; family Lampyridae; genus Aquatica; species Aquatica leii. Next base: position 59,740,189 of record CM069432.1, read on the forward strand.
CACTAATGTACATTCGAACAGAGTAGACGTTTGTGTGTTGCTCTAGTTATATTTAAAATTGTGGGTTTTTCACAAAACTGATATCAGTGGAATCACAAAATCCGTACTATGCGATGTCGATTTTCTAAAAATAATAGCCGATAAAGTATCAGAATTGGTAATGATACGAATAGAAGACAAAATGAATCAGTTGTTAACAAAATGCGATAATATGGAAAAGACAATCAAAAATTACGAAACTGATAACGAGATTCTTCGAAACAAATTAGACGACTTAGAACAATACACTCGTCGTAACAGCTTGAGAATCTGGGGAATCAAAGAAGAGCGAAATGAAAACGTAGAAAATCAAGTGTTAAACGTTTGCAACAACCAATTAGGATTAACTTTATCGAATAATGATATTGACAGATGTCATCGTATTGGAATGCAAGGTAATAAAACTAGGCCAATTATAGTTAAGTTTATAGGTTATCGACAACGTGCCATGGTATTTTCCGCTAAAAAAAAGTTAAAGGGTACAGGAGTGCAGATTAGAGAAGACTTAACAAAAAACAGAGCAACATTGCTGCATTGCGCCAGCGAACGATTTGGTTTTAAAAATACGTGGACTTACGATGGTATCGTAATTGTGAATAAAGATAACCGGAAAGTTCGTTTAAAGAATTTGAAAGACCTTGAAAATATGAATTTAATTTAAGCCGATGGGGAGCAACACTCAAATTACTTTAATTAAACTTAATTCTATTTAGTTTTAGGTGGTGGTTTCTTTACTTTTCTCTTGTGTTTATTTTTTTGTATTCCAATTATAATAGCGGAAATCTGTTTAAATATTATTTTTATTGGTCAGAAGATAAGACATTACACATAATATGAATACAAGTTACGGAGTTACGGATGTGTGTGGCATAGATACGTTTAATCATACATACAGTGAGAATAATAACTTTTTATCAATTATAATGTTAAATATAAGAAGTATAAACAAAAATTTTGACGAATTTATTGTATTACTTGAACAAATTAAATTAAAGTTCAATATAATTATACTAACAGAAACATGGCAGATTCAGCATGATCTGAATAAATATAACTTAAATGACTACAACACAATTTATAATTATGGCAATCTTAACCAAAATGATGGCGTGATATTATATATTAATGAGGCTATCCAAAATAAATTTAAATTAATTAAACTGGATAGTGGCAATACATTTTTGCGAGTTACATTTTCAGTAAATTCACTTAATTATGGTCTTACAGCCGTATATCGTCCGCCCTCAACAGATGTCGGTGGTTTTATGCGAGATCTAAGAACAAACTTGATAAGCTGTGACAATAAACTTGAAATTTTTGCGGGTGATATAAACATAAACATACTGGACGACACAAATCAAACTGCCGCGGAATATATAAATTTACTGAGCGAATATGGTTATTTATATCATCTTCAAGGTCCTACTCGTGTTACTTCAACCTCTAGTAGCTGTATAGATCACTTTTTTGTAAAAGCTAAAGAAACTTTAGTAAGTAATATTCATAGCATAATAATGAATTCGGCTATTACAGATCATTTTCCTGTTATTTTATTAATTGATTCGAACTCAACTTTTGAACCCAATAAATCCCGTACAACTAAAAGTCACATCAATTATAGTAAACTACAAAATCTATTATCAAATGAAAATTGGGAAACTGTCATTAAATGCCAAATCACTAATAAATCCACCGAGGCATTTGTTGAGTTACTTAGCTGCTATATCTCTAAGTCTACCAGTACGTTTACAACCAACTCTAAATCAACAAAACTAAAACCTTGGATAACTAGTGGTCTACTTGTATCAATTAGAAATAGAGATAAATTAAGTAAATTAAGACTACAAAATCCCCAAGATTTAGTTTTATTAAATAAATACAAAACTTACAGAAATACATTAACTAAACTAATTAGGGAAACTAAAGACAAGTACTACAAAACGAAACTAATAAATGTACAAGGGAACATAAGAAAGACTTGGGATATAATAGCTGAGGCCACAAATAGTCGCAAAAAGAAAAATTCAGTACCCATTATTCAGAATGATGAAGGAGCTGACATAATTAATGATAAAGATAAAGCTGATTATTTTAATAAGTATTTTCAAAATATTACGCTTAATATGTTTAATCAAATCGATAATACAGTAAAACCTATGGTAGCTGATGATTATAATTATCCTACGTTGTTTCTTGAACCCGCTACCGACAATGAAATTAATAATTTAATACAAACTCTGAAAACCTCCACGACAGCAGGTAAAGATGGTATAAATAGCGTTGTATTAAAAAAAATCCGTGCACATATTGCTAAACCCATAACTCATATTGTGAATCTATGTTTTGTAAATGGAAAGTTTCCTAACATGTTTAAAACCAGTGTAATCACTCCTATTTTAAAAACAGGCAACGCAAATCAAATTAATAACTACTGGCCTATTTCTATAACAAGTACAATAGGAAAATTAATTGAAAAGTGCATTAAACATAGATTAGCAAAATTTTTAAATAAATTTGATATCTTGTCAAAAAATCAGTTTGGGTTTAGGAATAGCATTGGCACCGATGATGCAATTTTTACATTAACTAAACGACTATATGATGCTTTGGACTCTAATAGTAAAATTGTTGCAGTGTTTCTTGATCTTGCTAAAGCCTTCGACACTGTTAATCATAACATACTATACCAGAAACTAGAGATGATTGGAATCCGGGGTACTGCATATAACTTAATAAAGTGCTATCTATCTAACAGAAAGCAAGTAGTTAATATCAATAGCTGTATTAGCAGTGAATTGGATGTTAAGATAGGAATACCACAAGGCACTGTATTAGGACCAATTTTGTTTCTTATATATATAAATCAACTGTCAAAAATAAGTATACCTGGTACAATAATAACTTTTGCTGATGATACTGCACTTTTATTTGAGGCTGAAACCTGGGATGCAGTTAAACTGAGGGCGGAAGATGGCATAGCTAAAGTAAAACATAGACTTGACATTGACGGATTAACATTAAATGCAGATAAAACAAAATTCATGTGTTTCTCATTACGACAAACAGAACAAAATCCCATTCCGGTGATTAACGTACATAAAGTAAACTGTAATCAAAATTGTAGCTGTAATTTTAGAACCCACAGCACAGCTAACATCAAATACCTAGGGATTTATATTGACAATCAATTGAACTGGAAAGTACACATAAATGAAGTAGTGAAAAAAATAAGAAAAGTCATCTATAAATTTAAAATTCTTAAAAACATTTTAAAATTCCAAACAGTTAAATCAGTGTATTTTGCTTTGGTTCAAGCGGTACTTCAATATGGAATTATTGGTTGGGGAGGGGTATCAAAATGTTATCTTAGGGTTCTAGAAATTTTACAAAAATTAATATTAAAAATTATATCATTTAAAGATCTGACATACCCTACTCAGTTACTTTTTGCGGACATGAAAATTAATACAATAGGACAATTATATCTACAAAACTTAGCCATTTTTTCATTTAAATATCAAAATCTACTTAATTTTTCAACACATTCACATAACACAAGACACATCCAAAGTAAAAATGTAATTTTGCCAAAAAGAATTAAAACTAGCTCACATAGACATGCGAGTTATTTATGCTCGAAATTATATAATATCATGCCATTACACTTAAAACAATGTAGTTCATTATACATATTTAAACGCAAAGTAAAGCTTTGGTTAAAAAAGCTGCCGTTTGATTTTTATGACGAGCTTACATACTCTTTATAACAAACATACCAAAATAAAAAAAGTTAAGTAAAAATATTTACCAATACCATATGTATTCAATAGTACGTTCGGTACATTTTTGATATGGTTCCGTATTATGCCACACACAAGCCTAAGCTCATGTGGCACATATTATTATAATATTATAAATAATTGTACTATGCAATGGAATTAAATAAATAAATAAAAAAAAAATTGATCAGAGTAAAAGTGAGAACATGTTTATGTACGTAATTCATAACATAAATTATCAAACTTATTTTTAAAAAACTCTAAGTACTATTAACATAAATAAATACGTAACTGATCTACCACTCCAAAATCATACAATTTAAAATTCAATAAAAAGCAAATCAAAACATACATACTATTTGATGTCAGATTAGGAACGTTTGCTTTTTATACAATAAAATTTGTTGACTCATATTTTTGTTTTGTGTGGCTTTTCTGTACCATATTTTATTGAGGTAAAATATAGGCTTATATACTGTTTTGCATTGTTTTATGGTTTTTGATAATTTTATCTACAATTAGTAACGTGTTGTTGCGTTTCACCAAAATGCTTTCACGATTCATTTTTCGTTACTACAGTTTGTGTAGTATTAAATTTTATTGTTATAAATTATTATATCGTCAGCAAACATAATTATATTTAACGATTGAGGTTGTCGGTTAAATCATTGACTAAGATTAAGATTGTGCTCAAAATAGACCTTTAATTTCTTTATTATTATTTAGAAAAGATATTACGTAACTCGTTAACTACGATACTTGTTCCCGGAGTAGAATAACGTGAAATAATTTGTACACTGTGACTGCTTTCGTCATATATTAAGTGCGTACGACATCTCAATCTTTCTTACCTTTTGTTACACAAACCTGTTACAAGTAACTTTTTAATTCAAATTCATGAAATCAGGCATAAGAATATCATCTCCTGTCTCCTGATTCAAGAATTGTACTGAAGTAATATTTTTTTATTCCTATACGGCACTTACTTTCAGTGTCAAGAACACCGACACGTTACTTTTTGTAGTTGAAACAATTAAACGCAAATGTAGGAAAATTATAACTAGAATTGCCAAATAAAAACATGGTAGAAAGTGAAGTAAATAGTGATGACATCAATAATCCTTACAGTAGTGATGATTCTATTTTAGATAAAAACTATAAACCCACTTTAAGTGGCAATAGTGATTTAGAACAAATTGACGACGATAATTGTATCAGTGATGATGCAGAAAAATTTGAAGCTATTACTACATAAGCGACAACCGATACAGCAATTTGGCAATCAGATACAATCACAATTTTTAGTTTTGAGAATGCACTTAACATTAGTAACTCGTTTCAAATCTGTTCTGTAGTTCTTTACCATAAAATTTTGCAAATTATAGTAAAAGAAACACAACATCTAATTCAACAACGGAGCACATCGCATATCAAACATGGTTATGGGACTAACCCATGTTTCTTCAATTAAATTATATTGGTCCAAAAAAACTATTTTTGAAACGAATTTATTGTTGGTGTTATGCCACATTTTAACAACACTAAAGAACCTGATAACAATAGCAGACTGTGGAAAATAAAACGCGTACAAAACTTGACACTAAAAAGATTTCTAGATGTTGAAGATCTTGTTATTAATGAGAGCAAGTCTTATAAGCAAGATATAAAATTATGCAAACTTTGCACGGCGGATGGTCACACTTACAATGCAATAGTTAACTGTGGACGTAGTGATACAAACATTAAACAAAACTTTGAACCAAGGTCGTAAAAAAACTTTTGAGTTGCTTAGAAAACGCCAAAAAAAGACCGAAAAGTTGATTCACAAAAGAGCTTTATAAAATAAGAATGTGTGAAACATTTAAAGCAAACAAGACAGAAATTCTACACAGATTCAATAAATATATTTAAAAAAAGCGAAGTATATACAGAATAAAGAGGAAACGTGAAATTATTAAATGGGAGGATAAACGTTCGGGCATTGTTAGATTCGCTTTATAATAGTTCTTTAGTAGAAACAGGTAAAAAAATTAAAAATTTTAATCAATTAAAAAACCTAACTGCAGTTTGAATTATAACCATGCAAAAAGGAAACATCTAAGCGATCACATGTCTTCATATCATTCAGTTCTAAAAAGTCTACAAAGTGGTATAGAAAAGTAATGTTTAAAATTGTTTGTGGTACTGCAGTGATAAATTCTTGGCTAATTTATAACGAAATAAATAGTACCAATACCAGGTATTCAACAACTGAATTTTGTGCTACTGGCTTAAAACGTATATACACGTTTATATGAACAGATGGCGCAAGTAGAAAAAAACGAAAAATGCGTGTTAGTTGTTGTGCAAAATACCGAGAAACTCTATCTAGCAAAGAAACTGTGAAAAAAGTCAAAAGTGTTATTAGTTACTGTAGTGACTATGACAAAACAACCCGGTTATTGTTTACAATGTTTTAATCACAATCATTATTGAAATTTCATTGTCAGTTGGTTTGTTTTCTTAACTTTAAGTTATTTTTTATTTTTGTAGAACTCATAAATCTATTTTTTATTATTGTATTTTAGTTTATCATATTAGTAAGACAATAAATGTATTTTATTAAATACCAATCTAAGTCATTCAATGAACTTATATTTTCGAATATCCCGTATTCTAGTTGAAGGATTCTATTACGGATCAAGAATAATTTAGAATAAACATACATCTATAAAGGTTTCTAATTTAAAACACAAAACAATTTAGTATTGTATCGCTGTCTTGACGCCAGAGTAAAGACCCGTGATATTATTTGATTTCGGGTATAAGAACGGTACTTTCAAAATAACCATAGTAGCTAACGTGTAATCTTACTAAAAATAAAATACAAAGTTTTAGATTAAAAAAATAGACGGTTTTGTACACTCTATTTCAGTAATTTTTTTATGATTTTGTATTTTCATGTTTTATTGTATGCCTTTTTAATGTATAGAAAAAATACGATGTTTGTCGTCTATTTACACTTCCTAAATGTGCGAGAGCGTCAATAATTGAACCGTATTGGTATAGCAAAATTGTATTTTGTTTCGCTATGATCAGAGTTAAACGGTTATGTTTATCCTTTCCATCTGTTTTAGTTTTGTTTGAATTTATTATTGAAGTGAAACTTCTTTATCGGCGTTGGAAAAAAATTTACCGTCACATTTTACGCATCACATTTTTTCGTTACGCGTCACATTTAAATTATTCCGTTACGCGCCATCTTTTTTTTTTAAATTTAAGATATTTAAGGTTAACCTCAATTTCTGATTGAACGATGACAATGACAGTAATAATTCTATTTCAATTAATGAAATGCTGTAATAATCTTAGTAGCAAAAAGTTAAAGTGAAACACGGTTGGTTTTTCGTTACGCGCCATCTTTTTTATTTCTGAAACGCAATACCGACGTGATAAATAATATATCAATACTAAAGTGATCAACAAATCAAAGGTTTTATTTTAATTTTAATTCCAGTGGATTTTTAACAAAAGTAAGTAATTATATCTCTTTTTCTAATACTTGGGTGGGATTGTGGTATTTATTTTTTTTAATTTAAGATATTTAAGGTTAACCTCAGTTTCTGATTGTAACTATCGGTCAATGTATATGATTTCATTAAAATAGTATTTATTAATTAATACGACTGCTAATTTAATGAACATCAATTAATTGACATAGAGTATAAATTCTAACATATGTTATTAATTTTTTTAAATTTAAGATATTTAAGGTTAACCTCAATTTCTGATTGAACGATGACAATGACAGTAATAATTCTATTTCAATTAATGAAATGCTGTAATAATCTTAGTAGCAAAAAGTTAAAGTGAAACACGGCTGGTTTTTTAAATTTAAGATATTTAAGGTTAACCTCAATTTCTGATTGAACGATGACAATGATAGTAATAATTCTATTTCAATTAATGAAATGCTGTAATAATCTTAGTAGCAAAAAGTTAAAGTGAAACACGGCTGGTTTTTTAAATTTAAGATATTTAAGGTTAACCTCAATTTCTGATTGAACGATGACAATGACAGTAATAATTCTATTTCAATTAATGAAATGCTGTAATAATCTTAGTAGCAAAAAGTTAAAGTGAAACACGGCTGGTTTTTTAAATTTAAGATATTTAAGGTTAACCTCAATTTCTGATTGAACGATGACAATGATAGTAATAATTCTATTTCAATTAATGAAATGCTGTAATAATCTTAGTAGCAAAAAGTTAAAGTGAAACACGGTTGGTTCAGACGAAGAGTACTTTGAGTTTCTCCAACGCAGTAGGGATAGCATGTCGCTTATTTCGTTACGCGTCACATTTTTAATTAATACGACTGCTAATTTAATGAACATCAATTAATTGGCATGGAGTATAAATTCTGAAATATGTTATTAATTTTTGTAAATCAATTAACTAATTTTTGTAGATTCAATTTCATATTTCAGTTACCATAAGCCATTAATTACAAAAATATATAATAACGATGACAATGATAGTAATAATTCTATTACAATTAATGAAATGCTGTAATAATCTTAGTAGCAAAAAGTTTAAGTGAAATAATTGTATTATTTGTATTCATGTCTATGATAAAAAATCCTTTTGTTTAAACTTTATCTAATTTAACTTTATTTAACCAATTTCTGAAAAGTTGCATGTAGATCATTTTGCGAAAAATAAGGCCATAAAGAAGTTTCACTTCTTACATGTGTACACTAGTACACGCCCATGTTTGGTTTGATAATCGTTCTATTAAGTTTGTGGTTTTTTTGTCTGTAAGTTTTTTTTTTATTGATGGTTAGTGTGTAAGTATATGAATATTTTTTTTTATACTTGCTATCTGAATATTATTTAAATTAGAAAATAAAAGTTACAATTATACTAAATCATTTTCATAATTGTATCGTGTGTCAGCGTTATCTACTATATATATTAGTATTGCGTGTCAAGTATTTTAAGCCAAACAGAAAAACTATTAGTCACACTATAGTTTTCAAATTTAGAAGTATTTGTTTGTGATTATAGTAATTTTTTAAACAAAAGCATGACCAATATAACCGAAAATTGTAAAATGTTTATAAACGTTACTTTGCTTTAGTACCTGCATACATAAAATGTTTTCTAAGTTGCTCTTCTCGCGGTAATTAACAGCGAGTTAGCACGAACAAATACAAAAAAATATATATACATAACAAAATCTATACATAACAGCAAAAGTTAAACATTCTTAAAATTATGATTCTTGAAAAGAACTGAAAAATTCGCTTTCACGTTATCTCGTTTTACGTATGACTGATTATTCGAGTAAAGCAATATTTAACCTCTTGATGAGTGAGAAGCGGTGCTTGTGTGTGGGTACATTTTGATACTATGTGGTTCCGATTTCCGCATTTGTAATGTTTGGATTCGTCGAATTGTAAAAAGATGCGGTAGTTATAGCACTTAATATTTTTCAAACGTAAGTTTCCATTTGTACATATGCAAAGCTTTGGAAGTTAAAGATATGAGCGTATTTCGCGTTATCTAGTCCCGCTTCAATAAAATATATTGGTGATATTTATTTCAAACTTAAATTTTTCTTTAAAACGTTTTCTATGTAATCGTTTGGAATGGAAGAACATTTGATAAAATGATTATTATATTTTAAATTATTTTTAAAAACGACAGTATTTTTGGTTTCTAGCACTTTATTTACGCTTTGTTTGCTTGCAAAGTGTATACATATTATTCCTTGAAAATAATTTAGTTGATGGCGATCAGAGAAATGTTATCCCTACTCTTAGAGTAGGGATAACATTTCTCTGGTGGCGATGCGTTATTCTCGGAACTCTGGTAAGATAGGTTAATTGTGTTTAGAGCGTTTAGTGTTAACATTGATGATATAATATTTATGGAATTAAATACAAGTCATATATTTGATCTAAGCGATGTTCACAATATGTACACAGTCCGTTGTCAATTATTGTGTACTTTGAAATCTCTTGTGTATGTAAAGTGATTCGTCAACACAAAGTTTAATTTTATAAAAGTACCGTTAGCATTTACAAATACATATACAACTTACTTACATCAAAGATTATATAAGAGGGTTCACGCAATGCGTTTTTTTTTGTCAAGTGTAATGTTGGTTGCATCACTAATTCTTTGGTGTTTAAGATTTGTTTCTCTTTCGTTTCGCTACTTCTCTTTTTTTATGATCTTGAACAATTTTAATTGAAGGCCAGACACATTATCAATACTAAAATGTGCTGAAATGCATTTCTTGAATAAAATAATTTGACATAAAAATTTTTCTACATGTGTGTCATTGACGTTTATTGTTACCTTTATAAAAACTAAAAAGTTCGTTTTCAAAAAAATTACTTAAAAAAATTTTAAATTACAGTTTTTTAAAATTTAAAATTAATTAATGATTAAAAAATCTTTTTTTTAATAATTAAATATATAATTATGTGTCACTGTTGAGTCAATTTGGATATACCAGTCAATCACAATATGAAACAGTTCGATTATGCATTCAATTAGATCAACACCATAAAGTACTATTTGATCGATTGGAATAGATGAGTACTATTAAAATTTGACCTTGAAACGAGAGAGAAAAAAGCTTTACCCTAGTCATTATTCCTTTGAATTAGTTTTACCAATACACACACAAATTGTGTTTAATGCCAGTGCGATTGAAGAGGGAATATACACTAAAAAACTTTGTATATTTTACAATATCAGTGATATTACTACTGGGTGCAGTTTGTGCATCTCCAGTGCTGTTGTATACGGAATGATTTGTTTAATGGAGCTTGAAATACAGAGAAAAACCATATGCCAGCTTACTTTCAAGTTTTAAATGATAAAGTGACTTTAGTGTTAGACAGCACTGAAATTAAAATGCAAATGCACGTAATTTTTAAAGACAAGGATCTACGCATTCTAGTTACAAAGACTATAATTCAGTAAAATTTTTGGTTAGCATTGGTAGTAGAAGGGCTATTGTTTACAATAGTGAAGGGTACGAGGAATCGATATCAGACAATGGCTTTTTTAAATCGTCCGATATTTTCAATTTTTTAGAAGAAGGAGGTGTAATTATGGTTGACCGAAAGTTTACGATCCAAGACGCGCGTGACGAACATAAATTAAAACTCATTCCACCATTTTTAACTGGGCGCTCGCATCTTACAGCTGAAAAGAAGCTGTTTACAAAAAAAAAGCGAAATATCGCATTCATGTAGAGCGTTCAATTCAAAAAATCAAAACATACCAAAATTTTGCAAAGCCTATACAAATATGTATGTTACCGATAATTTCAAATAATTTCAGTATTATATGTTTTCTAGTTAACTTTGAAAAACCACTAATTTCGTAAGATAAGTACACATTTATATTTTGTATAAACTAAAAACTTTCAAGTTTAACAATTATAATATTAAAAATAATTACAAGCTATTAGATTTCGTACACTGGTAAATTTCTAAGTACTTTCATTAAAAACAACTGGTATATACATTTCATAGTATCGTTTTCTTAAATCTACCAGTATCTAAGGAATAATTCCATATTCGACGTTATTGATCTTAATTTTTATTACTAAAATGTCAACATTAAACCAAATGATAAAGTCACATTCTGGCACTTAAAAAATTAACATAGATGTAACGACTAGATACATGGATGGATGATTTGCTTTTAAAAAAAATTGTTCATTTTCTTCATACAAACAAAAATTATTTAATTGCTGTGATGGTAAAACACGGTGGAAATGAGTTGGCGGTAATAGCTTGATAAAATGTAAGGTTAAGATTATGAATTTTTTAGTAATAAATGGTGCAACTTTTTTGTGTTTTAGTAATTTAGCATTAATGTATTGGTAAAACTGCTTAAAGAGAATAAAGGCTAGAGTAGAGCTTTTTGCTCTTTCGTTTCAAGGTCAAATTTGAATGGTTCTCATTTATTGAACATCATTTGAAACTTTTAGTTGAAATGTGGGGTAACGATAAAAAAATCAATCTTTTAAATAGTTTTGTTTAAGTAAATGTAATTTAATAGATTTGTACGTTTTGTATAACGAAAAGTTTTGCAACAACTTTTCCCATTAATCCTTAACTAATAGTTGTAAAATAACAACAAACAATTATTAAACATAAGGTTTGAAAGCAAAAATTTGGAAATGCGAGTGATTATAGAAGAATTAGTTTCACCAATATAGATTAAACCAAATGAACAAGGAATTCGATAGACACTTTAAAATATAAATGTAAAAAATTTGTACTTCAGAGAAAAAATAATCTAAGAGATTTAAGTTGACGAGTTGAATATGGGTTTGATATCATTTTTACAAAAAAGTTTTTTTATTTTATCTGTGATCTTATGAATGTAAGGTAAAAACGCCAATTTTGGATTTGATTTGAAAGTGGAGATGTTCTTAAGTATACAAGCGCGTGGATATAAACGACTATTAATATCCATGTAAATATTCGCTTCTAACTACTGTTCAATATAATTTTAGTAAGATAACAAAGTGTTGATTCAAGATTCTCAATTTTGTCAAATAAAAAACGCGCGATAAACCAAAAATAAACTAATAGAAGGTTTTTGATCAGGATAATGAAAAGCCTGAAAATATCTGTCCGTACAGGTAAGTTTGCGATAAACAGAATAACCCAAAAGTTCGTCGGGTTTATAAGTAACGAAAACGTCAAAAAATGGGAAAAAACAATTATTTTTGATTTCCATAGTAGTTTTGATATCTGGTGTTGATGTAAGGTCAAACTTTAATTAATTTTGATTAATAATTAAAAACGATAATTTAGTTTGATATCTAGCGTTTTGGTTGTTTAGATAATCAACAATCCTGGATAATTTGAAATGAACATGAGACCAAACAATAAACGTATCCTAAACATTTTTAAACGAGACTTTAAACTTTAGTATAAATAATTCAAATTCAACTTTTTTAAAGAATTCCATAAAAATGTTAGTACAACGGAAGGTAAAGTAAAACTTTTTTTTCTCTTCTTAGAGCCTTCGATTAGGTGTGGATTTTTTTTTTACTATTTACAACAATTTTTACACACGACTTAAAGACAAGACTCCACCACTTGAAAAATCGAATCTAGTATATAAAATAAACTGTATTAATTGTGACAAATATTACATAGGTCAAACTAAACAAAAATTAAAAAATAGAATAAAAAATCACGAATATGATTGTCAAAGAAACTTGAATAATACAAGCCTGTCAACCCATCATAAATTAATGTCACATCACTTCGACTTAAACAATCCTGTGATATTAGATTTAGAAAGTATTCTAAACAAAAGATTCATTTATGAAATGATATTGATTAATAAACTCAACAACAATGTAAATTTTAAAACAGATTCACAAATTCTGAGTATCATATATAAATATCTGATAAGTAAAATAAAATACAAATATGATCCGACGTAAATCCACAATTAAACAATAATTTATGATGTCAGTAATTTTTAAGTCAATGTTAATACATATTATTGAATGCAACTATTTATTTATTAAAAACAGATTTAGTATCACAAACACATAATCATATCTTTATACATTTATAGACACATTTATACATTCCGTTTGTTACACCACAAAAATTGTAAATCTAAATTTTAATTAATGACTGATTCTTTTGATGTAATTACATATGGAGTTTTTTAAGTATTTTAATTGTATTTAAATGTTAAGACAAGCACAACCAATAATTTAGTGGTAAGTTATACATTGTATATTTTAAGTTTTTATGCATGTAAATGTACGGGTATAAAATACTAAATTTAACTTTTTTAACAAAGATTTGGCCTGATGAAGTGGTCACTTCAAAGACCACAAAACGTCGCCCTAATTACAACAACTAACACCTAATCGAAGGCTCTAAGAAGAGAACAAAAAAGGAACTGAAAAATTCATTTATAGGTTATAATACGAAATTCAACGTAAAACTTATACTGACTCCCAAATCTTGTTTATAAAACTTGTTATCAAATTGGAAGTAAGTGCACAATAAGCACTTTTCAATAAAGGGAACAAAATTCTTTGCCACGGTGAGACAAAATCGGTTCGATGATAATAAACGCATTTTTAATAAAAACTTTGGTTAAAAAAGAAGTGATATCAAACTGGGGTTTTATAGTTTCCAAACGTTGATGATGATAAGAGCTGAGAATGTCAAAAGTCTTACCTGTAATTCGCAAGGAATGTTGGGGAAAAACTTGTTTAACTTGTAATCTCTTACCTACAAGCAAACCCATCCATACAAACAGTAATTTTCATGCTTGGTCTTATTATCATTCTGCTGTAAAACGTTCTGTTATTGAAACTTTGGTTTATAGCGCGTTTTTATTTGCCAACCGGAAAATATTAAATCAGAACTCCATCATCTACTAAAACGTTATTAAAGAATATTAATATAAAGCGGAATATTTAGGTAGATATTAATCTATTCGTTTTCAATAAAAAAATTGAAATAGCATAGAAATTATCAAACACCTCAATTGTAACAACTGTTTGGTGAAGTAGTTCATTCCTCAAAGTGGAGCAAGACTTTAAGAATAATAAAATATTATTTTGTAACAACTGTTTCTAACTGTTTTCTTTTAGTTGACAGTTACTAGTTTACCAAAGACACGTTTATTTTTGATCGTAACCCAATCAGAATCGTGCTCAAAGAATCAAGACAATACTTCTTATTTACTTACAAAAACTATTTTTTCTTAAGTCACTTTTATGGATTCAGAATCTGGTTTAGTTTGCAAGTTGATTATATAACTCTGTAGTGCTACTTTGCTAGATTATAGTTTACTTGTTAAAGTTTTTTACTTTTTTTCGGGTTTGGATGGAGTCCAATACAAAAGTGATCAAAACGCTGGCAACTTGGAGTACAACAGTAACACGGTCTAAACCCGGAAGAAGTTCTTATTTTAGTACAAACTCCGCCCGTGAAAATATTTGTTAGTAAATTCATTACTAATAACTATAAAACATGCTTTGAACGCTGGAGAAAAATTCTAACAAGACGTTGCTTGCTATACGTAAAAAAATGATGTTTAGACAAAAATATTTTATTATTAGAATGGGTATCCAATAGAAACATTGTAGCATAACAAAAAAAAACGCTTGCGTGCTAGTCCCGCAAGAATTATTCTAGAACTAAAACAAAATTTTAAACAAATTTGAGATGATGAATGTAGGCTTAAATTTTGACAAGATCTTAGACTTAGTTGATACAATGCCAAAAAAATTGTCGTCGTAAACTTTTTACAATTTTTATTATAATTAAAATTTTGTTTGTTGTTTCTTCTCAATATCGTTATTGTTTTCAAAATTATTTAACATAAAATAAGCTAAAATGTTTGATTACTGTACGTGAGTTATAAAAAATACATACAGTAATACCTTGCTTAACCTTCCGATTACCATTGGGGTCTTTTTTGACCCCAGACGTTTTGTTTTTGTTGTCTTTTCTTAAGTTTTTTTTACAACTGTCCCAATATTTTTTTAGCTGAGTTTTTTTCAACAATGTTTAATAATATATAACAAATTTTTCAATGTTATTTGTTTTGCAATGTAAAAAAAATATTGTCGTTGGGGTCATATTTGACCCCACTTGATAACCGACGTTCTAAAAAGTAATGCTAATATTTTGTCTGCATTTGTCATCTAATCTGCTTGTTTCAACGTGTTTCAACGTGTTATTCGTCTGAATCATGATTCCTACTATTCCGTCTTTAGTCATTACATTCGGTGAGTTTGTTCGAATCAGTTTGAAAGTGTGTCTGCTGTGTTATTACATTTGATTGAAAATTGTTGTTGTTGAATTATGGCTAGAAAAGATTTGTCTCACTATGTATTGATGAACAACTTGTTCCTTTCCGTGGAAAATGTCTCTTTCGAGTGTATATGAAGTCGAAGCCAGATAAATACGGAATTAAAATCTGGGCTTTATGCGATGTTAGTAACAGATATTGCTGGAATTTCCAAATAAATACTGGAATGATAGACAACACTCCAGAACGGGAACAAGGTAAAACACAATTTTATCGTTTTATACACGAGTATAAAATTTTATTTCTAGGGAAGCAGGTAGTTTTGGATTTGGTTGAGCGTTTGAGAGAGGGTTATGGTATTACCACAGATAATTTTTGTACGTCTATGTCTTTGGCGAAGGAGTTACTGCAGCAATCAAAAACTTTGACCGAAACAATTCGTAAAACACGTAGAGAAATACCAAAAGATTTTTTGCCAAAAAGAAATGGAGCAGAATACTCAAGCGAAATTCTATATGGAGAAGACACAATGTTAGTATCTTACGTACCTAAAAAATAAAGAAGCGTTATGCTACTTTCAACACAACACCAAGATTTGGAATTGCCCGGAGAAGACCTTAGTTACAAACTGCAAGTTGTTTTGGACTATAATAGCTGCAAAGGAGCTGTGAACAGCGTCGATAAAATGGTGAAGGAATACTCATGCAGAAAAAATACAAATCGCTGGCCTCTTGTTCTATTTTTTAATTTCCTTGATATTGCTGCCATGAATGCATCTATTCTATACACTACAAAATTTGGAAATTTTGAAAAAGGGAAAACATCCCGAAGGAGATTATTTTTGCAAAAACTTGGGTTTGAATTAGTAATCCCACATATCAAAGTACACTTCAAAGATTACCAAGACATGTGCAAAATGCAATAGCGATGGTTTTGGCAGACACAGAACCAGAGGAAGTGAGACCGCAAAACAAAACTATTGCTCGCCCAAAAAAAGTCGTTGTAAGATATGTCCAAGAGCAAATGACAAAAAATGTTCGGAAACATGTAAAAAGTGCAAACTTTTTGTATGTAAACAACATTGCCAGAAAAAAACTACAATAATATGTAATAGTTGTTGTCCTCACTAATTTATGTTTACATTTTATTTTTATATTTTTATTAGTTTATATGAAATCTAATGTTAATTTAAAATATTAATAAAGGTTACCATTACAAATTAATCGGTTTTTCTTAACAAAATAAGAAAAAAACTTGGGGTCAAATCTGACCCCACTTAGTAATCGGCGCCTCAAAAATTGCTTGGTAATCCGAAGGTTAACGTTACTCGCGTTAACGATACCTTACTATAACGTCATTGCTGGTCGACAGGTTGATACGCGAAGGCGCTTGCGCACATTCCGTGGATTTGTAAGTTAGTTGTAGCATTATAACTTTTACGACATTAGTTTTACGCTATTGACATTGATAGTTAAAGTTAAAAGACCGCTATAAAATTGTCTGTTTCCTCCGTTAACGTTGATTTGGCTAACGTAACGTTCTCGAGGAACGCATCCGTAACGTTATACGAGTAATAACTATATATGAAAGTTTTCTTTTGGTATTTACAAAAAATGTCATAATATACAGAATGTTCTATGTAAAAAAATCAACAATGACTGTATATGTTCTTCTTGAGACAACCTGTAATTTTGATATGCCAAAAATTCCGCTACCAAAAATACCAATCCGATCGTTTTTTCACAAAATAATTACTTGGATTTTAAACTTTAACAATTATTAATAATCTTTATTTAAAAAAATTAACTAATTAATTAACTAATTGTTTTATTTTCTTGGTGTTTTTCAACTTCTAGTACAATCTTCTTGCGGGTTTTGACGTGTAGTTGTTGTTTGCTTCGACGTTTTGCTGTCAATGCTGCCAGCATCTTCACGAACTGCTATCCGGCTTATTTTTCAACTTGCTTAAACTGGTTTTTAATATAACGTTTATATATAACGTTTTTAACATGCATATATTTAAATGATTAACTTTAAAACACAACTAAATTAAGTTTCTAATAATAAGAATTATGTAAAGCAATTTCATTAATATATAATATCAATACGTTTATATAATTTTTTTAATTTTCAAAATTATAAGTTCAAATAATATGTATTATAGAAATATTTTAAAACCTATTATAATGAAATGTTAAAAAAAAATTTTTCTCTGCACAAATTAGTTTACTAAATAAAAATAATTACATTGTTAAGCGTTTCAACTCAATCGTATTTTTGACAAACCCTTAAATCCCAATAAAATTTTGTTTACACGTAAACTTCAACTATTTGACGATAAGAAGTTTCTAATTTCAAGATATTTGATATAAGGTCAAACTTTAATTAATCTTGTGTATAACTTGTTTGTGATTAAAAAGGATAATTTAGTATCTTTACGTATAGTTACGTTACTAAAATAGTTTATTATGTATTTGTGGTGTATGGTTAGAGTAAAGAATAGTATAAAATAAACGCAATTACTATAGGATTTTTTACTAATTATGTTTTTTATATGTAGAAATTATGCAATTAACAAAATAGTTTCTATTTAATGCAAACGTTTTTTAAAACAAAATTTTTTATCTTGATATTAAATTTTTAAAATCTCGGTTTTTATTGTTTGTTTATGATCTAACATTATTTTGTTTAAATTAAATTTTAACAATACATAATAAGTAGTTACATAAAACATTTATTTGCGCGTTTTTTTTAAAGTACGTATACTTTTTTCAGGTTACTAAAGCAAACTATTTGAAATTAATCTTGCATTTGATTATATTAATTTTGGTTTCTTCAACAACTCGTTAATAATAGTATTTTTTTTAGTTATAAATCTAAAAACTGGCATAAATGTTTAGTTTATAATAGAAATTAATGTTTTATAATTTCTGAATCACATTTAGAATAAAAGATGAACATAAATATTTGCAAAACCAAAAAACAAACTGTATTAATTTTATTTTTAAATTGTTTGATGTTCTGTCATGTGTTTTTAAACAACGCAAATTTTCTTATTTTAATTAAGCAAAAAAAAATCTATTATACTGTTGGAATCATAAAATTTAATGTACATTAAAATTCTAATTTCGTAATCAACATTAATATATTTTAAGAACTTACATCTGAAAGAGCTATTAACTCGGCTTTAGCGGAAGAAAAAACTGTACAATTTTTTGTACATCTCCAACTAATAAAGCTATTGGTAAACTTCAAGTACACCGAATTTAATTTTTTGCCTATTTTATCTCTTGTTCAATTTACAACGACAGAACGTATAAATCGTTTTTTTTTATATTTTCTTTTTTTTAATTTCCTTTTTACTTTTTTGTTCTCTTTACATTTATTTTAAAATTATTTTAACTTTTGTCTTATCTGATAATGTCAGGCTGTTTACTTTCTTACTTTACGTTAATGCTCATATGCAATATTTGATCTGGTTATAGATGAGTATAATAATGATTTATTGCTTCCTATCCGAATTTCTGAACGTTTTTTATTTTTTATGTTGTAGTGTTTTTACGCTGCACAAACCGTTTTATTTGATTACAATTGGAAAATTTTAGTGTGGCTAATTAGTTAGAAGTGTATGTTTAAAACGTGTGTATGCAACGATAAGCGTGAACACGATTGAAATTGAACAATAAACCCCGTGGCGACAATTATGTTGATAATTAAATAAGAATATAAAACGAATAGTGTAACTACTAGAAAGTATCTCATTACTAGGCCTGGCAAAAAAATTAACTAAAAAAACAAATGAGTAAATTGCGATAACATTTCAAATGTGTTAAGTTTTAAAAATTGCAATTTTGTATAAATCTTAAAATAAACTCAAATATGGGTAACACTATTTTAAAGGAAGAATGATTTAGTAGAGTTTGATCGATAACGTGTCGTTCTTGTGAAGTACTCCAAACAATACTTCTGACTTCTTCTGCATTGGTAACTTCTAATGTTGTAGGTTCTTTAAATCATAAGTTGTGTGCTTTTGAAAGCTAAACAAGCTCATTCCACAAAAGAACGTGAGTAAAAAGTTGTGATAGAATTTAATGGCACTGAGTATTTGGTAATTTTTTTAAATATGTGCACCTCGTTAAGAATAAATATTTTTCAACAATGAGAAAGATTTATGTAGGATAAAACTGTTTGACTGTCAGACCAAGCGTGTATTTTTTACACAAGGTGCTAAAGCTTGCTCTATCGATGACAGCAGTACATATTTTAAGTTTAAGCAGTAAAACTGTTTTTAGCGCGACAATATAAAATTTCCTGTAAAACAGAAATTAATGGTTTTTGCTAAACACTAGTTATCTTGAAGTACGCTACGACAGAATAACCAATTTGACATGAATTTGCAAATACGTATAATTCAATTTGGTTTACATAACATGTAACAAAATGACTAGGTATAGTAACTTTTAAAAATAGAGAGAGTTCGTGCTTAAATTGAATCTATTTTAATTCGATGTGAATAGAAAAAATGGTTTACCCTTATCAAAATCAAGAACACAGAGCAGATTGATATTAAAAATTGTATTCAATAGTTCATGTCGTTGTTTGTCTATTTGTGCAACTCAAATTTGACATTAAACATTAAACTGATAAACTCTTGCTGAAGAGTTTTGATGATATTGACGTCATTATGATTGTTGTCATTTACGATCTATGCTGCGTTAGGATGTTTCTATCCATAGCGTGCGAAAAGTTTATGTAATGTGCGATTGGCTAAGTAGAGCGTGCAGGATAATCTATAGGTAACGATATTTAAGCAACATTTTTGAGTTGGAACATCTTGCAAAAAACGCCAAATAATTCTTTAATAAAGTTGGTGTCGTATTTAAAACAACAGAATCGTAAAAGGATAAAAACGTATTTGTAAACAATTTTAAGCCAGTATGAAACATGTCGTTGATCGAAAGTCCAGTCAAAGTTTTTGTAGAAGCATTAAATACGACCCGAATATTTGTCGTGGAGCTATCAAGTTTCTGCACGTAATGATACAAAATGTAATATGCTGTGTTATTTTAGAATGACTACTAAAATTTGCATGTTTGACATGTTAAGTAATCGAATCAGTGCAAACAACAAAATGAGCATATTAACTTAAAGAAGTTAGTATTTATTAATATTGATCAGTTTTTTTTTAAATTGCATAAAGAGACGAATTGTCTTTTGGTATTTATCGGCAGATGCACGATACAAAGATGTTTAATAAATGTACGTTATTGTTTGTATTTGTAATAATGTTATAAGTATTTATCTATATTTTTATTCTGTATTATATTAAAATCTTGTAAAAACAAATTAATTTGCTTTGTTGCTACATGGTTAAAAATTTTGAATAGTTCTGTAGCTTAACTATACACTTTTAGTTTATTAGACATCTACAAAGTCTCATTGAATTAAGTGCGTATATTTTTAGGATTGATAACGCATGTGAAAAGGATCATTTTTTGCCAATGCACTTGGTACCTTAGACTTAAGAGGGCGGCAAAAAAAAAGATTTAGTACGTTATTACATGAACGTTGTCTTGAAACTGTAGATTCTATTAAGTCTTGCAGCATGTGCAGATTAATTTTGACTATTCCGACAGTAACTACAATCCTAACTGCTAAACTTTTTACATTTTCAACAGGTGTTTTACAAATCAAGGTTTTTATGGACTCTCAGAAGTCGAGTCGTAGTAGTGTGCCGGCCAATGGACATATGTACCACGTCTTAAATTAATCGGAGAATTGCTTTCTAACGGCTAGAGTAGAATGTGATGCCGTTATGTTAGTAAAACGTTTTTCTTCTTACTTCTAGTGGCACCTAGACCTAAAAACACTTTTAAGCGAAGAGTAGGCATATAAACCCCAATTAAATAAGTTTTCACAGTCGTTGTCCACACGTTTATAGATAATTTATGTCGATTGTTGCATCCTTTTGTTGCGTGTGTATTCTTTGTGGATTAAACATGACTATTATTTGCATTAAAAATTCATATTCTTGTAAATCTAGTCCCATTAATAAACAACAAGTAGTTAGAAAAATTGGCCGTTTTTACTATGTTATAAGATCTACTGACAGTATCGCTGGCGATGTCGAGAAAAGATGAATCGAGTCATTTTTTCGAACGCTATCGTATAAGTAAACAAAGAAAACCTTTACCTACTCAAAAATTGTTTAGTAACATTATTTTTGAGTTGATAAAATTTTATTTATTTAGGTGTATCATACAAGATTCTATCTAATTTTGCCAAATTTTTAAAAATTGCATTGATTAAATACTTTGCGGAAAATGTCAAATGAAACATAAAATAAGCGATTCTAACAACGAAAATTTAAGGGTAATGCAACGTTTAGTTTTTTTTACTATATTTGTGTTGTCAATGGCTGTGTGAACAAAGTTTGGCTAGAAACATTTTATTCATAGTATTAATTATTAATTAAATAAAGTGTTGTTAAAAACTTTTCATTAACTGTTTTGATGTATTTTATTTACTTTTATGATTAAAATGTCGTTTTAATAATAAAATTCAATATACGTAGTAAATATTTTAATAAACAAAATTGGAAAAATACTTTTTATAGTTCACGACGACATATATTTATATGTTAAAATTAATACACAAGTTGAAAAAAATATGACTAAAAATTATATTTAAAATTAAGTAACAAATTTGCTAAGCTACAATACACTTGTTCCGTTAAGTAGTTTAGTTTAAAACTACTAACTTAGTTAACTAAGTTACTATGTATGAAAGATAACTGTAAATAAGCTATAACGGCGGTAAAAGTTGTGAATTGATTTTACATCCGCGTTTTTTATTCAAAACTATTTTGAAATTCTCGGGTGTAAAATCAACTTACAACGTTTACCGCCGTTATTACTTATTTACAGTTTAAACCACTACTTCTTCAAGTGATACATTGCTATTACCTTCTTAGTAGTTAAAAATCTATTCCTACAAATTACGTCTAATAATTATAAGTTTGCTTTATTTGTTTTATAAATTACATCTATATATTATTCTGTTGCATCTTCTAAATCGAAAGTTACACACCAACATCAGATTTGCCGAAAAATTTTGACGACAATAAATACATTTCTCTAATTTGCAAAAACAAAAAAAAATTAATATTTATTACCCTGATTTGGCTCATTTATACTTGAAATTAATGTATTAAAGAAAATTAAACTAGTAAATAATTAACTATAATTATAAATTATATATTGTTGTAGATACTATGACAGTAATTTAAATCAGAATCTAAAATAAAAACTACTATTAACATGCCAAAAATTTTTTTTATTAATTTTTAGACATGCTAACATGTTTAGAAAATATCTTAATATTTATGACTATTTACTGACAATTAAACTATAACAAAAAAAGGTTTATTCAAACCACGTGTTTTTTCGTCGTGTCGTAGAAAACGCTACATTTTAGTTTCTGTCTCAGTAGCGAGGAGCGCTGATGAGTTCTCTAAAAGCAACAATATTGCACTATAGGCGATTCAAACTAAGCGATACGTTAACTGGCGGCGACGATTTGAACTACTGTTGCAATGATAGCTTAATACGCGTACTTAATTTGTTGTTGTTTTATTTTAAATTTCTGCTGCATTGTTAAGTATATTTCGTAAAAAAATGCACATAATTAAAAATTATGGAACTGACAAACTTGTTGAACGACTTGCAGTCCTCGTGGTGAAATTATAACTTGGAAAATCTGTTAGAAAAGAATAAGAAACTTTGTTTGCAACATTTTTAAATATTACATAATTTTTATCAAACAAGTATATATTTAGTTGTTATTATAATTCTACATTAGCGCCAATAATAAAATTACATACGTTGAGGCAAACTGCCCGACAGTTAAAAAAATAAGGGTTACGACACTACATTTACCTTCCGTACAATATCTAACAATTAGAACTACAACTGATATAGCAAGCAAAACACTTCCAAGTAAGCGTGCTAACCATCGCTTTATTACAAAAGAAAATTTAAATAAAACCGATGGCTGATGAAGTTTGCGATGAGAAAACAATGTACCTACATGCAAAGTGAAATTGATGTTTTTTAGTGACTAATTGTACTATTAAGAAACCAATCTAACGATGCTGGCTGTAAATTGAGTTGTAACTAATTATTGTGTTGTTTTATAGCACGAAACTAAAACACAAAACTATTAAACTACAATAAAACGATTAGTAAATGCAATTTCTAACCTGTATACAAACTTATTTAGAATCACTAATAATATGAGTAAATCTTATGTAATGCTGAAAAAACTTATCGAACTATGAAAAAGATTATAGAGTACATAGATTAAGCTTTGGTTTTCAGAAAAAGCTTGTTACAACACAAAAAGAAATAGTATAAATAGTATGGAAGTACAGGCAACTATGACGTTTATCATTGCAACGTTAGTTCGTTCTTTGCCGCTAGAGACGCTGGAATCTTAAATTGAATCGCCTATAGTATGAATTATGCATAGGTATTATTATAGAAATCAGGGATTTTTTGCATCACTTGTTTCTTTTTAAATTTTTTAATGAAGTAACGCCAATGTTATTACAATGTTATTAATTTATTTTTATGTTTACATTTAAAACAGTGTTAAACAGACCTAACATACATATTGGTCTAGCTAGCGTAAAGCTAGTTAGTTAAGTACGTTAAAAAATAATAAAAATCACATTATAAATTTTGCTGTAAATTTACTCACGGATAGCTAATTTTAATTTAAACATAAACATATTTACGACAGATTTGTTTAAAAAAATCATAAAACAAAAAAACTCTTTTAATTAACAAAGTCAGTTTATTTTATGCTGACCTTATTTTGAAGGGTCAAGTTCTTACAAAGTTTGTAACAAAAGAACATAGATAAAATAAAACATTGTATACAAAAAATTGATACTAAGTAAATCATAAATTTACGATGAAAACTTGAAATTAAAAAAGAAAAGTAAAATTTGATATTAAAAAGACAATTGATTATTTAAATTTATTTAGATTAGAAACTCAAAACCATTTTATGTAAAAAATATTAATAATTGAATTGGTTTCTAAAACAAATTAACAATATTAATTTCAAAAAGTAACAATAACGTTGATCAGTTTTGAAACGAAATTAAATTTCAAACTAATAAATTTAAAATTATACAAATGTAATTGGTTACAGTAATATAATTCAAATATAAATATAAACGTTTTCTCATTTGAAATACGACAATTTGTCTTTGTGACAAATAAGCGTAAAAATGTAAGCTCTTTGCTCAAAAATTACACTTAAACGATGTTCATCTTATCCTAAATTAGATCGGAGATTACTCTTTAAAATCGTCGTTGTATATCAGCCTTTACAAAAATATTGATTAAAGGAGTAATTTGAGATGATTATTAAATATCCAACTTTGTTATAACGATTCAAAAAGCGTTATTTAACTCAATTAACGCACAAACAATCATGATAATAATGCATTGACAATTGATAAATTATGGTTAACACTTAATTGGTAAAACCATGAAATTCTAATATGTAAAATTAAAATGTATTTAAAATTGTTCTGATATTCATTCTTTTCTTAAAACTACTTCCTTCTTATAAACGTCTCTTATCACTGAGCAAAATATTACAATCAAAATAATAACAAAAACAGTCAATAGGTGCAGTATAAATTAAATTTTTAATATGAAAACGCAGATTGGCACGTGAGTTAACATACCAGAGGTGTCGCAAAGCAAACGTTTAATTAGCGCTGATAAACCAAATATTTAAAAACAAAACGTTGCAGTACGTATGAATTTTTGTAATGATGATAATTTAATGTAATTTAAAAACTTTAAGCTAACTGAAAACGACGATATTAAACATAAAATTAAAAAAAAATAAAAAAAATAAATAGAAATAAAATACATCAAAGTAACAACTTAATGCAAACTATAATCAGATTGTTATAAATCTCAAATAAATAGATATCAAACGAGATGATATTTTATTTATTTCATCATAATTTTTGTTGAAGCTAACGGTCAGTGATATAATTGTCAACATATTAATACAGCTTAAACAGTTTACAAAATCCCTGTTTAAGCGTGTCTAGAAATACTTTGTTTGTGTTATTCTGAACAATAACACAAATAATAGTTTACGTTAGCAATAATAAATCTGACACAAATTCCAGATGACGTAAAAAAATAATTAGTAGTATTAGTGTTATAAAATTCTACTACACTTTACCGGTCTACGCCAGAAAAATAAATTTTTCGGCTGATTATCCTCTCTGTAAAATTATGTGATTACTGTGATTTTTTTCCGTCGAGCGTTTGTTAATACTAATATTAATGTATAATAATGTATCAAAAGTAGACCGGTAATAGCACTTATTACCGGTCTACTTTTAAACCAATGAAATCAACAAATTTCTATTATTGCCTGATTTTTGTCTAACCAATAAAATCGTAGAAGAAAATTAAGGTTTTTATAGAGTTACGTAAATTGTATTAGTTGTTTTTAAATCAAAAATTAAAAAAAATCACTTGTCTATTATTATAATTAAATATTTTAATTATGTTGTTTACAAAAATTTTAGGTTAAGTAGCTCGATCAATAAAATGAAAACAAAATGATATAGTTTGGAGTTACCGAGTTGCTAAACGAAGCTTACAAATAAAGTCCTTATTATCAATAATTGTGGTCATCTGACGCTTATGAACACACTAATTGTCAATAAGTTTTTATTGATGATTTTTAGTTGCTTTTGCCAAACATGCCTAATATCAAAGTTGTGACATTTGTATGTTATATATATAACAATAATTATAAACAGATTTAATTAATAACAACGTATATTTTGTGCAAAGGAATACTTATCATATAACTGTATTGTCATGATACTCGTGTACTTCTTTTGCTTATATATCGAAAACATTACGTATTTAAAAATAAAGCTAACCAAAACCATTTAGCCATCATTAGTTTCATCGACATTACCTTGTTCATCTGAGAATCCAATTATCTCACGTCTTCACCAATTTGCAAGACATTTTTTATATAAAAAACAGTTAGGTATAAAATAATTGCAATAAACTTAACCTATTGCAATATTTCACTATCACCGTCCCCGATTTCTTATTAAAAAAAAATGCTGGTACAGTTAAAAAAGTGTTAGAAATAAATATTTCAAAAATATGACCTATAAAGAACTCATACTAAATGTTTGTGAATACATTGATTGTAGATATAGTATCTGTAATCAATGCTGTAACAGACAAGCAGATATTGATTTTATAGTCAATTTCATTAACATTTGTTTCGTCACTTTGTCTTATTTATGTAAGAATTTGTACAACTTTGTCAGTATTAAAATAGACACTTTGCTGTATTAACAATCTCCTATAAGAATTGTTACGGTAAAACGTAACGTTGCACTAGGCTGAAGTGCGATCACTTACCAATAACTTAATTACTTCAAAGAATACAGCGCCAGTTTAAAATTTCGCAAAGTAGACAGTGTGTTAGTAATTAAAATAATTCAACCTGTCTTTAAAGTGCCAATTTAAAAAAACGACAAAACGAGAAGAAATAAAATTCCAGGTGCACGTTTTCACCTGACAAACTTGACAACGCTTAAGGTAAATAAATCAAACAACACAAGTGTAACAATGAGTACATTTATTGCCGCGGCAACAAAAACAATAAAACAATAACCCGAAAAAGATACACAACAAATAATAGTTTGGTACCAATACAACAGTAAAGATAGTATTAGCGGATTCTTAAATTAGGCAACACTTTGTACACATAAGTCATGAATAGCTTGAAGTTGCATTCAGTAAATTAAAGTTGGTGAATACAAACAAATTAAATCATCACAAAATTACAGCGATTACACAGGAAGAAATAAAACGCACGCATAACTTAAATAAATACAAAAAATGCGCAAGTTAGTCGTGATAACAAGCGTATATGTCTAGTTGTTCGTGCATACGATGGACACCAAAACAAGTAATTAAATATAAGAAAAAAAGGAATAATTCACTGTTACTAATATCAGACTAAGTAATGGCATATCCATAACATCCCCTAATAAATACACAATTATGCTAATACGAATGAGCTGCAAAAAGTTTGTCCAATGATTACTAAACAAACTGTGCTAAGCTTTCAATAGTGGTTTCAGTTATATACAAGTGTGCCACCAATTCCTCGTAGTCATTTGCCTTAGTAGAAGATCTGGAAAGGTTGGTTTTAATTTTCCCATCTAACTAAGGTTAGTTGCTGAAATGATTAACATCTAATTAGTATAATTTAGTTCTTGCATTTGTGTATGCCTTAGTTATCAACGCAACAACAAAGTAATTAGGTAGTCATCAACATTTGCTAAAGTAACAAACACATGCGAGTAATTAAACTTGCTTAGCAATTCTTTCACATGCGCAACATCAAAATCCTAATTGATTTACATATCAAAACGTGAATGTTCCAAGATTATTAACTGTGAATATCACTGAACACACGTGCTGTTTGCTAACGATAACCAAACCGAAAATTAAATTAGCAAAAACTTATGTCGCAAACGTATGTTGACAATGGGCAAAATGTATACAGCGCGAGAAATCTTACTACGGTTTTTTAACATAACGGAATGCATACATTTTAAACGGTTAATATTATTATTGGATCCACAATTAGGCCTGCAACTAAATGAAAATTAGTATAAGAACTTTGTCAAATGTAAATTTTTTACTTGATATTAAAAAAAAGGATAATGCAAGATGATCTTGATTGAATTTGTAAATCAAAGTTTGCTTCAGCATTTTACCATTTTTTACATATTCATCATAAATGTTTAACGAACTTCAAAAATCGCAATGTTTGATGTAGTTTTCGCTTTGCAAGTTAAAAACAATGTTTTAAAATTTTTAGGATCAGTCACCATTCAACCAAGTTTACTGTTCTGAAATGAACTTGTGGTTCATCACAAATAATTGATAATTTTTGTTATCTTGTCCATATTCTTTTGCGTTAGAGTTAGAGAGGTTTGAACGTCGTAAGTTTGCCGAATAGTACTTTTCCTAGCTTTATCTTTCAAGTGATCTCTATCGTTTGATTTTGTTTATTTGGTTTTATCAATTGTTCTAAATGTATTCTGCTACTTGTTCGAGTGTTATGTTATTTATTCTGATTTGCAAGATGTTTTTTGTGTCAATCATTACTTTGGGTTTTCATTGTTCATGTTTAGTTCAACTTGTGTTGATTTGGCCTTCAGTTGGTGCAGCATTGTTTAGAGATCTTTCTCGTTTTAAGTTATCACTAGAATATTATCGGCGTATTTTAGGTGGTTTAAACGGGTTTTGTTGATGCCTTTATGTTTCCATCTCAATTTTGTAAAAATGTTGTTGAGGGCTGTTATAAACATTCTATAGTCAATTGATTGTTAGTTTCTTATGTCATTTGTATTTTCATTTTCGTGTTCTTTTTACGTTCCTTATTATTCCTTAAAAACAATGGTTAACTCTGCTGTTCCACAGAGTTTGATCTACTTTTTTTTATATTTTGAACAGTTAGTGTGCCTATTATAATTAATCAATACTTAAACATCATTTTAACGGCACAATTAAACATCACTTAAAAATGTAAATAAATGTAAACGCAAAGTTAATGTATATGAAATGTATTATAACATCATAACTTTTAATAAAATTACACATTTAAATAATTAGAGTATAAAATGTTTAATTAAGTTTTAAAAGTTAAATTAAAGGAGTTTTTATTCTTTAACAATAGACTACGGAAAATTTAAATCATATTCACTTAACAATTAAAAGATTTGAAACAACAAATTGTATGTATCTACTAATAATTTATCCAAAACGTTGCAATAATTTTGTAATTACGCAAACGTACTTAAAAATTGAATTTTAACCAAAATAATGCTGGTTTATAAACATATTTAGGGTACAAGCATATTAATTAGTTTCATGTGCTAGATTGTCGGTATACTCTTTTTTAATGTGAGTCAATATTAACCACTTGTTGCTTAAATTTCCAAAATTAAAATAAACATTAAATCATATTAGAAACCATCAACATAAACGAATCAAATAAAAAAATTAGGAAAAAATATTTATTTTAAAATTGGTGTTTGTTGAACCCGATGAGTAACAACAATAATAAAAACAAACAGTACCAAAATCTTTATTACATACGAAATACAAAACAATTCCAATCTTTTTTGATACAAAAATAGATATCGCACTGGATACACTTAAAATATGTTTTAATCTACATTCTGTTTTTTTGCACCTTTGCTTCACCCCATTGCTGTGTAACCAATGTCTTACTTGATCTTTTCTTATATCTAACTCTAGAATTGATTTCGTAGGGCTTTTACTACTTTTTTCTCATAATTTTGATCAACTGAGTTTACTGATGAGCAATCCTGTTTTTTTTATTCATGGACAATTTGTGTAAAATATACAAATGATATGGAATTTTGCCTTCGAATTGCAGTAGATCAGGTATCTCTTTTTCTGCGTTTATTATTGTATCAACTCCGATTTGAAAATATACTTTCGTAAAGTTTCATGTTCTTCCCTGTAGGTAATTTTGTTTTAATTTTTTCTACTAATAGTTTGATTATATATAACTTGATTATCAGCAGTATACATTTCATGTGCAAACCTTCTTAAATTACTTTAGTAAGGATCTTGTTGACCAGTTTGACACTTTTCTTCGAGAGTGAGTTTTCGGCAACATCAGATTCATTCAATAATTCTCAGAACTCCCTGTTGCAGCAGCAGCAAATTAAAAAGATTTTGCGGCTGAATATATCCACTGACTAACTACAATTTATTACAAAAAGGAATCGATGAAGTTATGAATGTTTTGTGCTTCAAAAACAAATAATATTTCATTTTCTGCTTTCCATGGTTTTAAACTGTAATACAAAAAAACCATTTATTAATACTGTTTTTACTGTAAACAGAATAAATAACTTATTTTGTGTTATCAATCAAATAGATCTAATTCTAACCTAAAAAATACTTACTAAAAGTTATATAAGCAAATTTAAATAGATTCTTTTAAAACGTAAAAAGAAAATAACGAGGAAGAACGTAAATTGAAACCTAAACGTTAACATAATTCATAAACAAATATTTTATGATCATGAACATAATTTTGAACAAAATTTTGCGCAGGTAATTTAAATGATTTTTGTCTGCTATTAGTTCTAGAGTTATTTTTGTTATTAATGTAAATTTAATTTTATTGCTTTATATTTGTTTCGGCATATTCTCTCTGAGATTCAGGGCACTCTTGTTTTATTAACCCAATATATTTGAAGTCTAAGCAGACCATATATTGTTAGAGGCGTTTTTCTATGTCATGAACTTTGAAAATCGGAATTAATAAACTAAAAATTAAAAACTTGATTAATCTTATGTACCTCAAAAACGTTGGTCTATTTAAAAGTTACTAACGTCAATAAAAATTAAAAATAAACATTTATATATTAAATAAAAAGAAGTTTACTTATTATAATACATAAAAACTTATTATTTAATAACAAATACAACGACCTAACGATTTTAAAGTAATTTTATCAATGTTGTCTAATCCATTTTATATAGTAATTTAAGCTACTTTTTTTATTACTAACGCTTACGGTAAAATATTTTATGCTACTCTCATTGCAAACATCAATATTCGTTCGTTAGTGTAGTCACATAATGACAAAAACAAAACTTTAGAGCGGCAAAGAGATAACTCAAAACCTACGTACAACTATGCTTTGCAAGGAAATTGTTCAAATTTTTATAACTGACTATGAAAAAATTTTAATTTACAGATTTGAAAATATTTTAATTTTAATAACTTTATTGTGTTTAAATGTTTTTCAAGTTTTTAGTAGAATTTTTATTAAGCAAAAAATTATATAATCTTAAAAATATAAAATGTAAGCTTAATATTAGTTAAATAATATGTAAACAACTAAGAAAAATTTACTGTATAAGTTTTTATCTGTTCATTTTTTTAATCAAATAAAGTCAAATAAAAATTGGATTTAGACAATTTCAAATTATTTTACAAATTTCGTCTTGTTATTTTAAAATAAAATTTGTTTTATTTCTTAAATTAGCCAATTTATTAACAAACGTCTAATTATTGATTTATTCGCATTGGTTTTTAGAGAATTTGCAGATAAAGTTGAGAAAAAAGTTAAGAATAAAAAAACTAATTTGTTTAAAACGTCAAGCATTCTGCACAAATATCGATAAAAATGACACGTTCGATTTGATTAAAAATGTTTTTTATGTAATCGAAAATTTTATTAAAAAATACTTTTTTAAAATTTATGACATTGGAGTGTTTCTTAAAACATAGTTTTGCTGAATAGATTATAAAATAAGAATTGTATTAAAAATTTTATTATATAAACAAATATTCAATTTAAATAATAATATATAAACGATACATTTGACTTTTTCGTTACATGCAAAAACCTATGAATGAGCAAATTTAAATTTTATCATGTACAAAAAACAATTAATTTAGTGCATAATACAATTTTGTTTATTCTAAATTATTGTTTACAAAATTGTGTACTTATTTAATTGTGTTTGTTTTTTGTATTATAATAAAAATAACAACATAAAAATTGCAAAATTAATCAAGTATTTACAATATATTGTAAATATTTAATACTATTGAAACTGGAAGGAATTTTGTAGCACTATCACTAAAATAGCATAAAAACACAAAAAACCACGCACGCATTTCGATAGTTATGCTATCATCATTAATACATTAGAATATAGCTATTCTATTTATACTATAATTTTCTGCGTTTTAATGCGCAATGTCGGGCATATAAGTTTAAAACAATGAGGAAACCTAATAGCCCTCGCTCGTCATTGTTCAACCATATTTCTTTATCTTTTCTAATTTCTAGGCTTTCATATGCTGATGCGTTTATATTCTTAACTGGTTTGATTAAACCAAAGATTGTATATCATATAGTAGATGGTTTACGTAATGCGTTTTTTGTGTCAAGTGTAACGTTGGTTGCATCACTAATTAGTTGGTATTTAACTTTTGTTTAATTTTTGTTTTGCTACTTCTTTCTTTTCTTTTATGATCTTGAACAATTTTTATTTCTTCAATAAAACAATTTGACATAAAAATTTTTCTACATGTTTGTTACTGACATTTATTATTACCTATATAAAAACTAAAAAATTTTGTTTTCAAGAAAATTATTTAAAAAAAATTAAAATTTTGATTTTTTAAAATATGAAATTAATGATTGAATAAAAAATATTTTTTCTTAATAATTAAGTAAAAATATTGTCTGTCATAGAAAGATGTCCGCTAAAGAGAGGGTTGAATTTAATTGCGTAAAACTATATTTTTAATAGAAATTATTTACACTTAAAGACTGCATTGTTTTTTTTTCAGCGGTAAAAACTTTCGTTTATTTTGAGACATTGTCACTTCACGTAAACTACAACTTAAAAATGCAATCTACTTAAATACAAAAACTAAACAAATGAAGAAAAATGCATTAAAAACAAACTAACTTACATATTTAAGTATAACTATTGAAATAAGAAATTCTCAAACAACTAAAAAATTTCAAACCGGTTTTGAGTAATTGACAGGTCGTTAAGATAAGTTTATACCAGTAACTATTAAAATTAAATTATAAAGAATAATTTTTCTTCACTTGAATCATTCAAAAAATGAAAAAAATGTGTAAATTTTATTGCCGCATTCGTTGTATAGGGTGGTCCTTATTGAGAGGTGTTCGCTATATAGTTATGTATATAGTAAGTTTAGGGAATAAGAAATTGTCCGTTTAAGAGAGGTGTCCGTTGTTCAAAGGTGTCCTTTGATAGAGGTTTAACTGTAATTAATCCATTGGAATTAAACATTATTTGAAACTTTTAATTTATCCGATGGATTCAATCAAATTCGAATGAGCAGCATTTTCATGAGTTCAAATTTGGGGTAACGATAAAAAAATAAATCCAAATAATAGTTTTCGTTTAAGTAAATGTATTTTAACAGATTCGTACGATTTGTCTAACGAAAGGTTTTGCAACAACTTCTCCCATTAATCCTAAACTAACAATTGCAAAATAACAACAAACAATTATTAAGCATAAGCTATGAAAGTAAAAATTTGGAAATAAAAAAATAAATTTGAAAACAAATATCGAAATATCTACAAGGTTACGTTTAAGTTTTCATGTAATGCAAGTAAGAATAGTCAATCATGGAGAAGAATTAAGTTACAGTTAACTTTGTATTATTTATAATTTAAACCTGTCATTTTATATAAAGACTAGGAGAAAGCACATTATTTTTGGGATTCGAATACACATGTTACGATTAAGTTTTAGTTCATAGCTATTTAGGTATTTAGTTAATAATTTAATGTGTTTTGTCTTACTGGTTTCAACAATTTTTACTGCATCTACATAAATTTAATCGATCTCTGAAAGTACCAATATTGTTTCCTCAAACAAGACACTTTAGGCCGCAGTCACACTGCAACCACAACCATCCACTATCACTAACAACCACCCACCACAATTAACTAAAATATTTGTTTGCAGTCACACTGCACCAACTAGTAGCCACCGATATGGTATCATATTTTAAATTCAGCGCTCTTACTCACCTACAGTACATAATAAATTAAAGTGTCTATTTCTACAGAAGACTATAAGCATAATTTTTCACTCATTTTGCGCGATGATAAATAGCCACTACAATAAAACTAAATAGAAACACTGTTAAAATGTAAACATGATAACATCAAATGTTTATTGGCGCTTGCGCATTCACAACCACCGTCGACCACCAACCACTAAATTTCCGACAAGTTAAAAATTTCAAACTGGTGGCCACCGTTTGATGATAGTTGATGGTTAGCAGTGGCTTACTGTAACCATTTGTTTATAAACGTTTCAAATTTAGTTGACGGCCGTGGGTCGTTGACGGTGGTGCAGTGTGACTGAGGCTTTCTCGTTTTACATAAAGCGTACGATAGGCGCTACGCCCTACGCGCGAAGTAAAACGTAATGCATTTAGATCCTTTAACATGAAGCAAAACTGAAATGGATTTGAAAGAATGCACACGAACGTTGTTGCTATACCGCACTTTCCATCATCGTGGATAGTAAAAACGGAAGTGAAAAAGAGTACCAATTGTACGGAATTGCGGAACAGTTTTCGAAACAAAAATTTCCGTAAGATGTTCTGTTTTTCTACCAGATAGTCTTTGATTAAACATATATCGTTGACTTGATGTCGTTTTTTGAGCATACGGTTAGCAACGTTAGAATTATCTATTTTTCTGTATTTAATATGAGCCAAATGCTCTTTAAACCTAACTCAGTCTCTTGCTTTGTCCTACATATATCTACTCGCGATTTTGACAGTTTATTTTATATCTTTCGCATTTATCTTTACCGTCTATTGGATTTTTTGGGTTTCTTTATTAACTAGGCTAGGCTATTTTTAGAACCGACAACTGTTTTAAAGTCAAATTTTGTTAATATTTTAAATAGACTTCTTTTATAAGCAAGAGAATTAGGTAATTTGACATATTTTGATGTATCTTTTTTATTTTATTGTAAAATGGTTGTGTTCTTTAAATGTAAATTGTGTTTCTGTTTTCGAATAATGTTCTTCAAAAAATCTATTGCATGCAGCAATTTCTTTTATTGTATACAGTGCTTTCTTAAACTAGTGTTTACTCAATGGAAAATTTAGTAGTCTGTAGACTATAAAATTTAGGTTTGCAAGTTTATACTTTATACACCATCTTACACAAACCTACTCGAGCTTGTCGTTTTTCGGTATATGTCAAATACAATGTTACCATGCTTCCTTGAAACAAATGTATCGAGAAAGAGTAATTCTCTATAAATTTTGTTTGATAAGTAAATTTGATAAAAGAGAATTTTGAGCTTTTAGGTACTTACTCACCAAGAAACTAGTCCTTTAATTTTAATTCTCATGAGATTTACCTTTGAGAATTTACGACATCAATTAAAAAATTATACTTAAACAAAACAAAAAAAATACACACGTACAAATTAACTAAGAAACATTTATTAAAAAACAAAATCTCACATAAGTGAAAGAATGAATTAAAAAAAATAGTACTTATTATAAAATAAACATAGTGAAAAATAAAAAAATAAAGATTGGATTAATGCACACAAAAATATAAATTAAACAATAATTTGCAAAGGCCTTGCATAGCACAAATTACGATTAACTAAAATTAACTAGTAACTATAAACTTATATAACTTGTATTTCTATTTAAATTAAGCTTAATACGTTTTAAAATTGTTACAATAAAATTTTTGATTATTTAATACTCATAAAAAAATGCAAAAACTAGATTATAACATAAATTGCGTTTTTAAAGCATTTTGGTCAGCATACAATTAACGATAAACCATAAATACTTTAATTTTGAGGCGTTTGGCGACAAACCTGTAAAGCGACGTCAATATAGCGGTTACTACAGGTGACAGGTGATGCCGTTGCAGAGAAAGTTTTAAGTGGTAGTGGTGAATTTAACAAAACCGTACATTGCAAAATTGATTACATTAACTCCCTTAAAATTTCATTTTATATCAGCATCAAATGATACCGGTACATGTGGTAAAAATTGCTAGCGAAGCTTTCGCATCCTATTTATCTATTTCTGTTCTAAATTCATTTTTAAACATAAACATGAGTCATCAAAAATATATTTGAAACTCACTGATAAAGTTAGGAGTGAGTACATACCTACAAGAAAATCTACTACATATCAAAAAGATGGGTCACAATCAACAAACAGGCGAAAACAATGCCAAACAAAATGCGAGATTCAAAGATAATAGCAAAATTTCTAAACAAATAGTTGGTGAAAATAGCGTTTGCATTATAACAAAAGAAATTATATGTTCAGGGTGTATGTTTTAGTATCTTTAAAATAAAAATATGTTCAGTGTTTGAGTTTATTATTTTACCTTTACAATGTAATTCTTAACTCATCCGGTCAATTTGACCGTTTATAAAATATAATAAAAAATATATGCATACACAGATAGCTCGTTACAAAAAAAAGTTTAATATGTTAAAATATAATTTAAAAATAGAGAAAAACAGAAAAAAGGATCACTTATTTCTACATATTTTCTATATTCTCATTGGGCTAAAACTGTATGATTTTGAAGTAAATATATTTTAAGAATTTATGTTGGATATCAGTAAATCTAGCTTAGATTGAACAAATGTATAGTGTAATGTATATATTACACAAATATTAGAAAAATATCGAATAATAAATTCTAGCATTTTTATAGAAGAACAAATTGTGTCAATATGTAAATCGAAAGTAAGTTTCTTATCAGGTAACATCTAAGTCTTTAATATTTTCGCGTCAAGTAACGAGTATCTTATTAATCGAATTACAAAATTTGGTTGTGGCAATTTTAAGTGTAAAGAAATCATTTTGCATTTAGCAAATTTAGTTTGTTTAAATAACACTAGTAATTGTTTTAACATCGTTTTGAATTGCAATGCAGTCATCAATCAATTCAACATTTCTAAAAATTTTAAACGTTCTGAGTTGATTGTTCACGACTATTTGTAAATTATATTTTACTTATAATTTTGTATGTTACTGTACTTGTATATTTTCGAAGAATTGCCTTTTGTTACGAACTTACCTCAGGTAGTAACCCTTTTTGAGTGTAAGAGGTAGAATTTGTAAGATATATATTCTTAAGTTAGCATTCAACAATTCAACTTGTAACGTTAGTAAAATACAGTCCACATTTCATCAAACGTTTTATTTAATTAAAACCAGTGATACCATTAGGATTAATATCCTACATTTTTGGTCCATCGAGCAAAATGGAATAAACATAGATGACTTTCGTCGTTATTCATCTTACTGCGTTTAAGGTTAGTGCCATCCTTTTATTTCATTTTCCTAATTTAACCGTTTCAATCGATGCTTTGAAATTATATAAAGCAATAATCTAAACAAAAATTGAATTGCGGTTACTAATAAATTACTTGTAAGTGCATAATCAAAAACTATAACATTATACTCATTTATTTCTAACAAACTCGTATTGTAATTCGTTATTCACGTTTTGCAATGACTACTCTAAAAGAACTAATTAGCAAACGGGCTACAATTAAGGGAAATCTGACTCGATTCAGTTCATATCTAAACGAAATTGACAAATCCAATCCTGATTTACTTCAGATAAAAAAACGAATGCAAAAGATAGAATTAAGCTATGATTCATTTATTGAAATACAAGCAAGCATTGACGCTCTCGATACAGTTGATCAATCAAACGAAATCATAAACTTTGAAAACGATTATTTTAATCTAATATCAAATGCCGAAAGAATTATAATTGAACACGAAAGTCATCAAGCAACGAACACTTTATCTACGCGATCTATCGTAAACAATGATACAAATTTGTTAAATTCGATAAAATTACCCACTATTAATTTGCCAGTTTTTGACGGTTCCTATGGCCAATGGCTTTATTTTAAAGATTCATTTAATTCCTTAGTTCATACAAATAGTACAATCTCTGACGTACAAAAATTCCATTACCTGCGTTCTTCCTTAAAGGGTGAAGCGGTAGATATAATTCGTTCTTTAGAAATATCGTCGGCAAATTACAATACTGCCTGGAATTTATTAAACGAAAGATATGAAAACAAAGTTTTGTTAGTTAATAACCATGTTAGGGCAATTTTTAATCTGCCGTCGATAAATAAAGATAATCATTCTGCGTTACGTCAATTATTAGATGGATTTAATACACATATGCGTGCGCTGGAAATGTTGGGCCAGCCAGTACAACATTGGGACGTTTTGCTTATTTACGTAATTACAAATAAACTTGACCAAGTCAATAAACGTGAATGGGATGGGAAAACACTGCAATTAGTACCTTACCCACAATATCAGATTTAAATAAATTTCTTCGCGATAAATGCACAATGCTCGAAAATATAAATGCAAATGAATCACACGAACAAAAAACGAAAATAAGATCGTTTGTTACAAAAAAAGAATTTAAAATTACTTGTAATTTATGCAACGGTGAACATTACTTAAGTCAGTGTACTAAATTACTAAGTTATTCTTCGGACAAACGATTTTCCGAAATTAAAAATTTAGGTTTATGCACCAACTGTTTAAAGAATAATCATAAATCTAAAGAATGTCGAAGTTTGAACTTTTGTAGAAAATGCCGACAAAGACATCACACATTACTTCATTTTGGTAACAATTCTACGGTTAGTGTTAATGCGGCATCTCCAAGTACAAACATTGACGCAAGCTCGAATGTTCAATCGGAAACTGTAGTTAGTATGTATATTGCAAATTCTAACCAAATTTTATTGTCAATCGCTTTAATTAAAATTTGTGATAATACAGGAATGTTACATACTTGTAGAGCGTTGCTCGATAGCGGCTCACAGTCAAGTTTTATAACCGCAGACTTGGTTAATAAGTTACAATTAAATAAATTGAAAACAAAAATATTGATAGCGGGGTTAAATCAATCGTATATAAATTGTGTAAGATACAAAGCTTACGTTAATATTAAGTCCGCTTATTCCAGCTATAGTTCTACTATTAATTGTCTAATTATTGATAAAATAACGGATAATCT
This sequence comes from Aquatica leii, assembly GCA_035610365.1. Lineage (NCBI taxonomy): Eukaryota > Metazoa > Arthropoda > Insecta > Coleoptera > Lampyridae > Aquatica > Aquatica leii. The sequence goes on from CM069432.1 coordinate 59,779,597, forward strand.
ACCCTCGTACCCATTTGATAAAACTAGTTTAAGTATACTTAAGAATGTAGCATTAGCTGATCCTGAATTTAATGTTCCAAATACAGTTGATATGCTAATCGGTGCAGAATTGTTTTGGTCTTTGCTTGAAGTAGGACAAATTACGTTAGGTAGAAACGCGCCGATTTTACAAAAGACAGTATTTGGTTGGATAATCTCCGGTGGAATAACACAATTGCCAAATACAATTCATTGTCATTTTATTAAAAATTCAGATATTGATACAAAATTAACGCAATTTTGGGAAATTGAAGAATGCAACAAGTCGTTACCGTTATCGCACGATGAATTGACTGCTGAAAAAATGTTCAAATCGACAGTTAGTCGCGACGATACCGGTAGATTTATAGTTCGATTACCTTTAAAATTTCCTCTTGAATCATTAGGTGAATAAAAAAAAATCGCAGAAAAAAGATTGCGTTCAATCGAAAATAAATTAAGTCAAGACAATAATCTAAAACAGGAGTACATCAATTTTATGCAAGAATATATTGATTTAAATCACATGAGTAAAATAGAAGAAGACGTGACTGAAGCAGGTGTTTACGTTTACTATATTCCCCATCATTTTGTAAGAAAAGATACAAGTATTACCACTAAACTCAGAGTGGTATTTGATGCATCATCCAAGTCTACATCAGGGTTTTCAGTAAATGATCTTCAATTAATCGGTCCAACACTTCAACAAGATCTTCTTGAAATTATAATCCGCTACCGATCACACAAGTACGTATTAGCAGGAGATATTACAAAGATGTACAGGCAAGTGTTATTGCATCCGGACGAACGAAAACTGCAACGAATATTATGGCGGTCAGACGTAAATCAACCAATCGAAACCTATCAGTTAAATACTGTAACTTACGGGTTTACGTCTGCACCTTTTTTGGCGATTCGTTGTCTTCACGAATTAGCGCATATGGTTAAAGACACGTATCCTGTATCAAGTAATGTAATTTTACGAGATTTTTACGTTGACGACCTTTTAACAGGTTCCAACGATTTAACAAATCTTACACGTATTTACAACGAAGTATCGACAATTTTAAAACTTGGACGTTTTCCTTTGAATAAATGGGTTTCAAACAGTCCCGAATTACTCGAAAATATTGTTAACTCAAAATCAGATATTATCTTTAATTTAGACAAGGAAAACGAAACACATACGCTAGGTCTTCGTTGGCACTCCAAAACTGACACCTTAAGGTATACTATCAAAGATGATCTAAACAAACGACGTATTACTAAACGCGCAATCCTCTCTATAACATCAAAGATATTTGATCCATTAGGACTATTAGGACCAGTTATCGTGAAAGCTAAAATTATTTTACAAAAACTCTGGGAGTTAAAGTTGTCTTGGGATGATTCGGTACCGTATAAAATTTATGCCGAATGGAGAAATTTCTACAATCAACTGCATCATCTTAACAAATTAAGTATTTCGCGACATGCAGTTTGTGATAATCCAGTACGTGTAGAATTGCATGGGTTCTCAGACGCCTCTAGCACAGCGTATGGTGTTTGTATCTATATACGCTCTTTCAACAACTTAGGAAGTTGCACAACCAAATTACTTTGCGCGAAATCTAAGGTAGCACCTCTGAAATATACGACAATACCGCGATTAGAGTTATCGGCTGCATTGTTATTAGCCCGGTTATACGATAAGGTCAATAAATCATGGAGTAAGCCATTGGATCAAGCATATTTTTGGTCAGATTCTACAATCACATTAGCGTGGATTCGTGCAGATTCTAAAAACTGGAAAGTGTTTGTAGCTAATAGAATTTCTGAAATACAAACATTAACAGATAAACACTGTTGGAGATACGTTAACACCAATTCCAACCCTACAGACTTACTATCAAGAGGAACGTCACCGCAAACATTAGGTAATATTGAATTATGGTGGTACGGTCCTGATTTTTTAAAGGAGTCCATATCGACGTGGTCCATTGAAAGATTTGATTCAGTTTTACCTGAACAAATGGATGAAGTCAAACAATCTAAAGCAGCTTCATTCGCACCTTTCACGGCTCATTTAGACTTGTTCACTAGGTATTCTAAACTGTCCAATTTACAACGTGTTTATAGTTATGTTATTAGATTTATTTATAATACTACACACGCAACCAAACAGTCTGGTCCATTATCATTTGCTGAATTGCGAGAAACGTTTATTAAGCTTGTAATGTTGGCACAGAGAGAATCATTTCATTCTGACTTAATCGATTTAAAAACAAAAAATAAATTAACAAATCATTCTAAATTAGTTCAGTTAAATCCATTTATTGATGATGCGGGAATTATTAGAGTAGGAGGTAGACTTTCTCAGTCTGATTTTAATACTGAAAAGAAACACCCAGCTGTTTTTGATGGAAAACATCCTTTATCTAAATTATTAGTTGAATACGAACACAATCGTTTATTACATGCAGGTCCTCAACTTCTAATTGCATCTTTGCGCCAAAGATTTTGGATACTGTCATGTCGAAATCTTGCAAAACAAGTTGTTCGCAATTGCATTTCGTGTTTCCGTGCAAATCCTATCGAGGCAAATTATATAATGGGTGATTTACCAAAATTACGTGTAACTCAAACCCGACCGTTTGAAAACTGCGGAGTAGATTATTGTGGTCCGGTCAACTTACGTGATCGAAAAACCAGAAATTTTAAATTGACTAAAGCGTATATATGTGTGTTCGTGTGCTTTGCCACTAAGGCCATACATTTAGATATAGTAACCGATCTCACTACCGATTGTTTTATTGCTTGCTTGCTAAGATTTATGTCGAGGCGTGGAAAATGCTCGAACATTTATTCTGACAATGGTGCAAACTTTGTCGGAGCCAATAATGAGTTTAAAAAGTTTTTAAAAACCGCCAAGGTTAAATTACCTACAGAACTAAGTCAGGAAGGTGTCAATTGGCATTTTATTTCTCCCAGATCACCTCATTTTGGGGGACTTTGGGAGGCAGGCGTAAAATCAACTAAATTCTACATAAAACGAGTTATCGGAAATAACAGCTTAACTTATGAAGAATTTGCTACTACACTTGCATTGATTGAAGCATGTTTAAATTCCCGACCTTTGCATCCTATTTTTAACGACCCTACCGACTATAGGCCTCTAACCCCTGGGCACCTTTTAATTGGGCAGCCATTGACAGCACTCGCTTCACAAGACATATCCAATTATTCGAGTTGTTCTCTAACTCGGTTTAGACGCTGTCAGCAAATGCAGCAACATTTTTGGAAGCGGTGGTCGAAGGAGTATATTTCCGAGCTCCAAACCCGAAGCAAATGGAGGCAACAGTCAAACACATTATTGAAACCAGGTGTCTTAGTTGTCATAAAGGATGACAATTTACCCCCTTTAAAATGGAGCCTAGGTCGCATTATACAGCTACATCCCGGTTCTGATGGTGTTTCAAGAATCGTCACAGTCAAAACTGCTAGTGGAATCTATAAACGATCTACTGTAAAAATGTGCGTTCTACCAATAAGTGACAGTAAAGTGTTGAAACCTTAAGCATACTGTTGTTAAGGCTTTCAAGGTGGGCGGCTATGTTCACGACTATTTGTAAATTATATTTTACTTATAATTTTGTATGTTACTGTACTTGTATATTTTCGAAGAATTGCCTTTTGTTACGAACTTACCTCAGGTAGTAACCCTTTTTTAGTGTAAGAGGTAGAATTTGTAAGATATATATTCTTAAGTTAGCATTCAACAATTCAACTTGTAACGTTAGTAAAATACAGTCCACATTTCATCAAACGTTTTATTTAATTAAAACCAGTGATACCATTAGGATTAATATCCTACATTGATAACATCATTAATGTCATTAATAAATGTTAAAAATAGTTGAGGTTCAAAGTTTGATCCTTCTAGCAGCAATGGCATGAAAAGAAATTATATTATATCCGCAAAAATTAATTGTCAAGAGACGATTCTGAAAGTATAAACACAAAAGTATAGATACATAAATTATGTCATATTTCTAGTGTTAAAAGAGCTTTTCAATAAATAGTGCGTATCAGAATTTAGTAGTATATTATACACCAAATTTGAGACGTGTATTATTATAACCTAAGCGACATATTACAGCACGAGACGCAAAGTGTAGAAGTATATAAATGGCGCAGGTTATAATAATTTTGTGGACCGTTTTTTTTTATTACTGGACTTTTTAAAACCTTTTTAACCGTAACTGAATTAAATTTAAAATGTAAAGTATAATTAAAAAATTACTTGTGTGTTTTGTTTTGTGTTTGCTATTGTAGTTGTCACTAATTTAATAAAATTAATTTCGACATAATTTCTATTTACAACAAATTAGTAAAATTGTTTAAAAATATTTTTAGCTTAAGCATCAATTATATCTAAAATATATTTAATTTAGTACATTCAGTTAAGTGCAAACTTCAAATAACTTGCATTTCTAAAATCAGTTTAGTTTGTTTTTTGTACTACTAGATTATTTTCTTCTAGTTACTACGCTTGTTTTTGGGAGGGTATGTTTAATTTACTAGTTGTTAGGCGTAACTCGTCGACAATTGATTTATTTACCGTTCTAGAACGGTAAGTACAGGACAAGTAACGTGACAATGCTTGCAAACCCAACCAGTTTGAACAAAATATAAAAGAATTTTAGGTAGCGCAAAGTAATAAATAATAATAAATAAAAACGTTATTTTGACGTTAGTTAAGATAATGTAATAAATTTTTAAAAAAATGTTTCTATAGTGCAAAAAAATAGCATGAAAAGCTCTGCTAGTCTTAGACAATATTGGGGACAGTATAGCAGAACGTTCTCTTCAATCGGTAAAAAACCTTAATGTACTATTTTTAATACATAATATACTATAAGAAACGGTTTCACACCATAAAATAGTATTAAATTAATTCTAGTAAGTAGTTTTGTAAATTTTTTATCAGAAAATGTAAATATGTTCATTATTAACTAATAGCTAATAAAAGCGTATACAACTAGTATTGGAAAAAACATACATTTTAGTTTTTAACTTTTATTACCTGTATAAAGATATTTTAATTAACGTTTTGCTAGATTAAAAACTTTGTAATTTATGTGCAAATTGTTTTACAAATGTATTTTACGAAAAGTTTATAAAGTAATTAACAGCTAAGACTCAAGTACTAAGATGTTGAAGCTTGAGTTTCAAACGCAAGTGTTTGTGTAGCGTATAACATTTATCGTTATTACACACAAATTAACTTATTATTATCTTCTACGTTAGTTGTTAGTTAAATTCAATAATGCGCTTTAGTTATCTTACAGTTACAGGATTATAACAATATAATTACGTAGTAACCTACGTACCATCCTCATCAAATTATAGTTGAAACAAAATATTTTGTGAGAAAATTTTATGCACTTATTTTTTGTTTTTTTTAGTACATTTTGCAGTTTAAATTGTTATGTTTGAATATATTAAACACAGTTTTTTTTAAAAACATAAAAGATATTAACAGAACATTAAAAATTTTGTTTAAAAATGTTTATTTATTTAACCTTAATTAGTTAGTTAAATAATAGACATTGTAATTTAAAATTGTAAAATGTTAACAATAGAAGGTAATCCGCTTACTATACACTTATTAGCATAGTGATTAATAACAAAACTACAACGGTAAAAACTAATTATTTATGAAGTTTAAAGGCAAAATATCATACTATTACAAATTAATTAAACTGTTTAAATTAAAGCTTTTTAAATGTTTTTAAAGCATCACGACCAATACACTTTAGTTCTTTATTTCTATGTGCACAATCTTTTGATAACGTTTCCAAGATAAATAGCAACGATTTGTCTACTTGAAATTACTGTTTCATTATATAAATTAGTTTGGTAAAATTCTTAATTTTCCTTTAATTATATTGCACAATATATGTATATTTGTTCTTCACTTAGGAGAGGCAAGAAAACCACTTTTTTATGGCTACGTTTCGTGCTGCACGTGAGCACTTCATCCGGCTACTAAAAAATTTATTAAAATTTGTAAGTCTAAGATTATATAAGATTTACATCAAACTAACTAATACAATATGTTTTTAGCAGAATTAACACAAACAGATTACAGTGGCACTATCCAACAATTCCTACGCTAACTTATAAATGAACAAGAATCGATAAATGAAACATGAAATTGTTAATCAATAAAATTTAAAATATAACCATGGTCCCAGTTAGTTTGATTTTTTTTTCTATTCTAGATATATTTTTTTAAACAGTATATGTAACGTTTTTTCTGCATCAGTTATCACTACTAAATTTAAGGTATGGCTAGCACATCTATAATAAGGTAGCAATACATTCTAACTTTTGGTATATTTTGGTTCTACATGTAGTTTCAACGTCGCCTCGGCGTCGTTAATAAATTGCTTACTTCGATGAATTCAATCTGTTTTGTGGATTTTTCAAACTGATCTCCCTCTGACTCGTTTCCAAATACACGAAAAAATGGCAAAACGTCAGTTTAATTTACTTGCTTCATAATAATTATTCTGGTATTTTAGCTTACGTATTAGTAGATTACATACCGAGACGGAAAGTATTCCATTTCTGTCGAGAGAACTATAGTTTACCGAGAGGCATAGCCTCGAGGTGAACTAGTTCTCGAGACAAATGGAACACTTTTGCCAACGTGACAATACAACGTATACAATTTTATTCACAATCAGTCATTAAATCAAATAAATAACATAAAACTAATAAAACGTACGTCACTAACTAAGTGTGAATAAAAGCTTTGACAAAATTTGAACCGTTATCCGTAGTGCCACTAGTAATTTTATTTTGAATTTCATAGTATTTAAATATCGTCACCAATGCAGATGCCAGTACTTTAAACATATGCTTGCCTTGTAAACGTTGACATGCCAAAGCTGCCTGTCACTTTCAAAATTTGTGAAATGTATCCAGTGAACTGTCGTCCCGATATAACTTGTAAAAAACAATTAAAAATTAAAATAAAAGTATAATAAGTAATAAAACGAAAAATGTGTAGGTATATAAGTAGGCAGGTACTATCTTTTTGCTGCCGACCAACAATCAGTACTAATGCTGACGTATGACACTTCCATCATATTTGGAAAATTTTTCTTTCTTCTAACAAAGATACCAAACGGGACTTTACGGTTTTTGGTTAAAGGATAGTTATGAATTTTTGAAAAGCTGCACCTCTCTTATTCGCAGTGATCGCAGTATTACAAATAGAAAAAGGTTGCAAGCAATTTATTACAAAATTGATAATAAGTTTGTCTACAACAGTTTGTGTCGGCATTAAAACTTCACTGTTGCCTTTAGAATAATGAGTCAATTTTGATTGCTTACATCAGTCGTCGCTAACATCTGAAGAGGATTTTTTTTATAATTGTCTATTTTTACATCCAGTTCTTTAACTTTCCTCATTTGACAGAGACGCGATTTATCGTATTTGGTTCAAAAGGACGGTGATACAAGACATTAAAAAATTAATTTAGATTTAATACTTGTTTTCAGCTTATATATCAAATTCGACAGACCAGTAAACATGAATATAAAGAACTTTACAGTCATTATAAAGAATCTATGTATGATTTGTCAGATTAAATAATAGATTTTATAGTTTTGTATGTTTAACGGGTTCACATGATTCCTTATTCTTAAAAATAATGTTACCCATTTATAGCATTTAGAAAAAAAGTAAAAAAGCACTCGTTGTAGGCGAATCACAGAAAAAATTCTATAAGTTGGACAGCGCTTGCCAAAGTCAAGTAAAGACTTTTTGTGGTTTGGGTTTTTTTAATGACCCTTGTATGATTGACTACCAGTCGCGACTGGTATTATAGAGATCAACCGAAATGTAAAATACACCGACGTCATCATTCAATTTGCGTGACTTAGTTTAAACAGTGGCGTAGTGGTTCTGTATAAAAATAATTCATGTTTAATTATGCAACCTAATTACTGTTGTGTACACATGGTTGCATAGTTAGTAGAGTGAATAAGTTTTTATTCAATTTTGATTAATAATTAGGAAAAATTGGTTTGTAAAGGTAGCACTCGAATTAGTTAAATAATCTATATCTGCTTGTATTTCTGTATCTAGGAAGAAACCTGAATTCAATTTTATTTTTTCAAATTTATAATCTGAATATAATGCAATTATTCATTACAGTACCTAATATAATTTAATAAAACTAAAAACTTAAAATTATGTTAAATAACTGCAATAATTTTACAGTGCATTTACAAATCTAGTTCTTAAAATAAAAAAAACAAAACTACATAATAATCAACATTAGTCAGCTAGTGGTTCTATACCATTTTCACTGTTTCCATATTCTGATTCATCAGATTCTTTTGTATTAACTGTAAGCATCGACTTTTTTACTGTTTCATTCATTAAATGTTTCTTAGCAATGTAGTCATCAGCAATCTTGTCTGCAGGACTGCAAACAGCACACCAATCTTTAGCAGTAATACTATTAAAGTTTCCTTTGGCTAAAGTTTCCACAGTAAGTCAAAATATATCATTTCCTGACGCAAGCCAGTGATTTTTGTTTTCATTAAATATGTTTATTTTATTAGTGCCGCGCCGTAAACCATACAAAATGTATGTATAAGCTTCCTGTAAAAAGTTATTCAAAAAATTATTTTTTGTTTTCAAATTTATGAAACTTGCGGCATTCTGCTCATTAATGGTTAAGGTTGCAAATCTGTTCCGCAGTTTATTAAATATGGCAGCTACTATTGAATGCTCTTAATTTTACATTTTTGACTCAGCGGCGACTTACTGATTGGAAACAAACATAACGCAGAATGCCAATTAGAATTTGACAATACAAAACATTAACTCAAAACATAAACCTTATTCGTAGCTTATTTCATGTGATGAAAATTAGTGTATTTCAAAATATAAAACTAAAGTTTTTTTTAAGCTTCTAACACATATAACTTTAAAACGTTATGGCAAAACGCAAAACTTTCGTTTTCTCGTTTCCTCTATGGTATATAAAACTATTACGTAAAATCTTCTAAGAAGGATACTCAAGACACAACCTGAACCAAACAAGAATACAATTAAAAACATTAGGCACAATTCGTTCCAGAAAAAAGAATATTTCTCTCTAAAGTCAGCAGAAACAAAATGATAAACTTAATAGTGATAAAGTAATCAAAACTATTTGAATATAGAATTACAAACCAAATCTTTATGACTAAAAGAAAATACTAACTACTGAAAGAGCTAATGAATTATAAAGCAATCTAAATTTATGACAACAAAAATAAATCTAAGCAAACTCTAGTGCATTTGTACTGAACAAGTACGTAAACGATAAAATTTAAATTATGATAAATTTGAAAACGTTAAATATCTTTGTAATTAGAATACAAAATTGTGCTAAAATTCCACTAAAGAAAATGAACCAATTTTAAACAAATAAAACCGGCTGCTTTACAACAGATTAGTCCTAAAATCAAATGAAGGTTTTCTTTCAGTTTTAATTATTTGGTCTGTTCAGTTGTGTCATTGTTCTTGTTTAACAAGTGTTTTTACTTACTATTTTCTTTTTGAATTTAAATCGTCTACTGCTTGTGTATTCTATATTTACTAAATTTACTAAATCTTTGTCAAATCTTACATACTGTTTTCTTTCAAAAAAAAAAAAAATTTTTTTTTTTTTAATGTTATGAATTTGGCACTGTGTTTAGCTTAGTCATTAGGTAATGTAGACACTTAATTTAAATAATGATCGCTGTTCGTAAAGTTTGTATTTGCAGCATTTGTTACACATTCGAAATCTAGCATAGACTCAATCTCAGGTTTCAACGATTGTTGAATGAATTAAGAAAATTCACCTCTTTTTATTACCCTTACACAAAAAAAATGGCGACTTAATCCTTTAAATCAAATCATTGTATTCTTAAATGCAAAGAAATAAATGTCTTATGAATATTTTGCAAACTAGAATTTATTGTATTACACCCTGTATAGCTTTAAAAGATGCAAACTCAGCAAAATTGTAATTAAGCGCTAGCGCAGCATTTCTTATGACTAAACCCAAACACTAATAATATGATTATAACAAAAGTGAATAACAAATAATACTTATTCTAAAATAATAAAATACAACAAACTTGATGTTCCCATTGGCATTTTATATTTGGTAAAGGTAAACCGTTCTTTGTGGAAATTTGTGTTCCCGAAGTTTTCTACAGCTTTAGTTTGTGTCGCATAGCACTCAGGAAAGTACGAGACTGCCTCGACAGATGAAATGTAATCGGTATAATTTCAATTTTTGTTTGATACGATAGGTACTCAGTTTAGTTTGATTTCGAATTATATATTTTTTTTATAACTACATACTGTATTTAACATTTATAACTTTAAAACTTTTATAATGTGTGTTCTCATTCGATTCTTTTAAACATTTCATCACTTTTTCCCATGTGGTTCTTTTATCTTCTTTTTACGTCCCTCTATCAACCGCAGTCATCCTTCTCTTTTCTTCAACCCTTCACTACTCCCTACTCAAACACATTACTAATTTTCTTATAATTAACTTAATTTAGTATTTACATAAACACATATAACAGATATATATTTTCGTTAATTCATAAAAAATCTATGTAAAGTAATTTAAAATTTTTCATAAATTGTTCAAAGTTTAATTAAGTTCTTAATTGACTTTTTCTGAAGGTGAAACGCAACCCTTGCTCTTCCGTAAATTCAAATATTTCCCTCCGAATTTATCAATTGATGATTAAAATCCCTACCAATGTGGAGTTTTATCATAAAAGTTAAAATTTTTGTTAATACTGCATTTCTTATAATATTTATATATTACAATATGAAACGGTTGCGGTTGGTGTAAAAATTTAAAATCGTATTTTTAAATTTAGAATTTATTTGTAGTAGCCTTCTTTATTAAAACAATTTTTTTTTTAGTTTAAAATATTTAATTCTCTAAAGAAATAGAATAATCATGATCCAATTTAGTCATTTTATTAAAAAGATACACTGTTTGTTTGCAGCAATAACTGCATTATTCACTTTTATTATTTTTTTGCAGGAACAAGCAGGAACGAATTACAAAAATTGAAAAACATAATTAAAATATATATTATAAAACGCACTATTAAAGCTAATGCACACAATTATAAATACAATGTAAAATAATCTTATTTAGATAAAATTAATTTTTAATACTACCTTTTAGGAGTTCTAAATATGAGAAACACATCAGAAAGAAAGAGTCTGGAAGTAACAAAAATTAGTTTGTATTTATAAGCTTCTATAGCATCTATACCTGTTTCTAAAAATTAAACCTTGCATAATAACCTTAACAGTTTAATTCTTATACATTTATAAGTTCTAAGATAATACCTTCAGTTAAGCTTTAATCGTCTAATAGGGTAATCCATTTTTCTATTATTTTATAAAAACCGGTTTTAAGATACTTTCTTATTTAATTTATCAAAATTCAAAAAAATCCCTGAAAGAAAATACATTAGAGAATAAGTAAGGTAAATTGATTAAAAACATTATGATTATTAAAGACACAGATAGCTTTTAAAAACCTTTCTATTGTGGAAGCTTCACAATTACGACAGATATCATATGTATTTCTCAATTTTTTTACTTTGCTCCACAGTTCTATTTTAGTTGTGTGTTGTAACCATTATAACTCATTTTTTACAAATTCTAAAAAAAAGCATAAAAAATATAGAGTAAACAAGCTTACCATTTTAGTTTTTGGTTAATGAATAATTTTGAATTTACCGATTTTTTTTAATCAAGAAACTATTTTTATGCGTAAATGTAATTAAGGCCATAAAAAATAAGATTATCGGTTTGAGCAGTCATCAATTTTAACGAAAGTACTGAAGAATAACAATTTTCTTAAAAACATAATAAATATAATACTGTTTCATATTAACACTGCTAATACTTACCCGCTACCAGCTAACATACCTATTACTAACTTTAACACTACTCTTAGCACCAACCTTAATGCTAAACTCATGCACACCAAAATCATAAATGTTTTAAATCTAACACAAAGAATAATTCAAAACTATAGCAATGTGTGCTATATTGAACAAACGAAACAAAAAATTAAAAATTGGAGTAACAATTACAAATACGACTGCAATACAAAAAAAAAATGACACAACTCTAGCAGTTCATATAGACACCGGACACAACTGTGATTTTAATAATCCCATAATTTTAGATGTGGAAAATACTTTAAAAAAACTTTAGTTTCTGAAACAATACACATAAAGTATACACATAAAAATAATATCAACTTTAATAATAATACTTATAATTTTAATAGTCTGCATAATAATTTAATTGCAAAAATTACGAGATACTATATAGATTAATACAATCGCTGATCAATTTTTCTGGTTTCGCCTTTTTAATTTTTATCTTTTCTTTTCTCTTGACATTCAATAATTTTTAATTATACATTACTTGTCAAGTGTTTGTTAAACGTTTCATGTCCTTTGTTATTTTTAAATAATTTTAATTATTGACATTTTCATGTTTAATTTTTTGTGTTATCATTTATTATTACTTGGTAGAATTTAAACTAGCATTGCTTCTAATATTTGTCAAATCTCTGTCTTCATCAAAGTTGTTTTCTAAAAATAATTTTCAACTATTATCAACATCATTCTCCTGGTTAAAACCAAATAAAATTTTACTATGAATATTTCTAATGGATCTGTAAAAATTGGCTATTTCCGGAATTTCGCAGATTTTTGATAGCATCGACCTAAAATAAAAATTGAAATGTTGGTTTGGAGTTTAAAAATGTAAGTTGTTTTACACACATAGAGTCTATAAAATTTTGAGAATGCGCGGATAATTGCAAAAACATATTTATTCTTTTTAGAAGTTCTTTCTAAAAAACCGTAATTATCTGTATGAACTGTTTGAAACGGTAAATTGCCTTTGGGAATAGAGTGTAAAAAACCATTACTCTTTCCATTATTTGGCAAATAAAATATACATTTTAAGCAATAGAAATATAGTTTTTAACTTTGTTACGACTGTTTAAAAATCAATATAATCTAAGAACATACTTTACAATCTTATCAGTCACACAATGACCAAACTTTTCAGGACACAATCTAATAACATTTTCTTTTAAACATGAAGGGATTACAAACAATAAACCAGTTTTAAAATTTCTGTATACAAGGTCTTCTCTGAATTCATAAAATTTATTCTTCTCTTATTCTAATTTTTGCCTAATTTCTGAAATTGCACTATTTAAACTTTGTTTTACCATTAATACTTGCTCAAAACTATTACTTTCAAACACTAAAATATTATGTGTTTTGCTTAATGCATCTAGGTTCTTGCACTTAATCTATGTTCAATGGTGAATTGATAGTTTTGAAAAAATATAGTTTATCTAGAAATTATTGGATTTATATCTGTTTTTGATAACGTAAGACAGAAACCGTTACTATTAGTAATTATTTTAAAATTAATTCCATAAAGGTTAGTATGAAATCGTTTCAACGCGTACACCACAGCCAAGCATTCCAACTCAAAACTGTAATATTTTGCTTTGACTGGGGTTTTACGTTTACTAAAATACGAAATTAGTTGAAATTTGCCTAAATTCTGTTTTTGCATAAGAATAACTCCATAGCTTAACGAACTAGCATCACAAAATTATTCTGTTTCTAGCTCTGGTAAATAAATTGTTAATACAAGACTAGAAACTAATTTACTTTTTAGAATTCCAAAAGCCGGTTCTTCGTCAACTGAAAATTGACTCTTAAAATTATTTTTAAGAAGATCGTAAAAAGCAATGAATTTGTGAATATCCGAAATGTTTTTTGATGTAGGATAGCTTGTATTCAATGCTTGCTGGGTAAGGGATTACACCAAATTCACTTACGCAATAGTTTAAATAAATTATTTAAAGATTCGCATTTGTTTAAAAGGAAGACAAGTTCAAGTCTAGCAGCTAAATCAAAAACAGAGGTTATAAAAGTGTTAGTTAAGTGTATGAGTCGCAATTAGTACATACAAGAGTATATTATTTTTTTAAATTAAATTTTAAAAAACCTCGTTAATAAATCTTTGAAAAACGCGAGGTGCATCTTACAACCAAATCGACACCTTAAATATTCAGATTGCCCTAAAGGAAACATAAAGGACCTGTATTTAATTGACTCTTCAGTCATCCTAATGTGAAGTCAAGAGATGTGAAATATTTTTTGTTTCGTAATAAATCTAAACAATCGTCTATATGTGGCAATGAATAATTGTTTTTACAGTAATAGCATTTAAGGCACGGTAGTCTGCACGCACTTTAGTATTTTTCTTGTGCACTAATCCAATCGGACAACTTTTTGGTTAATAGTTTATTCAAAATGGGTTTCAATTTTCCTTTCTCTAAACATTATTCAATGCACTACTTTCATCAAAATTCTTAACAATAAACAATTCTTCAACTTCTGTCTGATTTGTACAATCTAATTCTATACTTGAAATTTGATTTGAAAAGTTACTAAAATTATTGTAGTAATTAATAACTACTTGACCGTTAAAAAAATGAATCGTTAAATTTCCATTTAAAATAAAGTCTCTACCTAATAAACAATCAAATAGTATTCTAAGGTACCACATAAAATTTTATGTCAATATTAAAGTTGAAAAGACTACCATTAGTTTCAAAACTTCCGAATATTATTAATTTAAAATCGGTATAACCGCTATCATCATCAATTTTCTTTAAAAAGGTAGAATCTACAATCTACCTGCTATTGCCAGGAACTCTAGGAATTCTTTTGTCGGGGCAATTTTTCTCTGCTCCGTTTTGCCACATCGTAAACAACTTTCTTTTTCTCTCTTTGGTTGTCTGCATTCTTTTGTCTCATTGTTATTACGAGAGCAATTGAAACATTTTTTAATTCGTTCTTGACTAGTACTAGATGTGCTGTGAGATGGATTTGGAATACTTCGTAGTTCAAATCTGCTACTGGGACCTACAGTCGCATGACTGTTTCAGTCAATGCTGGTAACAGTCGACATTACTTGTAACAGTCTTTCTTTAGATTGAACGCTTTGCATTTGAACCTCCGATTGCGAGGTTATCGAAGCCATCAATAAGGTAGTGGATTAAGTCTTGCTCGCAAACAGCAGCCCAATTGCTTAACATAATTTTATCACAATAATAATTTGCAAACCTTTTATTTCTTTTCCAGTTTCTTGCTTCAAATTGCTTTATTAAACAATCTTTGTTTGGTCTATTTAAATATATGACACAGTCTTTAAAACTCTCTATAGCATCGCTAAGTGCTACACCTTTGGATACCATTTTAAAGCAGCATCCTTAAACTTTAATACTGCAATCATGTGCATTCTAGCATTTTCTATCGTATACAATTCTTGTATTTTATCAGCAAGCAATACCCATGATTCTGCATAAATATCATTGCACGCTTCTTTGTTTGAAATCGTATTAACATTGTGGGTAACCACATTGTTTGCTCTTAAATTATCTTTAAATAAAATAATTGCTCTTACAGTAGCTTGAATGATATCCTAAACACTCATCTGTAAAGTTTCGGTTAAGGCTTGCATTTTTTCATTCGAATGGTTTGCCATTTTCTTCAATTTTTACAACGTAGTTGAAAATAATCTAAACATTTTGTCAATCACTAATTTAATTTAGTCATTCGTATCCCACTTCTAAATCTGTAGAAGGCGTCTTGACTTTTTAAGTTTATTTTTATTAAAACATTTACAAACTTGTACAAAACGTTAAACAATAAAACATAAGCGGTCAGTATCAAAACAGAAAAGAAACAATACCAATAAACAACAAATATGGCGGTTAAACTTTTTTCTTTAACCTTCGTTCTTACCAACTAAAACTAAACAGTGGTATTGTCAACTTAAATAACAAGTCTACCAATTTAAAAAATTGTTACACATTTCTTTACCTAAACACCAGTAATGTAATTATCAATGCTGTCAATATAAAATAGAAAACGTTATTGTGCATTTACACAAAAAACTATAAGCAAAAACACTTTTAGTATATAATTTTTAAAATTTTAAAAATTTACTTTAATGGACTTTTTCATTTGCAGAGGTATCTCTCTCTCTCTCTCTCTGTTATGCATAACGATTTGGCGGGAAGAAATTGACTGTGTGTTTCTTATGTAAACTTTCATTTGTTAAATCTAAATTATTTATTCTAGTTCCAAAAGAAATTAGGTAATAAAATTATTGGTTTTTATTTGTAGTTTTTAAAAAAATACATTTAAATATGGCACTTAGTGTATTTAATTTTTTAAACAGCTTAAATTTTTACTTATAAGTACATGTATAATAAAATTAGCGCATGCGTTTTTTAAGTTTTTAAAGTAATTTGTATATATCAAACAAATTTTGAATAATTTTAAATAAATGCGAGTTTGTTATTGTCTTATCTTTTAAATTTCTACGTGTATTATTTTAATGAAGCTCTTTTGTCTTGATAATTTATGTTATAAACTACAATAAAGTAATTATACAAAAAACAGAATTTGATTTGATACACCAAAAATCTGTAAAATAATAAAATTAAATAAAATTTAAAAGTACACACCATATTCTAACCAAATTTGTAACACAGTTGTGCATGACAGTAATTTAATTTACATCTATCTAATCCATCATACTCGAAACTGATAAATATTCTTATGTTCTTACAATAGAAGTAATTTGAATCTTGTAAATAATGGTTTGCTACTGCATTATTAGATTTATGGTAACAAGGTTTTTGTAAAATCACTGTTTATCCATAAATCAATTTTGTTTGCTTAGTAATAAATAAAAAGAAACCTACTTTTAGTGCTTACACGTATTAATGTTTTTATAATTTTTAGTAATTAGTAAATTTAAAGTTATATAAAAATTAAAGTACAAATTATATCAAATGTAAGTATATGTAACTTAAATAATTAACAAATTATTATTTTCAAACGGTTTTTATTAATTTTTTGTAAACGTACTAAAAATATGATTATTTTTAATGCGTTATATTATAGTTGTATTAATATCAAAATATATGCTTTTTAGCGAATGCCGCAAAAAACATATATTGTAATTATTAAATTATAAACCTGTTAAATACTGTATTTATTTCCACAGAATCAAGATCGAAATAAATTAAAAATAAAATTTTCACAGACTAATTATAGCACTTTACTTACTTTGTTTAATTGGCAAATTTTGGCTAAAGCATTTTTTAAAAGACTATTCTTAACGTGTTACTTTTATTTATCAAAAAACAACTAATTATACCTTTAAGAGAAAATGGGGCACGTTATTACGTTTTTATGTAGTTTCAGTTTTAAAGATTGTACATTAATTTGACCATTAAACAATAAGATATACTGTCTACAATTAAAATAAATAAGTGAAATAAATGTCAAGTAATCGTTTGTTATTAAGATAAATAATAACTAAACCAATAACAGTCATAACATATTCGTAAAACGTAGATTTGGTTATAGAATTGTTTGCAATATATTTAATTAGATTTTTCGAATATTTATTCATTCAATCGAGTAATAAAAAGTCTTGACACAAGAAACACAACAAATATTCAAAAAACTATTACTTATATTAAACAAAACTACAAAACTAATGAAAAATTTAGTGTTATTGTCTAATTTCTTTATAGTAATAATAAGTTTGAAAATAAAAATAATAAAAAAAACTTTTTTAAGATGCTTAAAATAAAAGTGAAGGGCGGTATTCATAGTCGTGTCTTAAGCTAAGCTTAAGATCATCTTACGCAAGACGGTCTTAAATGTTTAAGATCGCCTTAAGACGGTATGTTTGCATAGTCAAAACTTAAGATAATCTTACTAAAGACGTTGCTTCAAAGCGTTGTCTTATTTTATTTAAGATCGTCTTACATAAGACGATCTTAAACTAAAACTTTGTCTAGTTTCGGAATATTTCTTATGTAATTACCAATCAAATTTGTGTGTAGTTTAAAATTTTATAGTCCGCGCTACTTTTTTTTACGGCAAATGCCGATTCCTACACGACGACTAACGAAACAAGGATAACAATTAACGGGTTCTACATATTAAATTTTTCTAAAAAAATCAGGATTGGAGTAACTAATTCAACATAAACAAGAAATGTTTATTTAAAATATACTATGATTTCGAACTGCGAGAGACGGAAGCTAAAGCTAAATTAGATAAGGTAACATTAAAAAAAAACATATAAGAAATTCTAATATAAAAAACGTTGATCGTGTTTTTTCTCTTCTTTATTACTAAATTATTAGCTTCGTTTTAAAAAAATCAAACTTGTGTTTTTTTGTATTTATTTATATTTTAAAATTCATGACATAATTACTTGAACATTCAGAGAAAAATATCCTTTTATATTCCTAACATTTCTTCAATATTTTAAAACCTGGAATATCCACATTTTGCTCAACAACAATGTCGTACAATCTCACTTCCATGATATGGTTAAAATTTACTTATCAAACACGTTTAAATTTACGTTGTAGTTGACTTAAATAATGACAATGACTTTAGTAAAAATGTGTGGTTAGGCACCCTAATAAGACGGTCTTATTAGCACTATGAATACATGTATTGTTAAGACAGAGCTTATTTCAAATAAGTATCGACTATGAATGTAGAAAAAATAAGATTATCTTAGGTAAGGCGATATATTAAGGTCGTCTCAAGCATCTGCTTATGTGACGTCTATGAAACTAATCATCACTTTAAGCAAATGCTCAAGACAATCTTATATTTAAGACACGACTATGAATACCGCCCTTAATGTAACTAATTAGGTAGAATCTTTAATGACTAGGTTTTTATATAATTTAATTACTAATTCTAGGAAAAATTTTATAGCCTTAACTATTGATTCATTTTTGTAATTTTTAGCTAATAATAGAACTTTTATTAATTCGTTAAAATAGTATTAAAAACTTTTGTTTTTATACAAAAAAAATTATATTTTTGTCTCGAATAATAGCAAACAAATTCTAAATAAATAAGCTTACACCAAAGTCATAAGTAGAGTGATAAAATAACCACCCGATTCTTCAAAAATAGTAAAAATATCTAAAATTAAAAATAAGTAATGTGTTCTTAACAATTACTTACTTTTTTAAATTGTTCTTATAATAAAACATCATTTTAATATTCTTAAAATAAACTTTAAATATAAAAGATTTAATTAATTACATTGCAATTTATAAAATTACATTTTTTTAAATTTAGTTAGTTATAATAATCAAAGTAACAATTACAATGGTTGATGTAAGTACACATTTAGTATTAAATTAGTTAGTATTCAAATACAAAACTCAATGCTTACAATTTAAAGTATTAATACAGGTTTAAATGTGAAATTAACATATTGATTAAATTGTAATGTTAATGCATTAATACATTCTGATCCGTATGGTTAAAATGATTTACATTTAGAAACGCCACAGTTTATCTCTAATACAATTAATTTGCATTTAATAATAATGGGTGATCTGATTATTCACAAACCACGTGACTTTTTTAAATCTACTGCGTTACCTGCTACAGGTCACGTTATTTGAGAATAATCTTAATCTCACTAAGTTGCTAACAAAAATCTCTATAAAGTATTAGCATAATAATATTAGTTAATAAGTGACATTCACAACAAACTAAAACTTAAAAATTAATGTAAAATAAAATATTTATAAACTACAAAAATATTGCAGTCGTATAATGCCAAACGTTATTATACATAACAACAATGCTGTTACAAAATTAATTTTTACTGCAATTTGTAAACTACGTTTAATGGTTATTTGTATCAGTTTTTTTTTTAATTTATATAAACTTTTTCAGGTTTTTCAAATGTTAAATTGCAGTTATAGTTTACAACTGCATTTAATTTTATTAACACTATAATTAATACATTATCTTAATTTTTTGTTAAAATTGTCACACAAAACAAACATAAAAAGAGTAAAAATTTTAACATACTTTAATAACATCATCACAAATAACTTGTACCTTCCCATTGTGTTAAAAAATCAAAAATATGCTTTAAAAGGTAAAAATTATTATAATATAGTTGTTACGAAGTTAAAGATTATACAATTTTTTTACAAAAAGTTATTATATTCTCGTTTTATGAATGATTCTTGGTGAAATTATTATTTTTTTAAACCAACGCTTTTATAAAAAATATAGGTACTGTTGTAGTCAATTATCAAACAAAAACTAATTATTATTTGTAATGGGCACTTAGTATATGATTAAGAATAATATATTAAAATTATAAATTTAGAAACGATCGTATTCTAGTGTTGTAACATTTTGATTTTTAGTTGATAAGTTTAAATTTTTATTCTTTATATGTGTATATTAAATGTACTTAAATTGTTTGTATTTGTTTAATTAAAAAAAATTCTGATTTATTTTGAATACATGTGAAGATATTTGAACTAATTTTGATGTTTGAATTTATTGCTTTGAACAAACTTTGAACCTTGCTTGACCGGCATATGTGGTGATTATAATTAAAAGTAGGTTCCATTAGTTAAAGATTTCAACATTTAAGCTAATATGACACGATACTAAATTTATCCAAAACTTTACTAATAAATTTTCAAAATAAACTACCAGTAAATTTTTTTTTAATTTTTAATAAAATTTTGTTAGTCTGAGTAGATACGTATGCAAGTTCTTTCATTTATTTTCTTTTTTTAAATAAATATACCCAATGATAAATCGTTTAGGGAGATCTAGTTACAAAGTTGGTTACATAAACTAAGAAGAAATAAACAAATAATTAAAAATAAAAAATTGGGTTTTAATAATTGTCAATTTAATTGAGTAGCCTCCAGTGTTTCATGAATGTTTGTTTTTATGATCTTTAGATTTCACAGTGTACAAGCATGGAAAATTTTTGTATTGTTCAATAAGTAATTGCACTTGTTCACGTGACCACAACATATTTATTTTAAATTTTGTAATTACAATTTAAACAATAAATAATTGAACACAATTTAAACATACTAGAAAAAGTTAAAAATGCGTCGGCTAGGTTATGTGTTAAGACGAGTTAAAGTAAACTGTATCGAGATACGCCCACATTTATTTTAAGTGCTTGATTTTATAGAAAGTGTTTCTAAATAATTGGTGTAAGAATTTTTAAGCAATTTTATGTATGCAACGTAAAATATTTTTTTTTAAAATTACTAGTCAATTTTCGCATAAATTTAGTATCGTGTCATACCAGTTTTAAATGGTACAATGAAGCATAGTGATTTCCTTTATTAAAAATTTAAAACAATATCACCGCAATATATAGTACAGAATTTAATATTGAATAACACTTTACTCTCTGAATGGCTCTTTGAACATGAATTTGGACTTTTTCTATCAATTTTGTTTGGAGTATCTGTTGAGGCGTAAACTGGCTGCTGGTTAAAAATGGAGAAATGTTTAGATACACTTGGTGGCAATAAATCTTTTGTCAGCTAAACTTAAATCAACAGCTTCAAAAGTTCTCAAAATACCAGAATGTTCTACAATTTTTTAATCGGATACTGATCTAGGAACTGTATGTTAAACCCCATTTATATATGGCAGATGATCTTACACATTTTACTTTACAACAAAAAAATATTGTAATTAAAAAAAGTATCTACTAAAACATTTTGGTAAACAAAACAGGATTTTTGTTTATGTCTGAAAAGAACTGATTTAAGTAACTAGCGTACTAAAATTTCATGTAACGCATAAATCTATGTTAAAACTGTATTAGATACAGTTGTGCTGCTACAGTTAAATCGACAACCTAAATCTGCAAGTAACAGATTTAGTCACAACTTTATAAGTGTCACTAGTAACCGAGTTCTTTTTTACTTATTCTTTCTACTGTTTAGTATGACAGATCAAAATTTTGAAACAATGAAAATAGTGCGTCAAAAAAGTGCTTATTGAGTATGCTAGTTTACATATTAATTAACTAATTGTTTTTTGCATGTGCTCAAAAGAAAAACTAAAGTGTTATCTTTCCAACTTCTTATGTAACTCAAGATTCTGATTTCTTAACATATACATTTCTGCATCATCTTGGGCATTTTGTTTTAGTGATTTTGGCATATTTGAGTAATATTTAACCACTGAACAGCTGACTATGTTTTCTTTAGTTATTGTAAATGTTGAAGCAGCTAACTAATTTGTTACAGATAAACTGTTCTCAATTTTCTTTCTATAAAGCAAAACAAATATTTCTATATTTTATAATTATATTTGTACAACAATACTTTTTGGGTTCCTTTTGTGGACTAAAAAATGTATTTTTGCGTCTACAACTACTTTATATAATCGCTTCTCTACAAAAGCAATATACCAAATAATAACTTTAACATTAAAAATTATGTTTCAAACAATCTCTAATGGCCTTTTTCATAAGACAAAGATGATGTTTGGAATCATGCAGGTTCTTTTTAAAGTTTGTAACAATTTCTGCATTGTTCAAATTAAAATCAAACATTTATTATTATAAGAAACTTTAAAAGTAATTTTACGTTACCTTATTTATTTGAATTCATTTAATCAAACTTTTTAATTATAACACTAATAATATTATTAGTATTAATTTAAACCACACTCTTGCTAAACCTTAAATACTTTAACAGATTTACCTATCAATTGAATAACTAAAAACCAAAACGTTATCAATTTAAGTGTTAGCTCATGTACTACACGAAAACGTTGAATATTTGATTTTGACTTTTATTACGTTATTTGTAAGACGCATAAATTTTTAAAACGTTTGTATGGAGAATTCAAACTTAAACAACCAAAAATACACATATTAATTATATATGCTGATTGCTTTTAGTTTGTAAACCTATATATAACGTTAGTGATCAATATTTTCTAAATATTTATTATTTCATGTTTTCATTATTTATAGATAGATACATTACTAAAACAGCAATTTGTTTAATTTGTTTTTTTTTCATTTTTTTATGTTTGTTTAATTTTGAACAGTATTAGAGAAGACATAAAAATAAAGTCTGACAATTACAAATTATAGTTTTTTTTTTTAATATTTTTAATTATTTTGTAAATTTTAATTTAACTTAATTTATTTTTACTATATGCAATATTAATATTATAAACAGCAAACTACATTCCAAAACTTCACAATAATAATTGCCCCTCAACAAAACAAACCCTTAAAATTAATATTTTTAATTAAACAATTAAATTAAAACATTTAGTTCAATGACTGTCAATAAAGTAAAAGTACCAGTTTTAATAGTTTGAAAACTCGTAAAATGGAAGTAGATTATAATAAATTTGCATTTGCATTTACGCAACATAAAAATAAATATGTAATTTAACACAAAAGTAAGTATACATGTAACACAAATCACCATCAATTACAAAAACTTACTAAATACAACATAATATAGTCGTTGCCACAAAAGAAGCTCCCTAAATACAAATACTAAACTAGAATATTAAATTGTTATAATTAAACAGAAAATACAAATGACTTGGATAAATAATTAGATTGGTTTAAATTGAACTTTAAGTTGATTTGCTCGTTTATTTGCAAGTTTTATAAACTTGATAGAATTGAAACTTTGAAATGTAAATAACCGGATAAAGATGAAGATGAAATCAATTGAATCGTTCATAACACAAACTAAAAATGATATTATCGCTCTTGTACTCACAATTTTTTTCTTTTATTTAATTAATGGAACGTGTTTTCCTAATATGCACGGCGATGACGCAAGAATCATCTTTTGTGCCACCGACTGTGTTCATAAATATTTACATTTGTTTTACAATTGGCACAAATACTAATAATTATTTCTTTTTCTTGAGAAAAACCAATTTACGACTAACTGGATGCAATATAATAATTTAACTTTAATGGTAAAATGTTCTAACATGATTTTACAAACATTTTTTTTCTAGCGTATCTTTAATGTGCCCCTTAGTTACAATTGAGTTTTCCATCCCACCTGTTTATTTATTGTGAATAAATTTGCTCTAGAATCAGCTGATAAACTTGCTGATGACTTTTAAAAGCAATATCCTGTGGTATTTGCAGTGTTGTGCATAGATAATTTAATTTTTATCTAGATGGGATAATAGATAATTTTCAATTTTTTTTATCTAAATAACGATTAAGATACAAGTTGAAGAATTTATCTAGATAATAGATAAGATAATCTATAATTTACGTAGATAATACGATAGATAATTATATCAAATAGATACAAACAGATAATAGTTTTAATTGATTGTTACCATTTAATTATTATCATATACGTAAATGTACAATATGATCTCATAACAGAATAAATACCAATTGATTGTTTATTAAATTTACTAATTAAAAAACTGAAAGACAAATTGAAAAAAAAGTAAAAATTTAAAAAAAAACATGACAGAAACTTAAACTGATTATATGACCTACTATTGTAAAATATAAAACAAATTTCATCATTTACAAATTTTGATACAATATGGTCCTTTCAAAATTTTCATTACTAAGCAAGTCTTTCAATTAGCACCGAAATTAATGTGTTTAAGCAATACCTTTTTCACAAATTAAAAAGTGTCTAGTAAACTTAATTAGTTTTTTGTAACGGTTAGAAAAAATCTGGCTTTGATATCGATGTCAGTTTGAACCTATAAGATTATAAAAATTATCACTCCTAGCTGTCAATCAAACTCCCTGAATTATTGCTTTTTGTTTTTAAATTTAAATTATCATTGTAGTTCGATATTTTAAGCAATTTTTTTTACAAAAAACTAACTGATCCTTAAAAAATTATTGTATTACTTACATTAGCGAGCACTTAAAGAGCTTTTAGGTCTTTTTTTAAACTGTACTCTTAAGATAATTTACAACATTGATTTTTAGAATTATAAGAGCGTTTTTATTTACCACTTTCCACTGCTCAAAAAGTCATGAATTTTTTCTATTTGAATTCAGCATTGTTTTACTTGGGCATAGTTTTGCTGTGTAAGATTTTCAAAATTACAAAATTAGTAGCTGTTAATTTCAATGTATGAATTTTGGTATGAATCGTGCAAGATAATGTATTGAATAAATGTACATATATCAAAAAGCTTATTATTGTTTCTAAAGACGATAAGATACTTATCGCAATTGGTTCAGTTTCAAAAAGTAATTTGAGTTGTGTTTTTGTTTATATCTCGTATTGCATGTATTACGCTCAAGGTCATGTGAGTCTAGCTTTTGTCAGCAAAAAAGCTGCAAATATGCGAAACATCCAGGGCGACTATTTATCAAGTTTTAGCGATCTGAACCGTACAACATTACCCCAGACATTATGAACTATATTATTTTTACAAATATAAAAATTACAAAAAAGCAAATTTTAACTAAAAAATATATGTTACTTTTAAAAAATTATCTAGGTAATATTCAATACTTTTATCTAGATAAGGAAAAAGTTGATGAAAAATTATCTAGATGAATTATCTTTATAATTTTATCTAGATAATGCACAACACTGGGTATATGTATAGATGACTGTCGGGCAGTAGCACAAATTTTCAATTCTTATTGAGTTCAAATTAGTATCAGAATTTATATTTCAATCAACAGATTTTGGCTTTTGCAAGTTGTTTGACAAGTACTGTACAAAACAACCAAAATAAAAACATTGTCTACTTATTTCCATAGATTCATAAATGAGTTGATTTTTTCCAATACTTAAATTTAAATGTTTGTTACAAAATTATTATACTTTTAAAGTATTTAGCTTAATTTTTTGTATGTTTGTAGAAACCGTTCATTCTCTAAAAAAACAAAAATCACCGAAAACTGTGAAGCATATTATTAAGAAAAAAATTCTATCAAAATGTTAAATTGTTAAATCATTACCAGTAACAATGCAAAAATTGCTATCTTAGACGTCCATTAAAATAATTCGGAAAACACAAGTTTTAACCATTTTGAAGTGACCGAGATAATTAAGCGAAACAAAATCTTGTGCTTTTTCTTCCATTTTTGTGCAATTAAAATCCAAAAATTCTTTTTTTCAAACAAAATGCAAACGGTTGAGTTTAGGTATAAGCATATAAATTAAAAGTCATAATTAATTTACTGTAAAAAATGTGAGTTTCTGTTTTAAAAAAATTTTCATTTTTACATTTTTTGATTAACATTTTTTTTATATATTTTTTTAAAGTATCCTGAGTAAAAAACTCCATGATGCGTGTTGACGTATTCAAAACGAAGCTTTGCTTACAATACTAAAACATTTTACTGGAAAATGAATAGCCGTTTGGGCAGAATTGACAACTGTCGTTTTTTATTGAAAATTTGTAATATTTCTCTATCGTCTACAGTTAGGTATAGAACTTTATAAATGAAAGTTGTTTAAATGTTTCGTCAAACAATGTGGACTTAACATACTATGTCAAGTCCACGTTTGTTGTTGTCTTATGTTTAATTAATTTATTTTCAATGTTAATTTATTTTTATGGTTGTCTTCAAAATGCAGTCCGAGACACACAACTTTTTTAGTTCCATAACTAGGCCTGAAAAAGTTTGCACGTAGTTGCACGAAACGTCGCCGACTATAAACACTTGTGTTTTGATGCCCCTCCTCATAGAATCCTAAAGAAATTGTGTTAAGTCTAACTAAGGAGGAAAATAATATATAACTTACTATATTATTACTATTATTGTATGGGTTAGGTTTTTAATATTTCTTGTGTTTAAGCTCTAAGATTATTGTTTAATGATATACACTGTAATATATAATTACAGTTTGTGATTTAGTTTTTTATTTGAATGCAAAAATTATATAGAATTATCAAATACTTTATTAATCACAATCAAAAACGTGTATTGTATTTATGTAACATTATATAATATTGGAATTTGTGCAAAAAGCAAACGTGCATGTGTCACATTTTAAAAGTGTAAATTTTTGCATATAGAAACACTAGTTTATATTCTACATACAGAAATTTTATTTGTCGTCCCGTATAATACTAGTTGAAATTGCAATTATTAAATACCGTATCTTTATTTTATAAGAACTACATTTGCAACTGGACTAGAACACAAGCAAACTTTGATCAAATTTAATCTATTTTTTTTAAATATTGTGAGAAATAAATGTATTTTTTTTTTTAAAAGTCTATAAAGTGGCTCAAGTTTTTTATCGCTTTTAATTGTAATTAAACTTTATTGGTATAATCACTATAATGCCACTTTTTCTCGTGAACGAAATGATCAAAATATTTTTTCCGCCAAAATTAGGTATAGGCGATTTATACGTTTATTAAACTTAGCAGTTAATCTACCTTCTTCTTTATCTCCTTCAATGATTTTATTAAAATATTCGTATAATCTAGCATTTCAACACTAATTAACAGATTTGTATGCACTAATTACGGTTTTAATGGTTAGTTACACCAGAGTTTTTAGAAAAGATAGTCAACTCATAATCAATTTAAATTTTTTTTAATAATAACACCTATAGTTGTGGTATATCCATTTTATTAGTCTTCTTAGTCATCTTTACTGTAATTAATTTTTTAACGTTTTTATTAGATTAATCTATTTCTGAAAAAATAAAGATTGTAATTACAAAGCATTAGAAATAAAAATGATAATAAGTATCTTACAAAGCTTAAACAATAAAATGAAAAACAATTATTTTATAATTGGTCCTTCAAAATATGAAACAGTTAACAACACATGACGATTACAAATAACTGGGGCAGATATTTATGCCCAACAGCATTATAAAGTATTGTTTATAAACCAAATGTGTGCTTATAGAACAGTCTTATAATACCAGTAATATAATAGCTGGTTCGTCTTACTATGCGTTTAATTTAATAATTTAATTTTGTTTATGCTATCGTACATATTTGTTGAAAAAAAATTATTACTGTTTTATAAATTTTAGGTTAATTTTATAAATTGTTTTAATAATTTACATTTGTATTTTCTTGTTAGGTTCTATGTATTTTGTAATTGCTTTTAATGAATTAGAACTGCGTACTTGCTCTATCTAGTTTACTCAAATTAGGCAAACCATCTTTACTTACTTAGGAACATTTAATCATAACACTTTAAAATATTTTGTTCAATCTTTTGAAGTTCTTAGAAATAGTAATCATAACAAGTAAGTTTACCTCAAACACATAATCCTGCATCGTTGGCATTCTATACGATGCTAATTTTGACATAGATTCCTCTAGTTTTTATCTTTTCTTTGTTTAAAACTTTGTTTGAACAATATTTATTGCTTTTTTAAATTTTCATAGATAAAAAACATACATGTTGATTTACGTTTTATTATATTTTAATAATAATAATACATACTGTAATGGTTTTTAATTCAAAAACAATTTATATAAAGTATTAAAATATTCAAATAAACCGTTTGTTTCCTAAAAAATATTACATGCTTTATAAAAAATGTTCTATTTATTTTTAAAAACGTTTAATATTTATCTAAGAAAGTTTTAGAAGTTTTTAAAATTCTGCTAGCATTTAACTTTTTGCTTATTTACATAATGTAGAGAAAAAGTACGAAACTGTAACATCTTTTTTTTATATTTTATTTCAAATACTGTAAATTTTTTTGTTTATTTAAAATATGTTAAAATGTTGACTGCTAATTGGCTTATATGTGTAATAACAAATCAGAGTTTTTTGTTTTTAGTGTTTGTTGGTTTATTAAATCTTACACATATAAAACTTATAGATTATGCATTTTTCCATAACAGATTTTAAGTGGTTTTTTGTAACTAAACTTATCAAAAGTTTATAAATTAGCATGTAATTTTGTTTTTCTACGATGATACAACGCATTGTACGTTTATTAGCAGTTAGACAACGTTGTGCATTCTGTTTGACTAATTTTATTGGCGTACAGGTCAAATTCAATTTCGTACCAGTTAAATCTATTACCGTAAGCATAAGTTAAGCGAGATTGGTTTGTAATGTTATAAATGTGTCTTCAATATTTGGAGACAAAAGCCATTACTTTGAATGCAGTTGTTCAGATGACGCAAAATCTTACAATTATTATGATTGTAGATCATATTTGGTAGACAAAAATGAGGTTGAAGTGTTTAACTGTAGATGACGATGCGGCAGGTTGCTATTACATCACTGTCAGATTTTTATCTGAAACATCTAAAACTAAGTATATCTGCATTTCTTATACAAGCGTGCTTTAATAGTAAACAAAATGTTTTTACAATGATAGTGAATACGATAAATGTTGGGTGTTGTTGTTGGGTAAGTTGCATATAATTTAAAGTCCACAATAGATAGTTTCATTTTTGGTACAACAATTAAATCTCATCAATAAGTGTTTTTTTATCACTTGATGCACTAAGGATGATTGATGACAAAAAACAGCACTGCTGCTGACATCGGTTACTAAACCGACTATTATTAAAAGCGAAACATCAACCTTTGGTAAAATCGATGTTTACCGTTATTCACTACTGATGTAATGTAATTTTGATATCTCGACCTCGCTACTAAGTACTTACTGCTAAACATCCATCATCCTTATGCCAAACTACTTTGGTTGGCAAAGTTTGTGTTAAGCTGTCACCTGGATTTGTTATAATTTTATTAACAATTCAAAATTAAGCACAGTTACAAATAATAACGGCACAATTCAGCACAATTAAAGAATAAAAAAAAGGTAAAAACATGAAAAAAACTGGGGACTAGCAGTTAAGTTAACACTCAGATTTATTTTAATTTTTTTATTAATTTAGAGTTAAGCACATTAAAAATAATATTAGCACAATTTAGCACAAAACGAGCACAATTTATTACACTGGAATATTATGTAATGATAGAAAATGAAAGTGGCGGGCTAACTTGGCCGACTTAAATAAATTGCTTATTTGTAAGATTCGAATCTGTATTAATAACCAAATTTAATAAATTAATTTTTTTTTTGGAACTAGAATGCAATTAGTCAATATTATTTACAAAGCAGTAACAGAAACAAATTATGTTACACTTTTTAACTGTTTTGTCTAAAATACTCATACATTTTTTGAAGTATCCCGACAAAAAAATTAATTTTAGACCTTCACTAAGAGGTGTATCTTACGACGGTGTCTTAAATTTGTTTAGAAATAATACATAGAACAAATATTACTAAAACTAATTATGCTCCTATTTGCGTAAATTTTGACGAATCGTTCCGTAAGTGGTTGAAGAGTAGACTGAGGTTGCCTCAACAGGGTTTGTTGTAAAGTAAATAAAGAAACTTCAAAAATTATACAATTAAGAATTATTGCAAATTGATTATTCAAATGATTAAAACATTTAAAGAAAAGTTGATAACAGCGGATATTACTGTTACCAATAACAAACTGACAGTATAATATATTTTAGTACAATTTTTTTTATTAGGTTGACTGACATCTAATGTTGCATAGTATTATTTAAAAATTGTGTATATTGGTGTTTAATTTTGCTAAACTTTTGAATTTGAAACGAGCATTGCCATCTTATCAGACAAACCCACTTTGTTCCTATTTCGTTGACTGACAATGGTAGTACCTTTCTTGTTTTTAAATGTAAATATATTTTTAAAAAACCAACTTCAAAATTATTAGAATTTTAATGGAAAAGAAACGTCAACTGTAATTTATCAAACTTTTGCTGGTGCAGTGTTATAAAGAAGTTATGATTATAAGAATTTTTTATAGGTTGTTTAAAAATTTGACAATAATCACTAAAGTTTACAACAGATTAAGTAATTGAATCAGTCAGATAACAAAATTACTCAATTAGCAATAACAACATATTTGCGATCAGTTTTTTGAACTGCGTGACAATCAAATAAAGACCAATAGTATTTAGTATACATCAAAAATTGCAAAGTACCCAAATGTTTTTTTTTGAATACATCTAATATAAATGTATACTTTTATTTTATATTAAATTATAATCTTATAACAACAATTAATTTGCATAATGTTGCTATTTTGTTAAAAGAATTGGTTGATTCCGTAGCTTATAAATAATAGAACTGCATATAAAATATTCATAATTACTTTGTGCTTACGTTACAATAAATAACACAAAATAATTATTAAAAAAGCAACAGTTATGGTGTCAATGTGTTACAACACTAGTGCAAATTGCCCGTTTATACATTGAAGAAATCATATATGTAAAAGTAATATTGGTAAAGTAGTTCAATACTCAAAGTGGAGTACTGTTTAAAATATAATTTTATGTAAAAGTAATTATAAACAGAAACAATTAATTACCGTTATTCTTATCTGTGTAATTAACTTTCTGTTTTTTGCAGTATCGTCGTAAGTTACAAGATTACTTAGCTACAATGTATTTGTGTTGTTAAAAATTTTCTTTTATCGCAATATTTTTTAAATGTAAGCAAATTTTGCAGCAAATATTGTGGTAGCTTATTTAGTTTTTTAAGCTATTTTGCCTTACTAGTTTTCTGCCTTTCTCTAATAGTCTTACATACTAGACCACAGGTTGGTTCAAATTCTATTAGACGAATTTTAGCTCTCTTTTGTGATAATAAATGTGCTTTTTTATTTCCTTTGTCGCTTTGATGTTTTTTTTTGTACATTGTAGAGTAACTCTGTGGCGCTTAGCTAAAAAGACTAACAAGCAAACACAATCTCTAACTGCTTTAAAACGCATGGTTATTGAGTCTAAGGCCCTTAATTCAGCTTGGCTATTGGTAACGTTTTGGATCATCTTATTTTGAATAATTATTTCTTTAGCACAAACAAATATTGCAATAATTTCTGCTTAGAATACGATTGCTAGAAAATTTAGGAATCGCTAAAATTTTTCCCGATCTATTGCCTGCGATCCTAATTTTAGTATTTTGTGCAGTTTAAGAACTATCTGTATATCAAATGATTACTTGCAGCTTTCTCTGTTGTTGTCTAAATATTTTTGTTTGTCTAGCCAATAAAATTTTTGGAAGTAGATAATTGGATTACTTCTGTCCGACTTTATGCTTAAACTGTAGTTTACCCTAAAATATATCTAAAGAATTTTTGCCGGTATTAGTCTTCGTGTCTTACCTATCAGATTTTTACAAACCCAAAATGCCCAAATAGCTTTGTTAATTGTTTTTCTAAGTAAGCATTAAAGGTTACTTTAGTGTCTAAAGTGAGTTTTAAATATTTCAGCTCATTGCTGTTTTACAGTTTTTTTAATCCTTGTATAAGTTACTATTGTTGTTTTTTTAAACTTCTTTCGCATGTTACTCTGTTTCAGTTTCTAAGAAAAACGTTTAGATACCAACATCGTATTTGTCGGGAAAACTTGACGACATTATTATTGATTCAGGCTTTAGAATAAAAAATTTCTTTTATTTACTGGCTGTAAAAGCAAGATGTTGTAAATAACTGATAATTTTTCTATTTTTTAATTTGTGAATAACTAATATGGCATGTATTTAAAGCGCATAACTTATTCTTTCAATTTTTTTAAACATAGATAAATACTTAAATGATAACATAAACGCAAACAAATTGGCATCATATAAATACAAAGCTTTAACATAAAATTTTTATTGTTATCTTAGTATCACACGAATTTTTAAATGTAGGTTATGTATTTTTTGTGTCATTTGTTTTTGTAAAAAACTTGTTTTTTATTTGACTTTGATAAATAAATAAATATATAATGATAGAAAAAGTATTATATATAACTCGTAAGAAATGTGCATTGCCAACTATCATTAATTACAGTCTTGTTTTTGAATCAGCTGCAAATTTTTATACTCGTTGGCATAATATATGTAATGAAACAGGTAATAAAACTGACAAATTAAACAATCAAACAATAGACTGTTTAAATATTGTTTTATGCTGGATGACATCGATATATTCTCGCGGTGAAAAAAGTAACTTATTTTTCACTGAATGTTATATATTTAAAAAATACTTCTAACTTGAAGGCTAGTCATCTACTGGTTTTTAAAAAGATATTTTCAATAAAAACTACAATAAATACAAGACAATACCCTTTTAGGCGAGTTGTAAACTTCTGCAAAAGAAATAATTAAGTTTTAAGCACGTTTTCTACGTTATTATTTTTACCAAATACAGTAATCCGCCTTATACAGTTTAGTGTTTAACAAATATTTAAAAAAATAAAAATGAATTAAAAACAACATTTATAATTTTAAACTAAAAATAACAGAAAGATATAAATTGAAAATTTTATTAGAACGGTTTATAAGAGTAACTTATCAATGATAATTATTTCTAATGTCTTTAATGTCTTTAAAACGTGTTACAAAAATTATTTCTTACAAATAAGTCAAATTTTTATTTACAGTAAAAAAATAATTATTAGATGAAATATTACTGCTCATGTACTATAGCTTCAAAATTACTGTTTGTCTAACAAGAATAATTAATTGCAAGTAAATATAGGTTTATAAACTTTAAGCTTATGTAAGTTAAGAATTAGCTCTTTATTGTTTGATAAATAATTTAAGTGTTTAAAGCGTCAAAAATAAAATGGTAATATTTTTTTTAGATAACTAAAAAACAATAATCAAAATACAAAAAAAAGAGATAAAACATTATTTTTATTATTAGAAAGAAAAAACTAAATTAATGCACTGTGATTATTTTATTTGTTATATTAAAAATACATAACTATTGTTTAGATTACATAGATTTTAAATAAAATATATACCTACGAAACAGTTTTATGCACTCTTAGCATTTAGAAAAGTTTTAAAAATACACGTATCTGTTAATAAAAACGTTGTAAATATACTTTTAATAATTTTTGTATTAACAAAATGTTTACATATTTTGATAGTACAAAATGTATAACAAAGCTGAAAGCTTTCCAGAAAACTTAAAATAAACAAAAGTTATATAACATAACAAAAAC
Organism: Aquatica leii; assembly: GCA_035610365.1. Classification (NCBI taxonomy): domain Eukaryota; kingdom Metazoa; phylum Arthropoda; class Insecta; order Coleoptera; family Lampyridae; genus Aquatica; species Aquatica leii. Next base: position 59,813,630 of record CM069432.1, read on the forward strand.
ATGTTAAAAGCATTTTAAAAGACTGAAAAATGCATCAAGATATTATGTTACTAAAGGTTTTATTGTGCTATCGAATGATGTTTATATGTACGTTAAAAGAAATGCAGCAATAGTTTTTTTTTTATAAACGTACTTTAATCTTAAAAAAAATAATTGTTTGTATAACTAACTTAAATCTTTAGCTTGCATAAAAATTAGTTAAACTTGATCAACGTACACATAATAAATTTAATTTTATTAATTTAGGAAAATAATTTATTGTAGTATACATAATTTTAAAGTCGTATTTAAAAACAATTGTTCTAAAAAATTATATTGTTTCAATAAAAATGTAGATTTTTATTACAACCCATTTTTATATTTTATGAAATCGTAGAAAAAGTTTATACAAACGTGAATTGTGTAGTAATAAGCTAAATTTTATTTTGGCGTAGGCGCGTTTTAAGTTAACGTAGAACTAAAATTTATAACGATAAAAGACTGTAATATTAAAGTAGAAGTTTAATAAATTTAAGCAAATTACATAATTATTTATTTATTTCTAAAAGTGTTTATTTTTATAAACAATTTTAGTTTTTATTTGTAGACTTATAACTATATAATTAAATTATATAATACAATAATCAATAGTTTATTTTACAGTAATTTGAGTAATCATACATATTACAGCGCGTATGTAATAATGAACAACACATTTTTTAAACCTAGGGTATATATTGTATTTTACTTTTTCAATTTTTGCAAAAAGTTGAGATCAAAACTTAAAATGTGAGAGATATTTGCTTATCGCTATCGCTAATTTTTTTAAATCTATTATTTGCTTATTTTATAAACGCAGTACAAAAAGCATTGTTTTCAGTTTAATTTTTAAATGTAAATATATAATAATTTTATATAAATTTAATTTGTTTTTCTTTTCTTCTAGGTTACATTTTTAATGATGCCTTTAGAGATAGGATGGTCGGCTACAGTATCGTGGAAAGCAGGAGATGCCATGTGTCGAATAATGGCATTTTTTAGAATGTTTGGATTATACCTATCAAGTTTTATACTCGTCTGCATTAGCATGGACAGGTTAGTCAATAATTCCAAAACACATATAAATTTTATTTTTAGAGTTATTACAATTGTAATTTTTTATAATTTTTTTTATCAGTTACAATATAATAAAATTGTTATATTGCTTAAGTAAACAATTACTCCGACATAAACACATTCGTTTAGAAATTTTAATGTGTAATATGTGAAATTAATAAAAGCTATCTTACAATCTTAGCAAACATTTAGCAAAGCTAAACAAAATGTACGAAACTTTACCTACTGTATTCTTTTGTTGATTTTATAGTTAATAAATGTTTCAACTCTTAAAGGAACATATGTTTTGAATCTGTAAATGTAATGTGATTAATGTAATTACATGTGGTTATTTTTTTATATTTTAGAAATACATTCATAATCAAAGTATTAAAAACATCTATGAACAAATGTTTGAATTTAATTCAACATATGAGTCTGCTTTAACATGCTAATAAATTTATTAAAATAAATCACATAAATCTAAAGCTGTAAGATTCAGGTAATATAATTCAAATAATCAAACAATTTTTAAAACAATAATTGATATCCTAAAAAAATAAACTAAAAACTTTAAAACCCTAAAAATGTTAGCACTGGTTAGATATCAAACAAACAATACAGTAGATACTCCACAAAACGTTGCCATAAAAAACACACCTAGCTGTGTTTTTTACTTCTCTCACGTATGAAGAATTCTTTGACGTATCTCCATAGATAAACTGCGTAAGCAGTAAATATAAACTAATACTAAAGAATAAAATACCTTTAAAAAAATATTTTGTAACTACTTAAGATGGCAAAGTAGCAAATAATTAGCAGTATGTTTTTTAATTGATCGCCCTATTTTGTTTATTTAAAGAATGCCTCAGCGGGTTGCAATCTAATTTTAAAAAACGCGCGTTATAATGGCAACTTCAACAACTCAAGAATCATTAAGTCTAAAGATCTGCTTTTTAATTATTAATCTGTCAGGAGTACTTTGTAATAAAAATAAAATATTACTAACAAATACTTTAAAGCTTTATTCAAATATTTAACACTCTTAACTTTTTGAATAAATGTAAAGAGTTCAATTGGTACTCAAAACTCAAAATTAAAAAAGCGCCAGAAACGTTAATAGCTTTGCTAACCAGAAGAACACGCCATGCGATGTACACATTATTAGAACCAAGATTTCAGTGTTTAATGTTACAAAATTATGAAAGCAAAGCACAAGAAAAACAAATTGATTCGCGTAGAGGTAAAACAAATAAATTTAAGTTGAAACAATATTAAAAATAACAAAGAAAACCAAAGTAAAAATTTAATTCAAAGGCCTTTCTCCGCAAAATTTATTAAATCAAATAAGTGTAACTTAAGTATATAATTCAGCAGACAGAAATGTCCGAGATAAAAGATTAAGGCGTAAAGAAATTAAGGAACAAAACCTTGACGACGGTTTTCAACTGAGACAGCAGAAAATATTCTTATCTTTAAAAACAATTCTTATTATTAAAACGCGTGGTTAACAGTACACCGTTTAACAAAGGAAATACGTATTTAGCACAAATGCAATAAACGAATGTTTTAACAACGTAAAACCATACATTTTTCTTAATGTACGTACGTACGCATGTCCCGTGTGTTTCTCAAGGTTGTTCAATTTAAGTTATCGTACAATTTGCAAGGGACATGATCCAAATCTATTATTACCTAACTACTTGATTGGTGCACTTCTCCTTATCATACCGTCCAAAAACTTGGTCTGTACTTACATTTTAGAGACATGATAAAAACTGCTTTACGTCAAGTCTCTGACTGGCTTAGATAGTTGGAAGCCGAAAAGCAAGACACTTTTTTCTTCCTTGATGTCAAGTAAACGTAAATTGCACTATTCACATCTTCAACAAAAGTCAAAGATCCGCAAATCGCTAACATCTTTAAAAATAAATACGTAATTTGTATAAAGCTTCCGCAAATTGCCTTCCTAGAATACATACGCTTTTTTGGCTACGTCGTTCTTGTTAGTGGTTTTTATGAATGCACCTTATGTGACAGATTGCAAATTAACTTATGTGTACCAATAAAAAAAGGGCGTGGATAACTGGTTTTTAAAGTACTTTTAGTTTTTAGCATTCCGGCTGCACCGTCGTGCTCGAAATATCGCGAATTCTAAAAAAAGTTTAATATCTATTTATATACTATACTAAATATACTATTTTCTATAACTGTTACGTAAAAAAACCTATGTATGTCTTTTATCGGTTAAGCAACGTAATATTTTCCTTACGATACATTTCATTTCCGTACAGGTCTAAAGCTATTTCCGTATAAGTCAATATTATTTTCATACAGGTTAATAAAATATGAAAATATAAACAATTCACAAGAGACAGTTACAAAAGATGTTTTTTTTTCGAACACGTCTGATATCTTGTAAGGTGTTTGTTACTGTTATTGTTTTATTTAAAATTATCTGTATTCATTTAACAATTGTATGTGAACCTTACTTTATTTTTAATTTTGTGTAGTTGCTATTTTTTGAGCGAGGTTAACTTGATGTGTAAATGTGTAATTAGCAGCTGGGCATTCTAGCCGTCTGTGCGCATACATGGCTATGTATAGTCATGTAATTTTTATGGTACCTTATATCTACAATATCTTTATTTAAATTTTTTTATGCCGGATTTATCTATCTATAATGTTCTTTATGAAATTGTAGTTTGCTCTCAAAATTTAAATGGATTTCGTCTATGAATAATACAAACGTATAGATGGTCATAATTGTTTTCCTTTTGTCAGAAAAGAATCATTATTATCGATTATGGTTCTGCAAATTATTCAAACGGTAATGCGTCGTTGACTTATCTGAAACAACGTTGCATTCTACGAAATGAGATCTTCAATCATAGGATTCGACACGCACTTGAGTGAAATTTGATTTATTTTCTTTGGAACAATGGTTTGCTTATAACTCACATTTTTTTTATTAAATTAATATCTAAAATTGACGCATTATTAGAAATTACATATCAAAACCACTAATTAACTGTGCGATTTGAAGATTTACTAAAGTTTACAGTTTAGGAAATTTGAGTTAAATCTTCCATTTAATAAAAAGGCTAAATTTACTTATTGCTAATCATTTGATTTGACTTAATTTAGGACTGTTGTTTTAAATATTAAGTGTAAAGAATTAACAGTAATTTCTTAGTTTAAGGTTGGAAACTAATTATTCATTTAATTTTTAGATTTTATATTAATTACTGCTTGTTTATTTTTCTTTATTGTTGGTTCATTTTTAAATATAGGATAATATACATGTAGGAAACTATGAACTTGTTAGATAGTAAATATTACAACCGCGAATTTCAAAAAATGTGTTTGCAATATACGCGACATAATATACTTAACTGTACTACGCAAGTGCAAAAATTTATTTATATAATTGCAGAAACCATCATTAGAGACTGGTAGACAGCTGTTTCATCCTATTTAGACTCATCCGCACTGTAATACTTTAATGCAGTTTTCAACAAATTGCCATAGTTTTAGCCCATTCGGGTGTTAAATTCATTAATGAATCTGAAGTAAAACGCCATCTCGTAGGAACAAAGCTACGTACGAGTTAATCCACATGTAGAAAACTATGAAGTTGTTAGTTGGATAGTAAATATTACAACCGCGAATTTCAAAAAATGTATTTGAACTATACGCAGCATAATATTCCTAACTGTACTACGAAAGCGCAAAAATTTGTTATTGCAGAAACCAACATTAGAGACTAGGGGACAGCTGTTTTGTCCTATTTGGGTTCATCAGCATTGGAATATTTTAATGTAGTTTCCACAACTATATAAAACAGATTGCCATAGTTTTATCCCATTCGGGTGTTAAATTCATTATTAAAAAATGTATTACTCACAGTAACCAAACCACACTGATATAATTAATAAATTCTTGAAATTTATTTACGCCTGAAGCAGGTGAATGGATTAATTCTCGACTCTTCTTATTACATTGACAAGATGCTTTTCACGTTATAACCAATCTTTCCAAACCCATTGCTAAAAAATTAGCGAAACTAACTATATGTTAATAGAGCCACCATAAAGAAAAATTTAAAAAACATTTTTACTTGCAACTATCACCTTCTACAAGAGAAAAGGAATGTTAGTCACTAAAATAAATAGCAGAAAAGCATTTACAGTGCAAATAGAGACCAGACGCATTTTGTTGATTGCAACAACACGTTGAAAATGAAAGTGAACAGGAAACGTATGTAGCGACTAAAATTAATGCTATTAACCACTGAATAATAAAAATCTCCAAACCGTCAGCGCCTAGTTTTTTGTATACAGGGCATTTCATAGACAAAACAAATACAGCCGTTACCAACAAAAAACATAACTTTGAATTGTCTTAATGTTACATGATTAACGTGAATGCATCAGTAGTTAATAAAGTATCCGGTTAAACTTCTTGTAATGTATACTGTGTCCCTGAAATGAAGTAATATACTGTAATGATTTTTACAAACTAATTTATTTGAAAACTAAATATTTACACAATTAAATTTAACTACTTTTAACTAGCACTAATTAAATGCAACGGCGTTTAAGAAAAACACTTGCATTAATTTATACACAACTCATCACTCAAAACGCGGACAACTTCTGTTTATCTAAACTAATTTGTTTATATTAATCACGTACACTTACACCGTATTTATTTTATACTAACTGCATCCAGAATGTTCCACGTTTTTTGATCATTGTCTCAACGTTTTTAATTACTTTGAGAACGCTTCACTGTCACCTTCTTAATACTATTTTGCTTCAGAACAGGAAACTGGATGCGACACCGATAGAAGACATCTTTTTTCATTTTTGGCAACTTTTTTGAGCATAAAAGTAGCAGTCAATGGACTTTTACTAACCGATATTTTACTTAGATGCAGACCAGCACTTGAACGTCTGTTCTCGGAAGACATATTTTGAACTGTCCTCCAATGTAGTTGATCTAAGCTACAACCAAGCTTTAGGTGCTGCCAATTTCTTAATGTTGTAGAACTCAATTTTTTTCTTCGGATTCCATAATGCTCGCCACAGATTTTTGTATAACGGCTTTGCACGTGAGTACTTCTTGGTGACCAGACGGAAAACGAAATGTCGGTTATCACGTAGTTTTAAAACTTTTCCGGCCGCCGATTGCTGTCTCCGTAGTTCAATTAGCCGCCCAAACTTCTTTTTAAACACAACTGCAAACTTTCAAGACTTTTCTCACGCAATGTGCGATAGAGTAATCTTTTTGTGTTTGGAACAAATCTTGTTATTCCTCGGTTGTAACTCTGAACCTAGCTTTTCCAGAACCGCGTACATCCTTATAATTAACTTATCCAAGTCAATTCCTTCGACTTGATTTTTGGTTCTGTTTGTTATTACTCTGGTTTGGATTTGGTCTTGGGTAATGTTGTTATCGTCAGCGAACGCAACTAGGCGATCGATGTGCATTACTTGTAGCTTGCCTCTGGGTGGTTTTCGGATGCAATAGATATATTCAATAATACGCTGCACAACTCTATAAGAGCTTTTCCATTGCCTATGCAGCTTTGGCGACAAACCCCGTCTCCTTAAAGGATTATACAACTATATTATGTCTCTCAGTTGAAACTCACCGTTTTGTACCTTAATGTCATATCTGGTCTTCATTCTGTCGCTGGCAATTTTTGTGGTTTTACAGACTGTTTTATGTACTTTGTTTAGCCTCTTCATCAAATTGCTGACGTAGTCTTTTTCAACGACTTTTCCTTCCGGCTTTTATCAAAATTGAAAGTCGCATATCAATCGTATTTTGCGAATGAGCATGACACAGGATGGTGTTTAGTCTGTGAACAGATGATCTGTATGTCATTAGAAAAAGGTACAAATGCTAATCGTAATCTCCTTGGTGATCGGACACTACTAAGTACTTGCTACTTTTCCTTCTGGATTACGAAATTACAATAGTCATCTTGCAGCGGCGTGGTCGGTTTTTAGTAAAAATTTTTGTTTATGCTGTTAGTTGTAGAAATGTTCCATAGATTTGACGACTGCTAACAGCTCTCTACTAGTCACGCAATAATTCTTTACTTTTTCTTGTCTATTTTGCACCTGTGAAAAAACTGCACCTATAGCCAGATTACTCGCATCGATATCTATAACATATTTTACATCTTGTTTTGGATAATTTAAAATTGGCAAAGTAAATAGAATCTGTTTCAGTTAATAGAAACCGTTTTCGCAGACTTTTTTCCATCTAAATTCTGTTCGTCTTTTGGTCAATTTTGTCAAAGGTTTGGCAACGTTGACAAATCCGGGTACAAATCGTCTATAATAGGTGCACAACCCAAAGAAACCTTAGACCTGACGTTTGTCGATTTGTCTTGGTCATATTTACACTGCTCAAATGTTGTCTGGGTTGATCTTACTCTATCTCTAGATACAACGTAGCCAAAATACTGTACTTTTTTTTAAATACGCAGCATTTTTCGAACTCAGTTTTAGATTTGTCCCAAGTCCTTAAAACACTAAAACTAAGCACGTTTTTCCAAGACATTCAAATGGTTTTTATCAATTGCTCAAACGTCGCAAAAGCATTACACAGACCAAAAGGCATCACAGTAAACTGACACAATCACATTTTCTCTCTGCATATTTGTAATTATTGTTTAGCTTCTTCCTGTTTTGCCAAAGGTAATTGACGTAAATCTTCTCTTATCAGTCAAGCATCTCTGGTATTAGTTTTGAGCTTTACAACGTTATTTCTTTCTTTAGAACCATTCTCCAGCGTAGACACGTTTTGATACTGCTGGATCAACACTTTAACTTTAGCTAGCTGGTCTTAGCTGAGGTTTTGACACTTGAAAGTAAGAATTTCTAATAGATGTTGTACGCAGTTCTTCCGAACTTTTAATCCTTCTAGGCAGAGTCACGTCTTCAATGAATAAGCTTTGCACGGCTTCCTTCTCTAACAAATGAAAAATAATTTCTTCACGGTCGATCTCCATATAGTACCCATCCTCCTTTGTAAAGCCTATTTTAAAAATAATTTCTTTCGTGAAGTTGGCTACCAGTACTTGATTGTCGAGTTACTTGTACTTGTCCGTGAGTACGCATTTCTTTGCCTATCGCTTGTCAAAGTCGCTTACTGGTCAAGTCTTCTTATTTTTTAGTAAAATATTAATACGAATGATGGTTTACGTCGCTCTCATGTCAGCCAGTAACTGAACGCTTCTTCCATTGGTCTTGAATTTGAGATAACTGATGTTCAATTGCTCCATTTAAGTGGTAATCGCCGATACATGACTAGAAGAGGTTAGTCATTTTTGGTCAACTCATTCTAGACTTTCCAGCGCTCTTGTTTTTTTTTAGGTTTAGTACGGTGTCGTTGTACATAACCTATTTTACCGCAGTTCAAAGTCATCACTCTTCTTTCTCAAAATACTCGTGCTATTTCTTCAATGCTTGCTAGTGTCTGCACGTATACTTCCGTAGCACAGTGAAACTTATAGCTCGCTCGGTGCGACGCCTATTTGCTGACTCAAATTTTAATGTATGGGTTAAGGGTCATCCAATGTCTTAGGTTGAGCTAACCGTGAAGTTTGTTGCGTTTTGTTGTGTCGAAAACCGTCTACAAAGATTTGATAGCCAATTGCTTCAGGAAGGTATCTGATGCTGTAGGATACACAAGCTATGCCAATCTGGCGATGTCATTTCGAAAGGTTTCTTAACACAATTTTTTATTTGGGTTGGGTACACCTCTTTAACATGAGCATCTCCATTTTTTACTTTTAAACGTGAAATTAAACGTTTCTAATTTTCTTAGAGGTGGTCAAGAACATTCTACAAAATTTCAAGCGCCTCTCCAGGTAAAACCATTATTGAAGACGTTTCTTTCTGCTTATTGCAACAACCATTAGCTGTAACTACGGCTTTAAACTGCTTATAGTACGTTGACCAAAAATAATTTTAAACTTATTAGTGGTTTTTTCTCAATGATCCATTTATATCTCTTCGCTCGTGACACCATATTTCATCATGGCTATTTAATTGGTTTATTTTTTTCTGTCAGTTTTATTTTGTCTCTTACTTGCTCTGTTTTGCATTCATAGAGTAGCATTTTTCTTTTTATAAATTTAACAAATTTGCTTGGGTTTCTATATGAACAGTTTTAATTTGGTTTTTTATACTTGTATTTGCTCCTCAAAAGTCTTTATTTAATTTTTAATGTTTGTTCGTATTTTTTTTTAAACTCCTAGAATTTCCCAACAATTTGTCTTTTATTTTTCTAAAATTTTTTTTCATTTTCTAAGAATTTTAGAACAGTTTTACTCTATTTTTTTAGAATTTTTTTCTATATTTCTATTTATTAATTGTTGATCATTTTTTATTGATTCGAGAAATTCAAATAGTTTCATATCCATTTTCATTGCTTGTAAACACATTAGCGGCATAAATTATAACACGAATAAAAAGTTTAATGACACTAAACTCTTGTTTTTTTTATTATTAAATACACTAGTTTAACAAACTGGAACAATTATAATTACATTGTATAAACAAACATAAGCGAATCGCAAACTAAGTAGTTATTTATTTAAATGATATCAATGTTTTAACAACGGGTTTCGATTACCTCACACCTGACACCAGTGTAGAAATTTTTACAAACTAATATATTTGCAAACTAAATGTTTACACTATTTAATTTAACTACTGTTAGCTAATACTAATAAAATGCAGCAGGTGAACAACAGTTTCTGCTCGGAAGTTATCGGTGTAAAGTCAAAAACAGTAACAATTCCCTTAACGGTACCCGTCAAGTTTAACTTAATTAAACGTTATATTTAAAATGTGGCACCCAACGCCACTGAAGTAGTCAGAAACGCAAAAAACCTAAACAGAGATGATGAAATCAGAATAAAGCTCAAAACAATAAAAAATCAGTATAATTATATAAATGTCAACACTGTCAACGAAATTTTAAAAATAAACATTTTATCATATACTCGTTATTATGTTATTAGTATAAATACTATTATAATATAATATACAGTGATAACAGTATACGGTCAAGAAATGAAACAACCAATAAGACAATTGAAACAGCTACTGATGAAAGCGAAAAGTGAAAAATTAATAATAGGTGGAGATTTTAACACGAGATTTGGTGAGGGTGGGGGTATGATAGTGAATGGGGAGAAAATAAAAAGGATAACGATGGATAAGACATTAAACAAACAAGGTAGAGAGCTTTTAAAATTATGCGAGGGAAAGGGGTAAACTATACTCAATAGAAATATGGAGGAAGATGATAGAGAAGAATATATATATATATATATATATACTTATAAACCGCACGCAATTGAGCCCGATATGTAAACAGGTGCCCGATGAGCCCGGGCGGTAACGCCTTTCTACACGACGTTATTAGCGCGCTGTTAATCCCGACTGCGTTGCCAATATTATACACGCTCTAAACGTAGTTATTAAGTTAAAGCGAAACTCGACAATGATTTGAAATTTTAACATTTGCGTTTAGTCTTATTGCAGATAACTCTCTTAAACATCTTCCGATCTAATAATTTTTTTTTAAATTTAACTTGATTAATATTGACGTAACAAATAAACTTTCTGCAGATTTAAAATAAAAACTGTATTCAAGCATTAAACTCTTTTTATGATTGGTGCAAAGTTTGTTTTATTTGTAAATATAATTCAAAATTGTAAGCTATAACTTGTGTGTATTAGCAAATTCTTATCTGAAAAAAAACATACTCAAAACGGCAGCAAATTAAATAATTTTCTTTAAAATTCCGCATATAACTCTGTCTTTGGCAACTTTTTTAAAGAAATGTTAAATTTAACCGTTACCGCAAGTTGCACGACTAACGTAGAGTGTGTTATTTGTCATCATTTGACAAGCACAAATTAATTTTTAAATTAAACTTACAATATACCGCATAATAAAAAAAATAATGATTCTACAATCGTATTTTGATGACATACGCGTATATACAAAGATGCACCTAAAACTGGGATATATAACGGTTCTTCGGGCTAGAGAACGTAGCGTTTATATGTTCTACGGGCTCAACAACAACCTGTTTACATGTTTGTACCTACATATTCTTATTTACGCACACAAAGTTTTTTTAATAAATCGGAAATAAATCAAAAGATTAGTTTTGGGCATACAGTATGTCATACAACATTGCCATGAAATTTTAGTTGAAATTAAAATATGTATGTGATAGTAAATAGAATACTCTGTTTCAAATAACGAACTTGAGGAATTCTAATAAGTAGTCTGAAACATTTTTACTCAATTTATTTGTTCCTTAATGTGGACGTTAAATGCCGATTAAGGTAACAGATTTATCATTAATCGGACCGTCGCAAGATTTTTAGTTCTTACCTTTAACTTTTAATGGGTACATTAATCGTCTTGTTATTTTCATTCTTAGTGTGTGTACAGTCGGCTCATTTAAATAAAACATTTACTTGAGAAAATTAAAAACGTTAGTTAATTTTTCATAAAATGATTTATTCTTGGTACAAGATGTTTTTGTAATTTATTTGAAAAAAAAACGGATCACTTGAAACCAACTTTTGTAATTAGTGTCTGTCTAACACACACTATACAGTAACGTTTATTGCATTCAAATAACTTTCTTTTTGATTACAAACAAAATTATTCAGACTTTTAAAATATTCATTGCTTTAGTGGTCAATACAAAAATTACAAAAAATTATACATATATAGACTACAATGAAGATGACTTTGGAATAAAGGCGGAGTGGTATTTTGTTACTACTTCTCACGGCAAAAGCCTATGTGATAGTGCAGGAGGTACAATTAAAAAAACTATTAAAAAAAGCTTAGAACGAACTGCAGATCATCATATAGTAACTCCAGAAACAATGTTCGATTTCTGTTCTAATGAAATTCTTGGCATAAAAATTAGTTTTTTGTATCGAGTGTGAATGTTCAAGCTGCTGTAACATATGTATTAATATGTATTAATAAGATAATAACATAAAAAAGTACAATAATTTAATATAGTTTAGGTTTCTCACTGATGTCACAGCTAGTTGATACCGTAAAGGTATTCAGTTTTCCGTAATTATGATGCTGTCAATATCGTTAAGCCAATGAGCTAAGCCTTCTAAGAAAATATAATGTTTTATTTCAAAAAATTCAATATTCCATCTTATGTTATATTTAAGTAATAAATCTCACTTACAATACACATAATTTCAATAAAAATGAAAACATAATATCACGTTTAAAAAACATTCAACCTACTTGCTATACCATAAGATACAAACAAAATAGATAAAACTACACTAAATACATAGAAAACAAACATGTAGTGTTTTATGAATTTTCACACAAAAAAGTAACCAATTGCAAATAATATTTTTAACCTAATAAAATTACCTAGATATTTGCTTTAAAAAACCAAGTGTGTAGGCACTAAGAATCTGTCAACAACAAGACGACCAATTTAGTCTGAAAAAAGCGATTTTATCGAATTTCAAGCATCTTTTTTGTACAAAAAGTGGGTTCTTTTGATCAGTTGTTGGGTTTATTCTTTTTAGGATATGTAAACTTAATTTCTGAGTAACATTAGGTGCTTACATTAAAAGACCAAGACACTAGAGTCAGTTAAAAATCACTGAAAAGGAGTTTAAAAAAACATATTTTCAGCAGCGCGTCATTGTTGATCGGTATTGACTAAATATTCGTTGTGCATTCAAAAAAAAAAAAGAATAAAAATTATGTTTTTCAATTCGGTCAGGTGAAAACGGGCGTTTATCAAAACTAATTGTGCGTAGATTTCTTTTTTAGGACTCTAAAATAAGTCAGCTTATTTACTTTTAGACGATTTCATATGAAATGACTCAAACTTTAAAAAAATATGTTATTTCTTGTAAGTAGTAGATTAACTGTTTGTCTTAATTATTATTTTTCTAACTTTTAAGTAAACTGTTATCATAATTACTTAAAAACTCTGTGTCGATTTTAAAATTTATGGCTGTAAGTTTTGTTTCTCTTTCTGCTAGGACAATTCTTTTTTTTTTCAATTTTGTTTGTAAAAGCTCTGTGTTGGTAAAACCAAATTTAATTTTTTTTAATTGTACAGTGTTATCTACAAAATTATCATTACTTTCCATAATTATTTCACGAGAAGTAATATTTTCCAATGGATTCTACAAAACTCTTTCGGACTATTGAAGAATTTCCTTGCTTATAAGAATTTTTACACTACAAAACAAGATTCCTACATTGTTTTTAAAGATTTTTAGTAAAGGAAAAAATCTATATGAGAAATGCTAATATTATATCCTAAGACATACCTTTTTCGTTATAACGTTTTTATTAAATGTATGTATTTATGTTTCAAATTATTTTATAGGTATCACATCATGAATGAACTAACAAATCATTCTTATAACTTTAAAGTTTCTTAACTACCTATATTGTACTTTTGATCCAAATCTCTTTAGAAGTTTTCAAATAATTTTTTCAATACTTTAATTTTAATTTAATTTAATAGTTATAAAAGTACCACATTCTACATATGTACGTACAAGCATCACGTAAAAATTGCAAACGTTTTTAAAAATCAACTTCCGATTTTTGACTTTGTATTGTTTTTGTGAAAAATTATTAAAACGTGATGATACTCAAAAAGTGCATAAAATTCATACTAAAGTAAAATGCGCTTAGAGTATACGTTTACTGCTTGTTATTAAGCCCGTCCAACGTTGTCGCATGTTGGGCTACACAACGTACCGTCCGTGTCTGTAAACAGTTTGTATATAAAAGCGACCTCTGCAGCGACTAACTCTGAACTATTTTATATATAATGCAGATATAAACGGTACAATATGAAGCCCGGCCAAATTTTTGGATTTACACGTTTTGATGCTTATATAATCGTATTTTGATTATATACACATGGATACGTTGATGAGCCCGAAACCGGGCTTAATAGCGTTTCTTCGGGCTAAAGAGCGTAGCGTTTATATATTCTACGGGCTCAACAGCAACCGGTTTATATGTCTATATATATATATATATATGTATTTTTGTAACAAGGTCAGATCCGTTCGTCTTATAAACTGAACAACACTAGATCCGTTTTGTAAGGTGAGATCCGATTTTGGATCTCACCTTGTATCTATGTGTATATAATGTTTTTTCAAGAAGACATTTGATGTAGAGTAAAATTCCAAATTTTTGCCTGGAGCTCACTTTTTACCCTTTTTGACCAATTTTATACACGAGCAGTTCAACTGTTTAAGCTGAAGAGGGCGCCTTAGTAATTTTATTGTATATAACTTCAATTTAGATTTTAGACTTAAGTCGAGATCCGGTATATTTGGCAACCTGTCGGATCTCGTTTTATATGTGTTTTAAAGCTATTTATACGCAAAGATAGCATTATTTTTATCTTGCATACATTCCTACCGAGTCGATGTGCGTTTAAGTTACACATGTTCACTTAGATAAAACAAAATTGTAATCGAGTTGTTTGTGAAAGTTTATAAGCATTTAGACTAAAAATTACAGTAAAACCTTTTTTCATAAGATAAATTCTACAAGAACAATCAATGGTTACAAAACTAGTACAAATCACTGGGTTATACATTGAAAAAATTACGTATTTAAAAGTAATTATTACCGAAAACAATCACTGTTATCTTCACTTTTGTAATTGTCTTCTTGTTTTTCTTTAGTATCATTTTTCTAAGTAACGAGATTGCTAAGCTGCAATAGATTTGTTATGTTTAAAATTTCTATTTATTGCAATATTTCTTATATTTAAATTCACAGTAGATTTTTGTAGCATATTCGATTCATTGCGGTAATTAACTTTTTCTTGCATTTTCTAAATGTTCGTTATAAAAAGATTAAAACCGTTTTTACTCCAAAACAATGCTATTAAAACCACTAATTTTCTTATTACTTTTTTAGTTTGTGAATCTCCAATCCTAATAATAACACCCATTAATTATAAATTATTTCTAAATATTTACAAATTTACCTTATTTGCTTTATCATATTCACATCTTATTCTTTATAGCTTGTAAGAAATAACATTTACATTTCTCATAAATACATTTCTTTTATTTACTAGCTGTAAAAGCAAATTGTTGTAAACAATCGATATTTTTTAAACTGACTCAGCTCATTCATATTAACGTTTGCTTAAAATCAATGTATTAAATAGCTAAAACTCAAATAATAGTTACACTTATAATTTGTTAAATTGACGCTGACAAATTGACATAAAATAAATACAGTTTGGACTGGTTTCGACATATAATTTTTAATTGTCGTTTTAGGTATTACTGCAGGTATACTACCAACATAAATTTTTAATTTCAGATTATTTATTTTTTGCGTTATTTGTTCTTGTAAAAAGTTTAATTTGACTTTGATTAATAATTAAACAGATTATAGTTGTAGAAAAAGTATAGCATATAATTCGTAAGGAATGTGTTTTACAAATTCTTTCAATAATTATTCTGTGGTAAGATACATTTTTATTTAGTAGTTGTATTACACTTTCAGGTAGGAGAGGCAAAAAAGTCATTTTTGGTAGATTTTTATAGGCGACGTTTCGTAGCGCTATTGAGCGCATTTCATCATGGCCAATAAAAAACGGACCCAAGATGAGCTAATCGATAAGCTAGTCACAAAATAATTATTCAATAAATAAATAAACAATTGGAACTAATTATAAATAAGTTAGATGATGTTTGTCTATGTAAATGTTTTATGTTTGTATTTTATTATATTTTTATCTCTACACTAACTGTTAATGTCATTGTTTGTTTATTTATTGAATTTTAAGTTTGTGACTAGTTCATCGGACAGTTCCCCTTGGGCTCGTTTTTTATTGGCCATGATGAAATGCGCACAGTAACGCCACGAAACGTCGCCTGCAAAAATCTACTAAGGAAGGGTTTTTTGCTTCTCCTACCTGAAGGTGTAACACAACTACTTAATTATTACTAAGACAAAAACGTTACTAATAAATTTTTATGTTATCTTTTCACTTTTCACTGAGTAATAGACGTGCGTGATAAAATAAAACTATGATTATAAGCGACTTTCGGCTTAGATCGCGTCGTAGTAAAACACCCAGACTTAAGCTTGGTCATAGTCTCTTTTTGAGAGCCAAAACAATAAAGTAGAACTTGGCCTTCGTTCGAAATTAGTCAAGCGGTAACAGAAACTTAACGTTCGTTAATCACGCTAATCGCTATTGGTATAAATATCGTCATTTATACTTTTTCTTTCAGTGACATTTACCACTCTGAAGATGCAAGCTGCAATGTCTTGCAAAACATCAGTTTGTTTGGTTTCACGAACGACAATACGGCAAAGGCCAAGTGCTACTTCTTGTTTTGGCTCTCAAGAAGAGACTATGACCAAGCCTAAGTCTTAGTGTTTTACTACGACGCGGTCTAAGCCGAAAGTTGTTTATAATCATAAACATATCAACCGCGAAAGTTTAAGAATTTAAAATAAAACTCATATAAATGTACGTCATAAATGCAGTTTCAATTTAACCAAAAAAAAACCACGGATTCTTCTATTAAACATTTATGTTGGTTTCTTTTTTCAACGTAGGTATTTTTCCTAATTAACTAATAAAACGAAGTTGATGGTGTGTTGAATTACATTTGTTACAGAATTCGCGCAATTTTTGATAACTTAACATTAAAGCTAAGGTATATAAAAAATTACTGTAACACGTAACGGTCAAGATGTTAATCTCTCTCTCCAAGATCTCAAAATTTCAGCGGAAACCTTTAGAATAGTTAAATTTACATTAAATTGTTTTATTAAGCTTGAGTTTAGTGCTGCGACTTTAAAACACTTCTTGTTTGATCACATTATACATTTCTAATTTTATGAGTTTTTACTTTATTGGATTAGATTTATTAGATTTAGAAAGATGGTATTTTGTAACTTTAACGTGGCACCAAAGAAGCATTTGGCATTATTTACTGATTTCCACCAAAATGTAAAAACAAACAAATAACAAACACGCTTTTATTTTTTCGGATGCTCAATACGTGCATGGCATATTTTATGTAATGCCCATCATTTATATATGTTATTTAGTTTTAAGCCGAAATAATCATAATACAACGTTCATACAATATTAGTGAGATTCCAACTTTGCTCAGGAAAAAGAAATCAGGCCTATGCGTAACAAAATATGTTAAGACAGTTTTACACTTTCTGTTCGTTATACTATATAAAAATTAAGACACAATTAGAGTTCATAACGTTTTTTATACGAGTGTTGCGGCTGCATAAAAGATATGCCATTTATGTAAACTCTGTAATTGAAACATAGAAACAAGTCAAAGTACTCTAAAAAAAGTTTGGACATACACAAGCTGTTGTATTTTGTACGAATTTACAAATTATCATAACAGCTCTAAAAATTTTTCTAGTTTTACAAAAAATTTTAACTATATGTATGTACATGACATAATTCTTTGTTAATTATTCAAAAATTGTATTACTTTTTTAGCTACACAGTATAACAAATTGAAGTTACGATTGTATTTGAAATGTTTTGTACTACAAAAAATATGATTTAAAGCTCTGTGTAAAAGAAATATTGATTTTTGTCAAAAAGAATTTATCTTAAAATACCAGTACTTTATTTTGTAAATAATTGTATAGGTTAAAGATTTGTAATTGACCATTGACTATTCTTGATTTGATTATAAGTGATTTTCGTCTAACTTAATAGAACAACCAGACTATTAAACTTTGATGGTTCCTAATAAGTTAAACTTGTCCGTCCATTACTAAAATTTTCAGTTTCATCAATGGCAATTAGCACTCTGAAGTTGCAAGCTGGAATGTCTTCTAAAACGTCAGTTTGTTTGATTTCACAAACAACAAAGACGCAAAAGTCAAGTTCAGTTTTTTCTTTTGGTTGACAAAAATAAACTAGGATCAAACCTATAAATTCAAAATGGTTTCACTATAACGCGTTCTAGGCTGCAAGAAAAAACAAAAAAAGGAAACACATAATGTACTTTTTAAATTACCTTAACAAAAGCTTTTATATCGACTCTTAAATCATCAGTTGGAGATAACATAAAGCATCTATTTTCTATGTATAAAGTGAAACTACTAGCCGTGACTTAGTTTGCTATCAAGAATTACGTAATAATTAAAGTTCTGACATTATTCGTACATTGAAAATTTTTAAGATCAACAAGTTATATGTTAATTTACAAACATACAATGATTTATCAAGTTACTTGAAGTTATCCTTAGAAAAAAATTGTAACTGCTCTAATCTCAATGTTTCAAACATACAATCATAATTATAATGTTAAAATACTGAAACTTGCTAAAAAAAACTATTTTTGGATAATTGTGGATCTACGCAAGTAAGCAATATTTACTTTAATTTTTTAACAACTTCATTAATCCAAAGTAAAGATGACATTTTTTAGACTAAGACTAGTTAATTTGGTAACAATTTTTATGAAACTCGTTGGAAACTATTGTTTACTTTATGATCAGTTGTAATATACTATAAACAGTTCTTTCGATTAAAAAACTTAGAAATTTTAGTTCCATTATATGTAAAACATCAACATTTGAAATCAATGTATGTACTTATGGCCAGAAATTGTAGAAGAAAATAATGTGCAAAATAAAGATAAAAAGTTATCTAAATGGTTTAATCAATAAACTTTAAAAATGTCAATAAAAGATATGTGACAAATCAAATAAAGTAAATTAAAAAAAGTGATTTAAAATTTAGGTTTAATTCAAAAAGATTCTTAATATCAAATGTAAGGCTAATGGAAGTGTCAATGTAGGTACATACATGTAAATGTATTACTCAATTAAACCTTCTTATTTACACTTTTTCTACTATTACAACTACATAAAACACACCAAACCATTATGTCCTAAGTGTCTTTAATTAAAAATTAAAAAAAACATATAAACAAACAGAAAACTCACTATAAAATTTCATATCGATGTAAACTTGAAAGTTTGATTTTAAATTGTATTTTACATTACTGACTTCTTTCTTATCTTAATAGTACAAAACTAATAGTTTTTATATTTTGAATGTTTTTACTATATTACTATAACGTAAAACAATAAGTATTTATTTTCAACTTGAGTTATTAACATTTGTGTACTAACGTTAATTTTAATAAAATCCACTATTGAAAACGTTGTAAAATTCAACCTGCTGCTAAGTTAGACAACAAAATTAATTCAAAACGAAAGATAACTTTGTTTAATAAGAAGTAACTTAATACAACATTATAATCACACTGAACTGAAACTTGTTGCAAGGTCACACAGCAGATTCTGTATAATAAGAGGTCTATTAATAGAATTAACTTGCGCCGTCATTATTTGTATCTTATTGTAGTTGAATTTTGCTCAACGTGAGATCCCAGAAGTTGACAACGCTGCTGGATCTCACGTTCACTCATGTATCTCTAAATAAACAAACATATACGTTGACTTAACTCTTATTCTAAAGGATCTAGTTTTGTTACTGGTTTATCAATTTGCAAAATCTTTTCCCCTCTGAGGGAAAAATGGTTCAGTTGCTTGACATAAACGTATTAAGGCAGAAAAAAAATTCTTATATTTTTTCCTTGTGGCGGATCTCGGGTTGTCATGATTCTCCTCGGATCTAGACTTGATACAGAAACAGATATATATATATATATATATATATAAGTGAGAGAGGAGAATCTATATTAGATTATGTAATGGTTAGTGGGAAGGTTTTGGAGGAAATAGAAAGTTTTAAAATAGGGAAAGAGATTGATTCTGACCATCAGCCATTGGAAGTAACTAAAAGGTTAAAAGAGAGAAAGAAAAAATTCAGACACAGTTTGGAGGGAGAAAAAGGTATGGACATATAAAATTATTGAGGTTTATAAAAAAAATAGAGGAAGAACAATGGGTAGAAGAAGGAGTAGAGGAAAGAGTGAAAGAATTGATCAGTAAAATGGATAAAACAGTAGAAAGAAAAAATACTAGAAAAAAACATAAAGGAGTATAAAGAAAAGAGGTGGTCGAATAAGAAACACAGGAAAGCCAGGAAGAAGGTACGAAGAGGTAAAGGAAGGTGGAAAAAAGGAAAAATTGATATTCAGGAATATAAAAGATTAAGGTCGCAATATAAAAAAGAGTGTTGTAAAAGAAAAAAGGAATATAAAAAAAAGTTGGAAAAATATATAAAAATGTTAGAAAATGAAGGAGAAATATGAAGCTTTTCAAATAAAAAAATGAAAATTGGAAAAAAGGGGGGATACAAATTGATATGAAAAAATGGAGAGAACATTGCGTAGAGGTTTTAGAGGAGGAAGAAGCGAGGAAGGGTGAACTCGAAATAGAAAAGATAACAAGGGGAGGGAGCAGTACTACTATACAAAAAGAAGAAATAGAAGAAACATTAAGAAAAATAAAAAAAGGAAAGGCAGAAGAGACGGATGGGACGCAAGGAAAACAATGGAAATATATAGGAGAGAGAACGAAAGAAAGAATAGAAAAAATTTTAAATAAGATATAGTCAAGTGAGAGGTATCCAGATGATTGGAAAGAAGCAACAATATACCCAGTTTACAAAAAAGGAGACAGAAGAGAGCTGAAAAACTATAGAGGTATAAGTGTGGCAAATGTGGGAAATAAAATTTATATGACAATTTTGCAAAAAAAGCGTGGAAAGAGAAATGGAGGAAAAAAGATCTTACCAGACTGGCAGACAGGATTTAGAAGAGGGAGAAGGGCATTAGATAATGTATAAATATTAAATTAGATAATAAACAAAGAATTAGAAGTGAAAAGAGGGAAAGTATTTGCGTTATTTCTGGATATAAAAGCAGCGTTTGATAATGTAAATAGGTGTAAATTATGGAATATATTAAGAAAGAAGCAGAGGAAAAACTAGTTAGGAATATAGAGTAAATATATAATGAGACAAAGTGCAAAGTAAGAATAGATGGAAAGTTAAGTGAAGCATTTTGGACAAATAAAGGACTAAGGCAGGGATGTCCGTTTAGTCCTAGTTTATTTGCTGTATATTTAGAAGATTTAGAGAGAGAGTTGATGAGGCAACAAAGTGGAGAAATAGTAATAGGGGGTTTAAAGTGTGGGTTTTGGCGTATGCAGATGACAGTGATTATAGCGAAGAAAAGAAGAGAAATGAAGGAGATGATAAAGACAGTAAAAAAGTATCTGGAAAAAAGTGTTTAAGTGTAAATGTGGGAAAAACAAAGATGGTAGTGTTTCAAAAAGAGAGCGGGGTAAAAAAAGAGTAGAGTGGAAGTGGGGGGACAAGGTAATAGAAAGTGAAAATCAAGTGACGTATTTGGGTTATCGAATCACATACGACAATAAAGATGAGGCTCATATAAAGTGGTTGGCAAAGAAATGTAATATAATTGTAGGTCAGGTGTGGGGTATAGGAGAGGGGGGATTTGGGAAGCAAATAGAAACAAAAAGATGGTTGTTTAACAAATTAATAAAGAGTGTGATGATGTACGGGGTGGAAAAATGGGGGTGGAAGGAATGGGAGGAATTGGAGAAAGTACAAGAAAAATACTGGAAATGGACGTTAAGATTAGAGAAGGAAACGAGAAAGAGAGCAATGTGTTACGAAGAACAAATGAAAGAAAGAGAAGAATTTAAATTGCTTCAAATGTGCTGGAAAGAGGTAAAGAATGGAAAAATTAAACATGAACAAGATGAAAGAAGAAGGTATTATGAAAGAGTTGGATATGCGAGAGAGGAGGTAGAAAAAATAAGGGAGACAGGAAGGGAAATAAAAGATGAGATAATAAGAAGAGATAAGGATATACAGAGACAAGAAACAAGAGCAAGAATACGAGAGGGAAAATATAATGAGAGATGTACAAATATAGTAATAGATAATATTCCAAGATACATAAAGAGCAAAAAACGCCTAAGATTAAAAAGAATGGTAGCAAGGTTTAGATGCAGGAATGAAAAGCAAGAAAATAAGTACTGGAAAAAAGATAAAGATCGGAGATGTAGGGGAGAGGTGGAAAAATATAGAGCACATGTTGAAGGAATGTATAGAACTAAGAGAAGAGGAGAGAACAAGGTTGGAGATGTTGGGAGAAAGAGGAGAAGGAGTGGGATAGATAGAAGAAGTTATAAAAAGGAGAAAAAGACTACATGTAGTGTAATAAATGTATATAGAGAATTGATTAGCGGTGGAGGGTTTAGGATTATTATTTTTTTTTAATTTGTTTTTTACTTTCATTTTGTTTTGTTTTTTTTATTTGTTCTATGTAGTAAGATTTTTGTGCTTAGTTTATAATACCATTTCTTTGTCAAAAAAAAATTCTTTTTTTACGACAAATAAAGGCTATTCTATTCTATTCTATAAATACTATTGCACTGCAAAGCTAATGATATTGTCTTTTATGGGGTAACTAGTAATATCATTTGAATATTTTGATTTGTTTGAAAAAAAAACACAACGCTGTCAACTATTTACAAAATTTAATTTAAAATTATTATTATTTTGAGATGTGTTTATCAGTCATCTGTACTGTACATGTGTTAAATAAAAAATTCGTCGTTTGATTTAACTAAATTAAATCGTTACTTTCTACTTTTTAGTGCATTTTAATTTTTTAATTAAATTTTTAAAAAAAATATTTTTTTAATCGTTTTTTTTGGTTAAATTACTTTCTTTGAAGACCGTAACAATTTATCGTACCTAAAATATTTTAATTTGCTATTGATTTAAATTCTCTATATTGTTAGAAAAGAGATTCCACATAACGAAATAAATTGGTTTTGTAGACAATAGGAATAATTGAAACACAATTTAAATTGATTTACTAATTACTTTTAGATTTAAATTTAGATTTAAAATTAAAGGGTAGTATATTTTATTGTTACTTTCAAACACTGGTAATTCTTGTAAAATTAAAATAAAAGTGATTTGATTATAAATTTAAATACGCATGATGATTATAGAGTTGTTTTAAACAAAATTAAATGCTTTGACCTACTTTTTAGAAGTTACGAGTAGTACAAGACATAATAAACTTTTCTAAAAACGCATTTAATGAAAATGTTTGTTTTGTAGAGTAAATATTTACAATTTTTCAGTGTTGAACTAAAATGCTTTAAAAAATTTAAAAAAAAAGTAAACGCTAAATGCAATGATTACATTTTGTATTCTATTACAACTGTCGCTATCGGTATAACTGTGATTGAATATACATAAATACTAATTGATATCACAGAAACTTAATGTTCCTTAAAAATTAAGGCGTGCATATTTTTATATACTTTTTTTTATTTTAATAAAAATTATAAATACATTTAAAACAGGTTGATTCCTTTTCAAATTTTTAAATTAATTCATGGCATTGTCCAACCACAATAAATTGATTCTCTGTTTCAAAGAATTTTGGTGTTTTGTACTAAACTGTATAAATATTTTGATTCATATTTAACTTTAATAAAACAAAATTTTAAATGTCTAAACAAATAAATAGATTGATAACAGTAAACAACATAAGCTAAACAATAATAATAAACAATTTTGCGTATTTATTGTATGGCTGGTCAGTTTGGCGTTGCAAAAAAGTTT
Source organism: Aquatica leii (assembly GCA_035610365.1). Taxonomy (NCBI): domain Eukaryota; kingdom Metazoa; phylum Arthropoda; class Insecta; order Coleoptera; family Lampyridae; genus Aquatica; species Aquatica leii. The sequence goes on from CM069432.1 coordinate 59,837,400, forward strand.
TATTTTCTACAGTAATGATTGAATCACTTTAATTTTTTTAAGCAATTTTTTATTATAGCTTTCTGTAACTGCCGATGATTTTTAGTCTCTATGGCGTTTGATGGTTATTCAATTGTTACCTCTATTAAATATACGAAGGACACTAAAACGTCGAAAATAATGTCTCGTGAAATGTTCAGGCTTTGGTAATTGTAAATAGTAAAAAGTTTAAGTATCTTGCTAATAGGATTAATTCTAATTTAATATAAGTTTATAGCACTAGTAACGTTGCAATGTTTAAAAATCACTTTTATTCCCATACTGTTGATACTGCGTGTTTTTTCTGAAAAATAAAACTTAGTTTATGTATGTATTTTTTGTTTAGTTTAATCATTTTTTTCAGCGTTACATAAGATTTTATCAGCTATTAATTTTTTTTTGTAATAGTGTTGGGCAGCACGTTTTCTTTGAAGCTTTTTGTTTGCTATTTTGATTCTGATTTTAATTCTGAAATGTTACAAAGAAAAACGTAATGTTGGAAATAGTATTTTTTAAACTGCATGGCAGTGTATTTTAACAAATGAAGTTTTATTATTGACGCTAATGTAAAATTATCATATCATCTAAAAATACATATACTGGTTTAATAAAAATGATTCTATTTTTAAATATGTTGTAAACGAATTTTCAAATATTGAGTAACAGTTTTCCCAAGCTTTAATTTTATCACTGCATGTCGTTCAACAAGCTTCTTGGATCATACAGCAACAAATTGAGTATGCGCAGTAAAATATTATTGCAGCGGTAGTTTAAGTTAAGAGAGGGCTCCACAGCACGAATTCCTCGAGATGGCGCCACTGGCGAAATCAAATGTGATTTTAAATCATCTTTTTTAGCCTTATAACGCAAAATTTTCATAAAAACTAAAGCTTACTTTAAAGACTGTTTTTAGCTTTTGGGGCTAACAATGTTTTTATAGAAATAGTAAATAATAAATTATTAAATATTGAAAATTTTGAAATTTTTTTTACTTGACGTAATTCAAAATTGTACCATCCCCTGCCAAATTTAACGGTTTGTAACATATTTCAAGCTACGATACTAATTTTGCTTATTAACGCTAAAAATCAAGATAAACTGGTTAAATTCATTGCACAGCGAACCTAGCGGTATATTTGTAGAAGTAAAGCTGTATAAAAGTTCAACTACTTCTCGAAGGGAGCGCTGTAAATTAGATGTACGTATCTATATTTTATTTGATGATTTTTACTGCATTAACTTCCGCTCTTAGTGATAAACAATGTATTATTGAGATAGTATTACTATGTATTACGTTTCATTTGTTTGTAGAAGTGTAGATATATGAGAAATAATTCGAATTTAAATTTACGTCCTACAAACTAGTAATGACATTAAAATTAAACTTCAGTATTGTCAAAATGCTTTTAAGAAAATATATACAAGTTTTGTAAAACATTGCAGTCTCTTCAAAAAACCGATCGCAATCACAATCGTGGATCATAAAAAATTGTCAAAATCATCGATTGCCTATAAAATAACTATCGTAAACATCGATCGCTTATAAAGTAACAATAGCGATTGTGGAAAAAAAGCAATACTCATTGCTCTTAGTCATAGGAATTAAAACAAACTAGCGCGAAATGAGCGACACACAGATGTTCATTAGTAAGAATAGTAGAAAAGAAATCATATTTTCTGACTATTTTAAAAACGGATTACTTCCCTCATTTCCAAAAAGTAATATGGTTTTAGTATAATAAGGTAATTTTTTTTAGTACGTTTAGTACTGCCAATATCGTAGAACTTTCTTTTTAAAAGCCAGTGAGCATTAAAAATTCTTGTGAGCGTGTACTGTATTCTTGCATAATTTATAATCAAAGTCATGTGTCATATCGTATTTTACTACTATGCATAAGATAAACAGGTGGTAGTAGTAACATTCTGGTGTAATCAAAAACAATTTTTATTTGTTATGTAAGTTGATCCTCAAAACATTTGTGAGCGTGTACTGTATTCTTGCATAATTTATAAACGATTTGCTAACGATAGAAGTAAGATTTAGGCAATAGAAACAATTTTTATATTTGTTGTGTTTTTAAACGTACTTAATTATGTAATGAAAGTTTATGATACCAATAGTATGTATAGGCGTTATACATTTCCAAATTTAAACATTTTGGCAGGGTGACAAAATTCTTGAAAAAATTAGATACAAAGAAATTTTGTAGAACATTTTACAAGAAAATTTAAAATTTGTAAGACTCAACGGCCAACTATGGTGTCGAGCGATCAAATCAAAATAATTTGCAAATTAACGTAGTTTTTATTTATTTTTTAATTTTAATCCCTTAGTATGGTAAATAACGGTCGTTGCCGATGGAGCGTGATCGAAACGGTCCTATAAGACAAAGTATGATACTTCTTCTGGTGTGGCATGTATTGGTGGTGCCAACACTGGTAAATTATTATTTGTCACCGTTAGGAACAAATATTGCCCTGTGTGGGAAAGGGCAAAACTAAGAAATACAAATTGCAGTGGGCGAACACAAATATTACAAAAACTGATCAAGAACATCTAGGGCAATGGAATCTGACATTATATTAGAGGGTTTTAAGCGTAGTGTGGAATTGCACGGCTTAGAGTACACTCAACCTGTTGAAGACGGGGATAGTAGTGTCTACAAAAACTTGTGTGCGAATAAACCATGCGGGAATGACATTTTAACTAAAAAAGTTGAATGCAAGAATCATCTTTCCAATTCTACAATTGTAAAAACGATTTCTGCTCAGGGCACACAGCCTTAAGAATGTTTGCTGTAATAAAAATCCCTTGACAAAAAGCATTTAGCTTACTAACTGATAAAACTATCGCAAAAATGATAGTCGTGCGATAACGAACATTCTCAAGAGAATAATCGCAAATATTCCCACCACTAAACTTTTATAATTTTTGCGCCACCTGGCTTTCAATAGTGTAACTTTGTTATTTGTAAAAAAATGCAGCTTTTACACATTTTATAATACTTTTTGTTGCGCTACCTGGCTCACAGTAGTATAACTTTTTAATTTTAATAACTTCACCGTTAAAGCAGCACCTACTAGAGATTACACTCTAAGTGTAAATATGGCCGACGAGACCCCGCTCTTAATAGGCCAACTTAGTTTGAATTGCCTGTTGCAAATAATCTTTGCATGTTCGTCTTTGTATTAAGTACGGCCGCAATAATAACATGATCTTTGTTTGAATGTATTAAACAATGTTGCTTGATGCGAAGTAATAACATTCTGCTGAACTTTCATTGTTTATTATTTTGAAATGAATACACACAACGTTTCGATTGCTGTGGTATCTGCAATCGTCATCAGGTGAATACTAACAAACTTAGAAACTACTGAAGCTTATATACTAAAAACATTACATTAATTTAGCGTAACAGATTAATTAACAAAATTACTTAGTGAAGTTTAAGTTGTTTTAGAGGTTCGATTAGTGGTTTCTATATGTTGCTTATCTCGACACTTGGTTGGCTGAAAATTTCTTTGTTGTTGTTGATGAAAAACACAGAGAGAAACATTGGTACAAACGGAAATTTAAAGAAGCGGCATTCATCAACAACAAAGAAATTTTCAGCCAACCAAGTGTCGAGATAAGCAACATATGGAAACTACTAATAAAACCCCTAAAACAACTTAAACTTCACTAAGTAATTACTAATACGGTTTTACCGATTTTACTAAAATAAAATTTTTTTATGTATATTGACGGAATCAAAGCGATTCTCGATTTATTTTGTTTTTGTTAACTAAGGGTGGAAGTAGTATTTTTTGAAATGGGGTCGCACATCTAATAGAACGGTTCAGCTACTAAAATTAATGTAGGGTTTATGACCTTTGTGGTTTTACTAGATATGAACTCACATATACCTGTAAAATATCGAAGCGACTGATTTGCACTACCCTGCAACGTCTAATTTCTATTATCTTGTAACTGTATTACGTAATTTTATCTACCTTTCTATTATCTATTAATCCGTAAGTGTTATTAATGTTGTTATGCGTTATTACTTATATTAGACTCTCAGCTAAGATTAGTCCATTTTAAGATCACAATTAATATTCCGCTCTCAGCTTTATTTCATATTTAACCAGTTGTTGCGTACGTTGACTGTATTCTAATTGAGTATTCTTTAATTTTTGCTAAATTGTAAGTAATTCTTTTTTCTATTTAATTTTCATCGTCAGTTATTTCTATTGCGCTTTTAGAGATAACGTTGTTATAAAAAATTCTCAATATACTAGCAGTATTAAAGCGAATTGTCTTATAAAATTGGCGTTAACAGGTAATTAAAAATTTTATGTTATTTAACTATGGAAAGAATGAATTTCTCCTAAAAAGCATGTCGCATATCCAATAATCTCCGGAAGCTGTTCTGTTCAAATCGAACAATTTACACTTGTGGATTTTGCCTTATCACTAGTATCTATTATAACGTTAAGTGTACGTAATTCTCCGAATTGTTACGTATGTACTTTTTGATTATTTTTTATTTTACTTATTTAGTTAATTACCAACGGTTATTTAAAATTTTTTTATTTTTAATTATTGTTTCAGCTATTATTTTTAATTAATAAATGAGAATGTTTTCTGCGAGGACTTCTGGGTCAATCTTTCGATTTCTTACAGTAATAAAAGAATTTATACCAAACAAGTTTATATTGCTTGCAGTACTGTACATAAATAAAAAAATCTTTATCTAATTCATATATCATATAATCTTGATAGCGTCGGTTTGAAACCAGCAGTTTTTCATTACTCTAAGTAATTAACGGACATTTAAATTACCTTTGCTAGTAAATTACAACTAGGCAGGTGGATCATACTAAATTATTTTACTTTCAATCATAAATTTAAAACATCTTTAACTTTACGTTTTGAGGTTTTTTTTTGAGTATTCTGACGTTATACCATTCAAGTTTCTTTGATTGTTTGAAACGTAGTTAAGACTAGATTTTGGCAAACCACGTGGTACGTGTAAGCTTACATACTGCCCACGTTTCGTAAATAAAATTTAAAAGTAATTTAGTATTTGTTGCAAGAAACTTTAATGGGGTAAGTTTTTTTGTACTTATTTTGATCATTGTTATTAATTAGATTTGTTGATCATTATTTTGTTTGCGTCTGCATGTAAATGACCGTTGTTACAAGTTTTGGTGGTTTTACGAACCTGCACGGCCAACTCTCAATCGTCGGAGAGAGGGGGGGTTCCTAGATACATAAATTGAAGAGATATATAAGGGCGCCAGAGCTTCCCCAAAGTCACGTCTGCCTGCTCACAACAGAATGGGAACAAACTTGCAACTAGATGTTAGGTTCGTAATTCCTCTACTCAGCTGTTCGAGTAGTCAGAAGCAATTAGTTAATACGATAGTCATAGGAAACAGGTATATTGTCATAAAAGAATATTTAACCACAATAACAATTTTAATGTAGAATTGTCGAGGTTTATCACAGAATATAATGGCTTTTAAATACAAAGCAAATGCCAGTAGCATAGGCAACACACCGTACATAAGTAAACTACCATAAGAATCTATAGCGAAGAATAGTTTGTAGTAAATAACGTTTACATAAATTAGTAGAATAGCATTACTGACAATCAAATACAGAAATAAGACAGTACTACGCTAATGTTAACTTATCCTAACACAGCGTATAAACTTAATATGGCATCAACGTTAATCAATCGGTATTACACAGCATGCACAACTTGGCATAAGTAAAATTTATTACTTAACTCGTAAACAACGATAGTGATAATTATAGAATTAATAACAAAAGTCTCGTGAGTGACCCGTTTGACTACGTAATAAAACAAATAAGTTCACTTACCAATAAATACAGGAGTTTCCTTTGGTGTGAAGAACGTACGTTCCCCCGACACACAATCCTGTAAACAATTTGAATCGCAAACCGTGTCAAGCTAATGTCTCACGAAATCACATCTATAACAATTATTACTTAAGATACAAACAAATATAAAGAATATAAACCGGTTGTTATATGCTGTGGTACCCCTTTTCTATGATTACGCAGGTATCTGCTGCCAGAGTAGGATCTCGACAGTTCTTAGTTAACCTCGATACATTCGGTTTTTGCCATAGGTCGTATGCCTCATAGAATATTCGTTTGACGAGATCGTTATTCGAAATGGACTCCTCATTCACAATTAACAATTAGGAATAAGTATTCGCACGTGGCGGAATGGCTGTCAAATTACAGGAAATTACGACAAAGTTTTAATAAATGAGAGTTACAATCTTACCCGGTGACGACGTAAACGAATTTTAAGTGTATTTCACTTATAGATTGGTCACCATGATGGTGTATAATTTTAGAAAATGTTCACTTGTCAATTCGCCGGCCATTTCAAGTAGTTTCCAAGTTGAAGAGCTCGTCGTAAAATGACAGTCACGCGTAAACGATCGTTAGGGGGCGTCCAAAACGTAAATTAATTTTTCGTCGAAACACATAGGCGTACCTAGTGAAAATTACCGTAACACCGTTTATGCTGTTTTGCAAACGAGTTTTTCACATAATTTCTTGACGAATAGACCTAGATGACTTAGCCCTTACAGCAAAAGTAAACAATAATTCATGTGTAGTTTGAAAGCACATCTTTGTAAGTTAGATGAAATTAAAGTTTTTTTTGTTTTTTACTACATAACAATTATTCCATCATCAGCGTACTTTTTAATCAACCAAACAAGGGAAAATGGATTACAGTTTACTATTTTATGAAACTTGCAAACAAAATTATAACCAAAAATTTTTATTAAAAGAACTTAACTAATTCATAAAATATGTTTACACAATAAATAGTCAACATTTTTAGCTACCATAATAATTTAAAAAAAAAACCTTACAAAATGACACTACATTAGACAATAAAAAAGAATTGTAAAAAACTTTAGACACTAGAGTAAATAATTTTCTTTTATTATCATACGATAAAAAAATAGACCTCATTTAAATGCAAAAATACAAAAATAACAAACTACATTAAAAACGTCAAGTTTTTCATTTCTAATCAACTTAATCTTAAAATTATTTTACTATTTAAAAAAATAAGTTTATAAAGTTTGCTATATTGTGAAAATTTTAACAGTTTATTCCCAAAAAAAGTTAGTGTTTTTTATATTTAAAAAAAATTATAACTAATTCAACTAATTAATATTTAACGTTTTTTATTTATTTATTTTTTTTTTTGATTAAAAAAAATTAATGAATGATGTTACTGTTTGACAATTTATACTATCTGTTTGTATATTTATAAAATAAAATTGCAAGAATAAAATGTAAAAAATTAATAGAAAAATTAATTAAATGTTTTTTTTTCAGATACTACGCTGTACTAAAACCGTTAAATTTAACAGGTGTGGATAGAAGAGGAAGAATTATGCTTACAGCTGCATGGTTTGGTTCTACTATATGCAGTTCTCCTCAGGTAAAAATTTAATTTAATTGTCTTAGTTTAATTTATTGTTCATTTGTTTGCTGTGCAATTTTTTACAGCATTGTATTTTTATTTAAATTATAGTCAGTGTTATACATTTTTATCATCAATTTATGTTTTCAATACATTGATTTCTAGTACTTACACAAGGTACATCTAGTAAATATTTTACTTAAAAAATGTTCAATCTCAGTTTGCTTGTATATAAAAATATAAAAAAATACAAAAATTAATAATTTTAATTTTGGTTTGACAAAAAATGCAATATTTACATTTAAAAACACGTTTAAATAAAGGTTTAGTTTACAGTTACAGTTACTATAGTTTAGCTGGGTAACAATGACTTGACATGTAAAAATGTAACAGTTTCTAATTATAATTTTTTACTATTGCTTCTAAAAAAAGATTTTAACTATTTAAATTTTACCCTTTTTGCTATTAGAAAATGTTTACTGCACTACAAAATACAAGACATAAGGCACTAAGCTAACCAATTATTAACTTAGTCACACGATACCTTCACTTATTTTACTTCGTTTAATGTAATGTATTTTTGATATTTATTTTGTTTACAGATAATAATATTTCACGTTGAAGTGCATCCTAACATTACTTGGTACGAGCAATGCATTACATATAATGCATTTCCGTCATACGCACATGAACTTACATACATAATTTTTGGAATGCTAGTAATGTACGCATTTCCACTAATAGTATTCATTTATTGTTATGGTGCTATTTTAATGGAAATATTTAGAAGAACAAAAGACACAGTTGGTGGTAAGTACTATTTTTATTATTTTATATATGTTTAATTTATTATAGTATATTTTTATAAATGCACAAATTTTTAAATATTATGTTTAGATTTCAGAATACAAAAATTTAACATAATAATAATAATTAAAAAATCTAAAGATTTTACTTTATTGTAAATTTATCTTTACAAATAATTATTTAAATCTTTTGTCGTATTACATTTTGTTTTATTTCATTTAATTTTTTTTTTTTGCTTTCTATTTACAACTGAAAAACCTGCAATGAAGTCATTGTCTGATACACTTAAAAATAAACTCATTTATTTTAAACACAAAATTTCAATTAATAGAATAGAATAGAAACAATTTATCCTAAGTCAAAATTCTTTTGTAATTCATGAAAATGATCCATTAATGTTCAAATATTAGAGTGTTTGTTTTACAGTTTTACTAAAAATTTTAGAGTCTGAACCCATTTATTTAAATTTTATTTGGTTAAAACGATGGAACGTATCAAATGTTAAATTGTGACTGATTGTTTCGGTGTTTCAGACAACTATTGTCTTACTAAAAATATACACTATTGACAAACATTACAATTAATTAATAATAATTAACAAAAAACATCACCAAGAACAAATGTGCCCACATTAAATTTAACAAAGAACACTACAAATTTTACATAAAAAATTATTTTAACTTCAATAACTTATTGATTAAAAAAACAATTTAGTTACCAATAGAAATAACTGATTTATACTGTAAATTAAAGTGTATGTTTTATTTAATAATTAAACTAATTAATATACTATAACTATTTACTAATATGACTAATATAATACAATTCTAAATGTTCTAAAATAAAACAAAAAGAGACTGACTATAGTATATATAGTATTAAGAACAGTGCCTGAGACATTAATGTTTGTGATGCTTATGCTATTTTTTGCACGACAAAAACATTTTTTCCTTAAACTTATTACATTATCTTATAAACGTCAAAATAACGTTATTATTTATTTTTAAGCTACTTAAAATTTTTTTGTTCAAACTAGTTGGCTTACCAAGCGTTGTCATGTTACTTGTCATTTACTTACCGTTCTAGAACGGTAGATAAATCACTTACCGACGAGTTACACCTAAAAACTAGTAAATGAAACATATCGTTTTAAAAACAAGCGTAGTAACTAAGAGAAATGATCTAGTAGTGCAAAAAAGTAAGTTTGCTTTTACGGTTGATGTTTAATTTTAATTAAACGTTTGGCAAAAATAAGTTTATAGTTATTAATGTTAATACACTTTGAACTTGGGAATTTATATTTGGAACTACGTCATCTTACTAGAACCATTGTTGGTTATACTAAGCGGAATATTCAAGTAATTATTAATTGTCGTCTTCATCCACGTGCTCAAGTATCTAAAGGCATTTCTACTTTCAAATTTAATCTGAAATTGGCATTTTTACCTTACATTTGTAAGGTTACAGATTTAAATAAAAAAGTTTCTTGGTTAGATTCTTCTTTCTCTTAAGAACAAATTTTCTACACTTTCATTTCACCAATGTATACAAAATTTTTTGGTGATGTAGTTTAGTCTACATTGGTAAAATCAGTCGTTTCGTCAACACACGCATTTGAGATCGTTTTATAAGACAAAAGTATATTTCTAAGTTTGTGATTGTTCAACATTTTAAACAAATCACAATATAGATTTTGATAACGTTTTGGTAATTGCAAAATCTTCATTCTTCTTCAATAGAAAAATTTGAAAGTGCATAGAAATTGTCAAACATCTCAATAACTTATGTATTTGCTTTGAAATATTAAAATAACTAAAAACATCTTGTAATTACCACTTGTTAAGCGTTCTCTGTTTCTTTATCCGATTTTTTATCTCCGAGAAATCATAATTTTTTTCATATAGTTACAAAAAAAGAAACACCCTACATACGGTTGATTTTTTTTAATTCAACAATGCATCACACCTTATAGTTCTAAAGTCAAAAATAAAGAAAAACTGAACTTTAATGTTTTCTTATTCTTTAATCTAGTAGGCGTTAGAACAATTGCAATGTTTTCATTTTATCTGTCACATTATTGTTGAAAACGTTATAGCGTATTTTGGAATTGTATTTGTATCGTTATTCGTTTTTAAGTTGCTGACATGCGCTGAATGTTGTATTATTGTTGTTAATGTTAAAGGATTTGTGAGTAACCATTATTATTAATTAAAGTAAGATTTGGTTTGATGTAAATATGTCTTTCGCCGCAGTAACAAAATTATAGGACATTATAAAAAAATGTTTTTGTTGTACATTTAAAAAATGGACGATTTCCTAGTTTTAGATGACATAATAAATTTTGAAAATGCTAAACGTCAAGCTCGAGAAAACAAACAAGTAATGGTTAGAAATCCTAAAAAGAGTTAAATGGAACGCAGTTTGTTAAAACGTTCAGACTGACCCAGGAATTGTTTGAATATCTAATACAAATATTAACACCATTTATACGTCTCCGACAAGAAAATAGAGACGTTAGTATATAAACAAAAACAAGTATACTGCTAGTAATGCTACAAAAACATTATTTTTGCCATTTTTCAGATTTTAACTGATTTAAACTTTTTTGTAATTGGTTCTAACTAAGACAATGTAGGTGCTAATGCCTATGTAGATGTATCACAAACTAGTGTCAGCGTGTGCTTTAAAGAAATTGTGGGTGTGTTTACGAGACTTATGGCCGGTTACATAAAACAAATCAAAAATGTAGCAAATGATTATTTTTGAAATCGATTGTTACATCACCAATAAACTTGGTTTCATTGGCTATGTAGCAATTGTATTAAGAAATAATCAGTTGTTACATTTTTGATTTGCTTTGTGGAACCCGCCGCCCTAACTGTTTTTAATTAATTTTGGCTATTTAAATGTAGTGAGGCAAGAGTAAGTTATAACAATTTCTTTTGATTGGTTGTAATTGTCAATGTTCATTTTTTCGAAAAACATAAATTTCCCGGCGTAATCGGTTGCATCAATTGCACTCATGTAGCTATGGTGGGTTCTCTAAAAGATGACAAAAAACATCCAGAACATTTATACAATAATAGAAAATTGTACTATTCTATAAATGTTTAATTGGCAAATAATATTTGTGTGTAGTTCTTTTAATTACGAATTATAGATTTGCGACGCCAATCTGAAAATTTTAAATGTAAACGCCCGTTTTTTATGCAGCATAGACGATGCTTATAATTTTTCTTGAACAGGTAACTGATTACCTTAAAAATGTGACACTTTTTAGTGAAGTAGTCAATAGTACTCTAGAGTCTTGCTATAATATCATAATAACAGCTGCTGGTTTTAACATTATGCTGTTCCAGTGCACAATTTAAAAAATCTATAGGAGTATTTGTTAAAGAAGTTTTCTTCTTTTCCGATCACCGGATTCGAGTTTGTGCTCTGGAGTTATGTAAAAAATCAAGTGTATAACGCAACTGTTGAAAAACAATCTTATCAAAAATGTTAAAGCATGTTTTAAATTTTATACATAAGAGTACATACTTCTGTCTCGAAAATAATTGCAACTTATTTGAACACTCGTAATAATTTTTTGACATTTTGTACCAATGCTTACCAGATTAAAAAGTAAGAAAATCTTAAAACTATTTGTTTTCTTATTTTTGGCTTTAGAATCATACATTGTTAAATTTAGAAAAAAAGTTTTAAAAATACTGCATGTTTTTTGTGGTTTTAAAAAGAAGTTTAGTTGATGATAACTTTTTTGATTGGTGGTTTCTCGGAGATGAAACGTCGGATAAAAAATTTAATAGAGTTTTATAGAGGTTAAAAAGTGACAATGACAAAATGCTGTTAGTTTCTTTTTTAATCTTTTAAATCAAATATGAAAATTAGAAAAATCATCAATTTTGAAAACTGTAAACAACAATAAATGTTTGCAACTGGCATACATAGACATCTTTTATATAATGCAGATTTTTCTTAATTTAAGCTACTCTGTTTTCCCGTTTACAAGATCTTTATGTTGTGCATTTTTATCTTGGGCACGTTGTATAAGAAGATAACTTTTTCTTAAGTCGCTTCTATGAAGTTTAGAGTCTGGTTTGGTTCACAAGTTGATTACCTGACTCCTTAGATGTTCTTAGTTAGATTTCGGTAGTTTGTTTAAGTCAGTCAATTTTTTTTTCACGTCCAAATGTTAGTACAGATTCTCGCCATGAAAGTCTTTGTTGGGGAGGATAGGGAACTAGAGATTATTTATCTCAAAGACCTTTCTGCACCCAAGAAGGTTGTCACTTGGGTCCCGGGAACAGCATTGGAACCAGCCACCCTATTGAAAAGAATATCGGTTTAGAACAACATCAGTACCGAAACGTGGCGGGTGGTTAACTCTAAACCAGATCCTAAAGGAACTCACTACGTCCTGTTTATGGACAAGCGTTCCTGGGAAAAGGTAGAAGCGTTAAAGAACCAATTGCACTTTGAATTTTAAAGGATTATCCTCCGGGCGCTGGCCGATTCCAAAAAGGACAGCAATGAACCGGATGCTATAAGGGATGTCCACGAGTCAATGGATGCAAATCCAAAGCCAGAAAGAAATTGCTGCCAGCAAATCTAACGCTGAAAGTGGTTCAGATAAACATACATCACTGTAGGGCAGTCTCAGCGGCCCTAAGTGCTTATTTTGTGACACACGATATTGACATTGCCCTTGTCCAGGAGCCATGGATCCACAAAGGAACAATTAAAAGGCTGAACTATCCAGGCAGATGGCCCAGTTTGTGCACAACTTTCGCACATGCATCATTGTAAAAAATGCATTAAATTTAATGCCACTGTAGGATTTATGTTCTAGAGACCTAGTGTCAGCTAAAATATCTGTAGTAGAGGAAGGCAACCGGAGAGAGTTTATTATCGGATCCGGTTACCTCTCCTACGACCAGACAGAATCACCGCCGCCGGAGGAAATCCACAGGCTGATTAACAGTGGGGCCAACAAACCGCTAATTCTTGGATGCGACGCCAATGCACACCACACCTTGTGGGGCAGCACAAACACAAATCCAAGAGGCAAAAAACTTTTAAAATGTATTTTAAAAGGCAATTTAGACATAATAAATAACGGAGATACGCCCACGTTTATAACCGTGTCGCGCAGTGAAGTAATTGCTCTGTCGGACTGTCTCACAGTTGCAAGATCAACGCACAAACTAGAACTAATGACGGATAGTATTGTTAATTCATTAAAATCCGCATTTAAAGCAAGCTGCCCAAAAGCTTGTTACGGTAAGAATTATATGTAACTAAATTTAAAGGGAGCGATGGCCGCAGTAGCTCGGTTCTTGTATGCAAATTGGGGTGGGTAAGAAATTGTGAGGGGAGGATTTAAATCAAAGGTGTTGTGGTAAATAAAATTAGTCAAATAGTAATTAGAAACGGTTAGAAATGGGCGCCACACAATTTGTTTAGTTACGGTCCTGTTAAGTAAATTGTAAAAGTTTAACAGGGCTCTAGTAGTAGCGAAGGGTTGCTGAAAGAGAGAAAAAAAACGGGGAAGGTTAAACAATAAATATCATTCAGTAAATTTGATGTAAATATAATGAATTTAGAATAAATAGCAATTTACAAAATAATCAATAAAATATTCAATTTTGAATTATGCAAACAAGTTGAGTAAAATAAACAATAATGGATTTTAAATGTTACAAAATTACAGGATCTAAATTACCTTGTGTTAAAACAAAAGTAGTAAAATTAATTTAATTACGTTAGGTTCGCAAAATAAACAACAAAAAAAAATTAATTTGGGGCAGCGATCGTTATTCGACAAGACAATAATTACAAATTTGAAATACAAAAAAAAAATCTTACCTTATTACTTCGCTGATGAAACTCCGTGCACGGTAATTCCAGCCGAAGTTTCCTTAAATAAAATATTTAAAACAAACAATTTCAAGGTAAATCAGATAACAACTTCTTATAGGAACAAAGAGAAATTAAATTAATGAAATCAAGCCAAAGTTTAAATAACAAAAGTGAATTTGAAATAGCAAAAAAAGGAAATTGTAAAATTTTAAAGTATAAAGAAAAGTTTTTTTTTTGAATTTCTAAAGTTGATTACGCAAGTAGGATTCTGATTAAAAGTTCACTGTAGTAAGTAAAGCTTTGCGATTTGCACAAATATGAGTTGATTCACAATAGAACGAAGGTTAATGGTTGTTTTTTTTCCCACTTAGCGTCAGTTGGTGCAATCAAAGTTGACTTCTCAGCGTAGCGTTAGTAGAGTTTACAGATGAACAAAGGAACTCTCACACGTGGAGTAAACAATCCGTTGGAGGAAACGTTCATATGAATTAGAACAATTTCGTCGGAAGAAAAACCCGCTGGGTATAATAATCCAGCGTTAAGAAAACTAAGTACACTTTTAAAATTTAAAGTAACTTATATCCGTAAATATACGATTTTTAGTAATTTCAGGAAAGAAACAGGTTGCGTTGATGTACTAAAAGTTAGGAAGGTTTTAACGTAATATCCGGTAAAATCACCGTGTTTCAGTAAACGTTAGTACTTCCAAGGTACAGTAAATTTTCGAAGTGATCTCAACAAGAGTTTGTCAGGAACTAATTAAAGAAGGAAACGAAAGAATCTAGGGTCATAATGACGTCACACGATAACAAAATAAATTTGTCAGCAAACTCGTGAGAAGGCTCGAGTAATATGATATTTTAAGCAAAAATATTCATAAGGACTTGTAGAAAAGCAGCATTTAATCACGTATTAAACGAAAATAATACGCTCTTAATTACTCATAAATTACAAATTTTCGACTTTAAAATGTAACATAATAACGCGTGAAATTAGTAGCAGCAGATTCCCACACGTCTAACTTAAATGAATCAGACAGTGCCGGATTTAGAAAAAAATTTGCTCAGGGCGTAACAAGCTGGCAAACGAACCCCCAACAAGATAACTTGGTAAAACAGGGTGCTTGACAAAGCAAGGGCACGCACCAGAAAGCTATTTAATACAGCCAAAAAAAGCGGATACTGGGATGAATACAAAACCAGCTTCACAACATACAACAATGACATTAAAAAGACAAAGAAAGACTTATGGAGAAGGTACTGTAGAGACGTAGAAAACGAAGCTACAAGTTCTCGACTCCAAAAAGCTCTGAGCAAAGGCCGCACTGGAAACATTGGTTCTTTACTGACCGAAAACGAAAAGTTTACAGATTCGGTTGAAAGTACTTTGCAAAAACTACTGCAAAAACATTTCCCGGGTTCTTCGTTAACTGAAGTTCCTAAGCACCAGGACCTAGAGGTACCAAACAGACGGGCACCTAAAAGGAACTAAGATTTGACAAAATATATAATAAATCCTGGAAACCTAGAATGGGGAATCAATACGTTTAAAACCTTTCAGTCTCCAGGAGCCGATGGAATTTATCCCATCATGCTGCAAACAGGATTTGCTGCTCTTCGAAACGCAGTATGCAAAATTCTCAGAGCCAGCTTAGCACTTTCGCACATACCAAACAGCTAGCGGATTGTCAAGGTGGTATTTATACCAAAGCCAGGGAGATCTACGTACTCCCATGCAAAATCCTACATAACTTCTTTCATCTTAAAACTACTTGAAAAAGTAGTCGACAGGTATATACGGGACGAGGCACTTAAGGTTTCGCCTCTGCACCGAAACCAGTACGCTTACCAATATGGAAAATCTTGTGAACTAGAAATTCACCAACTAGTAAGCAGATGCGAGAATGCAATCCAATACAATGATATTGCATTGGGTGCTTTTTTAGATATTGAAGGAGCATTTGACAATACTAACTTCACCTCAATTGCAAATGCAATGGAAAAAAAGAAATCACACCTCCAGTCCAAAACTGGTCAACTCAATGCCCAAGAATCGGACGGTCACAGTTACTTTATACAGTAGCACTGTGGGAGCTAAAGTGGCTGGTGGATGTCCACAAAGCAGACTGCTCTCACTCCTACTGTGGTCCCTTGTCATGGACGGCTTACTACAAGAACTAGAAGACAGCGGGGTATTTGTATCGAACATAATGCAAAGTGCACTAAACACCGTCTAAAAATCGTGCAAAAAAGAGGGACTATCAGTGAATCCAACTAAGACGGCATTTGTTCCGTTTACCAAACGACGGAAAACGGATGTCATAAAACTACCTACGATGTACGGAGTTACGCTCCCGATGACAAAAAAAAGTCCAATATCTGGGACTTACTCTCGATACCAGACTGACTTTCAATGCTCATCTAGAAAAAGTCACAACGAAGGCCATCAGGGTTGTTAATAAAACCAAACTGATGGTCGGGCACACATGGGGATTGAAACCCACAATGGCCAATTGGTTATATACTATGGTAACAAGACCCATCATCACATACGGCGCGATTGAATGGGGTGAGAAAACCAACCTAAAGAGCACAGCTGCTAAGCTAAGCAAAGTACAGAGAATGGCATGTCTACTGATAAGAGGAGCGATGAGAACCACGCCCACAGTAGTCATGAAAGCACTACTTTTACTTTCACCATTACACCTCGTTGTAATGATGGAAGCAAGACAACCAACGTACAGGCTGCAGATTAATGAACACGTGTCAATTACAGGGAAAAAAGCGGGTATATACAATGTGCTGCGTGAAGAAACGATTTTAACTATGAGATCCGACCTCACAAAAAATTATCACATTTTGTAGAATTTTAAAGTGATATTGTCGCGGGACGAATAGACCAAAAACATTTACCCGGGCGCAGTTAAAGGAACTATTTGGTACACAGATAGGGCCAAAAATTGCAACGGTACCGGAGCAGGAATATATGGAGGCAAGCACCACGGGAAGCAATTTTTGCTAACTTTGAGTAAATATGCATCCGCTTTCCAAGGTGAAGTTGCTGCTATTGACTGGTGTGTCAGGAACATTATCGACTCGAAATCATACACAAATGGGCCGATATCGATTATGTCTGACAGCCAAGCAGCACTACTGGCGCTAAGATCACCAGTAATAAAGTCTGGAAATATTGGCAACTCGCCAACCAGTGCAGCTCATCTGGATACCAAAAAACCAGACGGTAAAGGATAACCTAATAGCGGACGCACTAGCAAAAAAGGGCACAACAAAGCCATATATCGGTCCTGAACCCGTTTTCGGAATCGCATACAAGACCGAAAAAGAAATAATTCGCAGCAAACTTGCAGCGGAGCATAAAAAAAATATGGAAAAACTCTTCAGGGATGAGGCTACTAAAACTCTTTCTTACAGAGCCACAACTAAACATTTAAACTGCATTATCAAGCATGAGTCGACAAAAATTAAGGAAACTCACAAGACTAATTACAGGGCACTGCGGTCTTAACAAACATATGCATAAAATGGCAATGCAAATCAGCCCTCTATGCCGCGGATGCATGGAGAACGACGAGTCTCCGCAGCATTTGCTGTGCAAATGCGAAGCGTATCAAATGCAACGCACAACGATTCTCGGAAAACCAAAGCTAACCGATGATGAGTTGAAAAAAGCTCCTTGGAATAAACTTCTAGACTTCATTGACAAAACGGAACTGATGAGGGAGTAATAAATCAGAGGTGCACAAAAGGACCAAGCAGGGGCGCTAGACAAACCACCTTTTGAAATAAAATTTAAAAAAGTATATTAAAGGACAAATTTTATAAGGAACTTTGTTTTTTTTATTTTGGGAATTTTATGTAAAAATAAATTTAAACATATTAATATTTATTTTATTGATTAGGAAATAGTTATTTGTATCAGGAGTCTCGAAAGTGCTATTTTGCGAGTATGAGCATATTTGTTGGTCGAGGTGAAGCCAAATACTCGCAAAATGCTTTTGGAACGTGTGATAACAACATTTTTGTGTTGATCTTTATAGTATAAATTTATTAAAAATAGTTATTCAAGTATTGATTTTTAATGAAATTTAATATATTGATAAAAATAAAATTTGTAATGACAAAATTTAATTGTTTTTCAAATTAATTTGACAATTACATAGTATTATTGCAACTTATACGAAAATAAAACTATTGTTGTCTTTAGTAATTGTAAGATATAAGCAAATTGGTTGTATTTGTTTAAAAAAATTGTGTTAGTGTTATTCTAAACAATAACACAGACGTTCAATTAATTAATAGCTAGGCCCAAGCCGGAAAAGTAAAATTTCTGGCCGATTATGATGCCTGTAAAACACATCAAAACGGACGAAAGCACAAAAAATATTTTTTTCTAATAATAAGTTGGTAACATTTTAAATTAGACTTTTTGGGTTGCTGTATTTTAATTGTGAATTATCGGTGTTACTTTAGACAACTTGTTAGAGTACCAAAATAAAAAAATACGATTTGAAAAATTCTATACTTTAGGTTTAAACCAAATAAACTTATATTACATTTGTAATCTATTATTTTAAAATAACATTAATAGATAATTACCGGACAAGTTATAATTAATACAGCATTTACGCTGAGATGTGGACTGTGATACAAGTTGAAACTTATTCTTGCTAATTTTTAATTTTGACTTTTAATTAAAAAATAATAGCAGTAAACGTAAAATATTATATTCTGTAACAAGATTGTAATGAAAATTTTATACTAGCAGCAAGTTTTGAGCGCGAAAGTATGCGAGCGTGAAAACCCACGAGTATCAAATTTTTTATACAACAGAGTAACTAACCAGACCATAAAGTATAAACTGAGCACAATAAGATCAAATTAAGGCAAATTTAAGTTATTTATATTGGCAAAAACATTATTTTTATTACATTGTATTAACATTCACATTATGATAATGTTTACTTTCTGTTATTTACAATAATTATTTCAGAAGAATTACATTTGTTAATGATCGTGGAGAAATTATTTACATTTTTGTACTATAACAGTGACTCATCTTAGTTTACAATTATTACTTTTTTTAAATTGTAATACAATTCTATATACATAAAAATATTGAAACGTCCGAGAAATTACTTGCAAATGCAAGAGCCTTCTAGAACTGTTATCTAGTTTCTAGAAAATATAGCGAAAAGTGAGGAACGATCGAGAAGAATTCGCTGATGTCTATAAAAGCCGAAGATGGAAATCGTAGGTCAGTTATTGCTGGAATGTGAAAGCATGCAGTATTAAGATTATCAAGTTGAAATAAATACGTATCGTTAGCACGCGCGGCGTTTTAAATAAATAACAGTGTACACCGAATCGAGTGAACGTGACTTATAGTGTAAACAAATCCGAGGACGTTATCTAATCTTATCTTAAGTGTTATACAACGGTTATACATAAATTATAGTGTAAGTGTTTTTATTATTAGATTTTAGTAGTTCGGTCAATTTAAAAGTATACATATTTCTATAATAAGTAAAAGTAGTTTTAATCGTTTAAATAAATTAGTTTTTAAATAAATAAAGACGTAACAATATGTATTTATTAAAATTAACTATTAACAAGTAAATTGTTCTTTAATAATTATTTTAAAGTTATTAATAAACCATCAATCGAATTAATTTAAATTTAAGTTAAAATGTTAGAACTGTTTTAGTAAAAATTAATTTAATTTAAAAAAAATTGTAACTAAAATTTTAAATGCTTTTTTCTATAAATAATAAAATCTGCAACTGCTAAAATGAAACGATCTTCCTATTGAATTTTAAAAAACTTTACTTCCATTGTCGTTGGAAGAACAATAAACAAATTATAATAAAAATGTACTTAGTAGAATTGTTGTTATTGTCTTTATCTTTCAGCGAAATTAAGTGTCTTTGAAACAGTGTAATGTAATGTAAATATTCTACAGTAAACCTAAAAAAAGTAAGCAGTTTTTTTTTGCTATTGTTATTGTAAATAACTTACAGTTTTAAAACAATGTATATATCAAGATTTTAATTAATGACGCAGAGTCAATCAAATCTAAACCAAATTAAATTAAATTGATTACTTTATTTAAAATGATACTTTAACACAGTTATTACAATTTTAATAACATATTACACCAAATAAAATTAAAAACAACAAAAACACTGTTTTACGATACCAAACAAGTTAAAAATAACGATTAGAAATTTAAAATAGTAGTATTGCTACACAATATTAATTTATTGGTGTTTTGTGTGGTTTATGCTGATATGACTTCATGTCATTTTAAAATTTTCAGGTTTTGTCAAAGCATAATACGAGATACACTGATGAAAAAAATTATTTTTAAGAGCCCTCTATACATTGAATTCTATGTAAAAATACTACGCTACGAACAAACGTAGTCAACAAACCAAAAGGTTTTTGGTTATTTCTTTTTGCTTCTACAAACTACAAACTTTTATATAAACTGTTTGGTAAGTTTTTTTATTAATTTCTTTTTAAAACGTAATTTTTTTTTTAATTATGTTTTGCGAAAATTTTATTGCAATAGTTTATTTCATTTAATTTATTCTCAGTTTAAAGTATAAATTGTAAAAACTAAGTCCAGTAAAATATAGTTTGGTGTGAGATTTCACGGAAAAATTAATTTAATTGTTTTTGAAATAAGATTGTAATTTGGTCACGCTAAAAAGGTAGAGTTTCCGTAATTTGTAAAAGAGCTATCATGTTATCACATGATGCACAGTACACCAAATTTGATACGTTACGATGAATCCATTCTTACAAAATAAAGGTTGTTCTGATGAATAGTCGATTTACGGTTGTTATTGTTGTAGAATTTGTGTCTTTTGTCGTAATACAATAATTGACGTTTTGCTACATTTTTTTGCCAATATATAAGACTACTCTTAAGCAGTGCTGGGCAGTAACGAATTACTTGTATTTCAAATATAGTATTTAAAATACAATTATATTTTGTAATTTGTATTTAGATACAATGCAAAATAGTATTTTGTAATTTGTATTTCAAATACATTGTTTAATGTATTTTGAGTATTTCAATTACATCAATTACTCGAGACTAACGTATATCAGTAAACCGTTAATTTTATACATTATAACCGTTCCTTAATTTTCATATCCAATAGTAAAAAAAATGTTTATAAAATTCGATTCAATACAAGTTTATGTTTTTCGGCACAAGTGGAACGTCTATTTTCATTTGCAAATTTTATACATTCACTAACAGGACGTAGTTTATTATATGTACAAACAACTTACAAAATTTGTTTTTTTGAAGAGAAATAAATATTTTTATTTAAAAAAATAAGTAATTAAATTTGTCAAGTGAATGAAGACTATTTACACGTTACTTTTGTGTTACAAAGTAATTTGTATTTTTAATTGTAATTAAAATACTATTTTATATTTTGTATTTTCGACATTTTGTATTATATATCTTGTATCTAGTATTTTAAATACATAATATTAATGTAATTTGTATTTTGTATTTCAATTACCTAACAAGGTGTATTTTGCCCACCCCTGCTCTTAAGTATAGTAGAATGCAAGCTTTCACGGTCGTTGTTTAATGTAGTACTGTTTTTCGGTTGTTGCCGCCTCACAAACCTTCACTTAACGTTTTGCTGATCATGCTGTCAGCTTCTTCAGAAGATTTCTAAAGACTGATGTTATTGTCTTGCGTTCCTCGTTATATACCGTCTTCCGGCTCCGCTTCGATGATCTGTATCCGTTCTGGTCTGTTGATTTGCGTTCATAGACGTTTGGTGACTTCTTGCATATTTTTCACGCAACGTAGATTTCCATGTGTTGCTTAATCTGTATCCATCCTCAAGGTTGAAGATGTTAAGATTTTTCATTATTTCCAGTGATTCGAGTATTATTTGCTGGTGATAGTGTCTGCTTAGTGCTAATACCTTTACGTTCCTGTAATCAATCCGTTGATCTCCATTCTCATGTAGATGTTCCGCTACTGCAAGTGTGTTGGTAATGTTACTGTACTTTCATTCATTTAGTCTATGTATTCGTATATACAACCGATTAAAAAACTTAATTACGTGATTTGTAGCACACTCACAAAATGCTTACTAATATCAAACTCTTATTATTAATTTCTTATGTACTAACTATTCTTAATAAATAACACTTTCCTATAAGAAGTATTACAAAAGACGTGCTACGTTTTACACTCAAAACCAACAGTTCAATTTAAATATTAGAGCTTTTTATTTCTATAATACACTTAAATATCTATTGGTTTTAATCGGATTCAAATGAATGCTCATCTTCTGATCTACTATTTTCTAAAGTTATAATTAATGGAGCAATGTTTTCAACACCTAAAACTTGTTTTCGTTTCCACCGCTTTCAAATCTCTTTGTTAGTATGAAGAACAATTTTATGTCAAATCTCCGGTGTAACACTATTAAGTAATTCCTTTCTTATAATAATTTTATTATTCTCTATATGTTTTCAATATGATTAAAAGTACAGTGATGTGGCAGAAGACTTAAAATTTCATGACCATACTTTACTATCATCACATCAGCTTTGTATTTTTTGGCTTGTTTCTATGAATAATATTAAACATTAATTTTTAATCATTAAAATTTAAACATCACTTACAGTCTAGCAATATTTAATAACTCCGCTGTAATAACTCAGATTTATATATTATTTTTTATCAACCACTCTTGAATTTTCAATTTTGTCCAAGCAGCTGATGGTTATATTTGAATCAAACTGCTATGGTACCTTTTATTGTACATAATTATTAGTGATGGATATTTTAATTCCTTGAATAATTGATTTTCAAACCATGCTACACAATGTAGCTCATTGTGACACTGTTTTTAGTAAAATTTTTGTTCTCATAAGTGGCAGCATTAAATTTTTTGCACGAATGATGTCAAAATCACAAATATCATTTGTCAACGCGGTTCAATATATTAAAAATAAGAAAGAATTAAGAGTTATTAGTATTCGTGGAGTTACATCGTTTTCTACTCCAAAATTAGGGATCGGCACACTAGTACAAGTACTCGGCTGAGGTGAATTAACAGTGTTGAACATCCGCCCTATTTCAATTTTTTTTATGGATGTTTCAATATATCCCTCTGCTACCGCAAAAGATTTGCAACTTCCATAATTTTTAATTGTCACTAAATCTTCACCTTTATTGGCTAAGTGCGATGCGCTTGATAGTCTAAAACAGTGTCCGGTATAATATTCAGGGTTAAATAGTTTGAGATAGGACGCTATAGTTTTTGTAATACCAATTGGACTGGATAAGCAACGTCCATTACGGTATGTTAAAAAAATCTTTTTGTGGTAGCAGTTACAAGTCGTAGATTTAAATATTTTTGTATTAAATGAATCTGCTGTAACTCGCTAATTACAAACATTTTTGGTGAATGGTTTTTTGTTTTAGAAATATTAACAATGATGATTTTGTCTCTAAATTTTTCATCATCAACAGTCATGTTTAACAGTTCGTTTCTACGGCATACACCAACATATCTTATTATCAACATAACCTGAAAATGTATAATAGATTTTACACATAAGAACTAGAATCACCTTAATTGCCAAAATAAGGCAAGTAATCTGCTTCTTGTATCAAACGATCTATTTCTGAACTTTGCAGAATATTAGATTTTTTAGGTTGATTACCTATTGACTGTTGTTTTAGGAATCCTTGCAACCTCGCATATTTTGAGATGTCCACGTTTTTACATAGATTTAAGCAAGTACGTATTCGTACGTACGTGCTCATTTCATCGTAATAAGAAACTAATACATTTTCGCTAATAGTTTTAACACACATTTTCAGGCACTATGAATCGAACGTGTTATATTCTTTATCATAAATTGAATTGGATTTTGCTGGAAGAAGTTTATTAACAGCATCAGCAGCTGCTGCTCTAATTTCTGGAGGTGTGCACGAAATATTTTCCTGTTTCATATTTTGAATTAATTCGCAAGTTAAAGTTTTAAATAGTTTTAAAAAATTTTATTTAAAACAAAACTTGTTTAAAACAAAAACAGTTAAATTTTTAGATTTGCCACATACTATAATTATTAAAAGTCTCTATATGTCAAAAGGACAGATTTCTACAAAGAATTTCATGTTTTTAAATGCAAATTAGAAAAAACAATATATTACACACGTTTAATAAGAGGAATTGTAGCACTCGTTTCATTAGAGCACTCGATCCTACAATAAGCCCTCTTATTAAACTTCTATAATAATATACTATTTAATGGTGTTTATAAAAGCATAGAATTATGTCAATGAATTATGTATAACTGCAACACATAATTGACAGCACAAATGATCACAGATAGATGACATCCGTAAACAAACTCATATTGCAATATTTTTCAGTCTAAAGTTGGTCATGCGCGTCATACGTTTAAATACAATAACAAAACGTCATTGGCAGGACAAATACAAAAACTATTTTTTAATCAACAGATCTTGATTATATTGTTGCGTATTTATTTATTAAAAACTCATTTATTTAAACGACTAAAAATACGTTTACTTATTCTAGAAATATGTACACTTTTAAATTAACCGAACTAATTAAATTTAAATATCTAAGGAAAACACTTACACGAATTTTAGTATAACCGTTGTATAACACTATCACTTAAGATAAGATAACGTCCTCGGATTTCACACTTGTTTGTTTACACTATAAGTCACGTTCACTCGATTTGGTGTACACTGTTATTTATTTAAAACTTCGCACGTGCTAATCACTTATTTATCTTCACTTGAATAATCTTCTTAATACAGCTGCATTCGCGTTACGACAATAACTGACCTACGATTTCTTTCTTCGGTATTTATAGACATCGGCGAATCCTTCTCGAGCGTTCCCTACTTTTCGCTATATCTTCTAGAAAATGGATAACAGCTTCTAGAAGGCTCTTGCATTTGTAAATAATTTCTCGAACGTTTCACTGCCCCCTTCTTAAGACTGTTCTGCCCCAGAACAGGAAACTGGATGCGATACCGGTAAAAGGGATCGTGGCGATAGCGGCAGCTTCCTCCATTTCGGCAACTTCCTTGACCATAAAAGTAACAGTCAATGGACTTTCCCTGACCCAATATTCTCCTTGGTTGGTAACTACAGACCAACACTTGAATGCCTGTTCCTCGGAAGACGACCTCCAACATGTTACGAACTGTCCTCCAATTCAGTTGATCTAAGCCACAACCAAGCTTGGGTACTGCCAATTTCTTAACATGATGGATCTCCATTTCTCTCTTGAGAATCCATAATGTTGGCCACAGATCTTTGTATAACGGCTTGACACGTGAGTATTTCTTGGTGACCAAATAGAAAACGAAGCGTCCGTCACCACGTAGTCCTAAAACTTTTCCGACTGCCGGTTGCTGTCTTCGTAATTCATCTAGCTGCCCAAACATCTTTTTAAACACGACTGCAACCCCTCTGGACATGTCAAGATCCTCGACCACGCAATGTGCGATGGCGTAATCTAGCTTTTCCAAAACCTCCGTATAAGTTTATAAACTTCTCGAACTCCATTTCTTCAATTGGATTCTTGGTTCTGCTACTTATTACTCTGGTTCGGACCTGGACTTGCGTATTGTGGTTATCGCCAGCAAACGGGGCTAGACGATCGACGTAGACCACTTTTGGCTTGCCTCTGGGCGGTTTTCGGATGCGGTATATGACGTCGTTAATACGCTGCACGACTTCATAGGGGCCCTCCCATTGCCTTTGCAGCTTCGGCGACAAACCACGTCTCCTTTGAGGGTTATACAACCAGACCATATCGCCAGGTTGAAACCCACCATTTTGTGCCTTGACGTCATATCTGGTTTTCATCCTGTCGCTGGCAATTTGTGTGTTTTTGCGAACCTCTTCATGGTCTTCGTGTAACCTCTTTGCCAGCTTGCTGACGTAATCTTCTCCAGCGACTTCCTCCTCCGGTATTCGGCCAAATTGAAGGTCGCATGGCAATCGTATTTCACGACCGAGCATTACACAGGATGGTGTTTGGCCTGTGCTTTCGTGAACGGATGATCGGTATGCCATTAGGAAAAGGTGCAAGTACTGATCCCAGTCTCTTTGGTGTTCGGACACTACCTTGGCTAAGTACTTGCCCATTGTTCGATTAATCCGTTCAACCATGCCATCAGATTGAGGATGGAGAGGCGTTGTCCTAGTCTTCTTAATTCCTAACAGTCGGCAAACTTCTTGAAACAGCCCAGACTCAAAATTGCGGCCTTGATCGGAGTGTAATTCCAACGGAACTCCAAACCGGCAGAAAAACTCTTTTACTAATACGTCTGCGACTGTAGCTGCTTCCTGATTGGGTATGGCGTAAGCCTCCGTCCATTACGTGAAATAATTCATCGCCACCAGTATGTATTTATTTCCCGAATCGGATTCTGGGAACCGCCCTGCGATGTCAATTGCTACTATTTCCAAAGGGCTTCCTACGTTGTATTGTTTCATGGGTGCTTTGCGCTTTCTCGCTGGACCATTTCCTGATGCGCAGACTATGCACCATTTCATGACGTCCTCTTTGCAGTTCACCCAGTAGAATCGTTCTTGCACTTTACCCAACGTCTTCTTAATGCCAAAATGTCCTCCTGATGTCCCATCGTGGAGATGCTTTAACACTTCTGGCACCCTGCTCTTTGGCACTACCAACTGTAGTCGTAGCCCTCGGCACTTTCTAGGAATTGCTTAAGAAGACCATCTTCTACTATCAAAGAGTCCCACTGCGCCCAGTACGCTTTGATGTTTCTGCCCGAAGCACTCACTTCTTCCCAGGTTGGTCGTCGCCCGCTTTCTTTCCAGTCCAGGAGTAGTTTTATTTCAGGATCGTCTTCTTGTTCGCGACGTAACTGCTCAGGTTCCCACTCATCATCAACCATAGCAGTTCTCCGGAGTCATTCGACTTTTTCTTCCAGTCGCGAACAATGGCTGCAGTCCGCCGGACATGGTCTTCTGGACAAGGCATCAGCGTTCCGATGACTGCTTCCGGCACGGTGTTCTGTGTCATAGTCATACTCTTGCAGTCTCTCGATCCATCTTGCTACTTGTCCTTCTGGGTTACGGAACTGCAGTAGCCATTTTAAAGCGGCGTGGTTTGTTCTCAGTAAAAATTTTCGTCCATACAAATACTTGTAGAAATGTTCGATGGACTTAACGACTGCTAACAGCTCCCTTCTAGTCACGCAATAATTCCTTTCTGGCCTGGACAAAACCTTGCTAAAATACGCGATAACTTTTTCTTGTCCATCTTGAACCTGCAAAAGGACCACGCCTATGGCCAGATTGCTTGCGTCGGTATCCAAAACAAATTTTCCATCTTTCCTTGGATAACTCAGAATTGGCGAAGTGACTAGGGCTTGTTTTAGTTGATTAAAAGAATTTTCGCAGTCTTCATTCCATCTAAATTCTGCTTTTTCTTCGGTTAATTTTGTCAATGGTTTGGCAATATTGGCAAATCCGGGTACAAATCTCCTATAATAAGTGCACAACCCAAGGAAACTTCGGACCTGATGTTTGTCGATCGGTCTTGGCCATGCTTGCACTGCTCGGATTTTGTCTGGGTCAGCCCTTAGTCCATCTCTAGATACGA
This sequence comes from Aquatica leii, assembly GCA_035610365.1. NCBI lineage: Eukaryota > Metazoa > Arthropoda > Insecta > Coleoptera > Lampyridae > Aquatica > Aquatica leii. The sequence continues at coordinate 59,865,250 of CM069432.1, forward strand.
CGTGGCCAAGGTATTGGATTTCCTTCTTAAATACGTGGCACTTCTTTAGGCTCAGTTTGAGGTTAGCCCCACGTAATCGCGGAACACTTCCTTCAAGTTGTTCAAGTGTTCTTCAAACGACCTTCCAACCACGATCACGTCGTCCAAGTAAACCAAGCACGTCTTCAAAAACAACCCGCGCAAGAAGGTCTCCATCAAACGCTCGAACGTTGCAGGAGCGTTACACAGGCCGAACGGCATTACAGTAAACTGCCACAAACCAGTTCCGATCGTAAAAGCTGTTTTTTTACGATCCTTGGATTCTAATTCTACCTGCCAGTATCCACTCTTTAAATCTAACGTAGAAAACCACTGGGATCCTGACAGGGTGTCTAGCGTATCGTCAATTCTGGGTAAAGGGTAGCTGTCCTTTTTGGTCACGTCGTTTAGCTGTCTGTAGTCTACACAAAACCTCGTTGATCCATCCTTCTTCTTTACGAGTACCACTGGGGATGCCCATGGGCTACTTGAAGGTTCAATCACGCCTTCCCTCTCCATTTCCGTAATTATTTGTTCGGTTTCTTCTCTTTTTGCCAAAGGAAGTCTGCGTTGATGTTGTCGTATCGGCCGAGCGTCTCCGGTATTAATTTTATGTTTCACCACGTTAGTTTTTCCGTTGGAGCCACTCTCCAGCGCGAACACATCTTGGTACTCTTGGATCAACACTTTAACTTTAGCCAGCTGGTCTTGGCTGAGGTTTTGGCATTTGGTGGTAAGAATGTCCAATAGATGTTGTGGACACTTCTTCGGCGACGTATCTTCGTTCGACTTCACGCATCTCACAATTTGTGATACTGGCGTGCATTGGCCTACCACGGTCTTCTTTTTCAACGTTACAGGATCTGAGTTGATGTTTAAGATCCTTACTGGCATCGTGTTCTTTACTCGTACTAAGGTTCTGCCAACGAGTAATCTCTTTTCAACTAAGCCGCCTTCCATTGGTTCAATTGCGCGTATGTAGCCTTCACGGAGATTTCCATCCAGGCGTGCCATCACCATACTTTCAGTCCTTGAAAGCAGAATTACGTCTTCACTCACGACTGCCTTCTCTGACGAATGAAAAGGAATTTCTTCATTGTCGATCTTCAGGACATCGTTCTTCATATCCAAATGGAACCCATACTTCTTTATCACGTCCATTCCCAGGATAACTTCTTTCGTGATGTCGGCTACTAGTACTTGATGGTCGAGTACTCCATTTCCCAAACCAATGGTTACTTTGACTTGTCCGTGAGTAGTTATTTCGTCGCCCGTCGCCGTTCGATGTCGTACTGTTACTGGTGATGTCTTCTCGTTTTCCAATAACATGTCAGGACGAATGATGGTTTTCGTCGCTCCCCTGTCAACCAGTAACTGAACGCTTCTTCCATTGATCTTGCCATCGAGATAAATGCTATGCAACTGCTCCCTAGGCGATGCCATTTGAATGGTAATCTCCGGGGTATGGCTCGTTGAGATCGACTTTCTCCCCATTCGGTCGACCCGTTCTAGTTTTCCGGACGCTCTTCTGGTTTTCTTTTGGGCTTAGTACAACGGCGTCGTACGTGGCCCACTTCTCCGCAGTTCTAGCACGTCAGATCTCTTCCTCGAGCTTCTCGTTCCCGAAGTACCCGTCGCACTATGTCTTCAATGCTTTTTTCTGTGTGCGAGGATACTTCTGCAGCACAGCGGAGCTTATGGCTGCCTTGGTGCGACGCTTGTTTCGCCGCCTCGAACTCCAAAGCATGGGTTAATGCGTCATCCAACGTCTTCAGTCGAGCTAACCGGAGAGTCTGCTGTGTTTCGCTGTCTCGGAGGCCGTCTACAAAGGTTTGAATAGCCAATTGCTCCAAGAAGGTATCTGGCGCTGTAGGATACGCAAGCCGTGTTAGTCTGGCGATGTCAGCCTCAAACTCTTGAAGACTTTCGGCAGCTTTTTGAACCCGACTTTTAATTTGAGCTTGATAGACTTGTTGAAGATGGGCATCTCCATATCTCATTTCTAATCGTGATATTAAAAGTTCATAATTTTCTTGCAGGTGGTCCGGAACAGTTTGTAAAATTCCAAGCGCTTCTCCACGTAAGGACACTGTTAAAGACGTCGCTTTCTGCTTGTTGCTCCAACCATTAGCAGTAGCTGTGGCTTCAAACTGCTTGTAGTAGGTTGACCATGGAACTTTACCATCAAAATTTGGCGGTACAACCTTAAACTTGTGAGTGTTTTCTTCTCAATGGTCCATTATTAAATCTTCACTCGTGACACTTCCTTCACCGTGACAATTCATTTGATTCATTCTTTCTTCAAGCAGTTTCATTCTGTCTTCTAATTTGTCCTCTATAGCTTCTATTTTCTCATTCATAGATTGTTTTCCGTTTTCCAGAACTTCGCATATTTCTTCTCTTAAACATAACATGTCTGCTTGTGTTTCTTTTTGAGCAATTTTGATTTGATTTCCTGCACTAACTTGTATTTGTTCCTCAATAGGAATATTTGATTTTCCATGCTCGCTCGTATTTCTTCTTTTAAACTTCTAGAATTTTCTTCCATTTTCTGAGAATTTTTTTCCATTTTTCTATTCATCGATTCTTGATCATTTTTTATCGATTCAAGAAATTCAAATAGTTTTGCATCCATTTTAACTGCTTGCAAACGAGTCACCGGCATAAATTTAAATATAACACGAATATAAAGTTTAAATACACTACTTTTTAAAATGCAGTTTTTGTATAACACAAAATTTTAATAACGATCCACTTGTCAATATTAAACCACTAGTGTACGGAAACGAATTAATTAATATCGCGATGACGCACTTGTTAAAAGAAAAAGTTTAATAAACACTATTTTATACTTAATAAATAAACACGCGTATCGCAAACTTAAAAGTTATTTACGTAATCAATGTTTTTATTACAGGAGCGATATCAACTAACTTAATGGTATTCACACTAAAAATCGCGAACGGTTTGTTCTATTCAATACCCCACACCTGACACCACTGTTGCGTATTTATTTATTAAAAACTAATTTATTTAAACTACTAAAAATACGTTTACTTATTCTAGAAATATGTACACTTTTAAATTAACCGAACTAATTAAATTTAAATATCTAAGGAAAACACTTACACGAATTTATGTATAACCGTTGTATAACACTATCACTTAAGATAAGATAACGTCCTTGGATTTCACACTTGTTTGTTTACACTATAAGTCACGTTCACTCGATTCGGTGTACACTGTTATTTATTTAAAACTTCGCACGTGCTAATCACTTATTTATCTTCACTTGAATAATCTTCTTAATACAGCTGCATTCGCGTTACGACAATAACTGACCTACGATTTCTTTCTTCGGTATTTATAGACATCGGCGAATCCTTCTCGAGCGTTCCCTACTTTTCGCTATATTTTCTAGAAAATGGATAACAGCTTCTAGAAGGCTCTTGCATTTGTAAATAATTTCTCGAACGTTTCACTATGTTATGTGTTGCCAGCTTCTATTGCAACTATTAAATTTATTTAAATACAGACTTTTGCATTTTTTAGTAAAGTGAAAATATCAATATTGGTAAACAATTAATGACGTCCAAGTCTTTTAGATGACCTAACTGTCATAAATTTTAATTTTTTATTTTTGTGAACCGTTTTTGATAGCTTTTAGACTTTAGGGACTTCGCAGTATCTGTTCGAGCAATAAAATGTTGTATTCAACGCTTTCATGTCTAAATTGGGCGTTTTTCTTTCTTCGTGAAACTTGTGAAAAAACACCAATGTACACAGAAAGTCGTTAAATAAATAACTATACTAAATTAAAATTTAAAAGAAAAATTATTTCATATCTATAACGTTTAGATTAAAGAAATCCAAAATTTAAATAATTATACAAAACTCATGATAATGACCAACACATGTTGTTTTATTTTATCAAATGTTATTATTTAATTATTTTTCTACAACTAATATTTAATAAATAAATATTCTTTTGTTTTTATTGTTACAAATTCAGTAAATAAAAATCGACTGTATGTTATGCTAAATAGAAATTCTGGTAATACAAATTTTACTTTGTTAATTCTAGTAAATGTATACTAAGGTTACATAATATTTAAATAATTTAAATTAATTTAAAATATCACATTTTCAGAAACATTTTAATAACTATTGTTTGAAACAAGAACGCGTTTAATGTAAAATTAACGCTTGGTTAAAAACTAAATTACATACATTTGTACGGATATGTAAAGAATGTTATTATTTTTGACATGTTAAATAAATTTATTATTATTAAATGCATTATAGAACAAATTCAAATTATAAATTTTAATAAAAATGTTTACGTATTATTTAATTACATTTAAAAAAATGTCTTTAAGTTAACCTAAAGTTTAAAATTATTTAAGTGTTTTTTTTTAATAGAAAACTAGAAGTTTTAAACAAATGTTTTAGGAATATTTTCTATAGATATGCAAATTTCAATGCATCCACATTTTATAAAGTTAATGTTATAACTTGTACCTGATTTAACTAGTTGATCTTTGCCTATCGAGTTAAGTACAAAACAAAAACATAAGATACAGGTGCTAAATTAAACTAATAAACAATTGGTCAAAAAAAAAAATAAAACAAACACATTTTAACGACAGATGAGAATAGAATATTTAAAATTAGTAGCAATAAATTATCTATATGAATAAGTTCTAAACCATTGCAGAAATATAGAGTATAGAGAGCTTCTGTAGAATTCTGTATAAAACAGACAAAATCAGAAAGAAATATAAAAAAGGTTTTTACTCAGTGCCGCATTAAGACGTTCGGAGCTCCTAAGCATAAAATTTTTCGGTCTCTTCAGTATAGTACTTACTATGTACCTATATGCTAAATAAATTTTTAATACCATTTAAATAAAATTTAATCAGCTATTTATTTGAAAAACGGCATATAAAGAAATGGAACAAATATTTTATTAATATACATTTATTTATAGCGTCTTAAAATGAATGCTATCAAGTAAATTTTATTTTGTTTAACAACAACGTCATTATTGAAAATAATAATTCAACCGAAATTATCTATTAAATATCTAGGGTAATCGTTTAGATTTTAAATAACATGCACAAAAAATTTTAAAAGATAGATATGATTCAAAATCAAAATATTAATCACAATTAATCACAAAATTATAAACAATAATGTGCTTAATATACTAAATTTACAAGCAATCACTTATGAGGTATCGGTACACTTTAGAGATCTAATCGACATTCTACAAACTGAAACTACACGTTGATTTATGGGATGCCATTTTAGTTCCAATAATATTACTAATAGTGAATCATCAAACCGTGAAAGAATGGTAAACAAAACTAAATTCTGCGTGTAGCAATACAAAAATTATTCCAAAATTGAACGTTTCAATAGAATTTTTAACTTGTAAATTATATAATCGTTTGGTACATAAAAATACCGTACACAGTAAAAAATATATAGTTAAATTAACTACAATTTTTAGTTCCAGCAGGTCCACTCCTATTTTTAGTAAATTTATCAAAACCTGTGGAACCAACTTCAACAACAGCATAACTGTCAAACTGTACTACATTAATTGTAACAACAACAACATTTTGATACATGATTATCTAAAACTGCAATAATTGACATTATATGAGTTATTTCTACAACGTATTTTGTAAATTTACTGCTTATTCTCTTAGCATTATCCCATCAGTAAAAGTAACTAAAAAATACAGTTGCTATTTACTCTAACTAAGTAACTATTAAAATGTTGTTAAATAAAAGTGAAATTAACAAAATATTTTTTACTGTGTATCATCATTTAACAATTTTAATCAAACGACGCGTTCTTTTGCAACTACTGAAATAAACATTCAGAAAAGCGTTAATTGTAACAAAAATGATAATATTAATAAATGCGAACAATTCTTAAAATTAAACAAACACACTTAGTACGTAAACGTGAAAGTCCTTTCTTATACGATTTGCTTATCAACTTCTATCTGTAGAAAATTAACAAAAAATACCGTACTTGATTACATATTGAAAGGTTCTCAATGTTATCGTTAAATTTAAGACAATGACCGAAGAATGTTGAACTTTCTAGAGACAGATAACAGAAATAAATAAACGGTGAATGAAGAAGATTTCGTCGGTTTAAAATAAATAGTGATTAACGCGTGCACAGTTGAATAAATAAAGTGCTGATGCTAGTAAAATATAAATACGTCACGTACGTGTTGTTAACATAAACAAGTATCAGTTTTATATAAAATTAAAAGTGCGGACTAGTGATATTAATATATAAATTAGTGTAAGTGTAATTCTTAAATATAGTTAAATTTAATTGGTTACTTGTAGTAATAATTGTGTAAAAATTTGTTTATAAACAAATTAGATTTTAAAATTCGTTACAATATTAACTAATATTAACCAATAAACCAGTTAATGGAAACATTGAAGCTGAACAACCAAACAATTCAAGACTCAATTCTATTGTAAATTGTTTTTTAATGTACAAGTTCTGCTTTCTACAGCGGTTGTAGTAGATGTAAAAAATGAACAAAACAATTGCAAATTTACTATTGGACTCCGCGTCACAATCAAACTTTATAACAGAAAACTTATGCACAAAATTAAATCTTCAACGCACTGCAGTTAAAATTAGTTTTACAGGCATAAATCAAGAAATGATTATTTTATTGAATTTACCATCAAATAGCATTTAAATAAATGTAACCCTACAGTCATATATCGTATTGTACCACAAATCACGACTTTACCGTCATTCTCATTTAATCCAAATATATTAAACCTTTCAACATATATAAAATTAGCCGATCCACAATTCAAATAATCAAAAGCAATAGACTACTTTTAAGAACTGATATGTTTTGCAAACTTATTTGCATTAGTCAAATAAAAGAAAACGAAGTCATATTTTGAAAAACTGATCTAAGGTGGGTTATAACCGGAAAACGATCAGTAACTAATTGCAATATTAAAAACCATTTTACCACTAATTTAACCAATATTAATTGTATGTCACTAAATGCGCTTAATAATAAATAAAGAAAAATTTTTTATCAAATACAAAAGCATTAACACGTGACAAATCTGGTAGATTTGTTGTTGAGATACTATTCAAACCAAATTTGAACCAATTATTAATACTTACGATGTCGCATAAGCTCGTTTTGAATTATTAGAAAAACGTTCTGAACAAAACTTAAATCTTAATACAGAAAATTCAAAATTTATGGATGAATATCTTACACTTAATCACATGTCAGTAACGAACAATACAACTTTACAATTTTTTTCTATTTACCACATCACTGTGTAATTAAAGAATCAGGTAACACTACAAAATACGGAGTTGTATTCGATGATTCTTGTAATGCCCACATGGGTTTATCAATAAATGAATTGCAATATACATTTTAAATAAATTTTATAAGACGTTAAGTGTATGTTAAAACCTAGAAACAGACTTATTTTTCTACAATATAAAATTACTATCAAATACTAAGAAAATTATAAAACGTTTGTACTGTCATTAATGAACCTTTGTGATAAATGGCTAAAGCTTAAACATAATTTATTTTGATGGTTTTTTCAAATCATCGCTATTTTTTGCTTTTATTACATCCGACTAGTTTTAGTTAGGGTAGAGTGGGCCACATGAGACAATCTAATATTTTTCTTTAGGTGACTTACCGCCAAATATTAATACGAGGAGCATACTACATACCCCCATCTGATACTATATTTGTGGTTGTAGAAAGTATTAGATCAGCCCAGTAATGGTAAAGTAAACGAATATTAAAGTTAAAGGTAAGATTTTTATAGCAATTAAAAGGCTATTTAGTAGCTTTATTTCAGTATTATAATATTTATTAAATAACAAAGCTCGTTAGTGTTAATCAACATTTTTATAAAAAAACACAAATGGGCCACCATGAGACATAATTTTGGGGCCACCATAAGACGCGTCTCATGGTGGGCCACAATAGAGAATTTTTTGCATATATATGTAGATAATACACTAATTTGACGTTTTATAAATATTTTAGATGTCTAGAGGACGTACGAGAAAGAGTCAGAAAGGGTCATTTGCTGAAGAGAGTATGAGAAACGCCGTCCAACAAGTGTTAATGGGAGAAAATGGAATAAAAATGTCGTTTCAAAAAGCAGCCTCAGAGAATAGCGTATCATTTTAAACTTTAACCAGATATGTTAAAAAAGAGTTAAATAAACCGAATCTTACAAAAACTTACAAATACAAATGAAGAGTAATTGTAAACACCGTTTGGTTTTTACTAAAGATGAAGAAGAGAAATTAGTTGAGTAAGTAATTAAGTGCTCAAAAATGTGCTATGGTAAAACCACAAAAGATACACATGTCTTAGCTTACGAAATGGTTAAAATTAATCCAAAAAAGATACCCGCAACTTGGAAACAGAACAAGACAGCAGACATTGACTGGTTACATGGATTCCTAAAGAGACACAATAATAAGCTAAGCATTCGACAGCTTGCAAGAGCCTCTTCATTTAACGAGCATAATGTTAATTTATTCTTTGACAACCTTCAAAGGGCATATGGCCGTTCGGAAAAATTTTCGGATGGTACTCGCATACATAATTTGGATGAGACTGGTACGACAACCGTACAAAAACCTAAAAAATTATTATCATCGAGAGTAACTAAACAAGTGAGCCAATGCACGAGTGGAGAACGTGGTGTATTAATAACAACTTGTTGTGTAATCAGTGCTACGGGAAATACACTACCTCCTGTTATGGCGTTCTCCAGGAAAAATTTCAAACATCATATGTTAAATGGTGCCCCACCCGGTACTTTAGGCTTAGCAACTCCTTCAGGGTGGATGAATGGGGAACTCTTTCCATCTGTAATGAGACACTTTATTCAATACAGTGGATCTTGTAAAGACAATCCAACAATATTGATTCTATATAACCATGAGAGTCATCTTACAATTGAAACTCTCAATTTAGCAAAGGAATTGGTTGTTATAATGATAACCTTGCCTCTACATTGTAGCCATAAGCTACAGCCATTAGATACATCGGTATTTGTCTCATTCAAAGCAAATTACAATACGGTTATAGATTCATGGCTCCTGCATCATCCTGGGACGCCATTGTTAATTTATGATATAACTAGTTGCGTAAGAATTGCATTCGAACGCTCTATGACTGATCAAATATAAAATCTGGGTTTAGAATGACGGGTATTTATCCATTCGATAAACATGTGTTTACAAGTGATGACTTTTTCAGTAGTTCCGTAACTGACAAGAAGATTTTAAATATTACACCAACTCCGTCCAATAGCATTGAGCAAAATGCCTCAACATTTTCATCTTCTAGAGTTACTTTAGATGAAGCATCTCAAACATCTTTAGTAGAGAACTCAACTGTTATTATTCCTACACAAGTATTTGTGAGTCCTGAAGTTTTCGAAAGGTATCCAAACGCGAAAGAACGGAAAATCAAGAATAGCCAGCGTAAAAGACCTACTAGTATCATACCTACTGATACTCCTGAAAAAGATTAAAATGAAGTGGATAGGGAAGAAAGAAAAAGAACTTCAGAAAAGAAAAAAGCAAGTAGCTACAAACGATATATTTAAAAGAAAAAATAAAATTCTCCAAAAATGTATCATACAATGAAAATGATGAAAGATGAAGATGATGAAGACGAATTATCACTTCATGACGATTCTGACGATGATGTTGAAACGCACGTTTGGATCCCTGAAGTTAAACCATTAGGATTTGAAGAACTTGATAAAGACCCAGACCCAAATAATTTTCTTTTGGTGCAGTTCAGTGCAAAAAAGGAAATGGTATTTTATTTAAAAAAAGTGGTGCAAACGGAAAACTTAAAAAATGAAACTGAAGTCATTTTTTTAAGAAAAACAATGAAGTTTACAGGACATTTTGTATTCCCTAATATTCCTTATATTTCTATGCTCTCAACCGAAGATATAAAGATAATTTTGCCTCCTTCAACAATTTTAAGAAGTATGAAAAAGTTACAATCATACTATAAATTTGAAATTAATTTTGGCAGTCTAAATATGCGATAAACATTATTACCTATATCAACCTAAATTTTACTATAACAGTTTATTTTTTAGAAAATATTTTTATTTTGTAGAGTTTTTTGGTTATTTTATTCTGTTAAATTAAAAAATTTTTAAAAAACTAACAATGTTTATAAACATTTTTCTATGTCTTATGTTGGCCCATACTCTGGGCCTCCATGAGACACGATCAAAAATAAACAATTGGGTATTTTTCTTAAAAGACTACCAATTTATAGATTTTTTTACTTGTTAGCATTGCTTATAAGCCACTTGTATCATAAAATTGGTTTTGGTTCTCTCTTTTTTTTAATAGCTCCAATAATTGAACTTGAATTTTTCCGTCTCATGGTGGCCCACTCTCCCCTACTCTAAAATTTTAAAACAGTTTTTATAATGTTATATTACTTTAAATACAAGTTCTAATTACCTTGTTTTATTTATGCTTGTATTAATTATATTGTGTTTTTTTATTAAATACAGTGATCTGAGGAAGTAGACACATTAATTTACAAAACATTGCCTAAATAACACACTAAATAGTGTTAATTTTTTTGTATTTTAAAACTAAAGTTATAATTTCAATAAATACTTCTTTAAGAAAATGTTTTATTTATATTTTAATTTTACATCACCATTTACCATTTAAGACATCAAAGTTAAATTTGTTTTTTTACCTATTATTCATTTATCTAGTTTTTAACTCAGGGGTCCGTGTGGAAGGAGTCAGTTTTAGGTACATTAGAACAAGGCGTTTTTTTGGTTAGTAGGTATATTGATCAGGTTAAAAAATAACTATAAACCAATTACAAAAAAATATGATGTAATGGCAAATGCAGTTTTGTAAACTATCTAAACAAAGTCTCGTCTTTAATTAAAATAAATCGTTTAAATAAGAAAGAAAATTATTTACTGGAACACATTTGTGTTAAAAACGCAAATACTTTAATTTTTAACAAACAGAAGAAGTGTCATATGCAAAAAAATTAACATTAGCGGATTACATAAATAAAGAGTAGTAATTAATTATAAGATAATAATAAAGGTGTGTGAAATCTCATTGTTAGCAACAAAGTTTACTTATTAATATTTCTACAAAACATCTAATTATGGCTCTAATGCATACTGTAATAAATTATAGTAAATTGTGGTTACTAACTTTTACTTTATATAATTTAAATTATTTTTTTATTACTTAAAATATCATAAATATAAACAAAATGATTATTATTTGTGTTGCTACTTAGAATATTAAAAAAATTAATGAGGCATTTATTTTTAATTGGTTTACGTACTTATGACTACAATTTTTTTGTTTTGTGTTTAATTTATTTATTTGTTTTATACATTGTAAGTATACAGTGTTTAAATAAATAACATTCCAATTCACATTTTTGAATGTACTGCATTACACTGAAATTACAATATTTAGAGGTAAACATTAGACGGTTTCATGTAGTTTTCAAATTCAAGTATTAGAAATCTAAAAAAACAAATGTGATTGTAGTTTCGTTACGATTAAACTAATTAAAAAATATCAAATAACGTCATTGTCACAAAAACAGATAAAGGTTAGTTAATTTTACTTACACTATTTTAAAATCATGTCGCTTTTAAATTTTTCAATAAATCTACTACTACTGTCGTAATACTTGTTATTTACTAATTACTCATTTTAGTTTATTTAACTACCGGTGTGAAGTTAGCCACAGATCTAGCCATATAAATTCGTTTTGAAGTTAATGCCAATATAAAGCTTTTAAACATTTCCAAATTAAAGTTACTATATAAATATACGCCATAAACATGATTTATTATATTTTTATATAATTTTTATTAAAAATAAAATAAAACATTTTAATAAACATGTATTTAAAAATGTAATTGTAATAGCGCGATTTTTACAAAGATAGTCATTTTTGATTTTTCTGCAAATTTGTTTATAACTAGATTAAACAATTAATAAAAAAATATTAAAGAATTACAGTTATGCTATTTCTTAAAAAAAAGTTATTTTACGTCGAATTCACAGCAACGCTCAGCGTACATTCCCGCATAAACAAACGCAATTTTCACAAAGATAGTCATTTTTGATTTTTCTGCAAATTTGTTTATAACTATATTAAACAATTAATAACAACATATCAAAAAATTACGATGAGGCAATTTCTTAAAAAAAAGTTATTTTACGTCAAATTCACAGCAACGCTCAGCGTACATTCCCGCATAAACAAACGCAATTTTCACAGATCATTCCATTGCTAATAAGTTTTTATGTGTGTTACCAATTATTTAAAACATTTATTATAATTGCCTCTATTTGAAATTTTTACCAACAATAGAAATTTAAAAAAAACTGCTTAAAATTTAATTAAAACAACAAAAGTGCAATAGCTTATATTAATAATGTTATTTCTTAGATATTACATGAGTGTAAAGTTCTTGCCATAAGAGAAGAGCCCTACGTCATCATCGTATTCAGATGAATCAAGATTAACGCACTAGTCAAATTAAGCCTTAGTTTATTAGTTACAATTAAAAATTCAGTGTTGGCTATCCTGGTTAGTTGGTTCCTATAAGGTTTTTGATTTTGCTGTCACAACACGTTTAACATATAAAAATTAATTTTTTCTTACTTTGAGATTACTAATATTAAAATAATAATTATTAAAAACAAATGAGATTTGCTTATGTTCGATTAATTATATTTATGAAAGTGAAATTTAGATTTAAACATGTGTAATCATTATATTTTTGTGAAATCAAATCAGTTATTGAAGTAATTTAAAATGAAGAAACGTTTAACCGCAGTCAAGTCATCTATAATACAAATTAAACGTAATTTTGATACATAAAACAACAAAATGAGCAACGTCTTGAGTAAGAATAGGTTTTAAAAAAATGTTCAGTTTCAAAAATACTATAAACCTCATTTGTTTTAATCATCACTATCTGAGGTTTCCGATGAACGTGATCCATTTAAACGCACTTTTCTCATACTTTGGAAGTACACTGTTGTAGTGCTTCGTTTCACATTGAAATTACTTTTTCATCTCCATACCCATCTCTACCAATGTGTTTATTGTAATATTACTTTGCATAGGCTCATATTAATTCGATTGCATTAAACTCACAATGATATGGTGGTAGTCGTAGTACTTCATCACTATGTTGTTGTAACAGTTCATCTACTTCATATTTTTTTTCTTTTTTGTGCTGTTTATCTTGGTCAAATAATTTACTTTTAAACATGTTAGCATCATACGAAATATTATTTTTGTTTAGCCAAGAAATTAAATCAGATTTGTTCCAACTTGGCAAAAGCATTTTTTCTAGTAACATAGAATAATAGGATGCATTATCTCTCACTATAATTGATGATTCTTTCAAATTATAAAGTGATCGTTGTACAATCTATTTTTTTCAACGTACTACTATTCATATTTCCATAATAATCTTTATGTTGAGATTTAGATGAAAACAATAACGAAGCATTCTTGACAAATCTAGATTTTGTACCAGCATGTACGACCATAAATCGTTTTCCATCGTAGCCCACACTTTTTAAAGTATCATATTGCCATGATCTACCCATACTTCTTTCAGCAAATATCCAAGTTTCATTCATAAAAACTACTTCACGTGGAAATTCTAAGTTTAGATTTTCTATGTAACGTTTCAGAAATTTAATCCGCAGGACTATACGTGATGTCTCTATTAAGGGATCTACGGTGATCATTTTTCTTGAATTTAAAGCCAATTCCATGTTTGAGTTCGCTGTTTACGGAATTCACAGTCGCATGTTGTTCTAGAAAAAGTTAGTTTTTAGAAAGATTATAAAAGTGTATTTCAACTTACTGTTTGTGTACATCGTATACAATGTGTTCTTTATATTCATTTTTGAAGATTCTGGCAAGTCTACAGTTTTTGATTTCTTTTGTGGTCATTTATTTCTAGAACTTGATAACACTGGATTCAATTTGTGTTCATATTTTATCCGCTTACTAAAAGCTAAGCTTATGCCCAATGCAGTTGCAACTTTCTGTAAATAATATATTGTAATGCAAGTTAATAATTTCTTTAATATCCTTTTCTTGTTTAAAGTATTTGAGCAAATTAACCACGATTTAGCGAGACTAAGCGCGTAATGCTTTGCCTTGTGTAAAACCCAACATGTTATTGTTCTAAAAAGAACAGTTTGAAATAAAATAATACAAAATAATAATAACCAAAAATACGAAACAAAGCAAAAATGTCTGCAAACCGAGTTTGACAAAACGTCAACTTGAAGTCATCAATCTTCCCTCTGTTTTACACATAGTTTATGTTTTGCTTATATAATAGTCGGCATGTTATTTTTTACATTAGTATGTAATGACGTAGGGATCTTATGGCAAGAAATTTATCTCTTATATTTAACCAATTTTTCCAATTTTTTATTATATTTAATTGGGGCCAAGTCTACAAGAATAATCGGTTTTTTAAGTAATTTTGTAGTTCAAATAAATAATTATTCATGATTCATTTACTTATTTGATATTTCAAAGTATTGAATTTCTTGACAAAATTTAAAGTAACTTATAAAAAAAATGATTTCGTAATTAAATTTATAAAAGAAAAGTTGAGTCAACTACTAACGCAATATGTTAAGTAATAAAACATATTTAATAACTGTTCACACGTGTCCGTACAAAATTATTAAATAAAAACTGAACTTTAGATACAAAACACAGGTTTAATCACTTTGTTATTGTGAAATTACCGAAATCAAAAATACGTCAAAAGTAAAAATGATTAAAAAAAGAATTATGTCTTAATTAATAAAAAACAATACTAATATATACATGTAAAAGTATGTTTATTTTTATGCAAAGTTATTTGTTATAAAAGATTTTATAATGGCTTATCATTATTATTCATAAGCAAACAGTAAACCTTTTTAAGTTATTTAAAATAATAATTCAATTTGATTTGTCTCAATTTATTCAAGCATACTCTTTCTTTAAAAAGACAATTACTGTAACTTTTTTTCATTTATAAATAATTTTGTTTCCAGAGACGGTGTACCAGTAGAAATTGTAACACATCAAAACACCGAATGCATGTCATCGTTTCGTAAGATACCTACAAATTTGTAGCCTGTTTGATTAACAAATACGGTAGTGATTTTATGTTTTTAAAGAAAACTACTACAAATAGTACAATAATATAATTAAAAAGTAAAAACAATAATAACTCAGTTCTACTGCTATTTTATAACTATCTAATAGTTTATCAACTAAACATAAGTTTTTAACCACATTCTCTTTTTAACATATTAAAACGTTCTATTTATTTGTCCTCGTAGCAAGCTTACACATCTACTTCAACAAAACTTGCTTGATAATTAATTTTATAATGGTCATACTTTTTCGATCGTCAAACTCCCTTCGTTGCAATTGAAACATCTCTCTAAATAACAGTGCGTTTACTGACATCTAATAACATAAACATACAATACCAGGGTCACCAAGCTGCAATGGATTGTTTTGAATCCGGGTAGTTACGCTCCTATTCTAGATGGCGTTAGCATTGGACAGTTTAACGAAATTATTTTAGTTTTTTTGCGTCGTATCTGTTACTTTGGCATCTATGGTTCACTGTCTTGAGCCAATGAACATCGTTTGTTTTATCTTCAACTTATTTATAATTTATTTATAGACAGACGTCATTTGAGTTTCGTTGGTTTATTTCCAATGTTATAAAAAGTTAATAATTTTATATTAATTTTCGTTATATTTGATTCTTTGTTTAGTATTAGTGTTTTATTTCGGTAGTGTGAAATGTATATTACGTAAAAAACAAAGTTGAAAAATTTGTTGTTTGTTTATTTTTTGCATCGATAATGGTTCACTTATGCTCGATTGCACTGCATTTTTTAAGTTATACTTTGTGCTAACTAATACTTGATTACTGTGAAACATTCGTTATAAAAATACGGGACAATCGAGCATTAATACAATATATATAATATGACAATATCCAATAAATTCAATTTCAAAACTTCCCGCTGCGCTTTCAACCGAGTTTAGTTACGCTCCTAAACTAGATGGCAGTAATAAGGCTTCAAACGTTAACATTGCAGCTTGGCAGCCCTGTACAATACCACCCAAATGTTTTAAGATGATGCAAAACAGGTTTCTTACTAGTCTAAATTTCAAATGGCAACATTTTACGATTGTTATTGTTTGTGGTTTAATTTAGTACGACAAATATCTATTTACTGCTTAGCTTCACGACAGATCTTTTGGTAATTTTTTTTTGTACAACAATAAACGGGTACTTTCCACTATAGTGTTCATGTCTTGTTTTCATTTTCCGTTTTGTTCGCCCGTATAAAGTGTGTTAATTCAATTCTATTTTTATGCATAAATTTTCTAAAATCATTATTTAGATTCGGTACTACTATTAACATGTTTTCAGCGGTCTAAGAGGTTTGAATACGACCGGTTGAACGCGACTGTTTGGACGCGACCATTTATACGCAAAACCTTTAAACGCTTGAACAGAGGGACGTTTGAACGCAAGATTTTATTTGTCTATACCAAGTAAGACAACAAGGTATTCAATATGCAAAAAATAACTTTGTTTTGTATCTTTGTCTGTTTTAAAGGTATTGATTACGAATTTCTAATTATGCGATTCCTAAATTTAGATGTGTATAGAGTGGTCGATCTTGCTGAAATTTTGTAGGTACTTGCACCAAACGACGCACGAAGTAAGCTTTTAAAAAAATAGAAATACATGGACAAAAGAAGAAAAATCGAATGCATTTCTATTAATACACGGTTAGTATGAATGTTTAGTCCAAAAAAGAGTAAGAAAACTAAATATTAACTACGGTACTTAAGCGTATTAGTCAAAATTCCTATTTTAAAAGTATTTTGAAAATCATATATCTAATTTTTTAATGGTATTTAATCCAAAATATCATTTTTTAATTTTAAAGAATTTTTTTTAATTTATGACTATCTTTTGATGTCAATCTAGATTATTGCATACTAAATTGTTTTGTTTTATTTTTAATATATATAATTATTGTTTATTTATTAACTTTCAATAAAGAAGAATTTAATAGATTAACAGTTTAAGTCTGTTTTGTATATTTATTTGTAAAAATTATTATTTATTTACTAAAATAATAAAAATTCAATAATAAGTATTCACATTTTACGATTGTAAATTGTAAACTTATTTTTTTTTGTTAAACATTGACTGAAAAATAATTATTTAGTTAATTTAGAATATAAGAATAATAAACAAAAACGCAAAACGGTGAAAACTTAAAAGTACCTTTTACTCATTTAAGCAAAATAAATTATTTTATTTAACTTTACTTTTAATTTTAATTTTTAAGTATAGTCTGTAAAATTTAACATTTTCAGTTTCGGATTAGCGCTTTATTTAACACCGACATATATACACTATTGCCGTTTCCTTCTTACATGTAGGATTTCATCAAGTAAAGCGAGCACGTACATTAGTTATCTGAATTAAGAATTACACTACACGTTTGAAAGTATTCGTCATAACAACCATTAGGTTAGAAAGAAATACGAAATAAAGCAACCATGCGCTTTCTTAAACACATTTAAAAATTTTACAAACAAGTTTTGAATGAATAATCCCAAACGTGTAGTGTAATTCTTAATTCAGATAACTAATGTACGTGCTCGCTTTACTTGATGAAATCCTACATGTAAGAAGGAAACGGCAATAGTGTATATATGTCGGTGTTAAATAAAGCGCTAATCCAAAACTGAAAATGTTAAATTTTACAGACTATAAATAAAATGTTTTTTGCGATTATAGCAAGATAAAGCATCTTACACATCTAAATCTAAAAATCGTATAAACAGAAATTCGTACATAATACCAATACCGACAAAGATACAAAACAAAGTTATTTCTTGCAAACTGAATACCTTGTTTTCTTACTTTATATAAAGAAATAAAAATACATTTTGCGTTTAAACTTCTCCGCGTTCAAACGTGTCTACGTCGAAACGTCTCGCGTTAAAAAGTTAACAGCATGTGACACCCAAAATAATTAATAAAAGTACCTAAATGGTATTAAAACAATAATTGTAATTACGTAAGTTAGAATAACAAGCAAATTTTCGTGAGAGACCTTTGTGACATACCTTCAATCCAGTACTTGCCCGAAGAAAACGCTTTCTTTGTTGAATCGATCTGTAATATTTATGAACAAGCAAATCGTGTCAACACAATGACTCACGAAAACAAAAATCTACAAAATTATTAATTAATACTAAAAGAAATTAGACATAAAAACCGGTTATCAAATGCTGTTGCGCAAGAAATTACTCAATAATTCTAAAAACTAATAGAAAAAGCTTACCCTGTGATGAATAAACTAATAGAAAAGCGTTTTCGATTTATATCATGGTTTGTACATACGCAGATGATGTTAGAAAAGTAAAACTTAAACATCACAAGCACGATTTTTACTTAACAGAAAATGAAGTAAAACAAAACTCGTTAGAGGGCGTCAAAAGTAAAAATCTAACTTTAGTGTAATAAATATACAGGGTATTACATTTTGAAAATTATGCACGTAACAAGTAAACTATTCAGTACCCACAAGAATAGTCTATAAATAACAAAAAATAGTTCACACTACGAATTAAATAAGTTAATGTATACAACTTCACATAAGTACTACCAACGTTTAGCTTATGTTGTTTTCTGTACAAACACGATTCACAGAAAAAGTTTATTTTCGTTACATCGATGTAATTTGTTCCATCGTTACTAAATCTATAAAGGTTTTTATATTCACAAAATGTTTTGTGCCTCAACATTAATTTGTCTTCTTTTTCTGGCACATTCACTTTGTTTAAACTGTAGACAATATCAATTATTATTTGCTCTTTCAGCACATACCTATAACTGTTTTTTAGTGTACACATGCGCATGTTAACCTTTTTTTTATCAATGTCATGAGGTTACTGCGTCTTTCGAAAATAAATTCTTACATAAATTTAAAGACGTACAATATATTTGTCATTATTGCATTAATCCACTTATTTTACATATATTAATTTTTGTGTATTGATTATTTTTTCCTTCTATTTGGAGAGTTTTACTAGTTTCTAATAAAATTACAGAATCATTAATACATTTTTTAAATGAAATAAACTAATCTAGTGCAAGTTTCGTTTTAGTGTTTTTGCAAAATGCTTTTTTTTTAACAAATAATGTATACTTTTTTGAACTTCTCCTTTCTTGAACTACTTCTCACTTGACATATTCATTTAGTATCAGTTTTTATCTATAGCCGATAAACTAGCTTCCTCGTCTACTAATCCAACAATTAACCTTTCAATTGTTTGTTTACCTTCTTCTACAGCTAGCATCTGTTATTTCTAAATTTTAAAGGTAGCGTGCTTACTATTTTTGTTATTACTGTAGTGTCACTGATACTTGAACATCGTATTTCTTTGCCGAGAATTTTAAGCTCGTCACTATGTTAAGCAACGTCATTATTAGCATTTAGTTTGCATTGGGGAAATCTTGCTTTTACCAGTATCTTATTTATATCCGTTTTCTGCGCATACATGCAATTAAATTTGTTAAGTATTTTCTTTGTGACCAGTTCTCGATCAACATAACTTATATTTTTTTAAAACTTTAAATATTGGTTGAAAATTTTTCTTTTCATCTTTTTTTCTGATGTGATATTTATTGTATCTCATTTACATACCCACTGATTTTTTAACCGACTTCAAAAAAAAGAAGACGGTTCTCAATTCCTTAAAATATAATGTATGTTATGTTCTTTCTTTACGACACTGGCCTATTTTGGCTATTTTTTATCAGAAAGGGGGTAATTTAGCAGTAGTCCCATTTCAATTTGTTTAAACTCTAATAATGGGGTCAATGAGAAAATGATCAAGCTCCCAAATTTACATCGACATGAAGTTCTCATGAACGATGTGCATTTTTAAGGTTTTCAGTGACTATAACCACAATTGTAAACATCAATAAAAAGAAAAAAAATTAGTTTTTTAACAAACAAAAAGAACCGATTTAAAAAAAAATGCATCAAATAAAATGCTCTAAAAATAAAAAATTAAAAATAATGATTTAATTTATTTACAACTAAACGACCAAATTTTTATTTAGGTACATGAAATTACTCCCAAAAGTAATGTTAAGAATTAAGCCTAATTCTATGTCAATGTCATACATGGCATGGACTTCAAAAAGTAATTTTATGTAAATAAAAATTTCATTGTTTAATTGTATCTAAATTACATTTTTTTACTTTTTAGTTTGTTTTTTGAAGTCTTTTTTCTTTGTTAAAAATATTTTTGTTATAAACTACACTAGAAAAATGCTGTGTAAAATTACGTTTCGCAGTTTTATCGGCTTGATTTAGTTCCAAATTTTGAGTAGGCCTCCCAAAAGATTTTATTTCAACCTTTTCTACAGTACTACGAATTTATTTTAAAAAATAGATTTTACACTATGTTTTGCATCTTTCAAAAATTACGTACGACAAATATACTGTTTCACTTAGAACACGTCATACATATGCTACCGATCGCTACTAAACTGAAGACTATAACAACACAAACCCTTGCGCACGTTATAATTGCATATGAAAATCTTGCAATAGGGGTCGCGACGTTACGTTTCAACGCTATATTACATATAAAACATGGCTCTAATAATCCTAGCCCAAATATAAAGAAATACCTATTTAATTTATATTTCTTTGAACGACATTAATGAAATTATTGTTTTAAAGTAACAAAAAGTATACCTATATTCTACAAATATGTTTAAATATTTTAATTCATAATATTTCGTACCGGTTTTTCGTTTTAAGGAACGTCTAGAGAGTTTGCGCCCTAGAGCCTTTATGAATCAGCCGCCACTCATATATAATCAATTAGATACTATTCAATATTTTTATTTAGATAAGAAAAAGGTGATAAAAAATGATCTAGATTGATTTTTTATATAATTTCTTCTAGATAATGCACAACACTGGATATTAATGAGCGTGCGTGCGGCTATTTTTAAAACGTCTATGTTTAAAACCTTGTTAAAAAAAAATTTGCAAATTCACTTTATTATTATATATATTATATTATTCAAAGAATAACTCTGTGTGACGTTAACCAATTTTATTCAATGTTTTGCTAACTCATTCACTTTGAACAATAATAAGTCACAGGTTGTTTTGTAGTTATATTAATTGTGTATTTTAATAAAATTGAAAAGTGTTCTGCTCTTAAATGATCTCGACAGTAGTATTTTAAACTTCAGGTTTTGAAAAAATATTATTTAATTTAAGGTAAGGTGTAAACAATTTGTTTTAGTTGTTTTGTATTGCTTTTGCTATAACCAAAATTTCAAAGTAACTATGTTGCTTCATTTGAAAAGTTACTAAGTTGTTCTTCTTCGATCTTCTGTGTTTTGAGATGTGCCTTCTCCCAAGAATCCAAGTCTCGACAAGATGTCACTTACTTCAATCTTTTTTTTATATACCTGTTTGCTACAGAAAAAAAATTTTTCCAACCCCCATCTAGCGTTAGAGTTATAATATCTCATTCTCTATTTGCCAACTCAGTAGCTGAAGAAGTTTTAACATGATCATCACGTTTTCAGTTACTACAGTAACATTGTTTGCATGAAACCATTCCAAAAATTTACTGTGTTTTTTGTATTCACTTGATTTGAAAGGTAATAAATTGTTTAGGGTGTCTTAAGCTATCACTCGTAATTCTGGCGAAGTTAATTGCATTTATTCCTCTGACATTTTTTTATCAACAGCGGAATGAATTTAAATTCAAATAGTTGCATATGCGCATTTCAGTATGTCAAAAGTGTGTTACCAATTCAATAAAATATTACTAAAGTTTTCCTATGTTGTTTAAAAATTGAAATAATACAAAAAACATTAAAATTGAGAAATAGAAAAAAGGTTGTAACTGCAATATAAAAAATAGTATAAAACACACGTCACAAAATACGTTTCAGTTACTCTGCCGGTATTGTGATTGAAGCGCGTTCATTTTGTAACTTGTGTTTTAATTATACTATTACACTCATATGTAGCGTCTCAGTATCAATTATAATTATTATAAACTTTTAATTTGATTTGGCAACACAAAATTTTTAACTTTGTAAAATAAATGTTTTTTAAAGAATATAATAAAGTGATAATTAAGTTTAATCTATAAATACCCAGAAAACACGAATTTCAGTGTAATGGTTGATTAAACGAATATTCAACTATAATATAGTAAATTTTAGTATATGGTGTAGTTAATATACCTGTATCATCTACGATATTTTACCTAAAAATGTATTTTAAGTATACCAAATAATATCTTTCACCGATTCCATCTTAACGTGCAATTAATTTGAAAAAACGTTTTTTCTTAATTAATGTTATTAGTAGGTAATTGCACAGTTTACTGAAATCGTTTTTTTAATATTTTTTGTGCGACAATTTTTGGTAGGCTGGTTGTTTCAGAGATACTAAACATTAAACCATTATAGTTACTTGGTATTTTACTAATAATGTGCACCAAAATTTTATTTACAATAATGATTTAAAAGACCGCTATATTTTTTCTTATTAACATTTGCAGCAATTTTCTACGTTACTTTTTATAAAATTATTTATAACAGTTTTTGATAGACTGACGGTTTACAAGATCTAGATATTAAACTATTACATATTACATTGCTTCAATGATTATTAATGAGTATCTATTTAATTGGGTATTAGCGTTTATATGATTTCTCTTCAATTTAGATATTTTATATGAAAGAAGTTATATGTTTAGTTTTGTACAATAACAATACGATTTATTTATTGGAACACTCTATACATTTATTATATCTAATTATAGTAGTGACAGAGCAAAGCGGATTTATGGTTGTATTTGGTGTATGTAAGTGAGATTTTTTTTACTATAAAACAAAGAGAATGCTGAGAGGTACAACTCTGTGTATAATTTTTGTTCGCAACAACTTATTTTGGACGACTGTCAAAAGAAGGACAGGCCGAGAGAGCCCTAGAAATGTAATTGCGCGAAATTTAAATATGTTACTATTATGTATTACCATTGTGTATTACGTTAAACGGTGTAAATTTATTTTGAAACTTGGGCTAAGTTCTTCGTCGCGCAGTATAATTATATAAATGACAAAAAGCTTAACTCAAGTTCAAAAGCTTGTAGATAATAATTAAATAAACTTACAACATTTACTCTAAAAAAATTATTAACGTTTCATAGTGAAAGCTTCATTTCTAAAATGTATTACGTATTTGCTTTCTTATTGCTATACACAAACCAACAACCATTGCATTATATTATAATGTTTAATTATTTTGATGACTGACTAAAAATTGGATTCTTATATTTTACATTTCTGACATTTTTTCCAAAAATAATCCTATTTACACTTTTAGTAGAATTGAATAGAGATAAATCAATACAAGAGTTTAAAATGAAATTAACTATCGATTTCTATAGTCACAAACAAATGTAAATTCTACTTGATTATTTATACGCATTGAACAAAACTTGATTAAAAGAACGTGGAAACAAGTATAGTATGGTATCGTATGCCTTTTTCTTGTAACTTCCACTACATCTTCTAACGTATGAACCGATTTTACTAATGAAATTGGAATACGTTTTTTATTGCAATTTTCCTATTGAAAAAACAGGTTTTTAAAATCTTGAGAAAATAATCGCCAATGTTTTATGTGCATCGATTACTTAGTTACAGCACTACATAAAGGTTTTCTGGATGAAGGATAACAGACCTTCCATTAACACTGTCAAATAAGTCATCAGAAAATTTCAAAACTGCCTGATTCCTTTGCATACCATTTAAACTTGCTCATCAATATTATTTAAATCTAAAAACTAATAATTTACTGCTACATTATTCTCATTATAAAAAAATTACTTACCTACAGCAACGCTCACATAGAAATTATGGTTAAAAAATGTATCCATACAAATCAGTTATATCGAATTAAAATACGTTTTTCACTCAAATATTTATAAGCATAATTTCCATAATTCTTAAAGTCAGCAATTTTGTAGGTGCGTCAAAAAATTTAGATTCTATTAGCGACATCTATGATCTAATGCTATAGGCAACAATTGAAAATCCCTAGTAGTCCCTATGTTGCGAATCACTGGAACCAACATAAAACTAAACTCATGCAGCGCCCTCTGCGCTTGTCTTCCTTTATGCTAGACAAAGAAAAGATCGATGGGCAAATGCATGACATAAACAAAAACAGAAAATACGATTAAAGCGAATACTTTTCCTATAAGAGTTGCATCTCTCAACTTTCTCTCTGCTATAAAATATTGAGCAAATAGAAAAAATCGTGCATGTCGGTTCTGTTGAATGCAATATTGCGCAATTATTTGCAACAACGCTTTTTTAAGACATCGCTACACGTTTGGCATTTAACAAACACTAAATACAAAATGTTTAAAATTTGGCAAATACTTCCAATACGCAAATGTTTACCGACTGTTGTCAGTGAATAAGTATATGGTATCCAAAAATCAAAGCTTTATAATTTTGTACTCTTAGTGATAAAATATACAATTGTGTAGTTATTTTGGTTATGATTAGAACTAACTTTTGACTCTGTGTGTTTAACTACGACGCGGTCTAAGCCAAAAGTCGCTTCTAATCATAAGAGTTATACTAGTTTTATACGGTTATAGTTATAACTGCCATACTGTTGCAACGTTTTATTAGCAGAAACAAAATGTACTGCCTAAAACTTTCTAAAGTAAAGAAGGTATCCAGCAAACACAAGAGCATCGTAACTGATAAAGTTTTTTTTAATGATGAGGCATGTATAGTATATTTAAGCTGTTGTTTTTATTTAATATTGAAATGATTACGAGAATATTTATTACTCATCACATTTGGTATTTTATTTAACATTAAATGTTCATCTTGCAGTAATCTAAAGCTTTAAACTCTATTTCTTTTATTGTTCATCCTTAACTTATAACTTTTTTATTTACTAAAGATACAACAGCTTAACAGAAAATGCTTTTAAAAAACTAATACATATACCTGCTTCAATCACAAACAATAAATTTTTCTGTAAATTTATACTTCTCAAAGCTTGTAATGAGATGTTGAGTATAATAGTAATAATTTACACAAAGCTGTTTTTACAAAAGGTATGATACATTGATTTCATTACAAAACCTGTGAAGATATTTTGCACTGGCGAAACCATTTCTAAAATCGTAGAAGTCTATGCCAAAATATTACAGGCCAAGATTGGTTAAAATAGACTAAGCATTGCTACAACAAGAAACACCATAATTTTTCACTTTCTTTTGCAATGTGTAATTGACTTTTTTATTGTTTCGTTTAAACTGTTTTTTCTAATTATTTTTGTTAAGTTGGAATCTTAATACTTTTACTACTCCGCACTTTTGTTTTTTAAAAATTTCATTTGTTATACTCTACCTATTGACATTGCATTATTTATGCAATTTTATAAATCAGTATTTTTCTATTATTTTACCAAGTTTATTTTATCTTTATTTCAATGTAAAATATGTTGAAAATCTAACAATAAATTTTTAATACTGCAATATGTGTATTTGTTGTCGATAGTAAAGGTGAATCATAAGTTGACAAGTGGCGTGTATACCACGTGTATCATACACCCACACCCAAAATGACCGTTTGCTTTATGTTAAGAAGTAATTTGCAAATATGTGATACATGCCACGTGTATGGATGTGTTACATCTAACGTGTACTTACGGTTTATATAGAACGTGTTTCTTTAAGTTATATGTATCGTGTATGTCACGTTCACTATGCACGCAAAATCAACGTTTATCGGGCGAACATTTTATCGTGGAATAGTAGTTGCAGTAAATGTGTTATCCACTATAAAACATTAGATAAAGCAAACCGTAAAAATACGTTTATTTACCCAAATAATACTCATTGGGTACGTGTAACAAAATTTTATATATATATGTATATATATATATATATATATATATAAATCCGTCTATCTAAATGGCGACAATACATAAAAAAGTTTTTTGGCGTCCACCGCTTCCCGTTGTGATAGAAACAATCTGATTCGTGTATATAAACTTTTTTTGTTATATTATGAATCAATTAGCAATAAGAACTGTAAAAATGTAAATAATAAAAAAGTTTAAATACGTTGCAATTTGGCGACCTTTTATAAATGAATCAAATGGCGTCCAATATACGATTATGAATATTTTACTACAAACTGGCGACCAATATACAGATCACTTTCATATATCCGTTAAATGACATCCAAGCAATGTTGCCAGTTGTTGCAACCAGTATTAGATTACAACCTTGAATCTCGATTATCTTTATAGCAGTTCAACAAACATGCTATGTAAATAAACTTTTAACCGTTATAGAAATTTGATCTTTTTTGTTACTTCCTTGAAACAATTATTGTACTTCTGCTAAACTTAACCTAATTATGTTTTTGTCATCTGTTCGTAAATATTTTTAAAATTTTGGTTAGGGCATAAAACGAAATTTTATCTAAGAATTGTATTTCTTGCAAATATGTAATGTGCAGTAATTAAGAAACATAATAAATTATTTATTCAGAATAAAAACATTGTAAAACAACTCAAAAGACATATGACAGTATAAGCAACAAAATAGAAATCAGTTAACTAGAAAAGTGTTGAATTTTTGTCATTGGTTTAATGCAGATATACGTATTAAATGTTTATATTTAAATTTAAGTGCAGGTTTTTCTTAATTACGCAATTTGTTTTCGAATAGTAACGTAGATTAAAATTAATTAAATCAAGAATCATCAATACCTAAAAACACTAACTGATACAAATTTATAAAAAAGAGTAAGTTTTAGTAGATTTTTTAGAAAAATAGAAAAGAAGAAAGATTATTAATTTAGCCATTTTGTAAACTACGCAGTGATTATGTAAGCTTAAATAAATAAAAAAAAATTGCAAAATACTGCTTTGAAAAGTAAAATGTGTGTTATCTTAGCATATGGAACTATAGAATAGCTTGCCACTAGTCACTACCACATTAACGGCACAGTTCTATACCGTGACTACCACAAAAATGGAAAACAAGTATTTGGCTGTTACGTGATTACAACTATTTTATCACTTATAAAATATCTTTACAGTCACTTAAAATTCACGTGGCTGCTAAATAGCAGCGTAGTGAGTGTCTTCTAGCGGAGATGTATTTATGTATCTGTTTCATTTATAAATCTTGTATACTTTCTCATCTCTTTATTTTATAAATGGTACAACTAAATTTACTTTGGTCAAGATATTTTTAGCTTCTATAAAGTAGATGTATATAATGAATTTGAACAATATTTACTAAGAGCAAAATTCCGACAAATGCAAATTTACTGTTAAATGTAAAGGTTATAGATCGAGATATCACTATGCAGCATCAAATTTTTTTTAGAAAAACAAAATTAATTAGTATATACGTTAATGTAAATATGCTGCACGTACCTGTACCTAATATGTGCGTACATTGTACGTACATTAATGTACAAGGATTTTTGATTATAAACATTTTGATGGTAGTGCTGTTTTAGGTATCTTTCAATCTTCAGTGTGGTTTTAAAATGTACAATTAAAAGCAATTAATAAAAGATATTTATTAGAACATTTATATAATATGTAAAAATATTAAGTCGTCGTGACATACTTGGTAAGGCATCTGCTTACTACGCCAACAAGAGTTCAAATCCTAGTCGCGTAAAAGTTTTTTTTGTTATTACATATTATGTACAAAACAGTGACAATTAGATGTACAATGTACGTACACTAGGCGTAGTGGTAAAGATGGCATGACTGTTCGTACTAATTTTTTCTCAATTATTAGTAACATCATACTACTACAACTAGTTTATATTTTACTATCAATTACATTTCATAACGTATTCTTATTCAGCTTACACATTTTTAATTTTCTAAATTACTTATGTGCTTGATGTGATCAATGTTGTTATTTATGCACATATCAAATCTCCGTCTAATGTTCTTAAAAATATTTTGCAGTTGTTATGAAGTGTTATCTGCTTCATTATTAAAGGAAGTCAAATTTAATATTTTATCATTTCTGAAATTATCGTTAAACCAATAACAGTAGTTTAGTCACTTGTCGTAATCAAGTGTAAGCAACTGTAATAGTGTATGGATGCAACAGCAAATTATTTATTAGAGCTTTACATGTTCTGTAACTTAAACCTAATATATTGAAACGTTCGAGAAATTATTAGTAAATGCAAGAACCTTCTAGAAGCTGTTATCCATCTTCTAGAAGATGTACCGAAAAATCGGGAACGCTCGAGCAGGATTTCCGTATGTGTATATATACCGACGAGACAGATCATAGGTCAGTTATTGCTGAAATGCGAATACATCAGTGTTAAGAAGATTATCAAGTGTAAATAAGTGATTAGCACGTGCGAAGTTTTAAATAAATAACAGTGTACACCGAATCGAGTGAACGTGACTTATAGTGTAAACCAATAAGTTAGTGGCTTTATCTTATCGTCGCGTAAGTGATAGCATATTATTGTTTTATATAAATTTCTGTAAGTTTTTATCCTTAGATATTTAAATTTAATTAGTTCGGTTAATTTAAAAGTGTACATATTTCTAGAATAAGTAAACGTATTTTTAGTCGTTTTAAATAAATTAGTTTTAATAAATAAATACGCAACAATATTAATTATATAAAATTCTTAGTTAAATTTTTGAAAGTACACACTTGTTTGTTGCGACAACTATTTTAACCCGGCTTCGGTCGGGTGGTCAAAAGTTACTTAAGCGGTCAGGTGGGGTCTAGCGGACCCCAATGTTTGTAAGTCATAATCTGGGACAAAATAAACTTTTAGGCATTATTTGACTAAAATTATTTGTTTTCGCCTCATTTAGATTGAACAAATACGCAACTAAACTTAGATGGTCTTTTTTTGAAAAAATATCATATTTTATTAAAACACTAGAAATTTAGTCTTATTAAATGTTTTAATATTTAAAAAAAATCACAGTATTTTTAAAGTATGCTAAAAACGTGTTTTAAACAACTTTTTGACTTGAAAAAACTTGGAACAAAACATAAAAAATACAAGAAACAGATAGGTCAATCATAAGTTCAAAAATAAGGGCACACAATCTGGTCAAATATAGACGTGCTTTTTTTAAATATAAATCTTATGAAACGCCAATTTAAAATAAATTACAAAACAGAAACTAAAAAATAACACTCTAAAACATTGGCAAGAAAAATAAGAATAACATAACATGAAGTATAAGAAAATTGACCGAATAGGTACACGCTCGTACTACATTATACAGCATCGAATGTATGAGCACAGGACTCGCATTGCATAACAGCATGGTCTAAACAAAAAAAAATATTACATTTATGGCAAGAATATTGTGTTTTTTATCCATCTTTCGGGAGCAAATACCACGTCGACCACGAACACCAGCTGGTTTTTTATTTGGGGGTTGTTCCGACTGCAAATATGCTGCTAATTTTTTCTCTCAAAACTCGTTTCATCCTGCGATTGTTTTTTCTAGCTTGTGCATATTCTTTGACTTAGGCCAACCCTACATCTTTTAAATGATTTCTTCTTTTCATTTTCTGATCGCCGGTATTAAACTTATACAAAACTTGTGAGTTAATGCCAGCAGTGTTTAGCAGACAAAGCATAATTGTTAGGGGCCATCTTCTGCTGTTGCGACTTACGTTATAGAATGCAGATAATTTATCTGTTACATCAACCCCAGACTTTGTTGAATTATAAAAGCTTATAATTTCAAGAAGCATCTTCTCGCCGGAATCTTCACTAATTGTATCATCATGATGTAACAATGAAAGAAGTAAAACATTCTTGCTTTTCTTAGGCATATATGACAAGATAGTTATGTTTTTTTGAAAACCAAATAAACTGGAAGGCACTGACCTGTTTTTAGTTGAGAGAAATTGTGAAAGAATTTGTCGCTTGTTTTTTCTTAGAGTACCGACGGATGTAAGTTTATGATTATTGTAGAGTTCCTGGATGAGGTCATAACTTGTGTACCAATTATCAAAGGTAACATTTCGGTTAGTCCCTGAAATTGGTGCAACCATTCTAAGAGTTATGTCGTTTGGAGTGTTACTCATTTGAAATGGCCCATCAGGCTGCTTTCCTGTATATACCTCCATATTCAAAGTATAAAATCTTTTAGCATCAACCAAAGCTTGTATTTTTATGCCGTATTTCACCGGCTTGTTTGGAATGTATTGCCGAAAGGAACATCTCCCTCGGAACGACTCGAGCTTTTCGTCTAAGGTTAGATACTCATTTGGAGTATATGCAGATTGACAATTGTCGACAAACTTGTCAAAGATTGCTCTTATTGGAGCAAGTTTGTCTATTGTCAGTCTTTCCGCTCTGTTTTCGACGTTATCAAATCGTAGACAAGTTATCAAAAACATGAATCTTTTGGCCGACATGGTTGCGGGAAATATATTTATGCCAGAACCATCAGTTTTCCAAAAATCTTCTAAATTCCTGTGGTTTGCCCTGAACACGCCTGCAAGGTAAAGTAATCCAAATACCGCTTTAATTTCCACTTCATTTGCATCATTGCAAAAATCCTTGTGTTTGTAATTTACGGCTTTTTGTCTTATTTTTATTGTAGTGTATTTTGCTATGTCTGAAATTATGTCATTATCAATAAATGATAGCCAGCAATCAAGAGGTCTTTTCAAATCTCGTGCACCTCGCTTAAATTCTGGTAAATGCGTTATTATATTTTCCGCCCTGGTCCGAACCCGCTTATCACTATATGTTTTCAACCATTTCCTGCCGTCCTTACCTTTATAATGTGTACTAGTACTTGTATCTAATTCATCATCGTCTGAACTGTCTTCCTCTTCCAGAATGTTTCCCTCAGCATCGTCAACTTTATGTTCGTAATCTGCGTTTGCGATATTGTCCTGTAGTTCTTCAGCCTCCTGAGAGTCTTCAATACTAATTTCACTTCCACTGTCTGAATTTATGAAATGTTCTTCTTCTTTATTCATTCCTTTCCAGAAGTTTAATAGACGTTCTTGCTCTTTTTCATAATAACCAGATGCCATGACAGCTAAAATTTGTTTATTTTTGGCACAAAAATCAAAGAAATAAACCAAAATTATTTACCTTCAAGTATCTCACAAAATGTCGCGTGAATGGTTGGGTGGGGTTTGTCAGACCCCAAGCAAAATTGCAGCGGTATAGATTCCTCACACTCACAACAACGACTAAAAATCGTGCTGCACGCGACAGCATAACATTTGAGCGGAGGGTATTGCAACGGCTGGCTGCGCAAGCGTATCGAGAAAAAAATACGGCGCTCTAGATCTGCATGGGGTCTACAAGACCCCAGCCGACCGATGCCAGGTTAAAGGCTCTGCACATGCTTGCTAGGATTATCGTAATCAAATTGATTTGCAAGTAATTTTTTCCTCGGAGTAGGTACTGCAAAGTTTATAACAAATAAATTACATTTATTATATAGAGTGCTGTAAGGTAACAAAATAATCAAACACAAAATACCCAATGTTATGTATATGTTTATTTCACTCTGTTTAATTTATTCATAATGTCTAGGATACGAAATATGTAAACATACAAATAACAATCAGAGCCTTATGAGACGGCGTTATGAATTTAGAGGACGTTATAAATTCATAACGCACTCTCATAATGCCCTCTTTAGATTTTGATGGTAACAAGTTTTCTATTTCTTCTTATATACTTGTAATAGAAATTTCTTACTGGATAATTACGCTCATTGAACAACATACATCCTTCGGGCCAGAGACCCTTAGGCTGCATCCAGTTGCTCTCTGGGTGTAACCATCGTAATAACGCGATTGGTACACAATTGGCTATTACGAATCTTGTATCCTAGGCGTTATGAGTAAGTTATAACAAAGTGAAAAATAAAATAATGAATACCGACGTTATATGAATTATGTCACTATCTGGTGGCTTTAATCTAAAATGTCTTGTGAAAATCATGTATGAAAGTGGCTCTAACGTTACAACGACAACCTACCATTCTAAAGTTAAACTGCTTTTTAAGTATATTTTAAGTTCACTTCTACTTCAAAGTGGTTGTTACTTTAAGGTATGATTTTGGTGATTCGATTTAGTGGCCGCCACTTCAATTTTCCACTTTAAAGTTAAAGAAACCTGAAAGAGATTTTACTTAGTAAAAATAACGTTGATAAAACCTTACTTTTATCACAAAGCTGCAGAACTACAAAGTGGTTAAAAAGGATGAATGCACCTAATTTTCACTATAAATTAATAGAATAAAGTTATAATTACCCGTAAGTTTCATATAAAGTGTTAAATACGTAATAATCAATAAACTCAACTGACATGAATTATCTTGGATGCTACTTGGGAAGAAAACATACTTTTTTTAGTTTTGTATTTGTATTTTTCATTGTTTTAACAGAACATATTTGTTACTTTTGCACGGTTAAGATACTACTGTAGTACTAATTTATTTTTATTACAATTTTTCATTCTGGATAAATCACGTTTGCCGCAGTGAACATCTTTAGAGCCTGGAATAACCAGTTTATTCCAGGCTCTAAAGATGTACACTGCAACGTGTAAAAAAGGCTCAGTAAAAAACTGTAAAATAAATGCAACTCGTGGAAATCTGGATTCTACTACGATTTATTTATATAACATATCTCAGATTGGTAAAGCTAAATAGTTAATAATAGTGTTTCTGAGTACCTTTATTAAATGAGCATTTGAAGAAGACATGTTTATAGGTTTCTGCAATCAAACTTAGCTAATTGATTTTAAAGAAGGAAAAAAACATTTATGGTCAAATTACAATTCAATAACAAAGGAATATATATATTGCGTAACCATCTCGTAACACAACTTTAGAGTCATGCTATTTATTTTTCTTTATAAAAGAGTTTAATATACAATAATTACTTTCATAGTTCACAAAATATCTTAATTGCAATGATAGACTTTTCTAGTTTTACCATTTTAATTGTTTTATAATTATTACTTTTTCTAAAAAATTGGGTACTTTTGTTTGTTGCTGTGATGAAGTGCACAATAGCGAACGTTGTTTACAAAAAATCTCAACCAAATTGTGGTCATCTGTGTCTCCTACCACAAGACTAAAATGGAAGAACATATTCAAAAATTATTATTTTGACTCACAAAGAGAAACTAGAACTAAACTTGATGATTCAGAAATAGTCTAATCGCAAGCCACATCTTTAAATAAATTGTTGTTTCATTTTTTCGAAAACTATTACTTTGCAGATTTTATATATTACAATGATAAAAATTGTTTATTTTTAAATCCTTTATTGATTTTCTTTTATCCGCCGTATTGACGTTATGATAGCAACCCACTGAATTTAGTAAATACTAAATAAACTAAATAAACCTATGTTTCAATTAATTGTAAAATGTTGAATTTGTTACTTGTTACTTTTAAATTTGATATTGTTTTTAGTAGGTAAAAAAAAAATTCTGGGCAACGTTAAAAATTATAGTTGTATAGGTGTAAATTTGTTTTTTCCTGATTTTTTGTACTCTCCGTGATAACTACAAACAAACGAAGTTTACTAGTTATATCTACATCAGTAGTTTTAATAATACCGATGTATTATGTAAAGATATAGAATATTTATTAAACTAAAAAAGTATTTTATTGTTTAACAATATTTAAAATAGTATTCTCCGGAATAGTTATTAAAATTAGAAATATATTATAATTCGAAAATTTTTTATACTTCCGAAAAATTCTCAAAAAACGCAAAGAAATTGTTCTGAACTAATCGACAGACATAAGATTACGTAAGAATAAAATATAGTTTAACTAAATCAGCAAACCACAACTCTGACAACTAAAAAATATGCGTGGTCGTATCGTACCGATTAATATTAACGGTTACTCTGCACTACCTTGAACTACGATATCGCTAATGTATGATTTAATTATCTTTGTTACATGTGCGTTTTTTCAAGTATGTTTTGCATTTAAACTTAAATCTTAAGCAGACTTAGTTTCCTTATAATTTTATTAATTCTATGTGCCTTGATTATTAACTTTTAAAAATTCTTAATTAGATTTTGGTTGATTTTTTAAGTTAATTCTTTTATTTCACGCTTAGACAAAGCTTTATACAAAAATTTGACAAAATATTAGCAACATTGACACATCTGTACTGTAAAGGCGCTTATAACTTAGTAATAATAATGTTCATATAAAAAAATTAAAACAAATTGTGACTTTTGATTAAGAAATCGTAATTAATTTTTTTTTAGTAAAAAACACTACATCTATATCGTATACTATAAATATGCAATTTTTTATTAAAATACATTTTTGACAAAAACATGTGGTCAAACAGCGTTTCACTTGCACCGTCTACCGAACCGCAAGTGAACAGAATGCGTATTCCGACGATCTTACGATGGTCGGAAACGTATTTTGTACAACTAAATACACGTTTTTCTCGGTTATTCCATAGCTAACTCAAAAAGAAAAACGTAAAATACAACATAAAGTAATTATACATTCCTAATCAATTCAATATGAGAGTCGCAATGTGACACTATTTCCCAATTCTTTTATACCAAGTAGTGTATACAGTAGTTTTAAAGAATTTGTAGAAGTTAAATAAAAATTTGTTAACACTTGACAATGTTAGTTCTTATATAAAACAAGGTATTTTAATTACTTTAGAAGAAACGCTAGTACAACAAAAATAGAAAAGTATAATTACGTAATTAATCA
Source organism: Aquatica leii (assembly GCA_035610365.1). Classification (NCBI taxonomy): domain Eukaryota; kingdom Metazoa; phylum Arthropoda; class Insecta; order Coleoptera; family Lampyridae; genus Aquatica; species Aquatica leii. Next base: position 59,900,327 of record CM069432.1, read on the forward strand.
TATCACCGATAAAATTGAAGTATAATATGATAAAATTACGCATAAGTTGCAAACAGGTTCTTTTAATACATTTTCTTGGTCATGTATAAAAAGTACACCTATATGTTCTTTTTTTTTGTTACAGAATGTTTAAAATTGTATGAGAAATTAGAATTAACCCTTTATAATAATTATAATCAAGAACCACTTAGAGTAAATTAGCATATGTAATATTGACTTTGATTTTGAAAGGCTTCGTCGTTTCGGACGTTTTACTGTAGTTTAAGTCTTGGTAATTACTTGTAAAAACTACATTAATGTTTGTTATAAACTAGAAAGATAAACTGGAATAATGCATATGACCTAATTATTAATCTGGCCCTGGCGTCTATAACGTAATATTTAATTATACATATTCATTTTTATATCAACATGGCATCCTGCTACGTTGCCACATCGAGGTCGCCATATTGATACGGAAAGGTATTTAAAAAAATATATTCGTACAATATACAATTATGTATGGTGACAGTAGCGCTCGTAGTGAAATTTTTTTGAACTAAATTATTCAATTTTCTGACACGTTTACGTTTTTTGGCGTCCCTCCAAATCTTTGTCTGTAGGTAGTAGGGGTCTACCGCAACACTTTTATAAGGGAATCCAAAGTGGCGTCCATATACGGACGCCAATTTACCATGGACGCCAAATTGATGATGATTTTGTAGTGGCTGGACGCCACGTTGATAGACGGATATATATATATATATATAGGTCGCACAACTAAAGATGATTTGGAGATCAGATGCGCATTCGTCCGTTTTCAAACATTCTACTCGCGCCAATTCGAGAATTTCAGTAGCGTCGCAGGTAAATTGTTTCAAATGTATATTGCGTCATTGCACGTGTATAAACATCACTATTAACACATTTTCTTAACACGTATTGAAATTTTACACTTAACTTTTTATAATCAACTAATGGAATTAGGATGTTTCAAACTGATTAGGTAATTATCGTTTAGTATACAAACATCATTCCGCGATTACGTGAAAGTGGACCTTTCTACTTAATTTGTTTTTATTACTTATGGAATCTTAATTACACTAATGCCATCAATTTCAATTGTCAACGGAAAACTGCGTTCATTCTTGTTTTAAATTTGAACAAGAGTAATTGTGTGATACGATATTGCGATTATGAGCTCTACACATACCTTAGGTCAGCACGGACAAGTGATACGCAATCAAACGCGCGAGGTTGTGTACAATGTGTACAGTTATTTTAAAACCATTAATCCTTCAAACACATTCAAAGAATTTAAAGAAATAACATGTGCAGCAACTAAGGTGTTTATTGTTACGGTGTCCAGAATTATCAAGGAAGGCGAAGCCGACGTAGAAGGGAAACCTCAATTTTCGAGTCCCGGAAAAAAAGTCTACATGAATCTCTAGTAACATATCTACAACCATACGAAAAAACTGTATTTTGCAACTTTATATATAACTTCCATAAAACAGACAGTGAGAGTGAATTTAAATGCTTTGCGTAATAAACTTATGGCGGATTTGGATTGGAAGGGTAGTGCATCATCGTTAAGGTGTATTTTCACGGAACTTGGTTTTAAGTGGCGTAAAACTGAAAACAACAGAAAACTTCTGATAGAAAGGAACGACATTCGAGCACTGAGGATTCCCTACTTGCAACGAATAAAATATTACCGTGAATTAAAACGCCCTATTGTGTATATGGATGAAACGTATGTTTACAGTGAACACACTCAATCAAAATCGTTGAGTGATGGTAGTAAAAATGGGCTAAAGTGTAACATATCTAAAGGACCACGAATGATTGTAGTACATGCGGGTGGTGAAATTGGGTTTTCTAGATGGTGGCAGTTTGGTTTTTAAATCTGGGATAAAAAGTGGAGATTATCATGACGATATAAACTCGGCAAACTATGAAAAATGGTTGCAGGAGAAGCTTTTACCGAATTTGCCGCCAAATTCGGTACTTGTGATAGATAACGCGTCTTATCACAACGTCCAAGTTAATCGAGCTCCATCCAGTGCTTCTAAAAAAGAAGAAATGGTAAAGTGGTTACTTGAAAAAAAATTACCATTTACTCCGCAAATGTTCAAACCGCAGTTATACGATATTATTAAACAATACAAAAAACAGTATACTACGTACAAAAATGTATTTGATGACCTATTAAATAATCATACTATACTCAGACTTCTACCTTATCATCTTGATTTAAATCCAATAGAATGGATCTGGGCACAAATAAAAAACAATGTCGCAAAAAGAAACGTGACATTCAATTTTAACGAAGTAAAAGCTTTATTGGAAGAAGAAATTTCGAATGTTACGCAGGACCATTGACGAAATTGTTGCAAAAATATTATTAAAAATGAAGACAGTTACTTAAAAAACAAACATTTTCTTGATATTCAAGCGGAAAGTATAGTAATAAATTTGGGAGAAGAAAACTGTCCGGACGATGAATTTAGTGATAGTGATTAATTTTTTTATTACATAATATTATATATAAGTATTTCTACATGTATATAAATTATTAAATTAATAAAATAACATAAAACTTTAAGTATGATTTTGTACATGTACCAACGATTAATTACGCCGCCACTGGTAAGCGATTTTAAGCTGTTACACTTGACGATTGTTCCCGAGCGCAATGACGTATCTGCGCGACCCGAATCATCTTTAGTTGTGGGACCTGTATATGTTTATTAATTCTGGAAAACACGGTAACAATTTTTAACAACAAATAGTAAAATTTGAAAACAGTTTCGTTTATCTGTCGTAAATATATAATATATCCTTTACAAGTTTTTGCACTAATATAAGTTCTTTAAATTATATAATAGTGGTTTAATTTCTAAGTAAAATGCACATACTTTGAGAATAATATTCTGTATTCTTATTGAAAACAAAAGATGTGTTTATGTTTATTTATATATTAGAAACCACTTCGTTTATATGACCATCAGTATTTTCAATTTTCTAAAATAAAATAATAAATGTTATTATTTTTGATTTTTGATCTTTTTATTTAAAGCAGTTCCAATATAATTTATTTATTACATTTTAGTTTTCAGATTTTTAAATTTGTTTTTAAGATAAGTGGTAGACAGTAAATGTTACTGATAATGTGATTAGCGCTTTCGTAAATATTTATCCAATCTTGCAATATCGTCAATATTAGCAACCGCGAACGTTATATACATAAATTAAAATCAAATCAAATAAATCGGCGAAAACAAAAACTTTTTCACTTTTAAAAGTTCTGTTTTATAAAAGCATCACATTCAATAAAAGTTTCTAAAATAAAAAAAATTACTTCAATTGAGTATCAATTTAAATTTTAAATTAGTTGTGTTTAAGTTGACAAGTTTATTGTAGTTTTACATAACTATATTTAGAAGCTCATTTATTATTACTTTAATTTTTATAAAGCATTGTGATTTCAATTACAAGCATTTCTTACAGCAAAAAAATTAACAATGCGCTATTTTATAATAGTATATCAAATAAGGCTTCATAAATCAAACTTTATTGCACATGAGTGTTTATGTAAAAAAAAACGAAATCAAGAAAATCTGGTTTTCTAACAAATAGTATTTTAACGCCAAAAAACCTAATCAAATCAAATATTTTGTACAAAATTAAATTAGTAACAAACACAAAACATCGTGTCTGCAATAATAATTTATGTAACAAGATTTGAAAGTTTAAGAAAAATAATGTAATCTTTTTATCCTTACATGAAGTAATTAGTAAAAAGTAACAAAAATATTTTATTTTCGCATCAGTATTTTAGTACAATACATATATGTACGTAGTGTCTTAATATCACAAAAATTGCAAAAAATACATCTTGGAGATATATACATCAATGTAACAACTTAACAGACACGCAATGTAAGCTTTATTTCAAAGAAACACTTAACGTAAACACTATTTATCAACTAATGAATACTACGTATATTTAAAATTATTAAAAAAAAGTTTGTCAACTGTCAAATTTTAAACAAATTTGGACAAAAAGCATAACTAATTTAAGCTCAAACTTACATTTTAACAGACAAAGAATTAAGGCGTGCTTATTATTTCTTTAATTTTTTCTAGCATTTTAAATGTTTACACAAAATCTGGATGTAGTTTAAATAATTCATTTATAAAAATTTGAAGTAGATATTACGTAAATGCATATGTCAAAAATTAATTTTTCTATATTATTTTTTTTATTTTTTCAGGAGATCTAATTCGACGCTCAAGTTTAGGATTTTTAGGAAAAGCAAAAATAAGAACTCTTAAGATGACCATAATCATAGTAGTGGTGTTTTTCATATGTTGGACGCCGTACTATGTAATGAGTATATGGTAAGTATTATTAGTTATACTATATAATACTGACACCCTAACAATTAAAAAAAATAGATGACATTTATTGAAATCTATGACTAACAGAAATAAACGCTTATAGTAAACTACACTTATTACATTGGGTTGTTACACCAGATAACAGTTGAAACTTATTGAAACAAACAAGTTTTCATAGTTCAAATTTTTGATTTGGATTCACAGTTTATAGTTATTTGCGTTTTTTTTTGTTTTTAAATCGTAAAAATATATCTACTATTACATTTGTATGAACCATTTGTTTCGATCTGTCTAAAAAAGTTCTTATTCAAATTGAACCACAAAATAAATTTTAACAAATTGTAACAGTTATTTGAAAATAACGCGTACTTCAAACTTGAGACACCTGTTTTCTAATTTCTACGTTCAAATTTAAATACTTTTTGTTCTAGTTGTTTAGAAATATCTTTATTTAAAATAAACTATTTACTGCTTATCTTGCAAAGTTTATGTCACGTTTAACACTTGTGTTCGTAGTTTGCATAATTTCTGTATAAAATGCATAATTATTAAAACTTCTTCACATGACGAAACCTACATTTGTCATCTAGGGGAATTTGTTTTCAGTCAATTACATCGTGCTCGCAACGATTTGTCAAAAACAAAGTGATCAATTGCTGCAATCTCACAAATTTATTTCATTAAAGTTTTAAAATAATGATTAAATATTTCGCTTGTACTGTACAGTAGCTACATATCCAACATTAAAGATACTCACAAATGCATGATTTAAGATTCCTTTTGATTCGTAACAAGTACTCAAGGAAATTCAAAACAGCGATGTTGATGACTGCAAATAATAAACAAGAGCCTATTAAAACTCATTTTCAGGCTTATACCAATGCTTGTGCATAACTGACTGATAGCTACGGTAGAAGTAATTACTACATTTGGCAAATGTTTATTAAATAAAAATATTTTTTATAACTAACTAGTAATTTATTGACAGAATTTTTTATGATAATCAGCACAAAGGCGCCTTTCCTCCCTATCCATTGATTTTTAAAAACAACTCATATTACGTTGTTGAGCTATGAAAAGCTCGTAAGCGGCAAAAAGCTAATTTTATAAGAGACGTATAAAACATTTTTTTCCTATACTAGTTGAATAGACTTTCATTATTACGTATAATAGTAGGTTGTAAAGTTTTTTTTTTAAACGCAGGTAAATAATATTTCATTATTAACCACTAGTTAATAATAAACATATTTACATTTTCTAATAATACTATACCAGTTTCAAAAAAAAAGTTTACGTAACTGTCTACCAAGGTCCGGTTTCACCAACTAAAATTTAACTGTAAATTAACTAACCTACGATTAAATTTAAAATCCTGTCATATTATTGGTTAGCTTCAAACCACTAACCAATGATATAACAGGATTTTAAATTTAATCGTAGGTTAGTTAATCTACAGTTAAATTTTAGTTGGTGAAACCGGACCTAAGAGCAAGAGATTTTATTTAATGCTAATTTAAGTTTTCAAATCGTTCAACTAATAAATTAATTTCTTTTTAAAAATGTAAGTTATTTGAAGTTGACGCTTGATTAAATGTAAATATTATTGAATTTAACATATATTTTAGATATAATCAATGCTTAAGGTAATAATGTTTTTAAACAATTTTAGTAAGTTTAGCAAAGAAAACTTATGTTATCTGTTTATTTTTACGTCTTAAACTACAATTTATTCGAATTACGTCAAAATTAATTCTATTATGCTAATGGCAACTGTCACAATCACTGACTTGATTTTTAATTTAAATTAAATTAAATTTGATTTAGTAAAAGATAGAAAGGTTTTAATAATTCTAGTAGTGGAAAAAAGTTGATTATAACCTGCGCGACTTATATTTCTCGACGCTTTGCGTCTCGCGATATGGTCTATCGCTTAGGTTATAATCATACATTCTCAACCTTGATATATAATATACTATTATACCGTTAATTTAATTTTTTTCGAGACTGTATGAGTTAATTAATAGGATACATATTTTAAATACATACTTTTAAACTACAGATTTTTGATCGAACTAATACCTAAATATAAATATACATAGTTTCGTGTTTACAAACATTTTATTGTAAATTATTTGTTTAATATGTATATATGTAATAGAAAAAATTATTGTTACAATGTTGAAGCATATTAACAGTGTTTCTAATAGCTGTTTATAACTGGATAAACAAATTTAATTTGTACGTAATAAAGTGTCAAAGTTATCTAATGAACAAATTAAGCAATTTGATTTTATAAATAAAACAGTATAATTTTTTTTATTCACATTACAGTTAATTATTATCGGTTACAATTAGCATGAACAGCAAAGAAATTAATTGTACACCTTATGAAATAAGAGAATTTGCGATAGAAGCATCAGATACATTGTTACTAACAAAAAGTCGATCAATTTATAAAAAGCAGTAATACTTTTCAATGATTGGCTCAACAAAAGAAAAGTTGTTGGTGTTACATAGAATGTAATGCTAGCATATTTTGAAGAAATAGGCAGGTGCAAAAAATTGTTTGCATTATGGACAACATATAGCCATGCTAAGATCATGTCTGAGCACATACAGATACGTTAATATTTCCAAATTTTTAAAACTGCAAGAGTTACTCATGGAAAAGTCTCATGGATTTCAATCGAAGAAATCTAAGGTATTAGAATTAGTCGAAATTAACCGGTTTATTGACAGTGCTGATGATGTAAACTATCTTGCTCTAAAGGTACATAAGTGTATTGCAATTTTTATAGTAACTCTACTATTTTTTTCTTAACATAATGTCATGAACGATTTGTATCAAGTCCGATTGGTATAAACACGGTTAATAAATTGCCAAAAAATTATTGCTTTCTTAAAATTAGAAAACTCTAAGCTATACACTAGACACTGTTTTAAACGTTCTAGTGCAACTCCATTGGCTAACCAAAGAAGTAACTTGATTACAATAAACAGCATGATGGGCGGAAAAGTTTATCTGTAGCAGAAGATTACTTTGAAACCTCTTTAAGTAAAAAAAAAGTACTTGAAATTTTTACAGCAGAATGTACGTAAACTTTCACTGAGGTTGTGACGACCAATTTTCCTTACATATACGATTGTACAAAACATTACGGATATGAATCATACCCACAATGAGAATAATTACGATACATGTATAAACGTCGTAGGCAACACCAACTTTAACCAAATATTTTTTCACCAAGCATGCCTAGCATAACTATCAATGCAACAGACTCATGCACAGTCAACATTAAAGTCTTTATTAATTGTACGGTCAACTGCAACTGCCAGAAATAACGTTTATTTGCTATTTTTACCGTTTATTAATGTTACCTATTATTATAATGTTTGTCTTTTGTCAGTTTGCTTATATTTTACTACTCACTGCTCAATACTTAATAAAACCCAATGCATACAACCTCTTTATTGTTTCCGACTCTAACCTAAATGACGAAAGTATAATATCTCAAACTCTGTCAAATTTATAGATGTTGCTGAATGTCATATTATTCAACCCAGAAGCGGTGAATAATGACATTTTTAGACCAAGGAATTGGACAATAGTATATTAAAAAACGAGTTTTATAGGAATAGACTTTTTTGCACGCCACCAAGTTTAAAAAAGGACCGGCAAAGTAGGGAGTTTTTTAATAGTGAAGTGCAAACAAGTTCTTATGAAACAATGTTTTTTATACTATTTTTTTAATTTTGCATAAATTTTACATTAAAAAAAGTAAATTTGCATTTTAGTGATTTTTTAATACACTATTTAAACTTGTTGGTAACTCTTTTTCAAAACTTTAATTTGAAAGAGTTTATGCGTTCAATTTAATTCAGTTTAAAATCTATCAGAAATGAATGATGAAAATATTAGTTTTGCTCCACTTGAATTGAGACAGATAGCTGAGGCCACCGTTAGTAAGTTAATTCCAAAAAAATCACGGAAAATTTATAATAAAGAATTTGAACGATTTGAGAATTGGTGTACTTAAAGCAAAGTAAATAACATATCAGAAAATATTTTATTAACATATTTTAAAACAGAGAGCAAGCAGAAAAAATCTTCTACCATATAGTCAATCTACTTCAACCTAAGATTTAAGCATTTACAAAAATAGAGCCGGTAACATATTTTATTGAATTAATGCACGTTTGTTTATTAGTTGATAAATAAGTTGTTAAAACATAACCAGTACATTACACTAACCAAACTAAATTCATTCAAATAACAAACAAACTTCTAACTTTTATAAGTTGTTTGTTTGTTATTAGTTCAACATAATATGTACCTACAATGATTAAAAACCCTTTAGTTCATAAATATAATAACTCTTATTTATTCAGTCAATAAAACCTATTTGTCTTGTCAACGTTTTTAGTAATTAATAATATTAACATAAATTATTAATTTAATGAAGTTTGTAGATTGATATTTCGTTAATAGAAAAATAATTTTGATTATTGATTGGTATCTACGTATCCGATTAAAAATGATTTTTTTTTGCTTTAACATTGGTCACAATTAGTTATTTACTTATTTCTATTTTTAAACGCGCAGTAAAATCTATGCCAATCTGCAATAATTAAGAAGTCATTCACTATTGATTCTTAATAAATTATTATGATAGTTTTTTACTGCATCCATTAACCAATAAAACAAAATTTGTTTTATTGCATTTTTTAAAATTCAACCAATTATCAAAACATTACAACAATAATTTTTTACTGTATGAATTAACCAATAAAAAAATTTAATTTTATTGCATTTTTTAAAATTCAACCAATCATCAACGGATTAAAGCGATAACACCACGGGTGTGGTGTTATCGGGCAAAGCAGACATGATATATTCAAATGTCAAATTAAATGTCAGATAGTAAATCAATTCATAATAATTATACAACGATTTGTTGATATTTGTAACAACAAAATTAACAAAATTATTTTAGAAAATACACCAAGAAACACAATTAATTTGTATTAATTGAATAAAAAACATGAAAAGTAGTAAAAAATTATCTTACCGAATACCCCTCGTGCATTGATAAATACTCAAAATTTTGTCGTAGAGAATGTTTCAAGCGTGTTTCTTTGAGGTAATATCACTCGGCCTTCGGCCTCGTGATATTACCAAGAAACACGCTTTCAACAATCTCTATGACAAAATTATCTCGGTATTATCAATGCTCTAGGGGTATTATACCTGATAATTTTTTACTGTATCAATTAACCAATAGAAAAATTTAATTTTATTGCATTTTTTAAAATTCAACCAATCATCAACCGATTACAGCGATAACACCACGGGCGTGGTGTTATCAGGCAAAGCAGACATGCTATATTAAAATGTCAAATTAAATGTCAGATAGTAAATCAATTCATAATGATGATACACAGATTTGGTATTTGTAAGTACAAAATTAACTAAATTCCTTTAGAAAATACACCATAAAACACAATTTAATTGGTATTAATTGATTAAAAAACTTGGAAAGTAGTAAAAAATTATCTTACCGAATACCCCTCGAGCATTAATAAATACTCAAAATTTTGTCGTAGAGAATGTTGAAAGCGTGTTTCTTGGTAATAACACGAGGCCAAAAACTGAGTGCTATTACCTTAAAAAAACACGCTTGAAATCTCTATGACAAAATTATCTCGGTATTATCAATGCTCTAGGGGTATTATAGCTAATAACATCCCGGGTGTGGTGTTATCGAGCAAATTTTATCGTAGTCAATGTTTTAAGTGTGTTTCTTTAAGGTAATAGCACCCGGTCTTGTGCTACTACCAAGAAACACGCTTTCAGCAGTCTATGACAAAATTATCTTGGTATTTACAATGCTCTAGGGGTATTATAACTAAAATAACAATTATCAAATATTTTTTATATCATTTTTTAATTTTTGTATAACTGAAGCAATATTAAACGTATGACTTCTCCGTACATTTAATTTTGTCTAAGATCCATTTGCTAAAGTTTTATGCGCTTAAGAATGAATTTGCATCCCTTTCTGGTACTAAAAATTAATATTAATAGGTTAATATTAATTAAAGTTTTATTAAAATTGTGAATATTATTTCTAAATTTCTCTTGTTATGTAATGTGCATAGTTTAGTTAACTAATTAACCAAAACTCAATATTGATATGGATTTATTTAAGCATCTTATTTTTTTCAGTTTTGTACATTTCCAGATAAGTTTATTTGCTGTAATATTCAAAACATGCTTAAATATTTAATAATAATATTTATATTAAATCACGAGCTTTCTTAAAAAGAACATCAGAAGGTTATGAAGCAAAGAAGTCAAAGATATTAGAACTGGAAGATATAGATCGTTTTATCAAACTTGCAGATGATCATGTGTTCCTAGGAACAAAAGTAAGTTTAACATTTGAACATATGTAAGGGCAATCTTCCTATTATTCTTTAGAATGTTTTCTACTTTAGGTTATATTGATCATATATTACAAAGAGAATGTAAAATTTGAGAACGATGTAATCTTGGTTATGGTTACTAAAACAAAAAACAAAATTGTAAGGTAATTTGCAATTACAAACATAGAATGGCTTAACTTAAAGTAAAAAGTATATCAATTTGCGTCCAAACATTAACAAGCGATTTTTTTTACCTACCAGAATGGTTACTGCGTTACTCTACTCTAGTGTTTCCCATTTAGCCAACGAAAGTAACGATTTATTAACAATAACGTTTGTCGGCCAAATACTTCTATTGGATATCGTAATAATACGTCGGAACAATCCGTTGTTAATGTAATGGGTAACCAAATGTAGAGATAATATTGATTTATACACAAAACCTGTCCGGAATTACAATGCTCAGGATAATTTTTCAGTTACAGCTAATGTTTACTGTTCTTCCCAGAATGAACATAAAAACTAATTTCTTCATCCTAAAACTTTTTTTAGGATAAAAATGCAGACACAAAACTTACATATATTGAATAATAACTACCAAGATAATTGTACAGCTTTACAAAAAATGTGTAAATAAACTCATATAGTTCAACTTCTGAACATATTCCAAGCATTATGTGTTAATCATTTATTTAGAGTTCGACATGGTTCAACAAAAAATGCGAGGTTATGTTGCTTATAGCAAGCAGTTATACATCGATACCGATACCAATAACAAATTAAAAAAGAAGTATCAAAAAGTAAAGCTTGCTATAATATTAATTAGTACTATAGGGAAATACGTAACGTTATACCTTCATTATAAACGCAAAATAGAAACAACATTTAAACAATAATAAAACAAAACTATCAACAAAAATACATTTAATTAATTATTTATATAACATTTCATAAAAATGCTTTTTTTTAATTTTGATTTAAAATTAATAGAAACTATGTAACAAATAATTTTGGTATTTTTTTACGCATGTAAACTTTTAAAACATCGTCTTTTGTCGTACTAGCATTATGACTAAAATTAATAGTATCTACTTTGTGTTTCTTTAAATAATTTTTTGTGTTATGTTAACTTAGATCAATTTATTTTATGAGCAATTTATTAACTACTTTAAAAATCTTAAAATGTTTTGACTAACGTTGAGCTTAGATTTTAATGTTTTACTTCATCGGAATTAATTTAAAACGTGAAACCTAATTTAAGCTTTCATCTGTGTACTTTACTTTTTTCAAACATTATTTTAACTTAATTTGTTTCTGTCAAATTACTTTTACAGTTGAATTTATGATTATAAAATTTTATCACTGTGCATAAAATTTTACTATAATACAAAGTAAGTTTTTTAGTAATATCTTGTTTATAACTTATTATTTAGGTATTTGATATTACAAAATAACTAATTTGTTTTTAAAACAAATTAATTTCATTTTAACTGTTATTTAAAGATTGTACCAGTAATGTTTTAAATATATATTGACTTTATTTATTATTTTATTATTTTTTATTACATATTTTGGAAAAACTTTTGAATCTACTAAACACCTAAACAGCATACTGTAGAAACGATAACATTTAAATGGCGTTACCAATGCACATAATTTAATATAATTCTCTGATAATTTTATGTATAATAAACCTATCTGTTACATAACCAAAAATGATTTGTTGCTTATTTTATATTAATTAATAAAAGTAATAATTTCTATTACCTTTTAACAACATATTAATTTGAATGAAACAGATCTAGACAAATTTGTATTGACCGATTGAGCTTATCTTAATTTTTTTTAATATGTTTACTTTTATAATTTTTTGTATTTAAATACATTAATAAGTTTAATTATTATTTACTTATTAAATTTTTATATATTAAATATAAATTAAATAAAAACTACTTAAGGTTTTGATTGTCAATTTTAAACAAAGTTTTTATTTTAATTAATTAGTTAATGAAAAGCATAAAAAAATTTAATCTAAGCTTAATTGTATGTAGCCAAATAACTAAAACTACTTTTTAATAGAAAGCTTTGTTTATTAAATTAATTTTTTCTTATGAATGTTATTCTTGTAAGCATCTGTGGTATTTGTGGAAATATTACAAAAAGTTATAATAATTTAAATAACGTACATTTTAGATGACATACATTTTTAAGTTAGCAAAAATATTTTATTAAGAAAAATGAGTTCTAAGTTATAGTAAACTGTCAGCTGTAATTTATATTGCTTGTACTGTAAATAGTAGTTTAAATTAAATACGTAACCGTTTTATAAAAATTTGATTGATAAATGTTTAGTCATCACACACACAAACCGGCAACAATAGGTAAATAAAACTCAAAATCGATACTACATTTCTGTAATAATGCATTATTACTTATTTAATTACTTAAAAGGTTAGTTTTAATATAATCGATTAATAATGTATTTATTAAAGTACATTTTTCTTACATAAACTAATTATAATACCGTAATGCTCTACAAATTTATTTTTTTGTAATTAATTAGTTCCTGTATATTTTTTGGTAACGAGTATTACTTTGATCAATATTATATTAACGTTTACGTCTAAAATTTACGTATAATTATTTGATAAATTAGTTTTGTGGTTTTAAAAGTATGTTTTATGGCTTGTAAATTATTTTGGTATCTCTAATAAAAGTTACATTGAGATAAAATTTTATTTAAAAATACTATTTATTATTTAATACACACTGGTTAACATAAAGGTACATTTATTTACAGCTCTGCCTAAATTTTTAAGAAAGATTGAATACATAATAATAGGTCTGACACTGTATAACTACGACCTACTGACAATTGACATGGTTTATTTATACCACAAAGAAAAAATTATCACATCGTTATTAGTCTATAAATTGATAAGCAGCATATGAATAATTACTAGACTTCAAATAACGTAAAAACATCAATATTATTATTAAAACATGATTACCAACTATTATATTTAACAAATTTAACTTAATTATAATTGACATAGGAACTTTACTTTCTTGAAAGCAAGAAATTTAGTTTTAATCTATATCGGCTGGCTACTGGCATAGTTATTCACTAAATTCAAACACCTGTTAGACAACTTTTTTAAATCCTAAAATAATGCACAATTTAAGTTAAACCAAATCAAACTTCAACGTAAAAAAACACACAATTAGCCTCCTCATGGCATATTATACCATGTTATGTTATCAACTACTAAAAAGTTTGACATCGCTTGTCGGCACTGTTATTATAGTCACTACAGCGTGCACTATATTAATATTCCATTCATTGATAAGAAAGCACTAAGTGTAGTGTTAAAACATTTATCATGTCATCTTTGTTTACTCGGATAAAAGACATGTGGTTTCTGCTATTTTGCAGATTCTTACTCATATTTTCGTTGTAAAAGTACCGTATCTTTTGAGTATAGATAGTAGGTACCAACGTTTCATCGAACTTTTTTTTTGGTATTTTTTCTGCCTTAACTTGTAAAAGCATAACTTCTGCTCAAGATGTAAGTTTAATACTTCTAAAATGCAAAAGTTATTAATTATATTAACATTTTTCATAAACATCATAAACGAAACTATTATACTACGTAGAAAAAATGTCAATAGGAAGAGAGTGATGGGAACTTGGAGAGCTAACTTTAAACGTTGTAAACCTAATAGCAAGTTTGTTTGAATGTATTAAACAATGTTGCTTGATGCGAAGTAATAACATTCTGTTGAACTTTCATTGTTTATTATTTTGAAATGAATATACACAACGTTTTGATTGCTGTGGTATCTGCAATCGTCATCAGGTGAATACTAACAAACTTAGAAACTACTGGAGCTTATATACTAAAAACATGTTCGATGAAGCGTTCAAGCGTACAAAATCAATTTAGCGTAACAGATTAATTAATTAACAAAATTACTTAGTAAAGTTTAAGTTGTTTTAGAGGTTCGATAAGTGGTTTCCATATGTTGCTTATCTCGACACTTGGCTGGCTGAAAATTTCTTTGTTGTTGTTGATGAATGCCGGAAGTAAAAATCATACACAGGGAGGAACATTGGTACAAACAGAAATTTTAAGAAGCGGTATTCATCAACAACAACAAAGAAATTTTCAGCCAGCCAAGTGTCGAGATAAGCAACATATGGAAACCAAACTTAGTAAAGTAAATAACTAGTTTTTGGTCGTAATCACAAGAAAATTATCCGATCTATTGTCACAGAGTGCTTTGTGGCAGTGTAAGGCTTCTAAGAAAAATGGTACGGGGCCAATATTTATGCTAAAAATAATGCTTATGGCCTTGCAAGTTTGTTGTGGTCTATATAGGATTAATTTACCTGAAAAACATGCCCGTTTCATGTTCTTATACTCTATTATTTTCATGCAAAAAATAAATCACTTGTATTTAATATAAACTACGCCATGATCAAGTATAATAATAAATAGTTGTGTAATGATTTATTTTACCTAAAAACAGAGAAATCCGTATAAAACTTTTACCTGTTCTTTTTTACACAATTCCATAAATGATTAAAAAACCCTTATGGAAACAAAGACGTATTTTTTTATATTTGAAGTTACTAATAATTTTCTATTGATGGAAAGATTAGAATACTTAGACAACAATAAAAATGATATTTTGAGTATGCATGATTATGTTATTGATTGAATTTTTGCTATTTTTGTAGATTAATATAATAAAAGCACAACAAGAATTTCAATGTTATCGAATATTATTTTGAACTATTTGTTACTTCTTCACGACACTTAATTCTTCTAATTTGAATGTTTTCAAAATTGTAATAAATAATGTTCAACAAACATTTAAAATTTATCTAACGGATTTTTTAAGAGGACCTTTAACATAAATATAAATATTTTAGAGTTTATCGATTTTTTACTCGCTAAGTTAGGCAACCCAACTTATGCAGGTTATTTTGCAAAATTCCGGTTTAATAAGGAAGTTGAACTTGGAATTTTTCGTAGTCACTCCCAATTCGTTTTTGGTAAAAAAAACTCGTGGGGTTACTAATTTGGCCGTGAACGCTGTTGTTACAGAAAAAGAAAGGAATTACGAGGGTAGCTTTTGATTTAGAAGACGACGGGTTTCCTTTTCAAACTGTTTGGATTTTTAAGATAACAGTTCACCAAAATCAGGTGTGGAGTTATCAGCTCATCGGTATTCTACCGGATATGGCGGCTAGTAGTTAATGTCGAGTATTTTTTTGCCCCAACACTATCTTAGGTATGTACCATTTTTAAATTAGAATAAGGTCAAAGAAAGTTAAAAAAATTATACATGTAACTTATGTAGGGTTTTTGTCTCGGACCTGATTACCTTTTTTCCAAAGTCCATCTCCACATTGCACAATCGCAAACGATTGCAATTACTACTACGTGTCGGAAGGCTGATGTATCAACAAACAAGAAAAATAAGGTACCGAATGTTAAGTAAGATTAGCAATAGATAGTTATTTTCGTTACAAGGTTTTACAACGGTTGTGTAATTTACATTGTAAAACATTGACATTTTTTTTGTATCTTAGTTGTTAGATAATTTGAACAATTGTTGCTTAGTTATACGGTTCTATTTTCATACGAGAGAAGACTATTTTTTAACTAAGACATACCGCCGTGTCACGTGTGACACAAAAGTCAGGATTATTTCTTCTCTTTCACTACTCTTTTGAGCGTACCATTTACTTTATATTCAATCCTGTGGCGCCTTAAATTAAAATATCTTTTTACTCACCCCAGCCTACCTAACAGTTAGCCGGAGGGTAGCTCAAAGAACTAAAGTCATACAAGAAACTGTCATAACCTTATAAAGTGTTGATTTACGGTAAAATGGCACTTTAGTTTCCTAGAATCTTAACAAAAGGGTCTACTGCAATACATTACCCCGCCTGCTTAAAATGCACAAATGTTATTTCTATACACGCACCAAATTAACATTCTAAGAAAAATTCTAAAAACAGAAATAAATCCATTTATTTATATTTGTTTTTCAATTAAAATACACAAATTTGATTATACTTAGAAGATTAATAAAATAAAGTACATTTTAGTTGAGGTACTGTGTTATGTTTATTTTAGTAAAACTTCAGAATGCGTGTAAACATATATTAAAAATACTAAATTTTTTTTAATGCTCATTGCTCAATTGCAAATTTAAAAAAAAATTAAAATCTAATTTTAATAAGGTATACATATTTGTTAAAATGCTTCTATTTATTTTTTATGAATATTACTCTTGGTTTAACACAAAAGCTCTGAAACATGGTAACTGTTAGTAACTAAGTACCGTAGTAATTATTACTTAAGTTTTAGTTGTTCGTTTCAAATTAAAATATAGAAATAAATTGTACAATTAACTTTTGATTTTTGTGAACGATGACCCAGCTAAAGAGTTTCAATAAAATTCATTATGTACACACACCATATTGCTAAAATGGTAAAATGCTGATATGTAAATAATATAAAAAAGTTGTTGGGTTATAAATACAAAACAATTATTCTGTCCCACTGCCGACAGCGATCACAGATGTCATAAACATATTGAATAAATATTGACATTAAGTATGAATGCCTTTATTTCAAACCTTATTTTGGTTAAATATCTACTAAACCTTGTATTTCGAATATTGTTTGTTACTTGCCGCTTCTGCATTAGTTAAATATTGGTTTGCGAGTGGTCTTTAACCTTATAGGTAGAATGTCTACTATATATCTTACCAATGTCGTTGTTCTTACGTTGTCCTTCCAATATTAGTCTTATATACAAATTATGTTTGAAATACGATAAAATGTTATATATAATATAATATAAAGAAAAAATAACGGTACAAGATTGGTAATATGTTTTGTGCTACTTGGAATGTTTGTCTTTTTATATGATACTATTGATTTTTCTATTACTTAAATCTTAAAAAAACAAATTTACTTAGTTTAGAAAACGCTTCACCATATCGCCATACAATTTAAAAGTCAGAAATTTGTTTTCTCTATTTCGACATGAGAATTAGCGATTCTCACACTAAAATCCGTGTAAGAATAAGCAAATTCTTACACGATTTTTGGTAATGTTAGTTTTTTCAAAGTTGGTATCTCTGCATCGTAAGTTGACGTTACACGAAAAAGAAATCAAAATTATTGGAATTTAACAATTGAAATTCAAATTTTGATGCCAAGATAAAATAAAGACGTTTTATTAATTCAGTTATTTACTTATAAAGGTGAAAAGAGATAATTTTTTATGAGATTTTAGGTTAACACATAAATTTCAATATGTCAAAATGTAAATGTTGCCAATTCAATAAAATATAAAAGTTTACCAATGTTGTTTTAAAATTAAAATTATACGAAAAATTTCAAATATTGTATTAAAATAGAGAAAATAGTATAAAGCACACGTCATAGAATACGTTTCAATCACTCGACCGCTTCATAAACTCGCCGCTGCGCGGCTCGTGTATGAAACTCGGTCTCGTGCTTGAAGCGCGTTCATTCTGTAACTTGTGTTTTAATATACTATTTTGTTTATCGTACATTGTTAAGTAAAAGTATATTATATCTTCAGTGTTTTATGAAGGTAACCACATTAGGTTTAAAAAATTATGTATGTTCAAAGTTATTGTTAAGAATACCTAAATATTAAAGGAATAAAACGGTTGACAGCTACATTTATCACGTTAATTGGTCATGCTTCAGCATATATAATATTTATGAATTTATATAAGGTGAAACGTTTAAAAAATATGAAACCCAAGCCCATATGTAACATATTCTGTTTTTAGTTTACTTTAGCTTTTGGTAGTATTATAAAATTCTCCGATCAAACAGGTATATAAAAACAACTACAATAAAATCATTTATTCTTTAAATTAAAAAATGTTGGTCTTTTAATCAATCAAAACGCTAAATTCAATACATCATTTAAACAACCCCAAAGGTCAGTCCATTCGACCAACCTGATGATCTAGAAGACTAGAAAAACAATCCTTGACATTGGAGTTAAAGGTGGATATTCTTTATTATTTTTTTCTATATTAGTTTATGCACAATTTTACTAGCGGTGTGTATACTCAACTAAACAAAAAACGGGACACCTTGGTTACGCGATACGTAATCATTCCTGGTTGTTTGCGATGCTATTTAAGAAATTTAAATTAGACGAATAATAAACATTGACAATTCCAGAATGTCAAATCGTTTATCCGCAAAAACTAAAAAATCAATATAATCATATTTTTGATTATTTGGAACAGTAATCTGCATTTTATTTTCATTAGAAATATTTTAGTGTGTAAATAAAAGTTGTACACCCATGTAAATAATTGCTAACACACTTATAAAAACTTATTAACAGTACAATAATTTTTTGTCAAAAAAGGTATTTGCATTTTATTTTTATACAAAATATTTTTGTGTATAAATAAATGGGTATAATCTTTTTATGAATAAATAAATCAAACTTATTGAATTGTCACACGTTACGTTCTTTTAGGAGAGTGGAAGACGCATGACTAAAATGATAAACAAAAAATTTGCATTTTCCCTGTCACCGATACTCTGCTTTAGTATGATAAATAATAGTTCTTATTGTATTTTTTAGGAATGTCAATTAAAAAAAGTAAAGTATTTTACTTTTATATTAATTCACTATTTTTATTTTTTAAGTCGCTGTTATAGTTTAAGAAACCTAACAACAGATAGTCGCCGTGAAAAATGTATTTTTTATTTCATTCCATATCCCTTATTGTAGTGCAATACAGTAACCAGTCATTTAGAGTGTATAGTATTAATAGAATATAAATTATGTATTCAAAAAAATTTTTTTAAAAATGTTGTAACTACTTAAAAAACTGTTTTTAAATAAGTTTTAATTCTCAAATCAAATTTTACAGTAGGTTCAATAAGATATTTCCTAACATTACCATTTAACTTGAAATTGAAATTTGGTCTAAGTTGGTAAAAAACTTATTTTACATGCTTTTTGTTTTAATTTGAATTAAATACGATTGCTCACAATGAGTATAACTTTATTGATTATTGATGTCTTGCAATCGTCTAGGCATGGGTGCTACAAGAACACGTAATCATCACTAATTGTCTCTAAAGCAATTTTAATTGTAGAAATTAATTGTTTGCTGTCATTACCGATGAAATTGGCCTTTTGTTTTTCCCAAACGTTTTTTATTATATTAAAATCAGAGCTTTTTGCTGGTCACGGTAACACGTTCAAGTTATTTTGATATACTCAATTTTGCACAAATGTATGTATAGAAGCATTTTCTTAAAGAATAAACAAAAAAATAATAACAGTTAAAAAGACTATAATTAGCCTATATTCTGAGTAACTGTTTGATTATTGTTTGACGTGAATATTGTGATAGTAGAAAAATTAAAATAACTTTATACAAAATTTGAACAAAAGGTTGCATAACATTGTGTAAAATGCCTAAATAGCTTCCTGTATTAAAACGACCTTTAATCACCCAACATGGGAACTCACCCAGCCCCATAAATTTGCTGAAAAATGTCCGCTGCATTTTTTGGAATTTGTGTAATTAACTGAATAACGCCTTCTTGGAGGTCAAAACACTTTTATAGGTACGTTATTTGAATTTTTAAAAGTTCTTTTGTCGCTAAAATCAACACGACTCTAAAAGTCCAGTAGTTCATTGACGTAACGTCTTGCAAATTCTAGACGCTTTCTATTATTGTCCTTGCTTAGAATTTTTTGTAGCTGCTTAATACATTTTTATTCCAGCTTTTTTTAAGCTTGTTTGTCGGTTAGAGCATTTCGGAAAATGGTAAAAAATTTTGAGTAACATATGCTACTAACGCCGCTTCGTCTGCTACTCTCGATGGCTCTGTTTATCTTGTGCTCGCAATACAATTTAACTCGGATACGTCACACAGTAGTCCGTGAAATCATAAACATTCGAACAATTACATTAAGACAGGGCGCGAACTCCGCGATGATTTGCACCTTCAAATCAACACTTGTCTGTGCAGGTATTATCAACAACAAATAGCTTCTTTCTAAAGAAACTTACAAACTTGATATATATTTATACGAAATCATAAATTGTACTAAAAACTACAATTACTCTTACAATAATTAAAAGTGGCAGTATTTCACATTTACAATTCACATATAATAAATAATAAAAAATAATTAAAATTTTGAGTAAAATACTGTTCTTAATTGACATTCCGAAAAATGACAATAAAAACGATTAGTTATCGTATTATAGTTAAACAGTATATGGGTGACAGGAGGTGAATTTTTTGTTTATCATATTAGTATTGATGCCTCCTCCGCTTCTAAAGGAACATAACATAGAAATGCAATATCACATTAAGTTTCTTTTATTTATTATTACAAAAATTATACGCGTTTAAATACATACGTATTAGCAACATTCAAATAAATGTCTTACTTTTTTAGTAGTGTTGCAAAAGGAAAAATGATTGTATTAACGTTATCTAAATCTAATTCTAAATAAACTGTTAAATTAAGAAATACGGAAAGAGCTAAGGCCTCAAACATTGATATTGACGAGCAAAGGAATAAATAGTTCAGCTTTGCAATCAATTTTATTTATACACAAAATATTTTTCTTTCACACAAAATCATTCCATTGCTAATAAGTTTTTATGCGTGTTAACAATTATTTAAAACATTTTTTGTAATTGCTTCTTTTTGAAATTTTTACCAAAAATAGAAATTTAAAAAAAACGTTTAAAATGTAATTAAAACAACAAAAAGTGCAATAGCTTATATTAATAATGTTATTTCTTGGATATTACATGAGTGAATTTTAATATAAAATATGTTAAAAAAATTGTCTTAAAAAAATTTATAATGCACTGTTTCAATATGGAACTTAGTTACACACGAAAATATTTTGTATAAAAATAAAGTTTACCGTTCCAAATCATTCAAAAATTATAATTTATTAATTTTTTAGTTTTTGCAAAAAAACAATTTGACCTTTGAGTATTGCTAATGTTTATTATTTGTATAATCTAGTCTCTTGAATAACATCGCAAACGGCCACGACTGAATACCGATCGCATTTGCGAACAAGTCTATTTTACACCGTTAACTATTTTATTCGAACTAACCAAAGTGTCCTGTTTTTTGTTTAGTTGAGTGTACATTTACGCAATTCAATTTAAATTACTAATAGATTTAGTATTTTATTATCTAAAATGGCTGAAGAATTAAAAACTTGAATAAACTTAACTTTAACTTAAAGCGTCTAAACTTAAAATGTATTGCAATTCATTAAACGGTGAAAGTAGCTTAAGGGCAAAAACGATTACGGTTAACAACGGTTATTTGAAGATCAATGCTTTGACGTAGTAACTAAGATAGAAGATTTCATTCTAAAACGATCATCGAATGCAGAAATTAAAAATGTTTATTCAAGTTCTCTTTTCTCTAGTATTTATTTCCTAATTTTTCGTTTCTACATCTACATCTTGCTATAATTTTTTTCTTCTAGCTTTTGTTTCCTTTCTCTTTTAGATATTTTGAAACCTTTTCTCTTATTCATATTTTTACAATTCACATTATGTCTGGTCTCTTTTATCTTTGTCCTTCTTTTCTGTTTTTTTGTCTCTATCTTTATTTATTATTCCTTCTCTTATCTTTACTCCTTCTTCCCTTATCTCTCTACTTTTTTTCTCTTTGTCTCTTTCTAACATTTCAGTAATATTTTGCATTCGGTTTTTTCCCTCATTTCTTCATTGTATTTTATAGCCCTTTTTCTTGCCATTGCTCTTATTTGTTCTGCTTGCACTACGTTTCTTATAATATCGGTGTTTTTCTATCTAGCTTTAATACCCATTTCCAGTATTTTTCTTTTATCCCTTCTACCTCTTTATACTCCTTCGACTCCTATATTTTTGTCTCATATATATATAGCTTCTTAAACAGCAGTTTCCTTTTCTCTATGTTAATCTCAAACAACCTTTCTCCTACACTCCACACTTGTCTTATTCACCTGTTTCCTTCTTTTGCTCTTTCTTTTATGTGTTTGCCCTCTTTGTTATCTTTTTTTATCGTATTACCTAGGTATGTAACTTCCATCACCTCTTGCCCTCCTTCTCCTTTTATTTCCACTCCTCTTTTTTTCTTCCCCTTCCCTCTTTTCTAAATATCATTATTTTTGTTTTCTCTGTATCTACTTCCACTTTTTTTTCATGTATATTTTTAGCGTCTTCATCATATTTTTTATTTCTTTTTCCTCTTTAGCCACCAACACTGTCATCCGCATACCACACCTTTACTTTCCCTATTACTATTTCTCTTATCTTTTGTCCTGTCATTGTTTCCTCCAAATCCTCCGTATATGCTGCAAACAGGTTTGGGCTTAGTGGACATCGCTGTCTCAACCTTCTTCTTGTAACGAGTTTCTCACTCTCCTTTTTATTCACTTTCATCCTGCTCCTCGTTTCTTCGTAAATTCACTTCATTTTTTCTATTAATTTTTCATTAATTTTTTTTTATGTATTCTCACAGTTTTCCCTGTTCACTCTGTCAAAAACAGCTTTCAAATTTTATTTTCCCATTTTTCTTCTCTAGCTCTCTATTTGCCAAGTGTTTCAATATATATACATTACTTTTTTGAATCCCGCTTGTCCGTCTGGTACCAAACTCATTTTCTCTATTTGTAGTCTTCCTTGTAGCACTGTAGCATATAATTTATATGCTGTGCTTAATAGTGTCGCTTCTTTATAATTCTTCACTTCCTTTCTCTTTTTTTGTGTGTTGGGCATATTATTTTGTCTCAATCACTCGACTGTCATAATGTTTTTCTTGTCTTTTTCGTTGCATTCTCAATCCCATCATTTTTTCCATCATGTTTTCTCCCCTTGCATTTTTTAAATCTGACTTTTTTCTGTTGCTTTCTCCTTCGTTACCCATATCGTTTTCTCTATTTTTTCTTTGCATCTATTTATACCCTCTTCTATTCACTTTTCTTTCGTTACGTATTCCTCATCTTTATCTCTCTTTTTTCTTTCTCTTCTTTCTATTGTTAATTTTAGTGGTTGGTGGTCTGACTCCACTTTTTCTCCTACCTTAAATGCTTCATCTTTTCTCCAGTTTTTTCATTTGTCATTACGAAATCTATTATTGATTGTTTCTTTTTTCTGTTCACGTATACTCCCCCATTCCTCTTTTTTCTTTGTTCCACATTTATTGTTTTCTACCCCTTTTTGTGGCACATTTTCAGCAGTTCTTCTCTTTCTTTATTTATTTGTTTGTTTCTTCCCCGTCCTTTTCATTTTTTGTATTTTTTTCCTTTTTCCTTATTCTCGCGTTAAAGTCACCTACTAATATTATCAATCTCTTTTTTCATCATCTCTTTTATGTTTTTTCTTGTCTTTTTCATTTTTCTTTCTTTTTGTGTCTAAACTATTTGCTTTTTATTCCCGTTATTATACCCCGTTTTGCTTTTCTTTCACTTTTCTCTCTTTCTCCATGTTGCACTACTTTTTTAAATTTTATTCCCGCTACGTTCCAATACAATACTCTCAGCTCACTCATCTCCTCCTTCCTTTCTTTGCATTATTCTTTTTTCTTGGTCTTTTCCTTTTCCATTACTCATTATTCTTTTTATTGCTATTTCGCAATCATGCTTTACTTTGTTGTTCCTCTTTCACTCTTTAGCTTTTTGCCCTTTGTCTACCCATTTTCTTTCCCGTTTCTCTGCTCAGTTTTTGTCTCTATTGTTCTATATGTATTATTCTCTTTATACTCTACTTTTTTCCCATGTCAAGTCTTGGTTTATGTAAATTCTTGTGTTTCTTAATTTCCTTTTCTCCGCCACCAGCTTCTGTTTTTGTTCCCATCTTCCAATTTCCGCTATCACTTCTACTATCACGTTTAATTTTTCTTCTAGTTTCAATACTATTTTTTTGTGATTCTTTACTTTTCCACCCCTTTATCAGTGTTGGGCACGTATAATACATGTAATTTGTTACACATATTTTTACGTGTAAAAATCTACGTATTATACGTCCACTTGAATTACGCTACGTAAAAAACATCAAGTGATTATGTCCTTAAGCTCATTTTGTTGTTTATTTTTTACTTTGAAGTACGAATTTCTACTTCATTGATATTTATTATATAAGGTATCCGTGTAATTCATGAATTACTGGCTTTGGCAGTACCTTCAATTGGTATAATGTACTTTAGAAATGATGAAAAGTTACTTGGCTTAAATAATTTCAATACTTTTATTAGATAAATCAGTAAACAAACTGATTTAAAGTTAAAAGTACTAATTTGAGGTTAACAATTTAAAGCATGTTCAGATTTAAGAAGCGTTTACACGTATCAAAGCACGTATTATACATTTTATACTTAAAATACCTTATATATACACAGTTTTTTACATGTATACGTATAAAAATATTTTTTACGCAAAATTGTCCATCACTGCCCTTTATTACAGTATTATTTTTCTTTACCTACTAATAAGGATCACGTAACAAAATTAATAAGTCTAGTACATAAAAAAAATGTTATACAGGACAACAAGCTACTTTAACTTTTTTCGGCAAAATTATTGGCTATTGTCTGTAAAATATTACATGGATCTATACGGTGTGTTAGCGTTAATTGACGTAACATTACTCAACCCATGGGGCAATTGCAAAGGTTTAAAATTAAACCAACTAGATTTTTTTTTAAATCTGGTGTCGACTTTGCAGGCCAAATTTCGCAGTCATTCTAAAGTTACTGTTAAGTCATATATTGTTTTATTTATTTTTTTAGCAACTACATTCAATTACATGGGCAATTTTACGGCGCAAACGTTTATAAACTCTTTGAAACGTTTTATAAGCAGAGGAGTTCAAGTTACTTAAATCCATTGTGACAATGCTACAAATTTTAAGGGCGTTCAACGCGAATGAAAAAAATTGCAATTTGTTTTTTATTAAAATAGTAGTAATTTATTAAACCAATCAGCCAATTTAGGAATAACATGGCATTTTATTTCGTCTTACTCTCTACACTTTGGTGGAATTTGGAAAGCGGAAATTAAATCAACTAAGCATCTTGTTAAAAGAATACTAAAAATGCAATTACGAGAAAATGTACACATTATTAGTAAGCATTGAAGCTATCCTAGATTTTCGTCCTATTGATATTCTATCGCAGGCGTAAATAAACGTAACTTTATTTTTGGACTAATTCCCAAGAGTTTTAGACGTATCTCAGTTAAAAAAGCAAAAATACTAATTTAAAAAAAGCATATCTGTTATATTTGGTTTTATTTTATTGGCCAATAGAAACGAATTGAAATTCGCAAAAAATTTTATTACTAAAAACTAAGAAATAATGAGATACGTCTATTTGGCTTAGAAGAGCAGTATAGACAAATAATACAATTTACATCATATATATAAGTATATAATTATTATTTGTTTTTTAATTTATTTTAATAAAATTCTACTCAATAACTATATTTACTATTATTTAATAAATCCATTACAATTCATAAATATATGTATAAAGTATACATTTAAAATGTAGCATAATATATCGTTAACCTAGAATTTGTAAGCAAGTAATTCGAGAATATCAATAAATCTTTAAAAAAAGTTAAAAAAAACCTTATTCGATTAAAGTGGTTGAATTTATAACAAAGAAAAATCCATTACTTACTAGCCTGACATTTTGCTGTAAAATTTAACGTGTCAAATAAATCGATGCTCAACTAATGAATTATAATAGCATATAATGCAAATTTGTACATTTGCTATCAAAATTAATTAATAAATACTTTGCTTATTTAAGAGTAGGGACATTTTATATACATAACACTTTATAAAATTATATCAAAATACCTAGTGACAATATTTTTGTGTGATTACTGCAATATTATTAAAATGTGATTGTATGTTTTGTCAACGATTACCGATATACTATATTTTTTGCTTTATTATGCGCCAACTGAAAAACCAATCGACGTTAGTGTTAGCACGTAAACTAAACTGTACTAGAACTCAATTCCAACAGAGAATATTCTGTACAATCATAAGCTGTAGCTAAGCTTGTCACCTACACGTCTCTCATCAAGAACAAATTCACAGAAATACAAATGTTGTTTATACGTAACAGTAATTTATTATTTACTGTTAAATTGACGGTAAAATTAATTTGATTTATTTATAAAGGTAGTTATTTTTATTCAGAAAAGCATTAAAACTGCGTTAGTTTTTTCTTTGCAACGTTTTATGAGCTTCGTACACTTTATTTCGTTTAAAATTATTTAAAAATGTATAATTTTAAATATTTTGTTTGAATTATATGTTTTACTACTTTGTTATGTTAACGATAACTAATGTTTACCTTATTATGTTGTATATTATAATATAAAATCTTAAGCTTTTGAGGTTATTTTCTTTATGATTACAGACGACTTTTGGCTTAGACCGCGTCGTAAGCAAAGGCTAAGTTCTACTCCTTGTTTTTGCTCTCAAGGAGGGACTAGGACTAAGCCTAAAAAATCTGGGTGTTTAACTACGACGCGGTCTAAGCCGAAAGTCGCTTATAATCATATGTTAAATATTGTTTATAATAAAGACAAAAATTTATAGTTTTTTGAAAAATATAGTTTTTTATGAAGTTTAACAATTTTTTTAAATAAAGAGACGGTATTTATACGTTTGTTGATTTATTTAGTTGATTAACTGTTTACCAACAGTTTTTATTTTTTTATTTCAAATTTTAACATTATTTAAATTGTCATTAAAAGATTAATTACATCAGTCTTTAAAAAAACTGCAAAAAGGTAAAAATTTTCTAAAAATATGACGGCTAATTAAAAAATTTTTAACATGTCTAAGTACTTTTTTTTTAACGTCTGTCAAATTTACGTATAAAATAGGAATTTTATGTAAAAATAATAAAGCTTTTTTTTAATA
The DNA here is from genome assembly GCA_035610365.1 of Aquatica leii. Classification (NCBI taxonomy): domain Eukaryota; kingdom Metazoa; phylum Arthropoda; class Insecta; order Coleoptera; family Lampyridae; genus Aquatica; species Aquatica leii. The sequence continues at coordinate 59,928,157 of CM069432.1, forward strand.
GACTTCTTTGATCACATTTAGAAGATTTATGTAATCAACTATTGTAGTATTAATTATCTAATCTATTTTAATTTTGAATTCGTCAATTGCTATTACTACATACAAACATAAAATGTTTTAGCAAAGCTGTTATTTTGATACGTTTTCAAACCTTTCTATATAGTATGTAATCTCTAATAGAACGGTGTATATTCACTATCACATTTAAGTAAAATGTACAAGAGGAGCTAGTACGTTGTTTTTAATGAAGTCTCTATTTATATCAAATGTTTTGATAAATTCATTTAAACATCGCTCAACATGCATGATGTAACATTTTCATTCAGTTTTTGAGTTTAGCAAAATAACTAATAAGACAAAGCTTTTACATTGAAATATACTGCTGGCATATTAAATAATTTTAAAGATAATTATTTCTAATAATCGCTTCAAAAAACAAAAATTATAATATATAATATAATAATAACTTTATTTTGGATACTTGAGGTTAAATAACCTGAGGTTAAATAAAATTTTGCCGTGCAGTTATAAGATCAATAAGAGGACTGTAACTATTATTTAAAAGAAGCCCAGTAGTTTGCACTAAGTAATTTACTTGCAATATATTGCAAGTATGTGCAGCTTTTCCTATTTGCTGTGACGGTAAATCACTACCGCATGTCCGTTAAGAAATAATCTTAACATGCCGACCAATTAATCTAAATCTCGCGTCTAAATGTAAAACACACGGCAAAATTCCGAAATGTCACATAATTTTGCTTATTAACTTTGATATACCATTTTGTTCGTTATTAAATTGCTATCGGTTAGTATATAATTTTGATGCATAAACCGATAATTTACATGAGATATGCGATCAACAAAATTAGAATGAAATGCAGTTACAATCTTATATTATTCGATACATTTTTCCAATTTTCGCGGTTATTAAATCTAACTACCAACATATTACAAATTTACGTGAACTTCTTAACCACAAGATGGCGTAGACCGCAACACTGTTATTTTATTTACTTTGTGGTACACATATACACCTGTGTTAGAATTATAAACGAACTGTTGACTGAACAAAGAATTTTTCCAGTTGAGTGTGATAAAGGGCGTAAAATATTAAATCTCAATCTAAACGGAAAATAACCGAAAAGTTAATATCTTGACATATACAGGTTCACTACATTTTTTATTCTGTTTTAATATTTTTACAGATATTTTCAAAAAACTTTTATACAAAGAGGGACTGAAGACAATTTAATATTTAAAGATTGCACTACTTCTGCTCTTAAAACAAAAAGAAGAAAATAATAAAACAAGACTGTTGTCAATTCTATACCATGTTTAGAAGGGGTGGATTAATTGTCAATGTATGTAGACAAATCTTTATGTGTATTTTTGGAGAAAAAAAATACTGAACCTTAAATGTTAAGGGTTACAAAGAAGTCAATAAATTTCTAAAGAACGCGTGAAGCAGATCGGGTAAAAACATAAAACAGCAATAGAAGTTAAATATAAGGAAGTTTTAGAAAATGTTGAATAATACTCTAGCTAGTAGTCTTTAAGTCACAAAGTTTTTCTTTAATTTTTTTTTTAGAAAATATAATGTGTTCCAAAAAGCGATTTATGCTCGACGTCTCCCCATTTAATAAAAATTAAGAATACAATGGATGGTAACATACAGGATCAGCTAATTATGCAACAACAAATTCATAAAATTCAAGCAAAGGCCTTTTGAGTTTTTGAAAAAAAAACAAGATGATTTTAGAGTAGACACGTTCAGTTTTAATTCTAAAAAAAATTTAGTGATGCCTAAAACTCTAGACTAAGTTGACTATTTTAGCATGCAACTGAATTAGTATCATTTCGCAGTAGTGCGAAAACCTAACTACAGTTAGATCATGCAAAATCAATGATTCTGTGAAAACTGTTAGATTTTTTGCGTTAGTTGTGGTGCACAAAATAAAAACTCGATAATAAACTAATTTTTTTCTAATTGGTTGTTAAAATGGGGAAAGGTCTATACATTAAGAGTCAATATTCCAGTATATACGGTTATATAACAAAGAGCAAAAATCTCTATAAAAACAATATCGAAAAAAACAAAAACTGTTTATTAAATCAACAATTGTGGATATCAGTATACCCATAACTGCAGATAAAAAAACAATATTAAGGAGTCTTTTAATGAGAATTCTGTAAGATTTACATCAAAACAAGTTGTATCCTGAAAACCAGAGTAGTTTTAAATAGATTGAGAAAAATGATGGTTCTGAAGTTTTGTTTAGAAAAAAAAATTTAATTAGGTAATACATTGACTCTCAGAAATATTTTTTTGTCAGTTTATTTTAGATAACATTACTTTTTCTATGAGAATTGTAACAATTTGTTTTTACAAGTAAACGAACTTGGTTAGATTTTTCAGAACCATCTTTCTAAGCTATAAATTAAACTTATAATTTAAAACATTGAACATTTATAAGAATTAACGTAGAAAATGCAAAATAATAATTTTTGTCGTTAAGTACGATGCAAAATAAGGTGTTTCTTTCAATTTTTTATTTATTATTTTTTTAATAGGTATATTTTAATAACACAAAACTGACATTTCGGTATATTTTATTTTACCATCAAATTATCTTATATTTACATAGAATTCGAATTTTCTAATTGGATTGTAAGAAAGATTGCAATTTGTAAATTGACTTTTGAATAACTTTGTCTCTTAAACATTTACAGTAATTTTATACTGTTCTTTAATTATAATTAACTAATTTTAGGCTTTCCTTGCAGAATTTAAAATTGAATAATTGTTTTTAGAATAAAAATGTAATACTATTAAAGATTTTTTTTAATTTGTATTACAAAACGTAATTTTTTATAAGTAAACTGAATAGAAGTAAATAAGTCAATATTTTAAAAATACTAAAGTATATTTTAAATTAAAATTGTAGAAAAAATATAAATTTTTTATTTGGTGCTTTAGACCCATTATGATTTAGCAAAATAATTGATTGATTTTAAAAAATACGTTTAAATTATGTGTGGTTGTAATAACTAAAGCTATAAATGCAAATATTAAGTGAGTTAGTTTCTGTAAATTAACGATTTATTCAAAGTATGAGCATCGGGACTTTACAGTTACCCGTCTGTTACGTGACTTGTATGTTAGGTAATTAATATTGCTTTGAATGGTATGAACTATAAATTAAAAGTTACTAAATAATAGGTTTAATTTGTAATATTTAATTTAATGTTAATAATTGATAATGTAACAGGTTAATACATATACGTATTTATTTGAAATAAAAAAGGTAAACTGTTAGAATTCAGTTGTAGCTCAATTGCTATGAGCAGTTGCATTGTCTTGCTGAAAGTAAGCTAATTATAGTTTTTTTTTCCACTACTAGTTGTATACGCTTGCATTATTACGTATAATAGAAGGCCGTGAAGTTGTACTTTTTTAAGCGCAGGTAAATAATATTTCATTATTAACTAGTAGTTAATAATGAACATATTTACATTTTCTGATAATACTACAACAGTTTCAAAGAAAAAAAGTTTACCAAACTGCGTACCAAGAGCAAGAGATTTTATTTAATGCTAATTTAAGTTTTCAAATCGCTCAATTAATAAATTAATTTGATTTTAAAAGGTAAGTTATTTGAAGTTCGCGCTTAATTAAATGTGAATATTATTGAGTTAAATATGTTTTAGATATAATCAATGCTTAAAATAATAATGTTTTGAAACAATTTAAACAACTTTAGCAATAGAAACTTACGTTATCTGTTTATTTTTGTGTTTTAAATCACAATTAAGAATTACGTCAAAATTAATTCTATTAAACTAATGACAACTGTCAGAATTACTGACTTGATTTTTAATTTAAAATTAATATCTTAAATTTTAAATTTGATTTAGTAGCAGGTAGAAAGGTTTTAATAATTCTAGTAGTGGAAAAAATTGTATATATAACACGGTTGAGAAGTTCATTATAACCTGCGCGATTTATATCCCTCGACGCTTCGCGTCTCGCGATATAATCTATCGCTTAGGTTATAATGATGCACTTCTCAACCTTGATATATAATATACTATTATTATCTAGCTGCACCAAATTGATTTAAAGTAGTACGATTACGTTTGGGGTATATAGTATTCTGAAAAATATTGAGTCAATATTTTTCTCTTTTACATTGTGATCTATACATCAACTTTCAAAGAATAAAATGTTGTTTTCACAAAATGTGTAGCATGATAATTTTGATGAATAATACAACCTAGCTCCATCTGCGTTGAGGTTACTCTAAAATAGCGCTATTACAATAACAGTGTCTTGTTCAAGAGTAAATATTGTGAAATGTTGATAATATGAAATTACAAAAAAAATTTCAGCAGCAATTTAATACTTACCTGCAGGAAACACAAATAACGTGAAATATTTGATAATGATAATTGTCTTAACATACAAAAACAGGGGATAAAGAAAACAACAAAAACTATTAATCACAATTGTCGTAAACATAACGTTATTAAAATGTTACCAAATGCTTTAGAACAAGTATACAGCATCAAAAATGATAAATACAATTATACAACTAGTACTACAGTAACGCGTTATTATTTGATCTTTCACCATGAAAAAGTTCTACTAATTTTATACAAGGTGCGTGTACACTATAGTTTATCCAAGATAACTGAAAAATAAAAAGTACTACATTTGTTTCTGTGTTAATATTTTATTGTTATTTATGTTAAACTAATACCTAAAAAGAATGTCCAATAAAGAGAAATATATGAACGAAATCGTAAGTCGTACTTAGTTTCTGCATTTACAAAATAAATTAACGTTATAAACCGACGACGTGGCATCCCAAAAAACTTCAAACTATTGAACGAGGCTACAAAAACTTACAAACAAAAGTAAAAGTAAATAAAATTCTTTTATAATAAACATATTAATAAGGTTTTGAAGGAATGGATTTTATTTATCACATAAACTGAGACAACGTGTAGTTACTACGAACTCATTAATTAAATAATAAATAAATAATGTTACAAAAAAATAATGTTTATTTATGTGATTATACCAAATGACAAAAAAAATTAATTTAGAAGTTTTATCCTTATGCAAGATTTTTTTTACTTTGTAAAATTATGCAATTGGTGCATGCAGGTCCACACAGCAAACAAGCGTTAACAAGATAGTTAGAGAGGAGATACCGGCGCTACAGTAGCTTGTATGGTACAATCCATAAAAAAGTATTTGGGCGCTTAATTTAAATGTATATTGTTAGATACACATTATTGTATTGTGTGCTGCATAATCAGTGTAACTTATGTTTTCTTTACAAAATCGGAAAAAAACATATCTATAAAAGAAATACTTTATTAAACTTAAAAACCAAAACATGAAATACAATTTTTAGTAACAATATTAAATTTTACAGAAACAGTTTTAAATAACTTAAGATTTATAAAATTCCTTTTGCTTATTTTAAATGTATTCAAGTTTAATATTTTGTTGAATGAACGAATAAGTTATTTGCTTGGCAATTTTTAGTAACACAAATTAATCTTAAAATTAAAATCAACATTAATTGAAGAGGTGCCTATTTAAACAAATTTATGAATCACTTTCATATTCTTCTTCTTCTAAACTTGTGTCATCTTCCGATGAATCAGTGGCAAATTTGGGAGTAACTGTTTTTCGATGCACTGCATAAAATTGTGATGATTCATGTCGTTGTGCTAATCTCTTGATTTGCTTTTAGATTTGAAAGTTAATAACCCGTTGTTAACAAATCCATACGCACCACCTGCGTGTACAATAATGTACCGCTGAGCAGACTCAAAGATGCGGCCTTGGTCGAAATGTAATTCCAACAAAACTTTGAACCAACAACAAAATTGTTTTACTAAAACGTCTGCAGCTACTACGCTTCTTGATTAGATATGGTGTCAGCTTCCGTTCATTTCGTAAAAATAATCCATTGCCATCAAAATGTATTTGTTTTTCAAATCAGATTATTTGCGTTAAAGTGTCCATCGTGAAAGTGTTGCAACATCTCTAACACTCGGTTGTTCAACACTACTAACTGCAGTCTGTTTTCCCGTACCATCGGCACTTTCTGGGAATCGCTCACTGCGCCTAGTATGTTTTCATGTTTCTTCTCTATATATGTATATTTGAATAAACATGTTTCAAAGCTTGTTAACAAATTAAGGTCATCTTCAAAATGTTAATTTTTCAAAAAATTATTTGCCGTTTCGTTTTAAGCTCTTTTCTATTATACGCTTTGAATTTTTATGTACTCACATATGTTATTTTTTTCTATTTACTTACATCCTCATGTGTAAATTTAGTTTCATCTGTCTAAATAATTCTTTTTAAATTTTTGTTCATATTAACTACCATCATTTCACATAACTGTATGCAATTTTTTTGTCATTTCTTGTCAGTGCTTGTACGTGAATAAATTGTGCATTTTATGTTTAGTTAAACACCTTTAACTAGAAGAATTGAAAATTAATATATCTTTTCCTATTGATCTAATTGAGTATGTTTCAAAATTAACAAGTATTGTAATTTGGTTTTCTTTATTTCTAGTAATAAGTTTTCGCATTTTTATTTTTCATTTTTTAATTTAGTTTGTTAAACACGCTGCTTATTATTTAGTTACTTTAGGAAACGTTTTTTGTCATAGTTGGTCGTTTGTAGTAAATTTCGTTCAATTGTCTACATGTTTAAAGCCCGTCTCACATTACGGTATTTCTTGTGTCAAGTCTTTCTTTTTGTAAACTCCGCTATTTTAATGTTTACAAAAAATGTAATTTATATTTAAAGAAACATTCATAAAATTCATTTGTTTGTTTTGTAGTATAACATCAAAGCCTACTTATTCTTATACTGTAGTTATGATTACCATTGATTATAAGTAACAATCCATTTAAAGACAATAACTTTTAAACCGTTTAATTTACATAAAATTTTGCAGAAACCTTTTTTGTAGAAACTCTTTTGTAGAACAGCATAGAATTATTAAAATGGTATTGTTTTATTTAAAAAAAAATGGAGTTACTATAATTGAAGGGTTTGGTGCAAAAAGGGTACAAGTGATTTTTTTACATTTTTGATTAAAACGCATATATGTCAAGTTAAACCTACCCTCTGTTAGTACAAAAAAGATACAAGTGCATTTTGATCTTAGCAGTGACATCTTTAGAGAAGTAGCATAACACACTAAACTAAAACCTCACAATGGTTTTTGCAAAAACGATATAAAGGCACTAACTCAAATTGTCAACTTATACACTTATACCCTTTTTGCACCAAACCCTTCAATTGTTAGATTTTTCAAGTTATACTTCATTGTTTTTTCTAAAAAAAAATTAATGCAAATAGTAAAAGACTTTGAAACAACTTTCTGAACAAGCATTTTCAATTTTTTAGTGTCATTAATTTATTTGATATTTCAATATCTTAACAAACCCCAAAAATACAAATATTAATCTTTTTTCAACAACGTTCAGATTTAGACAAAACAGTTTAATGAATTTTGCCTAAAAAATACAAAAATGCAAAAATATACAAGGTGTTAAATATAAAATAAAAAATGTGTCACAACGTTGCAATTATTTTAGTTTAATAGATTACAATCATTATACATATATACTAACTTTGAAGCAAATACATTTAGTCATTCTCTATATAAGTCTAAATGACCAGTTTAAAAAATTTCTATTACTTATATTATTTTATCATTAACGTTTTTGTTTACTTTTGTTTTGTGTTTCATAACGTTATGGCGTTTAAATTACCAAATCAAAACATTTTGAAATACTTCTTGAAAAACTTTAATTGTGCTGATTTCGTTGTAGCATTCAAACTTCTAAATAGTTTTATTATACTTTCTCGTAATTAAAAGTATCAGTTTTTTTATTATTACAAATATTGTTCAAATTTTACTGTGTTTGTTGATTTATTATTAAGATATTGATAATTTTTCAATCAACAGTCAACAAAAAGAATAAAAATGATCATATTGTATGATACTAGAAATTCAATTTTTAATGCTAGTTTAGTAAAGATAATAAATATCTATACCTATTTCTTTTACACAAATTATTTTCAAACTAAATTTTGTTAAACAAATTGTTTTCAAAAAATGTTTTCATAAAGTATTTACAGATACTTGTACATATTAAAATTATGTTTTTTTAAATATATTAATGTAAAATAAAAAATACAAATAACCAACAATTAATACATTAGTAAAAAGTAGTAATTCAACATACGTAATATGATTTTATTGCTGACAAACTAAAACGTTCAACATTGTTATTAGAGTTCAATCTGTTGTTTTATATTATTTTTTGCCAAAATAGAATATAATAAAGTACAAAATAATTAAGACAGCTTTGTAAATTTGTAATACAAGTAATAATACCTTTCAAATTCTTATTGTTCTTAATAATGCAAGAAGTAAAGATTAACACAAAAACGCTTTTAATTTTATGATCGTAGCTTAGATTAACAAACAAGTTACTTTATCATAATAAAAACCATATTTATTATAAATTTCTAAGTAATGATTAATAACTCAAACTACATCACTCAAGATTTATTCAAATTTAAAAATGAAACAAGACTTACATTTTTATTTCTTTTATTTCTTTGTCTACTAATAAAACAAAAATATTATCATTAATTTATATATGTCGTTTAATAAAAAAGTTTTATTTTGAACTGTCATCAATAAACAGTTTTTTATACAAACTTTTTATATCTTATATTTCTATTATGTTACATGAGTTATTGTCAATAAATTGGTAAACTTATCAACTTGAATGTGTCAATTATCAACCATGATTATAAATATTTAAAATTTTAAGTGAAATACAATTGCATTTTATACAAAAATAAAACAAATTTTAGTACTTATTTTAAACCCACAACTTTAATTATCTACGTGTATAGTTTTTGGTATAAAATAAATCCTAGTCTGAAAGATTTTGGTTTCTTTTCAAGACGTAACTAACGATTAGTCTTGCTTATACTGAGCATTAATGAAAACTTAGAAGAAAGTAATCCTAATAAATCTTTTCAACATATATTAAAAAACTAATTTTTTTTTAAAATGTTTTATTAGATTAATCATTGCAGTAATGAGGAACTTTGTAACAAAAGTATATTTTTTATCTGACATACGAAATTAGCAAAATCAAAGAACTAAAATTTAAATGAGTATACGGTTTGTACATAATATAATTATCATTATTAAAAACGTGTCTAAGGTAATGCAGTAATTACTAATTTAAATAAATTAAATCAAATTTTATAGAGCTGTAACAAATGATTAATAATTATTATTTATGAATGAATTAACATAAACTGTTTATTATCCGTTATTATTGTTTATTTATTTAAAGTTCTATTGTTAAAATCAAATTTGTAATAAACTATTTTTTAACTATCTAAAAGGCTTTTTGTTAATCAGCTTTTACATTTCTTTGTCTAATTTATTTCTTTACTTTAAACCTAATTTATTTTTTATATGTGCACTGTTTTTCAGATATAATATGAATTTTTTTCATCTGTAGAATTTGTTTTCAAAATTTTTTCATAATATGTAATTAAATATTCAAGTAGAATTAAAAAAATCAATGAAGTATTTGTTAAAACGTAGTTGTTTTTAAAAGGTTAGTTTGAAACTAAAAAAAAATTTTTATTGCTGTATGTTTAAGTTTGTAATGCAGTTTTTTAATGTTGTCATTCAATTTTTAAGTTGATTATAATTTTGTTAATATTTGTTTTTTTAAAACATTACTTGTTTTTTTATATTAGAATACAATTTATTTAGCACTTAATACCTGTTAACGACTTTTTTTACGAAAGAAATAAATTAGCTTTATTAGTTATACTTTTAAGCATATTGTCAAAAAATAATTCAATAAATGAGCAACTTTGTCACAACCAATTATAAAATATATTTAAAGTTTTTACGTGTTTTGAATCATTAATTCAGGAGAAAATAGTTAAAATCTGTAGTTAGTGCACAAATATAATTACAAATGTATCATTATCAATAAGAAATATTTAGAAACGAATGATAATTGTACAAAAAAAATGGATTTTATTAACGTTATCTAAAAAGATGAAGTTTTTAAACTAAGAAATGCTAAAAAACGTAAGCATGTCTTCATAAACAAAAAATAGTTTATTATTGCAATACATTGTATTTATAAACAAAAATATTTTGTATAAAAATAAAATTTAGGCACAACGAAACGCCAGAAGTAAAAAGTAAAAAAAGTTTTGAAGCGTGCGACCCTTCTCTGCCTAACGAGTAAAACAAAAAAAGATATGAAAGCAACCGTCTAAACCGAAGAACTCTCTTATTTCCACAACTTGTCTATCGTTAATTTTTTTTTATACTTACACTTTATCGCGAATACCGTTTGTGACTCACCGTTCTGTGCCTATACTTCCTCTCACATAAAATTGAGAACGTCAATTATTTTTCGCGCATCTAATGTAGCACTAACATTTTTGTTAGCGATGTAATATACTTATCGAAATAATATATATTGAAAACCATACATTTGATAATTATAGTGAACCGCATTATAAAAGAAGTGTTAAATTATGTGAAACTAAAATTGCATTGGTTAACTTTTATCTCCAAAGGTAATTACTTATGAATAAGTTGAACTTAAAATCTAGCAGCGTGTATCATAATTTCAAGACATTTACAAATTAAATACATAAATATGAATAATTCAGTTATTTTTTGTAACATAAACATGTTTGTCGGAATAAATTTATAATGGTGCACGTGCTTATCTTATCTACTAACTATGCGATATGTTTAAAAAAGATAAGTGGCAAAACAAATATGTTTACAATGTACTTTTACCGCAAATCAATAATTTTTCAAGAATACCTACTATAAATAAACAATCGTACATTAAAAAAGTGGCGTTAAGACACGGAATTGTATAATTGTGCGTTACTGTAGTATAATCGCGGTTAAAAGGGCAGTATTTTACATAAATGCGTTCTTGCGTCCATCCTTTTTTAACTGGTTATAGTTATAGGTAATTTTTTCTGCAACCGATTTTGTTTGTAAACCCGAAAAACCACTATTGTACCCTAATCCTCTCCGTTTAAACCTAATAACGGCTACCTGCTTTATACCCACTATTCTCACGCGTTGTAATTCAATTTGTCGTGTAAAAATGTATGTAACATCAAAAGCCTTCCATCGCGACCACCAGTTTTTAATCGTCTGGGGCTATTGGCATCAACCGAACTTTAGTCAGTAAATTATTTCATAATTTACCTAATCCAAAATCGTTTCGTATGTGTTAAACGTAAACTTGATAGACTCATTGATAACTAAATCATATTTTAAACTGTATATATATCTTCTTTGATTAACCGATACAAAGAAGGCACATTTTTCCATGGTGTAATACGTTTATTCTTCGATTGCAACATAAAGGTCTTACATGAAACATGTTGTGTGGTTTTTTGACACCAATTAAAGTTGTAGATAACATACGAGTTAATTGTAACAATATTGATCATATTGCAGAAAATGCATAATAGCCATCTTCTTGTTTTACAACCGCATTTGATGAATGTATCTACTCTTAAATTCGTTGCATTACAAAACTTAATAATTTCTGATTTTTCACTATTTTGGTTCAATTTTTGTTTATTGTGGAACGTAAATATGCCAATTTATTTTGTTTTGAGATGAATAATAGCAACTTTTTAGTTTGGTCAAAACAAAACAATGACGTACCGTTTTTCCTATTTTTTTGTTCGAAATTTCATGTAGTTTTTCTCATTTTTTTTCTGACAGTTTCTATAATTGTCAGTGTATATGAATGTTCTACTATTTCTTCAGCAACTTCCACCGCAGTGAACCAATTACGTTTCTATTACTTGCATACATATATTTACATAATTCCTTCACGTAATGACTACTTAACGGCAAGCCTTCTGTTTTGGTCCCCTTTTTTAAGTATCGATCTGCATCTATCATGTACTTAGTGGTGGCATCGCACAACATTACAACTTTAATCTTGTATTTTGCGCGCTTATTAGAAATGTACAACCTAAAACTGCATCTTCTACGAAATGACAAAAGTTGCTCATTTAAAATGACATATAACGTAAAACAAAAGAATTTTGGCATGTTGATAAACATATCCTATATAGCTTGAACGGAAGTGAATAAATCTAATCGTTTTTTCTCTTCTTGCGTATGCATAGAATCAAATCGCCAAGCAGTCTAAAAGAAACTGAAAATGTCTTCAATTTATTGTCGCTCTATTTAAAATTCCTGAAATTGTATAATCAAAAATTTGTGTACTATTCAGATAATCATTTTTTATTACAGCAAAAAACACGAAAAATCCGAAAGTTAAAATTTCTTTGCAAGTTTTTGAAACAATACATTTTTTTTTGTGCATATGAAACAGGTTTTTCTTTAATTTTATTATTAGTATGAGTAACTATCTTCTGTAGTATATCATAAGTAAAATAATGAAGAAAACAGCTCAACGCATTAATAAGGTATTTTACTTGTCATTTGAACCCGGGAATAAAATGAATATTTTTTGCAGCAATTCTTGTTGCATAAATTATTTTTAAATAGTTCAATAATTTTTGGCGCTTAGTAAATATATTGTCGACTTTATTACTAGTTAGGAAATGATTCTGTTGATTATATGTATTGGCAGCTTTCTTCCGGTTCTTACAAAAATGTGAGAGAACAATGTCTTCAGTGTCATTTGAAGATATAATACGTTGTTTATCAACTGTACTCACAGTTGCAGAAATGCGTGTACTAGGAGAAAGCAATGTATCGTCAAAACTTGAAGCCTCGCGATAAGCCCTTAATTTGAAATTATTGTCAATAGTTTTTGGGGACTACTTTTATTATAGTCTATGTTTTCAATATAAATCACTACAATAATGATATTTAAAAAAAGTTTACACAAAAAATAAGGATTTAACTAAAAAAATACATCATAAATAATTGTTCTACAATTATTTTTAAAACTCTGGTGCCTGAAAAATATTACGTAAATTGTAAACCGTCGTAAATTTGACAGAGCGTAACATCAAAATTCTATAAATGCCACTGTAATACAATACCAACTAAAACAGTACTGATCTCTTATCAAATGAAGAAGGTATACGAAGAAGCGTGGTTGTGACATTTGTGGTAACAGACGAAATGTAACAAACGCAATATGAACTTCGATTATTTTACAACGTTTTACCAAACTAGGATTAAAAACATTTTTACAAAAATGCATTATAATATTTTATTGTTTTTGTTATAATTATTATTAATGTTATGTTGTTTATTTCAGGTATTGGTGCGATCGAGAAACAGCAGCAATGGTAGATCCACGAATACAAAAGGGCTTATTTTTATTTGCCTGTACAAATTCTTGTATGAATCCTATCGTGTATGGAATGTTTAACATAAGACCTCGACACAATCGTGAACAGGTGAGATCTAGACTACATATTATAAATCCTGGAACTGTACATACCACCGGACTTTCTACTCCGACTGCTGAAACTCGTCTACCTCTATTTGACGTATCGTTCAAAATTACGAACTATTAGTTCCTATATTTATTTGTTTAATATAATTTTAAATTGTTTTTTTTATAACTTTATATCATTTTTGTACTATTTACATATATACGTTTACGTTATGTTTCTTAAAATATACAGTTAAGAATAAACTCTTAAACCACATAAACAACTTCTTTTATGCATTGTTACACTCAGTCGCTTAAATTGCTATTTAAAGTTTTATTTGCGAACACGAAAACGCTTTTTTACCCTTTAAAAGATAAAATTTCATATTATTTATGGTTTTTTTATAAATACAATTTATTTCACTATCAATGAATGTTTGAATGATAAACGATTTTACGAATCGCATTATACCGTTATTAATATAATAGTTATTGTTTACATTTTATATGTTAAAGCTTAAAAAAGGTTTTTTTCAACTGAAACTTTAGAAAAAAACTAATTAAATTTGAATAGCAATTATTTTTAAATAAAATATATGCAATTAGATTTGTTTAAATGTAATATACGATCAACGAAAATAAATGCGTAAGAACTCTTGTATTAATAAGTAATTAATAACCTTGACAATTAATATGCCTGTTGCATTCGTGCTTTAAAATGTCTTGATTATTTATCGTTTTTATTAACATACTTCGTTAAATAACTATTTTCAAGAGAAATATAACACATATGTTAAAGGTCATTACTTTAATCAATGTGTCAGACTATGTAACATTTTAAATAGATTTATTTATTTAATAAAAAAATAAAAAAATGAATGCAGCTAGTTTCTAAAGCTAGAAATAGTATTTGCAACGAACATATCATCAAAACTCTCTATTAATCACGTAACCAAAAATTTAATTTTTAATTTTTTTGTTTATACTTTTTTTGTGCTTTCGTCCGTTTTTATCCAAGTTTCAGGTAGCATAATTGGTCGGAAATTTTACTTTTCCGGCTTAGGCTGGTAAAATGTAGTACAATTTTATAACTAAAAGTTGGTACTAATAATCATGATTTTTTTACTTCATTTATCATTTTGTCAGATTTATTAACATACACTATTATCTAGGTTATTGTTTAGAATAACACTAACAAATTTTTAACAAACATAATAAATTTTCTTATATCTTACAATTGCTATTTTCATATAACTTAAATTGTAATGAAATTGTGTAATTGTCAATTTAATTAAAAAACAATTTTGTAGATTACACGTCCTGAAAGTATTTGCATTTTGTAGGCCTTAGCTTACAGATATGCTCATGCTAGTGATACAAATAATTATTGTTTCAATTGTTTAAAAATCATGTAATACAGAACATTTTTCATTTGTATATTATATTGTCTATTAGCGAGACTAGAATCTTTTAATTTATTAAACACTATTATAGTTATTTATAAAATAAATAAATTTGTAAATTGCTATAAAAGTGGAAACGTTGACAAGATGATTTTATACCAGTGTAATTCAAATAAATTTTGAAAATAGCTACCAACTAATTTAATGTAATATATTATCAGTATTAAAAATAATAAGTAGATATACAACACAATTTAACTGAAAACAAAGTTAATCTTTTGAAAACATAGTAAACTTACTGCTCTAATATTTGCGTACTAATATTACATTAAAAATAATTGCTAATTACTAAAATTGTTTTACTCACAAAACTAACATGACTGTTAAAAAATAACTTTTTCCTACAACTAACAGATAATAGAATACATTGCATGTTTATTAGCGATTAGGCAACGTTGCAACGTGCATTTTGTTTTACCAATTTCATTTCCGTACAACTCAAAGTCATTTCTGTCACAAACTATTTTGGAATCATTACCGTGACAAGATAATAAATATATGAATGCATAATATAGAAAATGTGTTTAAATTTTCCGTGCACCACAACTACAAAATTTAATAACAAAATCATTTAGGAGAATCGTCACGGATGGTAAAGCTCGACTCTGATTAGGTTACGGTTGATAAGGGGCGTGTTTTTGATAAACGACTAATGACCGGGTACCAATTAGGGAATAGCTCGAAACCATGATCGCGATTGAAGTTATGGGGCTGTTTGATAATTTCTATGCTTTCTCAGAATTTCCTGTTAAAAAAGAATGGAGATTTGGCAATCAACGAAACATTATCAAAATCCATCTTGTGACCTGTAGTAAAATAATGTTCAGCAACCGCAGACTTGGAAATATACCTTTTGATGGAACGACCGGTTTACCGGTTTTACCAATGCAGACTAAACTACATGAACAAGGAATTTGGTATACACCTTGAGAAGTGTAGAAAATTAGTCTTTGGAAGAAGGAAGAATCTGAGAGATTTTGTTTGTCGAGTTAAATATGAGTTTAATACCATTCTTACGAAGAAGTTTCCCTATTTGATCTGTAACTTTGTGAATGTAGGGTAAGAAAGACCGATTTTGGGTTGGATTCGGGAATAGAAATGTCCTTAGGTAATTGTGTACGTGAATGTAGACGACGATTAATAACTTTATAGATACTTCGCTTTACATAACCATTGTTCACGAGAGTTCTAGTAAGATGACGGAGTTCCGAGTCCAGATTCTCAGGTTGGCAAATAAAAAAGGCTCGATGAACCAAAGATTCAATAACAGAACGTTTCTGTGCAGGATGATGATGAGACGAATCATGAAGGTATCTGTCCGTATGAGTGGGTTTGCTATAAACAGAATGATCTAGAAGTCCGTCGGGCTTACGAGTCACACGCACGTCAAGAAATGGAAGAGAACCATTACTTTCGATTTCCATAGTAAATTTGATATCTAAGTGTTGATTGTTAAGATGATCAAGAAACTTAGACAATTCAAGATGACTATAAGACCAAACAATAAACGTACCTCCCATGTGTTGATTACACATGTGTACTAAATGTGGTTGATCTATCTAAATGTTTTTTTTTGCACCAATAACGTTTTTACTGAATAGCAATATTGTTATCATTCTACTGAATTGCGACAATATTAGCTTTGACTATTTATTTATTCATATGCACTAAGTGGACTTTTTTTGAGTTTTGATAAGTTTTCCAAAAGGATATTCTTGCAAATAATACTAGTTTTTTTATTTTTCTATTGTTTAATATTCTAAACAGAATCGACAAAAAAATGTAGAAAAAAAGTGAAAATGAAATAACTACAGTTTTTGATGTAATACATGTACAGATAAAAATTATACCACCACTAACACTACATTCATTATATGTATTGCCTTGATACGTTCAAACCAGTTAACATATTTAACTCTGGCACACCCTATTCACAGTTTAAAAGAGACATTTCTATAACCTTTTTGTTTAGATGTTGAAAAAGTACCTTAACTTTTGCTAATCTATCAATTATCTGTAAATATTGAGATCAACAAAGTGTAGGTTCAATATAATAAATTTAAACCTATTTTATATCGGTTTAGCTTCTAAGTCATTACGAGTATCAGTACTTTTTTACAACATAATTGGCGTCTAGGTAAAGCAACATACTCACTCAAAATAACTACTTCTAATAAGACTTTTAGTTTTCTTTTTATAATATTACTCGTTTTATTTTTACTAGAAGCGTATCTATTAGACTTACGTACCATTAAATCTTAAATTTCATCTTCAAAAATTCTTTTAAATAGTTGCAAAGGTGACAGGGCGATTGGCATAGACTTCTTTTTATTCTCTGAATACTTTCAAACGTTATTTCTTCTGTTACCTAATTACAGAGTTGCTGATAAATTAGAAAGATTCAAGTTAACTTCCTCTTCCGAATCTTCAACGGTAATGTCAATTGAATTTTCAGAAGAGAAAATGGTGATAACAGCTTTAGAATATGGTTTCGGTTGATTTTCGTCCTTTATTATTGCCATTGCTTTATGTAGAGTAATATTCCTGCAAATTATTACAATAATAATCCTCGAAATTCTATATATAAGACACTTAATTGCTACGTGCCCCACAAACAAAAGAAACAAACATAATTTAAAATAACTATTCAAATATTTGTAAACATTAATAAATTGATTATAAAAACTCAACTGTCAAAGCGTATTCCAAAATCAATAAAACTGTCATTTATTTTTGCACACTTACCGGCACATTATGTTCGCACGTAAATTATCAACAGATGGTAAACAACAAACATTTTAGCTTTAGCTTATTATAGTAATAGTAAGTGGTGGCATTTTTATTGCGTAAAACGTTGTGCATATTTGGGTTAAAGTAGCAATTTAAGGTTAGCTAAAATTACATGTATTGCAAACACGTAAATTACACTCACAATTTTTCTAAATAGAGATGAATAGCTAAAAATCATTAATTAAATAATAGTAACACTTATAACTTGTAACATAAACGCAAACAAATTGTCAAAATAAATACAAAATTTCAACATATAATTTTTTAAATGTCATTTTAGTTATTACCAACATAAACTTTTAAATTTAAGTTATTTATTTGATGGTTACTTTTTTCTCTTAATACTTTTTTACAACGTAATTATATTTTAACATTCTGGTAGAAGAGACAAATAACCCATACCTTCGTAAGTGTTTTTTAAGACCACGGTTTGTTACCTTATTGTGCGCTCTTCATTACGGTCACTATTTTATTGAAAAGCAAAAGAAGCACATTATATAAATATTAACATAACAGTAAGTACGTATTAAAATATATTATAATTAAAGTTAGAAGTTATAATGTTGATACGCTTGAAAAAAAAATAGTATACGTTATTTGAAGTAAACGTCGACATAAAAACCATGCTTTATATTTCTAGTAACATAATATACTATTATTAACAAAACATTAAAATATAAGAATATCTAAAGACTACGTTTTATAATAAACAAAAGAACATGTGATTACATACAAAGAAAAATCTATATAGAATATTACAAAACAAAGTTAACAACTGCAACACAATTATTAGTAACAAACAGTATATTTAACTAAAATACATCTATTTTTGCATTTGCTCTCTATTATTTTACCTGACGCCAGTTGACTACTGGTAAGCAAAGTCTTTTTTTTCGATCAAACGTACGACTCATAAATACCTCTTGCAGACTTCACCCCTTTTTTTGCCATCATATCGGCCTTTAGTCAAGATAGAAAGACTGGCACGATTAGACATTTTTGGCCGAAATTAAGTGTGAACAAGAGTAGAAGCTAAACCGCTGTCAGTGGACGCCACCCACGCAAATAGCCAAGTAACGCGTTTTTACTTCAGCACACTATGGATTGATGTATTTATATTTAAGTACGAGAATAGGTAAATTAGTTTAATATAATATATGTGTAATCTAACAATTGGTAAGAAGACAAAGCAATTCAGTTTCATGTTTTTTGTGTTATTATTTTTTAATTATATCTTTGTAAGGTGTGGAGAAGTCCTTTTATTGTTATTTCTTTTTATATGCAACAAAGTAAGTTAATAGCTTCACTTCCAGTTCGGACATAACTGGACGGCGCTCAACGGTAATTAAGGTGATTGAGTTAGACATCCATACTTTGATGTAATAAAAACCACGACTACCTGTACGACGTAAAGTGGCCGCGCGGTGTCAACGTTACAACGTGATGACACAAATGTTCTTTCATCATATTAGTATAAGTATACACTAATTGCTTTCTTGTAAGTCATCACTATATTTAGCGACAGTTTTTAGCTAGTAAGTAAGATAATGTTTTAGTCTACGTTTGTCACTTTTTTACTAAGTAAATCAAATACTAGCCAGTTGACGTAAACATTTACAACTCTATTTATAGTTGTTCGCTGGCGAGTCGCTGGCGGTTTTCCATTCGCCAGAAAAGAATTTTAATGCATAATCGTTCGCCAGCAACGACGCGCATGCGTTTTACCACAAACTGTGCTGAAAAGCTGGCGAACGATTGGAGATAGTGAATAGCATCTCCGGCAATTCGCGGCATTTCAGACTCGATTATTTACATACCTCTCAAACAAGTAAAAAAATTTTAAAAACGGATATTAACTATTAAATTACTGTGTGTATAAGCTTTAAGTAAAAAACAAAATCTTGATTTTTGTTTTTATAATTATCTAATTATTACATACCCTTTTGCTATTAGTTTAGAGATTTAAAAAATTAATAACTACAATCTGTTTAAAAATGTTTGTAGCTTTAAAAAATTATTTGTTTTTATAATTTGTAATAAAACGCTTTTATTATTCGTTATTAATTGCAAAATATAAATTTTCTTAAACAATTTTTAAAACTGTTATGTAAATGAATTTTTGTTTCTATATCAAACTTTCACCTCTTATTGTATAAATAAATATTTTTAACTCAAATGCTTGAATTTAACTATTCCTCGTGCATTGCTGCACTTGAATGATACAGTTTTTGTGTGAAACCATTACCATTAGCAGTATTATCTGCAAAAGTTGCAATAGTAATATAATTTGTTGTCAATTGCAGTAAACAATAAGTATAAAGCCGTATTTAAGACACTGTCCTAAAAACTGCTTAGATACAATTCTTCTGATAAGTACTTTACAAAAGTTATATCAAAGTTGCTATTTAATTTTGCACAGTAGGTATGCCAGAATCTACCAAATGCTTAGACGATGTCTAGCAATATTCTGTTGCAACTTTTTTTCAACTTCTTATTGACCGTAGTTTTTTAGCTTTTGCGTTAGATTATTTAAATTTGCAATTGTAGTCATGAACCTAACCTAAGTATCTTTTAGAGTGTTACGCACAAATAAACATAAAAAACAAAACAGATTATAAGTTATATAGTATATATTAGATCTGTAACCTTATGAATGTAGGATGCTAATTTCAAATAAATAGACATGTTTTCAAATGCCCGAGCACGTACAGCCATAGTCATTCAAAATGTCTCTAAAATGAACATTGCCGCATTTTCAGTCACATTCTAATACTATTACCAGTATTTATACTTGTAAATATACCTTGAGGTTATGTCCTTTTGTGTTGTAAATAAAAAAGGGATTACCATTACTAAATTTTACATATGTTGCTCAAACCATAAGAAAATAGTATTACTTTTATGACCGTATTTATATTTTTATGCGAATAAAAAAACACACATTTCTTTCTATAATTTTAGATCCATACTTATTGATAGTAAAATTTTGAACGTATAAAATTAAGGTAAATTGTAAATAATAATCTAATTACTGATTTTATAAAAACAATGTTACATAGGTACTATTAATATTTTGCTGTATGTGCAAACTTTTATTCTTCAATTTTGTTTAAATGTAAATGATACTATCAAACAGAATTTTCTGGTGTAAGAATAAATATTTGTGCCAATATAATGTAATTTATTTAAACTTTTGTTCACTTAGTCACATTCTTTATTTTTAGTTTAAGCGGTTAAATAATTCACTTATTAATGAGTATCATAATTACATTTTCGTATTCATTAATATTATTTTTATTTTAATAATAATTATTTAGGTATTACTCACTTTTGCGTTAATAAAATCTTAATAAATAAGCATACGTTTATAATTACAGTTCATGCTGTAGTTTATTTTAATAATATAATTAAATAAAAAAGCATATTATCATATAAAAAACAATAACAATACAAAAGTTGTATATAAATTATTAATGTTTGTGTAATAACCATTATTTTGTATGCATGCTTCTAATCTAGACTGCATAGAGTTTACTAAATTTTCACACAACTATGATCCCCGAAAACGTTCCCAAACTAATTATGAATGTTGGATAATATTTTAAAGTGTTTTAAATTAAATATCACTATCCCAGTTTCTAATCATTGCACTCCACATATTTTCAATTAGGTTCAAATCTGGTGATCTCGCTGGCTATTCAATTATTTCAACTTCGTTTTGATCTTCAATCCAGTCCCTAACAATTCGTGCTGTATGAATAGGAGAATTATCCTGGACTACTTGAATAATTTCCAGCTCATCTTGTGAAAATATTCTTCTCACAGAAGGTATCAAGATATTATCTAAAATATTCAGGTATTGCTCTAAAGTAAATTGAGGTGATGTCACTTGAACTAGTTCTCCTGGACCCGCTTGAAATATCCATCCCCCCACTCCAGCTGTCACTCGACCACTTTGCCTATTGGGCAAAACATGTTCTATATTGTAACGAGTGTTTTGTGGTCTCCACACTGTAGTTGGACATTGATCAGTGCTAGAAAATACTTTTTCACCTGTAAAGATAACAGTACTTTAATCCAAATTTAAATATTGGCGACAAAAGTGCAACAATGTAAATTTGATTCGTGTAAACGTCTCTGAATGGTGGAAACGGAGCAATTAATATTCAGCGTTTCCTTTGTTTTTTGTCAAGTTGTAAAAGGATTTTGTAATGTATACCCGAGTATGTCCGCATCTTCTTGCCGAGAAGTAATTTTAGGTTTAGGTGGTCTGTTGTTTACAAGTGGCATATTACCAACTTCCTGACTTTTCGTAATCCATCGCCGGATTTGTTTAATTTACAAAGTGTTAAGTTCTTAGTATTAGATTGCTTTTATCATTAGTACTATATTAAAATCTAATATACATTATGTATGTATATAAAAATTTGACGTCAATTTAATAGATTCCAATATCTTATAAAATAGTATTGTTAGTAATCATATGTAATACATGCTGACTGTGTTGCAATGCAATGTAAAAAATATACTTTAGAAAAATGCTTACCGATAAGTCAACATGTTTGATATTGTTCGAGGTGACATTTCTGCTTGTGCTATCCCAACAATACTTCCTATTAATTCTAAGGTAGAATCCATTTGTCCTAATCTTTGAGGCATATTCACAAAATATTATAATCATATAAACAATGATGTTACCACTAAGAACTCCCAATTTATATTACAATTTTGTAAATGAAAAATTTATATTTATACGACAAAAGGCCATAACCTGATGATATATTTACAAAAGGTAATTATGAAACTCATTGATATGTGAAGTACTTATTAAGCCGCTTAATCCTAAGATGCATATCCGGTAGAATTGTTTATTAATTTGCACAAAAACATAAAAGCAGTTGTGGTTTCATAAAATGCTTGTTTCAGAGTAATATTTAAGTCTCCTCGTATAATTTTAAGAAACACATATACAACTTAATAATGGTAATCACCTTTTTGTATTTATACGACAAACAAAAAGCCATACCTAAAAGGTATACTCTGTTTTCAACCCGGACATTACGCCAAAAAGAAAAAAACGCAGAAGGTTAAGTCGCCAAATTTGTGTTCAAATTGCCGTAAGTAGTCAAAACGTCGAAAGGTAAAAGATCGCAACCAAGCATCAAACTCAAACTCAACTCTCGACTTTACCACAATATGTATGTGAACAAACGTCAAAAACGAGTAAAACGCCAAAAATATTAGTTTAGCAATATCCAAAACGCCGAAATTATTACGAACAAAACGCCGAAGATAAATCTCAGAACTTAATTTAAAAAGTGATAAGTAATATTATATGAATATGAAATTAAAAAATTAATTAACATAATTAAGCAATGTGTTTATTGTAGTCTACTTATTTGTAAAACGATAGTGAATTTGCAATAATATAAAATTTACGATAAATTTTTTTATTCAAAAGAGATTTCCAAAATAAATGTATAGTATATAGGTACACATTTTCACAAGTTCGACGTTATGTTTATTCGGCGTTTTGTCCTTTCGGCAATTTTGTCATCCTCTTTGTTTATGAATTTTTGAAAATTTTGATAGATTAGGTGAATTCGAATATGAGATGGTTAGTCAATGTTTGCTTTCAGCAAATAGATTAGAAGATTTAATAATTTCAGCCAAAAGTCATCTCAAGTTGGAAATGGTTTACAGTTGAGAATATTTTTGAATAAAACATTATAATTTAGTTTCTGATGTTATTTATTTATTTGAATGTTTTTTTGATCAAATCAAATACCTTCATCGCATGTAGAAATCCCTAAAAAGATAAATAAGTAAAAATATATAAACCAAATTTTATACCCAAATATAATATAAACAACGTCTATTTTCACAATAACTGTAGAAAATACAAATTTAAAATTTAGTTTAGTGTTTTGCTCAAAAGCTTTTAGCGAATTTGCAAATACTGTTTGATATTCCATTTATGTGTAAATAACTTCTAAATAAACTTCAATTATTGGTTTTGTATTTTTTTATTTTATATTAAAATATTTTTTAACTGTTCAATACATTTACAACCATTAACCTCATACTAGACTATTAGTATTTTTATTTATTATTATTTATTTTAGAGTTATAAAAAAAATATTTTGCTGTACTAAGACAAAAGGTCCTATCTGCAATTTTAGTGTTTTGAGATAAACAAACGTTTATTAGTTTTTATTACTAAATTGTTATTAATCATAGTTTGTTTTGTTTAGTGCAGCAATTCTTAGGCGCCATTGCGAATACAGCATAATATTATTAAAAGTTAAAGCTTCAATGAAGTTTGATATTTGTTGTAGATAAAACAATACAATTAACTACACTAGAATAATATCTAATAATTCTTCCCAGAATTTCATTATATTAGCCGAAATGTAAAATTTTAATTAGAAAAATAATGTACATTTTCTTCCTAAAATGACGCGCCGATGTTGAGGACGTAAAGATGGCTTTGAAAAAAAGTCTTTTTCGCATTTTTTTCAACAAGTTTTTGAACTTTATTTCTTTTAGTAGCCAAAATACCAAAACACACTGATACAATATTTTCGTGTCAGCGGACATGAAACTCTGACCAGGTTAAAAATATTTAACAAGTTTACAACATATAATAAAAAACCGAAAAGTAATTAATTCTTATTTTAAGAAAAACAGTTATCTAACCAAATCGTGATGCTTTTAACGTCTTTGCGCACAGAAAAGCATAAAATCTTGAACAGTATCATCCTTTTGTCCCGCTATTCTTTTGAGTCATAATGCCACCCAAAGATTAAAACAGTTGCTTTTTTTCTATTACTGCCTGATTTTTTTCTAATTAATAAAATTGTAAAAAAAAATTAAGATATTTATAAGGTTACGTAAATTGTACTAGTTGAGGTTTTTAAGTGATAAATAAATTAAAAAATTTATCTGCGCATGATTATAAATAAATATTTTAATTAAGTTGTTTACAGTAATTGTAGGTTAAGTAGCCCTATCAGTAAAATAAAAACAAATTGTTTTATTTGGAGTTACCAAGTTTCTAAACGGTGCTGACAAAGTCTTTATTAACATTAATTGTGGTCTGACGATTATGAACACACAAATTGTCAATTCGTTTTATGAATGATTAAAGCATTCAGTTGCTTTTGCCGAACATGCCTAAAATCAAAGTTGTGACGTTTGTATGTTATATAGAACAATAACTATAAAAATATTTTAGCTTATTACAATAAATCACAACGTAAACTTGTACAAAACAATACTTATATAATTGTATTGTCATGATACTTGTTTACTTCTTTTGCATACATATCGAAAGCATTACCTATTTTAAAATAAAATTAAGAGCATTTAACCATTGTTACTTTTATCGACATTACCTTTTTCATCTGGGAATCCAATTTCCAAAACATTGCTCACTATGCTTTGCTAAACTACGTGTCAACTTTTATCGGATTCAAATTGTAACGATAAGTTAAAAAGCAGCATTATTTTAATAAATCTTAAACAAAATATGTTTTACTAAACAATTGTGTTACTAAAATTCACCTTTTTTGCATACTGTTAAAAACTACAATAATGGACGTTATCTTATGGTTAATATCATCACAAATCTACAATACCAACAAACAATTATCAATTTCTCGTCAGCTCTGTGTGGTACTACCAGATTCTTTTTTTTTTTGGAATTGTTATTATGTAAATATTGTAATAAGCAAAGGTAACACAACAATATGATAGGTAAATAAATATATGTTTAATCTATAAATATGTAAACTAGTTTCTTCTTTTATGTAAAGCATCACCCAGTAGCGACAACACTAAACTACGATATCGTGACATTTTTGTACTCAAATCCAATCTGTCGTGAGAATTTGTTTATGACATCCGGGTCACCGTTGTATTTAACCTTCACTTAGATTTTCCAAACTAAAATGTTCATTGCTAAAACTTTTTTATCTACAGAAGTAAATTTGTATTAAAATTACCATTATTTTTACCGTAGATTTTTAATGTTTTCTAGTCAGCTTTTAGTTTTATTCTTAGTAACAATATTTGTTATTTACAAATTATTTTTAAATGTATAAACACTTATTAGCTTAATAAATAATTTAAATTTTTTTACAGCAAGTTCTGCTTCTGTGTATAAAGAAAACACACGATAACCTATTAGTTCATAAAAGAAAACTTTTTGATGTTTTGAGATGTAATTTTCTTTGATTTCCTAGCAATACTGGTAATCACATAAAACTAAAAAAATGTTGCAATCTTTAATATTTTTAAAACTAATTATAATCAATCCAATTGAGATTTAATTGACGCGTTGAGGTTATATAGTATTCCAGTTATTTAAAAATCCTAGTATTCTTAATACAAAAATAAATCAGTTGTTAGGTAAATAAAAATGTAAAATTTAAGTAAATGCAAAAATTAATGATATACGATCGACGGAAAAGTTTAAAAACTTGTTTGACAATATGCGATTAAAAATCTCGCTGCGTTCGCTCATGCGTAAAAATGTCTTGATTATTAATTTCCCTCATTACCAATGTTGTTGGTTAAATAACTATTTCTTAAACGTCTCCAATCTGAACAGCATAATCACCTGAAGCAAGCAATAACTGAGAAACTTTCAAGTGCAACAAAAAACACCTTTTGTAACTCTACTGAGACAAAAAATGTGTCTGGATTTTTAGCTTTTTTTGTATCATTCTGGTATTCTTGCTTTGCTACCATAGTCTTATTACTGTGAGCTTTCATGTTCTTGCAAACATCACATTCTTCTCTAATGGCCTTATTCTAATAATCATTGTTTGCATTTTTTTTATAAACCTTTTAACTTTCCCACTCCCATCACTCTTCATGGCCGAGTTTTACAAATGATATATTTAGCTTAGACACCTCCTTTTGAAACAAACTTTTATACATTAAACTTATTGTAATGGCACTGGGTAAATGTATGCGATCTAGAGCGTGCTTGTTTCTTTAACACGAGGCAGAATTAGTTTGAATGAATTTATATAATCGAGAATGATGCTTCTATCTTACAGAGACAAAATTTTTTAAAATTCGGTCAATACTTTTGTTAAATGTATTTTAAGTAGAAATATTTTACAGATTCACTATTTTTTGTATTCAATTTATATGAAAACCTGTAAACCTTTCTTGGATTTATACTTGTTTTAGTAATATCTCTTTTTGTTGGAGATTCTGTGAGACAAGAGATTCTTTTGTTTTTCCATAGTTTCAAATTCATTTACTACACAGATATATTTATCGGCGTCTGTAGGCCTTCTGTTTTATCATTAAAAAGAACAAAACTAGATTAGGAAAGCAAGTAGACCCGAGCATAGTCAACAAATTTGAAATAATTCTGATTTTTTTAGCTTCAATATTATTATCAAACGCAACTTTTGGGTAACTGACGCAAAATTTAGTTTCAAAATCTGGTGCATAACCTTTGTCTTTTTCTTTAGAGATGGCCTTCTTTCTTTTACTAAATGATTTTATGCAATCTTGGAATTATTTTCTGTTTCTTCTGTTAATATACTACTGTATAAAATGTTATTTTTAGATGTTAATCCGTGTAGATAAATAAAAAATCATAAGGTTTATTTAGGTTTTTTTAGATTCTGTACACTGAGTTAAAACTTTTAATTATCTTTTTTATCTTTTTTCAATTTAGCTGGGGCCTTGCAAATTTATTTATTATATTAAATTTAGTCATAAAAAATATATTAAAAAAAGACAGATACCTAACAATATATTAAAAAACAGTTACTGTACTAATTTCTAAGTATAAAAAATTTCTATATGTAATACATAGATAAGTGATAAAAAAGCAAATAAAAATTATTTTATGTTTGAATATCAATCGTATACTAATATTACATTGTTGTTGCAGTAATATTTTGTATATTCAAATGTATTAAAATAAGAAAAATGCAATTTACGTAAAACTATTTTAAAAAACTAACAATTTAGCAAATAAAAGATTGGTCAATAAAACGTTGACATACTTTAATCGACTAATTTCATGCATTATATTTCAGTTAAACGTGTCTTGAATAAAACTATATATATAAAGCTACCGTTAGAGATAGAACTGTATACAAGATACTAGTAAATATGAAAAAAGCGCTCATTTATAAAAGCTCCTTTGAGAGTTCAAACATATAGAAAAGGATTACTCTTAATAACTACCATCTGAATCGTTTTTGCTAGAAAAAGTTGAGTAAAAGACGGTAGTTTAATTTAATAGCATTATGAAAACCTTAAACATAGAATACAATTGAAAATTCAAATTTTGCACTCATTTATTGTTTAAAAAAAATTATTAAATGAATTTTTTAAATACGTAAATCTTGAAAAAAATATTTCCAGTGTACGAATTTTTTTATAAACAAACAAATTAACGTTGTATGTATGTTTTTTAAATTAATTATATATTAACAAAAATTATTATATAACACAAACATTTAGAAGTTCAAGTTAATGAGACCTATGAAAACTATTGACCGCTTAAAATGTTATCATATAACATAAAACAAAATCATTTTTACATATATAGTTATGTAATCATGGAAAACCTCATTAGAATTAACTACCTTGTTATAGTTTTCCTAACATTAGTAATAAGTACCTTGTTTATTATTTTTCAACATTCACCTGTTTATTGTTTTTCAACATTCACCTAAACTAAAATGTATAAATAGTTACATCTTAGATAAGTCGCGTAAGTTATTCTTTATACGGTTCACGCTGTTTGTATTAACTTCAAATCCGGCTATTCTTTATACAGTAGTTACTGTTTGTAATAGACATAATTAAATAAATAAAAATAAATAATTAATCGCTCTTCTTTAAAATTAAGTGTAAATCAGAAGAAGCATAATTATATAAATTAACGTATACCTTCGATTGAATAACCTAAAAAAACGTTTTTAAATATATACTTTGTATTCTTTATCAATGAACTTAGACAAGCTTTTATTCAAGCTACATCTAATTTATCTGTATATGTTTTTACATAAAGTGAACGTATAAGATTCAGTTTTCCTCTCTAGTGAACTTCTGTTCTAAAAAAAGTCATTAGTTTGTTATGCTTCATCAGAGAAGTTTTTCAAAATTTTGTTTGATTACATTTATTCTAAAATCGAGTGATGTAAAATGTATATAAAGTTACTGCGAATAATAAATAGCTGTTTCTTTATTATTATTATAAAAGCAATATTCATTACTGCGTTTGACAATTTGAATTACTTGGAGAACCTCAAAAATTTGAATGAATCATATCACACTACTGTATTTATTTTTTTTTCAATGCTTTTATATTAATGCTTAATGCCGGTTTTAAAACTAGGTCTATTTGTATTATACAAAATAAAAATTTATATAAATTTATATGATAAAGCAAAAATAACAAACGCCGTTTTAAACAACGTTTTTTAAATAAATTAACTAAAAAATTTCAAGTGGTTGTACATAAAATATATACATAAACTATTAAAATGTAAAGTAAATGGTTATTATACTATGAAATTGTATATTTAAATCGCACTGTATTTTTTTCGTTTTTAACTTTTTTTTGTTCAATATAAATTTCTAAATTTACAATAATTTTTGACTTAATTCATAACTATTAGTAGCCCAGTACGTCTGTTAAAGTTAATAAAAAAATTTTATAATTAGTGTAAAAATTAATTTGTTAGTTTACTCATATTAACGAACTATTCAAAATATTCTTCATTAACTTGTAAACACTGTATTAGTCGATTTCATACACCATTGATCGTTATTTCTCGACTTTTTTTGAACGGTCTTCTAATTCTTTCTTTGTTCATTTACAGATGTCGTAAAGTACCTATAAACAAAAAGATTGAATATTTTTATTTTGTGTAAATTGGTTCAATTTTACATAAGTTAATGTAAATATACTATAATTACAATTTGGATGACAAAAAATACAATAATAACGTCAAACGTAATTTTTGTTATGCTAGATGACTTGCAACGTATTTCTTTTAGAGAAAACTTTGCTTTATCTGTCGAAATTATTTTTAAAAGTTGCAGTTTTTTCTATTTTAATAAACTTATAATTATGCATTTTGTTTTTAAACAATGTCCTCGTTTTGAGGTATGCCAAAACAATTATTGCGTTTATTTTATAAACTAATCTAGAATACTTTCAAACTTGGGCAGATTCATAATTTTTCTTGTTAGATTAAAATTTAGAAATAGGTAATTTAATGGTGTTGTCGGTTTTTTGTTTTTAGACACAACATTGTGATAAATAAACGTGGTGAATTACTTTATTCGTAAATTTTAATACAAGGATAAGAATTTAAAATGTGTAGGGTAATGTAATATTGTTCTATATTAATTTAATAAGGAAGTTTTTATTAATAGTATTTAAAAAAATTATTTTTAGAATTAAAAAATTATTCGGAAAAACTAGAAACTTTTAAAATGCTAATGAAAAAGTAGAATTAAGATAAGACAATAAAATTGTAATATTTTTCTTTAAAAAAAAGTTTGTGTTGTAACAATAAATCACTATTACTACCGCTCAAAAGTATTTTCTCACTTAGCAATATCAAAATAATTTGAACAATTAAATTAAAAATGATGTTTATTACAGTAACCATGCATCAATATTCAAAAGTGATTTGAATAAAAAAATTATAATTACTAATTAAATATTCATTCATATACGTGCCTACACAATAAAAAATATATAGTTAAATTAACTACAATTTTTAGTTCCAGCAGGTCCACTCCTATTTTTAGAAAATTTATCAAAACCTATGGAACCAACTTCAACAACAGCATAACTGTCAAACTGTACTACATTAATTGTAACAACATCAACATTTTGATACATGATTATCTAAAACTGCAATAATTGACATTATATGAGTTATTTCTACAACGTATTTTGTAAATTTACTGCTTATTGACCTAGCATTATCCCATCAGTAAAAGTAACTAAAAAATACAGTTGCTATTTACTCTAACTAAGTAACTATTAAAATGTTGTTAAATAAAAGTGAAATTAACAAAATATTTTTTACTGTGTACCTTTATTTTTAATGACGGCTGGCATAGTTTAAGCATCCTATTTAGTAGTTTAACAATTTGTTCCTTTGTTATTTTTTTCACTCTTGTAAAATCTCCCACAAATGTTTTTAGAAGTTGAGCACACTTTTCTGACTTTTCTGTTCAATTCATCCCACAGCAATTCAATGGGATTCAAGTCTCCGAAGACTGTGGTGGTCAAATAATGATTTTTAGCATACCATCGATCTGCAAGTGTTTTAAATATGCTTTACATAATTTGAAAAAATGTTTCGGATCGTTAACCTGCTGAAATACAAATTGTGAACCTAGCAGATTGACCCCAGATGGCAACATATTCTATGATATCCCGATATTCTTCTTTCTTTATTTTACCATCAATTTTATATATGCTTTCCATTGCATCGCCACCAAAACAACCCCATACCATTAGTGAACCACCACCATGTTTAATTGAAGGCACCAAACATTGGTCAGAAGTCTGCATGATATCCCGATATTCTTCTTTTTTTTATTTTACCATCAATTTTATATATGCTTCCCATTGTATCGCCACCAAAACAACCCCATACCATTAGTGAACCACCACCATGTTTAATTGAAGGCACCAAACATTGGTCAAAAGTCTGCTCCCCGGCTAATCTCTGAACAAAAACTTTCAGTTTAGAGCCAAACACTTCAAATTTAGACTCGTGGCTCTATAGGACTATCTTCTAGTCGACAAGTGTCCAATCGTTATGTTCGTTGACCCACTGTAACTTTTTTATTTATGTGTCTTAAATTAAGTGGTTTCTTGACTGCAGCTCTTCCGTGCAAGTCGACTTTTTTTAATCGTCGTTTGGCGGTTAAAACGCTGATAGGTTTGAATAGGTTGATGGTTACCTATGCCAGCTTTGTGGTGAGCAACTATCACTGCACGTATTTCCAAAAAAAGTTTCTTTGTCTTTGGCATTGTAATATTCACTGCACTGCACTCTATGTTCAAAATGTTTAGATAGCAATTTTTAGAAATAAAGTGAGTGTAACATGCAAATACATTTGAAGAATATATTATATTGAAAATACAAACAGTTATAAAAAATATGTGTGGGCAATTACTTTTGAGCGATAGTATACAGGTGGTTAAATAAAACAATCTCAAAAACTTATAGTTTATAACCAATCCCTAACGATTAAATTAGTAAAACATTTTTTATATCAGAAACCCACTTTACTAGATTACCAACATTTTTAATTTTTCACATAGTACCGTAGAAAAAAAGTGTTTTACCTGTTACCATGTTATCTAAAACTAGTAAATACTAATAATAAAATACGTATACGTAACATTATTTTCTTTTTCCAGAGTACAGAATATAGATCTCGACAACGTAGTACTATCAGAAGATCTGAAGCAAACGTCGATTGTATTGTGTCATGGAAAAAAAATCGTGAACGTTCCACCGTAATTCCACATAGAAGAGATATATGTCATAGTTGTGGCGAATCATTCCATTGCTCAGATGGTACAAGCAAACTTTGTACTGTACAAAATTGATAATTTATTTTTATATAACTTTCTATTTTTAATGTATTACATAAGATTTCATATTTGTAGAATAAGTAACTCAAAAATGTAAGTTTCTTCTTTAATAAATTCCAATTCTTGTTTATCTTTTTTTATTAAATGTTTACAACTTTAAAAATAACTAATTTATAAAAAATTAATAAAGTGAAAGTAATAATTGATTGTTGTAATCATGCAAAACATGTTTTAGAATGCACTCTTTTTAATATTTTTATGACTTTTAAACAAAAGATTTAATCGCTGTAATTTCTTTCATCACTAATATCATTTCACGGAGTAGTTATTACTATGAGACAAACATTTTCAGAAGGTCAACAGGTTCACATATTTTCTCCTGAGCTAATCGGGTAACGTATGATAGATAAATGTATGTTTTATCTAAACAGATTTTTTGTTTTTTTTATAACATAATTTCCTTTTACCATGCCATTTTGTGTATTTAAAGCCAATTTGATTTTCTTAAAGTATTTGATCCACCACGGTAATCAACTTCCTTTTGCCCTTTATGAACTAAAATGTTTATTATCGGAACCTTCTTGTCTGCCGCATAAACCTCTTGAAAGGTTATTTTCACAATGTCCAAATCGGCATTGTTCAAAACATTTTTGTTGGAACCACCACTTCTATGTTTGATGTTTTATTTTAATATTCTATGCTCAGCATGTAAAGCTTCAAGCCTAATAACAACAATGATTATTTATTCAAATTCTTCGGCGTAAACAGTCTTCTTTGATTTACTAGCCATACTTTTCTAAAAAGAAAATGTTAAACACGAGTGATACTTTTTAAACTGTTGATCTTAATGTATTAAAATAATAAGCGTAAAAAGTACCAAAATTGAAATTAGTGCAAAATGAATATTGATAATAAAGTAATGTAAGAAATAGTTAGAATAAGTATATTCAAGTTGCCGTTTAACAAAAAGATGCACAATTGTAAGAATTAAAATAAATATTTAACGAAGATAAATAAAAGCAAAAAATTGAACATTAAATAACGCAAATTGTAAACGCAAAGTCGAGTAGGAATTAAAACTTTTGCCGGCAAAGGTACCATGCAAATTTTCAATACTGAAAGCCACGTGATGCTATAGCATAAGCAACACACTATGCGATGCTGGTATTTTGCTTTAATAACTTAAAAAAACTGAGCTAAATGTCTGCCAGTGGCGGAACATGATGTCTTCATCAAGCCAAACAATCAGAAAAAAATAAGTTTTATTGTTTGTGAATGTAAAAAAACTACATAAAAAACTTACTTTAACAATTGCTCAAAATGTTAGCTATTATTCGCCAAACACAACTGTACACATTTTTTTTAGAATATCGAAAACTGTCGCTGGAGCTTTACTAGTTACACTATTAATTTCATTTTATATAGTTTCTTTTAAATTATGTATTGTTGGAGGAAGATTTGCATTAAGTTTGTTTTTCAAATGACCAAGCATAAAAGTTCTAAAAGAGTTAAATCAGGTGACCTCGACGTGACGTTCTCAACTAATTAAACGGTTATCAAAAATTGCTGTAAGTAAATAATAGTTGTATAAACAGTGTGCGCTGTTACCTTGTTTTGTTAAAAATATCTTTTTCTCAACTCATTATCTGTTAATTGTTTTATAAACCGTTGCAAAATAAGCATGCAATCGCGTTTTGCATTTATAGTGCCATCAAGAACATAAATACGCTATTGTGAAATTAGAATCCATACACCAACTCTTTGAGGATGTAAATGTTTTAAAAATTTAATATTACAAAAAATACAAGTAAAACAGACGTTCAAATACAACAAATCTAACACAAACATCGAAAATAAAACAATGCAAAAAGATAATAGACAAAATCCGTTTTACTAAATGTAAACCATAAAAATGTTTATTAAAAAAGTATCAAATAATAGAATAAATTATTGCTATTGCTTAATTGAACTTCATACTCAAAAGTTTGTAACTTTTTTTTATTGCATGGAAAATATTTAATTTATAATTATAAATGCAATTTGTAAAATTTAATAAAAACTTAATTCTATTCTAACAAGATTTTTACGTCAAGTGACATTACAATGTCTATTAATTTAGGTATAAAAAAAATCACATAATAATCAATGTAAGCTCGCCTAAATTTTCATCATTATGTTGTACACGAGCCATACACACTATGTTAAACTTAGTGGGAAAAACACGCATTTTTGGCATAAAACAAATCTGCTAACAAATCCAATATAATAAATGCAACGAATACAACAAAAGTTCCAAATCTATCAATATATATGTTTCAAGTTCCCAGAAAACATTTCAAATAAACAAATAAAACGATTTTTATACTAGTATTCCAAATCAAATAATTTTACATTTGAATAATTTTCTAGCTTTGTTCTGTAATATATAGAAAATGTTTTGTATAATGTAAAACAAAAAACAAACTTATACAAAGTTTAAAGCAAAATTTTTGCATATTTAACAACTTTCTTTAATAAGTAATTATAAATTATAATTACAATTATATTTTCGTAATGTTAAACCGCATATTTTGCAAAACTTGTATTTCTTAAAAAAGTATTTTACAAGATAAACTAAACGCTTTGTTTAATAAGCAATGAATCAATGCTTCCAAGTTTTAACAGTATTTCAATTTGTTTTACTGATTTAAGATTCACAGCAACATAGATATAACTATTGTTCGTGCAAGATTTCGTGACGGTTGCCGCTTCATGCACAAAAGACGTGTTCGACCTATTTGGAAAATACGCTACTATTCAACTCATAAAACTGAATTTTTTTTTGTTAAAATATAAACTCTATAGTGAAATTATTATTTGTACTTTCAATAATAATGGTATTAACATAAAGTTCCATAAATCATTTAACCTATATTAATTCACTCTACATTTTTGGAATAGCATTTTTGCTACCGATGTTTCCCGATATATAACGTCATGCCTACTTTTGAAATTGTTGTAAATACCTCTCAAACGCCAAGACAAAATAATAACTAATGTCATATACAGTGGAGGCTCGTGAGGTCAAGCTTAAAGAGAGCTACATTTTTCAAAATGCTTGTAGGTAATGTGAAGGATTTCGGATATCATTAAAACATTATGTAGGTAACTATCAAAATGTTTTAAAGTTAACAAATAAAGTGCAGAAACTTTATGTTATTTAATTTTCTCACTTAAATGGTTCAAGGCTGTACCTACATCCTAACATCGCATCGCCCATTTCATCGACTCCATCGGTATAAAACAATAAACATGAGAAACAAAATAAGGTATTTTTTGTATCACATCCACATGCCCACTTATTCGTATTATAAATTGCACTAGAAGAATGCCGTGTAAAAAATTACGTTTTGCAGTTTTTTCTGCTTGATTTAGTTCAAAATTTTGAGTAGTAGATATTTTGTTACAATCTTTTATTGGCTTAGTTTTTAGTGCTTTATGAATAATATATTAGTGCTAATTATTTTATTTTATACAAGGATTTTATTTTATTAAAGACCGGAAAAATGCATTTTGCATTTTCCTTAAATAATTGAAAAATTTTATATTTTGCTAATAAAGCAATAATAATTGCGTTTTTTTAATCTATCATTTTCAATCGGAAACCACAAATCTTTTTGTGTGAATTGAGATTTGATAATAAATAAATAAAGCTACTAAAGAGACATTTTTTTTGCTGATTAACAATCATAGTAAAACATTATTATTATTATGTGTAGACGTTCAAAAAAAAAAGTATTATATAGTATAATTTAGCGCATATATTACGATCAACTTTATTTTATTGTTTTTTTATCAATAAAACTGTAATTTTATTTCATTTTTATTAATTAAATTATGTACGAAAAATATACTGTTATATACATTGTATAAAAAATGTCAAATCTTCTTTCTAGAAAATTTATTATAAATCCTTTTACAAAATTTACTGGATGGACAATTTTCAATGTTCAAGAACATCAATTCTGTTACAAAAAATTGTATATTTTAAAACAGTTTTAACTATTTGTAATTTATTGTTTTGCGATTTAACCGATTCAATGTTTATTTTATTGTTTAAATTCGTCTAATATTATTGGCGCTACTATTAACTTACAGATGTTATTCTCTCTATATTTTCAGAACAATAATTTTTGTTTAACAATTTATTTTCACTTTACAAAAACTGATAATTATGTTTCTGGCAAAAAGAAGTCATCAATAAGTAATAACAGCTTCAAAGTTATAGATGCGTCTTAGAATCAGACGTTAAATGATAACTAAGTGCAAACAGTTAATATAAATAAAGATGCAGCATTATGAAAAATCAACGATACCTTGACCAAAACGAGTCTTCTGACTTCTCTAAAAGTGAAAGATTATATGCTGATCAACGTTGTTTCTTGACAGTGAATATTAACTGATTTATTCTGAGAAAAATTTGGTATATTGCGGATCTTGTTTGACATTTGATCCATTTGAAGAATAAAACTCAGTTTTAGAACAAAATATTTAATTATTGAAATAGTGCAAAATACCATGTATGTCAGTGTCAAAACTCTGCGTCTCATAAATCTAATATGTTGCTAGAACTGAGATTTATGGTTGATCTCCAAACTCCAACTCCAAACTAAGAAATTACTTGTTAGACAAAAGTTCTGAAAAGAGTTGTTACTGTAGTGAAGCGGCTGTGTTCAAAATGTCTTTGATAATGCTTAACTTAAAATTCAAAACCACGCCTCCTTTCCTTTTTTGTTGCTCTTTAAATTTAGTAGCGACTGCGATCGCTGAATCTTGCCCAGAAGCTAGTAGCTATTTCATAACACTCGAATTACTTTTACAGCTTTTCAATGAATAAAGGCATCAAAAACACTTTAAGTGGCTAAGATCCGGCTACGTTTCGTGCGGCTGTGTGCGTACTTCTTCAGGCCTCTACTTATTAAACAAAACATAACTCAAACAATCCAGTTAGTTAATTTGTTAATTTATAAACTATCTTAAACTTAACTTAAACTTACTTAAACGAACGTAAACGTGACAAATTTATAATTTTTCAGTCAAGGTGATAAAAATTATTAAAACTTTGTAGACTATACTCTCTCTCATCATCCGCAAAGCATAACGTGTAGATCATGTCGTTATTAAGAGGTACTCCCATGTTTCTACATTTCTTTTTCCAAGTTGTTAAGGCTTGTTCTAAGTGAATTTTAAATAGTGTGGGTGATAGACAGCATCCGTGCTTAAGACCTTTATTTACGGTAAATTTTTTTGTGATTTTATTTCCGATTTTTATGTTTGTACCGCTATTTTTGTATTACTTCTTAACCATGTACTCCTGGTTGACTGCAATTTTCTTTTCTATTAACTGAATTACACAAAATAGGTGGTCTAATGTTAATCTGCCTGCTCTGCAACCAGCTTGGTTTTTGGCTTCCATCTTGTGGTATTCGTTTTCAATTTTGTTTTTTAGTATTTTTCCAGATATTTTGCTGACAGAGCTTGTAACAGCGATTCCTCGGTAATTGTGGCAGTTTTCTCTACTTCTTTTTTTATGTATGGTAGATATATAAGAGGTTTTCCAGTCTTCTTGTATTTCTGACCCATTTGCGCATTGTTCAAATAGTTTCCTCAAGTGTTCGTATAATTTTTCTGTACCATGTTTTACTAGTTTCGCCGGTATATCTCCTGGTCCAGTAGCCTTTTCATTTTTTAAGTTGGTACATACTTGTTTGACTTCTTTTAGAGTAATTCTTATTAGTGAGCTTATAATATTTATGTTGGTCTGAGTTATATCATTTTCTTGCATGAACTGTGATCTCTTCTCTGTTAATAGTTCTTTGAAGTAGTTGTCCCATTTTTGGGGTGAAATTGATAGTATGATATCTCTTGTTAAGCACGATGTTGGCTCGTACTTAATAGTTGGACACAAGTACCCAGGTAATTAATATTTGAACAATACCAGATTCTAGGACAAATGTCAGTGATAATTTTATTAATAAAAAGTTGAGTATTTATACAGTTTAAAATGCTTAGTTCTACATTTAACTATTTCATTGTTACCCTACATTATAAAATATTTGCTTATGTGTTATGAAATTGTAAAGAATTTGCTAATACACATTATAACGTTGTAAGAAATGTGTCTATCGGATTACATCACAATTCTATTAATAAGTTTGCAACTTAAGAATTTTATTTTTAAATATAATTTATGTTTGTAAAATTTAGAGGTTTAGATTCAATTTAAATGTTATGATTAAAAATGATTATTCATGTTTGAACATATTGCCATCTCTAAAATAATAAATTGAGTTACCATATTTCGTTAACTAATTGTTGTGGAAGGATTGGTTTTTTAATGTTCTGCCTTTGCGTTTCTTGTTGTTTTCTTAGTTCTAACTCTTCTTCCACAGCTTGAAATTTTTTATCTAATTCTTTTTTTGATCTGCCTTGAATACTTGGTTGTGTGCTTTCCAATAATGTGTATAAGACCTTGACTGTTTTATGAAATGGGAAGCATCATACTTGCATTGAATTAAACCGTAATTCATTTTTATTTGTTGTCTGCTTCCCCTTGTAAATTGTATTCTTTGGCTTTAGTTGCCCACCTCTTCTACCACTTCGTAAATTGTATTCTTAGGCTGTAGTTGCCCACCTCTTCTACCACTACGTAAGTTGTATTCTTAGGCTGTAGTTGCCTACTTTTTCTACCACTTCGTAAGTCTTAGGCTATAGTTTGCCCACTCTTTTTTACCACTTCGTAAATTGTGTTTTTAGGCTGTAGTTGCCCACCTCTTCTACTACTTCGTAAGTTGTATTCTTAGGCTGTAGTTGCCCACCTCTTCTACCACTTCGTAAGTTGTATTCTTCGGCTGTAGTTGCCCACCTCTTCTAACATTTCGTAAATTGTATTCTTAGGCTGTAGTTGCCCACCTCTTCTACCACTTCGTAAATTGTATTCTTAGGCTGTAGTTTGCCTACATCTTCTACCACTTCGTAAGTTGTATTCTTCGGCTGTAGTTGAACCGCTTCCTTGTTTGTTGTAATTATTTTAATAGGTCGTAAAGCTATTAAGTTTCTATCTTCGGAATTGTTAAGACTTATTTATGTTAAGTATTTAAGTGTACATTAAATGTGTGCGCATCATAAGCATGCGCTTATGTACGTTTTCTTTTTTTTTTGTAGGTAGGGGTAGCATCCCTCAAAAATCAGTTGTTGTAAGTTACATGTTCAGAAGGAAACGCTTTGTGTACAATCAACAATAAATAAATTAAAAGTGATTTAATTTAATTAAACAAACAAAGATACTAACAATCAATCAACAGGAATGTTGACACCACTTTGTATAGTTTTGTTGCTGGTAGCCCGCTTCGTCTTCTTTTTTGCTCGAAGGACTAAATGTTAAGCACGGTGGCGTTTCGTACTTAATAGTTTGACACTTACCCAGATAATCAATATTTGAACAATACCCGATTCTAGGACAAATGTCAGTGATCAAACAACTTAATGTTGAATGATCCAACATCCGGTTCGAAGGACTAAATGTTAAGCACGATGGTGGTTTGTACTTAATAGTTAAACACTTACCCAAGTAATCAATATTTGAACAATACTAGATTCTAGGGCAAGTGTCAGTGATCAAACAAGTTTTACTTTGAATGATAATTTTATTAATAAAAGGTTGAGTATTTATATAGTTTAAAATGCTTAGTTTTACATTAACAATTTCATTGTTATCCTACATTATAAAATATTTGCTTATGTGTTATGACATTGTAAAGAATTTGCTAATACACATTATAACGTTGTAAGAAATGTGTCTATCGGATTACATCACAATTATATTGATAAGTTTGCAACTTAGGAATTTTATTTTTAAATATAATTTATGTTTGTAAATTTTAGAGGTTTAGATTAAATTTAAATGTTATGATCAAAAATGATTGTTCATCTTTGAACACTCTTTTTTGTCTTGTCTTAGTTTTCTTATTATTTTCCAACTCTCTGTGCTTTTCCTTGCCCTTATGTATGTATTTATTTTTCTTACTTAAGCTTGTGCTTCTTTATATATTATTTTATTTTCATTTCTTTTAGTGTTTAAGTATTTAGAATATGTTTTTCTTATTATCTTTTATTTCTTTCTGTATATCTTCATCTCACCAATAAGACTTTCCTTGTTTTCTATTTTGTTGGTATCGGTAACACATCAATAACAATACCTGTTTTTTATTTATAACTGATGTTCAATATGTTGTTCTTTAGCTGCGATACATGTGTTAATTCTTCTCTTTAAATTTTAAAAAACATTGATAAACTGTAATCTGGTACGGAGTCATCGAAAGGGTCGTTTTTAGTGCTTTGTGAGAAGTTTCTACTAATAATCTTAAAAATTGAATGCTTATAATTTACGAATCGAATTAAAGTGACTTTATACCTGTTGCCCGCAGATAATTTTGCCGCCGTTTTTTAGGACTTTGTTTCATGCGATGGTGAGTGAGTAGAGTAGACCTTCCTGTAAGTTTCCCCTTGCAAATTCAATTCTTATTTAAAAGTCTAATAATTAAAACGTTTTTAGGTCGTCGGAAAGGATCGTAAGTAAAGCTTCCTTATGGGAAATATTTATTAAATTTATGCAACTTTGAAGAGAATACGACCAAGTTTCATCAACCATCACCATTACGAGTACCACTTCTCAGTTTGAAAATGCGTCATTATAATGACGGTGAGCTGTTCAATAGTAAACATCGTAAAAATTTTCGTAATTTTACGTAAGGTTAAACATTTAAAGCTCTGATACACAGGACACTTTTGTGTACTCAACAAGATGTTATTAACATAGTTGAAAAAACCAACACAAGGGAATATGTCGCAGCGACACAGTCTTGGCCGCGGCGACAAGCAATACAGCTGTACAAAGTTGCAAAATTATTGCGTGATTCAGGAAATCCTCATCAGTTTGTTAAAAGGTTTTTTCAGGATGATAGAAGAAACAAAAAGGCTGTTAGAAAACGTGTGATTTGTACGAAACTAGTTGTACAAAAACATGATAAAAAATCTGCAAGACTCTGTAACCAGCGCAAAACACTACTACAAACTTATTTTCCAAAAATTACGATATCGTTTCAATGACCCAGATATCACTTTGTATGTGACGTTGCCATATCGCCGACCGCCGCAGAAATTGTGCAATCGCTGCCCGCTGCAGCAGACTGCGTCCTGTGTGCCAGCCAGCTTTTAGTCTATATTATAACTGACTGCAAAACGGAAATATCATAAATAAAATGATGGTAAGTAAGTTTTAAGATATATTTTTTTATATTCTAACAAATATTTTTTCTATACTTTTATGAACAAATTTTAAACTTTTGATATTATTGGTTTAATTGACGTATCTCTCATTAAAATTAGGTTTGCATCAAATCGCTCTCGGCCAAAGATTATTGTAACAAATTTTAAAATTAAGTTATTATAACTATTTACACGTAATATGTATATACGATTATTATAAATGTAACTAATAAAAATGTTTATCTCAAAATGTTTACTGAAAACAACTTACAAGTAATTTATAAATTACTATCACTGGATATTCATAAACACTGTTCACAGATAAGTTTTTTTTTATTTCTCTACACTACTTATTTATACTGATACACGCATTAACTTAATTGTTTAGACCCACAATTCTTCTTACTCTTTAAGGAATTCAGCAATTATATTTTATATTGTTATGTTATCTGCTATTAGAACATTATGTCCCTTTTGTTTGTTCTCTTCCAAAAAGCTGGATGAGGCAACAATAAAATGATCATGGCAATAACGGAACTCTCTATTGCGTATAGTAATTTTTAAGTTAAGAACAAGTCTTCTTGCTCTTATGTTGTAACTCTAAACTTAGTTTTTCCAAAACCATTGTATTGACTTGATTCCTGGTCTGTTTGTTATTGCTCTGGTTTAGACCTGGTCTTGGACAACGTTGTTTTCCTTAGCAAACGGGGCTAGATCATCAATGTAGACTATTTTTGGCTTGGCTGTGAATGGTTTTCGAATACTGTACACAATGTCATTAATATGCTGCAGAACTTCATAAAGGCTTTCCTATTGCCTCTACAAGTTTGGCGACAAACTACGTCTTCTTTAGGAATTATACAACCACAATATGTCGCCTGGTTAAAACCCATTGTGCCTTAACGTCATAATTAGTCCAGTATTCTGTCCCGGGCAATGTGCTTGTGGAATATACTTCGTCTAGTCTCTTCATCAAATTGCTGAAGTAGTCGTCTCCAACAATTTCTTCCTTTGGTATTTGCGACCGCGGATAACACAGGATAGTGTTAGACCTGTACTTTTGTGAACAGATAATCGATACACGATTAAGAAGAGGTGCAAACACTAATCCCAGTCTTTTTAGTATTTAAACACTACTTTAGCTAAGTACTTTGCATTGTTTAATTCATCCGTTTAACAATACCATCAGATTAAATATGGAAAAGCGGCAGACTCAAAATTGCGGTTTAATCAAAATCAAATTCCAACAGAACTCCGCCGCCAGAAAAACTTCTTCGCCAAAATAAATACGACTGTAGCTGCTTCTTCATTGAGTATGGCGTAAACATCTGCCCATTTCATAAAATAATTTATCGCCACCAAGATGTATTTGTTTTCCAAATCAAGTTCTGACTTCCCACGTTATATTGTTTCATTGCTGTTTTGCGTTTTTTTACTAGGTTATTTT
The DNA here is from genome assembly GCA_035610365.1 of Aquatica leii. Taxonomy (NCBI): domain Eukaryota; kingdom Metazoa; phylum Arthropoda; class Insecta; order Coleoptera; family Lampyridae; genus Aquatica; species Aquatica leii. Next base: position 59,971,289 of record CM069432.1, read on the forward strand.
TTGAGGCACAGACCGTGCCCATGCGGCACCATTTTATAACGTTTTCTTTGCAGTTTGCCCAATAGAACCATTTTGTACTTTTTGTGATGTTTGTTCTTGTTCAAAAAACCCACTGTGTTCATATACATGTTTTTGCCTAAAGCACTTATTTTCTCACAGGTTGGTCGTCGCCGTTTGATTTCAAGTATTCCTAATTACAAATAATTTTTTTGTTTACGACAACTGCTCAAACTGCAACTCGTCATCAATCATATCAGTTTTTTAAAGACCTTCAATTTTTTCTATTAGTTTTGAACAATGATTGCAGTCTGCCTAATAAAAATTATTGTTTATACAACTATTTGTAAAAGTGTTTTACAGACTTGACGAGTGCTAACAGCACCTTCATAATTACGCAGTAATTGTTTTCTAGTTTGGACAAAATTCGTCTTGACAATGCATGCACAGGTCAAACTTTGTCTAGGTTAACCTCTACTCAATTTCTAAATACAACGTAACCAAGGTATTGCACTTTCTTCTTAAATACGTGGCGTCTCATTGGGCTCAGTTTCAGATTTGCTTTACGTAGTCGTTGGAACACTTTCTTCAGGTTGTTCAAATGACGTTTCAACCATAATCACGTTGTCTAGATAAACCAAACACGTTTTCTAAGACAATTCTTGCAAATAGTTTCTATCAGGCCAAAGAGCATAACAGTGAACTGCTACAAACCAGTTTTGATTGTAAATGCCGTCTTTTGCGGTCATAGGATTCCAATTTCACCTTATAGTAACCACTCTTCAAGTCCAAAGTGAAAAATCACTGGGATCCTGACAGAGTGTCTAAAGTATAATCAATTCTTTATAAAAGATTGTTATACTGTTTGTAGTCTACACAAAACCTTGTTGATCTATTCTTTTTCGTTACTACTACCACTGTGTTAACTTTATGCTTCATTACGTCAGTTCTTCTTTTAGAATAACTCTAATGCAAACATATTTTGATACTGCTGGATCAACGCTTAAACTTTAGACAGTCTTGACTGAGGTTTTGGCACTTGAAGGTAAAAAATTCCAATAGATGTTGTGGGCACTTTTTCGGTAACTTAACTTCATTATAAAATTTGAGATGTTAGCGTACATTGACTTCTTCGACCACGGTCTTCTGCTTTAATGTTACAGAATTTAAATAGACATTCAAGAACCTTACTAGCATTGCGTGTTTTACTCGTATTAACTGCTAACTAGTCCTTTTTCAACCCAAGTCGGTCTCTAATGGTTTAATAACACAAATGTAGTCTTCTTGAAGATTTTTATTTAGGCGTACCATTATCACACGTTTACTACTTTCAGATAGAGTCACGTCTTTACTCAATAAAGCTCGCACTGTTTTTTTTCTAACGCATAAAAAGATATTTGCTTGCCGTCAATTCTAAAAACATTTTTATATCTAAAGGAAACCCATACTTTTTTACAACGGTCATTCCCAGAATAATTTATTCCATTTTCCAAATCAATTCTTACCTTTAGTTATTCCTGAGTAGGTATTTTTTTGTCCGTCGCAGTTCGAAGTGGTACTGTTACTGGTGATGTGTTCACATTTTCTAATAACATGTCAGATCGAATGATTGTCTTCTTTTGGGCTTAGTACGTGACTCACTTTCCTGCAATTTCAACACTTCACTGCTCTTTTACTAGCTACTTGTTCAAAGAACACACGTTGCAGTATATCCTCGATGCGTTCTTGTTTCTACGCGAACTATTTTTGCAACACAACGGAGCCTATGGGTCTGTCTCGCTGCTTCAATGTTTTAGATCAAACTTACCGTAAAGTTTGCTGCATTTCGCTATCTTGGAAGTCATTCACAAAGATTTAAATAGGCAATTACTCTAAAAAGGTATTACGTGCTGTAAAATACGCAAATCTTGTCAATCTGGCAGTCAGCCTCAAACTTTTAAAAACTTTCTGAACCTGATATTTTATTTGGAATTGATATACCTGTTAAAAATAACTACTTCCGTGTCTAATTTCTAAAAATAAAATTAAGAGTTTGTAATTTTCTTGGAGGTAGTCAAAAACAATCTGCAAAATTCTAAGCGCTTCTCCACGTAGGTCCGCTATTAGAGACAAAGCTTTCTGTTTATTGTTCCCACCATTAGCTACAGCTGCAGCTTAAAACTGTTTGTGGTAACTTCACCATAAAACTCGACAATCTTAAATTTGTGAGTAGTTTTTTTTTTATAATCTATTAGCAATTTGCTCGTGACGTTTCTTTTACTATGAGATTATTATATAGATTATTTATTTATTTTTCAAGCAGTTTCATTCTTCTAATTAGTTTTCTACTGCTTTAATTTTGTCATTCGCCGATTGTTGTTTGTTTTCTAAAACATACTTTTTCTTTTAAATCTAATATTTCTTCCATTTTCTGATAATTTTCTAGTAATTTGTTTTCTATTTTCTGCAATTTTTTGCAACATTATTCTTCCATTTTCTAAATATTGTCATCCATTTATCTAAAAAAACTACCGAAATCCATTCGGGAATAAAAACGAATGAAGGTCGATTCCGTTTTCTTCTAAATTTTTGCAAAGGTTTGTGGTAACTCAATTTTAGTACCATTTATTTTTAGATCACGTTCTTCTACTTCTCTATTTAAATCCGCAATTTTTAAATCACAAAGTTTTTTCGTCGCTCACTTATTATTTATTTTTATTTTTAGCACACAATTTTAATTACAACAATGTTTTTTTTATTAAATTCCGACATTTAGTGCCCTGATAAAAAAAAGTTGAATGAACTGCTTCAACTTATTATGACTACATGGTACGATACGTTTCATTATATACTATGACAAAAAATGTTTACAGCATAAATACACATTTGTACCTACACTGTTATATACATGTAGATATCTTAATTGTTATGTTATTTAGAGAAGATATTGTTTTTACTTTTGAATAAATATCATATTAACTGATCAACTATGTTGGCAAATACATAACCGTCTTTAAAAGACTTAAATATGGTTTATATTTATTCAATTATCGTGGCTCTTGTTTGTTATAAATTAAGCTGAGCTTGAACTTCTGCTGCTTTATCAAATTTATTAATGCATTCAAGTTAAGTACTACTATATACTGACAGTTGTTGTTATTTTAAGTTTTACTACATAGGTACTATACGTTTTTATAATTTATTAAAAAGCAATACTTAAATAACCTTTTTAACAAATTTGTACTATAAAAGTTAGCACAAAAAATGTGTATTAGACTAGTTATACCAAAAACTATTGTTTAATATGGACTATTTTTTTAACGGATATTCTTGCTTAAACGATATTATGAGCACATACCTAATCAAACAGCAAATGAAAACCTTAAAAATAAATTCAAAATTTTAACTGAAAACAGAATTCTAAAGTAAAAAAAAAAGCAAATTAAACCCGTATTTAAAAAACATAATTGGATTTTTACAAATATCAATTTTTTATAAGAAGTACAAGGAGAAAAATGATTATTATCTAATCTGATTCACCTCTTTGTACAGTACAGAAAAATTTCATTAAAACTTTTATAAACGTACTACTCAAAGATGCAGTTATTTATCGTTGTGAATTATAATAAAACCTCTAATACACATATTTTATTACAACGTATACGTACGTATTAAATTAAAATACGTAACATACCAAACCGATTTATATACAAAACATACTTATTTTTCAAATAAATTGTTTTTGAAATATGCAGTAATAGAAAAAGTTTTTATATTTACTAAATAAAAATGTGAGATCCTGAATTTTAACAAGGATTAACAGTTTATACAAAAACGGTCTTTGTAATGCCAATATATCAATAAGCTTCACCGAGATAAACTCTCGAAAGACTATTTCTAACAAGATTATGCTTTACCACACAAAAAACTTTAAAATACTTTCGAGATTTCTTAGGTGCTAAGCTGATTTACAAAAACGTAAGATTTAGCACTAAGCTTTTATTGCGAAAAAATTGAGATTAAACAAATTATTTTTACTGATGTTACAATATGCGCTAGTTTTTACTTTAAATAATATGCAATAATAAAACGTTTTATAAATAAGATATAAAGAGAAGTTATGTTAACTCATGTAATGTTTATATTGTTTTCTAATAATAAACAAAAAACAGTAATACCATAAAGTTTAAACTACTAAAATTTGCTTTTGGACTTTGACAGTATTCTGAATAGATCTAAAACCTTAATAAATTTTATTTGGAAGCTACCGTATCGGAATTAATCCTAACTATTAAATAATAAAATTTACAAATTGGTTTAATTTATAATGATCAGGATGATTCGTTAATAAACTAGAAGTATATCTAATTACTCCCAAGCACAAACAAAAACAAATTAAATAAATGTAAGGAATTAACCAAACAATTAGAACTAAACACAACTATTCAAAAGTATCTAAACATAAAGTAAAAAGTTATATGTATGTATGTATATACTAAGATAAGAACGTCTTCCGGATTTGGACCATGTCAATGTTGTAACCGAAGTTGCCAACGTTTCGCCCACTTTCGTAAGGGGCTTCATCAGGGCGTGAGAGAAATCGAAGAACTCAAACAAGCAACCGAAATCTAACTAAACACTTCTCAAAAGTTAGGTAATCAACTTTTGAACCAAGCCAGATTCTAAACTCAGAAAAGGTAAGAAAGAAAACAATAAACTTGAAAAAGCAAACGAAAATCTAACAAAGAACCACTACAGAGTTAGGTAATCAACTTGTAAACCAAGCCAGATTCTAAACTCCATAGAAGTGACTTAAAAAGAAATAGTCTCCGTATATAAAGAAGAAGTATTGTCACAGCTAGTTAAGCTCGACTCTGATTGGGTTACGGTTGAACGAGGGCGGGAACCAAAGAGGGGATAGCTCGAAACCATGATCACGATTGAAGTTATTGGGGTGTTTGATGATTTCTATGCTCTCTCGAAATTTCCTGTTAAAAAAGAATGGAGATTTAGCAATCACCGAAACGTTATCAAAATCTATCTTGTGACCTGTAGTGAAATGATGTTCAGCAACCGCAAACTTAGAAATATGCTTTTTCCTTATACAACGATCATGTTCTGAAATGCGAGTAATGACGGAACGACCGGTCTCACCAATGTAGACAAATGTAGGCGAAACGTTCAACGCCTTGCTTTGGATTCGGTTTACTGCATCAATGACTATATGAAGAGATTCATGCAATCTACTAAAAGGGTCGTTTGCAAATAATTACACAAGAAGCTTTCAATATCAGAACTCATTTCATCAATACGTCTTTCAACAGTATTGTTGCTTAAGGGAATTCTTTTAATGATATCAGATGCAGGTTTGTGGAAAACCGTTTTTAAAACCTCTTCAACTACTGGCAAAATTAACTTCTCTCCGATGGAATGCGTTTTTCTGAGTTCTGCTATAAGTAGCGAGATATTGTAAGACGCCCGCAAACCATCATCGTTTCTTTGTGACGTCGAAGCGAACATTCTGTCCAGCGTGGGTCTCTTCTGAAGTTTATCTTTAAGTGTTTGAAAGTGTTTCAAATATTTATCTGTTTTATCAGGGTGACATCTTCTCAGATGATCCTGCAGCTTAGATGGTTTCATAGCGTCATTGCCCACAACTTTGTTGCATAAAAGGCACATAGGCAATGGTTTGTCCGACCATGATCGAATGAAGCCAAGTTTTAAATAATCAACACTGTACTGTCTACATTTCTTTTTAGATTCGGACATGGCATCAGTCATCTGTAAGCAAAATTAATCTATTTAAATAAGACATAAAGTCTAGCAGCTGTATATTAAAAAATCAAAGTCAAATTTAAATCGTATGGTCTTAGATTTTATGGCAGGCATAGGTGTACAGCCATTATAAATGAATGTGAGAAGAGAAATGTTATGAATGTTACTTAATGTTTTGATATGATGGAACTTTAAGGAAATTTGAAAGTAACATGACAAAAAGTGTTAAAATAAAATATTATGCAACGAATAATAATAACAAATTGTTATGCGATTTATCTCTACGTATATTCGATTGTCATGTGTAAAAATTCACTGGTTCCACTTTAGCAATAATACAAAATTTTAATTTTCAGTATAGAGAAGTATGTACACTGCAATATCTATAATCCGAACTTCCGTAATCCGAACATTCCAGTAATCCGAACAGGTCCACAGTGTAACGACCAATGGACAAAAATACAGTTTATTTACTTTTTTTGTGAAGCTATTTGGTAAGATATATGTAGTTATAAAAGAATAATCAATGTCTAGCAAGGTCGTAAATAAGTAAATATTGACGCACATACATATTTATTTATGTGACCGGCCAAAATATGTAGTTTAATTCCAAAATATTTTTTTTAATATGTTTCCTATATGTAAACATTTAAATTCTATGAAAAAAAAACAAATGAGAGTGTGTATTGGAAATTCTTCAAAAAACACGCAGCTGTACAGTTGTGGATTTCTTATTTTCTTAATTTATCTTTCAAAGTGGTAGCATATTGTATGTTAATAATAAAATACATAAGTAATATGTATGTACAGTTGTCTTTTTTTAGATTTTTCCGAAAACATTCCATAATCCGAACAACTTTGAAAAATTAACTATTGAAGAGTACTCGTGTAATGTTGCATGATTTGAATATTAAACTACTAATAACTGAAGTCATGATTGGCGTAATTTATCTATCTTTGCTAACTACGAGTACAGAACTAAAATTTAATAAAAAATAATGTACTTACTTTTCTCCGGCACTCTCAAACAAAATAACACTGATTCACTATAATTTGTGTGATAAACTACCAGTTTAAATTTTTTTAAAAATTTTCTTAGCACTTTCCATTTCAAGATTCAGGAAACAAATAAACGTATTTGTCTCACATTCGTATTTATAGAGTGACGAATTGAACAAGTCAGTGCAAGTTCGTGAAGCTCTGAGACTGGGCGTATGCTTGTAACAAGATCATACTGGTATATCATTATGTGCAGGTTTTTACAAGTTCAAAATGTATTGCGACCACAAAGCGAATGCCTACATCTTACAACTTACACAATTTTATAAACATATATAATAAATTTTTTACTTCATAGATACTTTTATAAATAATGTATATGTCTTTATATTATAAGATAGCATAATGTAAGTAAATAGGTACTATCAGTGTATGTTGAGATCCACTATCGTGGACCCCCATTTTCACTTCATGGACCTCCAATTTTTTTTCCGCTGACGTAGACCCCTTGCAGGTTGTAATAGATCCCTGGGGATATATATACCACTTTGAGATTCACCATCGCAATTGTTGTTTGTCAATTTTTGTCTGGATGTTCTCTGCTTCTAATTCTTGTTAGATTATCTCATTTTTAATTTTGTCTATTATTGATAACCCTTTCCCTCTTCCTCTTAAATAATTCATTATTTTTTCCAATTGTGGCTATTACATACTTGCTTTATTGTAAATATGTGATCATGTCTACTTCTTTTTTGAATCCACTTTGCTCTTCATCTAACAGATGCTTTACTATTTTTCTAACTTTACGTTCATTTTTCGTTTATATATTTTTTCTACTGTGTTTTCCAGTCTTCTGGTAATTTTTAACCATTCCAAATTTTATTGAACAATACTTTTAACGTGTTAATACTCCTATGACCCACATTCTTTATTATTTTAGCTGTTATTCTGTCGTGCCCTCCAGATTTTCCTCTTTTTAATTTTTCAACTGCTCTTATTATTTCTTCTCTCTTAATTTCTTCTTCATTTGCATCGTTTCTATCTAGTATATTTTCTTCTTCTTGTTTTTTCTCTAACGATTCTTAACTTTTTCGTATAGGTTCAGCATCTCCCTAAAATATTCTTTCCATCTTTCCATTATGCACTTTCCATTATGCATTTTCCTTTTTTTCCTTCTCTCAATGTTAATCCGTTTTTGTCTTTGTTTGTTTAATTTTTTGCTGTTTTCTTTTTCTTAAGCTTTTTAATACTTTAAAGAATGACTTTTCTGATTTGTTTGACTATCTTGCTTTATTCTCTTGCCAAATTCCTCCCATTTTTTCCCGTTTTCTATTTTAACGATCTGGTTTACTTCGATGCGTTGATTTTTATATTCAACGCAATACTCGAACGTTTCGTCGCTTAAGTAGGTTTTCTATATTTTCTTTTTTAGTTGTATTTCTTTTTTAATTTCTTCATTCCACCAGCAAGTTTGCTTTTATCATTTATTTAGTTTTGTTATCCCACATACTTCTTTTGCAGTTATGTCAAAAATGTTTTAGTATGATGTTTGTTCTCTGTATAAGATTTATTCTTAGAACGCCAACTTTTAGTCGCATCGGTAAAGATAAAATGTCAAATTTTAAACACAATTTATTCTTCCGGTCAAGTTTGAATAACGCGGACATCATTTAGCGTTGTGTACGCCCAACAAACCTTTCATTAATAATTATTCACATCCATGCAAATATGAAATAGAATATCGTTGCGATTTGAGTGATAGTCTGTATTGGGGGTAAGCATTTGTTTCTTATGATTGTGGTTTAACTTAATTCTTCCGCAATTGCCTGTAGTGGGTTTCCATACCTCTACATGTGTTTTTTGTGTGTATAGATAATAAGCAGATGTTGTAATTGGGAAAATTTCGATGATGATGTCACGTCACTATAGCTAACACTATCTACAATTTCGAAAGGTTGGATGCATTTATTATCGTATTGGAGAAAACGCGTGCCGAAATTACAAAATCAATTTGAGCATTCGTTTAGTTTCAGTGATTGTCTGAATTAAATATATAAGTGTTACTTGTGATAACACCGTATGTTCGCCTTTGTTAGATTTCAATTAAGTTTTAAGAAATGCTAGAAAGGTGCCGCTAGCTAGTCGCATGCTTTGAAGAAAACTAATAGTAAGTATTAAACTTTATATTTTACTTTTTTGTACATGTTAGGTTGTTAACCCAATTATTTATAGAATCGTTTGTTGTGTCGCATATTATTATACGAAGTGCTTTGATTCTCTAGATCTTTGAGATTCTTATATTTATATTTTAATTTACGAGGTAAATTCGCTTCTCTTCCAAATGTAAACGTTAGGCCGAAAAGGTTGCTTTGTTGAACGGCGTGTTGCCTAGTCAAAAGCTTATTTAGTATTTTGTCTGTGATAACGATCTATGTGCTAGTGTTGGATTAAATTTATATACATCTAATTATGTATTTTCTTCTAACGTAAACTGCTGTCTGTGATAAAATAAATATAGTATATTACAGCTTTGGGTACATTTAAACGGTGTCTCCTATCTTGTCTTTCATCGTTTTGGCGCTTTTTTTAATTAATTTTATACGAACTTACGACTCAATTACCGGAACAGCTGAGTTAATTACGAGAAAAACCACGTAACACAATGTCTAGTATCGTCTATTTTAATCGTTTGCCATATTTCCTCCATGTTCATGACTGCTGATTACTCTTCTACTTCTTTCATCTTTATATTTATTCTATTCTATTTATCTAATTTTAATCTTACTGATAACCATCCCTTTGCTAATTTAACCTTTCAAAGCCTATAGTTGTTATATGGCAACAGAAACATTAGTTTACTTACATACATGCAAAATCTAAATGTTTGTGAATTTTGTGTTGCCAAACAGATAAAACCTTGCTACAGACTTATATCAATGAATAGATGACATTATTAGTCAAACACGTTTAGTAAGCATACAAAGTGTTTGTTTTTACCAGATAACTTTTTTCATTAAAAAAATGGAGATCAGATGAGAATATGTAATATATTCGCTATTCTAATCGTGGTTGCATACGAATATTAGAAGTTTACATTTTCTAACATGTTTTCTTTAACAATAAAGTTGACTTACTGAGATATATTTTATGCATGTAGAATTTTGTTCTCTGGTTTTTGCAGCTCGTTGCCATATAGCAACGCTAGGATTTTAAGTACGTGTTTTAAACCATTTATTTCAGACCTGGATTTTATCTGCAACAAGGTTTAGCTATGCTAGAGGAGAATTCAGATAAAGAAATCGAAGATGTTGGAGTAAAATATATATATATATATCTTTCTCTGAAGTTACCGAACTTTCTGATGAAGACTCCGGGGAAGAAGACAAAGGAGGTTTTATAAACAATTTGAATAGAAACCAATTACTAACTCCAGCAGAAATTATCTTAGAAAATAATAACCAAATATTTGGCGTTTGTATACATCTGATAAAACATGTCAAACAGTCATCAAGCAAAAGCTCAAATTTGACTGAATAGTTGGTGATATAATTGATAACAAGCCAGAGCCATCCGCTTCGAATTACACACAGTTTTGTAATAAATTAGTAGTAGATATTGTTTATTAGATACTAAAAGCTCATACAGTTAACAAATAATTAAACAAAACAAAATGAGTTCTAAATTAAAATAACTAAATTAAAAGAACAAATATAATTTTAAAACTAAAACGAACTTGCGGCAAAGGATTACACCAATTAGAAACACTAAACTAACAAGAACAAGAAACCACTAATAATTGATTTATTTCGATACTGTTTATTACTTTCCTGTAAGGAGAGTATAGCGATCGAAATTTTTTTTCAAAAAATTTTTTTTGCGTAATTTTACGTTTCAAGATCTGAATCAGATAAAAGTATTTTTTACAAAAAAATTGTAGGTGTCGTGTATAAAAATGTACCCACGATAACTCTCGAACCAAAAGTCCTAGTAACTTGAAATTTGGTATAGAGTTGGCTTCTCATATTCTCTCGGTTCTATCAAAAAATGGGTCTAATAAAAAAACCGGAAATGGGTGTCTCCGCGATTTTTAACAATTTTTCTTATATAATTTCGTATGTATATAAATTAATCGAATTAGTTTTACAGTTTCTTGTAGAGTTAATTGTTTTAACAATTTATCCAAATAAAATTTTTTTCTAACATTAACAGTTTATTAGATATTTGATTTATAATTGAAATTGAATTCCATATATGATCCTAGGTTCGAATCCAGCCTCCATTTTTTTTTAGAAAAAAATTCGATGTTTGAAAGAAAAGCAAGATACGTTAAAAAATAACAATTTTTCTCTAAATTCTTTTGATGTAAACCGGAAGTGGGCGTATCCGCCATTTTTAACAGTGTTTCTTATATAACTTTGTACGTATTTGAATTATTTTTAAAGTTTCTTATAGAGTTAATTCTTCCTAATAATTTATTTCAATAGAATTTTTTCTAACATTAACAGTTTATTAGATATTTGACTTGTTTATATACGGAATGCTGCATCTTATTTAAATTATCTTTGGATGTGCCCACGATAACTCTCGAACCAAAAGTCCTAATTATTTGAAGTTTGGTATAGAGCTGGTTTTTCATATTCTCTCGGTTCTATCAAAATATGGATTTGATAAAAAACCGAAAATGGGTGTATCCGCCATTTAAAACAGTTTTTCTTATATAATTTTGTAGGTATCTAAATTATTTAAATTATTTTTACAGTTTCTTATAGGGATAATTCTTCCTAACAATTTATTCAAATAAAAAAAAATTAACATTAACAGTTTATCAGATATTTAGTTTGTAATTTAAGCTGAATTCACAAATATAATATAGTTTCGAATCCTGCCTCGACGATTTTTTTTTACTGATTTACTAAAGGGGTAAGTAATATCGAGGCACACAAATATACTAGAAAATCAATACAAACGTATACATATCACTTAAAAATGGTTTTATGACAGCATAACCTTAAAAAAATATGTAAATATTTCTTCATCATTCCTTATAGGAAAGTCGTGTGGTGACCACACCAATATTTTTGATGAGTTATTGTACTTGTTTTATTATTATTTATTATTTAAAGCAAGATGCAATATTATTTCTTTATTTTGGGCTATTTGCATTTGATAGGGCAACTATTGCGACACAAATTTTTTTCGAATAGTATGGAACAACGATTAAAATTTTCACATTTTTTAGAATGTTTTTAAATTTTTATTGAACATTCTTAACCACAAGTCAAAATTTTATACTTTTTCATTGGCCCAATAATTTTTGTTTGCCATTGCGTACTTTACATGGGGTATAATTATAAATAAAAATTTAAGAAAAAATAACAAAAAAACTATTCAAAATGCAAGAATGTAAAAAAATCACTCTCTTCTGTGCGATCCATAAACCCGTTCTCGGTTTGACAGAAAGATGATCATAGAATGGTTTAGTGTTCAAGAAAACAAACAACAATGTTTCAAAACATTTTTTTTTAAATATGTAAAACCCTACTCCTATTATTTAATAAAAGGTCCATTTTTCAAATTTTGTCATTTGTCTTATATTTAAATTTAAAAAAATAACAAGCAATGTAAGCAAAGCACAAAAAATGCAAACTGCGAATAAATGTTGAGAATTTGTAATAGAGCTTAAGATTGCGATTGTTCAACCACTAATTACGTTCTAATGATGATAATACTTCATTTACAAAGAAAATCGGAATGTTGACTTTTATCCGGATATATTTAAAGTTTTAGGCTAATTAAAACAGCAATTTCATATTAATTAAACTTATTTAATTATAAATAACAATTAGAATTTTTTAATTAAGGGCTATAGCATTCATTTAAAAAAGCAGAGAACACATAAATACATAAATAGAAAATTCGGCGGAAAAAAGATTTTAAACTTTAGGGTACAATTTAATAGGTACATATTTGCAGGTAACAAATATGTTCTTCCAACGCTTGAGGCGGTGATTATGAAGAATGGTTAGTAACCTTGTAATATCGTTGCAAGTAATTTCTACAACGCTAATTTTGCTAAATTTAACTAGCCGTTCTGTTATAAGGTAAGTTTGGTTGCCTATCTTGCAAGTCGCGCTTAAGTGTTCACAAACTTTTTTTGATGCAGTGTACATTATTCGAAATACATTATATGTATTTATATGTAATAAATGTACATAATTTTTAAGTTAGGTATATTTATTTAGATAATTATATGTCATAATTATATAATTATAATTAGACTAAAGTGCGAACATTTTTACAAAATATTAGCAACAAACACCAGAAACAACTCGAAACAGTGAAAACGAAGTATTTAAAAGGAATAGCCGGTCAAGCAATAAGAGACGTGTAGAAATGACCGAGAAAAGAGGTAGAACAAAAAAAATCTGCGATAGAAAAATTTTTAGAATCGTGTGCCGTGTAAAGTGTAAATGAGACTAAAAAAGCAAAACAGATTTTTGAAACGAGGTTGGGAAGAAATACGCTTGAAGACCGTCCGGTACGTGGAACAATCTCATACAGAAAATGAGTTAAAAAGAAGAAAGACAAAGATAGAGACAAAGTCAGCATGCTAGAATCGGAAGTAGTAAACAAAGGCTACTCTAATGTCTAACAACAGAAAGAGAATGCTTTGTGTGTTTTGTACGTGATAAACTAGCACAAAATAAACATTTAAAACAGATATTTTTCTATTTTTACAACTATAGCTAGAAAACATTAAAATACTTCTAGTTTTCTACAAAAATAGTTAAACTACTTCGTTAATAGCTTAACTACTTTACTAATAATTAAACTACTTTATTAGTAGCTTCAATTACATGCAATGGCTACAAGTATTCAGCTTGCATTGCAGTTTCGCAGGTTAAAACGTGTCCTTCAAGTGATGAACGGTAACGCAGAAGCAAACATTAATGTAAAGACTATTCAAAAAATTTTTATAAATGCAGCAAATTTGTTTTGAAATGTTAAATGCCACTGATCTAAACGTAAACAAAGTATTACTTCGACAAAATGAAGATTTTTTTGATTTTGATGAACCTGGTTTGTCTAAAAAGTTACACATTTGTTCTGATACTGAGAATGAACATGCTCACAAAACCAGAAGAATAGAACTAGAATTGTTAAAACACCTGGAAGATAACAGAATTCATATATCTATGTCAGATGATTATAACATTATTTAAAAAATGTTCGCTGCTGTCGAGCGATTATTTTCGTTTTTCACTCATAAATTCACTCAAAAAAAAATGCATTGGCTGATACTCTTTTTGAAAAGTTACTTTTATGAAAAGGAAATGGATACTGAATACCACAATAAGTTTATTACTTTAGGTTCTGTTTTTAAAGGCTTGTTTTATTAAATTTTTTTTTGAGAATTTGTAATAAAATAGATATACATGATAATAGAATAATAGTACTTACGGTAAAATTGTTTTACTGTTTTCGTGTCAGCGTGATTGATTTACTTTGTCTTCTTTAATGTAATAATAGTTCAGTGTCTATAGGATCTTATTTTTATATGACTGAAAGTGGTTTAACATAAATCGTCTCAAAACTACTTTTTCTACAAGTAGTTGAAAAAAAAAACTTATATTTTAGAATACAACTGTTGAGTAGTTAGTAACCTAACTACTTTTCGATTTACGGTAGTAAGTAGTTAGTAACTTACACTACTTTTAAAAAGTAGTAACTTTAGTTAGTAGTTAACTACTTTTACAAAGTAACTTGCCCAGCTCTGCCTACACAACAATAATAAAATGTGGGTAGCTATAACCACTAGCACTAGTTATATTTAAGTTTAAGATCAAGATCATACTACGTAAATAGGTAAATTCATACACAATCTCGTTTTCTTAAAAATTTGGTTTATTCATTTTGCTAATTTATAGTTCTTCAATGTGTATATATAAAAAAATTATTAATCCGAAAACTACTTTACAGCTTTTTCGCTTTTTGTAATTTGATATTATTTTTTATAGCCATTTTACGTATTCGCCTCCAATATTGTTTGGAATTTGGGTCGAGCTCTTCTAAAGGTGGTGGTGGTCCTGTTCTTACATCCCATAACCAGCTAGGATATTCATCATCCCGTAAAAGTTTAACATCTTCTCCGGTTTTAAATATATTTGTGCCACAAGCATAACTAACTAACCTTTCAGGATCTGTTTCAACTGGCAACACCTTTTTTTCAGCAACAGCCCCAAGCTTACCTAGTTTCTTTTTTTTAAGTGCACCACCAAGGACACCTGCAAGTATCGATAATTTCACCTAGTTTTTATATGTATTATATACAATTACCTGGAGCTTTTGCAAAACTTCTTTGGGATATAGAATTAATAGATTTCAGGAACCATAATCCACCTAATATATTTTTGCAAGCGAACATTTTAAACCTATAACCCAAAAATCAATCTTAACAAAAAGTTTAATGTTGCTCTTTTTTTATTTTTAGATTAATCACAATATAATTTTTTGGTTATTGATGCAGTTTTACATTCATATTTAATAACAAACTATTATTTTTAAAGAAATAAAAATGTTATAGAGTTAATAGTAGTACCGGCACCGTATTGTTAAACACAGTTGTTTACATAACCTTAATAAACAAACTGAATAATGGGAGGAAATTATCTCTAATATTAATATTTAACATAAAAATTCTTAATCAATAAGAAATTTAACCCAATGTAAATGCCAATAAGCAGTAGTGCTGCAACTTTGGTGAGTATTTCAATATTAGGTACAGACTACATGTAGTACTCACAATAAATAATCATTGCAAATAATTTCTTTCAAATATAAGATAGTGTCGGTGTAAATAATGCTTTCTTATTTATAAACGTATATGTCTAACCAAACATTTAACATATCAAAATAAGTCTACAGTTCTCGTATATACGTGAACTATAAAAACATGTAAAAACGTTGAAATCTTTTCTCCTGCAAGACTAAAAATTTAATATCCTGAACACTTACTTATGTACTCGAATTGAATTCATGAATTTTTACCTAATTGACACCATGTCCACTATTTTTCGAATTAAATAATAAGTATCCAGAATTAACATAAATTTGATTTGAATGTTATTGACCTTAACAATTATGTCATAAAGTCACTCATAGTAGATATTCACTTATATAATTATTTTCTGTGAATAACATCACAGAGTTTTAAGCTTCATCCGTTCTGCGGTCAATGTTTAATCTTATGTTCAAGTTCTTCAAGCAATAATACTCAACTCGTATGTCAAAGTTCTTTGTCTATTGTCTTTTGAAAGGCCAAGCAATCAGTCACAACTTTGAATTGATGTCTAAGTAAATAAATTCGAAATTTTTTGAACGTTTCATTTATTGCTAACACTTCTAATTCTCTTCAGCTGGAGTACTTTTCTTATTCATGTAGGAAACAATAAAGTAAACTGTGTGACACTTCATCAACGTCAACGTCGCATGATGTTTGCATTAACACACAGAGCTAGGCAGTAGTTAACTACAATGTTGTAAAGCTACCAGGGATTGTACCTTTTAGTAATATAGGTTCTAGTTCCTATTCTGATACCACAGTGCCCAAAAATATGGGTACTGATTCCAGTTCTGGTTCTACACATTTTAAAATAGGGATTCCAGTTTCGGTTCCAGGATTTTTAGTTTCTATAAAGGTTCTAAAAGTTCTGTAGAAATTCGTTTAATTGAATCATGTTATTAATGAATATTTTGTGAATATATAGTCAAATGCTTGCTTTGACTGTATCAGTTAGTTATTTATAGAAACATGTAATTGTTTTAAAAACAAATCTTTAATGTTTTGCTGCTTCTTTGGATATACCGGAAATACTATGAACTCAAGTTTCATTAAATTCCAAAGATGAGATGGTTCTATCTCTATAAACAAATACTTACGTAATTCAATTTTCAGTACCGTATTTTACTTACAATTTATGATTTTCCAGTAGATAATTTGCTTTTGCAACTGATTCTGCAATATAGGTTTGCTGAAGCATTTGGTCTTAATAGATAAAGGAGTCATTTAGTCCAGTAACTAAACGTATTTATAATTTTCCCAAAACTGTAATATGTTTGCATTGAGGTTTACTCGCTGCTGTTCAGTATTACAATTATTTACAAGTGCATCGATTTTTGTTTTATTTTGATTTTTTTTGCATACAGATAGGTCGTTTTATTTCAACACATTCAGAACCGAAATCTGGAACTGAAAAATACCGGTTCTTCTATTACAATACATAGGTTCCAATTCCGGTCTCGATTCCAGATTGAATTATAATTATAAGTTCTGGTTTCGATTGCATTATAATGAATGGATTCCGTTTCTTTTCGGTTCCGGGCTAATCCCTGAAAGCTACTAATCTAACTTACTTTATCGTTGACGGTAGTTTTATTCTATACATATTCAAGTTCTTTAATTTAATAATGTAACTGATGTAGTTGGAATAAATTACTGGTCAATAGCTTAACTACTTTACTAGTAATTAAACTATTTTACAAGCAGTTTTAATCACAGGCAACAAATAAAATTATTTAGCTTGCATTGCAGTTGTTCACTTTAAAACGCGTCAAAGATAAAGTGTTGTGCTGGTATATCATTGCATCGTTCAGTATTCTCTTTTAATTCAGTTTTAACATTCTAATCTAACTGTGTGGACTGTACCCGTTTATTACGTTAAGTTTTTTTTTAGGTCTATTTTATATTCTATTAGATAATTTGTATTAAAACAGATGTAAATACTATAATAGAATAGCAGTACATTAAAATTGTTTTATTCACATTTTTAAGTTTATTTTTTGTGGGTGGCAAAATGAAAACTAGAAATGCACATAAAACTAAATGTTCAAAGTCAATTATTATATTAGAACGAGTATGCGACAGGTGGAAAACTCATTTAAAAAATCTTGAAATTTAGTTAAATGTGAAATAAAACGATGTTAAAGTTAATGTCAAATTTGACAGATTTAGTAATAAATGTATATTTCTCTATTTCGACATGAGAATTAGCGATTCTTACACTAAAATCCTTGTAAGAATAAGCAAATTCTTACACGAATTTTAGTAATGTTAATTTTTTCAAAGTTGGTATCTCTGCATCGTAAGTTGACGTTACATGAAAAAGAAATCATAATTATTGGAATTTAACAATAGACCTCATTAGTGATGACGTCAGAATTGTCTGGGAAATTTAAAATTTTGGACAACTCACATTTTGACGTCGAGAAATTGACCCTTAACGCCACGTTGTTAAGGTTTATAATAAAAAGGTGTAAGTTTGCTTTATATTTGTGGAGTTATTATAACGAAATGAGTGGCAAGGGGTCTTGAAATGTTAACCACGAAGCTTCTATTTGTGTGTTAGAAAGAAATTTCAATGTAAAAATACTCACAATTCTTTTAATTTCGTATTTACGATAAGGATGCAAACCACAAAAATTCAACTTAGTTACGCCATACGTCGCTTTGTTATGATTTTGTATTCGCGGTGCTTTCAGGACTACATAACCTCCAATATTACTTAATTCTCAACTTGCTCTCCTTCCTTTGTTCATTATCGTATTTCCTAAGCTTTTACCTTTTATTAATATTCGTTTCATTGTTAATTGTTTTATACTAATTTATTAGATTAATGAATACAAAATCATAACAAAGCGACGTATGGCGTAACTAAGTTGAATTTTTGTGGTTTGCATCCTTATCGTAAATACGAAATTAAAAGAATTGTGTGTCTTTTTACATTGCAGTTTCTTTTTAACACACAAATAGAAGCTTCGTGGTTTACATTTCAAGACCCCTTGCCACTTATTTCCTTATAATAACTTCACAAATATAAAGCAAACTTACACCTTTTTATTATAAACCTTAACAACGTGGCGATAAGGGTCAATTTCTCGACGTTAAAATGAGAGTTGTCCAAAATTTTAAATTTCCCAGACAATTTTGACGTCACACTAATGGGGTCTATTGACCATATTCAAGCGTTTTTTTGGACTTCAGGTTTAACATTTTTGGGTTGGTAAAACTGATGAATTTTAAATCGACCTCAAAAAATAAAAACTTTTATTGGTTGTCAACAACGACCTCTCTGATTGATGGGTCATAATGAATTCCAGTGATTTGTCAAATCGGGTTGGTAGCAAATATGGACAAAAAGATTTGGTTGTTATCATGAGGTTATTGTTGCTACCAACCCGATTTGACAAATCACTGGAATTCATTATGACCCATCAATCAGAGAGGTCGTTGTTAACAACCAATAAAAGTTTTTATTTTTTGAGGGCGATTTAAAATTTATCAGTTTTACCAACCCAAAAATGTTAAACCTGAAGTCCAAAAAAACGCTTGAATATGGCCAATTGAAATTCAAATTTTGATTCCAAGATAAAATAAAGACGTTTTATTAATTAAAAGTTATTTACTTATAAAGGTATAAAGAGATAATTTCGTATGAGATTTTAGGCTAACACATAAATTTCAATATGTCAAAGTGTATGTGTTGCCAATTCAATAAAATATTAGAGTTTCCCAATGTTGTTTTAAAATCAAAATTATACGAAAAATATTAATTATTGTATCAAAATAGAGAAAATAGTATAAAACACACGTCATAGAATACGTTTCAATCACTCTACCGCTTCATAAACTCGCCGCTGCGTAGCTCGTGTATGAAACTCTGTCTCGTGATTGAAACGCGTTCATTCTGTAACTTGTGTTTTAATATACTATTCTGGTGCGTTTTTCTTTTATTTTTTCAAAGAAGAATTTAATTTTACGAAAAGCAACACAAAAGATAATGTACGTTACTCTCGTCGAAAGTATCATAGCATAACTCACCCACATGCAACGCTCGGCAGCGCGGCCTCGCGTCGCATTAACGTTGGTTATGCTATGCCTTACTTTCGACCCTTGTTACATAAATTACAACATGTGGTGAACATGAGAGTAGCAAACTTAATGATAAACTTAAAACTATTACAAATTAAAAGAAAGCATTACTTTTTACTTGATTGGTAGATAAACTAACATTATCACTATCTGGATGGACTTCTGTGATTCGGCCAAGCCTCCACTTAAGAGGAGCTAAATTATTTTCCTTGAGAATTACTATAGTTCCAGATTCAATGGAATTGGTTTCGTTTCACTTCTTCCTGACTTTACTTCAGCAACGTATTATATTGACCAACGTTTCCAGAAATATTGTGTCATTTTTCTTTCAAATCTGGAGAGCTTGTTGTCGTTGATGTACACACTTGGTTCTGGTAGTGCCGTTAAGAAATATGCAGGGGTTAAAGGTAACAAGTCATGAATATCACTAGATAAGGGACATAAGGGTGTAGAATTAAGGAATTCTTTAATTTGGGAGCACACTGTATTAAATTACTAATATATAGTCCTCGCAATTTTACTTTCGATGCACGTCATTAACGTCAGTGACGTAGTTATTCAACCATGTTGTCGGTATTATCATGTAAACTTACTGTTTTCGTACATTCTTAATATTACATTGCGTATAACGTTTTCATTAAATGTTTCTACATTCGTAACAGTTGTACTACGCTTACGTTTTGAAGAGATCTAAGAACCTCGTTGTTAGCAACCGCTGTACATACAGAAATAACTGTAGAATATATGTATGTACGACCACAATTTAAATATTATGTAAAAGGGTACCTCTCGCACAGCATTTACTGATATCAATGGACCACCATTATCTCGTTCAAGCTCAAAATAGTACCGTTTTGTATCAAAAATAATTATAAAAAACAATGAGCACTTTGACATAAAAAACACAAATTTAATTTGACAGATGTCAACAACGCTGCAACTGTAGTAAGCACAAAAATAACGTGATAAAAAAAAATTCCATAAGACAATTCGGTATTTATTTAATTTTTGCTATAAATAGGGTGGTATGAATTTTACGTCATTAATGACGTGCATCGAAAGTTAAATTGCGAGGACTTTATGAAGGAAGCATCACCGACTACTCTCTTAAAATGATAGTTAAAACTCTTAACACTTTCACAAATACCTCCCATATGAGGCCATCTGCTAGGGATAAAATGCCACAAAATGGTTTTCTCCTGCAGTTGAGTTAGAAATTCGTCAGTCAAATTTGTAATAAATGTTTGCAGTTCTGAGTGAACTTCTTTGAAATTAGTCGCGTTATCCAAATAAATATTTTTACTGTACCCCTGCAAGCCACGAATCTCCTTAAAGATGCTAAAAACTTCTCGGCGTTAAGTTAACAAGTTCTATATGTTGCAAAACAAACAAAAATGCTTACGTAAACCTTAGCGAGTTTAAATTTTTTAGTATTTTGGTTGCGCAATTTAAAGGAACCACAGTAATCTACGCCGCTATTTAAAAATGGCTTAGCAGGTATTACAAGTTGGTGTGGCACCTCGACTATTAAATAATTTGAATCTTTGGGTTTCACACGAAAGCAAGTGACGCATTCGTGTGCTACCTTTCTTGTTAAATTGTAGTAATTTGCTTTTACTACTTATTTTCGTTTTAGTAAATCAATTAATGGCAGTATTGTTAATTTAGGTTTTCGAATTTCTTTTGAAACTTTCTGTGAAGGACTGATGTCACTTATTCTCTTTAATGACCAATTTTGCTTCGATAACTGCAAGAATGAAGGGCCGTACTACCAAAGAGTTGAATTAATTTAAGTATTTGTGTAGACACCTCTCGAAATTAATTCTGCAGGATTCTCATTTGTTTTTGTATAGTACAAATCTGATTTACTAGACAAACTTTGAATTTCAGTAATGCGGTTGGCCACAAAAGTTTTCCATATATTTGAATCGGCGTTCAACAATATGGTTCAATCGCTAAATAAATGTATATGATTTATATTGATTGTGCCTTGAATCTTTTTTGCTAATCTGGCTTATAGTAACGAGGCGCATAACTCTAGTCGTGGCATAGAGATCGACTTAAGATTTGGCACATAGGAGATTAATTACGACTTCGTTCTTAATGTTTTCAGTTCGTATATATACAAACATGCGCCATAAGCGACTGGAGATTAGTGATGGCCAAAATCGGTCTTGGTCTTGCAGTCTTGTCTTGGTCTCGCAAGATTTGCAAGACCAAGAGCTAGATAACGACGCCATTAGCAAGACAAAGACCAAGACTCAGAGTTGCAAGACCAAGACTGGGTGCAAGACTAGCTCTGCAAGATATCGTCAAAAACAAGACTATTTTGCAAGACTCTCGTAGTTTTTTTCTTATTACGAACGATTACTTATCTTTTTTATTTATCCCACATACGAAAAAACATTTGTTTTCCCAAAAAAATTGTATGTATACGTGAAAGTAAAAAGTTTTTTTGAAAAGGGGTTGTTTCGACTTTAGTAAAATAATGTTTATTGACAAATAAAATTATAACTAATAAGTAACCACTATAATCATCTTAAATTAAATATTTGCTTAAACGTAAAAATTTGGCTAAAATGTAATTTAATTGAAATAAATTATGTCAAGAAAGAATTTTGAATTAGGGTGTACAATAAAACAAATTTAGCTTTCCAAAAGAATAAAGTTTACAGTAAATTTGTATTTAGACAAAACCATATTCTAAATTTTAAATAAAACTTATTTTTATGTCACATATGAATAGAAACTATAAAGGCGGTAGATAGGCCTGGTAGATAGGTACCAATAAAATATTAATTATAATCGATTCCTAAAGTGTTGGATGACGCTGTTAGGAATTTTAGCAACATTAGCTTATTTGAATTAATTTAATATTTTTTTGAGTTCATCGAATATAAACTCTTCACATTTCTATGATCTAATGAAAGTATATACAAGTAATAAAATAATTCGTAAAATTACAACTTGTGGGAGAGTCCCATATTCTTAATTCTAAATTTGTACCAAAAATTACGTTTTACTTAGTTTACAATAAAGGCACCTACAAAGGATTTTAAACCGGCACGGCGCCTGTAATACACTGCGATCATTTAAGTATGTCCAGCCTAAAATTACTTTCCAGAAAGATATCAAATTCTTAATCCGTACAGTGAAGTTAGTTAGGAATTTGACATTTCATAATTCAATTCAACTGCGGTGTTTATTATTTACTTTTTGCTACGTATTTTGTGTGGATGTAAATATTGATATTTCTCGAATGGAATGTAGTTTTTTCTGAACATACTTTAATTATATCCTGGTACTTATGCAAATACCTTAAATATGCCGAGGCGTTGTTTCTTTTTCAAAACAACTGAATCCTCCAAATAAAAGTGCATCTATTATAAAATACAACGGACGAATTACAAATGCAATAGTGCTTATTGTTTAATATTTGTGGGAGAAAAATTGTCCTTCCTTTAGCACATTTCAACAAGTTTGTACTTTCACAAATATTTTTACTTGTCTGTAATTTAAATTTAGTGATTCAATAAAAAATGTAGGTATATACAATTTTAAGGTTTTAAAATTAAAAATAAAGCAACCTAATATTCTGTACCATTGTTCTTATTGCAGGTTTAGTAGATTAATGAAAAGTAAAAAATTCTGCCTGATCCACATTCATTTTTAATAATCAAAATTATAAGCAATACATGTTTCCACTTTTTAATACTTAAGCCATTTACAGATGCAGTTGTACTTGTAGATGGCTCAAGTATTAAAAAAGTCGAAACATGTCGTGTCTATTATAATTTATGTCGATTAGACAGAATTTTTTACTTTTTATTAAAGTAACTTAATTTTTCGTTATTAATCAAATATCCATTAAAAATTTTTTTTTAACAACATTGACTTTCATTGTGAAGTTTCATTCATAGTACGGTGTAAAAATGCAAAACTGCAAGAGTCTTGCGTGCAAGATCAAAACTCTATATTCAAGAGCAAGACCGAGATTAACGATATCAATACAAGAGCAAGACCAACTGGTGCAAGACCAAGACCTATGTGGTCTTGTCTTGGTCTTGCGTTTGGCCATCATTACTTGAGATGCATAGTAAACCCAATCAGATCGATAGAATGACAATCATTACACTTGAGGTGTCGAGGCAAAGTTAAGTTCTTTAAAATAGATATACTGTTATAAAATAGTTTCCATTCATTAGCTAGAGAGTCTAGAGTGTCATCGTGTCGAAATTTTTGCAATATTAACTTAGCGATTATTATTGCAGGCTCCACAAGACCTAATGGATCATATATTTGCGCCGTTACTGAAAGTATGTAGCGTTTATTTATTGCCCTATTACTCGGTGAATTGTAGATTTTATATTTGAAGGCATCAGAATTTGAATTCCATAATAAACCAGAGAGAACTAATGGTAATTTTTGCAATTGTACTGATATAGTTACTTAGACTATATATTTGTTGGTGGATTAAAATCGTGCCTTTCTCGATACAATTTTCGTATTGCGCGGTTATTAAATCCGACTACCAACTTACGACGATCTCTATAGCATCAATTGGTGAAATTTTATACGTGGACTCGTTAACCACAAGATGACGTCGACCACAACACTTTTATTTATAAATAGTATTAGCACCTATGTTACAAGCAGTTAAAAAAATAACTTAGTTACAAACTTAACTACCGTTTGAATTACGGTAGTTGCAGGTTAGTTACTTTTAAAATGCTGTAGTTAGTTGTTAACAACTTTTACAGCTTACCCAGCACTGTTAACACAGCACTATAGCCGTATTTTCTAGGACCGGTGCGCAATTTCGTTTCGTAAACTTGATACATTTTTAAAACTGGTTCACAACTTAATCGTTTCAAACATTTAAACGCTTCCTTTTCCCTCGGGCCAAATGAAAAATGATTTTCTTTTCACAGAGAAGATTGCTTCATGGTTTTGCTATTAATGAATATGACAGTATGAATTTGAAGAAATACTCGAAAAGCTTTAAACTTGTTTCGTTGTCGGCGGCTTCGGATTTTTTTACTGCGGTTGTTTTACTTGATGACGTTTTGCACGTTTTACTGGATTCTGACGTTTTGAATAACTTGGGCTAAAAATGTATATGTGTCTCTTTAGCAAATGCCATTTTGATTACTTATTTCTAAAACCTAGTTTTAGGCGACGCGACGTGTGATACCTGTTTTAAATTGTTAATTCTTTCAATCTTATTTTCAGCTGGAATAATAATGTTATTCATGTAAGGTGTTGCTATTTTCTTGTACTTCTTCGATGTGAAAAATAAACCTCTGAACTTAGTGCTAAAAGATCAGGTTTCCCTAGGTTTTCTTCTTCTACAAGTTAATTTTATTTATGATACTTAGCTCTAGAAATACGTTATCATATGTAAAAATAGAATTGAATACCGCCAGTTCAGTGCCATTATTTTCATAAATTATTAATGTAAATGTAACTACTCGACTTTGACTATGCTATAGTCCGATTTATAAATAATCACGCGTTCGCACAATTTCTGTAAGCGTGAAGATAGTTACAGTCAAAATTGAAAAGAGACGATTTGTTATTACATATGTAGTGTCATCACGCAAAATTTATTTCTTTTGCAGGAGAAAAAGAAGACATTTCAAGGCCGTGGTAACATAGTTGCTACATCAACTGATTATGATAAAACTACAGAAAGAAATTTTTTGACAATTGAACCAGCACTACCATCATCTGACAATTCCAAAAAACTGCATAGAAGATCAAGTAGTACTTTAACATCAACACTTTCTAAAAGCAATGCATGTATTTTTGCACCTATTGTGCTACAACAATCATCTGATGGAACTATACACGTACAACGTACGTCGCAAGAAAAAGAAAAGAATCCAGATCGTATTAATTTAGATCGACGAGGTCTTTCTATGCTTCCGATTTTGGAAGATGAAATTAACTTAAGATTACTGTCACTACAGCACAATTTAATAAATAATTTAGAAGGATTTAAGCAACAGGGTTTCCCTCTTTTAGTATTTTTAGATATTTATGATAACCAATTAGAAAAAATTCACTGCCTAGAAGGGTTGGAGAGTTTACGAGTTTTATTGATGGGAAAGAACAGGTAAGTGATTTTTAATATTTTAATTATATTACTACATTTCTAATGAAGTGAATCAACAAGACATTTAACTGACTATTAAATACCTTAAACACTTTACTTTTATCAATAACGTTTGTTAAAAGCAATTTTGACTACATATCGGTGAATATGTTGCACTTTTCTATCCAACAATAAAATTATAGAGATTTTTAATAAATTTTGCGCTAACCATTATGGTTGAACGTGGGTCTGACTGGGCACATGGCCACCTTGTTGATCGGGATGCCCACCCAAACTGGAGGAAACGCAATTAATTTTGTAAACATTGTTATTCAAAATTCCTAATAAAAGTTTTTTTTTATTTCGCACAAATAAATGTTCCTGTTCAAAAATATTATGCCGTTTTGTACTCATCCATCTAAGAAAAACCTGGTGCCGATACCTTTAATCGTGACGTAATGACAATTGAAATAAATATTTAAACACGTAGAAACCTCGATTCTATTAATAACGACGAAAGTTTGAGAAACTAGAAAGTAATCTAAACAGAATTACCTTTTTATTTAATTTCCAGGTATATGCAATGGCAAAGAACTCGTACCACAAGATATATAACTAAACGGCAACACTTGTGAAGTGTAGTTCATTTTTCATCTTAGAATATCATTTTTTTAATATAATGAATTGCATTGCATGTTGTTACTATAATGAAAAACGAAAACGTCCTTTAATTATATTTTAATTTGACATGATTACAGAAACGTCTTAGATTTTTTAAAAATATTTTTATTTTATTTCCGTTTTTCATGTTATTGAAATTATACCCGTCGTAAAACATTACGAAAAATATACTTCATACTATAAATGTAAATTTTTTAATATTAAATTTGGTTTCTTGATACTTAAAGATCTTTTAACATGCAACTTCTCTCAGAATAAATCGTTACGTTTACCTAACTACGCCAAATTAATTAAATTCATTGTTAGAAGCGGCTTTATCATTGTTTTACGCTTACCGTATAAATTAGCTTGCTCAAAATTTGAGTTGTTAACCACATTCTTTAAAAATTTCAGGATAAAACAAATAGAAGGACTTGACTCTTTAATCAAAATTGAAGTTCTTGATCTACATGGGAATCAAATTATGCACGTAAATGGTTTGTCAACGTTAAGCCAGTTGAAAGTTTTAAACTTGGCTGGAAACCAAATTCGAAATATTGGTTTATCTGACTTAAAAGGTCTAATATCGCTGCAAGAATTTAATCTTAGAAGAAATCGACTGAAAAAGTTATTAGGGTTTGGTGAAACTACAAATTTGCAGAAAATTTATTTAAGCAACAATGAATTACAAGCGTAAGTGTATTTATAATACGCTTTAAGTCTACGTAACCAAAGTCATTTTTTATATAGAGTTGAAGACATGTGCAGTTTGGCAAAAGCAGTAAGCATAAGGGAGATAGCAATAGAAAATAATCCAATATCGTTAGGAGGCGATTGCGTGTCGTTTTTGGTATCGTACTTACCACAACTAACAATTCTGAACAGTATGCAAATAACAGATCAAGTGAGAAAAGCGGCTATGGCCTGGAGGCGCAACAAAGAATGTTCAAATACCGCGTTTATGAATTTAACTAGTGACGTCTGTCTAAACGTTCGCAGAGAAGAAGTAATATCGAATGCTCGAACGAATTGGGAACTTCTTCGATCTCAAACAAAATGTTTATCGACGAAAACATCAACCGCCATAAATATTACAAGAAATCTCAAACCAGACTGTGATTTTATATTAACTTCTTTAACAAAACACGAATTCAAGACTAACGAATTACGAAATAAACCAAATTCAACTAAGACGCCGATTTTATTAAATAAAAAGAATATGGCAAGAACGTCATCTCAGGACACGGAAAATTCGCAAAACACATCTTCGTCGAATGCATCAAGCAATGAGTTTTTTAGACTTCCTCCTATATTAGTTCCTATTTTAAATAAAATGGATCAACAAGAAGAGTTGGGAAAAATTAAAGACAAGTTATCGGGAAGTATTTCAAGTGTTGGTCCTAATATAGATAGTCCTGTTAGTTCTTTATTAAGTTTATCTGAAAGTTCGAGTAGTGATTCCAGCGATGATGAATTGGATGACGATAACGATGATAATGTAGTAACTGAATTGATTAAATCGCCGATTGCTATAACGCAAAAAGAGTAAGTATTATATTCATCTCAGACCTTTTTATTATGACATTTATTGGAATAAACTTGTATTTATTATTTTGTTGACGAGTTAGCTTGTATATTTTATTTTCTGCGTTTTCGGGATTTTTAATTATTCTTGCAAAATAATCGTTCTTGATTAGTGTGATCACGTTGCGTTCTAAAATAATTCTAAAACCATTAGAAAATCTGAGTATTTTCATTATTTTTATAATACAATTTCCTTTCCTTTTTTGTGGTATAACATTAACATTGTGTATTTTTAATTAGTCCCATTGAGCATTACCAGTACAAAACATTGTGTCACTTTTGATTATATGTTCTTGTTTTAAGAGTGTTTTTATTAGCAATAATTTTTCTGACGATATAATTTATTACATCTTGTTAAGCAGAGGCAACGTTTAAGGCACTTCATTTTTTTTTTAATATTTAACTCTTCCATACTTTGTTATTATTGATCATTGTGAGCTATGAGACTTATGCGTATTTATACAGTTTTTTAGATTATCACCTTCACTCAGATTCACACAACACTTTTTTCCAAAACGTATGATGCAAAATTAAATTTTATTGAAACTTTCAAATCACTGGTAGATAGGAACGGATTAAGGATAGTTATTATTTTACGACGAAAAGTGTCGTTTAGAAACTTGGTCAGTTCCAATTTCCGTACATTTAATTATTAATTTAATAATACATGTGGATTCTTGTATTACAAGTTTACAATTTGGTGATACGTTAGTATACGTATAAAACTAGCATTGCGCATTTTTACTTTTGTAACGTGAACTTTAATCCTGACATCAGGAAATAATCATTCCTTCCAGTTAACAATGAAGCTAAGGTACTCGTAATAACTTTCCGGATTTTTGCCGATAGCTTAGTGCTGCATTGGGTAATTTTTTTATATTCATGAATGCTTTCAGAGGAACTGACGAAAAGAAAACTGAAGAATCTACAGCAAATCCAACAAGTGATAATGCAAGTACTTTATCAACTAGCACTTTAAAATCAAATACAACACTAGCAAGTACCTCAGGAAGCGATAAAAGTATTGCAACGAAAAATAGATGCGTTAAAAGTGCGGTCAGTTTTAAATTTTCTCAGTCTAAATTAAGGAATAGGCCAATTACAGCGAAACTAAAAAAAGATTCCTCGCCTAGAGAAATTCTTGTGGAAAAAGACAGAGAACAAGGTTTGATGTTATATACAATTTTTTTTTGTAATAAAATTATGTTGCAGGAGGAGACTATTTAATTGAAATATCTGGGAGGCATTTGAATATTTATGGACAAGCAGCATTAAGGTTTATTGATAAGTCGTGGAGTATGTCTAAGGCAAAAGACGTCAACACCGTAAATTTTAATTACGCAAACTTTAATTCAATAATTGGAGTATTAAATAAACTTAAACAGCGCTTTCCTAATACAGATAGCTTTGTATTTAAAGAGACTAATATACAGTGTTTAGGTCAATTGAATGCGCTAGCAGAAGTGCAAGGACTTTCAGCATTAACTATTGAGAACGATGGTAATCCTATTGTACACAAAGAGTGGAAGACTTACGCAATTTACAGACTCGCTCATTGGGGATTACGATTCATTAACGGCAAAGAAGTAATGTTTTATAAAAGATTACTATCGTTACACAAAATTCTATTTCAGGTAACAGAAGAAGACATTAATAACGCGAATGAAGAGTACCAAAGTTTAAGTGACATTGTATTATGGACATTGCCAAACGTTCTTCTTCAGCCTTTACTTATACGATTACAATTAGATGTTGGCCAAAAAATAACGGAACAGAGCGCTAAGAAGTGGTTGTTATCTGCTGATCCCGCTTTAAGAAGTGTAGTAATAAAGGAAGCTCTTCAGTGCAAGAAAGGAATAATATCACAAGTACCTTCCTTATAATTATGTATCATGGTATTTACGATTTTTTTTAAGGACGATTTATTACTAAGACAAAAAGCCAAATCTTTTTTGGGATCAATACTGGATGAAACCTGCAACGCAGTCAATAAATTACGCCGATTAGACGATGAGTGGCCTGGAATACTACACGAAACAGTACGAAATATTTTATTAGATTACACTCAAATTGATATGTACATGAAGAATAAGTTACAAGAATTAAAACGTTTATAAATGAACACTGCCATTAAAGCAAGTATTAAAATAAGTACAAATGATTTTATTTACTATGTTAAATAAAGATTTTTTATATAAAATTTTTTTCTTATTCGGTAAATTTTGGTTGATTTCGTCAGAGCTTTGATTTTCTAAAATTGTTGTTTATATGAATCTTATTTGTAGAATTCCTAAGAAATGTTTTTGTTACACGTACCGAGATATACTAAGGCTCGGTTGCATAAAGCTTAGTTAACTATGTTTTTAGCTGACGCCGTTGTTACTTAAATCGTAGCTATTGATTGGAGAATGTCGTCAGCAAAACGTTTGATTTTGTATCAATTACGACACGTAGTTAACTTACATCGTCAAAGCTAACAATGTGGTCTAAGACAAAACCATGCAGACAAAGATTTTCTGTTAATATTTAGACAAATAATTAACAATGAAACATGATTGAACTAATTTTGACACAATCATTAGAACGAAAATTGAATTTCTTGTACCGTGGGATAAGCTCAGACGCTTCTGCTGCGGCGATATACTACAGGTCATTTGAAGTTGGCGCACCCTATTTCTCAAATGTAATTTTTTCGCAGCTATAGCATCCGAAAGGGTACTTCGTTGCTTTGTTAAAACATCAAAAATACTACTTATTGGTCTAAACAAACCACTACGTAAAAAAAAACTGGTGTGGTGACCACATGACTTTCCTATAAGGAATGATGAAGGATTGTCTACATATTTTTTGAAGGTAGGTAGGATATGTACTATATATGTATATTATATTTTTATCAAGAAAAGTACCATTTTCAGTTCAAGTACATCTACTTTGTGGTTTTTTCTATTGTTTTTTTTATTCAGCAAGGAGACTTAACGTACTCCTCTGCGACTTGACGTAATAAATAAAAATAACTTGATCAAATAAAATACAAATTATTATTACATAAAACTATATTTTTAAATAATAATCCAAATTATATTCAATTAAAATAAATTTAGATTATTTCATTTTTTTATCTTCTCGATCCCGGCGTTCTTTGGTCCTCCTTAGCGACTTTTTTATACTTTCTTCCCGATTTTTTTAAGTGGCGCCTGAAACAATGCAACTACATAAGAGATGGTAATCGTCATGTAGAGTCGATAAAAAAGTTAATACAAAAAGCTTATTTTGGTATTTCTATGTAATCAGAATTTACATTTTTCTAAATTATAAAGAATTGATAAAGTGATACTTCATTTGTAGAACTATTGATTGATCGTTTTGACGATTCTATTATTGATTAAAATCATAAGAGATGATCGATTATAACCAGTTAAAAATTGTTTAAATCGTTTTTTTAAAAAAAATTGGTTTCGCATTTACATTTCATCAGAGGAATGTGGTAAAAACAAAATTATTTCTAGACGTATTTTTAACTATCTAACTAATTATTGTGGAAATAGTAATACAATACGAGAATACGCACAGTAATCATAACTATATGAATACCAAGAACGCGATAACGTTATAGTTTCTTAGTTAGATTACCGATTTTGTGCCTTATCGGTCATGTTGACATTTTTGGATGACTTATTGTGATTTGGATGACGATTACCATCTCTTATGTAGTTGCATTGTTTCAGGCGCCACTTAAAAAACTCGCTAAGGAGGGCCAAAGAACGCCGGGATCGAGAAGATAAAAAAATGAAATAATCTAAATTTATTTTATTTGAATATATAATTTGGATTATTATTTAAAAATATAGTTTTATGTAATAATAATTTGTATTTTATTTGATAAAGTTATTTTTTATTAAAAATATAATATACATATATAGTACATATCCTACAGTCATCTAAAAGGGACGTCCCGTTGCGGATACGCAAGGATGTCTTATAAGGACATCGTAGGGATGCACACACTTGTGACAAAAGAACGTCCCATGAATGTCCCTAGGACGTACACAGAACCAAAATGGGATGACTTTGGGACATTCAGTGCTCCGCAAAATCATGTCCCCGGGACATCCTTGGGACATCCTTGTGTTTGTTGGGTTATGTACTGTAACCGTACATAATAAATTGATGTTGTCTCTGTTTCTACAGGAGACCATGAGCATAATATATTTTTCACTCATTTCGCGCGATGATAAATAGCCACTACAATAAAACCAAATAGAAATACTGTTAAAATGTAAACATAATAACATCAAATGTTCACCGGTGCTTGCGCATTTACAACCACCGTTGACCACCAACCACTATAATTTTCGGCTAAATTTCAAACAGGTGGCTTAGTGTGACCAGCGCCATTTGTATATAAACGTCTGATGGCCGTGAGTGGTTGACGGTGGTGCAGTGACTGAGACCTAATACAACTTTTGAGCCTCATAACAACGGATATTTTTTATATTAATAAAGATAGTAATTAAGATTATCATGTATTTTTTACTTTCCAATAAGGAGAGCGATCGTGATTTTTTTGCAAAAAAATATTTTTGCATAATTTTACATATTAAGGTCTAAATCAGAAAAATATATTTTTGAGAAAAAAAAATTTGATGTCTGTCCCAGGCAGCACACTACGTTTTATTGACGTCAAAATTACGTACGTACGTGTCAATGTCGTGATGTGACGTCAGTATGCTGCCTGGGGTGTAACCATGTACCCACGATAACTCTCGAACCAAAAGTCCTAGTAACCTTGAAATTTGGTATGGAGCAGCCTTTTCATCTTCTTTCGGTTCTATCAAGACGGGTCTGATAAAGAAATTGGAAATGGCCATTCTTAATAGTTTTTTTATATAATTTTGTACTATGTAAATTATTCGAATTATTTTTACAGTTTCTTATAGATTATTCTTTCTAACAATTTATTCAAAAAAAATAAAATTTACATTAACAGTTTATTATATATTTTAGTAATAATTTGAAATGAATTCACAAATATAATCTAGGTTCGAATCCTGCTTGCGACATTTTTTTTAGAAAAAAATTCCATTTCTTCAGGAAAACCACGATATGTTAAAAATAATTTTTACTGATTTACTAAAGCGGAAAGCAATATATCGAGGCGCTCAAATATCAGGGTTAGTCGATATGACAACATAAGCTCAATTTGCCATATTGCGGTTATATCTTAATGAAATCAAGGAGAAAAATTTCAAAAAAATTACCTATAGCACGCTACGAAGTTAATACAAACGTGTACATATCACTTTAATGACAAACATAACCTTAAAAAAATATATAGACATTCCTTCATCATTCCCTATAGGAAAGTTGTGTGGTGATCACACCAGTTTTTTAATTTACTAATTAAATTTGAGGATCCATAAGCACAACAGAAAGTAGGCTTGTTTTGTTTATTCAACGTACTATATATTAATATTTAACAGTCAATAAGAAATAAATAAGCTCAAAAAAGCCCACTTTTTCCGTACGCCACAATATCTTCGCTTGTTTTCCCATATCAAAAATGGTCGCCGTGATGTCAGCGTGCCTTCACTTTCGATTCGACCAGATTGTATTAAGTTAGGTGATTAGTGATTATATATATACGAGCTTTCGCACGTTTGCGGTTAATTTTCCGCTAACTGTAAAGTCACGTGATAAAATACCCTAATAGCGATATCGTAAATGTAATTTTTAGCAACGCCAGTCATTTGTGTTAATGACAGTGAAACAACATAACTTTTGATATCTGCACAGTATTCTTTTACAAATAATTGTAATAAATTATCAATGTGTTCTTTGATTGATGGTACAGGAAACTCGTTTTCCACTTGACTTTATAACGGAGTGTAACACCCAGCGTTGTTTCTAACATTAGTTTTATAAGAGCCGTTAGCTGCGCTGCTAATGAGCACATTTGAATTTAAAAACAAGTATTTAGTCATCAGTCAAGTTTAATAAATAATCAGTGTGCACCTGCCTTTAAAGAGGTACCACTATCTAAATAGCTAGACGTTGTGCCTCTTTTGGCACGAGTGCGCACCTAAGAACAGCACTGTTAACACCTCATCAAAGCGACGTTATTGTAAACGTAGTAAACTAATTATCAAAACTATTTACAGTTTTATATACTACCACAACACTTTAAAAAGCTAGTAATACTAATGGCATAACAAAATAACTAAAACGTATAAGTCCCTTATTTAGGCCATGTTTGAGATTCACTGTATACATTGTTTAAGACCGTTTGAAACCTTATGTTCTCTTTTTCAACCCCTCTACCTATGTGGTTTTGGAAGTTCATGTGTAACTTAACGTTAAGACGCATTAGGCTATGCATTAAGCCGTCTGTAAAGTAAGACGTTAGATTAAACATTGTCAATTCTTTATATCATCATGTTGTAATAAATACCCTTAGCAAAGTGCTCAAGTTTTAATTGAAACAAGTAAAGAAAATGCAGTTCACAATTCAGTACCTTGCTACAATCGAATCAAATACACGATTCGACGAGCAGTTACGCTAAAGGCCAAGTTGGCGAATTCCACATTTTAATAATGTAGTGTAGAGGATATCGAAGAACAAAATGGCTTTAGAGCAGGACGAACCTGTACGGATAACACATTTACTCTTCAGCAAATATTAGAAAAACGAAAAGCCCGAAATCTACCTACCCATCTTCTTTTCATAGACCTAGAAAAAGCCTACGATTCAGTGCCCTTGAAAAGTATGTTTAATATATTGACGAAAGTTGGCCTTAGTAATAAATATGTTAGAGCAATATATAACATCTACAAAAATGCACAAAGCGCGATAAAGACTGGCAGCGAAATATCACCACCTTTTCAAATAACTAAAGGTTTAAAACAGGGATGTTGTCTATCACCTACACTATTTAAAATATATTTGCAAGAAGCATTATTAGAATGGACGAGAAAGTGTGCAGGGATGGGTATAAAAATTGATGAGAGATGCCTAACAACTCTATTCTTCGCGGATGATCAAGTACTCATTGCAAACTGCAAAGAAGACCTAGATTATATGCTGAGAAAACTGAAAGAAGCATATGAAACATGGGGTTTGAACATCAACATGAAGAAAACAGAATATCTTAGAGTTGGGGATGAAGGAGAGGATGATCCAGATTTGGAATTAAAGAATATAGCACAATGTGAGGAAGTTTAAATACCTGGGAAGTATAATTTCAAATAAACGATCATCAGAGAAAGATATAGCGTATAGGACTCAACAGGGGAAGAAATGCATCGGAATGTTAAATCCTTTACTATGGTCCAACAATATAAGAATTCAAACAAAAATGACAATCTACAAAACAATTGTAGAACCAA
This sequence comes from Aquatica leii, assembly GCA_035610365.1. NCBI lineage: Eukaryota > Metazoa > Arthropoda > Insecta > Coleoptera > Lampyridae > Aquatica > Aquatica leii. Next base: position 60,006,691 of record CM069432.1, read on the forward strand.
TATTGACGTACGGAGCAGAATGTTGGCAATTGAAAGAAAAAGATAAACGAAAAATAAATGCGGTGGAAATGGATTATTTGAGACGGTCGTGCAGAATATCAAGACAGGAGCACATCCAAAATGAACAAATAAGAAGAAGGACACGAAGAGTTCACACAACAGTAGAAAGAGTAGAAACTAGGCAGCTAGTCTGGTATGGTCATGTAAAAAGAATGTCCGATGATAGGTGGCCAAAGAGAGCTCTAGAATATATTCCCCCTAGTAGGAGAAGAAGAGGAAGACCAGCTCAAACTTTGATGAGCGGGATAGTGGACACAATGAGAGATAGGGCGATCCAGGAAAATGAATGGGAAAACCGAAAGGTTTGGCGAGCGAAATGCGAGATGCGGCAGAAGCCGTAGGATCCTCGCTACTATATATACTATATATAATAATGTAGTGTTTCGGCACAACAGCAGTTCACGTAACGTTAGCGGAGAGTTTACCGTAAACCTGCAAAAATGTCGCTTAAGTTATAATAATACACTTCTCAATCTTGGTATATAATACTACTTAACCAATCTTACATGATTTCGCAACAAGCTTCGAAATCTTAAATAACACTTCTTTTTAGAGCGGTAAATAATCATAAACACGCGTAACATTAACAAACATCTAAAAGACAAAAATTACGCAGACTGTATTTATTCCACACTCGCGGTCTCTTTTTAGCACAGAATAAATAAAATCCCCAATTAAAGTTAATAACTTGTATTTGTACAAAAATAATATAAAGTACGAAAATATTTTATTTATATACATCTTGCATATTATATTTATATAAAAAGCACAAACGCCCTGAAGATAAACAATTGTTTCAGAACAAGGTTCTGTAAGAATTTTCGTAAATTAGTGTTAATAATAAAAGCTTTTTAATACTGGGAACTTCTAAATATAATCATCGATATTGAAACGTTCGAGAAATTATTCTCAAGTTTTAATAATCGTTACAATATAATAAACCGTTGACACCAAGCATAGTGAGGTTAATTTAAGCATGTCACTTCAACAAATCTATAGAAATAAAAATTGTTAATAAATGTCAGTGTAAATAAAACCATATATTTTGACACAAAACACTAACAACATCTTAAAAACTAGTACTACTACTAACTAACTAAAATAGAGTTTTCAAACTGGGAGCTTTAGAAAGTTTTGGTTTTCCAGGCGTGTTGATTATTTTACGCTTTTTTGCACTGTCTAAATGTCTTGCATTTGGTGTAACAGGCAGTGGTACAGCTAAAAAGTTATTTGATTCTTCACTTTCCAGAAATACAGTACTACGACACCCTTCCTTACTACCTAAGTCTTTCTATAACAACAACACTGTTAACTAGAACTGTTTATTCTATTTTTGCGACTTACTTCAAACATATCATATTCCGATGATATATTTTCTTTGCCTAGTTGCTTTTGAAGCATTCTATATGAAATTCGACGGGCCTTATCCATACGTTTGGCTTTTTCGATGCTATACTTTGTACGGCCGCCATTTCTTTTATTTGATGCTCCCTTAGTTGGTGCTGTCCTTGAAATATTTTCGAAAGGTGTTAGCAATTTTCTTTTTACAGCCGATTTTGGAGTAATTGACACCAAATTTTGGGTGCTGACACTTGAAGTCATTCCGAATGTTAACTTAGAAGGTGTTTGGTCTCTCTTTTGTTTTCGAGCACTCGATCTAAATTTTTTATCCTGAAAACAAATCTTTATATTTTCCAATACTACCATATCGTGTAATACCTCATCACGTGCATGGTGAGCTTCTTCAATAATCTCTGTAACCGTTTTCCCCCATGAATAAAAAGGTTTCCCATATTTGCTTTGGTATGTGTTTGCCAAATGAATTAATTGTTCCTCAATTTTGGGTATACGTTTCTCTAATCTATTTCTCTCTTTTTCTTCTTTTAGTAATTGACCACCTCTGTTTTTAAACCGCCCAGGCATCAACGCTGACTCTTCAAGTTCTAGCATACGGGACCACAACTCAGATCTATTCTCTATTAATTGAAATAAGTCGCTGTCAAAAAAATAATGCTAATAAATATATCAATATATATTTTTTTTAAATACCAATTGGCACTATAAAATTTCTTCATTTTACCAATCTCAAGATCGTGTATTGAGAGCAAATCCTCACTGTACGAGTCACTGGTAAAATATTCAAAATTATTTCGATCTTGCTCTGTAAAATGACATTTATCCCATAATGTCACCAGTTCTTTACGCAAACGTTGAACAAAAACCTAACAAATATATATGTATATCATATGATGTTACTAAAAAAATATGCCGCCAAACTTACTTCAATATTAGCTTTTTTTAAATCTTCGCAGCGCTTTACTTCTTCTTCAAGCGCTGTTAAAGTTTTAAAATTAATCTCTTTATGTTGCTTCAAGAACAAATCTCTCCGTAATAGATCTTCATTTAAAAGCTCCCATAACGAGCCGAGTTTTTCGCGTAAAATTAAAGATCGTTCTTTGATATCTTCATATTGCTGTTTCAAAGAAGTCAAAAAATGATTTAATTTCTCCATATTCGTATCAGTGACTAAAAATGAAGAATCGTCGGGAGATACCACAATCCTTTCGAAGTCCAAACATGGTTTGTATTTTAATTCTTCAGCCAGTATTACTATCTCTGCTTTCAGGTTTAGGAATACTTCTTCTCTTTCAAATTTTTTGGACTCAAGATGGTCCAAGTAACTTTTAAATTTTTGTATTGCATCTTTACTAGGAAGAGGTTGCAATGGCAGTGGTTTTAGTTGGTTTCCTAGCGAATTGCACAAATTTTCTTCTTGTTTATTCAATTTTTTAATTTGCTCTTGAATTGAATGTATTTTCTCTTCGTATCTATAATGTGAATTTATAAGATTAAGTATTAAAGCAACATTCCACAAAAAACTAATTATACCACTCATTATATAGATGAAATCTGATGAATTCGGAATATAAAGCATTCTATAGTACGGTATATTTTTTTAAGAATTTATGTAATCAGTATACGTGAATTAATCGAATTAAAATGTCACAAAAAGAGTCTGGTACAACTACTATTGGTTTCAAAAAGCTAGATATGTTAGTTTAAAATTTTATAACATTTTTATTGTAAGTCCCATTGACATGAAACATGACACATATGTATATTTCCTGTACAAGTGTAATAACACTAAAAAAACAGATTTATAAATGCTTAACTTTGTCATTTATAAATCAAATTTTTATAAAAAATGTTTTTTTGCACTTGTTTTATATCGATTCGGTTTCAGTGTCCACAACTTCGTGGGCTCCCAAAGTAGTACCTACGGACCCCCAGAGTTATCCGCACAGTGGGCCAACTCGCTGCTAAACCTGTACATTAAGAAAAAAAAAGTGCTCGTTCGGACTTTAGTTCCGTGAAATCGTGTCTACTAGTCCAATGCTCCGGTGGCATTCCACTCACTAATTTGTTAGATGCATGCCGTGACAGTTGCCGGAAAACAGAGGCCCGGAAAACGACACGTTTTTAAGCATTTCTAATTCGTCGTTTTTAACGAGTGAAAGTGATCGGACCAGATCGGACCCAGTTTTCGCGATGCGTAGCACCCCAAAAGGTAAATTTATCACATTTATAACTGTATCACGTAAAACACAAATTTTAACCTTCCGATTACCAGTGGGGTCTTTTTTGACACCAGACGTGTTGTTTTTGTTGTCTTTTCTTAAGTTTTTTTTACAACTGTCTCAATATTTTTTTAGCTGAGTTTCTTTCAACAATGTTTAATAATATATAACAAACTTTTCAATTGTTATTTGTTTTGCGACGTAAAAAAATATTGTCGTTGGGGTCATATTTGAGGTCGTTGTAAGATATGTCTAAGAGCAAATGACAAAAAATGTTCGGAAACATGTGAAAAGTGCAAACTCTTTGTATGTAAACAACATTGCCATTTTTATTAGTTTATATGAAATCTAATGTAAATCTAAAATATTAATAAAGGTTACCATTACAAATTAATCGGTTTTTCTTTACAAAATAAGAAAAAAGAATTGGGGTCAAATCTGACCCCACTTGGTAATCGGCGCCTCAAAAATTGCTTGGTAATCCGGTTAAAAATCATTCGCCACACAATTTTCTCCGCGTTGCTCCACTTCACTAAGTTGCTCTCCTACTACTTAAATAGTGTAGTTTAACAGATTAAAATAAATTTGCGTGCAGCCGTTTGTAGCTGTTCTGTAGACGATCGTTTTTCTGCGGCGCGGAAGTGCCTGGCATGCGCGCCATGCGTCGCTATATTGTTAGAGTGCCCCGTGCACATTGTGTACTCGCATTATATACCAGCTGTTGTATGATTACAAATAATTATTTAATTAATTATTAATTGTGAGTTGGAAAAATTCCTTCAAAAATGTTTAATTCGATGTTTTTTCATTTAAATGAATAAAACGAGAAATAAACGTCATTTTTTCTCGTCTAAATCAAAATAATCATAATGTTCATAAAAACATGTTTGTTTGTTTACCTTTTCAGCGACCCAACGCTTGATTGGAATGTACATCTTTTTCGAATTCGTTACGCATTACTTTACGATACAATTTTCGTCTAAGACCGGGTTTTTCCCAACATGTGTCCCAAATGTGAGTCATACTCGGCGCTTGAGTTCAGTACCCCACCTTGGTTTTATTATTGAATGATTTCAAACGCGCCAAGTCTGATATTAATCAATTAATTCATTGATTAATTTATTAATACAATATTAATAGTTGGACAATTCATTGTGAATAATTCTGTGAACTTTTGAATAAATTCATTTTCAGCATCTACTTTCAATTCCAAGACATAACATCGAAATCAAATATTTCAATGTGTAAAACATATATGAGCAGAAGGGATTGAGAGTAAAGTCGCGGCTCTTCAGTCCAAATTGACTGAAGACGTCGACAGTCCATTTCAACTAACTGTTGCGAACGAAAAAGAGTTGAGGTTTTTGTCAAAATCGTTGATAAGGTGGAACGATGGTCATCGAAAACGCAGCCGCTTTGACGTTAACAATAAACAGTGGTTGGAAGGGTCAATTACATTCGTATTGAGTAGCGACAAAAATCGTATTATTGTTCATTTCGACACTGTATTTTCATATTAATATGATAATATTCATTTTTTGTTATAGAATGGAATAGCAATAAATCAGCAGCCCAGACAAAGAAAGGAAAAGAAGAAGTCCACACGGGAACGCTCTTCATTTAACGACACTATTGACCAGATGAAGCGTTGCAGGAGCAGAGCATCAACCAGCACATCTGAACTTTCGCGCGCATAGTGCCCATGCAGCTTCCAGTTTATTGGAAGCGTTCACATCAAATTCAGCGCAGTGAGCGGCTAAATAATAAAAAGCAGATAAGGATGCTGAGAAACCGAGACATCTGCTGACATTAGCATGTGTATTAAATTGATAGGAAAATATTCACATTCTTAGGATACACCCAGAATGGCATGTAAATAATAGGTGGCAGATTGTATGAAAAAACATTGACAATTTTCTTATCGAAAACTGGAGAATACTAGTCTAACAAAAGCCATCACATTTAACCTACCCAATGTTGGTAACCTATCAAAAAATTTTGGAAAAAATAGAATAGTAATCTGAGTTGAAACAAGAATCATAAGCGTGTTACAAGGTGTTAAAGTGATTTTCTAAAGCAGAAAAGTCGAGTTTTACAAAGAGTATCTGGCAAACGTGGCACTCTTGGAACTTTTTGCAAAATTATAGTCGCTAGTGTAGTTTATTTGCCTTCAGTATACATTTTGCATAGGTTAGGAATCAAATATGAATCTTTGTATGATGTCCCATCATAATCGGAATGATTTGGAGCAAAAACGTGGTGGACGATAGCTGAAGCTTCAAATTCCAAAAAATATAAATTGCAGTGTTGAAAAACAGATTTTATTACTTGTTGACAATCATGAAAGTCACATCAGTCTTAATGCTATATTATATACCAAAGAAAATGGCATTGCGTATTCTACCCATAAAATTTAACCTTTGGACATAAGCATTTGTGGACTGTTTAAATCGCCATTAAAATCATCATTCAACGACTTTTTGATTTCTAAACCTAAATCTACAATAAAAATCAAGCATATTTCTCAACTGCCACGCGAACTGTGCTTATTGTCGTTGATTCTACATTGTAGAAGTGTTTTAGAAAACGATTAAATTCACAAGTTTCACCAATAACGATTTTATTGCAGCAACGGTTACAGACGCAGAAATCAATAACAATTCAATGTAGAAATTGAAGCAAGTGTAATTAACCATATTTTAATAAAAATATATTTCATAAATCACCTCCTAGAAACATTGTACGTAAAAGTAAACAAAAACCATCTTGAATATACACCTGAAAACAACAGAATATCTAACGAGAATAAAGCAACAAGAATAGAAAACGCAGTGAAAAATATGGAAAAAACAGAACAAATAGAAACAACAGAAAAAGTCATCAACACAAAAATTTAGGTTGTGACTTCTTCAGAACTTCTAATAGAACATAATAAATATATTGAAACGTTCGAGAAATTATTTTCAAGTTTGAGAGCCTTCATGAAGGTTTTTATTCATTTCCAGAACGTTCACCGAAAGATATAAAAAATTCACGAAAGATTGCCAAAATATATAAAAGCAATAGGTAATCTCGATTAAGATCGCAGCGCCACTGTGGTGTAAATAGAAACCTGATTTAATGAGATACAGTTCCAAGTTTTTGAGTTTTTTTGGTGTCGATAAGTGGTTATAAAGTTGAATTAAAAGTATTTCTATCTTCTTTAATGTTAAGTTTTCTAGAATTAAGAGTAATAAGTTTAATTAAAATGGGTAATGTAAGTAAAATGTACCGGTTAAGTTATTTAAGTATGATTCTGTTGTATTCATTGCAATATAGGTTTATATAATATTACCCATATATCGCCACAATCAAGCATTACAATTTAATATTATGATTGTTATATTAAATAAAAAATATTTAAATTTTTTCTCGTCGGTTACTGTTTGTTTCTGGAGCAATATATAATATTTTGATTAGTTACCGTAAACTGCTTTAAAATGTACATGCTTTAGTGCAAATGTGCAATCAACTGATTATTCTCACTTCTCGCTGTAACACAACAATAAGTAAACGATTATTGCAGTATTCAACGTCATGTTGTAGCAACTTCAAATTTTACAAAAATTGAATTACTAAGACGTAAAATGTAATTTAATGTTAAATGTCAGTCAATCGATGGCAACGATGCAGTTATCATTTATCTTCTATGGAAGCTGTAATTAACAACCGTTGCAAAGAAATTTTTATTAAAATTTAAAATAAGGTTGTGTTCGTATCTCATTATTTCTGTTTAAAAACTCCACCAGATAGCGTACCACTTACGAAGGATTGCCTATACAAATGAATCATAGGTCAGTTATTTCAGTAATTCGAAGTAGGCAGTGTTAAGAAGATTATTCAAGTTTAAATAAATAAGTGATTAACGCGAATCGAGATAAATACGACAAATTAAAATCGGGCGTGACTTTAATGTAAACAATAAGTGTTAAACTGAAGTTATCCGCGGACTTTATCTTTCGATAGTTCTATATAAATTAGCGAAGTGTTTGTATTAAATATCCTTAGATTTAATTAGTGCGGTTAGTTATAAACGTGTACATATTTTTAATATAAACAAATTAGTTTTAATAATCGTTACAATATTCTTATTAATCTGATTCAGACGAAAACTACATGGAATGAAATCTGGATGATGAGAATTGCTCTTTTTTGCTAGAAAACAACGCAATAACAGAAAAAAAATTATATTCTCAGTAAATTTCCTACCAAAAACAGCATCAGATACTATGTTGGAAAAGTTATTTCTGTTAATCAAGAGTTTTCTAAGAAAGTTTGGAGAGAAGGGTTTTGTCTTTCCCAATATTACGGACCTACCACTGGCCATAAGGTGTGATACAGTTCTAAAGCTCCCAGAACTTATAAAATCAAGTAGAAGCATCAGAGTTAATTCAATCCTTAATCCTTATATTAATTTTGATGACGTTCAATAGTTTGTTTGGTTTCATTTGTGTTTCATATGTTTACTTTGTTTATACGTGTATACATGTAGCGAGTTATTATAATAAATAATACGTTTTTTACTTTGTACCTATATTTGTTTTACCATTGTCCAAACGTATCCCACCATGAGACGCAATCAACCAAGAAAATAACTTTTTTGTTAATAGAAACTAAGAAAATATTCTACCCATTTGTAAAATTGAAGCATTGTTTAGTGGTACTATATATGATAAGTTGAGCGCCAACACTTTGCCGTCCTAAAATATTAACAATACAAAAACTTTGTCCGAATTTCATCTTTTAAAAAATTGCAAATGTTATCATTTTAGTAGAATCCTATACATGGTCAATACATTAAGTGGTTAAGACCGTAAGGCTTAAAATATTTCTTTTCTTAATGTTTACCGGTAACCTCGTTTAATAAAAATGAGAAAAAAATGCAATTGCTTTTCCTTACTCTTTCTCTTTGATGTCATTGTGATTAAGCCTACTTAAATGATTTATTGCTTGTTTATTATCAGAATTATGTATGTTTTTGTAGATTTTTACTGATGAGAAAAGAGTCCCAGGAAGTCAGTCTTTCTGTAAAATTGAATAACAATAGATAAAGCAATGTAGTCTAGAGCAAGTGTTAAAAGAGTGTTTTTAGTAGTGCAACTAATATCAGTGATGTTCCAAAAGTACTTTTATGTGGTGTTCAAAAAGACCTTTATGTAAAATATTTATAAGACAACATGAGTAAAACGTGTAATTTAAATAACAATTAGAAAAGAGAATTCTTGTTCACTAGACATTGAATTTTTTTTAATTAAAATTTTGATTCCATGCAACAGACTTATAGGAGCTGTAAACATACACTCTTAATAGAACGTAAATTGTAAAGAGGTATTAAATGGTTACAATTAAGTAGATTTAAGCACAAGCAAGCAAACAGTATAATGACCAATTAAAATATAACTAAATACAAGTCTTACAATGAAGCAAGAAACTTTAGATGCACAAGCGGGAATAAAGGAAAGATTCAAGTGCAAGAAAGACACAGTACGCAATAGCAATCGTGTGTAACCAAGTACAATCAAAGGAAATCACTTCGAATGCTGCATACAGGAGTCCCCACCTGAAAATTCTAATGCACATCCAACCTTACGGTTTTTGTTCGTAATTCGATAGTGTTTATGATTGAATGCTGTTAGAACAATGCAGATATGTTTGAAAGGTAATGACTTACTCATCTAAAAAGTTTGGTAGAGCAGGTGTCCCTTTCTTTAATGCATGACGTCTTATACTTTACTTATTTTTACTCAAGAGAAGTTCAAGTTGTAACAATAAGTTGATCCACACAAAATTATAATTTCAACCATAATCATACTTGACTAACAAAATGTATCCAAAACACTTACTCTTTAACTTTATTGGCTAAGAACTCCTGTTCCTCGTACAATGTTAAACCTTCAGCCCCATAATCGGGAATTTTTATATTCAGTTCCTTACACAAAATTGATGATTTTTTTAAAAGTTCCTCTATTTTGTTTAACATAGAATCCCTTTTTGCAATGGCTTCGCAAATCATTTCATCATATAATTCAGTAATTTGTGTTTTAAAAATGCTATTCCATTCATCTGTGGTTTTTGATGATGGTCCCATCATGTTTATAATGACATCCAACCATTTTGCAACCTTTTCCTTTGTAAGTGATTGAATATCATCTATAAAATCCTGAAAACTACAATACTTTTTTAAAAAAGAACCCAATTCTTGTAGAAGTTTTGTATGAAAATCTACTTGAACAAATATGTCTAAATTGCATATTAATTTATTTATTTAAATCATAGAGGAATCAGAGTAAGACAAACTCATAGAATGTTATTAAGAGTTGCAATGAATAAAATACATTACATATATTACATTGATTTCTTTGGTTAGTATTAATCCATACCAAACTTAATGGATTATATTTAAATAAGTTGTTATTAAAATTACTTACTATTTCGAGTCCATTGAATGAATTATTATAATTTAAAACTTTCCTAACAATATTCAATCCGTTAAACGCCGTTACCCAAAGCGACAATATAAAACAAGTTGACGGTTATTTAAAATTATAACGACAAAATCATAAAATTTCAAATTAAAGATGCCGCCAACTTTAATTCAATAAAATCACTAACTCAAAATAACGCAGTACAATTTATTTTTTTCGGTTATCAGCTCGTATTAAATTAAAATTGTAGACCAGTAGCACCTAGTAGGATGATTGATTCACTCTTGAATCAAGCTTACACGTACCAAATAAGTTTGATTTAAGCTTAAAAGTACTGAAAACAAGCTTGTTGTTGGCTGGTACATTTTGACAAAGCGCATGCTTCTAAAAAGTGCAATACACTTCATATAAGAATTGCATTGAAGCCAATAAAAAAACTATTTGCTTCTACTGCATTTTATAGAAGATTATTGGAATCTATATGCAGTAAGATAAAAACATATATAATTAGTCTATTCGTAATATTTACATGTACCTATATAGATAGGGAATTTAAGGAATGATTTAGATGTGAACAAAACCAATAGAAACCATTAGGTACATTACAACAATTCAAAAAAAAAACATTAAGTATCGAATTGCGTTTCATTATAAACGAAAATTTATAAAGGCCTAATCAGCAAAGAAACGTTTTTTTCATGTTTTAAAAACGTTACGTCTTAAAATAAATTAAATAAGAAATGGTTTTCAAAAAAATATTTTTGTTACGTTTTAAAAATATTATTTAAAATAATTTCGAAAACATTTTTTAGTAACATAAAAAACGTTTTTGCTTGCTTTCACCTATGCACTTTTTTCTTTTAAATATTGTAATAAACAGTGTTGTAACAGATACTTTTCTTCTAGTATCTAGATACACCCAGTAAACACGGATTGAAACTGTTACAGTCACAAAATTAAAACAATTGTTTCATTACGTTGTTTCGTGTTAGTTCTATTTTTATATCATTTACATGTAACTGACAGTGAATAAATTGAAAGAGTTCCGATTTTTCACAATCAGTTTTAAACCGTTTCAGTACTTGCAATTTTTATCCCATAATCAGCAACCGTCTAAAAACTGATTTATTAAAACCGAATATTTTTTGAATAACTAGAATTGTTTGAAGATCGATTAAATAAGATTGAATTATTTTCAAAACAGTGGAATCGTTCTAGGAAAAACGAATACTTTGTGATTAGTCAGCATTAGTCGTTGCTATACTTTTGATTACTGTCGTCAACGCTTGCGCTGCAAATTAATATCTTTTCACTTGTTCGGTTGTAGTTTGATAAGTGATACTGTGTGTACAATTACGAAATGGAACAATAAACGGTAAGTCGAAACATTTTATTATAATCCATAAATGTAATCAATATTATTATCATTTCTGTTCTTTATGTATCATGTTTTAATTTGTATAAAAAAGAATGTAAATTAACACACATGGTTGCGTTAAGGTAGATTATTGCGTAAATCTGATGATACTTTAGGATTTATAATTACAGTTCAATTCTTCAAGTTTTCTATACGATTATGTACAGCTAAAGGTATTCACAGTGTTTTTATAACTTTCTTATGATTGCTAAAGTGATATTTATATTAAGTTTGTGTTGTTTTTCATTAAAAAAGTGCAATTAATTTTGTGTAACTCTATGATTATGTATGTATATAAATAAAATATTTATTTCTATGTTACAGATGCAGTTAAAAGTTGCTACCTAACAGTAACTGCAGTTTTCGAGGCTTCCGTGAAAAGACCATATCAAGGAAAGTTGCAATACATATGTAAAAAACTCAATGTGATATTGTATTTAAAAATATTTATTGTGCAATAAAATTTGAAACGTGCATTCGAAAATGTATTATTATATTATTGAAAGAATTGTTTTAGTTCATTATTGAAACAAAAAAATCATACATGTATCGATCATTTAGTATCAGTTCAAGAACGAAGCTTTTAAAACGTAAACCGAATGCAACATTTAGTTTGCAACAGATTTGAATTTAAAATACCGAAACTATACTGATTCAAATAAGTGAAACAGCGATGGACTTATAGCTATTTTATTGCAGTTAGGTTTCTTTTATGTTTGAAACAAGAGTGAATCATACATTTTTTGTTTTGAAACTGTTACTAAACATTATCAATTTTGTGTTTACTGGGCAGATACAGATACTTTTCATAAATTGTATCTAGATACAGATAAGATACTTTTTCAAAAAAAGTATCTAGATACAGTTACAGATACTTTAAGAGAGTATCTAGATACATGTCAGATACATTTTTAACAAAATCTTAAAATAAAATTTAAAAAAGGTGTCTATTTGGTTCAGCTAAAAACACAATAACTGTATCCCAGGCAGCACATTACGTCTCATTGACGTCAACATTACAAGACTTCATTAAGACGTGTCAGTGTCGTCATATGACGTCAGTGTGCTGCCTGGGTATTAAGCAAGACATTACCTTATCAACCTTAACCGCTTAAAAAAATACAAATTTACAAATAAAGATTATTTTGTTTTAAAATTAATAGCATGTTAAATGTCTCGTCATTATATTTCGACGTAGATTTAATAGTAAACTACTAACACTAAAAAGTTTCTCCACTTCTTTGCTCTATATTTGAGCTGATGAAGAAATTCAGTGTTGCCAATTGATTTTGTCGCGATTCCCTGCATAAACTATAAAAGTTCCATAATGACTACAATATTGTACTCATAGTTACAAAGTTGAAATTTTAATTCTTTTTTTTAAAGTATGAATTTGGTTTGATGGCATAAATGCTAACACGTCACATTTCTCAAGGAATACTAGATTATATAAAATGTAGGTTTATACACGATTTTCCTCAAAATTCCACAACAGTTTATAATACTCACAAAATACCCGCTACTACATAAAATCTCTAAACTTGACAGAGTTCCACTAGAATTGGCGGCGGTGAAAGAATTGCACTCATAAAACACCGAATACAAAGTCTCCAAATTCAAATTGTAATGTACATGATGAACTGACAGAAAAAACTACCACGGTGTTTAGTAAAGATTTTTACTACTATTTACAATTTGAGCAAGAAAAAGTATCCAAGTATCTAAACCACTCAGATACTACGAAAAATGTATCTAGATACAGATACAGTTACATTTTGTCCAGTGTATCTAGATATGTAACTAGATACTCCAAAAGTATCTAGATACTGTATCTAGATACTTGTATCTAGATACGTCACAACACTGGTAATAAAAAACACAACTATATAAAATTTTGTTACATATGCTGTGTAATGTATTGTTAATGTATCAGTTTAATCGTTTTCTAATTTGCGTTCTAGTGGAACTCAAATATATACTTTTACTATATGTAAGCATTTATTATGATGGTACTTTTTTTGTTGCAAGGAATTTTGCTGAAGTGTGATATTTGTTACAGCAGTGGTACACTGAAACGTTTATTCTATGTAATTCATGATTTTTCATTCTTTGTGATGTTTTAAGGTTATCAAATTGATATGATGTTGGCCAAATGAGAGATTTGAACGTGCATAATAAACAATTAATCTTGGTATGTAATTTTTTCTGATATTGATGCAGCATTATTTTATGTGTTCAAAGTTTCAAAATCTTGGATTGTTAATTGTTCTGGTTTTCGTTTTTACACAAAGAAGTACATGTATAATTAGTCAAACATTTCTTATTTTATGGATGGGATCCTTCGGTGTAGAGAAACAACAACAATAAAAAACAACTTCTATTCTTCAGACCTTAACAACAGATAAGGGGTTGTTTTTATTGTTGCCGTTTCTCCACTCCAAAGGATCGTATCCGTAAAACTTTTGATTAATTAGAAACTTTTGTGAAGATTATTATAATTATTTCAATTGATATAAAGTATTTACATAAATAATGTTTGTTTTACTTTTGTGTTAATGTGTTAATTTTTGATATAGGCACCAAATGCGGTTGCTGCCACATGAAATTGAAGTATTTTGAGTACACAAAGATTGCATTATCTATCCTTTGTAAGCATTTTAAGGCTGGTTCTATAATAATGGTATGTCAGTGTTAAGTTATTCTTAGTTTGATTGTATAATGCTGTCACTATTAGCTGTGTTATTGGTTAGTATAAATAAAACTAACAACGAAATATATCAGTATTTTAAAATTAAAGCAAGTATATCTAAACTTACATTTATTCCATGATTGTAGAACTGCCCTTAAGCATAAATTGCAATATTAAAAAAAAAGCGTTGATTATACATTTTTTATACATTAATGTAAAATTTGTAAAATATTATAAATACATATATATATATATATATAGTATATAAATAATATTATAAATAGTATTTTTTTAACTTTTTTAGAATGTTTTTCTAATATTGACTTTACAACGTAATTCTAGCCATTCAAACGTTTTTGCAATGTTTTTAAAAATGCAAATAGATCTTTTGAAAAAAACGTTTCAAAAATGTTTTCTTGTAGATTGGGGCAAAAGCATTCACCATTGCTATCACGCAATCGCAAAAACTGGTAATGTTTGTCTTAGCCGCTTAATTCAAACTTGTTAGAAAGTTTTTAGAGAAACGGAAAGCTTGATACATGTATTCATTAATAATACATATCAAAATTTTAAATAGTTTTATTTTTGATACAACATATAAAGGAAAAAAGATACAGATAAAATCAAGCAAAAGTATAAATTTTTGTAAAGTAAAAATATCTTTTTGAACAATATTTTTTATTTCAACTATTTTAAAACGTAACGTTTTTAAAACATGAAAAAAAACGTTTCCTTGCTGATTGGGGTGCATTTAAATAGACTTATGGTATATCGTTTAGCAATCCATCACAAAATGGTAAAATGAATTCCTACCAAGTACGAGCACAATATTTCAACTGACCAAACGACGGTTAATATCTCCAAACGGGTTGAATGATAGTTGCTTTCCGCACCTGTACTTTTCTTTGACAACTCATTAAATGTCGTTCTCCACATGGCGTTGTTTGAATCAACATTCCTGCTAACCCAACCATGCTAGCATCCGCATGTAGTTCAGTGCTTAACTTCTAGGCAACTCATTTCGTAAACAATTAAAGTATCTTTCCTTCTCGGTCCATTTAAGAACTGCTTATTTTTTTGTTAAATCACTGAGTGTTTTCACTTTTTGCGCATACCGCTTCACAAATTTTCGAAAAATCCAGTTAGGCCCAAAAACCTCTTTATCTCGTGCACACTCCTCGGTTCAGAGAAATTCTTAATTGCATCTACCTTTTTCGCGCCCAGTCATATACCAACTTTTATCGACATCCATCCCCAAGTAAGTTACTTGGTCTTGGCTGAAATAAGACTTAGATTCGTAAACATTCAATCATTTGGTTCCTATCTCGCGCAGGCAACAAGATATCGTCTTCTTCTTCTTATCGTGCCGTCTTCTGCCGAAGGTTGGCGACCATCATGACGATCTGTATTTTATTTACGGCTGCTCTAAATAGCTGGTTTGTTGTGCAGTTGAACCATTCTCGTAGGTTACGCAGCCATGAGATCCTGCGTCTTCCTGGACCCCTTCTACCTTCAATCTTGCCTTGCATTATTAGCCTCAGAAATTCGTATTTTTGTCCTCTCATCACATGTGCAAAGTATTCAAGCTTGAGTGTCTTGATGATGTCTATCACTTCGTTTTTTGTTGACATCCTTCTCAGCACCTCTACGTTAGTGACTCGCTCCGTCCAAGCTATTTTTAACATTCTTCTAAACACCCACATTTCGAAGGCTTCTATGCGTTTTGTTGTGTTTTTGTTCAATGTACTGGCTTCAATACCATAGAGAAGTACCGGATATATGTAACATTTCATCATGCGTATTTTTAGTTCTTTGTTGAGTTGTTGAGATATCGTCTAAGACATCGCAATTTAATTTCGTAGTTCACCCAACACTATAGTCATCAACCTCGAAAATTTATAAGACGCGTTAGTTAGTCCAAAACACATTCGGTTAAATTGTCCCGTTTCGTCCGGCGTTATAAAGACAATTTTTCTCACGAGATTTCTCGCCTAAATGCGATTGTAAGTATCCACTCACTAAGTCTAATGTAGTAAATAATGTACAACCCGATAACTCTTCAAACCTCGGTTCAAACTGTTCATCCACGTTTGGTATAAGAACACGTTTCGTCTGACTATTTAATCGTCTAAAATCTACTACAAGTCGTTTCTCTCCTAATGATTTTGGTACTAACAAGATAGGAGACGCGTAAGACGATGTTGTATCCGAAACTATCCCGGCGTCACGTAACTTTTGTATAGTATTTTTCATATATATATATTTCGCGATCTACACTCGACGTTTTGTATGGTTTACCTTCGAGTTTACCACGCATCGGCACAATTGCATCATTAATTTCTATTTTAATTGAGTCCGTACAATTGAGTTATTTTATTGTGAATGCAAAACAATCCTGAAATACATTCAATAGTATTATCAACTCATTAACATCATCCTCAATTGCACTTGTCTACGTTAACAGTATCTATGGTTATTTTTTACGAACTCGCCGCCCACTGATTTACCGATTTGCTACCCAAATCAATGTCAAAACTTTCTTCTGCAAGAATCTCAATCAAACTATTATTTTTACACTCGCGGTTTGTGACCCATTTATCCTATGTCAATCCTTTGCTTCTACTACTACCTCTCTCAATACAGTTGACACTTTCTTCCGTTTTGTCACGTTTATTTTTATTATGAGTTGTACATAATTGTTTAACGAAACTATTCGTACTACAGTTTCTTTGTGTATGTATGTACTTATTTTTACATCGGAAACAAATTAGTTTCTTATCATTCTTGCAATTCGCATTCAAGTGTCCTTTTTTATTACACTTGAAACATTTTAACTTCTGCGGCTTTGGACAGTATCCCTACCTTGAAAGATGTCCGTTCTTCAAACAATTATAACATCAAATTGTCGTTTTCTTCTCATTTTTCGTCTTTAGTTCACACCATTGATTATATACCTTTCACACTTTTTAGGGCACTGTACAGTGGCCGAGTAGCGGCTCGTGAGGTTGGGCCTATAGCGGGCTACATATTTCCAAATACTTGTAGATAATGTAAACGTTTTCAGATATCACTAAAGTATTATGTAGGTAACTACCAAAATGTTTTTTTAATTTTTACACGTTTTTATTCGTTCGGGATGTATGTATGTAACGGAATCTTTGAGCTTAGTTTTCAGCGGTTTCCAGGTGTTTGATTAACTTGAAACTTTGCATGCGTTTCACGGACCGATGACAATGCAATAATTCATTAAAAAGTTTTTATTATCCTAATTAGGATCGTCAGGATTAATTGATTTCTTTAGGGATCCTCTGCATGAGAGTGACAAAGACAGAGCGCGTGAGCTGCGCAAACGTGCATCTCGACAAAGCCTATCGCGTTTAAATCGTTCCATTGTATTTCACTATTACCACTTTGTGTCGGAGCAGGTAATTTGCGCGCCCGCTGCCTGCCTTGGATGTGATAGCTGTTTCTCAGGTTCCCTCCCCGAGAAATAAGGTCTTACTGTCGATAACTACTGTTTCCAATACGTTTTTAGTTCGTAAGATATTTCATAATCACATGTCCGCAAAAATTGATTATTGATAAATCGAATAAAAATACGGAAAATAACTGATAGCTTAGAAAATTGAAAAAACACGCTTTTATAGGTACCCGAACTAAAAAATAGAAAATAAATAATAGTTTAAAAAAAACTAAAAAAACACGCTTTTATAAATAACCGAACTAAAAAGAAGAAAATAATTTATAATTAATAATTACAAACAAAATTATTAAATTCAGAGCAATAATATACAATTATAAACAAAATCACTAAATTCAGAGTTAAAAGCGCGGGGTGCATCTATAATCATTGTTACAATTATTCTAAAGGCAGCTATCAATAAGGGGAGAGTTATGAAAATATAGAAAAATCCTACAAATAACAGTTTCACTGTATAATGTCTCGCCAAGTACACGTTAAACTATTGTTACAATCAATGATAAATTTATTTCTGTGAACACAAAATATAAAAATAAAAAAACCTCTGATCTTTACAAAAAAATTATTAGATTTAACAAAAACAGTGCAGCTGTAGAATATCTCGTCACGTATGTATTCAAACGTCGTGTTTAGTGACAGTATGTATGTATATCAGTCAAATGACAAATTGACAGCAATAGTCGAACTGAATACATGTTAAAACAATGATTGATATAATTAATTAAAAAAAAAAAATAACAGATACTTGGCGCGAAAGGCTACCGTGTATCCGGATGCACCCCACGCTTTTAACTCTGAATTTAGTGATTTTGTTTATAATTATATATTATTGCTCTGAATTTAATAATTTTGTTTGTAATTATTCTTAAGGATATAGATTAAGAAAGCGTTAAACACGATCGTGACTATTTAATGAGTAAATAAAGTAATTACAGCTTTACATGAAAAATGCTTAACACTACGTTTTAATAACATCTACATTCACCGAGTAACTACAACAGCGCAGACTCTATGTATGTTGCACATTATTTGTGCTCCATTATATGCGCGCGCAACTTCATTTTGTTATACAGAGTTTATGAATATATATTATCCAACACTCCCCCGTATTCTGAACTCTCTATATATCGAGTTAAACAAAAACAAATGTTCTTACATATAAAGTTCAAATCTATAGATCACAAATATAAAACTACGTACATACTTAACTAAGAATGAACAAATCAAATTCACATTTTGAGCATGCCAAGATATTCTCGCATAATTTCGAACTTTGAAACAGGTAGAGCTTTAGTTAAAATGTCTGCTGTCTGTTGATCCGATGGAACATACCTAATTTTAAATTCATCGTTGGCATATTTTTCACGAATAAAATTAAAGCGTATGTCCACATGCTTTGTACGTTTATGAAAAATTGGGTTTTAATTAATTTTATAGCGCTTTGATTATCCACGCACAAACAAAAATTTTTTATTGGGAACAATTTCACGTAATAATTGTTGAAGCCAGGATAGTTCTTTCACGCTTTCCGCTGCTGCAACGAATTCTGCTTCTGTCGTTGATAAGGAAACTGCTGACTGTCTTCTACTGCACCATGTGATTGCACCTTGATTCATTTTAAAAATGTATCCGGTGGTTGAACGTCGGGTATCTATGTCGTTTGCGTAATCCGCGTCAGAAAAACCATTTATTTCATAATCACTATTATTGTTACCGATATACTTAATACCATAATATTTTGTACCTTTTAGATATTTCATAATCCTAATGACTGCATTCCAATGAGCTGCTTTAGGATTGTTTTGATATCGGCTTACGATGTTAACGGCATACATTATGTCCGGCCGTGCTGTTATGGCTGCAAACATCAACGAACCGACAGCTTCGCGATAAGGCACGTTTAAATTGACGTCACCTTCCATTGTTGATGACAACACAACATTTGAGTCAGCTGGAGTTCTTGAAATCTTTGCGTCGGTCATTTTAAATCGATTTAACATTTGATCAATGTAATTCTTCACATGGGTGAACATTGATCCATCATCAAGCCTTTCTATTTGTAATCCGACAAAGTAATTCGGATTACTCAAAGTTATTTCAAATTTTGTTTGTAATTCGTTCACGATTCTATTAAGTAATTGTTTATCTTTTCCCAGAATGAGTCCGTCGTCTACATAAATCACAAGTAATGTTAATTGCTGAAGAACATCTTTTACGTAAACACATTTATCTGCTTCACATTGTTTAAATCCATATGTCTTTAAAAATTCATCAAACTTTTTATTCCAACAACGTGGAGACTGTTTTAAACCATACAGGGACTTGTTGAGTTTACACACTAATTTTGAATCGTTTACTATTCCAGGTGGTGGTTTCATATAAATTTCTTCGTCTAATTCTCCGTATAGAAACGCCGTTTTTATGTCAAATTGAATTATTTGGAAATTTTCTTGTACAGCGATCGTAAGTAAAAGTCTTATCGTTTCATAACGTGTAGTCGGTGCGAACGTCTCCTTATAGTCGATTCCTTCTATCTGTGCAAATCCACGCGCACACAATCTTGCTTTATATTTACTGATCTGACAATCACTTGACCTTTTTATTTTGAAAATCCATTTTCCGTCAATTGTTCTTTTCTCATCCGGTAACGGCACTAGTTTCCAAGTATCATTTTTATTTAAAGCGGTTATCTCTTCATCAATTGCTGCTATCCATTTTCAGCTTTATCTGAAGTGATTGCGTCTTCGTACGTTTCGGGAATTCCTATTTCTACCATATTTACTTCAGGTTCTATGTATCTCATTGGTGGATGTATACTATTCCGATTTCGTAACTGATATGTGTGGTTATTCAAAATAGCATTTTCTACATTACCATTTTGATTATCATGTTCAACGTTTTTATCCTGAATTTCTTCTGTTGCGTCTTCGTTGATTGGAATCAATACAGCGTTCGTTCTTGGGAGTACGACTTCCTTATTTTCATTGAACGTTACGTTTCGCGATATTTTTAATTTTCTTGTGATTGGATCAAACAATCTGTAGTTTGTTGAATCATTTTGATATCCTACCAATATTAATTTCTTGCTTTTCGGTTCAAGTTTTCTTCTTAAATTATCCGGTATATGCATGAGAGGCTTCACTTCAAACACTTTAACATGTTTCAGCACTGGTTTCCTATGGTACCATTTTTTCAAACGGGGTCAAATTTGCGCTAGTTGAGTTTGGCGTTCTATTTAGAATGTACACTGCCGTGTTGATGGCTTCCTTATAAATACAATGGTAGATCTTTAGTGTATAGCATTGACCGGGCACTTTCAACTATGGTACGATTTTCTCGTTCTGCTTTCCCGTTTTGTTCAGGCGTATACGGTGCACAGGTTTCGAGTTGTATTCCTTTCTGTATTAGGAATTGTTTGAATTCCTGGTTCGTGTATTCAGTGCCATTGTCAACACGTAGAGATTTTATGTTGTAACCGAATTTATTGTTGCAAAACTGTACGTAACGTTTACAACAATCTAAAGCATCCGATTTATTTCGAATAAAATAAACTACTCTAAATCCAGTACAATCGTCCTTGAAAAGGATATAATAACGACATCCACTCACGGATGGTGTTTGCATAGGTCCGCACAAATCACTGTGTATTAATTCGCCTGGTTGCAAATTCCTTGACTTACTAATGTTAAATGCTAACTTATGCTGTTTTCCGTATTGACAACCTTCACACACAAAATCTTGTTTATCACTTACGTTTATTCCTTGTATTACACCTACTTTCGCCATTTCACAAATTGTTTTTATATTAACATGTCCGAGACGCTCATGCCACGTTTTCACACTATCACTTTCTGCGGAATTAACTTCCTCATTGATTTTTGTACGAAACAAAAGTTTATACAGGTTATTTGATTCGCGAACTGCCCACGCTTTCAGTAAGTCATTTTCATAAATGTATGCTTTATCCTTTTCTTTTACTACTCTCATTCCTTTTTGTGTCACTGTACCTTCAGAAAATAAATTCTTTCGAAGACCGGGTACGTACCAAACTTCGGAGATAACACTTTTAACCCACTCTTTATTTATAAAACACTGAATTTTAATATCTCCTGTTCCTTTTACAGGTAATGCCTCGTCATTGCCTAATTTGACAGACCATTCTTCAACTTCTTTAAAGTTAACAAATAACTCTTTATTTGGAGACATATGATGAGATGCACCGCTATCGAGGACCCACTCACTTTGTGTTATCCTATCGCTGACGTCGTCTTCATTTTCAATGTTAAATGCCGAGTAATCGCATAATTCGAAGTTGTATGCGTAGCTTCCGTTTGAGCATTTTTTTCGTGGAGCACGACAGTTTCTTGAAATATGACCTTTCTTGCGACAGTTATAACACGTCACCAAAAACTTTTTCTTCGGTTTATTAGGTTTCGAACTTGAAGATGCCACAAATGCGTTATCTGCTTCTTCAGATGTACCTAAATTCATTTCTTCATCAATTAGGCGACTGGTGAGGTTACTAATTGTTTGTTTATTTTCATCGATTGAAAGCCACGTTTGTCTAAAGTTACCAAATTTTGCTGGTAAAGTACTTAAAATTCTTGTGATTACAGCAATATCACTTATCTTTTCGCCAGTTTCTCTGATTTGACGTGCCAAATTTTCTACCTTCGTGATGTGTTGAACAACTGAATCATTTAGCGCCAGCTTGTATTTATAGAACTGCTATGCGCCATCGTTTTGCTTGCTTCGGATTTCATCAAATAAATGGCGTCTAATTTATTTATTGCTTCCTGCGAGGTTTCGCAATTTTCAATAAGCGTAATTTGGGAATAATCCATCGATGCAGTTATAATGCACATAGCTAATGCATCTTTCTTGTCCCATGAAATTACTTCTTCCGGTTTAGTGGCGTCTGTTGGCCTTGGTGTGTCACCCGTTGTAACTTCGTAAATTCCCTTAGCCCTAAGAGCTTGCTTTATTTGGAATTTCCATTGATGATAATTCTTACCATCAAACTTACTCATTACTGCCACATTAACACTTTCTGTCAGCATTTTCTTTACGGCACTTCACACTTTTTAATAACGGATAAAAAAATGTCTGCCTGATAATAAAACACGAATCTATATTTGCGCGTTAATCCAAACGTATCCTGGGCCCATAACCTCTTAAGGATATAGATTAAGAAAGCGTTAAACACGATCGTGACTATTTAATGAGTAAATAAAGTAATTACAGCTTTACATGAAAAATGCTTAACACTACGTTTTAATAACATCTACATTCACCGAGTAACTACAACAGCGCAGACTCTATGTATGTTGCACATTATTTGTGCTCCATTATATGCGCGCGCAACTTCATTTTGTTATACAGAGTTTATGAATATATATTATCCAACAATTATAAATTATTTTCTTCTTTTTAGTTCGGTTATTTATAAAAGCGTGTTTTTTTTAGTTTTTTTTTAACTATTATTTATTTTTTTTCATTTAAATGTTTCAAGTTTGTACCTACATCTTAACCTCGTTAGTTTTATCGGCTCCTTCGGAATAAAACAATAAACATGGGAAACACAACAAGACATTTATCGTATCACATCCACTTATTTTTATTATAAACTGCACCAGAAAATGACGTGTAAAAAATTACGTTCTGCTTGATTTAATTTGGACTTAGTCTTGCGAGAGATTTTATTTCTATAAAGGTTTCCGGTTTAGAATTTAATATTTGTTTTTCATGGATTAAATTTCTTACTTTAAAACTATTTTTAAGTTATTTACAATATAAGTATGATACATATTTGTGTGTTGTTAATAGTGAATACAAAAATAATAAACACATACACTTTTTAACTGTACCTACATTGTACTGAATAATTTAAATTTGTCATGATTGAATTTACATTATAATTATAATTTTTAAAAAACTTCCGGGTTTGCAGTTTAAAAATTTGCTCGCGCCCTATGTAACACTTTTATTATCATATTTTCACTAATTTTCTGTTTAATGCTGTTTAGTTTGTACGCCAAACTTTCTAATTCGCAAATATATGTTGACATACTAATGCCCTTTTTGAAACTGTAATTGTAGAAATCTTGAAGTAGGTTTCGAGTAGGTTATACTTTCGTTGTTGATTATCACGTTCGAATAATAATTTTAATTTGTTAAACATTTGACTTGAATTTGTACAATTAATTAAATGCATCAAAACTTGTTTTTTGATTGTTGTTTTGATTATTCTTTGAGCGATGGCGTCTTTTAGTTTTACGTCTACTGGACATGTGTTTTTACCGATAACGATGTCGTATATCTGTTTTGCTTTGAGGAAAATTGTGATTAGGAATTTCCATATTTCATAATTTCTCTCGTCTTTGAGATGTTCGATGTTCAACGCTTCATCTTTTTTAGCGCCATTGTTTTATTTTTAATTATAGTTTTTACCGTTTTTACTCTTTCACCTTTTCAACTGTTTTTGCCGTTTTTTTTACCTTTTTTGTTTTTTTACTGTTTTTACCGGGAACACACACTTGTACACATATTAACACCCGAGCACATAATCCTGTTGATCACCTGAGATCATAACCTGTTGGGTTTCTTACTTTTAGGTTTATTAGGAATGCTCGTTGTTCAATAGGTTCAATTATATCGAAACAAAGGCATTGATTGTGGAAAAAAATTATGTGTATTGAGTAATATAAAATGTACAGTGTTCGCATATGTTTTATAAAATCTACCTGTCTGTAAACCGCGACTTCTCTCTGCGAAATACGAACGCGACTTCTTTTACCTACTCTCCCCACACACACTCTCATGTATGAGCTACGTCGTCGCATTCGCATTTGGTCGCATTCATCCAAAGCATCTTGTTACATTTGTAACCATTACAATTTACCATATTCTAACATAGGAATCCTGTAGTAGTGCTGTTACAGCAAGGAAAATAGCATCCCAGTTCTAGATGCAATGTAGTAGCTGCTACAGTGCTGTAACTTCTGAAAGCAACAGCAAAAGTTTATTTAACAATTTTTACAGCTGTAAAAGTGCTGTAACAGTGCTGTAATAATAGCTATGTTAAGAATAAGATACTTAACACAGGTAGCTGAATTACCCCTCGAACCAGCCATAAACCAGCAACAAAATAATGCTGTTATTTCGTTGACACAGCACTGTAACAGCATCCGTAGGCATTTTTAAAGTTCTTTGACTATTTCGACGCCATATAATGTACTTGCTGTAACCTAACAATTATGCGTACTCTGTGGTGTTACCACCACAGATTATTTTGTACTTTTTATTTATTTCATTTACTTAATATTACTAATAGGACTAAAAATATTATATTCATTTATATACTTATAATAAAATCTTTCAATAAAAAACATATTTAATTAAGTAGGTAGTAATCTTTGATATTTTTACTATATTTGACGCTTTTGACAATGGGTCCCAGTGGTCTAACTAAGGAGCTTGGCATGGTACAAGGTTCGATCCTCGGAAAGGGTAAGTTTTCTAAGACATTAATAATATAGGTACTCTAGAATCCACCTGGAGCGGGAAGACACAACGATAACATCGAAAAATATAAAAGTTGTACCAAAAGAACTTCAAACGTTTTTTTTTTTGATTTTTGATGTAACTGCGACAGCAGTATCACAGCACACTGACAGCAAAATCTTAAAGCTGCTACAGCAATAACGGGGCTACTAGCACTGTGCCAAAAACAATGTAGCCTCCAATGAGAGTATCCAGCTGCTAATCTGCTGTTATATTATTGCTGAATATTAAGCTGCCGCAGCTATAGTAGCATTCAGCTGACTGCAGCAGCACTGTTATAGATTTCTTCAGTCAACGCTGTTGCAACAAATTTTCAGTTAAAAATGTCACTTGGGTTATATCTGATCAATCAAAATTTTTTAGAATTTTTTCTTCAATTTTTTTCATTTATAATTTTAACGATTCACAAAGTTGATATTTGTTATGAAAATAACTACTTATCGATTTACTTTTATTTTGTTTACGGTTTCTCATTGCTTCCTTTAAATCAGTTAAATTTTCGACGTAGTAAAACGCTTGGGTAAAACGTGCTTTTATATAAATTTGTTCTGAAATGCATTCCAAGAATTTATCGTATCATATCGTTTGATACACGGAAAAAAAGGTCATGCGGAATTGATATGTATCATGCAAAAGGCTGTTGGTTTTGAGTCAAGCCGATGTACGCTTGAATTAAACTTCTATTTTATTAGATTGTCGCTGTAATTGCATTGCAATAAGAGATTTAGTTTAAATTTTAGTACATTTACGTTGAATGTTATTTGAACGTGAATCAATTTTAGAAAAAAAGCAAATGCTTTAAATATGAAATCGTAATGATTAAATTCAGTATAATATTTCTCTCCGCGTAAGTACCAATCTGCAGCTGCACGTGTCAAATGTATCTTTGCGGTTTCCAATAAAAATTCCTCAGACTAATTTAATAATTTCGTAGATATTTTTAATTTTTTTAACCAATCTAATGCTGATTTGTCGCATTTTTCTCAAGAGAAATCTTCAATATTTCGTGAAATTTGATACTGTTTTTACGTTTGCTTGAATTAACTTTAATATTTGTTATTTGTTCTTTCATCTGGGTCATTATTTTCGTAAATAACGCGAACATTTGTTGGTTTCCACTACAATCACTTGTTCCATTTTATATACACTACTAATATAACACGTTGCTTTCTCGATAATTTATTCTATGCACTAATCTAATTTATCCGACTTCTGAATTTTGTTACAACTACATATATCCCTAGTAGAACAAATCCGTTTTTAAATGCTACAAATTTGTTTTTTCAAAAACAGTGAACGTTTTAGGTTTTGGAACAAAAATGTTTTATGTTAGAAGAATGTCACGTTGGTGTTCAATAAAAAACATTTCCTAAATACAATTTAGAAACAATTTTGGAAAGTAAAATAAAGAAATAAATTTTGGTTCTTGAATGACATTTGTTGTTGTATTTCTTAGAATACCTTTGAACATTATTGGCTATTAGATTTTAATTAAAGCGACGGTGGTAGTTTTGAACCACAAACCTTTCATTCGTCGGCGCAATGGGGGACCTTAGGGAGACCATTGGATACACTACACCACGTTTTTTAATGTTTGAAATTTCAATTTCAAATTTTTTTAACTTATACAACAAAATTATAGAAAACATAATCAAGTATAGGATACATTTTTCTTATAAATTTAATGTTGTTTTTTATTAATTAAGTTAGAAGACATTCTAATAGAATAGTAGTTGTATTATAAGTGATAATCAATTTTACTGTTGATAGATGTCTACGACAGACTTGTAGGTTCGAATGTTAAAACAGTGTTTAAAAGAAAGTTTTTTGTTAGAGTCTAAAATATTACTTATCTTGTCGTAGTTTTTCGATAATCAAAATCTGCTATGAATGCATACATATAATTGGAAATCAACAAAGTGTTTTTTAAAGCAATGAGATAAATTTATCAGTAAGTAAGAATTATTCGTACATAATAAGGATATTAAGAAAAGAAACTAAGCAGGAAATATTCAAGTCTTCAATGATCAAATGCACTAGTTTTACGTATCTTAAAAACGATCATTTATTTTATTAAATGTGTCTCGTACTCAAGATTTTAACCTCATGCCAAAGCTATCAACAACGAGCATTTTAGTTTAGAAAAGTACTTACAGAAGTGTACTGGATAACTCAACAAAACTCTTTTGTCAAATTGGGTTTGATTATAAAAAGGTATGATAAAAGAAAATTTTGCTTTCTGATGATATTTAACAAAGTTCGAAAAATATGACTTTCTATGAGTAAATAATGATGCAACTATAATTTAAACACTACGTTTGTTGGACGTTTTTGCATATGTGTACGCGTAGTAAAAGATTTTAAAAACATCAAAAGTATTTGGTTATTGTAATCTATATTCAACTTATAATTGCATACGTGTGTTACCACAAAACGTTTTTAAAATGTTTAAAAGTTAACTAAAAAAACGCGTTTTGGTAGATTGCACAATTTAGGTTTCATAAAATTCAAAACGTAATTATTATTGAAGTGTTATTTATTTCATGCTCTAATAAAATTAAATCAATGTTTTTGCAACAAATTATGAAAATAATTTTGTGTTCTAAGTTATTTACATTAAAAATACGTTTTTGATTTGTTTTGAGTGGCGTTTGTTCTACTAGGTAATCAACTAAAAACAAGATCGACTTAAGAATGCATTTATGTGAAATACCTCTCCATTGGCCGTGATTAGACTACAGTAGCGTACCCTTGATAAGTAATATCAGTGTTGTAAATAGATAATTTTTAAATTATATAGATACAGATAATTTTTTTTTCATGTAAGAATTATCGAGTATTAGATAATAGATAAACTATTCAAACTTTATATAGATAACAGATAATAGATGAAATAATCTAGGTGGTAATAACGATAGATGGAGTTCATTTGAAGAACTACTATGAAATGTGGGAAATTACTGAAGAAAAACATACATATTGTAACTTGAATTCTACGGGACACTGGATTTTTAAAAAAATTTATTTAAATAATTTAAAAAAAAAATTGTATATATACAGATACATATAACTTATATATTTTTAATTGTATCTAGATACATATAAATAGATAAAAAATATGAATCTAGATTAATTTATCTATATAAATTTATATAGATAATTTACAACACTGTAAGTAATAGATAGAATAGTAAGTAATAGTAATAGAACTTTTCGTCACACGTCACAGTGGACATCTTCAGAGCTCGGAACAAACTGTAAAATAAATTATTGTTTATGTATAGAAGCAAACTTGAAAAAAAATTGATAACACAAAACGAAATTATGATTACTATAAACGGTGTTTTTTCTATATGGTAGCATACATCCGGCTCGTTCTTGAATAAAGTGATAACGTTACCCGACTGATAACATTATCGGTGATTCCGATAAATGGCGTGCACTGTATTGTGGAATGCAGATAGTTAATCTCAGATGCAGATATACAAAACATATCTTTACTTATTGCGCTAATTATAATGTGCACCACAATTAATACATTGGCATTTTCAGATTCAGTGAGATAATATACAATAATAACATCAATGATAATTACTATTATTAGATTTTTACTTACACTTAATTCGTTGAAAGCCATAATAACCCACAAACAGGCTAGAATAAAAATAACAATGATAACATTAACACTTGTTGACGCGGGAACTCGACGACGTGACGTATTGTTTCATATAATTAAGTATTGTATTATTGCCATTCACTACTGCTTGACTAATACTGTAGATGACTCTGATGAAGTCTTAATTTGTACTAGAACATAGTTCTTAAATTATTTTAAATTGTACCTAAAAGTTTTTTAAATCATTCTTAGATAAATGCGTATTAAAGCACTTTATACGGGTTTGGTTTTGATTATTAATGATAGAATAACGCTACCCACTCACTCACTTCTCTCGCTTTTCTATCCACTTTACGCTTTTTTTTCTTTGTCAAGTCAGCTTTTCCATCGGGATCAAAGCTGATTGGTGAGTTATTACCAAAGAACATATGGTTATTACGTCATCTAGTCAACAAGTTGAAAAACGTGTTAATTCCTGCTACTGCAAATTAAAATACGTACAATAGCTTAATAGATTAGTTATGACGCCTAGAAAAATATGCAGATATGTCAAACCCGCATATAAACAATTGCAAAAGTTATAAAAAATTAAAAATTCAAAAACGTTTTTGGAAATAACTTAAAAACTATTGGTGCTAGAATTTTTTTCAAACAGATTCTTAAAGAGAAGGAAATTTCCGAAAACAATGTTGACTCCCGGAACTTGAGTTCTATTATTAATACTTTTTATTTAATGTTGAAAATAGGGTTCCGCGCGTTGAGCGTAGTAATGTTACGTTGTCTTAAAACTATAACATGATCATTAATTTTAATTTTTTAACGATTTGTTTAAAAAAAAATTTTAAACAAATGGAATTAACATATTTTTGAAAATTTTTTTTTGTAGTTTGTTGAACATGATTTAAAAATTTTTTTTCTTAAAAACATCTTTAATTGTTTAAAAACTATTTTTTTATTTTTATATTGTTTAAACAATACATTAAAAAAACATTCTTCAATTGTTTATAACTTTTGCAATTGTTTATGTGCGGGTTGAAATTTCTGTACATTTTTCTAGACGTCATAACAAATCCAACGAGCTATCGCACGTATTTTAATTCGCAGTAGCAAGAATTAACATCTTTTTGAACTTGTTGACTAGACTATACAGAGTCACAGCTGAGAAGTGTCGCTAAGCAAGACTTATCGAACAGTTTCAATGTTGCGCTTTAATCAAATATAAAGTGAAAACACCAAATCGACAAAAGAAATTTTGAAGTTAGAAACTCTTGCGAGAGTTCGTTTCCACTTAGATTAAAGGCGGAGACGTTCAGTTTACAGCCACATTTTCAAGAATATGACATATCACCGTTTTAAGGTGAACCCGCCTAATTTTCGTAGAAGTTCTGTTTCCAGAAATTCAAGAATAAGAATAAGAAGAATAAGAAGGGTTTTTTTTCGTTTTTTTAAGAATTTTTTAACACGCTTTTATTAGTTCGGGATGTATGTATGTATGTATGTATGTATGTAACGAAATCTTTGAGCTTAATTTTCAGCGGTTTCCAGGTGTTTGATTAACTTGAAACTTTGCATGCGTTTCACGGACCGATGACAATGCAATAATTCATTAAAAAGTTTTTATTATCCTAATTAGGAGCGTCAGGATTAATTGATTTCTTTAGGGATCTTCTTCATGAGAGTGACAAAGACAGAGCGCGTGAACTGCGCAGGCGTGCATCTCGACAAAGCCTATCGCGTTTAAATCGTTCCAGTGTATTCCACTATTACCACTTCGTGTCGGAGCAGGTAATTTGCGCGCCCGCTGCCTGCCTTGGATGTGATAGCTGTTTCTCAGGTTCCCTCCCCGAAAAATAAGGTCTTACTGTCGATAACTACTGTTTCCAATACGTTTTTAGTTCGTAAGATATTTCATAATCACATGTCCGCAAAAATTGATTATTGATAAATCGAATTAAAATACGGAAAATAACTGATAGCTTAGAAAATTGAAAAAACACGCTTTTATAGGTACCCGAACTAAAAAATAGAAAATAAATAATAGTTTAAAAAAAACTAAAAAAACACGCTTTTATAAATAACCGAACTAAAAAGAAGAAAATAATTTATAATTACAAACAAAACTATTACATTCAGAGCAATAATATATAATTATAAACAAAATCACTAAATTCAGAGTTAAAAGCGTGGGGTGCATCTATAATCATTGTTACAATTATTCTAAAGGCAGTTATCAATAAGGGGAGAGTTATGAAAATATAGAAAAATCCTACAAATAACAGTTTCACTGTATAATGTCTCGCCAAGTACACGTTAAACTATTGTTACAAACAATGATAAATTTATTTCTGTGAACACAAAATATAAAAAAAAACCTCTGATCTTTACAAAAAAATTATTAGATTTAACAAAAACAGTGCAGCTGTAGAATATCTCGTCACGTATGTATTCAAACGTCGTGTTTAGTGACAGTATTATGTATATCAGTCAAATGACAAATGTTAAAACAATGATTGATATAATTAATTACAAAAAAAAAGAAATAACAGATACTTGGCGCGAAAGACTACCGTGTATCCGGATGCACCCCACGCTTTTAACTCTGAATTTAGTGATTTTGTTTATAATTATATATTATTGCTCTGAATTTAATAATTTTGTTTGTAATTATAAATTATTTTCTTCTTTTTAGTTCGGTTATTTATAAAAGCGTGTTTTTTAGTTTGTTTAAACTATTATTTTTACCTAAATTCCTTTTAAAGCTATTATTCATATAAATACAACCGTTTAAGTTCTATTATTTATTAGTTTAAAGAAAATGGCTACTGTATAGATTCATTATCAAAACTTTCGAAAAAATAATAGTTATATTTATCATGTTTTGGACTCTAAATGTGTACAAACAAGACTAATAATTTACTATATTGCACACGTCATCAATGAAAAGATTAATACAGACAAAATTTAATGAAAATGATTTAATAAGTTTTATGTATTGATTATGTTATGATTTTATTCAAAACATTATGATACGTTTGATAGCGATATTTTTGTATTTGAACTGTTATGTTATGTTAGTAGTTTATTGCTTTTTGATACTCATTAATTAAAAAACAATTTAGAGAAATGCAGATTAGAGATAAGATAGGAGGTTTAATCTCAGCACATTTGGTTTACTTTACTATAAATTGAAGGCTCTCTACCGTGTCAATAACAAATTTCGGCGATGACGAGCACTTGGCTAATTCTATTCATGTGTATTACAAGTATTAATTTGGCATTAAGTAAAACTATATCTGATGTTTTGGTAATTATTAAAGTACTAGCGTATGAAGTTTAAAAACTTCATCATTTTAGTTTACAAAATCACTTAAGATTGATCAGTTTTTGGGTCGTTGTCCAGGATATAATAATTTGGTAGTATATTTACAAGATATTCGCTATGCGCCTTCAAAAAACAACGAGATTACTATTTCTGCAAAGATTGTTGCTACACGCGATTTGCTACCTCAATTAAAGGTATTAATATTTATTAATGCAATAAAAAAACTACATATATAAATTTTTTGATCAATAAAACGACAACTTGGTTTTAGTTAGTGCTAAAGTTAGATAGGTGTAGAGTAAGAGAAGATTTAGACTCTTGCGAACCATACCAAGATGTAAACAGAAATAATTTGTGCGAGTTACAAAAAGCAAGAAATCAACCGTGGACACCTTTTTTTAACCATATGGAACCAAATTTACCCTGCCCATTAAAAAATGTATATATAATAATTTAAAGTTGATTAACGTGTTATTATATTAGATTAACAATTTTTAGGGCACCTATTTAAACAATAATTCTACTTTTGATAGTACACCACTTATGGCACTACCTATCCAAGGATGGTACTGGAAAGTTAAAGCTCTTGTTTATGAGTCAGTTTCTTCAAACTTAGTGATGTGTTTATACGTTGCAGGTTATGTTCAGTAAATATTGTAACTTTAGTTAGGAGATTAGTTTGTGTAATAATTTTATGTGCGTTACTAGAAGTCCTTGAGGATCGATTTCTGAAACATTATTAAAACTGTTCTGGTAATAATTTATGTAACTAAAACCAATTTTATTTAAAAAGCAAGTACAACCCCGTTTTTGCATAGTTCCCTTTTAAATCATTGTGCGAAT
Source organism: Aquatica leii (assembly GCA_035610365.1). Taxonomy (NCBI): domain Eukaryota; kingdom Metazoa; phylum Arthropoda; class Insecta; order Coleoptera; family Lampyridae; genus Aquatica; species Aquatica leii. The sequence continues at coordinate 60,039,724 of CM069432.1, forward strand.
GCCATTCACTTCGCGTAACTGTTTGTAGGCTATATGAACTACGTGCTTCTTAAGCTTAAATTATCGAAAGAAAGAAAATCTACAATCCTTTATAGAAAAAAGACCCAATCCAATCAACACAACGATGTCCCAAGGACGTCCTTGGGGCATGATGTTGCGGATCACTGCATGTCCTAAATAAGTCATCTCATTTTAGTGTGCATTCTTACGATGTCCTTATAGGACATCTCTGCGCATCCGCGTAGGATGTCTACGTAACGTCCCTTTTAGATGGCTGTTGGATATGTAGGAGGTAGTCACAGGTCTTTTCTACTTATATAAATTGGAAAATTATTTATATGTAGTAGTAATTACGAGGAGCTTGAGTGTGACTCAGTTAAGTAAAAAAACAAGAATTAAGAAAAGAAATAGCAACTAATATGTCGATCCATACTTTCAATGCAACGTGTGTTGGTATTTCTATGTAGTCAGAATTTACATTTTTCTAAATTAAAGGATTAATAAATTGATACTTCTGGTTATATTGTAGAGTTATAATTAATCGATTATAACCAGTCAAAAATTGTTTAAATCGTTTTTAAAAAACGTTTTTGTGAACACGTCAGTTTTGCAAATTCATTAAGAATTTTTATACGTTTCGCATTTACGTTTCATCAGAGGAATGTGGTGAAAACAAAATTAATTATTTCGTTTATTTCTAGACAAATTTTTAACTGCCTAACTAATTATTGTGGAAACAGTAATACAATACCAGAAATCCGCACACTAATTATAACTGTGAACTAAGACGTTGTTACCAAGAAAGCGATAACTTTATAGTTTCTTAGTTAGATTAGCGATTTTGTGCCTTATCGGTCATGGTGATTGATACTGTAAAGCCGACTCGTGTGTTACCCAAAAATTCCTGCCGTTTGACATAATGTAGTGGACAGGTAGTGAGTGAATTATTGTGAATTGCGACGATGAAATTTATGATAACGTCACGCTTTTAAATCATTAATACAAAGAAAACATTTTTTTAATAATTTTTTGAGTAAAAAAATTTTGCTTTGCATAAAATAAATATTTTCAATTTATCGCATAGATACGCGCGCGATGGGGGTTGAAATCATTATTATTAATAATCTTTTAATTTCGATAAACTTTTTATTATATCCAGTAATTCAAGATAATTATAAATGGTGATTTTTATACATTATAAATAAATACAAGGTATCAAAAACTTACCAAATAGATTTGTTTATGCACTAAAACACCCAAAAAAGTTAGATAATAAAATAAAAAACAGATAAATAAAGTAGTCAGATCACCAACAAAAACAAATACAGAGTGCAAACGGTGCAAACAGAATGTACTACTTTGATATACCAAAGGAGTGTACGGGTGTCGAGTAGGCACCAGAGAACAAGAGAGAAAGTGGGCACGCGCACTAAGTTTGCATTCGTTTCGTTTAAGTGCGAAAACCGATTTCAAAATATTTGTTATATCAAAAGAAAGATTAACCAGAGTAACCGAAATTCATGGATGGATAATGTTTATTTAACTGTCCTATATTATTATATCATTGATTAATTTATATTTATATATAATGAATGTATAATCCTATTCTAATTTTACTTGATAAATAATTATAAATAAACATTCGCATTAGCTAATATGAAAATTCCGTTTTTTCAATTTTTTTTTAATTCGATTAGAAATATGAATTGACAAACGCCCAAATTTGTTTGCCTGCATAGGACATCCGATCGTACGTTCTTCATTGACATCCTGAAAACGTCCTATTAAAGACATTCTGAAGAGGTTAGTTTTAAATCCCGAGATGTAAAGACATCATTTGGACATAAAACGAACGTCCCTGGAACGTCGTGTGTTTGAAAATGAAAATCATTTTGTGTTCTAAGTTTTTACACTGAAAATTCTTTTTTGATTTGTTTTGAGTAGCTTTGTTCTACTAGGGAGAATTTAGCACAGACGACCATGTTCATAGCAGAAAAAAACATAATCGAACAGCTACTATACTAGAACTAGAAAATTATGTTAATGGGTTGACGCATACACATTCATCGCGTTTTTTGTTTCCAAAATAATAGTACCTTGTAAACAAATTTGTTTGAGAAAAATTAGTGTCATTTAAATGTAACCCAATAAACACAGATCAATGAACCTGTACTGGCAATGTACTCCTTAGCCGGCACTCAGAATGCTGGCAATGTACTAAAATGAAGTACATTGCCGGTAACCAGGTGTCACACCGGCCGATATATTGCCGGATGAATCTTGCCAATGCAGAAATTGCATCGAACCAATATCGGCACGTTACGTATTTTAACACAAGTTAAATCCAGAATGCCAGTAAAACCTGTGCAATATAATATGTACTTTGCCATCACATAAATAGTGCACAATTTCAAAAGCATTGGCAATGTTAGCAACTTAACACAAATTAAATTCATACAATGGTATTATCATTTTTAATTTAATTAATAAAACAACTTGGAAACTCAACATACAATGTTCATATATGTAATAAAAAAATTTTAAAAATATAAAAAACGTATTTACATTCCTTCTGTTCTTATGTTTATTGGCGTCTTTCGTGCTCACTACTCCTAGTGTTTATTGCGTGTTGTAAAGCTGCACCACAATTTGAATTTTTTCTTATGGATACTGTAAAATAAAAATTACATTGTAATGCTACTCAAATAACTTATACACTTTTTTAATAATTTCTAAACTAAATTATGAAGTTTTTGAAGTAATTATAAAGAATTGCTTTGTAAATAGTCGTGAAATAAAATACAACACGAAAGTCGAGTTTGGCAGTAATGCACTTGAAATCACATCACGTTAATATACATATAAAGTTAATGTTTTAAATAGTACTATACTTACGTCCTCTTTTAATATTGAATTAATGAATAGGTTGTAGAATATTCTTCACTAGGAGGGGCAAATTAAACCACTTAAGATTTTTTTTATGGTGACGTTTCGTGCAATCATGCGTGCACTTCTTCAGGCCACTGAAATATATTGTGAGTAAGCTACACATTTCTTATTACATAACAAATAATACATTTTAGGTACAAACAATGTAGAAACTTACACAAAAAGGTTTACAAAAACAACATTAACTTCAATACAGACACTAACAATTTAAGTAATGTTTACAACAATTTAATATCAAAGATTGGTTATTAGCTTTAGACAGGTCTATTAAATTCGCGGTATTTTTCGTTCTTATCTTCTTTGATTACCTTGACATTTCAAATAGAATTTTTGATTACACACATGTCGTGTCAATTGTTTGTCATTCTCAGTTAATTTTTAGAAATATTTTAACAATTGTTCATGTTAATTTATATTGTGTAATTAGTTTTCATGTCGTTTGGAATTAAGGACTATTCCACCCTACCTTTTTGTGTAAGTTTCTACGTTGTTTGTACCTAAAATGTATTATTTGTTATGTAATAAGACATGTGTAGCTTACTCACAATATATTTCAGTGGCCTGAAGAAGTGCACGCATGATTGCACGAAACGTCCCCAGTAAACACACGACGTCCCAGGGACGTTCGTTTTATGTCCAAATTTAAAACGGATGTCTTTAATAGGAAAAAACAAATGGAAACTTAGTGCGCGTGCCCACTTTCCTTCTTGTTCTCTGGTGCCTACTCAACACCCGTACGCTCCTTTGGTATATCAAAGTGGTACACTCTGTTTGCACCGTTTGCACTCTGTATCTGTTTTTGTTGGTGTTCTGACTACTTTATTTATCTGTACTTTTTATTATCTAACGTTTTTTGGGTGTTTTAGTGCATAAACAAATTTATTTGGTAAGTTTTTGGTAGCTTGTATTTATTTATAATGTATAAAAATCATCATTTATAATTATTATTTTGAATTACTAAAAATTAATAAAAGTTAAAAGATCACCATTATTAATAATGGTGATTTAAAACCCCATCTCGCGCGCATACCTATGCGGTGAATTGAAAATATTTATTTTATGTAAAAAAAAATTTTTTTACTCAAAAAATTATTTAAAAAATGTTTTCATTGTATTAAAGGTTTAAAAGTGTGACGTTATCTCACGACTTTTATCGTCGCGATTCACAATAAGTCATCCAAAAATGTCAACATGACCAATAAGGCACAAAATCGCTAATCTAACTAAGAAACTATAACATTATCGCGTTCTTGGTATTCATAGTTATGATTAGTGTGTGTATTTTGCGTATTGTATTACTAGTTCTACAATAATTAGTTAGGTAGTTAAAAATACGTCTAGAAATAATTTTGTTTTTACCACATTCCTCTGATGAAATGTAAATGCGAAACGTATAAAAATTCTTAATAAATTTGCAAAACTGACGCATTTACAATTTTTTTTTAAAAAAACGATTTAAACAATTTTTAACTGGTTATACTCGATCATCTCTTATGATTTAATCAATAATAGAATCGTCAAAAAGATCAATCAATAATTCTACAAAAGAAGTATCACTTTATCAATTCTTTAATTTAGAAAAATGTAAAGTCTGATTACAAGCAAATACCAAAATAAGCTTTTTGTATTAACTTTTTTATCGACTCTACATAACGATTACCATCTATTATGTAGTTGCATTGTTTCAGGCGCCAGAAAGTATAAAAAAACTCGCTAAGGAGGACAAAAGAACGCCGGGATCGAGAAGATAAAAAAATGAAATAATCTAAATTTATTTTAATTGAATATAATTAAGATTATTATTTAAAAATATAGTTTTATGTAATAATAATTTGTATTTTATTTGATAAAGTTATTTTTATTCATTACGTCAAGTCGCAGAAGAGTACGTTAAATCTCCTTACTAAATAAAAAAAACAATAGAAAAAACCACAAAGTAGATGTACTTTAACTGGAAATAGTACTTTTCTTGATAAAAATATAATATACATATATAGTGTACATATCCTACAGCTATCTAAAAGGGACGTCCCGTTGCGGATACGCAAGGATGTCCTATAAGGACATCGTAAGGATGCACACACTTGTGACAAAAGAACGTCCCATGAATGTCCCTAGGACGTACACAAAACCAAAATGAGATGACTTTGGTACATTCAGTGATCCGCAACATCATGTCCCCAGGACATCGTTGTGTTTGTTGGGCCGCCATAAAAAAATCTTAAGTGGTTTAATTTGCCTCTCCTAGTGAAGAATATTCTACAACCTATTCATTAATTTAATGTTTTAAGTTTTAACCTATAAAATACTTTGAAGCCTCTTACCATAAATTAAGTTTAAAATATTGTTACAAATTTATTTTGCTTTATTGAATCGATCTAAAAAAAATTTCAATAAAATACAACTCAGCAATAAGAATAATGAATTGGGAAATTGTATATAAGACACAAACTAACATCCCATCAACTACAAATTCCAAAGTCACTTTATATTTGCGCGAAATCGTGTTAGTTTTTAGGTTATATGTTTATTATTAAGAAATAATATCGGTTATATTTGAATTTAATACTTACTTATTTTGTCAATCCATCCTGCATGATGAAAAACAAACACATTTTTTCTAAATTTTATAGCACAAAACGGTTTGCATAGGATACATACAAGATGTTGTGCCTATAGCTAAACAAAAGTGACAAAAGCAAGGCTATGGGAAGAGCTACGAGCTACTTCATGGTGACGGCGACAAGAACCGAACAAAAACGAATAATCTGCGAATAAAAACGTATTTTAAACATGATGGCAAAATGCGTAGAAGATGTATAGCGTGTACGTTATAGAAAAAGCAGCACTGAAAACGCACTATTCCGTTACGTTGTTTATAGTACTGGGATTTACGTACAGAATGTGTACTTTATATGCACTACAAAAACCATAAACGCATTTGGCCTTTAATCGCTGTAAAGCTGGATTCATAGTCCGATTGTAACCATAGTTGTAATTGTAAACTTAGTTGTAAGGAAGCTGAATCATATGATTCTCTTATTCCGATTCAGAGTAGTCCGTAACTTAACGTAATGAAACTTAGTTGTAAGCAAAGATGCCCAACTTTTATCTTAGTTGTAGAAACGTAAGGAAAGACACTACTGCGCAAGTGCACTGAATGGTTGTTCATGTTTTGTGAAACTCGTATAGTCGTATTCGTTGGATAATTTAAATCGTGTTTACATCGTGTTGCTTTTTTAAGTACAATAAAGTTTAAACATGAATAATCAGTTGCTTGCTGCTTGCACGCTTGTGACGTTGATGACATATGTATACAGGAAGAGAAGAAACCAACGCCAAAAACAAAGACAATATAAAACTAGAATAATCAATAGGAATAGGGGCACACTGGGGTTTTATGCTGCATCTGCATCTTTAAATTCTTTCAAACTTTTATTGTAAATGATTGGGTTCGCTTCTATTAATGAAATTAGTTTGGCTTCCATAGTTTATTTGAGGTTAGAAAGTTAGAATGTACATTGTCCACCAACGTAACAATTGAACTATGAATTGATACATTTCTTACGGATACAATTACAACTACGTAACAATTACAACTACGGTTACAATCTGACTATGAATCCAACTTAATGGCATTGTACACTGCCGGACTTTCTGTGTTTATTGGGAATTGTATTGTTTTATTGAATCTTTCTGAATTTTTTGTTTTGTACAAAAATAAACATTTTCGACATTTTTTTGTTTGAGTTTAACCGACCGTAGAACAAATTTGTGCCGTTTACGCCATCGTGAAAAGTATTGCGCAATAATGAAAAAAGAGTATTTTGCAGCTTTGATGAAAAATGATTAAAAATTTGTGATATCATTCATGTCAATGAATTCATAAATTGGCATATTTAAAAGATTTTTAAGGCGGGTTGCACAAAGCAAATCAAAAATGTAACAACTGATTATTTTTCAAAACAATTGCTACATAGCCAATGAAACCACCTTTATTGGTGATGTAAAACAATTGATTTCAGCTTGCTACATTTTTGATTTGCTTTGTGCAACCCGCCTTTAATGTTTTATGTATAAAAACGTTTATACATCAACCTGATTTATCGTCCATAATGGAAAGTATATATTATGAATAAAAGTTGCCAGACGAAGTAAATCGGCCAAAAGCTGATAAAACTATCCGACTACCCGGAACTGCGTATAGCTGTAATTAACGAAAACCCAAATGCAAGTTGGACAACTGCTGGTGTAGATGATATATGTTTACATCGACGTTTTAAGGATAATTTTTTACAATTTTACGTATATTTTTTTAAGAATAATGATGATTTTTATGTTTTCTTATAATTTTTATAATTATTTTGGTAACTGTTTTATATTCCCACTATTTTGGCAAAATTTTTGTATTTCTGAAATACAATACTCCCAATTTCAAGTTGCCCGCAACGGCACAATACTGTACATAAATAATACTAATTTTGAAACACCCTAAAGATTATAGTTTTACGTTTTAGTTACCGTTGAAAACCCCTAAACACAAAAATACCTAAACTAAAAAACTGGGAAAACTTTGAAATATTTCAAAGGTTATGGTAATGTTTATGTAGTGTAATGAATTTTTCCTTATTTATTGTAGTAAATTTCATCAAGTTGTGTGATAACAGAATAACATGACTAAACCGGGAAGTATTTATGAAATTAACGTAAAAAATTTTGTGTAAGTTTATACATATAATTTGAAGCATTTTAGTATTGATTTAACTGATTGCAGGACATACAAGAATGTCCAACTTCGACCAGGTCAACAGCTAAATATGATTATTGGAGCAAATGGTAGCGGTAAATCAACAATTGTTGCTGCTATTATATTAGGACTTGGGGGTAACCCTAAAACTATAGGGCGAGGAACCAAGGTATTGTCGAACCTAAAAATGACAAATACAGTTTTATCAATCACATTAATTAATTTCTTTAGAGTTCATGTTTTTAGTTAATTTGTTACGAATTTTGATAAGCACGCCTAAAAACTGCTATTAAAATTTTTAATCCATAATTTTCAATTTTAAGCTTGAAATAGTAAGTACTTTTCGAATTTTATAAAAAATTCTATATTCTAGCCCAGTACACAAAGCCCCATGTCTATAATTAGGCTAGTTAACAACATAATGTTTTTATTTATAATCAGTTGGGTTTTGTCAGTTTCTTATAATTTGATACACCTACAATGTTTCGAGGAAAACTAATTAGTTTAATGCTTTCATCATTTTTATGAAGGAAACTTTTGTGGAATATTTCTTAGCATTGACAGTTAAGACTTTCATGTTTAAGTAGTCTTTCATTTGAATTTGAGAAATAAATCTTTAAGAATGTGTGTATACCCTTAACTACTATTGGCTGTTCTTCTGCACACATTTCCAATGCTGTTTGCAATTGAAGGGGTGAGTGGCTGAAGGAGGTATGTAACAAAAAAAAGTTTTGAGATATTTGACCTCAAACTTTTTTAATTGTAGTACTTTTTTGTAATTATTTTTTTTTTAACATTTAACAAACCATTCTGTTCCTATGAGTGCTAAAATTGATATGGATGTTAAGAAAATATTTAAATATCTGCCAAACAAAGAAAAATAAACATGTTTTGTACATAACTTCTTCTTCCAAATACATTTTTATATTTCGCGTTTGTTTAAAGGACAAAACTGGTTATGTGCATGCAATTGAAAATACTGTTGTATAGATATTCAAAATGATATTTACTTTTTCGTACATAATGGAAGTTTATTGTATTTTAACGAAACTGTTAAGTATGATTCAATCTGTTAACTCTTAAGTTGTTTCATTGTCTTCGCATAAAACAAGCTCATAGAACCAATTGTGTTGTTCGGGAATGAAGCAAAGTTGTTCTTTTAAGTTTTCAATTTTTTCTCTTGATAGTGCGCCAGTTTTCCTGAAGAGTCTTGGAATGTTAAAGTCTTCAGAAAGAGACGAGAGTTTTTTCAAATTTTTGTGAATATTGACCTGTTTAAAGGGTACAATAATCAAAACTCTCCTTGAAGAGGTATGACCCATAGGAATCGCCACGGATCCATTTAATCCCGTCTCGGAAATATACTTTTTCATTCAAAACATTTTTTTTCCTATTCATAAGTTGCATTTTGTTTGGAAGGTTCTCAGTGTTTTTGAAATGATGCTGCATATCAATGACCACATTCTTTTTACTGGCAGAGGCAATAATTTCCCGGTATTGTTGTGGAGTACAAATAGTTTGGTGTTTCCTTAATCTTTTTTCTATACGGCCAAAATCCCGGTCCGAATCCAAGTATGAATGCTCTACTTCGGGAAACTTATGGTCTATTGTTTTGAATATACCTTTTTGTACAAGATACTGATAAACGCACACCATTAGAAAATTTTTGTTTTGCCCTGCACAGGAGTCTGTCCAAATAATTAAATGATTTTTTTGTTTAAGCGCCAGTTCAACTTCAATAGTTCTTAAAAGACAACTGGCGATCTCACTACTACCATTGCATGCTTGGTCTTCAGTCCATGTACAAAAAACTGCTTTATCTACTTCTTTAGTTGTAATATGTATGCCTAAATTATAAAACCACATTTGGCGTAGATAAAATGCTTTCGAAGTACTGAGTCGAGGTAAAGGCATCGTTTGTTGGAGGTCGAATGTTATATATGCAACGTCATTTGTATTTTTGGCCAGTTCTCTATCGACATCTTGAGCTGCAAAAGCGGCTTTGTAATTTTCACAATGTTCCCCATTCGCAGCACCAGAATCGCAAGTGCTACACGTGTCGCTTTTGGGGTGTCCGAACGATAAATTAAATTCATTGTTGAAAATATAGCGGTACGTGCATTCTTTAACTTTGAACCGATTATGCACTTTGTCACCATTACATGTTTCAATATAAAGTTTATGCATGACGGGAAGTGATAAAAGAGGAGACAGATATTTCTTATGGATATTGCAATTTCGTGAATAATGCGATGATTCAGAAGGAAAACTTGAGATATGCTGGATTATATAAGCTACAACATCGTCAGGAGTTTTACTGGGTCTATTGTTATGTTTTCCCTTTTTGTCTGGTAGAGGAGCAGCTTAACCCATCTGTATTTGCTTTTGGATTAAATCAACCTTCTTCATGCTGATATTGTATAATGAAACAAAAGTCCGTTTACAAGTAGTAGTTTGTTTTACCCCGTATGTTATGCTATATTGGTATGAAGCGGTCTTGTGTTTTAAAGCTCCAGTTCTCTGTCTTTTTGTGGGGATTATTTTTATACTGTTATATAGTAAAGAGTTTTTAGCATTTATATCCAATTTGTACCACGATGACAATATTTCTTCCCTGTCTTTAATTGAAAATGCTTGAGAACACTTTCGGCGACAATTTTCTGGCCATAAATTATCTTTTACACTAGTCTTAGCAGGTTTCAATTCACCTTTATAATATATGTAAGCTTCTCCTCTTTGTCTGCAGAGTGTAGCTTTCCGTTTCTTCCATTCATCAGGATTTCGTTGCCTGTTTTTACTTACTTTTACTTTTGGTTGGAAATGTTTCTTTTTAGAAAGGACTCTGGGCAAAGTATGCTTTTCTTCATTTTGGTCAACACTAATTTCATTAGGTTTTGCCTGACGTAGCAGTACATTGTCATCGTCCATTTGTTCTATTATACTATTATTTTGTTCCTCTATCAGCTCATCATTACTCTGTACATCCATCATTTCATTATCAATCTTCTCTCTCATTTTGTTCTTTGGCAATTCCATCGTCTGATGAATCGACGTAATCTTTCGGATCTGGCACGTATTCATTACTAGAGTTGTCCCAGAATAAGTTATCGTAACTTGCGTCGGAATGATCATCTGCAAAAAGATTTACTGAATTTACAGTAATTTAACAAACGTTAAAAAAGAATCTTTATGATAATGCCATCAAATATATCACAATGTGCTTATGTACATGAACTTTCTACTTTATAAAAGAATACTTACATTCTTCTTGGTAAACTTCATTTGTGCGTGTAAAAGGATCACTACTTGTTGACACCCTTGGTATTTTTGTTTCTAGGTTAGAATTATCATTTTCCGTTTGTATTGAAACCTTTTTGTTAATACTTTCGCTGGCAGTTGCACTATATTTATTCAACGCTAACTGTAAAATTATGTTTCCCCTAGAAGTAATTTCAACTACCTTTACCACTAATATTACTGAAAACAACACAAATTCGTAAACACGTGTTAATCAAAACAATCGTTAGTCGTTACTGTCAAATGTGAACGGTTAACAGCTTTTTCGCAGAGTGCATGAAGGCGGTATGTTACGTATCATATTTACGGCGCTATTGGAAGAAGGAGGTATGTGCTATTTATGTTTGATACCTTCTTCATCCACTACAAATATAAATGGTTGTTGTCGTATACCTCCTTCATGACCGTAATATTTCTGTTAAAACGGGGTTTGGAGAGCGGCTGTCAGTTCACAAAACAGACTAACACATACCTCCTTCATCTACGACAGTATCTCAATTTTTGCAAACATGTTACATACACCCTTCATCCACCCACCCCTTCAATTTATTTGTGAAATTTTTGTGTAAACCGGAAGATTCTTGCTGCTGCCTCTACTGTTTTGTTGTTATTGTTTTGTTGTGATTTAGATTAAAAATATTGAATATAAAAAGTGTAGGGAAGTTGGATTGTATTGCAAACGGTTTAAAGGACGAGCAAGGTTTGTTTTGTTAAACCAAGTTTTTCACTGACAGGACAACATTGTGCTCTAACGCGAATGTTTTTCACAAAATCCTATTTTGAACTTTATAGTAGTCGCGGCCCTTTCAGATTTCTAATATATTTTTCTGGTAACTACGGGAAGGTTCTAATAACATTTTCGTGGCCTCTTAGAAAGCGATCAAGGCTTCTTAGAGGGCCGCGGCCTTCCGATTAAAAATCGCTGTACTGCTGGAGTATCGAAAATGTAAATAGTCATTCACCAACACTATCTAGATCTAGATGTGTTTTACCGCATTTGTAAAACATTTATTTGATAGTTTTGAAATATTTTGGCACTAGAAATAAAGCGAATCTATTGCAACGTGGTGTAAGTTTGTGGGTTTTTAATAAGCTATGGGTTTGTCTACGTATTACTAGAAGTTTGTTTTTAGATTTAGTAACATTGCACTCAATGAAGTTTAATAAGTACATATAATGCATTGTTGAAAAAAAGAAAGTCGCTCAAACGGAGCGGAATGAACACACTCGTTTGGGGTACTTTGGTTACCAGTACTTTTGTTGTCAGTCGTGTTTTGTCGCACAAATATTGATGGGCTACTGTGTTCTTTGAAAAAAAAACTGCCAATCATAATTAAATGTTTTTACTGAACAAACAAATAATCATTATAACTGTTCTTCGAGTCGGATCATGAATGATATTGTGAAATATAAAGATCACTAGTGTTGACTCTTATTGGACCACATATTACAACTGTACTAGAACTATTTACAACCTAAACCTCTAAAAATATCATATGAACTGTTGCACGATCTTTCCTACGAAATGAGTTATGTGCTTTTGGAACTTTCACTACCTTATACATACATTTATTCTTACCGTTACTTGTTTAAAAACGTTAGGTGTTTTATAGATACCTATTTTGTTACTAAAGACAATGCAGTAAGGACTTTTATTTGTTATTTGTAGATATCAGAATATGTTAAACATAATAGCCAAGAAGCCACTGTAGAAATTATTTTACATAGTGACAATCCTAACGAATATATAACGATCACTAGAACTTTTGATGTTACCGACAAAACTTCATGGCTTTTGAATAACAAAAAAGTATCTTTCAAGGATATTGAAAAAACTATAAAGCAATATAATATACAAGTAGATAATTTATGTCAATTTTTGCCGCAAGATAGAGTTCAAGATTTTGCCAAGTTAAATAAACAACAATTATTGCAACAAACTCAAATTGCAATTTGTCGAGCCGATCTTTTGGATAAACAACTTGATCTTATTAAGTTACGAGAACAACATAAAGAAATGCAATCATCTACTGAACAGCGTGCTCAAAAATTGAAAGAATTAAAAGATGCAAATCTTCGAATAGAAGGAAAAGTAGCAAACTTGACGAAAAAGAAGAAGTTTGTTAAGTTTATCGAAGATGTGGATAGAAAGGTTGCTTGGATAAGATACGAAAAGGTTCGACTTGAATTAGATGAGGTTAAAGAAGATAAGAAAAAAATAACAGAAACTTTAAATAAACATAGAAGCGCTCTTAAGCCTATGGAAACCGCCATTGCTAAGAATAAAAAATTAGTTACCGAGACTCAAGAGAAGATCGCTATGGCGGTACGTAATACTTAAAATAACATTGCTGTCTCATTGTTTAATCCAAATTAACCGCTCTTATTTTAACTACATTTTATTTTAGAATAATTCTATTCGTAATCACGAAGCTATCTTGAAAAAAAAATTAGAAACACTTGTTAATTTCAAGTCAAATATAACAAGAATAGTAGGAGACTTAAACTCTAGGCTTCAAGAAATAAAGGGGAGAAACCAAGAAATTGCCAAAGTTGAAGATGAAATATCCAAGCTTACTGAGAGCAGGTCGGAAATGTTAGAATTAAATGGAAATGGTAAGTGGCATTACTATTCATTAATTTTTCTTTTCGTTCGGTTGAATTGAACACAGCAAATTTTGTGGTACGATACCACTAAATTTTTTCAGTTTGTTATATTCAAATAAAAATTTCTAATCTCCTGCTAACTACTGCTGGATGTAGTCTTTTGTCTATTTTATTTTATTTATCTATTTTACTTTGCAACACTGCGTGGATTGATGCTACAAGAGGTGTGGGGAACTAAAATTTTGGAATCTCAATTTGACTCTTTTTAATTAAGTCCTGCTGGATTTGAAACTTATTTTTAGTGTACAGTTGAGCAAGAACTATTTTCGTTTTAGGTAGGTGTGTAGATAGCTGTTTCGTTCTATTTGCACTCTTCAGCACTGGTCTCTAATGATGGTTTCTGCAATTATATAAACAAATGTTGACACTTACGTAATACAGTTAGGAATATTATGCCGCGTATAATTCAAATACATTTTTGAAATTCGCGGTTGTAATATTTACTATCTAACTAACAATGTCATGGTTTCCTACATGTGGATTAACTCGTACGTAGCTCCGTTTCTACGAGATGGCGTTTAGCCCCAGATTTATTAAAGGATTTATTTACTTCTTGTTGATAAAAATCACGAGATTGTCGCCAAGTCTCTGGTGGTTTGTTTCAGTGAGTTTTATCTGTGTTGATTCTTTTACCTGACTATCTTATTTTTCGGAAGACTTTTCAGTTCGTTGCGAAATAGTTTTGGAGATATTTTATAAGTATGGGACAGTTTGCCGTCATCTATTTGTTATCGTCAACTTATCGTCGCCGGCTTTTCGTAGATACCAACTTGTCTCCACAATAAACATAATATTAGTTACATGCTCTTTTTATATTAATGTATTTAATTACGTTGATTTTTCTGGCTAGCCATAACGTTCCAGGCACAGATTTTGCAAACTAACACAGGACTCTCTCTCACACACACACACACACACCTTTATAGCAATTTTAATATTGTATCGTATTTTACACACATTTTTAAATAGGGAAACGCAAAAACTAGAAGGTAGTCCACCCATCTTTTCAAATTAAATAATCAATGAGTTCTCGTTACGTCTGTTACTCTTGACTTTCTATGGGTTTTCTCAAATTTCGCTAAAACAAGTAATTGTTGAATTTGAAGAAATGTTAGGGAAGGTTTTTGTTTGTAATAATCTATGAAAATATCATTGTTGGTTAAATTTCAGTATAGTTTTTCTCAAGGTCGGTATTGTCCAGAAGTGCTTGTCGATTATGATCTGACGCCAAAGATTATTGCAACTGATTACATATAATCTTTGTGTATTCTCGTTTAGGCTATGGACGTGTAGTTGTCGAAATCGGTAACATCTCCTTTATTATGTACTATTATTGCATTAAATTTACCCTGATTTCTTCTTCGAGTTCTAAGCATTTGTTGTATAACGTTGTCAATTTCTGATATAATTTTTCTCTTGCCTTGTTAGCAATTTTACAATGATATGGTTTGATTCTGGAAGGTTTTCATTTTCCTCAGAATGTTTTTAGTTTTGCCCGTTATTATTTCTAGTATTTTCTTTGATCCTATTTTTAAGATTTTTACATTTAACACACTTTTCTTAAAATTAACGTATTATAAGTTTTGCGTAATTGATTCAATAATGCTGGCCTAGAACAATTTGGTGCCACCAGTTTGGCGCAAAGAATTTGGAGCATGATTAACCTGGCGATAGGTCAACTTGGCGCCGTTGTACATTTTACAATAAAAGCGATAAAAAAGCAACTCTTAAATTATTCTGCTCCTCATTGATTACAAAAGTAAAAATTTGAGTAGCGTATTACAGTACTATTGTTTTTTTCTAATTAATTCAATATTATTTATTTTAAGATAACTCAACAGAAAATGCATTGAAATCACTTAATGATGAGATGAGAAAAATCACTGTTCGAATTAACCAATCAGTTGAAAAAAGGGGAGAATTAGAAAACTCGAAAAGGAATAAATCATATGAATTACGCTGCTTAGAAAGTGAATTGGCAAATTTAGAAAACGTCAAACAACATAGACTCGAGTGGTTACGACGTGTGGATAAAGATGCATTCACTGCGGTACAATGGTTGCGCAACAATCCTGATGCATTTAAAGGAAAAGTTTTTGAACCTATGCTTTTAGAGGTAAATTTATACTTGTTTCTATTTAATCCTTTATGCGCGTATTCTAGCTTAACGTGTTAAATTCAAAACATGCAATTTATGTTGAAAATACTATTCCAATTAGAGACAGAGTGGCTTTTACCTGCGTAGAAAAAGAAGATATGAATAAGTTAATTTTAATACTACGCGATCAAAAACATTTAAACGTTAATGTAGTGCATTCCGGAGCGGAACAACCAGGATTAAACAGATACCAACCTGTTATACCGATAGAGCAACTAAAGCCATTTGGAATGTTTGCTTATATTCGTTCTCTCGTTACCGGACCAGAACCTATCATGAAGTATTTATGTAAAACCTATAAAATTCATAATACTCCTGTAGGAGATCGGTTAACAAACGAACGCTTCGAGAAAGTACCTGCCGAAATCACCAACTTTTTTAGTGGTAAGAACTTAAGTGTTATATGTATATATATATTTGTTTTACTACTAGAATGTTTTAGACACTTCTCGATTTTCTACGTCATATTCACGCTATACTGGTCAAAAGAGCACTCGTCAAATACAAATTAAATCCGACGGTAGTTTTGCTGTATCGGTTGATACCGAACAAATAGAAAATCTTCGGGGTCAAATGGGAGAAATTCAACAATCTTGTAAGAAGTTTGAAGAAAATATTAGTAGCTTAAACAATCATGTAGGTTCTAATTATATTTGTATAAGGTACTATAAAATGACTTTATTTTTCAGCTCGCTCAGTTAAATGATAGTTTGTCTATTATTAAAGACAAGATTCAAACATTAAAGAAGAGGAAACAGGAGATACAAAGTATGGAAAGTCGATTGAGAATATTGAACAATAAGCTCCAACAGTTACAGTCTAATCCAGTTACTCAGGAGCAAGTAGAAAAGGAACACCAAACAGAGATTAAAGTAAGATAATATTTCCATTTATTCAGAAAACAAGTGTTTCCCATTTTATATAGCGCGAAACTACATAATTAAACTGTTTAATGATTAGTTTTATTATAATTAAAGAATAGGCGTGTAAGCAATACAGTGAACTAATAAGATTTATTACGTAGAACGATAACAACACTAATCAGTTCATCGAATATACACTTGTCTATATTTGACTGTAAGCACATATTTCAGTTTGAAAGTGTTTTACTAGTAAAAGCAGATTATTTATTCTGCCGTGTTCCGTATACGTACTTTTTGCAAAAAGGTAGTAGTATATACTAGCTTTTCTAATTTTCTAGCGAACTATTGGAAAAATGATTTCCGAACAATCTACAGTTAAAGAAGCTTTTAAAAAGTACTCCAAAATAGTGTTAGATCCTCAGTTGGATAAAATTGATTTAGAAAAATGCAACAGACAGATTACGCTGCTTCAAAATAAATCTAAAGATCTTCAGGCAATTTGTGGAAGAACTGAACAAACTTTAAACAATATTAAGACGACGTACTCAAATAAAATGACAGAAGCTAAAACTTTATTAAATCAGGCGAAACAGGTTTCTAAGGGTTTCACTCCAGACGATCAAGGCTTTGAAGAGTTTAGGGAGTCTTACAATAATCTACCTGATAATCTAGCCGAGTTACATTCAGAAAAGGAACACACTCTTTCAAAAATCGATTGTTTAAGTACGGCGGATGTAGAAGAATTGGAGCAATACCACAACAGAGTTCGACTGATAGATAAGTATGAAAGTGAAATACAGAATGCAGACGGAAACTTACATAATATCAATAACAATATGATCTCCGCTCAAAAAGAGTGGTTAGAACCTTTAGAAGAGATAGTTCAAAAAATAAACGAAAAATTTAGTAGCGCGTTTGATAGAATGGGGTGTGCTGGAGAAGTCACAATATTTAAAGGTAGGTACTCATTGTTCGTTGTCGTTAATATGACTTTAATATCCCTACTATTCCTTTAATTATATTTTTAATAATGTGACTCATAATTAGTTTCCTCTATATTAAATTGGAATTAATTCTTTATGCTAATTATTACACAAAACGTTATATCTACTTTAGGTGAGGACGATAAAGATTTTAAAGAATATGGATTAAGCATTAAAGTTAAATATAGAGATTCGGAACCTCTTCAAGAGTTAAATAGCATTACGCAAAGCGGTGGAGAAAGAGCCGTTGCGACGGCAGCTTATATGCTTTCTTTACAAGAACTAACTTCAGTGCCATTTCGATGTGTTGACGAGATTAATCAGGGTATGGACGAAAATAACGAACGCCGAATATTTGAGCTGCTAGTCGATGCCACTAGTGGAGCAGATACCTCGCAGTATTTTTTTATAACGCCCAAGGTAACGTAACTCTGATGAAAGTTTCGTATTTAATACATTTTTTTAGTTGATACCAAACCTAAGGTTTGTTAGAGGAATGGTTGTTCATATAGTTCATAATGGATGTTTTATTCCACCTCAGAAAAAATGGAATAACGTTATTTCATATGTAAAACAAGCCATTTTACAGAAATAATAATTTTGTTAAATGTGTTAACTGTTGTATTTATTTTATACTTTGTACTTGAATATAGTATTTTTTCACATGATAGTTTTTTGTTTTCCATCAATGTATCTTAGGTCTCCACATACGCTCGTGATTTTACCGTTTTACTTTCTCATATAAATTTAGAAATTGTAGTATAAAAATTGATTTAACTTGGAAAAAAATATTCATCATTGCAAGTATCTCCCTAACTTTCTTTTTGGGACCTGGAAAACTAATTCTATTTAGTGACTTCCGCAGAAGTTTTATCTTTATCAGTTCTTATGAGAATACGATCAGAAGATGCGCACTGCGTACACTTGGAAGCTCACCAAAAGGTAGCGCTTCGCTGCAGATTGCTTCGTCCATGTAGGCGATGGTTTTTTTTATAGTTTTGATTTCATTTTGAGAATCGCTCTGCTGATTTTAAATTCTTTATTGAATATTCCTGTTTCGTTATCCAAATTATCTTTGTTAATGCATCTTGCGTGTAACGTGTTGGGTAGCGAGTCGCTTCTACGTGTTTTAATTGTCTCATTTTCTACGTTATTTCTACTGTTAATCATCTGTTATTTCTTATTTGGTATGATAAGTCATTGTTTTTACGTAATTTTAGCAGTTAATGTCAGTGGCTGCTGGCCCATAAGGGCTCTATGGCGCGAGCCTTTTTCAGACGTTCATTAAAACAATAAAAAAACTGTACACATTATTATGAATTAAAATATTTAAACATTTATAGGATATAAGTATCACCTACTTTCTATTACTCTAAAACATTAATTTAATATGGTCGCCAGTCAAACCAACGTATATTAAATAGGTATCACTTTATGTTCGGGCTATAATTATTGGAGCCCATGCCTGTATATGTAGCAGAGCATTGTAATGTGACGTCGCGACTCCCACTATGAGATTTCATATGCAGTTGTAATGTGGTTTTAACAGGCGAAAGGGCTCGCGATGGTTTCAATTCCGTAATCATAAAGCGCTAAGAGTTGCATGACGTGTTCGAAGTGAAACGGTATATTTGTGGTACGTATTTCTCAAAAAATGTAAATATTGTACAATTTTGTAAATGAATTTGTAAAGCTGTTTTAGATTGAAATCAAATATCTCAGAAGGTGATAAAAGTACCTCAGCATTACAGTTTCATCAAAAAGAAAATAAAATGAAATTGACCATAACATATCCGTTAAATCATATTATATGACTACTATTTTTGAACCTCTACACACATTCAAATAATATTATTTTACTTTTATTGTTAATCAGCAATGAGTGCCCGCAAACATTTTCTCTTTAGTAGCTTTATTAATATCAAATCTCAATTCACACAAAACAAAAATCAGTGGTTTCCGATTGAAATTACTAAATTAAAAAGTAAAAAAAAACGCAATTATTATTGCTTTAGTGGCAAAATTTTTCAATTATTTAATAAAAAATGCGAAATGCATTTTTCCGGTCTGTAATAAGGCTACCATTTGTAAGCTCGAGAAATCAGGACAATTTTTTAAATTGTTATAATGTAAATTTAATCATGGCAAATTTAAATTATTTAGTACAATGTACTATTATATAGTCGGATTTTTTTAATATGGCGTTTTTCGGATTAAAAGTTTAAACGCTTCCGTTCCCTACGATTAGCTCGCCGAAACTACCGTTCCGTTAACGTTTTAAAAAGTACAATAAAATTGTTTTATTCACTGCTGTCTTTTATTTCCGTCTGCTAGCTCCGTTTTTAAGACCGCTTAAAGTCCTGAACAACCGTGTCTTCACTGCAGTTACCCGGTCAACACCGTCGAACAGGAAATTTTTTTAAAGTGGCGTTTTTCGGATTAAAAGTTTAAACGCGTACAGATATAGACAAACGTTATCTTTTTCTTTTCGTTTCATTATTTAAATGAGAATTTCGTAACGTCTACAAAGACAATAACTTATTCACGTAATTCTACGACATGAATATGCTTTTTTAATGTTAGAGAAAGACGGCGCTAGAACAATAAAACGTCGCACCGAAGCAGCCCTAAGCTCCGTTGTGCTGCAGAAATACCCTCGCACTCAGAAGAAAGCATCGAAGACATAGTGCGACGTGTATTTCGGGAACAAGTAGCTCGAGGAAGAGAAGTGACGTGTTGGAACTGCGGAGAAGTGGGCCACGTACGACGCCGTTGTAATAAGCCCAAAAGAAGACCAGAAGAGCGCCCGGAAAACTAGAACAGGTCGACCGAATGGGGCGAAAGTCGACCTCAACGAGCCATGCCCCGGAGATTACCATTCAAATGGCGTCGCCTAGGGAGCAATTGCATAGTATTTATCTCGATGGCAAGATCAATGGAAGAAGCGTCCCGTTACTGGTTGACACAGGAGCGACGAAGACCATCATTTGTCCTGACATTTTATTGGAAAACGAGAAGACATCACCAGTAACAGTACGACTTCGAACGGTGACGGGCGACGAAATACCTACTCACGGACATGTCAAAGTAACCATTGGTTTGTGAAATGGAGTACTTGACCATCAAGTACTGGTAGCCGACATCACGGAAGAAGTTATCCTGGGAATGGACGTGATAAAGAAGTATGGGTTCCATTTGGATATGAAGAACGATGTCCTGAAGATTGAGAATGAAGAAATTCCTTTTCATTCGTCAGAGAAGGCAGCTGTGCGAGTCTTATTGAGTGAAGACGTGATTCTGCCTGCAAGGACAGAAAGTGTGGTGATGGCACACCTGGATGGAAATCTCCGGGAAGGCTACATACGCGCGATTGAAGCAATGGAGGGCGGCTTAGTTGGAAAGGGACTATTCGTTGGCAGAACTTTAGTACGAGGAAAGAACACGATGCCAGTAAGGATCTTAAACATCAACTCAGATCCTGTAACGTTGAAAAAGAAGACCGTGGTAGGCCAATGCACGCCAGTAGCACAAATTGTGAGATGCGTGAAGTCGAACGAAGATACGTCGCCGAAGAAGTGTCCACAACATCTATTGGACATTCTTACCACCAAAGGCCAAAACCTCAGCCAAGACCAGCTGGCTAAAGTTAAAGTGTTGATCCAGGAGTATCAAGATGTGTTCGTGCTGGAGAGTGGCTCCAAAGGAAGAACTAACGTGGTGAAACATAAAATTAATACTGGAGACGCTCGGCCGATACGACAACATCCACGTAGACTTCCTTTGGCGAAAAGAGAAGAAGCCGAACAAATAACTACGGATATGGAGAGAGAAGGCGTGATTGAACCTTCAAGTAGCTCATGGGCATCCCCAGTGGTAAAAGTGGTAAAGAAGAAAGATGAATCAACGAGGTTTTGCGTAGACTACAGGCAGCTAAACGACGTGACCAAAAAGGACAGCTACCCTTTACCCAGAATTGACGATACGCTAGACACCCTGTCAGGATCCCAGTGGTTTTCTACGTTAGATTTAAAGAGTTAAAGAGCAGAATTTAGATGGAATGAAGACTGCAAAAATTCTTTCCATCAACTAAAACAGGCCTTAGTCACTTCGCCGATTTTGAGTTATCCAAGAGAAGGTGGAAAATTTGTTTTGGATACCGACGCAAGCAATCTGGCCATAGGCGCGGTCTTTTCGCAGGTTCAAGATGGACAAGAAAAAGTTATCGCGTATTTTAGCACGGTTTTGTCCAGGCCAGAAAGGAATTATTGCGTGACTAGGAGAGAGCTGTTAGCAGTTGTCAAGTCCATCGAATATTTTTTAAAATATTTGTATGGACGAAAATTTTTATTAAGAACAGACCACTCCGCTTTAAAATGGCTACTGCAATTCCGTAACCCGGAAGGACAAGTGGCAAGATGGATCGAGAGACTGCAAGAGTATGACTATGACACAGAACACCGTACCGGAAGCAGTAATCGGAACGCTGATGCCTTGTCCAGAAGACCATGTCCGGCGGACTGCAGCCATTGTTCCCGACTGGAAGAAAAAGTTGAATGCCTCCGGAGAACTGCTGTGGTTGATGATGAGTGGGAACCTGAGCAGTTACGTCGCGAACAAGAAGACGATCCTGAAATAAGACTCCTCCTGGACTGGAAAGAGAGCGGCCGACGACCAACCTGGGAAGAAGTGAGTGCTTTGGGAAGAAACATCAAAGCGTACTGGGCGCAGTGGGACTCCTTGATAGTAGAAGACGGTCTTTTTAAGCGATCCCTAGAAAGTGCCGAGGGCACGGGAAACAGACTACAGCTGGTAGTGCCAAAGAGCAGGGTGTCAGAAGTGTTGAAGCATCTCCACGATGGGACATCAGGAGGACACTTTGGCATTAAGAAGACGTTGGGTAAAGTGCGAGAACGATTCTACTGGATGAACTGCAAAGAGGACGTCATGAAATGGTGCCGTAAATGCACAGTCTGCGCATCAGGAAATGGTCCAGCGAGAAAGCGCAAAGCACTCATGAAGCAATACAACGTAGGAAGCCCTTTGGAAAGAGTAGCGATTGACATCGCAGGGCCGTTCCGAGAATCCGATTCGGGAAATAAATACATCCTGGTGGCAATGGATTATTTCACGAAATGGACGGAGGCTTACGCCATACCCAATCAGGAAGCAGCTACAGTCACAGAAGTATTAGTAAAGGAGTTTTTCTGCCGGTTTGGAGTTCCGTTGGAATTACACTCCGATCAAGGCCGCAATTTTGAGTCTGGGCTGTTTCAAGAAGTTTGCCGACTGTTGGGAATTAAGAAAACTAGGACAACGCTTCTCCATCCTCAATCTGATGGCATGGTTGAACGGATGAATCGAACAATGGGCAAGTACTTAGCCAAGGTAGTGTCCGAACACCAAAGAGACTGGAATCAGTACTTGCACCTTTTACTAATGGCATACCGATCATCCGTTCACGAAAACACAGGCCAAACACCATCCTGTGTCATGCTCGGTCGTGAAATACGATTGGCATGCGACCTTCAATTTGGACGAAGACCGGAAGAAGAAGTTGCTGGAGAAGATTACGTCAGCAAGCTGACCAAGAGGCTAGACGAAATACATGAAGAGGTCCGTAAAAACACACAAATTGCCAGCGACAGGATGAAGACTAGATATGACATCAAGGCACAAAATGGTGGGTTTCAACCTGGCGATATGGTTGTATAATCCTCAAAGGAGACGTGGTTCGCCGAAGCTGCAAAGGCAATGGGAGGGCCCCTATGAAGTCATGCAGCGTATTAATGACGTCATATATCGCATCAGAAAACCGCCCAGAAGCAAGCCAAAAGTGGTCCACGTCGATCGTCTAGCCCCGTTTGCTGGCGATAACCACAATACCCAAGTTCAGGTCCGAACCAGAGTAATAAGTAGCAGAACCAGGAATCCAATCAAAGAAATGGAGTTCGAGAAGTTTATGAACTTATACGGAGGTTCTGGAAAAGCTAGGTTCGGAGTTAACACCGAGGAACAACAAGACCTGTTCCAGACACAAAAAGATTACGCCATCGCACATTGCGTGAGCGAGGATCTTGACATATCCAGAGGGGTTGCAGTCGTGTTTAAAAAGAAGTTTGGGCAGCTAGATGAATTACGAAGGCAGCAACCGGCAGTCGGAAAAGTTTTAAGATTACGTGGTGACAGACGCATCGTTTTTTATCTGGTCACCAAGAAATATTCACGTATCAAGCCGTTATACAAAAATCTGTGGCAAACATTATGGAATCTCAAGAGAGAAATGGAATTCCATCATGTTAAGAAATTGGCAGTACCCAAGCTTGTTTGTGGCTTAGATCAACTGAATTGGAGGACAGTTCGAAAGATGTTGGAGGTCGTCTTCCGGGGAACAGGCATTCAAGTGTTGGTCTGTAGTTAGCCGAAATGGAAAAAGCTGCCGCTATCGCCACGATCCTTTTTACCGGTGTCGCATCCAGTCTCCTGTTCTGGTACAGAACAGTCCTAAGAAGGGGGCAGTGAAACGTTTGAGAAGTTATTCGCAAATTCAAGAGCCTTCTCGAATTTGTTATCCATCTTCTAGAACGTATATCGAAAGATATGGAACACTCGAGAATGATTTTCAAAATGTGTATATATACCGAAGAAACAAATCGTAGGTGAGTTATTGCCGTAATGCGAATACAGCAGTGTTAAGAAGATTATTCAAGTCTAAATAAATAAGTAGTTAGCGCGTGTGTGAACATAAATATACGGAGAATAATCTTGTACGTGATTTTAGTGTAAACAAGTGTGTGAAGCTATCCGCGGACTTTATCTTGTCTTAATTAGTGTAAGTGCTTTTATTAAATATTATTAGATTTAATTAGTTCGGTTAATTTACAAGTGTATATATTTCTAGTATAAGTAAAACATATATTTAGTCGTTTAAATAAATTAGTTTTAATAATAAAGTTCGTTACAATACCTAACCAATTTTTTATACATCTTCCTCTAACCCCATTATTTACATGTTAAGATAACTTCTTTTAGCGCTGTTTCGCACTACGCTCTACTTTGATAGAATGTATCCTACGCGTTAAGCGGGGTCTTACTATACTTGGTTACATGTTAACTGTACCACTGCAGATTGACAAGAGATGCCCCAGACAAAATCGAGTCTTTATCTATCTGTTCTCCTTATCGGTTTTCACTTTATGATCAATGAGTTGGCACTTCATTTGTAACAAACTTCAATTTAATACTTTATTTTTCCAATTTTGTGGAATTTATGAGTTTTTGTGGCTGTTTGTTGTTTACGCATTCACCAATTTATTCACTATCTGTTCTTGTCTTATTTATGTAATAGGATGTTGTTTTCCGCACAATTCTTATTTTACTTGTTTTACCATTTTTCATTGATCTTTCACTTTGTTTGTTTACACACCGTTGTTTTTATCACCTAACCTACAAACTTAACATGTTTTGTCATTATATTTCCATAAATTTGTTATCAAGCATTGATTTCTAATGATTTATCTTATCTACCTTTAAACAAATCTAAACTAAGTAATAACTAAAGTATAGCGATCGCAATTTTAAGATTAAGATTTGCCGACTGCTGGTTGCTGTCTTCGTAGTTCATCTAGCCGTCCAAGCTTCTTTTTAAATACAACTGTAACCCTTCTAGACATTTTAAGATCTTCGCTCACGCAATGCGCAATGTCGTAATCCTTTCGTGTTTGGAACAGATCTTGTTACTATTCGGCTGTAACTCCGAACTTAGCCTTTCCAGAACCCCCGTACATACTCATTAACTTATCGAAGTCCATTTCATCGATTTGATTCTTGGTTCTGTTCGTTATTACTCTGGTTTGGACCTGGTCTTGGGTAATGCTGTTATCGCCAACAAACGGGGCTAGGCAATGTAGACCACTTTAGGGTTGTCTCAGGGCGGTTTTCAAATGTGATATATGACGTCATTAATACGTTGCACAACTTCATAAGGACCCTCCCATTGCTTTTGCAGCTTCGGCGACAAACCACGTCTTTTTTGGAGATAATAAAACCAAACCATGTCACTTGGTTAAAACCCACCGTTTTGTGCTTTAACGTCATATATGGTCTTTATTCTGTCGCTGACAATTTGTGTGTTTTTACGGACCGCCTCATGTACTTCGTTAGCTTCTTCATCAACTTGCTACCGTAGTCTTCTTTAACAGCTTCTTCTTTATGATCTTTTCCAATAGTCGGCAAATTCCTTGAAACAGCGCGGACTCAAAGTTGTCATTCCAACGGAACTCCAAACCGACAGAAAAACTCTTTCGCTAAAACATCTGAGGCTGTAGCTGCTTCTTGCTTCAGCGCTCTATACCAAGTAAAATCGGTGTCCCCTTTTTTATCGTAAGAAATTCAGCAAAATATTGTTTTCTCATCTGTATCTTTTTATTTAAACTGTAAATATTACTTATTAAAGACGATTCATTTAAAATACAAGACATTAAATTAATCAATATGATCTTATAAACTACCTACATTTAAAAATTTATAAATCTTTAAATTGTTAGTTACTTGCTTTTTATATCAAAAATCGGTCAATTAATTTATCCAGATAAAGTTGACTAGCGATTGTTTTTTCAATAGATATTGTGGCCAGAAAGGGAAGATGGGATTGAGACATGCTTCTTCTTATATATGTTTTGATTAATTTTACCTTTGTAAGTTGCCAAAGATTTTTCCGCTTCAACCTCAACAAGCAAGGTTATTTATAATCACTAAAAACTTTGAAAATGTACATCATTCAAGACAATTTCATGTCGATAGAAATTTTAAAGTTTAATCATTTTCTCATGGATTCGAGTATCACAATTTGACCAAACTTAATTGGGACCACTTCTAAGGTAGCACCTTTCTAATCAAACAAGAATCATCAAAATAGGCTAACGTGGTAAACAATTATCGCTGAATATACAGTAAAAAAAAAGATTCCGAATTGAGAACCGCTTTTTTTTAAGTTAGTTGAAAAAGTATTGATAAAGTGGTAGATGGATCTTAGTTATACGTAGAAAATGTTATATTATTTTTTAACTAGAATTTCTGTCTTCGAATTATAGCTTTTTGTATTAGTAAACACAAACACCCTTTGTTTTTTATTAAGTTGTACTTTAATATAAATAAAAAAAGAAGACAATTAGCACTAAAATATTCAACTAATAACCGTAATGCGATAAAAAAAGAAGACATTATTTCATACTGGAATTCCAAGAACTGTAATAATGCGAAAACGGGAATCCTAGTTATAAAATACGATACGCACAGTATTCGGACAAAGAACGATTTTTTGTTGAACTAAACCGCAGTATAAAAACCTATTAAATTACTGTTGACACTGGCAAATTTAAAATCAGATTTTTTCGATATCTGTTTGAAAAACATTACATGTTTTTTGGAAATATTCCATATTGAGGAAGGCATTATCAGCGCTTTAAATTGCCAGGTATACAATAACAGAAATAATATTGTAAGACACAATGGTTCCATTCTACAGATTCTAGGGCTGTTATTAAGCGGGTGTCCCTGGATATCAGTTTTCTATGTACGAGTGACTATGCTTTACAAATATGCGACGACAACTTTAAAGAAACGCATAAAATAAAATGCACTAAAAAGTAAAACACCATGATTTAATTTAGTTGCAATTAAACAACGAAGTTTTTTCTTACATGAAATTACTTTTTGAAGTCGATGCTATGTATGACATTGGCGTAGGATTAGACTTACTTCTTAAAATTAACTTTGGCAGTTGTTTGGTATCCACTTTAAAAAGTAATTTAATGTAAATAAAAATTCTTTCGTTTAATTGTAACTACATTAAATTATAGTAAATAATAAAAAAAGATTCCAACGAATTGAGAATCGCCACCTTTTTTTGAAGTCGGTTGAAAAATACTGACTGATAATTTGAGCAGTAAAGGGTTTGAAATAGACTAATTATTATTAATTAACTTTATCTTAATCTATGTATATATTTTAAATTTATATTATAGGTACATTCGGTACATTTTCGGCATATGAGGAAGTTGATTGATTTGTTTAAGGTAATTTATGCAAAAAAAGGTATTTATTAGTTCAAAAAAAAATAAAAAAAAATATAGTTAACTCATATAAGATTCAGATCAACCATGGCAGTAATGAAATATACATTTTTGAATTATTAAACAATTAATAACTAATTGC
The DNA here is from genome assembly GCA_035610365.1 of Aquatica leii. Lineage (NCBI taxonomy): Eukaryota > Metazoa > Arthropoda > Insecta > Coleoptera > Lampyridae > Aquatica > Aquatica leii. Next base: position 60,067,600 of record CM069432.1, read on the forward strand.
TGCTAGATTGTTGGAGTTGTTCGGTTCTTCACTTTTATACTCGACATCCGTGGAATTAATTATTCGATCGTGGAGTGTACGCAGATGCCTCAATAAATTGCTTTTAACGTTAAATCCTTTTTGACAGTGTTCACACATGTACGGTTTTTCACCTGTATGAGTACGTTTATGAATGAGCATCGATGCGTGTGACGGAAATTTTTTATTACACATTGTGCACATTTTGTGCGTGGAGTTTACTTGCCTGTTTACTCGTACAGGACGAGTAGGAATCGTCTTGTTTGAAACGCGTAATTCGAATTCAGTGTGAGAATTCTGTATGTGTCGTACCCATTCGGCCGGCGTTGCAAAGTACTTTTGACACATGTCACAATGCAAAGGCGGGAAAGTACCCGAGTCTTCCTCCTAGATCATTACCATATATATCGTAATTTAATGTAAATGCAAAAACAGTAATTTACACTTACGTTCGATCTCCCTCGTCTCTGTCTTTTAGCTGGTAACATATCAGTGTGAGTTTGTATATGTCGAACCCAATCAGCCGGAAGTGAAAACGTCTCTGAGCAAAGTTCACACGTCAGCGGAGAATACAACTCTTCCGTTTTTATACTTTCTTCACTCTCATTAAATACAATCTCAGGTTTAATATCCACTTCCGTGTTGAACATGCTTGTGTCTTCAAGCATTTCCATTTCTTCTTCTTCTAACTCGCTCCATTCGATTGGTTCATCTTTTATTACAAGGAACTGTAAGTTTTCTTGATTTTCTTCTAAAATACATTTTTCACTTTCATCGTTTTCTTCATTACAATTTTTAGTTTGTTCTTCAGGTTTAGATTTTTTGTTCACACTTACATCAACGTGAGAAGAAGAATTACTTTCCGATTGTTCACATTCGACCAAATTTGAATGATTTGCTTCTTCTTCTGGATGAATATTTTGTACTGTACTGTTTTGTACAACGGTTTTAATAGCGTGATGTCTTTGTTCTGGGACTTTCAGTAAGCTTTTTTCGTTGTGCTTACCATCTTTTGGTCTCCACAAACCTTTCACTTTAAGGATATCTCCACCTCTCAAAACATTTTCTAATATGTCTTTAGAAACAGTTGTCTCTCCACTGTACATATAATGTATTAAAGTTTTAATTGTTTTATAATTGATTTCTGGAGGAAGTATTATAACTAATGGTAGCGTCGTTGTCAGTTTGTGTTGAAATTTAAGGATGTGATGTAGATATTGACTGCATGCGGAAAGAACAAATCTATGAGCCATTATGTGATGTCCATCCATCGTAAAAAGAGAAACATCTGCAAAAGACTCGCTGTTTAACGCAGATGCCACGCAAGCATGAAGGTGCGAACTATAAGAATGCCATTTTAATTGGTAGTTTTCGGTTAGATCGGCCATTGTCAAATCTGAAAAAGAAAATTTTTTGTATAATATATTGTATTGCAAAATTAGTGTATTGATTAAAATAAATAATGTTATCAAGTGCACTGCACATATAGAAATATTCAAATTATTAAAATTACATTTCGCTGACTGTGTAAGTAGAATGTAATGAATTTGGTAATAACACATTACATATACTATGTAAGTATATATACTGTAGAAATAACTAGTTTTATTTAAAAAATTTCAGATCTTTAAGCTAAATTAAATAAATTTACGAACTTGACATTTTTAATTAAAATATTCATCATCATAGGTATACTATATTGGCACAAATATAACAGAACAGAATAACAGAATAAAAGTTTTGATCACACTAAGCCAACTAAATTTATTAAAGAAAAACAGCATAAGTAAACAGGCATTAACAATCAGATAATATCACTAAACTTGTCGAATACTTATTTGAAAGACAACGTTCTTAAGTAAGATACTAATAAATAACAAAAAAGACACTTAATGTAAATTACATAAAGAAACAAAAACATCAAAATTATAGACACTAACATTGGAAACTAGAATCGTGTGATACAAAAGTATTAGTACTGGATAGATAACTAGTCCTAGGTCGTCGTCGATATATCGATACATATCGATACGTCGGGCGTATCGATACGTCGATACAAACCACAAGCTCGTATCGATATATCCAAATATGTATCGATATTTGGATACGGATATTCGATACACAAAATTTCGTATCGCCCAGCACTATTGATAACCCAATAAGAAAACCAAAAGGTCAGAAAATTTTTGAGATAACATTGTTACTAAAATCAAAATTGTAATCAATCGGATTGCTAACTTAGTGCGATGCAAATTTCAATAATTAAAGCAAAAAAAATACAATTGATAATTTTCATCGTAACTCGTGTAAACGAATACATAAGTGCAGATAAATTGTTTTTACCGAAATTAATAAACGTTTGAATAGAAAAGACATAATGAAACTTGTATAACCAAAATTGCTTGTTTGCTTATGTCATTGTGATATACAAGTATTTGCAGTTTTTTTTTTAATTTTTGCGAGTTATGAAATGTTGGAAATATTGGAAGTGTTCTGTAAGATAACATAATTAAACTGAATTTCTAAAACTTAATGTAATTTTGCGTATGAGACTTTAGTTTTGCAAATTTGAAATGAACTCCCAACTAAAAACTGACATTAACTTTTTAGTATAAGTTTATAATAAGTTTGCAAAAGTAAGTTGCCCATTGACAGTTTACTATTATTTCATTTACGAAAAGTTTATATAATTGGCTAGTAGAAAACGCGCAAAAGTTTAACTTGTATACTCATTTAATATCGTTTTTTTTTTCGTAAGCAGTGGCCTAAATATAGAAATTTTTATCTTGTACATACCAAGTATAAAGTAGAATTTGTGCTTAATTGCACTAACAAAAACTAAAATTTAACACACGTTTTTTTATGTGACCACGTGTTAGTTACACAATAGTTAATCACGTAAGTTAATTTACAAGATGTAGTAAGTTATGCGTACTAAATTAAAATTAACAAAAGCTACTAAAACATTACAATATTTTTTTTACTACTTAAACCTTTAAATTCGAGTTTTCATAAATGTTAAATCTTTAGAATCGTGTAACGTATTATGGTTTTCTATTTTATTTATATAATACATAGTTTTATTTTATGCATGTGTCTGTATATAGATAATTTAAAATGAATATACTTACTTCCAAGCGCAACTATAAAATATATTTGTATATACATATATATAACCCATAGGTATATGAAATTGGCAAATTTATTTATTATGTCATTTTATTTATAGAAGCAGTTCAAGTGATGCGTTAGTTTCATCATAGTAAGAACGACAATACACAACCAATTAGTTTTAAAGAATTTTAAAATTGCAATTGTATTTTTTAAATTTTTAAGTGTACCAAATTTCGTTTTATTTATTAAGAATGAAGGAAACTTAACTAGTATTGACTAATTACAACTTTCAGAAACTTTTATATTTTAAATTTCAAACATGGTGTTTTTACTGTGTACAATTTAGAAAATAAGTAGTATGTCTACCTATACTGTATGTATGCCTTGTATTTTTTACAAAGGATTTCATTGCTAAAATTTCGACTTCGAAAGACTCAATTTTTAAATAATTTTTCGAGTTGTGGTCATAATTAAAAAAATTCGACATAAGTTTTGTGGTACATACATATGTATTTATTGAAACAAAATGTATACATACTAGTATTAATAGAAATAGTATTAGTGAATTAAACTAAACAACTACAAAAAATCTGTTGTCTTCTTTTGGTTTCAGAAGTTTGTAGATTTTTTATCAATTATTTTCTCAAGTTCAAACAATGAATTGTATACATGATCCTTGATATCATTGCATCTTTCAACGTACAACATCAAACATTCTTTTTTGTTTTTACTACTATGAGTTCAGAGAATTTCAAGTAAAACGTTATTGTATTTTACTAACTTCGAGTTATGGAGTCTATCAATATCTCGTAGGGAAATAACATTTTGTTTGAGTTACAAAGTCTAAACAATTCCAGATATCGCGTATTTAAGGGTTCATCGGAAGGGAATGGCAGTTTTTTCGTCTTACTTAAGAGTACCACTTAACGAGGTTCGACTTATCGAGATTCCACTGTATATTTATACTATAATGGGTATATGAAGGAATTGATGACAAAATAGACAATACAGAATAGAGATGGGTAGTTTTGTCAAAATTTACAAATTTCAGATAATTAAACCAACTCTTGTAGTCAAGAACCAATCTAATTCTGTTGAGGTGAGATTGTGGATGTCATCTAAAGTCCATCGTTTATTTTGGAGCTCCTTAGCTGTTACTTAAAAGCTACGACAAAATGTTTAATTGCAAATTATTGTTTAGTTGAGTATAAATATGCTGGGTACTAATCCCTTAGTTCACTTTACTACTGTTCCAAGTTTGAGACTACACTATTTTTTGACCCCAAGAGTACTATTTAGGAAAAAACAGAGTCAATAACGTTGCATCTGTATTTTAGTGATATTGAACTGTAGAGAATACGATGTTTACAAAAAAAAACAAGATGCGTTTGTTCTTATGGTTCACTATCGCTCTTCAACTCAAAATCCACATGGGATATGGTCTTATTGATTAGGATTATGGTTTCAACGATTTACAGAGAAATTTCTTGATGTAAACGTAAATCATAACACGTTTCACCATCATAAACGTGAAGTTGTAAAGCAATTTTAATCAAAAATGTGTATTTGTAAGCGGAAGTCAATAGGAAGAGGTACAGCATTAACAGAAACGGTTGTTAATGATCTTGAAATGGTACAAAACTCAACTAAATCTTTAAAGAACTTATCTTGTATTAGTAAGAGAAGCTCAAAAACCTTGCGTAAACATCTCTACATGTATTCATTCCGTATTTCTGTGTTTCAGCAATTGTATCCTTATATTTTCCAACGAAGTTTCATCTATCAGAAAATAGCCAGAACTTTCGAACATGGGCAGCAGAGAATCTTCATACTTTTGAGGAAACCGATTTATACTCCATAAAAACTGGAATTTTGGTGGCAATTTCAAGACCGAATAATAGGCCCAATATTCTGTGATGAAGCAATTAATACAAAGAGGTACCTAACTCTTACCTAAAATAAATTTATAAATCAATTGCACGATGACGACACAGAATAAATTAAAACTACGGACGCTTGTTATTATAATAATACGATGAAAATGGCAATCGTAAACATTCTCTTTTTTATCAATAAATTATTTTTTTTAACTATGGTCGCATCTTCTATTAAACGCAATAAACTATTTTTTCCTGTAATAATAAAAAAGTCTATCATAAAACTCTACAATAATAGCTTTACTAAACTTAGCAAAATATAAATGTAAAGTGAATTAAATGCTAATAATTTTTTTTCTCGTTAAATTTGTGTTTTAAATTCTTAACAAAATCTTCATATAGGCTTTTCTGTTGTAAGAAACGTAAACAAAACTTGCAAATAATAAGTTAATATTTAAAAGCAACTTTTTACATTAAGTAGATAATTTTTTAAAAATTCTTTTAAAAGTTTTGTGATGTTACTGAAATCAAAAAAACTGACTTCAACATCAAATAATCAAAAATATTTTTTTAATAGAAAGTTTTTTAAGATTTTGTAAACGTAGATGTAAAAGATATAACATTAAAAATACGCAATTGTCATTTTAATTATGAAGTAGATATATCCAATTTTTTAAAATAAAATACAAGAACTACTAATTTTTTTTTCTCAGAATCGTTTTTACATTGTGTTGAAGTTTTTCTTAGTTCAAAACTTAAAATAATGAATTAATATTGATTCAATCTGTAGCTGAGACACGACACTGTACGTAAGAAAATATTTAAACCATTATAGTTGCTTTGTTATTTTTGTTAATTAATTTTAAACATACACACATTAATACACTATTTATCATTAAAAATGTGGGTAAAACCACGTTAAAATATACTAAATAGCAAATAAAAGAAAGTTTAAACATTTACAGTTATAATTTTGAATTTTAAATATTTAGTTGTTAGGTATTCTAATAGTTTTTGTTAGATTATTTACGTCTCAAGATATTTAATAAAAAAATAAAGGTGCTGTGCTCTCGAAAAACTCGTGTTAAAGTTTTGAAATATACAGCATAAGTTGGAAATTTGGATGAACTAAACTAAAATATGCTTTATCGACTGATGAACCATTATGATACATGAAAATGAACGAAAATTATTGATTCACAAAACTGGAAAATAATAAGTAGGTTGAAAGCCTTAAAAAAATGTATTATCTTGTCGCTGTGTGTTGGCACAATGTACAACTAAAAATTATAAAGTTTTTACATTTCTAGTCACTTAGTTTACACAATCTTTTAATAATAGATAACCTACTAAACATTTTCAAACTAATAGTATTGTTAGTTAGAAAACTAGTTTTAAATAAATCACAAAAATTGAATTCAGTTTTATACGTTAGTGATTAATAGCAACAAGTTTTTATTTTATTTAATTTGATAACTTGCTTTTTTTTTCTAAACGATAGAGTTTTTGTTATACTAAAGTTGCAAAAGTATTTGTGATGTGGAATCAACAGTTACCAAAATAATGCGCTAACATGAGATCAAAAGTCAATACAAAATTTTGTTTTTATACTATTATAAATTGTTACGAAAGTAACAAGAACTTTTTAAAATAATCGATACATAGATGCTAATCCTTAAGAGTGCATTACAGTACTAAACGAGTATAAAATATTTACCTAGTTATTTATATTTAATATAAGCTGAAGATTTAAAGCAACATCACTGTCACTACTATCGATATGTCGCACGCACAATAAAAGCGAATTTAAGGAGTTGCAGAGATGCTACATCAAAATCGATAAAATCGGTCTACCTCTATTGATTTTCATCCACCAATCATAGAATGCCATTTATCGTATCGATCTGACATCGCTCTAGCCGCGCACCGCTATTATTGATTTTATTAAATTGTATTTCAACCAAAATGCTTTGAAAATAATCAAATTACTTTAATTGCCATTAAATGACACGTAATACTTCGCAGCTTTTTATTAATTTGTAAATAAATTTTGATTTGTGATTGTGTGTCTGCTTATTTAGGTGCTAGATGTGAAAAAGAGGCAGTGAAGTTAAGGCAATATTATTTAATGCGTATAGATTGATTCAGCTAAATATATCACCTTTATTCAGATGAATTGCGTCTTCATATCACAAAACGTGTTCAATCAATAATTCATTAAAATAAGTTTATACGAGTACATCTTTGGTGAAAGCTGGCCTTTCATCAGTTAATCGAAATATTTTCAAATAAATTATGCTATACTATAAAACCTAGTTTTATGAAATGTAAATACTTTTAGATCTTTTAATTCTTCTTTTTAGTATACATTGATGCATAAATCGTAGTAGGTACTACTATTGATAGTTTACGAAAGACCCCACACATATACCTATCAATTATTTTTAAAGTTATATTTACCCACTAGTTTTTTTTTAAATTTCAAATTTAAATTAACCGTGTACCTATAAGAATGATAAGTTTATTGACCGAAATAACTGTTTATTTTACAGAATAGTTACATTTCTACAAACCAAGAGTAATATCAGAATTAAATCCATATGAAATTTCAAAATCATTATTATTTATACAATGTATACACTAAAGATAATACAAACAAAAGCATTTGTAATTAATATTGTTGCGCACTTAAAAACTCAATTTATTTGAACTATTTCACACTGTTAAAATTAAACTAAAACACTACATAATACACTAATGCAAAATTTAATAAAATGATCACTTAAGTACTATAATTTATAAGTCGCTGTCACTGTAGATTTATAAACATCGTCAGCGAATAAGATAAATACAATTACTTTTATTTGTCTCTACGGTAAGCGCGTAAATACACTGAATATGTAGAGATCTTTCAAAATCTCGTAAACTGCGGCGCTGTAGTCTGTTTATGTGAAAATGTTGCTATCATCTGTCTTACAAACATTTACCGGTGCATTTTTCTTAAACTATTTTTGCTTCTGTTGTTGTATTTGTTATTAACAAGTTTTTAAGTATAATTATAAGTAAATTAATTTTTATTTAATATACCTACTATGCGTTTACGTTAAAAATTTAGGTAATTATTTTTTGAAACGCCAATGAATATTTTTAGTTGCAGATTTTTTAAAAAATTATATACAGGCTGTCTCAAGAAAAACGTACGCAGTCATCATTAATTTTTTTAAATACAACACACTGTATATTATGCCGTTTTTTGAATAGTATGGTAAAATCCGAACACTGTTGTGTAACATATCAGCGGTTTTCAAAATAATGAAATTTAAAATGTGATAAATAAAAAAAAATTAATAAACTTCAATAATAAAACAAACAAAAGAAACAATAACAATTGTTTTATAATAAATGTTCAATGTTTTTAGTTACTTCTTGTAGAATAAGCCTTATTTCCTCGCGCATTTTTTGTTTCAGGTCGTCAAGATTATTTGGTTTATTCGCATAAGCTTTATATTTCAAATAGTGATGTGTAGTTCCTGAACGAACTAGTTCAATTGTACTGGTCTTTTCAGTGAACGAAATGTACTAGTTCACTATTATAAAGTGAACTAGTACTTTAGTACATTTGTTTCTTGCAAATCTTGTATTAGTAATCACATAATTTTGATAACGTCACTACTTGTTTCTTCTAGACTACATTGGCTACAAGGTCTTTTTCCACAGTATTTATCTCGCTTATCATTACGTTTTTTTATATTAGTTACTTTGATGACGTTGATTATTCGATTGTATCTAAATTTGTTTCTACCTTGCGTAATCGATAGTATTAAGTAAGTGTTCATATAACTGTTTTATCATGTTTTGTAGTTGCTAATTATTATTTTTTGAAAGGTTCCTACAAAAGGAATTAAAAAATCGATTTTCCGTTCAATTAAAACTTTTTAACTAGACTTATTAATTGAGATTAAAGCAATTTTCAATGAGATTGTGAATTTGAAATGGCGTTTCAGTTTTTAATTTATTAGGTGCCAGCACACTAATGCATCGCGCGTTGGTACCTTAATTGAAACACGGAACAAAATGCCAGAATTAAATTCAAATCGATCTGCACCTCAAACTTTGTTTTATGCATTCATCGGTGCTTTGCTTAAATGTACTAAAGAACTAATACATTGTACTAGTTCAGTTTCTTGAACAAGACCTTGTGAACTAATTCATAAAAAAAAACTAGAATTCCCATCACTAATTTCAAATGACCGCATAAAAAATTTAATGGAGACAACTCTGGTAACCTTATCATGTTGTAACCATATGTCATTATAGGGAATATCTGGATGTTGTGAATAAGGAAACACAACAGTTAAAACGGGAATGAGGACAAACTAAAGAAGGTCTAAGTGGAGATTGTCATTTCAAAGTTTCAAATAAAAATAAGATTCAAGAATTCAATTTTTGACAATACAGTGTGACAGTCTTGTGTCTAAAGAGGAGTTTTAGTTGCCCAGTATCTGCAGTTTTGTCAGTTTACGTGTCCATTTAAAACAAAAATAACCTTATCAGAAATAAATGTGAAATCTAAGCTTTAATTAATAATCTCAATTATCCGTTCATAAAACTGCGTTCTCAGGTCAAAATCGTCTTCTAATAGCTCTTGTATTCGTTAAATCTTATAAGGGTAATATTTACTTTTTTGAAGATTCCGATAACAAATTACAATTCATAGAGATTGTCCTAACGGCTGCATAGAGATTATTTAAGTTTCTATTAAAAAGTTTAGTTGAGGATCTTCTGGTATTTTTGCTGGTCTTTTTTTAGGTAAATCTCTAGCGTGGTCGTGAATAGCAAATTTCGATTCAATCTTGCTGACAGTGAATCTAGTGGTTGGATCTCGATCAGGATAAATTACACATTTCTTGTTGAGTACCCACTCTGTTTTCAAAACCAATAAGTACTTTAATATGTTCTTCAGATAAATACATTTTTAAAATGAAAGGTAAATTTGTCAACATGTCTGACTAAAATTCTGTGATAGTTTGCTTTTTATTGCGACAAATTACCATATCTGAAAAAATGCCATAGGTACCAGGTTGTTTTTGTTGGCTTTTTAAAAAAATGATTAAAGGGTATTCCTATAATTTAAAAATTTCATTTCATTACTTGTGTGTACTTCAATATATACATACCGAATTATTTGCATGATAAATTCATAACTATTTCAAAAAATACGAATTTTTGAAATAGACTACCTTATACAAATCCGTAATTTTCAATGCTTAATATGATATAATTATAAAAATAGGGTATTTCTATTTAAAAAAAATGACTTCAGGTTTTTTACTATTAATTAGTAACCACCCTACACTAATAACTTTTAAAACATCACGCAAAGACAACGTTTTTGTACGAAAAAAATCAAGCCAATAGTAACGATTATCTTACAGAAAAAAATTCAGAACTGTGTCTTGTTCTACATACGCCATTTTTGACAAAAATTTAAATGTTTTAAAATTGATGAGACTTAGGTATAGGATATCATAGATGAAATATGTCTAGAACTGTACGCCAAACCCAAATATAGAATAATATACAGAGTGTTACATGTTAAATAAACAAGTTGGCATCTATTACCGGCGGCGGTTTCTTAAAAGTATTTTAGCCGGAGGTTTTCCATCGACATTATTATACTGCAAAAATTTAGATTTATGCTACTTACAGTGCGACCAGACGATTTTTTCTCCGCCTTCTCTCTGGGGGCTCTCATTCCAGGATTTTTTTGACCATCTGTGTTTTAGAACTCCTTAGACATGACCCTTCTATTGCAGTGTTTTTTCCAGTTTTTTTTGTTATTGAGCATTCTGCCCATCTTTTCTTTTTTTACTTTTTATTCTATTGTTTGTGATGATTTATAGACATCTTTTCATAAAGTCTAATTCAACTGTTCTTATTTTATTTTGTATTATTGTTGTCACTGGCTATACTGCAGCTCCGTATAAGCATTGAGTAATAATTTAAGAAGAAGCGAAAATAGTGTGTTAAAAATCGTACCGTAGTTTTATCTCTATTGTTTCTCTTTTTTTTACCGGTTTGTACTCTCTCTTCCCATAAATTAATAGACTAAGACCTGCTGCCATCTACAAAATCGAGGTTGTCATGTTGCGAACTTACTTATTTGTTATGAAGTAGGAGTTGGAACCTTTTCTTATATCTGTGTTTACTTTAGCGTTTACCTGTTCAAAAAAAGTTAATATCATAAACAATAGCTACTGTTACCACACAAGTCAGTGTCAAATAAACTTAAACAGTATCATGTTTGATATTTAACAAAATAAAAAAGTATGTATGTATATTCAAATATTTATTTACTTTTATAAAATATAAATCGAAAACATATAAATAGCTAAAACAATGCAAATTAAACTAAAATTAATTTTACATTTCTGACATCAATTCCTCCTTTAAAAGGATTGTATCACTCTGTTGCTTATTTTAGAGTCGGCACTGGGCGCATTTGAGCACACACTTTGTGGTCGCCTAGTGTGGTAGGTTCCGGTTCTAGTAACTTCAGAATATTATACGACGTATCTTCAACTATAAAATATAAATATTAAAAAAATTACTTATTATTGTTTGTCTACTTATACCTTAGTTGAGTGAACTGGAGCTGTAAAATATAAATAAATAAATTTATTCGTCTTCACGGTCGTCATCAATAAATAACAATGGACGTTTTCTTTCGTATATTTGAAAAACTGCTACATTTGAGTATCTTAGGTTGATGTTCATATTACCAATTACAGCTTCTGTAAAATATTATACTAAATAAGTCCAGTTAGTAAAAAAAAGTTGTTAGTATTTTAGAGATAGTTTTGAAAATTTATTAGTATTTTCAACATATTTGTATTGAAGTGCATTCAGCGTGCTAAAATATAACAGAATTTTGTTTATAATTTTTTTTATTATTTAAAAAAACTAAGTATTTATTAAACATGGTGCTAAAAAACTGCGGCTGTAACATTTAAAAAAACAATATTTTTACTCGACATATGCCAACATTAGCAAAAAATAGTTAAAGCAATGGTCAGAACGATCAATTTAAATATGATTGCAATCACGATGAATCGATCATTATGCAAAATAATAATCGCGATCATCGAGCGTCTATACAATAACGATCGCAATCATGGATCGCTTATAAAATAACAATTGCGGTTGTGGAAAAGAAATCTTTTAATTATCGCAGAGCTCGAATAAGCTTAATCAAAACAAATAATATAAAACGATTTTACCTATAATATTTACTTTAATAAATGTATAATAAACTTTAAGTATGCAGGTAGTTCAAGGAAAATCTTAAAATTGTGTGTAAGTAGATAATAACCCCTTTGATCTTTTCTTCTTAAGAGTTTTAAACCACATACAGATTTTTTAATAAAAAATAACGCATTTAAACATAGAATTTTTTTTTGTTTGCAGAAATTTAACTATGAATTCTATTCAAACAGAATTGGAAAACTATATAGAATGGCTTCTCTTCTAGAAAAAATGTTTGTAAAATTTGTATCACACATTCATCATTTTGAGATAAATACCTAACTTTCTATCAACACTAAGGTAAATCATAAATACACAGGAAGTTAAAAACAATAAGCATTAACTACAAATGATAATACATATTTGAAAAGAATTGTAAAGGTATTTCTAATACGTAAATCTTATGTTTGAGACAAATATCAATATGAATTATGACTAATTACTCAATAATCTTTTCAGGGTCAATTTCAAATAGAAATATTTAATTTACGAACACTTTTATAAACTATTTGTTCGTAAATTTGCATCAAAATTAAAATACCTCGTCATGTGGAAAAATGCACATCACAGTGGCCTCTATTTTCTGTGAATTTGTGTAAATGATTTTTTCTTAAATAAATATTCACAAATTTTAATTAACTTATTGTTTAGAAACACTATTCAAAAATACTTAGGTATGTTGATTTTCAATACTCCAAACTCTATGGCTAGATTTATGACGAGTGATTTTTGAGTAACCGTCGAATAATAGCGATCCCAGCCACTAATTTAATAAAGTAATCATTTTAAGTTATTGTACAATTAAGTGCAAGAAGAAGAAGAAGAATCCAGACAAGGAGATTGTGTGATGCTAATTTAAACCATTTTTAAACGTTTTATAGAAAACAATTAAAAAAATATTTACCTGATTGAAGGTGTAGTACAGGATCCGCAGTGTGTTTAAAAAGTTTTCTTTTGTTGTTATACATTATGTCCGAAGGTAGAAAATGCTTCTTACAATTCTTCTTTTGTTTTAAATCTTCCAAGTCCAATCGTGGCAATGTTTATATTTTTACAGTATTTCTGCCATTCTTTAACGTGTACTTTATCACTAATGGGAAACAAAAAAACTAGTACCTTTGGCTTATGCATTATTATTTTTACAATTAATATAAACACAACTACGATTTATAACTTTCCCCATTTTAAAAATAAATCAATTAAAAAACTAAATAAAAGTTCGAAGAAACACTACCGTCTCGAATTAGCATCGAAATACTTAAAAGTCTCTTCTTTTAAACATAAACCAAAGAGCTTAACTTAAATCTATAACATCCGATTCGATACACAGGTATTCAGTCTTATACATATTTATCTTATATAAATCACTATAATTCGTACTCTTCTTTTAGTTTTCTTACCATATAATCCATGTGTCCTTTTTTTGTAAAAAAAATAACGTAATTACTCGCAAAAAGTAATTAATGTAATATATTTCCTTGTGTAGGTTTACTCATAGTTTCAAATTTTTTATACCACTTTCTATTTCTATTCCTTATATACACTGAGTGTATATTGTTTGTTTAACTTTAATGTCCGTCGTTTTTCTTTGTATATATATTTAAATTCTTTTAATCATTGACTTAATTTTATGTTAACTAGAATAAGTAACTTATTAGACGGTATGCTTGTTGGACCAGTGGACTACCGCCACTCGTAACCTTTTCTTTGGCCTGAAGAAATGCACACTAGAGGCACGAAACGTAGCCATAAAAACAGTTTAGAGTGGTTTTTATTGCCCCTCCTAAAGAAGATAAAAATCTAGAACTAACTACAACTTGACTAACAGGAGGATAAACTACTTTACCATTAATGATAAATCATATTTTTTGTTGAAACTTTCTTAGGACAGTAATAAATGTAAGATGTCCGTAATTTTCGATTTATTTGGCTCCAAATTTAAATATTTGAAATGTTGCATTAGAACATTATTTTTTGCTTGTATTGATGCTATAATTTCACCTTTTAAATTCATCCGATACACGCTGTATGTATTCATGTATGTATTTACTCGTTTCTAATCAATAAAAAAATCATTTGGTTATTGTTGTCAAAAGCCCCAAGTGTGATTCTATTAAGCGGCGTGCACTGTATTTATTTAATATAGTTTAATTCCTTTATTGGTGTTTAATTTATTTCATTATATCTACTATATTGGTTTTTATTTTAATAAAATATTTTTTATATGTATACGTTGCCTACATTACAGCTTAATTATCAGTAAAATAATGAATAAAATATATAAATTATTCAATCATTGTATTTTTTCCTAAACTTTACATTTTTTATATTTGATTATTAGTAGTCAGGAAAATTTAACAGTTTCAAATTTCTGTTGTTCTGAGTTGACGATTCAGTTGATATGTAACCGACATTAAAGTTACCGTACATAAACATTATTAGTCACAAGCCCGTAAAAGTTTTAAGATAATTTCTCCGAATTTTATTACGTCACTACTACAAGTACACCATCTGTCAAAGAAGAGACAATTTATTTCAAAGTTGTGATGATTATTTTATCTGCTATTCAAAACAATTTTTCTTACTTTGCCATCTGTTGTTAATTTTTCGTACGTTACAAATATTATAGTTAACTAACATTTTTGTATCCGTACTAACTGCCAAAACCTTCATATACGTTGGCTATCTGTATACCTTATTTATCTGTGGTATTTTCGTTAACATATTTCACTGGGAACAGGACCAGTCGAAAACTACCTAGATTTACATCTTCCCCTAAGCTATTTTATAATTTCCTCTTTTCAATAGTATCAGTATAGTTAACAGAAAAATTAGAAGATTATCATTGAAAAATATTGCTTACTTTGTGACCTTTTTTTATGCAAAAAAATAATTTTTTCAAGGTTTTAAAATACCTTACACGATGCTCACAACATTCCTCTTTCATAAGAACACGTTTTTGTGTTCTTACAATTAATATTTTTTGAGACGTCCTGTGACCGCCCCGTGCAGGCGCGTGTATTATATAAAACATAGGTCAAATCCCAACCCTAACAATAAAAATTAGAAAAAACACATTAAACGAGAAAATAAAAAACGTCAATTACACATTACAAAAAAGAATCAGAAATTATGGTGTTTGTTGTTGTAGCAATGCTTAGTCTATTTTAACCAATCTTGGCTTGTAATATTTTTGTCATACACTTCTACGATTTCTGGAATGGTTTTGCTAGTGCAAAATATCTTCATTGCTTCTGTAATAAAATCAACGCGTTATACCTTTTGTAGAGACAATTTTGTGTAAATTATTACTATTATGTGCTATTATACTCAACATCTCATTACAAGTTTTAAGAAGTATCAATTTACAGAAAAATCTATGGTTTCTGATTGGAGCAAGTATATGTATTAGTTTTTTTAAAGCTTTTTGTGTTAAACTGTTGCACCTTTAGTAGATTTCAAAAGATGTAATAAGTTAAGGTTGAAACGATAAAACAAAAAGAGTTTAAAACTTTAAATTACTGCAAGGTTGGCATTTAATCAGATACAAGTTCAGTTAATTCTGTTAAATAAAAAAAAAACAAAAATCTTCAAATACCAAATGTGATGAGTAATAAATATTTTCGCAATCATTTCAACTCCCTTATAATTAAATAATCACAATAAAGAAAACTTTATTAGTCACGATGCTCTTGTGTTCGCTGGATACTTTTTCTACTTTAGAAAATTTTGTGAGATGTGATCTTTTGTTTTATGACACGACCGTTGAGCGTTGGAGGCTTTTGGCTGATTCCACAATTTTAATGGATGTTCCAATAAATAATTAGTATTGTTATTGTACAAAACTAAACACATAACTTCTTTTATATAAAATATCTAAATTGAAAAAAAAATCAAATAAATGCTAATACCTATAATTAAATATACTTAATACATCGAGAAAATGGACTTTAAACCTAATTGAAATGGTGTGGTCGATGGTGAAGGGATACGTTAAAACAAACAATAAATCTTTCAAATTACCAGAAGTGAAACAATTAGTTGAAGAAGCGGTTTCGCGAGTAACAGTCAAACATTGGAACAGTTTCATTCGACACGTGGTACAAGAAGAACAGAAATTTTGGGAAATTGACCGTATCGTTGACGCCATAATCGATGAAATACCACCTGTAATAATTAATGTTAACGCTGAAAGTGGTTCTGAGAACAGCGATACAGAGTAATTAATTGTACCTGTAATTAAACGATATTTTTTTTAAATGTTATGTTTAAAATAATGAAGTGTTTTTTTTATGTTTTTTCTTTTTATATAATAAATGTCACATGTAGGAAACTATGAAGTAGTTCATAGTTTCCTACATGTGGATTAATTCACGTAGCTCCGTTCCTACGAGATGGCGTTTAGCCTCAGATTTGTTAATAATAAATGTCTTATATTAGGAATATTGAGAGTTTATATTACATAACGCTGATAAATTTATTTCACCTAATTACGCTGAAGAAGCGTCTACGACTAAATGGACTAAATATGTGCTAGATTTTATGTATGACGGTCCTGTGTAGCTCGTTATATACTCCTCCCACTTTCATCGCTAAGGCGCAAAGCAAGTCTATTCTCTCGTTGGATATAGTATAGATTCATGGAAACAGGGTAACATGTAATGGTTTATGGTTTAATATATAGATCTCGTAAACTGTCAGTCTACCAAAAACGGTTATAAATAATTTTATAAAAACAAACAGAAAATTTGCTAAAATAGCTGCTAATTTTGTTAATAAGAAAAACTATAACGGTTGTTTAAATCATTATTTTAAAATAAAATTTCGGTGCACATTATTAGTAAAATACTCAGTAACTATAATGGTATACTATTTAGTACCTCTAAAACAGCCAGTCTACCAAAAATTGTCGCACAAAAAATATTAAAAGAACGATTTCAGTAAACTGTTTAATGTAATTATTTACTAATAACATTAATTAAAAAAAACGTTTTTTCAAATTAATTGCAAGTTAAGATGGAATCGGTAGAAAAATGTTATCTGGTATACTTAAATAAATACATGCTTAGGTAAAATATCGTAGATGATACAAGTGTATTAAATACACCATCTACTCAAAAAATGTTTTCAAAACAACGCTTCATAAACACATAGATAGTCACAACGAAATGTCAATATAAACGTCAGAAATGTAAACAAAAAATGCTTTGTTACGGTTTTTAAATAGCTGAAACTACGTGATTCGCACCTATCGGAATGTTACTTCAAAAAAAATATTGCCGGCGCTGGTTTATTTGGAACTGTTTTATTTTATACCTACATTAACACTTGAAAGAATAGGAACGGTAATTTGCATTCCTTTGCTTGTAAATTGACAAATATTAAAAACATGGGTTCTTACTTGTATGCGCTTTAATTTTACCATCTTTAAATTCAATTGGCATCAATTCTAAATCAAATGATTTTTTTAAATTTTATGTATGTCGACTTTCACATCAACGAGTTTTAGTTTAAATTTTATATTAACAAAAAATTGAATAAAACTTATTTTCTTAAAACTGAAGTACTACAATTACTTTCAGCATATCTGTTATTGTTTTCTGCACTATCGATATTCAGCGTATAAAACCCAATATACTTTACACTTATTTTTTATATTCCACTCGGCAATTGGATTATTTTCTTTCTATCAACTGGCGATCTTTAGTTCGGCTCGCCTCAAATCTCTGTTTGATTTTGGGTCGGGCTTCAGTGGTGGGATCACGATGCATAGAATTCTATTTCTACGGGTGTTGGTTGCTTAGCAAAGCAACGGATGATGCTTGCTTGCAAGCGAGAATTTGGTATCACGTTGTTGCTACTTTTCCATCCCCTTACGTCGTAAACACCCTTATAGAATCGCTTCAATTCTACATCATTGGAGGTCTCGTTTCGATATTTCTCCTTTTCTATTTGCTTATGTAAGATAAAGATGCTAAAGAAACTTGTTCACCAAATGTTTTAAAATTTGCGCGGGTTGTAAATTACATTTGTTTTCAAGATGTTTTCAGTAGAATGTAGAAATTCAAGTAACTTTATTCTTAAAGTATCTGTGCTGCAAGAAACCTTAACAAAAGGAGAGTACAAAACGCTCATTGGTCTTTAGTTTTGGATTTTGCAGAAAAATATCCACAAATAATTACTAATAAATTTATGGGACCAAAAGGTCGTAAACAAAATTTAATTAATTGGAATCAGTTAACGACTGCATTAAATTCAATTGGATTAGGACAAAAAACTAAAGAAAAATGGGAAAAGGTACCCAGTAAACACACGACAATACCTAATGAAGTTGTAACTAGTTTATAGAAACAAGTTTTTATTTAATTCCAATATCAATAAGCAAAATAATTTTTTGTTTTTCTTTGTACCTTTCTTCAAAGTACAGCGATATTTTTGAAAGTTTGACGAATTTCTATGACAAGCAACGTTAATACGTCTGTAGTAAAGTAAGTCTTGCGATTACATATTTCAATAGCATTTTACAAATTTTAAACCTTGCTAAAGGACAGTAACATTTCTGCAAATTCAAATCTTGTCGTGGCAAGACGTAACCATATTACTGAAATTTGTCAATACAAGATTGTTACAGGTTTATGTTACTGCTTCCTTATAGTCAACTTCCAGCAAACTTACTGCTAGCCTCCAAATTTGCCATGACAATATTACTACAAGTTTGTCGATACAACGTTGTCACAAGCTTGTTATTGCTTTCTTAGTCAGCTTCCAGCAAACTTGCTGCAAGCCTCCCAATTTATCATGACAATGATGCTGCAAAGCTTTACAGTTGTCACGATAAGTTTGCTGCAATCTTGATACAACCCAGTAAACACACGACGTCCCAGGGACGTTCGTTTTATGTCCAAATGATGTCTTTACATCCCGGGCTTTAAAACGGACCTGTATAGGATGTCTTTAATTAGACGTCCTCAGGATGTCAATGAAGAACGTACGATGGGATGTCCTATGCGGGAAAAAACAAATGCAAACTTAGTACCCGTGCCCACTTTCCTTCTTGTTCTCTGGTGCCTACTCAACACCCGTACGCTCCTTTGGTATATCAAAGTGGTACATTCTGTTTGCACCGTTTGCACTCTGTATCTGTTTTTGTTGGTGTTCTGACTACTTTATTTATCTGTACTTTTTATTATCTAACGTTTTTTTGGGCGCTTTAGTGCATAAACAAATTTATTTGGTAAGTTTTTGGTACCTTGTATTTATTTATAATGTATAAAAAAATCATCATTTATAATTATTATTTTGAATTACTAAAAGTTAATAAAAGTTTATTGAAATTAAAAGATCACAATTATTAATAATCGTGATTTAAAACCCCATCTCGCGCGCATACTTATGCGGTGAATTGAAAATATTTATTTTATGTAAAAAAAAATTTTTTTACTCAGAAAATTATTTAAAAAATGTTTTCTTTGTATTAAAGGTTTAAAAGTGTGACGTTATCTCACGACTTTTATCGTCGCGATTTACAATAAGTCATCCAAAAATGTCAACATGACCGATAAGGCACAAAATCGCTAATCTAACTAAGAAACTATAACGTTATCGCGTTCTTGGTATTCATGGTTATGATTACTGTGCGTATTTCTTCTCGTATTGTATTACCATTTCCACAATAATTAGTTAGGTAGTTAAAAATAAGTCTAGAAATAATTTTGTTTTTACCACATTCTTCTGATGAAATGTAAATGCGAAACGTATAAAAATTCTTAATGAATTTGCAAAACTGACGCGTTTACAAATTTTTTTTTTTAAAACAATTTAAACAATTTTTAACTGGTTATAATCGAGCATCTCTTATGATTTAATCAATAATAGAATCGTCAAAAAGATCAATCAATAATTCTACAAAAGAAGTATCACTTTATCAATTCTTTAATTTAGAAAAATGTAAATTCTGAATACATAGAAATACCAAAATAAGCTTTTTGTATTAACTTTTTTATCGACTCTACATGACGATTACCATCTCTTATGTAGTTGCATTGTTTCAGGCACCACTTAAAAAAATCGGGAAGAAAGTATAAAAAATTCGCTAAGGAGGGCCAAAGAACGCCGGGATCGAGAAGATAAAAAAATGAAATAATCTAAATTTATTTTAATTAAATATAATTTGGATTATTATTTAAAACTATAGTTTTATGTAATAATAATTTGTATTTTATTTGTTAATTTTATTCATTACGTCAAGTCGCAGAGGAGTACGTTAAGTCTCCTTACTGAATAAAAAAAACAATAGAAAAAACCACAAAGTAGATGTACTTTAACTGGAAATGGTACTTTTCTTGATAAAAATATATTATACATATATAGTACATATCCTACAGCCATCTAAAAGGGACGTCCCGTTGCGGATACGCAAGGATGTCCTATAAGGACATCGTAGGGATGCACACACTTGTGACAAAAGAACGTCCGATAAATGTCCCTAGGACGTACACAGAACCAAAATGGGATGCCTTTGGGACATTCAGTGATCCGCAACATCATGTCCCCGGGACATCCTTGGAACATCCTTGTGTTTGTTGGGTATATTTAATTATTACTTTATAAGCGTGCATTATTATCCGAAATGTATATAAAGTCATTTATAAAAATACTTACATTATTGCATGTTTGAACTCAGACTTTAACGGATTGGAAGTCAAAAACAAAGTCGGAAGCGGGACTTTTAACAAAGGAAAAAGTGCAAACTGGAGGTGGACCTGCGACATCAATATTTCTAAATGAGCATGAGGAAAGACTGTTAAATGTTATGAGGAAGTCTTCATATAAAGGAAACCCTACTAATTTAGAAAGAGGTTTTCGTAAAAGGAAACTTTTTGTAAGTACAAAAAAGCCAATATAAAACCACATGTTCATTCTCATACTGAAGACTTACTATATGACCATAACTACACTAGTACAAACAGCAACGAGACGTTGACACAAGACATAACTATGCCGAGTACTGATTTACTAAGAATAGACTTTCCTCAATCATCTTCCCAACTTAATGCAATTAACTCCTTAACTAATGCACAAGATGTAGTTTTTGTTCATAAAACCCCTACTTCCCAATTAGACATAACATCACAAACCAATGCTACAACTTTTATAGAAACTCCTACAAACAATACAGTCAAGTTAAAAAGGAGTTCCTGTAAAAGTCGACAGCCAACATCTACCGAAACGTTTACAAAAATGCATACCGACTTACTAATAGAACTCCGACAACTAAACGTAACGTTAACAACCATGTCAGACAGTTTAAAAGACATTTCAAACACCCTAAAAATTTAATACTGTAATTTAAAAGTATATAAAAATGATAATTACATTAAGGATTTATTTTTAGTATATGTACAGAATATTTTAACTGTAATTTAGGTAAAATATCTTTCAATTAATAAACGTCGAGATTCTCTGCCGTTGTCGTTTTGATTATTTATATTGTCGATGTTCTCGTTCTGATTAATTTGAAAATCTTCTACTACAAGTCTTCCTGCCAGACAGATATTATGAAGCACAGCACATGCAACAACGATAGTTTCCACTTTTTCTGGGCTGTATCTCAACTTCCGTTCCCTTAGTAGGCATCTAAATCTTCCTTTTAAAACGTCATTACAGCGTTCAATGCAGTTTCTAGGACTGGCATGAGCATTATTGTACCTGTCCTCTGGTGACCCCGGAATTACATTTAACACTGAAGTCATGATCTAAGGTTGTTGTGGATAACCAGAGTCGCCTAACAACCATGATGAATGATCACCATTATTAAATGACTGTTCTACTTCTGCAGATACTTGTGACATTCTCCATATAAATGAATCATGTGCAGCTCCAGGATATTGCGAATTAATATTTTCTGTTTCCTATCACTCTTTGGTAAGAACCAGTTGCAAAAAAATACAATGCCGTGAAAATTTTAAGATGTGGTGGCACTGCATTAGCTTGTCCTGAAACTGGAATGTGTGGGACTAATAAATATTAAATACTATTAAATAGTGAACCATGTCTTTGCTCAATCTGAAATTGTTTTTAAACTCATTGTCACTTAAACTAAATGGGTCATTCGCATTACGTCTCATTTTTCGTTCTAAATTAAATTCAGTTATTTGATCTTGCCTTTCTTCTTCAACAATGTCTTGCATTATTTGAGCGAAGTGTGGTAGCATCTATAAAGTAGTAGGTATTCATAATAAAATGTTATCTTTTAAAATTGTACATATCGTAAAAATAACAAATCTCAAAGTAGAAACACGAACAAGTCAATAATTAACAATAAATAAACAAAACCGATAACATATACACATAAAAACAATGAAGATAACCTTAAATGTTTTTAACTGATGGGAAAAAACTAACAACGTTTTCGGTAACAATAATACTATGTCGAAGATGCCCGAAACGGAATGCGATAGTAGATTCTCATCGGTCGTGATACCATAATTCTACATTTCTCGCTTGCTATTAGCTCTTTTGCAACTATAGAATTTTCTGCATCGTGATCCCACCGCAGGTCAGCTTGTCAAAGAAAAACCTCGGGTTTTGGCATAGATTCTTATTATATTGCGCCGGGCTTAGATTACGATTACGACCTGGTTAGAAAAATCGGGCATATCGATGCTGATGCTTAACAAAAGTATACATATCAAACGGGTATAATTGCGCAAATTGCACAAGTAACGTTTATCTTTAGAGGTTACAACACCAATGGAAATTAAGTCAAAGTTACATGAACAGTTAAATTAACATAACTAATTTCAAACTGCAAACAATACACATCAATTGTAGACTAGTAAGAATACTTACAATGCTGCTAGATATACAAATTTCTACAAATAATGTTATATGAATATTCTACGAACATTAAATATTCTAATAGCGCATATTCACTAAATATTCTGTGAATATACAAATAACATTCACTAATTGGGTATATATTATTCAAATTTTTAATAAATATACTTAAAATATTCAATAAATAATAATAAAAATTGTACATATATGTTTGTAGAATGATGTATTTATGCTTGTTAATTATATACTTAATTAGTTGATTGATACGTATTTTAAATTATAGTTAAAAAAATGCACATCATAGTGGCCTCTATTTTCTGTGAATTTGTGTAAATGATTTTTTCTTAAATAAATATTCACAAATTTTAATTAACTTATTGTTTAGAAACACTATTCAAAAATACTTAGGTATGTTGATTTTCAATACTCCAAACTCTATGGCTAGATTTATGACGAATGATTTTTGAGTAACCGTCGAATAATAGCGATCCCAGCCACTGATTTAAAGTAATCATTTTAAGTTATTGTACAATAAAGTGCAAGAAGAAGAAGAAGAATCCAGACAAGGAGATTGTGTGATGCTAATTTAAACCATTTTTAAACGTTTTATAGAAAACAATTAAAAAAATATTTACCTGATTGAAGGTGTAGTACAGGATCCGCAGTGTGTTTAAAAAGTTTTCTTTTGTTGTTATACATTATGTTCGAAGGTAGAAAATGCTTCTTACAATTCTTCTTTTGTTTTAAATCTTCCAAGTCCATCGTGGCAATGTTTATATTTTCACAGTATTTCTGCCATTCTTTAACGTGTACTTTATCACTAATGGGAAACAAAAAAACTAGTACCTTTGGCTTATGCATTATTATTTTTACAATTAATATAAACACAACTGCGATTTATAACTTTCCCCATTTTAAAAATAAATCAATTAAAAAACTAAATAAAAGTTCGAAGAAACACTACCGTCTGGAAGTAGCATCGAAATACTTAAAAGTCTGGCAACTTTTAATAGTCTCTTCTTTTAAACATAAACCAAAGAGCTTAAACTTAAATCTATAACCTCCGATTCGATACACAGGTATTCAGTCTTATACATATTTATCTTATATAAATCACTATAATTCGTACTCTTCTTTTAGTTTTCTTACCATATAATCCATGTGTCCTTTTTCTGTAAAAAAATAACGTAATTACTCGCAAAAAGTAATTAATGTAATATATTTCCTTGTGTAGGTTTACTCGTAGTTTCAAATTTTTTATACCACTTTCTATTTATATTCCTTATATATGTTAAAGATGATAAATCATATTTTTTGTTGAAACTTTCTTAGGACAGTAATAAATGTAAGATGTCCGTAATTTTCGATTTATTTGGCTCCAAATTTAAATATTTGAAATGTTGCATTAGAACATTATTTTTTGCTTGTATTGATGCTATAATTTCACCTTTTAAATTCATCCGATACACGCTGTATGTATTCATGTATGTATTTACTCGTTTCTAATCAATAAAAAAATCATTTGGTTATTGTTGTCAAAAGCCCCAAGTGTGATTCTATTAAGCGGCGTGCACTGTATTTATTTAATATAGTTTAATTCCTTTATTGGTGTTTAATTTATTTCATTATATCTACTATATTGGTTTTTATTTTAATAAAATATTTTTTATATGTATACGTTGCCTACATTACGGCTTAATTATCAGTAAAATAATGAATAAAATATATAAATTATTTAATCATTGTATTTTTTCCTAAACTTTACATTTTTTATATTTGATTATTAGTAGTCAGCAAAATTTAACAGTTTCAAATTTCTGTTGTTCTGAGTTGACGATTCAGCTGATATGTAACCGACATTAAAGTTACCGTACATAAACATTATTAGTCACAAACCCGTAAAAGTTTTAAGATAATTTCTCCAAATTTTATTACGTCACTACTACAAGTACACCATCTGTCAAAGAAGAGACAATTTATTTCAAAGTTGTGATGATTATTTTATCTGCTATTCAAAACAATTTTTCTTACTTTGCCACCTGTTGTTAATTTTTCGCACGTTACAAATATTATAGTTAACTAACATTTTTGTATCCGTACTAACTGCCAAAACCTTCATATACGTTGGCTATCTGTATACCTTATTTATCTGTGGTATTTTCGTTAACATATTTCACTGGGAACAGGACCAGTCGAAAACTACCTAACGTAATTAAAAAAGTAAACCCTCGAATGAAAGGAAAAGATTTACATCTTCCCCTAAGCTATTTTATAATTTCCTCTTTTCAATAGTATCAGTATAGTTAACAGAAAAAATCTATGGTTTCTGATTGGAGCAAGTATATGTCTTAGTTTTTTTAAAGCTTTTTGTGTTAAACTGTTGCACCTTTAGTAGATTTCAAAAGATGTAATAAGTTAAGGTTGAAACGATAAAACAAAAAGAGTTTAAAACTTTAGATTACTGCAAGGTTGGCATTTTAAACAGATACAAGTTCAGTTCTGTTAAATAAAAAAAAAATCAAAAATCTTCAAATACCAAATGTGATGAGTAATAAATATTTTCGCAATCATTTCAACTCCCTTATAATTAAATAATCACAATAAAGAAAACTTTATTAGTCACGATGCTCTTGTGTTCGCTGGATACCTTTTCTACTTCAGAAAATTTTGTGAGATGTTATCTTTTGTTTTATGACACGACCGTTGAGCGTTGGAGGCTTTTGGCTGATTCCACAATTTTAATGGGTGTCCCAATAAATAATTCGTATTGTTATTGTACAAAACTAAACACATAACTTCTTTTATATAAAATATCTAAATTGAAAAAAATCAAATAAATGCTAATACCTAATTACATATACTTAATCTATCGAGAAAATGGACTTTAAACCCAATTGAAATGGTGTGGTCGATGATGAAGGGATACGTTAAAACAAACAATAAATCTTTCAAATAACCAGAAGTGAAACAATTAGTTGAAGAAGCGGTTTTGCGAGTAACAGTCAAACATTGGAACAGTTTCATTCGACACGTGGTACAAGAAGAACAGAAATTTTGGGAAATTGACCGTATCGTTGACGCCATAATCGATGAAATACCACCTGTAATAATTAATGATAACGCTGAAAGTGGTTCTTAGAACAGCGATACAGAGTAATTAATTGTACCTGTAATTAAACGATATTTTTTTTAAATGTTATGTTTAAAATAATCAAGTGTTTTTTATGTTTTTGCTTTTTATATAATAAATGTCCACATGTAGGAAACTATGAAGTAGTTCATAGTTTCCTACATGTGGATTAATTCGTACGTAGCTCCGTTCCTACGAGATGGCGTTTAGCCTCAGATTTGTTAATAATAAATGTCTTATATTAGGAATATTGAGAGTTTATATTACATAACGCTGAGAAATTTATTTCACCTAATTACGCTGAAGAAGCGTCTACGACTAAATATGGACTAGATTTTATGTATGACGGTCCTGTGTAGCTCGTTATATACTCCTCCCACTTTCATCGCCAAGGCGCAAAGCAAGTCTATTCTTTCGTTGGATATACCTTTGTTTCTCTATGGATATAGTATAGATTCATGGAAACAGGGTAACATGTAATGGTTTAATATATAGATCTCGTAAACTGTCAGTCACCAAAAACGGTTATAAATAATTTTATAAAAACAAACAGAAAATTTGCTAAAATAGCTGCTAATTTTGTTAATAAAAAAAACTATAACGGTTTTTTAAATCATTATTTTAAAATAAAATTTTGGTGCACATTATTAATAAAATACTCAGTAACTATAATGGTATAATATTTAGTATATCTAAAACAGCCAGTCTACCAAAAATTGTCGTACGAAAAATATTAAAAGAACGATTTCAGTAAACTGTTTAATGTAATTATTTACTAATAACATTAATTAAAAAAAAACGTTTTTTCAAATAATTGCAAGTTAAGATGGAATCGGTAGAAAAATGTTATCTGGTATACTTAAATACATGTTTAGGTAAAATATCGTAGATGATACAAGTGTATTAAATACACCATCTACTCAAAAAATGTTTTCAAAACAACGCTTCATAAACACATAGAGAGTCACAACGAAATGTCAATATAAACGTCAGAAATGTAACAAAAAAAAATGCTTTGTTACGGTTTTTAAATAGCTGAAACTACGTGATTCGCACCTATCGGAATTTTACTTCAAAAAAAGTTTGCCGGCGCTGGTTTATTTGGAACTGTTTTATTTTATACTTACATTAACACTTGAAAGAATAGGAACGGTAATTTGCATCCCTTTGCTTGTAAATTGACAAATATTAAAAATATGGGTTCTTACTTGTATGCGCTTTAATTTCACCATCTTTAAATTTAATTGGCATCAATTCTAAATCAAATGATTTTTTTAAATTTTATGTATGTCGACTTTCACATCAACGAGTTTTAGTTTAAATTTTATATTAACAAAAAATTGAATAAAACCTATTTTCTTAAAACTGAATACTACAATTACTTTCAGCATATCTGTTATTGTTTTCTGCACTATCGATATTCAGCGTATAAAACCAAATATACGTTACACTTATTTTTTATATTCCACTCGGCAATTGGATTATTTTCTTTCTGTCAACTGGCGATCTTTAGTTCGGCTCGCCTCAAATCTCTGTTTGATTTTGGGTCGGGCTTCAGTGGTGGGATCACGATGCATATAATTCTATTTCTACGGGTGTTGGTTGCTTAGCAAAGCAACGGATGATGCTTGCTTGCAAGCGAGAATTTGGTTTTACGTTGTTTCTACTTTTCCACCCCCTTACGTCGTAAACACCCTTATGGAATCGCTTCAATTCTACATCATCGGAGGTCTCGTTTCGATATTTCTCCTTTTCTATTTGCTTATATAAGATAAAGATGCTAAAGAAACTTGTTCAAATGTCTTAAAATTTGCGCGGGTTGTAAATTACATTTGTTTTCAAGAAGTTAAAAATATTTTCAGTAGAATGTAGAAATTCAAGTAACTTTATTCTTAAAGTATCTGTGCTGCAAGAAACCTTAACAAAATGAGAGTACAAAACGCTCATTGGTCTTTAGTTTTGGATTTTGCAGAAAAATATCCACAAATAATTACTAATAAATTTATGGGACCAAAAGGTCGTGAACAATATTTAATTAATTGGAATCAGTTAACGACTGCATTACATTCAATTGGATTAGGACAAGAAACTAAAGAAGAATGGGAAAAGGTACCCAGTAAACACAGACGTCTCAGAGACGGTCGTTTTATGTCCAAATGATGTCTTTACATCCCGGGCTTTAAAACGAACCTGTATAGGATGTCTTTAATTGGACGTCCTCAGGATGTCAATGAAGAACGTACGATGGGATGTCCTATGCGGGAAAAAACAAATGCAAACTTAGTGCCCGTGCCCACTTTCCTTCTTGTTCTCTGGTGCCTACTCAACACCCGTACGCTCCTTTGGTATATCAAAGTGGTACATTCTGTTTGCACCGTTTGCACTCTGTATCTGTTTTTGTTGGTGTTCTGACTACTTTATTTATCTGTACTTTTTATTATCTAACGTTTTTTGGGCGCTTTAGTGCATAAACAAATTTATTTGGTAAGTTTTTGGTATTTTGTATTTATTTATAATGTATAAAACAATCATCATTTATAATTATTATTTTGAATTACTAAAAGTTAATAAAAGTTTATTGAAATTATAAGATCACAATTATTAATAATGGTGATTTAAAACCCCATCTCGCGCGCATACTTATGCGGTGAATTGAAAATATTTATTTTATGTAAAAAAAATTTTTTTTACTCAAAAAATTTAAAAAAAAATGTTTTCTTTGTGTTAAAGGTTTAAAAGTGTGACGTTATCTCACGACTTTTATCGTCGCGATTTACAATAAGTCATCCAAAAATGTCAACATGACCGATAAGGCACAAAATCGCTAATCTAACTAAGAAACTATAACGTTATCGCGTTCTTGGTATTCATGGTTATGATTACTGTACTCTCGTATTGTATTACTATTTCCACAATAATTAGTTAGGTAGTTAAAAATACGTCTAGAAATAATTTTGTTTTTACCACATTCTTCTGATGAAATGTAAATGCGAAACGTATAAAAATTCTTAATGAATTTGCAAAACTGACACGTTTACAAAATTTTTTTAAAAAACGATTTAAACAATTTTTAACTGGTTATAATCGATCATCTTTTATGATTTAATCAATAATAGAATCGTCAAAAAGATCAATCAATAATTCTACAAAAGAAGTATCACTTTATCAATTCTTTAATTTAGAAAAATGTAAATTCTGATTACATAGAAATACCAAAATAAGCTTTTTGTATTAACTTTTTTATCGACTCTACATGACGATTACCATCTCTTATGTAGTTGTATTGTTTCAGACGCCATTAAAAACAATCGGGAAAAAAGTATAAAAAAACTGGCTAAGAAGGGCCAAAGAACGCCGGGATCGAGAAGATAAAAAAATGAAATAATCTAAATTTATTTTAATTAAATATAATTTGGATTATTATTTAAAACTATAGTTTTATGTAATAATAATTTGTATTTTATTTGATAAAGTTAATTTTATTCATTACGTCAAGTCGCAGAGGAGTAAGTTATGTCTCCTTAGTGAATAAAAAAAACAATAGAAAAAACCACAAAGTAGATGTATTTTAACTAGAAATGGTACTTTTCTTGATAAAAATATAATATACATATATAATACATATCCTACAGCCATCTAAAAGGGACGTCCCGTTGCGGATACGCAAGGATGTCCTATAAGGACATCGTAGGGATGCACACACTTGTGACAAAAGAACGTCCTTTGAATGTCCCTAGGACGTACATAGAACCAAAATGGGATGGCTTTGGGACATTCAATGATCCGCAACATCATGTCCCTGGGACATCCTTGGAACATCCTTGTGGTTTGTTGGGTATATTTAATTATTACTTTATAAGCGTGCATTATTATAAATATTTACATTATTGCATGTTTGAACTCAGACTTTAACGGACTGGAAGTCAAAAACAAAGTCGAAAGCGGGACTTTTAACAAAGGAAAAAGTGTAAACTGGAGGTGGACCTGCGACATCAATATTTCTAAATGAGCATGAGGAAAGACTGTTAAATGTTATGGGGAAGTCTTCATATAAAGGAAACCCTACTAATTTAGAAAGAGGTTTTCGTAAAAGGAAACTTTTTGTAAGTACAAAAAAACCAATATAAAATTAATTAATCAACTTATTCTTTAGATTACAGAAGACATGCCACAGGTCCATTCTCATACTGAAGACTTACTATATGACCATAACTACACTAGTACAAACAGAAACGAGACGTTGACACAAGAAATAACTATGCCGAGTATTGATTTACTAACAATAAACTTTCTTCAATCATCCTCCCAACTTAAGATCACAAACCAATGCTACAACTTTTATAGAAACTCCTACAAACAATACAGTCAAGTTAAAAAGGAGTTCCTGTAAAAGTCGACAGCCTAACATCTACCGAAACGTTTACAAAAATGCATACCGACTTACTAATAGAACTCTGACAACTAAACGTAACGTTAACAACCATGTCAGACAGTTTAAAAGACATTTCAAACACCCTAAAAATTTAATACTGTAATTTAAAAGTATATAAAAATGATAATTACATTGAGGATTTATTTTTAGTATATGTACAGAATATTTTAAATGTAATTTAGGTAAAATATCTTTCAATTAATAAACGTCGAGATTCTCTGCCGTTCTCGTTTTGATTATTTATATTGTCGATGTTCTCGTTCTGATTAATTTGAAAATCTTCTACTACAAGTCTTCCTGCTAGACAGATATTATGAAGCATAGCACATGCAACAACGATAGTTCCCACTTTTTCTGGGCTGTATCTCAACTTCCGTTCCCTTAGTAGGCATCTAAATCTTGCTTTTAAAACGTCATTACAGCGTTCAATGCAGTTTCTAGCACTGGCATGAGCATTATTGTACCTGTCCTCTGGTGACCCCGGAATTACATTTAACACTGAAATCATGATCCAAGGTTGTTGTGGATAACCAGAGTCGCCTAACAACCATGATGAATGATCACCATCATTAAATGACTGCTCTAATTCTGCAGATATGTGACATTCTCCATATAAATGAATCATGTGCAGCTCCAGGATATTGCGAATTAATATTTTCTGTTTCCTATCACTCTTTGGTAAGGACCAGTTGCAAAAAAATACAATGCCGTGAAAATTTTAAGATGTGGTGGCACTGCATTAGCTTGTCCTGAAACTGGAATATGTGAGACTAATTGTTCTATTAAATAGTAAACCATGTCTTTACTCAATCTGAAATTGTTTCTAAACTTATTGTCACTTAAACTAAATGGGTCACTCGCATTACGTCTCATTCTTCGTTCTAAATTAAATTCAGTTATTTGATCTTGCCTTTCTTCTTCAACGATGTCTTGCATTATTTGAGCGAAGTGTGGTAGCATCTCTAAAGTAGTAGGTATTCATTATAAAATGTTATCTTTTAAAATTGTACATACCGTAAAAATAACAAATCTCAAAGTAGAAACTTATACACTAATACAATGTCAATAATCACAAACAAATTAAACACGAACAAGTCAATAATTAACAATAAATAAACAAAACCAATAACATATACACATAAAAACAATGAAGATAACCTTAAATGTTTTTAACTGATGGAAAAAAAAACTAATAACGTTTTCGGTAACAATAATACTATGTCGAAGATGCCCGAAACGGAATGCGATAGTAGATTCTCATCGGTCGTGATACCATAATTCTACATTTCTCGCTTGCTATTAGCTCTTTTGCAACTATAGAATTCTATGCATCGTGATCCCACCATAGGTCAGCTTGTCAAAGAAAAACCTCGGGTTTTGGCATAGATTCTTATTATATTGCGCCGGGCTTAGATTACGATTACGACCTGGTTAGAAAAATCGGGCATATCGATGCTGATGCTTAACAAAAGTATACATATCAAACGGGTATCATTGCGCAAATTGCACAAGTAACGTTTATCTTTAGAGGTTACAACACCAATGGAAATTAAGTCAAAGTTACATGAACAGTTAAATTAACATAACTAATTTCAAACTGCAAACAATACACATCAATTGTAGACTAGTAAGAATACTTACAATGCTGCTAGATATACAAATTTCTACAAATAATGTTATATGAATATTCTACGAACATTAAATATTCTAATAGCGCATATTCACTAAATATTCTGTGAATATACATATAACATTCACTAATTGGGTATATATTATTCAAATTTTTAATAAATATACTTAAAATATTCAATAAATAATAATAAAAATTGTACATATATGTTTGTAGAATGATGTATTTATGGTTGTTAATTATATACTTAATTAGTTGATTGATACGTATTTTAAATTATAGTTAATCATTAACGATAACATACATTTTGTTTTTGCAGTTTCCTAATCTTAATTCGAACAAAATAATTTTTAACATAGTACACTACATCTGATTGGATTGCTTCTTTTGATAGTGCTTTATAACGAACAATTCCTAAATGTTATGAATCGGTAATGTTGATTATTTAAGGATTTATATACGTTACAACACTTATGAAATACTAATTCTCTCAATTGTAAGACTCTGAAATCCGTTTTTTGTTTCACAGCTTATTCTCAAAACTATGAAAATAAACCATTTTATTTTCGAAGATTTTGCACATATTTTTCATTATCTCTTTTGTTGATTTGCCTCTAATTTGAGATAATTCCTTTCCCTAATAATAAGTGTTAGCATTACTTGAAAATATTATATATATTAAATGTATCTTACCTCATATCATTATTACAAAATCAGTTTACGTGTTGACTGCTTAAATGGCTCAAATCATAAACATAACCTCCAAGCTAAAACTTACTAGTTAGATATCGGGTACTTTTTTATTTGAATTTTACTTACTGCTAAAACACCATATTCTAGTATTTATGCTTGTTAATTATACACTTTATTGATACGTATTTCAAATTATGTAACGTTCTTAAAATACGTTATGTTAAGTGCTTATGGTGTAGGCGGTTTAATTTTTAAAAAGATGAGTAATATGACATTGAGAAAAAGGAATTTCCCAATTGAATTTCCTATTTAAAACGCTAAAGCATTTTTAGAAGCTGAAAGCCGTTGATAAATAAAGGTTGTGTTATAACAACTTTAACGAAAAATTTTTTAAGAATTATTGCCAAGTTACACAATTAGTGTTCTAAAAAAAACCTACTCAATTCGTAGGGCAAGTGCCTTAAATGTTATAGCTTAATCCTTATTGTTATTCCTTTAGTTTTATGCGGCTTTAATTTCTAATAGAAATTAATAAGATACCAGTTATCAGTATCGTGTCGATTGTAACAAACGAACAAAATGATTTCAAATCATTTTAATTTGTCGCAACTTTAATGCAATGGTATTGTACATGAAAACAGTTTTGTAGTATATCCAAATCAATTCCATAATAACTAACAAGTGATTAAAAAAGTAGTTAGTTAAAATGGTTTATGTGTTGCAGACGAAACGTTTTCATGATCAATTCTAAAAGTTAATAAAACATTATTTGGTAAAACGAATTTTTTATAATATAACATCGTTTTAAAGCATCATTTTAATATGAATTGTTGAATTATTTTCAGTATCATTCTGGTAACAATGTAGATTGATACAAAATCATCATATTAGATGATCTAAAAAATGATTCGTAGAAACGTTTTTGATATATTATTTTGTCGTGCACAGAAATTAGCCAATGAAATATTTTGTAATATTTCTCAATCAATTCTATACCTTCTTAGATAGTATTTGAAATATTTGTGTTTTATTTAATTTAGAAAAACACAAATGTTTAAAAAATGATTTATCAAACCTTTATCCGATTTTGTTTATAGTTCTAGGAATAAATCTAGACACAAATAAGAAGAATTAAAAAGATTAAAAACAGATTAATACGAATTTGTATAATACTAAGGTATAGCAAATTCTGAATTCTATATTTGTTTAATTAAAGTAATCTATTGCTAGATTTTTTGTAAGTGGATTTTCGTCTTCAGCAGTTTTTTCCACCATACTTATCTATACGTTTTCAATGGAACTTTTAAACAGTTTTGTTTGACAATTCTAAGAAAAATATTTTCAATAGAGTATACATGCTTTTAAAAGGTTTAACGACAGTTTGTCGACAGTAAATAAAATTTAATCTCTGTACAAGAATCAAGAAAAACTAATTTGTTGCAGTGTAGTGTTTTTACATTTTTGCTACTGAGATACTAATTAATTGTTTTTAATAAGTACAAATATTATAAAGATGAATCGATCCATGTTTTTAACATTGAGTGTAATATAATATTAGATAAAGATATAGCTTTGTCTTTTCCAATAATTTATTTTTAATTTTCTTGACAATTGTTTCTTTTGCCTTAATGTGCAAACATTGAAACAATGAAATTGAAGGATTTTAAAGATTTATAATTAAGTTTTAATGGGATTTTCTTTTAATCATTGATTAATTCGTTTTCATTAGTTTGCATTATAAAACACGTTTCTAGTTCTGTAAGGATTTGTATTTAGGTAATAGAACTAAGTTTTAGTATTAGTGTTTGTATTAGTTTTAAGAAAAGCGCAGGTAGATGTTTAAGGATGAGAAGAAAGTTTTTGGGAATGATTTAGGCAGTCAAGTAGCGACGTTGGCACAATTAGCATCTCATATAATACAATAAACCATATTTAAAACAAGAATCTTCAACTATCATTTATCGCCCTAAGAAAAACCGTAACAGTTCGTTTACAATTAATAAATTTGGATTTGAAAAAAGTAGTTTAGATTGAATGTATGGTTATTCTTTAATAAGTGTCGAGCAAAAGTGGATTTTATTTCATTTGGATTGTATCCTGTAGAATTATTGATCTATTTTAAATGTTTTTTAATCTGGTTTTTTAAGACTTCTTAGTTTGACCCATATAGAACATTTTACAAGAACTGACGAGTTTATAGACTCCACTCTTTTCAATTTCGAATATTGAATCTTTAGTTTGAGAAAAATTGTTATATGAATTTGGTAGATCTGAAAAACTTAATTTTAAAGGTGACTGTAATTTTATTTGTTTGTAGATCTGAAAAAATTTATTGTTGATTTTACATCATGCTTGTTTAATTCAATTATTTTACGTCATCTTGTCTCAATTGACATTTTAATGTAATATTTCTTCTGACGATGTTTGCACATTAGGGCAAAAGTAACAATTGTGAAGAAAAAAAATACAGTATTGGAAAAGACCACGCTTTATCTTTATCTAATACAAACATTTTTTTATCAAATATGTTGCAGTGAAATATTAAACCTGAAGTGTTTATTTTAACTTTTGAATGAATTTTATTAATCCATAATTTTGCAATTTGGTGTATTAAGACTCTTAGTAATTTTCCATTTTCATTTTTATTTAAATTAAAAATTGATAAACTGAAATCGAAAAATTATAATTTTTTTGAAAAAACTATAAATACATACTGTTTTATTTTTCATCAATTTAGTTTATTTGAATAGGATTGTACTTTATCAATCTTATTTAGAAACTTTAGAGAATAGTATATTAAAACACAAGTTACAGAATGAACGCACTTCAATCACGAGACCGCGTTCCATACACGAGCCGCGCAGCGGTGAGTTTATGAAGCGGTCGAGTGATTGAAACGTATTCTATGACGTGTGCTTTATACGATTTTCTCTATTTCGATACAATATTTAATATTTTTCGTATAATTTTAATTTTTAAAACAACATTGGGAAATTTATATTTTACTGAATTGGCAGCACTTACACTTTGACATATTGAAATTTATGTGTTAACCTAAAATCTCATACAAAATTTATCTCTTTATACCTTTATAAGTAAATAACTTTGAATTAATAGGACGTTTTTATTTGATCTTGGCATCAAAATTTGAATTTCAATTGTTAAGTTCCAATAATTTTGATTTCTTTTTCATGTAACGTCAACTTACGATGCAGAGATACCAACTTTAAAAAAACTAACATTACTAAAATTCGTGTAAGAATTTGCTTATTCTTACACGGATTTTAGTGTAAGAATCGCTAATTCTTATGTCGAAATAGAGAAACAAATTTTCATTATTTTCAGCTATGTTGTAATATATTTTATTAACAGTAGTAGGAAAAAAATCAGCACTATTTTAATTATCTTTAGGCGGAGTATTAAAAAAATAATGTGTTATTCTCGTTTACTGTATTCAGACATTCCACTTCATCACCTAGCATCTTTATTTTGTTTTTTAAACAATTTTACATCGACGACTATCTTAACATTCACACCATATCGTTTGGAGTTCTGGGGGCCTTTTACGGTTCGGGACCCCTAGATTGGGGGATTTACAGAGCCGTTAGTTTCGCAACTGCATCGTTGTACAATGTAAAAAAAAGTATTGCTTCTAATTTATTAAATTAGGTAATCTATCAAACTTATCATTTGTCATACGCAAATGGATTTTGTTCGAAGCTTAATTTTCCAGTGCAAATTATTTTATTTTAATTTTATGTCTTTGTTTTAAAATCGTTATATGCATAACACTAGCAAATGTAATTAAAATTTAAAATACATTTAAAAAATGTTGTAGGATTTGTTCAAGAGGTATCCAAACCTACCTACCTTTAGGCCAGTACATTCATTTTTCTGTCACGTACATACTAAAATTTCCAAATTTTTAAGCTATCTAATCCGTTCTACCGACAAAGAAAGGGATTATACATAAAAATATGCATTGTTTTCCCATGAATGTATTCCTATTGTATAAATAAGTCTGTTTCTAAGGTTTGATTTTTTTAAAAGCAGGTAATATTTATTTGTTGTGTCAAACAATTTTACAAAACACTCGGTTAATTTCTATATGAAAGGTTTTGATTATTCTGTATATTATTTGCAATTATTAGTACTCATATTAGTAGTATTATTTAGTTCTAAAAGTAAATTAATTTTTTATAGTTGTCGCTCGAAAATTATTTCCGGAGATGACTGAAAGCTAGCGTATGGTTCCGTTCTGCAACAACAAGAGTGAAACGTTCTGATCTAAAACAGGCTTCAACTGTGATCTCGGTCGATTTTAACTACTGAATGCCCAAAAAATTACTTAGATTTGTATATTTATGTATTTTATTAAATAATTTATTTTTTATTTTAATTCATTTATAACTCATTTCTGTTAATGACAAGTTAAAATATGTAATCTTTAGGAAATATATAAAACAACCTTTATGTAAAGTTTTCTATGATCATATAATATAATCAATAAGTATATAATAGTGTATTGTTTTATATAGGTACTACTCTTCGAAAATAAATGATTCATGAAATTATAAGAATTGGTATTTTAGTAAATGCTACGGCTGTGGAATAAATAGTGTAGAAATTTCCGAACCCTTAAATATTATTTATGAAAGCAACAGTTAAATCACTTTGATATGATTATAAAAACAATTTTTAGAATATTTACGAAATGTATTAAAGATGATTCGGTATGTGCAATAAAGTATTATTTGCAATAGTTACAAAAACGATTCAAAACATTATTTCCCTTACAATTTTTAATTGAATGTGCAATGTACACACAAATGAACATTCTTATTCTTCAAAAACAATTGGAAATGATTTTGAGAAATCATTT
This sequence comes from Aquatica leii, assembly GCA_035610365.1. Taxonomy (NCBI): domain Eukaryota; kingdom Metazoa; phylum Arthropoda; class Insecta; order Coleoptera; family Lampyridae; genus Aquatica; species Aquatica leii. Next base: position 60,105,520 of record CM069432.1, read on the forward strand.
ATGGTGTAACAAAAGTTTATATAGAAACGATTCAAAAAATTTAATTACGGGAATGTTTGAAATCGTTTCAGAAACGATTTTATGAAACATTTTTTGTGTTACTATGTTTAATTTTACAAATGATCCAAGAGTGTTCCGAAACTAACTTTCTGAATCAAACTGGACATCATTGAAATACATTTTTAAATTAATTAAAGCTAATGATTTGTAAAAACGTTACAAAGGAGGGACATTTGGCGAAATTGTAACAAAATTGAAACGATTCTGAAACATTTTTTCAATTCTGAAAATCGTTGCTGTAATATTACAGAAACAATTTTTTCTACTAGGGGAATGATGGCCGATACGTCTAATAAACGCAGCGTTGATCATCCGATGATAACACCATACTATACCGTTAACATCGTCACGAAATATTAATAAATAAAAATAATACCAGCCATTACCCGTGGTTAAGTTTGATTATTTTTTTGTTTTAAGTTTTATGTTCTGGCTGTGGTGCATACTATGTTCCAGAGCTAACGTAAATTAAATTGAATAATTTTATGGTCAAGTAGACCTAATTTTTTTGTGAATTTCACCTGCTTACCGCATAAGAACTGCCGATAGCCGCTTGAGGTTGTCGTTATCCTTAGGTATGACATAGTTAATCGTTAATGTTAATATACTTTTTTTTGTAGTTTCTTAAATTTAATTAGAACTAAATAATTTTTAACATAGTACACTATATCTGATTCGGTTGCTTCTTTCGATGATGCTTTATAATGAACAACTCCTAAATGTTAGTAAGAAGAAAGATAATTATTTAAGAATATGAATCTGTTACACTTACGAAATACTAATTTTTTCAAATGTAAGACTTCAAAATTCGTTTTTCGTTTTACACTTTCCCACGACTACAGCCATTTTAAAAAATCTGCACATATTTTTGTTGTCTTCTTTATTGATTTGCTTCTAATTTGAGTTAATTTCATTGTAATAACTATTACTATTGCTTCAAAGTATTTTTATATTAAACGTATCTTACCATAACAATCATATCATTATTACAAACTAAGTAGTATATGTCTTCTACAGTATTTAGATTAGTTTACGTGTTTGTTCGCTGTTCAAATTGTAGATATAGAGTATTTTTTTATTTTAATTTTACTCATCGCTAATGCTTTAGCTAATTACCCGATCCTGGAATGCACATGATCTCAGTTCACACTAATGAAAAAAAAATCATTTAGAAATTGAATCGGCAGCCGTTGCACAACTTCACATTTTAATAACAAACCATATAACGAAATTTACCGGGAAGCTATTCTAAAAAAATTACATAATTATGTTAACGTATAAACTAGCATATACGGTGTTTACTAGTTTTAGTATTATAATTGTGATTTTCTTAAAAAAAATGATAAAAGTTGTGTAAATACAGATAACAATTTAGATAAATATTTACAACTAAATTTGCTATATTATTAACACATTCCGTCGATATACATGTAACGTTTTTTGAATATTTGAAGAATACACAATTGCAAATATTCACTAAATATGCATTAAATATTTTAAATATTGGGAACGTATTTTGAATATTCTATGAATATCCACTGTTGTGTGGGTACTGGCGACAATAAAGAGCAAAACAAAGACGTTGGACAGCTGTTGCGAGAGAAAAAGAGGAATATTTGTAATTATTTTTTTGTATATTACTGAATTTAGCAAATTTAAAAAAAATGTTTATTTTTTGTATGTATTTATACTGTTGTTGCCATAGTTCTAAAAAAAATTGTTTGTAATTTCTTTATCAAGCAGTTTTGCCGTTGTGTTTTACAATCAACAATAATTGCGTTTAAATTTTAATTGTTTATTTTCAATGTTGTGTAGATCACGTTTTAGGTCAATTTACCACTTACTATGCAAAACTACTAGGCTAAGCAGGTAGGTACTCGTCTACAACAATTGAATTTCACGTGTTAGTTAAAATTATTTTTATTCTTGCGACATGCTAATTTAAATTGTAATTTATTTATTTGTTTGCTCAAAATTCTGGTTGCTGTAAAATATTGTTACGTATTTATTATTAAAAACTAATTTATTTAAAACGACTAAAACTACGTTTACTTATTCTAGAAATATGTACACTTTTAAATTAACCGAACTAATAAAATCTAATAATAAAAACACTTACACTATAATTTATATCACTTACAAGAAGATAAGATAACGTCCTCGGATATCACACTTGTTTACACTAATTATCACGTTCACGATTATTCTCGATTTATTTATGTAGACACACGCGTGCTAACGATTTATTTCTACTTGATAATCTTCTTAACACATTCGCATTCCAGCAATAACTGACCTACGATCTGTCTCGTCGCTATATAAAGACATACGGAAGTCCTTCTCGATCGTTCCTCACTTTTCGCTATAACTTCTAGAAAATAGATAACAGCCTTCTAGAAGGCTCTTGCGTTTGCAAGTAATTTCTTGAACGTTTCAATATATTTATTCCGTAACATCTGTAACAGTTTCATAAATATTTTTTTAGTTTTTGCAATGTCATTAGTAAATTTAAAAAAAATTTTTTTTTAAGTATATCATTTTGTAACAAAAATCATTATTTGACTTAATTTATTTGTTTCTTTTTGTTGAAATAGCACGCTAATAGGGGTTTCTGTTACATTGTTATAATAATAAATAACATTGTCTTGCATTTATAGAAATAAAACAAAACCCAAGCCAGTAACTAATGTATTAACATAAATTTTACAAAATTACAAATTGAAATGAAATAAGTAAGATGATTTTTTATGTCTAAATTTTTCGCGCATAGTCCACGTTTATATTTTAGGCGTTTACTTCCTAAAGATTAATTTTAAAATATACGCTAATTGGTTTTATGTATAGTTTTAAATACAATATAATATTCAAGAAATTGAATTTTTATGGTATGGTTTTTACAGTGTTATTACAGTAAGAGAACATGGTTTATTCCATGCTACTCAAAATTAAATCAAACTAAAATACAATTTTGATACAGAACTAAAGATAAAAATCGTGAAATAATTATTGACAATTTATTATTTCTGATATTGTCATCTTTGGCGTATTCAAACTCGGGAATTTACTGTTATGGTTATAATTTTTTGGCAAAGCACTGTTTGGATTTTGTGTAGTTTGGATAATAGTCAAGATGATCAAACATCAGGTATAATAGATTGTTACGACAACGGTATATAAAATAGTGTCAAAATTAAAAGAAATTTAATTTTGTTATAGTAGGTTTTATGCCAATTTTCAATTATTAAGATTTTGTTTTTTCTTTTAACAGCATAAACGATTACAATTTCACAGCAATAAGAAAATATATTTCTATTCCCGCAATTAAATGTACATTTTTTTCGGCACGCTTAAAATCCTTGCCAATTGCTTGTCCAATAAATAAATATTTTTTTTTAAATATACATATAGTTGAAAAGTTGACGGCACTGCTGTCTAATACAATGTTTAGAAGCACACATTTATTTACACATAAATGGTATATAAAAAAGATTTTGTGCAATTTGCTATTGGTTGATGGTGCATGCAGTCTAAAACTAACACAAAGATTACATTTTCACAGTTAGAGAACGAAGAATTGTTAACATTTTACAATTAAAAAGCATTTAAACATAGAAATCGTATAAGTTCATGCAAAGTTTAAGTTTAGAAAACGATTAAACATTTTACATTGAATGTTTATAAAAATATTACTACTTAGTACATATAATTTTGTTAGAGATCAAAATGAAAGCATGTATATGTAGATTTTTTATTACAATACTGAATTATTTGTAGTAGGAAACGTATTAGTGTAGTCAATAAATGTACATAGTTTAGGAGTAAACTGAAAAAAATTGTTTATTTTTAAAAGATAAATACAGAAATTAATGTATGCCCATTTAGTGACTGCCACCAGAAAATCTTCTTTACAGAAGACTACATAAAAATATATACAATATGTAATTATTAGACATTTATTTTATAAATAGTACACTGCAAAATATGAACTCATTATTTATTGTTGGTGTCATTTTATTTAAAATTTTGTATTAACTGCAAAAAATGTAACTTTTGTTAGTTTCTCTTTCAAACACTCTTTAGATGTGACAGTTTTAAATAAAAAATCATCAACAATAAGTTCTGGTCCCTAATCAACATATACCTAAATTTTTGTAATTGGTGCTACACAATAAAATATAATAGAGCATTCTTGCAAACAAACTTAATTCAACAGTGTTCTTTTAATAGCAATTTTTTGATATTCTTTTAGTTGCTCTACAAACAGTAGTTAATGTACCAAAATAAAAACTTTTTTTCAAGTAAACACTAAACATACATTGTGTTGTTATTTATTAATCTAAAATTTTCAAATATCAATGTTACAATGCTGATTTTAGTTTTAATTCTAAGGTAATTGTGCGTCTATATTTTTTTTAACATAGGCTCTAAATCAAAACAAATCTTATAACAAATTGTGCGCAATAATTGTTGCGTTTATGACATTAAATACTGGTTAATTACTGCCAATGGATCGAATTGAATTATTTAAATCTATAGTAAACGAGCTACTGATTGATCGTAATTATGCCAAATTGTAAAAATTGTGCAAAAGTATTTATACCATAAAGTTTTATAATTGAGAAAATACTAAAGACGTTAACGAGTATTTTCATGACATTTTTGTTTTAAATTATAAAAAAAACAGTTTAGTTTTGTATTTTTAAAGATCTTTGCAATTATACTACAATTTGCCAATGATTTTATGGTAACTATAAAATTTTTAAGCATTATAATAGTTATTTACAATTATTTTCTAAACGTTAAAAGTTTTAAATCAAAGAAAGAAATTTTTAACATAACTGTTTTTGGACGGCATAAATAGTATTCGCACAGCTTTAGACAAAAAAAATAAAGATGGTACTTCTAGTGTTATATTTAATTAAAACATTGCTAATAATTTTGCATTTTAGATTGTTATCTGGAATTGAATAACATTGAAAATTACTTTAAAACGTGAAAGATAATATTAAATCATATTTTTTTTTACTTCAAAATAAATAATTTTGTAAATAAACATACATTCTTGGATTTAATCTGTTATTCTTTTTTTAAACACGAGTACCATTCCGTGTTGTGGATCATCTTTAATCACAAACGAAGGCTTATAATAACTCTTTCGTGTTGTGCGACATTCTAAATTTTACCCCATTGAACCTGTGCGCATAATTTTAGTTGTATGTGCGTTGCTGACTCAGTCTAAAAGAAATAGTTTTTTTTTAAAAGATGATGCTTTTCAGTGTTAACTGATGTGCGCTTTAGACAAAAGAAACTTTTTTCACATAAAGCAGATATTAAGATATTAAAAAGATTAATAATGGTGATTCAAAGACGAATTTAAACATTGTTGCCAAAAGTGTCATTAATTTTATATTAAAAATCTAATTTATGCAAAAAATGTTTCTGTGAGTTTGAATTTATTAGAAAAATATAAAATCCTTCTTACACGTTACAATTTGTACTGGGTCCCGTTTAACGTTCTTTGTCAAAAAATCTTTTGCTAGTTTTTAGGCCTTTATTAATAGTTCGTTTCTCATCAGGGATTCTGCACCTGTACTTCTTGTATTGATTACACTTTCATTGTCGTCATTTCTACCTTCTACATCCTACACAATCGTACAGATCCCAATTGTGCGGTTATACTGTGCGTTGTCATATAAAAATATACCATTTAATCAGTGATGCTGTGTGCGTTTCAGTTAAATTTTTATCGATATGTGAATTAAAACAGATATAGCAAAAAAGCAACTAAGAATAGTGTAATAAATTCAAAGTTTAGAAATTGAACGCAATATACTTGAATGTTAAAATTTTTTGAAGTAAATGTTAGTTACACGAATAAATTTCTGAAAAACATAAAAATTCGAAAAATTCAAATTGAAATGGGCGCAAACAATACTACACACACTTAATTGAATTTCGTTGAAATTAACAATGTATTCGTAGTTTTAAAATTAGAAATTTGGTACAATTATTTAGAATTGCTACGATTTAGTTACTAAACTTAATAATTGCACTTATCATAAGCCAAGCTACCATTGAAAGGAATTAGCTTAGTCTTTTGTATAAAAATAGTAAAGCACATATTTTTAAATTTTTCTTCACTTGATTTTTGGTATTTCGTCATTGATGTGAGTTTGTATTGTTACGTCATTTTTGTGGAATTGAAATAAAGTGAGTTATATAGTATGTCGATTTCGGGTTGAGTAGAAAAGTATAAAATTAGTTTCTTTGTTCTTGGTAGTCATTTCAATAGTCATTTTTTGGAATCACATTGTCTTGAAATAGGTTTTCTTTAGTTTAGTTCTTTTCGTTAAACACAGCCGATGTTTTAAATAAACATTAAATGTTAATAGATTACTACAAACTTAAATTTGATACTGTTTTATATAAAATTGAAAACATTCACATTATACCTAAGGAGCACAGCCATTGCTTTTATTACACCAAGTGCTTAAAGATATTATGCGTACTTAAAATTTTATACAAAACCGGCGGATCGTAATAGTACAAATAATATATTAATAAATCTGATAATGTTTAATAATAAAAAAAGTAGTAAAAAAAATAATAAATGTTATTCAATTTAGATTTTTACCTCACGTATTGGCCAATTAATTTTTAAAATAACATTCTGTTAAATTAAGTTTATTGATTTAAAATTCAATTTGTATTAAAATAAAAATAAAAAAAGAAATATACGGTGAACAAAATGTAGCACCAATTAATTGTACGGACACTGTTTATATTCTATTAATATTACGAATTGTAACAAACATTTTTTAGTACGACGACTATATTATAATTATTAAAAACATTTATAATATACTGCAAGCAGTGCCGTGCATTACTTCTGATATAAACATTGGAGTACCAGCTCCTAGCCCCCCGTCAGATTTTTCGTTTTCGGTTTGATCATACTCACAATCAAAATAATTACTTTGACAGTCTAAACACCGACACTGATCTGACATTTTACAAGTGATACCAAATTGTTTTGCCACAGCTTTATATAATTCTTTGCTTGACTTGTGAAATACTGGACCTTTATTTGAATCTGTAGGAGTTGACTCTTCTTTTTGCGCTTGAAGCCTTGTCTAAAACCACATAAGATATAAATTTACCTAAATTATTTAAAAGTAAATAAAAGCTAAAAATATTGTTATTCAGTTATTTGTTACTGATGGTAATACATTACATTCTTTTGTCTTAAACTCAACAAAACCCGTATTTCTGAGATTTAATACACCAAAGTTAATTCTAGTAGTTTTGTTTGTAAATGTAGATAAATAGCAACCTTATTTTTTAAGTTTCTGTTCATTTTGAAGTGGATAAAGGTTTAGTCGATTTAACTTATATATATCCATATAATTGTATTAAAAATAAAAACACGTATTCGTTTGTTCTACATATCAACTGAACAGCAAAAAGAAAGTTTATCATCACATTATTGATACAGGGATTGTTTTTGGAATATACAACGTATGCAGATAAACTACAAGAAGTGTAATTTGTGTAATTATTTGGAGTATACAGCTGTTTTATACATCGTGATTTTTAAAATAAATTCTAAAATAAGTTTATACAAACCTCTTCTAAAACGTGTTCGTAGGAAGGTGGTGGGCTAGAAGGATATACATCCGTTGCATCAGTCATTTCGGTACAATTTTCTGTAGGACTTCCAATTTCAACTTCGTATTCACCGGGATTGTCCAACGAGTCTCCTCTCGTTGATGAATTACTTTTTGACATTTTATTGAATCTCAATTTAAAAGGAGCCAGCTTTAACAATTTTTTAACGCGACTAAGCTTAATAAATTTTTTGATTGTTTTCGCCAGTTCGCTGACAAAGAAGTAAGTAGTTTTACCTTTAAAATCGATTTATTTTCTTGATTTTTTTAAAAGTCAAATTTTTTATTTGGCACAATATCTTAACCGTGCCTCTAACAAATAAGTTGGAGTACGATGTGAAAAGTTCTGTAACAAAATACTATTTTGTAAATAGGTAAAACGGGAATGTGAAACTTTCAGTCTTGTAGTTTTAAGGTTGAAATTGAAAAGAAATTACAAGTAAATTGACTTGGATTTTTAAGTTTAAATAGGACATAAACTGTAAAGGGGCGCTTAGATTGAAGAAGAAGAAGAAGTAGAAATATCGTTGATTGATGAATTTGCCTGAAACAATAAACTGAAATTATTTAAAGATACTAATAAAAATATTACAAAAAACATAAATAAAAAAGTGAATGTTTTATATAAGTTTTAAAGTATTTTACATGTTAAAAAGATATTTTTGAATTGCTATAAAGTGATACCAAGATTATCTAAATATTTTTTAAATACAGTAATAAAAATTAAAATGAAAACTTACAAATAACAAGTATTATTTAGTTAATTATTGATGTAAGTACGTAATAATAAAAACAGAATATAAGTCATCGAAATAAAATGTCCCAATTGTTACCCTTTAAAAAATTAGAGGAATCAAAACAGTTGTCTTCTTATTTTAGGTCACCGTCGGTAAATCAAGTCAATTTACTAGAACCGGATTTAGCTTATCCCATACAATCTAACAAGGTTCAATTTTAGAGATGGAAATCTAGCAATAATTGATTCCGATATTCAATGTTGGAGTTGTTTAGAAAAAGGACACACCTAGCGCATTTGTAAAAAGAGAAAAACAAGAACCTTTTGTTGTCGTTGTGGCCAAGCTGACGTTACAAAATATTCGTGCGGAAAATGTTTGGAAAATGATGGCCGATCATGTACCGGACGGCGACCTTAGATAATAAACCGGCTAACGCATCGTAGACGGCATGAATAGATTTCGTAACGGTAGAGTTTAAGAAAACGCATATTTTAAATTTATTTAGTAAAAAGGGTAGGGACCCTCGTCCTTATTTAGAAGCAGAAGTTTTTGGTTGTTTTTTAAAGGGTAGCTAGATTCTGGTGCCAGTCAAACTATTATAGGTATTTCGTATGGAGTTACAAATTGTTGATCTGAATTTAGTTCGTAAGAAGAGTCTAGTGACAGTCGCTGATGGCAGAGAATGTAAAGTATTAGAAATTAGATTTACCAATTAAGTTAAAAGATCGATTGTATTCGATTAATTACAGTTTTAGTAGTAACCGACATAAACGAAGAGTTAATTTTAGAGATAGATTTTTGGAAAGATATTTGCACTTGAACGTTTGGAGATCAAAAATCCAAGTTTGTCTTTTCTATTAGAGTTAAAGAAAACCTAAATTTGAAAGGAAAAAATTAAAAACCGCATCAACCACTAGTTTTTTTTGAAAAAATGGGAAGTAAACTTGGTTGCGAAAAAATGACAAAATTGACACAGGAAGTCATCCTCCAGTTAAACAAAGGTACTATACCGTTTCACCGTATATACTACAGATGCTCGATGCAGAAGTAGATGCTAGTATTATAAGTCATCAAACTATCTAAGTATTCGTGGAGCTCACCGATTATCATGATTAAGAAAGGAAATGGAGATGATCGATTTTTCATAGATTTCAGAAAAATCAATAGCATTACTGAGCTTTATGCGTATCCTCTTCCATACATTTCTCGTAATCTCGACCGACTGACAGATGCTAAAGTATTATAGTCCATCGATATAAAGTCTGCTTATTGGTAAGTAAAGAGAAACCGCAATTATCGTAGCGGATAAAAGATTTTTCCAATTTCGCAGGATGCCGTTTGGATTACACAACTCACCCGCAACTTGGCAACGTTTTATTGATTCAGTGTTAGGACCAGAACTGGAACCGTACGTTCACGTTTATTTAGACGACATTCTCGTTATTCCGATAAATGTGAGTTTGTAATATTGCACCTAAAATATCTCGGTTATGTGGTAGACAAATACGGTCTTCGTTCTGACCCACAAAAAGTTTAGTGCATGATTAATTATCATGCCTCCAAATTTAGCAAATACGTTAGACGTTTTACTGGAATGTTATCATGGTACAGAAGATTTATTAAAAATTTCGCCAGTCGGACAGGAACTAAATAAATTAACAAAACAAAACATTAAATTTTATTGGGATACCGACGTCAAAAACGTTTGTCCCGATTTATTTCGAACATTTTCTATTCAGACCGATACTTTTCAGTTAGGATAAGGATGTGTTTTAACGCAAGAATTTGACGAAAGAGAAAAAGTTATTGCCTATGCTAGTAAAAGTTTCACTGATCTAGAGAAAAAGTATTCGGTTACTGAACTTCAGTGTTTGGCTGTTGTTTGGGGAATTAAAAAGTTTCGCCCATATCTAGAAAGTACTAGGTTTCTCTTTTATGGTTGCATAATCTTCAGAATCCTTTGAGACGCTTAGATCGATAGTAGTTGCGTCTCCAAGGGTATGATTTTCAAATAATCGATCAGTTTGTTTAATTGAAGTTAAGCTAGAAGACGAAGGCCATGATTTAAAATTTATAAACAACCCGATAAATTTCCAAAATGGAAAGTTACTGATAGACAAATGTTTAAACTGATTCACGAAGAACCTCTCTCAACCGATGAGGAATCTTCCTAGAAAATTGTGGTTTCTAAAAAACTAAGAATAGAAGCGATGATAGAAAATCCTAAAACTCCAACTGCAAGTCACCTAGAATACGGTAAGAAGGATTAAACAATATTATTATTTGGTTCAAATGAATGCCGATATAGCTAGGTATGTTAGGAACTGCAAAACTTGCAAAGTTCAAAAACCGGTACTGTATTCTCCAGGTGATCTTATGTTTATACGGGTGATATCTTGTCCATGGGAGTTCCTTTGTACGGATATTACTGGTCCACTTCCACTTTCTTCGAGTAGATATAGGTACATTTTAGTTATTGCTAATTGTTTTACCAAATTTTTGCTACTATTTTCATTAAAGTCTGCCACAAATTCTGCGGTTACCGAACATATGAAAGAATATGTTTTCTTAATTTTAGAGGTACCTGAAAGAATATTATGTGATAACGGCAAGCAGTATCTCAGAGCAACCTTTTAGAAAATGGGTAAATCTCAATCCGTGAGAGAAAATAAATAAGGTTACTAAAACCGCTATTAGGCCCTACATCTATAAAAACCACTGTTCTTGAGATAAGGATTTACTAAAAATTGGCTACGCATTAAAACATTTTTAAATTTTAGTAGGAAAATCCACTTTTTGGGTAAGGCGATACGAACAAAAGATATTTATACTGTAGTGAAAAAACGATTAGAAGCAGCTTATGTAAAAAGCTCAGAACCTTATAATCTACAACGTCGTCTTTTAAACTTAACCAAAAGTGCTGTGGCCTGGAAGAAAAACTACCTGTTATCAAATGCCGCAAATTATTTTTCTGCAATGTTAAGCGCTACTTGTAAGAAATGTTTGGTAAAAAGAAAAATTTCATTCAATGTTTATGAGTTGCAAGGTTTTGTTACTTGTCGAAGCCTTGGAGCTTGGCATGTTAAGGATAATAAGTTAGATCCAAGCAATTCAACCGATGTTTTCTAGGTTTATATTTTGGAAAGGGGGTACTTGTTACTATTTATATATCTTCTTTTTTAATTTTTGAAATAATTAAATTGTTATTTAATTTACGGGACTAATGCCTAATTGGCACATAAACTGTTGTTTAAATACCTGTTAAATTAATTGTTTAGATTAGGTTTAAGATTCAAAATTTCCGAATACAACTATCGCGGGTCGTCATATTCTACCTGTCGGAACGATTTTCAAATAATTTTGAGAAAACTTATCGCTACTGTGCCGATTGTTTCCTCATTCATTAGTGCAATTAGCAACTGTTTACTTTAAGAGTTTCCTTGAGAGTGTGCAGGTTAATTGTGAATCTTTGAATAAAATTGGACCTCCGTAAATTGGAGGTCAGTATATATTTTTTTTTTCATAATTTAAATCTAAAAGTAATACCAGTTTTGTATTTAGACGTTTTGGATTAGGCACGTAAAAAAAAGAGAAGAGAAATGCCTGAGCATTTGATAGTTTCGGAATTAGAGTAGGGACCATTAATGTAAGACGCTACTGGTCGGATGAGATAGGCTTCCATAACTATTTGGTGGCACGTGATGTCAGCAGAATTTGTTTTGTGTACCTATCGTCCTGTCTCTAGTTAATTTGTCAATAAGGGATAGTAGCCTTCTGCTTTCAACCTAGTTTTTTTGTTTGACTACTTGGCGCCCACACTACTGAAATTTTTATAATTCTTGAGATCAATTTTTTTATCCCAACCCATCTGCCATAGCAGCCGAGGCAAACCAAAAAATTATTTTTGTTGTTGTAACACAATACAGTGAAGTTAATATAAAACTGAAAAACTTTGATCAATAGAAAAATTAATGTATTACAACTTGGCCATTAAGTAAGTAATTCATTTTTTTTCTTATATATAGTTTGATTGCTATGGAAAAAATATCTTTAGATTAATACAGTTTCAACTTGTTTTACGGGGTCCCTCATTACTTGTAGTAACCGTACTTTCGGATTTAAGCTTTATTAAAGCAAAGCGAAATTTATACAATTTATTGTGTTTATTACATTTCATCAATTGTTTGATTCTATCACGAAATTTTATTTTTTGCGCTACGATTTTCATTTCTGTCAATTTAGAATTGACAAATATTAATCATATTTCAATTAAAACGCAGTTTTATACATATTAATAATATTACAAATAATTGTATTTACGTATAATGACTGTGAACATGACAAATATCCTCACAATAAAACTGAACCGATATTTTTATAACTAATTAATTTAATATAATATGTGGCGGAAAATTGCGTAATAAATGCTTCTGAAAAAACCAAAACTTACTCCTAAAGATACAAAATATAAAAAATAATGAAATAGGAATATAGTATGATCAAAGTCGTTAATATACGAACAATTTTTAATTTTTGGAATGAGTGATGGGGAACTTTGTATAATGCTACTGTTCGGTTGATGAAATTAAACCAATAAAATAAATCTAACTTGAGCATTATAAACATGTTCTATTGGTAATAAAATAATTGTTATTATTTATAAAATAAAAAGATACGAAGTGTAAGGTGGATAAAAGGATAAGAATATCAAAAATGTTGGACATTTGATTTGTAGTATAAGAATGATAAAATTTTTCATTGATATTAATGATTTTGTATAAATAATCATAAAGAACTGTAGCGTTTAAAAAGCAACAATCTTGTAAAAAACGAAATCACAAAATTTTATTCCCAAAAAAATATTTTAAATATTTATATATAGAGTACTACGCCCTTTAGTAATACAGTATGAGAGGGCAATTTAAAAACATAGTATTTTGCTGAAATTGTCAAAACAAAGAAAAATTTTACGATAAGATAATACTAACTCCAGCTTTACAAAGTAATTTAAATTTAACATAATAAATACATTTCAAAAATACTATTAAAAAGTGATAGAATTAGTATTGTGTTAAATTAGATCATATTATTAATTTTATTAAACCTGTTTTTTCTAAGCATTAAAGCTTGCAACTATTTTGCACTTTACCCTATCTAGTCAGACAGCATATACGGATTATATTTAAAATAGTTTCTAAATAAATTCTATTACAATTTTAGATGGTAACTTATAGCACAAATGTGTTTTCTACGGTAACGCCAAGTATTTGCATAAAACGTATATGGAAATTTTATCATTTTCAACTACACCACGCTTTGGCATTTTCAATTACAAACTTTGGTTTGGAGAAATCTAAAATTTACGTTGTAACTTTATACATAATTTAAAAAGAAATGTATAAATTTGTATGTATATTTTATCAATAATTGCTAGTTATTTTTTTATTTATTTAATTAATAATTTATAAAATGTACTCTATACATCTATAAAAGTTATTCATTTAGTGATAACTTTGTATGCTTGTTTAATACAGCTAAAAATCTTTGCGGGTGATTTGATGCCGCACAGATTACTACTTAATGACTAATATATATGTATAAGAATATAGTATGAAACTGTTGAGCAATAACATACTTTAATGCAAAATTATTTGATAGTAACTTAATAAATAACTACAAATTTGAAAAATAGTTTTATTGTGGCAAAAAATAAATATTTTTAAAAAATTTTTAGCTTTTTTAATGTATAATACAGTTTTATTATACCCGTCGCTGTATAGATACTGTTGAGATTCTATATTGTTTATTTTTGAAATGGTTCGGTTAAAACATAATAATTAAAAACAAATAACATTTTATATTAAAGTTAGACTGATTCAACATAATACACTACATATACACTAATCTAATATTGGATATACCTACTTTTGATATAAAATGCTACTAGAAAAGGATTATTACAGGTAATATTACAGTTTACTTAATGAATTGGTTAGGAACACTCTTCACTAGGAGGGGCAATTAAACCACTTTAGATTTTTAATATGGCGACGTTTCGTGCAACCATGTGTGCACTTCTTCAAGCCACTAAAATATATTGTACGTAAGTTACACATTGCTTATTGTATAATAAATAATACGTTTTAGGTACAAAACAAGAAACTTACACAAAAAAGTTCGAGTGGAGTGTGTAAGTTTCTTGTTTTGTACCTAAAACGTATTATTTATTATACAATAAGCAATGTGTAACTTACGTACAATATATTTTAGTGGCTTGAAGAAGTGCACACATGGTTGCACGAAACGTCGCCATATTAAAAATCTAAAGTGGTTTAATTGCCCCTCCTAGTGAAGAGTGTTCCTAACCAATTCATTAATTAAACATTTAAAGGAGGACGTAACTACATTACTTGATTACAGTTTACCTTAAATAACATATATGAAACAATATATCAATAAATAATTATAGTGCGTTATTTATATCTAATTTAACGTCTTAATAATTTAATTTAGAAATTATGCATTACACGCAGAAAGATTTGTTTGTTGCACTATATAATTAATGGTATAATGCTGGATTTTAACTTCAATTATTTACATATAAAAACATATTACTTTATTACAATGTTGTTAGTAACATAATGTTAATTAATTTATATTTAATTACACTTACTGGTCATTATATTAAACAAATTATTTTGCTGTAGCAAAGTATAATAACTAAAATAGATATAGTCCTCGCAATTTTACTTTCGATGCACGTCATTAACGTCAGTGACGTAGTTATTCAACCATGTTGTCGGTATTATCATGTAAACTTACTGTGTTCGTACATTCTTAATATTACATTGCATATTACGTTTTCATTAAATGTTTCTACATTCGTAACAGTTGTACTACGCTTACGTTTTGAAGAGATCTAAGAACCTCGTTGTTAGCAACCGTTGCACATACAGAAATAACTGTAGAATATATGTATGTATTACCACAATTTAAATATTAAGTAAAAAGGTACTTCTCGCACAGCATTTACTGATATCAATGGACCACTATTATCTCGTTTAAGCTCAAAATAGTACAGTTTTGTATCAAAAATAATTATAAAAAACAATGAGCACTTTGACATAAAAAACACAAATTTAATTTGACAGATGTCAACAACGCTGCAACTGTAATAAGCACACCAACAACGTGATAAAAAAAATTCAATAAGACAATTCGGTATTTATTTAATTTTTGCTATAAATAGGGTGGTATGAATTTTACGTCATTAATGACGTGCATCGAAAGTTAAATTGCGAGGACTTTAAACATAATAACCCGTATATTACTAAACCTTTATACATTATTAAATTGCAGTTAGTACTAATAAACAAAAATCAATAAATGTGAAACGTTACTATTTTAACAACAATAATTAAACCAAATCAAATACAGAATATAATTGTTGTTTTGATACTTATGCTTACTATTTAAAAATTGTTTTATTTATACTTGCATTAGTGTTTTTAGAGGACACAACATGCAAAAAATGTCATGTTTAAGTAAATTTTGTAAAACCTTTTTATTTTACGTTTAAACTCGTATATAATTAGTACGAAAAATTTCAAAGGTAAAAACAAAAGTTAAAAATAATAATACAATATGTTTTGCAATTTTTGTTTGCCAAACACAGCAATGCTATGCAAATTGTTATTTAATTTGTTTAAAAAACTAAAGAGTATAAATACCAATTATTTTCAAAAAACAAAACAAATAATCTTTAAACAGGTATAAAACTTACAAAATATTTAATTAAAATTAAACTAAGCCAAAGATTAATTTAAAACAAAAAATTTTAAAATTAAAAAACTTTTTCAGTTTGACAAAAAAATTAAATTTGTAATTACATTTTTTAACCTTGTGTTAATTACGTAAATTTATACGTCTCTTCTAATATTACAATATATTTTGTAGTAAAAATAATTTAGGGTAGACTAGGACAGGTTCGGACAAGGCGCATTTCTGGATATTTCGTATTTACCGCATTAAGACACTTCTGAGCGTTAGTAATAGTGATAATTTAATTGCGGTTGCCAAAGTTTTGTGACTGTGTGTTCAGTCAGAAATAAATTATTACCTGAAATTTAAAAATGCTCGTTGTAAAGTATGTAATACTCTTATCCATTTCTAAGGTTCTCCCCTTTTCAATGTCGTACTATTACGGTTTCGAGGCATGTAAAATAATAGGTATTTAGCACGTTATAACCTAAATTTGCGTTGACAAGAAGATCGAACAATATCTGTTAGGTTAGGTTCAGACTGTCTGGATCTCTTCTACAACTGGCCAGATATACCCCGCAGAAATGTTTCTTAAAAGCGAGTTTTTTGTATCTTTTAACAAATTGTAGTTTATTATTTCCAGCACGTATCATAAAGGAACATAATGTAGAAGTTTCAAAAAAGTGCCGTTACAAATGTGCTTCGACAGTCAATGACACTGTGCACTGATGCAAATACATTTAATATAAAAAAGTCTGCGTTATATGATAAAGTTAAAAAAGCACACCAACAAAAAGTTTCTGATCCTAGAAGCAATAGTTGGAAGGAAGAGCATTCTGGTTTACCAAAATATGCCACAGTACTTATACCTCTAATAAGTGCTCTTCTTCTATTTCTTGGAAAGATGACATAACATAAATATAACATCAATGATGCGATCATGAAACAAAATTGTAGATACAGTTACAAGCACACTCATGTCAGTACAGATTATCAAACTCGCAGATGTAAGATTCGGTCAGTTTATAATATACATAAGCACTTCTGAGAAAAATAGAATCAAATAAATAGAAAAAGAACAGACAAGTAAAAATGGAAAAAACTAAAACTCAAAAAAATACGATCAGAGCAAATGAAGAATCGCAGAATAATAGGAATCAAACGTTGAAAAAAACTAAAATTGAGCAAAAGACAATGATAACAATACCTTTGGAAATATTACAGCAAAATCTGAAATAGAAAAGAAAAAAAGCAAAAACAATAGGACATAGTGATACCTTTTCATTGGATTTAGATTTCGAATTAACATCGTCTGTGACTAAGAAAAATAAATTTCTGAAAGATTCATCCGATTCGAACATTGACATCGAATCTGACTACGATGATGTAAATAAACTTTTTTTAAACCGCCAGAATAAAAACTATTTATTCTGACCGTTTAACACAAAAACCGAACTAAAAATTTGGAATCAATTGTGTATAAATAGAACAATAATAACTTGTTGACATATAGAAATCTGAATGTTAGTCTTTATTAACAAGCTCATAAAATTATTGAGCAAGTTTATAAAGCCTAATTATGTATGAATTGCATACAGAGCTTTTTATCCGACTGCGAAAATTAGTTAATTTTTATATTTTAAAGAAAAAATCAAATGTAATGAAATAGGGTGAGTACGTGTGTATGTTGTGTTTTTGATTACGAAGTTGTTTATAATATTGTTTGTGAAAATTTTGACGGATCCAAGAAGCAAGCGTAAAAATCTAAAAGTTTTAACTACCAGCAAAATCTAAGCATTTATACGAAGAAAGTTACAGTGCATATTGACAGTGGTGTTCTAGTAAGGAAATTAAAACGATTTGTGAAGGCAGCATCCTAGCGTATTTTAACAGCGAACTCTTACAGTATAAAAGTTCATTATTATGACGTAAATATTCTATGCTGCGATCGACTATAAACCTATGTGAAGGAATTGACATTAACAAATTTCCAAGTGTCATTCCTTATTTGAAACAGAATCTAGGTTGCCAAATATTTCAGAGAATTTTTTGTTATATACAAGGCACTGCTTCAGGCGTAGTTCAGTTAGCCTTTTGGCAAACGCAGGAGCTAGCATGGAAAGAATAAAGCGGCACGGGGGTTGGCGCTCAAGCTCAGTGGCAGATGGTTACATTAAAGATCGTAAAAATACAAATATTACCATTGCGAATAAGATCTTAGGCGAGATATCTCACGAGGAACCTCGTGAGAATCCGCTGACTGCTATCGACAATCAACAACACGCACGAAGTTTTGATGCTGTAGTAGTAAGGAAAGAAGTTGTTAAATGAATATTTGAGGCAACAACAATTCTGTTATAAATATCTATAATTATTACAAGCAATAAAATTATTTTGTTAATTTAAATAAATACTTATTTTGACAAAGTTGGAAATAATAATATTTTATAAAGAAGAGAAGCTTAGCTTTTTCTAGCCAAGCCGATCTTTTGTCGCCGAACGAATCGCCAAAATATTCATAAATCTTCTTAATTGAATATATGTATAATTTTTATAATAATAGCGAAAATGAAACATAAATATTTAAGTTATTTTTTTGATTTTTTCCATAGCAACCCAGTTACTACTTGTATTGATGCCATTTCAAAATTTGTGTATTTGTACATATTTGCACGAATTTAGTGTAGAACACGGTGGTGTAGAAGCAAAGAAATGGGCGGTACGCCTTCAAAAATCGTTAACGAAGCAAAAGAAGTAACAAGTACTTTAAAATCAACTAAATCCGGCGAGCAACAGTATTGCTCACAACTATTTCATGGAATGGTGCACTGAAAATAAATTCCTATTCAGAAAATGTTCTACTTACGTATTCCAGCCTTATGGATAGGAAGAAGAAATGGAAAGCATTAACTATGTGGCCTCGTTATGCTATGATAAAATCACAGTTACTTCTTAAGTGTCGAATAGATGTATGTAAATACTTAAAATTACGTGCTTTCTTGAAGGAAAAAAATGAAGGTTATTCTCCGAAGAAGTCGAGGACATTTACGAAAGAAGAGTTAAAAAAATTCTTAGCGGACGAAAGATATTTAGAAATGAAGATAGGTAAGTAACATTAGGTAATTATGTAATATATTAATTATGTATATTTTGTTTATTTAGATTGCATTGTTAGTTGCATTATCGGTAGAAGCGATGAAATGACAAAAATGACTGTGTATAACATAGAAGATACGGAAAAATTAATTTAGATAAAAATTCCTGATACCGAAACTAGAAAACCTCGATCGTTTACAATAGTAGGAGATGAATATCTAAATTTTTTTGCAAATGCTATAGGTACGTTATGGGAGTATATAGCATAAGTAAAATAGCAACAAAAGTGATAGAATCTTTTAAATTACTCAATTCTAAAGAATACACTGGGCATTGCTTACGACGTACTTCGGCTACTCTGTTAATTGATGCAGGAGAAAATATAGAACAGTTGAAAAGACACTGAGAATAAAAGTCTTCTACTGTTGCCGAAACGTACATAGAAGACTATTTGACACAGCGCACAGAAAATATTGAATTCTGATACATCACAAACTAGTTCAAATGCAGCTTTGTCAACACCACAAACAAGTTTCAATCAAATATGGCATCATCACTACAACCTGGCTTTATTTTTCAAAACGCAACAATTTCAAATAGTACTTTTAATATTTATGTTAAAAATAAAGACAAATAAAAATCCTTTCTTAGTGTTTTGGCTGTTTCTCTCTCTCTCCTCTGAATAGAAAAGTTAGAGTTTCTATCTACCTTTTCGCCTATATAATAGCCCACTTTTCTGACGTTTGAAAAAAAGGTCCTTTATTTTATTTTTTTTTAAATTTTACTAGCACTATAACGATGTACTATACCATAAGACAAATTTTATCATTCAGTTGGACATAAACACTATTAAACGAAAGTATTCTGTAAAAATAATTGTTTCTATAACTAATATTTTTGATTCTTAATTGCTTTATTCTGTTTAATACAAGTCAATCCAATAACGATTTTTTAGGTCACATAGACAGTTGTGTGTAGATGTGAGTATAGAAAGTCTATAGTGTTAACATCTTAGCTTCTAGACAAAGAATTATATTTATTGAAAATATTTGCTGATAACGACGTTTCCTTTTCATTCACTGTTCTTCTTATTGTAGGTGTAAAAAAGCTTTTAGGCTAAGCAATACATAATATTTTTTAATATTGAATCTATTATAAAACATACAATTTTCGAAATATACTTGCAAAATAATGTAATAAATAGTAATTTTCTACAACGTATTATCTAATGTAATTTATTGTAAAAAAATTCATGTTTGCAAAAGGATTTATTATTAGTACTTATGTGTAGATACATTCTACATATAATTATAATTGTAATATAATTTGTTTTAATGCAACGTTTTAATT
Organism: Aquatica leii; assembly: GCA_035610365.1. Taxonomy (NCBI): domain Eukaryota; kingdom Metazoa; phylum Arthropoda; class Insecta; order Coleoptera; family Lampyridae; genus Aquatica; species Aquatica leii. The sequence goes on from CM069432.1 coordinate 60,126,191, forward strand.
AATTCATAAATGTAATTTGAACGTAGTCACGTATAAACGCAAATATTCAAATGCGAGTATATGTATTATAATTAAAATGTTTAAAGGGAATATAATAATTGCGATCGAAACGTGAAATAGTAACTACAAAGTGCTATTTACAATTTTAGTAAAATGCAATGCATGTTTAGCTAAAATGACGTTTTGCCGGGAAACTAACTAACAAAATCAATTATCCACTAGCGTAATTACATAGGGTTTAAATTAATATTAAACGAATATTTCGCAAAATCTATTAAATTTAATACGTAGCGCAAAAAACCAACTGGTTTGAATGCGCTTTTAATGCAATAAAATGGAAACTTCCGACCCAAATAGATATTGATCGATGGACCGTTTCAATTCGCTGTTACTATGACAACAGGTAAGTGTGAATGCTCACTTGCAATTACATTTTTTTTAAATTAGATGCAATCCTGCATTTTAACGTGAGTATAAATTATGATTTTTAAATGGTTTTAGCTGAATAAAAAAATAATTTAATACACAATTTCTTAAATTCAACAAAAAAAATGTAGTTGTGTTAAAATAATCTGCTGAGCAAAAACAAGAAAAAAATTACATTGTTTTTAACGTTAATCAAACTTAAACTGAATTACTTCTAACTATTATGTTGTTACAATATAAAAACACTAAATTTATCTTAAAAAATTATATCTTAATTTGTATTTTACGTTTTTACTCATACAAATTTTTACAAATGTGTAAAATAATAAGTTTAAAGTAACTAAAATTAAAAATTACGTGACTACCTATTTATGCATGAAGGGCGTAATCCAGTAACGCCATTTGTCCATACAAGATTTTATTTTTCACTTGATATAAAAGAAAAACTAAAAACGAAGGTACTTTAGTTTTCATTGCAAGTATGTCTAGTAGTTTACAACAATAAATAGTTTGACGTTTAATTATTTATTTGTCAAATTAGTTTTACAATCACAATGAATGTAATAATATTTTGAAAAAAATCCACAAAAAGAAATACAAAACTTGTTACCATCTAAATCAAAACAAAAATATATTAATTTTTAAGTACGTATTAATAATAACGCCCTAAAATAAAAACAACAGATAGCTGTATGTTTAAAGAAATTTAATTAAAAAAACATAAATGCGTTTGATAAAATAAGTTGGTAATTAACAGAATTATACACTGGCAAAATGACAATCCTTTTATACCGTTGAAACGTTTTTTTCGTACAGCACAAAGTCTTGCCAACAATTCTTACAGTATTATATTGTCTGTGCCCATCTTATATTAATGATACAATTATTGACACCTCAGCAAGATTTAAAGAGATTATCAATTTCTGGATGAGTACTGCAAACTCAAACACCGTGTGACCAAACCAAACAAAAAACAAAACAACGCAAGGTGAGTTGTCAATGAAACAAATAAAAAGGAAACAGGTCTCAGACTCACCAACAATAACTGATAATAAATGTAATGAATAAAATTTTTCAAAATTATACTTTCTGAATTTTCTGTATCTTTTTATCGTCAGTTTATGATTCATGAGGTAATGAGTAGAACATACCCGAATTAAATTTTGTCACTTACTCATTTTTTGAAATTAAATATAACTTATATGTATGTATATTACTAAGGAACGAATAAATAGCATTTTGGCATTATTTGCCATCCGGTTATTAATAACATTATTTTATATATTAGAAAAAAACTTACGCATTACTAACGAATTTAGCATAAAACTGCTTAAATTATCAGTATTTAGATTAGAATCTGTCTAAAAAAACGACTTTCCCAGAAATTACATATTGAGTAATTATGTTTTAAAATAAAACGAATATATGTTATAACAACCAGATTCAGCATCTTTACAAAATTTGTGGTAAACCGCCGTTCTAATGTTAGAGTTGTCTAGATTTTGTATATAGTATGATCCGTTTTGTTTCGTTATTACTTTAATCAAAATAAATAAGAAATCATAAAACTGTTGGTTTCTGATTAAAGTCAGTATCAGAATTGTACTGCCTCGGAAAATAAGAAACAAAGATATTTACGAAGAGGTAATGTGCGCAAATAACTCTTGACAAAGGAAAAAAGAATTAATTAGTAATAATGCGACGTTTACCAGTCAGCACAATTTTTTTCTTTTATAATTGATAACAAAATTACGGAATAATCACAATTTATAATTCAATACAAATATATTTGATGCTATGTTTTTTCTGGTCAAAAAGTACTTAAATTTTGCAAAAACTAACAAATAATAATTATTATTACAGTAATATAAAGAATAAACAATAAAAAAAAATCAATCGGTACAGAATAGAAAGCGGATGAAGTATTACTGCTGAACGTTTCTAGACACTTAGCTGTTGCAAAAATAACGCGTTTAAACTATAATTTAAAGAAATTTGCTTAAAATGTTTTTTTTAAATAGAACTGTTTTTGGTTAAAGTAAATTTAAGAGTTTTGTTTACTTTTGACGCAAAATTAAAACGTGAATCATAACGTCCTTGTGATTTTGCTATTGTGTTGTTTTAAATTTTAGAATATAGTGAAATTATTTTTAATTCATTAATTTTTTGCAGTCAGTTTCAATAAATTAAAAAAAAACATGCTTGAACAGCATTTTTTTAAACGTTTTAGTATATTTAAAAAAAACTGTAAGCTATGCCAGAACTGTTTACTAGTTAACTAAACTACGAAAGCCATTTAAATACAAAATTAAGTTTTTATACGAATCCTGCTTAAAATCCAAATTTTTTCTAAATTCAAATTACTTCTAAGCAATTCTCAAATTTTTATAACTGCCACAAAGTTTTGTTTTTAATAAATTTAAACACAACGCACTTTCAAAATAATCAAATTTGTATTTTTTTGTTTTTAATACTTATCTGTAGATAATAAAAAAAATGTGGTTTTTTAAAATTATTAGTTTAGGAAATTAAATCAGACCACTTTTAAACGCTTTGATACGTTTTACAGTTAATTATAATGATGTAATCCAATAAAGTCTGTTTAATTATAGTTCCAAATTATGTAGGTTATAACAGAATTAATATACATTTTAATTAAAACAACTAATAACATTAAATTAAATTTTCAAAAGCGTATTACAAAATTAGTCATTTAAAATTGCAGCTACTACAAAACTGTTCAACTGCTCGAGAAACAACTACAAATCCGACAAATGTTGCTCCCTTCTTACCACAGATTTCAGTGATACTCAAAATAACAAATAGTACTTATCTACAACTTGCTAACAATGCCAGGTACCTGTAAAATCATAAATAGTTCGCACGAAGAAAGTAAAGTATGAATTAATTATGTTTGCCACGTCTATTTTTCTTTAAATTTTAGAATTATATCTTCTTAAACTTATTTTACTACACTTGACAAATTTATGCTAAAGGCAAATGATTCTTAATTAGTACTACTAAATATGATTGAAAAATAAACAAGCGCATTTGGATTTTTTTCACAAAATGACAAGTACGTACCTAATTGTATTACAAGTGTTTATAATTTTGGGTCAGTGCAGAAACTTCAGTAGCTGTTATTACTAGGACCAAATAAGCTGTAATGTTTACGTAATTTGTAAAGGACTTGTCACGTTATATGCGCAGTACGCGAAATTGACGCGACGAATCTATTCTTACGAATATAATACAATAAGCAGCGATCTGATAGACCCGCTTTAGAAAATGGCACAAAAAAGCTCCGCCCATAGGTCCTTTACAAATTACCCAAATTTTAAATATATTGATAATATGTCAGTGTTGTGCATTATCTAGATGAAATTATGTAGATATTTTATCTAGATAATTCAGTGGATTATCTTAGATGATTTTTTTGCTATGATGAAATTATCTAAATGATTTTCTAAAATTATTTTTTTTGTTCACATTTACTTTTTTAACATAGTTGGTAATGTAGTACGGTACAGATGAGACGATAGAACCTTAATTATTAATCGCTGTACATGTTTTGCATTTTTACAACTATTGTGCTATAAACAAAAACACACCTCAAATTACTTTAACTTAACTAGGTGTGATAACTATCTTATTGTCTTAAAAACAATAATAAGCTTTTTGATATATGTATCAGCTTTGGTTTTAGCGGGTATTAGGTAAGTTCTTACATTTATTGAACTTGTACGATTCAAAATTGAAATAACAGTTACTAATTAATTTTGAAAAAATGCCTATTTTTTGCATTTTTAATTTAACAAGTCTAAAAACAAATTCTTTAAATGCTCTCTGATGCAATCTGCGTAAAATTTAAAACATAATGAATTTTTGAGGATTACTTATCCTTTCAAAAAAAAATTAGCTTAAAATCAAAATACAAATGATTACTCAAATTTCAAAGCAGAAAGCAACAATTCAGAGGATCTTATTGATGGCTATTAGCGATAATTTTTCTGATTTTCTAGCATCACAGATTCAAACTGACGTCGATATCAAAGCTAACTACTAAGAAAACAAACTAAGTTTACTAAACGCTTCTATATTTGTAAAAAAATTATTAAACACGCACCAATTAAAAGACCTTAGTACTGATAGTCTAATTTTTGCTTAGCAATAAAAAAATTGAAATGACCACAATATACCAAAATTTGTAAATTATGAAATTTGTTTTATATTTTACAATAGGAAGTTATTAAATCATTGTTTCGTTACTAAATTTTTTCAATGTTTACAGCTCGGGATTTTTGTGTTTATTCCGCATTCGTTGCTCTACCCAGAATAGCTCATCTCTTATTAGTTATTAAGAAAATGTTTACCTAAACAGAGTATTTACACTATTATTTTTAGAATACTGCGTCAAAACCCAGCAAGATGCATAGTGCAATACTATGTACAACCTAAGAAAAACACAGGATATGGTTCTTACTCTATTTTGAAATCAACTTGAGTATTAAAATTTTGACAGAAATTTACCCGTAACACAGTATGTGGCAGTTACTGTGTATTGGAAAAAGATTTTATTTAGGTACTTAATGAAAATGTATCTAGAACACAGTAAGTGGTAGTTACTGTGTTATGAAAAAATAATCTAGACAGATATTATTTTAACATCCCCCAAAAAGTCGTTCACATACTGTGTCTTTGATTTGAACATCTGACCAACCTAACCTAAAAATTATTCAGTTGTTCTGCTTCCAAGGTGGATTTTTTCAACTAAACGAATTCAATATTCCGAACTGTAATGCACGTACAAAAACTATTTTAAATGTGTTAAAACCAAGTGAAAATCGGTATGTAGTAAATTTGTACACATAATGTAATAAGCGGACGATCTTGTTATTCCTATAGGTAGCCATATATGATACCAAACTCATGAGCAGGTGATATTTTCAATATGTGAGTACTTATTTTCTGCAGTTCTCCCGCTTCAAACAAATCGCCACACGACATATGTATCTACGAAGACAGATACTCTTTTTTCAACATATTTATTACCAAATAAAGCTACTAAAGAAATTCTCGGTGTTGCTGGAGAAATAGATGAAATTGCTGTAACCATAAGACCATTTAGTAACGAAATTGTTGATAATAATACAGTCAATGTTGATCCTCTTGCCAAAAACATTCAAAAAGAAGCAGAATGCTTGAGGTAAGTTTTTTATGTGTATGTATTATTGGAAGTAAAAATCATTATGTTAGCCGACTCCGTTTTTTAGCATTTTATTGACAAATCAGGCAACTGATGAACCAAAAAGATTTGCTGAAGAGATCAATGCCGCAGAAACAAAGTAATTTAGTAACAACAATGTTGATGATCGTATTGTTGATCCAAACTTTGTGCCAAGTGATACAGATATGTGTGACAATCAGTAAACGGCCCAGTAAGGTTGAACAAACTCTCAGTGAGAAATCTCCGAAAACTGCACCAATAAAGAAGTGTAAAAAAGCAGAACTTTAAATATCCATAATTAACGAATGCTCAGAAATCCTATTTCAACAAGAACAGCATCCCATAAGACCTTCCTGTTCCGGAAAGTGTAAAAATAAATGACAAGAATTTAGAGAAGAAGAACGTTAAGGTATTTGGTTAAATTATTAGAACTTGGATTATACAAGTCGCGGAAAGTAACTTTCATAGAATGTTTAAATTACTGGCATTAAAAAAAGAACTGTTATGGTCAAAGACCTCTAACAATGCAAAAAAAATAAAGGCGCCTCTATTTTTTTCTCAGACAACGAAAAATCTGAGGCTTTTGTCGACTTTTCTTTTTAAACACATTTGGATATACAAACGACTTAGTTATTAGAAAATTGTCCCTTTCCATGAAGATGGATCCCGTGGGTTTTAATGTTACAGAAAATCGGGGCGGCAGTAGGAAAAAATGTAATCGAGAACACATAGAAAGCTACAACGCATGTGTGCTTTATTTTTGACGCTACAACGCACCCAATATTTGATACCTACTCAGAGATCTGACACTTAAGAGAATCTATTAGGATTTCGATGAAGAGCATCCAAATGTTTGAGGTTCACATGCAAACTCTTAAATCAAAACACATATCTTTTGTCATCCCTAAATCAGATAAATGTGTGGATTGCAAAATTCTCGAAAGAAAGCAAGAATATGCAAGAAACATCATGAACAATGATAAACAACTACTGGTAAAATTGTTTTACGAATTAAAACTGAATAAAGAAAAAGCTGCAAAGACACATGCAAAATATGAAGAAGATTCTATAAGTGCCTTTAATGCAGCATTGCCAGTATACTCAATGAATCTTTAAAAAGTAATATTAATTCCGAATATGCCCTCAACTTCATTCTTTGTCGGTCGCCTCGTTGCATTCAACGGGGCCTTTGCATCGTTACAGAAAAGCCACCCAAAAACCAGTTACTGCGTCGTATGACATAAAGTTATAGGCCGTCGAAATAGTTACAATATTGTCGACGCAATTCTCAATTTTTTTGGGCAAGAAAGAGACCTTAAAGATTTTGTTATCGGAGCTGCAATTCAAAATAAAAACTGGATTTTACTCACGGCTCTGGCAACTGTGAATAAAAAATGGGTAAAGTAGTGGTATTGGAAGCTTTTCACAAATGGGGCAAGAATAAAAGACAACCACGGAAAAATAACAATCCGCTTAAAGAATTGTCGCTAAACTCCCTGTGGAAGTCAATTTTTATAGAGATTCTAGGAAAATGCGTTATAAAATTGATTGCGATATTAAATACAAAAGTATACATTTTTTTCAAAAAAAATCAGTATTGAGAATTACTTACCGGATTTGGTGGACAGTAAAGGAATTAAAAAAGGAAACAAGATAATGCAAGTTCTTGTACCTTTGATATAGAGAAGGACCTTTAAAATATTTTTGACCTTTAAAAATTATTTGATTTTTTTTAAGTTCAACTGTGTTTGTATTGTATCCAAATAAAAAATATTATTTGCAGATACTACATTTTATTGCTATTTCACTTGTTAGATTTATGTAACTCTTTAATGCCAAAGCACAGTATCTTTTTTTTTTAAAAAAAAACACAAAAATTTCAAAATTACGTTTCACACAAAAAATTCTATGCAATTATAATATCCTGAAGCGCTAAAACGATGTTTGAAACTACCATGTATTTTGAGAGCCACATACTAAGAGTTTTTTATCGATTTACTCAAAACTTTGAAATTATCAGATACTGTGTTTTGAAATGTGGCAGCCGAGTTGTATTTAAAATATTTAAAATTTTAGCAGTAAACTACTTTTACAAGACGTAGATGTTGATTTGAATTAATTTTAAATATATTTTTTTAAAACAGAGATATAAACAAAGCTGTGAATGTGCCGATATTATTTTTTTAGTCAAACAAAAGAATTTGCAGCTGGTTTTTTCCAAAAACTGTATTCTGAGTAGCGGATTTTTTTAATTCAAATTATACAAATAAGATATATGTAGGAGTAATTTACTGATTAGCTAATTTATTGTTTGTATTAACATGGTCTAGTTATATACCAATTTTATTCGTCGTTTTTTCAGTTGGTCAAGTACAATATTAGAATAATATGTTGTTTATAAGTTTGTTTAATACGTTATTTACAAATATTATTCTATCCCAATTATTTAAAAAGTTTGAAATGTGATGCCCCTTACAAAAAATTTGCATTTTATCGATTGTGTTAACTATTTGTTTTAGCAAAATTAAACATAGGATCACTTTAACTATTCCTTTAACACAACATATCAAAACAAATTGAGGTTTTAGTTTAGTTATGATTTACAAAACTAATATGTATTTTTATTTATACTTTATAAAAGTATACGAAACTATGAAAGTTAAAAACGCATCATTGAGTTTACAAAAAAGTAGTTCAAAGCTTACTCGTAAATAATTTCAAGAGGTACTTAAAAAGTCAAATAATTGAGAAAGAACCTTATACATTTTATAGTATAAAATGCATTACCCTTATATACACGCTCTAATTATTCTTTTACTAAATAAATGGTTTAATTAATCAATAGGAAATTATTATTAATTGAAGATTTAATAATTTCATACCTTTAAAGTTAAAATTAAGTTTAGTATAGGTATAATGTCTTTGTCGCTTATAACAAAATAAAAATAAATTTAAAAATTTGTTATTTTTGTGCTCGTTTTTGTGTAATTATAAATTTGTTTTGTAGTTTTACAAACTATAATTTTAATCTTTTTTCTGTTTTGTTTGCATGAAATGTCTAAATTGAAGTAATTTAGCAATCAAAATTAATAGGTTTATACTGAAAAATATGTTTACTGTTAAGGTATTATAACATAGACATTTTTTGTAGCATATTTTTAATACAACTAAATAAATTTAATAATAAATAAATCATGTTAGCTAAACTGTTTGCTTTTAGCAATTAAAAATAAATTTTGAACTATACATAAATATTAAATTACAAACTGTTTTATAATTTAATAGAATATACATAAAGAAATAGAAAATAGTCACATTTTTTACAAAACAAATAATGTATATAGTATATAATAAGTATAGATTGGAAATAAATAAAAAAGCAGATAAGTAAACTGGAATTTAATTGCAAAAAAAATCATTTATTAAAACCAAAATGTTAAAAAACATGTTTGTAATTGTATTTTTTTTATTGAAAAAATTTCATCAATTTCATATTAATACAATTAAGCAGGGATAATTATACTAGACGTCTAAAAATACGTTTTAAAATCTATCGATTTGCTAGTTTTCTCTAGAAGATGCCATTGCTATCTTGCGTTGGCATAGCAACTACATATCCGTCTTCTCGGTATTAATTTACTTTATTGTTTTAGTTTATAATATTTAAGAATCTGAGTACATTACCACATACGTAAATTTTAACAAAGGATATATACTTACTAAAATTATTTAATTTTTTTTTCAAAAATACTTACAAAATATATGCACATGTGAATACTTACCAATAGTAAATTGTGAAATAAATATTACAAATTTCTATTTACACCAAATATACATAATTCGTTGATAAACATAGAAACGAAACATTAGGCCAAGCAGTACGTTGTCGTATGAGCTTCAGACGCCCTTCGTCGCGATGCTAACGATAAATGCGTCGGCGCAATAATTCCCTGGGCAAGTGCAATTTTATTGATGTTTGCAAAAAAGCTTATAATGCGCATATACTTCTAGTGAAGGTTTAATGGATATTTATTTATATTTTCAATTAATAAGACGATTGTCTAAATAAGCCTGGTTGCTTATTCTATTGCCAAAAAGTTTTTACAAACTATGAGTAAAAATTATTTCTACGAAGTAGTACATACTCTTTAACTTTGGCGCTGAGTTTCCGAGAAACACTTTCAGATGAAATGATTCTAGGAACATCTATAGACTATAGTGCAGGAGAGAATTAAGATAACAAGTTTCGGGTAACAATTTAATTTCAACAAAGCAGTGTTTTCCCTACAGTTTTTGTATTGTTGAAAAACAAAATATCGAATTTTTTTGTATAGTGAACTTTTTTAAATGTAATTTCATATGTAGTAATTCAGGAATTTTTCATTTATGTATTGCTACAGTAGTGGCGTCTAATAAATTGATGTTATCGGTTACTGTCCTTATAGAACTTTCTCTAGTTCTTGGTAGAGGAATCAAAAAGACATAAATACAAAGAATATTGCAATTAAGAAGATTAGATTATTTGCTTCGTTAACCAAAACGCGCTGAGTAATGTTTTCTGTAAAGCTTTTAAACACGTAATATACATTACTATTTTAAATATTAAAAATGGTTTTATATTTCTTTAGAAGAGCGAAACAAATATGTCACAATTTAACTTTTGATACGTTATTTTAGTTAATTTAATTTATTTGGTTAGATGAAGATAAAAGGTAAAGTCTATTGGAACCGTTATTTAAAATATTTTATTGATACTACAGTATTAAAAATTGATGTTAACTTCTTTAAAAGAACGAAACAAATGTCACAATTTAAATTTTGATACTTTGTTTTAGTTAATTTAATTTATTTGGTTAGATAAAGGTAAAGGTAAAGTCTATTGAAACCGTTATTTAATAGTATATTATATATCAAGGTTGAGAAGTGCATAATCAAAAAATATTGTTTTCACTACTAGTTGTATACGCTTGCATTAGTACGTATAATAGTAGGTCGTGAAGTTGTACTTTTTAAGCGCAGGTAAATAATATTTCATTATTAATTAATAATGAACATATTCACATTTTCTGATAATACTACAACAGTTTCAAAGAAAAAAGGTTTACGAAACTGGGTACCAAGAGCAAGAGATTTTATTTAATGCTAATTTAAGTTTTCAAATCGCTCAATTAATAAATTAATTTGATTTTAAAAAGTAAGTTATTTGAAGTTCGCGCCTAATTAAATGTGAATATTATTGAATTAAATATGTTTTAGATATAATCAGTGCTTAAAATAATAATGTTTTTAAACAATTTAAACAACTTTAGCAATAAAAACTTACGTTATCTGTTTATTTTTGTGTTTTAAATCACAATCAAGAATTATGCAAATTTAATTCCATTAAACTAATGACAACTGTCAGAATCACTGACTTGATTTTGAATTTAAAATTAATATCTTAAATTTTAAATTCAATTTAGTAACAGGTAAAAAGGTTTTAATAATTCTAGTAGTGGAAAAAATTGTATATATACCACGGTTGGGAAGTTCATTATAACCTGCGCGATTTATATCCCTCGACGCTTCGCGTCTCGCAATATAATCAATCGCTTAGGTTATAATGATGCACTTCTCAACCTTGATAATAATATACTATTATTGATACTACAGTATTAAAAATTGATTTTAATTAAAAATAAACCAATTAAAACCAATGGTTCAATAATTTCATCTACAAAACAAACCGAACGAATAGCAAAATTTCTTAACTGATAACGCTGATATATCTTAGAGATTGACGTCAATTTTTGAGTTTTTCGAATTAGAAATACAATTTTTTTAAGTAGAAATTAATATTAAATTAATATAACTTCAGAAAAATTTTGGATTTAGCTTCTTTAAAAACAGCACTTTCAACTGAAGGTTGCGAACGATATTTGATACGTTATATATATATATATACTATATAATTATGTATATTTGTATATTTATATTGCAAAAAATGCATTGGTAATTTTAATTTTAGTTACCTATATTAATTTTAGAACTTATTGTTTTTATGGAACGCCGTTTTACTTTTTATTGTCCGTTTTTATACGTAACTTGTAAAATAACTTCTTGTGCATATTAAAAATGATTGTTACAATTTAAAAGTTGCTTTGAAAAATTTTAAGGTATTATATTGTGATTTGATTTAAAATGTTATTTAAATAAAAATAAATGTTATAATTGAAGTAAGTAACATTATAAATCCTCGAATTTTCACAAATAAATTAAAATGCTAGAATAACTTATAGCTACTAACGTTTTAAATCATAGAATTAAAATGTTAGTTGATAATTTTAATTGGTCGCTTCAACCGGTGGTGTCATTTAAAACTACCATGTACATGTACTTCCTTATACTGAAATAGTTTCAAAAGCTACCACCGATCACAGCAACGAATTAAAATTATCAACCTTTGTTATCAACTAACATTTTAATTCTATCATTTAAAATGTGAGTTGTTAAAAATTAGTTTAGCATTTAAATTCATTCATAAAAATTAATTGATTTCTAATGTTACTTTATTTATTTTCAACGTATATTTTTATTCAAGTAACATTTTAAATTAACCAACAGTTAAAAACATCAAGTTTTTTAAACCAACATTTTAAATGTGGTAAAAATCAATAATAAACATTTCAATTAAATCTTTTAGTTACTTTATGGTTTTATTATTAAACACTAAATTTGTTTTGCTACAATTTTAAACAAACTTCAGTTTTTATTAAGTTTATTTTCATGTTTGTCTATTTATTTTAATACATTAAAACTGTTTGTTAAATAAACTTAAAACATTTAAATTGTTAGCTGAAAACGTATTTACTAATACAATATATTTTACTCAAAATTTTCTAACAGTCATATTAAACTTTTTAATTTAAACTGAGAAATAAAGTATATGAACAAACATTTGAAATCATGTAACACTTTTTATTTAACAAATAAATAAATAACAATCGTTTAAATTGGAGAATTAAAATGTGTGTCGAATTAAAATGTTACATGAATTAAAATGTTGCTAATTTTAACTCTTCAATTTTAAATCAAGAATTAAAAGTATCAATAAACATATTAATTCTGAATTAAAATGTTTGTTGATAATTTTATTAGTATTAAAGGTTTAATTAGCTAACACGTTCTTACTTGATTCTGGTCTTGGTGCCCGAGCGGAAGTGCGTACGCCCCTTATATCTAAAAGAACTTAATCTATCCTAAGTATCAAAATATATACTAATACAAATACAATACAAATGCTATACAGTTATCCAAATATTACAAAAGAAATATTACGCAAGTTTATATTAATTTATACCAGTGCCACGCTAAGAAGTGGCTAAGGAGGGTTGATGCCCTCCTAAATTTTTGTCTACCCTTTTCTAGTGCGTTTCATCCCAAATGTACGTATTATTTTTTCTATATGCTCCCCAAAATAAAATTTTATTAAATAATATTAAATATTAAATAAAATGTTTTGTAATTCTATCAGTTAATAAACAAAAGACGAATCCATCTATTACATAAATTACTTAAAAGTTAGTTAGGTTTATCAAAGAGTTGTAATATTTAACAAATGTAATAATTTGTAATATTATAACAACGCAATTAAAATTATTCTATTGTTAGTTTTAAGAAATAGAAAAAGTAAAATTATTTGTGTAAACTTGTTTTAACCTGATACATAAAAGATACCAAGCAACAGAAAGAATCAGCTTGCATAAATTTTATAAAGGTATGTTTTCGTTGTTGTGTCTGGCCGCTGCGTTTAAAGGTATAGTCTGTAAAATTTAACATTTTCAGTTTCGGATTAGCGCTTTATTTAACACCGACATATATACACTCTTGCCGTTTCCTTCTTACATGTAGGATTTCATCAAGTAAAGCGAGCACGTACATTAGTTATCTGAATTAAGAATTACACTACACGTTTGAAAGTATTCGTCATAACAACCATTAGGTTAGAAAGAAATACCAAATAAAGCAACCATGCGCTTTCTTAAACACATTCGAATGGGATTATTCATTCAAAACTTGTTTGTAAAATTTTTAAATGTGTTTAAGAAAGCGCATGGATCTTTATTTGGTATTTCTTTCTAACCTAATGGTTGTTATGACGAATACTTTCAAACGTGTAGTGTAATTTTTAATTCAGATAACTAATGTACGTGCTCGCTTTACTTGATGAAATCCTACATGTAAGAAGGAAACGGCAATAGTGTATATATGTCGGTGTTAAATAAAGCGCTAATCCGAAACTGAAAATGTTAAATTTTACAGACTATATCGCTAGATCGCACCGTGTTTTTGTTATTGCGGTTGCGATTATGATTAGTGCGCGAGAAATCTTGGTAGAGTAACGACAACATGAACGTGTGTTCCAAAAAACGACGTTTGGCTGCGGCAATTTTGCTATTAGGAGAAGACGAAGAAGAAGACATGGCGCAAATAATAAAATTGAGACACGAAACAAGTACGGTGTTTAGTTTGCTAAACACTAAAGACTATTTTTAGTTATTGATAAGTAATCACCTGAAATCTAGTGATGTGAAATTTAGAGAGTGCTTTAGATTAAACAAAGCACAATTTCATTTTGTGCTTAGTCTTGTAACCTTAAACATCCTGGGACCAACCCTGTAAGAAACCCTATATCCACAGTAGAAAAACTGGCGGTGAACCACAGGTAAAAGAACATATTCGCATATCCTGCCCGAAGCGCAGTGGTTCTTTATTCTATAATTACAAAAACTATTTCACTATTATTCTACTGACCATGGTAGATGCAAACTATAAATGTATTTATGTTGACGTGGGGTCCTACGGAAAAGAAGGCGACAGCGGCATACTAAAGAAATCTAAAATAGGCATAAAAAAATATTCAGGAAATTTATTCCCGTCAGATGAAAAGTTGTCAGGGTCTGAAAGATTGTTGCCGTATGTGGTTATAGGGGATGAAGCGTTTCGAATACACAGGCATTTATTAAAATCTTTCAGTAGACCAGTGGCCAGAAAAGATAAGAGAAAAGCTATATTTAATTACAGCAAGGCGTGCTACTGAATACGCATTTGGATTGCTATGCCAAGTGTTCAGAATTTACTACACGCATATTACAGTAAAACCTGAAATATGCGAAAAACTCATACTGACTACCCTTTGTTTACATTTGTTGCGTGATGCTTACTTGCAACAGAATACATGCGCTTCTTGCGAACATAAACAATCTGAAACTTTTCCTCAAAATGTTGTAGCATTAGCACACGGTGGAGGATTTGCTAACGCGAAAGGGCTGCAAGTAAGACAACAATTTGTTGACTTTTTCAACAAAGAAAGATCAGTCAAATAGAAAGATAATGTTACAGGTGTACGTTAGATATCTTCATTGTATGTATAGGTATAATATTAAATTATGGCGAAAGTTTTATGTCTAATATAGGTATAATATATTTTCACTTATTTTGTTGTTAAATTTTTGGAACACAAAACGCATAATAAAATAAAATATTAATTTTAAAGTAAACGTTTATTTATTTTATTAAACTTATCTCAATCAAATCACTAAAATTACATGCATTTGCAGAAGCTGAATTGATTGTAGTGGTTGTTTCATACAAAACAGGTGCTATAGTTTGTTGGAGTTGGCGCTGCATACCATAACCGCTTGTGTGTTGAGCAAATCTCGTAGAAAATTTGTATACGTTACAGGTCAGTATTTCATCTTCTGCATCCGTAAACTTTCCAAATTTGCGCAGATTGGACAAAACCAATTGCTAGCAACTGCGATTTGACTGCTACAAAAGCAGTCGGAACGCAGACGCAATCATATTACTTCACAATCGCAGCAGCTCGCCGCAAAAAGCAAAACTTTAATACACTAACTCATAAAAGATATACTATGCGACGAATCGTAGCGACCAGACGCAGGGACCTGTCGCAGCAACAAAAACACCTTAAGGATGTTAAGATTCCACTCTCGCCGTAATAAAATTTGAAGATAAAATAGACTAAATTAAGAGCTTACTATTAATAAAATTTACAACAAAGTAACCAAACGCTATTCAATGACTAAAATGCTATTATTTTCTATTTGACATTTACAAGACTTAATATTCGAATTATGTTTATAAAGTATAACTTTTTGCAGTATTTTGTTAACGTTTATATTTTTAGATTGGACTCATCTTTAGTAAATCAAACAAAAATCATACAATAATAAATCAATAAAGTTATTTATAACAATATTTATAAGACATTCAGGTAAAATATTTAAAATATTGATTGCCAATCGTATCAATACTACACAAAGTTTTGGTTTGCAAATGTTATCTAATATTATCTTAGTAAAGTAAATTGAGTTCACGAGATAATTTGAAACTTAATACTTACCAATAACAACAAAAGGAAAACTGTTACCTTATAATAATTTTTTTATTAAGATGTTTCTCAGAAGTAGAACGATTCAGTTTCAATTTACATTTAACCATGAAATACAATCTAATGAAGTAAGAAATTGTGATATTGTAAAAAGAATGAAAGAAAGCCGTTTTTATTAGTAAATTTAATTCCGTTGCATTCAAACAAACTGCAATTTTTATTAAGCTCCTATTTCTGTTTGTCTATTTATTTCAATACATTAAAACTGTTTGTTAAACAAACTTAACACATTTAAATTAGGTGAAAACTGCGAAATAAAGTATATGAACATACATTTGAATTCGATGTAACGTATTTGATTTAACAAACAAAGAAATAACAATCATTTAAATTCTAGAATTAAAATATTGCATGTATTAAAACTGTTGATAATTTTAATTTTTTAATTTTAAATCAAGCTTTAAAATTATTAGAAGATTAAATTATTATTTGATTAACAAACATTTTAATTTTGAACTGGAATGTTTGATGATAATTTTAATTCGCGCTGTAAGTTGCGGTAGTTGTGAATACTGTAACCGGACCAGAGTGTAAGAATTTACTTAGAAATATTGCATTTTAGACATAATTTATAAATTACATATTTTAATATATAAACAATAAATCAATTTTTTGGATCATCTATACCGATTCGTTTACTGATAAAAGAAGTGCTTATTGAATTAAGTGACTATATTATAGTCAATAGTGCCACACTGGAAAAAATACATTATTTTTTAATACTACAAAAATTTATAAAATTCGTATATATTCACAAAGTAATTATTTAATAGTTGCGTATTATACAGTATATGTATTTTTTCTTTAGACATAGTCGTTCCACTACGTGACGATTTCACGTGTGAAAATCGCTGAAGAATCCGCAACAAAGTTTCTGTTAAAAATTTGGAATTAAAATTTTATACAGACTCGCGGTAGATTTTAAATGATTAATTTACACAGAAAATATACAGACAACAATTGACGTCGTACCGCTCTAATTTTTACTTAAGAACGTTTTTTGTTGAAAATGAAGAAAAATATGTATAATTTTTAAACGACAGTTACTTAAAATTTATTTTCATAAACTTTTTCTAAATGGCAACGTAGTAATTAGTGGTAATACTACAAATTGGCAATCTCCATTTCCATATTTTACGTTTTAGCCGTATTATTTTGTAGTTTGTTTTTAGCCTTTTTTCCGATTTAAGTGTATTATACGAAATCTAGCAAGTTGAATTTTTGAGAAGCAGAAAGATTTATTTTATTTTATTATTATCAAGTCATCAAACCGTAAGTAAAACTGTTTGCTTGAATAATGTAATGGTTTTTGTGGCGGTTATGTATAAGTGAGCACGTGTTTTTATCTTTTTATACAAATGTGAATTTGTTCTAATTTAATAGAATACTTTTTTAAAGTACCTAGTTAAAATAAAATGTATAAAAAAAGACTACCTAAACGCAGAGAATATGAACTAGCCTGTCAAGCATCTAAAGAATTTTTGGAAAAAGTTATAAAAATTTGGCATGGAAAACCAGGTAATGGAAAGCTAAGTGCAATGAGTCTAAATAGCATTTCCAAAAACTTAGAGCAATGTTATGATTGGATGCCAATGGAATTCAATAGAAAAGCTCGAAGTTTAAAGGATTTTAGAAAATGGAAAGCCACAGAGTTTCGGAATTTTTTGTTATATACTGGACCTGTATGCTTAAAAACTGTTTTGGAATTAGATTATTATAAACACTTTATGTCTTTAAGTTTATCTATCAATGTTCTCATATCTGGAAAGTATTGTCAAAATTATAATGAATATGCTGGTAAACTTCTTCTCTATTTTGTTGAAAATTTTTCTAAATATTAATAATTAATTAATAACGTCCACAATTTAATCCACCTTCAAAAAGATAGTGATTTATATGGAAATTTGGATTTATTCAATGCTTTTCCTTTCGAGAATTATTTAGGTCAAATTAAGCATCTTCTAAGAACCGCTCCTAATGCTCTGCAGCAAGTTTATAACAGAATTTGTGAAATGAATTCTGTAGATGTGAATAGAACTGAAGTTCATAGCAATAAAAATCATATATGTATATGTTTCAAATTCGTGTTCAAATTTTTCAGTTTCACTAAAAACAGGCAATAATTTTGTAAAACTTAAAAATGAAGACGTTGTAAAAATATCAAGTTTTAACGCCAAGGCAAAACAATTTAGAGGTTTTAAAATACATCATTTAGAGCCCTTTTTTAAGAGACCATGTAATTCCACGCAGTTGTTTATTGGAGCCCCCAAATTTTCTGAAAAAGAAATAATTTTTGAAATAAGTGACATAGCATCAAAAATGATGATTTTATCAGATCACAGCAACAACAATTATATTATTATGTCTCTAATTCATACTGTAGAATAGCTATAAAGTAGTTTATCAATTTTTAAGTGTGTATTTATAAAAAAACGCAATTTTAGAAAAATGTACAAAGTAATTGAATTTGGAACTGGTGAGGTGGATGTGGTACCATCTTCTTGGATTGAGGATGATAAAGTAATGTATCTTTTGTGTTTTAACAGCTAGGTACTAAGACAAATCGTAGGTTCCATGAGTCAAAACTGCTAAAGCTTTTGCTCTAAAAAACTTTAATCCAAAATAATCGTGGCAACTATATAAATGTAAGACAAGATATAATGATAGTGTTTTTGGTACGTATGATTTGCTATCTGTTCAATTTTTATGTTAAGTTCTAATTATTTCAGACACCTATAAAGAAGCGCCAGAAAAATGTAATTTATTGCTTTATGAAACTGACTCAACTGACTGCAACAATGCAGATCTTCAAAAACGTAAGAAGAAATTAAATCAAAACTCAGACTTTGAATACTTCGAAGATGATAATCTTGATGATCTGCCTGATTCACCATTTACATCAAACGAAGGAGAAGTTGATAAAACTCTAATACCTTCTGTAGAAGAAATTAGAGGTACTAGTGTAAGTTCTGTACCAAAAGTAATTGCTGATGCCAATGGGACTTTTAATGTTTCTGATATAGTACTTGAACCTTTCTGTAAATGTTCTGGTAAGAAGTACATTTCTATTTTTATAAAAACTTAATTAGGTACTGTTTTAGAAATAAAGACATTATTAAACTTCGAAGTAGGAAACCTAAAAGTCGAGATTGAAAACCTTAAGAAAGCAGTGACTGAGAATTCATCTCTAATAGGTAACAATTCATGTTTTTGCTTGAAATTACGTGATATTATTGACTATTTTTCGCGCTTTATCATTATACGTTAATTATACTTATCATAAATAAAATCCAACTATTACCTATATGCATCAATTACTTATAATTATGACAGTTTTAAAATTTTGAATTTAGTTTTAATTGTTACATTTAGAATCTTTAAATTAGAAAACTTAACAACCATAGTAAAGGATCCAATCAAAAACCCAAAACCTTCCCTTACAAATTTAATAAAATAATAAAGTAATAAAAACGCTACCGCTTCAGATTAAAAATCTATCATCAGGCGTAAATTAAAGATTTAAACTTAAAACATAACACAACCTTCAAAGGAATGCACAACAGAGTTTTTAATTAGATCCGTAGTTTTACTATGGTAGTTTCCCCTCTTGTTATTATGAACTATAAGAATCAATCACTTACTCATATTAACTAAGCCTCACTTTAACAATGTTTGCTTTCTAAAAAAAACAATATTAAAAGTGTCATAAGTATGGTGAATTTTCAGAAAAGTTTATAATTCAAAGCAAGCGTGAGTGGGAAGCAATAAAATTTGCAATTGAAAACAACGATAATACAGAAAGAAGAAATTCCTTTGTTAATAATGAATTAGAACAATTGTTTCAAGAACTAATTCCATTGTCATCTGTTGATGATATAAAAGTACTAAATGAACTTTTAATGGAAAATGATAAGAGAGCATATTTTTTAAGTAAATTTTACTGAAGAAATGATAATGACTAATTTGTTTTTTCTTTTAGATTACCAGAGCAAAAAGAATTGGAGGCAAGGATGCCAAAGCCACAATTGCAATTATAATAAAAAACTATTTTACAGTAGAAACACAACATAAATGTAATTGGTCTGGTGCGAATGCCAAGTATTGTCTGAAAGATACTAAATTCGTAGAAGTTATTGTTCAAATTGTATTGGAAACCGAATAAATTACCAAAACCGAAATAGAAAAGCATATAAAATATGTATTTCAACACACTTATGACAGGGTGAAGGCAGAGGTTTGTACCTTACAATAATGTTTAATACTTTTAAGTTAATTGTTACTAATTTTCTAGGCAAAGCAACATAAATGAGCATAATGAGGAAACTATAATAAAGTATATAATTATATACATATTTTTGTAGTTCAAAGTTATACATTATAAGGGATTTTTTTATAAATACATAGTTACATAAATGCATTTGATATTTCATTCCATTTGAAGAAAAAGTGTACATAATGTGTTAGAATCAAAGGGTTTCAATTCTTGCAATTCTCAACAATTTAATTACAAGGTTGTTCTGGAATTGTTAAACAGATTGTCAAAGCGATAATGGCTAATGCAAAGTGGTATGTCTGACTCAGAATGATATCTATTCATGAATGCCACTCTAGGATCACCGAATCCGTCATATTCTCGTGTATACATCTCTCGACGTTTTCGTTACGTTGTGTGTAAAATTAGTGAAGAATACGTAATATGTACTATGGTTTGACTTTACTAAATCTATTTCTAATTTTATACAAATTCTATAACGATTGCATTACCAAAACCGTCACGATTTTGTCACTTAGTGCTATTTAAACGGTTACAGATGCTAAAACAATATGTCGTATTTGTATTCAATACTTTAAAGGTACAGTGACGATTTCTTGAAGCATAGACGTATCGTTTACGTTACATATTCGGGTATTAAAATCAGTGCGGTTTGGCCACTGCTGCAGTTACAGATTCTGTACAGTTTTGAACACAAATCCATCCCACGTTGAATGATAAAAGTTGCAGTATCAGTCACGTTTACGTAACGTAGTGTTACTAGGGTTGTCAGGGGTCGTCAACTCTAACAGCAGAAATCAGAGTAGTAGATAATTATGTGCATAAAAAATAGATGGCACAACATACGCTAAAAAAGACTTTTCTCTTTCTCTTTTTGTTGCAAGGTCTTATTTAAATTTGCTGGCTATCATTAACGCCATTGGTCTGTTTACTCATAAAGTATAATATAATTTACAATGCACAGAAATTCTTTGTTCGAGTTGCATTGTATAACGAATAGTATAACACATTTAAATAAACTTGGTGAATGAACGATGTTTTTTTTATAATACAGGGTTATTCACGCTATACCGAACGGAATATTGTGGACAAAATACGAGTCTTCAAAGTTTTAATTTTGGGATATATGGAGGTGTATTATGGTTACTTTTTAAAAGTTATTTTCATATTATGTCGTAAAGAACCTAAAAGTATCAAAGTTGTGTTTTTTTTTTAAATGAAACCCCCCGTATATTAATACATTTTTAGATTCTTCGATTAAAACAATTGTGTGTTTTAATAACATTTATAAGACCTAAACTTTAAGGTTTTTTTATATAACTCTGTCAAGACATTAATTAATTTTCGTGTTTGAGATACTTATAAAGTATCTAAGTTATAGGAGCAAAATTTACTGTGAAGTTTAACAATAGATCATATTATATATTTTAATTATAATAAACTTTCCATGTTATACAGGGTGTTTAAAAATTTAAATTCTATCAATTAAGAAATTTAAGTGGCTATAAGTTGAATAACTTAAATAGAACACCATATTTTTTAATTTATCAGGAAATATACTATTTAGTTATCTATCGAATGGTATTACAATGATCTATAACTAAGTCTACCCGTTTTTACACAATACGCTAAATAACTTTTTTTGTACCATTTGATGTTTTTTTAAATAAAAGTTCTGATAAATCTAGTTGTCTATTGTAAAGCAAGTATAAGATTAATAACGAAATATATCATTACAAATGTTTAGAAGCTTGAAACGTAATGTAGAATCTAACAGGCTATAACAGTAATAATGGTAATGACATTCAAACGATAACATAAAGGAAAAGCAAAAAATTAATAACAAAGGTTTGAAATGTCAAACGTCTACTTACAGACACCTACATATTCTTTTTTTAAAATCATTGCTTACTCTGAGTAACATTTGCTAGGTTGTGGTTACAGTTTCAAAAACGCCTCGTATGCGTAATTTTATTTGGTGTGATATTATCGGTTGCGTATTGTTGACTATTTTGCTTATGTATACTCATGAACTTGATGTAATTAAATCCAGGGATCTGGGGGACCAATTGTGAAATCTATTTCTTCCAATCTACTTGTTTAATTTATTGTTTATCGTTAGTATGTTATTACTATTATTACTGTTATAGTCTGTTGTATTATAAATTCTTATTATTAAAGTTGTTAATAAATGATCTAATGTTTTTAAACAAAAAAGATAGGTAATTAGATTTATCAGGACTTTTATTGTTAAAAGATCAAATGGTGCAAAAAACGATTATTTGGCGTATTGTGTAAAAACGGGAAGACTTAGCTATAGAACATTCTGATACTATTCGATGGGTAATTAAAAAGCACATTTTCTGGTAATTAAAAAAATATGACGTTTTATTTTGTTTTGTTTTTTGTTTTATTAAATACACGGTCATATAAGTGCCCAATATAAAATACATTTAAAGTTACAAGATTATACAGCCAAAGTTTATAAGTCATTTAGTTTACAATTAAAAATATCAAGATCATTAATCACATTAAATTAATTGAATTTTCTCATAATTTTAGGAATGACAGAATGGTAGCTAAAGTCTTTTTTCTTATATTCTATACTAAATAATTTATAGGAGCGAGTGGTACGTGAAGAAATATTAAACTTATTTGCTGTAACAATTCAGGACAATCAACAATACAGTTAACAATTATTTTAAATAGAAAAACAATATCACAGAAATTACGTCTATCAGTTAAAGAGCTTAAATTGACTTTATTCAAAACTAAACTGTAATCACCATTAATATGTCTATGACCTAACTTGTATTTTAGATATCTTAGCAATTTTTTTAACACGGTCAATGAGATCAATTAACATGGAAGAGTTGAGGCACCATATAACAGAACAATACTCTAAAATGGGACGGACTAACGAGCAGTACAAAGATTTAACAGTACTTACATTCCTAAATTGACTAGTATTTCTTATAATAAAACCTAACATTCTGTTTGACTTAGCAACTATATCACAAATATGGGTTCTAAAAGACATGTCTTTCGTTAAAGTTACACCGAGATCATTAACCTTATCAACTATTTTTAAAGGCTGACCAAATAAGTTATAGTTGATGTCGAACTCTGATTGCTTTCTAAAAAACGAAATCTTGCTGCAATAAGACTATATCAGAGACACAGCAAATTACTTTAAAATTTTTTAAATCATTTGCAATTAGTAGTAGCAAGCTGTTCAACAAAACAAACTTTATATCATTTATAAAAATGTTAA
The DNA here is from genome assembly GCA_035610365.1 of Aquatica leii. Lineage (NCBI taxonomy): Eukaryota > Metazoa > Arthropoda > Insecta > Coleoptera > Lampyridae > Aquatica > Aquatica leii. Next base: position 60,149,844 of record CM069432.1, read on the forward strand.
ACAACAAAGGCCCAAATGTGAGCCTTGTGGGACTCCTAAAGAAGCCAGGAACAGTTCTGAAAGGTGGGCAGGAGATAATTTGACAGCCAATCAACGATCACATAGATAATCAGCAAGCCAGTTCAAAAGCGAGCCACCAATTAATTAAATTAAATGAATTTGACAATTAATTTAAATTAAATATTTAATTTAATTTATATTGCCTGACGAAGAACTTTGCTAAAGTTCGAAAGTTTGCAATTAAATTTTATTAAATAATAAATACACTATTTACCCTAAAAAAAACTTTAATATGTTTAATGGTGAAACGTTTATGTCTAAAACAACTTTGATACTTTTAGAGTATTTTTAACACCCTGTATAGTCTGAAAATAATTTTAAAAAGTAACCATTATAGATCGTTATATATACCAAGAGTAAAGCTTTTTGAAACCGTAGGTAAGTGAAAATAAAGTAATTTTACAGAATAAGATATTGTTTTTGATTTTATAACTTACACTGTATTTAGCTACTAATTTTTTAGAAATTGCAAGTACAATGTAAGCTACAAAATCAAGAATAATTATAAAAACTTAAAAGATTTAAATTTCCCGCCTAAGAAAACACATGTTTTACAAGCGTAGCGTTCTTTTTGACAACATTTCAAGTGACAGTTGAGGTGGCAGTAAAAACATAATCCTTACTTCTTTTCATAGAAGTTGTGCACTTTTTCAACTTCAAAATTAAGTAAAAACTCGCTAATTGTATTAGTTATTTTAAAATGTAATTAGTGTATAGAATCTTAAGCTTTCGCAGTTACGTTGGTTACGATTATAAGCGACTTTTGACTTAGACCACGTCGTAGTTGTACACCCAGACTTAGGCTTAGTCCTAGTTTCTTCTTGGGAGCCAAAACGAGAGGTAGAACTGGGCCTTTACCGCATTGTCGTTCCGAAACCAAAAAAAACTAACGTTTCGCAAGACATTGCAGTTTGCATCTTTGCAGTGGTAAATGTCACTTAATCATTCTTAATCTTTGTCATACACAATAAATTAAATAATTGGACATTTTAAAGTGATTTCTCTCTGTAAAATGAATTTTATTTAAATACTTTTAGTTCCTCTACATGTTGCCAGAAACTATTTGCATTCCACAAAGCAGTTCTTTTATTATTTGAGTCTGGAGAGCACAGCTGTGAAGAGATTTAAGATGGTGCCTACTTGCTCAAATAAGTCTTTCATCATGCTTTTTAATTAATACTAATAAGTCCGAAGACTATTGAAGGGGTTGATTTTGTGCAGTAAAAATGACAGTATGAGGTTGATGAATTTGTTCTTTACATACTGTTGAGTATGATAGCTCCAGTTGTGTTTGCTGGAAATTATTTATTTGCATGGAAGGAATGTACAGTTTTGATCCGAGAGATGGAAACTATTTTTCTGCAAATCTTTGTAAACGGTACATCTCTTATAGTTTGCCGAATAGTTTCCCCCACACAGAATGCAACGGACATTACTGGATTTGATTTTTCCTAAGCAATTAGCAGTAGAATGGTCCCCTGTGCATTTAACACAACGTGGTTTTAAATCACAAACATTTTTTAAATGGTTATATCTTTGGCATCTAACGCATTGCACGATATCTCGTTTATACTTAGGCGGTTCAAATTTAATCTTGCATTGTTGCCATAAACCAGTTTGTATCGTAAAATTCGTCTTTTCACGGTCCTTGGATTCCAACTCTATCTGCCAGCAACCACTCTTTAAATCCAACGTAGAAAACCACAGAGATCCTGACAGAGTGTCTAAAGTGTCGTCAATTCTCGGTAAAGAATAGCTGCCTTTTTTGTCCACGTGATAGCTTAATCTGTAGTCTACGCCTTGTTAATCCATCTTTCTTTTTTACTAGCACCACTGGGAATGCCCATGAACTATTTGAAGGTTCAATCACACCTTCTCTCTTCATATCTGTAATTATTTGTTCAGCCTCTTCTCGTTTTGCCAAAGGAAATCAGCGTGTTTGTTGTCGTATCGGCCAAGTGTTTTCAGTATTAATTTTGTGCTTTACCACATTAGTTCTTCGTTTGAAACCACTTTAACTTTAGCCAGCTGGTCTTGGCTGAGGTTTTGGCACTTGGAGATAAGAATGTCTAATAGATGTTGTAGGCGACGTAGTTTCACTAGAATTAACGCATCTCACTATTTGATATACTGGCGTGCATTAGCCTACCACGGTCTTCTTTTTCAACGTTACTGGATTTGAGTTGAAATTCAAGATCTTTTACTACCATCATGTTTTCCACTCGTACTAATGTAAACGAGTAGTCTTTTTTCAACTAAGTCGCTCTCAATTGGTTTAATAACGCAAATCTAGGTTTCCCAGAGATTTCCATCCAGGCGTACCATCACCACACCTTCAGTCCTTACAGGCAAGGTTGCGTCTTCACTCAATCAAACTTGCGTAGTTTCTTCTCAATGGTCTACTTATTAAATCTCCGCTCCTAATTTTTGCTCTAGTTTGTCTTCTGTGTTTCTTAAATTTTCTTTTAACTTCTGTTCTAATTTGTCTTTTACTTCTTCTACTTTATCTTCTACAGCTTCTCTTCTCTCTTTTTCTTCCATTTATCTAGAATTTTCTTCCATTTTTCTAGTATTTTCTCTCATTTTTCTAGTGTTTTTTCTATTTTTCTAGAATTTTTATATATTTTTATTCAGAAATTCAAATAGTTTCGCATCCATTTTTACTACTTGTAAACGCGTTAGCGACATAAATTATAACACGAATAAAAAATTTAATAACCCTAAATTTTAATAACGACCGATTCTTTATTATCGATGCACTTATATTTAACGAACTAGAACAATTATAATTACACTCTATAAACAAGAATCGCGAACTAAACAGTTGCTTTATCACACTGAGAAAAACCGCTTAAATCAACTTTTGTTCTGATCTGAGTTGTATAATCACTAACTGAATATCTATTAATACCAATATACGAATGTATAGTCCTAGAAAAATATGTTATTTTGGACATTGGCATATAACAATTAAACAATTCCTTTCTGTAGTTAATTACCTATTTTATTGGTACACAAAAATATTATACTGATTATATTTCGGATAGCTGCAAGCCCATCCTATAACCAGTGTTGTGCATAGATAATTAAATTTTTATCTAGATGAGATAATAGATAATTTCCAATTTTTTTATTTAGATAACGATTTAGATAAAAGTTGAAGAATTTATCTAGATAATAGATAAGATAATCTATAATTTACGTAGATAATACGATAGATGATTCTATCAAATAGGTACAAACAGGTCATAATTAATTGTTACCATTTAATTATCATCATCATCAATACCAATTCATTGTTTATTAAATTAACTAATTAAAAAACTGAAAGACAGATTGAAAAAAAATAAAAATCGAAAAAAAACATGACAGAAATTTTATTGATTTAATGACCTATTGTAAAATATAAAACAAATTTCTTGATATAATATGGTCCTTTCAAAATTTTCATTGCTAAGCAAAACTTACACTATCAGGAATCAGGACTATAAAGTCTTTCAATTAGCGCCGAAATTGATATGTTTAATCAATAACTTTTTCACAAATGGAGAAGTGTCTAGTAAACTTAATTAGTTTTCCTTTGTAACAGTTAGGAAAAATCTGGCTTTGATATCGACATCAGTTTGAACCTAAAAAATTATAAAAATTATCGCTCATAGCCGTTAATTACACTCCCTAAATTATTGCTTTTTCTTTTTAAATTTAAGTTACCATTTGTAGTTCGATATTTTAAGCAAATTTTTCACAAAAAAACCAACTAATCCTCAATAATTTATTGTATTTTAAATTTTGAGAGCTTACATCAGCGATCACTAATTGTAAGTGCAACAAATCCAAATGCAGTTTTCTTAATAATATTTGACAGGTTGTCAGTAATTGTACTCATATAATAATTTACATTATAGATTTATATAGGAGCGTTTTTAGTCTACGCGGTCTACATTAGGATCTTATTGCGACTTTAATTTAACGTTAATATTACTTACTCAACAAATTGATTTAAAGAGTAAGCTAAAAGCTCCATGACTTAAATAGTCTTCTAAAAGAACTCTAAATCACGTGTATCGAGGTTTGTCACTTTCAACTGCTCAAAAAGTCGTGAATTTTCTCTTTCTCAATCAAGCATTTTTTTTATTTGGGCATAGTTTTGCTGTGTAGGCACTTCAACTGATTAAATTTTCAAAACTACAGAATTAGTAGCTGTTAATCTCAATGTTTGAATCGTGCAAGATAATGTATTGAATAAATGTACGTATGTATATCAAAAAGTTTATTATTGTTTCTAAAGACGATAAGATACTTATCGCAAGCAATTGGTTCAGTTTCAAAAAGTAATTTGAGTTGTGTTTTTGTTTATATCTCGTATTGCATGTATTTACGCTCAAGGTCATGTGAGTCTAGTTTTTGTCAGCAGAAGAGTTGCAAAAATGCGAAGCATCTACGGCGACTATTTATCAGGTTTTAGCGATCTGGACCGTATTACATTACCACAGACATTACAAACAATATTATGTTTGTAAATATAAAAATTACAAAACAACGAATCTAAACAAAAAATGTATGTTACTTTAAAAAATCATCTAGATAATTTCATGATAGATAACCGAAAGATCATCTAAGATAATCATCTAGATAATGCTCAATACTTTTATCTAGATAAGGAAAAAGATGATCAAAAATTATCTAGATGAATTATCTATATAATTTCATCTAGATAATGCACAACACTGCCTATAACGAATATACAAAAGTTGAATAATGATGATCGGACAATTTATATAAGTTGGTTGTAGAAACGCGTTGTATAAAAACAAAGTATGTGTTGTTTAAGAACGAAATAGTTATAGTATGATTAGAATAATGTTCCATCAGCAGTTCGCGGTCTTATTTTGGTGTGTGATTTTCTCGTGTACGTTGATTGTGTGAACACCAACACTTTGCCGGTTAAATTAGTGAAGATGGAAACATTTAATTTGACTGAGGAAGAAATGAAGAAATTTAGAGGTAAGTTTAAATTTATCATACTTATATGCATGTACACTATTGAAATTCTTAAAAAAATGTGAGTGTCCGATACCATTTTGTTTTATTTAAACTTCGAATGTGGCATTTATGAGAGTCACTCTCATTTATACTGTTTTATTTTGTTTACAAATAACTTTACGGTTTTTGAATATTTTGTAAATGTTTTTGGGTAAATCATTTTCACATTTTCGAAACCAAAGACGCAGATCGCTATATAACACGCAACGTTTGCAAGCACCTACTAATCGTTGTGTTGCGACATCAAGGCGGCTATGTATCATCACAAAAATTACAGTACATGATATCATTTCGCACAGTTTTAATGTTAGTATGGGTTTAAATAACGCCTTATCAAAGAGTTTATGATGCATAATTGCTTATAGTATGCTTTTTAAACACGCATTTATTCCTGGAATTTAATACTGTTACTTTTTTTATTCTAACACTTTATTATTGAACGAATTTAAAAAAATTGTAATACATTTGCTGATCGTACAAGCAAACTTCAAATATATTTTAATAAGAAAAAAAATTGCTGGCGGCTTTGGTTCATAGTTCAAGTTTTTCAAGTTGTAATTGTTATTTTATTTTTATAATTGTAATACAAAAATCTAATATTGGAATATCCTGTAATTTATTTTGCTTTCTTATTTTCTTTTTAGAAGAAGGGATTGATAATGAGTCGTTTGATTTATTGGACGATGAAACGATAGCACAAATTTTTCCTAAAGCCGGTCCAAGATTACTATTTAAAAGGAAATATAATGAATACAAACAAAAGAATAAAATCTGAGTTGAGGTAAAATCTGCGTACTAACCGCATATACTTTCATTATTTATAATTTGATAAAATGTCTTAAGGTACCTATGAACGTTTTACCAGTTTTACCTTCACCATCATCAAACTATTCACCATCACATACATCATCCTCTAGTAAATGCACAACGGAGAATATAGAAATAGAATTTACAGACCAAGACTGGGTTGATGTGTATAATACTCCTGTTTGTTCAAATTTCATACCAGAAACTTCGCAAGATCCGAAAAGAAAAACTTCTGACACAAGCACAGAACCTATTCCTACCAAAAAGTTTATTAACATGTGTGATATATTTGAAGGAGTGAGGTTTTTATAGCGTATAGTTTGATTTTCTGTCTGATTTTGTAATTTTAGGGCATTGAAAGCATACTACAAGATACTATTGACGGAAAGATCGTTCTTCTGCAGATATTTCGTTTAAATAATGACTGTAGGCAAAGATTGGTTAAGGAAATAATAAATTTTTTGATCGGAAAAGTGGGTATAGATGGGTATGTGTCTTTATATAGTATTGAATATAAATAATGAATATAAAGTATTATAAAATGAAATATAGGATTGCTAGTTATTTCCTTTTTTTAAAGACCTTATTTTACATTGACGTTTTTTTCTTAAACTCATTAATTCTCAAAATGTTCTGTACATTAACGGATTATTTTGTTAATTATTTTTTTGTATACGTAACATTTTGTTAAGTCACCGAAATATAGTTTGTTAGGAAGTTCTAAAAGAACTTTAGAGCGGGTCGTGACAAAAGAATGCAGCATATGAAAACCAATAGTAAATTATTATTAAATTACACATTTGGAAATGATGTCATTTGGACATGTATCTAAAAAAATCTTTGTTTTAGTGCAAAAACATACATGTTGGACTATTGTGCAGAAGAAATACCTAAAATATTCCCTAACGAGGTGAAAGAAACATACTACATTCCATACGCTCCAAAATCGCCGCATTAGAACATAAAAAAAGCTGCAAAAGGGAAACTCTGCAGCAGATTCGTTAATGTTAGAAACGCTTTAAGGACAGCTGAAAATACAAATAAGGCCGCTAATAAACAAAACGTTCCACTTAAAAGTATTTTTTTAATTAGTTTAAAGTATAATTTACTAATATGCTTTTTATAGATTACCCTAACAAACAAGTCGAATTGGAAATATTTAACACTATCATTGAACCAAAAGAAAAGGTCTTAGAACTTTAGGCAGAAACCTACCAGCAAAGAAAGACTATTCTAAGGGCATCATCATTAACTGTTCAAGAAATATTTGACCGATACGCTGCTCTATCCACTAGTCTTGGGCCAGATTTGGTAAGAATATATAAATTTCTGTACTATCTGGTTGTACATAAAGAGAAAACTACAATTATTTTTATTTTTAGATTGAACTTGACTTTAACACTAGATTTGTGACCTATGAAGACAAAATCTACTCACGACTCTCAATTTTGACTAACGCGGTTATTGCGGAAGCAAATCTTAGAAAAATTACTGTGATTGCAGATGAAGACGTTGGTAAGCTTTTGGTATTTGTTTATGCTTTTGAGTTACAATTTTAAATATACGTACAAATATTGAAAATAAATGGAAAACTTACTACTCAATCTTTGTTAGAAAAGTTTATTCTTGATATTAGTCTCTTACGCATATGTAGTATAGTAATATGTAAATCAATGCAATGTAAATATCGCGATCTTTTTTTATTTTTTTATTTTATTTTCAATTTAAAATAAAACTTGATTTTACAATCGTTATAAATAGAAATCAATAATTTTAGAGCCACTTACACTTTAAGTATCTAATTGCTCAAAAGACATATTTGACATTACAGTTATTCCAATATGTACCATGTATGTAACAGTTGCGTTAAGAGATTGTAACTATTTCACACTGTTCTCGCTGTTATTTAATGCCTATTCATTTTAGATTTGACTTCAAAACCGATATTAACACTAACTTATCTGTTGGCACCAGTAACTTTAAAAAATACAAGAAAGAGTGGAAACTGGAGACCATCAAGAAGTGAAATATCGGAAAGCTTCTTTTTGCACATTGAAGTAAGTTACTATTTAACATGTGCTTCTTTTGTAATTCCCAATTTTCTTTCTTATTTTAGAATTTCGAAGAACTTCAACAAAAAAAGAGTGACAGATTAGATAAATTGAAGAGCTGCAGTCTTACTCTCCAACCATTTGGCGTTATTTGTGGACCTCTTAACAACGCGAAATATTTAGCCGTAGTTAATGATGTCATATACACATTTCAATCATTAATAAGAACTATAGAAATCCTATACAAAACATTCCATGCGTTAGATATTCAATATCCCCATCAGTGTCAACATATTTGGCAACTCATAGAAGAAATAGTGTTTGAAATAAAACATTCGCCATCTAGTTCTTCTGTAACTGCTCTTATATCGGATCTAAAAAAATTTTTGTGAGGTAAGGAGAACTGTATCTAGCAGATTGTCTCTTACCACGTTTCATATGTTATGCATTTATAAAAGTATTTTTAATATTCATACACTAAGGACATATAACAATTGTTTAGTATAAATTATTTTACTTAGAGTGGTGTGAAAAGTCAAAAATGCCTACTTGTGGATTTTGTTTGAAAACATACAACAACAAGAAGTCTTTTGTAGTTCACTTAAAAATAATTCATAGATGTACTAATCAAACAAAATTTAACTGTGCTGAAAGTAACTGTCGCAGAAATTTTCCTAATTTAAATTCATATTTAAAGCATTTCGATTGTCATGTAATAATAGTGAATACAAAGAAGGTGGTAAATAAGAATCACAAGGTACAAACTGAACTCACAATTGAACCAATTCCAATAGTAGAAATTTCGGGACAAAGTCAGTCGTTTAATCCTACTGAATGCGAATCCAGTAATACTTACTCGCTAAAATATACTAAAGAAATGTTTTTTAAATGTTGCGAAGCAAACTTAATATCTTTATTTTGCAAATTATATGGTCGGTGTACTTTTAATAGGAAAGACGTTCATATCGTGCTATATTATCTAACTGAATTTTTAAGTGAACCTATCAGAATATTAAAAGAAAATTTTAAACATGTTATGAATCAATTAGAAATAACTGAAAATTGTTTAAATGAGCTTCATAATTTCGTTAATGTGTTTGATACAATATTTTTTTCTTACAACAGTGAACATTTGCGTTTTAAAATTTTAAAAGAGTCTGGGTATTTTATTGAACCAATACAGCTTAAAATTGGCGAAATATTAGACTTTGCTCAAAATATTGCCGTCAAACCAGTTATTTTACAATATATTCCTCCAAGCAAAGTTTTGAATTGCTTTTGGTGTTTGAAAAAACAATGTCATATATAGATCAATTAGAAAAAAATAAAGATATTAATTATATAAACAATATTATCCAAACATCCTTTTAGAAAAACAAAATTTCAAATTATAATTTACATAAAAATACTTTGCCGTTACTAATATATTTTGACGACTTTGAAGTAGGCAGTCCATTGGGTTCTCATGCGGGAATACATAAATTGGGTGCTATTTACTATTCTGTTGCCACTATTCCTCCAATTTTTCAATCACAATTGGAAAACATTTTTTTGGCGTTGTTATTTCATAGTTCTGATTACAAAAAGTATGAACCCCAACAGGTTTATTTCGAAAAAGGGTTTTATAAATAATTTTCAAATTTGCAGATCTTTTGCAGTGTCTAGTAAGGATAAAGAATTTTCAGATTTGAAACAGTTATTTTTTATGTCAAATATAAATTTTGATTTTGAATGTTCTATAATTCTAATAGAAAAAATTCAGATTCATAATACTGTGTACGAAACAGAGAGCATAATACTTGTTCATCATGAATCAAAAAAATGGTTTGGTAAAATTTATAATATTGTTTTGAATAGTACTTCATCTGATGTATATTTTGTATACTATCAACTAATTTCCACATTTGATGAGCATTTAATGGGTTACGAATTAACGGATAGTACAAACTTAAAAGTGATACTTCAGTCACAACTTGATTGCCACAAAACGTTCACCCCTATAAAGCAATCTAATAAAAACTACTTAGTGTGTGAATATTAAAGAACAACAAATTGTTTAGAATTAAAATACTTTATATAAATAAATACATCACCAGGTACAACGTATTTTCTTGACAACCAGCATCACATCCTTTTGTTTTCGGAATTACTTGGTAGGTACATACTTTTTGTCACCTTCTGTGGGTGTGGGTGATACCTAGGTATTTAATATTAATATAAAAATTAACTTTCTGCTATACAAAAGTCGCACTGTTACTATAGAGAGAAAATATAGTGATTATACAAAAACGATCTTAAAGTTAGCGTACAATAGACAAAGGTCGTCAAATTAAATATTAACTGTTATATAAAAGTTATATAGTAATTAATGTATAATCGATTAGAGTCTCTAAGGTTGTTTTTTAACTGTAATAAAAAGTTATATAACTTAGAAGCAAGAGTTATATAAAGTCTAATATATAGTTCATTATCAGTACAAGAACTTCATATATTGGTTATGCAACATGTTTAACTGCTATGCAAAAATTATATGAAGATGAATTTATAACTAATTGATTGTATATAATGGTTATACAATATTTTTATGGACCTAAAGAATCAGTCATTTTGGTTATACAAAAATAATATATCTAACTTTATGTACAACTTAAAGAATTATATAATCAATATGCATAAATATTCTTATAGTTAAATAATCCCAAGATGGTTTTCAGAAACACATATTGCATAACTCCAAAAAATAGTTGATTTGTCACAAATAGTATATGGCTTTTGTATAAATATCATATAATTTTTATATTATGGTTACTATTTTTTCTATCAGTGCAAGGGTTTTTATTTACCCCACATCTAATTTATTTATAAACGAAATACTTACACGATTAGAACTAAACGTATGTAGTTAAATCTAACGCGATATTTAAGAAAAACAACTTACATTAATTTATATATTACTATCACTCGAAAAATAATGTCCGCGAATAACTTCTGTTTACTTAAACAGGTACTTATTTGTTTATATTAAAAACACGTACACTTACAACGCCGTATTTATTTTTCACTAACACGTGCACTTTATTTATTTATCTTAGCACACCCGTTAATTATTTATTCATTTAAACCGATAAAGTGTTCTTAATACTTCTGACTGAATTCAGAACTGCCATCAGCTTCCTTTGAATACATTCCTGAACAGCAATGTAAGCTTCCCAACAAACACAAGGATGTCCCAAGGATGTCCCGGGGACATGATGTTGCGGATCACTGAATGTTCCAAAGTCATCCCATTTTGGTTCTGTGTACGTCCTAGGGACATTCATGGGACGTTCTTTTGTCACAAGTGTGTGCATCCCTACGATGTGCTTATAGGACATCCTTGCGTATCCGCAACTTTTAGATGGCTGTAGGATATGTACTATATATGTATATTATATTTTTATCAAGAAAAGTACCATTTCTAGTTAAAGTACATCTACTTTGTGGTTTTTTCTATTGTTTTTTTTTATTCAGTAAAGAGACTTAACGTACTCCTCTGCGACTTGACGTAATGAATAAAAATAACTTTATCAAATAAAATACAAATTATTATTACATAAAACTATATTTTTAAATAATAATCCAAATTATATTCAATTAAAATAAATTTGGATTATTTAATTTTTTTATCTTCTCGATCCCGGCGTTCTTTGGCCCTCCTTAGCGAGTTTTTTCTACTTTCTTTCTGATTTTTTTAAGTGGCGCCTGAAACAATGCAACTACATAAGAGATGCTAATCGTCATGTAGAGTCGATAAAAAAGTTAATACAAAAAGCTTATTTTGGTATTTCTATGTAATCAGAATTTACATTTTTCTAAATTAAAGAATTGTAAAAGTGGTTTTGTAGAATTATTGATTGATCTTTTTGACGATTCTATTATTGATTAAATCATAAGAGATGATCGATTAAAACCAGTTAAAAATTTGTAAACGTGTCAGTTTTGCAAATTCATTAACAATTTTTATACGTTTCGCATTTACATTTCATCAGAGGAATGGGGTAAAAACAAAATTATTTCTCGACGTATTTTTAACTAGGTACCTAACTAATTATTGTGGACATAATACCCCAACAAACACAAGGATGTCCCAAGGATGTCCCGGGGACATAATTTTGCGGATCACTGAATGTCCCAAAGTCATCCCATTTTGGTTCTGTGTACGTCCTAGGGACATTCATGGGACGTTCTTTTGTCACAAGTGTGTGCATCCCTACGATGTCCTTATAGGACATCCTTGCGTATCCGCAACGGGACGTCGCTTTTAGATGGCTGTAGGATATGTACTATAGGTATATATGCATATTATATTTTTAATAAAAAATAACTTTATCAAATAAAATACAAATTTTTATTACATAAAACTATATTTTTAAATAATAATCCAAATTATATTCAAATAAAATAAATTTAGATTATTTCATTTTTTTATCTTCTCGATCCCGGCGTTCTTTGGCCCTCCTTAGCTAGTTTTTTATACTTTCTTCCTGATTTTTTTAAGTGGCGCCTGAAACAATGCAACTACATAAGAGATGGTAATCGTCATGTAGAGTCGATAAAAAAGTTAATACGAAAAGCTTATTTTGGTATTTCTATGTAATCAGAATTTACATTTTACTAAATTAAAGAATTGATAAAGCGATACTTCTTTTGAAGAATTATTGATTGATCTTTTTGACGATTCTATTATTGATTAAATCATAAGAGATGATCGATTATAACCAGTTAAAAATTATTTAAATCGTTTTTTAAAAAAGATTTTGTAAACGCGTCAGTTTTGCAAATTCATTAAGAATTTTTATACGTTTCGCATTTACATTTCATCAGAGGAATGTGATAAAAACAAAATTATTTCTAGACGTATTTTTAACTACGAGAATACGCACACTAATAATAACTATGAATACCAAGAACGCGATAACGTTATAGTTTCTTAGTTAGATTAGCGATTTCGGTCATGTTCACATTTTTGAGATAACGTCACACTTTTAAACCTTAAATAATTTTTTGAGCAAAAAAATTTTTTTTTACATAACAAATATTTTCAATTCACCGCATAGGTATGCGCGCGAGATGGGGTTTTAAATTTTTTTAAATTTTTTTTTAATTTCAATAAACTTTTATCAATTTTTAGTAATTCAAAATAATAATTATAAATGATGATTTTTCTACATTATAAATAAATACAAGGTACCAAAAACTTACCAAATAAATTTGTTTATGCACTAAAACACCCAAAAAACGTTAGATAATAAAATATAGAACGCATAAATAAAGTAGTCTGAACACAACTAAAAACAAATACAGAGTGCAAACGGTGCAAACAGAGTGTAGCACTTTGATATACCAAAGGAGCGTACGGGTGTTGAGTAGGCACCAGAGAACAAGAAGGAAAGTGGGCACGCGCACTCAGTTTGCATTTGTTTTTTCCCGCATAGGACATCCCATCGTACGTTCTGCATTGACATCCTGAGGACGTCCTATTAAAGACATCCTATACAAATCCGTTTTAAAGCCCGGGATGTAAAGACATCATTTGGACATAAAACGAACGTCCCTGGGACGTCATGTGTTTACTGGGACAATACGAGAAATACGCACACTTATCATAACTATGAATACCAAGAACGCGATAACGTTATAGTTTCTTAGTTAGATTAGCGATTTTGTGCCTTATCGGTCATGTTGACATTTTTGGATGACTTATTGTGAATGGCGACGATAAAAGTCGTGAGATAACATCACACTTTTAAACCTTTAATACAAAGAAAACACTTTTAAATAATTTTTTGAGTAAAAAACATAAAATAAATATTTTCAATTCACCGCATAGGTATGCGCGCAAGATGGGGTTTTAAATCACCATTATTAATAATTGTGATCTTTTAATTTTAATAAACTTTTATTAATTTTTAGTAATTCAAAATAATAATTATAAATGATGATTTTTATACATTATAAATAAATACAAGGTACCAAAAACTTACCAAATAAATTTGTTTATGCACTAAAACACCCAAAAAACGTTAGATAATAAAAAGTACAGATAAATAAAGTAGTCAGAACACCAACAAAAACAGATACAGAGTGCAAACAGAGTGTACCACTTTGATATACCAAAGGAGCGTACGGGTGTTGAGTAGGCACTAGAGAAGAAGAAGGAAAGTGGGCACGCGCACTAAGTTTGCATTTGTTTTTTTCCCGCATAGGGCATCCCATCGTACGTTCTTCATTGACATCTGAGGACGTCCTATTAAAGGCATCCTATACAGGTCCGTTTTAAAGCCAGGGATGTAAAGACATCATTTGGACATAAAACGAACGTCCCTGGGACGTCGTGTGTTTACTGGGTTGTATCAAGATTGCAGCAAACTTATCGTGACAACTGTAAAACTTTGCAGCATTATTGTCATGATAAATTAGGAGGCGTGCAGCAAGTTTGCTGGAAGCTAACTAAGGAAGCAATAACAAGCTTGTGACAACATTGTATCGACAAACTTGTAGTAATATTGTCATGGCAAATTTGGAGGCTTGCAGTAAGTTTGCTGGAAGTTGACTAAGGAAGCAGTAACATAAGCCTGTAACAATCTTGTATTGACAAACTTTCAGTAATATGGTTACGTCTTGCCATGACAAGATTTGAATTTGCAGAAATGTTACTGTCCTTTGGCAAAGTTTAAAATTTGTAAAATGCTATTGAAATATGTAATCGCAAGACTTACTTTACTACAGACGTATTAACGTTGCTTGTCATAGAAATTCGTCTAACTTTCAAAAATATCGCTGTACTTTGAAGAAAGGTACAAAGAAAAACAAAAAATTATTTTGCTTATTGATATTGGAATTAAATAAAGATTTGTTTCTATAAACTAGTTAGAACTTCATTAGGTATTGTCTGTTTATGATGAGTAAATACAGAATTAAATAATAACGTAGTAGAATATAAACACCATGTCAATTATGCAAATGACAAACACGACTTTTTAATAATATAAAAAATGGCTAGACATGCGCCGGTATTTATGCGTTTACACCGGCCTATTGCAAATTTACAGTACGCTATGGTACGCTATTTCTCAAGCGTGTCGTCAAAGTTGCCAATATTAGACTCTTTTTGACGAGATATAGATCGTGACAAAAACTTTCTTAAAAATATGATTTTCGATTTTATATAATATGTTAAATTGTTTCAGATTTTACATAATCGTTTAATGATTAGGATTATTCAAACTCATAATCGTGTTTTAATAATCAACTGAGTCGATTACTTCATTCGAAGCATTTCAACAGCTAACACTAATAAAAACGCTTTCTTGGAAACATCAGTATATTTTATAAATTGTTTATATTTAAAACGTGTTATGCAGATATTCGTCTTGTATTAAAATGAACTATAAACAAATTATGTCATGGACGTCCCAGGTAGCACATTACGTAGATTCCACGTGACTTTTTGGTGACCAATTACGTCGACTTCACCACAAAAACGACGTAAAGGAGACGTCCTATGACGTGAATTTGTCACAGTCGAATTGACGTAATTAAATCACGTCACTTCACGTCTTCTTTTGACGTCCTATAGACGTCGAATTACTTATTTATTTGTACCAGGGGGAAGGGAGGTAATTAGCATTATATATGCTAAAAATAACTAAATGAATATCATAGTATCTCTTTATTACAAATTAACATTTATCTCTAAAATAGACAAAATGAAAATAAAAAACGTAAAAAATTCTGTGTCGCATTTACATATAAAGTAACAAGTAACAAAAAAATACACAATAACAAAAAAACTATTCTGAGGTATGAAACAATGGTGCTGCCACCCACTCACTATCGTTAAAAGTTTGAATTATAATGTTATCTGAAACAAAACAGTAAGAATCTGATTTTGAGTATGAGTTAATAACTAAAACACAGTTCTGCATTAAAATTTTTGTATATTGTTTGCATTTAGAATTAGTTGCAATAGGTCCAAAATCATGCTCTATTTGATGTTTAATGTCATAATCGACATAATAATGCAAATCACGGTAGTAGGTAGGTGTTAAACAATTTAGTAACTAGCAATACTTAAAATAAACAAACTCACGTATTAATTATTTAATCTTGATGCTTTTGAGCATGCTTCCGTTTGATTTCACTTTCAAAACGCTTTGGTGCATGTTTTAACCAATCCTTGGTAAATTTGTCAATGTTACTTTCAGTAATTTCCTTGCAAGCAAGTTGAATTGCCCCTAAATCATGTGATTTAGTGAACACAATTCTCAAAAATCAAAAAAAAACTTACGAATAAGAACTTTCCTTGCATTTAACTCTACAAACGCTCCTTTTTTTTGACGAATTCCCAAAAAACTAAATTTCATTGCAAACTCATTTGTCATAAGTTTTCTGAGAACTGCATTTGTCTTAGTCGTTGGATCTCGACCTCCCAAGCCAGACAGATATGATGCCTAAAACATGAGTAGATGCAACACAGCAAAAATATTTTAAAACAATTAATTACCACTGCAGACAGATTAGTATTATTACTAAGATACTCCTCCAATCTTCTTAAATCAGTCAGGTTTGAAACTGGAAGTGTCAATTCTAAGTCATCAGGTAATTCAAAGGCTTTTATAGAGTTATTGTGAGTATTGGTAGTTAATAGTTTTAAAATTTGTCTGTTTTGGGTCCTAATTGTAATTAAATAATCCAATACTTGATCACAGAAACCTGTAATTGGGCAATAAAATTTAAATTTTCGCATATAAATTATAAAACTACCTTTTGATTCACTGCTACTTTTAGTTAATGTTGGAGTTGAAAAGCCAAACTGGGCGTCACCATTGATGTCACCTTTATCAGTTTTGGATGTGGATGGCGTTGATGTACATGAAAACGATTGACTCAAGCGGGAGGAATTTGAAGCACATGTACTCTTTAAAAAACAGGACTGCTAGTTGCTGAAAAATAAAAACTTAACTTTAACTAATTATTTCAATTTCTTCACTCACAAACTGGACTAGATAAAGGAATAATATTAATTCCACTATTATTTAGAACTGTCGACACATCTCTGATTCTTGGAGGCATAGGAAGCTTACTGGAATTTCTACAATCTTCCTCATCACTTGATGAAAAGTTTCTTTTGCATTCAAACGCCTCTTTTTTTTTTCTACTTCAAGTTCTTCTTGTTCACTTTGTATATCAGATGTGAATTCACATTTTTACATTTTTCTTTAACTATAAAGAAATCATCTAACAACAAAAAGAAAAGAGAACTAATTTTAGTAAATATTTTCGTATACTACCTTCCTTGAAAAAACATCTTTTATTTTGTAAACCGCCCACGTTTCTTCTTCTGCAAGATCTCCTTTCACCAGTGCTTTGTCAAAGGCCTCTCGATGCTTTAAAGGAGGCCACCAAACTTCTTGCTTCTTAGGAGTTAACCAAGAAGAATGAACCAATTCAAAGACTCCAGCTCCAGACTCCTCTGAAAATTCTATACCCACAGAAAGCCATGTGTTAGATATTAATAACCTCTTGAAAACTAAAATACAAACTACATTAATTGTGCTCAATAGACTAAATAAACAAAAACATTAGTCAAATAACTTAAATAAAACAACTCAAACATCAATTTGGCACGCTTTTTGTGATTTTATCATTGATTTTATCAATCCAATGATTTAGTTATAATTGATCTCGAGAATAATATTTCAACAATTTTGAATTAAGTAGGTAGATGCTTACCTGGGCAATAAATTGCAATTGAAAATTGGAACACTGTCACAGCAAACGATTGGCGGGATCATAGAGCGGGATAGCAAACATCAGCACATTGAGGTTCTGTTGAGGTTAGGATACGCAGATACGTTTAAATGCGCAGTGGGTATAATAAGGAAAGCGGGTAATTTAAATTATAAATTTCAAAATAAAAGGTGGTAAAATTCAAGTAAAAGCTAATTTATGATAAATTATCTGTTCGGTTAATTAATTATTGCACGGACTTTTCTTACACTATTTATTTGAACGTGTCGGTCTGTTGAATAAATCAGATTTGTCCTCTCCAAATTCGTAATGTTTTTATGTTATATTTTTGAGAAAAAAAATGAAAAAATTAAGACGTAGAATATACGTGTACCCAACGTACTTTAATCACGTCGTTACCAAGTGATCCACCACACGTAATATCACGTCTATAATTGGTCGTTCGACGTGGTTGACGAAGAAACACTATATATCTACGTGATAACCACGTAATTTGACGTACTGTGCTACCTGGGGTACGATAAATAATAAATTTTATGAAAATCCGAAAACAAATATAATCAATTAATGTGATTCAAAACAAAACAACATAACTTCCAAATTCAAACACAGGTTAAATCTGTATATTGCATTACAAATTTATATTTTGCTGATTTGCTATTTCCTGAAATAACTAAAAATAAAAGTGAAAATTAGACATGCGGTTTCATTTATGGAGACAGATATGTTTAAATAATAGGCGGTAAATGTGGTAACGTTAAATGAATAGTACCTTTGCAATTACAGTTGGTAATGGTTGGCAATACTTATTAACCCTAAAAAGTTTTAATTCATTTGTCATCAGAAAAATTGTACAGTAATTGTTAACAATAACGTAATTTATTTATGTCCATATAATATTTAAAATAATGCGTTGGTACGAAGGTAATATTGCTGAAGCCGTTGCGGTCTCTAAGGCCAACGGGGCTGTTTTTGTTGTATATATAGAAGGTAAATTATATTTTATTTCCTTCTCAAAAGTTACCTAACGTAATATTTAACTTTGTCATAGGTAAAGATGATAAATCAAAAGATTTTACTGATCTTATTAATAATGTGGATGTATCGTTGCAATTAGAACAAAATCATTTTGTTGCTGTAAAAGTCGAAGAAAACTCAATTCCACATCAGCAGTTTAGTCAAATATGTATCCTTATCATATTCAACTTAAACATTGAATTTTTGTATAAATATATCTTTAACGTTTGCTAGATAAAAATGCCAATGCACCTTCGATATATTTTATTGGAAAAACAGGTAGTCCATTAGAAATAATCACCGACTCACATTCAAAAGTAGATTTTTTTAAAAAACTACAACTGATTTTGCAGAAACATGGTTTAAATATAACAATTCGTAAGTTAAAGTTACTGTTTAGTTCTAGTTTCCTTTATTTTATCTTGGTAGCGACATCAGTTGAGAATTTCATTGAACAAGAGAGGCATTCCATTGCCTTGAACGAAAGCAATGTGCCTATTGACCAAACAAACACATCTAGCAGTGCTATTGGTGAGAACAGTCAAACAGTAGCTCATACAAGTAATGCATCACTTGATCAGATGCATAGTTCTGGGAGTGTTGATGATAACCAAACAGAAGAATTGACGTCCGAAGAGAAAATTGAAAGAGCTCAAGAATTGATTAATAAAAAACGTCAAGAGAAGCAAGTAGAGGAGGACGCTGTAAGATTTTTAAGTTGTAGTTTTTGGTTTTCTCAAGTTTTGCTATCTTTCTTATTTATTATCAGTTTTATCTAACAAAATTGGTCCTAAAATCCAAATATATTTTTGTGTGGATCAAACTATTTAAGTTATGTTACTGATTACTAATATATATAGAACATTATCATTATCTTCACAGAACAATGATATTTACATTATACCAATTATACCATATTATACTATTAACTACTAATGATATCAGACAACTGTAAAGAGCTATATTGCTATTTACAGTTCTTTTTTACACATAGTAACTTATACTATGAGATGGCTCTGTCATCAAACTTGCCTAATCAGAAATTATTATTTGAATATCTCGGTTAGAAAATTTTATTTTATTTATTAATGCTATTTGTAAAGTTGAAAATTATTGTGGGCGTGTACTGTATTCTTGCATAATTTATAATTAAAGACAACCGTACTATATCAAACGAATGTAAAGAAAATGAAAGGGCATTAAAAGTATATGTATCATGTGACATTTTACTACGCTAAAAAATTACATACAATTTACATAGTGGTATAAAATCTCAGATATGGATCAGTTTAGTTCTAATGTTGAATGATGGCCATGTGTAAGAACAATTAGGGATTTAAAAAAAACGTTTAAATATAGGGAATGTAGGATTATGTACAATACAAGAAATCATACTATTACTAATTGCTGACAGCGGTATTAGAAACAAAGTAGGTTTCAAACAAAGAAACGAAAAATGTTCTTAACAGAAGTTTCTATTGAAATTTGAAATAAAATAGATTAAACTAAACTAATTACACATGCTGATGAAAAAGTAAAAAAAAATTGTTGGAGAACGTGCTCGCAGAAAATGGCAAAATTAAAAAGCAGTTGAATGCCAAATTGTATTGTATTTATGCGTGGAAGAAGCGAAAGTTAAAAAGGTCGCACGCCTATTTCTACCAAATCCAGGGACAGTTACAAATAGCAGGAAGATTCTCTTATTTTGAAGTTTGGAGCCTTATGGGAAAATCGAGAAAGGTGGCGATTTTTCCGGAAGGAAAGCCAAAATTGGAGTAGTTTTATGTGAACTACATATTAGCTTTTTTAACATGAAAACAAAATTAGAATAATCGGTATTCACGTAGATGTGTTTTTTAAGTAAAGTTGAGAGATTGTGACGGACCGAGAAAACAGCAGTCAGATACATTCGCGAAAGCCTACTAAATTCTATTACAAATTTGGTGAATGGAATTATTCACAGATTATTGCCTTTAGATATGCAAGTCCGTAACTAAGTAAACCGACCACGTTGCTCTGTACACAACCTAAAGAGGCGTTGCAATCGTGAATGTTTAAAGCGCGGGCAATTTAAATTTCAAATTGCATACTATAAAAGCAGTATTAAAAATAAACTTTTTTCAGAAACAAATAAAAATTCAACAAAGTTTAAAATAAACAAATTTATTTACAACACTAGTCGAGTCTTATATACAATTTTTACATTAACTTTCAATGTAGCAAATAATGAACTATAAAATTCTAAATAACTCAAAAATGATTACTTTTTACAGGTCCCGTCACGACAGAAGGCGGGCGCGCCAATTTATGTTCGATGCGCAGTAGTCTTTCTTACGCGGTTCCCGCGCTTACAGTGGCGTTTCGTGAATTCGTACTTGTTTCTAGGCTGTGGGTGAACTACTCGCCAATTAAACAAAAAGGTTTTTTTGTTTTACTTGCAATTATTTATTCACATGTACATTAAAGTAGTTACAATTGTCTGTAGTCATACCAATTAAAAGCTATTGTCAATCTAAGTTTAACAACGCCACTTAAGTAGCTTTTCAACTACATCGTGTTCTGTCGTAACACCTTCGCGATGCGCCGGCTGCTCGCCTTCAGTCGTGACGGGACCAGTATGTTTAGATTTTAAAAACTTTTCATAAGCCATTATCTTTACACTGTCAACATGGTTCTTAAATTTTTTATACATTTTGGCAAAGTTAGCATCCTTACCCAAAATAATACTGTTGATACTTTTGCACCAATGGTATAAAATAACTTTGGTCAACAAGTGAATAAAGAAATCAACCACAGATTTATGGTAATTGCAGGCAATGGGTTTAAAATTTGTTTTGGTTTTTAAAATATTGCTTATGACCTGAAAAACCGACTTTAGGCAATAAATTAAATATTAAATCAATTGCATAAAATGTAATCTACAATTATCACATTTGTTTGTATGTAGGTATATTTTTCTAGATAAATACCCTGCTATATATGTACGAACACATGCTGATACAGGGCTTTTTTTAATTTGTGGAAACAGTAAATCTTCAGTACCTTCTTATAACTGGGGAAATTGCAGTTACACCTTCTTCAACTTCTCCTGTTATAAAATGTCTTAGTTGATCAAGGGCTCTAGAAGCCTGATCTTCCTCGCAATTAAAACCAGGTGATCTAGATGCCATGAAATTATTGACCACTAAAGTTTAAAAAAAATCCACAAAGTTATGGGGAGTTGGGTTGATGTTTCGGACACCATGGCTCCTAATGCACCCAAAAAAGTTTTCAAGCGGATCTTGATCAAAGACTCGTGGACTGAACTCTTTCATTCCTAATTTTAAGAGAACCTCTCGAATATGTATAAATCCCCGAAGTTTTTTATCCAGTTTTTTACTGAGGGAACACTAACTATTTTGTCTTCCATAGTTTCAAACTGCATTGTTTTTAAAACCTTTATTTTTTAACCATTCAACATCATGTCCTGAAGTTGATGATACATTGCACCTCAACTTTTTACCAGGGGGAGGTCTCCTTAAATGCCCATTAACACTGTCAAACAGACAATCAAAGAACAATATGGCATCGGCAGTTTGCGCAGCTTCAGCATCAATTGTTTCTTCACCTTCACGAATATCTGTTAAGGAAATAAATGTGTTGGTATTTTGTATACAAAAATCTAAACTAAACTTACTATACTGAGAAAGTCGTCGCATAAGAACGCCAACATGTTGGGAAAAAAGCTGTGCACAGATGGATACTTTCATTTTATTAATGTGATCAGGTAAAACATGCTTTTCAGTTAGTTTTGGGAACATCTTCAATTCATCTTGTGCATCGATCGTATACAATTGAACAATATGTTTCTATTGCGCTTTTTTTTATATTGTCATCAGTAAACAGTAAATTCATTCTTTATGATGTTTTTTAAAACATACGTTTTTGTTGGTCCAGAAGAAAAGTAAACGGCACAGGTTGTTTCCACTATTTCTTTATGCCTCTTACCAAAAAAACTAAAACGTGATCTGCTAATTTTATATTCCTCGAATTTTCCCCCATATCTTCGAACCCTTTTATTACCTTGTCGTTTTTATTAAAATGAATAGATGCTTGTATTAACATTTCATCAAATGCTAGAACACAATTTCTTTGTAATTGTGGCATTTTTTCTTGTTGTTTAAGGCTCAACATTATGCGGCCATTAATGCCAGGTCTAAAATTAATTTTATTTAACAAGTTGATTAATGTTCTCCAAGAGGGCAAGACAAATAATTTTGATAAAAGTCGATGTTGGTGCACCAGATTTTAATAAAGATAATGATAAAATTTTCATGTCCATAGTAAATTTTTATCCTCTGGGCTTCACCTTTTGATTTTTTACTTGCATTTCCAGAAACACTTTTGTTGATTTATTTACATTACAAAGTATTGTTTAATGAAGATGCAGCTTTCTGCGCTTCAAAAAACCGTCTTCTAAAACTAACATTCTGGTTTGTCAAGTCAGCAGACCTTCTACGTATCCAATTGAGTTTGCGGTAGAAAAATTTAGCCTTTGGTGTTAAATAACAAACTCTACTAACGTCCACTTGCCTTAATGCGTTTTTTTCCGTTTTACCTAAAAATACATCATAATATAAATAGAGTTTAAGTTTTTTTGTGTCTTATATAAGCATATAAAAACATTCACTGTAATTAATGACACTAGAACTATACTTTTATATATTTACCCTGTCGCATTACATTTTGTTGTAAATCAGATACAGTATCGTCCGGAACATTAC
Organism: Aquatica leii; assembly: GCA_035610365.1. NCBI lineage: Eukaryota > Metazoa > Arthropoda > Insecta > Coleoptera > Lampyridae > Aquatica > Aquatica leii. The sequence goes on from CM069432.1 coordinate 60,173,377, forward strand.
TAACAACTACTTCTTCCTGATATGGTTGTGGTAAATTACTAACATCTTGTTCAAATTCTGCAAATAATAAATTAAATATTTTATAAAAATCAAGTGTTCCTTCACCAGGAAGATTTAATGTAGGAATTGAACTTTTTCTCAATTTCTTCCATCCTTGCACTGAACAGTCTGCATCAAAATGGCATAAATCTCCTGGGGCGAAATTTTAGAAAAGCGTGGATGATTGCTCTTTTGTACCCAAACTTTAAAAGCCTCATCATCTTTTATCGGAAAACGATGTCGGGTACTTGTTGTATTAGTGCAATTGAAAACACAACATTTTCTTATTCTAGGCATACTTGGAATACAATTTTGTTTTAGCACAAACCACAACACCAACAAATAACGCAAATAATTACAAACACAAGACAAATTGATGACAAACCACGACAAATACTAAATCAGTCGGTAATTCAGTTCACACGCAACTAAATCAAGAGTCATCTATGAAGTGTGTACAAAAATAAATTACAAACAACCTTGAACTATACTGCTTTCATATCTAAAGGTAATAATCTGTGGAATTATTGTATTTCATGCGTGTGTTTCAAGATATATCGAGTGTAGGATAGATTTTAGGGAATTTGCATACTATACCTGCGTAAAACTAAATATTCGCAAATGTTGGCTTTCCTAATTACCTATTAAATCAAAGTTGTTGAAAATAAAAAATTACAATTAATTTGGTATTTATGTTTTTTAACATTTATGTATCTGGTAATAAGATGTGTGAATAACACATTCTCTCTGAGTACACGGAGTTTCACCAACACATTGCAGCATGCATCTTCCGAGTCAGTTTGTTTGGGTTCACGAATGACAATACGACAAAGGCCAAGTTCTACTTCTTATTTTGGTTCTCAAGGAGAGACTAGGACCAAGCCTAAAATGTCTAGGTGTTCAACTACGACGCGGTCTAAGCCAAAAGTCGCTTATATTCGTAACCAAAGCAACCGCGAAAGTTTAAGATTTTATATATAAGAAAGTTTTTTTAAAAATAATAATCTCAACTTTGTCTAATCAATTACTAAAATATGTATTTGTAAAATTTTAACGTTTCGCCCTAATTAAATGTTTAAGGTCATCTTCAGAAAGTTTTTTATTGAAATTGCATATGCATTGTTTGTTTGAATTCGTGATGTTGCTGGTCGTGTAGATCGTAGTGTCGCTACAATTTTTTATGCTGGAAAAGATTGGTCATTAAATAATAAGAAACGAAGACGTTTACGAACTGAACGTCTGAAATGCCCCACTAATCGTGAAGATCGTGTTTTTCGGCCTTTTGGTACCGTTCTTGTCGTCCAGAGAAGTTGGTGGAGATGAGATGGAGAACTTTAATTAATCAACAAATTTCCATATGATTTGTTTATCAAAGAATTCGATCTTTTGGGCGCAGGTCTTTAATTTCTTTTAGTAGAATGCATTTTTTTAGACAACAAATCAATTATTTTAACTAAATTATAGATATAATTGAAACGTAATTTAGTTATCTGTTTAAGCTGACCACATTTGCAAAATTTAAAAAAATTCTGACGATTTAACAAATGCTGTGGTATTTAGTCTAGTCTGTATTATTGATAGTATTTATGTTTTTAACTCATTACAGCTAACAATACGAATTTTAACATAAATATAAATTGAGTAATGACATTATTTTTTTCACTATAATTTTCAAACGAAATTGTTTATCATAAGCATAATTGTTTTTATTGCACTCAAGTACTGCATTCGTAAATCTTTGACGATTATTTATCATAAAAGATGTAAATACAAAAGAATTCCATATATAACCTAACTTGTCAGAAACAACAGATTAACGACCGCCATATTCTTATGTGTGCAAACTAGCGTATGCGCTCTAAATTTTTTTGCGCGGGAAACTACTAATACTGTTTTCGGCTGAACGAACTGGGAGCGAGCGAGTTGCAATGATATGACGTCATGCACTACACGGGAACTGGTATCGGTTGCCAGTTAGTGCAATTTCAACCGAAAACGTTTTAGCGGTATTTCAGAATATACCTAACCTCAATCACATCATTTGCACATCATTGTCACAGTCATTGTTATACGCGAAAATGAATGTGCAATTTGAGAATAACTTGTTTTTAAAAATCAACAATGAAAATCTTCAATTATCGTTAGATAAATCTACATATAGCGATTTAACAGGTATGTCGAAAATGTAGACAATTTAGATAATTTATTTAATGCAAATATTTTTAGCGAATCCAAGTGATTCAATACCCCAATATATAAAACTTCTAAAACAAAATAAGTTATTAGAAGTAGAAAAAATATGGCAACTATCATTTTCGTTAGACAACGAAGACTTTTGCGAAATTGAAGTTTCTTCGTCGGAGGTATTAGAAGAACACAATTATGACGAAGGAAAGCATGACCAAGAAGCAGCCTGGGGTGAACAAGGAACGAAATATCTCTTGGACAAATACGAAAACTATTTACCCCAGGTAGGACCGCTAAAAAGATTTAAGAAAAAAAAAAATTTATGGCAAGCGATATCTGAAGATCTAAATAGAATTCTTAATATAAATAAAACTCCACTGCAGTGTGAGAATCGGTATAAAACAATAATGAAAAGAAAAAAAATTACTATAAACCATAATAATAGAACTGGCGAGTCACCGAGGACTGATCCTTATGAGAAAGAACTGTCTCGTATTGCAGCAATCGACGACTCCATTGAACCACCGGTGAGGATGGGTGTTGGTAAATCGATAATAATGAAAAATTCACATAAAGATATGGAACCGTCAATGGCATCATGTAGCTCAGGCTCATCAACCCCATCATGTTCCCGATCATCCACTCCATCCTGTTCATCTAAAGGTGCAGGTACCCGAAAACGGTCGTTAAGTGAAGTCCTCGTAGACATTGCAAAGGAAAAAGAAGAAGGCCGTAATCGACGTCATAAAGAAAAGACTTCTTACGCCAACTGACTGAAAAGTTGTTTGAAGATAGAAAATAAATGAGACTGTATTAAAAAATAAGCCCTTATATTATATAAGTATATTACATTTTAACATTTACTAACATGTTTTTGTAACTTAATAAAATTTAAAAAAATAATGTACTTAATTATAGTAATATTGTTATTTAGCAAATAAATAGTAAAACATAATCAACCACAGTTTAACAGATTGCAAATATATTCTCGCTTTACTTCACCTGATCTTCGTAATTCGTTGTCTTCATCTGGAGGTGCATTATTTCCATTGTCATTGTTTTCATTAATAACTTCTTCGAAGACATCATCACATTCTATGCAGATATTGTGCAATACGCAACACGTTAAGATGAATCGTGCAACTTTTTCTACATCATGAAATTCCAACCTACTCAGCTGTCTAAACCTACTTTTTAACAAACCAAATGCGTTTTCGATTTTGACCCTCGTAGCAGATAACGTTTTATTGAAACGTTTATGTTGTTGTGTTAAGGTCCCATAGTCCCTAAATGGTGTTAACAACCATTCCCTTATTGGATAGGCACTATCTCCCAGTAAATGATAATGTCCATTGTTTGTTAGTAATGGAATTTCATTACTAATGAATGATAGTTTAAAGATCCTACTATCATGTAATTTGCCCGAAGGGCCTGTAAACACATCTATAAACTGTTTCTTAGCATTGCATATTCCTTGGAGTGTAACACTAGGGATATCATGCCTATTGGTATATGTTGATTTTATTTTATGTGCTGGTGTCCTAATTTGTATGTACGTTCCATCGACACAACCAATAACATTTGGAAACCCAGATATCTGTAATGTAGAATTACATTTTATCTGATTAAGTAAATATACAAAATAATTTATGTCTTTTTCAAAAACATGCTACCTACTTACCTCTGCAAATTCTGCAGCTGTGTTTAACTTTTCAAGATCTGTTCTTGGAAATCGAATTACAGCTGGTAATATATCCATGAAATATGATACAACCCGTTCCTGAATAGACATAAAGGTTGACAAAGACATATTAAATCTATCACCAGTTTCCCTGATTGTAGATTTATTTCCAGCAAACCTAAAAAGATGTGTGCAATATTATTAAAACAATTGTAGGCATGTTGCTAGTGGCAATTTACCATAAAAAACTTAAAATGTGATGTTCAGCAGAAATCAGTGTGCTTCCTCCTTTGTGATTAGTAGGATAACAATGGCTTCTTGCAAACTGTTCTATGAGTTTGTAACATGTTGCTCTTGTTACTCTAAAGTGACTCTTAAACTGTAAACAATTACAGAAATGGATCAACATTATCATAATAGTTAATGTAAATGGTAATAAATTACCTGTGAATCTTCTAGTTGTGAAACAACATTTTCCACATAATTTACAATTTTTGGTATTACACGCTTTTCCGAATTATTTAATAAAACAAACATTTCTTCTTCTTCGCTTTCGTCAGTAGATGAATCCAAAAATTCCTCAATAAACCTTAAAATTCTGCTATATTTTGATACTTGATCGGCCATATTTGTTTTGCACTAAATACTCGCACTGACTGCAGAGATGAGTGCGGAAAAATATGCACTAAGGGTCAAATCGATTGCTCGCAAAGGGCAGCCGAAAACGATAACACTGTTACAGTGCGCACTCATATTGTCAGCCGAAAACAGAAACCGCACTCAGTGTCAAAAAATGCGCACCAGTGCCGTCACCCGAAAACGCTATAAGTGTCCCTTATGATTGCTATTATGTGACCTTATGCGAAAGCAGTGGGGATATCAACGGCTCGTTTTTATGTACCAAGTGATTTTTCCAGTTAGTATATAATACCTCATTGGTATTCTAAAACCTGAAGATAACAAAGGACAGAAAATAATATGGAAATAATATGTTGTTTATTAAAACATCTCATTTTTATTAATAAAGTATTTATTAGCAAGCATGATAGAACATTCTGTACACAGATTATTTATGTGAAAATCTTTGGATAAAAGCAATTGATAAGTTGGGTTTTAACACCCGGAACGGTTTGATATAACCGTTTCTTAAATGTAATTAAAAAAATCATTTACAAAATTAACTCGCCAATAATAACGATGTATGCCCGAAGCAGGAATCGTTTCCACAATTTTTCAAGGTAATTTTTAACATATTCAAAATTATCTTTAATACAGAGACACTTTTGGAAGGTTTTACTTGGGCCTTAAATAATATCTTAAAAAAGTAATTCTGCAACAACTTCACAGCACTAATAACAAATAACGTCAATAAATTTAAATCAACATTAGATAAATCATTGAAAAAAATCATATTGCAATATATTATAATCATTAAACGTTCACGAACTGATGAAATTCCGATGGTTGAAGTTATTTCTGTAATTACTTCTGCTTTTCGTTTTTTTTCTTCTTATTATCATTATATGTTCAAACATAGATAAATATGAAATTATGTGTCATTTTTTATTCTCTACAATGGTTGTCTTTTGTTGTAAAATAATTTGGAGTGCCTTAAACATTAGTAGTGTTAGTGGAGTTTTGTTCTCGTATTGTCTACATTAATTATTGTCATGTTACAGCTAAATAAGGTTATCTAGACTGCTGTAAGTTCGCTGTCAAAGCGCCCTGCAAAAGCCATTTTTTTAGTCATATGGTGATGTAGTGGATTATTATTATATCTCTGTCATACAACGTACTTTGACAGTGAATTCTATGACATAACTAACAATGTGCTAGATTTGACAGCAGTAGGTTATGGTATTGGATTACTCTATTACAGTATTTGGTAATAATCAAACTATCAAAAGTCAAAACAAAGTCATTCTAAATAACAAAGAAATTGAGTATTTTTCGGGTTAATTAAGCAAAATTAATTGTGTATAGATATTCTTATTGTAATAAGATGAGTACTTTTTAGAAGCAATCAAATTAATATATTTTCAGTTTTATTAACGGGACATGTGGAGGGTTATTTAAATAGTTTCGTTCTTTTTCAGTAAGTTGCAGTGTTTATATACAATATTTTCTGTACACTAATTATAGCTTTAATTTTATGTAATATACTATTTTGATGAGCTGTTGTAGAGGCACATTTCTTCTGTTAGTCAGGTTATTGTGTTTTTTTAATGTTTATGCAACCTTTAAATCATTTGTATCAGTATACTAACGCAAACAATTAATTTTAGAAAGAACGTCAAAAGGAAATTGAGCGTCGTAGAATGGGACAAGATGTCCAAAAACTAAAACGTTGGCAACACGATCAAGAAATCAAGGAAATGATGGAGGAAAGGAATAAGGAGAAAAAAGAGCAATTAGAAGCAAGACAAAGGGTTCTTGCTCAAATAGCGCAAGATAAAGCAGAACGCGCTGCCAAATTTTCAAATGTAACGCAAATCGGTCAGTCGAGTCCAGCTAGTTCGCAACCACCTACTTTGCGCAATAATAATATCTCTAGGTTGCAATTTAAATTTCCCGATGGAAGTACACATACTCATGAGTTTCCTAGTAGCGACACACTTCAAACTGTACGAAATTATATTATCAAAAATTTAGATTTACCGTATCCCAATTTCACCTTATCCACAACATTCCCTCGTCGAGAATTTACAGCAAATCATAATAGTGAGACTTTATTAGATTTGCAGTTAATTCCTAATGCAGTTGTTTTGATTTTACCATTGCAACGTGACGCGGTTGCTCCGCAAAGAGAATCGTCATTATCGACTATGATTTGGTCCTTCTTAGCGCCTTTTTTGTATATAGTCCGTTATTTGAAACTTAAGTTATTTGGTGGTGATTCATCTAGTTCGCCAACTCAGAATAGGAACACACCCAATGTAGGAGAAGGAACTTCTGCGTAAGTGAGCATTGTTCATTCATTTTAACACATCACTTGTATTATTATTATAAGTAATGTTTTATTTCTATCAAAAGAATACCTAAAAAAAGAGGAGAAACTACCGTCATTCGAAGACAAGGAAACGTTCACCGGTTGCATGATAATACAGATAGCGATGAAGACAATAACACATGGAATGGTAATTCAACACAACAAATGTAAATGTATTTTTTAAACTACGGCGTTTTAATATTTACTACAAATACTGTTTAAATATATTATTAGTAAATAATTGTATATAATTCCTTTTTGTCAAATACTTTTGAAATATTTACAATTTATTGTAAAGCACTTCTATACTTTGTTTATCTAATGTTATTTCTTTCATTTAATTGTATTTGTTGCTGAATGGGAATAAAGAACTAAAATTTCAATACCGTTTGCAGTAGTTCTAATGCCGTTATTGCATTTGTCTTTATATTAAGCTTTAGTTGATTTTAGTATCTTAAGACAGGACTAATAGAATATATTTTCTCATGTTAAAATTAAAATACAATACGCATGGCATATAATCTCTCAAAACCTTGTTCTTAGGTTTTAGAAATCGCATAGAAGTTCAAACAAAAAACTTTTTTTTTAGAACTTCAAGAACTTTTTCATTACTGTAATTTATTACAAAGTATGTATAAAACTTTTTGAGAGGTCCAGATATCACAAGCATAACAGATGTAACTGGAATATTATGTAATTTCTATTATGTACTACCAAAGTAACAACTGTTCCATACATGTACCAATTTGGTTTTAAGTGTGACATTTCTATACATAATTGTAGTTATACAGCTGTGATATGTAACCGTATATGAATAGTAGGGGATTATATGCACAATGAAGTAAATCACTGAAGTTTTTACAGGAACTAAATATTCTTTCTATTAACAACGTTTCAGTAGCGTAGACTAGTATTTTTAACACGCTTTTATTAGTTCGGGATGTATGTATGTAACGGAATCTTTGAGCTTAATTTTCAGTGGTTTCCAGGTGTTTGATTAACTTGAAACTTTGCATGCGTTTCACGGACCGATGACAATGCAATAATTCATTAAAAAGTTTTTATCCTAATTAGGATCGTCAGGATTAATTGATTTCTTTAGGGATCCTCTGCATGAGAGTGACAAAGACAGAGCGCGTGAACTGCGCAGGCGTGCATCTCGACAAAGCCTATCGCGTTTAAATCGTTCCAGTGTATTTCACTATTACCACTTCGTGTCGGAGCAGGTAATTTGCGCGCCCGCTGCCTCCCTTGGATGTGATAGCTGTTTCTCAGGTTCCCTCCCCGAGAAATAAGGTCTTACTGTCCAATACGTTTTTAGTTCGTAAGATATTTCATAATCCCATGTCCGCAAAAATTGATTATTGATAAATCGAATTAAAATACGGAAAATAACTGATAGCTAAGAAAATTGAAAAAACACGCTTTTATAGGTACCCGAACTAAAAAATAGAAAATAAATAATAGTTTAAAAAAACTAAAAAAACACGCTTTTATAAATAACCGAACTAAAAAGAAGAAAATAATTACAAACAAAATTATTAAATTCAGAGCAATAATATATAATTATAAACAAAATCACTAAATTCAGAGTTAAAAGCGTGGGGTGCATCTATAATCATTGTTACAATTATTCTAAAGGCAGCTATCAATAAGGGGAGAGTTATGAAAATATAGAAACATCCTACAAATAACAGTTTCACTGTATAATGTCTCGCCAAGTACACGTTAAACTATTGTTACAAACAATGATAAATTTATTTCTGTGAACACAAAATAAAAACCTCTGATCTTTACAAAAAAAATTATTAGATTTAACAAAAACAGTGCAGCTGTAGAATATCTCGTCACGTATGTATTCAAACGTCGTGTTTAGTGACAGTATTATGTATATCAGTCAAATGACAAATTGACAGCAATAGTCGAACTGAATACATGTTAAAACAATGATTGATATAATTAATTACAAAAAAAAATACCAGATCCTTGGCGCGAAAGACTACCGTGTATCCGGATGCACCCCACGCTTTTAACTCTGAATTTAGTGATTTTGTTTATAATTATATATTATTGCTCTGAATTTAATAATTTTGTTTGTAATTATAAATTATTTTTTTCTTTTTAGTTCGGTTATTTATAAAAGCGTGTTTTTTTAGTTTTTTAAATTTTAACCTACAAGTACGTTTGTACTACAATATAGAGGCGATAGAGTCGTAAGCTTTGTGGTAGATTATAAAATAAATTTAAAAAGGCGCCAAAACGATGAAAGGCTAGGGTGCGAGACACCGTTTAAATCTACCCGCAGAATTGAGAAAGATAACAAATGACAAGATAGAAATGGTAACACAGAGTGTATTTATTTTATAACAAACAACAGTTCACATAGAGGAAGATACATAAATATATTTATATAAATTTTATCAAACGGCAACACGTAGGTCGGTATTAGAAACAAAATATAATCCAAAGATAAAACTACGTCTTCGACCGAGCAACACATGGTACAACCAAGTGACCTAGTCGGTTGTGATATTCAGAAGCGAAGTAAATGCTGCACGACATTTTAGTGTAGCAGTCACTTCTCTACATACAAGAGTTAAATTAGGATTTTTTAAACCAAAAATGGGAACACGAACGATTTTTACAAAAGAGCAGGAAGACGATATTTGTAACCATTTATTGCTACTTTCCAAGATGTTTTATGGCCTTACTCCAATACAATTAAGACGTACCATTTATACTTACGCCGAAACCTTATCTCTTCAACATAGATTTAATGCAGAAAAAAAAGAAACAGGTAAAGATTGGATGTATGGTTTTATGTCAAGGCATCCTCAGCTAAGTTTTCGAAAGCTAGAACCTACAAGCATAAACCATATTATGGGATTCAATAAAGTCGAAATAGACAGATTTTTTGATAATCTAGAGAATCTTTTGGTAAAATATGAATTTCAACCCACGCGTATTTTTAATGTGGACGAAACGGGAATAAGTTTTAGTCAATAGGCCAAAAAAAATTGTGGATCCCAAAGGCCAAAAACAAATAGGTTCTGCAACTAGCGGGGACAGAGGTAAAAACATTACTGTGTGTTGTTGTATGAGTGCTAGTGGCTTTTTTACTCCTCCAATGTTTTTGTATTCAAGAATTAGAATGGCACCTGCTTTAGAAAAAAACGGGCTTCCTGGATCCATCCACAGATGTTCCAAAAGCGGATGGATGACGGAAGAAATGTTCCTGATTTGGATTCATCATTTTGCAAACATCCATAAACCATCTAAAGATGATCCAGTTTTAATAGTATTAGGCAACCATTCCAGTAACAGTAACTTAATGGTTTACAATTTTTGTAGAGACAATGGTATTATTAAGCTCTCCATGCCCCCTCACACCTCTCACAGGATTCAACCTTTAGACTTAATATTTTTCTCGCCACTAAAAAAGGCCTATGACGTTGAGTGCGACAATTTTTTAAAATCGAAACCGCATGAAAAAATAACTATTTTTGATGTTAATAGTTTATTTACTCAGGCGTATGTTAGAGTGACCAATCCTAGCAAAGCCATTAGTGGATTTGAAAAGTCAGGAATATTTCCATTAAACCGAAATGTTTTTTTCTGAAGATGATTTTTATAAATCAGCTGAGGATATGCCTATTGAGCCATTGGACATAATACCCAATGAAGATGAAAAGGAAAATAGAGACCTAAATCAAACTGCATCAATTTTAAAGAATAGAGATGAAGAAGAAAAACAGGAGCTTGAAAAAAACACGATCCTTGACCCAGTTCCAGGTTGCTCAAAGGAATTAGATGTAGGTGTCAATAATCAATCGTTTAACTCCATAGTCGACATTCCAAAAATGAAATCAAAGTCGGCTACTGCTAAAAAGACTAGAGAAAAACAGCAAAGATCCGAAGTTCTCACTTCCACTCCGTTTAAAGAGGAGTTAGAAAGGAAGCAAAAAAACAAAGATGACAAGGTAAAAAAATTACAAACTACGACAAAGAAAGACAAGAAAGCAGTTACAAGAAAACCTATTAAATCCTTTGTCAGAAAAGTGTTTGTTGCGTCTTCAAGGGAAAAGGACAACGTTGATGATACGGATTTGTGTGATGACGACGAGGTTGACGATATTGATCCAAATTTGATGGATACTGACAATAGTTTTGCAGAATCGTGCATTGTATGTGGTGAATTTGGTAAAAATGAGATGTGGTATCGTTGTATCAATTGTGGAGGGTGGTCACATAAATTATATAGTTGCGCCGACAAACCAGACCAATATGTGTGTGATTTGTGCAATTAATATTCCTATAAATAAATGTTTTTACGTGTAATTTTTAAGTTAGTTTATATGTTCCTGTAAATAGCCATAAACGACGGAAAATACATCGAATTAGTTTAACACTCACGAAATTCAAAATCAGCTTTGAATAATTCGTCGGGATAAAACCACAACGTAAAAGGACATTGGGGATAAGCAATGTCAATGCAATTGTGCAAACGCCACCAGAGTGAACTACTAGACAGCCGTTTCGCCCTTTTAGGGTTCATCAGTAGTAGGAGATACACTCTAATGTTGTTCCCACAATTGCATTGACGCCCCTTATAGCTTATATTTAAGTACGACGAAGTTACAATTCAAAAGTGTTTGATGGCAGAGCCATCTCATAGTATAATTTTACTATGAGATGACTCTGCCATCAAACATTTTTGAATTTATATGTTCCGTATTACACGCCACTGTTTCTTATTACCCGACACAGTCGGGTAATCAGGAATTTACAACTTTATTTCTTTTGTGTTATTTCATTTTGTTTTTATTATTTTAGTTGATTTTAAAGTCTAATATAGGTCTATTAGGACTTGCAGTTTAACCTTGTCAGATTTTTTGTTATAATATTTAGTAGTTTTTTAATAAATATTTATTTTGTTTGTTTATGTGTTCCTAATTACCCGATGCTCCCCTACTAAAAATATGTACACTTTTAAATTAACCGAACTAATTAAATCTAATAATATTTAATAAAAAACACTTACACTAATTTATATCACTTACACGAAGATAAGATAAAGTCCGCGGATAGCTTCACACACTTGTTTACACTAAAGTCACGTACAAGATTATACTTCGTATATTTATCTGCACACACGCGTTAATCACTTATTTATTTCAACTTGAACAATCTTAACATTGCGGTCTTTGCATTACGGAAATAACTAACTTACGATTTGTTTGTTCCGTATTTATACACATTTTGGAAATCCTTCTCGAGTGTTCCATATCTTTCGGTATACGTTCTAGAAGATGGATAACAACTTCGAAAAGGCTCTTGAATTTGAGAACGTTTCAGTATGGCCTGCGTAGTCGCAGTCTGCCCGGGTGTCGTATCTGTAGAACGTGTTCTAGCTGTTGACCACCTCTCTCCTTCGAGCAGCCGCTTGTCACGTTACAAATGCTTCGCCGCTGGTCCTTGTTTATTGCCCACTCATCTCCACGTGTATAATTTTGGTAATCAAATAGATTCTACGCTAGTTGCTAAAGATCTTCATTATTATAATTTTGAATTAAAATTCTTCAAGATTTAGGCCAATTTTTTTAAATTCTTAATTACGTTTTCAAATTTTTATTTAATATATAAAAGGCGACGTTTCGATTTTTATTAAAATCATAATCATGCCAATTAAATTAATTTTTTAAAAACATTTAATCTTATATTAAAATTTTATTTAAACAATAAAATAACACCACACACGTTCTAAAATAGTTTTAGACTAACGGGTTTACACACATAAATAACAAAAAGATCTTCATTATTTATCATACTTTTATTTCTACCTATTATTGTTTTAATGTATTATTATTGACAAACGCTAAACATTCTCATTTCTTACTATCTACCGATAACAATGCCGTTTCCGTTTATTGACGTCCCACTATGTCACATTCTCTCGATACGTACGAACAAGAGCTTTTCGGTAACTCGTTTAAATTTGAATATTCGACAAGACCACAACATGCACAATCATTCCTACTTATCCGGTATGTGGTATTTGTGACATTTATGGTACATACCCGTAAGTACGTTTAAATTTATTAATTAATGGAATATTATAAAATGTACTCTTGAGAAGTGTTGTGCATTATCTAGACGAAACAATATAGATAATTTATCTAGATAATTTTTCATTTTTTATTTTACCTAGATAAAAATATCGAATGTTATCTAATTGATCATAGATGATTTTATTATCATGTACCAGGAAATTATCTAGACGATTTTTTAAACTGAATATAATATTTTTTAATTGATATTTACTATTTTTTTACCGACTTCAAAAAAAGGAAGGGTTCTCAATTCGTTCGAATCTGAATTTTTTCATGTACGTTCGCGACAATTCTTTACCACGTTGACCAATTTTTAAGATTCTTTATTTATTAGAAAGGTAGTACATTTAGGAGTAGTCCAATGTAAATTCGGTCAAGTTCTGATGATGGGATCTATAAGAAAATGATTAAACTCTTAAATTTATATCGACATGAAACTTTTCGAGGTTTTTTGTGACTATTACTAATCTAGCTTGTTGGGGTTAAAACATTTTTGGCAAATAACAAACTTGCCTTTTATACCAATTTTAGTGAAGTTAATTTTTAACATCACTAAATAGAAAAAAAGAAATTTTATTAACAAAAAAAAAAACGATTTAAAAAATATTTAAATGCATCACATAAATTATCTAATTTAGTTACAATTAAACGAAAAAAAAATATTTAACACATCTATCTAGCACACTACATATAACGATATAACTAATAAACACATCTCAAAATGTTTATTTACATGAAATAATTTTTTGAAGTCGATGCCAAACACATGCGACTTACACCTAATTCAATTGCTTAAGTCAAGGTCATCGACTCTATTTACTTGGACTAATGCGAAAAATTATTTTAAGTACAGTGCACGCCGCTTAATATTATTATATTGGGATTTGGGGTTTTTGTTAACAATAACAGAATGATAACAATATCCAATATAATAAAACAACAAAAAGAAAGTTTATTGCTTAGAAAGCATACAGTGTGTATCTGATTAACAGGTTGTTAATTTAGAAGATGAAATTATAGCATCAATGTAAAAGCGAAAAGTGTGTATCTGATTAACAACTTGTTAATTTTGAAGATGAAATCATAGCATTAATATACAAGCAAAAAATAACAACAAATCAAAATTTTGAGCCAAAAAAATCGAAAATTACAAACCTGTTGCATTAAATAGACACCGTTAACAAAAAGAAATCCAAAACAATGTTCTAATGTTTAATTCATTGTTCTTAGAACTACACATTTCTTTTCAGTAATTTGCTGACACTAAAAATAAAAATAAATACAAAATAAGGTTATTACATAAGACGTAGTTAAATTAAGTTTTTATTATAACAATTACCCATTCTTTCAAAGTACACTGAAAATACAACTCAAAGAACACCTATTGACAGATCTTTAAATGAGGTAATGTTACGTAGGTCAGTCAAAATACTTGAATAAATAAATAACACTGCAAAAATAAAGCTAAATATCCAAAATAAGTATTTTTTAGGGTACAATGATTAAATTTTTTACTGCTTTTACAAGCGTATTGTAAAAATTCAGCTAAAAAATTCATGTAAAATAAGTTAGTGTTCATGCATAGATACTAACCGAGAAGAAAGTTGATAACATAAACTGAAAGTATGATTACTATGAACTATGTTTTATCTATGTAGTAGCATACGTCCGGTCCGTTCTTTAATTAAGTGATAACATTATACGACTGATAACATTATAATAAGCGGTGTGCACTGTGATTATTTTTTTGTATCTATTTAAGAAATTTTGTCAAATAATAATGTTTGAATTTTAAATCAACATACTGTAATCTAATACTTCGCATTCACGCTAACATCTAAAAAACTTGTTATTCTTTCTTGCTTGACTTATATAGAAAAGCTATTTTTACGTCGATTAGTATAATACTGCGACCAATCGACTAGACACATTTGCAAGAAGCAAAATATTTCACTGCGGTTTAACGTCGAACAGTGACGGCGCTAAAGAAATAATTTAATTATTCACTATTTAAATATTGTAAATTAATTATTATCTTACTTAAATTTTTACCTAGGATAAATGTGTTATACTTAACTACGTTTATAACTTGGTAAATTAGAGTGAAAGGTAAGATAGATATGGCTTTTAAAAATGGCGTTTTTTACATAATCTACGCATTGTCTATCTATTTTCTACGTACATGTGTAGAAACCGTGTATTTCTTTATCCCATTTCACAAAATTTACAAGTTTTGCAAATCTAACTAAATTTACTCTTTAACAGCCGACATGGTGTTGTATCTTATATATGGTAAACTCCTGGTGGAGCTGTCTTCACTTTAACTTATTTGTCGCATTAAAGATCACTTAGATGTTTTTAGTTCTTTAGGCGCTTAGTCTTGAATTAGATAATAACCATTACAATTACTGTCAAGAATTACCTCAAGATCTTTAATTTGGCTATTCTTAATAGTACATATTATAGTGTTAGTATTAATTGCTCAAAAAATTTACATTTGGCATAGCATTTCTGCAATAACTAAAAGTTTCAAGTTTGGGTTTATTAAAATTAATAGTTGTTTTAATTAATATTATTTACAAAACAGGTAAGAAAAGTTTATATAAATGTTAATTGGATCTAGTTTATTACTTTTGTAGATTCAATGTCTACATATTACTCTCTATCAGTTAAGTAGCTATTAATTAAGTCTAGCACCGCGTTCCTGAATTCTATTTTGTGTAGCGCATTCATTAAATCATCAATCATCATCAAATAATTTGGCTAGGTTTAATAAAATTTCTACAAAACCGGTTTTACTTTGCATTGTTTGTTTATGCGAAAACTTAAAAACTAATTATCAATGACAAAACAAAAGTTATACCAGGTACCCAGGTCACGCAGTAAGCCGTATTTAAGGTTTCGGAAACATCTAATCGCTAAGAATGATGCTGTTGCTGTATCGTAGGTAACAGTATTGAGTTTATAACAAGAAATATTTAAATTTGGATTTGACTTCGAAAGAATCAATTGTGTGTTTCGTTGAACTAACACTTGTATACGGTGTATTTTTTCAATATCTGCTGTAATGATGATAAATGTTTACGAAATCGTAATAATATCTCAAACAAATCGCTCTGTATTACAGGGCCGTTATGTTGAGTGTCGTTTAATGATAAAACTGATGTGGTTTTGCAGAACCATCAAAAACAACACGAGTTTTGGTTGTTGAGCTAGTTGTCTTGATAACGGCGTGATGTGGCAAATAAAATTTTAAATCATTGTGCAAAGAGAATTTGTCAATAGCAGTCATGTGACCAAAAACTTCATACTCTACCAAAAATTTTGTATATTTCTGTCTTAATGATGGATAGGCTAACAGTTTTCGTTCTAACGAATAAAATCGTTTTAACGCTAAAAAGCGGGATTCACCAAGAGCAGTGATATTGTTTTTATAATAAATTTTTACTGTAAAACGTCCGAAATGATCTTGAGTAGTAGTTTCTAAGAAATAACTTTCGCAATAGTTTTCGTCTGATGAGTATGGGCTATAATTATTTTTACATTCCTCGATTTCCCAGAACTTTTTTATTTGTTCTCGGGTTTTATCATCTTGTAAAGTGTGAACGCATGCTAACGATAATGCAACTTTATTATCTTGAGTAATTTGAACACCGAATATCCAATCTAATTTTGTTTTTTGTAAGATAAGTTTATTTTTGCCTAATTTGTGTTGTCCGCCACAAAGTAAGTTTCATAATATATCAGCACCTAAAAGACGTCAATGTTGCTTGTAATGTGAGCCTTAGAATTAGCTAAACGAAGGTTTGTAGGTAGATTTAACTGCTCTAGATTGAAGGATTTTGTGGAAATACAATCACTTATTTCATCAAAGACAAATAAGATATTGCTGCGGTAAAATTGTTAACCCTTGATTTAAATGAGACACTTGTCACTCTCTGAAGTGTGTGTTTGATTTGGAATTGTTTATTCTAGAAATGGTCAAATTGTAATTATCCTTTAATAAACCAAGCTTATCGAACAGATTGCTTGTAATGAAGTTGATTTTGTGATCCAGGATCCAATAAAGCGTGACAAATGTGAATTTTACCGTGGAAGTCCATTATTTCAATGGATGTACATAATAGTCTTTGTAAGTTAGTTTTGAAACTATAAAGAAAAAAATCTCTCTAAGTAACGATTCTTGCGGTAAATCGTAGTCTATATGTAATAAAGTGTTGTGCCTTTTGTTACACTTTCTACAAGAACCAAATGTACAATCTTTTGTTAGATGATTTCTTTCAAAACAGTTGAGACAAAGATGTAAACGGCGAATTTCGGAAATACGTCTATTGACGTCTAATTTGAGAAAATGGAATGTCCTTGTTTGCAGAAAACGCAACTTAACCTTATCGCGCGACATGTGATCTTAAATTATTTGACTTAAATGAGTTTGGACTTAAGCTTGTTAAATTCTGGTTAGATTTACTATTTGCTTCAAAGGAACCTAACAGATCGCATCGTTTGTCTATAAACTCTAAAAATTCTTGAAATGTAGGAAAATAATCCTTTTTTACCTGCGACTTCCATACCTGACGAGTGGTAAATGTTAATTTAGCACTGATTATGTGATTTAATAATGTATCTATTGTAGGTTGCTTATATTGTTTTAGTACATATGCATGGTTTTTGTGTGATTATCTAAAAATGTCTGTTCTAAATTGAATAATACCTTGAGAATGTTGTTTACGGCTAAAGAGTATTATATTCGTTCATTACGGTTTTAATTTGATTTAAACAATGAAGAAGATTACCTAGCTCATTCGGATTACCATCACTTTTTGTAAAGAAAGTTTTAAAACGAGTTTTTTGCTGCTCTTTCAAATCGTCTATGACGATGTCACGCAAAATAAGGCAATATTAATTGCAAAGGGTAACAATGCAACAGAGATTAAGTAAAGTAAACTTACTAAATGACGTCGATCCTTGATTTAAAGACGATTGGTTGGCTTGTAGAAATGTCGAATGCAGATCGGCTAGAGAAATAACTCGAGATGATAAACGGTTAAAATTATTGCACTAAACAACCCGCGAAAGACAAGAATAAATTCAATTTATTTTCTTAAAGCATATACTGCTGTTCTGAATTAAATGATATTCATTTAAATACAATATTATTTTAAGTTTTAATACTTTTTCAATTTGTCATCGTAGAAACTGGTACATAATTTGAAACATTATCACCGTTTCTATTTTTAAACAATATAGTTTAAATACAGCTACTTTAGAGATAGACGGACAAATCCCAGTCATTAATTTTTAAATTGTTATGACGTCATCATAACTAGCTGGTGCACCATCTTTCAGAGCTTTAAATTATTTTTAGTTTGGTTTAGGACTAACTTAAATTATACCACTATCATTTTTTATTGATTTTATATCAATTTAACAGTTTTACTGATCTTAGTATTGTTTTTTTTAATTTTTGTCGTGTAATAATTACTTTTTGTAATTGTAGTCTAGTTGTTTATTGTATTCTTTCGAAAGCTTACAATTAAGTAATAGCGAAAATTAAGCAAAGAAAAGTATTATATATTTGAAATATAATAAAACGACAGAAATAGCAACTACTCTAAGTTATCA
This sequence comes from Aquatica leii, assembly GCA_035610365.1. NCBI lineage: Eukaryota > Metazoa > Arthropoda > Insecta > Coleoptera > Lampyridae > Aquatica > Aquatica leii. Next base: position 60,192,005 of record CM069432.1, read on the forward strand.
TGCAAAAACAAGGCCAAAAGAGAACTTACAAAGTGGTTCGGTTGCACCAACAATCAACTGTTTAGATCTGCGATGTCAAAATTAAAAATTAGTGTTAAGCATAATCGATATAGTTGAATAATCAAATTAATCGAAATATTGTGATGAAACCCACTCGCGTTTGAAAACTAAACTACACGAACAAACAAAAGCAGCGACATCTCGCTCTGGCTGTGATCGTCAAGCACCCCCCCTTTTTTACGTTGTATTAAGTTCGTTATACATTGGTTACTCATGATATGTAGGCAGGCTGTAGTAGGTTAAATAAAACACAATTAAAGAAATTAATCGTGATTTTTATTCGAATTTAACTCGTTAAATATTAACCGAAGTTTTGCCTGTTTGGTGGGACCCGCTGTGGGAGAAGAAGAACAGAGCAAAGAAACCCCTCTGGTCCTTGAACTTAATGTAAAATACAAATATTACATAACTTGGATATACAAAACAACAACTGTTCTAAAGGATCAGATAATATATTAAATAATAATAATACGTAAAAAAATTACTAGTCCTCTAAGTACTTTTAGCAAGTATGGCAACACGGCGAAACTAATAGAGGCTTGGCAACAAAGCAATGTAAACTGAAAAGTGAAGTTAACTAGCAAGTAGTGTTTTGCACGTTACTATTATGTAAGTTTTACTAATAAACTAACTTCTTTAGAAGCAGTTATGTTTCAAGATGCACAATAAAAAGAAGTAAAAATTATGAATTAATAAAAGCCAACCTCATAAATGCTTCGGCTAGCTATGCGACAAAGCATTACGATTAACAAGCAACTAATAAATTACATTTGAGTCGAATCAAAATAGCGCAGTAGCAAATTAAATTAACAAGTAATTATGTACGTTGCTCACTTTAATGTAACCTTTTTCGGATAAATGAAGTTACAATGTCAATCTAGAAGTTAGAATGTCGTGAGTTTAAATAATATGCTCTGATAAGCAGGTACGATAACAGCTTCAAATCCTGACACATAAAAAAACAAGCAAGAGCCAAAATACACATATATTAAACACACAATAATATCAAACAAATGTCACAAAATGTAAAGTCCATTATTATGGAAGTGACCTACGGTGACTTTAATATATATATATCGAAGCAAGCACTTGTCTATATCATAGATTCAAGATGCACTACTTCACATAAAGGCATAGTATGAGAACTACCTGCAACCACATGTTGTATGCCCTTCATGGTAAATAAATTCACATAACGGTCTTTGTACCGGCTATCGTACATATGGTTATTTCCTGTCATAAATGTATGAATATCATAGCATAAAACAATTCTAATTTCTAGCAATTTGAGTAATTCATAAAACACACGAGCAATGATCAAACAAAAGAAAGTTACAATGAAACGTGCTTTGTCATTCGGGTACGGAACTAGAGCAAGTTGATATTTAATGAACAAATAAAATCTCAATTGTAAAATAAAATCGTTTTGTTTAAACATGATTTTTAAAAAGAAAACATAAATTGGCGCAGAAAAAAATAAAATAAATATAACAAGGAAGTAACGGGACCATAAAATGGCTACCCACTCTATCTTTTCAAACAAAGGAAACAAGTGTAAAAACTACTTTGCAACCGCTTAAAATTATTTTGCATACATACCTAGCAAGTTACAAAGATTGACTAAACAAAATCCCAAATTATACAAAGAAACTTTTTAGGGTAAAACGCGTATTGTTATCTCAAACAAAATCCACCCCTAGGATCCCGACCGCTTCTTCCCACCTTTCTAAGAAGTACATGCGCGTTTTCAGATTCTTAGTTTTTGTTTCTTTTCTAGATGACTGGTGACTTTACGCGTGTTTAATTGGATTTCAATATATTGTTTTGGATAATCAAAGGATTATTCGTTTGTTCGAATATGAATAATGCGCATAAGCAGTATTATCGATTGTTGATATCGATCTGAATCTGAGCGAATTAAATTTATTGCGCTCAATTCCTGCCATCTCATTGGCCGAATTACGGTCTCTTTTACCCCAAATCTTAATTATGGTAGAAGACAATTGTTAAATGTATTCTTATTTATAACAACCTTAAACTTATGTTGAATTACAATGTGTTTATTACTTATACCAGTATCAAATTTAAGTACTTATTTCTACAATTTACTGTCAAGATGCAAAGTTTAAAAATGCTACTATTTAAATTAATATTTGTGTATTTTTATTAGTGCCTTTTGAGTATTATATTAAATATTTAAACTAAAAGCACCATTTTCTTGTTAATTGAAATGTCCATTAATGTTGAATGCTTTTGTTTTTTTTTGATTCCAAGCTTTATTATAGGTTCATGTTCGTTTTACTTGTTTTGTGAATTTTATTTATTTTGTTGATTACATTTTTCTTTAGGGAAAAAAATGTTTCTTGCAGGTGATTCAACAATATCTATAGTGCTCAGAATAAACGCCTATAACAGTTGTTAAGAAAATATATTTATTATAATTAAAAAGATTGGAAAATATACTTCGTCTTACGTAAAATTGGGAACGTCAATGATTTTTCGCGCAGCTAATGTAGTGCTAACATTTTTGTTAGCGATGTAACATACTTATCGAAATAATATCTATTGAAAACCACACGTTTGATAAACATAGTTCACCGCATTGTAAAAGGCGTGTTAATTGATATGAAACTAAAATTGCACTGGTTAACTTTTATTTTCAAAGAAGATTACTTATGAATAAGTTGCAAATTAAAATCCAGTGATGTGTATCATGATTCTAAAACATTTAAAAATTGAATAGATACATATGAATAATCTCGTTTTTTTGTAACTACTAAATATGCGATATGTTTGAAAAAGATACAAGTGTCGATTTAGGTGAAAAGATGTTTTGCACAAATCTGTTTACAAATTATCTACGAATAAACTTTCAACGCAAATCTATTATTTTTCAAGAGTACTTACAATTTTTTTTTAAATAAACAATCGCACATTGAAAAAGTGGCGTCAAGAAACTGAAATGAATGATCGTACGCTACTGTAGTCTAATTGTGACAAAAGGGACGTTTTTGCGTCGATCCTCTTTTAGCTGGTTATAGTACTGCATTAAAAAAAATTAAGGTATACAATACATAGATGGCTAAGTTACTGTATTCTTCAGATGAGTTTACTGTAATAATTGCATTCATAAAAAAAAACCGTTAATTTATTATTTTTCTTAAAATTATAATAAATACGTATTTGTTTCTGACAAAATAAGTTTCGCCAGTCAGTAAGTCACAAAAAAAATTGTTATTAATTGTTTTTATTTTATTTTTAAATTCAGATTTACATTTGAATTTGAATAATTTGGAATTCAGAATGCCTTTTCTTGTAAAATAAAGTAATTTAAATCGGCATAATTAATGGTTTAAAAAACTGCTAATGCACATTAAAGAAACCATTAAACTAAATTGAATATTTCAATTTAAATTACAACTACGAAAGATTTATAAACTTCCATACCTTAGTTCACAGTTCGATCATTGTTTTGTCTTAATTGTTCCTTCACCATTGTAGATATAAAATGGAAATGATATATTCATATATGTAGCATACGGGATAATTAGTTGAGCTTAATATACTGTAGTCTGTATTCAGATCGCTGCTCTGGCGTTATAGTGGTAATTAACGTTGTGGTTAATGGTAATCAGACTAAAACCGCTTCGGTAATTGCTTAATCTCTAGGGTGAGTTGAAACTTCTACTTACTACTTGTCCAAATTGTATTCGCTACGTTAAAAGTGGCATTTATTGATTTATTTTTAAATAAAATTATTTCTTTATTATAGTAAATATCATCATCATACAACTCACATGGTATTATAGAATGTTAGAATCAGAATCAGTTTTTCTAATACGTCCACCTTGCATGCCTTTATTTCTAAACTTAAGAATAATTAGAAGATTATTTATTAAAAAAGAAAGACTGCAATATCAAAAATTATAAAGTACAATGTATATAGAAACGGTTTGTAGAGTAACTCAAATATTTTTTTTCTGACGGAAGTAATGCTTACGAAGTTTCCGCTATTTTTTTATTTACAGTTTGACGTTTATATTGACATGAGCTATTCTATCCATTAATTTCGTTGTGGCTATCCACGTATTTATGTAGCGTTGTTTAAAATGTTTTTTTTAAATTTTCAGTTAACTTAATTGTTGAGTAAAATTCTTTGAGAGTGGTATCAAAAATTTTTTTATAAAATATAAAACAATATTAATGTACACTTGCGTGCATAAAAATCGGCCTACCGTAAACTTTTGATTTTAACAATTGGTTTTTTTTTTAAACTATTCATCAGATCAAATTAAATATGTTTCAATAAAAGTTTAAATTTATCAAGAGTGCTTATTGGTTGTACGCGTGGCAATCGGTAAACAAATGAAACGTATTTATGTCGTTATAACAAAAATAACAAACTTGTAAAAGATTGAAATTATTGCCTTTGCAATTAAAATTTGCATATTATTTGTTTTTCATAATTTGAATAGTTTTTAAGTGTGTTAGTTTAATGGATACTGCAGTGCAAAAAGCAGTCTAAGTAATTGCTTTATAACTGGATATGACACTCGCAGCGGTTTTGAGTGTGTGCCAACGTCATGTAGAAACTAAATCCTTCGATAAATGACCTGGAACAGGCAGAAAGCGATTTACAACAGATCGCGATGACCGCTTTGTTGTGCCAACAACATTAAAAAATCGACGCCTTAATGCAATGCAAGCGAAATTAGTCAGTGGACAGTAAGGCAAAGACTACAGGAAAATAACCTGATCCTTAAAACACCTGCGATTGGCCCAAAACTTACTCCAGCAGAAAAACTTTTTTGCTAAAACGTCTGCGACTGTAGCTGTTTTATGATTAAGTAAGCTTCCGTCAATTTTGTGAAATAATCTATCGTCACCCTGATATTGTTTCATTGGTGCTTTGCGCTTTCTTGCTGGGCCATTTCCTAAAGCGTAGACTGTGCACTTACGGCACTATTCCATGACTTCCTTATTGCAGTTTACCTAATAAAATTTTTTTTGTAATTTTCTTAATGCCTTCTTCACGCTGAAGTGTCCTCCTAATGTACCATCGTGTAGATGCTGCAACGCCTCTGACAGTCGGTTCTTTGACACTATCAACTGCAGTTTGTTTTTCCACACTTTCTAGAGATTGGTTAAGCAAACCGTCTTCCACTCTCAAGGAGTCCCACTTCGCCCAGTATGCTTTCATGTTTCGCCTAAAACAGTTACTTTTTCTCAGGATGGCTGTTGATCGTTTGCTTTCCAGTTCAGGAATCATCTTATTAGAGAATCGGTTTTTTGTTCGCAACGCAACTGCTTGGGTTTAAACTCGTCATTAACTTTAGCAATTATTCGGAGACATTCGATTTTTTCTTCAAGTCGCGAACAATGACTGCAGTCTGCCGAACGTGAACGTGTCTTTTGAACAAGGCATCAGCGTTTTCAATGACTGCTTCCGACACCGTGTGTTGTGCTATAGTCATATTCTTGCATTTTTTCTATCTATCTTGCCACCTGTCCTTTTGGATTACGAAACTGCAATAGCTACTTTAATATGACGTGGTTCGTTCTTAGTAAAAAATTTGTCTATCAACTATTTGTAAAAGTGGTCTGAACTAAACCTTGCTAAAATACGCAAAGACTTTTTTTTTGTTTAATTTGCTCCTGTAAAAAGACTGCATCTATAGCCAGATTACTTGCATTGGTGTCCAAAACTAATTTACTATTTTTTCTTGGATAACTTAAAATCGATGAATTGACTAGGGCCTTTTTTAGTTGATGAAAAGAATAATCGCAGTCTTCGTTTTATCTAAATTCTGCTCTTTTTTCGGTCAATGTTACAGAGGGGGCAACTATTATATTAAATCGAACCCATTCTTATTATTATCAAGTTCAGTTACAGATGTTTTGTGCCTGGTTGCAACATTGTGATTTTGTTATTTGGTCGCCGAATTTTTTTTTATTGAACGTTTTCTTTATAATACAGATTTTATAAATAGCAATATAAAAAAAATCTTCGTATTTCATAAGAATATTATAATGCCTGAATTACTGGCAAGCTTTTTCACAAAAACTGCTGTTGATAGAGTGTAGTGTGTTTGTAGACAAGATGATGCTGGAAGAGCGTTGATCGAATGCTGTAATGATTGTTGTACTATAAAATGGTATCACTTGCAAAGTGTAGATTTAAATACCATTCCTAATACTTTATGGTAGTGTAATATATGAAAATAACTAGTTAATGTAATAGTAATAATTTTTTTAATTTTATTTCAATAATTTTAGAATTTATGCTAACCCAAGTTTTATTTGTTTGTATGTAGTACCTCTAAATAAAATGTAGTCGTTTGAATAGTTTTTTTTTATTATACAAATTATATCAAATATAATACATTTTTGGTGTTCCAAATTATATTAAAAAGGTACAATCGGTTGATTTATATTGACTAAAGCGGAACATACGATGACAATCTTATCTAAAACCGACATGTTATCAGAAGATACATTACATATCATACTTATGGGTAGAGTATCATTGAAAATTCTAAATTAATTCTTCAACAGTCTTATAACCCGTTCTACATGTATTCTTACATCTGCTAATGCCTTGGTTTCTTCAATTTCTAATGCATGCAATTGTTTTTTACCTTTAACAAACGCAGGTATCTGCAATTTATATCTATAATCAAAAATCCCCTGTGTGTTCAACTTTTGCTATTTTCGTTTTTTACATCTTTCCTTTCGTGCAACATCTGCACTGTGTTTACGAATTGCGCCTCCTGCATGTCCCATATTTTGCGATGGTACCCAGTCTGGATGATTAACATCTTCTAAGGCAGCTGGTTTTCCTTAAAAAATACTTATCAGTTTAGTGACTATTGGGTATTTAGACAACACAAGTTGCCCACAGATATAAAATTTTTTGTACCTGTTAGAAAATGTTTGGTATGTCAAGGTTTACATCCATCTCAGGCTCATGTTCATTCTAAAGTAAAATCCAGTACTAATCTGTGCTAGGTTTCACTTTAGAGGTTCTTATTGCTTTTCCGAGATAGACTGTCCAACGGGTTACATTTTTTGACTTTGTCAACCATTATTCGCCTTCTCTTTTTACGCATTTTGTGGCAGTATTGTTCCATTTACATTTTTATATTAATTATTTCCTACGTATTAGCAGATACAACATGAACATTTGACAAATAACTAATAAATAAAGTAAGAATATAGAAAAATAACAATTTCTTGATAAAAGTAAATTGGTTGATTTTGTTATATAAATATGTTAAACTGGATCGATTAAATTAATTTTAATAATCATATTTACCAAATCCTTAAAATGCATAATTTTGTAGAAATTTGTTTTTTATTCTATGTTAATTCTTTTAATTAAAGAGCCAAATTACGTTAATATTTGCAATATTTTTAATAATTTTACTAATAAAAAAGCAGACTTTTTGTAAACAAATAAATCTTTACCTATCTGATGAAATACTTTAGAAATTTAGTTTATTTTTGCCTACGAAGTTAGAAATACTTTGGCGTATTCAAAATTTGGTCTATTTTGCAGTTTCTTGATTGAACAGGTCTAATTTACGACGTTTAATTAGAACTAGAAATTTGTTATTAAATGTTACAGTAATCTCAAATCTACAGAGAACAGAGTACATTATTATATTTTAGAACCTCCATGGCACTTGAGTGTCGTTATCTTTAATGATGTCACTAATGAAACAATCCAAGACACAATTATGAGAAATGACACATTTAGTTAAAGTGTTTCTCTGTATTCTTGTTACTCAAACAAGGGACCCATCAAAACTTTACGTCTATGATGCAATTCGCTTAATCGTTTATATCAAAAACGATAAATGCGTTTAGGAAATTAAATTAAAAATAATATACAAAAAGTTTATGATTTTTAGTGATCCTTTAACTATATTGATTAATAACATTTAATGGCGATATTAAACTTTAATTAGAAACGCTATTATTCGATTAGTTACAAATCTAAACAAAATTAGCTTTAAACAGGCATAAAACCAAGAAAGAAGCATAAAATCATTAATCTTGAAGTAAGTAAAGCAAGATGGCGTCATAAAAACTGCTGATTGTTCATTTAACTTTAATTAGTACGCAGTGAAATCATCTTTATATCCTTCTGAATCGCATGTTTTTTTTCTAAAAGTGAACGCACGTCAGCTCTAACAATAAATGTGTTCAGCTATAGTTGCAAGTTATTTGTTTTTATAATTGATTTAGTACTATTAAAATTAGTAGTTTTTGTAAGATAAAAAATAAGCAAAAACAAGTCACATAGTTACTTATAAATTGTACACATTTAAAAAAGACTGTATTTTTATGTACGCAAGTTAAAAATTGTAACAACATTAAAGTATTTAAATATCTAAGAGAAAAAATATAATTGTTTACAAAATTGTTTAACGGAAAACTTTGCTAATTGTATGTTATTCAAATTATTTATAATTTATTAGAAGTCTTCAAAAACAAATAAATTTTTAGGAAAGAACATTATTAAATTACCTTTTTTTAAATAAAGAGAAACATAAAGCTAAATGACGTGCGTATAGTTCTAAGTAAAAATATAAAAGCTACCCAACAGAGTAGTTAGTACGTAGTCCGTCCGCAACGGCGCTGTGAGCCAAATTAGTCCCAGATTAAAACTGCGATGTCCCCTAACGGCCATTAACAGTACACTCCTTAACAAAAATTCCAATTAGCCTCGTAGGGTAACTTTTTGACCGTTTAAAGCCCTTTCATTTTATTTCTCTGAATTACAAATGCGTTTAACAGATTTTTTGAGTGTTGAAAGCTTATACATACTTACACATCTTACAAAAAAAAATTAATGTTTGCTGTTTATATAAGTTTAGTAAATAAAAGCAGGTTAATTACATTGTTTGAAAACAAAAGTATGCATGTAATTATATACGAATTGCTTTCTAACATGTTTGGAAAAATTCAATACTTTCTTTTATAATTTATTCGTGTTACTATATAAATTGCAGTTGTAAATGATAAACATGGTTGTTAACTGGATGTTTAATGTAAATAAAACAATATTATTATAATAAATAATTAGTTTATGTAACTACAATATTTGTTTACTGTTTTCTTTTGTAAAAGTAAAAATTAATAATAAAATTAAAAATAATTAATTTTTGATTGGTAAACTGCTGACAAACAATTTTAGGAAGCAATAATAATTTTTGATATTGAAAATCGTAACATTGATGACGTTTTTGAGACATATGTAATTATAGTTAGCAAAAAATCAACAACAAAATAACATTGTATGCATTGGTAATTTAAACGTATAAGTACTGCAAAAGCGTTCAAGCAAGTTGTTCGTGTATTTTAGCGACTGTTTAGTTGTGCTTATCTTATGGTTTTGATGAAAATTATTGTTGCAGAAATACGTAAGTTTATGAACAATGTTTTTTAAAATTGTATTTTGAAATTGTATTAAACTTATTAGCACCGTCCCCAAAAAATTTGAATTACATATATTAAATATAAACTTTCACGATTTAAGCATCTAAAAATATTTTGTTAGGTTTTCAACCCACGTGTTAATATGAGAACAAAATAGTTTAAAACTTAAAGTTTGAAAGTTGGCGTTTTCTTAAATAAACATAACGAGGAAACAAAATAAATTTTGAAAAACTTAAAAATTGTTTTTAAATTACAATTATTGTTGCAGAAATACGTAAGTTTATGAACAATGTTTTTTAAAATTTTATTTTGAAATTGTATTAAACTTACTAGCACCGCCTCATAGTTAAACGTCGTATGACTAGATAAGTTTTAGGAAAAAAAAAATTGAAACTTATATTGAATAGAAACTTTCACTGTTTAAGCATCTAAAAATATTTTGTTAGGTTTTCAACTCACTTGTTAATATGAGAACAAAATAGTTTAAAACTTAAAGTTGAAACGTGGTGCTTTCTTAAATGAACATAACGAGAATACAAAATAAATTTTGACAAGCTTAAAAATTGTTTTTAAATTACAATTATTGTTGCAGAAATACGTAAGTTTATGAACAATGTTTTTTAAAATTTTATTTTGAAATTGTATTAAACTTACTAGCACCGCTCCAAAGTTAAACGTCGTACGACTAGATAAGTTTTAGGAAAAAAAATTGAAGCTTATATTGAATATAAACTTTCACTGTTTAACCATTTAAAAATACTTTGTTAGGTTTTCAACCCCTCTGTTAATATGAGAACCGAATAGATTAAATCCTAAAGTTTGAAAGTTGGTTTTTTGTTTTTTCTTAAATAAAAATAACGAGAAAACAAAATAAATTTTGAAAAACGTAAAAATTGTTTTTAAATTACAAAAATATTGTAACGTTTAATCCTTAAACAAAAACTTAAAAAATGTTAATATTTTTAAGTTTTAAAAGCAAAAATTAGTTTACAAACTAAAGACAGGTTTGTTTAATTTTTGATAAATTTTCGTTAGCGCATGGCGCAACAGTACGAAGTGTTATTGTTAAATTTTTAGCTACAATTACTTGAAAAAGTAATTAATTTTATTGTAATTCAAACAGTAATTAATTACTTGTTATTCAATTGTAATTCATTTGTAATTCAATTACTTGTTTTATTACAATTAGAATTACATTTTTACAGTTACATTCAAAAGGATTTGGAATACTGTCAGTGGATCAATTAAAGTTTTCACTGAAAGGCGCTAAAAATTGAATGTGCTACGTCCTACAAGTTGGAATTTACTTTTTGATTGTGATTCAACTATTCTTGCTTAAGAAAAACACTTGGATATGATTTGTGATGCAATAAAAGGCACTAAACTTAAATCGGCTGAATTAGACTTTTTGCAATAATATATCTACTTTTCAAATAATTTATAATTAGTCCTGGGTCGTTGTATCGATATGTCGATACGTATCGATACGTCGGGCGTATCGATACGCCGATACAAACCACAAGCTCGTATCGATATTTCTTCCGATACGTATCGATATTTCGATTCGTATATTTGTCTTTCTAATGCCCTTAATTAACAACTTTTTTTCTAAAATTACAAGTATACTTTTATCTTAGATTTTAAAAAATCTGCTACACAGATACACTGATATTTAGATACGTATTGGGTATGATATTCCAATACGTATCGATATTGCGATACGTATCAATATTTCGATACGTAGGTATCTATATTTCGATACGTATCGATACTACGATACGTATCGATATTTTCGATATATCGATACGTATCGATACAAATTGCGTATCGATATTCGATACACAAAATTCCGTATCGCCCAGCAATATTTACAATCAACTAAAACTTGGAAATTTTCATTCCATTTCACATATTTTGGATTTCGATCAATTATCCAAAAAGCCATACTTTTTGGAAACTTGCTACCATACCACAGCTTAAAATTAACTGGATTCATTCTAACAAAGGGAAAGAAAATTATGTCACAGTTAGAGAACTCTTTATGAGTGTAATTCAAAAAAACTTTTTGATTTTAAATGATAATTAAATTCGTCTTAATTCACTTCTAGAAAATAATTTATGATTGTCTAGATACTCTAGAATTTTATTATAATGCTTCACATATAGAATTTTTAGCTTATTTGCATTTGCTAAATATAAAATTACTATCTGTAAAAAACTATCCGGCAATATTCAAAATTTTCAACGAATACAACGATCTATTACCATCATCTACTCTTGTAAAGCAAAAGTTTAGTTCCGGTGGTCAAATTTTGAAATTTAGACGATGAACAATAAGAATAACGTGTTGTTAATACAATTTTTTATTCTGGATAATTTCCGTGTTGTCGTTATCACACAAGCTGAGTTTTTGTCACACGTCGTGATTGATTGCACCGTGAATTTTCGCTTTTATAGACCGGCCTCCGATCGATAAAACTGGTTTCCAAATCTCCGCTAAACAAAAACTAGAATCTCGGTTAATATTAAAAGGATCTTTAATTATTTTAATGGATTCTCTAATTTTTCGATAATAATTTGCCCAAATTTTCATGTTTTTTAACATAATTTGATGACCGCTGATTTGATGGTCCGTAATACGAATTCCTACGCTTCTACATGTTTCTTTTACTTTTCACGACAACAAGAGCAAGGGATGCTATAAACGCGGTAAGATTGAAAAGGAATAACGTCCTTCACCGGATTTAAAAGTTGACCAAATATAGGAAAAGTAACAATGTTGTGTTTAGACAACATTTTTCCTATACGGTTTGTGGTACCTTTGACATAGGGTAGATAAGCGATAGACACTGGTTGATGCATAGATTCCGCTGGTACTCTTAATTTGGCAGACGTAAATTTTGTAATAGATTGCTTAATATTTTTTCTTTATTTCAACATGAGAATTAGCGATTCTTACATTAAAATCCGTGTAAGAATAAGCAAATTCTTACACCAATTTTAGTAATGTTAGTTTTTTCAAAGTTGCTATCTCTGCATCGTAAGTTGGAACTTAAAAATTGAAATTCAAATTTTGATGCCAAGATAAAATAAAAACATCCTATTAATTCAAACTTATTTACTTATAAAGATATAAAGAGATAATTTTGTATGAGATTTTAGGTTAACACATAAATTTTAATATGTCAAAGTGTAAGTGTTGCCAATTCAATAAAATATAAAAGATTCCCAATGTTGTTTTAAAATTAAAATTATACGAAAAATATCAAATATTGTATCGAAATAGAGAAAATAGTATAAAGCACACGTCATAGAATACGTTTCAATCACTCGACCGCTTCATAAACTCGCCACTGCGCGGCTCGTGTATGAAACCCGATCTCGTGATTGAATCGCGTTAATTCTGTAACTTGTGTTTTAATATACTATTTGAATTCTATAGTAAAAGTGTCATCAACGTATCTTTACCAGCACTTGGACTTTAAATAAAATCTCGAAAGCTTGTTTCTCAAAATTTTTCATGAATATATTAGCAACAACCGGTGAAAACGAAGAACCCAAGGCGGCCCCTGATGTTTGTCAGTAAAACTTTTCTCGAAAAGTAAATTATGTAGAAGTCAAACATTTTTCGATAACAGGTGCTATGTCACCTGAAATATTGTTCTCGTCAAATAAAAATCTAATAATGTTAATTAAATAAGATATTGGCACGTTAGTAAACAAAGACTTGATATCAAAACTTACAGAATGTCAGTCGGTTGCAAACGAAAATTATGCAACTTCTGAACAAAATTCGCCGAATTGAATAAAAATGAATCATTCCTTCTTGCACGATATTTAGAAATTTTATAAATAGGTGAGTTTATAGCGCTGACAATAGGTCGAAAAGGAATATTAAACTTATGAATTTAAGGTAATCCGTAAAATTTTAGAGTTTTAGAATCTTCAGGTATTTTTTATCCGCTTTATTAATTAACGACTTTTTTATAATTTTGGAAAGTACTCTTTGAATAGATGAAGAAGAATCTTTAGAAGTTATTTTATAGGACTCATCTGAGTGAATGTAGATTTTGTTATCATAATCGGATCGATTCATACTAACAGTGGCATTTTATTTGTCAGCTTTTAGGATGGCGATAGATCTATCTTGTTTAAAAAATTTTAATGCAAAAAATTCCGATTTTGGAATGTCACTTTGGGAAGTTTTTGACTTATGAAGAATTTTTGTAGTTTCAAAGCGAATTTTTTCTGCAAGAAGATACATTAAAAAGTTGTTTTGGAGCAAATACACAGTTAAAACTTTTCGACAAAATAGCTGTTTCTGTAAAGAAGATTAAACGTAAAGATAAATTAATCACAGTCTCAGTTTTTGCTTGTGCATCGACAGTTTTGGAGGCACTAATTTCTTAAATTTCTTAAGATGATTACTTGTAACCATCTATTTGCCTCGTTGGGCTCGTTCAAAAGAAATTTGATCAATAAAACTACAATCAGAAAGCAAAAGGGTCTTGGCGAGTTCTAGATGAAAGCAAATAACGATTTATTAACACCATCAATTTTTCTTCTAATCTAATGAATACATTTTCTAATTAAAAAGACCTGCGCAAATTAATATTTTTGAAGCAGATTCGGATTTTATATGACGTCTAGTTTCAAACACTTAGTAACAACGCGATTATCACGACAACGCATAAGAAAGGTTAAACTACACAGCAATCTTACCAGTTTAATACCAAAGGTAAAACTTTTTCGTTTTCTTTTTAATCTACGCGGGAATTCGTATTAAGAAACATCAAAGGTGTGGTCGTCTTAAACAGTCTTCAGAGTCAACGGTGCTAGAAACGGGTCATCATATTATGTTTAAAAGACTAAAATTTTGGTGAATGTTTCTAATTACTATCAGCAAAAAATTAGGGAATCTATTGAAATAATTAAAAATCCTTGTAACATTAATAGAGATTCTAGTTTTACACTTTTATTTATCTTGTTGTTTATATTCTTATCTATTTCCCAACTTTTCTTATTACATTTACTAGTATTCGCATGTAGTTGCATTTTAAAGTTTTTCTTCTTTAATGTAAATTTCTCTATTTCCTTTTTTGGTCTTATTATTTATGGTCATTGTTTTATATTTCCTTATATTAATTTTCATTTCTACTTTTCTTATTTTTTAGCTCCATACTTTTGTCAACTGTTTCATCTTTTTGTGGTTATTTCCTATTAGCACTATATCGTCTGCATATAGTAGACAGGCAATGTGTATTGTGTGTGTGTCTTTTATCTTATCTTGAATATATTTAATAGTCATTTTAATCCTTTCTCTTTCAAGAACCCTATTATTTCTGGTTCTATTTTGTCTTGTCTGTTTACTTTTGGTGTAATTCTTCTCTGTTAATATTTTCTAGGATTCCTTTTTCTGCGTCTATTTTGGCTGTTTTTGAAGTTTATATTTTTAATATGCTGTTTATATCTGATTTTACTTCATCGTGTTTGTTTGTTTTTTTTTTTTTGTTAATTTTTTTTGTTTCCCTTCATACTTTTTACAGCATTCTAAAATTTTTTTGTTATTTTATTAATGTTTTTTTGCTCCTCTTATATTATGCTTATATTTGCTATATTTCTTTTATTTATGTATTTTTGTTTTTTTACTTCGTGTTTTGTCTTTCGATTTCTT
The DNA here is from genome assembly GCA_035610365.1 of Aquatica leii. Taxonomy (NCBI): domain Eukaryota; kingdom Metazoa; phylum Arthropoda; class Insecta; order Coleoptera; family Lampyridae; genus Aquatica; species Aquatica leii. The sequence goes on from CM069432.1 coordinate 60,207,183, forward strand.
TCCTATGCTATTTTTTGTTTTTGATCAATTTTTACCATACTGTTTTCTTTTTCTGGTTTTCATGCATTTTTGTTTTACAGGTTGTCTTTCTTATTCTATTTATCGTTTATTCACGTTTTAGAATACATAAATAATGGATTGTTTACGTTTTAAAATATAATTGACTTAACTCCTTTGAGAATGTTCACGTTTTGAGATTTTCATGTAGTTACAAATAAATACTATGTAATCGTCGTTTGATTTTGTGCGATTTCTTTTAAGTTTGTCTTATTTACTTCCTTTTCTTTAATTTCTTTAATTTATTAGGTACATATTCAGTGCGCATGCAATTGAATCATTTAAGTCGATTTTATTATATTACATTTTGAGTTTTTCTTATAATTTGTTACTTTCGATAGTCATTTTTAATATTAAATTTCAAAGGTAATAATAATAGTAATTAAATCTTTTGTTTTTGGATATTTTAGTTTTGTTAACGTTACATTTTTTGCCGTGAGTGAACAAACTGTGGTTTTGCGTGTTGATTAAATTTTTTGGCATCTTTTTTCCACGTCTTTGCTGTACTGTTTTTTTTTCACAAAGATTTAAGTCACAATTTTTAATGAAAGTGGTGGTGGACCAAATTTTTTTATGTATGAGTGAATTGGGTTTTTCTCAAACTTACCGGTAAACATGGAAAGGTAGATGCGGGGCTGTAAAGTTAACCCTTATTAGCATTCGGTGGTTTCCGTAGGAAGTAATAATGAGTATAGTAAATATTTAGTTTTTTTGGTGAAAATAATTCCTAGTTGGTAGGTTTACGGTATTTAATATTTCACTTATTTATTGAAGAGTTGTGTGTGTTAAGTTGGTACGACACAATTTTAATTTTTGCTTTAGTGTCGGTTTAACAAAAATATTCCGACGGAGCCTTTTCAATAGCCTGTTTTTCTTGTCGATAACATCTGGCAACCTCACAATTGACTAGAAACCTTTTCCTGGGTCAGCATCAACATACAAACAAAAATTAAGGTGTTTATTTATTACTATTTAAACTAAAGATGTGCTTTTTCATTTTGCAAACTTAGCGTTTTAATTTTAAGCAAAATAAACATCATTGTTGTGTTTACCGATTTTACAAGTTGCGTTTTATTGACGTTTAACCCGTGAAAATTAATTACCGGACTTATCCCCAACTGCATAAAACAAAGTTAACTATGCGATCAGCTGATGCCGTTGTTAATTACGTTATTCGTCGTCAAGTAGTACATTTGATTTTTGTACTTGACGACCAATGATGACACTTAACGATACGATCACGTAGTTAATTACATCATTAAAGTTAACAACGCTTAGTATTAAAATCTTCGATTTTGTTTTGAAAGATTTTTATTTTGTATTTTTTTAATGCGAACAAGGCCTTGAGAGTTATAATTATTAATAAGTGTTATTTTGTTTGTGTTTGGTAAAATTGCGTTAATTCATTTATGATCTGTTTTTATTATTATTTTTTTTGTTATTGTTTAATGAATATTAAATAGTAAAAATTGTACCAAAGTTTTTATTTTGTCGACCTTTGCCATGATGTAAATTTTAAAATCATTTAAGATTTTAGTGCAATACTATTATACTCTAAAAAAAAAGATAAGTGGCATTAGGAGTGTATTCAACAAGAGCAGGCTTTTAGTTGGCAAGGTCCAGAAGCTTTTTTTGAGCTATACACCTTGCCGGCTCTCTTTTAATTTGAACTTTTCTTTTAATTTGATTTTGCGTTTCGAGTTTCCCATCTTCACTTGTACACTGGAAATCTTTTCATGTTTTTTGCATGTATTACAATCTTTTATTATGGATAAATCCTATGTAGTAAAACACTGGTCGTAGCATGAGAACTCGGTTTGCGAAAAGTTTACTACACGAAATTTATCCAGAATATAAGATTGTTATAAAAACGTAACACGTGAAAATCTTAATTCTAGCTAAACATTGTTGAATATATAATATATGTTAAATAAAATTTAAAATTGTTAACCATTCATTTAAAAAATTAATAAAAAATTTAATCAAACAGTATCTGGAGTTGTCAAAATTAAATTTAAATGTGTCTTACATAGTGTATTCTGAGATTTGTATTAAAATTTACTACAAATTGTGTAAAGTAATGGTTATTATGTATTTGTTTTTCTAAATAATGTTACCAATAAATTAAATAACAAATCACGTAAAAACAAACAGTAAACTGTTAACGGGTGTTGTAAATTTGCAAACTACTTTGCTTTTTTGGTAATTTAATGTTGGTACGCAATTATTGTTGATCATCTGTAGAGCAAATTTGAGTATTTGTGTTAATAACCTATCCTTGCAACTAAACCAAACAACAGTAAGTAGAATAGCTTCTGATTAACCGCCACAGAACGTAGTTTTTAATAGATATTTATAATGTTTTACGAAATTCTACAAAACTCCTTTTTTCTAGAAATTGTTAACATTATCAATTTGCAAATAAAGAATATAATAATATATTACGTTATTACATTTTGTTTTAATTTTGAGATTAACAAATTGTTTTATAAAAAGTGAATACTATATTACGTGTTTCTGCATAAATTGATCATTACATACTTAAAATAAAATGTAGTTAAAGTATTATATTTTTAAATAATCTAACGTTAGTTACAAAGATGCCAACGTTAAATTATTTGATAATGCAGCTTACATTTTTATCAGTGTACTTAAACACGGTACAAAAACAACATTTTGACAAAAATCTTTAACAAAAAAATAATGAAAACAAACTTAGATAATAATTACTTACGGCTAAACGCACAATTAATCAGGACTTTTCAAACTAAACAACGAGAAGAAAATAAAGGTATTTTTACCGAAAAAAATAAGATAGTAAAATAAAACCTTTTAAAAAAACAAAATTAAAACGTTTCACAAACGTCACGTAATGAAACCTTAACAACATCAATAGGACTTGACTATCGTGTTTTGCTTAAAAACTGTAACATTAATAAAGCTACACTTTATACACCAGTTCCAAATGCAAACAAAAAAAAGCTATTTTAGTTCTTGTAAATATCTAATATAAAAACTAAAAAAAATTATAATTTTAATTTTCCAGTGTTTCGAATATGTTTAACAATGAAAACTGAAGATATCTATGTAAAGTCTGAGACAAACGTCATTTCATGGAAACAAAGAAGTTATGTCCACTCGTAAACCTTGCAATCGCAAATTTTATTTGAATAAACCGTGGCATAACATTGCTGACTGTACTACGCAAGGGCAGAAAACCAGTGGATAGCTGTTTTGTCTTATTTGAACTCTTCAGAACTAGAATACTCTAATGATTTAATTATGACAGTTTGTTTTGTATTGTTGTAGAAACATTATTAGTTTCAGTGATGAAATAGGAATAGGTCTCAAACCAAAGCACCTAGTTAGCTTTTGTTGGTTTATTACAAATTTTGGTGGTATGATACCCTATTTCAACAATAGTTAAAAATAATCATTATGAGGAACAACAACATTTTGGGTAATATCTCGTGTATTAGTTTAATTTAATTATGAGTTAGCAATACTAATGATGTCTCAAAACCTTGTTTTAATTGGCGGTTCTGAAGATACAATTTTTGATAACTACAAGTGCAATTTTAACTCTAGAACATGGGATTTTTAACTACACATAAAGAATAACTTGTTTTAGGGTATAACAAAATCTTAAGTTGATTGTTGCATTCTAAGTTGAATTTTTTTATTTTAATAGTATTTAAATTAAGAGCAAATCTACAAAAAGCGATACAACTTTTTTTCTATATAAGGTAAAAACTAATTAGGTTAAAAGATAATCGTATATTTGTATAAAATAGTTGGGTTAAAATAGTTATATAAAATTTAAAAAGAGAAAAAAATGTTAGAAAAAGATAAAACCTGAAATTTTTACAGTGGTAAGCGTGTAATTTATGAGTGATGGGTGTTATGACAATAAGGTTTGAAAAAAGAAATTCTCTTTCTACCTGCATACAAATCTTTACATATTTCCACTTCAACATTTAAAAACTAATTTTTTATTGTAAATTAAAGATGACAAAATTGTTTTTTTTATTACTATTATGAGAAAATAACGGAACTATAAATAGATTGCTATACCTATTTAACTTATTTACCTATTGTAATTTACTTGCAAAACGTTATGATACTAAAATTATAAATTAATACGCTACATCTAAAATAACTGATTGTTACGTAATTTTTCTAATTATGTACTTCTACGTTTTTTCTGGGCATTTATTATTAACTCTGAATCCCTAGCTTGTAAACCTCTAGGAATTTGTGAATCAGCTAACTCTGGTAACATACAATGAAAAAAAAATTCATTTAGTTTTGGTAGCATAATCGCACTACAAAAAGTCTTATCTGTTTCAATTCGAACAACTTCTACGTCTAAATCTGTATATAAAACTAAATCACAGTAACTTCTACCTAATATATTTAATTGACCCTGAATTTGGTAAAAATATTGGTGATTTTTTTTTAAATGTAATTTTTTGTCTTCTAGTTTTACGCACATGTTTTTCTGTTTCTTTTCTAAGCTTTCCTTAATTTTTTCGTTTCTTATTGAGTACAAACACTTTACTTCTACTAATCCATCTTCATTTACAAGTCCATCAGGACTAGCACCTAAATAAGGATACTCTTTCGAAATAAAGAAACCGCTTGATTTTACTTGTACTTTTATGATTTTTTCATATTTTTCTAGAGCTATTTTTTCGTGTGTTCTTCCATAAAGTATTGCATCTGTTGCTAGATAAGGCGAACTATACAAAAGATTTTTCAGAAAAGAATGGCAAAAAGTAGTCTCTCTTCGATTACATGTACGTCCAAAGGAGGATGCAGTAATTCTATTTCTACGCACTTCATGCCACTTGGCGTTATCGTGCTGACCTATTATTTCAATGGCAAGTGTTTCTACATCATCATTTCTTAGGCGTGACAAAATCTCGTCCTTTTTAATTTTTATTTCATCTTGTGATAAATCTTCCTTGGCTGCATTCGGTCCATAATCAATATTTTCTCCTACATTACAATTTTCTATAGACTTATACTTCTTTTTTGCGTGAAGACGTTTATATTGCGTTTCATATTTTCTTTTTCTTGAATATAAAGTTATCATATGTCTTTCGTTTAAATCTGGTAAATTGTACTTATGCCATAATAATCCGGATTTAAAACATAATGCAGCTCCATAACACCGCCTTTGGTACGAACCTCTTAGAACATAGTTAACCCGTTTTCCTCCCGAAAATTTCGATACAAGACTCATGTACCTCTCGGCATAATTGGTAGTAACATTTCTTGTTATGCGATTAGCTTTTCGAATGACATTTTCTATTACTTTAATAATTTTGTCAAACAGTCTACTAGTTTGAAGTAACGGAATATAGAAATATCCATACTAGAGAAAGCGCCACTAAAGTTTTTAAAACACTTATGAGTATTTGGGATAACGTTTTTAATTGCACCTATATCATAAATCAGGCAAAATTTGTTCTTAATTTCTAAATAAAGATTTTTTTTTGTCTTTTCTCCAATGATACATTCTACCCCAGATAAAGATGAAAATCCATGTCCATACGAACGCTTAGCCCAACCACCGTCGACAATTACCGTTATAAATGGTACCCCATGTTCTATATCACCTCGTTCAATAGCCAATTTTTTTCCACTTTTGCAGCGTCCGCCATTTCTAGTTGAAGTTTTTTCTCCCAAATGTCTCCAATTTCAGTTTCGAGCTTTCTATAAAATTTTGGGCTTACACTAGGTATGTTCATAACTGAAAACAATTCATTTGTTTGGCTGTAACCTATTCCAATCGATGTTGCTCCCCAAACAAACGCTTGGTTTAAATTATTGCTTGCTGGATGCGAAGATATTGTTATGGTTTTCTCGCAAGTATCGCAGTAATAATACAATATCGAAACAACTCCACGTTTTCTTTCTTTTTTAAATTTCATTTTTCCCATAGTATATTTAGCGTTGTGATCATGAATTTTTATTGTTTCTTTAATAAAAAACTCTATTTCAACAATTCTATTTCCTGAGACAGTTTGTTCAATTTTTTCGGTTTCGAAATTTGGAAAAAGTTCTTCCTTCAAACTACAACAATATATTGAAACATATTACATATACATATTGGTAAATTAAGTGTTAAAAATAATGGCAAGTGCAGAAGTAATCCAAATGATTTAAGATTTTGAAAACCAATTGCATACATCATTTTCTAAACCAGAATAAATTATAATACTAATATAAAAAACTTACTTTTCAAAATATTCAAGATGCGCATCTTCAGCAACGTAGTCATTGTTCTCACAAGCGCTAAGAGCTTTTTCGCGTTTTCGTCGACATCTTTGAGCTTGCGATTTCTTTCCGCGTTTTTTTATAGTGCAAGTGCTTCGCATTTTACAAAAATAACAAATATATCGTTTACAATAACAATTAAAAGTAACAAATGTAAAATAACTAAAAATAGAGTAATGATAACAAACAATTAACAAAGAAATGCACTGCACACTCGAATCAAGCAAGAGAAAAAATGTCCAGTTGCATAAATTTAGATTTCTCTAGGTACCTACTTATGCTAATTTTTAAGCAATGTAGCAGTATTATGTTTGTGGGTTATTTATCTTTTTCTGTCCTTTATACACTATTTCCAATTATTCTGTTCTTGAGTTACCAAAACTCATGGAAATTTTGTAGATTGACTTTTAACTATCAATAATCAAACCTAGAATTGAACAATCAATTAAAGATTTTTTATACTCTGAAAGTTATGTTCCATTGCGGGATAGCCATTGTGAAAAATTAAATATTTTAAACCAATCAAGACGTACGTTTTATACATATTACGTATTAGTACTACTAAATTACAAGTATACTCTAATATTGTAAAGATTAGTATTTTAGTGAGAAAAAGGATTACAAACAAGTTATAAGTAGTAACAGAAAAAGCAGGTATAAAATATTATTTGTAAACATGGTTGTAGTGTAAAAAATAGTTGACCGCTTTATTTATTACCCAAGTATTGTATTGTATGGTCGTAGGTAATAACAGTTTTGCGAAAAGTGCCTTTTAGATGTCATAAACTCTTGTGTATAAAATGCCGCTATATTTTAATAATGTTGAGTTTACGTATTTTACTGGTTTAAAAATTAAACGGAATAGCAGACGTTAAACGTGTTGTCTATATTTAGGGGCAGGTATTTAGAAGTTTTAGCAAGGTACCTTCCACCCTTGTTGCAAAAAGAACGGTAACAGAAATTAATCAATATTTCTTTTATGCATTGCTGTGAATGACTTATGATTATGAAGATTTTTAATCGGTTGTTTATAAACTTTGTAATAATTACTGAAATTTGCATATTTGACAAGGTAAAATAATAAAATTACTAAATATGTAGTAACACCATTTGAAAATCAACGTAAAGAAGTATTTGTTAAAATCAATCTATTTTTTTGACTACATGGCAAGAAGAGATCAATTCTACTTTGGAATTTTTTCGACGGTTGCAAGATATCAAGATATTTTATCCAAACATGTTGAATATCTGTAGGTACTATTTATTCTTAAAATGAATGCAGTTTTTTAAATCTTTTTATTGTTCTCAATTCAATTTTTTCAAACACTGCTCTCATTTAAAAAAAAAATTTTTAAACATTAAATATGTAGAGATCGTTTCAAAACTAAAGAATGGTTGCCTAGAAATCAATTTTGTTCCGAATGTCAATACATCATCATCACATGATCGTCAAATTCCGAATTTATCCGACGCGTATCTCAGCATTCTTTAGTTTTGGATCAAATTCTACAATACTTAATGGTTTATTTACGTTTTGATTGTATTTTGTTCGTTATCAGGTTTTTAAACCAAGTGTTTATTTCTATAATTTTGTTCAGTGTCTTTCCATGGTCGCTTTTACCGTTGCTTTCGGAGATTGTGCGTTTATATAATAAGGTTTTTATAATGGATTTTATATTTTTAGATTAAGATATATTTTGCAAAAATGTTATAAAGTGAATAAATATACAATGAAATCCATTTGTTACTCATACATATTTAATGTATGATCTTTTTAGTACTTTTCTAAGGATCTTTTAAGGTGCCTAGGAACTGTTAACTTAATGTAAGTGCAATTTATTGCATTTATATCTCTCGGAAATGGTTAAATTGTGATTTTTTCTAGAGTCAATAATAAAATTTACTCATTGTGCTAGTAACACATTGTTTATAGAGATGCTGACTAAATGGTCTATTAACAGCAATGTTAAATTAGTTATTTATAATTTGTTGGTAACAATTTCCAATTATATTTTTTAGTTTATACGCGAAAAGTCTTGCAAGTTGATAAATAACGACGTATTACGCTCAGCCCTTGAATAGGTCAAGTATATTAGGCACTGGCTTATGGGCTCCGCGTCTTTTAGAAGCCCTGCGACAAAAGATCAAAATAATATTAAGTTTGATTTAAAAAAAAATCTTAGACGTAAACTACCAATGTTAATATTTAGTTTATAAAATTTTAATGTGTGTTTAATAATATAACAGTATATTGTTTATGTATAGTTGTTTTGTTTAATAAAATTAGTTTATTAAGATTTTGTTGTTCAAAACATATTAGGTTATAATTTGCGAACCGCAAAGGGGACCCCAAGACATCGACGGCCTAACACCTTCTACATAGGTTAATCCGGCACTGATTACGCTATTCATGCAATCAAGAATATTTCAACAAAAATATAGCTGCTTGTAATGCATTGTTTACAGCAGGTGCATCGGCGCCAGCAGCATTGCAAACAAGCATGCGAACCTGTGTATAAAAAGCGTGATTCTTATTATTGTGTTTTTTCTCATTAAAATATACGCTGTTAAAAAGATCAAACATGGATTCTATTTTCAAGGACTCGAAAAGATTATTTATTATTATTATTATTATATTTAATCAGTTGAGGAAGACAGTTTTTTTTACAGCGTTCTCTAGGCATGTTTCAAAACTTGTTCTTTATATATATTATAAGACGGCGTTAGACATCATTAACAAACTTTCTTTTAGCAACAATTTACTTAAAAGAATTGATGAAAGACTTTTAAATTTCATTATGTGGTTACTTGAAAGCGTGTCAAGTATTCATTCGTTCAAAGTTTATTAATGAATTCTACCAAATGACGAAGCACTACTCTTATCATACGTCCTATTCATAATAGAAGAAAAAATGTGCTAGAAGTTACTGTTTGATAAAAATTTGGAAACCAATACAAAGTTAGAATTGAAATTTTTGTGCAAAAAAAGCAATTTAAAATATTTTGTCTGTGGTTACTGATGGTGTGCCAGCAATAACGATGCGTCACAAAGATTTCATAGCGCATCTGAAACAAAAAACAAGCAACTACAACTGTTTCTCATGTACATAGTGTTATGTATCCTTTCATTTAGTTGCAAAAAATTACGTTATAAAAGCAATAAATAACATTAGAAGCAAATCACTGAGTACAGATTATTTGGCAAATTTTGTAGTAAAAATGACAAAATTTTTAATAGTTTGTGGCTGTACACATAAGCTTTTAAAATAATTTTTCCAAAACTTTTTCATAATTTTATTGCCTCAGTGAATTTTAAATTACACGGTGATGACTTGTATTGTTATAGTTGCTTTTGCGTTTTAAACTAAATCTAGGCACACGTATACTTTTCAGCATTACTATAAATTTTGTTTGCAAACCAGAAAACTTGAATGTTTTTAATTATGTATACAGGGAGCGATACTACAATAGTCTAAACATGAATAATATACCAAGTTAGATTTTTGATCTTTTCTTAATTACAGATACATCTGGATCATCAAATTTAGAGCAAGAACTCAATAAATTCACAAATTAAAAATCAATTCTAGCACTGTGCTCTAAATTGTAGAAAATAGTTCAAACATTTTAAATTGGATTTTACTTATCGTATTTTGTTCTAGATTTTTATCTTCTTTAGGAGGGGCAATAAAAACCACTCTAAACTGTTTTTATGGATACGTTTCGTGCCTCTAGTGTGCACTTCTTCAGGCCACTGAAAATTTATTTACGGTAAGTGAACAACATTACACAACGTATATAACAACTGAATTTGTTAACAGGTACAGCATACAACAAAAACTTACAAGAAAAGGTTACGAGTGGTGGTAGTCCACTGGTCCAACAAGCATACCGTCTAATAAGTCACTTATTCTAGTTAACATGAAATTAGGTCAATGATTAAAAGAATTTAAATATATATACAAAGAAAACGACGGACATTAAACTTAAACAAACAATATACACTGAATGCAAATTCAAAAATAATTGTAAATATGATAAGGCTAATAGATAGAAATGACCATAAAATCGCATACAACTATAAAGCTTATCTTGCAATTTTTGAAATTAAATTATTGTAAATATTACTTAAATTGTTGGTGTCGTTATTGAAATTAATGTTGTTTTTATATATGTTGATGTATATCATTTCCGAGACTAACCTTTTTTTGAAATTATTTTCAACATCTAAAATTGTAGGATTGTTGAAATCGAAGGTATGTCCAGTGTTAATGTGATGGACTGCTAATGCTGTGTCTGCTTTTTTTGTTTTGCAATCATAACGATGGTTATTAATCCGATTTTTTACTTTTTGTTTGGTTTGGCCGATATAACATACATTGCAATTGGTACAGTCCAGTTTGTATATTACATCGTGCTTTTCTATTGTGTTTGTTTTGTCTTTAGTTTTGCTGTACAGTGTATTATAGATGGAGTTATTATTGTATATTGCTATTTTGATGTTATTTGTTTTTAAAATCGCAATGATTCTATTTGTTAAATTTGGGACATTAATTATTTTCATATAAGTGATGTTAGTATTAAGGTTAGTGGTAGGATTGGTGTTAGGGGTCGTATTAAGATTAGTTATAGGTAGGTTAGTTGGTGGTGGGATCACGATAGTTATGTTAGTATTAGAAAGTATTTTGTTTAATATATTTTTTGGATAGTTATTCTTCCTTATATGTTATTTAAGATGTTAAGGTTTTCTACTGTTGTTCAGTAACAAATTAGATAGATTGCTTAATAATTTCAAGACATCGATTTTAAACTTAGAAATCGATATTACATATTGGCAATTACATAACCACAACAAACTTATTAACGAACTAAAGGTTAAATTACATAGGGTACTTCGTCAAACAGATTTACAGATTTTGACTAAAATATTAAATAATAAACAAAAACGTGTATCGTTAAACGATAAAATCAAACTAAAAAAACAAATTTGAGAATCTGTTTAAACGTCAACATTTTAATTGCAATATTACCAAACAGGGTTGCATTTACAATTTAACCGATATACAGTTACCTGATAAGGTCGCCCAATGTGTAGCGTTGTCCCCTAAATTTATGTACAACTATTATAATAATATTCCTATAATTAACCTAATTAAAGACACAGAATACATACTTGCTAGTCATGACGCTGAAGGAAAAGAAACATTAAGGGGAAAAGTTGTCAACGTGATTACCAACTTTATTAATAATAAAACAAAAAATACCTTGACACTACAAGACCGGTTTATTAAGACTTTGGTGACATCTACGAGGAAATTCAAAAAAACACACAAAGACATTTTAATTACCAAGTCTGACAAAGGAAATGCTACTGTCATAATTCACGAAAATGAATATAAAGAGAAAATATTGACTTTACTGAATGACGACAAAATCTACACCAAAATTGACATAGACCCTACTAACAAATTTCAAAATAACAATAACAAAATCAGTAAACAACTATACGAGAACGGACATATTGACTTAAAGACATATAAAAGACTTACAACGTATACAAGTACACCTCCCAAGTTTTACGGTCTGATCAAAACACACAAAGATGAACTTCCTATAAGACCTATTGTCTCCTGTATAGGAACCCCTACGTCTGAATTATCAAAATACATATCTAATATAATACAGAACATCTCATATTTATTTATACATAATATAAAAAACTCATACGAATTAATCGCTAAAACTAAAAACACATTAATGCCGCCTAATCATTTGCTTGTTTCATTTGATGTGTCATCTTTGTTCACCAACATTACTAAAGAGCTCTCTGTAAAATTGTTAAAAGAATATTGGAATGAGTTAAAGAGCCACACTACATTAGAACTAATTAATGTTGTCAATATTATTGAGTTCTTATTTGATTCTAGTTATTTTACGTATAATGACAGAATGTATGTTCAAAAATTTGGCACTGCAATGGGCAACCCAGCATCACCTATACTAGCCAGTCTTGCAATGCATGATTTGTTTAATTATGTAAAAAACAAAATGACATTTACACCGACCTTTTTGTTATGTTATGTTGACGATATCATTACATGCATTCCCGACACAGAAATTGATAACATTTTAAATATTTTTAACAGTTACAATCAACATCTAAAATTTACGGTTGAAATTGAAAAAGAGGGTTCATTACCATTTCTAGATGTTAGACTCAGTAAGGATGTTAACACTAGTATGTTAGTCACAGAATGGTATACTAAACCAATTGCCTCTAATAGAACAATTAACTTTTATCAGAGACACCCACACCATCAACAAATTAATGTCATCAAGGCCATGAAAAATAAAATTATAAATTTGAGTAGCCCTCAATTTCACAAAGAAAACCTTAACATCTTAAATAACATATTAAGGAAGAATAACTATCCAAAAAATATATTAAACAAAATACTTTCTAATACTAACATAACTATCGTGATCCCACCACCAACTAACCTACCTATAACTAATCTTAATACGACCCCTAACACCAATCCTACCACTAACCTTAATACTAACATCACTTATATGAAAATAATTAATGTCCCAAATTTAACAAATAGAATCATTCCGATTTTAAAAACAAATAACATCAAAATAGCAATATACAATAATAACACCATCTATAATACACTGTACAGCAAAACTAAAGACAAAACAAACACAATAGAAAAGCACGATGTAATATAAAACTGGACTGTACCAATTGCAATGTATGTTATATCGGCCAAACCAAACAAAAAGTAAAAAATCGGATTAATAACCATCGTTATGATTGCAAAACAAAAAAAGCAGACACAGCATTAGCAGTCCATCACATTAACACTGGATATACCTTCGATTTCAACAATCCTACAATTTTAGATGTTGAAAATAATTTCAAAAAAAGGTTAGTCTCGGAAATGATATACATCAACATATATGAAAACAACATTAATTTCAATAACGACACCAACAATTTAAGTAATATTTACAATAATTTAATTTCAAAAATTGCAAGATAAGCTTTATAGTTGTATGCGATTTCATGGTCATTTCTATCTATTAGCCTTATCATATTTACAATTATTTTTGAATTTGCATTCAGTGTATATTGTTTGTTTAACTTTAATGTCCGTCGTTTTCTTTGTATATATATTTAAATTCTTTTAATCATTGACCTAATTTCATGTTAACTAGAATAAGTGAGTTATTAGACGGTATGCTTGTTGGACCAGTAGACTACCACCACTCGTAACCTTTTCTTGTAAGTTTTTGTTGTATGCTGTACCTGTTAACAAATTCAGTTGTTATATACGTTGTGTAATGTTGTTCACTTACCGTAAATAAATTTTCAGTGGCCTGAAGAAATGCACACTAGAGGCACGAAACGTAGCCATAAAAACAGTTTAGAGTGGTTTTTATTGCCCCTCCTAAAGAAGATAAAAATCTAGAACTAAATACAACTTGACCAACAGGAGGATAAACTACTTTACCATTATCGTATTTTCTTCAGCTTGACTGTTGCTGTGAGGTTAGACTCGACATTGACAAATTAATAAAATTCAATAAGTTGCAAACATTGTATTAATTTTGTATTATCTATTGATATTTGTATGTATTTACAGTATATTTTTTTAAACATATTTATTTGATGACGAATTTTATTTTTAAATTTACTAAAGAAAACTAGAAGGCGGCGGTCAAAAATTGGGAAACCACTGTTCTACATGTTTATGAAATATATTTTTGTATTGTATTTTTACTTTAACTGCAAACAATTTTTGATTAGTAACACCTGCAATAATTGTTTAACGTAATTGTTATCTTGTTTTCATTTTCTGTTGTTTGATTTCGCTTTCGTAAATATTCTTTCGCGTTTGTTTAGTTACAAGTTTTTTAGCCGGTTTGACAAATAGATAGCAATTGATCTGGAACATGCAATAGATGCTAAAAACGCTATTACTAAAAACCCAGTTATCGAAAAAAATCAAAAAACTTGAATACAATAAAAACTTTTAAAAACATATTTATGTACAAAGGATGATTGCATAAAAAACGCGAATACACAAAGAATTTAGTTGTAACTGTAAAGAAAACTCTAGAAATATATCAAGTCAATAAGGTCAATAAAGCTTATAGACCAGGAAAAATTAAATTCATTTCAAGTTTATCTTCTTATAACATAATAACTTTGCCGTTATTAAAAATAATTTATGAAACATTTGTTTCTTGTAGCTATACGCAAAATTCTAAATCTTGTCAGGTCGAGCACTACTTTAGTTTCCACCAATAAATCAAAGATTAGCAACGTTTAGGATAACCGATTTAGGTCACCATTGTATGACAAGAGAGATTACAGACGTACTTGAGTATTCTATGTAAAGCTAAAAAAAATTGTCAAAAGGCATTGCTTTCAAAGTGTAGAATTCTACAATTAAAATTTGCATTACCAAAAATTTTATTTTGTAACTTTAAGAGCAAAATTGCTTTTCTTTTTAGATTATTTTTATAAGAAATTATATAAACGTTTTCATCTCTGTTTTAAATACATTTATTTATAGAAAAAGTATAAAGTAAGTATTATTCCGTTTTAATGTATTTATCTATAGAAATGACGAGATTAATTACACAATTAATTTTAAACGATAGTTGATGTTAAGTTTAAAATACTAATACTTTTATATCTTAAATTATATTTGTACGAAAATATAAATTATACGACTAAAGGAAAAAGCGAGTTAAGGTGGACGCGTGGTTACTGCCATCTCCAATTGAGCGCCCAAAACAGCCATTTGTTTAACTGCCTGACTCTATACCGGCGCACTACACTTTTAATTAACAGAGCTAAATCGTTTAATGTGTCCCCAGACATTACTTTAATCTGGTGCTAATTATTATATCCCTTCCACTGTTCTCCCCTTATCGCCGGTTTTGAGGCTACCCTGTTTTAATCGGCCTCTTATTACTCGCGTACTATTTCCACCATTTTATCGCTACTATCATATTTGAAAATTAAATCATGATTTATTGATTCTTGTTAAAAACCAAGGTTAAATTAATTTTATAATTACCATTTATTATTTAGAAAATGCAATTTTTTAGGATGTATGATTATATACTGTGTAAAACTCAATAAGTTCGAACAAAATTGTTTTATATATTTTTTTTTGATATTATAATAGTTTTTACACCGCATAACGTTAAATAATAGCAGTAAAATTATTACGAAATGCATTTATCTACAAAAAGCACATCTATCCGAAATAATTTTATTTTTCGTCAATGAAACTACAGAAGTACATAAACTCCATTAGTATAGTCTACTAAACGATTTACACTCATTTAGTGGTTTCGATAGTATTTGTTGTTCTTAAAATTAAAATAAAAAACCCTTAATTAAAAATATTGATTTAAACACGCTATAGGTACCTACTACAAATCTATTAGTTATAAATTATTGAATTTAGTTACATACATAAAATTCTAAGCTTAGGTACATGATTTTGGGTATTAATTGCCTATGGCCTTTCTTTTCACATATTCGATTAATAACAAAAATGTTGTAACTAGAAAAACTTAAAGTAATTAATCTACGTCTCTATATGAAATTTACGAAATCAGTTTTTTATAACAAAAATTCTATGATTTAACAAGGATCATAATAATTGATACATTTATTACAACTGTCATAATTTTTTTTTAATTCACTCTTCACGTCTTTATTTTACAGTTTGGTAAATTTAAATGGTTAGATTATTTGATGTAAACTTACTAAGATCTTGAATGTACATACATTATTTTTGATACAATTATGGTTTGTTTGTATTTAGACAAATAATAGACATTTATTATTTACTTTTATCTAAAAATAAATATTTTTTTTACTAAAGTGATATTTAAATGAGGATTTTTTTTATATTAGTTATATTAGTCTTGTATAATAAATAAGAACGGTACAGTTAGAAAAAATAAAATCTCAAAAAACTATCCAACATGATCAAATAAGGCAAACGAATTCTTTAAAGATATTAAACCACAAGTTCATACATTATAGAAAAAAAATTATATAAAACATTTATGTTTGTATGTATGTATAATTAGTATATACTTTATAATTAATTATTCTTTCTTCTTTTTTGTAATTTTAATAAATCATAATAACACTAGTAAACAAAAATGCAGCTTCGGCATCTATTTTGTAGCATAAATAAGTAGAATAGATTATATTTTAGTCTGCTTCTTATGAGTCCATAAAACACTTGTAGTTTTCATCTCTTCAATTATTGAATTACAACAGTTGAAAGTAAATTCCTTATGAGTACGCTTCTGACTGGCAAACACAGATTTATACACGAGTTACAAGTGCGTAGTGTTTTATAATGGGAAAAACTCTCAAGCAAAATTGAAAAAGCAACTAAAAAAACTTAAGGAAGAAATTAAAAAAAAGTTTGATATTTCATCAAGCACGACTAAGTATTGTATAAATTAATTATTTGAGAACAAAGAATTGTCTTTATTCCGAGACAAAGAATACAAGTTCTTTGTTGTGCTAGTCAACAATTATGTGCACTTGAAACCAAATATTTAAAAGAAAAATTCTTATTTAACGCCACAAGGGAACTACTGCTTGAGTTTGTAGTCGTATTTCAGATACAATCTGTATACATATATGCTTATTGCAATACTAATATATATCATTGAATAATAAATGTAAATTATTACTCAATGTATATATTTAGAAGAAATTGTACTAAGTACATATATATGATTTTACCAACCAATAATTAGATCAAAACAACATTAAAACTCAAGAAGCGTTTTTCTTAATATAAAAAGATTTGTTAGAATTTCAATTATTGACTGGATACATTTAAACAGATTTTGCCTTTAAATATAAAAAAAGTATGCTCATTACAGTTAGAGGAATTGATTATAATTAGAATTTGTCTTGGACTTTTATTAAAGCTTTTAATAATTGAGTGTTTTCATTACGTTTTCTTAAAACTTTTTAACTAATCCTATTTACCTGCAAAAGTAAATATTATTTTAGTTATTTACATATAAAATCCATTTATAAGTTACTTCTTAGACAGTTTTATTATTTACTTAAACAAAATATATGTCAATATTGAATAGTAATTAACAACGGATTAGTTTTGTAATGACAAGTTTAAAATCATATAATGAATAACAAATAAAGGTTATATAAATACCATTAAAATAGTTTCTGTGTTCCTGCGTTGGTGGTGCTTCTGTATAAATATTGTTCGGTTGGAACCTTATAATGTTCTATAGAACAACTCAAACTACTATTTTTAAATTTATTTAAATTCTTATAATAATAACAACGTACAGTTAGTATCAATAAAAGCTTGTCTTCTAGATAATTAAATTTTGTAATTTTAATTTATGTCTGTAATTATTAAACAAATAACATCACATATATGAAAAGTTCAAGTACCTACCTAATAAATGATAGATACATACATATACTGTATGAATTCTGAATAATTTGTGAAAATTGTGTTATTTTTACATGTCATATTTTAAAATATATTGCGTGTAGAAACATTTGAGAATTCCTTTCCTATTTTGCTTTGATCGATAAAAGAAAATTAGTGGTTTTAAAAGATGCAAAAAAGTTGATAAATAAGTCAAATTACAAATAACAAAAATGTATAAAAAAATTAATAAAAATATACGTTTTTGTTTGCATTAGAAAATCAAAAAAAGGAGATATTAATGAATATTATAAAGAAAGTCAAAGGTATAAATAAAGTAAAAAAAAGTACTATTTATATATAGAACCCAAACGAGCTTGCGTTACGGTAGCAATAATTATTTAATAACAGCTGTAGTAAATGACAAAGTTCCACGCGTTTTGTGTTAGCAAAAACGAAAATAACGATAAACTAAAAATTCACTAACAGTATGTGTCGGAGCAGAACGATGACCTGACAAAGGATGTAATGTAAAAATCGGTTTACGTGTTATAAAAACGTCAAGAAATGAGAAAAAAATATTATCTTTAATGTTTAAAATAAACTTAATATCAATAGATGATAATATCAATAGTTCAACAGATGATCAAAAAATTTAACGTATCAACATACACTGAGAAAAATTTAATATTTTTGTTAAATCAACGGCTGTTTTCGCGAAATTATATTTATACACAATGAATATTGGTAATGATAACAACACTGTGTTTATTTGGAAAGATGAATAGATCTTAAATATAAATCGATTTAATGCAAAACAGTTTTTTTACTTTTTGTGATAGTTACGTTTTTTGAATATTTTAAAAATGACGCTTTGGTATGATTGACCACCGGCCGCCACTCTTTTAGAGTGCGAAGGGCTTTCATTTTATTCAACGTGATCGATCTACTGAATCTGAATGATTTTGCTTAATAATAAATCAATTGTGTATTTGCCTTTAAACTAACTTGATTAATTAGTCTTTAGTGTCATCACAATTGCTATACATGCGCATGGTGTATATTTCATCGTACGATCCGCATGGTGCAGTGCATATAGTATGCCCAAATTAAATTACTTTAGAGTGTATGTTTTGTGGTGTTCACTTATTTAAGTGCACATTTGTGGGATTGCCGATTGACGGAGAAATGGGTACAGTCTAGCAGACTTCTTGGAAGTGCTGAATTCGTCTTTCTTGTTGCCAGTTTTAGTTGGTAAGTGTAGTGTTTAATGTTAACGTGGCAACACTGCAAGGTGCGGCCAGGTAAATAGTAGAGACAGGAAGCGTGTGAATGGAAATTAATAAATGTAGGATGTTATCTTGAACTAAGGTACGTCGATGTATGCTGAATTAAATAAATACTCTTAAGTAACCAAAGTGTGTCTTTGGGGCGGGCAAACCCATCATCGACTGTGTGTCAATGCTAAAACATAATAACTGGCGACGATTAAAATAACCTAATACCACGTGTTTTTCAATTTCGTTATTTGTGAAACATAAGTTCAGGATGGCATTAATGGGTAGCATAGAACATTGTAAACCAAGTGTTTACTGCATATATTGGTAGACTAGAACAACTTTTTATTTGTAATGCAGTGGAAAAAGAAGTTAAAGTACCAATCTTAATTACCTTAATTGGTCCTGAATCGTATAGTGTGTTAAAAGACTTAGCACCTCCAAAAGTTTCTAGTACATTGTCATATGAAGAAATCATTAAGTTGTTGTCAAATCATTTTGTATCACAAAAGTTGACAATTGCCAAGAGGTTTGCTTTTCACAAAGCAGTTCAGAAGACAAGTCAAAAAATAACGGAATTATGGAAATTCGTAAATTAGCAGTCATGTAAATTTGGTTCATTTTTAGACGAAGCACTAAGGGATAAATTGGTTTGCGGGCTAAGCACTGAAGCGATTCAACAACGATTATTGGGTGAAGCAGAGCTAGATTTTAATGGTGCATGTAAAATAGCTCTAAACATGGAACTAGCAGATCAGCAAGCAAAGAAGTTGCAGTTCAGTAAACTTGATAAAGTTCAAATGAAGAAAACTGTCAAGAATAAAAGATATGGTGACTACAGGAAATCGAAGCAGTTGATGGATAAGAATAAAGATACGAGTAATACTCAGAAAATGAGATGTATCAGATGCTTGAGGTTACATGAAAAGTCGAAGTGCCCTGCGTATCAGTGGAACTGTTACACCTGCAAAAAAAGGGACATGTGTCAAAATCAAAATCTACCTTGTGCGAAGCAATCAATTGGTTCGGTGAGGATACAGATTCAGATGAAGACCAAGAAAAAAAAGGAAGCGGTAAGAATGTGAATTTAATTGCAAAGTTAGATGAATACGCATTGTTAAACTTAAAAGAACCTTTAGCAATAGATGTAGTAGTAGATAAACAAAAATTAAGAATGGAAGTAGATTCAGGGTCCTGTCGCAGTGTAATTTCTTACAAATGTTACAAAAGTAAGTTCGCTGAGGTCAAATTAAAACCTGTAAAGTATAAGTTTAAGTTAGTATCGGGTAACGAACTTCTACCTAAAAGCGAAACAAGTGTTGATGTGTTGGTAAATAATTGTAGTTTTAAATTGCCATTAGTGGTGTTAACGGATGATTTTGTCCCACTAATGGGTCGTAATTTATCTAAATTGGCGAAAGAGAATCATAGATGGAAGTTGCAATAACCTTGTGTCAGTTTCAAATCCTAAATCTATTGATAAGATGTTGCAACTTAAATCTGAATTTGATACTGTCTTTGATGTAAGTAGGGCTTCAAGTATAAAAAAATACAAAACCAATATTGTGATGAAAGATTTAGTAGTACCGGTATTTCATAAAGCTTATAGTGTACCCTACTCCATGAAAGACAGGATCGAAAAAGAACTTACAGATATTATTAAATTAGGTATAATTAAATCTGTTAAACATTCAAATTGCGCAAGCCCAATAGTCGCAGTTATAAAAAATAATAAGAAATTAAGGATCTGTGTTGACTTTAAGAGAACAGTAAATAAGGCTTTGGTGATGGAGCACTATCCATTGCCAAACGTCCTCGATATTTTTGCATCTTTGACTGGCTATTGCATTTTTGCAGTCTTAGATTTAAAGGAGGTATATCAATAAGTAAAAGTTGATGCAGAATCAGAGGAATATTTAACCATTAACACTCATTTGGGGTTGTTCCAATTCACAAGATTAACTTATGGCATCGCTTCGGCACCTGCTATCTTTCAATCGATAATGGATCGTATTTTACAAAACATAACTGGAGCATTCTGTTATCTTGACGACATTTTAATTGAAGGAATAGATATAAATGATTGTTTTGATGAAGTAAAGATAGTACTAATTAAATTGCAGAAATTTAATGTAAAAGTTAATGCGGAAAAATGCACATTTTTCAAAATTCAGTAACTTATCTGGGACATATTATTGATGAACAGGAAATCCACCCAGATTTAGGCAAAGTAGAAGCTATTCAAAGCGCACCTGAACCAACAAATCTCACGCAATTAAGAGCTTATTTAGGCTTACTAAATTATTACGGGAAGTTTATCCCAAATTTAAATTCGGAGCTTAAGACATTATATAAACTAAAAAAAAAAGACAGTAAATTTGTTTGGTCACAGGAACGTAGCGAAGTTTTTAATCGTAGTAAAAATGTGTTATCTAATAAACATTTACTAGTACATTATGATTCAAATTTACCTTTACAAGTGACTGCGGATGCAAGTCCTTATGGAATCGGTTCTGTATTAAGTCATATCGTTAACAGAGTCGAAAAACCTATAATGTTCGCATCGTGCACCCTAACAGAAACGCAAGAGTGTTATCCTCACTTGGAAAAAGAGGCACTGGCTATAATTTTTGGAATTCGAAAATTCCTTAAGTTCATTTATGGCAAGCATTTTATAATATTGTCAGATCATAAACTGTTGCAATTCATTTTCGATCAAAACAAGGGTATAAACGTACTCGCAGCGAACAGGATTCAGAAATGGGCATTACTGCTATCTGGATATAATTACACCTTAATGTATAAGAAGGGTAGCTTAATGAAAAACGCAGATGGGTTGTCGAGGTTACCGTTGGAAACTAAAAATGATATTGAACATGTAGATTGCATTAATTATTTTAATGACTACAATGAGCCAATTATTTCAAATGTGGAAGTTGCTAAGGAAGCAGATAGGGATGCTATTTTAAGTAAAGTTAAATACTATATGTTGAATGGTTGGCCAGATTACATTAAAAATAACAATTTAAAATTATACTTTGTAAAACGTGCAGAATTATCAGTGGAAGATAATTGCATTTTATGGGGGTTTAAAACGGTAATCCCAGATTTGTTAAGAGAGGGAGTTTTAAAATTGCTGCATAATTCACATGCAGGTATTGTCAGAACCAAATTACTGGCAAGATCATTGTGTTGGTGGCCAAGGATAAATTCAGATATTGATCGCGTTATACAGCAATGCGAATCATGCCAATTCTCTAACCTACCTAAACCAAAAAAAGAGTTTGTGTCATGGCCATGGGAAAGAGTTCACCTTGATTTTTTGTATTTAATGGTAAAACTTTTTTATTAATATTTCATACTAAATCTAAATGGCTGGATATCTATTTAATGTTGAGTACTACGGCCGAGTTAACAATCCGTAAATTAAGAAGTTGTTTTGCGACCATAGGTATACCAAAAATTCTGGTTAGTGATAATGGACCACCATTCGATTTTTCTAAATTTATTCAATTCTGTGTGAGTAATGGAATCACAATAAAGAAAAGTCCACCTTATCACCCACAAGCAAATGGAAGCGCTGAGCGAGCCGTTAGAACAATAAAAGATTCTTAAACAAAAGTGTATGGATAAGGATAACGAAAAAAAACATATTTATATAGAAAAGTCAATTCAGCCTTTTTTATTTTATTACCGAAATACTCCATGTGCGATTACAAAGTTATCTCCTGCAGAAATAATATTTAAATGCAAACCAAAAACGCGTTTAGACTTATTAAAACCCTTTGCGTCTCACGAAGACAAAGAGAAAACTAGCGTAATTTCAATATTTGTTGAAGGTGAGAATGTATTTATTAGAAAAGTAAGAGTTGAAGAACTACAAAAATGGCATAGGCGACTATTGTAAAAATAATTAGTAAAGTAATATATCTGATATTAGTCGAGAATACACAGAAAGTCAGGATAGTACATGTCAATGATATAAAAAAATGTTACTTACATGTTGTAAGCAATGAGGCAGTTATGAGCAATGAACTCTCAAAACATTTAATAGAATTACCTGAAAAACCAACAATCCTTAATAATAACGTTGCTGATGACTGTGTCGTTGTAGACTACACCATGACGAAACAGAGTGTTATACATAATGATGTTAGTCTTAAGAAAAAACATGTAAATAGTGGTTATGAACCCACTGAAACAGGGAATCAGGTCACCAGGTCCGATCGGATCATATGCCCACCTAAAAGATTAGATTTGTAACAGGTAATTACATCATATGAGCTACTTACCTAAGTTAGAATACTATTAAATTTAAGTTGGATAGAAGTGTAGTGGTTAATGTTAACGTGGCAACACTGCAAGGTGCGGCCAGGTAAATAGTAGAGACAGGAAGCGTGTGAATGGAAATTAATAAATGTAGGATGTTATCTTGAAGTTAGGTACGCCGATGTATGCTGAATTAAATAAATACTCTTAAGTAACCAAAGTGTGTCTTTAGAGCTGGCAAACCCATCATCGACTGTGTGTCGATGCTAAAACCTAATAGTAAGTTAATATTTAGTTTTATCAATTTATGTAAATTACATCTTAATAAATAAACTAAAGCAGTCAAAATTGATGATCTAGAATTTCACACGGGTATAAAGGTGCGTATTCAGTCGAGCAATTTTACGTGCACGAACAATCGTACGTTTGAAAATTTGCCTTGTAATTTGCCATACATTTTTGTTTGTTTGTGTGTGCAAAATTGTGCTCCAGCCAGTGTCACTATGCACAAGATTTTTCGTACATATTTGCATTTCGCATATAAATATATTTATAACTTATCTAATAACGTGTGCAAAAATCCATTAAAGTATTTAGTAGCACAGTATAAGATGTTCTACGTCACTCAGCCCAGTCAGCATTCGCTGTTTAACGGATGGTTTATACGGTCTATAGCCATAACAAATACTAATTCAGTACCTGTTTTTGTCTGTATCTTTGGTTTCTGTTACTTCTGATTATTTTCAATTCTTATTGCGTACTTATAATTTAAATTGTAGAAGTTACTTCAATCAAGCTTTAATAACCACATGACAAGTAATTTTAATTACCAAATTATTTTTAATTAGATGGTAAGGAAATATCATTTACGGATATTACATATTTGAAAAGAAGAAAAATATGGTTTGTACTATATCTTATGTAGAATAAGTTTTTTTGTTTCATAATTGATACGATATTGAAGTAACGGGTTACATTTGGTAAATTTAAAAATAACATTTAGTAGTTAATCTCTTCTTTATAAGAAATAGCAAAAACAGATATTCAAGGGATAGCGTTCGTACACGTTAAAACGTTCTCGAAACGTAAAATTGTTTAAATGAATACGCACCTTTGGATCAACGCATTATTTTAATTACAGGTGCAAGGTAACTGTTAAATAAACAAAACTAAATTAATTTTTGACTGATAAATAAAACACACACATTATTGTTGATTAGTTAACATGCTATTTTGATTTTCTTTAAAAATAGCGAATAATAATATTGGGCTGTTACTTATCTTGTTACTTCTCATAAAATGACCTAATAAAACAGCATTAGTCACAATATGTTTTCTGATTTCGCGAGAACAACCCATTCAGCTATTCGTAAGCTAATTTAACTTCAGTTATCTAAACTGTTTTTTTTTCGGCTTCTCATAAATAAGTTCGTTTTCATAAATTTTACTGTAGAGTGACTAGTATGAAAAACTGCATGACAATTATTCATGTTATTTATGGTAGTAATTGTTATAGAAGATATTAAAGACGTGGAAACTCTAAAAAATCTACTCGCGTCTGAAGAGGATAGCTTTCAAGGTATAACGTATTTACCATCGTTTATAGCTATCTACAGTTAATTATAAATATATGTGAGTTATTATAATGAAATATTTAATCAATCGCAGAGTTACACTAAAACAATATTTGTTACGTCGGTCTATCAATCATTTATTTATTAATAATTAACCAGTTTGATTATTTTTCTCAGTGTATCTAAGCTAAACTATAAGTTTAAACAACAATGAATTTAAAATAATAGTTTTAAAAAAAATAAGAAAAATGTTTGTTATACCAGAAAACAAAAACGTTCAGTTACTTTAGTAATTAGTAAAGTAACAAAAACTTTATAAAACTTTATAATTTCTAGTAGTTGGTTATAACTAAAATTTAAGAATGAAGAACTGTTGCTCGTTAGTTTGTTAAGAAGATTAAACATAAATTTGACTTAATTTAAGTGCAAATATAGAGTTATAATCTAAAATAAATTACATACTTTCTGGCATAATAAATCGTAGTTTTTTTAACGAAATCAACTCAAAATTCAAAAATCTTTGTTTTTTGATGGAACGGCACAAAATGGCACAATATTTTTAAAACTGCTTTAATAAAAATTTTCAAGATTAACTATTTTACTAGTAAAATTAATTTTGCTCAATAAACATTTTCTCTAATTTGGGTATACACGCGGCGCCCAACGCGATATACAAGGTACGTTCTTTTTGGTCAGGGCGCTTAGCGTAGACAAGATTATATGTTGACTTGACACTTCATCGCTGAAGAATAAAAGGAAAAGTGTCATCTTTGTCACTAGGTTTATTTTATTAACCAGGGCTTTTCGCGTAAGCAAGGTTATATGTTGACTTGACGCTTCATCGCTAATTCATAGGAAAATATTCATGTCGTTTTTGCTCACTGGTTTTATTTTAAAATAATTGTACCGAAAGGTTTATTTTAAATGTAAATATAAAAATTTGATTAGTATTTGTTGATGTTAATGAATAAAAGTGTTGAAGATTTTAGGTGTACACAATGAAAACACATGTATTTATAAAGTAACAATATTATTGTATTACACAAATACGGAATCGAAATAAAGAACATACACACTAATAACGAAACGGTGTGAATGACATTTTTACGACAACGCGTTACGTCACACACATCTGATTCTTAACAGGTCCGACAGATGTCGATGTGGTTGAGAATATTTGAAATTAAAAGTTACATTTCTAATACTTCTCCTCGAGACCACCGGCACCATTACCTGAGTCCCTTTGTCAAACCAAGTAATTCAACAAACTTCACATGCTTCTGTTTGGTCAGTCCCTTTGTCAAGACATCAGCAGGCATCTCTTCAGATGGTAAGTGTTGTAAATCGACTACTCGTGACTCGACGATCTCGCGAACCAAATGATGCTTGATATCAATATGTTTTGTCCTGGAGTGGTAGACTGGATTCGAAGTAAGTTTCTGAGCGCCAACGTTATCATTTGACAACTTGATTACATCAATGCCTTCCCCTAACTCGGACATAAATTTTTGAAGGTAGACGATCTCTTTTGCAGCTTTACTTAATGCCATACACTCCGCTTCTGTTGATGAAAGTGCCACAGTTCTCTGTTTCTTTGAATCCCACGATACGCAGCCACCGTTCATAGTGAAAACATAACCAGTGAAGGATCTTCTGTCGTGGATAGATACAGCCCAATCAGCGTCCACAAAACCCTGGATCGTATCTCTGTCATGTCGGAACAAGATTCCGAGATCTGCTGTTCCCTTCAGGTAGCGCATGACTCTTTTCGCTACAGCCCAATGTTCTTTTCCGAAGCAGTCGTTGAACTGGCTCAATGAGCTAGCAGCATGAGCTACGTCAGGGCGTGTTGCAACAGCAAGGTAAAGTAATGTCCCGATTAACTCACGATAGGGCGGCTTTGGTCCGTCCGATGCAGACTACTGCTCCGATTTTGTCAGCTTCACACTAACGTCCAATGGTGTGGACACTGGATTGCACTCTTCCATACCATGACGTCGTAAAATGTCACGGATATATGTCCCTTGACTTAATTTGATGTTGTCACGATCCCTCTCGAAATCAATACCAAGACATCTTTTCACGTTGGCAAGATTCTTCACACCAAAGCTTTTGCCCAGGCTGACTCCAAAACGGTCGATTTCTTGACTGTCACCTGACATGGCAAGGATATCGTCAACATAGACAACAATTAACATCAAATTGTCTTTCTGTCGCTTCAAGTATAGTCACGGGTCTCCTTCAGATGGAATTGCTCCGAGTCTTCGTAGTTCTTGAGCCAACCACTTGTGCCAGACGCGTCCTGCTTGTTTCAGCCCGTAAAGCGCCTTTTTCATAAGACACACTTTATCGCTGTTTCTCAGACTAATTAGCATACTTTTGGCTTCAGAGACTGCTCGACAACCCAGTCCTCTCTCCCCAACCATGTGTTGTAATACCTCATTCATCATCTCGGAAATTTTGAGGTATACTTCTTCTTCTAAAGTACCATTTAGATAAGCAGTAGTAATGTCGTACTGCTTTATATGCATTTTTTTACGCGCTGCTAGGGCAACTGCTAATCGTATGGTGCTCAACCGGGCCACTGGAGCATACGTTTCTTGAAAGTCTCTTCCAGGTTGTTGTGTGAAACCTCTTGCCACAATCCTGGCCTTCCGTTTCTCTAGAATTCCATCAGTACTACATTTATTTCTAAGTACAAATATGCTGTCAATGACACTCTTTCTTGTTGGTCTGTCTACAAGCTCCCATGTGTCATTTAGCAATATTGATTTGACCTTGCCCGCCATGGCTTGCAGCCACTCTTTTGATTCTGGACTTGATAAAGCCTCAGTCAACGATACCTCGGTATGAAACGCTGTGTAAACATCTTCGTTATTAGAACTTGTGGGTGGCCTCGTCGTACTTCTTAGGATATCTTCTTTGTAACCCCATTACAACTTTACGTAGTGTACCAGGTCCACGTTTAACGACAGGCACTGGGTCTGCGGACGGAATCTTTTAAATCCGCTTGAAAAATCGTCTTTCTTGTTTTTAACATCTTCGATGTCACACTGCAAGTTATCTGTCATGTGGTCGTTTTGTTCGTTCAACCCATTTGAGTTTGGTCTGATCCGTTGAACCTCGGTACATTTTTTTTGTCTCACTGGGATTATTTTCCAGAGGAAAGAAATTTACTAGTTCCTCCATGATCTGCTGAGTTTTCTTCAGGAATTTTACGTCGCGTGACGTCTTGATCTTCCCCTCGATTGGAATCCAAATTCTGTATTTCTTGGAATTTTTACAGTAGCTCACGAAGATTTATTTTTTTGATCGTGGTGCAAGTTTGTTTCGATTTGGACTTTTATTCAAAGTATGTACTTCACAAAGCACTTGAGGGAACTAACGTCTGGAGTTTTTCCGTGCCATGCCTCATAAAGCGTCTTCCCATCTAATCTGCTTGTTTGGCATCGGTTCCTGATGAAGTTCGCTGTGTTAACAGCCGCTTCCCAGAAAGACGTTGGTAACCTTGAATCCATAAGCAGGCACCTCGCTGTTTCCATCAGAGTCCTATTTCGCCTTTCGGCCACGTCATTTTGTTCGGGGCGGTATGGCACTGTTAAGCGCCGCGTTATCCCATGCTGTCAAAGAAACTCGTCAAACGGTTTATTTACGAACTTAAGACCATTGTCAGTTTGTAACATCTTGATTTTTATTTCCTTCGGTGTTTCAACCATTGCTTTGTGGGCTTCAAAATGTTTGAGAGCCTCACTTTTGTGTGTGATAAACCTTACTTTACACCACCCGGAATAATCATAAATGAAGGTAATTATGTACCGATTCTTCTCGTTTGAGATCACACGCATGGGGCCACAAATATCTGAATGAATAATGTGTCCAAGCTTTGTTTTTCTTTCAGATCTTTTAGGAAATGGCAGTCGTGACATCTTCCCCTCAATGCAGATCTCACATGTGAAATCCGTATTCACATCTTCAACGCGCAAACCTTGGATCGTCCCTTTCTTGATCGCGTCACGCAAAGATTGTATATTTAGATGTCCAAGGCGTCTGTGCCAATCCTCCAATGAATTGACTCTCGGTAATTTGACAGAATTCTCTCTTTCACTGATTGCCTTACAGCTGTCGCTAGTACCATCTTGGACGTAGTACAAGCCGTTCGCCCGTTCTGCGACAAATGCAACCTTACCCACGTTGTCAATGATCTCGGCTTTTTCTTTGTTAAAAAATACCGTAAAACCTTTGCCGGTTATCTTGCTAACGGGAACAAGATTCGTACGAAGATCCGGCACATGCAAAGTATCGTGAAAGTTCACTTTCTTTTCATACTAGTCGACATTTATCGATACTGGTACGACACCTCTCGCCGCAATATCCGCTTAAGAACTGTTCGCTAAGTAAAATGTAATTTTACAAAAGGCAACACAAAAAATAATGTACGTTACTTTCGTCGAAAGAATCATAGCATAACTCACTCACATGCAACGCTCGGCCGTGCGGCCTCACGTCGCATTGACGTTCGTTATGCTATTCCTTACTTTCGACTCTTGTTACGTAAACTACTATTCCGTCGATCGTTCATTAATACTTATACTAACGTATAATAATGTATCAAAAGTAGTGCGGTAATAGGGGCCATTTTTGCATACTGTTTGATTAAAAACTACAATGTGGCACATCTTATGGTTAATATCACAAATCCATAATACTAACAAATGATTGTGAATTTCTCGTGTGTACATACCAGGTTCTTTTCTTTAAATTGCTACTACGTAAATATTGTTATAAACAAAAGTAACAACAATATGATAGAAAATATATATTTAATCTATAAGTAAGTGAACTAGTTGCTTCTCTTTAAAGCCATCATTCAGTAGCGACAACACTTAACTATAATTCGTGCTATTTTTTGTACTCAAACCCAATCTGTCGTAAGAATTTGTTTATGACATCTGGTTCACCAGTTGTAATTAACTTTCACTTACATTTTCTAAACTAAAATGTTGATTGTTAAAACTTTCTTATCTACAGAAGTAAATATGTATTAAAATTACCATTGTTTTTACCGTAGATTTTTAATGTTTCCTGGTTAGCCTATAGTTTTATTCCTAATAACAATATTCGTCATTTACGAACCATTTTTAAATGTATAGACACTTACTTTATTTGATTTATAAGTCATTTTGATTTGCTTTTTACAGTAAGTTCTGCTTTTGTGTACAAAGAAAACAATCCCACCATTACCTTTCAGCCATAAAAGAGAGCTTTTTGATGTTTCGAGATGTAATTTTCTTCGATTTCCTAGCATACTGTTAATCACATAAAACTAAAAAAATTTTGCAATTATTGATATTTTCAAAATTTATTTTATTTATCTGAATCAACAATTCTGTATTTTTGTTTATAACCTCTTTTTCAAAGTTTTTAAAAACCGGTATATAACGTATTACTTATAGTATATACTTTCGGCTTCTTATTAGATTAATTTTCCAATCCTTTTAGATGCCTTTTTTTTAGTTTTACTTTATCTGATCTAGAACAATCAAAAGTTTAGAGAATTTTAAGTTACATTTATTATTTATTACAATTTGCATAATTACCTACATATACATACATTAGTTGCACATTATAATACTTAATAGTCACAGAAAAAAAAACCAATCTAAAGTTGACTTCTTGTAAACGCGAGAAATTTGTTAATAAGATTTTTATAGCTAGTAAATTTTTGAAATTTTTTTTCGCTTTTTAAAGATTAAAATGCATCACGGATGTTCTTATTAGTTGGGCATTTGATTTCTTCTACATCATTCTTATTCTCATCCAAATTTTGAGTCTATAAGCAGCCGTAAACTCTCTATAGCAAAAACAATTTTTATCGTTTCTGGTGTAACTTTTCCACGATTTGTTTAACAACTGCAAAGTTTTTTTATTTTCATCCATAGCTTTTAAATTTTAGAACGCATCACCAACAACTTTTCTCTTTCTTCTGTCATAATTACTGTGCAAAGAACCGTTAATCTGTTTTGATAATTTTACAACTTTTTGTGAACTTAAAAGTGTGTTCTGGTAATGCTCCAAGTACATTACGGTCTCGTCAGCGTTGTAAGTTTGAATTTTTATAATGACCTTTGGCTATTCTTTCTCAAGCGCTTGCACCAATCGCATCAGCGTCCTTCTATACAACGATCTTCGGACGCTCTTAAAAATGTAACTGATCGACTTGTATGACTGCAAAAAATCAAATTTGTATTCTTTCAAATAGCGGAAATATGGGAGTATCAAATGCAACAAACTGTATAAAAACAAGTTCAAGTAGATGTGTTTTTAAAAAGCGCGTTTAAATAAAAACTGTATATAAATGAATAAATACTAATGTATGTATACATGTTACTGTTTTTCCTAACTTATCCTTCATTAGATTAAGTTTACATAAATATGTATTACATATTATTTAATTTTTAATTATAAAGCGAAAAATGTACTATTATATAAAATGAACTTAAAGTTTTAAGTTAAAAGTACAAATTTAAGTATTATATTTTTATATTCAACAATAATTCATAAAAAAGATCACAATTGTAGGTATATAAAAATGATTGCTTTAAATAACAATTTCAGGCTTGCTATGAATATAATTTATTACTGTATTTAATCAATTTTAATTAAACATGTACGTATAAAAGCTGCATATTGGCGAATATCATTATATACCAAACAATAGATTAACATCAATTTCCACAGAATATATTTTCTGGAGTACGGGCAAATTAGTCAATTAAATAATTTTAATGTGACAGATGGGTAACTAGAAATGTCAACAGTAGATCATATGCTACTGTACATACATATAAAGTTGATCTACTGATATTTTTCGCTTTTACTGTGCAGCAACGGTTGAATATTTGATTGTGCCGCTATCTATATCAATAGTTGATAACGTGTAAGTTAAACGGTACTTAATTTTTAATATACTATCTTATTATCTTAATATAATAAAAAATTTGATTTCAAATTATACATAAGCATGCGGCACATTTTAAATGCCATTTGGTGAGTTATAATATGAATTGTAATTGGGTAGATTTATAATTGTAATGTTTATTATCAATAAAAGTTTAATGAAAAATTTTAATTTGTTACCTAAAACCTATCCAATGTTTTAAGCTTTAATAAACATTTTAATGTTATAGGTTTATAAAACAATTGGACTAAGTTATAAAATATTTACGAATAGAAATCAATAGTTTGATGGTATTTACTTAAAACTCAAGTATTATCGACTAATATTCATTCGCTTTAAATTTTTAAATATAAGTTGATATAAGTTATAACTTTTTCAAACTAGAATTTAAAATTTTATTAATAGATGTTTTGTTTGCTTACATTATAATTTGATTTTTTAAATAAATTTTTATTTTGATTATGACTATTTTCATTCTAAGTAAAAAGAATTTTTTAACAAAGTCAAAAATAGATCTAAATCTACAAAAAAATACGTTTAATAATTAAAACAAAATAATAGTAATAATGGAAAGATTTTTTTAAGTAGGGTCAGATACAAAGAAACTAAGGTGAATTATAAAAACCTTATAGTATATTTACTTCACCTAATAAAAAGAAAAATGGTTTGTTAAAAATATTTATAACGTACTGTCAAAGCGTGTATAACCAAAATTATCAATAAATTATTTTAAACAATGAATTACTTGATCACAAAATGTCAGCTGCAAAAATATAAGTCGATAAAATCTGCAAAGTTTTTTATATACCTACTATACAAAAAATATACATACAAGAAAAAGTTATTAACGAAATAATTTTATTATTTATTCAGAATACAATGAGAAACTGACTACAAATTTATACTTTTTGTATATCTGAATAAATATGTAAAAGTATACACATATATGTAATTATTTTAATACAAAATACTATAATTTAGAAAAATTGTTTTTACGTAAAAAAATATCAAAGTATAATGGTAAAAAATATATTTCTTACAAAATTATTAAGCAAATTGAGAATCCTGATTGATGTAATACTGATACTAAACTACAGAGATTACTGATTTATAGTAACGTTCACTTTTCCTTTTTTTTAAATAATTTTTTAAAACTAGCCAGTTTTTAGTGTTGTTGGAATCAAGAAATCGATTTTTTTGTACTTGGTCATCAGGCCAAAACTTTTTTGAATCGACATGATGGTGATAACGCAACACACTTTTTTGTTTATTTTTGTTATAAAATCTAGAAATCTTGGTTTACTATAACATACTAAAACTTGCAACTTACTTTTAAAAAAGAAACCAAAAACTAAGTTCGGTGATGAACTTGTAACTTTATCGCTTAAAAATTGTCTTTATAGTCTATGACATTATAAAAACGCTATTTATATATAAAATATAGCGAATATTTTTAGTGTATTTTCAGTTTATTATGTCATTTGTTTTTTAGCTTTGAAAACTTAATATTTAACAAAATGTTACAATTGATCGAAAAACAAATTGTTGAGGTGTTAATGATGTCTAGTTATAGAGACGGAACTAGAACATATCACAAAATGTGTAAAATTTTTAGAAAAAAATAGCCTGATACGCTATCTCAATCAACAGTTAGTAAAATTGAAAATTGGATGTGCACTGTTGCCAATCATAAATAAAGATACAGAACTTGATATGCAACTAGAAATGGAAAACAATTCACAATCCATTAGCAGAAGAATTGTTCTGAGGTCCGATATAAAACACACTTCAGTTCTAAAGCTTTTGATAATTCAAAAATTTTTATAGGATGTAGCAGATTTATACACAGCATTTCCAGAAACTAAATATATAGACAAGAATCATTGGAAACGGAATTCTAAGTCCATTACTTTTTGACAGTAAATTGGCTGGAGAAAAATAATTGCAATTTTTACGGTTTGAATTGATGCTTGTATTAGCTGTATTATTTCTCAATCCAAACAATCCTGGCGCATTAATGTGATTTAGTTGCATCAGAATGGCGCTCCGTCTCATTATTGAATTAACGTGCGACGCTGCTGAGCTCTACCAAGAAGATGGATATGAAGAATAGGACCTATGGACTGGCCAACTAGGTCTACTGACGTAACACCATTAGATTTTTTTGCTATAGACGTATTTCAAAAGCAAAGTATACACAAATTGACCCAATAATTTAAAAGATCTGAAGCAAAAAGAATTCGAGAAAATTAGGTTAATAACATCACAAACCGTTAAGAACGTGAGAAACGAATTTTATAAGAGCTTTGAATACTGCCAATTCGTAAAATTTAAGCATTTGGTCTCATTTAACTTCGCTTATTTTTGTGTGTGACACTATTGTTTTCTATTATTATTGTCATTTAATTTTTTTGGTTAATCAACGAAGTGTAGTTTTAAAGTTAGTTTTACGAGTAAATTCATTCAGATAAAACGTTATAAGTACAACTTTTTAACTTTTTTTATAAGGTTGTATCTTTATCTTCTTTGAATAACGATCATGTCACGTAATTTTCCTGAAGAGTTTAGAGTCTTGCAAAACATTGTTAATCAACGAACGGTGTTAGAGCAAATGAGTACAGTTTTAAATGCTGAATGACAGTTTACATAACCTCATTTTTTGCATTTAGAAAAGAAATTATGGAAAAAAATATAAAAGTGATAGATGATGAAGATGAAAATGTAGCAATAGCTTAACTACAAAAAAAAGAGTTTGCATTCAAAATTATTGTAAACAGGTAAGGTAGTATGTACTATCTAGTAATACATAATTCTTGAGTTACACGTTGCAGGTAGTAAGAAGTTATTTTGTGCAACACTTCAGAATAGGTGTTGATGCAGAACAAATAGTTAGAAAATTTGCAAATAGCATATGGTTTCAAAATTTGCATGTTCTATGTAAGTAGTTTGATTTTTATATTGGGTTTATCTTCTGTATTCAATATGAATTTAACTTATAAAATTTAAATATATACGCCAATTTGAGAGCCAACATACTATTTAAGCATGTGTCGATTTTTTATCGATTGCTAGACATCAAACAACATTTTACAGGGATATAGTTAATCGTTTTGATCTAGTTCTGTACATGATATTATAAGTAGTTAGTTTATACTTGAGTTTTCTAGCAGTGGACTTTATTAAATTTTTGTGCACAGAACATCAACAGGAAATCAAAACATTTTATTTTGCGAAAAAAAGCTTTCTAAATGCAATTGTAGATATTAATGTAGAATAGATTTTAATGTAATGATAAACCTGTTGACCAGGATTGACCAATAGATTTTATAAATTGTAAAGGATACCATTCTATTAAACTCCAAGGATTATGTAATAAAGATCTCAGTTTTCTTGATATTTTTGTTGAATATCCCGTATCAGTTCATGATGCTTGAGTTGGGAGTGCATATCTACAGCCACTACAATTATTAATTCCTTATAAAAACAATGGACATTTTACAAATGCACAAAAAAATTTGATAAAACATTAAGCAAATGTAGAGTTGATCTAGAACATGCATCTAGACTATTGAAACGTTTTAGACAACTATATCATTTGAAACTCAAAGAACGTAAACGTATTTGTCATTTTATTTGAGTCTGCTGCACCTTACATAATATTGCCAATAAAACGATGTGCGAATCTTTAATCCTCAATCTGTAAGATATAATAGGTGTTTTTTTTTGGAGTGCTGGTACAAGAATTGCTAGTGCTTCTGAAATCAACAAAGTACCTATTTAAGAATATTTGTAAGTAACTACACATCCCAGATAGCACAGTCAGTTTGATACAAGGTTAAAACAAACTTGTTTTAACAATCATGTAGACTGGAAACAAACTTGTCTAGAAACTTATATCAAGCATAATTCAAGCTTACTAGTTACCGCTACCACAAGCTTATTTTATAAAGCTTGAAAAAAGTTTATTAGACAAGCTGGAAAAAAGTATGTTGGGCAAACTTGAAATAACTATGTTGAACAAGCTTGAAAGAAGCGTGTTGGGCAAATTTGAAAAAAAGCATTTTTTTCATTTTGAATCAATTTATTTTCTAAAAAAAAGTGGATTAATTAAGATATAAAAAAATACATTGCGTTAGATAATATAATATAAACTAAAAAAGGAATAACATAACAGTATAAACTATATATGAAGAAATTGTTAAGCAATTGTAGTTTTTCCTACTGAGTTTCCACATTGGATCGATTTCCTTGATTTCTGAAAAAAAACAATTGAACTAGAACAAAAGCATGCTAAGGAATAAAAGTAAATGTATATTTTCTTAATAATGTGTTGTACGTTCACCTTAAAGAAATGTGAATCCGTTTATTAAAATACCAGATACAAAAACAAAATTGAAAATTTAATTATAGCTGAATAAAAACTTGTAGATAAAATAATATATTTTTTAAGTTCTTAGCTGTTAGTCTACTTCTTCTGTGGTTAATACAAATAGCATAAGTGAAAAACGATTTGGTCGAATTTAATACAACTAATCGAACTAATACAAAAATATATAAATTATTAACAAATGTTAAGATATGTTACTTTTGATTTCAGGTTATAAACATATTTATGCCCATTCGGGTTTTTTAAATAATTTGTTAAAACAGAAAATAATTTCAAGATATGTAACTGAAAATTATGAATTTATATAAAAGAATCGATAGATCAGTAGTCATATAAATTGACCGTTAAAATGAAAATAGATGTCAGTGATAAAAACATTCCATACTATTTAAGATTAAGGAGTATGGTTTTTTACAAGTTTTTTATGGTTGTACACTTTATCAACTTTATTACAACACGTGTATAACATAACCTCAACAAAAATTGAATTACTCGATTAGTGTACTTAATTAATTTTACATTTAGGATTTAAAATAAATACTCACCTTACTTTTTTCGAAGAATAGTAGTTACACAACAAACCGCAACAATCAAAATAAAAACTGTAAGCTGCCTATGCCTATTCAACAGTAAAAACAAGGTAAAATGTCTAAGTTCAACCACCGTTGCCGCTATTTAGAAAAACATACTGATTTTTTAGGTTAACGTACTTTTTGCAATATCTTCGAACAAAACGAATTTTAAAACTGCATAGACCAAGGATGTTTATTCGTAGGAAAAACTAACATTACGATTTTTATGTATCTATTTTTTTTAGCCAATGAAAAGATGTTACAGATATACTTATGGCGCACCTTTCAATTCAATTTTTGTTATAATTATTATTTAAACAAAACGTACTGAAATCAATTACAAAAGTATTAACGTACTTTTACTTGAGCAAAAATATGCTGATTCAGTACAAATGTATACTAACTTGGGCAATATTCTTGGGCAACATTGACTATAGCTACTTAACGAAAGCATTCCGGCAACTTTCGGATAACACCGTTGCCAAAACAAAAGCAGAGCTTGTTACGATTTTTTTAAAGCTTATTACCAAGGCTTATTACAAGCTTGTTTCATAGTTAAAGTGAAAGTTTAACATTGCAAGCACAACCAAGTCAAAAACAAACTGGTTGTAAGCTTACATGCTACCTGGGTAATAAACTTGCAATAAGCTTATTTTGCAAACTTGCTTCAAACTTTCCAACCAAGTTTCAAGTTTGATTCAAGGTTAATTCAAGCTTCATGTTTGAAACTTGCTTTAAGCTTGACATGACAAGTTAAAAGCAAACTTGCCGTAAGCTTACGTGCTATCTGGGATGTTCATAATCACCTTTAAAACCTTTTTTAGCTTTATGCTAGTTCTAAAAATTTCTGTTTCGACTTACATTGCTTAGTAGTTTCCACATTTTTCTAAAGCTTCTAATTTTTCAGTTTTCAACAATTTTTTTTTTACAATTATATGATTCAAAAAGCATATCTGTCGCATTTTATGACCAATTTGCATGTATTTTTGCATTGCAGCCATAGGAACACTTTTAAGTATATTATTTGCCTCCCTCATCTCCAGTATCTTCAAAGATAATCCGTAAATACTTATTGTTATCTAGCTTCCAACTATAATTCTAATGTAACACTATCTAAAAATAAAATCATGTTTTCACTTATTTGATAGTATTTATTAATATTTTGCTTACCAACTTCTTCCAAAATATATAATACGTTTATAACATCGCGTAAAAATGTGTTTATTATCAGCATATCAAACTTAAAAAACAATTAAGAAATGTATTAATGATCGATATCGCAAATTCATAATTTATAGGTTAGGTTTATTGACTCTACTTACTCCATCTGCAGGGATCGACTAAATTTACTTAATCGATAGTTTTCGATTTAGTTGCTCGTACAAACAAACATTTTTTTAGCAGTTGCTCTAAGACAAATGAACGGGTAATAAGCTATTTTTTTTTGTTCGAACGTGATTAGAGTAAACAAACGAACTTTATAATTTTAAAACAAATGTGTCGTGAATTGCATTCAAACTTATGTGACTAGATTTATTTTACCAATTTAATACAAAAGGGAATAAATAGTTATTTATTTAATGAGTTATGTAGAACATTTTTAAATAGAATATTTTATTGTTTAAACAGAGACTACAAGGTCCCCAAAGTCTCAAACTCTCGCAAAAACTGTCAAAGTCAAACTTAGAATTTATCACAGTTAAGATCAATGAAAATACTAACAAAATTAGAAATAAAAAACAGATTGTAAAGTCATAACTTGAAAAACAAATGACATAAACTAAAAATACACTGAAAGTATTATTTATGGTTAAAATAGCTATACCCTTTGAAAGTTTAGAAAACTAAAATTAGCAGTCAACAAATTCATTCATTACTTTATTTCTACACTGTATACATCTACAATTTACGTTGTAAAATAATAAAGCAAGTACTTTTGTATAGTTTCTAATTTTAAGTTTGTGATTCCAGTGATTTATTTATTTTTTGCTTTCTTCTACCACAAAATAATGTAAAACAAAATGTTGCGGTAAAATGGCATAGTTAAATTACCAAATTACACTTTAACATCACATTTTAAATTTAACTGCTTTCAAATCACAAACTGTCACACGCGACTTTTTTGTAGTCACGTTCAAAAACATTCTTTTAAGTTTTCTTAGTACAAGTGGTTACTTTCATAAACAAAAAATTAAAATGTTATTTGTTTAGGTGTAAAGTAAAATATTTGTTGAGATATTATATTTGACATTAATATTGTCATTGATATAGGTGGTTTATTAGTTATTATAATGGAAGAATTAATTACACATTTGTTTATATATTATCCGCTACACATTTAAGACTGAGTAAAACACATAACTAACATATTTAAAATATTTTTAGCAAAATATCTAACTAATGAAAAAGTTTAGATAAAATCAAGTAATGTTTACAAAATTTATTTTAGATTATAATGAGTAACAAATATTAAAAAAATATTTTTTTTGGGTTGGTTGAATTAAATATAGTATATGTATAATCAAAGATTATTTGCAAAAACTGTGATTTTAAACAAAAACATTGTTTCAACTAAAATAATTATTACGATTTAATAATCATCATATCATCGAAGATTAATAAAATCGTTGAAAATGATAGATCTGATTTTTGTTAGATAAATGAACGTAAAATATAGTCTAAAAATAAAGACATATGCAGATTATGTTTTGTTATATTATATACTAATTTAGCCCGTTATTACGGTTACCGCCAAAATTTGAATCAACTGATTATTAGTTATTGGATGATAGAGGTCACGCTTGCAAAACGTGCCTGTTTACGTCATTCCTTTGCCCTGTAAGTGCCTGAGACCTTACAACCAAGATCATATAACTAGAAAAAAATGTAGCAAACAATATTTAGCATTTCTAAAACGCAGATTTTCTTGTCCA
Source organism: Aquatica leii (assembly GCA_035610365.1). Taxonomy (NCBI): domain Eukaryota; kingdom Metazoa; phylum Arthropoda; class Insecta; order Coleoptera; family Lampyridae; genus Aquatica; species Aquatica leii. The sequence goes on from CM069432.1 coordinate 60,246,963, forward strand.
AAAATGGCAATGCGCCTGAGATAAGACAGGGTGCTATGTATAATTGCAGCATGCGCTGTTTTACATAAATTTGTATTCTTTTCAATGATGATTGTTTTGGTGTAGGTGATAAAGTTGAAAAAGAGGTTTTTCTTATTGAGGGTGATCACGACACATTTGTTAGAACAGCGTTTCTCAAAGTGTGCTCCAGGGCTCCGCGGTGTATTATGGGATCCGCGAACAAATACATAAAAAAATGAATAGTCATGCGTACGCTTCAAAAAAAGTAATATTCAGTTTTTAAAATGTTTGTCGTAGACTACTAAAGGTATATCTATTTTAATCTTAAGAGAATTATGTTTACGTTTAAAACAGGTACTGTGTGCTTTGTTTTGTATAGCGCATTGGATACATTTTCAGCAAACAATTGTGATTTAAGAGTTTGTTGAATTTAGATGCAAATATAAACAAAGAATAGTTACTAGTAAGATGTTTGTGATACCTATACCTTATTTGTATACATATTTTGAGTTTTATAAGTAGGTATAGCAGATGCTATAGGTAGATTTTGATTTGGTACCGATACTAGTAAATAGAACTAAGTGCTTTTAATTTATCAAAGCAATTTACTAACGTGAACAAATTTCTTCTGGCAACAATGACTGTTTTCAGGGTTCTCAGTCAACGCTTGTCTGCATAAATAAATGGCAGTGCGTCATAGTTATTTATGTTTTATGAGCGGTGTGTTATCAATTGTTTGCAATTTAAAAAACCACGTACGTTAATATCAAGTTCACACAGCACAGAATCAAAGCCTGGGCATTCTAGTTCAGGTACAGTGTTTTTAATTTTCTTTATAAGCTATGTTTTATTATTATTAGATTTTTAGAGTGCTTAGAAGCAGACACCTTAATTATGCCGGTAAGAAGTAATAAGCGTTTTTTAGTACACCAATCATTTTTAAATAAATCTCATGAGAAACAAAAAAAGGAAAAGTATGACGAAAGTTACATAGCTTTCGGATTTATAAATGTCGATAACTGTCCTCAGTGTGTTTTGTGTAACAAAATTTTGTTCTGTTTCCTGCAAAAATACTTCGTCATTTTTAATCTTGGCATCCGTAATATAAAAATAAGACGGCAGAATTTTTTTCGCGAAAACGAGAAGGGCTTTTCAAAACAAAAACGGTTATACTTCAAGCATCACAGATTGTTAACGAAAATGCTACCGAAGTTTCCTACATTGTTTTGTACAAAATTGCAATGGCTGGAGAGGCTCACACAATAGCAGAAAAGATCATAAAACCGTGTGCAATTACATGGTAAAATGTATATGGACAAAAAGTCAGCTAAACAACTGTCCATGATACCACTTTCAAATGATACAGTATCTCGCCGCATAAAGTCTTTTAGATAACATAAAATCTGAGCTATTTTCTTGTCTAAAGTCTTGTGAGTTTTCTCTACAAATGGACGAATCCACCGATGTAGCAGGACTAGCAGTATTGTTAGATACATAGTAAAATCACACTATGAGATGGCTCTGCCATCAAACACTTAAGTATTGTTAGTCTTTATACAGTATCAATACGAACATGGTATAGAAGAGGATCTACTTATTTGTAAACCGTTAGAAAGTAATACCACAAGGGCTGAAATTTTCAATGTTATTAACAACTATTTTTGCAAAAATGGATTACCATGGGATTATTGCGTCTATGTTTGCACTGATAGAGTAAAAGCGATGGTGGATAAAACTGCAGGAGCTGTTTCAAGAACCAAATAAATTGCTAACTATTGTAGTACTAGTAGTCACTGTATAATTTACCGCTAAGCATTAGCTGTCAAAAGTTTACCATATACTCTTAAAACTGTTCTTGACGAATCAGTGAAAATAATAAACTTTATGAAGTGTCGGCCTTTAAATATGCGATTATTTAAGATATTGTGTGTGGATATGGGTAGCCTGCATACATCTTTACTACTTTACATAGAAGTACGATGGTTATCTCTGAGTAAAATTTTACTTAGATTGTTTGAGTTGCGATATGAAGTGCGTTCTTTTTTCTTAGAGCATCCTTTTAATTTAGAAACTCGATTAAGTGATTATTTAGGCTTACCTATTTAACGGAAATATTTTCTAAAATAAATGAAGTTAATCTGTCTCTACAAGGAAAAAATATCACTGTGCCTAATGGTTTTTATCGTAAGAGTATCAAAAATTTATAGATATGGTTTTAGAGTCTACAGTAAAAACGGCATTTGAGAACCGACCACTCTCAGGATTTTGGTGGAGCTTTAAACACGATTATCCAGAACTGTTAAGAAAAGCTATTTTTGTTCTTCTTCCATTTGTCAGCACATATCTTTGCGAAATTGGGTTTTTTTCGTACGTCGCCACTAAATCAAAGTATCGAAATCGTTTGAATTCAGAACCTGATATAAAAGTACAACTTTCTTCTATAAAACCGAACATTAAAGAAATTTGCGCAAATGAGTTTCAATATCACATATTACAGTAATATACCAACACTTTTGTAACAATTAACAATAAAGATAGTTTTTGAAAATTGTTGCTATTAATTTTACATAAAATTTACCTATTTCCTTAAAATTTAAAGTTTCGATAACTTTTATTTAGTTAATTAATTAGTTGAAAAAATATACCAGGGCTCCGCCAAACTAATTTAAATTTGTAATAGCTCCGCGCCTAAAAAAGTTTGAGAAACGCTGATTTTACTTATCTTTAGTACAGCTATAGACAATTTGTTCATTAATACGTTTTCTTGTTCTTAACTGTCATAAATTTAAATTTCTTGCTTTTGGAAACCGTCTTACAGCTTTTGCGCACTAGTCCACATAAACGTCAAACTATTTTTGAGAGAGTTTAAGACTTTGGAGTCCTCGCAGTTTTTGTTCGAGCAGTAAAATGTTGTATTCAAATTGTTTCTGTCTAAATTGGGCGTTTTTCCCTCGTGGACTTTAAAAACTCTCGTTTATCACAATGTACACAGGAACTCGTCAAATAAACTATTAATTACCCATTACATTTTGCATATTAAATTTAGCGTATTTTTTGTTTATTGATTACTAGAAATGACTGGAGTTTTTGAAATAGACGTTAATACAGTGAAACCTACTAAAACGGAAACTGTTGGAACTAGAAAAGTTTTCCGCTTTATGCTACTTTCCGCTTTGTGAAATTTTAGTTAATTTATGTAAAACAATTCTTTTAATATAAATAAGTATCATCTAAACTACTAACATTTGACTCTTTTATCACATTGTCTTCATCTTGCGTGTTTTATAGTTTTATAACTTGCGTTTTCTCAATAAACGTGCTTTTTCTGATAAATAATGTGTTATGCAACCATTAAACCGGACGTACTTACCGCTAAAGACTGCTAAATTGTTTAGGGATTAAGCTTAAGTTTATAAAAATGTCTAAAAGATTGTTTATTACAAATAGTAAAAACTACAATAGTATATTTATGAATTTATTGTAAAAAGTTTATTTTATTAAATTCCGCATTGACAAGTTTAAATTTATGGTATTTTGTAGTTTAAAGCCGCAAATTACTTTGCGTTTTTGCAGTATGGAGTTTTTCAAGTTAATAGGCTAAAGTCTACGTACAAATACATATGTATACTCTTTTGATTGTGTTCAGGTTTCTGTTTTACAGAGGACCTCCAATGACAGGTTTCACTGTACATAAGTATCTTTTAGACATTTTTTTCTTAATAAATTTACTAATATAACAAGAAGTTTAATTACAACATTAAAAAAAATTATTACAAAACAAATTAATTAGCTCAGATGGTTAGAGTAGCGTTTTCCAAATTTTCTAATTGTTGTACCACTAAACAAAATTTTAAAAATCATCACCCAAATTGGCACCGTATATTATGTATACTGTAACAAAAAAATGGGTAAAATAAAAAAAATTAAAAATCAAAGGCCGTAAGTTATATTCTGTCATAGGCCAATTGAATTTTTTAACAAATCTATCAGTTTTCAACAATTTTATTTTTTATCTTGTAAGTTGGGTTGTAAATTACACCGAAGGTCAATTTTAAATCCCATCGCCGAAACGTTGTCCAACGTAAATTTTTCCTTGCGATATTTAAATTTTTAGTTTTAATCTTATCTATCGATTTTTAGTAAATGTTCTCTATCTGTGTTTTTTAGTAAAATTATCAATTATTTTTTATACAAAAACTAAAACAAGAAAGTAAACTTCTTAGTAAAAAAAAAATTATAAAATAACAAAATCGGAATGCGAACCTTACATGCTACACATATATACATATATCTAAAACGATGTAATATTTTCAATAACAGGTCCAAATTTGTTAAGAATAGATAAAACACTGATTGTAGCTACAGTAATTTATACATGTGTCGACTTTTACAACAATACGAATTAAATTATGTTCATATCTTAACAACTATCAATTAATCGTTGTATTGTAGGTTATGGATTTGACATTTTTTAGGTACGCTCAAATTAATTTCTTTCTTTGTATTAACTATAATTTTTTAAATACCTTTTGATATTGATAGTTTTTTTTTTATATTGTGTCAACACCTATTATTTATTTTTAAGATTTATAAATTGTTTTTTAATTTTTGGATTTTTTAGATTAAACATACTAATGTAATAATAAAACAAATCAGATTAGCAAAAAAAACAGTAATAAATTTTAGCTATAAAAAAAGTCAAGTAACAATTTTTTTGATATTTTTCTTCATAGTTTAAAAATGCAGAATCATTCAATCAGATGGATCGTAAAACAAATTCGACTCATGAACTCCTAAACAAATAAAGCGAGGGGTAACGAAACTTTTCAAAAGTTCTACAAGAATTTCTTATTTTATGCAAACAATAGTGTTATATAAGTTTACTTTAAGTAAAAATCATTGAAAGATATGCGATATTGATTAAATATTTCCATAAATTACGATTCATTGCAGGTGCAAGAATTTATAATTATATTTTTGAATTAATTGGATATACACAGATTTGATACAGTAGCTATGCACTTATCACCGCAATTGAAAAATACTTTTTTGTTGTAATTACGAAAAATTGTGTTAATTATTTTTAGTTTAAACTGTGTAAATATAAGTGTGGTAAAATTCATATTAGAAATGTAGAAATTTGTGATAATTTAAATAACAAATGACTTAATTCTTATGTAACGAAAATTAATTAATTCTCAAGTATAAATCACACTTAATTCATTTTATAACTACATAAAGAAGAAATATTCTACCACCTTAATTTGAAGGAAAAACAGAACAAATAAATGTTAGCTTTTAGGATTAAAGTAGCCTGAAAGGAAATTTCCTGGTTGCATGGCAACCCCTTTTAATTTCAGGGTAGAAGGCGTGGTTTAGAAGTTTCAGTCCAATCAAAGAATGGAATTTACGCGCAGATCTCGTGTATGTGTAATGTATACTTATAATGTTGCTGTAATGCTTGATATTATGAGGATAATACATTTCAAATCGTTTAGTCTATCAACAGCTTTGCTGTCGGTTAGTTCCAAGTGACAGGTATCAAATAAAGTGCTTTTAAGTTGCGACATGTTTACATACCTGCCAAATCAATTACTTCATTTACCTTCGATTAGAATTTAACTACACTAGCTGTTACTTAATTTAATTTAATGTGTTTTAAATTCTAAAATTGTGTGTTTAACACGTATGTAGAACAAACAGTAAAACGTTAATACAAAAAATGGCGCAGTATTTAAATGAAAGTACTCACCTACGACATTCTCATTCAGATAGTTTTCAATCGAAACCGCTAAATATGGATACGAAAATACAGGAAAATAAAGGATCATTTTGCATAGATGCACTATTATCACGTTCTGATGAACGCCCGAATTCTCCCGATACGTCACGAAGTATATCACCATCATCAACAAGAAGTAGAAGTCCACCAATTTCACCAGGAAGTGAAGAAATTCCTCCTGCGTCGTTTGTTCCAAGACCTGGACTATTAAACCATATTTATCCCAATGGAGGTTTGTACGGTTACCAAAGTCAACATCACCTTCAAAGTTCAGCTTTTCACACTTTGGATGGATCGATGGTTCAAAAAATTCAAATACCTATTAATCACCACAGTCCAAATCAGTTGCAACAAATGCAGTTAGAGTGGTTGGCACGGGGGATGTTTTATCCGCGGTTACCAGATTTAACAGGTGAGCTTTATATACTTATATTAAATGTGTTTTTACATTTATTTATAACATTTGTTTAAGTATAACATTTAGTACTATCAGTACTTTACGTTTTGTAGTACACTTTATAAAACTCATAATTTGTTAATTTTTGCATTTAATAAAAACAACTTTAATTGAATTGGATTTATCGTTTACGTTTAACAACAAAAACTTTTTGAATTCCGTACTATTTACAGTTTGCAAACTATTAAAAGTAGTCCAATCTAATTTTGTATTAAGAGTTAGTGTAGATTCCAATTAAACTACGTAAATTCTTGAAAGAAACTTTCCTGGTAACTGTTTTGTTATTTTGTTGTTTATGAAATAATAATTTTAAAACCAAAGTCAATACTGAAATTGAATAACTATTTAATAAGCTTATGTTTGATAAAGTTAATTAATTTATAATTAAACATTTTTTAAACTATAAAAATTCAACAAAACGGTAAAGTTTTTACTTCAATTCTTTATGCGAAGTTTTATTTAACCGTTCTGGTAAAAAAAAGAAATTTTTTAAAGGAATCAGTTATTTGTTTTATATTGCGTTTATCGGTAGTAAAATTATTTATTTAACAGCATCTAACGATTTATCTATCTTTAGGCATGTTTAGAAGAAAAACTTGCGTTTAGGTATCTGTAAAACTTAAAATTAAAATATTAAACGTACGAAGTTTTAGAACCTATTACAACTTAGCGTCGTTTATATTACACAGATGAAACTACAAAATAAACTCAATTTGTTTAAGTTTTTAATGTAACATTTTTATTGAAAATGTTTACTCGTGATTTGTTGTATATCTTTAGTTTTAATATCTAATAGGGTGATCATAGAAATGTTAGCCCATATATACTTATGTATTTGTAATTTTACTTTTCTTTATTTACTTAAGTATTTTCTAGTACAGAAGTATACTACTTGCAACAAGTACTAAATAACGAATTTATTTTTTAATGAGTAAATAATTGTTAAACATAGTAATTAAAACGGCTTTAACGGAAATGGAATAGTGTGCAGCCGGTTTTTGTAACTGCGTTTTTCAATATCTATAAAGATAAACATAAGTGCAAAGTCGTAAAAAAATATTGGGTCAGATTATGGTTTTCCTTTACATTGCAGTTCACGCAGCAACTTTCAAAAGATGTCTTTACAAGTGTGTGGATTTTTGATTGCCCAAGTATGATCGTTTTAACTACTTAAATATCCAAATAAATTAAAACATGTTTTGTTCCTAAAGAGAGCTTCAACATCTTGCCATTTAAATGTTTATTAAACTAAGCTAAAATCAAGAAATCGAAACTATGTTATTATTAAAAAATCCTAAATTTAATGCTTGTAAATGAAAAATTTTATTTAAAATAATGTTACCAACTTTTAAAGGTTTAGTTTATGTGATCGTAAATGTTTTCGACCAAAGGAGCAGTAAATACTATAGAGTTTCGTGTGCAGATGTAATTTTTATTTGAAATTGGAAAATACGGTTTAATAAGTTGATCAATGCAACAAATTATTAAAAAAAACAAATTACAAAAAATTCCGAGAAAAATAATGAAAAGACCAATTTTAAATACATATGTACATTCTATTTGTAAATATTATGTACATATACTAAAACTTTTACAAACGATAGATAATACATATTAATAAATTGTTATAGAAAACAACCAAAAAATTTTTTTACACAAAACAGTCTTAAATTAAAATTACTTAAAAAAAAAAGTGATGCATTATTGCGAAACAAATTGATGCGAGGCGTGCAAAGGAGAAATGTTATTCACAATCCAGATAGACAAACAGTTTTGACAAGAAGAACATTGTTGCTAGATGACAAATTATAGAACATGATGAATTATTCAGTTGCTACTGTATAGCCCAAAATAATTTCAATGTTTAGCATACAAATTACACGACAAAAGAACAACTTGTTATTACGCATTTGTTTTTTTACTATACCGATGAGAAAATTTTTTTGGCTGATATTAGATTTTTTGAATCGGTTTGGGTAGTAGTGGTTTTTTTATTTTTGGTTACATTTCTATTTACGACTACCAAGTTTTAATTTTTTATAAAAAAATTAACACTTGTGCAATCAAGATCATTAATGACACCTTTTTTTTTGAATCCCTTCTTTATAAAAACTCTATCGGCTATTTAGGGAAAGCCTAATCTTTAAGCTTAAAAGCCACTCTCTTCATAGCGTTAATTTTTTTTTTAGCTTCATGAATTCATGCAGCTTCTTGTTCTCCTCGTCCATCTCGTATTAATACAACAACTCTTGCCACAACAGGATTCAAAAGCATTATTATTTATTAGTGAAATACAAATACTACACGTGCAACCAAGAAAAAATCAACAGAAAAATCAAAATCAAATTAAAGCAAAACACAGCGAAGTGAGTTATCACTTAGCGCCAAAAGAAAAATCTCACAGCGATCAACAATAACTGATACTAAATGACACAAATAACATTTCTCCAAAAATATATTATTGAGCGTCTACTATACTTTACAATTAGCAAATACAAGTTCAAAACAAAGAAAATAAAAATACGTTATAATTTTAAAGTGCTCTCTATTTTTGTTCGTCAGTGTAGTAAGTACAACTTTGTTTTACGTCATCAATTTTGCCTATAAATAATAAACATATCAAATTGTAATATATGTTCAGTTAAAACTTTATTCTATACAACTATGTATTTGAAATAACGGTTAAAAGCGTTTTAAGTTTCAAACGTGGTAGAATTTTAAATAAACAATAGTTAAACATTTAAAAATTTATTCTGTTAAACAAAACTATAATCAGAGTTGATGGATTCATAACAGAAAATAAGAATGTAAATGTTGCAAAAAAGTATTCTTTCATTTTCTTATGAATTACCAATATAAATTTTTTATAAACAATCATGTTAGTAGACAAACATAAGCTAACAACACTGACTTTCGTCCATTCTGGATAATTATAATACGAGAGTAACATCTAGAAACCTAAATGGTACTATAATACTTACTTTTTTATTATCATATGTGTTTTTGTCACGACTACTACTAAGTCTAATTTTTTTGAAATCAGTTTTAATAATAGAACGTAATTCTTATTATTGTGATAGTATATTCTGTACGAAGGTTAGAATGAAAATTCGATACGAGTGTAAAGTTTTTATTTAAATGTTGTTGTATTGCATTCAGCTTATGCTTTCTGGTCATACAGAAAGTACAGTTTGTTACTCGGTTGAAATGAAAATTTGATACGAGTGGTAAGTTACGAGCGCGAACGTACGCGAGAAATGCCTGAATATAAACAGCATAAACGATGTAATTACATAGAGCTCAATGGAGACGAAAGTGGGTTAAACTAAAATAAATCTTTGTGATTAATTGGAAAAACATATAAAAAATCAAAACAAAAAGACGCCAAGAAGATTAATAGCTTAATAGACTTCTGAACCTTGTCAACTAAAATCTCAAACATGCGATAAACAATCGGTGAAATTTTCCTGTTTCTTTTAAAGATTTTAAACATTTAGAAATAACGTGAAGTAAGAAAAAACCAAAATTGATTTTATACAGTTCATAAATACCTTAAATTTGTTTGAATAGTTCCCAATGAGCTGGTTTTGTGTTAGACGTGGGCCTCCAAATATAATATAAAGCCAAAATTAAAGTGGTCGTAAAGTTGTGATGCATACTTTGAAAAAAGATTAAACCGCCCAAAGGCGAAATTGAATTATGTCACCACAAACAGAAGATATCACATAATTCTACGATAAAACACATAAACTAGGTATCAAATGAAACGTCGAGACCGTAATATTAAGGAACACAAATTTTACCGTAGTTTAAATTTTATGAAAGCCTTTTCATAATTTTTTCAACGAACTACCACCAAATCATTAAATGAAGAAAACCCTTCGAGTAGTACATTATCGAGTTGAATACCTTTAACAAGTATTTAAACTAGTTTTAAAAACAAAAATGATTCATATAAATAAACTCGGTTTCCACTACCTAACTTGAAAACTGAGTCGTAAAATTTTCAAGAAAACAAATGAACTAAACAAGGGTACGAAAGAAATCATTAAATATAGAGTTACATTTATCTCGGAAATTAGATATAAATGACAGTTAGAAGTAATAAATTAAGCACTCAAAACGTATGACAATAATCTTCTTAAACAAAGAAGATAAAATTTATAAAACGTATAAAACTTTGTAAATGTCACTAGCGTCACTAGTGACATTCACCACTTCAAAGATGCAAGTTGCAATGTCATGCGAAACGTCAGTTTGTTTGGATTTACGAAGGATAATACGGCAAAAGCCAAGTTCTACTTCTTACTTTGGCTCTCAAGGAGAGACTAGCACCAAGCCTAAAAAGTCTGGTGGGTGTTTAACTCCGACGCTGTCTAAGCCGAAAGTCGCTTTTAATCATAACCAAAGTAACCACAAAACTTTAAAATTTTATACAAATTAAATAAGTTTTTTGGTTCTTTTGCTGCAATTCACATCTTATATATGTCTTTTGGCTCGGGAAATACAGAAATCTTTGAGTTAACTTTGGCAACTGCTACATAGAGGATAATTGAATTTTTGTCAACCTCGTCGATATCAGGTCGTTTTGGAAATTGAAATTTATCATTTTTATCTTAAGAATATTACTGATATACCATTTGTTGTAATCAACTACAAGGTAATTTCCGACGGTTAAAGAAGTGGTAACCAAAGTTTTTTTATTAGGTGTGTTATCGTCATCTTGACAGGACCATTTTACTTTTTGCATTGTCTTTATAAGTTTCCTCTTTGTAGATAATGTCAACTTTATTTTCGGTACCTCTGTGCTTGTCAGTACTTTTGCATACTAAGTCTTTTTATTGTAATCTGTTTTTCTTTATTTTTGTGTTCTAGAGGGACGAATTCAAATCTCATTTTATTTAAAAATACGTTTGGGATGAACCGCTTTCCTAAGGAGGTTGACGGAGATGCCATTCTATCTTTCGTTAAATTGTCACGGTTGGTTTGCTGAACATCGTTGTCATTTCCAAGGGTGTCGTTTTCCAGTGCTTCAATCAATTTAATCCCAATCATTGTGTTGTCAGTAGTGTCATTGTCTACTTCCTTACCATTGTCTTCAGCCGAAACGTTTACATAATCTCTGTTACTATTTAGTAGTTTCTTTTTGCATCTTAAAACAAGCAAATTTTATTATTTGATCGAACTCAGTTTGGGAAAATTTGGCAGGCTCTAAAGGAAAACATCCCGTAGCGCAAAATCCTAAAATTTTTAAAAAACGTTTTATTCAGTAATATAAGTTTTTCTAGAAGTACTTAAAAACGCTACAAAAACTTTCTCATGGATTTTGTTTTAAGCTGTTATCAAAAATTTTGGTCGGTGTGATTGTAACAGGTGCGTAAGATGACTTGGGAGCTTCACTAGATGAATTTTGACTTTATAGCAGCGGTTAGAAGACGTAAACTGACGTGACTCTTATGCTCGCCGAAAATGAGAAGTCCCATTTGATTCGTTCCGATTTGTGTCCATATGCTTTTAACATAAGAGACAGAAGTATTGACAAGCCAATTATGAAAGACATCTTTCTACGTAACCTCTATCCGATGTGGAATATGTAGTTTCGGGATATTCTTCTTCCATATGTACTCAACGGATTTGAACAGCTTCTTTTGCCCAAAAAATTATATGTGGTGGTAGGGTAAATCCATTTGCTGAAATAGAGCAGTTAACTGAAATGTTTTTGTTACTTGTCCCAGCCACTCGTCGCTGGAAGGCTTTTCTACTTTTGGAACTAATAGTCTTTAATCTACTCGGCTTAGTACTAAATCTACTCTTATGAAGGTTATTCTTTAGTTTGCTTTTTTTCAATAGGTTTTGAAGATTTTCTTAAAACTCATGTACAACGAATGAATCTGCAGCATCGGCTCGCTTTTGCTGCAACATTTCGGGTTTTCTGAAGCTTAATTTTTTTCACCATCTTCTACCCCCTGTCTTAATATTGTTTGTAGTCACATAGGATTCTACAAGGTCTAACAATTGCATCTGATTTGGATGAATTTCTTTAGGCAATGCAGACTTTCTGCCGCTTTCAACAGTATTCATAACTGTTTTGCTTCCTTTAAGGCCTTGGTATATCATGTTAACATGGAAATGTTTAGCAATCGCTCATCCGTTTGTTCATATATTATCACATGCAGTTTTTATCTGTTGGCTGTATAGGATAGTGAATGCTTCTTTCGCTAGTATTTACGAGACATACTGAATATTGTTGATAATATCTGAAAGCAAATAATACCCACGTATAGTATATGCAGGTGATATTTATTTATTTACTGTGATATGTACACTTAAACGCCATAGATAACACAGCGTCATATGTAACTCTAACTGTCTGCGCATACCCCACATGTCTACAACTTCCCAGGTATTTTGTATCCATTTGTCCCAATACATTTATTACTTGGGATGTGTGTAAACGCGTGAATATGCTCAATTCGGATAGTAGAATTATAAGAGCATAACCTAACTTTGAAAGCAACATGTCTGTACTTAAATTTTACGCAAAGTAGATAATCTTACATTTATTGAATGTAATGATACTGATTATTAAGCCAACAAGAGCGAGAAACAAAAATAACTTTTATTTTTACTTATTTTTTATTGTTAGCACTGACGAGTTGAAAACAGGATCGCCGTCAAACACAATTGCGCTGTTGCTAGCTTACTGTACAATATACTTAAGAGTGAATATGGCGCACCAAGATTACCAATCGGCAAAAGTTATTAACACTGTATCTATTTACCCCAATTCACATTTTCCCCACCGGACACTATTCACTTTTTTTATTTAAATGTATATATTCTTTTACTTGGTTGTTATTTATAATACCGTAAATGCAGTAAAAAAGTAAAACAATGTTGTGAATTTCTGAATTTTTAAATATGTAATTTATTTTAAAAAATCGGCAATTGTAGTTTGTTGGCAGCTTGTTGTAGTATTATTTGTGCTGCGTTGTTACGAGCGTCTAGCTCAGAATACTTTGGCAGACGGGTCGCAAGTCTCAGTGTGCTAATCCTACAAAAAAATTAAAAAGCGCCAAAACGAGTAAATAACAGACAATACAGTCCCTGTTTAAATTTGTCGATGACTGAAAGAAACAGTTTACAAAACACAGGTTGTAACGATAATATATTTATTTTCAATAAAAGAAGATAAAAGTTAAAAAAGAAAGAAAGAGGTGAAACAATAATAATTAAATAACGATTCGTCGATAACTATCACAGCTATAATATTGATGTAGGCCAATTTGATCTGACATACAACTAATTATATTCAATGCTAACATGCCTTATAAAGTGATTGATTCAAATAAAATTTAAATAGTACCCGATCAACTACTTTGTTTACCATGCAATCTTAAAACCAATCGACAATTATAATAATGAATTGCAAAATGTAGTAACGTGTACTGCATCCTCTTATAGGATTTAAGAACGAAAATATGCGTGGTATATAAGCTTACGTATGACGGTTTTGTTATGTGCTTTACTTTGGCTTTGACTGCGTTCGAATGATCGAAAAAACTTGGAATGTCACGTTAATGCATTCAACGAAAATACATAATGTTGAAAAAAATGATTTAAAGTTTGCGACTGAAAGTAAAATTTGTCAGTAAGATCTACGTTGGGATTACATAGTTATACGTTTAAGCTGACAGTTGAATAAAACTGAATACAATTAAATAAAAACAAAATTATACGATACTAATCGCTTAATCTGACTAATACTTTAAATAAGTCTTTCCAAGGACATCCACTAAAAGCGTAAATGAAATAACTAACAAAGAAAATTCATCAGAAAGAAAAACTATTTATATTTAGGAGACTAAACCTGATACACGACGTTAGCAGCGGTTTTTCAAAGAAAGAATCATGGACGTTCTGTACTATACTACGTTTATCCCTACCCTAAGTTGTAAACAATAATCATTTAAAAAAACAGTAACGGCGCACAATCCAGTGCAGTCATGAATTTTAATTTAAAATGATATTTTTGACAAATACAAAAATTACATATAACAGCGTACACAAAAACAAATTTTAAATAAACGTACATTTAACGATTACTATTAACCCATATGTACCTATTGCTAGAAACTCCGTCTAGGAATTTCGCTGAAATTATGATACTACCTGTGGCATATTTTTTTAGAAACTACAATAATAGAGTAGAATTTAGGTTTCCACAGGTTGCATTTGTAAGACAATTGTGTATTCTGGATTACACAAGCCGATTTTTTCTCACACGTCGCAGTGGACATCTTCAGAGCTTGGAACGAACTGATTGATTGCGTCGTGAATTCTTGCTTTTATAGACCGACCTTCAATCAATAATACTGGTTTCTAAATTTTCGGTAAAGGAAAGATAAAATCTTGGTTAATTAGACACATTAGCCAAAATCTTAGTGTTTTCAAACATAATTTGATGACCCGTTTGTAGCACGTGTTTCGGCACCGGTGACTTAGAAGATGCTTGATGCTCCTTAATACGAATTCCCACGCTTCTACCCGTTTTTCTTAAGTATTCACGACCACAAAGGCAACGAATGCTATAATCGCGATCAGATTGAAAAGGAATAACGTCTTTCACCGGATTTAAAAATTGACCCAATTTAGGAAAGGTACAAAACCAAGTAACAATATTGTGTTTAGACAACATTTTTCCTATACGGTCTTTAGTACCTTTGACTTTTAGTTGATAAGATATAGGACACCGGTTGAAACATAGATTTTGCTGTTACTCTTGGTGTTGCTGACCTAAACGCAATAGATTGTTTAATACTTTTTTTATTGTAATTATTTGCGACGAATACCTTAGTTAGATAATTCAACTCTTTTTGAAGATTTTGGGATTCACTTTAAGAAACAGCTTTGTACACTAAAGAATTCACTACTGATAATTTTTGAGAAGATTGATGGTAAAACAATCTATTTAAATATCTATCTGTATGGGTAGGTTTTAGATAAACTGTGATAATGAATCATCTTCATTACGATTAATTAAAACGTCCAAAAATACTAAAGAGGAGTTCCTTTCTAATTCCATAATAAAACGAATACTTTAATGAATTGAGTTTAAATGACAAAGAAACTCGTTAAGTGTAGAAGCACTATGTTGCCAAATAACAAAGGTGTCATCAACGTATCTGTGCTGACTTGTGTCTTAGATGAAATGTGGATAAATCCTTTTTCTCAAAATTTCACAAATATACAGTGTGTATTTGATTAACGGGTGTTTGTTTTAACACGTGTAATTAGAGCATAAATACAAGCAAAAAATGTCAAAATAAAAGTTCTATTAAAACATTAAAAAAATAAAAATGTTTAGCAAAACAAATCATAAATTACGGACATGTTACATTAATTAAGTCTCCTAAGGTTGTTAAAACCACAAATAAAAATAAACTGTTCTAAGAAGTGCAATTTGCTGACAACAAAAATAAAAGTAAATACAAAATAATGTTATCATATCACGAGTAGTTAAATTACTGTAGTTAAAGTTGTAATTTTGCACATTAGTTTCAACTACACTAGAATCTGTATACAAAGTACATTTGGTTAAACTAGGTCAGTAATGCTAAGAAATAAACATTAGTATCTGTTTTAATTATTTTATTAACAATTTATTTAGTAGATGATGGAAAAATAAAAAAAAACAATAATGAACACAATACATCAATACGTTTCACGGATTTACCAGCATTTACCTACCATTTATTGCATAGTTACAATGAACAGTCAATTTCTATTTTTTTAGATAGTCGGGACCGGCCTGAAAACTTTAATTGCAAATATCTCAAAACTGGACCACTTTAGACTAAACTTTTAAAGAAAAAAATTTCATTTAACACCACAAGGAAACTACTCCTTAAGTTTGTAGTCGTATTTCAGATATATCCTGTATTAGCAACAACCGGTGAAAGTGGCGGCTCTTCATGTTTTTGTGCCTAAACTTAACACTTAAAAAATAAGATAATAATAGCTGTATTTTATATTTAAAAATATGTTTGCTGATACTTAATCAAATATGCAAAGTAAAACTTGTTATATTCTGAGTATCATTATTTCTATCACACTATTGTTGAAAGTCATATTTTTAGACAAACAATGCTTATGGTAGCAGTAAAAATAGAATTGTTAAATATATTAAAGAAACGTGTTGCGATTTTTCATTTTAACAAAATAGCTAAAAATGTATTAAAAATGAAACAGTTGTAGTAAAATACAATAAAGTGAAACTTGGTGTTTTAATTTATGAAAAAATAAAGAAAAACAAACATATGCAAAGTATATTTTTAAAAACGTTAAAATATTTTTCTAAATTTTTTTTACAAATAAAATTATAACATAGTACATAATTATTTAACAATAATAATAATAATAGTTTTGCGTTAATAATCTAAATGACATACATATATGCCATCTGAAGAAAAACGTTGATTACGTTTGAAAGCCCGTGGGTTTGTTAATTTTTTAAATAAATATTTGCACTTTTAACCTAATCTCATTATTATTTTGTTTTATGGTGAAAACTAGATCTATAGTTATTTATTTAGAATTTTATGCTATAGTTATAGATAGTTAAGATATCATTTACTTTACTTACTTACTTTGTAACAAGAGCGTTTTTATTAATCTATTTTTAAAAATACTATAAACAAAATGAAATGAAGTTTTGTTTATCTACATTATACATCATTTGATATGATCAAACTTTTTATAGCATATTTAAGAATGATTATTAAAAAAAGTATTGTGAGAGTAAAAGTCAACTATTTATTAATTACCATAGTTTGTTGTATAAAATGTTTTCGTAGATATTGTACACTATTATTTTGAGATAACATCCTGAGAAGTTACTTTTTTTTAGTACTAAATAATAAAATGAGTTTATAAATGAATTTAATTTATGTTTGCATTATGAGTATTATATATAAATTATCATTGCATAGAAAGCGTTTGTTTGTATTGTTCGTAATTAAATTGCAATAGATTTCAGCTTTTTAGACTTAGAAAGTACGACGAAAATTCTTATGCTATACGTAATCAGATTATTTATTGTAGCTAATTTTCCTTATTAGCTTTTTGGTGTTATATATCTGTTTTATTGAACGCTAAAAAACTCGACGTATTATTTCATAATTATTATGCGTTAAAATTTAGTGTAAATTATTTTTTGTATATTTATATTCTTGCTAGTTTTTCAGTAATTTTTAGAAAAAAAATCGTAAGAAAGCATAAGAATTATATAATATATTGTAGTTTTTATTTAGAAATTTCTGTGAAATAGTGCAATTTATATTTACTGATTAACTGTGAATAAATTTTGGGAGAGAAAAAAAAAATTTAAAAATAATAGTTTAAAAAAACTAAAAAAACACACTTTTATAAATAACCGAACTAAAAAGAAGAAAATAATTTATAATTACAAACAAAATTATTAAATTCAGAGCAATAATATATAATTATAAACAAAATCACTAAATTCAGAGTTAAAAGCGTGGGGTGCATCCGGATACACGGTAGTCTTTCGCGCCAAGTATCTGTTATTTCTTTTTTTTTTGTAATTAATTATATCAATCATTGTTTTAACATGTATTCAGTTCGACTATTGCTGTCAATTTGTCATTTGACTGATATACATAATACTGTCACTAAACACGACGTTTGAATACATACCTGACGAGACATTCTACAGCTGCACTGTTTTTGCCTTATTGATAGCTGCCTTTAGAATAATTGTAACAATGGTTATAGATGCCCCAATGCTTTTAACTCTGAATTTAGTGATTTTGTTTATAATTATATATTATTGCTCTGAATTTAATAATTTTGTTTGTAATTATAAATTATTTTCTTCTTTTTAGTTCGGTTATTTATAAAAGAGTGTTTTTTTAGTTTATTTAAACTATTATTTATTTTCTATTTTTTAGTTCGGGTAGGTACCTATAAAAGCGTGTTTTTTCAATTTTCTAAGCTATCAGTTATTTTCCGTATTTTAATTCGATTTATCAATAATCAATTTTTGCGGACATGTGATTATGAAATATCTTACGAACTAAAAACGTATTGGAAACAGTAGTTATCGACAGTAAGACCTTATTTCTCGGGGAGGGAACCTGAGAAACAGCTATCACATCCAAGGCAGGCAGCGGGCGCACAAATTACCTGCTCCGACACGAAGTGGTAATAGTGAAATACACTGGAACGATTTAAACGCGATAGGCATTGTCGAGATGCACGCCTGCGCAGTTCACGCGCTCTGTCTTTGTCACTCTCATGCAGAGGATCCCTAAAGAAATCAATTAATCCTGACGATCCTAATTAAAAAACTTTTTAATGAATTATTGCATTGTCATCGGTCCGTGAAACGTATGCAAAGTTTCAAGTTAATCAAACACCTAGAAACCGCTGAAAATTAAGCTCAAAGATTCCGTTATATACATACATACATACATACATCCCGAACTAATAAAAGCGTGTTAAAAACACTACGCTAATGAATTTATACAATATTTTAAATATAAAATAAAAAACATGCATACACAATTAAATCTATTATTGATCACTAATAAGATGCATTTATTACAGGATACGTGTGAACTCAAACTGGAATTTATTCTATCGGTGATACAATACAAACTTAAACTATCTTAAACTTTAAAGTGATCTTTTGTTTATGCAGAGGTGTATCATTTTAAATCCCAAATTGCACGTACATAAGCGCACCGCTATTGAAAGAATTTTCAATGAAAACAAAATTTTTACTTCTATATTAATTTATTATTATCTTCCTTGTGTTTTTCCAAGTGGTAATTGTTTTTATCCCAATAAGAGGTCGGTGGTAGCCAACAAATTAATTTGCTTTGGATATGTATTGGCGACGGTTCGCAGGCTAAAATGCGTCTGCTTCTTGGGGTCAAATTATCCTTTGCAATAATTACAGACACATTTTAGTCTGCGAAACGTCGCCAATACATATTCAAAGCAATTTAATTTGTTGCTTACCGCCGGCCTTCTTAAACTAGAAAACTTTTCTAAATTAAGTCTTTGTTTTTGTAGTAGTAGAGAGTGAGTTTCTTTTTATTTCTAATTTTTTTACTTTTTGTAGTTGATTATTCCAAACGTCTTCTGTACTTATTAACTAACTTAACCCGTTTTCCCACATTTTTGAATTCACCAATTGAGTAATTCCACGACCTAATATATCTGCTCGATTTTTTTGTGTTCACATATTTCCAGTATTTTTTAAAATCGATTAAATTTTAGTAGAATTTAAGTTTCCACGGGTTGTACTATTAACACAATTTTCCATTTTGGATAATTCCCGTGTTGTCGTTTTTACACAAGCTAAGCTTTCGTCACATGTCACAGTAGACATCTTCAGAGCCAGTAACAAACTGATTGATTGCGCCTTGAAATTTCGCTTTTATAGACCGGCCTCTGATCGATTCAACTGGTTTCAAAATCTCCAGTAAAAGAAAACTAGAACCTCGGGTAATATTAAATAGTATATTACACTACGAGGGCCGAAAGTTGAATTTTCGGCCCTGCGCGTCATGCCGATGGCATCATGACGCGCAGGACCGAGATTTCAACTTTTGGCCCGCGTAGTGTATACGATTTTTCTTCATAACCGGTCAAAAATACGTTATTAATTCTACTTTTTTTAACTTTAAATGTTGATAAGCATGTTTTTGATGGGTGCAGGCATCAAATACATTCGAAGAGTCAAGTCGTCATATTTTTTAAAAATAAATTAATTCCATTTTATCAAAAATGTGTTGATTTCCATTAGTTTAACAAATTATATCATTTATTATAAAATTTATAAACCAAAACATATTATAAGTTAAAAACCCTTATTGCGTTTTTTTTATCATTTTCATTTTCACTTGAATGATCACAATTATTAATAATTCTTCCATAAAAAACACAGTTTTCATACTTAATGTTAGAGCAGTTAGAAATACTATTCCCGTTAAATATACAGTTTTGATAATTCATAATTTGATTATTGAAATTTAAATTTGTAGATAAGCATTCTGATGATAGTTGACTGGTATGAGTATTAGTTTCATATTTTTTTCTTTTTTGTAATGGTGGTTCATTCTCCTGTTTTTTAGCAAAGACTGAAATTTGGTTTTGTCATAAAATGAGTTGAACTTAATTGTTTATTATATTCTGTTAGTACTTTTGTTTTTGTCCGTGTTGTAATCGAGGTTATTGGAGGTTCCGGCGTTTTTAACTGATTTAATTTATCAATTGCCACTAGATCATCTTCACTTATTATAAAATCATCAGACAAATCATCGGAATTAACATCTTGTCCAGTAGATTTAAAATTTTTATTTTCAGTTACTGTGTCACTAGGGTAATTTTTACTAGTCGATGGTTGTGGATTCAGATGATCATTAGATACAGTAGCATTAGTAATACATTCATAATTTTTTTCTCTGTTTTTCAATGAATTATAGAAGTAACCTGTAAATAATTAAATCATTTATAGATAAGATATTAAGATAAAAATGTGTAGTATCTGAATATTTAACAGAGTATTAAATTTTTAAGTATTTATACAATTAGTAAATAATAGAAAATATCTACACAGATAAAAGAATTATCTTGATCCAAGAGAAAAAAACTTGACTCAAGAAAATAATTTTGAAGAAATTTATTGTCTTAAACTGAGGAAAAGAAATTTTGAATCGAGTGAAAATTTATTGGACCTAAGAAAATTTTCTTAGTTCAAAATTTTTTTATTCTGGGTCTAAGAAAATTTAATTTTTCAAAATTATTTTCTTGAGTCAAGTTTATTTTTTGATCTGTGTATAATCTAATTAATAAATAAAAAACTAACCTTGTGCTACTGTGTGTGACTTCCAACCACCTAATTGTTTAAGCTTGCTCCTGAGTTAGACAAAAGCGTTGCACCCGTTCTGCGAAAGCAATGACCGGTGTACTGTTTTGGATTTTCCAAGTTTAGGTATGCAGCTATAATTTGAGGTGTCTCCCCAATTTTATTCTTGCCAATAACTTGACGTTGACACTTTCTTTTATGGTACTGGATAAAAAATCTATCTGTAAATCGATCATCAGGCCTCAGTGACATGTACTGAGTAACTTTCGTATAGAAAAGGTCTCCGACAATAAATTGTCGAGGCATGTCATTCTTTGAGTCTTGAATCGAAACAAGATACTTATTACCGTTGTTTTCTACATCTTGGATTTTAAATTTCGTAAGCTCATCACATCTAAGAGCTCGACATATCCCAAAGATTAAAATAACCTGCAATTATTATAGAAATAGATTTACATATCATTATGAGTTGATTATTATTAATTAACGTATGCATTAAAAAGATAAAACACTAAGCAATAAATAAAAATTAATATAAATACTAACCTTTGAAACTAAGTGAACATAGTCTGGTGCATTGTTAATAAATTTTAAAATTTCATCACATTTCAATACCGAGGACTTTTTCGGTTTGTAACCTTTAGAGTTATTTTTGACTAAAGCTTTCAAGTTAAGAAAATTATTTATGTTAACATTGTCTCTTAAATTCAATGTATTTTTTAAAATTGACCAAATACTCCATATAGTAGACGGCTTTAATTTTTTAGTTAGGTCCTTAAAATACACTATCAAGTTACTTTCTTCAGAGTTTGACAGTGAAGTTTTGTGTTCTATCTGCCACTTTTTGTACGCGTCGTAAACAAGATTGTATCGATCAATAGACTTCTTTTGCAACGTATCTGTATTGATTATCAATCGCGCTTCTGCATCGAAATTGCGTATGACATCTTCCTCGTCCATTGATTCATCAGATGACAACGTATTGTTCATTTTTGCTCGGTTATTAAATTAACTTTAATGATACTTTATTATTAAATTCACTGACGACAAAACTACATTGATAATTATATAGCAACAGTAGTGACAGCGGTTAACGATTTGTTGTAGCAATAGAATAAATAGTCCCTAGTTACGAGTATTAATACGCATGAGAAAGGGAGTAAATGTTCAACTTTCGTCCCTGCTATTAGGGACGAAAGTACGTACTTTCGACCGAGGTATGAAGAAAAGGATTTTTAATTATTTCCATGAATTCCATAATTTTTCGCTTCGCTTATAGTAATTTGAAACAATTGCCAAAATGTTAGTGTTTTTAAACATAATTTGATGACTCGGTTCTAGTGCGTGTGCTGCCACCGCTGATTTTGAAGAAAAAACTGGCGAATTTGGCATCCTTTAATTTACGTTCTTGTATTCATATTACGGCAAAGTTTTATTGATGGATTTTAGTAATTCATTGATTCTAGTAAATTGGCTCGAGAATTTAAGAAATTGTAAATGTCTTCAAATTTTGGTTTGAGTGTGCTATTCCTTAAGAGTATTTGAATCTAGCTTTTGTAAAATAATGTGAATTAACAAAAATGTTTCTTTCGTTTGTTAGTTCATTTAAATTTTCTAGTGCTTTTAAATGTTTTGATCGAGGTTTTGATATTGTATTTGTAAGTATTCAAAAAGCGTTTTCTTGTTCAATTTTACTTGCATTAAAAATTTAATTGGCGTGATTGTCAATTAAAAGTTTCAGGTTGTTATATCTTTTACATATAAATTCTCATGCTGTGGTAAAATTTGCTGCTGACGAGTGCTGCTTCTCTCTAAAATGAAACGATGTGCAATTATTGATTTCTTCAGTTAACATTTTTTTAAGCTGATTTTTTATATATTTTTTTATACGATAAAATAAAAATTTTACATATTATCTAAAAACTCAAGTGTTGAAGTACGTAAAAACAATCTTCCGTGATTTTATAGAATAAATAAAGTGACTAAGATTTATTTCTATGGCAATTTAATATTTTTTTTTATTAAACATAATGTAATTTGCACTATTAAGAAAAAAAATATATTTGTTTGCGTATTAAGAATGTTATAGTAAAAACTGTACCGAAAAAATGTTTTATCGCTTAGCATCTGCTTCGCTTCTTTATTAAAACTTCAGAGTTTTTATATTCAAAATCTACTTAGTTTTATACTTTACTAATTTTGAAGAAACTATTTGCTTTAACATTTGACAATCACGTTTTACTCAGATGTAAGTACTACTCAATTTAAATTTATTTAACTGCACACACATAAAATTTGTACTTGTATAAATTTTACAAATTTACAACTGTATAATACTTGTATTGCAAAAACATGTTTAAATTCATTCGGAAAAAACAAATACTTTAATCCGTTGCTTTATTTTGTGTTTAGAACAATGTACAACAATTATATTATTGATATTGTTAATCACGTACATAGTAATATAGTACTTATAATGTGACTTTCATATGTATAATAGATAAAAAATAAAATAAAATTGTAGTTAATTTTCAAAGTGTTTGAAATATGTTATATAAATTGTATGATTATAAAGCCCTCAGTTAAATTAATCACCTAATAATTGAAAGTAGTGCAAATATTTATCCATCAAGGTTTAGTAAGCACTTTTAAAGTTGAAAATGAAAAGGAAAACATTTTAATTTTTAACAAGTCTTCTAGTTTTTATAACAATATATATTTTTTAGTAATAACTTGCAAGATTAACTGTAATTAAATTTCTTTTTAGTATTGACAAACCTAGAAACTTTTAGAAACAAAACATTCACAACACATTGTGAACAGATCCAGAGAAAGGGATCTCTGAAATTGAGTTAGCTAATTGCAGAGCAACCCAGGGTAGGGAATTCTAAAGAGAGATACGTATATAGTGACAAATGTAGAAAGATGAAAAAGAAAACCGTTTGAGAAATACTAAAAGTGAGATACAAAATTTTTTGGTATAAAATTGAAAAGGGAATAGATGACAAAGATGAGACCTTAAACGGAAGTACAAAACGAGAGAGAAAACTATAGGGCGCCTTCCGGTTAGTTTAGCAGCGTAACAGAGACGCCCGGACCTAATGTAGTGCTGATCATGTTAGAATGTGTTTACAGGCCCAATTTACAATCCTCGTCCTCGCCTTGCTCATCGCTCGTCAGACTTGTTGTTTGTCTTTCCAATAAGATGACGAACACTCAGATGGGATTATGGATGCCGTCATTTTGTTATAGGATGGAAGGTAACGTTTACACATAGCATTTGTCATGGAATTAGAAACCTCTTCGATTTACAAAATCATGTTTGATGCACGTCAAGTTTTAATAAATGTATATTTAGAAATGACAGCATCAATGTTAGTGATTACAAATTACATCTAATTAGTATGATAAAAACTAAATTTAAAGTCATTAGTTTTGAGTAAAGATTATTCATTTTTGGAAACATCTTGTGAAAGCGCCTCGTATGTTCAAATTCAGACTTGAAGCGAGCGCTAACGTTCATTGTTAACTGTAATTAGATTACACTTCATCAAGAGTACGCTGTTTTCAGCAATGCCGCTTAGATGAACTGCAATTTGCATTTCATTATCACATATAATGCGTATTAAACGGTCTGTGTGCTTTAAAGCAACTTTGGCATGAAATCGGACTCGGAAAATTTGAATATGTGATTTGATGGAAGGTATAATTTCAGTTTAAGCAATAAATCGTTTGCAGAATTTACAAAACTTTTAAACCGTTCGTCGATTATCGAGTTTCATTTTCTAATTACGTTTAATCCAATTTAATAACTTACTTTTGGATTAATTCCCTAATTAATATAAAACGTAAAATTAGATCTGGTTCTATTTGAATAAGGTTAACGGTGTTAACGAAATATCAAAATATTGACACAAAAGGTGGGATTAAACGAAAATTATTACTCAGTATTTATTTAATTTTATCGGTCGAGATTGCCAACAAAACTAATTTACAATACCAGATATTCAATTAGATTGATACCAAAAGCACTTTGAATCCAATAATGAGTAACTGTTACTAAATTATCTTCATAAATGCATATGGTTACTATTGCAAAAATTTAATATTAAACGTTAGCTAGGGATTTCTTTTTATCTGGTTTACATTTCTAACTTAGCTTAATTGCAAATCACAATAAAAGATACTAAATAATTTGTGTTGGATTTATATTTTCTTAATAGACATAGTAGAATAGTAGAATGTTAAAACTTTGAAAGGTGGATATAATGGTATACTACAATATCTACTGGTAAATTAGAAAACAAGTAAACATAGAATAAAAGTAACTTATTTTTACGGATTAAACAGACGTCTTTGATTAATTTCTACACATAACTATTACTAGTTTTGAAACACTTTCTGTTCCTCTTACTACAGCTTTATAGTCGCTTTGTCACTGCTCTTTTAACTATGGTGTTTTAGTGCTTAGTAGATACAAATTGCAAATTGTTTTCTATACAGCACAAATACATACAATGTATGTCCATTAACTACACGTCGTTAGACGTAACGATAATCTAGTGAATATCGAGATCACGTACTTGAACGTTTCGTAGACATACGATGGATCCGTTGAAAACGTACAATAGACATTTATTGTTTTACAAGATATGTATCTTAGCGTACAGTGTATATAAAGTGTCAATGCTTAGCAAATGTAGGATATTACAACAGTGTACAAAAGCATATAAAGAGTTTATACTTGCATTTTTACCAGAAATTAATTTTACTAATAAGCCAAATTCACTTGTCAATGAAAGCTTTTGATCAAAATATTTTATTTTATTTTGATAAACGTATACAATGTATGTACAGTGTTTTTATTTTATAAATTCTTTCCATCGCCCTCCAGAGCTACTTGGCAATACATTGTTAAAAAACCATATAAGTTTTTTTTGAAAAAATGACATTAGTCTGGCTTCTAAAAGAATATTTGATGAAGTAATAAAATGTTGAAAAGTTTTTTTTTGTTTTCTTGTTAAATAATTATAATGTGATGTATAATTATTAATTCTAAACTTCTCCATAATGCTTGTGACAAAGTGATATTCATTGAATTTTAAAAACTCTTACACCTAACAAAATTGTTATAGAAATCTGAGCTTGAGCTTCACTGTTCTAGCCGAGGTTCTAGCATATTTGTCGTATTACTTACCATGAACGGTGGTAATGGAACGGGTTTATATACTACTAAATCGTCTTTTGCTTGTATTTGAACAAAGCAATATAACGTTTTGGACAACATAAACCTTTTAGAAAGCATACTGACCTACAATTATACTTTATAACGTAGGTTTAATACTTAAGTTGAATTAGGTTTGTTCTATAAATAAAAGCCTAAATTGTTCTTTTTTAAGTATGAAATAATTTTAGAGTCTAAAAAAATATTACACTTAATAATCAACCATAAATAAAGAAAAACGAATTGATAAGTTTATAGATTCTGGCTAAACATTAATGTAATAAAAATAATAAACATAAATCAATAATACAATCTAGTATATAAATATTTAAATAATTTAGTTTTGATATTTCTGTTTGTGGTTAACATCAGTCAGTAGGTACCATTTGTATGTTTTTCATAAAGTTAGCTGCATTTATAAATCTTTAAAAAAATACTATTTTGCTTTAACATACCAAATGCTAAATATTAGAAAAATAAAATTAAACTTTAATTTTTTGTTGTGTCTTTTATATTTTTCTTATTTGTTTAAATTATCGAAAATAGATAGTAAGAAAATACATGTCCAAATTAACTTTATGTTTTTACAAATGCTTTTTGTTTACTTTACTTACTTACTTACTTTTGTTATAATAAAATAAATTATTATAATTTATTTATTTAACAAACATGCATATCAATAAATATTTTGACTTTAAAATTAAACGTGTAAACTATATTTTGATTTGAAAAACATAAATTTGGAAAGCTTTAATTAACTTTTAATTTGTAGTATATATAAGTTTCTATTTATTGTAATACTCACAAGAACGTTTAATGAAACAAAAAATACCTTTCCTAAAAATATTAGAATAAAAAAACTAACCCATGCAAAATTATAAAAACATGATGTTTTTAATTTATTCTCAAAACAAAAACAAGAACAACAATACAAGTTGCAATGATTTGTATTCTTTTTATTGTCTTTTTTATTAGTTAAACTAATGTTAATTTCCACCTTGTGCGACATAAGAAAATAATACACTAATGTTAGTGCTACATACACTGATAAAAATTTCAATTCAGACTAAAATTTCAAATTAAAGATATTTTTTACTATTAAAAACAATTATCAAATAAAAATAAACTAATGCAGTAAGGTCTACCAAAGTACAATAAAGTTTTAAGCGAAGTATTGCAAGTATAAATTGTCCTAGCAATATAACTTTATCAACTTTTAATTCAAGATATAAATTAAACTTGGGTACTTATCAAACTTGTAAGTAACAAA
The DNA here is from genome assembly GCA_035610365.1 of Aquatica leii. NCBI lineage: Eukaryota > Metazoa > Arthropoda > Insecta > Coleoptera > Lampyridae > Aquatica > Aquatica leii. Next base: position 60,274,595 of record CM069432.1, read on the forward strand.
CTTTGTTATGTAATTCATCTTCTTAATATAAAGTACACTGAAATACTGATATTTTGAGATTCTACGCTAGTTTTAACTTTAAATTCTTAGATAAATTAATTCAGTTAAAGTTTTGTATTTCTCTAGTGGTTGCATTAACAGTTTTACTTTAATTGTATGTATTTAGTATTAATCTTTTAAGTATGAATCTTCGAGAATTTTTTTTTTAATGACAAAGAATTTATTTATTTGAATTATTTATGTAATAAATAGGTAGTTCTTACTTTTGAACTAAAGATTAAAGTTTTTGTATACTAGAATTTGACAAATTAAACTTCTCTTTTTACTAACGTTCTGATAGTTTTTATGAAACAGCTAAAACAAATTAAACTGCGAGTCAAAATGTTTTTGACAATCTCGTACAGAGGAAAGTGTATCAATCACTTAAAAAACTATTTTTGACAATAAAATTGAAATCTTGACTAACATTTTAAAGTATTTAAACTTTAATCTTATTTATAACTGTAATATCAATATAAGTTTTGTCAATAAAAATTCTGAAACTTTTTTGTTGGTAGAAACACCGCACATTTTTTAACTGACCTGCTATAAGAGGAATAAAATAAACAAGTTTTTTTTCAAACGTCAGAAAAGTGTAAACTAGATAAAAAGTTGTATTTTTCTGTCCAGAACTCCTACTATTGTAAACGATCGAGGTTTGCTAGATTTAGTATCAGAAATTTTTATCCAAATTAATTTTTCCATACCTTCTATGTCATCCAGCGTCATTTTTGTCATTTTGCACTTCTTCGGAGAATAACCTTTATTTTTCTTCTTCAGGAAAGCACGTAATTTTAAGTATTTACTTACATCTATTCCACACTTAAGAATTAATTGATTCTATCATAGAATAACGAGACCACATAGTTGATGGTTTCCATTTCTTCTCACTATTCATACGGCTGAAATACGTAAGTAGTACATTTTCTGAATAGGAATTGATATTTTCAGTGCACCATTCCATGCAATGGTTGTAGGCAATCTCGCTGGGTTTAGTTAGCCTTAAGGTACTTATTACTTCTTTTGCTTCGTTAACATTTTTTGAAGTCGTTCGTGCATTTCTTCACTTCTACATGGAAATGGAAAAATCAAATAAAACAACTTAGATATTTAGACGTCTTTCACAATCTCGTGAACTGTGGCGCTGTAGTTCGTATATGTCAAAATGTTGCTATCATTCACTTTGCGCTGCGCTTTTTTAGAGACTTTCCAAAACTCAAATGATTGGTGCAAGCGAAACTTGATCTAGAAATTTTCCTGTGTTTATATCTGAGTTTGCTTGAATTATCCTTGAATTTTGTGAAGTAGTAAAAGCGCTAGGCTAAAGTGTTAATCTTCGTACGTTTACTGTGCTTGATTTTAATAGCATTTTTTGAGTAGACTCGTACAGGATAGTCTAGGCGACAGTGCTTTCTCAGTATCCATAGTTTTGTTCAAAGCTACAAGGTCAGATGTGTTTTCTCTGAAATTTATTTAATCTTATAGGTTACGATTACATAATTGGCAATGGATTTGGATTAAACGGGTATATATCAGTCGCTTAAAAAAAAGAAATTGCGTTTTCTGGAACCGCTGCTTTACTCATTCAATAAATATCCAAATTGAAGACGCCCCAATTTTACGAGAAGGATTTGCTCGTATTCAGTTATTTGATGAAACAGCATAAGCAAATTTTAACGATTTAAAAACCGCCCTGTTAAAAAGTTGTAACTAGTACGTGGTATGACTTGGAAAACTGATTGCTATAATATTATTTTAGCTTTCCAATTTTTAGTTTCAAAAAAACAATGAGAACTGTGATCATCCACCAATAGTAGAACAATATCTTTAGATTTATGCAGTGTAAAGCGAGTCTGATTTTTTGATCATGTAGATTTAGACGCAGAAGACATTCCATCTTTGTATTTCCTTTTATATTTTAGTCCTTAAACACTTATTGGGGGTATAAATGTACCTTTAGCGCTACAGCATCTAACAACTGTTATTGCTTCCCTTTTCTCTTCCGAAGTTACTGCAGGCACGTTTTTAGAACTTTTTCTAACAATCGCTTTTTTTGTAACATTATTTAGCTGCAGGCTAGTTGTATCTATGTTGAAAATATGGATGGGCTTATCAAATAAGTGATGACAGATAGTTTATGATTTCTTCTAAGAAATAAATCTTTTCCTGCTTTATTAGTATCGTCACAAACTGCCTGCATATCTGCCAATAAATTGAGCACTGTCCACGTCTCTCTTTGAAAAATAATCTTTTTATAGTTGGATGGCATAATAATCTTTAAATAATAATAAGAATTAATAGATCATTTTTACTCACTATGATTGGGGCATCTATACCAAAAAGTGGTATAAGCACGCAGTTTGGAAAAACCAACAAATACATGCTTTTAGATGTTAGAATATAGTATGGCATGCATTCCACAATTGTTAAAAAAAATGTTTATTAAATAAATAAGTATTGATAATTCTAGAACCTATAAATGCAATCATGTATAAAAATCTGCACCTACCTAAAAAAATATTAGAAAATAGTTTAACAAGAAAGTTTTTAGCACTAACATCACTTTCCAAGTGCCACTTTCACTAGCGTGCATTAACTTGACCCTAAAGCAAAACGAGTGTTGCGCAATTAATTTTATTACATTATTGGTTCTGTGATAGAGATAGCGATATAAGACCAATTATCTAGGGAATCGATTTTTTGTGTCAAAAAAGTCGATTTTTTTATCAATCTTAAGCAATGAACAAATCGATGTCAGTCATTCAAAAATCGAGATTTTATTTTTTCTGTTTCCGTAAGAATACCACTATATAAACTTTTCCAATTAGTTGTTCACATGTAAAAAAATGTCAGTTTTTTACTTAGTTTTATTTAATAGTTATCGATAACGGCTTATATCAATGGCTTGAATAACTCATCTGACATAATAATTTTAGTGGTAATGGTAATGTTAGTTAAAATGTTGAGTAAAATGTGTAGTTATATGTTGTATGCAAGATGTAGCTCCTCCCATATTACATCGCAAATTTTAAATTTGCAAGACAGTTAAGTGTTTCTGATTGGTTGTTCACGAGAATTTAACTAATCACATAACGAATTAACTTTAATTTCGATTAAATAGTTAATTCTCTTTCTTTAAGCCCGCTCTTAATGTTACAATTTTTTTTCTGTAATTACTTATTTATGATAAAACGATGATTTTAAGATATTAAAAATAATTTAACAACAATTTAGTCACTTATATGATTAATGCGTCTAGGTGTTAACTAACAATTTATTTACGTTCTTATCATACTAAATAGTAATAAAAACAATGATAGCAGTATTAGGAAATGTGATCATTTTAATTGAATTTCCAATTGTTTATATTTGTGAAATTTGGTTATTTCGTTCTGTTATCTGATTACTCGACTTGTTTTGCTATTTTGGTGAGAAAGTACGTCGGATTAATTGTTTTGGAATATTACATATGTTTGAAAATAATATATTCTGTAACGAGGTTGGAATAAAAATTTGATACAAGTGGAATGTTTAAGTTCTGTTAAAATGTTTTTAGAAGAATAACATGTCGTGGAGCAACTCTATTTTGCGTGGTATTTTTTCCACATGTAAACAGGTGTGGCAATACTTTCTTAAACTTTTTTTATATGCTGGTTTTAAACTAATTAGCTTGTAATCCTAAGTTACGTAAATTTTTTGTAAATTGCAACTACAATTTTTCCTACTGGGCTAACTAGTACCTTCTTTTAACTGGTTACTATTTTCTAGAATTTCACTCTATACTTGAGGTAACAAATCTTTTTTTCTGTTTTAACTGAGTAATCACATAGGATTCTCAAAAATGATACGTTACTATTATTCTCGAGGAGGCAATATCCGGCAATCAAAAAAATTTACAACATCCAAATATTTAACAATGACTCGGCAAATAAGTTGCATTTTTGTATATATTTTACTGTAAACAATTGTAACGTTATTTTAGCTTTTTATCAAACTTCGGATTTCTATTTAATGAATATTTTTTACAATTGTACAATTTAATGTCAAATAACTTGTGCCTTTCTTAGAATTTGAAAATTATGTACAAAGAACTTTGTTTAACTGCAGTGTACAACAGAATATTACGGATTTTTTCTCATAATGTAATGTACTGTTTATTACATGCGTTCTTTTCTTAAGTTATTACGTAGTTACGTACTTACACAAATGTATTATGTATATTGTAGGTATATAAACAAACACTGTTTAGTCAGTTTTTGATTTTTTATTTTCTAATTATGGAATTTTCTTTATAACGAATTTTTTTCGCGGTTTATTGGCACTTCAATATATAGAAGTACAACTGTAGTCATATTCCAACTCAAAAGTTTATAACTTTTTAAAACTCATTTTAATAACATAACAGATATATAATCAAAAACGATGTTTATATATCGGTGTCATGCAGTTTGATACGGTTTGTTTTTTTTTATATTTGATTTAACAGTTATAGAAATAGTTAATTAATAACAATGTTTTACCATCGTTACGACACAAAACTTCAAAATAACAAAAACATTGTAACCTGTATTTGTCTAAACTAAATTTAAAAAAAATTACTTTTATAATATTGTAAAAAATGCAATTTAGTAACTAACATGATATTTTTTGTTCTTTGGCGTCTAATAAAAACGAATTGTGTAATTCGGTAAAAAAAGCACAACCGTGAAACTACGAAAAGATCGTGTCATATATCGTTTAATACACGACATATGCGACGTTAGGGAGAAATTAGGCGTATAAAGTCCTCTCAACCACATGGGCCGGTCTATTCCCTCCACCACCTTTTGTAGAAATAGAGATCGTGAAGTGCACCCGTATACGGAAATGTTTTATAAGGGGACGTATGCGTTTGCTCAATGCGATAAATTACTTTAATTGCTGTCATCAACTTTGCTAATGTGCTGCCATCTATTTGCACTAAACTTGCTGATTAAACGGTTAATGTTTGTTTAAGTTTAGTACAAGTTTTAAAATTAATTTGTTTGTGTTTAAATTACCATTCGCTATTTAACTATTTTCTCTTTATACTACGTACGTTATGTGCGTAAAAACGTGGCAAAATCCGTACTCGTTACATTTCATTTGAATTGTGATGTTTGAACGTTATTTAAATTAAACGTTTTGTTTGTTAAGTATTGTTATTTTAATTACGTTGTATATTAGTTTATGTTGATTTTCCGTAGGCAATTTTCCTGTGAAACAGTTTAGTTCGATTCCAAACATCAAATTTTATTAACGTAGGTATAGATTACGATTCTCATCAATTTATCGATGAACAGTATTTATAACATGTTATTTAAAATAACTGAACAAACAATTTTTTAATAAAAGTTTTGTTATTACGTGTACGCGTTGTTATATTTTTTAAATTTATTATTTCATTTATTCTAATTAAGAGTGGATTTTTTTAACTTTTGTATATACATATACAGTGTGATTTTTTATAATGGGACCATAGGAATTTACATGCTAATATTTGGACTCTCTGTTAACTTATGTTCTCTTTCACATTAAACGCCGTTTTTAATTTTTTAATAATAGTACAAGCCTTCTACTTTATATTGCACCCAATAAACAATTTTTGGTTTCTGTTACGGTTCAGAAACATTCATTTTTATTGTGAAACGCTTCGCGAAGGTGAACAAACATGTTTCTGAAACATTTATGTAAATCAAGATGTCCTACCTCAGAAATGTTTCAATGTAACATTTAATAAAGTCTCATAGGAAACATTTCTGTAATTATGCTTTACGTTTCGAAAAAGAAATTGAAAACCTTTTGAAACTACTGTTTCAATATACAATTAACTTCTTGAACACACTACTTTTATGTATTAAAAATGTTTCAAATAATTTGTATTAAAAATATAGTTAGACACAGAAATTATTGATTTGCAGCTTGTTATTGCCAAGTCAACGATATTGCGGAATACAATTAAAATGACATTACTATAGAGATAAAATTTTAATATATTGTGAAAACATTTAAGGAATAAAAACATATAGCTACTAAAAACAAAACAAACATAATATAAATGATACTATATTATAATAAAACATCGTAAAACAATTGCACTTGGCGTAGTCCATCGCAGTGTTGAAAACATAATTACTGCCATCATTCACTTGCTAAAAATGAGCACATTACTAGAATCTAAAACTATACCTGCTGTAAGTTTTAAGGTTGCTTCTCTTTTTGAGACCAAATATAGCAAAGCTAGGCTTGTTAAAACCACCGTGATACTTCACATTGATACTCAGCATCTGTAAGTTTCCCAATTTTTATTTTATATAAGGAAAGTATAGCGATTTATAATTGAAAGTCAATTCCATACTTGATCCTAGGTTCGAATCCTGCCTACGACGATTTTTTTTAGAAAAAAATTTCATATCTTAAAAGGAAAGCAAGATACGTTATAAAATAACAATTTTTCTCTAAATTCGTTTGAGTGATGCATCTTATTTAAGTTATCTTTGGATGTACCTAAGATAACTCTCGAACCAAAAGTCCCAATTAGTTGAAGTTTGGTATGGAGCTGGCTTTTTATGTTCTCTCGGTTCTATCAAAAGATGGGTTTGATAAAAAAACCGGAAGTCGGTGTATCTGCCATTTTTAACAGTTTTTCTTATATAATTTTGTACGTATGTAAATTATTCGAATTATTTTTACAGTTTCTGCAATCGTGTACCACATCATTTTTTTTTCTATTTGCTATTTCAGAACTTTCATTAACACACACACTTTAACGAGAACCCAAAAACACATGGGAATAGCAGGTATAGAATTCAAAACAGCGCAATTAGTACACACAGTTAGAAACAAATGCTCTAATAACGAAATAACATAAGTACACTTACCAAAACATAGTTTCAATTATTTTCCACTTGCAACATGTCCTATTTCTTCTTAATCATGTACAAAAAAGTAACACAATTTCTTCTATCAATGTGAGCTTATTACAAATATATATTTATAACGTTGCTTGCTTCCTCAGAATGTTTAACCAGAGCCCATACTCGTGCACCAATGAATCCAATTTGTATACCTAGGATTTCCATTTAAACTTCTTAAATATGTATTTCATACAGCTCGGACTCACAATGTTAGAATCTATGACCGGCATGGTTTCTATAATGCCTACATACAATAAACATTAACTTTAGAAAAATACTCTAGTAATTTTGTAAGTACGGTACTGTTTATATTTAATAAATTGTGTAATCATCCGTAAGAGGTACTTTCTGGTAATACTTTATGATTTAATGTTATAAACTTGAAAAACAAGTCTTCAAATAGTTGGAAAAAATTACTTAACGTAAAGACTAAAATATTAGTTTACCTTTTATAGACGGTGTTCGTTTCTCCTTAATATAAAAATCATTTATAAGCACCGTAATAGCATGTTTTTCTCCTCCAACAAGCTCGTATCTCTTTTTCTTAGGTCGCTTCTATCCCAAAATTTCCAAAAAATTGTTACATTTGCACAGTTCTACTGCAGATTTGAAACGTTTCATGTTTAGGGGGGCACACACTGGCACGAAAACCGGAACTTGTTTAATTTAATTATTTAGCCGGTAAAAACTTCAAAAAAAACCTAAATAAATGAATTCAAATTAAGTAGGGTAAAATTAAAAACATTGTAGTTTTAAGTCACGGTAATTATCTCTGATATCATTAAATAACGGAGGAAACTTGTTGCTTACAATTTAAGAACTAAGAAAAGACAGTCAATTACTTCCTATTATTTGAAGATTAAAATCATAGAATTCTTGCATGTTCTAGAAACAGTTATTAATTATAAATGATTTTCATGATTTTTTAAACTGATTGGTTTTGTTGCAGATTTTTATTTTTCGTAGCATTTTATTAAAAATCTGTAATTGGTTTCAAATTGCTCTAAAACATTGGGTTTTGGAAGATGCAACATGTAAATTTTTATCTATACGTATCATAAATAACAAAACTTAAAAACTAATAAAACAACAAATAACATAACCAAATTCTAAAAGTGGCTTCCTTCACCTGCTAAACAGTGAGCCAACCAATCTTGAAAATTTTTTCGAACGTTTTGCAAATTTCGAGCTGTAACGGAATTCGAGATTTTAGTTATCTTTTCCTTAAACTCCTGTATTGATTCTGATAGACTTCTTACAAGATCATACAATTGTAATACTAAATGCCCCCATAAAAAAATCAAGTGGTGACAGATCAGAACTTTTAGCAGGTCATTAAAGGGTCCATGTTCACCAAGCCAACTACTAAGTAAACTTTCATTTAAAAACTGTCGATGGGGTGGCGCTTCATCTTGTGGAAATATGATTTTACTGTTGGCTCTCATTAATCGCGGGCCTACCTCCATTTGGAGCAGATTTAAACATTATATTGGTAATTTCTCTAAATAACAAAAAGCCCTATTAAGTTATTGCTTAGAATTCACACCAATAAATTGATTTTTTGTTGCCCCTGAGTATTACTTTCTTGAACTCTGTAAGGATTTTCTCTTGCCCAAATGCGTTTGTTTTTTTTGTTGACTGTACCATTTAGTGTAAAGGTACTTTTATCAGAAAATAAAATGTTATTTAAAATACTCCAGGTTTTGTTTATTTTTTCCATTAAAAGCTCACAGAATTCCATTCTTGGAAAGTAATCCTCTGGAAATTTGCACACTTTTTACTTTGTAGGACTTAATTTTTTTATTTTTCAGAGCTTTACAGCTACTACTTTTTGAAACGTAAAATTCGTCAGTTAGTCTAACAAGAGTGGTGGTGTTTTCAACTTCAACCGCCAAACAGAAGTTCAGTGTTAAATCTATTGTTACAACATTGCAATTTCTCTGTAGCACGAAAAGCATTGCAGAGTTTAAGAACCGTGGTTTTGCTCGGAATCAAACGATTCGAATATGCATCAGCAAAATTCTGTACGATGTCTCTGCTGGACATACTCTTAATGTATGCTGTTACAATTTCAACACGTTCTAGAATAGTAAAACGAACATTTTAAACAATTATCAACAATAACAACCGATTTGGCAGAACTAGTAAATAAAAAGTTAATGTCAACAGGCACAGTTAAAGAAAACGCAGACGCACTGTGCAACTTGGGTAGCTGTCAGTTTTGACAAATATTTTTTTAATTTTAGCTTACTTAATTTGGACTCAATTATTTAGTTTTTTCTTTGAAACTTTTAACGGCAAAATACTTAAACTAAACAAGTTCCGGTTTTCATGCCGGTGTGCAATGTGAAATAGCAGGATTGGGCGTTTAATCTGAATGAGAACACTAACTAACAGGTGGTCCAAATATTAGCATATAAATCCCTATGGCCACATTGTATCGCACTGTATACTTGAAACTATTAAAATTATGCTTTTATGTGCAAGAAAATTGCATTAGTTATATAGTTTCTTTGCCGAATATAAAATTTAAACAAATACTGTAGTTACGTCCTCCTTTTAATGTTTAATTAATGAATTGGTTAGGAACACTCTTCACTAGGAGGGGCAATTAAACCACTTTAGATTTTTAATATGGCGACGTTTCGTGCAACCATGTGTGCACTTCTTCAAGCCACTAAAATATATTGTACGTAAGTTACACATTGCTTATTGTATAATAAATAATACGTTTTAGGTACAAAACAAGAAACTTACACAAAAAAGTTCGAGTGGAAACGTCCTCAACTCCAAACAACATGACAACTAATACACAATATAAATAACATAAATAACTCGTTAAAATATTATTAAAAAGGTCAAATAATTAAAATTTTAATTATTACTATATTTTAGTAGAGTGGCAAACGTTTATTTTTTACAACGAAAAAATGTTAGCTGCTTAACAACTTGTTGAACAAAATTAGTTAGTAATTGAACTAATTGTTGAGTAATCGACGAAGACACTTCGATCTTGCAGTACTAATTAGAAATTAAAACTAATTTGAAGCAGTAGTTACAAAAAGATTTACTTACTGCAATTAGCTACATTTAACGTTAAAACTTGATACATTTTTTTTATTTTACAGTAAAAATTTTATATTTATTTTACCAATAGATTTAATTTAATGATATTAATTTAATCTCTAAGACTTAACTTTTGTCGGTAAATACAATTTAAAGTTAAGTAAAAAATTTGAATTCGTGGATTAATTTTTTTTACATTTAGTTTTTTGACTTTAAGAGTAAATTGATAATAGACATTTAAACAACAAATTCACTAAAATATACAACATAACACAGTAAACTTTTAATTTCAACAATTTTATTCAATTAAATATACGTTGATTTTTCAAAAATAATATAGTAATAAAAATATTTAAATTTTAGGTTTAAACGTGTGCAAGAGTGAAAAAAAGTTATACCACTTTATGGGGCACGTATATACAACTTTTTAATGCACTTTATTATCTATTTGTAATAAAAACAAAAATTTAACGATGAAACCACAGACCATAAATTTAGGTCATCATATGATTGAAAAGTTTATTAAATCACATTATCTAACGTTTTGAGAAAACCAACTATCACTACAGACGCCGTGGACAAGAAAGACATCAAAAGGCAACAACAATCCATGATTGTTTTATTACGTAATTTTAGAGATCGCTTTGTAACGGAAAAAATATCTACTAAATATTAGTAAGCAATCTGTACAGTTTCGAGTGACGCGTAAAGGTTTTTCGATGATCAAATGAGCGTTGTTCACAATATAACTTTTCTCAAACGGTTTTATTTAATGGAGGTCCTGTAATGGTTTAACAGACGATTTTTGACAGCTTCAACAAAACTTGCCTAACTGTAGATAACTATAACGTCGGTAAAACGTTGAAAGTTGATTTTACACCCGTGAATTTCAAAATAGTTTTGAATAAAAACCACAACGTAAAGGATATTGGGGGTAAAGCAATGTCAATGCAAATGTGCAAATGCTACCAGAGTGAACTACTGGACGACCGTTTCGCCCTTTTGGGGCTTATCAGCAGTAGGAGATACACTCGAATGTAATTTCCACAACTTCATTGACATACGTTGTGGTTTTATCCCGCAGTTTTATTCAAAACTATTTTGAAATTCGTTGTTGTAAAATCAACGTTCAACGTTTTACCGCCGTTATAGCTATCTACAGTTATTAATTATACTTAGTAAATTTACATTATAAGATGGCTCTTGATATAAGGTGTAAGAATAAAGTTGAAATATAAAAATGACAACACTGTTTTTGGTGCGATGGAAAAAGGTAGATGGGTAAATGTCGAAAAAGATGACGGTCAAATAAGTAAATAAGTTATCTATAAGACGGTTTAAAACGAAATAACTGCATCCATCATCCCCATGTTGATGATCTCACTTCGTAGAATGCAACGCTGTTTCAGTTAACTTAACGTATTATCGTTTGGAAAAATTCCAGATCTATAATGGATAATAGTGATCTTTTTCTTACAAAAAAAACGCTTGTCTCATCAATAGACCAAATGCATTTCAATTATGACAGTAAACGACAATCTGATAATTGTAAAGCCGTTATAGGTACAGTAATCCGTTATAAAAAAATGTCTAAAATATTTAAAAACGAGAAATTAGATATAAGTAACTGTTTGTTCCGCTTACACATTTTTTAGTTAAATTCTTTGTTTCGCGCAACAATTCATTTTGCACAAATTTCATATGTTTCAACTAGAAACAAGTTTAAGTGATAAGGAAGAACACATACGCACGCAAGGAGATAGAAGTGTTAAAAGTGCTTCCGTGTATAGACTCTAAATAAAGTGTGTGTAACGTTACGAACAATTGTGAGCCCAATCAACTAAAAAAAGTGAGTAAAAACTTAATTTAACTACAAGACACAAAAATCAGCACAAACGCATTTGTCCACCGCGTCAGTAACAAGATAGAAACTGAAGACATACCTGTATTATTAACACAGAATTGTTAAATACAGGTATTGTAGATATAAGATACAATAAAAATTACAAGGCTTTATAAATCGTATGCGTAGACAGCTTAAATTCCTACTGCAAATGACTCACTAACCTTGTTCAAAAAAAGTAGCAACTCCTCAAAATTAAAAAATAAGGAAAAGTATACATACAACGATTTGTTAAACTAATACGTATAATTTAAAATGAAATAATAACAGTAACAAAAACGTTACTTTACCGTCAAATTAAAAGATTTGAATTGCAATTCTATCGGCCACATCTTGTGTTACCACTGACGGCTTAATACCGACGTCAACGTTTGGAGTAGTATAGGTTGCAAGCGCACTGGAACTTGAAATGGCATAGAGGAGTACTCTTCGGTGATAAACTCCGATTCTGTTTGGGGATGCATGATTGCCGTATGAGAGTCAGACTAAGACGTGCGGGACGTAGCAATATTTAATTTTTTGTTGAGTAGCATGTGCACCATACTGTGAGGATTATGGTATGGGGTGCTGTAGCTTATAGGAGCAAGTTTTATTTGGTATACATCCGAGGAAGTATGAAAGCCCGGCAGCGAAGTGGTAAAACCCAATATTCTTCCATTTCTTTAACTGTTGGAAGACCTACTTCTCCAGCGAGATAATTCTTGTCCCCACATAACAAGACACAATAAACCGATTCAAAAAAAAAAACAATGTTAATTTATTACACAGATTTCCCGATTTTTCGTTTATTGAACACGTGGGACATTATGGATAGAAGACTCCACAGACACAGGAAGTTTTCCCGCATGACTTGCAAGTTTCATGGGATACAATAATACAACAGGAAATTGACCACCTACTGGAATTGATGCCATGAAGAGTGAGAGAGTGTAAAGCCAATAGAAGGAGACCAACAAGACAATTATTAAATAAAAATTGTGTTCATTTTTCCCCTTTTTTTATGTTAATTATTTACTACTTCTAAGTAGCTAAACATGTCTGCCAAGTTTGGCCACAAAATTCTTACGCCTTCTTGGTGTTGCAATTTCAATGTCACAAAGTACAGTTTTCTATTAAACACTAAATCAACTTCCATCATAACAAAACTTGACAATTTATGTTAGCTTAAACCTCGTCATCTATATACTTTAATACGTTTAGAACTTTATAAACGAGTTCAATTTTTAACTAAAAGCGTGGTGTTTTAATAGTAAGCCAAGGTAAAGTTATTGTGCAAATACTAAGAAAAAAATGTCGTTTTTACTAAGGTTTTTTTTAATTATAAGGTAACAGTCTAGAACGTTAATAATAGAATAGTAAAACTTGTCTTAGATATTTCTTATAACGAACACGCTTATTTATCCCCTAAAGAAAATTTAATTTAAGTTTAAAATTTATTAGTAAATTGTTGTTGTATCCCAATAGGAGGTCGTGTGGAAAGGTTACAAATTAATTTGTTTTTGAATGTTGGCGACGTTTCGCAGACTATACCTGTGTCTGCTTCTTCGGGCCAAATTATTCTATGCAACTGTTTGCAATGAACAAATTAACACAACTTAATTATCAAACTAATTGGTAACCTTTTCACACGACCTTCTATTGGGATACAACAACAGTTTACTAATAGCTATAACAAGGAGGATTATAATAAATTAATTTAAAATTTATATAATTATTTATTGAAAACTAAAACATTTTATGTAAAGGTGCTCTAAAACTATATTTTTTATGTGAATCTAAAAATAATAATCGAGGGGATTAAAATCAAATGATTTTTATGGCAATGCGACCGGACTTTATCAATTAATTTTTGGAAACAAATGTGATTTAAATGTTAGCATTTAATACAAAATGAGCAGGAGCTCTGTCGTGCACAAACCAACACGTTTTATTCTTAGAGGTGTAGTTTCTAATAATAATGGCAAATATTCTTGTAGGAATTCTACTGTTGTTTAATCTATCATGCAATTTAAATGATCCTAGAAATTTGTGGCCAATTATTTCTTACCATGTATCAATCAAAAATTTATGCTGATATCTCTTTAAAATTAAAAAAAAATTGCAAAAATTTAAAATACGTTCTTTGGTAAAACATGATTTGTCTATAAAAATAATCGTCATTAAGGAATCATGGTCTTGATGAAACTGTTGTAAAATAAACTGGGAAAATAAATATTGATGGTTATCAAGAGGTGTTGAGGTTTGAACTCTCTTTATATGAAAATGTAATAGTTGTTGCTCACGCAAGACGTTAAATATAACAAAATTTATTGTTCCATTGACTGCTGAAAGTCGTCGAATTCTTATATCCGTGTTCTCTTTAAAGAAGTTTCATACCTCTTCATCAATGTCGGAATTTTGAGGTATATATACTACAACTCTAATCCAAAGATCAAAATTTAAAAATACCGTCTTCTGTCTACACCCACAAGTTTTTTTGAACAGGAAAAACGTCGATTTGGATCGAAAATTTTCGTACCAAAGGGTATGCATGCTCATCTAAATTTTCTTGTATATGTTTTAATGTTGAATGTTTAGAATACCTTTACCAAATACCTTGTATAGTTCTTAATATATATTATATGTAACTTACCATCGATTACGATGTTTGGACCTTTTGATATTTTTTTGCGCTTGGTATCTACATCTACCAAATTATCTATATATGGATTGCGCTAAATATACACGAAAAACCTGAAAGTTCTTATGTAGACTGTGGCAGAAAATCTAGCTCAGTGGCGTACCCATGAGAAAGGGTATGAAGGGGACAGATCTGCCCTCAAGACAAGAACATTGCAATGTTAAATAAATTGATAAACCTTTTTCTTGTCACAAGTGCCAAAGCAAGCGCTAATTATGTACTAAACTAAAATTTTAGTAAACAAAGTATTTGTTTACATTATATAAAAAAAAGAATAAGAATCAAACATCGGCAGCTTTAGAATGTCATTGTATTTCTCAATATTTACAAATGATAAATAAAACTTTATGTAAACACTCGTTATATACATCGACTGCAACTCTGGAGCGTATTTTTTTGTGTTTAAAAAGGTAAAACTTGTTTGCTCAATTTGACATAACTGATTAACACACACAACTTAGTGAGAAGATTAAATAATTTGACTTTTTTCTCAATTCATAAAAAGCTTACACTGTCTACTAATAAAATTCTTAAAAAATTAGCAAAAATATTCATAAAAAACAAAGACTGTCTCACTCAGAACGCATCCAAGAAGATAAACTGAACCAAAAAAGGAATAAATATTAAAACATGCGTGAGCTTTGAGAATTATCTAAAAGATTAAAAAAACTAACAGAATATTCTAGTCAAAGTTAAAGCAAACATTCATGAAATCAACTTTAATGAGTCTTATCGCACGCAGTGTTTATTGAATTCTACAGTTTTAGTGATACATAAATTATAGTAAGTAATGGAGAATGGCTAAGTTAACAACGCTATTCTAATGGTTGACAACATAGAAGACCTAAAAAAACGCAATAGAATCGAAAGAAGTATGATTAAAAATGAGATAAATAAAATCAAAATAATGTATTTGAGACCAGAAACAGACATACAAGTTAAAAAAACCTAAATTGAAAGAGTAAACAAATATATATACTTCTGAATGTTTATAAAATAAAGAAGAAATGTAAAAATACTAGAACAATTTCAAAAATGATTTTGTTTTGTGTTTGAAACACTTTAATGCTTAAATACCTGTTTTAGTGTGTTGTAAACATTAAAATATTAATAATGTCCAATGCATCACATGATACATTGTTAGTTACCCAATCACAGTTTTTCTTCGACCTATCTATCTAATGTATGGATACATATATTCGGTATCAAAACACTTTAAAACGACTTCTGAAGCGCTTTGATTTTTAAAGATTTTTTTTGAAAAAAACTTTAGACAACCTTCGTTAAGAGTTGAATCTACTCCTTCCCTTTTTTTTGCTTTGGTTTTACTTTGATTACGGTTAACTCCCCCACCCCTCCATGACGTCTGTCAGGATTCTTCACTGGTCTAGTTTCTTTTTTTAGTTGCAACGAGTATCATTTGCTTAAAATTATATGTTTACTGTAGATGTGATACAGCAGTGGTCACAGTATGCATCCACACCGCAATAAATAAAACTAATCATCAAAAAATTTTATTGGTAATCAAAAATGGCAAACGATAATGTACTATTTATAAAGACGTTTTTATATAGACTTTAATTATAAAAACTATTAATAACAATAACATCATGATATTAGTAACTTTAATAAAAATGTTTACTAATGCGAAAGATTTTAGAAGTAATTTTGTGGTTAAATTGATGTTATTTAGTAAATAGTTTTCTCAAAAATTAAAACATGTTTAACTAATTTTATAAATAAATAATTAAAAACAAACAAACAAAACTTATAGTCAAAACGTATTAAATTTAACAAACGATATAATGTAGCTTAAGCGGAATTGTGTGTAAAATAAAGTACAATAAGAAAAAAGCAAATACAAAAATAAAATGAAAATTTATAACAAACGGTAAACTTAAGATAATAAAATAAAAAATATTTGAAACGAAATAACATTGTAAAAAAATGATAATGAGAATAATACGATTTCTTCTTTATGCGTGTTTGTGTAACAATAAATTAAAATAAGTAAGCACTTACCTTTCATCTAATTTTCTTTGTTGTTTAAACGTTTTTCATTAATTTAAATTTTTTTCATCATTAAATCAATAATGTCTTTTAACTAATTTTAATATGTGTTATTATTTAAATGAAATAACAAATTTACTTACAAAATTTCTTAATTTAAATAACATTTAAAATGCGGATAACCTGAAAAGTATATTAAATCATCTGCTTATTTTCAATGCTAATTTACATTTCTTTTATTTGGCTACAAGTCTAGAATCGCATCCAAAGTCCGATTGCGAACACTAATGCGAGTCATTTATAAGCATCGAACGTGCACATAACCTCTATATATCAGAAAGCAATCGGGAAAATCGCTGGAGGGCTTTAAAACATTCTGATGATCGTTGGAGCGTGATTTACAATAGAAATTTTCAACGTTTCCTCTGTTATTATCTTATGAAACTATCTTTGCTGCCTCCATTTGTTGATAGATAATAGATCTAACTCATTTTATGAGTTTAGTTGGTTGCTTTTATGTTGTCCAGTATCGTTACGATTTGAGCAATTTAGTGGTTTCCAAAATCGTTGCTTTTTGACGTAAACATTGAAGCTTTTTATTTATTTATTTAGCTCCTATAACTAGTGTTTTCCGATTCATTCACAGATATATTCTATTAAGTAGGTTGCTCAATAAAAATGTCAAAGCATCAAATTTAAAATGGTTTAAAATTAAATAATTGTCAGTATAGTACTTGACAAACAATGTGTTGTTAAATTTGCAGCCCTAACAAAGGCAATAGGTTAAAGGCTATATGGATTGTAACAAGTTAAAAATAAATTCGTAGCTGACAAAATCGACAGATGGTCACCTGCTAATATAACTAGTATAAATACGGGGTAACTTTAAATAGACCCAATATCAACAAACCATTGAATTATAATAGGTGGTCATAAAATTTAGCGCTTAATTGGGGTTGGGGTGGTGCTTTTGTCACTTTAATTCTATTTACACACATTCTCTAATAGAAAATGTTAATATGTTATCATCACTATAATTAAAAGCCCTTTGACGTGTAAAGGTACTACTTAAAATAGAGAAAATTTTAATTATCTACTTATTATGCGTTTAACGTATTATCTAAGTTACGAGTTTCATTAGTGTAGTGTAGCATTAAAGAAAATAAATGAGATACATAATTTTATTGAGTCTGGTAGAATAACATAAAACTCCTCATGTGTAAAAAGCAATATTTTTTCGCGTCATTGAATAAATTAGTTTTTTGTAGAAATATAATCACGGTATTTATTTTTATCTTTTTAAACATGTTAAAGCAGACATTATGTGATATCAAAGATTACTATTACAGTTTACTGCTTAGCTTTTAGATTTAGAACTTATAAGGTTTTATTGTTTTAAATTGTAGTCATATGATACCGTAATAAAAAAATAAATGTTTAATAACAAATTTACATGAAATGATTGCTATCTTTATTAGTTAGGCTATCTCTTATTTTTGAGAGATATTTTGTACCACGTCACTAGCCAGATCTGTAATAGTATATTAAAAAAGCAGATTTATAAAACAATTTTAGCGCACGCAGTTGAAATTTTTGGATAAAAAACTAATCAACATATTTCTGTGTTTTTTGTGATAACAGTCCGGACTGAGTAATTAATTAGCAAACATTATTAATTTTTAGATGTACTTAGGTAAAAAGCATCGACTTCAGTAAGTTTTGTGAATGTTATTTATTTCAAAAAGTATATATAAGTTTAACTTTATTCGTTGCCATTTGGCTTACAAATTTGATCGTGCTATATATACATATATAATACATTTTCTTATCCCTTCTCTCCCCTTAATTTTTTCCTCCTGCTCCATACTTCCTCCACCCATTCCGCTCCTTTTCCGTTTTCATCTAAGATTTCCTCTATTTTCATCACCTCTTCTCTTAGTTCCCTGCATTTCAGTCTCATGTGGTTAAGGTCTTCCGTTTCTTCTCCACATAGCCTGCACATCTTTTCTGGTTCTTCTTTCCAATATTTGTTCCCTAACTCCTCGTTGCCACATCTGAACCTTGCTACCATTTTTTCTTTTTGTTGCTTTTAATCTCTCTATCCTTTAAATATTCCGGCACTCCTTCACTCTTGATATCTTTATAATTCCTATCATATCTGCCCTCTTTTATCCTTGTCCATCTTTCTTGTTTTTCGATGTCACTATCTCTGCTTATTATTTCTTCCCTTATCCCTGCTGCCTCTTCTCTTAATCTCTCCACTTCTTCTCTCGCGTACCCGTTTCTTTTGTAATACTCTTCTCTGCCCTCCTGCCCGGACTTCACTTTCCCTCTCTTTATCTCTTTCCAACAATCTTGCAGTATTTTGCATTCTGTTCTTTCCCTCATTTCTTCCTTGTATTTAATTGCTCTTTTTCCTGTCTCTACCCTTATTTTTCTATCTGTACCTCCTCTCTCACAATATACCCAGTGTATCCCTCTCCAATCCTAACACCCATCTCCAGTATTTTTCCTGTAGCTCCTCTACCTCCCTCCACTCCTTCCAGCCTCATATTTCCGCTCCATACATTACCACCCCCTTTATTAATTTTTCAAACAACAATTTTCTTTTTTTTATATCCATCTTGAATACTCTTTCCCCCACACCCCAGACTTGTCTTATTAGCCTGTTTCCTTTCTTCACCCTTTCCTTTATGTGTTCTCCCTCTTTATTATCCTGTTTCATCGTGTAGCCCAGGTATGTAAATTCCTTCACTTGTTGCACTTTTTCATCACTCCATCTCCACTCCTCTCTTTTTCTTTTTCGCCCTCCTTTTCTAAATATCAATATCTTCGTTTTCTCCGTGTTTACTTCCAATTCTTTTTTTTTTCATATATTTTTCTTGCGTTTTCATCATCTCTTTCATTTCCTTTTCCTCCTTAGCCACCAGCACTATGTCATCCGCATACGCCAACGACCATACCTTAGCTTTCCCTACCACTATCCCTCCTGTCTGTTGTCCTCTCATTGTCTCTTCCAGATCCCCCGTATATACTGAGAACAGGCTTGGGCTCAGTGGACATCCCTGCCTCAACCCTCTCTTTGTGATGAATTTCTCACTCTCTTCCCCATTCACTTTAACCCTGCTCCTCGTTTCTTCGTAGATTTCCTCTATTCTTTGTATTAATCTTTCATTGATTTTTTTCTTTTCATATATTCCCACAGCTTTTCCCTATTCACTTTGTCAAAAGCAGCTTTTAGATCTACGAATAGTGCCACCATTTTCCCTCTTTTTTTTCTAGTTCTTTATTTGCTAAGTGTTTCAGTATATATATGTTGTCTATCGCCCTTCTTCCTTTTCTGAATCCCGCTTGTCCGTCTAGTACCAAACTTCTTTCCTCTATTTCCTTCTGTAGTCTTTCTTGCAGTATTGTCGCGTACAATTTGTATGCCGTGCTCAATAATGTTACCCCTCTATAATTCTTGACTTTATTTTTTTCGCCTTTTTTATGGATTGGGCATATTATTCCCTCTCTCCATCTCTCTGGAAATCCTTCCCCTTTCCATATTTTGTTTAGTATTTCCGTCATCTTTTTTGGTACACTTTCTCCCCCGTATATCCACTCTTCTCCTTGTATCTCATCTTCTCCTGTCGCCTTTCCTTTTTTTATATTTTTTATCGCCTCCATTACTTCTTCTTCACTTATTCTATCCCTATCTCCTTCTTCTTGTCTGATTACCGCGTCTTTTCTTTTTCTTTTTTCTGCTTTTGTTCTTCTCCTCCCAACAGGTTCCGAAAATATATCTCCCATTCTTTAATTTTTATTCCCTTTGTCGTCATGTTTTTTTTCCTCTGTTTCTTTAGGTACTTCCATACATCTTCTTCCGTTTTTATTCCTTTGATCTGTTCCTCTTGTTTTTTTTTGTTTTCTTCTTTCTTTCCGTCGCATGTTTTTTTGTATATTTTTACTGCTTCTTTGTATTCTTCTTTTTCTTTCCTCCCTTTTTTCCACTGTCTTAATGCTTCTCTTGCATTTTTCTTTGCTTCCTTACATTCCTTATCCCACCATTTCTTCCATCCTGTTTTCTCCCCCTTCCATTTTCTAAATCTGACTCTCTCTGTTGCTTTCTCCATCATCTCTCTCATTTCCTCTACACTTTCTTGTAATTCCTTCCCTATCCATACCGTTTTCCCTATTCTCTCTTTATATCTTTTTATACCCACTTCTGTTCACTTTTTAGTTATGTACTTCTCCTCTTCCTCTCTCTCTTCTCTTTCCCTTCCTTCCATTGTCAATTCCAGTGGTTGATGGTCTGACTCTACCCTTTCTCCCACCTTAAATGTCTTTACCTTTTCTGCAGCCTCTTCATTTGTCATTACAAAATCTATTATTGATTCTCCCCTTCCTCCTATGTACGTAAATTCCCCTTTCCATCTTCTTCTCTGTTCCCGTTCATTATTTCCCACTCTTTTTCGTTGCACAATTGCAGAAGTTCTTCTCCCTATTTATTTATCACCTTGTCCTTTGTTTGTCTCTTTCCCATCCCTTTTTTTTCTTGTATTCCCCCTCTTTCCCTATTCTTGCGTTCAAGTCCTCTTCTACTATTATCAATCCCTCTTCCCTCTCTTCTATCATCTCTTCTATGTTTTTCCTTGTCTCTTTCATTCTACTGCTATAAACCGTCACTACTTTAATTTTTGTTTTTCCCCACTGTATGTTCCTTTCTACAACTCCTCTTCTCTGTTGCACTTTCTCTTTCTTTTCCTGGCTCAACCATTTTTTTCTTATTCTCGTTATTATACACACCTTTGCTCTCCCTTTTTTCTTTTCTCTTTCTGCATGTTGCACCACCTACTCAAATTCCTCCGGCAACTCTTTTTCCCACCACTCCCATTCTTTTTCTTCCATCCATGTCTCCTGTAATCCCACTACATCCTGTTCCTTGATGTACTTCCAGAAATCATGTTCCTTGTTTTTTATTCCCGCTACGTTCCAAAACAATACTCTCAGCTCACTCACCTCTCCCTGTGCTTCTTCCTTACTTTCTTTTTTTCTTCCTTCTTTTTCTTTTCCATTTCCATCTCTCATTATTCCTTTTCTTTGCCATTTCGTCAACTTTCTCTCCTTTGCCCTTTAGTTTTTTGCCTTTTGGTTCCCCAATTTCTCTCCTCTTTCTCTACTCAGTCCCTTATCCTTGTCGTTCCATATGTATCTGTCTCCGTCTATCTCCATTTTTCTGTACCCTACCCATACTCTTTTTCCTTCCGCTCTTTTTTCCACCGCTATGTTCATTATTTCTCTTTGCACTCTTCTTTCCTCCCATGTCAAATCGTAACTTATATATATTCTTGTATTCTTTAATTTCTTCTTCTCCGCCATTACCTTCTGTTTTTCCTCCCATCCTCCGATTTCCGCCACCACCATCTAATTTTTCTTCTCTTTGTTTATTACTGTCACTTTTTTCACCTCTACTTTTACATTTAATTCTTCTTCCAGCATCACTGCTAAATCTTTTTGTGGTTTTTCACTTCTCCACCCCTTTATCACAATATTATTCTTTTTTTTCCATCTTTCCTCGTCTTCCGCTTTTTCTCCAGTTTTTCTATTCTCTCCACCAGTTTCTCTTTTTCTTTCTCCCACTTCTTTTCTCTTTCTCTCATTTCTTTTTCATTTCTTTGATTTCTTGTCTTATTCTTTGCATATTTTCTTCCATCTGTTTCATCATTTCTCTCATTAATTCTTTTAACTCCTCCATTTCTTTCCTTCCTCCTTCTGTTCTTGAGGTTTTTCCTTCGCTCTCCTCCGATATCTTGGTGATCTGGTGATGTCTGGTGATTTTATTGTTTTCTTTCCTCTTTCAAATATTTGTTGCCTTTCTTTTTCCTCTTCCTCTCTCTCTCTTTTATTCATCCCTTTCCCTTTTTTTTTTATTACTTATTTATTTATTTATTTTTAATTTAGTTATTTATTTAATTTTTTTTTATTAATTTTTTTAAATTTATTATTATGATTCTTTCAAAAAGTAAATTTAGCTTAAAAATTAATATAACATTTGAATTCTACATATAGTATTCAGATTTGGTACTCAAAAACTCAAATATGTATATCTTTATGAAGAGATGAAATCAACGCATTAAATAATATACAGTGTGTTCTATTTAAAAAAAAGTAATTTTTTGATGTTTATAGTTTAACAACTTTGAGCAAGTTCTATTATAATAAAATCAAATAATATTTTTTAATGTTCATAAATTTTCGAAATGTAATAATTAAAAGTCGCAGTGGACTGCGAGACTATTAAATGAGTATTCTATTTTAGTTATATAGTTTATGTTTGTTCGTCTTCAGTCTTCGTCTTTTGTTATGTAATAATCTGTTTATTTTTATTTATTATCTACAAACGTAGCAATAATGTCAACGTAAACTATCGGTGTGAAAATTAAAAGCTGTATGTTTGTGTTTTTAGTTGATCAGAATGATATTCATGTTTATGAAGAAAGAAATCAGCTTGGAACATTAGATGAAAGAGTAGTCAACTCAGTTGCATCTACAGTAAAGGTACTTGTTATTGCACTTTTGTTTGATTGTTTCTTCACATCCGTCGAGTTCATGCAGTCAATATCGTACGTACGTGCATTTTGAACAGACTAAACATTCCAAAAGTGGCAATGGAATTTTAATGGGGTGAGTCAGTCTTTAAGTGCACCGACAACGGGTTAATAACGAGATTCTTATAGATAATAATATGCATACCTTCCACATTGTTTTACATAAAGCATTAAAAGCTATTCATTATGACACTAGACTGAATCATTGTCACTGGCTTTTAAATATGATTCAAGAAAATTGAAATTTTTTGTGACTAATATTATGGACAGATAAAGCAACTTTCACGAGCGCAGGAGGTGGGTGTGCAAAGCCCACATTGATGCAGCAAGTACAACACAAACGTATGTTGTAAAATCGTGGAACAGTTATAGGGCCACATTTTTTTGACTTAACTCTTATCGGAGAAAGGTTTTTGGAATTTTTGGAAAGTTTTTCTTTTATTATTTTTAAAATACGTCTCTTTGAGAACAAGCAGAAACGTGTGGTATTTGTTCGATGGTTGTGCGGCGCATTCTAGCCAAAATGTGTGTCAGCATTTAGACGAACAGCATTTACATCGTGGTATTGGAAAACGAAATTTATTTTCCTGTGCGCTCCGATCTAACTTGTTTAAATTTTTATCTATGGGGTAGACTAAAAGATCTGGGTTTTCAAGAAAAACCAACAATTAGGGAAAATATGATGGAAAGAATACGAAATCCTATTAGAAGCTTGTCTAGGGCTAAAAATAAAGTAACGGTTTTACCTACCGAAATTAGACTAAATAAATGCATCGAGAATGGTGTTAAAGCAATTCTAAGTGTTCTGTGATTTTTTCATTTTATTGTTATTACTGATGTTTTGTTGATTTTCTTGATCTTTAAACACGTTTCAAAACTAGTTTTGAACTATTACAGTGATTTGTTTTCCCGCTAAGTTAACTTGATCCGATTGAGAAAATCAAGCTTTTAACATTTTTTCTTATGAATCAAGAACAGATGATATTTTGATGCGGCTTTCACTAAAATTTTGTTAATTTTATGACGGCTAAAAGTCTGTTACAAAGGTAGCATTGTACATTTAACTATTTTTCCCAAATCACAAAAATATGTAATCATTGCAGATGACGCCTTCTAGTTTATTTATTTTAAACTAAACAATTTAACAAAACATATCTGTCGAAAGACAGAAATGGATTGATAAGTTCAGGAGATAAAATGTATATATTGAAAAACGCATTAGCCGACTCTCCTTTATTATGACAGATACAAAAAAATTTCATAAAGTAAAATAATACCGTATCAGTCAAACTATCAAATTATGTTTTCAAAGGTATGACTTATGTATCTTCATAGCAGTTATGCTTGCTAGCGGTGGATTCTCAAACGTCAAAATAATATTCAGCCATTTTTCTTGTCCACTTTATTTATAAGGATTTTTTCCTATATCTCTAGGTTTTACTAGTCTTGAGATTTTGTCTTTTATTATAAAAATTTTTTTTTAATGCAGAACGAAAGACCACGAAAGTTACAAACGAAAATCAGAAAAAAAATTTCTCTTCTTGCTGATGCATAGATAAACGTAAAACTTAGGCAATAAAAGCATGTTTTGAATCCATAGCCAGATTTTTAAATTCTTTTTGACTTTGCGATCACAAGACATAAGAAAGCATCAAGGTAACAGCGCGGCAAATGCTTGAGAAAGAGAAGTGACGACTTCAAACTGCGGTGAAGTAGGCCACGTACAACGACATCGTACTAAGCTTAAAAAGAGAACAAAAAAAGACCCTAAAAGTTTAAAACCAAAAGAAACTAAAGTCAATCTAATCTAGTCATGCACTAAAGATTACCATTCAAATGGCATCGCTTTTGACGCAATTGCACAGCATTTACTTTGATGGCAGGGTAAATGGAAAGAGTGTTCAGTTGCTGATTAACATAGAAGCAACTTTGTTTTTCGTTTTTTGGTCAAATCGTTAGACATTATTTGGGTGTGAACCACAGAAGGTATTATTTGTCTATTAGCGCAGTATAATCATGATTCTAAAACTAAACGTAAGTGTTAGTTATACTTTCAGTTAAAAACTGTAAGAACTATACACCCATTTTTACAACAATTATTCAAAGAAAGTTTAAAAATTCCGGGTAGTGTTATTACATTTATAATAGTAATTTCACGACCAAGATTGTTAATAATAGCGATTAAAAATTGAAACAATTTAGCGTTGTAAGCAAATGTAACGAGCAAACGCGTTAGTATTGTTGAGATTATTTATCGCCAACTAACAAACGAATTAGTTTTAAAGTTTTCTCCTTGACAGTATATTGGTAAAACGGAAGAAATTATGAGAAAACTAAATTATACAAACTAATCTGTCGTTATAGCTAGCAGTCGCGCAATATCATTAAATCGGTTGTTAACAATTCTATTCGTAATTCATTAATATAAATTTATTCATTAGTACAAAATTGTTCAATAATAGAAATTATTAACGATATATTCCTGATATATAACTATACGTTAATTTTTCTATCAACAAACGATCGACGCAAGTAAATTTAAGTTTAGTGTTTTATTAACAAAACATTTAACCACAATTTCCTTAAGATACAATATGATATACAACAAAAATAACGTAGACCCTACTATTAAATACCGAATCCAAAACAACAAAATCATAAAACACCTACTAAACAACGGACATATAGGTACAAATATATATAAAGAGCTAATCGATGATGATTTGTATCTGTTCACAAATATTACCAAAGGTCTCACTATGAAACTAATAAATTCATATTGGAATGATATAAAGTGTAGCTACCTTACGTCTAACAATAAGATCTATAATCAAAAATTTGGCACAGCTATGGGTAATCCTGCATCACCGATCTTAGCAAACTTTGTCATAAACGATCTACTTACGTTTGTTTTAAAAAACATTAATTACCAACCAACATTCTTATTATGCTATATTGATGACATTATAACATGTATTTCTGATAGCGAAATTGACCACACTCTAAACATTTTCAATAGCTATAACACTAATCTCAAATTTACGTTTGAATTAGAAAAAGATGGTTGTTTATTCTTTTTAGATTCTAACACAAACGATTTATTCACAGAATGATACACCAAACCAATGTCGTCTAATAGGACTATTAATTAATTATCAAAACACCATCACCACCAGAAGATTATTCTTATTAAATCAATGAAAAACAAAATAATTAAACGTAGTAGTCCACAATTCCACAATAAAAACCTTAACGTTCTAAAAAAGATACTCTGCAAAAACAATTACCCTAACAACATAATTAACCTAATACTATTTAACAACAACTTAATTAACACTATTTCACCACCACCAAACACTTTTAATTCAAACTTAACTTACACTTTTATGATCAACGCAACAAGACTAACTAATAAAATCATTCCAATATTAAAAACAGTCAACATACGATTAGCTACTTATAACGAAAATAACATCTACAAGATGTACACAAAAAGCTTGACCGACATAGTATGGTCTATAAAATTGACTGTTTAAACTGCAGGAAATGTTATATAGGACAAACAGAACAAAAACAGTTAACCGGTTAAAAAACCACAAATACGATTATGTAAAGAAAAAAAACAAACAGGACACAATTTTTATTTTAATAACTCTTTAATTTTAGATGTTGAACTAAATTATAAAAAAAGATAAATTTAGGAAGTGATTTTTATAACAAAGCATAGTAATAATGTAATTTTAAAAATGATAGCTAAAAATTTAAGTACTATTTATCATCAAGATTAAATAATGTAAGGATTCCCTAGTTATGTCCATATTATATCAATTTAACCTTAATTGTGAAAAATTCATAGTATGTCAAGTCCACGTTTGTTTCTGTTGTGTTTTAATCGTTCTTATGTTTAATTAATTTATTTTCAATGTTAATTTATTGGCATGATTGTCTTCAAGGTGCAGTCCAAGACACGCCACTTTTTTTTATTCTATAACTGTAAGTGTAATTCTTTGTAGTATTAATTACTTTTAACAACTGTTAATTTTACATGCCATCTAATAACTACAATTGTTAATAAAACAGAGGCCCGAAGAAGTGCGCACTTAACTGCACGAAACATCGCCTTCTATAGACGCTGAAAGTGTTTTGATGCTTTTCCTTATAGAAGAATCTTAAAGAAATTGTGCTAAGTATAGCCATTGTATAACTAAGAAAGAAAATACTATAGGTACAGCTTACCGAAAACATTTTAAATGCAGTTATGGTATATAGTATTATTTCGAGAATTATAATCTATCTGTCATAATTGTCTGTATTTGTACAGTTAAAAAAAATAAACAATTTATTCCAGGCTCTAAAGATCACCACTTCGACGTGTGACAACGGCAACACGAGAATTATTCAGAATGGAAAATTGTAATACGAATGCAACCCGTGGAAATCTAA
This sequence comes from Aquatica leii, assembly GCA_035610365.1. Lineage (NCBI taxonomy): Eukaryota > Metazoa > Arthropoda > Insecta > Coleoptera > Lampyridae > Aquatica > Aquatica leii. The sequence goes on from CM069432.1 coordinate 60,302,261, forward strand.
ATTCTACGATTAATTATCGTTGGTGTTACAGTAAAAAGTGAGAATAGTTAGTTGATTGCACTAGACCATGTACATTTTAAATCACTGCGATAATTGAGAAAATCAAGAAAAGCCTAAAAAAAATTTTTATTTCATAAATATAATAATAACATTTAATTGCAATGCTTGATTGTGACGATATAAATGTAATATTGTATAAACCTACATTGCAATATATAGATACAAACAAATCATACTTAAACAATATAACCGGTAAATTTCACTATTTTAAAAAGGTTTAACAATAAAAAGGATAAAAATAGTTTTAATTCAACTTTATAATCACTTACGAACATCAAAAAGTTAAAAGACTAAAACAAAACAAACAAAAAAAAGCGAAATAAATGGAGGAAGACTCAATCTTTTCAGATTTGTGGACGGTATAGTCTTAATTACATATAACAGAAGATCTAGAAAAAATGCTAATAAAGTTAGAACATGCGTCTAACAGAATTAGACTTAAAATAAACCAAGACAGGACAAAGATAAATTGACTACCAGAAACAATATTAATAATAAACCATAAAAAAATAGAGAACGTAGAACAATACATACTATGCCTAAAAATATTAAAATGTTTCAATATGTAGAGACGCAAATATTTGATCAATTTACAGTGGTGACATATAGTGCACAAGCGTAGACACTTATTAAACAAATAATCAACTGAAAGTTACACAGACAACCATAGATAGGGCTATTATTGGTGTACGCCAAAAAGATAAAAAAAAGCATGTGAATACGGCCGAGAACAAAGGTAACAGACATTATAAAGAGAGGCACAGAACTAAATGTTAATGGTAGAAACCATAAGTAAATAAAAAAACAAAAAAAAGCTAAGATATATCGAAACAGCGGGAAAAAGGAATAATTAGAAAGCCAAGAAGAAAGCTTATACGTAAAAGGCGCAAATCGGATAAAAAGAAGAAAGGAAGTATGAAAAATCAAACAACAATAATAATTATATAAAAGAAAATAATTTAATGTTTATTTAAATGAATTTAAAAAATAAAACACGAATACAAATACAGGACAATCTGCCAATGCGGAACTTCTTTAAAACGGAAATCTGCATAAAATTGAATTTCTTAATTTTACTAATTTGTGTAACTGTTTTTTTAAAGTGTTACAAAGTGCAACTTTGAGCCATCGAGAGTAGTAATATTTATAAAGTTAGCACTAAGCACTAGCTGTCAGATTAATGTATTGACTTTAGTCAATGATAAATTCATCAAAATAATAATAAAAATGTCAGGTATTTTCAAATTTGAAATTAAAAAGTAGGTTGATCAAATCAAAAAACTACAAATTATAATAAATTTAAACCTTTAAATGCGGAATATATCAAAATAAGCTTAACTCAAATTTTATTCATTCGGTAATAAATCAACTATTGCGGTTTCTATCGTAAAAAGAAAAAATATGCGACAGGTAGTATAATATACTTAAGCTTTATTCCTAGACAATTTAGCGATAAGTACGTTTTGATTAATAACATATAAAAAGCACGTTTACTTAAAATTTGCTTTTATGTACCTATTCTGTCATTATTATTATAAAAAAATCAGATTTTTTAAAACAAATAAGTTATGTACTGGGTGGGCCAAAAAGAGAAAGGTGGAGTTGAGTTTCTCGCTATTTAAAAATCTTGTTTTGTTGATGAAAGCTCTTAATTATAATTATGTCATTAATGTCAAAATAAATGTTATTTAAAAGGTACAACATTATTACATTTAATGATTTATTATTTTTCTTTATTTGAAAGTTTAAGTTTTTGACTTAGATCTTACGCTGTGTTTAAGTTTACTCAATACACGTATAACACGGTAACATAGTAATGTTCAAGCATTACCAAAATTAAACTAAACTTATAAATCGTTTAATATTACTTTTCGACAAAAAATTGTTTTCTTAATAATTCTTTAGCAAATTGCTATTTATTTTGCAGCGATTTAAATCTATAGCTTAAGTAAACTAAATCTGTTTGACAAGTATATTAAAATTCAATATTTAATGCTTCATGCAGTTGCTTTGTAACAAAAGTTTAAACTTAACACATTTGATAAATCTACTTGATACTAATAATTGAGTTTTTGGTTCTAGAATTGTGATATTTTTTGACTGAATAATAGAATTATTTTTATATTCAGTTTTATGTTATAAACAATATTTAACACTTAAACATATATAATGTATTTTGTTATGTTTAGCAGCGATTTTAACACCATTATCTTGTAAACGTTTGCAAAAATTATTAGTGCGTGCTTAAATATTCATTGGACAAAATTTCTCTAATTTGTCACCATATTGCGTATAAACCCTGTGGCCAGAAGGGACGTATGTTTGTAGTATATTTATCACTACAACCCTCTGATTGTGCTATTGTCATGATAATTTAATATCCTAATACATTTAACGACACCCCTAATTTTACGGTCTTTTGTTAAAACGATGATAAAGACTGCACTTCTAAACAAAGATACTTGTTTGCCGCACGCACCTAAAGTTTTCAAGTATTTATTTTATAGAAAATAGAAATTATTATTTTATTAGTATTTACCTGGTTAATCAAAACATACCAGACAATTACCTTATAGAAACTTGAAAACTAGTAACAACATTAGCACACGCGTTGTACAAATCAAACGATTCGTGTGTAATTGCATAATCCATTTAAGAGATGCTCCGGCATGGTTGTAGGAAAATAAATAGCATTCAATAAGAATAATTGCATCAAGAATTCCCCTTACATGTTAATCGCTTGTAAAAATATTAGTATAGTTGTAATTGGCTTTTATTTTGAATCCAGCTCGAGACATTTGGCGATAAATTAATTTAACGTCGGATCACTAAAAATGCTTTTAACGCAAATTTCAATGAGTAAATTTTTGTTACAGGATGCGCATCTGGGCATGCAATCTTAGGAAAGACAAGACGACCTAGAACGGCGTTCACGTCACAACAACTTTTAGAATTGGAAAAACAATTTCGACAAAATAAATACTTATCTAGGCCTAAACGTTTTGAAGTTGCCACCAGTCTTATGTTAACTGAAACGCAAGTAAGTAATATATTTATTTCAATTTAAAAAGGCGTGAAACTCAAAGTGAACTATTTCTCAGTCGACTCAATACTACTTTCTTCCAGCTAAAAGTTATGGCCAAGATAAGTAGAAATTCAAACAAACAGACAGAAGTCATATTTTAGGATTGCAATGACTAACTGCTCGAATTGTGACATAAATTTATCATGTCTGAGCGCTCACCCTATTTTATGTTTATTCCTTTCTTTAGAAAATCGTATATTACCTTCGTAATTACGTATAAAAATTAATCTACTGTTTAATTTCACGTTTTTAATTTTTCTAGGTTAAAATATGGTTTCAAAACCGAAGGATGAAATGGAAAAGAAGTAAGAAGGCACAACAAGAAGCTAAAATCGGCAAAGAAGAAAATCTGACAGAAAAAAAGCAATCGTCGTTATGCACGTCGCAATCAGCTACTAAGCCCAGCTCTTCGTCTAGTCAAGAAACTAATAATCAAGTACAAACTACCGAAACTCAAAATAATGTTAGAAGAGTGCAAGACACTGAACCCTTATATCGACCGTACGTTGTGTAATAACTCAGTGCGCGTATACAATTCTAGTCAAAAATGATGTTTAGCAATACGTAATTAATTTAAACAATGCATTAAATAATCGTTTACGTTATAAATGCAAAAACGAACTCAAGTGCGCGATGGAATACATAACGCTTACGAATAACAAAAAAATATTTATGAAAAAAATGTTTTGATAACGAACGTTTTCCAAAAGTGAGATGGTGTATATGAAGTATACGTAACATGATAAAAATTATTTTTATTTCGTAAGTTTGTGTCAAACCTTGTAAATATTTTTCAAGTTCCTATTATGTAAAAATGTACATCGATTATGAAAATAAACTATCTTATAAGTAAGAGTTGCAAAATTTTTTATACATATACAACTTTTTACAAATACTAAATTATTGGTGTCTAATCGAAGAGTAACTAATTTTTCAGTTAGTTCGCTTTTAGAACTTTTATACCTATATTTTTTTTTAGTTTAAATGTCAATATAAGCAAGAACAAGATTAAAAAGAAAGGGGTTATAAATATAAATTATTTTATTTTTGGTTGGAAATTTTCTGCAGGTATAATTTGCTGAATTAGTTTTTATTTCTTTTAGTTTGTTATACTTTTTCACAAGACTTATTTTTGCAAAGTATCTACAACAGTTTGTTTTTCAGTGTATATGTAATTTATTTATGCATTAAAATACCTTTTACTTGAAATATGTTAAATACAAATACTACAATAAATTGTAGCCATCTTTAAGCTTCATATTTCAAAATTAGCTACAATTTATGTTTGTGACTGTAACTAATGATGATGTAATTAATACTATACTTGGTATAAGTACAAATGCCTCGGGTTTTGATAACTTTAATATAAAACTCATAAAGATGTGTTGTCCTTTTATAGTTTATTATGTGACACATTTGATCAATACGCCCATATTAGAGTGTGAAGTTTCCGACATATGGAAACTTGCTGTTGTTAGGGCTTTTCCAAAGACTAAAAAACCCAAAAGGTTTGCAGATCTGCGACCTATAAGTATATTACCTATATTCTCTAAAGTACTAGAAAAATGTCTAGAAACTCGAATTAAAAAATTTCTGAATGATCATCATATACTACCTAAAATGCAATTTAGGTTTCGACGGAATCATAGCTGTTGTACAGATGACATTCTATATGCTCTTGACAAAGGTAATATCTCAGTATTAGTGTTAACCGACCATAGTAAAGCATTCGACAGAATCAATAATTAATTGCTTTTATCCATACTTCATCAGGCTGGTTTTGGAATAAAAGCCGTTCAATTAATCAATAGTTTCCTCAGTAACAGATATCAGATGGTGAAATGAAGAAATGGTACGGTTTCAGTATTGCTCCCTATAAAATCAGGAGTTTCGCAGGGGTCAATTTTAGATCCACTTTTATATACTGTAACGTTAGTTTGTTGCTTATTTTATTCAACCCAAAGAAGCCCAATAATTGCTTCGGTTATATTTTAATTTAAATAACTGAAACCCCCTCTGACAGGACTTCTAGGTAAACCCGTCGATTTGTACAATTTTTAAATAATTTATATCAAAGTTATATTGCGAAAAGATACATAAAAACATAAAACATTAAACTAATTGGGACTCAATGTTTATACAAACAACAAAAACAACAATAATACATAAAAGTTCAAATACAAAAGATGTTTTTAAAAAAAATTTAACCTTAGATACCAGTACCATTATCGGCTGGTAATCCCGGTAGCTCCCTCACTAGCAACCATCCGATTTTCGGCTCCAAACAGGGCGGTTTTTCTTCAGAACAACTAAGGGTGCGACAACGTTTTAGCTATCTAACTGAATTTTCGTTCGCTTAACACGCGTAAGCTTTTAAACTATTTAACGTCGTTTTCTCTTTTAAAAAACCTTTCTTGTCTTGTTTTAGTACTTTCGTTCGTTACCGCTTTTCCAGTGTCTCAAGTCATTAACTCCTCCTTTTTTCTTTCATTTCACTTCCTATGAACTTCACTTCACTAATGCTTTTTGTACCATCACTTCGCTACGTCACATTCTGAGTAGTTTTTAACTGATACCGAATTCTCACTTACAGTTCTATGGTTAGTTATAATAACAATAAAAAATATGTACATTTATTTTCATTAATCTAGAAATCCAAGGGTGTTACATTACAATACTTTGTACACCAATCAATTATTTCAAGTTCTCAAAACATGTGACTATCACCTTCATGCTGACGATACACAGTTACACCTATCTTTCTTCCCTGAGCAAATAGAGCATTCAATAAAATTAATGATGACCTTAAGTTGTTGTATGATTCTTCGAAAGCCCATAACTTACTTATTAATGCCAATTGTTTCCAGTTTAAACTCCATATTAATGACGTGAATATTCCCATAACTCGAGTAGCTAAGAATTTAGGCTTTTATATAGATGACGAATTGCGGTTTCGAGGCCATACTACTAACTGCATACGTAGGGCATACGGAAACCTAAAATTGTTGTATCTACATAGAAGTTATCTGTCTGTTAGAACAAGAAAAATGTTATGCTACTCGTTAGTGTTATCGAACTTTAATTTTCGTGATACGATTTACGGGCCCTATTTGGATGCTGTTTGACTACAACGCAGTTTAAGCCAAAAGTCGCTTATAATAACAACCACAGTAACCGCAAAAGCTTAATATTTTATATTCTAATAAAATAATCAAAAACATATTTTTATTTCTATAAACAATTATTATAAGCGATTTTCAGCTTAGACCGCGTCGTAGTTGAACACCGAGACTTTTTAGACTTGGTCCTAGTCTCTCCTTGAGAGCCATAAGTTGACGTAGAACTTGGCTTTTGCCGTATTGTCGTTTGTGAACTCAAACAAACTAACATTTCGCAAGACGTTGGAGTTTGCATCTTCGGAGTGGTAAATTTCACTGGCCAGCTCACGAAAGCTTAAGATTTTATTCTATAAACAAATCAAATTAATTACATATTTTACAGATAATGGATTTCTCTTCTCTTCGTGCATTTCTCGCAGGCAAAGCTTTTAAAAATTATATGTTTGGGTAGTTTTATTGCTTGCACAGAATCTTACTTGACATTTTTTCCATGACTGAAAATTATTGTTAGAGCTGTTTAATGTTTCTTGTCCTTGATTTACCTTTTCTTCTTCACTAAATTAGTGGTACTCTGGAAAAAAACAGAAAATGTTGCTTTGATAACTTCAACCCTGGTAGTTTTAATTATTTATTCCAGCGAAATACAGAATATTAAAAAATACCTATACAAGCCATCTATTGCATTTGGAATTGACACTATTTTTGCGCTGATGAAGCATATCGACGCCAAATTTAGTTTTATTATAATAGTTGATTGTGTTTTCTTTCTATTGCTTTGGTTTTTACGGATTTATGTTTGGTATTGAGTTTTATAACTTTTTTTCTTTGTTTTGATTTATAAATGTTTAGCCTACAATCATTTAATTTATGCATTATTGTAGAAAAAAGTTTCAAATTATTTTGACTCGTTTTTGTAAGAGCTCTTCTGCTCGCATATACTGTTTCGACTAATGTTCTCTTTTTTGGTAACAACTTTAGAAAAAAAATGTTTGTTGTAATATTTCTCTTACAGTTTGTTTTTGACGCCGGCGCCGATCTTGCTTCATTCCGTCTTAAGTATGGCATCCGCGCCTGGCTTGTAACAACTATTTTTCAATGAAATTTTTGTATATGTCTGAAACTAGAGCAAATTTGCTCACACTCAAACTTTGTTGAATAGAAAAAACAATAAACACTGTAGCGTTAAATATATTTGTTTCACAATAACTCAGCAACTACAATAAATTAAATACTTGTCGTACAGGTGTTTCGACAGCTACGATGTCATCATTAGCAAACTGATACTAAAATTATAATTAAGATTAAAGCTAATTTATACTAAAATTAATGAGACGTAACAAAGAGTTATATAATTTTAGTATAAATTAGCTTTAGTCTTAATTATAGTTTTAGTATCAGTTCGCTGATGATGACACGTGTACGACAAGTATTTAATTTATTGTAATTGCTGGGTTATTGTGAAACAAATGTATTTGGATTTGTTGCAATCTATTATCTAACGGAGAATTTTCTAAATTTCTGAAAAAAAGTTTCTGCTAATAGCATTTGAAAAGAATATAGGTTTTTATTTTGAATTCCACGAGTGTAAAATAGTTAAATTTTTTAAAATAATATTTCGTTTGTCGTGTGCCGTTGGATCTGACACTTTTTTAAATGGTGGTCTTTCGATTGCCAATTATTCTTTGATTCGATGTCAAACAGTTCCATCACAAGCCGTCAAACTTTTCAATATTTTGTTCACTATCACTTTCATAATCCGATAAAAATTTTTGATGCTTTTGTCTTCTGTGGACATTCAAAACACTGTCATCTTCATGGTCAAACATATTATCATGCTGACTTTTTTCAGAATCTAGAAAATCGCTTTAACATTTACGTTGCTTATCTTCTGATATAGAATTTTCCTCGGTAAACTCGCTTCATTTATTTTTTTAATTCTTTCTAGTAATTGTTTTACTGAGACAGCTTTATTAAGTTGTAGTTCACAAAGCCAATTAAATGTAATGAAAATTGTCGCAATATAAGGAAAGCTGTCGTTTATTATCGCTCTTCGTCAAACTTTATTTCTCGTAGGCTTTGACCATTACTCTTTGACTCAATGTTTGTTTAGCTATAGAGAACTAATGAGAAGGAGTGTTGCTTGCGAATCTTCGATAAGAGTTCATTATGTTTATGCGTTACATTGTATATACACGGTTCAAGTGCTCACGCCAAAACCAAACACGCACATCCGGTGCTGATAATTGAAACTTTTATGTGAGAAGCCTATCTGAGTTTAGAACTATGGTTCCAGTTTTACGTATACTATTTATACTTTGTTTGTGGTCAAATGACTCCTCGTGGTATGTAAGGTAGATAAAGAATAAACTACGTGAAAAAGCGTAAAGCGAGAAATTAAATAATTAGATGATATAGGAATTTTCTTAAAATTAAATGAGCGAAAGATATAATTTTTAATATTCTATTTTAAAGTAAATTTTAAAAGGGGTTAATGTGACGTTATTGACCCCAGTTGTGTTAAATCAATTAGAGGGCAAATCAAAACACAAATAAATTATTTTTTGGTGTGTTGAAATTGATTAACCTGTATTACATATTACTATTATAAAGTACTTTTATTTTTATCAATATCTCTCTACCTAAAGTTATTAGTTTTTGAGATACATAATTTCATTTTTCTATGCAAAATATTATTTATGTATCTAAACATTTACTTATTTAACGTAAGTTGGTCATGATTTATTTATTATAAACTGCGAGTTTACTATTATTTTATGTTAATTCAGTCGGCAATAACGAATACAGGAAAATACAAATCACCTACGTATATTCAGAGCTGGGCAAGTTACTTTGTAAAAGTAGTTAACTACTGATTAAAGTTACTACTTTTTAAAAGTAGTGTAAGTTACTAACTACTATCTACCGTAAATCGAAAAGTAGTTAGGTTACTAACTACTCAAGAATTGTATTCTAAAATATAAGTTTTTTTTTCAACTACTTGTAGAAAAAGTAGTTCTGAGACGATTTATGTTATACCACTTTCAGTCATATAAAAATAAGTACCTATAGACACTGAATTACTATTACATTAAAGAAGACAAAGTAACTCAATCACACTCACAGAAAAACAGTAAAACAATTTTAACGTAAGTACTCTTATTCTATTATCATGTATATCTATTTTATTACAAATTCTCAAAAAAAAAATTAATAAAACAAGCCTTTAAAACAGAACTTAAAGTAATAAACTTATTCTGGTATTCAATATCCATTTTATTTTCATAAAAGTAACTTTTCAAAAAGAGCATCAGCCAATGCATTTCTTTTGAGCGAATTTATGAGTGAAAAACGAAAATAATCGCTCGGCAGCAGCGAAGATTTTTTAGATAATGTTATAATCATCTGACATCGATATAAGAATTCTGTTATCTTCCAGGTGTTTTAACAATTCTAGTTCTATTCTTCTGGTTTTGTGAGCATGTTCATTCTCAGTATTAGAAGAAATGTGTAACTTTTTAGACAAACCAGGTTCATCAAAATCAAAAAAATCTTCATTTTGTTGAAGTAATACTTTGTTTACGTTTAGATCAGTGGCATTTAACATTTCAAAACAAATTAGGTTTGCTACAATTATAAAAATTTTTTGAATAGTCTTTACATTCATGTTTATTTCTGCGTTACCGTTCATCACTTGAAGGACACGTTTTAACATTCGAAACTGCAATGCAAGCTGAATACTTGTAGCCATTGCATGTAATAAAGTAGTTTAATTATTAGTAAAGTAGTTAAGCTATTAACAAAGTAGTTTAACTATTTTTGTAGTTAAAATAGAGTAGCTAACTACTTTTTAAATACGATTACACGAAAAAAGTAATTTATTCCAACTACAGTTACTTCATTAAATTAAAGTAACTTGAATATATAGAATACAACTATCGTCAACAATCAAGTAGTTAGATTAGTAGCTTAACTACTTTGTAGTTAACTGCTGCCCAGCTCTGCGTATATTACAAAAAAAATTAGATTAACGGAAAAATAAAACAGAATGGTAATTTTTTTGTCTTAATTACACAAACTGTTTAAAATGACTCCCACTTTTTAAAAACGATTATTGAAGTTTACAAAACACCTCTAACATCATGAGCAAAGAAGAGAATACAAAGTGTACTGCAAAATGTTAGTATATGATTGATTTGTAATGTAAGTAACTCTGATCATTGTAAATACCTGGTGTTAATAAAACTTCTTGTGTTTAGTGTTGATTTTTATTGTTCCGATAGCGTAACTTTTTGTAAGATTTATTTATTATTTATTACTAAAAAACTAATCATTTTAGGCATATAATAGTAATATAAAATACAGGATGATCTATTTAAAAATACCAAGAAAATAATAATTTGACTCGCCCTATAATCAATTTAATAATTACTAGCAAAACTAATCATTTTTGACAATGATTAAAAACTACAGTTGCAAGAGATCACTGTTTTGATAGTTCTTTAAAATTATACAAAGGGTTTAACTTTTTACAATTTTCATAAAAAAATTAGTTATAACTTTTTAAATACCCTATGTAAGATATTACAATTTTATATTGTTGTAATTAAAAAATTAATCAGATTTCCAAAATATAAAGTAAAATACAGTCATTTTTTTAAGTAAATATAACTTTAATCTGGCACGGTGTTATGAAACACCCTGTAACATTGTAACTAACTTTAAAATATAAAGTTTAAAGTTGGCAACAATTTTCTTAAACTTTAGAAATAATTATTGACAGATATAATAGTGATGGTAGTTTAGTGATAATAAAATTAACATTTTTTTAATGAACTTCATAAAACAATGTATTTTAGTTGAAAATGTAATAGATACCAATTAAGATAAGTTGTTGATGATATGGTAACATAACTTGGGTATTAACTGAAATGTCAAAAATTAAGTAATTTATGAGTAAAAAAATATTATTATAATTTACTGTATTTAAGCACAGAAACATTTTTGGATATATCCTCAATATCTACACAGAAAAGGAAGTCTTATCGCTTTATTTTCTAAACAAAAAACTTTTGCATGTTTTTCTGATTGTTTTGTTTTGTCTTTTACATTAACTGCTTTCTGTTTCTATTGCCTTCCTTGTAGATTTATTTTTTACTGCCTCCAGTTGGATAGCAAATTTGTAGCACTTGTGACACGTGCCAGTATGCAGTTGGTGGAAAAACAAATTAAAATTTGTATTGAATTTATCGCGATATCACCACTCTTTAACTGGACTCCTATTATTTTCAAAACAATATCGTTTATTGGTATTATCTTTTCTAGCATAATGGCTCTTGTAGTTTGGAAAGCGGTTTATATAATTTTTTACATAATTGCGGTCAGCTACAATTATCTTCTTAGGATTTAGATGTATACCTCTTGTTGAATTTGTATTCTCTTTTTACCTTAAGATCAAAAGGTATTAATAAGTAAGCTGTATATTTATCCACGGCGGTAGTAGGGTGGTTGGTATCTTCGAGTTTGCGATCACATAAAAAAAATCATACCATTTAAAGATTTTAATTAATGCACATATATATAATGATATATACAATGTTGCAACGCCAACTTCTACATTTAATCTTTAGGCGGCTAGTTAGATTAACCGCTATAATGGTACTACTCATACTACCCCGAAATCTTTTCTTTCCCCTTATTTAAAATACTTGACACGCCCAGATCAAATTTAATAACTGGCACATATATAAATATCGAAATATGTATACACAGACTTACAAAATAAACTTAAAAATAGATTATTAATTATTACTAATAAGAAGGCACAATAATGATTACGGATAAGGACAAAACACCTCTTTTATCTAATTCAGTAAATCCTAATTAAGTTTTTTACCACACGTGAATACCTTCCATTGCTTATGGCCAATATTTTAAGAAAAAACTCTTTGCAAACCCTTTGATTTTGATGTGTTACCAGAATTTCTTTTTCCTAGTTGAACGCCGATGTTTGTTCGGATTGCTTACTTGTTTCTTTCCTTATCAATGTTTTGAATACCGTTTAATACTACATTAAAGGATAATTGGATGTTTTTAGTAGATACTGTCATTACTTTCATCACTACTTGTAGGTATATACTTTTTATCTTGATCTGAGTCGTCAAAATTCTAAAATTAAAATAAGTTTGGTTAGGAATTAAATAAAAACCACCTATTGAAGATGAATTTACTATATATTATCGGAGAACCCACGTCAACAAAGCTACTTAAACATCCAGATATTTGCAAAATGTCAAAATGGTACAAGCGCACTTAGACCACTTTAACATACAAAATAATCATTAATTGTACTACTTTAACACTAATTCTCTCATCTATAAAAATATGTAACGTTGTCAATAAAACGAAAAATGTAAGTTTAAGTTTAGAAAAAAAAATTAAAATTTTTTTAATCATAGTTGGAAAAAATATATTGATAAGCAAACATTATCTTACCATTTAAAGTGACTCTGACTACAAGTAACTTAATTTGTTTTAAATAAAATTGAAACTTACCAATTAAACACCCAGACTTAGGCTTAGTCCTAGTCTCTTCTTGAGAGCCAAAACAAGAAGTAGAACTTAGCCTTTGCTGTATTGTTGTTCGTGAACTCAAACAAACTGACGTTTCGCAAGACATTGAAGCTTGCATCCTCAGAGTGGTAAATGTCACTAAAAGAAAAAGTGTAAATGACGATATTTATACCAATAGGGATTAGCGTGATTAACGGACCTTAACGTCAGTTTGTTTGGGTTCACGAACGACAATACGGCAAAGGCCAAGTTCTACAACTTTTTTTTGGCTTTCAAGAAGAGACTAGGACCAAGCCTAAGTTTGGGTGTTTAACTACGACGCGGTCAAGTCGAAAGTCGCTTATAATCATAAATATAACAACCGCGAAATCTTAAAATTTTATATTATTACTATTATTTCATTAATCAACTTAATGTCAATTAAGTCAAAAACTGTAATACGACCTAAATCAGATAAAACCTAAAATTGAACCGAATCCGTTATTTTTACTTAGACCGAAACTAAAACTGGAACCGAAACTTGTAGACATTAATTAGATTTATTTATAATCGAACCGGAATCGTTATTTGATTTTTGGCTCTTTTTGGTTTTATTTTTAAAGATGTAAACACAACAATTTTGGAAGAGCGATGAGAAAAATAGCTGGTATTTTCTGTATGTGACTCTAGCAAGAACAAATTCAAATTTTTTAAATAGGTCAGGTTAAAGCTTGCGTACTCAGTGATTTGCTTTTATCATATTTTTCACACATTTTAGGTTTCTTATTTGTGGTTACTTCTAACAAAAATCGTCAAACATTGAAGAACTGAAACCATCGTGACATAAATAATATGAACTTTAGAGCCGATTTAGCTTTAGTAAATAAAACGTGTCGTAATTTGACAACTTTGCTTTTTCATACACTCCGTATCTGTAAAAAAAAGGATTGTTTTTAATTATTTTTTATTAGTTTAACAAATTCAATCGCTTAATACTAATAATATAAAAACTCGAATGAGTTATATTTCTCGTTATATAGTCAAAGCATAATAGACAAAATGATAATATAAAGTGACCTTGTAAACGAATTACTTAAGTACGCCTCTACTAAGTTGTACAAATAATAAGTTACTTGATTAAATAGCTGAATTACTGAAACCCAAAAATTCTGAAAAAAAAACAAGAAGAAACCGATGTAGAAACTTTAAGTAAACCAGAACCGTACCGAAACTGTTATATTTTAATTTTGTTACGTAAATGATAGTATCTCACGCTTAGTTAAAATATTTGCAATTATGCTTACATTTTTGTTAGTATATATTTTCCATTTGATAAAAAAATAAAAGCATTTAATCGAGTGATCCTAAACTATTTGTTTGTTTTTTTTCAAAAAATCATATTCATTAATCATTATCTTTAAAATATAAATAAAATAAAACAGTCGTATTTACAACTTATTTTATACAAAAATGATTGTATACTATTTAACTAACTAATTAAGGTAGAAAAAGTTTGAAAGACAAACCGTAAGCAAGTGTTGTAATTATTAGAGTGTAAAGTAGCCTTGTAAAGTGCAACTGAAAAAAAATGTTTATTAGTAAATGAGTTGCTGTCATAATTGCTTACGTTTTAATAAAATTGGTTGTGCTATCTATTAACCTTAGTCAGTATATAAAAATATTTTCTCACTTTAACTTTTAACAATTAATTTAAAAAGTATTAAATTGTACTAATGAAGCACAAATTAATTTAAAAAAGGTGTTTTTGTATTTTTACTGTTTTCTATTTAAACATTATTGTTTCAAATTATTATGTTTATGTACTTGATGTTTAATTAGCACACATTAAAAACATACTGAACGCATAATTTTTTCTAAATCAGTAAAACAATCAACAGTTACCTAAGTAATTAAATATTTAGAAACGTATAAAAAGTTAATACATACAAAAAAAGAGTTTTCTCCTAATACTAAAAGAACAAAAGTGTTTGATAACAATAATGTACGTACCGTTAACTGGGTTTTGCATGATTTTTGTTTTTATTGCGCCAACTAAGCAACTATTGAGGAAATTTTTTCTTTAAAAGATTTATTACAAAAGTTTGTTATTACAAATTAAAATAAACAATTTAAACAAAAATTTTGAAACAACAGAAGAACAGATTTTTAAACAACACCAAACAATGAATGAGGTAGATGTCTAGACTCATTACACCTAGAGAGTACCTAACCCAATTTACACTTACTAAAGCCAAAGTCAAACTTTGGTGTTTGGTTCCTTTTGAGGATTATTTAATACAGTCTTAATTTTAGGTTCTGATACTACCGTTATGTCATTCATCACTGGAAAATAGAATTTCTTGTTAAGGTTTTTCTTAAAAATTTAACATTGCAAGTTTCTTTCTATGTTTCTGTGACAGCAATGAGAATAAAACTTAATATTGTCTAGTTTTGAAAGTGATTGGATATTATCGTCTTCTGCCTTAATCGTGTTTTGGATAAAGTCAGTCAAAGCCACAACTTTTAAAAACTTAAAAAAACTGACATCCAGTGGCTGTCTAAAGTGAGTGAAATTGGGAGCAAGAAATATAAAACGAATATTATGTGGTTAACTTTTACTAATAATGGTTATATAAGAGTGGCTTGAGAGTTTGTTACCAATAAGGACTTTTAGCCCCTTCAAAAATTTTGTCCATGGTACAATCATAGTTTCAACATCAATCTACAAAGCAATATTGGTCAAATCACTCGAATTTGTTTCTGTCGAATCGAACCGTTTTTGATCTCTCTATGCACCAAACATTATAAATTTGTTCAGCATTAAAAACTGTTTAAAGAGCTAAAGTAATACTTTATGCTGTGGCCGCAAACATAACAGTTATAGTTGTTTTTGGTAAATTTATGACCTTTTCTGGATATTTAATTCCCAGTCACAAAATACATTTTGTGTTTCCGAGGTCGTCTTTTAAATTGGCCTTGTGGGTAATTTAAAATAATTTCCTCAGAAATGTCTTTAACGTTGGTTTCTAAGTTTTTAAAATAATTAGTCATTTTGGTCTCTGCTTTGTCTGCCCTTGTTTTTTTTATATTTTGGCAACTTTGGTTTGTAAGACAGTGTTTGTACCTTTTGAGAAAGTTTAAACAGCAGTCTACCTCTGGTGTATTGTTTTGGAACTTTACAATTCGAACGCCTTCCTTATTCAAATGTTACTTTAAATTACACTGTAGATTGGCCATCCTTGGATAACAATACTCGGAACTTACAAAAATGACGTTTACAAGGCATTTTTTAAACTCTTCAGCAACAAGAGATGATGCAGCTACTAGTCCTTAATTTTTGACAAGCATCCTTATAGAAATTTTGAGAATTGTTGACTGTCGTTTTTAATGTTTAATCTTTGTAATCTTTATATCGCCTTTTTATAAGTTCTAACAATCATTTGAAATAAACTGTGAAGCAACTTTGCCATTCAGAAAAATTTGAAACTGCGAAGTTAGATTAAACCTCAGAAAAATAACAAATTCATGAACACAGCATAACAATACCCTTCAAATAATTTAAGTGCAAAAAACTAAAAAGTACGTAATAAAACTTACAGCAACTTGAGTATTTCGCCTAAAAATAAAAGCTTAAAAAATATATTTACTTACGAGTTGATTACTCGACCACTAGCAATTGGATAGGTCAGGGAATACTGTTCGTTAGACCTGAATGTTGAAAATAAAGACTGTTGATGGTAGTCGTAGTAACAATATCGTAAGAAATTGAATTGATTTTGACACTTGATGTTATTTTTTTTAAATTGCTTTTGTATTTTTCACGTATATTTATTATACTTTTCTGTAACGTAATATATTTGTGATTACATATTATATTAATATATTTATCACAAATATATTTAAAAAATGTAAACTTTCTACTCTAAAGTAAAACAAAACTAATTTACAAGTGCAATTCTTAATTAATTTTTTTTTAATATAAACAATTTTAAACAAAAAGCTTTCACTTAAAGAAGAATCTGTATTACTACCAAATAAACAATGCATTTAATTAAACCAAATTAAATTGATTTACTTTTATCTAAATTTGTTTTAAATTAATTTTAATAATAAAGCATTTTGAGATTTATATAAAATGATTACGGAAACCACTGTGTAATTAATTTTTGAATGCAAACAATAAATGTAATGACTATGTAAATTTAAAGAGAAAGAAACAGTTTTATTATTTGTCAAAGATTTTGAAAATTTATACGTTCTTTATAAATACATCTATAAGAAATATAAAACCCTTAGTGCCGCCGGCGGCAAGTAAATAAAAGGAAAGTAAAACAATTGAACCGAGAGGGTGATCTGATCGTGTGTTCTGTGGAAGGAGTAATGCTGTCTGCTGATTGGTTGAAAAGTTTTAGATTGGTTCCAATCTTCGTAATTTTGGTTGAGAAACTCATAATTTATTGCCTTTGCGAGCTTGTTTTCTGGTACAGTAAGATGAAAAAGTCTTTTCCAAAAGCTCGACTTTAATTAAAGCTTAATTTCTATTTGAACATAAAAAACTTATTAAACAATTTTTTTTAAAACTTTTAATAAAATATACTTAAATTACTATTAAATTAACTATTTATATAATGCAAGTCATGTAAATAATTTTGGCATTTAAGTTTTTTTAATTTTTATTTGTATTGTTTAATATTTACCTGACTGTTTATAATATAAAACAAACACTCAAATTGCTTTAAATGAAACTTATGCAAAAATCATTGTAATAACAATGTGACGAATGTAGTCAAAACTCTTTTACTCCGAGTATACCTCATACATAAAAACATGATAGCGGATCAGTTGTTAAGTTAAGCGAGAACTCCACTTTAGACAAAACCTTTTAGCAAATTGCATCAAGAGCGATATGGACTTGTAATACATACAATTCATTCAAGGAGAAACATGCTACGTTGTACCTATTTAAACTCGTTTTAGTTCCATTACCTAAGTTACAGTAAAAGGAAAGGTGTCAATAAAATAAAGCTTTTAAATGAGTTTAGTCTAAAACGTCTTTTATTAAAGTGAAATTAAAAGAAACTTTAATTAACGTAAGCAACATTTTACACTATGTATAAATAATGTGTTACAACTATTAATTTGTAGATATTGTTAGTCAATAATATTATGATAAATACATGTATGTACCTAATAAAGATTGTAAGTTGTATGGTAATGAAATGGAAATTTCCTATCGTTCAAAGAAGCGTTTTAACTCTTTATAAATGACATAATAGGAGATAAAGTATTATATAGAGTAATTTATGCACTTTTTTAAATATAGTTTTAGTTTTTATGCAGGGTATTTCGAAATTACACGGTACTCTTATTAGTCCAAATTTAATTTATAACCAGAGATGGAAATACAAAGAATATTGTTTGACAACAAACCTTCACAAAAATTGTTGAAAGTAATTTACATGCAGAATTCAACGCAACGAATTCATGCTTCTCTAGAAAGTCTTACAGCACCAAAACGTCGGCGTCGCTTGATAGTAGCTGTAGTTTTTGTGATTTGATTTCGTAGTTTTTTTTTGCGTGCCGATAGACAAAGAATAAACAATAGAGTTTATCCAGTTTCACAGAAGATAACTTATAAGAGATCATGGTGGTCATTTTACAAGTCTGTTTCGATTAACCCAACGGTTATCATATGTTGTATTTAAATAATCAGTGACAATATGGCAAAAATGACCTGGCGCACCATCATGCATTAACCAAATTTTCAGCTTACTGACAATCGGAATATCTTTTAGAAAAAATCTAAATTATTTTGAAAAAAATCAAAATAAGATAATCTTAAAAGTCTTAAAAAAGTAGGTAGAATAAGAAAGATGAGATTGTTATCAAGAAGGCTACACCAAGCATTTAATGAAAAGGTGTGTTGGTAATGAGTAGCAGCACTTCTAGAAAGTTTGGATCTCGTAAGCACTTTTAAATTAACCATCGGAAGAATTGTCTGCGCTTATTATAATCTTGTGGTAACAAATCTTTCACAGTTGCAACGTGAAAACAATACAGTAATTGCTCGTGTCGTGTTCGTAATGCGCTTTGTACTTAAAACACCTAAACAAAGTATCAATATTCTTGTGCTAATACTAGGAGATAACTGAACAGATTTGAGTATTTCCTCTTCAACATTTGTAGTTCTTCAAAATATTTGTCAAACAGCGTCGATTCGTTGAGGTTCGATCGTGCTTGTTTTTTCGCGTTTGTAACATCGTAAAGCATTAAAACGTCAAATCACATTGTGGTACTAGACAAATTTTAAATTGTCATAAAGATTAAGAAACTTTTTAAATGTATTGCCTTGTGTACAAAATAATTGGAATATACAGTATGATATTATAAAAAAATATCGTAATAGGCATTTCTAAATTTCCCTATGTTAGTACTTCATATACCTACTTTTTTAGTTTTTGAGTTTTTAGCCACTTTGTATCAAATTATACTACAAATAATACAGTAGTGATCTAGTAATCGCATGACTGCAGATAGCGTTACCTACAGTGTTTCAATCAGAATTAGATGTTAAATTTCTAATAGTAATTAACTTTACAAGCAGTAGACAGGAACGAAAAGAAAAGAAATTATCTAGAAGTTTAAAAAAATAAATACGAACGAACACTGAAAATCAAATAAAAACTATCAAAGATCAAATAAAAGTTAGTATTAAAAGCTAGATTAAAACTGTTCAAGAGGAAACTGAAGCAAATATGTTAAATTTAAGAAAAAAAAATGTTAAACTTTAGAAAACGGACAATAAAAAATTAATGACAAAATAAAAGCAGTAAGAGAATGAATAAAATTACTTTAAGAGAAAAAAAATTAATTTAATTATCACGCTCAAGGAAGCGTCACAAGCAAACAGTTAATAATGAAAAACAAAACGACCAACCAGTTTAAGATTGTATTTTTCGATAGTAAAATCCCATAGTCAGCTTACCACAAACATTTTGAAGCCGCAGCTATAGCTAATAGTTCGAGTAATAGCAGAAAACCACGTCTTTAATCTTGGTCTCACGTAAGAAAATTACGATCTGTTAATTTGACCTTTAAAAATAAGAATGGAGATGCTCATCTTCAACAGGTATACCAAGCCCAAATCAAAAATTGGGTTCAGAAAGTTGCGGAAAATCTTCAAGAGTTTGAGGCTGACATCACCAGATTGAAGCGGGTTTCGTATCTTATAGCATCTTCCTGGGGCAATTGGTTGTTCAAACCTTTATAGACGATTTCTAAGACAGCAAAACGCAGCAGACTGTACTGTTAAGTCGAACGAAAACGTTGGAGGATGCTTTAATCCAGCCTTAAAGTTTAAAACATCAAAACAGGCGTAGCACTGAAAAAACCATAAGCACCGCGGTGTTGCGGAAGTGTTTGCGCAAACACAAGAAAACATCAAGAAAATAGTGCGGTGAATGCTTTGAGAAAGAGGACGATTTCAAACTGCGTTGAAATAGGCCACTTACGATGACACTGTACTAAGCCTAAAAAATGCAAAAAAGCGCTAAAAAATCTGCAATGAGTTGATCAAAAGAAACGACAGTGAATCTCATCTTGTCACGCTTCAGAGATTACCATTCAAACTGCATTACTTTTGCACAACATTTATCTTGATGACAAAATCAATAGACTAAGTTACTAGTTGACACAAAAGCGACGAAAACTATTATTTGTCCTGACATGTTACTGAGACGTAAAAAAGCAACACCAGTAACAGTGCAACTTTAAACGGCGACTGCAAAGAGATATCTACACACGGACAAACAAAATTAACTATGGGTTTTGGGAAATGAGGTACTCGACCATCAAGCACTTGTCACCGACATCACAAAAAAGTTATCCTGAAAATGAACGTTAAAAACTTAGACATGAAAAATATGTTCTGATAGCAAAAAAATTTTTTGCATTTGTCAAAAAAAAAACAGCTATGCGAGTTTTATTGAGTGAAGACGTCATTATGCTTGGAAAGACTAAAAGTGTGGTGATTGCATGCATAGAAATCTCCGGAAAGACTACATTTGCGCTATTGAACCACAGAGGGCAACTTGGTTGAAACAAGGACTACTAGTTAGCAGAACATTAAAACGAGTAAAAAACCGTAGTAAGCCAATGTACACCAGTGTCACAAATTGTGAGATGTGTAAATTTCAACAACAAAGTTAAAGCGTTGATACAACAGTATCAAAATGTGTTTGCGCTGAAGAGTAGTTTACGCCGACCTCATTTGGCAAAACGAGAAGTAGCCGAACAAATAACTACGGACATGGAGAAAAAAAAGTATGGATCAACGAGGTTTTACCTAGACTACAGACAGTTTAACAAACTGATAGAAAAAGACAGTTACCTTTTACTGAGTATTGACAATATTTTAAACATCCTGTCTGGATCCCAGTAGTTTTCCACGGATTTGAAGAGTTACTGGCAAATAGAATAGGAACCAAAAAACCGTAAAAATATTGCTTTTACAATCGGAACTGGTTTGTGACAGTTCACTGTTATGCCTTTTGGCTAGTGTAACGCTCTTTCAATGTGTGAGTATTTGATGGAAACCATCATGCGAAGACTGTCTTGTAAGACGTACCTCATTTATCTAGACGACGTGATTAAAATTGAAACGTTGTTTGAAGAGCATTTAAACAACTCGAAGAAAATATTCTAACGATTACGTGGGGCAAATCTGAAACTAGGTCTAAAGAAATGCCATGTATTTAAGAAAGAAGTAGAATATCTTGGCCACGCCTTGGAATTGAATAAAAGTTGACCCAGACAACGCCCCAACAGTGGCCAAGATCAATCGACAAACATCAAGTTTAAAGTTTTCTTAAAATGTATACCTATAGTAGAGTGGCTTTAGTAATGGAAATTGTGTAGAGCAGTATGTTCCATGCAAGCACGAACAGCGTTTAAATTGATTCTAAAACATTGTTTTTCAATACGATTCCTCAGTCCCAGGTATGAATCAATAAAAAACTGTAGCAATGTCTGCGTTCAAGAATAAAACATATAAGTTAATAACGATAATGATTTACACAGTTATTACCTGCTGTACATTATTTATATAACACTAAAATTGGACGATTAGTATTGAGTATTAGCAACATCTTGACGCCAAACGTCAAATCACGATTTGGTATTAGATAAAAAATTATTTGTTTTTAGTGCAATTGTGATAAAGACTAGTAAACTTCTATGATGTTTTGTTTTGTGCACAAAATAATTTAAATACACGGTATAATATTATAAAAAATGATGTATTATGCATTTTTAAATTAAACTATGTTCGTACTTCATATACCAATTATTTGGTTTTTGAGTTTTTATCCATTTTATATCAAATTTTACAGAACTAAATAGTAATCTAGTGATCATATGATTGCGGATAGCGTTACATATAGTGTTTCAATTAGAATTAGGTATTAAATTTCTAATAATTATTAACTTTATTAACAATTTGAGTGAAAAATATTATAATCTGAGCTTGCTTTATATTTAACGTGATTTGAAAAAAAAATATACAAAAATAAAAAACAGATAAAAATAAATTAATCGAAATGCGATCTAATACGCACAAAAGATTCAACTTTCAGAAACGCAATTGCATCTCAGCATATAACCAGAAAAATTCAAATTTAAGTAAATGTTCAATACGTTCTTCGCTTTTTTAAGACATCTCCTTCGGATAATGTCAATATAATTCTTCGAGTTAAAATTTCATTTTCCGTTCTAACTATACTTTTGTGTCTACTAGTCTTAAATAAAGCTTGTCTTGGATAGATCCCCAAAATGTATTAGTACGTTCTATCCAACGGTTTTCAAACAGTTATTTACAATGAAACAAAATGCTTCTGGTTTGTTAAATTTTTTTTGTATAGAATGCAATTGTTCATCATCATCCAAAAGCACTGAAACTGAAAACTACATCTTCTTGCATTTATACCTTTTGCAAAACTACATCATTAGCATATTGTTGTCGTCAGGATAAAAAGCATTAACTTTTGAAAGTTTTACTAACTAATTGAATGAATGAATTTTCGTATATTAAAGGTGAAATATTTTATTTTGTTTTATATTTACAGTAGTATATGCGTTCAAAAGAGATGTATTGCTATTATTACAGTTCTGAAAAGTAATTGATGAGTACATCTAACGCATATTATTTTTTTAATGTTAAATAGTTAAATGTAAAAACTGGTTTAATATTTGTTCAAAACATTTATATTAACACGTTTAACATTTTCTTCTAACAAAATAATTTGTTTGCAGAAACAAAAACGTTACCAGTTCATGTATTATAAATATTAATAGCAATAATATTTTTTTCATTTTTAAAGAAAAAGATCCGTAAATTGTTAAATTTAGTTTACAAAATATTTTTACTAATTAATTTGGAATTCTTTGTTTAGGAAGGGCATGTAAAACCACTTTAATTTATTTTTGTGGCAACGTTTCGTGCTAAAAGCGGGCACCTCATCAGGCCAAAGAATAAAATCAAGTGGATCAATCCACCTACCAAGGACATAGGCAACTTTACGAGATTGTGTTTACAAATAATAAAAAAAACATTAAAAATAAAATGATCAATATTTAAAATTTTTTAAATAACGCAGGACATAAAGGTTCAACAAACAATATTGAATTGTGCTCGCTTTTAGCACGAAAAGTTGCCACAAAAATAAATTGAAGTGGTTTTTCTTGCCCCTCCTAAACAAAGAATTCCAAATTAATTAGTGCATATACAGAGGAGGAGAAAGAACCTTTACAAAAAAATATTTATATTTTTTTGGTTTTATTTGGTTATCCGTTCTTGAAACTATACAAGATATTTTAGTTTCCTTTTTTGTCTTTTGAAAAAGGCAATAATTTAATCTTAAGAACAATACAAGAAAAAAAACTAACTTTAATACAATTTTAAAAATTAAAATTATTTTTTCAAAAACCAAATACTGTATTGTTGCAGTTTACGCACTAACTGAAGAATGTCAAATCTAATCTACAAACAAAAATAACAAAAATGTTTATATGTTTTCAGTAATATTTTTACGTAATAATACGTAATAAACTTTTATGTCAGTATTTATTTGTAATCTAAAATTTGATAACAGTTTCAATTCAGCTATGATTTCTAACGACTACTAAATTTATATTAACTAATATCTAACTATATCAAAATGACTTAAAAATAATGGTTAATAAACGATTACAAAATTAATATAAACTATTATGTTAATAAATACATTGTATGTTTATTTGCGATTAGGCAACGTCGTGCATTTTGTTTGACCGATTTTATTTTTGTACAGGTGAAAGCTATTAATGTATAAGATAATAAATTATGAAACCATAATTTAGAAAAGTTGTACAAATAATTTCAGTTATTGCAATATTTCTTATATTTAAACCTATTTTGTAATAAAGATTGTTTTAGCATATTAGATTGCTATTGGAGTAATTCATATTGTCTTCATTTTCTAAACGTAAATGTTCGTTATAGAAAGATTAAAAATGTTTTTATGTCAAAACAATGGTATCAAAACCACTTATTTTTTTAACTGTAATTTTCTTATTATTTTCTTAGTTCGTAAAACTTAATTCTTAACAATAACGTCCATTAATTTCAAATTAAGTTCAAACGTTTACAAACTTATTTTATTTGTTTTGTAAGTCACATTCACCTGTTATTTTGTTGCAGCTTCTAAGAAAATAACTTTCACCTACTAAGATCGCATTTGTCGGATAAACTTAAAGACATTGTTAACGGTTTAGATTTCTTCATAAATAGATTTTTTTTTATTTACTGGCTGCAACAACAAAATGTTGTAAATAATTCATTTTTTATAAACAGATCCAGCTAATCTATATTAAATTTTGCTTAAAAATAATGGATTAAAAAGTAGTCAATTATTTGAGGTTAACTAAAATTGCATGTGTTTAAAGTAAGTAATATATTATACTAATCATTTTTCTAAATAGAGATAAATAGCTAAAAGTCAAAAATTAAATAATAGTTGCACCTATAACTTGCTGTATAAACGTTGATAAATTGACATAAAATAAATAAATAAGTTCTGACATAATTTTTAATTGTCATTTTAGATATTACCAACATTAAATGTATATGTAATCGTAGAAAAAATATAGTGAGAAATGTGCATTGCCAACTCGTACAAATCGCTATACTCGTTGACAATGACAACTGTTCCTTAATCATTATACAATATATTATTGTATAACCGTTTTTTAATCAAATAATAATAGTTTTTTTCAGATTAAGAAAACCAGTGATAAGAAGATAAGTATTAATGTTAAAACAATTTAAAAAAATTATGGTATTTATGTATTATACATAGCTTACATTACAAGACAACTCATGACAAGTCTTAATTACATAATTTTATATTATTTTATATTTATTGTGGATTTTGTTTTTTACAAAATATAAGACTTTTTGATATAAGTAAATTTCAACGTTTGTACAATTACAATAAATAAATTTCGTTATATTAATTACATGATTCTTAATACAATTCGGATTGAGCTATTAATAAATAACTTTCGATTTTGACATAATTTATGTAATCTGAAACATAAAATTTATGAGTAGTTTTAAATCATCAAATTCGAAGTAGGTTAACATTTCCCTAATTTCATGAAATGGATTGAACCCCTAGGATGTTTCGAAAACAGGAAGTGTCCGGAGCGGATCTTGATTGGTAATTGTTTCCCCGCGGCACGACGGGACCAATCAACGAGCGAGAGTAGTGGCGCGGAAAACAGCACTCTGAATTTACTCCTACAGAATAACAATAGTATCACTTAACAAAGTTTTGCCCACTCAAGCTTGAATTTAAGGAACATAAGTAAGTGAAACGAAATCGGTCAATTCTTAATTTGATACTGAATCAGTTATTTGAAAAAAACATTTTTTTTGTTTAGCAAACACCATATTTCCTGTTTCGTCAAGTGTAACATATAGATTAATTATATTTTAATATTAACAAAATACTTCTGTTAAGTCCGCGCATCAGCTTTTAGAAAAGATAAAATTATTTCTACGTTCAGATACAATCTTTGTAAAAACATGTACTCTGTCATCGAAAGATAACAGATTAGCATTAAACTAAAAACTCTCTTTAATTAAATTCATTTTTTTTATTTTTAAGTAAATTTAGGCAAACTTTAGTTAAATTATTCATGTCAATTATATATTTGAATTATTGATTTCAGAGACCATCTAAGTCACAAATGACGTGTTTAGAGATAATTGAAAAAAACTAAATAACGTCTCCAATTGTTTTTATATAAACTTTAAAATAACCCATTTGTTACATTAGCACCATAGCTTTAAAAAAATAATAGTTTAAAAATACTGAAAAAAACACGTTTTTATAGCTAACCGAACTAAAAAGTAGAAAATAATTTTTAATTACAAAGAGTTTATAATACAGTAGTAGAAGGTCGAACAATCAATTATAATTTGTCACCTCAAAAGAAAATTATAATAAAATTTAAGTTATTAACAGAATAATTCAATTCAGAGTAAAAAGAAAATTATCTTAATTGCAACAAGCCTCTTTGAAGATTTTCATACTATTAGAGAATTTCTTATATCGCCGCTTTAAAAAGATTCTTTTACAATCATTAAATAAATGAACCTGAGGTTTCTCAATTAACAGGTTGAAATTTTCCTCGAAAATTTTATCACAATACTTCTAATTTTCCTTGAATAGTACATTATTTTCACATTTAACCCTGCACCCAGGTAGTTAAATTCGCGAAAATCATCAATCAATGGGTTTATTTGGTGGAAAACATGAAAATATGTTCACTAGCCAAGATCTTTTCTGATGGTTCCATAGCGTTACCACTCCTTTGTTTTCTCCTCTTGTCAACTGGGGTGCATCCAGTTTATAAAAGTCGTCTTATGCGCTTTACACGTTCGTTTAAAATCTCGTACAAACCGCAAAAGCCATCTTTGCAAACCTCTCTTTTACCGTTGTCAAATAACATGTAATAAGAAGGAGTTATCTGTTTTGATACGGTCCCTTGCGTTTAATTTTTCTACAAATTATCAACTTTTGTAGAAACACATATTGTTTGTTTTCAGAAAAAATCTCATATATTTCTTTAAATATTTTTTCATTTTCCACATCTAAAATTTTTTCGAATGTTATCAGCCGCCTTGCAGGAACTAACACGTTTTTGTAGTTTGTATAATTTTCGAGTTTTTTGTTTTTTTTTCAGTTCAGTTTATCTCTATATTCATCGGTGTAAATTTAACTTTTTTCCCTCAACATTTCTTAGGATTAAGAGGTATACCTCGACGATACTCTGATTATCCAGATGCCTACTTATCATGAAATCTGGTATCCTCTGTGTGATCTTTAATTAGAATTGCAAGAATTTTATTTATAGTTTATATTATTTGAGAAGGAATAAACTCAATACAAAAAAATGTATTTATAATAAATATACCAACTTCTAAGGAATAGATGCAAGATACTCCTCCTATGGAACATACCTATTCTGAATTACCAATACTAGTTAACTTCTAATATGGCAGAATAGTGCAATGGATTTAAGACCCATATATAAAATTTAACTTTTTTTAAATAATAGCAACTTGAATAAACTTTAATTCCCAAGATACAATTTCTTCTTTAATAGAACAATTACCATTCTTTCATTATCATACAATAATAATTCTGGTAATAATTACTTTAGTTGTTCTTTATATTATTTTATCGGTTATAATTAACAAATATATTAATCGACTTCTTCTTGAAGGACAAATAACTGAATTAATTTAAACAATTGCTCCTGCAATTACATTAATTTTTATTGCACTTCAAGACTGCAATTATTGTATTTACTGGATGAGATTAATTTACTTTTAGTTTCTGTAAAATCAATAGGGTAGTGGCGGCTGGTAGTCAATCATACAAGAAGGTCATTTAAAAAAACGCAATTTTCGCAAAAAGTCTAAAAAAACATTCTTATAGTAACGCGATTTATATTTATGATCAATTATATTTAAAATATTCGTCCATCTGTACAATTACCAAAATGATCAATAAGAACCTCATTAAAATTTAGAATGTTTTTAATGCAAGATTTTTCAATGCTTAGCATAAAAATGCGCACAATCTTTTTTGTCCTATAGTATTGCCGATTGTGTAGAAATGTTTTAATTTTTTATTTAAAGATGTATCTATTTTGACAAACATTTTCATTGTGGTCTGCTACTAAGAGTAGCATAATTCATACAATTTTTCATGTGATTTGCCGATAACGACTGCTTTTTACTTTTTTTTATATGCTTTAAATCCGTAACGTTATTTTTACACTATAATGATTAATGAATCAAGTCAAAACAGTAAACATACAAAACAGTAAAATCTATTCTTTATTTGAAATCCACAAATTCAATCTGACGAATGATTCATATATCCTTTAAAATTACTATTCTTGATTTTTAAATTCGACAGATCAATGGAATTTGAAGTAAAGGCTGAAGACGAGCATTACATTTATATTCCAAACGTGTAAACTATTTCTTACAAGCTTTAGGTCTTACGAACCTTGCACGGCCAACTCACACAGTCAGAGAGAGGGGAGGTTCAAGGAAATTATACTTAAGGGCGCCAGATCAATCCTAATTAACACTTTGCCTCGATCACGACAGACGGTTCAAACTTGTAACTAATTTTGAAGTTCGTAATCCTTGTTACTCTGGTGTTCGGGTAGCCAAAATTTGTTAACGGGTAACGACAATTAAAAGCGAAAGGTATGTTATCATAAAAGAAAGATTATCAAGTATAACAACTTTAATGTATTAACGTAGAAGATTAACAGGAATATATGTAATTTCTCCACTCATAAATGCTCAAAATGCTAACAAGTATAATTAACAGGTATAAAAACTTTAATTTAGCAACGTAGCAAATTAACAGAAGTATGTTGAAATTCTTAATTCATAATCATTAGACAAACTAACAAGTATGATTCATATGTATAGAAACCTTGAATCAGCAACGTAACAGATTAACCGGAGTTTTGTCTAATTTCTCGATTCATAAATGCCAGACATATCGGCAACACACAAACCATATAGTTAAATTACATCAAGATAGCGAAGTAAAGTTTGTAATAACTATTGTCTACTCCCAGCATGCGATACACTATAAATGATTTTTAAAATTATCTTATTGGTATGTAAACAATAAACGTAATTACAGACACCGACAGTAATCAAAGTTCCGTGAGAGACTTTTATGACAACGAAACAATATAATCAAATTGACTTACCCAATCCAGTGCTTGCTTGCGTAAAGAAAACGTTTTCCCACCGGCAGCCTAGAATAATTATTGAATAGCAATTCGTGTCACACAATAACTCACGAAAAAGGATACTTCAAAATCAGTAATAATAATTCATTAATTGCGATATAAAAACCCGTTGTATCGAATGCGGTTGGTTGTAATTACGAACAAATGGTTGGTAACGCAATCGACTGTTTTCCAAGAATTAACATCCCCGACGCATTGCTCGTCGAGACCTCGTTTTGGTACAGGTAGTATGCCCTTCTAAGAGCTTATACGTTCGGTAGCAGTATTTATCAATCGTACTTATGCATCATTATTCTTTGTTGAAGCGAACTAGTGATTGAAACCTGGCGAAACCGGTTATCAAATTAATACAGAAATTACAAAGAAATCTTAATACATTGGAGACAAAATATCTTATCCTGTGCCGAAAAAATTGTAATAAATTCGTAATTTACTTATAAATTCGGATTTATCACACGGGATGCCCTTAAAAGCTTTGGAATCAGTTCAAGATTCTCGACACCGACCGGCTCACGTAGTTGACAGCTTCAAATGGCCTAATCAGTAACCAACAAGGTCGGCAGAGGGCGTCAAAACCAGAAACTAATTTTTAAGTCGATACACAGGGTACTCCGTTGTGAAAATTTTGCACGTAACATATTAGTTAATAATTTTTTAATGTCTTGTACTACCGTCATTATGAAACAAAATCAATAAGACAAATTAATATTATGATTCAACTAAGAAAATTGACTGTAATGTTTGTCAATGTGATAATAAATGTGCATTGGTGTGCATTCCAGCATCTGTTTTACGCCCACGTGCTACGAAGATAATGGTAAATGACGTAAGTCACGTAAGCATTACACTGCACATTTCACCGAGTAGGTGGCCCGTGGCCCGGCTGGAGACCGCACGAAACCATTTAAACACGTACTTATCTTCTTTTTTAACTCGCATAAAATTGCAATATGTGTGTCTCACTCTTGACTACAATAACTATCATTTACGATTCGGCTTGAAGATAATATACATACGGGCACTACTCTGGGGCATCCGTAAGTGGCAGCCTCGGGTAAATTCGCAAGCTTTTGTATCGGTTGCGTTTAAATTGACAATTATTTAAACGTATAAAATTCAAATGTTGATAATTTGATTTAAACGTAAATTTGATGTAATTTTAAAGTTAATAAAATAACTTTCTTTGAAGGGTCATTTGCCAAATGACCTAATAGAGAAGCCGCCACTGCAATAGGGCATCAATGATATTGATCATATCAACTTTCAGACTTTAAAAAAGCAAACTTTGATTCATATATAATTCCCTCAAATGAACAAAACAATTTTTCATTTCGTTTATTAAAAGTAGATAATCAATTAGTACTTCCAGTTAATACTCAAATTCGTATAAAAATTTCATCAGATGTAATTCATTCTTGAACAATTCCTTCCTCCAGAGTAAAAATTGATGCTACACTTGGACGATTAAATCAAACAACCTTTTATATGAATCAAATTGGAGTATTTATTCGTCAATGTTCAGAAATCTGTGGAACAAACCATAGATTTATACCAATTGTTGTAGAAAGAATTTTACCTAAATATTTTATTGACTGAAAGCAAGTATTGGTATCTTATACAACATGATAGTAGATTAGCAATTACTTCTAATAAAAAATTTTGTTAATCTATAACATTAACTTGTCAAGCTAAATTAACTAATAATAGTAATTTTTGATTCCACAAATAGCTCCGTTAATTCGATTAAACCTATTTATTTATTTTGTAATAGTATTTATTATATTTAATACTATAAAGTACTTCTCTCTTTTATATAAAAATAATGAAATAAAACAAACAAGATAATTTCCGGAAAATGATAACAAACTTATTTTCCACATTTGACCCATCAACAAGAATACATTAATCATTAAATTGAATAAGAATTATATTAGGATTAATTGTTTTACCAACTATATTCTTAATTATTCCTTCACGAATCAATTTTATATAAATTAAATTATGCTTAATCTTAAGAAATGAATTTAAAGTTATCTTAAAAATTAAAGAAAAAAAAAGAACTACTTTAATTTTTGTCTCAATATATAAGATATAATTATATTTAATAATGTTTTAAGATTATTCCCGTATATTTTTTCTAGAACTAGACATTTAGTATTAACATTAGCTTTACCTTTATGATTAAGATTTATAATTTATGGATAAATGAATAATACTATTCACATATTTGCTCACCTCGTTCCACAAGGAACTTTTTCTGTCCTTACACTTTTTATAGTACGTATTAAAACCATTAGAAATATTATTCGACCAGGAACTTTAGCTATTCGACTAACTGCTAATATAATTGCAGAACATCTTCTTTCAACTTTAATAGAAAGAACTGGTTAATAATTAATATATTAGTTTTATCTCAAATACTCCTTCTGTTACTTGCAGTAATTTCTTGTTTAGTGTTTTTTTTATTAGTCAATTGTTCTAATTCAGTATCAATCGTTATTCTAAGACAGAAACAGGTTTGTTTATAATAAGTTTAACGCAGGCAAAGTCGTTTTCGAATAATAAAGTTTTTTACATATGTTTTTAGTTTAACAGAGAGCTTAAGTCAAAACCTGTGGTAAAGTAAGCACACGTACAAATTAGGCCTGTTCAAAACAAATTGTAACAAACGGATGAACAGCTAACATTACAAATTTGTTAAAGTAGCCGTTTAAAAAAAATTTTTTTTTACAAACCGTTACCTTTTGAGTGCAGAAGTATTTCTGTGCTCAGACTATATTTACGGTTCGTGTAAGATATACGAGACTTGTTTATGCTCTCAATCAACATATCTACGTATTTTGAACGTCATCCCATTTATAACCAAAAGTGGATTCAGTTTATAAAATAATAAAATTTATTTTAAACACTAACCGTTTAAAATATTTTTTCATATCCAAATTTCTAAGATTTTCAAAATTTAAAACATTGCCCACTATTAAACGAGTGGTTGTTCAATATAACAACTACGACACTGTTTACAAACTATTTTATAAAGAACATCATTTTTTTAACAGCTAATTTTTAAGAATATTTATTGTAGTATTGTATTTTACTAATATTGTTGAGAATTGCAAGTTAAAGGAACAATTTTTTTTAACGCATTTTTGACTTGAACAATGTTTACAGATCTAAATCTACTATCTAACAATTTTATAGCACACTCTAGTAAACTACTAATTTAAGATTACCTTGTTTGCTAGTTTAGAGTAATAATTTAGGTATTTTTGTGTTCAAACATGTTTTGTAAGCTAATTAACAATAGAATTGTTTTCTCTGAATAACTGGACCCACATATAGCAAAAAAGAACGAACTTCTGTTGCCTTTCTGCGAGGAAGCACGTTCAACTCCCTTAACTTTCTATTGAATTCTGCAGGAAAAAAGGTTTTAATTTAACTATTGCATTAGACAACTCATTTTTCAGTAATGTTCCTATGCGCACACGTAATGTTCCTGACAGCCACTTATTTAATAACTTTTTAACGAATACCTAAACATACGTGATGCATGTAATCTATTGTAAAATTTGAAACTAAACTAATTTGTAGATTAATTAGAGGAGAAATAGCAGTATGATGATCTTCATCTATCTGAAGTCGAAAATATTTATTTGTCCGTTTTGGTGCAGATAATGTATCAATTACTATTGTTTTCTCGACATATTTACCAACGGCCACACATCTTTCACAAGCAGAATAGCTACTGTGACCTTTTATGCATTTAAAAAATGCTCGAACAAAAGCATCACAGATAAAATTATTAATTGTTATTGTATAGAACTTATCATTATAAGAAAAACCATCAGCTAAAGATTGAGAATCATTCACAAAGGGTTCCAAATAATGAGAAAAGGGCTGCGGTTTAAACGTACCACAAAAGATACCTATTGGGAATGGGTCGGAATTTACGTTTTTTATCTTGAATAATTTTGGCAACAATTGTAAAATTGCGCTATTAAATGAAGGAAAACCGTTGACGTTCACATCAATTTTTAAATTTGAATTACAATCAGGAAAGCAATCAATAAACCTTTTTAACATATTATCTATACCAAAATGACAATAATCTCCGGTAATTAATTTAATGAATTTAAAGTTAACAAGAATGTTTAAAAGTGTTCTACTATCTAGTGGTAATTTATTTTGATAAGGTTTAAGAATATGACAAATATTTGTTACAGATTGACCAGTTACAAAATCTGTAGTAGCCCAATGTTTTAATTGATCTTTTAAATTGCCCTGTATCGCTTTATACGTGGGCTCGTTAACCACGAGATGGCGTCGTACTTATATCTTATTTTTAACTATACTTTTAAATTTACGTATTTATAGATGTTAAACGTTTTCCTCAAGATTTTTTTTATTTTTGCTAAAAATTCTAACACGATGTTCTCACGATTTAAATATGCTTATTTTAAAAATTATTTTTATGTGCGCATATTTTAATAAAAAGTAATCCAAAATTATAGTATGTAATCTGTTAAAAATTGTATAAGAAATGCCATTTCTTCATTAAAAAATACAGAAGGAGTATATGAAATCGAGGCATTTGCGTTTGAATTGAATTGAAAAACCAATTGCGTTATAACTAAAAATATAGTAATTTTACAATAATAAACTACATTTCCTGCAGATAAATTTTAGACAAGCTATTGTAATTCCGCTGTAAAATTACTAGTAAGTATTTATGATTTTGAAAGTCATCTTTTCCAAATATTTTTGTGGCATTCTAAACGGGTTTACACAAAGTACCTTTCAGTAAATTTCGTAAAATTCTTTGCAACCATGAACATTTTAAGAAGTATATTATTTACCTGCTTTTGGGTACTGAGGTCAGAAACAGTTATATAGACCCTGAACAAGAATAAGAAAAGTTTTCTTTACTAATATGCATTTAGATTTCTCGTTTGCAGTATGCAAAGTTTAAATATAAAGTTTTAGTGCACCGTAATTGTGTAATCAGGTAAGTGCCTATTGATTTACTTATTTTTAATTCTTGCATCGTTTTCTAAATATAGCAAAGCAAAAAGGCTTAACGCAGCGAGAACACGCTGAATTCGATATTTGCTTAGTTGGCTGTTCAACGTTTACTAAAATTAATTCAAAGATGTTTCAACGGTCATCACTAATAACAAACATAAATTAAAAAAAATGTTTTTATTTGCGTAACTATGGCCAATAATTAATAAACAACACATTTTAAAAAATATATAATTCAATATATACAAAAAACAATTTCTAAAATTTATTTGAATGTTGTCCTTATTTTTGAATAGCAACCACAAGAAAATGCTTTTGTGCACTTTTAAAACTAATCATGTTTGAAACTTTCTGAAATTTTAGTAATTCATACTAGTCGGTAAAAAGACAAACATTACAATATATAGTAGATGTTTTAGGTAAGTGATTAAATAAACTGAAATAATAATGCTGTTGAAGTTTCTGCAAGCCATATTTAACAAAAATAACAGCCTTCATAGAGTTCCTTTAGTGAAAATTTCAAACTAAAACCATTTGTCGGTATATTTTCTACCAATTAAAATAAGTATGATAAATTAAAATGCATTTCATACTTATTATTATAAAATGTATATTTTTTAATACAACATGGTAAATTAATTAATTGTGTGTTTTTTTTTCAGATGCCAACACAAAACGACATCCTAATGTAACGGATGTTACATACGTAAATCCGTTGCGTTATATTTGCCAAACTTTAGAACATGTATGCAGTACCTCTGTAGTATGTAATGATAGTAATAATTGTAATTTTAAGATACAATTTTTTTCGTGTAATTATTTTTTTTAGATGTTTAAAATGTATACAGATTTTATATTTATATTCTATTCATCATTTATAGTTTTATTTTGTTAGTGTCATTTTTAAAAATAATCGTGTTTTTACAAAACATCTGCAGTGTTTCAATGCGGTTTAATAAAAACTGTACAATGCGTAGCAATAAAAACCCAGATTTGTAAACATACACATATGTAGTAGGTATATATTTTACAAATATCTTACAAATAATAGTGAGATACCTCTTAAGGCTCCCTTTCACACACCAACATGTTTGCGCAAACTAGGTTAAACAAACCGATTTGCGCAATAATTTGTGCGTGAAAGAGCAAACATTTTGTTTGTACATACAAAAATAATTTGTTTGGGCAAATCTGTTCGGTTTTGATTTTTGGTTTGAGGTTGGTGCGCTGTTTGAGCGTGAAAGCGCAATTCAAACCGATTTCTGCAGTTGTCACACGCAGCACCTGCGCATTGGTTCTATTTGCACATGTTGCCCACGTTTTGTCTGCTACGCTCCATGCTGTTGTATCTAAATTAAAAATTTGAAGTGTGTGCCAGTAAATAACGATTAGTTTTAATTCACTGTATCACGATGACGAAGAAAGAAAAACAGTTCTTGACCGAGTTTATCGAACTGTACAGATCATTCCCGTGCCTTTGGAAAATTAAATCTAAAGAATACAGTGACCGTAATGTGAAATCCCAAGCTTACGAAATTATGATCGAAAAAATGCAGGAGTTTGATCCAGAAGCAGACAGAGAAACTGTTGTTAAAAAAATTAACACTTTGCGAACCGCCTACAGGAGGGAACTAAAAAAAAAGTTGATTCTGAGAGGTTTGGTGTTGGAGGAGATGAAGTGTATGTTCCTCATTTATAGTACTTTGATATTCTCAACTTCATACGCGATCAAAAAATTTCACGAAAGACGCAAACAAATGTGGAAGATGAGAATGAATCGGTAAGTACATTTTTATTACACAGAATGTTTTATTGGAAAAGAGACATCTATTTTAAATTCATGTGTCAATAAAATCAATAAATTAAAATTTTTTGTATTTGCAAAAATAAAGGTATTAATACAGGGTGGTATTTTGCCCCAATAATTTGTAAAAAGAATCTTAAAAAATTTTAAAACATTTTATTACTATTGTTGAACAAAAATAGGGCCATACCAACGTACCTAATAGCGGCAAGTATATTGCTACAATCTTCAAATGTTTTGATAACGGTTTATTTCGTTTAAGACAAAAAA
This sequence comes from Aquatica leii, assembly GCA_035610365.1. Taxonomy (NCBI): domain Eukaryota; kingdom Metazoa; phylum Arthropoda; class Insecta; order Coleoptera; family Lampyridae; genus Aquatica; species Aquatica leii. The sequence goes on from CM069432.1 coordinate 60,338,559, forward strand.
TAATTTGTACTTACTTAAATACTTTTACATGTCTTGAATTGTCGGAAAAAATCATTTGGTACTGCAACGGAACTTTGCCAGAGTTGTTAAAATAATTTGAGAATCTTGCCCTTACATCTTTTGCTTCTGCACTGGCATTCCGCTGATGTCCGCGCGCAAGATCCAATAAGTTATAATCCGCTGTGCGAAGGCCAGGAGCAATAGTACCTGTAATTGTATCTTCCATATCGAATACGTCCATCGGTGCAAACGATTCAGATGCACGCCTCCGTAAGAAGTTACAAAGAACACAAGATGCCAACACCACTTTATCAATGTTCTCAACTTTCAGATTGATTTGTGTGTGGAATATTCGAAACCTACTAGCTAAAATGCCAAATCCGTTTTCGACTATTTGTCGGGCTCGCGATAACCGGTAGTTAAAGATTCTTTTTTCATAGTCCAATTCTCTTTGACTATATGGCTTGAGAAAGTCTGGTCGCAGCGCAAATGCTTCATCTCCGACGAAGACGAAATTCAAAGGGGGTTCTCCTTCAACAACTGATTCTGCAGGTGGCAATTGTAATTTTTTTTCTTGCAATTTCTTCATAAATATTGTATTGTCTAACACACCGCTATCAGATACACGACCGTTTGTTCCAACATCGCACATTACAAACTCACAATTTGCATTCACAATGGCCATAAGCACAATGCTGTGAGTTTTCTTATAATTGTAGTAATAAGATCCACATCGAGGAGGTGCCACAATTTGTACGTGCTTGCCGTCAATAGCGTCTAAACAATGCGTAAAATTCCATTGTTGTTCAAACTCTTTAGCAATAATCTTTCATTCCATCGTAGTTTTATGAAACTATAATCAAAATAATACATTATTACTTGTATTGTTGTTGTCTTACAACTCTTTGTAAAGTGTAATTGTTCATATGTAGATATTAATGAATAGGTATTGCTTTCAGGAACAAATTGCCGCTGAGCTTGAAGTAACAAGGGAACCAGGACCTTTCTTACCGGGGGACGAGCTGGGGGAGTTACAAAGTGTTTCAACACCACCCACACCATTGTCTTCAACATCACGGGCATCTATTTCCACATCACGTACATCCACTCAGACAACCAGAACAGCGAAACGACAGATAGATAAATGTGATGAAATATTAGATGCAATTGGAAAACGTTTTGCAACTCCGGCTGTCGTTGATGACAAATTTACATTAATTGCCAAAACATGGGCAATGAAATTAAGAGACCTTATTCCCAATCAAGCGATTTATGCCGAAAAACTAATTAACGATGTATTTTATGCTGCTCAATTAGAAAACCTAACTGCAAGCTGCACGTTCCAAATTCCATCTTCACAACCAGCACATCGATCACAGAACCATACATATTCGCAACACACACAGCCATATCAACAGAATGTGCAGTATTATAACGAACAATATTCCCATCAAGTCCAACCATGGCCATCATCTTTGCCACTACGGCCAATTTATTCGCAATTACAGTCACAACCTTCAGTACAACAAGCCCAACAACTTCCAGAAGAAACCGATTCAGATGCACAACTTCATTTACCGCATCAAAGAAACCAATATCAACAAGAACATCAACGCTTTTTTGGAACAAGAACCCGTTCGAAAGAATCAAATGAACACATGGGGAAGCTCAGTAGCAAATTATTTGAAAGATTTCCAAGACATTTAAATTGTTTTATACCATACTTATTTTTCCTACGGGAAGTGCTCTATTTTTATAAGAAAAATGTTATAATTTTAGTATATTTCATTCTTTTTGTTGTATTTTGCTTCTAGTTTTTTGACATTTTCTGTATTTATTATTAAAGAATGTTATTTAATTTTATTTATATGTGTTAAATATTTACGTACCTTTAAATATTCATCTCGTAATGCAACTTATATGGCGTCACAAGTTTCAGGTATAATTCTACTTAGATGACATGCGGAAATACAAGTGGAAAATTCAACATCCTCGTAGGAACTCCCTGTAGCCAAAAACCGCAAAGTAGCAGTCAGCCGTTCGTGTGGTGTAATTGCACGTTTCATGACAGTATCTCCTTTTTTAATGATTGGTGTAATTAAACTTAACAATAGTCGATAAGTTTCCTCGTCCATCCGCAGATAGTTACGAAAATCTTCAGGTTCATTTCTTAATTCTTGTATTAAACTAGTATGTGCCAATAAAGGTCTTTTTTGCAGCCACGATTTCGTTGCTCTTCTTTTCTTTTTTTGCGTAATGAGTTTCTTCTTTATAACACAAACAGCAGTAAGTCCTAGCAGTAATTCCTTCTCTTTGTCTATATCCATATTATTTTTTTTTCCACTTCTGCAATATTGTTGTAAAAATGCGTGAGTACTAGAAGGCAACCAAACCAACTTCTTCAACTTTGCAAAACTGTATAATTTGTGCTAAATTGTTTGAGCGTTAAAGTACATACGTCGACTCCAACATGTTTGAGATTACGGTTTGTGCAACGTAGTTTGCGCAAACATGTTGGCGTGTGAAAGGGAGCCTTTAAACAGATTAAAAAGTAATATTTGTCATATATTGGAAGCAAATATTGAGACGACATTTTAAATGACCAACATAAAAAAGTGTTACATATAATATTTACCAGATGTTATTTATTAATATATTACGTATATGTTGTGCTACTAAGGTAGTCATTGCAAGGCTCTTTTTAACTGCGCGCGTTTCAACTAAAACTCTTATCACTTTACGATAATTCTAAAATATAATCCACCAAAAATTCAAAAATTATGCAGTTAAATCAATAATTATTTTACACTGACCGCCTTAAAATGACCAACAGACATTTCAACAAAACACTACATTTCATTATTCAGCTTCAAAACAAAACAATACTCCTACTATTTACTTACTAACAAATAAAAAAATGTGAAAACAGATATGTAACAAAACTATAAATCAAAAATATAAAATTTATAAGTAAGATTATAAAAATAGGAAATAATGAACACCTCCAAAACAAAAATTCGTTGATAATCGGGCACTACTTTACGAGACCGTCGTTGCCAAAAATGTTGCATTAATTGTTGCATTCTTATAAACAATTGAAGACGATCAGAATGCGTCGTTCTAAAATCATGTTCTGGCAAAGCTGTTGAAGGGCGAAGGATTAAAAAATGACCTGGAATTAAAAGTATTAAATCTTCAGAGTCACTCGGTTTGCAGGATGAAGATCGATTATTTAACACGGATTTCACCTTTGTCAATAACACCGTATAAAAATCTTTAAAAACTAAATTAGTATTACCTTAGATGTAATTTCACCGACTTTACTGCACCTTTCCAAATGCCCCCTTTGTGCGGAGCTCATGAATTCCTACTTTATTTGGTGCTGACTTATACATGTAACAATATTATCTTTTACTGATTCATTAGAATTCATTCCAATAATTACTCAAACCGACAAAATTTTTTGCATTGTCACTTGATATGCTGTAAGTCTCCTAACAATGAATCTACTCAAAACATCAAGAAAAGATTTGATTGTTAATTTTGTAACAAGTTCTAAATGCACCGCTTTAGTCGATAAACATACAAAAATACAAATATAAGTCTTTATTAATTTAGCGCCCCTGGTATGACAATCTTTGATTAAAATGAGACCAGCGCAATCTACTCTTAAGTTATAAAATACTGGCACGTTAGTTTGTACTCTCTTTGACGGTAAACTACCCATCTGTGGATGATTAAATATTGGGGTTACTCATAAACACTTTATGAATTTTCTTACTACTATTTTTGCAGTATTTTTTTCCGATACTAGCCCAAAAAGTTCTCTTACTAACGATAAAAGTTGTTGGGGACCACATTGTAAATAGGTTGCATGAAAATGTTTAAACATTAATAAAAGTAATTTATGATTTTTCAAAAGCAGTAAGGGATGTTTTTTAGCAAAGTTAAACTCTGGGTGTCTAAATCTTCCAACTACTCGCACACAACCATTTTCATCAAAGAATTGATTCAATAATTGAATTGAATAATGTTTTATGTTGAATGTTGAATTATCACGTAAATCTTTTGCATTTATGCCTCGCGAGATTAAATCACACGGATTTTGCTCGGAACTAACATGTCTTCAGTCGGCAGCCACAGTTAACTCTTTGGTGGCAGCTATGCGATTGGCTACAAAAACCTTATAACGACTTGGAGCAAAGTTAATCCAATTGAGTATTACCATTGAATCTGTCCACTATGATACATTCTTAAATGTAACATCTTTTTAAACTTTTTAAAACGGCATTCATTAACTCTGCCAACAAATTTGTTGCACATAATTCTATGGTCAAATAATGGCCAAATCCTGCGAAATCTTTTGATCTCACTTAATTTTTTGTCTGTAAAATCAACTTTCTTCCGACAACCACGGGTGTTACGATACCCAAAGAGTCGAATAATTTAGCTAAACTAGACAACAACTCTCTTTTTGTATAATTAAAATTTTCAATATTTAAAGAAAAATTAAAAAAATTTTGTCTTCTATGGAATTCTAAGTGATCTTTAGTATTAACTATTTCTCCAAAAAGAACTGACGCCAAAGAAAAATCACGTATACTTATTTATTCTTTTTAATCATTGACTATTAGTTAATCACATTTTCGTCAATTAAGTTTAGGACGTGTTCATGTTTGTCAAACTTCGAAGTAACTGCTCAAATGTTCTACGTAAGTTCTTACGTTCACTGTTTTTTCTGTTTACATCTGTAATTTAGTTACTACTAACTTATTAGATTTGACAGTTGTTGTACTTACATTAACAAATTGCAGTGGCCTGATGAAGTGCACATTTAGTGCACGAAACGTCACCTCAAAGAAAAACTGAGCAGTTTTTTTATGCCCCTCCTTGAAAGAAGATTTCAGTAGTGTTACTTAATTTACAGTGATTGTAGTTATCTTTTCCGCGGACGGTGTTTACATCTAGTGCTTATTTTTATTACCTAGTTTTAGTGTGGTTTTAATTTTAGCAAAATTAGTTGTATTTATAATCTTTTAAATAGTTCATGTAAATTAAGTTATTAACATTATGAAACTACGATTTAAGCTATCATTTTTACAAAGTGATAGAAATCGTACTTAAAAAGTACGCTAAATAGAAGTTTAAGTCAATGAAAATTTTGTGAATGTTTTAGCAAAAAAAACAAAAAACATATATTATAATAAAAAAATTTGATAATAAAATAGTATATTTTGTAACAAGGTTAAAATAAAAATTTCATACGAGTGAAAAGTTCCGAACGCGAGCGTAAGAGAGCGTGAAGAACGACGAGTATCTAAATTCCAGTCGAACACAGTAACAGAACATACTTTCTTTACGACCAGAAGGTCTAAATGTAATAAAATAAAATTTAAACCAATTTGAGTTATTTATATTGACACTTGAACAAAAACATTAATTTTATTATATTGTATTAATATTAGGATTATTAATGAAGATGTCCACTGCCAGGTGTGACAAAAACTCATTTTGTGTGATAACGACAACACGGAAATTATCCATACTGGAAAATGGTATTACGAATGCCACTCGTGAATACTTGTATTTTACAATATTTATATGATTATACCGTTTGTAGAATTATTCAAATTAAAAAGTAGTTTATTTACCAGTATTAGAATATTCATTCTATCGCTTGTTATAGAATAAAAATGTATGTAAAGTACTACATAAGAAGCAAGTGTACAACGAGTAAGACTATTTACGTTATGTTATTAAAAGTGATTTTATAAGAATTACATTCGGTAATGGTCGTGAAAAATTTTATTTATGCTTGTATTACAATAGAAACTATTTTAAGACAACACATATCGTTTGATTATTTTAAATTTAATGTACACTTTTTTTAGAATTAACAACAAAATACAGGTAAACGAAAAACAACAAATTTAATTAGAAAAACCTTGAAAAAAAGTATTTATATAGAGAATTTTTAATTTTAAATTACCAAAGTAACTTACAAAATTATCATGTTTAAAAAAATTACAAAAAAGTTGAATTAAATATTTTATGTATAAATTGATAAAGATAATAATAAACAATAAGTTGTGATATATAAAGTATTGCGTGTGATACAAATGACAAATATTGCAGTAGCTTTAAAAAGCTATGATATGTAATTATAAAAAAAACTGTGATTAGAAAAACTAATTTTGTTATTTTATTTTTGTTATTTAATTTCAATTAAGCAATAAATAATATCTTTTAGTAAAAACTTTTAACTGTATGTTTAAATTAGAATCTTTTAAAGTGTTTTAAATTTGTGTTTTCTTTTTAGAAAAGATTTGTTAAATAAAAATTTAAAATTTTAGTTATATTTGTTCAAATAAAAACGTAATGGGAAACTACATAGTTGCGCCATCTAAAGAATACAGAACTAAACGTTCACTACTACTGAGTAATTTCCTTTCTTAGTTACCGCTTTACTTCAATTTTACTAGTTTTAAGTAATATATACTGGATTATACACTGATAAGAAGTAATGAGTTCTACACGTCTATTTAATTTTAATTCAACAAAATGACATACAAGAATGTTAACAGATGTGGAAAGAATCATTGTTTCAAAAGCTGTAATTTTGGGTGATCAAGGTAAGTTATAATTTAAAGTTTAAATTTTACACGGTTTACCATTATTTTGTTCAGTATATATTATGCCAATCGTTATTAATTTTTTGCATTTTTAAAAGCAATCACAATTTATATAAAACAAGTTGTTTACCAATTTGTAACGTACGTAACACTGAATACATAAAAAGTCAGTATTAGTTGCAATGTTTTCAATGTCATGTTGTGACCTAATTTTATGTTATAATATAACGTTAATCACTCGTGTTCTAGTTGTTTAAAGATCGGCAAAATTATTTAATATTTTTATCACAGAGGCAAAAACAAATAAAAAACATTTGTGTAATACTATACGTAATAATCAATTTTTTAAACTTTTTATCGGTAGTTTAGATGTTTTTAAGTTGACATTTGACTTTAATTCCGAAATTGATTAACTGTAATTTTTTGTAAATATAGTATTTAATTGATTGATTACTTTTGAAGACAATTTAGTTGCTGCAACGAAATTAATTTATCCATTTTCATTGTTTTGTAAAAATTATAAAATTTGTTACATATTTTAATCATAAAGAGTTGCATGTACAAAGACGATCTTAGAATGAGCTTATAAATAATGTAATAACGATCGAGATACATATAAAACGTTGCTCGTTAATGTAGTCACCGGTAAACCATGATTAAAGACATTAAAAGTCTAACAATTTTACACGTGTAAGTTTTAATCTTCAATATGTTGTTATAAAATAAAAAATCTAAAATTATTTGATGTGTGCTACTCACAAGACATTTCGATTGTATTTTTTAGAAAGATACTTGTCAATGTTTTAATTAAATAAAATTAGTAACTAATACAATTAAGCTTTCATTATAACCACTATTGCAAATTAAAAAAAACAAACTAAAGTACAACTTATTTAAGCTTAAATTTGTGTCTCACTAAATTTCTTTGAAAATAAAAAATATATATATATATAGCGTAATCCAGAAATACGACAAATTTATTTTTATTTTGATTTCACAATTCACATATAAATTGATCACTAATTATGAATAAAACTAAATATTAGGTTTGAAGTACATAATAATTTACTGGAATGTCTCACATAGATACTACTGTTTACCAGGTGATTTAAGTATTTGTTTGCTGAACTCTTGGAATTTCTCGTAAATTATATTTACGATATTTACAATCAAAGGTCAATAGAAAAAATAAAAAACTATATTTTTACTTAAAATATTTTAATTGAAAATTAGCAATTTAGTTAGCTGTTGCCGATTATATAATATATTTATAATTTGTAAATATACACTCTTATTTTAAAAATACATAGTCACTTTAATTTACTAACTTTTTATTTTTTTTTCTATAGTTAAACTAAAGTTTCTAATTCTTATTTTAATTACGTAACATACAGTCATTTTAAAACTTAATTTTTTTCCCACTTTAGTTAACTTGATACAGTACAAAGCAACTTATGTTAAGTGATAAAATAAAGCAATATAACCAATTTAAATTCGATTATTTATACCAGGTAGTGACTTAAAAAACCCAGCATAGGGATTTCAATTTCTTTATTGTTGAATTATTTGCTTCTCTAATTATTTTAGAAAAAAATATAAACTAATATGTTGTAAAAAAACGCTGCATCTATCCATACTATTGTTTACAATTTTGAATTTCCCAGAACCAAAAAATAAAAATTATATTTTGTAAAAATCTGGCATGCCATGGAATTATAAAAACAAACATGAGCCTTTATTTTCATACGTCATTTCAGTTTTACGTTTATGATTCACTATTTATTGATTGATTAACAGAATAATTAAAACTACATAGACAGTATTAAATAATTGTAAGTGTAATAATTACGATCAAATCTTGTTGCAACATTTAAGAAAACACAAGCTTCGCTCTTATAAACACCAATACCATCAAGATTTCCGTCAACATGATTTGGAAACGAAAAGTGCTTCCAAATGATCGAAAAATGTAACGCAGGTAGAGAGTTATTAAGAAACATTTTGTTTACGGATGAATGCACGTTTACACTGCATAATGAACAAATGCAAAATGGCAAAGTATAGGCTATTGACAATCTACAGAAAATTGTACAAACCAGGATCAAATAGAATATAGTTCGGGCAAGTTGCTGGAGACAACCAAGAAATTTTGTTCCAGTTAAATAGTTGTCCAGCATACAACAGCCGAGATGTGCGCGAGTTTTTAACTGACAGAGTATCCGGTGTAATCAAACTACGGTGTTAAATCATAACCTCACTTTTGTACGTTTTAAAATAAATGCAATGCGTTATAATTGTTGTGCATACGAGTGCAAGTCAATAACTATGACTACGTCGTATAAATTTTATACGTTTCCGCAAGAATGCAAGAGAAAAGAATTATGGGTAGTTGCTGTAATACTGGAAAAAACCTTCTAAACATGAAAAAGTGTGCGAAAATATTTTAGTAAAAAAGACTATATCGTCACTAGTTTAGGTAGGATCACTAAAGCCCGGTTGCAGAAAGCATTCTTAACTTTGACAATCTAGTTAACTACGTGGTCGTGTCTTTAAGCGTTGTTCTAGTTGTTTTGCTGATGACATTCTCAAACTATGTTTTATACAACTGGGCCTAAGATTTTTAAACATTGTTATTAAATTATTTTGGTTTTTTTCCATAATGGTAATCATTATTTTAGGACATTGGAAAATATTAAAGCAATGTGCCGTGCCATCATTGCATTTACCGAGATCTTGTGATAAAGCACCAGATACAGTTTCCAACCGAAGTAAACGGTAAAAACTTTGAAACAAACATATACCCACATCATATAAAGTCGAACACGTGATTGTAAAAGCAACCAATACTGATAATACTTTCATAGAAATTGTTAACGTAGATGAAACAACAGCACATGATAGAAGAAAAAACCACATTGAAATTCAAATCCTTGTTATTTTTAAAAGAGCACAATTCATATCATCAAATTTTTTGAATGATAATCAACTGAAACATATGACTGTTTTTTTAGAGACTTGGGTAACTTATTTTGCAGTGCCGACCGGAAGGCCGTCCGAGCTGTACGCTTGCACAGGTGGCTTGGCTGGTAGGGGAGCTATACTGTCAAATAAAGGACAAAATTTTTAAAACAGATACAACATCAATGACATAAGAATAAAAGCAGTCGTCAGTAATAACAAGTCTTACAATAAAAAAACATAACACATTATTTATATTCTATAACTAAACAATGAACAACGATTTTTAACTGCCAAAGGATGCACTCTTTTTTGAAGGTAGCCACTTATAATTTATTTCGGATTTCAGTGTTTACAATATAGTATTGGGCATTAGTTATCAGAAGTAAGACTTTGGATATACTGTATCATGTTAGATCTAGAGACGCTGCCCCATAACTGTATTCCGTGAGCCCAAACTACTTTCAATGCCAGCTTGTATATAAGAAGTTTATTTTTAAGTGATAATTGAAAGTTTTTGCTTAACAACCAGTAGTATTGTTACAGTTTTAGTCTAAACTGCACTCACTTTTCATATATAAGTACACTATATAAGTCCCTTATATAGGTGAATACCTAAGTATTTAACGCTATATGTCTGTGGTAGTGGTTGGCCGTTCATGCTTACTTCTGAAGAGTACCCTCTACATTTTGTAAAAATCACATAGACTGATTTATTCTCGTTCATCTTGATACGCTATATTTCGAACCACTGCTGTGTTTTATCTAAATGAGTCTGTAGTTATTGGACAGCAGCTGTTACATTTGAGTGGATGGTAAATCGGCAGTAAAGATGAGGACAGGTCCCAGGACGTTGCTTTGCGGAACCCTGACTTTTATTTGTATCAGTTTTGTTAGTTTATCCTGGTATTTGATCTGACAATAGGCTTTCTCTTCAAATGTATTCTTGATGACTAACGATTCTATGAACTTGTTATATGGTTACGTAATTTTTCCTAAAGCCGAACTGGCGATCGAGAACGAGATCTTCTTGGGCATGTTTCATCAAGATTTTTTTTAGTAGCAGGCCTATAAAACTTGGAGTTGTGCGGGGGTCTGTCGGGTTTATGTATTACTATTACTTTAGCGATCTTTCATTAGACGGCAAAAAATTATGTTCTGGAGATAGCATTGAAGACAGTAGTTAATATTGTAATTCCTTTTTTAGGAAACTTCTAAGTAACTTTTTGTAATGTATGCTAAATGGCAACATTGAACATATACAACATATAAGAAAACCGTAATGGTTGCTAAAAATGTAATTATATATGTTCACTAGTTATTTACTGTTAACAAAAGGTAGACAAATTACAAGGCATTATTGTTACAAATAAAAAGCTCCTAAATTACAATTGGCGACAAGAATAAAAGGAATTTAAAACTAATTATTAACGAGTCAATGTTAAACTCGAAAACAAAAAAAAATTAAAAATGGCGAAAAACGTGTATGGTCACATCGAGGAATTTGCAATAGAAAAAAGAAATTGGACTGGAAAATTAGAACAATATTTTATTGCTAATAACATCAAGGAAGTCAAGCAGGTTCCTATTTTATTAACTTTGGTTGGTTCAGAAGGGTATTCATTAATCAAGGAGATATGTACACCGAATGCACTAGCAACTAAATCGTTTGTAGAAATAAGGAAATTGATGTTAAAACATTTGCAACCTACTCCAAATAAAATAGCTTGACGCTATAAATTTAAAAACCGAAGACAATCCGACAATAAATAAGTTTCGCAATATGTGGCAAGTCTAGAACAATTGTCGATCCATTGGCAAAAATCTAGAAACAAGTTTTACTGATCAGTTGATGTGGGAAGTCAACAACGAGGCTACTAAACGTAAGCTACTCAACGAAGAAGTATTAACATAGACAAAAGCTGTCGAAATTGCATTAAACGTAGAAGCTGCAAATAGAAACATAACTGAACTGAAAAATACAACAGAAGATCAAGTAAACTTTATTACAAGTAAAGGAACCATGTTTTAAAGAAGTGATGGTTTCAGTCCAAATAGAAACATAGATCGTGGAAAAAATGAAGCGTACACTTTAACACCTGCACCAACATCTGCAGGTAAAGGAAGAACAGATGATGGTACTACTAATCCTGTTTGTTTTTGTTGTGGTGGTTGAAATCATTATGCAAATGTATGCAGATTTATAAATAGGTATTGCTATAAATGTGGCGGAAGAATGTGCAAAAGGGGTTAAGTATCGAATAACACAAATTACATTGAGCAGGATGAAAATGTAAGTCAAACTGAAGATGTTGCATGTGATTTAGATTTATTATTTACTGTAAATAACGATCAGTTTTTGCAAACAAATTATGTATCTCTAAATTTATATTTATTGTTTAACATTTTTGAAGAAATTGATGAATGGAAACCTGCTACAGGTGAATCAAACAAATGAACATAAATTCAACTCATTGTTGCCCATGCCTGCAGGACATGTACAGTTACATTGATTAATTAAAAATTGATTCCCTGTAGTATTTGTTAGTTTTATTTTTACGATGTATTCAAATGTTTTCTTCTGTTCGGCACAACAATTTCATTTTATGTAAAAAGTATTGCAATTTTTATAGACTTTTGTGTACTTTACAAACAATTTCATTGTTAAAGTCTGGCCTTTTTCAATGTGTTTTTTGGCATGTTGTTCTATAAACCAAGAACGGATGCATTGAATGCTTATTAAATTAATACCGCTGTAGCCACATAAAGGTTTAATAATAATGATTTTGAATATTATTTAACTGTCTCTACCGTTACCGGCTTTACATCCAATAATGTTTTATTTAAATTGTATTTTTTCATGCATTCAGACTAAAAATTAATACAAGTATATCATATATGATTTAAGGTTAAAATAAGGTTAAGATGCTCTATTAACTGACTTGATAGGTTTCTCGATCTTTAGCCAATTTTTTTTCTTTGGATCCATTGAAAACCTAAGATTTATTCTAAACAAACATTTCAAAATGTAAAAGAACTAAAAAAGTATATTCAAGAGGAGTGTGACAAAACATTACGACAGGTTGGGTCATAGTTTAACAGTAAATGGTGGTTTGTTTAAACATTTGCTAAGACTTTCTAGTTTTGTTGTAATTTTGTCTTTTTTTTGGTAACAAATAAAATCCTGTTTTTTATTACTCGTTTTATGGTTTAATCACCATTTCTTTGATAATTTGCTTTAAAATAACTTCAATTAAAAGAATTGAACTGTTTAAAGTAGCGAAAGATCGTAAAGCTTTATCTTTAGTAACCACCAACGTCCGGGGGACCGGATATGGCACGTAAAGAAGAAACAAAGATGACAAGAATTGTTAACTGAAGATTTAGTATTATTATAAATTCTTTTTAAAAATAATTCAATTCTTTGAACATAAATAATATAAAAAGATCAATTTATATTTTCCAATTCCTACTAGATACAAGCACCACATACTTTTTATTTTAGGAAAAAAAACGTAATTAATTGTTTTCAAACCGTTTAAAACACCTAATTTTTAACATAATTTGCTTTTCTTTTACAGCTTTGCGTCATTGTTAAGTATTTTTAATAGCAATTTTGATGTGTGTAATGACAATAGTGCAATTTTTAGGAAATTCTACGTAATCTAACGTCTATGTTCTTTGATAAAACACACAATTTTACAAAATCAAAATTAAATTTATGATTTTTTATTAAGCATAAATTAAGATAAATGTTTTAATAAATACATTTAATTAATTTTTTAATTTTAGAAAGTTAATCGTTTTTTTTGTATCTGATCTACAGTCATACTTTTTATGTTTTATAAATTTTGTTAATTTAATGTCTTTTTTTTAATTGTACTTCTTTGGATTTTGTAGTCAAAGTAAATTTTACATCAGATTTTTTGTGTCTTTTATAAACTGTGAATAATAATATAACTAAAATAAATAATTCTAAAGTTTAACCAAAAAAAATTTGTTTGGGCTTATAGAAAAACTCTAAATGAAAAACGCGTTGACTTTGATTTTATTTTTATTTTTTTTGATAACGCAATAAACAACAGCCGTTTAAGAATTAACTATGTAATTGCCGAGCTTTGTATTGTAATCTATCGAAATGCTTTTATTTTTTACTTTTATTAATAAAAAATCTAAATGTATTAATTAATGCTATAGTTTGCTTAATTGATTTACTTATGTTTTTTTGCTTTAGGTGTAGGAAAAACAAGCTTGGTGCTAAGATATGTAGAACACAAATTTAGTAGTAACACAACACCTACTATCGGAGCATCCTATTTTATTTGTTCAATTCCAGTAGATGATATCGTAGTAAAACTTCAAGTGAGTATATTTTTAGAAACGTTTATTACTTTTTAATATTTAAATTTCAGTAGTATTATTAATTTAATCCATTTATTAGTACAATAGTGATTTCGTAACTTGAAACATTGTATTTTTTTATTTGTCAAGACAAATTCGTATTAGCACAATGATGTAGGTGCAAGGTTAAAGTATTTACAGATACAAAAAATGTTATTTTTAAATTTTATGATAAATTCTTACAAGAAATGTGTCCCACAAACTAATATTTTTGTACTAGTAAAACAAATAACTATTTTCTACAGCGTCTCGAGTTTTGTACAAAAAATTGAAAATATGGTCCAGTTACATTAGTAAAAACCTATTATAAAAATTAATTTAAGTACAAATGTGATGTGACAACCTTTGATTTAATCTTCTCGGAATCACAAGTTTGGTCAAACTTTTGTTAAAGATGTAACTACACTGCTATATTACACGCTTAAAAAATAATTTAGTATACAGAATAATTTACTTCCAAGTATAATACCAAACAAATTTTCTTTAATGAACCAATTTTTTGTATTTTGTGCATTGCACGGATACACTACTAGCACAGTTAAAAAAAACACATGTAGTTTTTTGTAATATTTGATGTTACAGTTTTGTACATAAAGAAAAATATTATTTACGGATTAGATAAACTCTTTTATTACTAACCATTATGCCAGTCTTAGAACACCAGAAACTGCTTTAATAAAAAAAAATTTGATAAGGTATCAGTTGAAACGTTTTTTGTTATTTAAAAAAAAGAACGCAAAAAGTAAAAGTTTGGTGTAAGCTACATATACATTGCTGAAAAAAGTGTGTTTTTTATGGTATTCACAAAATTAATTAACTTTCAAGATTATCAGGTATGTAGCAATAGTATATTATATAACAAGGTTGAGAAGTGTATGATTATAACCTAAGTGACAGGTTAAATCGCATTTTCTCAAGCGTGGTCTATATACAATTTTCTTTACTGTTAGCATTATTAACTTTTTTACCTGTTACTAACGGCCGGTTGCACCAACACGACTCAAACTTAAGCAATGCTTAAAAACAATCGTTGCTATGGTTTTAATAATTATTGTATGTAGGTTTTTAAGCTTTGCTTAAGTTTAAGTCGTGTTAGTGCAACAGGCCATAATTTAAGCATTGATTATATCTAAAATATATTTAATTTAGTTAAAATTCACATTTAGTTAAACGCGAACTTTTAATAACTTACATTTTTTAAATTAAATTAAATTGTTTAATAAATAATTTAAATTTTTAAAATAGCATTAAATAAAATCTCTTGTTCCTTTTTTTCTTTAAAACTGTTATAGAATTATCAGAAAATGTAGATATGTTTATTATTAACTAATGGTTAATTATGAAATATTATTTATCTGCGCTTAAAAAAGTGCAACTTCAACGACCTAGATTACAACTTTTGGCTGTGGCATTATGTGGCCCAGAGTTGGACATTATTTGAGTACATACTAATTATTAAAGACTTTCAATCAACAATATTTTTAAGTTATTTTACCAGAAATGTAACTTACCGCTAAGTATAACATTAAATAAACATTAACATAGAAATTGAAATAACACCTGGCACAAAATAAAACCTATAAAAAATAAAAAATCAAAGTTTGTCCTTTAACTTTTTGCTGGATCTAATTCATGTATCTCTTATGTTTGGCCTCTAGATAGAGTATTTGTATTAAAATTTTATACTTCATCATTAGCAAGTTTTTTTTATTAGTACACTGCTTTTGTTTTATTTACTTAGCGGTCTCACGACACGATGATGCTTGGATCAAAACATTACTAAGTACTTATAATAAAGTTAAAAGGGGAAAAATATTTTTTTTAATTTTTACTTTTTAAAGGTTTTATTTTGTGTCAATGGTTGTTTAAATTTTTAATTTAATTTTTGTTAAATGTTATAATTAGTAGTATTATTTAATTGCCATAAAAACAATTGCTACGCGAATTAGTTAATTTGGTAATATAACTTAAAAATTTGTAAATTTTAAGTAATGTTACAGACTGCTTTGACGCTAAGAAAACAGAAAAAATAAAACTTAATAAGTAAAACCTTTGCTGAAACGATGCGCAACGCACTTTGTGACATAGAAAGTAGTGAAGTGTTACTCAAAACCGCTGCAATTTGATACAAAATTACTCAACTTTATTGCGTCATGCAAAAAAAAATCAAGTACTCACTTATATTGGAAGGAGCACCAAGGTTAGAACCAAATTATACCGTAAACCAAATATTTGTTTTTGAAGAGAAACAGATTTTGAGCGCGTATTTCCAAACCATGGCAAAACTCTATCATGGCTTGAATCTAAAATGTGTAAGAAAGTTAGCGTACGATTTAGCATTAGCAAATAAGATAAAAATGCTACCTTTGGAGTGAGGCTGCCGGTAGATTGTAGTTTAGCGCTTTTCTAAAACGGCAAAAAAAGTTATTTTTAAGATCAGCAAAAGCGTAATTTTTGCGCAGAGCTATAGGTTTTAATTAACCAATCGTTCAACGATTTTTTGAAAATCTTTAAGAAGTATATGAAAAGTACCAATTAAGACCTGAATAAGTTTACAATGTGAATAAAACTGGGCTTACAACAGAAAAAAAAACAGGAAAAATCATTAGACGAAAAACTCAAAAACAAGATGACCAAATAACATAAACTTTACTCCCAAGGTAGATTGTAAAAAAAGAATATGTGGATCGCAATTGATTAATGAATTACTAAGTTGATTCAGTATACCGAAAAGCTACGTAAGCTAAACATGTTTTGTTTCATAAATCTACTAAAGATATAAAATTTAAAACCCGCAACTGAAAAATTATTAGCGTCTTTGAACATAGTAAGAGAAATACAGATCTTGTAACATGATAACATTGGCAAAAAATCGTTTTTATTTATATAAATTAAAACTTTATTAAAGAAAAGTAAAAAACTACATTGTTTGTTACTATAATGACGACGCGGCAAATTTAAACACCGGACAAACATTAAAATACACACTGTATATATATAAGAAATATCTGTGAAAATCTTGTTTATGTTCTTAAGTGTAAAGTTAGCAACACACACAGTAGTTGTGTTGGGACTGTTTGTTTAATTTTAATTCAGCTCTAATTAAATATTGCTAGTCTTGTGTACCACTTTTTTAATATAATTGTCATATAAACATTCTTTATGGTTTCTTTTTAATAATGGTTAACCCTTTGAGGCCTAATTTAAGTTTCTAAAATTAATTAAAATACTAATGGTATATTTGTGTCTATTGTTAATTAGTCAAATATAAAGAACAAAAAATACTTCTGTTATACATCTACATTAGGGCAGCTAACCCATCTGTGGACACCCTCCAATTGAAGTCATCTCTTTTTATATGTTTATCAGATTATAGATTTGGAAACTTTGAATAATAAAGATCTCTGAAGCGGAACAAACACTTTGTGGTATTTTGCTGCTAGTGTTTCTGTAAGATCCAGTACAACTTGTTGTCCTAAACTGCTTTCAGTAGATTTCTCTAGTGTAAAATTAGAGCTCACACGTATATCCAGTAGCATTAGGTTGAACCCACACTTTGTAGCCTATTTTATGGGTTTCATGAGCATATACTGACAAACGGAATGTCGGCCTTTACTTTTATTATCGACTCATTTACCAATTGACATTTATTAAGTTTCAGGGCTGTAAAAATGTTTCTGACAATTTTTTTAACAACGGTTAACAATCTTTTTTTGGCTAAACTGCTTGTCCGTCATATATATATATATTACTTACAATCTAGGTAAATCTATTCTTGGAAATTACAGAAGATATAAATGTATCCTTCAGTTCTTCTCGAGAAGACCAATAATCTCTGTAGCTTGTAAATATTTTCAGTCCCATCAATAAATTGACGGCTAAAAATATTCTTATTTTATCTACCGTTGTCGATGTAAAGTTGTTATTTCTACCACTTTTTTGTAGAACATACAGATTTGTTTAAAAAACTATATAATCTTAAATTAATTCTGCAGTGAAAAAGTGCAAAAACATGTCAGTAAGGGTTTCTATAGTGTCCTTCATATTGGCTCCTGTATCACTAGAAAATAGATTCGTTCTTATAGTAAGCGTTGTATTCTGCGTCCGTCACAATTCGATAATTATCCAAAATCGTTATCAACCTAACACTGATCGTCTGCATCTTTTTCACGGTTTTTTGATAATAGCGAATAGTCGAAGATGACTTTGATTTCTTAAATATCCTTCGGAACTTCTGCAACTACAGGTTCATCAACTCTTACGTCTTAAATATCAGATTCAATTGTCGACTCGTTGTCGCTTGATACTTTTTCTAGAATGACACAAAACTAGTCTGGATCCATCTTCTCTAGTTTAAGTTCGTTCTAAATCTTGCCGTGTTCTAACATACACAGACTTTTAGTAACTTATTTTGCCGGATTTTTTCTTATCATTACAAACTACAATATTTATTTAACTACTTACGTAGTATATTCATTGCAAATTTGCAAGAGAAATATATGAACCACGTTTGAGAGCAATTTGCAAATAAAGTAAAATTAACCGCATTTAAAACAGCACTGTTAAATGATGGTATATGCAATACGCATAACTGTGTGGTCAGTATATAAAACCCGAGACAAGATGAAAATTAATATTTTGTAAGTGGTTTTTGTAGCTAACCAATTTTCCGCAAAGGGTTAATATCTTATTTTTGTATTTTAACATAATTTTTTTATTATTTGTTTAACATTAACTTGCAATATTTTTGAAAACTACTACATTATATTATAAACTGATTGTAATAAAAAAATTTCAGATATGGGACACTGCAGGACAAGAACGTTTTAAAGCAATGGCACCAATGTTTTATAGAAACGCCAATGCGGCACTACTAGTATTTGACATAACAAATACTACAAGTTTCTATAATATTAAACATTGGGTATTGGAATTGAAAGGTAACATAGAGGAACCGATTGCAATTTGCGTTGTTGGTAATAAATGTGATTTAAAAAGCCAACGTTGTGTAAGTGATTTTAGATAATTTATTTATTTTAACACTTAAATATTTTAATTACAGGTATCAAAAGAAGAAGCCATTCGATATTCAAACGAAATCGGTGCTCATTATTACGAATGTTCTGCTTTAAGCGAACAGGTGCTTATTAAATTTGTATTTAGAATCTTAGTACAATTAAATATTATTTTAGGGAATAGAACAAGTGTTCAAAAACGTTGCTTCAGAGTTAGTTGAGCTTACTGGTGAATTGTTATCTACAAAAACCTTTAACGCGTGTGATGGTTTAAGCGTCGAGTCTTCTTTGGAAGTAAACACATTGGATTGTGGAACTGTGATAAATCCTAGTAGTAGTAAACCAAACATTGCTCATGGAACTAGAGTAAAAAGTTACTGTTGTGCAAATTAAAACAAGATTAATACAATCAAATACATATTTTTGTTATTTTTAAGTGTTTAAGGTAATTACAATTAAGTAATAAACTCATTGATTATTTATTTTTTTAATCCACACTGTACAGTAATAACGTATTTTATTATGTTTACAAAAACTTGTTAAACGACTTAAACTTAAGCAAAGCTTAAAAACTGAGATACACTTGTTAAAACCATAGTAACAATTGTTTTTAAGCATTGCTTAAAAGTAAGTCGTGTTGGTGGAACCGGCCGTAATAGTTTTTAATAAGATTATCTCGTTACGTTAGTTACGTAGCACATCTTTTACTATAGTAGAATTCAGATTTTTAAGGGCTGCATGTTTATTACATTTTTTTCTATTTGGCAGAAAATCTGTTTGTAAACCGTTTATAAGCCTAATTTTTGTCATAAATTGCAGTAGACATCTGCTTGACAAGACTGATTTTCAAACATCCAGTAGAGAAAAACTTTAATATCTAATAATATTAAAATGATTTCTAAATGTTAGTTTAGCCAACAAAATCCTAGTATTTTTAAACAAAATTCGATAATTTGGTTGTAGCATGTGTAAGCCAAATTTTTAGCATTGAAATCGGGATAAATCCATTGTTACTCTTAAAACTGAAAAAAGAAAGGTTACTGTTATTATGAATCTATTAGATTATGATACCAAAATCCATTATTTTATTTCTGACGGTTCGTATAAAATAATTTTAAAACAGTAGAATTGAAGTTTTCACGGGTTGCATTAGTAATACAATTTTCCGTCCTAGATAATTAACGTGTTGTCGTTATCACACAAGATGAGCTTTAATCACACGTCGCAGTAGAGATCTTTAGAGACCAGAACAAACTGATTGCTTGCGCCGTAAAGTCTCGCTTTTATAGACCGTTCTCTTATCGACACAACTGATTTTTAATTTTCCGGTAAAGGAAAACTAGAATCTGGGTTAATAATAAAAATATGTTTAATTGTCTTAATGGATGTCGTCATTTTTTGCTGATAGTAATTACAAATGCAATGATGATGATAAAATAGTAATGATGATAATGAACTTGCATCTGCGGAATAGTAAAAGTCACTGCTGGTTTGTAAAAACACCTCTTCGCGGTAGATGTTTATAATATAGAATCTTATGCTTTTGCGGTTTTTTTGGTTACATTTATAAGCGATTTTCGGTTTAGATCGCGTCGTAGTTGAACAGTCAGGCTTTTTAGGGTTGGTTCCAGTCTCTCCTTAAGAGACAAAACAAGAAATTGAGCTTGACTTTTGTCGTACTGTCGTTTGTAAATCCAAGCAAACTGACCTTTTGCAAGACATTGTCGCTTGCATCTGCAGAGTGGTAAATGTCAGTGTCAGTCTAAGTGTTTAACTACGACGCGGTCCAAGCCAAAAGTCGCTTAAAATGATTTTATTATTAAGGGAATGTTTTTAAAATTGTCTATTACTATGAAGAGTTTATGCAGAAAGATTTTTTTATAAGATTATCTTTGTATTTGATAAATTGTTAACAAGGTCTTGTAAAACTAGTAGTGTAGTAGTGTTGCTCACACAAAACAAAAAAATATTAAAATCTATAACTAAGGACCAAAATAAACAATTAGCAATTCTTCAACATGTGATTGAGTTGCACCAAAGTTTATATATGACCGATTTTGAATGTAAGTTGGTATTTTGGTTATGATTTCTCGAAAGAACCGGTAAATATCAATTATTTTTTGACGTAACTTTTATTATTACAACACCAAAAAAACTGTAATTTAGAACAATAGATTGACCAAACTGATACTTTGTAAACATCTATGGAGAATTAATAGGATAATATGTACTAAAGCCGTATTTTTTGATTTATTTATATTTATAAAATTTTTAACATTTTACAAAATAATTTTTGATTTTTTTAAAATAATATTCTTTTGAATATTAGAAGAATAATGTGGCTGCAGCTAGATAGTGTTCTAGCACATTTTTCGCGTAATGTAAGGAAAAGTTAATAGTAGAAACGGTCTCAACAATTGTCCTCTTAGATTAGAAGAATGACGTGGATGCAGCTTAATGGTGTTCTAGCACATTTTTCGCGCAATGAAAAGAGAAGTGGATAGTAGAAATGGTCTTAGCAACTATTTTTCTAGATCACTTGACTTAACAACATTAAATTTGATGTATCACACTCCATCTTCGACCGCCGAAGATTTTGACAGTAAATAAGTTTTGTCTATTACACTTTAAAAAAATTCTTACTTAATTAAATTTATTGATACCGGTAAACTAATGGAAATAAGCTCGGAAATAGTAGATATTAGCGTAGGAAACCTTATGACGGTTTAAAAAAATAGTTTTCCTTGTTATTACAATAAAATATAGGTTCTTCTATTTACGTTAATACAATTATCAACAAAATGTTTTGAGTGGGATAAAACTTTTTATTACAAACCTTTTGCACATTATTTTCATAATTTAAATATTTCTACACAAAGTTTCAATATTGTAGAAGTAACAGGCATAAATGCGTCAATTACAAATTTATGTAATTAAGCGTAATTAATTTATTTCAAGTGTATATTTGCAAAAAAGTCAAATAAATTGAAAATTATCAAGAATAGGTATAGAAAAGCTTACATAAGTTGACATTATTTTTTTAAACAGCCTTTAAAAACTTTAGTCAAAAATATATAACTTTCCAGTGTTATTTGGTGTTTGCGTCGCCGTGTATATTTCTAACAATTTTTAAATTGTAGCTGACACTGATCTAAGTCTTTCCGTCCAAAATTTTTTTGCTGTCATTTATAGTTTTGTCACTAAGCGCTCGTTCTGTTGGGCGTAAACTGTCATGATAGAATGAAATAAAAAATCAACGAAAAAATTTCTTATTAATTAAAAATAGCAATTTTGTGTTTTAAATATATACCATATCAGATGGTAATATCATTTCGTTATTAATAATCTAAGTTTTCTAAAAACTTGATATGTTTTTATCTTAAGTTTAAAATTAAAAACTTTAAAATACTTTTGTAATCAAATAAGGTAACAGTAATTGTTTGTTGTTAAATTTTTTATTTATTTATTTATTGTTTTTTTTATTTATTTATATAAAATACAATAAAAATACGAACAATTTTTCAAGTCGTTTTTATATTATACATATATTTGCGTTTTACAAAATGTGAGCGTTAAGTGTTTTGTATAATTATTTTTTAAATTTTTACAGTGTTGTTTTAAATAAGAGATATTAGTCAATACCTTGCCGACGGTTACTCAACATGCGCTAAACTAATAAACAAGATCAATTTTGAGAGTACATATTAAATTAAATAAAGCACACTGTATCATTTATTAGATCAATAAAGTTTAAAAAAAGTTGTAATTATAATTCTTTATAACATTTTTTATTCTTAACAGTAATTAAACACTAATTAATTAATTGTTAGTTTTTAGATACATAAAACTGTACACTTTATTACCGGTTTTATAAAAACAAAACGACATCTTTAGAAGGATACGGATGATTAACGCAACGGTTACCTTACACCATCCAGATGAACAAAATTTAAGGGTGTCAAATCCACGTTGGCGCCAATAATTAGCCTTTCACCCTTAATTTTTAAGCAAAGTCTACTAGATTACAAAATTACTACAACGTCCCCCATTTCGTTAAACAGGGTACTACTAATAAATCAGTAATAATGTAGTAACAGTAGTGGAGATGCATATGTGACACTATCGACTAATAGCTATCTTGGAATTTCGGAAATATTTTCGGTATTCGCATATTTTAATTGCCGTAGAACACAGCATTGCTGCACTGGCGCCTTATATCCGCTTTTAAATCTTTATTAATAAGACACTTCATTAAATATGTTTATGAGATTAATAATTTAATACAACACAAGTAAAAGTATTACATGTAAATAACAAAATATGCATTAAGTAGTCATCGCATAACATACATTTAAGAGGTATTTTAAATAACGAAACGTATATTATTTTTGTGCCAAAAACGATAGGTACTGTTGTTCTATTAAGGTTTTTTCATTTTTAATTTTTATACATCAATAACTCCTACCGTTAGAAAACTAAAACAAAATATGTACTAAAATTGTAAATGAAGTAAGAAAAATTGTTTCAAAAATGTACTTTAAGTACAGCTCTTTCTAATAATTACATTAATTCATGATAAGAAATTGCTATTATAATTTGCTTTTGAGTAATAGTTTGTTGTTGATTTTGCAAAAAATAAGGTAGTTACTAAGATTAAAACATTTTTTGTAAAAAAAAGTGTTTGAATTTAAAATCTCAAACGTCAAAAATAAGTAAGTTATGATTTGACATCTTCCTCTATTCGCTTGCGTTCTTTTAAAGTGATATAGAATAAAGATAATTATTTAAAATACTATTAAACACAACAAATTCTTTATGTTATAAACTAATTTCTCTAATTGATCTAGTTAACTTCTTGGTTCTAAGAGGCAGAGAAAAACTACTCAGTTTTTCTTTGTGGCAACGTTTCGTCCACTAAATGTAAACTTTTTCAAGTCACGACAATTTATTTTATTAGGTACCCATCAACCAATCAAAAATAAAATTTATCATAGTACAATTGCAAAAACAAGCACATAACGTAAGGAACTTACATGAAGAATATCTACTCGTACCTTTTGATAAACCACTCTATTTAATTAATGAATATAATGATATAAAACATACGTTATAAAACGTTTCACTTTCTTAACTTAATTTTTGTTATGGTAAAATTAGTGCTTCAAAGTGTCTCATTAGACCGTGATTTTCAGATGAAATTAACACCTTTTATTATTTAGTATTGGTTAATGTTTTTCTAAAAACGCTTAACGTTATTTTAAATTGTATTAAAAATTGCTGGTTTTAATTTATTATCGTTAAAAATTTGTGTAGTGATTATGTTCTGTCAGATTTTTGTATTAAGTAAGTACAAAAATACGAATGTCTAAGCAATTTGGAAACGCGGACCACAAAGCAAGTAGAATTTGTTAAGTCATCTATATTTTTTAAAGTGTAAGCGAAGGTTTCTACAATTGCAGTCTATACTGAGATGAGAACCTTTTCTGAGTTTGACAACTTCGGTTACACAATGACCTGGTCCAAACCCGAAAGACGTTCTCATCTTAGTGTGTAAACTTTCTTTTAGATAGGTTATAATATAATATATAAAAAGTGTAGCTATAGTCAATTAGGCTGCTCAAGCTTTGTAAATACGTTTTTACTCTAACAGTTGGTTGTGTAAATATCGCTGTATAATTCTGTATTTCTTTCATACAGATTTACCAGCTGTTTAACACACACTTGGTTTACCTGCTTCGACTATCTATTTTTCAAGTCGGATCAAAAAGCACAATTTTTTGAGACGACCATATTTCAAAATCGACGAAATGTTCTATCTAAAAATGCAATCAAAGCCCTTTCTGGTATTTGGACGAGCTAAAGATCGGAGCGTAGGTTATCTACATGTAAACACGTAACTTTATCAATGATAAATCATCATACAACATTTTACAGATTAAAAAGTCGGGCTTTGGCCCGGCCGGCCCCTAATCGGACCGAGTTTCGATTATAAAGTTTTTAGATTTGGACCGGACCGGGATTTTATCAAAACCTGTTTCGACCCGGCCCGATGCCATCTCTATCTAAGTGTTTCTGCACAAAATATTTACCTGAATTTTAAACGAATTTGTTCCTTTCATTATGAACGCATAGGATAATCTACCTAATTTTAGAAATTAAATCGTTATAAATACTACTTAAATTATTGGTGATTATTAAAATTAAAATTACTTTTGTATACGTCGATGAGTATTATTTCAGATATTACTCTTTACATATAAAAATGTAGAACTATGAACATCAAAAATATATAATTTGTTAATGTGATGCACAGATAACGTTGTTTTACTTTTTTTAGTTTTGCAGTCATCTTTATCTTTGCTAATACGATTTTTGATTTTCTGTTTAGTTTAGCCAATATAAGATACTTGGCAACCCATACAGTCTAATTTATACACTACATTGTGTTTTTTAGTTATGTTAACTCTGTCTTTTGTTCTACTGTAAAACAACATGATATATTTTTCTATCTTAACAATCTCACAATTTTAAATGTAGATTTCCCACAAAAAAGTTTACTGTCTGTAATATTGATCAACGTACACAAAAATAATGTTAATATTAAGGGTGTATGAGGTAGGTTGTTAGAACTACCATGTCTTAATCTAGTACTGTTTGGTCTCCGCAAACAACTCAGATCTTACAGATAGGTTCTAGCGTTACATTCCGAGCAACTGCTATGGCTTATGTAAAGACGTGATCAAATGTAAAGTTATGCCTAAGAGTATGGCATGCAAAATCTATTAATCTACCAATAAGTCCCCAAGACGCAGAGTGAGTGCGAGGACTCACTAACCAAATACTTCCTTAACCAAACAATAATATCAAACTTTAAAACCATCAACCCGAAATGGGTAGGACCATAAGTCCAGAATCTTATCTTGCTAAGCCGGAAAAAGCAAAAATTTTAGTAGAAAAAACAGTAAAAGTAAAACCCGTAACAATGATCCAGAAATAACTATTAAAAGCTATAATATGCTATGAAAAAGACGCCATAGAAAGTTTTTACCAAGACATTACAAAAGCAGTTGACAAAAACACTGTCAATAATTAATTAAAACCGACGACTTTAATGCTAAACTGGAAGTAAAAATTAAGAAAGCCAAAGACAAAATAGAAAATTTTGGATATGGTACACAAAACAATAGAGAATATGCAATGAACACGTTTTATAAAAAAAAGCTTCAAAAGAAATAGTGAAAAACAAAATTGACTGCATTCTAACAGCACAAAGAGATATTTTCGGAGATGTGAGAGTTATAAATAACGTCTCAGTAGAAAGTAATCACCGATTATTAAAAGCAAAGATAAAAATAATGAACAATATGGTAATATATAAAATCAAGAAGCATGTAACACAAAAACTAAATATAGTAACACTACAACAACATAAAGTTCAATGTCAGAAAATCGTAGATCAACAATTAGATTTCAAAGAAGACTATCATAAAAATAACAACATTGGAAAATTACCAGAACGTTTTCATAAAAACAATTTCAATTGCTAACAGAAGTATATAAAATAAAACTAAAAATAGTAATGGAAACAAAAATTTCACGCAAGACATCAAAAAAATGTTTTAAGAAAAGACAAAAACTAATTAAAACAGATATCAGCAAAATATACATCATTAAATAAAGTCAGTAAAAAAATATTTAAAAAAAATAAAAAAAAGCAAATAGAATATAAATTATAAAAAGAATAAATACATAAAAAGCTAAATGTAAATTCAAAAAATATTTCCAAAATAACTACACATGAAATACAAAGCTCCTTAGCACAAATGAAAAACAATAAATCGCCGGGAAGGAACAATATAAAAGAAGAAATGCTTTAAGAAGCTGGAATTAATGTAACAAAAATTTAAAAAACCTTACTAAATACATGTCAAGAGAAAGGTTGAATCTCTAAATCATGGACAAACGCTAAAACAATATTGTTTAAAAAATGTAATAGAGTAGACATAATTAACTATCGACCTATCATATTCCTCTTACAAATCTACCAGATCCTAACCAAAATAATATTAAATAGAATCGCAAATAAACTAGAAATATATCAATCCAAAGAACAGTGAAGCTTTAGAAACGAGTATAGCACAAAAGTTATTAATACAAACCAAATACCACATAACATTGTACAAAGTGATTTTTTAAAACTTTTTTTTTTTTAATATTGCGAGAAACGATTTTTTACGTTTAAACGACATTTGTTCAATCAACCTCCTGACCCCAGCAACTACCCTTAATTTTTTTTAATGACAAGATTTAATGAAATTCAGCGGCCTGCTTGGTTTATAATTTTGACAATTTGTTGATAAGGAAAAAAAATAATAAGACAATTTTTAAATTTATTAATAAATTACAAGATTTAAAAAAATATAATAAAAATTAAGATTTAACACAAAAAGTAAGTAGTTTATAAAAAGATGGTTTATTGAAATAAATATAATTCCCAAGAACTATTCAAAGTCACTGCAACAAAAAAGAAATGTTTTACAAGTATTGGAAATGATTCTCATTATTCTTCAATTATTAACGATTCAATAACATTTTCTAACAATTTAAGATAAAAAGCACTAGTTAAATTTCTATTTATGAAGACCGGACCAATGATAGCTTTTCCAAATATTTCCTCCCAAACGTTAAGTTTTTTGAGCTATTGAGTGTACACTTCCTGCAAGTTGTGAAGATTTTTGTTGCTCCAATACCGACAAGTTTGTTTGTTGACAAGCCCACTTAAATAAAACGTGCACTCATTACTGAAACAAATGTTTGCAAATTTGCATTAATTTGACACAAAACTTAATTCTTCTGTATAGATCATCATATCCAAGTTCATATACGATGTTCATTTACAATAGTTCTTTAAAACAATCCTGTTTCTGCCGTTACCTAACCGGTTGACTTCGTTGGATTTATAACAAACTGTCCAAATACTTAGCGGCTTCATCAAGTATCCTTGGTTTATCACTTTTTTTATTACCAACAGAAATTTGGCAACTAATTGACGAACGGGTGACTTAAATTTTGGTCAGGATGTCTGTTGTTAAAGGTTGTAGCTGTTCTCAGTGAACCGCGGTTTTTCATGCCATAAATGAAGATGATTTTGCCATGTTTGGCGGTAGTCATTGTCAATAGAATAAATATTGATAAGTGAAAAATTTGTTTGATTAGGAACAATAGCTCCTAATGAAAACAACACTCAAATAAAATAGTATTATTAAAAAAAAATGTAAGCACAACGAAGACTGCAATACAATAACAAAACATTTTTTTTATTGCACTTTTAATAGATAAGTAGTATTAACCTAGAACTGACCATATCCGTCTGAAGAGCGGTGCAACTTTTGCAGCAGAATCACAGTTTTTTAACTGAATAAATAACCTTTTTCTACTTTATATATGCATATATGTATAGGTATGCTTTTTGGGTTTGCGCCACGGATCAGTGTCAGGCGCATCTAATTCAATTGGCGCACTGTAACGTACCTTATTCTTAACCAGGCTAAGCTCAGATTTTGGTGTTGAGACTACTAAAGGGAAGTGGGAACCTTTTTAGGGTTGTTTATGTTTCGTTGCTTGTCTGACGAAAAAAAAAATAAAATCAAGGAAAATCAAAAAAACATAGATGGGCGCCAGTGAATTTATTGTAAGGAAGAAATTCACAAAACCTTTAAAAAAAACAAAGTAACACAATTGTAAATGTAAATATTAAACCAAAACACTTAAATCTAAACACTTAAAACTAAACACAAAAAAAAGGTTGAAGACCCAAAATTTAATAAAATGTCTAACTTAAATTGGCTTCAGGATCCTTTACATGGCCACTAAAATAAAACTAATAATTAGTATTGATAATTTTTAATGCAAATACCAAAATAATTTCGTTTACTAACTAAGCAAAATTTATATTAGATAGTCAATAGAATTTAAAAATCCCAACCAAACCGTTTTGATAAAATTTAGCAAAGTTCAGACAGACAGACAGACAGATTTTTAACCGGTAAATGGTTTAATAATGTTTACTAAATATGACATCTAAGGTAAAATAGGTAAGCGCAACACAACAAAAAAATTAATGCTTCTCATCCAATTTATCGTTATCTTCATTACGACACTTGCAAAATTAATATGCTTGTAGCACGCGAAACCAATAAAGCATTAATTGGTTTAAGTTGAATGTTTTAAACTTCAAATAATAGTTATAAGATAACTTACAATTCAGTCACTTCATAAAGGATAGGTATCACAAAACGGAACTGATAACTAATTGCAGGTGGAAGCTCTCCAGTGAATTTTTAATGTTTTCAAAAACCATATAATACGGCTGCTTTATTTTATTCAAACGTAACGAATAAAACCATATTTCTTGGAACTTTTTATTAATTATCTCCCCAAGTGACGTTACTAACTAATTTTTTTTTACCCAGAGCGTGTGATAAACGGGCACGTTACAGCACCGAATAAAAACGTACAACAAACCTAATATTTCATTAAATTCATTATTTCGATTTTGTTGTGTCAAAAAAAATCAAAATTATAAACCAAAGATTTCGCTGAATTTCTTATTAAATTTCCTAAGAATAACGTGTCACAAATAGGGTCATGCCATTTAAAAAAAAATAAAGAATGGGGGTCAGGGAGTCAATTTTACAAATGTTGTTTAAACGTTAAAAATTGTCCCCTTCAATAGTAAAATTGACCTGTTATGACATTTTTTAACTTTTGCATTTGTTTAACAATTAAAGCAAATAGAAGCTTGAAAAAATGAAAAAGCTCTCGTCACAATTGAAACCTGGGCAGTCACGGAAGTTAGCAGTGCATTATTACGCTGTAGATTTGCATATACGTCAATAAAAAGTAGAAACGCATCAAAAACATAATGCCGCTGTCCCAGTATACACTATCTGTCCCTGAGTACACTATTCACCGGTACTTTGTGGGACATCATATAACCAAGAAAAATACTTTTCTTTTAAAAATGTATTCTGAACAAGAAATTTCAATTACATTTTATATTTTGTAACTCCTTCGCAGGTTATATTTTTCAAAATTGGGTGTTTTCCAAGGTGACTGGAAGAAGAAGTTGAAAAACAATGTTTTTTTCTCAATCAGATTTTTTTTTATCCGAAAATAAGAAAATTGATTCTGATTTTATATTTAAAACATTAATTTGGAATTTACTTAATCCACTACTCCTACGTACTGCCTCGCACTATTTTTAGCAATTATTGGACAAGGACATCGTTACCTTTTTCAATTTCTTCTTAATCCTCATCTTCCAAGCTGATATCAGTGGAATCATCTACATAAGTATCAATTCCTCCAAGAAATTTTTTTCTTTGTAACTTTAGCTCTTCTCCGTCTTTCTTATTTAGTGAGTTTTTTGTTTGTTTGCTTTATTTTTATTCATTTTTTGTTTGCCCTTTCTTTCATATTTGGTGTGCGTGTAAAAATTGTTGATACAGCCTTTTTTCTGCCTTTGCGTCAGACCTTTTATTGTTGTACTTTTACATGCGGTCTTACAATTTCTGGAGTCACCAATAGATTTTCTGTATTTAATATTGATGTGGATTGTTGCAAATGTGTACTATTTTTTTTTGAAACTTGGTAGCTTTAGAGTTAATAACATTTTTTCGTGGATTTTGCTCGTAGTCGGTAGTCGCTCAGTTGAACTATTGAGCGGAACTGCATCTGATTGCATCTGAATACAGTTTTCTATTCGACTTGGTTCAGGTTTGCCCGCTACTAAAGAAAGCATAATGTCCATTTTTTCAAACACACCATCCTTTTATTATGCTTGTTGGAGTAAAAGCTTGCGGTAATGATGTCTCTGTTATTTCGGCGATATTGTAGATACCAAGAGATATTTCTAGATGATTTATCATGTACACATCTATAACTCTGTTGTAATATGTATTAAATGGCTTAAGGCATGCCGTATCGAGCGGTTGGAGCCTATGACTGCAATGTTGAGGCAAAGTAAGTGAAACAATTTTCATCTTTGTCAAGGATAAGTAAAATCCTGTGGTTGGTATTATATCTTGTCAATTGAGCTAAATAATCGACAAACTTTAAAAGCTGTCATCGAGGCACTTTTATGTGCAGCACTTTGGGAACCTGGTGGAGTATCGTTAAGCATATATGGTTTGAAATGCTGTCTTTGAAATATAAAGTACAGAGGTAGATAAGTGCCATTGCCACACACAGCTACACACATAGTAACCAATACATCTCCTTCAGCGCAAGTTACTTTGCCTACCGGTTTATGGCCACTTGATGTTATGATTTGGAGAGGTGTTTAAACTGTATTAACTGCAGTTTGGTTACAATTATACATATATGTTGTTACTACAAAAAAATTCTTTAACTACTACCTGTAGATTGACAAAAAATAGTGGTAGATTGTGCTTATTAAAACCTTTTGCCATATTTTTTGCTTTTTCGTGTTTAGTAATCAGCTAATCAGCAGCATCTACAATTAAATAATTAAAACATCAATAAATTATTATTAAACATAATAATTTTTGAAAAAATGCTACTCAGTATATAGTGGGACATGGCCCATTATGAACCATTTTTGTTTGACCCTTAATACACCATGTGCTCACATTACAAATCATAATTTATATCTAAAAAGTTTTTTGTTCGTTCAAACTGTAAATGCGTAAATAACTTGAAAAATTAGCAGAGCAGTCCGGATTATACTTGCATACATTTTGATCCACAAACACAATTTTTATAATAAACCGCTGAACCAAATAAAAACCTGCAACATCTGTCAAACACGACTGCAAGATGACGGACGACCTCATGTCGCTATCATAGTAAACCGTAGTTATAACATATAATGATCTGTAAATATACTTTAAAACGAAGAAACTGCGACACATAGAAAATAGAAATCACACAAGAACCCATCTTTTCCTAGATAAATTCACATACTTAAGCAAAATTATAACGCCAAATAAAGAAAATGAATAGGAAGAAATAAATAGAAGCGTAAAGCTAAGATGGACAGCTTTTAGAAAGCTAACTTATATATTAAAAAATAAAAATATTTTACCTATATGATTAGTACATGCTTCTATTGATTACTTATGGTGCTCAAACTTTGACTGTTACAATAACAAACATAAACAAGTTAATAATATGTCAACGAGCTATGAAAAGGAAGATACTGAATATTAGCCTAAAAGATAAAAAGCAAAACACATGGATTAGACAAAAACAAACGCTAAAGATATACGAACACAAATAGCATCACTAAAATGGAGGTTTATGGAACACAATAAACGTTTAAAAGACAGTACGTGAAACGTCGTTCTACAGGACTGGCCCCAATAGATGGAAATTAGTTCTAGGCAGACTGCAAATACGCTGTAGATCGACAACGCCAAGAGGCGCACGGGTTTTGCATACAAGAGAATGGCAGAAAACAGAGAGGAATAAAAACGGGTTGGGAAAGCCTATATCCGAATATAGATAAATGATGGCTGGAAAAGAAAAAGAAAGTTACTATTTAAAAAGACTACGTCTTCTAAAAGTAATTGTTTGTCTATAGTTACAATAAAATTCGGATTATATAGTTTTCATATCATTACAACATATCTTTCCTAAAATTCTTTCATTATTGCTAATTTATGTTTTTTTCTTGACAAGTAGATTAACAAATCCTATCACATGCAAGATATGTTAAAATAAATTTGCTTGTTTCTACATTTCAAAATTATTAGTAGATTCTTTATAAGCGTTGTAAACATCGGCTAATAATAATAAAACGGTCGCAAACTTATTGTCAACTTCCAGAACGTTTACCGAAGGATGTAGAAAATAAATAAGTAACTAACGCGTGGTTAAGATAAATACAACGGCGTTCAAGCGTAGGTACATGTTTTTAATGTAAACAAGTGTTACTTTTAGATAAACAGAAGTTATCCGCGGACATTATTTTTCGAGTGATTGTAATACATAAAGTAGTGTAAGTATCGGTAGATTTAATTAGTTACGTGTAGTTATAAAACGTGCAAATATTTCGTAATAAATAATAAGTTTTAAAATTCGTTATATTAGTGACAAATGTGCGGTATTGAAACCCATTGAAATCGTGTAAATAAACAAACAAATCAAATAGATGCAAAACTATTTGAATTTTTCGAATCATTAAAAAATGGTCAGAATCGATAAATAAAAATATGCAAGAAAAACTGTCCAAAAATTGTCAGGAAATGAATAAAAATTCTATAAAAATCCAAGAAAAATTGTCGAAACATTCTCAAAAAAAATTCTGGAAATTTAAAAGAAGAATTACGAACGAGCATTGAAAATCAAATAAAGACTATCGAGGAGCAAGTACAAATTAGAAAACCAAATTAAAATTGTTCAAAAGAAAACCCAAGCAGATACGTTAAATTTAAAAGAAGAAATATGAATGACAAAACTGCTTGAAGAAAAAATAAACCAAACAAATTGCCATAACGAGGGAAACGTCATGAGCTAAGATTTAATAATAAACCTTCGGAAAAAAATTATTCACAAGTTTAAAGTTGTACCTCCAAATTTTGATAGTAAAGCTCCATGGCCAATTTACTGCAAGCAGTTTGAAGCTGCAGCTACAGTTAACGGTTAGAGCAACAAGCAGAAAGCGAAGTCTTTAATAGTGTCTTTACGTAGAGAAACGCTTGGAATTTTGCAGACGATTCCTGACCACCCGCAAGAAAATTATGCACTCTTAATTTCACAGGTGTACAAAGCCCAAATAAAAAATCGTGTTCAAAAAGCTGCGGAAAGTCTTCAAAGGCAAGTGTTCAGTTACTGGTTGATACGAAAACGACAAAGACTATTATTCGTCCTGACGTGTTATTGGAAAACGAGACATCACCAGTAACAGTACAACTTTGAACGGCAACGGGGGAATAAATACCTACTCACGGACAAGTACAAGTGACCATTGGTTTCTGAAATGGAGTACTCGGCCATCAAGTACTGGTAGCCGGCATCACAAAAGAAGTTATCCTAAGAATGGACGTTATAAAGAAGTATGGGTTCCATTTGGATACGAAGAACGATGTCTTGAAGATCGACAATGAAAAAATTTTTTTTCATTCGTCAGAGAAAGTAGCCGTGCAAGTTTTATTAAGTGAATAGGTGACTCTGCCTACAAGGACTAAAAGTGTGGTGATGGCACGCCTGGATGGAAATCTCCGGGAAAGCTACATTTGCGCGATTGAACCAGTGGAGAGCGACTTAGTTAAAAAAAGACTACTCGTTGGCAAAACTTTAGTACGAGTTAAAAACACTATGACAATAAGGATCGTAAATGGCAACTCAGATCCAGTAACGTTGAAAAAAAAAGACCGTGGTAGGCCAATGCACGCCAGTATCTCAAATTGTGAGATGCGTAAATTCTAATGAAGATACGTTGCCGAAGAAGTGCGCGCTGGAAAATAGTTCTAAAGGAATAATTAACGTGGTAAAACATAAAATTGATACTGGAGACAACACCACAACATCGACGCCGACTTCCTTTGGCAAAAAGAGAAGAAGCCGAACAAACAATTATGGATATAAAAAAAAAGTGAGATTGATCCTTCAAATAGCCCATGGGCGCCCCCGTGGTTTGCGTAAAAAAGAAAGATGAATCAACATGGTTTTCGTAGACTACAGACAGCTTAACAACGTGAACAAAAAGGACAGCTAATTTTTATCGAGAATTGAGGATAAGTTAGACAGGGCAAGTAAAATTGAAAAACAAAGAATTGTGAAAAAAAAAAGATTTTTACGATTGGAAATAATTTGTGGCAGTTTAATGTGATGCCCTTTAACCTGTGTAACGCTCTTGTAACGTTCGATCGTGTTTGGAGAGTCGTTAAAAGAACACTTAAACAACTTGAAAGAAGTGTTCCAGCGACAACGTAGGGTAAATATAAAAGCCCAAAGAAGTGCCACGTATTTAGGAAGAAAGTTGACGTTGACAACGTCGTATCTAGAGATGTAGTAAAGGCTGACCTAGACAAAATACAAGCAGTGCAAGCATGACCGATCGACAAACATCAAGTCTAAAGTTTCCTTGAGTTGTGCACTTATTATAAACGATTCGTACCCAGATTTGCCAATATTACCAAACCTTTGACAAAATTGACCAAAGAAAGAACATAATTTAGATAGAATAAAGACCGTGAAAATTATCTTAGAGAAACAAAAACTTACTTCCACATTGTCTCTGAAAAACTAAAATGTAGCACAATCAATTTGTCTTTTTATTTTTTTAAGTTTCAAGTTATTACTGTTTTTACGTTGATACTGGCAACCAGTGCTTTTGGCAAGACAAAGAATAGATACAGGTATAATGCGACGGTTGAGTTAAATCTAAATGGACACATTACAGCATTAAAACTATAATCATTGTCTTTTATTTTAGATCGATTTTTATAACCAATAAATAGAAAACTTCTTATCAAAAAATTTATATTTTTTTATGCTTTAAATTAAATGTTTCAGTTACATGTTAGTTTTAATAAAATGATTTCAGTCAACTTTTACTGCGATTAACCATATATTTTGACGTAACGAATGGTAAAAATTAAGGTTTGGTTTTTGTTTTTGTTCAAAATTTAGTACGCATTATTAACATTACTTTAAGCAGTGTAATATTTTATACTTAATCGTACCATTAGCCTTCTACTTTATGCACTTCTGTTCAAATCTACGAGATCAAACGCTTTTGATTTTATTCGATCATTATCCTACATTTTTAAAAGCTTTTAAAATAGTAACAAATAAAAAGTTTAATAAATTTTATATAAAAGCAAAATTATGACAGCATCCGTTCGACAATAATTTTTAATGTCAAATCTAAAAAAAGTGTATTTTTAAATTAGATATAATAACTAAAGTTTCATATAATTAATCATTAAAATGCCACGTTATTAAAATAAGCTTTAAAAGTTACAACTGGAAAGTAAGTAAATTCATTAGTTATGTACGCTAAATTTATTTTCAAAACAGATGTTATCACTAAATATATCTCAATTATCCCTACTCTAACGAAAAATAACACACGCCTCTTAAATTGTCCCATTGGTTAAGATTAACTGAAGCTCCTTGCAAGCGTTAAGCTTTTAATAATCTACTTAAGTACCGTCTTTGAAGTTGACTGTAAATAAAAATTAATAATCTATTAACATGGTCGCATGTTTAAAATAGAAAAAAAATCGGTTCGCGTTAATTAAAAAATTGTAATTTCTATATAAATTTAAATGGCCGAAGAACAAAATAAAATTGAAGACTGTGGAAACACCGTAGAAAGTTCATCAATGGAAGTGCCAGATGATAAAAAAGTTAAATGTCGGAATTTTTCAATTGAGTCTATTTTATCTAGTGATGATTACAATCGAAGAAAAACTGCTACGGATGTGTTAATCAGCTTAAATCAAAGTGAATTTGTAAAGGATAGTAATTGCATAAAAAATTTTGAAAAACCTGGTGTAGCATTGACTGATTCGGTGTCTTCTGAAGATAACGATGTTGAGTTTGTAGATCAAAAAGTGAATAACGGCATACATATTAACGAAACTTCGTCGTCGTCGGATTCTAAGTATAATAAGTACTGCAATGGTGAGTTTTACTCGAGTCTACTAGAAGTGCTTTTAAGCAGTTTTATCGCTTTTTCTTAATTGATTTAGGACCGGGCTATTCTATATCCACTTCTGTGGTAAATGGACTATTTATACAATTTTATTCTATTGTTAATGGTCTGTAAAACAAAGGTAATTAAATAATGTTTATTCAACACGCCAATTCAAAAAACCCTTTTTTTCTTTTCCATCTACTTACTGTTTTAGTATTTAGACTAGACAGATTGCTATTACACAGTTTACGTATTAATAAAATTCTTGATTTGCCAGAAGTTAACCTGGACTTTTAGAAAACTTTGTTTTTTTACTTTATTTATTTTGTAATGTTAGATTGCAGTGTTTTTGTGTTCTTAATATTTCTATTCTCTTGTCTAATAAACAAAAACCAAAATTTTATACAATAAATTAATACAAATGTGTTAATTAAATATTAAAACTTGCAAAACAGGGTTATCTACTATTCGCTGTTGTAATTAAAGTTAATGTCAAATATCATATTGCATAGGAAAAATATTGTTTTTTAGCAGATACACTGTAACGTTCAAGAAAAACTCATTGCACAAACAAGTAGTTTACCTACAAAAAGTAAAGCAGCCTACAGTTTATAACAAGACTTATAAATCTGTATTTTTTATAATCTTTGAGAATATTTTTAAACAGAAAAAAAAAGAATATTAGATTACAATGAATAGATTTTTAAGAGTCGCCGTAAAATCTAAATGCAAATATGTGCTAACTGTTAAATTACAATAGTGGTAGTAATTTTTAAACAAATCTGTAGTTTGAATAATATTTTATTGTTATATCAAACTAAGCTTAAACTTTTTGACTCAAACAAATTTGTTTAATCGCAATACCAAATACTAATACCAAATTTTTCTAAATTTTTGCTATCTGATAACTATGTGAATGTTATAAAGACGTGATTGTATAAATAGTAGATAAATTATAAGCGTTTTGTACAAGTAGTAGCGTAGAACTATATATAAAAATAAATGGTTGAAACGTAATTCAAAAAATTAGCAATTTGTTAAATTATTGATGTTTTTGTGCATGTCACTTTTAAAATGCAAACATAATCAGTTAAAATGCTACACCTCAGTTGGTTTTAGTTACATTTTAATACAAAAAAACTGGTGTGTTTTCATCCTACCTACTTTGAAGTGATATCTACACGTTTGTATTGACTTCCTAGCCTGCTATAATTTTTTTGAAATTTTTCTCTTCGATTTCATTAAGAAACAACCAAAATATGATAAATTGAGGCGATTCCTTTTTAGTAAATCAGTAAAAATTGTTATTTTTACGTATCTTGTTTTCCCTTCAACATATGGAATTTCTTTCTAAAAAAATCTTTGCATGTAGGATTCGAACCTAGATTCTATTTAAAATTCATTTTAAATTATAAATCTAATATCTAATAAACTGTTGATGTTAGAATTTTTTTTTATTTGAATACATTGTTAGGAAGTATTATCTCTATAAGAAACTGTAAAAATAATTCGAATAATTTACGGAGGTACAAAATTATATAAGGGCAATTGTTAAAAATGGCGGATATACCTACTTCCGTTTTGTCTATCAGACCCATTTTGCGATAAAACCGAGCAAAAAGCGATACACAACGTTACACATACATAGACACACACACACACACACACAGACACACACACACCATTCTGCAAAAAGAAAAATTTTGCAAAAAATTTGCGATCGCTATAGGTAATCTCGATTAAAATCGCAGCGCCACTGTAGTTGAATTAAAAGTATTTCTATTTTCTTTCATGTTAAGTTTTTTAGAATTAAGTGTAATACGTTTAATTAAAATTGGTAATGTAAGTAAAATATACCGGTTAAGTTATTTAAGTATGATTCTGTGGTATTAATTGTATTAATTGCAATATAGGTTTATACAATATTACTTATATCGTCACAATCAAGCATTACAATTGAATATTATTATGATTATCATATTAAATAAAAAATATTTAAGTTGTTTCTCGTCGGTTGGTGTTTGTTTCAGAAGCAATATAAATCATTTAGATTAGTTACAGTAAACTGATTTAAAATGTGTATGGTCTGGTGCAAATGTGCAATCAACTATGATTATTCTCACTGTAAGGCAACAATAAGTAAACGATTATTGCATTATTTAACGTCTGGTTGTAGCAACTTCAAATTTTGCAAAAAATGAATTGCTAAGACGTAAAATGTAATTTAATGTTAAATAATGTTAGTCAATCGATTGCAACGATGTTGTCATTTATCTTCCATGGAAGCAGCAATTACCATTACAGTCATTTTTATTAAAATTTAAAATGAGGATGTGTTCGTATACTATCTTTATACGAAAGTAAAAAAATTAAGAGCGTGTACTTAAACGCCTTCCAAGCTCTTCCTTAACAATTTTTTCTAGTACAAAAAAAAATGTGTAATTTAAAATGAGACAATTCCATTAGTTTTAAATCTCAACAAATCTGGTAGTTGTAACCATTGTAAAAACTGGTTTTAAACATAAATGTAATTTTTTATATGTATTCGGTGCGTTGTTAATACTTATTGGTAATATGAAATTTTGTCTACATAAGTAGATAAGTACACCATAAACATTTTTTTTCTTAATTGACAAAACAAATAAGTAAATTAACATACTTTATTCAGGTGTTATTACATATACATGTCAGAAAGTACAGTTATGATACATTAATCAATTTAAATAGAGAATATTTTATTGTAATCAGAACGCTTTGGTCTATCATCAAAACGCTCGGTAACACTTTGACATTTTTCGTACCCGCGTTCTAAACCTCATACAGTAAAATTTTCTTCCTTGTTATTTCCAATAGATATAAACTGTGTAGGTAATACATTTAGACATAACAATTTTTTGGTTTAAATGTGATTAACTCTAGTTCTTTTCATTAGGTGTAGTAGTGACCCTTCCTAAAAAAAGTTTCTTGCTATTAATGGGTTTTTACAATTCTTGTCTGCATACCTATATTAATCATCACTACCAAATACAGATACATAAAACAAATCTTTACCTACAGTCTCTTCTGCTAGAATTTCCAGTATGCTGTCTAAAAAAATTAAACTTCTACTGTTTTTTTAAACCAAGAGCTCTAATATTGTAATCATAGCATCATAGTACTTAGTGCCGATAAATCTAAAACAGACAAAACCGGTTTCTACTAGTAGTTTCTGCATATAGCAAATATAAATGTTTCTACCCTAAGTAAATTTTTTTGCCACAATCTATCGCTTAAATTATAATAATACACTTCTCGATCTTGGTATATAATATACTATTTTAGACAATAACAACTAAAGTCGCAAAATGATAAATCCAAATCTACGTAAAATTATCTTTTCAAAGTCAATTGTTATTTAAGTGGAAGTGTGTGTATGGTAGAAAATTCATTTAAAAGTCTCTAAAGTTACGTTAAAATTGAAAAAAAACGTTATAAAGATTTTATCAACTCAAATACTAGAGTATTATATATTTAAGGGTTGGTAGTATTTGTTACTACGTATGCTACGTAAAGTAATAAAAACTAACCTGAGACTTTAAACTGTCTATCAAAAAAGACATCTACGTAGCTTTTGTCAGAAGTCTCATAACATGCCCCACAAAGCATTAACGTTTGTTATGCTATGCTCAACTATCGACGCTAGTGATATAAATTACTATTTCATATCACCTGCATAAAAACTTTGAGTTTTAACGCTTGATCAAAACAAAACAATTACATACCAATACAAAAAATGACGAACAGAAACAACAAAATTTCTTTTTCTTATGCTATCTTAATATGTTTATTATTAAAATACTAAAGAATTGGAATCGTCAGTTTTAGCTTAAGAGTAATGTCAACACTTACTTTTAGGCTGAAATTGTTTTGTTTTATACCTAGCCACTCAATATACTATTATCTAGGAGAAACCGATGCTGCACTGAACAATTTTGAGTTTTTTTTCTGTAATTTTTTTAATGATTATTTGAGCCATTTCAGATTTTAACCCAACATTCATTAACTTTTTATTTCTTCTTCGAGAAAAATAAAATTTAAAGATTTTCTTTTTTTCTGGTGTAGCTTGTAAATATTTATTAGGACTGCCTATTAAAGTATGGTTCAAGGAGTAGAGATTGAAAGAATTGCAACATATTTCATTGCAACATCGCTAAGATGTTTTAGATACGGATACATCAAAAACCATTTTTGGTTCTGTGTGTGGACGATCAGTCACAGCAGAACAAAGAAATTCATGCTATTAAAAAATATTTCTATCAAATGAACAAGATTACAGTTACAAGAAAACGTGATTTTACATTTCTAAAAACACCTGCTCGATCCCAGGCTTTAGAAGATAAGACAAGGAGAGAATCGATTGTTAGTATTTTATTAGGGTATTCTAACATCCAGGAATTTACGGTCTCATTAAAATATTTCTTAAAAGGTTCAAAAACACTACAATGCAGAGATTGTAATTTATTCGATGTGTGTGATCTTTGGCGTAGTTAATTGCATCAACACTGAGATGTGATTCTTGCGTGTCTATCAGTAACATAATTATTATATAATAATTACTTTTACTGCATCTTATAAAATTTTTGAGAAATTTTAAATTTTCAATAAAATTGTCGGTTGTCATGCAACCAAAGATCCTGGAGTTGCTATCTCATCATTCGGTTCTCTCGGAGGCAAAGCATTTCCATTCGCACATATGATACCAACTTGAGTTACTACTCCACGTTTTCTTGATGTATTTGCGCCGACCTGTTTTTATCCTTTCTTGGCAACTGTTTTTTCTACTGGTGGAACGGTAGTCACACCGGTTTCATCCAAATTGAAAATCTGGTGTGGTTCACAATAATATTTTTCTAGGACATTCTCTCTTTTATTAAATGATTTATTTCATCATAGCAAGTAATGTGGTCTAAGACTTTCTTATTGACAGTGAAGGATTCTTTTTAAAAAATGCAGAAAACCAATCTGAGCCAGCCATTTTATTAATTTTCCATGACTGCTGTTTTTATGGAGTTTCTCATCGAATAATTAAAGAATAGTTCTCTGATTTTCTTTGGTGTAAGTTCATAATACATTTCGGAACATTTTAATATATATTTTTTTAAAGCCTCTTC
This sequence comes from Aquatica leii, assembly GCA_035610365.1. Classification (NCBI taxonomy): domain Eukaryota; kingdom Metazoa; phylum Arthropoda; class Insecta; order Coleoptera; family Lampyridae; genus Aquatica; species Aquatica leii. The sequence goes on from CM069432.1 coordinate 60,380,386, forward strand.
TTTCTCAGTACTAAAGACTAGCCGGTTTGTGAAACAATGCTGATAGGACAGTGGTTCTTCTTCTTCTTTTGCTTGCCTTGCTTTCTTCACATATGTATATCGCTAAACGCAATTTTGTTACATTATGAGTTTCTCCAACATGATAAATACTTTTTACATTATTTAAGATGTCCACCACCATTTGCTTCATGTCACCTGCAAGAAATGTATATTCAGTTTTCTTTTTAAATGATCTCGGCATCTGAAACAATGTATAACATTCTAATTTCATATAAAACCTACTGGGGGATACCTATCTCCGTAAATTGTCCATTATATCCCTATTTGATATGAAAATAACCTTTATGCTCTTCGCAAATTCACACTTTATGACTGGTGTTGACCGTGTGATTTTTTCAACTAACAGATTAGACTAAAATAAACAATGACTGTTGGCGTTGTCAAGTTTATATTAGAGAAGGAAATTTGAAACTGTCCGTTGTATACCCGTATCCAAACTATCTATAGCTAAATATGATATATTAAATATTTAAGCCGTAATCATTTGACTGCTAACTTTTAACAAATGATAAAATTTTTTTATCTTACAAGTTAAGTTAGTGAAGTACCTTAGACCATTGTTTTCGGTAACAGCAAGTGATTAAGTTTGACAGATCTCAATTGTAATTAAAATGTGTAATTTTATATTGATGCAAGTCATCGACATAATGGGCACATGATATGACTTAAATTTGTCACAGTCCAATAGACGTAAGTAGCTCACATGATTTTACGTCTTCTTTTGGTGTCCTATAGACGTCAATTTATTCATATAATAATTCCAAGGGAAACGTGGAGAGTAGAGTAATTATCTATGCTAAGAATAACAAAGTAAATATCACAGTATCTCTTTATTACAAACCTTAAAATTAACAAAATAAAAAAAATATTAAAAAAATTGTGTCGTACTCACATGTAAAGTATACAAATACAAAAAAATCTTATTCTAAGATATAAAACAATAGTACTGACACCCACCCAACATCGTTAAAAGACATAAGAAGGTAACATTTTCCTAGAAAACTGTAAAGAGATCATACGTCATCAACATGATCAAAATATGTTCTTGAACTATTGACCTCAAAAGCGGGACTTTGCAACTGACACAATTTCAATTGTTTTTTAACAGCATTTACCTCTTTTCCTTTTCATAAAATGGACAGGTTAAAATGATTTAGTTTTGTTTTAATTTTTCGCGAATAGACATAATAATTTAAATTACGGTGGCGGATAGGTGTCAAACAATTTAGTAACAGCAACAATTAAAATAAACAAACTCGCAAATTAATTGATTAATCTTGATGATTTTGAGCACGCTTTATCTGATTTTATTTTTATAACGCTTTTTTGAATGTTTTAACCAATCCTTGGTAAATTTGTTGTCACTTTCGGTGATGCCTTGCAAGCAGGTTGGACGGCCTCTAAACTATTTGATGTAATACGATTCTTAAAAAGCTTAAAACGAGTATATGTAAACAGTAAAAACATTCTAAAACATTTAATTACCACTGCAGACAAATTAGTATTATTGCTAAGGTACTTCTCCAGTCTTTTTAAATCAGTAAATCAAGAAATTCTAAAGTTTTTGTAGAGCTATTGTGAATATTGGTAATTACGATTTTTAAAATTTATTTGTTTTGGGTTCTAATTGTAATTAAATAATACTTGATTACAGAAACCTGTAATTAGGTAACACTATTATTTTGAGTTAATTTTGGATTTAAAAACTCAGATTAAAGGCCGGTTGCACAAAACAAATCAAAAATGTAGCAAGTGATTATTTCTGAAATCGATAGTTACATCATCAATAAACTTGAAGCACATGTCCTCTTAAAAAAAAGACTGCTAGTACCAAAAAAAAACACAAAATATTAAGTAATTATTTAATTTTTTTACGCACGAACTCTACTAGGTGAAGAAAGAATATTAATTTTTTTATTGTTTAGGATTGTCGTCATATCGTTGATTCTTGAAGACACAGGAAGCTTACTGGACTTACTTATTTTTACTTTTACATTTTTCTTTAGTTTTAAAGAAATCATTTAGTAATAGAGAAAAATGTATTAACTTGTATACTACTTTCAAAATGGTCCCTACAAACTCCCGAGAGTCCTCGGAATCATTTAGAGAGTTATTGGAAAATTAAAATTGATTTGAGAGTTCCTAAACAACTTCAAAGAATCCGCGCAAGGTTTAAGATAAAATTTGAAAAACGCAACACATTTTTATTAAAATAGAAGTTAAAATAAATAACAATGAATAAATTATTTGCGATTTTTACGTACTAAGTAAAATATAAATATAGAAAAATGCATCAAACACAAATAATAACAGGCATCGCGGTGAGTCAGGCTTATCTATACAGATTTATACAAGAACGCAATAGAGCTCATGTCTGCACCAACTAACTTATAATATAAACTATAAAAAAGTTGTGCATCTAATCAACAATTTAGTTCTGTGTTATGCATGATGTGAAGTGCATACAACAAATTTTCTTAGTCTTGAACAAAACGAAGAATACTTTTTTGTATTGTTACGCAGACAGCGTACTTTTGTTACGTAAGTATATTTGAATAAAATTGATCTCTTGTTTTTGTTTAAATTTATTTAAGCAATGCTATACTCTTGTTTAAATTAATTAAAACAATTATATATCACAGTTATCAGTACAGTAATTACTTACTATTTCCTAAAATTTTTTTTTAATTAAAAACTAAAAAAACGATTGTAAATTTTTCTAACACGGATGTGTTTCTAAATTATATATTATTAATGATTTCGCAAAAGAAGTTAGATATATTGAGATTTATAATTTAATAAATGCACCCTAAAAGCTTACTATTTTTCGAATGTTTGGAATTACTATATTTTTGTTTAATTAATTGGTACACACTGAGCACCTACACAATATATGATATTTACATGAAATTTTATCCTCAAATAATTAATTCAAGAGAGCGTTGCATTTCAGCATTTCATTTAAAGAATTATTATAGTTAACGAGTGGTTTGTTGTTTATCGGGTTTCCGCGGCTATTATATGACTGCTGTTGTTTTTGGGTAATGTTCCGCGTTGTCAGTTTGTTCTGTGTACAATCCTCTTCTTCTTGACAACGTTTCTACAAAATCATATTTGTCATCTTCAGGTTTTTTCTAGTAACCGTTTGCTTTTGCTTCTTGAAAACTAATTTCTTTCGTATCACTGTGATGACTATATACTCTATTGTTTTCATGCTTGGTTGCGCTCGATTGCTTTTTTGCTTGACTGCGTGCTACTAGTCGTTGTGTAGTTAAAGTTCCAGTTTGTTTATTGTATGTTATCCAAGGTGGTGCTGTTGATACAGTTGCAGATGTTGTCTGACTTGTTTTTTTGTGGATTTGAATCTTAGATATGATAGAACAATTTACCATATTAACGCAATTTTTGTCACAACTTTCATAAAGGGTAAGGTAGAACCAATTGCAAAGCCTACAATGCATAAAATTGGCAGGAGCATTAATGTACTTGGTTAGAAGTACAAAATCAGATATTTTTTATGCAGTTGTAATGTTTACAAACAGTTTTTTCAACTGTAATTAAATGTTAACCATCTCATTGCGTTTTCTGTAGTTTGGGAACGATGTGAGACCAAAGATGCGACTTAGTAAGCAGACGTGTCATTGCAAAATAATATTTTTTTTCTTTTGTCCTTCTTTTAACTCGTTTTTTTTGTGAATAAAATTTTATTTTGGTATTTTGTTTTGTCGTATTTTTTTAGAATAGCTATCAACGCCATTCCCTTAGCTAAAACCAAAAATTTTCTCACTGAACTGTTACTAAACAAATTCATGTCATATTACATTTAAAAACAAATAAGAAACTATTGGTTCACTTTGTTGATGAAAGCTAGCTAATTGTATTAACAATAATAAGTGTATTATGTATTTAAAAAAAGTATTTACCAGCGGTGGAGTGACGTAGCAACTTTTTTTCTTGAGTTCACTTTTTTCATATTTTACACGTAAACTGCAAGGTAAATAGCAGAGCTTTCTAAATCAATGGTTATATATTTTTAGTTTATAGAACGCTATCGCAGTTTTCCGATTGTTTCTCTCGCATGAGTATGGTGGATTCGCCGGTTCTACGCCACTCTTTCCTCTTACTTTTTTTATAGGTAAGTAACATGTAGTGGGCGAAACGTAGGGAACTACGGTTACAACAATGACACCGTCCAAACCCGGAAAACGTTCTAATCTTGATTTAGTTATTGTCGATATAAAAAATAATATTTCAACAATTTTGAATCAGGTAGGTAGATGCTTACCTGAGTAATAATTTGGAATTGCAAATTATAATCAATAGGTACAAATGGGAATAAAACACTGACCCGCAGAGAACGATTTGCAGAAATTATGCTAATAAATAGTGAGTATTTTAACCACGGAGATATAGTATATATCTCTTTGAGTTTAACAGAACATATTTTGTTTCTTTTAAAATCTTATCAGATTTATCCTCTCATAATTCATAATATTTTATATTATGTTTTTGAGAAAGAAAATTAAAAAAATTAAGACGTAGAATATACGTCTACCCAATGTATTTTAATCACGTCGTTACCAAGTGAGCCACCACACGTATTATCACGTCGATAATCGGCAGTTAGACGTCGTTAACAAAGAAACACTATATATATATATATATATATATACATAGTAACCACGTAATTTGACGTACTGTGCTACCCGGAAAAAACACTTGGACCGGTAAGAAAAAAACTGGTGTGCTCACCACACGACTTTCCTATAAGGAATGATGAAGGAATGTCTACATATTATTTTTTTAAAGTTATGTTGTCATAAAACCACTTTGAAATTATATGTACATGTTTGTATTGACTTTCTAGCATGCTATAATTTTTTTTAGATTTTATTAAGATAACCAAAATATGTCAAATTGAGCTTATGTTGTCATATCGACTAACCATATATATTTTTGCGCCTCGATATTGCTTTCTCCTTTAGTAGATCAGTAAAAATTATTATTTTTGACGTATCTTGCTATCCTTTCAAGATATGAAATTTTTTTCTTAAAAAAATTGTCGCAGACAGGATTTGAATCTAGATTATATTTGTGAATTTATTTTAAATTATAAATTAAATATCTAATAAACTGTTAATGTTCGAATTTTTTATCTTTTTATTAAATTGTTAGAAAGAATTATCTCTATACGAAACTGTAAAAATAATTCGAATAATTTAGATACGTACAAAATTATATAAAAAAAACTATTAAAATGACGGTTACACTTACTTCCGGTTTGTTTATCAGATCCATCTTTTGACAAAACCGAGAGAATATGAAAAGCTAACTCCGTACCAAATTTTAAGTAACTAGGACTTTTGGTTCGAGAGTTACCGTGGGTACATCCAAAAATAATGCAAGGAAGATGCAGCACTTCGTGTATAATATATAAAAAAAAAATTAATTTTAAGCGTATCTTGTTATTCCTTCAAAATATGAAATTTTTCTTGAAAAAATCGTCGCAGGCAGCATTCGAACGTAGATTATATATAGAATTCACTTTAAATTATAAATCAAATATCTAATAAACTGCTAATGTTAATTTTTTTATTTGAATAAATTGTTAGGAAGAATTATCTCTATACGAAACTGTAAACATAATTCAAATAACTTACATACGTACAAAATTATATAAGAAAAACAGTTAAAAATGGCGGATAGATTTCCGGTTTCTATATCAGGCCCATCTAGTGATAAAACCGAGAGAGTATGAAAAGCCAGCTTCATACCAAATTTCAAGTTACTAGAACTTTTGGTTCGAAAGTTATCGTGGGTGCATTTTTACACACACACAGACGCACAAACACCAAATTTTTTTTGTCAAAATTATATTTTTCTGATTCAAGAGACCTTGAAACGTAAAATTATACAAAAAAATTTTCTGTAAAAAATTGCGATCACTATACTTTCCTTTCGCGTATAAAATTGCATTTTTCTCACTTACAATATTGACAACTCTTATACTATTTAAATCTAAATAATTTATTTGTTTATGTTTAGAAATACAAATCACAAGTGAAATATAGATATCATTTACAAAGAATGGTAACAAAAAATTGATGAAAGATTTAGCAACTTCCTAAAAATTTTCTTTTTTATGTTATAAAATTATAATAGAAATATTTAAAATGTCGTTTCATACATATTAAAACAAAACTATTTAATTTAGTTAAGACATACTTTATTTTTTGAACATTTTCTATATGGATAAATGACGGTTTTAAACAAATACGGCTTCTTTAAAATCGAAAACTACAATGTCAGCGGTCTAAACTAAAAATGTTTATTAAAATTATTCTTTCAATATTATCTCAAGCAAAATGTGGCGACTTCTATTTTTACATTCTTAGATAATACTTATGTCCATTTTGTAACATAAATAAGAACAGAAGTTGTGGCAATGGCAACATCTTTTTTATAAACAATTAAAAAACGTGTGCAACAAATTAAAAAACATTCAATGATAGTGAAACAGATCACTAGTAGATACAAGACAACCTTGAATTAAAATGAATTAAGCGTGTCAAAAGTAAAAACTCCAAGTCGATTATGACATACATTAAGAATTAAAAATTACATCAAATACTGTAGAAAATCTATAAATATTTTTATGAAAACATGATAATAAAGCAATAAAAACAGATTTGAAAAATGTATTAAAGTTTAAATAAAAGATACGTGTAAAATTACAAAAATTAAAAACAATTATTTTAAAGTAATAGATTGAAAAAATAAATACACATAATATCACGTTTTTATAACAGAGCTGTGGCAAGATTTGTGTTCCTTTTCAAGTATCGATGGGCTACGTAGTGGTCTTCGGATTAAAGCGTTGTCAGTATAAACTGAAGCTTGCTTTAATAAATATGGTCGTATTACTCTTTCATAAACAACTAAAGAACCGTTCAAATCTGTTGGAAGCATTAACCATACCATAAAAATACATTTTAATAACCAATACATAGGCACAGCAGTTGCTATAAATACAAGACTATTTTCAATTACAGACATACTGGCATAAAGGCTCCAATAGGTTATCCACTTCGCGTCGTCGTTCTTGTTAGAATAGCCAATTGATAATATTGATACATAAGCTGGGTACACTAATCCGACAGTATTACAAACTAGTTGTTGACCAAAACCAAATACCAACCATAATCCAAGCAAGGCAACTATTGCCACAAAAATGTATAAACGTTTTAGTCCTGTACATTGTTCTAAATTGGAAAAGAATTCGTGCCACGGTTTACTTGTGTCATGAAGAGCTGAGTCGAGTTTATCTTTAACGTTCAAAATGCGTACTGCCATGATTTTTATTTTATTTTCAAAACGATAAACTTACAGTTGCGTCAACCAAGTTAATTATTTTAAGTTTTAGCATCCTAAACACTAACACTAAAATTTAAAAAGTTTAAAATGTTCTGTTACATATGTGTCAATATATTTTTTTAAGTGTTCCTATAGTTACTGACAAAATAAAGTTTTTATTTTGTAATATTTATTTAGAAAACCAGAAATGTGTTTAAAAGAATATTCGTTTATCTTACTACAAATTAAAGTGTTATGAAATTAGCTTATAAAGTAGAACTTTTATTTTAATAAATAATTTGTAACTACGTTTAAAGTTTAATTTTTTTTAAAAACACCGCCATAAAACGTCAAAATAACATATTTCAAGTTGTATATTACTCGATAAGTTTCTACTTTGAACCAGCTGCAAAATTATTAGTAATTAAAACTACTCGGTTTATTTTAGTATTATAATATATCAGTATATATGTATGTAAAGTTGCTGTAAATCGTCCATGTTACTAAATTTTGTAGATTTTTTTCAAAAACAGAGTATTAAGAGTTAAACATCTATAAACTTTATTCCATTTAAGACAGCAGTAAAAAGACATAGGGGAAATTAAATCTTGATCAATGATGGCCAATATTCAAACACGTCTTAACAAAAATCTTAAGAACTACTATTAAAGAAAAATATCACATATAACTAGCTTTTGTTTGACCACAAGAGAGTAGTAATCCCATATGTCGCTAACACAACCACATTTAAGAGATGGTTCGATCACACCCTGAGTTTCCATTTTAGCGATTATCTTCTCGGCTTCTTCCCGTTTGGCCAAGAGAAACCGCCTCGGATGTTGTCGGATTGGTTGAGCAATGCCAGTATTGATTTTGTGTTTCACTACATCAGTTCTTACTTTACAATTTTTATCCATTGCAAACACGTTGTGGTACTGCTGGATTAGATTCTTGTTTTCACTGCGCTTGCGCTGGTTAAGGTATTGACACGTTAAAGTCACGATTTCCAGTAACTGTTGAAGAAATTTCTTCGTTGTAGATTGTCCTATCAGAGTATTCTTTCTCAGAATTATCCGGTTTGGACTCGTATTGCTCATTCTAACTGGTATTACGTTTTTGATTTTTACTTTACCAACTAGTTGTCCTTAGGCAAATATTTCATTTTCGGTTGGTTCGATGCTAGAAATAGAACCTTCCCAAATATCTCTTTTCAAACGTCCCACCACAACGCTCTTAGTTTGTCCAGGTAAAATGCCATCTTTTACTAGCCGTATCATCTTTCGACGAATGAAAAGGAATTTTTATGTTGTCTAGTTTGAGCGTCATTGTCCATGACTAAATGGAATCCACACTTTCTTATAATATCTATTCCCAAAATAATTTCTTTAGTTTTGTGTCAACCAAAAGTTTAAGTCTTTGTCCATTGACGGTTTCATCAACATATATGCTGTTCAGAGAGTTAGTTGGCGATGCAGCGTGGATGGTGATCTCAGGAGTATATTTATTGAAGATCAACTTTTGCTTCTTTTGGATGATCTCCACTAGTTTTCCGATGATTCGTGTTTTTTGTTTAGAACAGCGGCGTCAAATGTCACCCAGTTCCAACATCTAGTGCCTCGACGTACACGACGTGCTTGGTCACGTAATACTCGTCAAAGTAGCTCTTCAGTACTTTCCTATCTTTGTTCTTTATTTTCTACCATATTATGAACAAAATGACTACCTCGATAAAACGCCTGCTTTGTCGTTTCCAACTCTAACGCATGTGGCAGCGCGTCGACGAGCGTCTTAGGTTGAGCTAGTCGCAACGTTTGTTATGTATCGCTGACCCTTAAACCATCGACAAAAATTCGTACTGCCAGTTGTTTCAGAAAACTACATGGAGCTGTAGGGTAAGCTAATCTCACCAAATGTGCAATATCCGTTTCAAGCTCTTGAAGGCTTTCTGTCGACTTTTGACAACGAATCTTTACCTGCGCGTGGTGCACCTGTTAAAGATGGGCGTCTCCATATCGAATCTCTAGACGTAAAGTCAGCAGCTGATAATCCATTTGTTGGCAATCAGGGATGATTATCGCTTCTCCTCAGAGGGCAACAATCAACCAAGTGGCTTTCTCTTGGTCGTTCCATCCGTTTGCCATTGCACCAGCGCTTCATGTTACTTCACTTTCATTTTCGGGTATTACAATCGTTCTTGGAGCCACATGTCTTTCGCCTTGTAGTCTTTCTTCCATTAGTTTAAATATTTTTTTATCTTTTTTGTTTCTTGCTCTAACATTCTGGAATTTTATAATAATCTTTCTTCCATAATCATCGAAGTTTCCATCAATTTCTCTTCCATTACTATAGATGTTTGTAAAAGTTTCTCTTTAACTGTTATCTTTAAATTAATGAAGTATTCTTGTAGTTGTTTTATCTTCTCTTCGAGCGTTCCTAAATTTTCCAACAATTTTTCTTCGAGTTTATTGGAATTTTCCATTAACTCTTTTTCCAGAATCTTAGAGTTTTTTTTCATTTTATTCGTACTTTCCATTAGTTTTCCTTTCAACGTTCTAGAATTTTCTTCTAATTTAGTAATTTTTTTCTTTAATTCTGATATTTTGCAATCTATTTTGGCACTTTGAAAGCGCATAACCGGCATTCACTCGCGAAATAAAAGTACACACTAATTGTTTATTAACCCTTATCTCGTTAAAGATAATCCTGCTTCTGACATCAGTGTAACGTAAATTTAAAATAGTAAAAGCTTCTCTTAAAATGTTTATCCTTGAGTAGACTAATGAACGCTTGTCATGAATAAATACAAAATCACTTTAATTACAAAATGTAATCTGGTAAACATATAGAAAAATATTTTGACAGCATCATAAATAAAACAGTTCGATTGTTTACAGAAGTAATTATTGTGCTATTAGAAAAAGAATATTTAATGGAGAAAAAATTAACATTTACAAAATCGATACTAAAAATCACGGTAAATTATTTTAGTTTCTTGATCTATCTACGCCTTATAGTTAATACAATAATACAAAAAAATCAAATAACAATTTCAAAAGTAAACTCAGATTCAAAATCATTATGAAAAACAGCTGACACTTGAAAGACTATATTTTAAAATTATAAAAGTATTGTTAAGTCAAAGGCCATGTTGCACCGTTATCTACGTAACTGTAATAAGTTTAATTACAGAATTAATAATTGCTAAAAAAGTAATAATTGTTTGAACCATAACACAAATTAGGTAAACAGTAGAACATGGTCTAATACCCTTAGAAACGGTATTTATTAAGATATTTTGCTGTAAGCATAAATTGAAAAAGTTGATTCAGACTGTATTCGTAATAAAGAATCAGCTTCGACATTAATGCCACTTCAATATCCATCCTAATATCAAGTTGCCACAATATTTTCTTCTTCCATGTCGAAGAGCATTTTCCTAATTTTTGGCTGAAACATTTCAAACTGCTTAATAAAATAGTGGTATAAGATTTTGCATTTTGAAGGTTGTGTTAATCCGTGCTACTTTTCCTTTTATTTGGTCCTATTTTAATTTAATAAGATGATGTCTACGTGCTATTTCATCGACTGCATAAGTTGATGTAACAACTGCTTCTCGAGCAAGTTGCAAAAGTTCTGTTCTTATCATATCTGTTTCATGTGTAATAAGGTTACTTGCCAACCAAGACTGTATGTTGGTGCCAGTGGCTAGGCAAAATATTGACATGAAATTTGAAATACAAAATACAAATTAATACGTTAAAATTTTTCTCTACAGATACAGTTTGTTTACTCACAGAAAATAAATTTTTATATATTTTTACAAAAATCCATGCCCATACAAAGAATGCGAAGCGGGCCACTATTGATTGACAACTGGCGGCCAGTATATAATTATCGGCCGAAGATAGTAAATGTAACTGCACCAAAACTGGCTAAGACCGCGAATGATAACGTCATGCCAAGCGTGGCAATCAAGTATCGGTCAAACGTGGCAACTAAGTATAAGTCAAGCGTGTCAATCAATAATTTGCCAAACGTAGCAACTAAGTATAGGCTACGCGTGGCAACCAAGAATTATGCAATGCTTGTAATTAAACATCAACTAAGATAAAATAACGTTTCTTTATAGCAATACTTTGAATACGATATACGTTATTTGCTAAAAACAAAACAAATAATCATGCGGTCATATTAAATGAATAAATGATAATGAAAATAAACTACACATACAATTGGTTATGTCATTATAGAATATTATGCGTAAATTGAAAAATATAAGAAGTATAAGAAAAACGCTTATTTTTTTTCGAGTAGGCCAATTTGCTGCAACCAAATCCCGTTGACGACGACCATCATCTCTATCACCTGCTTTTAATAAGAATACCTCGACGTTGAAAAACAAATTCTTGCTTTTTTCTGAGCCATATAACCATCTGTATCATTATGTTTAACACGTTGACTGCGGCAAGCTAAAAACGTTATTTGTCATTCACTGCGTTACATATCCCTTGCGATATGTAGATCAACTTTCTCGCCGTGCGATACATACTCCCTATAGGATACGTATCGAAGAGCAATAAACTACTTCCACCTAACAACTAAAAACTGAAGTATTTATGAATTTTTCTTGTAAATTGTTTTTGACGATGTTGCTCACAACGCACAGAAAACATATTTTTATAAAATTGTTGCCGCACAGTGGTAATACACGGTACAGTGCGTCAGGGATATGTAACGCAGTCAACATGTTAATAAGTTTTAACTTAAGATTAGTTCGATTAAAAACTGGTCAGACAAAACTATTTGCTTAAACATTTTATTTTAAGTTCTTTTCTAATGTGTATTACTTTTTTGTTAGGTGTTAATAAATCAAAATTATTTAAAACTGCAATTGCAAGTAATTAAGAAGAAAATAAGGTTTTTTATTTTTTTTCACGTTTTTATTAATAATTGATGTTTCCAAAAATTTTTCAATACCTGATTAAATACTTAATTTTTTAGTAGATCCAGTGTTGCAGTAATAACTACTTCATATAATTTTAATTTAATTTTAAAGGATTACGTTTGCTTTAGTTTTAATGCTGCCTTCAAAAGTACTTGTGTTGCGTAAATCTAAAAAGAGAAAAAAATATTATTATTAAAAATTTAGAGCTAAATTTCCAAACTAGTAATTTTTTCTACAAAATTGTTTTAACCAATTTTGCATTTTTTACACAATTAAAAACTTGTCAAACTAAAATAATCGTACGAAGCAGTTAATAGCCAAAAAAACTTTTTCGAAATTTAGTCGCATGGGTTTAAGCTTTAGATATTTGTCTATTAACAATAGAAACACTCAACAATAAAGTTTTTAATTACAATTTGTCAGAATTAAACAGTATGAAAACAATACTTATGAGTAAATATGTGTAAGATATGTAATTAAAAAAGCACACGTTGGTAAAACAAACATAAAACTGACTGCCCGCTCTCTAATTATACCTAAAAAACATAAAAACACACACAATATAATAATTTTAAATAAATTTATTGTTATTTAATCATCATTAGTATTTTTAAAGAATTTTCATGTTTCAAACTATTAATTAGTTAGGTCATTTTTTCATGTCGGACAAGTATTTCAAAAATTCTCTGTTTTAATTATTAATAAAATTTATAATCTATTTTGATTCGTTTTTAATTTATTGTATCAACAATTAGGATTGTATTTGTACGTCGTTTATTTAATCAAATCCAAGAAAAAAAAATCACCGAGAAAATAGCAAAGTAAAGAGATCACCGAAAAAAATTAATTAAAAAAATTCTGTGGAAAAGACACCGCTTAAAATAATCAATAATAATTTTAATGGATAATATGCACACATAAAAGCAGAAAGAATATTTTAAGAACTAGAATGCACTTTTTATTTCTTGAATGCATTTTACTATTTCTACTTTCTTCTCATAAGCTACAGAGTTATGTTCCAATTATAAAGTCCTGTACCTACTGTTGGTTCCGTATTTACAACAAATAGAACTAGCCTATTTTATGGAGAATATACATCAATTTGCTAAATAATAATCATTTGTCACTTTTATTAGATATTATTAGTCTCAAATTGTTTGAGTATGTTTTCCAATTACATTTTTACCGATAATTTTTTATTCGGATGCAGTTTCTCCGTGGGATACTTTTCCGACGGTAATTTATTGGCACTGTTTTTTCGAAGATTTAATGTGAAGGTATTTAGATAATAAGTTATAACAATATATAATTACATTTCTGTCATAAATTATTTACATGTGCTTATTTTGCACTATTTTGAAAATGCAAAATAAATAGGTACATGTATTTATTTTCCACTATTTTGAAAATTACTACCTAATTGTTTTTTGAAACTCGGTATTGCCTTATAATGTTTGGCAGTTTAGCTCTCAAAAATACGGAATTGTTTAAAAATACATTTAGAATCTATTGTTACAACCGTTATAATTATTATAGAATTTTATGTACATTGTTTGATTTAAATAACAGAAAAGATTTTTTTTCTAAAGCAACTAAAAACTAATCGCAAAGTTTTTTTAATTACATATAGTTTGTTATCAACTTGTAGCGTTGTTTTGCTAATACTGATTCACTTTTTGAAACGTTACAACAGTATCATATATGTACTACAAATTTTAATACCAACATATCAATTGCAGTAGCAGAAAGTTTTTTTGTATAAAAATGTTTACGGTATTTACATACAGTTATTTAATGCCAGATGATATCAGTAGTAGACCAAAAATGAAATGCCTTGTATTTCCAATGTTTATCAATGTAATTATACGTGAAACGGATTCCTATATGTTATTGGGTATTTATATATAAGATGTATTTCTGTATTTGGGCAATAAGGGTCACCACAACTGAAATATTTTTTTTTATTTAAGTATTGTCAGAATTCACCGTTGGATAGTGAAATGCGGTAGTTGGACAATTAGTGGACCAGTATAGTATTCAACCTTATCCATTTTTTCTTGCATGTTTTAGAATTTTGAACGTATTTTTGTTTGAAAATCGAAATATTATTCCCAGTAATAATACAAAACAGTAAAAAATATATTATTCCAATCTAAACAATAGATTTTTTTTTGTAAACAAAATAAAAGTAGAAACGCAGGAAACCAACTCTCTAAGCAGATCTACAAAATTTTGTTGACGCCCCTAACTATAATTTAAATAGACAACCCATTTTACATTCAAAATGTACAGTTTTTACTATGCAGATGTTTATGTAAAATCAGTAAAATGACAAACACTATTTCATAATCCTCTTGAAGGTTGTGACAATATAAACTGATACTTGTAACCGGCTCTTTAAACGTTTATATAAATACCTAGGTAATAAAACTAGCAATGCTAGTGATTTCTTACTAATGTTAAAATAATATAACTTGTCAATTATTATCAAACATATAAGTAAACAGAGAATACTAAATAGTATTCTGGACTTACGCACATAAAACTTTAATTCTTTTAAGATTTATGTTTACTCAACCATTAGTTTAAAATTTTACCTAAATCCTTACTCAATAAGCAGACGTTCCTAAGAAAAAAATATATTTTAAAAACGTTACAATAATAACAGAAACATTTTTGCAAGAACAGGAATACTAAGAAATATCATTATATAAGAATTTACTGTGGTTGCAGAACTATTAGCCTTTGAGTAGTCAAGTACAGTTTTTGTGTGTTTTGAATATGACAATTGAAGAGTATAATCAAAAATCTACTCTTTTTACTTTTCTATAAGGAAAGTATAGCGATCGCAATTTTTTGCAAAAAAAATTTTACGTTTTTAGTGTTTAACTTTAAAAAAATGTCAAAGCGTTCGAACATTTGTCAAGAAATAATTACACTTGATGGAAGTTTTCTAAAGCGATTACAGATATTTTCTCGATTTCAATATGACAAGGTAACATGTAGAAATATTTGTCCTTTTTACCTAAATATACGGACATAAAAAAAGTTCTAACATTAAGAGTTATTAAATATTTGATTTATAACTTAAAATGAATTCCAAATATAATCTAGGTTCGTATACTGCCTGCGACAATGTTTTTTTGAAAAAATCTTGAATCGAAATCAAGGTACGTTAAAAATAACAATTTTGACTGATTTATTAAAGGGGAAAGCAATATCAAGACGCAGAAATATAAGGGTTAGTCGATATGACAACATAATCTTAATTTACCATATTTCGCTTATATCTTAGTTAATGAAATCGATGACAAAAATTTCAAAAAATTTATAGCATGCTAGGAAGTCAACACAAACGTGTACATATTGCTTCAAAGTGGTTTTATGAACACATAACCTAAAAACAAATTAAAAACCCCAATTATAGAGAAGTCGTGTGATGGTTACCACATCAGTTTGTTTTAAGTGATCTAAAAATTTTAATACAACATAAATTTTTCAAAATACGCTACTTCGACCCACTAGTGCAGTCTAGAAATTAGAACGGAAAAAAGCCAAAGAGCTTCTGTATTAAATCACAAAAAAAAGTCGACCGCTAACAGTATCAATTTGACCATATTCAAACTCAAACTCTGTCACATTTTTCACTTAGTTCGGTTTACAAATTAACGACACGGTTATTTCTATATTTAAAAAACAAACCCGTAATGCAGTAAAAATCGATTTACTAATATATGATGCAACGGCTTATTTGGCGTGCGATTCTGATAGTTTTGTTAACAATAATACGATAATAGTAGTAAAAACTTCAAGCAACAGCAAAGAGTTACTACCACTAGACGCTATTTTACAGGAAAATAATTAATTTTTGTGTAATCATCACTATTAGATTCAAGGAATTGTACATATATAACCAAAAGAGAGTTATGCTATTTCTTTCTCTACACAAGAGGTGATCTACACATAGAAGAGATTAAAAGGTAATGCATCAATTATTCAATGTGACATAAAAATTTTTTGTAAAAATACAATACTTATTTTACTACAAATTCTATAAGTGAACTTTGTCTATAAGAGATGATTAATTTTAAATCCAATGAATGGAACGTAGTGTAGCGCAACTCAGGTAGTTTAGATAAGCGAAGAGTGCACTAACAAACGATGTAAGGAAATTAATTAAACAGTTAGAGAAATTGTCAAAATTGGTCAATTAACTTCCGAAGTCAGGGATGCCAAATAATTTGATTTTAAGACTAAACTATTAAATCCAGGAATAATTCATTGATTTAATCTCAAAAGATTTATAATCCTATATTTAAAAACAAAACAAAACAAAAACCTTAAGGTAAAATTCAGTAAGGTTACTTAAAACTAAGAATAGTAATTTTTATCATTAATTGATTAAACTTAAAATTAAGAGAATACCGGTATTTCTTTACATATAGTAAAAAAACAATTTTAATTAAGTTACTTTAAATATTTGCAGTAAGCAAATTTAATTTTTATATTAATTAGAGAATTTTATTATTATTTAGTATTTAATAAGTTACGTTCAAATGTAAGTTATTTCGTAAGAAGAAAACCCAAGTAAGTTGATAAAGCAGTTTTTAATCAACGAAAGGAATGTAGAGATATAAGTAATTCACGCATATGGAACAAATTTCACGTTGATGTCATCCAACAGAATGCAGAGTTAAAGTTGGCGGATAGCCTTGGGAAATTTCCCATCAAAAATCAATGGCCAAAGTGTATTTTCTTCAAGAAAATCGATTCGAATCATTGGCATTTATTGTATTATTCATATACCAAGTTCACTCAAATTATAAAGATAATGATAATTTTATTAAAGATAAATCGGTATTAAAAAAAGTCTGTATTATTAACACAGACTTTTAAATAAAGATATTGTAGATATAAGGTAAAATAAAAGCTACATGGCTTCAAAATGAAGTACCACAAACGTACCACTCAAAAGCTGAGTACCGAATGAATCTCAAGGCTGACATCGCCCTAAAAAGTAGCGACTCCACAAAATAAAAATAAAGGAAGGTTTACACGCAACATTTAGTTAAAATAATACAAATAATTTAAAATCACATAATAACAGTAACGGAAACGTTACAGTATATTGACAGAATTTTATACAAATGCACTATTACTGTTCTATGACCAGAAATTTTTGACTCTGGTGGTGTCCACAGCAACACATAAGGTCCATTTATTTCAGAACATAAGCGTATTATAACACAATCAATACAAATTTAAAACAATCTAAATTATTTTGATATTTAATTGAATAAAAATCAGCTGGATTAATCATGGTGAGAGATTATAATTTTCTAAGTACTCAGTAGTGAATTTATTAAAATAGCAAATTTGTATAAAAATATGTTTTAGGAATTTTTGAACCAAAAGAAAAGTACATTATAAAATAGCGAAAAAATTTACCGTTGCGTTGTGAGGTTCTTTAATAAATATTTATTTTGCTCTTTTTACGTTATTTGGTTAACGAATAATTAAATAAAATTAACAATTGTAGTATAACAGTTTTAGATAAAAAACTAAATTTAATTTAAAATCAATAGTTTGATAATGCAGTAAATATTCATATATAAAAAAATGCTTTTCTATTTTTGAAATATGAGCAAACACAGTTTGCAAAAAAAAATATTATATATAAAATATTTTATTATTTTTCTTGTTTTTTTTAATAATAATCTACTTGTGTTTTCTTTCAATTTTTACACTTTATTTATATTTATAAAAAAATACAAACACTTCAAAATAAATTTCCAATTTTTTTCCTTTTCCAGTTAAGGAATATGATTCAGCTACTTAGTCCTGAAGTAAACGTCTCATCATGCTGCAAATATTGAACCGAAAGTCATGTCCCCCAACAATTGACAAAATGCGTTTCTGAAAAACAAAATGAAGTACATTTATAAAATATCCTGAATTAAATATTTGGATTATTGAAATAATTATGTACCTAGTAAATTTACACAATAACGCAGAAATAACAACATGACTTAACTTAAATTGAATTGCCCAATCTCTTAATTCATCACAAATGTCGGTACTGACTGAAGCAAAATAGGATTCATTAGCTTCATCAGAATAGTAATCAAAGAATTGATTTTCATTAAATGAGCATCAGTTTCAATTTGATCAAGACAGTCAAGGTTAGAATTACCTTCGTCATAAGTTATTTCATTATCTGCATTTGAATTATCATTTACTGAAGGAGTAGCACAATTGATTTAACTGTTCACAAATACTTTGTCTTTCATTTTTACTAACTCACTGTTTGACATTTAAATAAATGGTTTTCGTGACATAATTCCTTATGTAAGCGTAAAGATATAATATACCTATGTACATACAAAATTATACCTTTATTACAAATTTACCTGAGAAGATTGTGTATCAACTACATAACAATGTTTATCAAGTAGTCGATATGTTTGTCACAACGTTGCAACAGCCTTATATTAACAAGCTTGATGCGACAATTATGTAACAAGAAAATAACAACGTTGTTACAAGGTTCTCTGATATCTGGGAAACTATTGTTTTGTTCTGGTAATTGTTTATTATTTGTTATATTCTTATTTTTTTTAGAATATAAAATTGGTTTGCTTTTTTCTTGTTTTGCGTTTTTTTTTCGTCTAAACAGCACCAAATTTTTTCTACTTAGCATCTTTTTTCTCTTTTTTGAGTCGTCTTTACATTTTAGATGATATTGCGCTTAGAATTTTTGGGGCTTTTTTTTGTTCTTCCTTTTCAGGAATGGTTTGCAATAAGGCAATACTTGACTACAGATATCGGCAATTTTAGAAAAATAATAATTATAATAGAAATTTGTACCTTACTGGATAGCGCAGCATGTAGAAAGTCAGGTTTTGATTTAGTAGACAAAAACACATCTTTATACTTTTATAGTAATTCACCATTTATTTCTAAAAGTTATATATCTTCTTGTATTTTCTTTGGTAGAAGAACAAAACACACCTCACCATTAGAAAATATTGCGGCAGATGGAATATCATCTATAGTTACAAATAGAAGATTATTGATGCAGGAGAATTACTTTTTTGTTCAATGTTCCCTGTAAGGTAAAGTTTTCATTTTTATACATCAATTCTTCGTTCTTTTAAAGTACCTTGAAGATACTTGAAGTTTGAATAAATTATAACCTAACGTGGCGTATTTGTTTACAACACGTTCTGAACACATTTAGTGTAATCTACAGCATTTAGATGAAATGGAAAAAGGAAACCATTTTTTTAGTTTGAGATAATTTTTTTCAAGTATCCAGAATTATTATTACATGAATTATCTAAAGTGCAAGGAATTTGTGCTGACCTATGAATTGACAAAACTTTACTCTCCAGACACCAGCTTTATACGCACTTCAAGTAGTTATTTCTCTTCGTACCTACTACGTGATCACTCGCAAAGCCAACTTGAAAATGCCATGTGCAAAATTCTTATTTCCGCAATGATTTGCTCTAATTGGTCAGTTTCAAACAAGCCTGTTCGATTATTGAAAAATGAGCAGGTTTTTTTAAATTTATGATCTTTAACATTAGGTTAAAAGTAAAACATTCTCAAGGCGTCCGACTACTAAAGGTGATCGACTTTAAATAGGTCTACATTTCTATAATATCAAATCGTCTTATTTAAAAAAAAATCGTTAAATGAATTAAAGAATGCTAACATTGTGACTAAGAACAGTATACATTTAATGACAATTTAATCTCAATTTTATAAAAAATTAGTTATTTTCGTGTTCTAAAAATTAGGGTTTTTATGATTAACACCATACATTTTTATCACAATATTTAATTAACTCTTAATAGTGTTTTGAATAGATTTTATCAATTATTTTAAAATTGTTTTATACAACCCTATACATAAAAATTAAGAAATTTAAAAAAAAATTGTGAAATGTATTAGAACTTTTATTCTTCTAAGAATATACACGATTGCGTTGATAACACACCTGCTTCTATATTGCAAGTAAAAGATTTTGAATTCAGTCAGTTAATAAGCGCTTCTAAAGTTTAGCATAGTTGGCATCTAATTTGTTATATATAATTTGTGATGCGACTAAAATTAAATCTGAAACGTTACTGTTTTTCTGATGGTTGTAAACAATAGTTATTGTTATTTCTTTTACATAGCAAATAAACTTCAACAACTAAAATCAGAATTTTCTACAATTCATTAAAAAACAACGCTAACGCCACTGTTTTATTTTAACTTCTTTATTACATCTGTATTTAATTTTTTGAAAATTACGAAAACTGTAAATTTCAATTTTATTATAAAATTTGTATTTTAGTAGAAATACGTTGGTAAACAAATGATAAATTAAAAAAAGTAATAATTTATTCTAAAAAATCAATTAAAAATTATTAATTTTTTAAAAAATTTTATGATAAAATAAATTTTTGTATTTTTAAAAAACAGTAATTCTATTAAGTATGTAACGAAAAAGTAGGCGACTCTTTTTCGTCTCTTATTCTTATATATAATGAGCAAATTAAAAATTATATTAGAGTAAAACGAAAGGTTTCAGCGTTGTTTTTTCCAATATATATACTATATTACTTATACTACAACTAAAACAAATGATAGAATACGATTAATATTAACGTTAAAGTAACCAGCAAAAAGCGTAAACAATAAAATTTTGTGGGGTTCATTAAGTATTAATTAATGCAATAACAAGCTTCACAAACCTAATATATTAAAACTTTGTCTTGACTATTTACAAATTCTAAAAATTAATTTATTATTATAACTTGTGCTTTACTAAATTTACATGTGATTTGCACATAACGGCCGTGTTGATAAAACAATAATTTGCACCAAACAGACATATTTATGAATATATCTAATATCAAAAGATAAAACTTTCTTTGAAATCTTGAAGTGGTCTTAAATTAAACAATTATATTTTAATTTTTTGTAACCATAAAACTGTTAAGTTATTGTTGACTATAAATTATAATATTTATTAGTTATTTTCTAACCGTGCCAAACCAAGTTTTGTGCTAATATATAAATATAAATAAGTGAAAATAACTATACTAATTGGTTAAATTTTTGAAGACGATCCAATTTTTATTATTTAAGCACGCGCCAAGCCTTTGTCCTCTTTTTCTAATTACAAACGCTAACAATTTGTTTACTATTTAATTTATAATACGTCTAATTAAATGACAATAACAATGTTTAAAAACTTTTATCGGTTAGTTTTAATGAAATAGTCACTTTGTGTCTTGACAGGCGTTTAATGTAGTTTAGTTTCGTTAAATACTTATTTCTAGTATTTAACTTTGAAAAACTATAGGAAAAAGTTCAACAATCTCATGAGCAATTAACTCTAAACGTGTTTCTTGTTGCCACAATGTTTATAGCTTTTAAAAAATAACATGATGTCAAAATATATTAGTGTAAAACGTCGGTAAAACGTATATAAACTAAAGCTCGAAGTAAACCTGTAGTTAAACTAAACAAATAGGTTAACAAATTTTAAGCACAAATTACATTTATAAATTATTTTTTAACAATTTATGTATGAATTAATATTATAATAAAATCAAAGTTTATAAAAATAATTGAATATTCACACAAAATTATGGATTTTATAGTTATTTCTTACAATTTCCGTGATTAATCCACCTTCACAAAAATTTGTACATTTACAGCATTTTTAGGTTATTATAATAGTTATTTAACTAACAAGGTTGTTAATAATAGCGATTAATAATCGAGATTTTTTAACGCCCTGAGCGAGTGTAGCGAGTTTAGTGTACTTAAAAAGAATATGCAGAATAGCAACTTTATTTAACCACAGGAATTTAACTACTTGTTATTTGATAACATTAGTTTGTATTTATTTTTATTTTTGGTGTAAGAAAATTGCTGAGAAGAAATTTGCACTTCTTAGAACAGTTTATTTTTATTCGTGGTATCGACAATCTTAGGAGTAAAGGTAATTTACGATTTATTTTGTTAAAAATTTTGATTTCTTTAAATGTTTTCATAGAATTTTTCTTTTGACATTTTTTGATTGTATTGCTCTAATTATACCTCGTTAATCAGATACATCTTGTATAGATTAGATCATTTACTTAATCATGATAATTATAATGAACTGAACAAATAGTACATTCTGTAACAAGGTTATAATGAAAATTCGACACGAGTAGAAAGTTCAAAACTTTCCGATTATATTAAATTTTCATTCTAACTTTGTTACAGAAAATACTATTTTTTAATAGTGTAAATGTTTAGAAATTGTGTATTATTTACCAAGATTGAGAAATGTATGATTATAATGTATGCGACAGGTTATACCGCAAGACACGAAGCGTCGCAGCATACGCACAAGTTGTTCCAGAAATGTTTCATTTTTGCCTCAAATGTTTCAAAAGTGAATATAGCAAATACAATCTTTTCTTCATTTTTTAGAAATATTTCACGAAGTACAAGTTTCAAGCATTTGTCTTATAAACAATTCATAAAAACAAATTGGAAATATTCTATTGTTAATCTAGCAGAAAAAAACACACAATCGCAAAACATCTTTATTTTATGATTACGATATAAGTTTGCGCTTAATTGGCATGCGCAAGCAATGGCCTATATAGCACTAAAAGTTTCAAAATCATATCAGAAATACTTACTTAAAACATTTTTCATATTTCAGAAATATTTTGCAGTATTTGTGAGACACTGCTGAAACATTTATAAATGCTTAAATACCCTCTTATATTTCTATGTTTCAGAAACATTTCGAACGCCTAATAATCAATGTTTCTGATAAGATTCTAGTATCTTTTAGGAAGTTTCTAAAATATTTTATTGATATGATAAGGGTAGTGAAACCAAAATATACTTTTTTTAATTTATATAATGTGGGTACTTATGCATAAGATGATATACAAAAAATATGCTTAAAACTTAAAATCTTGAAAGAGTAATGTATTTATATATTTACAGAAAATAGCTTTATATGAAGATTTTTTAGTTTATTGATAGTGAATTTTAGTACCCGGTATGAACAACCTTTTATATAAAAAGCCTATGATTTACCTGAATTCTAGTTTAAATAGAACATACTTTCCTATTTTGCATGAAAAATGTCACTACTTTACTACTATAATGCTATTTAAACAAGTTTTAAAAGTCTGGATAAAGTAGTTCCTTCCGGATTTAAATATAGATAAGACTAATCTAAAGACATACCCTAGTTCATGTGCTAACCTTAACCCAGATTGTGTTAACCATACAGCAACACAATTAGAAATATCTACTTTGGTAGCATTGCTTCTGTGACATATGATAGCGTTTATAATTAATCGATTCATTTATTGGTAAGATTTTTCTTTAGTATATTAACAGTTAAGGATTAGACATCGCTACCGCTAATTGTTATAGGATCATTAACCTAAAATTTTATAAATAATAAAGATGATTAATACATCATTATGCAGCACCATTTTATTAAAATACGAGTCTACTTGTAGTTCTTTTTCAAAATTTTCTAAATGTGTATGGTTTGCTAGAGGAAATATTTTGTATAAATCTTGCAAAGTAGCCGGTAATTCTAGTACTGTTGATGCACTAAACTGCTGAAAACTTTCAAGAGCATGTAATCGACTTTTAACTGCTTGCAATTTGTTTAATACCAAATTTAATTTTTGGTTAATCTCGGAAGCAGTAACTAGATACTTTAAATCGTATTGATCGTGTTTACATACTGATGTCCTCATTAAGATCATTTTGTATCGATACTACGGGAGCTATTCCTTTCTGAATCATATTGAGTATCATCTGAGTAACATGAAGAAAGCCTGCTACGAATATTTTTCTCAATAGGTTGTACATATTTACGTTTACGAATTACTTTAATTTCATCATCGTTGGGCGAGTCTCCTCTTATATGCCATCCATGTCAACTTTTCTTAAGGTCATCTGATTCTATGTCAGACATTAGTAGTGCTAAATCCAGTTTAGTCATGCCAATCTCATATCTATCTAAAATAAAAAGATTTAAATACAGACAGTATGATAATAGAATAGTTTAAACCTGGTTTACAAAATATTTTGATTAATTTTTTACCGGATATTAACTTATTCACTTGAAATTTATCTTTTGCTGGGGGCCACTAGCACATAGTAATACCATCATCTACCACCATCTAATTATTTGGGATTAGGTGCACGCCATCTGAGAATTCTACCATATAATAGCTCATTACAAAATGTGCAATTATCTAAAAATATAATCAAAATTACTGTATGCAAAACACATGAAACATAACATTAATCTTACTAAGTTGTGTGTAACAAGGCACGGCTACAAATTCTGATTTGGTGTAAGGTTTTCTAATAACCAGAGAAGAATCATTTTCTTGACAACACCTAAACAAATAAGGTGCAAGTAATCTAACGGACGTTTGAAACAGGGTCGAAATTTGGAATATTTAATAGAAGATTTTTAGAACGATAAAAATCTTGATCATAAGCTTTTTTAAAATCTTCTCCTTTTGTCAATACGTTGCACCCTGCTGAGTCAAATGGAAAACATATTCAATTGTTAAAATACTCTCCTTCAATTTTACACTTTGTACAACTGCTGTAACCTGTGTGACCTTCTAAAGACAACATTCAAGATTTTGCTGCAAATTAACGCAGAGATCTTTACATTGTATGTTTTGATATCTATACTACATCCATACTAAACTAAATATGTGACCTCGTTAACAAACTATTCAAGAAAAAGGTTAACATCTGCAGTTATGTTGTGTCTTACTAGATTCTCAATTATTTCGTTTTTTATTTGTTAGAATAGTGCAAATATAGTTCATTTTATTCATAATAGATGCATATAGTGTAGTTAAGTTAGTGTATATATTTAATAGTTTTAAAATATTTTTACTTAAGTAGCTTTTTGAAGTGGCGTGTTCCAAATCGTGTTTCGGTCTTACAAAACACAATAAGTATTACTAAATTATTTTGTATTTACTAGTTTGTTTATTTTTCAGATTCTAATAAAAATTAACCAGAAACAATTTTTAGGAATTTCATATTTTTTGTTTCATTTGAAATGTCCCAAAATGTGCCATATTTGTTTTACTGAAAATAGCAGAAAATAGGTCATATTTGTTTTATTTAAAATGTTTCAGATATGTCTTATATGTCTCAGGTGAAATGTCTCAAAATAAATACATTTTTATGTAACAGAAACATTTCAAAAATATTTGTTAAAGAAGTTGAAACATTGATGAAACATAACATGTATTTTAACCTTCAGATTACCATACAATTTTTGAGGCGCCGATTACCAAGTGGCGTAAAATTTGGTTTTTCTTCTTATTTTGTAAAGAAAAACCGATTAATTTGTAATGGTAACCTTTATTAATATTTTAAATTAACATTAGATTTCATATAAACTAATAGAAATATAAAAATAAAGTGTAATCATAAATTAGTGAGGGCAACAACTACTACATATTATTGTAGTTTTTTTCTGGTAATGTTGTTCACATACAAAGAGTTTGCACTTTTAACATGTTTCCGAACATTTTTTGTCATTTGCTCTTGAACATATCTTACAACGACCTCTTTTTGTGTTGTTCTGTGTCTGCCAAACAATATTTTTTTACGTCGCAAAACAAATAACAATTGAAAAATTTTTTATATATTATTAAACATTGTTGAAAGAATCTCAGCTAAAAAAATATTGGGACAGTTGTAAAAAAACTTAAGAAAAGACAACAAAAACAACACGTCTGAGGTTGTTAATTTTAGTGGACTGTAGTTCTTTATTTTGTTAAGTACATAGAACGAAATGAATAAAACACGAAGTAATAAGAACGAATAAAATTTATCGAAAGAACATTCGTTTCATCATGTGGCTACATGATGACTGATTTTACAAAGAGGGATGTTAGTTGAAATCCCTGCCACTATCAGTAGCGTAACAATAAAGTTTTAATAAAATAAGTTTACAATCTAAACATACCCCCGGCCTTGAAAGCACAACTTTCAAAGAAACGACAATAATTTGAGGGGTCTCTAAAATCTTAAATTCTATTAGCAAACATAAACAAAAAAATAAAATATTTCAAAAGCTATTTTTCACGACACTTTCACGCAGTTTCGCTGGTCTCTACAGGGAGAGGGCAAACTTTAGCGAATGAACGTCGCACTACACCATTTGCAGTTTTTATGGTAGCAACTCGGTTTACGCCATCGCTGCCTGGATGCAGCTCTACAACTCAATTTTCCAATACATGGGGGGTGGTTATCTTCTTTAATGAGGACTATTGTGTCCCTTTGAAGATCGGAAATGTTTGATCGCCATTTTGGGCGCTGCTGCAACCCGACGAGATACTCGTGACTCCATCTTCTCCATACATGTTGATGAAGTTTCTGAAGCATTTGAAATAAAGATAAACGATGTTGAGGAATCTTCGTAACGTCTGGATCCGGGAGTGCTATCAACGGTCTACCAATCAAAAAATGTGCAGGCGTGAGGGCTTGAAGGTCATTAAGATCGAACGTCAGAGGACACAAGGGACGAGAGTTCAGGGTTGCTTCAATTTGAACAAGCACAGTGCAAAACTCCTCATAAGTCAAAATAGAAATAGCGTCACAAAATCCATGAACTTGGATATCTATGGGATTCTTGCACAAAGCATGCCGAGGAATTTGTAAATCCCGCAGATTGACGAGTTGAAAAGCATATGAACGCCATTTTGAACATACATTATTGGGAACAGGGTCGTCCCAGGACAGTTTTTCCATCCAGAGCTGTTGGAGCATTATTTTTGCAGAAATCGTGCAAGGTGAAAGCACTCCTAGAGGATCAAAAATCCGAGATATTTCAGAAAGCATTGACCGCTTTGTGACCTTGCCTATCGAAGGCTTTGAAATAGAAAACATAAAATTGTCGTTTTGGAAAGACCAAATAAGACCTAGAGTACTAGTGTGTGCATGATCACCGATTTCAAGAACATTGGGATGAATTTCTATATCTGAAAAGCCATAAATAACACGCGGGTCGTTGCAGATCCATTTACGAAGTTTGAAACACCCTGAACTAAGTGTAGTTGAGAGGTCGGAACATAGTTTGCGTGCTTGTTCTAAATCGTTGGCGCCTGTCAACAGGTCGTCAACATAAAAATCATTTTTGATGATTTGCGAGACTTCAGGCATAGTAGTCTCACATTCGATACCGAGCTGGTAAAGACAACAAATGGCAAGAAACGAAGCAGATGCCGTTCCATAAGTGACAGTGTTTAGATCAAACGATAGAATGGGTTTTGTGGGATCCGATCTCCACAAAATACGCTGAAGGGATCTTTGGCTAGGGTTGAGCAGAACCTGCCTATACATCTTCTCGATATCTGCCGATATGGCGTAATAATGTTTGCGAAAGCGAACCAAAATGGAAAACAGATCTTGCTGCATGGTATGGCCGACCATTTGAATGCTATTGAGCGAATGCCCTGTTGTGGTTGCTAATGAACCATTGAAAACGACACGTAACCTGGTCGTCACACTTTCCTCCTTGAGCACACCGTGGTGAGAAAGATAAACTGATGTTTCATTGCAAGTGGGGTTGACAACTGACATGTGCCCCAGCTCCTGATATTCTTGCATAAAATGAGAATAAAGTTTATATAGCTCTGGGTTGATTCGAAAGCGCCGCTCCTGAGACAACAATCTACCTTGAGCATTATCGAACGAGTTGCCTAGCAACTCTATTGGCTGTTTGAATGGAATTGAAAGAACGAATCTACCGTCATTGTCTCTTCTGAGATTTTTAACAAAATGAGCTTCGCAGGCATTTTCCTCCTGCGATAACACCTTTTTGCTTTGATAACTTTCCAACTCCCAGAACCGCGAAAGCTGATTTGAAAGGTCATCCAAAGTGCTAAGATGACAAGACGAATTAGTAGCAATAACTGAGTTTATCGGTCCAGCTAAAACCCAACCGAAACGAGTATTTTGAACAATAGGAAGATTAGGACCTAATTGTATTTGACCAATACACAACAATTGGAAAAAAATGGAGAACCTATCAAAAGATCAATGTCGCCTGGAGTGTCGTACGAACTGTCAGATAATCTGATGTTATCTGGTATCTTGAAATTGTTTCGGTTTACGTGGAAGCTTGGAGTTGTTTCAGTGATCTCGTCAAGAACGAGACACGTGAGATCCAATTTGAAACGAGAGTGATGAGCCCGAATAGTCACATCACACTTTAAACTAATGTGGGAAGCCAATTTACTTAACCCCGAAACGATAATATTTGCATCAGATGTGCGCAGCTTTAATTTATTGCATAAGCTCGAACGAATAAAATTCGATTGAGAACCTGAATCAAGTAACATTCGAATACAGTGGGAGTTTCCTTCAGAATCTAGAATCTGAGCGGAAGCCGTAGGTAAAAGAACTTGAATTGTGTTTGAAGTAAAAGCCGAAACTATTTGGGTTGGTTCAACAGAGAGATCTGCGCTTGTCAAATGTTCTGACTGCATCAACGGCATGGCCGTAGGAGCATCTCCAATGTGCAGTAGTGAATTGTGCTTGGACTTGCACGTTCGGCAAGTATGCTGTGAAGAACATTGAGACACTCCATGACTTTTATACAAACAATTCAGACAAAGTCTTAATTCTTTCGATTTAGTTAATCTCGCACGCGGAGAAAGCTTTATAAATTCATCGCATTTGGTTACTGAATGAGAACCTTTGCAAAGTACGCATGCAAGCGTATTTGCAACAAAAGATTTGGAGTACGATTTTGGTCTCTCAGAATAAGGTTTGAACCTTTCCGGATGCGGTTTGGCCTGATTGGGCCCTAAACAATCTAGTAAATTGGCAGCGTTTGTGAGAAAAGTTTTGAATTTCTCCAGCGAAGGTAAATCAGAACCTGACCTGTTTCTCAGAGTTTCCCACTGGCGAAAAGTAATGGAATCAAGTTTGTTTGAAACAGTATGGATGATCACAGCCTCGAATAACTGTTCATCTGCGGAAAGCGATCTGAGCGCTGTCACGTGTTTAAATAAGGAATCAGAAATTTTTCTTAACTTGAAAGCGGATTCTTTATTTAATGACTCCATGTCTAAAATAGATTTGAAATGGTTGTGTATGAGCAAACGGGGTTGATCGTACCTAGTGCAAATAGTTTGCCAAGCAACTTGATAATTGTTGGCTGAAAATTGTAGCGATTTAATAACTTGGGCTGCATCTCCGATCAAACTGGATTTCAAGTAATGAAGACGTTGAACATCGTCAAGATCTTTGTTGTTGTGAATTAAGCTAGTAAATATTTCGCGAAATTCTAGCCATGCCTCTAAATCCCCAGAAAATTTGGGTATAGAAATTTTTGGCAGATTAAATAATGCTTTTTGGTGGCCATGATGACCCGTACTACACAAGTCGTTACTGCGATGGACACTACTCCTGGAGGAGCTGCTATTAGAAGTAGTTTTGAGGCTGTGACCCCATTTATTTATAAAGTTTTTTGCTTGAGAGAGCGCCGAAAAATATGAGTTTTCGAATTGTTCTTGATGTTTGTATTCCGCGGTGACGTCAGTAGTCACTTCGATAATTTGTATTTGAATTTGTTCAAAGTCAGATAATAATGAAATAGCTGATTCTAATCTCGTTTCAATTTCAAAAACATGTTCGTCTTTTGGTTTATCGGTATGCATTAATTCAAAATTGCTTAAGAACGTATGAAATCCTGTAAGTTTATATTCAACTAGACCGCGATTTCTAATTAAAGCTTCCATAATGAATAGATTTATTTTAATCTTTTCTTTCCAACTAAGCAACGGCAAGTTAAGAATTAAATGCAAAAATAACGGTAACAATATCGTTACTTACAAAAACAAGAATTGTAATTAATTAATACAAATGCAAGATGAATCTAAAAAAAAATAGTATTCTCAATCAAAACAACGCTGCGCCGTGCTATCAAATGCAGCGAATGACACGTTACTCAATCAAAATAAATTTCGAACGTAATTCAATATAAATAAAACACGTTGGAATAAATGCACTGGCTTAACAAAGTAAGCAAGCAAAACAAATGTAAAGGAAAGAGAAGGCAAACCTGCTATCGTTTGTGGGTATCAACCCTTTGAGTTGTTGGCGGAAGAAGTCTTTGGCTGTCTCTTTCTAACTCATAGGCACGAAATTGCATATTTCGTCAAACAATATAAATTCTTGCGAAATCTTGAAAATTCACTGTTTCTTGTAATAATGTGGCTCGAAGCACCAAACGTTAATTTTAGTGGACTGTAGTTCTTTATTTTGTTAAGTACATAGAACGATATGAATAAAACACAAAGTAATAAGAACGAATAAAATTTATCGAAAGAACATTCGTTTCATCATGTGGCTACATGATGACTGATTTTACAAAGAGGGATGTTGGTTGAAATCCCTGCCAATATCAGTAGCGTAACAATAAAGTTTTAATAAAATAAGTTTATAATCTAAACAGAGGTCAGAAAAGATCCCAATGGTAATAGTACAATTATAACACATTTCAGTAAAATATTTGTGCTGTGTGAGTATGAGTCGCAAATATTATAATCACTTTCTCCACTGCTAGAAATATTAAAAGTTTTTTTTTATAAAAATAAATGGATAACGTAACTTTTTTTTTGCTAAAATTACTAAAATTAGTTAACGACTTTAAATCACTTACATTAAAATCAAATTGGTTTGTTTAATGAACGATTTAAACTCTTAACATAGCATTAACTAAAATGAATTATCACAAAACGTAAATATGTTCATTATTAACCCGTGAATAATAGTGAAATATTATTTACTTACGGTTAAAGATTATATCAGAAACTATAACTTTGAGTTTAAAATAACGTTAGTGTGGGTGCTTTTCGTGTCGTTAATTTTTTTTCCAAAATTTACCCGAGCTTTTTTTTATGGATAAATTCTTTTTAACTCAAAATTTTTTCATTTAATAATTTTGTTTGAAGCACTGATTAGAAAAATGATATTGTTTTACAACAAATTGATCTAATTAAAAAAAAATTGTGATTATACTGTTGATTAAAAAGTTTTTACCTTTGGTTTGAGTTCAATTGGAATGCACACACTGATTTTACGATTTTCCTACAGTTTTGAAAATCCGTATTACATACAAATATTTTTAAGTCGTTTTAATTCATTTTTCAAATATACGTTATGAATAAAAATTTCTAAATATAATTTTGGTAAAACATTTAATACACATCGAAATACTGTTGTGGTTATAATACCAATTATGTTACAATGTGAATTGAAAAATATCGCTAATACTATTAATAGTATTTAGTATATACGCGAATAAATTTTTGTCTTGATTTAGATTTATTTCATACACAATTAAATAGTTTAGATATTTCTAACATTAGTAACAGATTCTATTTTGACCTACAGCCAAAAATTGTTTCTTTGACTACAAAATATACACGACAAAGGCGGTGCAGGATTTGAAAATGTGTGTCTTAATATACTTCGTACAAAATATGTATTTGTACAAATGGTTTAATTAATAATTAAAATATATTTGTAGTTGCAATTCACAAAAAGAACAAAAATGCAAGTACAAATTAGCAAACGACTTTGATTTGTATTTTGTACGCTTTACTTTAGGATAAGAGACAATGCGGAACTTAAAAACAGAAACTTGCATATAACGAAAATTTTTTTAGTAGTATACATAAATGCCTATATGTATATTTTTATATTATTAAAGCAAAAACTCATATAAATACAAAATATGATAAATTTAATCCTGTTAATGCGGAATGTAACAAAATCAGCTTAAGCATTTAGTAGAAATTTGTAACCCTACTATTTTATGTAATAGCGAAGGCTTCCACGGCCGGAATATATACTAACATTAGAATGTCTTCCGGGTTTGGACTTCTTAAGTCACTTCTACGGAGTTTAGAATCTGGCTTGGTTCACAAGTTGATTACCTAACTCGGTAGTGGTTCTTTGTTAGATTTTCGTTTGCTTTTTCAGGTTATCGTTTTCTTTCTTACCTTTTCATAGTTTAGGTTATGGCTTGTTTTACAAGTGGATAACCTAACTTTTGAGAAGTTCTTAGTTAGATTTCGATTGCTTGTTTGAGTTTTGCGATTTATCTCACGCCCTGATGAAGCCCCTTACGAAAGTGGGCGAAACGTTGGCAGCTTCGGTTGCAACTATGACACGGTCCAAACCCGGAAGACATTCTAATGTTAGTACCTACTATTTTAGTTTTTACCGTTCGTAAGAAAACATATGCGGTAGAATAGATAGTATTATAAACTTAAACTAATCTGGGAAAGTATCTAACAGCAAGTAGGTCTGGTTTAATGGTTGAATAACACATAATTTATCAGAAAAAAACACTTTTACTTGAAATTGGTTTTTGCGTACACCAATAGTTATGTCGTTTATGTTATAAAAAAAACTGTGTGAAATTTAAAACAGCCCGTTAAAAAATTAATAGCCTCAAACAAATTAAGTTTTAATTAAGACTAGTACATATGCATAATAGTCAACTGTATATATTTTTACTTTGTAAATTTTTTTAACATTGTTATCAAAATTTAATGCAATCAAATACAACAAAACAATCTGATATTTATAAGTTTTATCAACATTTTGTCATCTGGTAGCGATAAATGCGTTTCTTACTTTTGCTTACTAGTTTCATAACGAATCAAAAAAAACTTGCAGTAGTAATTTGTCTTCATTATATTTAAATAATAATAATTTTAGTAGGTATAATAGAAACAACAAAATTACTGATTTGGTTGTAGCACAATAAATAATTTATAATCGAGTTTAGTTAGTTTATAGTTTAGTAAACTAAAGTAATAGTATATTAAAATCAAATACAATATCGTTAATTTAATTATCAAACTACTTCTTAATGTTTTTACTGAAATCGAAATTTAATTAAAGTTTCACATTTTGTTGAGATTTACAAAAAATTTGTTTAAACAGTTAATTGAAGCAACAAAAAAATTATTTGAACAAGTTAGTTAGAAGTTAGAAGTTAGTTAGAAAGATTTCCACAAAACTGCTATTAACAATAAAATTCAAAAATGTTGTGTTAATTAGTTATGCATAATAGCTGATAGATTGTTACATTTTTTAAAACAAAAAAATAATCTAAATTGTTAGGGTCGGTATTTTTAAAAGCAAATCATTTATTTTATGTGGTAATATATAAACTTATGTTTAGACAGTAGTGTCATGTAGCAGCAATTAGTCGGTAGGAAATCCTTCTTTAAATAATTTACAAGCTACAACTCTTTCATGAATTAAAAGAGAATGTGAGTTTTAAATAGTTCAACAACGAGAACATATCGTAAATTATAACTAAGTATGAAGCTTACTATCTCTAAAAATATAAACGTCTTTCTACTTTCGTTCGATAATTAATGAGTCTCTTAATTGCCTATATATGAAAATGACAATTGAATTTTTGACAATAATTTGGTAAAATCATAGTACCTAATTCAAATTTAAATTTCATTACATATAATTTATCTACATAAATAGAAAACATCTAATCAATTCTATGTATTTTATGCTACTTTCTCATACTAACTCAGTTAAATCATTACGAAAGTAATTAAATATTAAGAGTTTTATTTGTGAGTTTATTAGAATTAATATAATCAACTATATTTATGAGCAGAAACAGAAAGAAACTTGAGTGAATATGAGTATTAACCCATTTTTTATTTTCCAATAAAGAAAGTATAACGATCGCAATTTTTTTGCAAAAAATGTTTTTTGCAAAATTTTATGTTTTACAGTCTCCTGAAACAGAAAAATGTATTTTTGTCTGTGTGTGTGTAACAATGTACCCACGATAACTCTCGAACCAAATGTCCTAGTGAGGTATATACCTTGCAAAATTGTGTGTACAACCCGTTCAAACCAACATGTCAAAACAACGTTACGCTATTCGGCTTTTTATTAGCTGTCTTTGACTATTCCTACTTGTGTATACTTTAGCCAAATTTTATATATTGTAACAATTTTAAAACTTTATCTATTTACCTATTTACACGATTGTTATAAAGGTAACGATTTTTACTAAATTAAAATAGAATAAACGAACACTAATAATATTTATATTTAACTAAATTTAATAAAAATAATTTATATTTATACACTGTAACTTAAAACTTATTTATTTAATACTGCACTTGATTCTGCTTAAGAATGACTTACTCCAATTTTCTATGTTTACTTTTTATATTTTTCCCTTATCTTGGACTTGAATATTCTGTTTGTTTTATAAATCTTCTCGAATATTAAGGTTTTGGAAATGTTTCAATGTAATGGTAAAATCAATGTAAAAGTGCAACTCTTAGTTTAAATAAATATTAAATTTAAGCTAACTAAAAATAACATAAAGTAAAGAATTAAACAAGCATAATTTTGAAAAAATTTAAAAACAGTCAATACATTCACACTTTCTTTTAAGAACGTTACTGTATTCTATTAGCTGAGTCAAAATGACACAAATATATGCAATAACAAAATAAAAACTATTGCAGTTTTAAACATTTTATTTTTGTTTAAATTATGTTAAATACAAAGCTTTTCAGTTTTTTATAAGACATTTTTTAATGATTTGTTTTGGTATTACTTTATTGACAAAAGTTTAATTATTTTTTTGTGTCTGGTAAATAATATAATATTTATTATACCATCGTATGGTTGAGTCAATTTCTTCAAAGTTTTTTAATAAACGCACTTCACATGTAAAGGATTTTGGATATTTATTGACACATAAATTTACTTTAAACATTATCGCAGTCAATGTTTGTAATTTGTCCTTCCATAGATCTTTAGTCTGTCACTTACATCCGTCTGTTTCTAAAAACTAACAACATTTTTTAACAAATGTCAAGTTGACCATTTGTCCTAATACATATATATGTAGTATATGTTGTTTTCAAATTATCACATTATTTAAAGTTTATTAAAACAATTTTATTATTAGGCATTGTTATTTATAAATAATACTGCAGTTTCATGTTTGATCATATAGTTTGTGTTCTAGAAAGTAAGACACTTAACTTAATTATTTTTAAGAACAAATAGAACCGGTTAAAACAATTATCTCTTGATACAAAAGTGTTTTGAATTAAGTATATTTCAGACAAAAAGTGGCACATGAACTTAAAATTTATAGTAACAAATAATTTTCACAGAAATTTATTTTTATCTAAGAAAGTACATTTATGTTGATAAACTGTACCGTTTTCAAGAGAAACGCATTTAAGTATTTCAGTGTACTAACTTAAAGATTATCACGAAATACACCAGTCATTGATTCGATAAAGCAGTCTTATAAATAAGACGATCTAAAATAAGATAAATTTTAGGAAACATTTATTAAGATTAGACATTTTTCATTTGCGTCCTTCAAAATGTTTTTAATTTATTAATGTGAAACGTAGATCATTTTAAATTTATACTTTTTTTTAATTTGATACCAACCTGACGCACGTAAAATAAATGTGTAATTACTTTTAAACTTGAAACTGGAACTGCAAATTTGATTACAGAAAAATTATTAAATTTTAAATTAAACACTAAGCTAGAATCAGTTTTTGGACAATTTGAAATTATAACTTTACAATTCAGTACCGTTTTTATAAAGATTATGATCATTCCAAAACCTGGAATTTTTAGTATAAAATAGTTTGAAAGTATATCATATTCAAACTGTTATAAACAATAAAAGTTTATGTTACTATTTTTTTACTGTTGAACTAAGTGTGTTGCCGTTTATAATGTAAATAAAATGTTCCTATGTTTTAATTTTTTGATATTGGGTTTTATATAATATAAATCTTAATTTACACTGCTGTAGTTGTTTAGAAATGTTTTAAGTGTAAATAAAAAAAACCTAAACAATCTACTATTTCTAGTAGCCCACAACATTAAAAATATTCGAGTTTATCAAATAGTATAGATGTTTATTTATTGAATTTTAATTATGTGACTACATCGGAAAGTTCATCTTGGGGCAGTTTTTTATAAAAGTGTACACCTAATAAGTTAATTATAGTTCGACGTTGTGATATATTTTAATATGTACATATAATTGCCATGCTAAATCTAATTTGCTTCTTTTGGTTCTTCAATAAATAGTGGCCATGATGAAGTGCGCACAATAGCGCCACAGAACGTTGCCTGGAAAATCTACCAAGTGTGAGTTTTTTGTCTCTACTACCTGCAGGTGTAATACAACTACTTAACAATTATTACGAGGAGAAAAAAGTTACCAAATCATCAAATACACATCTTAAATACAAAAAAAACTCAATGTAAATATTTTGTTCTAAGATTTAATATTGAATATATATCTGCTAATTTAATAAAAACAAGACAGTTAAACGTAATTCTACAGTTGTCTAAATGTGTTTGTTCTTATTTGTAAGAAAACTTGTCATACGTTCTATCAACCTCACTACGGCGATCTTTAAAAATGTACAATAAGTTATTTTTGTTCAAAAAAGTTGTTTGTTTTCCTGGGTACTATAAAATAGCAGAAGTTTTTGGTTCGACGTTCAGCCAAGACAACAATATGGTTAAATCGGTAAATAAATGTATATTGTTTATATTTATATTAAGTGCGTCTTTAACCTTGTTTGCTAATCTGGCTAATAGTAACGCGATGCATAGTTCTAGTCGAGGGATTGAGATCGACTTAATTGAAGCAACTTTAAATTTGGCACATAGGAGATTAATTACGATTTCGTTCTTGATGTTTTCAGTTCAGACATATTTATGTACATGCGCTATAAGCGACTTGAGATGCATCAGCAAACCCAATCAGATCGATAGAATGGCAATCATTACACTTGACGTGTTGAGGCAAAATTTAATTGTTTAAAGTAGATAGACTGTTATAAATAGTTTTCATTCATTAGTTAGACAGTCTAGAATGTCATCATCACCAGAAATACGCAATTGTCATAATTTTTGCAAAATTAACTTAGCGATTGTTATTAGGGGGTTCACAATACCTAACGGATCATATATTTGGGCCGTTACTGAAAGTATATTGCGTTTATTTATTGCTTTATTACTTGGTGAATTGTAGATTTTATAATTTAAAGTATCAGAATTTGAATGCTATAATAAACCTAATGCGTGCGTTTCATTGTCGTTTCCTATATTGATAATAACGTTGGGATCCGAGTTTGTGATTTCAGAAAGCAGGTTGCTGTTGTTTGATAGTCATTTATTAAGTAAAAAACAACCTGAACGTAATATATCTGTATTTTTTTTATAAATTGTTTTTAATGATTCAAGGTTATTTGACCCCGTCAGTAGGTCGGCTAAGTAGAAGTCGAATTATTTTACTAGCAATTAAAAATTAATCTTTATGCAGATGAGCGAGTTTTTGGAGGCATCTTATTGCTAAAAAACGGTGCAGTAGCCATACCGTAAGTTATAGTATTCAAAGTATACGTACTAATTAGTCCAAAATATTTTCTGTCACCGTTTATCGTCATTATGAATCAAAACTTAGCGACACATTTTAGTTATATCTCCTGCTCTAATTTAATCATGTGATTTAACTTTGAATAGTCTTTCATGAAGTGAACATATTGTTCTTTAAGTTGAGGATTTTTATTTAACGTATTTTCTATACAGTAAAAACGTTTTAACGCGACTTGTTTAGACTCGCCTAAATTACTTAATGGTTGTTTAAAAAGCAATTTTACTATAAATCTTCCGTAGTTACTGTTTTGTATAATATCTCAATTTGCTTATCATCTCCTAAAGGAGGTATGATGTAGCCGGTATTCCCAAATTTCCGAATTTTTTGTAATTTATTGTCTATGTCTTCTAATTTTGTATTAAGATTACATACAATTTAGCCAAATAATGTTTTTTGTAATATTGGTTTAGATTTTCATAAACTGATTTATCCAATCTGCAATAATTGCCAAAATATATCAGCTCCAATCAACATGTCTAATTTGCTAGATATATTCAACTCAGGATCTGCCAAGATAATGGTTTTTAGAATAATTAACAATGACTTATCAAAAGTACTTAAATGTAACTCATCTGTAATTTTAAAAGTTAGTAAGCAATCAATATCTATAAAAAAACAGATTAACATTAGATTTTACATTGATAAACATGCTACATTTAACTTTACTTACTAATAAAACTTAAACCGACTTTTTGTTGTTTTAAATAATCTTTATCGGCTAATTCATTATCGATAATTGCGATAAAGTTATTTTATGACCTACAATACTATACATTAATCATCATTTCCAGGATTATCCTGAATTGTTACTACTGCAGCTGAAAGTAGCATTTGACTTTATACTTTATGTATGTGTGCATTTATAATTGAATTAGTAGATTTATTAATAATTTTTTTCCGTGGTAAAGTTAATGATGCCTGACCTTATTCGAAATGTAAGTGTGTATAGTTCTTGTTGCATTTCTTACAGTTGAACATGAATTTACAATGTTTTGTTGTATGGTTCGATTTTAAACAATTGATGCATAGGTTTTTCCGAAAATCTTTTATCCGGTAAAAGTTTTAAAATATTTGGGCATGCATTAATAATATGAGTTTTTGCACAAAACGCACAAACTGATTGTTTAGTAGAAACGCATGATTAGTTTCGGTTTATTACTTATACGTTTTATATTATCTTTGCTTGCACTTAAGGTTACTAACACACCTTTCTTCTAAAAAATAAGTCATTAATTATAGTAATTGTAATTGTAGGGAAGCTACTTTTTGCATAGCAGGTGCTTCCCACTTCCTGCAAGTTACGTAACCTAATTTATTTATTATTAAATAAACTAATAAAGCTTCCCAATGCATGACCGGTTGTTTTAACACTTTTAGCGCGACTGTATGTTTATTTAAACCATTGGGTAGTTGTCGCAACTGTGTATGTTATTCTTTAACTATTTCGGATAAATTAAATAAAGCTTTGATATAATTGGTAACAAAAAGTTGTTTATTTTCAAACCTATTTTACAACATATCCCATACAGTTTTATAATTTGCGGCTAACACCTTTAACGATTTTAATAAGGCGGATCCCTTACGTTTAAGTAATAGGCGCAAGCAATAACATTTTTAGATTTTGGTTATGCTGTTATCATTATAAATAATTGAAAAAAACATATCTCTAAAATATAATCATTAATGGTAAAAACCGTAAAATGTAGAAATCGGTATAGATAGCAGTTTAACATTACTTGATTTAGCACTAGCATTGGAACTTGCGATTGAACTTAACGGCAATGTGTTAATACTATTATTAATACTATAATTTTAATTATTCCTTACAGTTTATTTATTTATACTTAGCAATAAATTGTCTTTGGTTTATTTCAGTATCAGCTATCATAACATTATAAAGATCAGTGTCTAACGAGATTATGTTTGTATGTCAATAAAACAGTTTATATTAAATGCTACCAAGTAGCGTACTGCATAGGAAAAATTACCTATTGATACAGAGCTTTTTCTCTTTATTTATGCATTATCTTTTGCTACCATTTTCAATAATTGTAACGTTTATTTCTGCTTCTAAATTTCTACTAAAAATTTTGTTTTGTTTACGTCAGAGCCAGGCTGTAAAAACTACATGGTCTGCATTTTGTTGTAGAGTGTTGTTTTGAAATGACATTTGGTATTTTATAACATAAAATATGTATATCAATTATCAGCTGTTCTAGTTTTTTGGAAGGTTTTTTATGATATTAGAGTCATTGCAACGCGATTTTTACTGGTCCTCTGATAAAGTTTTCGTAAATTTGACAAATACGCGTGCGCAGATCTTATTATCTAATTTTTTTTACTTAATTAAAATACAAGTTTCTTCTATTTACATTAAATACCGACTGGAATACTTTAATAAAAACATCTTCACTTTGACAAAGTAATGTTAAACCTATCTAAATTTTATAAGATTTTGATTTTATTAAGAAGTAAATAAGTTACACTTTGCAAATAACTATACAAAAAATAAGATTCTAATTGATTAGTTTTAAAAAAGTATTTCGACAATTGACAAATTATCCTATATTACAAACTGTCAAAATAAAGTCGAAAGTAAAGTAAAGTACAAAGCAAGAAGCCGTTACAATAACATTCCTTTAAAAAGAATACAAAACTTTATTGTAAGATGCTTTTTTTAAAGTTCTTTTAATAAAATAACATTTATTTCACTTTGTAATAACTGTCTAAATTAATATTGTATAAATATCAATTATTTATTCAAATTGTTTGTAAATTACAATGCATAAAAATAGATTTTGATTTTGTTTAAAAAAAGTTTACAGTTTACAAAGCAAAGAAAAGCAAAATTGCTATTTGATAATGAAAACTTGTATAACATGTAAACATTATTAAGTCATAATAGTCTTAATTGTATACATGACGTTGAGTGACATTAAATCAACGTTTAGTACCTACTTGTCATTTACTATTTCGCGTAATATTTAAAAATCAATCTTGAAAACTAATTTCTCTCATTTGTCATAACGGATGTATTTGATAATCAGCTTTACTTAATACTTTGCATTATGTATTATCCTAAAATCTAACTTCAATCGATACAAGAACAATCTATTTATTATAATGTATTTCTAAAGTTAGATATAACTGAACAATATTTAAAAGTTAAAATGCTACTATAACTACTGTATCATAAGCTACCGTTTAAAAATGTTAATTTTTTCTCTTTTTTGTCAAAATACTTTCTTACATATTATTAGTTTATTTCTTGAGTAAAAATAATTGGAAAAATTGTTTTAATTATCTTGAAGCATTGTTTGACAGATAGGAATTTGTGCTTTTGCAAAATTTTTAAATACATTTGATATAGTATGTAACTATAATTTAATTTAATTTATGTTGTTTAGGTCCTGCTTAGAATAACAATTTTTCAAAGATATTATTCATTGTAGACTTTGATTGTAACAGCATAACGTTTAACCTTACGAAAATAAAATATTATTTAAAATACATGTTTACGTTAAATAACGTTACATCAACTTAAATAATCTATTGAAATACCATCAAATTCGAACGTGTTATACTTATGTACTACATATCTAAAAAATCTTTTTGAAGTCGTATTGCAAAACGTATTAATCTAAACTCACATTACCAAAATATAAAAAGAAAAATGAATGAATTGTATAAAAATATACTCTTGACAAATTTGAGAATGCTTAGCATAGCAGCAACGTTACAACCAGCATCCTTTAGATATAAATGACGTACACATGTACGTATGCGCATATATCAACGTCTAATTGACAGGGTGTGTTTCTCGAGACAAAATGACTCTAAACGATGTCTAATTACTGAAAAACCCGCTCGTCCCTCTATTTCCGTAGTTTAAATTCTATTTGCAATACTTAAGTTCTTTAATCTTTTGTTAAACTTTACCTGTCAACAACTTTTTATAAAAAAAGAAAAAACCGTTATATTTAAGTTCGTTAATAGACTATAAGATTTAATATAAAATAATTCGGTTTTAAACGTAAGTGTCTTTAATCTTAAACTGAAATCTTAACATAACGTAAACGCAACAAATTTTTTTAAACGTTTATTTAAACATATGTTAAACTACAATTTTTCGGCTAAAAAATTAACTGTCACGCTAATTAAGTTGTTTATAAACACGTTTAATGTTTAGAAGCATTTTCCGTTTTTTTAGTTAAAGTTCTTAAGCTTTACAGTTGCGTATCAGATATCTTTTATTTAAAACTTTTAGCGTTTTTGTTCACCTTAAAAATTACCTTTCTACACGACCACTACCAAAGGTAAATCTTCAGAAATTGTTTTTAATAACAAAACGTACACATTCTTACTATTGCGAGAGAATATTTATTGTAAAAGATTAGCGTCTTATGTATTTTACATATATTTTTTATTTTATAATAAGTGATGGAATGAGTATTCGCACAGTCGTCACACAAAATTAGATAGCAATAGATGTCAAAACTGTCAAACATCAATGCGACGTCTTAATTTTCACGTTTCTATATAATTTCTATTTGAATACACTTATGATCAAAAACATTAAAAAAAACTAATAGACCACTTTTTAATTTAGTAATCGCAATAACATTATCAATATAAATATTAGTGCAATGCAATAGAAATGACGTTTTTGGTCAAATATCAATACAAATACTTCAAATTTTATTTTACTGTATTCAACTTATGTCTTTTAGTTGTGAAAAAAGCACGGTCTGTTACTTGGTTGAAATGAAAATTCGATAGTCGTAGATTCTTACGCTCGCACACGCTCGCGCGCGAAACTTTCTATTTGTATCAAATTTTCATTTAAACCACAGTATAATGGTTTTTCGAATCCAGTAAGTTCACTCCTTGTCGGTTCGTTTAATATTTACTTTCAAGTTTTTCTATTGCGCTAATTACTATGAGTTAATTAAAGTAAAAGAATTTTTAAATGTTTAGCGTTAAGATTTAAATTTTAAATTATTTATCCTAAAAAAGTTTTTATAATTAGTGTTAGTATTTTTTAGTACAACACCGGGATAACCGGAATAATTGCAAACGCTATATAATTTGTTTAAACAACTTTTTTATTATGGAATGAAGTTGAGTTTATCTAATCGTTACTTAACTAATTTTGAGTAAAAGTTCGTCTTTTAGAAATTAAAAGTAAAGTATTTATCAAATATTGCATAATAATTCAGATTAAAAGTTAAAACGCCTACAGAAATCAACAAACGTTTTTTTTCTCTTTTCGTTTCCTTATTTAAATGAGAATTTTGTAATGCCTACCAGGACAATAACTTATTTTAATTTTTAATCCGAAAAACGCCACTTAAAAAAATCCGACTATACGTAGTTTTTTGAAATAAAAAAACTTTCAAATTAAATTAATAAGTAAGGTTATGAAAATGTCGATAACGTAAGAATATATAAGCATAACAGAAACACGGTACTGTGCTAGTACCCAAGCGTCGATAATGCTTCGTAAAACTTTAGAATTTTTTTCCTGAGGACGAACAGAAAACGTTAGAAAGAAAGGAGCAAAAACAGTAGATAAAAGATCATCACAGGAAGTACAAATGACAGAAAATAAAAACCTTACAAATTAATGAAATAAATGTCAAAAAATTATTAATTACAAAGGTCAGGTAACAACGATGTCAAAAACGTCAACAAAATTGTGAACAAACAATCTATCTCAGCACAAAAGAAGAAAATACTGGATATAAGAAAAGAAACAAAAATACGGAAATTAACAACTTGGAGCATCAGAAGTTTGAAAAACTTTGGAAAAAAATTAGAAAAAATAGTAATAACAATCAGAAATTGTTCTATAAAATGTTAAAATCAATGAAAAACAATACATCAACAGATAATAATAGCATAAGAAACAGAAAAGGAGAATTAAGGAATTATGGAAAGAATATTCTGAAGAACTGCTTAATCCAATAAAGGCGGAAACAAAAAAAATCGGAAAAGAACAAAAAGAGAAACAGAAAAAAAACTCAAGAATGAAAACAATGAAGAGAACGCGGACGAGGATAATATAGAGAAAATATAGATAAAAGAAATGAGAGAAGTTATTAAAGGTATTAAAAAAACGACAAAGCACCCGGATATGACCAAATAAAGCCAGAAACGATTAAATATATAGAAGTAACCAGAGGAAAACTATCACTAAAGATCTACAATAAAGTATGGAAAGAAAAAAAAATTCCAAAAAAATGGGAATTTTAAATAATCGTACTTTTTCACAAAAAAGGAAATCAGACAGACTGTAATAATTATAAAAAAATCACATTGTTAAGTGTAGCTCTAAAAATATACGAACAAATACTAGAAAAAAGACTAAAAGAAACAATAGAAAAAACACTTTCAGAAGCACAAAGTGGTTTTAGAAGCGGACGTTGTGTACAAGATCATATATTTACCATTAAAGAAGTTATAAATAAAACTGTACATTATAATAGCAAAGTGTTTTGTGCATTTATTGACTTATAAGGCTTCTGATTGAGTGAACATAAAAATAGTGCGGCAAAGTTTGGTCAGAAGAAGAGTACAATGGGAATTAATGACTGCTATTCAAAGTTTGTATAAAGATAAAATTAACTTTGTAGTTTCCAACAAATTTTAGAAGGTTTTAAGACAATAGAAGGGTTAAGGCAAGAGGGAGTTATGAAGCCAATGCTGTTTACTATATTTATGGATGATATTATGAAAGAATGCAACAAGAAAGTGAAAAAATTGAAACTGGGATACAGAAACTTAAATGTAGGTGAAATAGCAGAGTGCGCATTTGCGGATGATAATGACAAGAAATAAAGGTAATTTACAGACAAATTTAAACGTATAGAATCAAGTTTAAAAAAACTGGCATAAAATTAAAAGTGATGGTAATGTCAAAGAAGTCATTTGCAGTAAACATACAATTAGAATAAAAACATAGAGCTAGTCAACCATTTTAAATATCTAGGAGTGACGATAAAACCGG
Source organism: Aquatica leii (assembly GCA_035610365.1). Lineage (NCBI taxonomy): Eukaryota > Metazoa > Arthropoda > Insecta > Coleoptera > Lampyridae > Aquatica > Aquatica leii. The sequence continues at coordinate 60,425,335 of CM069432.1, forward strand.
AACATAAGAATTAAACCTGGCCAAATAAATAGAAAAAAATAACAAAATATTTTATGCCATGAAACATAAATTTATTGACAAAAAAGAAGTAACTAAACAAACCAAACTGATTGTCTATAAAACAACATATTGTCCAATACTAACTTATGGCTGTAAATCTTGGGTAGTATCAAAAAAATGAAGAAGAAATGAAGTATTTCAGAAAGGTAAAAAGAATTACATTGAAAAAACGAAAAATAATCAGTTTTTCAAGAAAAGACAGCAAAGCTGGTAAGGATATTTACGGCGTATTGAAAATTACATACTAGTAAAACAAGTGTGGGAAGCAAAAGTAGCATCAAAAAGAAATTTTGGAAGACCTCAAGAAATATGGAACAACGTTGTAAAAAAAATGTTTGATAAACAGAGGAACATCATAGCAGAAAGCACATAACCTAATAAAAAATAAATTTTGTAGAGAAACTTTGTTATAATAATAAATACAAATTAATAATTTCATTATAGAAAAAGAATTTATAGACAATAAAATTATTTTGCGTTAGATTGTTGTTGTTATAAATATTGTAAAAGAACTGTACTCTACACCGATTGGTAATTTGGATTTTGTATGTATAATAATACGATAAATATTTCAATTTATGTTTTGCATTTTTATTTTTGTTATTTGCGCATATGACCGCGCAGTGTAAATTGTTACTTTGTAGGGTTATCAAGATGACTTCTATCACTCAATATTCATGTTTAGCTTATAATTTAAAATATTATATTGGTGTCAATTTTACTGTTCTTATGAATTGCATTTATTTTAATTTGTTTTTTCTCAACAGGCATCAGTTACTGATTATTGTTAATTTCTGCCTATTGGGAAAAAAAACAATCTAAATCATTCAAGTCTTATGTTCTGTAGCGTGTTTGCAAATTTTGCACGTTTTCCTTGCTAAAATGTTCTTGAAATCATTAAATCTACAGCAAACGATTAACAAACTAGCAATTGAAATGTAAATTAGGACAAATTTTCAAATTACAGTTGTGTTCTAAATAAAGTTTCATTTTAGTTTGGCACTGATTTCTAACTCAAGAAGATACACTTAGTAATATCTTATACCGTGATAATATGTAAGTGTAATATAGGTAGTCCGCGCCATAGATAAATAAAACCGTCATTTGTAAACAAAATCTTAAAAAACAAGAAACCAGTGCTAACACCTTAAACTTAAACTTTTTATTATAAAACTATCAAAAACACTAATTTTTTTAATAAAAAAGTTTTAACAAATAAAAAACAAAAATTTTAATTTTGCGAATGGATAACGTTAAGTAGAAGCCTACTAATTTGTATTTTTTTGTTGGAGTAGAGAAAAAGTAAATTTGCAAAATTTTTTTGTCAAATCATTTATTTAATTACGTTTAATTCACACACTTCCAATACTATTCATTTGCAAATTTTTTCTCGTTCTCTTTACGAACTACATAACATTTATTTAATTTAAAATATTTCTTAAATTCTGTCCTATCTAGAAGGAAAGTAGAAAACTGATAAATTCCATTTACTTAGATATTTACACATTACACAAATTCGTTGCGTTGAACAAATTAAAATTAGATTAATTTTTTTAATGATTGTTTTTTAAAATAACAACATTGTATTGATATTAATTAAGTAAATATTATTCGTATTCTAAATAAAATTTAAATTGCTCAAAGTTTTTAAATAGAAATATTTCTAATAAGTTAGACCAAACAAACTGGAAATATAATAGTACTGTTCTAAAATAAATTAAATTACGATCGAAACTGTATCAAAATATAGGTGGTATCAAGTTGTAGGAAATCCTTTCATAACTCTCAGTTCTGAGAATATATTTCCACAACTGTTAAAGAAAGTTGAGAATGACAAAACTTAAGATTATTGGAAAACTTTGTAATTAATATCAATTAATCTTTGTGAAAATATTTCTTAATAAATTAATTGTAAACAAGATGCTTCCGTTAATTATAACTTAAGTTGTGGCATTAATAAATATATAAGTTTTTTATTTAAGAAAAATAGAAGGTTAGAATTTTACACCAAGCAGTTGTTTTTAATTTGCCGTGACGAAATTTATGTCTTTAGTGTCGGGTGAGAAGTGTAGACATGTTAAGAAGAGACGCTAATTTGCGCCATGGACAAAATTAGATTTTAAACGGCTAACGATTCAGCGGTGGTGAAAAATGATACAAAAAACTTTCAGTACTATCTTCCAGCAATATATTAGTTTCTAATTGCTATACCGCTTAAAATATGTCACAGTATAAAGGTAATTTTGGTAAATACCCATTAGGATTGTTTAATTAGTTATAAATTTATTTAAAAGTGACGTTTTAAAAGGATGCGAGTAATATATTAAACAATTAATATTTTTCATATTTTTAATTGATCTATTTTTATGTATACACTTTGAAAGAAACATATTTTTGTAACACGTGCTGCAAATTACTTAGGAAGCTGAATATCATTTGGTGTAATTTTTTTACTTCAAAAGATGTCATCATCAAATGTGCGCAAAAATATGTGGATAAAGCAAAAAAATATTTATTTACATTAACGTAATGTTTACTTAATAAATTTAACAATTCTTTTCCAGTTTCAGGATTTGTTTTTTAAATTAAATTTAAATTCCGGTTTTATAAAATGTTTTCCCAGTGATATAAAACAGTACAATATAGAATTTCAGTATTTGAAATTAAGAAAAAAGATAAAGAAATTATTAAGCAAAAATACTCTCTACACTCAATGTTTAAAATGCTACATGTTTAAAAAAATAACTTACGCAAAAGCATTAAACGTCACAAAAAATTTTGATTTTAAATAAAATTGTAGCTTTCTTTTAAATATTCTTAAAGGATTTTAATTTTTTTGACTAAGCAACTGATTATTATAGTCATTCTACACACAATAATTGTTTTAATCATTTTTCAGTATTTTAATAAATGCAAATAAAAACATCAAAAAAATGAACAATAGTTTTAGAAAACAAATGAAAAACTATAGCAAACAAATATATAGCAAACATTAGAACACTATAACTTAATCAATTAAATAAATAACAATATTAATTAAATAACATGAGCAAATGTTTTAAACACATAACTGAGCTCTTTTTAGTAAATTTCTACGCGCCTTTTACAACATACGAAGATATTTTACGATTTTTGAGGTTTTCAATGTTGTCGAGCGCTGACATAAACCGTTTGTTTAAGGTATCTCCTACCAAAAAAATCCAAAATTAAAAGATCGGCCCACTTGGCTGGTCAAGGCACTGAACCGCAATTTGTAATCCGATTATTACATTTGACGTAAACCATCTTTAATAGCACTTAAACTATGTGGTACACCATTTAGCAGAAAATTCTTGTCGCTATTACCCGTAATAGTACTTTCATAAAAGTGAATCACCCAAAACAAAATCATTCAGAACTGGTTGTTGTTATTTTTTCCATTTGGTATACTATTTCTTGGAAAACAGGACTCATCGCTTCAAACTATGGCATTAATTACATTATTGTGATTAATCAGTCAATCATTTTGTGTTTTTTTAAGAATCGTAAATATTTTGTAATAGATAAATCTTAAATCGACCACTGCTTCGCGTATGGAATTCCATAGATGCGGTTGGAAGTACCACAAAACACGAATTTCATAGTTTCCCATAGCACCTCTCTGATGTCTTTGTTGAATTGACACACTAAAACTGCTAGTTTTGCGTAGATTTGCGTCCAGTCTAGTAAAAAAGTTCAAAATACTTAACATATAAATGTTTTCGTTATTTGTGTAATTATATTATATTTATGTACTTCCGTAATGTCTAACAGAAAAATTTTCAAATATTGAAGAATAATTTACCTGGTACAAACAATGCTTGTGGCAACTAATTGACTATACTATCTTTAATTTGTTTTCTAAGACTATACTGTTCCTATTTTGATGTTTTTATTAGCATTTATCAGAATACACAAATATAATTTTTAAAAAAATTATTGCGACTAACATGGCCAGGATAATAAGAAGTTCATTGGTTTTAAGAATGTTTTTAAAACCGTTCTATTTAAATAAAAGGTTTTTTGTGATACCCCTTTGTTTTTTTTTTGGAACATGATTTAACTTTTAGATAAATTACATTTAGTATGAGTTGACAGACAATTGTAAAAGAATAAGACTCGGGTTGCATAAGGCATTGTTAATTTTGACGAAGTAGTTACCTACGTGGTCATGTCGTTAAGCGTCGTCATTTGCACAAAATCAGTTGTTTTATTTATTATTTATTTATTATTCTTTTGTGGAACTCCACATTATTTTGGTAAATAGTTTTAAAGTGTTTTATACATCCAATCTTCAAACTAATTGTTGTAAAACTCTAACTTTGTCTTTAGCTGCTGCAGTTAGTCTTTGGTTCCTCTTGTAGCTTAAATTTTTTGGATTTTAACTTTTGAGCAAATTAACAAAGGGTATGCCCTATTTCCATTTTTTATGTTTTAAAAGTTGATATAAAAATATTTTGGTTCCCGTAAATTTAAACAATATCACTTATTTCTAAAATAGATCAGAAAATTCAAATATTATCATATTTGTGACATCAATTGCGGTGCCAACTTTTGTAAGAATCATTTAGTACAAATGCATACAAGTTTAAAAAAAGCTTTAAGGGTTGTTTTTAGTTAGGACGTCTTGCACCGTAGAATAGTGAAACGCTAATCAAGATATCTCACTTTGTAGCAGTATGATTAAAAAAGTAATTTAAGTATTATTTAAAACAATCTTTTCTCCTACGGGCTAAATCGCGAAAAGTTTTTTTTTTTTTAATAAATATGAATAATATCACGTTACAAATAAAACATAAGTTTTAATTGATACTGCCAACGGAATTTATTTTTATAAGTTTTTATTCTTTTACCCCGTTACATACATGTATTTTACTGACCTACATGCATCGATGTATCTTTACATTCTACATGGTGACGAATTAATTGAGTTGTACAAATATAGGCAACCCATTAACCAGGGACCTGTGCCGGCGACCACCCGTTGTTAAACAATCCGATTACTAACAAAAGGATTATAACTGTTTGTAAACTGCAGGTAGAAACCTACTTAATTTGCTAACGCATTTATTTATTAAAATCAATCTAATAATACACCAAGTACGTAATCAATTTCATTAGAATATTGAAATTCATTCATAACGAATAAAAATAAAATTGCCTAAAAATATTTATTTACGACATATTAGCTAACAGTGTTAATAGTAACGAAAAAAATTTAAAACAATAAATACATCAGTCCAAAATAGGTACCAACATACTGTTGTCAACGCATAAATAAACAATCTTACAAATAAACATAACTAATAATAATCAACTATGTATAAATAATAATAAGTCAGCCTGTATATTATTTTGTATGCATATAAATTAATTTAAAAAAGGGGAAAAAGTAACAACATTCCAGATGTACATCCTTGACATTGAATTTCAGAAGATACAGTTTTTTCCACATACATTAATTTAAAAATGTCTCTCGAATAGGTATCTGTCGTGATTGTCTTGAAACCAAAATTTCGGGTAACAATACTATATAATAAAATTGTTCAAGCTTCGAAAGCATTTTTTTCTCCCAAAACAAAGTATCGATTTTAATCTTTTCTACAGAAATACCAGTAGGAATCCAAACAACAAAATAGCAAATGTCTTTTCTTACGATATTTAATTGCCCTTGGATTTGGTACATGTAGCTGCCATTTTGTTTTAATTTTAATTCGATTTCCTCTACTCGACAAAATTTGATTTTATTCTTTATAACGGCTTCCATCGGAGTGTACATTTTTGCACCGTATGGGCATTTGCTTTCTACAATCGCATTTTTATCTACTACTTTGTCTGGAGATGCTGCCAAACATGGGTGAATTTTATCCACAAATAAACCTCAAGGATTAACCTTTATATTCGTGACCTCTTGAAAATCGTCTATGGCTCAATGCTTATTTTTTCCCATATCTTTTAGCAGCACTTTCTGTAAACTGTTGGTATAATACCTTTTTTATTACATTTGCATACGAAGTTGTTTCTGGCATTAATTTACAAATGCGGGTCAAAATTTGACGCTGTCAATATTTTCCACTGCTTCTTCGTACCACCGACTGCTTCGGTGTTGACCAATAGTTTTATTCAAAATTTCTTCTCGCTTCAAAAACAATTTCTGTACAAATTTCTGCGCTGCTTCGTTTAATTATTTCTCTAGCATATCCGGCGTTGGTTCAGCTGCATCCGGTTTATAATCAGCATCTGCGATTCCAGAGTACTTAGTACGGTAACGTATTGCTTTTTGATTGCAAATCAATTTTACGCTTTTGTTTTTCGCAAAATAACTACTACTTACGTACGTACTATTGGCTGTAGTTTTCACGATTTCGTGGAGTGTACCTAATTCATTATGCGCTACAGCAGTTTTACTCTTATTTGATAACTACGGTGAAAAGCAAAATTCACACGTTTACCACCAACAAATTTCGCAACGTGGGAATTTTAAAGTGCTGCGGAACTGTTGGTAACATCATGTATCAAACTCTTGGAATCGTAAGATACACGACATACTGCAGTCATTCTATTTCCTTAAATAAACCGCATTTTTCAAAATCTGGAATAATATTGTTTTTGGTTTTAGCACCGGTACAAAAATAACCCCGTATGATCACAAAAAATATGTTTCGGTGCATTTAAAACATCAAGATCTAGTTCTTTAATTTTTATATCTGTAGTCACATCTTGGATTTTTCTAAATTGAATGACTTTAGTAACTTTACTACGAAGCCTGAGAATATTTTCTGAGATAATGTCTTTAATGGTTTTTTGACTTGTCGTAGTTTATTTATGTAATTACGCAAAATACGGTTTTTGCATTCATTTTTTTGTATTACAGTAGAAGTACCGTAGGGCATCGACTCCACAAGTTTTCGATGCACGCTGCTATCGCCGTCACCCACTAATTTTACATATTTCATACATCTCTATTGTTTTTTGGAAATCCTTTACTAAAATGACTGCCTCCATTCCAGTTGATGGACCGGTCTAATTTTCATAACAGGTGTGCTCTGGACATTGATTATTTTTGTACAAATCCTTTCGTGCACACACCAAACAAAACTTATTTTTAACGGCCATATAGAGCACCTTCTTTGTCCGTAGTCCAACTATACACGCAACACCTCACAAGGCGTTATAATTAGTGCGATACGACTGTTTGCTCCACGCTCCGTCTGTTACAACTGCAATGTTTGGACACTCTTGGTCGTCTAATTCTATTTGTTCTAATGCTAGTTTCGTTTCTTCTTTGGCGGCTTTATTCATCGCGTCAATTGCTGCTCGATTATAAATTTGACAAACTTCATCTTGGTAAACGGCGTAAGTAGCACTTGATGGACTAGGAATATCTAAAATCGCAGAAAAGTCAGTTGGGTTTTCATTAAAATTTTTGGAACCATTGAAATTTTCAAAATAATATTCATTTTTAGATGAAAATATTTCTTCCTCAACGTAAAAGTTTATGTCGTTATCCATTAAATTTTCTTCAGTAGAAGAAAATGGCCGATTTCACTTCACTTTCTTCATCGTGTACACGCGATACACATGGTGCACTAACTGTGCGCACCCTTTCTTTTGCTGCACGCATTTGTTCTTTCATACTACGTCTTGTTTTAGTCAGCCGCAAGTATTTCGAATTTGCAAACTCTGTACGACACATTCTCGAAAACTAAGAATGAACAACTAAACACAGATAATATCACTTCGTATTATGTTTGGTAATTACTGTTTAAATGAGATGTACGTAAGTAATTTGTAGAATAAAGTTATTTATATTAGACTGGAATGTATCTATAATTAGATTTAACCAATAAATAAGATTTAAATAATCAAAAATTAATTTAAAAAAAATAATAATCACATTTTACGTTTACAATAATTGCAGGACGTTTTTAATAACAATTTATAAATAAACATTGGTTCATTGTTTCAAAGGATTGACAATATTGCAAATGTTAGATGTTTATCAAGTAGCTAAGTTACATGCACTTCTGTTGCTCTATGATAATTACCAGAAATTTATTTAATCATCAATATCTCAAAACGACAATAAAGAAATTAAAAGAATAAGAATACCATTTATTGTTGTTCAACATCCTATTAGTATTAGCTCTAACTTTGTAAAATATCCATTAAATGATTAATTATAATTTGTTATTATAATCTATATTTCGTATAAAACAAAAACAAAACAATTAATGATAAAATACATAAACATTTTTTTAAAATTTTTTTAAATTTAATTTTGCCTGACGAAGAACTTGACCAAGTTCGAAAGCTTACATTTAAATAGTTCTAAATAAATACAAGTTATTACTCTAAAAATATCTTTAATACTTAAACATTATTGGTAACTAATTTAAAAATACATATATTGTTTGTTTCTTCCAAAAACATTTTTTCCGTGTAAACAATCACAGCAATTTAATATTAATAGCATTATTAATCAATGACTTATTATGTTAAAAAAAAATTGTAGTATTTTGAATAAGAATAAGTAAATAAACTTAAGTTTGGTTTGTTTAAGAAAGGGATTTAGTTGTCTATCATATTACAAATGGTAATTGCTGGTTTATGGTTTACATGCACCCCTGCAGTGAGCCAGGTAGTTGGTGTCATGAGGTTTGCAGATACTACAGGCGTTTACTAAATTTCAAAACTAAGATTTTATTTGACTAAATACAACCCTTAAGCTCTATTTTTCAGCTTCTTCTACAACGTGGTGTTTTGTAGACGGTCATTTTTAGTTTAACTAAAACTGAAACTAGAACTAAAACTTGTCCAAATCAGATTTATTGAATTGAATTTTAATTTCATTCATTTCAACGGGTTTCATGCTTGTATCAAGATTGCAGCAAACTTATTGTGACTATAAAACTTTTATCAATATTGTCATGACAAATTTGGAGGCTTGCAGCAAGTTTGCTGGAAGTTGGGTAAGGAAGCAATAACACGCTTCTGACAACTTTGTCTCGACAAATTTGCAGTAATTGTCATAACAAGTTTAGAGGCTTAGAGCAAGTTTGCTGGAAGTTGACTAAAGAAGCAATTACAAGCTTGTACCAACTATATTATTACGTTTTGCCATGACAAGATTTTAATTTGCAGAAATATTACAGTTTCCTGTCATGGCAAGGTTTAAAATTTGTAAAAATGCTATTAAAATATGTAACCGCTAGACTTACTTAGTTACAGACATAACGTTGCTTGTCATGGAAATTTGTCAAACTTTCATAAATATCACTGTACTTTCAAGAAAGGTATAAAGAAAAATAAAAAGTAATTTTGCTTATTGATGTTGTAATTCAATAAAGACTTGTTTCTACAAACTAGTTACAACTTGATTAAGTATTGTCTGTTTGTTTTAATTCTGTTCCATTGATGCGTTTACGCCGGCGTACTGCAAATTTGCAAAAGAAAGTTTGCAGCAAGCTACTCTAATTTCTCAAGCGTGTCGTCAAAGTTGCCAATATTACCAATAATGCTGTAAACTTGCAGTAAGGTTCGTAAACGTGGCACGGAAAAAGCAACCTAAAAGCAAACTTGCCGTAAGCTTACGGGCTATCTGGGTTGCGGATCGTATCGAGTAAACTAAAACGCTAAGAGTGCAAAAACTTAAGGAAGAAAACACAGTACTAAAAAATCAAACGACAAGACAAAATAATTAAAACTCTTTAACGATAAATAAGGAGAAAAAATCTAATCATAAAGGGAGTAATGGGCGAGGAGGAAGAAGGAGAACGAGATACAGAAAACAAAATGAAAACAATACTAAAAAAGATAGGGACAAAAATCCAAGAAGGGATAGGCATAGAAGAACCAGCAAGAATGGGCAAGTTCAAGAAAGAATACCTTAGGAACATAATATTAAAACTAACAAAAGACAGAACAAAAACTGCAATTCCAAGAAATGCTAAAAAACCCAAAATATAAACAAGACTACACGGAAAAAGTAGTAAAAGAACGGAAATTATTAATACCACCATTAAAAACCGCAACAAAATCAAGGACGGAAAGCTAGTTTAAAATATAAAAAATAATTTTATTAATAAATAGTAAGCCGTATTATGTAGAAGATCTAGTACGCGTGACATACAACAAAGAAGATGGAAAAAATGAAAATGAACGGGAAGAATAGCAAGAAGAAAGATACTTAAGCTAAATCTATAATACGCACAATCAAGGAAAGATCCTGCGAAATAAAAACTAAACAAAAATTATTAAAACGGCACGAACAAAAAACTATTAAAAACTAAACAAAATAGATTTAAAAGTAACAAACAAAGCAATGTATATGGCAATAATCTAAACTAAACCAGAATTTAACAACAAAAACAAAGCAATAACATGGAAATTCTGAATATGGAATGTAAGCAGATTAAACGGGAAAGAAAAAGAACTAATAGAAAATTTAAAAAAAACTAAAATATAGGTATTAGCAATAACAGAAACGAAAAGGAAAGGACAAGAGACAACAAACATGCAAAATGGAAATTTAACGACATACAGTGTGATAAATGAACTGGTAAGAGCACAAGCTGGAGTGTCATGAATGATTACAAAAGGTACAGTACAGTAAAGTGTAACAGTGGAAAAAGGGAAAAACCAAAAATAGTGGGGAATAAAGCAGACGATTGGAATAGTTATCTGACGTCATGTAAAAGAGATGGTAAACAGAAATGGGAAGTTACTACTAGAATTCTGTCTAGATAACAACTTGATCATCACAAACTCCATTTTTCAACACAAACGAATACATAAAATTACTAGAAATGTTAGATCCAGGAATGACCAATCTATAATTGACTACACAGTTGTGGCCAAATCTGAAAAGAAAGGAATCAAAGACACAAGAGTAAGAAGAATCTGTGATCACTACCTAGTAAAAACAGCTTTTGTTGATAAAATAAATAAAGAAGGAAATAAAGAAAAACTATCGTAGAATTAGTAAAAGACCAAATAAGCACACATAAACTCAGAAACAGCAAGACTAAAGAAGAGTATATAAACAGAGTAGAGAAGGAAATAGGAGTAAACAGAGAAATGCTGCCAAAGAAACATGTGGGAACAAAAGAGTAAGAGAAGCGGTTAGGAAAAAAAACACTGTGGAGAGAAAGAGGAAACACAAGCATCGTATGAACAAAACAAAACTACGTCAGAGAACTACGAAAATAGTTGGAATAAAGCCGGGAAAATTTTGGAGGAATAATGGAGACAAACAGAAAAGAAAGAACTAAACAATTTTACAGAATATTAAAAGGCCTAAAAACTAATAAAGAAACTGCTGCTAAAACTATAAATAGCAAAGAAAGACGTCTAATTATTGATGATAACTTGATAATAAACAAATGAAAAGAATACTTGAAAGAACTTCTAAACAGTAACGGAAGGGATAAAACAGATAACCCTTACTTAATAAAAGAGTTAAAACAGGCAATATCATACCCGAAATTATAAAATATTTGAGGAAAACCCCATGCCAATACCACAAGAAAAGAACTGGCTTTTCATATTCTCTCTGTTTAATCAAAATATGGGTCTGATAAAGAAACCGTAAGTAGGTGTATCTGCCATTTTTAACAGTTTTTCTTATATAATTTTGTACGTATGTTTTTTATAGAAATAATTCTTCCTAACAATTTATTCAAATAATTTTTTTTCTAACATTAACAGTTTATTAGATGTTTGCTTTATACTTTAAAATGAATTCCAGATATACAATTTAGGTTCGAATCCTGCCTGCGACGATTGTTGTTTTTAGAAAAAAAAAATAATCAATTTTGGTTCTTGAATGACATTTGTTGTTTCTAATTCTTAGAATACTGTTGAACATTAGCTATTTTTATTAGTTTTTAATTAAAGCGGCGGTGATTGTTACAAATTTTTAGAAGTGGCAGCTACGGGTTTGAACTATGGACCTTTCATTCGCCGGTGTAATGCAGCGCAATGGGAGACCTTGCTTAGTTAAAGCATCACATTTGTACATTCTTTAATTTCTTAAATTTCAATAAGCAAATGCTTTTTTATGCAAAATAAATATGACTTGACATTTTTTTAAATAAATATGACTTGACATTTTTTTAACTTATAGAGCAAAATTATAGAAAACTTGTAAAGTTAAAAACCTATGTATTTTTCCGCACATAGCTATGATTGTTTAAAAATTGAAAAAACAATTAAAAGCATAATATTTAAAGAGGATACGTTTTACTTATACATTTAATGTTTTTTAAGAATTAAATTTGAAGACATTCTAATAAGTAATTGTATTAAAAGTTATACTTTCCTTATAGGAAAGTAAAAACGAATGCACAGTACGTCTTATGGTACTTTTCGTTCCATCAGTAACATAATATAGTATTGGTCTTGTCTTACACTTTTAGAGAATGTAGTACGTGATCTGTGTTATATTTGGTTAGCAAATTGTATACAGTAGATACAAAAACACTTGTGCAAATAAATAAAGTTAATCTTATCTTCACATATAGAAAACGCAAATAAAATAAATGGTTACGTTACCTGCTGTTGTAGCTGTAAATTTACTATGATCTGTTTGAAAAGGGTCGTGTTTTCGTTAAGCTAGTAAAACCAGAAACCAAAGAGGAGATCAAAATTGATGTCACGATTTGAGCTATTGAAGTGTTTGATAATTTTTATGGTTTGTTGAACTTTTTTATTCAAGACAAAATAATGGAGATTAAGCAATAACCGAGGCGTTATCAAAATAATGTTCAGCAACGGTAGATTTAGACATATGTGTGATGACAGAACAGCCAATTTCACCGATATATCAAACCACATGAAGAAGGAATTTGGTATATACTTTGAGATGAAAATTTGTCTTTGGGAGAAGCAAGAATTTGAGAGATTTTACCTGAGGAGTTAAATATGGGATTAATACTATTCTTACAAATGTGTGACCTTATAAATGTAAGGTAAAAATGCCAATTTCGGATTGTAGAAATTTCCTTACGTGCTCAAGTACGCGGATGTAGAGAACGATTTATAACTGCTTGAATATTCCGCTTTATATAACCATATTGTTTCCTAAGGTTCTAGTAAAATGACGTAGTTCCGAATTTGTTTTCTCGGGTTGACAAATAGAAAAGGCTCGATTAATCAAATATTCAATAACAGATCATTTCTGTGCCGAATGAGGATGAGACAAAGCATGAAGATATCTGTCTGTACGTGTGGGTTTGCTATAAACAGAATGGCCTAAAAGTCTCTTAGGTTTACGTATCACAATGACGTCGAAAAATGGGAGAGAACCATTCTTTCGGATTTCCATGGTGAATTTGATATCAGGGTGTTGGTTGTTTAGATAATCAAAAAACCTAGACAACTTAAGACGACTATGAGACCAAACAATAAAGGTGTCATCAACATACCTAAACCAGACCGTAAGTTTTATATCGAAGATTTTAAAGCAAAGATATGTCCTTTTTCAAACGTAATTCAATCAGAGTCGAGCTCTGTCGTCCGGGACGATATTTCTATAAATACGGAAACTGCTTCTTCTTAAGTCACTTCTATGGAGTTTAGAATCTGGCTTGGTTAACAAGTTCAATACCTAACTATGTAATGAGTCTTTCTTAGATTACGTTTACTTTTTTAAGTTTTCGATTCCTTTCACGTCCTGTTGAAACCACTTACATTTACGTTGCTCTCCGGGCGTAACCATCATAATAATGCCCTTGGTACATAAATAGCTATTGAAACATTTAACTGTATAATTGTTTATATAAATTAGTATTCATTATTAGTTGTTTTGCGTTCTAGATATAAAAATAAACAAGTAATTCTCTGTAACAATTTATATTACAAATCAGCAATAAATTGTGTTTACTTTTTTTCAGATGTGTCATACTTAGATTGTCGTGCAGACGATGACCGAAAGAAGAGACCCCGAACAGCTTTTACTGCATCGCAGATTAAATCTCTGGAAGCAGAATTTGAAAAGAACAAATACTTATCCGTCGCTAAAAGAAGTCAGCTATCAAAAAATTTGAAATTAACAGAAACTCAAGTAATTATGGTACTAATATATAAATGCACAAGTAAACTATAATGTTGTAGATAAAAATATGGTTCCAAAATCGACGAACGAAGTGGAAAAGAAAATATACGAACGACGTTGAGCTTTTAGCACAACAATATTACAATTCTATGGGATTTTTTGTACCAAGGCCTATATTTTTAGGTGATAGACTGTGGTAAGTGTTGAAAATAAACTACGTAAAACTGACTAATGTTTTTAAACAGGTTTTTTAATTGTCAAAATCAAGCGACCTCAAGTATAAATCAGTACCCATCACCAAATATTATTCCGTTAAGTCAAACGTCTACTACACATATTAATGCTCAATTACCCTTAAGTTCTGCTCAAGCCTGCGGACAACACTATGTTAATTTTCAAGAACCTATACCCGAAACACCTGCAATATTACAATTGCAAAATTTTGGTCGTCATTTTGATAATACATAGTTTTTAAATGTTTTAGGTTAACCTATGTTTAAATATTTTTTATATTACATAAACGTAATTAGTAAGAATATAAACAAAACAAATACATTTTATATCAACTTAGTGTACATTTTCTTACCGTAATATTCTATAGTCATATGTGTAAGTAACATGTTACTACATATAAGAATAATTTATGAAAAGGTTATTTACTGCTTTACTGTCCTGTCACGTCGTTTTATTTTGAATAACTGATATGAAGACATTTTAAAACTGTAAAGAAGTCTTTCCAGTAGTAGTTTTTCATGTCAATAAAATATATTCTATCTACAAATAGAGTAGAAACTTTTTATTCTTCTTATTCTTAGTATGTTCGATAATAACTTTTTCATTCTATCTTGTTCAATAAAGTTTGTTACAGAATTTACAGAGCCCGCCGCTTAATAGAATCACATTGGGATATAAAATCTTAAGCTTTCGCGGTTGTTATGTTTATGATTATAAGCGACTTTTGGCTTAGACCGCGTCGTAGTTAAACATCCAGACTTAGGCTTGGTCCTAGTCTCTCCTTGAGCGTAAAAACAAGAAGTAGAACTTGGCCTTTGCCGTATTGTCCTTCGGGAACACAAACAAACTGACTTAATAATAGAAAAAACCCATGTAATATGAACCGAGAAGACGGTATAAGACTCAGCAAATCTTGGTTACCAGTATTATATCCT
This sequence comes from Aquatica leii, assembly GCA_035610365.1. Lineage (NCBI taxonomy): Eukaryota > Metazoa > Arthropoda > Insecta > Coleoptera > Lampyridae > Aquatica > Aquatica leii. The sequence goes on from CM069432.1 coordinate 60,440,638, forward strand.
CTAAGACAAAGATCAACCTTCTTGGAAAGGACACAAACACTTACTCAGAGTAATAACAAAGTCAGTCAAGCGGTAATGAAAAGATAACGTCCGTTAATCACGTTAATGGCATTTGGTATCAATATCGTCACTTAGACTTTTTCTTTCAGTGACATTTACCACTCTGAAAATGCAAGCAGCAATGTCTTGCGATACGTGAGTTTGTTTGGGTTCACGAACGACAATACGGCAAAGCCCAAGTTCTACTTTTTGTTTTGGCTCTCAAGGAGAGACTAGGACCAAGCCTGAGTCTGGGTGTTTAACTACGACGCGGTCTAAGCCGAAAGTCGATTATAATCATCACATTGGGAGTTTTTGATAACAATTACCGAATGATAACAATATCCGATATTAAAAAAAATTAAGAAAATTTGTATTAGTTATAAAGCAGTAAATACATACAACGTGTATCTGATTAACAAGTTGTTAATTTAGAAGATAAAACTATAGCAAAAATATCAAAATAAAAGTGTAATAAAAAAAATTGAGCCAAATAAATCAACAATTACGAACCTATTGCATTAAATAGTTTGTTGATGCCGTTAATAAAAAGAAATCAAAAACAATGTTACGATGTTTAATTCACTGGTCTAAAAACTACACATTTCTTCTCAGCAATTTTTAGATATTAAAAATCAGAACTTTATTGCATGTGATTATTTTGACTATGTGAATTACAAGTTAATTCTACGATCAACTTCTTCTCTGATGTTTTTATGGAATAATAGTTTCTGGAAAGAATATGCAACCAATTTGTTACGTTCTCTCGTTATCAAGTGTTTGCTTTTCTACATTACCTAATCTACTCGACTGTGGGTCCATATGAACCTACTCTTGTTATTTCCGAACCAAAAATTATATGCGTAGGCTAGAAGTGGCGCACGTTTATTTTTTTAGTGGCTTTTTAATCATGCCCACTCATCGATATCTTAGCTGGTAGCGTTGTCGTGATTGTTAACAGCAAGACCCGCTGAAAAAAAGTTGGTACCAATATATACTTGATTATGGCGTAAAATGATGCCGTTTTTAATGTTAGTCGATGCTAAATCGTTCTAAAGTTACCGGAAAGAAACGACAATTACGTTTTATCAACGTAATTGGACATTACTGGTTGTATGGGTGTTTTTGTCGCTATTCTCTGAGAATAACAGTTACGTCATTGGCCATTTATAATTGCTTGGAAAAGTACAAGAATATCAGAAAATCTATTTCTATTAAATAAATTTTAGAAAATCTTTTGCGCAACGCACTAAAATGAAAACCAAGACTGAAGCATATTAAGTCTTACGACTGCAATAACTCCAACATGTAATACTTTTAGCGATTGCTGCCTATTCTGCCAAATTTGAACTCGTATGCTGCAACCAATTACAAGAAAGTTCATATTAATATAAAAGCTATACATGGTGTCTCTGATTAACGGGTTATTTTAGCATAAATACAAGCAAAAAATGTCAAAATAAAAGTTCCATTAAAACATTGAAAAAAAATTAACATTTTTAGCAAAATAAATGTTAAATTACGGACCTCTAGTCTCCTAAGGTTGTTGACGCAACGAATAAAAATAAACTGTTCTAAGAAGTGCAAATTTCTTCTCAGCGATTTGCTGACACCAAAAATAAAAATAAATACAAATAATGTTATTGGATAACGAGTAGCTAAATTTCTGTGGTTAAATGAAGTTGTTATTCTGCACATTATTTTCAAGTAGCTACACTCGATAATCTCCTCCATTGGATAAAACACAAACGTCGGAACGTTGGCGAAAATTGTTTGTTACTCGCATAACCCAGTGAACACAAGATGTCCCATGTACATCCTCTGTATATAATAATTTTTTTGTGACCTGAGAAGTCATAGGGATGTACTTTAAAGGGCCCTATGTCCGCAATAATTATGTACTCAGGATGTAATAAATGATGTACTGTCAACATAATATAACATTCCAGGTACATCAAAATATTATATACCTAGGACGTGGTATTACGTCCCAGGTACATCGGAATATTATATACCTGCGACGTAATATTACATCCTAGGTACATCGGAATATTATATACCTGCGACGTAATATTATATCTCAGATACATTGGAATATTATATACCTGCGACGTAATATTATGCACCAGGTACATTGGAATAATATATACATATACACAGGGTGTTATTAAAAAAACCTTAGGTACACAATTTGTCAACTTACCGATTATAACAAGAAAACACTGAAATAGTCTTATGTTAAATGATCAAAGGTTTTTGAAATATGATGTAATGAAGAAATCATTATTATTTTAGAGTACCTATGTTAGTTATTCCCACCGCTGAAATACATTTTTTAGTCATTATAAAAATAATTTTATTGTCAAATCCTAGCAACAAGATAATTTAAAACATTTATCATAAAAAAATAACAGCGAAATTATTTGACAATGGGTAAATTTACTTTTGCGGAATATACCGATATGCATTTGTGTACCTTTGATTGGAAGGCGAATGAAGACAATTTGAACATCTTCTGTGATATCTTTAAGCAGGATAAAGTTAAATAAGTTATTATGTTTATGAGCTTGTTTGGTGATTTATATATTTAAATTATTTAAAAATATTTTTCAATTTCTTCATAAGACCATATTTCGACAACCGTTAAGTTTTGAACATAAGTTTATTTTTTGTTTTAATCAGTATTCTAACTTAACAAAGTTTGTAAGGTTTTTTTTTAATTAACACCCTATATATAATATTCGAAAAACAAATACATATAAACCATGTAAAATAAAAGAAAAAAATGATTTACAAACTTTCTCTAATAGTTCAGACTCCCAAATATATATAAAAAATAAAAGCCTAATACAAAATTAAAATAAATTATTTTTAAAATAGTACACAAACAAAAATAAACTTTTCGAATGCTCAAACAGATATAAAAAATATAAAATTTAAATTATTTCTTTTAATTTTTTTATAAGATAAACATTGTGACCAGTGTCGTAACCAATCAGCCACAACTTCTTCAAAAATTTTTTCTTTGATGTTATAACTCTTCGTAATTAAATCTGAAGTTAAACAAAACAATTATAAATTAATCAAAAAAAAACCTTACTCCAGCTTACTTTTTATAATATTTATAGTGTAAGTTATTCCGTTGGCCCATCTAAGAACATTTTGCGGTCGCCTCCTTTGAAATTAGGTATTTATGTGCCCTCTTTGTCCCTGAACCACCAATACTGTACATATTGTTAATTAAAAAAACAAGATCAATTAATATATGATTAATTATTAGAACATTACTTACAAATTTTGCGCTGTTGGTATCTTCATTAATAAAGATATCAAATTCAGTGATGTCGTCTACAGTATTCAGGGGTAGCATTTTCTTGATGTCGTCGAAATTGCTTATTGTAGCCGGCTTGCTCGATTTTAGGCACTTAAAAATTGCACTAACAGTGAATTTTATTTCCTCAAATTGTTTTTCATGCCCTTTATGTCCGATAATTCCTTCTTGACATCCTTCAGTTCAGACAATATTTCATGGAGTTTTACTGAAAAACGATTGAATTTATTTATTTTTCATTTTTTCTGGAGAGTTTATTAAAGTTACCTTCCGATCGTAAACTTAACCCACTTCGCTCAGATAGTATTACGAAATTTGAAATGTTGATAAATCGGTTATTGTTATAAACTTCTATAATTTCTGACATATTGTCTGTAACCTGCGTCATATCAACGGCCGGAATGGTGCTAATGCAGCTAAAAATAATTCGAAGTCAATTTAACTAAATCATAAAAATCAAAATACTCACTGTTGAAGTCTTCATCACTTGATGAGGTGGATAGACAAAATATTTTTTGAGAAGCTTTTCTCTTTCTTTTGTTGGGAACTTTTTCTTCAGATGTGTAATCCGCATCGTTTTCCCTGTTTCGGGCCGACAATGCCGCCGTTACTGTAAAAAATAAAACAATTTCTTTTATTCAAATATGGGCCGCTGTAAAACTTTATTTTTTTGAGTCCCTTTGAGGGGCAACCAACAAGATGCATGTTCTATATTTTAGACAATTTAAATGTGCATCCGAATATGTAATTGTTATTAACAAATACTTTGCGGATTTTTGACGGATGCAGAATTAGATTGTCTACAAATGAGACACACACAAAACCATCGGTCTTCAATTAATTAAATAAATAGCGAGTTGATATAATAAACGGCACTTTAGCACATTCCATACGCATGAGGAAAAAAATTAGGGCTTGAGCGTCAACTTAGCCCCCCATTGTTAAAATTTCAAATTAAATTAATTGAATGAATACTCATTTTTGTAGAAATTGTTATGATGGGGGCTAAGTTGAAAGACCCAATTGGCGCTACCGCTGCATGTACCACCCTTATACATCGGGTCTGAGACATCTAAACATCTATGTCAAAAATAAATAATTGAACATATATTTACAGCTATATTTACAAAAACCAATAGTTATAAAACAATTATGTACTGCCGATGAAATAATTTGTAATATAATTTTATGACAATTTTCTGATATCGGAAGGATGTTTCAAAGTACATCTGGAGAATGTATGACCTTTATATAAACGGGATGTCGATTTGTGGACATATAATTATATTACATTATTTACACATCTCATGAGATATTAGCAGTTATATAACCATACTACATAAAAAAATTATGTACTGCTGATATCCTAATCAAGTAAATAATTATATTACGTTAGAAGGATATACAACGGATGTAATAATTTATAATATAATTTTATGACCAATTTCCGACATCCACAAGATGTTTATGTCAGAAATGTGTTCACTGGGAAATAATTGCACATTCTGTTTAATTCCATTTACGGTTGCAAAAAATTCGAGTTTGCAGCTCTTATCTATTATTTGCGGAGATTTTGTAGCCTACGGGCTGACCAGCGTCTAGTGCTGTTTTTTCCAATCCAACGACCCGTAAATTTTATAAGAGCTTAATTGTACGTAAATCACATTGTTCTGCAAACTTTAAAGGGTAAGTCTTCAGTCGCAAAATTTAATTGTAACTTCAGTTAACTATTTCTGTTTTTGTTGAATTTTGTGAGGATTTTCTTCATTCCAAACATCCGTGTTGTGAAAACTTCATTTCGTGTAAAACAATGCTCTTATTTGAAAATAATATTTTGCTATTAGTCAGGGCCTAAAGTTATTTAACAGTAGTAGCTGTGAGAGACAATTATAATTCAAGCACTGCAACATTAGCAAAAATTCAAAATTTCATCAAGATATCGTTCAGAAATGCACGAAATCGAGAAGGAGGTCGTGCAAAGAGACAAAGTAAAAGTTTGTAGAAAATGATAAGTTCTAAATTTTATTGGCACTAGCTTGTTTTTTATTTTTGCAAATATTTTTTATTCTTATTTTAAAATTTTGTTCAATTAAGTAAATGAATTCATGCATTTAAGTATAGAAATATTTAAGTTCATTTAGTTTTAGGTTTCATATGTTTACTTTTATATTTTTAATCAATTATTTAACATGTTTTTTCTTGTGCTTATAGCTGCTTTTTTCTTTTATATCTAATTAACGAATACTGTATTTTTAATATTTTTATAAATATATAACTTTAAATGTATGTACATACAAAATATTGTATTTTCTCCAGTACGTAGCTTCAGTGGGTCATGAACGGTATATTTAATGGGCCAGTAAAGTTGCCATTGCATCCCCAGAATGTTTTAATAATGGGAATGGCGCGATGTATTCGGGTGATTAACGGCCAGATGGACACCGGGGAATTGGTCCAATGATGTCCCAATAAGTACTACTGGCACAATATATTTGTGTTTGCTGGCTTCACTACTGATAATTTCTGAGAATGGTGATAATGAGACAATCCATTTAAATATTTATCCGTATGGGTAGGTTTTCGATAAACCATCTTCATTTCGATTAACTAAAACGTCGCAAAAAGGATAAAGAACAGTTCATCTCTAATTCAATTGCAAAACGAATCAAAGATGTAGTTGTCTTCAAAGTCAGCCGTGGCGGAACACGTGCTAAAAACGAGTAATCAAATTATGTTTGAAAAGGAAATCCATTAAAATAATTTAAAAATCCTTTGAATATTAACCGAATTTCTAGTTTTCCTTAACAGGAGATTTGGAAACCAGTTTTATTGATCTGGGCCCGGTCTATAAAAGCGAAACATCACGGCGCAATAAATCAGTTTGTTCCGGGCTCTGAAGATGTCAACTGCAACGTGTGACAAAAACTCAGCTAGGGTGGTAACAACACGGGAATTACCCAGAATGCAAGAGTATTGACCTTTTTCACGCCTGCGCAATGAATGACGCTGCTTTACTACGGTCTACCTTTCAGAAATATTATTTGTTCAGTTCAGTTTATATGGGCAATTCTGATTTAACCTTAAATTTGTTTTGTGATTTCTTATTTTGTTATAACCTCAAATATCAGTAATGATGTATAACATAGCAGATGTACTATGGTTAATGGATTACGTATAAGCATAATTAATAAAGCGACGTATGGCGTAACTAAGTTGAATTTTTGTGGTTTGCATCCTTATCGTAAATACGAAATTAAAAGAATTGTGTGTCTTTTTACATTGAAATTTCTTTCTAACACACAAATAGAAGCTTTGTGGTTAACATTTCAAGACCCCTTGCCACTTATTTGGTTATAATAACTTCACAAATATGAAGCAAACTTACACCTTCTTATTATAAACCTTAACAACGTGGCGATAAGGTTCAATTTCTCGACGTTAAAATGCGAGTTGTCCAAAATTTTAAATTTCCCAGACAATTTTGACGTCACACTAATGGGGTCTATTACGAATGCTACCCGTGGAAAGCTGAATTCTACTCTAACGAATAACATATTTAAAATTAATTAGATGCCTTGTCTAGTGTAAATACTGAGAAGTGTTTGCATGTTGTACATAGTGCTACCCATTAGTAATCAAACTTAAAATATATTTTTTTTCAATTGCAACTGCATTAAATTCATAAAAATTAATTTGGTTTGAAATAATGAGAATAACAGCAAATAATTTTATATACTAAATCCAATCATACCAAATAACATTGGTTCTACTTTTCTTCTGATCTATTATTTCTAGACTATCTATACCAAGTTCAAACTAAAATTATGTTATACTTGTTTAACTTGCGGTTGTAAAAGTTTTACTTATGTTTTAATTGTCCTTCCTAATGTGTTACCTAATGAAACACTAGTAGTATAATACGTAGTTCAGGTTTAATTCAGTCATTAACTTATAAAACTGAATGGATTCAGTCTTTAGAGTATACCCTGGTATAGCCGTCACGAATAACGGAAAGTGATTCTCAGACTTTAATCCTAAGCGTTTTGTAAATTTTAATGTAATAATATCCAAAGCAATTATAAAATAAGCCAAACATTAACGCGTCAGTATCAGTTACAGCTCAAACAAAGCGCTTACAACTTTATTTTATCAAGTGATAGAAAGCATTTTTGTAATCGCGTTTTCATTTAAAACAGTAATAACAAAACGTAAACCAAATCAAGCTCCAGGAGATGTAATTGCCATAACAAGACTAGAATCATCAAGATTTTGTCGTTCCGCAGATACTTGTGAGTACAATTCGTCATCATCATAGAGCATTGCCTGCATACGTTGCTTATAACTAAAAAAAAATGGTAAAAACATTTTAAACATGGTCTTAAAACTATACATTTCACTATCGGGATTATTTTCGGGATTTCTACACTTCTCTAACTTTTTTTCTAATAATTTTTGCTGGTTTTTATCTACTACTGCATCAACCATCTTCACCATCGATCTGATTCCTGCAAAAAAAAGTTGTAATAAGATATTAAAAAATTGGGAAACTTACCTCTAACTGCTTCAATTAATTCCTCAAGTTTACCACGTCCATCTACACCAAATAATGTATCAGTGACGTAAGAATCTAAATTTTCCTGTAATTTAGATGCAGCATGCAACACTGCTGCTAAAGCGACTTGACTAGGTGAATACAACAAAACAGCATCTGTTAACAGAGATCTTTCCAAAAAATGTTCGGTTCCAGGCCTTAGTCGTTCAGGATCATTTAAAGAGCAACGAGTCTTAAATAATAAAAAAAAATATATAAAATCTTTTAAATATGAATAAAGTCAATACCTTAATATCAATAAATAATCCTTCAACTGGCCTAAATGGATTATGGATTGAAAGATGAAAATTCAACTGCTGCATTAGTAATAATTCATTGTTCAATATGATATCAGAAGCTTTATCACGATCACCTTTAATATTGGCTAAAAATTGCAACATAGATACATTAAACTCTTCCACTTTACACGCTAAGAAAACACAAGTAACCCTGAAAAATCAATTTTGTAATTTGAAAACATAATCGATTGTTACGTACATTATCTCTTTTGGGTGATAATTCATAACTGAATTGTGTATGTAAAATCTCTTAAAGTAATGAAAAGCTGTACCCACTACACACCTTGGCATTGGAGGTTGAAATCGTTTGCAGAAATCTCGCAAGTGTAATTCATATTTTCTTACCATCAGTTTTTCTTCATCTGGGGTTAAAAATACTTCATACTTGTGAGCATCCTAAAACAAAAAATTATTTTAAAAGTTGTGTAGGTGTTAAAACCATTTTAATTGATCAGCACATGAATATTAACTTGAATCAATAATAACGTACCCAACTCATAAAGGGCAACATATTAATCCCTAAAACCTCATAAAATGGCAAAATAATTCAATTATATAAACAGCAAAGTATATATTGGCGATAGTGGTATTAACATCAGATTAAATGAAAGACATTTACGTGAACTAACAAAATATGCACTGATTGAAGACTCCACTTTGATAACACAAGAAAACTAGCTAATATAAAAAATTTTTCTCCATAAAAAACCAGAATAACTGAGATAATGGCTTACCGATGCCTGTTTTGGTACCCACAATCTAATAAGCTTTTAAGATCCCACTTAAACTTTACCTATTCGCGGTATATAATGTGATAATTGTTACAGAAACTTCACTTAAATCTATTCTTGTTTAGAAAAAGTATATAGGTACACCTTGTTTTAAGCATAAAACTACAAACTTAAAAAATGTACTGATCATTCAAAACCAATTTGAAAAAAAATAACAGTATATAAATTTAAATAAAAATTATTAGTATAATTTCATAAACCCAAATGTACGTTAAACCCAGCGCATACTCACAAATACCCCACAAAAATCTCAAGATGATTAATATAAGAGCAATCAAAACACAGAAATTATTCAACAAAACAATTCAAAATCTTTAAATTTCATTATATAGACTGATAAGAGTGAAAGTTAAAGAAGAATGCACAATCCCCTAATATCCTCATTAATGAACAAACAAAATTGACACCACCAAATACTGTATAACCTAAATAATTCAAAAACACCAAAGCACTAACTAGTACTACTTACATTTATTTGTCTTCCGTATGTTTGAATATGTTTTAAGTTTGCATTTTCCCTTAATTTATTTAACTCGTCTTCACTCGTGAACATCCAATGCTTACATTGAGTACTTGTAGCAAACATCTTCAAAGCATTTTAACTTTAAGGCGAGGTAATATTGTTTTCAAAAACGAAAACACGAGTAATACAAACAGATAAATTTAATTTTATATTTTGTATTTTCTTAATGTATTCCTAACCGACACTGTTCAAAAAGTTAGGTTAAAAGCTTTGTTAAAAGCTACACTAGCACTACCACATATATATTTTGAACTACTAACAAAGTAGTTTTTTTTTTATTGAGTTTTGCTTTTCAAACACAGATGCCAGTAACACTGTCGCAATTTATTTTTCAAAATTTTGATTTAAATGCAATATAATGAAATAAAAGATAATGTAAACGATAAAAATACAAGATAGGAAACACTGCAACCTGCAACAAATACTATATTTGTTTTCAAATTGATTTATTATTAAATTAAGTACTGCTTTATTATAATGATTTATATACTTATGTTATGTACATTACCTTAAATTTTAAACATAATCGATTTTAAGTACATAAAGTCAATAGGTGCGGCCGAAAATGCTTCATGATTATGATAAGATATTGTAGGCGCAACATCATTAAAAGCCACTCCTTCATATCAATCTATTTCACTTCACATTAGATATTTAATGTAATCAAAATTGCACGAAATAATGGCTTATAAAACACTAGTTTTAATAATATATTGTTATCGCCTTAAACATAAATACAATCTGAAAGTGTTTTTAGAAGTTAATATTGTCTTAGCAAAAATCAGCATCTATTGTTTAATTGCAAGTTCTCACATTTTTATTTACTTCTAACATCAATCATTTTACGTTCATTAGCATTTTCATTAGAATTAATTTAAGATACTTTATATACCTATGTACTCAACTAAACTAAACATTAACAGTTTCGGATTAATTAACAAACGTTTAATAGAGAACATTTACAGTTTGTATTTAAAATTTGTTTTATTAACAAAAATATTTGTTAAAAAGATATTCAGTTGTGACTTGTTATATAATTAATCTTAATAAATATTTATGTATACATAGACTTTTGGAAGCATTTGTTTATATTTATTATAAAAAATTACCAATTTAAATGTTATACTATGAATATTAAAGTAAGTACATAAATATATTATTATAATACCGTATTATTAAACTGTTAGTTTTTTAAGTTATGTTTAATTTTGCATGTAACCTGTCAAAAGTTCTAGCTACATTAAAAGTAAAATGCTATTAATAAATATTTATAATTTTATATTACTATATATGCTACCGTTCATATATTTAGGGACAACTAAAAAAAACTTGGATATACAAGCAAAATTAAAACATTAACAACAAATTGTGTTTTGTGTGGAAGGATATACATTTTTATATGTATGATCATAATTTACAATAGTATTAGCTTCTATTTTATTATCTTTAGAGCTCATTAGGTTTTAACGCGGTCTCAGGCAAAGTAAACGCAAACTTGAAGATATTGTGGAATATTTTGACAAAGGAATAATGTATGATTCATGCAACACTTATACGACAAATAAAGCAGAAGTGTCTTGTATAGGAAATAAAATCGATTTTAATAGTAGCTTATTTTAAAATTAACAATTGTAACAAAAATGTGGTGCTGAAATGGCAAAATAAAAAGAAATTTTTTTGAAACGCGTTCTGATACTATTACTTTACATAATGAAGAATACTCAAAGACAGTTATAGCGAAATAATCACAAATATCAAAAAATGGTGTATTTACAACATTAAAAAACTGGTGTGGATACCACACGACTTTCCTATAAGGAATTTCTACATATTTTTTATTTTCAATTGAAGAAAAACATCCAAGTCAAAAGAATATAGAGAATTCAGAAAACTTAAGTTTATAATTCTATTTGCATAAAAGAAATAATAGTAAAAGTAATTTATCCCACATATTTTAAAGTGATATGTACACGTTTCTATTGACTTCTTAGTATGCTATAGTTTTTTTGAAATTTTTCCCCTTCATTTCATTAAGATATAACCGAAATATGGTAAATGAAGGTTATATTGCTTTCTCCTTTAGTAAATCAGTAAAAATTGTTATTTTTAAGCTTTCCCTTTAATATATGGATTTTTTTTTCTAAAAAAAAGTCGCAGGCAGAATTCGAACCTAGATTATATCATGAGCGTTCTGCTAAAAGTCATTAAGTTCAAAAAACTGTTTTTTATATATATTAGCGATATAAACTTGAACCCCTTATTTATTTAAAATCAGAAAGTCAATAAATACTGACATTTTGGACCTACTAAGTTTTAAATACTTGGAAAATGCTATATCAAAATACTATTTTATTATAAACTAAATATAAAAACATATTTTTGTTCCCAAAACTAAACATCTGTAACACAACTTAACTAAATTATTTTTGTAATACAAAATACAAATTTTTAACAATCTAAAATTAATTACAAATTTAAAAAATTCGAAATGTAAATCAAATCCAAAGAAAATTTAAACATTGCCTAAAAGGCGAACAAATTAAAACATTCAATAATAATATTTTTTTCCTCTTTTGGAACGGGCTAATCAAAACATGGCTAGCCAGTCATGCATGGTATAAACAAGCACATATTTTTTTTGCTTCTCTGATGCACTATGCATACTATCGAATTCTATCAATAAGTGTCCTGATTCTAGAAACTTTTGTTTGATTACATCAAGATGTGAAGATATTTGAACAACGAACAGTAATAGAGCGCCGATGTTATGATTTCTGTTTTGCCATCCGCAAGTATCCAAAAACAGTGAGACTTTCTTTGAATGGTGTGGTATTTATTTCAGTCCTAGTGTAACAGCAAGCATTATTCGGAGATGCTCCTTCATAAATAGCTAAATTGTAACAGCATAACTTTTAGCATAGTACATTGGAAAAATTGCTGCATGGTATTTGCATAACGCTTTGTAGGTCAAACGTGGTGGTCACAAAAGTGTTATCATCTAATGCTTTGAGCTTATCCACAGCTTTACTGTTGTTTGCATCTACTTCTCTGTGACTATGACTATGTACTGCGATGTTGGCAGCACAAAAACATATTTTTATGGTCTATTTTGTTCAGTCTTTGTCATCGTATTTGTTTAATCAAAACTCAAACCTTAAGTTAAAAATAACCAATTTGTGTTTGGTCAGGCTAAAAGGTAAACTATATATAACATAAAAAATTACTTTATTTTGCGCTTTGTTTAAATTACGTGTATTTGCACTGTAATGTGGTTTAACTTCTGCAACCAAAATTAGTTACTTTTTAACAAATAAATACTTTTGGGTTTTGTACCGCGTTCCATATTTACACTTTCCACAAAACTCATAAAACTTAGAAAGCTTACAAACTTTGAAAAACCTACAATATTTGACGTTTTGACAGTCATGTCGCTGTTTTTGTCAGATAAACTGAAACTGGAGATATAGGATTCTTTATATTACGCCGTTCGGGTCAGTGGTTTGTGATTCCCATACTAGTGCTAGATTGATTCCATTATCCCTATTGAAATTGTTGTACTTCTGGATTTCGATGGCTTTCTTGTATAGTCTAAGCCAGAAGTTTTGGGATTTAGTCAACATTGTTGCCTCTTCAAATTTTATTGTGTAACCGGTGTCTAAGAAGTGTTCCGCAACAGCAGATCTTGTGTTATGTTTCTATGTATCCGCTTTATGTTTTTTTTGATCTGGTAGCTATGTTGCGCCCCGTTTCTCCTATATAAGCCAGCCCACACGAACAAGAGATGTGGTAGACTCTTGGTTCCTCGAGTTGTGCTTTTATTTCCTTCGATTTTGAGAAATAGGCGACTATTTTATTTCGTTGCAGTGGAGGTCACTTTGATATTTTTCCCTTGAATTATCTTGGCTATTTTATCTGTGCAGCCTTTTATGTAAGAAAGGAAAGAAGTTGCGACGGGATTTTCCTTCTTTGGTTTTTCTTTACTGTGCTTGTTAATTGCTAGATATATGTCTGCTTTTCTGAAACCGTTTTTTTATTAAAGCGTTCAAATAAGTACCAAACCCAAGTATCTTGTAATATAATTCTTCAAGTGGTCCTTGTAGATGTGAAAGCATGATAGATTTTAATTTTGATTTAGAACTAAACGAAGAACATCGCTATTTTATATATAATTCAATTTTAGAGTAGCCGTAAGAAAAAATCCCAAGTGTGGTACATCTTTACAACACGAAATAGGCACCAGGGGAGGCAGGAAACAAAGACGCAAATAAACAAAAGCACAAACTAAATCAAAATACGTTTTTTAAATTCTTTTGAGTACATGCACATTGCATTTTAAGTTTGCAGATAATTTTATTAATTAGATTAAAAGTGATAATAGCATTGTGTTACATGTTGTTATTTCGTAACTGTCAAATATATTATTTTAAACTAAACTTAACACGCCGCTACGAATTGTCAAATCACCCTACGGCTGGGGATAAAAGCAATACAGCAAATAAAGGCTATTTTACTTGCTCTTTACTTTTTTAAAACTGCTGCAACGGTCATGTATCTGAGTGTTATTTTACGACATGTAAGTAGTTTTTCTTTCTGCTGAATCTTCTTTAGTAGCGATTTATATTACGCTTTTAGCGGATGTGCTGCGGAAAACGTATTCCAGGTATTGGTTGGATTCGGTTTTTTACTTTTTTTAGCGAGTTTCACTGGGTTGCCACACTGTTTTTATACCCGGTTGTTTCCGGGATATGTAATTTGTGGAGCCCACCTCGTTTTATGTAATTGGAATAGACGAAAGAATACTCACACTTGTTTCTGAAATATCAGTATCGTATTACTTCGTTAATTTACTTCTGTAACTAATCAATCAACTTTATGCACATTACTTAGTATAACGAATATCTTTTCGCAATTATATTGACTACTTTAATTATGTCAGTCTTGTACGTAGTACTTCTTAGTATTGTATAATTTTGCTTTTATGTAATCGGTTTCAATTGTCTTCACTAACCGTCAGCTTCTAGCGTATAACTTATCTTATGTAATCATAACGTAGATCATACTCAAATTTACTTTCAGTTGCAAACTTTATATCATCTGTAACCGTATGTATTGTCGTTGACATTGCATCCGTCAAATTTCTTTGATCATTTGAACGCAGTCATAGCCAACGGCGAAATAACTTTAACCGTCGTACATAAACTGAACTGTTATTAAATCAAATAAAAGGAAGTAGTGAACGTTACTACTTGTGACGAACGATTTTCGGGCAGATAAGTTTTTGTCTTCATCTTTTATTTTTTTTGCAATTTATTATTATCATTGTCAATTGTTGACTTATTTTGCGATTGCATAGTAGACAAAGTAGTTTGATTTAGTATTATTTATATTTAAATTAATAACAACCACTTATAACTTTTTTTAGCAATTGAATATAATTAGGTTTATGGTGTGTTGTCGGAATTAAAGGGCTTACATCAATATTATAGCTGTTATATTACTATAATAGTCGACTAATCTATAATTGTTATTTGTCTACTTTTTTTTGGTTTTAACTCTTATTCTCTCTTGTTTAAAATAAATATTTTATTGTTAGAATCTGTGTTTTGGCAATCGTCTCTTTCAGTGATCGACATATTTAAACAAAGTCTGTATTGGCTGTTATTTATTTGCTTTGGGGTCTTTTTAATTTAATGTATGCTTAGCACACCGAGACTTGCGATCCGCTTGCCGAATCAAACTGAGTTAGACGCTTACCTTTAAGGTACGAGAAAATTATCGTAACAATTTCGTAATTTAGTACATGAGTGGTATAGTATAGATAGATCATTATTCTTCACACAACGTCGCAATGTCAAGGAAAGTATATGAAATGTTCTAGAACCTAAATTTATTCGCATTTCGCGTTTTACTGCTGCTATTGCTCGTTGAAGAGAATCTTCCGACCAGGAACCTCTGATCAAATCTAATGCATTTCGTTGGCAAATAAACTAAATAATATAAACAATATACATCACATGCATATTAATGAATTTATTTCTCAAAATTCTCTCGCCAGAGTTACAGTATTCCATCTATTCCAAATGGCGGGTTATATTAAAGAAACTGTAAGTGTTAATAAATTGAAATACTAAATACTATATAATCCTACATTGTCTTAACAAATATAAAAATCTATACTCTAGCTCAATGCATTAAAAAAATTAAAAATTAAAAGTATTATCTAAAAATTTTCAAGACTACTTGCAAAATAGCAATCATAATAACTTACCTTTTTTGGACATTATTTATATCGGCATAAACACGTGGTTATAATTAACGCCCTATAGTGCTTACTGCTTCATTTGCTGCTAAATAAATTATGCTACTTTGAAATCTCTCCCCCTATGGCACCTCTTTCGTATTTACCTTATAACAGTTGTTTTTGCTAAAAATAGTGAATTTGAACAGAAAATATACGTTTGTCTAGAATAAATGAAATTAATAAATCTAATTTTTTACGTAGGTAGATAAAACTGTTATTTTGATACTCATTTAAGACTGCAAAACTGTAATTTGGACATGTCACTATGTACTTTAGTAACTAAATGTTCTAAAAGCACATATGATTATATTTAAATTTTAAAAAAATTAAAAAGTAGAAAATTATTTTTAAAAAGCCAAAAATGTATTTTTTTTTATTTGATGTTACAAAAATAATTAATTTTTTTGTTAAATTTATACTTATGAATGTAATCAAAACTTTTTTACTAAATCTAATTGGTTTGACCAGTGGCGGCTTCTCTATTAGGTCATTCGGACAATGACCCTCCAAAATAAATTAGAAAATTATTTAATTTACTTTAAAATTACAAGAATCCGCGTTTAAATCAAATTATCAGCGTTTGAATTTCAATTTTCATTGTAAGCGCAACAGATGCGAAAACTTACGAATTTACCCGAGGCTGTTGTGTTTTATAGTCCCTGTGTATTATATTGTATTATATAATGCAGCCGAATCGTAAATGATACTTATTGTAGTCAAGAGTGCAACACACATAATACAATCTTATGCGAATTAGAAAAAGACAACTAAATGGTTTCTGCGGTTGTCAGCCGGGTCCCATTTCGCGTACTCAATGCAATGCTTACGTCATTTATTATTATCTCCGCAATACGTGTTTGTAAAACAAAAATGCTGGAATGCACATTTTTTATCTCATACGACAAACTTTGCACTCGATTTTTCAGTTGTTTGATAACATTCGTTTGTAACCAATGTCAATGACTTTCACAAGTTAAAAGAAAATTAATTATGTTTAAGTACATATTACCGTTTTTGTTTGATAAAAAAATTAATGGCTAATAATAGTTTAAATTTTGAAAGACGTTTAGAATTTAAAACCAATGGTTGTCCTCGGCCTTTACTTCCAATTCGATAAACAAGCAAACATAAAAATAAAGAAGTACACCGTAATTTTAAAGAATCTATGTACGATTTATCAGAATAGATTTGTGTATGTAAAGAAACATGGAAAAATTTTTAATTGAAAACATTGTAAATTTTAATGAACTTGTTATCGATCATTTTGCTGATTCTAAAGATGGACGAATAATAGATCTTAAATATAAATAGCTTTAATGCAAAAAAGTTTTTTATTTACTTTTTGTGATAATTGCGTTTTTTTGAATATTTCAAAATGACCCCCTGGTATGATTGACCACCAGCCGCCACTGGGTTTGACATATGTTTAGTTTACTGATTAAATATATAATAAAGCAGCTGAGAAGTGAAGGTAAATTAGTTGATTAATCATGTTAAAGTACCTACTAGGTTGCAAACGTCAATTTTATTTTAAAGAAAATAGTAACTTATTTGTACTTTGCAGTAATAGATAAATACATAAGTATAACAAACATAAACATTTTAGAAGTGATTATTTGAATGTGATTATCTTCATAATATCTATTATTTTTATAATAATTTTGTTTAAACAAGAACAGTTATACATCTGTAAATAAAATAATTGTTATAACAAGAAACTTATTTAAAATAAAATAGACCATTTGTGGTTAATTACAAAATTTTACAATTCTAGCGTAACACAAAAGTATCCCACTGCACTCTGAAAACAATAACGTAATTTGTGTTAAAAGAATTACTGTTGATATTATTACTGTCTTGATTCAGTGTTAGTACTACATGCAATTTATAATGTTTCAAAATTTAATAATAATAATCATGACACTATGGCAATAACCTTGATAAATAATGACAAAAACAAACGATACTCCAACTACGTTTTTACATTAAGAAATAAAATATTTCGTGAATCTAATAACACATTAATTCATTGGTAATTGTACTTATGGAATTGATAAATTCCAGTTTTATTGATTATTTATATTCAACAGGACGAAGAAACAATATGTTTGATCCGTAACCTTGAGCTGGTACAAACACATAAGATAAAACTATGGATACATATATTTAAATTGCTAATGATTACAAATTACAGATGTAGAATATAATTTAATACAAACTTCAAGGGTTTTTAGCATTGAGAAAGAAAAAAAATGTATTCTAAATTCGGATTGTAATTTTTTGTATTAGAACGTGTTGCAATAAGACCAAAACTAATGGTAAGACCGGTTGTGGAGTACGAGGGGCCGTTAACATGGCCGCCTACCATAGCGCCTTAGGATGGGGCGGTACCATTTCTACGGTATTTAGTATCGAGCGACACTAACTTTACTAAGTACTTACTAGTAGCTTATTGTAGAAATAAGTTGATTTTTAAATTGTACATCTAGAATAGATACGATCTTAAATTTTATTGGTAATTCAAAAAAAAAACTTCTGACTTCTGTGTTAAGCGTAAAGAACTAGAAGCTATTACATGTATAAATAGAAATTATGACAGACAGTAACTACCAAATATACTACTTATTGTTTGTTTAGTGCATGCGAGGTACGACATATTTGCATTAAGCGCATGGAGGTTTGACTAAAAATTATATAAAATAAAATAAAACTCTTAAACAAACTATTAATTTTCTAAAAGAAGTGTTCTTATTCTAGCCTAGATGAAAGATGACTACATAATATACTGTAATTATTCCAATTATTATCACGTTGAGATGATAATTAATATAGTATTTATGCCAATAGCAAAGGAGTTAAAGAAAAGTGGTGTTTGAAAGCAATAGTATCAAATGTGTTGAAACCATTGTGGTTATATAATTCATGGCATTAACTTATTTCGTACGATCAAAATTTTGTTTCGTATATATTTTACGGTATGGTAGGAAATATTATAATGTGTAGATCGTGATATGAATAAAATCTATGACTGCAGGCATCGTCCATCACAACACCCTTACATTGCACGGCATAACCATTATAATAAATGCAAAATTCGTAGAACATAAAGCTGGATGAATGTTTCTGCATATCAGCGAACAGTAGCATGTATAACATAAGAAACATCAAAGATATATAATTACACATTTATGATTACAATTATTAAACGATGGACTGTACAGTAAACGTTTAGAATTATTCATGCATTCAGTGACAGTTGAATTATTAAATTCGTGTCCCACCTTTGATCATATCTGGCAGTGGTTGCTACACCAAATAATTTATTAGGTTATTTTCAGAGCTTCTGCACGCAGACTTTAGTGACGTTTACTGTTTTTATAAGTAAAATCAAATATATCCAAATTTACTTTAATAACACATTTGGTAAGATTTGCATTTATAATGAGGTTTTTTGCTTATTCTTTATTAATACCTTTAGGGTACAAGTTGATATACATTGTTACTCAATAAGACCCGTTACTTTATGTGCAATGCAGCAGTTCTACTAAATTAATAACCGATTCAATTTGCATTTTTATTTAATGGCACGATTTGTTAGTTTCGTCTGCGCATATTTAACTGTACTATTTACTGTATGTATAGATTTATTTATAAAATAACCACTTTTTTACAAAGTATTTATTTTTTTAACACAACGTTTAATGAATGTTTTAGTATCTACCTACATTATGTAAATATAGTAAAACTGTTTGCAACACTGCATAACATTAAAAATAAACTCAAATTATAAAATCAATCAAAATGTATTAATTAATAATAACAAACATTATTTTCTAATACCGTACTTTATGGGTAATCTGAATCAATTCAGTTTCTGGCTTAGCTAGTTTTATTTGCCCATATATTTCTGCTACTTAAATATTTAAAGAAATTGTTCTGAAATTTTGGCATATTTGCCTACCTAAAATTGGAAAGTTAATAGTTAATAATGTGGTAATGTTTCTTAATAATGTTACCAATTTCTTAGATTTTGACATTTATTTGCAATTTAGCTTTTGGAAATTACAATTAAGCAGAAATATTCTTCTACCGAATTGGGTAAAATTACCTCGATCTGATTGCATATGCAGAATTACGTCCTAATTGTAGCTCTTGGGTGTGACACTGTTCTAAAGATGTTTAATGTACTGTATTACTGCTACTATTCATTAACCCAACAGATTCAGTAAACTTTTTAGTTACAATATTTGAATCACTGAGTATATTCGGTAAACAGATGATAGTTCTAGTTTTGTTGATATATAGCTGGAAATATAGGTAAATACATATCTAATAAGCACAATTCTTACCAGAGAGTGAGTTAAAATTAACAAAAGGCATCAATAAAATGGGCATGGTGACCAACTCAATAAAAATTATTAGAAGAAATTACATAGAATAGAAAATAAAAAGTAGTCTTATAATTACAACATGTATGTTCTTTCTTTATCAAAATAGAATACCTATTTACTTATAAAACATTTACTTTAAAAACTACATTGTATTGCTATGTTTTACAGTAGTAATTAACCTGTTTACAAAATAAATTTAAGTTATTGATGAAGAAAAAAATCATAAAACATTAATAAATTAGAACTAACGAGTGCTTTACCATTTGAAATGGTGAATTGTGAAACGTATCTTCAAATTAGGAATTAACAAAAGAAATTTGTTACGTAAAATGTTAATTACATTGAATATTGCCCTCGAAAAATCAATTCAGTAGTAGCATTAAGACAACTATGGTAGCAATCATAGTACAACTCGTGTATTGGTATTTGCCATTTCAGCCACCACATACTCTGTTACTTAAATCTTTAACTTTCTTAGCGGAAGATTTTTTTCTTCTATAATATGATTTTTTTTAAGTGCGGTTTCTTTTTCTGTATACCTATCAAATAACGTATATTACAAACACAATACATTTTTGTTTCTTTAACTAACCTAAACCTAATTTCTTCCAATAATTTTTGTAACGTAGTAACTTTGGTAGTTAGTTTGGCTAGTTTGCATCTTTGTTAATGCAACCCACAACTTTTAGTACTGTTGGTGGTTTATTACATAGAAAGAACAAATTCAAAAGACGATTTCATTCCGGCCTTAAATATTTATGTTATATTCATTTGATACATTGAATACAGTAGATACAAAAACACTTATGTGAATAAATTAATTTAAATCTCTATATGTAAGCATATAAAAAACTCAAAAAAAGAAATTGTTCCACGTTACCTTCTGCTGTAGCTGTAAATTTACTATGACCTGTTTTCGAACTACTAGGTTGACTTTGTAAGTTTTCTAGATATTTAGAATATTTTCTTTATTAGTTACTGATAAATATTTTGGTTTAAATTTTTGTATTAGCGAAACATCCATAATAATGTACTAGATAACCTATAAAAATTTTGAAGTCAGTTGGTACGTCAGGTGGTCTTTAAAAATATTGTTTTAAAATAATAAATTGTGTACACACGATAATACATATTACTAATAAAACGCTAAAATACGAAGATTATTAGTACACAATTAATAACCAGTTACAAAAACATTTATGCAAGGAACTTATTTCCATCTGTTGAGCATCATTTGTCCAATTTGAAAATGTATTTTTTCCAATAGGCATATTTTTAAAAAACCCAAAGAGTTGTTCTTTTACCAAGCTAATTCATATTACGCCACGCTAATTCATATGAAACAATGTGATAAAACTTTTGTTGGAAAATTTCCAATGTGTCTTCATTCCATAACTCTATCATTTTCTTTTGTTGTTCAAAACTTAAAGCAGCAGAACTACTTTTCCGCTTTTCTGGGTATAGCTGCAGCTCCTTTCTTTTTGCATCTCGTGCGTTTCCTGCTTACTTACTGTACTCAAAACTGTGCTTAAGATATATAAAAAAAAACAAATGATTCTCTTCTTTTGCTTTTTTAGTTTTTGCGTTTCCGTTTAGAAGAGTCGGTTTTATTTTCTAAACTATTTGTATTTCAGGTTTATTCTATTTATATGTTTGTCTTTATTTGGCAATGCAGTTTTAATTTTTAGTCATTTTTAGATTAAATTTAATTACAAAATACTGAAAAAATACACTAACATTTAACTAATTGTTGCTAGCAGCATTATATTATACATATATATACATTTTGAAATTATATACATTGTAGGACTTCAAAAATAAAACAGTTCCAATCAAATTATACAAAATTAAATTTAAAAAAAATTGAGAAACGTAACACAGGATAAACATCAACTTTTTGATGTCCGTAGACTTAATTTAAAACGTTGTTTTTGAAGAATATGAACTACTAATTTACCAACTTTTTTAAGGTGGTATTTACTAGAACAACTAATCTTTTAAGTGTTTGTAGCTTTACAAGCCAATTTATTGTAAGATTTTGTTAAGAGATTACTTTCATAAATTTTAAAATGTCTCGATCATTGTGATCAAACTCAAAGAGTTTAAATACAACGCAAACTGATTTTTGTATCAATAGTAATATATGTCACTAGTATCGAAAGTGAAGCAAAACATAACAAAGGTTAATGCGGCGCAATAAAGCTGTATTACAGTGAGTTATGCTATAAGACTTTTGAAGTGAGTTACATATATATTTTTTATGCTGTTTTTTTTAAATTAAAAAAATTGGCTTTAGAAACATTCCAATGTTAATGTTGATACTACGTTTATTCCTAGCAAAGTTTGTCAACTTTGACAATCAATTTAAAATCTTAGGTAAATTTATTATACGCATGAATGCTTATTCTTATTTCTATTACTAATAATCTGAATCGCTAACTTAAATATCAGATGCATATAAAAAATAAAACAAAAATCGGCTATTTGTAAGGTAGACAAAATGTTACTATTAAACGTGATTGTGTTAACGATATATAAATAATGACTATCTTGCATTTAACAAACTAGTATTAAAAAAAAATTATATATAATTATACTGTTTTTTAATAATGTCAAAACTTCTGTCTTTGAAAAAAGTCGATGTGTTCATATAACACTAAACTGGAATTATTGCAAAATTTAACCTTGCAACTTGCAACCAAATGTAATATTACAAATAACTTTATTTAGTAATTGCAATTTGTTTGGTAAAGCTTGGTTTGTCATATTCAAATTTGTTTTTTTTTATAAAGGTTTATTTAGAGTTTTATGTTTTGGAAAATGAGTAAAAAAACAGTGTTGAAAAGTTTCTAAAAATTATTTATTTTCATACATACTATTTTTATAGATTTGATTACAATCATGACTGTTTTATCACTTCTTTAATAGTGTTTGTAAAAGTTTTATTTTCATATTAGAAACACTGCTTTTTTCTAAAAAATGTCAGAATGTTAAATTGCATGAGAGAAAAATAATACTCATTTATTACGGGTAGTAAAATTTACAGGACGGTCCGAAGTTTTTGAAGTTGCGCCATATAGGTTCGGTAAGAATATTTGCTGCATAATTCGCATTATATATTTTCTTTAATTTGTTTGCATTCTTTTCGTCTGCATTCTAACAAAAATTACTACTGCAGTAACTTTAAAGTCAGATGTGCGAAAAAATAAGTTGTCATTATTGCAATATAGTAATGTTTTTAACCTTATATTTTTAAACGTCAGCTTGTCAGTTATGTGGCATAGTTTTGGACCTAATATATTCCTCTTATAGGATTTTTCCCGTCTACTTGAACAAAGCCCAATTGCTAAGTAGTATTTCAAACATTTGCAAGAATTCAAAATGTTTATAAATGTCTAATCTTTGCTAATTTAGGCTACTTGCGTTTGAGTTTGGACCTAAACATTTAAGCGGAAACAGAAAAAAAGCAATAACTTTATAAAATTTTATGTATATACTAGCTGTACCCTGCCACGCTTCGCAGTGGGACACATGATAGATAGCATTGAAAATTAATAATACTTAATTTATTAATAATAAAAAATATTTGTGTGTATTACTTTACACACGTAAGAACTGAATTTGGATTATGCCATTGTTGAAAATTATTAAAAATGTAATAAAAAATGCACGTCTTTATGGTTTCATTTTCTAACTGTGAACTGTTTTACATTTAATTGTTATTTTATTTTATTTTATTATTGAAATTAATTGATGTTTACTATATTGACATTCGTATTAATTAATAATATTGCTAGTTTTAATGTAATTATATTTATATACATTAAAAGTGAGGTTAATCCAAAATAAATAATATAATTACGTCCACGTGTTAGATGTAATAAAAAAGATATAACCACTCACTTCTGTTAGAAATCCACTTGAATTATAATAATTCCTCTTATTTTTCCTGTCAGTTAATATTTGATATAAAATGTAACCTCTACTTACGATTTGGTGAAAGGCGCAGTTCGATCACAACACTATCAAAAATTCTTGACTTTGAATATTTAATTCAGATTGTATAATAATCAGAATCAGATGCAAATTTTTTTGTAAATAAACAATGTAATTGGGAACGAAATTGTTTCTCATGTGACTGCGTCATTATTATTTCGGCTGTCAGCGAGTGTTTTCCTAGCTTACGGCAGATGGCGCGGTCACTGGTAAACAGCTGATCGTTAAAAAAAATTATTTTCTCGCGGTCGCAGATATGTGACTGATGCAAAAAATATATAAAAACAATCCTTGATGCGGATTTTATATCATATTAAAATTTCAACTCAATCGGTGCAGAACTTTTTGAGTTTTTGAAGCGTACACAAACCAACATAACATTTTTATATATATAGATTTAGGTGTTATTACTGCCACTGTACTTCACAGTGCTGCCAATTGACTTTCGTTTTAAGTGTAAAAAAATTCCACATACAAAATTAAAATTTGTTATTTTTAGGTATTATGAATTTGGTTTGTTGGTACAAATGCTGCTACATTCCTCTCTAAAACTGATACAAATTATAAATGTGGGTTCATACAAGATTCTCCCCAAAATTCTACAACAATTTGTAATACCCGTAAGTACATAAAATCTACAAATGTCGAATTCTACTACAATTTTACATCATAAAACGACATGTGTTCAAAACAATTAAAACTATCTTTTTAAGAAACTCAATTTGTTTGAAAACGTCGGAACTTCATAAAATCTAGCGATTTCTTTTTAATGCATACTCTAGATGTCGCCAAAAATAGTTTGTTACTCGCGTAAATAACTGCACATTGTGTCTAATTGCATTTGCTGCCACAAACATTTAATTATTTATGGGGGTTTTGTATATTTCACCTTTTATATAGACCCAGAAAAAAGTTTATACGGTTAATACATGGGCTACGAGCTGGCCAGCGTCTGGGACCGTTTCTTCCAATCCAACGACCAGTAAAAATTATATTCAAAAATAGCAAACCACATTGTTCTGCGAACTTTAAGAAGTAAATCATCAAATTCTTGCAAAAATTCTAATTAAAGTATTTCCTAAAATACCCGCTCACAGGTTAATGGAAAAACGTCACTGAAAGTTGAATTTCATAATTTTACTCTAAACACGCGTACTGGAAAAACTTAACACTTTATGTAAAACTACACTTATCCAAAAGAATTACATTGACACTAAAGTATTTATTACTGCAACCACTATAAAATTCAAGTCATGGTTCAAAATCAACGTCGGTTAACTGTCAACAGATAATAAATTTTAAATACGGTGTATCGTACTATGGCACATGTTAACTCTGCGAGCTATATCTTTGGTTCAATTTGCAATACCTGCCCATAAATAGTAAAAAAAAACAAATTATAAAGTTTTGATTGTATTGAAAAGATTTATTCTTTTACTTGTTCTTTTGCTGCTAGTACATGAGGTGGTCCTCTCGCCATCGCCCTAGGTAAAAACAACAGCTCTCGTTTTTGTAAGTTTTTGCACACACGCCAAAATAAAGTTTATCAAAGCCAATTTATGCAAATCACTTACTATTAACTGAAGAAATTGAGACAAAAATAAAAGAAGTTGTCAAACTGAGTTCTAAGAAAACTAAATTTGGAATGTATACTTCTTACATTGCAATTTCTTTGATTTATTTAACTGAAATTTTGTTTTGGTTACAACTGCAAATAAAAATAATCAAGAACACAAAATAAATTTTGTTAAGTTAGGTCAGTGTCAACACATAAAAATAAAGATTCATATCTGCTGTAGCTATGTTATTAACTATTTATTTTATAGATGATGAAAAACAATACTTGACATAATACATCAAAACGTTTTAAAACACAGCATTTGCGGCATAATTCAAATCTACACTTAATCTTCATTTAGTTCAAAAGTCATGACCAGCCTGAAAATTTTAATTGCAAATATATCAAAAACCGCACTCTTTAGAACAAACTCTTAAAAGAAAAATATTTATTTAGCGCCACAAAGAAACTACTTCATAAGTTTGTAGTTTTACTTAAATAACTAATTACTTTGCAAACATAGTTTTATGTAGACTTTGTGGTTCTAGAGTTTCCATTACGTAACTACATTAACAATAGTAGTTTACGTAACAAGAGTCGAAAGTAAGAAATAGCATAACGAACGTTAATGCGACGCGAGGCCGCACGGCCGAGCGTTGCATGTGAGTGAGTTATGCTATGATTCTTTCGACGAGAGTAATGTACATTATTTTTTGTGTTGCCTTTTATAAAATCACATTTTTTTTGAAAAAATAAAAAAAAATTAACAGAAATATAATGTTGGTACTACATTTATTACTAAATCTGTCACATTTGACATTAACTTTAACATCGTTTTTCTTCAATTTTAACTAAATTTCAAGATTTTTAAAATGATTTTTCCACCTGTCGCATACTCGTTCTAATATATTAATTCACTTTGAACACTTACTTTTATGTGGATTCCTAGTTTTCATTTTGCCACCCTAGAGCTTTTTTCGTTTATTACGTAACTACACTAACGAACGAATATTGACGTTTGCGATGTTGGCAGCACAAAAACGATTATTAATATTTGCGATAAGAGCAGTACAAAATAGTTAATTGCCAAACAAATTTCATAAAAATTATATTTTACGAGACAAGTAGACACATTTCGAGACGACCTGTAGGCGAGTCATAAAAGCCTGCGAGTTCCGTAAAATCATTTTTGGGTCGTGTTACGTACAATATTTTTTCTGCAACCGTTTGTCAAAAACACACTAACCCAACAATAACAAATGTTTTTTGGCAAACGTGTCAAACTAAAAATTAAATAAGTTTTGATCTCAAAGTAACCTACATAGATATTAAAAATCGTCGAAGGTAAAAAAAATCGATCCAAAACTAAAAAATTACAGAAAATTTTACTTTTCGATTTGTATATAACTATACTTTTGCTTTAATGAGTGATAGCAATAGATATGTTTTTGTAAGGGCTGCAGAAAGAATTCACTTAATGGCATTTATTCAGTGTGATACGCGATTACCGAAAGTAACCGCTGAAAAGAAGATTGTGCAATTAAACATGTTAAATTCAAAAATGTTAAATGTATTTTTAAGAAACAACAAAGGATTTTGATTTCAGTAAAAATATTTTTAAGAAACTAGTAAAACAAGTTAAAAATATAAATAATGTTGTATTTGGTACTAGTTCCAATATCAAAAAACGTACGTATACTTTAATACTCTTATCACAGCTGATCTTTACTTTTATGTAAAGCCAAAGCCTTACCATAAAAAACTCTATATTTTTTATTACATTATTATTATTTACTTATCAAAAAATGTAGCAAAATATTTGCATTATCTTATTTAATACAATTTTAAAGTAACTACACTTTTTTCACATTTTTTTTTAAATGTAATTTATGATTGTTTTTTAATATTCCTTTTTAAATTTTTATATGTATATTAAAAGAAAAAAGTAAATTGAAAAAATATATATATATATATAAAGAAAGCAACGTGCGTGAAGAATAAAAATAACTAAGCAAAACATCAAACATTTAAAGGACATTTATACGTATATATCTATATCTACTTTAACACATTAATCGCTCGAATTTTTGTATTCTAAGAAAACTACTTAGATCGTACCCTTTCTACATACAATATACATTTATTATAATGACGTAATTGACTCAAATTATCTTGACCGCATGAAAAAAGTTAATTCAGTTACGGCTGCGTTCGAACTCAATGTCTAATACGTCTATATTTGTATTGAGTTATACGTTTGAGTTTTCCGATAGCGTGTGTAAAATTTATAAATTAATAACAAGGTGGTAAAATTGTTTTGCTTTGTTGAAATATAAATGCTTGATTGAAAACGCTTAGAGATTATTTTTCTTATTGTAAATAGCTACATCAAACATTAAGCTTTATAATGTGTCAAGCTTAATTATTAACATTGTTGTAAGTAGATATTTAATTTGATTAATTAAATTATTGCTATTTTAAAATCATTTTCCGCTGGTCGGTTATGTATAAGATAGTGTGTTTACTGTGTAGTGTAGATGAGTCGAAGATTGAAGAATTTGAACACAGCCTTAAATAAAGAGTGTAGTTTAAGCGAGCAATGTAATTTTATAATTTTCCCCTTATTTCGTCACAAATTACTCGGGAAGCATGTTTAGCAGTCTACTTTAGTTTGATCGTGGCGGCTGTGACGACAACAATGTCCCGTGTTGATTTGCTTATCTTTGCGAAATTTGACAAATGACATTTCGTAAGTACCGTAATATTGAGGTTATGTTTATATTTTCTATAAGTGGTGCGTAAATATCTGAGACCATTGCTAAGGACAACCAATTATACATTGGTTCTACTAACATTTGCACAGAAGGTGCGTTTTCAATTTTTGCTCATTTTATAATTTATATTTAATTTTCTTCATGATACCATAAGAAGCTCGTTTGTAAAAGAGTATTTAAGAACATAAAATTCTGAAACCATAAAGTAAGCAACCGTAATATATCTAAGCACCGAGACTATAATTGTTAGTTTCAAGAGCGCCTCAAGCACGATGGCGCCAAAAAGAGAAGAAAACAATAACTAAACCCACTCGAGCGCCCCTGGTGGTGTGCACAGTGAACTAATCATTATCTAAATGTTAAATCCAGTGTTTAATTAATGCTTGTAAAGTAGGCTACTGATATTGAAGGGGTGTGTATGAAATGTGAGGAGATTCTACCGTTCGGTTGACGACTAAAGTACTATTTAGAGAAATTTTTAATTGGTACCTTCGTTAATTTTTAATTGTAGTTTGTCAAATGTGTAGCTTTGTTTGCTTCATAGATTAATATAAGCCCTTGCTTTTTGTGAACGCCGATGCCCGCTTTAAAATCTAATACACACGCTGTCATTCTTATGTAATATAATGGCTAGTTTTACAACAAGATACAGTTTCTGTTCCGACGGATTAAACAATACGTAACAATTAATAAAACATTTAACAAATTTGAATGCTTATAAATTATTACAAAAATTTTCATTAAAATCGTGTTTTGTTAATTCTAATATTGGTTTAATTTATTTGCTTATAATTAACATATATTTATTTTAAAAACTAAAATTTACACTTTTGATATATCTTGAAAAATATAAATTTTTGGTTTATCGTTAAACTTTAGACTAAAATAAATTGTAACCCGTTGCGTCGGCAAATAAAAAACAAACTTATTTTAAAATTGTTGTCACTTGTATATATGTTATAATAAGAATATTAATGCGATACACGAGAATAACTTTTTGCATGATTTTTACAGAATTGTTTATAACGTGTTCCAAAAACCGTCGGTAACATAATATTATGTACGTATTTTATTATATTATTTATTTGAAATTATAATAATTTACATCATACAATAGAAACAATTTTGAAATAATTTTTTGTTTATGTTAAAAACAATTTTTTTTGTTGTATTATAAAATACTTGAATGCACAAATTTATAAATTTTAATATATTGCTATCAGAAAGCAAATTATTACTATTTGATAAAGAAACCCCTAAACTAATTGTGTTTTTTTCAATTGCTGTTTAATAATACTTATATATTAATTTAATTTTATTAAAAATACATAATCAATTTAATAAAGTTTGTAATTTTTAACACATTTAAAGTTAGAAAAAAAACACTAAATTTCAAATAAATGCAACTGCATAGTTTTAGCGTCATTTTTTTTACACTTTAGTTATTTTTTATTTAAGTTTATTTATCTTTTTTATTTCTGCTCTCTATTTTGTTTAACAAACTATACTAAAACTTCATTTACGCTACCTATGTCATTTTTTATATAACCATTTTCTGATGCTTTTGCTAAGAGTATTAGTCAAAATCAACTGAATTTTTCCAAAATTTTTAATTAAAAAAGTTTCAAATTTTATTTGTTATTAAAAAAATACTAAGTTTTATTTAACTACATTATATTACAATGTTTTTAAAAAAACAATAGTTTTTGTAATCGGAATATAATAACAAAATTATGCTTTTTATAGTTTTTTATTGATTTAAGTTACTCTGCAGTTTAAGTTTAAATAAATTTGTTTTTTATGCTGAATTAAATTAAAACCTCATGCAAAAATATTTTTGAGTACAAAAAAAAAATATTTTACATTTTAAAAGCAAATAAAGAAACAGTTTTAAATCTCATACGATTATAATTTAAAAAAAAATTGTTTTTGTAATTGCTTTGTATTATACACACTGCGTTCAAAATAAGATTATAAAGTATTAAGATTTTAAGATTAATTAAGATTTTGTAAAATAGTTAAAATACAAAAAAGCTGTGCCCATTAAAGTAAGTTTACGTATGGTTTATAAACGTTTATTATAATTTTTAGTGTTTTTAAATATTAAAAAAGATGCAGTTTTCAAATTTTAAATACCAAGGGTACTTTTTTACAGACAGAAACTTAAAACTGCGAATAAGTTAACCAAAATCTCAAACATCAAATTGGCGAAGTAGTTCAGTAAAGTGCAGGTGTTTATATTTTATTATTATTTCAACCAATAAAAAAGAGTACAGTAACATTTACTTTTTATTTGCTATTTATTGTTGTTTTATCAGCATCTTTTTAAGAACATGTTTTATATCTAAGTAAACTACAGTATCGAATCATTTAAAAATTTATTATTTAGATTGTTTTTCAGAGATTTAATAATATTTTATCTCATAAAAAAGATGAGTTTTCTTTTGTAATAGTGTTAAGAAAAAGTTTTATTACTTATAAAAAAGTTAAATTTCTTTTTCAAAGTATGTAATGCCGCAGTAACGTATTATTTCGTTTGTAAAAAATTACAAGTACCTACTTACAGTTCAGCTTCTATTTCAAAACATTTTTTTAATTAAAATTTATTAATACATTAAATTACACCTAAAAGTACTTTCAATATTTTTTATACACGCAGGTATTTTGTAACACTTTTTTTTTGTTACAAATTTATACATTTATGTTTTGTACGAGTACACTTTATATAAATAATAAAGTGTAATTGCTTTAAAAAAAGTAAACACCATATGCTAATCAAATAAAAAGTCATGAAACAACCAAATGACAATGTACACAATGAAAGCATTTTCGATTTAGTGAAAAACCCAAATTATTAAAAATTTAAAAATAAAAAATAGGGTTTATTTTAAATAACTAAAATTCTGTTTGATTTTGATTTGGAAGATCAGCCACAATGTGGACATCTTTCTATTGTTGAAAATCTCATAACTTGTAATTTGACAATTTTTACCTAGAGAAAGTTGAATAAACAACTTGTTTTGTGCTCTCTTTCAATTAAATAAAAAAATTCTAGAAGTTAAGTAACAATTAAAAGTTCTTATAATTATTTTTGAAATTTTTATAATTAAGCTAAGCACACGACCATGAGTTAAATGTAGATAATAATCTACATCGACATCAAATAGTAGGCTACATTTAAAGATATTCTGATTGATTAAAGATCTAAGAGTACTGAACTAAATTTTTAATTTATACATTTTTTGTTGTTGTGTATCTCTACCTATACAAGCTAATTAATTTTACATTGTTCATTTGTTACAAAACGAATTAAAGAAGTAGATTATTATTAATAAAATAATTTCATTTATTCAGATCTTCTTAATTGCAAATAGTAAAATAAAGTTCATTTTTATTTTAATGTTAGTGTTTTTTTACCACAAAAAAGTGCCTTAATTCAAGTTACACACCCAGTTTAACTGCGATAAATGTTAGAGACTATATACTCTTTATAGTTAGTCAAAATAATGCTATATAAACTAATTATACTAAGGTTTCTAAAAATATTTATACCAATTTTTCTATAAGTTATGGTTATACGCTATAATATAAACAACTATAAACGTATTTAATTGTTTGTTGTTTATTTAAAAATAAGCTAGTTTTAAAGTTTGTTGGTATCAAATTGTTATTAACAAATTTTTACCAAAATGTATAAAACTATAAGTTATCAGAGAAACGTTGTGTGTATCATTTAGATAATATGTAAGCATTTCAGTTTTTCACGTGTCTTTCTAATATCAAACTTATATACAAGGACACATCAATTGTCTAAACGCATCAGCTGCCATAACAAAAATCAACCCTAAATTTTCATTATTCTGTCATTCAAACCACCGTCACCTGACATTTGAAAAACTAAAAAACAAGGTGAGCCCTTAAAACAATAAGAATTCGGTCACATTCACAAAAACCAAATGCCCATCGTTTCCGGCATAAAAAATATATAATAACATACGAACGTCCGTAGACGGCGGTACATAGGTAATAATTATCTGTCTGTTGCGCGGCAAGTAAGCTGCCCTGGCCCAGGGGCCTAAACCGCACGGACCCGCTCTGTTATTTTACACACAAATTTGTATTTTGTACAAGCTAACACGGCGCCGCTTTTTGATTTTATGCTTCAGGATACTATTTAGAAATGTCGATTGCTATAAGCAAAAATAAAAACATTAAAATTTGTTCGAGTCATTTAAAAATTGGGGTATCTCGTAATGGCAAAACCCTAATGTTTTTGTAAAAATAACAGACAGTAAATTGAACTAAAAGCATTTATCTCTCAACAAAAAATGTTTTATTATTCTTTTATTTATGAGTAACTGCTTTAAAATAATTTTTATTGAATAATAACAGCATTAGATCTATCTCATTTATTTATTTTTAATTAATTTGTCAGACAGAACATAATGCTATAAAAGACGTCATAAGTAATTTTTTTAAATTATATATTAAATCGATAGTAAAAATAAAATACATAAATTAAATAATTTTTACGCTGTATCAATTAATTACATTTTTATATTTATTTATAACAAAATCGGGTAATTGTATTTTAACTTTTATTTATAATTTAACTTTAATTCAAAACAACACACGGTAAGCTATACACTTTAAAAACCAATTATAATAAATGATAACGCAAGAACAATTATTAGGAAACTAGTATTTTTTTAACGAATAACATTACATAAACAACTTTGCTCTATTAGATGTACACACAGTTGATTTTTACTTCATTAAAATAACGTAAAATCAAAAAATTGTTTTAATTAAAATGTGTTATTCATAAGATTTATGCATCAAATTAATAACATTTTACGTTTACTTAATTATCTGGGTTTACCTCTAGTCTGGATAAAAGTTTATAAAATAATCAGCACAAAAAGACACAACAAGGTTATGCATTTATGTAATTTTTACATAACACAATTTTTGCATAAAATTAATTAATTCTTAATGTTAACAAAAACAGACTTGAGAAACTAAGGAATTCATTAACCAAAATTTAAAATCTACAAAAAAACATTTAAAATAAGTAGACTTAAATTTCAAAATCTTGTTTACTATTTAGTATACAGTGTATTACAAGTAAAAAAATAAACTTTAAAAAAGCTGCGTAGTAACTGCTTTCATAAAATTATTGCTAATTGTTCCAAATGTAACTGTTAGAAAGATTTTCCAAAAAGTTAATAACATAATAAATACAAACAACGTTTGCTTTTAATTACAATAAATAAATTTTAACGAATTTGTTATTTTGTTACAAATAAAAATAATCAAAATAAAAGTTGCCTGATTAAATTTAACAAATAGATATAAATCATACTAATTAACACACGTATTTAAGTTAATGCGCAATTAATCTTGCATAAAGACATTTTATATCAAAATAAATCCTGTAAAAATAAGAAAAAATAAAATAATTATCTTGTTTAAAGAGTTATATAAGCAAACACTGTCGCACCTTAATAATGTTCATTTTTCAGTGGCAATTTTTGTTTTATAAACTAAGTACAAATTGCTATATTTAAGCATTAACAAGCCCGCACCTTATTATTTTCCACGTTTTTGCTGCCTTTTTTATTTTATAAAATATTTTTTTTGAATTTTTATTATAAAGTATTCGGTAAGTTTGACAGACTATAAATTTTATTAATATATATGGGACACGCCTCAAATTTATTACAGAAAGTCAGCGAAACTACGACAACGCTAAATGTTTTATTAGCATAAAAAAATTTAATGGTCGAGTGTAGATTTCATATCACATCCATGAATACTCAATGAGGAGATTTCAGAACATGATTTATCGAAAGTATGTCAAAAATATTTCTAATTTATTCTGAAAAGGTTTTTAAAGTGTGTGGGTCGTCCGCACACATGTTTCATAGCAAACCGCAGATCATATTAATTTATCTTTGATGAAATTTCATGCATTATTCTTTTTAGCTTGAGCTATGAAAGTTCAAGTCCTCAAGTTATATCTAACGGTTAGTGGAAATACGTAGACTAAATAAAAAAAGTTGGATTGTTTACCTACGTATCTCGATGTTTTTTAAAACATTTTACATTCGAAATAACTTTAATACTAATTACGGTTCTTGTATTTTAATTTTAACACACTAATTTGTTAGTTTACATAGGCAACACACTATACGTAAAAAAACTTTTTTAGCCTCTTCTAGTCTTTATTTTTTACTGTTTTCTACAAATCCGATTATTAATAGTCTAAATAATAATAAAACTTTTTTTTTTGTTACGTGTAACTTTATTATTTATCTTTACGATGTACAACAAAGTATTATGTGTTTGTAGTATTTATAATATAATAAATATATTAAAAATTAGAATTATAGTTTTATTGTAGCATAACTTAATACAAATCCTTAAAATTTTGTAAGCAAATATAGCTTTTTTTGTTTTGGATCTTCAATATTTTAATATTTTTTTGTAGTTTCTGGTGTAATATAATTTTTTTCTTGTACTACAATCGGAGGCGTTTGATATTATAACTATTATAACTTTAAATGAGGTTTAAATTTTGTGTTTTTCTCTTTTACAAATTCAATTTTTTTTGAAAAATAAACGAGGTATACTACAAATTGAAAAAATCTTAAATAAGCGTGTAGTTAAAAAAGGTCAATAATTTTTATATTATTCAGTTAGAGTGCACACTTTTCCAATAATCATTCAATCCAACAATATTTTAAACTTAGTAATTTGCATCGTTTAATTTTTAATAAACTGTCTGCCATCAAGTTATTTAACGTTAAATATACTGTTTTTCTGCTTTTAAAAACTGTTTGTCATTCAAATTGGAATCGGATGCACCAACAATATCGTTTCAAAAATGCCGAATTATGATTCGTTGTTGTTCATTTAGGTTTTCTGATATAAACTCTACGTAAACTATATATATCATGTACATAACGTAGAATATACTTTTATCTTATATTATAAAAAGTATACTAGAAAAAATTGTAAATTTTTATTATATTCTTATATTGTTATAATACAGTTTAGCTGTGTAAACAGAGTAAACAGAGAAGCGTGGTTGGTGTCACTTTTATTCTAAAGGTACACTCAAATTAAAAAGTGTTTTGATGGGAAATTCAAATCGTTCATATGTTACCCGTGAAGATAATCATTAGAGCTTGTTGAAGTTTCAGAAAAACATTGTATGACTTTATTATTATTAAAATAAATTCTAATTACACATTTATTTTCCCAAAAGATTAGGTAGGGCATTACAAAATATAATAATGCCATATTTCTAAAAGTAATTCTAAGGATTACTTATTCACTCGAAAAACACAATTTAAAAAAAAATCATTTACCGTCACTTTCCTTTTCTCTATTACAACTTCTATCGTTAGGTGATCCAGTCTTTATTATAAACGTCAGGTTTTTCACAGATACATCCAGCCATATTTCTTGCGCCAAGTAATTCACATGTTGACAATGTTTATCCTAGTCCGAAGCAGTTATCTCAGAAAATGCATTTCTCACTGAGGCCTCTATCTCCAGGCCACTCTGTGTAACATTATTCATAACTCTATGCCAACTCATTCGGATTTAAGTCGTAGTGGTAAGATGGCAAACGTAACACTGTGTACCCGTGTTTTTTAAGGAGTTCGATTACACTAACACTTTACGCATTTCATTTGTTGTCATTACTCTATTATTTTCTAGCTCTTGTGGAATACTTATTTTTTTCTTCGAGAGAAATCTTAAAATTTGTTTACTGCTCGTCATCGATTCACTCTAGATTTTTTTATAAATGTGTTTGATTTGCCCGTTGTTGCAGCAGCTAGTTCGGTTGCCTTCTCTAAACGGAAAGTTTATCAAAACAGTAAATTAACGGTTTTCTTCAATTTAGATTTCATGTTGATAAATAACAGCTGAAACAATTCAAAAAGTAATTTAAAAATCGTCATGTCATAAGAAATTAGTTATTGTTTGTAGAATTAACACTGGAATTAAATACGGATTTTAAAGTAATGAATGAGGTTCTGCTGCAAAGGTTATACTTAAAAAATGTTATAAATATAGTTACCTTGTTCAAATAAAAGCTTTTAAAAAGGTCTTGATAAAAACTAATTGAATAACAACAATTTTTTTAGAAAACAGGAGATAAAGATGTAAACGAACCTAAGGTAATCAAGGAGTTTTAATTGTAATTTAATTTTTCAAGCGGACGGTACTTGCTAATTATTGTGATTGGTTGAAACATTTACTGCTTAAAATTTTAAAAATTAGTTCACATACTTTTCGGGGACTTTGTTTACTTCGGGGCTTTGTAGTTTAAAAATATTGATGGAGTGGCGACATCTAAGACCAACTTTTATTATCAAAATTTATATAAAAGAAGGACAGTTCCCATTTTTACATAGTAGTACACGTATCTTTTTGTACTTTTGAAAAATAACTAATACAAATAAATTTATATTCGAATAAGTGGTTTGCTTTTATTATTATTAATCTGATTCTCAAGCTTCATCAGGTTGTAGGCCCAGAATTCGGATATAGTGGCTGTAAACAGTAAAATCTACAGTTTTTGTTCAGATAATTAAAAATGACCTTAAACTATTAGCTGTCCTAAGTTAGTTGGCAGAGAAAATTATGCCGAATGGTGTTTTGCCGTTGAGAACGTGTTTGTATTAAAAAGTTTGTCAAAATACCTTAACGGTACAGAAAGTGACACTAATTTAATAACAACAGCAAACACAAAATTGATTCTAAGAATTGATTCTGTTTCATACGTGCACGTGGAAAAAATAGAAAATACCAAAGAAGTATGGGACATACTTCAAACGTTGTATGAAGACAAAGAGTTTGTAAGAGAAATAGTTCTATTAAGGAATTTAACTTCCCTAAAACTAGAAGATTGTGACAGCATGGAAAGTTATGTGAACCAAATTCTTGAGACTTCGCAAAAACTTTGAAAAACCAGCTTTAACATCGACAATATATAAGTTGGCTCGGTATTATTGGCGGGATTTCGAGATAGGTTCGCACCCATAATAATGACAATTATCCACTCTGGAATAAAAATTCAAACAGATACCATTAAAAGCTGTTAGACATATTTGAAGATGGCAGTGCATGTCAAATTGTGTATTTTAGCAAAATAAAGAAGTTTTAAGAACACAGGACAAACAAGATTGTACCAATTAATCCTTAAATGTAAAAAATAAACAAAAAAATGTATCTAACATTGTGTGTTTTAAATGCAAAAAGATGGGTAAATTTGTGTCTAAATGTCTTAAAAAAATGCAACAGAAAGTAAAAATTACGATCAGGTTAATGCTTTTAGTGCAGTTTTTTTAAGTAGAAATTATAGCCAGAATAACTTTTAATTGGATTCTGGTGCAAGTAGGCACACAAACAAAAATTGGTTAAAAAATTGTTTAGAGCCAAGTGTACGTGAAATCGTAGTGGCAAACAAAGAAACAGTAGCTGTTAAGTGCTCTGGAAGCTTGAACATTACCACAGAGGTAAATGGGCAGTTCCATAAAATAACTATAAAAGACATGTTATGTGTACAAATTTGTTATCTATAAATAATCTAATCTCTAAAGAAAATCTTTTTTTACGACAATGGATGTCGTATTCACAATGCAAACAATGCGTTAATAGCCAATGTTGTAATAGTTATTTACGAACCAAGTTCGGGAAGAAGTTTTTCCTACATTTCCTTCTTCGTTCGCTCGTGCTTTAATAGCGCGAATGCTAGAATTATTTTCCCGCAAGAGGTTTGTACATAATTTTTTGTAACGAGCAAATATTTTCTTTGATAAGCAGAAGCAATCATTTTATATTAATGTCAAGTTTTGATATAGTCACTAGTGTGGGTCGAAAAATTTTTTTTCCGAATTTTGATTTGTAATAGTGGGGAAAACATGACCTGGGTAGAGACTTAAAAACGTATATATTTATTTTTTATTAATATTAACATTAATTACCCGCGCATGACGTTTGAAAATCCGAAAAAAATGTTAAAATTTGATTTATTTTATCAGAGTTTATTGTATAAACTACAAGGCGTAAAATATAATAGCATTCTTATAAACAGAGATACACGTAATACAAATAATAATCAAACCAAAATATTAGAATAATCGTGATTATAGTGCGGGGGGAGGAGTGGGAAAAGAGGGCGTAACCTGTCGATCACGCGTCATTGTCTCAGTACGCCTAATTAGTTCCGGGAAAAAGGTCGCGCGCATTTATCTATTTTTTTCGCTATTTTAATAAGATTTTGTTAGTTTTGTGACGTTGTGCATCATGGAGATTTCAAATAATACCCGAAAATCCACAAGTTGTCCCATTTTTGGAGCTCCGGAAGAAATTAACGAAAATCAATTACCCACTTACAAACAAGTTATGAAATATTACAATTTAGTAAGACATCAGCTTAAACTTGAGAACAATTCAAAAAAAGAGCCATCCATTAATGAGATATCTGAAAAAGTGTCATCTAAAGTTGAATATTTGTGGAGAAAAGCGTCTATTCCTACTGTATCTCATAATCGTGTGATGCAATTGATTAAAAGTTACCACGCGAAGTGTAAAAATTTATTAAAATCTTTGAAGCGTTTGTCAGAAGAAAAGATTCAACATTTTCATAGAAATTCCGAAAGACTGTTTGATTTAAGTTCATGTAAGTGTAAAGATTTACAGTTATGCAAATGTTCCAAAGACCAAAAGATTCCTAGGGAAGAACGAGCTTTTTTAATAGATCAGAGAACAGAGAAAAAAATGATTATAAGAACTGTTGATTTATTGACAAGTAAAAGGAAAACAAAACTGAGTGATAGAAAAATTAAGCTTAAATCCTATTACGATTCTAGCGTTTGTGAACCGGGCCCTTCTCATGAAAATCCTAATACCTCTATAACGTCTGAAAGTAGCGATGAAGAACAAACTTTGCCCTCACCCTCAAGTTCATCAAAACCAGCATCAAAAAAACGTAAAATAGCATCTCTCAAGAATTTGTTAACTATCTGTGACCGATACGGGATATCCGACAGAGCAGCTGCTGCTGTCGCTTCTGCTGTTTTGCAAGATGTGAAAATCAACAACGAAGTAATCGTTATCGATAAGTCGAAATTGCGACGAGCGAGACAAAAATTACGGAAAGAAACCTTATCTCCCGGCCAACCAGATATTATTCCTGTCTTATTTTTTGATGGACGAAAAGACAAGACCCTGAAAATTGTTATGAAAGGGGGAAAAAAATACCGCTCAACATCCGTGGAAGAACATATTTCAATAATTAAAGAACCGGGATCAGTTTATGTCGGATATGCCGTCCCAAGCCATGGAACTGCAAAAGGGCTGGAGTCTGCTATCTTTCAAACAGTAACAGGTCAACTGAATAAGAATATGTCTCTAGAGGATACTCTTGCCATAGGTTGTGATGGGACGGTAACCAATACGGGCAAATACGGCGGAGTCATACGGCTCTTAGAAAAGCGTTTACACCGACCACTTCAATGGATCATATGCCTTTTGCACTTAAATGAACTGCCTTTAAGACATTTATTTGCAAAACTTGATGGCACCACAACAGGACCTAATACTTATTCAGGTGCTATCGGAAAGTTATTAGATGATTGCGAGAAGCGCTCTGTTGTCGTGTTTGAAAAGATAGAAGGTATGTTACCAAACATTTCAAATGTAAAAGACCTCAGTTCTGATCAACGTTACCTTTATGATATCACATCTGCCGTCATAAGTGGTAAGTGCTCTTCTGATTTGTCTAATCGCTCTCCGGGAAAAATGTCACATGCTAGGTGGCTAACAAAGGCCAACAGGATTTTGCGCTTATATGTGTCTACCGAGATACCCACAAACGAACTGAAACAACTCGCTACTTTTGCAGTTAAAGTATATGCTCCTATTTGGTTCGAAATCAAATTAAATCCGACATGTAAAGATGGAGCAAGGCACTTTTGGAAGTTGGTATATAATTGTCGATATCTTCCGCAAGAATTAAAGAATGTTGTTGATCCTGTAATAAAGCGAAATGCTTTTTTTGCACACCCAGAGAATTTGCTGTTGTCTATGTTATCTGACGAACAAAAACATGTGAGAGAACTTGCCGCTAGACGCATTTTAAAGGCAAGGAAATCATCTCAATCCCTTGTCATACTCAAGCTGTGGAGCGGGCTGTAAAAACAGTAACAGAGGCATCTATGCAGCTATGCCACAAAACAGCAAGAGAAGCTTTAATTAAGAATAAAATTATTTCACGAACGCTTATGCCTAAGTTCGAAAGTAAAAAAGATTTTAAGGTGATTTGAAGATATTTTATTTTTATTTTGTCTTATTATTTGTTTATTTTTCTTTCTTAATAAAAAAAAAATAGTCCAAAAGCACTTTATTTTATTAGTTTACGTAGTTATTTTTCCTATGAGCCACGAGAAATGGATTTTCAAATAATTCTCAAAAAAAAACAAAAAATCAGTTTTTCAAACTCAATGCGCGGATAGAAAGGGTTAAACTAACAATTTTTTTTTCGTTATTTTTTCATAAAAGCATGTAGGTCACGTTTTTTTTACTATTACAAAACATATTAGACAATTTTATTTTTTTCCATACAAAAGCAACCCACCCTAATAGTCACCTTGATGAAAAGTGTAGAGTGCTATGAATTGACATTTTATGTCTCAAGTGTTTGTGCTGATCATATTTTGTATACTTTGTATTGCTTTTTTAGTTTACTTCTTGTTTTTATTAATAAAAAACACTGGGAAAACGGTTTTTAACAATTACAAATTATAATTGCATTATAATATTATTGTTTAAATGTCTGTAAATGCCAGTGT
Source organism: Aquatica leii (assembly GCA_035610365.1). Lineage (NCBI taxonomy): Eukaryota > Metazoa > Arthropoda > Insecta > Coleoptera > Lampyridae > Aquatica > Aquatica leii. The sequence continues at coordinate 60,482,104 of CM069432.1, forward strand.
TTTTTGTAATTTTTCCCGCACTCGTGCGGGAATAACAATTTCCTGATTGGCTACACACGTATGTAAAACTTCACTTCCCAGGCGGCGAGTACAAAAAATACCTATATAAATTAATATAAATAAATTAATTTAGATTGATATTCTTTATCTATTTATATGTATCTAGATAGGGAATGGGACGTTTTGGCGCCGCCGTTTTGGCACCGCCGTTTTGGCACCGCCGTTTTGGCGCTAAGACTTTTTGGCGCGGGGATGTTTTGGCACATGGATGTTTTGGCGCCAGGACGTTTTGGCGCTAGGATATTTTGGCGCCACTACGCAAATTGTTTTGGCCCTTTTATGTTTTCGCGTTAACTTTGTTACGTTTATCGGATGTTAATTATGTATTAAATTTTAATTTTATAAACAAAGATACAAAATGTTTAATTTATGTGTTTATCAGAAAGAAATTTGTGTGTAAAACTTGTATTTGTTGCGGATTACTTTTTTATATAGTTTATAAACTTACTATAATTTGCGAATACTTTTTATTTCAATCTCAATTGGCGATACTTTGCAAAATCGGCTTGACACAAATTAGTTCCGTTATTGTATCCTTACCACATAAAATGATCAATATAAATGTTTTGCGAGTAACTGCACATCACGGCAAAATTCAAGAAATTTATTTGTTCCTATTAAATTTTCATTAAGATTCTAATACTTAGATTTTTTTTTATTTCGATAATGATTCGAATACAGAACTTGTTTTGCGTTAGCGAAATCATGTTTTTTAAATAAAATAAACTTGAAATGGTTTGAAAAAGTAATTAAACATAAAAAGGTTACAAATTACAAAAATTACATTACAAAATTTTAAGTTTCAAATACGGGATTACAGTGATAATACTTTAACAATACTTACACCTAGTACATAAATACGGTGTGTCCGGATTGCGCCGCGCCGATGGTCAGTATTCAGCGTTAATCCTAGGACCGGATTGCGCAACAGTTACATTTTGGCACACGGATACGCATGAATGAGTTTAACCGACTTTTTGCAGGTAAAACTACATATTTGATTTTCTTTTGAATACGAATAAAAAATATGACAACGCTTACCACTCTAAGTAGTACTTATGTGCATTTGATAAGTACCTATGATTTAATGAACCATAATAATATAAATCTTAAAATTACGCAATTAAGCATCAGCTAGACACATATTAGAATCAATTAAATTGAAATATTTATTTACCATTATATTCAGAAGTGATTTATCATTTGCATTTACTTTTTGCTTAAACTACATAAAAGCTAACATTATGAATATTGAAAAAGGCGGTTTTTATAATCTAACAAACTAATCCAATGTTTAGAAAGTGATAGAAAAATCTGCTATTCATTGAAGCCTTTGTAAGTGTACCGACATAAGTGTTGTACTCAGTAAAAAGGTAGACATGTATAAAAATATGAATATTGACCGTTTGTATTTTGTTAAAAGATGTTCGTATTATTTCAAAAAGTGATTTGCCTGTGCTTAACCTTATTGTAATGTAATCGAAAATAAAAATGTACAAAATTTATTTATGGGAATAGGTCGGCGCCAAGACATCCATGCGCCAAAACGTCCTTGCGCCAAAACATCCATGTGCCAAAACATCCCCGCGCCAAAAAGTCTTAGCGCCAAAACGGCGGCGCCCAAACGGCGGTGCCAAAACGGCGGCGCCAAAACGTCCTAGACCCATCTAGATACTACGAAAAATATATAAGTTATATGTATCTGCATATATATATATAAATTATATTTTAAGTTTCCCAATTGATGTTTTTAAAAACAAAACGCAAGATTAAAACCTCTTATTTATTATTAAAGATTACAGAATAATAGTTACTTAAGGTGACAAACTGTATATTAATTTATTTATTGTAATTTGCTTGTATTTATAAATTTCAAACTGATGTTACAGCATTACGTCAGTATCGTCAGAGTGCATTAAACCTATTTCCTGTTGTGTTAACAGATTCTTAGATATAACTTATATAGTTTTTTATTTAAATTATTTAAATAATATATATAAAAAATCCAGTGTCCCGTAAAATTTTATAAATTACCACATGTATGTAATTTGTTCAGTAATTTTCCGCATTTCTGTGGTAGTTCTTCAACTATATTCCATCCATTGTTATTATATTATCTAAATTATGTCATATTATTTATTATCTGTATAAAGTTTGAATTGTTAATCTATTATCACACTAGATAAGTCTTTAATGAGAAAAAATTGAACTATATCTATATCATTTAAAAATTATCTGTTTACAACGCTGTTAACAGCTATTGCAGATTTGGTAGATGGTCTCCACAAATTAAAGTAGAAACAAGATAAATGCATGCCAATCATAACTGGCAAAGTATGGCATCGCAGATTGGCACATATTACCAATCGTGATTTAAACAAAATGAAAGATTCAATAGATAGCATCGAATTCAAAGGTAAAGTTCATATCGACAAATAAATTTTTTTTGGACAGATCAAAGTAGTTCCGAATTTGAAAAAACAAATTCCTGTTATACACAGTAAAATGATCTTGCTGAAAGGCTGAACCAAACCTTAGTCATGAAAGCAAGATGTTTGCCCTTTGATGCAGGTCTAAACAAGAAATTTGGACAGAAGCATTAAATACATGTAACTATATACGAAATGGATGCATAGCTGCGGGACTAAATAATAAAACTTCATTTGAGTTTTGAAATGATGATAGACTAATTTTAGTAAATTTTCGAGTTTTTGGTAGTACAATAATGGTCCATACACCAAAAGAAAAAAGATTTAAGTTTGATAAAAAGTCGAAGAAACACATTTTTGTAGGTTACGCAAAGAAAATTAAGAGCTATTCCTAAAACAGATGAGAGATGCCATTAATTGTGAAAACGCTATCAGTTCAGAGGGGGACAAAAGCCATGATGAAAGTACAAAGTCAAGACAATTTTATGATAGCATAAAAAGATATTTCAGTTGCAAGGAAAAATCAAGATGAAGAAATTGACTTAGGAGATAGTGATTATCTTCCAGAATTTGAAAAATTAGAATAAAGGTACTGAAATAAAAAAGTCCAAAAGGGAAAGGAAAGCAAAAACATATAAAGATTATGTCACATACTTGAGTTCAACAAATGAAAACAACCTAAAGAAGTTCCCAGCAACTTACTCTGTTACAAGCTTTAGGTTTTACGAACCTTGCACGGTCAACTCACAGAGTCGGAGGTAGGGGAGGTTCACAGGAAGTATGCTTAAGGGCGCCAGAGATCGTGTCAAATCAATGCCTCACGAAATCAAGATCTACAAAAATGGTTAATTATTGCTAAAGAAAGTACACATAACATAACCCGATTGTCGAATGCTGTTGTACACCTTCGATGAAAGTTGGTTTCGCAGGTGTTTGCCGCATGAGTAGAATCTCGCATAAACGTGATTGTCTTCGGTTTATTTAGTTTTAACCGTAGGCCTTATAGATAGTTATACTCGTCCCATGAAAGTATTTGTCGATGTTAATCCCTCATAATTCGGTATCGAATAGAAACATGTGCCAGAACGTGGTGGAACGGCCGGTGACGACTCGAATACTTTACGATCGTAATGAAATTATAATTTTTCTTTGTAAATTTTAAATTACGACAAGAATACCCATATTTAGGAGGTCGCACATGGCGCTAACGAAAAGACATAAAAATTACCTTCAATCAAAGAAAGAACAAAAGCCACTTACCCTGCGTGGATTAAATTAGTTAAATAAGAAGACTTCTATTACCCATCGTGTTTTGAGAAAACGATTTTTAATTCACGCAGACATAGGTTATAACATGAACGATGTTAAAGTCAAAATGCCCGTATCTCACCGGATATCGGTTACTCAATACGAAGAGACCAACGAGCCCGGTAGATGGCGTCGAGAAATAGAAAAGTGATTTTTAATTAAACCAATATACAGGGTAGTGCATTATTTAAATTTATGCACGTAACAATTCAAAGGCGATTCCAGTTCTGATAGCAAAAAATGAAAATGACCTATGCAAGAAGAGATGAAACGTTTGTAACAAAAAACATAGGATATGGTTGAACATCCTGGTGCAGGTTCTGTAATCGATTGCAAGTGGGTTTACAAAATGAAGATCGATAACGAAAACAAAAAAACATATCGTGCTAGTTTAGTGGCTAGGAGCTTCACTCAGAAGGAGCAGGTAACTACACTAAAACTTTTTCTCCAGTAGTAAAGCGTTGTAGTTTTAGATTATTAGTAGTTTTAGCTTTTAAAAGATTTGAATGACGTTGTTTATACATATAAAAGAACCTGACGGTTTTGTTAGGCTTGATGATAGAAAAAAAGTTTTAAAGTTGAACTGGGCTCTTTACGGTTTAAAGTAATCTTTGCAAATTTGGTATGAAAAGGTAGAAAAAGTTTTAATAAATTTAAATTATAACAAATCAAAATTCGAAGCGTGTGTTTTTATAAAACATAACAGAAATTTAATTACTGTTACTTACTTAATAATTACTAAGTATATGTGGATGTTTTTTTTAAATGACGCAATTGAAATTAGTAATTTGAAAAAAAAATTGTCAGAAAGTTTTAAACTGAACGATTTGGGACAGGCTAAATAAATTTTGGGCATTAATGTGTGTATCAATTAGGAAAAGGAAATTATAAACCTAGATTAGAAACAATACATTGACACGTTACTGTTTAAATTTAATATGAATCACTGTAGGGCTGTTGGTACGCCAATGGAAAAAAATGCTAACTTAAATAAAAGTCATAATTTTGATGTGATTTATAAATGTGTATAACTGATCTAAAAAGTGACTACGTATTTTTCTTGCATTATCGCTGGTTATTATTTCTATTTCCAAAGCTAATCGCAACTGCATGGTTCAAACAGTTAATAAATAAAACACTAGCCAATAATAGTAAATTGTTACTACATTTTCTGAACTATATACAAACACGATCTTGAACATGAAGCAACAAACTATTTTCAGAAGCAGCAAAATGAGGCGGCAAAATCTCGGGATTAAAAAAATGTATCTATAGAAAACATGAGAGTCGAAGTTATGATACAGCTTCAGATATGAAAAGATTACGTACAAGTGTACAAAATCATTTCCGAAACCTAGATTTTTTTATGCTTTACAGAAATTATTTCTTCTTTCTTTCTTGAATTGCAAATCACACCACTAATATTGAGTTAAAAAGCAACACATTTTTTTAAGCTTGTTCAAACAATTTACGTTTTTTTTTGGGTTCACTATACGCTCCATTGGATAGGAAAGCGAAATTGATGCTGTAAAACCATTTAAATAGCAGTTAGAGTTTATGACTCTTATTTAGCATTAATCAATATTCTAACCACTGATCTCTGATTCCAACATTAAAGCATTTACCACACACAAAACTTAAGGTCTGATAAATCATGTTAGTAGGCGGTTTGATTTATTGTGATTTATGGATTTGCTTTAAAATGCTTAAATGTATTTTAAAAATATTTGTAGCTAATAATTTTTCAACTGTTTTTTGGTAGATGCTAAAGAACACTCCGATGAAGTTAATATTTGTGTTGTTTTTGAGTCACTATTGATGAAAGTTAAACCACGTCGTGTGCAAAATCAGTTTAATTATGAAAGCAAAAATGAACTGATCCAAACTGAAGTTGATTTTTTTATTTTATTGTTGATGTTGCCATAAATTTACTAGACCAAATATTGCTTTAGTTAAAAAAAGCACAGCCCACATTTTTTATATGATATATGTTCAGTACATGTATGTCAAAAACAATTTAATAAAACATTACCAAGATCTGCAGCCAATATTATCATATGGTGGTTTATCTGATATTAATGCTGATGTATTAAAATAAGAACGTCTTTCGGGTTTGAACCGTGTTAATGTTTTAACCAAAGTTACCAAGGTTTTGCCAACTTTCGTAAAAAAAACTTTATCAAGGCGTGAAAGAAATCAAATAATTTAAACAAACAACCAAAATATAACTAAGAACTTTTAAAAGGTTAGATAATCAACTTGTGAACTAAGCCAGATTTTAAATTCTATAGCATCGTAAGTTGCCTTAGCTTGAATCTTAGTATTTAGCGTGACGTCAATCGTGTACTATTCAAAAAAATTAAAAAAATGTTTAAGTAGTTTTTGTTTTATTTTTCTAAATAAAAGTTTGTTGTTTCGTTTTTTCTTTAAAATATATGATTACAAAGCCAAACCCTTGAAATAGTTGCACAAAACCACCACTTATCTTTTGCAGTTTTGTTTATCAGAATGGAGCAAATAAGATAACAATTTTAAGCAAATTATAAGACAGTGAGCTATAAAAAAAACGAAAAACCGTGGTCAATACTTTACTTCTCAGATGTTATAATCTTTGTAGTTCAACATACGCTAAGTAAATTACGCAAATTGTTTGAGTAGTGATTTTAATGAACCATAGTAAGCACTTTTCGGCTTAATTCAAAAGTAGTTTTTACGCTAAACATAATTTTAAGTTCAAATTAAGTACTTAAAATGCAGCAAGATTCTAATTAGAAATGCAAAAGACATACTAATTTAATGTGTTTTAATAATATTAAATCTTATTCAAATATGCCGATCAGTTTCATAATGTTTACAATGAGAACAATACTCCAGTGTTACAAATTACCATTGGTTTTACATGTAAATGAAACATAATGCTTTCGGCTACAATTCATTTTTTTGTATTTAACTAAGTTATCTAAAAAACTTAAAACACTTTGCTAATGAGTATTACTCTCTTGAGCAATTAAAAGTATATATTTTTAGATTATAATAATATACGTAAATTAATACTTAGCAAAACACAAAATTTAGAATTGTTAAAATTAGATATCATGTACAAATAACCATTAACATGCAAATCGTATAAACAAAATGAAATTAATAACGTGTGTTTATTTTGCTAGAAACAACATCTAAATTCGCGTTCCAACACGAAACACGCTCTTGCGGCAGGAAAAGGAACTAAAGGAGTCATGGTTTCCGGTTTAACAACCCTCGGGAATTAAATAAGTTCTGGCACGACATTCAGCCATCACATTGATGCTTTTAGATATAATATACGACTACACATTTGTTTTATTCCATGTTAATTCGACAAATGCGACCAATGAAAAATGACAATTAAATTTGAGCTATAATAATTTGCTAATTTGAGTTGTTTTTCTATTTAGGTTTTTATTATTTAACATCTGAAACGTGTTCTAGTTGATAAATTTATAAATAGTGTTATTACTTTTGGCATCTTTAATTCTTATAAAAATGTCAATGTTGTTAACAATGATTTTGGTACTCTAGATTTGAGTTAGTACTAGTTGGTACTAGTAAACTTAAATATTTTTTTTATGTTTTTACACTTGCACGATAAAATTCTCTCACGACAATGCTTGACCTATTGATAGAATACTATTTATTTATGACCTTAATAGTAAGTACCTATGTATTAGAAAGTTGTGCAACTTCTAAGTGCATTTTTTTAACAAATACAACTTAATTATAATACAAAACCATCAAATTTTTTATTTTATTTTATTGCTAACAATTATATAAACTTACGAACGATTGTCAATATTAGCTTTGCTTTTCTTGCCTATTTGTTTATTAAAATTAGTAGACATTTGTGTTTACTGTTTGTAGTTTCTTTAAACACATGCATATCTTGTTACCGCAATTAATGGTAAAAACACAAATTCGTTTTTATTGTAATTTGCTTGATTTAATTGTTTTCTGATTTATATTGTTATTGCTCATTAGTCAGCAACAAGTATAAATTTATGTACTAATAGTACAAAAATAACCAACATGTCTTTATTAACATTTGTTTAGAAAACAAAATTTTGTGTTTAGAAAATTCTTTATTCTTTTTTTATTTAAAAATAACTCTCAATGTGTATTTTGTCTTTTTCGAACAAAAATTAAAAGATACTTTTTTTATAATTGAGTAGTGTGACAATCAGTTTGATAATTAAACCAAATTTTAAACTAAAAATAACAATTTAAAACAAAAATATTTGATAAGTTTGTACATGAAACAAACAATTTAACGGTAGTTAAATTTTAATATAAACTTTAAAATCAAAATGTATCGTAAAAAAATTATCGTTAAAAACAAAAATAATGCTAATGCTATTATTATAAAATACTTTTTTTGTTTGATTTTTATTTGATTAATGTAAAATCAATACACTATATTTGAAGTACCAGATTTCATTCTGCTACATAGATATTAAAATCGACTCAAATGTATAAGCCAAACGTTTTAAAATTAAAAAAATTGGCTTAGAAAAGTTTTTGCACTAACTTCAATATATAATGTTTTTTTTTCTACGAATAACAGACAATACGAGAAATTGTATGTTTTTTAGCGATTAAGAAACATTGTTCATTTCATTTGATCAATTTCATTTCCGTACAGGTCAGAATCATTACCGTACAAGATAATAAATTATGAAAGCATAATTCACAAGATTTGTACAAATGTTTCGTGCACACAATCATAAAATTTAAAAATGAAATCATTTAAAACCGTATGGATGCTATTGCTTTCCTATAACAAATTTCTAATATTTTTTATTTTCAAGTTGAAAAAAAACATCCAAGCCAAAAGAATAAAGAGAATTCAAAAACTTAGGCTGATAGTTTTATTTACTTATAAGAAATATTCCGTAAAAATTGTTATTTTTAACATACTTGCTTTCGTTTCAAAATATATGATTTTTTTTAAGTTATGTTGTCATAAAACCACTTTGAAGTGATATGTACATGTTTGTATTGACGTCTTAGCATGCTATATATGTTTTTTCAAATTTCATTAAGATATAACTGAAATATGGTAAATTGAAATTATGTTGTCATATCAACTAACCCTTATATTTGTGCACCCCGATAATGCTTTCTCCCTTAGTAAAAAATGTTATTTTTAACGTATCTTGCATTCCCTTCAAGATAAAGATTTTTTTCTAAAAAAAATCGTCGCAGGCAAGATTCGAACCTAGATTATAATTGTAATTTATTTTAAATTATAAATAAAATATCTAGTAAACTGTTAATGTTAAAATTTCTTTTTTTATTTGAATAAATTGTTAGGGAGGAGATTATATAAGAAAAATAGTTAAAATAACGGATACATTCACTTCCGGTTTCTTTATCAGTTACTAGGACTTTTAATTCGAGAGTTATCGTGTATACAACGTTACACACACACAAACACACAATTTTTTTTGCAAAAATACATTTTTCTGATTCAGGAGAACCTTGAAACGCAAAATTCTGCAAAATATTTTTTGCAAAAAATTACAATTGCTATACTTTCCTTATAGGAAAGTAAAAAGATTTCCATTTGTAAATTAAATATTTTAGGTTGTTTACAAACTTTGATATTTAGTTTAAGGTAATTAGAATAAAACAAACACAACTAATTTGCAATTTCACTACTAGTTTTCTTAAAAAAAATTTTATGGGAAAAAACGTCAACCGTAATTTAACGTACTTTTGCTTGTGTAGTGTTATAAAAGTGTTATTATTAGAAGGATTTTTAATCAACTGTTTAAAAACTTCACAATAATTACTAAAATTTGCATGATTGACAGGTTAAATAACCGAATTAATCAAATAATAAAATTACTTAATTTGAATTAAATTAAATTAACTTAAAGAAGTTAGTATTTATTAACATTGATAAGTTTTATGAACTGCGTTATAATTTAAAAGATACTTTTGGCATTTATCGATATTTGCAAGATACTAAGATGTTTCTTTATCTTGATATCTGTACGTTATTATTTCTTAATGTAGTACTTAGTATTTATGTATACTTTTAGTTTTGCTTATACTTAATACAACTGCATATTCCAAAAAATATTATTTGTACTTACGTTATAACAAATAACACAATTTAAATAATAATTTTTGTATAAATTAGCTTTAGTTATAATTATAGTTTTGCTGAGGATGACAGCGTAGCTGTCGTAACACGTGTACGACAAGTATTCAATTTACTGTAGTTGCTGGGTTATTGTAAATCAATAATATTTAACGCTGCCGTATTCACCTTTTCTGCATCTCTGTAATCGATTTTGTATTTTTTTTCTACAGTATCATTTCCTTAAGTAACAAGATTGTCAATCTAAAATAGATTTGTTTTTCAACAACTTTTTGTTATTGTAACATTTCTTATTTTTAAACAAAATTTGCAGTAAATATTGTTGTAGCATATTAGTTCCATTAATTAACTTTATCTTGCATTTTTTAAGCGTATATGTTTATTATAAAAAGATTCAAACAGTTTTTAGTTTAAAACAATGGTATTTAAACTACCAATTCTACAATTGCAATATTTATATTACCATTTTAGTTCTGAAATCTTTATTCCTAAAAATAATATCCACTAATTGCAAATTATATTTAAAGAGTTACAAATTTACCTTATTTACACACCTACATGCTATTCTGTAGCAGCTTGTAAGAAAAACTTTCACATACCAACATGGTATTTGTCGAAAAAACCATATTGTTTAAGATTTAAGTTTCGGCATAAATAGATTTCTTTGATTTACTGGCTGTAAAAGCAAGATGCTGTAAATAATTTTTTAAACAGATCCATCTTATTCACATTAAGTAAATTATTTAAGGTTTACTAAAATTACAAGTATTTAAAACACGTAAATTGTACTCGCCGTACTAAATAGAGATGAACAGCTAAAAATCAATAATTAAAGAATAGTAACTTGTACACAAATTTTTATATTTAACTTATTTATATTCCGCGGCATTGGTTTTGTAAAATGTTTTATTTCTATTTGTCTGTGATAAATAATTAAATATAAAAAGTATTGTGTACAATTCGAAAGGATTGTGCATTGCCAACTCGTATAAATTGCAGCTTTGCATTTGGCTCAAATGTAAACTTTTATACTCGTTGGCAATGGCTACCATTCCTTACTAGTTATTTAATATACTATTTTAAATTTAATATTATTCTAAATCAATTTAAAAAAATGTGCGTAGTAGTAGTGTTAGTCCAATTTAGAAAAAAATTAGATGACAATGTTATGCTTCGGCAAAATCTAACTAATATAATTTAATTTAGACTCAAATGTTATCTTTGTTTTTAGAAAAGTAAGCTTTAAAATAGATCGTGAAATATTTTTAATCAAATTTTGATAAGGTATTTGGTGAAGATAATTATAAAAATGATTTTTTTTTAATTTACAGAAACGCGACCAATTGTTTTATTACTCTAATAAACAAGTTTACATTATCTAAGAAAGTAATTTTTTAAGATTGTGAGAATAAGAACATTTAGTACACTAAAAGATATTTTTTTTATTTGTTGTCGAAAATTGAATAACAAAACATTTTCAAAGTTTGTTATTAGCAGAAGTAAAAATGAGTATTATTAATACATATTACTAAATCGCGTGCCATTATTTATAGAATATTGTTGATGTTACAATACAATTTCAATAACACATTTATAATAAAATAGATGTATCTAATATGGCCTACTTAAGCTTTAATTGTTTATTAAATTAAGTATACTAAATGAACTAAGAAAAAACCAGATAAATAAATAGCACAAGAAGAATAAGGTTGAGTAACTGATATATTAGATTGGGATATTCAGATCAAATGGCAAAAATGATAAAGTTTACCCAAGAACAAATTTATTCAAAACAAATACATTAAGTATATAAAATATTCCTTATTTTTTCGTTAAATCTACATATACACAAAACAGCACAAAACCCAAATTCTTTTGTTAAACGTTTTATTTTATTTATTTATTTTTTTTTTGTTAAAAGACAGAAGATTTTAGAAATAGCGCTTTAATTTTTTGTATTACAAAATTTTTTTTGTAAGACAAGGTTTTTGTTTATTTCCCTTTGTGTGTTTTCACTGGAGTGCAAAGTGTATTTTATTAAACCTTTTAAACTTAAATACAACTATTATTATAAAGAAATCAGATACATGGAATCAATTAACAGCAGTAGCGTAGTTACATATTCAGCGCCCTAGAGCAATTAAAATCTGTGCGCTCCCTAGTTTTTTATAAGAGTTCCAGCAAAATATTAGATTTATCTATTTATTTCAATTTTAAACATTTATTTTAAATATTTAAACGGTAACATTAAATCAATTGAATTGATATGTTGTATACTACCTACATTAAAAATATATAAAATTATATATTTTGATATTATTATTTTTTGTTATATACTCAATGACACGGAAATTGCAACACCAAGAAGGGATGGGAATTTTGTGATCAAACTTGGCAGAAAGGTAGAAGTAGTAAATAATTAAAATTTTAAAGAAAATGATAAAGATGAATACAATTTTTATTGAATAATGTATTGGTCTCCTTCCTATTAGCTTCACACTTCCTCAGTATTCCTGTCAACAATTTCAGCACGTAGACGATTTTCTCTTGATTTATTATATCGCAAACAACTTGTAGTAGCTCAACAGAAAATTTAATCTTGCGCCGTTCTTTACGTCTTGGTCTGAATCTCATACGGCCATCATGCATCTTCAAACACAATTGAGATTTATCACTGAAGACTACTTTATGCTATTGCAGATTCTAGTAGAGTCGCAAACACTACTCTAAACGTTGCTCTCTGTATAGAACCGTCAGTGGTAGCACAAGATATGGCCGATTTCCAATCCAAAACTTTTAATTCTACGGTAAACGGTAAATGTTAAAGGATTACCTTCATTACTTAATCATTAGTCGGCCATTGGTCTGGTACTCTTATTGCCATAAGTCAAACTTGGCGGTTTTGCACCTTATTTGTTTGCCCCCGTCCTCCAGTTCTTTGTCTACGACGACTCTGATTTTCTCTAGTCTGTTTGATTACAGTCCATGGTAGTGGATTGGTTCTTGTTAAAACGAGTTGCAGTTTTCCTGTACAAAAAACTATTTTTACGTAAGCCATTAATTCGGCTGATGTCGTATTTGTTTAATTAATGGCAATTTTTACGAATAATCACACTCTCTAAACACGTTAAACAAAAAAAACCACAAGAGACAAAAGTATTAAAATTAACCACAAGACTCGAACAAAATACACACGATAATGAAGTTGTAGAAACAAAAAAAAGTCAGATATGTCATTACCGTTTGATCCATTTGAATAAAATTTTAACTATTTACTATCTCTGGGCTGAGTATTAGCCTTGTTTATATACATTATAGTTAGACAATGAGATAGCTTTATATGGAAACAGATTTTTTGTTGTTGTTGTTGTTGTTTGCAAAAATAATTCGTACACTTGAATTTCTATTTATAAACAAAATATAGAATGAATAAAATCCTGTAAACGTTTTATAAAAATTTTTTTGCTTGTATATACGCTTTGATTTCACCTTCTAAATTAACAACTTGTTAATCACATACACGCTGTATGTATTTACTGCTTTCTAACAAATAAGCATTTTTCCTGAATTTCGTATATTGTTATCATTCGGTTATTGTTATAAAAAAACTCAAGTCCCAACGTGATTCTATTAAGCAGCGTGCACTGCATAGTTATAAACGCAGGCATTCGGCCAAAAATAATACCAGCATTACCTACAATATACCAGATCCCAGATGTGTTTTTATTATGTCAATAAACAGAAACATGTAGAATATTTCTATTTATTGAGATAAAAGGACCATTCTTAGCTAAACATGCCTGCCCACCCAAATTATCTTTTATAATTTTTTTTATCACCATGTGTATTCGTTAACTAGTTAACTTTAATCTAATTTATATCAAACTTGAGTAGAAATTTTGTAAATTTGGTAGTTTATTGTATTGTTTCGATCGCTCGAATACTATAAACATATATACAAATTATAAACTGTACATTCAGTTATAAAATTGTCTTCTATTAGGGGAATAATAATGTTTCTCAGAATACCAGTTGTTTACGTAGACCGAATTTCATAACATAAGTGTTATCGTGCATAGATATAATTTTCTTTCAAGGTTATTTTACATGTAATAAAAAAAGAACGTGTGTCTTTTACGAATCTCTGAAACTGTATCTTGATAGATTACTGTAAGAGAATATATTGATCTGTAACTTAGGAATCTGTAATATTAATAAAAACAGCGCCAAATATGTCAATTTTGCGTTTGCATCCAAAACTACACCTTTTGCATCCAAATTAATGTTTCCAATTTTAGCGCAGTCATTGTCTAACTATAATGTATATAAACAAGGGTATTAGCTACTTTTTCTCTAAGTTTGGTCACAAAATTCTTACCCTTTTTTTGTGTTGCAATTTCAGTGTCACATAATATATTACATTGTCAAATTGTGTGCACATATATTGAAAATTGAATAAACATCTTTTATTATTTGAAAAAAAAACTGTTTAGTAGCGTTATAATAAGTTTTTTTTTTAAATTTGCATATCTCTGACTCGAGCACTATCAAAAATTCATGCGCTCGCAGTAGTTTGCTCCAACTACTCAATAGTAACTTTATCTCCTGATTTTTAAATGTTGTGATTACTAATAAGATTGTTATACCTATTACCATTTTGAATTTATGTTAGTAAACATAGATTCAAAATTGATGTCATTAAAACCAGTATTTCTAAATGAATGTTTTATTAGATTGGCGTTACGTCTGATAATATACCTTTTTTTCCTTTTTAACCAATAAGATCTGGGATCATTGCCTTTAGCAAAATGATTTTTTTTAAGTTTTATCACTCTTAGTTTATTTGTTATTGGAATTAATTTTAACCAACGTAAAAAAAATCTATAATGACTAAGTATGAATTCGAAAATATTGGCACCTATAGCTTGTATATCTTAATTTAGCGGTATCATGCGGTAGTAAGGGTTTCTTGAAATTATTTTTTATGAATTTGCATGCTTGACATGGTTTCATAAATCTAGTTATATTCAGACAGACAGATTCCAATGTTTTTTTTGTGTAATGATTTGATGATTCACCTTTGTAACTTTGCAGGTACGATTATTTTGTTCTGCAAGAAGACTATCTTAGCGTCTATGTAAACGTCATCTTTATTTTGATAGTACGGTTTGCTTTCAGAAGTATTTTTTTGGACGTCCATTATAATAATACTCAAAGATTTTTGATAGAACTTCATCAATAGCCGTGTGATTATCAAATTGGGTAATTTTATTATCACTCATTGGTAAATGTTTAGATACATAATAGATTATATCAAACATTTTAAAATCCACAAAATTTGTTTTTCGACTACATAAACATTTAGCAAATATTTTAATAATTTTAATCTGAATACCAGTACCAAAATATATTTATAGTGATTCCTTTTTAGTCTGACTGTAATTAAGTTGATGCTCGTTCAACAATCTTAAAGAACATGCTATCAACTAGTGTAAAATTATTATAAATTTGAATACGCAGCATCTGATTTTGTTTTTAGATGCGTCACATTATAACACGATTTTGTTTTTTGGATCATTTGTTATAATGCTTTTTTAGATTATTAAAACTTTCTTGATGTTTTGGTAACCAATTCCTTTTTCAATAAGGCATATAATGGTTGGATATGTTGACCCTTAAATTTAATTTTGACAAAATTGAATTTTGTTCCTATAGAACTTTGCATTAATATTTTGAGCAACTGCTATAACTCTTTTAAGTGCTTCATCATGTTCAGTTGGATCTGAGCAATGATCATGTCATTGTAAAATAAAATACATTTTGTATATGACTAAAATATTTTTTGATTTCGTTCTCAAATACAGTGGAATCTCGATAATTCGAACCTCGTTAAATGGTAATCTTCAGTAAGATAAAAAATAGCCATTCTCTTCCGCCGAACCCCTTAATACACGGTATCTAGAATTATTTAGATTTTATAATTTGAACAAAATGTTATTTCCCTACGAGGTATTGATAGTACATATTTATACTCTTTAACTCAAACTTTAAAAAACAGACTCCATAAGTCAAAGTTAGTAAAATACAGTAACGCTTTACTTGGAATTCTCCGAACTCATAGCAGTAAAATCTAAAAGAAATGTTTGGTGTTGTACTTTGAAAGATTCCATGATATCGAGGATTATGTATTCGGTTCATTGTTTGTACTTGAGAAAATAATTGATGAAAATTTTGCAAATTTCTTAAATCAAAAGAAGAACAAGTTATTTGTAGTTGTTTGTACAGTTTACTTCACTAATACTTTTCCATTTACTTTTCTATTTACTTTACTCATACTAGTATGTACATATTTTGTTTTAATAAATTACATATATGCCATCAAACTTAAGTCGAATTTTGTAATTATGAGTTTACAACCCGAAAAATATATTTAAAAATTGAGCCCTTAACCTTATTAACTCGAATTTTTTGGCATTTTTTTTTAACTTCGAGTTATCGAGATTCTACTGTATATCTTGAGAACGTGACAAACCGTAGAGTAGCACTGCATATTTGCATATACCAAAAGGGGTAGAAAAACAACATTTTCACGAGAATGTATCATCAAGTTGCAGTTAATTCAATGATTTTACCTAAGTCGAGATTTTCTAAAAATTTGTTCATTATATCAGATGGATCGAAACAGAATCTACAATGACAATTCTATTTATACTAGCTTGTTAATGTATTTTATCTACTTTTACTATTACATTCCGTTTTACTAATATATCTAGTTCATTTTTTAGTTGTTTCTTAATGGCAATAGCAATTTTTATAAGCAGATGCAATACAATTTCAAAATTTGTGGTAGTGGTAATTTTGAACTTACCTGGAAATTTACCAGAATCCGCAAAATTATCTATATTTTTATTAATACTTTTCTTTTAAATTGATATTTCAATTGACATTTAGGATGCGTTTTATCAGACATAATTGAACACACGTTACCCTACTTATTAATACATAAGTATATAATACCATTTACAACTACAAAATTATTAGAAAGGTTTTTGGATCAGTATTTGATATTTAAATTTACCATACCGACAAGCCTAGTAATCATGGTGTGTAAATTTTGAATTTACAGTTTAGTTTCTTAAAAATTTCAAGAGAAATTACATTTACTTCAGGACTGTATCTAGTTTTATCTTTTACACCAAAAAATCTTCTATAGATTTTGTATCTTTTTTTGCCTTTTTCTGCGTGATGTTTTTTTTAACTTCTTATTTTGCTTTACTACATTTATTTCCGCACGGAATTTGCTGTAGGTTTTGAGATTTTGTTTGATGACTAGTTTGGCAGCACTAAATAATATTATCCAACATTAACTTATCAATTCTTAAAAAGCTTTTTGGGTTATTGGGTCGCGCATGCCCATAACAGTTTTGTCGTACAATTGCTTTATCTCGGAAGACTGATTCTTGTCAACAACATTGTAATTGCAACTTTTGACTAAAAATTTAACGTCAGTGAGAAAACGTCTCGCCCTCTTTCCGCATTTGTTGAAAAAAATTGTATCTCTAAAAGCATTTATTAACTTTCGGGTTGACACATTTCTCTAAATATGTTTGTTGTTATTTAGCTGATCTTTAGGTATAGTGAATGATGCCATTATTTTTGCAGAATCAATTTTAGTAATATTTTTCAAAATAGCTAATTTAATGCTGTTATTAATTTTGTTCAATTCAATTTCAGCATTTTCACGTTATAAGTCGAAAGCGAGGGATAATTGGACTGGTGCGTTCATTTTTCAAAATTGAATTATTTAAGATAAATTTTGTGTCACAACCAGGTATTAAAATAGTGGAATGGTTATATTTTAACAGTCATACTTTTATTCAAAATTTCTATTTGCTACCTTTGTATGCTTTTTTCCTAAATTAAGCGATTGCTTTGACTGCAGTATATCTTATTAAACCTTTAACCTTAATACAACTTTTACTTAAAAAAATAAAATCCATAAAATTAATATGTTTTTTGTATAATATATGCGCAACATAAATATCACTAGTTAGTAAAGTAGAACACTGTATACTGTTAAAGTAGTGTTTACACAATATTATTAAACAAAGTAAGTCAAAGAACCTAACTGATTATATTTAGATAAACTTTTCGTTGTGTTAATTTAAGCGATTTGATTAAAAACAGTCGTAAGCAAGTTGACAAACCTTATGTTTCTCACTGACAAAACGTTTTTCATTTGTTAGAGACAAAGTTATAATTGATCTTGTCTGAGATTCTAATTTTGTTAGTTTAGTTAGATATAGTATTACTTGGTTTAAAAGTTTTTTTTATAAACTGCATTTGTACGTATATAAACTTATAAACATATACCTAACTTTAAACTATGATTTTACGGTGCTAGAGCTTCATCACAAGTCAAAGTAAAAACTTTTTTCAAACGTTGTTTGGTTAAAGTTTTTTTGTTGAGATTGTACCAATACATCTTTATTTGTTGGTTCTAACGATATAATTAAATGATAAAACATTTTGGTAATGTTTTTTTGTCATACGCAAACACAACTAAGTAGTAAACAATGTAATAGAATTAATTGGGTGCTCTTAAATAAAACTTTGACAAAATAGCTAAACTTCCAATGTTTGCATGACATTTTCTTTATTTTCTTTGCAGATATAAACCGTACACACAATTTCTTTCATTAAAACATTAGCTTCTTAATATACAAGTTCAGTCTAACTAACTCGCAAATTATTCGCAAACGATTACTTCTTATATTCTCATATTTGCTATTAGAACATGGATAACTAGATAAGTAATATATAGTAAAAAAGCGATAATGTTAAATGTTAAAATAATTGACAATAAAGTAGATAGCATATGAAATCATGTCTTTTACAGACTTATGTACTAAAGAAATATTTTTAATGTACCCATTCCAACAAATTAGTTAACAAAACTGCACAGTGTTAGTGTCATAAAAGCTAAAACTCAACAAACATAATTATTAATTACGTTAAATTATAGATATTTTGATAATTGTGTATAATTATGTCAAAATTGAAAAAAAATTAGTGTGTTGCATTTGATTTAAAAAAGTTATATTTTCATTTGCTCTAATATTCCATTTTTTCTTAATCGTTCTACCGGTTCTACATTCCAAAGGTTCTAATTTAAAACGTGAAAAACATAAATTAGCTCGAACAACTAATATTATTGAATCTTTATGTCAATAATTACTAACAAAAATTATTTTTTTGGGTATTGAATTAAAATTTTCTTATCGATTACTAATATTCTAACACCAATACCGACTACATAAAAAAAAGATAGAAATGTTTTGCGTCACCATAAACTACACGGAAAAGTAATTACGATGGACTGATATAACACTACATCATATGTGATGTGTAAAATACAGGTTTTGACGATGTGATGTTTGATTTATTATTTTATAGAAGGTGCATCGAGAAAAATTTATTAGTTATGGGAATTACATTTTTTTTATACAACTTCTTATACATGTTAAATTTATAGATGGCTATTCATAAATCGATTCTTGTTGAAAGTTAGATTCTGAATTTGAGCTTTTTAATTTCCTGAACAATGCTTCAAACTCATTAAATTCTTGTATTATCATACCTATAATTATAAAGTATTAGTTTCTTTTATGTATCTGATGTAAGATTGACAGGTTTTCATAAATATTTATAAAGTAAGTGATAGTGAGTGATTTGGTTTTTAGTTTTTTTTAAATTAAACGTTGATATTATGATTGCCTGACTTAAAAAATCAGATTATACGTTGATATATTTTAAATTGTGGCTCACGTCAAAACAAATATTTCACATAATCAATCTGGCCCATTTACAAGAAAAAAGTAATGCTTAAAAAGTTGTAACTAAAACGTATGAGTAATAATACAAAAGGAAATAAAAAGGTATGAATCTTATAAGCACCTACAACATACATTATATTTATGTTAATGTTACCCACGTTTCTTCCATTGGTTGCTTGAGGCCTGTTGTTAGTTCAACCAATACTCAGCAAACTTAAGACAACTAAACATATTATTCGACACTCCCATTTATGAAACGGAAAAAAATAATCATTAAAAATACATCAAGTTTTGTTCTATGTCAAGGGTAAACAAATCTATAGTAGGAAATGTTTTTTGAGAAACTAACGTTTTTTGTTTAACATTAAATTTTGCGCACGCAAAATAATACAAAAAAAATTACAATTTTCTTTGTTTATAATTATATAACGAACTAATTTATTAAGAGCAAATAATGGCTGTCATTAGCAAATCAGAACATTATTTTCTGTATAATGTATACAACGTAAATAATATTTATGTTAAATTTTTACGATAAATGACTAATATTTTGACCTAAAAAACCTTTTATGATTTTGATTTATGACTAACGTATAAACATATGTACATATACACTTTATAAAGCTTTATGACGTTTATTAAAATTAGACTTTGTTTAAATTAATTATTTTAAGTAGTGTACCTCTTCTTTGCAAATTTAAAATTAGAACTACATAATTGTTATTTTAGATAATAACAAAATTACAAACAAAATAAAATAAAAATTGGTTATAGTAAATCCTATTGTTAGTTTCTGAAGAATGTATAATTATTATTAATATTAAACTATCAATTACATCCAATATTAAAAAAAAAATATTTTATTACAATTTTATCTTTGCTTTACTTAACAATAAAATGTTTACAATTATGTAATATTGAGTTTATTTTTAAATCTGCTTTAAATATATAATATTTAGAAATTGTCCTACGTGAAATTGGGAACGTCAATCATTTTTCGCGCAAGTAATGTAGTAGCAATATTTTTGTTTGCCATGTAACATACTTATCAAAATAATACGTATTAAAAACCACACCTGATAATCATAGTAAACCGCATTATAAAAGAAAAGTTAAATAATATAAAACTAAAATTGCATTGGTTAACTTTTATCTACAAATTAAATAACTGATGCATAGGCTGCAACTTAAATTCCAGAGGTGTATATCATAATTCCAAAACATTTAAAAACTAATTACATACATGTGAATAATTCGGTTATATGATTTTTAATAACAAGTTTTTTTGTAACATAAACATATTGTTCGTCGAAACAAATTTATAAAGATTGACGTGCTTATCTTATCTGGTAAATAGCGAAATGTTTAAAAAAGATACAAGTGGCGATTTCGATAAAACGATGTTTTAAACAAATCTTATTACAAATTATCTAAGAATGTAATTTTACCGCTTTTCAAGAGTGCCTACTTATTTTTTTAAATAAACAATTGCAGATTCAGAAAGTGGTGTTAAGAAACTAAAACGTATAATCGTACGCTACTGTAGTCTAATTGCGGCCCAAGAAGGGGGATTTTACATAAATGCGTTCTTGATTCGGCTATTATTATAAAAAATGGAGTAAATTGCTTACAGTTTAACGTTAATCAAAATACGCAAATGAATTATTTGTTTTATTTAATGTATTTTTGATTTAAAAATTTTTACATTTATAGAAAAAAGCCGTTAGTCTGTGAATTATGAATAAGGATGGAATCGGACCAGGCTAAGCCGACTCAAATCTGAAAACTGTATAATTGGCTCGAAACCCGGTCCAAATTGTTTTGACCGGGTTGAAACTGAATTTTTTGATTTATCGTTTGTTACAGTTATAAACATACGTTTTTACTAATAATCTGCGATTCGAGCTTTGGCTCGTCCGAATACCGGTTCCGACTTTGATTATATTTTTAGATTAAGGATTAAGTCGATTTTTAAATAAAAAAGTATGTTTTTCGAGCCAACTTAAAAAAAATAATAGTAGATGCAAGTGAACCAAGAGTGCATTAAACATCTAGCAAATCTGTGTTAAAGAAGTACAGAATTATACAACTAGATTTATTAATTAATTTATTTTAATCTTCATCTAAAAGAAAGTTTATACACCATAAAAAAGATAGATGACTTATCAAATCTTATGTACTTAGCAATCTTGATAAAAAAATCTGACAAAAAATAGTTTTCTACACAAAGTTTTTACAGTTATAAATTAAAACCAACAGTTTCAAGTTAGTGCAATCTAATACAATTCAAAATAACGTTAGAAAATGTTTAAAAAATACTAACCAATAGAACAAAAAAATCCTAATTTTATTTAAAAATTACGTTCTAATGAGTAAAATGAAAACTGGAGATAATAAATCATACTTAATTTCAGTTATAACAAAGCACAGTGGCGTAGCGGGCTTAACTGGCGCCCGGGGCACATTACCTTTTTTGACGCACCTCAAAAACATATAGTAATATAATATATAGAATATCCGTATCTAAAAAGCAATTCAATAATACAATTAATTACTATGTATACATTTTTCTTTTCTCTGATGGTGCTAATTTATCAACTATTCCATCAAAGTCACTGATCTTAAACTAACAATTGATTCTGAAATACTTCTCCATACGAGATTATAAAGATAAATAGCTCTAATATAGTTTTAGATTCAATTTTTTTTTCTACTCCGGAGTTTCAACTTGCAGTCACATATTTCGACAGAGTTCTGTTCTTAATTCTGTGTCATAAAATTCACCCAGACCACCAACATTATCCTTGTTTAATAAATTTTGCATAAACTCTTTTTAAATTCGTGGTGATAAATATGAAACAGTTTCTGACGCTTTTATTGCATTTTTAAGATGATTTGTTAGTAGTGGATCAAATTCAAGTAAAGATACTATACGTTTTTGACATTGGTACTATCTTGAAACGCTATAGATTTTCAAAGAGAAATATTTTGTATGATCAGATACTTCATAGAACTTATATTTGATGCCATATATTTTGCCACTGTTCTTTTTTGGATGTTTACTTCTAATGATGCATCGATGCCCGTTTTATTAATAAATTTTGTTTCTGTTTGTTTTCAACTTGTAAACAACTTTTGATGATTTGGACTTCTTTCATGGCTAATCAATTTATCTTTTTCTTAGATTTAGATGTTACAAAAGATGATTGTGTCTGTTAATCTAGTAAACATTAAGCGACAAAAGCAGTATGCTGCATTATTTGTTGATGAATATAGTAACCCAAATCGATTAATTTCTGTTCCTTCTTCGTCATTACCGACCCGTCGATAAACGAAGATTTTGGCATTAGACGATTTGTTATTGTTGCTACTGAATTTAGACTGGATTTTTTCTGAACTGTGCAACTTCTAATGTACCTACCTGGGCGTGCATCTTCAGTCTTGTATTTGTTGTGATGTGTTATCGCATAAAATTCTAGTAACCGTAAGAGTACAGTCTGAATCTGAGTCTGACTCTGATTTTACTTCTTGATCCTTCTTATCTTCTGTTTTTTGCGATTTTTTAATTAAATATGATTTCATTATTATTCTGGATTTCTGATTTTTCTTTTTCTTACTCTAGTTTTTTTTTTTTTTTGATTCAGAGATTCGCTAAGTTACTTACTAGTATTGACACGTAAAATATGAAAAAGAGAAATCACGCTATTGCAAATTGCAAACAATATAGTAATAAATTTTGAATACTATCTATTTCTTCAATTATTTTATTAAACATTGTCGAGTAAATGTTTTGTGCCAACGCCCAACATCCGACCATCCTTAATTAGGTACAAAACTTGAAACTGAACCTACATGAGATAACTTCAGCTCTAAAGACAATAAATACAATTTAGATTATGTACTGATAATCCCATACAAAGAATGAGAAGTGGCCCATTACTGGGGGAGAACTGGCGTCCAATAGTTAAGCATCGGCCGAAAATAGTAAACGTAGCTGACCAGGTCTGGCTAATACGGCGAATGATAACGCCATGCCAAGCGTGGCAATCAAGTATCGACCAAGCGCGGCAACTAAGTTTGAATCACGCGTGGTAACCAAGAATTGGCAAATCGTGGCAACCCAGAATTGGCAAGTAGTAGCAACTAAATATGAACCATCGATATGGATCAATAATTCAATTGTGTCTTCAATAAATAGATTTGAAGAAATAATTATGTTGAGTCTATTTGCAATACCTAAATACTTGTAGACGCCATTTGACTGTTGAAGGCTTAAAATTGATTGATGTGCATGGTGTTGTTTGGTTTTTAGCAATGCTTGTGCTGTTTCCGGCAGCGTAGGATGGCCTTCATCTCTTAACAGAATTAATAATTTAGATATTACATTTAATTGAAAGCTATTTAAGTTTTTCAGTGCCCACTGCTTGAGTTTTTATTGAAAATTTACATTTAAGTCAGTATTTTCATCAATAACACTTTCACTGTCTCTATCACTGTTTTCATCAATACTGTCATTGTTTATAATGTTTTGCGTTTTTATATTACCACTGCTGCAGTTACTGATGTTTTTATAATTTATATTTAAAGATAAATTGTTTTTCTTTTAATTATTTACACAATTATTACCACTTCTTTTAAATTCTCGAATTTTTTTTACGCGATGGTATGCTTTGGACATTTTAAATTAAATTGTTTAATTATTTAGCTTTTAATAAAGTTACAAAATTATATAACATTAAATGTAACCTATAAAATCGAAGCAAGACTGAAACCAATTTAATGATCTTAAATTTAGGGCGATTGCGCAGCAACTCATGAATTTCAGTATCGGCCGAGAAACGATTCTTGATTGTGTACTATGATCAAAACTATCGAATGGTTGTTGATGGATAACCAGGATTGGGCCAATATGAATAGTCCGATGCTTGGCCAAGTCAGATATCGGCCGATCTACGGGACTTTTTCTAGGAACGGCGACTTTGTACGGGATGATACTTTATTTTACATTAAGACACAAATATGTATATACATTTAAGAAAAATAACTACACGCTTCTTTTTGAAGAAGCATCAGTAAAGATTTTTAATGTCGGCGACATTTGATGAGCTAGGGTACCAATTTTTTCACGTATTTTAAAACTACAGTAAATACATACCTACACGGAAAAAAAGGTCATGCGGAATTGATATGTATCATGCAAAAGGCTGTTGGTTTTGAGTCAAGCCGATGTACGCTTGAATTAAACTTCTATTTTATTAGATTGTCGCTGTAATTGCATTGCAATAAGAGATTTAGTTTAAATTTTAGTATATTTACGTTGAATGTTATTTGAACGTGGATCAATTTTAGAAAAAAAGCAAATGCTTTAAATATGAAATCGTAATGATTAAATTCAGTATAATATTTCTCTCCGTGTAGCCACATTCATATGTAGTTTTTTAAGTAAGTAGTAAGTATGGTACACATAGTGTGACGAGATAGGTAAATCCTAAGAATTCAATGTTTATGTAGGTATTCGCTACAATGTAACGTTCTTATACTTATAGTTAAATGTTAAATATGTAATTTTTCAATTAATTATTATTATTATTTATAATCGATGAAACTGATCCAGTGCTAATGTACTGTAAACGATTTGTTGTCATATAATTTTACACAAAAATTAAATAGTATTTTTTTGACCACGGTTGATACACTAAAAATCTTACTACAAAAATATCTGCGTCAACATTACATAACTATACGGTCTAATAATGCGATTTTTATATTACAATGTAACGTAAGTATGAGTATTTTGTTGATTATTTAAGTGTTAAATGAAAGTACGTGTTTGACATTGGCTTTTCAAATTATTGTTATCCTCTTTGTAAATAAAAAAATGCGAATACAATCAAACAAAAATAGTTACTCATGTAGGTACTTAAACTTGTAATTAAATTTTTTGTCGTTTATTATTGAGAACCTCGTCCTTGTCAGAACGTATTTTGAAATCATGAGAGCGTAACATATACGTCAAGCTTATGAAATATACATAATAGTATATAGAAAATAAAAATTGAAAACTATTTACAAAGCACACTGTTTTGTTGATGCATTACCGACAAGCTAGTTTGAATAATTGCATTTCTTCCAGTGTGTAATTTTATGAAACCGGGAAAAACTAAGTCGTTGCAAAGTTATACGTCTTTCATCTGCATTTTGTTGGCGTTAATAAAAATCTGAATAAGCGTTTATGCAAATGCTCGTGCGTGTGGTCTTACACACAACTTTATTATAATACATCAACGATAAGTACAGATTGCTTAATCTTATTTAAACTTTATTGAAATTATTTGCATAAGCATTTTTTCAGTCATGTTCCCATATAAATAATAATACTAAATTATTTTTGTTGTAAACTGTACGTAAGATGTCGTGACTAAGTATAAATTTTCGTGCATGTTTTTCTTCATGAGTGTACATCGCGTGTGTTGTGTATACGTGTTTAACCATTTTTCTTGGCTCACTATGTCAGGTTCTAGGAATCGTGTTGCTTTGTGAGAAAGTCCGATTTTTTACTGCGGTGTAAACATACGCCATGATGCTTTCCGCTGTACTATTATTCTGTTTTATTCCTTCGTATATTTTTATGTTAAATCCAATGACGGCGCAGTGGATTTTATTGTAATCGCTACCTAGTAAATACAGAAAAAAAACTTAAAAATACATTATACTTACATGATTTAAGATGGCGATACTTAAAGTTTTATTACATATTTGATTACAATCTTTCATGTAATCGCATACTTAAGAAACTATATCAAATTTTAATTTTAGGTTTTTGTCCTTTGAATGTAAAAGATAAATTTTTGTTTCTATTATAAGAAAGCTTGAAAAATATTTGAAGAAAAAGTTTCTGATATTACATTTTCTAAGAAAACTGTCAGTTCTTTGCCATTCAGTTTATTTTATACTTACGACTGTAAATGCAATTACCAAATATACTATAAAGCAAAGTCTGTATTTATTGTCGAATTTTTTTTTATATAGAAAACAAATAATAATCATGTACGTACTAATGTACCTACTATTTATTTTACTAATATGGTCGTTTTTATCATACAAAAATTTTTGTTAATGTTAACAATAATTCGATATTTTATTTATTTTTCTAACACTAAACAACAAGTAGTTCTTTGTTTTAAATATACATATTATTATTTGTAATTAAATAACATAATATTGTAGTATTTTGCAGTAACGAAAATATTATAATTATAGCGATGTATTATTTCAAAATGAATTTTAATACCTACTAAGTACCTACCTATATCAATTACCTACGCATTGTTTTTGGTTGATATTTTTTAAACTTTTTCAGTTTTCATGAGTAATGAGTACCTACACTTTAAATTATTTTATGTACTGATATAACTGAAATAAACACTAATATTGCAGTAGTAACGTAAATTGTACTTTGCCATTCCTGCTTCCTCTTACTTTTAACACAACATGAAATCAAACAATTAGGTATATTAGAAATTGTGTTTTTTTAAATATATACAAGGGCATGTTTTGTTTGATTTTTTAATCTTTGTGTTAGACGTACTAAACCCTACAACAGAAAAGTATAAAAATCGAAATATAAAATCATGCAGACAATTAATAGTAAAAAAATTGATGTTACTGTATAAAGAACTTATAAACTAAAATTACCGGAAATGATGTAATTGTCGTTTGACTATGATAATATTTCTATAATTTTGGAAATGTATTAGGCACATTATGTTTAAGTCTTCAATATCAGTTTTTCAAACTGTTTTATTACGTTCTGTTTTTTAGATGTTAAGTATTTGTTCCGTAAATCGCTACTTTTAGTATTTGTAAAAGAAAACCACAAACGCTATATTTTATTTTGTGTTATTTAATCTTTCACTACCAAGATTTCTAATGAATGGATTGTAACAAAATATATTTTTTGTAATTTTAAAGCACAAGATTGCAGTTACAAATTATGTAATTTTAGAAAGTATAGGTACAACTGGTTTCCAACTAAGACATTTAACGCCAAAATTGAGAAGCATAGCGACTTTTAATTTCATTTTTAATTTTATCTAAGAAACGTAATACTTACATGTGCAAAATTGAAACGGTTACAAAACCAACCAAGCAACTAGTATTGAAGCTGAACTACATAACTAGAAATGAACTTTGTTTAGGATTTTATATGTTGGTATAATTATCATAATAAATAAAAATAAAAAGTTTTTAGAAAGAAACTGAACACAATAACCTTAAGTATCAAAGTTTATCCTTAATTTTGAAAACTCTAAAAAAACAAAAAATTGACAGAATTCTATTGTTTAAAAAATATCAGTAAACAACAAGACTACAAAGGTACTAAGCATACGTATCTGATTAACGCGTTGTCATTTTAGCAGGGGAATTAGAGCATAAATACAAGCAGAAAATATCAAAAAAAGGTCCTATTAAAACATTTAAAACAATGAACATTTTTAGCAAAATAAATCGTAAATTACGTACCTGTAGTCTCCTAATGTTGTTGACACCACGAATAAAAACAAACTGTTCTAAGAAGTTCAAATTTCTTTTGGGCCATTTGCTGGGACCAAAAATAAAAATAAATACAAACAAATCTTATCGAATAGCGCGTGTTATTTTGAACATTCTTTTCAAGTACACCACATAATACCTCCTCCATTGAATAAAACAAAAAACGTTTAAACGTCGCCAAAAATTGTTTTTTACTCGCGTACATAATTGCACATTCCTTCTAATTGCATTTGCTGCCGCGAAAAATCGATTTTGCAGTTCTTGTCTATTATTTACGGGGGTTTTGTATACTTCACGTCTCACATAGCTCCAGAAAAAAATTAAAAAAGTTAATATCTCGCCTACGGGCTGAAAAATGATATTTAAAAAATCACAAAGGAAGTACTCACGGAAGAGCTCTATCGTGCATAAACCATATTGTTCTGCGAACTTTAACAAGTCGCCTTTAACTATTTCTGGCAAAATAAACGGTCCAATTAAACTATTTCTTAAAATGTCCAAACATTAACAGAAAACTGCCACTGAAAGTTACTTTGTTGATTTTTTTTTCATTCAAAACATGCGTGTTGGAGGTAGGAAGAACGTCCACAGTCTTTGCACACTCGGCAAAATAAAGTATATTAAAGGCAATGGTCTATTAGGATATTGCTCAACCCACAATCTGCATGTGGTGTGAAGTACAAATACGTTTACAGGAATTGCTTAGTATCAACTAAAGAAATCCGCTAAAAAATCGGAACAAAAATAAACTAAATTGTCGAACTCAGTTCTAAGAAAGCTAATTTTATCATTTATTTAAAGTCTTGTTTTGGTTACAATTAAAGATAAACGTGATTGTGTACACAAAAAACTTTTTACGTTAGGTTAATAATAACGCTAAGAAACAAACATTGCTATCTGCTTTAATTAATTTATTAACAATTGATTTTGTAGATGATGGAAAATTAAAGAAACCAATAAGTAACACAATACATCAATACGTCTCACGGATTTTACAACGTGTACCCATCATTTACCGCATAGTTACAACCAACAAACAATTTCTATTTTGTTAGATAATCAGAACCGACCTAGAAACTTTAATTGCAAATATCTCAAAACTGGGCCACTTTTTTTTCATTTAACGCGACAAGGAAACTACTTTTTGAGTTTAATTTATCATATTAAAATGTAGTGTTTTGTAGATAATAACCTTTACTGTTATTAAAACAGATGTATTCTGCAGTAAATTATTCTTACTCAGAACGGATTTATGAAACGTTGGTACTGGTTTCATGTCACTTATCTACTCACTTTAAAAAATTTTTTTTATCACATTCGTTTTCCTTATTTTAATTTTATTTTAAAGTCGCCTTATGTATTGATTTATAGTTTTGACTGGCCCGATGAAGTTTGCACACTTAGCCGACCAAACGTAGCCAAAAATAGCTGATCAAGTTTATTTTTATTGATTGGTGTTTATCTTCTTATCCTTCACATTGAAGAACCTGTTTCAAGAAGAATCAAGAAATATTCCTATTAATAAAAAAATGTTTCAAGAAAGTAACTCAGTAGTCAACATTTAAAGGACTATTAGTATGCAACATAAATCTTTATTTTAAGTTGAAATCAATTAATTATTAAGAATACTCTTTAGTAAGCTTATATTTATATATAAATAATTAATAAATAAAATAAATTCAAACATAAATATAAAAATAGGTTTATAGCAATAGTAAAATTTATTTAAAGTAAATGCACTTTAAGTGTATTTACGAGTTCACTAAAAGCTTTAATTTTTGTTTCTTAATTTGCAAAGAGTTATATATATAGTCTAAGATAGAATAACATTATATAAAAAGTAACAAACTATTACACAACAGAGTTTGTATTATTGTGATTACGTATTTTGGTTAAGTTTAATACGTCGTATTTGTTTTACAAAGCATGGAAATTGTATTTGAATTCGTAACTACTTTCAGAACCATATTAATAATTCATTAAGAAACTAAAACTATACGTAAGTAGTTGTAATGTTTCAAAATTCTTAAGTAAAGTGACGCAAAGTTCAAGAGCACACAAAATCAATTACTTTGATGTGGCGACCCTAACGTTCCTGAATTACGTGCGTGATTACTGCTAAACGTAAATTACGAATTCTAAATTTACTACTTGTTGCTCTCTAATTAATTTTTATAAAATAATTACGTTTAAACTAACTCAATATACCCACATATGCAAACACCTACAACTCAAGTTCGTTGTCTTCTTTAATTTGCATTCACAATCATGGTCAGAATCCCTTTTAGTAATAAGTATTATTCTTTTTTTTGTATTTAATGCACGTGTTTTTTGTTTTAGATTCGTTTAGAAACGTTTCAAAGACCAAGTGCAAGAACTTTGAAAACTGGACGGCCTGAAGTTAAGAGTTGGAAGACTGAATCTACTATTAGTATAATTATACCTTTGGGGCAAACCCTGTCTGTTTGTCTGCATCATAGCCTTACTTTAATCTATCGTCCATGTATATAGTTATTTATCAAATGTATTACATAGTAATTAGAATCTTTCTATAAATAAAATTTATTGCATTCAAATAAAATATTATAGATGTTAAGTGGTGTTTTATTTTTTTTAACGACCAACGCCTAAACGAGAATAAAAGTTTAATCAATTCTTTCATAACATGGGAAATTTTGTTAAGAGGGCTGAATATTTGTCTATTAGAAATAAATCATTCAACGTCAAACGATTTTGATTACTTGAGCTGTTGGGTTGATCGGCGGCTAAATACATTTACTTCGTTTAAGATGCTAACAAAAAACGTATAGAAATAATTTAAGTAGTAAATTTTGTATCTGTATAGATTCTACCTGGTAGTGGGCCGTTGGAGTATTTGTGTACAAAGAATAGGGATTGGTTTGTGCCGGACCACGCCTTCCACCCACACATATAGCAGATGGTGGCTGTAAACAAAATTATGTAAAACTCTCTTCAACATGGAATCATCAGCAATCTGCTTTACTCGACATTAATAGTTATAATTTTCAAATTTAATCTTAAAATTAGGGTATTTAGACTTCATTAATAGTAATTTTCGATTTATTGATATTAACAGGCTTAAATGTTTCTAAAGTAAACAGAAGACTACATTAACGTACCTTTACCACAAAGATCTTTTATATGCTTCAATTTTAGAGAAATGTCGTTCTTGTCTTATGTATGTTTAACATTGTTTGATTACGAAGAAAACATTTTTCCATATTTAACATAACGGTAAATATACCTTCTGCGTATTTTACATTTCTTCAGACATTGCTCATTAACCTATTATTATACTTTCTGTATTGTAATTGCGTTATTCACTAGTTATGTTTCATAACCATATGGTTTATATATTTGTAGTTTAGTCAGTTTATCATTCTTATACATACATGTGCAGTTATAGTCCAACGATTAATTGCGTTTGAAGTTGTCTTCACGGAGAGAAATATTATACTGAATTTAATCATTACGATTTCATATTTAAAGCATTTGCTTTTTTTCTAAAATTGATCCACGTTCAAATAACATTCAACGTAAATGTACTAAAATTTAAACTAAATCTCTTATTGCAATGCAATTACAGCGACAATCTAATAAAATAGAAGTTTAATTCAAGCGTACATCGGCTTGACTCAAAACCAACAGCTTTTTGCATGATACATATCAATTCCGCATAACCTTTTTTTCCGTGTTCTCATAAGTCATCGTTTTTATTGTTTGTATGTATTGTAGAGATTATACAAACAAAAATAATCTTTTTTAGTTTTTTCTAATTTTTGTGTTAATAATCTCTTAATTTTGAAATTATGACGCATGAGTAATATTGAATTTTAATTTAAAAGTACTAATTTAAGCTCTAAAAGTATTGACTTTTAATCGAATTATTGATAAATAGTATCTCTAATCAAAGAGCATGTTTTTGTCATGTTAATATTAAATTATATCTAATAATAAAAAAAAAATTAATTTTGAAATTAAAACATTCACAGTAGGTACCTAATTATTACCGGCGGTATCAAAAACTTACATTAGAGAGTTTTGTTAATGCTTTTAGTTTACATTCATGTCTTTTATTTTTCCTGGCGTTTGCAAATGCTCGTTTGTAAGATTAGAAATGAAGCGAAATCTAGAAAATAGCAACAAACACGTTTTATTTAAAAAAAAAATGATACAAAACTATTTCCTTTATCTACTAGGTATACAAACATTCAAACTTGTCAATTATAACTAAAGCATTATCAAAGACCTAAATGCTAATGTTATGTATTTATAATTCTTTTTTGTTGCAAACACATTTTTTTCGTATAGCAATAATAAAAAATAATAAATAATAAGGACATTAGGCAGTTTGAGTACAAAATTTTATTTAAAAAGTTTTTTTTAGTTTCCGTAATATGGTTTATTGTTGCAATTTTAGCTTTTACAAATAATATCAAGTGTAATATTGACTAAATAAATCACTTTGAAGATAACCGTATTACATGCGAAGAGACAGGTGATACTGTAGCATAGCATAGACGTCTTGCTTTTCCGTCTCTCTATAGTACTTAATTACCAAATTCAAGTATGTATAATTAAAGATATATCAGACATTAGTCAAAGCGTGAAATAATTTACTGTGGATTATACCTACTAGTACAGAAACATACGTACCTGCAATTCGTAATTAAAACTGCACAATGTTTGTTTTGAAATCACATTTTTAGAAGTCTTTTGTGCAAAATATTTATAACTAGTACGTAGGTATGTTACATTTTTATTTAAAATTTTCAAACTTTATTTGACATTAAATTAAGTAATAATAGACATTACCATTAGCAAAGTTTAATGGCAGTAGTAAATAGCTATAAAGGCAGAGAACGTTGGAAGTTGATTTTACACTCGCATTATTTAAAATATTTTTGAATAAAACCGCAGGATAAAAGCACAACATAAAACATTGGGGATAAAACAATGTCAATGCAATTGTGCAAATGAGCAAACTACTAGACGACTCTTTTGTTTTTTTAGGACTCATCAGCACCTGTGCATTCCTGTAATTGAATCGACAAACCTCATACCTTTATATTCAAGTACGATAGCGATATCTGTAGTAGCATTTGCATTGACATTAGTTTACACCATTGAATAACTTTTACACCTAGTATTTTTAGGTAGTTTTATTCACAGGTTT
Organism: Aquatica leii; assembly: GCA_035610365.1. NCBI lineage: Eukaryota > Metazoa > Arthropoda > Insecta > Coleoptera > Lampyridae > Aquatica > Aquatica leii. The sequence continues at coordinate 60,515,629 of CM069432.1, forward strand.
ATTTAAAACTTTTTTTAATTGCGTAAGTGTAAAATCAACTTACAACGTCTTCTGCTTTTGTGACTATTTACACTTAAATGATTATCTAGACAATATGAACAAAATTCTTTAAGGATCCTCTGCTATGCGAGTGTGCAAGGATTCGAATATATACGGAATAAATTTATGACGACACCAAATTTTAGTGTACAAAATATTTAAATTTCTAATTATATTGTGTAAACTCAATTATTAAACGACGTTAATAATACTGCATCTGAAATGTCTTTTTTATTGCAACAACTCTATGGTAGATATTTAGATGTTCATGGATTCTCACGTTAAACCGTCTAACAGTTTCTCAAATTGAACGTACATTATCATCAACAAGTCAAACAATTTTTATCTTTTCAAGAATATTTAATTGTTGTTCCATCATTACTCAACAAAAGATTATAAAATTAAATTAAAAAATACAATTATTTTGTTGTTTTATAACTAAAAACAGGATAGTTATCTAAAACAAAAATTAAAAAAAATAACATAAAAAAATAATTAAAAAAAGCTTAAAAAAACAAAAACGTTTAAAAAACGTGTTAGAACCAAATCACAAATTCAACTATTACTTATAGAAAATTGTTTTTTAAGGCATGTAGATCCATACAAACACATATCCTTATAATTGACCTACAATGCATTTAAGATAAATTCGAAGAAAATGCCATAGCGGGACAGATGTCCAGTACCATAATTCGGTTATTTTTTAGGAGATAGAACAGTAATTATAATTATAACCACGTGTTTCTAAGAAGTGGTATGTCGATGTGAAAAGTGTGCAAGAAAAAGTTATTATAATTACTATTTTGTAAGTAACCTTGAAAATTTTTAGATAATGACTTCAATGCTACTATTTCCTTAATGCAATAAGCAAGAGTATCGATTTTCATAACATTTGTTAACACAATGTAAGGTTAAACCTGCCCTTTGGGATAGACTCAAGTGAGATGTCCCGCGATGTGTTTGTGTAGTAATTTTTAGAAATAAATTTATTAGCATACATGTGAAGTGATGGGTCTATTGTTTATATTATATTTTTTTTTCAGATGCCAACGACATGTATGACCATCAGGTTTGATAAGAGGTTCCGGGTCGGAAAATGATTTTCATCGAGCAATGGCAGCAGTAAAAAGCGGAATGAGAATAAATTTAGCTTCTAGAAGATTTAATATGCTTTCAAGGACACTACGACGTCGTGTAAAGAATAATGATTGATCAAAGAAATCAATAGAGCCATGTAGAACATTGAGCAAAACCAGTAAGCTGATGTTAGTAGCTCACATAAAAAATTGCAAAACAAAAGATTTAATCAAGAAAAAAGGAAACTACGTATAATTACTTAAATTTGTTTTTATTACGTCACACAGATTTGTAAGTGTAAAGGCTAAAAGAGTTTCCGTAGTACGAGTTGCAGGCATGTACATAGAGTAAACCACACCTATTTTCAATCATTAGACGTCACATTTAAAGAATACAACTTTTTTGAGTCACCGGAATCTACAATATGGATGAGATTGAACTACAACTAAATAATAAAGTAAGCTACGTAATAGCCCAAAAAGGACCAAAAGATGTGTATATCATTACATCTGCAGAAAAAAAAAGATCATAACGATCATTGCATACAGTAATTCTAAAGGAATTTTTATGGTTTCAGTTTGTGTGCCTAAGGCAAATATAAAAAAGAAGAATTGTACAATGGCATGCCAAATGGATCAGTGGTTTATATGAATCCAAAATCGGCTTATGTAAACACAAGCATTATTCTACTCTGAATAAAAGGAACATTTTTTACCTAGAAAAGGCATGGGGAAGAACATAGCAGCTGAACAACTTCCATTCGTCGGAAAAATTCTTAAAAATATTTCTCCATAGTCTACGATTCTCATAAAAAACAAGAAACTGAGTAGAAATATTGTAACCATTTTAACATCGCTTGAAAATATTAAAAAAGCACAATTAAAAAAACAAAGGTACACCAAATTCAAAAGTTCCTAAGAGATCCAAAAAGTGAACATCTTTGTCTTCTTCTGAATCGGACAAAAAAAATCAACACAATAGAAACAAAAAAGGCAGTGATGACGGCATCAGTGAAGAATTCAACGAGATCGAATGCGTTGGATGTTTAGACGATTATTTCACATGTTGTTCACTGAATTCAATGTGTTTACTGTAACCGATTGATGCATTCACACTGCACAAAATTTGAAAACGTGTGATTTATGTAAAAACCGTCGCGAAAAGGCAAATTTAAAATAAGAATGTTTTTTTATTTATGTTGCTATCTATTCTTGACAGATTAGGATAGATGGCAAAATAACCTTTTTGCTAAAAAACTTTTTTTTTGTTAACTGAGTTATGATTTTCTTGTAATAGTAAAGTTGAAATACAATTTACTCCCTACATCGTTTCTTATTAATTATATTAATTCTAAATAATTTACCAAAAATTAAAACACAATAAAAAAAATTTTTTGCAGCGCACAAGCTCTAAAATCAAATCTGTCTTAAATTTCTTTATTTAAAATAAAAGACATTTTGCCTATCTGTATTTATAACATTCTTGTTGTAATATAATGCATACAAACATTAATAAATCAACAAGAATTTTTATTATTCAACAAGTTCTTTAATTGCTTGTGCTTTATTTTAATTGCTACTGTGACTAAGTATTTAAAATTTATTTTAAATTATACAAAGAAATGTATTTTTGTGCTGCCGTCCGTTTTGATGTATGTTTAGGCAACAATAGATCGGAAATTTTACTTTTCCGTCATAAGCCGGTAAAGTGTAGAAAATTGTATAACGTCATCTGTCATTCTGCCAGATTTATTACCATACATCATTATCTGTGCTATTGTTTAGATTAACGCTAAGAATTTTTTTTTTAAATATAATAAACTTGCTATCTTATAATAAATTTATGTTATATTGTAACTAAATTATGTAATTGTCAAATCAACTTCAAAAACAATTGAATTTTGTTATTACAAGTTTCAGTTTTTACAACATATGTTATTAAATTCTATTAAAAATCAATACTTATATAACTGTTTTTAAAAAACTTATACAATACAATTTTGTGTATCACACGTTCTGAAACTATTTTGCAAATATTCTCATTTAAATGCTCATACTCGCAAAATAACACTTTCTGAACTAGTGATACAAATAACTATTAATGGCCTATACAACTTGTAAATTACTAGTGGTAATGATGATTGCAATAAAACTTTACCTAATCACTATATGACCCCGACATTGTATTTTTATTATTTTTGTTAAGTTTACCGCTTTGTAACTCAATAGTTTTTTTAGCGAGTTTTTTATTTTTTGCTAATGTATTTTGTCCTTAATTTTGATAATTCTAAAATGGTACTACAATCGTGTATTATTCGATACATTTTTCGAATTTTCGCGGTTAGTAAATCCAACTACCAACATTACGATCGGTATAGCAACAATTTCTTAAAAATAATTACGTTTTGCAAGAGATTGATTGCAGTTTGCATTTTTAGAGTGCTGATTATCACTGAACGAAAAAGTATCATTGACGGTACTTTATACCATTTGCGATAAGGGTGACGATTTATGGATTTTCAGTTTTTTTTTAATCGATTATTACAATTACCTAATTAAAAAAAATATTAGTTTAAATTTAAGAAGTTTAGATATAAATCAATTGATTTCTTTATTTACATTTATGTAGGTGTAAGCGTACATACGATTATATGATTCACTTTAGCTGTATAAGCACTTGTAGGCGTTATTAAAAAAACGATAGCAAACTGATTATCTGTTATGTTGTTGCAAAAACCATGTTCTCATTATTAATTTTTTAATAAAGTAAAAACATTTTTTTTATTATACTAAACGTGTTCATATTCATGTAGCTATTACGTGACTACCTTGTAATTAGATAATATACTTTTTGGCAATTTTATTTATCTTTATGTATAATATCAAAAGGCATGCTTAAAATATCCTATCGTCCTACTAGAGATTTCCGCTTTATTATCTGATTGCGACTTTAATTGACGGCGGTGAAAAATTTATGCAAATTATATACTTCTTACAAATTTATATACACCATCTGTATTTGATAAAAACTCATTACGTCTTAGTTTAACACCTTAAATTTTAGTTTAATAATAACTCGTATTACTTTCAAAGTTTTTTTTCAATTACTAATTATTTCAAACTGTAACTTTGCTGGTTTTATTTATTTATTTTTATTCGTAGTCTATACATTCTTAAAGTACATTGCCAGTAAACAAAAAATTTAACTTTAATTTTTAATTGTTTTAAGAAACCCCTACTATTTAATCACTAATAAAAAAGGAGAATTTGGATTGTTTAAGCAGTGTATGTAAAAAAAACTAAATGCATATTTGTATTATCTTTTTAAAGGCACGAAAGGTTGTATAGTTAATTACTTTAAAATAATAAGATTTATTGCTTTTTTATTGTTTATTTTAATTAAGAAAAGTTTATGAATAATTAATAATGTTACACATCAACTAAGTAGGCAGTTCCATAACGTTCGTAGTACATTCTCTGTTCTATTTAGGTTGGAAGTTGAAACCAGCGATTCTGTCGTTAGGGTCTGCATCAATGTTGTAGTTTTTAATTTTTTGCACTATGAATTTGTATATCTTATCCTTAAATGACCAGTTGTAAGAGATAGCAGTTAGTGTAAACATAGCCAGTACTGGGTTGGCAGCACATTTTTTGAACTAATATTTTAAGCTAATCAGTCTTCTGGTTTGCGAAGGAGTAATATGCCTTAATATAAAAATTCATTCAGTTCCATTCTTGTTGACCACGTATCCGAAGTACTTTAATTCAGGCAAACAAAAATGACATTTTTTTTGACGTAAGGCTGGTCCAACAGAGATTAAACATCGACACAAAACCGATAAGTGTTATCTTTCTTCTTTAATAAAACATATGGATTTGATCACCGATTACTAGACGGTTTTACAACACCCATAGCTAGCGTTAAGTCCAACTCCTCATTAGCGGCCTTTTGCACTGTTTAATTATTTCAGCAAAAGTACGTATTTAGCGCGAGAGAGGTGTAACCAAGCCCAAAGGATTAATTAAAGAACGTGTCCGTAATAACGTCCTTTAAAAATTGTTGTTAAAGGTCTGAGATAGTACTCATAGAGTCCAAACAAATAGCATTAATAAAAGGAGAAGTAGGATTAAAACCCCAAAGTCTATGTCGAAAGTCAAGTACGAAGTTCATAGCTTTCCAAAAGTCGATGCCTAAAATCAGTTGTTGCGAAACTTCAGAAATAACCATAGTGTTAAGCGTTTTTACTTTGCCTTACAAAAAAACGGCAGAAGAACTGATCTTAGTACAGTACAATTATGGTGGTTAGCTAATTACAAGAATACACCGAAGAAGAAGAAAGAAAAATATCAAAAAAATGTAAAATTTGCCACCTTGGACCTCCCAGAATGGTTCAAGAAACACTAGTAACCAAGAAGACCAAAGAAAAAAAACCTAAAACATTGACCTTAAAATATGGACGCTCAACATCACGAACACTGGCAAATGTAAAATCCAAAAAAATAGTTGCTTGTCAGTCAAATTAACAATAGAATCCGAGGTTAAAAATAGTGTAGAATCTACGACTCGGTCCGTAGACTCATGACCTAGTTTTTTAAGGCAGAACTACACTTAAGACAATTGCGACGACTAACCCTTGCTTGTCCACAACCAAAACAGTGATGAGTGGGAGGTTTGTCACAATTCGAAGAGATATGTCCAGTCTGACGACAATTCCAGCAAGTAACTTAAAAAAAGAATCAAGAAAACCCCGTCGAGAAGAATTAGGAACCGCAGGAAAGAAATGCTTCTACTTCTAAGTAGAAGCATTTTCTTCAAACCGTACCAAACAATTCTTAGAAGTAAAAGCAAGAGAAGAAACCGATGCATAAATATAAACCAATGTAGGTTACAATAATCGAGTAGTTCGCCACAAAGAAAATAGTTTATAGTTGTCCACTTAAAGTTTAATTAATTCCAACTGCTTGTCATAATTAATCAACTGAGTCAATGTAGAGATTTGTGCAAATGGCAGATTGGTAGTACTGAGTTAAATTACGCCGGATCGTCTTGGGTTGAGTTTTCTTCGAAGCGGGCAAAGATAATCGCTGAAAGAGACGTTTCATAATTGTCACATACATGCAGATCGATTCTTGAAGCCCCATTGTTCGATTTCGAATCTCATCTCATAACTGATCGTCGTAATCAGATGGTAAGAATTCTGATTTTAATAACGTAACTAAGTCTTGCCAAAAACGCAAAGAATCTTGATTTACATTAAATAAACACAAAGCCTTTTCAGTCAGAAATAGTCTACACCGATACTTTCATTTCAGCCTCAAAATCCAAAAAGGTAAAAAAAGATGGTTTTCCATTCGGAAGTAGTGACACTAACAAAACTTGTGTGACAGGATTTTCTAAAGAACGTCAGAGAGAAAAAAAGAAAAAAATGAATGTCAATAGTAGCACAGCTCCGATCACGTTTTCTAAAGACAAAGTCTTAAGCAGAACTAACCTAATCGTGAAGCAAAACTGTACGACTAAACCCAATCAAAATAACAATAAGTACAAGTAGTAGCGATAGTATCGTATTACATTCAGTATCACTAATAAATATTCTCATAAGAAGAAAAAGTTAACCGACGTAGTCGAGTTAATAAAAAAAATCAAAGCGCAGCAGCCAACGTACTGATACGAAGAAGTAAATGTTAGTGAAGTCTGAAGTCAGGTCTTGCAACAACACAAAAAAAGCAAATTAAGACTTTCAGTAAGTCAAACCAACTAATAACAATTAAGAGATAAACAAATCAATAAAAATAGAAAAAATTATAACTGCACACACGAAATCGAGCCCTAGACAGTTAAACGTCAAATTTTGTTACGGCAATTTTCTCGTAACTTAATTGATAGCGACTAACTCAGTTTGATTCGGTGAGTCGTTCGTAAGTTTCAATGTGCTAATTATAAAGCAATTTAAAAAAGTGCCAAAACGGTGAAAGATTTAGATGGAAGATACCGTTTAAATCTATCCAAAGCTGAAAGAGAACAAATGACAAAACACAACTTGTAGCAACGAGTACATTTATTTTATCAAAGAAAGAGAGGCTAGAAAATAGAAACGAGGTAAATTTTCATAAGTGCGATCCAACGCTAGAACGTAAGTCAATATTACTGACAATAATTGTAGAAGCAAGCCCCCTTCGGCTGGGCAACAGGTCGTACAAAAAATTAAACGTGTCGGCCTAACTTTTACATTCCAAAAGAATAAATTAACATTTGTAAATAATAACACAAATATACAAACCTTAATTCTTTAGAAAACCAGAGCGCACCGTTTAATAATATGTTACACACAAAAAAAATTGCAGTTAATTGTGACAACAACTTGATATGTACGTACAGTAGTGCGTGCAACCGACTGACAACGTAGATAAAAAGAATTAAAGTAAGAAATATAATACTTAGAATTTAGTTTTCCTTCGAAGAATATAACTATTTATAGCTAGTAGCAGTTTCTCAGAATTTTCTAAAATTTGCGGAAATTAACAAACACGTACATATGGTGTTATCACAAGTAAATTCAGTTCATACGATTAATGAGAAAACCAAATTCCCCGAGATGAATTATGTTATTTTGGAAAGTGGGATTTTGATATCTTTAATTTTTCCAATAAACAAAACGGGTTTTCATATATCCACATTAATTTAATAACGTATTGGTATCTAGCAACCGCTAATGACAGTACGGGAAAATTAAAGTAAATCACAAAAATATAAATCATTGCTTACCCCAGAAAAAATTTTACAAAGCAGCAAAAATACTACACCCATTTATACCATGGATGAGTTGTGAATAATTAGAAGTGAAAATTTCGGTGGCCACTTACATTAGAACATGCACAAAGCGTACCACAATCACCAAAAAAAACAAATTTTCTTCCATGAATAATTGGATGTCAAACATTAACGAATTGACAGCAATCACTCCCAATGCAGCAAAAAGTGGGCGTTCCGGGAATACGTCTTATACGGTACCGAAACACTTTTAACATAATAAATAGTTATTTTGTATTTTGGATTTATAGACTTCTATTTATATTTCCCGGTATATTGTATGTTATTAAAATGTAAAGTGGAATAACTGGTGATCGACTTCTTAAATGAGTTTTTTCATTAATGTGGACCGAGTTGTAGATTACAAGATCAGGAGCTCTATTTTTGATCGTTCGCAAGCAGATAAACGTATACGTACGTTTCTTACCGAAAACGCACGATTGCAATTTTTACCTATACGTTTCTCAAACGTATACGGTTATATCGATTTGTAAGACTGTGAGCAAACTTGAAGTCGACGAAACCTAACGTATATGTTTTTAACTGGCTGACATGCGTTAAATTTTATACTAATGTTGTTTAATGTCAAAGAGTTTATGAACAGCAATTGTTATGAATTAAAGTAAAATTTGTTTGATGTAAATATGTTTTTTGCCGCAGTAACTGAATCATAGCACATTTTATTTTTACTTCAGTTTTTTTTAATTTTTTGCGACTGATTTTTACCTAGCCGATGTGGGTGCTAATGCCTATGTAAATATATCGCAAACTAGTGTCAGCATGTGCCTTAAAGTTGTGAGTGCCTTTAGGAAAGATGGTATTTTTAAGTTGATTTTTAACTATTGTTTTAACAAATAAGTAAATTTTTCTGAAAGTTTTGACCATGATAAATGTAGTATAACAAAAGATACAAATTTTTTTTGGTAATGTTTGTTGTAATTGCCAATATGGGTTTTTTTGAGAAACATAGATTTTCCGGCGTATTTGGCTGCATCGATTGTTTAGCAATCTTGAGTTAACAAACATTCAAAACATTATTCATTAATAGTCGATAGTAGAGTTTCGCTATAACCTTGTTATACAAACACAACAAAAACAAAAAGGCTTAAACAGTGTTGCAATGGATTTCTAAAGAGAAGATTTCGATGCTTGGGTTTATTGATGACATTTGATACAGAAATGGTTAAAAAAACAATGTTATCAACACTTCTATCGTCTGTCAAAAGCTAGTCAAAATTGTCAAAAGAAATGTTCATTACAAATGCTTTACAATGTTGCCATATTTATTTTACGTGATATTAAACGAATGCCTTTTCAACAACGTATAGTTTATAACAATTAATCAAAAGTAGTTCTAGAAAACATATATGTTTTTGATGTACGTTTCTTGATGTATACTTTTATTATTATAGTTAAAGTATTAGCAGTGACTAAAATTGAAACTTTACCCGATATCTAATTATTAAGTTTGAACTTTATGTTAAGACACATGTTATATATAAAATACTTGGATGTAATACTAATATTTATTATTAAGGAATGAAATTATTTCATATCAGAGGTAAATCAACAGAGGAGACCGAGAAATATGTGCAAAATCCTTAAATATAAAATGGCTTATTTTTGTAGACGTAGGAAGATGTGATACAAAAAACGAAGTTTAAAGTCTTACATTTGAGAAAATCAGTATTTAGTAACATGTTTGTATTTTCAAACAATTAACCTTGTTATTAACATTTAGGAGTCGTTCGTTATAAAGCATCACCGAAAGAAGCAACCGAATCAGATGAAAAACTACAAAAACAGTATATTAACATTAACGATTGATTAATTTGAAATATTTATCAATCAACTATATAACTAACAAGCATAAATACATTACAATATCCTACAAAGATATATGTACAATATTTATTAAATATTTATCTATATTTATTCAAAATTTGAGTATTATATACAAAATTAGTGAATGTTATTTTATATTATTCGTGTCTTTTTTTAAGTATGTCTAGTTTTTAATTTTTTACTAGCGGTTTTTTATTTAGATTTTATATGTGGCAAGTAATCCAGTACCTATTAATTTATTTTACCAAAAATATGTGTACAAAATTTTGATTTTCTAAAAATAAACCATATTTTATTTTGATTTTTATAACGGTAAGTAGAAGCCTACTAATTTGTATTTTGGTGGATGATTAATCCAATTAAACTGTGGTGCCTCGATTGCAGCGATTCTTTTCAATAACGATAAAAAAATACTCCGTCTGTCCCATACAATTTGATAGTTTTCTCCTTTTTATGTCGCATATTACTAGATGTTTCCTTAAAATTAATTGTTTGACAAAAAAGTTAATATATTTTTATTTAAGAGTAGTTTATTTTTCAAACATGATAGTTCTACTACATAAGTACACCAATATAAATAGTAGGAGTATTTATGAAAATAAATTTTTTTATTTATTTAAAACAGAAAGAGCATTTGCTAATACTTCTGCTTTAACTTTTAAAGATACAGATAAAATGCTGTTGTTGATTTGACGATCTTTAGCCATATGTGGTTGCTTGTAATTATTTTCTTGAATCTTAAAGAGATAAAAAAGTTTATTAAATGTATCACGAGGCATGTCATTAAATGATTGTGTAACAAAACTGAGAATGTCATCAATAGTAGATGGATTAGTTGAATAATAGGCACTTTGAATAGCTCGAAAATATCCCAAATCTAAGATATTCATATCGGGGCTATTAAACGTTAAAAGATTGCACAGTAAACAATTGAGTGCGTAAATAGATGCGCAAAATTACCGTTATTTTATTTTCGTTTTTACACATTAAGCCTGTTTGACACAAAGTCAAATTTAACAAAAAATGTAATGTTAAATTTTCATAAAAGTATTTACCATCGTTGCAAATAGTAAAATTTTCATTGATACTTTATAGAACATGTTCTAAATTTGTAGTTCAATATGCGTCAAATAATGCGCAGAAAAATAAATTTTTAAAAGTAGTAACCATAGTAGTAACATAACCCATAAATAACGATTATACGTATAGAGTATACTTAAGAAAGCGTAATAAAGATAGTTGTTTTATGCCAGTATTTTATACGTTTAATCAATGTCGTGGTCTAGAGAGCAAACACTTATGTTAATAGAAGAATATAAAAAAACGCGTGTCTGTATGCGGTGAAGTTGAAGGAGTATAAAAATAAACATGCCAGAATTCGAGCATTAAAAAATATTGTTCAAGTTCTAAGTTTGGTGAAACCAGATGTGTCTGTGAATGATGTTAAAACAAAGTTTTATGGATTAAAAGCAAACTTTCTTACAGAACATCGAAAATGTGAGCAATCCTTAAAAAGTATTGTTATTTAATTATTTTAATCAATATACTTGTGTATTTTAAGATTTACTAGCCAACTATTTGGTAGTATGAACATATGAACTTTATTCTTGATCATGCAGTACCTGGTAAAGCCACTGATAGTATATCAAACAGTACAATGATGATCGAAGAGGAAAATTCCCAAAATATGGTAAAACTTGATACTAAAAAAAAGATTGCATGTTAACTTATGTACCTTGTTATTATGTAGGAAAACGATACAGAAATCAATGATTTTGAAGTACAGGATGATGGCATTTTAACATCTGTGACTGCATCTTCAACTGTATCAACTCCTGTTGAGAAAAGAAAAAGAAAGGCACCTTGTGATAAAGTACTGGATGAAGCTGCAAGTGCTCTAAAGCAGTAGACAAGCAGTATACAAGCAAAATCTAAAAACAGAACTGAAGAAAAAATAGTAACAGAAAAAAATGTGCATGACACTTTTGGAGAATTTGTTGCCTCCAAATTAAAGCAAATGGACAGTGAAACTGACACATGCGTGGAGGAGGCGATAACAGTGCTATTGTTTAAGGGTATAAGAAGAAGTCGTAATTGCAACAAATAGGTGTAAATTTATTAATTGTAATATTCGCGATACTTTTAACAACTTAAACGCAATACATTAAATTTAAATACATTATTTGTTTACATATTATCTTCAGCAACCTGAACTTCCTGCCAGTTTTTCACACCAGTAGTATTAAAAAAATTTCTAAATTCATCTCGAACTCTGCGAGCATCAGTACTGTTTCTGTTACTACCTTGTACGGACGCTTGTTATAAAGTGTTAGTAATTATGTCATGGTGACTTGTGTCACAATACGCCATTTTATTTTTGTCAATTAAAAAATTATGTAGAATTACACAGCATAGAGTAATAAGTTCAACTTTTTCTGGCGATAAACATATAGGGTTTAGAAAAACTTAAAATCGGTTTGTAAGTATTCCAAAATAATTTTCTATAACTCGCCGAGCTTTGCAAAGTCTATAATTAAAGATTCTACAGTGGTGTAAGTCCTCTTTCAGGATATGGTTTCATTATCCTATGATTATAAGCGAATTTCGGCTTAGACCGCGTCGTAGTTAAACACCCAGACTTAGACTTGGTTCTAGTCTCTTCTTGAGAGCCAAAACTAGAAGTAGAACTTGACCTTTGCCGCATTGTCGTTCGTAAACCCAAACAAACTGACGTTTCGCAAGACATTGCAGCTTGCATCTTTAGAACTTTAGATTCGAGTTAAGTACATTAATGACCGATAGCTTTCTCCTGTAGCTAAAAAGCAAAGAGTAACTTACAATCTGTAAATACAGAATTATGTATAAGTATTTGAAGCGAATATGTACCTAATAAGTTATCTTACCTGCTTTGAGGTGGAATACTATCACATATTAAAGTGTCTTTACAAGATATATCATCTCCTACAATCTTTAATAGTTTTTCAAATAAATTATTAGACATACGTAAATAATTTCTGTAAGCATCTGGATCTTTTACCTTTAATTCCGTATTAAGCATATTCAATATGCCTTTACCTGTTTCTCTTCTTTTCAACCACTTTCTAGTCCATAATTTCCGTTTTTGATTTTTCTTTGTGACTGCGCACATAATACTTATTGTAGCAATAGTTGCTGCATAAATTTCATCTTCGTCACTACTATCTCCCATTTTCCATATAAGTTATTTTGCTATATAATAAGGTTTTAAGTTTATGCCATATATGTATTTGTGATAAGCCGTGGCCACAAAACGAAAACTATCAAGTATTGTGGGACAGAGGGAGTATTATTTTTACGTTAGAAAATTGCATAAACAAATAGTTGAATATAATATAATAACATAATAACATAGTATTACACAAACATTTACTATAATTTTAATACTTTCAGAACATTTTTAAAAAAATTATTTATGCAGAAAATATATACAAGTTAAAGAAAGATATTTTATAGATTTTTCAGATTTGTATTTAACCTAAAAAAAATAATTGCTCTTCAGATTTAAAACAGAAATGCACATTTTATTTTTTTGTAAAAAAATATTCAACAAAAAAGAGAATCCGTTTAAAAAAATTAGTTTAATAAAAAGCTGGTTTTTAAATAATAAAAATAAGAATTCAGACAGTAAACGCTGCAGGTTCTTCGATTCAGTTTGCGTGACAATATCATACGGTTGGAATTGATTGATGTGGGTATAGATTCCTTGCATGAAAACGTTATTGAAATTTATTCAATAAGTATATGTCTTAACAAGATAAAACCTACGTACGTATTATCGTATGTGACTGAAGAGAATTGAAATAGCGAATAAAGTATTGAAATATTGAAACACTTAATTGAATATCAAAACAAACATTGTTTTTTATATTCAAACGCTTATACATAAATTAAATTAAATTAAATTTTTAAATTTAATACATTAAAAAACTATTTTGTAGCTATTTGATAACTAGTTATGACCATAGCTAAAGAAATTATAATGTTTTATAACATACTCAATTTGTATAAATAAAAATTTGTCAAAGCAACAAAACTTGACAGTTTAATCTATAATATGTTATTTTATTATTCACCATTAATATATATATTTAAATAATTTATTAAGTTTTGGTTAAGCTTTTTTATTTTTTTTTTATTAATTAAAAAATTTTTTTATATTTGAAAAATGTTAATTAGCCCTGATGATGACTAAAAATTAGTTGAAACTGTCGGCAAAATTAATAAAAAAATAAAAAAGCTTAACCAAAACTTAATAAATTATTTAAAAAGTTTAATTTATGTTTTTTACGATTTTTTTTTGTTTAGATTATAGCCAATAATTAACTAATAAACAAGGCTAATGTCGAAATATGTTTGTTTGTAAAGAACAAAGTTGGTGTAAAATTTAAAATACCTTACTATGTAAGATAAAAAAATAAATTACAACATTTAACGAAAATGGAAACCTTAGACCAGAAAACAACAAACAAGAAGACCAAATGCCAAAAATGCAAAAAAAACAGATCTTAGAATTCAAAACTAAACAACTTTAAAAATAGAAACATCTTTTAACTCAAAAATTTTAATTTTATTAAATTTATCGTTTCATTACTAAAACTAATTACCGTATCTACATATTTTACAATACCGTAATTTAATAACTATTTTTCAAAATTTAGAGAATTTTTTAAAGTAAAAAAACATTTTCTTTTCCCGAAACCTTAAATACGAACGAACATTTTATTGCACAATAAACAAGAAGAGGACAACGTGAACAAACCCTTTAATATTATGCCTATTAGAGAATAAAACAACCAACAAAACAAATAAAAAACATAAAATTATTCTAATTCTTTTAGCTAAAAATTCAATAAAAATCAGTGGCGGCTGGTAACCAATTGTGCATGAGGATCATTTCAGTATTAAAAATTTTAAAACGTATTATACTTGATAAAATATTTATTTTTAAAGTACCTAACTTACTTCACCTACCGTTAAAATATCATTGGATCGACTAATAATCTTATCGTCTATAATCTCAAGACTATTGGAAAGACTGTTATTGCACGGAATAGCTGCTGACTTTGACACCAAAACATAAATACCTCAGTATCTGTTTGGCTTTTGCCAAGATCACTCACTCTACAATACAATAAACGCAAATGGCCGTATTCATAGTCGATTTAGACTAGGTTTAAACTAAGTCGTTCTATTAATTGTTATAGGACGACGAAGTTTAATCTTGGTCTAAATCGACTATGAATACGGCTAATAATAGAGTTTGCGACACAATTAATCGAAAACTAGAAGGTAAAACATATTAGACATTGGTATTCCTAGACGTAAGTAATATGTTCGGCAAAGCTTGACAATAGAGTTTATTATTTAAAATAGTAACATTTTTGCCACTAACGTACTTTACTCTTCTACAACAAAAATTTATAACAAAAGCTAATGAAACCGATTAAGTCCGATGTTTTGTAAATTGATGTTCTGAGGTCTCTTTATATGTCTTTTACACTGCAGGTTTATCAGTAATACTACAATGATAATCTACAACTAATAACTTATATTTTGCAAAATCATCTCAACAACCTAAAAAATAGCAAATTAAAATAAACCAAAAAAATGAATAAACCTATACAAAGAATAAGTGGCCAACTACTGGGCGAGAACTGACGGCCGGTACATAACGTCATGCCAAGCATGACAATCAATTATCGGCCAAGCCTTGCAACTAAGTATAAGCCAAGAGTGTCAACCAATAATTAGCCAAACGGTGCAAGTAAGTATGGGCCACGCGTGGCAACCAAGAATTATACAATGTTGGTAATTAAGCAGCAACTACGATAAAATAACGTTTCTTCATTGCAATACTTTACAAACGATAAAGTCTATTAAAATTAAAAATCTCAATACATCTTCATGGATTTGGTTTGGTACTAACTAAACAGATGATTACGTAGTTATAAAATATTATATAAGAAATACAAAAATTAAGAAAAACGTTTACCTTTTTTGAGCAAGCCAATTTGTTGCTGACAACTATCTCTACCATTTGCGTTTGATAGGAATACCCCGATGTCAAAAGACAAATTATTGCTTTTTTCTTCTTTCAAATTTATAGATCAAAAAGAAAAAAATTAATTAATTGACAGTTATTTTATATACAGTTAAAACTGTTGATATAATTATTACTATTACTACCACTGCTACACTGATCACTGTATCTGCACTATTTATATTTAAATATACACAAGTTGTTTTGTTTTTGTTTACTATTTACACTTTAAAATTGTTTAAAGATTTAAATTTTAATGAAGTTACGAAATCAAATAACATGAAATATAACCTATAAAATCGAGATAAGATTGAAAACCAAATGATTAAATTTATGGCGATTGTGCAGCAAATCATGAATTTGAGTATCGGCCGAGAAACGGCTGTTGATTGTATACTATGATCAAACTTTTTGAATGGTTACTGATAGATCAAACCAGAATCAGGCTAATATTAATTACCAATGCTTGGCCGAGCCAAACATCGGCCGATCTATGGGATTTTTTCCATTAACGACTTTGTATGGGTAACTCGATTTTACTATAAGAAGGAGCGTATTTTTGTTTTTCTACATAACGTAGAAATACCTATATATTATTAAATCAACTAGTAGGTGAATCAAAATATCACTTGAAATCAAACTAATATTGTGGTACCCTTTATTTTCCGTATTTCCTTAAACATTTTTAGAACATGATGAGATTTATTTCCTATATTTTTGTATGGCCATTCTTATGTTTTTGCTTTCGTTTTTACTTTTCTATTAAGGAAAGTATAGCAATCGCAATTTTTTTTTTAATTTTTATTGCATAATTTTGCGTTTCAAGATCTCCTTAATAAAAAAAATATCTGTTATCTGTGTCTGTGTGTAACGATGTACTCACGATAACTCTCGAACCAAAAGTTGTAGTAACTTAAAATTTAGTATGGAGCTGGCTTTTCATATTCTCTCGCTTTTATTATAGATGGGTTTAATAAAGAAACCGAAAGTGGGTGTATCTGTCATTTTTAACAGTTTTTCTTATATAATTTTGTACGTATGTAAATTATTCAAATTATTTTTACAGCTTCTTATAGAGTTAATTCTTCCTAACAATTTATTCAAATAAAATGTTTTTCTAACATTAACAGTTTATTAGATATTTCATTTATAATTTAAAGAACATTTTATATATAATCATAGGTTCAAATCCTGCCTACGACGATTTTTTTAGAAAAAAAATTTCATATCTTGAAGGGAAAGCAAGATAAAAAATAATATTTCTCTATATTCTTTATTTATATACGAAGTGCTGCATCTTGTTTAACTTATTTTTAGATATACCCAGTACTCAGTACTTTCAGAAAACCAAATATACCACTGTTTTCGTAAAGCACATAATGCTTCTGACAATGATTGACGAAAGAATAACGCAAGTATTGATTGATACGCCCTTTTTTTTAAGCGTACAAAATTGTATGAAATAAATAATCTAGAACTAATTAACAATAAACAAAAACAACAAGAGGCCTATAAAATTGGTTTTTCAACGTATTATTGCTAGATCACATTTATAGAAGGCGAATATCATGTAATTTACAATTTCAAACTACACAAAAAATATCAAAGAACAGCTTGAGTTAATTATTGATAAACCTCGTCAGTAGAAATTCAAATGATGGAAACGCCGCGAGAAATTTCTTTGTCAACTACACATGCAGTGCAAATATAACTGAGGTGAATGAACATCTTATTAAAAGATTTTACATAGTTTTATAAACTATGGCTAATAGTAATTCTATAGCTTTGAATTAAGCGGGTGTAAAATCAAGTTACAACGTTTACCGCCTTTACATGTACTTACTCTTATTGATTGTACATAGTATCTTATAATATAAGATGGCTCTGCTATCAATCGTTTGCTAATCATAAAACATTATGCTAGAAAATGCTCACGATCATCTACGAATGAAGATGTAATCCATACGCTCATGTACACTTTTGATTCATATATTTCTAAAAAAAATGTTAGTCTCAAGTATGTAAAATTATGAAATTTGAAAACGAAGCTAAAAAACTTTCGCAAAATTTAAGATTCGAAAGAAAATATATACGATGAATTATAATAAGCATTTTTAGTAATATATAGTTTATTTTTGATAAGCAAACAGGCGTTAAACATATTTTTTTTCTAAATATTAAAGACTTATTATTGTTACAATTTATTATTATCATTATTTTTTATTTTTACAAGTTATTCTTTTAAACAAATTATAATTATATGCATGAAATTTGCAATTCTATATTCAATATGCTTATTTTAACATTTTTACTGCAATATTTGATAAATACTTTACACAAAATAAACATACATTTATCATTACATATTCGAAATTTCACTTCAATATTTGTACTACTTTTTAAGATTTTTGAAATGCTATGTACTTATTCTCCGATAGTGCGCTGACTATTTACTACTAGTTATTTATTATTTTACATCTATCTAAACATTTTGTACTTTTTTAAAATAGATATTGTACTTTTTTTATGTAATAATGTATATAATATAAGTTCTTTGATTAATATATAATGTTACGACTAAAACAACCATACTCAAAAAAATTCACATCACAACGCAACATAAAAGACTTTATAATAATATAAATAACCTAAAATTTTGTCAATAAAGAATTTTTGACGATTACAAAGCACGAATGTTTTTATTAAAGCTTTTTTTATGATTACAAAAATACTATTTACTATAAATATTTTTTTAACATAACGTTATTTTTGTTACAGATCTATGAAAACTTAAAACGTTGTCAAGAATCAACATGGCGTAAGACTCAAAACAGTATTTTAAAATATTAATTTGTAAAATAAAAATTGTTTTTAGATAAATTATGTAAATTCATTGATTATTTAATTTACTAATAAATGTACATCATGTTAAAAGCTTCATCTAAAGTTTTTATCAACCAATTATTATTAAAAACAATAACCAAAATGATCTTATATATTTTTTATTTTTAGTTATGTAAAACTACAATAAACATGTACTTGACGTTTTTGACTTATAAATCAAAATACTAACAAAGAAATATTTATAAATTGTATTGTAAACAAATAAAAGTGCATACAAATACAAGTACACAATAATCTTAATAATAGTAAAAACCGTAGTTATTTTTAACAAGTTAACATGAAGTCGTATTAAATTTGGTCTAACCGTATAGCTAGTGTTAAAGCGTTTTATAATTGGTAATCACGTATTATTTAATTAACGAGTTTGCAGCTTTAACTTTAAAGAACTGTTACAACCTCGATTCGAATTGTCAAAGCCATATTATTTTGTATTATTTAATGCTTTAATTAAAGTTTCTGTACTACCTCATAAAAAAATTCTAAACATTTCTAATACTTACTGTTGCTTAATTACTTTTTTAGTGTTATACATTTGTATTGTGAGTGGGTTTTTGTTAAATAATTTAAAATTTTCTTCTCTTTTTTCATAAAATTTAAATAAAATTTGTATAAACTATTGTACCTACTAATGTAATTTGTATGCAATTAACAAAATACAAAAAACCTAACTGAATAATTAAATTCAAGTCTCTCCTATAAATATGTGAAGGATAATGCACTAGACATGTTAGACATTAGTAATCTAATTATTACTTAATATAAAACAGCTTCCAACTATTTTTTAGAGTTTTGAAATACTTTAATAAGCTTTTATTTTATTTTAAAATTATTTAACATTTTTGGAAATGGGTACCAGTCTAAACTCTATTTCGTTAAAATAATGTAAAAGGATATGTTACAAAAGTAATATTAGCATTTGATTAAATGTTTTTATACACTAAATTATTACACTAAAACAAACGTTTCTTGTAATTTTTTATACCATGTTGAATCTGCGGTGGTCAACCCGTTTGCTTCTTACGTAGCAAGTTTCATTGGTTGTAGTTTAAGAAACATAAGATATACCTACAAAGGTAAAATGACCTGTAACCTTTGCGGGCTTGTCTTGCAACGAATTGAATATATCACCCAGCCTCAAGCACAGTTATTACACTGTCTCGGAGATACATTACAAAATCAAAACATATAATCAAGTTGAACCTTATAATCGACTCTTACATTTAGATTTCTTTCCTTTCGTTTTACTAGTTTGTTTAATTTGCACCGACCCTTAAATTCTACTTTAAATTTCTTCTTAAGCAAGTACAAGATTTTATCAGGTAATTATAAATAAGTTCACATTTAAGAACGCAATGATAATATTATCTATCAAAAACATACATGTAAAACTATTTCGTTAAATCATTTAACAATCAATTAATAGTGAATATTTTAAAATTGAAATTAAAAATTATGTTATGTTTTTTTAGTTTTGACGGTTATAATCGATAACAGACATAAAGCTATAAATTTAAATCGACTCAACAAAAAATGGAAAACGACCATATATTTTAGAAAAGTTTTTATATAAATTAAAAAGTAACAATATTTTTTTTATAAAAAATATGTAGAATCTATATGCTCTTTGTAGAAAATCATTAGTTTTCCAGGTTTCTCGTAGAAATAAATAAATACATAAGCATATAAGTAAGCATAACAAAATCTTAATTAAACACTAATTCAAATTGTGTTTACAAAAAAAATTTGCTTATTTATGTAATCAAGTCAAGACCAATTTAAAAACTAACTTTAAGTTATGCTGTACTTTATAATTAATTTTTAAATAAAAAGTTGTAGAAACCAACATCAAAATTCATTTTATAGTTTAAACTTAAACTTAGTTTCTAATGTTATTGTGAACTTCTAAAAATTTTAATTTTAATTGGTAACTAGTAATTAGTAGTTTAATAATATTAAATAGCATAACGTTAATATTAAATGGCAATCTTTTAATAAAAAAAAATATTATTTACAGTAACATATTTATAAACGCCGGTGCACATTTTATATTCTGTTTTTTGTTCAAGTAATTTATTACTAAAAATAATGTAATTACTGATAGATCACTATATAAAAATAATATTAAAATCAAAACTAATTTATTGCATATTTCGTTAAAATGGCAGACGTTATAATTTTTGGTAGCTGCAACACTTTAATTAAAAAGGAATTTGTGCTTGCACCATTAAAGAAAACACGACACAAGGGTTTACTTTAGTTTAGTTTTTTAAGTTTTTTTAATTTGTTAAACTTCATAGGCTTGACAAAACGCTTGTTTTTTTTGAAGAATTTTTAAATTCGATTTTTTCACATACGTGTCAAATAATTGCGATACTTTACATTAATAAAAACTTTTTTGTGCTGCCAATAGAGCAAACGTCAATATTTGTTTGTTACTGTAGTTACGTAATGGACAAAAAAAGTTCTATAGCGGTAAAATAAAAAGTAGAAATTTACATAGAACTAAGTAGAAAAGTCATTTAAAAAATTTTGGAACTTAGTTAAAATTGCAAAAAAACCGATAATAAAGTTAATGCAAAATTTGACATATTTAGTAGTAACTATAGTGCTAACATTACATGTCTGGTAATTCAAAAACAATGTAATTCTACATAAAAAACAAAAAAAAATAATGTACGTTACTCTGGTAAAAAGTTTCATAGCATAACTAACTCACATATAACGTACAGCCTCGCATGCTATTAATGTTTGTTATGCTATGCTTTACTTTCAATGCTTGTTACGTAAATTACTATTTATATACATATTTATAAACAGAATGTAAAAATAACCATTTTACGTAATTAATAGTGTATCGATGTTTTCATTTTTAATTTGATCAAAGTGATAAATTAAATTTTTGTTCATAAAAACTAACAATTGTTTACAAAGTTGGTAAGTATAGACGCATAATGTAAACAAAATTCAATGCTAAAATCATGAAAATATTAAGCGCACGTCGCACATGTCCGCTTCTAAGCTGAAAAAATATTACGATGTCATTTTTTGTTAATTGTTCTGTTTATTTTGATTTTTGTTAATTTAATATTTTATTTTAATCGAACACGACATAACGATAGTCTACTGTTACTTGTTAATGCTTTACCTAAAATTTAAAAATACTCTTGATGTGTTATCTGGTAAATAATAAATATAATAAATCGAGTTTTTTATATTTGCTTTTATAAAAAATGGCTTATTATTAAAGTATTTGGGTAAGCAACTATTTTCATTTATATGAAATTAGAATGCAACGAACTAATTAAAGAAAATTACATTAGTAGCAATAAAAATTGACTAAAAATCTGTGAGCAAGACTCGAAAAATCATATAAAAAATACACAATTAATTATTAAGCAGATGTTAAAAAGTATGTTTGAATAAATGAAGAATAAGGATTTTGTTTGGTACATTATATTTTTTTAACAAAGCATAGAGATACATTTTTTTAAGATAACAACTACTAACATAATTATATGATAATTAATTTAGGTAATAGCACATTATTATCAAAGATTTTTTGTATTATATTAATAAGAAAGTATAAAATTACTAATATGGTATTGTTTACTTAACGTAATTCCAATTAGTAAAAATAAATATTATTAAAATTAATTGTTTTTTGTTAGTTACAAATAATATTTGCTGGTTATAAGGAACATTATTGCGGCAACCAAATCTCAACTTTAGATACCAAAAATAAATAATTTCAACCAAAATCAACGATTATCTAACTAATTATGATTTATTTTATTTTTTATTCGTATAAAAGAATAAATAGTTAAACAAGAAAAATTTTTATAACGTGTGTTAAGTATTTATTACAAAATACGAGTAATTAAATTCTAAGCAATGACAACTAATGTCTTTAGTTTGTCTATGATTAGCTTAAGGTACGTAACTTCAAAATGAAGTATCGAGTAATTTTTGACCATAAATAATGTAATTTCTTATAAATTACTATATTAAAACAATAGTTTGGAATCAAAACTAATTTATTGTATATTTCATTAAAACCGTGTTATTACTTTATGTATTTTTAATGATGTCTACGGTTTCCGGTACTTTCCAGTGATAATCTAGCAATATTGAAACAGTCATTACCAGAATATTATATTTACACACTTGCATTTAGTCAGTAATAAATCATTGTATTGATAGAATGATCAATTTTTATGTTCATAATAAATTACTTAAAATTATTTATATAATAGTAATTTATTATCTGTGTAACGATGCTATTAGTTACGGGCAAAACAAATAATTCCTTAATTTGAATTTAACTGTAATTGTTGATATTGATCATTCTAAAGTATAAACGTTTAATTGAAACGTATTTAATTACATAAATCATGAAAATTAAGTGTTAAGCTGGTATTTGTAAAGTTAACAAATTGAGTAATAAGTATTTAATAATATAATAACATAAACAAAGCAGTCACTGCCTTTTTGATTGACTTATCTAAATTTCTCAGCACTAAACTATGGTATAATAGCTTTCCGATAGCATAAATATATAATTAAACATACAAATTGCTATAATTTTAATCAATTACCTCTATTAAACTTCAAATATACATAAAGGTTTTGTTAGCGCACCCTGTTGACTAAATAACTAAGTTATATCGAAAGTTTACGTCTGTTTTACCTCTGACTGGAAGATGGCGTGTAAAGCACAAATCGTCTTAAAAGTTCATTTTAGGAATTATATACGGATTTATAAAATAATAAAATATTTTTATATTTATTTAACTGTGATTAAGATAATTTTATTTTAAGAATTATAATTTGTAAGTTTAGTACCCCGAGGGTTTGTGTGGAAGTTAATGTATCAAAAATTAGAACGTGTCATAGAAAATTATATATCAAAAGAACAGACATTGATGTTAATCATTTTTTTGCAAGTGTACGAAAAACACTAAATCGAGCCTATCTGTATATAGAGCTTAAAACACTTCTTGATTACTCCTATAAAGTAGTAGTTGTAGTATAACTATACATTAAAAGCTTAACCTTTATATAAAGAAAGGTTTTTTATTAAATAATAAAATCTATGTTTTATTTTATAGTCCTTATCAAACTAAACAAAAAGATGTTTAAAATGCACGTTTGTTTAAATCACCATTAAGCGATTGTGAAGGTCTAACTATTTATTTAGGGTATCAACAATTGCCTCGACCCATTTTAATGAAACTAACAGGGTATTATAGCCGTGCCAATAATTATATTGCTGTTTGACATCTGCATTTCTCTCATTCGTACTTTTTGTGTGACAAAAATCGTTCGATCCATTAAAAATCTCTTAATTTTAACAATCGGTATTAAGGTACACATAACTATAGTAGTAACTCCACTTTATAAACGTTTGGATTTTGCAGTAGCTTCCAACACGGCAAGCATAGCATACCTATAGTGCGCGGCTTTTCAAAGGTAGAATGCGGTCTCGGTGATGTGCCATTGTTTTCACACACTGAATCGTAGCAAAAACAAGGGCGGCAATGGCCAGCGCACTCTTTGATTCGCATTGCGATTGTCATTTGTTAGCAGACAAACGAGTATCGTTCTAAGACAATATACTCCCGGTTGATGGTTTGAGAAGATTTTTAATTGTTATCGTTCTTTAAAAGGTTAGTGACCTCAAAAAACTCAAAAAATAAAGTATACTTTAAGATCATTACTGGATTTGATAAAAGAATGATTTTTGATTACACGAGATGATTTCTATAATTGACGTTTATGTAAAAACAAATAATGCGTAGTAACGAAGCGAAGGAAGAACACTCGACCTTAATTAAGGCATTAACGACGTTTTGATATAATTTATTAAGACGGAGGAAATGAGCTTAATAAAAAATAAACCTGAAAGAATTCTTATGAATGTACGCATTGCATAAACTTAGATGATTTCATATTTACAATGACCTAATCCGCGCATTATCACGGATGTTGCAATTACTCTACTAAGACTCCTGTTATTTAAATTCAGCCTTTTTTTACATTAAAATTCCAACCTTATTTCCGGTAATAAAAAGAAGTTTACGTTTATTATTTCGCTAAGGTATTTGACTGGAATAGATTAAATGGAGCAGATGGAAAATCATTGATTTGTGTAGAAAACGCCGATTAATTTAATGTTAGCTTAAAGATAGCTTTAGTGTAGGTACTTAGATTCTCGTCAATAAACAACAGAGTCTTTTAAACATAAGAATTTAACTAAAAACATTCTATAAACAAATTTTCCAATTAATCGTTTATAATTTCATTGCGTGTAATAATTGACAAGAAAATTAGTAATTAAACTTCACATGCAGAGGATATATCATCTATACTTTATGTATAACATTAAAACTTTATTCAATTTCTTAGGTTTAATTAATCTATGTATCAGACTATATATAATAACATTTGATACTTTATTATTTAATTTTCCGCATGGCCGGAATTTCTATTAAAGAAACCATCGACATTGTAGATTCAATCAAAATAAAACACTTTTTTCTACTTTTTTGATTTGGGTTTGAATATAGACGGTTTATTTCTATTTGGTTTAATATAAAACAAGATCGTTTTTGATTTGTTATCCCGTAACTTTGGTAATAACGTGGCTACATTTTTACGAAAAGATTGTTTACATTATATTCTTTTTAATAAGTGATTAATTATACTTTGGTATACAAATTGCATTAAAAAATAAAAAATAAACATTTCTGACAGATTATAATTGTCATTAATACAAATGTACGCCGTTTGCAAATAAACAGTAAGATTTGTGCGTATATATTACTAATTACGTATTAAAAAAGAAATTTAATTTTTAAATACAATTGTTTAAATTATAACAGTACTTGTAATCAGAAATAAACAAAAAATTTGAAACTAAATTGACATAGTTGTTTTTACGGTATTTGTTTCAAACTTAGAAATATTTACTTCATTGTAACGAAAAACAATGTAACTAATTTCGACATGAGTTTTAAGTTTGTATAATGTCCTTGTATATGTGATTTTCAAGTCTTATATTATGTATTGTAAAAGTACAATTCATAAAATTACTAATTTGTAATTTATTGTACTGCACTATAGATTTTTTGGTTTCAACAAAAGTATTTTACACCATTACCTACTTGTTCACGTTAGTTAATATATAAATACAATGTTTTCGTTACAATGCCTTAACTTATTTATATCAAATAAGTTAATACATTCTTATTTTAGGAAACATTACGTAAAGTTTCAAATTATTTGTCAATTGCAATTATGTGGAATGAATAAAATTTAGTATTTTGTCTTGTGCATATTTTATTAGAATAAAATTAAGTTAAAGTAAATGATAATGCTATGTATATCTGTTTAGTTTAATTTAGGAGCTACATTTTAAAATTTATGATTTGTATGTTTAGATAGGCGGCCATAGCAAAAATTTGAAAGTAGTATGTTTTTAGTTTAATGTAGGTAGGTAAGTATTCTATGCAAAGTAAATTTGATCTAGTATAGTACATTAAGCTCATTCACAATAATTTTAAATAAAGATTTTTTTTATGTTTGATTTTAATTTTTTTTAAGAAGTTAGTACTTGTAATATTGTAATTTGTGTATGCAGGTTTAAATTATTTTACTGTAACAAATGTTAACGTAAAAAAAAACGTTAATTTTTACAAAATTAATGTATGCGTTGAAAAAAAAAGAGTAATTAAAAATTTATAAACATACAGTTAAAAAAACACGTTTGTTCTTTATTTAACAGTGGTTTGCGTATTATCTGTTAATAAATTGTGTAGTTTTATTAATCACAGATAAATACTAAGAGACTACGTTTTTATTTAGTCAAATAATTTTATACTTTAAAGTGTGGGTATTAGCGCGTCTATTAGTGTCGACATAACACTAAAGTATGACTTTACGTCTCTTCGACAGTACGTGAAATGTGACTTTTTTGATTGTCATCAATTTACGTCCGCAAACACTTTACGTCCGCAAATATTTCACGACCGCTAATTCAATTTTATCTTGTATGCCGTAACAAACAAAATTTGTTTGTATGTCAAATTAAAAACATTTTGTAGTATTTTTGATTGGTTTCTTTATTTTGATAGTGATTGATTCTTATTAGAATGATTTATATACTCTGCCAGATGTGCGCGAAGAAGGAACGGCAGCAGCACAAGATTTGCTGCCTGACAAATCCAAATACATATGTATATGAAAAAGCGTATAAATGTTTTATAGTTTGGTGCGGCGAGAGAAACGTTAAAAATATTTCTGAAAAAGTGTCCCTGGAAAAATTTAATATTTACCTCGGTAAAGATGTTTTTTTGGCCTCACCAGTTTGCTCAAACTACTGACTCGTCCAAAAAAGTACATGTTTACGTCCTCGATAAATAAATAACTATTTCCTAAAATCTTTATACAACGAACGCGTTCATCACATCTTATTACATCCACGACGGTTGTGGAGCCACGGCATCTCTCTCGCCACAAACGAGAAATTTTAATTCAAAATTTAACCCTACAAAAGTGAATAAAATATTAGCAGTGTATACATTTTGTATATTGTATATTCATTGGTCAAGTACAATAATCCAGATCTTTAATTTAATAAATATATCCCAAGTTTGTTTTTACTACCTAAGTAAGCTATCTTTTTTTTAATCTTTTATCTCGTAACAGATAGAATTCTCTATTACAATTACAAATGATTGCATTTATAATCAGTCTAATTGACAATTAATGACAAATAACATAGACTAAAACTACAAATACACTTTTTTCTTAAAGCTGAACTGTAACTTATTAAATATTGTGTGAAGGTCAAATTAACATTTTGAAGGTTTTGATGGTGACTATATTGTATACGTGATGAAGTATGTTATGTAAATGTTAGTTATAAATTTGAAAATTTGATAACAATAGACGTGTTTGTTTAGTCGTAAGCGCTAGTTAAGCTTTTATCAATAATTGTTTTCTAACAGCCGGTTTCAACAGTACCCGTACAAAGTCGCCGTTACCAGAAAAAGTCCCGTAAATCGGCCGATGTCTGACTTGACCAAGCATCGGACTATTAATATTGGCCCGATTCTGGTTATCCATCAACAACCATTCGATAGTTTTGATCATAGTACACAATCAACAATCGTTTCTCGGCCGATACTGAAATTCATGAGTTGCTGCGCAATCGCCCTAAATTTAAGATCATTAAATTGGTTTTAGTCTTGCATCAATTTTATAGGTTACATTTAATGTTATTTAATTTTGTAACTTTATTAAAAGCTAAATAATTAAACAATTTAATTTAAAATGTCCAAAGCATACCATTGCGTAAAAAAAAATTTGAGAATTTAAAAGAAGTGGTAATAATTGTGTAAATAATCAAAAGAAAAACAATTTATCTTTAAATATAAACAATACAAACATCAATAACTGCAGCAGTGGTAATATAAAAACGCAAAGTAAATTTAATAGTTACAATAACATTATAAACAATGACAGTATTGATGAAAACAGTGATAGAGACAGTGAAAGTGTTATTGATAAAAATACTGACTTAAATGTAAATTTTCAAGAAAAACTCAGGCAGTGGGCACTGAAAAACTTAAATAGCTTTCAATTAAATGTAATATCTGAATTATTAATTCTGTTAAGAGATGAAGGCCATCCTACGCTGCCGAAAACAGCACAGGCATTGCTAAAAACCAAACAACACCATGCACATCAATCAATTTTAAGCCTTCAACAGTCAAATGGCGTCTACAAGTATTTAGGTATTTAAATGAACTCAACATAATTATTTCTCCAAATCTATTTATTGAAGACACAATTAAAGTATTGATCCATATCGATGGTTCATATTTAGTTACTACTATTTGCCAATTCTGGGTTGCCACGATTTGCCAATTCTTGGTTACCACGCGTGGTTCAAACTTAGTTGCCGCGCTTGGTCGATACTTGATTGCCACGCTTGGCATGGCGTTATCATTCGCCGTATTAGCCAGACCTGGTCAGCTACGTTTACTATCTTCGGCCGATGCTTAACTACTGGACGCCAGTTCTCCCCCAGTAATGGGTCACTTCTCATTCTTTGTATGGGAAATGAACCACAGTTTGGTTTTAGCATTTTCTATCTTTGAAACTAATAACGTTGTATTTGTAAAAAAAATTATTTGGATCTTATGTAAAATGCTTGTGTTTATTATTTGTATTACAGAAACTAGAATAATGAATTATTTTTAAGCATAATAAACGATTCTAAAATTATGTATATAATGCACTGTGCGTAATTAATCTTCTTTTTCTTGTCAATTGAAAATAACAAAAACGTTGTTTATACAATAGTTACATAAACAAAATGAGTATAAAGTGACTGTTAGAAAAAAAAAGTAGAAAAGCAGTTTGGTAATATTGTGATATATTTTTGTTTAAAGCTTTCACCATAAGTAAACGAAATTGTTAAAATGTTTGTATGTATAGAGCTTTTTTTTAGAAAGTGTATTTCGTTTTGCAATCTGTTTACACAACGCTAAGCGAAAATGACGTTAGGAATTAAAGTGACATGAAACAATGACATGAAGATTGAAACCCATCAGTTTACAATACAGAAGTCACTTAAGACTAGACATAATTAAACACTTAGTTAGTCAAATCTATGAGGTAGGTCAAGCGGTTTGTGTCTATGTAATTTTTGACTGTTGTCATTATTGTCCAATACATTTAGAGCTAACTCGTTAGAATGATGTTCTAGGTTGCTTAGGTATTTTTTACTGAACTTTGTTATCACATTTATTATTCTGTTAATTTTTAAGTCACTTAAAATGTTTGCGTTTCGTATAATGTATGGCGCATCATACATAACACGAAGCACTTTACACTAAAAGTTCTCTAATATTTGAATGTAGGAGTTGGCAGCTGTACATCACAGCTGGATGCCGTAGCTCCAGATGGATTTGAAAACTATGTTGTAAACGAGGAGCTTGTTGCTTAGCGATAATTTGGATTTTTTTCCAAGTAGTTAGTAGTGATTACAAAATTTTATTTCAAGCTGTTTGCGTTTTTTCCTAATATGAGACTTCCACGTCAAGCCCTTATCAAGCTGCATATCTAGGTATTTAACCTCTGCCAGTTCAGTTAATGGAATGTTGTTTACAAGGACTGCTGGAGATATTCCTTTGCATTTTGTAAATGTTATGTGAAAGAATTTTGCTTCGTTTAATTTAAAACGCCACTTTTGTGTCCATTGTATTACTTCATCTACTCTGGGTCTCTATGTTTTACCAGGTACACTACCCTGTGGTACGCCTAATTTAATTCGGTGTAGTTGCGTATGGTCTTGTCTAAATTTTACTCGAAAATATCGTTCCTTGAAACAACATTTAAGGATATTATAAAAAGGGTGTGGCGAAAATACTTTGAGTTTGTACAGGAAACCCGTGTGCCTAACTCTGTCAAAGGCCTGACTGTCATCTAAGAAGGCAGCTGTACAGTATAGCTTTTATTCAAAAGCCTAATTAATTGTGTCTACAACCCTGCGGAGCTGCTGAATGGTAGAATAGTTAGTGCAATAACCAAACTGATGATTTGGGATAATGTTGCATTCTTCCAGAATTAGGATTAGTCTTGTAACCAATAATTTTTCCAGTAGCTTACTTAAAACGGGCAATAGACCAATTGGCCTATAGGATCCAACTTTGTTGGGAGGTTTTCCACGTTTGGAAATGAGTATTACCTGCACAACCTTTCATTGTACTGGGAAGTAGCCCAGCCTCAGAACAACATTGTATAACATGGTCATCATCACCAGGCTCTTACGTGGCAATTCTTTGATTAGTTTCCCTGTTACTAGATCATAGCCTAGGGCTTTCTTCGATTTTAAGTGATGTCTAATAAGCACCTTGACTTCTCTAACTCTGAAAAGTTCCATGGCCAAAGCAAGTTGGTGTGGAATATCCAGGAAATGGTGTATTTCCATTTCCTCACCGACGGTTATTTGGGATGGAATAGTTTGGAAGACATTTACCAAATGTTGAGCAAACAAATCAGATTTTTGTAGATCAGATCGCGCCTATAAACCCTTTGTTTTCCTTATGGGGGAATTGGTTAATCTTTATTTTTTATTCTTGTTGTTGCTTTCCAGAGAGAAAAAACCTATAGAGTTAAAAAGAGTTTTTAAAATAGAACGCACTGTTAAGTGTCGTTTA
This sequence comes from Aquatica leii, assembly GCA_035610365.1. Lineage (NCBI taxonomy): Eukaryota > Metazoa > Arthropoda > Insecta > Coleoptera > Lampyridae > Aquatica > Aquatica leii. The sequence goes on from CM069432.1 coordinate 60,546,610, forward strand.
TAATAACATGTCACAATTTTTGTATTTCGACAATATTCTTCTACTACACTATCATGAGCGCGGCACTGACAATACGATTATGTGTTCGTGTCCGACACGCTGTGAGTAGTTTGTTTTAGTAGAAATCTTATCTGTTCAATCGTAATTAATTACTTTTTATTTAGTTTCACACCATCGTTATTATTACGCTTTTAGCAATTTGAATGACATGAAGATCATCTACGTAGTCTACGTGTATTGACAAATTAAAGCAATTTTCTTTTTACTGAATACTTTCAAGTAAATGGCTACGCGATGCCATCTTGCTTTTTCTAATTTCAAATTTTTTACAACAAATTTGGCGGAGGGTCGAAGCTTTTTTAACTCACCCAGCTATTCAGTGTGAAATTATTATGTTTCATACCTAGTGGACCGATTCTGGGATAATTACTACAAGATTGGTGTTTGTTCAATTTGATCGTCAATTAGTTGCGTCTATCTGTCAAGTATAGTTCGATGTGATTAATTTGCTTTACGCTTTATCATCAGTATTTTATATTATGTATGTTGTGTATGTTTATATTATCAGTTATTTTATAACTATGTTACGTAATTTATCTACATTTCTATTCCCTACTAAGCTTTAAGCGATTTTTATTACGTTATCTTTCATTACTTATTTTAAGCTCTCAGATTGTAGAGTATTTTAAAATCTTTATTAATATTTTATATTCAAATTGTGAATTATTGGTTACGCTGACTTGTACCGTTCGACTACTTTAGTAAACAGTGGTACCTAAAATTAAATTGTCGAATGTAAGCTTACACTAGTCGACAGTTTTGAGAGTAATATTACTGTACTAAAAACTTTTACCGGCTACTATGTTAATGTACTAAGAGTAAACCTTTCGTTTTTAATAAGTTCATGGTTACCTTTTTCTGGTCGAGAACTATAGTAATTTACGTATCAAGCGTTAAAATAAAACATAGCATAACGAACGTTAATGCAACGCAAAGCCGCACAATTTTGCTTTAAATTCTTTAACAGCAAGTTCGTATGTACCTTTGGTGCCTTCAAGCTCAGAATTTGACCGTTACAGCGCAGTGGCGCCCATTTTTTTTACTATAGTATTTTCAACCACATCTCACCTTCATTTTAGTTAGCCGTGATGACGTGGTTGTTACCAACAGGCCTGTTGGAACAAAAGGTTGGTAACAGCATTTTTGTCAGGTACTGCTTACAACTCTACAATGATGCTCAAATACGTATAGTTTAAGCTTTATTTTTTGTTTAGTAAATCTTTCGTTTTATAATAAATTAATGATCACGTTTTTCTAGTCGAAAACTACAGTAATTTAGGTAACAAGCGTCGAAAATAAAACATACTATAACGAATGTTAATGCAACGCAAGGCCGCACAGCTTTGCTCTTAATTTTTTGACAGCAAGTTTGTATGTACACTTGGTGTTTCCAAGCTTAGAATCTTATCGTTACAGCGCATTGGCGTTTTTTTTACTATAGTATTCTCAACCACACCAACTCACCGTCATCCCAGCTAGCCGTGGTGTCGTAATTGTTACTAACAAGACCTGTTATAACAAAATGTGGTAACAACATTTTTGTCAGGTACAACTCTATTTAATTTTTGAGTTTTAATCTTACTTTTTGCAAAGCTGATACAAAATCTTACTAATCATAAGTATTTCTTGTTTGTTTAGCAATAACTTAACACTATGATAAAAACTGTTACTCTTTACAAAAATATGCTCAGCTTCAAAGTAATTATTGTAGTCATTCAAGCTTTTTTTCAGAATTATTATTATTGATTTGTGTTTCTAAAATTTTTTATGCTAGGTGTATTACAGTGTTTTACAACTAGGTTGTTTTTAACAAAAATGTTTGTAAATTAAACTTGTTTAAATAAATCAATTCTAGACAACATTACAACATTTTGTAAGTTTGTAAACATATCAACAGTATTCTTATCCGATAACTTCGTATGTAATGCTAAAATAGTACATTGTATAATAATTAAGGAATAGTTGTCAACGAGTATGAAAATCACGACTATAAGTCAGGTGCAGATAATAACCCGAAAAATGTTTCGTCTAGGGTCAAATATAAGCTAAAAGCTATAAAGGTCATAGAAACGTTTTGGGGAGATCTTTAAGTTATTTTGTTGCTTACCTGTCTATGTACGATAAATGAACGATACCAAACAATAAATAGGGCGCCAGCGACTTTTTTGATAAGGACAAAAGTCACAAAACTTAAAAAAAGTAACTTAAGCAAGAAAAGCTAATGTAGAATCAAAAATAGACTGAAATGTATATCTCAAAAACATCAATAAGTATGTACATCCAACACAATAAAAATTAAATTCAAATAGAAAAACAACTAAACAACATATAAAATTCAATCCATAATAAGAGGTTAATGATTAACTAAATCTAAATATTGAAATGGGCTGTTAGGATCCTTGACAAACGATCAAAAACTAAAACTAAACTTAATACTTATAAGGCATTATACAATTTGGCAGCTTAAACAACTTACAGATTAGTACTTCTGTACTATTCATTAATGAACATGCATTTACAAATTTTAAGAACTGAAATTATCGGTACGGCACTAAAGTTTATAGCGTACACAAGTAATTGTGGATAACAAATAACTAATGTTTAAGTTCGTAAATCCAATGCTTTGACAACCAAGGCAACACGTTCAAAAAAAACAAAAACATATTTAAGGCACGAAAAAAAGCACTAAATTAAATAGCACGTTTTAAGCAAAAATAAACTGAGGGATCGATGACACGGTTGTTAATGAAATAGGTAAATCCCTCAGATAATAAACTTAAGATACTCTAGCGTAAGCCAAGTAAAAAGGTTCAACAATTAGGCGTTAGCTAACAAACCGCCACTCCAAAAGGCAACGCCATACAAGCGTAATAATGGAAACTCTTAATATTTTTTTTCCATCTGCATCAAAAAAATGTCACGGCTTTACTTCGACCCGCATAAATAAAAAAAAATACTGTCTTTTTTTCTAAAAACCTAGGTAACCAATCGACGCCATCTCAGTCACAAAACCAAACCCCAAACCAGTGCTTAGATACTAAGTTCTAGTTTCATTTTAACAAAAATAGAAAATTAACAAACCAGATTCCAACTGAACCGTGTGAATGCACAATAGGAAAATAATCTAAACGCGGGAGTAGGAAGAAAACAAAAGTACGAGAGGCACGCAAAATTTGAATTCAAAATGTAATTAGAAATAACGGAAACGTGCATAACATTAACACGTTACAATACCGCAGAAAATAAAAAATCTAAATTTAAAAACTTGAAAAAATATCAATTATTTACAACATTTTGTTTTTATGGCCAGTAAACAAAAGATATCTTGGTATCTATTTATGCAAAAACCTGAATCGTTAACAATGTCTTCAAGTACTTCCGACAAATACCATGTTAGTTAGTATGTGAACGTTATTTTCTTAGAAGCTGGAATAGAATAACATGTGAATATGATTTAAAAGGAAAATATGGTAATTTTGTAAATGTTTAAATAATTTGTAATTAATAGGTGTTATTATTAGAAGTGGAGCTTTACGAATTTAGAAGGTGATAAGAAAATTGCAGTTAAGAAAGTAGTGGTTTTAATTTATTTTTTTTTTAACAAACATTTGTTACGTGCAAAATTTTTATAACGTAAGACCCTGTATATTAAATTAAAATTAGATTCCGGTTTTGACGCCCTCTGCCGATCTTTTCTTGTGACTGTCATTTTACGACGAAGTCGTTAAGCTGACAACTGCATAAAATGGCCTGTGTCGCTTAAAGAAAAATTTTGAATGACATCCTCTGTAATGGAAATCAAATTATAACTTCATTACGTTTTTAAAATAATTTAGTTGTCACAGGCCGTTCCACCACGTTTTGGCCCACATGTTTCTATTCAATAAAGAATAATGAGGGATTAATATCGACAAATACCTTCATGGGACGAGTATAACTCTATATATAAGGCCTACGGTTAAAACTAAAAAAAAATCGAAGACAAGGACTTTTCTTCGAGATCCTACTCATGCGGCAAACACCTGCAAAACCAACTTTCATTGAATGTGTACAACAGCATTCGACAATCTGGTTATGTTATGTGTACTTTCTTTTAGCAATAATTAACAATTTTGTAGATCTTGATTTCGTGAGTTATTGTGTTGACACGATTTTCTACTCAAATTTATTTCAAGCTTACTTGCCGGGAAAAACGTTTTCTTCGACCAAGTAGGTACTGGATTGTGTGGGTAAGTTTATTTAATTATTTTATCGCTGTCAGAAAAGTCAGTCACGGAACTTTGGCTAGTGTTAATTCCGTAATTACTATCATTGTTTTAATACCATTAAAGTAGTTTCATTAATTATTTACAAAATTTTCTTCGCTGTTCGCTTCGACTTAACCTACATATGTATTGTGTGTTGCCGATACTGCTGGCATTTATGCACTGAGAATTAGATATACTCTTGTTAATCATCTACTTTACTAAATCAAAGTTTTTATACCTGTTAATCTTTTTTTTATGGTAACATACCTTTCTCTTTTATTGTGGTTACCCGAACATCACAGTAGCAAGGATTACGAAGCTAAAAATTCGTTACAAGCTTGAACCGTCTGTCTTGATCGAGGCAGAAGTGTTAATTATAAATGATTACTTATTATTCTCTTGAACCTCCCCTATCTTCGACTGTGTGAGTTGGCCGTGCAAGGTTCGTAAGACCTAAAGCTTGTAACACATTTACGTTTAGAAAATGTAGGATAAAGTTAAATACCCCAAAAGATCTAATGTATGTTACAACAACCGACTCGAAAATATTGAAATATAAGACACAGTGCGATAACAAGAAACTTTTAACAAAAAAAATGTATTGTACTTTAGCAATCTTATTACATAAAAAACTGATACTGTAGAAAAAAACAAGAAGTCAATGGTTTTATTTAAAACATTGTTCACATAGTAATTAGTATTAAGACTCATGTTTGATGTTTATGCAGAAACACAATCTGTTTTTAAAAATATTTTGTTACTTAAACGCGATATTCCTGTTTTCTTGAAACTCTTATTGACTTTAGTCATATTTCCCGATTACAGGTAAGCAGCTTCAAATAAAGAAGATTTGCCACAAAGTTACAACTTTCTCAAAATTACACCAAAACCATTTTCTGATCTCATCACGTAAGTTCAAAGGCATTATAGAATAAAATAACAAAAAATTGTAGTTCATACAGACAGTAGAGTCAAAAACAAAACAGAATCAATAACAGCAAAGTTTGGAGTATAATTTGCATACCACAAACTTAGAAGAAAGTACCTCGCTTATCCATTTTGCTTCGGAACCTTTTAAGATAAGAATAAATTGTTATTCTCCAAATTTTATTATATTCGTAAAACTTTTACAAAACTGTTGCAACACGACGGCAAAAAATATATATAGTAGCGTTTGAATTACACAATACGACGAATAAAAATAATTGCCCTTATATTAGGTAAAGTCATTTTCACTAAATTTTAGCATTATACAGGCTTTATAGAGTCCGTACTTTGTACCCCGCTAACCCGTTGTTCACCTATTTGCGTATTTTTCAATATCATTACCAATTACAAGAAAGTATGTAATATCAAAGATTATATAGTATACAGATGGTTCACGCAATACATTTTTTTGAGTCAAGTGTAAGGTTGGTTGCATCACTAATTATTTGGTATTTAAGCTTTCTTTCTCTTTCGTTTTGCTACTTTTCTCTTTCTTTTTATGATCTTAATCACTTTTAGTTGAAAGCCAGATGCGTTATCAATGCTGAAATGTACGGAAATTTCCGCATGTTTGTCACTGACGTTTAGTATTAATAAAAATTAAAATTAAGAAGTTACAGTTAACTTTGTATTATTTATAGTTTAACCCTTCCATTCTATATAAAAGATATGCAAAATCATTTTTTTATTTTCTAACCTGGTATCGCAGACGATGAAAAAGCAGATTATTTATAATTAATCTCTAATCATAATCTGGTAAAAGAATAGACTTATACATATGTACAGTACCGGTCGATCTCTGAAAGTACCGATATTGTCACCTCAATTTAAATTAGAAGTTAAGCTAACTTTTTTGTATAAACGACGCAAACTGGTATGCGTAAAAACAAAAGTGTTTTTTTAATGAGTGTCGCCATCTACTTTTGCGGAACTGTTTTCGGAACAAAAGTTCCCGTAAGATGTTCCGTCTTTCTACTATATAGTGTTTAGTAATATTATTTTAATACAATTTTAAATAGATAAGATTTGAAGTAGGTATTGTTAATTATTTAGTATTTAGTTATTTGTTTTTAACCTAGTTTTGACGCAATAAGATTTTTTCCACTCCTAACTGTATAGGTTTTTATTATTACGTATAATAGTAGGTTGTAAAGTTGTACTTTTTTAGTATATTTTATTACTAGACTTGAAAGAAGACTTTTCTCGTACGAACGAGTTTCCCGTCTAAGGCAAACGGGAAAAGTCCTTTCATTGTACCGTCTAAAAAACTAGAATAAAACATATAAAAATTAAAATGCATATGTCTGAATCACTCTTCAATACAAAAATACATATCTAAAATGCATTGAAAATTTCATGCATAATGGTTTTGACGTGAGCCAATATTTTAAAAGATGGATTCTGTAGAACATAATTTTGAAATACCAGAAAATATTACTCAGCAAGCAGCAGAAGTACGGGCAGAATTACTTCCTAAAAATCTCGAGACAAATATGAAAAAGAATATCGTTTGTTCTGTGAATGACGCGAACAAAAAAATGTAAAATTTGTGAGTGATGATGTTTTTCTTGTTTATTTGTCGGAAAAAGCTTTTGAAACCATCTACCTTGTGGAGTCGATTCTCTATGATAAAAAGTTGTTTAGCTACTAAAGAAAATGTACACGTTCGCAAGTAAGTACAATTCACAGAGTATACCTCTATACTTCTATTTTTTACTTACACACAGATGCATTCATTTGTTCAGATTTCCACAAACAATCGCATTTCAGAAACATCAAGGTGTTGGTAACGTACCCAAAAAAGTATTAACAGCAAAACAAGTAACCAAATTCATTTGTGAAGCTTCAGATAAGAAATGTTTATTGACAAAGGTTTGTGTTTGACTTCTATGTAAAAAATGTTCCTTCCTATAGTAATACTAAACATTTTCGTACAGGTACTTTTGATATTTGGTATTTATGGTGCATGTCGACACGTCGGACAAAAGCAAATCGGAGAGTTCAATTAAAACTATAAATATCAGTAACAATTTAAATTGTACCATACATTTTACTATTAATTAATTTATTGGTTAAAATAAAGGCTGTTCGGTTAGTTCTTCTACTATATATACATGCCTAAAAAGCAATGTACCATAATCGGCTGTTTACAACGAAATCATACATTTAAAACTATAAGCGACTTTCGGCTTAGACCGCGTCGTAGTAAAACACCCAGACTTAGACTTGGTCATAGTCTCTTCTTAAGAGCCAAAACAAGAAGTAGAACTTGGCCTTTGCCATATTGTCGTGAACCCAAACAAACTGACGTTTCGCAAGACATTGCAGCTTGCATCTTCAGAGTGGTAAATGTCACTGAAAAAAAAAGTAAAAATGACGATATTTATACCAATAGCGATTAGCGTGATCAACAAACCTTATCTTTCCGTTGCCGCTTGAAGGTATTTTGTAAACTAAGTTACAAGTTTACAAAATTCCTTGTTCCTGTGGATCAAGTTATATAGGACAGACGGGACGCTCTATTGAAGTTGAAGTAAAAGAACATTTGGCTGACTGCAAACACCGCAGAGTTATGTTATTTTAAAAGATGGCAACAATGAAACACGGGAAAAACTTTTCCTGTGCACTGCACGGGAAAGATGACCTTTCATAGTGGTATAATAAAAATAATATTTCATTATTAACCAGTGGTTAATAATGAACATATTTACATTTTCTAATAATACTATAACAGTTTGAAAAAAAAGTTTACGAAACTGTCTACTAACAGCAAAAGATTTTATTTAATGCTAATTTAAGTTTTTAAATTGTTCAATTAATAAATTAATTTGATTTTTAAAATGTAAATTATTTAAAATCCGCGCTTATTTAAATGTGACTATTATTGAATTAAATATATTTTAGATATGATTAATACTTAAAACAAAAAATAATAAAAACTTACGTTATCTGTTTATTTTTGTGTTTTAAGTTACAATTAAGAATTACGTTAAAATTAATTCTATTAAACTAATGACAACTGTAATATCTTGAATTTTAAATTTGATTTAGAAACAGGTAGAAAGGTTTTAATAATTCTAGTAGTAGAAAAAATTGTATATATACCACGGTTGAGAAGTTGATTATAACTTGCGCGATTTATACCCCTCGACCCCTCGCGATATAATCTGTCGCTTAGGTTATAATCATACACTTTTCAACCTTGAAATATAATATAGTATTTTATACATATAAAAACATAAAATTACGAAAATGAATAACAGTTTTTACTGCTAGCAAAAAACTTGATCGGCAGCTCAGTTCTTATAAGTTATTATGTAGTGACAATTCAGTATCTGCATTTTTGCAGAGAAACGAATAATATGTACATCAATCAACATCAGCATTCTTAATTTTTATGATTATAACATGATTTTTTTTACAAGATAGGTACTTGATTTTGTTTCTGTAAGATTTTTCTAACTAATTCAAAAGTATTGTGATTATTTTTTTAATTTACAAATCTTTTAATGTTAAATACTGTAATAAGTTTAAATTTATCTAAATAATTAACACAATAAATTAATTTATATAACACTTTATTTATTTCTGTTTTGACAACGTTCAAAATCTTCTGACTGTCCTTGACTAAACTCGTGTGTGTTTAAAAAAAATAGTTTAATTGCAGCAAACAGTAGTTAAATATCTTACTTTACTGCTACAAAGTAGACTAAAGCAAAATTCAAACGTACCTATATTTTTTTTAATTTATAAATGTTGATAACAATATAAAGAATTTTGCGTTTTTTACCTAATTAATTATATTATTAATGATTTTAACGCTAAACTGCTACAATTAGCTATTTTATTCGTTTAGTTCTTTTTCTTACTTTCTTACTTATTATAATTAGTATGTATCATACTTTATCTTAAATATTGCTAATTTTATAAGTTTTTTGTAATCGTTTGCTTGTATTTTTCATTTTTAACTTTGCATTACATAAATTTTCAAAATTATATACTGACAAGACAACACATTCACATGATCACTGCACATATAATAACTTAATTAATCTGATTAGTTAGTATATTCAATTAACTTACATGGTTTAATACTATGAACAATATAATTTATATTTTATAGAAACTACTAAAATTAAGCTGTCAAAACGTTTTTGTAGTAATATTTTAGTTCTATATGAGCTTTGCATGCGATTTTTAACTCAATAATATAACACGCAACTATATTGCACTCTTAAACAACAATAATATCATTGTCACTTAACATCCATTCTTTCCGACAAATATTTTTTTTAATTGTGCAAATTATATTTTATAGTTAACATTAATTGTACTAAAAAAACAGTAACAAATTGTTGCGTCACTGATAAATTTGATACTAACTTTTAGAGAGCAATTCAAAAGGATGATTGTAAAAGGGCAGATGTTGATTGGCAGTGAGTGGTACATAATCGTTAGAGTGGATGACGCATCAAGAATAATAAAAGAATGTAAAAAAGCAAGTGTTTTCCCATGGTTTTACCGATATATAATTTGCGATTTTATGTAATAAAAGAAAATTTAATTTGTTACTTATTCTTATCAAAGTAAAGGCTTTTTTCATTAATTAGTACGCTTAAAAGTGCATTTCTCAGACCGTAAAACATAACTGCACTTTTATTATGGTAATAGATTAATCAAAATAACTATTAAATTTTAAACGGCTAAGATAATTAATTTTATTAATTATAAGAGAATGTTTCTATGTTGCAATAATAAATCAGATCGATTAATGTACTTAACTGTGCTGTTTAGTTACCCACGTTGATTTGCATTAAAAAAGATTTATAACTTGAGTAAAGCGGAAGGATTGCAATATTCGATAGATGTTTGACTGCTACACTTATTTCTACTGTTTCAATTGTTGGTTGGTTGGTTTTTATTTATCTCATTGTTATCTATTAAGAAATTACACCTTTTTTTATTTTGGATTTTGCGTGTTGTATGCTGATTTTACTCTAATGATAGTAAAGGTACAATAGAATTTAAAAATGATTTGTTAAAATAGTAGTCAATTACTCAATTAGAAAACTTTTTATTAAAACAAAAACTTCTAACTTAATCATAAAAATATTAAATTAAAGTTAAGCTTTTCAGTGACCAAATAATTAAGTTAATAAATAAAAAAGAAATAACATTTTAGTACAAAAAAATTTAAGTTGTGTATTAAGACAAACAATTATAAGCAGAGACTTTAACGCAAATGCGTATACAAATGATAGACAAACTATACAGCTAAAAAAACGTAGATCGCGGGAAAAACATTGATAATACTGAATCACGAGTACTCGCTCCCATTTGTGAATAAAGAAACAAATCACACGTAAACGTGACAATGTCTATGGAAAATCTGGCTAAACGAATACAAAAATAAAAAGTATCTAATGAAAATAGAAATTTGCCCGGGTTTCAAAAATGTTAAAATTAACGATCTCAAATTTTTAAACGAAATAAATGGTAGATTACATACCGATTGAGGAAAGGTTTCATTACAGTGGAGGGTTAGGTTGACCGGCCGAGAGCGAAGCACAAAGTCGGCAATATGCCCGACAGTGGAATGAAGCTTTTTTCTAAGGTATATATACTATTTTATTAACAATCAGTGCATTATCATTCAAATTAATTGAAATTGTTTTTAATCTAACTGGCGGGGAATACAAACGCGTTTTGTGTCAAACGTTTTATAATTTAATTTTTATAGTTATCATTCGTGTCTCAATGTCTGATAGTGAATTTGAAAGCACTCCTCCAGAAATGAGAGACGCTGCAAAGAAGGCAGTAAATGATTACCGACAAAAAGTAGAGGTCGATATGAAAAGTGCTACAAAAATTATCAAAGCTTTTGCCTTGCTAAAGGGGTTAAAAACATTGGTTCTGAAAGCGTGCTCATTGCATATTTCAGTCAATTGGTTGAAACAAAAAAGGCTTCAACTCTGTGGGCTACATATTCAATGCTTCGTGCAACCTTAGGTATTAAAAACTGTATTGATATATCAAAAAACTCAAGTTTAATAGCGTATCTTAAAAAACAAAATATTGGCTACAAACCAAAGAAATCCAGAGTTTTTAGTCAAGTTCAAATTGGCACATTTTTGAAAGATGCTCCACAAGAGTTTCTACCTCACAAAGTAAGAAATTTACTTTTTACTTTATTCACTACTTTTCATTATAATATGATTTAATTTTGTAGACTGCTTTAATAATCGGGATTTCCGGTGCTTGCCGCACAGATGAATTATACCGAATGAAAGTAAGCGACGTAGAACCCTTAAACAATAAAATTAGTATAATAATTCCTAATACAAAAACTTATCATCCTCGATTATTTCTTATAACAGATGTCCAATGGATAAATGTAGTAACTCAATATATAAACCACCAAAAACATATTGGAGGCGAGAAATTCTTTTAGCAACTGAGATTTAGAAAATTACCAAACAGTCTTTTGGCCACAATACTATTGCTCAGTTTTCCAAGAAAATAGCAACGTTTTTGGGACTGAATAATGCCGTTGCCATTGCTTCAGGTGGACTTCTGCGACTTTATTGGCAAATCGAAGATGAGATGTCCTGCAATTAAAAAGATTAGGAGGTTCGAAGTCTATTTCAGTGGAAGAAAGTTACGTAGAGAATTCTTTAGAAGGTCAAGAAAAATTTTGGCCAATTATTGTGTTCTGCAAAAACGAACATTCTACAGGAAGCTATACCTTCAACGTCTCGTAATCCTGCAAATATTGTAACTGCCAGTATGTCAAAGCAGGAATTCATTTTTTTTCTAAAGATGATAAATATGGGATAAACTTTACATTTAATACATATGATAGCTCTTATGTTGTAATTAATATAAATAAACCAACATAACCTATTTATTTGTGTGTTGATTATAAATAATTGTTCATTCGTGTGAAGTAAACGTTCTAGAAAAAAATTCCTACCTTTTCATATAAGCTTTCGTGTTTGTTTCTTTGAAACTATTTTTTATCTTTATAAATTCATGTACAGCTGCGATGACCATATTTCCCTTTGTCAACATACCCTCAATTTCATGTCGTGTCACAATTTGGCTTTCTAAAAACGTTATTAGTTTTTACAGCTCCTAATCTTTGCTGCTGCCACTGCCCCATAAAATAGTTTGCATTTTTTTTAGTTCGACGTCTTATCTTGCACACAACACATTGAAGCGGTGTTTACAAGCATTGCTTAAAAGAATACTATAATTGGATAACCGTTAACCATTTACACATTGTATAAGTACATTTATCTGTAGCTCCGGTTCCTAACACCCCATCTACCGTATTCCAAGCATTTACGCGGATACCTACGTTTATTTTTAAAGTCAACCTGGCGTTTATTACAGAGTACATCAAATTGACGCACTAGGCATACTAACACATTTATAGCAAAAGAACATGTGTTTAATAACCTTAGTTTTAGTTTTACCGTACATACTACGAATTGCTTGTATGTAAGTATGCGCAGTATCGCAGTGTGCAATTTTATTTAAGTAGATAAAACTTAAACCAACTCTTAAATAAATAAAGTGCATAAATGGGGTAATTAGAAATGCGTAGTTCAAGTGCTTAAAAGTTAAATGTAAATGACAAATGTTAAACAGGTTTGCATAAATCCACCTTTAACCTGTATAAAGTCATTGTTTATACTGTCAATTTATGGTTTGTCTTGCGCCATCTCTCACGGTACACTGACGACATAGTATTGAAACGTCCGAGAAATTACTTGCAAATGCAAGAGCCTTCTAGAACTGTTATCTAGTTTCTAGAAGATATAGCGAAAAGTGAGGAACGATGGAGAAGAATTCGCCGATGTCTATAAAAGCCGAAGATGGAAATCGTAGGTCAGTTATTGTCGAAACGCGAATGCAGCTGTATTAAGAAGATTATCAAGTTGAAATAAATACGTATCGTTAGCACGTGTTTGTCTACATAAATAAATCGAGAATAATCGTGTATGTGATAATTAGTGTAAACAAGTGTGAAATCCGAGAACGTTATCTTATCTTAAGTGATATAAATTATAGTGTAAGTGTTTTTATTAAATATTATTATTAGATTTAATTAGCTCGGTTAATTTAAAAGTGTATATATTTCTAGAATAAGTAAACGTAGTTTTTAATCGTTTAAATAAACTAGTTTTTAATACATTAAAACGTAACAGTGGCGTCAGGTGTTGAGGTATCAAACCGTTCGCGATTTTTAGTGTGAATACCATTAAGTTATTTGATATCGCACCCGTAATAAAAACATTGCATAAATAACTTTTAAGTTTGCGCGATACGCGTGTTTATTTTTAAAGTATAAAATTGTGTTTATTAAACTTTTTCTTTTAATAAGTGCGTGATCGCGATTAAATTCGTTTCCGGACACTAGTGGTTTAATATTAATAAGTGGATAGTTATTAAATTTTGTGTTATATAAAAACTGCATTTTAAAAAGTAGTGTATTTAAAAACTTTATATTCGTGTTATATTTAAATTTATGCCGGTGACGCGTTCGCAAACAGTTAAAATGGATGCAAAGCTATTTGAATTTCTTGAATCAATCAAAATGGTCAGGAATCGATGAATAGAAAAATGGAAGAAAATTCTCAGAAGATGGAAGAAAATTCTAGAAAAATGGAAGAAAATTCACAGAAAATTGAAGAAAAACTCTCCGAACATTCTCAAAAAATGGAAGAAAATTCTAGAAAAATGGAAGAAAAGTTGTTGGAAAATTCTAGAAGTTTAAAAGAAGAAATACGAACGAGCATAGGAAATCAAATTAAAATTGTTCAAGAGGAAACCCAAGCAGACATGTTAAACTTAAAAGAAGAAATTTGCGATTCTGTGAATGACATAATAGAAGAGAAGTTAAATGAAAATTCAAGAACCATAGAAGACAAGATAGAGAAAAAATTGAGAGAAAGAATACAACTGCTTGAAGAAAGAATGACCCAAATGAATTGTCACGGTGAAGGAAGCGTCACGAGTGAAGATTTAATAATGAACCATCGAGAAGAAAACACTCACAAGTTCAAAGTTGTACCACCGAATTTTGATGGTAAAGTTCCATGGTTAACCTACTACAAGCAGTTTGAAGCCGCAGCTACTGCTAATGGTTGGAGCAACAAGCAGAAAGCGACGTCTTTAATAGTGTCCTTACGTGGAGAAGCGCTTGGAATTTTACAAACTATTCCGGACCACCTGCAAGAAAATTACGAACTCTTAATATCACGATTAGAAATGAGATATGGGGATGCTCATCTTCAACAAGTATATCAGGCTCAAATTAAAAGTCGGGTTCAAAAAGCTGCCGAAAGTCTTCAAGAGTTTGAGGCTGACATCGCCAGACTAACACGGCTTGCGTATCCTACAGCACCGGATACCTTCCTGGAGCAGTTAGCTATTCAAACTTTCGTAGATGGCCTCCGAGACAGCGAAACACAGCAGACTCTCCGGTTAGCTCGACCGAAGACATTGGATGACGCTTTGGTGCATGCTTTGGAGTTTGAAGCAGCAAAACAAGCATCGCAACGAGATGGTCATAGACTCTGCTGTGCTACAGAAGTACCCGCGCAGACACTGGAAAGCATCGAGGAGATAGCGCGACGAATACTTCGGGAAAGAGGAGTGACAGCTTTGAACTGCGATGAAATAGGCCATGTACGACGGCATCGTACCAAACCTAAGAAGAGGACTAGAAGAGCCCTCGAAAATTTGGAACGAGGCGAGCGAAAGAAACAAAAAGTAATCTCATCTAGTCAAACTCCGGAAGTTACAATCCAAATGGCATCGCCTAGAGAGCAATTGCATAGCATTTATCTCGATGGAAAGATCAATGGGAGAAGCGTCCAGTTACTGGTTGACACGGGAGCGACGAAGACCATCATTCGTCCTGACATCTTATTGGAAAACGAGAAGACATCACCAGTAACAGTACGACTTCGAACAGCGACGGGCGACGAAATACCTACTCACGGACAAGTCAAAGTAACCATTGGTTTGGGAAATGGAGTACTCGACCATCAAGTACTGGTAGCCGACATCACGGAAGAAGTTATCCTGGGAATGGACGTGATAAAGAAGTATGGGTTCCATTTGGATATGAAGAACGATGTTCTGAAGATCGACAATGAAGAAATTCCTTTTCATTCGTCAGAGAAGGCAGCCGTGCGAGTCTTATTGAGTGAAGACGTGACTCTGCCTGCAAGGACTGAAAGTGTGGTGATGGCACGCCTGGATGGAAGTCTCCGGGAAGGCTACATACGCGCGATTGAACCAATGGAGGGCGGCTTAGTTGAAAAGGGACTACTCGTTGGCAGAACTTTAGTACGAGTAAAGAAGACGATGCCAGTAGGGATCTTAAACATCAACTCAGATCCTGTAACGCTGAAAAAGAAGACTGTGGTAGGCCAATGCATGCCAGTATCACAAATTGTGAGATGCGTGAAGTCGAACGAAGATACGTCGCCGAAGAAGTGTCCACAACATCTATTGGACATTCTTACCACCAAATGCGAAAACCTCAGCCAAGACCAGTTGGCTAAAGTTAAAGTGTTGATCCAAGAGTACCAAGATGTGTTCGCGCTAGAGAGTGGCTCCAAAGGAAGAACTAACGTGGTGAAACATAAAATTAATACCGGAGACGCTCGGCCGATACGACAACATCCACGCAGACTCCCTTTGGCGAAAAGGGAAGAAGCCGAACAAATAATTACGGATATGGAGAGAGAAGGCGTGATTGAACCTTCAAGTAGTCCATGGGCATCCCCAGTGGTACTCGTGAAGAAGAAGGATGGATCAACGAGGTTTTGCGTAGACTACAGGCAGCTAAACGACGTGACCAAAAAGGACAGCTACCCTTTACCCAGAATTGACGATACGTTAGACACCCTGTCAGGATCCCAGTGGTTTTCTACGTTAGATTTAAAGAGTGGATACTGGCAGGTAGAATTAGAACCCAAGGATCGTGAAAAAACAGCTTTTACGATCGGAACTGGTTTGTGGCAGTTCACTGTAATGCCCTTCGGCCTTTGTAACGCTCCTGCAACGTTCGAGCGTTTGATGGAGACCATCTTGCGCGGATTGTCTTGGAAGACGTGCTTGGTTTACCTGGACGACGTGATCGTGGTTGGAAGGTCGTTTGAAGAGCACTTAAACAACTTGAAGGAAGTGTTCCAGAGATTACGTGGGGCTAACCTCAAACTGAGCCCAAAGAAGTGCCACGTATTTAAGAAGGAAGTCCAATACCTTGGCCACGTCGTATCTAGAGATGGAGTGAGGGCTGACCCAGACAAAATCCGAGCCGTGCAAGCATGGCCAAGACCAATCGACAAACATCAGGTCCGAAGTTTCCTTGGGTTGTGCACTTATTATAGAAGATTTGTACCCGGATTTGCCAATATTGCCAAACCATTAACAAAATTAACTGAAGAAAAAGCAGAATTTAGATGGAATGAAGACTGCGAAAGTTCTTTTAATCAACTAAAACAAGCCCTAGTCACTTCGCCGATTTTGAGTTATCCAAGAGAAGATGGAAAGTTTGTTTTGGATACCGACGCAAGCAATCTGGCCATAGGCGCGGTCCTTTCGCAGATTCAAGATCGACAAGAAAAGGTTATCGCGTATTTTAGCAAGGTTTTGTCTAGGCCAGAAAGGAATTATTGCGTCACTAGGAGGGAGCTGTTAGCAGTCGTTAAGTCCATCGAACATTTCTACAAGTATTTGTATGGACGAAAGTTTTTACTGAGAACAGACCACGCCGCTTTAAAATGGCTTCTGCAGTTCCGTAACCAAGAAGGACAAGTGGCAAGATGGATCGAGAGACTGCAAGAGTATGACTATGACACAGAACACCGTGCCGGAAGCAGTCATCGAAACGCTGATGCCTTGTCCAGAAGACCATGTCCGGCGGATTGCAGCCATTGTTCGCGACTGGAAGAAAAAGTCGAATGTCTCCGGAGAACTGCTATGGTTGATGATGAGTGGGAACCTGAGCAGTTACGTCGCGAACAAGAAGACGATCCTGAAATAAGACAACTCCTCGACTGGAAAGAAAGCGGCCGACGACCAACCTGGGAAGAAGTGAGTGCTTTGGGCAGAAATATCAAAGCGTACTGGGCGCAGTGGGACTCCTTGATAGTAGAAGACGGTCTTCTTAAGCGATCCCTAGAAAGTGCCGAGGGCACGGGAAACAGACTACAGCTGGTAGTGCCGAAGAGCAGGGTGACCGAAGTGTTGAAGCATCTCCACGATGGGACATCAGGAGGACACTTTGGCATTAAGAAGACGTTGGGTAAAGTGCGAGAACGATTCTACTGGATGAACTGCAAAGAGGACGTCATGAAATGGTGCCGTAAATGCATAGTCTGCGCTTCAGGAAATGGTCCAGCGAGAAAGCGCAAAGCACCCATGAAACAATACAACGTAGGAAGCCCTTTGGAAAGAGTAGCGATTGACATCGCAGGGCCGTTCCCAGAATCCGATTCGGGAAATAAATACATCTTGGTGGCGATGGATTATTTCACGAAATGGACGGAGGCTTACGCCATACCCAATCAGGAAGCAGCTACAGTCGCAGACGTATTAGTAAAGGAGTTTTTCTGCCGGTTTGGAGTTCCGTTGGAATTACACTCCGATCAAGGCCGCAATTTTGAGTCTGGGCTGTTTCAAGAAGTTTGCCGACTGTTAGGAATTAAAAAGACTAGGACAACGCCTCTCCATCCTCAGTCTGATGGCATGGTTGAACGGATGAATCGAACAATGGGCAAGTACTTAGCCAAGGTAGTGTCCGAACATCAAAGAGACTGGGATCAGTACTTGCACCTTTTCTTAATGGCGTACCGATCATCCGTTCACGAAAGCACAGGCCAAACACCATCCTGTGTCATGCTCGGTCGTGAGATAAGATTACCATGCGATCTTCAATTTGGACGAAGACCGGAAGAAGAAGTCGCTGGAGAAGATTACGTCAGCAAGCTGGCAAAGAGGCTAGACGAAGTACATGAAGAGGTTCGTAAAAACACACAAATTGCCAGCGACAGGATGAAAACAAGATATGACGTCAAGGCGCAAAATGGTGGGTTTCAACCTGGCGATATGGTTTGGTTGTATAACCCTCAAAGGAGACGTGGTTTGTCGCCGAAGCTGCAAAGGCAATGGGAGGGCCCCTATGAAGTCGTGCAGCGTATTAACGACGTTATATACCGCATCCGAAAACCGCCCAGAGGCAAGCCAAAAGTGGTCCACGTCGATCGTCTAGCCCCGTTTGCTGGCGATAACCACAATCCGCAAGTTCAGGTCCGAACCAGAGTAATAAGTAGCAGAACCAGGAATCCAATCGAAGAAATGGAGTTCGAAAAGTTTATGAACTTATACGGAGGTTCTGGAAAAGCTAGGTTCGGAGTTACCACCGAGGAACAACAAGACCTGTTCCAGACACAAAAAGATTACGCCATCGCACATTGCGTGAGCGAGGAGCTTGACATGTCCAAAGGGGTTGCAGTCGTGTTTAAACAGAAGTTTGGACAGCTAGATGAATTACGAAGACAGCAACCGGCAGTCGGAAAGGTTTTAGGACTACGTGGTGACGGACGCTTCGTTTTCTATCTGGTCACCAAGAAATACTCACGTGTCAAGCCGTTATACAAAGATCTGTGGCGAACATTATGGAGTCTCAAGAGACAAATGGAGTTCCATCATGTTAAGAAATTGGCAGTACCCAAGCTTGGTTGTGGCTTAGACCAATTGAATTGGAGGACAGTTCGAAACATGTTGGAGGTCGTCTTCCGAGGAACAGGCGTTCAAGTGTTGGTCTGTAGTTACCAACCGAGGAGAGTATTGGGTCAGGAAAAGTCCATTGACTGTTACTTCTATGGTCAAGGAAGTTGCCGAAATGGAGGAAGCTGCCGCTATCGCCACGATCCCTTTTACCGGTGTCACATCCAGTCTCCTGTTCTGGGACAGAACAGTCCTAAGAAGGGGGCAGTGAAACGTCCGAGAAATTACTTGCAAATGCAAGAGCCTTCTAGAACTGTTATCTAGTTTCTAGAAGATATAGCGAAAAGTGAGGAACGATCGAGAAGAATTCGCCGATGTCTATAAAAGCCGAAGATGGAAATCGTAGGTCAGTTATTGTCGAAACGCGAATGCAGCTGTATTAAGAAGATTATCAAGTTGAAATAAATACGTATCGTTAGCACGTGTTTGTCTACATAAATAAATCGAGAATAATCGTGTATGTGATAATTAGTGTAAACAAGTGTGAAATCCGAGAACGTTATCTTATCTTAAGTGATATAAATTATAGTGTAAGTGTTTTTATTAAATATTATTATTAGATTTAATTAGCTCGGTTAATTTAAAAGTGTATATATTTCTAGAATAAGTAAACGTAGTTTTTAATCGTTTAAATAAACTAGTTTTTAATAAAAAGATACGTAACAGTATGTAATGACATTTCTATGGTAACGACCTTCTATTACATATCATCTAATGTGATATGTAACGGATTCGAGTTTTTAATGATCCACTTCCCAAATTTTTCTTAGGTATTTAATTGTCATATTATAAACTGATTGTAAATAAACTAGTTTACAGATCTGCCTAACTGTTGATAACTAAACGGTAATAGTTACTTTTCCGGTTCTCGTTTGTGGTGTCTACCTATAATTCTTTGCCATTACAAAAACATCAGAATAGATGTGTAATAGTATAAACTAAAACTGAAAAATTAGGCGATCTGACAATGGTTAGATGACCGCAACCATTTTCTATAACTATACTATATATTTTATATATGTTTTAACTATGTGTAGTACTATTTTAGATTTCTATAAATCGCACCTAATTTACCAGTTAATTTAGTTTTGCATTAAATATAAATACGTTGTATTTAGACTAATAAATATAATTTGGAAAAGTATGAAAAACCTGAAAGACATTCTTATCTTAGTATAAAGTTTAGACGTGAAAACCTTCGCTATTACAAAAACAATCTTCACAGAGATAATATCTCATTTAAAACTCCACCACCACCGTCAAACTTTTGTGCACTTCTTAGTCGTTGTATGTCATGACTTCAACATAATTTCTGCATTCTTCAAATTTAAGTTTCACATTCCGATAAGATCTTCAAAAAGTATTAACGGATTAAGCAAACGAGACGAGAGTTAGACACAGTTTTTAAACAACCTTTTTATCTTCATCTTGAGTTAGCTAACATTCTGCTTTTCTATAATAAGAATCTTTTTTAATACCATTTTACAGCTTACTACTAAAATTTATCTCAAAAAGTTAGAATCCAAGAAAAATTCTCGTCAATTTTTCTAGTTTGATTCTTACTTTAGAACAAGAATCTGTGCTACCCAAGAGTTTGTATTTTGCTGTTGCTCTTAAACGCATTCCTAAAAAACCTAAAAAAAAAGACATTTTATGTGCTGTCAAGTCTTCTACTAAACATCACCAAAGTTTTTGGTAGGAGTTTTGTAAGTTAAGCCATGACTTTTTTTTATTGCTTGGCGCATTTTATTTTCGTCCTAAAAAGTTCTAATAAGTCCAGTTGCCTATTGTGTTTAGAAATATCAGATAATTAACAATTATAAAAATAATACTTCATAATTCAACACACTCTAACAGTAAGAATGGTAATAGCATACCAACGATAAATAATAAATAAGACAATTGTATTAGAAGAAACTGATTTCACAATTAGCGACCTCTCCCAAAATCGCCAAAATTACATTAAGTACATAATTTTTTTATGGGGATACATAAAAAAAATAGGCAAGTCTCGCACTTTTAATTTGTTCGTAATTTGATGAAATTAATGTTCTTAGAACACAAATGATTTGCAAAAAAAGTAAAGAATTTTATTAACAGGGTTATAAGCAAAACAATTTTGTTATTAATGTGAAGCTAAAAAATAAGGAGATTACCGATGTGACGTCAGTAGCGTGCTACTTCAGTCTGTAATTCAATCAAAACTGTAGGTTTACCTAGATTAAACGCTTCTTCTGCAAAATCATTCACCCTACTAACATCTGTATAATGTTTTTTTAATTTTCATTGCATTTCTAGTAATTTGATAAATTTGATGTTTGACCCTACTTGAGCTAAAACGGTTTTTTTCAAATAACAAATGTTTGATGTAGAAGCCGGTTCCTCTGACAGAGACATTTAATATTTTTAATTGTATTGTTATTTTCATTAATTTTGCATATAATTAAATAGGTTTTCATTGCACTTTGTAGTCAGGCACACGCGTGCACGAACCATACCCATACGAATTCCAATAATTTTTTTTATTTAAAAAATAGTGTAGATTCTATAATACATGCCTTTGACGTCAATGTCGTTTCCGGTTCATATAAACAATATTATCAATTTTGTGTTTCGATAAAAGGAGTATTGTCAAAAATGACTTTTTTTGAAAGAATCAATTGAATGAATATTTGTAACTCATATCGTAAACCGGACTAAATAAAATTAAACAATAATATTGATTGGATAACTTATATACATATATGTAGACTATAGAAGTTAATCTTTAGGACAAAATTTTCTCAATTTTCTCACCTGCATGTATGTATCTAAAATTTATGATTTAGTATTTTTTTTTAATGAATTCAATTAACTCAGATTATTAAAAGTGCTATAAAATGATTAGTTATGTTTCTGAGAAAAATGTGTAAAATTTTTATTGTTTTTATGACACCTTAGCACATTTTTTGGTGCTTTAATCTTTATCGGGTTGTTACTGTATTCTTCAATAAATGCATATTTACAGAATTTGCACTAGTCTAGTAGGTTGATTATAAAATAAAAGTCCGTCTAAATATTATAGATATCTTATAAGTTTAAGTTTACCGAACATATAACATTTGTATATCAACACGTGGTAAAATTATGCGTTTGGAAGTCCCGTTTCCATGCTGCAAATTACAAGCCTTCCTTAATGCAAATAGCAAAGTTGAATATTTTAGCGAACTAGTGACGTCGAACCAATTAAAAAACGTTTTATTGCGCCTGTTAGTATTTTTACATTTTTGAGTTATAAAACACAACCATAACATTTTTCATATTTCCCTAATTTGCTACCGGCAACAGCACGTGACATGAAAAGACGCATAAGAAACACTTTTGAAACTTTAACCTTGCAAATGTTATTGAGTTAGAAGTGGTTCTCCAAAAAGGATATTTAAGTTTCTGGAAATAAACAATCGACATTTCGAACATGTGTTACAAAAATTTTGCTTTTGTTTTATGTTATCGTTGGTATGTTGTTATCATTATTGCTACTGTAGCCTGTCGGATTATAAATTAATTTCTAAACATTTGTAAAAATATTCTTCATTATTATTCTCATATTTGCTAATTATCTAACATTTTTAAATACAACAGACAACTAGATAAATTAGAACTTTTATTAAAATAAACATCAAATAGTACAAAAAACAATTGTTTAGCGTATTGTGTAAAAGCAAAAAGACTTAGCTATAGAACATTCCAATACCATTTGATAGGTAATTTAAAAGTACATTTAGTGGTAAATTAAAAAATACGGCGTTCTATTTACATTAATAAAGTTATAGTCACTTAAATTTCTTAATTTTTTGGACACCTTATATAAGATGTAAATTTTAGTATAATTGAGATATCAAAAATGATATATTGTTACACTTAACTGTAAATTTTGGTCCAATAACTTTTTTTGTCGTAAAAAAAGTTTTGATACTAGTGAGCAATGGCAACTTATGAATACGACATCAAAAAAATAAATGTACAGTGGAGTAAAATTAACGTAACAAAGTAATTTTAGACATGATAGCTAAAAATGGTTTTTGGAAGTTGAAGTTTAGATACCGAAACACACTAAGCTTCATTGGTTGAGTGACATGACTAGAGTGTAGAGAACGCTTAAAAATTGCAACCATTTCTTGTCTTGCCATTTGGATACATAAGAACTGTACTCATTGTAAATAAAAACAACTGCTTTGTCTTGTTGTATTCTTTTTAAAACACCGTTTTTATATAAAAAGTTTTGGCTTCTTGACAGAAATATTTTTTATGGTATTTTTTAATGGAGTGAAGTAGCCGTTGGTTATAAACAGATGTATTTCTGTTTTTTTTTATGTCTATTATTTGTTGTTTTTTCTCGCTGATGTTAAAACTATTTTTAAATCTTATAAAATAATCATTGTCTAGAATTGAATTTTTAAATAAAATTGTTTTTTTTAGAACTTTCTTTGCTTTTCACATGTTTAAAAATTGTAGCCTTAAAAATTTTATACGTTTTTATTTTACTATACTCCGCAATTTCTTATTGGTGTAGCGGCTTTTTCCGAACATTGGTAAAATCATATTATTACACAGTTAATAATATCTTACACCGGTGCAAGTGGAACCCAACATAGGTTCTTCTTTCTCTTATTTTACAGAGAAAAGTGTAATCTATGTCGATTCTCTTATGTAAACAAGTATACATTTTATATACAAACAATTATAGATTATTAAGTATTTACCCTCAATGGAAAAATTATTGGCAAGGTTACCGCTGTCAGTATCAAATAAACATAAACAGGTTGACATACAACATACAGAGCCACTTTATCAAAAATAATTCTATCAAAATAAGACTTAAATTTTACTTGCCCCAAATTTTCACTTAGTTCGGTGTTACAAAAATAACTGATTTTTTTCACATTTGCTCATTTTTACAAATGATTAAAAATTTGTCAAAAGCGATTTATTGCACTTTGAGAACAATGTACAAGTTGTATTTTAGTGCTTTCGTGTCAAGTTTATATAATAATAAATTGGAAGTAAGCAGACAAATGAATTTTAAAAATGTGTTAAGTGTCTCGTCACTATGTCGTTTACCTACTGTTTGAAAAATATTTCAAATTTGGATATCTAATATAGGTTCAAGAAACTTCCGTAAAAAAATGTAACACTTTTAATTTACTACAAAAATGGTTGTATAACGTAGTATATCAGTATATCAGTAATTAAATTCAAAGTTTGTTTCCTATTACTCAGTATTATTTAAGTAAGTAAATTATAATTTAAATTAATAAAATAATTTTAAAGGAATTCGGGAACGAATTAGTCGTAGTTAGAGTTACAAAATATTGTCTATTGTAATACACATAGTAACAAGTAATCTATTTTTTATATCATGTATAACATTCTAGAAGAGATTACTACTGAGAAATCTCGTTGCTGTGACAGTTGAAAGAATACGCTTCCGGTCGGAGGAACAATCGCAAGTGCAACGGAGCGAGGAAGATTGCGCCAAGCCCGTGCTGTGTCCCCCACGTTCTAATATTGGTTCTACAATAAAATATAAATTAAAGCTTATTCATTGACATACTTTTAAACGAAGTACGTTTGTTAATGTTCAAATTAGCAATAATAGACACAAATCTAAAACTCAATTTGACTCTCTTTTTAATATAGTATTTATGTTAGTTCAATGGTACTTTGTGACAAGTTTTTGATTACATTATGATATTTTTCAGTTGTGTGAAAATGCAGTTACGATTATTCAAGACAAACATTAAACAATTCGTGGGTTTTACAAAAGTCTTTAAAAAAAAAAAACTAGGAATTATCTAATATGGTTAAAGGATGTTTTACTCAGATACGCAAATAATGTGATTTATATTGTAATTGTTTACGGTTTGTCTCATAGTATTGTGCACTGTCTACTTAATTAGTATTTATCGACCAAAATACATTTAAAAAAAATAAATACAAATTAAAAGAACTATGGCAGATCAATGAGACAATTACCGATTACGATTATACCGAATTACTAATTATGCTTTTGACTTTTCATAGTAAACAAACGTTTAGATTATAAGTAACTTTCGGCTTAGGCCGCGCCGTGATGGAACTAGATTTTTAGGCTTAATCCTAATTTTTTTGTTGTAAACCAAAACAAAGAGTTGAACTTGATCTATATCTAACGATGGTTTTTATTACTTTTTTTCCGTTTCATTTTCGTTTTCAGTGTTTGTATGAATGCATTGTGTGTCCTTTACATATTAATTACATGACTTATTATAAGTAATGTTTACTTTTGAAATGTCCATTTATTTAACTATCTTGTTGGCCTGATGAAGTGCACACATCAGTAGCTTTAAAAGCTACTATAAGTTTTTTTAATTGTCCCTCTTAAAAGAAGGACCTAAAAAAAGATAACAAAAACTATCATTAAGTCAAAGTTAGGATGACAAGGAACAGTTTACCGTAATAAATAATTTATAACCGTTTAGTCGTTTGTGAACTCAAACAAACTAACGTTTTGCAAGATACTGCAGCTTGCATCTTGAAAGAGCTAATTGTCACTAATAATCCCAGATTAAGTTCTATCCCTTTTTTTGGCTTTTAAGAAAACACTACAAACAAGCATAAAACGTCTAGGTTTTTCAAGTTGAAAGTCACTTATAATCTAAACAATAAAAACAAAACCAGATGGAATGTTCTAGTCCTAGATAAGATGTAAATATAAATCGTATTACGAGTAAATTGAAACCAGTTGCATCAAGTGACTAATTATCTTATGCAGAGGCGATATACGGTTCCAGTGACATATAAATTATAGTAAGTGTTTGTTTTTAAATTGTTAGTTTGTTATTTTGCTTAACTTGTTGTATTGTGTTCTTAACTTACTAAAAATTAGTTAGGTTTACAATAATCAATAACAGTGTAAAAACACAAGTAAAATTAACACCAATAAAAGTAGTTTAGTGATCATGTGGTTTTTAAATAAAAGAAAGGAGCATGCAAGAAAAATTGATATAAATGTAAAGAATTTGCTATCTACTGAGCAAGATTATTTTAAATTTGTATACAAAATGCAGCACAATTAAATAACATAACATGTCAATCAGATCTATACTAACTGCTGCTGAAACCTGATCTTAGACATTCAAAACCAAACAAAAAATACTAGAAACTACAAAAATGAAAATAGTGTCTAAATAGCTGGAAAAATACTGATGGTTAGAAAAAAAATAATAACATTAGACAGGCATGCAGAATAAGTAACATATGACTGGGCATTAGACAGAAGTACGAATTTTAAAAATAACAAGAGATAAATCATCACCAAGACGAAGGAGCATTGGAAAAACTAAAAAAATGTAGCGACAACTTTCCAAACGGCTTAATAACGGTAAACAGGTGAAGAAAAACAAACAATTATGCCTTAGTTCAAAAATAAAAAAAAAATAAAAAAGCTTGTACTTTAAAAATTTTTTGTCGTCGTTCTGCATTTTCACTAAATACCTGATTACTATAGTAATTCAGGTTTCTACAAATTGCATTCGTAATAAAATTTTCCATCCTGGATAATTCTCGTATTCCTGTTATCACACAAGCTGAACTTGTCACACGTCGCAGTAGACATCTTGAGAGTCCGGAACTAATTGATTGATTGCACCGTGAAATCTTGCTTTTATAGACCTGCCTCCGATTGGTAAAACTGGTTTTCAAATCTCCGGCAAAGAAAAATTAGAACCTCAGTTAATAATAAAACGATTTTTAATATTTAAATGGATTTTCTAATTTTTCGTTGATAGTAATTCGCCAAAATTTTAGTGTTTTTAAACGTAATTTGATGACCCGCTTCTAACACGTGTTCTGCTACCGCTGACTTGTTTAAAACGACTACATCTTTAATGCTCCTTAATACGAATTTTCACGCTTCTACCCAGATCTTCTATGTATGCACGACCACAAGAGCAAAGCATGCCGCCAAGGAATAACGTCCTTTATCAAATTTAAGAGTTGGCCTAATTTGTGAAAAGTAGAAAACCCAGTAACAATGTGGTGTTTAGACAAGATATTTTTTCTATACGGTTCGTCGTACTTTTGACATAGGGTAGATAAGCACTTGGGTTTTAGATAAAATGTGGATAAAGTTTTTGTCTCAAAATTTTCCATAAATATATTAACAATAACCTGTGAAAGCGGAGAACCCATGGCGGTCCTGATGTTTGTGAGTAAAACTTTTCTTGAAAAGTAATTATATAGACGTCAAAAATTTTTCAATTTTTAGACACGTTAGAAAACAAAGACTCGAAATCAAAACTAACCAGAATGTCAATTAGTTGCAAACGAAAATTATGCAACTTTTGAACAAACTTCCCCAAATTGAGTAAAAATGACTCTTCTTTAGTTTTAATAAATAAAGTAAAAGTCAAAGAGACTTATCAATTTTAGGTAATCTGTAAAATCAAGAATCTTTAGGTATTAAACATTTTTTTATTGGATTCATTAAATGACAACTCTTTTATAAGTTTAGAAAGTACGCTTTCAATAGATGAAAAAAGATCTTCGGATACTACATTATACGTTCCGTTTGAGAAAGGATTTTAGATTTTGTTATCATAATCTAAACCATTCATAATAACAGTGGCGTTTGCTTTGTCAGTTTCAAAATGCCTATAGATTTATCTTGTTTAAGAATTTTTAATGCAAAAATTCTGATTTTGGAATGTTACTTAGAGGAATTCTTGACTTACGAAGAATTTTTGTAGTTTCAAGACAGATTTCTTTGTCAAAAAGACTGGAAACTGTTTGGATAAAAGCTTCTATAACTGATACAATTTCTTCAATAGAAAGTTGTTTTGGAGCAAATACAAAGTTAAAACCTTTTGACAAAATATTCTTCTGTAGAAGACAATGAATAAAAATGAAAATGAAGATAAATTAATCACAGTCTCGTGTTTTGCTTCTGCATCGATGACACGTTTTGAAAGCATTAACTTGTTAAGATGATTACTTGTAACCATCTCTTTGACTCGTTGGACTTGTTAAAAAAAAAATCAATCAAACTTCAATCAGAAGGCGAAAAAATCCTGGCGATTTTTAGATAACATTCAAATAACGATTTATTAATAATATTAATTTCCCTTTTAATTAAATGAATACGTTCTCTAATTAACAAAAGACCTGCGCGAATTCATATTTTTGAAACAGATTCGAATTTTATATGATAATTTAGTTTTAAAAAACTTAGAAACAACGCGATTATCACGACAACGTATAAGAAAGGTTATACTAGACTATTACAAAATTTACGTTTGCGGAACTAAGAGTAACAGTGGAATCTAATAGATCGGTTCGCCTCCTGGTGTGTGATAATTTTAAAAATTCGATCAAATTAATGATCCCTTCTTTTAGGAGGTTGGATGAAAGCAACTACTTCAGTAATTTGCGACGTTTCGTGTTCTGGATGAACACATCAGGCTCGCTCACACTGAGTCAAGTAATTTTTTTTCACGTTTTCGTGCACGATGTACAAATTAACATCACGTTTTTAATTTAAATGTATTAATTGTAACGTAATTATTTTGAAAAAGTAGTTGCTTTCATCCAACCTCCTAAAAGAAGGGATCATTAATTTGATCTAATTTTTAAAAGTGGAATCTAAGTCTTACTCATATGTCTATCGCTTATCTACCCTATAGTATCAAAAGTACCACGGAACGTATAGGACAAATGTTTAAGCGTAAAAAAATATTAAAACTACTTTTTTAAAGAAAATGTACGCAAATTATTGAACTTAAAAGTACAAAAATAGTTAGCTAAAATCCACCTTTGAGACAATTTTAAAAAACCCGATGCAAAGCGCTACACTAATTACTAAATAATCAGATAAATTAATGTCCAAATTGTTTCTAAAGACGTTGAAACAAGATACATATTATTTAACATACAAACTTTAATAAGGGTATCGATATGTATCAACGAACGTATTTGGTGAGTTTATTAATTACATCGAACACGATAAATTTCTCAAAACACTCAGTTTAGTAGACTTATAGCAGAAGAAATCTAAACGATAATAAGCTTGTATTTGAAGTCAACAAACTAAAAATGAATGGGAAAATATTATACCAGATAAAATACAAGCAAATAGTGCAATAAGAATATGTGTTATTGCCACATTTATTTAGTCACTACTCTAAAAGAATTTTCTAAAAACCTTAAACAAAAAGACTGTAGAGGTATTATTATCAACAGCAAACCAGTCGACAGTTTGAGCCGAATGTAATTCTTCTGAAATCATTTATGATAACACAACGAAAACATTTTTACTCGTTGATAGAATATTTATTCTAAAACACTTGTGTTTTATATACTTTACATACATTTTCAGACTATAACAAGTCATAAAATGATTAAGCTAACACTGGTCAAACAAAATTAGATACTTATGGATGTTGAAACTGTCCAATATAAATGCGACGTTTTAATGGCATATCATAATAGGTAATAAGAAATAATCGACAATTTCAAATGTGTAAAAGACGAATACACAGTAATTCGTTTAATTTTTTTAATGAGATAGTAAGAACGATATGAAATTACACCACTTGGTCTATTTAACCGGCTTTCTATCTTTTACCGTTTTTGATATACCAATAGCGAGCTTCTGAAATTGGTCACCCTCTATAAGATAACATATTTACGGAAAACTTAATGAAAAAGGGAGTCAGACTACTGGAGCAAAATAAGACAGTACAGCAAAGAAGTATGTTACTTATTATTTAAAATAGAAAGCAATAAAATACAGTGAAGACTACATAAAGTATAAAAAATGCTTGTTTAAATGGTACTTGATTTATGTAACGTTGCATTCAAGCGATTGCATTTTATTGCAGTTTTCCCTTTTTACATTTTAAAATCAACAATTGTGTTCAAAAGTTGAAGGTTGAGAAGCGCACGGTTGAACAATATCTTGTCATCGTATGCTTCAGGAAGGGAGAGTCCACGTTATTTAGTTGTCTGCAGGTTACCGGAAGTGCCGGTCAGTGGCCAAAGGACAGCGTGAGACACATACATAAGTACATAAATCAAAACCCACGCTTCGATTGTTATTATTATCATTACTTGTTACGGTTATAATTGTCTTCTATTTAGAAAATGCATTTGACGTAGTCATTTATCTAAAGTTTACTTCAATGCTGTTACAGTGGAAAAAAAAATTAAAAACGATCTGTGATTTGTATAAAATGCAAAAATAACTGGTATTAAAGATACTTGAATAGGAATCATTCTAAATTACACAAATAACTGCAATTTGCTTAATCCCAATTTATTTAATTCTATGTTATTTTCAAATAAAAACGACAATACATTTCAGAAAGTGATAATGCTACAAATTTTCAGATATTTACCATATTACAACTAATGTAATTTTGATAAATCAATGTTTTTATCGACTTAAGTGAAAACGTTTATCTTTTAACGATAATATTTAATAAACTATAATAACTAACACACAAAACTCATTAGTTTTATTGTCTTAAAGCCCGCAATTATGACGAGTACATAAATCACTAGTTAGTTACTGTTATAAAATTTGGGTTTTATAAACGAAAGTTACCGAGTGAATAATTATCTGAATATTTATTTATTTATTTTGTTTAGATTTTTTGATACTAAGTGACGCCTGACATTTTTTGGTACTGTAGCACTAATTTTCGTGTATATTTTTATTGCATTTTCAAATCATCAAAAGTGTTTGATGGCAGAGCCATCTCATAGTGGGATTTTATTATGCGCCTAAAGTTTACTGTAAATAGCTATAAACGTTGGTAACACATTAAGCACATAGTAAAATCACACTATGAGATGGCTCTGCCATCAAACACTTTTGAATCGTAACTTCGTCATATTTAAATATAAGCAATAAAGGGCGTCAATGCAATTGTGGGAACCACATTAAAGAGTGTATCTCCTACTGCCGATGAGCCCCAAAAGTGCGAAACGGCCGTCCAGTAGTTCACTCTGGTGGCGTTTGCACAATTGCATTGACATTGCTTTACCCCCAATGTCTTTTTACGTTGTGGTTTTATTTCGCAGAATTATTCAAAGCATATTTTGAATTTCGCGGGTGTTAAACTAATTTCAACGTGTACCAATGTTTATAGCTATTTATAGTAAACTTTATGTATAATTCTAGTACATGTTTGTTTTGACACACTAAAGTGGTCACTAATGTTAATAAAAAAAGAACCAGTTGCATAAAACTGTAGTGTAATTAATAGTATGTTTCTTGGTGTTTTGATATATTTCTTTATAATCTTCCTTGCTAAAATTATCGAAAGGATTTTGTCTGTCATTAAATATACGAGGCATTTTTTGACGTACTTCATCATACCCTTCATCTTCAGATGAGACTGACAATACGCTTCCGACAGATGAAATGCTTGAAACCAAAGAAGTACTCGACATACTTTAGTTCTAAAACATTTTGTTTTTAAATGTGTAATTGATGATAAGCAAGAAACGGTTTAAATGTTTGTTTAAATTTAAATCGAAACAAAAATTCTATTTTATACTTTTTGTTCACAGTAACTAAATTCACAAATGATTTATATCTGTCAATTTACATCGCAAATAAATATTTCCTTGGACAAAAACGAGGGATTTAATTAGTTCTTAGATTTACTTCGAGAGTAAGCTTATTTGCGTTTTATAATACCCTAATCTCAGAAATAAATTTACTTATTCGACAATTTCACAAGTAAATTACTTATTCGTCGTTTATTATCTCGGGCCTTATAAACTAATAAATTTTTATTGTTTGTAAACGTAAAAGTACAGAATTAAAACAAGTTTTTTGTATTATTTACTCAAACTTATCAAGAAAACCAACTAACTTAGGAAACAATTAGTGTAGTATTACATTTTAACTTAATCAAAATCTATTAAATTGTACCTACTAAATAAAAAAAATTTGTTTTATTTTAAAAGCATATGAATTTTTACACCATTTTGTAATGCTCTTCAAAAAAGCGTTGCATCTAATAATCATTTTTTTACATAAAATTAATAAATAATATTGAGAAATCTTAACAATAAATTACAAAACTTGCTAAATTATTTAAAGCGTTAGTTAGAAATAACTCAGTACGTAAAACCTGTAACATACAATTAAAACTAATCATATAAGTGTTTTATTTTATGAAATAAAAAATAGGGAATCTGTATATTTGTATAATGCAGTTTCTTATGTTATATAAATTATTTAGAAATCGTTAACCTATACTGAATTATTTCTAGTTATATATGTATGAAGTTGTAAATATGTCTAAACATATTACAGTATGAAACCATTACAGTTTTGCAATGTAAGTGAAAAGTTGAATGTCCCATTATGGTAATGGTGGTCACTAGAGGAAAGAGTGAGGAAAGGAAACAGGTTAATAAGACAAATGTGGGGTGTGGGGAAAAGAGTATTCGAGATGGATATAGAAAAAAGAAAGTTGTTGTTTGAAAAGTTAATAAAGGGGGTGGTAATGTATGGGGCGGAAATATGGGTCTGGAAGGAATGGGGCCTGTAGCCTCTACAGGAAAATACTGAAGATGGGTTTTGGGACTGGAAAGAGATACACCGGGGTATATTGTGAGAGAAGAGGTACAGCTAGCAAAAATAAGAACAGAGACAGGAAAAAGGGCCATAAAATACGAGGAAGAACTGAGGGAAAGAACAGAATGCAAAATACAGCAAGAATGTTGGAAAGAGATAAAGAGAGGAAAAGTGAAGTACGGACAGGAGGGCAGAGAAGAGTATTACAAAAGAAACGGGTACGTGAGAGAAGAAGTGGAGAGATTAAGAGAAGAGATAATAGGGGTAAGGGAAGAAATAATAAGGAGAGACAGGGACATTGAAAAACAAAAAAGATGGACAAAGATAAAAGAAGGCAGATATAATAGGAATTAGAAGGATATCAAGCGTGAAGGAGTTCCAGAATATTTAAAGGATATAAAGAATAAAAGCAACAAAAAGAAAAAAATGATAGCACGGTTCCGATGTGGGAACGAAAAGTTAGGTAACAAATACTGGAAAAAAAAGAAGAAAAGATGTGCAGACTATGTGGAGAAGAGACGGAGGACCTTAACTACATGAGAGAGAAATGCAGTGAATTAAAAGAAGAGGTTATGAAAGTAGAGAAAATCTTAGACGAAAACGGAAATGGAGCGAAGTGGATGGAAGAAGTATGGAGAAGGAGGAAAAAGTTAAGAGGAGAGGAGGGATAATGAAATGTATTTAAAAAAAATGTAAATAGAATGTAAATGTAAATAGAATGTAAGGTAGTAATTGTAAAGCACGAACCAATTTGTAAGCTTAGGCAACAAATAAAGTTAAACTTATATATTATGTAAATAGTAGTGTTTACTTATTTTTGCAGGTTCTAGCAGGTTTATTTCACAAACCAAATGCGCTAGTCTGAACGTGGTTAGTTGTAATTAAATGTTTATTGAATGTAGTTGTTTATTATATAAAATGAATCCAAAATTATTTTACGCGTAAGTTGTAATAATAATATTAAAGTATTAGTAAAAAAATAGATTACTTTCTGCAGCGCTTCGGCGTCTACAAAAAAAATTAATAATACTGAATAATTTAGTAGTGATTTGACTCTACATACAAATTCATAGACAGCGACGAATAAACTCTAAATAATAATAAACTGAATGTAGACGAGATTCCAGCTAAAGTTGCAGATGAAATTAAAGTTTACCTTACAGATTGCAACAGTACCGTTATCAAGCAATAAAGACAAAACAGTTTTGTCAAAACGAAAAAAAATAAGCTTTCTGATCTACCAAGAGTGAGCTTAGAACACCTTTAGAAATAAGAATTTGTTTTCTGTTTGTTTTCGACAAATGAAAATACTTTTGAGGTAGTAGATCAGACACTACTCGTCGACCGATATCTTGTAACGCGACAGTTCGTAACCACACAAAACTATTTGCAACGGTATAATTTGTAACGTCTGTGTAGTTTCCAAAAAAAGCTTCGTGTACTCTGTTGGCATACATTCAGTTTTTGAGTATATTACTGGCAAAATGTTTGTATATTTATACCTATGCTAGCTGTACCCTGCCACGCTTTGCAGTGGCACATTGTGATTGAATGGTTGACATTTAATGTAATTATATTTATATACATTAAAAGTGAGGTTAATCCAAAATAAATAATATAATTACTAAATAATATAATTACGTCCACGTGTTAGATGTAATAAAAAAGATATAACCACTCACTTCTGTTAGAAATCCACTTGAATTATAATAAGTCCTTTTATTTTGCCTGTCAGTTAATAATATTTTTACTGTCCATCTTTGATATAAAATATAACCTCTACTTATGATTTGGTGAAAGGCCCAGTTCGATCACAACACTATTACACCAAAAATTCTTGATTTAAGTAAATATTTAATTCAGATTGTATAATAATCAGAATCAGATGCAAATTTTTTTGTAAATAAACAATGTAATTGGGAACAAAATTGTTTCTCATGTGACTGCGTCATTACTATTGCGATTGTCAGCGAGTGGTTTCCTCGCTTACGGCAGATGGCGCGGTCACTGGTACACAGCTGATCGTTAAAAAAACTATTTTTTCGCGGTCGCAGATATGTGACTGATGCAAAAAAATAGATAAAAACAATCCTTGGTGCGGATTTTATATCATGTTAAAATTTCAACTCAATCGGTGCAGAACTTTTTGAGTTTTTGAAGCGTACACAAACCAACATAACATTTTTATATATATAGATTTAGGTTCATATTTAGTCATGACTAATAAAAATTGTTGCAAAAAGTACATTTACCTGCAGTCCAAGTTATATCAAGCTAAATCATTACTTTATACGATGTATCTATGTTGTTGTAACAAATAAGTTTGAATAATAACGAATGAAAATTAAAACAACTTTAAATAATCTATTTATTATAATAAATATATATGTTTTTGTTATATATAATTTAACCATAGAATTTTATTTCTGTTAAATTTTTGTTTGTAAATTTATATTTAGGTCTAGAGTTGTATTTTAATTACTTGTAGATGTTTGTTTTGCTGCAAGTTTTTCTCGTAGTTGCCGTCTTATCTTTTGTCGCATTTATTAGGTTAGATATTTGAGCTCTATATGACAAAAGTTACGCTAAGTTCTTGAAAACTGATTATCAGGGGGATTCCAGGTTGCTCACCGTGTCTTTTTTTACTGCGACAAATTTGACTTGGTAGCGTCCAATCTATTTTGATTATAATTTACCAAATTTTGATTATTTTCGTTCTGGGTGTTGTATTTCAGACAAACTTCCTCCAACGTTGTAAAATCTGGCAATCTTTGTATGTTTCGCGTCGTTTTGACGTGTAACATATTTTCTACTGCAGGTATATTATATATTGGTTTAAGGTTTTTTTGTTTTAACTTTTACTCTTACTTACCAAACTTTTTAAATACTTTCTTGAAAATAATTTTAATAGAAACTACAATATTATATATATATAAATTTGGTATTGTTACTTTTTGAAAAAAGCCAATTTTTTCCAAAATGAAAAAAAAACTTTTGTTATTATGTTAGCAAAAACAAAAACGGAATTAAGTATTGGTGTTACTAATTTTACCGTTACGAATAGTTTGTAGTTATAAATGATCGATGTTACGGAATATCGTCGTTACGAATTGTCGAAGTTGCGAATTGTACGTTACTATTTGTGTGGTTACGAACTGTCGCGTTACAATATGTCATGGAGTCGACACTACTATATGCCAGGCGTGACAAGAACAATCACAAATTCGAAGTTTTTGAGAAAGAAATGCCTACATTTTTAGGACTTATTTTGATCAGCGATTACCATTCATTACCTTTTGAGAAATACTACTAGTCAACTGCGAATAATACAGCTCCACCAATATTTGGCAAGACTATCAGCAGAGAGGCCTTGTTCATTCTATCAAGTGCTACTTTTATTTGGTAGACAATAAAAACCTGGGTTCAACAAAAGTGTCAGAAATTGCTCCATTTTATGAAAAGCTTAAGATACAGGTTCAACAGCTCAGACTATTTTACAAACACCTTAGCATATATAAGGCGATAATACCTTATCACTGTAATCACTCCGCTAAGATAATTATGAAAGATAAACCAATTAGATTTGGGTTTAAATTAAGGATATCTGGTTCGAATGGGTATCGCTACAATTGAGAAGTCTATTGTGGCAAAACGAGCAACGATAAAACCTTCAAAATATGTTATCTGATGTCTCTGATCACTCGTTACATGTAATATACTTTGATAATTTTTTTACCAGCCATGGTCTACCGATTGATTTAGCCACGAGTATGTGGAAAAATTAGAGACAACCAAACTAATAAATGTTTGTGCAAAAACAGCAATAAAGAAAAAAGACCGTAGATCGTTCGATTGTCGTTCAGACGGGCGTGTATTATGCATGAGGTAAAACGCTAATGCTGTAGTGACTATACTGTAACAGTGTTATAATAAATAATAAGTACGTTTACTTTGTACCTAGATACAGCAATATTTATTTGGTAAAAAAAGTACTTAGGTCCGCGTACAGGTAGTTTTTTTTAAGTACCTAAGCACAGATAAAAATTAAAAGTACCTAAAATTTATAGGTATATTTTAGGTACTTTTATCAACTATAAGTTAATAATTATTTCAAATGTATACAGTAAACATTAAAACATTTTTAACGTATTAGTTAAAAACTTAAATAAAGATGGTTTATACAAACTATTAATTTAACAAGATTGAACGCAATGAGTACTAAAATTATGTAATTTTTAAAGGAATTCAATTTTGACTATTTCTTTTATAGTCTTTTTTAAATTGTTTTTTTTTTATTAAATTAACTATTACAATAATATATCTGCATTTGTTGCAATCAATTTGAGTAATAAATTTAAGACGATTTAATGTGTTACATTGTAAACAATAACAAGAGAGAAATTCAAAGACAGGGCATGTTTATTATATTTTTCTTATTTATGACAAATTTAACTTACTCTTTTGTTTCATTTTTATTCTTTTAAAAGTAGTTTTATTATATATCAATTTTTATGAAGATAGAGATGCTAAAATCTAAAGCTTTAAAAAGCTAATACACTTACACTTTGTAATGTTTTTTTTGTAATTCTTTTTGGTAATGAAAAGTATCTATCAATGTCCAATGACTTTTTGAAGTCATAGTTATCTCACATTTTGATGACGGTATGGGAGGAGTGGATTTATTAGATCGGCTAAATTGGTGATTGAATTCAATGGATTAAATTTAATTGTAGCAGCGACCTTCCTATTCTACAAACATCTGCATCTAAGACAATGTCTCTCGTTTGCAGCTTACAGCTTTGACGAACAATTTAATTTGCTTTGGCCAAAGTAGATATCCAAAAATATAAAATGTGATAGAATAAATCATATACCAGTTGAATCTCCTCAGGTAGGATGTGTTGTGTGTTCTAAAAACACTTGTTTGCAATAGTATAAGAAGTGTGAAAAACGACTTCATAAAAAAGTGTGTTTTGAACAATACCATAATAACAAGTAATTATACCTTATAACTTGTGTGCATTTGCTATAAAAAATGTATAAAAGTTACAGCAGTAGGTACGTGTAACAGTAACTAAAAAAAAATTTGATACCACTACATGTCTTAGAACATTTTAAATAACACCTCTACGAAAGCATTGTTGATTTACTTTAGTACTTCTATTTTCATTATTAAAGTAAAGTTATGATATCTACTTATACGCACAGTAAACTTGTACTAGGTATGCTTGTAAGTATACTGTAAACATAACTTATCACAGACTTTCCAAAATAAGAATTATTGTAATATTAAAACAAATATATCTATATTTACAAGAAATACAGTAAAAATTTTAAAAAGTCGATCGTATCTGTAGCATAAACAATTAAATATACACGGTGTGTCACGATGATGGCATATTAGAGTTATGTCTAGAATTAATTGAAATAGAGATTTCAAACATGGCACATGTAAATCTTAACATATGATCTCTTTAACTAAAATATTTTTAATAATGACTTTATTTTAAATAGTCCTGTATATTTTTACGTTTTTGGAACGTTTGCTGAATTTTAAGTTAAGTTTCATAACCGCATCCTGTACCGTATGTTTACTCTTTATGATATAGTTTGAAAAGAATTAAAAAAATTACATTTGTTGCCTCTTATGAGAGCGTTTATAATTTTTTCCTAAAAAAAAAATTTTAACTTTTGGTATTAGCGTAAAATCAAAATTTTAATTTATTGTACCAGATGTCCATAATATTCCTATCATTACAAACTTTTCAAAATCTCTAAAACTTTATTATTTCTAAGACAACATTCTGTATTTTATTTTATTTTTGAATTCTACATTAATTTTAAAGATAAGTTTATTAAGAATGTTCTATATACAAATCTTATACTTTTCAGAATATAAGACTTTGAAAGTAAAAACTTATAAACGCTCTTATTATGATGCAACAAATGCAAGTTCTTTCATGCTTTTAAAAATATATTACGAACGGTAAACATACGAGGTGCGCTTATAAAACTTAATGAAGAAGAATGCATCAAACATTTTAAAAATGTAAAAATATACAGGGTGTTCTATTTGAAATAACAAAGTTGATAGCTACTTCTGATATAAACGAAAGTCGGACATTATTAAAATTATTTTAGTTAAAAAGATTATATTCTAAGACTCACACGTGCCATGTTTGAAAACTCTATTTCAATTCTCTTATATCAATTCTAGAAATATCTCTAATAGGACATCACCTGTATATACATAAAAAATACACACTATCTTTTTCATTTTAAATACTGTACATTTTTATAAAATTTTGCCAAAACTATGCGAGAATCCAAACATCACTCGTAATCTACCATACGTAATTATGGAAAACTTTAACAAAAAAAAACCGCATTACCTATTTAAGCTTTATTTATTGATTTAACACTATAACTGTAATGCTTTCAGATCCAGTAGCTTCACTCCTTGTCGGTTCCTGCGATGCTTGTTTTAAATATATTTCTTGCGCTAGTTGACACGAGTTGATTTTTAGCGCTAAATTCAAATTTTAAATATTTCAAAGCGTCGGTAACATTCACTTTTTCACGACGGATGTTTTAAATCAATTTTATGCTATTTATGTAATACAAATGGAAATTATTTAGTATTTTTTAAACAAACTAGTTTTTTTCTATATTTAAAATTTAGTAAAAGTAACTATTTATTCCATAGAAAGTGAAGAAATATGAAATTTATACATGTCTCAAATTTAAAAAAATCGATGTTAGCAATTTACTTATCAAACCAGTGGTGATGGTGGTGGTTTAATTTTATAAATTTTATTTACTATATATTTTTTATACCTAAAATTCTCGGCATATTTTTCTGCAACAGAAAAACGTATCCACACACCATGGCGCTTCCAAACATTTACAACGACTCAAGAACCTGCCAATAATAATTTATATTGAAAAATTTTCATCATTAAAAACTTTCATCACTAAGTAGATATCGTCTAAAAAGTATCCAGCACAACTATTTAACCTGGTCTTTTTTGTATTGTATTTAGTAATCTCATATAAAACTAACTAAAATTATTTTTATTTAATTTGAATTATTTGTTATAGGAAATCATTATCGAAAATGAATTATACGTTTTATAACATTTTTTACAAGTACAAATAATAACGTTACACTATTACAAAGTAGCATTGGTTTCACATGTTGGAGTAATATATTATAGAAAAATTAGCATTATATCTAAACGATCTTAAAAACAAAATTTAAAATATCGTTAAGGTATAGAACTAAATCCTAAAAATGCCAGTCAAACCTATCAGATTTAGTGAAACCTGCAAATTGAGAGATGAGTAAGTTCAACGTACTAAAGAAAAGACTACACAAAAGTTAATAAAACAGTGCTACAAAACTCTTAAAGGCGTATAAAGACACTAATATATACCTACGTTAATAATAAATTCAAATAATAATATGTATTTTGTTAAAAAATCGCTAGTATTTATAAAATCCAGTGCAAGTATTCGACTCTTGTTATAATATTTTTTTGCAAAATTTGAATTAATTGTTTTTACTTATTTGTTTGTTTGAGTTTCCAATTTGTAAATTCTAAAAATGCGTTTAAAGTATTAAAATGAAGTCATTAAATAATAAATCAACTCGTATTTAAATATGTATCTATGATTATAGTTTTTAATAGTTTTTTTTTTACTTTTATCAAAAGTACAATGCATAATTTTGTAACAGATTGTAGATTATTTGCAAGGTGTAAAATTATTTGATGTAGATAAATTGAGTATAATAGATGCGCAAAAAATAATTAGTTCATTTATTGTAAACTTTTGCATTAGCCGTGTCTTATTAATCATAATTACCTTAAATAATGCAACATTTGAGATACGATCTAAATTAAGTTTCAGAAGGTGCTGAAACGTGTATTTATTATTATAACGAATATTTCCATTTACTTTGAAAATTCAACATCGCGCAAAAACCTGTGTATTGACACGTACGTATTTTTCGAGCAGTTAAAAACAGACATTTTTAACATTGCAACTTCACATGTCACACGGTTCGCTGAACCAATTGTTCTATTGTCGAATTTAAACCACTTCAACATCTGAATGCTTTAAGTACTTTGTAATATTGAGAGTAATTCAGTCAACTGCTATAATTTCTTTTTGTTTTACTGTTCTTACAACTGTAGAACAACTTTGATACAAAAAAACTTTTGCATTCATTTTATTAAGTACTGCAGTGATAATAAGTATATTCTTAAAAGCATTGTCAGAAACTTGTTATAAATCGCATAAACTAAAATTTAACTAAGCTTCATATTTTAAGTTAAACTTTGCAAAGAAGTTTATAAGAAAGTGTCTACATTTATCGCAAAAAAGACAAATATAATACAGTAAAAAAAGTATAAACTTTTTTAATGCAATACAATTTATACTTGTAATTTCATTTAAAAGCATCATTAAATATATTAAATAAATAACAGTATTAAAATACAAACCAATAATAACTAAAGCAGAGTACATTTAATGTTCACTACTACTTTAGCTTGAATTTTTTTACATAATATATCGCCTTACTTATCTAAACTACATGTATTTCACATTTTTACTGTTTTACAAATATTTTAAGGAAAATCATATTATATAATAAGTTATATATATTCTTATTTACCCCAATACAAATACATTGTGATACCAAATAAACATAGGTACTTACTAATTCAAGTAATAATAGACTTCAAAATACACATCTTTCATTTTTTGTTTTTTATTACTGTACTAAAAGTTTCTAAAGTTGTTTATCATTTTTATTCTTTTTTAAAGTACCAAACATATATTTATGCCGTAAAGCTAAAATAAAAATTGCCATAAGTATTTTGCAACTTGAAACAATTTAGATGTTTTATGTACCAAAACGTGCCAAAACTATAAGTAATTTTAAAATAAAGTACAACTAATAAATTGTTACATTAATTCATTGCAAAATAATTTATAAGTACTCAACCAAGTAAATTAAAAAATAGTTCTTCATTTAATTACAACTAAACTTAATGTTTATTAATTTTTTAGTACATAGGTACTATATTTATTTTCAGATTTAAATAAACTTGTAATGTGTTGACAAAATAAGTATAGATAAACACAAAATTAGTTTACCTACTATATAGAATTCGATAAATTGATTTGCTTGCAAATTCTAAATGTCGTAAAATAATTTTAAAAAAATCTTTTTAAAAAGCAACACGAATTGTAACGAATTATAAAACTTAATTTATTTAAATTATTTTCACGATTAAACCAAGATCACTACACCAAATACCATAATAACTGTATAACGCTTGAACGTGTTTCGAGAGCTATGATATCATCATCACCGACAAGTTAGTTTCTTAACATTAGTTTAGAATTCTCAACTTAACAATATAGAAAATGTAGAGTGGATAAGTTTTTGCATCTAGGTTATTAGACGAAAGTTTAGAAAACGACCTGCAAAGCGAATGGTCGAGTACTTCGAAACGTCTTATGAAACGTATACTTTATACTATGTTTTCTAATTTAGAAATTATATGTAAAAATAAATTCAAATTACATATTTACTTTTATTTTATTGATTAAGAAAAATTATTTTTGAAATAATAAGTTGGCAACATTTCAAATTTGACATGTTGGATGGTTGGATTGTTTTATTTTAATTGTGAAATATCAGTATTTGCAATCTAACAAAACCACTGTTCGGGTGGTATAAAGTGTTACTTTCAACAACTCAAACAAGTTCTTTAAAGTACTTGGAGTACCAAAATAAAAAAAGTAGACAGGCCAGTAAAACTCAAACTTCAGAAAATGTCTAAATTTTATTTTTGAAATCAACAAGAAATTGAAACAGTTAGACCTCTAAAAAGAAAAAAAATGTAATATTTTTTATAGTTTAACTGCCTCTCTAGAGTGAGAAAGAGGATTGGCTAACACGAGTGAAGACGGCGTGCGGTAAGTTGATGTCAAAAATTGGACGCCAGCAAACCTACTAAAGCCACTTCTTATCACTAGAGGGTTTGCGCTGTAAGAGAGCAATTTTCCACCTAGACTAAAACGCAACACAAAAGGAAAAAGAAAAAAAACTCGACTGTAACCCCAATGATGCAACTTGTATTATACGTCACAGCGTACTAAAATAAAATTATAACTGAGTAATTATAACCCTAACTAGGAATAAAATTAAAGTATAAATATATTATCAGATAACACCTTTCATTGCGGAAGAGGATACCTAATTAAATCAAAATTAAATTAAAATTAAATAAAACCACCACAATAAATGTAAAAGTAACCCAAACGTGTAGGTACCTAAAAAATTAAAAAATATCCTTAAAATCAAAATACATACACGGTTGGAGAGTATGGTACCAAACGCTTGCTACATTTAATTCCCTAACAGAGCAGGACACGACCGTAGTTAAAATTTAAAAAAAAAGATTACTACTACATAAATCTACACATACGCGCCACTGTCTTAACGATAGCAAAACAGCTGCACAAGACAAAAATCTACTTAGTCTA
The DNA here is from genome assembly GCA_035610365.1 of Aquatica leii. Lineage (NCBI taxonomy): Eukaryota > Metazoa > Arthropoda > Insecta > Coleoptera > Lampyridae > Aquatica > Aquatica leii. The sequence goes on from CM069432.1 coordinate 60,589,891, forward strand.
TTTAACCAAAAAAACTTAAATAAACCTTTCCGCAATTTAAAACGTTTAAAAAAAATTACATCTAACTTAGTGATAAATACACTGAAAGAGTTTATTAAAGTTACGAGGTATAATAAACCAACAGGTAAGTAAGTCACGTTTTTTTAAAGTGCAAGGTATTGAAAAATCAGCTTCCAAAATAGCATTGCGCAAAAGACGGAGAAAAGGTTTAAACTGCTTACGACGTTTATCAGGTCGACTACTGGGCCCTGCTGGTGACAGACAAGCTAGCCGATTGCTTCTTGTATTTTTCGTCGCAGATGGAAGGTACAATTTGCACTCCAAGTAAATAATTAGCTCAATTTATCTTTTTTGTAGACCGACTTCATAACAAGTTAGCAGTAGTTGTATGAATTCGGAGAGCCGTTTGATTTTCGGTAACCGAGTGTGAGTGGTAGCAGTACAGTTTATGCATACAAATGCCAAACTGCTGATCACTAAACAAGGTAAACAGTACAAAAACTTCTGTACAAGTAGCAACAAATCAAAAATTGTTGAAATAACGTAGATGCCTTCAGCTACAACCCGAAAATTTTCCACAGGTGAAAAACAAACCACACTTACTGCCTCTACAAAAGGTCACACAGAAAGTGTCCAGTTTCCTGCACAAGGTGATAAGCCTTTCAAACCTTTCTTTTTTGAAAATTAGAAAACTAAAATTTACAGGCAACCAAAAACGCTTATCAGTAACGAATACAACCTAACCCAAAGCGAAATTAACAATTAAACAAATAAACCTGTTATATTATAAAAACGATGCAAATTTTGGCTGTTATAAAGAATATTATTGTAAAACCATTCGTTTCAAAATATTTTTTTTGTTATTAGAAATATTATAACTGAGAAGAACCAAGTCGTACGTGACGGATTCCGGAATTCGGCAGTTCTGCTTGTGTCACTCGTTGGTTCTAACAGACAAACAGGTTTATTAGTTTATTTTAGTTTGTTAGTGTGAAAGTAAGTGTAGGAAATAAAGGTAAGTAGATCCTGATGAAAAGCAAAATTAGATTTATCCAAGTAATTGTTTAGGGCGAGATCGATGAAACTATTTGCATCTTGAAAACTTGTACTACAATAATTGCTCCGGTAGTACAGCTACATCAGTTATATCAGGAGTTGCAGAGTAATCTGTAGCACATGCAAACTGAATTTAAGTTTAACGATAACTTTTAGGTGTAAAAGGTTAACAGTGTTTTTTTTTAATTTGTTATATAATCGACTCAAATTTTAAAGTTTATTAGTGACGTTAAATAAAATTGATTTATTTTTTAATCAATATTTTAATGTTTAGATGTCATTCAAAAAAAAATTGGTGACTCAGACTGAGGAAAAACTTGTTATCGGAGAATTTTGATAAAACGTAGGTAATAGAGATGGTAGTGGTCAATGAGCTTTGCAAAGCAAATTGGCCTACTCAAAAAAGTATTTAAGTAGTTTATTTTTATTATTTTAATATATTTCATTTAATATGACTACATGATTATTTATTTTGTTTTTAGCAAATAAAATTTATTATTATTTAAAGAATTGCAATAACGATACGTTACTTTATCTTAGGTGCCGCTTAATTACTAGCCTCGTATAATTCTCGCTTGCTACATTTAACCAATTCTTGCTTGACACGCTTGGTTTATACTTAGTTACTACGCTTGGCCGATTTTATTTGCCATGTTCGGCATGACATCGTTCGTGGTTTTAGCCAGTCCTGGCCCAGTCATATTTACTATCAGAGGTGGACCGCTTCTCATTCTTTGTACGAAATGCAACTGTGCAACACTTAAAATTCAAAAATGTAAATTGTTACATAATTTCTTTTTTTATTATTTTTTACTAAGTGATTTAATTCTGCAGCAACCTAGATAACCTAGAAATTAAAACCAAAAATATTTTTAAGAAAGAAAGAAAATAGAAAAGAAGATATTAAAGTTGTTGGGTAGTACCCCATATTATAATATTTTTATTTAGTACGTATACTGTATATAATTGATACTTCAAGTGAGGCACAATTTTAAAATCTTCGTTTGCAAGCAGTGTTGTGACAATTTTTTTCTGTTTCAAAAAATTATCAGACCAAAAATCAGACCACAGACAGATGGATTTCCCGTATCAACGCTTAAAAGAGTGCACGAAAACTTTAGGGAAATGCTTATTTAGTGTGTGAACTCTGAGAGACATTTGAGTTATACGCTATTCCAATTGATTTAGATTCAAAGTTCCCACTGTACAAAATAAGAAAAAAATAAAGTTTTGGTCTGCGTTTTATTCCAAAACAAAATCCATATCTCTGTGATGCTCCACCCGTATACTACTAGATATCAATAACCTCTCGTGGGTTTGTGTAACGTTTTTACGTATCTTAGTAAAAAAAATTGATTTACTTATTTGCCACGCATATTTTCTTGAGGTTATAATAAAATGTTTATACTTGCATTGATTGTAGTAATTACATTTCCAATAAGTATTTTGGTTTTTACTATTTTTCTGGTAGAGATAAGCATCAATCAAAGTTTATCCATTCCTTTTAGACTAAGTGCAAAGTGTACCGTTGTAACTCTTGCTCAGATTTTTGAACAAAACTCAGACTAGTATTTGCATAATTCTTGTTACCTAATTAGCAAGTCTGGTTGAGTAATGTAATTGTAATTTCTATACCTACCTGTAGGCGGTAGATAAGTAATCTTATCTAACTTATTATCATTAATAAAAAATACTTATAATTTTCTTCTGTCTGTTATTTGAAAAGAATGAGAATAAGTGAAAGTGTTCTAATTGAAATGTTTTGGTAGGTTTTTGTTTGTTTAAATTTGTATGTAAGATTTTGTGCAAAATGTATGTCTTGTGCAATGAGATCTTATTGATTTTAAAGTCAATGTAAAAAAATTGAGTCTATTTGCTACAATTATAGTTACTAAACAAAACAGGGATATTTTGATTTGAATTGTTACGTGTTGTTACTTATTCGTTTTTTTAAATTTGTATTTTAATAAAATTCTTACCACGTCACTGGTACGCGGAAACCACTATTTAAATATTTTGACGTAAATCAATATTCACGGTAAGGTATGTTTTGTCAAATAGCTTCACGTAATTTGTAATCGTTCAAAATCTTAAACTGTAAGTATTTTTATTTTTACTTAATTGCACGTCGTTTTATTATTAAGCTTTAGCGTAGCATTATGAATGGAGGATTTTGTTCGTTGAAAGACTTCATTCTTTTGTGACCAAAATTTAATGTTTTACAACAAGATATGTTTGGGGTTACTTTCTCAATTCCTATTTAAAGAAAGTGAACACAAGTACCACTTCACATTTGTTTAACCCTGGTGAATCAGTTTACAATCATGCAAAAATAGATAAACGAATGACATCAAGTGGCAAAAAAAGACATTAACTTTAATTAATTATCGCTAATTAGAAAATATTATTTTCAACATAGTTTCGTTTCTTGTATAACTTCCGTGTAATTACTTTGTATCAAATTCTATAATTGCAGCCTTAAGCTATATTGGTAACTTCTGTTACGCTTTCAGCGATATCAATTATGTTGACCTCTTAACTTTTTGTGTGTAACTAATTGATCGTTTCTATCCAGTCAAGTACATTATACAGCCTTTAGCTTATTTGCATTTGAATAATTGTTGTGTACGTTAACTGTATCCGATCGAGTATCCTTAACTTTTAACTGTAGTCAATGCCAGAGTTTGAAAAACGCAAGCGGATGATTGTAAGGTAATAGTTATTGTAAGTTTCGAGAAAAACTTTATTAATCTAGCTGGTTAATAGTTTACTTCTCATTTTTTTTAATAACTATATTGTTGCGATTGCGTGTAATTGTTAATGCTCAATTAATTTCTTTATTACATTTATGGTTTTATTATCACCTTCTACTAGCACCGCTTATTTTCCATACTGTATGGTTTCGACAGACAAAATAAGTAGAGTGCTAAAGAAACATAATATCAAAGCTGTCTTTACGACTAAGGATACCCTGAACAATTGGTTTATATCTGCTAAAGACAAACAAGGAATCTTAAAACATGCCGGAGTTTATAAAATTAAAAAAAAGCCATATGGGTGACTGCAAACACCACAAAGTTACTAAATCAGCAGTGGTAGAACCCGTATGCAACCAAGGGCACACGCTAAACTTTTACTAAACCAATGTGTTGGTTACAACTCATTTCTATTTTTCCAGACTAATCCGCAAAGAAAAACATCCTTATAATATAAACCGGGAACTCAGCAAATCTTGGCTACCAGTATTACACCCTCTAAGAGAAAAATCAACATTCTTGGAAAGGGCACAAACTCTTACTCCAAATAATAACGAAGTCAGTCAAGCGCTAACGGAAAGTTAAGGTTCGTTAATCACGCTAATCGGTAATGATACAAATACCACCACTTACACTTTTTCCTTTAGTGCATTTACCACTCCAAAGATGCAAGTTGCAATGTCTTGCAAAACGTCAGTTTGTTTGGCTTCACGCACGAAGTTTTACTTCTTGTTTTTGCTCTCAAGGAGGTACTAGGACCAAAACTAAAAAGTCTTGATCTAAGCCCAAGGTTTTTTTAATTTTGTTAAATTCACTTATATATCAGATATTTAATGTAATAATTAACTAATTAATTTAGATCGAATTCTAATGTTATAAATAAAAGATTTTGTTTCCTCTAATCTTACACACTGAAAAGTAATTATCGCTGTTAACAAAAACTATTTAGATCGAATAATAATACACTTCAATATGCCCACGAAAACATTTTTTCTAGATTAAATTAAATATATTTTCTTTTATTAAATGTCACGAATCTTTAGAAGTAAATAAATCCGATAAAACGCTAGACGTCTGGAGTTCTGATCTTATTTATTATTTAACAAGGATAAAAACATTACTTGTGACGTTTATACACTTTTGTATTTGTAGTTTCTTATGATGCTATACTTTTTTTTTATTGCGTTAATTGCTATTCAAAAACAGTAAAAATCACATAAGCGGAAACGTCAGTATGTCTTCTAACTGTACATAATTATGCTTTAAAAAGTGCGTGGTAAAATAAAAAAGGTTTTGAAGCGTAATCTATAATATAATATTTTAATTTTAAACGAAAGTGAATCTTAAATTATTATTTGTTTTAAACCAACATTTTTAATTATGTGTTTAATACAGGCAGTCAAAATATAGTTGTTTGTAAAACGTATTTTTTATTACAAAGAGTTAAAACTTGAGTGTCTATGAAATAAAATAACATCTGTAAAGCATACATGTATTTTTTCTTTTTATTTATTTATTATTTTTATTCTTAAATTTTAAAAAGAAAAGAAATCATTTGTTTTCATTTCTCTAATGAATAGTCCACTAGACTATATTCAAATACCAAACTTTGAACGAAAATCCGTGAGTCGAGCGTTTGTTTAGTAAAACTACACGAAGAGTTCATTAAAATAAATTATTAATTTAGTGTAAATAGTAAATTGCATAAAATTTTTTGATACGTTTTCTTAAAAAATTAATAAAAGATTTAAAACAAGATAGTTTGATGTTTATTATTATTTAATCAACATTTTGGTGTTTTTGTTCTCTTGTTATAACGCAGTTTAAGTTTTACTTATTTATACAATACAATCAAATTAAATTTTTAAAATAAATTACCTTGAATTTTATTGTATTGACTGCAACATTTCAGAAATATTTAAAGAAAAAGTAATTTTTTTCAATTATGTTACAAAGTTTACCAATAACAATATATTCTTCTATCGTCGTATTAGATTTTTGTCATTTCCACGCCGTTTAGTTTAAATATTATACATTCTGACTTGCAATCTAGTTTTTTACAAAAAACATTGTGACCTTTAGTCATTAAAGACATATCTAATTGATATAGTATTTTTCTACTTTTCGTTTTAATTAAATCTCCAATAGCATCCTAAGGTTATCTATACATTTCTGCCATCTGTAGTAGGTACAATAATTTATATCAATGAACGAATTATTTAACTTACTTAAATCCTACTTTAAAAATAACTTAATTTTATTATATGGTTAAGATAAATCCTAACGTTGATTGTTTTTTTTTTTATTAAACATAATAAATAATACGACAAAAATTATGGAAACCTGGTGTCAGTATTGATTTAAAGCTTCTGTTTGATTGTTTCATTCTAGGTTAATGTAAAATCAAATGTTTATGTGGCTACACACAGAAAAACATATTAAATGTTTGGTTTTTGTAATAAAAAGTTTGTAAATTATTACGTAACCTGCATCACATATTGATCACTTTTTTAAACAAAACTGGCGTACAAAGCAATTACTTAGTATTTGTAAAGGTAATAAATTTGGTGTAATAATAATTAAACGGTAATAGACAAATAATAAAGTTTGACATTTCAACATCGTTCTTCTCAGCAAAGTTATGCTTACAAAGCGATTACTCAACATTGGCAAGGGTTATAAATTTCAAGTGACATTAAATAGTAACAAAAAAGTAATAAAATTTGATGTAACCAGCATTTCGATATTAGTTTTCCAAGCAAAGTTACCTTATGGCCGGTTCAGCACAAATCTAAGCTCGCCTACAATGCATATATTCTGTATTAGTAAAAGTAACAAGTTTGAAGTAGTGGTAATGAATTGGTAATAAAAAAGTAACAAAATTCCTAACTATTGTTTTTGATGTAGACAGATTTTGCTACTGCAGTGTCCGGGTCGTAAACCATTTTTTCTTCATACGAAGCTTGAGAAATTGAAGGTATACAGTTTAACACATGCATAATTTTTTTCTTGCTGAGCCAATAAAATATTATCTTTCATTTAAACAAAATCTTTAATGATTAGATCAACACAAACAAATACAACAATAAATGTTTCGGGCGAACACAAACGAAAACTCGGCCTGCAGCATTCAATGGGTGTATTGTGTAGCCCGATGAATGTTGTTGCCGGTATAACCTCGGATAAAAAAAGGGATTGACGGAACAGGTTAACAACTTACCGGTCATAAAACGAATTAATGCTCATAGAATAGGAAACCAATTCTCGGACTAATTACAGTGACGACAACAAAAACGCGATTATGAAAACCAAAAACACCTGCTGGAACATTAGATTGTAAAATAGAACAGAAAGTAATAATAGAGATAAACAACTATAAAATCAATGTATGTGCTCTATCAAAAACTAGACTCAGACACACTTCAGTAATATTCTAGACGTTAGAACAGTGACATGAGTGAATGTGAAATGCGATCACGGTTTAGTACTGTGCAGAGTGCGGATGAACACCCCACTTCTTATAAAAGCTCCACTTGAATATAAAGTACAAAGATTAATATAGAAACACTAGAAAATGAAATGAAAACTGTTTAGTAGACTCCTAGAACACATAATAAAGAAGAATAGTATAACTAAAAGCAATAACGTAGAACAGAGCTGAAAAAAAATAACAACAAATATTTACACATTCAATAGAAGCTTTAGAATTACTAAAAATCAAAATACATAACAAACAATACAAAAAACTTTGGTTCAGCCTTGAGCATAAAAAATACACAAGAATAAGAAATATATTAAAGATAAAGGTTTCACCATAAACATAATGAAACGTTCGAGAAGTTATCTTCAAATTCAAGAGCCTTCTAAAAGTTGTTATCCATCTTCTAGAAGACATACCGAAAGATAGGGAACACTCGAGAAGGATTTCCTACACTAACTTGTATTTGTTCCTCAATGGTGTTTATTTGATTTTCCATGCTCGTTCGTATGTCTTCTTTTAAACTCCTAGCATTTTCTTCCATTTTTCTGGAATTTTTTTCCATCTTCTGAGAATTTTCGGACAGTTTTTCTTAGATATTTTTATTCATCAATTCGAGAATTTCAAATATTTTTGAATCCATTTTCACTTTTTGCAAACGCGTCACCGGCATAAATTTAAATATAACACGAATATAAAGTTTAAATACACTACTTTTTAAAATGTAGTGTTTGTATAACACAAAATTTTAATGACGATCCTCTTGTTAATATTAAACCACTAGTGTACGGAAACGAATTTAATTAATATCGCGATCACGCACTTGTTAAAAGAAAAAGTTTAATAAACATTATTTTAACGAAACTTAACTTAACTTAACAGTTATTTACGCAATCATTGTTTTTATTACGGGAGCGATATTTCTTAATAATATTTACACTAAAATTCGCGAACGATACCCCACACTGATGCCACTGTTACGAATTTATTATTAAAACTAATTTATTTAAACGACTAAAAATATGTTTTACTTATACTAGAAATATGTACACTTCTAAATTAACAGAACTAATTATATTTATTAATATTTAATAAAAACACTTACACTATAATTTATATCGCTTACAAGAAGATAAGATAAAGTTCGCTGATAGCTTCACACAATTGTTTACACTAAAATCACGTACGAGATTATTCTCCGTTTATTTATGTACACACACGCGCTAACGACTTATTTATTTCAACTTGAATAATCTTCTTAACACTGCTGTATTCGCATTACTGCAATAACTGAGCTACGATTTGTTCCTTCGGTATTTATACACATTTGGAAATCCTTCTCGAGTGTTCCCTATTTTTCGGTATATCTTCTAGAAGATGGATACCAACTTCTAGAAAGCTCTTAAATTTGCAGATAACTTCTCGAACGTTTCAATAATTAATTTTAATTTATACTGCCTGACAAAGAACTTAGCTCATGTTCGAAAGCTTGTAAGTTTATAATGTAAATAAATATACATAAACCATTAACTCTAAAAAAAATATGATTATAAGAACAAAACTAGCTCTACAAAGCAGTAATTCTATCAGAGTCAATTGCAAAATTGTTTATCGGAATAATTATCGATACTATAGTGCCGATTAGAAAAAAACAACAAGGATTCAAGAAGAATCAATGTACCACAGGCGCTATATATACTATTGTACTACAGATTACCAAAAAAATCATTAAATGTAATAGCCCAGGTTTTTATATGCTGTGTGAATCTAACAAAAACCGTCGATAGAATAAGACTACTTAATGTGAAATATTAAAAAAAAACAAATTTTTCATCTCATTGACATAAAAAATTAACTTAACAAAAAGCTTCAACAAAATTAGAACAAAGAGTAAAATTTAAGAAAAAGCATCTCGATGAGCACTGAAACTAGACAAAGTGATAGCTTAAGTTTATTGCTATAATAAAGATTATCTTAAAAACAATCTACATAAATTTAAGACCACAGCAGAAAATTATAACATGGCTATTTCAGTCAAAAAAATAAAGTGCCTAACTATCTCTAAGAAACCCGTAAGATGTAAATTAAAAATAAATATTTAAATTTTTGAACAAACACTGACATTTAACTATCTAGAGGCAGACATTACCAGCAACCGCAATCTCTACCAAAAAACGACCAATCAAGTATAGACACAATATAGAGGAATAAACAAAATCACATCAGAAAACAATGCAACATTTAGGATGTACTAAGATAGAGCCAAGAAAAAAAAGACAATAAAATCAACACATCTCTAGAACGAATAACACAAAACTACTAAAAGAAACACGTGTTAGAAAACGTGAAGGCGACAAATCACTAGAAAAGCGCCTAAAAAGATGACAAAATAACTAGTCACCAGTTTTCTAAGAAAATCAAATCTTGTAAAACACAGGTCAAGAGACTTAACGTACGAAGAAGAAGACAAACAGGAACTGCAATTGTTAAAACAGTGCAATTGCCACATTCTTTAAATTTTACTACTCAAACAATGCTGATGTCGAAAATCCACAGCAGTTACTCAGGATTAACAAAAATCTTTGCTTTATCTAACGAAATTTCCTCACGTTGGAGATACGTACTGATTCTTGGTTTGATCATCCGTACACTATAAAGGCCATCCACAACACTCTTGTTTCAGCTTTAAAATATACGGTATAAACAATCCTTCAGATCTGCAACTTTTACTAAAATTTCTAACACTTTGTATCCTTGTCACAAAGCTACTCAAAGCTTGTCCGCATCATAAGTACCGATAAACCGAAAAAAATTTCCCAAAAAACAGTTCATCTACGTCTCCGCCGAGGTCACAACAGTGAATGTAAAAGCCACCTTAGAAAAAAGGGAGGAGACATCTTACTAGTTCGTTACGAACCATCCATAACCAAGATGCACTTCAACGCAAACTTATTCGAACGACTTACTTACTCTCACATTGTCAGTAAATTTAGTTCAACCACTAGGAGCCAGTGTAACGTTAAATGAAAATTAAAACTTAAAAGGTTTATTGGTTTATAAAAAATATTAACATTGTGTACATTGGTTCACTAAAAGTTGTGTAATTTGATCTTGGCTCGAATTACACGTATTTAACTATAAAACGTTTCTTTAAGTTTTTAAGGATACCGACAAAGTAAAATAAAAGAGCTACTAATAGATGGAAACCGGAAAATATGGATGAATGCTGTTAATTTGAATAAAATAGAAATAAATAACGCTGCAAAAGCACTTTAAAAAGAAGATATCCAAACAAAAATAAGTATTCAAGTATTGTTTGGGAAGCACGTGAAATGCTAATAAAATTAGATTACGAAGTAGCTGAGGATTCAATAAAACGGTAGTTTATAAAGTTTTTTGATGTTTATAAAAAAAACAATTAGGAAAAGCGGTATATAACTGCAGATTGTATCTTTAATGCTGATAAAACATTTTATACTGTTGTTTACAAGTTACAGAAAATAATTGCTCCAAAAGCCAAACGTCAGGTAGGTGCTATAACAGCGGCTGAAAGAAGTAAAAATGTTATGAGAATGTATGCGATGTGAAACTGGCGTCTACATTTGTCCTATGATATTTTTGACAGGAAACGTATGAAGGAGAGTTTAACATACGGAGTACCTCTAATAGAAAGACAAGACAAAAAAAAAGATGGATGCCGATACATTTTATCATTGATTAAATCACTTTATTAATTTTGCCAAACCATCTCAAGCAAACAAGGTGTTACTTGTAATAAATGAACTTAGTAGTCATACCTAGAGCATGAAAGCATTAGAGTTAGCTCGTGATCACAGTGTTGTTATGCTTTCGTTTTCCGGTCACTGTACACATAAGATGCAACCACTTGATGTTGGATTCTTTAAACCTCTAAATACCTACATACATTTCTACAAATAATTACTACAAAATTATACGATAGGCCACAAAAATGTTTAAGTGTTGATACCATTAGTGAACTTATAAATAAACCATTTCCCAGAGCAGCTACTATAGAGACAGCTTTAAACAGTTTTAAAAAAAAAACAAGGTTATGGCCCCTTAACCGTTTTGTTTACATCGACGTAGATTTTGCACCAGCAACAGTATCCCAACGACAGCTCGTTTTATATCCAAACGACGTTACCATTTTTATAACAGATTCTGCTACTCCCGTCTTATCGGAGAACATAAATGTCGTTATTAACAAAACAAAGCAACTTACATCACAATCAGTCATGCAAAAAAATGTTTTGTTAAAAGCACCTACAGATCTCCAATCCCTATCACAGCCTGTTCTGAAAACTGCTCTCTTAAAAATTTCTTCAAGAACAGGTCTAACGGAGTTAGATAACAAGAAATCTATACATAATCAGTACTATATTCTAGTAGAAATGATTCATTCTTTACCCACATCAAGTGGAATATCAATAGGCACTCGAAACAGCGAAAAACGAAAAGAGTTAATGTATTCAACACCGTATAAAAAACCGCTAACAGATCTAACAAACACCAAAAATAAATTAGACACATTAACGTAAGTTAGCAGCGACAAAGAAGAATATCAACAATAAAAACAAGAAAAACAAACACAAAAAAATAAGAAAGACAGCAAAGGAAAATGCAAAAGAAGGACAAGTGACAACTGCCACATTGATAAAGAAACTTATTGGCTTGTTTGTAGTGTGAACTACGATGAAGATTGGATTAGATGCGAAACATGTGGGGGATGGGCACATAAAGCCTGTGCTGTCATAACTGATATCAACTATTAATACTGCTATGGCTGTCAAGACTAAGTGTTTTGAATGTTACTAAAAGATTAATAAAATATTATTTTACGTGTAACGTATTTTGTGCTATTGACGAAATTTTAGATTAAAAAAAAACCAAATTACACAACACATAAAACTAAATTACACGCAGAAGAACCTAATTACATATATGAGTTTATATTTCAAATGTATTTTTTTAATGATAATTGGACGTAGTTCTTCATTATGAGCTGTAATATGAATTTCATTAATAGAAAGCACACAAAATAATTGAACATTTTATTATCGGAAGCGTCTAAGTTATTGTAATTTCTTCTTAAGCGGTTCAAAATACACGGCCTTCCCTACTCAAATTGGAGACATTACACACAAGCATGTTAGAAAAGATTATGCATAACGTAGTTTTAGTAGCAACAAAAGTATCCGAAAAGAAATCCAACAAAAGAATTTATAATCATGATTTTGTCAATAAATGCTTACCAGTTAGCTGATTCGCTGTAAACTCGAACGTATGAATAGCCGAAAAAATTTAATCCACAAGTATGAAACACTAAAAATCGGGGATAATAAATAAAACATAAACAAACATGTCAATAGATATAATTTAATCTTTTATCTGTAAATTGTTAAAGAAAACATTTATTTTACGATGTTTCATATTTAAAATAACTATTTTAGTTATAAAGTTTTTAGTTTGTCTTTTTTTTTCTGTTTCATGCAGGAAGCTAATGAATTAAAAAAATCTGATTTGATTTCAGATCTACCTTTAAGTTTCTAGAATAAAAGATTTAGGTAAGTACAGATAAACACAATTCACATATTATTTTGTAAGCTATTTTTGTGTTAGTTTGAGGTACGGTTCGATTTTCAAGTAGGTAGAATAAAAAAATCAATGATGATATAAATACGCCATTCTAATAAATATATATATAGCTAGACGTTTTCTAAAAAATACCAATAGGTATTTTACGCAAGATGTGCTCAGTACTGAAAGGTACTAATATCCTTCCACCCTATACCTTTGGTTTGGTTTCAGTAAACGAACATAGTTTAGTGGGTGTGTTAGCATAGAAAATTATATGGCAGTAAAGTGCATGTAAACATCGTATAAAATATTCCAATAAATTATAAGCTTCTTGTGTACTACACCAGTTCCATTATGCATATGGTCGATTGTATTACCTCCACATAAATTGATAACACGCTTATAATATGACTGGCGGTTTTATGTATCCAATTTATTTGTGCTAGTCGATTGGTTGTCGATGATGGTTTTCAATCGAAAATGGCGATCGTCTTGAAAAGTGTTATTAAAATTTAATATCGCACATGTTTAAGACTTATTAATTTATGCAGTAAGTATATCAGATACGATGCAAAATTATAGATAATTTGGTATTCTGTAGTAATAATTTTAATAATATTATGTAGTAGGTATGCGCTAAAACAAAGTAAAAATAATAAAATTATGTAATTTCTTTAATGTATGCAGTAAATATTCTACAAATTGTGTAGGTACAATTATTAATATTATTGTTTTGGTAAAATAATAGCTTAAATAGTTCAAATTTTACAACTTTATCAAATACACAGTATTTTCTAATAAGTAAAGATGCATAGAGAAACAGTCATTATTGATTCTAAGTAAATGTATGCTTTTTTTGTAGAAACCTAGTTCCATTTTCAGTTAAGAATCATTTTTTCTTATTTTAAGAATTATTTAAGTAGGTATCTAAAGAATTTTTCAAAAACTAAGAATACTAAAAATTCTTAAATTACGTGTATTCTCTAATTCTCAATGTTAGTACGTATTCTTATTTTTCAGAATGTGTCTCTACTCAACTGCGCTTGTTTGTTCTTACTTTTAAGCATGCAATTCTAAATGCCATAGAACGTTCATTCTAATTTTTAACTGTGATCTTACTCATAAAACGCCAGTAGGTACCTATTCTCAGTTTAAGAAACGAGAGTACTTATTTTGAGAAATTTATTTATAATTATCATTCTTATTTTTAGTTGTGAAATTCTTAATTAATTAGATTAAAAAGCAAATATGAAAAATAAATGCGTTTGCAAAAGATAGTTTTATTAAAATAACCTACAGTAAATGGATGGACCTAATGCAGATACAATAATATATAGGTAGGTACTTAGAGTTTTTTTGCCCCTCAAAATTAATTTTTATTCAAAAAGTGATTAATCTTATTATTTTATGAAGAAAAGCACTTTTTTATATAGCAGTGAATGCCTATTTGACTAAATACATTTCACATATTTAATTTAAAAAAAAATTAAAGATGGCAAACTATCCGACACATCAGGGTGTAACTGATATAATGCATAATCACTTAATAGGGGCAGCTACGATGATTTCGAACACCTTTGCTTTATGAACATGTGGTCTAACATTTCAAAATTGCTGAGCGTATACACGGAGAGAAATATTATACTGAATTTAATCATTACGATTTCATATTTAAAGCATTTGCTTTTTTTCTAAAATTGATCCACGTTCAAATAACATTCAACGTAAATGTACTAAAATTTAAACTAAATCTCTTATTGCAATGCAATTACAGCGACAATCTAATAAAATAGAAGTTTAATTCAAGCGTACATTGGCTCGACTCAAAACCAACAGCCTTTTGCCTGATACATATCAATTCCGCATAACCTTTTTTTCCGTGTAACCTCGACGTAAAACACAAAGTGCGCGTGTCGCGTTTGCAAAACGCGCTTATGTGAAACCTTGTATCGCGTACAATGTAAACCTACTATTCAACATTTTGTTTAGCGCTTTTCCAGCCTCTTAGTTTTTTTCTACAATTACTGCATCTATGAGCATACATTATGCATGTTTCATGTAGTCAAAGTTTGCAATCTATAAGTACATTTAATCTAGTATGTAGTCTCAGTTGTTCTATAATAATTTTCTAGACATTCAGTAGACTTTTCATCACCTTTCCTGTCAGAAGAATGATTATCTTTTTAATTTTCTTATTCTTACGTAAAGGTCTCTTTTTAATTTGTCTTTTATAGGCGTTTTTAAAGTCTTTGTTTTTAGATTATTTCCTTTTCATTTTTAGACAGTTTAGCTTTGATATTCGCAAGAGTAGTGAGAACTAAAACCAACTTTTTTTTCTTGCATTTTCCACTAGGAATTGTAAGCGCTGGAGCAATAAATTCTAAAATTTTTGTCACGCCATCTACATTCAAAAGAGCGTCGCTTGATTCTAAAGAGGTATTTGTTGTGAACACAAATTAGACGTTATTAACACTTTCTACGAATATATAATATGCATCAACCTCAAAGAAATCAAGCGGCAATTCGGTGACAAGGAGATACTCATTAACACAACTGGTAGAGGTCGATGGCATCGGTTCAACTTCAACTTCTGACGAAGTTATAATTGTAGTACTATTCTCAGCAGCTGTCATATCTGATATTTGGAAAAAGTAATCTAGAACCTTTTCTCTTTCAAATGGCATCAGTCCAGTTGAAGAAAATCTGACAGAACCATTGTGATTAGTTGCTGTTTTTTTCCAAACATTACCAACAATACTCCCAACATGACGTCTCCCAATTTTCCTGTCGTTAATTTTCACCAAGTTATTCATTTGATTTTTAATATCGTCCTTGAAGAATTTGAAAAATGATTTGTCCCAGGACTAAAGTGCTTGCGTTGTGTGACTTCGAAGACACAACAAAATTATGTCGTTTGCCTTTGCATACTGCAAAACTCTTAGAGAGTTTGTATGTGATGCGTGGCCATCTAAAATGAGTAACACAGTTTCATAACTTTTGTTTAGTGCAAAGTACTCTTTCAGCCAAGCCATAAATATTTCCTTAGTTGTAAAGTGGCTCTTTTTGTTCATATATATGGTACACCCTTCAGGTAATCCAAATACATCATCAGACTTTTTCTTCAACCCTTTCATGATTAATGCTGGAAGGAAAAATCACCGTTGACATTGCAGCATGCTACAACAGTTACGCTTTCGCTTTTTTCTGCTAAAGTGAGTGTATGCACGATCTCACGACCATAGTTCCCATAGTAGCTATCACACGTCCAGTTTTCTTGCACAACTGGACACCCGATTTATCCATATTGTATACGCAATGCAGTTTGTCTTCTAAAGAATGTTGATTCAAGGTTTCTTTGAGAAGGTCGAAAAAAGCTCTTTATTCTGTCTATTTGATAACTCAGAATCTCGCTCCTTAAACGAATAATACCACGCATATCCAGCTTTAACTTTTTTTTTGTGACAAACAAATTATCGATTTGGAGCTTTTTGGTTAGTTGGAAAGCTAATGTACGTACAGTTGTAATACCTAGTACAAATCCTAATTTTTGTAATTTTTAAATATGAGATACGAGTTTAGCTTAATTTTCAATTCCCAGAGCCGGGTTTTTTTCCCAAAAGATCTTTTTTTTATTATCAGATTGTATTCGACAAAGCAAGGTTATCGAAGGAATCTTGTACATACTGCTAGCTCTTATACTTTTTAATTCCTTATTCTTAACTGCCGAGACGGCTTGGCGTAAATCATCTTCCGTCCAAAAGGCTTACAATTTGGTTTGGCGCGTTTTTTTGGCATATTTCAAACTACGACAATAGTTACTCATTTTAGAACGAATTAAGTACACCAACTTTCTTGGTGCATAAATCCCATAATGTCGAGGGGCATATATCCCGATGGCTAGGGATAGATGCCGCCGTTAAAAATAAAATAACACACATATGAGTGAAATATAACAAAAACCGATATAAAAGTACAATTACTTTTATACTGCAATAAAAAATTTTAAAAATTTATGTGCGCAAACAAATCAAAACTTGAATCATTTTTTACAATCCTAGCATTCAAATTATATTTTAGAAACCAGTTATTTTTAGATTTAGGATAGATGTCCGGTTGGCCAAATAACACACATATGTATTTAAGCTGACAACTAAAATACAGCTTTGCTCCAAATGCATCACTAGAGAGAGCGACTATGAGTTTTAAAAGCGCGTAAAAGAAAAAGTGGCAATATATCCCAACGGGACATCTATATCTAGTTTACTCTAGTGGATACAATACAATGTTATTATACAGACTGGTTTATTTAAGAGGCTCGTCGTGAACATACTCCTTATCATAAAAAATACAAATTTGCTTAAATTATAAAAAAGTTGCGTAATTAGAAAGGTCTGAATATATAAATATCTGAATTAGTTTTTGAAATATTTGGAAAAAACTAAAACCTTAAAAAACTTCATTGTCACTTTTTAGCAGCTTTTAGATTCCGTAATCCTATTTCTTATACAACGTCTTTCTTTCTGTGGTCATTATTAAGTTAACCTTTTTAAAAACGCACCTACTATTTTTTTATTTTTTGTAGCAGTCCGTGATGTTATTTATATACATAAAAGAACTAGTTCAAATTCTAACTTTTGCCGTGCATTTAGCGTTTTATCTTTAGAAACATTATCTAGTAGCAACAATAGTTTATTCATTTACAAAATTAGTAAATAACAAATAGGTTACATAAAAAATATTATTACCAAATGTCCAATAACAAGTATTTTAGTAGTAGTTAGCAGATGTTCATTATTTTTAACGCAAATGTGAACTCGACGAAGGGTTGATCTTCTCGCCCTTTGTATCATGTTTCTTAGGATTTGACTGCATACTCTTTGCACTGTAGCTTCCAAATCATGCACAGTATATTAATCTTTATGTACAATATTTTTAATGCAACCCCAAAGGAAATAATCCAATAAGATTAAATCAAAACATTTAACTGGCCATAAAAGTGGACTCTTATTACCAATCTACAGATTATTAAATTCTGCATTTAAGTAATTAGTAGTTAAGTTAGAGCTGTGAGCAAGTGTTCCGTCCTGCTGAAGTCATAATTGGAAACGTTTATTAATAGGAATATTGTCTAAAATAAATTCTACTTGTTTATTTAGTAAGTTAAAACGCTAGTCAAATTAACCCGAAAAATTAAAATACCGCAACAAACATCGAAACCGAAACGTAATTGATGCTTTAATTGCTTATTCTGACAGAATTTTTTTTGAGCCATGTTTCTTTTCAAAACACGAAAAGTTGTTGTTTATTGTACGAGTGTGTTGAATTTAATTTTTCTACTAAAAATTTGTGGATTTTCTTTAACTGCAGTTAACAATATGTACTTTACCTTCTCAGTTATTTGTCTAAACGCACGACTTGGTTTTGTAAAACATCCATACTTTTTTTATTTTCTTCAATCCTTCGAAACATGAAGTTGACGACGTTCAGGATAAAGTTCAACATTTCTGTTTGCAGCGTTATGTAAATTTTTTTGTGAAAAACAACAAGTGTTCATATCGTACTTTTCTTCATTGCTAAAACGTACCGTCTTGAAAAATAACACGTAAGAATTATAAACACAAGAAGTAAATGAAAAACCGTTTGACAGTTAAGCACTATGAGTTGTTTTGTTTTTATGTCAATATAGAAAAACTGTCTTGTTTGTTTATAAACTAAGAGTGAAACGTTAGAATTTGAACTAACTTTGTTGTGTTTGTGAATAGCATCATGGACTATTTGTCGCGGTCTGCATTTAAATTGTAACCGTCGTTTAAAGTGGTTTGATTATTTTTGTGAAAGACCCGGTATTTGTATTGACGTTATTCATTTCAGGTGTTTTGGAATGGTTTTAATGATTTCAGATTGATTTTAAGAACTTATTTTACATTTTTAAATTCAATTTTATAATTCACAGCTGTGGATAAAATTTTGTATTCATTTATTTCAAAATTATTACGCTGTATTCTGCGATTGTGTTTATTTGGTATTTTCATTGTTCGGTAACCATTCTAGTTGTAATTTATGTTTTCCTTCTGAGATATAATTGTAATTAACGATATTTTAGCAGTTTGTTTATTTTAAGTTTATTTAAATGTGCTTTGTTTTAAGTGCATTCTCGGTGCAGTCGTACTTGGTTTCTTTGTGCGAGTTCGATCAAATAACGTGGGAATGAAGTCATTTTTATAATTTATTAGACAGTTTAATCTTTATGACCGTAATTTAGTTTAATATTTTGTCAATTTGACATTTTTACGCAGAAACAAACACCGTGGTCCAACACTACTTTTTTGACGTAATTAAATCTGTTTGCATCCTCTTGCACTTCTTGGTGGTATGGTTTTTTTATGGGGTTTTGAACACAGCCATTGTGGAAATGATAGTCGAATAAGTTTATATATATATACAGAGTGTCCCACGAGGTACTGTACATACTGAAATGGTATGTTCCTTAGGTCAATTTAAGTAGAAAACGTCCTATAAACATGGGTCCAATTCGCCATAGTTACACAGATACAAGCGTTCAAAGTATATAAATGCTGACACATTTTTTGAAAATTATTATTATTGAAAACAGAAAATCGAACTACAAAACAAACATGAAAAAAAACCAACAAACAAAAATCACATCAAATGCTCAAAATGACCTCCTTCGGCATTAATACAACGACGACTGCGATCTAAAATGAACCGAGTAGCCGCTCGAAGCACTTGCTGGTTGTTCCGTGTTTGTTGACACACATTCAGGATACGCTGTATTAGTTCAGCTCTGGTATTAGCTTTTACCTCGTATACTAAACTTTTCACATGACCCCACAGATAGAAGTCTAAAGGTGTGAGATCGGGCGATCTCGGTGGCCATTTAGATATTCGGTCACATGCCGACTAAAATGTGAAGGAGCTCCATCATGTTGCAGAAACATTTGTTGTCTTGTTAGTAAAAGTACTTCTTCTAAAAGCGGTAGCAATTCATTCCGCAAAAAGTTAGCATATGCTTCTCCTGTCAGACGTTGCTCAAAGAAAAAAAGTCCAATAAGTTGATCGTCAATCATGCCACACCATACGTTAACAGAAAATCTGCGCTGAAAGTTAGTCTGTTGTGCCATGTGGATTTTGATATGACCACAAATGAGAATTACGTGTATTGTTTACTCCATCTCTAGTAAATTGCGCCTCGTCGCTAAATAAAATGAATGGAACTAATTGTAGATTTACCTGTAGCTAGTGGCAGAAATTCAAACGGGCAACAAAATCTCCAGGTTCCAGATGCTGAACCTGTTGTATGTGATAGAGATACAAAAACCCATCATGTAATGTTCGCTATATTGACACACGGGGAGTCCCGTTTGAGAAGAAATTCTTCTAGTACTCAACCCTGGACTGCGATCAACCATCTGTAGAATGTTTTCCTGCTCATTCACATTTAACTGCACAGGACGGTTAGATCTTGTTGAAACTGATGGAAATGAACCATGAGTCCGTACATGTTGAAACACAGAAGAAAAGGTTTGGTAATTTGGCACCCTCCTGTTGGGAAATCTCCGTTCATATTTCCTAACGGCGGATCTCGCATTTCCATCACAAAATCTATAAATGTAAATGATATCAGCATACTCTTCGTTAGAAAAATGAGAAGGCATTTTGCATTTAAATTACACTTCATTTAATAAAATCGACTGTGACATTAGTAGAAAAGAAAGCAATAAATGACATATTGTTCAGCTTTTGTTTCCCAGTTGACTAACAATAATTAATTTTCAAAAAATGTGTGATCAGTTATAAACTTTGAACGCTTGTATCTGTGTAACTATGGCGAATTGGACCTATGTTTATAGGACGTTTTCTGCTTAAATTGACCTAAAGCACATACCATTTCAGTATGTACAGTACCTTGTGGGACACCCTGTAGAAGTGATTTTGGTGATAAAAAAACGTTAGTTGGTTGACAGTCGTTCGAAATGTTTTAAATATCGCGGGTGTTAAATTCACCCTGGACTTTAGATCAAGAATTACCGCGGAAGTCTTTAACAATAGTACAGTGAATAGTTCGTTTAATTGGAAAAACTTTCCTATTTCGTAAAACTATTACGGTTTATTGAATTTCACTGGTTACTAGTTTGATTTCGTATTAACGTATCGTGGGTTTGTGCGTAAGTTTGTGTTTCGCAATCTCATTTTTCGCCTTGGCGGCGGTTCATTGAGAAATCTTCCGACGGTAAATTGTTCATATGGTTGTGGTACCCTATTGAAGTTCCGGACGACGTCAACTGGCCTAAGTTAACTAAGAGCTCGCCAACGAACAAAAAATCAAGGTATTTATTGTTTATCAATTAAGTTATTTATTCGCGAGTTCATCGAGTGAAAAGCTTTGAAATTAATGATTAGAGTTAATTGATAGTTATTGAATACTTCAATGATTCAATCCCTTTATGGCGTTCATGTGTGCTAATTTTATTTCTTTTGTTTTTTTCTAAATTATTATTAAATAACAAAAATAAAAGACGTAATGTAGCTATCAACGTCTAAAGTGTGTACGTGTACGTGTGTGTGTACGGAATTCATTTGATTTTATTAAGTATCTTATTTTTTATTACGCGTACACGGCCGTGGATTATTTTTTTTCTCTTTAGTAAGTAATTTCGTTTGTTTATTATTTTTTTTATTTAGTTTTGTTTTAAGATTATATTTATGTCAAATTGACTTAAAGTTTTAATGTAATTTTATTGATTGTTTAATCTCATTTTAATTATGTAATAAATGTGAAATTGTTAGATGTAACAAAGCTTTTATTCGGTCGGCCTTGTATGTAAATTGTTGATCATTTCCCATTTGAGTGTATCCATTTGAAGCGGACTCGTAGTTAGCAAGGGCTTCTAGTCCATTGAGCTGTACTCTTTTCTAGCGTCCTTTAATTTGACTTTCGATTTTGTTTTCGTTTAAGTTTTCCAAAACAATCACGAAATTTTGAATATAACCCACCTCGTCTTCACTGAGCACTGGCATAACTCCGTTTATGTTACTTTATTCTAGGCAAGTGTCATTTTTACAGCTTTTGCACGTAACAAAATCTTTTAAAGACATCCTCGGTAAACCCCCAACAATACAACAGGTTATCTAATTTATTGGCGGGTTCTAGATTCCACAAATTTAAATATCGTGGTACTAAACTAATATCGTTTTAATGTATTTCATGCATACTGAATATCACTATGACTATCGTAAGCCATCCTAGTAAAATGTTTACATAAATTATACACAAAACTTGTGAGCAACGTTATTCTTGCACAATAATTTAGTTACATGCAAAAGTTACATGTATTCTCATGTATTTGTGTTAACACGAGGTAACCATCTTTTTGGTTTTATCAATTCGCGCATGAATGCAATACGTTTTTGTGCGATAAGCGTCGAACTCCTAACGGAATTTAAAATCGAGTTCCACAATGCTTTATTTTAAACACGAGTTGTTCTTATATGTTTTTCCATAAATTTTATTTAGAAATAGAATATTTTAAGAATGCCGTAACTTATTATTAAGAGTGATTGGTGTAATTATAAGAAAAGACAAACTTTATTAAAGGACAACGTAAGTACCCATTATCAAGAAACTTATTGATTCTAATTTTCAATAACAAATTATTAACCTAATCTACAAAGTTATTGTGTGTTAAATAATGCCATCGTATATGTACAGATCGAAAAGTTACTAAAAGTAAGTAATAACATTCTGCTGAACTTTCATTGTTTATTATTTTGAAAAGAATATACACAGTGTATATTCATTTCAAAATAATAAACAATGAACGTTCAGCAGAATGTTATTACTTCGCATCAAGCAACATTGTTTAATACATTCTTACTAAAAGTTAAAAGCATTTCAAAGCAATTCTATTATCAAAAAGACTAAACTGAAATTTTCTCTTAAAACAAAAATAACACAGGCGCTTGTATCGAGATTTTAATTTTAATTTTGTTAAGTTAATAGTTAATTTAGTTTTGTTGTATAATATTAAATGTATGTATCGACCTATTGATTTATTTGTTTAAACAACAACGTTGTAAGTACTAGTTGCTTTTCTCATTTTTGCTTTTTATTTCGTTTTCCAAATAACATAAGCTGTCAGTTCACTTGATTTGAGAAGAGTTTGGCAGTTAAAACAACACGTTTAAAAAACGCAGAAACAGTTTCCAAAGTGCACCGAGGTAAAAAGTATCTTTTAAGAAAGTAGTTGTTGTAATTAAGCTGCATATTTTCTTCTTATAACCAGTACTTGGTAATGCTCAGTAGGCATAAGTTGCAGTATGCCTACTTGCGATCTTATTCATACTTCTATACATATTAAATAGATAGATAAAATTTTCAACAATCAGCTAAAAATCACAACCAAAAACACAATTGTTTACATTAGAACTGACACTTTACAAATATTAAAACATGATACATAAATAAAAAATATAATAAAAATAAAAAATTTGTGCACAGAAAAAGATAATTAATTTCAAGTAAGACATTTTATTATTTTTACATTACATTAAGTGCAATAAAAATGTCAATGCTTTAAATATTGCAGATTAAATAAACAACATATCAAAACAATTTATATATGACCGGATTTCAATCGAATTAAAAATATGTAAATACGTCTTAAACGTATACACAATTAGACAAGTAGTCGTCGTTATACACACAATATTAATTAAAAAAAGAAAGAAAAGTCAGCAAATACTACATCCGCTAGAAGAATTGCACAAAAACATGTCTTGGTTACTAACCAAGAAAATAAAGTTAAAAAAGAAAAAAATTGCATCAAGCACGGTCTATTCATTGACGTGCTTTATGAACTTTGCACAAAAAGTTTTAATACAAAAAAGTCTAAGCACAAAAACAATCATAATGATTTCATAATTTCCTAATTTTAAAGTAGACAGCAGATTAACGAAGTAGATCCATATCATATTTTACACCATTACGAACAGGATACGAAGCATAACTTTCATACGTTGACAGTCGCTCTAGTATAAAATTTAAAAAAATTACAAAAGTTAAAAGAACATATTACAAAACATATCTGATATAACTGTTGCTAAAATTAATTCATGTAAAAAAAAGTACACTTTTGAATACTGTTACAATATTATATAGTAATTTAACAACTTAAATAAGCTAAACAATAAAATGCATCACACAGTGTATAAGTTTACATCAATAACAACGTAGACACGGTGAATACTAGCACATTTGTATAGCAAAATGAGTTTTTATAGAATAATAAATAATTTAAAATTTTGTGTTTTTTTAACTTATGTATAAAACATAATAACGTGTTTATTTTATGTTCTCGCTAAATACATTGTTAACGGTGGACACTAAATACTACTAAATCTTTCTTAAAGATACATGTCACGCTCTACTTCTGCCCAAAACTCAGTCGACCCTATGTAACGCAAAACTTTCTGCGATGCCAGTTATAACGACAAAAATAAAAATTATATTAGAGGCACGCTAATCACAACGTTACATTTGATCAAATAATTTTAGAGTTTTGATTAGACTTGGCATTTCAACTATAATTAAAGAAAAATAATGCAAATGAAAAGCGAACTTTAAAGTTAAAGTAAATATAAATCCTGAAGTCTGAAATCAACTTCATAAACTGTAGGGTGAAGTAACTAATAGAATACGCAAATGTTTGGAACTGTTTTCTGATTAGCAGATACATGCGCTTAAAAAATGGAAACTTTTGATTTATAATAGAAAATACAACTAGTTTGGTAGTAGTAGGTAGTAGTAGGTTTCTAAACGCTTTATTAATTTTGTAGATTTAAGTTTAAAAAATCGTTTTATTAAATTTGATAATAACAAATCTATTGCGTAGTTTACAACAAATAATATTTTAATATGATAATTTATAAACTAAAGCCAAAAAGAAACCAGCAATTTCCGTTGCAATTCAGCGAATATCGGAGGCGGTTCTGCAAATGCTTTAGTTGCTATAAGATATTTAGAAAACCAATGAATATATGAATAGTGCTAAATTTATATGCTGCGTTTAGTTTTTACAGTTGATTAATTTAATTAACTTCACAAACGTTTCTTATTTATGTATATTTATTAATTATTAGCTGTCAACTGTTAATACTTATCGTTCGTTTTCTTTGCTATCATGATTTTAGCTTAACCATAAAAAATGACGGGTTCTGTGGTTCTATTTGAGATGTCACATGCGGCCCCATTAAACTACTACGGACAACTATTAATCAAAAAACGAATTAAAAAAATTATGACCAAGCAACACATTTAGTTATTAAAACTAATTATAGTAAACTATTACAGTTTTAACTAAATTTCATCAGAATATTGTACGTTCTCTGTTACAGAACCTTAAGATCAAACTACAATTTAAACAAATTTTCTATGATTTAGTGTGTTATAAAAGATTTTGAAATTTGAGTACACTGATGCAATTGATTTTATAATTAATGATAACGACATTCTCAAATAACAAAATTCTCCTAAAACGATATATTTTTAACACCATTTCTCGGGTATCAATTAGACACCATTTTGGTTACATTTTTCATACAAAATTTTTGTTGAAAATTCCGCATGAAATCGATATCTATAAACTGTAATTATCACTTTCGAGGCATCAAAATGATACCATGTATAAGAAAGTTGAATCTCACTTTGATGCCAAAATCATATCACATAACATGATTATTTCATCATGCTGTTATCAAATTTCTATTAATTAAATTATATGCTACCATGTTGATGAATAAAAATATGCACAGTATAAATAATGATATTTTTTAACTTTACTATGTTTAGTGAAGATCTAAACTTATAAAAAAACACTAATTACAAATTACATATTAGAATACAATATTTTAAACTTTTACATGGTAGTAGGTATTGGTTTAACAAACATTGAAAGTAATAAAAAAATTAAGGTTATACCACATTACACTTCATGTTTAAACTATACAGAATCTGACGAAAACCGACATTCTTTGTAAGGTTTCGGTGCGTAGGAGAATCTTTGTCTTATATTAGCTCATGCGTTGTTAGACCTTGTACTTCATGCGGCAAATTGTGCTGATTAGTTTATATTACTGCCAAAATAATTATATCTAAAATAATTTATAGAAGTTACTATTGTTGATTTAAAACTTTTAGGTTTGTTGTAATATTTGGTGAGTCGTTGCTTTAAAAATCTATAAAACCAATTTATTTAAATTTGTTTGTTACAGTTAATATCTATAAATTCAAACAATTTAATTAATTCCTACGTACACATTTAATTCTTACAGGAACAAAAAAAAACAAACTTAAATGGCAAATTTAGCATTACGTTACATTAAGCAAATATATTAAGATATCGAATTAAATTCAAATTTTGCGTAACACAATTCGCAGTACCTGTATTTATTTTATTTTTTACCGTTAATTTGAAATAGTTGTATATAAGCTATAACAGTGTACCTGATTTTTGTATGTACAAAGTACGAGCTTTAACCCGCCTACAAACGATGTACCAGGTTTGCGAGTTCGTGCCGACGATATTGCAGCTCTTAGTTCCTTCTAAGTCGAATTCACATCGGTTTCCTCCTTAATTATGTATCAAGAAAAACCATAGACATAAGTTCATGTTCCACAACACAAAAAAGAAAAAAACGAAGTCATATAAGGATTTTCATAAAACACTTGTCGATTTTGATAAAACAACTTTTTTGTGGTGCCTCTTGTTTGATGAAATTAATAGCATGTTACATGCCAAAGTTGAATAAAAGCTACGTTACATTTAACAATCTAACATTTATTACATAATTAAAATGAAAATTAGATAATCAATAAAACAAGAAATTTACAATTAAAACTTAAGTTAATTTGACACAAATGATATCTTTAAAAAAAACAAAATGAAAATAATCAAAAAAATAAACAAACTAAATTACCTTTTTAAACGAAAAAAAATACGGCCGTGTGCGCATAGAAAAAATAAAATACTTAATAAAATCTAATCAAGTCCGTAAGGGTGTAAAGCAAACTTTACAATTATGGTACACAAATTAAGAATATCGATCTTTCTTTTACTTTATATGTCGTAACAACCTTTATCCGTTGGTACATTACGTCTTTTAATTTAGTGCATAAGAATAATACTTAAAATTAGCACACATGAACACCATACATGGTTTGATTCATCGAAATATTTAATATCTATCAATACATTCTCATAACTAATTTCAAAGCTTTTCAATCACTGAACTCACGAATTAAAACTTAATCGGTATTCTATAAATATCTTGATTGTTCGAAGATGAGCTCCTGGTTAGTTTAGGCCAGATGACGTCGTCCGGAATCTCGATAGGATACCACAACCAATTGAACCATTTACCGTCGGAAGATTTTTAATTATCCACCATCAAGACGAAAATTAGGATTGCCAAACACAACGTACACGCAAACACACGATACAAACTAATGCGAAACCAATAAACAGTGAATTCAATAAACCCGCGATTGCTTTACGAAATAGGAAAGTTTTTCCACTTGAACGACTCACTGTACCATTGTTGAAGACTTCCGCGGTACTACCTCATCTAAAGGAGATGACTTTAACCCTTGAAACCTACATCCTGATACTTAAGTTTTTTCGTACGACTATTAGCCAACTAACTCTTATCACCAAAATCACGTATATATATATAACCTTATTCGATTACCATTTCCACAAAAGCTGTATTCGAAACTCTATGAAAGAAATCAATCTCATTAAGAAATGCGACAAGGACGCAAACAGATCAAATAACGTCACAATCGTATTGGATCACGGTATTTATTCCCGCGTAAAAATGTCAAATCGACAAAATATTATATTGCAAGACAGTCATAAAACTTGAACTGCCCAATAAATTAAGATAATGCCTTAATTTTCCAAGTAATCTAAACGATTAACCCAAGAAATAAAGTACGACTGTCCTGAGAATGCACTTAAAACAAAGAACTTTAAAACTAACTTAAAATAAACAGAAGGGAAACATAAATTACCACTCGAATTTTGATCAAACAAAGAAATTGTCAAATAAACAGAATCACAGATGATTCACGGCGCAACAAAATACAAAACTTTACCAACAATTTTGAATCATAAATTTGAATTTAAAAACATAAAATAACTGATTAAACTCAATCTAAAATTAACAAAACCAATCCAAAATACATGAAATGAATAACGTCAATTCAAATACCGGGTCCTTCACGAAAATAATCCAACAACCAATCATTTATTTTAAACGACGGTTACAAGCATCACTTATTTAAGTTCATTCGCACTTTCACAAATTAAAATACGCATTTAATTGCACAATGTAGTTAAGATATCGCGCTAATATTTTAAGTCGCAATTGGTACCTTTTAATAGTTTTGCCGGTAGCTTGCAGTACAATTCACTTTTTATTAAATTTTTAGTCCTAAGTTGCAAAATGAAATATCTTATCTCAAGCTCAAGTCCGACACATCACAGCATTTCCTTTTTCGTTCACGGTCAAATATATCAAAACGCTTATTTTACATGTATACAGGTGTTCTTTTATACTGTATCGTGTTTATCAGTTCATGTCACGTTTGCGTCTTTTAACATAACCATAAGATTAAAACCTACGTATTGTAATTCTATACAAATTATTTGAACAATGTTTCCTTTAATAACGATCAAAAAATAAAAAGTAATTATTCTTAATTTAAACGAAAAAAACGCCTGTTATATATGCGTAGAATACACAATAGATTGAATGGATTACTACACATATTCGAATATTATCATAATAGTAAATAAATTGGCATATTCATATCATAGTAGTAAATAAGCTGGCATCTTTAGATTAATAATTTCCGAGAAAAATATTATGCAACGTTTGCAAAATGACCAACATGAAAAAGTATGTATAACGTTTTCATAAATTTTGTATAATCTAAATTGATGCTTTGAGCGTTTAAATGGTTGCGTTGAATTTATAACAGAATGATGCATTGACAACGACAGCAGCGTATACAAATTACCAAGGTATCTATTAGCTATGAAAATCGTACCAATAATTTTGTATCGAAATATTCTCATTGTAGTAACACTCGGATGTCAATAAATTGATAGCAATGCTGACTGGGTTTACTGTAATGATGGTAACAGCGATAGTAATAGAGACTTTGGTATTACAACGTAAGTTTGAAAGTTATGAAAACAAGTTTGTTATTAAAGAAATAATTTACTTTTTGAAGATAATGATAACAATACAGATGATGACGTCATAATTTTACTAAACCAAATCGTTTGCATGAGTACATACACTGAATATGCATAACGAACGTTAATGCGACGCGAGGCCTCATGGCCGAGCGTTGTATGTGTTTGAGAGTAAAGAACATTATTTGTAAAACTATATTCTTTATTGTCAAAATAAATTACTAAATCTATAATAAAAAAAACATAAAACGACTAATAGAAAGGAAGCTTTTATTTATTTTAACAAAAAAAAAACACGAAACTACAGCGAAAATAGAAAATCATAGAATATGTTTAAACAAACTACCATTTACTGCTAAACAATGACCCAACCTGTCGTAAAATTGCCGTCTAACATTTTTTAATTGATATTGTAATATTTTGTCACACTCGCAGGTTAAATATAGTTTTTCAACACTTCTATATTTTGAAGCGTTCTTTTAGAATAAATCTTAGATTTTAAAAAGCGAATCTAGCAGACTAGTTAATTACACAATTTAGACCAACAACTTTAGAAAAACTGCCATATCTGTTCTGTGCAGAACATTTATCCATTTGGGACCAATTTTTTTTATTGATTCCAGATATTTTGGTTACCGCCAAAACTATATCCCTTTCCAACAATTGCAAAACACGCTTTCCCGTTAGGTTTTGTCATCGTTTCTTATTCAATTTTAACTGAATTTTAAGATTTAATAAATGGTTTTTCTACCTATCGCATACTCGTTTGTAATATAATTATTAATTTGGAACACTTAGTTTTATGTGGATTTCTACTTATCATTTTGCCACTCTAGAGCTTTTTTTTTCTATTACGTAAGTGCACTAACAAAAGAATATTGACGTTTGCGATGTTATCAAATGTTACTAATAGTAACATTAGGGACTCAAAACAATGTTAATAATTAGCTTATAGATCACGCGAGAAATTGTTGGTAATGAAAACACTGCAACTTTCGGCTTAGACCGACGGCAAAGGCCAAGTTCTACTTTTTGTTATGGCTCTCAAAAAGAGACTAGAACCAAGCCTAAGTCTGGGTGTTTAACTACGACGCGGTCTAAGCCGAAAGTCGCTTATAATCATAAACACTGCAATTGTTTAAACTTTATAAATTGATTTCCTTTTACCAAATTGAATACTATTATCATAAAATATATTTTCTTTATTTCGCATATACACTACTACTATCTTACTTTGTAGTAGTAAGTTCTAACTGTCAGATTAATGTATGGATTTGTAATGCGATGTCATGTGATTGAGTCAATGTTAAAATCATCAGAATAATAACACAAATGTCAAGTATTTTTAAATTTGAAATTTATTGCTATAAAGATTTCAATGCTAAATCGTTAATGTTGAATTATTTGCTTCCCTAATTATTATAAAGGAATACTGTAAACCAATATTTTATAGAGAGGAAATTACAGCGAAAATAGAAAACCATAGAAAATGTTCAAACCAATTATCATTTACTGATAAACAATGACCCAACCTGTCGTAAAATTGCAGCCTAACATTTCTTAATTGAATTAATGAAATATTTTGAAGTGTTCTTCTAGAATAAATCTTAGATATTAAAAAGCGGATCTAGCACACTAGTTAATTACACAATTTAGATCAAAAACTTTATTGGATAAACTGCCATTTAAAAATTCGTGCACAATTTATCTGTTCTGTGCGGCACATTCATCCATCTGGGACCAAATTTTTTGATCGTTTCCAGAAGCTTCGGTCACCGTCATAGCTATATTATTTTCTAACAACTGCAAAACACGCTTTTCCATTAGGTTTTTGTCTAAGAAAAATGGTCCTATAATGTGATGACCCAATACTCTCAAACATTAACTTTTTGAGAGTATTAGGTCCTGATTCGTACAATTTTGTGTGGATTGTCAATAGCACATACTCTGCAGTTTCGCAAGCTTGTCCATTATGCAGTGTGAACGTGTATGCATGCGTAAACAAAAAGTTTCTTAAAAACTCCTTATCTGCGTTACATTTTTCAATCATGTAAAAACAAAACGACTTCTTTCTCTCTACATCATATTAATGCAATTCTTGATGACATTGATGTTTGCAAAACTTGTGTTTTTTTTTAATTTGTAGCACTTGGTTGTTATGCAAATGTAAGTTTTTTGCTATTTGCCTTAAACTAAAATATTGACAGTGTTGTCATTAGCCGATTTGAATGTTTTGCACTAAAAGAGGCATTTATCTGACGAGCACACTTTCCGACATAAAACCACTTTTATCGCTTCTTTTCATTAAAATCCCTATGCTTTACTCGCATTACAATTGTCGTCATCGTAACACTCGTTTTACAATATACTATTTTATTTTTGTTTTGAAAAATATCAGTACTGTTGTAAAGTAACTATAAAGTAAAACTTGTTCAGTTTAGTTCTCATCTCAGTATAGTGAGACGTTGTCTTCGATGTAGTTTAACACCATATTTTAAAATTAGTCTCATAAGTAAATATGCTTTTAAAATGAATTCTCTGTAAGCATTAATAGCAACGTAGTGGAACAAAACGTTTTCAATATGCCAAGTTGCATTTAAATAAATATGTACTAATACTATGAGTTAAAGTTACTTAAGTTATTATATTTAGCAGTGGTAAAAATTTGAAATCATACTCAACAAACTTTAAAAATTAAGAACTAAGAAAATGCTTAAAATATTTATTATTAAACACATTGAAACCAATTATTTACAAAAAACTATATAAATAATTACAAATATTTACATACATTGTTATAAAACTAGACAAAAATAAGACTATTAAAATTACTCTAAAATAAACTGGAGATGCTTGTAGAGCAAAATTTTTTCAACTGTCACATAACCAATTATCTCTGTTAGAAGTCTTAGAATGTTTTGAAATTCATTTGTTTAATTTTTCCTTGGTGTGTACCGGTTTTGCACCATTTGTATTTTTTAGTTTTGCCGATGTTTAATTAGCCCACAAAGTATTTGCTATTTTTTTAAATACTTTTAGTTTTAAATTTGTCAGTTGTATAACTGAGTAATCTTTGAGTAAAACTAAAACTTAAAAATATCTTATCGTTTAGTATTAGTTCGATGTATAATTAATAACGGCTTTGCTTCTATAACTATTTTGAAAATATACTATACAGGGTGTCCCACGAGGTACTGTACATACTGAAATGGTATGTTCCTTAGGTCAATTTAAGTAGAAAACGTCCTATAAACATAGGTCTAATTCGCCATAGTTACACAGATACAAGCGTTCAAAGTTTATAACTGATCACACATTTTTTGAAAATTAATTATTCTTAGTCAACTGGGAAACAAAAGCCGAACAATATGTCATTTATTGCTTTCTTTTCTACTAATGTCACAGTCGATTTTATTAAATGAAGTGTAATTTAAATGCAAAATGCCTTCTCATTTTTCTAACGTAGAGTATGCTGATATCTAATAAATAAAACCAACAAAAATTCTAAAAATATGTTTTAAATTATCATTAAGCAAAGGATACTTTAAATTTTATTTTGTTGTTAGGTTTTTAATTATTTTTAATTAACAATCTATTTTAATTGACTATAAAACAAACACTAATCGCACATTTTAGATTATTGATTTAGATTGACGTTAAGTAAAATAAAGCAGAACGATTAATGATAAATCTTGTTAATTATGTCTATGCACATTGATCTGCAACTTTGTGCTTGACAATTTTGATATAAATAAATAAAGATAAATCATTTAATTATTAACATTTTTTACAAATTTTCTATTGAAAAAACTTTAGTGCAAAAAAAGTACCGATATTATTGCTTATATACTACTAATGAATTTGAAAAATGTTGTGCGAATGTGCGACTCTCTTAAGAACATTGTATATAAAAGCTTCCTGTCATGCAATTTTTTAAAAAAACATTCAGAAGCAAATAAAACGTTGTGAATACAATAATCAAAAAGGTTTAGTATTCAGGAACAAAATTGTTTCGTCTTTATAACTATCTATTCATATTTTAGTTATAAATATTTATAATCCTTTGTTACCTTGTATATGCAATCAAGTTTCTGAAAACTTTCGTCGTTTTTTTTTTAATTGTATCGATATCGATATTTCCAAAAATCCGGTATCGTCTTTCAATAGATTTAACATTCAATGTTCGATTGCATTGAATATGGTTTCGATTGACAATAATCCGTATAATTAATATGGTTAATTTAGAAGATGCAAAAGTCGATTATGGTTAAATTCGAATAATTAGTACAAAACTTCGTTTAATCATTTTACAATGATCATTGTGGCGCACACAGTTTAATTGGATGGCTAGCTAAACTAGTATAATAAATAAGAAAGAAAACCTGTTTTGGGAATAAATGAATAAGATAAAAAGACATTACTTCGTGATAATCGTAGCGTAGGTGCATCTATAATATCCTTTTTTTCTATATATTTTACTTATCCGACATATTATTATTATTGATTTTATTGTTTTTCTTCCAATACAGATACAACAGAAATAGTGTTAAACATTTTAAAAATAAAATTGTAAATTGCTGTATACCATTTAACTTACGAGAAAACATTGACAGTATGTCAAACAACTGTAATATCAAATAAGCAACTTAGACAAACCAGAATGTACATGGAGCACGTGCAATAAAAAAAAAGAAATTACTTTTAAATACATTTCAATAAAAATAATTAATAAGTACAATTATAGATATCACAAATTGTTATAACTGCGGCGTTCTTGTTTTGCATATGATAGAAAATGTTGCAATTGTCAATAATTAATAATTATTGCAAATTTCAAATTAAGAAACATAAAAATAATCTTAAAATAGCAAAGCAGATTATTGAAAATTTAATATAATAAATACAATAAATAAAGTAGATGATATTAAAAACGATTGTGATTCAGCTCATTCTTGGCATAACATTTTAATTGAAATAGTACCTACTCATGAAATTTAGCCTGCGAAACACATAATCCATCTTCTTTACAAGAATTAATTTTAGTAAGTAAAAATAAAGAATTAATATTAGTGTTGAAAACTTGTTCTAAAATTTACTTATTAATCGTGTAAGTCCGAAAAGATAAATTATTTATAAAATGACATTTGTTTTGGTGTTGGTAAATAAAAAAGTTAAAAAAATTAAACGAGTAAGTCTTACTCTATAAAATCAAACTTTTTTGCTAAGTAATTTCTTTAATTTTTATTTATTGATAAAAAAGTAAAATGTTTCTAGAACTCTACCATTTTAAATTAACTATATTTTATTTTATATTAATAAGGTTTTACATCTTATATAAAATTCGTTTATATCACAGTGTATGTCAGTATAAACGTTAGATATGTAAATAAAAAAATATAGTTTGTTGCCACTGTGCTGTCCCCTTTTTTGTTACGGTGCAACTTAACAGTTTCAGATTTATCCTACCTAAAAAAATTTCATTTTAAAAAAATTTAAAACAAAATTCGAAGTTTTTTATAAAAAGACCACGAAAATTTGTAAAAAAATGAGATCTTTTTTATTTTTAAAGGAGATATTTTTGTTGAATGGATATACAATTTGGTAATAATAGAAAAACTAAACAATAAGTTTAGGGTATGATTGAATCTTAAAATTAACGTAATTTGTTAAAAAAACACAATTATACAAAAAAAAAACCAAGTGGCAAAAAGATTTTGTAATATAAAAAAGTAATAATAGTAAGTTGAAATTGTAAAAAATTCAGAACAAAAGTTGATTCTACACCCGCACAGAGAAATATTTTGAACCTAATATTAATAAATGTCGATGATTGACTTTAATACCTAGGCACAATCTATTTTTTAATTAATATAATGTAACTCAGTAATTATATTCACAATTATTAGTGATTGACTAATCATTTTATTGATAATAATAATGACAAACAACATTAATGGTAAGAATTTTACATTGTGGCAATGCCAATTTTGCCTTGTAGTAATGCCGTCAAATGTTTTTTTTTACAAATTACGCGAACACTACAATGTTTACTGGTTAATACCATCAAATCTTAATACTTATACACAGGTTAATAATCCAATTTAAATTAAAACGCAATTAAAAACGTACAAAATTACGCAAACTTGTTTTAAAAAAACGCTAAGGATAGAGCGTCGAGGTAGAAACGTGCCAGCCTGTTTTTACAATCAGTATTTTTAATATAAAATTTGTGTTTTTAACTGTAATTTTTATGCACTTTGCATTAAAATTTTCGCGTTATAAAAACATTACACGTTTTGTTTGTTTTGGTAAAACAAAGGCATTAGCGGTCATTTCAATATTGTTGATTTAATTGTTTTATGTGTATGATGCATTTTAAAATCAACTTATGTAGAACTATTAAAAGATGTTTTTTACAGATTATTAATTTAAAAAAAATTATTAAATAGACATTGATTGAAATGTAATAAATTTAAATTCGTATATATCTGGTTTATATTATAATTCCATTTATGTGTAAATTTAGACACAACACCAACCGTCTTAAATTGACTGTAATAGTTAACCATTTATTCTTACGATTGAACATTATAAAAATAAAAGGACGGGGAATTAAAAACGACGCAATTTACATTTGTAGTGTTTTTTTTTGTTTTGCAATTTTAATAACTTTATTCAGTATGTGTAATTTTGTACAAAACATTTATGATTAGAAATGTAAAAAATTTAAAGATTAATAAAATGCACAGTGGTTTTGTGTAGATAATTTTTTGTTTGTAAAAAGAACCTATTTAAACTTCATTGCTATTTTGTTTTTGTTATTTGTATACCTGTGACGTGTTTTTAAATCAATTTGTGTTTCTCTATTAAATAATTTTGCTGCAAGTTATTTACCTATGCTAATTTCTGGCTCCAATTCTAAATTATGCAGAATATTTTTTTTTCATACGTTTATAATTTGAAGCTATAAAAGTTGGTCAAAGCTAGGATATCTTTTGTAATTGTATAAGTTGTATTTATTTCATGGACAAATGCCGTTTTATGTATTCAAATCGCGGTAGGTTGCTTTGTGATTAAATTTTACATTTTATAACATTTGTTAAATATATTATTGCGTGTCTATTATATATGTGAATTTTTGGCGTTTTTTTTGTTTGGTCCAGCCATTCGACTAATAGATGGGCTGCTTCTGTAACCAAGACCTCAGTATGTACTGACAGGCCGTCAGTTAACCGACTTTTCTTCTGTTTAATATGATGATGTTTATGCACGTGTTTATGCATGTTGAAATTTAAACCTGTTATCAAATCTGTGTATTCGCTTAAATGACTTCAGTTCGGAAGGTTCTAACTTTCCCATGTTTATTGATATTTTTAATTATAAACTTACGCTTGATAAATCTAAATTATGAAATGATCTTGCATTTACATTCAGTTAGAGGGCCGAAAGTGTTTCTTTGTCTCTTCTTCTCCTCCTACGGCGGGTTTCACCGAACATAAAAAAATTCGGTTAAAATTTAACGAGTTGAATAAGCTTAAATAAAAATTCCGATTCATTTTTTTTGTGTGTTTTATTTAATCTACTACAGCCTTCCCACATATCGCGAATAAGCAGTGTATAACCAACTTAATACAACGCTTGACGATCACAACCGCAGCCACGATCGCGATTTTTTTGGTTAGAGAGTTTTAAATTTCAAACGTGAGGGGATTACATCACCAACTCGGAGATTTTATTTTATTCTAAACGTCTGCTCGCGCAACATTTGTGCGGTTACGACTTGGTGACAAAATACATAGACCTGGTTTGCAAACACAGGCGTTTGTTTTCCAGAATGGTTTGTTTGGTCTGGGCAATTTAAGCAATATCTTTTAAAATATTTAGAATAAAATCATCTGTATCCTCTATTTAATTTTGATTTTTTTTTGGTATCCAACTTGATTTAATTTAATGCAAATTAATTTTTAAGACCAACAAAACGGCAACATTATATAATACATGGAGAAACTCTCTCTTGTTTTTGAAAAGCCAAAGGAGTAGCAATCCAACCATACTTTTTTAAAATTGGAGACACAAAAACGTGAGTCAAAGAACTTTATGTATATTATGACGTCAAGTTTCAATTATTAAACACCATCCAAGCGACCGACATGTGTTGCAAAGCTATACATGTTTTCAACTTGAAATATCCTCGTAAAAACAGCATGTACTGACTTTGTAAAAAAATCTACCAAAACATTTTCTTAAATTCACATATTGTGAGCACTAGTGCCCTAATGTAGGTACTATGAATCTAATATAAATGAACCATAGCAGTAACCACTACACTTATCCTTAAATCAAGGAATTTGATCATTAATGCTATATAATTCTGTGCAATTAATTTTACTTGCCGTGAACCTAATAGTAATAAACATTTTACGTATTATTTAATTGTAGCAACCTATCGCTAGCACCTTTGTAATAATACAAAACAATAACTTAAAGTTTTTGCTCTTTAACTGTTATTAACTGTATTTTTTTCTTAGTTTACAGTTGTGTCCCATAAGTTCAGATAAACTTGAGTATAGATTTGTATAATAAAACTTTGATTTTTATTGATAGTTGAGATTTTTTTAACAAATAAATACATTGCTAAACTTTAAATCAAGACTTCAATGTATTTGTTTAGTGTACTATTTGTCTATTTAAAGGTCTCTTCCTTCGCGATAAACGTAATGTAATTTGATTTGTCTTAATTCATTTAATACTTTACATATGTGATTTAAAGTAATATAAAATATGAAATATTAAATTTTTTTTTTGATTAGCTTTAGACTCTTTTAAGATAGTTTTTTTTATTGCTGCTGGTAGTAGACGTTTACGATAATGCAGTATTCAGGTTTTTCTTTGACTTAAAAACCATTATTATCTTGCCAACTTTCTACTGTGTTTAGAACCAACCAAATTCGATGACAGCATGGAACATATATGCAACATTTATTTCAGGTTTCTTCTAAAACGTTACCAGATATTGCTTGATCTTATTTCACTTAATTTGATTTACGACGGTGCATTTAGGTAGTCATTCACTTTCATCTTTAGTAATAGATAAAGATGTGAATAGTTGGAACACTTTCGTTAAGTACTTCGCAAACGCATTTGTTTTTTATGTTGTTTCGTGCTCATCGTTTTTTTTAAATTTTTAGTTTCTTCAGTTTTTTAAAGATTTATATAACATATAGTCATTAGTTTTCGTGGGTTCTAAATTTTTTAGATGGTCTTAAATGTCTTGATAATTTAGACTAAAAAGCAAATGTTTTAATTATTAAACAGTTGTTGAATTTTTTTTCGGTTGTAATTTAATAAGTTCACGCTTTTTGTTTAACTATTATCAGTTTTTCTGTGTTATGTATATAAATTTTACGAATGCACCGTAATTGTAATTAATGCCTCCTAGTAATGATTATATTTGATCAAATTAATGATCTCTTCGTTTAGGAGGTTGGACAGAAGCAACTACTTCAGTTTTTGTGCGACGTTTCGTGTTCAGGATGAAAACTTCATTAGTCTCGCTCCTTTATTGTAAGAGACAAACATTTTTTAATTATTATATAAACATAAAAGCAAAAATGTATAATTACGTAACTAACAAACATCATCGCACTTTAGAAACTTGAATACATTTTGAACTAACTAACGTTATTATATATAAAAGATTATGAAATTCAATAGAACATTTTTGCTTTATATTTTTTTTATGGTAACTAACCAATAAAATAATTATAAAATGAAGCATAACAAGGTTCAAAAAACGTTACTTACCACTGAATCAAAGAAATGTAAGATATAAATAAATAAAAAAAAATAAACATGTAATTAGAAACTACTAATTTTCGGTGACATACTGTGCAATTTGACGATTTCAATTTTTGGTAATAGTGTATAAACAAGGTGAAAGGTTATTGATAGGAAAAGAATTTTTGTTTGGTAACGTTAGATAATACTAAATTAAACAATTATGTAATAACCACACTAATTATACATTTTTTTACAGATGTTATAAGACTTTTAGTTTTAGTTATATTTAAGTTAATTAATTAAAAAAGGTAGTTAAGTAAGTAAGTTAAGATTAGAACATAAATTAGTAAATAAGTTAGATTAGTTTTTGTTTGTTTTTATGTTCGTTTTTTGATTTTCTTAATTAAATTATTATATATACTGTACTGAAGTTTTGAGTGTCCGTTCTAAAACGTTATTAGTTTTTTTACAGTCATACATGTGAGTTTGAATACGGCTTTTTAGTTTTTGTTTCGTTTGACCCATATAACATTTGTCGCAATCATTGCAATTAATTTTATAGATAAGGTAAGATTTTTCGAGATCAATGGTTTTATCTTTTAGTTTAGTGTAAAATTTGTTGTATAGTGTGTTGTTATTATATAAAGCTATATTAACAGTATTGTTTTTTAGTGTTTTAATGATTTGAAGACTTAGACCCGGATCGTTAATTAAGCTACCATAACCCTTATTGTCAGTGTTGGTGGTACTTAACACAGTAGTTATCGGTGGAGGATCGGAATTGGGCATTGGAGTGTTAGTGGTGAGTAAACGTTTAATTACATAAGAAAGATAATCGTTATTATGTAGGATTTGTTGTAGGATTTTTACGTTTTTTTTTGATGAAAATCAGGACTGCTTAATGTTAAGATGTTGTATTTAATCGATTTCATTATGTTTATTTTTTGATTACGTGGATATTTCGAAGAGAAATTGATGATTTCATTTGTTGTCGTGGTTTTTGAGTACCAATTTTTAATCAAAAGGATGTCTAAAAAAAGAATTTGGTTATGGTTTTCAACTTGTATGGAAAATTGTAAGGACGAATTGTAATTGTTAAATATGGAAAGGGTGCAGTCAATTAGGTTTTTAGGAATGCATGTTATTACGTCATCTACATATGAGAAAAGAAAAAGTAGAGTGAAGTTTAAGTTGTTAGTAACCTACGTTAATAAATCATGCATAGTTAGATTTGCAAGAATCGGAGAAAAAGGATTGCCCATTGCAGTACCAAAAATCTGTTTGTAAAATTGTCCTCCATAGATTTTGAAACTAATTTTATCAAAAGACTTGTTGCAGAAATGATCTTTATTAATGTATATGAAAACAACGTCAATTTTATAACGGACACTCAAAACCTCAGTACAGTATATAATAATTTAATTAAGAAAATAGAAAACGAAAATCAAAAACAAACAAAAACTAATATGTACAAACTATGTAACTTATTTACTAACTTATGTTCTAATCGTAACTCACCTACTTAACTGGTTATTTCATAATTGTTTAATTCAGTATTATCTAACGTTACCGAGCAAAAATTCTTTTCCTATCAATAACCTTTCACCTTGTCTATACACCATTACTAAAAATTGAAATTTTCAAAGTGCACGATATGTCACCGAAAATCAGTAGTTTCTAATTACATGTTTTACTTATATCTTAAATTTCTTTAATTCAGTAGTAAGTAACCTTTTTTTTAAACATTTTGTGCTTTATTTTATAATTATTTTATTGGTTAGTTATCAAAAAAAAATATATATAAAAAAAAAATGTTCTATTGAATTTCATAATCTTTTATACCTATATAATAATGTTAGTTCAAAATGTATTCAAATTTCTAAAGTGCGGTGATGTTTGTTAGTTATTTAATTATACATTTTTCTTTTATGTTTATATAATAATTAACACATGTTTGTCTCTTACAATAAAGGTGCGAGCCTGATGAAGTTTTCATCCTGAACACGAAACGTCACACAAAAACTAAAGTAGTTGCTTCTGTTCAACCTCCTAAAAAAAGGTATTATTAATTTGATCAATTTAGAATATTAATGCTTAGCTTTTCTGTAACAGAGTGAAGTATACATGTTGTTTTAGTTCCATGTAGATTCTGATTTTATGTAGTTAGCAGCATTTAACGGCATTGTCTTTCACTTTTCTGAACTAGTTTGAAGTTGCAATTTTTAAAAAGTAACTCAATTAAAGATATCGTTGTTTTTTAGTGATTTTATGATGTCAGAATAGGTTGAACTTAAATTGGAGTATGATAATTTTACGTTTAATAGATTTGTTTAAATTAGTGGTTCCCAAACTCTTTTGACCTACGAACCCCTTTTCATAGTCAAAACTTGCCCACGGACCCCCGAGTGAAAAAACTACATAAATGCATAATAGAAAAATTACAAATTTAACTTTGATGGTTGAATGATAAATAGTGACGTAAAAACAAAATATAAATAAGACATTTTGATAAAAAAACATTTATTAAAATTATAACTTTTGTTAAAAAATATTTTTAATTCAATAAATAACGTTTTACCTT
Source organism: Aquatica leii (assembly GCA_035610365.1). Lineage (NCBI taxonomy): Eukaryota > Metazoa > Arthropoda > Insecta > Coleoptera > Lampyridae > Aquatica > Aquatica leii. The sequence continues at coordinate 60,631,423 of CM069432.1, forward strand.
TTGTATCCGTTTCCAAACATTTAGCAAATGACAATTCTTTTTTTTTACTTCAAATTTTACATAAGCTAAAAGTAAAGTTTCCTGTTAATTTTGACTCGTCAAGCTGTATAGAGAGTTTAAACATTTTTAAGTAGTCAAATAAAGGTTTGTGCAGCACCTACGGTACTTATTACCTCTCAGCTGGTAGAATAAGTTCTTCACCAATAGTGTGCGGCTTTCCGGATTTTCCAATCTTTATAGAAGTATTATAAGAAACACGCAGTCCATTGTCATCTCCCTTAACTGTTGTTCCTATGAGTTCTTGCAATGCCGGTGTTTTCAAATATTTTTTTGGATTGTTCGAAAAAACGTTAAATCCTTCCTTATCTTTTTTGTCACTATGGATTTTTATTAGATGTTCCTTAAGCTTATAAAGTTTCATTAAATCGTTTGACATCGTTTTATTATATAGAAGATACATAGATAAAATACTAATTCCTGGTGACGGATTAAAGCCATATTTCATATATTTAACACTGTATGGTATGCATTTTTTGTTCGGCTCACTGATACTGTTATCTGAAAAAAAAGGGTCAAAGAGATATTTAAAAATTGTTAATTATATATTTTTTAAAGGAATGTTGCAATGTAACGCCCTCTTGAATTAATTATTTGAGATTTAAGGATAGAATTTTTATGTAAATGTCACATATTGTGTAGGTACTCATTGTGTACCAATTAATTTTTCAAGAAAAATAAATAATTCAAAATTTAATCAACAACAGGATATATAAATACAGTAATATACAGTAATTCTAAACATTCGCGGATTTGGTTATTTGCTTATTCGCGGAAGTAAGCATAACTTCCTGTACAAAATCATTGATAATATATTCTTTAGAAACATATCTGTGATAGAAAAACTTACAATCCCTTCTTAGGTTTTTAATGAAAAAGAAATCCTTAATAAAAGTTAAGGGATTACTGTACTGATAACTGTGATATATAATTTTTTTAATCAACATAAATAAAATTATAAATAATTGGTGCTATAGAGATCGTCGTAAGTTGGTAGTTGGATTTAGTAACCGCGCAATTCGAAAATCGCATCGAAAAGACACAATTATAATCCACCAACAAATATACATATATTTTTGTTGGTGGATTATAATTTTAATAGATCTTCCTAATAGTGCCAAATACGGATAAAAAATCTTCAAATATTACGTTTTAAAAAAGTGCAAATAATTTTATAAAAAATTTAATATACGATATATACGAAAGTTTAAATTAACTTTCATGCCTATCGTCTCGTACTAATTTCATTATTTAAGTATACGTTGCAACAAATTATTAAAGCTTAAAAAACATGTACATAAAAAAAGAAATTATTTAATGACAGTGAATCATGTCAACCAACTGTTGCCAAAAAATTCAAGAAATACACTATATTTGTGTTATCAGAAAATACCATCGTCTGAAACATAGGTACCTAGAATTCTTAAAATTAACATCGAAATATGGGTCAGCAAAATTGATTGGTGCAACGTCTAATGCAAATATAATTATGTATCTATTTTGTCGTATAACCTTAAACGCTAATAATATTCTTGAAAGGTTGAATATTGCAAATTTGCTTGCATTTAGAAATAATGAGATGATGGTGTTTAGTATGCGTCAAAGATTATGTTTACAGTTTGTAACAATAAAACCTACTGAAAATTCCGCTTTTGTAAAATAAGGTTGTTACTACTTTTTAACTAAAAATTCAAAATGGCCACGATTATTCTTAAAATTACCATAATTTAACTGAAATCGATTACAGAAGTATAATCCCGTGATAGCGACTACGCTATTAATATAAAACGTGTGTTTATACCCAACCAACAATGACGAGGTATAGAATTATGCTGTCTATACCTTTTTGTTTCAAGTCTTTTAAAATAATATGATGCTGCAAAAAATTCTTAAGAAACGGATATTTTGCCATTACGTGCGATTAGATGTGGCCATTTCTCTTATCTTCATCTTATACTTTTAACGCTGACTTATTACACTAAATAAATAAATCTTATTTGTATTGTTAGATAATTTCGATAAAAATTTAAAAGGCCAATAGAAAACTTGTCTAAAATAGAAAACACAAAAAATTCAAGTCATGGAACACTTAATAAGATTTTACAAGATAAGAACGAGTCGAGTTGGAAAGATTGTGTGACAACGCATTTAAGACTGTTTGAATTGTTACGCTTTGTTGCTTTTGTACTTTGACGGCTACTGATTTTCAGATCGTATTGGAGATTACTTCAACAACGAACTTTTGTCTTTTTTTCAGTTCATTATATTATATACATGTTAGCGTTAATTAAAGGAAGTGCGAGTTTTGATAAGATTAGCACAATGTTCCAAGAAAGTTTTTATTACATTAACTTTATTTTAAAAAAAAATAACATTTAATTTTTTTGCAATTAAAATTTGTCTTATATAAGAATTAAATTCTTAAAACAAGTTAATTAAAGCTTTAAAAGGCAAACACGTTATATGTATAAGTATGATGTGGTTGTAATTTCTGATGTTGGAGAGGTACGCTAACGGTCATAATCACGTTTATTTTTATAGTATTAATAGTACGGTTTTCCATAGCCACAAGTTTACTCATTTTTTCAATTTTATATTGTATTAACTACTGTTCTTCAACGATTGTGGTTATACTTTTTTTAGATATTTAAGTAATAAAAACTAAAGATCACACTGTACACTTTAAAAATAATTTGAAGTGATTAATACTATTTTTGATAGTCATTAAAGATTTTCAAACATGCGGAAAATTATTAATCAATTTTCTTTGTACATAATTAAAAGCCTATTTGTATATATCTAAAATAATGTTGTAATTAATTAAAAACGCAATATTAACCAAACTCATTATTCAAATTGTAATTAATTTACATAAACCTCCAAACGAGAAATAAAAAAATCTACTTTCTTAGTTTCAAATTGACATTTTCAAAAACTTTTTTAGGCGCGACTTGGAAGTCACTCAAATTATTTTTCTCGGTCATGTGGTATCTGCTATTTAAAAACGGTAACTAAGCCTTTTTTATTTTTTTGTTGTTTATATTGACATGAGCTGTTTTTAATTTTGTTGTGACTACGACTAATGAAGCGATTTTTTGAAAAAAAAAATTTTTCTATTAAATTAATTGATGAGTAAAAATTCTTTAAAAACTGAGAGTGGTATAAATTTTAGATAGAATATAAGTCATCACTAATATAAAATCAAATTATTGTAATAATTTTTTAGCTTTAAACTGCATTAGTTAGATCATAATAATCTTATTAGCAGGTCATGTGTTAGTAAAGCATGCTAGTTTTTTTTTAATTGTTATATTTATTTTAGTACAATTTTTGTAAATAATTCAGATTATTACAATGCTACAATTTTTGAATGAGTTATACATCTTCTGTCATTATCAGGTGAAATAAAGAAATCAAAAACAATCAAGTATGAAAACTAATTAAGAATTTACTGAAAAAATAGAGTAGCAAAATTACTAATTTGTTTTGTTTTAGTTTAACTATACCATATGGATTTTAAATACCGAAAGTCCGTTATCAGTACCTTTTATTTGTTAAATTACATCAACTTAACACGAATTAAATTTCTACGTTACAAGCGTTAAACGTTTACACCGTACCAAAAGGTATTTATTTTGATGGCTCGTTTTGCCAATGTCCTAGAAAAACCTGATAGTTTTTAGACTTATAATTTGCAATATTCCATTCAACAATTTAGTGTAGCTTCTCTTAATGCAAATATATCTTACGAACTTGCTTGTAAACCGTCAACACATTAATGAACTGTTTAACACAACGCATTGTATTTATAAAATTTAATCTTTTGGAGACCAACTATTTTAAATGACTAAAGTCTTGACTATATTCATAGAAGAATAAATTAAAGTCCAAAAAAATCTACATGTTAAGAAAGTTATTATAACTCGTCTCACGTATAATTGGGAACATTAATCATTTTTCGCGCAGCTAATAATGTAACATTTTTGTTCTTGATGTAACATACTTATCGAAAAAATATGTATTGAAAACCACACATTTGATAGTCATAATAAACCGCATTGTAAAAACAGTGTTAAATGATATGAAACTAAAATTGAATTGGTTAACTTTTATCTCCGAAGGAGATTACTTATGAATAGGTTTCAATTTTAAACATAACAAACGTACATTTTGAATAATAGTAGATTATATTATTATTTTTATTAATTAAAACGTTTTTATACGTGTAATAAACGTTAATCAGACGGACATTTAACCGTTTTTTATACCAATATCTTGCTTGGATACTTTTTAGTTAAATTAACAGAAAGTTGCTTCTCCATGTGAAGTAAGGTTAATGAAATATAATTAAGGTTAAGGTCTAATTAAAAGGTTTTTTCTACAATCCTAATTTAATATTATTGGTTAACGGTTTTGGGTTACTGATTAAATTCGCTCTTCATCAGACCTTTAGCTACAAAGTTAATTAAGAAAAAAACTAGATCTAACATTAACAGTCAAAAATTACTTACGATATATTTTGATTGTTTCGTATTAAATTTATGAATAATACGTTGAAAAATTAAAAGTTTTGACAATTGGGTTAGTCAAATACAAATTATAAGTTGAAGCTAAAGACTTGCTAACATTTTGATTTAGTAATAAATTAAATTAATACATTGAAAATTGGAATTTTTACTGTTGGGTTACTCACTGCTAAAAATTAATAATTTATTAAAGTTAATGATTTATACTGTAAAACATGTTGTTTTGAAGTAAATATCTGCATCGATGTGGGTCCTTTTGATACAATGTTTCTTATACATATAAGCATTAGAGTTCGCTTATGATAAATTAGCAATAAGTTGCTTCTCCGTGTGAAATAAGTTTAATGAAATATAATAAAGGTTAAGGTCTAATTAAAAGCTTTCTTAGACCGTGTCGTAGTTAAACACCCAGACTTGGGCTTGGTCCTAGTCTCTTCTTGAGAGCCAAAACAAGAAGTAGTGGTAAATGTCACTGTCCAGTCTAAAGATGCAAGCTGCTATGTCTTGCGAAACGTCAGTTTATTTGGGTTCACGAACGACAATATGGCAAAGGCTAAGTTCTACTTCTTGTTTTGGCTTTCAAGCCTAAGTGTCGGTGTTTAACTACGACGAGTTAAAAACGGAAAGTCGCTTATAATCATAAACATAACAATCGCGAAAGCTTAAAATTTTATAAAAGCTTTCTTCCATAATTTTAATTTAATATTATTGGTTACCAGTTTCGGGTTACTAATTAAATTCACCATTCATCATTCATTCTTTGCTATTAGTGTTAGATCTAATTTTTTCTTAATTAACTTTGTATCTAGTGGTCTGATGAAGGGCGAATTTAATTATTAACCCGAAACATATATTAAATTAGGATTGTGGAAAAAAACTTTTAATTAGACCTAACCTTTATTATATTTTACTTTTTAGTTACTATTGACCATTGTAATAATATTAATATCTATAAGTTTAATACAGGTTAAGATACTTTAAATTTAAATATTTTAAAATTTAAAATAACATATACATTACATAACCGTGATGTTCTTTTAAGTGTTATCGTGTAAAAGCTCTATTGCTATTCTGCGAATGTGCTTCTATGTTTGGAATTGATATTAAACTTTTACAACGATATTGTTTTTTTCAAGGCCACTTTCTTTCGTGGTTTTTTTTTGGTTTATGTGTGATTTGATATAAACGCGTAATATAATATAAAAATAATTGTGACAAACAATAGCAGTTAAATACACTAAATACAAAAATAACAGATTTAAACAGAGTGTTCCAAAGAAGTGGCTTATTAGATGTTGACGAAAAACTAGTTATATCTAGCATTTAAAAATTTATAGTTATGTATTAGTCTTAACTGATCTCTCATTCTAAAATAATTGTTACTGGTAATCCTAATGAATTTATAGTTAAACCATTAGCTAACATCAACTTTTTTACCTTAAATAAAATGTCATAACGTTTATGGCACTTTTAATTTACGTTTAATTTTACAACTTTTGTAAAGGTTGATAATAACTCCCTGATTTTGACGGTATTGTTTAAAAAACTTTATTTTTTTAGTGCGTTCATTTGGCTATATTTAAATTATGTAATTACAGCATATCTTTTTTTTCAAAGAAAATTAACTTTAAACGCAATAAAAACATTTTACTAAATGAAACTTACTCTATATAATATCATGCGTTAATGCGAAATTAAATTTTTTTCTCTATTTGTATACATGTTTCTTATATTTTTTAGTTTTTGTATTATTAAAAAAAAATTCTATAATATAATCAAAGGGGAAAATAAAAAAAATCAGAGTAAGTGAATGCTCAGTGATTTCTGTTTTTTTGAATTTATGTAATTTTTTGTTAAACTATTAGTACGCTATTATCTTTTACTAATTTATTGTTCTATTGTTAAATGGGTTTTACATTAAAAAAAAATTGGTGTGGTGTGCACGACTTTCCTATAACGAATTTCTACATGATTTTACGTTTCTATAAGAAAAGTATAGCGATCGCAATTTTATTTTTATTGAGTGTCTGTGTGTGTAACGATGTACTTACAATAACTCTCAAACCAAAAGTCCTAGTAACTTGAAATTTGGTATAGAACTGGCTTTTTATATTCTCTCAGCTCTATCAAAAGATGGGCCTGATAAATAAATAAATGAATGCATATCTTAAAAAGAAAGCAATATGCGTTAAAAAATTTTTCTCTATATCCTTTTAACTTGTTTATTTACACACGGAGTGCTGCATCTTCCTTACATTATCTTTGGATGTACCCAGGATAACTCTGGAACTTAAAATTTGGTATGGTGCTAGCATTAGAATTAGAACAGCTGAGTGCAACACAGTTAGAACAGGAAAGGGTGGAAAGAAAATCAGACATGAGACCTTCGATCATATTACTGACTGTTTTCATGTAAGAAAAAGTAAATATACGTGCAACGCGACCCCGGAGTTACTTGAAAATATTCTCAATGATTTGTTAAGTAAGTAAATAAAATCATATAAAATCGGATATGAACAAAAAGGTGTTATCTCAGATTCTCGGCTTATCAGAAGGTCCACGAACACTAGACAGCAATAGTTGTGAGAAAATAAAAAGTGTCAAGTATTCTGAAAATTCCAGCTACTAATGATTAAAGTGATTTTTCTTAGAACTAATAATTGTGTGTTAACACCTTTTTGCACCAAAAGCTTTAAATGCGTTAATTTGTTAATACATACTTTATTTTCTATTTCACCTCAGAACAGTGTAAATATCATGGAAACAGATATTTTAAACGTTTTTAATTTCACAGTTTTGTTACATTAACTATTTCAATCTGTAGTTATAAAATTTATTGCTGGTTACTGAAACATTGTTTTTTGACAACACAGTTTCTAGTTTATTACTTATACGTACATAATTTATATTTACGTAGGTTAATTTAAGTACTTAAAACTATTATAAATATGTAATTTTTGTCTAAATTTAAAAAACTTGTAAAGCTTTAAATTAGGTACAATAACAGTATAAAACCAAATCTAATTTAATGTTTATAATATAAAAATTATTTATTTTTATAAAAGGTGAACTAATGATAATCATAAAATAGCAAACGGTTTAACATAACATATAAATAACTTTGCTTTGTTACCAAAAATGCACGTTTTCAAAAGTAATTGAAACTTAATAAACATGTTATCTTTAATAAAAAGTAAAAGTATATAATATATGTTTAAAATGTAATACATACAGTTGCGTTAAGACTAGTAGTTTTCGTATTCTTTAACTTGCACACTTGCTTCAAAAAGAAAATGTTGGATGTATGTATATAATTAAACTCAACATGCATCATTTTTTTGTATAAAACATTATCTTAGATTCTAAATAACAATAGTTATTTGTATAAATAAATAGTAATAAAGTAATAAGAACAATAAAAATGAAAATAGTGATACAGTCACTGCTTTATAATGAGCTTTAAGTTTAATTTTCGAGTGTAAAACTTGATTTTTATTTTTCTTGTAAAGTATTTTTAATTTGAGCGAAAAACAAAAAATTGAAATATTCACATACATTTTATTGTTTTTTTAATTTTTTAATTAACACAAAATTTGCAGTAGATATACGTTCACCATGATACGTTTCATAGCTAATTTGAGCTTTTAGAAACGATTGTTTTCTAAAGTAGACAATTGTGTCAGATTTGGTATTGCAGATTTTAATCTTAATTATTATTTAGAAATACTTTAACAAAAACAATATATGTATAAATTTACATAATTTTATTAACGTGTAGGTTTTGGATGCAATAAAAAAAAGTTTTTGTCGATTGCAAAATAAAAATATTAATAAGTAAATTAATTATTGTTTTTAAATTGTTTCACTAAAATTTACTAAAAATTCTAATTTTAAGAAGCATTTAACCCAAATATCAATGGAAATATCCTAACTTTTAAAAATTTTGTTTTGCATAAACTATATACTTATGTTAAACAAACTGTATTTAGTATGTAAATAGTTATAAAGATGGAAATAACTTGAAAATAAGCTGCGGGCTAAAACCACAACGTATAAACATAGTAAGGTAAACAATGGTAGTGCAAATGTGAAAATGCCACCAGAGTGAACCACTGGTCAGCCGTTTCGTCTACTCTACTGTATTTTCACAAAAAATGAAAACGTTGAAATCTGACTTTACACCCGCGTAACTCAAATAAGTTTTGAATAAGCCGCAGGCTAAAACCACAACGTATAAACATTGTAAGGTAAATAATGTCGATGCTTATTCAAAACTTATTTAAATAACGTGGGTATAGAATCAGTTTTCAACGTTTCTATTTCCATTTACATACTACTAATTTAAAAATGTTATTAATTTTGAATAATTTTTAATATAAATGTTATTTTTAATATTTAATGTAGCTTGTAGCATTGAATAAATGAAGATTTTGTCTGTAACAAATTGTTGATCACATTTTCAGCAGGTTTTTTAATGTATAGAGGAGTATCTATTTTAAGACAATTTAAATCAATAATTGTTTTAACTGAGTTTCTAACAAACTTACGTAACTTACTATATTCGTATAAACAATTGAAATTTAAAATTACAGATTACATTACAGATTTATCTACATGAACTATTCAAATTTATGTAACAAAATAAATTATTTTTAAAAAGTTTCTGTAAAGCTCGGCACAAAAAAATAGTGTATCACACGTTCTAAAATTATTTTGCGAGTATGCTTGCAAAATAGCATTTTCCGGACCAGTCATATAAATAACTATCTTGTAACTCTGTAACAAAAATGTTTAATTATTAATTAAAATAATGAGTAAGTATTCACTATGTTTGTTTTATTATCTTAAAATAATAAAAAAACAAGTTAAATGAAATACTGTGTAATTACAAAAGGCTTGTTCGTAAAACCCAATATAACAAATGCTTCTTAAGTAAGCTTATATGGAATTCGTTACTAAGAAGCGTTATAAAGCTTTTCTTTAATAAGTTAAAATATTACTTATTAAGGTACAGTTATAATTGCGCGTACTGAAAAAATATGTATTAGTAATAACAGGTGTAATAAAAAACGACCATGTTTTGTAAACTATATATGTTCATGTGAAACACAGCTGACATATTATATGCTTGCTTTTGCTAAGCTTCCATAGCATCTGCAGTTAATAACAACTATCAAAAATTACATACTTTGAACATTTTGCGTTCAGTTACTTTTATAACATCTCAACTTACACCTTCGCAAAATAAAAGTAAAATTTTTGTCAACTGTTTTCTGCAGAATTTTACAAAATATTAATAGTATAGTAATGGCATTTTAATGTATAATGTAAATAATTCATCACTTTTATTTTTTTTTATACACAAAGTTTGATTAATGATTATGCAAAATTTGTAATTGATAAAAAGTTTGTATAATTTTGATATTATTATGCAATACAAATAAATTAGATTCCCGTTATGATAATACATGGTAGAAAGTGTAAAATAATGTTTTGTTTAAGTACGTTTTATTTACAAATTTATAACAATACATACCTGTAGAAAAGTTTAAATACGTATATAGTTTATAGTCTGGGTAACTGTAGACGTTTTCCAGTTTGTATTATTTTTTGAAATGTACCAAAAAACTTTTTTATGTAATCAGTAAAGTAGAAAAAAGTGTTATAGCAAAATGCGGATGTCCAAAATCAAAAACAGAAAAATCTCGTTTGAGAACAATTGTTAATTACATTGAATTAAGAATACAAAGCCTTTAAAAAATAAATGCAAAAACTACATGGAAAAATCTTTTTTTTTTAATTTATTAAAACATACTCTCAACGTAAAGAAGCTGCTAAACAGAAATAAAGTTTAAGGCTTATTCTAAGCAATTACCTTTAGTTAGACGCATTCTTGGAATAAATAGGAAAATTCTACGAATAAGCTAAATGAACTTTATCTTTATATTATCTTTATATTAGTAAAGGTGTGATATTGTTCTTGTTTAAAACTTTGAATTGCCAATAAAAAGTCAATATTTTATAAATGAAAAATGCTGCAATTATCCATACTATTGTTTACAACTTTCCATTTCTTAGAACCGAAAAAATAGAAAAAATTAAATTTTATTTAAAAAAAAATCGATAATGCCCTGCAATTATAAAACCAAACACTTACATTTAAATGTCATGTCATTAAATTTCACATATTTTATGAGTGATTATAAACATATGAAATAAATAATAGAAAACAGAGTTTTATTTATTATAACTAAAATGAATACACAAAATAACAGCAAAAGTACTTGCTAAGCCATTACCCAACCTGTCGTAGAATTGCCGTCTAACATTTGCCAATTGATATTTTGTAACAATTAGCCTAAAAACAATTTTTTAGTTCATCTACATTTTTAAAAATATTCGTTCAGGCTAAATCTTTGGTTCTAAATGTCCCCACAGAAAAAAAATGTTCAGCGAAAGATTGAGAGATCTAGCAAGCTAGTTAATTGCACAGTTTGAACCTTTATTAAAAATCATTTAAAAATACTCTATATCTGGGACTACCGCCGCAGCTATAAATTCGTCTAACAGCTGCAAGAATCGCATTAGTTAAGTTTGTGTGTAAAAAAAGTCTTATAATGTGATGACTTAATATTCCCACCAAAACATTAGCTGTTTGAGGATATTGAGTCTTAGATTGTACAATTCTGTGTGGATTTTCAGTAAACCATACTCTGCAATTTTGCACGTTTGGTTCATTATGCAGTGTGAATATGCACTCAATCATAAACAAAACATTTCTCCCTATCTGCGTTGTATTTAGACGCAAAACGAACTCGGTCTCTTCAAATCATGTATACGCAACTCCTAATGGTATTAATATTTCTAAAAACAAAACTTGTGCTTTTTAAAACTCGCAGCACTTGGGTGTAATGCAGACTAAAGTTTTTTGCTATTTGCCTTAAACTTGTGTTGAGATTTTCAGCTATTGCCCCAAAACATTAAAGGTGTCGTTATTTTGCGCGTTTTGATGTAAGTTTTGATCGTAATTATTACTCATACAATTATGTAATACTGTGCCTGTAGTTTCAAACTTGTGTATGATTTTGTGAATCGTTGTACTACTTGGAATCTGTCAATTCGGGTGTTTTACTCTAAACAAGGCACTTTCTCTTGCGTTGAATACATTTGAAAAAAAAACAGATTTTAATAATCAATCAAAACGTAAAACAAAAATGACGTATCCAAATAAACGTTTATGTTTTTTTTATAATTCCATGGCATCCCACAATTTTTAAAACTACAATTTTTATTCTTTCCATGTTTTGGTTCTGGGAAATAGAAAATTGGAAACAATAGTATGGATGGATGCAGTTTTTTTTCTCTACAAAATATTAGTTTGCACTTTTTCTTTAAAACAATTAAGGAAGCAAATAATTCCACATTAAAGATTTAGCATTATAATCCCTATGCTGCATTTTCCACCCGATATAGCTGTTTGCTTAGAATTAGAATATTTTATAGTCTTTTCTTTTTTAACGTATTAAAAAAACATCTATAAAATGTTAATATTTTTATTTAGTGTTTACACGTAGTAGTAACCTTTAATAAAAACTATAAAATCATTTTTTAATTCGCATTTATAGATCAATAAACCCAAATAAACTTCAAATGAAGTGTTTTAAATTACAATGCTGGCATGCTTACAACAATTACTAGTTTTTGTTTTTGTAATGATAAAAAAAGAACAGGTTTGGATGAATTCTTGAACTATGTACAAACGTGTATTTAAGAATATTATTTATGCATATACGTTTTATTTTATTGATTATAATTATATACTATGCAAATAAAGATATTCTCATTAACTGTATTGTAAAAACAAAAAAACGTTAACGTAGATCAAGTATATACGTATATACTTGTTCTTTTTTCTGCGCGTAATTTATACTATGATTAAATAGTATTTATATATTGAGGCATATGCCATTCCACAACAATTGATTGACAGGTAATTTAAATATTTTTTAGTTTATAATATACTGATTATTTTTACATTAACTAATTTTACAATTCTTATTTATTATTTAGACAAGTAAAAGATTTTCAAGTTAGTTCTGATTGCATGTCACTTAAAACAATTTAGGTAAATAGACCATTTATCTTATATTTGTTGCATTGGATATGTATTGTTACCGTTATGTAAATGCATAATAAACTTAAAACAAAAAAATTAATTCAATATTTTATACCAAACTTTTTAAAATAATTAGTAGTATTTTTAATATATGTATGTATAAAAAAGTGTGAAGATAGTTGCTGGTAAATTTTCTACTGCTTTATGTACTAAAAGTTTAATTAAAATTGCATAATTAAGCACGGCATGTTTTCAATATATATGCGGTTGTTAGACCACTACTTATTTACTTACAAAATATTATAAATTTAGTTGAGATTGAATTTAATTTGTTTTTATTTTGTAACGTTACTTAGAATGTATGTATGTAATCATTTAAATAATGTCAAAAACGCAAAGTTGGCAATATTTTTTAAAAATAAATTTAATTATAAATAGGTATCGTACAACACAAAATTATTTTTGCAGTGGTAATAAGCACATATATGTTTATATATTGACAATTTCATTTTTACAAAACGTTTTGCTTTGTGTTTACAATTTAAACAGTAAAATATTCTTTAATTTATTGGTAATTTAAAACATACAATCTCGAAAATATTAGTTATACAAAAGTCTGAAATATCAAGGGTATAATAATGTCAAAAACAATATTATAGAAGGTATCAGAAATTATCAAAATATTAAAAAGTTATTATTAATACAGTAAAGTTTTTTTTATTTATAGATTTGTAATTTAAATTTACTTTTATGGTATTTGATTAACAGCTCTAAACGTCACCCAAGTAAGAAACATAAAAAAAGAAATATTAACAAAAAACCAGGAGCATCATTGGGATCATATACTTGAAAATAGTGGTGTATACTATTAGTTATTACCTATTGCTGAGTTGTATGCTTTATCTAGAAATTTCACTACCAATAATGTCAAACTAAGGTGAATCTATCAATTTTGGGGTCGCACTTACCCCACCTTACCCACCTAAAATGAATAAAAACGGGTTTAATTTCATTGATATGTAGTACAAGTGTGTACTTTTTATTATGCGTTAATTATGGTGCTTGCAGACGTGAGGAACGATCTTAAGCATTAATGATATTGAATTTAAGATGGATTTGATCATTGCATTTATTTCTAAAACTAAAAATAATTTTTCACAAGTGTTTGCAATAACTGAAGTGTAATGTTCGTTGCATCACTAATTGTTTGGTATTTAAATTTTGTTTATCTTTTGTTTTACTACTTTTCTCTCTCTTTTTATAATTTTGAACAATTTTAATAGAAGACTAGACGCGATATCAATGCTGACATGCATTTATTGAATAAAATAAATAAACATTTTTTTTCGACATGTTTGTCACTGACGTTTATTAATATATAAAAATTAATATATTGTATATTTGTTTTCAAAAAATTCATAAAAAAAAATTACTCTATGATTTTTAAAATGATAAAGGTATTGCATAGAATAAAAAATCTTTTTTTAAATTAATTAAGTAGATATTTATGTACCACTGTGGAGACAATTTGTATATTAACAGTCAATCAAAATGTGAAACAGTTTGATTAAGCATTCAATTAGATCATCACTTAAAACTATTTGATCGATTAGAATTAAATCATTTGGAACTTAGATTGAATTGTGGGGTAACAATCATTAAAATTAATCGTTTAATTTTTTTCGTTTAGGTAAATATATTTCAACAGATTCGTTTGATTTGTCTAACAAAAAGTTTATGCTATAAGTAATGCGCATATAAACAACGCCAACAAGTATGCGCAAAAACAAAAGTGGTCCTCCAATGTTTGGCGGAACATTTTTTAGAACAAAAGTTTCCATTACAGATTCTGTCTTTCTACTATATAGTTTTTGGTAGTACTCAAGAAATATAAATATTTAATTTTATAGAGATACACTCTAAAAGACAAAACACAAAAATTATACAAGCACTTCCTGGGTTACCTATTTCTACAGGTGACAAAACACCGTTACAATTAAAATTTATAATAACTGTAAAATTCACCATGAATAAAAGTTAATTAAAAGCTTTTTCATTTTGCTCGAATTTGTAAAGTATCCTTTAAATATCGAAATTAACTGTAATGTAAAGTAAAATAACTTTCATCAATCAAAAAATAAAGCTGTAGTATGTTTACAGTGTGGCAAACTTAAATGTATTTAACCGCTAAAGAAATACGGAAGAAAGTTTCTTTCCGTATTATTTACAGTACGGAAAATTTCAAGACATCATTGGAATTTATATGCAGTAAGATAAAAACATATAACTAGTTTATTAGTAATTTAAATGTACCTATAGGCAAACAAAATCTATAGAAACCATTACATTGTACATATGAAACTCCAAATAAGTATAAGAAAATGATTTTCTACATCCAAATGCTTTCAGAGTTAACTAAACACGCTTGCTTCTACTTGTTCTTATGGCCATGCTGATTGCTTATCATGTCACAAGGCTATATTGTGTTTATAGCGTTCTATGTTTGATAATTAGATATTTATTCTAATTATTTCTTATTATTCGAATTATAATTAACTACTGTAATTATAATAAAAAATTTCTAAGAAATGTGTTTAAAATCGACGTTTTAAACTAAGACCTCTAAAGTTTATTGCCGATAATATAAAAAGCGGCGTCTCTATACGCAACATTAATAAGCGTTGATATATAAATTAATTCAAAAAATATAAAGTGAAGTATCAAGATGGACGATATTATAAATTTCGTGTTTTATTACTTGGCAGTAAGTAAATTAAAATTGCTTAATTTTTTGAGATTATAAATTAGTAAATGAACGTTAGTTTAGATACCTCAAAAGAAATTGTCAAGTCAGTTCAGGAGTCCTGTATTAAATTTGAAATTGCATTTAGAATCTTACTTGTAAGTATACAGATTACTACATGAAAACTAATAAAACAACTTATGGTTTACATGAGCTATTCTGTAACCTGCAAATACAGTATGTAGATTTCCAAATAAAAGCATAATTTGCCCTATCTACATTTCCAAATTGATTGTTATATATTCTCTATATGCAATAACTGTTTCAAATTCCCGCCATAAAACATACAGAGGCAAATAGAATTTTTTAATTAGTTTCTATATGAGATTTACAAAAGGGTTACCATTGCAAAAAAAAACTGTTTTTTATGTTAGAGTCTCAGCCGTCTTTAGAGACAAATTACCTAATATTATTCTACCATCAACCCTATTTTGTAACTTTTAATAAATCGAATCGAAATTCTATCCAAGGAACCGAAACACAGCTTTTATTTCAAAAATGTTGGTGTTTTGTGCCATTAGTAGAATAATAACAAACTCTCTGATTAAAATTGTAGAAAATTACAAAATATCAATTTGAAACTATCTTGATTTTATGTTTTAGTTTATATTAGATTTTACGCATTTCTATTCGAGTTAAAGTTACATAATAGGATTGAGTAATGCAACGGTCAATAATATGGGGTGGTCTAAAGTAATACCAAAAGGATGCGTCGACTAAGATGAATTCTCAGCTGAGAACTCTAAAAAGACTTTTTAGAAGGTTTATGTACCACCAGAAAAATAGACGAAAAATTAGCAAAACCTTGATGTCAAATCAGATCTTTGTATTTGAAAGAAAGCTATTTATTAATAGGCATCAAGAAAAAACGGAAGATAACAAAAAAATAAACTTACAAACTAAACACAAAATCCAAAACAATATCAAAATACACTAAAAAACGCAGCATAAGGAATTCAATGTTGAATCTTTAATGTTAAACTATTTGCTTCTCTAATTAATTTAGAGAAAAAGTGTAATACCAATGTTTTATAAAAAAAAAACTGCATTCATCCAAACTATTGTTTATAATGTTCCGTTTCTCAAGACCAAAAAGATGGATGAAATAAAATTCTCTTAAAAAAATTGATACTGATTGTTTTAGAAATCAAAAAATCATCTGCCTTTAATAGGTTAAAAAAATGTCACAACAAAGAAATATTAATGGAAGGGTGGGGGTTTGCGATGAACAATGTATCTCAACGTAACAGAAAAATAGTGATATCCTTGGATAAAGCTTTTATACAGAGTCGGTAGTTGCTGATAATCTAGAAAGAAACTATGAGCTTACCGAATAGACAAGATAGTGCCACGGTATATTGTAGTGCGTGCAGATGGTTAGTATGGATTGGTCTATAATTATATTTTGATATTTCAATAAAAAAATTAATCCGGTATTACTACGACAATATGAACCACACATCTTTTTTAATTGAGTGGAAAAATATGATATAAAATCTACCTTTAAATCGCATTGTTGTAACAGATATTTCGCCCTATTATAGTGGCCAATGAAATGTTGGAATATGATGAATTACTCCATGAAACTGTAGAAACTTTATTCATCAGATAATATCAATTTGTTGAAAAATACATGTATTATTAAATTCTTATCAAACTCAAACTAAATTTTACAAAACTATAAAATATATAGATTTTTTGTAAAAAAAAATGTTAGTTTTCAAATCGCAACTTTTATTTTAAAAAAATCAAACGAAAAAAGTAGAAACTGTGCGAAGAAAATAAAAGTAAAAATGCAAAAAGCAATTAAAAAAACCTTAAAAAAAATTACAACAAAAAAGGACTTAGATAGTGTCTTTTTCTTTATGTGTTGTTGTGCTTATATTTTCTAGCGCTACTACAACGGTTAAAATGTTTTTATTTTTGTTTTTTTTACTTTGTGCAACAAAAATTTATATTAGCATTGCATTAAGATATCATTCAATTTAATATTGAATATATATGATTCTTACAAAAAAAGCTACAAAGATTTTGTTAGATATCGGTAGGCCGTCGGCGAGTCTTTTAGAGAATCATTTTAGAGCAGCGTGTTCAACGCAAACAAGTAGTTTTGCTAAACCGTAAAATTTTTTTGTATGTTTGTCAATTGTTGCTAGAGAAGTTCATTAAGACATTGCTTTTAAAATAATTAACTAATTTTTAAAAAAAAGTTTACTTTGAGTAAATGTTTATTTAGTTTGAATAATATACAATTTTTTTAAACTAAAAGGGTGTAAAATTTCAGGTTTTATTTGCAAAACAATTATATATATAAAAAAACAAATTTAATTTTTTTTTAAATTACAAATTATGAAAAAATACTAAATTTTGAAAAGTAATAACTATTTTGATGCGTCTAAATCAAGATGTTTTAAGTCGTTCACAACTTTCATACACACAAGATGCAGAAATATCTTGCAACAGTAATTAATTAATAAAAGGTTTTAGTAATAACTGACTACTTACCATATACACGTTTAAGTAAAGATAGACTAATGACCACATTAGATGTAAAACGAATTGCAACGTGCATATCAAAAATTCAAAATTTTATAAAGTACAAGAAAGCAGTAGCTTTTATAAAGTCCGTCTATTTTGCGTGAATATAAAGACTTGTTCTAACAGTATTATTAGCATTTTTATGTTAACTTAAAACACATGCTGTTTTCTTTAATGAGACCTAAATGCAGTTTTACTTCATAATTACCTTACATTCAAATTTACTATCCTTGTCTTACTTGAAATGAAACACTGAATGAGTAAATGTGTAGTAAGAAACGCAAAGTCGTAGAAATAACTTACTCAAAGATACAGAATTCTATATTTCTGTAATGCTTATTTGACATGAAACCATTAAAATTTAAATAAAATTCTACTAGTAGATTAGCGATTAAGTAGAGTTAACATTTTCAGTAAACCCGCTACCAGTCGACATTACACTAACGCGTATAAATTTTACTACATTTTTTCAAGTCTACATAAAAAGTGCAGTTCATTTAATGTTATAAAAAAATATTGATGTTGTCGATAAGGATAAAATAATTAATAGTGTGAGATGTAATATAAGAAAAAATTTTAAAGGCGGATATTCAGAATTCAGAAGCGCAGTTAATTATAGAGAAACCACACTTTACTTAAAATAACATCAAAAATATGATAATGAATGCAAATGACTTGAGTTTGAGGCTCAAAAAGCCCCGATTTTAATAAACATGAAGCAAAGTTTAGTTGGACATGTTTAGAAAATATTTTTATTTTGCCCTTTTTGAATATTTTAATAATAATGCTGTTCAAAGTTGGCGCCATTCAAATAATTTAAACCAAATTATATATCTTTGTCTGCCTTTTAAAATTTATAATCGTAACTGTTGTAAAGTCGCAAAATTATGCATGTACATAAAATTATCTATATATGATCCTTGTAATAATAATAATAGAGGTGAGTTAGTAAAAATGCAGCGAGTTAAGTACCGTTTGTATTTGCTACAATAACGTTGTCAAATGACACTTAAATTCGTTTTTACAGTAGTTAGTTTTACAAATCAGCGTGACTAAATCTGTGGTCAGTTAACGCAATTGAGTGCACAATGAAGCAAGCGATTTAGTCTTTAAATTACTTGAATTTATAACGTCTGAATCACTGTAATTTAAATATTACGTTTACACCACTATGGAAGAAAATTATTCAGAAATTATTCCAAATAATAACATATCATTTATAAAGAAATATACGAGCGCTTCTGACGGTATGTAACTTTTTTTAACTGTGTAATGTAATGTAAAGATTACTACGAATGCTAAAGCAAACATTTTTTCGTTTTGATTAAGTATTATAAACATTTCTAACACATTCAGAGCATGTTTTTATGGCTACGGAGTAAATGCAAAATGTAGTTAAATGTTAGAATGTTCTTATAGATTCTCTGTTTACAACCTTAATAGTTATGTACAGTAGGTATAATTGATGCAACAATTTTACGCTCAGAATGTATTTTTATTAAACTGTATTTTTTACAGATGTCAAAATAAATTTTTAATAAACTCGTAGTGAATATAGTAAAACAAGACAGTTTGCTTAGCATATTAATATAACTACATAGTCATTTTTAATTTATTGTTGTAAAAAAAAATATCTACACAAACTTTTTTTATCTTCTACAAAGCGTTAAAACGTTTTTCTCGGAATAATTCCAAATTTTAATTTAAACATTTGCTTAATGTAGTGCCGCAGAAATGTGGGTGGAAGAAACTAATAGAAATATATTTAAAGTCACGATCATAGAAAAGATAAAAATCTCGAGCAAAAGCAATTGTCAAATATATGTTTAATGTCATTATTATATAATTCTATTAGTATCAATAAGTTTTGATAAATTTGAAAGAAATATTTATTATTGATACAAGTGCAAATTATTTTTTTATTTTTTATAACTTTTAGGTGTGTAAGTTAGAAACTTATGTTAACAAAAGGACCGTACATCAACGTTTTTGTAGTACCATGGAAAACTGACTCTTGAATTGTGCAGATTGTGCACGTTGATAAATTTTTTATTACCTTACCAACTAGTATATTAATCACAAAAGTGCTCAATCCATTTTATCTGTTCTATATTTTTGTTAAAAAAAAAACATTTAGCAAACATACGAGAAAAGATAAAAATAATTGTTTGTAGTTTATTGTTTTAACAAATGTATGTGTTTAATTAAAAAAATATGTTGTTGTTACAGAGAAGAACCTTAGGTACTTCAAGTGTATTGTTCTTTCAATGCATGTTAGTTTTACATTGAGATGTCGAATATAGATATTAATTTATTGCGTTATATTAATGGTACTCAAAATACTTTAACGAATAGTTGCACTTCATTTATAATATTTTTGGTTAAAGTAATGTGGTATGATTCTCTTTGCAAGTAAATTACTGGATTAAAACCAAATAAAAAAATTTTAATTATATTATTTTAGAAGCTATATATGCTGACTGTTGTTGTTTGCAGTCATCTACTTTTTTTCTATAATAAGAGACACCTCTGATTTTTCCAAACTGTTTACTGCTGAAAACTCCTCGTCTATGTTAGATGAAGTACGAACTGTTCGTCTATTTCTTTAATTATTTATTTATTTCCAGGTAAAAACGCAATAACAAGAAATGTATTTAACATAAACATAAACAGATCTAGATCTTAAACCTAACATAATATATGTATAACTTATACTATAGAATAGATCAACTAAGATAAAAGTTAATAAATACTCACATACTCGCAGTCTGTGTAAATACACAGTGCGTCGATAAATGTATAAACGTCACTGTGTCTATTGAACTTTGTAGTACAATTTGATAATGAGCTATGGGAGATTTACACTGGTTGTTCTGGCTGTTTAGAGATGTTAATCGACTGTTAAAACTGCTGCTGGTGTCATGTAAATCCTTACTAACCTATTTACATCTTTTTTGCACGACTTTTTGTAATAATTCTTTAAAAAAAAATTTGGAGCCCGAGGATGAGTGCTACTTTTCTAATGAATATAACTTTATTTCTTAACAGATAATTATATATACACTTAAACGCAAACTTTATACTAAAAATTTATATGAGTTTGTTTTTTTTAACACTTATTACACGCGGCTGTTAAACTTCGTTTTAGTATATCACGACTACGGAGCGTACATTTGTTTGAAAAGAACCACAATTAAAAGTTTAAGTACTTCAAAAATTAAAACACTGTATAATGGATTTAATTTTGGATAGTAACCAAGAACAACCTACACTAAAAATAATAAGATTATACAAAAAATTTTCTAAACTTTTATCAGAATGCACACCACTGAACAAAAAAATATAAATTTTAGAAATTTTCTTTGCTTTCTTTTGCTGCAATTAGTATTCATGTCATAAATTGGGTACCAAGTTAAAGATGCGTACTCCAAATGTAATTTAATTAGTGCATAATATAGTGTGGTTAAGGTGGGTGTGCTCGAAAATTCTTTGCAATTTCTATTGATAAAACCAAGGGATCTATAAGTTTTTTGACAATTTCCATGATGTGAATTGCAAACGAGAGTTTGTTTTGAAATAAAACATTTAAATTATTACATTAGTAGACGAATGTAAATTATAATTGCTAATGTGATAAGAATATCAGACTAAAAATTTTTTTTTTAGAAAATGAGACAGAACATTAATTAATATCTAAAAACACCTTATTAGTTGTACACCATTTTATTACAGCATTAATATTCTCTTAAAGCGAGATGCACTTATCTGTAGAATTTACCTTTGTGAATAATTTAAAATCATCTTACATTTATTAACGTCAACTATGTCGTTGATAAACAATGATCAATTCATTTTATGTTAGTGTATATAACATCGACTTGTCCTCTATTATTAATTACTGCAGATAAATACTGGTTAAAACAAACCTAGTTAGTAATTGTAGTCATAAAGCAATGTTGAGCAGTAATTATGTAATTTTTACCTCAGTTAGTCTCTGAGTAAATAACTAAAAATCCTAACACATCCAGCAGTAGCTGAATTCTTAGAACGTTTTAAAGCACCAAAAATATCGTTAAAAATTGACAATACAGTAATAAAATTAATAAATGTGCTTGTTGTTAAATAGAGTATATTCAATAAAGACACTATAAATAGGAAGCAAATGCATCAACTATCAACTGAAGATTGAAAAGTTTTTCGTTTCTAAATTTGGCCACACGGAGAGAAATCTGCAATCACTAGTTATGAATAGTATGTTCATAAATTACACAATCAATAAAATTTATAAAATACGAATTATATTATGATGTTATGCGTAATACGCATACAACATTCCTAAGAGTGCAATTTGTATGCGTTACGTATATTCATGTATTATGAATATGGTTTATAAATGTAATAAAGTTATGAATTGTTTTCATATTTTACTAGTTATCACTATAGTTATAATTTTATCTTAAGTTATCAACAAACCTTCTTATATTATGATACATCAGCAAAACCAGCAGAACGTTTCACACGCAGATAGTGTGTGCATTGCATCATCTACAAAAGTGTTTTTATCAACTGATCAAAAGGTAAGCAAAATGTACTAAAATTGTCATATATTTCTGTTTTTTGAGTTCTAATGTTTGTATATTAATTATTTTCTACGAATATACATAAGATACAAATATTAGTACTTATAACACATTCACATACAAATTTATAATTCTTGCGTAAACTAGTAGGTAACAAAAATATATTACATTATAAAGTATGTATTTGTATGAGGTGTACCAAATTAATTTGCCGTTTATCTCAATTTTACATTATATATTGTGCGTATTTCCATTTCTTAAAATTAATATCAAAAACGTTAATAAATACTAACAATCCAAAGTAGGTACATATGTTCTGTTTTGTATTTAAAATGATAAGTTTCTCCGGTATCAGCTACTGTCAAAAATGTTTACATAAATTAGAATTTTACAACACGTTCTAGTCATTTATGCGTATACGTCTAAGGTAATCAAATCCCTATCGCGAAACGATTCAAGGAATTATATTCCGGTACCCGTATTTATTACCACAAAAACATACAGTTGTCAAAGTAGTCATAGTATCCAAAGTAATCAAATAACGAGTTAAAGTAACGAATACAAAAAGTATTAGTAAGGAATAGTAACGATTACTCAAAAGTAACGAAATTCACCATCACTTTAACTTGAATTAGAATTAGATATACAAGATGTTCAAAGTTATCTGTTTATTATTGCTATTTTGATTAAATCTAACTAAACACTTCTCAAAAATTAGGTAATCAACTTGTGAACCAAGCCAGATTCTAAACTCAGAAAAGGTAAGAAAGAAAACGATAAACTTGAAAAAGCAAACGAAAATCTAACAAAAAACCACTACAGAGTTAGGTAATCAATTTGTGAACCAAGTCAGATTCTAGAATCCTAACTCTGTAGTGGTTCTTTGTTAGATTTTCGTTTGCTTTTCCAAGTTTATCGTTTTCTTTCTTACCTTTTCTGAGTTTAGAATCTAGATTGGTTCACAAGTTGATTACCTAACTTTTAGTTAGATTTCGGTTGCTTGTTTGAGTTCTTCGATTTTTCTCACGCCCTGATAAAGCCCCTTGCGAAAGTGGGCGAAACGTTGGCAACTTCGGTTACAACATTGACACGGTCCAAACCCGGAAGTATTTGTATTCATGTTCTTCAACTTCAATATTAAAAATCGTTTTTGTTAAATTATCTTGACTGCAATAGAAGAAAAGGTTTGTGGTTAGCAACTTGTAAAATTATTTTTTTTAAATTGTTGCTTAAGTTCTGTTTCAGTTTTGTTTATATTATTTACGTTTTATTTATTTGAATAATATTTTATTTTTTATAATAATTTGTATTATTATATAATGATATTATGTGTTATTAGTTATGTATTAGTTCTTGTGTTATGTGTTCTATTTAAATTATTTAGTTGTAAAAGTATGGTGGTGTACTTATAGCTGCATTAAAATTGTGTAATCATCGTAAAAAAAATAAACATTTTTTGAAACTCGAAATATATGTTTTACTAATTTATAAAATATATATGAGAAATATCTTGTGATTATAAGAAGAGTAAAATTAACTCCGAAATTATGATTAATATTCATAATTGTTAATACACTATTCTGAATATCATTTAATAAACAATACTTTATTTATCACATATTATGATTGGCTGCTTAAAAAGTTATTCTTTATTTAATTAGAGTTTATGAATATTAATCATAAAAAATATAATCATAAAAAAAATGTGATTATTAAGCATACATAATGAAAATACTTCGTTACTGGATGTGAATTATAATCATAATAGATGTGACTTAAATCACATATTACAATTACCTGGTTAAAATTTTATTCTTAATATGATCATTGTTTGTGAGTATTATTCATAAAGATATGATTATTACGCATATATAACGAAATCGTTTACTTCATAACTTATGAATTATAATCATCATCGATGCTAACATGACTATTCACAAATTATACCGATGGTTTATAAATTTATGAATGCTAGTAGTAGTTGTTTTTTTTGCTTAAGTTACGCATAAGTTGTGCGTCTTACGAATGATATCTGAAAACATTTCTCTCCGTGCACACTAGGTATTCTTGTACAACCGTTTTTTTATTTATAAACGATCAGAACTTTTTGAGGTCTTTAGCAGCCTAATCACTTAATTGAGAGACCCTACATGTTCAGAAATTTAAATTTAGAGAAAAAACAGGAAAAGTATTTTACGAAAATGACTAAAGAAATTATAAAACCAAGTTCTACATTATAAAATCCATGTGTCCCTTGTAACTTCCATGTGTCCCCTTGTAGCTTCCATGTGTCCCTTGTAACTTTCTTTACAAAAGAAGAAAAAAACTACTACGTAAAGAATTTAAAGGTGGTGCACATGTAAGGTTTCTAAAATAAATGCAAAACTGTTATGCTACGTAAAAATAATTAAAAATACAACACAAAATAATGAAAAACCGGGTTAATGTTCATGAATTTTTTTATCTTTGCTACCTACATTTAGTCATTTAAATATTTGCCGATAAAAATTTTTAATTTTTTCATTTTAATTTACTATAAACTTTTCAAACTCTTTAAGCTGGTACTAATTAATAAATTTATAGGCAACCACAACACCCTTATTTTCTTTGATGTAGTTAAAGTGCATAAATATCAAAATCAAAAATGAAATTTTATTTTCCTTGCTGATACCCTTTCTGTATGACGCCGTTGAAAAAAAGGTTTTTTTGTATAGTAGACAGGCCACCAGTTTTTATACTGTAACGATTCCGTTACTGTTACTATTTGATTTTAAATTATTTATATTATTTAATTAAAATTTACGTGTAAACCTTCCTTTACTTTTATTTTTGTGTAATCTCACCTTTTAAGGCGTTGGCATCTTGAGTTTCATTCATTACTCAGCGCTTGACGTGTATTTAGCGTTTGACTTGCGTGGCACTTGGAAGCCATGTAATATTTTTTTATCTTACCTTATATCTACATTATCGTTATTTAAAAAGTCTGTGTTAATAATACAGGTATGTCTTTTATTTCTATTTTGTTGGGTTTATCTAATTCCCAGTTTCTATTTGTTTTAGATTTTTTTTTTGGGTACCGATTTTATCTTTAAATGAAATTATCGTTACCTATAATAATTTGAGTGGATTTGGTGTATGAATAACACCGTCAATGCCAATTATCCAAATCGATTTTCGTGAAGAAAATATACATTAGTCCTAAATTTTTGATGGAAAATTTCCCAAGGCCATTCGCCTGTTTCAACTCGGCATTCATTTGGAAATTCGATCCGCATGCGTGAGTTGGTTTTATCTACATTCCTTTCGTTGATTAAAGACTGCTTTATCAACAAACTTGGTTTTCTTCTTACAAAATAACATATTTAAACGTAACTTATTAAATATAAATGCAAAAGAATAAAATTTTCTCTAATTAATATCAAAATTACATTTGCCTATTGCAAATATTTAAAGTAACTTAATTAAAATTGTTTCTCTTAGTTGTAAAGAAGTACCGGTATTATCTTAGTTTTAAGTTTAATTAACTAAATATTGAAAATTTCTCTTCTTAGTTTTAAGTAACCGTAATGAGTTTTACCTTATTGTGTTTTGTTTTTGAATATAAGATTATAACTATCTTTTAACATTGAATCAATGAATTTTTCCTGTGTAACTTTTTCTTTCAGATAAGACTTTAATAGTTTAGTCTTAAAATGAAACTATTTGGCATCCCTGACATCAGAAGTTAATTGACCAATTTTGACAATTTTTCTAATTGTTTGATTGATTTCTTATATTGTTTGTTAGCGCGCTCTTCTCTTACCTAAATTACCTGAGTTGCGGCTACAATTTTTGGCATCCCTCGTGTGGGGAAAGAATCGAATGAAATTTGAATGGAAAATAATTTAGTTTGCGAATTTGTGCGAATTGTTTTTCTTTTGTTTTGAATACCTTTGGATTAGAAATATCGTTCCTATATCTGAATTGATTTTCGTTATCTCGTATCGTATCTTTATTTATCTAAAATGTCTCTTATCTATGCCTTACTTTCTGAAGAAATTAGTTATGAAATTTCTATCAGAGGACAAACTCCTTTGTCTACTCAAGATCAACGTCGTCGACAGTTGCGTTCTATTCTGCATCGCGAGTCTAGTGATGAATCTAAGGTTCTAGTGTCTACCTATGCTTTTGAGCAAGATGTCTCCGAAGTATCTAATTCTCTGAAAGATTTAACTACGAAAATTTATGGTCTTTCTGATTTTTCTTCTGGAAGTCCTGAAGTTAAACGTTTGCAGTACCGTTTATCTCATGTTATCGACCGAATTTCTCGAATTATTGCCGAAAATGATGAAAGAAAAAATGTTGTCTCTAAATTAAACGAATCTTTTGTTGATTTGGAAGGCGAATTTCTTTTACGTTTGGATAGTGTCTCTGACATTGAGTCACAATTACAAAATACCTCAATTAAAGAAACTACCGTATCTCATTCATATAGTATGCCTGTTTGTAAATGGAATGTGAAGTTTTCTGGTTCCTCAAGTAAAGGTAACTTGATCCAATTTTTAGAAAAAGTTCATGAATTACGTTTAGCTCGTAATATTTCTTTTCAAGAATTATTCGATTCTGCCGTTGATCTTTTTGAAGAACAAGCTCTTATCTGGTATCGTTCTGTTCGACATACCGTAAATAACTGGCACGATTTGGAAAAACTTTTGAAAGAAACTTTTCTTCCATTTTCTTATGATGACGATCTTTTATCTGAAATTAAGCAGCGTACTCAAGGAGAAAACGAGAGTGTTGCTATCTTCATTGCTATAATGCAAGGCATGTTTAACAGATTGTCTACACCTCCCTCAGTTGAAGAACAACTTCGTATAGTAAAACGAAATCTTCATCCTTTCTTTATCTCACATTTGGTTTTACAGGATACTCCAACGTTTCCTATTCTCTTGGATATTTGTCGTAAGTTGGAAAATAGTCGCCAACAAATTAAAAAATATCATCCGCCGCCTTCAAAGAAAGTGAATGTTCTCTTAGCTCCTGACTTTGCCTATCCTGATGATGTCAAAATGGCTGATTCAACTCCGGAATTATCTTTGTCTGTCGTTACCTGTTGGAATTGTCAAAATAATGGACATATCTATTCTAACTGTAAATTACCTAAGAAAATTGTCTGTTATGGGTGTGGAACTCCCAATGTAATTAAGTCAAAGTGTACTTCTTGTTCCTCGAAACGTAATGTGGTTTCTGGAGTCTGGCGCACGAAGAGGTGCAGTGTGTCCCGAAAGTCGAAGTTATCTCAACAAAAATATCTCCCGTACCATCCGAAAGAAAGAGTAAGGTCATCTAAAACTTACTTTTCTAAAAATGAATGGTCTGCTTGGTTAAAAACCATTTCTAAGTTTTATCGTAACTCTACCTCACAGTGTTTACCTGAATTATCTCCTCTCTTTGTCTCTATGCCGAATGACAATCGTCCCTACATTAAGTTTTTCTTGAATAATCAAGAACATATAGCTCTTTTAGACACAGGTGCAAATATCTCTGTTCTAGGTAAAGATGCTTTACATGTCGTCTCTTCTTTCTCTACAGTTTTTAACGATCCCTCTATTCTTATATCTACTGCCGATGGAAAACCTCAAACAGTATCTCATGTTGTTGAAATTCCTATTAGTATTAATAATGTCACCAAGCATGTGAAATTTTATGTCGTGCCTACTATTTCTACTAGCTTTATTTTTGGAATGGATTTCTGTCATCTGTTTAATATATCTATGGATTTTCTTTCTTCTTCGTTTTCTATACCTAAAGAAATTTCTGTCTGTAGTGTAAATAAAGTTAAGGGTCTCTCTGATCAAGTTCCTGAAAATATCAGTAAACTTGAAGATATTGTTAATAAATTTGAGTCGTTATCTCCTGATACCTTTTTACCTGAAACGCATTTATCTTCTCACTATATCGATACTGGTAATACTAGGCCAATTAAGCAACGTCAATACCCTCTCTCTCCTGCCTTACAAACTCATCTTAATAGTGAAATAGATCGTCTTCTAGAACAAGGTGTTATCGAAAAATCTAATAGTCCTTGGAACTCGCCTGTTTTACTTGTAAAGAAAAAGGATGACTCTTATCGTATGTGCTTTGATGGTCGTAAGTTAAATCAAGTAACTGTTCGTGATTCCTATCCATTGCCTAGGATTGACTCTATCTTAAATAAACTTCGTGATAGTCAATTTCTTTCTTCAATTGATTTAAAGCAAGCTTTCTTTCAAATTCCTCTTGATATCGACTCTCGTCCTAAGACTGCGTTTACTGTTCATGGTAAAGGTCTTTTTCAATTCAAACGAATGCCTTTTGGTTTGTGTAATAGTGCTCAGTCAATGCAAAGACTTATGGATGCAGTACTTGGTCCAGAACTTGACCCCTATGTTTTCGTCTATCTTGATGATATAATTATCGCCACTCCTACCTTTGAGAAACATTTAGAGGTTCTTGATTTGGTTTTCGTAAAGCTTAAAGAAGCTAATTTATCTGTAAATTTTGAAAAGTGTAAATTTATGCGCGATTCCCTTGTTTTTCTTGGCTTTGTAGTTGATAAAGATGGTTTGCGTACCGATCCTAAAAAAGTTCAGTCTATTTTGGAAGCTACTGTTCCTAAAAATACTACTGAAGTTCGTAGAGTAATGGGTTTGTTACAGTATTATCGTCGTTTTATTAAAGATTTCTCTACTATCAGTGCCCCTATTAATGCTCTCTTGCATGGTAACCCTAAAGGACAATCTATCGTTTGGACTTCTGAAGCCGACCAAGCTTTTTCTACTTTAAAGAAATTATTGACTTCTGCTCCTCTCTTATCTAGTCCCGATTTCTCTAAGCCTTTCTTCATTCAAACTGATGCCTCTGACGTTGGTCTAGGTGCTGTGCTTTTTCAAGAAGCAGATGGTTTTGAACATCCCGTAGCTTATGCAAGTCGTACCTTAACTAAAGCTGAGAGAAAATATACCGTTACCGAAAAAGAGTGTCTTGGTGTTTTTTTTGGTTGCGAACATTTTCGAGGTTATGTAGAAGGTACAAAGTTTACTGTCTTTACCGATCATTCTTCCTTGCTCTGGTTAACTAAACTTAAGGATCCTGCAAATCGCTTAGCTCGTTGGTGTCTTCGTTTGTCTCAATTTAACTTTTCTATTAAACATCGTAAAGGTTCCGTAAATGTTCCTGCTGACTATCTCTCTCGTTCCGTTAATCTTCTTCAAAATTTTGAATTAATTCCTGATGACTGGTATAAAAGTATGTTATCTAAAGTTGTATCTAATCCCGCTGATTATCCTGATTTTACCGTCAAGGATGGTATTTTATATAAACATTTGCGTCGCAAACATAACGTAGTTTCTAACCTATCTGATTGGAAAATTGTCGTACCTACTGAAAATAGAAATAAAATTATTTCTGAATTCCATGATGAAGTTACTTCTGGTCATTTTGGAGTTTTTAAAACTGTCTCTCGTATTACCGAATTTTATTATTGGCCAAAATTATTATCTTCTGTTAAGAAATATGTCTCTAATTGTTTAGTTTGTGGTTCTCAAAAAGCTCCTAATGTTGCTCGTGCTGGATTGATGGGCAAATACAAAAACATTAACTTTCCGTTCCAGATGATTTCTATTGACTTTATGGGTCCTTTTCCTCGTTCTAAGAAAGGAAATACTCAATTGCTAGTAATTACCGACTGGTTTACGAAATTTGTCATGGTGAAACCTTTATCTAACGCCACTACCGTATCTGTTGTTAAATATCTTGAAGAAAATGTCTTCACTATCTTTGGCGTACCTCAAATTATTTTGTGTGACAATGCACAAGTTTTTAAGGCTAAACAATTTACCGACTTTATCTCTAATCATAAAGTTAATATCTGGTATAGTGCTCGTCACTTATCTCAAGTAAACCCTACCGAACGAACAAATCGAACTGTTCTAACTACTATCTCTTCCTTTATTAAAGAAAACCATCGTTGTTGGGACGAAAATGTTTTCAAGATTGCTCAAGCCATTAACTTATCTAGACATGAAGTGACTCAATTTTCTCCTTCGTTTCTAATGTTTGCTCGTACCGTACCTGTTGATGGATCTTTCTATGGTCCCGTATCTGAAAATCATGCTAATGATTTTATATCTAATATCGAGCGTAAACAATGGGAGGAAGATGTCTTATCTTTACCTGCACTGTATAAAGATGTGCGATCTCGTTTGAAAAAGGCTTATGAGCAAAGCAAACAACGATATGATTTAAGGAAACGTCCTGTCATTTTCAAGGTTGACGATTTTGTCTGGAAAAGAAATTATGCTCTTTCAGACGCTACCAAAAGTTTTGCTGCTAAGCTAGCACCAAAATTTATTCTATGTAAAGTTGTTAAAGTTCACTCCCGTCTTGTTTATGAATTATCCGATATATCTGGAAACAATTTAGGGAAGTGGCATATTAAAGATTTGAAAGCTTATAATGGCGAAAATCCTATAGATGATAAGTAGTGATTTTAACAATTCCATTTTCTTCTTCGTCTTGATCTTATTGTGCCTAGGTGTCGGTAGTTTTGTTGGGATAGTTGTTTGTGGGATAACGTTATTTGCCGATCTCGTGACGCAAAGACACGCCCTCTTGCATTTCCTTCAGAATTATTTAGCTGTCAAAGCCAAGTTTCAAGATTTCTCCCCTATTTTCCCCTTTTGTTTTTTTTTATATATATAATTTTAAGTTAGTGATAAGTTAGAGTAAGTGATAAATGGTCCATCCTACGGCTAGAGTTACATTTGCGTTAATATCTTGCCTTTTGCGTTGTTGATGCTTTTCGTTGTAGCTGCCTTTGCGTTGTATCTTGCCTTGTCGTTGCCTATTTTACGTTTGGTGTTGTAGGACCATCGTAATGTTTCTCATACTGCATTTGATAGTACCTATCATTTTTTTTTTTGGTCGAACGGGGTGTGTAACGATTCCGTTACTGTTACTATTTGATTTTAAATTATTTATATTATTTAATTAAAATTTACGTGTAAACCTTCCTTTACTTTTATTTTTGTGTAATCTCACCTTTTAAGGCGTTGGCATCTTGAGTTTCATTCATTACTCAGCGCTTGACGTGTATTTAGCGTTTGACTTGCGTGGCACTTGGAAGCCATGTAATATTTTTTTATCTTACCTTATATCTACATTATCTTTATTTAAAAAAGTCTGTGTTAATAATACAGGTATGTCTTTTATTTCTATTTTGTTGGGTTTATCTAATTCCCAGTTTCTATTTGTTTTAGATTTTTTTTTTTGGGTACCGATTTTATCTTTAAATGAAATTATCGTTACCTATAATAATTTGAGTGGGTTTGGTGTATGAATAACACCGTCAATGCCAATTATCCAAATCGATTTTCGTGAAGAAAATATACATTAGTCCTAAATTTTTGATGGAAAATTTCCCAAGGCCATTCGCCTGTTTCAACTCGGCATTCATTTGGAAATTCGATCCGCATGCGTGAGTTGGTTTTATCTACATTCCTTTCGTTGATTAAAGACTGCTTTATCAACAAACTTGGTTTTCTTCTTACAAAATAACATATTTAAACGTAACTTATTAAATATAAATGCAAAAGAATAAAATTTTCTCTAATTAATATCAAAATTACATTTGCCTATTGCAAATATTTAAAGTAACTTAATTAAAATTGTTTCTCTTAGTTGTAAAGAAGTACCGGTATTATCTTAGTTTTAAGTTTAATTAACTAAATATTGAAAATTTCTCTTCTTAGTTTTAAGTAACCGTAATGAGTTTTACCTTATTGTGTTTTGTTTTTGAATATAAGATTATAACTATCTTTTAACATTGAATCAATGAATTTTTCCTGTGTAACTTTTTCTTTCAGATAAGACTTTAATAGTTTAGTCTTAAAATGAAACTATTTGGCATCCCTGACATCAGAAGTTAATTGACCAATTTTGACAATTTTTCTAATTGTTTGATTGATTTCTTATATTGTTTGTTAGCGCGCTCTTCTCTTACCTAAATTACCTGAGTTGCGGCTACAATACCCTGATCAATGAATTGTTTTTATCCAACAGGTACACTAAAAACTTTTTTTAAACCTTGGTATTTTGTTTATTTTTTGTTTCACCAATGCAAAATTTTTGTCACAGGGCAAACAGGAATGCTCTTTTATGGAAAAATACTGGTTAATACTTTTAAAACTGCCGAGATATGCAATATATGTAAATTTTCAATGTCTGACAAGATTTTCCTATTTATAAAATCTATATTGACATAGCAAACTTTGTTAAGTCGTTTTCCGCTTTCTTGGTAGAGATAAAAAACAGTCTTTCTAGTTTTTAAGTAGTGGATGTTAAAACATTGACACTTAGTGCAATTAAAATGTATCTTAAACCGGTACAGCAGAGAAGAGAAGATTTTTTATGTAGTCAACGTAAATAACGTGTACCAGTTTTTTAGTTCTCTTTTGGTGGACAATTTTTTTGATCACAGTTACACGTTTAACAACGTCGATTAATGGTCTACCAAAAGACAAGCTGAAACGTTTCTTAAATATCTTGTAGTAAAAACTGTACTTTACGGAAGAGTCAAGATTTTTTATAAAAAATGATTCGTGCATTTTTTTAATGTTTAATTTAGATTTAAGTGCTGATAGTCACGTCATCCGGGACATGTGGGGTTTCTCAAACAAATGCATATTTTGCACTAACACTGAAAGTGTAGTACGCGTCGGACATGTGTGGTTTCTCTTTAAAACGTGCATCTATCTTCAATAAACAAATTAATTAGAAAAATTCAAAAGTCTTATTTATGGATCTGTAGCGCGTACGTTCTGTATTTATCCAAACCACATGGGATAGAACCGTTTACTGTAAGAGTTTGAATTCGTTTTAGGAACAACACTATTAAATATATTATTTTACTTATCATATAAGAAATAGCACATATTATTAACATCACTGCTATCATATAAAAAAATCTAATTAGTAGAATCCAACATCCGATACAATAATAGAAAATTGACTTTTAAAGATATTGAATTGTTATGAATTATTTTAACGAATCCTGCGCCGATAGAGTATAATGATAGCTGAAAGTCAACAATTAAAGAAGCGGGATATTTATTCCCAGAAACCAAACAAATAAAAAAGTTATTACACTTACTTTATACAACGTAAGTTGTTTTATATAATAATAATTTAAATATATAACTATTGTACATAACTAACGCTAGCAGCTAGAATGTTGACAAACGACACAATGATAAACCGTTAAAACCACATCAAACATATTTAAAAAAATTACATTAAAATACAAATTGAATAATTTTATGAGTTATCAAATTTTATGTACGTATAATAATTAAACTTTTCGGTGCCTTTAGTTTATTAACATGCCGCTTAGAAAGATTTATCTGCAGCGTTTGAATAAAAAGATATGTAAGTTTCAGTCGATATGCTGGGTTAAGACAATAATTGCGTTTAATATTTAATCCTGAATAGGCGCTACGGATTAAACTATCCAATCACGCAATTTCAGACTGCTACAATGAAACTTCAACCATGTAAAACGTACTCAGCATAATTTCAATTATTGAATACAATATCGGTTGCGATTTAATGTGTTATAATAAATAAATCGTATCAAAAGTTAACATTTGATTATACCGTCGAACATTCAATACTAGTACATAATGTATATTTAGAGACAAAATGAAAGGCTGTAGTTTTACAAAAGACTTTTATTTCACTGAAATTCTATTAGAGTCATTTTATCCAATCGCAAGCTTGAAAGCAAGACTTAAAACATGTTCTTTCACAAATAAATATTTTATTATATTTTTGGGGATTCTCGTTTAACAGCAGAAATGGAACTATCGTTTCTTTTCACACGTACATATTTCATAAGAATATTTTTTTAAAATATTATACAAATATTATTAGAATTAAAATATATGGTTTAATTTTTTTGTACTACATACATTAAAGCAATAATTTACTACTGTTTTTTTAGCAATTAGTATAGTACAGAATTAACATTTATTAAGGAAACTAACAGTTTTTTTATTAAGCAAATTAAGATTAATTTAAAATTGTTTTGTTTCTAAGCGTATTCTTCCGTCGCGAGATTAAAAATTTATTGCTTTTTTTGGTTTGTACGAAAAATTTAATAAATGCATACGCTATTACTTGTGATTATATGTTTTCTTCAAAATACCCTGTTATGATCAGTAAGATTAAATATTCCTTAATAATTATGTTCAAGCCAACGTGGAAATTTCTTCTCTATAGCAATTTCCGCTTTTTGTAATGGAAGAGAATATTAATTTTTATTGAATATATGTATAATCGTGTGACTAAATATTCAAGTTTCAGTTAATTTTTATTGTAGAACTATTTCTGTAATTTGCAATTGTATGTATTGCAACATTAAATCAAAAGTTTTTAGTTTAATTATCTTTATATTCATAACAAAATTTTAAAAATAAACATAACTGGTTTCTAAAGTCTACGATACTTTGTGCTTTAAAGAAAAAAAATAAATTCTTTAACAAATAGTAAGACAAGTAATAATAGAAACAATTTCCTTAATTGAGAAACTAAGAGTGGCTAAAGCTTTTTCTTGTAGAACAATAATTTATTATTATTACATCATTTTGGTTTTAATATTAGCTAAGTGTATAAGTTTTATGCATGTATTTCATATAATAGAATACATCAAATAGACAATGTTCTTACTTTATTACTGAATACTTTAATTGAGAATTGTTTACTTTATTATTCTCGTTTTTATTTGGATATTAAAGAAACATGGTTTATATTTTGCTGTATTGTTTAAATACATAAGTTATGTATTTATAAAATGTTTTGTTTGAACATTAACAAATCATTAATTCTGTTCATACTAATGCTTACATCTTGTTAGAATCTATTAAATAGATATAATTCATGTAATGTTTACTTTAAACTAAAATGTCTATTGTATGTATTTAAATCATAACTCAATAAAAAATGTAGTATTTAAACTAAGTTAACAAATAATTTTTTGATTTTTAGTAAATCATAAATCACAAGATTATGAAAAATCTTTAAAAAATTGCTGGAAAAATTTCACGATTTAGAATGTAATATAGCATCTAAATGCATGCGCATCTTAATCTTTTTCCTGATAATCTTGAATAAATGAGCGAAAAACGAAGAAAAGAGTTTCATAAAGATGGAAAAAGTACCAAAAAAGATGGAATACAAACATGATGACCAAGTACTGCTAGTGTTTAAAAGGAAAATTTTCTGCATAACAAAAAAACCATTCAAATTCTGAAAACTTGCATCAATTTTTCTATTCTCAATAATTGTAGCTTAGCACTTGTATTCATGACTAAACTGAAAAAAGTTTAGAAAGATCGTTTACTTAAGAGGGGACATCCATACAGAGGGCGCCACATGTACAAATATGGACCTCTAGAAAAATGTAAAACACATTTCTTACAACTAATATATCACCTATAACAGTGTATCATAGTAAAGTTGAAACTTCAATCTATGTCAAGATGGAATTTACATTCTAATTTATTGCGTGTTTTGTGGTTTATTTCTTGTTTTAAAGTAGCCAAAAAAGGATTTTTGATTGTCTTAAACTCAAATAAAATTGGTATTACGATATAAAAGAACAAAAACTGAAATGAGTTTGTTAATAATATAATGTTGAATTCCCAATATTTTAGATTTTAATTACATTTTTCCGTCTCAGAAAAGACGCATTAGTTGGGAAACATACCTTTTGCATAGGCTAAGATAAAAGTTAGTTTGGTTATTGTCACGCAGAGGGTGCTTTTTGTTTTTTTAAATCTGAGCAACCGTTTAATCTTCATAAAACTAACATAAATGTATTATAACACAAAAGCATCTAATGAATCATGCAATGTGACGCAGTCAACTATGTAAAGATCATTTATTTCATATTACTTATACAGGGTTTAACAGGTATAACTAATAATCTCCCAATGGTAGATAACTGTAATGGTTTAGAGCATAAGGTCCATTCCTAATTTTTTGAGAAAAATTACTATTAAAACTTAAAAGGCCTTTTATAATCTACTGTAAATTCGTAGGAAGAAAAGCCAATTCAGGATGGTTCATAGTAAGCAACACGTACAAAGTGTAAGAATGTGATAAGATTGTTTTGCTTAGTTTCGATATTCATTTATCTGCCGTTAATAATAAAGAACCTTGAAGTAAATTAAAAATAATCTTGCTGTTAAACGTTCTTTATTTTATCAGCAGAAACTTAATACTTTATAGTAAACTTGACTTCAAAAAAACATTCTCCATTTATTCCTTTCTGCTGTTGTTATTTACAACTTGTGATTAATTTTACGGTTCAGAATATCAAACATCTATATTATTTTTAAGCCTATTACAGGAAACAAGAATAGATAGGTAACTTTGGGTGAATATGCAAATAAATGTCAGAATTAAGGTCAAAAAGTAAAATTTCTGTTTTTTACCAGGTTTTAAGACAATGTTAGATTATTCAGTCAAAAGTAGGTATCTAAAAGGTTAGTGAGGTTTTAAGATCAGAAAACGAGTAAACGTTCAGAAAATGAGTGAGGCTGCGAGTATAGAGGAAAAGCGATGAGTTTAGTACAATAAGACAATCGACATCTTTTTGCTCTTTAAAAAAATTCGATATGTTGAAAACTGATGCGACACGAGTTGGTTTTCAAAGAACATACGCCGCCGTCTTAGATTGCAAGAACCTAAAGTGTCGTATCTTTGTTAAACTAAGAGTGTGATTATTAATAATTTCCTTACTATCAATAGGATGTTATTATAGTCTATTCAATTTCAAGATGAATATAAAAAAACATGTGCTAAATTTTATAAAATTTCTTTTCAAAAAATGTTCTAATGTGGCGCATTTTTTTGTTTCGCTAGCTGCTTACACCGTATACCAGTATCAATAACATCCAAATATTGACGTGTAGTATTATATTTTTTTTAGGGTGGGTTTATAGAAAGCGAATTAAATCAAAATTAACTTAATCGCGATTATATTCAAAATCTTGATTTCTGATTCGTTCTTTTCTGAAATTTAACCTATCGCGTAACGACTTTAATTTTAATTACATCTTTAATTCACTTTCTATAAACCCACCCTTAGAGTTTCATTACTTAATCCGTGTTCTCTAAAAATTATTGTAAATTTTAGTTTGAATTATGTAAAATATTGTCAAACAATAGGTTCAATTTAAGAAAACAATAGTTCGATTATGTATTATCGTTCGAAGTTCGTAAAAATATTTTCAGTTCATTCATATAACCTTCGCCACCTATTAAACAAAACAGTAACTATGCTTTCTTAGCATGGAAACTCATACCCACTTTGGCAAAATTTAAAATCCCCACCATTTACTGGCCGCTCTTAAGCTAAAAATATCACAAAATTAACCGATATATCTTACTAAATAAAAAAACGTTTTAAAGCTTCTCAATAGTTACAAAATGCAACGTTATGTTGTAACATCATGAAACGTTTAGCAGAAAGTAGTTTTAAAACGTTTCTGTATGAAAGTTTCAAAACGTACGTTGTTCATGATATGTTTTGAAACTAATTCGGAAAACTTGGGTCTTTTTTTAATCTTTAAGTTAATCACTTACCTTTGTATACCAAAAGCGCGTTTTTTATATTCTTTACTTATAATTTGAATACATATACATGTTAATGCTTTTCTACAAATTAATGTAAAATGAAAATCTTTGAAATCATTATGATGTTAAAATATATAAAAATAGAATTGTTTTTTCTTTTTCTACTTTTAACATAAAACGTATTCATAATGCTTCATAGGTGCAGATTGAAGAACTACTGGACAACGCACACAACATAACACGTGACAACAGGTTATTTTGGTAGTATCCACATTACGTCTCTAGAAACATGCATTGATCAATAAATCAGTTAATAAACGATTAATGAAGAAATATTGTATTTGTGTAATAAAAAGGCTTTTACGGTCGGAATCTATACTAAGATTTAGGTATGTACACGACACGTTTATTGTTTGGTCTTATGGTCAACTCGAATTATCCAAGCTTCTTGATTATCTAAACAATAAACACTTATATATCAGATTTGCTATGGAAATCGAACCTAATGGTTTTCTAGCATTTCTCGGCATTGTTGTGACTTATACGCCTGAAGAACTTTTGGGCTATTCTGTTTATCGCAAACCCACCCATACAGACAGATACTTTCAGGTTCCATTCTGCACAGAAATGTTCTGTTATTGAATCTTTAGTTTATGTGCTTTTTCTATTTGGCAACATAAG
Source organism: Aquatica leii (assembly GCA_035610365.1). Classification (NCBI taxonomy): domain Eukaryota; kingdom Metazoa; phylum Arthropoda; class Insecta; order Coleoptera; family Lampyridae; genus Aquatica; species Aquatica leii. Next base: position 60,670,381 of record CM069432.1, read on the forward strand.
AATCTAAACTTGGTACTCCGTCATCTTACTAGAAGCTTGGTGAACAATGGTTATATGAAGCGAGGTATTCAAACAGTTATTAACACTCCAGTACTCGCGTGGGATACACACGTATCCCAGGCGTATCAAAACTGCTCTAGCGCGTCACGTGATTGAGTAGTTATTCATACGCCCGCTTCTAATCCTCGAAGGTAGTTTCTGTTGTAAGTTGTCACAGTGAGGTAGTGATCTTGTGCTTTTGACTTAAAAAAAAACTGTTTTTATCTTTGGGATACGATTGTATCCCACACGACGCTTGTCGAATCCACGATTTCAACAACAGCTATTTGGCTTGTGGTAAGTCTGATCAATTTTATTACAATTATTAGACCATTGTAAGGGATTATTCCATTGTTAAATCACAGTTTTTATTCTTTATGAAAGAAAACATTACCAGTCAAATGTCATATAATAGAAAGTGACTTTTCTTTTTTAGTTGGTAGTCAATAATGAACACCCACAGTAGGAACCCTAATCAGTGGTTAAAATGCAACAGTTATGTGAAAAAATAGTTTAAGAATTATAATGTGTTGAGTTATTGATATTTCAATATATTTTTTTGTACTTAAGAGCGACATTTCTGTGGGATACACACGTATCCCACGCGACCCAACTTGTAGCGAAAGTTAGCGCGAGTACTGGAGTGTTAATCGTCTTCTGCATTCACATGCTTGAGTCATGGACATTTCTACATTCGAATCCAATTCAAAATTGGCATTTTAATCTTACATTTATAAGGATACAGATCAAATAGGAAAACTTCTTAGTAAGCACGGTATTATGCCCACATTTAACTCTACAAAGAAAATCTGTCAGATTCTTCCTTTTCCAAAGAACAAATTTCTTACACTTTCATTTTAAAGTGTTTTCGTGGTTTATGTGGTTTAGTCTACATTAGTGAAACTGGTTGTTCCGGCATTACACGCATTTGCAAACATGATCGTTGTATAAACAAAAGGCATATTTCCAAGTTAGCGATTGCTAAACATCATTTTACTACAGGTTACAATATAGGTTTTGATAACGTTTTGGTCATAGAAAAATCTCCGTTCTTTTTCAATAGGAAAATCCTAGAGAGCATAAAAAATATCAGACACCGCAATAACTTTAATCGTGATCATGGTTTTGAGCTATCCTTTCTTTGGTTTCCGGTAATCACTTCTTTATCAAAAACACGTCCCATTTCGACCGTAACCGAATCAGAGTCGAGCTTAACCAGCTGTGACAATACTTCTTCTATGTATATGTTCAGTTTACAAGTTGATTATCTAACTTTTGAAAGGTTCTTGGTTAGATTTCGTTTGCTTGTTTTTTAATGAAGAAAGTGGGCGAAACGTTGGCAACTTCGGTTACAACAGTGATACGGTCCAAACCCGGCAGGCGTTCTCATCTTACTCTAATTTGTATTTATTTATAATTTATAACTAATAGTGTACATAGAATACATATTTATTAAAACAATAATACCACTATGTAAGTATTGTATCAAGAAGTCAAGCTAAGTCTTAATACACAATCACCAGTAGTAGCTTAATTAGATTACAGAATCCCTAATCAATGTCAAGTCGATGGTAGTCGGATCAAACCTCTCGTTTTAGTCTAGGACAGCGATATAACATTTAAGAAAAGAAGTCATCATAATACAGCTAATTAAATTAGCTTAGAAAATATGTTTTTTCATACTATATGTATTTTAATGCAAACAAAATAAAACATACCTATACTATATGAAATGTTCTCGGAAAGTTCTGAAACGTTTAAAATTTGATCAAATATAGAACTTTAATTGACGGACATAGAACGTTTCTGAGAAGTTATTGAGCAGTTAATGTAACGTTGCACGACTCATTTGAGGAAGCGCATCTGAAACGAAACTTTGTAAGAAAACATAACTGCAAGTAAGTATTACTTGATTTTCTACAACCAAACACTAATAATCAAAAAAACAGAATTAATTTTGGTTTTTCAAATTAAAAGACAATAATTAACAGAAATAAACCGTTTTTGTATTTAATAACTAAGTTCCAACGTGTATGATCTAAAAATAGGTTCTAATTTAATTCAATTACTACTTACTAAAAAGAATTACTTGATTCAAATTACAAAGAATCCTCGAACTACTAGTGAATTGCTAAGATAGTTTGAAGTGCATGTAAGGTCACTGTTTATTGAACTATGAAAAAATTTCAACGTTGTTAAACATTTTGTAGAAAATTGTTAAAATCTTTTAAAATTGAGAAGATTACCTAAAGTACAATTCAAATATTATCAAAAAAATTTGTAGTAAAGATACCGAATTGTACACGTATATTAACATTATGTTTATATCGAGTTTATTATTTAATGTTAAGAGCAAATAAATTACAATAAATACGTACCTACATTGTTTACACAACTGTTTTACTACACTACAAATTAATTTTTTGCGTATCGGTGCTTAAATCTTTGAGCTCATCATTTTTTAATAGACTGCATAATCTCGTTGCTGCTTATTTAGTTATAACTTATATGACACTTAATTGTACTTACTTAGTCCAACAATTTTTAATTATTATTTTACGTTAGGTATTAGTAGACGAATAAGAAAAACTGTTAGTTTGTCAATCGATTTTTAGGTAAAACAAGCTTTTAATATAATAGTTACATATTATAGGGATAACCGATAGTCAATGTAAATCATAACCACAGCATAGCCTGAAAAACGAAATTTTTTCTACGGTAATGAATTTAAATCAGTAATGCAAAGTAATTATACAAAGTTTGTAAAAATATGTCAGTAGGTATCTTACGCAACCAGTAACAAAACTGATTAGCTATTTTGACACTCCTATTCCTTTAAAACTAAACCGATGTGAGTACAAAGTTTTTGAAATCAAACTTTTATTCTGTTGTTAATTATTACAAAAACTGTTAACTACTACTAATTAAAAACAAAATGCATTACAATTAGAGGTTATTAACATAAATTGTACTTAAGCAATTAAATTAATTAAAAATGGATACTGTCAATGTTTTTAGAAAATTCAAAGTATTAGAAACGCAACTGGAAAAAAACAAAGAAAGAAGGAAAAGATCCACGTTGGTAGGTCGGTCGGTAAGTTTAAGAATTATTAACCAGCACACGTATGTGTTATAGCGTGTTCCTTACGGATCATACATATTTATAAACTGATTCTAACCTATAATAACCCTCGTCTGAACCTGCTTGATAATCTGTACCTTTATCCTAAGTTCTCATTGGTTCTACACTAAAGAGGAGTGGCACTTGATTTTTTATGCATACGTTTTCGATTCCTTTATTTTTTAAATATAGCATGCAATGTAAAGATATTTATTAATTTTTTACCAAACAAAGCCGAAACTGTGTCTTTTATTCCAAGCATAATTGCTGTTATTTTATTGATGTCACTTTCAAAGGCACGCTGCACAGTTATTTTTAAAAATTAAAAATTATTAGGACTAAAATTTCGGTTTAGTTAGGTTAGCATACGACCATCAGTGTAATAATACTAATTACATATGCTACAAAAATGTTTAAGATTTCTTTATACTTACTTTGTATTTCTTTTTCTACATTCTTAATTTAGTACGTAAGAACTCTTTAATTTAGTTTCTATAAGTATCTTTTGTAAACGTATGAACATACAGACACAATGTAAGTAAGCACGTGTTCTATCTATTACAAAAAGACGTAAATAAATAATAAATAAAAAATAACGTTGTTAAGACATTAAAAATCTAATAGTAAAAAACAATATTAATTATCACGAGAATATGTCAAGGGTTTAGATTCATATTCTAGAAAGGTTAAAAAGCAAAAGTAAGAACAATAAACAATAGTCAATCAGCACACAAAACTGTTTTTATCTGTCAATAAAACAATATTTTGTATTTTTTATACCAGATGAATAATATTAACCGATTTAAACAAACAACCCAATTTATTTTGTTATAATTAACAAAATACATATCTTTATAATGCAAGAATTTACTAAAAAAATATAAAATTAATAAGATCCAAAAATTCCCATAAATTTGTTCGATATTGTGTAGGTAACTGAAACTGAAGAAAAAAAACATGATTACAAAACTACATAGGTACCCAATACTGTATTTAATGTTGTGTTGGGAGATTGACAGTAAAAAAAATTAAATTTTAAATAAAATCAATTTAACTACTTAACTGTCGTTGCACATTCTAAAAATACAACTTGTTGCAGTTAGTTATCAAGCAAAACTATCGTAATTTAAAAACACTAGTTTAACATCAACCATTTAAATTCTCTAGTAGGTATTATGACATAAAATTGAGAGTTGTAAATGATGATCGCTGACTGGCATTGAAAAGGTATAACATACATTTAAAATTTTTGTGTATCTAATTCTGAATACTTTATTCCTACATTTAAATTTTGAATCGTAAATTTAGCAATCAAAGGGTTTACAATTTAGATCGATTTATAATTTAAACTAATGTGAATTTTTATTCCTGTCAATTTAGTAACGTTTAGCTTTAATTAGAGTTGGCAAAAAAAAGATTCTAAATTAAATTTTTAAACAAACAGCTTTAATAATAGTTTTTAACATAGTAATACTTATATGGCTAATTAACAGGAAGCGATTTTTAAAAACAACGTTTGCACTTTAGTTTAGTGATTGGCAGCAAAAACAAGTAGAAAATTAACATTTTATCTTGTCTGTGAAAAATGCGATAAATAATATGCATATATAAACTAGACCTGCTTCTCTTTATATTTTTCTGTAAACCTTCTTGCAAGTTTTAATTGACAAAATTTCTTACAATACTAAAACACAACTTAAATACTTTGTTTTCTGAGACATACAATTTAAATTATTTTAGGAATTATAAAAAAATTGAATTTTCTCGTAGTGGTTCAACGCCGAAAAAGAGTCAACAGCAGTATAACTAACCTTACACTCGGAACTGTTGCGTCTTTCGTTCGTTGTAAAAAGTACCAGTTTGATTTGATGACGCAATGTTTTGCAAATATAACACATCTAATTTTGCATGCTTTTTATAGAGTAGAAATTCCTAAATCAACATTACAATGTTTTGTATTTATTGGTTAAGGAGTAACTACACTGACGAACAAAAGATAGAGGTCACTTGCAAATTTTGTAATTTTTCGAATAATGATCTTTGTAACATTTGTTATCTCTTATTGTTGGTTTAAAAATGACTGTTTATCATAATTTTTAAATGACAGCTACTTTTTTGTTCGTCAATAAAATAATAAAAAAAAAGATATGGAGGATTTGGTTTACAAAGCTTTGTGTATAATAGCGTTATGCATTGTAACTTGCATTAAATAGGACAAAATTGTCTTTAAACAAATGTATTTATTTATATTACGAGATTTAGTAGTTTTTCTGTATTAAATTGATTATTGTTTGTTCAAGATGCTGCTTTTAAAATATGTTGTTGTTCAAAAAATCTCATTACATACTTAGAAGTTGTAACATCTAATAGATACAGCTTATAAATAGCATGATGAGAAAACTATACAAAAGCTATATGTCTTCTAGAGATGACTATGTAGTATTTGTAAGATTTATGATTGTCTACTAGCGAAATAATTTTTTTGTTTACAAGGTTAATCTAACCATTTAAAGCGCCTGATAGTACTCCGAGAAACATTCCTAGCAAGAACCAGAAACGATTGCACAAAAAGACTGTATTAGCACTTTTATCAATCATATTACACATCAAATCTAGATTATTGTTATGTATGAAAGATTGCTTAAAAAACGAACAAAAGACGTAACAGTGTACAATAAAATATTTCATAAATTTGATTGTCAGACAGCTGTGCGTTTTGATTCTGGTTACACAATAAAACAAACTGATTATCTGATATTTATTTATTAGATAATTAACTAGTTTTCTTTGTGGTTGTCGGAAAAGTATCGTGCACAACACGAGCTGAAAAGTCGATTTCACATTCGCCTTACGGTTTGCGAATCAATTTGCAAACTCGTGTAAAATCGTTACTTTTCAATGCTTGTACATTATACTATTATTTAACAAATTGTAAAACTTTGTTATTAAAATTTATCAAATATTCTGGTACGTGTTGAGCTGTTGTTTTTGTAAAAATTTTTTTTGTCGTAAAACTAAACATTTGAAACTTTGCTTGCTTAATCTATAAAATAAATAATTCATCTCTTGAAGATAATACCTACATCTTCTTTTTTTTGATTTTTAAACGATCATAACAACTTGTCAAGGAAGTCTATGCAAGCAAAACTCTAATAAGAATTGAAGTTCTGTTATAAAAAAAAGTTGTATATTTTGCTTTAGCTGAAAGTTTTGCTCATAGTTTCCTAATTGCTTTTTATTTTTTAAAAACTAAATATATTGGGATTTACTGTTATAACTGTGTGTTAAGTTTTGTTTTAATACTTTTCAATTATTTAGAAATCAAATTATTAGCTGAGGTATAAAAATATGCTTTTTAACATAGTGCAACGAATTTTAAAAACTAATTTATTTAAAATAATTATTTATAGGAAATTTATATATGATTACTATAAATGTATATCACATCAGACGTTATCTTTCGTAACATTTGGGTGGGGGACTATTTGTAAAATGTTCCGTAACTAATGCGCTAACGTAAAACGTTCAATAATTAAATAATATTAAAAATTCATAATTCATATTGTAATTGTTTAAAATTCAATTATAATTTGATTTGATTATTATTAGACAACGCTTATTGTTTCCTGGTGATTTAATGGTTGCAGACTTGCCGGAATGAAACAGTTTTATAACTTAGAGTTATTCACATTTAAATGTAGTAATTATCACGTACCACGTTGCTAAATTTTGTATCTTTTGTTTAGCATTTTTGTTGTAAAATTTTATTTCAGTCATAATTTCTTTGTCAGCTTAGATAAGAATTTGAAATCAACTTTATATTTGTGTCGATTCGAAATGTTTGCAAGTTTACATTTCTGTTGATATTAACATTCAAATCTGATTTTCCTTTCTTAGCCGGGTTTGAGTGGCAATTATACGATAGAGTTTAAAATATTTACAATGAATTGGATGTTATTGTAAATATAAACAAATAATTAACGTCATTAGCCCTGCGAGTTCTGAAGCTATAAATAACTAAAATTCTATCACACACAAGACTCAAAATACAGTGCTCCGTTTAATAGAATTTCATTTGGACTTGAGGTTTTTGAAAATTATTAACCGAATGATAACAAAATCCGATATTAAAAAAAATTTATTAAGCAAAAAATGTAAAAATAAATATAAATCAAAAATTATGGTTCTGTTGCGTTAGTATACTAAGTTATTATAGACACAGTAATTAAATAAAACTAAAAACCAATATTATGATGTTTAATTTAATTCTAAGTACTACATATTTCTTTTCAGTAATTTGCTGACACCAAAAAAAAAATATATAATAATGTTATAACATAAGACGTATTTAAATTAAGTTGTTATTTTCTAAGAACTGCATATTCTTTCCAAGTACAACAAAAATATAAAGTAAAGTACAAATGTTTAAATGAGTAAATATGTACACGGATAAATAAATACATTTCAAATATAAAGCAAAATATGTAAAACTGTTTTTAATTGCTGTAATTATTGATAGTTAATAATGATAACATTACTCGTTTGACAACATTATCCGTGATTCCAATAAGAAGCACTGTATTTGCTTTTGAAAGTTTTGATTTTGCAAAAAAAAATTCTACACTACGATAACATTAACGTTTACCAAGTTTGTCGTAGATTTGTATACATAAATAATATTTACTGCAATGTCAGCATCTAGATGACATTCGCTGGTATGTGCAATTTATTGATTGCGGTTGTGTTATCGGTTTTGACTAGTTTCGGGTACATTTTTTATTTGATCAAGGAATTATTAATTTATAACGTATGTCTTTGTGCTATGTCTACGAACTCAACAAGCTATAACCAAATTTGAAAATAGTTGTCTGTGTTTACGCATTATAGTTTTTGTTTTATCATGGTGAAGGTCGTCATCGGTGGCATACAAGATTTCACACGAAACAACAATCCTTTTTCTTCGTGTTATTATTTATTGCTTTCTTTTGCTCGATTTTAAAATGAGGATAAACCTGTGACTTGAAAAGAAAGTGTTTAATTTGCGTTACGTGATATTTGAACGCTCCTGTATGACTATTAGTGATGCGCAAACTCTTATTTCTTTAAACCAAACTCAAACTGAACATTACTTAAAACTATAATTGAACAATGAATCTATTGTTTGATAGTATTTTACATAACTTAAAGTATAATTTACAGAACGTTTTAGAATACACTGGCTAAATAATGAAAGAGCAAAAGCTTAACTTTAATTAACGATAAAAAATAAGATCCTACATATATTTTATTCCTTATTACTTATACTCATGTAGGGAAACCAGTGTTTCCATGTTATCCGTGGTTAACTGTTGGCTATGTTTAGTTAAAATATTACTTGTTGTTGGAAAAACACGTTCGCTGCTTGTTTCAGTAGCAGGTATACCAAGCTATTTTCTAGCTATTATACTAAAGGTAATATTTTTCACCATTTAAAAGAATCCTTAGTTTGCAAAATGACATCGGAATCGGATTTTGTTAATGAACAGTTTTAAAAGGGATATCCAAAATTGCTGACAAATGCACTTCAATTAAAATTTTTATTTCTAGAAAACGAGAAAGTACTGAGTCCAACAATGCTTTTTTTCCTGGTATACTCTGTAATCACCACAACGTTCACGAGTGGAATTTTTAATAGGTTCTAATATTTCTAACACTTCATTAGCAATTTGCCACAGCTGACCTGTGAGGTTGACCACAACCAAATCTACAACTTTTGATCAACTAATCATTCTAGCAGATAAAATTCTTTATTCCTTATATGTGGGGATCATTTGCAAGATTTTTTGGATAGGCCTTGTCGAACTTGTTCGCTTGTCAGTTTTTTGGTACTAACTAAACTATGTTTAAAGTGCCTTACTCTATGTCTTGCTCTTAAAAAAGATTTGCTATTTTAAGCACCTTCTTCTGTGAATCTGTAAAACACAATTGCAATGTATGGGCAAAACAGCTAACGTTTCCATAGTTTTTGATTAGTCGTAAGCGATAATTTAATGTCACATTCATTATCACTAATAAAATATATTAGGAATAAATCAGCTGTATGTTCTATTGTTCCAATAAGTTGTTTAATTTCAACTTAATTGACTCTGCAGTATGACTCCCTTATAAAAAAACTTACAGAATTACTTTGTAGATAAAGTAAAATCAAAATGAGCTTTCTTTCAAAACCAGATAATTTAAAGCGTAATTTTTTAATTAAAAATCCTTATGAATGTAAATTAAATAATGTAAACGCCTTACTTGTTCCTGATGTCTACATGTCAGTAGTGAATGCTGCAGATAACATTGATTTCTATTCGTTATTTAAGAAGATCGCTGATAGCATTGGCATATAATATCGGGACAAAATGACGAGAAAACATTGTTCTACTGGGCATGCTGTATCTTGATTCTACTAATTTCAATACACTTTGAAATCCAATATCTTCTTCTACGCTATATGGTTGAAAATCTATGCTATCATTTTTGCAATTTCAAACGATAGGATGTAGATATGTTGAATTCTACAGACTAGTAAAATTTAGTTTAGTTTGTATTTTAACTAAATTGGATTTGGTTTCTGTTACAGAAACATTCTATTTATCTTTATATTTGGTGTAAAGCTGTTTTACATTTTCATAAATTTTAATGTCTAAATGTCTCTGTAATGTTGTCGTGGTTCCAGTTGGCGTTTTTAATCGTCTATGACTTAAATAATTATAGTAACTTTAATTAACTTGCAAACTACACGTTTTGATAGCTTATTGACAAATAAAGTTGAACAAACGACCAATCGTTGTTAACTATTGTAAACTTGTAATGATCGGTGTGTTGTGATATCTAGAAAATAGTTTTAATAAAAGTACAGCTCATATTACGAAAATCCGTTGATGTACTAAGAAACATGTGTTTTAATTTTTATACCTACTTTGTTAGTAAAAGCATCATTTATAGAAACTTCATGAATAAAAATTAACAATGCTGATTAGACAAATTTATAATGCTGTTAAGGAAATATTGGAGATAAATAAGTCCAAGACTAGAATTACTAAGAAAGTAGCAAATAGCAAAAAAATTCAAACTTTTGTTGTAAGTAGACGAGTATGTTACTGTTGCTTTATTTGAAATCACATTATTTGTAAAAATTGTTTTACTTCTAGAAATCACAAGTTTTTTCTTACAATTGCCATTTTGCTGGCGAATTACCGATATAAACAAGTCATTTTCTTTTAACATTTTTTACTGGTTACGACTTGTTATTGTTGTTTATGACTGGACTTCTTCAATCAAGCTGTAATAATTATATTTTTGTAAAATAATAAAAAATCTAATTATGGAAGAGAATTTAACTATTTTATTATTAAACATTAATAAACTTCTACAGCAAAACTCGTCAGAAAAACCTAAACACAGCATGGTTGAAACAACAAAACACTTCTAAAAGAATAAAATGTATATAAAAATTATTACATTTTAAACAAATTTAATTGAAATAAGAGGTCTAATAATTTGAACACACTGTATTTGCTACATTATTGTTAGGTGCAATTTCTTAAATAAACAATGTGAAGGTAGACTAACTTTGTTGCCTGTAAATTTTTTAAATAATGTATGATAAAGTATAATAAATACTTGCAACTAAAAAATATTATTAGAAAAAAATATCAATACTAGTTACTCTATGTAGATAATAAGATATGGGTTAATTACAATTAGAATGTATTTTTAAAAAATGTATAATACCCGAAAACTTGCAAAAACGTATTAGAACAAAAAAAAAGAAAAAAAGAAAAGAAAAGAAAAATCCTACAAAATGATTTTAGCCTAAAGCATTGCAAAAAATAAGTAGGTACACAATGCACCAAAAATAAAAATTAAGATCATGTTTTACGCAACATTAATAAATAATTTGAATCTCATCAGAACGTCATTAAAGAAAGCGGAATCTTATAATAAAAGATATTTACATTTCGGAGAATTATACATTGGAAACATACATAAATTTTATTTTACCATAGTTTTTACTTAAATGGCTATATTAGAACGGTAAAAAATTACACGACGTAAAAAGATGTATTTGCCTTTTTGTATTTACATCATGAATAAAACAATTTTAAACTACAGATAAATACAAAAAAATAAATGCGAATGATTATAATTAATTTAGTTTTCACTAAAAAATTTTTGATTAGTCAAAAGACACTGAACCTAAAAATATTATGTATTGAGAACTAAGTTAAAAGTAAATGTGTGGTCATTGGCAAAAACCTTCTGTTTATACATAGTTTTTAATTAAAATTTAAATATTATTTTTTAAAGCACGATTTATTAATATGAATGACCTTATTTTAAAATTCAGTGAAAGCTGCACCCACTTTCAAATCATCGTACTAATAGAAAGTGGTGCACTGAAATTACAAAAGGTAATTTTCATTCAGAATTAGATTTCAAATCAAAGCTGCTGTTCACAGTAAGTGTGAACCACTTCACACCAGAAGTTTTCTGTTTCTTTACTTCTTGGATTACAAATAGTTATAACAGCAAATTTTCTAAAATTATTAATTTATTAGTGACGAATAAGTATAGATTCATTTTTGTTGTCTTCGAACTCTGTTTTGCCTTTTAAATTTATACATTACAAATAAACAAAATCGATTACATTATATAACGTTTTAAAAATATTTAGCTATTTAACATAAAAGAAAGTAAAAATGCTTTGATGTTTTCTTAAATAACTTCAAATATAAATTATTTTTTACGAACAAAAATAATGTATGTATACAGGGTGATTTTTGTAATTAGTGCATTAGAAGTTTCTCAGCTTTGGTAAACGTTAGTAATTTGAAAATTTGCAAACTTTTATAGTCCATTTTGATCTACTTTTGTAAAATATTTTTAGCAAGATGGCGACTACCGGTATACCGGAAGTGACTAGCAACTTTGTTATTTTAAATTATGTTTTAGTTTTTTTTTTGAATTTTCTACTTAATTTTCTGTAATTTTGGTTAAGGTTGTGTTAATCTTTTTGCCATGGTTACTGAGATATTGAACTGTTTGCAAAAAATTAACGTCTTGTAGAGTATCTTTTATAAATTGATAACTTGACAACCGTTTGTCGTAAAGACATAAAAAAAGCGTAAAATTGTGGTAAGTGCGTTTTATATGTGCAACAGTTTCTGATTTGCGCAACTGTTCTACAAGAAAAGAAATAAAATATTAAACTTAAAAATGTTTTAAGAGTAATAACTTTTTTTTTAATGCAACACACCTACTTTCTTTACAACAAACGATGCAGAATTCAATTTAGTGCTAATTTTGTTTAATAGTCTTATTGTTTTTAATTGACAATACAAAAATTACTATAAAAGGAAGGAAAGGAAAACAAAGCAATTAAATTAAATGTTCAATATGTCAATTTGTTAAAAGGCTAAGTTTATTCGTTTTATTAAATTTTCTAACAAAGTTACAACTCTTTCATAAACTCTGTTTTTAAAAACACCCCAAAATAATAAAAGGTCTGGTGATCGAGGTGGCCACAACAAAGGTTTTCTGTTTCATGTCCAATATTCTAACTTGTTAGTTAATTGCCTATCTACAGCTGTGGTATTGTGGGGTGGAGCTCTATCCATTTGGTAATATTTCTATACCGATTTAAAAAAAAATCCTCAATACAAAATTCTACATAGTTTTGGAAAAGTTTAACATATCGCATACTATTTAAATTATCCTCGTATAACACAAAACTAATTTCGTCAAACATAATAAAGCAATAACAGTTTACGCTAAATTTTTTTTAGTAGCCATCTTCCTTAAAAAAATGAGGCTTTTTAGAAGCTCAGAAGTGCCTGTAGCGACCATTAATAATTCCCCGTTCCGTATATTTTGCTTCGTCACTCCAAATAACATTTCTGAAGATGTTGGGATTTGTTTGCATTTTTAACATTATTTCCTTGCAGTAACGAATTTGCTTTAACTTATATTTTTCTGACAATTTTTAACACCGCATAAATGAATATGGATGTTTTTTTGCAAAATTTTTTGTATTAGCGCATTAATTTACGCTGATCGAATTAAAGACCGAGGAAGCCAACATATTAATTTGGGTTTTTTCTGTCAAAGCCCATGTGGTACTTTTTTGTTGGGCCAATGTTGAACCAAATTCAATAAAATTCTTGCGTAATGTTGCAAACCTTCTGGCTTGAGGCAAATTGGAAATTTTTTCGTTGAAACGGCGGCACATTCTGCTAATGATTCTATTACACTCTCCATAACACAGTCAACGATAACACACAAATAAATTTAAAACTTGTTCTAAAGAATATCAAAGACGGGTTTATTTTGTACGTTTTCCATTTCGATATGACATGACATAAATAATTTTTATGACAAACATCAACTAACTAACTAACTAAAGAAATATTGCTTTCACAGCTTACTAATTACCTTAATACGTCTGAAACATTGTATTTTACATAAAATTGCTTATTACTCAAAAACCGTCAATTAAAAACAATAGGACTATTCAACAAAATATGCACTAAATTTAATTCTGCGTCGTTTAGTGTAAAGATAATAGGGGTGTTAGATTCAAAAAAAGTTATTACTCTTAAAACATTTTTATTTTTTTTTGTAGAACAGCAGCGCGAATCGAAAACTAGTGGTAGCCAAAATTGGTCTTGGTCTTGCAGTCTTGTCTTGGTTTTGCAAGATTTGCAAGGCCATTAGCAAGACTAACACCAAGACTCAAGGTTGCAAGACCAAGACTGGATGCTAGACTAACTCTGCAACATATCGACAAAAACAAGACTATCTTGCAAGATTCTTGCATTTTTTTCTTATTACAAACAATTATTTATCTTGTTTTGTTTATCCCACATACAAAAAACATTTGTTTTCTCAAAAAAATTATCGCATGTATACAGAAAGTAAAAAGTTTTTTGAAAAAGAGTTGTTTTGACTTTAGTAAAATGATGTTTGTTTGAAAAATAAAATTTTAACTAATAAGTAACCACTACAATCATATTAAATGAAATATTTACTTAAACCAAGAAAAAACTATTTGAAATTTGGCTAAAATGTAATTTAATTGAAATAAATTACGTCAAAAAAATATTTTATAATTAGGTTGTACAATAAAACAAATTTGGTTTTCCACAAGAAGAAAGTTTACAGTAAATTTGTATTTAAACAAAACGATCTTCTAAATTTCAAATAAAACATATTTTGTCGCATATGAAAGTGTTGAAAGACGCTGTTACGAATTTTAGCAATATTAGCTTATTTGAATTAATTTAATATTTTTTTGAATTCATCGAATATAAACTCTTCACATTTCTATGATCTAATAAAAGTATATACAAGTAATAACTTGTAAAATAACAACTTGAGGAAAAATTCCAAATTCTTAATTCTAAATTTGTACCAAAAAGCACGTTTTACTTATTTTACAATAAAGACATCTACATAGGGTTTTTAACCGGTACGGCGCATGTAATACTCATGCAAATCCCTCAAACATGTCGAGACGTTTCTTTTTCAACACATTTTTCTTAAAACTTAAAAGTACATTTATGTATTATAAAATACAACGGACGCATTGCAAATGCAATAATGCTTACTATTTGATATTTGTGGAAGAAAAATGTCGATTCTTAAGCACATTTTGTACCTTCACAAATGTTTTTACTTGTCTGTAATTTAAATGTAGCCATTCAATAAGAAATGTAGGTATATACAATCTTTAAGGACCTTTAAAATCAAGAATTGAAATTAATTAACATTTGTTTATGTATTTATGTATTTGTATTATGATAGTTTATTGAGTATAAAATTCAATTAAATCTTATTAGATGGTTGACATATAAAATTAAAAATAAAGTAACTTAATATTCTGTATTATCGTTTATTGCAGGTTTAGTAGATTAATAAAAAATTAAAAATCCTGTCTAATTCACATTCATTTTTAATAATAAAAATTATAAGCAATTCATGTTTCCATTTTTTAATACTTAAGCCATTTATAGATGCCGTTCTACTTGTACATGGCTTAAGTATTAAAAAAACCGAAACATGTCGTGTGTATTATAAGTTATGTGGGTTAGACAATTTTTTTACTTTTTTATTGTAAAGTTTCATTTATAGTACCGTTTAAAAATGCAAGAACCAAGAAAAAAACCTAAACTCTATATTCAAGACCAAGAGCAAGACCGAGAATAAGGATATCAATACAAGACCAAGAGCAAGACCAAGAGCAAGACCTATGTGGTCTTGTCTTGGTCTTGCGTTTGGCCATCACTATTGAAACCTGTTGAACGCATAAAGCGCACTTTATGTCGCAAATTGACGTTTTTTCATGTTTTTTTGTCAAACAATTGTCAATTTATAAAATACACTCTACAAGACGTTATTTTCTTGCAAACAGTTGAATTTCTTAGTAACCATAGTAAACAGATTAACATAATCTTATACAAAGTTACAGCAAATTAAATAAAATCTAAAACCGCAAAAAAACTATAGTTCTGTTTAAAATAGTAAAGTTACTAGTCACTTTATGCATACCGGAAGTTGCCATCTTCCTAAAAATGTTTTACAAAAGTAGATCCAAACAGACTATAAAATGTGCAAAACTTCAAATTGCTGACGTTTGCAAAAGCTGAGAAACATCTAATGCACCAATGCACAAAATCAATACATTACATTTAGAAAACGTTTTTCTATAATTTCTTTAAACATTACTTCTAAAGAAAATAAAAATGCATACTTTATTATAGCTCACTTTCCGTATGGAAATTTTTATTGATTGAATAGCTTATAAAATTATAAGCGACTTTCGGCTTAGACCGCGTCGTAGTAAAACACCCTGACTTAGGCTTGGTCATAGTCTCTTCTTGAGAGCCAAAACAAGAAGTAGAACTTGGCCTTTGCCGTATTGTCGTTCGTGAACCCAAACAAACTGACGTTTCGCAAGACATTGCAGCTTGCATCTTCAGAGTGGTAAATGTCACTGACATCTTCAGAGTGGTAAATGTCACTGACATTTACCACTCTGAAGATGCAAGCTGCAATGTCTTGCGAAACATCAGTTTGTTTGGGTTCACGAACGACAATACGGCAAAGGCCAAGTTCTACTTCTTGTTTTGGCTCTCAAGAAGAGACTATGACCAAGCCTAAGACTGGGTGTTTTACTACGACGCGGTCTAAGCCGAAAGTCGCTTATAATTTTAAACATAACAACCGCGAAAGGTTAAGATTTTATATGAATAGCTTATATTTTTGGATATATCAAACACGTATAGATTTTGTATTATGACTACGATTAACAATGCGGTACTAAAGACAGAAACAAAAACAATTAAAAAAGCTTTTGTTGAGCGCTTTTGCAATAGATAATTAAATCAAGTACATATTTCGATTAATAGATTAAACCATATTTGAGTTTATTCCGTTATTTGGTTGGAACAGATTTTTTTACTCTATCTGACAATCTATAAAACAAGATATCTATTTTTCAGATTTTGTTTTTAGAATTACTTTGATATCAAACAATTAGGATAAATAATTTATCAAAATTTATTAAAATAAAATGTATTATAACATTCTAAAAATATTCGCATTTTGTTTTAAATAAATTTGTCATTTCAATCTTGTAAAATATTTTTGACTAGTAACTAGTAAAAGGATAATAAAATTATGTAGTACTACTAAATAAAAAAATTAAAAAAGTTATTGTAATTTATTTGTTGGACAAAAATTAGAAATTAATGAAGTAACAAAACTTTTTTAAACGACAAGGTTAATTTCAGTCACATTATAGTAAAATAAAACCGCAATTATAACAAAACAATTTAATGCCAAGGTCGCTACATACACCTGTAATCGTAGGTACGTAAAAATAAAAACCCTAACAAAATACAAACAAAATTATACACATTCATTACGATGTAACAAAAGAAATTCATGCAAAATGATATAACCGTCCTTAATATTCTTTACAGGTATGATCGATTTTCGCTACAAATAAAACGTGCATTGTTTTTTATAAATAATATGAATACAATGCTTCTATTATAGTGTAATTAAAATTAAACAATTTTTAAATCATAACCTTCGAGTAAGGTTTTACATGACTATTGTATTATACGCACATCCGGTAGATAGCAACAGAATGTTGCATTATAAAAAAAAATATTTATATGCATTTGTATCGTTATTTGCAATTTATTCTATTATGTATATCATTTAAAACACATGGTATTTAGAGGCGGCAGTTGTAGTTGTAAAAAATGTTAGTTTTATTCCTAACATTTTCTGCAATATTTTCAATAATACTTTACAATTGCAGTAATTACCTAAAAATATAGGTTTACTAGTATCTATTGTGTTAGTAAATTGGTAATTATAACAACTGTTCTTATAAATACTATTTCTAAGCTGAAACGCTTCCCTGTTTAAATTAGTGACTTGTTAAAATTTTTTTAAATAGCAAACATTTTTTAATAACGTTTTGCATTCCAATTATAAATATCATACTGTTGACAAAAGCAAACAAGTAAGGTGACCGAGCGTGACTAGTGGAGTTTCAGTTATGACGGAATATTTAAAATAAAATATGTCGGAAAAAACTCAATAGCTTAATAAGCACAAAGAATCGTTTCCTTTTGTTACACAATATATTAATTCTTGAGCTAATGTTTTGTTATCAGCAATTTCTAAATTTAGTTTACGTATTTCTAGGGTCACTCGTTTGTTTCTACACTATGTAGAGTATTGTTTCCTTTTTATTGTAAAACATTCGGAATGTTTTACATTAAATTTTTTTTTAATCAGTAGGTTTAAATAGTTGGTTTTTCTAGTCATGTAACGTTAGAAAGGCTTTTTTCTACAAACGCAGATGCCTTACTTCTCGTACGTTACTAATAAAGACGTACGGAAAGTAAAATTGTCATGTCTGTAATTATCGTCGCTAGTTACTAAAAAAATAAGTATAAAGATTACGTAATTTCAAAGGACCTGTCACGTGATATGCGCAGAAAACAAAATTAACATGAATTATACTTAATTATGTAAATGTATTGAATTTATTGATTACACAATCTCAAATTAAAGTCTATGTAATTTTAGCATAAATAACCATTGTCTCTTTTGAAAAATTGTGGCGCTCACTTTAATTTTTTCTCAAGCGGTAATGGTATACTTTCAGCACGGTTTGCAGAAATAATTATTATATGTTTGGAAAATCAACTTAAATAGAACATTTAATAAAATGTCTAGCACTATTACTCTGTCTTGCTGTAATGTCACTTTCAAAACCGATCCGAGAAAACTACGTGACGTACTAGTACATTAAAGTGATTTTACTGCTTGAGTTGACATGAGAAATTAGGAGATTAGTCAAATACGGCGAGGATAATTGTATATTAAAACACAAGTTAGAGAATGAACGCGGTTCAATCACGAGACCGGGTTTCATACACGAGTTGCGCCGCGGCGAGTTTACGAAACAGCAGTGATTAGAACGTATTATAAGATGTGTGTTTTATACTATTGTCTGTATTTTGAATTAATTTTAACATTTTCCGTATAAATTTAATGTTTAAACAAAATTGGAAAACTAGTATTTCATTGAATTGCCAACACTTACACTTTGACATATTGAAATGTATGTACATATGTTAAGATGTTAACCTAAAATCTTATATGAAATAATCTCTTTATACCGTTATAAGTAAATAACTTTAGATTAATAGAACGTCTTTATTTTATCTTAGCTTTAAGATTTAAATTTCAATTGTTTAGTTACAATAATTTTCTTTTTTTTTATGTAACATCAACTTACGATGCAGAACTACCAATTTTGAAAATACTAACATTACTAAAATTTGTGTCAGAATTTGATAATTCTTACATAGATTTTAGTGTTAAAATCGCCAATTCTTATGTCGAAATAGAGAAAAACAATTTACAATTCAAGTTATTTTTTGGTTATGTACATACCTGATAAAAATAAATACAATACAACAATAGATAAATATGTTACAAAAGTACAGATTGTTTTTTTACATTAGTAAATTTTGACATTTCACGATTTAATGTATGTTGATAATTTTTAAAATCTACATGTTTATTTAATTAACGCTGTCTTATAAGTCTTCTTGTAAGTGTCAAGCAGATAATGAGGCAGGTACAAGCATATTAAAATTTGGATTTCCCTCTATCAAACTATCAAATAAAATACATCTTATTAAATAATATATTTTAATAAAGTTTTCCCAATTCTGTTTTTATTCCCACATTTATTATTATTATTATCTCTTTACTAGAATAGAAAACTTATACAGTCACTATAGTCTAGATAGAAACTGCTTTATTTTCTTAAATAGGTTCTTCAAATGCATATAATATATTTTTGAAAAACAAATATGATTTTTTAAATCTATGTTTTTATTGTTAAATAAGACAATTTTCTTAAACTCATTTTCGGTAAAACGTTAAATGATATAATGTTAAAAAGAGTTTTTTCTACGACTAACAGACAATACGATACATTGTATGTTTAATTGCGATTAGGCAACGTTGGGCATTGTGATTGTGTAATTTTATTTCCGTACAGGTCAAAGTCATTTCCGTACAGGTCAAACCTATTAACGTACAAGATAATGAATTGTAAATACATAATTTAGAAGACTTTTACAAATATTTTCTGCATCACAAAATTATAAAATTTGAAAACAAAATCATTGAGGGTTATGTAAAAGGTATTTCATTGCACATAGCAAATTAGAAATTTACCACACGTCTTATTCGTTTTTATGATACCACAGCGAGTTTTTAGAAATTTGTTTACACCTCTTTAGTACTTAAGAAGGAGTCTTAAACAGTAAGTAACCTTTTGTTGTCTTGTCACATTTTGCGGTCAACCGTATGATATACGACTGAATATATTTATTTTGCTTTCACAAATATTCTGTGTCATTAACGTTCAAATTATTTAATCTTGAAGCTTGATTTGCTGTGTGCCATTTTTATTTAATCACTAATTATTTGTATCAATTTCATACGTTAAATTTTACTAAAAAGGTTTCCTGAAAACACTACGAGGCTACCAGAAAGTGACTAATCTGTACATCAAACAGAAGGGAACTGCTGGTGGAAGATACGGAACGTGGGATTATTTATCTTAAAGACTTTCTTGCACCCAAATAAGTTATTTATTAGTTGGATCTTGACAATAATATTAGAACTGGCCACCCTACCAAAATGAATATTGATACAGAACAACATGAGTACCAGGATGTGGTAAATGGTTAACACTAAGCCCGATGCGAAAAAACCCAATACATGTTCTTTATGAGCAAGGGTTTCTGAAAAGATGGAAGCATTAGCCATTGACAGCAAAAAACCGGATGCTACAAGGCAATGGATGTAAATCCAGATTCAAAAAGAACGCACTGGCTGCAAATATAAAGTTTAAAATCGTCCACATAAATATACAACAATATTGACATCGCCTTTTTTAAGAGCCATGAATCCACAAAAGAACACTAAAAGGGTTGAACTGTCCAGGTAGATAATTACTTACCGCTCAACTTGTGTACAACTTTACGCTTCCTAGTCCAAAAGCGAACAAAGTGATAAAAAGTTGACAGAGATCAGATACTCTTTGTTTACATGACCATAGATACATTTGATTAAATATTGAATCAAACGAGAAACTCGTAGTGAAATACAAAACCCCAAGAAAAACCAACCGGAAATTATTTAACAAAAAACCGGTCAAATCAAAGACTGTCCTAGAGTTGCAAGATTGACGCACGAGCTAGAATTAATAACGGGCAGTATTGTTAAATTAATAAAATTCGCATTTAATACAAGCTGCCCAAGAACTGTCAAATAAACCTCCAACAAGAGAACGTACTAAAAGGTTATTGAACACAGCCAAAAAAAGTATGGTATGAATACAGAAGCAGTTTCACGTCATAAAACAATACCGTTAAAAAAACAAAAAGAGACTCATAAAGAAGGTACTGTAAGGACGAACCTAAATGTTCTCGCCTCCAAAAAGCTCTGAGCAAGGATCTCACTGAAAACATCGGTTCTATGCTGACCAAAAACAAAAAGTGTACTGACTCGTTTGAAGGTACTCTGCAAGAACTATTGTAAAACATTTCCCGGGTTTATCAATAACTGAAGTTCTTAAGCACCAGAACCTAAAAGTATTAAACAAACGGAGAGTCAAAAAGTCTCTAAGAGCTGATGGAATTTACCCATCGTGCTTCAAAAGAAGTTTGCTGCTTAACGAAACACAGTATGCAAAACTCTCAGAGCTAGCTTATCACTTTTGCATATACCAAACAGGCCAATCACCTTGACTTGCTTCATATTAAAACTACTTGAAAAAGTAGTCGACAGGTATATATGGAACGGATTACTAAAAGCTTTTCTTCTGCACCAAAACCAGTAAGCATATCAATCCAAAAAATCTTTTGAGCTAGCAATTTACCCACTAGTAAACCGATACAAAAACACAATCCAATACAATTATAATGCGTTGAAGGATTTTTTAGATATTAAAAGATGTATTAGGTTTAGGATACGCCGAAAATCTCATCATTATCAGAAACAAAAAATTTGGAAAAATTGTATCAAACATAATTTAGAATGCACTAAACACCGTTAAAAAACAGTGCAAAAAAGAGGTACTATTAGTCAACCCAACGACGGCAATCGTTCCGTTTACCAAACGACGGAAAGCGGATGACATAAAATTACCTACGATGTAGGGAGTCACTGTCTTGATAACAAAGGAAGTCAAATATCTGCGACTCACTTTTGATGCCAGACTGACTTTTAACGCTCATCTAGAAAAAATCACAACAAAACCCATCAGGGTATTGAAACTCACAATAACCAAAAGGTTATATATAATGACAAGACCCATCATCACATAAGGCGCTGCTACAAAAATCGCAACGTTACCGGTGCAGGAATATATGAACAACAATTTTTTTTGACTTTGGGTAAACATGCGTCCGTTTTTCAAGCTAAAGTAGCTTCTTTTGACTGATGTGTCAAGAATATTATTGCCTTAAAATCATACGCAAATGGTCTGATATTGATTATGTCTGACAGTCAAACAGCATTACTGACTCTAAGATCGCCAGTAATAAAATGCGAACTGATTATGACATGCATAAACAGCCAAGAAGCATTGGCAACTCGCTAACAAGTGCAGCTGATCTGAATATCAAAAAACGAGAGTGTAAATGGAAACTTAACGGCGAACGCGCTTGCTAAAAAGAGCACAAGAAGAACACATATCCAACCTGGACCCGTCTTCAGAATAGTTTGCAATACCGGAAAACAAATAATCCGCAGCAAACTATCATCAGAACCTAGAAACTCTGGAAAAACTCTTCAGGGATAAGGCACACAAAACCACAATCAAACACTCATAATGCACTATCAAGCATAAATATAGAAAAGTTAAAGAAACTCACGCTGTGGCCTTAACAAACATATGTATAAAATTGGACTGCTTTTGACAAAAGCTCTTTGGAATAATCTTCTGGATTACATTGACGAAACAGAACTGCTAAGGGAGTAATAAATTGGAGGTGCACAAAAGGATTAAGAAGACCGCAATGGAAAAGCGCTAGACGAATAGTTTTGTTTATATGTATGTATATGTAGGTCAAATTTGTAATCAAAAATTACTTCTATTTGACCACCACACTTGTAGCTGTAACTGTTTGACAGACCCTATGTAAACCAAGTTTTTGTCTATCTATCAATACATATTTTATTTAAAATTTAAATTTTATCAAATGTCCGCACGGTTAATTGCTCTAGTACTAACAATACATACATTGCATACATACATTATTTAGAATTTTTTAGTTCAAATTTAGATTTTTTGCTCAATCTTGTAATATTGTAATTTTTTACAAAACAGTTTTACATTAATTACTTTTTGTATTGTTTTAGGTGTTATTTACCAGCATGGAATCTAAATAAAAGAAAACCGTTTATTTCGAAGCCAGAAACATTAGTAAAGATGTTCTGGACACAGCAGTGTCAGAAGTAAATTCTTGTTTACATGCAGGTGGATTGTATGAATTTGTTAACAATGGCTTTTTAATCTTTAAATGTAAAACTAAGGCCGGTGACTATCATGACGACATAAACCTTACTAACTTTTTGCAGTAGATGGAAAAACAATTGATTCAATAAGGACTCCAAAACAATGGAGTAACAACAGAAAATGAAATGAGTAAAGCAGAAGTAATAATGTTAGTGAAACAATTTAATTATACGAAACCATATATGTAGACGAACTTTTTTAAAAATATGAACATACAGTGTTACGTTTGCCGATTGAGTTGGTATGGAGTTTAGCAAAACATAAGATTGATATTAATAATGTTGCACAGAATGCTCTAAACATAGAAGCTTTAGTGAAAAATGCATTTTTTGAACTAACTGCATCGGACTGGGACAAACATTGTCAACATGTGAACCACTTGTACACTGCTGGATGTAAACGTGGAAAACCTGTCATCCGACGATGAAAGTTGTAATGAAGACAAAAGTAATTTTTAGAATTACTTTTAGAAATATGTAATTATTATATTTTGTAATGTCGTAACTAATCTAAATGATTATCTACACGGGTAGCCTATGATTGATTTGAATTTTCTACCAAAATCCTTTTTAATTTGAGTGCACTGTTAGAACTAAAGAGACACCAGCCACGTCCCTTCATAGTGTTCAAGACGATGTCAAGCTGCTCTACAAATGTCACCTTCTCATTTCAAATTTGGTAATAAGGTAACCTGGTGTACTGTTAGTTACGTTAAATCTAATTCTATTACAAAAACTTGATAATGCAATAAGTTACTTTATTAGTACTTCTTGTGAAGCCTTTATCTAGATTTGCATTGATGTTTTCTTTCAATGTAAATTTTTTTTTAATCGTTAATCGTTAACTTACTAAAGAAAACTCTGACAAACATTAATCCGTATTTTACTTAAATCAATTTTCGGAATTGTACACTTATATAAATTTAAGTAACAGAAACTATTTTTTATTTCTCTGGTTTATTGTGCTAATAACGAATAACGAATAACGAATAGTAAAACATTCAATTTTCGTATAAGCAATCAAAATGAAAAAGTAATTGTTGTTACACATACCTTCAGAAAACAAATAGATAACATATGTAATCAAAGAAATTAGTTTTTATTTAATTTGTTTGCATAGCATTAATATCTTTTTATATAATAAATAATAATGATTATACAAACACAATTTATATGTATTTTTAAATTTTTTTAAAGTGTTTTTAAGTGATTTCAATTCTCCTTTTTCCAAAATTATAACGTTTTTAAATAAATTTTTACTATATTCTTTACCCGGCACATTAAATTATTAAATGACAAAAAATGTTTAAATTCTAACCACGAGGATACTATTAGTCACGAAGGTAGTATAAAAAAAACAGCGTCGCTAAATTATAAATTCTTTAATCAAACGGGAGAAATAAAGACAAACCGCAAAACGTGTAGAAATCTTTTTCTAGCCGGATATGTAATTTTGTGAATGTATTTAAGAGGAATGGAAAGGAGCATCGTAATAATCTATATTTTGTCGGCAAAGGTAGTGTCATTAGAAAAACTATAAAAAAACAGTCAGAGTATCACTGTAGTCCCTCAGTCTCTAAAATGATTATAATTACGGTTCTAAGTTCGGCAGACGTCCGCCTTCGGCGCCATTTATTTTTCACCAGCACACATTTTGATAGTTGCTTGTAGAAGAGTTTCTAAACGAAAATTTTCTAACGTTAAGTTTGTATTAAGTATGCAGTTATTTAAAAAGGATGTAAATTATCATATACTTATCAGTAAAATAAAGTAGCTACCAGTAATTACTACGTTTAGAAATAATTTTTGTACAAAACCATTTGCTTTTTTGTGTATAATTAGTATTGAAACAATGTAAATTGTATTACTTTTTTTACTGTGATACAAAAGCTGATGTAATTTTAAACAATTTGCACTTAATTAATAAAAACATATCTTTTACAAAAAATGCTTCGTATAAAATATTGTTTAATTATAACAATAATAATAATAATAATAATAGAAATTAAATTAATTAAGAGCATTATTGAATTACAAAATTGTTGTAAACGTTATTGGGTTTATAAATCAACTACGTATTAATTAGTTATTAAAATACTTACAATTTACATTAATTTATAGAAATTCTCAATTTAAATAATTAATTTCTTGACAGTTACATATCTACTGACATTAAAATTTAGTTTTATTCTTTAGAGACTGTATTTGTTTCTCTTTTTTTAACCGTATTTTTTTAACATGAAGAAGAAAAATATGTATTATTATTATTTGTAATAGTTTTTAGTTAGCATTTCTTAAGTGTATGTATATAATACACATTCTAGTGTAGAATCAGAAAGAGATAGATATATAGCTCATTAAAGAAAAGTAACATATATTAGAATGTTTGCAAAAATTTTCTATTGCTTATGGTTTTCGAGATTTTCTCAAAAATTTTAAAATTTTCGTTTTCTTTAATTACTTCAATTATTTGATAAGTTTTTAAAAACTAAAAGCACTTCTTTTTTTAAACATTTTTTGAGTTTTATGAGACGCCGTTGTTAAATTTTTGATTCGACGTTTCCTCTCTAAGAAAGAAAGAAATCAACTTAATTTTTTTATACGTTTTTCTTGTATGCGTAGGTATTTATTATTACAAATTTAACAAACTATTATGCAATACGGTTTTGTGGTTGATTTTTGATAAATGCAAAGTCTTTGTTTTTATACGTTTTAGAATACTAAATTTAAAAAGTAAATACTATACCATATGCCATATGAAAGTGATGATCATAGTTTTTCGGAGACGAAATGTCTCAAAAGTTTAAAAACGACATCTTGTAGAACTTTAAAAATGTCAAGAAATGTGTGCTCTTAGTTTTAAGAATTCTTTTCAAATACATTAAAAAACGTACTATAATGTATGTAACTTTTATCTAATTTAAGCGTATGTCTATCCCTTGTCGTTTTTTAGATTCCCATGCTGTTCATTTATATCTTAAACAGGCTAAACAGTAAGTACCAACTACTTTTTACTTTTTGATTATTAAGTACAGTGTTGGAAATAACAAACAAAAAGTAATAATGCTGAGTTAAAATATGCTGTTTAAATTTAAATATAAGGATTTGGTTAATCAAAAATGCCTCCAATCGCACTTAAACCAACAATTTTCTACTTTTTGTGACTTCGTGTTTCTACTTGGACAGTGAAAATAAACATGTTCAGGTAGAACTTAAAATCTAAAAAAAAACCTAACTTATGAGCGTGTTAATTTAGTTATAAACGTATATCGTTTTTGTATTTTTATATATCATTTGTTACTGTCTCCATATATTATTCAAAAATCGATAAAAAATTATAAAAAACAACGCCACATTGAAATTTGTAAAATTAATTAAACAACAACGAAACGACAACATTCAGAATCTATTTTTGATTTTGTTTACGATTAGATATATAAATAACCCTTATACTGAAGGAATTATATTAATACGTAAGTATTACTGGTTAATTTGAGTATTTAGTGATTGTCTTAGTACATTTATTTAGACAACAATATAGTAAACGGGTAATTTCCGAAAATGTGCCAATTTTGATCTAATTAGTACCATTTAATAAATATTTTTCAAAAAATAAGATTGATAATTTTAGAGGCCTGATGATGACCGTTAGGTCGAAATATGTAACCACCAATAATTAATAAAGAAAAAACAGTTATATGGGAAAAGCAATACATCATTTAAAATTCTAATTGAAAATCCCATTTTGAGCTTTACTTTACAATGGATAATACAATCTTCAAGATTTTAAATGTTTGTTTGAGGTTTCCTTTAAGAATACTAATTTTTAATAAATTACGAATTATAAAAAGTATCAAATACTGTTTATACGAATATGAACAACTTCATTTACCAATGTTAATTCGTCCACTAGTCAAACGTAATACTTCAAAAGTGTTTTATTTTTTTCATTTAATTAAAAACCAATTAAAGGTATAGGAAATAAAGATTCATAAAATTATAAAACTGCTTTCCCTTATATCCAATAAACAAAGTACTATTAACATTTAATATTTTGTATAATATCTATTACTATCGATACAACATTGTAACCGCCCTCGCATACTATTTACAAGTTTTTCCGTAATTTGGGTTTTCATTAAGGAGTTCCACGCTTTGGTTACGTGTTCTTGTTAATTCGATAACATTTCTTTTTCTCACTCTACTTGCGTTAAAATCTTTCCATTGTTTTACAGAAGCGGCTCACAGATTTTCATTGAGACTTTCGCATGATCTTTGAACCAATGTTACAGTATATGTGCTATATGAATCTTCGAGATACAGAGCACGAACAATCACGTCTTTTGAAATTGCCATGTAGGCGCTTGCGTTAAATCTTATTGGTACTGTTACTTGCAAATTTTCACCTGGACAGCTTTTGCACATCCACCTCTAAAAACCAGTACTAATGCGTCCACTAGTTTTTTTTTTAGAAAATACATTACTTAAATTGTATCTGATTCTATTTCGTTTCTATAATTGCACACAAAAGTCCTGCAATGACAACTAAGTTTTTTATCCAAAAATATAACGTTTGATCAATCTTTATTCAAATTTTTGTTACAAAATTGAAACCTTATC
The DNA here is from genome assembly GCA_035610365.1 of Aquatica leii. Lineage (NCBI taxonomy): Eukaryota > Metazoa > Arthropoda > Insecta > Coleoptera > Lampyridae > Aquatica > Aquatica leii. The sequence continues at coordinate 60,698,318 of CM069432.1, forward strand.
GCAGCATATTTTGGTAAGATCAAAATGTTTTATTCGAAAAATAATTGTTCAATGATAATTCATTCAAAATTGGCACTTTCCTCAAAATTACACGTTTGTTATTTTGTTGTGTAAATAAATTTATTGTTTTTTATGCAGTCCCTTTATACAAATTAACCAGCAATACCTACGTATTAATGAAAATATTTTTTTGAAATTACTTTAATATAAGAGTTATTTATATACCTAATTGTAAACGGAACCAAAACCAAAAATAGATTCTTACTGTTGTGATATGGTTGTTCTTTAATGCATTTCACAAATTTTATTTTGGTGTTGTTTTCTATAATTTTTTATTGATTTCTTAAACACATATGCCGACAGCAATAAATGACATATACCTATTACGAAAACAATATACGTATATAAAAGAACTCAAAAGGTTTTGAGTTTTCAATACATAAACATTAAATAAAAAGGTATAACGTAAATGTACTTGATTCATTTACCTGTAAGATTAAAATGTTTATTGCACGCTCATAAGTTGGGTTTTTTAAACTGTGACCAAGTACTTTATCTCTATTTTTACTGTTTATGACTGTACTTGTGATTAAATACGAAGCAGACAGAAATATAAAGTAGCTGTGTATGGCACAATCTGTCAAAATCCTGTCAACAAAGCACGAATGAGACAGAGAGTATATATATTGTTATATATATGGTTTTATTGTATTTTTTTGTATTTATTTTATACTAGAGTAAGTTTTAAACCAAAGCTTTATATCTAATGTTAATTATGAGTTGTAGTCTATCTATAAATAAATTTAAAATGTTTTTTTAACATTTATAAATTGGAAAAATATAGAACAACTAATGTTTATAATCCTCTTCAAATAGACCTTTGTCTTCCATCTAAAACTAAAATATTTGTTTAATCTACTTTATTTATTTTATTAAAATAATGTAGTAATTTCTGTTATGTTTTGACAAAAAACGGTTATGCATAATGTAAAATTTTTTGAAATCAAAATTATACTTTAAAATTAATTTATTAATTACATTTGTCAAGAATGGGTAATAGAAATGCAAACTTGTTGTAGTATTTGGTTTAATTATAACCTTACAAAACTAAAGATTTAACTTTGAAAATCTTTTCTTAAACAAACAAATGTAGTTATGTTATTCTTTATAAATTATACTACTGTAAAAGCAAAAATTTTGCTTTTTTTAATAATTTTTTTGTCAGTACAAGTACGTAAATTTTAAACCAAAGCTTTATATCTTATGTTAATTATAACATGTAGCATGCCTATCTATAAATAAATTTAAAATGTTTTTTTAATATTTATAAATTGGAAAAATATAGAACAACTAATGTTTATAGTCCTCTTCAAATAGTTATAGAAATAGACCTTTGTCTTCCATCTAAAACTAAAATATTTGTTTAATCTACTTTATTTATTGTATTAAAATAATGTAGTAATTTCTGTTATGTTTTGACAAAAAACGGTTATGCATAATGTTAAATTTTTTGAAATCAAAATTATACTTTAAAATTAATTTATTAATTACATTTGTCAAGAGTGGGTAATAGAAATGCAAACTTGTTGTAGTATTTGGTTTAATTATAACCTTACAAAACTAAAGATTTAACTTTGAAAATCTTTTCTTAAACAAACAAATGTAGTTATGTTATTCTTTATAAATTATACTACTGCAAAAGCAAAAATTTTGCTTTTTTTAAAAATTTTTTTTTAGTACAAGTACGTAACCAATACGTTGTTTGATATTCAAGTTAAAGAAAAAATATAAGATAGGCATTTTATAGAAATATAAATAAATAAAACCTACCGTAGTACATACATCTATAGATTTTATACTTATATAATCATTCATACTTGATACAAACGCAATGTACGTTTAACAAGACGTTTCACTATCGTTTTTAACTATTTGTAGTAAAGTATACTTTCATAGCATAACATCAGAAAGTATAACACAAATTCAGAGTGAGAGGCATAGTTGCAACACGTTGCAAGATAATAGCTTTAACATGCAGCAACATTCAAAAAATTAATATTTTGCAAACGCATCAATAACACCTTATTATAATCATCGTTTATTATATAAATGTGAGGGTAACACATTTTATAGGTTAGACTATTACTTACTTTGTAATCAGGTTTAATTGCACAGATTAGAAAATTACATCTTTGTAAGATACAGTTCAAATAACGTGTTTTAATGATAAAAGAAAACGTTGTATATAAATCTACAAATAATTTCTAAGCGCAAATGCGTAATTACATTTCAAGTCAGTTATCAATCATTAAAAAATAAGCATTCATTCAGAAAAAATGTATATATTTTGAAATTGTATTGAGGAAGGTTTATCTAAATTATACGGTAGCACGAAAAAAAGGAAAAATAGGAATTTTTATTATTAATAACCACTACTTTACCAAATACAATTCTTTACTTGCACTTCATTAATATATAAATCAAATTCTAACAATAATCATTTTTAAATTACTTTTATTGTTACTCAATTGACTAAATATTTTCTTTCGAGTTCCATGTAAATTTAAATTATTGAAAATATTTGTAAAAAATAAAATCTAAGTGTAACTGGAAAATATTTTACAAAAGCGCATGTATAAAATTATTGATTAAGGTTTCTCCTTCTCTAAGGGTTAGAGAAGTGAAAGAGTGGTTGACACCCTATTTTAAGAACGACAAATTTTGGTAAGAGCATGCGCAACATATTCCAATAGCAGAATAGCGATGAGGGTTAAAAAAAGTTACGACCGGAAGTACAGTGAGCTTTTAGATCTTAGTGCTTCCGTTAAAATGGAAGTCTACCAGCAAATTTTATGCCACATTTGCAGTTTTTTCTATACCAGGTTAATCGATGTACAGTTAGAAAAATATTTCTTTTGTGCGATATGAATAATAATGGTTGCGTTTAGATATTAGGACATTTTTTTATTAAAAAATATTTAAAAAAATTAGAGTGTTTTTTCATTTTAAGTATCAGATTATAAAAAATATATTGGTTCTATAATAAAACCGATTATTTTCTAAATTTAAGATTGCTCAATGTTCGTTGTTCGAATAAAAACTTGGCTGCACTTATGTTTGCACGTCACCTTTAACGTGTTTGCCAAATGTGTTTTTAATTTGTTATTGTTGTAATACCGGATTTGTCTAAACTCATTAGCTTCTTGTCGTCAGAGTAAATTTTAAAGTCAAGTTGGTTTAATTAAGTCTACCTTAAAATATAAAAGTATAAATTACACACTTACATCAATGTTTTATATATGTATGTATTTTTACCATGTCAAATGTTTTACATGATTTCAATAATCGTTTTAATTACTTATCAACACCGTTGTTATTAAACATAAACCAAAACTGTCAATAAACAAAATAATTTTAATATTTCATTACTAGGTTTAAACTAAAATATTTTTAACTACTACTAAGTTAAGTATACTGCAAAAGAACTTATTTTTAGAACTATTTATCAATAGACACATTGTGCTTAATTGATTCGTTTCTTTCTTAACTTGTAATTATCGCGACGTTTTACAAATAAAAGCCTCACACCAAATAATTAAACTGACAAAATTTTTAAAGTACCTACTTAATTTTTTATTTTTCTAATTTTTGTTTTATTTGTAATTCAACTTTTTTTTAGTTTTCTTTGCGCCAACTTTAGGTATTATTTTTTAGTCTAAGTAAATTTGAACAACTAGGTATACAATACATTTTAAAATTTAAAAAAATCTTAACTAGCGTGTTAGCGGAATTGTATGATTAAGTTATTTTTTTTAATAACGGTGAACAAAGCATTTTATCAAATAAATAAGTTGCTTGATTATGATCCTTAAAAGTATTTATTATTAATTACTAAAAAAACCAAATAACTGTTAAATGAATTGTTTGACACTACAAAAAAACTTTTTTTAAATAAAAATAAATTTTGTTAAATTATTTTTTACAAACTAAATCGTAACGTGTTAAAGTAGGTAAAAAAACAGATAACAAAAATTAGAAATAGATTTTAATTCGCTGATATCTGAATTTTAGTCTTAGGCGCTTTAACATGTAATTCAACCGTTTTTGTTATTCAATTAGAATTGAATTTGAACGGTAGACTTTTTAAGATTTACATTGGATATAGAGCACTTCAAAGCACGCTTGTTCAAAGCAGATTCATTTGACAATCTTTGAATATATGTATTTCTTACTTTATAAATCAATAAATAAAAAACACTTATATACAGTGTAAAAATTTAATTTAAAGCTGAGGTCATAAATAAGCTTACATTTTTAATCTAGACTGAAAATCAAATAATAAACTACAATTAACATCTAAAGATTTGATAAAAGCTAGCTTTTTTTAAACACTCAGGCGCTAAGTAGATTACTGATTTTTATGATTAGGCATTAAAAAAAATACAACTGTTTTTTGACAATGATGTCACTATGATCAATCAGTTTAAAGTTTTATCAATAATAGCTTCTAAAAGCCGAGTGTAATAATTAAAGATTGTATTAATAACATTGCATTTAAAGATAATATAAACTGTTTAGAGAGAGAGCAACAAACTTTTTACAAATGTCACATTTACGTGGAGACAGCTAATATTTATCACGTTCTCTAGCACCTGCATCTTGTTAAAGTTCATCTTTGTTTGGTTGGTTCTTTGATATTACCCTGTGATTCTTGTACTTGACAATTCATGTAAGTTTTAGTAAGCTCGTTGATAGAAGTTACTCTTTTGCTAATCAAGTATATTTGAGTATACTTGGTTATTCACGCTATACGTCACGGAATATTGCGACAGAAGACGCAACTTTAAAAAAAATATTACTTTAAGTTCTGGGCAAGATGAAAATGTGCTGCTCTTGGAAAGGCGCCTCGCAAAAATTGTTTTTAATTCAAGGTCAAATCATCTTACATTGACATTACGAGTTTGTATTAAATTAAAATGCTTTTGAAAAATTGGCTTTCTGGTGTACATTTTTAGATTTCTCATACTTCAACAACTAAAAATGTTATTTTAGGAATAAAAATTTTATTTTAGAAAATAGAAAAACAATAACAAAACAGCATAAAATATCATATTACTACTATCCTAAAACAGTGTAACGATTATTATTAAAACTAGTTTATTTATATTAAAAATATTTACAAGTTTGTAACTAACCGAACTAATTAAATCTAAGGATATTTAATAAAAACACGTACACTAATTTATATCAAACTATCACTTACTCGAAAGATGTCCGCAGATAACTATAGTCTAACATTTGTTGTTTACATTTAAGTCACATATGAGTTTAATTCGTCGTATTTATCTTGACACGCGTTAATCACTTATTTATTTAAACTTGAATAATCTTCTTAACACTGCCGACTTTGAATTACTCAAATAACTAACTTATGATTCGTTTGTACCGCATTTATACATTATGGCAATCCTTCGCGAATGTTCTACATCTTTCGTTGAACGTTCTGGAAAATGGATAACAATTTCGTAAAGGTTCTCAAAATTGAGAATAATTCCGCGAACGTTTCACTAAGTATAAAACAAATAAATTTACAACCAGACCAAATAATAACAAAATCACAAAGATAAACAACTTCCTGTTTATAAATCAAAATAAATGTTTAGTTATTCATTTATTTAAATAGTAAATACCTATATTACACATTGAAAGAATGAAAAGAAAAACTAAAATAAATATTCTTGAAACGTTAAACGAGTTTCAGTTTAAAATGCTTTTTTTTAGCTTTTATTTAGTCAAAATCTTTAATAATATGTTTTTAATTCAATTTACCACATAAATCATATTATATTTCAAGCATTGCTAATTCACTAAGTTTTTCTTGTGTCATAGTAGACCTTAAATAAGTTTTTATTATTTTTTAATTTGAGAAGCTTCTCTCTCCACTGGCAACTGTTACTGGTAAAGTAACAATATTCTTAGGGTAATATTTCTATTGTGTTCAAAATTCAATTTAGTGATAAATTTTAGAACTTCTTGGAGAACTTGTGTTTGAGGAAGAAGGGTGAAGACAACTGATAATTCATCTGCAAGATCTAGTTCATTAATATACGATGATTCTTGATCAGTTAAGACAACTTTCAAATCCATGCAGTGAGCTATATATTCTTCTTTGCACATAACTCGTAATCCGTATATATCAATAGAGAAACGCAAAATGGTTACTGTGCTCACTGATTTGAGTAAATCTAAGATGCAGTGAGTTTATCGCAGTGTCTATGACATGAAAAAAATTCAATCTTTTTTTATCTTTTCATCTTTCATCTCGATCTCGATCTCGATTTTGATAATCAAAATGTCTCTTTTTAGATCTTACTCGATGTCTAGGTGCAGTATTTGCTTCAATGTCAACTTTATTAACTAATTCTTTTCTACAAGCACTTGGATAAAAAAATTCGCCTAAACGAAGATTTTAAAACAAATCGTTCGTGGTTTTTAATAAATGCATCACAGAAGCTATATAAAAGTCATTACTCTGCATTAATTTACTAACCGGATTAATTCGATTCAAAGTGTTATACCAAATGACGATAGAGCATAGAAATTTAAATTGTTTAATATGATTAAATAAACCAGATGCTTCATCTTACGCACAAACATCCATATTGGGATCTTCATATGTACTCAACAACGCATCATGAACATTACTTAAATTTTCTGAACAGTATTAAAAAAGTTTTCTACTTCTAATCAAGATTTTGCCATATCATTCACTACAAGATTTAAAGAATGACTGCTACACAAGACATAAAAAGCACGAGGATAGCTTGAACACCAGCACCAGAACCTTTCATATTAGACCCATTATCATACCCCTGTTTCCTCATGTCCTGTAAAGGCAATCCTAATTTATCTGGTTCTGTCAAGAGAACTTCAGTTAATTTCAAACTTGTAGATTTCTCAATTGGAACAAAATCTAGAAAACATTCTTTGATTATAATCTCTGTTTTTGAATTGTAGTTCATTAAAACATATCTAATTATCATAGTCATTTGTATAATTTTGCTAGTATCGGGAGTGCAGTCTAAGATAATCAAAAAATATTTCGATTTTTTAGCATCTTTAATAATATGGCATTTATTTTTTTTTATTATTAAACTAATCAACTTATTCTAAATAGTTTTTCTTAGATCAGTCGCTAAACCTTCCTTTCTTTCTTGATTCTGGGCACATGTTCTTAAGGTTAATTTAAAAACATTTCCATTTTTATGTTTGTATAATTTATCTGATTTACCCTGGAACGTTAAGCAACTTTTTCCCAACATTTTGATAATAGACACAATACGCATTAAAACTGAATTCCAATAATTTTTTTATGTGATTTTAAAGTGTCACCAACGTGTTTCCAGTTATCGTAATCATCTTTAGATTGATTAGATGCGCCCACGTTAAAAATTTTGCAACGAAATATACAAACCAATATTCTTAAAACTAATTCATCGGTATTGAGACTTTGTTTATAGTTTTTTGAAGTAAACCTGCGTCGTGAATAGTCACACGAAAAATCATAATCGCACAGAGGACCTGGTAGACCTGGTTTTGCAAAAAATATTCTTTCCTAATCTCCCAAACTATAAGGCCAGAAGATAAAATTTTAGCAGGGTTTAAAGGTGTAGACTTCGAATTAGAAGCGGTTGAGAAGAGACTGCCATTGGTTTGTGTTATTGATGCTGATATGAAAGCAACTAAAGGATTAAATGCTTCCAACAAAGGTAACTGTTGGGTTACTTTTGCTTCGGAGTTGTCAAGAATTTCAGAACTTTGGCAGTGGATATTTCTTATTCTGCTTCTTTTTCAGATTTTTTTTATATTAGTACTCAGAGAGACGTTTCCTTCCATAACCATTCTGTACATTCAATAAAACAGACTGTTGAATTAAAGGATTTTTATTTTAACAGTGTTGGATTTATGTAACAATATGTAAAGGCTGATTTTTTTAACTTTTAAATAAATTTAAAGACTATTTTGTATATTACTTAATAATTATTTCTTTTAGCAACAAATTAGGATGGAACTAAGGGCTACCGATTTTTAATTCCTCAGAATAGTAGCAAGTATCAAGATGAAAAAAAATAGTAGTAAATTTGAATGACACAGACAAGTACAGACATTTCTCCTAGAAACCCACAAGTTTGTGCAGGATTTCTCTAGAGGTAACAGTTTGAGTTTGAAATTCACGTTCCTTATATTATAGATAGGAGAAATGAAATTATTTTTTTGCGGAAAACGGTCGTTTTTTTTTCTTTTAAGCATATAATAATGTAGTTGTAGTTTCCAACTACTGTTTAACAAGTGGTGGTATACGTCTGTATTAGCAATTAAAAATACAAATTGTAGAAGATTTAAAAGAGAGAGCTGATAAATGTTTATTTATATAAGAATAAGAATGCATAAATAACATGTGGGTAGTAAAAGTTTTTTTTTAATTGCACTAACTATATCGCTACTAAAGCAGTAAACTTTGTTAGTCATGTAATAGCAAAGGCTTCCACGGCCGGAGTAACATTACTCACCAGCAGTTTGATACCACTCTACGACTAACCAATCGTAGAATCGTAAAGTTTAATCCACGACTAACTCCTTAAAGACGGTTGTCAATTTATGTAGTTTAGTCCTCACTTCAGAACAGGAATCGGTGCTATCTAAGGGTTTGAATTTTGCTGTTGCTTCCAAACGTATTCCTAAAGAAGATATTTTATGTGCTATTGAGTCTTCTTTAAACATCTTCCTCGTCACATCTCAGATCCCATTCGTATTAACAGTAGCAAAATCCTTGAGTTATCTAAAATTCTTAACTCCAACATTTACAAGTAACTATTCAAGTCGGAAGAGTTACTTGTAAAAAGTCTTAGTAAGAACCCTGATATTATTGTTCTTCCAGCCGACAAAGGCAACGTTACTGTCGTTTTGAACCGAATTGATTATGTTGCGAAAATCCATTCTATTTTGTTTGAAGAAACGTACGCTCTTTTAACTCGTAATCCCACTTCGAGGATTGAACGTGAGGTCAGCCAAATCATCAAATCTTCCAATCTACCTCCTGCAACTAAACGTCGACTTACCCCTTCAGATTCTAAACCACCTCGTCTATACGGACTTTCCAAAATTCACAAGCAAGGCATTTCCTTTCGACCTATCGTCAAACTAGTCAAGGTCCAACATTTCTTTGCCAGTTCACAGGTAAAACCTTTTCTCACATCCTTAATTGCCAGCATTTTATTCAACGTTTGGAAACGATAAAATTTGAACCCCAAGATTTTCTCGTGAGCTTTGATGTCACTTCACTTTTTACTAAAGTTCCTATTAAGGATTCGCTTATTATCATCAAACAGATTCTGTCTCAACATGCCAAGGATTTGAGTTTGCTTCCTTTTATTGATAAGTTTCTATCCTCTACTTACTTCCAATTTGATAACAAGTTTTACGAACAGGTTTCTGGTGCTGCTATGGGTTCTCCTTTATAACCTGTTGTAGCTAACATTTTTATGGAATCCTTTAAAGCGGTTGCTTTAGAATCATCAATATTGAAACCTAAAGTTTAGTTTAGGTATGTTGACACGTTTATTGTCTGGTCACATGGTCATTTCGAATTGTCTAAGTTTATTGATCATCTTAACAATCAACACTTAGATATCAAATTTACTGTGAAAATCGAAACTCGTAAACCCGACGGACTTTTGGGCCATTATGTTTATCGCAAACCCACCCATACGGACAGATACCTTTATGCTTCGTCTCGTCATCATTCTGCACAGAAACGTTCTGTTATTGAATTTTTGGTTCATCGTGCCTTTTCTAAATGCCAACATGAAAATCTAGACTCAGAACTTCAACATTTCACTAAAATCTTAGTAAACGATGGTTATATGAAGCGAGATATTCATAGAGTTATTAATCGTCATTTACATCCACGTATTCGATTACCTAAGCACAATTCTACTTCCGAATCCAATCCGAAATTAGCCTTTTTACCCTAAATCCACAAGGTTACAGATCAAATAGGGAAACTTCTCCGTAAGAATGGTATTGAACCCATATTCAACTCAACAGGCAAAATCTCTCAGATTCTTCCTTCTCCCAAGAACAAATTTCCTACAGTTTCATCTCAAGGTGTATATCAAATTCCTTGTTCATGTGGTTTAGTCTACATTAGTGAAACTGGTCGCTTTGTCATTACTCGCATTTCAGAACATGATCGTTGTATAAAGAAAAGGCATATTTCTAAGTCTGCGGTTGCTGAACATCATTTTACTACAGGTCACAGGATTGATTTTGATAACGTTTCGGTGATTGCTAAATCTCCATTTTTTTCAACAAGAAATTCCGAGAGAGCATGGAAATCATCAAACACCCCAGTAACTGCAATCGCTATCATGGTTTCGAGCTATCCCCTCTTTGGTTCCCGGTCATTAGTTCTTTATCTAAAACACGCCCACCTTCAACTGTAACTAAATCAGAGTTGGGCTTATACATCCGTGATCCCTCTTTTTTATATATGGAGACTATTTTTTCTTAAGTCACTTCTATGGAGTTTAGAATCTGGCTTGGTTCACAAGTTGATTACCTAACTCTATAGTGGTTCTTTGTTAGATTTTTGTTTGCTTTTTCAAGTTTACCGTTTTCTTTCTTACCTTTTTTAGAGGTTAGAATCTGGCTTGGTTTACAAGTTGATTCTTAGTTAGATTTTGGTTGCTTGTTTAAGTTTTTTGATTTATCTCACGCCCAAATGAAGCCCCTTACGAAAGTGATTGAAACATTGGCAACTTCGGTTACAACAATGACACGGTCCAAACCCGGAAGACATTCTTATCTTTGTTAGTCATCTTGAAATGGTTTTAGTAAATTTGATAAAATTAACTATTTCAATTTATCAGAGTGTATACATATTATTTAGGCTTTTTTATATTTTAACTGACTAATTTATATTTTTATGTTCCAAATTTGCTGGCTCTATGCGTTTCCCGCCCTGAGCAGAGGCCTAGTTTGCCAACTCCCCCTCCCCTAGATCCACCCCTGGGTAGAATGCAAAATTCTTTAAATAAAAATTGTCTAATGTGTAATACTTAGTACTTTTACTATTATTTCTGCTTAGATGTTGTTCTTCAGTTTTAAAATAAAAAATATCTAGAAATTCCTTATAGGAAAGTCGTGTGGTGACTACAACAGTTGTTTTTATTAATGCAAACCAGATTTTGCGTTTTTGACATTATGGAAGTGTTTCTTGCAATGTCAGAATTTTTTTCAAGTCCTGTTTCTATGTTTTCTTCGGTATCGGAAACATCGAGATCGCGTTGGGGTAGTAGTTCACATCGTCATCACATTTACATAATTACTTAATTAGACATTTTTTCTCCCTCTCTTTTCAATATTAAAGTTTTTACGAAAAATGCTCGTAAAAACCCTTCATAGACAACTAAAAGGTAATATTATTTGTTAAAACAAAAATCAGTTGTTTTCATTATTTGGAAACGGATTGTATCAGTATTGTTTTATTAACAGTAACTCGTAAGTTATTTATATATCGTCTCATCACTAATGGCTATGTAGATGACATTATAACATGTATCTAGAAAATTTAACAGTACTACTGTGTAATAGTCACCTGATAATTACTTTTAAATTACAAAAATGGTTGTTTTTTAGCAGTTAAGTTAAATGTTATTACACCAATAGTTACGAATTGATATACTAAACCGATATTTCTATAAAGTTTAGTAGGTATGTGGTTTGCATGTGCTGCCACAAACACTTTGCGTAGGCTGAAATTAAGTTCTTGCTCTTTACATTTAAAGTTTAAACTTTGCTAGTACAAGATTTTTTTTAAATATCTTAAATTTTTTTCATTTCGTATTTACATAAATTATAATTAGTTTTGATTAAGAATTTTAAGATTTAAATTTGTAAAATTCAAAACTTTATAGTTTTGTTCTTACTAATATATAGTATACATGTACCTACTACTAGTTTTAATAACAATATACGTTTACTTGTCTTGTGGTTAATTACCTAAACGTTAAGTACCAAATTGCAACTCGTTTTAACAGCTGATTAATTTTTGTAACTAACGTAACACCACAGTATATTAGTAGAATGTATCACAATAAGGCTTACTTTGAAAGAAATATCAATAAAAAAATATTTATTTAACATTTTTTTAAATAATAGAAACACAATTAATTATTAAAGATAATTTCAAAAAAACAATTTGTCTACTACATTTCTTAAGGTTTTCTAGCCTTACCAATCAACTAATATTTGTTATGTTTTACAGAATGTTAATATGGCCTAAAATGCAATATTTTTTAAAGAAAAACAAAAATGGTTAAAAATTAATAATAACAAAGTATATAGCATAATAGAAAACGTTTGTTGCATTATTTTGCATCAACATTCAAATTAATTATCAAAATTTTACAAGATACAGCACAAACGTTTGTTTTTATTTAGCAAATTATAAAATTCTTTGATTAGATTAATACTCTAAAAACGATTTTTATTTTTATTCGATAGATATAATTATTTATATACATTTAATAGTTATTATGTATGTATTGCGTATACCTAATTGAAATTTTGTTTTAAACGATAAGAATACATTTTTTGAAATACATAAAATATGTTCTAATTATACGGTTAAAACGTTAAAAAATCTTAATATTAAAAACTATAGTTGCTAAATAACTGCTTGTGTACTTTTGGTTTTCTTTAAAATATAAAATTGCACAATACAATTTGGTTATAAATTTAAATGTTTTTAAAAACATTAACGTGTATTTTTTACTTAAGCCATACAAAAACAGTGTTATTAAGGTAAATGGTTTATTGATGACTTATTTATCTATAACTTTTTTAAAAATCAAGGATATAAATCTATTTATACTCGAGTTTCTTGCAACTTTCCGAGTTAAACACGCAAGATCCACTTTAGAATTATAAAAAAATATAAAAATTAATACCATAAATACCACTTCTAGAATTCTTAACTTCATTTTACTTTTACTATGCGCTTTTTTACGTAAATTATTATTGCGTTATATTTAAGCTTCTAACTAAACGTTTATTAGATTAGTTCAGATGTAATGCCAATGTTTCATGCTGACTGTACATTTATTTCTTGTTTTATTTTAATTACAATTATTATAAATTACAAAAATGTTGTGACCTAATCTTGATACCAGTTACGTTTAGAAATTGATGGTCATGTTGACAAACACAGTTTCAAGAACATCTAATTAACAATTGTTCAAACAATAGTGGAATTATAGAAAGATTCGTGTAAGAAGGTTTCAGAGTAGACCTTCACGGACAAAACATTTTTTAATTTTCATGGTTGCGTCAGCGGAAGGCTGTCATTAAGTGACAGATTGTCGTAAGACGCGGTTTTTTTCTTTGTTCCTTGCATGCCGACTTCTCGACATTTCGTGTCAATGCTTTATGTAATCGTTATTAAGTAGAAACGAAGTTTTCATACTCTCGAATAAGTTTTAATACAACCTTTTGTGAATTTCAAATGTTTATAAATTGTATGTCGTATTTATTCAAATTTTTAAAACTACATTTTTATACATATTGAAAAATAATTAAAACGACAGAAAACAACGAAATTAATTGTTATTAAGAAATTAAACGTGGGTGTTACCTTTCTTAATAAAGTATTCGTTATTTCTTATTTTTTTTAATTACATGAGATAAAAGCAATACAATACTTATTAAATATAACAGTTATTAGGCTACACATTACAGAAATACTACTTTAAAAATGTTGTAAATTAACGTATAAGTTAATAATAAATTAATATGAACATATCAAGATTTTGGGTTGTTTAACTTATTTTAATGAATTATGTTCTCAAGCTGTAAGAAAGATTTTTATGTAGTAAAACACGTTATATTTTACGCAATAGTCATATCGTATGAAAACTTAAAAAATCTTAAAAAACTAATATTTGTTACTTAGTATCAAAACAACTCAAAATAATAAAAATAATTTACAAGAATCACTTTAAATCTTTTTCTTTTAATATATTGTATTTTTTTAAATAGCTACAGTTAAAAAAATTGTTAATGAATATATTTCAAACAAAACAATTAGATTTTTTGATTAAATGATTTTGCATCGTTCATTTTAAATTCAGTAGATAACATTTTTTTTGTGAAATGCATTCTTTGACATTTGAATGCAAACTGCAAAAAAAACGCACGACAAAGAAAATGTAGAAAGAATTGCTGAGGTATGATGCACATTTACGTTTTCCGAGTAGCTTTAGTTTCTTTCGTTATTTCTACCATTTACTACTAAATTCGAGCATTTATTAGTACCTACAAAATTACGTAGTCAACACGTGACATTGACTTCTTTGTAAGTCGAATCCTTAAACTTTTGTCGTGAAATATCTGGAGTAATCGGGGAGAATTGTCGAGTTGTGACCGTTTTCGATACCCAATATGTCAAACTTAATATGTTAATAAAGAAGATAACGCAACTTTGATTATAACTTTTCTATCCCTGCACCTGTACTAAATTTAAGATCAACTACTAAATGAGAAAAATTGGAAGTCTAGCGCACGTCGTGTTTCAGAATTGGTTGTAACCAAATTATTAACTCTATCTGTGATACCACAGAAATATAGTTGTACTTATTTTTTAATTTTTAGGTTTATTTGCACCGTTACTAGTACTAGCAACAAATAATAAACCTTAAGTAATATTTTATCCTTTTATCACATTTTGCTGTCAATTGAATGTACGGTGACGGTTGTTTGTTATCACAAATAGTTCCAAAAATTTTCTTGTTACTTAAAAGCAAGCTTCTAACTGAGTTTGATTAGACAATTAAGTCGCAAGTTTCCTGGTGCAAATCCTACACTAAATTAAAAAAGTGTCAAAACAAGTAAATATTTCTCAATACAGATCTTGTTTAAATCTGTCAACTCCTAAAAAACAAATAGGCAAATCACAACTTCTAACAACATCATATTTATTTTAAACAAGAGAAAATAGGTTATAAAATCAATAGACAAAAAAATAAACCAATAACAATTATAGATTTGTTGACCAATATGTAATATCACAACTATATGAACACAAAAACTTACCTAACCGACAATTTTTGTCATTAGTAGTTGCTTCCACTACTATCTTTTATTTAATTTAAGAACAAAAATATGCGGGGTATATTAGCTAATGTACGACGGTTAATGTTATTTTACCTTTGGCTATGACTGCGTTCAAATAATCAAAGAAACTTAACGGATGCTACGGCAACGTACTCAACGACAATACATAAAGTTACAGATGATATAAAGTCAGTACGATCTACGTTATAATTACATAAAATAAGTTACAAGGCTGAAGGTTAGTGAATACAACTGAAACCTATTACATAAACGCAAAATTACACGATGCTACTAAGTAGTACGTACAAGGCTGACGAATAATACGATACTGATAGTTCAGAAACAGATGTGAGTCTTTTCTTGTTCTTTTAATTTACATGAAACGAGATAAAATCCAAAGGTTACATATCCCGGAAACAGCCGGCTTGGGAATTGCTTTCCTACCTGGAACGTCGCGTAACTAACTAATCGCCGAATCCGACCAATATCTAGAATACGTTTTCCTTAGCACATCCGCTAAAAGCGTAATAAAAGTCACTACTGTATCGCGTTTATCCGAATGACAAACAGTAGCGGCGCATAAACAATGCAGCCCTTAATTTTAATTTAGAATAAATGTTTTTAAAAAATACAAAATAACAACATGTAAGTAATATATTATTCAACGTTCACATTATTAAAGCTTGGGGTTTGATTAACTGTGCGCTATTCTAACTCAATTTATACCAATTCCATATTGTTAGGTCTACATTTTAACATTATGAATTTTTGTACTTTAACTGTTTAATAGTACAAGTGTGTTGCCTAATTGGAGATTTCAGTATACCTATAATTAAATTTGTTTAATTACTATACTATTGTATGTACATATATTTGTTGGCCTTTACATTTTTATAGACGTCACTATTAACATAAATTGAGTTCCTAGTGGAAGACAATCTGATTAGTTGCTTTATCCAAGCTACTTTCCGATACCAGAGCTGTCGTTGGCTTTCTTTACTGTCGGTTAAGTTTGCAGGTAATTGATTGCACTTCAGCCAAGTGTACGTTACAATAATCAACGATACCAGAAAAAACCGACATCAGTCAACATCAGTTACCAACATGTAACGTTTACATTTTTTCGATTGAATACTTCTGATTTAATTTAACATTTTTGGAGTCTCTGCGTGCGCAAATCGCTGATGCACATTACTCATGCGTGATTCGTGACCATATTGTTTTAAGACATCGTCCGTTGAACTTTCAAAAGAGGCGGACGTTTCTGCATAACGTGCAGAAAATGTCCTTATGTTAAATTTGAACTGTGGAAATCTGCTTTAGTAGTATGCACTGAAAAATATCCGCTTTTGTCGCTTTATTTTCGCTTTCGTTTGTTTTAAGAAACCCGTAATCTAAAGGGGTAAGTGATTTCTTTGTTCTGTACACGTGGTGTGTAACCTTTGGATTTTGCGTTTTAGTTTTTGTTTTAACTATGAGTTACGATATGCTCTGGTTGATACGTTCGATTTGATTTGTTTGTATACGTACAATTTCAATGGTTTTATGGTGTACGTTTTTTTGAATACGAATATTACGATTTATGTACGATACGTTTATGGAAAATTTCTGATACGTACGTTCCCCTAATACGTTTTATGAAGTTATGGTTAATGATCATCGATCTACGGTGATAGGATAAATCAAATTATACGAAAACAATAGAAAGTAAATCCGGAAGATTTCCAAGTATTGCGTAATTCATTTAAGTCACATAATGACCACGCCCATGCGTTGAAGTTACGAACAGCAACAAGTGGTAACTAACCTTCAAATAACACGTATGTACGTAAATAACTTAATTAAGTGTTAGTTTTAAGATTTGTTTATTTGCTTTGTCTTTTGGTTTCAATATTTAACCGTTATAAATTTAATATAAAAAATATTGTGGCGTCCAAATTATATTTCAAATTATAGTCCAAATTATATTTCAAATTAGAATTGTAAATATTAGTGTACGAGTAGAATACCCCGTCCCTGATTATAATTAGTAATAATTCTCATCGCTCTAATTTAATGTTTGTGTGTTTATACGTCAATAAAACCATAAGAGCTAGCACGGTGCATTATTTGTATTATTTTAATTATGTAGTAGTTACAAACATACGATAACAATTATAAAATGCGTCTTCAATTCCACATCATAGAACACTAATCCGTTAGAGCGCAATAAATACGACACGTTGCGTAAAGTATTAATTTCATGACTAACTAAATCTGAATCTAAAGATAACAAGTTGCTTATGGGGGAACAGTATCTTAATAGATCTTCTAAAGAAATCATAGTTGCAAAAACTGCTTCGGCAAGTTTAAGTAATTTAAGCGATTACATCTAAGTTTTATTGACTGACAAAACTTAAAAACCAGCTGTACACTGTTTCCAATCTAGACGTTTTCTTTCTATAAACGGAATGCTCAAATTTTCTGTGATTTTCCTTTATCGCCAGTACACCAAGAAACACTAGACTGATGTTGTTTAAACTCTATAGTAAATATAATATTGTTATGTGAGTACAGACGTTAAAAAAACTGATTTAATTTGTCTTTGCCATGAGGCACATCTAAATTCTGCACATAACAACATTAAATTTACTATGGAGTTATAACATAACAGCAGTCTAGCCCTTCTTGATATACTGATGATAAAGAACAGTAACGGAAAGTTGGGAATTTCGTTTATAAAAAAAACGCATACTAACAGATACTTAACTGCCAAATCTTATCATTATCTAGTACAGAATATCATTGTTTTATATACTTTAACTTAAAGAGCTATACGTGTGTCAAATAATAAAAATCTACAAAAGGAAAAAGAAACATAGTTAAAGTTTTTACAACACAATGGATATAGGTTCAATAAGTATCCAAAAGGTATGAAAAAAAGCAGTCAATTCAAAAGTCATTAAAAACTTAGCACATCCTACAAGCACCGCTTATTTACTATACTGCATGGTTTTACAGACAAAATAAGCAAAGTGCTAAAGAAACACAATATCAAAACTGTCTTCACGACTAAGAATACCGTATACTATTGGTTGACATCTGCTAACGATAAACAAGGAGTTTTAAAACATACCGGAATTTACAAAATTCCTTGTTTTTGTGAATTAAGTTATATAGGACAGACGAGATGTTCTATTGAAGTTGAGTAAAAAAACATGTGGTTGACTGCAAACACCGTAGAACTACAGAATTATTAATGGCAGAACACAAATGGAACCAAGGACACGCTCTAAACTTTGACCAAATTACAGTGTTGACAAAACATCTTTTCTACTTTTCCATACTAATCTGCAAAGCTGTTGAAATAGAAAAACACCCGTATAATAAAAACCGGGAAGACGGTTTAAGACTCAGTAAATGTTGACTACTAGTACTACACCCTCTTAGATAAACATCAATCCTCTTGAAAAAGACACAAACTTTTACTCCAACTAATAACAAAGTCAGTCAAAAGGTAACGGAACATAAAAGTCCGTTATTTGATTGCTAATAAGATAAATACCGTTACTTACACTTTTTCCTTTAGTGACATTCACCACTCTGAAGATGCAGGCAGCAATGTCTTGCAGAACGTCAGTTTGTTTAGATTAGCGAACGACAATACGGCAAAAACAAAGTTTTACATTTTGTTTTGGTTTTAAAGAGAGACTAAAATTAAGCCTAAAAGGTCTGGGTGTGCAACTACGACGCGATCTAAATCCATTCATCGATGAATATGTTACAAAATTATTTTTGCCTTGTTTCTTTGAAACACCACAGCAGAAAATTTTCATTTATATTTCACACGTTTTGGTTCAAAACGACGGTCATCAAGTACATTTTTAAACACCATACAAAAGCTCGTTTCTAGTAATTAACCGTATTGATAAATATTTTATAGTAAATATCAATAACAAACATAAAAACATTTCTATAGATATATTAAAACTGTACTTTTTAATAAACCAAGAAACAACTAATAGCGATATTTCCCTACACCAAGTAAAACCAAAATCACATCTGCTAAGACAACGCCTAAAACATCTCCGAAAATGCTGTTTAACTACACCGCGCGATCAAAACCCCGGTTTACAAAATTACAGCAAAAAAAAGTAAGAAAACTATAGCAGTCATTACAAGGAAGTTATTTGCCTGTTTTTGCTAACACTGTGTAGAATACTCAAAATTAATATTATTAGGGTGTGGCATATTTCGTGATCTCCGATTCTATGTGTCTATTGCAATAGCTGTTATTTAACTTATCTTAAAACATTTTTACGTTTTTTGTGTTATATGTATTTACTAAAGTTTTACATACTAAGCTGAACTAATATTTTTAATTATTAATTGTTTGTTTTTATGTTATTATAAATGCGCAGAATTTACATCGCTAACTTTTTTTTTCTACGATTTTTACAACTTTCACATATGACCTTTAAGTCAGTATCAAAATTAATCTCTGCTCAAATCAAGTACTACGTTAGGTGTAATTGACTACGTCCATAGTGTGTAGATATAATTACACTTGAGTGTATTGTTATAGAAATTCAAAGACTACAACAAAAGAATGAAAAGTGCTCTTTAAATTTGTAAGCGAATAAGTAACAGTTGGCAAGCTATAAACTGCACTACAATTATAGCGTAATTTTGTAATTATAAAATATTCTAAGGTTTATAAGTAATAAAAATTAAGTGTTTAACACTTACCGCTCTTACGGCGTGTGTTACTTATACAGTAGTAGTTGTAAATCAATTATTATCATATTTATATGTTATATGTAAGCAGACTAAAACAACAATCCATTTCGTTAATTATAGTATTTTATATCTATACACGTGCGTATCTTAAATTTATAAATATTTAAGTATAAAAAGCATTTTTATTTGGTATAAATGTTTATTACTAAATTAACTCTACAAGAATAAAGTCGATTGTGTTTAAGTTGTGTATTCAAACACAACTTCATTTATGTTATTAAATCCATCACTATTATATAAGTTAAAGTCTTATGCTATTTCATTAGGTTACTGTTACGTTAA
Source organism: Aquatica leii (assembly GCA_035610365.1). Classification (NCBI taxonomy): domain Eukaryota; kingdom Metazoa; phylum Arthropoda; class Insecta; order Coleoptera; family Lampyridae; genus Aquatica; species Aquatica leii. The sequence continues at coordinate 60,718,553 of CM069432.1, forward strand.
ATTGAAATTTTGAGCATATCGACCGATTTCTTAAAAATGTTAGGTATTACTGTTGCTATTATCACTTTTTTATATTCTTTTTTGCGTATAGTAGTACCTTTACAGATCAATTGATTATCGTAGAAAAAACTTTGATTCTATTAATATGATTGAGTTTTGCTATGTACCTGCTTCATCAATTCCAATTTTTTCAAATAATTAATAATTAAATGATGGCAGCTACGAACTTGTCTGTTTTTTGTAAAATAGTTAATGCAATTAATGAATAGTTTTTATTAGTAATAATTTTGTGGGTTTTTAATATTTTTAAAGCAGGCACTTTTTTACCAATTGACGACTGGTTTGAGTTACATTAACATAAGTTTTAATATTTTTTTTTCCACTACTAGTTGTATACGCTTGCATTATTACGTATAATAGAAGGCCGTGAAGTTGTACTTTTTTAAGCGCAGGTAAATAATATTTCATTATTAACTAGTAGTTAATAATGAACATATTTACATTTTCTGATAATACTACAACAGTTTCAAAGAAAAAAATTTTACCAAACTACGTACCAAGAGCAAGAGATTTTATTTAATGCTAATTTAAGTTTTCAAATCGCTCAATTAATAAATTAATTTGATTTTAAAAAGTAAGTTATTTGAAGTTCGCGCTTTATTAAATGTGAATAATATTGAGTTAAATATGTTTTAGATATAATCAATGCTTAAAATAATAATGTTTTTAAACAATTTAAACAACTTGAGCAATAAAAACTTACGTTATCTGTTTATTTTTGTGTTTTAAATCACAATTAAGAATTACGTCAAAATTAATTCTATTAAACTAATGACAACTGTCAGAATTACTGACTTGATTTTTAATTTAAAATTAATATCTTAAATTTTAAATTTGATTTAGTAACAGGTAGAAAGGTTTTAATAATTCTAGTAGTGGAAAAAATTGTATATATAACACGGTTGAGAAGTTCATTATAACCTGCGCGATTTATATCCCTCGACGCTTCGCGTCTCGCGATATAATCTATCGCTTAGGTTATAATGATGCACTTCTCAACCTTGATATATAATATACTATTTCTGGTACTGGTACATATAGCATTTTCTTCTTTTTTTGTAATAAGGCATATAAAGTTTTTTAACTTTTTTGACTCATAGATCAAATTCTGACTAACGTAAGGAGCACAAAGAGTTAATTTATGTAGACTCGCTCAAAATGTATGTCTTTCAACGCTATGAGTGACGCATTACGGTAACGAATTTTTAATTATTGTTTTGTGTAATTAGCCTTAACTGTTTTAATATCAGTTTTTGGCGTTGCGTTATAATTTCGTAGCTTATAAGTATTTAGTCGAACTTTATAGTGACTTTACTGCATAATATGACAGATACTTGTATATTTTTAAATTATAGGTATTAGTAGTGTAAGTGGTTTTTAGTTTTGTAATCCAAAGAATTTAACAAATAAACAATTTATTATTTTACACCAATATTATTCAATTTTTAACTTTAAAAAACAAAAAATGAAATTATCAAAACAAAAACGTTTTTATTTTTGATTAACTATTTTTAACCAATCACAAATGAATAAAAATAACTACTGTATTGTTATTTGCACCATTTTCTATACATCATAAATAACATTTCAAAAGGAAAAGAAAGACTGTAATAAAATTCTACATCCTTAATTATGGTAAAAATTAAAATATTTTTCTGTAGCATACCTTTAACAATTCCAACACACAATTGTAGTGTAACGGAATTTCTACTTTCTTAGGAATTATCTTTATCGCAATTTCAGAAGATATTCCTTGTCGCAGTTTTGATTTTTTTTATGTACTTGTTTTTGCACTACCTGTCATATAAATACTTAGATTAGAACACCAAATTTTTTCAATTAATTAGATTTAAAAAAAATGATATTGTAAACATGTTCAGCTTGAGATTTGATTCTTTAAAGAAACACGATATAAATGTTATCTTTGAGGAGTCATTTAAAAATTTGCTACTGTGCAGGTTGGCAGTTCTACCTATTTACATTTCAACATTCATCGTTCTACAAAAATTCCAACTCAGACAGCGTACAAGTATCGGTCAATATAACCGTTACATTAGCTAACTGCCATATTTACAGTTACATTTTTTTATTATATAAAAAATGCCGAGTTTTACTTTGATCTAATAATCACAAGAAAAGAAGAAAACGTTAAATACGTTTAATTCTGAGAAACCATAGACGATGGATTTGCATTAAAAAATTACATTATCAAGTTAATTGCCAAGCACAAATTAGCTTATCTTATAATCTTACAATAGGATATAATAATTAGATTCGCACAAGGCAAATCTATTTAATGAATAATTTATGTAGCTATAAATAAAAACAAATGTCTGCAAGACAAGTTGTTGAAGCGCACTAATTTAACTGAGAATTAAAGAAAAACTGCAATTTTCTCAGCTCGTTTGTTTTTATTACTAGGAAATGCATTTGAGTTAGATATGTCTAATATAAAATAGTATTTTCCTTGCCCATTAATCATATTATTATTAAAGTAGAAAATAATTGCACGTTCTAAAATGCACAGTAACTTTTTTCTCATAATAATTAAAACACTTTGTAAGTTATGACTTATATAAAATCCATTTGCATATAATGCCATTCGGTCTCATTCTTAATTACGAATATTAATTAAATTACCGACGCAAAATTACTTTTCTTTATCAATCAGTTATTATCACGCGTTTATTTAGTTTTTTAAGATCTTTACGTATTTATAGATTGGAACGGTCTTTAATTTCCGCTTCCTGAGTCGTAAATACTTAAAATGTTTGTCCTCATCAACCTTAATTAGAAACCGACGCTGTTAAAAATATTATTTGTCTACATCAAAACTTGTATAAATAGAATATTATGACATATAATAAACAAAACAAAAAATGTCTTCTACAAAATTTTAAATGATTCAAAAAGTAAACTTCTAATTGTAGAAAAATCCTGATTATTGTCTAAATACAGTTGCGCTGAGTATGTCAATACAAATATAATTACCATGCATATTTATACATGTTGCATTTATATTTAGGTAAACGTATAAATCATGTACTCTGTCCTAAAAATTATGCTCTTAATTATTTTGTTAGCGTTCATAAACTAGAAATAAATTCAAGGCGATTAAATACAACTAATTTGCAATTAACTTATTGATTTTGTTTAAGATTTGGTTTTTATGAAAATACTGCAAAAATCATTGTTGTTTAGCAAATGAAATAAAAAAATACTAAATTTGAGCAAAATGTTTCTGTAGTATTCACGATAAATCAAGAGTTATGATACGAGTATACCTACAGTAAATCGGTAAAATTTTCTTTGCTTTGACAATATTTTGACTTTTAATAATATTTTGGTTATCACTTTAATTGCATTAACTTTATTTGTAACTTTTATTTTTGTATAGTGTGTATGTTACACCAGACCAAGATCGACATATTAGGATAGCTTTTTCTTAATGCAAATATACCTCACGGTGTGTTTGTAAACTATTTAAAATTAAATCATAGCATAACGAACGTTAATGCGACGCGAGGCGGCATGGCATGTGAATGAGTTATAGTATGGTACTTTCGACGAGAGTAACGTACATTATTTTTTATGTCGCCTTTTGTAAAATTACATTCTTTTATAAAAAAAGTATAAAAGTTACCAGAAATATAATGTTGGTACAACATTTATTACACAATCTGTGAAATTTGACATTAACGTTAACATCGCTTTTTTTCAATTTTCACTGAGTTTCAAGATTTTCTAAATAACTTTTTTACCTGTCCCATACTCGTTCTGAGATAATATTTGCCTTTGAACACTTGGTTTAGGTGGATTTATAGTTTTTATTTTGCCACGCTAGAGATTTTTTTGCCCAGTATTACACTAACAAATGAATATTGACGTTTGCGATGTTGGCAAGACAAAAAACTTATTTACATTGTTATTTATTTTTTGTATAATTATTTTTTTTAAATAAAAACATCATGTTCCGCCAATGATTGACATTAAGTTATTAATGCAAAATACACACACATCGCATGGTGTGTTACGTATGCTACAAGTTATTTAAAAGTCGCATGATATATTGCTGTTACATTATTTATCTTGAAACGGTATAATTTTTTAATGTTCTGCTAGCTGCATTAAAACGCAAGCTTGTATGTTTGCCTTAGTTATCTTATTACATGTAACGTCAACATTCACCGGTTATTTATGTTTACACGCAGCATTAATTAAAACTGGTCAGTTTTGTGTTATTTAGTATCAGTCTTGGCAACATAAAATTCAGTATTGTCAATTATGGTCAAAAAATATAAATGGTATATACACGGCCGCGCCAAGGTACATTTGCGTTGGGGTACCAGGTAAGAGTTGCCGCCCCTAATAGGCTTCAATTGTTTTAGTTTAATATTTTGATAATTAAACAATTGCATACTTTGCATATAATAATGGGCGACGCTCAAACTTTGACAACCTATAGCGATCATCTTGGTAAAGCGATAGTTGTCAAACTTGGTAGGAATACATATTTAATCGTGAGAATTTACCATGAAACGCTTCAACAACACGTAAAAATTGTTAAAATTTATTATCAAAATCAGTGTTCTGTTTGCCTAATGTTTTGTGTGTTGCGCCCAATTTATGGCATTTATGGTCGGTAATCAATGAAGCAGTGCCTGCGTCAAAAAAGCGCAAGATTTTTGGATCTTGCCGTTTGCAACAATATGCGAGAAAACCTTAGACAATGTATTCCGCGTCTTGCTCAAGAGCTTCTGCAACCTCAATTTAGCCAATTTTGCGTAAAAACTTGAGTGTTTATTCATACAAAGTTTAATTAACACAAGAGTTAAAACCCAACAACCACAAACAGCGCCGTGTATTTGCTGATTGGGCTTTAGCATTAGGCGGCTGATCCTGTTTTTGGACAAAAAAATAATCTTCAGTGATCAGGCTCATTTTTGGTTAAGTGGGTTTGTTAACAAACAAAACTGCCGGAATTGGAGCGACAAAAATCCACGGAAGGTTCATCAGGTGCCTCTATAGTTCAAAAAAGTTACTGTTTGATGTGGATTTTGATCTGGTGGTATTATCGAACCTTATTTCTTCCAAAATCCGCAAAGAACCGCGCTGACTGTTAATGACAACCGCTATTGGACAATGATAGCAAATTTTTTGTAGTTTAGGATATATGGTGTCCATACCATATATCCTAAGCTACAAAAAATTTGCTCACAAACATGTGGCTCTAACAGGACGGCGCCACTTGCCATACTACACGGGAAACATTAAATTTATTAGATGAGAAGTTTGAGAGCTTTGTCATCTCGCGTGGTGGTGACATTAAATGACAACCGAGATTGTGTGGCTTAACACCGCTCGACTATTTTCTGTAAGGCTACGTGACATTTGTGGTTTATGCAAACAAACCACAAACAATTGCTTCCCTGAGGGTCAACATTATTCGCGTTCTTCCTAAAATTGAGTACTATTTATGCGAAGATGTCATCCAAAATTGGTCAGGATACACTACCTACAACGAAGGTAAATTATATTTTATACATGTCATCAAATATCCTCTAAAATAAAAAAAAATGTGGCAATATCATCGAAACAGGTTGTTTTATTGAATTTCAAAATTCAAGCGCTTTTAATGAAACCCCCTTTATTTTCAAAACAAAACAAAGATAAAAATATACTAAACCAATAACAGCATATGATTATATAAATTAATGAATTTGATGTGTCTGCATTTTTCAATATCGATTAAGCTCAAGTTTGCTAATCGTTCTAACATAGTAAAATAAAAAAGCTTATAGCTACTTTCGCCAGAAGTATTGAACCATGGAAATATTGGAAAAAGATTATTTAGAAATATACAGGGTTATATGTGTTTTAAAAACATTTTAATTTAGTCACATAAATCTAATGCATTTATATCATACTAATTTTGCTCGTTATCGAAATAGTTGGTATAACTAAATCCCATTTTTTCAAAAAATTACTTACATTTACCTTGGATAATATGTTATACAAAACAATTAGAACATAAATTTTGTATGCGTTAATTTTTTTATAAAAGATTTAGCTATATTTCTTTTATTAGCATCTCTAGATATTCAATATTTAAAAAAAAAACATGTTTATTGGTTAGAAAAGATTAAATATATATCCGATTAATCTTCTTCTTCCTTTTACGTTAAGCTTACTGGCTTGTGTTTTCCTGCAAGTCCTGGGAATTTGACTGCCATGCCTCTCTCCACTTCTTATAAAGTCTTCGTAGAGTACGGTTGCTATCCATCTTACTATCTCTGGCGACTTTTACAATTCGTGCCTCCTCCATTCTATTGATATGGTCGTTCCACGCTCTTCGTCGTTGACGTGACCATCTGACAATATCTGGGACCTTACATTTTTCGCGAATTGCAGAATTCCTAATTCGGTCTCTTATCGTCACGCCGATGTGATGAACAGTAAAGGACTTAAGCTATCTCCTTGCTTAATACCTGCATTTATTAGAGTTTCTTCAGTACAGCTGTTGTTGACGCTAAGTTTAGCCACGTTTTCAGTATTAAGATTTTTTATTGTCATAATTATTTTCTGGTGTACTCGATTTTCTCCTAGTATTTTTAGAACGTCGTTTAATTGTATGCGGTTCAAACCCTTCGTCAAATCAATAAAACATACAAAAACGGGGCAATTTGTCGTAACCTAAAAATGCATCTATCGTCGATCGATTTTTCCTGAAACCTTGTAGTTCTTCGCTTAAGTCGATTGTGTTTTCAATTTCAGTTCTTAGAATACTGGTAAAAAGTTTAGATATGATACACAGTAGCGAAATTGTTCTGTAATTGGAAGGGTCTGGTTTATCGCCTTTCTTAAATATCGAGATCATTATGCTGGTTCGCCACTCATTCGGTACTTTAGTGCAGTTTAGTATTTTCCTAAATAGGATGCTAATTTCTTGATATAATCTCATTCCTCCATATTTTAAGAGTTCATTAGGAATTTTGTCTATCCCCGGAGTTTTTATAATTTTTAGTTTTTTTACTAAAATAGAGAGGTTATCAGCATTGAGAAAGTGAGAGTCCGCTTTCTGGATTCTTGCTGGCTCTACTGGTTTGTATTTTTGTAATTCTTTATAGTTGTTAAACAAGGAATTGATGTACTTAACCCATTCTTCCAATGATATATTGGTTGTTTGGATAAACTCGTTTATTGGTTTTTTCCAGCTTCTGATTGTTTTCCACACTTTCCTCTGTGAACCGTATAAATCCTTCTCCATATGTTTAGTAACGGCTTGCCAGTAGTTTCGTTTAATTTCCTGAATTTGGTTGTTTACCTTGTTTCTTTTGGCTACATAATTTTAAAAGTTCTCCGGTGATTTATTGTCTCTATACTCTAAATAAGCTGTTCTTTTTTTGCTGTTGGTATTTTTGCATTTTTGTTGTACCAGAGTTTAGCAAGTCACCCGCTTGTGGTTGACGTTCTTTTCCCTAAAGCTTCTTCTGCTGCCTTTAAGATGTTTGTTTTAAATTTATTCCAACTTGTAAATTACTACTACTACGATAACCAGATGTTTCTAGGAAAAATTAGGTCTACTGTAGACAGTCAGAGAATGAATACCAGGAAAAAATACACTAAAATACAAAGTAACTCAAAAATGACGTATTTACAGATGTTTAAATGAAGTAATGTTATGTAAGTCAGTGAAAATACGTACGCTACAAAAATAAAGCTAAATATGCAAAACTGTTTATACTGGTTCATACTTAATTTTTAATTGCGATGCAGCAATCCGTTGACTTATTTTTGGCAAATTATCATATTGTTGTAAAATGTCAATCACGTTTCTTTATTACGTCGGCCATAGGAAATCAACTAAAATAAGTTAATGGCTGACCCTCTAAGCATGTTAATTTGAAACATAATTACATTGAAAATATAATTAAATGTTAAAAATTATATAAATAAGGAATAAAAAATATAAAAAAGTATATAGATAACGAAACAATAGGTTATGGGTTTAAAATTCACCAACGAAATAAACTAACAAAAAAGAAAAGAGAAAACACACACACACACACACAGAGAAATGCTGTATCACAATTTTGCACAAGATTGTGCATAACTGTATTGTTGATAATTTCACTACAATTGTTTATATTTATACCATAGGCTTGCACGCTTTTATTTAATACGTTTGGATAAATAGGTTATGAAGTTTTATTTGACAAATTGTTTGAAAAATATTATAAACTTTAGTATGTTTTGTATTCGACAACAATGTGCTAGTATTTTGCACAATTTTGTTTAAGTTTTTCGTACAGCTTTGATAATATATATTACAATAGGATTATGCAATTCTTTTAAACTCGGAATAAAGAAAAAAATTGAACGAACTGTAGAATAGCAGTAATTTTTTATGGTAAACGTTCCCTCTAAAAAATTAGGCGAGAACGCGTTGTATGTAAAGACGCTGATGTTGACACTTACAGAGTGCCGAAGTAAACGAGGTCCCCGGAAAATATGTAAACTAACTTTAAAAATTTGAAGCGGTAAATGTTTCAACTAATCACAATTAGCAAGTACCGTCCGCTTGAAAAAATTTCTACAATCAAAATTCCTTGATTGTGTTGGTTTTGTTTACATCTTTACCTCCTGTTTTCTGAAAAATTCGTAGTTATTCAGTTAGTTTTTGTCAAGACTTTTTGAAACGCTGTTATTTGAACAAGGTAAGTGTATTTATAACATTTTTTAAGTGTAACCTTTGTAGCTTAACCTCATTCATTACTTTAAATTCTGTATTTAATTCCAGCGTTAATTTTACGAACAACAGTTAATTTCTGATGGAGATTTTTACATGACTTACTTTCTGTATTGTTTCAGCTGTTATTTATCAACATGAAATCTAAATCGAAGAAAACCATTCATTTCAAAGCAAGAAACATTATTAAAAATGTTGTGAAGTTTTTCGATAAATTTTCCCTTTATAGAAGGCAACCAAACTAGCTGCTGTAGCAACGGGCAAATCAACTACATTTATAAAAAAAATCTGAAGTAAATCGATAACAAGCAGTAATGGAATTTTAAGATATCCCTCGAAGAAAAAAATAAGTACATAAAATGTATACCATTTAAATATAAATAAATAATGCTCTTAAGATTTGCAACGTTTTATTGACAATTCACCCAATATATGTTACTTTTAAGTAAATAACATTTAACCAAGATGCATAAAGTTGTACAATAAAAAGCTATACGAAATATTAACAATTTGCACAATATTGTGCAAAATTAACCAATGAGAATATGTATCTAGATAATCTAACGCTATTAGACATTTAATATACCATTAGGTAAAAATACTTCCAGCATAGTTTTAAAAAAAGTATGACAATATTGTGTAAAACTTTACTATCCATTTTAGAGCATTTTTTAAACAAATTGCGATATGGTGCGATCAATTTAAAATGTAAAAATTGCTTATATGTAATGAAAAAAAAACTGTACAATTTAATCTGCACAAATGAATACAATAAAACTGCACAAATTGGTCTTGTCACTTTTTCAGGTCTAGTTTGTTTAATTTTTATTAACAATTGTAGATAAAATATACAAAGATTTCTCGCTGTGCAGCAATGGTTGGGTTAATTCAAAAAACTTCAACAACTAAAAATTTAAAGCAATGGTATTATTAGAAGAAAAACAAGCAGGACAAAAAACAAAATTGTTTTTGTTAAAAGACGCAATAGTAAGAGTCATAGTACAATGCATAATAGAAAAATACTTTAATTTGACATAAGGTGCAAAAACAAAAAGGAAATTTTGACATGGTTAGAAAATGTTTTTGAAAGGATGAGTATATTCCGCAAGTTAACTCTTAAAAGCAAATTGTTATGTTTTAAACGACCAAATCAATTTCAAAATCAAATTTAAAGAGACTTGCAAAGTCCACCAAGTTACATAAAACGAAATGAAACAGATTTTATTCATTTTGGAGAACTGGGCATAAGCAGAAAAATAGAGAAAATTACATGAAATCTGTTGTCAAAACTTTGTGGAATAGAACCGCAAAAACTATTTAAAAAAAATGTTATCAGATATTATAATAGAAAAATGGATTCTTTCAATGACATTGAAGTTAATACTGCACATAATTGTAAACGTCAAAAAGTTCAGCATATTTCCGAAAAGAGAAAATCGTCATCTGTAGTTCTCAAAAAAAAAAAAAATAAATAAATAAAACAAATGATAGAAACATGGAACCAAATACTCTAAATGGCTTTAAAAAACATTTTATTACACTGTTGCATTTGTGCAATATTTTAGAGAAAAGGTTATTGTGGAAATCTAACTGGAAGAATATAATCCTATAATTTCTAAAACCACACAAGGTAGATTGTGCAGATTAACTTATAGCAAGTTTTTAGCACCAAACAAAAATAACACTGACGAATGTCCTTCTTTGAAATTAATGTAAAAAAGAAGTAAAAGCGGTGCTGTAAAAATCTCTAGGATAACAAAACGGCCCAAAAAATTGGTTTGAATTCTTACTAACTTTTAAAAACGTTTTTCCGCTGTAACATAACTCGCTAAAAGTGGAGCAGCCGAGCAGTAGTTGTTAAAAATAACAGCACGCTCATCTAGAAACTGCTTCAAATCTTAGCAACTGGACGAATAACATCACCCAACTATAAACATCATCAACTTAAAAAGACTGTTTTGTTTTTTTCATTTCAAGGAAATTGTACAATTACTTACAATAATAGCACAGTTAATTATTATCAATCAGTTAACCAATAAAATTTTTTTATTTCATTACATTTGTTAAAATTCAAGCAATAATCAACTGGTTACAGTGCTAACACCGTGCACGTGGCTTTAGAAGCAAATAAGACTTGATATATTCACTTGCCTAAGTAAATGTCTAATAGTAAATAAATTTATAATAATAACACAAAGATTTGCTAATACTTGTAATGACAAAATTGATTTAGAAAATACAGCATAACACACAATTAATTTGTGTTAATTGATTAAAAAAACAAGACGCATTCAATAGTCTCTATAGCAAAATTATCTGAGTATTAAGTATCAATGCTCTAGGTGTATTATAGGTGATAATTTTTTACTGTATCAATTAACCAATAAAAAATTTTTATTGCATTTTTTAAAATTCAACCAATCCTCAATGGATTACAGCAATAACACCACGGGCGTGGTGTAACCGGGAAAGCAGACATGATATATTTAAATGTCAAATAAAATGTCAGATAGTAAATCAATTCATAATAATGGTTTGTTCATATTTGTAACAACAAAATTAACTGAATTCTTTTAGAAAATACACCAGAAAACACAACTCATTTGTATTATTTGATCAAAAAACATGAAAAGTAGTAAAAAATTATCTTACCGAATACACCTCGAGCATTGATAAATACTCAAATTTTTGTCGTAGAGAATCTCTATGACAAAATTATCTCGGTATTATCAATGAGAAAAAAAAAATGATGATACATTAGATGTTTTTGTAATTCGGTAATATTATTTATTACCAAGCTTTGTTACTAATTGCTTGATAGTATAATTTACTAGTTTACCATTACTAACCAATATCTGTTGAAATCATCTTAAAAAACGTTTAAAACAAATTGTAAATTTTGATGTTAGATATAGTAAACAAATAAAACTGCGTTTACAGTTTACATCATAACATTCATAACAGTACTTCTTCAAGTTTTACTTCAAATTTCTTACTACATACTTTGTAACAACCTATTTTAGCATTTTGTAATTAATCTGGAACATATACTCGGTGAGATTAAAATTGCATCACCAAGAAGGGCTGAGAATTTTGTGACCAAACTTGGCAAGAAAATTTAGGTACTCAGAGGTAATAAATGATTAAAATTTGACACTTCCTCACTCTTCGGGACATTGTTATTAATTCCAGCTGGTAATCAACTTCCTCTTAAGTTTTTTGTGTCCTAATTAACTTTCAATTTATGCTGGAGAACTTCTTGTGTTTGTGAAGGATGGGGTAAGTTTTTCAGGTTACTGCCACTAATGTCCCACACGTGTTCAATAAGTAAAAGGTCAGGAGATCCAGGCAGTCATTGTAAAAGATTAAGATTAGTCTTTTCAAATTGGTCCATAGAGTGTCTTGCTATGTGGGGACGGGCATTATCCTGCTGAAAAAGTCGGTCTCCCAACTGTTAAAGAACTAGACGAATATGGGATTCTACTACTACCTGGTTAACATATCACCGGCGTCCATGTTGCCTCGGATAAATACCAAACGAGATTTACTCATATAGGCTATAAAACTTCATACTATAATGTTTACAGTGTGGTGCACATGCTTCTCAACAAGAAATTGAACATTGTGTCGTTCCCCACGTCTTCGTCTGATTTTCATACGGCTATCACGGTTTCCCAAACAGAATCTGCATTTATCACTAAAGAATACTCTATGCCATTCTAGATTCCAATGGAGTCGTAACCTACATCACTCCAAACGTGATGTCAGTGGTAGCACAAGATGTCACTGATAGGATTGCAATCCAAAACTTCTGAATCAAACGTAAACTGTTTGAAGAGTTACAGGACGTTTTTTATTATTTAAGCATTGATTGGCGATTAATCTCGTACTAGAAAATCGGTCTATTATTTCCGTAAATCAAAGATGGCGGTCCTGCATCTGTTTGCTTCCGTTCCCTAGTTTTTTGTTTACGACAATTTGGGCATTCCCTAGTTTATGCTTGATAACAGCGCCTGATAGTGAATTCATTCCGGTTAAGACAACTCGCAATTTTGCTGACACTACCTTTACGTAAACCATCATTTTTATCTCTGTTGTTAGAGGCAATTATAACGCTGTCGCAATTTAGGCATAATCATGCTTTCAAAACACGTTAAACAGAAGAACCACACGAAATAAAATATTAAAAACAATCAAAACTCGCATGAAATACACGATAATGAAACAGTAAAAACAAAGAAAACGTCAGATATGCTATTATCACTTGATCCGTTGAATAAAATTTTAATCATTTACTACCTATGAATAACTAAACCTTCTTGCCAAGTTACACAAAATTTTTACCCCTTCTTGATGTTGTAATTTTAATGTCACAGAGTATATTAATAGACGGTAATGTAACTTTTTAGTGTTAATTTTCTTCTTTAGCGCAAAATTCTTTAGAAAATCCAAACTCTTAGCAATGAATGAAAACAGCTTATTCAAATAAAAAAAAATCTAACATTAACAATTTAATAAATATTTGATTTATAATTTAAAATGAATTCCAAATATAATCTAGGTTCGAATCCTGCCTACAACGATTTTTTTTAGAAATATAGGAGTTAGTCGATATGACAACATAACCTCAATTTACCGTATTTCGATTGGATCTTACTGAAATCGAGGAGAAAAAGTAAATAAAAATTATAGCATGCTAGGAAGTCAATACAAACATATGTACATATCACTTCAAAGTGAGTAGGATAAAAAAAAATTGAATAAGAATTGTCTAATGTATATTGCTTAGTACTTTTACTATTATTTCATTTAAGCAAAGAAAGTTATAAACCTAAGTTTTTATATATTGTTTCGACTTGGATGTTTTTCTTCAATTTGAAAATAAAAAATATGTAAAAATTCTTTACAGGAAAGTCGTGTGGTGACCACGCCAGTTTTTTCATATAAATGTATTTGTAGATTTTGTAGGCAAATATTTAACAGATTAAAAACGTTGTTCCAAAAGCAGGTACTACTGTAATGCATTCTACATCTTTTAGTTGATAATAGATTATGTATATATTTAATCTAATTATTATAAACCACTGATAACAAATAATGTAACGATAATTTAATAAAAATTAAACTCGTTTTTTTTTAAATGCTAATTAATAAAATTAAAAATATAAAACTAAGATTTTGATTTTGCTTTGCTCCTTTGAGCATTATTTTCAACATTGACGTACGGTCAGCAGACGCAAATCTATTTTAAACAGCTATGATACTATAAAGAGCAAAACTTCTACACAAGAATCTTAATAATGCAGAAAAATCTAAAAAGCAATAAAGGTTTTATGATGCTACGAGCAAATAAATAAAAAGCTACTGTTTTAATGGACAAAACAGAATATATTAGCAAAGCTAACGACTTACGAAACAATCCTAAATCTTATACGAGACTTCTTAAAAATCTAAATAATAAACTCAAATTGACATCAATCGAGACAATTAAAAAAATAACAGTAAAAAATCTTATCATTCTAAGATTCTATAAATTACCTATAATTCACAAGCTAAATAATACTTTTCGGTCAAAGTTATGAATGAGCTAAGCATTTAAATTCTTGATTTTTAAAAAACACAGCGTTTTGTTAAGGTAATTATTAAACAAAAATTACCTTTAGATAACTTACTAGTTAGTTTCGACGTTGCTGTGTTGTTTACTAACATACTAATAGATAATACTACGTTTTTTAAAACATTTTGATAAAAAATACCATAAAGTTATTAAACTTTATTCAACAACTTTGTTGTTCTTGTTGATTAATGAATATTACAAACAAATAAATAGTGTAGCAATAGGATCTCTAATTTTTCTATCTATTGCAAATTATTTTCTGAAACAATAACTAAATTCTAGTTCAGATAAGTTGATTACATTTTTGCAATCTAGTAAACATAATTATATTTTTTTAAATTTTTTAAACAATCGATATGCAAACATAAACAAATTCACATCATCAATCAGTTCAGACACTTAAAAATTTGCAATTTACACAATGATGACAATAACATGTTATCCAAATAAAATACAAAAACAGAATAAGATTATCTTATAAAAGTTTTCATAATAAGAAACAAATTGAAAAAACTAAAAAAAATATTTATAAAACATAACATTAAAGTCGCTTAAAATACTATAACAAAAAAAATATATTATTTTAATTTTGTTAAAGATTAAATTTCTGTTAATGCTTTTGAAGTATATACCAAGTTCTATGTAACTGTTTGAACGAGATTATTTGAACGCAAACTTTTGAATACGAGACGTTTGAACGTAGGGACGTTTGAACGCAGAAAAATCTGAACGCAAAGACGTTTGAACGCATAGCGCATTTTTATTTTCTTATTCAAAGTAAGAAAAGTGGGTGTTGCGTTTGTGACAAGAATCTTTGTTTTGTATCTTGGCCGTTGTTAACATTTACATTTGACGTAATAAATAAACGTTTACATTTATAATAAAAATATATTAACGAATAAAATTAAGAAAGAAATTTAATTTCAACAAAAATTTGGTTGAAAAAAACGGAACAAAAATTAACCTATAATAAAACTAAATAATCAAAATAAAAATAACAATAATAAAAGAATGTAAACTTGAAAATTTCGATTACAACATTAACACGGTTTGCTTTCCTTAATAATCAACTATTTTTTCATATTTTACCAAAACCTTTCAAACAATAAAACACATTTTTTTTTCTTTCTGTACTTTCAATTAAAGACAAAAGTTACATTTATTTATTTTACATTTTCTTACATCTTTTAAGTTTTTCTTAAATAAGCTTAAATCTATTTTACAAAAAATTAACAATTTATTAGTTCTTTTATTTTTCTTTCTTTAATTTCCTCACTTGTTATCATTAGTTTGAACGATAAATTTTATTTAATACGTCACATTGCTGTCAATGTGTTACCTAAATCTACAACCGATAAAACAAATTAACTTTTTTCTTTTTTAATTATTTAATTGTAATTAACGACGTTTCAGTTTTCTTACAATATTTTATTTTGCTTAAGTTTTAACAATAGGTTTTATTTAACACGCAAACTTTTTTTTTCATTATTTGTTACTTTAAATACAATGTTTTATTAACCTATTTTTCTTTAATTGTATGACGTTTTGCTTGTAATTTGGGCCTTTAGATTTATTCAATACGTTGCTTTTTTTCGTTCTGCTGCTAAAAAATCAAATCAAAGTATCTTTTTGACATTTTTTTTACTTTTTAAAATTTTTTCAATTACAATGACAAATTATAACCAAGGTCGGGGTGGGGTATTCTAATCGTACACTTAAATTTACAACTTTAATTTGAAAATTCGAAAAATTAATTTAGACGCCACAATAATTTTTATACTGAGAAAGGTTAAATACTTAAGTCCAAAAGATTAAAACATTAACATAATAACAAAATCTATTTACATCTTAACTAACAAAAAAACGTATTTACATATTTAACTGTATCGAAAGTCAGTACAAAAATTCAAAGTTATCTTATTACAAACTTAAGTTGCGCAAGTCGTTTTAAGTATAGTCAACGACGCGTTCATCATCTGATTCATGCAATGACGCAACATTGCGTAATCTTCGAAATGCATATCTATACCTCCAAATTTATCCTGATTGATCTAATATTCGTACAGATCCATTAACCATAATATCGTAACACAAACGTAACGTATGATAATCTTTAATTCGCTTTAATCCAAATCAAATTACTTCGAACAAAACACATGAGTAATTATCGATTTTAACCCATAAAATTGTAATTCCTAACAAAAATTCTTCGTAAAAGCGCGTTGTGACTACCATCAAACGTGCTGCGTAAATTATATCGTAGTATCGCATTTCAAAAATCAATATCGTAATAGAACGTACGTATCCAAACAAAATTTTTGTAACCATAAACGAAATCACACTTACTAAATCAATAAGCATCGAATAAATCAAAAGACGTAATCGCACCAAAAAAACTTTGTACGTAGGCAAAAAA
This sequence comes from Aquatica leii, assembly GCA_035610365.1. NCBI lineage: Eukaryota > Metazoa > Arthropoda > Insecta > Coleoptera > Lampyridae > Aquatica > Aquatica leii. Next base: position 60,735,395 of record CM069432.1, read on the forward strand.
ACTAAAACGCAAATACCAAGGTTACATAACGCAAAACCACAGTACAAATTTAATAAGTGGAAGAGTTAAAGTTAAAGATGGCTTATGTCTCAAGAAGAAGGCTCATAACGCATGTGCATTGCGTCAAATACATTCCACAAAAGAATTTACATAAACAGTAAACACAAAAATTTTAACTAAAATCAAAAGTATTCGATCTAAAAAAATGTGCACGTTACAATTTAAAGTAATAAATATAAAAGTAAGAAGATATTGATATCGATGTGAGTATTTTCTTGTCTCTTCCGATTATATTAAACGAGGTGGACTCAGTACAAAAATAGCATGGCAATCTCCCAAAACTCTGAGAAAAAAAGTGAAAACGCCATTTTTGAAAATTACTTTACTACCTGAAAAAAGCAAAAGCGAAAAATGGACGGTTGACAACGATATGGCGTTTATCCCCACTCATAAACCAATATAGAAAATTTTGTAATCGGATTTACGTTGAACTAATATTGGTTTGAACAATATTGGATACAGATAGAAAATTTATATAAGCCCCATATTGGCTCAATGTAAAATAGTTCTAGCAAGATTTTAACATTGGCTCAACGTCTAGCTGATTAATAACCAATGTTCATTGCTACTTAGGTTCTAGTATTTATTTATTGGACTAAGGGTTATTGTTAATAAAACGTTTGTAAGATACGTCAAAAGATACTAATTAATGATTGTTAGAAATTGTGGTATTCTTTTATTTTTGTGTAAATTTGACTAAATTATTTTTGTTAAAATTAAAACTTATATACAATTCGTATAAGAAATTAGTTTACATTATTCATATTTTTAAAAACATCAAATATTATTTTAAAATAAATTACTATAGCTGCCAAACAATTAAAATAAAAACTAAATACAAAAGAAAAGAAGTAATATGCAAAAAACAGTCACAAACTAGGTTAATATCGACAACAAGAAAAATGCCCTTGTAGCTAAAATAGAGGAATCAAATTTTCTATTGTTGCTGATGTCTTAAATCCATTATAGTAAAATGCAAAACAGCCTAAATATATAAAGTCATTTATAGTGATTCGAATATTCACTGATATGAATTACATTTTAACTAAGCAGTGTTACATAGACGTGGGATGTGCAATACACTTACCGTAAAAAGTTTGTTACCAAACTAACATTAAATCAAATTAAATCAAAATAAAATTTAAATAAAACTTCAAAAGCTAGATTTTTATAAAGTGTTCCTAAATATCTGAAAATTTGTCAAATATTTAATATTACATACATCAATATGCAAACAACATTGCTCAGCGTTACAAATGATTTGTAAGTAGAACTATATAACGAAATCAATAATAGTGCATCAGTAGTGCTGAAAACTAAATCAGACATACAATATGATGTTAATTTAGTTTACCATTATTATTATTATTGAAACAATAAACGTCAATGGTAAACGTCATGCTCCTTAAATTTATTATTTTAGTCAATTTATAGTTGTCTCATTCGATTAGTTCAAATGCATTAAAAATATGTAATCCAATTAATCTAATATAAAAATACGTTTATAATGTATTTTAAATTATGTATCTCTTATTAAAGAGCACCAACAGGAGCCTGCTCTAACCGTTTTCTAATAAAGTAGACAAGAATTTCTAACATAACGAGACATGTATGGTAATTACAGTTAATTTGCAATACTTATCTTAGTAATGCTAATCGTTTAAATAATTTATTAGGTTAACCATAAACAAGAAAATTTACGAGTCTGTAATGTATAATGTTGTCGTCCAGTCGTAACATTTGTACATAATGTTTTCCAACTTACAAAAATTAAATAAAAAGATTTTTTTTTAGTTTTTTTAGAAAAATTAATTTAACAGTTACTGCAATATTTATTTTTGGAAGTAACCAACTACATATATTAAAAAAGAATTTATAGTCATTAAGTTAAATTTGCTTATTTTAACCTAATTGTGCGTTTATATTTATTCAGTTTACAATGTCTTGTTAGAATACATATAAGAGGACTCAGATTGTTTCAAAATAAATGTTTGCACTAACTTTGTAACGTGCATTTATTTTTCGTTTGAATACGTCTGATTTTCGTTAACATTTTTGTATTCACTGTTGATATAAATCCTTTTGCGCAAGCATTTTACGCATGGCACATGCGTATGAGCCTTCTTCTTAAGTACGAAGTCATCCTCCATCTTACGCTTAGAAATGAGGTGAAGTAGACATTTTTTTGCGTGCTGCAAAAAGTGGAATTACCACTTATTTAATTTGTGTTTGTGAATTTTTGCCCCAATGGTGAAAATTATTTAAGCTGGCGTTCGTTGTAGCCCGCATTCGTTAGTAGCACCGCATTCATTAGTAGCAATTGAATTTTGTTGTATTTACGAAAATTAGAATAAAAACCCGTAAATTAGAAGGGGTAAGTCATTTTTGTTTTGATTCGAATGGTATAATTCATCGCAATTTACGTTCTAGTTTTTTTTCTTTGTTCCGGATTTTTGGTTTCGTTCTTATACGATGTTTTTGGGTATGAAAGTCTTATGAATACGTTTTCGATCTTTATACGTCTGCGATTATGGAAACTACGATCTACGATTGTCAATTCTATTGATTTAAAAGGCAAGATATCAATCAAATCTTCGTGAAAGATACGATTTATGGAAATTGCATCATATTGCATCATTCAATGAGTCATGATGACCACACCTTAAATAAGAAGCTGCGCGATAAGTGATAAAATTAAACCTTCAATGACACGTATGTAGATATCTGTAATTATTAGTTTTAAGTTACGTTTTTGGTTTCAATATTTAACCATTCATATATAAAAAATATTGTGGCGTCCAACTTATAAATTTTTGTATTTATCAGATTCAAAATTATTAATCTTAAGTAACGTAAGAATTCCCACGACTCTAATTAATTAAATATAAAAATGCTCATTGCTCTTATGTAGTTTGTTTATAATGTGTTTTAAATAAATATTTTTGTGAGCTGGCTGGTGCATTCATTTATTTGTATGTTACATATTTGGCACCGATTATTTGTGTGATGTTACATATTTTGGCGACCCATCGTGTAGGCTAGAGAAAATTCTAACGTTACTGAAATTTTGATTTGATTTGTTTGTATTTTTATGTATTATGTATTATGATTTGTTTATATTTTGTGTATTATAACTATGTTAATGTGTTATGTAAGGTTTATCACTTGTTCGATGAAGGTAAAATACGATTTAACTTAAGTTACGAAACGATTCGAATCAATACGTTTGATATGATTGATCTTGACTTTGCTTCTGATTTTGTTTTTTACATTTTTGTACGATTGGGTTTGTGATTTTGAATTGTTTTCTGTGTACGAATTCAACATTTTGTTTTGATATTTTGAATTTTTGAAAATGGAACCAAATCATTTGAAGAGTAATGAAATTGTTTTTGAACTTTTGTGTCGTGGTTTACAACCACAGGATAATCAAATGTTACGTAGAGCTCAATTGCGTGGACAATTACGTAAGGAACGTAATGGACCTTCTGTTTCGTTTATTCAACCTTATGATGATTACGAAAAGAATGTTTCTCAAATAGAAGAATCTTTAACTGATCTTTGGGATTTGCTTAATTCTGAAAATGTTACTTCTTTGGTTTGTACTCGTGTTAATACCCGTCTTTTGCATTTAGAAAATAGAATTAATCTATTAAAACCTTCTGGTAAAGAACAAATTTCGAAGAAAAATGATTTTAATACGCAGTTGTTAACTTTGCAAGGTCTTCTTATTGAACATTCCGAATCACAAATTGAAAATGATTTAAGGGGGTACTTAATAAAAAAATTAAAAAATTATCATTTTTTTTTTATTTTTGTTTTTTAATTTACACTATATTCTGCAAAGAATGCAAAAAATCCGATGTCTCTACAAGGTTTAGAAGTTACTTAAATTTAGGTGTAAACTTGGAAGGGCTCTTCTGGGTTACACAAAAATTGCCTGCTTCAATGCCTAATAAATAAAAAATACGGAAACGAAATATGTTTCCATTAACTGATAATGCTAGACCATTCCGAGCAACAATGTTTAGGCTAATCTGCCCATTGCATTTTTGCACGAAGCAACAGAATTCATCATACACTCAACGCTCTGATACAAACAATATCGAAAACATCAGTGCTTTCATACTTCAAATACTGGGCAATTGAGGTTTTATTTTAGAACCTGAAGAAACAGGAGTTTGTGTTTGTCAAGCATCAAACAAGGTTGTGGTGACTCCACATTTACTGAACAAGTTGCATTCAATGTCATTTGTGCAGGCCTTTTACCTGAAAACCGCCTTTTTCTCTTTTTGAAAACCGGACCCGTTTTCGGCATATTTGAAACTAGTAAAATAAAATCTCTACAATAAACATAAGTAAAACAATAACACTACAATATACGAACAGGAATAAGAACTTTGAAAAGCAAAAACGACTACTAAAGATAAAAAAACAAAACTTTTTTGTTTCTTGCTTCTCCTGAACAGTTGTATTTTTCTATTTCGGTACACTTTTCTCCAAAACTATGACAGGTAATTGAGTGTGTTTTTTGTATCTTATTCATGGCGACGCTAGTAACAAACGCAGCAGAGCGAATTTTAAAAATCTAGCTGGTTTCTTTTTTACTTTAGTTTTAATAAGACAATAACATTTTCAAACTTTCTAAGTCAATAAAAAAATTACTATTTCTTTAAATTAAATTCTACCTGCTGTACAGCTTTAAAACTATGTAAAGAAAACGTGTTCAAAATTTCACAAAAATCGATTTAGTAGTTTTTGAGAAAAGTGTACCTCAATTTGCATGGAAAATGGCTCCGTTTAGTACCCCCTTAAGTAAACTTAATATGTCTGCTATGCCTTCGAATACTTCTTATGTACAACAATCTACAGTTAGGTCAGTACCAGTTTATAAATGGGGTATAAAATTTTCTGGAAATAAAGGAAAAGAGAGTGTTATGTCATTTTTAGAAAAAATTGAAGATTATTGTGAATCTCGACATGTTTCTGAACAAGAATTATTCATTTCTGCTAACGATTTATTTTCTGATAATGGTTTGTTATGGTACCGTAGTATTAAACATAAAGTTGGCAATTGGTCTGATTTAGTTAAGTGTCTGAAAAGAGATTTTCTTCCGTCTAATTACGAGTATGATTTATTAAATGAAATTCGAAATAGAACACAAGGTCCGCATGAAGATGTTTTCTTTTACATCATGTCAGTTGAAGCTTTGTATCGTCGTTTAGAAACTCAACCTTCTGAATCCGAAATTATTGATCAAATTTTAAGAAATTTGAACCCTTATTTTTCCGAACGTGTTAGTTTACATGATGTCGACACTTTGGATCGTTTGAAAGAATTATGTCGTAAAGTTCAAGATGTCAAGTCACGTATTGATAAATACCATCCGCCTCCACAGAAACGTTCAGTTTTGTTAGAACCAGATTTAGCTTATGTTGGTTTACGTAATTCGTCTGATATTGTGTCATCTGTGAATAATTCTGATTTGAATGTTAAGAAATGCTTTAACTGTGGTTATCCAGGTCATATGCATAGACAATGCTCAAAACCGGCATCAATATTTTGTTTTGGATGTGGTAAGAAGGATTATTATCGAACTACTTGTCCTACTTGCAACCCAAAAAAACGAGTTGAGTGGTATCGTTCCAACTCAAAGTCGATCCGTTTACGTAAATACCAAATCCGGAGCGATACCAAAAAGTTCAACCAATCAAACTTTTTCTCCAAAAAGCAAACACAACCAGCCAAAAGAAAAAAAGAATTTCCGTCAGTAAATAAAACTCGTACGTCTACTGAAGAATGGAATGTTTGGTTAAATAAAGTTAAGTTGTTTATGTCTTCTACGTCTGTTTCTCCGCTTTGTACGTCTGTTCCATTCGATAACAGATTATATCTTATGATACATATTAATGGTAATTCTCTTAAATGTTTGATAGATAGTGGCGCATCTTCCACAATTATTGGTTCGACTGGTCTTGAATTTCTTCGAAAACATAATATCGATTTTGAAATTAAACCTCGTGTAGTAAAAGTAACTACAGCTGATGGTGTTATTCAATCGTGTAATGGTGAAATTTTGCTTCCGCTTACTTTAAATGGAGTAACCCGTTATGTGACATGTTTGTTAGTTCCTTCGATAAAACAACCAATTATTTTAGGAATGGATTTTGGATCTATATTTCAAATTAGTGTAGATTTCAAAGATAGACGATATTGGTCTGCGAATATTTCTTTGTTAAATTCTGTTATGAATCAAGCTACGATAATCGATAGACATTTGCTGTCATCTCAGCAAGAAGATATCTTAAGAAATACTATGTCAAAGTTTTCCGATTTAGTATCTGAAAAACTAGGCCCGCACTCATGTATTAGAACACAATATTGATACAGGTGATCCTTCACCTATTAAGCAACGTCAATATCTTTTGTCTCCGGCTATGCAGCAACATCTTCATAAAGAAGTTGACAATATGTTAGATTTGGGTGTTATTCGTCCATCCAATAGTCCATGGAGTAGTCCTGTTCTGCTTGTTAAAAAGAAAACTGGTGATCTCAGGTTATGTTATGATGCGCGAAAATTAAATAGTGTTACAAGAAAAGATGCGTTTCCACTTTCTCGTACCGATGCGATTTTGAACCGATTACGTAATGCACAATTTTTGAGTAGTATTGATCTTAGAAAAGCTTTCTGGCAGATTCCGTTAGAAAAGTCCTCTTGTGCTAAAACCGCTTTTTGTGTTCCCGGCAAAGGTTTATTTGAGTTCGTTGTAATGCCCTTTGGTTTGTCAAATAGTCCGCAAACAATGCAGAAATGCATGGAGCAAATTTTAGGTCCGCTTATGTTAGATGAAAAAGTTTTTGTTTATCTCGATGATATTATTATTGCTTCTGAAACATTCGATGAACATATTTCCGTTTTAAATGAGTTGTGTAATCGTCTACGAAATGCTGGTTTTACGATAAATTTTGATAAGTGTCAATTTTGCCGATCTTCTTTAAAATTTTTAGGATTTGTTATAGATAGTAAAGGTTTACGTACTGATCCAGATAAAGTTTCTGCGATTGTAAATTTTCCGACACCTCGAAATACTACTGAAGTTAAACGTGTTATTGGTTTGATTAGTTATTATAGACGTTTCATTAAAGATTTTGCTCAGTTATCCGCTCCGATTACTTCTTTGATTAAGAATAAAAAGAAAGGTGAATCTATTCAATGGTCGTCAGAGGCAGAGTCAGCTTTTCAGGAAATAAAACTTCGTATTACGTCTGCTCCAATTCTTGTTTCGCCCGATTTTAAGTCACCATTTTTCATACAGACTGATGCTAGTGATGTAGCATTAGGTGCTGTTCTGTTCAAAACATTCATCCTTCCGAACATCCTCTCGCACACGCTACTCGCACTTTGACTACAGCACAGCGTAAATATTCTGCTACTGAAAGAGAGTTATTAGGTGTTATTTTTGGTATAGAACACTTTCGTGGTTATGTAGAAGGAATGCCTTTTACTGTTATTACAGATTGCGCTGCATTAAAATGGCTTCATAATATTAAAGAACCTACTGGTCGTTTGGCTAGATGGTGTATGCGTCTCGCTCAATTCGACTTCAAAGTACAACATCGTCCTGGTAAATTAAATGTAATTCCGGATGCGTTATCCCGTTCTGTTTCGATTGTTGATATAGACTCATTTAGTCCTGATGAGTGGTATTTGAATATGATTGATAAAGTTAAGAATTTCCCTGATGAGTACCCTTATTTTAAAGTTGAAGGTGATCATTTGTACAAATTCATACCGTCTGTATATCCTTTAGAGCAATGTTGCCCAACCTTTTTTTGTCCGTGGGCCGGATTCATCATGACATACGATTTCGCGGGCCGGATTTTTTATAATTGCATATCTTAGTAACACCTTTTAACACCTTTGAAAGGAGCTCGCGGGCCGGATTGAGCTTCTTCGCGGGCCGGATCCGGCCCGCGGGCCGTAGGTTGGGCACCGCTGCTTTAGAGTCTAATATACCTGATTGGAAATTAGTAGTTCCTACTGTGAATAGAGAACAAATTTTGCAACGTTGTCATGATGATTCGACAGCAGCACATTTTGGTGTGAACAAAACTTTGTTACGAATTTCTGAATTTTATTATTGGCCTAAAATGCGTCATACTATTAGCAAATACGTTAGGAAATGTAAAATTTGTGCTAGTCAAAAGAGTACAAATGTTAGTCGTCCAGGTCTGATGGGTAAGGAAAAAATAATTAGTTTCCCTTTCCAACTAGTTAGCATGGATCTTCTAGGACCATTGCCTAGATCTAAAAAAGGCAATCAGTATCTTTTTGTTGTTACAGATTGGTTTACTAAGTATGTTTTAGTTCAACCTTTACGTACGGCTACTACGAAGCCTATGATTAAATTTTTGAAAGAACAAGTTTTTTCGATATTTGGTGTTCCGCAAATTGTTATGTTCGATAATGGTTCACAATTCGTTTCGAAAGAATTTCGTACATTTTTGGATTCCCAAAAAGTTCAAAAAGTTTGGATGAATGCGAGATACCATCCACAAGTAAACCCTACGGAAAGAGTAAATCGTGTACTCGTTACTGCTATTTCGTCTTATATTAAAGATTCTCATCGTGAATGGGATAAGCACATATTTGACATTGCTCAAGCTATTCGTCTGGCATGTCATGATGCTACTTCTGGAGTCTCTCCTGCATTTTTAGTTTTCGGACGTCATGTTCCTCCCACTGGTGATTTTTACGCTCCTGTGAACCCCAATGAACCGTTAGAAATCGCTAAAAAGTTGTTTTGGTCCCGTGAATTGGCCCAATTACCTGAATTGTATGATGATGTGAAAGTTCGTCTTCATAAAGCATATGAAAATAATGCTAAACATTATAATCTACGTAAACGTCCGATAAACTTTTCTGTTGGTGATATTGTATGGAAAGCGTAATTTTGTGTTGTCCGACGCTTCTCGTGGTTTTCTAAAAACTCGCCCCTAAGTACATTCCATGTAGAGTTATTAAGATTCTCTCTCAGTTGGTCTACCAATTGGAAGATATGAACAGTAACAACCTTGGAAACTTCCATGTTAAAAGATTTAAAGGAAAATTATTGTGATTTTCTGAACAATAAATATTTTGTACAGTTAATAGTCCACTGTAAATAAGTTCTTTTATATTAAGTAAGTTGATTTAACGATTGTTTGTGTTTGTCTATTTGTATTTTTAGGTAGTTGTTTAGTTGTGGGTGTATAACATTATGAGGTGGATCCCGTGAAGCTCAGAAGTTCCCTCTCCTTAAATTGCCTATTATCAAATATGTCAGACTATAGTGATCTTAAGTTAATGTTATTTTTATTTGTACAGTTCTATTCTAGTGTTAGAAGAAAACGTGTATTGAAGGTTATTTGTTTATCTGAATTATTTTGTTATTCGTTACGCTCCGAAAGTTTCTTTACGATAAATATTTTTGAAAGTTAGTATTCGATCATCTGTTATGTTTTTCTTTTGTTATGGTATCTTTAGGACTCACTTAGTATGTTTTTTACTTTGAAAGGTGCTCACCATAAATTGATGTTTGAGAATGTTTGTTGTATGTATGATTCGAGAGTTTTTTTGTTCCGATTGTTTCGTATGAATCCGATACCTGTGAAGTAGTCTTATTGATACATCCGTTTCGATTTCAAGTTCTTCTCGGACAATTACTCATTTTTTTGTTTGTTTTTTTTATTTTTGACTGAGTAGCGAGTGTAACGTGCATTTATTTTTCGTTTGAATACGTCTGATTTTCGTTAACATTTTTGTATTCACTGTTGATATAAATCCTTTTGCGCAAGCATTTTACGCATGGCACATGCGTATGAGCCTTCTTCTTAAGTACGAAGTCATCCTCCATCTTACGCTTAGAAATGAGGTGAAGTAGACATTTTTTTGCGTGCTGCAAAAAGTGGAATTACCACTTATTTAATTTGTGTTTGTGAATTTTTGCCCCAATGGTGAAAATTATTTAAGCTGGCGTTCGTTGTAGCCCGCATTCGTTAGTAGCACCGCATTCGTTAGTAGCAATTGCATTTTGTTGTATTTACGAAAATTAGAATAAAAACCCGTAAATTAGAAGGGGTAAGTCATTTTTGTTTTGATTCGAATGGTATAATTCATCGCAATTTACGTTCTAGTTTTTTTCTTTGTTCCGGATTTTTGGTTTCGTTCTTATACGATGTTTTTGAGTATGAAAGTCTTATGAATACGTTTTCGATCTTTATACGTCTGCGATTATGGAAACTACGATCTACGATTGTCAATTCTGTTGATTTAAAAGGCAAGATATCAATCAAATCTTCGTGAAAGATACAATTTATGGAAATTGCGTCATATTGCATCATTCAATGAGTCATGATGACCACACCTTAAATAAGAAGCTGCGCGCAAGTGGTAAAATTAAACCTTCAATGACACGTAGGTAGATATCTGTAATTATTAGTTTTAAGTTTTGTTTTGGTTTCAATATTTAACCATTCATATATAAAAAATATTGTGGCGTCCAACTTATAAATTTTTGTATTTATCAGATTCAAAATTATTAATCTTAAGTAACGTAAGAATTCCCACGACTCTAATTAATTAAATATAAAAATGCTCATTGCTCTTATGTAGTTTGTTTATAATGTGTTTTAAATAAATATTTTTGTGAGCTGGCTGGTGCATTCATTTATTTGTATGTTACATATTTGGCACCGATTATTTGTGTGATGTTACAACTTTGATTATGTTTGCAATGGTTTGAAAATGACCTGGTCTTCAGCTCAATCTGAATCGTTATTGAAATTTGATACTTTTCGATATGGTTATTAAAAATATTTCCTATTCAGTAATACGGGTTTGTTGTACATTTTTTGCATTATTCAACACATTATATTGAAAAATTGAGCGAAAAACAAAAACAATGATTTCTAAATTCAAAAATAGTACATTTGCTACATACAAAAATTAGCAACTGCTACATCAATAGTTATCTACATAACAATTTTTCATCGAGGAAGTAGTTTGCCGGGCCGAAGCGAAACGCGTTCTTTATTAAATATTATTTACTATCATAAGTTGTTCAATAATTTACAAAAAAAAATTGAATACATATACATTTTGAGTTCAAAAATATTTTATAGCAACGAAATTAATCACTTAATAAATTAGGTCAGTTTATAAGAAAATAAACTAAAACAAAAATTATTGCAATTTATGTTAACTAAATCCATAGCAAACTATTATTCTTAGTAACGAAATCAATCACACACAAAACTCCACAATTAACTTTTATAAATAATACGTGATCATATATTAGCCTTTTAAAGGCAAAGTGATGTATGCAAGTCAGTGTTTGGCAGTTTTTTAAGTTTTACTATAATAAATAAATAAAAATCTAAAAAATGTTCCTTACTTCGTAATTAACCGATTATTATTGTATTTTAAAAAATGAACAAAAGAAAACATAATATTTATACACCAATTAACAAGTTTTTCAATTAAACTGACGTAAGTCATTACACCTCTTTGCCATAAAACAAAATACTCTTGTTAGAAGTTAATATTTTGTTTAATAGCGTTTTTTACATTTAAAACAGTTAATTTAAAATAAATGCCGATGATGCAAAATCAAACACGAATCCATATGCCACAACTGGTGGTAATTGTACTGAATTCTATCCTTCAACAACATCGGATTTATCTGGTAAGCTTATCTATATTAAATTTCTATTAGAGAACATAACTTCGTGAAGTTTAGATATTTTTTCAATAATTCAAGATATTTTAAAATATATCCCAGCTAGCACGGTACGAAGAAAATACGTAGATTCGGCGACTATTGTAAACGAAATTCCGTCGAAGCAGTGTGCCTACCAAAATTCACGTGTATTCGAAGTATAGTTTCTTCCGAAATGTATATGTTGTTTTTTCGACCAAAATCTTTCGTTGATTACACGCGTCCTAATAACCGATAAAATTATTTTTTTATGTGAATATGATTTTGTATGTAAATAGACCGTACCGTATAATGTAATTAATTAAAAAAATACATATTAAAATTTGAGAATTGATCGCATATTTATTTAAAAAATTACGATACATGGTTCTACATGTAATTTAAGACAAAATGCTTGAAAGGGCTATCTATAACGGTAATCGTTGAATGACTAATAATGTTCATTCAAAGAAATCGTTAAAAAAAGCATACAACACTGCAAAAGATTAGGCAATATTGAGTACAATTTAGCAGTTTTCATTGCACGTGCATTCATTGCGTTCATTAGTTAGAAGCTTTTTTATTAGTAACAAAACAAGCTTAATAATAAATTATTACTTATTATAGTTTTTCATACTTATAATATAGTAAACAACGTATGTTGGCGTAGAATTTTCCGAAGAAGACGGGAGTGGAGTGGTTTTAATTCATAAAAAATAGTTAACGCCACGCAAGGCTGAAGTATGGTAGCCTCCTTATAAGCAACAAACAGATTTTGATAAATCTTTAAAAAAGGGCAAATTTCCGAATCCAGAAAGTTGGATGCTTTATAAAATCACTTGAAGTTTTTTTCAAGAAGGTAAGTTTTTAATAAACTGCACATCTTAAGTATTTATAGCAAAAAATAAAAGACAATGCTTGTTTAAGTCTAAAAGTTTGAATTTTATTATAAACACCTATCTTTTTAAATAGATAATTACCAAACTGCTATTTTAAAACTTAAGAAGTCTGAAGTTTAATCTGATATAATTAGTGACGATAAAGAAGATACACCATACGAAAAAGAGTTCCTCCCAAAAGATTATTATTTGTTGACAACACATCGGAAGAGGAACCTGTAAACTCAAAAATTTCAAAATTTCAAACCAGATTAAGAAAAATACAAATAGTAGAGGTATGTAAGCAGTCCAATTTTGCTAATAAACAAATTAAGTTATATCTTTATTCTAGTGAATTCTTGTAGTTCTAAAGACATTACTGCTCTTAACACGAGTCTTAACATATCCTAATCTGTAATTGCTAACTTTATAGAAAGCTCACAAACCCGAAAAAGTAATTTTTGAATTCAGTTATCACAATTATTTGATAACTCAGAACTAAATGAGGTGCTAACGTATACACTTAGTACTTCTACAATGCATCCAAATAGATCTTTACTAGCTACTCTTAATAAACCAGTACAGTTACAAAAGAGCTCAAATATTCATAGTCATAACTTGGACCAAACGAATCGAGATTTTAATTTACAAAACATAAACAATAATGGTATGTGTGCACTGGAAGAAAAATTGTACATAAAGCCAATGTACGGTATACATGGACCTATAGTACATTAAAACAATGTACGTTTTCATTGAATTTATGTAATTTACATTATAAGTACTTACATAGTTTTTTTATGTACTTTACATTGATTTAATGTATCGGGTTGTATTTGTTATCTTTCAAAAAAATTTGTTATTAGATCATGCACAGTAAATCTTTAAATATACTATCACGTTAATTTATCGTATGATGTATATTAATTTAACATTTGAAATATATTGGGTTAATGTAATCGTACGTTGTATGTATAGAGTTTTTATAGAACCATGTACAGTTTATAATTCCAATGTATTTTTACATTACAACTATCAATGCATACGTTAATTTTAGGTAAGAGATACATTGATTCAATGTAACATACACAGAATCAAGTCTTATCACTATCACACGTAGCACTAAGAAATTTGAGTTGTGTGAACTTCAGTGTCAGCAATAATAGTATATTACACTACGAGGGCCGAAAGTTGAATGTTCGGTCCGGACCGAGATTTCAACTTTTGGCCCGCGTAGTGTATACGATTTTTCTTCATAGCCGGTGGAAAGTACGTTATTAATTCTACTTTTTTTAACTTTAAATGTTGATAAGCATGTTTTTGATGCCTGCCCCTCGACATTTGCGGCACGAACGAAGCCAGTCCCTAGTTACGAGTATTAATACGCATGAGAAATTCTTTCCTCCCGGCGTTATAGAGGGCGCGCGTGTACTTCTCAAAGGGAGTAAATGTTCAACTTTCGTCCCTGCTGTTAGGGACGCATCAAGTTGATGAAATTTGGTAAATTGTAAACGAATGAGTTGGATTCCTACTGGACAGCATGCATAAAATTAGAAATGTATTCAAGTTTATTAACTACATATTTGATCAATGGCCATTCTACAAAAACTATCTGATTTTTGTTTGGTAAGAACATTGTATAAAATAATGTTTTTAATTGTAAATGCAATCCCACCACAAGATAGATTACTAAAAATCACTAATACAAAAAACAAGATATTTTTTTAAATTTTAGTTGTTTGATTGATGTTTACTTTTAGAGTGTAATATTGTAAATATTGTTGATGTACAGTTTACACTGATTCATGAAATCTGGTGCATCAAAATAATGAAATACATAAAATCAATGTAATTAATTGTACATCAAATTAATGACGCACACAAATTGCTTCAATGTAATCGTACATTGTACATTGTTCAGATTCAATGTTTTAGTACATTAATTTAATGTAACAGATTCATTGTGCTGATGTACCCTTTCATCGGATGAAACATATGTACATTTTTTATTGATTCAATGTAGATTTATATTGATTCTACGTAACTTTTTCTTTAAGTGTTTGTGCGTTTATCAAATCTTGTGATTTAGTTGTTTTTGTTTTAGACTTGATGAACTTTATGAAAAGAATTCTTAGTTTGGTTGTTCAAGTATAAAACCAAATCTTAAAAAAAATCACTAAATTATTAGAGCAAAAATCTTCAACTTCTGCATCCATTCATCTTAATTTGCCATCAGGTATACCTGTAACTTTACCTATAGATAGTCTAAGGGAACTAAGAATTTTACAAACTTATTTAGATGGAGATCAGCATATGACTGATAAGGTACAGTTTGCTAACTCTAGGTAAAATTATATTTAACTTTTTAAACTGTTATTAGATTTCTTGCTATGCAACTTTGGGAGGTCGTGGTAGAACGAATAAAACGAACTATATTTTACGCAGTTTAATAACATTTTTTTTTTAATTTGTAACTTATAGAGAAATTTTAGGTGCCGTTGTATCGTCATCTGCAAATACCACAGAAACCGAAGTGGAAAATGACATAAAAAATTGGTTGAAGAATGTCCCTAAAAGACTTTTATTAAAATCCAAATTTAATGGTGTTTAGTTATGTGTAAGTTTAACTAGATAATTTTTTTACATTTTAGTTATAATTCATCTATTTTTTAAATTACTATTTTGTTATACATAAATTTGAAATTGAAATTTTATGTGAAAACAGCTTGGCAGTTAACGAACAATTTAATTTAGAGGAGAATAATCAACCATTTGATGATTTTAATATTGACAGTATAAGTAGAATTATTTCAGATGTAAATACAAACACCGATTTTGGCTCTACTGTACCAACGAAACTGCACCTCAACGCAATTTGTTGTAAAAAAGTTAGATACTGGAAATTACATTCATCTTGGCTTACAACGTGGTCTTAAGAACATTTTGAAAAAAATCAAATTCTCTGAATCTATTATAAGAGTAAATGTTAATGTTGACGGAATTCCATTATATAGCAGTTATAATATTTCTGCGTGGCGTATTTTATGCCTTAAACAGTTTTTTAATGAAACTCCTTTTGCAGTATAGGTATCTTTTGTGGCACTTTCACACCTACTCTATTAAATGCGTATCTAAAAAATTGCATTGATAATGTTGAAGTTCTTTCTCAAGGTTTTGACTTTGAAAGCAAAATATATTTTCTTAGAATTTCTTCGGTTGTGATGCTTCAGCTAAAGCAGTTATTAAATGTATAAAGCCACTGAATTTAGGACTTTCCTCTTGTACACAGAAATCGTTGTACTCAAAAATCTTGTAAAAAAATGTGACAAACAAACAAATTGCGAACTGGTTTGAATTTTATTAAAACGGTTTATTAAAGAAGGTCTGGAGTTATATGGAAGTGAGTTTGCTGTTTATAACGTTCATGTTTGAAGTCATTTAAGTGATGATGCTTTACGGAGTATTAGACTCATTCTGCGCCTTTCCGTTTGAAATATATTTGCAACATATAAAAAAATTAGTTAGATCATCAACAAATACATTAGAACAAATATGTCGGAGACTTGCCAAAATTAAACTTGCTTTTGTAAACTTAAATATGTATATCTACAGAAAATCAAGCCATTGATTTTATATAAACACGAGAACGGGCCATTAATAAGTACTGCTCAAAATCAGTATAAAAATATTTGTACTTTCTTTGTATCGGATTTATCAAATAATTTTAAGGTGTGGCATGTTTGACAAATCAAAAGAAAATGAATACTTTTACCTTATAAAACATTATTTGTAGCAATCCCTTTGTTCCATAGTATTCATTTTAACCTTAAATTGCAGAATAAATAATAATTATATTATATTTTAACTATATTTTTACTTGTATAAGTAAATACAAATTTGTACATTGTATGGTTATATTTTAAATAAATATTGTTATTTCTAAGTTTTTCTAATTCGCAAATCTTATATGCCTTATAATAAAGTGAAAAAGGCCGTAAAACGTAGATAATATGTTGATATGACCCCAGCGAAAACACGTAAAAAAGTACGCTTCTACGTTTAATTTAAAAAAATAAACACGTCGATTTTTCACGCGTTTTCGCTGTGACATATTGACATGTTATCTACGTTTTTTCCACGTTAATATAATGGTAGTTTCTACGTAAATTTGAACCGGAATTAAACGTTTATTATACGCACTCTGCTAACTGAGATATATAGTCTACATTGCGGTCAAATGTATTTTGCCTCCTTGGTTAAAATAACATGACGTTTAGAAATGTGAGCGATGCTTATTCCACCAAGAAAGGCAAGCAAATACCTACAAAACAGTTGTCAAATGAAGATTGCCATTTTAAGAATCATTGCCAGCGGCCGCAGCAAAAATTCAAGGTAAGCTACTAACGATTGTTATATTCAAACTGGTTCCAACAGTGTGAAAGTTTCTAAAAAATTATTTCTCGTTACGTATCAAATTTTAGACGGTCGACTACAAAACGCCGTAAAAAAACACCGTTCCACATTTCTAGGAAATCATCTACGTCGTAAGCATCCTCCGATAAGTAAAATTTTTAAGGTTTCCACAAAATTTGTTCAAAAACACATTACCAGTTTTCCAAGTTATCAATCTTATAACACGCAGGTGCACAATCCAAACAGAAAATATCTGAACGCAGAGCTGAGTATACAACAACGTGTTTGTTCTACATTGAATGCTGCAACAATTTTGAGCCTCAAGTCACCTATGTATCTAAACCGATTTATCGCAAAATCCTTAATAAAGATTTTAACCTACACTTCTATGTACCACTAAAAGACACATCTGTAAATGTTGGTTTCTTCAAAATGAAAGATGAAAATGATTCGCAAAAAATCTAAAAATTAAAGACATTTCATGAATTACATTTAAGAAAGGCCGAGAAAGCAAGACGGCGTATAAAAGGTTATAAATGGATGATTGGTGTCAGATAATCAGAAATGTTAGAAAAAAGAATCCATTCCAGTTGAATCACGAGGAGCTTTTTTCAACTAAAACTTTTCTTTTAACATTATAGACGTTCTGTAAAAAAAGCACACACAGTCTATAAAAAATATTGCTTGAAAGAGATTGTGCAATAAACCATTACCTGTAAATACAAAAAGAAGAAAAACATGCAAGACTTATTGCAGTTTATACCATCAATCAATCAAAACTTTTTTTATGGAATTACTAGACGATGGTAGTGTAGAAGACATAGTGCTATTAGAGCAAATAGAAACTAACAAAGTTTAATAATTATATTTTTTGTCGATTTATCACATATTTTATTGTTTTCATTTTTTCTCGTTTTCTTATTATTTCAAGAAAGTTGATATTACTTTTTCAAAAAAATTTTCTTTATTAGATTTTGCTATTTAGCATAGCATTGTACTTTTATATTATTAAAAAGCAATACATTTATTTACCATTATGTTGACAGCCCAAGTGGCATATGTCATTTGACAAGTGAAAATATTATACAATTTTTGAAAATTACTAAAATTTTCTGTTCAACATTTAGGTTTACATGTATTACATCCTTTTTACCAAATTAGTAATAGCTAACTAAATATGAAATTTTTTAAACAGCTATTAACTTCAAAGCTTGATAACGCAGAAGAATTGGCTTATACCACTTTGCTTTTCAAAGGATCATAAATTTTTACAGCAACGTACGCTTTCCCAACGGTTTGCTACGTACTAAACGTTAATTTTTGTAAACAATAGTAGATAATAGTTATTTATTCAACGAATTTTTAGTAAATTAAGCGTTTTCTTTGCAAGATGGTATTTTTAAACCAGAGTGAAACCAGCACCAGCATAAAACAAATCTTAAACAAAATTTTTAAAGAAAAAATTATGTCATTAACAACAACTATAGTTCAGTCTTTAGTTTTCGGAAACAATAAAACGATTAACTGCATCTTTATTTGCAAAAATGTGTAACAACAATATGGAAAAGACCATAAACTAATAGTGAAGACGGAGTTTTTAGATATGGTTAGAAAGAAAATTGTAAAAAAATTGATTTTTGTTGATACAGATAACGGTTGCTACTTGATTATTAGAATAAAAACTTTAATTACAAATCATAGTGTAGTTAAATGGAAATGTTATATTGTAAGAAAAAAAGCAATAAAATATTTTGAATTATGGTTTTTTCTAAAGAAAAGTGACAAATATTTATTAGGTTTATGACTTAAGAAAACAGCTCTGTACACACCAACTGATGATGAGAAAATCCATTAAATATCTATATGTATAGGTAAGTTTTCGATAAACGTTAAATGTGATAATAAACCATCTTCATTTTGGTTAACTAAAACGTCCAAAATTATAAAAGAAGTGTTCCTTTCTAATTCCTTAGTAAAACGAATATTTTGATGAATTGAGTTACATGACATAAAAACGTGTTAAACGTAGAAAAACCATGCTGCCAAATGACAAAAGTGTCATCAACGTATTTGTACCAGCACTTGGATTTTAGTAAAATGTGGATAAAGTCTTTTTTCCAAAATCTTTCCATTAAAATAATAGCACAACCGGTGAAAGCGGAGAACCTATGGCGGCTTCTGGTGTTTCTGAGTAAAACATTTTTGATAATAGGTACCTATAAAGCGTTTAAAATGTCGTTTTTGTTGAATAAAGATTTGATTATTTTAATTCAATCAGGTATTGACACGTTGGTAAACAAAGACTCAATATTAAAATTAACCTGAATGTCAGTCAGTTGCAAACGAAAATGATGCAACTTTTGAACAAAATCCCCCGAATTGAGCAGAAAGGACTCAGTCTTCCCTGCTAAAAGTTTTAATAAATTGGAAAGATATTTGGAGATTAGGTAAAGACAAAGTAATTTATGCTCAATTCGAGAGATTTTGTTCAAACTTAAAACGTGATCTATGACGTGCGTTTTATACTATTTTCTCTATTTTGATTCAATTTTAATATTTTTCATATAATTTTGATTGTCAAATATAAAGAAGCTTTAGTAATATTTTATTGGATTGGTAACACTAACTTTGATATATTTAAATTTATGTATGTTAACCTAAAATCGTATATAAAATTATCTCTTTATAAGTAAATAGCTTTGGATTAATATAACGTCTTTATTTTATCTTAGCATCAACGTTTGAATTGTTAAATTACAATAATTTTAATTTTTTTAAATGTAGCATGAACCTACGATGCAGCTATGCTACCTTTGAAAGAACTAACTTTACTAAAATTCGTGTAAGAATTTGCTAATTTGATTATAACAATCGCTAATTGTTACGTCAAAATAGAGAAAAATTATTTATCGTAAAACTAAGCTTAAATGACGAAACATCATGATATAGTACAACGTTTGCTTAAGTCAGAGTTCAAGACAAACATTTTCTGCTACAATATTAAACTCGGTTTAAACTGAAACTGAGTTTAAGCTCGCTTTGTACAACCGGCTCTAAGAAAGCTTTATATGGTTAGTACGTGCTACACTTTGAATAAGTTAGTCTGTTGCAATTAAAAAGAAACTTTGAAATCATCTCAAAAACTCATACAAGCACAGAGAGAAATGCTGTATCACAATTTTGCACAAGATTGTGCATAACTGTATTGTTGATGATATTACTACAATTGTTTATATTTATACCATAGGTTTGCACGCTTTTATTTAATACGTTTGGATAAATAAGTTACGAAGTTTAATTTGACAAATTGTTTGAAAAATATTATAAACTTTAGTATGTTTTGTATTCGACAATAATGTGCTAGTATTTTGCACAATTTTGTTTTAGTTTCTCGTACAGCTTTGATAATATTAATATATATTACAATAAGATTATGCAATTCTTTTAAACTCGGAATTAAAAAAAAATTTAACGATAACGATAAGCGATAACGCGTTGTATGTAAAGACGCTGATGTTGACACTTACAGAGCGCATGCAGAGCACCGAAGTAAACAAAGTTCTCGGAAAATATGTGAACTAACTTTAAAAATTTGTAACGATAAATGTTTCAACCAATCACAATTAGCAAGTACGTCCGCTTGAAAAAATGTTTACAATCAAAATTCCTTGATTGCGTTGTGTTTGTTTACATCTTTCCTCCTGTTTTCTGAAAAATTCGTAGTTATTCAGTTAGTTTTTGTCAAGACTTTTTGAAACGCTGTTATTTGAACAAGGTAAGTGTATTTATAACATTTTTTAAGTGTAACCTTTGTAGCTTAACCTCAATTATTACTTTAAATTATGTATTTAATTCCAGCGTTAATTCTACGAACAACAGCTAATTTCTGATGGAGATTTTTACATTACTTACTTTCTGTATTGTTTCAGCTGTTATTTATCAACATGAAATCTAAATCGAAGAAAATTATTCATTCCGAAACAAGAAACATTATTATAAATGTTGTGAAGTTTTTCGATAAACTCCCTTTAGAGAAGACAACTAAACTAGCAAAGCAACCACATTTATAAAAAAATCTGGAGTGAATCGAACACAAGAAGTAATGGAATTTTAAGATATCCCTCGAAGAAAAAAATAAGTATATAAAATAAGTATACCATTTAAATATAAATAAATAATGCTTTTAAGATTTCTAACGTTTTATTGACAATTTACCCAATATATGTTATTTTTAAGTAAATAACATTTAACCAAGATGCATAAAGTTGTACAATAAAAAGCTAAAAGAAATAATAATAATTTGCACAATATTGTGCAAAATTAACCAAAGAGAATATGGATCTAGATAACGTGACGCTATTAGACATTTAACATACCATTGGGTAAAAATACTTCAAGCACAGTTTTAAAAAAGTATCACAACATTGTGCAAAACTTTACTACAAATTGTTAAAAAAACTGTACAATTTATTCTACACAAATGAATGCAATAAAACTGCACAAATTGGTTTTGTCACTTTTTCAGACCCAATTTGTGTACTTTTGATTAACAATTGCAGATAAAATATACAAAGATTTCTCTCTGTGAGTTATATAATCTGGGTATCGTATGTACGGAAAATAAAAGCGAAAATTAGTTTTTACTGAAATATGTTTAATCAATACACAAAGTACCACCTCAACCCTATATTTTTAAAAAGTAGTAATAAACGGATTCAAAACAAATTTACAAATGATTATAAAGCCAAGTCAATATTTTGTGGAAACGTCAACTCCTAGTATATCGCCATATTCAAAAGTCGAATCAAGTCCATAATACAATTGATAATACCTACAAAATGACTTACGTAAACATAGAATCGGACCCAAATATGAATCATTATTTGCTTTTAATTGCCATTAAATTTGCATAGTAATTTTAGTTATAAGTCTTTAAAAAAAAACTTTACAGTCGAATACGCTGTTACAGAAGATAAAGACAAACATTTAAACGTTGATTTATACGTGTGGTTGCATTAAAAAAAATAATTGTAAATAAATATTATATTCAACTATTCGAAATATAATATTATTTTAATTAAAAGTTTTTGTATCTACTTATATGCACAATGCGTATGAGAGACTTCAATGCACGGATAGAAAGAAATATTTTCTTACTAGTGAAGTTAAAGAGTATGTATATAAACAGTTTTAAAAATCTCCAAATTATCTTTTTTTTTCATATGTCGCATGAGAAGTTTAACATTTCGTCGGTGACGACGATCTAATCGTTTCCCTTTCGTATTGTACAAATAAATTTTTAAAGTAATATAAGACCATTAAAAACCTTTAAATTATTAAGATATCTAATGTGCAAATAGATTTCAATTGCTGTTGTTTACTAATTAAGAAATTTTTTATAAACAATATTTTTTAGAACATTGTATCTAAACGTTTGTTCTGTTTATTGTTTTTATTAGCGTACGTAAATAAACATAGTTTTAACAAAAAAAGTTATTTCAAATTAGTTTGTAAAAGTTTATTTACTCCCAGAATTAAAGTATTATATTATGCTAAAAATAAATGTTAACAAACATAATTGAGTTTAATCAGTATTTTAAGAATAATAAATTTTGTATTACAACCCAAAAATGCACTATTTACTACAAGTATTTTAAATCAAAATCAAGACTACAGTCGTGAAAGATTCTATTTTATTTATATTTTTATGTATATTTAAAATTATTGTTTTAGTCGATCAAAACTTTTTAATATTATTAAGAATAATTGATGAAAGCCTTAAAAACGTTGATCAGATTAAATTATCGCAATACAACCATAACGTAATTGAATATTAAGCCATAAACATAAGACACAAAACAGCAATGTTATACAAAGATTTATTGTTGTATTACATAATTACCTATTATGCGTACCTAACATTTTAAATTAATTTAATTACAAATAAATAACATGTAACGTTTTCAAATAAATTACCCGTCTTATGCATTGATGCATGAAGCATTTAGTTTGATTCACACACAAACTTGTATAGTGTGTTGCCTATTAGAACTCAATAAATTTAGAAATAAATACACGTAAGATGAAATTTATTTTCTTTTTATGTCATTGGATTTATTTCGCATTAAATACAAACTCACATAAAATAGACGATTTAATCTCTGTAACGTATTAATAATTTATTTTGATTTTTTACATTTAAACAATTATTAATTTAATTAAAACTCTTTGAATCATAACTAAATGACGCAGTTAAACTACATGAATGTTTAGAAAACATTAATTTTTTTTTCAAATGAAGAATTTATGTATTATTAGCGTTCTGTTTTAATATACAGTTACGAAAGCACAGACCAGAAAATATTAGAACTACTTGTTTAAGTCATAAAAATAACGTGGTACACTTCCTACACGCTACTCTTCCGCAGTAGGACATAAAGCAATCAGCTGACTAAAGATTAGCCCTGATTGATCCTAATTCAAGCTTCCGGTCCGCGTACATGTACCATAGAACCACTGTATGGCGATTGAGCTAAAGTTCTTTGCATTCAAATTATAAAACCTTCGTTTTTTCCTTTAATTTTTACAGTGTCATTTTGTTGCAATGAACTAAAATGTTTAAGAAATTTGGTTACAGTAATTTGATTTACAAGACTTGATTGGTGAATTTAAAAGTATAATTAAAGTTAATTAAGAATTTCGTTAAATTAATTGGTTTAATAGAATGAAAATTATTACTTACATACTGTGTCCTCGTGTTTAAATCAACTTATTACGGTAAAACATTATTTGATTACTATTCTAAACCCAATGTTCTATAAATCTCTAACAATTATAATTACAGTTAATATTGGCAAAACTAAACTTACATATCTAAATTTTTAATAAAACATAAAAAAATAAATGCAACCATTTTTAAAGGATGTCAGCTGGTCCAACGAATTTTGTTTATTAAAACGATAGCTTAAAAAAATGTGACGTAGTTTTAATTGTTAAACATCTGCCACTAATCGCAAACAATCTCAATTTACAGAAGATGCATAGTCCTTAAAAACTGTAAACCAAATCTTAACATTATCACACCAGTTATTTTAAGACTACAGAGCTAGGATCGATTCGAATGTATAATATTTCAGATTGTAGAAAACTAATGATTAAAAAACTGATAAATTTATACAAAAGTGTTTATATTTGTTTAATTTAAAACATTAATTCTATAACAGTAGTCAAATCAGGCAAGTAATTCCATAACCATAGAACAAGTAAACTAAAAATAAATTAAAATAAAGTTTTAGTTTACTTACATTAAAAGTTAAAAAAAATCCTGTGTGGTAAAAGCTCAGACAATAACATTAGTAAAATAAAAAGAAAAAAATTAAGCCAAAACAGTTACAGTAGCTAAATATAATTAATAATTCCGTTAGGTCAAACATACAAATATTGTTTTTCTCAAAGAAAATGTTTAGTTATTAGTTGCGCCTTTTTTAACAATACAAACAAGAAATCATTTTTACAAAATAAAAAATTCTTGAATTCATTTTACACAATTCAATTCTGAATAACTTTCCATGACATTTAACAAAATTACGTAAAACACAGTATACTAATATTTTGCACTTGGTTGTATTTGTGTTTTAATTAGTTTTAAAGCGTCATTAACAACCATAAAGTATAAGATGATTTGGCACTATGAATAATGTAATGTTGTTTCGTGTTGTAAAAAATAAGCTGTTTTTATACCGGGTGGTGACTGAGAAAACGCAACATGGAGATTTCAATGATAAATTTTCGATGCTGAATTATTTGCTTCCTTAATTATTTTAGAGAAAAAATGTAAATTAATATTTTGTAGAGAAAAAAATATTGCAACTATTTAAACTGTTGTTTATAATTTTCAATTTTCCAGAACCAAAAAAATGGCACAAATAAAAATTGTATTTTTAAAAAATATGGTATACCATGGAATCATAAAAACAAACATAATCATTTATTTACATATAATGTCAGTTCTGTTTTACGTTTATAATTGATTATTACATTCGGTTCTTCTTAAAATGTATTCAACGCCAGAAAAAGTAAAAATAATGAAATGGTTTTCTCTGAAATAGTGCTCGCCAAGTAAATTTAGTGTAAAATACCCGAATCGGCAGATTTTAAGTAGTACAACGATTGACAGAATACATGTGTTGATCTTAAAAATACTAATGCCATCAAGAGTTGCATGAATATGATTTAGAAAGCACGAGTGCGTTTTTCCACGTTCACACTGCAAAATTACGTAGTATGGACTACTGACAATAAATTAGAGCTAATCTATCAGTCTTTAATCTTTCGTTTCGTATACCTGCAATGTCAATTCTCAATTTGTTTAATAAGAAAGTAAACCTGTTTCTCCTCCTTGTATCTCGAAAGATATCTATCCTTGTTCTATCAGTGGGAATTACTTTACTTTAACACACTACTTGCATCTTGGGTTAGATAAATTAATGTAGATGAAGTTTTCTTTCCATTCTTTTATGGTTTTTAATTTCAGGGTTATTTCTTTTCAATACTTTTTTACCAATTTTTTTACTATATTTATAAGTTGATAAAATTAAAACTTAGTTTATTTTTTACTTTGTGTCATGCCATATTTCAAAACTTTAACTAACATTAGAAAACAAAATCTGCTAAACTTTGTAGCAAGAAATTCAAGTTGATCATAATCATTTTGCCTTACTCAGCAATATGTTAATAGAATCTTTTGTAAATAACTTTAACATTGTAATATTTTGTAGGGCTCAATTGTTTTACTGCTTTTTCATAATATCTATTTAGTAATTTATTTGTGTTCTGTAGTTTTGCGAGTCGTACATAGGTTCACTCTGGTAATTTTAATATGTCTTGATTATTTATATAACATTTATATCAAGTTGGTTTTTGCAGAAAACGTTTTTAAACCTGGTTTAATACCATTACTATAAAGAAAAATAATAAACGTATTGTGAATTTAAAAAAAATAAAGTTTAAGTTGATGTTAGATGTGTTTTTAATACGTTAACAAAAAAACCTTATATGTATTATATTGTAGAACATTTGCTTCTTTTTATACTACGTTTTTAAGTAAAGATTTATAATATAAAATGATATTAAATATTTAACTATAACTATAATAAATAGAACATGTGTATAAATAAGCATTATGACAAGGTAATCTTTGTACTTATTAACTCAAATTTGCATAAATATACACGTAATGAATTAATAACTTCATTAATCTTTTTTATTTAAATAACAATTTAAAAATCACTTATGCCTGGTTTCCAGAAACGAATTTAAAAGAAGATTAATTTTAATTCCCTGTTAAATAAAAAACTGGGTTGTTAGAACGTCTAACGTCGTAAAGACGTTTCTAACCTCGTTTTTCGTTCCATGTGGCGCGTCGTGCTTATGTTATGTTATATTGTTATATAATTATAGTGGTTTATACTGTGAGATCAAGATTATTTTTAAACCACATGGCCCTGTAGTATAGGTAACGCAGTAAATATCCATTCTAAAAGTAAACAAACAGGTCACTTTGCTTGCGAATAAACTCAAGCACCCGTTACAATTCTTTTAGAACTTTTTTGATTTTTATATTATATTTGAGGGACTAGAAATTTAATCAAAATAGTGTTTCTTCTTTTTGTTTCTTTCTTCACGTTCATCATCATCCGATCACGAAGTTTTTGATTTTTTGGGGTCGTGGAAAGGGTTTGAGTGTTTAGCCCAAGATCCAATCCGTTTGAAAAGTACAGCAGGGCAGAATTTTGAGCTCGATATTGCTTTTCATTAGAAACTGTACTGATCATAATCGGTTTAATCAAGAACAGGATTTGTACAATAAGTTTGTTTGCTTTTTACTTTGTATTGCATTACAATTTTATGTAACAGGTACCAATGACAAAAAAATTGAATGTAACTTACTTACAATATTTTTTTTAATAAGTGCATTTCAAATACTTGTTGATTATGAAATTTATAAAAGTACAGTTTCTTGTGTTGTTTAGAGAGTATCACAATGTTTGTCAGAATTGCTACCAAACTTCGTCAAGATGCCCAAGAGTTATGCTGAAAAAGTGAAGAAAAGTCTTTATGTAATAAGAAACTTTCTAAACGTTATTGGTTGAAGGAAGCAAAGAACTTCCAAGGAACGTTTGTCTTAGCGAGCAGTGCATATAGATCATATAGCTGTGAATTTTACTGTATGACTCCATTGCTAGATTCAGAGGCTGAGTCAGAAATTGCATACAATACGTTGAATATAAAAAGAAGAAATTGTATTAAAAAGTGTTTTGGATTTTGGACAAAGTCAATTTTCTTGTCAACATCTATATTGCTATTAATGAAAATGATCCTAGCGATGATTTTGAAGAAGGCCATAACAGGTATGGATATAGAAGTAAAAGGCGTTATTGCAAAAAATAGAAATGCTGTAAACAATAATAGAAACTGCTTTCAAGTAAAGTAAACACAGTATTAATCTTGATTTTGATCACTCAATTCTATAATATAAGAACTCTATTCTGTACTTGTGCATTTCTTTATATTTCCGATTTTTTTAAAATTTCTTTCTAGTACAAAATATATTACATATATGATTGATGAGAGTTAACTTTTACTTGTAAGTTTTTGGTCTGTAAGTATGTGTTAAAAAATGTTCTTAGTTGTTGTGTAATTCTGTTATATTGTTCACTTACCGTCAATAAATTTTTAGTGGCCTAAAGAAGTGCACATTTAAGGCACGAAACGTAGTCATAAGAAAATACTAGAGCGGTTTTTGATTGCCCCTCCTACGTGAAGATAAAAACACCTATTAGTCACAATCATTGTAAATAAAAAAATACGATACTTTACCATTATAAATATGTTGACAGTTTCTTACTTCAAGGTTGTGAATTGCTGCCGACTATTTTTTTCTTCGGTTCTCTTAGTCTTAGATGAGGTCAGTGTTTTTAGAAACGTTTGTTTGTAGGATATGATTAGTCCTTAAATTTAACTGAACTATAAATCGAATAGTTGTAACTAGTTAAATTTTAATTAATTATTGTTTTATGGTAAAAGTTTTATGTCTAAAATAAAATTTATTTATAATTTATATGTATGATCTTGATATGTATATAAGATAAACATATTTCACTTTGTAACTTTGTATGTTACCTAAAAACTCTTCTGTAAACAAAAGTGAAAGAAAAACATAATTAAGTTTTATTAAACTTGGTGTAGTGAGCTGTCACCTTTCGTACTGTATCGTAGGTTAACACCGTGTTTGTAACTAAGTTGCAAGCTAAACATTTCTATTAATGATAATAGATTTTAACAGGAGTATTTTTAAGAATACCTGTAGGTATGTGCTTTGAGCTACAATTTGGTTGTAAATCAATGTAAAAAGTAGATGAGTCATACTTTTTTGGCAACGGTGTAAACTGTGGGTTGAATATAGTTATTATTTTTTTGTTGAGTAGGGTACTTTTTTAACAAACGTACCACCACCTTTTTTTAAGCATTTTTTTAAATAAAAGTTTTGTAAAACCTTATAGTTTGTAAAACAGATTCAAACGACTGGTCTTTATGGCAATTATTTGTCATTTGCTGTGCTATGTGAAAGGTTTTTTTGTACAACTACTTTTGCTACTGATAGTCTTATAATTGTATATTTTGTTATGTTAAAAAACTATGTTATGGCTTTTCGCTTTGTATAAATTTGGCTCAGTTTAAACACTGTTGGCAATATTGGATTACTCTCTATTTTATTACCGTTAGCGTCTACACATTTGACTCCCAAAGTGAAAAGTCAGCATGTGCTAATGAAACGCTCAGTAAAACTTTTCTTTTAAGAATATGTCCATCCGCATATTTGTTCGGGTAAATAAAATTTCAATAGTTGAATGTGAAAGAATCGTTGAGGTAAAAGAAATGTTTTTTTTGTTTTTATAGCATTTCACTACTAAGTTCAAGATATCCTTTCATTACTGCTAATTACTACGTTCAAGAATTACTTTTTGTAATGGTCGAGAACTACTAAATGCAAAAGTTCATGTAATCATCGCTAACTTACGCAGCTTATTTTTGATAGTACGGTGGTATGCTTATTACTTTATTTTCCAGCTATTGCGCCTTGTTTTTCAATTTGTATATCTTTTGTATTTGTTAATCTTCAATTGTTTAACTTAATTTAATTCATTCAATTTAACTGTGCTACCGTAATATTACTTTCTTATACAGGATGTTGCATACCTCAATAGTTTAATATATCTGAAATTGAAATTACCGTGATATTGCTTTACACATTAAGCATCGTTACTTTATCCACCTACCACTCTCCGAAACTTTGAGTTGCCGTTGCTATCTTCGTTGTGTAGTAAGTTACAAGTAAATGATCGCACTTCAGCCGAGTGCTTTTTTACCGTAACAATTTGTACACCAGACTTTGTTGAATGTTAAAATTTTGTAATTTTACCAAATAAATTAGCTTGGGTCTGTATTAAATGCTTATGATAGTGAACTACATTTTATACGAATATTTATTATAGTATGTGAACTTACCTTGACCTACCGTAAATTTACTCGTGCAACGTGTTTTAAAGTGTCATATAAATGATGCAGTTGCTTGACCGATTGATGACCATTTTGATTTTAGCAATTAAACATTAATGAATAAATAATAAAATTCAAACTTATAATTTTTAATTTTTGTGTCAGATTTTTTTTTTAAATTTAGCGTTATCTGGAGGTACCAACATAAAATAAAATCATTGATGCGAAATTAAATTGATAAAATAATAAAAATAATTTTAGTGGCAGTGTAAACGTTTGATTGAATTATAAATAACACAGATATTAAACATATTTTTATATTTCGAATATACAATGATTCCTTTGTAAAACTGTTTTTGAAAAATACAAAGTACAATCGAAAGTAATTATCTTTGTGTGTATAATATACAAGTTTGATAGTTAAACACTAGCTGTCAGATGACTGTAGTAATGTTATAATCTTCAGAATAATAGTACACACGTCAAGTATTTTTAAATTTGAAATTAGAAAGTAAGCAGATACTGATCACTGTTACCATACCATAATACTACTCAATATATCAAAAATCGCTACCCCATATTCTTATTACGATTTTTATTAATAAATAATTTAATTAAAAAGCAAAATAGAGAAAAAAGTGTGAACAACATTTATTGTTGTCATTGTAGTACATATTTGTTTTACAATATAATATTTTCTGTATCTCGCATATATAGTGCCTACTTTGTCCAACTGTTTTTTCGAATCACGGTGTTAAAAATATAATATCTAAAAGTATCGATTAAAACTCACAATTACGTTAGTTCTTCTTGATAGTCTAGTCAACAAGTTCAAAAACGTGTTAATTCTTGAATTAAGCTAAAAATATGAGCGATAGCTCATTGGATTCGGAAAGACGCCTAGAAAAATTTATAAAAATGTTTTTATGTCACATAAAATAGTTTTTTAATAACATTTTTTGGATTTTTAATTTTTTTGCAAATTAAAAAAAAAATATTGTAAACAAAGTAATAACCTTTAAAAAAGTTATTTGGCATAATCTTCTTGAGTATACATACAAAAAAAAAACTCTGAGAAGCGAGAAATGTTTGTGTTAATTATTTAAACAATTTTCATTCAATGATGACGGAAAATTTTCTTAATTAACAATAGTCTAACTTGTTCGGAGATTAAGTAAGATCAATTTTTCCAGCGGAATCTTATTCTCTCAAGTGTTGAAAATACACCATATTGTTTTTTTAATTATCATTTAATACTTAAAAAAATTATTTTATGTGACGTACTTGCTTTAGAGGCCGCGCGCGCGTATCCCGAAGTCATCACGCGGAGACCTACTTTCAGCGATCATTTAAAATAATTAGCAATGGAGATAGAGTTCCAAGAGTTTATCATTTTTTGTTTAATGTCTTCTTTTCTTTAAAAATCTTTTTTCAGATTTCGATTATCGCTTATAGTTTCTGAGTTCTTCGCGAAAAACTAAAATACCTTTTTTTTCTTCTAATTGGTTTATAACTTTTGCAATTTTTTATCTGCTAAAAAAAACATTCTAACACATGTTTCTATATGTCATTCCGAATCCATCGTTTGTGAACTTGTCTACTCGACTATAACGAAATTAATATTAAGAAAACGACATTTTCATTTTATTGGTGTATACCAAAACTTAATTTAAAATATTTTTTTATACGCATTTGTTAACTAAGTAATGTCAATTATTTTTTAATTTAAGACAATATATATCTATCAAAAGCATTTGCAAAAACTGAGTTAGTAAACATTTACTATTTTATTAAACATGTAAAACTAATGTTTAACATGTCTATACACTAATTAAAACTTTATTAGATTATTAGTTTGTAAGGTGTAACAGTCAAGGTGTATATCTGCAGTAAACTGTTATTGTCAGAATCAATGTTGGCTAAACTGCTGATGTGAGAATTAATATATTATTTTGGCAATAAGATAAATTTGCGAAAAAACGTAAATTAAATAAGCAGACAAAAATTTGATACAATGAGCTACAATCCTACAATATTTTTTTTTTTATTAAACAATTATAATAATAACGGGTGATCAAGGAAGATTTTCAGCGTTACCTATACTACAGAGTCACGTGGTTTGATAATAATCTCGATCTTACAATTTAAAATTATTTAAGTAATCATGTTAATATTGTAATCTACATGCAAAAATAAAATTGTATAGTGTTTATATAAATCACTACTGATATTTAAAACAAATATGCAAAAGAATAAGTTTTATAATAAGCTTTACATTCAATAAATTTTTGTTTTTATTTAGTAAACAATAAATAATTGATAATTTACATTTTAGAATACATTGTAAGTAAACATAAAATAGTTTTAATAAGCAACTTACGTAATAAACTACTTTATATGCTATAAAAACTAACGTTAAACATTTATTAGCTTATTAAGTTAAAAAAAATGTTAATTATGTCATATTTTTTCTTATTAGTATTTGTTAAAGTTTTATTTTATAGAAACCTACACATGAATCTTTTATTTAACATTAACTTAGTTTTCGAATAAGTTATGCAGAGAATGCCTTAGATTTCCATTTACAAAATCATAATTGTAATAGACCAAAAACAACCAACACTAAAATTTATATTTTATGCAAACTTTTTAAAAAAGTTTTACAAAATGATTAACTTTGTTTGTTATTGGTGCTTATAAGATATAAATTTTTGTTGTTTTTATTTTTTTTCTTCTATAGTTACATATAACTGCAGAAACGTACAGTGCTCACAAAGTTTTATATTTAAAATTATTTTTTATTATTAAATCTAAGATAAGCTCGTAAAAAATGCTATTCAAATCTGTAATAAAATATAGGGTGTGCCATTTATAAAAATTAAGAAAAATAACATTGCGCAAAATGGACCACCCTGTATATGTAGAGAAAAGAGTCTGCAATTTGAGTATAGAGGTCAATACTAGACATATTAGAAATGCAAATACCAAAATTTCATTTCGATATATTTAAAGATGGCGGAACATGAGCCTACTCAATTGACTCATTTTTTTACATAACAATGTCAATAACTCAATAACCGTTGGTCGTAGATCCATAGTACTTTTTATCATTTTGCTCAGTATTTAACAGAGAATTCAAATATATAAAAATATATAAAGCATTCCATTAAAAAAAACACAAGTTTGGTGTGGTACTCGAAAATGGGCCACCCTGTATATACCAAAATATTTTTACGAGATGCTCCTCGTTGTCGACTAAAAGAATCTGTTATAATATATTTTTTTAAATCAACAGTATAGACGTAATCTTCCACCCCCAGATCGTTGGGACACACTGTATAATAAACATTATTTTTCTGATGTTGAACGTTTTGTAGCGCATCTTTTGACGCAAGATTTTTGACGCGAGTCTTTTGCCGCGGAACATTTTGACGCCACGACGATTTGTAGCAAGCTTTTTTGACGCAAACAAATAGTTTCGATTTAGAAGCATAGAACACAATGTTACGTACAAAATCTGTTCAAATGAAAATTGCCTGAATATAAGTAACATAAATGAGCTAATTGGCGGTGGTCAGTAAAAATACAAAAGTAAACGTCAAAATCAAAGGACGCCAGAAAAGTTTATAGCTCAAAAAGGCTTCTGTACCTTGCCAACCAGAAAACACATTAAATGATGTACACACTATTGGAACTTAACTTTGTATTGTATAGTCGCTAAATTCTAAAAAAAGAAACAAATAAAATTGACTCGCAAATAGGTTAATTAAGTAAAAACTCCGATACATTTAACAATTTTACATTTATTACATTACAAAAATCAAATAAAATTTAAAAAAAATTAAAAATGTAATAAACACAAAATTTTGCACACAAAATAAATTCATAGCAAAATAAACGGTTACAATAAAAAAAATTAAAAAAAAAACAAAGATGTTAAATTGAACGTAAAATTAAATTCAAATGCTTTTAGGTTTGTAAAACTAATTCAATCAAATGTAGCTCGTATTTATACATGTAACTACAAACAAAAATACAAACAAGGTGCAACTTATTGTTTTAATTTAGTCGAAAGTATATTTATTCGTCACTTTATTACTTGCTTTAAACCTGGCTAAATGTCTTTGATTGTAAAATGCATCATCTGTATTCACTCAAAGCACAAAGCTAAAGCGTCGGTACATAAAATTAGCGATAAATTACAGAATTATAAATTTTTAATCAAACTGTTTCCGTTCGTGCGTCAAAAACTACTCGCTTCAAAAATAAAAAAACTCATGACAAACAGTATCTGCGACCGACCTGGTGTCAAAACGTTCCCCGACAAAAAGCTCGCGTTAAAAAGTGCACGACAAAACGTCCCTGCCCGTTATTTTTTTTGGTTAGTTACGTAAAAACAGTGCTGTGCAAAGAAAGGAAGACATGTCGTTAATAGGAAGTAAGTGATCTTTTTAGGTATAGCTTAAATACTGTGTACTTAGTCTTATCGGCTAAGACTACCCGTTTATTGAAATTATCAACTCATATTTTATAACCGCACATATACTTTTTAAACAATAAACAGAAAATTGAAAAAACTGTTTGAACTTTCAAAAACAAATCAAGAGTATGAAACTCAATTAAATGAAACAATTTTGAATCATCTCTCTATAAGATCAGAACGCTTCTTCGCGTAAGTAAAATATTCTTTTGTAGAATCCTCAAAAATGTATCCAGATTTGTGAAATTCAATTTAAACTTAAATTTGTGATTTATTTTTTATTACATTTTTTTGTTGGTGCCGACATAAGAAATTTGACTACATTTGATCATAAAATTTGAAACAATTCTAACGTTTCAAATGTGACAACTCAAAAGTAATGAAACAATAAAATTTGCTAATTTTTTAATTAAAACATTTTGTTGCTTATATAAAACAACTTTATATTAATATAATATATATTATTATATTATATTGTTTGACGGTTACCAATAATTTATGCTAGATACACTTGCAGTCTGCAATTAAAAGTTTTTATTTCTAGTTTTAAACCTATGCATAAAATACCTTAAACAACAATAACAATAAACGTCATATTTAAAAGTAACTATGTTTTAATTATTAAAAAAAGTTTTTAACGGTTATTTTTTTCAAAAAAATTAAAACATTTTATATGCTTGCATAATAGTTTTGGTTTTTTAAAACCAATTCAAAGCTCTTTTTAGTCATTTTCCAATTACAAACAAACAATTGTTTATTGTAAATTGGGTTAGTGTGGGTTTTGATAACCTTACAACCATCACTTTTCTTGTTAGATGTTAAAAAAATTTATTTTGTATTGTACGCACGTAAGAGACAAATACGTATGTGCATTGTACAAAGAAAATTTTTTATATACAAAAACTTAATTGGTTTAAAATAGGGTTGTTAATGCTACACTAATGTTATTTCTTTTTAATAAATTTCACTTTATTCATTTATTTAGACTACATCTAAAGTAAAAAAAATATAGATAATTGAAATATAAATTGTTTATGAATAATTAACTTTAGTAAATTTTCCATTTATAGCTATTTAAAATGGACCTGTTTCTTGTTACTTTTTTAAAATATTGTAATCCATTGGAAATTTTTATAAAAAGTGTTGCTTTGTGTATAATTGCCCTAATTAGTAGAGTATTTTGAACCATTTTAATTAAGTTTTATTTAATTATATGTACTTGAATGCAATTGAATGTTTTTAATATTTTGTTTTTTAGTATCTTAACAATCAGCTAAAATTAGCTTATATTCTTTACATGTATACTTTATTTAATTCATAAATCAACATTTATTTAAAATTGTAAGCATACACAAGCGACACACGACATTCCCAAAATTTAATACGTTGCCACGCGCCAAAAATTAAAATATCTCGGTACAAATCGCAAAATTATAGCAATCAGCAAAAATTACACGTTAACAACAATCAAGTCGACGTATGCTAAAGGTAACATAACGGTTTTTACAACACAAAAAACCCATTTCTAAAGAAGAGAAGGCGGGTAAATCCTGCTCTTGAATAGCAATGAATACACTTCTTGCTCGAGTATCAGATGACACTCTAGTGAATTGTGCGATTTTTTAGTTCTGTTTTGTTAGTGAGGTGGGTGTTCCCAGGAGCTTCCGGATAAAGTAGTATTCACGGGGTTGCCGTTGCTTGCCTACTGAATTTTTACTAAAGACTATGCATGAACAATTAATAAAAAATCTACTTCAAATTTAAAAAAAAATTACATTACTCAGACAGGCGACTAAGATTATCATGAATAACAAATTTAAACAGAGCGTCTATACGAATTAGATAGACTTTTCTCATTATTTTTTCATTTTAGGACACACTTAAATACATAATTATAGGTTGCGTAGGTGACACCGTTACAATTGAAGGTTTGGGAATATCCGCAGTAAAATATTTTTCTTTGAAATTATGACAATGGCTATGTAGAACGATGAGTAAATAACACATAATTTGATCAATTTGCATAAATCTCTACTAAACAAAAACTAATGAGAATAATAATATAACTATAAATTATTCTCCAGTATTTGTTTTAAAAATACCTTCTCTCCATTTAAAGATTAACTAATTTCTTAGCATTTAGCAACAAAAAAATTTCGATTAAAGATGCAACTTCAAATACTAAATTGAACATTGCAGGTTACTTCTTTGATTATCAAATATTATGATGCCAAATGCTTACAAACAAAAAGTAATAACACAATTAATATGTTTCATATAAAGATGTACTGCTTAGAAAAGGATTTACAGTTAGTTGCTCCCCTGATGATCAGAGACGAAATAGACAATTCACATACTCACGCAATTTGTATAAACTAGTCATTCATAGCATATGCGGCAATCATCATACAAGGTGTGAACTGTGATATAATTACTTGCATTGTTTGATGATTAATGATACCGCCCAAGGAATCTGACGGCTTCTGTTTGATTGCTTCTCTTGAATAACTATTAAATAATCAACTGTGACTACATCGTATTCTTATTAATCTTAACAATAACATTTATTATTTTTGCTTTTATGTATTATATAAAATTTGCAACGCGTAACGTAATTACGCACATACATTTTTGAATTTATTGCTATTCTTTATAGGAATCTGTTTAAGCCACATAAGCCTAATCAATAATAATATAATTTTGCATACACAACAATAAATAAAAGTTATGCATACGCAACATTTTTATCAAAAATATTCACTGAAATTTCTTTTGTTCAGTATAAAGAAAGATAAATTTTACTAGTAAACTGCATTTTAATATATATTTTCCTGTATCTAAAATTTATAATTTCTGACTTTTTCACGTTTGTAGCGAAAATAAAATATACGTTTAAAATAAAAATACTTGTTTAATTGCAAATACCAAGTTCAACTCTTTGGTTTGGCTCAAAAGGAGAGACTAGGACCAAGCTTAAAAGGTGTAAAAAAACAATAAAAACCTCGAAAACTTAAGATCTCATGTTATAAACAATTTTTAACTCGTTATACGAATAAATAGGTGTAAAAATTATGCATTGACGTATGAGATACATAACCACTTACTACATAGCATACCTACAATTCAATTGTCTTCACTAATACCTTATTTTCAAACAGTCACCAAAAATGTAGTGCAATGTCTATTCGTCGCCAAAAAAGTGTAACTAACTCTTTTCTTTTTCTTTGTTTAAGAGTCTTTTATTCATTTATATTTTAACATATGTTTAAATTAATTAAAAGTATTAGTTTTTATCTATAAAGAGTATTTTAGTTTACAATGCAAAAATCGGTTAAAAGCACTTAAAATAGTCTATTATTATTATTAAAAAACCATTTTTGGCAATTAATATGTTTGAAATTAGCACATAAATTGGTATAAATTAGTATAAAAAAATAGCATTAATTTTCCCCAATATTTTATAAACGAACGTTTAGATATTGCACCAATAATGTTAATTCATCTAGTAGAAACAACTAATATGTACAATTACCTGGTGAACTCGTAGTAAAATATCTATATCGGCAGGTTTAAACCACTTTAACCGCATATCACTTAAAATATCTTTTGACTTTAAACTTCTACAGTGCAATATAAAATCTTAAGCTTTCGCGGTTGTTATTTTTATAATTATAAGCAACTTTCAGCTTAGACCGCGTCGTAGTTAAACACCCACACTTAGGCTTGGTCCTAGTCTCTTCTTGAGAGCCACAACAAGAAGTAGAACTTGGCCTTTGCCGTATTGTCGTTCGTGAACCCAAACAAACTGAAAGAAACTGTGTAAATGACGATCGTCATACAATACGGCAAAGGTCCCGTTCTACTTCTTGTTTTGACTTTCACGAAGAGACTATAAGACCAAGTCTAAGCTGGGTGTTTAACTACGACGCGGTCTAAGCCGAAAGTCGCTTATAATCTTCTACAGTGCATCAACAAAATTATAATTTTATTGTAGCTTAACTGCAACATCTGCTTGTTTTGCAGTATTGAAATTTACATTTACTTTTAAGAAATATTCATTAGTGTTTTTTTAGAAACAATTTTTTTTCTGCTTCTAATAATATACTATAATTTTTTTTATAATTGATTTTGCAGCCATTTGTTTATTTTAAAATGTATCTTATTTTAGTATACTATATTTCCTAGTGATGACCAAACACAAGACAAAGACCAAGACTATATAGGTCTTAATTTTGGTGTTAGTATTGCATATTTAGTGTTGCTCTTGGTCTTGCATTGATATCCTTAATCTCAGTCTTGGTCTTGCATATGAACTGTAGGTTTTCGTCTTAGCCTACACAAATTTTTCCAATATTGCATTTTCACACCTTACTATAATGAATATCAAATTAATCGAACTTTTTTGTTGTTAGATGCTATTAAATGTGTCTGTCATGCAATGATAACAAGTCATACAAAACCTTACAATTTGCTGTTTCTGCAACTTTATACTCCTCGTTTGTTAATTTGCGAAAACAATAAGAATAGTCTCATATAAAAATGTCTTACATTATGAACACATTTCATAAATGTGTAATATTAAATTGTAGATAAACTTTACTTGTAATTGTTAACTATAACATTCGAATCATTTTTTATAGAGATAAATCTAGAAATACGTTAATTACAAATATATTATTTTTTATCTAGAACAATGAAAAAATCAGAAAATCTTGCAGACGTGGTCTTGAAAAGATCTTGGTCTTGCAAATCTTAGTCTTAGTCTTTTGGTCTTCCTAATGGCGTTGCAATTTCGTATTTAGTCTTAGTCTCGCAAGACTAAGACCGATTTCAGCGCTGTACTCTTGTAGAGATTGCAAACTGTCATGTAATCTTTTAATATGTTGGTGCACAAAAAATGTTTGTTTTTTTTAAGTAAGATAAATTTGAATAAATAGTAGAAACGCCATCTTCACAAATTTCTGATTTTTTGTTAAAAATTAAAAAAATCGTTTTGGTTATGTATATAGAAAAAAAAATGACTCAACAAAATTTTATTACTTTCTTAAATAATAATATTTGATAAATCTTTTAAAAATATAGCTTTTAAGAAAAGTCGATGTAAGCACAAAGCAACTAGTTTTCATTTTTTATTTAGAAAAATGTAGTTGCTCTAAGAATACATTAGATATGCTAAATATAGTTACATTATAATAAAAAATAAATAATTTGCGTAGCTCTTCAAAGTTACATAAAACCAAAATTTGAACATCTTTCAGCTATTCTTTGGTCGCTTCTCCATAAATGTATTTCGTGTATAAAAAAAGTACCACTAAACATATATAAAGCTATTTTACAACGGAATCTTGTCCTTAAAGTTAAGAAATTGAGCGTAAGAGCAGCAATTCATAAAGCTAGTTTACAATGGTTTTTTTTCTGAAATATCAAAAGTATGACAGAACATTGTTTTACAAACTTGTATTCTGCATTTTGATGTCTTTAGGTAACACAAATATGAATGGATCCTTTGAGTGGATTTTTTTCTGACGTACAGTTGCTTTTAAGTCTATGAAAGGTGCCAAAACTTTTTAAACACTTTAGATGTTTCTTCTTTCGAGAGATCTATACATTTTGTTCCA
Organism: Aquatica leii; assembly: GCA_035610365.1. NCBI lineage: Eukaryota > Metazoa > Arthropoda > Insecta > Coleoptera > Lampyridae > Aquatica > Aquatica leii. Next base: position 60,775,141 of record CM069432.1, read on the forward strand.
GTTTTTCCGTTACAATTTTGCAGCTGTTTTTCATAGCTTTGGTTTTTTTACGTTTTCCAAAATACTACTGTCTAGATTGCCTTTTGGATTTTTTAGAATTTTTTTTTTATTGATTTTCATTCATGTGGCCTTTTCTTTCTGCTTCTTTTTTGAACTTTTAGTATTTGCTTTTCACCAAGATTAAAATTGTTTACTGTAGCTTTCAGTGAATCGGATTCATATTCACTTTGAATCTAAATCTCATCTTTAGAGTTGTCTTCTTTATCACCGTCAGGTTTTTTTGATCATTTTTAAAATGTAACTTTGTGAACATATTATTTTCAGCAATGTAAAAGGAGATATTTTTAGTATGTAGTATGCTTTGCTGCAGCTTGGTAATGGATCAGCATTACCTAAAGTTTTTTGTAGTTCTAAAATTTTTTTTCGTCCATTTTAAGTTATTGTTCATCATTATTTGATAGAGTTTTAAAATCCATCTTAATAGGAAGCGCAATTTCGTGATTTTGATTATTATCAACAGAAACCTAATCAGCATTGCTATCAATTAATTGACATCCGAGTGTAACTTTAATAAAAGTATTTTGCTACAAACTTATTGGTACGATTTTTATAGGTAATAGATAGCTTGGTGATTTGTATACGCTTTCGTTGTTAATGCATCATTTTCTTATAAATTTAACGCAAAAATTTAAACGCTCAAAGTATCAATTTAGTTCATACAAAATTCATGAAAGCGTTTTTTTTCATATTGGTCATTTTGCAAACGTTGCATAATATTTTTCTCAAAAATTATTAATATGAAGAAGGCAATTTATTTACTACTATGATAGGAATTGAATGTGTAGTTATCCATTTAATCTATTGTGCATTTTACGCATAATGTAACAGGCGTTTTTTTCGTTTAAATTAAGAAGAATTATTTTTAGTTATTAAAAGAACATTTTTTTAATATTTTGTATAAAATTACAATACGTAGGTTTTAATATTATGTTTATGTTAAAAGAGCCAAACATAATATAAACTGATAAACACGATACAGTATAAAAGAATACCTGCAAAAAAGTAAAATAAGCGTTTTGATCTCTTTGACCGTGAACAAAAAAGGAAATGCGGGGATGAGTCGAGCTCGAGCTTAAAAAAACATAGATCTTTTGGCAACTTGGAACCAAAAATTTAATAAAAAGCGAATTGTAGTGCACGCTAACGGCGGAGTTACTAAAAGGTACCAATTGCGAGTTAAAAATATATTAGCGCCATATCTTAACTAGATTGTGGAATTAAATGCGTATTTTAATTTGTGAAAGTGCGAAGGAACTTAAATAAGTGATGCTAAATAATTTCATCAAACAAGAGGCACCAGCATTTCGTACCTTGTACATACAAAAATCAGGTACACTGTTATAGCTTATATACAACTATTTCAAATTACCGGTGAAAAATAAAATAAATAAAGGTATTGCGGATTTTGTGTGATTTTAGTTTGATATTTTAATATAGAATTTGCTTAATATCACGTATTGCTAAAAATGGCCATTTAAGTTTGTTTTTTTTTGTTTCTGTAAGAATTAAATGTATTTACGTAGAAATTAATTAAATTGTTTGAACTTATAGATTTTAACTGTAATAAACGAATTTTAATAGATTGCTTTTATAGATTTTTCTGATTATCGCGGATTTGTAAAGAAAGTAAAAACGTAATTTGTTTAAAATCGACGCCAAATGAAAGCCAAGTAACCTTTTCAAACCTACTAGAGTATTTAAATGAAAAAAAGTTATTTTGTATTTGATAAAATTATTTTCAAATTAAGTTATGACTAGTAATTATTGGAAATGCTTTAGCTTTGGTGAATATATCAAGTTGTTGAATTATTTCTTAAGTAACCCTTTCTATACTGAGCTACCCTGGGAAGTAAAAAGTACTAAAGGTAAGTCCACTAGTACTACCGACAAAAGAATTTTTAAAGCATCGACTTAGCAAATATTACAAGAAACCTAAAAGATTTAAATCAACAATAGTAGTTTTCGTTACAAAAAGAAAATTTGGAAAAAAAGATACATTATTTTAGACATAATAATAATAAAGTAATTAAATAATAATTCAACATCGTAGAATAATAACAATTATTAAAGGTAAATAGATATAATTTCATTTTATATTGGCGGTATTATAAACTAATCAGCAAAATTTGCCGCATGAAGTAAAAAGTCTAACAACGGTCTAATGTAAGACAAGTACCTTCTATTGTATTCTAATATGTAATTTGTAAATACAGTGTTTTTTATAAACTGAGACCTTCACTAAACATAGTACAGTTAAAAAACATAATTATTATTTATACTGTGCGTATTTTTATTAATAAACATGGTAACATATAATTTAATTAATACAACTTTGATAACAGAATGATGAAATAAGCATGTTATGTGGTATAATTTTGGCATCAAAGTGACATTCAGTTTTTTTATGCATGGTGCTTTTTTGGTGTTTCAAAAATGATAGTGACAGTTTATAGATACCGAGATCATGCGGAATTTTCGACACAAATTTTTTATAAAAAAATGGACAAAATGATGTCTAATTGATACCCGAGAAATAGTGTTAAAAAGATATATGTTTACAAAAATTTTGTTATTTGGGAAGTGCTGACGAAGTATTGGCTGATTGGTTCATAAAATTTAGGTTGCGATGTGCATGATTCTCAAGGCTCGCTAACAATAATTCATTCTAAAAATAAAATAAGTTGATTAGTTAAAACACAAAAAGAATAAAAAATAGAAAAATAGTAAAAGGGTGTAAATTATTTAGGGGGTTAAAAAATGTACTTTATGAAAATTAATATACATAACTACTACTACTAATACTACTACTACTACTACTACTACTAAAAAAAATTGCTTAACGATGTTCTTTTTTAATTCATCGTTACGTTAAAGTTAGGAGGAAAAAAAAAGAACAGTTTACCATAAAACTGAACCTAGGAGTAGTAATTTAAAAGAGAAATTGGCTTTTTTTATGGGGGTCAAATACCTTTATTTTGTATGATTTATGAACCGTTTACTTAACAACTTTTTTATTAATATATAGCAAATATTTACTTACATTTTTGTTCACAAATTCCACAAACATAACCACAAAATGAAACACTAAGATTTTTAGTACCGTTTACTAGTAAATTCTTTACAGCATTTGGAACTTCGGCAAAATTGGTGCTTTTTTTAAATACGACAGACTTCGGCAAATTGTGCAAAAAACGTTTATTATGGACTTAGGAAGTTGGCAGGTGACTAGTTAAAATTACGACCGTGAGAAGTCGTTAAAAACACAGTTTTGTCTAAAAGTGGATTTAGGCCATTTGCATCTTAGACCGAAGATATGAAATCTTGTAGTAGGGGCCGCAACGTCAAGTTAAAATGCTCTACTACATAAACAGCTATGGGCTCAAATAATTTTAGCCCCAACATAAAACAATTACCTATTTAATATACGTTTCTTTAATTGGCTACCTTATTAAATTAATGTTTTAGAGTAATAAAAAGTATATGATACTTATCTCCTATAAATATGTTTAAATATTTGTTTTAGGTCATAATTTGTATTGTTTTTGTTGTATAGTACAAGCACAAGCTGACATAACTTGGCTAGAAAAAAAGAGAGCCGGGAAAAAAGACAAGAGACGCAATATGTCATTATAAAAATAAACAGAATGCATGTAAGAAGGTAATGTGTATTACTGTGTTAGTTAGTTATTTTGTGTAAATAAAAAATTATAAACAATCATAAAACATACAATTTTATTTTCCTAAAACAGTTTTATTTTGTTTTAATAAACGTCTGGAAGGGTCGCGTTCTAGAGCCCTTATGGACCAGCCGGCACTGAGTTTTTGACCAATAGTATGCGGTTTTCCATCGTCATCTCTCTTAGATGTTATGTTTTCCTTATGAGTTCTTGCAATGTCGGTATTTTCTAATAATTTTTCTTTGATTGATTGAAAAAAACGTTAAATCCTTATCATTTTGTCTCTATGGATATTTATTAAATGTTCTTCAACCTTAGAAAGTTTCATTGAATCGTTTAACATACATAGAAAACATATAGGTAAAATACTATTTTCTGGTGACGGAATAAGGCCATATTTCATAAATTCAACATTGTATTGTCTGCATTTTTCTTCAGCTTACCCATACTGTTATCTGAAAAAAAGGCACTTAAAAAGATCTAGGAAAATACAAATATATGAAAATTTTTATTTGTAACAAAAAACTGTTAATTATAATAATTTTTTTAAATGGAATGCTGCAATGTAGCGCCCTCTCTGCGTAACAATACAAAAAAGTATACTTCATTTTATTTAAGACTAGGAAAATTTGTTGTAAACACTTTAAATTACACATAACACATAACTAAATTGTTGATTAGATGCACAACTCTTTTATAGTTCATATTATAGACTAGTAAATGTAGGTATTAGCTCTATTGCGTTCCTGTATAAACCTGTATAGATAGGCTTGACTCACCGCGATTCTTGTTATTACTTGTACTTCATGCACCTGACTATATTTATATTTTACTTAGAACGTAAAAATCGCTAATAATTTATTCATTGTTGTTTGATTTAACTTTCATCTTAATAAAAATGTGTCACAATTATTTTGTTTTATATTAAACTTTGTGCGGACTCATTGACGTTCTTCGGGAACCTCCAAATCAACTGTAATTTTCTACGGACCCTTTGAATGATCCTGGGTAACCCCTTTTCTTAAATACAGGTAGATCTGTATCATCAAACTTATATCAACGAAACAACGAAAAATTTATAAATATACAATACCAAAAGTTGCTTCAGAAAGCAATTCTAGAATGTATCATAGATTCTAAGAAATTTTGAATCGCATTTCCCTCATCGTATTTTGTTGAGCTTGAGTTGTCCTATATCAAATATACTTTCTAAAAAAGAGTAGACAACACTAACAAAACTAAATGTTACTAAATTTTTATTACTTATTCATTTTTTATTTACAAAATTTACAACAAGGCGTAGATTTTACGGTCGGTGTAAAATACCAATAATCGTTACATTTTTCGAATAAATTTGATAGCAAATTTTATTTTTACATTACGTGTTAGTAAAAAAAACAATATTTTACAAATTAAAAAAAAACGAATTTAGACTTAAAACACATATCTTGAATGTAGTTAAAAAAAAAGAAAGTAGATTTAGGAATTTTAAATGCATTTGTATGCGCATTTAACAAGTTAACTTTAAAACATACTACATAGTATAGGTTAAAACCCGAACACATATTTTTAATAAATTTACGGATCACAAGTGTTTAATGTTGTGTAACTATGTATAATTGTTAATGTGACTACTAATTTTAGTTTTATACAATTTTTATTATGTTAATTTCTACGTTTATTATTTAAATTATAATTTTTGTGCTCTAATATTCACGGTATTAGCTTAATGTAAAATAAATTCTTAGTAAGGTTATCTCAATATTGATTTACAAATTATATATAACATTAACTAACAAGAAAAAACTACACGTAGTAACAAGTAATGCGTTATACTTATTTATTTATATATTATTGCATGTTAGTTTAATAAACAAAAACAATAATTTACCTGCAAAAAATGTAACCACCAGCTACATTAGCAATAATCCTATTCATAACATTTATGAGCCACTTTTCATGCTTCCCATAAACTCTTATTCGGTAAATTTTCAAGTGAATTCAGAAAGGCATAACAATATTTGGTTGACATTTTGGGCATATTGACCAGACACAATGCGGATATATACAAAAATTCAAAGCTATTTTTACACATCGTCTACTTTGAAAGAGCACCCTTTAATAAAAGTATTTCCCTTATTTTTTCTTAACGGCACTGTTACTAAATCTAACAAAAAAAAGGTAAAAGGGTGGTTTAGGTAAGATGAGCATACATTTATCTTTGACTTTGCAGTAAAGTATGCTTATTGGTTTTTAATACAAAGTAATTTTGTTAGCGTCAATCTTATGCTATGAAAAATAACTTTCATTTCCGTTTTACAAGCCGTAACTACGATTTTATTTCATTATAACGTCTAGTCGTGATTCTACAGTACATATTAGTTTTATTATTAATTACCGTTGTAGCTGGCGACTGTATGTTACAACTTGGGTTGTTAAACTTAGTTTTCTATAATCACTTAAAAATTAAACTAGGTTACGTTTTTTTGCTGATTGTAAAATATTAATGAATAATTTTATAAAAAGGAAGTGACTCAAAGTAAAATTTATTTAAATCGTTACCTTGACATTTGATTGAATTAAGTTGTTCGCTTTAATAAACTTAGATTAAATTAAAAACAAGTAAACATAAGTTTTATTTATTTACTTTTTACAGTTTTTACTACTATTAAATTTATTTATAGCACATGGTTACGTTAGACGCTGTAGTTAATCTACAAAAGTCAGAAAATTACGAAAAATATTAAAACGTGTACCAATTTTAAGTTTAAGAAAACACACAAAAGAGTTCTTTTACTTCTCCTACTTACTAAAATATTTATTCCAACATTAAAGATAAGAGCAAGTTATTAGACAAACATATTGTTGCATAGAAAATCAATTGTATTGATTGCAATACATGTTATATTGAACATACGAAATAAAAAATTATTAGCCGAATTAAGAACCACTAATATGATTGTGAAAATAAAAAAGCAGAATCAGTTCTTGCTCTCTGCCGTATTAATATGGATCATAATTTTGATTTTAGTAATCCTACGATATTAGAGGTACATAGAACCCAAATTTAATAAAAGATTGATCGCGGAAATGATATTCATTACAGAACATAAGAATAATGTGAATTTTATCACTTATACAAACAACCTTAGTACAGTTTACAATGATCTTATCTCGAATATTTCCTAGACCTTGGTTATACATTGGGGCTATCTATTCAGTGCTCATATATTTTATATCACACGACCATAAATTGTAATGTTAGAGTTTTAGTTTCGTATTGGTTTATTGTGTATTTTTACATTATTTTTTTTTCATTATACAGGGTGTCCTACGAGGTACTGTACATACTGAAATGGTATGTTTCTTAGGTCAATTTAAGTAGTGAACGTCTTATAAAGTTCAAAGTTTATAACTGATCACACATTTTTTGAAAATTAATTATTCTTAGTCAACTGGGAAACAAAACCGAACAATATGTCATTTATTGCTTTCTTTTCTCATAATGTCACAGTCGATTTTATTAAATAAAGTGTAATTTAAATGCAAAATGCCTTCTCATTTTTCTAACGAAAAGTATGCTGATATCATTTACATTTATAGATTTTGTGATGGAAATGCGAGATCTGCCGTTAGGGAATATGAACGAAGATTTCCCAACAGGAAGGTGCCAAATCACCAAACCTTTTCTTTTGTGTTTCAACATGTACGGACATGGTTCATTTCCGTCAGTTTCAACAAGATCTGACCGTCTTGTGCAGTTAAATGTGAATGAGCAGGAAAACATTCTACAGATGGTTGATCAGAGTCCAGGGTTGAGTACTAGAAGAATTTCTTCTCGAACGGGACTCCCCCGTATGTCGGTATGGCGAACATTACTTTTGTATCCCTATCACATACAACAGGCTCAGCATCTGGAACCTGGAGATTTTGCTGTCCGGTTGAATTTCTGCCACTGGCTATAGGTAAATCCACAATTAGTTCCATTCATTTTATTTAGCGACGAGGCGCAATTTACTAGAGATGGAGTGAACAATACACGTAATTCTCATTTGTGGTCGTATCAAAATCCACATGGCACAACAGAAACTAACTTTCAGCGCAGATTTTCTGTTAACGTATGGTGTGGCATGATTGACGATCAACTTATTGGACCTTTTTTATTGAGTAACGTCTGACAGGAGAAGCATATGCTAACTTTTTGCGGAATGAATTGCTACCGCTTTTGGAAGAAGTACCTTTACTAACAAGACAACAAATGTTTCTGCAACATGATGGAACTCCTCCACATTTTAGTCGGCATGTGACCGAATATCTAAATGTTGCTTACCCCAATAGGTGGATTGGGCGTGGAGGCCCGCATGCTTGGCCACCGAGATCGCTCGATCTCACACCTTTGGACTTCCATCTGTGGGGTCATGTGAAAAGTTTAGTATACGAGGTAAAAGTTAATATCAGAGCTCAACTAATACAGCGTATACTGGATGTGTGTCAACAAACACGGAACAACTAGCAGGTGCTTCGAGCTACTTGATCCATTTTAGATCGCAGCCGTCGTTGTATTAATGCCGAAGGAGGTCATTTTGAGCATTTGATGAGATTTTTTTTGTTTGTTTTTTTTTAATGTTTGTTTTGTAGTTCGATTTTCTGTTTTCAATAATAATAATTTTCAAAAAATGTGTGAGCATTTATAAACTTTGTACGCTTGTATCTGTGTAACTATGGCGAATTGGACCTATGTTTATAGGACGTTTTCTACTTAAATTGGTCTAAGGAACATACTATTTCAGTATGTACAGTACCTCGTGGGACACCCTGTATACAGATTTTACTATTTTATTAAAACTTTCTTTATTTAATAATCATTGTTTGTATTTTACAGATATTCTGGTAAAATTATCAAATACACTTCGATTACACGCATAGTTAAAGCTTAATAAGTATTAGCTTAATTTACTTATGAAATCTACACATAGAATATTTTTAAAATTTTTATTTTCATTTATTTATTTGTCTTGTCAAAATAGAGTTGGGTAATATTAAACATTTTATTTTAGTTTGAGCTAATAGCCAGAAAATAAACAATTAAAAATATTGAATTTGTTAACTTATGTAGTTTTTTTATTTATTTTATGTCTATTTTTGCTGTCTATTAATTTACAGTAAATGATATTGTAGAATATTATAAATCAATAGAAAATTGTAGTGTCTATAATTAAAGTGGTATCTACAAATTTTCTATTGTATTACAATTATATATACCATTAGCTTTAGTAAATCCATTGTCATTGAATAAAAAAAAGCTTAAGTGTTGCTCAGTTTAACAATGTATAGCTAATAATTAAAGCACTAAATCATTACTTAGTTAATTATAATAAATTTAATTAAATGCCAATCACTTTGAAAATTGCTCTAAACCGCGCTTAAGCAATAATAATTAGTATACTTTATGATTTGTATTTATAAAAATAACGCAATTCATTTTAGAATTTCCTTTGCTTGTAATTTAACACACGCTTAAAATCTAATTTCAAAAGTATCTGGCTTTCCAGTTTTATGTATGTTGTGAAGATACTACACTTAGCGTATAACACAGTTCTGTGCAACATTAATAAACAAATTTCTACTTATTTAATCTTTAGTAATGTAAGTGTAAAATGATAGAGAAACATACTTTTTGTTAATTTGTATTTTAAAGTTGAATTGTATCGATCGCTTTTAAACAACACGTTATCGATTTATTCTACAAAATTGTTCTCAATTAAATAAAAAATACATACTAATGTTTATGTATAAATGACAGTTGCATTTTGTGAGAATCCCAGGTAAAAACAAATATTTTGTAAAAACATTTAGGCACGAATGTTTGTAAAAGAAGCATCTGTTACTGATGATCGTACAAAGTATATGAGTAGTCGTAGATTGCTGCAATTGATTTGGTGGTATATAAAACAGAAGATAGAATAACTTTTTTAACACACTAGTAAATCTTTATTTGTTCTTTAAAAGTCTGCCAAGTCTAATTAAAAAAACATATTACATTTATTTTGGAACAAAAGCTTGACTAAGATACGTGCACAAACAAAACAAAAATTATACAAACCACATTACCAAAAGTATTTCGAAACAAGTTCAGCTATGCACAGGAAAAGCAAAAAAATTTAAAAATAAACTTGACTAGCTTAAAATAATAAATACGTTACCATGCACAATAAATTTTAATTTATTTAAAAAATGTTTGTCAGTACTCAACATTTGTTCTAGCGTATAAATTTGGTTTCCATCAAACTCGATCTTTTTTTGTGGTAATATAATTTTGACTTTGAAAACTAATGTTTGTGTGAACGATACTAATTTGATTATTTAGAACTGTTTGGCACTATGTCAAGTTCGCATCATGAGAGCCAAGTCAGTGAGAAAGTGCATATATCAGCGAAAAATTAATTTGCACCATAACTTCTGAATTGCGTTTTATGATGTTTCCTTTGCAATATTCATTAGTAATTACTAAAATTCGAATTGCTGAACGAATATCACTGGAGCGAACTTACGTTTTTGTTAGTGTGTTTAGATGTTTCTATTTGTGTATAACCATGCAACTAAGCGAACTGTTACAAAATTGGGGATTATCGGAACTGATTCCTGTATTTAAAGGTAAGTTATAGCTTTTACACAATTAATTATTTTAATAACAGTTTCTTTTAATAAAGATTGCGTTCGGTTTCCATATACAAATATTCTTTATTTTCTGCAAGGAATAACTGCGTATTAATACAAAGTAATATAGATTAAAGAAAATTGATAAAATAAAGTGTTGAAAAAAATACTTATCAAGTATAGGCACCGATGCGACTAAAAAAATACTCAACTGTTTTGATAATTGAACTCCGTTTCTTATTAAGGAACAAATTAATCATTTTTGATAATCGACATACCTATTTTTGCTTTTCAAGTAGCTTGTTTTGATTTTAGTTGTATCACTTAGTTTCTTATTAGAGAACGTCGCCCACTTATTGTTACATTAAAAAAAAACACTACCAATGCGATACGATTTAACATTTCCTATGCAATAATTATCGAATTAGAGTTTATTTTTCAACAAATCATAGTGAACTAGATGTGCTTAGTATGTGCTAATATGTGCCGCTAATTGTTTTTTCGACCTATTAATTAACGGAAATATTGTTATCACTTTATAAAAGAACTGTCCGGACGTAAACTACTACATAGAAAATACACCGTTTATAATAACCATAATTTCGGTTTATGCTATTAATTTTTTTCTCGAGTTTGCTTCTTTATATAAACAATAATATATTTTGCATGCATATTTTAGCTGAATTTTTACAATACGCTTGTTTTGAGTGAATAATTTTATCATTGATTCTAAAAATAATTTTGCACATTTAGCTTTATTTTTGCAGTGTTATTTATTTATTTATTCAAATATTTTGAAAGCATGTGAGTTCTTAGAATAACAAATTCTCTTAACTAAATCTTACGTGATAACGTTATTTGGTATTTATTTTTATTTTTAATGTTAGCAAAACACTGAAAAGAAATGTGTAGTTCTTAAAGCAGTGTATTAAACATCATAATGTTATTTTTGATGTCTTTTTATTAACTTTGTTAACAAACTATTTAGTGCTATAGGTCTATGACTACCGATTTATTTGACTCAAAATTTTCAATTTTTTTAATCGTTTTATGAACATTTTTTGCTTGTGTTGATGCTATTATTTCAACTTCTAAATTAACAACTTGTTAATCAGATACACGCTGTATGTATTTACTGATTTCTAACCAATAAACATTTATTTATTTTTTATTGAATTTCGGATATTGTTATCATTTGGTTATTGTTATCAAAAACCCCAAGTTCCAACGTAATTATATTAAGCGGTTTGCATTGTATTTTGGTTCTGGTCACCACAGTGTTACGTCGTCACAACCCCAAATTCTCAAAAATTCTAATTTTAAGAAAATTTTGTCCTAACTGTGTTGGGCTGAAAATGCAATCTGAGAGTTGTAAAGTAAACGATTAACGGTACCTACTATCTACTAGAGTATACTTAGCGCTATGTAACGCACTATTAGTAGCATTTGTTGATTATGGGTTTGGGGTCTCTATTTTCTGACTTGAGTGTGGTAATAATTACAAAAAAGCAACATCTTTATTTGAATATATGTATGTATTAAACAGAAAATATTAGCTCTGCTTTTAACTCCAAACTTTCTGAATTTTAATACTTCAAGTTAAATGTCGAATAATCTCCCATTTACTGCAAAACATAAAAATTTAATGCGCTTGTAATTAAATTAAAGTTGGGCAGCGACATGTTGCCCGTAAAGTAAGCGGCAATGTGTCATTAAATATTGTCGACGTTACTGCACAATTTATTCCGCTCAAAATTGTTTGTTTTATCATATATTAAAAATAGATAATATTTTAACTGACATTTTAGAATACATTAAGCAGTTGGAAATTGAAAATACACAATGCAAAATATGTATATATATATAAGCATATTTTGAAAAAAAATTAAAGAATTTCTATTAAAAAAATGAAAAAATATATTACTGCCACTTAATATTACAAAGATCGAGAAAGGCTTTATGTTCACATGCTGGTGTGCATAAAATTGGTGAACTATACAATGTTGTCCGCTAAAATACCAATCTGTATTGGAAAACAATTTATTATTTTCCATTTTTTATACAAAAGATAGAATTGAATTTGGTAATAAAGCAGTTTTTAATTTTTTGATTAAGGAACTTAAGTTTTTGGAATAGTATGGAGTTATTGAAATACGATTTGATAATATAACTGTATATTTTGTTTTAACATTGATAATGAGGGACAATTTGGGCTACATTCTATGTTAGGATTTTCTTAAAGTTTTGTCAAATGCGACAAAATTGAACCTAATTTGATCATGTATTTTCGCTGTACGACGGAGTCGGTGCGATTTGACCCCAGACAAACCAGTCAGTCTGCTGCAGTACAACATTGTTGCTGTTGTTTATTTGACCGTGTATTAGTAATTACGATTAGATTGTACGATTTTAATACTGCGAAACAAATCATTTGTAGTGAATTTCGAAAATGGCTTATAGCGAGACATTTTTAAGAGATTTTTTTGACATGTATAAAGACCAAGAATGTCTTTGGAAAATAAAATCGTCATCATATCATGATAAAGCTGCTAGAAAAAGAGCTATGGACATTTTAGTTGCTAAATTTCAAGAAGTAAAAGCAGATGCAAACGAAGAATTTGTAAAAAAGAAAATTAATAATTTTCGAACATCTTACAAAAGGGAATTAAAATTAGTATAAAAAACTCCAGTAAATCTGAGTCAGGGACAGACGAAATTTATAAGCAAAAATTATGGTATTTTGAGTTGCTATCTTCTTTGGGCGATCAAGATTTACCAAGAACGCCTGTGTCTAATATGTCTGATGAGAAAAAAGTAAGTTTTTAAAATATATATATTTCTACAGCTATATTTTGTCAGATTACAGCTCCTTCATTATTAAAATAATTCATAAAATTTTCTCTTGTCATCTTTGCAACCTGTGACAAACTTCTGTTATTCAAACTTTGTTGTAGATCGGTCAAATCATTTGAGGTAGCTCGAAGACCTTATGTAAGGGTTCCAGATTCTTGATCTTTATGATCCAAATGTTCAGTAGGAGTATATGCTTTCGGACATTTTGTTCGCAACAGAGACGCAACATGCCATCACTATTATCTCAAGTGCTCCTAAATTAACATTGATAGTCGTATGAAATATTTGAAATCTAGCAGTTAAAATTCCAAACACGTTTTCTATTATTCGACGCGCTCGTGACAATCTGTAGTTAAAAATAGCTTTTTCTCTGTCTAAATTTCTTTGAGGAATTAGTTTCATCAAGTTCTCCCCTAACGAAAAGGCATCATCCCCGACAAATACATAAGGTAGACTAAGTTCACTATTTTTTAGTTTTTCTAGCTTAGGTATTTTTAGACTTCCAAACTTCAGTTTTTCATAAAATTTTGTGTTATTTAATACTCCTCCATCGGAAATTCTTCTATTGGTCCCGAAATTACAGTAGATAATTTCGTAATTGGCATTTGCTATAGCCATAAGCTCTAAACTATGAAATCCTTAATAATTATGAAAATATAAGCCTGAGTTAGCTGGTGGAACTATTTTAATGTGCTTTCCGTTTATGGCACCCAAACAGTGAGGAAAGTTCCATTTTTCGTCGAAACTATGTGCAATATGCTTCCATTCGTTTTCAGTTTTTGGAAACTAAAACAAAAAAAATTATTCAGTCAGGGTCTAAGCAAAAACACTTTCATCAATCACATTCCCTAAGTAATTAAAAATGTTATTGTAGCGTGTGAAGTGTGACTAGCTTATTGAGAAAATATAATCATGTTCTAATTTTTTTTAGATAACTGATCAAGAAAGCACTCATAGTGAACCCGTACTCTCAACGCCAGCTTTAGAAAATGAAGACTCACAAATATCTGAACCTTCTATCCTATCAACAGGTACTTCTATTTACAGCAAGACGCCATCTGGTTGCAAAAAACAAGGGCAACAAACAGATCCCCGTGATAACTTTTTAATTACAATTAATGAGAGGTTAAATAGGCCAAAAGCAGATGGACATGAAATGGATAGATTTTATGTTTATGGAGACAATGTCGCTATGAAATTAAGGGTTCTTCTAACACATCAAAGGATTATGACTGAAAAGTTAATTAACGACGTTTTATTTGAAGCAGAGTGCAATATTTTAAACAGGCAATAGAGATTGCAACCACTTTCAATGCCACCTCATGCCAGTATATCTTACATTTCCCAACGAACATTCAACGATAATGTTACAGTTACTGCCGCTTCAACTAGCATTTTTCAATGTACATCTAATAATACATCCACAACTAAAAATTGCACAGAACTACGATAGCCTTAGTACGTTAACAGTTATTAATTTTACTTTGCATTACATTTATTAAAAACCTTTGATGCTAATGATAATAACTGATATTCTGTAATTCTAAATAGTGTTAGCGAAATTTCGAATAAATCTTTTTTTATAGAATACGAATAAATCTGTTTAATTTATAAGGTATAGGATGTACAGAGATAAGCTTACCTTTTTTTTAATAGATTTATATTTTATATATTTTATAGGTTACTGATATTATTGTTTGTTATGTATTCTTTTAACAATATTTTCAGTTTTTATGTGTTGAAATGTACTGTTTTATTTGATATTAAACGTAATTTCAAAGTTTATACCTCACTATCTTATATTTTATTACCTTTAGATAATGTAAATAGCAGCACCTGTTTTGGGTATTATTCTGCTTAAGGTTTGAGGAGAGATAACAGTGGAAAACTTCAAATCTTTGTAGCTTCTTCCCGTTGCTAAATATCTAAAATTGTAATAACATTATTAATACAAATTGATTGACTCCATTTATTTCTTCGACTTTTTTAGCCTCTGATTTTTGTTTTATCGTGGCACTAGTGACGCTTAATATTTGTTTTATAAATATCTATGATTATATAGTTGAAAAGTCACTCTAGAGCTCTGAATTTTATTGCCCTCTTTAATTCTACTAAAACAACAAAGATGTATAGAGATACTTGAGAGCTGAAAGTGACTTTTCGTACATGCTTACTATACTGTATGTCTCAGTAAGTTGGAACCATATGTAAAACTTTTTTATTATTAACTTTAGGAAAAAAAGTTATTCTTTATAAAAAGTTCTGCATGTTCTAAAATCTAAAATACAATTATCAGATATTAAATTTTTTCAGTCGTATACGAGGTATTTCAGAAAATATTAATTTTGCTCAAGAATAAAGTACCCTTATTTTTGACAATATAGAAAAATGTTATTAAAAAAAGTTGGATCAGAACTAAAAACTACCTTTAAATATGCAATTACAAACAATTACATTGAAAAAATTATTTTTTCTTTTTGTCTGCAATATCAAAGCAAAATTAACTCTAGTTCCGTGAAATCTAGGATGCTCTGATAATTTTAATGAAAGACATCCCAATAAAAATAATAATCATTCAACTGTTACAAAAATAGTAAACAAATTTACTGGATGTACAAGGAAGTACTGGAAGTACAAGAAAACAATCTTTTCATTAAATTAAATTAAATACTAAGTCGTGTAACTAACATAATATTAATATTTACTGAAAATAAATTAATACAAAATTATTTTTTCCTTATTCTACTAATGCCTCGACATATCCACCTTCTCGTTCCATACATGTATTCGTTCTATTAGCAAATTCTCGTAAGACGTTCCTTATCACTTGTGGAGAAATTTCCTGGCAAGTTTCTAAAATTACCCTCTCCAAATGATTAACATCTTGAAACGGCGCTTTCTTGTAAACTTTTTGTTTCAAGTAACCCCATAAGAAGTAATCAAGGGGGGTTAGGTCAGGGGATCTAGCAGGCCAAAAAATTTCAGAATATCGGTGAATAACTTTTCCATTGAACAAATTTTCAAGATATTCCCTAACATTCAATGTACTGTGGCATGGGGCACCGTCTTGATGGAAATAAACACATTGACGTTCTTGTAGGGGTAGTTCGTCCATGAAATCATTGATGTAAATTTGCAAAAACTGTAAATAACGTTCGGCGTTCATAGATTGGTGAAAAAAGAAAGGTCCAATTAATCTGTTCTTATAAATTCCACACCACACGTTCGTCTTAAATGAATATTGGTCACGAGACTTTATAGTGAAATTTGGATTATTGTCAGACCACCAGCGACAATGTTGTGACGAGACAGTTCCATTTGATGAAAACGTTGATTCATCGGAAAAAATGATATGCCTTGTAAAAAAAGGGTCCTCTTCTAACTTCCCTTGGACTAGACAGCAAAAATCAAAGCGCCTATCAAAACCCCTTTCTTTCAATGTGTGAATGAATTGTGGTCTGAATGGCTTGAATTTATTTAATTTCAGAATTCTTGCCACTGTATCTTTACTTACAGTTTGTTGCATCAACGATGTCCTTTTGCGAAGTGACAGTTTTGGATGTTCTATCACAGACAGCATTACTTCCATCTGCGTATTCTCATCGGCAACTAGCATTTGGTGTTTCCTATTATAATTATTTTGTATACTTCCAGTACTCTTAAATTTGTTTACTATTTTTGTAACAGTTGAATGAATAATGTTTTTATTGGGATGTCTTTCATTAAAAATAATGGCTGCTTCTCTATGTGTTTTATAATTTTCTCCCACAATCAACACAATTTCTATTTTTTCTTCACGAGTTAACACCATTTTTATGCATAAATTCTAAAGCGTTTAATATCACTGTCAAACATTTGTTGCTATAAACAAATCATTTGTTTATCAGAGCATCCTAGATTTCACGGAACTAGAGTTAATTTTGCTTTGATATTGCAGACAAAAAGAAAAAATAATTTTTTCAATGTAATTGTTTGTAATTGCATATTTGAAGGTAGTTTTTAGTTCTGATCAACTTTTTTCAATAACATTTTTCTATATTGTCAAAAATAAGGGTACTTTATTCTTGAGCAAAATTAATATTTTCTGAAATACCTCGTATACGACTGAAAAAATTTAATATCTGATAATTGTATTTTAGATTTTAGAACATGCAGAACTTTTTATAAAGAATAACTTTTTTTCCTAAAGTTAATAATAAAAAAGTTTTACATATGGTTCCAACTTACTGAGACATACTGTAGATAATATCTATAGTACTTACCTTAAAGTAGCTGAAAGTCTTTCATGTGGTGTTATTGAAGATCGCATTACTGTGTTCTGCTTTTGAATAATAGGCGTTATGGTTGACAGCAATTCAACGTATGTGGATTCATCCATTGGAAGGTAATTTCTCCAATCCTCTGGATATAATCGCAATTTTTCTAATAAATAGACATAACTGTATGTATGTCTTTTTAATAACCAGTTTTTGCACCACCACGTACGTTTCTTGTGTTTTTTTTTGTTTTTTTTTTCGGTTATACAAAGCGCAAGAGCCGCTAAAGGTATAGTTTCATCTGACATGTTTATCATTTGTAAGTAAAACTCGCACTGCAAAATCGTTATGTGTGTGTTCCCATCTGATTTCCAACACAATCGTACTGCAATCGCATTCGACAAAATCGTAC
The DNA here is from genome assembly GCA_035610365.1 of Aquatica leii. NCBI lineage: Eukaryota > Metazoa > Arthropoda > Insecta > Coleoptera > Lampyridae > Aquatica > Aquatica leii. The sequence goes on from CM069432.1 coordinate 60,793,056, forward strand.
TGAGGCGTGGCCCGCTTAACAGATTGATTGATTGGTGCAAATGCTGTAAAATTCGTGAAACTTATTGATGTATTGTGTTAATTATTGTTTTCTTTAATTTTCCATCATCTACAACATCGATTGTTAATAAAATAATTAAAGCAGATAGTAATTATTATGACTGACCTAGCTTAACAAAATATATTTTGGATACACGATCACTTTTACCTTTGGTTGTAACTAAAACAAAACTTCAGATAATTAAATGCAAAATTCAGTTTCTTTAAAACTGAGCTCGACAATCTGATGTATTTCTATCTCGATTTTAAAACGGATTTCTTTGATTGATGCTAAGTGATTTGTACAAACGTACTTGTACTTTATAATATTTGACAAGTAATGTATAATTAAAAATTATTAAATGTCAAGGCAAAAGAAGACAAGAATTAAGAAGATAAACTAGAATAATTGAACAGCGATGACATTACCTGCATAGTTATCTCACAATTATTGAAATTAAATTATTATATACACTACTTAGATTATTAGTATCATTACTGAAGTTGATATTATTTTTATGTATGTTGATATGTATCATTTCAGAAACTAAACATTTTTTTAAATTATTTTCCATATCTAAAATTATAGGATTATTAAAATCAAAGTTGTGAACCGTGTCTATGTAATCAACTGCTAACGTTGTTTCGCCTTTTTTTGTGTTGCAGTCATATTTTTTTAAAATTTTGTACAATAAAAAAGTATATTTGTTATTGTTACAAGTTTGTAACTACTAACAGATAGATATTTGTTACTGTAACAAATTTTACAGTTTGTTGGCGTAAAGAAAGTATTTTAATAAAAAAATATCTAACATTGGCAAAAACGCGCTACTGACATTACAAATCAGTTTTCGTGTCGAACATTAACCGGATTTTTCATTTCATGTGTGACTTTTGTTGTGAATAGTTTGGTTTTAGTACAAAAAATTGTCTGTTCAATCTAGAGCAATTTCTTTTTTTATTTAATTTCACTAGTCGGCATTATTACGTTTTTAGCAATTTTAATAAAATGAAGACACTCTACGTGTATTGACGTTATTAAAGCGATTTTATTTCTACTTAATTTTCACAGGTAAATGTCTACTCGACGACATTTTGTTTTTGTTAATTTAAAATTTTTTTACAGCAAATTTGGCGATTCAAAAGGCGTTACTTCAAACCCAACTATAAAAGGTGAAGTATTATTTTTCTGGTCTCACTCTTAATGTCGTTTCTATGGACTTAGGCCTCAATGTGATTATACAATGACGTCTTTCATAACTGTGCTACGTATTTATTTATATTTCTATTTACTATGCGTTATTAATTATTTTCTATTACACATATTAACCCTTTAGTTACATTTTAAGATCATTATTATTATGTTACTTTCAGTCGAATCTATAGTTCAGCTTTCAACTTATTCAAGATTGTGTACATATTTACTGTGTACATTGACTAGATTCTGATAGAGTATTCTTAATAGTTATTCGTATTTAAGACTAGAGTTTTGCAAATGTAAGTTTACAATCCTCGAAAATTCAACAAGTAATATTACTGAAGTAGCATATTGTCTAACTACTTACTTAATTAATGTTTAACCGATTTAGTTTACGTAGAGTTTACTGATTATTTCTTATTGTTACTTGTTACCTCTTGAAAGACCAGAGTGGTATTCTGTTGTCGAGTGAAAAATATTCTAACTAGTTGTCACAATTTCTCGTTGATAGTTTTTACTGTTATTCTAAATTTCCTCTACAGGGGATTTGTGTGTACTCTTGGCGTCTTTAAGCCAAAGATTGTACTGGTATAGCGGAGTAGCGCCTAGTTCTTTCCTTTTTTTTTATTATAGTTTTTCAACCACACTCACTCACCAACATTTCAGCTAGCCGTGGTGACGTGTTTGTTACGATTGTCACTCACTGGATTAAAAAGTTGGTAACGATATATTATACAATAAAATGTTCTTATTTTTATGAACGAATATGACATTCAAAAATTAATACTTTGCAAATTTTGACAAAATTACCATCTGGCCTAAAATGTAAATAGTTTTAGAAAAAGAGTTTTATCTTCTTTTAAATTTAATTCGAGAGGTGATTCGTCTAGCGCCCATGCACTGCAATCTTTTATGCATCTCTCCCTCAGCAGTTCTGTTTCGTTTATGAAATTCAGAAGTTTATTCCAAGGGGCTTTTTTCAACTCATTATCCGTTAGCTTTGGTTTGCCGACAATCATTGTGCGTTGCATTTTATACGCTTCGCATTTGCAAATTAGATGCTGTAGAGTCTCATTGTCTTTCAAGCATCCACGGCATAGAGGCTTACTTTACAGTCCCATTTTATGCATATGTTGTTGCCAACATTTCCAGACTGTTTATGCATGCCATAATCAAGTTGGATTTTATTACTGACGATCTTAGCCCTAGTAGTGCTGCTTGGGTGTCAGACATGATCGATATCGATTTATTCGTGTATTTTGTAATTTCGAGTTGATAATGTTCCTAACACACCAGTCAGTAGCAACAACTTCACCTTAAAAAACGGACGCATATTTACCCAAGGTCAGCTCCGGTACCGTTGCGATTTTTGGCCTCATCTGTGTACCAGATAGTTCCTTTAACCTTTTTTTGTGAAGTCGGATCTCATAGTTAAGGTTGTTATTTCTCGCATGTTCATTAATCTGCAGCTTGTATGTTGCTTGTCTTGCTTCTACTATTACAACAAAGTGTGATGGTGGAAGTAAATGTAGTGCTTTTATGGTTGCTGTGGGCGTGGTGCTCATCGCTCCTATTATCAGCAGACAAGCTATTCTTTGTACTTTGCTTAGCTTTGTAGCTGTGCTTTTCAGGTTAGTTCTTTTACCCCATACAAGTGCGCCGTATGTAATGATGGGTTTTGTTACCTCAGTATATAACCATTTGGTCATTGTGGGTTTTAATCTCCATGTGTTACTGACCATCCGTTTGGTTGTATTCAGAACCCCTAGCCTTTGTTTTGACTTTTTCTATATGAGCATTGAAAGTCAGTCTAGTATCAAGAGTGAGTCCTATATATTTGACTTATTTTGTCATCGAGAGCGTAATTCCGTACATTGTAGGTAGTTTTATGTCATCCGTTTTCCGTTGTTTGGTAAACAAAACGATTGCCGTCTTAATTGCGTTCACTGATAGTCTCTCTTTTTTGCACCATTTTTTGACGTTGTTTAGTTCACTTTGCAATATAATCTCAAGAGTTTTTCTTTGTCTTTTTAATGGCATTGTTGTATGTTGTGAGGCTGGTTTTGTACTCAACTCAGTCTCCGCTTTTTTTGGCTGTATCAAATAACCTTCTGGTGCGTGCCTTTGCTTTGTCAAGCTCCCTGTTCCACCAAGTTGCCAGCTTGCTTGCTTCAAATGCGGATTTTAATAAATTAACAGTACTGTTCGTCATTAGTTCCAACTCGTGCGTTGATCTTACTATTGTGGGACAGTCCCTGATTTGACCCGCTAAAGTTTCGTTGAACAAATCCCAGTCGGTTTTTCTTGGGTTTCTGTATTCCATTAAGAGCTCCCTGTCTGATTCAATGCTGAATCGAATGTATCTATGATTAGATAAATAAGGTTCATCTGATACATGTCACACTTTTATCACTTTGCTCGCTTTTGCACTACCAAGCGTAAGGTCAATAACTTCACTGCGCAACACGGTTATAAACGTAGTCGCATCTCCGTTATTTATTATATCTAAATTGTCTTTTAAAATAAATTCTAAAAGTTTTTCGCCTCTTGGATTTGTATTTGTGCTCCTCCACAAGGTGTGGTGTGCATTAACATCGCATTTAAGAATCAGTGGTTTTTTGGTACCACTGTTAATCAGCCTGTGGATTTTTTCCAGCCGCGGTGGTCCTGTCTGGTCGTTGGAGAGGTAACCGGATCCAATAATAAACTCCCTACGGTTGTCTTCCTCTATTACAGATATTTTAGCTACCACTAGGTCATACATAACATAAATCCCACGATGATATTAAGTTTAGTGCATTTTTTACAATAATGCATGTGCAAAAGTTGTGCACCAGTTAGGCTGCAAGCAGCCATCTACCTAGACCGTTCAACCGTTTTATTGTTTCCTTGTGGATCCATGGCTCCTGGACAAGAGCAATATCAATATCGTGTGTCACATTATAAGCACTGAAGGCCGCTGAGGCTGCCCTACAGTGATTTATGTTCATTTGAACCACTTTTACCATTAGATTTGTCGTCAGCACGTTCTTTCCGGGTTTGGATTTGCATCCAATGCTTCGTGGATGTCCTTCTTGGCGTCCGGTTCTTTGCTGTCCTTTTTTAGAGTTGACCGGCGCTTGGAGAGTGATCCTTGAAAATCCAAGGTGTAATTGGTTGGTTAACGATTCCATCTTTTCCCAGGACCCCTTGTCCATAAACAAGACGTATTGTGTTTCTTTAGGATTTGGCTTAGCGTTAACCACGCGCCACGTTTCAGTACTGATGTTGTTCTGTACCGATATTCTTTTCAGTAAGGTGGCTGGTTCTAGTGTTGTTCCCGAGACTCAAGTGATAACCTTCTTTGATATAAATAATTTCTAGTTTCTTATCCTTCCCCAGTGGTTTCCTAATATTTGATGTGCCGACTAGCCAAGCTTTTCGGGTTCACGCTTAGCATCAGCATCAGCCGATACTTTTGGGTTCTGCTCTTTTTTTAAATTTTGGGTTGGTGGTTCCATATATGTTCCTACGAGTACAAAGGAAAAGAAGGTCGCCGTGCGCAGTGCCCCGATACGAACGGAAGGCTATATAGAACTGGGTTCGCCTGGTGTCCCGAGGCAGTAACGACTGGCCTTCTATCCAGTCACGCATCTATCGGTCTGGTCCTCCCGACCTTAGATTTTGGTTTTTGATGAGGTTGCCTCCTCTCAGTCCAGACAATTAAATCAAAACCCCTCAACACTGCTTGCCCGTGAGAGATGTTCACAGCAGCAAGAGATTTGGGTTTGGCTGCCGTACTTGCTGATCAAAGTAAGCAGAGCAGCGACAGGCATTGTTGCCCCAGTGCTGGCGCTTGCTACGGCACCATAGCTTGAGCTGGGAGAGCTGGTTCGCGTGACAGTAGTATTGGAGTACTTATTGGTTTTAGGCCGCGACGCCTACACCTGCCAAAGTATACAGTTGTCCCGGGTCAGCTGGTAAAGCTTCGTACCGTTACATCCTATCTATCCTCCTATTTACCACCTGGAACCGCGCCCGATAGGTAGTTCATCCCACGGGTAAAAAAAGTGTTATCAAGTCATATTAAAAAATTTGTTTGAATATATTTGTATAAAACAGACGTTTTAATAGGTCAATCTAATCACTGCTTTATTGTTTAACAAAATAAAAACTTTTAAAACCATTTGGGTTTATTAGAAATAGTATTTAAAAAAAAAAGAATTTAAATTTGTGTTTAATAATTATAGTTTAATAAAACCAAAAATACGGTTAATGAGATTCAAGTTTTTTTCAACAACAAAATACATATGGTTAAATCAGTCATAATTAAGCCTGCTGATAGATGTTGATCAGAAATATTTAAAAAAAACCTTCATACCACCAGTTTTGATTTTATGCAAAAGAAAATTAAATGTGGCAATAGAATAAAACTTTACATATGATCGCTTGTGTTTAAAATGTAGGTATATTAAAAATACTTAAGTGTAGAGGCAAACAAAAAAATTATTTACTGTTACTTCCGTATTTTTTATAGTTTTTTTTTTTAATTTGAGTTGCATTTGGAAATAAAATTGTTATATTAAACTGGTTACAATGTGCGTTTTAAATTTAAATACTTGCTATTTTAAGAATGAACCGAAATGTACTAAGTAGCAAACAAAAACATAATTCAAGCTTCAACAGTGTTTAAAATATCTGAGGTTATTTGTTACAAAATTACTGACATTTTTCTGAAAATGGTTTAATTTGGTAAACTTTACTCTATATTTTTTATGAAAGGTAGAATTTTACCCATTTTTTCTTTTAAACACACAGTTAATTTTTTAAAAAATGTATTTACGTGTTTTGCTTTATATTTATAAATAACGCTAAATGAAAGGAGGTTTTATTAATACCACATTTTACGTAAATAATTTCAATCATACATTTGCTAATATTAATTTATTTCATTCAAAGCATAGATATACAATAATACATTAATTAGAAATAGATTGTATTACCTATACATTGGTATCGTCGTAAGGTTACCTGTAACAATAATGAATTGATGTAGCGGCTTGTTTCAGCTCAGCAGGGATGCACTGAACCGATGTAAACTAATAAAGAAATTAGTTATGGACTTTGAAAATACGGTAGCTAAATCATAATCTCTTTGTTGTTAATTTTTATTTCTGCATATTTAATTTGATGCAGTAATTTATGTTTTGTAAATTACATTTTCTTACTGCAATTGCAATAGTGCAATAATATAAAAAAAACCTAGTTAACCTTCACAATGCGCAAGTTAAAGTTTAATTAAGATTGATCATTGTAAAGCTTGAGATAAACTAAGTAAAGTTAGTGTAAAGCAAATCTCACGACAGATTGAAAATAATAAACCCAAGCTCTATTCATACGATCGTCCTAATCCGGGTGTCTCCAATAAAAGGATGTAGCATTTGCTTTCTAATAATCCTACTGTAGTACATGTGCCGAGAACAAATGCGCTTCCTTTGAAAATTCGCTGCGTTTTAGGGGTTACATTCAGGATTTAGAACGTCAGTCAGACATTTGTAAATAATATTATTCCACAACGGTGAACAACGTAGGTTGTTTGTGAATTTTTGTGACCTGTTGTTGAATGTATATATGAAGTTTGACATGTGAGATTTATCTAGAAACGCATGCTGATTCTATGAGGATTTAAAAATATAAATCAAATACTTTTGGTGGTAATAATTATAAGCAGATGTATTTGGTACATTACTGTATAGCTTATAATAAAACAGATAAAAAACTGGTTATTTCATTAATTGACGTTTATTTAATTTGTTCGTTAACTCATTAACGTTTGCGTCAAAATTTTTATCTAAAATTTATTACAATTATACATGTATTTATAATTAATAAAGCTGCTCGTACCATATGCATTCTCAACTGAATAAAGCGAGCAAGTGTTTGATTTTAATACTTTTAAAAATATGCTTGATTAAAATCAGAAATATGGTAGTAACACCAGTTATTTTTTGTATGTTACTTCAATACATTTTTAGTAAAAATTAAAAGACATGTAGTATATATATTAGTTTTATATCAAAATCATGGGTATGCACATTTAATTGGAATAGTACCGTGCTTATACTAGGAACTGGTATGCACTTTTATAATACAATAGAACAGCTTAGAAAACAGAATTAATACTTAAAACTAAAATTTGTTTTAAGAACAACTACATTTTGAAATACATTCTTACTCTTACAACTAAATAAACGTGTGCACGAAATAAGTACACAACTTAATTGTAAATACTTCTGAAATTATTTACAAAGTTTTTGTTATTTAATCAAAAATGTAAACATGTACATTATTAATTAAATTTTTCTATAAATATAAAAAAAAATTGTGTAAATAATTTTATTTGTTTTAAAAAATGTAAAGTCGGGCAATACCTTAGATGTATTAAAACATGCTAAGTATACCAGTAAAATCTACTGGTTCAAAAGCTAAACAATAGAGAAGGACCACTTTCAGACTAACATAAGTTAATTTTCTAACTTAAAATGAAACAATACTAACAATATTCAAATTTTTTTAGAATAGTTGTAACGTGTTAATATTATGCACGTTTCCATTATTTCTAATTATATATTTTAAGCGTTATATGTTGAATTCAAATTTTACGTGCCTCTTTGTTTTCTTCCTACTCCCGTGTTTAGATCATTTTCTTATTGTGCATTCACGCGATTCAGTTGGAATCTGGTTGTTAATTTCCCATTTTTATTAAAATAAAATTATAACTTAGTATTTAAACACTGGTTTGGGGGTTGGTTTTATAATTAAGATGACGTCGATTGGTTACCTAGGTTTTAAAGAGGCGAAAAAATATTTTTTGATTGATGCGGGGGTAAGTAAAGCCGTGACATTTTTTATGCCGATTGAAAAAAATATGAAGAGTTTCCATTATCACGCTTGTTTTTGAGTGGCGGTTTCTTAGCTAACGCCTGATTGTTAAACTTTTTTACTTGGCTTACGTGTGAGTATCTTAAGTTTATTATCTGAGGGATTCACCTATTTCATTAACAACCGTGTCATCGATCCTTTCGTTTTTTTTTTGGTTTAAGACGTGCCATTTAATTTAGTGCTTTTTTTTCGTACCTTAAATTTGTTTTTCTTTTTTTTGTTGTGAGTTGAACTTGTTGCTTTGGTTGTCAAAGCATTGCGTTTACGAACTTAAACACTAGTTATTTGTTATCTACCATTACTTGTGTACGCAATAAACTTTTAAGCCCTTTACACAGTATATTCTTTAACAAGGTTGAAATGAAAACTCCATACGAGTGGAAAGTTCTGAGCGCAAGCGTAAGCCAGTACAGAAACTACGACTATCCAATTTTGATTTCAACCGAGTAACAAAGCATAATTTCTCCACGACCAGAAGCTATAAGCTGAATGCAACATACAATTTAAGCAAAATTGTGTTATTTATATTGTCACTTGAACAAAAACATTATTTTTCTTGCATTGTATTAACATTTATATGATTATACCGTTCGTACAGTTATTGAAATTAAATTTTTAAGAAAAGTATAGCAATCGCAATTTTTTGGAAAAATTTTTATTTGCTGAATTTTACACTTCCAGGTCTCCTGAATCAAAAAAATGTATTTTTGACAAAAAAAAATTTGGGTGTCTGTGTGTGTGTGCCTGTGTGTGTTTGTGTGTGTGTGTGTGTGTGTGTGTGTGTGTGTGTGTGTGTGTGTGTGTGCCTGTGTGTGTTTGTGTAAGAATGTACCCACAATAACAAAATTCTAGTAACTTGAAATTTTGTATGGAGCTGGCTTTTCATATTCACTCGGTTCTATTAAAAGATGGGTCTGATAAAGAAACCGGAAGTGAGTGTATCCGCCATTTTTAACGGTTTTTCTTATATAATTTTGTACGTATGTAAATGATTTGAATTATTTTTACAGTTTCTTATAGAAATAATTCTTCCTAACAATTTATTCAAATAAAAAAATTTCTAACATTAACAATTTATCAGATATTTGATTTATAACCTCAATTCACCATATTTTAGTTATATTTTAATGAAATCAAGGAGAAAAATTTCAAAAAAATTATAGCATGCTAGGGAGTCAATACAAACGCGTGTATATATATACTAATGCATAATACTTAGTACTTTTACTATTATTTCTATTAAGTAAATGAAATTATAAACTTAAGTTTTCAAAATTTTCTATATTCTTTTGACTTGGATGTTTTTCTTCAATTTCAATATAAAAAAATTGTTAAAATTCCTTATAGAAAAGTCGTGTGGTGACCACACCACTTTTTTTGTAAATTCTTAAATTATAGGTTCAGCATAAATCACATACGTCAACATTAAGACGTCTAATTGATATTTGACAGTTTTGTTATCCATAGTTATCTAATTTCGTCTATTGAGCTTACTCGTGTCTTATCGTTTCTCTGAATCAATCTTTCGCCGCATTGTACTTGTATTTCTAGTTACTTAGTACACAAAGTATGCACCTAGGTAGTTAATGTTTTCTCGTATTATTGTGTTTTGTGTCAAGCATCTTTATTAAAAATTTCTATTTTTATTATTACTTGTTAAGTAATGTTTCTGGTAAAACAATGAGTTGTTGATTTACTAGTATTTGTTGTTGCTCTGATAAAGCGAATACTTAAAATTGTAAACGTGTTTTAACTGATAAAGATCTCCATGATATAATCGACAATTTATTTAATTTTGAAAGTGATTATAAATATGAAGTTGTTGGTTCTGACAATTAGGGTACAGGTTCTGAAATATCTGTTTATGGAAGTATTGCCTCCGACATAGATGACTTTCAAAGTGACGACGACAACAACATCAATGTCAAATGCTTTAATTCGTGAACAATTTATTGGTAAAGACGGAACGGAATCTGGAATAGCGTACAAGCAACATAAAAAGACCCAATTCATAAAATTGTTTTACCATCAGAAAAAATATTAGAAGAACCAGTGAATGCTTTTTTACTTATTCTGGAGAACCAAATCGTAGACGGTGTTGTAAAATATACAAACAAAGAAAGCCGTCGGATAAGCAATACTCATTCTAAGATAAAATGGAAAGATTGTGATATTATTAAAATGCAAGTCATTTCATGGCCTTCTTATAACCGCTAGTCACTTAAAACAACGTAATAGCAACTACGAAATTTTGTAAAACCATATTTACGGATTACCGTAGATTCAAAAAAGTGTTGAGGTTTATTAGATTTGATGACAAAGAGTCAAGAAGTGAGCGGAATAAGACAGATAAATTGGCACCTATTAGATATGTGCGGAGCAAAATCAATTATAATTTTACCAAATACTACATTCCGGGTGAAAACTTTACTGTGGATGAGCAGTTGGTTCTATTTAGGGTACGGTCTACATTTCTTCAATACCTGCCTGCAAAGCCAGGTAAATATAAAATAAAAATTTGATGACTGTGTGATTTCGAAACTTCTTACCCATTGAATGGAATGCCATACTTGAAAAAAGAGGTCAATAGATGCACAGAATGTTTAACGGCTTATGTGGTAGAAACTTTATGCCAACTGTATTTACATACAAATTAGGATATTACGTGTGAGAATCATTTTACCGATTATCTAATGAGTATGTCATTACTGAACAAAGGACTGACAGTTGTAGGTACGATTTGTAAAAACAATAGATTTATTCTGAAGAAATTTCTGCAAACAAAAAGTTGTGACATAAATACAACTGTTAATATAATAGCGAAGGCTTCCACGGCCGGAATCTATACTAACATTAGAATGTCTTCCGGGTTTGGACCGTGTCATAGTTGTTGCAACCGAAACTGTCAACGTTTCGCCCACTTTCGTAATGGGCTTCATCAGGGCGTGAGATAAATCGCAAAACTCAAACAAGCAATCGAAATCTAACTAAGAACTTCTCAAAAGTTAGGTTATCCAATTGTGAAACAAGCCATAACCTAAACTCTGAAAAGGTAAAAAAAACGATAACTTGAAAAAGCAAACGAAAATCTAACAAAGAACCACTATCGAGGTAATCAACTTGTGAACCAAGCCAGATTCTAAACTCCATAGAAGTGACTTAAGAAGAAATAGTCTCCGTATTTAAAGGAAAAGGATCGTCACGGGTGATTAGGCTCGACCCTGATTGGGTTACGGTTGCTAGGGGGCGTGTTTGATGATTTCTATGCTTTCTCGGAATTTCCTGTTGAAAAAGAATGGAGATTTGGCAATCAACGAAACATTATCAAAATCTATCTTGTGACTTGTAGTAAAATGATGTTCAGCGACCGCAGACTTGGAAATATACCTTTACCTTATACAACAATCATGTTCTGAAATGCGAGTAATGACGGAACGACCGGTTTCACCAATGTAGATTAAACCACAAAAACAAGGGATTTGGTATACACCTTGAGATGAAAGTGTAGGAAATTTGTTTTTGGGAGAAGGAAGAATCTGAGAGATTCTGCCTGTCGAGTTGAATATTGGTTTAATACGATTTTTACGAAGGAGTTTCCCTATTTGATCTGTGACCTTGTGAATGTAGGGTAAAAAGGCCAATTTCGGGTTGGATTCGGAAGTAGAAATGTCCTTAGGTAATCGAGTACGTGGAGGTAAACGACGATTAATAACTCTTTGAATATCTCGCTTTACATAACCATTGTTCACTAAGGTTCTAGTAAGATGACGGAGTTCTGAGTCTAGATACTCAGGTTGGCAAATAGAAAAGGCACCATGGACCAAAGATTCAATAACAGAACGTTTCTGTGCAGGATAATAATGAGACGAAGCATGAAGATATCTGTCCGTATGGGTGGATTTACGATAAACAGAATGGCCCAGAAGTCCGTCGGGCTTACGAGTCACAAGAACGTCAAAAATGGAATGGAATTTGGAGTAGAGTTAAGCAAAGATGTTTGGTTCTGTTTAGAATTTGAATTTTACGTAGTTCTACTTTTTATTGTCAGCTATGTACTACTAAAGTTACGAATTGTTGTAATGGGCGATCAAAGTTCTAGAATTTTGAACTTTTATTAGTTATATTTCTTATAACAGCGAAAGAAATTCGAATACAAATATTAATTTTAGTAAAGAATCTGAAAGTAAATTTTAGTTTAGTTTAGATTCAGATGATTCAGATTTTATTGCGCATTTGTTTGAAAAGAGACTCAAAAAAATTAGCGTCGATTAAAAAAAAGTTAAACCAAAAATCCTGGACAAACCTTTGCAAATAAAAAACAACTGGAAACAAAAAACATTATTTTATTACGCTTAAAAGCTATTCTAGAATCGCACATTTTACTATCTACTAGAAATATTCAATACCTGGTCACAGCTTTTTGCCAAATGACACAGATTTTCGGAAAATTGAAAAAAAAAACTAAAGTACTAATTACGTATTTACATTTGGGATGACTTTAAAAAGTTATAGAGCTATCTATTTTGGCCAAAGAATAAATTTGTTATGGTTAAAATGATTTACGATAATTTTTTGGAACTGTTTCAATAGAGCAGTCTATAACCTTATGCTTCAAGTTAGAGTAATACAAGTTAGTAAAAAAAACCCTTGTTGATTTTTATTTAGTGTAGGCACAAAAATAACCCAAGGCAGGCCATTAATTAGGAGGCAATTTGCATCAAAACGTTTTCAATTGTATCCCAACAGAAAAGAAAATTTCAATCAAAAGCTGACTGACATTAAAAGTTTGATGACTCTACGATCAAGATGGATTTGGTAAAAATATTTATTTTATACCCGAAATTATGCTTAATTTTATATTTTTAAAGTACTGTAATAAATTTAAATATTTTCTAAGAGTTTTTAAATTTTAAGTGGATAGTCTTTAATTATTATAAAAATATAAAAAATCAAGTAGCACTTGTTGGACAAGAACAGATGCGATGTGGTATTTTTTCTTTATGAATAAAAATTCAAACGCAACAGAAAGTATCTAAAGAGATCCATGTACAAAAATTCAATTCAAAGCGATGAAAAACTTAGTTAAATGGTTTCTATTCATCATATTATAGATATAGATATGCAGTTGACATTGGTTAGCAAGTACGAAACGATCGGTCGGTCCCTTGAAGTATTTACTACCCGAAGTATAGCTTAATTTTTGTTGAGGTCGCACATACAGCATTTATGTTCTCGGTTATGTTTATGTAATTTGGAATGATATAAAATCAGATATGTTGTTTTTAGAATAAGTCATTAAGCAAATATTGTTTATACAAGCAGAAATACAACTCGTAATGAGCTTTATTATAATGTCACTGTGTTATATAATCAGTTATAATTGTTTTTTCCCTTAGAATTCCACAACTCTTTTTCTAAATCATCTTCTATCTTATCGAAATTATTTAAGTGTGTACGTTTCCAAATTTATCGCTTTACGTTTGATACTCTGGCTACTTATGTTAACAGCACGAATGCGTTGTTGTAAATAATTCATCCGAGAGTTGTCTTTAAGTATGCTGCTACTGCACTTTTAACAAGGAAGTTTTATACACATTAACGGTACCTTTTGGACGTCATTAAAGAAAAATTTTTTACGTTATGTATTATTTTTGGAAGGTTTTAGTAATTTAAAAATAGATTTACTAACCGAGGTTCCTGCACTTACTAACGGAGGTCAAAATGTATGGATTTATTTAAGCTTCTCGACAAGACCAGCTATTTCGTATTTACTAACAGAGGCTAGTCAGTTTTATCTACAAACTTATTTTTTAGTATCAACAAACTTTTACTTTAATTTGCTTTAGCGGTTGATATCTTTTGGATAAGTACTATGGTAAGCACAATATTTATTCTAAGGCAGTGTCGGCGTCTCTATTAGGTCATTTGATCAATGACTGTCCAAAAAAATGATTAAGAAAGATATTTTATTTAGTTTAAAATTACAGAAAATTTGCATTTAAATCAAATTATCAGAGTTTGGATTTCATGCGTTTAAATAATTGTCAATTTAAACGCAACAGATACGAAAGCGAGCGACTTTACCCGAGGCTAACACATGTGTGTTTCTCAATTATGACCGCATGTATACTATATTGAAACCAAATCGTAAATGATAGTTATTGTAATCAAGAGTGAGACATACAGAATTTAATTTTATAAGAGTTAAAAAAAATAACTAAATGTTTAAATGCTTTCCTGTGGTCTCCAGCCGGGCTGCTTACCTAATGCAATGCTTACGTGAAATATGTCATTTCTCATTATCTTTGCAGTACGTGTACGTAAACCCAGATGTTGGAATGCACATTTCTTATCACAAACTTTTTAGTCAATTTTTCTAGTTTATTTGTAGGGCGACTTATCGTTTTTGTTTCATAATGACGGTGGTACAAGATTAATAGCTAATAATAGTTAACACGTTTAGAATTTAAGTTTAATGCTCGTCCTCAGCCTTTACATTGAATTTGACATACCAGTAAACAAAAAATAAAGAAATCAACAGTAATTTTAAAGAATCTATGTATGATTCGTTAGATTGGAATTGTGGATTTAAAATAAACAATAGATTTTTTTCTTTTGTATGTGTACTGCTTTCACATGCTTCATTACTCATTATGGTGTGAAAATATTTTTGGGAATTTATAGCATTTAAAAGAAAAAGTAAAAAGCACTCGTTATCGGCCAATCACGTGAAAAATTGTATGAATTATGCTAATCTTGGTAGCGTTACAATTACAAAAATAAATAGATAAGTAAAATAAAACAATTGTTTCACTTGACCTATGACTACAGTGCCAATCGGCAATACAATGGAAAAAAAGATTGTGGGCATTTCTATGCTAAGCATTGAATAATCTACGATTAAAACACTGTAAATTTCAATGAGCTTGTTATTGATCATTTTGGGAATTGTAAGGATAGTCGAATATCTTAAATATAAATCGCGTTACTGTAAGAATGTTTTTTTTAGACTTTTTGCGATGATTGCACTTTTTTAAATTATCCTTTTGTATGATTGACCACCAACCGCCATTGTTCTAAGGTAAATTTTCTTGATTCTAATCTAAAAGCATTGCTGTAATTTAAAAATAATGTAAGAAAGTACATCTAATGTTCTTTTTTGAGCATCAACAATCTCAGATTTAGAATTTAGAGTTTAGTTTACAAACCAAATGGTCTCATCGTTTATTGTTATTTATTTTTATTATTAATCCAATTTTAATTACTTAGTTGCATTTTCGATTTTAAAATAAAAAATACATTCATAATAATCTATTATTATGTTTTAATTTTTATAGTAACTTGGTAACTTCTTGATGACTGCACATAACCAAATCACCCAATTTTCTGTTGCTGTTTTTAAAGCACAATATTATTTAAAAAAAGTTTGCTAGTAAAATTTGATATTGAAACTTTGCAACAAAGGAAAAATATTAGTATAAAAAGTAATGACAAATCCCGTTAATCTAATGCAGTATTACCAAAAGTAATATTATGTTTCACTAAAGTTTACAAATAATTACAATATCAAATTTAAAAAAAAGTAACAGTTAAAATATAGACCAGCATGTAACTACTTGTTTTGAGTTACCTGTGACAATGCAAATACTATACTTTTACGAGAGGAATTTGCAAATAATAGTGTAACGCGCTGAGACTAAATATTGTTAATGTATATTAAACCAAATCGGGTTAAATCATTATTTACCACTTGCTAAGAAACTAATAAGAGTATTATTCACATTAAATGAGTATAGCGGTTGTTCATGTTGACTTGTGAGTATTCACGCAATATGTCTGAATTCAACAGATGATGACGGTGTACAAAACCAAAAGGCTAAGACACAATTGTTCATCTTTAGAACTTCAATGAAATCCAAACTACGTACATCGAATTATTTTGAATAATCTTAATAGATCTTTAATAAAGTAAATTTCCATACGACAGAACTATATTGAATAGGACTAATGATAGACACGTGGTTTAGAAGGGTACCTCCTACCATTCCCTACACGTGACTTTAAATGCATCCAGCTTCTAAATCGGACTTCAATAGATTATATTAGTGCAAAAAAGCGGGCTTAGTTTATTTTATCAAAATTTAGGGCGATTGGTACGATAAGCTAATGTAAAGAATGCCTCGTTACATATTGATCATATTATTTTATATCTATTTATTTCAACGTAATTTACCGAATAATGGGTAGGCGTTCGGTTTAATGTTAATTTCATTATATGAAAATTGACTGTCATTATATTAATATAAGCGATAAGAAATCTCTATCTATAGTTCATAAATTATGGTTAACCACTTACACAAAATTAGCTACTTTTTATTATTTGTTCATTCATTGTGTTACATATAAAAGGAATTTGAATTGCACTACGTCGATTACCTTTACTATAAAATTAATTATATCATATAAGTTTAACTAGGCATAATAAACAAAATTTGACACTTTTTTATCTGTTATGTTTTGCTATAAATTTGTGTTCAATCACCTGTCGATTTTTAAGTTAATCTACTTTTTAAATCTTATAATAAAGAATTTTATGTTAAAGATACCTTTGGCACTGTATTTATTTAATTAATAATTATTTTAGACTTACCTTTCAACTGGCAACTTAGATGACAGCTGAGAATTAATACTAATTTAGACGATGAGGTATTTACATAGTAAATTTTTTTATTATTGCAATATAGCTTGTAATTCATATATAAATACGTGGTTTCACAAGAAAGAAGAAAATTAGACTTTTATGTTTAGAAAATATTCTATTTATTAACAGTTTTGTTTCTTTTTTTCTTTGTAGAATTAAGTGTGTTGATTTTCATTCAGTCAAAATTTTAAGTCGGTTACAACTTGATCATTTTGAATATTAAGACAGCTTTCAATTCTCGCAGAGACCTACATGTACATATGTAACTTAATCTATCTTAAAAAAGGTATATAAATTAGTATATATGTAAGTATTATTAATTTTACAAGATTATTACACAGTAAACTTTGGTGGATTGCAATAATAAACAAAGCAGCAAACAATAATATAGACAGTGAGCTACCGATGAATTGGTTCTATAAATTATTAATGGCAAATTTCACTTGTCTAAGCACTCTATCCAATTTATCTTTAAGCAAACATAATTTTGACAACACACAAGTCAAATCGCGATTAATCTTCTCAATTTAATTATTGACTTTCAAATGCCAATAGAAACTTTAATACGATTTCCACCTTATCCATAAACGTTTCAAATTTTTTAGGCGTAAACACAGATCTATCGTTTAAACTCGACCAAAATTTTACAAATTTGAATTAGTGCAAATATTTTTTTTAAGATAACATATAAAATATCTACAGGTGTAACGCAGTGTGTACAAAAAAAATCAAACATTAAAAAAATACTAAAGTAGTAAATATTAAAATTAAGACGATTGTGGTATAAACTTAACACATTGTGTTTTTTAATTGTAGAATACAAAATACAGCTTTATTAATTTTTTACGATTATAACCGACTTGCAGTTTAACTTGAGTCATAATGCAATACTTAGATTTATTAAGATTAACCCTAGTTTTTTCTTGCAATTCCAAAGCAAAAAAGTGCTTATACTAGCAATTACCGTTCTGAAGATGCAAACTGCAATGTCTTGGGTTTACAAACAACAAAATGACAAAGCCATAAAGTTCAACTAGTTACTTGTTTTGACTTAACAAGAAAAAACTAAAACCAAGCCTAAAAAGTCCGCAAAAGCTTAATATTCTTACTTTATTACTTTGCTTCTTAAAATATTTTATAATATCAAATTCATCAACGTTTTGGCCAAAATCTTTAATGCTCAAATATATTTTCTAACTTGTAATCGTAAGGTTAAAGATGTAGTAACAATTTATTGATTTGTTGAAAAAAAAGTTTGATTAAATCAATTTTAGTTACTGGAGTTGGTTAGAAAACCTATTGTTTTGGTAACGGAAAACGTAATTTTTTTAAACCACACTTTATATTTGCTAACACTACGATTTTTAACTGTATAAAGTACTGTTACCGATGAAGCTTGCTTTTTTTCAAAAACCACACGCTTAATACTAGGTCAATAATGACAGTTATATTTTGTGACATTTTGTTTGTATTAGATTCTGACTTTAGAAACATGTTAATAATGTGTGATTGGTTTATTTATTGTTGGCGTTCAGAGCAGTTAAGAAAAATGTTGGAATTTTGATTGGAAATTAAAGAAATTATATTTAATATTCTTAAATTAGATTTTTTGCAATACGTTTGACAGAAGAAAACTTTGTGTTTACACAAATTCTAACATGCAATACAATAGTTTCAATAAGGTAAGTCAATATTCTTCTCAAAAACAAAATTTGTTTAAAGTTATAGACACAAATAAATTTTCCAATAATATGAGATAACGTCAGAACATAAAATGTTATCTGGCTTTATGTATAGCTGTCTATAGATCTATAGAAAACACTTTGCATTGATACTTTTTATCACACGGTTTAACCATACTGTTAGAGGTAAAAGTTGTTTTTTTATATCAAATTACTGATGTTATTTTATTGATAATTCTTTTAAACTATGTAGTATAGTCGTAATCATGAGAAGGGTATTATGACTCATCGGTAACCAAACGTATGTTTTTATCGACTAGCATGTGCATAATAGTGATGGGAATTCTAGTTCTTTTTTGCGAACTAGTTCACCAGGTCTCGTTCAACAAAGTGAACTAGTTCAATGTACTAGTACTTTAGTATATTTAGGACAACGCATCAAAGGATGCATAAAACAGTTTTTCCACTACTAGTTGTATACGCTTGCATTATTACATATAATAGAAGGCCGTGAAGTTGTACTTTTTTAAGCGCAGGTAAATAATATTTCATTATTAACTAGTAGTTAATAATGAACATATTTACATTTTCTGATAATACTACAACAGTTTCAAAGAAAAAAAGTTTACCAAACTGCGTACCAAGAGCAAGAGATTTTATTTAATGCTAATTTAAGTTTTCAAATCGCTCAATTAATAAATTAATTTGATTTTAAAAAGTAAGTTATTTGAAGTTCGCGCTTAATTAAATGTGAATTTTATTGAGTTAAATATGTTTTAGATATAATCAATGCTTAAAATAATAATGTTTTGAAACAATTTAAACAACTTTAGATATAAAAACTTACGTTATCTGTTTATTTTTGTGTTTTAAATCACAATTAAGAATTACGTCAAAATTAATTCTATTAAACTAATGACAACTGTCAGAATTACTGACTTGATTTTTAATTTAAAATTAATATCTTAAATTTTAAATTTGATTTAGTAACAGGTAGAAAGGTTTTAATAATTCTAGTAGTGGAAAAAATTGTATATATAACACGGTTGAGAAGTTCATTATAACCTGCGCGATTTATATCCCTCGACGCTTCGCGTCTCGCGATATAATCTATCGCTTAGGTTATAATGATGCACTTCTCAACCTTGATATATAATATACTATTGTGGTGCAGATTTGCATTTAACTCTGGTATTTTTTTCCGTTTTCAATTAGGGGACCAACGCGCGATGCATCGGTATGCTTGCAAATAATAAATTAAAAACTGAAACGCGGTTTCAAATTCACAATTTTATTGAAAATCGGTGTAATCTTATTTAGCAAGTCTAGTTAAAAAGTTTTAATTGAACGGAAGACCGAGTTTCTAATTTCTTTTGTAGAAACCTTTAAAAAAATATTAATTAGCAACTGCAAAACACGATAAAACATTTATATAAACACATAACAGTATCCATTACGCAAGGTACAAAGAAATTTGGATTGAATACAATAATCATAGTAATCAAAGTAACGAATATAAAAAACGTAATGATAATCTAGATAAATACTGTGGGAAAAGACCTTGTAGCCAATGCAGTCTAGAAGAGAAAAGTTTATTAGCGTTATCAAAATTAAGTGATGACTAATACAAGATTTGCAAAGAGCAAACGTATTAAAGAATGTACTAGTTCACTTTATAATAGAGAACTAGTACATTTAGTTCACTAAAAAGACCAGTTCAATTGAACTAGTTCGTTCAGGAACTATACATCACTAGTGCATAATAAGCGATACCTCTAATGCTAGTAAAAGGATATTGAGATTTTGAAAACAACTGTCAGGTGTTATAGCCAGAATGTTCAGTTAACTAGAAACAAAGTTCTAAGAGGTAGCAAATAGCTACTTAATAGTTATAATGATTTGCATTTTTTTAGGTGTTTGCATATATGAAGTTTAAACTCAACAAACACCAATGATCAGGAAAGGAAAGCTAATTTGAATTTGTAGCATAGAAATGGCACAGTACGAGTTATATTTAGTATTATTGAAAAGACATTTTAAAACAATAATTGATTTAATTAAAATATTGCAACTTTTATGTATTTTGTAGGTCACAAATATGTGATTTGACCCAATGAAAGGCTTGGGCTGAGTGGATGATTTAATATTAATGTACTGCAGTCCTATCCTGTGTACTTTTTAAGTCTAAAGCTGTGTTTGAAATGTAGATAATTATCTAGTTGTAGATTATGAATAATTATAAGACATAATATTAAGATACTTTGACTTCAAAACAGTTTATGTTGGATTAACAGTTAATTTAACTTAAAATGAATTGTACTGACAGAACGTTGTTTACGTTATTTGCGTACTCTGGCGTGATAAATAACCTTCGTTGCCGATTTTTAAAATATTATAGTGGTTATTACGAGAGGTGTTTTATGACTTATACTTAACCAAATAAAAAATTAAAACCATAAAGCATACTTATTTCACTTATTTTTTGCAGATAAAAAATTATAGCTAATCTTTAGAAAGTCTGTAATGCTAATCTATTTATCCACATTTTATCTGAAACCCAAGTACTGGTAAAGATACGTTGATGAAATTTTGTCAATTGACAACATAGTTCTTCTACGGTCAACGAGTTTCTATGTGATTTAAAATTAATTCATGAACATATTCGTTTTACTATAAAATTAAAAAGGAGCTCTTCTTTATCATTTTTGAACGTTTTAGTTAATCGAAATGAAGATGTTTTATTATCACATTTAGTTTATCCAAAATCTACCCATACAGATAGATATTAAAATGGATTGTCTCATCATCACCTTGTTTAGGAATCATCAGTAGCGAATTCTTTAGTATACAAAACTGTTTCCTAAGTCAACGCCAACATCTTCAAAAAGAGTTACATCATCTAACCAAGATTTTAGTCGCAAATAATTACAACAGAAAAAATATTAAACGGTCTATTGCAAAGCTTACATCTGCCAAACCAAGAGTAACAGGAGAATCTAGGTCTCCACCATTGTCTTTTCGTTAAACGTACTATATATATATAGTATAGGTAAAATATTGTCTAAACACAACATTGTTACTCGACTTTCTACTCTTTCTAAATTAGGTCAACTTTTAAATGCGCTGAAGGATGTGATTCTTTTCAATCTGACGGCGTTTACAGCATTCTTTGCTCTTGTGGTCGTGTATACATAGAAAAAACGGGTAGAAGCGTGGAAATTTTTATTAAAGAGCATCAAAAGTGTAATCGTCCTAAACAATCTTCGAAGTCAGCGGTGATGGAACACGCACTAGAAACGGGTCATCAAATTATATTTGAAAACACTAACGTTATGGCGAATGTTTCAAATCACTCTCAGCGAAAAATTAGGGAATCCATTGAAATAACAAAAAACCTTTTAATAATAACCGAGGTTCTAGTTTTTCTTTACCGGAGATTTGGAAACCAGTTTTATCGAACGGAAACCGGTCTATAAAAGCGAAACTTTACAGCGCAATCAATAAGTTTGTTCCGGGCTTTGAATATGTCTATGCTGACGTGTGAGGAAACCTCAGCTTGTGTAATAACGACAACACGAAAATTATCCAGAATCGAAAATTTTATTAATAATGCAACTCGTGGAAACCAGAATTCTACTATAACAATCATTTCTAGAAAGCATATTAAAAAGAAAACAAAAAAGTTTTTAACCCTACGTATTAGACTGGTAAGATTGCTGTGTAATTTAACCTTTCTTATATGTTGTCGTGATAATCGCGTAGTTCCTAAGTGTTTAAAACTAAGTCTTCTGATTGCAGTCTCATTGATCGAATTTCTTTTGAACAAGCCTGGTGAGTCAAAGAGATAGTTACAAGTAATCATCTTAAGCAATTTAATAAATTAGTACCGCCAAAACGTGTCGTCGATGCAGAAGCAAAAACCCGAAACTGTTATTAATTTATCTTCACGCTCATTGTCCTCTATAGAAACAGCTATGTTGTTGAAAGGTTTAAACTTTTTATTTGCTCTATTGCTTTTTATTGAAGAAATTGTATCAGCTGTAGAAGCTTCTATTCAAGTAGTTCCCAATCTTCTTGCTGAAGAAATCTGTTTTGAGACTACAAATATTGTTTGTAAATCAAGAACTTCCCAAAGTAACATTCCAAAATCGGAGTTTTTTGCATTAAAATTTCTTAAACAAGATAAATCTATAGTCACTCTTAAAGCTGACAAAAGAAACGCCACGGTTATTATGAATCGATCAGATTATACTAAGATAAGAACGTTTATCAGATATGAACCGTGTCATTGTTGTAACCAAAGTTTTGCCAACTTTCGTAAGGAGCTTCATCAGGACGTAAGATAAATTAAAGAACTCAAACATGCAACCGAAATCTAACTAAGAACTTCTCAAACGTTAGATAATCAACTTGTGAATCAAGCCAGATTCTAAACTCCACAGAAGTGATTTAAAAAGTAATAGTCTTCGTATATAAAGAATATTGACACAGCTGGTTAAGCTCGACTTTCATTAGGTTTCACTGAACCTCTTCTACTAGTCCACCTATCATTAAAATTAACCATCCAAGTACATTTCGCCCAACATGAGGTAGTGCTTCACTGTGCTGGTACCACATCGTGTTACATAAGGTAAGAGAAACATTGTTATCCAGGAAATGTTCCATTTGTATATCAAAAAATTCTGCATAGGAATTAGCGTTTCAACAATGTGGGAAGAGTTTAATTAGCAATATTTTTCATTAAATACACCACACCATGTGTTAACTAGAAATCTTTGTTGGTAAGCTCGAACTCTAACTGTGTGCGGATTTTCTAAGAACCACATATGTTCAATATGTTGATTATAAAAATAGATTCATCGGTGCACAGTATTGAACTAAGGAAGTTGATGTCGCTGAAGAAGCCATTGACAAAACCCAAGTCAGTGTGCCGCGTCGCCTGATTGTAGGTGTTGAACTTTTTGATAATGATATGATTGACGAATTTCTTTATTTAGGGTTTTTCAGTCAAATTTTTTAGATGTCACGGCGTGCTGTTGATGTAGAAATATCAAAATGCGTCGAAAAACAATCGACGAGAAAGTTGCTTTCTGCCAAGAAATCTTAAAGGATACTCACGACATGCAGCTAAGGTTGTAACCTGCGTTGGAATTCTTTTGTAAAAGACCCCGTATTCAGATTTATTTGGCTGAATTTTCTTTTATTTTAGCGATTGATTAGTTCGATGTTAGCATCGAAAACGTTTTACTCGTTATTTTATTACGTTTGATTTAAGTTTATTTGTATTTCATAGTTATTTCACAATTATTACTGGTATTTTTTTTTAAACGCATAAAGTTCCGTGATATTGATTTTGATTTAGTGTTTTTACTTCTGGTTATCTCATTAGAATAACAACTCTATCAAATTTACGACTTCCTATTTGGAATGTAATTTGATCAATTTTTCTTGGTATCTATACTTTTGTTTATGTTGAGTTCATTTGCGAGCTATTTGATAATTTAACAGAGTAAGCATTTTCTGTGAGAAGATTTTCTTTCTTTCGTGTACCTATGTGACATGACCCACGCGGTAAAAATATTTTTCATCTTTGTTAATTTACTTTGTTTAGTGTTCCATCTTTTACAAAGATTTTACGGCGCAAGTTTGTTGAATTAAGTGGGATTACGAAGTGTTATAAGGAGTGAAATTTTGATTTTGAGGGATTATCTTTTTGTCGCAATTAAGAATACCGGGTACCGCAATGTAGTCAATTGTTCGGGGTGTTTTACCCTACCGTTATGCAATACCGCAGAAGTTAAACAATTGGTGCCGTGAAAATTGAGTGGTGTGATGGGAAATATTGGTTTTCCAAATTCGTAATTTTACGGTTTAATGAACTTCATGGTATCCATAATAAAACTCACGTTCGAGTTGGATTTATTTTCGATGTTTTGTGTTAAAAAATCCAGTCTTCGCTTTTGTGCGGATTTCAATTAAGTAGTAAAATAAATCTTCCGCCGTCATTCCATTGTTTGGGGGTCCCACCGAGCCTTCAATCGACTACTGAACACCTAGACCGTCCCGGGGTCGATCTAAACTCGAGAGCTTCTGGACCCGCTGTGCCCAGTAGTTTACCTGGAGTATACAATTGAGTAAAGGTATTTATTGAATTTGTTATTATCGTGAAGTGAACCGCGATCGTGATGATTAAAAGCTTTGATTTGAGCCGACTGAGTTACGGCTAATTTTAAATATTTCAAGAAACACTTGAAGAAGTTTGCGTGAATTTCGCTTTAATTAATTAATTTTGTTTTGTGTATGTAAAAATAAGCCGTATTCATGCATGAAAGATAATGTAACATGTAATTTTTGTTTAACGCTGAGTTCGAAACCAAAGTTTCGGACGTCTATTTTATGACTTTTGTATTTTTTTTTGTTGTTAAATTTACGGATTAAGTATGCGGTCAAAGTCTTGAATTTTATTTTTATTTGTTTTTGAACAAGTTAACGCTTTATTTTTTTTTAAATTTTAATTTTTATATTCAGTTTGTGAATTTGTTTTGTCTTGTTTATTATTATTTCTTTTATTATTTTTGTTCATGTTTGTTTGATATTCATTTTATTATTTCATTCAGTCAATAAATGTTAAATTGTTAAACTGTAAAGAGCTTTTATTCATTCAGCTGCCGCGTACGTAAATTTTTAAATGCATTTCAGAGTTTAGCAAGTTACAACTCGAGGTAAGTCCAGGGGTTGTAACCAACCAGATGAGCTTCTGGGTTATCAGGGGTCCAGAAGCTATAATCATCGTGTCCTTGATTGGCGCCCTAACCCATTTTGAGTTTTTTAACCATTTTATTTCGATTTTATGTCAATCTCGTTTCCAAGTTATCACGGAATTTTAAAATATAACCCACCCCGTCTCCACTGAGCAGCGGCACAACATCGTTTATGTTACCTCATTTCAGGCAATGACATTGTTATAACTTTTGCATGTAACAAGGTATTACCATTACAGAATCCATAGACAAAAATAATATCTGCACATTTTTGTTGTTAAACTGCTTTTTTTATCAAATTTTACTTACAGAACCAAAAAAGCAAAAACAACTGTACTGAAGTTGAAACTTAGGTATTGTGATGCGAGTACATCTTGCTGTACTGTAAGTACCAATATTGTCACCTCAAATAAGATACTATATCATATAAATCTTTTGAAATTCTACTTAAACAGTTTATGTAAATTAAAATAACGCTAATAACGAATTCAAAATTTGATTTATTTTTTAACTATGAACACAATTTTTGATTATTATAAATCTAACTAAAACACACAATCAAAGACAGTTTGTCTTTAAGAGCTGCAGAGCTGCAGAACTGCGACAAATTTTCAGTTTGATCAATTACTAAAATATATTTATACATATATAATAATTTTACTGTCACAAAACACTCGCTTTTGATAAAAATTATTATGAAATGAGTTTCTGCAAGGCTGAGTAGTAGATCAAACAAATTCTCTATGTCAGCTTTCTGCTTTGCGGTAGTGAGTACATTACTAAACTGGACATCACGAGGTAGTTCTGCGATCACTTACATAGATTTATGTTTAAAGATCATCTACTAGCTGCATCACTCTTTTATTCTGAGCATTTTGGAGAGTATTGCGCTAAGTTTCCTGACGACAAGTTGACAACTACTTGCTTAGCTAACCCTACTCTTAAAAAGGAGCGACTTAAAACAGAACTGTTATTTATTTAAGAAACGACTTGAAATTTTTAACACAAAATAATTTAGACGAAACATTTTGGGAAACAAAAAAATTATTAGAAATTGTAACAGCAACACCTATGTCAACATCTGAAGCCGAAAGGTGTTTTTCAACTTTAAGAAGAATCAAGAAATTCAATTATGCAAGATAGCTTGACGGCTCTATCTATGCTTTCCATTGAAAAATTGTTCATATCAAAAATCGATAACTTTCACGAGAAGGTGATAGACAAATTTGCTTCTATGAAAGATCAAAGGATTGAATTAGTTAAAAAAATAGATAAGTAAACATTTATAGTTTGCAGAACACCCATTTTGTCTTACCACTAGCTGCCACTGCACACAATACAAATTTAATTTTTAATACAGAACATTCCATATCTTTTCTCAATCGTCTCGAATGATTCAAATATTTTGGAAACGCTTCAATAGTAACTTTAGCATAAGTAAATGTTATATTTAACAATTTTGTAAAAAAATTATTTTTGTAGTCAGTTAACCTGTTGTTTTGTATCAACAGAAGTTGTAAAATTGCGCCATAAGTAATATGCATTTAAACGACACTAACTTGTATTTGCAATCAACTTTTGCGGAACATTTTTTGGAACAAAAGCTTTTATAAGATGGCTTTTTACTGTATAGTTTTTGATTGAAACTCAACTCAAACTCAAAAATTTATCGCAAAATATTAACAATAAAATTATTTTCAAAAAAACGATCCAGTTAATAAAAGTTTGAACGGAAGGACAATAATAGATATAGTAATAACAGAAACAAGACGAGTGAAAATAAATTCAGTATTTGAAGTACTATAGAATTAATACTTAAGCAATAACAGTTTCTAGGCATTTGCGTCTACTTACTAATATTGTCAAAAATATTTTTAATTAAATTAGTTTTGTAAAAAAAATTATTATTTCTCTTAAATTTATTCGAGTTACATTTCATAAACATAAACTATTATTACTTAAATCTCTATAACTATACCATTAAATACAATTTTCGTGATATACAAAGTAAAGTATTCAGGAAATATTACCTTGTTCTACAATATGTAAAGTGACAAAAATTGTAGCAACTGATAAATTTACCCTAATTAGAATATTAAAAATGAAAAACTAATTTGTGGTTAAAGATAACCTTTTTAACCAAAAAATACCTACATTTCCTTTAAAAAAATTAAATATATTGTAAATTTTAAAATTAACATGGGTAATGTGCATGACGAAATTCTTTTTAAATGTTAGTAATGAATAAACAAAATTTATTGTAAACATAACTAGTGCAAGTTTTATGTAATCGTTTTAGTGTCATCAGAATTAATTACACTTAATTAGATACTTTCAACCGACGACAACGTGTTAATAATTAAAATTCAGATTAACGTCAAAAATTAATGGTTTGATTTATAAATTTTAACATTATCTATGTAACAACATAAAAATTGAAATTCTTGTACATGAATTAAAGTTAACATTGGTAACACAATCGCGACAACTAACAAGCAAGTAATATTTGGAATTTCGCGCAATTTTTAATGCGGTACTTCAAAGGATTTGAAGTATTATAAAAAACCGCTCTAGTTACATATCGATCTGGACTTTGTAACAAAAAATACAAGCGGCAAATACCAGAAGTGCATGCGTACATGTGCGAGTAAGTTTTTACCAAAAGGAATGAAGTATGTAAGGATTGTATGCATGCTGCTTCAGGGCTTTCTTTATTCCAAATCCTGGTCATTTATCTTTTACCAAGAGACAGAAACTAATGAAATTTTTATTTCCTTTCTTATTACATTTTTTTAAGTTCAATTATATTGGTTTATTAATCTAAAGCATACTGCATGTATGTATATTTACTGAATTGACAAATTTTATACAAATAGCAGTATTATATACATTTCTTTTTGTGATACTTAAATGTTGCATATTTTTAATTAAGAATGACATAAAAATTATTTTATTGAAAATAAATTTAAACTTAATTAGTTACTCTCAGCTGTTACCGCTAATTAGACAATTATGCAAATTTTATTGATCAATAACTAAATAAAACAATATTTATAGTATTTTTGCAATTAAAAAGCGAATAATACATTTTTATGGTTTATAATATAGTAGGCAATTTTAAAAGCAGACATTGTTATCTCGGTTATTTTATGATAAGAAAGTAAGTTTAAATTTGAGAAAGTTGGTAAACTTTGTATATTTTATATAAAACAGATGTAATTTAAATTTAAAGTTAAATATAAATTATTTAAAAAAACCAACAATTTGAATTTTAGAAAACGTCTATTTGCTAAAATTTTAAAGTTCTTTTAACATGTGAGGGCGATGTAACGCTTTACTTTTTATTTTATATTGCTATAATTTTACATTACTATTACATTTTTGTTGCTTTTATTTTTATGAAAATAATTTTATAATTAATTTATTATTTATATTTCTTGTTTAGTTTTAGCTATATTCACAACTTATTCTAAATATTTAAAAATGTATTCAAATCAATACATAATTACTAACAAAATACTTTTAAAAATACGCTAAATATAAATACTGTTGAGATACAATACAATATCTTATAATTATTTGTAGATCTAAACACGTCCACTAAAACATTTTCTCAGGTTCGAAAAACGTCGAGTTTTACCTTGCCTAAAAACAAGCACTAATATTTCATATATTTTTACTTAGATTCAAATAATAACAAAATTAAATTTTCATATTATCTGCGTGAATTGTTTGTTATTTAACTTATGTACAAAATTTTTTTAATAGCAGAGAATCTATACAAAATTGTCGCACTAAAGGTCATTTACTTGTGTAATTTTACAGAATATATAAATTGAAAAACTTTTTAACACCTTCAATCTGTTTTTGCATTTAATTTAGCAGTTGTAGAGTTTAACTTTAGAATAGAGTGATGTACCACCGACACATATAATTTGGTTTTGAAAGAAGCATCAGTGCGGATTCCACCAAATAAAAATTGATTGTAAATAGAATATCAGACGTTGTATTTGCGTAAAACTTCATAGTGATGCATCAAAAAAAAAGAGAAGCGGCTGTAATTTCTTTAATTTTTTTTTTAATCTCTTTAATGAAAAGCTTGATAAAAAATGGTATCTATTTAACAAGAAATTTCTAGTGAAAAAATATTTAAATTGAGTTTATTTTTTTACCAAAAGCAAATTTTCTAATGTATGCACCTATACAAATTCAGGTATTCTTAGATTATACATTTTTTGTGCAACCAGTACAAACAACAGTAGCTTTTACATCAGAACATTTTCTAACATTGGTACTATATAAGAAAACTGATTAATTGGCTAACATATTCTTTTGCAGAAAACTGAGTGATTTTTAAATTTTAAATAAGGAATCTCCATAAAACAAATATGTTGGTTTTAATAAAAAATGACACATTATTTCTTTTACATTAAGTTACTTCATGTATCAGTAAACTATTGATAGCAGATTCGTCCTGTAGTATAAGGTACTAAGTATTTTATTCAAAGCAATTTTAAATTACGGGGGTGTAAAATTGACTTACAACGTTTACTCCTTTTATAGCTACGTATTTACAGTTTACAGTTCATGCATCAGCTATTTTTACTGCAACACAGATCGGAGTTGCCACCGTTTGTACTATTTCTGGAGCTTACGCTTTTTAGTGAAAAGCAGTGTGTATTATACTAACCTGACAGAGAACAAAAAAATTGAAATGTCTTACATGCACATGAAGCAATTTTGAGAAAAATAGAAAACAACAAATAATATCTTAAAATACTAATAACTGCTTACGTTTTCAATCGGGCTGGGTTGTTCGCGTTGTTGTATCCACAAAGGTCTCTTTTTAAGAGAGCGACGCAAATTTATTTATTGACGTTTGTTTTGAAACCGGCTACTAACAAAAAGTTAAACTATTTTCATAAAGACAGAAAAGAAAATTTCTTTACAATAAACAAAAAATGATAAACACAACGACAAAAACATTTATTTTAAAGTGCTTCTTTACTCAATATGGTTTGTTTCGTGTTTGACCTTGGTTGTTGTGTTGTAATTGTAAAGTCAAAATCTAAAAAAATATTGTTTGAGTAAGAATAAGTAAGAGAAATATGTATCTATATAATGACATATACGGTTAAAACGACACAACGTTTAAATTTTGGCAGTAATTATTTTTATAGTACTCACACTAATCGTTGAAGGAGTGTTAGTTAACTCAGAACCTGCTGCCGAACGTTTAGTACCCTCCATTCATTGATGCGAGCAGACCGACTTAAAGCGTGATTTTACTGCACTTTATTTTTTTCGCCGGCTTTCGTATTTCGTCGACAGGGTATCTATTTTTATTATTTTATTATTTCATTTACAATGTATATTAGTCATTCTTGAATACTTATAGCGGTTTTATTTTTATTCATTTTAGAGTTTGATACATCAGCAATGTACAAAATGACATACCAACAACGTCCAAAATAGTATGTTAATTTGCAGACTGAAAACAATGGCGCGCTATGGCAAAAGAACTTTTGCTCGCCAAAGCTGGAGTGAATTATCGATGACGGAGGCAGTTGAAGCTGTTAATCAAAAGCTAGTGTGGTCACCACACTACTGTCCTATAAGGAATGATGAAAGAATGTCTACATACTTTTTTAAGGTTATGTTGTCATAAAATCACTTTGAAGTGATATGTACACGTTTGTATTGACTTCTTAGCATGCTATATTTTATTGAAATATAGCCGATATAACCGAAATTTGGCAAATTGAGTTTATGTTGTCATATCGACTAACCCCTGTATCTGTGCGCCTTGATATTGCTCTCCCCTTTAGTAAATCAGTAGCAGTTATTATTTTTAACGTATTTTGCTTTCCTTTCAAGGTATGGAATTTTTTTCCAAAAAAATCGTCGCAGACAGGATTCGAACCTAAATCATGTTTGTGAATTACTTTTAAATTATAAATAAAATATCTAATAAACTGTTAATGTTTTTTTTATCAGACCCATCCTGATAGAACAGAGAGAATATGAAAAGCCAATTCCATACTAAATTTCAAGTCACTTTTGGTTCAAGAGTTATCGTGAGTACATCCAAAGATAATGTAAGAAAGATGCAGCACTCCGTGCATAAACAAGTCAGAGGAATGTAGAGAAAAATTGTTATTTTTAACGTATCTTGTTTTTACTTCAAGACATGAAATTTTTTTGTAAAAAAAATTGTGGTAAGCAGTATTCAAACCTAGATTATAGATGAAAATCAAACTGTGAATGTTAGAAAAAATTTTTATTTGAATAAATTGTTAGGAAGTATTATCTCTATAAGAAACTATAAAAATAAATTAAATAATTT
This sequence comes from Aquatica leii, assembly GCA_035610365.1. NCBI lineage: Eukaryota > Metazoa > Arthropoda > Insecta > Coleoptera > Lampyridae > Aquatica > Aquatica leii. Next base: position 60,824,703 of record CM069432.1, read on the forward strand.
ACATACGTACAAAATTAAATAAGAAACAATTTTTAAAATGGCGGATAAACCCACTTCTGGTTATCTGATCTTTTGACAAAACCGAGAAAATATGAAAAAACAGCTACATACCAAATTTTAGAGCTACTAGGACTTTTGGTTCGTAGTTATCGTGGGTACATCGTTACACACACAGATACCCAAATTTATTTGTCAAAAATACATTTTTCTGATTCAAGAGACTTTGAAACGTAAAATTACCTTATAACCGATACTACTATAATTAACAAATTAACAATTTAAACAATTCAACAAATTATTACAATTGAACTTTATTTAATTTAATTTAAGGGGGATTATCAATTTTATGTAACAGAAAATAAAATATATAAATATAATTAAAATAATAATAAACAAAATTTTTAAAACTAACTAAATACACTACAAACATATTTTAAAATTGTCAAAATGACATTATATTTTAAAAGGGTCTTATTTATAAGAATTAACGATGAAAAATAACTATAAAAATGCATTTATCAGACAATAAATAATAAAGTTCATACCTTTGTATGTATAAATTTTTAAATTAATAAAAAAACTTTCTTTCAACTCCAAATAAATCTTCAATATCGTAACCAATAATTACAAATCTTCAAAACAATAACAAATCTTCAAAACAATAACAAATCTTCAAAACAATAACAAATCTTCAAAACAATAACAAATCTTCAAAACAATAACCAATTTTCAAATAAATAATAATTTTTCAAACCAATACTATTATAAACTATATTCCAATAAATGATCTTTTTCAAAACGATCTTATTAAAACGATTTTCCTCCATAAATAAACCATTTATTTATTTTTAAAACGATTATTTTCGAAAACGACTTTTTATACCCTTTATTTACCAACAACTCTATGGAGATAATCCCAAAAAAATTTTTAATACATATATGATTTTCAAATGAAATATAAAATACATATACCCATGCCATTAAATTTTTAAAATATGGGTTTGAGCGATAACAAAAATAAAATAAGTGTTACAACCTATGTAATAAAAAATTTTTTTTAAAAAATTGCAATTGTTATACTTTCCTGAGGGCAGCGGAAACGTTTGGAGTTCCTCAAGCAGCTTTAAGAAGACACGCACTTAACTAAAATAAAATTTTAAAACTCAAACATAACGGATTAGGAATATATACAATTATTGTCTCGTTGTATGTGGAGAAACAGCTTGCAGGTCATTTAAAGTTAATGGAAACAAAATTTTTTGGTTTTACCTGCAAGTAAGTATAAAAATTAGCATACCAACAAGCAGACAAAAAAAACGGTTTTAAGAATAGCTTTAATAAGGGAAAAAAAGTGGTTATCTGGATTTCGACGAAGAAATAAAAGCATTAGTTTAAGAAAGCCGCAACCCACATCTGCAGCTAATGCACAGGCTTTCAGCAAGACCCAAATTGAGCGTTTTTTCTAAATTATTGCAAGACCAACGTAACCTCTGTTTCTTGCATGAACGTAACAGGTAATTTTGTACCCACTTTTTTATTTTTTCTTGGAAAAACATGAAAAACGAATTGACTGATGTGACACCAATTGGCATTGTTGGTGTAGCGCAAGTCAGGCTGGATGACTTTTAACCCGTTTTAATAATAATAATCTTTATTAAACAGGATAAAATTAAGTAAATAATTCTCAATTCCTGTTTAAAAGGTGAGAGATCGGCTGTACGCCGTTTTTCACTCTTTAACCTTTACTACATCTAATTCGTTTGTGTGACTATAACATTAAATAGAAAGAAAACAAAACTAAACAGCATCAATACTTTCAAAATTTGTATAAATAAAACTCAAACAAATTATAAAAAACATTTTTTACTAACAACCGCTTTAGTTTTTTTTTAAATTCTTCATGTCGAAGATTTCGTTGTGCTTGTGGCAGATGATTAAATATTTTTAACCCTTCGTACACAAAAGTGTTGCGTGTGATATTAAGTTTGTATTGTGGTAGCCGCATTGTATTGGCTTGACGGGTGTTGTGATTGTGTATGACGCAATTATAATCTAACTCTGATAAATTACGATGAGCCCACAAACAAACTTTGTAAATATATAGGTTGGTTAGCGTCATAATACCTAGATGTCTAAACCATGGTCTACAAGTGTCAGTTCTACCATTGAGTAATAATTTAAGAAGAGGCGTAAATAGTGTGTTAAAAATCGTACTGTAGTTTTATCTCTCTTGTTTCTCTTTTTTTACCCGTCTGTACCCCCTCTTTTCATAAACTAATAGACTAAGACCTGCTGCCATCTGCAAAATCGTGGTTTTTATGTTGCGAACTTACTTAATTGTTATGAAGTACGAGTTAGAACCTTTTCTTATATTTGTGTTTACTTTACCGTTTACCTGTTCAAAACAGGTTAATATCATAAACAATAGCTTGTGTTGTTACGACACAAGTCAATGTCAAATAAACTTAAACAATATCATGCTTTATATTTAAGAAAACAAAAAATATGTATATTCAAATATTTATTTATTTTTGTAAAATATAAATCGAAAACAGAAATACCTAAAACAATGCAAATTAAATTAAAAGAAAATTGTTATGGGAATTTATTGTTATTATTCGTCAATTTTTAAAATTATTCAAATTACCAGTCCACCAATAATAAATTCGTTAACTTTCAAAATGTATATACTATTTTACATATGCTTCGAGCTTTAAAATAATGAAGTTCGTCTTCAAAAAAGTAAAAATATTTACAACTTATAAAAAGTTAAGATTACAAAAAGTTTTTTAACTTACATTTTTTCGAACAATCTCAAACCTGAAAATTTGTAACTAGATAATTAAAAAAATGTAAGTTTTACAAAATGTTAAATGTTAATTATTTAAAAAAAGGAAGATGGTGCAATTTAGAAACAAATCTAAAAAAATTTAAGTTTAAAATCATAATTGAAATTGGTTTGCTCGTTCAACAAAAAATTTGTATTTGATATTTTAATATAAATGAACTCTAGTAATTCAAGAATTTCCCAGTAATCAAATTGCAGCTAAAACCGGCTTTTTTATAACTACTTTAGCTTTTAAAATTACTCTTTAGAACAACTTTTAAGTGGCTTGTGAAAAAACTGAAGCCTCCATGAAGCGTTTAAGTAGCTAAAAATTCCGCAGTTATGTTGCTGTTAGGTAGCTCCTTTAATGCATTAAAATCGGCCTTATACAGCTCTTTGTGGTACAAGCAAAGCTTTAAAGAAGCTCTAAAGGAACCGTAAACCACCTTTCAGAAACAACTATACAGCTTAAATAGCTTTATTTTTACTACCTTTAAGTAGTTAAGTTTAAATTAAATAAATATTTCATTAGAAAAAGAAATCTTGAAATCGTTACCTTTACTAAATTTCTTTAAAAAATTGAGAAAAGTGATAAAGGAGAACCCATTGAAAGACTTAGATTTTGTTTAAAAAATTGATCAAATTTATCACTTATTTTTACTGAAATCTTGTTAAACAATTTAGAAAGTAAATATATTTCTGAACACCAAATTTTCTTACAAAAAATAATATTTTGGAAAAGATATGTTGATGACATTTTTTGTATTTAAAGAGTTGTAAATATTTTTTGTAGACTTTTCTGAAGATGAGCATCATTTTAAATCTCGAAACATATGTAAACGAATTTTTTATTAGTGGACTGGTAATTTAAATAATTTTAAATTAAAATTAATGTTAAATTTCTGAAAGAATAATTGACCAATTCATCATTTAAAAGGATTTTTGACGGAGAATCCATTTGTGTCACTATGTTGCGTAGTTTAGTCAAAACTTAACGGCTTGACGAATTTGAGAACACACTGTGGTCGTTCCAGTATCTTCAAAATATTATAGGACGTATCTTCAACTATAAAACATATATTAAAAAAATTACTTATTATTGCTTCTCTACTTATACCTTTGTTTAGTGAACTGGAGCTGTAGAAAGAATAAATTTATTCGTCTTCACGATCGTCATCAATAAATAACAATCGACGTTTTCTTCCATATGTTTGAGAAACTACTACATTTGAGTATCTTAGGTTGATGTTCATATCAACAATTACAGCTTCTGTAAAAAATTATACTAAATAAGCACAAAAAATAAAAAAAAATTTAAGTTGTTAGTATTTTAAAAATAAAGTTTTGAAACTGCAATTAGTATTACTAATTTCAAAATTTTTGCGATTATTTTTAAACAATTGTAAAAATACTTTATGCTTCTTATGTATTGTTGGATTTGTATTGAAGTGCTTTCAGCATGCTAAAATAAACATAAATGAATTTTGTTTATAATTTCTTTTATTTTTTAAAAAACTAAGTATTTATTAGACAAGGTGCTAAAGAAATGCGGCCCTAACATTTACAAAAACGATATTTTTATTCGACATATGCAACATCAACAAAAAACATTTAAAGCAATGGCCAGAACGATTATGCAATTACGATGAATCGATCATTATGCAAAATAATGATCGCGATCATCGAGCGTCTGTACAATAACGATCGCAATCATTGATCGCTTATAAAATAACAATTGCGGTTGTGGAAAAGAAATTAATAATAATTATCGCATAAACAAATAAGACTAATATAACACGATTTTACCTATAATATTTATTTTAATAAATGTATAATAAACTTTAAGTATGCAGGTAGTTCACGGAAAATCGTAAAATTTTGTGTAAGTAGGTAAATAACCCCTTTGCTCTTTTCCTCGTAAAAATTTTAAACCACATACAGATTTTTTAATAAAAAAGTAACATGGATTTAAACATTGAATTTTGTTTACAGAAATTTAACAATGCATTCTTTTTAAAGAGAATTAGAAAACTCTTCTAGGAAAGAATGTTTGTAAAATTTGTGTCACACATTCAGCATTTTGAGAAAAACCTAGCTTTATATAAACACCAAGGTAAATCATAAAAACACAGGAAGTTAAAAACAATAAGCATTAACTACAGATGACAATACGTATTTGAAAAGAATTGCAAATTTATTTTTAATACATAAATCTTATGTTTGAGACAAATATCAATACGAGTTATGACTAATTACTCAACAATCTTTTCAGGGTCAATTTCAAATGGAAACATTTAATTTACGAAAGAACGACACTTTTATTTTTTAATATGTTGTTTATTAATGCTTTAAACTATTTGTTCGTAAGTTTGCATCAGAATTCAAATAGCACGTTATGTCGAAAAAAAAACATCACAGTAGTATCTATTTTCTGTGAATTTTTGTAAATATTTTTTTAAAATCTAAATATGAACAAATTTTAATTAATTTATTGTTTAGAAACAATATTAAAAAATACTCAGGTATGTTGATTTTCAATACTCCAAACGTTATTGTATCCCGGAAAACGAAAATCGAATGTTTATGGCTAGATTTATGACTAACTTTACACGAGCGACTTTTTAGTAAAAGTCGATTACTACTTAGTTCTAAATACCACGATTGCGATCATTGATTTACAGTAATTATTTTAAGTTATTGTACAATTAAGTGCAACAAGAAGAAGAAGAATCCGGACAAGGAGATTCTCCGATGCTAATTTAAACCATTTTTAAACGTTTGGTAGAAAAAAAATTTTAAAAATATTTACCTGATTGAAGGTGTAGAAGAAGAACTGCAGTGTGTTTAAAATTTCCTTTTGTTGTTATACATTATCTCCGAAGATGCTTCTCACAAATCTTCTTTGGTTTAAATCTTCCAAGTCCATTGTGGCAATGTTTAGATTTCCACAGTTTTTTAGCACGCACTTTATCACTAATAAAAAACTTAAGCAAACTAGTACCTTTGTTTTCGGTATTATTATTTTCACAATTAATATAAACACAACCGTGATTTGTAACTTTTCCTATTTTAAAAATAAATCAAAAATATATTTACACTTAAACTAAACATAAGTTCAAACAAACATTACTACTACCAGAATTTTAAAAATCGTATCGCAATGTTAACCCAAGAAAAACTTTCTATTCAATACCGTTACAAGTCGACAGACACGCAAGAACTGAAAAATCTCGATCCAATACAAACGTGGCGACCTCTACATCTCGATCCAATCAGTCGATACGATATCGCCCCTTAAGTTGCATTTCTTCTTACATTTATTATTCAATGGTTCTACCTAATTTGCAAATTGTTCTTATTGCTGGTTTTTGGAGTTTAAAAATATTAAGAATAGTCGAAACGCCACAGTTTCTCCAGAATAAAATACCATATGATAAGATGCTATGAAAGTTTAAAAAATATATCATTCTACAAGTAGCAAAATCTAAAAGTGTGGTTGCTTGTTTTAAAAGATAGATAGCGGAGCTAAGTTTAGCTGAGAGATAATTTATGTGGGCTTTCCAGTTTAGATTTTCGTCTAAGTATAAACCTAAAAATTTAAAGCTACTAATTGGTGTTGTTTTATAAATTACTTGTCTATTTTCAGTCAGGCGTAGAGGCGACTCCGGAAGATAACGTTCTGTATATTTTAGATAGACACATCAGTTGCAAAATAATTGACAGTTTGAAATTTTTTAAAGAAAACGGAATTATTCTCTTCTATCTCACTGCACCTATAGAATTCAATCTTTGGATGTGTTTTTTAGACCACTAAAGACTTATTTAAATCAAAAAATTATGTTGTAGCTTAAAGAACATTCTTGTAAAGTAGTAATACACTTGCACATCGGTTTCATTTTTGACAAAGCATATGAGAAAGGAGCAACTTTATAAAATTCCTGTAGTGGTTTCAGAAAAAAACTGGTATCCCGCCTCTAAATCCAAATCTTGTTTCAGACTATACATTCTAACTAACGGAGCCTACTAATATTTCTTAAGAATCCATTAAAAATGCAACATTTGGAGACGTTAGTCAAACAGAAATCGCAATCACTTTGCTAGAAAATGTTTTGCCTCAAAATCTGCAAAGTCTACAATTGCAGAATAAAAAAAGTTACTAGGGTTGTACAATTTGGTATTAGAAAAAATACAAATAATACCTAGATTTAAAAACAAAGTATCTGAAACTTTAGATCTAAGGAGGACCCTTTTGCCGATGTTGCACTATGTCGTTTTGTACATATTTCCCTTAAGTTTAACAATTACAAAATTAAAAACATTTTATCAATTTTAAAAACAAAAGATGTCGGACAGTAAAACAAAGAAGTTGTTTGGTTATCAGTATGTATCAGGAAAAAAATGATAAAAAAATTACAACAACTGATACTAAAGAAGATAATGAAAAAACCAAAACTTTTACAAGTAAAGAAACAAAAAATACAGAATCTTACAACGATAGCTATGATACAACAATGAAACACTACCAAGAAGTAGCAGCTTCTGATGACTGCTTTACCGATACAAGAAAATCTAGTAGAATTAATAAATCTATACAGACCAAATTGCACCAATTTTCTAAAAATGCATTAGATGAGAAATTTTGTATTACTTTTCTTCTGAAACTACCCAGTCCGCAAGGGACTATTTCTAGCAGAAACTTGGAACAATCACTGGATTATTCCAATCCTCCCAGAATATTCCCAAGCACATTCTTAGCTTAATAAAATGTCCGCTTTTTGTTTAATCCAGGAGTTTTGAAAAGAATATTCTCTGCTACCAGCCGATGAACGCAAAAGGAACGTTTTAGGAATATTTTTAGAATACTTTTGTACATAATTAGGGAATATCTACATTTGAATAATACGATTTAAAAATTAGTTGAAAAAGTTTATTTTCTTTAAATCAGCCTACAAAAAAATACACTAAGTTACTGCGGCGGCGCGTTTAGTCTGCGTTGAGCTTTAGTCAGCCAAGTAGCGATTTGATCCTCAATTTGGCGTGTGGTGGCTCTCTCTTCATTTTTTCTTACACACTCTACAATAATTCCAATCGGTAATGTAAAAAAGATATTTATTTTACTTTACTTTACCTATAATAAGCTTCACGACATGTGCGTGGTTACTAAAATTTTCTTTGTTTTTGTGACCCTTGATGCTGTATTTCACGGCAAGTTCATCTGGTATAATAATCTTCATAATTTTTCTTATACATTCATTTAAATTGTTACCCCCTTCTAAAGCGATTGTTGAAAGCTGTAAATTAATTCAATAAATTGATTTTGCCCTTACTATAATCGGTTACTTACAACATAATTATAAAACTCCAGGTTTTCAGATAAAATTTGATTGGTTTCTTGTAATATGGTATCTTCTTTTAAAGGAAAGATCCTTCTGAACTCTTCCAGATATTCAGAATTTTCTTCACGTCCTTTACTAGTAATATTGAGTGTCTTGCTGAGCTCCTTAATTAAGAAATTTTGTTCTTGTAACAATTTATTGTTGGTGACTGCAAGTTTTATTATTTTATTTAAAAGGTTGGTGTCTAAAATTAATTTGTATAGTTGAAATGATTTGTAGAGATATGATTAAACTACTTTACCACTTGACAACTCATTTGCTTTTGATATTTTTGTTCTTTTCTGATTTGAAAAGATTACTAGAAGGATATAATTAGTTATATAACATTATTTGATACTAATTTACCTTGTGAGGTTTCAACTCCATTTGAAACGACAACTAAAATGCAAATATTTTTTATGATAATATAAATAATAATTAAATATGCTCACTAGTGGGTTTTTCTTTGGAAGTAAGATGACCAACACGTTTTCTGACTTCAATATTATTCTTAGATTGAAGCATTAAAGAAACATTTAATTGATTAGCTTTTTTATTGGAAACTATAAGAAGAAAAACATACTTAATATTTTTTTAAGGTTTAACTTATTCGTACCCTTTTTAATAGCACCTGTGCTTTTGTGTTTGCTAGTATTTGCTGAATTATCGCCTAAAATATGTAAATTTCGATAATCGATATTGGATAATATAATCACTATGAATGCAGATGAATGCTATGAACAATGGCGGCCAATAGCAGCGAACTATTATTCGAATAGTACCGATGTAGTACCGAGAAACTACGATAATAAGAAATAGTGAAAACCGCCAATTAGTTCAAATTTAAAATATATTGCAATTATATTCAACTACTATGAATTGTTGCAACACATTATTTAAAAGACGACAAATGCTTAGATTAATAATTGTTTGATGTTTAATTATCAATTATTACATTATTTATTAATCCTCTAAAATACTATTTGTTATTTATCGAACAAGAAACTACAGAATTGAATAATTTTCTTATAACAAATAACAAGTGATAAGTTATTTATATGTATTATATAACAAATTTTTATTTTTTACTTTTCGAAAATAATCTTTAGAATTATTCTTGGTATTATTCTAGAATAATTCTGGAAGCATATTCATAGAGATTATTCCTAGGATAATGGGATTATACTAGGAGCATTCGGAATATTCGTGATATCATCTGGCAGATTGTTTGCGGTCTGGGTAAAGACAGTCTTTGGCTTTTGTAAAAAAGTTTTGTATAATTAAAATTAAATTGACAGAAATTAACGCGTTAAATAAAGAAACTACAAATGACAAAACTCTGCAAAAGTTATTAGCAACAGAAACGAAAAGTAATTTATTTGTAATATACACATTTAACCTGTAAATAATTATACGATTGATAAAAACAATATCTAGATGGGCGTTTTTCTGGCAAATTTAAAAAACGGCAATACAAATAAATAAAACCCCAAAAACTAAAAGCAGCCTGAGCTCTATAGAAAAAGAATCAAGGATCAAAATGGTAGTAATACAAGGCTCTATCTCAACATTGTTCTATATCAGAGGCAAACTGCTTTTATTTTAAGAAAGTGAGAAGTGTTAGATAAGACACCTTCAGACAACGTAGACACTCCACAGTGCTTCTAGGTATCTAACTATCGACGTTATCAAAGTATCGTCTATAAAGTCATATCGACCGTATTGAAGCATCGACGGTATCAAAGAATCCACGATATCGTATTATCTAAGTATCAATGCTATCAAATTATCAACGGTATCGAAGTATAAACGGTGTTAATGAATCAACGATATCATCACGTCCAAGTATAGACTTACCCTAAGTACGATATTGTAGTATCAACAGTGCCGAAGTATCGACGCTATCAAAGTATCGTAGCTATCGACACATAGACGGTATCAAAACATATCGACAATATCGTAGTATGGAATCGTAAGTATCAACAATATCGTATCGATGTTATCGAAGTATCGTAGGTATCAAAGTATGAACGCTATTGAAGCATCGAGGTATCGTAGGTATCAGAGATTCAACGGTCTTCATAGTATCAATGGTATTAAAAAATTAACATTATTGTGGTATCGACATTATCAAAGTATTGTTGGTATCAAAGTATCGTAGACTTCAATCTAAATTATGTTTTTTATTTTAATTTTGTTTTAAATTGTTGCGTTTATCAAAAATAAGCGTTTATTTGCGTTAATTTTTTGTTTTGTGTGTTGTGCAATGTAGAGAAAAATAAAAAACGGATAATAATACTAATGTTTTGCTTGAGAGTCAATCCATGCAGAGTATAAACCCGACCACCTCAGAATCTGATGAAATTTGCTATGAATGTTGTATCATAGGGGTTAAGAAAAATACCAATTTTTTCAAATACCTCAAACGTTTTTAAAATTACGCCTATGTAAAGTTTCTTAAAATCCGCAAATAAAACCTAACCGACATATTTTGAAATCACCATAGCTTTTTTCTTAATTGAGCTAGAAAGGTGGGAGTGGTGTCATTTTACTCAGTTTTAAACGTTATTTCTTTTGATTCACAACACAACATACTTTACAAGTGTTTTTGAGAAATCCAATTAAAAATTTTAATTTTGATTTTCTCAAAAAGTACATTTTATTATTTTTGATACACTTGAATTTACAGGCATATAAGCATGATAATTCTTTTAATAGTTACGGTTTGGCTGAAACTGTTATTCAGAAATTTTTCAGACTCAATATACTTACGTTGTGTGGAAAAAGTGAAATTAATTCCCGATCAATTTTTAACTGCCTATTTATAAAGTTAGATAAGTGTTCAAATTGGTCGTCATATAAACGTTGTAAGCTTTCTCTTGCAGTAAGTCTCTTCACTGAGCTGCGAATTCCATCACATGGTCCTGTTCTATGGGTAGTAACGGAAAAATGCCATTATGCCTCGACACCAAAGTCTTGCTTATGATAACATAAGTTGATAAAGTTTTTCTTGTTTCTATATTGTGCACGCGCATTCATCTGAGTAATAAAAAATCTTTTTGTCACTAATTTAAACTCTGTTATCATGAAGTTTTTTTCTGGAATGTATACACAAACAGTGTTATGTTCCAAACCTGGTAAAATCACAACAAAACTTAAATGCTTAATTTTATTATTCTCTCTGTAAAAAATTACAAATGGGTGTATTGTCACATGATCACTTGCCCAGTAGAAACTTTGAGCTTTGTCCTGAACCACAATATTATAGTTTTCAGAAAAATCTAGGTTTGCTACTCAGACTCAGACTCTTTAATATTTTTTTTATCATTAATCGATGATGATTGCTGCTTTGCAATAAAATCGTGTTTTTTTAAGATGATCAGGTAGTTACAGAAAATATTTATAAAATCCTCATTAGATTTCTGTAAAGTTTTGAGCCTCTTCAATGATTTTGCGAATTCGGCGAACACCTGGGCATTCTGTACACTCACTTATGTATATAGCAGTTATTGTTTGGTGGATTACACAAAATGTTTGCCAAACACTGTTTATAAGTATTTAGTTGTTTATTTGTCAAAGCTCCTAATTTAGTATTTTCTTTTATTAACTTTTAGTTCTGGTGGATGGTGCATACACAAACTGAATGTGTACTAGTATGTAATTGGATTGATTAGTATTGTCTATTTTTAAATGATCAATTTATTACCAACAAAAATTACAAATTTTGACTTTTTTAGGTATTTCAGGATATAAACTTAATGTCCAAGATGTTACATTTCTCAGTCTCTTTTTATTTCTAATTGTGTAATTAGTTTTGTTTAGCGGGTTAAAACGTTGTAATTTATTGAATTTGTTTTTGCTTTCCATTGTTTGTTTTAAAGAATTTTTTAAACTTTAGAGAAAGACTAACTTACTAACATAACATAGGCCTAGCTTATTGTATTTTCTTTGTCTTTTTCAAAGAGTTGCAATAAATGTTTATCATGTAGTACTTACGAAATAATATTCTTGTAAACACTGACTACATACAAAAATTAGTTTTAGGTAATTAATAGAACTTATATTTTAACTTATCTGAACACAAAAGATTGTTCACTTTTAAACACCTACATTATATACTGACATCTTACTCATACGAAATGCAGATGTAGACTAAACAATATAACACCTCGAGTGTGCGAGGCTTTTGTCAGCTCATAAAACAATCAACCCACTATTAGTGACCTTTCGTGTCACAACTTAAAGAATCATTTAGAAGAGACTCTACTGATTGTTATTTATGAGTATATCAAATAAAATGCGTTATAAAGTACCTAAGTTATAAAAACTATTTCCAACTTAACTAAAAAATATTATTTGTAAAGAACTAACTCTCTTAAGCATGTAGTGAATTATAGTAATAATCACCATCGTAAATAAATTAAACAAAGTTATGCTACATAGTATTAAACTTATACAAAGAAAATCAAAATTTTGAATTGGATTTCTCAACACTTCCTATAACAAAGAATGTGTGTTGTACATCAATCGAAAGAGCAAAGCTATGGTTTTCAAAATATGTCGCTTGCGTGTTTTTGACGGATTTTAAGAAACTTTACATAGCCGTAGTTTTGAAACCGTCTGAGATATTTGAAACAAAATGGCATTTTTTTTAATCTCTATGAGGACAACCTTTATACCAAATTTTATCAATTTTTGAGGCGGTCAAGTAATTTTTTTTATTTTAGTATGTTGATTTCATACGAAAAAACTCTTGATGTTAAATGATGCAAGGACCATATAATCAGAAACAGCAAAAACAAAAAAAAATACAAACTAGCTGAAACCTGATTTAAAGTTTTATTTAATATGGTTGTGATGCATTCATGGCAAAATAAATTTTCACACAGAGCAAAGAAATCATAAAGGTATAATTAGAACACATTTTGTAATAAATTATTATCTATTATTTATTCAATGTGCCCCGCTTTCATCCAAACAAGAATTGTTGAATCTAGTTCAGGTAAATAATTTTTATAACATGTTTTGTTACATTTTATATCTAATTGTTCAGATTTAATTTTAGGAACCTTTTAACCAGTTGCTTCATTATAAACGTCTTCCTAATGATATGAAAACTGGTGTAAAAAATTACTTATGAAAGCTAATAAGAACATATGCTTCAGGAAGATTGGAGAAAAAAATTTAGTCAAAAAGTTAGATTAAAATATATTTCAAGTTTCCAAATTTATTCAGAGCAAAATTTGGTATGACAACAGAAACATCATTTACTGCTTTAATAAGTTTGATATTGTCGGAGCTGTTGTTATATTCTAATTGACGAGATTGATTGCCACGTTTAACTTATTAGCAAATTCACTTATTTACAGAAATGTTGATGGAAGTAGCAAAAATGACAGTTTCTGTCGGTATATTCATGAGTGACGAAAATAACAGTTTGGAATTGTTTTTGTAAAAATTTTTACTATCCAAAACAATTCATAAAAATTATGACTCAAAGATTTAACAGAGAGATGTGTTGTACGTACAGCTTTTTTAAATGTTATACATTTGTTTATTGTTTTACGTTTTAAAAATATTTACAATGCGAAGAACGTAACATAACATCAAATCGCAAAATCTTGATCCTATATTACAAAACATTGTGTATTCGGCAACGGAAAAATCTTATCTGGTTGATTTCTCTAGAATCAGCTTGCGGCAACGTGTGTAAAAATAATTGCGTTAAATGCTAATGCAGTCAATTAAATTAATATTACAATCAATAATAAATCAAAGAGATTACCTAATTAAAAAAAAATAAAAATTTATAAAAATACATAAATATATTTCATATTTTGTGGTTAAACCTAGACCGACTAACTGTATTCATTTTTGTGTACGATAATCCTGATATAAAATTAAATTGTTAGTTGATCACTTATCATAATTTTATGACTTTTCAACTTGTCCACCATGTACTAGTAAAACAAATTTATTATTTTTTTGTAAACTTGAAAAACTGTTTAAACTTGCGATAAGCAAAAAATTATTTAAGGTTTATTGAAAAAGCTGAAACCGACATGCAGCTTGTCGTCTACGTAGTTGTAACCTTACTTTCTACCTTTTCATTTACTATACGTAAGTGGAGTAGTGTTAAAAGTAGAAATTATGGGCTTTTGTTTATAGTATATATATATCTGATTATTTTTTTATTTCTGTATGTTTTTAAATTACATTTATTAACCGTTTCTAGTTAAACCCGGCCTGGTACTACACGTATCAACCAGATATAACTACAAATGTTTACACCATAGAGCGTTAATATTAAAATTTTTTACAAAGAACAGTGTAAAATAATCGTTTAATGTAAGCAAAACTACATTCAATTTGACACGTGTTAATTGATTTGAAACAATCGATATTACAGTTTTGAATTTATCCCTTAAACTTGAAACTTGATTTTATTTTGGATTTTTAACAAAAACGTGTTAAGTATCCTTATTTATCTATTTGAAGGAAATGTACGTTTAGGAAATAAAATTTGCTTTGCATTAAATAATAGAAAATTGTACCGTATTAAGACACACCACTATTCGTAACCTTAACGAGCCTCACATATTGCAAGTGTCTTTATTTAACTGATTGACATTGTTTGATATTATTACGACGTGCACACACTTTAAACAACGTTATCATTTAAACAAAGATTAAACATTATAAATGATATGACCTCTGCAACAATTAGACTGACCTGCTAAGTTATATTAAACCTTCACTCACCGTTTATTGAATACAATTACATTGTCTGGGTTGTAAACTGAAATAGCTCTTACGTATCTTTTTCTTAAATGCTAGTTGAGCATTTAGCAAGACCGGCAATGTTCTTCAAGTGCTTTAAATACGACTTTGTTCTAATTGGTAATAAAGCGCGATAAAAAGAATAGCACAGATTCGTTGCATACACAAAAATATTTAAACTCAAAATTAACGATAAACAAAGATCAAAAAGGTTAAATTCGATAATTAAATTACAGGCGATGATTTAATAATACAATCATTATGTAGATTTGTTTATATGACCAAACAATTTATAAATCGTTCTGAATTTGTATAATTGAATTAATTACACGTAATGTAATTATACAATTGAAGTCTTGAAACGGTAATAACTTAATTAACTATGAAGAGAAATCAAATTATTTTTGTATCCTTAAATTAAAAAGGAAGTTTCTTTAAAAATATGGTCTTTGGTTTAAGTTAGGAGAAAAGATCGAAATGCTAAGAATTTTGTAATTCTACTCACAGATTCACGTCATTTCGCATGAATGAACAGGGACTCCTCATCCTAATTCAAAAATGGGCCGCCCTATAATTTAGCGTCGCTTGCGTCGTTGCATCTCGACGTCTCCATTTTCTCCATTTACGTTGACGTTTACATGAAAGCAAATTATACGGATAAATGTATCTATACCGAATTTGAATTGTAAATAACGAATTCGGAAATGTGACATAAAGTTACAACAAATTGTATATTGTTAATACAACATGAGGAACCCTGGAAGTAATCGCAAGCTAAACTGTTTTATAAACAATTACAAGTAATTGTATTTACCTAAATTAGGTTACTAATAATACCGAATACAGTTTATCCAGAGATCAAATTAATATGTAAGGAAAGTTACATTTTAGTAGAGACTTGAGAAATTGAGCAATAACTATCAAATATCAAATTATACAAACCACTGATTAGAACATTAAAAGATACTTTTTTAAAAAGTATTTGAGTCTTCGGTTAACAATAATTAAAAAAACTAGCTTAAAGTTATCGATACACATTTAATATTATATTAGACATTTTGGTTTTTAAATCGAATTTTTTTGAAACATACTGCAATTAATTTATTAATTTTTTGCATTAGTGCGTCTTTTTTATACCTAAATAATAATTATAAATAACGCATTTTACGTTTCTTAATTTTTGTATATACTTTTTCAAAAGTTAATGTTAAAATTTAGTCTAAAAAGACTACTTAACAAAAACAAACTGAAAAGTCTGAATTCGGATTTAAATAAGAAAAAAACAGTTTTCTGTGTACTTATTAGAAAAGTGACTTACTGTGTAATCAAGATCGTAAAGTAAGTTGGGTTTTTTCTCGTTAGCGACACTTCTTTTCACTATAATTTTTAATTTTTGTTTTATTTTCTATGCTGTTTTTGACATAAGCATCAACAATAACACGGCAGTGCCTCTTAAAAACTAGAATGTCGGTTTTATTGCCGGCAAAAAAGGTTGCTGATGTCTTTCTAAAACAATGGCATGTGAAGCTTTTTGCGCTCCGGTAGCCCTAAGTACGCAGCATTTTTTTTTTGGTAAATTATAGAAGGTGTTTTTATCAGTTTGCGATGGTTCATACTTTTTGGTCTCAAATTCAAATACTTTTTGTAAAGCTCAATTACTTCATTTCCGATTACTTGTTTTTTCTTTGTTTTCGTGTCATGTAATGTTATCGCTAAAACATGTCTTCCATCTATTGCTTCATTTACTTTTAGTAAACATAATTCTTCCACTCGACATGCTCCATGCAACGCATATACTAACACAACTTTCATAAGTAGAAAACCATAATCAGAAACGTGTTCTATAAACTCCTTTACATTATACATTGATAGATTCTTTGCCACATAACCGTTATTCTGACGTTTCAGATAAACCAGCAATTTTTTATTTGCAGAAACGTCCATATTTTTCATTATTTCTAAAGTACTTCTCAGCATTGATACAATGACCATAAACATTTTTGATATGTAACAAATTCATTTAATTTTATTAGAAAATAAAATAAATAACACACCAATAACAGTTAGGTTTCGAATTTTATGAAACGTAAATTGTGCAATTTACCAAAAACGGTTTTTTGAGTTAACTTTTAAACATTTTAAAAACGTTTTGTGGTAACACATGTGTGCAATTACACGTTGAATATACATTACAATAACCAAATATTTTTGATGTTTGAAAATCTTTAACTACACAAACATATATGTAATAACGTCAAAAAACGTAGTATTTAAACTATAGTTGTCTTCATTATTCACTCATAGAGTATTAAGTAGCGACATCAGCAAACAACATTTTTTTTTTATTATAACTTTTTATAATCAAACCCAATTTGACAAAAAAATCTTCTTGAGTTATTCAGTACACTACTGTAATTAATTTTCTAAACTAAAATCCTCGTTGTTGATAGTTTTGGTCTGAGGTTAAAATCTTCTTAAGTACAATACACATTTAAAAAAATAAATGGTTGTTTTTAAAATACGTAAATCAAATTTGTCAAACTACTCCATTTGATCTCGGAAGACTTGAATACTTCCTGCTTAGTTTTTTTTTCCTTATAACAATGTTTATTATGTACAAATAAAAAAAAACTATTGATTTCCAGTTACATGTTTGCAAACATAGCAGATTTTGTTTATCGATAAGAGAAATAATATTTTATACTCTAGCAAAAAACTTTCTTTTAAACAGTGTTTAAAGATTCTTACCTACAAATCTGTCGTAAACAGTGCATTATTGTCATTACTTTTAAAATTTTTGTCGTAAAATTTTTAGACAACTTTACAAGTTTTCTATAACTTTGTTCTGCAAGTTAAAAAAATGTAATATTTGTTTTGCATAAAAAAGTATTTTTTGCTTATTGAAATTTCAAACATTAAAAACATACGAATGCAATGCACCGCGGTGTAAAGTGTCCAGTGGTCTCCTATTACACCGAAGGTTTGTGGTTCAAATCTCGTAACTGCCTCTTCTAAAAACTTTAACTAAAAACTAATAGACATTAATGTTTAATGGTATCCTCTAAGAAATACAAAAAATGCCGTTTAAAAAACCAACATTTATTTATTTATTTCAAAATTCATTTTTATTTTACATTTCCAAAATTGTTTTTTATTCAACACCAACATCGACACTCTCCCAACGAATTGTTAAAAACATTTATTAAACTAATCTAATTCGTTTTGTTGTACACGGACATTTCACGTTCTTGTAGTGATTATAAAATATTTTTGTGCCAAAATTTAAAGCGTTCACTGTTTTTGGAAAAACAAATTTGTAACATTTAAAAAACGGATTTGTCCTACTAGGGTAGTGTTGAAACTTAAACAGTTTTTACCTAAGATTGTTTAAAAATCGGTGCTTATAAATCTTATAAATAAAACAAATCTTTTCAACAAATTAAAAAATTCGAATATTTTTAGTTGCTCTTTGCACAGTTTTTTTATTTCTCCAACTACGAAACTGCTGGTAAGTTTTCTCCAACTTTGAACTTTTTAGGTGATATTAATTGTAAACTTTTTTTGTTATTCTTGTTTAATTGATTCATTTTCTATTAACGTTTTTTGACAAATTACATTACGTAACAATTTTGTTTCTGGCTATACAGAACTGCAATAGGTTTGCTCTGACATGTCAAAGCAAAAATTTGTGCATGTAAAGGTTATTAAAGATAATGCTATTAACAACGTTGAATGGCTATTGTGGGAAATTTTTGGGAAAGTAGTGAGCGTACTTTATGATGAAAACACTAAATATTATAAATAGAAAGTGAGTTATAAACGT
The DNA here is from genome assembly GCA_035610365.1 of Aquatica leii. Taxonomy (NCBI): domain Eukaryota; kingdom Metazoa; phylum Arthropoda; class Insecta; order Coleoptera; family Lampyridae; genus Aquatica; species Aquatica leii. The sequence goes on from CM069432.1 coordinate 60,843,508, forward strand.
TTATTTACCTCTGAAATGAGCCAGGGACCCTTAGTTACACTAAGATTGACAATGGCTTGGTTGAAAAGTGTGTAAAGTGTCTTGGTTTCCGTTTGTGCACATATTTTGTTGGTTTCTGCAAAAACTAACAGTAATCTTCCATCATGTTGAGTTTGAAGCGGCACTGATGTCTTGCTGTAGACATCTCCTGGCGGAATCTTTCACCATGTTTGTCACTCATGATGCAAATTCAAGAAATGCATCTTTAATGATATTTGGCAGTCGAAGTACTGGTAGACTGTTAGCAAGTTGTTCAGAAGTGCTGCATAGTTGTTTGTTCTATGATTCTCAAAGAGTAGTGCACGACAACACAAATGCGTACCAAACCGCTTGTTCTCGTTCTGTGAGCTCCAATCTGAAGAATTGAATCAATTTTCGTATTTTTGGTTTAAAAAAGCGACCTGCTTCAATTTTTGCGTCAGTTTTTATGTTTGTAAAACTTGCCTTTTATGTACTAAAATCCAACAAACCCAGTTTGATATAGAGTAGAGGTAGATACATCTTATAATTGTAAATAATTTAATGCCTTTTCCATATATTTCTTTTTTATTTATTAATTATTTGGGGCTACAAGTTTCAACCTAACGGTCATCGTCAGGCCTAACTGATAAATAAATAAATTTAAATTAAACAGTTTATGTCGAAATGAAAATATAAATTTATATTGTAAATTTTATAATTTTGACATAAACTGTTTAATTTAAATTTATTTATTTATTTATTAGACCTGATGACCGTTAGGTTGAAGCTTGTAGACGCAATTAATTAATAAATAAAAAAGAAATATATGGGAAAGGCATTGAATTATTTACAATTATAATTGAACATTTGTGTTAAAGACTTTATACAGATAAATCTTATGTAGATTCAAGACGTGCATGTTGAACGTTCCGGTCACAAATAAATTTTTGGGTCACCAATTTTACTACGTACTGATTTTTGTTCTACAACCAAAAAAAGCACATAGGCTTTGTGTACCCAGTCTGCATTCTTAGCACCGCAAATATTCCAATTATGCTCCGGGTACTTAATCACCATCAAAAGAGTGTTTATTATTTTGTAGGTTTCCTTCATTTCCAAGACAAGACTCTTCTGCTACGTATTTGTTACGTAGTTCCTTTATGAGTCCTGTCACGACAATATGACAGAGCAAACACCGTGTTCAGCAGCACAATATGCTGCAAATGTCATGTGGTGAACACAAAACTACTTTTAACTAATACCGGTAACGGTCGATTGTGAAAGTGTTGTGTAAATGGTATTTGAACACTTATGATATAAACGTTTACATTTGTTCAAGAGTAATGGCCTCAAACATTAGTATAAATAAACTAACAGTGCACGAGCTAAAAAACACCTTGCCAGGAGAGGAATTAGCAAATCTGATAATAAAAGTGTTTTGACTAATAAACTAAAAAGTGCCGTAAACTACAGTTTTTTATTAAGCGAAAGTGATAATTATTCATCTAATTCAAAAACTACAGATGATTTTAAACCAACAAAAACCAGAAAACGTAAAAAATGGATTTATTATCATGAGCTAAACACAAAAAAAAATGTTAAATGTGGTTATGCAGGTGCAACATAAAATTTCAACCTTAACTAAACAAAAAGACAAAATTTCGTAAATTAGTATCTATGAACACAGTTACTGGAAAATCATTTGTAAATTCTGATATTGCTAAGGTCAAAGATAGTAATATAGTAGTAAATAGAAGGACAGGAAAAATTCTCAAAACGGAATTAAACAAAGACAGTAAAAATAGTGTTTCCAATAAAAAAAAACCGCATTAAACATAATATTTTAATTCTTGCGGATAGTCATGGACGTCACTGCGTTAATAGATTAAACGAAAAATTCAATTTAGATCAATTTAATGTAATGTCTTTCGTTAAACCTAATGCTACGGTAGATAATGTTATTTGTGATATAAACAATCTCACGAGTAACTTCAACAAGGATGACTATGTTTTCATTATAGCTGGAAGTAACAATGTTTGAACTGGACTTTCACATAAATATGATACTTTAGTTGACTGTTTAGACATAAAAGTGTCTTTACGAGATGTTCATCGCAATAAACTTAGTATTCATTTAAACAAAAGTGCTAAATACCTACTGTGTTTAATAAGTCAATTTGTAAATAAATAACAATATATTCGGGAACATCATCTAATTGATTACGAAATGCTTTTTGATACTTTCTTAAAATTGTACTACAAAATACGTCCGTTGAAAAAGTTGCCATTAAAGAAGTCAATGAATCTACAGTCAAATAAAAAAATACTGCGGTAAAAGAATTTAATAATTATTTTTCTGCAACTGCAAGAACTTTGTTAAGTACATTCCTCTCTTATGATTTAGCACTTAAACAATTAAAATAAAAATTAATAATTTAATACTCTTTTTACCTTACGTCATCAACTGGTATTGATGATGTTCCAGTGGAAACTAAAAGCAAGCTGAACCATTATTTCTAGGGTGCTGTCTAATCTCATTAATTCTTGTTTTGTAGTTGGATACTTTCCTGAAGAGTTTAAAAAAGCAAAAGTAATTCCATTTTATAAAAACAAAAAAAAGGATATTATTAAAAATTATAGACCAATATCAATTCCGACAACATTTTGTAACAATTATGGTAATCGCCATTTAACAAAGATTATTAACTTATTTTGTAAAACGAAACCTTTTTACAGATAGTCAACATAGATTTTTTAAACAGTGGATCAAGGAATACTGCTTTACACAATACTCTTAGTTTATTATTAAATGCTTTACATAAAAAACAATTAGTCCTTAGCATAAATTTAGATCTATCAAAAGCTTTTGACCTTATTGACGTAATTTAGTGATGGAAAAAATTAAATACTATGGCATTTGCTCTAACATGTTGGCACTCTTAAGGTCTTATTTGGCAAACCGTAATCAAGTTATTGAAATAGATTACTTAATCAGTGATTAAATTGGGCGTTCTCAATGCATGATCTTCCCGGCAGCATATCTTACCCTATTACAATGCATACCGATGACATTAGCATAAATCTAATTGTTCATTTTGTTTCTGAATTAGTAGTAAATATTGAACAAAAATTACATAAACTGCAAAATTGGTTTTCCGTAAACGGTTTAGTTCTAAATCTTAATAAATCCAATCTCATTACGTTTTTAAATAACATGCAAAATTTGTGAGAAATTTTACAAATAGTATCAATATAAATTATGTCACGACAACAAGGCTTTCAGGAATTACTATTGACAATCAGTTTAAATGGAGGGATGAGATTGAAACAACAGCAAATAAATTAAATAAAGCACTTTTTTGTTTACGTAGATTAAAGTCAATACGTAAACTTAAAACTTTATTGAACGTTTGTTATGCTTACTTTGAATCTATAATGCGATATTGTATAATCTTTTGGGCATACTCATACTGTGCTTAACATTTTAAAAATTCAAAAAAGAGCTATTAAGATTATCTTTAGGTTAACTAAGTAGGATGGTTACATACATACATTCTAGAGAAGACAGTCCTATTGTTTCTGTAAATATGATTGTATTTTTTACATTTATAGCAATTGTGCTACTTATTTTATTTTAATCTAAATGGTAATCTTTCTGCCTCTGCTTTCGATTTTGCTTACCACTTAACCGCTGCGGTAGACCGGAGTAACGTACAATACAACAGAGATGAGGAACCCAGAACTTTTGTTTGATCTCCGATTTCACATCCGAAGTAATGTTTGTAAGTTATATGTAGCTTATAACTACTGAACCACCATATACCAAATCGTCTTGTGCGAAATCACTTAAATGCGTGTTACTTCGACTGATGATTAATATAATACAGAACCACACTGGAACAAACTATTAGGCATCTGCATCAGGTGACTAAAAGCACGTGACTTTTTAGCTTGGATTGTAAACAAATCGACGACATAACCTATGCATAACCAACAACTGCATACATTTATTAGCATTTATACACATTCTTATGATGAAATTAGACTGGAGTTCATATTATAAGACATTGGATAAAGAAAGTGCTGATCGTAACCGCGAAAAAGTGTGCAGCACTATAAATTTTGATCCTTATTTAATTAATTTATCTCAATGTATATATACTCAGCAAGAAATGAAAGTCTATAAGGGTTTGGAAGCATATAAGCAAGCAACTTGTAGGTGGGTGCGCAATGTATATGCAAGGCAATATAATAATAACGTGGTTGTTATTGGCAAGGTAAAAAATAATAATTATTTTATTATGAGATATATATATAACATATTATGTAATTTAGGTATTGCATGAGTGTTGTCTAACTCCATGGATAATTGCCAATGAGGATGGTGTAATACAGTGTGGTCACTGTGATTGCGTCGCAGGCTTAGGTGAAGCATGTACACATGTGTGTGCTCTACTTTTTATATTGATCTATCAACAAGAAAATTAACGGAAAGATCAGTAACTGATGAACAATGAAAATGAACTATTCCGTCAAAAGTTGCTGAACCTGATAAAATTTTAAGGATTGATTTTACAACTTCAAAAAGATGTTATCTTGATAAATATATATACAAAATAATACAAGTAAAGCAGAAGTGCCTAGTTTAAATAAACTTGAAACTGTGGAAAAGTGTGATAAATTAAAATCGATGTCAGCAAAATCAGTATTGCAGACTACAACAAAACCATTTTCCTTAGATATTGAAAACGCCCTAAAATTAAAGGAAAATTATGTGTTAACTAGGTTGTATAATGTCAAATATAAAATGAAGACTTTAGAAGATTTGCAAAAACTTGGTTAGTACCAACAAATGGAAATAATTATTACTATACTATTTAATAAATTGCAGGTTCCAAACTAGTTCTAAAAATTCCCATTAATGAATTGAAAGGATTGAAAAGGAGACGAATATAGAAGCTAATAGTATGGCATGGTATACATAAGTATAGAGCTGGTCGAATTACAGCTTCAAAATTTAAAAATGTGTGCAAAACATCTATTAGCAAACCATCACTTTCTTTAATTAAATCTGTATGTTATCCCCTTTCCACACGTTTTAAAACTAAGGCAACAATATACGGTTGCATGCATGAGAAGAAAGCACTAAATGAGTATAGTAGTGCAATGCAATATAGGCATTTGAATTTTGGCTGTGACCCTGTAGGCTTTTGTTTAAATCCAAATTATCCAGAGTTTGGAGCATCTCCAGATGGCTTAGTTTCTTGCGATTGTTGTGGAATGGGTGTAATAGAAATAAAATGTCCTTACTGCCTTAAAGATATTGGATTGGAAGACTTAAAGATTTTGAAACATATCAGAATAAATCTGGTTAATGGAGAATTTGAGTTGGATAATAAGCATACATACTATTATCAAATTCAAATGCAATTTGCTATAACTCAGGTTCAGTATTGTGGCTTCGTGGTGTGAACTGAAAAGAATTATTTGCACCAAAGAATATTCCTTTTTGTGAAAAAGAAAGTGGCAGTGCAAGATTATTCTTCAAAAATGTAATTATACCTGAATTGCTAGGTAAATATTACACAAATGAGAAAGAAACAGCAGGTGTAGATTGGGATATTTTAAAACAGTTACCAGTACAGGATGTTGCAGATATAAAAACCTCCACTGAGGACACTTTATATTGTATTTGTCAAAAACCTTATACAGGAACACCAATGATAGCGTGTCATGATACTCATTGCACAATAAAGTGGTTTCATATGATGTGCATAGGACTTGATTCAATACCAGGGAAGCGATGGTTATGTGAATTATGTACTTCTTCCTGTTCCAAATAGTATTTATAAGGTATAAATTGAGGACTATATTGAAATAAAATGTAAAAACAAGTTATAGTTTTAATGAAGGTTTTAAATGGGACTAATAATACAAAAATTATTTAGATGAACAAGTATGTACAACTAGTCTAAAATGTGATGTAGAAGTATGGCTAAAAAAACTCAGGGCGCACGGTCACTTCAAATAAAGCATAATGTTTTTAATCTAGAAACTATACAAAATAAATTATGTCTTAACAGCCTTATATTGATAAATGAAATGCTTTTGTTTTATAAAATACAGATCCTCATTACATTACGTAATTATTGAAGGACATAAATTAACTAAGCTGCAGCATACAACAACTACTTTATCGATAAACGCAAATTCATCTTCTGATTTCTTTTTAACAAGAACTAAAGGCAATTTATCATCTAAAATAGTGTACTTCTGTTTTAAAACTCCTATAATCTTTTCTACGTGTATGCGTACACTAGCTAGTTTTCTGGTATCTTCAATTTCTCTACCTGACAACTGATTCTTCCATCCTTTTATATGCTGGCGTTATTACTTCAGCACAGTGATATTTAAAAAAATCATGTATTAAAAAACCTCTATTTGTGAAAATCACGTCACCTGATAACAAATGTTCTAAGAATCCATAATCTTCAGTTATAAATTTGTCGGAAGCTCTTCTTCCATAAGCATTAGAAATAAAAAAAAAATTCCCTGTGGTTTAATCCCTATTAAAAACTTTATAGTGTGATGGTGCTTATAATTAGACCACGTTTTAGCCGCTGCATCTAGATTGAAACGTTTTTTTAATAAAAAATTTAAAGCAGTCGATAATTGCCGTTACTGATTTAAAATTATCCTTGAAACATGCGGGTACGTTTCTTTTAAGATCTTTACGTTCTGGTCATGCAATTAAGCTCTATCAATTGAAATCAATGTTAATAAGTGTTTAACGCTAATGTTATTCTTACCTTGAAACTGTAATATAGTATATTCAATACTTTAACAAATATTCTTGCAGCTGTTGTGTGATGAGAACCAAAACGATTACCTAAATCACAAAATGGTAAATTTAAACGTAATTTTATTAAAGTCATTACAAGTGGAATTTTGTTAATGTAGATGAGTGAGTCACAGTGAGGTATTCTTCGATAGCGTCATATATACATACATTTTATGTATATAAAAGATGGAAGGCTGGTATACTACAATGCATTTCTATTGCTATTTTAAAAATAAGCTTTGCATTTATTTTTTCTCGTAGCTCATTTAGCTGTTGGTTGCATTCACGAAGAGCCAGATCTAATTTTTCAACAGTCACTTCCGCTTTCTTCTCTTTTGCAAGATTTTCATCATAAGTATCTCTACGTTCTAAATTAGCTTCTAAGTCAACCTTACTACTGTTTTCACCAATGTCAGTATTATTTAAAGACTGGATACTATTTCCAATAACTTGCTATAAGCATTTTTAACCCAAAATTCAATGCATACTATGTATATCACGTATTATACCAACGAGCAAGTAAATGTTTACTCTTTGACAATTATGATTTCAATCAATGGTTACTTTCCATTATTGGGTTTCAACAACTCATGTCTACTTATGTCAACTATTAAACGGTGCAATATTTTGCCTCATTTCGCAGTTGATAAGCTTGTTTTTAAGTACAATGACTACAAGTTTGGATAACCCATAACCTTTTAAACATACCATTTTGGTTACATTATTTTTTACACGTTCATAGCGATTTAATAGTAAACTTGGTTGTCGAATTCTTGTTTTGTATCTCATCATTTGAGTAGGAACCCAGTCAGGATGATTCTTTTTTGTTAATTTTGTAGGTTTACCTCAAAATACAATTTGTTAAAGTTATATAAATTTATCAAACAAACATAAATACATTTAAGGTTATATTACAGATAATTATAATTGATCGTAACATAAAGGCTACCTGTTATGAAATGTTTTGAGCAAATTCTTCCATATTTTAATTTTTGCTCAGCCAAATCTGCTTTTCTTAATGCTCCTATCCATTTTTCCCTTCGTTCTTGAAGAATATTGCAGACCTTGCCTTTTTCTTTGAAAATGGATGGAATCCTATAAAAGCCAAAGTTATCCCTAATACCTGTACTGCCACATCCAACTACAATGCAGGACATTATAATATGTTAAGCTAAAAATAACTGCAAATCAGCAAAGCTCTTATATGTTAAGTGGTTTGTTTACGATCCACGCTGATGACCTTCAAGCTAATGACGTCGATTGCAGAAGCTTAATTCTCTCGTTTCCTTCAAATCAGATTGACGGGCCAACAGCAAAAATTGCACAGAAACTAATTTGATAAAGCATGTTGAATCCTGCTCGCGTGCTGTAGCTCGCTGACAAGTTAGAACTTATTTAAGTATGCCCCTTTGCTTTTATTACTGAGTAACGCATACATTCGTACATTATACTAAATAATAGAGTTCGTTCATGCAACTATATATTAACTCATATACAGGCTTTTATATGACTTTTAGCTATAACTTTAAATCTAGACGTGTTACGAAATCATTAATTGCGAAATCGGTATCAGCGTACCCTACTATATAAAACTCACGTCAATTTTACCTAGTAACAAATTTATTATTGCGTAGTGTATTTTCAACACACCATGACATACCTTGATAACATATTACTATTTTTCGATAGTCATAATAGCGTTATTTTCATAAAGTGCACAAAAAACATCATGATTAACACGTTAGAAAAATGAATTTACATGTTCGAATAAATCTGATCCACTCGTGAGCTACGCTCACTTGTGAATTCGAACATTTGCGCTCACTGGAAAACTATAACTTTTCTAAGCTTATAGATCAATATGCTTATTAGTATTAAGAACGGTAAAAACAGAAGCGTAGGGAGAAAACACAGTGTTTGAAACTAACAGTAAAAATAAAGAAAACTCAGTGATTAATAAAACAAAGTCACTGTTAAAAAACAAACTTAGAATATAGAAGGTTCGGTTTTCATTCCCGATAAGTCAAAAGAATGGTACAAAAACACTAAAAAAATTAAACACTGGTGCACGAGAGAAAATATACTATCTGTAAAAAATGTTTGATGGCCTGCTTTATGAGAATAAACTAGAAACTAATAGCTCTGGAAAGTTTTTGGTGTAAATACTTGTTCCGCAACTTTTTGACGCTGTTATTGACGTATTAAAGTTTTTGACATAAATCGGTTTTAAAAAACAGTAGTTTTTTTTTAAAAAGAAGTATATATGTATAGACAAGAAGAGTTCTCTAATATAAAAATTGAAAATATTGAGGAACGTGGCAAATGAACCATTGTAACAGTATATCAAATAATAAGTAATCTAGTACCACAGCCAGAGGTGAGTTTAAGGCTTTCCGCCTCTTTGTTCCCTGAAGTATAAATTAGTTTCATCTAAAAACTTAGTACCAAACTTACTTAATTTTTTAAGTGAGCATATATTATTCGATGAAATGAGATATTAAAACGTTTGACATGATGCCAGATTCTAAATTTAAAAAAAAATGGAATCTAACTTGGTTAAGAGTTAATTACTTTAATCCTCGGTTGCATATCTTTAAGCTTTAAATGTGTCACGTTCTGATAAAGCTTGTTATAAAAGTGAGTGAAACGTTAACAACTTCAGTTTAAATATTGACACTTTATATTATATATGTCAGAGACGCCTCGAAAATAAAGGGGGCTCCGCTGGGCGTTTGTACTGGGTTAGACTGCATCGATAATTTATTACAAGTGAATAACGCACGACACTGACCGTTTACGCAATTTATTTACTATAGCAAAAGTTACGATTACAAATTTCAAACAAAGTCATTAACACAAACAAACAAAACCGATTTCATTAATATAAAAATTAAATTTATAAACGTTTAATGATCAACACTGGAACAAACGATCCGACACTAGCTCTTTTATCTTATTCAGTTGTCACCACCAAATCTCATTTCAATCTGCCCTCTTACAAGTTACATTTTCTAGCTAGTGCCGTTCCGTCCGCATGAATCATAATTTCACGCGCGTTCCTATGCCCATAAAAGGCAATATTAGAAAATATCAAATCCTTATTGGTTGATTCTAAGTTATTAAGTTACAAAGACTAAACATTTGAAACATAATTTATGGGAACACAAACAAATAAGTGCACGTGTATTCATAGCTGTAGCCAGGCTTAAATTCGGTGCCTCTGACACGGCCATTCTGACATTTTGCACGTCCTCGGGCAATTGTAAAAAGAAAGTTGCTGCAACGTAAATAACAATGCCATTTCAATTGATACCGCTCGTCCATTCTGACGAAATAGAAAACATCAAGAAGTAGATCAAGTAACAATTTTAAGTTACATCAAACAAAAAAATCTAATTTGGCAACAGGGCGGCATTATTGCCTCATCAGGTTGTACAAACCAGGATCAACACAAAGCGGCACAACTTCCTCATCTGGTTATGCAAACCAGGATCAACACAAAGCGACACAATTGCCTTATCTGGTTAAGCAAACCAGGATGAACAAAAAGCGACACAACTGCTTCATCTGGTTATACAAACCAGGATCAACACAAGGCGGCACAACTGCCTCATCTGGTTATACAAACCAGGATCAACACAAAGCGGCACAACTGCCTCATTTGGTTATACAAACCAGGATCAACACAAAGCGGCACGACTGCCTCATCTGGTTATACAAACCAGGATCAACACAAAGCGGCACAACTGCCTCATCTGGTTATACAAACCAGGATCAACACAAAGCGGCTGCCTCATCTGGTTATACAAACCAGGATCAACACAAAGCGGCACAACTGCCTCATCTGGTTATACAAACCAGGATCAACACAAAGCGGCACAACTGCCTCATCTGGTTATACAAACCAGGATCAACACAAAGCGGCACAACTGCCTCATCTGGTTATACAAACCAGGATCAACACAAAGCGGCACAACTGCCTCATCTGGTTATACAAACCAGGATCAACACAAAGCGGCTGCCTCATCTGGTTATACAAACCAGGATCAACACAAAGCGGCACAACTGCCTCATCTGGTTATACAAACCAGGATCAACACAAAGCGGCTGCCTCATCTGGTTATACAAACCAGGATCAACACAAAGCGGCACAACTGCCTCATCTGGTTATACAAACCAGGATCAACACAAAGCGGCAATTAACTGAACCAAGCTATTATCATCACGTTGTTGAGAAACTTTCAACCAGTCGAAATATAAGTCGTTAACTTGATGTAGCTGGATTTCGTAAAAAAGAAATCAGCATGCTTCCTTCGCAATAAAGAATGTCGAAGTTAAAGGCCTGCAAAAATGACCACCAACGATGGGCTCGTGGTGTAAAGTCCTGTTTTATACGAGATGATTTAAGATAGTTCAATCTTGAATGACTGTAAAAAAACGGCCTGAAAGATTTTGACGAAAAGTACCTTGCAGCTTTGACTGCTAGAGTTTCAAGCTCATAAGAATTGTGTCGAGATTCTAAACCAGTAGTACGTTTACTAAAATACGCAACAGAATGAATTTTAGCTTCTCTTTTTTTTTGAAAAAGTACAGCACCATAACCAACTGAGCTAGCATCTGTATGCAGTTCTATCGGTAAGTCCAGATTAAAAATAGTTGAAACGGGTCGGACGTTAGACAGGGAATTACTTTATTATTTGCCTCATCGCAGTACAGACGTTGTTTGAAGATTAACGCAATTTTTTTTTAACTCTTACAGAAGCAACATAATCGACTTTTTAATTTAAATTTTACTTTTGTTTACGGTAATCCAAAAACTTGCTTTAACAAAAGTTTTCACGACAATTTAAATGCGTTTTAAAAATTTAGTCATACAAAAGATGAAAAAGAAATAAATCATCCTTAATGTAAATAATTTCAATGTTTACACCGGTTTACACACAAAATAGTATGCATTGTGTAAGCAATAATTTGATTTCTAATTAAAGGTGACGGATATTTTTCTGGTAGACACTTATTGTGTTAGAATTGAACTTCCTGTGATTAACACAAAAACAGTATGAACAACCTTTCTTTTTAATTCAAAATTTGCATCTTCATTCAGGTAAATTTAAACGTTTAACCAATAAAATCAGTTCAATTAATTTTCAAATTAAAATTTTGTTTTATCAAACTTTTACTAATTATAATGTTTGTCTGTATAAAAATCATTTGGCAATGTAATAGTGACATTTTTTTTTTTTTTTATCTAAGGTAGTTATGTCGTTCAAACATTTGCCACTTCATAAACGGCAATATTTTTGTTTATAAGAATGACAATCCAAATTAAATAAACAGGAAAGATCTCACCAGATTTTAACTACAGCATTCGGAAGCATGGCCTGGGTTGCCACAGGGTCACGAACCCCTATCGAGTTTCTAAGCGGCGATACACTGCGGTGTCTTTATTGAAGTTCAAGACGTCCAGCTCCTTCATTTTTAAAAGACGGTGACAATACTCGACGCTTCGATCTAGTTTGATGACCAGAAAGAAATAGCGCCGGTCGCTTAGCGAGTCTTCTTTGTAATATGGTACACGTGCCCTTAACGTAGCGGATTACAATTACGCCAAATAATAAATCACTTTGTAAAATGTGAATACATTCTGAATATTCTGTATTGTCGAAAGCGTTGCATCAATTAATTGGGTGTTTATGGCAACATTAAAATTTCCATTTACGGTTTCAGAAAACAGTTGAATTAAAACAATTTGTTTCGGTCACGTAAGTATTCCATCCAAATCAAAAATAGTGCATCAACTTTCTGCATTTTTAAAATACGTTGGCAATTTTACATTTGTAAAATTTATCGAACTTGGTGACTTATAAGATAACTAACAATAACTGTTGTAGCAATTTTACTCTTTCTAGAGTTGCACTACAATTTTCACTTTCACTTGCACTTTTTCGCAACGGATCATTATTATCAATTTGCAGTCCTGATCCCACTTCTGATGTCAGAGACGCCTCGAAAATAAAGCGGGGCTCCGCTGGGCGTTTGTACTGGGTTAGACTGCATCGATAATTTATTACAAGTGAATAACGCACGACACTGACCGTTTACGCAATTTATTTACTATAGCAAAAGTTACGATTACAAATTTCAAACAAAGTCATTAACACAAACAAACAAAACCGATTTCATTAATATAAAAATTAAATTTATAAACGTTTAATGATCAACACTGGAACAAACGATCCGACACTAGCTCTTTTATCTTATTCAGTTGTCACCACCAAATCTCATTTCAATCTGCCCTCTTACAAGTTACATTTTCTAGCTAGTGCCGTTCCGTCCGCATGAATCATAATTTCACGCGCGTTCCTATGCCCATAAAAGGCAATATTAGAAAATATCAAATCCTTATTGGTTGATTCTAAGTTATTAAGTTACAAAGACTAAACATTTGAAACATAATTTATGGGAACACAAACAAATAAGTGCACGTGTATTCATAGCTGTAGCCAGGCTTAAATTCGGTGCCTCTGACATATATATAGCTGTACTTAGTTTACCTAAACTATACACTTTTTTTGTAAAACACGCACTGTTTTTTACAAATTATAGAAATCAAAGTCAATTATTTATCAAAAATATAAGTGTTGATTATTTAATCTAGAATTAAGTTTCTGATTTCAACCGTAAAAAATCAAACCTGTAGTTACCTTCCGTTATTACCAGACCGTTGTAAAATTTACGATGACTAAAAATTAAACAATTTTTGGTTAATAAACGCAAATTTTATTAGTTTATGAGTACAATTTAATTAAAAAAAATAGGCAGTTTATTAGTCAATTGTAATGCAGAATGTTGATGTGCATGAAGTTTTGCAATTTTTTATCAAAATGTCTCATATTTTCTTAACTAGCGCTTTTTGTGCTCTTTCTAAGTTTACAACCAAATTACACTTGCGAGGGTATATGCATGTATTTTTTTTATATTTTTAATTGCCTGTTTACATTGCCATAGCTTCGTAAAATATAGATATATATATACTGTTAAAAACGCTTCCATTTAATAAAAATAAAATATTTAAAACTGAGTATAAATTTGAGCAGTTTAAACGCCGCCATTTTCGCGAGCTTTTGATAACGTCATATGCTATGTCCAGCGTATATGCATGTTTACGTTCTCGCTACTTTAAATTTATTTTGTGTTTTATAACGGTTAAAACCATGGAAAAAGCTCCAACGCCAGTTTATAAATATTGTAATGTGTTTAAGTGCAAAAATACTATTAAAAGTGCATCTGATAAAGTGTTTTTTCCTGTCCCCAGAGATGCGAAAGTACGAAAACCTTGGTGTAAAGTTATAAAAAGAAATGAAGTGTCTCCAACAAGTTGTTTACATTGTTATAAACATCACTTTAATGTAAGTATATATTATTTATGTAGTTAGTATGATTTCAGTTAACCATAAGTGAGTTTTGTATTGAATATCAATCACACAACTGTGTACCCTACTTAGTTAACAAAAGTTTAATAAAAGTTATCTAAATTTTGTGTAAATATTTACATTTATTTTCAGATTAAAGAGGATACAATAAATTACGTACAATACAACATAATAAAACAAGAAGGGGTTAAAGCTTCTTTAAGGTTAAAGAGTTTCGCTTCACATATTCCTATGCCAAAAAGGAAATGTGCCACCAAAAGTTCAGAGAATGGGTGCTATTAAAAGGCAACGATTATCACTAGTAAAAAAAACTCTTTCAGGGTCTACTGCAAAAAATGATGTTTTGGAAATTTCTAAACAACCAGAAACACAATATTATGAAACAGAACCTAGTACTTCCCGCAATGAAATCTCTGGAATCTGCGATAACGTGAACAAATTATATATAGTGACAAGGCTGTGCAAGTAGATCAAACAATAAAGTACAGAAGTATAGGTGTTAATGTAAATTCAACCACAGAAAAGAAAAATGTGTGACTTTCTCCATTTCATCTTTTATCAAAAAATACTTCGTCATTAAAATCAGCTATAACTTTCAGTCATAGAGCTAAATGTTTTCTAATATCACTAGGTGTAAAATGGATACTAAAAACATTGCAAGAACACTGTTTTTCCGCACGGAACATTATAAATACCACACAGTAAGTGAACTAACCGACAACACGCTTTTGACGTCACATTTCGGTCCAACCAATGGTGTTGCGTTTCGCAAGTTTAGATTAGGCGCGCACTTTTTATTAATTAATTTATGCTATTAAAAATAAATAAAAAGAGAAAATTTTGGTGTAGGTATGATATCTAAACGATAAAGATTCTAAAAAAAATGTTTTCTCCAAATTTAAACCACATGCATATTGCTTATTATTTAATTTTTTAGTTTTGATAATAGATTTAATGCTTATCTTGGTTTTACAGTTTTTATTTTGCACTAGCTCCTAGTATATCTATCGCGTCTGTTTTCTAGAAAAAGTTTAGTTCCCTCTTATCACCTACATTGAAATAAATACGAAAAATTGTGTGACTTTTTGAGTGTCTAAAAATACAATCTCTTTTAGTAAAGACTTATACTCTGATTTTAATAAGTCTTTGACTTACTTTCCTTCTTACAACCAAGACTTGTTTTTTTATGAGCAAAGTCGATTTTATTACTATCTGGAAATAATTTTTTTTGTTGTTTTTTTTTACAAAATCGATTTGAGTGATTATTTTTGTATCTGTTTATTTATCTTTAAAATACTTTGTTTTTTCTTTATTAACAAAGCAATAGCTTTTTTCTATTTCTTTTAACATTTTTTTTGCGTTGCGTTTTTAATTTCTTGTATTTGTAACCAACTATTAAATGCTTTCCTCTTTCTAGCCATAAATTTTTGATCATTTATGTACGCAAATAACGTCTTTGCAAGTTAGCATTTGCTTACTAATCTTTTTTATGTAGAATAACCAACTGACAATCGTCCGACAAGTACGTTTTTGTGCTGCTCTTATCGCAATCATCAATATACGTTTGTTAGTGTAGTTACGTAATGAAAACTCTTTTTAAAGTCAATTATTACTTAAGTAAAAGTGTGTCTAGTAGAAAATGCATAGAAAATATCAACTTTGTATATATAAGTTTTTTTTAAATAGTAGTTTAATAGTAAAGTTAACAACCATTACATGTATGCTATTTTTGAGTTTAGTTTTAATTTATTAGTTAGTTATCTAGTATAGGAGATGCACGATAAACATCCTTGAATAATAAAAAGTAACCTAAGATTTTAAATTAATTATCAATATTGATAGAATTTGCTAGTAACAAATGTAGCATCGACATTAAATTTGTGGACTTTTCAATATAATTCTTTTTGAATTGTTAAAAAAAATAATTTTACAATAACATCACAAAAAATAATGTACGCAACTCTAGTCAAAACTCTCATAACATAACTCACTCGCGTCTTATTCACGTTCGTTATGCTATGCTTCAATTTAGACGCTAGTGACTTAAATTACTATTTTTTAAAGTTTGAAACAATAGATTATTGTTAAAGATAACGTTTTATAATGTAGTTTTTGTCAATTTTAGAAAAACGACGTGTTGTTGGATTCATTTGCAGTAGTTTTTTTAGTAGTTTTTAGTAGTAATACTGTCATTACTTTAAAACGAGATTATTATAAGTTGTGTTACTTATATGATACATCAGAAGTCATAGATAGCGCTTCAAAATCTGGTGTTGCTTTGTTTTTCTTTTTTTAGTATTACAATTACACATGTTCAAATTCCATTTGATTTGGTTAAGTAATCGCCAAAAAAAATATTATGTTGTGGCCTGTTCACGGTTTGTTAGACGTATATATGTGATACTTTGTAAACATATATACTCGTAATTTTTTTTCGAATTAAAAGTAAAACGTATATACAGTAATAAAACAAATTTATAGTAACGTACATTTCTCAACATGTAAACCTTTCTCATTACGGTAAAGATGGTTGAAGAGTTACAAGGGAAAATGACAATCTCATCGTCTACAGTTGTCATGGAAACGCTCTTACTATACTGTACGTACTGCACATTAAGCAAGTCATACTCATAGGTGTGAATAAATACAAACCATTACTTTGATTTTTCTACTTACAAATGCAATTGAAAACGCTAACGTATTCCTGCAAATTCACGTCTGTTTTTGTCATTATTATTATTAGTGTAATTTTATGTGATGATCAACACAATTTTCTTTTATGTAGTATGTATCGTATGTACATAAATTACGTCAAGAATTAAAAAAATTGTTTCTGAGTATTTACGTTTTTATTGAATATGTTATTGCATGCACTAATACTAATAGATTTTAAAATAAGATGCACAAAAAAGATTCATACTATTACGTAATATTTTTCTAGATCTTCAATTTTAAATTAGAAATAAATATCTGTATATTTTTTATATTTT
This sequence comes from Aquatica leii, assembly GCA_035610365.1. Taxonomy (NCBI): domain Eukaryota; kingdom Metazoa; phylum Arthropoda; class Insecta; order Coleoptera; family Lampyridae; genus Aquatica; species Aquatica leii. The sequence continues at coordinate 60,860,772 of CM069432.1, forward strand.
CTTCTATTTAATTAAAAATATTACAAAAAATTTTTTAATTTTTACAAATTTCATACAAAATCTGTACATAATTAATCAATATATTTCTTGTGCTTTAAAACTGTTATTACTAGGCTTCGGATGATTATGCGCTGAAAAGATTAAAAATATGCAGTTAAGTATGCAGTTCAAAAAACTATTTTATCGAAGTTAAAGATATGAAAACACGTTTTTACACATACATAGCATTTATTCACATGCTAAATATATAATTTGTTAATTATTTATAATTACTACTTACTAAACTATTATTTACAAAGTTTTTAAGGTAATTGTTGTTACACTTAATTATAACATGATTTAACAAGTTTTCTAAAATAATCTAGCTAACACATTTTTAAACTTTGAAATTCTAATTTTGTTATGTTTGTTATACTTATGTTAGGAAATAGCATTATGTGAACTATTGGCATTCAAGTCTTCCCGAAAACCTTTATTCTTATTTAGAACATTCTGAACCTTCTCTATACTTTTTGCAGTTTTGGCATCGAATTCTTTAATAATCAAAATTCTGAGCTTGGTATGAAACAGCTTTGATCCAAGTAGAGCTCTTTTTAAAACTAAAAAATGCTGAGATGCGCGTCACATAAATTCGGAATTTGACGATCATGCGAAATAAATTGTAACTGAAAGCTGCAAGCAATATGTTAACTTAACGTAATGGTTAATCTTTAATTTAATAATGTGCACACCTCAAACACCGTATAAAACGTGCAAACGTTTCTCAGTTCGATAATGCATTGACAATAGGAACAAAATTTTTACCCCATCGTGACACAATTAGATACAAAGGCAAACTAACATCAGTACCAAAAATGTTTCTAGATTTGGTCACCCGAGATAGTCATTTCAAAAACACTTTCTTTACTGTAGATATCAATAAATTAACACTCGGATATTTCAAACCCAGTAATTCAGTCATTCTATGCAAATCATGTGTTACACAAGTCATATGAATCATTTTTGAATATATAACTTGTAAACTTTTGATTACTGTGCACATATATAATGCAGCATCGGTGTAAACCACCAACACTTTTTTGTAGCAATTTCCTGTCGTTCGCAAAAGACTGAAGGCATTGCTAAAACATGTAGTAATTGCCAAATTATTCATTTTTTTTAATACCTTTATTGTTAGTAAATACGATTTGTTTTTTCTTTCTTAACACCTAACACACCAAATAAAAAAATTGCATTACTTCACTGATCTGTGTCTGTTGTTCTTTCTAACAGTACTCAAATCGATTTGCTTTAAAGTCTTTTTTTAAATTTTTTTATCATATTTTTCTAAAAAAAAATTTAAGGCCTGATTTTTTAATTTGGTCAATGGTCTATTAGCACACAACTCCTCGTTAAACGCTGAATGCTTAGATTCAGAGTTTGATAGCGTGTTGATTAACATCTGCTGTTGCTTGCCAATTTTTTTTGAGTTATGATCTTTTGATGTTTTCCAGTTTGCAAGTGTCGCGTCAATTGAAATTTTTTAGTAACTGATACAACAGGTAGTTGGGCATGATAAATTAAGTAAATATATTAAACACAATAATTAGCTAAATGACTATGAGTCATACCTTTACATAAGCTTTCTAAGACCTGTTCTGTTTCGTACATGGAATGCTTAAAAATTTTTTTGAAAATACGTTAAATATGCATATATAATAAAAACATCCGAAATATGCATCTATAGCCAAAAAACAAATAACGCATTTGCACACGAAGTTTGATGATTCAGAAAAGAAACATTACATGATAATTCACAAATGAATATTGACTGATCAGATGTGGCAAACGTGTGTTACTACGAGGGTTGCTATTTATGTATTGAGAATAAAGAGAACAAAATTGATGTTTCACGCAGTTTATCTTTAAATACTGGGAACAAGAAAAAATCATTGTGTGCTAAGTCGGGAATGACTCATCAATTCGATCTTTTGTATGTCCAAATACTTGTTTGTTTCAATTGGTGTGTGAGAGCTTGCATTGCAAATGATTCGTCGTTTTGGGTTGGTTTCTCTCACTTTACCTAAAATTTTAAGCAAACAAATGTTCGTATACCAAGCTGAATTAACGGTGTTTTGATTTTCAAAAGCCACAGTTGCCACATGACCGGGTTTCGTAAAGAAACACGCCACCATTTGCTTCTTAACGTTTTGAAAACGAACAACTTTTGTTAATTTTTCTTCACATTGAAACACCCAAACTGTCGATTGGTTTTCCTTTTTTGGTTTATACGCATAAATCCACGACTCATCACCTGCAAAGATGCTGTATACGGTTTTAGATCCACCATAGTTGTATTTTGTAATCATTTTACGGCACTAATCGACACGAGCATTTTGTGAACAGTTATCAATAAATGTGGAATCCAAGGCGTACACAGCTTTCGAACATCAAAATGTTTGTGCAAAAACTTATGTATGCTGTTCATACTAATGCTTAAACGTGTTTCGATTGTGCAAATCAGTTTTTGCACAGCATCAATATTTTCTGGCGCAACCGATATTGGACGACTTTCTTTAACTTCGTTCGTGAGCAAACTACGACCACGTTTGAATTTAATGTACTAGCGATATACAGTGGCTGTGGATAGCTCTTGAACGCCAAAAATTGAATTCAGTTGATTGATGCACTGTTCTTGAGTTAGGCCACGTCAAAAGTCATAATAAATCATCCCTCAAAATTGTTTGCCAGTTAATTCTATCTTTTGGTCGAGATGAAATTGTCAACATAAACAACACAAATAGTGCTCGCACTTCCAAAAATTCTGAGTAAGTATAATGTCAAAAATGTCAAACTTCACGATGGCAATGTCGAATTTTACTTGGCAATATTAGTGCTGTCAGTTCACAATACATAAATAGCAACGTCCGTAGTACACCTTGTCCAAAAAATAAAGAAAAGTTTTTAACAGCAAAAGCAAAGTTAAAAAAATATCAATTTAATAAATTGTGAAATTAATTTTTACTGTTCCAGGTAGCAATGCTTATGAGCTTGGCCCAAAATCGGATAAACTAATAAAATTGACTATAAATGATGCACAAGACTTGAAATCCACTATTTTTGTATCTGTAAAACAATAAAAACAATAATGTAAATAGATCATTTACAATACAATCTAAAGAAAATTGTTTACTAGTTACGCTGTCATTTGTAAATAGGTAACATACAGCTATGGCCATACATATGGAACACCCATTTATCTATCCATATATACATATATATAAAAAATAAACGTGGAGTAAGTTAAGATTGCTATCACAAGCTGGAATAAAACTAATAAAATAATTATTCATTTCTTTGCAGTTGCGTAGAGTATCTGGAATATTTTTTTCGTCTCGTCGTTTTTATTTTATCTATTGTAATCCAAAATGTTTTAAGATTGCCGTTTTCATTTAGGCACTATAGTAAGCTTTCTTATCTTTTCTAATGGCACTACTCACTATTTTTTGCAAATTTTTATAGTAGTTTATATCTTTCATATGACCGACAAACTGCTTATAATTGAATTCTTAAAAATTTTACAATGATATGTATTATTTTTGATTAAAGGTTTAAACATTTTAAGAGTTCAATAGGTACGTTTATGATTGCTGATATGTGGAACAAAGTATACTCTTACATTTTCCACTAAATCAGCATTAGATGTGTGAATAAGATCAATTAATATAACGCTAGTTATTGTAATTCCTAGTTGTATTAATTGTGCAATAAATAATATTAAATTATAATTTAATTGAAATATATAATGAATAAGTTATTTAATTTTTCTAATAAAATAACTTTATTAAAAAATTGTTTTTTCCAATTTGGGTATCAATGTGGGTGGGCTTCCTGGTAAACAAGGTGGTCATGTGCTCACCTAGGCTATTTGGCGACGTCACTGGCGTGCGGTAATTAAGGCAAAAGCAGATGCTACCAAATATTATTTATATGAAATAATATTGCTCCAATGAAATAATTTAAATCAAATAATCATTCACATTTACTGTTTGCTTTCTTAAATCTTAAAAGTAATATATATGATGCTACTTTGTATTTCTGATATGGTAATCTAGGATTTAAAAAAAATGTTTTAATATTTATACTAAATTTAACACTACTTCTTTAACAATATTAGGTAAATTTAACGACAATCCGATTTTCTGACATTTAATTTACAATATATTTTATTAATGCCGTAAGAATGTTTAAACTATCTATGCCTATGTCGCTTTTTAACGATTTTTCTGTACAAATGGGTAAATGTGCTTTGAGTACTTTTAATAAAAATATTATGTTTTCGCAAACACTAATTTCTTGTAAAATTAAAATATTAGTATTTAATGCGCGTAACAACAGGTAACCACAGGCACTAGTTTATTAGCTTTGCAAAACCCCTGTAGCTTTAGACTAACTGCTACTACAACTTACAAATAATTTTCAGCAATGTGTCAGACCATGTGTTTTAAACATTTTTTTACACTTCTAATAGCATAAAACCTGCCTTGAGTAATTATTATATTTATTTAAAGCATTTTCTAATTACGGCGATTTTAAATAATAGTTGTATATTCAATAATTTAAAATACTTGTGCGAAAATTAAATCTGAAACAATGACTTTTAATTGAAATCATTATTCTATTCATTGAATTAAATTTAAAACATTACTTAACTTTACGGTTACTTCAGCTACATGTCGAGACTAAGGTAAATAAAAATGATTTGTAGAAATGGTTTTGTCATTTTTAAATAGTTGCAAAACGTATGTAAATTATACACTTTTTTACGCAAATTCAAAGCGTTGTCTCTAACAAAAGATTTATGAATGTGTTTCAAGCAATAAAACCTTAACCTTAAATGCTAAATTAAATTGCACAGAAAAATACGTAATAGTGTTCATTACGTAAAATAATAAAAAAATAACAACCTGTATAGTTTTTCCTGACTTGTAAACGTTAAATTGGAATTTATTTTGTTTAGACATAACTTGGAGTGATATCATGCAGTTATGAATACTAACGCCTTAATTATAAATATCGATATGATCTGATTTTTAAATATATGCCTGACATGTACATGCACATATTAATTACTAATAGTTATTGCATTTAATTTGCTAATGTGACAAGTAAAGTGACTCATAACCAGTATTTCGAGATTGTAACTTTCTTGTAGATTTTATTAATGTAGTTTTTATGGTTCTGTACATATCACGTCGTAGTAGTAGATTTATCTCTGAACATACTTCATGGTAATCAAGTAATCTAAACAAGAAAACTTAGTAAACTAAAGAAACATGAAATTGATGAAAATAAAGTTACTTGTCTGTACTTAAATTTTAATCGCATTTTTCTTATACATTTACTTTTAAATATACTTTTTTTATATGAAATATATACGCACTAGTAAAAAACGTAATTCTAATTACAAGAGTTTTAAACATTCAAATTAGAATCAATGTATACTTAAGTTTGTTGTGTTACTGTGTCTGCTACTATGAATATTCTGATAGTAATTATTCTGTAGATATCAAAAATTCATATAAAATACAACTAAAAAATAGCCTATCAAAAAACGTTATTTATTATTCTGTATTAGAAGCAGAGAAACAGAAAAAATATTAAGTGTATTAAAGAAAATCATAGAGGAGTTCAAATGTTTTTGGAAGCATAAGGTGCAGAAAAAAAATAATTAAATGAATGCACAAAATTTAAGAAAACAAAGCAAAATTGTTTTAAAAAATGTTGAATTTTATTCTTAATCAATAAAGAAGAACCTGGTAAATCCAATCTTAATTGTTAAGGTATAGCTGGTAGTGGTACACTGAAAAAATCTGTGTATTTATAAATTAAGATTATATATATCTTTAATAGTAAAATGTATGCTTTTCCAGTAATATTTGATCGTAAATGTAAAATTAAAAATCTCATGGGTTCATTTTTATAAATATGTTTGTAACATATGTAATTTTCTATCTAGTAAAAAATTTCACTATGAAAACTAGTGAACATTTTGTGACCAATGATTTTTATTTATTACCTACACATTTTTTCTAGTAATCTATATTTTTTGTAAAACATAATTTTATCAGTGCGTGTTGTGGTCATCTTAATATAAAATCTTTAAAAACTCATTCTTACTTATTAAAAGACACACCAAATGTACCTAAAATACTACTACAATTTAAGTAGTAGTTAATAAAACTTTTTCTTTAAAGATTTTGTCTAAAGTGACTCAGTTTTGAGATATTCGCAACTACAGTTTTTTTTCAGTCTAGTAATCTTGATTTTTTTTGTAAAACATAATTTTATCAGTGCGGGTTGTAGTCATTTTAATAATAAATCTTTAAAAACACATTCTTAATTAATAAAATACTTATACAAGGTACTTGAAATACTACTACAAACTAAGCAATAGTTTTCTTGTAGCGTTAAATGAAAATTTTTCTTTTAAAGATTTGTTCTCAAGTTACTCAATTTTGAAATATTTGCAATTAAAGTTTTCAGGCCGGCCCTGACTATCTAAACAAGGAAAATTGACTGTTAGTTGTAACTATGCGGTAAATGATGGGTAAATGCTGTAAAATCCGTCAAACGTAGTGATGTATTCTGTTGATTATTGTTTTTTTTAAATTATTTATTCTCTACACAATAAATTGTTAATAAAATTAATAAAACAGATACTAATATTTATTTCTTCGCAATATTACTAACCTAGCTTAATAAAATGTACTTTGCGTACACGATGGCGTTTATCTTCGGTTGTAACAGAACAAGACTGCAAATAAATAAATCCAAAATTCAACTTTCTTAGAACGAAGTTCGACAATCTGCTTTATTTCTGTCTCGATTTTTTTTCACTGATTTGTTTACTTGATGTTAAGTGACGGTCACATAGAATCACTTAGAATATTTCAATCAACGCCCCAACAGCCCACTATTTGTACAAAAAATATGCTTGAAATTTAGAAATTTGAAAAAATTGGGGTTTTCACGTTACAATATAAACGTGTCTCCTGCGAGATATAAAAATAAAACTCATGGGATCTTTAGTACTTACCTTCAAATTTAAATATCTATATTGGTCATCCTGTTATTTTCATTTTTAGTGCGGTACAAAATGAGGTACTTTCTTTTCATCGAATATATAATTAAGCTACTCTTCATCTTTTTATAATTTATTTAAAAAAACGCATCATTTAAAACAAAAACTTCTTGTGTGGTTTGTGATTGTCTAACAAACACTAGCATAGTATAATTTTTTTGGTACTCCCATGTGATGGTGCAAGAGGTACATTTAAAAAAACCATGAAAAAAGAAAGTTTAGAACGAACTGCAGAACATATATTAACCTCAGACGCAATGTTCGATTTTTGCTGTAATGAAATTCCTAGCATGAAAATTATTTTTTAGTATCGATTTTAGATGTTCAAGCTGCTCTAACATTTATTAGAGCAATTTATGAACAGCAATATCATAAAAAATACATTAATTGGTCATAGTTTTGTTGCTCTCTCTCTAACAGTCAGTTTATACCGCGAAGGTATTTAGCTTCCGACAATCGTGGTGCTATCAATATTGTAAAGCCAATAAGCCATGTCTTCTAATAAAAAATAATGTTTTATTTTAAAAATATAATATTAATATTTTTCCATCATATGTTATTTACATAAATAATCTCATTTAAAATACTAATAAATAAAATAATATCAATAAAAATAAAAAATGTAATTTCACATTTAAAAAACATTTAACTTACTCATTGTACCGTAAAAAATAGATAAAACTACACTACATGTATATAGAAAACATGTAGTGCTTTATGAATTTTTACACAATAACGTGAGTACCATATTTTTATCTCGCATTAGACACGTTCATATTCTAGCTTAAAGATGGTGATTTTTTTGAATTTTAAAATTACGAGCAGAGACTTTTTGTACAAAGAGTGGGCTGTTTTGGTCAGTTTTTGAGTTTATATCCTATAGGATAAGTACACCTAATTTCTGGTTAATATTAGGTGTTTACATTAAACGAACGACATACTAGTTAGTTAAAAACTTAAAATGAGTAAAAAACATATTTTCAGCAATGTCATTATTGAGATGTATCTACTCAGTGAACTTGTAAATCGAAGATTAGTCATATTTTCTAATACGTCATCAAATCATATGAAATTTAAGTTTGTTCTGATTTGTTTATTTTTAAAACCTAATGTGCAAATAAATAATATTTATTTTTTCTAAGACGTTTGAAAAATGTAAGTTATAAGACTAAGTTGTAAGAAGAGTATAATGCCACCTTTGGACGCAGACGCCTTATGTAAACTTCTGAAGTGCTGCAACATTGACATTTATGTAAATAAAATTTGCAACTAATAGTAGTATATCACTGCTGTTGTTTTTGTCAACAACTGAGGAAGCCTCACTTTATGATATATCTTTTAGTTGTAATTTAATATAAGTACTCAGCCTTGTACATCGAAGAAAATGTTTTCGTCGGTTGCTGTTTGGTTCAGGAACAATATAAACAAAAAGTTCCCGCAAACTGAATCTATTCAAATTTTGACGCTAAGTTTGACAAATGTCAAGTTAGATATATAACGTGTAAAATGTATATATTTAGTTATATACCACTTTGCACGTTATGTATTTGAAGCAACGAATACGTAAATAATATAACTCAAAATTAGTAATATTTGAATTTATATGATTGGCAACAATTATTGAATGTTCTGTCAATCAAATCTGTCAATTTTCTTATTTGTGTTGATTTCTATTAATTTTTGATGCCGCGCTACTATATATTATTTTTATAACGTGTGTAAATAGGTATATAACCCAATTTGACGCATCGATTAATTTAACATGTAAACAGGTTCTTACTGCTGCTATTATGGTTGAACATTTACCATTCAAAAATTTTAATAATATAAACCGGTTAAAAGTGGCCAAAGAATTAATACGTACAATATTTATTTAAAAAACATGATCGACCAAAGTAAATCACAAGCGGTTAAACTAACAGCTATTGAAGTTGAAATTGGTGAATAGTTAATTTGAAATATCGTCAAACAAATCGAAGAGTCTGGATTTGCTCGATCACCTAAGAAAAGTAAATTACGATAAACACTACATTAGTCACAGCTAAAAGAATTTGAGAAATTGGCTATACGAAGATATGTTCATTCATATTTTTTTTAATATCGAACTTTTGACCTTAGAGAAAGTTTTACAAGTAAATAATAAAGAAACACTACCGGACTTCAAACGCAATACATTTTCGAGAATTTTAAAGAAGTTGGGTTTTAAATATAAAAAACGAAGCTGAAATAATGTTTTACTTAAAACAAGGAATAGCTTCATAAATCAAAAGTAATTAACCACCATCAAAAGGTTCCGTGAGGCAGGACGAACAGTTTATTACATGGATGATACTTGGGTTAATATAGGATACGTTACAGCAAAATTTGGAAAGATACTATTTTGACAGCAAAAGAAGCGCACATGGAAGGTGTTTCGACTAGCATAACAAATCCAACGAGCAAAGCGAAACGGCCGATCACATGGATAGCAACTCTTGTTTTGTAGTTAAAGCTTTTTAAGTTTTGAATCTCGAAAGACAGGTAAAAAATAAATTAGTTTTTATCACGATTGTACTTATACAGTCTTTTTGTTTTATGTGACGATCACAGAGAAATCAATGGTGAAGTGTTCAAGAATTGGTTACAAAGCTTACTACTACTTTTAGATGAAAATAACGTTTATTGTAATAGATAATGCACCGTGTTATGGTGAGAAGTTTCCGTCACAAAAATGTAGTGGACTTATCGAACTTTTACAATTAGTACGTGAATATTCTGTATCTCATCCGACAATCTTGAAATTACAATAGAATGTGTTTTATAACCGCACTTGAAATGGTTTTGTTAGTTTTATAATACACATATATACAGGCTGTCCCGCGAGGTAAGGTACAAAATTTCAGAACGTGTTTCTCAGGAAAATTCGAGTCGAAAAGGTCTATATGAACATGGTCCGCAAATATTTCTTTACCACGATATGATATTTTTTAAATGTTAGTATTGTTACAGAAAAATGTGTGGTAGAGCACCATGTTCTAACCCAGACATGTCTAACTGGCACGGACGGGGGAGCTATCGCTACTGCTTTGGGTTTCCCCCACCATTACGTTTTTTGTGGCAGCCACAGCAAGCAGTGTAGGCTGTGTTATTATTTATTGTGACAGTTGAGCTGCCAGTTTTATTGGACTCCGCATTTCATCAGACAGTAAACTTCAAATTTACTGTCACGTTTGTTTTTACAACGAAGAATACGCAGACATGCTGTTAGTCTATGGATACTGTAACTGCAGTGGTAGAAAATCAGTGAGGAAATACCGCCGCCGGTATCCGAATCGAAGAATACCTGATAATAAAGTATTCGGGAAGAGTTTTCAAACATCTTAGAGTAGCTACTACTAAAATTTAAAAATGTCATAATTCGATAAGGAAGCATTTGCGAACCATGTTCATATAGACATTTTTGACTCAAATTTACCTGAGAAACACGTCCTAAAATTTTGTACTTTACTTCGCGGGACACCCTGTATAATCAATGTGCATCGAAGTTATTTCAAATGCGTCTTTGTAAAAATAATTTAGAAACTGCAATAATTACGTTTAATCAACATGATCATAATGAGAAACTTTTTTAACACTAAAAATATGCAATGCTGTATAAAATAAAAGTTATTTGAATTACAGACATTTGGTTATTTATTATGCTTACTAGAAAAGAAAAATCTATGATTATAAAAAAATTTCATAAAAGTATAAAACAAATTGATTTGTAAACTTGCCTTGAAACATAGCGCCACTTACTAACTTCTCTCGTAGAATAGGGTAGAGTTATTCTCACTTTTTACTGTAACACCAACAATAAATAAACGATTATATTAGTATACAACGTCGTGTTGTAGCAACTGCAAGTTTTACAAACACATGAGTTACTAGATCGTAAAATGTAATTTAAATGTTAAAAGTGTCAGTCAATCGATGGAAATGATGCAATTATTATTTATCTTCCGTGGAAATAGTAATTAAAAACCGTTGAAGAATAATTTTTTTATTAATCAAAAATGAGGTGTTGTATGTCATTAATTCTGTTTATCAAAAACGCCACCAGATATCGTATCGCTTAGGAAAGATTTCTTATTGTTTGCGTTTAGCAAATTCAGCAAATAACAGATAATTTTATTGTTATCAATAAAATCAAATATTAGGTTGTCCTCTAAAAGCTATTGTTTGTGTTTCTTTGTCTTGTTTTCAATACTATAGAACTATAGAACAATTTTCTATGTATTCTTTTACGTTTAAATTTAAAATCTTCTGTACTTTTATAATAGATATAATATATAATATATTTTTTTGTTATTGAAAACTTTTTTAGACGCGACTTGGAAGTAACTCAGATTTTTTTCTCACAGAGTTAACGGAAAATATGCAAACTAATTTAGAAGATAAATTGTAGCGACCAATCATGCATTGCTATTTGTTAAAGTACATTATTTATTCTGTTAAAAATTTGGTTTCTATTTACGTTTGTTTCGTATTACTTTTTGTTGTTATATTTTAATTTTTGTCTTGTTTGTGTACAAATCTGTTCTGTTAGAGCAATCTAATTTCGTTTTAGCTTAAAATTATTTCTATTAAGTTTACAACACAAAATAATGTATTTATTGTATTTATAATTAATAATAATAATTATTAATTAAAGTAATTTTTTGCATCAGTTTTAATCCATAGAAATTCTTGAGTTTTTAAAGCTTGGAATTCATTTTCTAATTTAACAAATAAAGATTGGGAAACGCAGTGCAATCATGTGTTACATTTTTTGTGAAAAAATATAGAAAGCAGATGATTGAGTTGATAAGGTTGTGGAAAGTAGAAAGTAGAAAATAATGGTAATTCAGATGAGGATGAGCGGGAAGCTAAAGAAAGCGAATCATAAGGTAACAATGATTTATTTACTTTTCTGCCGTACGAATAGTTGTTAACATAATTGTGATTAATTATTAAATTAAAATAAAATATTTATACAAAAAACTACAGGTTATCCAATCAATTATACATTCACGTATTAGTCATTTTATTATTTCATTAATGAATAAAAATAGAAGAATCACCAATCTGAAATGATATTTATTTTAATTTAAGTTAAATCTTTTTATTAATATCTGGCACAAACGACAAAGAAGTGTAAAGATTACACGCACTTAAGTTTTTTTACTAAATTAAATATTTATTAATTGATAAAACCAAAAAATATAGAAAACTGTAATCATGTAAAAGTCTTTTCACAACCAAATAAACCTATACATAGCATTTTTGAAGTAAAACTACTATAGGTGCAACTTGAAAGTAACGCTATTGAAAAGCCGTAACTAAACATTATTTGTTAATTTTAAATTAATTTAATTAATTAAAGGCAATTATTTAAAAAGGGAAAGTGTTATAAACGAATTTTATTTAGAATGTAAAACATCATTAATATAAAATAAAACAGTGTTCAGTTAATTTAAAATGGCAGAGTTTCAGAAACATTTTACTCTTTCATCAATATATAAAAATAATAGAAAAATCAACAACCTGAAATGGTATTTAGTTTATCTTAAATTGTATAGGCAGAAGCTCGAATTGAAAAGGATCGTATAATGCGTTTCATTTCTACAAAATGCTTTTATACCAAAAAAAGTAATATTTTAAAATATATTTGAAACGTTATAATATCATTGCAATAATCTCTAGATGTAGCACTATGTAGTATATGTTAAGAAATCTTATAAATATTATCTCGAGAAAATCTCTGTGGTTGCTCCGTGCGAACTTAAAATTTAATAATTTTACTAGGAACAGTCATAGTCGTAACGTGAATAATTTTTTACATCAATTACAGCATAACAGATACAATTGGAAACTTTTGCGTCATTTACTGTCACACAATGAATTTAGACTTCTTGTGTAATATATGAAAGCAAAACGAAGAATTACGGTTTAACCTTGTTGAAACTACTAAATAACAAAACAAAAACATTATTCGTATATGAATCAGTCTGTAAACAAACATTTTCCTGTCTACAAAATTATATTACGAAACAACCATCAAAAATGTTTATTCAAAAGCATAAAAAGTTATGTGATTATTTAATTTAACCAACAGTTGATGCATGATTTTTAATATTATTTGTTAAAACTGTAGGACTTATTACCACTTGATTTACGTTTTTTTTTTTATTTTGGAAAAAGTATTTGTATTATAAATAAACATGTAGATATAAATACAGTATCAGTATTTCTATAAGGACTGAAATGTATCTATGAAATTTCGCATTTTAATTCTATAGATAAAAATTACAATCAGATTAACGAAAATAAACCATTTATTATTATTGGTCACATTCCAAACTGCAAACTATTAATCATTTCATTAATTATTTGACACTACTTATTAATCACACAGCACTTTAAGGATTTTTCTCTCATAATATTAATTACATAACAAATAAAGTAAGTCACGAAGTCTTTAGCTCTATGATAAACTTTATAACAACGTTATAAAAAATTCAATGCCAGCAATAAAAATCATATTTAATTTACTTTGAAGATGAACTTTGCGTGTGAATTATTTTAAACTTTATAGGAAATAGTAATTAATCATGTTATACCACCTATGCTGAGAAACTTACGTCAAAACTTTTGATTTTTTTCTTACAAATCGTTTTTCTTATTACACTACTATTACACAAACAAAAATTAGCGATACATTACATATATCCATATATAATGTTTACTTGTTAAGTCTTATACTGTCAGTTGAAGTTTGATGCCTTTCTACATATCAAATATTTAACAGTATCATATACCTAATAGTACGGTTGAAATTTAAGCGGTCGTATTTCTAATTTAGTTTATCAATTTAAGTTTTTCTTCAACATTTGTTGCTTTTGTTAAGTGTATATGTTTTATCTTAGTTCCGCCCATGATTAATCGCAATCCTAAAAAATAACGATTAACTTCCATTCGAACATTTATTTGCTCATAACATTGTAAAAATTATAATCGAAAAAGTTGGTCTCTTTGTAACTTTGTAACACAAACACATGTATTTTCGGTTGGAATGGAAAGTATTCTGTATTATTGTCAATACTTCTGAAAGACAAGGCCTTCATAAATACTTTTGTATCTCACGTGACCACCAACATTGCTTGGATAGGTATCAAGTAAACCAAAAATTATTAAATGAAAAATTTGATTTGTAACCTTTAAATTAAGGTCAAATAATTAATTAAAAACGGTAACACATTAACTACAATACCTGTTTATTTTAATTAAAAATACGTAATAATAATTATTTAAAATTTATAATTGATGTTTAATATGTTGTCTTTTAGCTGCGACACATGTGTTAATTCTTCTCTTTAAATTATAGAAAACATAACAAAGCTAATATCTTGAATAGTATCAGTAATTACATGTTTCAAGTATTCAATATTGGGCAGCTAATTTTTATATACTATTTTTTAAATGTATGCATAGAACCTTTAGAAACGAAACTTGTATGATCAAGATTAAAAATTACTTAATAGTTTGTGGATCAGACACTAGGCTAGTTGGTTTTGAGTCATGCCGATGTACGCTTAAATAAAGCTTTCATTTTATTACAACAAATATTTTGAAAAAGAATTGTATAGATTTTATAATATATCAATTTAAGAAAACATCGTTTTCTTTTATCATTCAAAAGTTGCTTAATGTGATCGTAGAGAAGGACCATAGTAATGCTTTTTCTTATCCCTGTTGATTGTTGCGTTTTATCATAAATAGGTTTAATAGTAATAACACTTCGTATTAATTTAAGCACGCAGTGTCATAATGTTTGCTTTTGTGCAGCTTCAGGGTATGAATGATTTCAGTAAATATACACATAGTTTAAACGTATTTATTTGCTAAATTCAAAATAAATGTGCTATATTTTTATCATCACTACAGTTTATGGTTTAATCTACATTAAAATTTATAATTATTGGTAGATAATATTACCGATCCAAATGATACTGTCCTTGACACCAAAATGTACACGCATCAGCATTAATAGTATGTAACACTTAGAATATTAGTCGAATCTACACCATCCGAGTTAAATCATCTTCTTGTAACTTTTGGAAAGTTATTTTTTTCTGTCAAAGGGTTCTCCAACTACTAAACTTTACAATCAACCCAAATTCACCTTCCTTCAATTTGTCCAAATTATTTTCCGTTAGGCACACAAGGGATGTAACATCAATTTCTTGTTCTAAAAGAAAATCAAATGCACGATAATTTCATTTCATTGCAAAAAACTAAGTCATACATGCCAAAAAATGTGCAAGCTTTGCGACATAATTCTAACATATAACGGCAGTGAACAATATTCAAAATCAGAGTCAATACTTACTTTTAAGTTTTTGATAGTTTCCAATAATTCACTAATTGATGTAGTGAGTTATAGATTATATGCTGCAAGCAACTTGTTATAAAATGATGGATCCATGTCGTATAGTTCCAAACAAAAAACTGTCGGAGTCACGGTACACGTATATTATCTTTGCCACAGCTTTAGCAAAAAGTTTAGCACATATTGCAAACCTTAACGTAAATTAAATTGCTGATACCTTATTTTAGACCAGCGTGGAACAAATAGTGATAACATAAATGCTTACTTGAAATCCCTACTTGTGGTTTCGCAGTAATTTATTACGTACTTTAATCGCTGATATGATTTCTTATAATAATTAGTTGAATTTGATCAATTTGTAGTCTTAATTTTAACAAAAATTTTTTACTTGTATCATTATAATTATGAATGATTTAATAAAAACATGTTTGGATTGCAATAAGAAATTTAATTTAAGTTTTAGAACATGTAGGTTTAATTTTATTTGAATGTGAATCAATTTTAGAAAAAAAGCAAATGCTTTAAATATGAAATTGTAATGATTAAATTCAGCATAATATTTCTCTCCGTGTACGTAAAAATCTAGTAGCGTAAAATCCAGAGATCATCCTATACGATCTCTGGATTTTACGCTACTAGATTTTTACCTTGAACCCTTGAATAATTATTCTTTCATTGTAGAATTGTTGAATAAATTCAGTTGTAGCTCGAGTAGTATGAGCCATTGCATTGCAATAATTAAAGTTTGTTATCATCTAGCTGCTTGAAAAATTGACTCAAATATTGCGGTATCGTTTTGCGTTTACAGTATTGCAAAAAATATTGTACCAATTATTTTTCTACTTGACATGGGAATTGATTATCTAATATATATTCTAGTTATTTAAATATTCACTCAAATGAAACCATGGTTCGTTCATAAAGAAAGTTAAATCTAACAGGTTATCGTTATTTAAATGTTCATTAAACCGTTCATTAAATTGTACACACTACAAAAAATCAGGAGGATAAACCACAACCTTGTACGGAGTCATCAAAAAGTTTTTTTTTAATGCTTTTGGGCAAATTCCTACTGACAATCTTAAAAATTTAATGCTTGTAATTTAAAAATGCAAGTTGACTTTAAACCTGTTGTCGCAGATAATTTTGCCACCAATTTATTTAGAATTTGTTCCATGCAATTGCGAACGTCTTCGACAACAGGTGTAGTAAGTGCAGTAGACCTTCCTGTAGGTTTTCTTTTACAAATGCAATTCTTATTTAAAAATTAGTTAATTAAAACGTCTTTGCATTGTTAGAAAGTATCGTAAGCAAAGGTTGCGTCTGGAAAATATTCGTTGAATTGATCGACCAAGTTCTATCAGGATTGCGAATATCACTTAGAAAATGCGCCATGTGTCTTGTTCAGAAGTAAACATCGTGAAATACTGTTAATATAAAATTACAAAAATTAAACAACGTTAAAATCAGAGCTGTTATTCGGTACTTACTCAGAGAAAACAAATAGTGCTGAATACCTACAATAATAACCATTTTAAAATATAAAAATAGAGATTGAGGAAAACGACGAAAAATAATACTTGATGTAAACAAAACGTCAAACGAAAATGTCAAAGACTAATGTTACAAAACGGTAACACAGGGTAACACTACCACCCTAAGACATTCTTGCTGCTCAACTGATAGGTCACATGAGAAGTAGGTTTTAATAATTGATTTAATAAAGTCTCTGTAGTACTTTCCACAATAACCATATGCGCATCGTTTATTTTTATTTTATACATGATCGCTCAACATTTATATTTTCTTATTAATTCAAGTTTGTGATGATCATAATAAATTAATTTAATTCCTTACAAAATGTAACAGTATTATTTTCTAAATAACGTGTTTGTTATTTGTCTTTTTATACATCCATCCTCACAAGATGTATTTTGCAAATTAACGAATCAGGTATGATAAAAATTCACTTACTGGGTTATTTAACGTTGAATAAATATTGTTTTGCAGATCTGTTACTAGATAATAATTATTTTTTAAGAAAAAGTAGTAAAAGGTTTTTGTATTGTTTTGTATTCCACTAATTAGAACTAACCTAAATTCGTTATAGTCGGGTTCAATTTTAATACTGTCTACTAGTAATAGTAAGATAAAATATATAAAATGCAATCATCATCAGTCACCTACAAGAATTATTAAAACAAATGACTTTTTCTAAGTACAGGGACTTCATAAATACCCGTTTCTCACGTGACATATATGTTAGGCAATCAACATTGTTTGGATTGGTATAAAGTAAAACAAAAACATTTAGAGCTACATGTTTAGATTTTTGTTTTAGGTATGTATGTGTTAACTCTTATTTTTGACCATTGGAAAACATTGTATTGTCTTGGTGAAAGTACCCAAATTGAAGTTTGTTGTCATCTAGCCTAAATAATTGACTCAAAATATCAATATAACGTTTTGCGTTTATAAGAAGCTATTGAACCGATTATCCTTCTTAACGGTGCAATTCATACAATAACATTCAAATTGAATGTTTATAAATTAAAAATTGAATTAATTTTGCTACTGATTCATTAAGACTTTGTTATATGCAATTGCAAATATTCAACAACAGTTGCAGTAAGTATACTAAGTGTTCCTGTATATTTTACATTGTAAATGCAATTTTCATTTAAAAAATTGTGAATTAAGTAGGAAGTAATTAAAGTTTGTTTCTGGGAAATGTTCAATGCAGTTTTAAAGAGAACACGACCAAGTTCCTTTGGAGTTGTGGGTATCACTCCAAAAATGCTTCATTACAGTAACGATGTCCAGGAGTAAACCTTGTAGAAAGCTATTAATATAAAACTAAAAACATGATATAAAGTTAAAATTACAGCTGGTATTTAGTATTTACCTACATAAAACACAAATATTGTTCAAAAGCTTAAAAAAGTAGTTTTAAAAATAGAGAATAAGGAAAATGACAAAAAAATATAAATGACACTAGCTGTAAACAAAACGATCTTCGAGAATGTTACTAAACGTTAACACTATCAACTGAAAACAATATTGACGTAACCGTCATAGGTCAAGTGAGTAAAGAATTTTAATAAAGTCCCTGTTTTAATGATCACATTTCATCAATGATTTCATCAGAATATAAAAAAGGAACGTGTAAATCATAAAATACACAATTTTGTTTTGGATAATAAGTTATTTGTTTAAATAATAACACAAGTAGGAAATGTTCAAAAATTATTTGAGTTGGCATGCGGATAAACATGCAGATGAGCACTTTCTGACGTCGTCGTTGGAATCAAAACCTTAAATACTGTTTGATATTTGTAATTTCTTAATTTTTGTACCAAAATATTTTTTCCAAACATGAGACATGTAAACGTTGTTATTGTTAATGCATACTTTTACTTTGCATTAGATTATAATCTTATAAAAACAACGAAGTCGCTACCTTGTTAGAAATTTTGGTAGATTGCGTAGCTCAATAAACCTGCATAATCAAAAATTAGTTCTAAACATTTTGTACTTACGTTATAACAGCTAGCACAAGATAAATATTACATAAAAATCCATTTTTATGGTCAACTTGTGTTACAGAACTAGTTTATAGGATAAAAAAATTACATGCATATTTAAGATTATAAGCAAAAAGACTTAATCACTTAATCTCTGGAGTTTACTTTTTGTTTTTTTCTACAGTACTATTATTTTATGTAACAAGATTGCTAATAAGTTATAATACATTTGTCCCTTTACTAATTTCCTTTTATAGCAACATTTCTTATATTTAAACCAATTTTACTATAGAGATTTTCGAGAGTATTAACTTTATCTCGTATTTTCTAAACGCAAGTGTTTATTATCAAAAACGTAAAGCAATGGTATTGAAACCACTATTTCGTCAAGTAATCAAATCTAAATTAGCTTTAAATAATTAAAAAAACCTGGTGTGGTCAGCACACTACTTTCACTTAAGGTATGATGAAAGAATATCTACATAATTTTTTAAGGTTATGTTGTCATAGCACCACTGTGAAGTGTGTATTGACTTCCTAGCATGCTATAATTTATTTGAAAATTTTCACTTCGATGTCATTAAGATATAACCGAAGTTTGGTAAATTGAGCTTATGTTATATCGACTAACCTCTATATTTGTGAGCCTTGATTTTGCTTTCCCTTTTAGTAAATCAGTAAAAATTGTTATTTTAACGTATCTTGCTTTAGAGTATATTTTAAATTATAAATCAAATATATAATGAACTGTTATTGTTAGATTTTTTTTTATTTGAATAAATTGTTAGGAAGCAATCATCTCTATAAGAAACTGTAAAAATAATTCAAATAATTTAAATACGTACAAAATTATATAAGAAAAACTGTTAAAAATCGCGGATACCCACACGGTTTCTTTATCAAACCCATCTTGATAGAACCGAGAAAATATTAAAAGCCAACTCCATACCAAATTTCAAGTTGCTAAGACTGTTGGTTTGAGAGTTATCGTGGGTACATCGTTACACACACAGGCACCTAAAATTTTATGTCAAAAATATATTTTTTTGCTTCAGGAGACCTCGGAACGTAAAATTATCCAAAAAAAAATTTTTAAAACAATTGTCGTTGCTGTACTTTCTTTAAAAAAAAGTCAAAATAATTACAGCATACCCACAAAGTACACATGCGTTTGTATTCATTGTTATAATTTGCAATATCTACTATAATTCTTTTTGTAGCAATATTTTCTTAATGTGTTGATATTAATCTCTTAAGAAACTATACTTTAAATTTGGCGATATACTTTCCTTCTTTCTTTTTTTTTTATTCTGCGCCAGTTTGACGTTAAAGATATAAAACTCGATTTTTTTTGCAATTAAAATGCTTTCTTTATGATTTTATCTATTTTTTCTCAAAGTTTATACGTATTACAATTTTACAAAAATTTCTCCGTTCTGATTGCTCGTTGAATTGCAGTTATCCTGATAACGCAAATATTACTACTATTTACTTTATTTTATACATACATATTTTGCATTTTTAAATTCGTAATGTGAATAGTTTTTATTCTGTAACTAGTAAATTGAACATGTCATAATTGATAATAAAGTAAGAAGTAACAAAAATGTTAAACTGAACGTTGAATATTAAATCATACTACACTCTAAGTTTAATATTATTCAAATGAATGCTATAAAAATTAATCGTCGCAGTATTTTTCTAAACATTTATTACAGAAAACTAAGTAAGTGATACCCCCTGTTGTGAATTACTAATGTAAAAGTACCGTACACTTATTCGGCGTGTCTAATTTAGCAATATAATTAAATCATCAACTGAAATAAATGCGTACATGTCATATTTGACATATATATGAGACTTTTATGGTCTAAACTGACACCCGTTTTACAATTTTGAAATCAGTAACACTTATTTATGTTAAAATAGTAAGTGTTTGTAATTAATTTGTTAAAACTTGATCGTATTGTTTGTGTGTCACTTTTTTCTATGAAAAAAGTATTCTATTTTGGATAATAAACGTAAAAATAATTTTTCATTATACCATACTGATATTTAGGGTTTACCAGTACCCTATCCCTCATTGGTGTACCCATATCGGCGGATATTTGTTTACTTATCGGCTTTGGCGGATATTTTTTAGTTTTGACAGATTTTTCAATAAAATTGTGAGTGTTTTCTTAATAAATTTTTATTCATGGCAATTACATCTTTTTAAAAAATCTACGTAATATGAGAACAATTACTGAAATGAAAAGAGCAGCTAGTATTGTCCAAAGATAACAAAAGGAGTTTACGTCGGCAAGCGCCACATATTTAAATACAGTAATAACTTTTTCTAGTAGATGTCGCTGGTCCGATGCATGGGCTAGATATTTTGTCACTTATTCTGTTTATATTTTCGCTTTATTTGGTTTGTAGCATTCAAATTTTCTACGTATACAAATTAAAAACTTATCCATATCTGCAAGAACATCACGGGAACTTGTAATAACAACAAACAACCTAGCATAATACCAACCTGGAAGTGTCAATATTATCATGTAGGTTTTTAGCATAGATATTTAAGTTTATAAGGAATTCGGTGCAAACTTTTTCTATAATTCCGTTACCTAGCACAGCAAAATTTCCTCACACATATGTCACACATATTTTGGGTCTCACTCCACGTTGTAAAAGCCGCTTTGTCTAGAATATCTTAAGGAATTTTTACAAATCTTCTATTTGCTTCCATCGTGTCAAATTTTTTCAAATAATTTTACTACGTAAACAACCATGCTATGGTAAATGCACAGATAACCAGTAAATTTAATTTTAATTGAAGAAAAATTTAAGTCTTACAAATAATCGTTGAATATTAAAGTATTTGTGGAATGATGAAAAGTACTGAACGACACAACACGGCCGATACGCAAATAGCAGACTCGATTGATTATAACTTTAATCTTGTTTACTATTTGTTACATATCGGCCTTCTGACGATAATAATTATATTGTTTCAGCAAACATAAAAAAATGTTAACATTTTTTCATTGATATCAGTTTGAGAAATGGCTCACTGGTTCTGTTTACATGACGACGTGCACGAAATATTTCATGTGCGTTTTAAAAAAAGTCAATATTGATGAAACACAAAATTATTTAAACAAAATTATTAAGTAATGAAATTAACTGTGCAACAGCTAAATGCTTCTATATTTATCTCACTCGTAGAGTTATCCAGAATTTTGGTTAAAATTCTCGGTTATGGTACATTACAACCAAATTTTGTTTTTTAATTTCATTTCTAATTGAGTCATTAATATAACCAGCAACACTAGAGAATTTTTATTCTTCATAAAGTTTAATACAATTTATATCTGCCTTTGCGTCTGTAACGAGTGCTGCTGAGATTTTTTTTAAACAGTGGCCGGTGTACGCAGTGGCGATTACTGGTTAAATGTATTTAATAATATTAGATAGTTCTTAACTAATGGTGTTAATTTTTGACCACTACATTGATACATACGTATATCTTTTTGATATTTGAGAAATAAATGTTCACTTAAAGCACTAGTAAGGCATAAAGTCATATACTGTCTATAGAGTTGAACATTATTAGGTCTACCACGGTAAACGTTCGTGAAACTTTGGTTTTGGTTTCAAGTATTTTTATTATTAAAACTCTATTAGCATCCTTACGTCATCAACTGTTATCTTCACTAGCTCAGCTTCGCTACAAGATTCTGAAACGTCTAAAAGCAGCACAACCGATAAATCCGTAAGGTACTATAACTTAATGTTTGTAAAAATCACAAAAAAGTATACCTTCATAATCAAGCAATGTTAAGTATTTATTTTTTTTATAAATTAGTATACTTGTATCTTTGCATAGTGTTCGACTGACTTATTTTAAATAAAGTACTAATTTTGTAAATTTTCTAACATGCTTATATTCTTTAATGCTAAGAGTAGCTTTCAACATTAAATACACAGCTCATAATGCAAAACATTTAACTATTTGACTGATAATACGACATATTGCATGTTTATTAGCTGTGCATTCTTTGTTACCGGTCTTGTTTCCTTACAGGTCAAAGTAATTACCGAACAGAATAATAAATTACAAAAGCTTAATTTACCGCAGTACAAAATTTGAAAACAAAATCATCTAGGACTGTACCGCGTTAGGTAAAAAAGCACTAAATACTTGTTTTTAACGTGACATATAGGTTAGGCAATCAACATTGCTTAGTTTGGTATAAAATAAAAAACAATTACTAAATCAAAAATTTTATTTGTAATCTTCAATATTTCGAACACTTTCGTTGTAGAATTGTTGAATAAATTCAATTATAGCTTAATTAATATAACTTGCATTGTTTTGCTAAAAATAACGAAATTCTTTTGCCATTTAAGTGCTTAAAAAATTGACGCAAAATATCATTGAACCGATTATCTTTCTCCTTAACATTGCAATCCATACGCCAAGTTTCAAAGGTTGTTATTGGCATTTCCACAAAAGTGTGCATATTTTCAGTTACCCAAGTACGATAATTTTGAGTTCCTACATATTCACTAATATGAAACCATGCTTTGTTCATATAGAAGGTAAAATTGAATAGATTATCGTTATTCAAATGTTTAAAACATCCACAAAATTGTACACGCTGCAAGAAGTTGAAAGCACGTAGTTCTAAATAAACCGTAACCTTGTTCTTTTATAATATACTGTATTTTTTAAACGGCCGTAAAGATAAAAATAGCAAATAGCATAAGATTTGAAAATCATGGAAGATATAAGCTTTGATTTAGCAACATTTTCATTGTTGAATAAATTTAGTTGTAACTCGAATGATGAGTGATTGCATAGTCTCGTTGAAAGTAACCGAAAGTAAAAAATTGACTCAAAATATGGAGATAACGTTCTGCGTTTATAGTATTGTAACAACATATTGAACCACAACCGTATTCCTTTTTAATGCTTTGTGACAAGTTCTTATAAAAAATCCGAAAAATTGTATGCTTATAAACTAAAAAGTAAACTTAGAAATAATATATACCTCTTTCCGCAGGTAATTTTGCTACCGATTTATTAGTACTTTGTTCCATGCAACTATACAAATGTCAACAACAAGTGCAGTGAGTGTCGTAAGCTCTCCTGTGTATTTCGCCGTGCCAATGTTATTCTTATTTAAAAAACGATGAATTAGAACTTGTTTATGTAGTGGGGAAGTATTGTAATTAAAGTCTGTTTCTGCTAAATGTTTGATAACTTGTTCGATCTAAGTCTAAGAGAATATGACTAAGGTGCATTAGGATTGTAGGTACAATTTTAAAGATACGTGATTACTATAACGGTGTCTCGTTCAGGAGTAAACATGTAAAATGTAAAAGCTAAAACAATGTTGTTGTTAGAGTCATGGGCTACGTGAGAAACGGTATTTAATGAAGTTGCTGTACATATAGAGTAAAAAGAATTTGGTTTGCAAATTAAATGTTTTAGGTTATGTAAACTGTATTTTGCAAGCGCAACGTAATCAAATATACAAATTTTTTAAAACAAAATATGACCTTTTGATATGTGTACGTTATTATCTATGTTTCTATTAATACAATTTTCATAAGTAATCTACTTTATTTCCTTTATAAGTCATATCTAGATGTTATTCTCTTGCAGTTTTTAAGAAAAAATTTCACATGCCAACATCGCATTTGTCAACAAAATAGTTAACAATTTAGGCTTCGGCATGGCTAAATTTTTTTTCATTGCTTGGCTGTAAAAACAAGATGTAAATAATTGGTATTTGGCTTACTCATATTAACTTTTACTTGAAATTTAATGTATTAAAAACATGAAGTAGTAATTGATTTAAGCGCAAATAATTATGGATTTAAAACACACATAATTAAATAATAGTAACACTTATTACTTAATAATATAAATGCAGAGCATTTAATATAAAATAAGGACTAAGTTTCGACGTATAAATTTTGTATTGTGCTTAGAAGAATCAGTAGTATGTTTTAAGTATTACAAACACAAATTTTTAGTTATTTTTAATTACTGTTTTACTTACTTTTTGTCTTACTTGTTCTTTTTGTAAAAAGTTTATTTTTATTTGACTTTGATTAACTACCTATATAGTCGTAGAAAAAGATAGTCTATAAGTTGTAAAAAATGTGCATTGGCAACTCGTACGATTTGCAAGTTTGTTTTCGGTTCGTAATCAAACTGCTATCGTCGTTAGCAATGACTACCATTCCGTATTTGTTATACAATGTACTATTCTATAGTGACAATGCGTTCGAAATCAGCTGCAAGTACAGGTACTGATAGTACTGAAATTAGCGTTTCAAAATTGAAAGTAAATATTTTGCTGACGAGTTTTAGAACGATTTGTCAGTAAATTACAGTAATAAGATTATGTAACAAGTAAACGATTGTTAACAGTTTGTTTTTTAATTACTCTTTTAGTAACTTTATGAAGTAAGTACATATATGCGACCATATCTCATATTCAGCTTTTGTTAATTCTATGGAAATTAACTTGTTAGTTTATCCATCAACTTTATTATAAATACAATAATATCTGTAATAATAGTAGCAGATTTTGAGGTTAAAAAATATATGCCACATGACAGTTTTTTTATCTACTGAAGCTACAACCTCTTGCTTAACTTTTCTCACTCTAACTAATCTATATTATTTCAGAATTACTAAATTGTTACAGATAATATTCATTTAATACTAGTAAGTACTTTAGATAGATTTAGGACAAATGCGTAAAAAAAATTTAACACTATTTCTTTTAGTTTCCAAATTTACAATGTTAGTTTTAATTATAGACTTTAAGTCAAACGCAATTAATTATGATTAGGCTAAACGCATGAATGGTAAGTTTCTTCTAAAAAATAGCTTTACCGAGCATTTGTGAAATTTTCAGTATTTAAAAATATTGATAAGCTTTTATTTTGACAAAGTAATGTTACATATTGATTGAATAGATTCAAAAACTCTTTTTAATTAAAGTTAATGGATTGTTATAAAAGTATTTTATCAATTTCTTTCAGAAGTGGTTTAGTAGTGATAATCATAGACTATTGTAAACTTGCTTCAATTTTAGTAGTTTACTAAATTTAATTGTTTTTTTCTAGTTAAATAAATAATAAATGAGTACTTTAACGCCAAACCTAATTTTTTTTGGTAAAATTGGATAAAAAATGAACAGACGAACCAAACTTTCAATATAAGTAACTGCTTGCTATTAATACTTTAAATCTAATACTTTAGCTCTTTATTACCCATAAAATATCCGGTTAAAAGTTAAATCAAATATTTGGGTCAAATATTCAATCAATGTAATACAGTGGTTTTCATCCTTCTTAAAGTTGGGTTACCTAGTGGTTATACAACCAGAAGACTAAGCTTTATTCTGATTGTTTAATCAGAGTCAATCAAAGGCTTCTTTTTGTTCTACTATAAATTAACTGATCATATTTTAATTCCCCATAGCAAAAATAAATTACAATGTATATCACAGTCGTTATTTTGTTTTTGTAAAAAACACATTTGTATGTAACGGGTGATCGAGATTATTCGCAAGCCACGTGACCTGTTTGTTTACGTTTTTAATGGATATTTACTGTGTTACCTATACTACAGGGTCACGTGGTTTGAAAATAATCTCGATCTCACTGTATTAAAGTTTATTGGAAAATTTAACACCTGCGTTGTAAATTTTGTGGCGACCCATAAAATTGTATATTGGGCTTAATTGAAACGTTTTTATAACATACGACTGAGAAGACACGATTAGTCGCTTTCTCAGTTTGGTTGTCACAGGCGTAACAACGACACTGTAAAAATAAATAATACAACTTAATGCAAAATTAGCATTTTGTTGTGATCGGTATGTCAATCGTGCAGATACAAAAGCTAGATAAACGACCTTCACTTTGTACAGATTCAAGACCCTACTTGTGAATATAAAATGATGTGTAAAATTCCATCGACCTTTTGTCCACTATTCAGTGAGTAAAATTTATGACGAAGACGTTATTAATTAACTCTGAATAGCTTTACGAAACCCTAACTTGTTTGAAAGTGGTCATCACCTAGACGCTTCCAAAAGTTAAAGAGTGAGTTAAAACTGAAATACGCAGATACATAACTATTTACAACCTAATTAATAGTAAAATTAACACCTGTATTGTTCTCTAAAATATAAAAAGGATTTGACACTTTTTATGGTTATATATACATGATGTCATCATTAAACTTTTAAAATTCTCGTTTAGAAATAAATCTACAAAAAAAAACTTTCTGTTTCATAAGATAAATCAAACTTTTAAATCAAAAATCTATTTGTATTTAAATGTTTACTATCGCTGTAGATACATTTTACTATTACTACTCTATTAAATTGTATAACATGAATTCAATGTAAAAACAACGTACACGATTATTATATAATTTAAATAATTACTAATAATAATGTACAAAAAATATGATTCATCAAATGTTTATTCTAATACAATAACACAGTAGTAACTAAAAAAATATTTCTCTATTTCAACATCAGAATAAGCGATTCTTACACTAAAATCCGTGTAAGAATAAGCCAATTCTTACACGAATTTTAGTAATGTTAGTTTTTTCAAAGTTAGTATCTCTGCATCGTAAGTTGACGTTACATGAAAAAGAAATCAAAATTATTGGAAGTTAACAATTGAAATTCAAATTTTGATGCCAAGATAAAATAAAAACGTCCTATTAATTCAAAGTTATTTACTTATAAAGGTATAAAGAGAAAATTTTGTATGAGATTTTAGGTTAACACATAAATTTCAATATGTCAAAGTGTAAGTGCTGCCAATTCAGTAAAATATAAATTTCCCAATGTTGTTTTAAAAATTAAAATTATACGAAAATTATTAAATATTGTATCGAAATAGAGAAAATAGTATAAAGCACACGTCATAGAATACGTTTCAATCACTCGACCGCTTCATAAACTCACCGCTGCGCGGCTCGTGTATGAAACGCGGTCTCGTGATTGAAGTGCGTTCATTCTGTAACTTGTGTTTTAATATACTATTACGAGATAATTAAAATTCTTCATTTTTTTTATATGCAACCGAATTGTTATGTTCCTGTAATGTAAAGTAGGCAGAAATGAACAAAATGCTTGTAATCGACTATTTGCCAAAACAAAATAAACCAACTGTTGTGAATTTTTTTAATAACTATTAAAGTTGACTATTTACAATAAACTATATTTATTTTTTATTTATAAGGTAATCGTATAATAATTTAACAATTTTTTGTTTTGTTATTAATGCCAAGTGATTGCGGGCTTTTTGCTCTAGCAATAAATTGTTTTGTTTTTTTTTATATTTCCATTATAAAATGCCAAGCCTTTATTTTTTGTTGTTGGTGTTTTTTATCCTACATTTCTTATCTAAATATTTTTTGTAAAAGTTGTTTTTTGAAATTTGTAGTTGATTTTGCAGACGAGCTTCGTTACAACAACGTACTCTAGGTAATCAAGCAGAGATTTACTGTATTCCTCTAGTGTAATTGATTAGTTAAATAATATAATTATTGTATGTCTTTTTAAACTTGTATATTTATTTTTTCAACATATTGAACTAAAGCAGAATAATGGTCTACCATTCTAATAGCACGCAGTTTCTCAACTAATCTTTACATATACAGTGAGCTAACGTATAGAACAAAATTCATTATTTCCAAAATGATAAAGTTTGAGAGATTTTTGTTCAGACACGTTGATTTTGTTGGTTTAAACGTCACTGTTTTCCGCCACTGACATTTTTTGCTACACGGTTCCAAAGTTTAAAAATTGCAAGTAAAAGTTATGTGATAAGACTAATTATCAAAGAAGCACTGGAAAAAACAAACGTTTTTAACAGTTGTGAGAATTTTGTATTTGTTCCTCAAAAGTTTATTGTACTTTGCTGATTAATCATTGCGTAATAGTATTTCAAATTATTTTTTTTTCTCGCCCATTTGAAAATGGTCTGCTGGTTAAAAGAAAAGGTAAGAATAAATTTTTTTGGTCCAAGAACTAAACGGAGATGATCTTGACCGCAAACTATGTTTTAACGCCTGAATGATGACGAATAATTCTTATGGAATATTGTATTTCCCGACAAGACTATTATTTATCTCGACTGCACAGTAAATTTGCAAAACTGTAGATATTGGTCTGAAAATCAACACTGGTAAATTAAAATTTATAGTTTCCACAAAACCTTAACGTTTGGCATTTTACGTAACCGTATCTTGGGACCATTTTTCTTTGAGAACTTGTAGACAGGTAAAAGATGCCTTAAATTTTTAAGAAACAAATTGGTATTAGCACTTGCAGTACTTTACCCAAATGACGAAGATCCGGATCTGTTCAATAACACGATATAGTACCAACATGACGGTTTGCCACTGCATTTGGCAAGGACAGTTTCAACCAAGTGTTTATTAACTAATAGATCGGTTGTCGGAAATCTATCAAATGGCTTCTTAAATTTCTTGATCTCACTCTCCTCGACTATAAAATTATTCAAAATCAAAGTTTATCTCAATAGACCAAATACCATTGGCGATCTAAGGACAAAATTGGTAACAAAATACGGCCAATTTCAGGCGAAGGTTCTCCAGGAGTTTCAGTGGCGGATGCGATATTGTCAAGCAATGCATGGAGGGCATTTCAAACATGTACTTTGATTTCCATCCATTTCTTGTAGGTTAGTCGTTGATTGTTGATATTGATTTCAATAAATTTTGTTGATTTTTTGAAATTAAATAATTTGCGTCTAAATCTTTTTAGAATGCTTAATACTAAGTAGAAAAATGTTTGGTGTACTAAACTAAAACACTAAAATGCTTGATCCACCAGATAACCTTTCCGTATATTTTTGAAACCGAATATCACAAAAACTTTTCTCTTCAGCGTCACATGTTTTTGACATTTTCGCAATCAAAAAAATAAACTATCAAAATTTGTCGAAAAAAACATGATTTACTATTTAAAAACAAACATGAAGAAAACAGTCAATAGCGAAAAAAAGTGACACTTAAACAAACAAAAATGACATATCGGAGAAAATTTTCTCAAAATTTTATATTTGATCATAATGAATTTACTGCATACTTTACGAGCTCACTGTATCTTACGCTAGGTTACTTCTGAGTCTAATTGTCCAATTCAGCTGTTTGAAGAAGTTTTATGTTCACACAAAATTCTTATTGCAGAAGACAGCTAAAACTTCAAGAATCCGTGAAAATGTTCTATATTGTTGGTTAATGACAATACTGGAATGTTTATAAAAACGTTCTAAGGAACGATAATTCTGCAAACGCAAGATAATTTGAACAGTCGTCATCTTCATTGTCATGTCAATCTAGAATTCTGAAATGCAACAACAATTACTTCTCGTCAAAATTCATGAAGGACGTTACTATATTGGTTGCAACTTGTAACAAAAATGCTCTAAATCGGAGTGACGCCTCTAGATAAATAGGACGTCTAAGAAAATAAAATAGTTTCAAAACTGTAATTTAACAGGATCAAACTCTAAACAGTTTTTTAATTCAATTTTTTAAGTGGAATTTACACAAAATATTTGTAAAACGAATAATTACGCCGGGTTCCAAAACTCTCTTAATCCTAAAATTACAGCAAATGAAATTGTTTATATTAGGATTCTAGCTTAAACTTTAAGAACATTGCATGCAAACATATTACTAAATGGAAACCAATTTAAATGTGAGTTTTCAACACAAATAATGGTTACTTCTTGAATTGGAATATATAGCACGGAAAATCCGCGCAAAGGAATCACCATTGAGTATGTTTACTTATTTACTTGACGTGACTGTCAGCAACTCATAAATAATACACAGAATATCATCGAATGTGGATCATTTATTTCAACACTGTGATCTTTATATGTATACTTACGTATCGAAACGTAAAAGTAATAAGTTAATACTACCATTACAACATCTAAAAAGAACTCAAAATCAAGTTGTTTGAAGTTAGCCTGGTCCTTTCCGAATTTCATATCTTTAACCGAAATCTGTAACTCAGTCAATTAAAAAAATTATTTTTTTAATTTTTTGATAGCGCTAAATCTTTGGAATTGAGAGTTTCTCATTATTCTCTTATATTGTGCTGACTTATGCCAAAAACACAAGATGAATTGAAAAAATCAGTAAGAATACAATTAAAGTATCCCCGTACTTTTGCTCAAATATACTCAATTTATTGTGGATAGACAATAACTTGTACTATATAAAAAAATTGGAATACCTCAATTTATTTAAAAAAAATTTTTTTTTGTTTTATATATTATACGTATCGATCTCGCGTTTCCGCCATCAGGCGCAAATACAGCTCAATGTTTTTTTTTCATTTGTCTTTAATATCATTAAAGTTACAGACTGTTATCTATAGAACGCCGTTTTGCTTTTTATTACTAAATTTAATTCCGTTACATTCAAACAAACTTCAATTTTTATTAAGTTCATTTGTTTGTTTGTCTATTTATTTTAGTACATTAAAATTGTTTGTTAAACAAGCTTAACACATTTAAATTGTTAGGTGAAAACGTATTTACTAATGCAATATAGGTATTTTGCTCAAAATTTCTAACAGTCAGATAAAAAGCTTTAATTTAAACTGGGGATAAAAGTATATGAACAAACATTTTAATTCATGTAACACTTTTTGTATAACAAACAAAAAAATAAGAATCATTTAAATTGTAGAATTAAAATGCATGTCGAATTAAAATGTTACATGAATTAAAATGTTTGTTGATAATTTTAGTTCTTTAATTTTAAATAAAAAATTGAAACTATCAACAAACATATTAATTTTGAAGCAAAATGTTTGTTGATAATTTTAATTATTCAATTTTAAATCAATAATAAAATTACCAACAAACATTAATTCAGAGTTAAAATGTTTGTTGATAATTTTAATTCTTCAATTTTAATTGGCACTGTAGGTTGCGGAAATTGTAAGTACTCTATCTAGACCATAGAGCAAGTTTACCACCGGTTATAGTACTCACAACTTCCGCAACGTACAGCCCCAATTAAAATTGAAGAATTAAAATTATCAACAAACTTTTAATTCAGAATTGATATGTTTGTTGGTAATTTTAGTCTTGATTTAAAATTGAAGAATTAAAATTATCATCAAACATTTTAATTCATGTAACATTTTAATTCGACATACATTTTAATTCTCAAATTTAAATGATTATTTTTTTTAAATAAAAAGTGTTACATAAATTTAAATGTTTGTTCATATACTTTATTTCTCAGTTTAAATTCAAGTGTTTAATATGACTGTTAGAATTTTTTAAGCAAAATATAATTCATCACTAAATACGTTTTTACCTAACAATTTAAATGTGTTAAGTTTGTTTAACAAACAGGTATAATGTATTAAAATAAATAGACAAACATAAAAATAAATTTAATAAAAATTAAAGTTTGTTTAAAATTGTTGCAAAACTAATTTAGTGTTTTATTGTAAAACAATAAAGTAACTAAAAGATTTAATTGAAATGTATATTATTAATTTTTGTTACATTTAAAATGTTAATAGTTTAAAAAACTTGATGTTTTTAACTATTGATTGATTTAAAATTTTACTTGAATATAAACATACGTTGAAAATAAATTAAGTAACATTAGAAATCAATTCATATTTATGAATGAATATAAATGCTAGACTAATTTTTAGCAACTTACATTTTAAATAATAGAATTAAAATGTTAGTTGATAATTTTAATTCGTCGCTGTGATCGGTGTAGCTATTATTATTTCGTATTATATAGCTCTTGAAACTATTTCAGTATGAGGAAATACATGTACATTGTAGTTCTAAATGACACCACTGATTGAAGCGACCAATTAAAATTATCAACTAACATTTTAATTCTATTATTTAAAATGTTAGTTGCTAAACGTTATTCTAGAATTTTAATTTATTCGTAAAAAGAAGACGATTTATAACACTACTTACTTCAATTTTAATATTTATTTTTATTTAAGTAACATTTTAAATCAAATTACAATATACTACCCTAAAATTTTTCAACATTTAAATTGTAACATACATTTTTAATATGTTTTTAAGTTATTTCATAGGTTACGTATAAAAACCGACAATCAAAAGTAAAACAGCGTTCCATAGTTATCCAAAATATTTAAAGTGAAGTGGTGGGGAGTCGTTCAATGTTTTTTTGTAATAAACAGCTGTAACTCCTAAACGACTGAACGGATTTTAACAATTTCGGCCTCGTTGGAAAAAACATTTATTGCTCTATTAATCCCATATTACTTGTGATATGTTTGATTTTTAGTAATGCCATTAGAGCGCGTTTTTTTGATATAACAGAAAATTGCAAAATTCTCTGAACAAATTAAATCCAATAATAATACTTTTTTCCATAAAAATGTAGTGAAATGATATCTTAATAGGCTAATAAAAACCGTATCTCTATATCTTATTCCTACCTAGAATAACAAAGAATGAAAATTTAGTGGTGGCATCTTGTATTCGTATTTTTATGTCGTCTCTCGTTGTTGGTGGAATTTTGTGAGCAATATTTTGTAACCGACACCATAGATAGAAGTCCAAACAGGTTAAGTCTGTGGATCAGAGTGGCCAATGAAATAAACTTCTTCGTTCAATCCACCTCTAATGATGTATTAGGTCATCTCGCACATTCATTGAAAAAATGTGCTGGGCAATCGTCTAGTTGCAAAAACATATTTTGCCGTAACTGCAAAGACACATCTTCTAATAAAATTGGTAATTTGTATACTAGAAAATTAAGAAACACTGCACCATTTAGTGGTTGATCAAAGAAAGGGGGACCTATAATAAATCCGCCCGGGATAACACACCGCACATTGAAAATTAAATGGACTTTATGTTGGACTTTGCGCAACCAGTGAGGTTTGTTGTGGGACTAGTAATGCATATTATGCAAACTAACGTTTCTATCACTTCTAAAACTGGTTTCATTCCTTCAAATAATTTCGGATAAAACTTCTCTATTGTCTCTAATCATGCTCAAGATCGAATGACAATCCGTCGGTTGAAGTCTTCGTCATTTAAAGCTTGATGTAAAATCATATGATATGGATGCAGTTTAAAAATTTGAAATAACAAACACATTATGAAACAAGTAATTTATTACTTCTCGTTGGGAAAAAAATCACAGTGTTTGTTTTTTTAACGTTTTATTAGCAAAATTTTTTTGAACTTAACTTGTTCACTTCTTCAAAGAAATTATGCAAAAGGTACTACAACCACATAAAACATTCAGAAGTTATCTACAAGTAAAGTAATATTTTTAGTGACATAAAAACTTACCTACACGGAAAAAAAGGTTATGCGGAATTGATATGTATCATGCAAAAGGCTGTTGGTTTTGAGCATTGAGTTATTATAAAAGGAGATAGCATAAAGCATCTAGTTTCTATGTACAAAGTGGAACCACTAGGCGTGGCTTAGTCTACTATCAAGATGGATACTTTGCCAGGCCCGGATTACATAAAAATTAAAGTTTTAACATTAATCGCACATTGTAAATTTTTCATCAGTCTATATGTTAGTATACAAAATTAAAATCGTTTATCAAATTACTTGAATTTATGCTTAGAAAAAAAACTGTAGGTGACATAATTACAATGTTGCAGATGTATAATCATAATTATAAAGTTCAAATACTGTAATTTACTAAGAAAACTATTTAACTGGAGATTTGTGGATCTACGCAATTAGGCAATATGTACTTTAATTTTTTTAATCAACTTTATTAGTCTAAAGCAAAGAAAAACTTTTTTAGATTATAGCTAATTTAGTAAAAAAAATTAAAACTTATTAATAATATGCAACAAATCAAATGAATTATTTAAAAAAAACTTAATCTAACATTTAAGTTTTATTTAAATTGATTCTTAATAACCAAATTAAAAAAAAAAGTAAATTGGGGTATTAATGTATAAATTTTTTTAATACTAGTCTGCTTATATTGCGTACATACCTGTGAAATGTAATTCCCAATAATACTTTCTTATTTATACCTTTTCCACTATTACAGCTACATAAAACACACAAAACCATCATGTTTTAAATGTTTATAATTAAAAACTAAAAAAACATATAAACAAACACAAAAAAATACTATAAACGTTGAAAAAAGGCAACTACTAACATTTGACGTTAGAATGACATAAGTCTATCATCAATATGGCGGTAGTGGTGTCGTTTTAGAATAGAAAACACGGCCTCCCTATATTATAACTCAATGGTTTTGAGTCAAGCCGATGTACGCTTGAATTAAACTTCTATTTTATTAGATTGTCGCTGTAATTACATTGCAATAAGAGATTTAGTTTAAATTTTAGTACATTTACGTTGAATGTTATTTGAACGTGGATCAATTTTAGAAAAAAAGCAAATGCTTTAAATATGAAATCGTAATGATTAAATTCAGTATAATATTTCTCTCCGTGTATGATTCTTAAAAATGTTTAGAATAGTAGTACGTGATATACCCATCGCGAGAAACATTGCTCTCGTACTAACGTGGGGATTCCAATACACATATACTAAGACATTACCACTATTGTCTTCCGTTGTTCTAGCCCAAGGATACTAAATAAATAAGATTGCTCGATCGCTCGATTTATTCTGCCGAGATAATGTGTCGCGCTGACGTCACCCGTAGACCTCGTTCTCGATACTTCTATTACAATATGTACTAAGATGCACGGTAAAAGGCTTCTAAATATTTTATTTGAGTAAATTTGACAACTTTTGATTTAATAAGCAATGGCAATAGTGTTCATAATCGAAATATTTTTTTTTCAACTAGTTTTGTTGTTTTTTTTAAAGCAAAAAATTACATTTAAATGTAATCAAGCTGAAATTAATCTGTTGTTTAAATTATTTTCACTTGAACGGTAGGAAACCATTCACAAAAAATTAATCTCGTTTGCTGTTTGATGGGTTCATTTTTAAATTGAACTATAGAAACATTGATATTCATTTTATAATTTACGGACAAAATAAAATGTATTATTAACGGTTAAACAAATGTATTCAAATTTAAGGTTGACAAAATAAATAAGAAATAACATAACACACTACAAATTTATTTTGAAATTTTATTTAATTTTCGTCGTTTTATTCTTTCTTGAGCTGGTGTATTCGCTCTTTTCTTTCCACTTCTTTTTTCACTAAGCTTTATATTTTGATAGTTCATTCTGATAATGGTAATGTTTTCTTTTTTCTTAATTTTAATGCTTCCTTTTTTACTTTTTTATGCTATTTTTTTACTAAATTTATATTAATCAATTTTAATTAAAAAACCTAATAATTCATTTTTAAATCTCGTTCATATAACTGTCCTCTGTAAAATGAGTAGAACAAATTACGCTAACATTACGGTTCATGTTATCAGCCTTTTTACGACGCCTAATCCATTCATTTTTAATCGTAATGAACACTAAATCGGTGCCTTTTGGGTATGTAATCTTAAGGTTTTTATTTTTGGTTGCAATCAGGTTGTTATAGCAACAAAATACAGCGCACCTTCTAATATAATGTAAATAAGTTTAAATTTTAAATTAAACCTGATAATAATTAGAAATTCTTACAAGCAACTTGTAGACACGTATTTGAATGAGTAAAACACCAACAAATGTAATAATTGTTATATTAAAACTCGCAAAACCGTTGTATTTAAGCACTATTTATAAGCAGCGAGCTGATATGTGGTCTACGGCTGACGTCACGCGTCAAGATTTACTAGAGTGGGGCGGCTTACATTGCGAGAATACGAATCAAGCAATCCTATTCATTTAGTATCCTTGGTTCTAGCCGAGTGTTTTCGCAACATAGGTCGAAAGCTGCAAGTATTACGCAAATTACGCAGTAAACGCGGAAAAATTCTCGCACCGCGTAAACGCCGATTTGGATATCAATTTCTGTATAATCTTTGAGCCAATCCGCATTTTGAAGACATTTAAAGTATACGGCTACCGCATATCAACAGCTTCATCATTTGCAAAAGGCATTTTAATAGTTTTAACGCCTTATTTGTGTGTGCAACAAACAATAATTACACTGCCTCTATAAGTATCATTTTAATATTTGCTGACAAGTTGATATTAGGCATTTGTTTTTCTGTAATGGCTTACTCTTTATATTCTTCCTACCTTGCACTTGCATATTAAATGCATTGATTTTTATGCCTTCCACGTTTTTTATGAACTAAGAATAATACTATTTAAAAATTATAAAATTATAAAGTTTGATCGTTGATTCTTGAAAAAAAAAGACAAATAAATAAGAAGAAATACCGGTGTAATAACGTCTTTTTAAAATTTTATAACAAACTTTTTTTTGTTATTTTAAGTAGAAATAAGATATTGAGATATGGTTTTCATTAGCCTATTAAGGTAACATTTCACTACAGTTATATAGAAAAAAAATAATGCATTTCATTTTTCAGATAATTTTGCAATTTTTTGTTATATCGATAAACGCGCTCTAGCGGCATCACTAAAAATCAGACATATCACAGGTAATATACGTTGGATAAAGCAATAAATGTTTTTTCCAACGAGATCATTTAGGAGTTACAGCTGTTTATTTACAAAAAACATTAAATTAAACAAAAATTACTAGAATATTAGCTTTAAAAAACATAATTTTTTTGGTACATTTAGTATGCGTGCTCTAGTAAAAAATTACTTTAAAAGTTTTAAATAGCGGTTACGCCCCCTGGCGGCCATCTTGGAAACCTTAGCCACTTTAGTCATATCATTTTTTACCGCATGTTTCATCGACGAACAGTTTCTGAGTTATAGTACTTTGAATTCTTATCTGGCTACCCAGTACATAGGTATATGAAGTATTCATAACTTGTAACAGCATTGAAAATAAATAAGGTTAACGTCTTATATATTGAAATGTTTTTCTCTTTAACTTTTTTACTTAAATAAACTGTTCAAAAACAACGAAATTAAGATCAGACAGTTACAGTTAAAATTAAAAAAACAGTTACTGATTAATTTAAAACTCAAAATAAAAGATACAAATTTTGAAAGTTTAAAAGTTCCCAGCATACGAAAAAAAATGTCTTTCCAAGATACTACTAAAAAAACAACCAAAATAGTAAAGTGAAACCTTTAATTAACCGTTCACGTTCGTCGAGGTATTTAAAAAAACAATAACAAATTTTATGATTCAATTTAGGTATGACGTTTATCACTTCTGCATTTCTTCTAATATAATTTTAAATAATAGACTGTTTGCATTGGACAGCATTTAAGAATAACTACGCATAGGTATGCTGTTTCTTCGTTCAATGCTAGTTACTTGTTAGATATAAAATCTTAAGCTTTCGCGGTTGTTATGTTTAAAATTATAAGCGACTTTCGGCTTAGACCGCGTCGTAGTAAAACACCCAGACTTAGGCTTGGTCATAGTCTCTTCTTGAGAGCCAAAAACAAGAAGTAGAACTTGGCCTTTGCCGTATTGTCGTTCCTGAACCCAAACAAACTGACGTTTCGCAAGACATTGCAGCTTGCATCTTCAGAGTGGTAAATGTCAGTGTCCAGTGACATTTACCACTCTTTGGCTCTTTGGCTCTCAAGAAGAGACTATGACCAAGCCTAAGTCTGGGTGTTTTACTACGACGCGGTCTAAGCCGAAAGTCGCTTATAATTTTATACTTGTTAGATGCTTATTCGTGAACTTCATAAATCATTATTCTATTTCCTGCTAAATCGTTTACGCGTCGCATCGTGTAGGTTCTATAGCTAGATTTTCTTGTTCTTAAAATATACCTACATATATACATTGTGTGTTACGATTTGTTGGCGAGTGTTTATAGTGAAACATTTTGATTCTTGCGTTATCAATTTTCATTTCGTATATGTGTAATGACTAGCCTTTTCTCGGAATCACGTCCAATGACATAATTATTTGCCATAAACAATTATTAATCAATGTTTAAGTATGATAACAACTTCATCAAAGTTTTATATACTAGCAAGTCTAGAAACTGTGGTATAAATTTTTGTATAAGATATTTAAAATTTAAAATCATTGTAATACTCAAAAGATGATACTCATTTACAGATGTAATTAAAAGACGATAATACCATAACATTGGACAGAACAGAAAATTGACATTCGAACGTTATCTTGTTGCTCGAAATTTTGTTGTGTTTACAGAAACAGCAGAAGCTGAACGACCGACGTCAAGTCCTTTAGAAACCAAACCTTTTTGTGTCAGACAACGGAATCGGGTACAAACTAGAGCTTTTACACCTGGAAAAAAAACTCGAAAATTACATGTAACAGACACACATTCTATCGCGGCGTGGACTGAAAAAATTGAAGTAGATAGTTATATTATTACAGTCGTAAAACCGTTACAATTATTTATTATCATATCATCTACACATTTTTAAAGTTGCAGACGCAGAGGAAAGTGTTGCTGCTTGTAAACATTACGTATAATGTAAACCTTGGAATGCAAATTTTGCAAATATTACAACGGTACCGTTAAACAATAGATTATGTGTTATACAAAATACTACAATATTATTACAATTGAGTAGTTCTCTATATAGACCGCAGAAGTCTGACGTCACAGTATGGCTGAAAATCAGCTGATGGGTTTGCTCATAAGTATCGCACATATTTCATCATTGTTTTAGTAGATTTAATTATTTTGTGAAGTAGATATGTTTTATTGTTTTTGTCTTGGGTGTTCACATGCCTCTAGACGTGATACTTCCAGTTTTTTTCGTTTCCCAGCTGACACAAAAAATTTTAATATATGGAAGAAAATGTGTAGGTAAGTGAAATTGAAATATGTATTTAATAAGTTATGTTTTGTCAAGACTTTCAATGTAAGGAAGTTTCAACATAGTGATATAATATTAAATGATTTAATGAGAAATTAATTTATGAAATTGCATCAGAAGAGCTGATCGGAGCCCTACACGAGAAGACCGATTATGCAGTTGCCATTTTGTTAATGGCAACAAAACTTTAGGCCCAACCATTTTTCCATGGAGTAAAAAGGAAATATGGGAATTTCCAGCTCTAATACAATCTAAAAGGTCTGTACTACTTTGTTTAATTTATTCTAGAATATAACATTGGTTGTTTTTACAGAAAACGTAAGACAGAAGATGCAATACTTTTATCACCATTGCTAGTAAAAATACCACATGCTGTGCAACCTACTCCTTCAACTTTAACGGTAATGTCTCCAGCTTTGGATTCAGCAGAAATTTTCTTTTTGCGTAAAGAAAATGAAACCCTTAAGCAGAAGCTTAAACGAGAAAAAGATTTTCATTCAAGGACGTTAGTAGTGACGATAGTCATGTGTTTAAATACACAGGATTACCGACCTCTGCACATGTCTTAATGTTATCAAGACTGTTATTAATATTTCAATTAACGTATTATTGCGGCTGAAAAATAGATATTTTAAGCTATGTGGACCAACTTTTTTGTACGCTAGCTAGCAAACCTACACTTTTTTGATTTAGCGTACCGTTTTAAAGTCAGCGACACGTCAATACAAAATATTGTAATAATATATTTATATGCTTTACATGAAGTTTTATATAAAGGCATGATGGCTATTGTTTCTAGTAGAGAGAAGAACTCAATAATGGTACCAGCATGCTTTTGTTGTTTTCCAAATTGCAGAATAGTCTTTGACTGCACTGAAATAGAGGTCGCAATTCTATCTTCCTTTAAATTGAAAAAGATGTTTTTTCCCATTATAAACAGAGACACACTTTCGATGCGCTTATTGGTATTGCTCCTAATGCAACAGGGACAGATAAGGGAATAACAAAAGAACGTGGCGTATCACTTACACGCAGGAGATTTAGTTTTAGCAAACAAGGGCTTCTTAATTAAAGATATGTGTAATGAGTTGAGGGTTGCGGTATATATACCACCATTCTTACATAACTACCAACTACCGTTTAAAAAACTTTAAAATATTATTTTATATGATTTTATAATGCTTAATATGAGGTAGCATGCAAATTGTAATTGTACAAACGTGTGCTACTCTTGTTAATTTACAATACGCCTTGTTGAAAAAATCTGAACAACTTTTCAAAACAAACTGTAGTTTTAGATTAATAAACATTTATTTATGATAACAGTTTATAAAGTAATTTTTTTAATAAAAATTATGTAATATTGTGAAATTCGACAACGAATCAGGGTCTTTTTCAATAAGTATTGATATATATATATATATATATATATATATATATATGTCAAGTGGCATATTCCAGGACAATTTTGCATGTGAAACGGCAGATTTGAAGACATTTGTTGGGTTCAAGGACTGTCCCGGAAGATTTCTACGTTAAACGGTACTTTCCAGGACGTCCTGGAAACTGCCTTTTTTTGGTATTGGCAGATTCCCGACCATTTTGAAATGTACATACATCGGCGATGTACATACATTTCAGATGTATGTACATCCGGTGTATATACATTATCATTACAGGCAGATTCCAGGACATATAAATCTAATTTTTATATAGTGTGTTTTATCATACATCTATATACAGTGCGTACTGTTTATATAAATGTAACAAACTATATTTTATTATTCCTTGTACAAATTTTTTTTTAATTACATTAACCTTAAATTTTTTGTGGGCTATCGATAGTTTGGTGAAAGATTACTCTTGTAGTGAGTTTCAAATGATTTATTCACTACACTACATAAAAATTTTAAATTACAAATTATGCTGGTAGTTTTTGTATATAGTTTCTGTATATTTAAATCACCTACACACATAGTATATCATAAATATTGCATTACAAAAAGGATGTCCTATTCATAAATTGTTCAAATTGTAATTCAAATTCAAATCGCGATTTGGGGTTGAAATTGATGCAGCTTAAAAATTTAAAAAAGAAACTACAGTTCCTAAAAACTAATGTAGTCTGTGGTGGCTTAAAAATTTTCATATTGGAATGACATTATAAATTAATGATTATAACTTAGAGCAAAGTCAATCCTTTTCTTTTGAAGTATGCTGCAATTTTAAAAAAATATTAAACAATAAAA
Source organism: Aquatica leii (assembly GCA_035610365.1). Lineage (NCBI taxonomy): Eukaryota > Metazoa > Arthropoda > Insecta > Coleoptera > Lampyridae > Aquatica > Aquatica leii. The sequence goes on from CM069432.1 coordinate 60,902,975, forward strand.
AAAGCTAGCCCATAGATTAATTTTAATTAAGAATTAGAAAAGCTTTACAAGCTATAAGGGGTCTTAACTAAAAAATGTCCTTTCCAAATTTTAGCAAACATTTTGATTATTTAAAAAAAGTTAGGGAATCATCCTCTAATTAATAAAATTTTATCCCATTCGGATACTATACCTTCTTGCACTCGTTGAAGCACAATTAGTTATAAATACTTGACATAAATGTGTATTGCTTTTTTAGATAATCGATATTTTTTAATGAATGAAAAGTTGCCTCAACTAGTATGATGAATTTGCTAAAGAATTATTCCATATTTTTTGATACAAAATTTGTATATGTATGTGTTTTTAAGCGGATTTTGCATAAATTAATAAATAAATAAATAACATTACAAAAAAACTTTTTTTATTGCGCAATTCTTGCCAAAAACGTTGACTTTTTCAACTTGGGACGCTTAATATAAGTATCACAAATTTCTTTCACATAGTATCTTAAGGGCAATATGGCTTCAATTCTACTGTCTCAACGAGTGTTACTAAGAAATTTTACTGTCAGTCTGGGCAAGTACTTCTTTAAAATGCTCCAGCGGTAAGATGTCACTGAAAACAAGTTATACATCGAGTTATACATTTCTTGAATGTTACTTAGAAAGTCTTAGAATAGGGCAGCAAGATTTAATGAATGGTTGCCACATGGACGACCGTCCCAAACGGTACAAAAAAGACCTGACTAATAAGATCTATTTTTATTTTTTTTTGAACTCCAACATGCTTTTCTTTTATATTGGAGTCATCGTCATAACTCTGGCTTCTTATGTGCTTTAACGGGATATTCCGATCACGTAATTCATTAAGCAGTGCCTCTGTTAGACCTTCACCTGTTGTACCTGTAACTGGCACTGTCATAAAGAATTTAGACTCTTTTTGCATTTAAGCATCATGTGCTACCATAAGAAAGAATTTCGTTTCTTGCTTTAACTATTATTTGAGTAATTACGACAAAATCTTTTACTTAACCAATAAAGTTTGTTTATTTAACTAATTACAAACAAAAAAACTCTTTAATTTTACAGAATCAATTCACTGGAACGAAATTGACTGTTTCTATCTGTACCCCCACATCTCCCTGCGAACATGCGCGGATTTATTTTTATTCTGATTAATTTTAACAAATCTTACTACCAACTTCATTTGTACGGTATGGCTTAAATGTGGGTACAATCAAGCAGTACTTGAGTTATATTTCATATATTTGAGTATTGAGTACACGAGTACTGAGTTCAAAAAGTAATTGAGTACAAATGTACTGAACAAAGTATAAGTACAATATACTTGATTACAAATTGACTCAGAATGAATGAGTAGAAATTACAAATTTACTCAAGGCGAATGAGTACAAGTTAATATACTTGAGTACTAACGTAATCTAAATTCGTGAGTTTTGTTGTACGAATACAATTACGTCAACCATGCCTTAATGAAGTCAAATAGATGTAGCGCCAATTTTGTGTTTCTTTAGGGACCATCCATAAATTACGTTACAGGAATATTATAATTTTTCGAGACCTCCTGTCCTTGTCACTGGTGGTCACATTGTGTGACCTTCTCGCCTTGGTGTGACGTCACATATTTTGCTTTTTCACAATTAGAAATTATTGACTTAAAACAGCAAACCGTCATATAAAATAATAAGATCAGAAACAAAGAGGTCCAAACATTTCAGCAATATTTTATAAATATTACTTATTAGAAAGCATGTGTACAGACCTTATTGTTTGATTTGTATTTATACAATAGTCAGTAATAGTAAAATAAAATAAAATCATAAACACTGAACCTTTTGTTATAATTCTGTAGCCTACTATAAATAAAATACCCATTCTCATCTCAATTTGTAATCGTCACAATAATTATTGTATGACAATTTTAATCAACATTAATTTAAAATTTTAAATAATTAATCATAAAGTGATTAGCCTTTAAAAAAGTTAAAACTGCCAGCAAATTCTTTAAAAAAGACTATATAATTAGCTTTTCTTTACTGTTTTATATAATTGTAACTCAAAAAATATTTAACAAACTAAAAACATAAAATTTAAATTTTATGTTTTAATTTGCAGATGTTTCGAATCTTTTGTATATGAACATATATTATATATATATATATATATATAAGGGTGTTAATAAATAGTAGATTACATACCGAGGCGGAAAGTATTCCATTTCTGTCGAGAGAACTATAGTTTACCGAGAGGCATAGCCTCGAGGTGAACTAGTTCTCGAGACAAATGGAACATTTTTGCTAAGGTTTGTATACAATTTTATTCACAATCAGTTACTAAATAAAATAAATAGCATAAAACTAATAAAAAATGAATGAAAACCTACTTCCAAAATATTATCGTTTATTTCGGTAAAATATTAACACATAATAGGCACTTCACAATTGACATATACGTATTTAATTTATGATTGTCATTTTATCAAATTAGTTAAAACAAAACACACACAAATTACAGGTTCGGAAAGTGTACATTACTGACCGTGAGGTTTCATTACATACTCGTTTTTTTAACCATGGAAACCGCTCACTTACCAACCTTTAAGAGGTTCGGAAAACTGTAAGTTACTAACTGAGTGTGAATAAAAAACTTTACACACTTTAGCAGATGATAGTAGAGATGAAAACAAGGAAAAATTCTAATACACTAAGGTCCAAATCTCATTGGTTTTCGAGATAGACCTTTTACAAAAAAAAACTTGCTCTAAACAAAATTGCAGCCGTCGTCGAAGAGACTCACGCACTTGATGGTAAACACCTAGAGTCCTTAGTTGTTGGCAGGCGTCTACAATTCGTTGCCAAAGTTCATCTTCTGTGTTCACTTCAATGGCGTAATCAAGATCTTTTAAGTACCCCCAAACAAAAGTATCTAAGGGCGTTAGATCAGGAGATCTTGGTCCATCTGTTTTCGAACCGTTCATTTAAATAGTTTCTTGCTATATGCGAAAAGTGGGCTGGAGCTCCATCATGCATAAAATACATGTTCATAATAACATCTAATGGCGCATCCTCCAGTAGATCGTTCAAATTGTCACTTAAAAAGTTTAGGTAGGATTGATCATTCAACCGATTTGGCAAACGAAATGGTCCAATTAAACAATCACCCACCATGCCTACCCAAACATTTATCGAAAATCCAAATTGATGATTTCTAACATGAATTGCGTGCGGATTTTCATCTGACCATTCGTGCATATTGTGAAAATTGAAAACTCCATCACGAGTAAAACAGGCTTCGTCTGTAAACAGAATGTTTCCAAGAAAATTTGGATTTATGTTACATTCATGTACCAGCCATTGGGAAAATTGGATACGCGGACGGTAGTCCGTCTCTCTCCGTAGATGATGAACCTTTTGTAAGTGATACGGATGAAGTAATTGTTCTTTAAGGGTCTGCCAAACAGATACATGATTGACGCCGACAGCTCTACTTATTCGCCTGGTACTCACATGAGGATCATTATCTACAGCTTGCAAAATAATGTCTTCGGTGTTTGGCGTACGTACTCTACGAAGTCTGCCACTGTCTGATTTTGGCGGCTTAAAACAACCTGTTTCTCTTAACCTACGGTCGACTTCTTGAAAAGTTGGATGAGATGGAATATGCCTCAAAGGATATCTCTGCTGATAAATTCGTCTAGCTTCTCGAGAATTTTGATGAGCTTCGCCATAACATAACTGCATATCGGCGTACTCCGCACATGTAAATTGAACCATTGCAAAAATAAAACTAACTTAAATAGCAATAAGTAATTTCACCGTTACACTTGTTACAAAATGTTGATTGACATGTATTCTGCGATTGTTCGTTTATCGCAGATAACGCGATATCGCATTCATAAGAGGTGTAAATAAAAATTTCATATTTCGAAAACCAATGACTATTGGACCTAAGTGTATTAGAATTTTTTTCTTGTTTTCATCTCTACTTATCACCTGCTGTGTGTAAAGTTTTTTTATTAACACTTTCATCCAACCTCCTAAAAGAAGGGATCATTAATTTGATCAAATTTTAAAATTATCACCTACCAGGAGGCGAACCGTTCTATTTTATTAACACCCTGTATATATATAAATTTCAATTAATCGATCGCTTTTTTGATTGCATTGCAAAATAAAGTCACATGCTGTCAACTGTTAATAGTTTTTCTTTTTTTTATAATTTTCATTTTCAGTAATCGATTTTATTCAACTACTATTAATTTGTATTACTGTATTCAGAATTAAGGTAGGTAGTAATATAATGCGAATGTATCATATAAAGATCTTTGGAAACAATTAAATACAGACGAAATCACAGCGGCGGCGGCTTTTCTCAAAGTTTCAAAGGCAATATTAGGGCCGACGCGTGATGCCATAAGTACAGCGAGTGTGAATTCGCCCGGCCGCAGATGTGTCAAAAAGTGATACAAAAAAATGTAAACCTTATAATAATATTTTAAAGTATTTCCTTTCGAGTTTAGACAATGCTTTAGATTTATACCTGTGACGCGACGAAGCCCCTTATGCACAAGCATATAAATTAATTTGAAGATTCTTAGTATTTATTATTATTTAAAAATAATATTGTTTACATTGTAAATTTGGTAATTTATCACCGCGTATAGTCGAGAATTGTTATCTATTAAATGGTTGATCCGATTTAAAGTAGACAAGTAATAAGATACACACTGTTAAAAAATTAAAGGTACTTAATGTGCATAAGCTTAAAAATATTTCACGGTAGTTGAGCAAACCATAATTTAATAAGAAAGTGTTATAAATGATGAATAATTGCAAAATTGAATAAAAATAAATTTAATTAAATCAAATCAGTTTTGTAATACGAAGTAATAAGAGACTCTTCCTATATGATCTCTAATTGGTAATAAAAACATACCCAAAAATATGATATCGTACACGGCATAATTTTTCAGTATAAATAATTTTAGCAGTGCTCAAAATTTCATGAAGTAGGTACGTGACTATAAAGTAATTTTAAATTTGGTATCAGATACGACTGTGTTTATAGTATATACTGACTCAGTATAAGCCTTGTGTATAAGTTAACTAATGGCTTAAAGATAAATGCGGCAAATGACAACTTAATTTAAGTGCATGTATGTATATATCAACGATAATATGTAGTTATTTTTTAATAAAAACCTATATAATTATCGTTACAATAGAAATTTTATTATCCGCAAAGCAAGTAAAAACGTAAAGCGCATACATATTTTAAGCTGCAAGTAATAAACGATATAAAATTTAAAACGTTGCAAAAAAAATGCAAAAAGGCAAATTCATGAACTACCACAATTTAAAACGAGTCTCTGGTCTAAACAGAACTGGGTGTTGGGAATCAAATTTCTACAAATAGCAATTTAACATTCTTATTTATTTAGATGCGGCATTTAGTTATCACGGCTATCACAGTTGTTATTATTTTATTTTGCGTTTCAGAAGAAACGACGCATGCAATTTTTTGTGGTAGCTGCTGTCTTACATTCAATGTACATATATCTAAACGTTTTCTTTTTTTCTAAACCGCAATCAGAATTATTTCAGACGTCATCGTGAAAAACATCATTTTTATGTAATTGGGTTTTTGAAAAAAAAATTTTTTTGTGATAAATGGAAAGATCATATATAAGTTTTATAACAAAACTATTTTTTTTTCGTAATAATTCAAAAGGGATTTCAAAATAAAAACTAATTTTTGAATCCAGTACCGAAGACACGCCGACAGTTCCCGAATAAACCCAAGCGCATGTGACGTCATAATGTTAGTTTGTACTCATTGCAGTTGATACAGAAATAATAAGTACAGTGTTTTGATATATTTAATTCTGTTGTCATTGTTAAATATTCAAATAAGCTTTACTCCGAACTCGGTGTTCTGGACATACCCATCCTTTTACAATACAAATATTATTTTTACGACTTAGTTGAATTATAACCTATAGCTTTGTCGTCGTAACTCTCACGCGATGCTCTACTATTTATGAAATAAATAATTATATTTAATATAATGGAGAATAAATACTTAAAATTAAATATTTTCATTTATTATATTATTTTTTAACAGACTTAGCTTGATGTCTTGCAGAGCTGGGCAAGTTACTTTGTAAAAGTAGTTAACTACTAACTAAAGTTACTACTTTTTAAAAGTAGTGTAAGTTACTAACTACCATAAATCGAAAAGTAGTTAGGTTACTAACTACTCAACGGTTGTATTCTAAAATATAAGTTATTTTTTTCAACTACTTGAAGAAAAAGTTCTGAGACGATTTATGTTATACCACTTTTAGTCATATAAACATAAGTACCTATAGACACTGAATTATTATTACATTAAAGAAGACAAAGTAAATTAATCACGCTCACACGAAAACAATAAAACCTATTATCATGTATTTTATTACAAATTCTCAAAAAAAATTAATAAAATAAACCTTTAAAAAACAGAACTTAAAGTAATAAACTGATTGTGGTATTCGATATTCATTTCCTTTTCATAAAACTAACTTTCCAAAAAGAGCATCAGCCAATGCATTTCTTTGGGCGAATTTATGAGTGGAAAACGAAAATAATCGCTCGACAGCGCCGATTAAAATTAAATTAAAATTATACTGTGTCCAATGAACATTTTTAATAATCTTATCATCATCTTACATAGATATATGAATTCTGTTATCTTCCAGGTGTTTTAACAGTTCTAGTTCTATTCTTCTGGTTTTGTGAGCATGTTCATTCTCAGTATCAAAAGAAATATGTAACTTTTTAGACAAACCACGTTCATCAAAATCAAAAAAATCTTCATTTTGTAATACTTTGTTTACGTTTAGATCAGTGGCATTTAACATTTTGAAACAATTTAGGTTTGCTGCATTTACAACAATTTTTGAATAGTCTTTACATCCATGTTTATTTCTGCGTTAGCGTTTATCACTTGAATGACACGTTTTACCTGCAAAACTGCAATGCAAGCTGAATAATTGTTGCAATTCCATATAATTGAAGCCGCTAATAAAGTAGTTTAATTACTAGTAAAGTAGTTAAGCTATTATCAATGTAGTTTAACTATTTTTGTAGTTAAAAAAGGGTAGCTAACTACTTTTTAAATACAATTACACCAAAAAAGTAACTTATTCTAACTACAGTTACATTATGAAATTAAAGTAACTTGAATATGTAGAATACAACTAACGTCAACAATAAAGTAGTTAGATTAGTAGCTTAACTACTGCCCAGCTCTGATGTCTTGGCACCTCGAACTTCAGCAGAATTAAACCGAACGTCATTTTTTTAAAAAATGGTTATCATAAATATATCAGCGTCAGGAATATTATCAGACTTTGCCTTTATAAATCCTCTTATCACACATAGCTAATCGGAATCAACTAACAACTCGTTTTTTAGCAATAAATTTTCAATATTATTGTCTAGTTACGTGTAATAACGTGTAAACGCTGTACTGTTATTAAATAGCTATAACATTATGACGTCACAACGATGGCGACCAATCATGGCGCGTTTATAGTCACGTGATTTTTTTTTAAATTTTATCAATTTTTAATCGTTTATAATTAATTTAAAACAAATTTTTTTAAGCTTTTTTCATTAAATATCAATATTATTAATAATAAAGTTTTAAAATACATAAGAAAAATCAATAATTTTTTTTTTCAAATTCCCAATTATTTTGAAGAAAAAAAAATAGAAAAATGTGGATAACTAAATTCGTAAAAATCAAAAAATTATGATTAACTACATATTGTGTACTCTACATATAATATATACATTTGTAATTTTTTTTATTGCATTTTGTTTTTGATATAACATTGCCAAGTGTTGGTCGGTACTTCTTGGAAATTCATCATATGATTTCAACAAACACTTGAAATAAACAAGTATATTCATTTCCAAAACTATTTATTTTTTCTCTAATTGTATCAAGCATGATTAAAACTTTTTATCATTTTTAAAGCTGACTAGTTTTTACAACGGGATGATAACATTGTCTTTTTCTTAAAGATGTTTTTAGACTCCGTGAGAAATAACTTTTTGTGGGCGTGCACTGTATTCTTGCATAATTCATAATCAAAGACAAAAGTTCTATTTTAAACGTATGTAAGGAAGAAGAAAGTGTACGTGTTATATCATATTTTACTACGCTTTATAATCATAAGATACATTTTTCTGATTTGCAAACAAGTTGTAGTAGCAAGATTTCGGTGTAATCAAAAACAAATTTAGATTTGTTATGTAAGCTGATCTTAACAATGTCACGTTTAGATGTTCTAAAAGATAAAATGACGATATGATGAATTCGTATATCTATTTCTCAGTCACAAAAAACGGAAAAATTTTAAATGGAATCAGTTCTTCAAAATAATATAACAACAAAATAACCAAATAATTTAAACAATCATATTAGTTATTAGTGCCTAAGTCATGATGTCTAAATTCAAACAATTTACGATTTGCCTTGTACCTACTATTGATTAAACATTTCTCAAATTCTTTTATATATAATGGTCAAATACTAACTTGATTTATAATTCTATTTATTAATAATTGTGCGAAACTAGACTAAAACTATGTAACTGAAATATGTATATAGTTAAAAAAATTAAACACATCTATGTGAAAAGAACATTTTCCTGCTTTCAATATGACAATTACAAATACTAAGTTTAAAAATAAAACGCAACGGTACAAAAAATTCGAATTAAAAATAAAAATGTAAATTTTTAAAACAAAAAAAAAATATTCCAAGGAATGGCAGAGTTAGAGCAACAATTGGACAACTACGTTAAAAATATGGTAGAATGAGGTTGGGAAAAACAATCTAAAACATCATTTAATCCCAATATGATAATAATGATGATAGCTGACAGCTGCTAGTATTCATATTTTAGCGCCAACTGTGCACATTTCAGCTTAAAAATAGCAGAAAATTAAAAATAAGCATGTAATAGCGAAGGCTTCTACGACCGGAGTCTATACTAAGATAGGAACGTCTTCCGGGTTTGGACCGTGTCAATGTTGTAACCGAAGTTGCCAACGTTTCGCCCACTTTCGTAAGGGGCTTCATCAGGGCGTGAGAGAAATCGAAGAACTCAAACAAGCAACCGAAATCTAACTAAACACTTCTTAAAAGTTAGGTAATCAACTTGTGAACCAAGCCAGATTCTAAACTCAGAAAAGGTAAGAAAGAAAACGATAATAATCTTATCTTAGTATAAAAATAAGCATTTATGCACTAGTAAAGTCAATAAACAATCATTGTGTACTTTTCTTTAAAGAGGTGCCACTGTGCAAAATAGCTAAACATTCTGCCTTTTTTGGCACGATTGTGCACCTAAGAACAGCACTGATTACGATGCGAACAATTTTAATAGAACAGATGTAAACACTTACTATTTTGATCTTTAAAAAGATAAGGTTAAAAGAAGTTTTTACTATCAAAAGTTTATAACGTTGATGAGATGGGAGCCACGACCGTTCAAAGGATAAAAACAAATTAATATACTGATTTCAGCTGAAGGAGAAACATTGTTTACTGCAGTAATATGTATAAACGCTGCAATGTTCATGAACCTCCGTGTTAGCATGAAATCTCAGTTTCTAAATATAGCAACTTTAGAAACATTTGTTGTTGTTTGTCAGTCAAGACGCTAAGTGCAAATTAACATACACACAAAATATTAGTCTAATTGAAATTCGGTTTTTTATTTGCTAGATGCTGCACAACAAACTTCGATTAGGAATTTGAGAAAATGAGAACGCATCGGCTACATTGACATGTCTTTACAAATGATATGTTTTGCGTAGTTGAACCTATTAATATTCTAAAAGTTACAGAAAAGGACGATGTAACTGAATCTACCACTGAATTACTGAAGCATGCCAAAACTTTACTTTCTTCTATTTCTAGGATGCAAGTTATTCAAACAACTTTGGAAAAAGATGAATCAAACTCACTGTATTTTTCTTTAAAAGCAATTTGGCAATTCGACTTTATCTAACGAAGAGTACTAGAAATAGAACTACTAACTACTAGGACACGCATATGTAAAACAGCAGCAGTCATAACCTGCACACTCTATAAAATCAAATTAAATAATAATTTGAAAAACAAAACGAAAAAGAAAACAATCATAAAAATAAAATTGGTTCAAAAATTTTAAAGGAAAAGCAAATAAAAGTTAAAGTTATTACAAATGATAAGAACAGTTTATCGAATGACGTTAAATGTGCTACCAACATGTCAAACGTCAATACACGTTCGTTAGTGTAGTTACGTAATGAGGAAAAAAGCTCTAGTGTTGCAAATGAGAGTAAAATCTACATTAAACTAAATGTTAAAAATCAATTATTATATTAGAACTATTATGCGACAAGTGGCAAAGCCATTTAAACTTTGAAATGCAGTTAACATTGAAAAAAACGACTTTAAAGTTAATATCAAATTTGACAAATTGTTTAATAATTGTACGACCAACATTATATTTCTGGTGATTTTAATTTTTTGTTTTTAGAAAACAAAAAAATTTTACAAAAGCAACAAAAAATAATTACTCGTCAAAAATTTGATAGCATAAAATTAGTTATGCTATGCTTTACTGTCGACGCTTGTTACGTAAATTACGATCATTGTTGTCCTACATACTCAAAAATTAGAAAAAGAGATGAGTGGTTCAGATGCGACAAGTGCAAGAAATGATTGTACGAAACTTGTGCAAACATAAATGAACAAGTCGATATTTTTAAATGCGATTAGATATTGTCAGTAAATTCACTGTTTAAGTTTTTGTCTGTCGTTATTCAGGTGTTTTCTTCTATACATGTGCCTTTTTTTAGTTACTTAAGTCTCTATCCCAATTTAAAAATATATAATTCCAGTTTTATTAAGGTGTCGATAAAACAATCAACAATAATAATGTATAACTATTCAAAAATCTCTAAATTATAACTATGCAAAATTTTGTAATGCTGCTACAATTAAAAGTATGTAGTTAATTTTTATTTAAATTTTAAGTATTTTTGGATTACTGTACTCAAACTACGTCTATAACGGTAAAGTAGTTTATCCTCATGTTTGTTAGGTTGTAATTAGTATTAGATCTTGTCTTCCTTAGGAGAGGCAATAAAAACCACTCTAAACTATTTTTATGGCTACGTTTCTGTGTCTCTAGTGTTCACGTCTATAACCTAAAACAATTTGCTTTTGAAGGCGACTTTTCGTGACGTTCACGCCTAGAAAAACAAAAACGTAGTGTGTCCAGATATATATTTTATGAATAACATACTATAATTACTTGTTAAAAATAATACAGTAAAATAAGTGACACGAAACGTCGCTGAATGATGCACCTCCCTCATTGAGAAACTGAGATTCTAAAAAGTCATACTATGTTATGAATAAATCCGGAAGTAACGAAAATAACTTGCTAATATATACCTAACAAAGAATATTTTGGATAAAAGTTTAGTGGTCTCTAGAAATATTTTTTTTACAGAATAAGTCAATATTTTTGCAAATTAACTGAATATGTTATTTTAAATGAAAAACATTTTTACACGTTGTCATAAAACAAAAGTCTTTTAATGTTAGTTTAGTGGATCGTGAATGAACACATTTTTTAGGTGTTTTCTTCTAGTAGGTTTTTCTCTGTGATTATTTTTTCAATTAATTTTATTTTGTATTTTATATTTATTATATAGAATTTTGAATTTTTGCCAGACGTCCACTTGTAGCTTTATTAATGTTACTTTAAACTTCAATTAACAAAAATAAAAAAAATATTTTAGATTTCAATGAGCCCCACTGATAATTTTAACTTTTACTTGGGAAACAAAATAAATTCTATTTAGAGTATGTTCACACTTTACATAGTTAGATTTATAGTCATTTTTAGAGATAAACTACTTAGAAAAAAGTTTGGAATAGGTACATTTGTGAAAACAATTTTTACTCTGATCATATGATTTGCGTTGGAGTTCAGTTATGTCATGTTTTGTTCTGCAACACGAACCAAAGATATTCATATCAGATATGATATGATACAACGCTTAGAAAAATAAATTGTATAAATTCTATTTTCGTAAATAACGTCAGGAAATTCAAAATAAAACGAAAAAATTGAAAATCTATTGTGATATGTGATCAAACTGTAACTCCGCCTACGACTGTTGATATCCGCGCAAGTGATAAATACACAAATACGATACTGTCTTCTCAGAACGCATAAAACTGATATCGTTACTGGAAAGAAATCTACCTAACATTCGTCTTTTTATTATTCAGTACAAATACATAAATATGAGATTAGTTATTTTCTTCAACGCCGCTTATTAAAATGTTTATGTTATTTGTATGAAATCTTATCAGTGGAGTAATGTTATCACTTTTAAACAACGGGCCGGACGTATGCTAGTACACAGAAAAAACATCGTTTATAGTGCATAATCATAATTTTGTTTTATGTTATCAATTTTCTTCTTAGGTTTGTTTCGATACATGAATAATCACCTAATATGCATACATTTTTTAGTTGAATTTTTACAATACGCTTGTAAAGTGTGTAAATAATTTAATAATTGTACTCTAAAAATACTTGTCTTGCATATTTAGCTTAATTTTTGCAGTGTTATTTATTTATTCAAGTAGTTTGACTGATCTACACAACATGAGCTCATTTCAACATCTGTAACAATTTAGTTTAACTCTTGTGTTATGTGATAACATTATTTTCTATTTATTTTTATTTTTAGTGTCAGCAAATTACTGAGAAGAATTATGTAGTTCTTAAAACAGTTAATTAAACATCTTAATCACACATTATTTTTGATTTCATTTTATTAACTGCGTCAACAAAGCTGAAAATTTATATTTTTTTAAATGTTTTATTACAACTTTTATTTTGATATTGTATAGATGCTATAATTTTATCTTCTAAATTAACAACTTGTTTATCCAAAATTTAGTCTCAAATGTTTAACGTTCGATTTCTACGGAATTTCCAAATTGTTACCTGAGTAGGTAGTTTGCATATGCCAATCTTTATTTCTTCGTGTTGACACTGACCTAACGTAACAAAATGTATTATGTGCTACGTTTCGAGAATTAACTTAATTGCGAATCAAAGCTGAATACAGGCCCAATAAAATATTTTTTATAATTTTGGTTTATGCTAATCAATTTTCTACTACTAATTTTTGTGAGTTTGGTTAAAACATTATTATCACAGGAAACATAGAGCGTTACGATTGCAAAGAAAAACGTGTCGGGATAATAACCTAAGAATGCGGCTTCCTAAAAAATGTTAACTAAAGAAAATCACGTTTTGAAATGTAGACGATAACAAAAGATACACGGTTTAATTGATAAATAAAAAGTATTGTCGACATGCATTGTTATCAGTTTTACAGCAGTACCATCTGTTGTATAGCGGCAAGCTTATGTAAAAAAAGTTTCATTATTTTATGTAGTAATGAAGCCACTTTAATGTATTTGATTTCTTTCCTTGTCTTAAGGTGCTTCTCACTCTACTAAATCTCAGACTTAAATAAATATACCATTTACCCTAAAAAAATTATTAAAAACAAAAAAATGTTTATTGGTTAGGAAGCGGTAAGTACATACATCGCGTATGCATCAACACAAGCAAAAAAATTGAAAAATAAAAATTTTCATAAATTTCTAAATTCTAAATTAAAAATAATGCTCTCATGTTTATTTCACTGTTAGTTATAAAAAGTACACATTTCTTCTCTGTAATTCGCCAGCATTAAAAATTAAAATAAATTTAAAATAGCATTTTTTTCAGTATAGGCTTTGTAGCATAACCTCAACATCAATTACTAATTTATATTCCTTACTCTAGAATAGTAAAATCTGTATTTATTTTCAGTGTTAATTCTACAAACAATCACTTATTTTTGATGGAGATTTTTACAATACTTTTTTTCTGTATTGTTTCAGTTGTTATTTACTAACATGGAATCTAAATCAATGAAAACCATTCAATCCGAAGCCAGAAATACTATTAAACATGTTGTGGACAGAACAGTGTTAGATATCTCTGTATATATATATATTATTGTACATGCAGGTGGATCACATGGATTTGTCCGGTGACTATCACGACGACATGAATCACATTTATGGTGAAAGGAAAAACAATTCATTTCAAATTTGCTTCTTAATGGTATTGTTTTCATGGATAATACAGCGTGCCACATTGTACAAATTAATAGACTTCCAACGCAAGCAGAACGTAAGGAAAGCATTCGACAATGACTCGAAAATAATGGACTAACAACAACAAATGAAATGCATGAAACAGCACTAATAATGTTAGTGAAACAATTTAATTATACGAAAACATATTATGTAGATGAACTCCTTAAAAAACACGGACATACAGTGTTACGTTTGCCATCTTACCACTGCGACTTAAATCCGATTAAGTTGAGAATACATTTTCTGAGATGACTGCATCGTGTTGAAGTATTATTTTTATACAAATTGGCAACGTTGTTTTTGCTGCTTTTTTGTAACCAACTGTATGTACTATGGTGTACTTCTTGTTGTATGTTTATGCTTGTATGTTCTTTGTTGAAGATGGATTTCAAAGCGCACATTGAAAAATTGGAAGGTGCAAGCAATTGGGCAAAATGTAAGCGTCAAATTGAATTACTGTTGATACATCATGATGTTCACGATTATATTACAGGTGAAAAACAGCACCTGGTCGTGTCGAATCAGTGGAATCAACGAATAGTAATGATGACGATGCATTTAACAAGAGAATGCATCAAGCATTTAAAAAGGGTGATACCTTGGCACAGTTAATTATTGTTGGGTCCTTGAACGAGAACAATCTAGAGTTAACGTCAACGTGCCGAACTTCAATGGATACATGGCAAAAGTTAAAGTGTGTGTATGAACAGAGTTTCGGTCAACGGGTGCATCGATTAATGGAGGAATTTTTGAAGTAACAAAAATCCCTGTGAAAATGTGACTACGCATGTTGCTAAGTTGCAAAAATTTCTTCGAATTGAATGATGAATTGGAACGTCTAGTAAAAACTAAACTTCTGGATTTACTTTTAATGAGTCGTATTCTATCGACACTTTCAGTAGAATATTTTGAGTTTAAAAGTGTTTGGGAGTATATCCCAGTGGCAGAGAGAACAGTTAATTTATTATTAGAGCGATTAAGATTAATTGAAATGAGGCTGCCCGCAAAACACGAAGAACCTGTTGCTTTGGTTGATCCGAAGGCTCAAAAGAAAGAAAAGCAAAGAAAAAAATACAAGTGCTATAAATGTCACGAGTTTGGGCATTTTATTAAGAATTGCCCTAAACGTTCAAGAGACAAGCAACAAAGAGAATTCAGTCGTGGTGATGCGTTTGTGTGCACTTATGAAATGGAAGGATGCGAGAAATGGTTGGCCGATTCAGGTGCTTCCACACATATGACGATGCATAAAGAATGGTTGGATGATTATGAGGAACACCCCAAGATATTCAAGTTGGGAACAAGCAAGTCATTTCAGCTGTGGGTCGAGGTACAGTGTCGATTGAAGCCTTGGTAGATGGCAACTGGAAATTAAATCGTATTGAAAATGTGTGGTTTGTCCCTGGAATATCAAGAAATCTCTTTTCTGTAGGATGCACAATCAAAAAAGGTTATAAATTTGAAGCAAATAAAAATGGTTGTAAATTTGTAAGGGATGGAGTAATTCGGCTTACAGGAGTTGCATCATACAATGGCTTGTACACATTAAATATTCGATTGGCAAAAAACAAATATGCTTTAGTAGTCAAACACAAGGAACTCTTACAGCTTTGGCATGAGCGCTTATGTCATCAAGATAAGCTGCATGTAAAAGCTTTTCTTAAGCAACATAATCTTGAGGTTAAACATGATGACAGTTTTTGTGAAGAATGTGTGTTTGGCAAGCAGAAGCAACGTTCATTTCACCATCGACAGAATAAAACAACTGCAGTCGGAGAGCTTATTCATGCGGATGTCTGTGGACCGATGCAAAAAGAATCATTGGGAGGATTCAAATATTTTCTCTGCATAAAGGATGATTACTCGAAGCTCCGGCGTGTATTTTTCCTCAAGCAAAAAGGTGAAGTCGTTGAGTGTTTAAAAATTTATTAAAGAGTGTATCACCAATGGAATTCCAATTAAGTGTTTAATGACTGATGGTGGTCGCGAATTTGATTATAAAGAAGTGAAACGTGTATTGGAGGAATATGGCATTGTTTTTCGAATGACAATGCCTTATACACCTGAACAAAATGGGAGTGCCGAACGTGAGAACCGAACACTTGTTGAAAGTGCACGATTCATGTTACATGCGAAAGGTTTTTCGATAAATCTGTGGACAGAAGCAGTTAACACCGCTACTTTTGCGTTAAACAGAACTGGGTTTACTCGAGTTGAAGGCAAGTCACCTTTTGAACACTGGATGGGAAAGAAATACGTCATTCTACAACATTTTAAAGTGTTCGGGACAGAATGCTATGTTCATGTTCCAAAAGAACGAAGAAACAAGTGGGATAAAAAAGGTACACCTGGTCACTTTGTAGGTTATTGCTATGAAAAAGATCGTTTTAGAGTGTGGATTCCATCACAACAAAAGGTTGTAAGAAGTCGGGATATAATATTTTAGAAGGAAACTATTGGCACAAGTAATTTCAACAAAACAAGAAGGGCTAGTGCTGAGGGTTGCATTGATAAAGCTGATTTTGTAGTATTTGGTCGTTTAAACTTAGCTGGCGATCATCAAGAAACTCGCATAGTTGTTACCGACAGTGTTGATGCAGATGATTCAGTGGTTTCTAACAGTTATGGTTCACCTATGGTGATGTTACAAAATCCAAACGAGGTTGGAGAAGCAAGTACCCTTGAAAGTCAAAAAAAAGAAATTCTGGTGTTCAAGAGACTAGAAAACCTCTGGCGATATTGACAGAGACAGAAAACAGGTATTGTTTCCCAATTTTGAACTATATTATGCTTGTTCAAGTTACGTAGAACCTAGTAATATTTTTGAGGCTCGGAAATGTAGCAATTAATGCGAGTAAGTGGGAATAGGTTATAAAATCGGAATTAAATTCGTTAAATTTTAATAACACATAGATTTTAGTAGATAGACCTCTTGATACAGATGTAGTGCAAAATCGATGGGTTTTTAAAGTTAAGGTTGATAGCGATAAAAACGTTAGATTTAAGGCTAGGTTAGTTGCTAAAGGGTTTACCCAAAAATTTGGACTAGATTATAAGGAGACATTTTCTCCTGTTATTAGACTAAGCACTTTAAGGTTTTAGCTTGCTTTAGCTGTAAGATACAAAATGAAAGTAGATCATTTAGATGTTGAGTCTGCTTTCTTGCATGGGAGTCTGAATGAAAGTATTTATATGGAATTGCCAGAGGGATGTTACGAAGGACTTAATAAAGTATGCTTGCTTAAGAAAGCGCTTTATGGTTTAAAGCAATCATCAAAAGTGTGGTACAAGAAGGTAGGAGACTTTTTATTAAGTATGTGTTTTCAAAAGTCTAGTTATGAGCCATGCATATTTTTTAAATGCGTTAACAATTCACATTTCATAGTAGCTATTCATGTGGATGATTTCCTTGTTATTTCAAATAATGAGAATGAAAAAGAAAAAATGAAGTGTTTGATGGCTGAGAAATTTAGAATTAAAGATCTAGGACCAATAAGAGATTTTTTAGGCATTTCAATGAATGTTTTGATTTGAAAATACAAATATGTCAGACGAAGTATATTGACCGATTGTTGGAAAAATTTGGGATGTCTGATGCTAAGGTTGCATCGACTCCTTTAATTGAAGGACGTAAAATGGAGAAAAGTAAAATGGTTAGTGATGTTCCTTATCAAAACTTGATCGGATCGTTGATGTACCTAGCTGTGTGTACACGTCCTGACATTATGTATGCCGTCAGCTATTTAAGTCAGTTTAACACATGTTTTAGTGATAAACATTGGATTATGGCAAAGCGGGTGTTAAGATACTTAAAGGGTACACGTCACTTAGGACTAAGTTATACAGCTGGTTCTGAAAACATTACAGGTTACGCTGACGCTGACTGGGCAAGTGGAGAAGATAGAAAATCTTATTCAGGATATATCTTCGAATTCAATAACTCGACCATATCCTGGGAAAGCAGAAAACAAAACGCCATTGCTTTATCGACAACAGAGGTGGAGTATGTAACTGTAGCAGAAGCAGGGAAGGAGGCTATATTTCTGACAGGGCTTTTAAATAAAATAACAACTTTTGTATAGTGACAATCAGGGCGCTATAAAACTAGTAGAAAATTCAATTATTTCGTTTGGCTTTCCGTTTATTATTGAGAGCAAGTATCTGCATAACTTTAAAACATCGGACTGGGACAAAAATTGTCAACATGTGAATCATTTGGCGCAATAAATGTGGCAACGTGATGGACTGCTAGATGTTGCTGTGGAAAACCTGTCGTTTATTGTGAACACTGGATTATATGACGATGAAATTTTTAATGGAGAAGACTAAATTAATTGATTTTTTTATAATTGTGTTTTCTGATGTTAATAAGTAATTTTTAGAATTACTTTTAAAAATATGTAACTATTATATTTTATAATGTTGTACCGAATCTTTTAGAAAAGTAAATGTGTAATTACAATTTATTTTGATAGTATTAAAATCATAAAGCGTTTCTCTGAAATAACCTTAAACAACAAAGTCTAAAGATTATCTACACGGATAACCTACGGATGATTTGAATTTCCCACCAAAATACTTTTTAATTTGAGTGCACCTTTAGAATTAAAGTGACACCAGCTACGCCTCTCCAGGGATTTTGTTTATTCAGGTTAACTGTATTTACAGGTGTTTAAATGATGTAATGTTACGTAAGTCCGTCAAAATAAATAAATAACACTGTAAAAACAAAGGTATACATGCAAAACAACTATTTTTAGGCTACAATGATTTAATTTTTTACTTTAAACAAGCATATTGTGAAAATTCAGCTAAAAAATCATACAAAATAAGTGATTGCTCATATGTAGAAACAAACCGGAGAAGAAAATTGATAACATTAACCGAAATTATGATTACTATAAACCTTAGCCGGCTGATAACATTATCCAGGATTCCAATAAACCGCGTGCACGGTACATACTCATATAGGGGTTTTCCCGTCTACTTGAATCAAGCTAAATAGTGTTTGAAGTAAAGGAGACACTGAAAGAAGGCGAGAACCTTATAAAATTATAGACATAAAACTCGCCTCTATTGCCACTGTATTTTTTCATGAATTTTTAATAATAAAAGTTATCTGCTTGTACTCAAAACAATCAAAACTCTCTTCTTAAATGTCGTATGTGGAAGTCCTTGAATTGCTTATATAAATTAAGACTTGCTTTACGCCATCTACACACCGAGAAACGCATATATTACTTCCCTAGCCGCTGTAGTTGACTGCAGCGCCCCCGCACTTTTTTTGAAAAACTATCAATTTATGAGAAAACGTATTTTTATTTTTCAGAACTCAGAACTTTAATATAATTTAATACGTAGTTTTGTTTTTGATGAATTGCATTTAGCATTGTAAAGCTTCGGCTACTCTTTCTTGATCTTTTGTAATTGTTGTCTCATTTGTTATATATTAAAAAGTACATTCTGCTTTTAGTAAATATTTTCATGTTCTTATAAATATTATGTAATTGAGGTATATTGTTAGAAAATTCATCTTACTTATATAATAAAAATAAACACTTTTTCGGTAAGAAAATTTTCTAATATCCTTTGTACAGATAGTTTAAATGTGACAACTGTCAAAAATACTCTGTTAAGCAATCATTGTTATTGGTCATTGTGTGTGCTTCTCTATATTGCAAATTAAACTCTTGCATTTTAACGTTAAATAAATGTTACAAAAATAAAAACAATTTTGTTTAGGTACATTCTAAAACCGTGAATAAAATACGTATCGCAAATTATCATGTATGGTAATGTGCCAGTTCTGAAAAGTGTCTGGAAACTGCCGTCTGCCACTTCGGTAGATTCAAGCACATTAACTGTCCTGAAAACTGCCTTTGCAGTAGTGTCCCAATATCAACCACTGTCCTCAAACCTGCCAAACTTATTTGTCCTCATATCTGCCAATATTGGAAATATAAAAAATATAATCGTTTAAATTAAAAAAAACTTGCATACATTGATTTCACGGGACGTTTAGTATCGATTACATTAAAAAAAAAATATTGGTCTTGAACCTGCCGTGTGACATATATATATATATATATATATATATATATATATATATATATAAATGCTGATGGAGTTCAAATAAAAAAATAGCATTTAGATTTATTTGTTAAATATAAAATGCCCTGAATTTGGTGAAAATATAGATAATTTTCTTTTAATGGTGCGTTTTCATTTAAACAATATCTCTGATCATTTTTTATGTCATTAGTTGAAGAATTTCGGTGACTGTATGGATATTAGGGTGGGCCAAAAAAAACTTTTAATTTTTTTTTTATTAGTTACCATGAAAATATCGTCTGAGATGACGAAAAAAAAATTCTGGTAAAGTTTCAGCCCTTAATATTAATATTAAGAGGTGACTCATTGTGATTTTTGATTTCCCATTTAAATAACATAGGAATTTTTTTATTTTTTGTTTGAATTTTTAATGCACTCGAACGAATAAATGTCTCATGAAATTCAAAACATGTTTTTGTAGGAAATTTAACGATTTACAAAAAAGGTCTGAGATTATTTTTTGCTAAGTTGACTCGTTTAAAAGTTACTCGAGGTTAAAGTCCAACCTCAAATCGTTACGGATAACTTTTACAATTTCTTATACTCTATCACAAAATAATGACTCAAAAATATAAAATATCACAATTTTTATCGTTTTTATTTGATAATTTTGCAGAGAAAATTTTAGTCATTCAGCACGATTCAAATAAAAACGCGTTAAAACGACATTTTGTAATAACGTAGTTGGTAGTACTGTAAAGATTACAAATTGTATTATCTCAAATAATTTTTAATTCGTTATTTAAAGTCGAGTTATTACTATTTTTGTATTTTACCGCTAAAATCACTGTAGTTGTCGATCATAGCGCCACTTCTATGGCATTATTTACATGTAAATAATACTTAAGGTAACGTCAATCTTTTACCAGTTTTTTACAACTTTGTTTATACTATGTGAGATCTTGTGTAGTTTGATGTGTATTTAATTATTATATTCGAGTATTAGTGAAGTTTACTGAGTAAGTTTTTGTTTTGAATTTCATGAGACATTTATTCGTTCGAGTGCATTAAAAATTCAAACAAAAAATAAAAAAATTACTATGTTATTTAAATGGGAAATCAAAAATCACAATGAGTCACCTCTTAATATTAATATTAAGGGCTGAAACTTTACCAGAATTTTTTTTCGTCATCTCAGACGATATTTTCATGGTAACTTATAAAAAAAAAATTAAAAGTTTTTTTTGGCCCACCCTAATGGATATTTTAATTTAATGATGGCTTCGACATCCAGAAAGCCATCAGGCGAAGCACCGAGAAAACCGCATTTATGTAACCATAAACCTATAAGCATTACTATTGCAGTAGATTCATTAGTTATACCACATTGAATGGATCTAACTCCATCTAAATTTTATTTTCCAAGCAAAGTGGAATACAAGGATGGTGAGTATCTATAAAAATAAAACCAATTAGAAGTGTAGATGTTGACTTAAAAAACTCTTAATTACCTGTCTCTAACACAGGCTCGAATTACAATTCCAAAACTGCTTGCAGTAAGTTTGCCTATCCGCATTCAATGCCATAAGGCATTTAGGTTTTGTCCCGTCGTCCCTTCCGCAATACGCAATATATCAGTGTTTGAACACTTAAAATGTTGAAACAGGTTTGCTTTCAAAGCACTTGCATCGTCACTTTGTGACATGCGGAGTATATTTGAAAATGTCTTTACTTCATCAAAAGATATTGTGAGTTCAGGAGAAAGCAACCAATAAAATCAAAAAAATCTTCAATAGAGATTAATCAGTTAAAACCAAATTTATAAGTATAAAATAACACTTCAAAAACAAAAGAATATCTAATGGGCTCACCTATTTAAAACTAGTAACTTTTCATAAAAATATTGTTTATCATCTCCATCAACGTCTCTGTCAGTTGCTCGAAAAGCAGACTTTGGAAATAAGTCATCAACTGTTGCAATTGATGAAGACGCAATCGATGGTGCTTTCCATTGGCACATCACATCAGTCTTACTTATGTTTTTACTTATATAAATTAAAACTGCGGCAATGGGGTGACATTTAAATCGACCCCTTAGACATCCGCATCTAAATTCTTTTGGGGACGAATCTTTTAACACAATCTACAAATAAACAACGTATTAAATATAAACGTAAAGCACAATAAACTAAAACTTGCGTTACTAATCAATCAATTACCTCTACGTGTTAAGACCGTTTTTTTATACTCGGTAACATTTTGGCTTTAATAAAAGTCTCATTAAAATTCACTTCTATTACGTTTCCACTTTCTAAAGAATTTTCTCCTTTCTTTAGAACACTATTTTTATCAGAAAATAGTTCTGCAATAGCTGAAGTTAATTAAAGCCATATTTACTTCCTACATACGATACATACATACAAACTAAATGGGAACTAAATGCACATGTCAAATGTTTTTACCCGTCAGCTGACTTACGGTCATTTTGTGACGTCAGAATTTTTGCGGTCTATACAGGCCCACGGTAAGAGTCGTATCTGTTAGTTTACCAGAAAAACGCCACTATAGTTATTGTTTTTATTAATAGTATAATTATTTAGACGTTAAACGTGTAGAACAATAACATCACAAAAAAATCAATTCTTGTTTTTGTTGTTGCTAATAACTTCTGCTGAGTCTTGTCGTTCGTATAGTTTCTTTACTTAAAGCAATTTTTTAATTTATCCATTTCTAGTACTCTTATATATCTTTTAATAGAATAAAGCAAGCATACGATTGGCTATTGTCAAACCAACTTTCTGCTTTTGTGTTTTATTGTTTAAACCTTATTGAAAAATTAAGTCTGATAAAAACTAAACCTGCAAATCATTTAGTTTGTGAATAAGCATTCAAAAGGCAGTATTAGTAGTTTGAATGCCTCGTAAATAAAAAATACAGGGACACAATGCCATCTCGCCTGCTCCTTAGTATATAATAACATTTTCAAACGCAAGTAAACAAAGCTTTATTTTTAGAATAATTGACGCAAAGCGTTTCATCATTTTTTTATGCACGGTAGTTGGATTAAAAAACTCTAATCTGATGTTTTTCTGGGCGATTGATATTTTGGTCTGAATAAGTTCTGTTTCAATTAAACATTATTTATTACTCTGTTTGTTAGATTTTTTTGAATAGATTAAGCAGTTTCATTCTTGTATCATCACTATAGTTTTGAGATTCTGCACTTTTGGGTTCTTCACAAGTTTTTGCTTTTTCTTTAGCTTCTGTAATCTCAGTTACCAACTTTCACAATACCAACTTTCTGTACCAAGATAGTCTAACAAATTTAAGAATTTCCAGGACTTCTGAGAGTAGTTTTTCTTAAGATTTAATTACCAGATATTGCTGTAAAAATTCTTTCATTTTTTTTAAGTCTATCATTTTTGTTTTCTTATACTAATATCCAGCCAATTTTTTTGTTTTTTTTTGCTACCTTTGTTATATCTTACTGTAAGATCTAGTACTTTACTTGCCGCAAGCATTATTCACATAGCCAAGACTATATGACAATCAAAAATCGTTTGTGGCGTTTGTCGATGTCACAGCTCTAATTTGTTAAAGTTAAAAAACTTAACTTAACTTCAGTATAAACCGCTTGAAATTCAAAAGAAATCATTAGAAACGTCATTAGACATTCTACCACAGAAACATAATTGCCGATATGACATTTTCTTCGAGCAGTGCAAAAACAGAATTGAAAAATACAGAGAAAATATTTTACTAGCTTATCTTTCCAATCTATCGAAAGAATATTCTCCTTCTTCAATGTGGTCATGTTATCGTATGTTGAAAGCAACCCTTTAAATAAGAAATGACAACATTAGTAAACATTAAAAAAACTTACAACTTTTTAAAAAAAAAAGAAAAAACTCGTACTTCAAAAATATCAAAAAAACTTTTTCACAAAAACAAGTACTTCAATTTTTACTATACGCACCGGATGAAATCTGCTTGATGAAAGGTAATTTATGCAAACTTTTTAGAATCATTAGGGCTTTACGCAATTAAAATTTTCTAAATTTAAAAATAAAAGTAATAGAGCACTAAGAAACAATACTGGTTGTTCATGTTGCTAAAACCAATTGCGCAATCCAACCAGTAGGATCTATACTTATAGAAATGTACTAAGCAAAATTGCTAGCTATTTGCATTTACCAGAACTAACACACAAAAGGTTAATAAAGCGATACGATTGCAGAGTCATACGTTAAGGAATCTCTACTCTATAAAACAATAATCGCAAAGAAGAATTTAAGTTAAGATCAAACTGACAACATAGTTATCACCAACTATTAATCATTCCTTAGACTTTTTTTATTTAATTCAAGAGGTGTTTCGTGTTTCTCCTTGTTTTTTTGTGCACCTATAATTTATTACTCCTTCAGTAGTTCTGTTTCGTCAAGTTCAAAAGTTTATTCCAAGGAGCCTTTTTTAACTCATCATTGGTTAGTTTTGGTTTACCGAGAATCGTTGTGTCTTGGATTTGATATGCTTCGCATTTGCACAGCAGATGCTGCGATGTGTTGTTCTCCTTCAAAGATCAGTTGCATAGAGGGCTACTTTGCAGTCCCATTTTATGCATATATTTGTTAAGGGTACAGTGCCCTGTTATTAGTCTCGTGAGTTTTCTTAACTTTTGTCAACTCATGCAGTTTGAGTGTTTCTCTTTTGTGCCTCATCTCTAAAGACTTTTCCTCAGTTATTTATGCTTCTTGCAAGTTTGCTGCGAATTGTTTCTTTTCCGGTCTCGTAAGCGATTCCGAAAACAAGTTCAGGTCCGATGTATGTCTCTGTTAAGTTTTTTTTACCTAGTGCGTTAGCAATTAGGTTTCTCTTAACATTCTGGTTTTTTGGCTTCTAGATAAGCTGCACTGGTTGGCGAGTTGCCATTATTTACAGACTGTTTATGCATGCCATAATCAGAGACATTGTCAGTAGTGCTGCTTAGCTGTCAGACATGATCGATATCGGACTATTTCCGTATGATTTTAAGTCAATAATGTTCCTGACACACCAGTCAATAGCAGCAACTTCAGCTTGAAAAGCGGACGCATATTTACGCAGGGTCAACAAAAAACTCATGGTCTTTTTTTCTATATACTTCTGCTCCAAGACCGTTGCGATTTTTGGCCTCATCTGTGTATCAAATAATTTTTTTAACCGCGCCCGGGTAAATGTATTTTGTCTACTCGTCTCGTGGCGGTACGGTAAAGATGTGACATTTTTTTGTAAAGTCGGATCTCGTAATTTGTTTGTTCTTCAAAGATTGTTTCTTCACGCAGCACGTTGTATATACCTGGTTTGTTTTTTCCGGTAATTGACGTGAGTTCATTAATCTGCAGCCTGTATGCTGCTCGTCTTGCTTTCATCATTACAACAAAGTGTAATGATGGAAGTGAAAGTGGTGCTTCCATGGCTGCTGTGGACGTGGTTCTTATTGCTCTTGTTATCAACAGGCGTGCAATTTTCTGTACTTTGCCTAGGTTTTTAGCTGTGCTTTTCAGGTTGGTTTTCTCGCTTCATACATGCGCAC
Organism: Aquatica leii; assembly: GCA_035610365.1. Taxonomy (NCBI): domain Eukaryota; kingdom Metazoa; phylum Arthropoda; class Insecta; order Coleoptera; family Lampyridae; genus Aquatica; species Aquatica leii. Next base: position 60,928,889 of record CM069432.1, read on the forward strand.
CGTATGTGAGATGGGTCTTGTTGCCACAGTATATAACCATTTGGTCATTGTGGGTTTCAATCCCCATGTGTGCCCGATCATCCGTTTGGTTGTATTAAGAACCTTGATAATCTTTTTCTAGATGAGCGTTGAAAGTCAGTTTAATATCAAAAGTGAGTCCCAAATATTTGACTTTTTGTCGTCCATGACGAGGCACTACAGTAGGGGTGACAACATCCCGCCTTGAGGGCAACCGCCATCCAGTTTGGCTTCTACAGTGCTACCGTACAAAGTAGCTGTTACCGTCCGATTCCTGAGCATTGAGTTGAACCAGTTTTGGACTAAAGGTGTGATTCTTTTTTTCACCATTGCCCTTGCAATTGAGGGGAAGGTAGTATTTGCAAATGCTCCTTCAATATCCACAAAAGCACTCAACGCAATATAACTTTATTGAATTGCATTTTCGCATCAGCTTACTAGTTGGTGAATTGCTAGCTCGCAAAATTTTCCGGATTGGTAAGCATACTATTTTTTATGCACAGACGAAGCCTTTAGTGCCCCGTCTCGCATATACATGTCGACTACTTTTTCAAGTAGTTTTAAGGAGAACGAAATCAAGCTGATTGTTTTGTAAGATTTTGCCTGGGCGTACGTAAATCTCTTTGACTTTAGTATAAACATCGCTTTGACAATCCGCCAGCTGTCTGGTATATGCATAAGTAAGTAAGCTGGCTTTAAGAATTTTTGATACCGCGTTTGAAAGATCAGCAAATCCCTTTTGCAGCATGATCAGATAAATCGGGAAAGTGTTTTTGCAATAGTTCTTGCAGTGTACTTTTAACCAAGTCTGTAAACTTTCCGCTTTCAGTCAGCAAAGAAGCGATGTTTTCAGTGCGGTCTTTGCTTAGAGCTTTTTGAAGTCGAGAACTTGTAGGTTCGTTTTCTACGTCTCTACAGTGCCTTCTCCATGAGTTTTCCTTTGTCGTTTTAATGGCATTGTTTTATGTTGTGAGGCTGGTTCTGTATTCATTCTAGTCTCCGCTTTTTTGTCTGTGTTAAATAGCCTTCTGGTGTGTGCCCCTGCTTTATCAAGCTCCCTGTTCCACCAAACTATCTTGTTGGAGGTTCGTTTGACAGTTTTTGGGCAACTTGCTTCAAATGCGGATTTACCCTAGACTTATAAATTATTAACATAAATAATAATAACGCAAACATTTTCGGTTGAAACTCCTCCTACTTCAGGAATTAATTTTTATAATGCCTCAGGATGTACGTTCACATTTAATATAACTAATAATAATTTTTTTTGCGCTGCCAACATCGCAAACGTCAATACTCGTTTCTTAGTATAGTTACGTAATGAGCGAAAAAAGCTCTAGTGTGTCAAAAAGAAAACTAAAAATCAACATAAAACTAAATGCTCAAAAATTATTATATTAGGACTATGCGACAGGTGGAAAAGTCATCTATATCTTAAAATTTAGTTAAAATTGAAAAACATAATATTAAAGATAATATCAAAATTGACAGATTTAGTAATAAATGTAGTACCAACATAACATTTCTAAAGTTTTTTTTTATTAAAAAAAAACATTTTTCTCTAACCGTTACAAAAGTATGACATTTTTCTACTACTACAGGGGTCTGTAAAGTTGACGTTTTCCTTACTAAGAGAAAAAATTGTATCTTAGCAACAGAAGTATTTACTTTTAATCCTAGGAGCTAAAGTTGTCACTTTTAATCGTAGTATTAAAAGTAATTATTTAAATTAAAACTTGGTACTTTTGATTTGGGAAATTTATTTAACATTAGGTACACCTAAATCTTCGTTAGATTTCGGTTAGAGAAAAAATAGCATGTTTCATTCGGATTAAAAGTGTTTTTTTTGTCTCACAGTTTTGCATCTGCTCGGCTACGCTTCTCTTCGCCTAGCAAATGCAAAATTTGCTTGACAAACAAAATGCCACTTTTAATCCTAATAAAACAATATACTATTTACAAAAAGCGGCACAAAAAATAATTTACTTCACTCTTGTCAAAAGTTTCATAGCAATATGCAACAATCAACCGTGCGGCTTTGCATCTCATTAACGTTTCTAATGCTATGCTGTACTTTTTACGCTTGTTACGTAAATTACTGTTGTATTTGTAATCATTTTGGTTGGCGATAAAGTTTTGTATGCACCACAGTAGCAATGTGCCTATTTAACTCGCTAGCTCACTCGGCTCATAACGTAGTATCCTTTCGATAAAGATTCACTTTACAGGGGAACGAAGTCATAGTCGAAACAAATCGTATCCAGCAAAAGAGCACAGTGAAATAATTCTCAGAAGGTTCAAACAGTTGAATATGAACTTTAACTACCTATTTTCTACATACACGTTTTGGTTATCGCTAATTACTACAAAGATTTACATGGTTTGTAGTATAGAAAATCAGTAACAAAGGATTTTGAAAAATGTTATTGTAGACGTCTTTCAGGATCTCGTGAACTGTGGCGCTGTAGTCTGTATATGTCAAAATATTGTTATTATCCGTCTTACAAACATTCGCCGGTACATTTTTTCTAACCTATTTTTGCTTTTATCGTTGGATTTGTTGTTAATAGGTTTTCAGGAATTATTATAAGTAAATAAATATCTAAATATTTTCAATTTTTTTTGACGTTAGTGTCTTTTAAATAGACTAACGTTTTTGGAATTTAGATAGAATTGTCAAATTTTTGACTTTGTTTATTAATTCCGATTTTTGACTCAAGGTCACAGTTCACGACATAATAAAACGCCTCTACTAATTTTACTCTTAAGTTACAACTTTTTTGTGGTAGTTTCTGTTTTTTTTGTTTTTTAGTTTAGGTTATTACTACAAGTAAAAACAAACAAAAGTTCTAGGTTCATGAACGTACCCGAAACGTCCTTTACAAAGTAAGAATTTGAAGTACACGTTAAAAGATAGTCAATGAATTTAATTCTTAAACAAAGTACAAATCTGAATGTGTTAAGTGGTCTTCTTTTTACAAAAGAGTCCGTTTGTTACGAAACAAGAGCTTTTTTTAAGCTAAAATTTGTTTAAACACATGTATACTTTTTTTATGCCAACTTTTGTTTTTACTGTTTTAAGTGATTGTATTTAGTTAATTTAAAAGTAAATAACTAGCCTTAACAACTAACATTACATTTTACTTAACAAAAATATAAATTTATATATGTTTTTAAAATTGCAAAAACAAATATAAAAGATAATATATAATTGATTTCTTATTTACTCTCAACTTAAGATTTAAAAAGTAACAATTTTTTAAAAATAATTTTACTAAATTTTATAAAATTGATTAGATATATTTTTAGTGTTTTTAAATAATAAAACTAACGAAAGATTGATTACATTAATCTTCTTCATCGTCAGAATCCATTAAGCCTACTTCCAGATAATCCCGCTCTAACGCAGCTGTATCATCTCTAGCTTCAGTAAACTCTCCTTCTTCCATTCCTTCGCCAACGTACCAGTGAACAAACGCTCGCTTTGCAAACATCAAATCGAACTTATGATTTAATCTGGATATTGCTTCCGTTATGGCTGTGGTATTACCTAATATACATGCTGCTCGTTGTACCTTGGCTAAGTCGCTACCGGGAACCACTGCAGGTGGTTGATAATTGATGCCTACTTTAAAACCCGTAGGACACCAATCTACAAATTGTATGGTACCTTTAGATTTAATTGCACTAACAGAAGAGATTACATCTTTAGGAACCACATCTCCTCGGTACAGCATAATACACGCTATGTACTTTCCTATTCTTGGATTACATTTTACCATTTGGTTGGATGGTTCAAAACAAGCACTTGTTAAGTCTGCAACAGACATTTGCTCGCGATAAGCTTTATCTAACGAAGTAATGGGCGCATACGTTACTAACGGAAAATGAATTCGTGGATAAGGTACTAAATTGTTTTGAAACTCCATCATATCAACATTTAATGAACCTTCAAAACGAAGTGACGATGTCACTGAGCTAATTATTTGAGCTAATAACCTGTTTAAATTAGTATAACTAGGACGTTCAACGTCTAGTTTTGTACGACATATATCATAAATAGCTTCGTTATCAAATATAAAAGAACAATCTGAATGTTCAAGCGTATCGTGAGTTGTCAAAATTGTATTATAAGGTTCAACGACGGCCGTTGATATTTGTGGTGCAGGATAAATAGCAACTTCCAACTTAGTTTTTTTCTGATATTCGGTTGATAGTCGTTCCATCAGAAGCGACGTAAATCCAGAACCAGTTCCGCCACCAAAGGTATGAAATACAAAAAATCCTTGCAGTCCGGAACATTGATCCGTAAGTTTTCTTATTCGGTCTAGTACTACGTCTGCTATATCTTTACCAACCGTGTAATGTCCTCTAGCATAGTTATTAGCAGCATCCTCTTTTCCAGTTATTAGTTGTTCTGGATGAAACAACTGACGATAAGTTCCTGTACGAACTTCATCAACAACTGTTGGTTCTAAGTCCATCATGATTGCTCTTGGAACTTGTTTTCCAGCTTCAGTTTCGTTAAAAAAAGTTCTGAAACTGTCATCGTTTGATACAGCAAACTGGTCTAAACACATTTTACCGTCCGGTTGAATGCCGTGTTCTAGACAGTATAATTCCCAACACGCGTTTCCAATTTGAACTCCCCCTTGGCCAATGTGAATCGAAATTACCTCTCGCTAATTAATAAAAATATGTATGTACTACAAAATAAAATATTTGTTACTTACCATATCGCGAGTTTACAAAAGACGTGTAAAGATACGTAAAACGCTTTTAAAAAGTCACGGAAAAGTATGACATCAAAATTCTAATGAAAAAAATAATCGTTTCTGGGATACGTAAGAATCTCAATTATAATTTCTTGACATCGGTGATAAAAATTGTAACAAGAAGCATTATAAAATACATACAATAAGTGGCACTAGAAAAAAATTATTTATGCACTCGCTATTGTTACTAATGATTTGTCCACATCTAGATTTTTGCGTTAGTTTCAAATGATTTATCGTCCGGAAATCTGGTCATTATATGACATTTTTTAATTCGACATTACATTAAATTATTTTGATTATAACTTAATTGTTGTACTGTCAATATTTTATATTGACAGTGCGTTCTAATTATTTTTAACTTTACGAAAGTTGCGTTTTTTAAATTTAAAATTGTCTTTTCCACTGATTTCTATAGCATGGATTGCTAGTACTGAAGTCTGCCATTAAAATCTTTAAATAAAGCATTAGCGCCACTTGTTACTAAGACAAGAACCAAAATGTAACGTTTACCACGTCATATTTTTTGTGACAGCTTAATTGTCAGTGAATTGTCATAAATACGAGATTTGTTTAATTGAAACTCATCTTTGGCCAAAACAAAATTATTGGCAAATATATTTACAAATAATTATCACTACAATTAAGGCACATCCCATGTTTTACAATTCAATGTATACCCTGCTTAAAGAATTCATGTGGCTGTTGCTTGAAGAATTCTTTTACGCCATTTTGTACTTCTTCGTCCGACTAAAAACGATTACCTTTAAACGTCTTTTTCAGTGGCCCAAAGATGTGAAAATTGCAAGGCGATAAATCGAGACTATAGGGCGAATGCTCTAATACCCTCCATTTCTTTCGTTGTATATTTTCTTTCACTACTTTGGCAACATGAAGCCGAGCATTGTCGTGCAGCAGAATGACACTACGTGAGAGCTTCCCTGGACGTTTTCATGTTATTGCTATTGTTATTGATGGAAATTTTATTATAGAGGTTTGCGTTGATGTGCTCCTTAGGTTTTGTAAACTTTATGAGCAAGAGTTTTTTATGGTCAAAAAAAAAATGTTAACATGACTTTGCTTGTAGAAAGTTGAACTTTAAACGTTTTTGATGGTTTAAAATAATGACACCAAAATTCGTCGCCAGCAATTACTGACGAAAGAAAGTCATTACCATTTTGGTTGTATTCCGTGAGAGGTTGGAAAGATAAGCCCATTTGCAAGCTTCTTTGGTCCTCTGACAAAAGACAAGAAACCCATTGCGCACAAACTATGCTGTAACCCAGTTTGTGTACAATGCTATGGACAGATCATATACTCACACCAACATTTTCTGAAATTGCTTTGATTGAAATTCGACTCTAATCAGGCTTTCTACACATGCCACATTCCTGTCTGTTGATGCAGTACGCAAAGCACCTGGTCCTAGCTTATCATTCGTCTCCTCTCTTCCACTCTTAAATTTTCGACACCATTCCTTGACAGTTGGATACAAAAAACATGCGTTTCTATACACTGCTTGCATTCGCGTGTGAATTTGCAATGGTTGCAAATGCTGATAATTTTATTCTTTTTGTTATAATTTTTGAGACAACTAATTTGCTAGTTTTTATTCAAAATATTTTTTTGTATTATTATGTATTATAAATGATACCAGAGGACGTAGATCAATAATCTACCACATCTCAACAAATAGAGAACATCAATTTAAAACTTTAGAAGTAAGAGTATTCATCTTTGTAGAAATAGAAAGCGATCATATGTTAGTTCTGAACAAAAACTCGTATACACCACAATAGAAACGATTTGACAGATAATATTACAAAGATAAAAATTAAAAGCCTACAGGATAATTCTGCAAAATACTTTTATCAAAAGAGACTAGCAGAAAAATCTAAAACTATAAAACTACAGAAAATGACGGAGAACAAGGTTAAACGAAAATTAAAACCAACATCTTAAATGCTCCCAAGAAATCTGTAAGCGAAACAAAAACAAACAAAAGTAGCTAATTTTAAAGAAAACTCCTGTGGTTCTGTGAAGACGTAAAAAATACAGAGAAAAGATAAAAAAACACACTTGGATTATGCATTAAGCAGAACACAGCAAACATTTGATAATTATAAAAAAATAAGAAACACAACTCACACACTACTCCAAACAAACAAAAACAAGCACTGGGAACGCTTTTAAAAAAATGGAACACAACTTTTATGGTTTGCAAAAAAATGTAGCGTTTCATAAGAGAATAGAAAGCAGAAATGGAGAAACTAATACAAGAGGAACCTACTTTGAAATTAAGCTGTAATAAATGAATTGGAACTACAAAAAGCCCAAAATGAACTACAACACAAAAAGACCGTCGGTAAAGACGGAATAGTAAAGATATTGTTTAAATTCGACGAAATATCAATAACCAAAAAACCGACAGCATTAATTAATAATAATAAAATTCTAAAAGCACTGAAAGAATGGTAAATGTTAAAATTAACAACAAAAATACTATCGCAACAAATAAAACAGAAAATAACTAATAGATGAACAACAGAGACTTTAAAGCGAAAAATCCTGCACAGATGCAATCTAATCAACGAAACCGCATTAGAATACAGAAAATCGACTTTTCTACGCTTTATCAATCTAGAAAAAATGTCCAACAGAGTAAGGTATATATAGATAAAATAAAAGCTAGAACAGATGAACAACTCGTGAAACAGGAGAACTGTAAAAAGACAGGGATACTTCTTAAACCTTTCACTCTTTAGTTTGAAAATGAAAATAATAAAAAAAAAGTTAACGCCAGCGAAGGATATAGAAAAAAGAATAAAAACGCAGTGTTAATAACATGTCACTAAAAAAGTTTAATGTGACCATTTCCATCAAGAAAAAAAACTAACACGTTAGTAGTTAATAAAGAGTCTATCAGATATAAAATAGAACTTGACAGATAAAGTATAAAACAAACCGTGCAAATAAAATACTTAGGGATCACATTATTAGGTTACGGGAAGCTTTAGGTAGTCGTTAAAGACCAAGTACAGAAAGCTAATAAAAACAGAGACGAAAACTGACACAGCCATTATACAAAATTTATTGGAAACAGCAGAGATTGTAATATTAGAAAGGATTACCGGAAATACTCTAATAGCCCGAGTAAGGAATAATGAAGTTAGAAAAGAATGCAACACAGTGATAATAAACAAATGTTTGCTTTACAAAAAAAAGAATGGATTAACTATATAAGCAGACTGGAAGAGTACAGGCTAGTCAAGACAGCTAAAGATAAGTCACGCAAAAAATGGAGCGACAAGATTACGTGGAGGCATAATGTTATCAATTAAACTAGCAGAAATGCTTAATAACAAGAAGAACATCTGTAACTGAATTTCTTCACAATACTAGTTTAACAACTAAAAAAAAGGCAATTTATGTAATAATGTTTTTATCACCATTTTTTTACTAAGAGTTAAGAAAAGATTTTATTCTTCTTCTTCTTCACCTCCTGTAGAATCTAAACCGACTTCTTCATAATCTTTTTCTAAAGCTGCAGTATCTTCTCGAGCTTCTGCAAATTCGCCTTCTTCCATTCCTTCTCCTACATACCAATGCACAAATGCACGCTTTGCATACATTAAATCAAATTTATGATCTAATCGACACCAAGCTTCAGCTATTGCAGTTGTATTTGAAAGCATACAGACAGCTCGTTGTACTTTAGCTAAATCACCGCCTGGAACGACAGTAGGAGGTTGATAATTTATACCCACTTTGAAACCAGTAGGACACCAATCAACAAACTGAATTGAACGTTTAGTTTTTATTGAACCTATAGAAGAATTTACATCTTTTGGCAATACGTCGCCTCTGTAAAGCATTACGCAAGACATATATTTTCCATGCCGTGGATCACATTTAACCATTTGATTCGCGGGTTCAAAGCAAGAATTTGTCAACTCTGATACAGATATTTGCTCATGATAAGCTTTTTCAGCAGAAATTATTGGGGCATAAGTAGCTAATGGAAAGTGAATACGAGGATATGGTACTAAGTTTGTTTGAAAATCTTGAATATCAACTTTTAATGCACCATCAAACCGAAGCGATGCTGTAATTGAACTAATAACTTGTGCTAAGAGTCGGTTTAAATTAGTATAAGTTGGTCGTTCAATATCTAAGTTTCTACGACAAACATCGTAAATAGCTTCATTATCAACCATAAAAGCGCAATCAGAATGCTCAAGTGTAGTATGAGTAGTCAAAATGGAATTATAAGGTTCTACCACAGAAGTTGATATTTGCGGTGCTGGATAAATTGCGACTTCAAGTTTGGATTTTTTACCGTAGTCAACAGATAATCTTTCCATAAGAAGTGAGGTAAAACCAGAACCTGTTCCGCCACCAAAAGAATGAAAAATAACAAATCCTTGCATACCGGTGCATTGATCTGCTAGTATTCTAAGGCGATTTAATACTAAATCAACAATTTCTTTTCCAACTGTATAATGCCCGCGAGCATAGTTATTTGCCGCATCCTCTTTTCCCGTTATCAGTTGTTCAGGATGAAATAATAGACGATATGTACCGGTACGAATTTCGTCAACGACAGTTGGCTCTAAATCTACCATTACTGCTCTAGGAACATGTTTTCCTGATCCAGTTTCACTGAAAAAAGTATTGAAACTGTCATCGCCTCCACCAACAGTTTTATCTGAGGGCATTTGTCCATCTGGTTGAATACCATGTTCTAAACAAAATAATTCCCAACAAGCGTTGCCTATTTGAATTCCACCTTGACCAACATGTATTGACAAAACTTCACGCTAACAAAAAAGATATGAATAAGTGAAACTTTAAATTTTTTTGCCTTACCATCTTTTGCGATTATACACAAAAATATACCAAAACAAAAAAGTATAAAAAAACACACAAAAAAATAAAAAAAAATATAAAAAAATCTTAAACTAGAAAATCCGCGATGACATAATGACAAACAAATAAATATAAATTCCTAGGAAACCCTAGTACTGTCAATTAATTTCAATTTTTTTCTAAGGTTTAGATGCCAAACTCACAACTAAATACTGATAAAAATGACATGCATTTTATTAATACATGTGCATGTACGACAAAAAAACATAAAATCAATTAAAACCCATTAATGAAGTAGATTTGACGTGAGAATATATTTGTCTATTATTCGTTTATCTCATCACAATAAAATTAATTAATATTTATTTAAAATCTATGTATAGTTCATTTATTGCACTATAAAACTTCCTTACCGCAGGTGTAGATGAAGTTCCACCTGTGAATGACTTTGTTGACAAAAATGTGATACCAGTCGTAATACTTCTTTTATGTATACAACGTCAACTTAAAAAGAGTAAAAATAACATAATATTTTAAAAAAACACTATTTTAATTAATTTTAATCACAATGAAATTACAGTGAAACACTAACAGTGGTAAACCACATTTAAAAGAAAGATTTTGTAACTTAAGTTCTGGCATTTGCACTTGTTTTTGATGAGATTCTAATTCACAAGCAAACAGGCAATTCACGATGAATTCTACATTTTCGCATTGCGTTGATCTTATTTGAAACTAATTGGTAATAAAATTGCGCAAAATAGGTTTGGAAACGTTAGGTTCAAGGATCTATACTTGAAATTATTTTTATTCCAACAGAGCGTTTAACTTTAAACGTAAAATAATGTTTAATTGATTATTCGTAGAAACTTTAAACGGTAATAAGCACACGAGTGCGAAAGAAGAAAGTTCATTAATTTGTATCAGAGATAATATATTTTGAATTCAAAATTATAGACATACAATTTTTTCTATTTCTAGGTATAGATTTAGTTTTTCAACCTATTAACGAAGAAGGTAAGAAGACCAAAACGTCTAAACTTAACAAAAGCCACAGAAATTTTAGCACAGAACATTTAATTCATTTGAAAATTAAACTATGCAGTTTTTAAAAAAATATATATTTGTTTATATCTTTGTTTCCACTTATCTAATGTTTGGAAACTATTACAATGCGTTCTATGGCACAAATTCCAATGTAAGGTAAGATGGAGCACGTTTGTACATGGGGCACCTCGGGACAAATAAAATTTACCGCCTAAATGACTATAAAACTTTGACCATTTTTTTAGACGGTTCTTCATTCAGTTTGCAACAAATGTAAACGGTAGGTGAACGTCCCAGTAAACACAAAATTGATAATGTTTAGTAACAGCCCAGTAAACACAAAATTGATAATGTTTAGTAACAGTTTCAAAACAAAAAATTTATGATTCACTCTTGTTTCAAACATAAAAGAAACCTAACTGCAATAAAATAGCTATAAGTCCATCGCTGTTTCACTTATTTGAATCAGTATAGTTTCGGTATTTTAAATTCAAATCTATTGCAAAATAAATGTTGCATTCGTTTTACGTTTTAAAAGCTTCGTTCTTGAACTGATACTAAATGATCAATAAATATATGATTTTCTTGTTTCAATAATGAACTAAAACAATTCTTTCAATAATATAATAATACATTTTCGAATGCACGTTTTAAATTTTATTGCAGAATAAATATTTTTAAATACAATATCACATTGAGTTTTTTACATATTGCAACTTTCTTTGATGTGGTCTTTTCACGGAAGCCTCGAAAACTGCATTATTTACTGTTGGGTAGCAACATTTAACCGCATCTGTAACATAGAAATAAATATTTCATTTATATACATAGATATACCTAATCATAAAGTTGCACAAAATTAATTACATTTTTTTAATCAAAAACAACACAAACTTAATATAAATATCACTTTAGCAATCATAAGAAAGTTATAAAAACACTGTGAATACCTTTAGCTATACATAATCGTATAGAAAACTTGAAGAATTGAAGTGTAATTATAAATCCTAAAGTATCATCAGATTTACACAATAATCTACCTTAATGCAACCATGTGTGTTAATATACATTTTTTTAAATACAAATTAAAACATGATACATAAAGAACAGAAATGATAATAATATTGATTACATTTATAGATGATAATAAAATGTTTTGTCTTACCGTTTATTGTTCCATTTCGTAATTGTACACACAGCATCACTTATCAAACTACAACCGAACAAGTGAAAAGATATCAATTTGCAGCGCAAGCATTGACGACAGTAATCAAAAGTATAGCAACGACTAATGCTGATATTCGTTTTTACTAAAACGATTCCACTGTTTTGAAAATAATTCAATCTTATTTAATCGATCTTCAAACAATTCTAGTTATTCAAAAAATATTCGGTTTTAATAAATCAGTTTTTAGACGGTTGCTGATTATGGGAAAAAATTGCAAGTACTCAAACGGTTTAAAACTGATTGTAAAAAATCGGAACTCTTTCAATTTATTCACTGTCAGTTACATGTAAATGATATAAAAATGGAACTAACACGAAACAATGTAATGAAACAATTGTTTTAATTTTGTGACTGTAACAGTTTCAATCCGTGTTTACTGGGGTTCTGGTACATTTACCTATATAATACTTGTTCAAATTATCACATCACATATATGGTATTTTTTTACTAAGATCCTTACAAATAGAGCAAATGTAATAAGAAAATACCACTTTATCGGAACAATTTAAGTTTTTACTTTAAGTTGATAAAAAAAAATTTGCTAAAACTCAAAACACAAAACTGTTTGCATCGACTGTAAGAAAGGCGTTTTCTAAAAACATTCGAACAATTTAAATTTAAAATAATAGTGAACACCTCTACTTATTACTTGTGTTACGTAACCTAAGTCTTTTTTTAAATTCTTCTAATTTTTTTACCAATATAACATTATGGTTATTATAACCAAGTAAAACGGTAAACCGTACGACGCATACTTTTGTAGAATATACAGTCTTCACAGAAAAGGAAACAATCTTTTATCGTACAACATGCAAAAAAAGTAAATTGCTTTTTGATGTGACCTATTTACTAATACTAAAACATCAACATCAAATTTTGGCGTTTTGTCGCATCTGTAAAATATGTACATATTGTAACGTTTATTATTATTATTAAAACTAATTTATTTTTACTAAAAATATATGTACACGTTTAAACTAACCGAACTAATTAAATCTAAGGACATTTCATAAAAACACTATGATTTATGTATAACACTATCACTTACACGAAGATAAGATAAAGTCACACACTTGTTCAACGCTTAGTGTTTACGTTAAAGTCAGGTACCAGGTTATTTATCTCACACCCGTTAGATATTTATTTAAACTTGAATAATCTTCTTAACACTGCCGTCTTCGAATTACGGGAAATCCTTCTCGAATGTTCCATATCTTTCGGTATACGAATAACACGAATAACAACTTCAAGAAGGCTCTTGAATTTGAGAAGGTTTCAATATGTATATTATAGATTATTGACATTCATCTCATGGGCCATTTTGGGACACAGCCGGTGAGTCAACTTGACTCACACTGTCTAAATATTCTTTATGAAATGTATTACCATAGCTATAAGTTTGTAAAGTTTGAAATGTTTGTGTTTGTCAGTTTTGGCCAATGTCCCCAACATCTGTTTTTATTTCAGGCGGAGCATGATTTATCGGCTTTCTTTTTTTATTATTGGGATCAAATTTAACGGAAAATAACCTATTCATATTGAGAATGGTTTTTGTGGACTTACACCAGTGATTTGTTTTGTTCTGCGGTTGTACTCCAGCACAACTCAATGCTAAATGAATAAATGGTAATATTTCTAAACTCTGTAGTTGCAAGTGATGCAGCTCCGTTACCCTCTTGATTCATTATATAGTCGGATTTCAAAATAAAATTCGCATTTTGTAAACCATTGACTCTTATAATTGCAGTTGCCCATATTATTTTCTTTCTAAGTTCTTCAATAAGAAAAATAGACAAAATTGATTATCAAAAAATATGTTATAGTTCTTAGGCTCTAAGTAATCACTTAGTCGAAGTACTACGCCGCACAGTGGTTCCAAATACCGAAAAGATGGCCAAAATATGAAGACATTATTAAAATTGTCTAAAATTTTCTATAAAGGGTATTTTGAGGTCGCTGATTAAGAATTTTTACTCAAAATTAAAAAAAACAAAATGGCAGATCCAATGTGGTGGACAAACATTTTTAAAATTGTCATGTTTTATTAAAATTTTGTATATAGGGTATTTTCAGGTTGCTGATTACGAATTTTTATTCAAAATTTAAAAAAAATGGCGGATATAATACGATTGACAATCATTTTAAAAACGGTCATATTGGTATGAAATTTTGTATATACAGCATTTTGAGGTCGCTGATTAAAAATTTTTACTCAAAATTTAAAAAAACAAAATGGCGAATCTGATATTGTGGTCTCAAAATAATGACATTTTTTTTTAAATTATAGTATTGGCAATTTTATAATTCTGATTTTATATACAAATTTTACTATTTACTTTTCTACTTCAATATTTGTGGTTTAACGTATGCACAGATTCGTCGTCGATGCGTAGCATTTCATAGCTCGGCATTTTTAACAGGTCCACAGGCTCAGCGACTAACGCCTTTAGCGGTTCTAGTAGAAATTTTTGGATGTTTAATATCAGAGGATCTGAGGCTACTAAAATTCCCTAAAACATGTCCTCCATTTTTTTAATGCGGTTACATTTTCGCGCGAAACCCAGCCAATATTTTTTTATAAATTAATTGCAAGATTCTTGAACTTCTTCAGACATTTGTCTAATTGGTAGAATTAAAGCTTGTAACGCCTAAGTTTGAAATTTTATATTGTCGCTCGAACCCATACGTTTTATAGCACGCCTATGGTTAGAAAATTTTTAGTTAATTTAAATATCGTCGGTCGCGCAAGATCGTCATGCGCGAATACCAATCGTTTGTTTTTTTGTTCTAATTCGTAAATAGTATAATAATATTTAGCTTTCGTTGTAAGACGAAACATCGTAAAATTCGTAATATTTGCTTTTCGTTGTTCGATCGTATAGATCGAAATTGATTTTGATAAATTGGCATCGTAACTTTGTAAATAATTTAGTTGATAAGCTTGTGAAAGACATATCTGATCTTAGTTTAAATTTAGAAAATTTAGTAGCAGTTATTTATCTAATTGATAATTATTTGATTTATTTTCATGTATATAAACTTGTAATCTTTGTACATATGTTATAAATTGTTCGATTTATATTTCTTTTGTTGGTTATTGAATTTGTGCATTTAGTAAATAGATTTGTTTATTTGATCTTGTGTTTATTAATTTATTGCAACAGAAATTGAATGCACAAGTTTCAGTAAAATTTGTTATTGATCTGTTACCTGAACATGCGAATTCCCCTATACATAAAAAGAAGTTTAATGATCAAAGTTGTTCAAATTGTTGTTTCGTATTGATTAATATAGTACACGATATTATTGTTGATATCGGTGGTTATAAGCTTTAAAAATCGTGCTTCTGTGAAGTAGAATCTTGTGCACCGTAGTTGGTATACAAAACCAGGGATACAGCTGCACATACAAATGAGTCATTTTTATGCAATATTTCTCGTACTTAGGAATATTAATATCAAAACCGCATGAAAAAACTTGTAAGATGACGTGAAACCTTTTAATGAACGACTGGTCTAACGCAGTAATCGCTGCAGCAATTTTCGCATTTCCAAAAAAAACGGCGCGCAATGTTTCCGTCAGTTGAACTTCTATATTTTTGTTTAAGCATATCTACCAACAGCCCCAACTGTTTACAAAATCCTTTCTAAATGTTTTTTTTGCGAATTTCGACCTTTAATTTATCTTCGCCGCAATTTTGACATTTTTTTACACCTAATTTGTATGAAAGGTGCAAAAAGCATAAAAAAACGAATCCCAGCATGCAAACTGGAAATCCTATATTGCAAATGCTGATCATTTATGTTTTTTTAACGTGCCATCAATATTATTACATTGTTTTGATGTGCATTTGCAAAGGTATCATCTCTGACTTGAAGATGTACAAGTCAAGAAATTACAAACTTTTCCATCGATCATGGTGAGCAATATTTTGTATGTAACATTGACTTCTTTTCCGCCAACAATTGTTTGAATCGGTGTTAAATTCCGTTCTTGGTTCTCAATGTCATTGACTATAAATCTCGTATATTTACCAGTTTCGTGTAAAAATTCGATCTTTAATGGTAGACAAAATCGAGGAGATGAAAGACACGGATTTTTCCAAATTACGATATTTTTGTGTGTCGACTCCTTGACAGACAAAAGCTGAAAAGGCACAATAAAAACAAAAAAATTATTTGGGTCTATTTTGATGCCATGAGGATCGTCATCGAATTTTTGCTTAAAAGTGCTCTGTCCCAAAGTACTGTCGCATCCCAACTTACAAATTAAATCAACATCGTAAACATCATAAAGGAAGCTGCAAATTACATCTTTTTGTACCCGCAAAATTTTTTTGACCGTGTGATCGAGCAGGGATTGAAGTTTTACTTGAGCACTACTTTCTGTAATTTGTATATTTACAGGAAGTAACAGTCTTTCTTAGCGTGCAAAATCGATTTCGTTTTGGTTTCGCACGGTCTGCGTTCTTCTCCTTTTTGTCATCTTACTGCAAGCTTCAAAACCGACAGATGGAAGCCCTGCAGCACGTTCAGATGTATCCTCACCTGTTGCGTAATCAAATATAACACCAATTTGAATTAACATATTATTGACGTCTAATCAATGTATAATTTATGTTATTAGCACGCTTTATCTTGCAGAATTTAGTTTTGTGTTTTTGCGTAGTTCGGCATCCATTTCCAGCCACAATCTATTTGCAGCGAAAAACCTGACATTCATCCTCTGGTGTTGTTTTAACTTTGTGCGAATTTTATGAAAAAGTTTTCGCACGGCACTTTTTCGCATTAATAAGTAATAATGTATAAGTATTTTTTTTTCATCTATTTGTTGTCGTTGATATTAACAATATTCACAATTAATATTAATAACTAATTTCATTATTTTTATATTACATTATTTCAATGTAATTACAATTGTTATAACTTTATATAACTACATTAACTGAAAAGTAACACTTATTTGTAAAGTATGTATGGCAATGACATTTTTCAACTTTTTTACAAAAAACTGAATTAAACAAAAAAATGCAAACTTGTGCTGCTTCTGTCACTTTCACATTATTTAAGAATAGTTAAATAATACAGGAAAACTTGTTAGAGAGTGGGATCTTGTGGGACTTTTGACTTATGTAATGTTAAACATTAAAGTTTAAAACCGGAATGCATAAAAAAACTTGTTTTAAATGTTACATTAGTTAAATAAGAAAAAAAAATTAATTGTCAATAAGCTATAATGTTTAAAAGTACTTACTTCTAATAGGCCAGCCACCAACCTACATAACTAATACTCCAAAAGTCCCCAAATCAAAGACTGGTTTTAGAGACTTTTGACTACCTTTTTGGCATTTGGAACCACTGTGCGCTGGCACAAGCTCAAATTTGCTTATCTCCTTTCTTCTTCCAAAACCACTTTGGTAAACCTTGAAACGATACATATATTTACTAATTCCTGCTCGCACCCAAACTTTTATACCCAACTTTTTTTGTTTTTTTGGCAAATATTGTTTTATTCTTAATTTTATTCAATTTTTTTCCAATTGACCTGTATTATTTATATTTTTGTTCATTATAATCCACGCAATGTAAAAATTGATTCGTATCTATTTTATTACATTTATTTACAGACACGAAATTTGCAATCAAGTTCATACGCACATCATCATCATTTGACCAGCATAGGCGTAGGTACTGTAACGTTACTAATATTAGAATGTCTTCGGTTGCAAGTATGACACGGTCCAAACCCGGAAGACATTCTAATATTAGTATAGATTCCGGCCGTGAAAGCCTTCGCTATTACACTGTAACGTTATGTCGTTTTACAATTTTGTTAAAAGCGTTTTATTTTTTAATAAAATAAAAGATGATGATAAATGAATTGCTCCGGCTATTATTTTGACTAAAATAAAATGAGACCTCTTTCTCCCAAGACTTCTAGGTAAACCCTTTGATTTTGCACAAGAAATAAAGATTGTAGAACAAACAAGTTTATATTAACAATAAAATACATAGAAAACCAAACGTTTACGTAATAGGGCCCCAATATTCAGATAAAAGAAACAAAACATAAGTTTACGAAAATACAAAATATATCTTATACCTTTTACAGACGAAGAATCGCTGGAGGGTTATTTCGGCGTCTTTCTCACTACACTCTTGGTGGCGAAGGTCGTCTTTCCACAGGCAGGTAGTTTTCTTCACACTTTTTTATTTGTCACTACTACTTCGCTGGGTAATTACTATTTGCTGGTTGAGGCCGTAATGTTGCAGACCATCTACTTCCGCTTTTTCTCTTAGAACTTTATTTTTGACGTATCGGTTTCTTGGTACTTTTGGTTTACTTTTTTAATTTGTTGCAGCGCTAATTTTCTGCTCATTTTGGTACCGCTTCGGAAGTTCACTAACTTTCACACTTTTGGCCTTGCTTCACCAATTTCTCAGGGACTAACTTCTGTCGCCTATCACCCGTACGTCGCCACTGGTTCTCACCGACTCTCCTCTTGCTCTTCTTTCTTTCCCCGCACTTTAACTTTTTATTGTACTCAGCACTTTTAACTTCACTTCGCTACAACACATTCTGAATCGCTTGCACTTTATACCTAATTCTAAATTACTTGACAATGGATATAATAAAGAATATGTACATTTATTTTCTTTAACACGAAAATCAGAGGGCATTACGTTTCAGTTACCCCCCAAAATTTTGAGAACAAAACACTGCAAAGCATTGATTTTGTAAGCAAAATTTTCAAAAACATTAACTTATCTTAACCTTTTTTTATTTATTTATTTTTTTTTTAATTGCCAATTCGTTCGGTTTAACATATTTGTTCAAATTAATGATATTTTGAGTAGTTTTATATTAATTTGATTTAAGATCTTTAAGTGCGTATGCGTTATTTACTAGTTCATACACAACATCATATGGCCCTTCGAATAAATGAAAAAACTATACTAACATTAGTATGTCTTCCGGGTTTGGACCGTGTCATAGTAGCAACCGAAGCTGCCAACGTTTCGCCCACTTTCGTAAGGGGCTTCATCAGGGCTTGAGATAAATCGCAAAACTCAAACAAGCAATCAAAATCTAACTAAGAACTTCTCAAAAGTTACGTTATCCACTTGTAAAACATCCAGATTCTAAACTCCGTAGAAGTGACTTAAGAAAAAATAGTCTCCGTATTTAAAGGAAAAGAATCGTCACGGATGGTTAAGCTCGACCTTGATTGGGTTACGGTTGCTAGGGGGCGTGTTTTTGATAAATGACTAATAACCGGGAACCAAAGAGGGGATAGTTTGAAACCATGATCACGATTGAAGTTATTGGGGTGTTTGATGATTTCTATGCTTTCTCGGAATTTCCTGTTGAAAAAGAATGGAGATTTGGCAATCAACGAAACATTATCAAAATCTATCTTGTGACCTGTAGTAAAATGATGTTCAGCGACCGCAGACTTGGAAGTATACCTTTTCCTTATACAACGATCATGTTCTGAAATGCGAGTAATGAGGGAACTACCGGTTTCACCAATGTAGACTAAACCACAAGAACAAGGAATTTGGTATACACCTTGAGATGAAAGTGTAGGAAATTTATCTTTGGGAGAAGGAAGAATCTGAGAGATTTTGCCTGTCGAGTTGAATATGGGTTTAATACCATTCTTACGAAGGAGTTTCCCTATTTGATCTGTAACATTGTGAATGTAGGGTAAAAAGGCCAATTTCGGGTTGGATTCGGGAGTATGTAAAAGTGGATGTAAACGACGATTAATAACTCTATGAATATCTCGCTTTACATAACCATTGTTCACTAACGTTCTAGTAAGATGACGGAGTTCTGAGTCTAGATTCTCAGGTTGACAAATAGAAAAGACACGATGGACCAAGGATTCAATAACAGAACGTTTCTGTGCAGGATGATGATGAGACGAAGCATGAAGGTATCTGTCCGTATGGGTGGGTTTGCGATAAACAGAATGGCCCCGAAGTCCGTCGGGCTTACGAGTCACAAGAACGTCAAGAAATGGAAGAGAACCATTACTTTCGATTTCCATAGTAAATTTGATATCTAAGTGTTGATTGTTAAGATGATCAAGAAACTTAGACAATTCAAGATGACCATGAGACCAAACAATAAACGTGTCGTCAACATCTCTAAACCACACTTTAGGTTTTAATATTGATGATTCTAAAGCAACCGTTTCAAAGGATTCCATAAAAATGTTAGCTACAACAGGTGATAGAGGAGAACCCATAGCAGCATCAGAAACTTGTTCGTAAAACTTGTTATCAAATTGGAAGTAAGTAGAGGTCACTTCTACGGAGTTTAGAATCTGGCTTGGTTCACAAGTTGATTACCTAACTCGGTAGTGGTTCTTTGTTAGATTTTCGTTTGCTTTTTCAGGTTATCGTTTTCTTTCTTACGTTTTCATAGTTTAGGTTATGACTTGTTTTACAAGTGGAGAACCTAACTTTTGAAAAGTTCTTAGTTAGATTTCGATTACTTGTTTGAGTTTTGCGATTTATCTCACGCCCTGATGAAGCCCCTTACGAAAGCGGGCAAAACGTTGACAGCTTCGGTTGCAACTATGACACGGTCCAAACCCGGAAGACATTCTAATGTTAGTATAGATTCCGGCCGTGGAAGCCTTCGCTATTAAATGAAAAAACTTTTTAATTAAAATTTTAATTAAATAAAATGGCTGATGACTGATAACGAGTTTTCACTAAAACCAAATCACCCGATTTGAATTTAACTGACTTGACTTTGTTGTCATGCTTTCTCTTTCTACTTTCGGCTTTACTCATAAATTTTTTTCTAGCTAACTTGTAACCTGCGTTGGAATTCTTTTGTAAAAGACCCCATATTCAGATTTATTAGACTGAATTTTCTTTTATTTTAGCGATTGTTTAGTTCGGTGTAAGCATCGAAAACGTTTTACTCGTTATTTTATTACGTTTGATTTAAGTTGATTTGTATTTAATAGTTATTTCACAATTATTACTGGTATTTTTTTTAAACGCATAAAGTTCCGTGGTCTTGATTTTGATTTAGTGTTTTTACTTTTGGTTATCTCAGTAGAATAACAACTCTATCTAATTTACGATTTCCTTTTTGGAATGTAATTTGATCAATTTTTCTTGGTATCTATACTTTTGTTTATGCTGAGTTCTTTTACGAGCGCGATTTGGACCACCTGATAATTTACCAGAGTAAGCATTTTCTGTGAGAAGATTTTCTTTCTTTCGTGTGCGTACATGTCATGACGCACGTGGCAATTATATTTTTCATCTTTGTTAATTTACTTTGTTTAGTGCTCCATCTTTTACAAGGGTTTTACGGCGCAAGTTTATTGAATTAAGTGGGATTACGAGGTGTTATAAGGAGTGAAATTTTGATTTTGAGGGAGATTGTTTTTTCGGTGGCAATTAAGAAATATCGGGTACCGTGATGTAGTTGAGTGGTCGGGGTACTTTTACCCTCTCGTGATGTAATACCGCGGAAGTTAGATGGAACCGTGAAAATTAAGTGTAGTGGTGGAAAAGTTTGATTTTCCAAATTTCGTAATTTACGGTTTAAATAGTCTTCATGGTTTCCAAAAATTAAACTCACGTTTCAAGTTGGATATGCAATCGATGGGTTGTGCTAAATCCAGTCTTCGCATTTGTGCGGATTTCATTTAAGTGTTAAAAAGAAAATTCTTCCGCCGTCATTGCAATTGTTTGGAGTACCTTTCAACGTTTTTCTTCCCGTAGACAACTGGCCACCTAGAACCAACCACAGGTTCTTTCCTGAAGTTACGACAATTCAATGTATTTATTTTGCACCATTTATTTAATCGTGAAGTTATTATTTACGTGATTGAGTGTTAAAAGCTTTGAATTTCAAGTAAAAATTACAAGTGTCTCGAATTTATTTAACGTTAATGTAACTAATTATTGTCCGTATTTATCGGAACTGTGACATAATCCCGTGTTAAAAATTTGTTACACGGGACCGAATTTTTCGATTCAAGTTATATATATTAGTTTTATAAGTTTATTTTATTTTATAATTGAGTAATTTCGACGCGCACACGGCCGTGATTTTAGACAAATTAAGATTTATTAATTTGTGCTTTGTTTTATATCTTTAAATTCTGTATTTTGTATTTTATTATTTTGTTTTGTGCATTTATTCAAATAACTTTAAATTTGTTTTTATCAAACGTTCATTTACGTACCTTTTGTTGTTTGGTTTTGGTTAATTATTGTTGTTGATTACAATACTATTATTTTATTTCATTTTTTTTTGTGTATTCAAATAGTTCAAATAAATGTTAAATTGTTAAATGTAAAGAGCTTTTAATTCCGTCGGCCTCCGCGTGTGTAACTTTATTAATTTATTTCAGATTTTAGTGACATACACTCTAACAAGGCAAGTCCATTTAGAGTGTATCTTTCAGGAGCGGGCTTGTGGTTGGCAAGGGCCAGAAGTCCATTAAGCTTTACTCCTTCCTGGCGCCCTTTGATTTCGACATTATTACTTTCCGATTTTGTGTTTTTCGTCAAGTTATCCAATTCAATCACGAAATTTTTAAGTATAACCCACCCCGTCTCCACTGAGCAGCGGCACAACATCGTTTATGTTACCTCATTACAGGCAGTGACATTGTTCCAACTTTTGCATGTAACAAACTGAATAATTTGACCATTTTTCTTCGTGACGACTACTATGGGATTCAAAAAAGGTGAATTCGACCTCTCTATCACCCCCCATGTTAGCATGCGTTGGATTTCTTTATCAACGGACTCGCGCTTAGAATACGGGATGGGATACGATTTTCTCACGAACGGCGCGGCGCATCTTCAAACACGTTAAGTTTACACTCAAAACTACTACATTTACCGGGTACTTCGGAAAATACGTTTTTATGTCTTTTAATTAACTCATTTTTAAAATTTTGCTTGTTGATCGCGGTTACGTGATTTACTACAACTCTAGTTTCATGTCGGCGTAAGTGAGCCTAAAACGCTTCTCTAAACGGAATTACTGCTAAGCACCTATCGCATTGGAAATTATTGACGTTATCGTCTTTATTTACATTCATCTCACTATTTCTTGGAGACTCTGGTAATTTACACTCTGTTAATATAAACTCATTTACATCTGGCCTCCTATAATTGCATCCACTGCAAATTTTAAATTCTGGTGCTTCTACTTCTTTCTATTTAAAAACTTAATGACGTCAGTCACGCCTTCACTACTAACTGTTAATTACTGTTCTTTAATATCAATAACCGCATCGCACGTAGATAACCAATCGATTCCCAAAATACAACCAGTGTTCAAATTATTCGCTACTAGAAATAAAATATGTAACGTCGAAGTACCTATTTTTGTCTTAATTAACGCCTGTTTTTTGATTTTACTGATACTCCCCGTTACTCCCCTGGATCGCTAAATTTACTGCTGGCAATATTGGTATGTGTTCGTTATTTGATTTAATTTGATTAAATAATGCTTCTGACATTACATTTACCGCGCTGCCCGTGTCTAATAAAGCGTTTTCTTTGATATCTTTAAATTCACATAAAATTTGTGGCACGTTTTGTTTTATTTCATTTTCCGGTTCGTCGTATTCGAGACTATTTACATTTAATTTTTCTTTACTAAAATATGATTTTACAAAATTTATATGATTATGTTGCTCCCTGGTTAACTCGCGTTTTTTACGGGAATCGACAGCATGGTCCCGCGAAAATTTTAGTTTTCCGATTCGTCACTACTCGCATGCCTGCTCGACGGTGTTGTTGGCCTTAGCGTACCGCGCACTCCTCGATAGCCCGCACCTCTATAATACCTCTGTACACGATTTACTTGATGTTCTCTGTATTCATTATTTTCTCTATTATCATTGTCCGGTCTCCTATCCTTTTCTCGTCTACCATTTTTAAACTCGCCTTGCCTAAAGTGACGGTTATCGTTACGGTTTTCCAATCTCCTTAATACGGCTAACAACTGTTCAATCGTATTTACACGTGCCGTTATTAACGCAGTTTCGACTTCGTACGGAAAATGCTTTATCAGCGCGCTAACTAAAATATTTTCCGGTATTACAAACTTTAAATGTTGAGTGCGATCAACCCAAAACTACACATGATGCGTATAATTTCCTCTGCGTCTGTCGTATTGTCTCGGTTCATAAATGGATGCGCGAATTTTCTCTTGTTTTTCTTGCGACCAATAATATTGAATAAAACTTTGTTTAAAATCATCAAAATTTCGCCAATTTTCCCTATATCTTTCCGACCAAATAGCCGCGTCACCTTTAAGCGATTTTAATGCCGTTTGTAATTTATTTGGACTTTTTGACTTTTGCAAATAGTTTTCTAATTTACGTAAAAATTTTATGGAGTGGCAGTCTCGTTTAAATGGGTCAAATTTCAGTTTTTCTTAGTTCATTTGTACAAAAATAGGCGTGCTCGCGTTTGTACTCGTAACTGTAGGGTTTAATTGCATATTTGTAATTTTGGACTAAATTTTGCGCTTCTAATTGCATTTCTTTTACATCATTATCGACTAAATGAACTGTCCTACCTAAAACACTCACGTCGTCTGCCCTAATCTCTGTATTGATTCTTCAACCATCCCTAATTTATTTTCTACAGGAATCATACGCGACTCTACATAATTTCGATTTCCTAATTCAACGTCAAGGATTTTTTTATCTAATTTAGTTGTTTCCGTATCAATAACGCTAAACATTTCTGATCGCAATATTCGCTTTGTATCGTCAATGTTTTTATTTGTTTCTTGAAATTTAATGTCTATCGCTTGTCTCATTTCTACGTTTAATTTTTTTATCATTTCCAACATTTCTCCAAAATTAACGTTTTCAGTTTCTGGCACCGTAAGGTTCATTTTCGCAGATTTTAATAATTTTCCCGATCTTAAAAGCATGCAAAAGAAAAACAAACTTTCTATTTTTAATTTAGAAACGCATGAAATTTTTTTTAATATGAGACAAAGCCAAATTGGAATGACTTCAATAACCTTACAAGAAATATTAAATTTCGTTTATTCGCTTGAACGTTGTCAACATTTACCGAGATAAGTCGAGTTCTCATGAACGCTCGCACTTACATAAACAAAACTTCGAAATTAACGCATGCAATCGCAGACCTTAAACTTTGAATTTATAAAACAAAGAAATCAATTCGTAGTAAAATGCCTCAACTATCTTTTAAAATTTTTCTGTTAAATTAATTAACTATTGAAACAATGCTCACTAAATCAATTACTTGAATTATATTCTTCAACCAAAATCCACGGGTTTTGAAACTCGCACCCACGTTGATGCGCCAAATTGTAACGTTATGCGTTTTACCGTTGTGTTAAAAGCGTTTTATTTTTTAATAAAATAAAAGATAATGATAAGTGAATTGCTCCGGCTATTATTTTGAATAAAATAAAATAAGACCTCTTTCTCCCAAGACTTCTAGGTAAACCCTTTGATTTTGTACAAGAAATAAAGATTGTAGAACAAACAAGTTTATATTAACAATAAAATACATAGAAAACCAAACGTTTACGTAATAGGGCCCCAATACTCAGATAAAAGAAACAAAACATAAGTTTACGAAAATACAAAATATATCTTAAAAATCTAACCTTTAACACACG
Organism: Aquatica leii; assembly: GCA_035610365.1. Taxonomy (NCBI): domain Eukaryota; kingdom Metazoa; phylum Arthropoda; class Insecta; order Coleoptera; family Lampyridae; genus Aquatica; species Aquatica leii. The sequence continues at coordinate 60,954,494 of CM069432.1, forward strand.
AAGAATCGCTGGCGGGTAATTTCGGCGTCTTTCTCACTACACTCTTGGTGGCGAAGGTCGTCTTTCCACAGGCGGGTAGTTTTCTTCACACTTTTTTATTTATCACTACTACTTCACTGGGTAATTACTTGACTAACACTTAGCTGAGTAATTACTATTCGCTGGCTGAGGCCGTAATGTTGCAGACCATCTACTTCCGCTTTTTCTCTTGGAACTTTATTTTTGACGTATCGGCTTCTTGGTACTTTTGGTTTACTTTTTCAATTTGTTGCAGCGCTCACTAATTTTCTGCTCATTTTGGTACCGCTTTGGAAGTTCACTAACTTTCACTTTTGGCCTCGCTTCTCCAATTTCTCAGCGACTAATTTCTGTCGCCTATCACCCGTACTTTGCCACTGCTTTACACTGACTCTCCTCTTGCTCTGCTTTCATTCCCCGCACTTTAACTTTTTATTGTACTCAGCACTTTTAACTTCACTTCGCTACAAATCATTCTGAATCGCTTACACTTTATACCTAATTCTAACTTACTTGACTATGGATATAATAAAAAATATGTACATTTATTTTCTTTGACACGGAAATCAAAGTGCATTACGTTTCAGTACTCTAAGGTATTTGTTTTTCGAAAAAACGGAATTTTGTTTGTTATTTTGAAGACCATGTAAATTGCTTTAAAAGATTATTATTTTATCCTTAATACCTTCAGTAAATAAAAATAAAAAGTATTCAATGAGAGTATCACCTTGAATATTTACATTTTCTGTTTCAAGAAAAGAAAAGTCTTTTTTGTTTTTTTTTCTTTCTTGAGGTCTTTGAGGAATTAACTAAGCTAACGATGCATCATCTTCACTGTCACACTCTTCACTGTTTTCTGCTTGTAGTGTATCATTTAGTTCTGATTCGCCAATGACAAAAGAAGTGGCTTTTTTTTAGTCAGAATCCAAGGCTGGTCCATTCGGTAAATCAAAAATGATTTCATCATTTTTAATACCCACAAAAAGTTTTTAACCTTGAAAATATGTTTATGAGCTTTGATCGTCGTCGTCTTTACGAAAAAAAAAAGAATCAAAAAGTTCTGAATGTAGGCTTGAAAATGCATACTGTCTGTCCACTGGAATAGACATGAATAAAATGGTTGAATATTGTTGTTCCAAAACTTCTGTTATCAAAAACAGTAACTCAGCATGTTAAAGATAGATATAGTGTTATAGGAGAAAAATATTTTTAACTTTTTTATTCCTATATCCATAAAAATTATTAACAGTTATTTCACACTTTAGTTTCCATTGCAATTAACTGATCACACAACTAGAATTACCGACAAGGTCAAAGTTTCTAGAACTTTCCACAGATATCGTTTACATTTCTTTTTATAAAAGCCATTGCATTTTAAATTCATTTTACAAATATCAAATTTATTTTTTAGCAAATTGCATATTACCTATTATTTGGTTGCTAAGTACACGTTTGTATTGACTTCCTAGCCAGCTATAATTTTTTTGAAATTTTTCTTCTAACCGAAATATGGGATATTGAACTTATGTTGTCAGATCGACTAATCCTTATATTTGTGCGCTTCGATATTGCTTTTCCCTTTAGTAAATCAGTAAAAATTATTATTTTTAACGTGTCTTGCTTTCCCTTCAAGATATGAAATTTTTTTAATTATAAATAAACTGTTAATGATAAAAATTTTTTTTGTTTAAATAAATTGTTAAGCAAAATTATCTCTATAAGCAACTGTAAAAATAATTCGATTCATTTACATATGTAGGTACTACAAAACTATATAAGAAAAATTGTTAAAAATGGCGGATACACCCACTTCCGGTTTCTTTACCAGACCCATCTTTATATAGAACCGAAAGAATATAAAAAGCCAGTGCCATACCAAATTTCAAGTTACTAGAACTTTTATTTCGAGAGTTATCGTAGGTACATCGTTACACGCAAACAGACACACACACAAACACCCAACATTTTTGTGTCAAAAATACACTTTTTTGGTTCAGGAGATCTTGAAACGTGAAATCATACAAAAAACCTTTTTTGAAAAAAAAATTGTGTGCCATAGATTCCTTATAGGAAAGTTAAAATTCCGTAGCAGTCCTATAAAAAATGTAATTTGTCACATTAGCCTGGTTAGTCAATTGCATTGAGTAACTATGGAAACAAATTAGTAGACGCCATTTTGACAAGTTAAATTAATAAATGTTACATGTATGCTTTTTATTTGTATGAATGAAAGTGTTCGTAAACAAGTACACAACTAGATTTCCATAAGATTATTACGTGCTCGTAAAATTACCACGCTTGCCGCTACAAGGCTCGCGCGCGACTTTTGATTCGCATATGATAAGTTACTTACAACTCTCGTTATGTAATATACCTGCTATTAATTTATTACAAAGATTTCGGGTATTTTTACTAACTTGCTTTTTGATTCAGGTTTTGTCTCTTTTCTGAATATTTGATTATCTGTATAATTTGAGCTTTTTTGTTTTATTTCTTACTTTGATTATGCTAAACATTTTGTAGAAATAAAATAAGATCAAAATTAACAGCTAGAGGTATAATAAAAAACAAAGGTATTATACTTTATTTTTAATTAGAAGGATCGGAAGCGAATATATCGTTTACACTATGTAAAAGACGTCATTTACGAGGAAGATTTAAAATCTTTATGAAAACTACTGAGTGTTGACTCAATATTCACAAGCTATTACGGCTTACAAGTTTAGTTTTTTATACAATGATTTTTCAATAATTTGCAAACCAAACACGAAAGTAAAATGAAGTTGTTTATAGACTCAATTTTTGTTATGTAAACTTCGCTAATGCTTTTTAGGAATTTTTACGCAAAGTTACCTTACTTCTCGTAATTAATCAAACATAGGGTTTCAAAAATTTATACGCAGCAATATTTTTTACTATATGGCGTTTGTAACAATATTTTCATTTCAAGTAGTAGTAAACAAGTAAAAATAAAAACAGAAATGTGTGTAACATGTTTATTTTATGAGAGAAAAAGTATAAAGCATCAACTGTGAATTTTTCATTCTTCACCTTCTCCTTCACCTTCTGTAGAATCCATCCCCACTTCTTCGTAGTCTTTTTCTAAAGCCGCTGTGTCTTCACGAGCTTCAGAAAACTCACCTTCTTCCATTCCTTCGCCTACATACCAATGCACAAATGCTCGCTTAGCATACATTAAATCAAATTTATGGTTCAGTCGTGTCCATGCTTCTGCTATTGCGGTGGTGTTAGCCAACATACAAACAGCTCTTTGAACTTTAGCTAAATCACCGCCTGGAACGACAGTAGGAGGTTGATAATTAATACCTACTTTAAAACCAGTAGGACACCAATCAACAAATTGAATTGTTCGTTTGGTTTTAATTGTTCCTATTGATGCATTTACATCTTTTGGTACAACATCACCTCTATACAACATAACGCATGCCATGTACTTTCCGTGTCTTGGATCACATTTTACCATTTGATTCGCTGGTTCAAAACAAGAATTTGTCAATTCAGAAACTGACAGTTGTTCGTGATATGCTTTTTCAGCTGATATAACCGGAGAGTATGTTACTAATGGAAAATGAATTCTTGGATAAGGTACCAAATTAGTTTGAAAATCTAAAATATCAACTTTTAATGCTCCATCAAAACGCAATGAAGCTGTGACAGAACTAAGTATTTGTGCCAAAAGTCGATTTAGATTTGTATACGTAGGACGTTCTATATCCAAACTTCTTCGACAAACATCATAAATAGCTTCATTGTCAAACATAAAAGCGCAATCGGAATGTTCTAAAGTTGTGTGAGTCGTTAAAATCGAATTGTACGGTTCTACGATTGCCGTTGATATTTGAGGTGAAGGATAAATTGCCACTTCTAATTTTGATTTTTTACCGTAATCTACTGATAAACGTTCCATAAGAAGTGAAGTAAACCCAGATCCTGTTCCACCGCCAAAAGAATGAAAAATTACAAAACCTTGCATTCCTGTGCATTGATCGGCTAATTTTCTTATTCTATCTAACACTAAGTCAACCACTTCTTTTCCTACGGTGTAATGTCCGCGAGCGTAGTTATTTGCCGCATCCTCTTTTCCCGTTATCAGTTGTTCAGGATGAAATAATTGACGATATGTACCAGTACGAATTTCGTCAACGACAGTTGGTTCTAAATCTAACATTACTGCTCTAGGAACATGTTTTCCTGCTCCAGTTTCACTGAAGAAAGTATTAAAGCTGTCATCACCGCCACCAACAGTTTTATCTGAAGGCATTTGTCCATCTGGTTGAATACCATGTTCTAAGCAATATAATTCCCAACAAGCGTTTCCAATTTGAACTCCACCTTGTCCAATATGCACGGAGAGTACTTCCCTCTGTCAAAATAAAATTTAAAAATTATTTATTTCTAAAAGTGTTCTTACCATATTTGATAAATTAATTTATTTTATGTAAGCGTAATTAATAAGAAACCGTTTACAAAATATGAAAAAAAAGCGTAAACCGAACTGAGAAACGTTTAATTACTGAAATAAAAGTAATAACTAAAATGGTTTCTAGGAAACCAGATTGACATTTTTATTTTATTTCAATTATCAAATTAAACTACTATTTTAAAATGCATTTAAAGATTTTTTTTAATATACTTTATATAAAAACAAAAATTAATAACTAAACTAATTAAAAGTTTAAATTTTCATTTCAAATTCAAATGAATGTTTCCAAAGTAAACAGTTCAATTTATTAAAAAAATAACATTTTGCACACCAAATTAAATGAAAATACCCGTCACGATGCGAGAGCAACCTATGCGCAGAAGGCGCGTTTAAGTTCGGAGCGTATGATCAGTAATGTTATTAGGTCTTCTTTTTATAAAAAGAAATTCTTCGACAATCCGTATTTATTTAGCTTAGCATTATTTCTCTTAATTAAACTTACAAGCTGTTTGGTAACAAATTAAAAATCAACTCATCCTTGCATAAGTAACTACGACATTGGAATAGACATCAGTTAAGCCCGGTTCAGTCAGGTTCTAACTTACATTTCTTTAGAATTTAGAATCTGGCTTAATGTCAATTTGACGTTCTCTCAATCATATATTTAGATAAAAATTGTTATTTCTTTCTGTCTATATCATTTGTCAAAATTACCTTATTTTTACTTACAATATTAAAAGTAAACCGATAATAACAATATCTATTAAAAGTCCACCTAGAAGAGACGGAACTTCAATACTTCAACTTTCACTTAAACTTTTGACTACATTTAACTACTTTCATGTCTCTTGAAAGGGAATGTAAAAAATTAAAACTTTTTTTAATGAGAGTTAAGGTGTTTGTATCTCAACAGCTCTAGAAATGTTTAAGTGTTTATTTACTTAGAGGAAAATTATTCTCAAGAATTTTGGATTCAAAAAGGTTTTGTTTGATTTGTGAAGAGTCATTCAACAACGACAAAATAGAAAATAAAATCTGATATCTTAAAATAATGGGTTTTTTGATTTGATTAAAAATTTGATATAGTAATGTGTGATATTCCTGGTACGTCATTTTAATATCGATTGACGTTTTTGCGTTATTTATTAAAACGCTTTTACGACTTCTTTTTTTTTAATTTATGTATTTAACATTTTACACACATCAGATGCACAATCTAAATCTTAACTTAAGTAACTACTACGGTAATCTAACAGTAGTGGCGGGCATACTACATGCTCTGTTCCACGTTTTTGTGCGCACTTCACTCATAGTTTCGTTACACTCTTCCCCTCTGGTTCGGACGTCGCGACAAGGCACCAGAACGAATGGTTGATTTGGCTTTGGGGAGGCCTACCTCTTTTTCAAATTGGCACAACGGAGTCGATTTACAACGGGTTTTCATACTTGGTTAGAGCAGAAACATGATAAGAACCAAGTAGTTCCGACTAATCGTTGTCACCAATCTTGTATGTCGTAAGAGAGAACTATTATTTTGTAAGGGCCGTCTCTCCGTGGCGTACACTTAGAAGAACTTTTGCAGCAGCATTATTGTGCTTATAGGTATCTACTAGAATCAAGTCGCCAGCACTGAAACTCAGTAATTGTCGGCGATTTGACACTCTTGTGGCGATCTTGTTGATTGTTATGGATATCTCTAGCTTCTTGTAATGTAATAGTTAAACGTTGCAGCTAAGGAGCAATTTCCTGGTATAAGATTCTCAGACTGCTTGCACATTTAGCAGTATACATAGAAAATCGTATGGCAGGAAGCTTTTCGGACCACTTAAAATGATTTTCACCGACAAGAATGGCTCATTGTGGCTTCAGGTCTCGGTTCTTGCGTTCGACCATATTTGATTGCAGATGATACACAGGTAATAAATTTTGCTTAATATTCATGCAATGGGTAACTTTCTGCATTAGATGACTAACAAATTGAGTTCCATTGGCGTTTATTAGCATTTGCGGTACTGCATACCTCATAAAGATTTCAGTTATCAACACATGAGCGCACTTTTCAGCCGTAGCTGTTTTTAACGCAAACAGTTCAACCCATTTTGTGGCTGTATCTTCTACAATAAAAATCCATTTTTACCTACGTGTGTTTCAGGTAAAGATTCAAATACGTCAATAGCAACAGTTTCAAATCGTTGAGCATACACTAGGTTTTTTACAAGTCCAGCAGGCTTCTGGTTAGAAGCCTTATATTGTTGACTTTCGAGGCTCTGCTTTACGTATTCGAGAATATAACGTCTCAAACGGTCCAATAATAAAGACTGGCAATACGTGGAACAGTACGTTCTACGTCATAATGGACAACAGTAAAAGCATCCTGGTACTCACTTATGACACGATTTCTCTCGTGCGCAGGGACAACAAGTACAGCGTCTTCATTATCTCCCTCGGGGCAGCATCTGTATAATACACCTCGATTCATGATGTAACCACGATCAGTCCATTTTGCATATTCATCAGTTGGTTTTATTATTTTGGAAGGATTTCATGATTTGAAACAATTCTGGATCTTGTAACTGTTCTTTTCTTACATCAGAGCTGATCGTACTAGTAAATCAATTGATACGCTACAAACGTCACAAATAGTGGAATCAGCATGATCACAATTTGGGCGTAACAAAGCATCTGCTATGACATTGAACTTTCCAGGAATGTATTCTATATTTAAGTTATAATTTTGTATTTGCAGGGCCCATCGAGTTAATCTGCCTGTAAGTGCTAGAGCTTCTCTTTCAGTAGTTGTTCTCGGCAGACGTTAAAAGGCGACCAGCATACTTGATTGGATGTTCATTCTCACCTTTGCCCTGTATTAATACAGCTCTAAGAGCATAGCTGTTTGCATCCGTTGTTAGTATATACGGCTTTGTAGGATCGTTTTGTTGCAAAATCGGGGTTGTAACTAACATAGCTTTTAACGTATCAAACGAATTCTGATGGGCGGTTCCCCATTCCTATTTGCGTTTTTTTCTGTAAAGTTACTTAACGGACTAGACATATCAGCAAACTGAGGTACATATCTTCTATACTACGAGCGCGTTTGTAAAAACGAGAGCACTTGGGTCACATCTCGCGGCATTTGCCTTAAGTTTAAACTGTTCAAGTCGCGAAAACAATAACCTTCAGTCTTTGATATGTTCACCAAAGTAGATGATAAAGTAATCAAATCGTCTAAATAAGCTAAAATCAAAACATTACCGGGCCCACTCTAGAATCGATCTATAAACCTTTGAAACGTAGCCGGTGCGTTTAGCAATCCGAACAACATACGATGGTAACGAAAACTTTTAAATAGAGATGCAAAGGTAGTCTTGTCGCAATCACACTCGCGAACTTTTACTTGATGATAATCAGTTTTGAAGTCTATTGTTGTTATGTAAAATTTTTTTTTGTAGAATGAGGAGATCGTTCATTCTGGATAATAGATAAGCATCGGGAACTGTAACTGAATTTAAACGACGGTAATCGAAATAAACGCCCACTTTATCATTTTTCTTTGGCACTAACACTATTGGTGGTGTTTGCATTCTTTTATAATTCCTTCAAGACGCATACAGTCCATTTCTTTCTTTAACAAAGCTTTGTTCGATGGAGTCATACGATATGGTGGTACACTTATGGGAACATGATTACCTATATGTATTTGATATCATAAGGAGTAGCTTCTCCCCTGGAGTAGACACACCTAAATTGTCCAATAAATGATTATTTAACCGTATTCTTTCTTTAGCACTTAGCATCGATTCTTCTTCGGTTCGTAAAGCGCATCGAATTTAAATCGGAATCAGTTTGCCTATCAACAGATTTAAAAAACAGTTCTTATTACCAGTTGGTTTATCTGAAAAATGCTAAGTTTGTTAAGCGATTGTCCTTTGGATAACAAGATTTCGTAGATAGTTTTTCTAGCACACTTAATTTAGCAGCCAAATCTATAAAACCACGTTCGAAAAAACCCAATATTTCTACGTGTAATATTGAACGATTCCGAAGATAAAGTTGTATCCTTTATTCCCGGTTGTAGTTAATTTGTTGATGTTTTGCTTTGTTTTGTAGAAAATTTGCGACATTCGTCTTTTAAGTGACCGTAATTTTTGCAATAATTGCAACGATGACGTTTATCGTCAGTTTTGTAAACACGAGTTGGACTATTTTCAGGATAAGTTTTCTACAATAAACGAACTTGGCTTAAGAAGTCAGTAAACGTAAACAAACTTTTTGTGTGAAACTTTTTCTCTGATTTGTCTATGTAATAAACTATACACCATATCTAATTGAATTGCTTCATTTAGAGTATTACTGGGAAGTTGAGCAAACACGTCAGTGGGTGTTTTTGAGTCTTGTTCACTTCACTACATTTTACTACTTTTGAAAGAGAATGTAAAAGATTTAAATTTTTTTAATGAGACTTAAAGTGTTTTTATCTCAACAACTCTAGAAATGTTTAGGTGTTTATTTACTTGGAAGAAAATTATTCCTATGAATTTTGGATTTAAAGAGGTTTTGTTTGGTTTGGGAAGGGTCATTCAAAAACGACAAAATAGAAAATGAAAAAAAGCATTTAAACTTTCCGATCGTCTGATATCTGAATATAATGGCCTATCAGAATTCGTTTGATACGTTAAAAGCTATGTTAGTTACCACCCCGATTTGAAACAAAAAGATCCTACAAAGCCGTATATACTAAGAACGGGTGCAAGCTGTTGATGGATGTAATGTTTTTGTAATAACGTCCAGCTGATATAAGATTATGAGATTAACGGCCGGTTCCACCAACACGACTTAAACTTATTCAAAGCTTAAAAACTGAGATACAATTGTTAAAACCATAGCAACGATTGTTTTTAAGCATTGCTTAAGTTTAAGTCGTGTTGGTGGAACCGGTCGTTAGACTTTTATTTCAATCGATAACAAGTCAGATAATTGTAAATATAAGGTCCAGAAATAGCGCAGTAAATTCACGATGGATGGAAAAAAATGTAAAAAACTTGTATAAAACAATATTATTTAAACAGAGATGAAAAAAATCAATTAAAAAAATAGAAAAAGAACGTTAAAAAGCTACCGTACCAATTTAAAGGTACAAGAAATTTTTGTAATGTTTGGTTATTTTTTAAGTAGGTATGTGTAATAATTATCGGTGTTAAGTTTTCGATAACTTTTTTATATACCTACGTAACCACTTAACTGTATTCTAAATAACTAGACAAATAGCATTTCTGTCTCGTTACACTTATTTAATACAATTTGTATAATATGTAAAAAGTGCAAACAAGTATTAATAAAATATTTTATTGGTAAACAAATATTAGTCAACAAAAACATAAACGTAAACATGTTCTCTCAACAATCGGTATTGTTTTATGTGCATAACCATTATGGGATCGTACGTTGGATATTTTTCGCGGAGCAAAAACTTTTCATAAGTTTTATTCTTCGCCCTCTCCTTCTCCTTCTGAAGAATCCATTCCTACTTCTTCATAATCTTTTTCTAATGCCGCTGTGTCTTCGCGAGCTTCAGAAAACTCACCTTCTTCCATTCCTTCGCCTACGTACCAATGAACAAATGCACGTTTGGCATACATTAAATCAAATTTGTGATTAAGTCGGGCCCATGCTTCTGCTATTGCAGTGGTGTTAGCTAACATACAAACAGCTCTTTGAACTTTAGCTAAATCTCCACCTGGAACGACGGTAGGGGGTTGATAATTAATACCTACTTTAAAACCAGTAGGACACCAATCAACAAATTGAATTGTGCGTTTAGTTTTTATTGTTCCTATTGATGCATTTACATCTTTTGGTACAACATCACCTCTATACAACATAACGCATGCCATATACTTTCCGTGTCTTGGATCACATTTTACCATTTGATTAGCTGGTTCAAAACAAGCATTTGTTAATTCAGATACAGATAATTGTTCGTGGTAAGCTTTTTCTGCAGATATAATTGGTGCGTAAGTCACTAAAGGGAAATGAATTCGGGGATACGGCACCAAGTTAGTTTGAAAATCTAAAATATCAACTTTTAAAGCTCCATCAAAACGCAATGAAGCTGTGACAGAACTCAGTATTTGTGCTAAAAGTCGATTTAGATTTGTATACGTAGGACGTTCTATATCCAAACTTCTTCGACAAACATCATAAATAGCTTCATTGTCAAACATAAAAGCGCAATCTGAATGTTCTAAAGTTGTGTGAGTCGTTAAAATTGAATTGTACGGTTCTACAATTGCCGTTGATATTTGAGGTGAAGGGTAAATGGCTACTTCTAATTTTGATTTTTTACCGTAATCTACTGATAACCGTTCCATAAGAAGTGAAGTAAAACCAGAACCTGTACCTCCACCAAATGAATGAAAGATGACAAAACCTTGCATTCCGGTACACTGATCAGCTAGTTTTCGTAATCGATCTAACACCAAATCTACCACTTCTTTGCCAACCGTGTAGTGACCTCTAGCGTAGTTATTAGCAGCATCTTCCTTTCCTGTTATTAATTGTTCGGGATGAAATAATTGACGGTACGTGCCAGTACGAACTTCGTCAATGACTGTTGGTTCTAAATCTAACAACACCGCTCTTGGAACATGTTTTCCAGCTCCTGTCTCACTAAAAAATGTATTGAAGCTGTCGTCTCCACCACCAACGGTTTTATCTGAAGGCATTTGTCCATCTGGCTGAATTCCGTGTTCTAAACAATACAATTCCCAACAAGCGTTACCAATTTGAACTCCACCTTGGCCGATATGTACAGAAAGAACTTCACGCTAATACAAAAAATGTAAATATAGAAAATAATAAGCACTTACTTACCATTTTAAATTCAATATAAATGTTTATATAATAAAGATAAAATATATGCAAATAAAACTTCAAAAAATAAAGTTCTCAATAACATAAACAATGGTTTCTAAGAAACCAATTTAATAGACTGTTTGATTTTTTAAATCAAGACATGATCTAAATTTTTCGTATACATACTTAATTTATAACAATTCTTTAGTAGTAAATTGTTCAAAAAGATACTAAGGCGACAATTAAGCTTTTAAAAAAAATTAATTAAATATACAGTAAAAAACATTTACATAAGTTCGAGCACTGTTAATGTTGAGTTTAAAGACAGTGCGATTTAGAGAGTGAACGGGGTATCTCTACGTAAGATACAAAATGTGTACGCGGGTCTTAATCTGCTTATTAGTAGTTTTGAATCGATGCTTTTTCAAAATGATATTAGAATAAGAACAACATAAAATATAAGAATTATTGTTTAAATTTAATTTTGATTATCGTTGAATGCTCGCTTATTGTATTGATTTTAATTCAATATTTTTTAGATACTAATTATCGTATAATTGACAAAATATTCGTAGTGTTAACTACTCTTTGATTTAATGAGTATTAAAAAGATAAAACGGTTGTAAAATACAAGCAAGTGTAATCATTACTTTTGTTTATATGAAGACAACTCAGTTAAGAATTTAAATAGCCCTCAAGATTCTTATTTAATCAGTAATTTTTCTGTCAAACTTTGATTGTCCTTAGCAACATTTATCGAGTCGAACAGTTAACTCTCACGATGCTGCTAGCTAAATGATGGTTTTAAAATTTTAAATTATTAGTATTTTTTTTTTTATTATTTTTGAAAAACCAACATAAAACAATTTTGTCAAGTGTTTTGAGCAAAATTAATGATGGAAAATTTTTGAGCTGAAAACAATCTCTTTTGAAAAGGAAAATTTGTATAACTTTTAATAAGATAAATTAAATAATAATAAATACCAAGAATGGTTATGTTTAACTATTCAATTAATGACATTTCTCACCCTTAAATCACTAAAACTAAAAGTAATAAAAGGTCGAATTTTAATGAGAGTTTAAACATTATTTTAACTAAACTTGGTTTAATTTGAAAACTTTTCGTTTACATACTTATACTCGTATATTGAAACGTTCGCGAAGTTATTGTCAACTTCGATACAATGACCGAAAGATGTTGAACATTTTCGACACAGATAACACAAAAATATATATATTTTTTTTAAAATACTTGATATTGAAAAATATCTAATGTACTCAATTAAAACACTAAAATGCTTTATCTACCAGGTAGCTTTTATTTACATTTTTGGAACCGAGTATCTCGAAAACTTTTTTCTTTGACATTTTTGTACTCAGAAAAATGTACTTTTTCGAAAAGGAATGTGTTTTGCCATTTAAAAAAATGTCGATGACAGCACCAGATACCTTCTTGAAGTAGTTGGTTATTCAAACCTTGGTACATAACCTCCGAGACAGCGAAACGCAACAGAATAAACGATTAGCTCGACCGAAAATGTTGGATTACGTTTTAGTACAAGCCTTGGAGTTTGAAGCAGCAAAACAAGCATTGAGGTCATAAATTCCGTTGTGTTAAAGAAGTACCCACGCAGACACTAGAAATCATTGAGGAGATGAGCGCAATGAATACTTAGGAAAAGACGCATTGTACTAAACCCAAGAAGAAGACAAAAAGAGGGCTCGAAAATTTGGAACGAGTTGACCAAAAGCAACAAAAGTTAATCTTATCTAGTCATGTTTAGGAGATTACCATTCAAATGACATCGCCTATAGAGCAATTGCATAACGTTTATCTCGGCGGCAAGATCAATAAAAGAAGTGTTTAGTTACTCGTTGGCATGGTAGCGACAAAGACCATCATTCGTCCGAACATATTACGAGAAAATAAAAAGACATCACCAGTAACAGTACGACTTTGAACAGCGATGGGCGAAGAAATACCTACTCACGGAAAAGTCATTCTGCCTGCAAGGACAGAAAGTGTGGTGATGGAACGCCTGGTTGGAAATCTCCGGAAAGGTTACATTCGCGCGATTGAACCAGTGGAGGACGACTTAGTTAAAAAGGACTATTCGTTGGCAGAAGATTAGCACAAATAAAAAACACGATGCCAGTAAGGATCTTGAATGTCAACTTTGATTTAGTAACGTTGAAAAAAAACGTCGTAGGTCAATGCACGCCAATATCTCAAATTGTGAGATGTGCGAATTCTAATGAAGATACGTCGCCAAAAAGCCCACGACATCTATTAGACATTCTTATCTCCAAATGCCAAAACCTCAACCAAGGCCAGCTATATAAAGTTAAAGTGTTGATCCAACAGTATCAAAATGTGTTCGCACTGGAGAGTAGTTCCAAAGAGAGAACTAACGTGGTAAAACATAAAATTAATACCGAAGCCGCTTGGCCGATACGACAACATCCAGACCGACTTTCATTGACAAATAAAGTAGAAACCAAACGAATAACTATAGATATGAAGAAAGAAGGTGTGTTGAATCTTCAGGACAGCTATCCTTTACCGAGAATTGACGATACGTTACACACCCTGTCAGGATCCCAGTGGTTTTGCACGTTGGATTTAAAGAGTGGTTACTGGCAGGCACAATTGGAATCCAAGGATTGTAAAAAACAGTTTTTACGATTGGAACTGGTTAGTGGCAGTTCACTGTAATGGCCTTTGTCCTGTGTAACGTTCCTGCAAGGTTTGAGCGTTTGATGGAAATTATCTTGCGCGGACTGTCTTGGAAAACGTGCTTGATTTACCTAGACGACCTGATCGTGGTTAGAAAGTCGTTTGAAGAACACTTGAACAACTTGAAAGAAATGTTTGCAAATCTAAAACTAAACCCAAAGAAGTTCCACGTATTTAAAAAAGACGTCTAATACCTTGACCACGTCGTATCTAGAGATAGAGTAAAGGCTGACCCAGACAAAATCTGAGCAGTGCAAGCATGGTCAAGACCAATCGACAAACATCAGGTCCAAAGTTTCTTTGATTGTGCACCTATTATAGAAGATTTGCACCCAGATTTGCAAATATTGCCAAACCTTTGACGAAATTGACTGAAGAAAGAACAAAATTTAGATGGAATGAAGACTGCCAAAATGGTTTCCATCAACTAAAACAGGCTCTTATCACTTCGCCAATTTTAAGTTATCCAAAAGAAGATAGGGAAAATTTGCTTTTGATAGTGACGTAAGCAATCGCGTATTTTAGTAAAGTTTTGTCCAGGCTAGAAAAGGATTATTGCGTGACTAGGAGAGAGTTGTTAACAGTTGTCAAGTTTATAAAACGCTTCTACAAATATTTGTATGGACGAAAATTTTTACTGAGGACGAAGCACGCCGCTTTAAAATAACTATTGCAGTTTGGTAACTTGGAAGGACAAGTAAAAATATAGATCGAGAGACTGCAAAAGTATGAAAAAAAATACATCCTGATGGCAATGGATTATTTCACAAAATGGATGGAAGGTTACGCCATACCCAATCAAGAAGCAGCTACAGTTGCAGATATATTAGTGAAATAGTTTTTCTGCCGGTTTAGAGTTCCGTTGGAATTGCACTCCGACCAAGGCCGCAACTTTGAGTCTGGGTTTTTTCAAGAACTAGGAAAACTAGGACGACGCCTCTCCATCCTCAATCTGATGGTATGGTTGAGCGGATGAATCAAACAATGAGAAAATACTTAGCAAAAGTCTAAAGAGACTGGAACTGAGATCAGCACACTTGTGTCATGGTCGGTCGCAAAATACGACTATCATTCGACCTTCAATTTAGACCAAAATCGGAAAAAGAAGTTGCTGAAGAAGACTACGTCAGCAAGCTGACCAAAAGGCTAGACAAAGTACATAGGCAGTCTGTAAAAAAAACACAAATTGCCAGCTACAGAATGAAGACCAAATATGACGTCAAGGCAAAAAATGGTAAGTTTTAACCTGACGACATGGTGTGGTTGTCATCCCCAAAAAAACGTGGTATGTCGCCGAATCTGCAGAGACAATGGAAAGGCCCTTATAAAGTCGTGCAGCGTATTGCTGACGTCATATATCGTATCCGAAAATCACACAGAGGCAAGCCAAAAGTGATTCACATTACGCAAGTTCAGGTTCAAACTAGAGCAATAACTAACAAAACCAGAAATCAAGTCGAAGAAATAGACTTCGATAAGTTTATGAGCATATACGAAGGCTCTGGAAAGACTAAGGTCGGAGAAATGGTCGGAGAAATGGCGTTCTACAATATTAAGAAATTGGCAGTACCCAAGCTTGGTTGTAGCTTAGATCAACTGAATTGTAGGACAGTTCAAAATATGTTGGAGGTCGTCTTTCTAGGAACAGGCGTTGAAGTGTTGATCGGCAGTTATCAACTAAGTAGAATATTGGGTCAGGAAAAGTCCATTGATTGCTACTTTTATGCTCAAGGAAGTTGTCGAAATAAAGAGAGCTGCCGCTATCGCCACGATCTTTTCTGCCGGTGTTGCATCCAGTTTCCTGTTCTAGTACAAAACAGGCTTAAGAAGGGGGCAGTAAAACGTTCGCGAAGTTATTGTCAACGTCTAGATCGTTTATCGAAAGATGTAGAAAATTCTCGAGATAGATGACAGAAATATACAACAACGGTTCAAAGGAAGAAGTCGGATGTATTAAGAAAACTATTTAAATAAATAAGTGATTAACGCGTATGTTATCAGTTTTAGATAAAATTAAAAAAGTGCGAATAGTGCGATAGTAATATATAAATTAGTGTAAGTATCAAATACCGTTAGATTTAATTAGTTAGGTGTAGTTATAGACGTGTAAATATTTAGTTTTAAATAAATTAGATTTAAAATTCGTTACTACATATAGCGACAAGGTTTCGTATTACAAAGCGTTACAAAAACAGTCTTCTTTTTAAATTAATTTTTGTAAGTTATTAATATATTAATAAGTTTTATCCAATCTGTAATCTTTGAATTAAAATTATCAACAAACATTTTAATTCAGAATTAATATGTTTGTTAGTAGTTTTATTCTTGATTTAAAATTGAAGAATTAAAATTATCAACAAACATTTTAATTCAGAATTAATATGTTTGTTGGTAATATTAATTCTTGATTTAAAATTGAAGAATTAAAATTATCAACAAACATTTTAATTCAGAATTAATATGTTTGTTGGTAATTTTATTCTTGATTTAAAATTGAAGAATTAAAATTATCAACAAACATATTAATTCATGTAACATTTTAATTCGACATACATTTTAATTCTCCAATTTAAATGATTGTTATTTTTTTTGTGTGTTTAGAAAAAAGTGTTACATGAAATAAAATGTTTGTTTATATGCTTTATTTCTCAGTTCAAATTAATGTGTTTAATATGACTGTTAGAAAATTTTTAGCAAAATGTATTGCATTACTAAATACGTTTCAGCTAACAATTTAAATGTGTTAAATTTGTTTAACAAACAGTTTTAATGTATTAAAATAAGTAGACAAACATGAAAATAAACTTAATAAAAATTGAAGTTTGTTTAAAATTGTAGCAAAACAAATTTAGTATTCAATACTAAAACAATAAAGTAACTAAAAGATTTAATTGAAATGTATGTTATAGATTTTTACCACATTTAAAATGTTGGTTTAAAAAACTTGGTGTTTTTAACTGTTAGTTGATTTAAAATGTTACTTGAATAAAAATATGCGTTGAAAATAAATGAAGTAACATTAGAAATCAATTAATTTTTATGAATGAATATAAATGCTAGACTAATTTTTGACAACTTACATTTCAAATGCTAGAATTAAAATGTTAGTTTATAATTTTTATTCGTTGCTGTGATCGGTGGTAGCTTTTGAAACTATTTCAGTATAAGGAAATACATGCACATTGTAGTTCTAAATGACGCCACCGATTGAAGCGACCAATTAAAATTATCAACTAACATTTTAATTGTATCATTTGAAATGTTAGTTGCTAAAAGTTATTCTAGCATTTTAATTTATTCGTGAAAATTCGAGTATTTATAATGTTACTTACTTTAATTTTAACATTTATTTTTATTCAAGTAACATTTTAAATCAAATTACAATATACTACGCGAAAATTCTTAAAGCAACATTTAAATTCTAACAAACATTTTTAATATGCACAAGAAGTTATTTTATAACTTACGTATAAAAACGGACGATAAAAAGTAAAACGGCGTTCCATAGGAATCCAACGATCCAAATTTGCTTTTCGCAAAAATTTCTTACCCTAATATTTATTATTTACGTAATTTGTTTATATACTCACCTGTAAAACTTTGGAAAAATCTTACAACTGCAATCTTTTAATTAAGAATATCCAGTCCAGGTACCCGCTAAGATCATCTTTCAAAATATTTGTAGATATAGGTAACAGTTTTTTTAATAGTAACTAACGATTACATTAAAACTAATTTTATTTAGCTCTGCCTATAAGAAGTTTATTAATGAAGAGTTTATTTGTAGATATAAAAAACTTTTGTTCGGTTTTTAATTTTAGTTTTGCAAATTAAAGTTTTGTTTTAAAATTAATTTTGTTTTATTTCTTAAAATTTTAATTATTCAATCTTTTTAATAAAAAATCAGTAGAAGTTGATTTATGCGTGAAAGCTTTATTTTTAACCAATACTTTAAAACTTAATTTATAACAATGAACTTTGGAGTTTTAAATCTCAAAAACTAATTTTGCTATTAAATTTAAAATGCGATTATTTAGTTTCAATTTTAACTGAATTTGTTATTTTGTTTTATTACATTTTTTTGATAATGCAGTACAAATAGTCTTAAAAGTTCAACCCACATCTCATATTCTACTTACCTTAAATAATAACGGATCCTTTTTTTCTATAACTAACTACAAAAGTAAATTTTGGTAATGTAAAAATCATAAAATAACAAAAAGATCTTTTTTTTTCATATATTTTAAACATTTAGAAATATTTTTTCTTGTAATAATTATAATTCTTTCTAAATAAAAGACGTTTGTTTAACACTACTTTACATAATTAGGTACAACTTTTTTCTGACATACCGACATTCATCATCGATAACTATAGGATATTATACAGAAATTATTTAAAAAAACCTTATTTCAACAAACAAAACAATTCTGTTTATCATAAAGCTAGAAGTTCTTCCGTATACCCAAACACTCCTCTACGTATTTTACATTATTATAAACAAAACCGTACTAACATCCATAAATAATTAAAAGTATTTTGAATTAAAATACATCATTAGTACGAATCACTAGCTATGTTCAATGGAAAATAAAAAAATATATGTGTGTGTAGAAATCTGATTCAAAACTTGTTTTTATTGCACCAAATTTGATGATTTTTTTCAACAATCGAGAGGGGTATGTACTAACTTTCCATTGTCTTAGTTACATATTTTTGTTAATTAACGTGTACAGACTGTTGGAAGAACGGGTGTATATTAGAAAAATTGCTTAATTTATTTTTGTAGCAACGTATAAAAATTTGGAAGAGTGTACAATGGTAAGTTAGTACGATATCGATTGTATTGAGATCTACTCTACTACAGTAAAACTTTATACGAAATGTAATTTACAACAATATATGTTAAAAAAAAAACTTTAACAAAAATGTAGCGTCGAAAGGAAACACATGCACATTATATATTAATTTACCGTAGCACTCTGTATAATATACACGTCACTGGTCATTGTTGGTCACTTATTTATAAATAATTACAATTAGTAACTAATCACTTTTTTAATATTAAACAGCTGGCCATACGCTGAAACAAAGAAAAAATGAATTAGATTTATTATTCTCGACAATGAACTACATACAAAAGAATATTCCCGTTTTAACTTAAAAACTTAAGTAAAATGCGTTTAATTATTAACGCCGGTTAAAGATAAAAATGAAAATGAACTTATTAATTATATAGAGTTACTAAATTGACTTTCTAGATAATTCTAAAGGTATCATTAGACTTTTTAATTGCATCAAAATATATAATTAAAAGCGTAAGTTTTCTAACTTTGCGACATGTTGTTCATGATTATTCCTTCGCATTAACTTATTACCGGTAGCAAAGAAATAAATTAGGTCTCATTTGAATAAATATTATAATTTTAAGTTGAGAAGCTTTATTATTGTATAAAATTATAACTGCAAATTTAATTTCTATTGTTTGCTCAAAAAAACCGTTTAATTCAATATCAATTTATTGACTAATTTTAAACAGACATTAATACATATTGATTTTTTCTACAATGCTGCTATTTAGAATTCACTGTGTAAAATTGTCTTTTCATCAGGGCAAGTATGTTTGTTTATTTTTACTCATCTACGTAAAGTAGACACTAATAACATTATACACATTGTTAATAGATTTTAAAAGCCAATTTTACACATCGTCTAAATTTTAAAATTTCAAATTTAGAATTTTTTTATTCGTGATTTATGAGAATTACTTTATTAATGATAATATAATCATAACTAGTTAGAATTGATAACAAAAACAAAATGAATACGTTGCTAGAATTATTAGAAAAACTTAATCTTACCTATGTATGCTTTTAAAATAAAAGAAATCTTGCAGAGTTAAAAAACTAAATAAAAAAACATAAAGTGTTTCAAAATTAACAATCAAACAATTTATCAGCGTTCTATGATTTCATACTTTTTCTAATTGTACACGTTGACGTACTAGGTAGACAATAAGTATTTAATTTAATAAGCAACACTATTTTTTTGGTGCTGATTTTCGGGTTTACAAAAACAACCATTATTGCAGAATACTGATTTTAATTATGGTTACACGGAATAATATAATTTTTACTGCATATTACAATACTGACCAGAGTTAAGATAGATAGGTACTAAAAATAATTAAAACATATACTAAAATCTATGAATATGTGTATATAAATCAGTCTCAATCTCTTTTACAAATTGCTGTAAAGCAACATATTTTTTGCGTTTTGCTTTTGGCACTTAAACAACTTGTTAGTTGGTCAGCACAAGTATAACTAAATAATTTTTATACGTTTATGTCTACTTTTGCAGTGAAAGTTGCGCAAATTTCCAAAATGACTAAAACCTTATTTGTTCAAATATTTCAATATTATTTCAAAAAACATTAGGTATTTGAATTGAATATTCAATGTTGTTAATAATAGAGATTAAGAAAAAGAAATGTACAAAACAAGTTGTAATGTGGGCTGTACAGTAGCGTAAGTAAAATACCTATTATGTATTCTGAGAAGGAATTATCCCTAAAATGCCTAACAAATATGCTTAAAGTTGAGAATATGCGTTAACGGGCAAAAGTTACAAAATGTGTTTATATATTAATTATGTAAATAAATATCTATCCTAACCCTGATAATTACCAACATATAATAGTTTCAAAAATAATTCTAAAAATAAAGAATACTGCAACGAATGCAGATGATTCTCTAATATAAAAAAAACATTAATTAACGAATGTGATCCAGCATGTGAAACAATAAACCTCCTTTAAATAAAAATATATAAATGAGAAGAATTGTTATAAATAAAAACAAATCCTTTACCAATCTGTCACTGACTCAAATAAACATTGGAAACATTTGTCAATCATAGAAAAAGCGAAACTTAAAACAAAATTTGTTTCAACAATATTTTTATGCACAAAAACTTATAACAAGAAATAACAATAAATACCTAAAAACTGACAAAAGATAAATTTAAAAAGATTCAAACAGTTTCAACAGAGAAAACGAACATGAAAAATAAAAAAACCGCCACATTACAACAGGCAATGTTTATCGAACTGTAAAGGGTACAGATTATTGGAGCAAAGCAGAAATAAATTATATAAGGAGAAGCAAAAGACAAAAAGACTGGAGAAACTGAAGTGTAATCAACAAAACTAAAAAATTTTATTCAAAACCACATCTTGATCCAATTATGATGAATCAATTAGCAACAAAAATGACAAATCTTTAATTTACCTGTAAAATATCGCAGTAGCAGTAGTTTATTTTAAGCAGTTAATAAACAATACAAATAAAATGTTATTAGTATTATTACATATAACGGAATGAAAAATCAAATTATAATGTTCGCAATAGATCTAAAAAAGTTTTTTAGAATGCAAAAATAGCGCTAACTCGTTTTGTGATATATGTACGTTTAATAATAAATAGCGACCATTAGTAAAAGTTTTTAACTAATTAATATATTTATACGCTGTGTGTGCAAAAATGTTAGAAATTTTGGGTTATTCATATATCTTTGTATACCATAAACATATTGTTAAGCACTGTTAACGTCGCATATAATGTCTTGTTAAAAGTTAATTTTTAAAAAATTCAATAATAATCAATGAAGTTGTTAACTTCCAATGACACTACAATTTAAGTTAACACAATGTATACGGAATAAGAAACTAGTAGAAGAGTGGGGAAATAAGAGCCAGTAGGAAATGGAGCCTCCACAATATTTTCCATTCAAATAATATATAATAAGTTCTAAATGCACTCGGTCCTTGCCCTTCTGCTCTGTAAGCTTATCGGCGTCAAGTTATATATTAAAGGTTTCAACAAGTTAGAAGTTCTTCAAAAATCTTATTTCTATCATAGTCAAACATAATTTTAAAAGATCCAACATAAACAATATGGATGAGACTGGCATAACAACAGTTCAAGTACCAGGAACAATATTAACAAAGAAAGAACAAAATAGGATAGTTTCAGCAACCAGTTGGAAACGTAGTAAAAATATTTCAGTTGTTTGCAGGATGAGTGCTGCTGGATCTTTTGTGTCATTTTTTTCCATTTCCTAAGAAAAGATTTTTGCTATTGCTAGCTAAAGACATCCCCCTGACGCTGAACGATGACATGTTTATGTTATCGTAGAAACATTTTGTAAAATTTACAAAACCATGCGAAGAGCAACCAATTCTTCTCGTACTAGATAATCATTCAAGCCCCGCAACTCTTGAAGTTTATAATTATTGTCGAAACAATTATATAAGAATGCTTTCTCTTCCGGCGCATTAATCACATAGAATGCAGCCATTGGACGTCACGTTTTTTTCACCCCTAAAAAAGGCCTATTATAGAGAATCTGATTTGTAGATGAGATCTAATAGTTTATCTCAAATAGATCGACGGGTATTTTTCCGATTCAGCCAGATATTTTTAGTGACGAAGATTTTGTATACAATTCTAGTACATCGGTTTTTGTAAATACAAACGTATGTGAACCTTATAATTTAATAGCAAAAGTTTCTGAAAATTAGCAAGTGATGCCACAAACAGATAAAGCACAGGATAACTTATCTACAAACGACCCAGAGCACCAACGGAGTACACCAAAGATAATTTTATTACAATCTGTTCTTGACTCTAAAACTAGTTGCTCAATAAGCAACGAGAAAACTTTAGATTCGTCATCAATTTCTGAGATCCTTTCAATGTTGCCAACTGTTCCGAAAATGCTAAATCCCAATTCAAATAATAATTCAAAACAAAAACAACATTCTACAATCTTTACTAGCACACCTATGAAAGAAGTTTTTGAAAAAAGCAAAGAAAGAGGCAAAATCGGGGTAAAAAAAACCAAAAAAAAATAGAAACAAAAAATGCTGAAAACCTAAAAAAGAAAATAAAACGACAACTTTGTGCAAAAAATGTTCAACGAGCATCTTGTATTAAGAATAAAACAAAAATCCAACAGAAGTCTAACGGCCGGTTCCACCAACACGACTTAAACTTAAGCAAAGCTTAAAAACTGAGATACAATTGTTAAAACTATAGCAACGATTGTTTTTAAGCATTGCTTAAGTTTAAGTCGTGGTGGTGGAACTGGCCGTAAGTCGTCTATAGCAAATGAAAATCAGGTGAAACGCCAAGTTAAAAAGCATTTTATGTAATGACGGAAAAGATGGCAAGCTGTGGTACCAGTGCAATATTTGTGGAATTTGGGTACCTTCTGAATGTTCTCGTGCAGAGAATGCAGAAGGTTATATTTGTAATTTTTGTTTTACTAAGAACAAGAGTTTATGTTTTCAATTATTTTTTATTCGTTTTATTTACATTTTATTATTCTAGTACACTTTTTAAGAGTAAATGTTTTTTCACAAGTTACTCGCTGACCAATATTTTAAGACGACCGACGTTTACCGAAAACGGAGGTTCTCATTATTCACATACAGGGGTAATAGTAGCCAAATGCATTGTTTTTTTTTTCATTTTATTATACAATATGTAGTTATGTAAAATATTATATACATATATGATCACTATATGTTAGGCTTTTTAAATCTTTTTAAAATTTAAATAAGAGTTTATAATAACATTTTAAAAATCATCTTTTTTTAGGTGGCTCCAATTTCTCTCCGCTCCTCTACCTATAGGTAGTCATCATAAGGTTAGAAATATATTTCAACTTAAGTATATATTTTTAACAAATCTAACTAATAACAAATGAAATGTAATTTAGTTGCTTAACTAGTGGTAATCTATGGAGAACAATATAATTGTCGTAAACTATTTATTGGTACAATTGTCAAACAAATTTAATGTAATTAAAAAATTGTTCTAAAAAAAACTCGCAAACTGCAAATAAGAACAGGTTTAATACGATGTTATTATAAATGTGCTAAACATAACCTTACAACAGCAGGAAGACCGAGGATTAGTGATGTC
Organism: Aquatica leii; assembly: GCA_035610365.1. NCBI lineage: Eukaryota > Metazoa > Arthropoda > Insecta > Coleoptera > Lampyridae > Aquatica > Aquatica leii. Next base: position 60,978,537 of record CM069432.1, read on the forward strand.
CAAGTTGCAGAAGTTCTTCAGTAAAATCAAAACGTAGCTAATACTAATTTGCTAGGAATCAGTAGTGTGAATGTAATATCAAAACGATTACAAATGACATACACCACGTTTCAAAAAATTTTACGGATGATTCTAAAACGGTATTCTTAATAAATAAACGATTTTTTACTAAAATACTGACTCAGATGGAAATTGAACACGAATGCTTATCTCGTATTTTATGGACAGATGAGGTCCATTTCTCTCTCAATGATTTAGTTAACACTAAAACTTCACGAATATGGTCAACAAAAAATCAATATGAAATCGTTCATGACAAAAATTCAGCCAATTTCATCAATGATCCATACCTATTAGAGGAAATACAAATTGGGAAGCCGTATCTATAACTGTTAATACTGAACGATACCTGCAAATGATAAGGAATTATGCAATTCCACAGTTGCAAAACGTGCACGAAAGAATTGAAAACATGATTTTTATACGAACTGAACACCTCTGCATATTTACCGGCCAGTTAAAAAATTATTAACTGTGGTTTTTTAAGATCGTTTTATAAGCAAAAATTTTGCAAATTCATGGTAGGGTTATTTAAAAAATAATTATGTCGAGAGTACAGCCAACAACACTAAACGAATTAAAAGACAGTATTAGACAACAAATTGGTGCAATTCAACTTGAAATGCTTAATAGTGCTGTATACAATTTGAACGAATAGTTAGTTATTTTACAACAACGGTTGAAAGTATTCTACAAGAACTACTCCAAAAACACTTCCTGGGTTCATCGTTAACTAAAGTTCCTAAGCACCAGAACCTAGAAGTACCAAACGGCCACTCAAAAGAAACTGGGAATTAATGAGAAACAATAAATCCTGAAAACCTAGAATGGGCAATCAGTACGTTAACACCCCTTCAGTGTATTAACTTTAGGATACAACGACGATCTCACTATTATCACAAACGGGAAGTTTAGGGTAACTGTATCGAACATAATTTAGAGTGCACTAAACACCGTCAAAAAAAGGTGCAAAAGAAAAGAACTATTAGTGAACCTAACTTAGACCGCAATCGTTTCGTTTACCAAACGACGGAAAACTGAGGACATAAAACTACCTACGATGTACAAACTTACGCTCAAAAAAAAAGTCAAATATCTGGGACTCACTCTTGATACCTGCCTGACTTTTAACGATCATCTAGAAAAAATTACAACGAAGGCCATCAGGGTTCTTAATACAACCAAACGGATGACCGGATACACATGTGGATTTAAACCCACAAGGACCAAATGGTTATATACTGTGGTGACAAGACCCACAATCACATACAGTCCAAACTAGACAATGTGCAGTGAATGGCATGTCTAGTGATAACAGGAGCGATGAAAACCACGTTTACAGCAGCCATGGAAGCACTACTTTCAGTTTGACCATTACACCTCGTTGTAATGATGGAAGCAAGACAAACAGCATACAGGCTGAGGATTGACGATCACACGTAAATTACCAGAAAAACAAACCGGGCATATACAACGTGCTGCGTGAAGAAACAATCTTAACTATGAGATTCGACTTCACAAAACATTAAAAAAATTTAAAGTGATAATACCGTCACGAGACGAGTGGACAAAAAAACATTTACCCGGGCACGGTTAGAGAAACTATCTAGTACACAAATAGGGCCAAAAACCGCAACGATACCGGTGCAGGAATATATCGAGGCAGACACCATGGGAAGCAATTTAAGCTGACCTTAGGTAAATACTCGTCCGCTTTTCAAACTACAGTTGGTACTATCGATTGGTGTGTCAGAAACATTATCGACTCGAAATCAGGTTTAAGGGCCCGTAATACCTCGCCAGTGTGAGTTACGGTCTTGCTACAATGGAGACTTTTTTAGAGCGTTCAATTCTGAAAAAGACGTATTTTCGGGAATGACGATACCATGTGATGTCTCAGAGCTATAAAAATTAAAAAAACAAAAATCTAATTTTACGTGTATTTTAGATGGAAAAACTTCAAAATTAAAAAAAAAGTACTTAAAATTAAAATTAAGAGCTCCGTTTTGGACAGGATCTTTTTTTCAGCGTATAGAAAGATATTTTGCTGCGGGAGCGAAGGAAAAAAAATATTCAGTCAAAACGAATCACCCTAATAAACAGTCTGGAAATATTGGGAACTCGCCAGCAAGTACAGCTCTTCTAAATACCAAAAGCCCAAGTTGTTAATGGAAACCTAATAGCGGAGGTACTAGCTAAAAAAAGCACAGCAAAGACATATACCGGGAGTTCGTTCTCAAAGTTGAACATAGGAATCTAACATGGTATTGAACGTTTTTGCTAATCGTTGCTTGCCAATTCAACTTGAGAAAAAGCAATAGTATCAATAGGAAGAGAAAATTATTGTGATTCAAATAACACTACTGACAAGATTAAAAGTGCAACTAATTATTTTAAAACAGTAACTTAAAGTATGACAATTTTTAAATAGCATTAGCCTTGATTTTAGAATTTGACAGAAAATGTTTGTTGTATTGCTTGTTTGTCAATTAAAAATTGTCGCTAAACCGCACATCAAAGTTTATTTATGTAATAATGAAAAAACATAAATATCATCCGTATAAGCCACAATTACATTAAGAGATTTTTGCTGTAGACAAAGAAAACAGAAATGCGTTTTGCTATGAAATGCAAGAGCGCGCGAACAAGGATCGCCGATCTCTGTCGTCAGTGTGCTTTTCCGACGAGTGTACTTTTACTTTAAATAATGAACCAAATGTTCAAAAGACGCGATATTGAGCTCAAAAAACCCTAATGTTAATATTTTCACCAAAACTCATTATCCTCAAAAAATTAATTTCTGAGCTGGGATTTTTAATAATAATATTATCGGCCTATTTCAAATTAAAAGCAATTTAAACACGAAAAAATATTTAGATCTTCTATTAATAAAAATAAGGCCTGGTTGGAAAAAGTTGCAAGAGAAAATCAGGAGATCTAGTTCTAACAAGATGGCTGTCCCGCGCATTTTGGTGTAAATGTTAAAATTTTTTAAATGATTAATTTCCAAATCATTGGATTGTTAGAGGTGGTACTATAAATTGGTCATCAAGGTTTCCTGATTTAGCACCTTGCGATTTTTTCTTGTGGGGATATCTTAAAATTAAAATGTATAAGAGACGCCACCCAGATATTAATTCTTTGAAAGAAGCAATAGTTGCAGAATGAAGGATTATTTGAATATTTATTATAATTTATTGTTTCATTACTATTATTTTTTAAATTTTTAATAAAATATATTTTTATATTTGCTACTTACTTGCCGTTTTATTATAGAACTAACGATAAAAAAATCTAAATAAAAATTGAATAGACCTGTTAATTGCCTATGTTCGACTTTGAGAGTGGACACCCAGTATAGGACTTGAACCCGTTTTCGGAATCGCCTACGAGACCGGAATAAATAATTCACATCAAACTAGCAGCGGAGCATAAAAAACTATGAAAAAACTCTTCAAAGATGAGGCACACAAAACTCTCCTTAAAGAGCCGTAAACAAACACTCAAAATGCACCATCAAGCACGAGTCGACAAAAGGAAACTCACAGGACTAATAACAGGGCACTGTAGCTTTAACAAACACATGCATAAAATGGGACTGCAATAGCCCTTTATGCTTCTGATGTTTGAAGGACGACGAGACTCCGCAGCATCTGCTGTGTAAAGTGAAGCGTATCCAACGCAACGCACAAGGATTCTTGGCAAACTAAAACTGTCTGATGAGTTCAAAAAAGCCTTTTGGAATAAGCTTCTGGACTTCATTGACAAAACGAAACTGCTGCGGGAGTAATAAAACAGAGGTGCACAAAAGGACCAACGAGATAGCAGTGCAGGGGCGCTAGACGAACCAACTAGATCCAATTTACTTTTTGTTATTAGTATATTAAACAAGTTTCATGAGGTCGGTTTTATGGAATAAATCCAAGCTTAGGAAATGAGTCGCAAAGCCACGGGTTTTCTAAGGATGAGTTCTATAATAGTCTTAAAAATCAGTTTTTTATACCATTTTTTAGAATTTGCGCCTTTTTGGGCCAATTTTAAACGAAAATTTGAAATTAAAAATATGGAAAATTTTCTAGAGTACTAAATATTTTCAAATTACTTGTCAATTAATTAAAATGAAATCACTATTACCAATCTTGTAAAAAAATACACCAATTTCATTCAACGACACAAAGATTTCTATTAAAACACCCAAATGACGTTATTTGAGTGCTTTAATAAGATCTATTAAAAACGCAACTTCTAAGTAAGGATATAATAAGTTGAAATATATCAATAACAACTTTTGACGTTTTAAAAAAATTTTTAAAATCTGGATAAAATGCGGTGAATAAACACATGAACGTGATGAACAATTACCGTCATCAATTGATAAGTTTACAAAATTTAACACTCGACTTTCATTCTTTTTATTGACTTATTTTAAAAACCACTCTCACTTGTATTGCATTTTATCTGCCTACAATTCTTCAGGTGTCATGAAAATCGAATATGAATAAACATTTATATTTTTTATAAATGTAATAAATAATAGATTTTAGAAGAGTTCTGGAAGTTTTGACATAAATAAATAGGCTACACTGATAAAAATCCGTTCATTTTTGCGTTAGGACTACATATCTGTAATAGTAAAAAAACATAATCATAACTACAATATTTTATCCATGTTTTTTACAGAAATATTTAATCACAAATTAATGTAAAGTATGCATATAAAAATTACATGTGTATAATGCTTTTCTCAAAAATATATATTTAGAGCAAATATAATGAAAATCAAATGTAATTTTTTATCCTGTAAGGAATTTTACTATAGAAATCATTGGTCGTTTTATGATCAATAGTAAAATTTGTCTGTCTCAATTCCAATTATTTGCGTAAAAACGAACTTTAAAAAAGAACATTGTCGCAATATGGTATTAGAATTTCCTATTCTTCGATGTAAAGATTTACATTCTAATCTTTTAATAAAATTTAGGGTTTAAAAGTAAATGCTACAACTAAATACAAAAACCCCAATATAAATTTATCTTAATTTGCCACAAGTATAGAACAAAACACTTCTACAAAAAAGTAAAAATTACTCATCACGAATTACTCTTTAAAATTTATTTTCTCATTAATAAATGCACAAATATTTGCAAGCACGTTTTGTTATAAAATTTGATTGATTAGGTACAGCAAAAATGTTCATCGCCTCATTATTGTTACATGACTAGTTGTAATTATCGGTAATATAAGAATGCAATTTAAACAAGAAAAATCGTTACTTTTGAGACCGTAAGCTAGATTTATATGTAGAATACTAAGAATTACATATTTTATTTACTTTTTAATGCAATAAAAATTATTACACCATTTAGTAGAAACATTTATTGTCAATTTATTAATTTAACAGTTTAGAAAATGACGCTATTAACGTCAACGTTATTAATTACAACAAAAACCGGTTCGTAGTAAATTTTAAACATTGGTTGCAATTTTTATTTTAGTAAATTTAAATAATTGTACTTACGTAAGAAGGCCAGGATTATCTGTAGGGTACCACGAGTACTGAGGGAGGTAGTTATGCGGTGGGTGAGGGTGTGGTGCTGGGTGAGGCGGAGGGTGAATTGGTTGTTGGGGTTTAATATCCCAGCTTGGACTCGCAGCTGGCTGACCCGACATATCTGAACCTGGGGTCGAACTCGGTGCTGGGGAAGAATGTTGGATATAACCCGTCGCCGGAGACCCACTCGATGAACCGCCCCCTGTAAATACAAAGAAATCGTTAATAAAACTCCTTTATTTGAGTTAGATAATATAAAGCTACATTTCCATATTATGGGTTGGACACTGCTCGTATAAGAAAATGTGCGTGTTAACAACATCTATAAGAATAAAAGGAAAGACTTTGACAATAACCACCACATCGGGTCCTTTTCTTGCAATTATTATTGTGTATAAAAATAAGAGCGTGGTAGAGAATAAAAAGGCGTCCATATGACATACTTTTTTATTTAATGTATTCCACGCAAATAAAAGACAATAAAATAATAAAGGTTTATTGACTGCTACTTCCTTATAAAGCTTAAACGAAGTGAATAAAATTTTATTTCTGCAGCTTGTTATGCCAATTTCTAAATTTTAATATATTTAATTGGCATTCGTGCAATCTTTAAGCTAATTTTATGATTAACGAAATCAATTACTATAACCAAAACAAACAATTAAGTTAAAAATAATCGCTAAATTTGAGTTTTATTTTTATTTTAAATAATCAAAAACAACAGTTTTTAACCGTTTAAAAACTCTGTATCAGTGCCATTGATGCCATTACAAACGCATTACTTAACCAAACCAATGTTTTATAACAAACTTTGATAACCTCTATAACTTATTTTTAAAAACATTATTAGAACTTTTAATTTTATTCAGTAGAAATAATGATTCAGACAATTAAGCTGCTAAGATTATGTTTATGGATATCGATAAAACGTTTTTATACAATTAAAAACTGTATTATTCACCAAACACTAAAAACTAAAAAAAAAAAAGAAAATGAACTAAACTGTATTAACTAAATATGTAAAAACATTAACCTAAAAAAACATGTGGAACTGGAATGAGATGAGATTTCTAAAGCAACAAAAAAACATGTGTTGAAAGTCAAAACAAAAATGTTATTGTACAAGGACTAACTGTAATTGCAAACAAAATGCGTGAAAGAAAAAAATTATTCCTACAGTGTCATAAAATTGTAAATACTTTTTGAAAAGACGGCGATGTGAGGTATACCTTATTTTTAACAGATATAAAAAATTATATACAGAATGACGTACATAGGCAAAACGATTGTGCTAAACTATGTACTATTTACAAAGGTTGTATAGTATGATAAACTCTCGAATTAAAAAGTAAATTTTAAGAAAATCAACTTTGATAAAAAAACACTTTCCTAGCATAAAAACATTAGAAAAAAAGTATTACGATTGTAAAAACCATGTACTTTTATAAACATTTTTAAGTAAAATGTAAATACAGTTAACGTGTTTACAAGCAAGTATTAATAATCAAAGTAGTGGCTTAAGAAATAAATTTTCATTAAAAGAAAACAACAAAAAATATAGTATATATACAAAATTATAAACGAATCCTAATGATTATTACATTTCTGATTAGATGTTGAAAATTCTAAAAAAAGCAGTAAAACAAATGAACTATAACTATTTAAACAAAGTAATAAAAAATTAATCTTAGCAAAAAATGTGCAACTAAGTAGTTTATTTCGTATGTATTTGAATACATCAAACGGTATTTGTTTAATTAAGTTTTAGAGAATTTTAATAATAAATAAAGAAAATCTAAATAAAGGTACAAAATAATTTATAACTAATAAAAACAAACAAAAAGTTAACGATACTATTAACAATTTTATAAGTCACTAATTTAATGATACCATATAATAAAAACTTGGCGTTTTACTACAATAATTTAAGAACAAAATTCTTTCGACTACCAATGGTAATATTAATTTTTGTCGAAACTTTTATGGAAATAGATGATATTAATGCCCGAATCGTGTTGGCTTTTAAAATGATTTGGATTTTAATAAATAATTAATTATTCTTATTAGCAACACTTTTTTGTATAATTTAGATTTAAATAATTATTATTCTACCATTTTGTTTACTTGGCCTTGTTAGATGCCGTATTTTGATGTGTTAAAGAAACTTTATACTTTTTCAACGCCCCCCAGTATCATTGCTTATTATCTTTTTGATATATTTAACTGTTGATAAGCATCTCTACAATTTTTCGTTGAATATAAACGCAACTGTTTCTACTTGCTTGACGTAATTGTGGCAGAAAATAATGTTTTGTGTTAAACACAATACATAGGTTACTTATTGTAATACATTATAGATAATTACTTATTACTTCAACACGATAAGAGATATTTAAAACCGAAACGTATCTTCAATTATATTATTTTGCACACAAAGCTATACTTTGACGTCGAGGAAACAAATTCTTAGTCTATAGATTTCAAACAAGTAAAATGTTCCAGACTTTCATTTCGTTGTTAAGAATTGTAACTCAAGACATGTTTTGCATAATTATATTATTTATTCTTGTTTAGGTATAATTGATAAATCTGAATACATGTTAATATTAGCAAAGTTTTGAATTAAAGCCTTGGAAGGTTAAAAAAAAAGGACAAAACGATTGGAATTATACAAATTTGATAATTCTTGAAAGTAAAACCTCGATAAAGACAGGCACTTTGAAAAGGGCCTGAGATATACTATTAACAACAAATTGCAAATTAAATTAAAAAACAGTAGTAGGTTCATACAGATTTGCGTATTTTAAGAATAATTATAGGATACGATAACAAAACAAATTAATGTACCAGTGTAACTTTTACCTAAAATTACCTAAAGTGCATTATTTTAATTTAGCGTGTTTGATTCTTTGTTTCTCGTGGCGGTATCGATAAAATAACGCGCTGAAACGTCTTATTTTGAAAATTATGCATCAATAAATAAAACTTATTAGACTGGAAGTCAAAGGTAGCTATTTCAAAAACAATCAAAACTGTACAATATTTTAAGTGCAAGTAAACCACGATTACTGTAGCAAATTACGATTGGTTGACTGATATGTAAACGTTTCAGAGGCAATGGGTTTACAATAAATTCATTTAAAATGGTAACACAGTAAAAATTTACTATAAATGCGCTATAATTTTCAATAAATCAATTTTAGTAGGTTTGTCGATTCGTATAGCAACTGAGAGGATAACTACTACATTACGCGTAGCTTTGCAGCAACTTTCTAAAAGCTAGATTTGCAAACAAAAAAATCACAGAAACACTTTAATTTTAGAAGAAAACTTGTAAGACAAATAGTGATGATACATCAATAAAGCCAAATCCCAGTCGTGTCACGATATAACGGCTGCTCTATCACCTCAAGATTTTTTCCCAATAAAAAAACTGTTGGTTTATATTGTTATTTTTACTAGTACTACATTGATATGTAGTATTTAATTGTAAAAACAAAGCTTGCAACGTTTAATTATATTTTACTATTTGCAACTAAAAAAAAAATTAAAATAACAAACTAATGATAATTCTGATAACATGCTTAGAAAAAGTCTAATTTTTATTTTTATTTATTTTTTTTTATTTTCAAGGGATTCATTGATATTATTTTTACAGAAGCAATAGATCTCCACGTAAAGTAAACTCAACTGGCCATGTGTTATTGTGTTTTGATAGATAGATACTTTAAAAGTGTTGTTTTGTTTGCAATTTAAAAAAAATAATATTTGCCGCAGAAACTACAAGGTAAAAGAGATTCCTAAACCATAATCAAATGAAAAAGTGGGAAAGACTACTACTATTAGGTCAAAAGTTAGAAAAGACAAAAATAACACTTATTAAATGAACGGATAATAAAGTTGTAACTATGGCATTTACAGCTTGTACAGTACATCTAGATGTCCAATATAAGAGACACTCCTAATGTGAAAAAAATACATTGACATTCTCCAGCCATGTAATGTAAAACATGGATGCAGGGATTTAGCAAATAGGAACATAGAGAAGCTACAACTGTTGGCTTCAACACAGGCTAGTCTGCTAGGAATTAGGTACTCAGAAAAAAAAATATTTTGAACTTGGTTGCATTTAAAACTAGAATTATACTATGTGTTAATTTAGATGAAATTACATCAAATTCAAAAGGTGATGAATTAGAACGAAGAGAACAAAAGAAGTCTGTGCAATAAGCGCACTATAATTCAGTGTACCACTTGTAAATTTTTTTGTGTATTAAAACGTCATTGTTTCAATAAATTTCACAGTTAGTTAATTAATTAATATAAATAGATATTCAAAATAAAAATCTGATCAAAACTAAAAACTACTAAAAATTACCTGGCATCATATTTTGTCCCTGAGGCCCAGGACTAGCTGAAGGAATATTAGCACCGCTTCCAAGTATACTAGAATGAGTTGCTCCAGGATTACCGTTGTTATTTGTGCCACCCGTAACTTGTGCAGCTTTCATCATTTTTTTATATTTACTTCTTCTATTTTGGAACCATATTTTAACCTGTAATAAAAAAAAAGAAAATTAGCAAACTTTAGCATTTAGATTCGCACTATTATAAAAGTTTAACGTATATATAATATTGTTGGTAAGAAATGTAGATAATACATAGGTATTTAGAGCACCAACTAACAGTGAAGTGTTTATGACAAGCATATTTTGGTGTTGCATAAAAGCACATTTTTTTAATATGAAAATATTATTATATTTATTTATTATATAAAATAATAAATGTTTTTAAGTATAAATACGATTGTATTAAAGAACGTACAATCTGAATAAATTATCTATTGTTTTATTTGTAGTACTCTTAAATTTGTATTACAGAAGGCAATAAACAACATTAAGAGTGCAATGAAGATCTGAAAGAGATGCTTATAGCAGTAAATAAAATACGTTTACGACTTTCAGCATAAACAACAATGTGTTCATAAAAGTTATTCAGTTTATATATTAACAATTACAGAAAACTTCGGGTCAAATCTTTAGGTACATAAGAGTAAAACTTTTTATAGAGCAAATATGTATCAAAAACAGTTTTAAGATCAAATACACAAGAGTTATGTTAATGACGAATGAGTAATTCTAAATGAATTAGATGTAAGGTCTACAATGTTAAGAGTTAAGTATTATATTACCTTTACAAAATTTTGTGGTTAGATAATAGCTACTTGTAATCAGGTCGATTACGATTACAGACGATAGTTGGGTATTATTAAAAAACGGAACACGTAAACCTCAGCTATAGACAGATTTAGAAGTGTGAGCTATCGCCAAAACAGTCGATTTTGAATAGCTTCAAAAAAGTTATATGTGCCCCTAACAGTTGAAAAACAACCCATTTTTGTATGTACTTATAAGTCGCAAAATTTAAACAAGAAACAAAATCGTTTATCCTTAAAGCTTTATAAAGCATGTTTAGAAAATGTATAGGTACTGTTAAATCGTTGGTAAAAAAATACTGCAAACTAACGTACATAGATTTAATCCTGTATATTTGTTAATCTTTTTATTAGATACAAGGCGTTAAAAATATTTATTTACAACTTTTAATTTGGATTTAAACTAATTATTTATCACGAAAGAAATTTTTTTTAATGTGGTAAAATTTGAAAAATGTGGATTTGGTCATTACGATTTCTATTTCTTAAGTTAAAAGAGAATAATGTTTGAGCCGCTTAGTTTTATATTGAATACGGTTTCTTAAAAGGTCGCCTAACAACTAAATCAAATTCTTTACATTTTTATAATAAAATTTATTATTTCAACATTTAAAAACGTTCACCTTCGTCTCGTCGTGCAAAGTTTTTTTAATACAGTTGTAATTTTGTTATGCAATTCAGAAGGTAACAGGTATACCAGGAAATTGAAAGCACAACGCAACTTTTAACTCTAAATATTATGCGTCATCCTACAGTTATAGCCTAAAGAAACGTTGTGACATTTATTGTCGAGAAAGAGTAGTAGTAGTAGCGCTAACCCATTTCACTTCCATTTTAAATACCAATCCATTAACATCTACAATTGTTTTTATCTTTAGAAATAAAATATTTTATTTTTTATTAACTCTTGGAACAATAACCCAAAAAAAGATGCATGCGTCTTAATCTTGAAGTAAGCGTACAATCGTAAGAAGTACAGTTATAAAACACACTTAAGGCTACCTTGCCCCAGGCGGGAACCAGAATCTTTTTTTAATTAATTCGCGTCAACCATGAAAGAACTTCATCTATTAAACGCATTCCTTTTTTTTATAATTTTATGATGTTAAATTTAATTTAATTTAAAATACAATTACGTTTATAAATTGCATATTGTGCATTCACAAAACAACAAAAACAACAATGTAATCTGTATGAAAACACACTACTGAATAATTTTTCTCTTGTCATAAATAATAACTAAAAGACAGGTCGAGTTAATGAGGCATTTCTAAAAGAACTGAGTACGTATCTAATCAAAATTCAAGTTAACTTATTCATAAACCTTATTGCAATAAAACTGAAGCCTGCAGCAGAAACCCGTCAGTTACATGAAGTCTTCAACGTTATGACGTTCATTTTACTCATTATAAATAATAATTAAAAAGCGAAAGAGAAGAAACAGAAAGAGAGATACGGTTATTACAAAATGCAACAATCTCTATGATATCTAGGAGTCCTTGTAACATTTCCTCTACTTCAACCTTTGTATAGCCTCAGGGTCTCTTAGTACACTCACAAACTATAAAAACGTTAGATACAAATGTATTAAGGATGTGTATTTAATTTTTTTATACAACGCTATTTTTGTAAATATTTTTTTAACGTTTTTTTTCTTAATTCTGTCCTCTGTCGTATTGTGGTACTTAATTGAACCAATTGAATTAATTTCTCAAACAAAATTAAATAATAAATGGAACGTCCGTCATAAAAGAACATATCCTTTATTCTTGTATCGTAATTGTTTTCTTAATTGAATATTTTATATAAACTATACCAATAAGACATGCATCGACTGCATTACCTACAACATCTTACTTAATTATTTTAAGTAAATACCTGCTAACGAAGAAGTTAATGTACAAATTCCTGCACAACTTATCAAGGTTAATCCAGTTTTGCTAGCATCCTACGGATTTATTATATTTGTTATATATTTATACGACATTATTACAAGTTAACGAATACAAACTCAAAGGTTATTTAACATTTTGCTACTCGTTAGTTGCGTATTAATTGTTTAGTAATACAATTAAACTATAAGTGAAGTTGTCGTGCAGGTGCACAATAAAAGAATAATTTGTATATATTTAAGTAAAAAAGAACGCATTAAAAATTCATTAGAGCAATTATAATTTTTTAGATGCTATAATGTGTGTTCATTACATAATCGTTACACAAGAAAGCTTTATCTTTATTTGCAAATAAAATTAGTAATAAGAATAAGAAAAGAATTAGGTGGAATTAGCGACTTTTTTTAAAGTAACTATTACTATGCAATGTTAAATTAAAAAAAATCTAATACATTCAGAACTAACAAGAATCCCAAACCATAAATTATATGTAATTTGAAAAAAATCCTCTTTTAAGTGATGCCACATTAATACGGCTTTTTTAATTAAAAAAAACAACGCAATGCAGTTGTCCACTTGTTGAATTTCTGTATTCTTTTATTGCTCAAGACAATTTTAAGTGAATGATTTTAACTTATTTTCATTTAATCAAAACAGTATTCATACTGCTTTTCACAAAGGCATGTTTAATATTTTCTTTGTTTTCTGATAAATTGTGCATTATACACTGTATACATTTCTGGTTGCATCGTTGTTTTTTTAAATTGTTTAACGTCAGTAAAACAACACAAACATAACGCTATCTTCATTCCAATACCACGTATCAGAATTTTTTGACAAAATGAGTTAAAGACTGCTTCTGAACCTATTACGCACGCTCAATCGAATGGTTCTAATAACAAGTATAAAAAAAATATTAGTCAAGTTATTTACACATTTTTAATAGCACGGATCAAAATCTCCAAGTTTAAATAATCAGTTTTTTTCACTTTCATGTAAACGTTACATTTACCCATACGTGGTATTGGAATAAAGGTAGCGATAAGTAATGTTGCATACATACATGATTTAAAAAGTGATTTTACGTGATAAATCATTTTGCTTAGCTAAAAGTACTAAAAAAATGTTTTTTGTTTTTCTAATTTGCTTGCTTATCTCTTGAAATAATTTGTAACATTTTTTTTTCATTTAGCCAGATAAAAAAGTACTTAATAAATTGTACTGATATATGTATTACCTATCAAACTTTGATTGCTTATCGTGATCGTATTCAAATCTATCTGATATCATTCATTACTTACATATGTATTTACCAGTTAAATCTATTGTGTGTTAAAATAATTTTTTATGCTGCCGCCTTGCAAATGTCAATATTCGTTCGTTAGTGTAGTTACGTAATGTGCAAAAAACTCTAGAGTCGCAAAATGATAACTAGAAATCCAAATAAAACTAAATGTTTAAAGTCAATTATTATATTAGAAGTATGCGACAGGTAGAAAACTCATTTAAAAAGTCTTGAAGTTAAAATTGAAAAAAAAACGATGTTAAAGTTAATGTCAAATTTGACAGATTTAATAATAAGTGAAATATCAACATTATATTTCTAGTGATGTTTTAAATTTTTTTCAAAAAAGAATGTAATTTTACAAAAGGCAATACAAAAAATAATGTAGGTTACTCTCGTCTAAAGTATCATAGCATAACTCACTCGCATGCAATGCTCGGGCGTGCGGCCTCGCGTCGTATTAACGTTCGTTATGTTGTTCCTTACCTACTTTCAACCTCTTGTTACGTAAATTAGTATTAAGAACCAAAATTTTAGTTATTTCCTATTTATTTTCAACTAGATGCAGTCAGTTTACTTTCGAAACTGTTTTTATTATTTACTTTCTTTTTCCCAACCGCCAATACTTCCATTGTTGGTTCCAAAATCTAAGGTAAAAACCAAATTATTTTTTAAGTTGTCTTTGCACATACTTTTTGTGGAAGAAGCGTTTCCTATTCACATATTTAAAATTAATTATGTGAAATAAAAGCATTCAGTATATAAAATAAATGATCAATTTTTTAGTAGATTTCACTAAAGAAATTAAGCATACTTTAATGTATTTGTTTGAAACAAAGTTTTTTTTATGAGTTAGACTATAAAATGGTTTTTCTTTATACCTCGGTCGAAAGTACGTACTTTCGTCCCTAATAGCAGGGACGAAAGTTGAACATTTACTCCCTTTGAGAAGTACACGCGCGCCCTCTATAACGCCGGGAGAAAAAAATTTCTCATGCGTATTAATACTCGTAACTAGGGACTATTTATTCTGTTGCTACAACAAATCGTTTTATTTTATAATAATAATATAATTTGTTAAACTAATGGAAATAAACACATTTTTGATAAAATGAAATTAATTTATTTTTAAAAAAATATGACGACTTGACTCTTCGAATGTATTTGATGCCTGCCCCCATCAAAAACATGCTTATCAACATTTAAAGTTAAAAAAAGTAGAATTAATAACGTACTTTCGACCGGCTATGAAGAAAAATCGTATACACTACGCGGGACAAAAGTTGAAATCTCGGTCCTGCGCAGGGCCGAAAATTCAACTTTTCGGCCCTCGTAGTGTAATATACTATTTAGGCCATTATTTTATTCACTATTAGTTATAATTATATCAGCACACGTCTGCCAAACGCCTGCCGACCAAGAAATCTAAGTGATTTGGTCGTGTCTCTAAGTGATTCGTTTATCCTTTGTATCTGTTTACAACAGTTTATTTTACTAACAACGTGACACCTTTTTAAAAATATACTAAATAAGTATTATTTAAATAAAACAGTTAGAAATCGAGATACAGATAAAAAAACACAATGCATTAAACACACAAGAATTTACTTCAGGCTTTTTATTCGTTTTATTTTAACGTAATCAGAAACAATTAAATTCAAATATGTTTTATTATTATAGTTCTTGAACGCACACACACAATTATTTCTCATGTGAACATTTTAAAAATTATACAGCAATCAAAAAATAGTATCTAAAATTCTTAAAACACAACATTTTTTTCAGCAACAACAATTTTTTTAACATATGTAAACATAAAAGCTATACAAATTATTTAGCTTGATTCAATTAACTTGACTATAAGAATAAAAACGTTTAAAATATCTAAAATTTATCTTTGCTATACGTTAACAGAAAAACCATAAGAAACAAACTGTATATTACAAGATTGATTTTAAAATAAAATAAAATTCAAAACTAAATGTGAATTGGTCAAAAGAAGTACGTTTTACACAATGGTTTTACTCAAGCTCACATTAACCTCTTTCTTTCAAGCTTTATTGGTATATACCAAAATTATGTTTTAATACATCACTATATGTTTCATGCAATGTTGCAATTGGTTCATTTGGTTCATAATGTTTGTACTGTATTACAATAAATGTAACTCTTTTGTCTCGATAAACTATCGTCAGTTTTTTTTTTAATTAACTGTCAATTTTCACATTTATAAAAAATGACACTAAAATCACTTCCTTTCTTTTGGTGGAAAGTGAAAACTGTCACTTTCCAATCGCTAGCGTAGTAACGGTAAAAAATAATAAACTTCTCAACTTTTCAAGTTTAATCATTTGGATATTACTATAATGATTGTGTTAAAATATTTTTTTAAGTTTAAGTAATAAAAACCATAACAAATAGTTTGTACTAGGGATTCACAGGTTTGGCATAGTTTTCAAAAGCCAAGTTGAAGAAGTTGAAGTTTACGTTGAAAAATCAAGTCAAACTTTTAAATAATTAAGCCAATTTCAATATTGGCCAAGCCAAGGTTTTACAGGTCAAACTTTTACCAAGCTTTCAAGATTTCGTAAATAATATCTTTATGTAAAAGTTATACCCCAAAAATAAAGTTTATCGTAAGCAATTCACACAAATCACTTTAGCAAACAGATATTCCGCAAGTGATCAAACTGGGTTCTCACAAAGCTAAATTTATAACTTATACTTCTTACATTGCAACGTTTTTTGTTTATTTAGCTGAAGTCTTGTTTTGATTACAACCACAGATAAGCATAATCGAGTACACAAAGTACATTTTGTTAAGTTAGGTCAGTGTAAATACGAAGAAATAAAGATTGGTATTTGCTGTAATTATTTTACTAACAATTTATTTTGTTGATGACGGATAACTAAAAAGAACCATAACTAACACAACACATGAAGACCTTTTCAAATGCGGATCTCGCAGCATTTACTACATGGTTAAAATCAAAAATCAATCTTCATTTATTTAAATAGACAAAACCAGCCTGAAAACTTAAATTGCAAACATCACTTAGATCAAACCAGGAAAAACTTTTATTTAACACTACAAGAAAACTTTTCCTTAAAATTGTAGTTTATCAAAAATACGCTGTGTACTAGTTACCTCATAACTCCGGAAGTCAAGTTGGAACGCGTTATCAACTATACACATTCAAACCTCGCATCGTGAATACACTGTAAGGGCAATTTTTTGTTTATATTAATCTGCCTATTACACGTGTAAATGTTTAATGAGTATTTTTTATTATCAAATTAATAATTAGATAATTAAGTAAATGTAACTATGAATTTGGGGTTATTTATTAATTTTTTTATTACACCTTTTCTTAATTTTATAGTCACTGAGAGCAATAATGCCGTTTTCTTATTGCTCCGTAATTAAACTCAGTCTATTCCAGGTTTTAAAATTAAATATTGAAAATAGTTCAATAGAAAACAAATGTACGCTAACGGTATAGATAATTTACTATTTATATTAGGCATACGTGTATTTCGGCTTTTTATTATTTAATCTGCATTTGTTTTTATACCAAATAATATGTAATTAATCTAAATTTTGATGAATAAATAAATATAAACCTTATGACACAGTTCAAAACAAAAACATGTTGACTTGGAATGATCGCCAATCTTGGCTTAAATTCCTATATTAAACGTTAAACAACATGTTGAAATTTGTATAGTGCATTTTTTTTTTATTACTAAATAAAGTTAGATACGTTATATGATGAAGAATCGTAGCCAGTAATTATTAAAAAAATTGCAATTCTACAGACAACGGTTAAAATTGTTCCGTTACGTAACAGCTGCCTTCCAGCTTTTATTTTCATACTGCAACGTTTAATAATTATTATTTTGACCTCATGTTCATTTAATAATTTTAATGTAATACAGTATTGTTATATCCATCATTCAATATTCTTGAAAATTTTCTCTTTTCACAAATCATTCGATAAGCGATTACGACAATACAAACAATTCTCGCAACAGAACAAAACATAACACACATCTAAATGAATCATGTCATCATTTGTAAAACAATTGAATTAATTTTCAACATGGGTAAGCTTAACTTCCATCGACCGTTTAACCGCGTTTTAAAACCATCAAAGTCAACCGTTCTGCTTGAAAACACAACATATTTACAGCCTAATTTAATAATTTATTTGGGTAAAACGGACCTTATATTTTATTGAATATAAAATGGTTTCCTAATATTTAATTTTATTGCATTATAACAGTTGTATATAGTTCGAACCCTTTGATATAAAAGCGGCATAACATTATATTGTAGATTTTTGTTGAACGTTAACGCTACTATACAGTAGCTTATAACCGCACTGTAAAAACGTAGTTTGAAATAGCATATGTAATGTGTGTTCTGTGATGTGTAAAACGGAAACGAAATGATGCCTAAGGCGCAGTTGTATTTTAAACTGAACATAATGTTTTTTCTAAGTCAGTTTTATATAATTTATGTGAAATTCAAATGAACGCATTGAAGAGTGCAATAATTTTTTAGTCAATCGATGGATTGCATCCTTTACTCTGACTATAAATATTATGTCAATCAATTTAGGTGTTGACAATAAAGAAGTTATTAACGTGTCTCAATCAAGTCAGCTTTGAAAGTGCAAAATTATGCAAATGTAAAAGAATCTAAGATTAATGTTTCTACTGCTACCGATACGACAAAAAAATCAACGAGTTTAAAAGGAATACTGACAAAGTTGTTTTGCAACTAAAAATATGAAATAACCTTCGACATATGTCAAATTCGCCGCTTAAATAAAGTGACATAAACCTTTCCGTTTTTGAAATCAATTTTTTCTACGCGTTTTTACCTTCACATTTTCAACCAGTTTCTATTGAATTATTTATTTTAAATTAATAAAACACGCATTGCCCATAACGCTTTTTGCAAATTAAAAAAACTTCTACTTTCAAAAATCAACAAGCAATCATACTTATAGCTATAAGTTATTAGACCAATTCAGATGGCCAATGGCATAATATGTAAATATATCCAAGAAGAAACGTCATTGATTGTAATAATATCATTTATTTTTGTCAAAAAAACTTTAATTTATCAAATCTACCTGATAGGGCGCACACATACAGAATCTTTGTAGAAAAATAACTCCATAAAGTTATTATATTTCAATGCAGAAATTTTACAATTAAAAGTCATAGCAACTACAAAGTGAACAATTACTACTATTACATTAACAGAAACCAGTAATCAACGCTTTAAAAAAATAATAGTATGTTACATCTACATTATTTTTGTTATTTCAAAACAGTGATAAATTAGAGCACAAACGAAAGAGTTCGTATTACTCGTATTGTATTACAGCGAAGATTTTATTAATGGAAAAATGTTTCTTGCCAAAACCACAAGGATCCTCGAACATCACGACACACTTCAATTTTGTTACTTTTAACAAGACAGTGCAACTACTCATACAACTCAAGCTACAATTCAATTTATTCAAGAAAATGGGTTTTTTAAATTAACTGATTTTGATTACTTATTTTTGTCTTACATAAACACATGTATTTAAATTAGCACTCTGCTAACAATTTAGAGATTGCCAATATAATAATGTTTGCTCTACTTCATACCAATTCAAGCAATAGTAGTTGCTGTTTCATAAATGTGAACACATTAATTTGTTCGTATTACTCACATACAGTGTGTACTGCCAAATTAGCACTATCTGAAGTAACGATACAAATTACTACTTCTTAGGAAAGCTGTGATACATACTATGAAAATAGGGGGTTTTGAATTACGAAGGTGAAATAGAAAAATCACCAAAGGTATTAAAAAGCAATTTAGTTTTAAGATTCTTAAAATAAAGTATAGAAGTATCATTATATTATTTCTTATTTATTCAAACCGTAACTATAAAAAATTCAGGTAAACTTGAGACAGATAAAATTGTATGTAGAATGCGACTAGCCCCTAATTAAACTGAACTGTTAAAAAAATCTATTTCGTTTTAGTTAAAGGTTATACAAAAACAAAGATTAAAATAGCACTTTTAAACCACGAATTGAAAAAAAAATTTTTCTCTAATCAAAAAACACTATTCGACGTGTTAATTTATGTTAAAAAAGTAATTGTGTAATATTGCTTCCGAAACCTTTGAATTGTAAAATAATGTATAGAATATAAAAGTGTGTTATAAAAACCAAGAAATTAGAAAGTTTGTGATTTTCCTGTACAAAAACATAAATTGTTGTTTATTTATGTAATTTTCTCAAGACGATATGTCTAATATGCCCTTTTTCTCTAACGCCATAGCTTTAGTTTTATTCCTTTTTTTGGGTCCAAAGGCACTTATTAAGCTTAGCATAATTACTATACAGTATGGTCTCATAACTAATCGGCAATATTTATATCACAATTTTCCATTGTGGATACTTCCTGTGTTGTCGTGATCACGCAAGCTCAGCTTTCGTCACACGTCGAGGTGGACATCTTCAAAGTCCGTGACAAACTGATTGATTGCGCCTGAAGTCTCGCTTTTATAGACCTGCCTTCAATCAATAAAATTGGTTTCCAAATCGCTGGTAAAAGAAAACTAAAATCTGGGTTAATATTAAAAGGATTTTAAAAATATTTCAATGGATTCTATAATTTTTTGCTGATAGTACTTAGAAACGTTTATATCTAACAAATTACACAGTCGATAATAGTGTCTATAGAAATATCGTTTGTTCCATACGATTATTTAATTGTGCATTATCTGTTGGTAGCCTAAGCATCACAGTAACACAGAATATGCATTAGTTTCTGATTTCTCAATTCAAAGTCCATGTTACGTTTTTATTAACTTTACTGAGTTTTTCTATCGCAATCAGAAACTTTGCTCAGTGAAAACAAGAAAAATTCGTTGCTGTAATTATGAGGTTTGCTTGATGGTATGGCACTTGAAGCACATTTAAGATTGTTAATTTTGTCTATGCTTTTTTTGTAGTATCAATATTATGCATAAATGTCAAATTTATTGCAAAAATTGTATAATAAACATTCATTTAAAAGAAAAGAGCACTATTTTAATCAAAATTTAAAATAGTAATTAGAAAAAATATGACAATCTTTAAATCTTTATATCAAAACACCAAAAAATTATTGATCTGTTAGATCACGAGTAATTTTATGCTAAACGTTTGCGCACATTTTTTTTATTTTTAAAATGAAACATTTCTGACGGTTATATTAAAATAAGCTATTCTAGCCTT
The DNA here is from genome assembly GCA_035610365.1 of Aquatica leii. NCBI lineage: Eukaryota > Metazoa > Arthropoda > Insecta > Coleoptera > Lampyridae > Aquatica > Aquatica leii. Next base: position 60,999,836 of record CM069432.1, read on the forward strand.
TAATTTTTTTGTGACTATCCACGTGTTTATGAAGCGCTATTTTAATATTTTTTTTTAATTTCTATTTAATTTAATTGACAAGTGAAACATTTTACTTTTTCATCGATAAATCAAAGTAAAAGAAACTAATAGCAAAGAAGTTTCACTTTCTCCGTGAGCTTATGTGGCTGAGGCTCATTTGTTCAATTTTTTTCCCCTATTTTTGTGCGTACTTTTCTATAGCGTTGTTTCTATTGTCAATTTACACTTCTTAATTCAAGTGGTATTGCATACTTTGTAAGTCCGACGCGGTGTACTTTTTTAATCTAATTATTCTCTTTTCTTCTTTTCTTTATTGCCCTATGTCTGTTATCTTACATTGCTTTCTTAATGTTTAATTTCTGATTTTGATTCTAGATTGTCTAGGTTTGTAATGCAAGACCTACATATTAGGGCAAAGATTTCGATAAAATATTTTTTCGTTGACATTCGATATATTGAGAAACTAGTATAGGTCTACTACAGCGTTCACAGCAACCTGGAAATTCTAGAAAACCTCTAAATATGAGGATATTTAAAGGTTGGTCAAAAAATTAGGAAAAAGTCAGGGAAATTTATATGCTGTATCCGGAAAAATAAAAAAATATAAAACAATTAATTGTGAGCTTTAGTAGTAAAGTATTTGATCTGGTAAAAAAAATCTTGTATTTTGGATTTATTAAAATGTCAATTCTGTTACTGCTTATTCTACATTAATTCTGACACTTGTCAATGTGTATGAGACGTTTGTTTTTATTTTTTAATATTGATTTAATACGTTACTTAAGCGTTTCAAAATTATATAATAATTAACATTTTGACCAGTTTACTTAAGTATCTAAACGTAGTTCTAAAATTACTGAACAAGGTCAAGAAAAATACTAAATAAAGTTCAGAGAAAGCCTGGAAAAGTCGCCAGTACAGTCGCGGCAAACCATATTTTTTTATTTACATTTCTGACGTTTATATTGACATAAGCTATTCTAACCTTTAATTTCGTTGTGACTATCCACGTGTTTATGAAGCGTTGTTATGAATTGTTTTTTTTTAATTTATTTTAATTGAGTAAAACAAATTTATTTTTTATCAATAAATCAAAATAAAAGAAACTAAATAGCGAAGAAGTTTTACCTTTTCCGTGAGCTTATGTGGCTGAGAGTCATTCGTTTAATTTTTTTTAAATTCTATTTTTGTGCGTACTTTTCTATAGCATTGTTTCTATAGTCCATTTACACTTCTTAATTACTGCATACCTTCACAGCAACCTGGAAATTCTGGAAAACCTGTAAATCTAAAGAAATTTAGAAGTGAGTCAAAAAGTTAGGGAAAAGTCAGGGAAAATTTATATGCTGTATCCGGAAAACTTATAATAATATAACAATAAATTGTGAACTTTACTTGTAAAGTTTTTGATCTAGTAAAAACAATCTTGTATTTTGGGTTTATAAAGCATAAATTCTGTTACTGCTTATTCCACATTAATTCTGACAGTTGTCAGTATGTATGCTTTTGCATAGATTTTCCGTCGCATTAGACGTTTGTTTATGTTTTTCAAAGTTGATGTAGTACGTTACTTAAACGTTTCAAATTCATATAATAATTAACATTTTGTCTATTTTACTAAAGTTTACAATCGTAGGCCGAAAATTACTAAGCAAGGTTAAAAATACAAAACTGCTGTAAACTTTACTAATAGATTTTTTTTAAAACGAAGCTTATTAAGTTGTGATAAGTGCAGTTAACAACAAAAGCAAATTTATTAACACGTGGTTCTTTAACAACGGTTAGATTAAATAGTTGATAAATACGTTTATAGATTATATTTTATTTTTAAATATAGTATAAAAGTATAATAAAAATATTACTTGATAAAAAAACGGTTGCATGGCTTTTATATTTTTTTTAATGAATTGCTTGTCACATAAATTAAATAAAATTTGGTTAATATTTTTAATAAAGATAAAATTTTTAGTTAAAACATGTTCCTATCTATTCTTTTAAGCATATAAAACTCAGTATATGTAAAAATACAATTATTTCATTAGTACAAGGGAAAAAAATATACTATGAAATAAAAAAAAGAAATAAAAAGAGCAAGGAAGAACTGGGTACATGTCACTAGTGTATGTACCTAGTAGTACCACATTCTGCTGCAAGATTTTTTATTCCTTACAAATAATTTTTCAAGGTTGACAACAAATCTTTTTCTTAATTATTATACTTGAAAAATAAAAACAAGTCTGCAATTTTTTCAAATCTAACAACAGCAATATACATTTGAAAGTGGTACGTGAAACAATTTAAGTGTTAAATGTAAGAACAGAAAGTATAATATAAAGATATAGTAAACAATACCAAGTTGATTGAATAACGATAGTTAGTAGTGGATGTAGGGGTGATATAATAGCAGGCTAAATTATAATAAGGCAATTTTCTCAGCGGGTTCGCGACCGTAGGGTAAACATGGTAAAGTTAGTGACGTCACACTGAGCTAATACCATCCATTCAAAAATTAATTCATGTTGGACACGTGTCTTTATACAATTTTGTTTTATTTGCCAGAAACGATCGATTAACAAATCTTATTATCATTATTTTACCCATCGCACAGCATGCACTTGTTGAATGAACATTAACGAACTAATTACAAAAGATTTTTGTTTCATGCTTAAGTGAAGGTTAAACGGAATTTAGATTAAAATTAATTATTATGTAACTGCATTGCAATATAAAAAAGAAACAATAATTTATGTAAAGACTAGCGAAACACAAGTTGCATAATGTTTGTAGTAATTACACTACGGAACATAAGGTAAGAATATTTTATTATGTTTTTATCATTTCTCAGACGAGTGACATCTCAAGATAGATGTGTAGGGACTTCCGGTTACCAGCCTTGGTCACACTCTTTGATTCTGAACATTAATTTTGAGTAAAAAAGATCATTAAGAACCTTGGTACTTTCCGTTTTGTTGAAAATTCATGCTGTCAGTTTTGTTAAACAAAATTACCTTTTATTTCAGTGTAAAAAATATTTAAGAAAATTACATGTTTTTGCATTTTAAATAGTACATTTGTTTCACTTTGTTTTTTACAAATAACACATAATTTTAAAAGTACATTTAATTATTCGATGTCTCTCTTAATTTAATTTACATCTAAAATATTAATTATGTCAACATGTTTATAGAAGTAAACATTACGTAATTCACATCTAAAAAACCGTTAATTATCATGAAGAAAAACGTAAATGTTGCATTCTTGTTGTTTTATATTTTAACTAACTACAAATTATTAGTTTTAGTAAAAGCAAACGAATACGTCTTAAAAAATAGCAGGATTAATTTATATTTAATTTTGTAAAACGCACTTAATAATTAAAACAACCTAATCGTATAAAACTAAGCTATTCAATCAAAATATTTTGTAGAAAAGTAATTTTTTAACTAACTCAAACAAATAATGATACAAATTAATTATTTGTTTGCACTTATGTACTTCAATTCCAACAAAACAACATTAAAATAAGTAATGTACAAAAAACTACTACAAAATCCAATTGAGTAAGCATGCTTAATCCCGTTTGCTTTATTTTCTCAGGTAGAAATACCGACAAACTAATAAATACCTCTAACCAAAAAAGCATTCAGCATTATTTGAATAATGTTAAATAACGTAAATACAAATTTACAAAGAAGGAAGAAATAAAAGTAGAAGCAAGCTGCTACATTTGGTATACAAAGCTGGGAAAACTAGAAATGTTCAATTAAATTATAATTAATTATACTACCAAAAGAGTAATTATTATATATAATAATTATAACATTTTTCATTTCAGCAAAAATGCTGATGCAAAAGTTGAAAATGTAGACAACGTTATACATAAAGTTATTCTTGCAATAAAAAATATAGACGAAAAACAGCGTCTAGTAAAGTTGAACAAAAATACAGCTATGCAGAAACAATAACTAATACTATAATAAAGACAACAATAAAACTATATTTGAAGCATACAATTCAAAAGCAAAATTAATCAAGTTCAGTAATTAGAAACAATATAGGGCATAAAGTTTGCTTTTTAGAGATGAGTTTTGTACCTATTGATTATTTTAATTATAATCAGATATATGTTTAATTAAGAATGTTTATCATACAATAAAGTTTATGTTAACCTCTAATAATATTATCCTACTAAAAGTCTTAAATTTTGGACTTTTATTGTAAATATTGGTTTCTACTTAGTTTTATTTAATTCGGCAAAAAAAATATTATAGTTTACAAGCGTTCTTAGAAACATCGCTTATACCAGACGAAATATATCACTATAATAATATATCTGTGTCAGCTCGTATATGATATTGTTTCGAATGCAGCAAGAAGCAATGTAACGCAGTTTATTAAAATTTTCAACACTACAAGTTCTTAGCAGTTAACGCGGCTAGTAAACCATAATATTTTCTTAAAAAAATCAAATCAAAAGTCGCTACTTTACACTAGTAGTTAAATTTTATTATCAACTATAAGCTTCGATGCCCTTAATTGTAGAACAAATGATGGTCATGAAAACTTAATATCTAATCTAAACTACTAATAGTTCAAAACTACACAAAAATGAAACTACATTTTCTCGGTGAACGGAAAAAATACCACTAACAATAAGAGTGAACATTATAAGAATTATCATTCTCAGAATCAAAGTAGTCGTTGTCACAAAACGGGATTTTTCTACTGCTCTCTAAATCTAATAATATCTTTTTGTTTATTTTTTTTTTATTCAAGAGAATCTATTGAACACGGACGGTTTAAGTAAACTATTTTATAAAATAACAAATAACCAGAGTACATAGTTTATGTGAAATTAGCTCTACGTCAACAGTATAGAAGTAAGACTTTTTGAGAAATACAAGCTATACAGTTTCCAATTTTTGAATTAAAAAAGATTAGAAACAATGGATTAAAAAAATATTGTTACAATTGTAAACAAAATTGCCAATAAAACAAGCTATTTTGAATATTTTTCCGTTTATCAAAGAAATGGGCAATAACTTTATACTCCATGAAGCTTAATACTACATAATTACAAATTAAAATTTAAAAAAATAATAAACTGCACTTTATATACCTTGAAACAATATAAACACAAACAGATAAAATAATACAATTACCTATAAAAATCTTCTGATAAAAGCACTAGATTTAAATATCCTTCAATTTTTTGGCATAAACTTTTTAACACAAATAATTTGGATTTGACGATCTTGCGAATGACATACTACACTAAAGAACTACTAATTATAGTTAAAATTAATAAATAAAACACGGTTACTGTTAATGGTTTGCGTTACAAATATCGTCCAACTTTTTTTAGTTAAAGTTAATTGATCTTAAATATTAAAATCATTTTGTTTTAGCAGAAAGGTGCACATTGCGCATGAAATCAAAGAAAATGCTTTGATCGTTTAATTTCAAGAAATACAGAACAAAATTATGGTTTAGCAAAATGTACCTTCTTTCTTTAATGTTTTCTGAAGTCATTTGTATGTGGATAAACCACAAACAATTAAAAAAATGAAAAAAAAACATTTTTTACATGAATGTTATATAAAAAAAACAATACAGGAATGTAAATTTATTTTATTTTTTCACTGTAAAACTTCATTTAAATGAAACCAGAAATCAAAATTCCTGGTAGTACTTACACGGAGAGAAATATTATGCTGAATTTAATCATTACAATTTTATATTTAAAGCATTTGCTTTTTTTCTAAAATTGATTCACATTCAAATAAAATTAAACCTACATGTTCTAAAACTTAAATTAAATTTCTTATTGCAATCCAAACATGTTTTTATTAAGTTATTCATAATTATAATGATGCAAGGAAAAAGTTTTTGTTAAAATTAAGACTACAAATTGATCAAATTCAACCAATTTTTATAAGAAATCATATCAACGATTAAAGTACGTAATAAATTACTACGAAACAACAAGCAGGCGTTTTAAGTAAGCATTTATCTTATCACTATTTGTTTCACGCTGGTCTAAAATAAGGTGTCAGCAATTTAATTTAAGTTAAGGTTCGCAATATATGCTAAATTCTTTGCTAAAGCTGTGGCAAAGATAAATTAACGTGTAACGTGACTTCGACAGTCTTTTGTTTGGTACTATACGACATGGATCCATCATTTTATAGTGAGTTGCTTGCAGAATATAACTTATAACTCACTACATTAATTAGTGAATGATTGGAAACTATAAGAAACTTATCAGTAAGTATTGACTCTCATTTTGAATATTGTTCACTTTCGTTATATATCAGAATTATGTCGCAAAGCTTGCACATTTTTTGGCATGTATGACTTAGTTTTTTGCAATGAAATGAAATTATCGTGCATTTGCTTTTCTTTTAGAACAAGAAATTGATGTTACATCCCTTGTGTGCCTAACGGAAAATGATTTGGACATATTTAAGGAAGCTGAACTTGGGTTGATTGTAAAGTTTAGAAGTTGGAGAATCCTTGGACAGAAAAAAATAACTTTCCAAAAGTTACAAGATTATTTAACTCGGATGGTGTAGATTCGACTAATATTCTAAGTGTAACAAACTATTAATGCTGATGCGTGTACTAATTGGTGTTAAGGACAGTATTATTTGGATCGGTAATAATTATAAATTTTAATGCAATCTAGGATTAAACCATAAACTGTATTGATGATAAAAATATAACACATTTATTTTGAATTTAGCAAATAAATACGTTTAAACTATGTGTATATTTACTGAAATCATTCATACCCTGAAGCTGCACAAAAGCAAAAATTATGGCACTGCGTGCTTAAATTAATACAACGTGTTATTACTATTAAACCTATTAATGATAAAACGCAACAATCAACAGAGATAAAAAAAAGCAGTACTTGTCATAACTATGGTTCTTCTCTACGATCACATTAAGCAACTTTAGAATCATAATGGAAAACGATGTTTTCTTAAATTGATATATTATAAAATCTATACAATTCTTTTTCAAAATATTTGTTGTAATAAAATGAAAGTTTCATTTAAGCGTACATCGGCTTGACTCAAAACCAACAGCCTATTTGCATAAATTATAGCTGTTTTTGCTTTATTACAGTAAACTTTTCTCTCCGTGTAGGGATAGATATTGCAAGCTTATGATTTTGCTTTACGACATACGTTCATGCAGAAACAGTAGCATTGACCTAAAGGAATATCGTTTAATAATGACAAACCACAGATATATGTAAAGTATAGCGTTATTTTAATAGTGCATACTTTTTACAGATTAAAGTAAAATATTTTTCTTGTACAATTATTTACATTTCATCGAATCGCTTGCGGCACAATTCAGTGTTTATTGCTCAGCTTTAAGGGACTACAAATTGATAACATTTTTGCACACTCCATTAAAAGCAAAACGTCACTTCTGTTTCTTGGTACCGTAAGCTTTGTAGATTAATCAATGAATGTGAACTGTGGATTAACAGACCGTACACTTAGTCAATTTGTGAGGTATTTTTCAACATCGTAAAGACTCAATGTCTACATTACCACGTGCTAGTGGTTAGAGTTATCTCAATAATTTCAAAAAAAGTTTTTCAATCTTTCTTTCTTTCCACACCTAACTGTTTTCGTAAATCAGCTTGTTCATTCTTGAATAGTTTTGTGTCAGCTTTGGGCAGTAGTAAGTTTTTGGTTTTTCACTATAACGGATATATTTTGATCTTAGCAAAAATTTCAATCAAATAATCTTGTAATTACGGTTCAGAATAATATTGTTAAAAGTACCATTTGTCATTAGTTCTTCACTGATGCTTATGTCAAATTTACAAAAAATGTACATGGGGCACCACAACTATTTGCAAAATCATTGATATCGTATAAGTCCACAAAACTATCACCAAAAGGACTTAAAGTAAAACGTATGTATAAACGAAAAATTTTGTTCTTACTTGCTGCTTCTTTTTTAAAACGTTAAAAAACCGTTTAAAAACGTAACCAAGTGAAAAAAAAACAATCAAATGTTTCATTATCAATTGTATGAACTAGTTTTTAGATAATAGTTAAACGTAACACCATTAAATAGACGAGCATTACAAGTATGACCCAAAATGAATGTAGCGATACAGTTATCACTCATTGTATCATGACATATATTTATCAATTGCTTATTTTCATAATGTAATAAATATAGGAAGTCAGTGCTTTATAATAATCTCTAAAAACTCAAAAATTTTCAATGCAATCATTCGTAAAAACAAAAATAATTAAAAGATAATTATTTTATTTACTTTATGAATAAAAAATAACATAAACAAAGCTAACGATTCACAAAAGACAAACATTCCAGTTAATTTAATTATGTTGTATTAGAGTTAATGACTTAACTAAAATCAATTCTTAAAATTCGACACGTTTCGTAAAGCATTAAACAAATCTGATTCATATCGATGAATACAGTTTTAAATAACTTTAACGTATCTTTCATTCCTATTAAATTTTTTAATTGAAATCAGTTATTGAGAAATGTTTAACGAGTGCTTTATGGAATTCGTGCTGATGCCGTCTTGTCCTTGCTGTGTTTTGGTTTATTTTTAAGCACAAGATATTTTCTGACAAAAAGATTGCATCTTTTTTTCTTATAAATGTAAGTAGTCATTAGTGTTCCCGATTAAATCTCAAAGTAGTTAAATCGTAGTTAACATAAACAATTTTTGATGAACCTCGACTAAGACCGTTCTTTTATCTACAAGTTCATGCGCAATTAAGGTATTTGACCCTAAAATGTGTATCTTCATATTCACATGATAAAGTAAACATTCTAATGATCACTTCGCCGGATATTGTATAACAAAATAAGACAGATTAAATCGATTTCAAAATCAAAACCAAAAGGAAGTAAGTTAGCCTAAGCATAACTAATGATCTAACATTCACTCGTTGCAGTTTAAAATTATCGTGTGTTGTTTAATTTACAATATGAAAAAAATATTGCATGACAATATCACAAAAGAAATTTACGGTTACTTTGTACATTAATTACAATTACATCCCTATTGTTTTATAACATATTAAGATTTTCATTGCAATAAAAAGAAACAGAACAAAAGAAAAAACCGGTTTTGGTTGTGGCAAAAATCAGAGTACAAAAGTAAACGATGAATTTTGAAATGTGCCCGAAATGATTTATTTTAAAACTTGTAATGAGCTACCGAAGTGGGCAATGACAACAAAAACTGGTTCATAAATCATGTAATGGAAATCTAATAATAATAGTACAAAAGAGTAATTCGTCATTTTTCTATGTAGAATGTTAACATACAATGTCTTTAGATTTGAAACTGTATTTCAATGTCGTGACTGTACTACCGCCCAAGGCGGCTTGATCATAATTTTTAATTAACAACACTGTTTTTTATAAACGCTTTTTGCCGCGATCTTTCTTAGAATTCTCTTTTTCTTGGAATTGTTTTATTACTTTAATCAATAGTTTAATGTGATATGTACTATTGTCCCTAAAAGAGTACACCGACGCACATTTTCCAATTTCACTTAACGTACTTTCCACTACTATAAAATGCTAACGAGTAAAATGATGAACATAACTAATTAAAGTTTTATGAAGCGTATAAAATCCTGAAGGCCATTTTCTAAGATTAATGTAGGTATTGCTAGTGATGAGAAAGTTATGCAATAATATGAACTACTTGCGCAATAGTTTCGTACTTACACAAACATTGCATTTAAACTAATAAGATTATTGCAAATAACACATGTGCGTTTTTATAATACAACTATACAATGCACACTTTGCAGTATACGAGGTGTCGTCAACAAAAAACACCTAAGTTACGCAACGCCATTTAAAATAATTTATTTCGGTACAAGTTATAAAATAAAATAATAAAGTTGTTTAACTTTTTTCGTATCTTTCATTTCTGAGAAATAAACTATCATAAAATTTTACTAATAAAAAACATCCGCAAAGGTAATAAAGACAACCTTGACTCCGTAGAAGCTTTTGAAGAATACGAGAAATGAACCTAATTATTGTGGTTGTCCGAAGAATGTGCGGTTTTTACTTATATTATTTGCATTGAACGTGAACATTTACGTTTACGTAAACAGCTTTGTGTAGATTGTGCATAACATTAGAAATTATTCAAATTTAACAGAATTTTAAATAAAAGCATGTTCGATACAAGTTCACTTTAAAAAAAACTTAAACTTAAAAATTATAGTTAATACTTAATTACAAAATAACTTGCTAAAATCTAGTATTATTTAAGTTTGTGTACTCATTTATAAATTATTATAAGTTATTTTAATGTATAATACAGCACGGTTCTTTTTTTCTTTTGATTGTCGTCATAATTTTAGCGGAATTTCCAATGTAATATTCATTAAGTAACATGTAAACAAACTTTAATTGTATTTTTAAATAGATGAAACTAATTTTATTTATGCTCGAATGATCTAAAAAAAAATTTACAAAAAATAACAGAACTTAATTATAAAAAAATTAAAGATAATACCAAAACGGAAATTGTACGGACATGCGTCTAAATAAATTAATATTTGTATTCCTTTTTAGTGGAAATTTGCATTTCTCAGAATTCATAGTTATATGTTTTTTCTGTTTCTTATACAAATGCTTTATATTTTTCTTTTTCTTCAAGGTAAGAAGATGCTTTCGAAATTTGAGTCGAACGTTCTAATTAAAAATAAATATGATAATTTAAAATACATATGTTTAATGTTATTAAAAATTATAAAACCTGAGTTTATTCTAATTTACACTATCTAAAATTGAAATAAGCAATATTTATTATATGTATTTGAAACAAATCCCTTACACAAAACAAAAATCAAAAACTACAAAAAACACATAGAATCACATCTTTCATTGTTATAATAATAAACTCATAACTTAGAACACAATCTTGTAAAGCATTAGTTTAACTTGAACCAGATCTATTAAAATTACAAATCACAGATAAAATAAAGAATAAAAATAGAAAACATTACTAAAATTAAATGAAACATTTTCAAATATATGTATAAATAAAACATATAAATTGTTTTTTATTTCAATTGTTTGAAATAATTTATTCCGTAAATTACATACACAAGCTATTATTTAAAATACTTTCATTTGCTTTAAACAAATACAGTTGTTTGTCTTGGATTAACTCTACTAACAATATTTTATTGTTTTTAATAATTATAGTTTTATTGTGAATAAACTGTACAAAAGTTTATACATTTTTTGTTAACTAGCAATTTAAAAAAAAACCTCTTGATTATTAAATTAATGTCCAAGTTTTTTGATTTCTCTATATTTGTAATTGTAGAAAAATTAGTTTTCTGAGATTATAAAAATTTAATATCAAAACTTTTGAATTACAAAACCTGATTTTTTTCCATACTAATGAGCTGCTTATAGTTTATACATGCTAATTGATCTTTGTATAAATTTCATAATTAGAGTTGTCCGAGGTTTCATTCATTTTATGCCTATTCAGGGGCAAATGATCACAAAAGTTTGGCGTTTAAAATGTTGACGTAAATGGAAAATTTTCATCATACATCGTTTTAGATCATACATAATTGAAACGAATTGACAAATCATAGCTAGTCCCAAGTAGCATCAAAGTGAGAATAACTTATATTGCCACTTTAGTTTAGTGATTATTACGTATTTAACACCTTATATGCAACTTCTTAGTAATTGTAACTTTATATAATTGATTTATAGTGGAAACTACGTGGATACCTCTTTTCTTAACCATTTTGTAGTTCTGCAGCTTTGTGGTGAAAAGTAAAGTTTTTTCAACGTTATTTTTACTAAGTAAAATCCCTTATAAGTTTTTTTAATTTTAGAGTGGCAAATTAAAGTGGCCGTCACTAAATAGAATCACTAAAATCCTACCTCAAAGTAACAACCATTTTAAAGTGGCTGTTAAAGTTCTGGCCACGTTTTGAAAACTTAAAATATACCTAAAATGTAGCGGCACTCTAGAGTGGTATGTTGTCGTTGTTGTAACGTTTTAGCCACTTCCATTAGTGATTTTTACATTTTACATTTTAGATTAAAGCCACTACAAAGTGACATTTACTTCTGAAATCAACTTTTAAGTTACAGTAACTACATAGTGGCCTATTTCCTACAATGCATCTCGGTTCGGTATAAATCAAAATACACTGCAAATATTTAAATCTATTTAGCCTAAAATTACTTTCTAGGAAGGTACATCAAAAATTTAATCCGTAAAGTAAAGTTAATTAGGAATGTGACATTTAATAATTCATCTAATCCATAATGTAAAAGTAATTTAGAACAATTACAAATGTATAAGCTGGATAACAATATTGTCAAGAATGTTTAAATTAATTTATTGTAATTATACGTTATGAAATGATGTTGATAATAAAATATAAATTAGTTAGGTTATGTATCCAACTTCATTATGAAGATGAACGTGAAAGCATCTAAATTTTATTGACTGGCCGTTCAACAAAATTCACGTGGTCGCCGCCAATGCTGCCACTTTTATAAATCACTTTTAAGTGTTCTGAAATCTGATTATATTTGTTTGCTAGTTCACTTAGCCACTTATTGAGTAGAAGTAACTCTAAAGTGGGTATCGTTAGTTTTTGCCACTTAACAGTTACTTTCTTTCTAAGTAGCCATATTTATGAACAATTTCTGTGGCGCCATTAATAAAAATTTGCCAATTATTCTAAATATATCAAATTTGTAACTGACAATACATTGAATGTAATAAATTAATGAATTATTATTAAATTTAGAATGTAAATACTAATAAAATCTGTTTCGGACTGAATAGTTATTTAATTTTTTTTCATATTTAGAACTTTTTAATTTTATTTTTCTAAAAAAAAATGAAAATTTTGTTGGCGCATGGTTATATCTCAAACTCAACTCAAACCTCCACATTTAACAGTGAACTTGCATTTGATTTTGAGAAATTGGTGGCAAAATCAAAAGAAACAAAAGCACCACTTGAGGAACCAGGAGTCTACCACATCCCTTGTTCGTGTGGGCTGGCTTACATAGGACAAACGGGACGCAACATAGCTACCAGATTAAAAGAACATAAGGCGGATACAAAGAAACATAACACAAGATCTGCTGTTGCGGAACACTTTTTAGACACCAGTCACACGATAAAATTTGAAGAGGCAACAACGTTGGCTAAATCCCAAAACTTCTGGCCTAGACTATACAAGGAAGCCATTGAAATCCAGAAGTACGACAATTTTAATAGGGATAATGGAATCGATCTAGCGCTAATATGGAAAAACATGTTCCGGAAAACTAATGAATTGGAACCGTCACAAACCACTGATCCGAACGACGTAATATAAAGATTTGTCAGGATCCTATATCTTCAGTTTCAGTTTTTTCTGAAGAAGATAGGGACATGACTGTCGAAACGTCAAACATTGTAAATTTTTCAAAGTTTGTAAGTTTTCTATGTTTTATTAATTTTGTGAAAAGTGTAAATAACGCGGTTCAAAACCCGAAAATAATTATTTTTGTTAAAAAATCATAGTCGCGAAAACCTCAAAAATAAAATTTATAATATTTAATTTAAATTTTAACAACACTCATTTTTGAAATGAAGAAAACCCTTTTGAAATTCAACAAAGTAACTTTCAGTGGCGGTTTTCTCTTAATGTTTGGGCTGGTATTTTAAGAAATAATTTAATTAGAACGTTTATTTTACCAGGACGACTTACAAGCGACTTGTACTTTTATAAAAATCTTTTGCGCCAGAATTTGATGATTTACCCCTTAAAGTTCGCAGAACAATGTAGTTTATGCACAATAGAGTTTCTGCGCATGTAAGTAGCCCCGATTGCAATTTCTTAAATATAATTTTTACGGTTAGTTAGTTAGTTTAAATGTTTTATTAAAACTTTTATTTTGACATTTTTTGCTTTTAGATTGATATTATAGTTTCATCTTCTAAATTAATCAGGTATGTAAAAGAGTAACTTTTAACTAATAAACATGGATTTTATCATTCCGTTATTGTTACTAAAAACTTTAAAGTCTTAATGTGATTCTATTAAACGGAGTGTATTGTGTTATTAACATTACATACAAATGCGTCATAAGTTTTTACCTGCATTAACTTGGAATTGATAAGTACGATCATTCTGAATCATATTTAATAACTTTTCTGTTTTATAGACTTTTGTTAGTTTGAACGTCAAATTTGGCTTCAAAACATGTTTGTTTATATTTTGTATAACGTTTATCATCCAACCTTTAAACGCTAGAAACCCCAACTGTATACATTAAAATAGCAATGTATATCATGGGATTAAATTTTTGATGCTGAATACAATAAAAAACGTTTTTAAAAACCGATTAGTAATTAAAATAAAAACCGAGGAAGTTACAATTTTGAAAAATGGTATTTTAATTCAAGGTATTGCCGAAAATATTACATTAATTTATTAAATATTTAAATTGAGCACCACCTACTGCTTGGCAGTAAGCGATGGACAAATTTATCCTGGACATTTTTGATGGTCTCCTGGGTTATCTGCCTTATTCCAGTAGTGATAGCATTTTTAGATTTTGTACATTGTTTAATCTGTTCTTGCTTTGCAAATATCCGACAAGAAAAACTCTATTGTACCGCGTCTTACCTATCATTGCCAAATATTTAATTCAAAAAATCCGTCACCGGTACTACGTAATAAGGTGGGGTACCGTCTTGTTGAAACCATATTCTGTCAGCAGTAATGTCTGAATTTTGTTTATTTGGGTATAAAACGGTTATAACAAAAACTAGGTCAAAATGAAGAAAATCCAAATATCTATTAGCGGTTAGAGTTTTATCGCAAAACTATGAACCTAATATCGTATCCCATACTAAATCTGTCTATACGTTGACTTGTTGTGGATACTGAGTAGGCACTTCTTATACAATAACGGAAATTGTGTGTTTATCGAAAAACATTACGTTCTTTTCAAAAAATGATTTTCATTGCAACCATTTTTGCATTGTTTTACAAAAATGTTTTCTCCTGTTAAAACCATCTTAATTCAGCTCGTGTAGAAAACGTACGTTTCAACGTTCTCCATACTGTCATATGACTAACATCACTATTTTAAGCTATTTTTCTGGTAGAATTCCTAAAGTTGTCTTCAATTAAACGTAAAACATTTAATGGCATCAGGTTGCGCTATTAGTGGATAAGATGGACATTCTTAAATAATTTACAAACTTCCGATTCAATTCGTTTTCTATCGCTATAACCATAAAAATTTCAATACGTTCTGCTTCATTTAACCACATTTTAATAGTTTAATACCAACTCTACACTGGTTAAATACTTTGTAATAACATCTTTTACTAATTTCAAACATCTTTTGACAATTAGAATAAAAACAAAAAAAAATTGTTATGGCACTCTTATATCCCTCTATTTTGGCAAATATTTCCGTTATAAATTGCTAATAAAATTTTTAAACTATAAATTAAAAACAAAAATTGACGTGCGCAAGCGTTCTTTGCACAACTTGTTTATTTTTGTTCTATATTGAACATTCCTGACTTTTGTTACATACAGTATAAAAATTGTTTCTATTTTTAAAGAAATAAATAACAAACGTAAAACCTTTGTCTATACTAATATTATAAAAAGGTACAGTTTGTATGTATAAAGTAATCTCTAAAACTACTCATTCAATTTCAAAATTTTTTTTACCAGTATTGTAAAGTGGATTTTTAAAATTAACATACGCTACATATTATTCTGTTAAAATAAAAAAGGTTATTGTGGTAACCCATTTTACAATTAGGAACGTGTTGCCTTAACGTATTTGAATACATTCTGTAAAAAAGTGATAGAACTCAAAAAGTTTTTATAAAGAAATGTGCGACGACATAAATCTATATAAAAGTTAACACAAGAATTAATAAAACTGACTAAAAGTTGTATTTAAAATTATTTTTACTCTATCACGGGGAATTTAAGTAATTTAAATTTTTATCAATAATATTTTGCTTATCATTAAGAATTTTTAATTAATATTATCTGGACAAGTAGTTTACATTTTGCGGTTGTGTTTTTCAAAAACAAAATGAAATACGCTTTGGTGAAAGCGGTTGGCAAGGAAGGCAAGGGACAAGGTGCGTTCGTCTACGAGAACGGTAGATTAGATTGTTTCTTTTTATCTAATAAGAATAATAAAAAAAATATAATACAATAGTTTTAAGCGTTTAAAGAGAATGAAAAATTTTACGTAATTTTTCTTGTTTGCATTAAAAAACTGATGTATTTGCTAAAATAAAATTAAATGTAGTAAAACAGGTCTTCAATCTACAGAAGTCGTACGGATGGCATGATATAATCTGACAGTAAGAAACGGTGTCTATAAGCATACTAAAACCATTAAACACCAAAAGACAATTCGTAGTTTTTTAAAAAATTTTTTGATAGTTTATTAGTTTAATCTATTCATTATGCTCAAATTACTCTTCGAACGGTTTTGACACAGCAATCTTTAACTGGAGTCCATAGCTTTGGCTGCCTAACACTGTGCACTTCTTGACTTTATAAGTGTAAAGCTTAGTAAAGTAAAGTGTAAAATAAGATTTTTATAACATTTTGGCTAAAATATGATTTAAAAAAATGTATTATTGTGCTTATAAGGTTTATTTTCAAACATAAAGTTTTTATCATAGAATATAATTCAAATTGTTTCAAAGATTTTTAAATGTATCAACGTTCATTTTTAGGTGATAATTTATAAATAACAGATGTAAAAGTATATCAACTAGAAAAATTAAGAATAGTAAAAGAACTAGATAAAAATTGCAAAAGTTTCTTCAGTCCTCACATGACGTGTTTGCAGAATATCTATATTTTTTAGAGCAATTTCATATTATGAATATTATTTAAAACATTTACTATCGTTGATTGTTTAAGAAATAATTTACAGTTTTCTCAGTAGTCGATCTAAAACCGCGTACACACCCAACGAACGGACATGAACAAGCGTAGAAAAACAAGTATAAACTAACGATAAACGAATCAACATAAGTGTTCGTCTAATGCCCGTGTAGTGCTCGTCTAATGTTTGTTTGTGATCGTTTGTTCAGGTTCGTTTCTTAGGTGTGAACCCGGCTTAAGACTTTTAATCCTGTTTCACCTGAATTCGGTAAAAACAACATATAATAAAAGAAAAACTAAATTTACTACACTTTTTGTTATAATCTGCATTAGTAAATATTAAAGTATATATACTCATATACTTTAAATAAACAATAAAAACTAACTCTATAACTGCCACATTAATTTTCTGTTCAATGTAAGAATAGCACTTATTAATTGATTTGCAACTCTTATTTATTATGAAAGCTACGTATTCTATAGAATAGAATATACACTATGACCAAACTATGACTATACAGGACCTTAAATCGTTTATTGTAACGGATTATAGAAACAGTTATTTACAGTAACAATTAATTCAAAAATATTGATTTAAAAATTTGACAATTCAACGATGCCATTTATGATTAAATTATTTTTTTTTATCAAAGTGAATTCAATGAGAGTCAACTTACGAGAAACTGGGTTATTTTGACATGATTGATAACGTTAGCTCGCGCAAACAACCAAATGAAAATTATAGGTAGAAAGATTCTTTTACCGCTACTTTTGCCAAGTTTTTTGGTTTTCTAAACTTTATTTTCAACCACGTCTTGTTTAATCGATCCCGTCTTCTGTGAGTGAAACTTATAGCCCATAACAAACTTGTTCAATTAATTCAATTAAACTTTTTTACTACATTCATTTTTTCTTCAATTACGTAATTAATAGAATTGTCCTTAACCTTTAGACTCACGACACCATTACATATAAAAGTGACAAAATTGAATGGTCATAATACTTCAATTATTGTACGTGAACAGAAAGGCGTTTAAAAAAGCTCGATTTTGATTTTTTTAGTACTGTCTAAAATAATTAAAATTAGTTTTGTTGTTTAAAAAAATGTCAAATGTGCCAGAATTGTTTCTATTTACTTATTGGAAAAGTGAACAATGTTGGATTTTTTACGTTTAACTCGGTTTTCAAATATTAAAGTTCCTATTTACTTTATATGGATGCATTAAAAAAAGTCATAAACTAATTTTAATCAGTTAATGAAACCAGGAGATAAAATCTTAATTAAAACACTTTATTAATACGTAATTGTTCTAATTACACTAACTTTGTTATTAAAAATAAATCTATAGTTGATAAATTTCTTAAACTTTATAAATGACTGTAGTTAAAAAATCATTATTTGTTTAAGTTTAATGATGTGGGATGCTCGACGAATAAAAACACATGTAGTTGTGGAAATGCACTTAATATATTGCCAAGTCAGAAATTTCCTGTTTCTGTCATAAAACATCAATTCACGCTGTAGTGCTCTGTAAAGCGGAACCTTCCACCTTATTATAATTCAAAAACTTGTATTTTTTTACGTTAACGTTTTTCTTTAAATGTTACGATTGTAAAAATATTGTAAAATAATTTTCTTAAATGTAGATATAGAATACTTTGCTCTGTTTAATTAAACTTTTTTGTGTTGTTATAATTGTGCAATCTGTCGTTATTTCCGTTTTATTAAACAGGATATAGGCGGCAGCAGGCTTTTCCTGCATTATACCCGTATATAAAAACGAATGTTATTTTCCAAAGGTGCGGGTTTTCTACTACCTAAACGTGTTGTAATTAAAGTAACAAATAAACATAAACAATTAATGATTAAGAAACGATCAAACTATGAGATAATTACAAATTTATTTTAAAAACATAAATAAAATGTGTATTTTTTATGCATGAATAATATGGTGACACAGTTCAGTTGAAAACCTTAGTTGAATGCGAAATCCCTGTTTTTGTATAATAAATACTACTATTATCATGAATTTCCTATGTCATGTTCATCATACCGAAACATTCAATTGTAAAAAAATTACAAATCATTTTATTCATTTCAAATACTGGTGATATAACAATAAGTTAAATTTTTCAAAATGTAGGAAATGATGACATTCCATCTGTATGATAACACATTATCATTAGATTTGACGAATTTTTTGTTTGTTTTTATAGGGTACTTCATCAAGGTTAACTATAATATAAATTAAATATTAATAATGTGACCATTTTTTTATACTACGATGTGATTACTGGTGCTATATTATATTTGCAAAATCATTTATCAAATTATCCAACCAGCAATGTCATCATTAAACTAAATTTTGCGAATAATGGCTACGTCAAGGATACAGCCCTTTTTTACTTATTACTTTCTATTTTAGTTTTTGGGTTTTATAATACATTCAAGCCAAAATTAAAACCATAATGAAATTTTAATTCTTCAAAGCTAAATTAACATTTTTAATTACTTCTTTGCTATTTCTACTGTCAAATAAACTTTTAAAAGTGAAAAACATACAGCAGTGTATTTAATCTATTTAACTGTCTTGGTACTACGTATAGCTACCTAAAATAATGATTGAACGTTCAGTAACAAAGTAATTTAAGTAGCACCGTATTG
Organism: Aquatica leii; assembly: GCA_035610365.1. NCBI lineage: Eukaryota > Metazoa > Arthropoda > Insecta > Coleoptera > Lampyridae > Aquatica > Aquatica leii. The sequence goes on from CM069432.1 coordinate 61,019,483, forward strand.
CTAAATGATTAATTACTTTAATAAGATATAATTTGTTTTTTCTTAAATAGTGACAAATGTTGTTTTGGGTAAATCATGGCAACTAGAAAACTGCAACTCAAATCTTAATTATAATCGACGTTTTGAATTCAATCAAACCATTTAGTGATTTTTTAGTTATTCCATTTTTGAAGTGATTCTATAAAAAAGTTATCAGCAATTAGAGTTAGTTTCTATAACCGGTAGTATTTAAGATTTATGTAATTTTTTTGTCTCATTTGTATACTCGTGCTGGTAGTCGACTTTTAAGTAAAATAAATTCATTTTTGATGTTTTTAATGTGACTGCAGATATATGTTTATTGTTTAGTTAGCATAGAACACTAATGCATATTACATTATATATACGTTTCATTGCAAAAATAATATTCAGATCAACTTCATTAATCTCCTTACAAGTCAACACGTTTTAATGAAGTAAAGTGATTTTGACCCTTGGGGTTGCGTCGCTCTTAGGTATTGCTTTCAACGTTGACCACGGTACAAAATGTATTTGATCGAGTTTAACTGCGTATTCCTCAAGTTTGTCAGCGCAACATAGTGCAAATATTTGAAGACAACAAATAGATCCGTTTAATATCTTTAATTTTTAAAACCATACAAAATTTGTTACTGTAACAAAAAATTTTAGGAAACAAATTCTACTTAAAAATTAATTTTAAGATAAATTTCAACAAGTATTGATATTTAAGACTCAAAATTGTTTATTAGAAGCAACCAACAATTACTTTTAAAAATAAAAACAAAAGTTGCCAATATATTTCTTTCATTATTTAAATATTTACTACTTACATATATAAACAATAAAATAAAATACATAGCGGCTAGCTTTATATGCCAAAGACTACTAAGACAGATTTAATTAAAGCATCACATGCAACTTTAGTTCTAAAAACGATTTGGTAATCATAATAAGATTAACAGTTCTTGTTTCACACCAGCACCAACGCTTGACGATAAAGAGATAAAAACAGTAACTGTTACCATCACTTTCAACGGATTTACTTGTTCCAAAAACTTAGTGAATTTAATTTTTATAGTTACTCCCAAAAAAACGAAACTGCAATTAAGGATATTAATAAAATTGATATTTCTAGTAGTATTAATCCTACTTTCATTCAAATCCATTTCATGTGACTTATGAGTTGAGCATCAACATTGTTTTAAGTTGGTATAGTGCTACCGTTTAGTTACATATGAATTACATTTGCGTTTGACGTTTTGTTTACATCGAGTATTATTTTTCGTCGTTTTCCTTATTTTCTATTTTTATATTTTAAAACGGTTATTACTATGTAGCACTATTTGTGTTTTCTTTGAGTAATTACTGAATAATAGCTGTAACTTAGAGGTTGTCTAATTTTTATAATTTTACATTAATAGCATTTTGCGATGTTTACTACTGAACAAGACACCGGTATTGTAATAGCGCATTTTGAAATGGAACTTGGTGGTATTCTCTTCAAAGTTGCATCGATCAATTCAACAAACATTTCCCAAAAGCAAACCTAACTTAGGATACCCTCCAACAACGTAAACAAGTTATAAATGACAAATTTTTAAATAAGAATTGCATTTCCAAGGAGAAACCTAAAGGAAGGCTTACTGTACTCACTGCACCTGTTATCAAAGACATTTGCAATCGAATAGAACAAAGTCCAAATAAATCGGTGGCAAAGTTATCTGCGGCAACAAGTATAAAGTTATTTTAAGTTGCCACAAAGCATTAAAAAAAGAACTTTTCGATAACTTCGTAGAAAGTTACAATTGATCAAATTTTATGAATGGTTTAATAAACATTTAAATAACGATAACCTGCTGGATGTAAGTTTTTTTACGGACAAAGCATAGTTTTATTTAAGTAGATATCTAAATAGCCAGAATTAACGTACTTGGGCAACCAAAAATCTACACACTTCTATGGAAACAACATTGACTTTATTTGAAAGTTAATTTATAGATTACAATGTCAGAAAGAATGATAAGTGATCCATTTTTTTTCAATATTCTAAACGCAGAACGTTACCGTAATGTTTTGAGTCAATTTTTTCAACAGCTAAGTGACAACAAACTTCAATTTAGTTTGGTTACTTTTATCAAGACATAAAATTAAATTATTTGACAATTCTACAATGAAAGTAAAATAAGTCAAGGGTTATATCCTCCACGATATCCATATTTTGGGCCACTAAATTTTTACCTTTAATAACATTTAAAAAACCCAGTACATAAGCATCAGCTGCGCAATATAGATGACTTGGAACATGCAATTACTGATGGTATTCAAAATATTAAAGTTGATGAGGTTTGTAATGTTTTTCAAAATTTAAAGAGAAGAGTTAACACATGTATCGCAGCAGAAAGACAACCTACTGAACATCGATTATAAATTTTAAATAACTGTTAATACCTATTTTTATTTCAAATAAACAGGTATTGTTCTTAATGTGTTATTGTTTTGGATTAGTTATTGAACCTTTATTTAAATGTTGCAAATCAAATTCCTCATATAGTAATTTTTGATTTGCGTGATATTAATCCAAGCAATGTTGATTGCCTAACGTATATGTCACGTGAGTTACAAATATTTATGAATACCATGTATTAGTAGTAGTATGTAGGTAAATTATATCAGTTATAAAACAAGTTTATTGTTACAAAAATCTCACATTAAACGTAAACCATTTCTTAATTGCAATTATTCTTAATTTATTATTTTTATTTAGGGTACACTCCATTCTATGATTATGAAATAAGTGAAGTTAAACATATTCTATAATTTTTAAAACAATTCAGTAAACGTGAGTTATTTGCTAATAAACACTAAACCATTTTTTTATGAATTTTCTATAAAATACGCTAGTAGGCTATAAAAAGTAAATACATTGTTTTGTATTTACAAGTTGCTTAATTATTTTGATTCTTTTGGATTTATTATTTAGAACAACAGTAACTTCTAAGTGTCGATGACAATGAAGTGACATTTTGGGCTGCTTTTAACCTTATTTCGTCAAGCAATTTTTTTATCATGTTATGTAGACGACCGCATAGCATATATTGCAGATAGTAAAATCTTTTAATTAAAAAAATATTTTTTTTAGATGTTAAATTGATTCTAACACCAATGGTTTACTTACAGACTGGTACACAAAACCAATGGTGTCGCACGAGACTATTAATTACTTATCTAAATACTTCACCACCAATAAGGTAATAGGGTTATAAAATTCATGAGAAACAAAATACTGAGACTCGGTAGTCTTCAGTTTCACATTCAAAGTTTAAATACTCTAAAATCTTTTAATTTTGGACGTTAAACCCAATGACAAAATTAAGTTAATAACAAAAACTTGAAAACGATATTTAAAAGTTTTATGATAAAGAAAAAATAAATACTAAGATTTTTCATTTATATATGTAATCTCGCTAATAACTGTTACAAAATTTACATAATACAGTGCAAGTTGCTTAATAGAATCACGTTGGGACTTGGGATTTTTGATAACAATAACCGAATAATAACAATATCCGAAATTCAGAAAAAAAGAAATATATGTTTATTGGTTAGAAAGCAGTACATACATAAATACAGCGTGTATCTGATTAACAAGTTGTTAATTTACAGGTGAAATCATAGTATCAATACAAGCAAAACATGTCAAAATAAAAATTTTGATAAATTGTTTAAAAAAATCAAAATTTTGATCCAAATAAATCGAAAATTACTGACCTGTAACATTTTTGTTGACACCGTTAATAAAAAGAAATCAAAAACAACGTATAATGTTTAATTCACTGTTCTAAGAACTACACATTGCTTTCCAATAATGTGCTCACGCTAAAAATAAAAATAAATACAAAATAACGTTATCAGATAAGATGTAGTTACACAAAGTTGTTATTCTAAGAACGCATATGTTTTCTAAGTTAATTTTCAAAGATAACGTATATTCACAGATGTTTAATTTAATATTGCGTATAGGTCAGTCAAAATACTAGAATAAATAACACTGCAAAAATAAAGCTAAGCAAACAAAACAAGTATTTTTAGAGTACAATGATAAAATTTTTCACTGTAATCAAACGTATTGTGAAAATTCAGATAAAAAATTTATGCAAAATAGGTTATCATTTATGTATAGAAACAAACCTGAAATGGAAAATTGATAACATAAACCGAAATTACGATTACTATAAACGGCATTTTTTCTATATAGTAGCATACGACTGGCCAGTTCTTTGATAAAGTGGTAACATTACCCGATTGAGAACAATATCCGTGATTCCAAAAGGAGGAGTGCACTGTATTATAAAAAAACAAACAATGTTAGAATCAAAAAACTACATTTAAACCGGCCATAGATGCCAAAGCGGTTATAGCGTACTTCCAAGCTTACTATAAAGCAATAATTGTATCCACTAAACGCGAGTTAAACATATGTTTTACAAATTATCAGTTTTTTATGCTAATAATCTGTTAACAAGAAGACTACATATGAGTTCAAGAAACTAGTCAAAATTCACCGACAGAAATTTTCGATAGACAACTTTTTCCTTTCTGCTCTACAAAAATCTGTATCTAAAAAAGAAAAAGAATTTTAAAACAAATTTAGTTTTAATATGTTTCCATGAAATATGGATACAAAAGTTATTATTCTATTTACAATAGTTTCATTCAAATTTTCATTACTATATCACTTACATGTTTAAACAATTTACTTAAAAATGTATATCTATAATTGGCTTCGGCAGATATTTTAAACACAATGGAACTACTTACTTCTTACAGAATTATTTACGGCAGATAGTTTGACCTTAACTTAAATCTAATGTTTAGTGTGTTTACTGTTTATGATTTTATAGTTTGATCAAAATTAATTCAATAATAGTATCTTCTTTGTAAAAAAAGTCTGCAAGTGAATCAAAGGCAATTTCTATAAAGTTAATCGTTATCTTCTATTTGTTTTCTGCATCAATATAAATTACTACATGAGTTTGTGATTACTTGTATACAACTCAAAAATATTTAATAATATTATAAGAATTAATGTTTTATTGTAGCTAAATATATGGGGTTTTTTATATTCTTATAGTTTTTAGTAGAAAATGTTATGTCATTACTTATCATTTTTGCTTATCCTTTATTGTTATTTTTTACCTGGCAACATTTTAAGGAAAAAAATGTAATAAACCGTACGCCAAGAAGAAAATATACAGATTTTGTTTGCCAATAAAATAAAAAAAGTTTAAAACAAGGACTATCACCAAAACATTGTAAATGTAGTTGTACAATACACAATTGTAACTCTGTGAAATTTGTTATTAAACGGATGTCAATAATTTTCTTTGAAACCGTACGTCATCAAAACTACCATCACGCGTTAATTCTATTCTCAGTAAATACATTTAGAAAGAAAAAGCTAACGTTAGTTTAATTTATTTAAGCTACTCCCGAAAAGCATCTAAAATTCCGAGCATTCATGTAAATATTTTTCATATCTGCAGAGTTTCAATTGAATTAATGCGTTTTCTAATAAGTGTGTTTAAGATTATAGAATTTTGCTGTCGACTTTTCTAATAGCGTTTTTGACACAGATTATTTTAAGATAGTAGAACAATTTGCATTTGACCGTGAAAATTGTGTCGTGATGCCAATACAAGTTACGATATTAAAAAGATAAATGCTTTGGTTACGCCTTTTAACATATCACGATGTTTGTCAATGATTTTATTTTTAAGTCTTATATAATTTAACAGCTCTCAATTAATCCTTTAATTAGAATAACTTTGATTAACATTCGAAAGCTTAAGAAATTAATCTTGCATTAATGTAACTGCCATAATTCACGTTTATTTAAATTAGTAACATTAGAAAATCAATAATTTCATTAATTACAAAATAAATTATTAAGTGTGAATTAAGGTAATTCAGGTTATGTACCTGGACAAGGCATCAATTAAACTAATTTATTGATTAAATTATTATTAGTAGCAGTAGGTAATGATTTATTTTTAAATTGTGCATATATTTGTAAAACACCAAAAATTTAATCAATACACTTTAAATCAGTGTCAGGTATTACTAAATGAAGAATAAATCAAATGTTCTTGTACGTTGGTCATTTCCTCCGCCACTATATCTATATACGAAGGACGATCTGATTCAGCCGTATCTTCCTTGGTATCTCTACAAAATTTAAGAGGCGTGTAATGGGTAATACATCACCATATATTTGATATATTTGATTTTTTTATAACTTGTAGTTTTCATAAACTTTTCTATTTATGCAAAATATAGAAAAACTACATAATTATATTGTTAAACTCACACACGTTATTTAGGATACTTTTAAAAAATTGAATTAAGTTTTTTGCCAGCGACAAATAGTGTTTACATGATAAATTTTATATAACATTTATTGAATATATACATAACCCAGTTGCTGCATATTTAATCAGACACGATATCACTTTATAAATGTAAAGCAGGTAAGACACGTAAACATAAATTAACCGGAGTATACCAAGAATTTTTTTACTTTGAATGTACTGTACCGCCCATATTGCTTGCATAACCTCACGAGTTGGAAGAGAAAAGAATAATTCAGTAACGCCCATTGGACATGTATACCTTACTTCGATTTACAACAAGCAAAAATACACTTTACAATGAGAATAACTTGTGGTTAAAATTGAATGAAAAATTTTACACGTAATATGTTGTTTTACGTTTATATTTTGAGGTTTTTAAATTGCTTTTGGGCAAACTTGTCTTAATACCAGTCTGAAAATTGACGATGTTTTAAAATGTACATATAAAATTAAATTCTAAACATTTAATATGCTTTATGGTGAATTTATCTGTTGTACACTATCAATTCAATGAATTTTGTGTAAATAAATCTGTGTGCATTGTATTAACAAGACGCTGCAGATACTTTTTTTAAAGCACATATAGGAATATTTAAGAGTAGATTGAAATAATCATTAATATAATTTTCTATTTGTTTTAAACGTTAATACAGCTACGTAACACAGAATTACCAAATATAGTCGTCGAAAAAAGAAGTTTTTCATAAAATACAAAATTTTTGTATGAAACAAAAAATTATGAAACTAATGGTTATAACAAGCATACCCATAAAATGTCAAAACGATAAAAGAAAACTAAGTGAAATACATTACTCCGTATTAAAGTATTGTTAAAGAAATTATCATTTGTAAATAGGTTTTTAAATGTTGATAGTAATCAAATTATTAAAAAAAACAAGTAACTTTTTTTCAGTTATATCATACACATCATATCATATATCATACACGAGCCGCGCAGAGGCGAGTTTACGAAACGGTAGAGTGATTGAAACATATTTTATGACGTGTGTTTTATACTATTTTCTCTATTTTAATTCCATTTTAATATTCTCCGTATGATTTTAATTTTCAAATAACATTGGGAAACTTTAATACTTTATTGAATTGGCAACATTGACATATTGAAATTTAAGTATGTTAACCTAAAATCTTGTATGAAATGATCTCTTTATACCTTTATAAGTAAATAACTTTAGATAAATTTTTTATTTCATCTTTGCATCAACATTTGAATTTCAATTGTTAAGTTTCAATAATTTTGATTTGTTTCATGTAACGTCAACTTACAACACAAAAATACCAACGTTGAAAAAATTAACATTACTAAAATTTGTGTAGCAATTTAATTCTTACACAGATTTTAGTGTAAGAATCGTTAATCCTTATGTAGTAGTAGAGAAAAAGAATTTGCTAAACGAAAACACCTTTGCGCCATTACGACCATAGAGCAAATATAAAAATTCAATTGATTCCATATAATATATACGAAGTATATTCTGCATTAATAAAAGTTGCCGAAATGAACAGATAACAATCAGTTTAATTCAACTATTTCTTAAAATACCCGCCCAAACATTAATAGAAAACCGCCAATTAAAATTACGTTGTTGAATTTACAAAATTTAAGTCGCGATTCAAATTGAACGTCAGATAACTGTTGAACTTGTTGAGCATAGTAAGGGTACATAAAATAATTTCTTAAAACACGTTATAACGTACTCTGGGATAAGTTAGCTGCACGGCCTATTTCTCTAGTGCTACTTCATGTCCGATCTTCTACAATTTATAATATCTACACATATGAACATTGAAGAAAACCAAATATTCACATTTTAATTTTATGAAAATAATTTATTCTTCTTTCGTTGCTATTACATGAAGTGGTCTTTATCGACCACGACCTTTGTAGGTACGATGAAGACCTCTAGTTTCTATAAGTCCTTGCGCACACGCCAAAATAAAATTTATTGAAAACAATTATCTATTAGGATATCGCTCAACCCACAATATACGTGTGGTGTAAAGGTTATAAATATTATGAAGTACGAGTACGTTTACACGAATCACTTAGCATCAACTAAAGAAATCCGTTAAAAACTCGAGACAAAAATAAAAATCAGATTGTCGAACTCAGTTTTAAGAAAGTCAAATTTTGCATTTATTAATCTGAAGTCTTGTTTTGGTTACAACTGAATATAAACTTAATCGTGTACACAAAATAAATTTTGTTAAGGCAGGTCAGTAATAATGCTAAAAAATAAGCATTACTATCTGCTTTAATTATTTTTTTAACAATTGATTTTGTAGATGATGAAAAATTAAATAAAACAATAGTTAACACAATACATCATACGTTTCACAGATTTTACAGCAATTACTCATCATTTATCGCATCCTTACAATCAACAAATAATTTTTATTTGTGTAAATATAGTCAGGACAGGTTGAAAACTTTAATTACAAATATCTTAAAACTGTCCTTTAGACCAACTCTTTAAAGAAAAATTTTCATTCGTATTTCAAATGCTCCCTGTTAAAGGTTTTCTCAAATACAAACAGCTATTAGATTTATATTATTGTTAATCGTTAACTTTAAGTAGATGCTAAATTCAAATTAACGATAGAGACAAATGGATAAGTATTAATGAATTATCGGAAGAATGGCGTCTAGCGTAGGTATATTTAATTTTAGTTTTTTTAAGATGTATAATCCGAAATCGATAACATAATTATCGTCAGATACGTATATGTATGTAATTTATTTTCTCATAACAGAACGAAAACTAATGACTTGTTTATTAAATTTACTAATTCAAAAACTTAAATCCAAACAAAAAAAGAAAAAATAGAAAAAAAGATGGCAGTAAGAGTAAATATTAATCAAATATTCGTTTGATGATGTTATAAAATATAAAACAAATTTTATCATTTACCAATTTTGATACATTATGACCATTTCAAAATGTTCATTGCTAAGTACAAAATACTATCGGTACTAAAAAGTCTTTCAACTACCCAAACAACACATTGGTACAAAAAACGTCTAAATGTCCGTCTAATAAACGTTAATAACGCGTTTAAAACCGTTTTATTGTATAATAAACGTCTATTAGCCGGACATTTAGACGTTTTTTGTACCAATGTGTTGTTTGGGTAGCTTCGAGTATAGCAGTGATGTACTGTGTTTAATACATAATTTTTTTAGTTATATAGAAGCGTCTAGTAAATTTAATTAGTATTTCCTTTTAGCACAAAAATATTACTTTCGTATCGACGTCAGTTTATATCTCTGATGCTAGAAAATTGTAAAAATTATCGTTCATTGTCCTCAGTCAAATTTTCTGAAATATTGCTTCTTGGTCATTTGTACTACAATTTTAAACGTTGTTTTTACAAAAAAATATGTTTTAAATTTTGACCAGCTTACAGCAGAGAAGAGAAAACATTTAGCTTATAGATCTTTTAGATAAGTTATAGAATGTACGCAAACCTTTTTTAAGTCTCAAGAAATTGCGTTTTTTAACCGATTCCAATGTTTTAATCTAGAAAGTAAGGTAAGGATTCCATGATTTTTAAATACTCGCCAAAAAAATTCCTCTCATATATTGAATTTTGGGAATTTTAACTTATCAAAAAATAATGAATTTTGATTAATCGTTTAATTATTTTATTGAGTTAAAATTTGAGTTTCGTCTTGTTAGTAGATGCAATAAGTATTAGAAGTTTACAAGAACCAAAATTCTGCTACTACACCAGTTTTCACTTTACTTTAACTAACCGGATTTTCAGAACGTCTAAATTTACAAAATTCTACTGGATTTTTGTTTCCAAGCATGAACCGCGCAAGAAACTTGATTAAGTAGATATATAATCGTACCTACCTAAAAACTTTATTATTGTTAATAAAGATGATAGCATAGTTATTGCAACGGGTCTAAGTTTAATAAAGTAATTACAGTTGTGGTTTTGTTTATATTTCGTATTCAACGTATTTATGTTAAAGCTCATTTAATATGAGTTTAAGTTTCTGCGTCAGCAAAAGAACTGCTAAAATGCAAAACATAGAAAGCTATTATTTATCAAGGTTTTGAATCCCAATCTTGGCCACATTACCAACTATATTACCTTTTCAAATATAAAAATAACAAAAATAATTATTGTGAACTAAAAATAAATTAATATTAAAAAATCATCTAGACAGTTTCATGATAAATAGATTACACTAAAATTGCCTAAAATAACTAATTAGAAAACATTTAATATTTGTATCTAGATAAGATCAAATATGATCAAAAATTATTTATATCATGCACATTGTAGACAATCTGTAGTTGCAAAAAGTCTTTTAAAGTTTAAACTTTATCAAACAAAAGGTTAGGACAACAATGTGACGATTTATATAACAAATTATTATAAGTAATACATATTTTTTTCCTTAATTGAAGAAAATTAATAAAAAGTGGAAATAGGAGTGTAACATAAAGCGCCACAAAACTAAAACATTAAACACAATATACACTGCCGTAAAGTTTGTCTCTTTTAAACCAAATCTCAAAAATTAAGTCAGATTATTAGGTTGTTGCAATACAGCATTACTCAAACTCTGAAATTAACTTAAAACTCTGTTATTTCTTCAGTTCTATGTTATTCTGAAGTAATAAATTTTCTTCTAGTAAATAAATAGTATCACAACCTAACGCCAAATACTATAAGTTTTTTAACAGTTTTAGCTTTTTTTCTGCATAAATACTAAACATGTTTTTTATATACAGACCAACATCAGATACTGTCATTTAAAATAATCAAAAAATGCTTGCTTCAATACATAGTAAACTTTTATTTTTGCTATATCAAAATTAAATTTCACATTACTACGTTATTTTGTAAAGGTTAAGTATTTGATGATCAATAAATAATAGTTCAGATGATACGTGTCTAATATAAAAGTTTATTAAACGACCAAAAATTAACTTTTTTAAGTTTTGTCAAATTATTCAATTAATTAAATTCTGAGTAAATAGATTTTTAATTAACTTTTATATTTTTTTGGGATATTAATAAATTATAAATTGAATAGATTACCGAATAAAACGTATAAATAATTTATTATTTATACGTTTTATTTTTTAATTAATTATATAGTAGAAATAAATAAATGTTCTATTGTAATTTAAATTTTGATAGCTGTTAATCGTATACATGTAGTTGTAACTGCCATTACAAATTTAGCTATTTATACAAACCTATTCATGCAAATATAGTAAGTAGTCTAGTCAAATGTGTGTAGTACAAGATAGATTTTTTTTATTTAATGAGAAATGCTGCAAAATACGTTAAATTTTAAAAACGTTTTTCCGTTATATTACCAAAATAGACACACATTCTACAGAATCATAATAATTTTAAATAGTCAATAGATATTGAAAAATACAATATAAATCATACACACTATGTTTTAACTTCTAAAATTTTTAGTCTTTTTAAATTATACTTAATGCAATTAATAATTTTATCTTTTTTTTAACTTACTAAACTTGCTTAGTTTTTAAAATAGGAATAAAAACTAATCACTTTTAATAAACATCAATTAAAGATTTTTATTTTCTAATAACTAGGTTAATATTTCTACAATATTTAAAATCCAAAATATAAAAAAAAATTGGCACTAATAACATAATAGCTTTATTATTAATCAAAGCTGTACCTTGGACCTTTAAACAAACAAAGTTTAATAATAAAAAACAACAAATTATTCCAAGTTGAGCATATTGTCGAACTTACCAAAAAGAACAATTACATTTATTAGTATGAAAACGTAGATATTTGTATAAATTCGTGTGATAAGCAAATATCCGTGTAGATCCGTTAAAAGCCAGTTACGAAATAAAAAAATTTAAATTTAATACACGCACTACCAGTAATTGCATGTTTAAATAGTGTGGGAAAGCAACAAATCATTTTAACTATTTTCAATTTTATTTATAACTTACCAATTTCTCAAAGAAATAGTCGAAGAACTTGTCAAGATTTTATATGGCAGCAGGTGTATATATATATTTTTTTATTTTTATTTAAGACTTCGAATCTTTATAGGTCTAGTTTTTGCTATAAAATTCATTCCAGCTTAAATTTTATGTGTACACAGTCTTTTCAGTTTTGTGAGAGTATAATTTTTAATGAACAATAACGGGTAAACCAACGTATAAGATTTCTAGCGGTATCATCGATGGGTAGACAGTAGAAAGGTTAACTAAAATTAATGATGAGATGTATAAAAACATTAAAAGAGTTTGTCCGCCCGCTAGTTAGTCACGTTACCAACTTTGTAATTTTCCCACCATCGCATCGATTGAAATATCCCTACTTGAAAAGAGCCTCGATTTAATTACTTATTACGTGCATGAATAGAAAATTAAAAATTTTTTTTTTCAGTTACATTGTTAGCATTTGGTACTTTAAGCAATAGAAGAAAATAAAGACATTAGTCTGTAATAATTTATATTGACAAATTAAGTGTCACGGTTGCCACTACAAACGTCGAATACAAATGTTACTTACTAAGGGTTCATTTGCAATTCGTATAACCCGAACATAAAACGCCGACAATCTAGACCAGTTTTTCTTTTGGAACGTAACGTAATTTTTATCAGGTTGTTTTCTGCTGCAAAAAAACTAAACATTTAGTTATTTATTAGGATCTTGTATTCAGCAGCCGGTTTTCTTAAGCGAAAACAGTTTCATTCTTTTCCGGTATAGATACTCCATATTAAATTTAGCACATACATCTAGTCGAACTGATAATTACAAAGAGTAATCACGAGCAAACCACTGAACAAGACATGATTGCACGCAGACAGCTTATTTTATTAAAACTTTAAATAAGAATACACGTAGTATTATTATACAGTGTGGAACGTTTCACGGAATGTTTTTTTTTATTACTCGCCTCTGACAAGCTTTTGTAATTTTAAGAACTTTTTTTAAGTAAATTAAATAATTAAATGCACATATCGTGTATAAAAATTATTAATTCTCTCAATTACATTAAATTTTTAAGTGGCAGCGTTAAATGTTAATTTTAATATCAGGTAGCGACTATTTGACGTCTGGCATAACTGTAACTAAAATTCAATATTTATACTAGCGATTAATTATTTCTAGATGTAAACTGTAATATTTATTGACAGACAAAGTCGCGGCACCACTATACTTGGGTTATGTGTACTAATTAAGAACAGGATTTATGAACCATGAAAACCGAGTTAATGTAACAGTCAATTAGTTTATCGCCAATCGTATCCCTTTATGTTAAAGCACACCTTTCGGTGAAAATATAAATGATTTTTTTTTTGGTAAACAGTCATAGTTCCTAGTTCCCATTTCCAGGAATTATATTAAATTAAAAAAAAAAACGCATTTCACGTTTAATAATGTGGTTTATTGCAGTTGATGCTTCTTGACCCACTAATAAAGTGATTTTTCAATATGCAGTGACCGTCACTGTAGAGTGAAATTTTGTAAAATCTTTTACTACAATAAAATGTTTTTAAGATTATAATTTTCGATAAGATGTTTTTCAAAAATGATCATAACGTTTGCCTTACTACTTTTTGCACCAGTACTTTTATTTAGGCTTAACCTGTAACACTACTAGAAACTATTTACTCAAAAGATTAATAAAAATAGTGACCGAGAAGATATGAAATTCTTTAACAATCTTACTCGTTTCTTCAGCATTATTGTCGTTAGTCGGAAAGCGTTCAGAGTTATAAAAATCATTTTTGGAATAGCAAAAAAGTTAGGTTTTATGAAATAGTTTTAATTTAAGCGATAACTATTAATTTCTACTATTTTTGGACCACAAGGTAGAACGATAAACGCTGAATAAGCATACAAGTAAGCCGTGTGTTAGTATGAATTGTAAAAATCACAAATAAATAACAAAGATTCTTGGTTGGTATATACGCTATGTGTAAATGTATTAGGCACCCGTAATAAAACGATTTATTATAAAACCTCTGCTGATCTCAGGTAAACAGACTTGGGAGATGTCTAATTGCTCTATATGATGGAGTTTTATTTAGTTTTTTAAGAATTTTTTTTATTACCTAAGTCTTTATACGACAATCTTGTCTTTCAGAACTTAAGGTATTATCGACTGCGTGTAAAAGAGGAGTAATATTTGAAAACAACAGACAGCCATTGTGATTTTTTGGTGTTAGTTTATGCTTTTTATCTAATAATACCCAAGCAACGGGAATTGAGTATAGCTGACCGATCAAATATCGTGCTATTAATACACATGGGTTTACGCAAGTTCAAATTAATAAAAATGATACGCCGTGCAAACAACTTTAAAACGATACAAAGCGGCCTATAAAAATCAACTAAAAGGTGAAAGAAAACGGCGTACATCTACAAGACAAGCTTGTTATTTAGAAAGAATGGTTTTACAGAATCGACGAAAATCATCAAAAGAATTAAGCAGTGCACTGTAGACCAAACAATAAGGGCTGTTAGTTTCTGCTAGTTGCATTAGAATACGACTAATGGGAGTAAATTTGCGCGGTTGCATAGGTCGCCGGAGGCCTTTGTTTACAGGAGAGCATAAGAAAATGTGACTTGCGTGGGCTAAAAAGTATGCACATTGGAGAGTTGAGAACTCGTCGTGTGTGATTTTTATGACGAATCCAGCATAGGGGTATGATTCTTTATACTTATATGTGCATTACTATTGAATAAGAGATGTATCAACCAAAGTGTAGCCCATTCAATGACAAATGATCCATTTTATTATTTTAGCGGTATACTTTACAATTTTTTCGGCGTGCTGGGGCTCAGTATGTGCGCCGGTAAAGCATACAATCCTGAATGCTTGAAATTTACAGTAAAGCACAGAAGTGGAACTATCATGCTTTGGAAGTGCATGTCGGTTTCAGGGGTCGGTGAAATGTTTGTGTACGAGAGACTCATAAAAAGTCAACTTTATACGTCGATGCTGCAATAAGTTTTGGAGTCCTTGATACTCAAACTTTGCGGAGAAGAATTGGATAATTGTTATTATCAACATGACAATGCGACGATGCCGTGGTGTGCCAACAACAAAGTGCCTCTGCTAGATTGACAACCACAATCGCCCTACTTCTACCTAAAATAAGTTATATTATAAAATAACGGATGAAAAATAAATCTTAAAAAGAATCCTAATAAGCCTTTTACCTGGACGCTACTATTCTCTATTTATGACAACATATATAAATAATGCTAATTACTAAAAAAATAGGTAAAAAAATTGGCGTAAGCATATACGAAAATAGACAAACGAACAAGATAACTTGTCAGTTTTATTTGATACGGATTGATGCAACTAATGAGGAAATGTAATAAGTCTATGTTTGAAGAAAATAAAGAGAAAATCAATAAGATTTTTGTCGAGATTTTTATTTTTGGTTTTTATTATGATAAACCCCGCAATTATTGATATTTTGAGTAAGTTATAATGACCAAACTTCAAAACTAGTAAAAGGTATAATTTACATTTTAGAAAATAAAACAAAAGTGTAAACATGTTTATATAGTAAAGATGTTTTTAATTCGACTAATGCTTTCACAAAGCCCTACACAAATAATAAGTATACTGTATAAAGTCATAATTAATTAATAATTAATACCCAAGAGACGTTTGATATATTTAGTTCGTCCCTCTTTACGCATTTATTTCAATTTCATATTTATTGAGAGGAAGCATGTACTCGTTCCCTTTGCTTCATAAATTATATAAATCGATATGAAAACGACATTTTAACGTCCAGACTTTAATGTATAAAAAAATAACAATATTAACACCCTCTATACTGTCCTAATCACGAACGTGACTTATTAAAGTGAATGTATTCATTAATTACATTTTAATTGTTAATATATAACTTTAAATTTTATATATATAAGTATATAAAGTTAAAACAAATATTGCGCATTGTGTAAAAATGTAAACGAACAAGGGTTTAGCGTATTCGGGGCAAAATTTAGTTCAATACCTCCACTCATGGCAGCGCGTCGAACTAATTATAGGGAAGTGGAAACCTTTGACATTCGACCTGATCTACTAACGAGCCTTCAACGCGCGTTTTGTTACAAAAATGGTTAACTATAATACAACCCTCTGTTATGGCATATAAATTTATGCTAAAGTATTTGTTTGTTCTAATTACATTTATTTGAGCATTGAATTTCCTTACTAGTTTTTGAACATTAACTAGATTTGGTTCATATTACATGTTCATAAAACAACGCATGCTTTTATTTTGAAAAAAAATGGACCATGTTGATTAATACCTCAAGATGATACGACTACTGAAAAATTGTATACTACTCAGGTGAAAAATTATGAACAAATATAATAAAACATATACACAACATGTAATAATGATAATTATCAGAATTTATTATAATATTTTCTTCGGTAACATATAATTTTCTCCTTGGATATATCAGATTTAAGGAGCGCCCGCTCAGACGAAATAGTGTTAATAAAAATCTTTTGTAAAATTATTGGTCGACCAGGTACATGTTTTATTGTAATTAAAAAAGCATAAATTTTTTAAACAAGTGCACGTAAATTAATCGACTTATCGAACCGCTCTAATATTTTTTTGTGGTTTCTATAGCACACGCATCAAATTAAAAATATATTTTGGAAACACATAAAATTTAAATTTGCATAAACGACGAAAAAATTCTTATAGTAAAAAGTTCGTTAGACTACAATGTGAAAAGTCTAAGGTGGGGCTGGGCGTTACTAAGTTATATTCCTGTTTTTTTCTTCTTAATGAAGAAAATTGCTTGTTGGTATTAAAATTCAATCTCTCATTCCTTTTACTTCTTACAATGCTTACAATTTCGACTTTCATCTAAAGTTAAGAAAACAAAAAGTAACGACATTGAAATTAAAACAAATGAATGAGTTTATTACCTTGGATACTGTGTTACAATTATTATTAATTCACTACATTAAGTGTAGAAAAAAGTTTTTTTATCGCACGTAATTTTCAACGTAATAATTTTCAATTCAGTGCATCAAATTATGGCGCAATTATTATTTCTTCGATCTGAAGTAGTTTGTATGCTGATTATGTGAGTGTAAGTTATCTACAAAGATAGGTAATATTTTATAATTTTTACAACCAAATTTACGACAGTAACGTAACCTCGTTCTCATTTATAATCAATAAAAAGGCAAAGAACATTGCAACGCTTATACGTAAATGGTAATAAGATGGTAAGAGACTTTCTCAAACTAACACATAATGTTAGATTGCAAAGAATTTCCAAATCAAACGAGGACGATCTTCTTTTTTAAGATCGCTTCGATTTCCTTTTTTGAAGTGCGGTTTATAATGCAGAAAATTTCTTCTGATAGTTTAATTGCGTTTTTTTGTACTACTGTTTTAATTAGTAATTACATCCCATAATTAAAACATAAAGCGGGAGACCATGACCATTTTTAAAATTTACTGATTATTAAAAATGTTTTTACTACTTGTCAAGTGTAAGTGCAAAAAAACTCACCTGTGTTTGTGTAAGTCCTAAACTTGCTGCTAATTCTGCCCTTTCAGGAAGAGCTAAATACTGCGTTCTTTGAAACCTTCGATTTAATTGTTGAAGTTGAAGACTTGAATATATTGTTCTCGGTTTTCGCATCTTCTTTCCTTTACTTCCGCCCGTCGGTCGATCCAAAGACAAACATTTATCTACAATAAAACATATTCAACAAATTTTTGTACGCATTTTTATGCTAATTTTTACTATCAATAAGCAAGAATTTTAATGGCACTGTAGTAATGCACTCGTTGAAAACCCGTTAAGCTTTATTTTGGCAAGCTTTAAATATCTTCATCAATACCTGAATTTCAACACTCGTCACTTAATAGACTCTGCAGCTCTAAAACGCGTAAGATAGCAATAAATTATATATTACTCTAACAAACATTAGATTTTTGTAAGCAAACTTTTATTATAAATAGCGTAACATTAAACAATCACTTGTAAACTAAAATTTAATACACCTACACAATATTTTATAGCACTTGTATTTGTATTTTCAAGAAAAATCTCAATATCTTTAGGTTTTGTCTTAATGTACCTATTATAAAAATATATGTCGTAATTTTTATATAAATGAAATGATATACTTGTACATATCTATATTTTTATTAATAAATTAACAATTTTATTTTTTTTATTCATCCGATGATTATTTTATACATACCGAAGCGCCCAGAAAAGCTACTTATCTTATCGTCTGTCATTTGTGTCAAATTCATTATTTTCGGCGTAAACTATTATTTACATTTTTTTTAATTTGCTGATCTTACTATTGTTTAAAAGTAAAATAAAAAATTTAACGTAGATTAAATGAAGATCAACTTTGACACAAAAAATGTCTATTACAGCTCGGAAACCGAGTACTCACATTTATAGACTGCTTTCATCTCCGCCTACCGTCTACATAAAAATAGTAATGTCAGTTTATTCCTAATAACAAATAGAAAAAGTAGTACATAGTAGTAGTTACTATGTATTTATATATATTTAAATAATTATAGATTACCTCACGTTTGAAAAGTGAGTTAAAACAACAGTAATAGTAACTTTATGGTAATTTATAATGCAAAAAAGTAAGTAAAGTCATCTTTAGTCACGTACTTTTAAGCAAATTTTAAAAGTGGATCAAAACCATCTCGGCACATTAAAAAAACATAAAATAGTGTAAAATATAGGAAACTATTTCTAACAAATTCAAAATTCATTGAATTTTTTGGAAACAATAGCAAACTGATTTCGCATTATATGATGGTCAAATTATTTGTCAAAAACGCTAACAAACTTCAACAAAAATTAAAAACAATTAATTTCTATATCGATTCCTTAATGAGCAGGTGATTAAAATAAAAAATTTAAGGCAAAGCATGTAGGAATGTAATGTGACGCTTTGTTGCAATTAAAACACATTGTCAATATTGATTAGGTTCGAAATAAAATTATACTTTGTGATTGACAAAAATACAATATGCATATGAAGAACAAAGATGATGGCGATAGCGTTAGCACAAAATGTTTCCTTGGACTTTTTACTTGAATATGAGTACCAGAAATAGAGTGCGGGGAACTGTACAACATGTTGCAAATTTTCTTTATCCGTGTTTTCTTTAGGTTTTTGCCGTTTATTGCATTAACAATACCTATGTACACATTTTTTGCTAACCATGATGGATACTACGCACACTATAACAAAAAAAACTTATATGCCAGATATGTAGACACGTAAATATAATTATAAATAAAAACCAATAATAATCAATACCAAGAAAAGTTTTTTGGATGGTCTATTTCAAATATTAGATTACAAACATTGTGCATCTCATAATTTAAAAGATGTTGCCAAAAATTACAAGAAAGTATCTTTATTTTTTACAACGCTGAAAATTATTTATACATTTTTTCACAATAGTGTCAACGAGTAGCAATTACTTTTAATATTAACAAACTTGTTGTAAGTTGTACTAAAACGATAGAATTCATCACGATAAGCTAGAAGATACACTTTTTTGACAGTCACACTTAGCTTTGTGGTTCTAATGAAATAGTCAACTACCTCTACATAAAAAATCAAAAAATAGGCACAAACAAGCGTCGAAGTTTCAGCATGATTGTATTTGAATTGGTTTTTCTAAGCATAATTTACTAGTCTCTGACACTAAATACAGTAACTTGAGATCAAAACTGTTACAAAAAAAATTTTAATGTTTTGTTTTTCATCAATTGAATATCGATTTTGCTTGTTATATAACAGAATTAAGTCAGAATACTACAAAGATTTTAAAAATACAAAAATTCAGTGTTCACTTTAAATTTTGTAGACGGCACAAAAAATGCGAAAATAATTTGACATTGTGCTAATTCTAAAATTTAAACAAAATTTCTTTTAATCGATTGCTTTATGTTGAACGACAAAAAATTATTGAAGAATCTTGTACTTAGTTTGCACTGCGTGTACTTTTTTTGTTATGTTGCAATTTCGTTATTGTAATTTGTGACAAAGAATGAAAAAAAGAAAAATATGAATAAGTTTTGTAATTGGAGAATAAGTATAATGTTTTATTTCTACCAAATAGTAAGCATAATCGAATTCTTTTTAATGCTAAAAATTGGTTTAAAAAGTTTATTAAATATTATGATTTGACTACCACAATCACCAAATTTTTCTATTAATAATTTACATAGGTACCTAGATGTTTTTTTCGGTAAATAGAAAAAGTAAGATTTTTTATTTCAATTAGGGCTCCTTACTGTCAGCGTCTAAACAATAATAAATTTTTTTTTTGCAACATTATTAACTTTATTTTGTAGTGTTACATAGTGTATATATAATATTGTAACGCGATTAGTTTTTGCAATTACTTTTTTTTACTTCACTTTAAATTGAATTTAGTAAAAGTTCTTATTTGCACAAATAAGTTAGTTGCCATCTAAACATCTAAATTGAATAGATAGTTCATTCTCTCTTTTTACGAAAACTTTATAAAAGGTGTAACTACTTACTACAAAAATTTTATACATCAGCAGAATGAGGAAATTCAATCTTTAACACAGTTGTTACTCAAAAATAAAACTAAATACAAGATGGTTGATTGGTTAACAAAAGTGTTTAATAAAACAGTAAAGACTATAATAAACCCATTAATTCATTTTTAAGTGGTGTATTTTTTTCAAATTAAAGTTAAATAGAAATATAGACAACTGCTAAACTTTTGTTTAATATTTTAAAATCTCAATTTAAGACTTATTACTATGAAGATTAACTGCAGCTTACATTTGATAAGGAAGTACATAGAAAATGTATGCAACAGAAGATTTTAAAAAATGCTGAATACATATTCCACTGTTTTACTAACCAACGATTGTATTCTTACGTCCAATTTAAAACGTACAAAAATTTAAAACTATTTTTGCAAAGTAATAGAAGAAACAATAGACTAATTTCTAAAATAAACTTTAATTATCGTGTTGAAAAAGTTATCGCAAAGTTTATCTTGTGTTTATCTTATCAACTTTAATTTTTTTAAATATTACAAAAATCTAAAACGCTGTAAAGCCATGACTTTGTCAATCATCAACCACAAAAATTCTATAATAAAAATATTCTTCAATTGAAACTTTGGTTGAAATAGTAGAATAGATGTTTAAATATTTGTTATACACCATTAAATACATGCAAAAATTATTTAACTTTATTAAGTATTCCACATTATTGAAACAGAAAGCACAATAGACTAATAAATCTCATATCCAATTACCCAATTAAATAAATTTTGCAAAAGGTGTTGATTGATCGTTATCTTAAATTAATTATATCAACTAAGTTTAGTAATGATTCGTCTCTTTAAGTATATAATTTAACTAATTACATTAAAAGCTATGATTATGTGATCATAGACAACATATTGACGCTAATTCACTTTTGCACTAAAAATGTCGATGTCCTTTTCTACTATTAAAATTGCAATGATTACTGATATAAAGTTGTAAAGTTAGTTAATATGGGTATTACCTGATAATTATATTAAATGGGTTCAATTAATTTAAATTAAGCACCTACTTGTAATTTTAATTTATAATTTGTTTTTTTTATGTGTAAGCATCTTTTTGCATTGCAATTATAAAAATTTAAGTTTTTAAACCTCTACGAAAAGACTCACCACATTTTTTCTAATCCTATTTTTTCATTAAAGTGAAAATCAAAACTGTTAGTCTTTATAACTACCTTTTTTTGCTGTAAAACTGCTACATTAGTTACTTTAAACATGCGGTTATTTGGTTGCTTGCATCATGCACTTTAAGTCCTTGTTATTGTCATTTAAGTACAATAGTATCAGTGTTATAGTATACAGTATTTTTTGACTTGAATTGAGTTGTCAACAAAAAAATGAATTTACCTTCATTGAATATAATTAAAAGTGAAAAATTTTTCAGATTTCCGATGAATGTAAAAATTAAACGAAACGTTTATATTCACATTCATAAAAAAAACTGTTTTACAAACAATTTTTGTCATTTTTTTTAAAAAGACTTTATTCTATATTTATCAAGTTTTCAACATTTTCGAAACCTCACAACAGAATAAAAATATTTACGTTCATTAGATATTTTTTATTACAATTTGAGTGCAAACTTTCTTGTATAATACCTACGACTAAGTGTTATCTTTCATTCGTAAAAAAATTTAAACGTCGCTTACAATTTAAAAATAAGTAGGTACTTTTAAAATACATATTGTTTTTTTTTGTTCGATAACGTACATGACACATATCTTTATGTCTGCTAATAATTTTTTTTGCATAACATAGTCTAAAGTAGTAAATTGGAAAAGTTATACTTAGGTGCTTACTATGACTTTGGTAGATGTATGTACTAGATATATAATTTCAGTATTTTTAAAGATTACCTAATTTACATGTTTTGCAAACTAAAAAAAACATTTAAAATCCATCTGCTGTGCAATTAGGTACTGCATAATTACAATTGTCTTACATTTTAATTAAATAAATATAAATTGCTGATAAAGACATTTTTCCAATTATGATGTTCATTTATACGACTTTTTAAATCTATAATGCATAGTGCTCAAAACTATTGTGTTGTACGCTATTTGAGTTGTAGGTGCTATTGCAGAAAACCTACTTAAAAAGGGAAGAACGTCAATTCTTAAAAGTGTTTGATTGTTCTTGATAACATTAAAGTTGCCAAAATTGTTTTAAGCTTTACTTGCTTTGTTCATTGTTTGTTTTTTTCGACGTACCTAATTGTTAGGTACGACCATCAAGCAATAAAAAGATACGTTGAGAAAAACCATTCTTAAGCAATTTTAGTTTCAAAATCGATAGTGTTGGCGTATCAGTCAGTATCTAGTTATCTATGAGGTAATGATTCGACAGCCATTTTTGATATTTTCATCTATCATGTGGGTATCGTTTATTGATTAAATTTAATTGCTACTATAAATACCCGAAAATGCTTATTGTCGTCATCAAACTTTTAAGAAAGTAATTTATTCATTAAACTAACGAACATTAAGTGAATCGTACGAGGTTTCCAAATGCGGAAATTTAATATCAAAAGTACACGAAACTTACCATCATCTTTTGGCGAAGGCGGACAATTTGCAGCGTAAGACCCTAAGTGATAACCGCTATATGTGTTTTGATGCATAGGAGGGAATGGATAAGCGCCTAAAGCCCCTCTAGGACTTGGAAACCCCCCGTCATGAGGTCCCGTCGGTCCTGTATGCGCATTTCCCGCCGGCGAATTAAAAGGGTGCTGATACGAAGTTCGTAGTGGTCCATACCCGTGTTGTTGAAGTTCTATAAAAGCGCTTTTAGATACAGGCGTCGAACTACTACTATCTTGTGGCGTCGGTGGGCCAAGATGTGCCTCACCTGACATTGCTGGCGTCCCTGGAGGATCTTCGTTAGGGCCCCCAAAAGGGGAACCCAAATCCGTAAAATTCAACGTCGTGAAAGGTTTGTGATCCACTTTGAGAAAATAAGGAGGCGTTTTGAATAAATTTGTTAATCGGTTCTTTCAATAACACTTGCTCGATAAGCAATAAACTAGCATTCTATAAACAAACAAAATTTTAAATTGAAACACAGCTTTGAATTTTTTCCCACTATTTGAAGAGTTATATTTGGAAGTAAAGCCTCGTGGAATCATAAAAACGTTCAGCGGTTGGCGTTGATAACAATAAAAAATTGCATATTTTTCTTTGGAACATCATAGACCACTTGAATAAATTATCAAAGCACTCAAGCAAACACAGTTAGCACTTATATGTAAAACTAGTAGATAACCGAACAAGGAACACAACCGATAAATTAAGCTACACGTATAGTCACAGTACTAATTAGTCAATACGAAGCACCGTAATTTTGAAATTAATTTAAATCCGAAAAATTATAAATAAAATTTAATTCGGCACTAAATACGTAAATTGTAACTAAGAGTTAACTATCGTTAATAATCAAAGCACTCTGAAGTAATTTGCCGCATTCAGTTTCGATAATATGTGTAATTCACACTATAATTGCATAAAAACCATTGAGAGATTAACCCGAAACTAAATTACACGAAATTGAGTACATATGTTGTTTTTTACGGCGCAAATTACATCTCAAGATCACCCATCTACTTCCTACGAGTGTAGGGACTATAATGAAGCATAATCATATAATAGTGGGCTTGGGGTTTAGTTGTATTCCTATGGCGATAGATTTCGCTACCCTTCAGTGCGGCAATGAATAGACCACACCTATCTGTATTTCCATTGGTATATAAACCGCTATAGGTTGGACTGAAACTGGTATATTTCCATCCTATAACGCAGATAAGGCGGGAATTCAAAAGAAACTGTACACTTGGAAGGGGATTATGATGAACAAATATTTCACGCCCTTCAGACATAGAGGCGCTTTATTTTTAGGTTAGGTCAAAGTGTTGCTCTACTATAGTGTTCATTGATGTATTGTAAACTATTATTGCATTTTATAGTTCGTGTATCATTCGAAGTGACATTTTATTATTTAAATACATTTATTAGTTCATGATTTTATCACAAATTACCATAAAATGACATGGTTGTTATTGATTTTTTTTCTTTCAGTTAAAGTGAAATACATCAAAGACAATATATGATTTAGTGCACATAAAGTAAGTCAAAAATATTTTGACGTCAGTAGTTTAATTTAATTTTTTAACGTAAAATTATTCGTCAAAAATATATTCAAACTTTGTTTTTACTCGTTAGGTAGATACATTTATTTTAATGAAGATACATTTTTCAGGTTTCTGTTTTAATTTAAACAAAAATTAAACAACACGGTATGTAATGTAAAACGTGATTAAATAAACAAAAAATAAGAGTTTAATTCTTTTTGTACCTTTGTTACAAAAATTCCGACGCTTACATGAATAACAAAAATTGCTATGCAATCTTAGGCGAAATCAAATTGTTAAACTTTTTTTTAAATAAAATGATAAGTAGTATTACAAATCATATCAAAATTATATAACATCAAATTAGTAATTGTATGTAATTTATAAGATTACTTTATCTAACTTGTAAATTTGATGTTTATTTTTTAAGTTTTGTTCTCTAATCTATTCATATCAATAGGTAAGAAATTCATAACATTCAAAAAGACATTTATTGATTTAGTTTTTCTAATTATTTTTTCAAACTGATGTTTAATATAATTTTAACATCAATTTGCTCATTAGACGGCACAACCTGCTATATTAAAATTAATTACAATTAATACATAATTTACGGAACTCGTTTTTTATCATGCAAGTAAATAAATCTTACTTCTAATTACAATATTTAATTGATTGCTTCATGTAAATCATTTAATCAATTAAATTTAAAAAATGTCAATTACAGATATTAAGTAGGTAGCTACCTACCTCAGTGTAGACTGTCGATTTTCCTGGTAGGTAATTAATGCTTAAAACTTACTTATTAATGTGTTAATTTCTACATATAATTGTAGTAGGTACTTAGTAACTATGAAATGAGCGAAATCGTAATTTATCAAAAAATTTTATTAACATATTTTCAGGGTTTATTTACTAACGATTTTTGTGTTATTATTTATAAAACTTAACCGTTAAAAGTAGATCAACTATGATTCATGAAAGCTATAAAATATTTCTAGTAAGCATTGCAAACTAAGTAGGTAGGTAGGTAGGTACCTATGTCTTCAATTTCATTAAAGATTTAAACGAACTTTCCAAATTTCAATGTTTAGAATAATTTTATTAACTGTGTATCTACTTAGGTATATAAAAGCATTGAAATGCGAATCTTATAAATTTAATGTCAAAAATTTGCTACTGTTTTTTTGTAATGTATAGGTAAATCATAGTTAAATGTACATAACTGAGACGAAAAAAGTTTTTTTTTATAACAATCGGTCATTACAACACGCAGAATCAATTATAAATTTTCATCTGAAAATAATTCTATTAATTTAAAATTTTTCGATGTCGACGGTACAATAGGTACGCATCGGATCACTAAATTACTCACTGAATTGATCACAATTCGGCTAAATAATATGTCTAAAAAGTAACGTAGGTACACTTGGTAATTTTATTAAAGAGGCTTGAATGACAAAAGTTTATTAGAAGTTGTTTAGGATTTATTCCTTCATTGTTTACTTTTTTGTTTCCCAATAATTGTTCCTGCTTGCCGTCGTTACGCACCCTCAATTCCACTTACCGGTAACGTTTTCAGTGTTTTTCATATTATAGTTAATTTTAACTAAAATTAATAGTAAGTATTATTAAGTACAATATGTTTTATTTTTAGTTTTACAACTAAGATTACCTTCTCTAAATAACACATTTCAGCTTACCAATTTTTGAAAAAAATTATCACTACACATGATTTCACACATTTAAGATAAAATCTTATAAGCTACAATTATATATTAAAATAAATTGTTTACAAAAAGCAAACAGTATGATAAATTGAAAATCAAAATACTAATAGGTACAAATGTTTATTATCACTACCCAAACAACACATTGGTACAAAAAACGTCTAAATGTCCGGCTAATAGACGTTTATTATACATTAAAACGGTTTTAAACGCGTTATTAACGTTTATTAGACGGACATTTACACGTTTTTTGTACCAATGTGTTGTTTGGGTATTAAGGTTTTTTCAGAAAAAGAATGGAACATGTCATTTTTTAAAACCAATAAATAAATTGTATATACTAGCTGTGGTTAAGTTTTTAACAATAATGTTTTAGCTATATAATGTTTCTCACAACTATCGAAACGTTAGAGAATCTATTGAAATATTTAAGAATTATTTTATTCATAATTGAGATTCTAGTTTTTCAGTACAGGATGTTTGGAAACCAGTATTCTCAAAAATCAGTTTACTAAATTTTTGAAGACGTTTATTGCAATGTGTGCCGAAAACTTATCTTGTAGAGAATGTAACATAAAGTGTTTATCCAGAATGGCAGATTATAGTGATGTAATACTGTTCTGTAAATTTCAAAGTGTGTGTAACGTGTGGTCATCTACTGTTAATAACTGCTTTAGCAGTTTTACTGAGTAGGTATACCTACAAAATTGCTTTAAATATATAATTTAGGTAGCATTTCATTTTTTGTTCAAATTTTTAACAAGCATATTTTTTATTACTTTTCTGTTGTTTAAACTATGCATCTTGTCACTGTTACAAATCTTATCGAATTTGTCTAATAGAACACTTTCTGTAATATTTTTGACTTCTAAATGTGTATACAATATCTTTTAACAATCTTCAACTTTATAAAACAGATTTTTTTTCAGATTTTTATTGCTTTGCAAAAAACTACTTATGATACGTTACTTGCCTTGGGTAAAATTATCTATATATAGAGTTCATTTCAAGACTAAAGAACCGCTGCGCAGAAACCAATTTTGTTCCGAATGTCAGTACACTAACTAACCAAAAAACGTTTGCACTTTTCATACGGCGTTTAAGGTGTTTTTTATCTTTCTGTTTTATATTCTTTTATATTATATACATTCTCTTGTATGCATTCATTTTTTAGTTAAGTTAAAGATAAACCATTACAGTTAATGTACATTGTTTACAGCAGATGTTTTTAGTTAGAATTTATTTCGCATGATCGTCAAATTCCGAATTTATCCGACGCGCACCTTACGGTTCTTTAGTCCTGAAATGATCTCTACTTATATATTAACTTTTTATTTTCTTTACTGCGTAGATAACTCGTTGCATCGGCTGAGGGTTACAGGTCTGCTCTGGCTCTTTCTTTGATATTTGGACATTATAATTGGGTCTAAAATAAACATAAAACAAGATAATGTTAAAAAATATTGTTAATACCAAAAGAAAGTTATAATTCGTTTATTCAGATAAAACCACATTGTAAGGTTTGGAAACAGAATATATATACCGCCGTAAAAGAAATATTTGTACATATTTGTTATTATTCATCATATAAAATACAAAAGAATTTATGCACTTTTGCGCTATTACATAAAAACGACTATAAGAGTCAAACAACTAACCCAAACTCTTATTTTGACACACGCGGTTGTAACTTAAATCATATTCTTTTAGAGTTTTACCGCAAATCGAAAGTATTTGCAACTTAAGTATAGGTAATGATTAATACAATATACGTACCTTACATCACAATTTTAAAAAATATAAAAAATCTAAATAATCTAACTTCGGTATGATGATGAGAGTGAATTATTCGAGTAAATGAGGTCATTGCCGCTTTGAAGTCGTTTTTTTTTGTTAAAAGAATTTTTTTTTTTTCAATTTAGTGATGTTAACATTAGCGGTTATAATCACTGAAATCACTTGAAAATGCACATCGATTAAGAGAATTTCATGTCGATGTAAATTTGATTTCTAAGTCAGTTCAAAGGATGTCACACTTAAAAGATTTAGTTCTATACTTGCTTCTAAACGGAAAATCCATTTCACAATCTTTTTTTTTATTGTTTTTGAAAAAACTGAGTATATTTTGCATAATCTAAAGGTTTTGTTTAAGAAGATAACTAAGGACCATTAGCAAACGATTGATAGCAGAGCCATCAATGTACTTTGTAAAAACGAAACCGTAAATACAGATAACTAAGAATTTTTATGGAGCTTTTGACTAGTGTAGAGACATAAAAATAATCATAATGATAATAATAATAATAACCAAGGAAAAAAATTAAGAAATAGGTGTACCTAATTAACGATCGGTTTCTTATTGTGAGTACTTTCAGTATTGTGATGTAGAATATTTTACATCTAAATTTTCTTATAACTTCAGTAAGCACCAGGGGTGTCGAGCCGGAACGCTCCGGAACGTCGTTCCGGTACTTCCTTTTTGGACAGGAACGCATTCCGGAACTAAAGATGATTTCTGATAACGAGAATTGGCTGACGTAGGTATTGAAAAAAAAATTAAAAAGAATTGCTGATTTTTTGTTTCTAATTTTTGACAAATTTTTATATGTATTATTATAAACAAGGATTTGAACCAAACCCATACGGGAACAAAAACCGGAACGAACCGGCTTGTTTTTCCGAATCGTAAACCGGAGTCCGGAACGTTTTTTTTCTGCTGAACCGAAACTCGAACCGAACCGAAACAAATACGTGAACCGGTTTTTGAACCGGTTCAACGGGAATTAAACTCTATTTATAATAAATATTAGAAGAAATAATATGAAATTTTAAAAAAGCAAAGATTTCATACATAAATTTTAATGCAAGCGGCCCACGGACCGTACGTTACTCATCCCTGGCATAGTTTATTGCCATACCCAAATGAGCCTGCGGCTAATGCTAAGAATTTTTATTATAAATTTGTTGTGAACTAGAATTTCCAGATGTTGGTTTCCAGTATTGGTAGATGTTTTAAACTTTATTAGTTTATTACAGTGATGCTAAGAAAAATGCCGACAAACGTACCGATTTTCATCTGAAATGTGCATTGCTGGGAAATTTCCATCTTTGGACCTAAAAAAAAATGTCGCCGCTAGGATTATCATGGAAAATCACCCCCGTCGTTAAATTTGAGACATGAGACCGCACAGAACGGCCGCCTACACAGGATCGGCCCTGTCTATATAATTATATATACGCGTTCCGGTAAAAAAAAAATTAGCACAACACCACTGGTAAGCACTAACCTGAATTCGAATTGAAAATCTAAAAATACAGAAACCTGAAACCAAATCAGGTTATTTCATAAGTATTTTGTACCAAAGTTTTAATTATCTTAACTCTAAATGAAATTACCAATAAAACTCGTACGCCGATTGTGAGGATAAAATATGCACTAGAGATGAAGGCGCTAATAAAAACTAAAAAAACATGTTAGGTATATAATAAGTAAACAACTTTTTATTTGTTGTGGGGTTTAATTAGGTATATTTTAATAATGAAGCTACAATAAAACTAAAAACTTTATTTATTAGTTAGATTTATATTTATAATGATGATACAGGAATAGGCTTTATCTACACTATTGGTGGCATTTCTTGTTCTGATTTGCAATTCATGGTATAAATGTTCTCAGTTAATCAATAATGTGTCACTCGATAAAGACTGTCTACTATTATCAACCCACTTTTCATTTATAAACTTTGTTTTTAATAAATAACAAATTGTCTAGTTATAGGTATAGATTTTAGTCATCTCGCATATTGTTCGAAAATCTAATTATTTTAGTAAATATAGTAATCAGCATCATCTTCAACAGATGATTGCCGTTTTATTTGTGCACATGCCAATGCATCTATTACATTGAACATCCCATACAAAGCCGCCATTAAAGGAAAAAAAACCCATAGATCGGCTAACGTTCGGCTTGGTCGATGTTCGTCTCGGCCAAGCATCGGCAATTAATATTGGCCCAATTCTGGTTATCCATCAGCAACCATTCAAGAGTTTTAATCATAGTATACAATCAACAACCGTTTTTCGGCCGCGGCCGATGTTGAAATTCACGATTCACTGCGCAATCGCCATAAATTTGTTATTGTTGTTGGTATTTGATTTCGTAACTTTATTAAAACGTAAATCTGTCATTTATTTTAATCTTTTTCTTTTCGATCTATACATATTTACACTGAAAATATGCTAACAATAATTCTGTATTATTATGAAAACGATGCAAATTTTGACTGTTATAAGAAATATTCTAAAATCATTAATTTCAAGATAAATCTTTGTTGTTACCTATTAGAAATATTATACCAGAGAATAATCAACCCGTACGTGACGGATGTTGCAAGTCTGTAGTTCTGTCTGTCCCTCGTTCGTTCTCACACACAAACACGTTTATTAGTTTATTTTAGTTTGTTAGTTTGAAAGTAAGTGTAGGGAATAATGGTAATTAGATTTTAATGAAAATCAAATATTATTCGATTTATTCAAAGTAATTGCTTAGGGCGAGCTGTTGCTGCATCTCAAAAATTTTTACTACAATAATTTCCCCGGTAATACAACTACAGCAACAATACGTTAAATAAAATGAATTAATTTGTCATTCAAGAAACATTTGATTACTCAGAAAAAAGCAAGAATTTTAACTGGTTGCAGTCAATTAAATATTTGATGAAACTCGAAGTTGAGCCAAGTACTCACAGTGCAGATGTTGTTAGCGGAACCGCAAATCTAGTGATTTTTTTGTTGCTTAGTCATGGTTTGGCTTGAGATAAAGAAATATCAAAAAATGACAAGTGACAATTGTATAATGAAAATAATAACATAATATCTTTCATACAAATCGTTTGCTATGACTGAATGAAGTAAGCAAAGTAATGTTACGAATTTATTTATTAAAAACTAATTTATTTAAACGATTAAAAACTACGTTTACTTATTCTAGAAAAATATGCACTTTTAAATTAACCGAGCTAATTAAATCTAATAATAATATTTAATAAAAACACTTACACTATAATTTATATCACTTAAGATAAGATAACGTTCTCGGATTTCACAGCTGATAGTCACGTTCACTCGATTCGGTGTACACTGTTATTTATTTAAAACGCCGCGCGTGCTAACTATACGTATTTATTTCAACTTGATAACCTTCTTAATACTGCATGCTTTCACATTCCAGCAATAACTGACCTACGATTTCCATCTTCGGCTTTTATAGACATCGGCGAATTCTTCTCGATCGTTCCTCACTTTTCGCTATATCTTCTAGAAACTAGATAACAGTTCTAGAAGGCTCTTGCATTTGCAAGTAATTTCTCGGACGTTTCAGTAATAATAAGTAATCATTGTTTGAATACAATAAGTGATAGAACAAAATAACATGGTAATTGCTCATCGCAAATGGAAGTGGCGAAAACTAGTAGCACTATGGGACCTGCGACGCTGAAATAATAGACAAACGTAACAAAGAAAGCGGTTCTGGATACATGAACTTTTTAAGTATAGAAAGAAACACGTGTGTCAAGATGTCAATTGTCAAAAATCTTACTTACATCTAGTATATTTGCGGATCTACGTAAATTCTTGACATGAACTGCGAAAATGTCAGAGCACAAATATTAATTATTCTACGTTTTCATGCAACTGGTGGATTTTTATTATATATTAATTGGTGACTATGCATATTCACAAATTTAACGTATGTACCTAGCGCAATCTTATGTGTCACACATTTATTGTTTAGTTAGCCAGGATCAGTACAAGACAGTACTGCTTATCTGCTTACATATTTACGACATCTAGCAAATGCCAGTAAAATAGAATATAACAGCACATACTACGACACGTTATACCACAGAAAGATTCTTCGGAGTTTTGAAGAGACGATTTCCTTGCTTGCAATATGGTTGCCGACTCCAACTTAGCAGAACGTTAAAAGTTATTGTAGCTTTTAGAGTTTTACATATCTGTAAAGATCAAGACAATATCATTGAAAATTAGAGGTTCAACCACATAAAATAATTCGGATTTGTCTATTTTTAATAAGGATAAAAATTAATCTTAGGTTTCATTGTAATTATTTCACAATTTATCTGAATAGTAAGCCGTAAGCAGTAAATAAGAGTTGTTATGGAATTGAATTGGATTAAGCGCTGGTTCTTCGTTTTTTTTTGCACTTTATGTACCTTGTTGCACATTAACAAATAATTTTTTTTGTTGTTGTAGCGTTTTGTCTAATGAATGCAGCGAAGACCGAAAGTGAAGTGTCCGTTATTTACACCACTGGCAACCCTTGCAAAAACCCAAATATACGATTTTATTAATTTAGCCCCGCGCAATTTTTTGTCTTTGATCAAGCTCGGGCCTGCGTAATCTACGCCTGCGTGAGAAAATGCGGGGTTTTTGAAATCCAAACGTTTTCTTGGCAAATCGCCCATTAGAAGCTTATACGATCTGGGTTTGGCAAGAAAAGATTGAATTCAGTTCTTTTAGAAAGAATTCGAAATTGACCGATATCTGCTTCGTATAACCGTTAATAACTGCTGTGGATCACAATGCAAAAGCGTGACGTGGTAATGTTGAAATAACAAATTTGTTAGATGATGTTTTTTAGGAAGCAAAATTGGAAATCTTTTGTAGTATGAAAAGTCGTAGTTCCTTATTTTACCACCAACTCGTATAATTCCTTCAGCATCCAAAAATGAGATTAGAGATACAATGTTAGATGGAGAAGCTAATGGTTGACCATATTTTAATAATTTTACTTCGCGAGAAAACGATTCTCCTTGACACAATCTTATCAATATGTGTGTAAAGAATGATTAAGTTCTAAGCTAGTTAAAGCGCTGTAGCACCGTGACGACAATTGCTTAGTAGAGTTTATTTTATAACGAATAATCCAGGCAACAATACGTATTAATCTCGTCAAAGAAGTGTATTTATCAATAATGGCAAAATGATTATTATTTAATACAGTTGAATCACTAAGAAGCTTTGATTTCAGCTCCAAAACAGAAGAAATTTCAAAATGTTAATTTGAATTTTTAAGCCATGAATTCTGAGAAAAATTTTAAAATGGTGGCCCATGCCACCATAGCGAA
This sequence comes from Aquatica leii, assembly GCA_035610365.1. Classification (NCBI taxonomy): domain Eukaryota; kingdom Metazoa; phylum Arthropoda; class Insecta; order Coleoptera; family Lampyridae; genus Aquatica; species Aquatica leii. The sequence goes on from CM069432.1 coordinate 61,053,545, forward strand.
TTTGACATTAATTCTACAGCAGATATCCCACGAGAGATTAAATCTGCGGGGTTTTCCTTGGAAGGAATGTGACGCCAGTTTTTTGAGTTCTTGTAAAAAGTTCTTGTATTGCAGCAATTCCGTTTGCTACGAAAACGTTGTATTTGTTTGGCACGGAGTTAATCCAGTTTATTGCTACAGTGTAGTCAGACTAATATATATTTTGAATATGTACGGTAATCAAGTCTGTAACTTTTTTAACTAATTGCGCTAATAATAGAGTAGAACAACTCTAATCTAGGAGTGGTTGCAGTGCGCAAAGGGACAACACGTGATTTGGAACATAGCAATTGAGTATAATGATTACCCTTTATCATATCAGCATCAAATGCTTTAGAAGTATTGTCACAAAAGCCGTGAAATTCTAAATAGTCGATATTAGTATTAATTACACATCCTGGAATTTGCAAATTGCCTAAAATAGGTAAGTCTCTTTTATACAGTTGCCACTGAGAATTAACATTTTCAGGAATGCTTTCATGAATTTCCATGAATGGGGCTATTAATTAATAGGTCAAAAATCTGTGAAACTATTGAAATAATTCCTCGATTCGTACTGTTGTAGTATGAAAATTGTCAGGAACATTATATAATAGATACTCGGATGTAGAATTCCATATTAAACCGAGAGTTTTAGTTTTTTTGCGCTCGCCTAAAAGAATAGTTTGAATCGTTTATGATATATTAAATTGTTTTGTACAACGCAATTGAATGTTAATCTTTCCTTAATCGACAATTAGCAAATCGCCAATTAATGAAACTTTTGTGCAACCGGCTATTAGTCTTCCAACGTCGGGGTATTCTTATCAAATGCAGGTGATAGAGATGGTAATTGTCATCAACGGGCTTTGGTTGGAGCAAATCGGCATACTCAAAAAAAGGTAAACCTTAAACCTGTTAAATTTGTTATTTCATAAATAATATTTTACAATTACGTAATGATCTGTTTAGTTAGTACCAAACAAAATCCATGTAGTATTTAAGTAGTTTATTTTGATTATTTTTCATTTAATATAACATGATTATTTATTTTGTTATTAACAAATAAAATATATTGTATGTAAAGTATTGTAATAAAGAAACGTTATTTAATCTTAGTTGCTCATTACCCGCATTGTATAATTCTTGGTTGCCACGCGTAACATATACTGAGTTGCCTGGTTTGGTTAATTCTTGGTTAACACTCTTGGCTCATACTTAGTTGCTACGTTTGACATTATATTGTTCTAGACACTGTTGGATAATCACACTGCTACAGTTTTGCTCTTATTGCGTATTTCAACAAGTTAATTACCAATTGAAAAAATCATACGTATATATATTAGAAGAAAACTTAAGAAAATGCTTTATTTCAGCCACATAATGTAAAATCTCTGCTTTCTCTAATAAAACATCTATTTTAAACCTTCTGGATCTTATGATGTTATAAGATTACTTTCTTGTCATTTGACAACCTAAGTTTAAAATAGTATGCTCTTTTAAGGATATTTTAAAGCTTCTCAGTGTCTGTTTTATGGCGTGGTCCACAATTGCGGTTTTAAAGTTTGCCTAAGGCAAGCTGCAGTAATTATAATTTTAGCTACTATGGTAACCGCAAATTTTATTTGAAGAGCTAGTATGAAAATAAACATTTTACAAACATACATTTCATTCTTTATGACTCTCGAATCGTAAAAATCAGAAGTTGTATCTTTGATTTGAACTTTTTTGAGTTCTTACTTATGTACTGATTCGATACGTAAATGAGATACGACTTTTTTCAATTCAATTGTGCATTTGGTTTTTTATATGTTTTCGTATTAGACATTTCTGAGTTGTGGATTGTATTTATAGGTACCTTGTGTATTACTTAAAAATAAGAAAAAGTTACAAACTTGTTTATGAAAACGATAATTTTAATTAGCATCTGTACTACCAATTGTAAGTAATCCAAATGGAGAAAACTGTAGAGTAGTATTTAATGGATAAAACTTTTCATTTAATAATTACGCGTTATGTATACTATAACATATTGTAACGAATTTATTACTTAAAAACTAATTTATTTAAAACGATTAAAACTACGTTTACTTATTATAGAAAAATATGCACTTTTAAATTAACCGAACTTAATTAAATCTAATAATAAAAACACTTACACTAATTTATGTATGACCGTTGTATAACACTTAAGATAACTAACACGAGATAAGATAACGTCCTCGGATATCACTCTTGTTTACACTAATTATCACATACACTATTATTCTCGATTTATTTATGTAGACAAACACGTGTTAACGATTTATTTATCTTCACTTGCTTATTTATTTAATACTGCATGCATTCACATTCCAGCAATAACTGACCTACGATTTCCATCTTCGGCTTTTATAGACATCAGCGAATTCTTCTCGATCGTTCCTCACTTTTCGCTATATTTTCTAGAAACTAGATAACAGTTCTAGAAGGCTCTTGCATTTTGCAAGTAATTTCTCGGACGTTTCACTGCCCCCTTCTTCGGACTGTTCTGTCCCAGAACAGGAGACTGGATGCGACACCCGGTAAAGGGATCGTGGCGATAGCGGCAGCTTCCTCCATTTCGGCAACTTCCTTGACCATAAAAGTAACAGTCAATGGACTTTTCCTGACCCAATACTCTCCTCGGTTGGTAACTACAGACCAACACTTGAATGCCTGTTCCTCGGAAGACGACCTCCAACATGTTTCGAACTGTCCTCCAATTCAGTTGGTCTAAGCCACAACCAAGCTTGGGTACTGCCAATTTCTTAACATGATGGAACTCCATTTGTCTCTTGAGACTCCATAATGTTCGCCACAGATCTTTGTATAACGGCTTGACACGTGAGTATTTCTTGGTCCGTCACCACGTAGTCCTAAAACCTTTCCGACTGCCGGTTGCTGTCTTCGTAATTCATCTAGCTGTCCAAACTTCTTTTTAAACACGACTGCAACCCCTTTGGACATGTCAAGCTCCTCGCTCACGCAATGTGCGATGGCGTAATCTTTTTGTGTCTGGAACAGGTCTTGTTGTTCCTCGGTGGTAACTCCGAACCTAGCTTTTCCAGAACCTCCGTATAAGTTCATAAACTTTTCGAACCCCATTTCTTCGATTGGATTCCTGGTTCTGCTACTTATTACTCTGGTTCGGACCTGAACTTGCGGATTGTGGTTATCGCCAGCAAACGGGGCTAGACGATCGACGTGGACCACTTTTGGCTTGCCTCTGGGCGGTTTTCGGATGCGGTATATAACGTCGTTAATACGCTGCACGACTTCATAGGGCCCTCCCATTGCCTTTGCAGCTTCGGCGACAAACCACGTCTCCTTTGAGGGTTATACAACCAAACCATATCGCCAGGTTGAAACCCACCATTTTGCGCCTTGACGTCATATCTTGTTTTCATCCTGTCGCTGGCAATTTGTGTGTTTTTACGAACCTCTTCATGTACTTCGTCTAGCCTCTTTGCCAGCTTGCTGACGTAATCTTCTCCAGCGACTTCTTCTTCCGGCCTTCGTCCAAATTGAAGATCGCATGGTAATCTTATCTCACGACCGAGCATGACACAGGATGGTGTTTGGCCTGTGCTTTCGTGAACGGATGATCGGTACGCCATTAAGAAGAGGTGCAAGTACTGATCCCAGTCTCTTTGATGTTCGGACACTACCTTGGCTAAGTACTTGCCCATTGTTCGATTCATCCGTTCAACCATGCCATCCAGACTGAGGATGGAGAGGCGTTGGCCTAGTCTTTTTAATTCCTAACAGTCGGCAAACTTCTTGAAACAGCCCAGACTCAAAATTGCGGCCTTGATCGGAGTGTAATTCCAACGGAACTCCAAACCGGCAGAAAAAGTCTTTTACCAATACGTCTGCGACTGGGGCTGCTCCCTGGTTGGGGATGGCGTAAGCCTCCGTCCATTTCGTGAAATACTCCATCGCCCCCAGGATGTATTTATTTCCCGAATCGGATTCTGGGAACGGCCCTGCGATGTCAATCGCAACTCACTCCAACGGGCTTCCTACGCTATCTTGTTTCCTGGGCGCTTTGCGCTTTCCCGCTGGACCTTTTCCTGATGCGCAGACTGTCCATTTCCGGCCCCGTTTCACGCCCTCCTCTTTGCAGTTCATCAGTAGAATCGTTCTCACACTTTACCCAACGTCTTCTTAATGCCAAAGTGTCCTCCCGATGTCCCATCGTGGAGATGCTTCAACACTTCAGTCACCCTGCTCTTTGGCACTACCAGCTGTAGTCTGTTTCCCGTGCCCTCGGCACTTTCTAGGGATCGCTTAAGAAGACCGTCTTCTACTATCAAGGAGTCCCACTGCGCCCAGTACGCTTTGATATTTTTGCCCAAAGCACTCACTTCTTCCCAGGTTGGTCGTCGGCCGCTTTCTTTCCAGTCGAGGAGTAGTCTTATTTCAGGATCGTGTTTTTGTTCGCGACGTAACTGCTCAGGTTCCCACTCATCATCAACCATAGCAGTTCTCCGGAGGCATTCGACTTTTTCTTCCAGTCGCGAACAATGGCTGCAGTCCGCCGGACATGGTCTTCTGGACAAGGCATCAGCGTTCCGATGACTGCTTCCGGCACGGTGTTCCGTGTCGTAGTCATACTCTTGCAGTCTCTCGATCCATCTTGCCACTTGTCCTTCTGGGTTACGGAACTGTAGTAGCCATTTTAAAGCGGCGTGGTCTGTTCTCAGTAAAAATTTTCGTCCATACAAATACTTGTAGAAATGTTCGATGGACTTAACGACTGCTAACAGCTCCCTCCTAGTCACGCAATAATTCCTTTCTGGCCTGGACAAAACCTTGCTAAAGTACGCGATAACCTTTTCTTGTCCATCTTGAACCTGCGAAAGGACCGCGCCTATGGCCATATTGCTTGCGTCGGTATCCAAAACAAACTTTCCATCTTCTCGTGGATAACTCAAAATCGGCGAAGTGACTAGGGCCTGTTTTAGTTGATTAAAAGAATTTTCGCAGTCTTCATCCCATCTAAATTCTGCTTTTTCTTCGGTTAGTTTTGTCAATGGTTTGGCAATATTGGCAAATCCGGGGACAAATCTTCTATAATAAGTGCACAACCCAAGGAAACTTCGGACCTGATGTTTGTCGATCGGTCTTGGCCATGCTTGCACTGCTCGGATTTTGTCTGGGTCAGCCCTTACTCCATCTCTAGATACGACGTGGCCAAGGTATTGGACTTCCTTCTTAAATACGTGGCACTTCTTTGGGCTCAGTTTGAGGTTAGCCCCACGTAATCGCTGGAACACTTCCTTCAAGTTGTTCAAGTGCTCTTCAAACGACCTTCCAACAACGATCACGTCGTCCAAGTAAACCAAGCACGTCTTCCAAGACAATCCGCGCAAGATGGTCTCCATCAAACGCTCGAACGTTGCAGGAGCGTTACACAGGCCGAAGGGCATTACGGTGAACTGCCACAAACCAGTTCCGATCGTAAAAGCTGTTTTTTCACGATCCTTGGGTTCTAATTCGACCTGCCAGTATCCACTCTTTAAATCTAACGTAGAAAACCACTGGGATCTGACAGGGTGTCTGCCGTATGGTCAATTCTGGGTAAAGGGTAGCTGTCCTTTTTGGTCACGTCGTTTAGCTGCCTGTAGTCTACGCAAAACCTCGTTGATCCATCCTTCTTCTTCACGAGTACCACTGGGGATGCCCATGGACTACTTGAAGGTTCAATCACGCCTTCTCTCTCCATATCCGTAATTATTTGTTCGGCTTCTTCTCTTTTCGCCAAAGGAAGTCTGCGTGGATGTTGTCGTATCGGCCGAGCGTCTCCGGTATTAATTTTATGTTTCACCACGTTAGTTCTTCCTTTGGAGCCACTCTCCAGCGCGAACACATCTTGGTACTCTTGGATCAACACTTTAACTTTAGCCAGCTGGTCTTGGCTGAGGTTTTCGCATTTAGTGGTAAGAATGTCCAATAGATGTTGTGGACACTTCTTCAGCGACGTATCTTCGTTCGACTTCACGCATCTCACAATTTGTGATACTGGCGTGCATTGGCCTACACGGTCTTCTTTTAGCGTTACAGGATCTGAGTTGATGTTTAAGATCCTTACTGGCATCGTCTTCTTTACTCGTACTAAAGTTCTGCCAACGAGTAGTCCCTTTTCAGCTAAGCCCCCTCCATTGGTTCAATCGCGCGTATGTAGCCTTCCCGGAGACTTCCATCCAGGCGTGCCATCACCACACTTTCAGTCCTTGCAGGCAGAGTCACGTCTTCACTCAATAAGACTCGCACGGCTGCCTTCTCTGACGAATGAAAAGGAATTTCTTCATTGTCCATCTTCAGGACATCGTTCTTCATATCCAAATGGAACCCATACTTCTTTATCACGTCCATTCCCAGGATAACTTCTTCCGTGATGTCGGCTACCAGTACTTGATGGTCGAGTACTCCATTTCCCAAACCAATGGTTACTTTGACTTGTCCGTGAGTAGGTATTTCGTCGCCCGTCGCTGTTCGAAGTCGTACTGTTACTGGTGATGTCTTCTCGTTTTCAATAAGATGTCAGGACGAATGATGGTCTTCGTCGCTCCCGTGTCAACCAGTAACTGGACGCTTCTCCCATTGATCTTGCCATCGAGATAAATGCTATGCAGTGCTCTCTCTAGGCGATGCCATTTGGATTGTAACCTCCGGAGTTTGACTAGATGTGATTACTTTTTTGTTTCTTTCGCTCGCCTCGTTCCAAATTTTCGAGGCTCTTCTAGTCCTCTTCTTAGGTTTAGTACAACGGCGTCGTACGTGGCCCACTTCTCCGCAGTTCCAGCACGTCAGTTCTCTTCCTCGAGCTTCTCGTTCCCGAGTACCCGTCGCACTATGTCTTCAATGCTTTCTTCTGTGTGCGAGGATACTTCTGCAGCACAGCAGGGCTTATGGCTGCCTCGGTGCGACGCTTGTTTCGCCGCCTCGAACTCCAAAGCATGGGTTAATGCGTCATCCAACGTCTTCGGTCGAGCTAACCGGAGAGTCTGCTGTGTTTCGCTGTCTCGAAGGCCGTCTACAAAGGTTTGAATAGCCAATTGCTCCAAGAAGGTATCTGGCGCTGTAGGATACGCAAGCCGTGTTAGTCTGGCGATATCAGCCTCAAACTCTTGAAGACTTTCGGCAGCTTTCTGAACCCGACTTTAATTTGAGCCTGGTAAACTTGTTGAAGATGAGCATCCCCATATCTCATTTCTAGTCGTGATATTAAGAGTTCGTAATTTTCTTGCAGGTGGTCGGAACAGTTTGTAAAATTCAAGCGCTTCTCCACGTAAGGACACTATTAAAGACGTCGCTTTCTGCTTGTTGCTCCAACCATTAGCAGTAGCTGCGGCTTCAAACTGTTTGTAGTAGGTTGACCATGGAACTTTACCATCAAAATTCGGTGGTACAACTTTGAACTTGTGAGTGTTTTCTTCTCGATGGTCCATTATTAAATCTTCACTCGTGACGCTTTCTTCACCGTGGCAACTCATTTGCTTCATTTTTTCTTCAATCAGTTTTATTCTGTCTTCTAATTTGTCCTCTATTGCTTCTATTTTCTCATTCACAGATTCGCAAATTTCTTCTTTCAAATTTAGCATATCTGCTTGGGTTTCTTCTTGAATTTTTCTATGCTCGTTCGTATTTCTTCTTTTAAACTTCTAGAATTTTCTTCCATTTTCTGAGAATGTTCGGAAAGTTTTTCTTCCATTTTCTAGAATTTTCTTCCATTTTCTGGGAATTTTCTTCCATTTTCTGCGAATTTTCGTGAAACTTTTCTTCCATTTTTCTATTCATCGATTCTTGACCATTTTTATCGATTCAAGAAATTCAAATAGTTTTGCATCCATTTTAACTGCTTGCGAACGCGTCACCGGCATAAATTTAAATATAACACGAATATAAAGTTTTTAAATACACTACTTTATAAACAAACACGCGTATCGTATCTCGAGCGATAATAAAATACTTAATGGTATTTACACTAATAAAAATCGCGAACAGCTTTATCTATTTACACGATTTCCACGGGTTTAAAACCGAACACCTGACACCAATTTGTAACGAATTTATTACTTAAAAACTAATTTATTTAAAACGATTAAAACTACGTTTACTTATTATAGAAAAATATGCACTTTTAAATTAACCGAACTTAATTAAATCTAATAATAAAAACACTTACACTAATTTATGTATGACCGTTGTATAACACTTAAGATAACTAACACGAGATAAGATAACGTCCTCGGATATCACTCTTGTTTACACTAATTATCACATACACTATTATTCTCGATTTATTTATGTAGACAAACACGTGTTAACGATTTATTTATCTTCACTTGCTTATTTATTTAATACTGCATGCATTCACATTCCAGCAATAACTGACCTACGATTTCCATCTTCGGCTTTTATAGACATCAGCGAATTCTTCTCGATCGTTCCTCACTTTTCGCTATATTTTCTAGAAACTAGATAACAGTTCTAGAAGGCTCTTGCATTTGCAAGTAATTTCTCGGACGTTTCAATATTTTTTAATCAATTGTAGACAGAAATTTCTGCACAAAAATTCTAAAAAAAAATTCTTACTGTAAATGAGCTATAATATGTACATTATTACTACAATAATTATTAAACAAAACCACGATTAAGCTTAATTCTATTATTACTAAAAATAACCCTACTGACTAGAATAATCTGATCTACGGACTGAGCTGCCAATTCGCCTTAAAACAAGAAACGCCTCCCTTTTATCATCTTCCGTTGTTAATACACCGCATCTAATTTTCTTCTACAAAAGTTTAAGAAACGGGCCATTACTTGATCTATTAAAATTTTGTACATATAGTTAATCAGGAATGAATTTAGTTACAATACTCATACTTATAGGTGTATATATCACTTTGTCTGCACTAAGTCAAATTAAAGTTTTTCAATCACAATCCTGTATAAATCAATAATCAGAACAATAAAATCATTAATTAATATTTGATTTGGTTTTTTAGTTTTCAAAATTGCTATAGTGACACTTACGGGGGTTTAAGTATACAAAAAAAATATTATAAACATATTTGAAGACATTAGGTATCGGATGTTGCGGCTTGTTTACACTATTTCCATCAGAAAGGTCGTTTAGCACGACATGGGGGCTCGTTCTCGTTATACTTAATCTGTTCACCGACATTCAAATGCCACTCTTACACGTACAATAGCAGGTAAACTTAACAAGGGCTTTGTTCTTTTGCCGACAAACAATATTGAAACAAATCAATAAAGGTAAGTTATTAAAAAATTGATTTTTACTCGTTTAAAATAAAAAGTCAAAAACTTTTTTCAACTAAATTTTGTTTTTCTTATTTGGTCTAACTAGAGGTTTTATAATTTCACAGTAAACTGTACATTGCACAAATATTTCGATAAAAGGATTTAAAGTCCATTCTTTTACTACTGAACCGTTGACGTCAGTATATGTGGTCAAACTTATGTCAATTTCTACTACTGAAACTTGGTTGCTTTAATTAAGCTGTTTCATAATTATTTTATGTCGGGTCTATTAGTGTTATACGTTACATTTTGTTTAGTTGAAAAAACTTATTATAATTATTGTATAACCGATATGATTGCGCAATACTACAAAAAAGAGGAGGAGAAGAAAAAGAGCCATCTATAAGAAAAGTAAGATGAAATGATATGATTGGCTACGTGATATATGGCAGATATCACATATTAATATACATACAGGGTTTTTTAAGTTTATTTTAACTTTCGAAAGTAAGTAATTCGGTAACTTTAACACCTTGTAAGTTACTGTTAATAAAAGCTCTTTCAATAATTGAAAGAACGTTTGTAATTACAATTTTCCATTCTGAATAATTCTCGTGTTGTCGTTCTTACAAATTACTATCAGCGAAAAATTAGGGAATCTATCGAAAAACTTAAAAATCCCTTTAGTATTAACCGAGTTTCTAGTTTGTTTTTACCGGAGATTCGGAAATCAGTTTAATCGATCGGAGGCCGCTCTATAATAGCGAAACTTCAAGGCGCAATTAATCAATTTGTTCCGGGCTCTAAAGATGTCCAGTGTGTCGTGTGACGAAAGCTTAGCTTGTGTAAGAACGACAACACGGAAATTATCCAGAATGGAAAATTGTATTAATAATGCACCCCGTGAAAACCTAACCTACTAGAAAACGTTTGTAGTTTGTCAATCTAAATTGCCATCAAAATATATGACTTAAATGACGCTTGTAAAATTATTGTACAAGATATATTACACTGACAGCCCTGTTAGTTTATTAAGAAGCAAGCATTTTTTTAAATTGTGTTTATTAAAACAGAAATTAAAATTGCATATTTTAAAAGCTATTTTCTTGTTTTATAATTTATTTAGTACAACTGAATTTATTAATGTATTAATCTATTATAATGTTTTCGCATAAGTTACATTTGCGATGAAATGTGTACTTAAATCTTATTAAATACCATTGAATATCAACAATATCTCTAACAATTTTTTATTGCAATCTTTATACATATTATGACCATGTTAGATTTGCTGGCGCATTCACGTAGCTCAGAGGCGAATTTCTAGTTGTTTAAAGGAGCCTTTTTGTTATCTAATTACGGTTTGAATCTTCTACTGAGCAAATAGTATAGCTTTTAAAGCTGTAAATCCATTTGTTTTAAGATATTTTAGATGTACCGACAACAGAAATTGTTTTTTGTTGATGGTAATTGAGGGACATTGTTTTCTAACAGCACTAGACATCTTATATATATTTCAGAGATGTCAAGCCAAGATATTCAAGACATCTTGCAGACATCTCATTACGTCTTTATACATCTTTAAGACATATTGAAGACGTCGAATGTTAATAAACTGTACATCTTGAAGACATCTTACTTAGACATCTTTAGGATATCTCCTCAGAATTTTGGGTAAAACTGCACATGCAATTAAACACTAAATAAATACAAAATACTTTTTTATTCTGTGATTCTTTTTTTTTTAATAAGAGAACTTTTCTATTTTTATTACAGAATATGCTAATTTGTATAATAGACTTTTTTATATAGATTGGACTAATTTCGTGATTTTTATGCCTAAACAGTATACAATATTACATTACAATTTAGCTGACATGTAAATCAGAGCAAACCATTTTTCAAAAATTATTTCAATTTTATATTGTTTTTATATTAAAATATACTTACAAATCAAAATTTTTGAAATATTTAATTTACAGAATAGTCTCTTGCCTTTTTTCCCATCCAGCTGTACTTGAATTTTAAACAAATAAGAACAAAAACAATATTGTTAGTAGAAGCAATAGCTGATATGAAATTAACTGAGTATACTAGTTTATTTTACTCTATGAAGTCCTCATCTTTTATTTTTATGACAGTCAGATACATTTATTATACTATTGATGTGAGTACGTAAAAATTGATAATGTTTTAATCGAGCCATTAATATTATATCAACTTACAGCATTTTTAAAATTAGTTTCGTTTTCCAGTATTTTTTTCTAAATTCTCAAACTCTTCCTCTTCGTTTATGGGAAGATTAATTCCTGGTATAGTAAATATACTACTGGTAATCGGTTCTTGTTTATTTTGTCTAAGATACTCCATTAATTTTTTTTTAATCTTTCACCTCTGAGAGAACATCAGTTACTAGCCGTCGTAAAATATGGTTTTGTTGCATTCAGATTTTCTAGTTGCTATCTAAAATTAAGCAAAAAATGTTTTATTCACACTCAGTTAGTAACGTACAGTTTCCCGAACCTCTTAAAGGTTGGTAAGTGAGCGGTTTCCATGGTTAAAAAAAACGAGTATGTAATGAAACTTCGCGGTCAGTAATGTACACTTTCCGAACGTGTAATTCGTGTGTGTTATGTTTTAACTAATTTGATAAAATGACAATCATAAATTAAATACGTATATGTCAATTGTGAAGTGTGCCTACTACGTTTTAATTTTTTACCGAAATAAACGATAATATTTTGGAAGTAGGTTTTCATTCATTTTTTATTAGTTTTATGTTATTTATTTTATTTAATGGCTGATTGTGAATAAAGTTGTATACAAACCTTGGCAAAAGTCTTCCATTTGTCTCGAGCACTAGTTCACCTCGAGGCTATGCCTCTCGGTAAACTATAGTTCTCTCGACAGAAATGGAATATTTTCCGCCTTGGTATGTAATCTACTATTACATGCATATACAATACAAGACTACAAATATATATGTTGTTCCAAATAATTACTATCTTTATTCTTTTTTTATTTTATATTTTACACTAAAATTGTTTATGAAAGTCAATTTTGAACAATATATTGCTCGCTCAATTATCATTATCAATATGATACTTTTATAACTTCATTAATGATCATTACCAATGAAAAAATATAACCGACCATTAGTTTTGTTGTTACATTTAGTATAGTTTGACAATTCTGGTTTACTCGGCTCCTGCTTGGTAATAGGGCTTGACAAAATCTCTTCTTCCTCTAAAAAATATTTTACAATATACTTCATTACTTTTTGATTTTCACTTTTATTTCTATTTTCAACGAATTGTAATATTTATACTTTTAACTAACAATATAAATAAAGGTTTTACATCATGATCACTTTAAGAAAATGATAAAATAAATACCGCGGTAAAATAGACACACCCTCAAGCAATGTCAACAGGACTAAACAATGCCATTTCAATATCTGATGTCTGGTAATTATAAATTAAAAACAAAAGCATATTTTACTAATAGTAAAAGTTAATAATTATACTGTATATACTAACCAACTGTATATTTGATTTTTTCATTTTTGGAGGTGGAGTTACCACTTCATCACTCATTGAAGCCTCGCTATTCAATGATATTTTTTGAATTACTTTTCGCTTAGTAGACTTTGCACCAGTTTCACAATCAGCGTTTGCATTCAAGTCACTAGTATCCTCTGCCAGCTTCGCTTTTTTTCTAGCTATCATGTTATCACCTAAAAATAATATGAAGTTTTAATATTTTGAAAAAAATAAAATATTTACCAAATGTAGCATTGCGGAAAATTTTCATCTTATGTGCAGGCCGGCATGTTTTTAAGGACACGCATCTTGTAATTGCCGCACGTAGTTTAGAATGAGACAAGGTAGGCCAATGGCATGTGTCCCCCTGTATCCAATTGGATGGCACAGCTTCAACAGTGAAATCGTCCAGAAACTGAACAACTGTCCAAGTCAATGTCTCGCTTCCCATCATATACACCCCGATATATTCTAAAAATATTCTAAACTTGCTATGTAAATATTTATAAAACTTATGCAGTATTACCATTGAACTAACCACAAAAATCACTTATAATGAAGTACTTAACTACTAACGTATACAATAAAACTAAAGTTATAAACCATCCACCGAAGCCTATTGCCGATTATGCTGTTATGTGCATTAAAAGTTTTAAACGCTTTTAAAAAAAGTACATAAAATTAGTTACTAATAATCTTCTAAAAGTAAATAAATAAGTTAATCAAAAATTGAACTTTTTAAATCAAAATTACATCCAACTTATATTTAATGTTATTATGGGCATCATGTGAGTTAAAAGAAGAATAGAATAAACATATTTCAACTATTGACAATGCAATTATTATGCACAACCAAACTAAAACAAGTAAAGATCATTCCTTGTCAACATTTAATACAATACAATAATCATAAAGCACCTGTGTGTTTTTTTGTGTACTTATTAGTACAAAGAAAGTACAAAGGGCACAGAGCATTCACGTGCGCGATTCATATAATTAATTAATTCTTAAATTAATTTTTCCAAAATGATAAAATAATGTAAAGTATAATGAAGTACAAATACACTGTTCACAATTTATCAATTCCGATTCATTCTCCTTCTGATGAATACTGAGGTATGACAGGAACTGATTTTCCCCTAGAAAACTATTTCTCAATAAATTTAACTAATAGTTAGCTATATTTCAGACTTTCAACTAACAGTATTTTTATTTTAGTTTGAGAAAATACCAAAATAAATACGTGTAAAATAGTCACATTCCCAAGAAATGTTAATCATGATAAACAGTTGATGCAAACTCAATATATATTATGTAATTACCATAAATTACAACCCATATAGCACAAGTACGTACCATGTACATACAAAGTACGTACTCTTCCGGACATATGTACGTACACAGTACGTACACTTACAACCAACGTACGAACAATGTACGTACATAGTACGTCCTTTTGTCACTACTTTGTACATAACAGGTACGTACAGTATTGTACGTACATTAAACGTACAGTGTTGTATGTACATTAAACGTACATAGCTGTATGTACAGTACGTAGGCGCACTTTAAAATGAAATAAATATCTACTGCATAAAACGTAATGAAATGCAAATACAAATTTAATAAGAATTTAATAATAAACAGCAACATTACAACAATAAATACAAAATATGTAATATTTTATTGTTTAATTTCGGATTGTTGCTTTAGCTCTTTCAGAGCACCTAATCCACTTTTTGATGTTTAATTCCACCTCCTTGATAGTGGCATTCTTGAACAATTCCATCGATGACACTAGGTAAACATGTAATATAGTTAGTTTTATTCATTCACAAAAATATGTCAATACATACTCGTTAAATAGCTCGTTTAATTTTAAATTACGGAAAGCATTCTTCTTCAATGTAACAGCCCATTCGGCAAGTAATAATGGAAATGCTCTTGTTATGTAACCTGTGATATTTGACCGTTCTACAGGATCTTCGATTACTTCTGAACTACCAGTGCTACAATCGCTATTCAAATCAATATCCATATCAAAAGATTCATATGAGATATCGTGACTGTAAAATCTAGAAGCACAAATTTTGGGCTCATCATAATTGCAACTACTTGTACTTGCATTTATACTGCTATTATTTACAACACCAATTTCACTCAAATTTGTAACCTCAAAATCCGATAATTGTTGAGCTTGTCTGTAATGGTTCCGTGCTAATTTGTATTTAGGCATGATTAAAACTAAAGTTAAATTCCTTACGACTAACTTATAAGATTTAAATATATAATTAGTGAGGTTATAATTGCACGTAAAGCGCGGTCCCTACAACTTTTTGTGTTATTGCTGAAACGTACGTGTAGTAGGATAACTTACTTACCAATGTCCTGCAGTTATACACCCAAAAAATACACAAATGGTCACAATTCACAAATTACAAAATACGTCACATAGTTTTCAGTAACTAACCTATAGGTGAAACGCGCATGATCAACTCATATTCTTAACTGCGTTGCCAATAGATGTCACTTATTTGTACGTACAAAGTACGTACAGTGTATGTTGGCAATGTACGTACATAAACTTTGTACATTGTACGTACATATTTTGTACACGGACGAACGTACGTAAAATGTACATTAAATGTACGTACAAAGGACGAAGTGTGCTATATGGGAAAGGATCTTTACTACTTTCACTAGTTAATATTATTAATAATAATGTAGATACTAACAAATTATGCTGTAAAAGTGTAGACTAGATACCCATATGTACTCTGTATTGATGATGAGAGGTAACTGTTACTAAATAAGAGTTATTATAAT
Source organism: Aquatica leii (assembly GCA_035610365.1). Classification (NCBI taxonomy): domain Eukaryota; kingdom Metazoa; phylum Arthropoda; class Insecta; order Coleoptera; family Lampyridae; genus Aquatica; species Aquatica leii. Next base: position 61,069,228 of record CM069432.1, read on the forward strand.
ACATTGTGTATAGATTAATGTTTCAAAGTCTGTTAAGTATCATAATAAAGAACATATTACATATGTGACATAATATTATATGTAATTTAATTTGAAACTCAACTAAGCTGGAAAGTAAAAAAAATAAAATATGCAACTTAGTAATACCGTTGATTGATATATCCAATCAACAGTAATACTTACATGCGCATAACAAAACTTATTTGAAAGTAACTTAGTATTTAAAGTGTTATAGAACACCCATTGCTCAATAAAAAATACATACAGTTTGCAACAACTTTACTTACTTTTTAAAGGCACCCTTACCATCTTCCAGCTTGAATTGTCACATCTGAAAGATATTTTTAGTGTGCCGGTTTACTTGAGTTCTATTTTCATCATGAGCACTTACGTTACTACCATCCTCGACAAGTTTTGCTTTTTTTTTCAGCTGTCATACAATTACCTAAAATAATTTTAAATTTTTATATTTTAAACAAACAAAACATTGTATATTTACCAAGTGACGCATTATGAAACAATTATACTTTTTTTACAGGCCAGCACATGTTAAGAGATTGAGAAAAAAGACCAACTTCATATAAGTAGATAAAGGTTACAACTGCACGCCAAAGACTGATTGTTTCTTATCTTATACCCATTGATTTACCCATTTCTGTACCAGAAATATCTAAACTAAATTTAGAATTCTGCTGGAATGCTGTTATACGTTAAATAAAGGTTCAATGCAACGGCGCAATGCAATGCTGCCAACCGCAGCAGTGCCAATACTAAATTTTAAACATTCCCGTAGCGTATCATAAAAACACTTAAAATTATTTTTTGCCAAACGTTAAAATAATATAATACACCTGCCGACAAAGGTGATAACATACTTTTTGATACAATTCTGCCATTTATAAATAAAAATTTGGCGAATCTTAAAGCAAATATTTTAAACCGTCTAAGTCAGACGTCTTTAAGATGTCTTACAGTAGATATCGTTAAGACGCCTTTTTTAGAGCCACAGACGTTCCAACATGAAACAGCCATAAAACAGACGTCATGAAGATGTTGTGTGCTGTCTGGGTTGGTTTCGTAAAGTGTGCGTTACTTTAGGAATTTTGCCTTTCTATTTGCTTATCTATTCCTGAAAAAATTAAGGTGGATGTAAGTTTGTAGCCATAATAAATGTCACCATTAAATGTTCTTGTATATGTACTAGTAATTCCTATTGAGAAATGAGGTTGTACAGCACTTTTCCTCAAGAAGAGATGTTTGTATACTATTAGCTATCCGATGACACTATTGCGTTATAGATTACTCACTTCAAAATCCAAATTGACTGAAGTGGTAAAGTATATGAACTTTCTTTTTTTGCATAATGGGTAGTTTTATTTTTTCGAATTGTCTCTAACATCGTCGCATCGACGATTTAATGGGAATGTATTGTTTGAGAAGACAACGTTCTCTCAAACTAACAAATTGTTTGTCAACATTACCATTACAACTAGAATTATATAGTTTTGGTAGCGTTAATTTGTCACTTTTCTTTCTTTCTCGGTGAGTAAAGTTATTAAAAAATTATTATACAGCAGAAAAGGGTAATCCACTAAATAAATTTAATGTTAATCAAAAATAAATAAAACTTTTATGCGTGCAAGCTATATCCTTTTTTTTTAAATTCAAATTTTGTCAAAGTTACATTAAATGTAAATTTAATTAGAAACAATTGTCTGAAACTTGCAATAATATATGATGTATAAAAAACTGCTTAAGCTAAAGGATGAACTCATTGAATAATTATACTACATTTTCTATTAAAAAATGGGTGTTTGTTTTATGTTTTTTATGTGTCAGAAAATAATTATGTGTAAATAAATTGTATTTTAAATTGAAATAGTTTTTTATTTATAAAAATATAAATAATTGTAACTATAAGATGACGCTAGTATCAGTTTTTCTAGAAATTTGTATTGATGTATATTAGGTTACATAAATTAATATATTTCAAAATTGTAGATGTCAGTGGTAGTGATACGTTGTAACCGTTTTTTTAAATGTAGTGATGCATCGTTATTTATTATCTTTGCTTGGGTTTCTCAAAATATGCTGCTGAGTTTTTGGAATTTCAATTTCAAGCAGAGAACTTACTTGCTCCAGGTACATCGTTTACATGCTATTGAAACTCTGTCGTATATTGCAATGATATCCCTAGTTTAAAACGTGCTTTAGATGCTCTAACGTATGTTTCTAGTAATTAGAGATTCCTCTAAGACTAATTTAAAAGGCATCTGTGCTAGTAGATTATTCAGTTTACTTAAAAGTAACTTCTGACAGTCTAAAGTTGCTGTCGCCATTGACTGATGTTAAAAAAGAAGCCTAGACGCTTTTAAAAAAGTAATGAATAATTTTTAGGGAAATCATAATTCACAAAATTATTAAAAAATTGTTTAAAATATGATGCAAATTATTGTTTTTGTTACTAAACTTTTTTTCTTTAATTTACTAACATTTTTTCATCTAATAACTAATTTAAGAGAACGCCCTTTACTTTTTTTATGTAATAGATATGTTTAATTAACTGTCAGTTTAATCACATTTTTAAACCTATTTTGTACGAAATAATATTTATGTAAGCAATTAATAAGATAAAAATAATAATTAATGCAAATTATGATATAGTTTTTATGCTAAAGTGTATGATCAATTGCGCAATTGTTGTAAACAATGCAATATAACATTTAAGCTTCGCTAATTAAAAACATCTTGTTTATAGTCGTAAGTTATAAGTAGTAATAAATTACAATGTATTATTAAAATTGCTTTTTAACTATTTGTTTTATTAGCATAATAAAAATATACATCATAAGAAGTACGTAACGCTACTGAAAAGTATGAGGTAGTATTTACGCACGTTTCAATGTAATGTTTTCATTTTATAATTAAACTTTAAAGAATTCAGGTGTTTTATTAAGTTTTAAAAGTAAAGAAATATAACCGACCATTATCTTAAAAAAATAGTTCAATACAATTAAGGGTATAATTGATATTAATTATGTAAACAAAGGAGCAACGGAACAAGTTTTCAGGATTTTTGCTAAGTATTCCAAACTCAGATTGTAAGAATATTTTTTTTGTAGCATAAGTTGATTAATACTTAGCAAAGTTTTTTCTTATCTTTTTTAGGTCCTTTTTTCGGGAGGTGCCATGAAACCACTTTTGGTAGCTTTTAGGGCGACGTTTTATGCTATTGATGGGTGCAATTTATCAGGTCTTATCTACAATCCAATAATTTTAGATGTGGAAAACAATTATCAAAGAAGACTAATATCAAAACTGATCTACATAACTAAATACAGTAATTATGTAAAATTTAATACGAATACACAAAGTTTAAGTAGTATTTATAAAAATTTAATTTCAAAAATTAAATACTTAATGCAAGTAATTTTATTATCATACTGTTTACCTTGACATTGAATATTGTTACAGAAATCTAATTTAGTGTTTGTATAAATACATTGTGTGTTCTTTAGAATTTTAACTCCTTGACATATCATAAATTAATGTTTAATGTAAGTGTCTGGTTAAGTGTACTATTGGAATGCCTACTTCTTTAGTTATCTTGTGTAAGTACAAGAAAAGTTTATGGTAATTAATTATTACTCTTTTTTGGTACGTTCTTATAGTTTATTTAAATATAACAAAAAAATTAAAGTTGTCAATGGATATTACTGCATGTATTAGTAGCCCAACCAAGAACAAAAAGTTATTTAAATTTAGTTATTCTTTGATATATACAAATAAAAAGTGTTTGTTATCACGAAAGAAAGTACATATAATGTACAATGTGCTGAACGAAAATTGTTCTATCGAAAGCTTAAAAACAATAAAAAATTAAGTAGGTACAGTACTCATGCAAAAGATGGCTAAAGGTGGCACAGATAAATTTATGAATTCGGGGACGATCGGCGTCGAAACAAAAGCCAAATGTTTTTCTGTTTTACTAGTAGCAACGTATTCAATCTATAGGTAATAAATAAAGTACTAACTGCACATAATATTAGTTTATAATGGTTTATAATTACTCTACACATCATTAGAAAATATAATGTTACATTAATTCTTTGAATAAATACTAATTTATGTATACTATTTTTAGAGATATGTGATCCAGTTAGTGTCAAGATCGTTTTTTGTGTGAGCACTGTAGGTGTTTTTAATCTGACGACGATCAGACAAAGTTTAGCAAAAACAAAGCTTTTTATTAAATTCGATTGTGTGTCTACTAAATTATCTTTTTTTTTTTTAGACTTTTTATTTTAGCTTTCAAGCGTTGCAGTTTTATTTTGTATTTATGTGAACGGTTTTATGTTTTCATTAGTTTACCTTCTAGTTCTAGTTCTAGTATTGATACTTATTTCCCGTTGTTATTTTTTTACACATATGGATTTGACTAACACCAGAACGATTTATTCTTTGGTCCGGAGTTTCAACATTACCTATTTGTTTGGACAGTGTCATTGTTGTTGTAATCGAAGTTACCAACATTTCGCCCACTTTCGTAAAGTGGCTTCATCAGAGCGTGAGATAAATCACAAAACTCAAACAAGCAACCGAAATCTAACTAAGAACTTCTCAAAAGTTAGGTTATCCACTAGTGAAACAAGACATAATCTAAACTCTGAAAAGGTAAGAAAGAAAACGATAACTTGAAAAAGCAAACGAAACTCTAACAAAGAACCACTATCGAGTAAGGTAATCAACTTGTGAACCAAGCCAGATTCAAAACTCCGTAGAAGTTGAGAAGATGGTTAAGCTCGACTCTGATTGGGTTACGGTTGCTAAAGGACGTGTTTTCGATAAATGACTAATGACCGAGAACCAAAAAGGGGATAGCTCGAAACCATGATGATTTCTATGCTTTCTCGGAATTTCCTGTTGAAAAAGAATGGAGATTTGGCAATCAACGAAACATTATCAAAATCTATCTTGTGACCTGTAGTAAAATGATGTTCGGCAACCGCAAATTTGGAAATATACCTTTTCCTTATACTACGATCATGTTCTGAAATGCGAGTAATGACGGAACGACCGGTTTCACCAATGTAGACTAAACCACATGAACACGGAATTTAGTACACACCTTGAGATGAAAGTGTAAGAAATTTGTCTTTGGGAGAAGAAAGAATCTGAGAGATTTTGCTTGTCGAGTAGAATATGGGTTTAATACCATTCTTACTAAGAAGTTTCCCTATTTGATCTGTAACCTTGTGAATGTAGGGTAAAAAAGCCAATTTCGGGTTAGATTCGGGAGTAGAAATGTTCTTAAGTAAACGAGTACGTGGATGTAGACGACGATTAATAACTCTATGAATACCTCGCTTTACATAACCATTGTTCACTAAGGATCTAGTAAGATGACGGAGTTCCGAGTCTAGATTCTCAGGTTGGCAAATAGAAAAGGCACGATGAACCAAAGATTCAATAACAAAACGTTTCAACCTAACTCGTTAATGGTTTTTTGTTAGATTTTTGTTTGCTTTTTCAAGTTATCGTTTTCTTTCTTACCTTTTCAGAGTTTAGATTATGGTTTGTTTCACAAGTGGATAACCTAACTTTTGAGAAGTTCTTAGTTAGATTTTGGTTGCTTGTTTGAGTTTTGCGATTTATCTCACGCCCTGATGAAGCCCCTTACGAAAGTGGGCGAAACGTTGGCAACTTCGGTTACAAGAACAATGACACGGTCCAAACCCGGAAGACATTCTTATCTTAGTATCAATCTAACAGTATGATAATTTTGCTTTGTTTTTTTCTCTGTAATATCATTTACGTTCCTTTTTTTTCCTTGCTTCTTTACTTCTTGCACTACTTGCCTTTTGGTTAATTTGTTTGGTATTTTCTTCATTTTAGCCATTAATATCAAGAAGTAAAAGACATTTAAGTGAGAACAAGAATTGGCATCAAAAACCAAATAAAACCATAGTATAGAAACAATTAAGTAGTTTCAAAAGCGGCACTTTGATGTTCGTATAACAATTTTGACCAGTGCGCATTATGCTAGAACTCGAACGCGTATTTTAATCAATTTTTTATTGCGCATTATGCTATGAGTTGAACTGCGCAAAATAAATTATGTTACACAAATTTGTTCGAATGAAACTATTGAATTGTTTCTATACTCTGATAAAACATAGGTAAACTTGAGCATAAATTTAAGTAATGAAGATCCTGAAGGCTATATGTTAAAAAAACAATATCAATAACAATGATATAATCATAGTAATCAATAAGTTTTACTAAATGTGCTTAAAAATGCGTTTTTGCATAAGTATATCAAGTATTAATATAATATAGTACTTTCTTTTATTTCTGTGCAAACATTTTAAATTGTGCGGATTTTCATCAAGAAACGTAATAATGGGAACAAACACGTTGTGTTAGTATAAGTGTTGTATTTATTATATTATATTAAATCTTTACAATTCAGCTATTAAAAACCCCCACTGCACAAGAAGATATGAGCCCAGTGTAAAGTGAAAAAAAAACCAAAAAGTAGAATAGTCGTTGTTTAATTATAATGAACAGTTGTGATTTACCGAAGAATACAATCCGCAAATCATGTTCAAAAGAAGCGAAAAGTAGCGGTGGTGTGATGATGGTTGTAAGTTTACAGTGTTACCACCATATCAGTTTTAATAATTTGTTGTTTGTGTAATTTAAAGAAATTGACGACGGTGTATGTGCGATAACCGTAGAAAATAAAGAAGTAATATAGACGCCAAGTAGAAGTATCGTGAAAATTCATTTGTTATCAGAAGAACCAGTTAATTTGAATGACGTACTGTGCGTTCCGAGATTCGGTCGAAATTTGTTATCGCTTAGATCGGTGAAATCAAAAAATGTTGTTATTGAATTTATCAAGGACCCGGTGACAATGTACAAAAATGGCAAAGTTGTTGCAAAAGAACAAAAACAGTTAAGTATAATCTCTACAAAATGAATTTTGTAAAAAGTGAAGACTGTGCAAGACAAACAGTGCTTATATCGCGCAATCGATAATAGCTTGGCGCGAACGGTTAAGATTCGTAAACTATCGTCCTGTGCGAAAGCTAGCAATCAGTTAGCAAAATGGATATTAAAAATCTTCTAGTAATGAATATGATGACTGTTTTGTGAAGTGTGTGTACGTGCAAAGATGACGCAGGCAATGTTTAACAAACATAAAAAACGTGCATTGACTCTTGGGGATTTGATCTTTTATGACAAATCACTCCGTCATAAACAAGTATTATTGTTGAATATAAGACATCAAATACGTTATATAAAGTCCAAAAAAATTTTAATTGAATTTAAATGAATAGTCTTATGTGTAAGCATGTGATCAAATACGATAATAGTGCGCCGTATACATCACAGCAAATGGGCCGCGTTGAAAGACAGAACCGTGCGATTGTAAAAATGGCTATGGCAATGTTAGTTAGGTACGGAAGTTGATAGAGGTTGTGTGAACAAAACAATTTATAGTAACTTTGTCTTTAGAAGATTAAGCAAAGGTCGATGTTTCTTACAGACAACTTGTGGGGTCCTTGATGTAGGTGACAGTTTCTATCTTACAAACATTGTAATTGCGTATTGCGATGAAAAGTTTAATATACTCGTAGCATACTCAGATACCGATTACGCATTGTGAACTGATCCTCGACGTAGTGTGACGTAGTGTAAGAGATGTAGTTGTAACTTTAAACGGTAGACCGGTAACTTGATTATTGCGAAAGCAAAGCATAATTGCTAATTCAACAACGTACACCGAGTATATAGTCGAGTATCAAGCTACAAAAGCAGTTATTTGGTTACGTCGCTTTTTAAAAAACATTAACTGAGCAAGGAGAACTCAAAATTATTCACGTTTTAAGTTCGCAGCAGCTAGCTGACATATTTACCAATACTTATCTAAAGAAAAAATTGAGGTGAAAAGGACAGCGCTTGAATTTTTTGAACTCAAAAACAGTGCAGAGAGTTTTGAGAAAACATAAGGATAAATGCAAAATACCGCGAAATAAACCATTAGTAAAAAAACAGGAAGAAAAAAATGGAATTTGCAAAAACATTTAACTTTTTAAAAGACGTCATCTTTACAGATGAGTTTAAATATAGTACATTTGCTTATTATGGTTAAGTTGGAATTTAGCGAAAACCTAATAAAAAGATAAAAACTTGAGTGCGACCGTAAAACAAGAAAGTGGATCACAGTTGGTGTGGAGGTGTGTTTCTGCAAACGGCGTTGGAAATATAGTATTTGTGGGTGGCATTATGAATAAATAGAATTATTTATACATTTTAAAAAACAATCCGAGAAGCACCACAGAAAAAATGGATATTTTAGATAGAATTGCAAAGGAATAGACTTTATATAACTATCCAAAAATCTCATTTATAATAAAGAACAGTTTTGAAGAAGGCCCTTTAGAAAGAACAGCGAACTATCGTAGGAGAGCTATTGAATATTTAATTAAATCGATTAGATTACATAATTTTTGTCAGTGTACGATTTTGAATGTGAGATGCATTTTTACGCAGTTTACATTTTTATTTAATTTGAAGCTATAATTAATAAACTGTTTTGTTCATATGTCGTTGTTTTATTCTTTTGATCCTAAGGGATACGTTATTTAGTCATTTTTTGTTCCAATTATTTGTAATACAACAGGTTGTAATAAATTATATTTTAAGGTAAAAATGTACGATTTTTACTGTGAGCGACTGTAACCTGAAAAATTCCAATAATACACTCAACCAGACAACACAATATTTAATGTCAAGATAAACAGTAGGTATGATAATACGTGTAACGTGTAAACTTGTCGTGTTTTAATTAAATATTTTATTTAACAATTAACTTTTATGACTAAGTGGAGCGAGCCTGAAACGTCGCAATAAACTGAAGTAGTTGCCTCTTTCCTTACCTCCTATAAGAAGGGATTATTAATTTGATCATTACAAACCAAAACTCATTACCAGAGGAGAACCGTTCTATCAAGTCGTAAATATTATTTTTTTGTTATAAGTGGTTACGAAGATGTTTTAAGAATTAAAATAAGTTTTTTATTTAGACCAGGTACATTGATAATTTTGACATAAGTTACAATAGACTGGTTCGCAGGTGGTTCTCTCTCTAATTCATACGTGCACAAATTATTGCAAGTTATATGGTTAGTTTTATAAATCAAGTAGTGATTTGAGAACAAGGTTTTTATAACACAATCCTATTTTTTAAAGTATCATTTTGAAATTATTACTCCTAGTAATCGCATGTAGCAAAGTACATGTGAAGTTTGAAACATATACGAGTAGCAATTATCTAGATAATCAGTCTGCAAAACTATCAAAATTTATAAAATACTAGCTGTACCCTGCCACGCTTCGCAGTGGCACATTGTGATTGAATGGTTGACATTTAATGTAATTATATTTATATACATTAAAAGTGAGGTTAATCCAAAATAAATAATATAATTACTAAATAATATAATTACGTCCACGTGTTAGATGTAATAAAAAAGATATAACCACTCACTTCTGTTAGAAATTTACTTGAATTATAATAAGTCCTTTTATTTTACCTGTCAGTTAATAATATTTTTACTGTCCATCTTTGATATAAAATATAACCTCTACTTATGATTTGGTGAAAAGCCCAGTTCGATCACAACACTATTACACCAAAAATTTTTGATTTAAGTGAATATTTAATTCAGATTGTATAATAATCAGAATCAGATGCAAATTTTTTTGTAAATAAACAATGTAATTGGGAACGAAATTGTTTCTCATGTGACTGCGTCATTACTATTGCGATTGTCAGCGAGTGTTTTCCTCGCTTACGGCAGATGGCGCGGTCACTGGTAAACAGCTGATCGTTAAAAAAACTGTTTTCTCGCGGTCGCAGATATGTGACTGATGCAAAAAAATAGATAAAAACAATCCTTGATGCGGATTTTATATCATGTTAAAATTTCAACTCAATCGGTGCAGAACTTTTTGAGTTTTTGAAGCGTACACAAACCAACATAACATTTTTATATATATAGATTAAATATACATTGCGCGTTTTGTGTGAAATGACAAGGCTAAGCAGGTACTTAAGTGGCGGAGTTTATAAAACGAGAATTTGTCGATTACGGGTAAAGCATATTTGAACAAACAAGTATTGTTAAAATTCTGTGAAAGGTTATTCTTACTATGCCATATGCAAATCTTCTGTATAAACTTTATATAGTAAATCATATTTCGATTTTTTTCTATCTATGCGCTACATTACGTTTTCAACGCTTTATATTGACAATTATAACAGAGTGTATAAAAATATTAGTTTTTGAATATGCCGCGAAGTAGTGCAAAAACAACAAAACTAAATATTTTTTACACCCGTTATTATGTACGAAATTAAGAATGAAAAAAAGCAATTTCAAAATTTGAATGTTTTACAAATTTAAAAGTAAAAATGTGTTTTTTTCGTACACGATAAATACAATTTTTTGCAAGCAAGTCCTGACGATAATACAATTTATTATAGTAATAAAGCGTTTATTTTCGCTAAGAAACAAAAAAAATTAAAGAAAATGCAATAAGAAATAAAAAATTTTGCGTTGGTGAAAATGAAAAGGGCGAGTTATATTTATATGCATCAAATTTAAGGGCAAATGCTTATCTGTAAAAAAACATTTACTACTTAGTATTACATACAGATGTGGATCTAGAAATAGTTAAAATAAAAGAAAACGAGATATTTTGTAAAAAAATGTTATTAAGATTAATTAAATTTTGGGAAACCTATTGTAACGGAAATTGTAGATTCTAGAATCCAAAAAGTGTTATACTGGTTTTCCTGTAACCAAAAAAAAATAAGCAACGGCTAGCACAGTTTCCCCGGAGAGGGAGTCGCAGGCTTTGTGATGCAAAATTATAGAATAAAACTAAAAACAAGCGCCAAGATGATAAAAGATTAAATTAGGGAGATATCGTTTAACTCTACCCGTAGCTGGAAAAGAACAAATAACAAAACAGAAGTAATAACACAGAATATATATTTATTGTATCACAAAAGTAGTTGAAGAAGACGAAAACTACATAAGTGTAGTTATATAAACGTTGCAAATAATATTACATGGGTTGAAATCACAAATATAAGTTACGCCTTTTGACTGGGCAACACGTCGCACATCTAAGTGCTCTAATAATTGTAACTTTTACATTTAACGAAGGAATGACTTCACTTTATTAAGTTCAATTACAAGAATACGAAAATCAAAAGTATCGAGAATTAAAGCGCATCCGATAAATATGTGGCACACAAAAAAAGAATTTGACATTAATTGTGATTACCACTTAGTATGCACATGTGGGCATTCCAATAATAGACATGACCAACAAAGTAAAGTAGAAAATGCATTACTTACAGTTGTGTATTATTCAGTTAGGTATTAGCTAATTCCGTACCACCTGACCTAAAACGTAATATGCAATTTGACACAAAGCGTACATACGGTATTAGCACAAGTAATTTGATTTAATGCATACAATATTTCACGTAAAAGAATGCGCCGAGCTTCTCTCTAATTAACTTTGCACTTGTGTAAGTATTTCTTCCCATAAAGTGGTGTAGAACCCCTTAGCCTTCATCGACCTGACGTCATGTAAACTTTTTGAGAAGCAGGTGTTTTACCACGTCACTGATAAGATTACAAGTGGAGGGATTGAACCAAAAACGTTATAAAATCACATATTCCAAAATAAGCTTTCACTCAACAATACGCAGAATTCGTCCACATATTTACGTGGAATGACATAAAACAATTTAATAATGAAAGCTTTGTTGGGCCAGAGAAGCTAAGAACGGTTTGTATTTTACAAAACGTTAATAGGAAATGAATTCGTCTAGACATCGCCGACGAAAGAGTAGGGTGTTGAGGAACAAATTCTATACTTGAAAATTAATCTACCAACTTTTTAACATAACAAAGGGTATGAAAACTAGAAAATTAAGCAAAATATACATGTATATTTTTTAATCAATCTTTTAATAGATACTTTGCACACAGCAATGTTATTTTATTTATGACATTAATTTACGACTAACGATTTTGTTTGCGTAATTTTGAAATGTATATCCGTGATATAAATAATTCATTATAAACTTTTGTTTGTAAAACTAAATAATTACATTGTTTTTAAAGAAGTCGCTCTTATACAATTAGATTTTTGTAAAAGAAAATTAAACTGAGCGCATAATGTGTGAAAAGAAAGTGGGGACATCGTGCAATTCGGTTTTAATAAGAGTATAATACAAACCACCAGCGGTAAGCAAATAAGAATACTCGAAAAAAACCTACACATTTTTTATTGTTTGGTAATAACAAACAAAACAATGTCTTTAAAAGAACTGGTGCCGTGTATTACTGTCAAGAAAGAAAATGTATTCAATTTATATTATAGTGATATGCAATTAAAATACAATTACCAGTGTTTTTATGTATAATATGAAAAATACTTGAATTGATATACGCTGCACATCTCGGCAAGTTTCTATTTATCAGTAAATATCAGTTACCTGAGTACCCTAAGTCTATTGTTAAAAAATTAGGAACGCCCAAATAAGATTTATGAGTTTGTGTAATTTTAGTTGCATACTATGATGTACCGATATTACTACCATCTATACAAAAAAATTAAGAACTTTATATAGGTATCCTACCGTTAAAACAGGTTATTAAAATCATTATACCGGAAAATAATCCAGTCGTAAGTCACGAATTTTGTAATTCGGCAATACTGCCTGTGTGACTTGTTTGTTTTAACAGACAATTGCTGATCTAAAAATAAAAAACAAAAATTGTTAGATTTATTTAAAATTATCTTTTATGGTAAGACACATTAAACAATTCTTAATATAACAATTGCTACGGTAGTACAGCGGCAATATTCAGGAGTTGACAGGTGATCCGTGGCGCAAGAAAACTAAATTTCAGTTTAACAGAAACTTTCAAGTGTTTAAAAGGTTAATAATTTTTAATAATTTATTGTATTGTTTCATCCATTTATATGAAAGAATAATAGTTAGTGATGGAATCAGGCCGGGCCGAACTGGGTCTAGATTTAGCTTGTCCGAGTACTATAAAAGGCTTTAATTATATTTTTTAGATTAAAAATTACGCCGATTTTGAAACAAAATTGTCTCAAAATGTTTTAGTTTTTGATTCAACCTAACAAACCAGATATTCGATGTAGGTAAACCAAGTGTGTGTTAAACAACTGGTAAACCTGTATTAAAAAAATACAGAGGTATACAGCTATATTTACAAAACCAAGCTTCAGAGTAAAAAACGTATTTACAAAGATTAAGCCGTTTAATTAATTACAGCTACAGTCCTTATATATTATAGTATAACTTATCTAAATTATACACTTTAGAAAATACAGATGACTTAACAAATCCTATTTGCTTCTTGGTCCGCGTTTTCAAATTACTTATATATTTGTATTTATGTACTGACTTGATACAAAACATAGTGAAACGTTCAAGAAATTACTTGCAAACGCAAGAGCCTTCTAGAAGGCTGTTATCTATTTTCTAGAAGTTATAGCGAAAAGTGAGGAACGATCGAGAAGGATTTCCGTATGTCTTTATATAGCGACGAGACAGATCGTAGGTCAGTTATTGCTGGAATGCAAATGTGTTAACAAGATTATCAAGTGGAAATAAATCGTTAACACGCGTGTGTCTACATAAATAAATTGAGAATAATCGTGAACGTGATAATTAGTGTAAACAAGTGTGATATCCGAGGACGTTATCTTATCTCGTGTTAGTGATAGTGTTATACAACGGTTATACATAAATTATAGTGTAAGTGTTTTTATTATTAGATTTTATTAGTTCGGTTAATTTAAATGTGTACATATTTCTAGAATAAGTAAACGTAGTTTTAATCGTTTAAATAAATTAGTTATTAATAAATAAGAACGTAACAGTGGCGTGTGGGATATCGTTCGCGAATTTTAGTGAAAATATCATTAAGTAATCTAATCGCTCCCGTAATAAAAACATTCATTGCGTAAATATCTGTTAAGATTCGCGATAAGCGTGTTTATTTATAAAGTTAATATAGTGTTTATTAAACTTTTTCTTTTAACAAGTGCGTGATCGCGATATTATTTAAATTCGTTTTCGTGGTTTAATATTAACAAGTGGATCGTTATTAAAATTTTGTGTTATAGGAAAACTGCATTTTAAAAAGTTGTGTATTTAAACTTTATATTCGTGTTATATTTAAATTTATGCCGGTGACGCGTTGGCAAGCAGTTAAAATGGAGGCAAAACTATTTGAATTTCTTGAATCGATAAAAAATGGTCAAGAGTCGATGAATAGAAAAATGGAAGAAAATGCTAGAAGTTTAAAAGAAGAAATACGAGCGAGCATGGAAAATCAAATAAGGACTATTGAGGAACAAATACAAGTTAGTGTAGGAAATCAAATCAAAATTGCGCAAGAGGAAACCCAAGCAGATATGCTAAATTTGAAAGAAGAAATTTGCGAATCTGTCAATGAGAAAATGGAAGCAATAGAGGACAAATTAGAAGACAGAATAAAACTGATTGAAGAAAGAATGAAGCAAATGAATTGTCACGGCGAAGGAAGCGTCACGAGTAAAGATTTAATAATAGATCATCGAGAAGATAACACTCACAAGTTCAAAGTTGTACCACCGAATTTTGATGGTAAAGTTCCATGGTCAACCAACTACAAGCAGTTTGAAGCCGCAGTTACAGCTAATGGTTGGAGCAACAAGCAGAAAGCGACGTCTTTGATAGTGTCCTTACGTGGAGAAGCGCTTGGAATTTTACAAACTGTTCCGGATCATCTGCAAGAAAATTACCAACTCTTAATATCACGATTAGAAATGAGATATGGAGATGCCCATCTTCAACAAGTCTATCAAGCTCAAATTAAAAGTCGGGTTCAGAAAGCTGCCGAAAGCCTTCAAGAGTTTGAGGCTGACATCGCCAGATTAACACGGCTTGCGTATCCTACAGCACCAGATACCTTCTTGGAGCAGTTGGCTATTCAAACCTTCGTAGACGGCCTCCGAGACAACGAAACTCAGCAGACTCTACGGTTAGCACGACCGAAGACGTTGGATGACGCTTTAACCCATGCTTTGGAGTTTGAGGCGGCAAAACAAGCGTCGCACCGAAGCAGCCATAAGCTCCGTTGTGCTACAGAAATACCCTCTAACTCAGAAGAAAGCATTGAAGATATAGTGCGACGTGTATTTCGAGAACAAGTAGCTCGAGGAAGATAAGTGACGTGCTGGAACTGCGGGGAAGTGGGCCACGTACGACGACGCTGTACTAAGCCCAAAAGAAAACCAGAAGAGCGTCCGGAAAACTAGAACAGGTCGACCGAATGGGGCGAAAGTCGACCTCAACGAGCCATGCCCCGGAGATTACCATCCAAATGGCATCGCCTAGGGAGCAATTGCATAGCATTTATCTCGATGGCAAGATCAATGGGAGAAGCGTCCAGTTACTGGTTGACACGGGAGCGACGAAGACCATCATTCGTCCTGACATGTTATTGGAAAACGAGAAGACATCACCAGTAACAGCACGACTTCGAACAGCGACGGGCGACGAAATACCTACTCACGGACAAGTCAAAGTAACCATTGGTTTGGGAAATGGAGTACTCGACCATTAAGTACTGGTAGCCGACATCACGGAAGAAGTTATCCTGGGAATGGACGTGATAAAGAAGTATGAGTTCCATTTGGATATGAAGAACGATGTCCTGAAGATCGACAATGAAGAAATTCCTTTTCATTCGTCAGAGAAGGCAGCCGTGCGAGTCTTATTGAGTGAAGACGTGACTCTGCCTGCAAGGACGGAAAGTGTGGTGATGGCACGCCTGGATGGAAGTCTCCGGGAAGGCTACATACGCGCGATTGAACCAATGGAGAGCGGCTTAGTTGAAAAGGGACTACTCGTTGGCAGAACTTTAGTACGAGTAAAGAAGACGATGCCAGTAAGGATCTTAAACATCAACTCAGATCCTGTAACGCTGAAAAAGAAGACCGTGGTAGGCCAATGCACGCCAGTATCACAAATTGTGAGATGCGTGAAGTCGAACGAAGATACGTCGTCGAAGAAGTGTCCACAACATCTATTGGACATTCTTACCACCAAATGCGAAAACCTCAGCCAAGACCAGCTGGCTAAAGTTAAAGTGTTGATCCGAGAGTACCAAGATGTGTTCGCGCTGGAGAGTGGCTCCAAAGGAAGAACTAACGTGGTGAAACATAAAATTAATACCGGAGACGCTCGGCCGATACGACAACATCCACGCAGACTTCCTTTGGCGAAAAGAGAAGAAGCCGAACAAATAATTACGGATATGGAGAGAGAAGGCGTGATTGAACCTTTAAGTAGTCCATGGGCATCCCCAGTGGTACTCGTGAAGAAGAAGGATGGATCAACGAGGTTTTGCGTAGACTACAGGCAGCTAAACGACGTGACCAAAAGGGACAGCTACCCTTTACCCAGAATTGACGATACGCTAGACACCCTGTCAGGATCCCAGTGGTTTTCTACGTTAGATTTAAAGAGTGGATACTGGCAGGTAGAATTAGAACCCAAGGATCGTGAAAAAACAGCTTTTACGATCGGAACTGGTTTGTGGCAGTTCACGGTAATGCCCTTCGGCCTGTGTAACGCTCCTGCAACGTTCGAGCGTTTGATGGAGACCATCTTGCGCGGATTGTCTTGGAAGACGTGCTTGGTTTACCTGGACGACGTGATCGTGGTTGGAAGGTCGTTTGAAGAGCACTTGAACAACTTGAAGGAAGTGTTCCAGAGATTACGTGGGGCTAACCTCAAACTGAGCCCAAAAAAGTGCCACGTATTTAAGAAGGATGTACAATACCTTGGCCACGTCGTATCTAGAGATGGAGTAAGGGCTGACCCAGACAAAATCCGAGCAGTGCAAGCATGGCCAAGACCGATCGACAAACATCAGATCCGAAGTTTCCTTGGGTTGTGCACTTATTATAGAAGATTTGTCCCCGGATTTGCCAATATTGCCAAACCATTGACAAAACTAACCGAAGAAAAAGCAGAATTTAGATGGAATGAAGACTGCGAAAATTCTTTTAATCAACTAAAACAGGCCCTAGTCACTTCGCCGATTTTGAGTTATCCACGAGAAGATGGAAAGTTTGTTTTGGATACCGACGCAAGCAATATGGCCATAGGCGCGGTCCTTTCGCAGGTTCAAGATGGACAAGAAAAGGTTATCGCGTACTTTAGCAAGGTTTTGTCTAGGCCAGAAAGGAATTATTGCGTGACTAGGAGGGAGCTGTTAGCAGTCGTTAAGTCCATCGAACATTTCTACAAGTATTTGTATGGACGAAAATTCTTACTGAGAACAGACCACGCCGCTTTAAAATGGCTACTGCAGTTCCGTAACCCAGAAGGACAAGTAGCAAGATGGATCGAGAGACTGCAAGAGTATGACTACGAAACAGAACACCGTGCCGGAAGCAGTCATCGGAACGCTGATGCCTTGTCCAGAAGACCATGTCCGGCGGACTGCAGCCATTGTTCTCGACTGGAAGAAAAAGTCGAATGCCTCCGGAGAACTTGTTACAAGCTTTAGCTGGTTACGAACCTGCAATTAACTTCCTGAAAAACATAGACGTGTCTACCTGGCGACTCACAAACTACAAATAAAGACACATTTAAAGGACAGTAATCGAACCGACACTTATCGTCTGCTGTTACATTAATGTTACGCCTCTGGTGGTATTAAGTAATTGCCTCCGAATAGAATTCAATCGTATCCAATAATTATGATCTTCCGACCAATGTGATAGTCATCAAGGTTAAGATATTGCCTCCGAATAGAATTCAATCGTATCCAGTAATTAAAATCTTCCGAACAATGTGATAGTCATCAAGGTTAGGATATTGCCTCCGAATAGCATTCAATCGTATCCAGAAATTAAAATCTTCCGCTTTCGATTATAGTTTTCCCTTGAGGATTTTTTTTGTAACGATACGAATACCCCTATTCATGAAGGTGGCACATGGTGCTAACCAAAAAGACATAAAAATTACGTTTAAGTAAAGAAAGAATACAATCACTTACTCTGCGTGTGTACAATCAATTATTTAAGAGAAACTACTAATTTCCATCGTGTCCCAACACGTGGATGATTCTTGAAAACGATATTCGATTCACGCAGACATAGAAACTAACAGGTACGATGTTAAAGTGAAAATGCCGGTCTGTCACCGGATGCCGTCTGTCAAATCAAAGTGACCAACGAACCCGATAGATGGCGTCAACACCTGAATCTAATTTTACGTCGAAACCACATAGGCGTACCTAAAGAAAATTACCGTAACAAACTGCTATGGTTGATGATGAGTGGGAACCTGAGCAGTTACGTCGCGAACAAGAAGACGATCCTGAAATAAAACTACTCCTGGACTGGAAAGAAAGCGGCCGACGACCAACCTGGGAAAAAGTGAGTGCTTTGGGCAAAAATATCAAAGCGTACTGGGCGCAGTGGGACTGCTTGATAGTAGAAGACGGTCTTCTTAAGCGATCCCTAGAAAGTGCCGAGGGCACGGGAAACAGACTACAGCTGGTAGTGCCGAAGAGCAGGGTGACCGAAGTGTTGAAGCATCTCCACGATGGGACATCAGGAGGACACTTTGGCATTAAGAAGACGTTGGGTAAAGTGCGAGAACGATTCTACTGGATGAACTGCAAAGAGGACGTCATGAAATGGTGCCGTAAATGCATAGTCTGCGCTTCAGGAAATGGTCCAGCGAGAAAACGCAAAGCACCCATGAAACAATACAACGTAGGAAGCCCTTTGGAAAGAGTAGCGATTGACATCGCAGGGCCGTTCCCAGAATCCGATTCGGGAAATAAATACATCCTGGTGGCGATGGATTATTTCACGAAATGGACGGAGGCTTACGCCATACCCAATCAGGAAGCAGCTACAGTCGCAGACGTATTAGTAAAGGAGTTTTTCTGCCGGTTTGGAGTTCCGTTGGAATTACACTCCGATCAAGGCCGCAATTTTGAGTCTGGGCTGTTTCAAGAAGTTTGCCCACTGTTAGGAATTAGAAAGACTAGGACAACGCCTCTCCATCCTCAGTCTGATGGCATGGTTGAACGGATGAATCGAACAATGGGCAAGTACTTAGCCAAGGTAGTGTCCGAACACCAAAGGGACTGGGATCAGTACTTGCACCTTTTCTTAATGGCATACCGATCATCCGTTCACGAAAGCACAGGCCAAACACCATCCTGTGTCATGCTCGGTCGTGAGATAAGATTACCATGCGATCTTCAATTTGGGCGAAGACCGGAAGAAGAGGTTGCTGGAGAAGATTACGTCAGCAAGCTGGCCAAGAGGTTAGACGAAGTACATGAAGAGGTCCGTAAAAACACACAAATTGCCAGCGACAGGATGAAAACAAGATATGACGTCAAGGCGCAAAATGGTGGGTTTCAACCTGGCGATATGGTCTGGTTGTATAACCCTCAAAGGAGACGTGGTTTGTCGCCGAAGTTGCAAAGGCAATGGGAGGGCCCCTATGAAGTCGTGCAGCGTATTAACGACGTTATATACCGCATCCGAAAACCGCCCAGAGGCAAGCCAAAAGTGGTCCACGTCGATCGTCTAGCCCCGTTTGCTGGCGATAACCACAATCCGCAAGTTCAGGTCCGAACCAGAGTAATAAGTAGCAGAACCAGGAATCCAATCAAAGAAATTGAGTTCGAAAAGTTTATGAACTTATACGGAGGTTCTGGAAAAGCTAGGTTCGGAGTTACCACCGAGGAACAACAAGACCTGTTCCATACACAAAAAGATTACGCCATCGCACATTGCGTGAGCGAGGACCTTGACATGTCCAAAGGGGTTGCAGTCGTGTTTAAAAAGAAGTTTGGGCAGCTAGATGAATTACGAAGACAGCAACCGGCAGTCGGAAAGGTTTTAGGACTACGTGGTGACGGACGCTTCGTTTTCTATCTGGTCACCAAGAAATACTCACGTGTCAAGCCGTTATACAAAGATCTGTGGCGAACATTATGGAGTCTCAAGAGACAAATGGAGTTCCATCATGTTAAGAAATTGGCAGTACCCAAGCTTGGTTGTGGCTTAGACCAACTGAATTGGAGGACAGTTCGAAACATGTTGGAGGTCGTCTTCCGAGGAACAGGCATTCGAGTGTTGGTCTGTAGTTAAGAACCGAGGAGAGTATTGGGTCAGGAAAAGTCCATTGACTGTTACTTTTATGGTCAAGGAAGTTGCCGAAATGGAGGAAGCTGCCGCTATCGCCACGATCCCTTTTACCGGTGTCGCATCCAGTCTCCTGTTCTGGGACAGAACGGTCCTAAGAAGGGGGCAGTGAAACGTTCAAGAAATTACTTGCAAACGCAAGAGCCTTCTAGAAGGCTGTTATCTATTTTCTAGAAGTTATAGCGAAAAGTGAGGAACGATCGAGAAGGATTTCCGTATGTCTTTATATAGCGACGAGACAGATCGTAGGTCAGTTATTGCTGGAATGCGAATGTGTTAAAAAGGTTATCAAGTGGAAATAAATCGTTAACACGCGTGTGTCTACATAAATAAATCGAGAATAATTGTGAACGTGATAATTAGTGTAAACAAGTGTGATATCCGAGGACGTTATCTTATCTCGTGTTAGTGATAGTGTTATACAACGGTTATACATAAATTATAGTGTAAGTGTTTTTATTATTAGATTTTATTAGTTCGGTTAATTTAAATGTGTACATATTTCTAGAATAAGTAAACGTAGTTTTAATCGTTTAAATAAATTAGTTATTAATAAATAAGAACGTAACAATAGTTTAAATCGAGTGAAAAATCCCTACACGCCAGCAATCTTTAATACAATTGAAAATATTAGAAAAATATTAATCAACAGAACAAAAGATTTTCATTTTATCTGAAAATCACATTCTAAAGTGACACGTTGGAGCTAGATATAATAAATCAACTTAACTTAAACCATAACAAAAATAAGGTTAAGAAAGTCCAATTTTTCGGGCCCAATCGTGATCGTGAGCACGGTCCGGCTCGAAACCCGGAATATCTTTATATAACCGAAGCCAGTCCCAATTTTTTTTTCTTGTCTTCGCCTGAAATCCGACCCTAAGTCATCATCATCATCATCCCGATTTGGCGACAAAGAAATTTATGAATGCATTTTTTTTATGTTATGTTATGTTGTTTTTAGCAAATAGAATTTATCTTATTTAAAGAATTGAAATAAAGAATCATTGTTATTTTAGCTTGGCTGTTGCTTAATTACCAAGATTGTCTAATTCTTGGTTGCGTGGCCCGTACTTAGTGGTTACGTTTGGCCAATTCTTGACTACCACGTGTAGCACAAACTTAGTTGCCACGCTTGGCCGGTACTTGCTCAGCACGGCGTTATCATTCACAGGCCATTCTTGACCCAGCCACATTTACTATCTTCGGCCTATAATTAAATACTTGCCGCCGGTTCTCACCCAGTAGTAGACCGCTTCGCATATTTTGTATGTGTAATCACAGTATGTTTGTAGAACTTTGTTTTTGCTGATCAAAAAATGCAAAAAAATTATTTGATTATTAGTAAAATTCGGAATGATGTCAAAAATATATTATAAAAATATGAATATGCTAAAACATAAAATGAACTATGAAAATTATGCTACTTTTTTTAAACCAAGCAAAACACCAAAACATATATAAAATAGAACATCTATTTTCTAATGCATTTTCAACTGTTCTCCCGAATTTTATTACGAGTTCTTAAATTTAACTCTGCAAATCTGATTGAAACACTTTCAACGTTGCTAAGTTTGTAATTAACTTTCGGTGACATATTGCGGATGTGTTCTACAACTTTGTAGAAGCCATCGTCCAACTTTCAGCGTATAAAGATCTGCGTATGAGTACATGATTAACACTTTCTTATCTTTATTATCTATGCGTTTATAAGTGTACGTACCTTAACAAAAACTTAAATTTTTATTTAGAATTTAATGTTGAGTTTATCATTGAAACCACTTGCGGCTTTTTACACTTCACAAAAAATGTTTCTGAATTCTGAAACTGAATCTCTGCAAGCCGTTAAAAACTGTGTGGTTGTGTAGTGTTATTCTTTAATTACTTCAGAGGATGTCATCGATTCTTTTACTAATAAGCTACTCTGAAAGGTATCGCATACCTTACGATGCTTCAATGGGTTAAATGAAGCTGAGGTCGAATAGTCAAATATAAATTATAATTTTTTTTTATAATGTTTATAACTTAAATGTATTTGTAAATGACAATATAATATTTACTGTATAATGTTTAAAAACAAAGCTTTATAAGAAAGAGAATATACAAAATATGTTTTTAACAGTTTTTTAAATTTACGTCCGTTATAAAAAATAAAATTACTAAATTGTATTCATTAATTAATTAAAATAATTTGATGTTTAAAAACAGCAGACCAGAAATTTATTAAATGACAAATAAGAAAAGCATCTTTTTTTCATTCTAAAGATAACTTTTTAAATACCAAATTAAATTAAATTTAATTAACCTCAGGTTTATTTTATAATGATATTTTTAATATATTAATGTATTCTTTAGATAAATGTAGTTGATAACTTTACGCGTTATGTTTTCCGTATATTTTAGGTTAAGTTAACTGTAAATTGTAAAATATATATAAACCTAAAACACATCAATATAAGGATCAACCACTTCTTTTTATTGCTAATAATAAAAATAAAAAATTCTTGTTGTTTTTGTTTAATTTGTGCTTTAACTACTTTCTGTATTTAATGCTATATTATTATCGAACTTACTATTTTTTAAGTACTTATGTATATTTTTATTTGTTAATAATAAACACTTGTAAAAAATAGTACGCGTAAAGAAATGCGTGTTATAATTTATTTGTCAACATATATTTTATTTCTCTTGCAAATTTCTTATAAACAAGTAAGGTAATCTTAAAACTAAAAAAGAAATTTATCAAGCATAAGCAATGTTTTATTAAATTAATAGTACTTACATAGATAGGTGATAACTTAATATACGCAAAAAATAGAATGAAACAACAGACTATACGTCAAAAAAATTAAAGAAAAAAAGACAAAAGTGCGTTCTTAATAGACGTTTAAAAAGAAACGCTAATAAGAAAATTTGAAAATTTTGTAGTAAGGTTTTCAAAACGTGGTTTATTTATTTACTAAAAATAAAAGCAATATATTACAAGTTTTTGCACATACATTTTTTTTTTATTTTTAGAATTTAAGTAAAATTTTAAAAATTTTGTAGGTAATAATAATTGTTATTTTATATCAAGAGGAACGTTACTTTAGTATCGATCAGTAATTTTGAAAGTATTCAAATAGTGGTTTCAAAGTGCTTAGTTCTGACCACAAATATATACCAATTTAAAAGATTAAAATACTGCGTTATATTTGATGACGTTACTATATACTTTTGTATATAGTACTGTATACTTTTGTTTTAGTCTGTTAGTAAATTATGAAGTTGGTGAACTTTAACCACTCTTTTTGGATTATGGTAAGAAACAAAAATCGGTCGAATCGAATTTCATGACTGTTAAAATATTCAATAAATATTTCATATAAAAATTCGTTTTGCAGAAAATGCGCACTTCCTTTTTCTAAATCGAAATTAAGTGTAAAAGCAAAAATGTTTATAAACGGCAGACTAATCAAATTGATGCAACTTGAAAATCATAAAAAACTTGAATTACTTTGAGTAAGTCTTTATTTCTGTAATAATTGTAATATTTTTAACTAAGATTACAGTAAACAAATTCGAAAGTATTAATTGTTTTTATTAATTTGAACATTTAAATAAAAACTACAGTTTAATTCAATTCCTGTTTAAATAATTTGACTTATAATAGTTTGCTTAGGGTTACTAGAAATAAATTCAAGTCACTTTTACCACATTTTACCGTTACAATATCATCAACGAAAAAAATTTAATTTATAGGTGTGTTATAATCAAACAGAAATGCTACAAAAGCAGTTAATACAAGAAAACGTACAACGTGGTAAACGAATCAAAGATTTACGTGATTCGTCTTTTAAGTCTTTAAATAACGTTACGACTGGTAATAAAGTAAGTATCTAAAGAAGGTAACCTGAAAACAACACTAAACGTAAGATTTCCATTGCAAGAAGTAACAATGGCAAGTTTAATGCGCACAAAAGCGCGTAATAAAATGGTTAAGTAATCGTGATAAAAAAATAACAGTTTAAAAGATTTTTGTGTGTATATAAAATGTTTATGTAGAATACAGTACAACCCAAGAAAACAAATTGACAGACTAACCTGGAAGTTTGAGGTATTGAATGGCGCAGTGAATACATTAGCATGTTAATGCAGAAATACATAATTAAAGTAAGTGAAAGAAACAAGCAAGTGCAATTATAATCACGTACAAAAAAATTATACCATTGCTGTGGATAAGCGTGAACTATTAACTACACAGTTATATAATTATCCTAAAAAACCTATGCATTTATTAATTCGTTTTAGTTTGTTGTCAATTTAATTGACCATGATATATACTGTTGGGAAATATCTCCATCAACCTTGCTCAATATTTTCTTTTTCAAATCCAACAGTAGATAAGTGATTAAGTGGAAGCTTTTTTATATTGTTGAATGATTAATACAAATCTCTGTAAAAATTAAAAGATTCATTCATTAAAATCGAAGTGGTCAAGTCCATGTAAAAATGCTAAAAACGGATCTACCGTCAGGATCGAAAAGGCGTTGATACTTTAAAAGGTATCCTGTTAAAAATGTATTATTTTTTTCTTTTAAAAAAGCCGACTGGCGCCGTCAAAAGAACTAATTTATTAATTATCTCTACAAACAGGCTGTGATGACGCTTGTTCTTGTTATTTCCTTTACACATTAACTTTCTGTTTCCTTTTGTTTTAATTTTCAAACATAATAAATTAAGAAAAATGTTATTTTGCATAATTGCATCAGTTAGTACTTATTTATTGTTATGCTCGTGTGTTATGTAATATCATTGTAAGATTTACAAATTGTTTAAAAAAACATCCGTTTGTTTGTGTAACCTTTATTGTAGTATTAACAAAACAATAATAAGTTAAGAGAGTACTAAATAAAGCTTTTTAGTTACACTTTCAAAATGTGTTGTTTTTATAAACAATATAAATTGTTTTTAATAAACTTTTATTGAAGGACAAAATTTTCCATTAACTTCTATGGCCTATTTTGACAAAAGTAATCCTAATACGTTTAGTATGTATGCTTACTGATATTTTACTGTATTTATTCAAATCTGTTTTCTACTAATTTGTACCGTAGTTCAATTTGAAATTTAAAAAAGTATTGTTATATAAATGAAAAATGTAAAATAATAATATTAAAACAAATGTGTAGAAATGGCCGCAAAAGACGATAAGACACCAGAATAAGTTCGGAAAGACGTATATTTATTTCCACACGCACAAACAAAAAAAAACCGAAAACTTTCCTCGTGGTCACAAAAAACTTAAACTTAACTAACCGGAAGTGTCTGGGGTACCTTCAACGGCAGGACTGGCGGGAAGTTTAAAATTTATTCCTACAATCGGCCAACCTGACTAGTGATCGGCTTTGAGCACTATAAACCACTACTAACATATTGAATAATAGTACATAAATTTATATAGTAAAACAAATGCATTACTAACTTTGAACCCACAATCTAATTTGGTCTGCCAAATGGTATTCATAGGACTTTGAAATCCATAATAATAATAATAATAGCATAACAATTATTGCTAAGTAACTTTTTAATCTCAATTTTTCATAAACGCCCGGATTAATGTCAATAGTTTGAATGAGGACATAATCACCTATTGCATATAAATGTGCTGATTTCCTTAATTTATCAAAAGACAATTTATTTTTGCGTTGAATTTTTTGTATAAGCCCTAGAGTTTTCGTCGTCGTAGCAAAGCTCAAAAGTGTCGCCTCCCAAGGTTCACAAGCTCTAAAATTAAAAGCAAATAGGTTTATAAAAACCAAAAAACCAAAAAAATACTGTCCAATCTACTTAAACTAAGACAACTCTAATATAAAATTTACAATTTTTTTTACACAAAAACACTTTGAAACTAAAACTAGTACACACAATACTTTTAAAAAATCAAAGAATGACGTCATTATAAGAATTTTCCAAATATGAACACACAGGTATCAATATCTCCGCATTAATGAAATACGCATTGGTATCCAAAATTGCTAATAGCAATTACAGGAAAATCAACTTAAATCACATAAATAGAAATCATTCTTAACCCAGCAAAACCTTCACATAAGCATCAAAAGTACTACACCCATTTATAACGTGGATTAATGTAAATATTTATAAATGAAAGCCTCACCGGGCGCGTACGTTAGATGATCATGTACAAACTGTACCACAGTAGTTTTTCTTTCTTAGATAATTCCATCTGTCAAGAAAAACAACAAAATGAAAGTCAACATTTTGATTGTAGTTAAAAGTAGGCGTTCTGGGACAAAATTTATACGGTACGAAAATCGCACCAAAACACTTTTAACATAACATCGTTAAGATAGGAGGAATCATCATCTATTAAAATGTTTTCCAAATCTTTACAATGCGTCAGTAATTCGTTTTTACACGTCGACATTGTTATGCTTGACTTTCATTTGAAAAAAATAGTTCTTTTAGATCAAACACAATGACGCCTCTCATATTTAAAACATTATCGTAACCTTGACGTCTCCTATTTTTTAATTTTTACTTATTTGTTTCTATCTCCTACTCGCATTAAGGGTACAATCAAGAATAACTAAATATTTTGATTTTTAAACTTGATTTATAATATAAGACTTCATATTATCATGCAACAGTCTGATAATGTTATTCTGAATGTGTTTTCCTAAATATGCTGCTGTTTTTTCTTTTTTATTGAGAATTCTACAAACTAGTTTTTTTATTAATATTAATTCAGCTAGCAATAAAATTAACTAAAGAAAATTATGTTCATAAAGCTCGTTGCTTGTAGGTACATACCACAAAAGGCTGGAAAACTTTCACTAAGCAGTTTAATAACTAAAATTTTTTCTAAAATTATTTCATGCCAATAATTCAAAAGTTCTATTTTTCTACAATGTGTAGAATACGCACCCGTCACCGTTTTCTCGCTTTTAGTAATATAGGCATAGCTAATTCGTGTTGTATTTAATTTTATTTTACTATTTCTTTATTTCCGAAATTCACACAATTGGAATATATATTTTTTTGAGTTTTTTGTTGTAATTTAGTTGGTTTTGCCGCCTCTAAATTTTTCCATCGTAGGCAGTGGCCTACTTTGCCTACTATCTAGAGCCGGTTCTGGGTTGAGTTAATCAAAAAAATATTTTCAGCATAGTAACACTTTTGAGTATATCAGAATATTTAAACTGCTTTTAATACAATACACTATAATGAATTACATCAGTAATTAGTATTTTAAAGTTTAAATCCAATGATATATAGTGTTTCTATATTTATCTAAGATTAATAGCGTACTATCAAGATTTTATCAGATTTAATTTGTCTTTTGCATTAACTATATTTTATTTTTTATTTACAATAAAGCTTAACACCTCAATGTTTAACACCCATTCATACTTGCTAAGTTTGTTCTAGAAATAACCTAGTAAAGAAGTGTAGAATTTCTCAAATTGACAAATCAAATAGCACTTTGAATTTATTATTTAAACTAAGATCTTACAATATAAGTTTGTAAACATTGATATTTTGCAAAATCGTTCTCTAAACACATTAACTTTATACTGCCATAAAAAATACTGTCGATTGTATTGTTTTACTTCACAAAATATTAAAAACAGCATCAAACAATCAGAAAAATGAAAACCTAAATACATTTTAGCGGTTTGAAAAATTTTTACATCTTGAAAAGCTTCTAAAACAATAAGCGAAAAACTAGTACAATAACAAATCAACACTGTAAAGAGATTTGTAAATTTCTAGAATCAAGTAAACTACAATCACTGCAAACACAAACGAGACTAATTTCAACAATGTAAATTGTCATCGTCAGTCGAGTGCTTACAAGTTATTATAAACGATTATAATTAATTAATGACAAATGTCAAAAATTAAAATTAAAACTGATATTAAATGCATAGTAATAAGTTATATAAAATGGAAAATAAAAAAATCAAAAAGTAAGTAAATTAAAATTTATTATTAAAAAGAGGAAAAATGCTTAAATCAAAAATTTCATTAAAACAATTATCTGCATTTTTATTATAAAGACGATAAATTTCAAGACGATTAAAAAAATAACTTTTGTTTGTTTTGAAGAAAAAGAATGGTCAGTAGATAAAATACGATTAGCAAAAGAAGAACAAATGTTTGATGTATCAGAATTTAAATACTTTTTAATAAAATAAATGTTTTGGTTATCTTGTTTTGAACTTTCTACCAGTTGGTTTTATATAAGAACAATTGCAAAAAGAGCGAGAATTTTTATACACACTAATTTATCAATTATGATTAGTAGAAAAAAAAATAAAAACCTTAAATTTTTTTGAAAAACTCTTAAGGTAGAAGGAACATGAATTCAAATCATTAAAAGAAAATATTAGTATTTTTTGTCCAGAAGTGTTTTTTCAAGGCCGTAGATTATATACCGGAAGAAAAAGTTTTTTCGATATTTTGAATTTCTTGCCAATTTTAAAAACTCATTATTTTTTTAGGAACGGTTCTAAGTGCATTTACCTTTTCTGTAATCTATAAACACTTGTTAACTTTGGATATTAAGGGGCTGAAGACTTGCATATTTCCTATAGAGCGTACAGATTTTAAAGAGAGTGTCATTCTCCGTAATAGTAAATTTTCGACAAGTCTTATTTTTTGTGTCTTCTAGCTTAACAATCATTAGTTTTTCAGTATCTTCTATACTGTTTGTTTACAACGTACAAATTTCTTGGCGACGACAAGCACCAAAAATTCCAAACACTAAAAAAGCTTTCTCTAGCAAAAAGTAGTCATCTGGTAGTAAATAATCCTATAATTTGCTCATTTGTTAGAGTTTTTGCCTTTTTTAGTTTATAACATTTAGATTTGCGTTAGAAGAACATAAAAAGTTTCTTATATAGACATAAAGACTATGTTCACAGTTAAAAAACACGCAAGTACATGATTTCATAGCTATTAGAATTTTGCGTTGCAGCTTCTGATAACCACTACTTTTTCTATTCTTTTTAATCAATTGCTTATTTGTATTACAGCTAATGTTTTTCTACATTTGCGTTTTTTTAGAATCACTATTTACATTATTGTAGAAAACTTTTACATTTACAACCATTTTAGAAAATATATTTACGGAATGCATTTGTTAATAAATAAATTTAAAGTTATCATACTGCAATAAAATTTTATTTTAAATTTAAACTTTTGAATTTGGAAATCACTTTATCTTGCAAGAAAAATACGAAACTCACAAAAATATATATTTACCCAAGTTTAAAAGTTTTTAAATCCGAAATCTAACAACGTTTTAATGAATAAACAGTAACTTAATTCAAATAGTAAAAAAATAAACATCAAATACAACACCGTTCTAGGTAAACATTTTAAATGGTTAGAACACTGTTCTCTTCAGAGGTCTCAGTTTTTTTCACCAACATGCATCTATTTGACTAAACCGTCTCCTAAAACTAACAACTAGTTTTAAGTAATTTGTATTGTTGAAATATTGATTAAAAGAACGAGCGAAGTTGTATTTAGACTCGTATGTTTAAAAATTATTTTTTATTATTTTAATGTTTATCGGTTATAATTTAAAGTAAAAAAAACATACTTTTACAAGCTCGCTTTATTACATTTTACAACGAAGCTTCTTTGTCTTGTTTTCAAGTATTAATTATTTTTAAACTCAAATTGTTTTACTAAAAGAAGTCATAAATTAATATTAGTTTTAAGGCATTGTGATATTTTTTGGAATTTTTAAGTCAAAACCATACTTAAAAACAGTAAAATATAGGTATTATTTACTGGAGAATAGTTAAAAATAAAATTTGTTAAAGTGATTGAAACACAACGCCTATTAGCACGATCAAGCAGAAAGAGGATATGATTATGACACAAATCTGTGTTTAGAAAATGTTATTAAAATTGTTGTTTTTTACTAATTAAAAAAATCAGTGAAATTGTAGGCTTCAGAGATGTGCTTAGCTGGTGGTCAGCGTTTTTAAACAAAAAGTAACCTTAAGTAGTCGTTTGCTTTTATCTCTCTTATTAGAAATCTCACCCACCCTAACTGTGTTAGAAACATAACTTACAATTACAACAACCGTTAAAGTAAAAAAAAGTAATATCTATCAAAAATCGTTATTATTTAAATATTCTAGATCTAAGCAATTATGTATTCAAGACAAACTACCAACTTACACATAATTACCCTGCTACATCTTCTTTTATTGTCAATAATTGCGATTAAAACTATAATTTACATAAGTTACAACATTGATGATGGTCCATTTGTATAATAGGACATTTAACTATCTAATCAACTAAATCCTCGTACCAGATCTTTAAGAGTTAGAAGTAAGAAGTCTCATATTTTTACCGACATTTATGTTCTTTCAAATTCACGATTACATTTCAGCGGCGACCTACAAGATATTTAATTTTTAACGATGTTTTAAAACTGAAACTTTAAAATGACCACCTCAGGTAGAAAGGCGTTAACAATATATTGTTGTTCTACGTAAATAATATTTTCCACTTTACGTTAGTTAAGGTTAATTTTCAGTACAAACAACAAAAAAGTTAATTTATCTTGAACGGTAACATTATTTGAAGCTACCGGTATTTAATCTTATTTTTTAAATAATCTAAACATTAATTTTTTTGTTAATTAAAAGTAGTTTTTGAACTGTACAAAACACAATCCTGATAGATCACAAATTATTTAATCTTTTTTGAATAATTGAATAACATTAGAACTTGCTTAAATAAAAGTAATTTGAAATATTATTACTAATCCAGATTTTAAGGTTATTCTAAAATGCAGTTGTAATCACGAAAACATTATTTTGATAAATGTAAATGATTAGGTATTAAGAAAAAATATTTGTAACATTTTGTTTATAAATATTATTTATGCGTATGCTTTATCTTCTAAAATTATCTTATTTATGAAACTAAAATTAACAGCAAAAAGTAATATTTAAAAGAAGCAAATAGAAGAAACAGTAGTCGTAAATAGATAAACATTATATTCACAGTAATAAATTGTACTTAATATCTGACTGCATAAGATATTAATTATTTACAACCGTGTGAGTTGGCGATTTATAACTATCGTCGTGCAGTATAAGGTCTTTTAATTTTAAAAGCGTACTCAAAAAAATGCTTGCCATCAAAGTTTGCTAGACATTAATTTGGGAGCAGACAATCGACAACAAATTAAGTCTAGAGAATATTTTTAAAGATAGAGAGCTTTAGTTTAAAAACTCTTGTATTAAAACAATTTTGTTAGCTACAAAGGTATTATATTTATTAAACTCAACTCATCATTACAAACAAATTCTACCTATAAATGTCAATATTATTGACGGTTTTATTTTATAAATTAGTTGAGTCAAAATCAAAGAACGTAGTTTCAATCCAGTACTTATGTAGTTGTAGTACTAATGTAGAAAAGCAACATGTTATTTAACACACAATAAATTTACATTACGATTATTGTCTGTGTTAATAATTGCTTTGAAATTAATAACGTATATTGGAGTTATTCTACAAAAACATTGCTATTGCGAATTTTGGAAGTATCAAAAAATTTTAAAAAATATAATTTGTTTTATTATTTTATTTATTTATTATTAAGGTAATGTATCAGTTATGTCAAACATTGATTCACCTTATTACCTTTAGGAAAAAATAAAATTGCTTCTGTAGGACAGTTTGACAGTGAACTAACACTATTCTGTATAGGTCTGTAACAGTAATATTTTATTTTTTCATTATCTGAAATTGAAAGCACACGTTGTAATAATTGATTTGAATCTGTAACGTTAGCACTAGAATCTACATCTTTTCTACATTATTAGTTTTTTTTTATAATATATACAGGGTTTCATAAATACATATGTAAAGCTACCAACATTGCTTGGATACCAATCCAAAGTAAAACAAAAATTACTAAATGAGAAATGTTATTTGTAATCTCAAAATTAGTTAAGTATTTAATTAAAAATAAAACAATACTTGTTTATTTGAAATAAACTTCTTTTTAAACTTTCGTAAACATTACGAAACTTATCAACTTCAATATATCAAATACTTTCGTTGTAGAAGTTGTTGAATAAATTTAATTGTAGCTTGAGTGATATGAGCACTTGCATTGTATTACTAATAGTAACTAAAGTGAAGTTTATTTGTCATTTAACTCTTTAAAAAGTGACTCAAAATATTAAGATAACGTTTTGGGCGTACAGTTTTGTGAGGAAATATTGAATTGATTATCCTTCTTGACATTGCAAACTATACAGCAACTTTCAAAGGTTGTAATCGTAGTATCTACAAAAGTATGTACATTTTTAGTTGCCCAAGTACGATAACTTTGAGTTTTGACATATCCACATAAATGAAACCATGCCTTGTTCATAAAGAAAGTTAAATCAAACAGATTATCGTTATTTAAATGTTGATTAAACCATTCACAAAATTGTACACGCTGCAAGAAGTTGAAGACTTTGTTTTATATAATTGCAAATGTGTTTGAGAATAGGTGCTATATGGTAACGTTTCCTGTGTATTTTGTCTTGCAAATGTAATTCTTATTTAAAAAAAAGATTAAATACAACTTGTTTATTTTGTCAGGAAGTATAGTAATTAAAATTTTCTTCAGGGATAAATGTTCGATAAATTGTTTGATGTAACTAAAACGAATACGACCAAGTTTCGTTGGGATTGTAGGGATTTCAAAAAAACGTCATTACATTAACGCTGTCTTGTCCAGAAGTAAGCATTGTGAAATGTTGTTAATATAAAATTACAGAAATAGATTACGACTGTTATTTAGTACTTACCTACAAAAAAACAGAAGTATTGCTAAATAGTTACGACAACAATTGTAGAGCTTGCGTGCAAAACCCGATAAATCCACTTTCCACATTTTTTTAGTTTTTAACGAGTTTTGTACCATTTTGTTGAGCGTGACACCTAGAATGCAAACCCCGCTAAATACTTCTTTAAAAGTAACGTTTAAGTTAAAGTTTTGAAGCAAAACCCGATAAATCCAGATTAAAAACCGATAAAATTATTTTATCTACGTTTACGTATTTGCGTTATCTGTTATTATTTGTTATTATTTATTTATTATCACAATCACAATGTTTCCTACAAAGAACACAAGAATAAAGACAACTTAACTAAAATCGAACTGCAAGTTTGCACCTAAAATTTTTAGGAAAATCAACTTTGCACGTAAATTCGTATAATTGCGTATTGTAATTTTGTGGATATTAATGAAAATACTGGGTGGTACCGGAAAAAACAGTTGGAAACTGTATAATAACAAAAAAAATTTCAAAAAAACTTCAAAAAAGCTGTCGATTTCATAAAAATATAACAGTCATAAATTTGAGAAAAAGAAATGGAAAGGTTACGTTCTGTGGCTTTTAACATTTTAGACTTCAGACAGGAGAAGAAAAATATTTCAAAATTATAAAACCAAAAGCCAGTGATATCATTACGACGAATTCGACCAAAAAACCCGTTAAGAAGAAAAAGTCGTTAGCAAACCTTTTGGAAAAGCAATTTGTAGCTTAATGGAAAGAGGATGAGAACCTGGTGTGGTATAAAAAACTACTAAATACTGAAGGAAATGAGAAGAAAAAGGAAAAAGAGGGTAATGGTGTTCCATGTGACTGTCTCGCAGAAAAACATACCGTGCAGTTTTTTTATTTATTTATTTATTATTGAAAATTTTGTTACGTTTATACAGGGTGACTAATATGACGCGCAATCTCTTAATAATAGCTGTAACAATTTCCAATATATTTCTATTATAAACATATGATCTCTTCCTGATAATTTCAAAAAAAATCCAATGTCAATTTTTAAATACGTCCCTGGTTGAACCCGAATACAAGTAGCGTGTGACACAGGTGAAGATGCTATAATAATAAACAGCACATACCAACCGTATTTGAAAGTGATAATAGTTGTTTTGCGAACGGTACAGGTTTTATTACACGCACACAAAATAAGTTGATGCAGTAGTACAAAACCTTCGTTAAAAACCCTTTCCTACGTGATCTATGTATGAGTTGAGCATCAACATTGTCTTAGGTTGGTAGTGCTACCACAGGTGTTACCATTTTGTAACAGTTTTTAATATTCTCGTTTGAAGTTTTGTTGACATCGAGTATTATTTTTTGTCATTTTCCTTATTCTCTGTTTTTTAATATTCTAAAATCATAACTATTCACTTTTTGTGTTTCTGTTGGTAAGTACTGAGCAGCTGTAATTTTGAGGTCTAATTTTTGTAATTTCATATTAGGTAAAATGACGCATTTTCAAACTAAGAAGTGATACTCGCAGTCCTGATAAAACGACATAAACAAGTTTTATTTAATAGATTTTTATATGAGAACTGCATTTGCAAGGGGAAACAGAAAAGCCTACTGTACTCACTGCACCTGTTATTAAAGAAATTCGCAATTGCATGAAACAAAGTCCTAATAAAACGGTAACAAAATTATTTGGGGGCAACAGGTATAAAGTCACTTTAATTCGATTTGTAAGTTATAAACATTCAATGTTTAATATTAGCACTAAAAAAGAAACTTTCGATGACTCCGTACAAAGTTATGGTTTATCAATGTTTTCCAAAATTTAAAGAGAAGAATTGACACATGTATTGCAGGTAAAAAACAACTTATTAAACATTGGTTATAAATTTTAAATAACAATTATTACCTATTTTTATTTCAAATTAACAGGTATTGTTATTAAAGTGTTACCGTTTTTAATTAATTGCTTAACCTTAATTTAAAGGTTACAAAACAAATTTTTCATTTAGTAATTTTTTTTACGTTATACCATTGAGTAATAATTCAATGTTTATACCAATCCAAGCAATGTTGGTTGCCTATCATATGTGTCACGTAGAATCCAATCATTTATGAACGTCCTGTTCGATGTAATATTTATAATTTCTTGTTCTGTTCATTCTGTTTTTATTTGTCTGTAAAGTTGTTATATCCTTGTTTGTCTGTTTAATTTTTGGGTATTTTTTTATTAGACGTTAGTTGTATTAAATTTACTAGTTTTAGTCAGATTTTAGGGTGGTAGATAAATTTTTGCAATTTTAAATCCATAGAGCAAGTGCATCCGCTTTAGAGGTTAGTAACTAATTTTATTTTTTTCTATTTACGGATAGGTATTTTTGTAGTTATTTGGTATTTACTTTCCTTTAGTCAAGTACTTACGTACTATTTTGTGTTATTTATTCAACTGCATAATTAATATTCAACTAGTGATGCATCACAAAACAAAACTGTAAACCGATACCTTATAGAAAAATAATACCAGGAGTAGACAATGTACTTTTAATAACGAGTAATGACATTTGCATGATTGCATTTTAAGTTAAATAAAAAAATATGATTTTAATTTGATACTTAATGTTTTTTGCAACGTTATCAAACGATAAAGAACTTGTTAGTGCAAATACCCCTGAGACTGAACTTTGTTCCAGTAGCCACCATTTTGTAAATTTGCATTTTTTTTTAAGCATGTTCTATTTTATTAACACAAAACGAAACAGGTCCGTACTTAATAAGTTATTTTAATAAAAATTTCACGATTTTAAAATGTTAGACCACATGTTCATAAAGCAAATGTGTTCGAAATCATTGTAGCCACTCCCTATTAAGAGATTATGCGTTACATCAGTTACACCCTGTATAAGAATTTGTAATTTTATTTTTGTTTGTGAGAAATATATATTTTACACCAGCACCACAAGTTAATATTTTCTACCACAAAAATTCTACTACTTATTGAGTCCATTTTTTATTTTGGTATCAAAAAGCTATACAATTTATCTTTTGTAACAAACGTCAATAAAGCCAATTTTTTATCCTTTTGAGGTTAGGAATTGAAGTGCCGTGTTTGG
Organism: Aquatica leii; assembly: GCA_035610365.1. Taxonomy (NCBI): domain Eukaryota; kingdom Metazoa; phylum Arthropoda; class Insecta; order Coleoptera; family Lampyridae; genus Aquatica; species Aquatica leii. The sequence continues at coordinate 61,105,538 of CM069432.1, forward strand.
ATTTATCGACTTTCGCTCGCCAGCTCCACAATTGTTTTAAAATTTGTTAATAAAGAATTATGAAAACATCAAAAAATACATGACACTCGATGTGAACAAAACGTCATTTGAGAATGTTACTAAATGGTAACAGGGTAACACTACCAACAATGTTGATGTAAACGTCGCACATACGGGTATTTGAACGATCTAGCTGGTCAAAATTATTTTTGGTCTTAAGGTTGGCCTCCTTCGGCTCTGTGTTGAATGAGATCCGCTAGATGGAAACAGTATCGTTTTTAAACTTGAAAATAATACGCTCCGCCTTATCAGAATTGTTTTGTTTTGTCTTCAGCTCAGATTTCATTTAAACTTAACTTTAAATGAATTGAATTTTTGTCGTCGCTTACGCTTACTTATGAAATATAATAGACACAAAATATTTTTAAATGAATTATGAATAATAATTAAATGTAGCTTATCTACTTACTTACATTACCTTCAATTTCAATTAATTTATTTTAAATTGTTTTTAGACCATTATTTTATTATTTTCCTTAATTAACATAAGTAATAACAAATAGTCAGTTCATCTCTCTTTTATTGGATTTTTTTGAAGTTTTTAGTAAGTGCGTCATATTTTATTACACAATTGTTTTGCACCAAAAATACTTCTATTTTGGTTATGAAATGTGTTATTAGACTTTTTCAACTGTCATTTAAAACGATTGCAGTCATTTTATTAATTACAAGTACAATTTTTCAACACAACAGGCCAGTGCAGGTCTCTTTTATTGGATTTTTTTGAAATTTTTAGTAAGTGCGTCATATTTTATTACACAATTGTTTTGCACCAAAAATATTTCTGTTCTGTGTTATTTGAGGAAATATATCTAACGTTATTATAAGTAACAGTTATTATCTATTTTGCCATGTCTAAACGAGATGACAATTGTAGAGAAATTCAACAAAAAAGTTTTTCTAAACACAAGCTTATAAGACATATGAGTACCCTTTGGATATAAAAACTATGAAATCTGTAACGAGTTGCCATTGAAGAATTTAAAAAAAAGAGGACGATAAATGATGAAAAGTATTACGAAAAAAACAGTCTTGTCTACTAAGTGCTGTTAGCTATGAGTACTTTTTCTATTAATTGTCAGAAGGTTTCTTAGTCAATATAAAATTAAAAATGCGAAATCGAACAAAGGTCTCAGATAGCAGAATAAGTTGATTCAAGCTTGTCACGACAAGGATAGAAGCTTGCAGCAATAAGAGGAAGAAGAAGAAAAAAAAAGAAGTTTGAATCAAACATTTTGGTTACCACACGACAACTTTGCATCAAGCTTATTTTACTTTGTTTGTAATTAAAACCCTATTTACATTTAACACGTTGACTGCTACAATGCCAAGACCAAAACGGTTGCTGTAGTCGCAATAATTTTTTTTAATTTAAAATTTATTAATATCGAAAACTGACTATGGAAAAAAATTGTTAGAACATGTTTATTTTGATGAGACTCCAAATGGTTACACGCGGCTGCAATAGGGTGATTTTGGTGACAATAGCCGTGTGGTACAGTTTGAATCGCCTATTGCTTAGTTTGTTTTTTAACGTACATAAATGTACAAAACATTAATATACTAATTTTGTGTATTACTATCCAGTTTTACTTTTTGTTGGTATTTTTGCAAGCAGAACTTACAAATGTGTAATAGCTGCAAATCATTTTTTTTACAAGCAATTCATGCGCTGTGTGTATTGTAGGTACTTCTTCAAAGCATGCACTTCATTAAAAAATTTAATTCAATGCACGTTTCAAGTTTATTTAGCAAGTTTACAGCAAGCTTGCTTTATCAAGCGTGTAACCTTGATGCAAGCTTGAATTAAGCATCTAGTTACCACACGACAAACTTGCAATAAATTTATTTTGCAAATTGCAAGTTAAAAGGAAACTTGTATGCTTGTATATCTGTTATCCGAGTTACTTACTTAAGTTTGGTCAAGCTAGCCTCCCGCTTTCATTTTATTTTTTAAATAATATTCCATTGTAATTAATTGTGCTTGTTTGATGCTAAATTGTACTAATATCATTTTTAATTGTGCTTCCCGTTTTTTTCACTTATTTTTCAAATTTTTTGCTAATTTAATTGTGTGTGTTTTGTGCTAAAATTATCAATTTTAAACGTATTCAATTTTAAATTGTTAATAAAATTAAAACAAATCCAGGTACTAACTTAACCATCAGCCTCCCGTTTCTAATTCAGTTTGTTTACAATATTTTTGCTCATCTAATTGTGTTCGTTTTGTGCTAAATGTTTAACACTAAACTCAGCTAAGCCGATAAAAAACCGGATTCAACTTAATCGAATTTGTTTTACAATTTATTTTGTTTATTCAATTGTGCTAATATTAAATTTGTTTATTTTTTTTATTATTACTATAAAATGGTTAGATAATTAACCAACAAGAAATTGCTAAACCAGAATAACGAATTGCTAAATTTAACCATAAAGTAGCTACTTTATTAAGACTGATAGATTACATTAAACATTAAATAATACACGATTTTTTTGCCAATTTACAAGTTGTATCCCGTTTTTGTTCAGAGAATTTTATCTATTTACAATACCTACAACACAATTAAAAATTGCATTACCACAATTTAGCACAATGAAATAAGCATGAAATAGTGTAAATAATTAAAAAACAGTGGGTTGGTTGTCATGTAAACTTCTGGATTTAAAAAAAAATAAGTTTGAATGAGCTTAATGTTAGCAATATTTGCACAAAACGAGCACATTTAGACGACTAAAAAATATTGTAAAAAAATTGAATAAAACCTCATTAACAATTTCAAATTAAACACAGTTAAAAATAATACAGGCACAATTGAGCACAAATAAACACGATAAAATAAGCAAAAAAAATTGTAAAAAAGAAAAAATAAATGGGGACTAGCGTTCGTGTTAGCCCCCGGATTTGTTTAAATTTTTTTTATTAATTAAGAATTAAGCACAATTAAAAATAATATTAGCACGATTTAGCACAAAACGGGCACAATTCATTACACTTGAATATATAATTAAAAAAATTAAAGTGAGAGGCTAACTTAACTTATCAGTAAGCTTAATCAAGTTAGCGTTCATTTAATATTAAACGAAATAAGCTGGCGAATATGTGGAGGTTTTTAAAGGTCGACACCAAGCTTTTAGAGTACTCAACTTTACAATTTGCTAACGATAAAAAAACTGACAACGCTTTTTGGAACAAAAACATTTTTTTTTAAATGTACCTAATTCAATTTTTTATATTTGTTTTATTCTATAAATACTTATTTAACGCATCTATTGAAAATACCATTCAAAACGATTCCGATTATGTGTATATTTTTTTAATATGGAGGAAGTTACCAAAGATTTGTTAGAGGTTAGCTTATAACTTGGAATCGTCACACGGACGTATAACAAGGTACAAAACGGAATCAGGTACACTATGTTTTTACCATGGATCAACGTTATTTTTGATATTCACGCAACAAATTATAAGAATTTAGTCGTACGTTTAATTATTTCACCTAGAATTTATATACCTTGGAAACGGATTGCTCTTCAATCCGAATCTTATCTAAATGTTGACGTCACGATACGTGATTGGTCTGAATGCATATCACTTCTTAGAAAAGGCGGAGTTCGCGAGTTCTTTCAAAATCATCAAATTGCGTTTCAAGATTACAAGAAAACCAAAAGTCCAAATAATTTTTTGTTTTGACCATTGCAATGTGTATAATGTAACTTACAGACTGAACTTTTTTTGTAAAATAACGTATTTTTCTAATTAACTGTGATAATTACCAAACGTTATTAATGAAATTGATTCAGGCTATAAAGAATTATGTAATCTTTCATTGTGCAAAATTTCATTCAAATCCGATCAGTAGTTTCGCTGAAAACTTGAAACGCAGTTTAACATTACAAACTATACGAGGAGGCCAACCTTAAGCAGGCCCTAAATGATATAAAACGATGATAAGATAAAATAAAAATAAAAAATATGTATTATTTGATGAAAATATATTTCTTTTACAAAATATATGTTTATTATAAAAACATACAATATAACAAAATACAAATATTATAAAATTTATTACCTCACAGGCCTTGTCAAAATACAAGTAGGTACAAAACATATAATTTAGGTAACTACAAAAAGTTTCTTCGGCTAATCTTCTTCGGAAATTTCATCTTCATCTTTTTCTGATGGAACTGTTGGGTTTGGCTGTGCGGATAGAAGTAATGTCAATGTTTCGGAACTGAACGAACTTATTTTTGTTTCTTTTATAATTCTCATACTACTAAGCAAAGGATTCGAGCTCAAAAGCAGCCTATTAAAAATATCTCTATTACATGCTTCTCTTGAAAATTTTTGGGAATAATCTTTGCGATAAGTCCTATAATATTTGTTCCTCGCTCTGCTGCCTCTTCCGAAAGTTGCCAATATTACTTTTAATCTGAAAATTAAGTCGTAACTTATGCCAGTTATTTTGGAGGATAATTTCGGATTTTCAAAAAATCTCCTGCTAGTGTTACCGTCATTTGTATTTCCAAAATCTGCTTTTGGCATGTCCACTAACAAACCCATTTCATTGCGAAACTTTGTCTATATTTCTGTTTTTCTTTGTTTTTCGATTTGTTTCTCTTCTTCTGTCTTTTTTTCACGGTATTTTTTACCGGTAATTTGTATGCTAAATGGAGGATGCTCTCCAAAAATCTAATCTTGGCGTGTAAAATAGATAACCCAAATTCAGTAGCTTTAAAAGATATATCCCTTTTATGAACCAGTTTATTGAATTATTTTGAAGTTGCACCACAAATGTAGCAACGACTTGTGGATGTTGTGCCAGTAGCTGCATTACAGAGTTTTCCGTCGACCGTAGTCATAAACTTATGCTTAATAAACAACATTTTCTATGAATATCAACTTCAGTCGCAATTAATGTGTTTATGGCATCTTTACATAATTTATTTCTTCGTTTGTGACATTAGTAGTCTCTTTCACAAAACGGAATCTTATCGGTCGGCACCACCGAGGAGAAGAAGGTGTCGGACATTCTCACAATACCTTTTCATTGTTTTTTTTTACAAACTAATTTTGCAGGCACAAAACAGCTTTGAAATATATTCGCATCTAAATCCACTTCATTGTCAAATTTTTGTTTATATTGTGATTGTTGAGATTCGTTACATCCCCATTTACACTTCACTGTTAAAGTGTTCCTTTTATTCTTTTCTATTGTTGATAAGACGTTTTCTAGAAATTCTGATTAACGCTTAGCTGCAACATTAAATAGTGATTGCAGCTGGCTTGTAGCGTAGGTACTCGGTACTGTGCACGCTTCTGGGGGCAGATAACATTCTATTTTTGCCTGTCGCAAAAGACTATAGCACGGAAGAACTTTTTTTTTTACTTTCTGTAGTAGTTTTATAAGCTTTTTTGTATTTTGTGGCACGTGTTGGTGTGCTAGTAATTTTTTTAAGAATATTGGAAGCATCTCGTTTCCGAGATTTCCTGAACTCGACTTCCGCTGCGAGAACTAAAAAACCACCTTCCAAAGTGGGGCGGAGTTCCTCAGTTTTCCTTAATTCCTTCTTTTGGTCCTTTCACTCGACTCTTCAAACGATTTCCGTGGGCGGCTTGGTCGATTTTGTGTTGTCACGGGAATTTCAAATATGCCTACCAACCACAGATTATTGTTTTTTAGGAAAACAGCTTCTTTTTTATGAGCTTTAGTCCACATTTGTCTTATTTTTGATTTGAAACGTGCAAAATTAAATTTAAGTTTTTTGAATTCGTCCTCAGCTAAGTCGTCACGATAAAAAAGTTTATCTTTTAAAAAAATTTGTTTTTCTTTCAAATTCCGCAAATTTTCATTTTTTATAAGGTCGAACAAGTATTTGCGAGATACTATTTTTACTCTCGAAGTACCCATTACATATAAAACAATAAAATTTTGAATTAATTTGCATAAGACGTCATTTTCATATTCCAATTCTTTTTTGGAAAAAAAATTGAAGTACTGAAATTTATTGCATCTGCGTATTTCCGCGGCAAATTTTTGATTATTTTTATAGTTCGTACTATAAATTTTTAATATCAATTAGAACAATTACCGGATCTACCCCGATAGTATTAGTTTTACTTTTCTGAACATAAAATACTATATAAAAACAGCCTTATAAAAAAAGTTACATTTGAATGATAAAAAATATACAATTATGAAACAATATTTACTTAAATAATATGTAATGGAATAGTTACATACCTCCAAAATTAGAATCTATTACTATTTGCTAATCACAAAACAAAGAAAAAATTTTATTCACTTTGAAACTAAATGTTTGCAAAAAAGCGTCGAGAACTGATACTTACACACTACACAATGATCAAGTTCCGATTGACGTTGACGCGAGACATAAATGAGGAGCGGGATGGAAAGAGTTGCTTATAGTTCCCTGGAATGTCCTCTTACGCTTGTAGCCAATTAAAGGTTTGTTTTCTGAAATTTGATAAATTGACTTATGGCCGCGTAGAATGCTCAAACACCCGTATGTGCGTCGTAGATCATGTGAGAAACAGGTTTTAATGAAGACCCTGTATAAGTATAATATCATTCGAACAACAGTGATATCTTTAATCTTAAAAATCAATAATAAACATGTTTCCTTAATAAAACTATTCCGTATTTGTTAATGGATTTGTGTTACTCATGTAGCTCTTAAATATTTTGTAATGATTTTACTTTGATCTTTTTAAATTGTCCCCTTTTTCTAAGTACTATAAAAGCGTTTTTAAATGCCGACTGAGTTGTGTTGAAAGAGTTTTTAAATTCAACTTTCCTGTTTTGCATGTGAATCCGTCTGCATGCTTTACACATTTATTTTTGTGCACTAATTTTTTGCTCACATGTATCTACGGGATGTTCGAAAAATTATTATGTTGAGCTTAAGTTCTGTGTTGATCTGTTGCTTTAAAGTTATATGTCTTGTACAAAAACGTTGTAAATCCAAGAAAGTGGATAAACGATTTTATTTTTTATTGATAGGGTTCTATTATTATGCAATTGATTTTCTTAATTTTTAAGAATCTGTTGGAAGAAAACAGTAAACTGCTCTTTTTATAACTTAATAGTTGTTATATATGATATAAAATTTTTCAATATATGTATACGATGAGGAATCACAGATGGCTTAGAATCTTAACCAAGTGAAGGGCTCTAGCAATAAATTCTTTTTAAAATTTTTGCATAATTTTGAATGCATAATTTTATAGTCACTTCAATTGTTTTTATTTAATTTCTCGATTAACATCGGAGCGCCGCTACAATGTAAATAAAATTCTGATTTAATGACATACAGTTTCAAATTTATTAGCTTTTTGGCGTTTATAAGTGATTATAAAGTAAAATTAAAAATGTCCAATCCTCTTCATAGTTTTTTAGAATAAAGTTAATAAGTTTAATTAAAATGGGTAATGTAGGTACAGTAATAAGGAAAATTGTTAGGTTATTGATTCTGTTGTAATAATATATTGCAATGTAACTGTATACATTATTCCGTTTATATCGTCACAATCAAGCATTACAATTATTACAATACTATTATTATATTAAATAAAAAATAGTTTAGTTTTTCCACATCTGTTGCTGTTTGCTTCAAAAGCAATATAAATAATTTGGATCAGTTATCGCAAACTGATTTAAAATGTAAATGTGCAATCGACTAATTACTTTCACTGTAACACCAATAATAAGTGAACGACTATTTCAGCATTCAACGTTGTGTTCTAGCAACTACAAATATTACAAATAACGAATTATTAAGACATAAATATAATTGAATGTTAAATAATGTCAGTCAATCGATGCCAATAACGCAATTATTATTTATCTTCTGTTTAACTAGTAATTAAAAATATTTTTTAAAAATTAGGTTATGTTCATATGTCACTAATTATGTATATCAAAAACGCCACCAGATAGCACATTGCTTAGGAAGGATTGCTTATTATTGTCAATATGATACAGCAGGCAGTTCACCTACTTTTGGTAGCTGTCCAGGTTGATTGTCATTCTTTTTATTTCTTTTAGAGGGTTTCCTTTCTGTTATACCTTTTTTTTCCTAAGCTTTGTTTCCATGGTTTTTGGCTTCTTTCTGTTTCTTGTTTCTTTTGGTTTTGCTTCCAGTATTCTTCTGGAATCTCTATTTCTCGACATCGTCACTATGTGCTCATACTACTGAAATTGCCTTTTCTCTAATTTTGGGATTGTTGAAAATTTTAGACAGAGATTGTAACTATAAAAAGCGATTAGTTTTAGAGATGATATTCATCAACGTTTACAAAAACAACATTAACTTCAATACAGACACTAACAATTTAAGTAATGTTTACAACAATTTAATATCAAAGTTTGGATATTAGCTTTAGATAGATCTATTAAATTTGCGGTATTTTTCGTTCGTATCTTCCTTGATTACCTTGACATTGCAAATAGAATTTTTGATTATACATGTCGTGTCAATTGTTTGTCATTCACAGTTAATTGTTCATTTACACTATTTTAATTATTTGACTTTTTTAGAAATACTTTAACAATTATTCATGTTAATTTTATATTGTGTAATTAGTTTTCATGTCGTTTGTTGGAGTTAAGGACTATTCCACTTTAACCTTTTTGTGTAAGTTTCTACGTTGTTTGTACCTAAAATGTATTATTTGTTATGTAATAAGAAATGTGTAGCTTACTCACAATATATTTCAATGGCCTGAAGAAGTGCACGCCTGATTGCACGAAACGTCGCCATAAAAAAATCTTAAGTGGTTTAATTTGCCCCTCCTAGTGAAGAATATTTTACAACCTATTCATTAATGCTTTGTTTCCTTTATCTCTCTTATTCGGAATTTCCTGTTCTATCGTGCCAACTTTATTTATTACTGTTCCTATTTGTAATATTTGTATTAATTGACCCATTCGAGTTTTTTCCCATTACATATTATTGTCGTGTTCTCGTATAATTTTTTTCGTTTTTTATTATTATGGTATTCTTTGTGTTTATTTTCATAAGTCTTCTTTTTATCACTCTATTCCATTGGTTTATTTGCTAGTTGTAGTTTTTAGCCGAATCTGCTAGCAGCACGATGTCTGCATATATGAGGCATTGTATGGATGTGCTTGAAATTCAAATTTCTTACTTTCACATTTACTATTGGTTCTTTTGCCTTATGAATAATGATTCATTACTATTAGGAACAGTATTAGATACGTTATTGCATTTGCTTTTGTGGCCTGTGAGCGGTTTGTTGTTCGCATAGCTTTTTTTCAACTTTTTCTAGTAATCTTCTTTTCAGTATTCTTGAATATAGCTTCTGTACCATCAAAGAGAAGCACATTGCCCTGTAGTTGCCGCAATTTTTTGCATTTTTTTTCTTGTGTATTATCATCTTTTCGTTCTAGTCATCTGGTATTTTTCCCCATTCTATGCTAGTTGACATATCTTTTTTACTCACTTTAAAATTCTCCACCACCCTTTATCATTTATTCATTTATAATATTATGCCATCTTTACTTCCTGCTTGCTTATTTAGTATGTTTTACGGCTTCTATTACTTCTACTATTTTTAAGTATATTTCTCTTTCTTCTTCTTTCTCCTGAACTGTCTTTTTTCTGCCGCAATTGTTATCATCTTCTCTTAATATTCCGTTGCAATACTCTTTTTATTTGTTTTCTTCTACTTCTCTCATTTCCCATCTTTCTAATGTGTCCTTTAATGTTTTGTGTATTATTTTGCTTTTTCTGGTTTTTCTCCAAAATTCATTTATTAATGTGAATCTGCTTCTTTCTATCCTTTTATCTATTTGTACTTGCAGTTCTTCGTAGAATGTCTCTTTTTCTATTTTTGTAGAGTTTCCTGTGGAGACATAGATACATACAATATCCTTGCATTTATTGCTTCCCATTGTTTTACTGTTGAGTCATGTGTGTTCTGCTGATTCTGAGTATACTAGTTGATAACGTTGTTCTAGTAGTTATCTTCCATTGCTTTTCTTGTTAATTTCATTTACACCCAGTATCTTCATATTGTATTTGGCCAGTTGACCGATTATTTCTACTTTCTTTCTGTTTACAGTCTATGTTCCAATTCATATTCTTGATAAGTCTGATTTGATAATTGACGTTTGCGATAAAGGTAGCACAAAAATGTTTGTTATGAACTTATTTATTTTTACATTCAATCACCTCATTGCAGTGACTGGCAAACAGCATGTGCAAGATTGTACAGATACGGGACAATTAAATCTTTTTTGCAGCTGTCGTTAGTTTTTAAAACTCCTGGTTTGTTGTATTTGTTGTTGTATTAATAATTTTATTCGATTTAATTATGTATTATAAATCAATAATTGTAGGTCTATACTAAACAATATTACTTTACAATCATAAAGCAAAACAAAAACCGTCAAAATGAACGATAATCAAAAACTGAATTTTAACTTCTCTAAAATCTAAAAAAAAATGACTTGGTTTTGTATAAGCAGCAAAAAGTAAACAAAAAACTCGATAGAAAAAATGACCAAAGAAAAAAAACTAAGAAAATTAAACATTTGTTTAGACGAGAGTAAAAATCAAAAAAATATGGAAAGAGAGTTTTAGCAGAGAACAAATATTTTAAAGAAAAAACTCAAACCTAAAGGTACAAAACAAAAATTTGCCAATTTAAAAGTTTGTATGTAACGATTATCAAATTCTTGGATTTGATAAACTTTAAAATAGTGTAAAGATATATAAAATTGCTGACAAGTAAGTATACGTTAACTTCTAGTTAATTTTTGTAATTTAGTAAAAATATTAATTTGTTACAATTATATTATAATATATACATATTTTATAATAAACGTACGTTCAACTTTCCCATAGATGTAGTTTTTATTGTTGTCTTATACTTAAATATAAAAAACATAATTACGTATTACCATGTTTCTTTCCATTTTGCAACTACTATATAACATTGCATTGTTTAAATAAAAAAATTAGCAAAAAGAAAACATCTTAAAACTCGGCTATATAAAAAATAGTACAAAATATTTCATGATTATAGGGATGTGGTGTTCAAAGAATTTCGGTCATGATATTGACGGGTAATGGAATTAGACATCGGTTAATTTTAGGAACATTTGTACCCTAAAGCAATGCACCTCTTTGTGGTTTTCTCCAAATAAGAGTTAAGGGACGCACAGGTTTTGAGGGTAGCGTGATGCAGTCGCGTGACGGACTGGCGTACGCCTGTGGCGCCAAGGGGCTTACGAATGCAACTTAACTAGGACTAACATACTGATGCTTTTAGTCATTGATATTGTTGTTTTAGAGTTTATTTTGTAAACAAATTCATGCATTGAATTTCATTGCTTGATTAAGTATGAATAAATTTTAGTTCGATCATTTTAATGTAGACTGATCTTTTTCAAAGTAATTTTAAAATAAACGTACGTATTTACAATATTTTTTAATCACAAAACCCCTACCGATGCAGACTGGTCTCTAAAACTGCATATCCATTCTTGCTGCTATCATTTGCTATCAACTTCATCAACAATAATTAGCAATTACTATAAACTGTACATATTTTGCAGTTATTTAATCATCCTTACTGGGTACTAAATCTAATTTTATCGCTACACACTAAATAACTACAGTAACTAAACTATGTATTCAAATAAATTAATTACTGATATAAAAAAGTCTACCGTTTACGACATTTAACAAATTGTTTTAGAATATGCACACAATCCGCTCTAAAGGCAGACAACCTGGACATTTGTCAGGAGCGCCAAAATTCGGAGGCGAAATTTTGACTGTGAATGTGACAAAAATATTGATATCTTAAATACCCAAACAATCAAAATTTACAATCACATTATTTTTGCTAAAATTTACAATTCGTATGTGCATTGTTTAGGTCTAAAAGCTAAAAATATTTACAATTCTTAATTGCAAACAGGACAATCATAAAAAAACGGTATGTATTATATACGTTTCACTGTAGAATTAGCAGAAGAATATAATAAGTTTACCTTATTTTGTTATAGTCTTAAAAATATTGCTAACTATACCAAGTAGCAAGTAGCGAAATGAATTTCTATAAGTTAAAAACAAACTAAAAACTTTTTACGTTCAACTATTACGCAAAGTTGTCTTAATTGTTATTTTTTTTGCAATTGTGCACAGCGACAGCGCCAGGAGGGGCCTGGATGGGCACATGCTCACCCTGTTTACCGGGGTGCTCACTTGCATGCCTACCCAAACTAAAAAAAATTTTTTTTGGATAAAATAAATTTGATTAGAAAAATTAAATGATTTACTTATTTATAAAACTCCCATTAATAAATTAATAAAAAAATATTTTAACGAAATCAATGTGCCCACTTCAATAATATTGTGGCTATTTGTGCTTATCTAACTAAGAAAATCTGGCGCCGTCGGTGATTTGCATAAAATTACTGATAAATAAACTAAAAAGATGTGAAAAAAAATATGTAAAACTATAAGTGATAAAATAAATTTCTTGTGATTTTAGTGTAGTTGGTGTTACTTACGTTTAACAATGTAGAAATGTATGTAGATGATGGGTAGAAGTTTTCTTTAATTAATATCTACTGCTTTGGAGTACTGCATTTTATGTTAGGTTATATGTTTCTTTGTAAATATATGTGTTTATTATAATTTAAGACAATAAACCTTTTATTTAAAATAAAAAATATATATTTAAGAAAGTATGTTTGAGAGGAGACAATTGTCTTTTTGTCCGTGGCGATGTAACCGCTATTACCTTCAACACTACTATACACCGTTTACCATTCAACTTTAATATACCATAAAAACAATCTTCGTTTTTGTAATTTATTTCAATTCTAGTTTGAATTTACGTGCCTTCATAAAATATACGCATTGTACGCGCTTAAATTTAGCATGTTATAAAGAAGAATCATAAGCTAACGGACAGTCATTCTTTTACAAGAGTAAGTAGCAACTAGTTTGTTCAACGTATCAACAACTCCTTTGGTTCTGTTGTAATTCATTATAATACTAGATTTCTCGTGTTCTTCTTTAGAAAACAAACAAAATATGGTCTGCCGTTAAAACAAATTTTGACGAAAGAAATTTTTCCTAAACCATAAAAGGTGAAAAAGTTGTCACATATTACATTATGACTGTGTGATTAATTTTTTTCAGGTTTTTTATCTGCTATTTATACCTATATATTCCAGACATAGCTACTGTTGTTATCACAAGCTACCCAAAATTTTAAGCCGTACTTAGATGACTTACTGAGCATATATTGTCAAAAAAAACAACGGCTTTGAAACGCTACTAATTGCTCATCTATATCAATATTTTCATCAGGGTTGAACAGTTTAGGTAAATTATCCAGGTATATAGTTCACATCTTACGTATAGCTGTCAATTTATCTCGTGCTTGTTTTTTTGTCCTGTCGTTTTTGTTTTCAAACCATATAGTACGCAAAATGATATAGAATTTTCCCAACGATATTGTAGCTCTAAATACTGGCTGTCCAGTTTTTTTGTTCCATAAGCTAACAGTGGTTTTACTACTAGATTTATATACTCTTGCAAGCTCAGTGCACCCTTTCAGAAAAAAATGTTTATTGGTTAGAAAGCAGTAAATACAAACAGTGTGTATCTCACAAACGGATTGTTAACTTGGAAATGAAATAATAGCATCAACAACGTAGGAAATGTCGTAAATCAAAATTTGAAGCCACATAAATCGAATTACAAACCTGTAGCATTAATTAGTTTGTTGACACCGTTAATAGAAAGAAATCAAAAATAACGTTGTGATAAAACGAAAACTATATTAACTATTTTGGAGTATTATATTAAATAATTATTAAAAACTTGTTTTTGCCAAATTTAGAGTAGACAAGTTTTTTATTCATTATTTAACGTTATGGTGTTTAATACTAATACTAAGAACTAGACACTACACATTGCTTCTCAGTAATTTGCTGGCACTAATAAAATAGGTCAGTCACAATACTTGAATAAATAAATAACACTGCAAAAATAAAGGTAAATATGCAAAACAAGTATTTTTAGGATACAATAATAAACTTTTTCACTCTAACAAGCGTATTGTGAAAATTCAGCCAAAAAAGTCATGCAAAATAGATTATTGTTCATGTATAAAAACAAACCTGAGAAGAAAACTGATAACATAAAGCGAAATTATGATTACTATAAACGGTGTGTTTTCTGTGTAGTAGCATACGTCCGGCCCGTTATTTAATAAAGTGATAACATTATCCGATTGATAACATTATATGTGATTTTAATAAGCGGGATGCTCTTTAGTAAAAACCTAATGCAAGCTTGGAGTTCTGTTGAATCTACTTCAACTCATTCCTTTCCGTAAATTTTTTCTCTTTTTACATTTGTTATATTTACTACAATAGTTGCTATATTGATAGTAAATAACAAGTTAAATCATGATTTTATAGAATCTATGCTTCTAAAGGCATACGTCGTAGGTCCTAGATTCAATTTGATCACATTTTGACTGTGAATCACTTATTTATAGTCGGTGGTACAGTTTGCCAAGCAATCAATCCATTTTTTGAATACATTTTTTTTTCATTTGGTGTTGGACTAAGAGAAAGTCTATTTCATTTTCAGTTTTACAAGAATTGTAATTTGATGTAATTTGATATGTATAGTCTTTTGGTTCTGACACAACTTTGTAGAAATCTAAGCACACGGAGAGAAATCTGCAATCACTAGTTATAAATAGTATGTTCATAAATTACACATTTAATAAAATTTATAAAATATGAATTATATTATGATGTTATGCGTAATACGCATACAACATTCCTAAGAGTGCAATTTCTATGCGTTACGTATATTCATGTATTATGATTATGGTTTATAAATGTAATAAAGTTATGAATTGTTTTCATATTTTACTAGTTATCACTATAGTTATAATTTTATCTTAAGTTATGAACAAACCTTCTTATATTATGATACATCAGCAAAACCAACAGAACGTTTCACACGCAGATAGTGTGTGCATTACATCATCTACAAAAGTGATTTTATCAACTGATCAAAAGGTAAGCAAAATGTAATAAAATTGTCATATATTTCTGTTTTTTGAGTTCTAATGTTTGTATATTAATTATTTTCTACAAATATACATAAGATACAAATATTAGTACTTATAACACATTCACATACAAATTTATAATTCTTGCGTAAACTAGTAGGTAACGAAAATATATTACATTATAAAGTATGTATTTGTATGAGGTGTACCAAATTAATTTGCCGTTTATCTCAATTTTACATTATATATTGTGCGTATTTCCATTTCTTAAAATTAATATTAAAAAGGTTAATAAATACTAACAATCCAAAGTAGGTACATATGTTCTGTTTTGTATTTAAAATGATAAGTTTCTCCGGTATCAGCTACTGTCAAAAATGTTTACATAAATTAGAATTTTACAACACGTTCTAGTCATTTATGCACATACGTCTAAGGTAATCAAATCCTTATCCTTGAAACGATTCAAGGAATTATATTCAGTACCCGTATTTATTACCACAAAAACATACAGTTCTCAAAGTAGTCATAGTATCCAAAGTAATCAAGTAACGAATCACTTTAACTTGAATTAGAATTAGATATACAAGATGTTCAAAGTTATCTGTTTATTATTGCTATTTTGATTAATATTAAAGCTACGAATTAGATTAAATTGAAAGTTGAAACACTTTTGATCACTTTCTGTTTATTTACATTTTCTAATACACATACTTCTTATTTCTAGATTTGCGTCGCTATAATTTAACTAAAGTATTGCAAAGAGTTGTAAAACCTAAAGGCCGTAAGAAAATAGACAATAAGGTATGGAAAGTTAGCATTGGAGATACATAGAAGTTTTTTAGTTCTGAAGTGAGAACAGTGGCAGATATGTGTAGTAAGGATGACGATAATCTAGTTTGCTTTGGTAACGGATAATATTACGCATTTATACAATAATTTTCTATAAACTTTTGTTGCCTACTTTAAAATAATGGATTTGATAAACGTTGTAATAGCGGCTTCCACGGCCGGAGTCTATACTAAGATAAGAACGTCTTCCGGGTTTGGACCGTGTCAATGTTGTAACCGAAGTTGCCAACGTTTCGCCCACTTTCGTAAGGGGCTTCATCAGGGCGTCAAAGAAATCGAAAAACTCAAAGAAGCAACCGAAATCTAACTAAACACTTCTCAAAAGTTAGGTAATCAACTTGTGAACTAAGCCAGATTCTAAACTAAGAAAAGGTAAGAAAGAAAACGATAAATTGAAAAAGCAAACGAAAATCTAATAAAGAACCACTACAGAGTTAGGTAATCAACTTGTGAACCAAGCCAGATTCTAGAATCCTTAACTCTGTAGTGGTTCTTTGTTAGATTTTCGTTTGCTTTTTCAAATTTATCGTTTTCTTTCTTACCTTTTCTGAGTTTAGAATCTAGCTGGGTTCAAAAGTTGATTACCTAACTTTTAGTTAGATTTCGGTTGCTTGTTTGAGTTCTTCGATTTCTCTCACACCCTGATGAAGCCCCTTACAAAAGTGGGCAAAACTTTGACAACTTCGGTTACAACATTGACACGGTCCAAACCCGGAAGACGTTTTTATCTTAGTATTGATAAACGTTGCTGCCTATATGATAAGTAAACCTATTACAAAAATTATTTGTGTTCATGTTCTTCAACTTCAATATTAAAAATCGTTTTTGTTAAATTATCTTGACTGCAATAGAAAAAAAAATTTGTGGTTAGCAACTTGTAAAATTATTTTTTTAAATTGTTGCTCAAGTTCTGTTTCAGTTTTGTTTATATTATTTACGTTTTATTTATTTGAATAATGTTTTATTTTCTATAATAATCTGTATTAGTATATAATGATATTATGTGTTATTAGTTATGTATTAGTTCTTGTGTTATGTGTTCTATTTAAATTATTTTGTTGTAAAAGTATGGTGGTGTACTTATAGCTGCATTAAAATTGTGTAATCATCGTAAAAAAATAAACATTTTTTGAAACTCGAAATATATGTTTTACTAATTTATAAAATATATATGAGAAATATCTTGTGATTATTTCGTATAAGAAGAGTAAAATTAACTCCGAAATTATGATTAATATTCATAATTGTTAATACACTATTCTGAATATCATTTAATAAACAATACTTTATTTATCACATATTATGATTGGATGCTTAAAAAGTTATTCTTTATTTAATTAGAGTTTATGAATATTAATCATAAAAAATATAATCATAAAAAAAATGTGATTATTAAGCATACATAATGAAAATACTTCGTTACTGGATGTGAATTATAATCATAATAGATGTGACTTAAATCACATATTACGATTACCTGGTTAAATTTTTATTCTTAATATGGTCATTGTTTGTGAGTATTATTCATAAAGATATGATTATTACGCATATATAACGAAATCGTTTACTTCATAACTTATGAATTATAATCATCATCGATGCTAACATGACTATTCACAAATTATACCGAAGGTTTATAAATTTATGAATAGCTAGTAGTAGTTGTTTTTTATGCTTAAATTACGCATAAGTTGTGCGTCTTACGAATGATATCTGAAAACATTTCTCTCCGTGCAGGTGACGAGCTCTTTTCTTTCGATTAATATTTTTTTCCGTCGATCATCTGTTAATAGTAATATTAACGTCTAATAATGTATCAGAAATAGCTCCTTAATGACCTTTGTTAATAAACGATTTTGAACCAATAAATGAATTTCTATTTTAAATTACGATTTTGTATAGCAACCAATGAAATCGTTAGCAACCAATGATTTAACGATATTGCGCGACTACTAGGTATAGCAACAAGTTACGTATACTATAGTTTCTTTATAACTTCACACGTTTTACTAAGGTACGATCAACGGAAAAACTTTAAAACTAACTCGTTTCTTAATCGGCGTCAAATAATTTCGACAATATTAACGCGTTCGCTCGCTAGATTATTATTCGCTATCATTAACAACCTTGTTTGTTAAATAACTATTAGTCATTGCTTTTACAAACTCTTAGTTAAAATGTTTATATTTTTGCAAAACACAACACAATGTAAAACACATCACAATGCAAAACACAACAAAGGTTGAGAATACGTACAGAAAATTTTAATTGACGCAGTAGCAAATCATATTACTTGACAGCTCATACAATATGTATTACAGATGTATGACCCTTAATTGAAAAAGTAAATATATTTAGTACTGATTACTGTTATATTATTGCAATTCAATTGAGATATTTTGTATAAATCTGACGAGTACAGAAATACATTTGACTTTAAAACAGTTCATAACATTACTAAAAAAGTTACCACACATTTTATCTACGTCTTGGGTCAAATCGGCCCGATGATAATGGAAAAGTTAAATAAAATTCCATTAAAAACTCTAGATGTTAACTGGTTTATAAATTATATATGGTAATTAAATTCTTTAGAAATTGATTAAAGTAAAACATACAAACTGATAATTGCAAAGCGTATTGAAACGTATAGAAGCTTTGAGATTATTCAAGATGATCGAGATAATGACCGGAATGTTATCGAAGCAGATAAAGCAAAATACAAAAGGTGTCGATCTAAATAAATAAAACGTTAACACGTGTGGCTTGTGAAAATAAGTACGTTGTGTAAACGAACGTGTTGTGAATATAAACAAATACCAGTTTAAGATAAACCAAAGTGCGACAGTGTTATTGAGTGATGGTTATACATATATTACTTGTAAGTTATTTTTTTTAAATATTGTTAGATTTTATTAGTGTAAACTGAATTAAAAATTAAGTTTAATAATAATGTTATCAATAATCATGAAAATAATTGTAAATAAATTAGTTTTAAAATTTACTACAGTATAGTTACGAATGAATGTGTTGCGTAGTACACGAACACGACGAATCCATTCCTACGAAATGATGGATGTTCTGATCTGTTAGTCGAATCACTGTTTTTATGGCTTTCGTTGTAGAATTTGTGTTTTGAAAATTTGATTAAATAGCGCATTTTCAAGACAACTCCTCTAGTAAAGCATTTACTATATACGTCACTGTTTTGTTTTGCTACGCCATTATCGCGCAGAAAAGCTTCACCCACAAGTACTTTAAAAATTACGCAAACTCAATATATATCAAATATGTCTAGTTGCACATAAAAATTGAAGTTTTTTAATTCATTTTACGTATTGCTTTTGTATTTACAGAACTGCTTTGTTTGAAAATGCAATCTGTTAGACCCAAAATAATGCAAAACGGAAGTATGTATGCAGCTGGAAATCTTGATTTTGGTTGCCAAATTTGTTTGATAAAGTTGTCAGTTCAAATAAATTTGATACGTGTGCCGTAAACCGGAGGAGATGGAAGTCCATACCACCCAAACTTGCTTGGTACAAGTTTGCCACAAGAGGGATAAGTTAAGAAGGAAATGCTGCGAGTAGATAGATCAGTACAATGTGTTATAAGTATTTGGGCGTGCTATGAGAGCACGTGGTTTCGCGAGGCACCTGCCTTACGGCTTATTCTAGTTTCTAGGTGAATACTAAGTCGGTAAAAACAGGATCTGCATATAGATGAGGAAAAATAAAGAAAGCCAGAGTATTAATCAAACAGCGACAACTAAAACGAAAATCAAACGTGTTATTTACCAAAAATTTAATAAACTAAAATAACTTTAAATAAACATGTAATGTTATATAACGAAACTAAACTCCTGCTTTATCATTGCTGCTTGCAAAATAATAAAGCTTAATTACCATGCATAAGTTTTAGCACAACTAAAGAAACTATTGCTAATAAAGACTTTGGTTTCTCTTTGCAAAAAACTACAGGACGGACAGCTGTTGTTATCCGAAACGCTCATCCGTTTTAAATGACAACGAAGTCCGCCTTGTGAAGAAAAGATTTGGACTGCTTCTCGTCCGAGGACGTGAGCCATTCTGACCCAGGTAAGGCTATCCGGAATAAGGAAGTAGGCGTTACGCTCTTTCTGAGAAGTGTCCCATAGACGCTACTATTGACCCAAAATCAAGGCCTTCAACTGACGTTTGGTCGCTGAAAAGAACGGAAAGTTGTTCAGCAAAACGTGCTGGTCAAGGAAATTGCACGTGCAGTAAGTTTCCTGCAAAAGAAGATGTAAGGGACAATGCTTGGATATGACACAAAGAGTATCTACGGGAACGGTGCGATAAACCCCGAATATACTTCTAATGAATAGGGATTGGAGCAAGACCAGTTTCGAAGTCGAAGTCTGTGGTACCAAATGTCTAAGCCATAGGTGAGCATGGGTATAACGGCATTGTTAAAAATATTTGCAAGAAATTTTTTGTATAAGTTCCATTTCTAGCGTGAGTATTTGTAGAACAAGTGCAAGACACTCTTACATTTGTCAACCCCGAAAGTATAATGTTTTACAAAACTCAATCTGTCGTTAAGGAAAAGTCCGAGGTACTTGAATTCGAAAACCATAGAGACCGGAATATTGTTCAGGCGCATTGAAAAATCCCGTTTCAAGGCGGAGCCAAAAACCACGTACTTAGTCTTTTCTGTTGAAACCATCAGTTTGTTGCTGTCAGCCCAGCTTGTTACTATGTTTAGACACATGTTGGATTTTGTCTCTAACCCTCGTCTAGAAATTGCGGACACCTTGATGTCGTCCGCGTATGCAAAAATGTCGCAGTATGCTGGTAGTTCTATGCTAAGCAAGTCGTTTACAACCAGATTTTATAAGTTCGGTTAAAAAACGTTCGTTCGAGAAATAAGTTATCGATCTGTTCGATAAATAACTACAAATGACGCGCGTGGCGCCGGCAGGTATTCTTTTAACATCAATCGCTTCTATTATTGAAGGCCACCATACGTTGTTGAACGCTCCGGATATGTCAATGAAAATTGCAAGTCTGTACTTGGAGACGTTCGGTCGTACGTTGGTCATTAATCTACGTGCGTGCAGCATCAGTCCTCGTTTTGCCTTGAACGAACCCATATTGACTGGGATGGAAAAAAAATTTGCCAAGTTCTGATAACAGAGTTATCGGACGGTACGAATTGGGATTTACGAGATCCTTCTACCCAGGTTTGAGAATGGTGATGAGTTTACTAGCTTTCCAGCTGGTAGAAAAACAACTACATTTAATGCATGAGTTGAACAAATCAACGATCGTAGAAGAGAGAGAATCTTGTATAATTAGACGTAGGACATTACAATGTATTCCGTCGAGTCCGGGAGATTTGTTTTTAGGAATTTTACTAGCCATCGCAACTAAATCGTCGCTAGTCCTGTTTGGATCTTATTTGCAAATTAGTGCGAGATCTTATTTGGACATGCAAAAGGTTATGTGTCTCGGATCGTCGTTAGGAAACAGGGTGTAAACAATAGCTTTAATAGTCTCGTACTCTGAAATAGTGTATCTGTCGCCGTCTCAGACATTGGAGCACGGTTGAATCGACAGGAACTTACCTGTAAACTAATTTCCACGAGCTTGTTGCCAAGCTTCCTTCATCGAATCTTTGCCAGGAGCTACTGTCTTCACTGTCAGTTTGTACCGGTAAAGCGCGGCTTTGTAAGAGGCAAGCTATTGAAGTTTTAAGTCTGCTGGGGCTTTTTGGTGGTGTTTTCGTAAACAACGCACCGGTTGCTTTAAATTATCACCACGGCACACCGGCTCTAGAGCTTATGCTTAAGCTACGTCTGCAAGAATTGAGGATCAGGTAACTAGTTTACAAAAACTACTTTTTGTGCAGTAGCAATAGTTTTGAAGTAGCTTGTTTCGTTGCCGATATTAGCCAGATTAGTTAAGGGTTTTTACTGGAATTTATAAAAATGTATCGTATACTTTTCTGTTTAAATATTTTTTTACTGATTAATAAATGCATAAAAAAACCGACATAAAAACTAAGTGAGTAATAAGTCACATGGCCTATTGTATCCAACCTAGAAGATGACGACACCGATCTTAAAAGTAAACTCGGTCATGAACTGTTTGCGAATTCTTTTAGCTTGTGGTGATGCATGTCTGTATGAACCATTCCAATCAAGTAATGTGTTTAGTTCTAGTCCCAGTTTTTAGTTTGGTAAAAAGTTGTGATTCTTCTGTCAAATGCACATATATTTGTCCCGTAATAGACATTCGTAATTGGCCTTACAGATGGCATAAGGTTTTGATGTTCCTTATAATTATAATAACAGAATCCACTATTAGCTAGTGAAATAATTGGTATGTGTTTTTGATTTTTAATTATTCTGTCGCAGAAAACTTAAGCTAAAAAGCTTTACAAATAAACGCAATTGTTAGCATATTTAAATATTATCTACTAAAACTAAGATCATATCGTACTTGATTTACTTATACAGAAAAAACAAAAACAGAATCGCATATAACAAAACTGTTGCAAAAATATAAATTTTAATACTATTATAATTTAGCTTTGTTGTGTTTTTATTAATAAATACGGTAAAAATGATTATTTGCTATAAAAAACGTTACTCGTTGAAAAAAAAATGCGAATTGAATGGTTTTCCAAATATTTTTTAAATGAGTCGATGCGCATTTTTTAATAGTACCTTAGTCTGGAATTATTTCAAGACTTAATTTTACAAATACTATAATTTAAAAGAATGAAAAGTGAAAAACTAATACAAATAAATCTATATACAATGTATAGAAAACCGCTATTCGAACACCTCTAAAATTTTATGAGAACATAAGGGGAGATGACGGCAGCCGCAGGTTACTTGATGTGCCGGTGTTGTAAAAGTAGAGGTGTGTTTAAGTGGCGCCGTGGTAGTCTCAGGTGAACAAAGACCACCGCGATCATGTCAAAGGAGAAGACGAGGACGGATTAAATATTACTACCTACTAATCCTCTTGTATGCATTTACTTACCGCTGATATACTTTAGCATATGTTTTTGATGATAACTATCAATACAGAACGATAAAAAATAGATAAACAGATAACGTTGTGGTTAATGTGATTTAAGATATGCAAATTTTTTCCAAGGTACCAGTGACTGTCTATGTTTTCAGAATTTTGTGCACATAATTTATTTTATTACTTGATATATTCTTTTCTTTTTAATTAATCACTGCCGTTTTATCAAGTGGTAGCTAAAATTTGTTTGCCAAAAAATAAATTAGCTTTTTACACTTATTTAACTACAATTATTCTTTAGGGTTGGAAGTCAGGTAATGCACTTAAAAAAGGTTAAATTACGTTTTTGGAACCATTCAGGCAAGTTCAACTTTAATTATATATGATGATTCTGTCACAATTTAAATTTTTTAAAGTTGTTCTATTCAATTAGTTTGTTAGTTACTATTTCTTATCTTGTATAAGACTACATACTGTGATATATTTTGATTTGGTTATAATAAATACGATTTGGAGTTTTCTTTTATAAATGCTTATAGTATACGTAAATAACGCAAATGCGCAATAACCAAACTTCATTTAGAACAAATTTTGTACTATAGTGTCGTGCGAATTTGTTTACTATAAAAACATTCTTGTCGACAACAGAAGTAAATTTACATTTAAAAATGTATGGCGCTCTATAATTACTAGATACCAAAAATTAAAAAAATTATATATTTTAATAGTACAAATTTTCGTCAAGTTGTTCCTTTGTAAAAGGAACCGTAACGTTTTGTCAGTTTAAAATGTCAACAAATTCTTGAAGATTACAAGTTTGGGTGTTCCTGATGGCAAAAACATCCTTCACATAATTATCTTAACCAAATTTTAAAAAAATATTCTAAATTATATGAGTGAAATTCATAGTATAACTTTACTATATATGAATAATATGTAAACGGCTATAAAGATGAAAACGTTGAAAGCTGATTTGATACGTAATTCACATAAGTTTTGAATAAACCGTCTGCGCCTGCTAAAACTACAACGTGTAAACATTGTAAGATAAACACATTTGCATTGACAGTGCTTACCTTAAATGTTTATACGCTGTGATTTTAGCCCGCGGTTTGTTGAAAACTTATTTGAATTACGCGGGAATAAAATCAGCTGTCAACGTTTCCGTCTTTATAGTCATTTACATATTCTTCTTAATTACGTTTCAAATTGCTTATGGTTACTTTCGAAAATGCCTGACTCATAAACTAAGATCAATAAATTTTATAAAAATTCCAAATTGTGGAATAACATATTTTGCAAATAACAAATTGTTATATCCATAGGAATGTTTGAAAACAGTAAGCCAACATCAAATGATAACAAAAGTTTAGTTTATGTTGCATTCATGTTTGTAATTGTTTTAATAAATTTTTAAGAATTAATAACCATTTGATTAAATAAGATAGACGCGTTAATCCATCGTACAACCGGTTTGTAGTTTATGTATCTTATGTAAACAATATAACAAAAAAGTTAGGGTATTAGTTAAAAAAAATTATTAATCATTGGTTGCTATTATCCAGCATCAAGGCAAGACAATTTTTGTATTATTTTTAAAGTTTTAATAGTAACGAGTTTTTTTTCTAAAAGTTTTTTATAGGTACCGGATTTTTTATTTCTCACGAGACTTATGTATGTGTATATGTATTGGAACTAAGACAAATAAAAGTAGTATTCTTTCCTTACCTAACCTCAAAATAATTGGAAACTGTTCGAATTTCTATCCTCATAAGATTAGAATTGACTAGTTCTGAGACGAGATAATTTATTAGGTTTTAATTTTATTTTAGCATGCCCACCAGTTATACACAAAAAGGTACGTGTTCCCGTACAACCTGGGCGGAAGGGCAATTATCTGAATCAGTTAATGCTGTAAACAAAAATTGGATAATGACTAAAAGATCAGTTTGTCTCACGTAAATTAATAAGGAAAATTATACTGTTGTTAGACGGCCACACTTCTCATTGCGGGAATGTTGAAATGTTAGAATATTGCCTTGAATATGACATTATTTTGTGCTTACCGAGTCACATCACTTAATTTCTACAACCTCTCAACATATTTTTTTTAAATCTATTAAAATCAATTAGCATGTCCGTTTCCATCATCAAAAATAATCCGGGAAGAAATGTCTGAAGGATGAAAGAAGTCAGCCACGGTTAATAAAGTCATATATCATATCGGATTTTAAATCTACAAGAATTGTGCCGTTCAATCTATCTGCAATTCCAAAGGAAGCTTTTTTAACTGACTATGGAAGAAGTGTGATGGTATTTTACCTGTTCTAGTTGTTTACCTTTCTGTTGACTCTACGAGACAAAGAAACAAGCAGTTAGCGGAGATTTTAACAGATAATAAAAAAAGAGAAACAAAACAAAGAAAAAAACAAAAATGGCTGATAAACCAAAAACTGAAATGGCTAAGAAACCAAAAGCAACCATGAAGAATTCGTCTAAGCGGACAAAAGATTGGTCGTTGTCGGACAAAGACAGTCACGAAAACTTTTCTTTGCGCGATTCCTCAAATGACTTGGAGGATCTTGAAGAAAAAACTGTAGTGATTGTAACGAAATTTATTCACGAACAACTAAGACTGATGACTGGGTGAAATGTATGCATTGTTTGCATTGGTTTCACGATTCATGCTCTAAATTTGTTAATGTTTTCCATTCCTGTGATGTTATGTGTATAACGAAGTATTCCTTAAATTATTTAAAGAAATTGGCATAAAAACGAAAATTACATTTACTTATAGGCTGCGCCATCTCACCTCAACGTAAAAGAAGAGCTTTTGAATTGTTTTTTATTTTTTTTATATAACACTGTTTAATGTTTTTAACGTATTTGACATATTTTATATTTTATATTGCTTTTAGTAAGTTTAAGTAAGTTAAGTTTAAAACTTATTAAAAGTGATCTTATACTCATCTAAAAAAATGCAAGCCATTTATCCTCAAGTTACCTTACATACAGTGCTCGCCAAAAGGTCAGCACTAAATGGATTTTGGTTATTTTCAAATTTTCACATACCAAGACTTGATTTCAAAATTCAATTTTATTTTGTTAAAAACGTTGAAGATTTATAATTGGAAAAAACAACAAAAATTGCTAATTATTTCTTTAGGTTTGTTATTATTGACAGAAAAGTTATATTGTTGAGTAATCTTTACGTTTTTTGTGCAAGATACTTTATGGGAGAAACGTTATTCAATAATTCAATCATAATGAATATCTATTTACGTGACTTCTAAAAACTCTAATTTACCTTTGCTGATTAATTACTTTCACGGAAATCCTATAAATATTCTTTTACAGTTGCCAAACGAGGATATTTTTCTTTATTCAGTTTACATGTTTCAGTCTATTAAGTAGGCAGAATATGAGACGGCTGCGGATAGTTTTACTGTCAAGAAAAATAATCTTTTGTGAAATTGTAATCATCGACCTAACTAAACAATAATTTTAATAATTGTCAAAAATAATCAACAACAATCAAGATAATAATAATATTATTTCAACATACAACAAATAACGCTAATAAGTAATTTGTTTTGTTATGTAAATAATAAATATTACATAATTTTGAAAAATAGCATTCAAACAAAACATAAATTAAATTTCAACTTGCCTTTCGTTCCTTTCAATACACAGTAGGATTCGTTCTTACATTTCTCTTGAAGCATACCTTAACATAATAGGCGATACTTCAGCGGCACATTCTCTAATTGTATTTTTAAGATGGTTAATATTCCTGAAAGGTATACGTTTGTAGACCTCATTTTTAAAATATCCCTACAAGAAGAAATCGCATGGTGTTATATCCGGAGAGCGCGAAGGCCAAGGAATTTCGGAAAATCGTCTAATCCATTTATTGCAAAAAACTTACGAGCTTCAACTATACCTACTGTGCACTGGAGCACCATCTTACTGAAAATACATATTTTTGCGAAGATCTAATGGAATATCCTATATTACATTAAAAAAGTCATTCTGGAGGAAATGCAGGTATCTCTCAGAATTAAGATTTTCTCGCAAGAACAATGGTCCAATTATTTGATTATTTAAGATTTCACATCATAAATTTGTTTTAAATGAGTATTGGTCGCGTCCTCCTATGACAAAATGGGGATTTTCGTTAGCCCACCGCCGACAATTTTGGGAACTAACAGTTTGACGAAGATGTAGATTCGTCGCGAAAAAACACATGTTTAATAAATGATCTGTTTATTTGTGCTTGAATCCAAAAGCTAAAATATAGCCAAGCATCTAAATCTCGGTCTTGCAACATGTGGAATTTATTTGTTTTCAAAATTCTTCTGCGCGTTGTGCATGGATTCAGTTGGGCGATTTCTCGAAGAGGAATTCGTAGAGTTTCGACAATAGTCTGCATTACCTAAAGCTGATGTTCTTCAACATTAATCCAAAGATTATGAGGAACTTTAAACTTATTATCAACACTACCCGAACTTTTAAATTTCTTAAAAATTCTAGTAATGGTTGAGTGGTAAATGTGTGTCGGAATGTTACTTAATTGCTGCCGCTTCCATGTGGGTTTTATAATTTTTACCGACAATTAAAACAATTTCGATGTTGTTTTCTTAAGTTAAATAATTATTTATTTTGATTAATTGTAAATCGGATAAATTTAAAAATGACTAGAAAACAAAAAATAAAAATTTCCAAAGCAACCACTGATCCTATAATAATATGGATAGCTTATACTGTAGTCTGACATTGACACCTTTAGAGAAATCATCAGCGCCACTCATTACTGAGACAGGAACTAAAATGTACCGCGAACCATACTTTTTTGTAACAGTTTAATTGTCAGTGCAATTATCATAAATATTAATATTTTCGTAAGATATTTACTAAACAGATTAGTGTATGTTTAAAAATATTTAGAATATTGTTTGGGTGCATCAGTAGTAGCTTGTGCTTTCTTTGGATTCTTATTTGAATATGTATGTTATGTTCTTTAATTTTCTTGATTTCTTCGCAATTTTGTTAGGAGTTCGATCGTTAAATCTGCAAGGGGGTTAAACATATGTGATTAATTCTTGAGCGAGTTAAAATTACTGTTTAACTGTATTTTTTTGTATAATCTTATTGAAACTTACTAAAATTTGATTAGTCATTAAATTTCACAATATTTTATACACTTTTATGCAATTCCGTAAATTGTGATGCAATTTGAATAAAATGAATGATCATAAAAAATTTGTTTGTTTTGAAAAATAGCTGTACTATTGTAAAGTCAAATTTGTTTAATTTAGTTCTGATCTCATTATTGTGTGGCGCTGTCTTCTACGCAGTTTAATCCCATATTTTTTTTCTCATAAATATCAGCTATTCATATTATTATAGAGATCAGTGAGAGCAACTGTCAATCATGACAATAATTACGTTATTTTTCTTGACAGTAAAACAATCCACAGCCATCTCATATTCTGCCTATTTAAATGACTGAATCATGTAAACTGAATAAACAAAACTCTTCTTACTTGGACAATGGTAAAAGAACATTTACAGGGTTTTTATGAAAGATTATGCAAAAATAATACTTTTTTGTAAATAATAATAAACCTAAACAAGTAATTAGCAATTTCTAGTGTTCTTTCCAATTATAAATGTTTAACGTTTTTAACGAAATGAAATTGAATTTTGAATTGAAAATTTGAAAAAAAATATTTTCTGATTTTGAGATTGTTTTTATCTGTCAAGCCAAAGTCAACTTAAACACTTGGAGTGGCGTGTCTGCCCGTTAGTTTTAACAACAAAACGTAGTTTGTGACCAACGACGCTGACATCAACATTGTTTTAGTGTAGGTTGGTATAGAAAAACTGGAAGTGCACAATTGAAAACTTGGAACAAGTAATTACTGTTGTTGTTCGTAATATTGAAGTTGATAAGTTTTCTAATGTTTTCGAAAGTTGAAAAAAAAGAGTTAACACATGTATGGAAGCTGAGGGACAGCATGTTAAATATCCATCTATAAATTTTAAAATCGTTATTACCAATATTTATTTTAAATAAACAGGTATTGTAATTAATGTGTTATCGTTTTTAATCAATTACTTAAATTTTATTTTTAAGGTTATAAACCAAATTTCTGATTTAGTAATTTTTATTTTGCTTTATACTAATCCAAGCTATGTAGGTTATCTAACATATATATCACGTGAGAAACAATCATTTCTGAAGTCTCTGTATCAATCGCGTGCGAGTTACATAAACTGTTATACGTCATAAGTTTGTCATCGCTGATCTACGTAATATTTACATTACCAGCTTTATCAGTGCTTTATAGTAGCACAATTTTATAGGAGAATAGTAAACATTCCTTGCTAACAATTACTGTTTAGTTGTTCATAATAATGGTTATTTTGTTATTATTTGTAAGGTTTTCTTACTTAAATAGTAGATTGTCCTGTATTTGAAGGTTTTTAGCACTATCTGTACAGGGAGAAATCTTTGTATGTTTTATCTACAATTGTTAATAAAAATTACACAAATTGGACCTGAAAAAGTGACAATACCAATTTGTGCAGTTTTAATGCATTCATTTGTGTAGATTAAATTGTACAGTTTTTTTTTATTACATATAAGCAATTTTTACATTTTAAATTGATCGCACCATATCACAATTTGTTTAAAAAATGCTCTAAAATGGATAGTAAAGTTTTACACAATGTTGTCATACTTTTTTTAAAACTATGCTTACAGTATTTTTGCCCAATGGTATATTAAATGTCTAGTAGCGTTAGATTATCTAGATACATATTCTCATTTGTTAATTTTGCACAATATTGTGCAAATTATTATTATTTCGTTTAGCTTCTTATTGTACAACTTTATGCATCTTGGTTAAATGTTATTTACTTAAAAGTAACATATATTGGGTGAATTGACAATCAAACATTGCAAATCTTAAGAGCATTATTTATTTATATTTAAATGGTATACTTATTTTATATACTGATTTTTTTCTTCGAGGGATATCTTAAAATTCCATTACTGCTTGTTATCGATTCACTCCAGGTTTTTGTATAAATGTGGTTGATTTGCCCGTTGCTACAGCAATTAGTTTGGTTGCCTTCTCTAAAGGGAGAATTTATTGAAAAACTTCACAACATTTTAAATAATGTTTCTTGCTTCGAAATGAATGGTTTTCTTCGATTTAGATTTTATGTTGATAAATAACAGCTGAAACAATACAGAAAGTAAGTAATGTAAAAATCTCCATCAGAAATTAGCTGTTGTTCGTAGAATTAACGCTGGAATTAAATACAGAATTTGAAGTAATGAATGAGATTAAGCTACAAAAGTTACACTTAAAAAATGTTATAAATACACTTACCTTGTTCAAATAACAGCGTTTCAAAAAGTTTTGACAAAAACTAACTGAATAACTACGAATTTTTCAGAAAACAGGAGGTAAAGTAGTAAACAGACCCAACGCAATCAAGGAATTTTCATTGTAGAAATTTTTTCAAGCGGACGGTACTTGCTAATTGTGATTGGTTTAAACATTTATCGCTTCAAATTTTTAAAGTTAGTTCACATATTTTCCGGGAACTTTGTTTACTTCGGCGCTCTGTAAGTGTCAACATCAGCGTCTTTACATACAACGCTTTGTTGACTGATTTTTTTAGAGGGAACGTTCACCATAAAAAATTACTGCTATTCTACAGTTCGTTCAATTTTTTTCTTTATTCCGAATTTAAAAGAATTGCATAATCTTATTGTAATATATATTATCAAAGCTGTACGAGAAACTAAAACAAAATTGTGGAAAATACTAGCACATTGTTGTCGAATACAAAGCATACTAAAGTTTATAATATTTTTCAAACAATTTGTCAAATAAAAATGCATAACCTATTTATCCAAACGTGTTAAATAAGAGCGTGCAAGCCCATGGTATAAATATAAACAATTGTAGTAATATCATCAACAATACAGTTATGCACAATCTGGTGCAAAATTGTGATACAGCATTTCTCTCTGTGTGCTTAGTCAATAGTGCTCAAAACTAAAGGTTTTGCTTTTTCTGCAAGCTTACTTTTAACTTTAACATAAAGTACTTCCAAAAATCGCTTCTCTCAACTTATTTTAGCCAGCTCCAAATATATTTTTTTTTATTTTCTTGTATCTGTAACCGCCCCTCAATAATTATTAATAATAATAAATACATATCCGCATAAAACTTATCTTTGCAATAAGTGTTAAATATTGTGTTTGAATATATAGCAACGTGCTATAATGATATAAACCACCTACGTTTGTCTTGTGTAAAATCCAACAATAAAATGAAGTAAAACAACATTAAAATGTTAATTTAATGAATATCCTCTTAAGTTTAGTCAAAAATATTGATTAACTGCTACCATTCAAAGAAAAGAATTAACCCAATATACAACCTATTATTTTTCAACTTACTTATCTATTGCATAAATTAACAAAATTATAGATTTACTTTTATATTTGTTTAGCCTATTATTACAATCTCTAGTAAATAGAACAGGTCTTTACAGAAAAAAACTAACATTATAAATGCATGTTTTCTAATTGATTTAAAATTATTTTCTTTGTACAATATAAATATGTATATAAATATAAGCAAAACAAATTAGGCATCATATACTATTAGAGAAAGCAACGATAGTAGACACAACATTAAATGATGAATGACATAAATGACACAAAAATTCATAAGTTTATACAAAAACACAACATAACAAAATCTATTGATAAAAGTTTTCTTGAACACAATGCATAAATAATATTTTAAGTAATATATTTAAAAAAGAAATAATTTTTAACAAAAACAGTTTTTCATTAATAAATATTGATATATTACTTTTTAACAAGGCAATGTGTATACCTGTTGATTGATAAGTGTGAAATCATTTGAAATGTTTATAAATTTTAAATAGTGTTTAGTCATATTTAGATAATTTATTAAAGTTTAATTTATATCTCAGTTTTAGTTCTGGGCATTTCTAAAAATTATATGATTTATGGTTATCTAAGCATCACTGTTGAACTAAACGTAACTTGTACTTTATCGTTGAGCAATTACTTAACCTTACAAATTATTTTCTTTGATTGCTTACAACGAAAGTCAAAAAATTCTCACAACTATTGAAAGTAACAGTGATGGTGCACATTGCGATGTTTTTTATCTTAATCTTTATTAACTAATGTAAAGTTGCTAAAAACTTTAAATAATATTCATTTGGCAGAATCTATTGGTGAACAGTAGGTAATGGAAGAAAGATGAAGTTATATGTTGTCGACAGGTAAAAGTCGATGTGAGAGAAGCGCTTGAGTCATTCTTTTTAATGATTTAGTATCCTGGCATGACATTGCAATTCAAGCCCGGTAGCTACTTTGTACTCTATTAACACATAATAGAATTGACGCCAACTTTTGAATGTTGTAAGAACCGATCGTGTACGAGACTGGAATAGAATCTTTGCACTATTTTAATCGGACTGACAGGTGCGTCAGTGCTTTAACAAAACTTTATTCATCTGCAACTGGTAAATGGTTTTTTATTGACAAGCGTGAATACCAAACCTAAAAAGAAATAGTAATTCTTATATGAAAAAATTAACAAAGTTAATAAATAATATACAAACAATTGTGCGCTATTTTTAAGTTGGTCTGTTATTTATAACTTAAGGTAAAAAATGGTTTTTGAAACTAACAAATCTATTACGCGTTGCATACTTTGTACCTGCGAATCATAGCAACATAATCTTTGATTTAAAGATTTACTAATTTTTTTTAAATTAGTTACAACTATAATTACATCCTATAGTAAAATTTTGTCAAGTACATGATCAACGTTATTATTTATTGTCATCAGTTTAAAACAACAAACTGATTTTTTTTTATATTATTTTTCAGTTCCTATATTTAACAGTGAACAACATTAATACGAGTACCTACATCACCGCCTAAACTTTTTATTTATTAAATAAAGATTTTGACACTATAAGGATATATGGTTCGTTCTATCTCCAAATAAAACGGTAGCTAGTTGATTCGTACAAATATCATTATAGAAAAATGGTTATCGAACTGCTTTAATTGTACACACTGAATGATCAACATTTGTTTAACTGATTCTATAACCAAGAAAATTAATTGTAAGTAATGTTCTTTTTATTGAAACGATTTGCACAATATAAGTTTTTATAAAATCCTATTACGACAAAATATTTATTATCAACATATTATTATTGTTGTGAACAAATGATAAAAGTTTGCAAAAAACAAAAATAAATGTCAAATATCAAATTAAACAAAATCTATATTCTATTTAACGTTTAATAAATGATTTTTAATGGGTTCTATCATTTTTAATATAATAATGTAATTAACATTGTTGTTGTTTTTAACAATCTAGACACATTTAATCGTATAAATTAACTCTTTAAAAACAAAAATACTTTTTTCATTAATTAACTGAAGAAATTTGTTAATATTCTGAAGCTTGACATTACTCTTTATTACAAATAAAAGATTTCATAAATAACTTTACAATAGTTATTTAACGAACAAGGTTGTTAATGATAGCAGTTAATAATAGAGACATTTTAACGCCGTGAGCGAGTGTAGCGAGCGAACGCGTTAATATTGTCGAGATTGTTTGTCGTCAATTAAAAAACGAGTTGTTTTTAAAGTTTTTCCGTTGATCGTACGTTGGTAAAACGTGTAAAGTTATATTATTACAATACTGAAGTATGCGTAACTCGTTTTTATATCTAGTAGTTGCACAATATCGTTAAATCCGTGGTTGCTAACGACTTGATTGGTTGCTATACAAAATCGTTCATTAATAGAATTTATTAATGGCTCAAAATGGTTCATTCATAGGTATCATTAACGATCTATTTTTGATACATTATTATACGTTAATATTGCTATTAACAGACATTCGACGGAAAATAATATTAATTATTTATGAATGCTCATGTAACACTATTCAATAGTTGGTATAGTTTGTAATACCATGTGATTTGTAATTACCGAAAACCACATGATCTTGCAGCTTATGCAACACACCATGCGATGTTGGTATTTTGCTTTAATAACTTAAAAAAAACTACACTGAATGTCCCCCATTAACGGAACAAGTTTGATATAGCTTCTTTCAAATTATCATTGTTTGAGGACAATTTGCATAAACCTTATTTTTTTGAATGACTAACCACAAATAAGACCAAGAGATTTAAATCAGGTGACCTCGGTGGACCCATCTTGTTAAAAATATCTTTCTCCTCGCTCATCGTCTATTAATTTTTCAATAAACGGTTGTAAAATATGATTGCGGTAACGTTTTGAATTTATGGTGCAATCAAAAAACACTGAACATGAGGTCCAAAATCAAATGGAAATGTGTCTTGAACGACCGAAACTTTATATGGGTGCAAGTTTAACTTCTTCTTTAATACCTTACGTTATTTTAATGTAACGGTTTTGCATCGTGCCAGTTTGTGATAATAATCTTCTAATTGATTTCTTTTGACTTTGATCTATTCTTGTTTGAATATCGTCAAGCATTTGCTCGTCCAAAATAGTTGGTCTTCCAAGAGGTTTAGTTTTACAACGTCGACGGTTTACAAACACAATGTAAGGTACATTTGTATCAGGGAAAGCTACAACTGTTGAATGCAAGATTGCAAGTCTAAGAACCATCATGATTTTCTGAACCACTACGAAAGTGAGCCATCAAGATAAATAAATCTTGCTATGGTGTAAACATGGTTTAACGTTTGTAACCTAGAAATTTAATCCATGTTAAATTACTGTAATAAATTATCATAAATTTACCTTTGCTAGATATTTACCTATATCAGTAAATTTACATCTAAATAGAATTTTTTATGGAATTCTAGCAATTAAAATGAAAAATACAAATTAAACAAAAATAACAAAACCTTACGAAGGCCGCTGACAACTAAGACAATTTTAAGTTGGGTTGTTTCGATGTTACCAAACCTTAAAATTAAAAGTTCCTAAGCAAATAAAAGTTACTGATCACGTGGCTTTTGGTATGTAAAATTTGCAGGGTCCTACTAATGTATATTTCTTCTAAGAATTGCCAATAGATTTTTCTTTTATTTACCAAAACAAAAAATATTGAAATGTCTCTTAACTATAATTTAGTTAATATTAATATAAAAATTTAAACATTCGTTAACTATTTTTTATTGAAGTCAAATTAAGAACTAAAACAGACTTTTGAACATTGCTTCACCTTACTGGTTCCCATAACTGTTTAATTTGAAAAGACAGTTGTTGATTTTAAATTTTTATAGATAGGTATTGTCTAAACAAAGTAGAATAAATATTTTAATAATTAAATCAACAAAAAACACTTAAATTACAATAAAATACTACACATCGTTTCAATTTTAAATACTGTTTACCAGTGTCACGAGCAATTTAGCTGAGACAATTTAGTAAAATGAATTACAAATAATAAACAAAAAACACTCACCAATGACAACAAAATGTTTACTACACTCGAAAGATAAGTTTAAGTTCATTAAACAGTTATTCGTGCTATGTTGGTCTATAAGTAAATTTAATAAGATTTTTTTTGCAAAAAGACTACCTGTTACATTACTAATAGATTTTTTATTTTAATTTTTAATAAAAGAACTAGAAGATCAAAAATGACTAACGTTTTTTTTTTTTATTAAATGTACTTATACGTATAGAATTTACTAACGATTCTATAATTGACTTACGTAGTAAAGCATCGTCAATATTAAGTGATACAAATTTTGATAATGCTAAAATAAAAGTTTGTATAAACTATAAAACCGTAATAAAGTTACTATTATTAATAGATTAGTTAAACAAAGTATTGACTATCTTTAACATTTACTACATTTTGACGGTTTGCGAAGCATTATGTTACCAACCTTCGGTGAGTGGGCGTAATAATGCTACTAAAAAATAAAGAAAAGAAACAAGCGGTATTCTTACGTACACCATGGGTAACTTGATAACGAGAGAACGTAACAAATTAATTGTAGATTTTTCACATTCACAGTTGCAGTAAAGCAGAGACAAAGTCGATCATAGAATTAACAAATACACATAGTCGAAATAATCACATGCATTAAATTTTTGATAACAATACAAATGTCATATGAATAGCGTATGACTTACCTTTTTCATTTGGAGTCCTTTAGTGCAACCGTCATAAATTAGCTGCTTTTGTATAATTCTCCCGACATTTACGAGGAGTGCAAGCTTACATTCACCGGAGTTTAATTGGTTCAATAATTTTTAAATACTACTTTAATGAAATAATGATTCTTTTCGTAATGATGAGGATAGAAGGAAGACTTTGAACCTATATCACCTTGCTGAAATTAACTTAAATTAGCAAAATAGATTAATTGTGGCGACCGTACGTACGGTACTAGGAATTTTTGTTAAATTACGGAGTGAAAAAAATTATTAATAAAGACACGTAACAATCGGCATAAAAAGCATAAAATACCATTTACCACCTACATTTTAATAATTTTAATAATACAAAGTTTTTGTGTGTTTTGGTAGTAAGTATTAGCTGTCAAATCTACATATTGATTTTAGTCAATGTTAAAATCGTCAAAATTAAAATTGGAAAGTAGACAGCTGCTGATCACAGTAACCAACTATAATATATAGAAAACTGCTGCTACATGGGCATAAATACCTGTTTCTCACGTGATATATATGTTAGGCAATCAACCATGCTTGGGAATTAGTATGTCGTAAAACAAAAATTAGTAAATGAGAAATTGGTTTGTAACCTCCAAATTAATAATAAATAAATAATTAAAAACAGTAACACATTAACAACCTGTTAGTTTGAAATAAAAACAGTTATTTAAAATTTATAACCAATGTTTAATGTGGTCCTTAAGCTTCAATTCACGTGTTAAGTCTTCTCATTAAACTTCAGAAATCGACTTGAATATTTAAAATTGTAAGTTACAATTATTTAGTTGTGTACAACCAATATTTATATTTATAAACGTCCGTTAAGATAAAAAAATCTAATGGCATAAAATCTGAAGATTGCGGAGGATATAACTGTTGATTTGGATAAACTCAATTGTAACGTGAATGATATAAGCGCTTGCATTGTCTTGCCGAACGTAATCAAATGGAAGCTCGTTTCATCTAGCTGCTTGAAATATTGATACGAAATATCAGGCCAACGTTTACTTACAGTATTGAAGTAACTATTAGACCAATTATCTTTTTCCTTAACGTTGCAATCCATACAACAATTTTTAAAGGTTGTAATCTTAATTTCCACAAAAATATATTTTCGGTTGTCTAAGTACAATAGTTTTGACTTTTTACATGTTCATTTAAATGAAACCATACTTCGTTTGTAAGAAAATTTGCTTCTGAGATATGTTTAATAAATTGCAACTTTAAAGAAAGTACGACTAAGTTTGTTGTAGGAAACATTTCGAAAATGCATCATTACAATAACGGCGTTTTGTCTAAGAATAAACATTGTAAAGTGATTTTAATATAAGATTACAAAAATTAGATAACCTCGAAATTACAGGTGATATTTAGAACTTACCCACAGAAAACACAAATATTGCTGAATAATTATGATAATAATTGTTTTAAAATATGAAAATTGAGAATAACTAAAACATTAAAATATATAAATGACACTCGATGTAAACAAAACGTCAGAATGTTACTAAATGGTAACACCAATGGTTACGTGAGAAACGGATTTTAATAAAGTGTTACAATTCTTTTTTGTATATTACTTAAGCAATTTCACTCGCATCACAATTATCGTCATTGTAACACTCGTTTTACAATATATTAATTTCCACTATTACTTATAATAGTAGATTGTAAAGTAGCACTTTTCTAACTACGTGTAAATAATGTTCTTTTTACATTTTCTGATAATTCTATAACAATTTTAAGGGAAAAAAGTATACAAAATTGTCATAAGAGATTTTATTTAATGCAATTTTAATAATCTAAATCGTTAATTAAGAAAATTAATTTGAAATTAAAAATGTTAGAAGTTTGCGCTTAAGAAATTGTGAATATCACAGAATTAAATATGTTCGATACAATCAGCAAACCGACCATATGAAACTCGTTCTTTAATATACTATTAATATCAAATACTAATTTTTGTGTGACATCTGTAGCTACTTTCTGTTTCTTGAGCTTTAGGTTTTCACTAAACACGGATCGAGCAGCTTCTAAAATTTTTAATGGAGTTTTTTTAGACCGTTAAACAAATGCTGTAACTAGAGGGAAATTATGCCACTTGCTTCATATTATAGTTTTCTTACTATATGTTTTTTTCTATTTGCTTTAGTATAATAATAATTGCCAGTTTTATTGAGTAGCTCATCAAAATAAGTTTTATTTATAACATTTAACATCTTATTTTTGTTTCTTGAAGAGGAAAAGGAAAAACAACAAATATTTGAAAGAGGAAAGAAAACAATAAGATCACCGGACATAAAAAAGATAACGGAAAAAACCGAAGAAAACAGCTCAATTAAAGAAGTAGGAAAGAAAAAAGAACAGAAAGAAATGGAGGAACTAAAGGAATTAATGAGAGACATGATGAAACAGATGGAATAAAATATGCAAGGAATAAGGCAAGAAATGGAAAAGAAGTGCGAGAAAGAAAAAGAGAAACTGGTGGAGAGAATAGAAAAACTGAAGAAAACATTGGAAGATGAGGAAAGATGGAAAAGGAAAAATAATATTGTAATAAAGAGGTGGAGCAGTGAAGAACCACAAAAGGATTTAGTTATGATGCTAAAAGAAAAATTAAATGTGTAATTAGAAATAAGTGACAGTAATAAACAGAGAGAAGAAAAATGATATGGTTGTGGCGGAAATGGGAGGAAAAGCAGAATGTGATGGCGAAGAAGAAGAAATTAAGGAGTACAAAAATAAATATATATCACGATTTGACAGAAGAGTACAAAAAGAACTAATGAACATAGCGGTGGAAAAAAGCGGAAGGTAAAAGAGTATGGATAGAATGCAAGAAAATGGAGATAGACGGAGGAAGATACATATGGAACGACAGGGACAAGGGCCTTTGCAGAAAAAGGAGAGAGAAAATAGGTAACCAAATTTTAAAAAACTAAAGGACGAAGGAGGGGCAATAAAAGAAAGAAGGTGGACGAAATGGCAAACAAAAAAAATAATGAGTTATGGAAAGGGAAAAGAAAAAGACAGTAAAGAGAAAGCACAGGGGGAGATGAGTGAGTTGAGAATATTGTTTTGGAACGTAGCGGGAATAAAGTACAAGGAACAGGATTTTTGGAAGTACATCAAGGAACAGAATGTAGTGGGATTACAGGAAACATGGAAAAAAATGCAAGAAAAAGAATGAGAGTGGCGTGGAAAAAAGTTGCCAGAGGAATTTGAGTGGGTAGTGCAACATGCAAAAAAAGAGAAGAGTAAAGAGAGAGCAACGGGGGTATAATAACAGAAATAAGAAAAAAATGGTTGAGTCAGGAAAAAAAAGAGAAAGTGCAACAGTAAAGAAGAATTGTAGAAAGGAACATACAGTGGGGAAAAACAAAAATAAAAATAGTGACGGTTTAAAGCAGCAGAATGAAAGAGACAAGAAAAAACATAGAAGAGATAATAGAAGAGAGTGTTACAAGCTTTAGGTGGTTACGAACCTGCACGGCCAACTCTCAACAGTCGGAGAGGGGGTAGGTCTTCTAGAAATATATATATAAGATAATTAAGGGCGCCAGAGCCTGTCCAAAGTAAGTTTCTGCCTGCTCACAGCAGAAATGGTAATAAACTTGTAACTATGATGTTAAGTTCGTAACGGCTGAAAGAAACTACTAAAATGGAAAAGAAACTCGATCATTAACAACAATGGTACTTTAATTCCTCTATAAAAATAAATGTAGTAACAATTAAGTAGTTCAATATAAGTCCGTGCTGCAGAGAATATAGAACAGAGGATAGCAGCAGGATCGGCAACTTACACTACACGTCAAACAAGCGTGTAAGGACTATAACATGTATATAATTTTATCAACAAGTAACATTAACAATGATGATTGATTGTAGATATAGGCAGCAAGCGATAAGTAATTTATCTAACTTAATTTAGTAACAAACACAAGTAACAAATCAATTAGCACGTACAATTAGCAAATATAATAAGTCGTGAGTTACCGTAGCGATCACGTATAAATAAGTAAAAAATTGACTTACCAAGTTCCAGAGTGCTGTCAGAAAAACGTTTTTCCTACGGCCTCCTACAATTAAACTTCCTGAAAAATATAGACGTGTCTACCTGGCGACTCACAAACTACAAATAAAGACACATTTAAAGGACAGTAAACGAACCGACACTTATCGTATGCTGTTACATTACGGTACGAATATGATGGTACTAAACAATTTCCTCCGAATAGAATTCCCTCAAATCCAATAATTAGGATCTTCCGGATAAGGTAATAGTCATCGGTGTTAAGTTACGGCCTTCGACTCGAATTCCCTCGTATTCGATAATTAGAATCTCCCAAATAAGGTGATCGTCACCAAAGTTAATTTACGGCCTTCGAATATTTGTTTGAAGAAATAGTAATACGAAACGGACTCCTCATTAATAAGTAATAATTAGAACTAGATATGCGCACGAGGCGGAATGGCTGTCAAAATACAAGAAATTACAACGAAGTTTTAATAAATGAAAAGTTACAATCTTACCCGGTGTCGACGCAAACAAATTTTAAATGTATTTCACTTATTGATTGATCACCATGGTGGTGTATAATTGTAGAAGAGGTTTACTTGTCAAATCCACCGGCCATTTCAAGTAGTTTCCAAGTTGAAGAGCACGTCGTAAATGACAGTCACGCGTAAAAGATAGTTAGCGGTTGTCAAAACTCGAATCTAATTTCACGTCGCAAATCCATAGGCGTACCTAACGAAGATTTCAACCGTAACAACAAAGGCGTACTTAATGAAAATTACCGTAACAGATTCCCCCCCAGCAAGATAAAAGCGTGGAGCGAGAATAACGAAAACAAAGCTAAAATGAAGACAGAAATTTAGGCATACGCCAAGGATAGAACCCTAAAATCCAAAACCAACCCAATTCCAAGAAACCCAACCCCGTGTAATCTCATCAGATTACCACAAATACAGAAGAGACAGAGCTTTTCCAGAATCTTAAGAATGCCGACAACCAAAACTGTAACAGAAGCGCACGAAGCGAAAGGTATCTCCAAGAAACCAAAAGTAATTTGATCTAAAAGCAAAGAAGAATACCAACATGGTTTACTAATTTCCGAAGCGCATAAAGCGATACCAAAAAGTAAGGTACAAACAATCAGTAACCCAATACAGTAAGGATGTAAGTATCGAAAGAATTCCAGAGAAAGAAAAGAATATAGGAAAGGTAGAAGTTTAGACAAGCGTCCAGGACTAAGTAGCCCTAAAATCCCCTTAAGCCCCAACCCTTAAGTACAAATATCAAAATAAGTAACCCAAAATCCCAAGTACTAATAATCCCCAGAACTAGAACTCGAAGAAAAGAAAGAAGAGGAGAGAAAAGAACGTAAGAAATTATCAGTTGCTAAGCGAACCCTTGTCAATTATCGGTCACTGTGTTGGACTGTAACAATGAAACTTACAAGCCGATAAACGGAATAGAATATCCCAAGAAAACCAAAGAGAACAGTAGCAAAAGAGATATCCCAAGAATGACTAACAACATCCAGAAAAGCCGAGCAAGCGGAAGTACATAAAGTACAGAAAACGGAGTTGTAGTCTGTTCCAAGTTTCAGACTTACACAGCAAAACGAATAACTTACTAAGCCCAAAGTAGCAAAAGAAAGAATTAGCAAAAAGAAAAATAAAGGAAAAGAATATGGTTGCAGAGGATCCAAGAAAATAAAGAAAGACTAAGCTTAAGCAGAGAGAAGAACTTTCAAAGCAACCTCAAACGAAACCAGAAGAAAAAGAAAGTATGAGTCAATAAAGAACAGAAAACTTCACTTGCCAATTAAGCATCGTGAGTCAGTGCTCGTTGCGTTGGGATGTCGCATTGGAACCTAAATGCCGAAGAACGGATTAGAATACTCCAAGAGCAAAAGAAACCCAAAGAAAAGAAATATCCTAACGGTGACTAACAACATCAAAAATGCCGACTAAGCGGAAGTACAAAGTACAAGAAGCGACGTTGCAGTCTATTCCAAGCTTCAAACCGAAACCAACAAAACAAAAACCCACTAACCCCAATAAAGCGAGAGAAGTAAACGAGAAAGAAAAGCAAAAGAAAAGAACCATAGTTGCGTGAATACTAAAGAAAGAAGTTATTAAAAGAAAATACCAAGAAAGTATTCAAGCAACAAATCCAGATAAAAGAAAAAAAAGCGAAAGAGATAATTGCCCTAAAGACAAATCCCAAAAAGCAAAAGAAAAAATCAAAAGTAAAGACAAGAAAGGATAAGAAGAGACAGACGGAGAAAGATAAGACAAGGTGTAAATGTCTGATTCGTTCTTCTCTCCGTAGAAGAAACGAAAGGGAGTGACCAGCCCTTCAATGCCCAACCAACCGCCCATAGAATAGAAAAAAACAAGGTATGAGAAAATGTATCACTATTAGTTA
Source organism: Aquatica leii (assembly GCA_035610365.1). NCBI lineage: Eukaryota > Metazoa > Arthropoda > Insecta > Coleoptera > Lampyridae > Aquatica > Aquatica leii. The sequence goes on from CM069432.1 coordinate 61,148,293, forward strand.
TAGAACGAATGCGTACCAATTGCTGTCCCAAATTGGAAAATATACTTCAAGACTCTAATGCCGACGAGCGGAATAGAAAACTCAAGAAAAGAAAAAACCAAATCCAAAAGCAGAAAAGAGAATTCTATATATGACGTACCGATCCAAAAATGCCGACTAAGCGGATATAAATATATACAAACGGAAAGGTAGTCTGTCCTGAAGTAAGATGGAGAAGAAAGAAACCAAAACAAAAGTACTAGAAACTTAAGCAAAGAAAAGAAAATCGGTGACAGCAATATGAGAAGAACAATTGGGTAGCATCCAAGCTACAACCAACAAGATACCGACGACGTATCCAAAGACTCGAACCACTAAAACCGAAAGAAAAGAACCAAAAGAATAGCAAGGTCGAAAGTCAAAAGCCCAAAAAGTGAATCTAGCACTTCCGACGCTTGCGACGCCGATGAAAGCGAAGAGAACGATTAGCAGAGGGAGACAACAAAGAATAATTAGAAACGACTGATGAAGGAGATGCAAAAGCAATAGCAGCGGCTTTTACATCCGGAGAAATAGCACGATCCTTATGTAGACGCGTAGACCTTGTAGCAACACTAGTGTTGGAAAGCTTCGTTCTACTTGTCAAAATGTGACGTGACCTAAAAGGATTGCTACGCTGTGCGTTCGAACAAGAACAGTGACGTATGAACTCAGCAACCTTGGGTCTCATATGAGGCCAGTAGAAGTGATAGCGAAGAGCTTCCAACGTACTCCTAACACTGCGGTGTTCACGCTCAGATGGAAGATGGTGATCGTGGATTAATTGTTTGCGTTGTTCCGAAGGAACAACTAATTTCCACACGCAAGAGTCAGATGAAGATATGCGTACACGTTTACATAGAAGACCTTTCACAAGACACCAACGAGAGAAACGACGAGGACAAGCAGAAACCCTAGAAACCAAACCTAAGTACCAAGGATCGTTAGTAGGCCTAATAATCCTAGAAACTGAAGAAAAATTTGGAGGAAGAGAAGCTAAAGAACGAACAGGACGTACAAGTTTCTCAGTTTTAGAACGACAGTGTATACACGTATTAGACTCAGTAGTTATAGAAGAAGGAAGGGGAGGAGTAGTAATAGAATCAGCAACCGTATTAACAGAAACTGCGGTAGTAGCAGTATTAATCACAGATGATTCTAGAAGTAAGTCATTCCTTTCTGATGTTATCAGACTACGAGAATTGCTACGGTTAAAGTTCAACTCCAAACGTTTGCCTAAAGAAATCAATTGAGAAAAGGATGTAATATCCACCAGTGCAAAATGAGATTGATACAAAGGAGCCAAGTTGCGGCGTACGATTTTAAGCTGCGTCTTCTCCGAGACTGGTTCTAACAATTGCATAAAAGATATTGCATAGTAGCAACGTACATCACAATAGGTTCCTTAGGTTCCATCACTCGATTACGAATAGTATCCATTAACCTTTCATCATAATCTACAGGCAGAAATTCAGCTTTCAGCATCGCAGTAACCTCTTTCCAAGAACGTAAAGTATGTCGTCTACTTCTAAACACAAGAAGAGCTTTACCCGATAACACATCAGAAGCTGAAAGAAAAAGTTGGTGCTGAGAAACTTCACGAGACAAACACAACTCATCAATACGAATAAGAAACTCCATTAGTACAAACGGATCTTCACCAGAGAAAGTAATATTCCAATTAGCCAAGTCCATTTCCGAATCAGAGTCTGATGAAGTAAGAAGTGGTGGTTCTTTATCTGAAGAATACATAGCTACAACAATAACAAGTAAACAAGAAACTAACCAAAGCAGTCAACTACAACAGAAATGTGAAACCACGGGTCTGGCCAAAATTCAAAATAACAGTAAGTACAAGCCGTATTACTACCAACTAAGTAATCCAATAAGAAAACAAATTAATCGACGTAGTCGAGTCAATCCAAAAAATCAAAGCGAAGGTCCGATTAAAAGAAACGTAAGCAAAGTGCTAATCTACAATCAAACTGCAGCACTAAAGAAAAATACAGAAAAAGTAAAAGTTAATGAAGTAACTCAGACGTCCAGTCTAGTAGCAATAACTAAGTAAAGAAAGCAAAGTAAAATCGAACCCACGTAAGACTCAGAAAAGATAAAAGAAATCAATAAAGCTAGAAGAACTTATGATCGCACACACTAAATCGATAGCAAGTCAACAATATAAACTACCTATTCCTGCCAGTGATCCTACACTAATTAGAGAAAAAAAATCTCAACAGCAGAAAGAATTATGCCGAATGAGAAATTAAAAAGAATCGAAAAGTCGGGTAGCCAATTTGCTACACACTAAGTCGAGAGAAATTCAACAGTATAAGTTAATCCTACGCTAATCACAATTAAAGCAAATTGTTAAAAGAAATATAGAGAATGAGAAATTCGATATGAGATAATCGAAGCCCCAGTCAGTTGGGCTGCCAATTTGTTACAAGCTTTAGGTGGTTACGAACCTGCACGGCCAACTCTCAACAGTCGGAGAGGGGGTAGGTCTTCTAGAAATATATATATAAGATAATTAAGGGCGCCAGAGCCTGTCCAAAGTAAGTTTCTGCCTGCTCACAGCAGAAATGGTAATAAACTTGTAACTATGATGTTAAGTTCGTAACGGCTGAAAGAAACTACTAAAATGGAAAAGAAACTCGATCATTAACAACAATGGTACTTTAATTCCTCTATAAAAATAAATGTAGTAACAATTAAGTAGTTCAATATAAGTCCGTGCTGCAGAGAATATAGAACAGAGGATAGCAGCAGGATCGGCAACTTACACTACACGTCAAACAAGCGTGTAAGGACTATAACATGTATATAATTTTATCAACAAGTAACATTAACAATGATGATTGATTGTAGATATAGGCAGCAAGCGATAAGTAATTTATCTAACTTAATTTAGTAACAAACACAAGTAACAAATCAATTAGCACGTACAATTAGCAAATATAATAAGTCGTGACTTACCGTAGCGATCACGTATAAATAAGTAAAAAAATTGACTTACCAAGTTCCAGAGTGCTGTCAGAAAAACGTTTTTCCTACGGCCTCCTACAATTAAACTTCCTGAAAAATATAGACGTGTCTACCTGGCGACTCACAAACTACAAATAAAGACACATTTAAAGGACAGTAAACGAACCGACACTTATCGTATGCTGTTACATTACGGTACGAATATGATGGTACTAAACAATTTCCTCCGAATAGAATTCCCTCAAATCCAATAATTAGGATCTTCCGGATAAGGTAATAGTCATCGGTGTTAAGTTACGGCCTTCGACTCGAATTCCCTCGTATTCGATAATTAGAATCTCCCAAATAAGGTGATCGTCACCAAAGTTAATTTACGGCCTTCGAATATTTGTTTGAAGAAATAGTAATACGAAACGGACTCCTCATTAATAAGTAATAATTAGAACTAGATATGCGCACGAGGCGGAATGGCTGTCAAAATACAAGAAATTACAACGAAGTTTTAATAAATGAAAAGTTACAATCTTACCCGGTGTCGACGCAAACAAATTTTAAATGTATTTCACTTATTGATTGATCACCATGGTGGTGTATAATTGTAGAAGAGGTTTACTTGTCAAATCCACCGGCCATTTCAAGTAGTTTCCAAGTTGAAGAGCACGTCGTAAATGACAGTCACGCGTAAAAGATAGTTAGCGGTTGTCAAAACTCGAATCTAATTTCACGTCGCAAATCCATAGGCGTACCTAACGAAGATTTCAACCGTAACAACAAAGGCGTACTTAATGAAAATTACCGTAACAGATTCCCCCCCAGCAAGATAAAAGCGTGGAGCGAGAATAACGAAAACAAAGCTAAAATGAAGACAGAAATTTAGGCATACGCCAAGGATAGAACCCTAAAATCCAAAACCAACCCAATTCCAAGAAACCCAACCCCGTGTAATCTCATCAGATTACCACAAATACAGAAGAGACAGAGCTTTTCCAGAATCTTAAGAATGCCGACAACCAAAACTGTAACAGAAGCGCACGAAGCGAAAGGTATCTCCAAGAAACCAAGAGTAATTTGATCTAAAAGCAAAGAAGAATACCAACATGGTTTACTAATTTCCGAAGCGCATAAAGCGATACCAAAAAGTAAGGTACAAACAATCAGTAACCCAATACAGTAAGGATGTAAGTATCGAAAGAATTCCAGAGAAAGAAAAGAATATAGGAAAGGTAGAAGTTTAGACAAGCGTCCAGGACTAAGTAGCCCTAAAATCCCCTTAAGCCCCAACCCTTAAGTACAAATATCAAAATAAGTAACCCAAAATCCCAAGTACTAATAATCCCCAGAACTAGAACTCGAAGAAAAGAAAGAAGAGGAGAGAAAAGAACGTAAGAAATTATCAGTTGCTAAGCGAACCCTTGTCAATTATCGGTCACTGTGTTGGACTGTAACAATGAAACTTACAAGCCGATAAACGGAATAGAATATCCCAAGAAAACCAAAGAGAACAGTAGCAAAAGAGATATCCCAAGAATGACTAACAACATCCAGAAAAGCCGAGCAAGCGGAAGTACATAAAGTACAGAAAACGGAGTTGTAGTCTGTTCCAAGTTTCAGACTTACACAGCAAAACGAATAACTTACTAAGCCCAAAGTAGCAAAAGAAAGAATTAGCAAAAAGAAAAATAAAGGAAAAGAATATGGTTGCAGAGGATCCAAGAAAATAAAGAAAGACTAAGCTTAAGCAGAGAGAAGAACTTTCAAAGCAACCTCAAACGAAACCAGAAGAAAAAGAAAGTATGAGTCAATAAAGAACAGAAAACTTCACTTGCCAATTAAGCATCGTGAGTCAGTGCTCGTTGCGTTGGGATGTCGCATTGGAACCTAAATGCCGAAGAACGGATTAGAATACTCCAAGAGCAAAAGAAACCCAAAGAAAAGAAATATCCTAACGGTGACTAACAACATCAAAAATGCCGACTAAGCGGAAGTACAAAGTACAAGAAGCGACGTTGCAGTCTATTCCAAGCTTCAAACCGAAACCAACAAAACAAAAACCCACTAACCCCAATAAAGCGAGAGAAATAACCGAGAAAGAAAAGCAAAAGAAAAGAACCATAGTTGCGTGAATACTAAAGAAAGAAGTTATTGAAAGAAAATACCAAGAAAGTATTCAAGCAACAAATCCAGATAAAAGAAAAAAAGCGAAAGAGATAATTGCCCTAAAGACAAATCCCAAAAAGCAAAAGAAAAAATCAAAAGTAAAGACAAGAAAGGATAAGAAGAGACAGACGGAGAAAGATAAGACAAGGTGTAAATGTCTGATTCGTTCTTCTCTCCGTAGAAGAAACGAAAGGGAGTGACCAGCCCTTCAATGCCCAACCAACCGCCCATAGAATAGAAAAAAAACAAGGTATGAGAAAATGTATCACTATTAGTTATAGAACGAATGCGTACCAATTGCTGTCCCAAATTGGAAAATATACTTCAAGACTCTAATGCCGACGAGCGGAATAGAAAACTCAAGAAAAGAAAAAACCAAATCCAAAAGCAGAAAAGAGAATTCTATATATGACGTACCGATCCAAAAATGCCGACTAAGCGGATATAAATATATACAAACGGAAAGGTAGTCTGTCCTGAAGTAAGATGGAGAAGAAAGAAACCAAAACAAAAGTACTAGAAACTTAAGCAAAGAAAAGAAAATCGGTGACAGCAATATGAGAAGAACAATTGGGTAGCATCCAAGCTACAACCAACAAGATACCGACGACGTATCCAAAGACTCGAACCACTAAAACCGAAAGAAAAGAACCAAAAGAATAGCAAGGTCGAAAGTCAAAAGCCCAAAAAGTGAACTAGCACTTACGACGCTTGCGACGCCGATGAAAGCGAAGAGAACGATTAGCAGAGGGAGACAACAAAGAATAATTAGAAACGACTGATGAAGGAGATGCAAAAGCAATAGCAGCGGCTTTTACATCCGGAGAAATAGCACGATCCTTATGTAGACGCGTAGACCTTGTAGCAACACTAGTGTTGGAAAGCTTCGTTCTACTTGTCAAAATGTGACGTGACCTAAAAGGATTGCTACGCTGTGCGTTCGAACAAGAACAGTGACGTATGAACTCAGCAACCTTGGGTCTCATATGAGGCCAGTAGAAGTGATAGCGAAGAGCTTCCAACGTACTCCTAACACTGCGGTGTTCACGCTCAGATGGAAGATGGTGATCGTGGATTAATTGTTTGCGTTGTTCCGAAGGAACAACTAATTTCCACACGCAAGAGTCAGATGAAGATATGCGTACACGTTTACATAGAAGACCTTTCACAAGACACCAACGAGAGAAACGACGAGGACAAGCAGAAACCCTAGAAACCAAACCTAAGTACCAAGGATCGTTAGTAGGCCTAATAATCCTAGAAACTGAAGAAAAATTTGGAGGAAGAGAAGCTAAAGAACGAACAGGACGTACAAGTTTCTCAGTTTTAGAACGACAGTGTATACACGTATTAGACTCAGTAGTTATAGAAGAAGGAAGGGGAGGAGTAGTAATAGAATCAGCAACCGTATTAACAGAAACTGCGGTAGTAGCAGTATTAATCACAGATGATTCTAGAAGTAAGTCATTCCTTTCTGATGTTATCAGACTACGAGAATTGCTACGGTTAAAGTTCAACTCCAAACGTTTGCCTAAAGAAATCAATTGAGAAAAGGATGTAATATCCACCAGTGCAAAATGAGATTGATACAAAGGAGCCAAGTTGCGGCGTACGATTTTAAGCTGCGTCTTCTCCGAGACTGGTTCTAACAATTGCATAAAAAGATATTGCATAGTAGCAACGTACATCACAATAGGTTCCTTAGGTTCCATCACTCGATTACGAATAGTATCCATTAACCTTTCATCATAATCTACAGGCAGAAATTCAGCTTTCAGCATCGCAGTAACCTCTTTCCAAGAACGTAAAGTATGTCGTCTACTTCTAAACACAAGAAGAGCTTTACCCGATAACACATCAGAAGCTGAAAGAAAAAGTTGGTGCTGAGAAACTTCACGAGACAAACACAACTCATCAATACGAATAAGAAACTCCATTAGTACAAACGGATCTTCACCAGAGAAAGTAATATTCCAATTAGCCAAGTCCATTTCCGAATCAGAGTCTGATGAAGTAAGAAGTGGTGGTTCTTTATCTGAAGAATACATAGCTACAACAATAACAAGTAAACAAGAAACTAACCAAAGCAGTCAACTACAACAGAAATGTGAAACCACGGGTCTGGCCAAAATTCAAAATAACAGTAAGTACAAGCCGTATTACTACCAACTAAGTAATCCAATAAGAAAACAAATTAATCGACGTAGTCGAAGTCAATCCAAAAATCAAAGGGAAGGTCCGATTAAAAGAAACGTAAGCAAAGTGCTAATCTACAATCAAACTGCAGCACTAAAGAAAAATACAGAAAAAGTAAAAGTTAATGAAGTAACTCAGACGTCCAGTCTAGTAGCAATAACTAAGTAAAGAAAGCAAAGTAAAATCGAACCCACGTAAGACTCAGAAAAGATAAAAGAAATCAATAAAGCTAGAAGAACTTATGATCGCACACACTAAATCGATAGCAAGTCAACAATATAAACTACCTATTCCTGCCAGTGATCCTACACTAATTAGAGAAAAAAAATCTCAACAGCAGAAAGAATTATGCCGAATGAGAAATTAAAAAAAGAATCGAAAAGTCGGGTAGCCAATTTGCTACACACTAAGTCGAGAGAAATTCAACAGTATAAGTTAATCCTACGCTAATCACAATTAAAGCAAATTGTTAAAAGAAATATAGAGAATGAGAAATTCGATATGAGATAATCGAAGCCCCAGTCAGTTGGGCTGCCAATTTGTTACAAGCTTTAGGTGGTTACGAACCTGCACGGCCAACTCTCAACAGTCGGAGAGGGGGTAGGTCTTCTAGAAATATATATATAAGATAATTAAGGGCGCCAGAGCCTGTCCAAAGTAAGTTTCTGCCTGCTCACAGCAGAAATGGTAATAAACTTGTAACTATGATGTTAAGTTCGTAACGGCTGAAAGAAACTACTAAAATGGAAAAGAAACTCGATCATTAACAACAATGGTACTTTAATTCCTCTATAAAAATAAATGTAGTAACAATTAAGTAGTTCAATATAAGTCCGTGCTGCAGAGAATATAGAACAGAGGATAGCAGCAGGATCGGCAACTTACACTACACGTCAAACAAGCGTGTAAGGACTATAACATGTATATAATTTTATCAACAAGTAACATTAACAATGATGATTGATTGTAGATATAGGCAGCAAGCGATAAGTAATTTATCTAACTTAATTTAGTAACAAACACAAGTAACAAATCAATTAGCACGTACAATTAGCAAATATAATAAGTCGTGACTTACCGTAGCGATCACGTATAAATAAGTAAAAAAATTGACTTACCAAGTTCCAGAGTGCTGTCAGAAAAACGTTTTTCCTACGGCCTCCTACAATTAAACTTCCTGAAAAATATAGACGTGTCTACCTGGCGACTCACAAACTACAAATAAAGACACATTTAAAGGACAGTAAACGAACCGACACTTATCGTATGCTGTTACATTACGGTACGAATATGATGGTACTAAACAATTTCCTCCGAATAGAATTCCCTCAAATCCAATAATTAGGATCTTCCGGATAAGGTAATAGTCATCGGTGTTAAGTTACGGCCTTCGACTCGAATTCCTCGTATTCGATAATTAGAATCTCCCAAATAAGGTGATCGTCACCAAAGTTAATTTACGGCCTTCGAATATTTGTTTGAAGAAATAGTAATACGAAACGGACTCCTCATTAATAAGTAATAATTAGAACTAGATATGCGCACGAGGCGGAATGGCTGTCAAAATACAAGAAATTACAACGAAGTTTTAATAAATGAAAAGTTACAATCTTACCCGGTGTCGACGCAAACAAATTTTAAATGTATTTCACTTATTGATTGATCACCATGGTGGTGTATAATTGTAGAAGAGGTTTACTTGTCAAATCCACCGGCCATTTCAAGTAGTTTCCAAGTTGAAGAGCACGTCGTAAATGACAGTCACGCGTAAAAGATAGTTAGCGGTTGTCAAAACTCGAATCTAATTTCACGTCGCAAATCCATAGGCGTACCTAACGAAGATTTCAACCGTAACAACAAAGGCGTACTTAATGAAAATTACCGTAACAAGAGGGCGGAGAGATTGATAATATTAGGAGGAAATTTTAACGCAAGAATAGAGAAAGAGGAGGGAATACAAGAAAGGAAAGGGAGGGGTAAGAGACAAACAAAGGACAAAGTGATAAATAAAGAGGGAGAAGAACTGCTGAAATTGTGCAACGAAAGGAGGTGTTAAATAATGAATGGGAACAGAGAAGAAAAAGGAATAGGAAAATATACGTACATAGGAGGAAAAGGGAGAATCAATAATAGATTTTGTAATGACAAATGAAGAAGCTGGAGAAAAAGTGAAAACATTTAAGGTGGGAGAAAGGCTAGAATCAGACCATCAACTACTGGAATTGACAATGGAAGCAAGAGAAAGAGAAGACAAAGAAGAAGATGAGGAGTACATAACGAAAAAATGTGGACAGAAGAAGGTATTAAAAGATACAAAAAGAGAAATGGTAAAACGGTATGGGTAGGGAAGGGATTACAAGAGAGTGTAAAGAAAATGAGAGAGATGATGGAGAAAGCAACAGAAGTCAGATTTAGAAAGTGGAAAGGGGAGAAAACAGGATGGAAGAAATGGTGGGACAGAGAATGCAAGAAAGCAAAAAACAATGCAAGAAGAGCATTAAGATAGTAGAAATTAAAGAGGAAAGAAAAAGAAGAATACAAAGAAACAGTAAAAATAAACAAGAAAACATGCGAGAGAAAGAAGGAAGAAAACGAAAAGAAACAAGAGGATTAGATCAAAGAAACAAAAACGAAAAAAGATGTATGGAAGTACCTAAAGAAAAAAAGGAAGAGGAAAACGACGACGAAAGGGGAAAGATTCCCGGAGAGATGGAGGGAGGGAATAATATGCCCGATCTATAAAAAAGGAGACAGAAATAAAATCAAGAATACAAAAGGCTAACATTATTAAGCACGGCATACAAAATATATACGACAGTGCTACAAGGAAGACTACAGAAGAAAATAGAAGAAAGAAGTTTGGTACCAGAAGGACAAGCGGGATTCGGATAGTGAAGAAGAGTGACAACATATATATACTAAAACACTTGGCAAATAAAGAGTTAAAGAAAAAAAGGGGAAAATGGTGGCATTATTCGTAGATTTAAATGCCGCTTTTGACAGAGTAAACAGGGAAAAACTGTGGAAATACATGACAAGAAAAAAAATCAATGAACGATTCATAGAAAAAATGGAGGAAATTTACGAAGAAACGAGGAGCAGGGTCAAAGTGAATGGGGAAGAGAGCGCAAAATTTATTACAAAGAGAGGGTTGAGACAGAGATGCCCACTGAGCCGAAGTCTGTTTGCATTATATACGGGAGATCTGGAGGAGACAATGAGAAGACAACAGACAGGAGGCATAGTAGTAGGGAAAGTGAAGGTATGGTCGTTGGCGTATGCGGATGACAAAGTGTTGGTGGCAAAGGAGAAAAAGGACATGAAGGAGATGATGAAAACGCTGGAAAAATACATAAAAACAAATGAAATGGAAGTAAATACGGAGAAAACAAAAATAATGGTATTTAGAAAAGGAAGGGAGAAAAGAGGGGAAATGGAGAGATGAAGAAGTGCAGCAAGTGAAGGAATTTACAAACCTGGATTACACGATGAAGTAGGATAGTGAGGGAGAACACATAAAGGAAAGAGTGAGGAAACGCTGAAAGAAAAAGTGACGTAGAATCAATGTAAATCTACATTGAATTAATGAAAAATGTACATATTTTTCATCAGATGAATGGGTACATCAGCACAATGAATCTGTTACATTAGATTAATGTACTAAAACATTGAATCTGAACAAGAATGTGTACATCAAGACAATGTATTATTACTTTAATTGAATGTACAAGATTCATCAATTTCGTGTATCAAGATTCATGAATCAATGTAAAAGTTCATAAACACAATGTACGATTACATTGACGCAATTTGTGTGCGTCATTAATTTGAAGTACAATTACATTGATTTTATGTATGTATTTCATTATTTTAAGTACCCGATTTTATGAAACTAATGAATGCACTACATCAATTTAATGTATTAATAAACATTAATAGTATGTAAAATATATATTTCGATATTATACAAACCGATCCAATTTTATTACACTCTGAAAGTAAACATCAATCAAACAACTAAAATTTAAAAAAAAATTAGCTTGTTATTCGTATTGGTGATTTTTAGTAATCCATCTCCTGGTGGGTATAGATAGGTAAAGTCAACATTAATCTAAAAAATATTGCATTTACAACTAAAAACATTATTTTATACAATGTTCTTACCAAACGAAAATCAGAAGGTTTTTGTAGAATGGCCATTGATCAAATATTTTTCGTTAATAGACTTGAATACATTTCTAATTTTATGCATGCTGTCCAGTAGGATTCCAACTCGTCCGTTGACAATTTACCAAATTTTATCGATTTGATGCATGTTTCGCCATCGTCTTTTAAGGCTAAAATAATTAAAGATATGAATAACTATATAGTTAATTTCTCTTTTTCGTTTTAAATTTGATAACGTAGAGAATAACGTCACACTCACCTATTGAACAAACTTTATAATAATTAAAACGTTGACAGCGTATTAAACATATTTTTGCTTCTGTTCTACTGCACTATGGAATTGCATCAAGAACTAAATCCACTGACACCACCTGACACGCTATATAAAAATTAATTTATTGCTGACTCAAATTTCTTAGAATGCTTGGTGCTATGTGTGATAGTGATAAGACTTGCTTCAGTGTATGTTACATTGAATCAATGTATCTCTAGCCTAAAATTAACGTATGCATTGATAGTTGTAATGTAAAAATACATTGGAATTATAAACTGTACATGGTTCTATAAAAACTCTACACATACAACGTACGATTACATTAACCCAATGTACTTCAAATGTTAAATTAATGTACAGTCTTTGACAAATGTAATGTCCATCAGACACATAGGCAACCAAAGTATCACATTCACGATCGTAACTGAAGATTTATAAATAACAAGGACGGTTGTTGCGTTGCGGTAATTTGAAAAGGTAGTTTTGTTAACTGGCAAAAGTGGTCCACAATAGTAACTCTGATAAGGTGGAACTTGTATTACTTCTTCGTGACGTAGCATAGTCGATATATTTACAAACATTAAAAAACGAGATATTACGTGTATTAGACCAAGAATCTATTAACAATTCAATTCAAAAATGCAAATATTAAATTGCTCAACGGGCGACAATATTACAATAATTATATATTATAAATTACACAAGTCTATTGTATAATTAGTAAGAAAAATAGATAGCTTGTTTTTAATACCAAACAATTCCGTTTTAAACGCCAATTGTGAATTTTGTATTTTTGAGAATAGATTAAAGGCGCATTTATATTTGCTTTCCTTTAAATACGGTTTCCGACAAAATAGATTCTAAACGGTTTCTACCTATTCACATTACCCTTTTGAGCTAAACAGCCCAGATTCTATATCAAACATTTAAATTAATCAAAAGGAAAAAAATGTAGTTTGATTTTAAACTAAAAAAATTTAAATTTTGTGTGTGGTAATATTATTTTGTTAAAAAACAGAAATAGCTAGGAGCGTTACCAATACTGCAACCAAAGCCACTGGTTGAACGCTAATGTATTACACCAATTTTTAATTTTGTATAGATTTTTCTAGTTTTAAGGTATTTACTCACTTGGGACACTGGTTTATGCAATTTAAACAGAATGGTCAATTCATTTAAAAGCAGATTTACATGTTATAAATTTACTTTATTATATAAAGGAATTAGATAGACACATTACCAATAATGACCAAAAATAGAAGACTTTATTCTTAATAACTCTCAAAATAAAATATTATATTCTTCATCTTTGTCTGTTTACTATATTTAAAACAGTTTTATTCCTCATTTGTTTTTAATTACGTTGTACTAAAAATTGTGACGGTAAAGCAGTCAACTTTAAGTTACATAAAGGTTTGAAATTTGAACAGTGGTTTCTTCACACAGTGTAATTATTTATTACGCGAAGTTACTAACATATTTTTTATTTTAAAAGCAATAAGTACAATTTATAGTTATGCAAGGAATTGAGATGATTAAGATATACAAATAGATGTTTGCGCATAAAAATAATTTATCACATAAACGACAATCGACTTAAGAATAAATATGTAATCGTTTTATTAAAATAGATCGCAGCCAAAAAGAGAAACATAATGTAAAGAAAAAATATTAATTTAACTAAGATGAATAAACTACGTAAAGTGAACTTACAGAAAAGATGTTTCTGCAGGAATGAAAGGTAATATGAACAATATATGCAATATAACATGTAACCATATTTAAGTTATACTAAAAATTACAACTTATTTATAAAATATACAATTCGTAATATGAAAGTTGATTGAATTCAATATTGCACTATATTGTAGAAATGACTTAAACTGAAGATAAGAAATAAACTGACAAATGTCACCAACCTCTCACATAATTGGCTAATTGAAGATCGAAATATTAACATGCAGTCACTAATTTGGCCTGACAAATGCCATCCTTTGGCTTAAATATATTATGGCTAAATTGTAACAATTTAGGTAGTTAAAGATAACAGATGAAAGTTACATAATTGTGGTGTATAAATATAATCAAGTTACTTTTTATATAAGAGAAGATAATTGAATGTAATATCGATAAGCTGGTTATGAAACGTTTAAAACAAACTACAAGTTTACGTTTATCAATGATATTCCATACATAACATTAATAGTTTATGGAAGATTGAAATAGTATGGAAATGAGATAATCAAAATATTTTAATTACAGATACATCATACCGCGATTTGATAATCAATGTGAAAGTAATTGGCACGACATGGTCGTGGTGCCGCGATTTGTAGTTAATTCATATATTTAGTTATAAAATTGATCTAAACAGAGAAATTAGCATCAAAAAAATTTACGTGTAAAGTATTAATCAGAATATGAATGTAACTCATTTATATTTTGGTTAATAAGAATTAAATTATTATTGTTTTATTACATATCAATTATCTATGGACAGGTAATATAAATGTAAGTAAAGGCAAATTAAACAAAAAATTAATGATTAACACCCTAACATTAAAAATTAAACATAATATTAATGTGTTAATTTTTTGTTTAAGTTGAACAAGGAAAAGTAATAAAGGCTAATTAATATTTTGTGTAGTATCAATCGGATTCAATACAAGCTTGAATGCGAGCAGGCATGTATTTACCAATCTTATTATTACCAATATTATTCAGGTGTAGAGTATTCCAAGTACGCATAATATTTGCGTGAAGTTGGTCTATATTTCAAATCATGATGTTATTTTCCCATTCACGCACAGCAGCTGTCCAGAGATTTTCGATGGGGTTAAGATCTGGAGACCTGGCTGGCCACTCTATGACGTGTATCTCTGGATGTTGTTCGAACCATTCTCGAACTATTCGTCTTCGATAAATGGGAGAGTTGCCTTGAACGAAAACTATTTCGCCTTCTGGATAAATTGCCCTAACCGATGGTAACATAACATCTTCTAGTATGGACACATATTCCTCAGACGAAACCCTGAGTTTACTTGGACAAGCTCCCCCGGACATGCTTGGCTCATCCAGCACCAATAACCTGTACTTATACGTCTAATGCGTTTTATGGGTTGGATATTTTCAAAATTGTATCTGCTACTATTTGCTCTCCACAGTGTTTTTTGGAAATCTTCCGAAGAGCAAAATGTTTTTTCGTCACTAAAAATTACAAGCTGCCAATTTCGTCTTGCGTTGGCTTGACAAAATTGTGCTCGACGTCGGGCATGTTCTTTCGTTATCAATGGCTTTCTGGCAGGAATGCGACTGTGAATTTCAATACTGTGTAATTTCCTAACCTCAGTCCTGATATTTCCAAGTAAGCTGTAGATTATCTCTAATCATGGTAGACGTGCAAAATGGTCTTTCTGCGCAACATTGCCTTATGTTGTTCTCGTTATTATGGTTTAAAATCCGGCGTCGTCCAGTACGTTTTATCGTTTGTAAGAGACGATTATTTTCGGCTCTCTTTTGTTCCCTTCGGATCCATCTCCAAACTTGCGTTGACTACAAAAAATAAGGGAGTCGTAAAATATAAGTGCAATTTCCCTTAATTCGATTATGACGCCAAATAAAAACCTAAATGTCGTTATTATATTTGAGGAATTTCAAAAAATTTCCTGCAATAAGCAAATGTCTCAATTTTTATCTTGAAGTATTCTATTTCAATAAATAAATTAATATTAACCAATGCATACAATCGACTCTTTGATGTAAATCATTCCTATCAAATTAACAAATTATTGTCTCATATCAATGCTATGAACGCTTAATCAGTTGAAATTGATTGCCAAAAAAGTAATAATAGTTTGCAATGCCCTGGCGTTAGTTGTATGCATTCATTATTAAAGTATTTCTTAATTAACACTAAACGATGATCGTTTTATTTCCTGAGAAAAAAACTAAGTTTATTTCTTTGATTACATAGGTTTATAGAATAAAAAAATCTTGTTTTTGTGAGCTGGACACCGCGCCAAACAAATTTGTCGTGCATATTGGTATATATTATTCAATTATTGAAAAAAGCTATTAAACAATTATTAAACATATACAACAGTACAAAAATTTCCTTCACACTTCCGCTTTTGAGAAAAAGAAATGTTTGTGATGAAATATAGTAAGCATTAAAACAAAATCAGAAATTTATAAACGATTTTCCGTCATAAAAATACGTGGATTAGCTAAAGTAAAAATTAGATTTAATCTTAAAGAACATTTTGTGTTTTATCTTCTTTTTGTTTGAAAACGTAAAGATGGTTGTTTGCATAATATTCCGTTTATTTTTTCTTTAAAAACCAACGGACGAAATAAAGTTCTATGTGCAGGTCCAGTTTAAATAATAAATAAAGAGCGCTAAATACTGGACTAGGATTACGAAAAATTAGTTTTCTGCAATTTTTTTTCAATTTATAGGTTTGAGCGATAATCATGGCATGACTACTTGAAACACGAAATAGAAATATTTTTTTTAAATATACAGCGTTTTTCCAGAAAAAGCTAGTGTTCTCAAAAACGGGTGATTGTTACTAAACAGCACAGCATTTTATTTTTAGCTTTTTAGATATTTCAAAAATACGGATTTTATACTACAAACTTTATATGGCGACGCTTTAAGCACAAAAGCAAGATTAAATGATGTTCAATGATTAAAATTTCTATTTCGTTAAATAACTACACCCCAAAAGCAAATCAGCCCTCTCTGCTATTTCAGTAACTGGAACACCGATCTCCCAAAGCGCAACTATTTTTCCTATGGTCTCCAAAGATACTAGCGATTTCCCAGAAGTCTAGTTTTAAGAGACTTATTTCAAAACAAAACATTTTAACAGTGACAAATAAAAGAAAGTTCAAAAAAGGTAAAAAAAAGATATACTGATAGGCGTGTGTATGGTATGCGCTTATCTATAACTTTATTTTTAGACGTTTTCTTTCTCAATTATAATTACACGTATACACTTATAAACCACTTTTCACATTTTAGGTAAGAAACCTTTAATCGATTCAATTGATATATGTAGCTAAAGCTAAAGTATATTCTATAAGCATTAATCTCAGTTCGCGTCAACACTTTGATGTTTTGTGATACAACTGATTTTTGCTCAAGATACAGCACAATAAATTTATCTAGCGGTATCAAATCTAAATGCAACGATTGTGTGAATTATTACAGCGTTGTAAATGATGCATTATTTTTGATAATACATTAATTAATGTATAATTTTTTTACAGGATGAAGATTTTATTGTATTATTGCAATGTTACTTTAGAATATATTTACATAGTTTGAAAAAAAGAAAGATTTTTTATCAATTAAAAAAATAATTTTGAATGCATTCAGTAATACAATAAAAATTTACAACTACGATATTACGAATAACAACATAACTAAATTTATAGAAAAAACATTAAAATATTTTACTTTATTAAAGAATAAATAAAAAACAGATTTTTTGAATGACTAGTAAATAATAAATTTTGTGTATTGCAAAGTAAGTAAAAACAAATAAGAAATAAAATAGTTTTTTAAGTATTTTTAAACGTATTAACAATAAATTATCTCGTTTTTGGTCATTATCTATGTTATCGAAGGTGCTCCAAGCTATTTCCTTTATATAGAATTTTTATTTTTTTAGTTCAAAATCAAAGTACCTACTTTTTTTTCTTTTGGCTAATTTAAGTGATTGATATAGAATCTAGGCTGTTCAGCTCAAAAAGGTAATATAAATAAGTAGACCATATAGAATCTATTTTGTCGGAAACCGTAATCAAATTATGCAAATATAATGCGCCTTTAATTTATTGTCACAAATTCAAAATTCACAATTGCCGCTTAAAACAAAATTGTTAAATATTAAAGACAAAATATCTATTTTTTTTATTAATTATACATGTGAACATTATTTTGTAATATTGTCGCCCGTAGAGCAATTTATTATTTGCGTTTTTGAATTGAATTTAATTAGATTTTTGGTCTAATACAGGTAATATCTATTTTTTAAGCTTTGTAAATATATTTGCTATGCTACGTCACTTAGAGGTAATATAAATTTCACCTTATCAAAGTTGTTATTGTGAATCACTTTTGCCAGTTAGCAATACTACCATTGCAAATTAGCGCAACGCAACATCTAATCGTCCTTCATGCGTCTTTATTTTTAAATCCTCGTTTACGATCGTGAACCTGATGTTTTGGTTGCCTATGTGTCCGAGGGACATTACTTTTGTCAAAAGCTGTACATCATACGATAAATTAACGTGATGGTACATTCAAAGGTTCACTGTGCATGATCTCATAACAAATTCTTTTGAAAGATAACAAATACAACTTGATACATTGAATCAATGTAAAGTACATAAAAAACTATGTACTTATAATGTAAATTACATAAATTTAATGAAAACGTACATTGTTTTAATGTATTATAGGTCGATGTATGCCGTACATTGAGTTTATGTACAATTTTTCTTTCAGTGAAAGAAACAAGTTAATAGGACAAGTGTGGGATGTGGGGAAAAGGGTGTTTGAGGTGGACGTAGAAAAAAGAAGGCTGCTGTTTGAAAAGTTAATAAAAAGTGTGATGATATATGGGGTGGAAATATAGGGGTAAAAAGAATATAAAGAGGTAGAAGAGATACAAGAAAAATACTGGAAATGGGTATTAGAGCTAAACGAAAAGAGAGGAAGTGCACGCAGAAAAAATAAGACTAGAGACAGGAAAAAGGGCTATACAATACGAAAAAGAACTGATGGAAAGAACAGAATGCAAAATACTACAAGAATGTTGGAAAGAGATAAAGGGAGGAAAAGTGAAGTACAAGCAGAATGGCAGAGAAGAATATTGTAAAAGAAACGGGTACGCGAGAGAAGAAGTGGAGAGATTAAGAGAACAGGGAAAAGGGGTAAGAGAAGAAATAATAAGGAGAGATAGGAACATCGAAAAACAAGAAAAATGGACCTTAAAAGAGGGCAGATATAATATGAATTATAAGAATATCAAGGATAAATGGATGTCAGAATATTTAAAGATTAAAGGGAATAAAAGCAACAGGAAGAAAAAAATGATAACACGGTTCAGATGTGCGAACGAGGAGTTAGGTAATAAATACTGAAAAAAAGAAGAAGAAAAGATGTGCAGACTATGTGGAGAAGAGACGGAGGACCTTAATTACATGAAAAATAAATGCAGAGAGTTAAGAGAAGAAGATAAGAAAGTAGAGGAAATCTTAGAAGAAAACGGAAAAGGAGCGGAGTGGATGGAAGAAGTATGGAGAAGGAGGAAAAAGTTACGAGGAGAGCAAGAAAAATGAAATGTAAAAAATGTAAAAATGTAAATAGAATGTAATGTAGTGTAAATGTAAAAACTAAGTAAGTAATCAAATAAATTTAAACTATATTATATATAGGTAAACAATCCTCTTTTAATAGAAAGTTTAAAATTCGTTTTTTTCAAATTCAAATATCAAATTAATCAAATTCTTATGTTTAATTTATTTTCGATATTTTATGATTGTTTGTCTATGTCTATGAATTTTAATAAAAGGCTTAAAAAGAGCGTAGTTGTTAAGAAAACCTGATCACCGGAACTACGCAAACCAAATAATCGGAAAACGACGATAGTAACGATAGATACTTGCAGATTAAATAACAAACATTAAATTTATCTCTTTAAAAATATTAACATAGCATAGTAACGATACTGATGTTACTGATACTTAAATATAACGAAACCCAGTTACACATGCTAAGTCAAGTCATAAAATATTCAACGTTTTAAACAAACTACCAATCATAAGTAGTTAATGGTGAGTTAATTTGCATTTACACGTTCTTTGAACGAATAAGTGAACGATTAACAAAAGCAAACATGTTGTTTAAGATAATTACTATTTCAACATTATTTGGAAATATTGTGTTGATGAATTTATTTAAAGCATCAAACAAGTCAATGGAAAAGTATATAAAAATTAAACATTTCTCTACGTTTTAATATTGCATGATGTTTTAACATGCATGATGCATTCAATTAAAGTAACATAATCAAAATATGACAATAACATCATTGTTTTTCGAGTAGTGATCGTTATTTATCCAACAATACAAAACGACTGCCAATTTATCTTATTATATGAGTTTAAATCGGTGAAGCAGTAGAAATAAATTGTGCGAGTCTGTATCATTTTATAATAAAACAAAATTCTACTATTATTTTACAATTTGGCAATCGCACCTCACAACTTATTAAACGCATAGGAAATTTAGTAGTGACCAACTTTTAAAAACTTTCTGTTTTTAAACTAAAATAAGCACTAAAAAACGTAAATATGTTACACAATGTTTGAAGAAATCTTAAAAAAGTATTGTTTCTAAATTTTTTTATCTATGGTTTTAGTTAGATAAATATAGAAATTATTTAAATCCATCCATTTACTAATATGCAAGCAATTGAAAAACATTTTCAAGTATTGTTCTAATTTTTACGTTCTACTACAACTACTTTTCTAAAGTATCCAGAAACTTAAACGAAATTGATACATTTCTACAACATAAAATATGCATGTTAAAGTTTTTCGAACCACCACATTCTTATGAATCATAAGTGAATGAATAAGCTTGCGTTAGTTGATTGGATTCGTCAATTGTGAATTTAAAACGCGACATAAAATTTCTAACTGTACTGCTAAATTCCAAAAATGTATATGTATGTATGTATAATCGTGAAAATCACTATCTCTGAAAATGAACGATTTTTTATTTTAAATATTTTTAATTAGCTGTAAATTTTAATTGTTTATGTATCAGTTGTGTAGAATTGAAATTTATTAACAATAAATACAACTAACATAAAACATAAAATCTATCAACAATTTAATGTCGCCATCGTTCTTTTATTTGAGTTAAATCGTCTATATTAACTGAACTCCAGGGTTACCAAGCTGCAATGTTTTCGTTTGAAGCTTTATTACTGTCATCTAGTTTAAGAGCGGAAGTAAAATCGGTTAAAGCACAGCGGGAAATTTTTAAATTGAATTTATTGGATATTATATATACGGTATAAATGCTAATGTTTCACACTAACTAAGTGTTAGTTAACACAAAGTATAACTTTAAAAATACAGTGCAATCGGGCATGAGTGAATCATTATCGATGCCAAAAGTAAACAAACAAATTTTACAACTTTGTTTTCTACGTAGTATATATTTCACACCGAAATAAAACACTAATAATAAACAAAGAATCAAATAAAACGAAAATTAATATAAAACTAATAACTTTTAAAAAAATGGGAAATCAACAAAACTCAAATGGGGTCTAAAACGTCTAAAAGAAGTCTAAATATAATCATAGATAAAATAAAGGATCTTCATTGGCTCAAGACAGTGAACCAATGCTGAAATAACAGATACGACGCAACAAAACAAAAGTAATATCGTTAAACTGTCCAATGCTAACGCCATGTAATCTAGAATAGAAGCGTAGCTACCCGGATTCAAAACAATCCTACAGCTTAGTAACCCTGCTGAACTCATATACGTCAGGAACGGCGTTATATCGGTTCCGATCGCTTGCGTATTTAATCAAGGGCGCGCACGCATAGTCCAGCGCTGTCGCAACCTTATTCTTCGGTTGTGTAAGTATAAACGATAATATTAGAGTCAATAATCAAATTAACATAGGTATTTACTTTTAAGAAAATTATGCTATGCTAGATATTGAACATACAGCTTGAAGTTACAAAACGCTTAACCCAGCGGTTTCTAATCTGTGGGGCGCGCCCCCCTAGGGGGGCGCGAGACTGCTGCAAAGGGGCATGCAGCTGTTTCCAAAATATCATTTTCGAATACAAACAAAAAAGTCGAATGAGTGCCAAAAAATGAATCAGCAAAATAGGTCTATTTATGTATATTTTTACATAATATTGAAACATTCAAGAAATATCTTGCAAATGCAAGAGCCTTCTAGAAGCTGTCTAGAAGATATAGCGAAAAGTAGGGTACGTTCGAGAAGGATTCGAGAAGGATTCGCCGATGTTTATAAATGCCGAACATGGAAATCGTAGGTCAGTTATTGCTGCAATGCGAATGTGTTAAGAAGATTATCAAGTGGAAATAAATCGTTACCACGCGTGTGTCTACATAAATAAATCGAGAATAATCGTGAACCTGATAATTAGTGTAAACAAGTGTGATATCCGAGGACGTTATCTTATCTCGTGTTAGTGATAGTATTATACAACGGTTATACATAAATTATAGTGTAAGTGTTTTTATTAAATATTATTAGATTTCATTAGTTCGGTTAATTTAAAAGTGTACATATTTCTAGATTAAGTAAACGTATTTTTAGTCGTTTTAAATAAATTAGTTTTTAATAACTAAATTCGCAACAATATTGTATATTATTTTGTAGCCCATTAAATAAATTATAATATCAGTTGAGTATTTATGAAATTAGATTGTTAGAAAAATTAGGGGGGCGCAACAATTTTTTTTTAAGGGGGCGCAGGTACAAAAAGGTTGGAAACCACTGGCTTAACCTAACCGTTTAATCCTTTTCAGCTCAAAAAGGTTTTGTACCGTAACTAACTACAGCTCAACCGAGTAAACAAAAGCTCTGAGAAAGCGTTATAAAAGTCACTGTTTTTTGGCAGATACATACCACACAAAAAGTATTAGCACGACTAATTTGTCCGATGTTTCAAAATTTTGTGAACAAGTTTATTTCTTTTTAATAAATAAAATGTAGTAGAATTAATTCATATAAAATAAAAAAACTTGTACTTAGGCACTAATTATTGAAATCCAAATCAGATGAATTTGAAAACTAAAGCATTTTCTACAAAAAATAACACATTTTATAGTTCTGTCGTTTATTTAAAGTTTTATAAGAATTTAATAATGCATAAATACAAATATTTTTAACAAAACAAAAAAATCTTAATTATTGCAAAAATTTTTAATACAGAAGTGAAAGAACTTCCTTAAAAATATAATAAGAGCCATCGACCTATTCTGATCACAATTAAAACCTTAAGAACAAATTTTGAAGAAAAACAAAGTATCTCATGTTCGACTATAAAACTAGTAACGTATAAATTACAATGATTATAGTGAATAAGAAAAATACGTTATTATTAAAATAAAACACTAAATCAAAAAAAAGGCTCGTCTTCTTCTTCAGAAATTTTTTCCTCTTCATCTGATGAACTTGCATTTACTTAAAATGATAAAGTTTTTACCGTCTCATCAAGTAATCCATCACGTTCCCACATTTCATTAGCCACATGTTCAACATATGCACAACCTTTTTCCCTATCCGGTGCACTAAATTTTCGTTTTTACTATACCCATTTACATTGTTCATCGGAACGGACGCTTTGCCAAACTTCAATATAAGGCCAATAGGGTTAAGTTCGCAGTGGAAGCAAACGTAACACAGTGTGGCCATGTTGTTTTAATAACTTTTATTGTAATTAAATTTTTTACCAATGTTATCAACTCAGCTTTACGCGCGTCACTTATTGTTGGTATTCCATTTTCTTCTAGCCATTCACGAATATTTTGTTTCCGTGTAGATTGATTATGTGGTTTATTAATTTGAACACTATGATAGGGTGCATTATCCATTACCCGTACAAAGTCGCCGTTACTAGAAAAAGTCCCGTAGATCGACCGATGTCTGACTTGGCCAAGCATCGGACTATTCATATTGGCCCGATCCTGGTTATCCATCAACAACCATTTGATAGTTTTGATCATAGTACACAATCAACAATCGTTTCTCGGCCGATACTGAGATTCATGAGTTGCTGCGCAATCGCCTTAAATTTAAGATCATTAAACTGGTTTCAGTCTTGCATCGATTTTATAGGTTACATTTAATGTTATTTAATTTTGTAACTTTATTAAAAGCTAAATAATTAAACAATTTAATTTAAAATGTCCAAAGCATACCATCGCGTAAAAAAATTCGAGAATTTAAAAAAAGTGGTAATAATTGTGTAAATAATCAAAAGAAAAACAATTTATCTTTAAATATAAATAATACAAACATCAGTAACTGCAGCAGTGGTAATATAAAAACGCAAAGTGAATTTAATAGTTACAATAACATTATAAACAATGACAGTATTGATGAAAACAGCGATAGAGGCAGTGAAAGTGTTATTGATGAAAATACTGACTTAAATGTAAATTTTCAAGAAAAACTCAGGCAGTGGGCACTGAAAAACTTAAATAGCTTTCAATTAAATGTAATATCTGAATTAATTCTGTTAAAAGATGAAGGCCATCCTACGCTGCCGAAAACAGCACAGGCATTGCTAAAAACCAAACAACATTATGCACATCAATCAATTTTAAGCCTTCAACAGTCAAATGGCGCCTACAAGTATTTAGGTATTGCAAATGGACTCAACAGAATTATTTCTCCAAATCTATTTATTGAAGACACAATTGAAGTATTGATCCATATGGATGGTTCATATTTAGTTGCTACTATTTGCTAATTCTGGGTTGCCAGGATTTGCCAATTCTTGGTTACCACGCGTGGTTCAAACTTAGTTGCCGCGCTTGGTCGATACTTGATTGCCACGCCTGGCATGGCGTTATCATTCGCCGTATTAGCCAAACCTGGTCAGCTACGTTTACTATGTTCGGCCGATGCTTAAATACTGGACGCCAGTTCTCCCCCAGTAATGGGCCACTTCTCATTCTTTGTATGGGTAGTACAATGCCATTTTTAAGTTAAATTTTGAATTAATTGTTTTTTAACCTAATTAAAAAACTTGGTGTAGTTCATATCGTCGTGATAATCTCCGGATATACTTGTCTGTTTAAATATCAAAAAATCATTATTGACAAATCTATACAAACCATCCACTATAATATGCCGTGGACTTGTCCTATCAGTTCAGTAAACTCCTGGTTTTTCTTCAGATTGTCAAAAATTGCCGACTCCATATGAGGGATGAATGTAAGTTTCAGCCAAGTATACTGCTTTCTTGTAAGCGCTCAAATCATTGTTTTGTCGTAATTGGCGTAAATAACGAGAACGCCATGCAACAATGTCATTTCTTTCCATTAATAATTTTTTGATATTGTGACACTTTTTAAATTTAAAACCGATTTGGTGTAGATGATGTAGTGTTTCTCGACTCTCAGAATAACCAGTTTTCTCCTGCATCTTGTTAACCAACATTTTCAACGAAGAAACTTTGTTATCTATCGTGTAGAGTTCATGAACAGTTCATTTTAATATGCCGGAATCCGTACTGTCAAATTATATTTTGTAGAACCCCCACGTCTCTTTTTTTTAGAGGAACATTTTAAGATGCCACTTTCAGAAATTGTCGTTTCAACCCTAATAATAACAATGATTATTTACAAATTCTGTTTATACATTTAAAATTACTTAATCTTTTTAATGAAAAAAACAGATTTTTCTGTCGGCGGCAGCTAACTCGGTTGTTTACGCTAATAGAAATGACCATACACCATCTGCCTTTTGTCTATCAAAGAACTTAACAGCCTTCTTAATAATGTTCCGGACTTCAGAATGAACCGTTTTCTTTGATTTATCAGCCTTAATGTAACATCTAAAAGCAAACGTAAATAATTAAACCTACAGCATATTATTAAATAGCTATGTTGTTTTTATAAAATTATTAATTAATGCAATTGCATCAAATCATTAAAAGCCAAATAATTTTAAGGTTATATACAGTATTGCGCACATGTTTCTTATTTTATAATAATTGAAAACTGGTAAAGTTTCCATTACCTCTTTTGTTATAGTTTAATTGTTGGTTTTTATGTATCTTCGTCCACAAAGGGCATAAAAACTACTTTTTCTGTTTGTTTACTGTGTACCTGTATTTGTTATTTAAGAGACTACTTTACCGTTTTGACGTTTTTAATGAATTTTTTTTTGTCTATTCAACATTAATGTAAACTGACTCATGTCTTTTGCTCAACGGATTCACCTACTCTATCTTTCGTTGGTCTGAAGAAGTGTACACTTCGTACACGAAACGTCGCCATATTAAAAAACTTGGGTAGTTTTTATGTCCCTCCTAAACGAAGATACATAAAAACCGACAATCATGGAAAACCTTTGATTTTTCTTTAAGATGAAACGAATCAATCACGTCAGTATAGCAGTAGTAAAACTTACATTTATTTAGTACACACTGTGACCACTTAAACAGAACTGCAGCTGGCATACATTCAGGCTACATTGATTACAAATATTTCTTGAGTACCGGAAACTCTTTGAGGGGCAAATGTGACATCATTTCTTTTGTTTCGCCACTGGTTCATCTGCAGACTGTACTGATACTTGTTCTTTGCTTGCACCTGTAATACCTTCCATTGCTTTGTCGTAATTTTTAGTCATTTTTTTCTTGCCACACTTTTGAATATGCGACTTTACCAATTCCGTTAATAATTCACGAAAAATTTTTGTTTGAAAGCAGTTTTTCCTTTCATTGTAAATGGGGTATAAATTTTTCGACTTATTTTTGTTTGTCGTATGTACTTCATTGGTGTGGTGCATAGTAAAAAATAAAATAACTGCGCAATTTTTCTTTGGCGCATAAAAAACCAATTGAAATTCTTACAAAACCCAAAGATAATAAGGTAAATTATTTTGAAATTTACTTGGTTGGAAATTTGAAGAGATAGAAAGCTTGTTTTTCTTTAAAATACTAACGATTGTTAATTCATCCTTGTGTAGTCACTGTACAACTCTAATACTGGTGAAATAGTTGTTATGTTATTTTCCCATTGATTTTGAAATATGGTAGACATCATTTACGTACTATTGTCTGAGTTAAATTATTTGTTCTATTAGTTCTCTCTTTTCGATGACAAGATATTCCAAATAGTATTTGTCAGGTTTACTGTATATGTACATGTATACTGTATTGTTTGAATATACTACTCAGCTGTTAATAGTTAAGTCGGTTGTGAAAGCTGCTCACCAAACTACTAATTAAATACTATCTAATTTTTAAAGATTCATAACTTGAAGAATAATGCGTAAAATGTCGAGACGCGTGTATTTATTTATTATTTATTTAAAAGTTTTTTTTTTCTATCTATAACTAATAAACAAGAAGTTACTATGCAGAAGTGGTTACGTACAAATCTTGAGAACGGGGTTATGCAATATCAGTTACCTCTATTGTAACAGTATTTACTGAAAATAATGTTGCCGTTTATGAAGCACTATTGGCAGATGGTTCTTTAAAAGAGTGTAATAATATAAAATTGCAAATGACTATTAAAACTACAAAAATAAATGATCAAAAGATTATTACTATAATGACTATTAAGCAGCAGCCTATATACCAAAAAACTAAAAGAAAAGCAAATTCAACAATAAAATATCAATATCGAATTAGGTCCTAAGATTGACATTATTTCATGTGAAGTGGACTCAACTGAAAACGTGCTACAATGTCAGTGGGTCTATTGAGCATACGCGTGGAGATACTACTTTGTGTTTTAGTTTCTTACGGTAACTAACTGTCAATATACTATCTGCTAGTATATATTACTGTCCGGTAGCAACAAGTAGCTTTGCCTGTCACTATTTAGACCTGTAGTATAATCACTTCTATGGAGTGTGGATTCTGGAACAAGAATGTCCGGTTGCATAAGCAAAATTAACTATATTGTTTGCTGACGCTATTGTTAACTAAATCATAGCTATCCCTTTGAGAATGTCGTCACCAAAACAATTGATTTTGTACCAACGACCACGCTTAACGACATGACCAGGTAGGCAACTACATCTTCAAAGTTAACAATGCTTTATACAACACGGCTGAAGTGAATTACTTCTGTAAAGTTTAGAATCTGTCTTGGTTTACAAATTGATTACGTATCTTTGTAGTCAGTAGCGATTTCAAAGCTTTTAGGACCTCAAACGCATATACAATTTAGGACCTTTTCTCCCAAACGGACACGCATATATCCACCCAATATTACGGAATTGCAAGCACGTACGGGCCCCCGTGAACCAAGGCGCGCGCCCGTGCTATAAAACAGTACTGCCTCTATTGATTCTATTAAATTGTAGATTGTTATGCTACAACCTTATCTAATTGAATTTTAACATACAGTATCGCTATACACTGTAAATAGGAATTCTGTCCTCGACTTACTACCATTTTTATCTGCTGTCAGTCTGAGTCTGAATATCTAATCAGTTAAGTGTTATGCAAGCAGCACATACATTAGACATCTGATTAATTCACGTACAGGCTATTTTTTGGTTTTGATTCGATATCTCATCCATATTGTGACATTCTTTTATTGATGCTTTTGAAAAATTGCAGTCGTTCATTTAAAAATATTTTAGTAACAAATCCAAATAATGTTTTGCCAGATGCCGATTTCACATATTACTCGCAATAATAACATCAACAACGTACAAAATGCTTGCAATTTTTTTAAGTAGAAGCATTAAACAGAAAGGTCTTGCCCGTAGCTCATTCAGCTTATAAACATTCTTTTTAATTGCTAATTTGTCGACCTACAAATGCGTACCTTTTTCTTAATCATAATTTTATTTGATCTCCAATATTTTTAAGTTTTGTAGTTTATTTACTAAATTTCTTTATAAAATTTATAACATTTTTGGCTGAGTGTTTCTATTAGTTTCTATTCTATTAATAGAAACCGTGAACAGATCTCTTTTTAATATCATCGAGATTTTTGAGAATTTTATCAATGAAGGTTTAAAATCTTATAGTCTCAGGTTAAATTTAAATTCAATTAATCAAGCAAGTTATAGTATACACGCTCAACAGATGGAAATAAGTACATCCGACTAAAAAGGAACTGCATTATGACAAGTCGGATTTACACACACGAATAATAAGATACTGTATACGTGTATTGTTGGTTGCGTATACGGTAGTCAGATGATTTTTTTATTACTTTAATTAACGATTAAATATATAAATGATCATGTATTGAATATTAAAAAAAAATCGTTTCTAAACTTTTATTTTTTACCAGTCTGCTTCTGTAATACTTTATAGTAATGTTTTTATCTTCATTCATACATAAACTATTTTTCTACAAAAATCAAATTTCTTTATTTTCAATGAGGAATAAAACTAATAATAAATTGTTTATCTACAGAAAAATTGGAACTTCAAAACAGCAATTATAGTGTTTATTAAAAATCTTTACAATTAACTATTTTGAATTACACGAGTGTTAAATCAACTTACAACGTTTTTCACCGTTATAGCTATTTACAGTTATATTTTATACATAGTAACTTATACTATCAAACTCTGATCGCTTTGCCATCAAACTTTGCAATGCATGACTATGTCTGAAAATATGGTTAAACATAAACTGAAGATAAAATCTTAAGCTTTCGCGGTTGTTATGTTTATGATTATAAGCGACTTTCGGCTTAGATCGCTTTTTTTTATTTGGGTTTACAAACGACAATACGGCAAAGGCCAAGTTCTTTTTTTAGTTTTGGCTCTCAAGGAGAGACTAGAACTAAGCCTAAGTCTGGGTGTTTAACTACGACGCGGTCTAAGCCGAAAGTCGCTTATAATCATGAATCAAAATTAACGTAATTTTGCCGCGTACTTTGAATTAAGCAATAACTAAAACATTTGTGGGAGGAACTTCTATCTTTTGAGTGCGTTTAGTATAGTTTTGGTGTCCTCGTTTTAAAAATATATGGTCTTGTTTTTTTTTATTTATATAATGTTTTTATTTATTTTCTTTAAAAATAAAAGTTTCATTTTCTTTCAGTTTTTTATTAATTGAAGCATTTGTTTAGATCAATTTTTGGTGTCGCTTTCACTTCATTATATGGTTATTTTTGTTTTGATTTTTGATAATATTTGTATAGATAACCCATAATTTATATTTGTCATGTGTGTGACCAACTATGATAGAAACGTCGCACCTTAAATTGAGCCTTTCTTATTACTTCTTTTTTTAAATGTGTTTGTATATTGTCACAAATGCCAAAACTTTTAAAATTTGATTTTTTGCTATAATAGATTTTTGATAGTGTTGTATTTTTGGAGCAATTTTGGTTAGATATGTACTTGACACGCAACATTATTGTTTTACCCTACATGTCCTTGATTTGATTTTAACATTTTAGCACGAGCTTTATCAAGTAGAGCTCTATTAAGCTTTTGAACCTTGTCATTAAAGAGTATTATTTTCTATTTCAATTTTTTGTTTGCACAAATTAACGAACACATGTTAAAAATATTCCGTATCATTACTATCATCATCACAACGCAAAGAAGAAATTAAGACAGTAGCTTCGTATGTTTTAAAATATCTGTTTCAATTGCACTACTTGAGAAATAAATGACTGCAATGTGTGTAATTGTCTAGAAAGGTTAAAAAATACTGTAAAGAAATGTGATTAACTCATACGAGTCGATCAAAAACACTAAACAGTAAAGACCAAAACGATTCATTTAATTTTCTAGAGGTCGATCTATAAAAGCAAGACTTCACGGCTCAATCAAATAATTTATTCCAGAATCTGAAGATGTCCACTGCGACATGTGACGAAAGCTCAGCTTGTATGATAACGACAACACAAGAATTATCTAAAATGGATAATTGTAATATGAAGACATATATTTATGTACTTTTATTACAAATCAATAAGCATTGTGTACTATTATTACACTTTTACTTAAGTTAGACGTTGATGTGAAGTGATTTATTGTATATAAGTGCATAACCATTTAGACGATGGTAATGCATTAATGTAATACACAATAATATCTCATAGCTTTTTATACAAACTCATTTTTTAATAATACCACTTTGTTGTTTATTTCTTAGGTTTGTATAGAATTATTCTATTTAGCTGATAAATTTTAGCTAGCTACAAGTACAAACATTTTTTGAATAAAAAACAAAATTATTTTTTTATACTTGTTGCTATAATTCATACGTATCAAGCATGTTCGAAAGAAACATCTGAGATTTTGCAACTATCGATGAATGCCAAAAGATAATTGGTCTCTGAATTGTCATGTAGTTTAAAAATAAATAAAAAATGTGCAAATTTTAGCAATTATTGTAAAGTTTCTAAACAGTTGATCTTTATAACTACTTTACAACACTGAAAAACAAAAGTCCGATAAATTACCGTTGCTGTTTATAAAAAAAATGTATTCTAATTACCTTGAACTTAATTTTTCTAAAACATATTTATATTTATTTACAAAAAAGTCACTACCAACGTTTACAAACATAATCTAAAATATTTAATTTACAAACTAAATTCTATACGTACCGTCGAAATTAATGCAATAGCATCCACACGGCCTTAAATAATTTTGTTTCTAATTTTATAATTGTAGTGCACGGAATATTAGTACGAGTCTTCTAAATTATGTTTTCACAATACATTATCCTGTACGATAATAGCTTAGACTTGTGCGGAAATTAAATTGGTTAAACACAATGCACGAATTTGTCTAATTGCAAGTAAACATACAATTAATCATATTATCTGTTAGTCGTGTAAAAAATACGCCCTTTCAAAAAAAACTTTAAACAATTATTTATATTCTAATTTATTTTTTTTAAATCGAAGAAATTTCTATAGTTAACATAAAAAATCATTACGCCATTAATCAAATACAGACAAGTTTTTCGATTCGAATGTAACTAAAAACATATACAAACAAAAACGTAAAAAATAAAGACATTAATTTATTAATCTATTATAACAGATTGTGTCTAACTAATTTTACGTGTAATCAAGTAAATTCAACATTCAAAAAGTTTGTATTTTTCTCGTTAAGGAAAATAACACAATAAATTGCTTGTACATAAAAAATAAAATAACAGTTTTCAAACTTAACCGTAAATTTACTGACGTTATAATGTATGTATGTAATGTGATAAAACAGGAATAATTTTATATTTTATATATATCTCATCTAAATGGCGTTGTTGCTGAATTGGTAAACAAAGTTACTAGTAAGTTGAAATACAGATTGAGAATAATTTTAAACAACTCGTAGTTAGGAAGAAAAAAATTAAATAATTACTTGTGAAAGCCATAAACCTAATATTAATGTGTATTCTATGAGTGCTAGCACATATAATGATTGATGATGGAAGATAAAATAAATAAATTTCATGTATTTATAAATTAAAACTTAAAAAAAATAATTTTTAGAATTCTAGCGCCATCTAACTAATACTAGCTTAGTTATCATAAAGTTTAGACAATGTTAAAACCTGTAGTTAGAACGTTTTGGATTTCTATTTAAGCAAATTGCTTTTGTTTAGACGTTTTAACACAGATAACGTTAATAAAAAACTTGTATTATTTCTACCATGCTCGGTTGCTATAGTAACTGTTGTTAATGATAGGTTTACTATTGGTTAAAATATTATCAACCATAGTTGTTACAATAAAGTATGGCAGCTATTAAACATTCGACCTGCTTTAGTTTTCGTGTTTTCATAATTGACTTTTATTGATACACTTTTAAAAAATATAAATTTTGTTTATTTTAATTCAAACAAAGAAGAATCGTATACAAATTTGCTGTACAAGCAATTTAAAAAAATTGAAAGTTACGACTAAAACAAATATTTCATAAAGTATATTCAAATCTACAAGCACATGTCACTTTCAATTTAACAATTTTGTGTTAAAAATATCTCTTAAACTTTTAACTTTTAAGTGAATAAACGTATATCAGTAGATCAAATTTGAAGTATTGTTGGTTATGCTTTAAAATAATAAAAATCTTTTAGTAAAAGACTGGTCAAGTTTTAATAATTTGTTAGCCGGAACTTTAAGCATATTCATTTCCACAAGTAACACCTGGCTAAATTACTGCTGTTTTATTTTATTACAAGTTACAGATTTTGTAATCTATTATAGTATTATTAGGTATGTTATATAGGTTGGTAGGTACCTATCTTAAATAATTTTAGCACCATCTTATTGTGGAGTATAACGGATCATAGCGGAAATTTGATCCAAATAGAGACACCATATATTTTTGGTATATTTTGATAAAGTTTAAAAATTCAAATGAGATAATTAATATGCCGGCAAGAAAAATTAGGTAAGTAATATAGAGACAAACTTAATACGAATAAAAATGTTGTTTATTGACGTTAATTATAAAATTAAAACATAACTCATAAACATCAGCATCTAAAATTTTTAAACAAAATATTAATAAAACAGTTAGTTAGAGCTTTCATAGGTTTAGTAAACTACTACAATAGGTTTATTAAAAATATGAGTACTATTTGAAAACCATTATACAATCTATTGAAAGATTCTGTAAAATTTAAATGGGATGTTCATTGTCAAAATTCGTTTGACGAAATTTAAAAAAAATTCAATCTGAGCAAGTATTGGTGCATTTTGACCCAACAAAACAATTAGTTTCAGGGGTTGATGCAAGTCCTTATGCAGTTGGGGCTGTGCTTTCTCGTGTTTATGAGGACGGAACAAAACATTTTACTATTACTAATTCGGTCTTTCATTTATACTGTACACAGATCACATCTTAGGGAACCATAAAGGTTTACCGACTTTAACATCTACACGGATGCATTATTCGTTATTCTTACAACAGTTTCAATCAAATCAATTACAAATCGTCGAAAGATTATGCTAATGCAGATGCTTAGTATTTAAAACCCAACTGTAATCCTACCTAAACTTAAAATATGGTAACAAACTTTAAAACTAATTTATTTAAAACTATTTACACGAAATTTAGATATGATTATTACAAATATAAAATGTGTAGGGTAAAAGGAGGAGAGATGGCCAGGAGGATAGACTGACCACTACTGATATTTCATTAAGTTTGGCAGCGATGCGCGGTACGTGGAACTACAATCACGTGTTATCATTAGTTTTTAACCGGACGTAGTCAAGTTAGTTTGTTTACAAGTGTTTGTTGAAGTTTTAAGCAAAAGATTGTTTTTAGTGTTGCAAAAATTTTTCTAGGGTTACAAAATTTTAAATTTTTAAGCCATTCAGGTAAGAATAGTTGATGTTTTTGCAATTATGAACACAGGTTATACGTTTATGTACACCATAACCTAAAAATTGTTAGTCTAATGCACTTTGTTTGTTAATTACAGTCTGGTCCATCTCTCCTCCTATTTGAGGATAGACGGACTAGTGTAGGGGAGGAGAGATGGACCTATTGTTTTTGTTGCAGAAAAATGCCAAACACATACATTCGCAAAAGAAATACCACTCCACGAGGTTGCTGGAGTGCTGAAAGTTTGAATGATGCGTTAAATGCTGTGATTTCAAATGAAATGGGCGTAAATGAGGCAGCTAGAACATTTACCATCCCTAAAACTACGTTAAAACAAAGAATAAAATCAAATAATCTAGAGGAAAATAAAACTTGGTCCTGATTCCATGCTAGGTCAAGATGCTGAAAGAAAACTCGCTAATCCATAAAAAACTGCAGCAGCATGGCTTTGAACCAACTAGGAATGAAGTTTGTGTAATGGCATACAAATTCGCTAAAAAACTAGGGACCAAAAATAAATTTAAGCACACTAAAGGTGAGTATTACTGACCAAAAAGTTTAGATACCATTTCTTGTATATTTATTTTGTTTTTAGGACAAGCAGGTATAAAATGGTTACAGTCTTTTTTAAGAAGAAGGCCCGATATTTCTGTCCGAAAAACTGAAAATACGTCGATTGCACGCGCCCGAGGTATGTCACGAGACAGTGTTACAAACTACTTCAGTGATCTTGAAAAAATTCTCCAAGACAACGTAATACGTATGTCAGTTAAATCGGATTATGTTACTTCTGAAATATTTTTAGATTGGTTAATGACTCATTTTCTACCCAGGAAGGCACTTGGAAAGGTGCTGCTCTTATTAGATGGGCATACGTCGCATACTATGGACATTGATCTACTGGAATTTGCAGAAAAAAACGACATAATTCTGTACTGTCTACCTCCACATACGTCACATTATCTGCAACCATTAGATCGTGCATTTTTTAAATCGTTAAAAGGGAACTTTTATGAAACCTGTCGGCGTATGATTTTAAATAATCCAGGCAGACAACTTAATAGAATTCAGTTTGGAAAGTTTTTAGGCGAGGCATGGGGAAGATCAGCAACGGTTGATAATGCCGTTTCAGCATTCAGGGCCACTGGAGTACACCCTTTTAATCCCCATAGGATTCCAGACCACGCATTTCTACTACAAGAAGAAAATAGTCTGGAAATACGTCAACCAGAACTACAAGTACCGACATACAATATGGTAGAATCCCCACAACCTGGACCAGCTGGAGTACAACGTAGGCAAATAACTCCAGAAAAAGTAACAGAGTGTGCAGAGATAACTCCTGCCAAAGCACTTGATCTGATCTCCCCTGTTCCAAAAGTAACTCCTGCTTTAAAGAGAGTTTGTAGGAAAGTAGTAAGTGGTGTCATTACTTCGCCCGAATACATAAACGAAAGAAAAGAAGCTAAAGCGAAGAAAGATGAGAAAAAAAGCAGAAAAAGCAAAAAAACAGGTGACGGCAAAAACAAACAAAGAAGAAATAATCAAAAGAAATATAAAAAAAATGCAGTAAGCTAACGCCAACAGACGCACACAAGACTTCAAAAAGACGTAGAAGTAACTATTCTTCTTCAGATTCAGACGACCCCAATTTAGACCACACTTCCAGTAGGAGTGAACATTTTAGTGACTGGGAAAACGAATGCGTAAGATGTGGCGAAGATTACCGTTCCAGGAAGAAGACAGACGAATGGATACAGTGTGTAATATGCCACCGTTGGCTCCACAAGACCTGTACGTCTTTTGCAAACATCTGCCAAAAGTGTGGCGCTACAGTATCAAAAACAAAATAAGAATTATAAGGAGGTCCATCTCTCCTAGCCTAGACGGTCCATTTCTCCTCCCTGTGGTAGGAGCAATTTTTCTTTTTCATTTTTTAAATATAGTAGCTTAATAGATGGACTTTTTTTAATAACAAATTAGATGTAAAATTGATTATCCCATTTTACGATGTTTTGTTTAAATTTTGTAGTTTGAAAATAAAGAAGTTTTTGCAACTTTTGTAAAAGGTGGTCCATCTCTCCTGCCTTTACCCTATGTCGGCGGCACCGAATATAAGCCTGGTGAGCCTGCCTACGGCTATGAAATCAGTACTATGCACTAATTTGTTTGTGTTTCCATAAATTATGTTTAAAGTGTTTAGTTTTTGTAACTTAATAACTAAAAATCAACCAATAACGGTTGGATATTTTGTAATATTGCTTTATATGGACATAGGAACGCGCGTGAAATTACAATTTCGTGCAAACGGAACGACACCGGCTAGAAAATGTAACTTGTAAGAGGGCAGATGGAAATGATATTTGGTGATGATAACTTGATAAGATAAAAGAGCGGGTGTCGGATCGTTTGTTCCAGTGTTGATCATTAAACGTTTATAAACTTAATTTTTATAATTAATGAAATCAGTTGTTTGTTTTATTGTTTATTAATGACTTTGTGTGAAATTTGTAATCCTAACTTTTGTAATAGTAAATGAATTGTGTAAACGGTCAGTGTCGTGCGTTATTCACTTGTAATAATTTGTCGATGCAGTCTAAGCCAGCACAAACACCCAGCGGAGCTCCCTATATATTCGATACACTAACAAAATGTAGCGGTATTTAAAAAAAAACAACTTATAAGTAATTTATAGTATATAACTATCACTCGATATTCAGAGTAAAGTCGGCATATGTAGAATAGTCGAGTAATATAGAATAGTCGGTTAATTTTTTATTAGATAACTCTATCTCTTAAGCGATAGCGGTATTAGAAAGCTCGTTAAATACGTAGACTTCTACCACAAAATAAAATTGCCGGTATCTTCCACCAACCTTCCAAAATGTGTGGTTATGATTTTCATGTGTGCAAAGTTTGTGCACGGCTTCCGTTAAAATTGTTTTGTAACAGTATTTTGTGAAAACAAATTTTACTTTATGAAAAAGCATAATGATACATTAAAGGCGGGTTGCATAAACCAAATCAAAAATGTAACAACTGATTATTTCTCAAAACAATTGCTACATAGCCAATGAAACCACGTTTATTAGTGATGTAACAATTGATTTTAGAAATAATCACTTGCTACATTTTTGATTTGCTTTGTGCAACCCGCCTTATGTCTACGAAAGCTCACCGGAACTTCCCTAGCAAGAGCCGTTGGTTTTAATAGACAGAATGTCACTGAGTATTTTGACTTATTAGAGACGACTATAACATAACAACATTATGACCTTCATTAAATATATAACGTAGATGAGACGGGATTGTCTATTGTGCAATCAAGATGTCTAGAAGCGGTATTGCTAAGAGGTAAACGACAAGTAAAAGCTATTACGTCACCAGAAAGAAACTTTCTTCTAACTATTGTTATGTCAGTACATGAATCCTGCAGATGATTTAGTAACGCCCATAATCATCTTTCCACGTAAAAAAAACGAGTGATCAGTTAAAAAGAGGGCACCTTCAGGATTGCTGTTTGTTTTTTACCGATCTGGGTGGATTCAGTTGCAGAAACGGTAAATCCTTCGGCGGCCAATCCAATGCTCCTGGTGTTAGAAGGCCATTACAGTTACACTAGAAACCTAGATGTACGTATCAAAGCCAAAGAAAAATATCTAGCTATTTTATGCTTACCGCCACATACGACGCATAAGCTGCAACTCCTTGATAAGAGCACCATGGGTGCCTTAAAGACCTTTTATAATGAAGAAGTGAGAATCTTCATGAGAACGGAAAAACGTGCAGTTAAGGGGTTTGCTGCTACTAGGATCTATCGTTTAAAAAAAATATTTCTACAAACTTAGAATT
The DNA here is from genome assembly GCA_035610365.1 of Aquatica leii. Taxonomy (NCBI): domain Eukaryota; kingdom Metazoa; phylum Arthropoda; class Insecta; order Coleoptera; family Lampyridae; genus Aquatica; species Aquatica leii. The sequence continues at coordinate 61,186,040 of CM069432.1, forward strand.
TGCGGCTAAAATGCAAAAAGACAATCAAAATTTGTCGGAGGATATTGCACGTACAGATGAGCAAAATGACTCTCTTATTGTTTATCCTAGTGACATTGTTTCAATACCAAAGTTAACAAAGAAGTTAGGAACTCGAGAACGAAAATGTGCGCGTTCTAGCATAATTACGTCGACACCAAACAAGGAAGAAATAGAATAATGAATTAATATTTCACGGCAAAAAGTTACCTGACAAATAATCGATTAACCCGGACCTAGTGGATTACAAACCAACAAACGTAAAATCCCGAAAAAATATGTATTGTCAAGCTGCTCTGATTCACAATCTGAACCAGTAGTTAAAGATTCATCTAATGAAAATCTGCCATTAAGCTTTTACACTAAAAAACCATCCAGAGGAGATGTCTTATGCATTTTTTGCCAAGGAAACTTTTCTAATAGCCGAAGTAAAAAAATATGGGTGATGTGCGTAATATGTAATGAATAGGTTGGCGATCTAGAACATTCAATCTTCTTCCCGCTGTTTGTCTTAGAACAGGAAACTGGATGCAACACCGGTGGCAAGGGTCAATAACAGCAGCTTTTTCCATTTCAGCAACTTTCTTGAGCATAAAAGTAGCAGTTAATGAATTTTTTCTGGCCCAATGTTCTACTTGTATGGTAACTGCACAGCAATACTTGAACGTCTGTTCCACGGAAGACAACCTCTAAAACATTTGAAACTGACCTCAAATCCAATTGATCTAAATCGCAATCAAACTTGGATACTGTAAATTTTTTAATGTTGCGGAACTCCATTTTTCTCTTGAAATTCCATAATATTCGGCACACATTTTTGTATAACGGCTTTACACGTCAGTACTTTTTAATGAGCAAATAGAAAATGAAGCGTTGGTTATCACGCAGTTTTAAGATTTTGTCAACAGCCGGTTACTGTTTTAGTAGTCTATCTGGTCGTCCAAGCGTTTTCTTAAATACTACTGCAACCCGTCAAGATCTTCGCTCACACAATGTTCAATGGCGTAATGCATTTGTATTTGGAGCAGGTCTGTTGCTCTTCAGTTGTAATTTTGAACTTTTCAAAACCTTTGGGCATGCTCATAAATCTATTAAACAAGTAACGTTGTTATCGCCAACGAAGTGGGTAGACGATCGATGTGGACCATTTCCGACTTGCCTTTGGATGGTTTTTGAATACGATATATGACATCATTAATACGCTGCAAAGCTTTTGGAGCTACTTCTTATTGTTTCTGCAGCTTCAACGACAAATCACGTCTTCTTTAGGGATTATACAATCACAGCATGTCACCCGGTTGAAACCCACCGTTTTGTACCTTGACGTCATATCTGGTCTTTATTCTGTCGCTGGAAATTTGCGTGTCTTTACGAATGGCCTTATTGTACTTCGTCTAGTCTCTTCATCAACTTGCAGGCGTAGTCTTCTTTCGCATTTTCTTTTTGCAGTCTTTGTCCAAATTAGAACTCGCATGGCAGTCGTATTTCGCGACTGAGCATGACACCCAATAGTGTTTGACCCGTGCTCGTGAACAGATGATTGATATCAGGAGAATGTGCAAGTACTGATCCCAATATCTTTGGTGTTTGGACATTACCTTGCTTTGGATAAGTAATTTTCCATTGTATAATTCATCTGTCCAACCATGCCGTTAGATTGAGGATTGAAAGGGGTCGTCCTAGGTTTCTTAGTTTCCAGCAATCGCCAAACTTCTTGAAACAGCTCAGAGTCAAAGTTGCGGCATTGGTCTGAATAAAATTTCAACGGAACTCCAAACCGGCAAAATATCTTTTTCACTAAAACGTCTGCAACTATAGCTGCTTCTTAATTAAATATGGCGTAAGCGTTTGTCCATATCGTAAAAGAATCTGATTTTATTTCACTTTATACTGTTTTATTGGTGCTTTACGTTTTTTGACTGGATCATTTTCTAATGCGCAGACAGTGCACTTATGGCATCATTCCACGATGTTCTCTTTGCAGTTTATCCAGTAGATTTTTTTTTCAAACTTTCTCTAATGTTTTTTTCACACCAACGTGCCTTTCTGATGTACTATTGTCCAGATGCTGCAACACCTCAAACACTTGATTTTTTGGCACTACCAGCTACAGTTTGTTTTTCGTGCTCTCGACGCTATCTAGGGATCGATTAAGAAGAACATCTTCCATTTTCAAGGAGTTTTACTGCGCTGAGTATGCTTTAATGTTTTTGCCCAAAGCACTCATTTTTTCTCAGGTTGGTCATCGGTCGAAACATCACGTCTGTCATCACGTACAATTTTCGAGCTCAAAAACAAGATCCAACGATGACGGTGTAAGAGAGATGACAGAGTTAGAACCGCAATTCTGCCAAATCAAAACTTTTATGAAAAGAGCAGGGTTCTGTGTTCAGATATTTTATTTCATACTTAATCGAAACATGTCTACTTTATATTGCAATAAAATATCATCACTCGTTCAAAAACTATGCTTTTTATATCAAAATTAAATCGAGAACACTCTTTATTTAATTTTCTGGTTTTTCTAAGCATTTGTTTAAGTTTACCAACTACTTTTTTTAAATTGACTGTTGAATTGTACATTGTCAGAAATTTCAGAATTTATCACCTATTTTTTTTTTGTTCATGAGTTATCTTTTGTAGGTTTGACACACATTGGTTTTTATACGTTTCAGTATCATTACTCAAGGCCAATGTAGGTTCTGACGAGTTTTCTATTTAGACTCTACTATTCGAAATTGTGATGCATGTATCTGAATTTCTTTTATTACAACCATAACCAGCTAAAAGAAGGATCGACGCAAGAACGCATTTACTTAAAATACCGCCCCTTTGACCGTGATTAGACTACAGTAGCGTACGATAATGCATTTAAGTTTCTTAACACCACTTTTCTAATATGCGATAGTTGATTTTAAAAAATTAGTAGGTGTACTCTCAAAAAGTAGTGAAAGTACATTCTTAGATAATTTGTAAACAAATTTGTTCAAAACATCTTTTTACCTAAATCGCTACTTGTATCTTTTTCAAACACATCGCATATTTAGTAGACAAGATAAGTACGTGCATTATAATAAATTTATTGCGACAAACAACATATTTATGTTATAAAAAAGCTTGTTATTTAAAATCATAATAACCGAATTATTTATATTTATGTACTCTTTCCATTATGTGTTCCTTCCTTATTATCCTGCTTCATCGTGTAGCCCAGGTATGTAAATTCCTTCACTTGCTGCACTTCCTCATCCCTCCATTTCCACTACTCTCTTTTTCTTTTCCCTCCTCCTTTTCTAAATACCATTATTTTTGTTTTCTCCGTGTTTACTTCCATTTCTTTTTTTTCGTGTATTTTTCCATCTCTTTCATTTCTTTTTCCTCCTTAGCCACCAACACTATGTCATCCATACCACACCATACTACAAACGACCATACCTTTGCTTTCCCTACCACTATCTCTCCTCTCTGTTGTCTTCTCATTGTCTCCCCCAGATCTCCCTTATATACTGCAAACAGGCTTGGGCTCAGTAGGCATTCCTGTCTCAACCCTCTCTTTGTAATAAATTTCTCGCTCTCTTCTCCATTCACTTTGACCTTGCCCCTCGTGTCTTCGTAGATTTCCTCTATTCTTTCTATTAATATTTTATTGATTTTTTTTATCTTCATGTATTCCCACAGTTTTTCCCTGTTCACTATGTCAAAAGCGGCTTTTAGATCTACGAATAGTGCCACCATTTTCCCTCTTTTCTTTTCTAGCTCTCTATTCGCCAAGTGTTTCAGTATATATATGTTGTCTATCACTCTTCTTCCTTTTCTGAATTCCGTTTGTCCGTCTGGTACCAAACTTCTGTCCTCTATTTCCTTCTGTAGTCTTCCTTGTAGTACTGTCGCATATAATTTGTATGCCGTGCTTAATAATGTTACCCCTCTGTAATTCTTGACTTTATTTTTTTCTCCTTTTTTATGGATCTCTCCATCTCTCCGGGAATCCTTCGTCTTTCCATATTTTATTTAGTATTTCCGTCATCCTTTTTGCTACATTTTCTTCCCCGTATACCCACTCTTCGCCTTGTATCCCATCTTCTCCTGACGCCTTTCCTTTTTTTATCTGCTTTATTGCTTCTATTACTTCGTCTTCATTTATTCTATCTGTATCTCGTTCTTCCCGTCTTACTACTGCGTCTTTTTTTTTACTTTTTTCTAATTTTGTTCTTCCCCTTTCAGCAGGTTCCTAAAGTATATCTCCCATTCTTTAATTTGTATTCTTTTTGTCGTCATGTTTTTTTTCCTTTCTTTCTTTAGGTACTTCCATACATCTTCCGTTTTTATTCCTCTGATCTGTTAGTCTTGTTTCTTTGTGCTTTCTTCATTCTTTCTTTTGCATGTTTTCTTGTATATTTTTAATGCTTTTTGTATTCTTTTTATTTCCTCTCTTCTTTCCAGTCTTAATGCTCTCCTTGTATATTTATTTGCTTCCTTGCATTCTCTATCCCACTATTTCTTCCATCATGTTTTCTCGCCCTTCCACTTTCTAAATCTGACTCTTTCTGTTGCTTTCTCCATCACCTCTCTCATTTCCTCCACACTCTCTTGTAATCCCTTCTCTACCCATACCGTTTTCTCTATTTTTTCTTTATATCTTTTTATACCCTCTTCTGTCCACCATTTTTTTTGTACTCCTCATCTTTTCCTCTCTCTCTTCTCTTTTTCATCCTTGCATTGTCAATGCCAGTGGTTGTTGGTCTGACTCTACACTTTCTCCCACTTTAAATGTTTTCACCTTTTCTCCAGCTTCTTCATTTGTCATTACAAAATATATTATTGTTTTTTTTCTTCCTCCTATCTACGTATATTCCCCCATTCCTTCTTCTTCTCTGTTCCCAATCACTATTTCCCGCCCTTTTTCGATGCACATTTCCAGCAGTTCTTCTCTCTCTTTATTTATCACTTTGTCTTCTGTTTGTTTCTTTCTCGTTCCTTTTCTTTATTGTATTTCCCCCTCTTCCCCTATTCTTGCGTTGAAGTTCCCTCTTACGATTATATATCTCTTCTATGCTTTTCGTTGTCTTTTTCATTCTACTGCAATAAACCGTCACTACTTTTATTTTTGTTTTTTCCCACTGTATGTTCCTACAACTCTTCTTCTCTGTTGCACTTTCTCTTTCTTTTCCTGACTCAACCATTTTTTCTTATTCCCGTTATTATACCCAACTTTGCTCTCTCTTTATTCTTCTCTTTTTCGGCATGTTGAACCACCCACTCAAATTCCTCCGGCTACTCTTTTTCCCACCACTCCCATTCTTTATTTTCCATCCATGTCTCCTGTAATCCCACTACATCCTGTTTCTTGATGTACTTCCAAAAATCTCGTTCCTTGTTTTTTATTCCCGCTACGTTCCAAAAGAACACTCTCAGCTCACTCACTTCCTCCTGTGCTTCTTCCTTACTGTCTTTTTTCCTCTTTCTTTTTCTTTTCCTTTTCCATCACTCATTATTCTTTTTCTTTGCCATTCCGTCAACTTTCTTTCCTTTATCGCCATTCTTCGTTTAATTATGAATCGAAAATCTTATTTCTTAGGTAAAATGATGTATTACGCTTCATACGTCTTACAAGGTTTTCAAACTTCAAACTTTTGGTCTATAAATAAGTGTTAGTTTCAATATCTGTTGGTAGAGATAGCTGCGATTATGAATAACGAAGAAATTTTAATGTTTTTGTCTTGTTAATGGTTTATTTTTGACTTCGAAGTTTGTTTTTAACATTTCTTGAGTAACGTATTTTACGAATACGTTTGGCAGTGTTGTAAAACAAGGTTTTCATTCTAATGCGATTCTGACAGATTTCAATCATAAGGATCATCTGTCAAATTTTCACATTTATGCATAATTTATTATTTAATCTAGGTTATGTATCTAATTCGACTTTCTTGTTTCATTTTTGTATAATTTTTGCTTTTTTCGTGATTTTTGATTAGTTCTTGTGGTTCTGTGTTTTTTGCGTTCTTTGTTATTGTTTTGTTTACTCATTATGGCTTTTACATTCAATTAATATACCGTTATATACCTAGTGTTCGGTTTTTGTAATGGAAATATTAACGCGGCGGCAAACTAGTATGGCATACGTTTTCCAAACAGAAGGCAACCTAGAAGAAATACAACTAGAAGAACAAATTCTAAACGTTGTACACGAAGATCCTTCGCTTAGTAACCGACAATTAACTTCAACATTAAATATCCCTAGTAACAAGATCGTTCACGTAATTCTACAAGAAAACATGCTTCATTCATATTATGTTTCTAAAGTTCAATCTTACTATTTTTGTAACACAATTTTAAATTCCATTCAAGAAGTTAACGACTTTCTTTGGCGTATTCTTTGAAGGGATCAATCTATGTTTATCAGAGATGGGGTATTTAATACTCATAATTTCACCATTGGGCAGATGAAAATCCGCATAAATTTATAGAATATAGTCACCAAAGAAGGTTTTTTATTATCGTTTGACTAGGCATATTACATCACCGAGTCGTTGGGCCAATTTATCTACCAAATTGTTTTAGTGCCAATAGGAACCTTAATTTATTGGAACAAGTTATCGACGAGATGCCGTTGAACATACGCCATAACATGATTGACATGCACGATGGAGCTCCTGGTCACTTGGCTTATAGTATAAGAGAGTGGTTGGATAGAAACTTTCCGAATAGATAGATTGATTGCGGTGGTTCGATCTGATGGCTTGCTAGATCTCCCGATATCGATCCTTTAGACTTTTTTGTTTAAGGTTTCATTAAAAAGAAAGTGTATGCAACGCTTCCTCGAGACGTTGCCTAAGTTAAAAGTTTATACAGCGGTATTAAAAATAACACTGTAAGTAAATAAGACTCGAACGAGTAATCCAGACGATACCTGCAACCATCCGTAGAAACAGATGGATTTTAATTCGAACAATTTTGTAACGGTTATTGTCATTGATTTACTATCAGATAAAACCAAAAAAAAAGATTTGTTAGAAAATACATTCTAAATTAACATTATTAATTGTATCTACATAGGTATTATCCTGACAATAAATAAATTAAGAGCAGATTATATCTTGCGTAATGTGAAAAGTGAATATTGCAAACAATCTAATGTAAAAGTACATATGAGGTATACTGTTAATAGATTTAATTGATATAATTGAGACAATGTCATACAGTCTTGTTCACAAAAATGTTATTGAAATGCGTTGTTTTTAGCCAAAACTTATTTTCGCATGAATTGAGGCACAAATAGAATGCAATACCTAATTATCTTATTTGACTTTATTTTTCAACTAGAATTTAATGTGGCATAAATTGTCAAGAAAAAAGATTTGGTTATATTAAAAAACTGCCCAGTGTGCATAATAATAGTAATCATAGAAAAACAATTAAAAAGTTAGTTACTATTTTAACAAATCAACTATTTATACAAACAGTTAATATGCAAAAGACATCAAATGAAACGGCAATTAAAAAAGTTTAAGAGGGCTAGCAGACAAACTGAACAATACGAGTACAGCTAAAACTAACTCTTTTTGCTACGTATTTACCTTTCTTTAGATTATAAGCGATTTCCGACTTAGATTGCGTTGTAATTAAACAACCAGACTTTTTAAGCTTTGTCCCAATTTTTGTTTTGGGTGAAAAAGCGCTGTATCTTTGTCATTTTATTGTTTGTGGGATAACGTGCAGTTACAGACAGAAAAAATGAAATAACTCTTACAAAAAATTTTGCTTTATTTTAGTTGTTATTGTGGACTTTTAAAATTTTACTGAGTAAAACAATAGTTATAACTTCAGAAATAATTGCCAATGCAAAAAATAGATAATATATTAAACAGATTGCGCTACAATTTAACGTTGAAAAAAACACATTGTTTAAAATTGTGAGAAAATGGAGAGATGAAGGAAATCTAAATAGAAATCCACGATCAAAACGTAGAAGAATTTCAACTTCCGAACAAGGTATGGTTTTGGTGAATGTGTTAAGAGGGAATCCATTTACAACTGTAATTCTGACATATAAATTAAATTCTAAAAGTTAAGTTGCAATAAATAAAAGAAGGTTTTGACTACGAATGTAAATATTACCAACAAAATGTAATTTTCTGATAGTCTAATGTTAATAGCAAATCAACACACAATTTATTTTATTAATATTGCTATATTTTGACAAAATTTTAATAACTTAAAAATCATTCGCATTAGAACTACATCAAAAAAGTTTAAAATGTATTACTTTGCAAATAGATCAGACATAATCGATGTGGAACAAAACAATTCTGTTAAAAAAACTGTTACATGTCAAATCAAAAAAATTATTTATCTACACTAATATTATAAAGAGGAAAGATTTGTATTTTTGTATGTAACGAATAAACTCAAAAAGTACTGGACCGATTTTAATAATTCTTTTTTCATTAGAAAGCTACATTATCACTGAGTAACATAGGCTATATTTAGTACTAGATTACTATAGAAATCTTTAGAAATTCCTATTAAAACCAACCGAAGGTGTAAAAAAATTAGCCATAACATGTCTTTCATCGCATACGCTGCGAAGAGTATTAATGATAGGACAAAAAAATGTTCGACAATATTATAGAATATATCAATATCTACAAAAAAATTCGCGAGACCATATGTCTAACTATTGTAGTTACGTCACTATAACTACTTTTTTACATTTAACAAATTGATAGAAATGCCGATCAAAATCAAACCGTGTTATCCATCCCATTTATAAATTTTTATCCAAATAAATAATTTAATATTTAAGACTGTCTCAATACCTGATGATTACTTTTTTAATTATTGAAATAGGACATTCCATTCAAAAGATATCATGAAATTAAAATAAAAATACATGCCGGCGGCGGCCGCCACGCAGCTCGATTTCTCAATGTCCGTTAAGGCTTAGAGAGTTGTTTGTGGTAATATTATTATTTTGTTTACCCTCGGAACCTCTCAAATTATGGGACACGTTTAAAGATGATTTGTGTGAAGACATCAGACATATAGCCCAAGAACGAGATTCCGATTATGATGTATATAACGAACCTTTAATACAAATCGAAAACAAACTTTTAGAATCAAATGACAAAAGTTTAAGAGACTTTGGATTACCTTCTCCGAATCGCTCACAAAATGTAGTTGATGCCATACCGTGCCGTACATATGATGTTAACGAGTTGTCAGAATTTGTCAATTCAAATGTACCCAAGTTAGTGGCAGATCAAAAAATAGCGTACGATGCTATAATTGAAAGTGTGGAAAATAACTGTGGTCAACTATTTTTTTTGGACGCGCCCGGTGGCCGGGTAAAACCTTTCTTGCCAATTTAGTATTGTCAAAAGTACGATTATCCGGAAGAAAAGCACTGGCAGTGGCATCGTCAGGAATTGCTGCAACCCTATTAAATGATGGGAAAACGGCTCACTCTACATTTAAATTATCGTTGGCTGTTTCTTTAGATCAACAGTCTGTATGTTCAATCCGTAAAAATGGTTCACTGGGAAAGCTCTTACAGGAAACGTCGCTGATTATTTGGGATGAGTGCATCATGAGCCATAGAGCTCATGTAGAAGCAGTGGACCGCACATTAAAAGATATAAGAAACTCATGCAATATGATGGGTGGCGTAACTTTTGTTTTCGCTGGAGACTTTCGCCAAACTCTACCAGTTGTAACAAAAGGTACACGTGCCAACGTTATTAAAGCGTGCCTCAAATCATCACCTTTGTGGCTATTAATTAAAACTATGAATTTGCGTACGAATATGAGAGCACATTTATGCAGTAACCGCGGTGGTAATTTCTCAAAAAATATACTTAAATTAGGAGACGGAAAATTTACTACTCCAATTGCAAACAGCTCCCAGGTACTGTTGGATATTGAATTGGCTCAAACTGTTCACAGTCTAGAAAATCTTATAGACACAATCTATCCCGACATCAACAATCTTACAGTAAGACATTTCCATTGGCTCTGTTCGAGAGCGATATTGTCACCCAGAAACGACTCAGTAAATGAGATAAACAAAATTATTATTGAAAAAGTACCAGGTGATTTTAAATGCTACAAATCTGTTGACACCGTGTGCAACATCGAAGATACAGTGCACTACCCACAGGAATTTTCAAATTCCCTTAATCCTGCTGGCTTGCCACCCCATGAACTAAAATTAAAAATAGGTACGCCTGTTATGCTTTTAAGAAATTTAAGCCCTCCCAATATGTGTAATGGTACAAAACTATTGATCAAAGAATTAAGAGATAATGTGATTGTAGCAACTATCATTACGGGTCCCGCGGCCGGTCAGCTCGCACATGTTCCGCGGATCCCGATGATACCAACTGATTTGCCCATATCTTTTAAAAGGTTACAGTTCCCTTTAAAAATATCCTTTGCCCTAACAATAAATAAATCCCAGGGACAAACTTTTTCCATAGTTGGTATCGACTTAAGGAAAGAGTGCTTTTCCTACGGGCAATTGTATGTGGCACTTTCTCGAGTAGGATCTCCTGAAAATCAATACGTTTTGTTGCCACTTACAAATACCACAGCCAACGTAGTCTACAGGGAGGCTTTAAGATAAGCATACAATTTTTTTTTAATTTAGTGATTCATGGTCGTTTTAATTAGCATGCTTATAACTTAAATATCTGTACCTATTTATGTCTACCCGTGCGAAGCCGGGACGGGCCGCTAGTAGTTGTATATGTTTAGTATTTGTTACAAAAGACAAAAGTAAAACTTAATTAGAAGATGATATTCATAATAAAACTTTAGAAGTTTGACATTATGTTAAAAAAAAAGTAATAAGATAAAACAAAAGGTTTTATAAAAATTGTGAGTTGATCATCAACAACAGAACATACCAAATGTTTAAATGGGAAGTCGAACCACCAGTTGAATACTTTTTTTTAATAAATATTGTGTGCTCAGATTTTACTTCAAAAATAAAATTTATAGGTTTGGTATTGTATACAAAGTATAACAATTTGCTATTATCTGCAAATATTCATAATTTGTATAAAATATGCGAAAATGAATATTCTGACTCAATACAGCGACATATATAGGTACAGACGCAATACAAACTTGACCTACTTTATCTTGCGTAAATTATAGCCTTGTATGCAAAAGTATTCTAATGACTAAATTGTTATAGTAAACAAAGTAAAACAATTGTATTCAAAAGATTTATGTTTATTTTATACTGCAGCAACGTAAAAAAGTATAGAGATATACCATTGCAATTTGAAATTTTTTAATGGTATTGTCCACATTAGGTATATTAAAAACATATATAAAATTATTTGGTAATTAAAAAAAAAACTTGATAATTATAGATTTAATTATAACAAAGTTCTGTGAAGTGTTTATGTTAATACGTATTTTATAAGAAAAACAAAAAATAAACGACACTTTTTACAGTTGACATAAGCAAACAAGTGACGCAAAGGGGCGTGACTGAGGGCGCTTTCGTATTGACGATACATTTTAAGTAAAAAGCATTTCGATGGTAAATTTAAATATTTTTAGTTACATAAGTTCTTTTCAAAGAAGACTATTCATTAATTTCGGAAAACACAATTTATCTTCACTTAAAAGGTGTTATTTTATAAGACACACTTAAAAGATACATATGATTTAATAAATGCAGTTTTCTTGATTTTTTTAAATTTATTTTTTATATTCATTATATTGTAATATTACAAAAAACAGTCCATCTTAAATACAGTGCTACAAAACTTGAGCAATGTTCTTCGCATTTCAAAAAATTACAAATTTACAATTTAGATAATAATCCTAAGACAATTATGTATTGCATTATAACGCATTATCGAGACACAAATCTATGACAGTTTCCTCCGTTACGCTTATGAAAATTATGTGTTTTAAGATAACAGTAATCGTAAGACAATCGTGCATACCATTATAATAAGTAACAACATAAATGTTATTGTAAAAACAATTAACTGTTACAGTTTAACAACTCAGCTGCAATTTTCTTTGACCATTTCTAAAATGTCATGTATTTTATTAATTAAATTAATTTTAAAAAAAGTTAACCGCTGTGATTTTCGTCACTATTGTTTTCAATAGGTTTCTTATTTTCTCCTACAGCATCATTTTCTCACAACTTTTTTAAATAACAACGTCGCCAAGTGTTTGCGTTCCATTAACAATTTTCTTTTAGTCTGACATTTTTTATATTTAAACTTAATTTGACATGAAGATTTTCTATCTGGTTCACCGCAGTAATCAAATTTCTTCTGTATTTTTATTTTTGGCACATTTTTTCTATCGTATCAATTTCATGAACACTTCTTTTCAGCATACCCAAATAAATATTGTTAGAGCTACCACTTTTTTGTTTCTTCTTATAAAACTTTAAATATATACTAACTTACCTTGTTTGTTTTATAAACTTCTTTGATTTTCCGGTTGCATAAGCAACTAATTCGGTAGCTTTGTCTATAGGAAACAATCACACATCAGCAGATTATTATTGCTTGTCGAAGAACTCTACAACAAAGTGTAAATTTTACTTCAGGCTTCGACTTAAACTAAACAAAACAAAATGTTAGAATTAACTAATCATTATTATTCAAATTGAATTATGATTGACGTTGATGTATTAAAAAAATAAACGTTGAAACTACATAAATTTAAATTAAATAAGTAAGTAAAAATGTTATTTAGTAAAATTATACCAATTTAACATAAATCGTAAGGGTGTAACAGGTATAACTAATAATCTTGTAATGGTAGATATCTGTAATGATTTAGAGCATATTTGCATTATAAACAAAGTCCATTCCTTATAATTTTCAAAAAAAATTAATATTAAAATTTAAGGCGGCCCTGTTACAGTCTATGTAAATTCGTAAGAAGAAAACCCAGGGACCTAATTCAAGATCGTTTATTAGTAAACAACACGAAGAATGCGATAAGATTGTTTTGTTTAGTTTTACTGTAGATTGTTGAACACGTTCAGAAAGGATAACCTAGGTTAACATTAAATAAGACTAAGCCAAAAATTCTTTTTTTGATTATTCAGTGGTCATTCGATTTTCAGTTATTTCAAGATATTTTAAATACATTAAATTATTTTTGTAGTTAGGTATTCGGTATTTAATTTTGTTATTTGTTCAATTTAGTTTCATAGTTTTTCGTATTGAAACGTACGAGAAATTATTTTCAAGTCCGAGAACTTTTGCGAGATTTTTGGGCATTTCCAGAACGTTCACCGAAAGATATAGAAAATTTTTGAACGTTTGGACAAACTGTATAAATGCGGCACAAACAAATCATAGGTCAGTTATTCCAGCAATTTGAAGACGGCAGTGTTAAGAAGATTATTATTTTTGTATTTTTAGTTTTAGATGTAGGTATGATTTTTGATTGCTTTCAACATTTAGGAAACTATCCACTTGTTAAAGATTTGTTTATTAGCTTTACCATTGCATTAACAATTTCTGGCAATGCATCTGTAATAACATGTTTTCCAATGTGCTCCGTACCTCCTTTTTGCTTAATATTACTTCAAATTTTCTACAGATGTGATAAATTAACTTGCTTAAATTTGAAATTAAACATTGACTTTAATATTAGAGTATCTTTGAAGTTTGCTGGGGGTTCGTGTATACTATTATTTATATGAGTAATGTTGCTTACAAAATATTCGTTAAATTTATTTGATATTTCCTCTAAGTTACTAATTTCTACGTCGTCAAATATTATACTTTTTTGTTCATTCGTTTGTCTATTGATTAAATGTTTAATAATTTTTCACATATTTTGAGGTTATCCGCTATTTTGCTGTATTTAATTTATGTAATATTTATTTTTGCTTATCTTAATTTTGTTACTATAACTGTTTATTGTATTTTTGTAAAGCATCCAGTCATTTTTATTTCTCGTTAATTTAGCAATATTATAAAGTCTGTCTCTTTCGGTTTGGAGATTACGTAAGTCTATTGTAAACCAAGTGTTACCTGTTCGTGTTTTGATAGCGTTTGAATTATGCCATTTGCTATTTGATCCATCTGCCGATGTTGCACTTTCCATTTGTGATGGCTCAGTAGATTAAGTAGGTTTTGTTGTGAATATTTTTTGTAGCAATTTATTGTTTTCATTTTGCAATCCATCTATTTATGTAATGTACCTATATTTTGTTTTATTATATCATGATTAGTTATTTTTGGTTCATTTAATACAACAGATCTTAACTCATCTACGTTTGTAATTACTAGGTCAACTCTGTACGGCTATTTTCTGTTGTGCGCGTTAATTTGTCAACAATTTGTTTCATCCCTAAATTTCTACTAACTCGTATTAATTTGAACCCATAAAAACTTTGCTTGGATACATCTATATTAAAATCTCTTATAATTATATGTCGACTGTTGTCCGGAATTGTATCTTTACACCACTTTCCAAGTTTTCTATAAAAATAGCATCAATTGAACTTGGTGGGTAATACAGCACTGTATAGTATCCTGTTTGGAATCCTCCTATTATTTCGATACATATTAACTAATAGTTATTATCTAATGCAAAATTAGAAATTACAGTATATCAAATTCTATTACTTATAACTATTACAACCTCTCCAGTTCTTCTCGTTAGTAAATTACACCAGATTAATGCATATTCTGAAAAATTGATTTCACAGTCTTGTATGTTCTCAGTTACACGAGTTTCACTTAATAATAACAAATTTGCTTTCCTATCTTCAATTAAAATCTCTAGTTCTTGGAAATGTTTTAGCATGCTTGGTGTATTCAAATATAAGATGTTTGCACTTTGTTTACTTATTCTAAAAAATTAATCTTCTTTCTTTCTATTTCCATTTTTTGTTTAAATACTTGGCTCCAAACTGGGTGGTTAATGTCTAATTTAATTTTTAACTTTTTGGCCATTTGAATACAATTTGAACATTTGTGATTTTCTTCCCCATCAATAGTACATTCTTGCAACCTATGTGAACCAGCACATTTTTGAGAGAGTTTTTGTGCTTTATGGTTAAATCCATTACATCAATAGCATCTTCTGATTTCAATAGCATCATAAACTATGCATCTATCCCAACCTACGTTTATCTTTTCTTCTTCCGTTATAGCATAAGCTATGTAACTTTTCCGATTCTTACTTTCTTTTAAGTGTACAATGTTTAAAAACCATTTATGCGAATTTAAAAAACTGTTCTGCATTTTGATTTTTTCATCGATTGCTTCCGTTGACAAACAATCTATTTTTATTCTTGAGCACTTTTTTTGGCAATTGTATTTTGTAGGATTTTTTCATTTGAGTTTTCGCTTTCTCTTTTAGTTTACATACATCATTCTTATTTTTACATGTTATAAGTATAACACTATTACTTACCGGTCGTACTCAGGTTATATTCATATCCGTAGGGTCAATACATTTCTTAATGTCATTCTTGGTATCCACACTTTTTTGTTCTAAGTTTTTATGTTTTATTATTAAAGATGGTTCATTCAATTTATCCTCATATGTTGGTTGCGATCGTTCTTCAATTATTTCGGTTATATCACTTTTTAGTTTATCTTGATTCACTATAATTTGTTGATTTACATTGTCAATCTTCTCATTCTGCTTATAAATCCTATCTTTCAGATGTTTTATTGCTTTCATACAATCCAAAATAATTGCCATATAACTTTTTCTATCTACACAGTTTTCACAAAAATAACCAAAATTACGTTTAGCTATCAATAGACCGTATTCGTCGGCAGTAGTGTTATCACATTTGTAATGATAAAAAATTAAGAAAAGGTAACTATTTAAAATTAAATTAAAAATTTCTTTTTATAATGAACTATCTCTTTGGAATCTTTTTTCTTGTAATAATATAAATAAGAATAATAATTTAAATAAAAGTAGAGTTAATAAATTAATTTGTTTTTGTAACAAATTTTATATTGATGTGACACAAAGATCTTTCTAAACTAGACTTAATACGTTAGATAAAAGTAGTTCAAAATACATTAATAATATAATTCAGTAAAATCTACATTTGCACAACATGTTTTAGATTATCATCACACTCTTATTTCTTCTAAATTATTTCATCCTTTTAATAACATCAATAACAAACAAACTCTTGAATTACTAGAGTTGATTTATATTAAAATATCAAATAAAATTTTTTTGTTAAACGATCCTATTTCAATTATGATTTTAAACTAAAATTTTCTTAGAATGATTTCTAAATTGCAACATCTTTTTTTTTAAATTTTTAAAATCTTAAATTTAACATTTTGTAAAAATTACGTTTTTTGAATTATCTATCGTTACATCTTTTCATATTTGACATTTTTCAAAAAATGTAAATTTGAATCTTATATTTTTATTAAATTGTATATGTTTTTTGTAGACATTTCTAAAAATGAGCTCTATAATTATATGCTCAAAGCATTATGTAAAATAAATATAATTAAAGAATTAACACATTTATATAGAATTGGTAGACTAATAATTTTAATAGTTTATATTTAACCAATATAAATCCCCTTAACAATTTAAGAATGAGTTTTTTCTTACACGTAAACGGTTTATTATTTCAAATATAAGATGAATAGGTAAAAAACTAATAACAACTAACGACATATTTTAAGAGGTAACACAGGCTTAGGGGTCTATTCTATAAGGCTTAACGATGTCGTTACGCAACGATTATCGTTTGCGAACGACTTTTGCTATTCTGTATGCTAAAATGGATCGTTTACTAACGACAATATGGCGGTAAATTTGTAGTTATTCTACGACAAGGCCTGACCAGTCATTGAGTCGGTATAAACATAAGTAAAAAGTTTTCTGAGGTCGGATGTAATAAAGTGTATTTGTTCACTAGCCCTAATGAATGCAGAAATCGCAAATATGTTGGTAGAAGAACTTGAAAGAAGGTAGGTACAAGTGAAAGTAATGCATTGTTGTTCTTCAAAGTAGCTCAAAATTGTAGGAGGCAATTAAACGTTTATCGACGCCATTTAAGAGACGCATTAAATCCCTTCGAATTACCAGAGGATTTCTTTAAGCAATCTTTTCGTTTAAATATTGAAACCGCAAGAGATCTCTTGAAGGAAATGTTACCATTTTTGAATAATGTCAATAGTCGTCGAACAAGAGCCCCACTTATTGTACGGTTTTTTTCTGCGTTAAGTTTTTTGGCACATGGGTGCAGATAGACTGGTGTCTTCTGCACAGCCAGCAGTGAGCAGACATTTACACAAAATTGTTGATATAATTGTTAATCACTT
Source organism: Aquatica leii (assembly GCA_035610365.1). NCBI lineage: Eukaryota > Metazoa > Arthropoda > Insecta > Coleoptera > Lampyridae > Aquatica > Aquatica leii. Next base: position 61,203,379 of record CM069432.1, read on the forward strand.
ATTCAACACTTACATACGGTTCCTACAAAATGCAATAGATCTGGCCAACGTGAAGCAAGGGTGTGTATGTTGTCGATAAGAATAGAGTCTCAGTAATACTTCAATTCTTGTAGTTTTTTTGAGCAATTTCAATTACCAGGAATAGTAGGTTGCATTGATTGCACACCTATAGGCATAGCCACACCACATCCTATCAATTTGGGATATCCTGCTAACGTATTCATGAACAGAAAAGGTTTTTATAGTCTCAATTGTCAACTTGTAAGTTTATAATGATAGTCTACTTATACTTTCCTAACCTGTTATGATTTTTAAGATCTGCGATGTAAGTTGCAAGATATTGGCCATTGATGCTCGATTTCCCGGCAGTGTGCATGATGCTGCTATTTTCACAATGAGTTCAGTAAAGGACTTTTTGCATGGGAATTTTATTGCAGGAGACGAACACTCATATTTATTTGGAGATGCTGGTTATCTTTTGTTCATGGAGCTGCTCCTGATACACCCGAGTTTCGATACACACAACAACATTGTCAAATACGTAATCGTGTAGAACGTACATTTGGATTGATAAAAGGAGTATGGCGTTGCTTGAATCCACACCGTATTCTACTTTATCAACCATAATTTGCAGCTCGTATAACGTATGCATGTGCGACACTACATAATTTAATGATAAATAGAGGTGTCGAAAGTAAGTATGCATGTAGTTATGGTTATCTAAGGAACAATTTATAAATTTGTTTGTTTCAGTGAACGAAGACCTGAAGACCTGAAATTCAACAATGTTCATGATGAAAGTAATGATGATGATGATCCGGAAGCCTTGTTAAATAGAGGTAGAATGTTAAGGAATCAATTAATTCAAAATTTTTTTTAGTCAATTAAAAATACACTAATTTTTACATTTTATGTCCAAATGTGTATACATTAAAATTGCACTTGGCTACAATCTAACTAGTTTTCTCATCGTCATTACTGTTCAATACAAAGGTCACCCCTTCATACTTGATCTGAAGCTCCATCTGTCGCAATTTTAGTCTCCTCCTTTGAATGTCGGTTAACTTCTCCAGATTATCGTTTATCTTTCGAAGAATGTCGATTTCGTCTTCTTTTTTCTCATATATATTGATGATTTCTTTTAAGCAGCTGATTACTGTTGATCTCTTTTTTTTCAAAGTGTGCCCAGAACTGACTTCCTGTACATTAGATGAAGCTGCCGTAGAAGTAATAGCAATATTCTCGTTATTTTCCATATCATTGTCAATGTTTTCATCAACGGACAAAGATACCGAGGAAGTCGCTAATATGCCACCTTTTTATTAGATAGAACATAAGAAAAGATTTTAAAACATATTACCAATTCCAAATTCCGGAGTTTCTGACATTCCGTCGACTACAACCCAACCAATTGTGTTCATAAGTAATTGTTCGATGTCTGTTAGGGAATATTCGGACACATCTTTGTTTCCAGTTTGCCTTTGAGCACTTTTAAATTTTCTTGCCTTTTGTTTGGTTTGAGACCGCCAGTCAGTAAAAACCTAGAATATGTTTATGTAATATGTAATTGTAGATGTATTTACAAATACCCTTTTCTACTCTTTTACATTTCTTATCGGGCCACCAGATGCATTTATAAAAAAAATAGTAATTGCATTAATTTTTCCCAGGTTTCCTCTATGATGTGAGGTTGATTAGCGTCGAATTTGTTCTCCCTAAAGGCCTTGTTTGATTTGAGGTGCTCAATGTACAGTATGTATTGGGCTCTGATTGTTTTGCCAGCTCGTGGTCGTTTTGGAGTTTGGTTAGCCATGATGATTTATCTGAGTTTTTTTAATTGAACATTATATTAACTAAAGCTTACCAAAATGTGTAGGTATATTTTACAAATACAAAATACATCGCGCGTTTTTACCTTTTCTCTGTCTCAGTAAGGTTATGTTTTTTGGCATTTGTTATTTTCGGCTTTGAAATAGTTCTGTCAACAAATTCTGTTCATATTGCCGACTATTATAACGATAATTTATAACGATCATCCAACGACTATTTCTTTAACGATACTGATATAGAATGTAACTATCGTTCAAGTTTGGGTCGTTACCATTACGACATCGTTAGTTAACGACACAATACAGAATAGGCCCCTTATTACTAATATTAGATGAGCATCTAAAAAATGTTCTTACACACATTCAGTTATTATATAATACACACATTTTATTGGTAAAGCTTAGCCATAAAAGACTTACTGTATTCAATCATTGACTCACTCGATATCTGTGCACGCATTTAATAAAATTATAATAAAAAATTTTTTTGGAATCTTTACTCATCACAATAGGACGTCGAATGCGTCATTTGTTATTAAAATATCGCTAATTCGAGCATAACTTATATAAAAATTATTACCGTGTATTAATTACCTAGACTTTTATATTCAATTATTCAATTTCCAGACGATATACCACAATTGCGGTTGAATTCAGACAGCAATTATAATTGGTTTTCTTTAAATCATCTGAACATATAACTTCTAAAACTATTAAATTAAGAAATAGTTTTAGATATGTTAACCATCGATTTGGTGTTACGTTACTGCATAAGATAACCATTGTAAACTATAACATAATTAAACTGTGTTGTCTTAAACTGATATCGTTTAATGAAATCAACCCGGAAAAAGTGTAACCGGACAGCTTGTGGTAATACAAACGTACATATATCCTATTATAACAATAAACCTAGTAAATTGTATAGCTTACTGTATATTATAGCTATTGTTTATGTTTGTTGTGTGTTCATCTTCTTTATAACAAGACTATGATGTAGTGTATAATATGTAATTGTGAGAAGTAAGTTAACTTAAAAAAAGTAATTTAATGTTTTTGTTACGACAAAAATTTATATGTAGGCTGCTAAGTAAAAATCGTTCTTGTATAACAAGAACTTTTGCAATACTTTATTTTTTATTATAGACATTACAACGTGTACACTGAAGTACTATTTTGTGACCCGTTCATACGTTGAATTATAATACAAAAGAGCGCACAATTTTACCAAAACTGTAGCACGATATATTTAATAAAACAATAAGGTTTTTACTAACAATTAAAGTTTTTAAGTAAAAACTATCGCATAACCTATTTTTTAATTCATGCAAATACTCCTGAATGCGTTTAATATTGACACCTAGAAAATAAAAATCACGCCAATTTGTAAAATAATACGTCAACGTCAATAAAGCGATGTAAATGCATATTAACACTTAAAGATGCGTTAGTTGTCGTCAACAAGTCTGGTTTATTTTTATTAAGTATTGATTTTACATAAAGTTTTGTATTCAATTATAATAATACTATTTTGTAATGTTAATAGCAAAATTTCAAAATAAGATTGAAAGTCAAAGTTACACATACGAGTTTTAGAAACAGATGAAATCTGTAAAAATCAATAATAAGAGCGCATCAATAGTCTGTCAGTCTGTCGGTCGTCTGTAGGTAGAGCCTTTCTTTGCACCTGTCACTGTAGTCACAGTCAAGTTTGCAATTTTGGAGTAGTCGAGTCTATTGTGCAATTTTGAGTGCATTGGGTATATTTGCGTAACGTAGGTTAAAATGCGAATTTATTATATAAGAGACAACTAAGAAAAATTGCAACGTTGTGGTTTAATGTGTTTTATTTTCTTCATAGATCCTTACCAAACCTCCCACAGGTATACTTTTACCACAAATCTTGTAAATATTCAAGCAACTTTCCTAAAATATAACAAAAATTTAAAGTTTAGTGAATACTAAAACTATATTTTTTCAACAAAATATTAAAACTTTTTTTTTATTCTTTACTAAACAATCTTTCTATTATTATTATTTAATAAATGTTTCATTTAAATTTCTTGTAGGTGTAATCTTTGCTTGTCATTAATTTACATTTACTGTTTTCGTCTTCGTCTCGCAATTTTTTGTTTTTACTCGCACTAATTTTATACTCCTACGTCCTAAATCAGATATCAAAGTCATTTCATCCATTGTTACACATCACTTTTCTAATTTTTTCTAAATTATGCAGGTTTTTGTTATGTAACTGCTTAGGTTTAAAATTGAAATTTAGAATTTCTAATTTTCTAATTATCGATTTAACTAAATTAAATAATTAACTTTTAATAAACCCGCTTGTTTTTTTCTTAAAATTTTTTAATTCTTGACTTGAGGTTGTTAAAAATATCACTTTTATTTTTTCCAGGATTGCTCAAACGTTGCCAAATGGTCTCAGAAATTTGATACAGGTGTATAAACTGAAATAACTCTACGCTGTGTATACGTCGTTGAGAGAATATCGATTTTTCAGGCACGTGCGCATCTTCCCAAAAGCTAGAACCGTCGTCAGTATTACTTGAAACATCGCTGAAATGAAAAAAACTACTTTAATACATAAAACCAAATAAAAACGTTTAATAGTTTTATAAATACCAAGTAAGTACCGAATGTGTCTTTTAAGTTTTTTAGTAGTAGTAGTAGTAGTAGTAGCGACAATAATAATGATAATTCATAAAAGGTTTTTATTGATTTCATTATAATATAGAAAGGAAATAAGCATATGCTTCTAATCTAACAAAAAATTGCTTTGTTTTTGTTCTTTGTTTTTTTTTAGAAAAGTGTCTACTACAAAAGAAAATCAAGAATCTTGCAATTAACATCTGGCCACCTGTAACTTCAAAAGAATTCATCTTATAGCAAGGTACGCAAATTCACGTTATCTAAACAATTATTTTCTTAAGTACTATTAGCACAGTTTTATAATAACCATGAAAAGCTCTAGAGTAAGGTCATAAGAGTTATTGTATCACCTTGGTGTTAACAAAAGCTAAACACGACAATTAATTCTATTTATAGTTTTCAAAATAATTAAAATTGACTTTTTCTAAGTAATACAATAATTATCATTAAACATTTCTAACATTAAATAAATGCTGCATCTACATAAAACTTATTCGAAATAAAGATTAAAAGCTAATATTTATTTGTGTTTGTAAATGTTTCGACTTAGTGACAATAAACACTTATATTATAAGTTTTCTATTATTAGGAAAACCAATAACGTAGAATACTCACTTTAATTATTTTTATTTTTTTTTATATAGTATTTTATCTTTTAATTATATTAAGATATCTATTATAAATACGTATATTCACTTACTAGAAAAGTATAGAAATTATTTAAAGTATTAGTACCTACTACAGTTTATAGCAATTGCTTTTTGCTTATGACAACATATATGTTCGGATACAAAAAATAAATAAGTTTTTGCTAATATTCATGAAAAATAATTTTATTAATGAATACAAAATTAGTAAGAGTAGTTTTGTATAACTTCGTTACATATAATACAATGTTATATTTATGTACATATACCTGCTAAACCCCGTGGGTTTTTGCTTAATTTTAATTCTATTTTAACATCTATTTTTTGTTGAATTGACCAGCTACGATCGCAAGTGGGGGAAACATCTCCTTAATCTTTAGCCTGTAGATACGTCACTGGTACCTACCCATTTATCACTGAACTACTCCTTTTTTTTCATTGCTTGCTAGCTTCAAGTTAATCAATTTGTTTCTCACTTTTTTGAAGTTTAGAATTTAGTTTGGTTAACTGGTTAACATTATATACGGTTTATGATACTTTGTGATACTTTGGTTTGTGGTATTTTAATTTTTACTGTACATGTACATGTACATGTACATGTAAATGTTTTCTGTGATGATCTTGCATATTATTTAATCAGGGCTAAATTCTGGTGTTCAAAATTTGAAAATTATTTTTTTAGTTTGAATAATCATAAATTGCTACAATACATAGATATACTATTTTTTGCTTCTTAAATTTTCCTCGTAAATGTGAAAAAAAATTTGTACCAAATTGCACAAAACACGTTCCAAAATTCTTAGTAATACCAATTGCAAATAGGATTATTTGTGTTATCCCAAAAATGAGTGTTATGACAATTAAAGATACCGTTTTCGGTAAATTTAGATTTGTCTTTCCAAATAATATTGCTCAAAAAATTAGGTATTTTTAACAATAAATTGTCACAAATAAAGATACTCGTTAAAAAATCGGCTTATTTCAAATATTGTAGAGGAGAGTGGGAAGGAATGGGACATTTTTGGGATATTCGTGTATTTTAAAAGTATGTTTGATTTTTAAAGCATTAAAATAGTATAGTAATGTTTTAGTGTAAAAATCTTTTTTTTTGTTTACATACAAAGAAGCAGTTTAAAAATTATCAAACAGCATATTGTACCATTCCTCCTGGCAGTAGGAGGTATGGGACAAGTTTAAATAATAAATACTATTCAAAAACCCGGTGTGATCACCACACGACTTTCCTATAAAGAATTTCTACATGTTTCTTATTTTCAAATTAAAGAAAAACAAGTTAAAGAATATAGAGAATTCAGAAAACTTAGGTTTATAACTTTATTTGCTTAAAAGAAATAATAGTAAGAGTACTAAGTATTACACACTAGACAATTTTTATTTAAAAAATTTTTCATCCTACCCACTTTGAAGTGATATGTACACGTTTGTATTGACTTCCTAGCATGGTATAATTTTTTTGAAATTTTTTTCCTCAATTTCATTAAGATAAATTAAGGTTATGTTGTCATATCGACTAACCCCTATATTTGTGCTACCTTAATATTGCTTTCTCCTTTAGTAAGTCTTGCTTTTCCTTCAAGATATGGAATTTTTTTCTAAACAGTAATTGTCGCAGGTGGAATTTTAACATAGATTATATTTGGAATTTATTTTAAATAAATGAAATATCTAATAAAATGTTATTGTTAAATTTTTTTATCTGAATAAATTTTTAGGAAGAATTATACAAGAAACTGCAGTGCAGTCTTTTTTAAGTACTTTTGCTACTGCATTTTTAACTCCTATTTTGTTGGCCTCGTCCTGTTGGTCTTCTTTGTTTAATGTCGTGGCCCACTTCTTTTTACAACTATGAAAGCAAATACGAATTAAACAATAATAATTAAAACCTAATGATCAAATCGCCACAACAAACTGATAACGCAGGATGTTTGAGACAGTCCCATTCCCCCTGCTGATCATTGTCCCATTTTTTTCTAGCGGAACAACAATTTTAAAACAACAAACAAAACTTTATAGGTTAAGTCAAAGTTAAGGTTATTCATGCATTACCTGGCAAGAAACATATAATTTATTAAATGTGATTAATTACAGTAAAAATTTATTTATAATTAAGGGCAAATCCTTACTTTATCAATTAAAAACGATTATAAACACTTTATTTTCAACTGGTATTCGTGAACTAAGCACGTCTACCAACCACTAAAATAAGTGCTAGAAAATCGTGCGGGAAATATGAAATGTAGGATGTGTCCCATTCCTCCTGCGTCTCTATCCTCCCCACTTGGTGCCAACCCAATGTCAGTTTTGGCAGTGTTTATTGAATTATACGAATTTATACGAAAGTAATGTGCCAAAATGTTCCAAATTTTGAACTAGGCGTCTTATTATATCTGGAGATGGTTGAGAAAGATCTGAGTAGCATTCAGTGAAAAATCGTATTGTTTGTATTACGACCTTATTACATTCTTGTTAAATAAAACGCTTTGCAATACGTTTCGTTTTTAATACATTTTAAGAGAAAATATATTTTTACAGAATTTTGTTACAACTTATTTTTTTTAGACAAAACTTTCACCATAAAACATATTAAAATATTTTTAATTGTTACAATTTATTATTTATATCTTCTTGGCTATTATTAGCATTCAGTGTCGCCTAAAATAAGAACTACATATAAATGTACATTTTAACACTCCCTCCTTACATTGGAATTACAAAACATTTTGTTAAAATTACTTACGTCCTTATTCTATTATAGCTAAAATCTCTCTAAACTTTACGAATTTTATACTACCAACTGATTTTATAAAAATATCTGCAATGTTATTTTCATTTCCTTTATTCATTACATATTGATAGTACTTAATCATACTTGCTTATTTCGAATCCCAATTATCTAATAAACTCATTAAAACATTCATGCCATGCTTTAGGACCTTCTCGCAAACCGTACAATAACTTTTCCAGTCTACTAACTTTATCAGCACGAAGCTCATACCCTCTAGGCTGTTTCACATAAAACACTGACAAAACCTTGCCATTTAAAAACGCTGTTTCTACATCTGTTTGTTCTATACTTAACTCTTCCTGGCAGCAATATGTTAATAACATTTTCAAAGTTAACATTTCAGCAACGAATAAACATCACCTACAATTTCTTTTTGCTGATAATCTTTTACAACTAATCGAGCTTTAAATTTTCGGACTTTTTATTGTAAGTCCGCTTAACATCTACAATGTTTTTATTTTTATTCACACTCAGTTAGTAACGTACAGCTTTTCGAACCTCTTAAAGGTTGGTGAATGAGCAATTTGCATGGATAAAAAAACGCATATGTAATGAAATCCCAAGGTCAGTAATGTACACTTTTCGAGCCTGTAATTTGTGTGTGTTTTGTTTTAACTAAATTGATAAAATGTCAATCATAAGTTAAATAAGTATATGTCAATCATGAAGTGCCTACTATGTGTTAATACTTTACCGAAATAAACGATAATATTTTGAAAGTAGGTTTTCATTCATTTTTTATTAATATAATGTTATTTATTTTATTTAATGGCTGCTTGTGAATAAAATAGTATACAAACCTTGACAAAAGTATTCCATTCGTCTTGAGAACTAGTTCTCTTGACAGGAATGGAATACTTTCCTCCTCGGTGTGTAATCTACCATTATGTCTTCCAATCAAATTTCACGTTTTCTTTTACCTTAAAAATTTCATTACTTTTTTCATTGCGGCAATCCAATAATCAAATTCATTACTTCCTACCGCTTCCTTAAAACTTTTTGGATTATTAATACCACAGTAATTGGCATTTATATAATTAAAGATATTTTTAGGGTAATTGATATGCTTTCATTTCAACTTTTCTCTTGTGTTTCAAAGAGACATACACTCTCAGAATCGTCCTCAATCTTTCCAGAATTGTTTTATTAAATCCAATACATTTTACACCCTCTTCCACAATATCAACATGTCTTGCTACAAACACTCTATTATTGACTAAAACTCGCAAAAATGCCTCACTTACATATAACCAAAAATATTCAATGCTAGACTTTTTGTTAAACACTATTTCATAAGGTGTTTCATTTTCACTAGTATTAGCTGATGTTCTATTCTTAAGAGACGCAGCAGTACCAACTAGTTTAAGTCAAAACCGCCTATATACTTTTGCTTCAAATAATAAACATCTACACATATCCATCAAAGACTTATTAAGCCTCTTAGCGGTCCCACGTAATCCATGCACATATAGTGAACAAACATTTTCTCTAACTTAAGAATAAATTCTATCATTCAAATACTGAATTTCGTTATCACATCGTAATTTCTTTACCAGTTTAGCGGTTAGATTCTTAATTTCATTTATGTATTCTACAAAACAAGAATAAACTTCAGTTTTAGATCTTATAGTTATTTTTGAATAGCTAATAATGTTCTCCATTTCTTTTACAAAATAGAAAATTTTTATCTTAATTTTTCTGTCATAATCATCATCTTTCTGTTTTATGTCATACACATCAAAATAACATATGACAGTTCTTATTTTAGTTATTTTTAAAATTATCCCATCTTCTACTATTTTCTTAGTTCTTTTAATACTATACTTTCAAAAAAATAATCATCATTATTGATTACATAATCAGTAGAACTGCTACCTAATAACTAATACATTTAACGTTAGTATTCTTTCTTCAGCCTAGTAACAATCCTTTCTAAAATGTTTTGTACTCCCACAAATCCAACATGAAAATTCGTGCTTATTTGGTATGTTACTGATACTCCCAGCCTCTGACACATAGTCATTTAAATTTAGTCTTGAACTCCACTTCCTTGATTTACTTTTAAGTCCATCATTTTGATTTTATTTTTTACATACTTTATTGTTGGTTTCTCTTCTTTTAATACGTCTACTAAATATTCTATATAACTATAACTTTCCTGCAACATTCTTAACATGTAGTCCATTTTTTCTGTCACTTTTGCACTTGCAACTTTGAGTTCATTTATTGCTTTTTTGAAGCCACTAAAAAACTACGCTGTAAACTGTAAACTTTTAGCTTTAATTTATCTAACTTATTTCTGCATATTATTTGCAATGTAGTCGATTCTTTTGAGTATAATTCATCAAACTTATTGATAGTTTCAATCGTTGTTTCTTTATCATTCACAAATTTTAATTGTTTATTTGTAACAGAACTATATATGTAATTACCAGCCATTACATTCATAAGATCCCAATCTTCACTTTTATCCGTCTCAAACTTTACACGGATGACCACACGGTCATATTTTTGGATTTTATATCCAAATTCCATACTCCTTTCCATCAAATACAGGAATAGTAACATCAGACATCTCCATCATTTTCAATAAACACAATTTTTACTTTACTTTTCTAAAACCACTTTCTGCTACCATGTTAAATAATACGCTTTAAAATACGTTTCTATTTAATTTATTTTAAGAGAATAGTAGATTATATACCAAGGTTGAGAAATCTATAATTATAACCTAACCGAAAGATTATATCGCGAGACGCTAAGCGTCGAGGAATATAAGTCGCGCAGGTTATAATCATCTTCTTAAGCGAGGTCTATATAAAATTTCCATTACTAAAATTATTAAAACCTTTTTACCTGTTACTAAATTAAATTAAAAATTTTAAATGTTAATTTCAAATTAAAAATCAAGTGAGTGATTGTGACAGTTGTCATTAGTGTAATAGAATTAATTTTGAAGTAATTCGTAATTGTGATTTATAACAAAGAAATAAATAGATAACTTCATTTTTTTTGCTCAACTTACTAAAATTGTTTATAAACATTATTACTTTAAACATTGATTGTATCTAAAATATATTTAACTTAGTTAAAACTCACATTTAATTAAACGCGAACTTCAAGTAATTTACATTTTTAAAACAAATTAATTTATTTAATGAACGATTTAAATTCTTAAAATTGCATTAAATAAAATCTCTTGCTCTTAGTAAACATGTTTTGTAAATTTTTTTTCTTTAATACTGTTATAGATTATTATTAAGTGTAATTATCTTCATTATTAATCAGTAGTTAATGATGAAATATTATTTACATGCGCTTAAAAAAGTGCTTAACAACCTACTATTATACGTAACAATGAAAGCCTATACAACTAATTCTAAATCAAATTAAATTTTTTTTTAAGATATTAATTTTAAATTAAAAATCAAGTCAGTGATTCTGACCGTTGTCATTAGTTTAATAGAATTACTTTTGACGTAATTCTTAATTGTGATTTAACTCACAAAGTTGTTATTGCTAAAGTTGTTTAAATTGTTTAAAAATATTATTATTTTAAGCATTGATTCTATCTAAAATATATTTAATTCAACAATATTCACATTTAATTAAGCGCGAACTTCAAATAACTTACATTTTAAAAATCAAACTAATTTATTAATTAAACGATTTAAAAACATAAATTAGCATTAAATAAAATCTCTTGCTCTTGGTAGACAGTTTTGTAAACTTTTATTCTTTAAAACTGTTATAGTTTTATCAGAAAATGTAAATATGTTCATTATTAACCACTAGTTAATAATGAAATATTATTTATTCACACTCTGTTAGTAACGTACAGTTTTCCGAACCTCTTAAAGGTTGGTAAGTGAGCGGTTTCCATGGTTAAAAAACGCGTATGTAATGAAACCCCACGGTCAGTAATGTATAACCTTTCCGAACCTGTAATTTGTGTGTGTTTTGTTTTAACTAATTTGATAAAATGTCAATCATAAATTCAATACTTATATGTCAATCGTGAAATGCCTACTATGTGTTAATATTTTACCGTAATAAACGATAATATTTTGGAAGTAGGTTTTAATTCAATTTTTATTAGTTTAATGTTATTTATTTTGTTTAATGGCTGATTGTAAATAAAATAGTATAAAAACCTTAGCAAAAGTGTTCCATTTGTCTCGAGAACTAGTTCACCTCGAGGCTATGCCTCTCGGTAAACTATGGTTTGCTCGACAGAAATGGAATACTTTCCGCCTCGGTATGTAATCTACTATTACCTACGCTTAAAAAAGTACAATTTCACAACCTACTATTATACGTAATAATGAAAGCCTATACAACTAGTAGTGGAAAAAATATATTATTACAACATTTTGTGACAACTTATTATTTATAAAAAAAATTGAGAATCGGTTGTACCTATGTTGTGTTATCAAAATTATCTTTATTTTCGATAAGAAATTTAAATCCATCAAAAAACAATTATGATTTTATTTAAAATAAGCGAACTATTAGTCTGCTTTTGGTTCAAATTCACATTTTAGAAGAAAAATGAAAAAAAATAGAGGAGAAAGCTATTACAGACAGACTTGTTGGCTATGATAAAGATTGCTATTCCATCTGGATCACAGATGAAAATTACTGATCAGTTAATATAATTTTTGACAAGAAGCATTTTCTAATCACGTATTCTACTTTGTCTAGAAATCGACACAAGGCAGTAGGTACACTAGTCTGCCGATACATAATGATAAAAATAATCCGCTTTTGATAGAAACGCATCCTAATTAAAATGCAATTAAACACGACAAAGATGGAGTCTGTAATGTAATGACCAAACATATTTTCTTGAGAGAAAACCTTGAACAACTTCGAGCCTAAGGCTACGTATGCATTTAAAACCGATGATTAATACAGGTCTAGACGAGCCTGAAGAGTTTTATAATACTAAAATATCACCGTATTCTAATTTACGTGTTTCTTCTTAACTAAAACGTTCTGAAAGGTTTAGAAATTTTCTTCTTATTTTGCAATCGCTAAAGCGAAGGACAGTGAACTAACATTATTAAAGGATTTTAACATTAAGATGTCCTGTGCTTTGCTGAAAGGAAAAAAAAGTTTTTGTGAATTGGTGCTAAGCATCAAAAGAAACCCAGATAATAACATCCCAAACAACACATTGGTATAAAAAACGTGTAAATGTCCGCCAAATAGACGTTTATTAGATATTAAAACGGTTTTAAACGCGTTATTAACGTTTATTAGACGGACATTTAGACGTTTTTTGTACCAATGTGTTGTTTGGGATTGACAAGTACAAGCTCGATCGTGAGTGCACAAGAAAATCTTCACCTACAGTTGGATGTTCCTCAATCACTTCATTTTATTCAAAAAAAAATTTTTTGTTATTAATTTATAATTGCAAATATGTAACGTTTTATTTTGTTTATTTCCAAGATAGATAAATTTACTTTGATGAGTTTTTAAAGTTTTAATACTAAAATTGCAGCATTGGTCACTAGCTGCCACTGACTAAAAGTGGAAACAATATATCAAAACAAACTTTTTTTGTGTTTCTTAATAAATAAATAATTAAAGTGTCACATTAATTTCAATTATGTTTAAGAACATTTCTCCAATAGAGAAATAAAACAATCATCGAATAAACGCAATTTGTAGTTTTCTAAAAATACATTTTTTAAATCTTGTATTTATAATTGATTGATTTTTTTAAATTTTAATATCGTATATAAAATTGTGTATTGCAATTAATCTTAAAAATGCATTTAGTACACAATTTTGTAGATGTGTATAAATTAAGATATAGTTAATTTTATTTTAGTTTGCGCGTATAATTTAAGTAACACAAAAATCAAATTATGATTTGTTTGTATTTAGGAATGGTGTCTTATTAGATTCGTATATGTATTTGTTTTTTTTTATCTTAATTCAGATATTTATTTTATATACAATAGAGATGTTCTTTATATTTTATGTAGCGGAACATAACTAAAATTATTTATTTATTTGCAGAAAATGCCGAGCTCAAGAAAAATGATTTTAGGGCACGTTATGTCTGGCCTATGCACAAAGATGAATCGAACAAAACAATTACCTAGAGATCTTATGGAAACACCTCTAAACCGCTGCTTAAACACGTTTGACATAACACTGTTAGGTATAAAATAATAATGTTAGTAAACTTAAATGTCAATATTTATTTCATATAGGAGTCGGGCATATGATCGGAGCAGGCATATACGTTTTAACTGGAACGGTTGTAAAAGACATAGCGGGTCCCGGTATTATCCTCTCATTTTTGTTAGCCGGATTGGTATCTTTATTGTCCGCACTCTGTTATGCTGAATTTGGCACAAGAGTTCCAAAGGCAGGGTCTGCTTATATTTATACTTACGTAAGTATTGGAGAATTTTGGGCTTTCGTTATCGGTTGGAACATTTTGTTGGAACATATGATAGGTAAGATTAAAAAGTTTATTTGGAACAATCATTGTAAAATATTTTATAGGTGCTGCGTCAGTAGCAAGGGCATGGAGCGGTTATGTTGATTCTTTATTTGGAGGTGTTATAAGTAATACAACGGCAAGACTAACAGGAGAAATGCACCAACAACTTCTTGGTCGATATCCAGATTTATTAGCTTTTACTGTTTGTTTAGTATACGCTGTTTTATTGGGCATTGGCGTCAAAGGTTCAGCAATGATTAACAGCCTTTTAACAGTCGTAAATTTAGCAGTCATGATGTTAGTAACAATAGTAGGATTTTATTATGCAAATAGCAACAATTGGTCATCAGAGAATGGTGGTTTTTTGCCATATGGTTTTAGTGGTGTAATAAAAGGAGCGGCTACGTGTTTTTACGCCTTTGTTGGTTTTGACAGTATAGCCACGTCTGGAGAAGAAGCTAGAAACCCTACATTTTCAATACCAGTAGCAACAATTTTATCAATGTGCATTGTAACAGTAGGATATGTCTTAGTGTGCACCGCGTTAACTTTATTAGTTCCTTACTACATGATAAATCCAGAAGCAGCTCTTCCAGAAGCTTTTGCTAACATTGGTGCGCATTGGGTTAAATACGTTGTATCTTTAGGTGCTATTTGCGGTATGACCACTACGTTATTTGGTTCATTATTTTCTCTACCAAGATGCATGTACGCAATGGCAAGTGACGGATTACTCTTTGGATTTTTAGGCGATGTCAACTCTAAAATTCAGATACCACTTACAAACTTAATAGTATCGGGAATTTCGTGCGCCGTAATTGCTCTATTATTTGATTTAGAAAAATTAGTAGAATTTATGTCAATTGGAACTTTGTTAGCGTATACTATTGTTAGTGCTTCCGTTATTATACTTCGATATAGGCCTACACCTATGATTTTATCCCGTCGAAACTCATCTGTTGTTTCTGAAACATCTGGTTCTATTTCGCAAGCAACTACTCCTGGTTCAGAAGTACTCAGTTCAGCTGGAACTTTAAAACCTCAATACAATTGGTTAAATCCAATTTTTGGTCAGTGCAGACCTGGTGCAGTAGTAACCGCTTCGGTTTTTATATTTACCTGTGTGAGTGGAGCACTCTGCGCCTTATTACAAATATATACTAAAGATTTGTGGGATGGAATTTGGTGGGTGATACTGTTAATACTATTTTTTATTGTTGTTATGGCAGGATGTAAGTAGCGTAAAGATATTTAACTTAATAATAATATTAAATTTTAGGTATATTCATTATTATTGCTCATTATCAAAATATTGATGCTAATTTAAAATTTCGAGTGCCAATGGTTCCTATTATTCCAGCTTTAAGTATCTTCTGTAATTTAGAATTTATGGCCCATCTGAATGTATTAACGTGGTTGCGATTTCTTGTATGGATGATCGTTGGTAAGAAGTATGTACAAATCTAACTTTTTTATTTAATCGTTTTTTAGGACTCTTAGTTTATTTTCTATATGGAATACACTACAGTAAAGAAGGTGAAAGTATTTCAACATACTCCATGTTGATGGCGTCGTCTGAAGCTGTAAAAGAAAAGTGGGGTGCTACTACAAAATCAAAAATACAGGCTGCTTTATCTAAAAAAAAGTTGTCTAGTGAAGAAAGACATCCTATAATCGATGAAGCTGTTGTACAATAAAAGTAATAAATTATAAAAGACAAAACTTTACTTACTTTACGTTAAATGACAAAAAACGCCTTATTTGTTATTTATTGGATGCACAAATCTTAAATATCTAAATGTGAATGTATCAAAATACTATTAAAATGTATGTGTATTTATTAGATCTAATAAAGTCTAATTGTCTAATTTGCTTAGTTGCCTAAATAAATTTAAATTTTAAATTCATTGATAGATAAAGAAACGATTTTCATAGTTTTAATTGTGTTCAAGATTACTTTATAAAATACCGGATACATTGAACGTATTGCATATTAACAAAAACGAATGTAAGTTACATATTATTACATTAAATGAAGTCCATACTTTAATTCAGCTCTATAAGTTTTTGTATCAGTTTATTCAGCCTTTAAACTTTTTATACAAATTTGTGTGACTACTTTTTGCTACTGATGGATGGGTCATAAACAGTTGTTGTAATCGATGTGTAAAATTTTCTTTTTAATACATTGATTAATTTTTGAATTTATAAATTTTAATGTTTTCGCAGTAAACATGCGAACAATGGCATTAAGGCTCTTTAACCCTCAACTATACCTGGGTAGGGTTCTATAACAAATTCGGATTAGTGACAGCGTTATAAATAATATTGGATAAAGTCAAAAAATCAAAAATAAATATTTTAATAATTCGAATCAACAAGGACGAAAGCTCGGAGGCGCTTGAACGAGAACAAGGGCCTGCGTTCAGCGGCCGCTCAAACAATTTTGCCACCCTAAGCAAATGTTTTAAAAAATGGTTAAAAACTTGTAGAGGACGAAAAAAGCCCACCGCAAGCATAACTTTTTCGAGACAGGACACGGTCATGATATTTTCCGATTATTGTTTTGTCAAATTTTAACAGAGACTTCTGTAATTCACCGTTGTTGTCAACCTATACGTCATACATTTTCGTATTTTGTCCCGGGTCATATATTTCTTTTTGAATTCCAATTGCAACGTACTCTACATTAAATTAAAACATTCAAAAAGTACTATAAATCGGACAGAAACTGTTGTCCTTTTATTTTTAAATGGCCATCTAAATTTTTTTTAGTGCAGTTAGATTCAGTTTGTTTGTCTGAGTTGAAACATATAGATCACTCTTTATATCGATATGTTATTTTAACAATCACAATAAATAACTTTTCCTAAATTATTATTTGTAATACCGACCGAAATAGATGACACTGACTCGGCCATGCGTATTAGTCAGTTGAATTGCAATGATTTCTAATAATTTCTAAAGGTTTTCACTAATATCCAAACATTTTCAACGTTTACCAAAGATTTCCAGTGCTTTCCAAAGATATCCAATAATTTTTTTAAGATTTTTATTGATTTCTAATGATTTACAAGGATTTTCAATTAGATTTCTATTAGCTGTACACTGATTTCCATAGCGGTTTACCCCTCGGGTAAACTCATACAAGCTTATCTTATATCAGAAAAAATCTGTTGTCTATAAAAACGGTTCTGGTAAATTTAAATAAAGTAACCGCTGTTCTTAAATTTTCTAGAAGAATGGTCATATACAATAAAGAGAAATGAGTCATGGCTCATTTCCCCTATCAAATATACGTACTACATTTCTATCTAATTATAGGTAATTTAATAAACACACAGTAAGGAAAAACTAATCTAATAGAGCAGTTTAATAAAAAATGTTTTCTAAACACATGGAATATACTTCTGAGCACTGCATAGACATATAGAATCACTAAATCTCTATTCAAAAACGAAAAACTTCAAACTTATCCGTATAAATAAGTTTGGATAAACATTGCTCTAACAATGCATGAAAAAGAAGAGAAATCAAGTTACAAATAACTGTATATTTCAATATTTCCCGATGCTATAAGTTTGTATATCATTCGACTAGTTTTAATAAATTTAATGTACTTTTAAGCGACAAGTTTTTAATTCAATAATATTTGGAACTGAAGCATAATTCGTTTTACGACTGTACAAAACAGCAAGGAAGCGAGATTAATTTATTACACTGTGTAGCTTCATTAATGTAGAAGGATAAACTGTACCGCAAGTTCTATATGAAAGGTTAGTTTCATATGAGATCCGTCAAGTTAGATAACAGCTTCTAATTGTTTGGTAGCATTTTATCAAAGTAGTTGAATAATACACCTATTGGTCTATTTTAGATAGCCGTAAGAGTCACGTTCCCATAAAATCAACTTAAAAAGCTAGACAATCAGAAGTATTCTTGGTTACGTATCCACTTCACCTTCATTCGGTCATTAAGTATTTGCATCTATGGATTTTTCAGAGCAAGTTATAACCAGCCTACAATGAATACTACTAATCCGAAAAAGCTTACTGACACCAACATTACAGTATTTTCAAAGTAAAATATTATCAAAAACTAAACTATATTAATAGTCTGTCAGTAGCAAATAAAAACTTACCTGTCAGTTATATTGGAATGTAGTGGTGGAGTAATATCGAAAATTGTTGAGTTTCATTATTTTTACCACTATCGCTCACTATCTATAGTCAGTGTTGTGCATAGATAATTAAATTTTTATCTAGATAAAATAATAGATAATTTCCAATTTTTTTATCTAGATAACGATTTAGATAAAAGTTGAAGAATTTATCTAGATAATAGATAAGATAATCTATAATTTACGTAGATAATACGATAGATGATTCTATCAAATAGGTACAAACAGGTAATAATTAATTGTTACCATTTAATTATCACCATCATCATCATCAATACCAATTCATTGTTTATTAAATTAACTAATTAAAAAACTGAAAGACAAATAGAAAAAAAAATTAAAAATCGAAAAAAAAACATGATAGAAATTTTGTTGATTTAATGACCTACTATTGTAAAATATAAAACAAATTTCTTGATACAATATGGTCCTTTCAAAATTTTAATTGCTAAGCAAAACTTACACTATCAGGAATCAGGACTATAAAGTCTTTTAATTAGCGCCGAAATTGATATGTTTAACTTGATAACTTTTTCACAAATGGAGAAGTGTCTAGTAAACTTAATTAGTTTTCCTTTGTAACAGTTAGGAAAAATCTGACTTTGATATCGACGTCAATTTGAACCTAAAAGATTGAAAAATTATCGCTCATAGCCGTTAATCACACTCCCTGAATTATTGCTTTTTCTTTTTAATTTATTTGTAGTTCAATATTTTAAGCAAATTTTTCACAAAAAACCAACTAATCCTCAAAAATTTATTGTATTTTAAATTTTAAGCAGCTTACATCAGCGATCACTTAAATAATTAGCTTTTGTTTTCTAAAAAAACGCAAGCAGTTTTGTTTCTTCTAAAAAATTTGGGTTATTTTAAACAGTTTACGCTCTGCTCGGTACTTTTTGTAATTGTAAGTGCAACAAATTCAAATGTAAAAAAAGCATTTGTAGGCACTTCAACTAATTAAATTTTCAAAACTACAGAATTAGTAGCTGTTAATTCCAATGTTTGAATCGTGCAAGATAATGTATTGAATAAATGTACATATATCAAAAAACTTATTATTGTTTCTAAAGACGAAAGATACTTATCGCAAGCAATTGGTTCAGTTTCAAAAAGTAATTTGAGTTGTGTTTTTGTTTATATCTCGTATTGCATGTATTTACGCTCAAGGTTATGTGAGTCTAGTTTTTGTCAGGGCCCGTATTCTTGAATTTCTGGGAGTAGAACTTCACCGAAAATTGGGCGTGGTTCACCTTAAAACGGTGAATTTCATATTCTTGAAAATGTGACTGTGAACTGGACGTTCCCGGTGGGAATTCTATTCCCCGCCCTTAACCTAAGAGAAAGTGAACTCCCGCGCAAAGGTTTCTAACCTCAACCTTTGGTTTGATTTGTTTTGTCGATTTTGTGTTTTTACTTTTTATGAAAAATGGATGTGGATAATTTTAATAATATAATCTTGAATAACATCATCCAAGAAGATCTGGAAGACGCTGCGGGAGAAGTGGAAATAAGAAGGGACGTTCTGCCCCAAACAAATCCTTTTGACCTTTCTGACCACAAATTTGTGAAACTTTTTCGTGTGTCCAAACATCTATTCCAGGAAATAGTAGACATGGTCACACCATATGTTACACATTCAACAAGAGTGTCCGCCTTAACAGTAACCACAAAGGCATGTTTTCTAAACTATATCATACAATGTGCTTTAGAATTACATTTTAGTACTTAAGATTAAATTTGTTTTTTTAAGGTACTAGCAGCATTAAGATTTTATGCATCAGGCAGCTATCAGGAAATCACTGGCAGCAACAGCTTTGTTGCGATATCCCAGTCTTCAATGAGCCGTTGTATAAAAGAAGTGACCAATGCCTTGAATAGACCTGAAATTCTTGGTATGACAGTTCGATATCCTTTGACTATTGAAGAACTTGAGGCACTTCGTACCAGGCAAGTTATGACAAGTTACAAAATTTGATTTATTTATAATACAAAAAATATTAGCATTTTTTTCTGATATGCTGCCACTTGTTTTTTTTTTTGGTTTCAGTTTTTACATGAAATACAGATTCCCAGGTGCTGTGGGATGTATTGACTGCACACATATCAGTGTTGTGGCACCACAGGAAAATGAACATCTTTATGTTAATAGGAAGGGATACCATTCTCTCAACGTTCAATTGGTGAGGTGCTTTTGTTTCAAACATAATCTTTATACATTCTTACAGATTTGTGATACCAATCTGACAATCCTAAACTGCAATGCCCGATTTCCAGGTGCAACCCATGATGCATATATTTGGAGACAATCGCCAATTTCCAATTTTATGGAGAATATGTACAGAAGAAATCCTGGGAATGTATTTTTTCTAATGGGTGATTCAGGTAAAAACAGAAAGATATTCTCTAGCAAGATTAATTTCCTAAAAGGTCGAAGAAATTTTTTTGTTATGCTCTATTTTAAAATAAAAGCAATGCCGAAAGTATGGTAGCCTACCAATTACTTTTTAGGATATCCTACCCGTTCCTGGTTATTAACTCCATTGGGAAACCCTCAAAATGCTGGTGATCATAGGTACAACGTGCAGTTTTGCTCCATACGTTCCACAATCGAGAGGTGTAATGGGGTTTTAAAAAGTAGGTTTCGATGCCTTATAAGACATCGTACACTGCATTACGATCCAGTGATGGCAGGAAAAATCATTAATGCATGCTGTGTTTTACACAACTTGTGTATTAACAACAATATACCTGAAGTAGATGAGCCACATGGGGTTCAGGAACCAGATTATGGAATGTATGCTGCTGAAAATTATGTGGATAACATTCAGAGGGCAGTTCATCCAGATTTGGCTGTCGCAAGACAAATTCAGAGAAACATTATTAACAACTTTATTTGATGTATTGTACATATAATGTTTAATAAAAGTTTCAAAACTATGTATTTATTTTAAAAAGATGTTTTTTTATTTAATAAGTATAACATTTCAGTAACCAACACTAAGATAATGCAAAAATATTTCTTTGACATTCTTATACACCTCTTACAAATATAAAAAACAAAAAATGTTACAGGGGAGTTGCCTTTATAAATGATCACCCCTGTACCTAATACAATATTAATCTAATGTAACATACATATTAATATCAATAACTAAGCTAAACCATTTGTTTGAAATTTAAACAAAAAAAGGAAATACTGAATTACTGTAAAATTTCAGTGAGAATTCCAGAGATCTCCTTAAAAATCTTAAGTTTTTCTTGATAATACTCATGCTTTTTATCATAATGGTTTTGCAATATTTGTAACTTTCTTTGCCTATAATCTTGTGTTGAAGAAATTCCCTGCTTGCTTATCATCAAGAATTTCTCATTATTTTTCACACTGTCGCTCAATCTTAAAGATTTTGTGTACCTTTTTTTTGTAGTGTTATGTTCTATGTTTTCTTTGTTTGTCTTCAATACCGTGGCCTTCACCTCAGAAGCAGTATGCAAATCATCGCATTGGGGTTGTAGGTTAATTTTTTTGATTGGGATCCCTGAAGTATTTTTAACAGCATAATCATGATCGATGTCCATGTCCTCATTATCATTCATGTCCTTTGTCGTCTGAAATAGAAAAAAAATAGAGGTGAAATTCATCCTTCGTAGGAGGTCCATGTTATAAAAAATAAAACAAGCAAAAAGTGTTCTTGTCAAAAACAAATCAACCTATTTCAATTTTTCACGATGTTATATACCTCTCAAGAAAACCCAAGAGAAAGGGACACATGTATAAACTGGGTAAATGGGTTTTAATGGTAAGTATAATTAGTGGTTAACATACTTCCTTGTTAATATCCCAAGTAATATCCTCTGAGATGACAAATGGATCAGGAACATCTAGATTTCCCTCTACAGCCACAGGTGTTAAAATTTCAAAAATTTTTTCGTCAATGGTTTTGTCTGACTCTGTTGTTGGTGGTGGCATTGGTGGACCACCGCCTGTGCCATTTCTAAATTTTTTTTCTTTGGAAACTTTGTTCTTTACATTTTTCATTAGGTCTCTCCAGGTCTATAAAGAAAAAAAGCTTGACATTCTTTAATAAAAATTCATACCAAACTAACAAATTCGAATAAACTGAAAGAAATGATTGGATTAAAAAAATTATTCTACCTTGTTCCACTGAGTGGATGTCTTTATAGCTCCTCCTGGTATGGAATTGAGGATTGAAGTTACTTCTTCCCAAAGTGTATTGGCAACCACTTTTGTATATGTAGGAGTAAGCTTGCCCTTTTGCATTTCCGGCCTTGCGTATACAAAATTGACCAGAGTTTCTTTCTGTTTTGCAGAAAGCTGCCTCATTTTTGCATCACCTTCCGCCATTTGATTGTCTATTAATTATTTATGTTATAATATAATCCAGAATTTCTAAACAAGTGCTTTCTTTAACTTCACGGTCATGTACCTAAGGTACAATATTTTATTTCATACTGTCTAATATGGATTATATTTTCTCTTGATATTTTCATACCAGCAATGTAAACTCTCAACTTATGTCACATCACCTTTGAATTTGATGTTGCTTTGTGTCATTAAAGAGCAGCATGGAAATTATCTGAGTGTTACTTAAAGACACTTCCCACCTCTGACTCTGTAATAATTGATCTTTGTGTAATAATTCACCAACCAGCTTCAATCCGAAGTTTATTGGGCTTAAATTGATAATTTAATTGAGCATCTACCAGACAGTATAAAATAAAATACATATGACTATTGCTTACCGCCTTTCAATTTAAACGTTCAAAATTTAAAAAATATGTGTGTAAATTAAAAAAAATAAACAATAATGTGGGACACCGACCGCAACAAAACTAAAGTGTGAGGTTAAATTACCTGTTTTGCTTTGGTACACGAACTTTAACACATGTTTCGTAGGTTCATTGACACTTGAATACTTGTCAACACTGTGCACTGTTAATATTTTCTCTCTGCACTCACGAAGCGTTCAAGAATACGATATTTTTGTTCCCGGGAGTGAAGGTGAATTAGCTTTCCCTGGGAACGTGTCGGAGAACGCTCCCTTCCCCAATATTCAAGAATACGGTACCAGGAGAAGAGCTACAAAAATGCGAAACATCTACGACGATTATTTATCAGGTTTTAGCGACCGTATTACATTACCACAGACATTACAAACAATATTATGTTTGTAAATATAAAAATTACAAAACAACAAATCTAAACAAAAAATGTACGTTACTTTTAAAAAATCATCTAGATAATTTCATGATAGATAACCGAAAGATCATCTAAGATAATCATCTAGATAATGTTCAATACTTTTATCTAGATAAGGAAAAAGATGATCAAAAATTATCTAGATGAATTATCTATATAATTTCATCTAGATAATGCACAACACTGTCTATAGTAAACTTTAAGCTATGGATAGTGACGATACTTTAAACTATCGATAGTTATATTATTACTAGTGCTAACACCATCACCGAGTAAATTTGGTAAATATGCATACACAACTTTGTACTGTTTCCTATATGTCACCTACAATTCTTACACCTGAATAATTGGAAATCAAAACAGCAAACATTAAAAAGGTGTTCAAACTGGATATCTTAAATCTTAAAAAAACAAAAAGAATGTTGCTCTATAAAAAGGTAAATTAGTTGAAAAAAGTTCACCCAAATCTACCAAGAACCAACCTGTACTAATAGCTTTAAAAATAGAGTTTTTATACCTAAAAATACAAATTATGACTTTGATTTTAATATTTAATTTTACAAGAAAACTATAAAATGACATTTTTTAGAATAAAATGCTGTTCTTTATTATTTCCAATGTACTTTATAGCACTGTTTCTAAATGCGACATTCTTTTAAAATAACTCCGAAATTACATTAGAGCGGAAAAAACATTTTCTATTTCTTCATTCGAGGTTAACCTAAGTTCATTTTCTAATGTCTTTTTTATGTACTTTATTAGACAACTGCAAGTCAATTTAAATAAAATCTATAGTATAGTTAAACGTAGAAGTAACACAAATGATTGTAAATACTATGTTCTTGAATTTTAACTCTGTAATCACGTCGCCTATTTTTAAGGTATGTTGCTACAGGTATTAACTTAATAAATAAAATAACTGTTTTTAATGTTTTTTTTTTGAAAGAACAATTTAATTCTTCTAAATTAAAAAATAGTTATTTGTTTCATTAGTACAAAAAAATCCAGCTTTTGAAACTAGCAAAAACGGTTGGTAAACGATACGCATTTTTTCTTCAACGGCTATAAACTACTAAATAATAAAAAAGAACAGTACTATAAAGCAATATTACGTTTCAATGGTATTACTAATAAATTAAGTTCGATTTGAAACATATTTTATTACTTACCGCAAAGCGTTTCCAAATATTTCTTACATTTGCTATTTATTTTCATTGTCTGCTAGTTTTTTTTCTCCACATAAAACGTCAAAGCTAATTCTGATACTAGAACAAAAAAATATTTAGTTTTGGTACAATTATAAACATTAACAAAATCTTAGTCATTTTTTGTAAAAAAAAAACTTTTAATTTCATATTAGAGTTCATATACCTTTTACCTGCATGGTTTTATTTAAAAGTTATCGGTATAGAATATTAATTAAAACTCACCTGAAGTATGTTTTTAAAAAGACTCAATTATTAAACATCGATCGTTACTATCATAGAAAAATCTAACACGATGCGGGATCGGTGTTCCAAATAAGTTTGAAAAAGTTTTACGTCGTTATCACGTCACCTACGTTCGCATTACATTAAATTGGATAATTGTAAAGATGTGTCACGAATAAATAATTAAATTAACTTTTTTACATAAAAGACAACACACTGATGCATTCGTTGTCACATTGTTGTACTTCTGTATATTAGCACAACTTTAATATGGTGCTAAATTTAAAACTTTGTTTATTTATGGTTTGTTTTGTTTTATTGCACGTTGTTGTGGTGTCTAATGATAATGTTGGTAAACAAAGACCAAAAAGAAATAGCAACAGTAAGACAACAAACAATGAAGAATTTGAAAAATTTTTCTTAAAAGCGTCAAAATCGGTTCCTCGAATAGGACGAAGAGGATCTTCAGTAAGTTTACCTCATTGCAAAAAAATTATAATTAAAAAATAATATTACAGAACGACAACAGCTTCAATTGGCAAAAATATGCTTTTTTTAGATATCCTTTCATTCATCAACCTAAACGATCAATTGGGAAAGATTTTGAAGGTGAGCGTAATCATTTATCCAATTTGTATTCAATGTTATTGTTTTAGCTGCGTTATGGTCTAACATTGACACTCTGTACGAATACAATCCTGATTTGCCTAATATTTTAGAATATTTGTCTAGTATTCAACGTGATAGTCCGCCCGGATATGAAAATCTGAAGCTAAAAAATATTCCTAATGATAAGGTTACAAATAAGGAGTTATATGAATATCGTATTCAAGAAGACTCTAAATGAAGTTAACGTAATTTTATGCAGTATTTATTAAGTATTTATTTTTGTTGTAACGGCAATTGATTTCAGACTTAATTTATCTTTAAAATCATGTATCTTTACGTATAATAAATAATTATACCATATCTACTTTCTTTAAATACATTATTTTTAGTATAGTTTTGCAAAATAATTATATGCGTGGAAAAACAAAATATGCAGTAATGAAAAAGTAAACACTAGAAACCTGAACACGAAAAACCATCAAAGTAAATTTATTCATAAAATAATACAGATAAGAAATAAGAAATCAAAAAAAGGTGTGTGTTAAAGAATTCACGGCAATAGCAGTGTTTGAAGATAAAAAAATTAGAGCAAAGAATACAAAAAAAGTAAAACAAAAAAATTAATTAAACAAATTGTAAGAATAGAGGAAATTCACCAAAGTCAGTCTTTAAGTGAGCCCTTTGCTTTATTTTGATATGTAGATTTCTATACCCACAAAATCGCCTACATGTGATAGTTTTGGATTCATTGCGACAGATGTTTTCAGGGTTGGTTTTAATCTGTCACGGTTGACAGTTCAAACAAATTCTTGTCGTTCTGGAAAAATTTTTTGTGCTGTTCGTGTTTGTCTTTTTGTGGACGAATTTTGACAAGTAAATAAATGAAATTAATCTCATCTTTGAAGTACATGGAATAATTGATCAGTTTATAGTATATAAGCCTTGATTGATTGTTTAAAAAAAAGCATAACCCCGAGATAAACAAAAACGATTGCGCTTAATTCGGGCCCCCTCGATGTGCTTAAAGCGGGTTCTTTATTTTTCTGTTCCCTAATGTGGACCCTTTGTTTTTTTATGCTCAATTCTTCTCAATTATCATAAACCTTATCTTTTTGATTCCTTTTTCAGATTAAAACGCAAAAAGATGCCAAAGATAAAACCAAAAACTTGGCCATCAGATGACATGACCCATGTCATTGAATCTTGCAAGCGAAAAAATGGATCGTTCGCGCCATTTTGTACTATTTGTAAGAGCTGAAGCGTATAGTGGTGTTAAAAAAATAGACCGTGAAGAAGCAAGTTTAATGTTTCCCTAATAGATGTTAGGGATTAAGTTGTATGTTAACTCACAGTGTCAATAAAAATTAATAAACGTAAGTATTGTAATTTCTTAATTTTTAAATATCTGAAAACAAACTATTGGTCTAAAAATATGGAAACAGTAATAGTGTTTTGGTAAATATTATTTTGTTTTTTTATGTTTTTAAAAGACATCGATGGTCTTACATTTAATTTTATTCATTCATTTTGTCGCCATATTTTATTTTGTAAACATTTGCTAATATCGAGGGTGACGTGAACCATTATTATCTTGATTGTAGGTACCTGCCTATTCACTTATATTATCGCGAATAATCCCTTTAGTAACGGATTACTATCTTCATAAACGCATAATGTATTAAAATAAGAATCTACTTTTGTTCATGGCGGTACTCGGAAAAAAATTTAGGGGCGATTGCAAAAAAATAAACTTTAATGATGGTTTTAGTTTTTTTTAAAGTAAGCCCATGTGATTGTTCGAACAAGTATTGATATTGGTTTTTCTTATAGATCAAAAGGCTCAGAAAGTATAAGAAAAAATTAAGGACTTGTAGTAAAAAAACTATAATCCCATCTTTTTAGAAAGAGGGTTAACAGCAGTGCGTATGAGCATAAGAAAAGCTGCAGAAATGTATGCAATTCTATATACTACGCTTAATCAAAAAATAATAGAAAGCACACCTTGCCCTATGGTGGGCAATCAGCTCTCTCTATTAATGAAGAAAATAAATTGATGAATGTGCTTTTGGTATGTGCCGAGTGGGGATTTCCCCTAAAAAGTTTTATTGGTTCAGGAGTTTTTAAACAGATGTGGTAAACGTGAAAACGGTTTAAAGACAATTCACAAGGAATTGATTGGTTTAAACTGTTTATGTCGAGGCACTACTATAAAACTCGCTGAGAACACAAAAGAAGTAAAAACAGCGGTTTCTTATAAAATGGTGGAAGCTTATTTCGCTCAACTTAAAGAAACCATGCACAATGTACTTGCATATCGAATATTCTCAATTACGATCAAACCAATTTTACAAACGACCCTGGTGTTGTCAAAGTAGTAGTTAAAAGACAAATGAACATGCACATCGTATATTGGACACTTCTAAAACTAGCACGAGCGTCATGTTTGCAATAACAGGCGATGGAATTATCTTACCTCCATATATAGTTTACAAAGCGAAGCATTTGTATCCAGGATGTGTAGAAGGAGGATTGCCTGGGTTCAGATATAACCGTACAACAAATGGGTGGTTTAAGGTGGTTTGGTTTTTAAATACTGCTTTGCCTTAGTTAAAATCACTTAATGGAATTAAGGTGATGATTGGTGATAATTTATGTAGCCCTCTGACCATAAATGTAACTGAGCAATGCGAAAAGAACAACATTAAAATTGTATTGTTCCCGCCGAACTCAACGCATATGCTCGAGCTTTTAGATGTAGCTTACTTCCGGCATAAACTTAAAAATTGAGGTGTTTTACAAAAGACCATATTCCCGAAATTGTTGCAAGAGACGTTGGATAAAATAGGTATTAAGTCAAAAACAAATACAAAGCGGGGTTCAAAGCCTGCAGCATTTCATCTTTTAACCCGGAAACTGTATTGAAAAAATTGCGCATCTTTGCACACCATAAGAACAAGAAACTAATCAAGATGTGACTAGCTGCTTAGACAAATACAATTGTTGCTCATTTGAGAGATACGAGAGAAGGAAGTAAAGCGGCTCCAAAAGGAAAAAAAATAGATTAATGTGCCTTTAGGAAAAAGTGTGTCGATAGCAGACCTTTTACCGACACTAATTGAACCTGAACAAAATAAAGAATTAGATGAAAACTTATTTGGACAAGTGGTAACAACTTTCTAGTGAAGAGGAACAGCTCTCAGAAAGTGGAAAAGAAAGCTCAAGAGAGGAAGAAATGTCACAGGAAGAAGAATTAGTTTCAAAAGAAGACACAGAACAAAGTCCTAAATCCTTAAACAATGAAAGGGTACCTGGAAATTTTGTAATAGTCAAATTTGCAACCAACAAAAGAGATCGGTTTTATATTGCTCTAATAATAAAAGAAGATAAACTTTCTTAGCTCTTTACAACGAAAGCCTACCACCAGGCACAAAGAACATTTTTTATATATCCTGATATTCCAAATATTTCTAATGTAAAAAAAATCAAATTATAAAAAAAAATTAGGAAGTTCGGAAGTTTAGAAGGGGAAATTATATTTTTAGAAACATTTCTAACTTTATTCTGAAATAATTCCATTTAATTTACTTTGTATACTTGATTTTATTTAACGCTTCTGTGCCTCTGTGTTACTTATTAATGAATTTTGTATTTTGTATTGAAAACTCAAATAAAAATATAAAATTTTGATTTTTTTTATTTTAACGATGGTTTTTATTTTTTACATCTAAAATTTTTGATCGACTTCGTACTCTAACTGTTTAAAATGGATTTTTACTTAAAATCATTAGCTGATCGATTTCACCTCATAATACAGGGTGAAGTGGATCGTATATATATATACTTTAACAAAAAAAAACGGAAAATGTAACCGACTAGAAAAATTTTACATATTGCAAACTGTAATTTAATGCTAAGAGATTCTACGTTAAATTTTTTATTGACGAAAAGCAAATAATAAAAACAATATTAAAAAATCGATATTTTTGATTCAATTCACGCAGTTTGACAGTAAATAAAATAAAATAGCATATTGTTCTTTCGAACTTAAAAATTATAAGTAGTAAGACATCGATAATGTCAATTTCTTAGCTTAATAATTATATAAAGGCTTTTTATTATATATTTTTAATAAATTTTATTGTAGAGAAAATCGATTTTTTTTAGTTTCAGTACAGTAATTTATTTTCTTAAAAAGTTTTTTCTGAATATATTTTGGCATCGACAGTTAAGTTTTTTGCGTATTCTAACGAATGTTTCTGGTTGTTTGTGAACACACTTAAAATAAAAAATTACAAAATAAATAATATTTTTTAAAAAACTTTTATTTGTGTCTGTATGTTTCTACCTACAACAAAAATTATTCAAAACCATAAAAACCCTATATATAATTTTAAACATAACCTACAATAATACTAGCATTTTTTTAAAGTATTTGCCAATAAAACCAGAGTATTAAATAAACTAATTTAGAAGTTTAATTCATCTTAGTAAATACAAAATATTTAATAACAGAATCATTCTCAAACTCAAGAAGGTATAATTTGCATTATCATTGTAATGAAGTATTCATCACTTATTTTATTTTTGTCATTGTCATTTTAATTTTAAAAACATTTTTAGGTTTTTGCAGAATATTCAACACATTTTATACGCCTACCACATGAACATGAGTCGTTTTAAGAATATAGAAAATACTGCAATGTTTGAGCCATCTAACTTCAATCTGTATACATTTGAAACATACATAATAGATAAGATAATTATATATCAAATTATTAAAATGAGCAAATCCATATTTATATGTGTTAATTATACAAATGAACTAAATTTTAATGACCTATCTTATGTTATTCTAAGTCGAGATAATGTGCCAATTAGTACTCAACTAATGGGAGATTTCTCAGAAGAATCCTTTCAAAATATAGCAATGAGACTTTGCAAGAAGTTAAAGAAAAACGTTTACTTTAGTTGTAATGTAAATAGTGATCGAATTACTTTACCTCTTATTGAGGAACATCTAGTGAAAGAAATTAATAAGTATCCTGAAAAATTTTAGTTTGTATATAATAATTATTATTGTGTTTCAGTAATTATTTATTAATTCTTATATCTAATAATAAGTTTTCTACATATTTACTGTTTGATAAAAATAAATTGTCTATTATATACTTATATGTAGGTACTTATTATTGCTACAAGTTTGGAAGTCTTTTTGTTTTTCAACTGTTGTGTGTTTTTCATCAATATCTTTAATAAAAAATTGTATCTATATTAAATGTTTTGATCAATGTGTGTCAATTTGAGATCATTTCATGTCCATGCTTTTATTTAATTTCCTGTTCATTTTTTATCTATTTCTTTAAAGGCAGCCAAGTGTCTGGAGAGAAAGGCTTATGAGAATTTCCTTCTTTGATTAGTGATTTTTCATAATCTATACTAAATCTTAGGTTTATTTGAATAGTTGTTTGCATTGACAACTAAGTACTCAATCCTACTCTTCAACTATGTATCAGTGCAATCCAAAGAAATCCTCTTGTTTACCTTGCACTTACGAAATTTAGTACATCTGAATGGCATATCCGAGGCCATATCTATCACAGTCATCTAAAATCATGTCTCTTCAGCATTACAAATAAATTACTACTGTTCTTTAGTGTAAAAAAATTTGACTAGTGTCTTTTCTTTTTTATAGTTCAGTCATTAGTACTTATGTTATTCAATGCAATGCAGTTTGCCAGTGTCCTGAGAAGAGAAGTTTGGTTTAAGCAAGAACGAGTCTGCAGTCGCTTGTAAAATTGGCCTAAAATGAACAAGTTTAGCATGTAGTACCTTGAAATATTTTTTTAACATGCTAAATACAAGATAAGTTCAACCCACTCCTTCTACCTGCTGGCTGGCCTTGCACCACCTGATAAAAGGATGTAGAGAAAGCAGACCAAACACTCACTACTCGGTCAACAACCAGTCATACCCAGAGTTATGTTCAGGAAACATTATTTAGGCACCATATGCTAGTTGGATCACAACAAACCAGAAGACTCCAATTATAAAAGTAACCAACATATGGTTAAATAGAGGTATAATGGAAAAGTCTGAACAATCTGCAGACAGAAGTTACGAAATGCGAGTAAAGACTGCTCTCTAAAAAATGCTACCTGAAAAAAAAACTTATTTTGCGACTACGGTGAAGCTCAAACACCTTGAGATCTGCAGGCCTGCACTAACATGATAATAGTGCACCAGAGAAACAAGATCTTAGCCAATCATAAGGCAGTCAGTCCCGCTTACTACTGAAAAGAAGAAATTGTGTTATTAAACATTTAGGAAAAATTAATTCTAAGATTTTGTTGTTTAATATTTTTATTCTCTACACAGCTTGCCACTTTTGTTAGTATGCAAAACAAACCTTCAACTACAAAAGCAATTGCTTCTACATTTCCAATGGAGATCAACTTTTGATTAAAAATAACAGTAGACTTGTGTAAGAGAAATCACAATCGGCCCTTTCTGAGATGCTGGGTTGATTGAAACATTGACGAGGTGTAACGATATTACAGTTTTATATTTTAGAACAATAATTACTCCAAGCTTACTTAAAAAAACACACATAGTATATTTTATTCACACCTTTACTCGAAGTATACTAATACAAAAATTACAATTTTATAATGTATATAATAAATAGTTTTTTACTGTAATTTATTTGAAGTTCTCTACTTCTAGGTCAATAAAATATATACTCCATCGATATTTAAAAGATAACATATTGAAGTTAGCACGTATTGACGATTCTTACATAAGTAACTAATACAAAAAGTATAATTAAATCAAATTAAACTAATGCAAATATCAACAATCAATTAAATACATAATTTCATTAAAAATTAACAAAATAGACTATTACAAATATGGCTAAATTTGAATACCCCAACTTCCAAAATAATGTTTTAGTACGGTTTTTAACACAAATATTTTGTATTTAGTTTTCAAGAAGAAACTATATAATGTAAAGCATTATCTAATCTACTCATCTCTTTAATAACAGCCGCTGAATTTAAGCAATTAATAAATCTAAATTTAAAATATATAAAACTAAAAATTGATTCTAAGATTGGTCGTTATAAGGTACTAAAGTCCTGTAAACGTTAATTACAAACAAAACTTTAGCTTCCGAAAAATAAACACATTTGAAAATATTGTCTTACAAATGGACATTAGCTGAATAATCCAAAAATTGTATTTTTATTGCAACGCTTACATTTCTACACAGTGCAGTAAAATTGCTTTTTGATAACATTTAATACAATCATTCAAAATCATCTATTTTTATTGTATCAAGAAAACTAATTGAAATTGTAATTCATATTTTTAAATTTAAAAGTAAAAAATAAAATGTTAAATATTAATTCACTCAGTTTTTTTTCCTATATCATATACCAACAAATTACCCCAAGATATTCAAAAATAATTATCTTTCTGTACACAATAACGATTATTAATAAGAAAATATTTTCATAAAAAGTGAAAATAATAATTAACATTTTACTCTTAACACTTTTTTTTCATTCGATTCAAATATCCTATTTTCTAGGTGAAAAACGCGGGTTAGAAGGTAAGTGTGTAAAGCTGCGCAGTTCATAGGACATATCAAGACCATGTGCAGTTGCTGTATCGAGATCAGATTTGCGAAATATTATCATACGTATGTCAGTATGTAGAT
This sequence comes from Aquatica leii, assembly GCA_035610365.1. Lineage (NCBI taxonomy): Eukaryota > Metazoa > Arthropoda > Insecta > Coleoptera > Lampyridae > Aquatica > Aquatica leii. Next base: position 61,236,951 of record CM069432.1, read on the forward strand.
AAATTCGGCCGGACTTTGAACTTATAAATCTGCAACAAAACAGTTTACTTTTATTTTTGCTAAAACAAAACAAAGAATTAAAACTTAGTTGCGGCTACAGAACATGTGATCTGTTATATTATGTACTAAGAATTTGGTGTCTATTTCAAAATGTTTCTCCATTTGAAAATTAATTTTGTAAATTGTACAATAAACAAAATAAATCATAACCCCAGTCGAATGTGTATGAAATTCGTTTGTTTTTTACATTTAGAGCGCACGCCAAAATGTAACCTACTGCTATCTGTAAAGCAAAACCGTTCCACCAAAGTGACAAAGCTAAATTCCATAGCAATATTCTAGATGTCAACTTGGCCCATCGTCCTTCAGCTGACTCCACGACTCTCAGGTTTCTCGTGGTTGTTATATCAAAACTTGTCTGCGCACTCATTTTTAAGATGAAAAAAGGACAAGTCTAAATTAAATTATGAGAACATTAGATAATATACTTAATTGGTAAGAAAAGTAGGCAAGGTATTGGTTATTGGATTTATGTTGTTTATATATAAAACTTACCGTAAATGAATAAGATATCGCAACCATTTTGGGCCCCATTCCAAGTTTTTGTCAGAACAATTTGTAGGCATGTATAAAGTGCGTTGACGAAGAAAGGTCTGCGTATTTGGAGGCATTTCACTCAAATCGTACATTATAACAAACATTTTTACAACTGTTCCCAATGGATTGAATAAGGTTACTTGTACCGTCCCAGATTTGGGCACCTGATATCCCTTTCTTCCCAAATTGATGTGTCCCTATATAATTAAAATCGTTAATAAAATCAAAAAAGTTATTCGTAAAACTTACCAAGTATGGAGATGATACTTTGTCGTTATCTCCCAAATTGTAGAAGAACACTGTAACAGGAACTACCAAATGTTGCGGGACAAACGAACCACTAGCACCTAATTCAGCTGTAAAGCCATGAACAGTTGACACTGGCTCAAGACGTCCGTTTAGAACCGATTCCTCAAAAGTACCTGCATATAGGACAAAATATTAACGAATTATTACATAGATATAGATGAAACAAATATGACAATGCATGAAATAAGTAGTTACATATAAACAAAGACAAATATAGAGAAAAAATAGTAAAATACACCAATGTACAAATTCGGCTAACAAAATTACATAACTTCACTAACAAATAGAACAGCAAAGCCTCGTTAACACAAATATTGTTAACAAAAGCAAATAAGTGGCGTAGCTTTTAACGTATTAGGTAAAAATTTAGCAAACATTAATTACTGATTAATTAGTTATGTTTTACTTTTGCCCAACTTCAATTCAGAATAAAAAATATTGTTTTTGAGGCTTTCGCGGCCATGATTTTTTAACAAATAAATATTTTCGGGTTTTAAACCGCGTTCCATATTTTTGAGTTTCAGTTTTTTTCTGAAGAAGACAGCGACATGACTGTTGAAACGTCAAATATTGTAAATTTTTCAAAGTTTGTAAGCTTTCCAAGTTTTATGAATTTCGTAAAAAGTGTAAATATGGAACGCGATTCAAAACCCGAAAATATTTATTTGTTAAAAAATATTGGTATAAAAAAGTTTTAAAACTGCTACATAGATTTTACACGTCATTTGTTTGCTTTAACCATATGTCCTCTTTCGATTTACGTTATTCCGTGTTAAATAATCAATTGCATATTCTGTCTACTATAAGTTGCAATTGAAAGTGTAACGTTAAATACATTATATGTTGCCCATGTAATTTACGTTTGCAGAAAGATATAGAATAGAAAAAACTAGTTGTGTAAACTCCAATTCAACATTTAGATTAAAACAATAAATATTTTAGTAAAAACACCGACAGAAACAATTGTAAATAAAGTAAAACCACGTATGTTTTAATCTGACGATTAATTATCATTTGTTCATAGTAACTAGATAAAAATAAAACAGTTTTTTTACTTTTTTATAAGGTATTACAGAAATTTTGTTTAATAAATTAATATCTTTTTAAATTAAGTACTTAGTAACTTTTATCTTAAACATCCTTATCTTCAATTGATAATCTAAAAAAATGCAATTGAAAAACCGGTATGCTGCAAGTCGAAAGCGGACATACCGTAGGTGTACAGTATATATATATATATATTTCAAGAATTGTATTTTTTTAATGTTTTGCTCTGTCCTAAAATGCTTTATATCCTTGTTACGTAAATCTCGCCCCTTTCGATTACAATATTTTTACTATTTTTCTGTAAATAATTGATAAGAATTTATCCTTGAATAAAACATTTACGACACAGTTAATAATTTGACAGAGTCTATCTGCCAGGTACCCTCAAATTCCATAACTTCATGACCATAAACTTATAACGTTTAATTCTACGTTGATATTGATTCAGTTTGGATTGAGCAATGAATCAATGCAATAATAAATCGTTGAAATCAGTGTTATTATATATCATTTCTCATTTCTAACTATAACACATTGAAAGAGAAATTTAAAAAAATCAAGTAGTAAATGGCACACAATAACTTATTTTTCAAGATTTCTAGTTATATCCGAAATTGATACTAACTCAACTTTAGTTAGAACATTCGAAAAACTTAATTCAACGTAAAAACTAAAAACAAAATCCTAAATATGCTAAAAACAAATAGCAATATCTATTTGCAGTGTTCGAAATACAATTCTTTTAGAGACAGAAAAGAACGTTCCTAGAAGATCTTTTCTCCACTGATAAGCATTGCTAGTTTTGTGTCTCTCTTCTACTGTAATCGAAAACATTCTATAACCGTTAGCTTTTACAAATTGGGTGACCTAAAGAAGCCAGCGTGCAGTTCTATTTAAACAAATCCAATTGTTTAAAAACGCGACAAACTTATCTGGCATTATAAGGAAGAACACTATCTTGCGGTAATCACATGTACCATAATATTGGCAAATGAATATGCGTTAACAATTAATGTAATTTATTAGTCAAAAACCGCAAAGAAAAAACGTAGTTTCCCAAAATATCACTCCAAAGAATTACAAATGAATAGTGTTGTTCCGATAAAACAGAGGCCCAGAGTAGTTGTGCAAATTATGTAGATTGACGAATCCGTTTCGGTTTCGAAGAAAAATCCATCTCTACTCATATACAAAAAAAAAATATATTGGTGTCGAGTCAATATGCATATATAATTTTGTGATGTCCCACGTACTGGTAAACCTCTTGCGTGTAGATTCATTTGCTACTGAACCCTAGAAATTCATTTTCTTTAAAAAGTATGGCTTTTATAGAAAAAGAGTTTCGGTAATATTTGACAAAAACAAATGTATCAGCAATCTTCAGTGAATAATACATTTAATATAAAATCAAAAATGAGCAAGAACCTAGAATAAAATCAATTAAATTGTCTTTATTTGAAAACCTGAGATATTGTAAAAGTATAAGAAATCCGAAAAGCGATTCAAATGAAATCGAACGAGAATAATAAATCTACCATAAATATTATATGAATTGTAGATTTTAGAACGAATGAACAAAACTAAGAAATTGAAAAACTGCAAAAATATATCCTATCCCAATAAACACAGAAAGTCCGACAGTGTACAATGCCATTACAGCGATTAAAGGCAAAATGCGTTTATGGTTTTTGTAGTGCATAAAAAGTACACATTCTGTACGTAAATCCCAGTACTATAAACAACGTAACGATATAGTGCGTTTTCAATACTGCTTATTCCAAGCTTATTCTACGGCGTACACGATATGCATCTGCTACGCATTTTGCCATCACGTTTAAAACACATTTTTATTCGCAGATTATTCGATTTTGTTCGGTTCTCGTCGCCGTCACCGTGAAGTAGCTCGTAGCTCTTCCCCTACCCTTGCTTTTGTCACTTTTGTTTAGCTTTAGCCACAAAATCTTGTATTTATCGTATGCAAACCATTTTGTGCTTTAAAATTTAGAAAAAATGTGTTTGTTTTTCATCATTTAGGATGGATTAACAAAATAAGTAAGTATTAAATTCAAATATAACCGATATTATTTCTTAATAATAAATATATAACTTAAAAACTAACACGATTTCGCGCAAACATTATTCTTATTGCTGAGTTGTATTTGATTGAAATTTTTTTTAGATCGATTCAATCTACTTTGTTGGATGAAAAGATGCAGCAAACGAGACATGTTTTAACCAAGTAATTGGTCTGGATCAAGCAAAACAAATTTGTAAAAATATTTTAAATTTAATTTATGGTAAGAGGCTTCAGAATATTTTATAGTTTATAGGTTAAAACTTAAAACATTAACTTTATATGTATATTAACGTAATGTGATTTCAAGTACATTACTGCGAAACTCGACTTTCGTGTTGTATTTTATTTCATGACTATTTACAAAGGAATTCTTTATAATTACTTCAAAAACTTCATAATTTAGTTTAGAAATTGTTAAAAAAGTGCATAAGTTATTTGAGTAGCATTACAATGTAATTTTGATTTTACAGTATCCATAAGAAAAAATTCAAATTGTGGTGCAGCTTTACAACACGCAATAAACACCAGGAGAAGTGGCTACGAAAGACGCCAATAAACATAAGCATAGAATGAATGTAAATAGGTTCTTTATATTTTTTTAATTTTTGAAGTGAAACTTCTTTATCGGCGTTGGAAAAAAATTTACCGTCACATTTTTCCGTTACGCGCCATCTTTTTTTTCGGTTACGGAAACGCAATAGCGACGTGATAAATAATATATCAATACTAGAGTGATCAACAAAATCAAAGGCTTTATTTTAATTCTAATTCCAGTGGATTTTTAACAAAAGTAAGTAATTATATCTATTTTTCTAATACTTGGGTGGAATTAATTGACATAGAGTATAAATTCTGAAATATGTTATTAATTTAAATTTAAAATATTTAAGGTTAAACTCAGTTTCTGATTGAACGATGACATTTTAAATTTAATATATTTAAGGTTAACCTCAGTTTCTGATTGAACGATGACATTTTAAATTTAATATATTTAAGGTTAACCGCAGTTTCTGTTTGAACGATGACAATGATAGTAATAATTCTATTTCAATTAATGAAATGCTGTAATAATCTTAGTAGCAAAAAGTGAAATAATTGTATTATTTGTATTCATGTCTATTATAATAAAATCCTTTTGTTTAAAATTTATCTAATTTTAAATTTAAAATATTTAAGGTTAACCTCAGTTTCTTATTGTAACTATCGGTCAATGTATATGATTTCATTAAAATAGTATTTATTAATTAATAAGACTGCTAATTTAATGAACATCAATTAATTGATATACATGCAACTTTTCAGAAATTGGTTAAATAAAGTTAAATTAGATAAATTTTAAACAAAAGGATTTTATTATCATAGACATGAATACAAATAATACAATTATTTCACTTTAACTTTTTGCTACTAAGATTATTACAGCATTTCATTAATTGTAATAGAATTATTACTATCATTGTCATCGTTATTATATATTTTTGTAATTAATGGCTTATGGTAACTGAAATATGAAATTGAATCTACAAAAATTAGTTAATTGATTTACAAAAATTTGTATTCATGTCTATGATAATAAAATCCTTTTGTTTAAAATTTATCTAATTTAACTTTATTTAACCAATTTCTGAAAAGTTGCATGTAGATCATTTTGCGAAAAATAAGGCCATAAAGAAGTTTCACTTCTTACATGTGTACACTAGTACACGCCCTAATTTTTAGTACATATATGGACATTGTATGTTAAGTTTCCAAATTGTTTTATTAATTAAATTAAAAATGATAATACCATTGTATGCATTTAATTTGTGTTAAGTTGCTAACATTGCTAATGCTTTTGAAATTGTGCACTATTTATGTGATGGCAAAGTACATATTATATTGTACAGATTTCACTGGCATTCTGCATTTAACTTGTATTAATATACGTAACTTGCCGATATTGGTTCGATGCAATTTCTGCATTGGCAAGATTCATCCGGCAATATATCGGCCGGTGTGACACCTGGTTACCGGCAGTGTACTTCATTTTAGTACATTATCAGCATTCTGAGCGCCGGCTAAGGAGTACATTGCCAGTACAGACCCATTTATTTATGTTTATTGGGATATTGTATTACAACAAAGTTAGTATCAATGTTCGCCACCTTTTAATAGAATTCCGTAATGTGTCGTTTATAAACCAAAAAACATTTTTTCGTATTTAAAACAGTAGCTTAGTTATTGAGGAAATACACAAAGGTAGAAAAAACGCTGCACAATACGTTATTCTCAAAATAGTTATAGTCTGTAAAATTTAACATTTTCAGTTTCGGATTAGCGCTTTATTTAACACCGACATATATACACTATTGCCGTTTCCTTCTTACATGTAGGATTTCATCAAGTAAAGCGAGCACGTACATTAGTTATCTGAATTAAGAATTACACTACACGTTTGAAAGTATTCGTCATAACAACCATTAGGTTAGAAAGAAATACCAAATAAAGCAACCATGCGCTTTCTTAAACACATTTAAAAATTTTACAAACAAGTTTTGAATGAATAATCCCATTCAAAACTTGTTTGTAAAATTGTAAGAAGGAAACGGCAATAGTGTATATATGTCAGTGTTAAATAAAGCGCTAATCCGAAACTGAAAATGTTAAATTTTACAGACTATATAACCTTAACACTTATCGCTTAAATCACTTAGCAGGCGCGGCTTCAGAGAGGGGGACGCCCCCCCCCCCCCCCGACATTAAAAATAATACTGAAGTTTTTCTCACTTTGTATGTAATACATTCGCTTTTTTTTAATAGTAGTATAATTTATGATGCTTTATAGCTTGCAAGTAAAAGCTTGGTGCATAACGAAGTGAATTTTATATTAAAGCCATATTCAATACATTACAATACCCCCCCCCTCGCTTTAAACTGATTGAGCCCCCACCGAAATAAACTGCTGGAGCCGCGCCTGTCACTTAGTACTATTACTTTTTAGCCAAAAACAACAATCTCTATAAAATTCAACACTTGTCACACAGAGAAAAGATAATCCAATACAACTATTAACCAAAATAAATCTTGAACAAATACATCGTAATATTAATTGTGTTCATTTGTAAAAATCGACGCAGTTTTACGAACGTAAAAATATTTGCCAAATTAGATAATGAGACTTTATAGCAATGCTTTATAGACATGTGTGTTCAAAATCTTAAACATGTAATAAAATGGGTGTTTTTTAGGTAAAGAAAATCCTCTTCGCCACAATAAACTCAACTGCTTCTTAGAAGAATTATCTAAAAAAACCTCGGAACATACTACGTCTATTTGTTTCTTTATTGTAAAGAAGAAAATTTTATTTACTCATTGCGCAGTAAAACAAAAGAATAAATTGTACATCGATGGGAGCAATCGCAGTTTAAAAACTTGAAAAAAATGTAATTAAAAAAAAATTTTGTACTTGTATTCTAAACATAAAGTTTGTAAATATTTTTTGATTTGAAGCATATTTTTTTATCAAAACAAACTACAAACATTTAAAAACAATCCAAAAGTAAAGCAAGTATAATATTTAAACTTTGTAATTTTGTAAAATAAATAAAATAACGTGTTTGTGAGGAAAGTGCTTGGTATAGTTATCAAAAAAGGTGGGCCTTATCATAATTAAATTATAAATGAGATCAAATATTATTAAAAACATGATTCAATATATTATAATGAGGCCTCTTATTTAAGAATTTAATGGAGTAAGCAAAAATCACAACATTATGTGATAATATTTGTTACGTACCCAACGTCCAAAACACTTTCTTCATATTACTTTCTACTACAAAAATTACGTACATTTGTGGCAATCCTGCCAATGTGTACTCTGATAATATATCTTGTTGATCCTGCTACCGTTAAGCCCTGAATCTATTACCAACCTAGCAAGTTGTGAGGATGTCTTCTTCTGTAGCACTTGGGTGGCAATGCCTCCTTCTTAGGAAGCAAATAAGAATCAGGGCTGCATGGTGAGATAATGCTACCATCACTTTCGCTTTCGTCATCACTTGCTAACGAAAATAATGCGCTGAAACAATATCATTGTGTAAATAACAACTTATAGTTTCATTTAATACTTACTTTCCAATTGCTGATACGGAATTAATACTGGAATCAAAGTCAAAACAAGATTTTCCTCTTCGTACTGGTGCTGGGCTGCTGGTTAAAGGTAATCCAGTTCGTGAATGAAAAACCATACAAGTTGCATTATCAAGAGATTTTTTAAACTTCGCCTGTTCAAAAGCAGATGGCACGTCGACGCCTATACTATGGGTTTTCGTTAAATCGATAAAAGGTTCTTGAACAATATTAAGAACTTCGTCATCAAACAACGATCGTTCATCGGTAGACTGCAGAGATCTTTTATTGCTTTTATCATCACTAATACTATTATCGTCGTCGGCAAAAATTATTTTTTGTCTAGCTTTATATTTCGAGAGATGCGAGTGATTGTGTTGCACATTTGAAATATCTCTAATCTTTTTATATTTGATTTTTGGAATAGGGCTATCACAATGTTTATCAATATATACATTATACTTGACTTTGTCCTTAGTACTAAAAATATCACCACTTGCGCTCGGATTATCACATATACTAATATTATCACTTTCACACTTTATCGCATTTGCACATGAACATGGACGTTCACGTCCATATTGTTGAACACATTTAAAATCACATTTCTCTTTCTCCTTGTTCTCTTCGCAAATACCGTTTGCCATGTAACTCAAATCAACCGGTCTATTTTTATGATTATTTTGTGCACTACTTTGTGAATGGCAGCTACGTAAAATAGCGTTCAATAATATATCTCCTTTACTTTGTTGTTTATTGAGATCCTCACTTGTGTCTTTTTTCTCAACGAAATTCTCTCGCTTTAAATCACATTTTGCGTCAATTTCCGCAAAATCCAATTTTGGGTTCTTCAATTTTTGTTTAAAATTCGAATTTAAATATCTTTTATCGTTAACATTCAATTCAGATTCTATACCAGATTTTTGAGGTGATTTTAAAATACTTTTGTTTTTACATTTAGTTTCAATATTCGTATCATATCCACCGCTGCTCGACGAACCAAATGAGTTTCCAACGTATTTGGAAGTAGAAGGCTGACAGTGTGCAAATTCGGAATAATTGCACACGCGTTTAAATTTGCCCAATTTCGAGTCTTTTTTAGAACTACTATCGACATCGTCAAAATCTTCGCAGCGGTGCTTTCCTTTCAGAGTGCAAGAGGTATACATTCGATCATCAACTAAATCTTTTTGAAATGTTTTAAATTGATTCTTACTTATTTGAATTTTATCAAAAGATATGCTTAAAACCGGTTCGCATTTATTGCATTTTACGGTAGGAATTTGTGTTAAACGCGGCAGACTTGATAAAGAAATTTGTAAAGAAAGACCGTTACCAATATCGGTAAGTGGAAAATCGTGCTTTATAGATGTAGTTGTAAAGTGTGAAGCTTCATAAGTTTCGCCTGGTACCGTAAGACGATATGTTATGTTGTTTTTTATAACTTTAAAATCACTTTCATTCGATGATAACCATGCCGATAATTGTGAAAAATGTAATTGGGAACGAACAGCATTCATTAATTGTTGGTAGGTAATTTGAGTTTTATCTTGAATTCTGTAAAGACACAATAGTTGAGATACATTATATGATTAAGATATATCTATAGTTCATTGTAAAACAATGAACTTTGGAGGTTTGAACCATCAAGCTTCTTTTGAAGTAAACTATGCTTTTGTTGTGCCTCAAATTAATTATAGTTACAGATGATTATTTATAATTTTTTTTATATTATCAATGAGTAAAGAAACAAATAAATGACAAAGAAATTTATTTGTTTGAAAGCTGAAACTTGAATAAATACTGTTCAAAACAATAACCCGATATTTTATATAAAATCGTAATTTAAAAAACGTCGCAATTAAAATAATACCTATAAACTTTCTTTGTGACTTTCTAGTAGTACATATACATATGTATGTACATTTTTATTTAAAGTTTCCAACAGTAACAAAACCTTATATATGTTTTGTTTACAGTGACAGAACAGAATTAGGAGGTAAACTAATATTAACGATACATACCTATACATTGAAAAAAAAAGACTTTTAATGTTACTATGGAGATGTTAATCGACTTCATACAAAATATCGATAATTATGATTTTTTAAAAAGTGCATCTATTCAAGTTTTACTATATGTAGAGTTCATTAATTCCTTTCATGTGTTTCTAAAACTGCTTGAAACCTACAGTTTAAAGTCGGATGTAAACGGTAAATGTAAAACAAACTTTTATGCTGAACTACACCTTGTCGGTTTGCCAAACCTAAAAAGGAAACATCATCGACTGATTTACTAGAAGTACAACTACCGTTTTCATCAATTACTGTATATAAAAGATTTAGTTTTTGAAAAAATAGTACTTAAATATATAAATTTACGCCAATAAAATAATTCATAACAGTAAATACAATATGACAATTTTTTACTGTCTTTTTTAAAGTCAGCCGAATGGTAATTAACAAAAAATCCAAAACGTAATGTACTCAACAAAAACGAAACATGATGTATCGTCAGAAGAAATAAGTCTAAAAGAATACAGGTTTTGCAGACAATTATATATTATTAAAATAGGGCTGTTTGAATGTGAACTCATGACGTGTAACTGTATTCAAAGCATATAATAAAAAAATCTAAAACATTCCATAAAGTTCCAACTAACCGTTTGCATGGATAAACGTCCAAATCATCTTTTTTCGTTTGCATTTTAAGTCTTGCAAAAATTTTTTGTCGACTTATATTATTTAGAAATGTTGACTAGAATTCAAATTGATAAGAATAAATATGCGATCATTTATTCACATTAGTATGCAATTTTAAAAACCGTTGAAAAAATTATGCTTCTCCGAAAATGCACACGACATATTGTTGTGGAACACAGCTGCAACGTGTTTAAAAACTCTGTATCTCGTTTACAATAGCAAGGTTCAGCTTCCAAATACTCTGCACACTGAAGACCAGCTAGCAAAGCGTAATTTATACCATGTTTCTCTACAGTAGTAATCGCTCTATCGGATTAAGTATTTCAAGAAGATCGTTGCGTGTTTTTTATTTTTCTAAAATGATAGCGGAACAATAATCAATTGGTTTTTCGCGTTTGGCTGTCTACAGTAATATAAGATTTCTCTCAGATTGAGATACTGCAAATTTACCAAAGCTTGAAAAGCAAAGAAGCTTAAATAAAAAAATAATTTCAATTTCTGAAATTCCTGTTTTAACTGTAGTCTATATTAATTAAGGAATAAAATTGGCCTAAACAGGTTCATACACAAAAAAAGTTGTAATTTTACAATTTACAATATTTTTTAAAATATTCATGTGACATATATTCAGGCATTATTTTAAACGGTTTTATAATTTTTATAAAATATTCGTTAATTTTTGGTAAGTGAAGTATTAATATCATACCTGCGGTGAGTAACATTGATAAACCACTGTTCAAGAAGAAGGCCGGAATCGGAATACTCTGTTGAATCCAACGTGCTTTTCGAACAACATCCTTCTGTTTCGCTATTTTTGCAAGCACAACAGGAAGATAGTAAAACTTCAACACATAGCGGGATTCCCTTTTGCCATAGATCGAGTACCTCCCCCCTGATCTTCTCGTACTTTAAACACTAAAAATAGTGACAAATATAAGTTTATATAAGTAATCAGCAAATGTACATTTTAATTATTTTTTTTACAATTTGTATGTATACTCTAACATACATAATACCTTTAAAGCTTTTTTACACATTTTAAACTTATAAATAACAGAAATTTACCACAAAGCATAATATGCGGTTAATCATTCAATGTCAAGAAATCATGATAAATAATAATAAATCAGACACAAGTAAAACTTTCAGCCACATATTCTACTCCAAAACAATTGTTGTTGTACAACTCAGAATTGGCAATATAATATTTTCAGAAAAGATCAAAATCAAATAACTTCTAATAAATCAACGACAAAGACAACATCGTAACTAAGAATATTCAAATAATCTAAATATATAAGTTTAGAGCAAACAGCACAAAATAGCAGATTAATTCTAATTTCATATTAACTTCCCAATTTCAATTGAACATTGAAAAATGTCGATGTTTTTTATCCTAACACTTTTGAAAGAAGAAATTTCTAGAATATAAGTGTGAATAGTAAAAACCTGTGTTCCTAAAAACTATTGAGCGCTTTTATTATGTAATTACATACAAATTTGTTTAATCAAATAATTAAAACTGCTTCTCGACTTTTTATTATATTGTTTAAAACCATCTGATTAAAGTTATTTAAACTACTACATACTACTTCAACGGAATTAAGATGATTGTTAATTAACTACGCAAACATGCAAAAATAATATTCTGTACTTATGTATATGTAGATGATGTTAGTAAATTAAGTGTTCGAAGATGGCGTGTTCAATTTGAAGCAGGAAATTCTAGCCTTGATAACACGGTTAGTTCCGGAAAATTCGTTACGGTAGATGATGATCAAATTCAAGTGTAAATTGAAATTAATCTAAAATAATAATCACAAGATATGCCAGACACCTTAAACATTCCCCATGCATGTTTAGAGAAGTTTCCATTTCTGGTAGGCAACTATTTTTACTTTTATTTATTAATACCTGTTTCTATATTTCCTATTTTCTCTAAACAAAAACTTTCGGTGACTCAAAAATTCTGCTCATCATTTCTTTTGATTTATTATGTTGTAGAATCCAAATTATAATTTAATTGCAGTCGGAAATGTCAAACATTAGTGAAATTAATGCAAACATGATGACGATTGTTAAATTAAAATAACTACACATTTTCAATTCCTCCAAAAAAGTGAAAAAACTTAGCCAAAGCCTGAATGTATTTTAAACCGATAAACAGTTTGCTTGAAGTAGCAGGTTTAAACCAATACAAAAGATTTGCATTTAAAATTGACGGATAACACAAGAAATTATTCTAATATTGACTGCAGCAATTTCCTAATTAAAATAATATCGTCAAATTGGGTTTCTCGTGATAGTCTGGTAATTTGAAACAAAACTTTGTCTATCCAAAAAAACTTTTAGTAAGGCAGTATACTCTTACTGCAACTTAGTTTACCTTTAAAAAGAACTCACCGAGTCGTCAAGCTATAATATGTCATAGTTCACAATTAGAACATTGAAACCATTGAAAATCACTTTGAGAAATGTTCATTTGCATTTAAAAGATGAAAAATTGGAAAGTAGCAGTAAAAAAGATTTAAAAAAAATTCAACGCAATTTCAGTAGACAAAAAAATAATTAAAAATCAATACCTGAATTCGGCGATACTAGAATTACAAATTATAATAAACAGACAAAAGGTAGGTATTGGAAAAGTTGCTACAAAGCTTGGAAGAGTCATTTTAATGCATTTTAAAACATTTTAAGTTTTTCAAAAAAAACAGCAGTGATTAAAAAAACAAAAAATTCAATATTAACCGCGTGAGGATAGTAGCAACAAAACCTAGAAAAAACTAAAAAAGTTTCACTATTCACTAACACCACTAACCTTCAAAAACAAAAAAATATTTCTAGAAAAAAGATAAATAATAATGATTTATTTTCCACGGAATCGTCGTACGACAGCCCTTTATAAGAGAACATGAATATAGTCAACTCTTCAAACCTCCATTTTTTAGGGCAGTTTTCTTATAACGCTCTCTAACAGATATTTTGACAAAGTATAAGAAAAGAATCAGTAAACATACAGCATTTGATGTTCAGATGCAGTGTTATGTGCAAATCAGCATAAAACAATATGTATTTATTTACTAAAGTTGGAAAACCTCAAAAATTTGTTGGTAGTTTGTTGCTGTTTGTTTGCCAAAAAAAGAAACATTTTTTTATAGAAGCTTTTTTTTGTTAAGTCGAAAAGCACATGTTCTTTTCGATGCTATACAGAAATGAAATGTTTTAAAAAAAATCAGTCTTTCTAATGCATATATTAACATAGTCCTTAAAAGCAAAAGCTCTCCCTCATGATAAGTGACTTTAAAGACTCATTAAAAAATACATAAAAATACGTGCTATTAAAAGTTTTCGGTTTTTATAGTTCGCTCAAACTTTTGATCTTTATCAAATAAATTTAATGTCAACTTTAACTAATTTAATTTTCTTTGAAAATTTCTTTTATTGTTGGTATCGGTAACTGACATCAATAGTAAAGATACAGATATTCTTGGTGACAGCGTTTTTAAAACTTAAATTGATTAAAAATTAGATTAGTTCACTTTCTGCAATTTGCGTATACGTAATTACGTTTATTTTATTGTTTTTAGATATCTGCTACTTTTGTCTTTTGTGACAATGAACTAAAAAAATATCATCGATATATTAGGGGTTGATTTACTCGTTGGGTTATCGTGTATGTAGTGTGTTTGTTAGTCAAGCCAAATATTATAAACTTTGGACGCTGTTGTACTAGCACGCGAGCAACTGTAAGCCTCGCGGGAGCCCCCTTATTCATGTGGTACTGCAATTGCTCATTAGAATAATTGTAAGATATAAAAGTAAAATATGAAAATTTCGCATAATTGCCCAACAGTTTTCCTTCTAATATAAGAATGCAAGAACCGGTTACCTACACGCAAATGGAGATAGCAATAACCTGTGGTTTATACTTCAACATTGACTACCATAAGAATAGTATCCGCACAATAAATTAGAATTGAAAAGTTAATTTACTGTGCATTAATTGGTTCAAAGATTGACAATCAAATTATTTCTCTTGCGAATAATTTGGAAAACCTATACCGCCACGTTTAATGTAAAAAAATTGCTAGTATTAAAATCAGCTGACATTCTAATTGACATTTAAAAAATGACGTCGTAATTTAAAACCTAATTTTCTACGAATGTGAACAATTATTAAACAACACAATATACAATACGCGTATGTCTAAAATTCTTAATGAACTGTCATAGTCATGAAAACACTTCAAAAACAAAACTACTTAAAAGTTTTCCAAATTAATTGAAGTATAAAATGGAAATACTGAGTTACTTTCCTAAACTTTTCAAAGTGTATATATATAAAGTATAATAGATTATCTCAGTTCTATGAAAACGAAACTTTCAACATTTTCTTAAACTTAATGTAACGCGGCGCCATATCAGTTGCAACTCAGGTCGATAAAACGTAAACATTATTTAATAATACTAAAAATAGATAAAATCAGTGAATTTTAAAACTGATCTCTTAAATAATAGAAACATTTTGATATTTCTCTAATACACAACATTGTGAAATTAAATCAAGTTTTAAGTACAAATATTAAAGTTCAAATAGTAATGGTAGTGTGTACCATATTCTTAAGCATGATAAGTAAGTAAAGTTTTATTTTCTAGCGTGTCTTTGTTAAAGGCACACATCCACCTGCATGTAATCGTATTGAATGTCAATTAATGTAAAGATTGCAATCTCATTTCACATACTCAAGGATGATCTATCATACTTATAAGCACGTGTTCGACTTAAATAAATGCCAACGTTTATGTTTATTTTGCCTCGCTTGATTATCTATAATCGTTTAACCTCTGCTATTATAAATGCATGTAATAAAAACACCAAATTAATTGTTTTATTAAAAATTGTTCTAAAAATTAAGTGCTTTGATTTTTTAATTCAATTGTCTTTATGCATTGGGCAAATACCTTCAAACCATTCAAAAAATGTACCACTCAAACACATCTACTAAATAATGCGAAACAATCTTCGCGTTATTTTAAGATTGAATTATGCTTCCAAGAACCAAACTAATAAATTCAAGCTACAAAAAAAAGTATATCTACAATGTCAATGTCTAATGTAGCGTTATTTTAAACGGTCGGAAATGCAGTATTAATTAGGAAAGAAATTAAAGGTAAATTAAGAAGCGTACGTTGATAAAAATAAAGTATGAAGTAAAGATTATGTCAATGTCAATCGTTTAATTACAAAGAACTATCAAAAGTTACATCAGTCGTTAAAACCTGCCAATGTATAAAAGGAAAACATCAAGGTCTTCATAAAATAATAATTCTACAATGCGCAAAACACTAGTTTCCCAAAAACAATGCTACAAAAAAAACTCAAAATTAACAGACCGTAAATATAGCTTATTAGTTTACTTATATACTTTCTTTATCGTAGCTAAATTTCCATGCCACACGTTAGTCTACTAAAAGTAAATACGATAGAGAAACACATATCTTTTCTATAACAAATACAAGCGCTGTAAATACCGTAGTTTACATAAATTATAAGAATGAGCGAAATTTTTGATATACAGTAAACTAACGTTAAGAATTAAGATACTAATCGGTTGATTGTAGGTCTATGTACAGTATGTACACAAACTACGAATTTTGCTATATCCATACCTGTTCAACTTATTCGCCAAATCACTAATGCGTATGATGATGTGAATATGATATGATTGCCTAATAAAATCGGAAAGGCAAATTTCCATAACACCATAATCGAAAATTCTTGTTGGTAAAAAAATATCAAAACATTTCTTTGAATGCGTTGTCAGTTCACTCTCACCTTTGGATATCCTCGGTACCCATCGGCGAGAGTATATACTCGGCATTTATACATTTCAGTGAGCACGGCACTACGGAGCAAACCGACCTTTGTAAGTACACTCTCATGTTTGAGTATAGTAATAGTATAAAAGCCAAAGAAGTGTCGGCAGACCTAAAACGGGTTCGTGAAACATGAGGCCCAGAATGTCGTTGAATAATATAACAACATTCAAGTTAACTATACCCTATTTAATAACTATGAGGAGCCATTGAAAAAGATTGATTTACACTGCTAAAGGTCACCAGATAAATAATCAAATAATTTCAAGCGGTAAATTAAAAAAAAATGTCTTTGTATTAACTCTGGTTGAAATGAAATTGCTATAGCGCTGTCAATTAATCATAGTAAAATTCAGAACATGTTTATTAACGTAAATCATAATGAAAGTAACAAAATGACACGAATTACAAAATTGTGTATCACAAATAACAAGTAATAAATACAACACTCATCAATCACCCGGAATAGAAAATCATACAATTTTAATACATTAAAAAGTAAGGCAAAACATGCAAACTACTCCAATGTTAGATTCGGATTGAAGTCGTATCACTATCATTATTAATAGATATTATCAGCGAATCTATTAAATCATCGACTATTCCATTATGTTGATCCCTGTGTAGATGTATTAACGGTAAAAGTTCCGACAAAGCAATGTCTCGTTCAAATGTGATATTCTTTGATTGTAACCAATTTTTTAAAGCATTATTAATCTTATCGAATGTCGGGGTTTCATTTTTGAAAAAGAAAATGTGTACTTCAAATATTA
The DNA here is from genome assembly GCA_035610365.1 of Aquatica leii. NCBI lineage: Eukaryota > Metazoa > Arthropoda > Insecta > Coleoptera > Lampyridae > Aquatica > Aquatica leii. Next base: position 61,254,440 of record CM069432.1, read on the forward strand.
TTTTTAACTGTCTCGTCAAGTCAATCTCCACAATATTGAAGACTTCCTCTAACTTTGTATTCTTTTAAAACACAATACACAGTTGATTTTGCAATACCTACAAAAGTTAGAACTTTCAATTTATATCGTAAACAAAACATATCTGCTCCTTTGGAGATTTTAGATACAATAACAATAGTTTCACATCTTATGCCATAATTTTCTTGTACATACTAATTATGTACTGCTAGAAGTCTTTTAGGATCTCGTGAATTGTGGCACTGAAATAGGTTTATGTCAAAATGTTGCTATCATCCGTTTAAGAAACATTCGGCGGTACATTTTTCCTAACCCATCATTGCTTTTGCTTTACTTTTGTCGTTTTATTTATAATTAACAAGCTTTTATTACTACTAATTTTATTTAATAAGTAGATATCAAATTATTTTAAAATTATTAAAATTTTTTGTTGACTTGTTTGTCTTTTAAATTAACGTTTTTGACATTCACTTAGACTTGTCAAATTTTCAATTTTTTAATTCCGATTTTAAATTCAAGATCACAGTTCATGCCATAATAAAACGCCTCTAAGTCTAGTCGTTTATTTAAACACACCACTAGTACTCGGCATTGCGTAATCCATCGTAATACAAAATTATTAGTTCACAGAAGAATTTTTTTTTTTTTACAACGCAAAAATAACACAAAAGTTGCAAGACGAAAGAAAAGCAAAATTGAGTAGTATACAAACAAAAGTATTTGCGGCTGTGTAAAAAGGGCTGTAATTTGGCCAATAGGATCACATGAATTGAGCGCGATTTAAATCACTCCTCATAGTTATTAAATGAAGTATAGTTACGTGTATAGTTACGTAAGAAGCAACTTCAGAAAACATTTATTAAATAACGCTTTTATGACGTTAGAATTAATTAATTGATTCGCAAATAAAGAAAAACTACGTAAGATCAATAAAAAACGCTGTTATATAAATATAACTAAGCTGGAAAACATTAATCACAGATTTTCAAAATAAATTAGGCATACATTTAACAAAACTAGGAACAAAGACAAATAAATTAGATACCAAATGAGTTTAAGTTTAAACAAAAAAAAATATTAATAAATACATATTAAAATTAAGCAAAGAATAATTGAAGAATAAAAGTAAATAAGATAATTAAGACAAGCACAAAATCGTAGATAAAACAACGAAAAGCACAATAGAAAAGGAAGCCATACGTAAACATATGTATTTGTAAAAAATCAATATGATATAAGAAGCAAATCGCTTGTAAACTTAATCAAAACATTAGAAAACCAGGATCAAAGCAGAGTAACATCCTGTTTGTTCCGTATTGAAAGCTTTTCAAAACCACCCCGTACATCCTTGAACTTGATAATCAATTCGTATATCCGCAATAGAATAATAAACTCACCACAACTTGTATTTATAATGTAGTTGATAAAATACATTAGTGATATACAGTTAATAAAGACTCAATTCAGTTTCTACTTGCTCGACATAAAATTATATATAAATAATTACGTCTCAGCAATAAAGAACAATAGCAATATCTGTTTTTAAAATTACAACAATAAACTAGTAATTATAACAAAACCATATAATTAATGAGTATAGAAATATACTATATATACAACCTTCACTCGCGACTATCATCACAAAAATAACCTCTATAAAAAGACGGTCAAAAATTCGATTAAAACAATGCCATAATATGCGAGTAAGGTATTTAAAAAAAAGTAGGCGGAAAAACGATAAATCTGTAACGATTTTGCAATTGCGCTAGTTTCTATGCCAACTGTGTCGTAATCAAGATCAATTATTTCTTTTATTCTATGTCATAATTTCATTCCACGTGCAATTCACACCTTTATTAAGAAAGGTTACAACTCAACCTTTACGTAATACACCGTTAAAACTAATTTTAAAAAAAAAAGAAATGCAAAGACATTGGATGTACTGTTTTTTAACCAATACGTCCCCTTACAAACACACAAAATTGAATTATCAAATAAGGGTACATTTAGATAACAATATAATTAGCCATAACAATCTTTATCATTAAGTGTTATTAAAAAAAATACAAAATAGGTTATTCAATTCACTATTACGAGAGCCTGACAAAAAATTTACCATCAAACTAGAACACCGTAGTGTAAAAAACTTTCACAATTTAGATCAATGTTGCAATTCAAATATTTTTCGCAATTTCAAATCCCAAAATTAATATAACTTAAGTACATTTATTGCAAACTTTGATCTGTTTTAGAGTTATCTTGATTTCAATTGCTGATTAGGTTGCAGTTTTGATTATTTTTAAAGTTTCAATTCTATCAAAAGCAGTATCAGAATAAACATTTTCTTTTTTTTGTTGAACATGTCTATGCTTGTGAAATGCGTCGTAATCGTATCAAGATGTTATTGTACCTGATGTGATTCGTACCAGAAAAACGATCATTTATTTCCCGGGAGTAAGTTGTTTAATTCATTTATTACTCAATTATGTTTATTAACGTGATAAACCATAATTTGACGAAAACATTCAGTTAATTTTCCATTTTTCAATCAACTTTAAGTAAACGAACCCTAATCTAAATTCAGGTTTTTATCTAAGTGTGTGTCAAGTACTAAATTCTAATGATCCAGCAGAACACATAAGTTAGTTTGATCGATTTTTACAATTCCAAAATACATCTATAAAAAGTTACTGTAGTCAAACAGCTAATTAACCTTGTTACCCTCACTTATTTTAATTTACCAGAATCTTCATTCTGGCGTACACCTATCATAATTTATAATATCTAATTAGGTAATGTTAACTGAATTGGGAAAATGATTGCAATTAATCAATTTAATATTATAATAAGAGTTTATTATACGGAAACACGTAACAACATTTTCGTTAAATAACCTAAGAATAGAATGCTAAACGTACGTACCTTGCAAAATTTTGGCACATTGCGAACACGAACATATGGTGTCATCAATTTAATATTTTATGCAATCGATCAGTTGCGCACGTGAAACTTAACATTGAAAGCATCAAAGTTTGTGTATTAGAATACCTATTTTGGTTAAACAATAAATTTACAAGCTACGCACGATGCGGCGTTCTGTTCAAACATTAAAATGTATCCAATTGCAAATGTACCTCTACAAAGATTCTTTAAAATAAATTTGAATAATAACTTGTGTGTTTTTAATATACTATAAATAATTAACTTTTAGAATATTGTCACTAATTTGAACCTGAGTATTAATGATAGTAGATATTTGTATCCAACTCATTTCTTAATTTATTCAAAATAAATGCATTAAATTTAGTGTTATAATTAAGTTTTGCTTACCAAAGGATCGTTCGAATTACACACATGTTCATCAGATGGTTTTTTGAATGTGCAATGTGGTCCTTCGTGAAATCCAGTAGCCTTAGTAGCCAACTTTCCAGGAATTCGCCCTTCTGTTAAGAGTGCCGCAATTGTAACCAATACATCTCCCCCGTCCAAACGATTTCCCTCTATCTCAAAATTCGAGCAATGCATCTATAAAAAAAACAAATGCATTAGTATTACCAATGTAATTAATTTGTTGTTAATTGTAAAAGTTTAACAGTTTCTAATTTCAAAAAAAGTTCTAGATAAGGCACATAATAAAAAGAGTATTGTTGAAACAGTACCTACATGTACTAGATTATCCTACTACATACATAAGTTCGTACAAGGTAAGCCACATCGAAAATTGATAACCTATTTAAATGTTTATGCTCAATATGATGGATTACATTTGTAATGAATAACCCTTCCGGTTGTTTAAAGATTGCATTAAGAAAATGGTTTCAAAAATTTAACACTGGATTCAACATTAAATAAAAAACGCAAAAAATATGCTTCTGAGTACCTTTTTGGTTTGCTGGAATTAGATTGTCTTAAGTTACATTATTATTATTGGGAAACTTTATTTTACCTACAAGCAAATAGATTTTCTTTTAAATAAGTATAAATTTATACATTGACCTAAATATTATATATATAAAACTAGTAATCTATAACCTAATGAAATAAAAATAACACTTTTAGTTATTGAAAATAAAACGATATTCACTATTTAAAACTATTATATCTAGAAAAAGCAATTCACGTTTTAATATAATTTATTACTCATACACTTCACGATCGCATGTGTATAATCCATCCACATCCATAGTGGTTACTAAAGAATCCTAAAATCTTTCAATATTACAGTTATAAAACATTACTCCTATAAAAAAACACAAACGGTGTAAAAATCAAACAAATGTACTAAAGAAAAGTTAAAAATTTATGCCGAGTGCCATCCGAGAATCATAATTTTACATATCTGTCTGTTGTATCTTAATTTCAATCAATATCAAATTTAAAAGATCAATAATAAGAAAAAAATACAGATTGTTTTAAGTTTAAGTTCTTAGCTTAAGCAGAAAGAAAATGTTAAAAAAAACCAAACGATTACTTTTGAACTTCTTTTTGCTTTCCCTTCAAGATATGGAATTTAAAAAAAAATCGGCGCAGGCAGAATTCGAACCTAGATTATATTTAGAGTTCATTTTAAATTATAAATCAAATATCTAATAAACTATTAATGCTATAAATTTTTTTTATTTGAATAAATTTTTAAGAAGAATTATCTCTATTAGAAACTGTAAAAATAATTCGAATAATTTACATACGTACAAAATTATATTAAAAAAACTTCCGGTTTCATTATCAGACCCATCTTTTGATAAAACCGAGAGAATGTGAAAAGCCAGTTCCGTACCAAATTTCAAGTTACTACGACTTTTGGTTCGAGAGTTATTGTGGGTACATCGTTACACACACATAGAGACAGACAGACACACACACACACACACACAGACACCAAACTAATGAGCTAAAATTCAATTAAAATAAATCTAACGCTTTCAGTCACAAATTTTTGTTTGTAGTGCCAAAATTGTAAAACCTAAAAATTGAGTAACTTGATTTTTGAAGTATGTCCCGATGCCCTTTTACTTTTCCAAAAAATGACCTATGCACGCAGTGACCGAAAAGGTTAAACACAGGTCACCCAGAATCTTACTTCACTGAGTGCGTTCCAAAAAAAGCGCTGCATGCAGTGCAGCTTAGCAGAACGTTAAAAATTATTTGGGTGTCAAAATTCATATCGATTACACTCCAAAATACACACTGGCGATCGCTGGTTAGACATAAAATTTTAGAAGTTTATTATTGTATTGTATTGCAATTGTCAATGAAAATATATAAATATATATATATAAATAGTTACATTTCAAACTTTTGATTTGTGGGCCATACCTATGTTGCTACGGCTCAAGTCGAAATGCACCCAGCATGGCGAAATCGGATTAACAGCACCACAGGCCATATCCATTTGAATTGTGATTTACCAATAAAATTTAATTTTTAATAAACATTTTAGAATTAAATGAATGAAAATCCGGCTAAGGGTCGCTTTTACAAACAGGGTATAAACTTATGCTTAGTATACTGTCATATTATTGGTTAACATAGAACTAACAACCAATAGTATAACAGAATTTTAAAATTAAGTATAACTAATCTGACGTAAAGCAAATACAGTCGTGTCAGGGTATCGATCGCAACGTTGAGCTATTGATTCACTCTGAGAAAGAAAAATAGAGACATATTCTACATATAGTAATTGGACGGTGTCATGTAACTAGCCACTTTTTTTGAGATTCTAAAGCAATAGTGAGTGATTTCATTGCAAACTATCGTCAACAGAAAATTTTCTTAATCTGCTAACTACTCGTCAAACACAATCCCAACCTTAAGTATCAATTAAACCGCTTCAGAAAACGACAGATATCCTATCATACGAAAATGTCGCTCACGATCTTACGACAACGAATTGGATGGCATATATAAAAAAGTATAAGCCAGGGTTATGAAAATAAACGATCTGACAAAGTTTGAACCATGTCTAACGCACTCTTTAAATCTTTAGGTCGCGCCTCGGAGTCATTATGTCCAGAAGCAGTTAGCCTATTTAGGCTAGTACAAAATGTTATTGCTTGTCGGATCTACCACACAATAAAAAATAACAAAATATGTACATCCTAAAAGAAAATAGTAAAACAAGATAGTCGACCAGAAACCAAACTGTCACAGCTCTATTAAATAATTGTTAAACCCCTGAAATAAATTAAAGAATTACGTTAGAATCTAAGTACGAATCTAGTCATCTACTATATGCGGTAAGAGATTTTAAATCATATGCTTAAACATTCAGGCTAATATTCTTCGAGAAATTAAGAGAGTTAACGTCAAAATACAGAAAAAAATCATAATTATTTCACGTAAAAAATAAGAGAAAAACCAAACTAAAATTTGATCAAACAAACTGCACCTCTATCAAAAAATTATAGTTTGCGCTACTCCTCAAAAGTAAACAAATAACAAAAAATATAACACGATGGAATCTGCGAATACGAATTAAAAACTCAACTCGACTGTTCTCCAAAGATATAAAAGTAGTATTTTAACTCCACTTGTAATCGCCATCAATGAAACGAAAAATACATTCGACCTATTACAACATGTGCAAACATTACTTGTTGGAAGCTGTTACCAATATTAGTATAGTTTTAGGAATATACTGCACGTTACCGACGACATCAGCAAACTCTGATTGAAGTTTTCACAAAATAAAAATAACTAAAACTTGTGTTTAGCTCAGAAACGTCTATCTGGCCTTGGGAACTTAGCCATCGAAAATAAAACTGCCTATAAGACAAACTTTGATGAGGTTATAGATTGATTCGCGGAAAGGAAAGCTCGACGTGTAAAACTCTAGCAAGATTAGATACGAAAATTTACTAACACCTCAAGATTAAAAGTATATGTATAGTCAACCTTTCTGGCCGTAGGTTGCCGGCCCCTGGTCTAGCTAGTGCATTGTCTATAGTGGTTGTATATATTCTATATTAATGTCACGCAGTATAATTGTTTCGTATCTTTTTCTTAAAATCGATCACCTCAAATGATAGTCGTCAAGTTTTTGACCCGATTCAAAAAAATTAAGCAAGACTACGACCGTCAAGATAATTGATACTTTTGATATTATGTATACTTTGATACCGTTTATACTTTCCATAGGTTCTTCCAATACTTGAAGGCCGCCGTTAATTTCGACACTTCGATCACTAAAGTTATGACATCCCCAACTGCTAGTTGTACTCCAAACGTACGTACTACTACTTAATAATAAAATTATTTGTAATACAATACAGTATTTTACAAAATATATTTTATACAGTGTATTTGGGGTTTAAATAAAGACAATGTTTTATATATTTACTGATTACTAAGCCGAAGTCGATTTGTTTCTATTTCCATCACATAAAAATTTTGCAGAACTCAGTAATAAAAATTATGTAAATATTATACGTAATGTCCATAACTGTCGTTTTTGCCACGTGTATAAGTTTTCCTGTTAAGCGGAAACGAAATATTTCAAATTTTATGAAAACAATCGTATCATTATTACTTTGATATAAAATTGGGTGATCAGGATATAAATCGTGAGCAGCACATAAAATATGCCGTACATGTGTTGAACATTTTAGAAAATGGAGAAATGGAAAAATTGCGTGCTTGCCATTTGCTATTTCTATAGTGTGGCGCGACGCGAACCACTAAGCCGTGCTGAATGTTACTTTTTCTGAGCGAAGAACAAAGTCAGTACATAAAAGAAATAGAATAGATATACCAAACAACGTGGAATACAAACATGATGGTCGACTGCCGTTAAAACCATTTGAAACAAAAAGAAACAAAAGATTTTAAAAAGTTTAAATCTCAATTAATATTATTAAGCAGTTATGTATTTTTTTTGTAATAAAATTGTAATCCTATCAATTTTCCTTATTAATAAAGTTATATACGTTCGTAAATCAATACTTTTTTGTTTGTTAAATTGGGCTATCTGGATGTCATAGAAAAAAGTTTAAATCATATTTGAAATGAAAACGACATATTTAGTCAATATGACCTATTAAAATTCAAGTCCCAGCGAAAAAACTTAATTTGTAAATAATAAATTGTTTTTGATAAGCATAAAAATTGAAATTTAATCAAACGTTTTTGAGGTTAAAATATTTTGTAGATAATCTTTTTAAAGTTGAATCAGATCTCAGATGTTTTATGTAGTTTTGTTCATTTTTTGAATTACGTTGAGTAAATTTTTTCAATCATGTCGAATTGAGAATAGTGTGTCGGAGTAGACGGAAACTAATTCGCCTCAAAACTATTATTTAGGTTATCTTGTAAAAGTTTGAAACTCGATATCTGCATAAATATTTCGATCTAAACGTTTTTTTAGTAATAACAAAAGTGCATGCATTGAAAAAATGCAAAATTACGTACAACGAAATGTTATTAATATAAGCTTGACAAAGACAAGAGTATGTTTTCTATTTATAGAAACAAAAGAGCTGTACGTATTAGGCGGTTTACTATACTACGATTAAAGGCTATTAAAAAATCGACATTATGTTGGGAGCCCTACCGAATCAACTCCATTGATAAACAAATCGCAATATTTTAATCACTCAACTGAGTATAATTTACGTTCCCACAAAACTAACGCAGTACCTACTAAAATAAATGAGCTTGATTAATTCGTGACTCAAAGCTTTACAAGTACAACCTTATTTTTACTATATACTATACACAAATAGTTAACTATGTAAATGCATTAGTACTGGTATTAAGTTCATTATTAGAAATTACGTTCAAGATTTAATTAAGTTGTTATTAGGTATAATCTAGTGTTTTTAGCGCAGGTAACCAGATATCGAACGCATTAATTGGTGATTAATGTAACCTTCATCAAAAGATTAATAATAAAACGCGTTTGAGTTTTAAACAGCAAAAAGCTTTGACAAAGCAACCTTATATAGGTCAATGTTGACCTAATGAAACAACGCGATGTAATTAAATTAGAAATATGTGAACTAAACAAGTATTTCCATAACAATGGAAACATTATTGATTGTTCCAACAACGCACAACATACGTTATTTAATGAAGAAAGAAAACCAGGAAGAATTGCGTAATATAACGCAAAACCATCTGTTTTCCTTTTATATGCATCTGCACGCTAAATATGATATTGATGTAATTGTGTATAAGTTTGATTGTATAGTTTAAAGCGGCCAGTTTATAAGTGTCATAAGATCCTATCTCAACGTATTAAATAATTGTTCTCGTTTTTGATAGACTTTCACCAACCTCCTTTTACAGAATTTGTTATACGTATTGATTAAACGTTTGCGAATCCTTTACCATTATCTCAATGCGGTAGTAAAATCGTGTCAAGTTCATAGCAGCAAATTTCGTATACATTTTCAACATTTTCTAACGTTACATCATACAATCTTTACGCACTGGGCACGTTTTATAGTAATTGACCTACATACGCCAAAATAGTAGTAATTAAACCCCGAATGAAATGGCGTAGGACATAACATGATACTAATTCTTCTGGGTGACCTATATATTGGAAAAACAATGAAAGATCGTATTTCCAAAATAAATTACAAACATTTTTCTTTGGCACTACGAAATAATAACTAAAAAATACTACTTTAAAAGGATTAGGTATAAAAATATACTTTACGTTACTTTCAAATATGTTCTTATGTAAATTTCGTTGAAAATCTGAAAAAAGTTAAATTTAGAAATTCGATTAAAACACATACAATATGTATGTAGAAATAAAATTTAATAACATGCACGGTTTATTTATAACAGCTGTTGCTACATTATCAATTCATTAAGAATAATTAAGTTTTTCAAAATTAATATTAACCTCAAATAACACATTTGTATTTATCTTTCCAGCAGATATTTATGGAAAGCGTGGCGAAACTTATAAATAACAGTTTCAGTCAGCTTTTGTAGTAAATTTTTTTCAAGTGTTAAAATCGAAGAATATTCAAAACAGCGCTAGAACTATAAACCGAAACGTGAGTTCAAAGGGGTTATCAACTTTGTAAAGGATATTATTAATATTTTCCTATAAATTTTTCATCGGTTTTTACTTTACTTTTTCGTTTCGTTTTTGTTTATTAGATCGAAATTATCCAGTATAATACTTAACTTATATATACAACTTATATATGTATATATATATATATATAAATGTACAGTCGCCTTCAACCAAAATGACCGCTTAAGATTGCACCTATTCACATTCTAACAGTACAGTGTTTCTCATTAGAAGTTTGACGCAAATAAAGCATTGTAATTTTATTACCTTCATAGTAATAAAATAATAGAAAGTTAAGCTTATGATCTGTAAATAACAATAAGTACGGTATGCCAGTTTGCAGTATTTATTTCAATTTTTAAATGTATCTAATGCTTAAAATTTATTTTTAGAGAATTGATATCTAATGCAACCTAATAATACTAGAATTTTTATATATTATATTAAATATTACCACTACTAATATTACTATCATTAATGGCATATTAATTGTACATCCGGAATTACAATGCATAATTAATATCATCATTTTTATATTGGTCTGATTATTAAAAAAAATTTTTGGTTGTGCTAATGTATTTATACATACTTGAAATTACTGTACTATTTTTAACTAAATACGCTTCCTTTGTCATTACAGGATATAATTATCCTGTAGAAAATTTTTAAGACTTTAGACAATGAGTAAGGTCAAAGTTGGACTTTCAAAAGATTTGACTTTCCAGTTATTGATAAATAACTTCAATATTTGATGATATCGCAAAATAAGTTGATTTTCATTTGGTTTCCAAGTTCAATGATTTTTATTGCATTAGACTTAGGACAAAAATAGAAAAATTTTATTTTGTTTAGTTTTGTGTTTTTGAGTCCGATTGTGTAATAGTTACCTTTATTTTGAGATTTAGCATTTCGTAACCTTCCGATTACCATTGGGGTCTTTTTTGGCCACAGACGTGTTGTTTTTGTTGTCTTTTCTTAAGTTTTTTTTACAACTGTCCCAATATTTAATAATATATAACAAATTTTTCAATTGTTATTTGTTTTGCGACGTAAAAGAAATATTGTTTGGCAGACACAGAACAACATAAAAAGAGGTCGTTGTAAGATATGTCCAAGAGCGAATGACAAAACATGTTCGGAAACATGTGAAAAGTGCAAACTCTTTGTATGTAAACAACATTGCCAGAAAAAAACTACAATAATATGTAATAGTTGTTGCCCTCACTAATTTATGTTTACATTTTATTTTTATTAGTTTATATGAAATCTAATGTTAATTTAAAATATTAATAAAGGTTACCATTACAAATTAATCGGTTTTTCTTTACAAAATAAGAAAAAAAAAACGTGGGGTCAGATCTGACCCCACTTGGTAATCGGCGCCTCAAAAATAGCTTGGTAATCCGAAGGTTAATAGATTATAACTATCTACGTATATTAAGTAAACCACTTGGCTAAATATATGGTTCTCTACTATTATTTAATTTTCAGTGACAAAAAAATTTGTTCGTTACTTTATTTACAAGTTCTGTTCGACAATTCATAAGAGAAGAATAGTAAAATAGTAGTTTAAGAACAAAAACGGTATAATTTCTAAGATTTTACAATGAACAACAAAATCTTTTGACTTAAACCCCATTGGGAATGTGTGAGTAGTTATGAGCAAGACATAAACAAACAATCGCCTTGACATTTTGGCAAGCAATTTAAACAATGTAGCGCAAGTTGCAAATGAACTTTGGTAACGTGACCGAGGATCTGCAAAAAATGAAGTGGATACTGAACAGGTTCACAAAAGTTTGGAAAATAACGGCTTATATAAGAAATAATAATTATAACGTTTTATGTATTAAATAAAAGTATTCCTATAATAAAACAACTAACCAATAAGAGAAGCGATTAGGTATTAATCTAGGTACTTAAAACTTTTGTTGAAATGATAAAGTAAATCGTTATTTCACGAAAAATGTAAATAATATTCATTTTAGAATCTGAAGGTCGTTTTGTACTAAAGAACGGAACGATATGATTTTTTATTTAATTGATCATTTAGCGTATTTTTAATCAGTCCACTATTAAAATGATTTAATTAATTATCCATCGTAACTGCAAATATGTTATTAATATTACTAGAATGATAGTAGTATTAGTAGAGGCAATATCCTATATAAATATCTGATATAAATAAAAATTATAGAATTAATAGCTTGCATAAAGTAATTCTCTAAAAATACACTTTTTAAATAATAAATACATTTAAAATCTGATAACAAATGCCAATCTGGTATTTCTATTATTTCTTTAGCTATATAGGTAATAAACAATGGTTTATTTGCTTTAAGTTTCTAATGGGAAAAATCATACCATTAAAATGTGAATAGGTCCAATCTTAAGCGGTCATTATGGTTGAAAGCGATTGTACATCATATTATCAAAAAAAATATCGAAAACCGTAGAAACAACAAAAACTGTGGTAAGATAAGAAAAAAATTCAACCACACATTCAGTTCACATTCAATTAAGCAAGAACTCAATCGAACAAACCGTTAGTAATGATAACTTCCCCTATACAAATATTCTGATATCTAAAAGATACTCTTTTTAAACAATAGTACTGAAGCTAAAGATAACCAATGTTTTCCATGAACATTCTTAAACATACAAAATCAGACATAATTACTTATACAATCGACACTACCAAGATTCTTAAAAAACTTATAAAGAACAAAGAAAATTAAATTGGTGTTAATAAATTATGACTTATCCTAATTAATTAATAAACTCTTAGAAAAATTAAATAAGAGTCTTAAGGTTTGAAGTACATGATACTGTAACGAATTTTAAAACTAATTTATTTATACATAAAATATTTACACGAACTAATTAAATCTAACGATATTTAAGAAAAACACTTACTAATTTATATAGTACAATTACTCCAAAGATAATGTCCGCAGATAACTTCTGCTTATCGAAAACTGACACTTGTTTACATTAAAGGCATGCACGTTATGCCCCATTATATTTATCTCAAACACACGCGTATATCACCTATTTATTTAAACATCTTCTTAATGCTTCCGACTGAGAATAACTGACTAATGCTCACTTTAAATCGTTTTTAAATATTTCTCTTATCTATCCCGAGAATTTTCTACATTCTTCCAAACATTCTAGAAGTGGAGAATAACTTCGTGAACGCTCTCTAAACTGAAAAAAAAATCACGAATGTTTCACTGACCCCTTTCAAAAACTGTTCTGTCCCAGAACAGGATACTGGATGTGAACAGGTCTTGTTGTTCCTCGGTCGCATAGCAGTCGTATTTCGCGACCGAGCATGATACTGGATGGTGTTTGGTATGTGCTTTCATGAACGGATGATCGGATTGCCATTAAGAAAAGGTGCAAGTACTGATCCCAGTCTCTTTGGTGTTCGGACACTACTTTGGATAAGTATTTTCCCATTTTTCAATTCATCTCCTCAACCATGCCATCAGATTGGGGATGGAGAGGCGTCGTCCTAGTTTTCTTAATACCCAACAGTCAGCACTCTTGAAACAGCCCAGACTCAAATGCAATGGAACTCCAAACCGGCAGAAAAACTCTTTCACTAATGCGTCTGTAGCTGCTTCCTGATTGAGTATGGCGTAAGCACTCTTTCTAAAGGGCTTCCCACGTTGTATTGCTTCATCGGTGCTTCAACACTTCCGACACCCGGCACTACCAGCTTTGGCACTACCAACTGTAGTCTGTTTCCCGTGCCCTCGATACTCTCTAACGATCGCTTAAGAAAACCGTCTTCTATTATCAAAGAGTCCCACTGTGCCTAGTACGCTTTGATGTTTCTGTCCAAAGCACTCACTTCTTCCCAGGTTGGTTGTCGGCCGTTTTCTTTCCAATCCAAGAGTAGTCCTATTTCAGGATCGTTTTCTTGTTCGCAACTGCTCAGGTTCCTACTCGTCATCAACCATAGCAGTTCTCCGAAAACATTCAACTTTTTCTTCAAGTCGCGAACAATGGCTGCAGTCCGCCGGACATGGTCTTCTGGACAAGGCATCAACAATCCGATTACTACTTCCAGCACGTTGTTCTGTATCACAATCATACTCTCGCAGTATCTCGATCCAGCTTGCTACTTGTCCTTCCGGGTTACGAAACTGCAATAGTCATTTTAAAGCGGCGTGGTCAGTTATCAGTAAAAATTTTCGTCCATACAAATATTTGTAGAAATGTTCTATGGACTTGACGACTGCTAACGGCTCCCTCCTGGTCAAGGAATAAATCCTTTTTGGCCTGGACAAAACCTTGCTAAAATAGACAATGAAATCAAATTTTCCATCTTCTCTTGGATAACTTCAAATCGGTGACTAGAGCCTGTTTTAGTTGATGGAAAGCATTTTCGCAGTCTTCGTTCCATCTAAACTCTGCTCTTTTTTCGGTCAATTTCGTCAAAGGTTTGGCAATATTGACAAAACCGGGTACAAATCGTCTATAATACAACCCAAAGAAACTTCAGACCTGATCTTTGTCGATTGGTCTTGGTCATGCTTGCACTGCTCGGATTGTCTGGATCGACCTTTACTCAAGCTCTAGATACGACGTGGCCAAAATATTGCACTTCCTTCTTAAATATGTGGAATTTCTTTGGGTTCAGTTTGAGATTTGCCCCACGTAGTCGCTGGAACACTTCTTTCAAGTTGTTTAAGTGTTCTTCAAACGACCTTCCAACCACGATCACATCGTCTAGGTAAACCAAGCACGTCTTTCAAGACAGTCCGCGCAAGATGGTCTCCATCAAACGCTCGAACGTTGCAAGAGCGTTACATAGGCCAAAGGGCATCACAGTAAACTACCACAAACCAATTTCAATCGTAAACGATGTTTTTTCACGATCCTTGGGTTCCAATTCTACCTGCCAGTACTACTCTTTAAATCTAACGTGGAGAACCACTGGGACCCTAACAAGATGTTTAACGTATCGTCAATTCTCGGTAAAGGGTAGCTGCCCTTTTTAGTCGCGTCATTTAGCTAGCTGTAGTCTACGCAAAACCTCGTTGATCCATCTTCATTCTTTACGAGTACCACTGGGGACGCTTATGGGCTATTTGAAGATTCAATTACGCCTTCTCTCTCCATATCCGTAATTATTTGTTCGGTTTCTTCTCTTTTCGACAATAGAAGTCGGCGTGGATGCTGTCGTATTCTTCCTTTGGAAACACTCTCCAGTGCGAACACATCTTGATACAGTTGGATCAAATTTTAACTTTAGCCAGCTGGTCTTAGCTGAGGTTTTGGCATTTGAAGGTAAGAATGTCCAATAGATTTTGTGGACACTTCTTCGGCGACGTATCTTCGTTAGACTTCACGCATCTCACAATTTGAGATACTGCCGTGCATTGGCCTACCACTGTCTTCTTTTTCAACGTTACTGGATCTGAGTTGATATTTAAGATCCTTACTGGGATCGTGTTTTTCACTCGTACTAAAGTTCTACAAACGAGTAATCCTTTTTCAACTAAGTCGCCCTCCATTGGTTCAATCGCGCGAATGTAGCCTTTCCAGAGATTTCCATCCAGGCGTACCATCACCACACTTTTAGTCCTCGCAGGCAGAGTCACGTCTTCACTCAATAATACTCGCACTGCTGCCTTCTCCAACGAATGAAAAGGAATTTCTTCATTGTCGATCTTCAGGACATCGTTATTCATATTCAAATAGAACCCATACTTCTTTATAACGTCCATTCCCAACTTCTTCCTTGATGTCGGCTACCAGTACTTGATGGTCGAGTACTCCATTTCTCAATGGTTACTTTGACTTGTGGGTTTGCAGATATTTCTTCGCCTGTCGCCGTTTGAAGTCGTACTGTTACTGATGATGTCTTCTCGTTTTCCGAACATGTTAGGACGAACGATGGTCTTCGTCGCTCCCGTGTCAACCAGTAACTAAACATTTCTTCCATTGACCTTGCCATCGACATAAATGCTATGCAATTGTTCCCTAGGCGATGTCATTTGAACGGTAATCTCCGGGGCGTGGCTCGTTGAGGTCGACCTGTTCTAGTTTTCCGGACGCTCTTCTGGTCTTCTTTGGGGGTTAGTACAGCGTCGTCGTACGTGGCCCACTTCTCCGCAGTTTCAGCACGTCACTTTTCTTCCTCGAGCTACTTGTTCCCGAAATACACGTCGCACTATTTCTTCAATGCTTTATTCTGTGTGCGATGGTATTTCTGCAGCACAATGGAGCTTATGGCTTCCTCGGTGCAACGCCTGTTTCGCCGTCTCGAACTCCGAAGCATGGGTTAAGGCGTCATCCAAAGTCTTCGGCCGAGCTTCCGAAGAGTCTGCTGCGTTTCGTTGTCTGGGAGACCGTCTACAAAGGTTTGAATAGCCAACTGCTCCAAGAAAGTATCTGGTGCTGTTGGATTCGCAAACCGTGTTAATCTGGCGATGTCAGCCTTAAATTCTTGCAAAGTTTAGGCAGCTTTCTGAACCCAACTTTTAATTTGAGCTTAGTACACTTCTTGAAGAGGAGGATCTCCATATCTCATTTCTAAACGTAAAATAAAACAAAATAAAATGTTTACCCTCGTTTTGTTTCTAGATTCAATTAATTAGATACATTTTTTTAAAAAACCTAAAAATTAAAACAGCGATTGTAGTGCAAAACCTAATATTTTTATCGATAATAACTATAAATTAAACCAAAAAAAACTCAAAATAATATAAAAACTAGTAAATTAGTAACAAAAAAAGTGTTAAAATCGCTTTTGTTATAGATTGTTTTTATTACACAACCTAGGTTTAGAGCATTTCATTCTACTATAAGTGAATTTTCATCCTACGCATGAACAAACATTTTTTACGGTCTTATTACAAAACTGCGAAAAATGTCATAATCGATCTGTTCCTACAAATATCTATGGTTCCCCAGTAAATAATGTTTCGGAAAACAATAAAAAACAGCAAAACAAGCACTCAGTTAAAGTACAGTCAAATCCAAAAATTCGTATGAATCTAAAACTTGTACCAGCCACAACTAAAAAACATACCCGAACAAACACAGTAACTAGAATTAGTAACAAATACTTATGATTATTACATATAACATAGCACAAGAAAAAGATACAGCATATTTACTTATTTACTTTACTCAGACTCTGACTAACCAAACATACGTTATCATATTTAAACAATTACTTAATTAAATTATATATAAATGAAAAGAAAAACACCAATAACAAAGAAATAAAATAAATGAAAACAATGTTCACACAATACAATAACAACAAAAAAACCTTAAACTATAAACCGTTCTAAACGCATAGAATTAATTAAAACAACTTAATAGCGCCATATATTAAGTCCAAGATATAATCTTAGTAAACTACGCTAAAATAATATACCCAAAGAAATTTACAAAGAATGCACTTAGTTAAACACGTTAATAATATATGCACCAAACGAAGCACCAAGGTTAAAGCACAAATTTTGACCTAAGCAAAAATTCTGATGCAGCTTTCAACAAAACATCGCTTTACATAAAAGAAAGAAAGCTGAAAGTTGCAATAATAGACGATCGATGACAAATAGTAGCATATTTAAAACAGAAAAGGTTTTTTTTCTACACACAGAAAAAGAAAAGGCAAATAATGCGAAAAAACAACACCAATTATAAAAATATTTATTAAAATTGAACTCGTTTCCATAGTTAACCTATACTCTTCAGTGACCATAAGCTAGAACGTAAACAAAAACATATAATAATTTGAATCCAACTCATATATACTTCTCAAAAAACTACAGTAGTAATAAAATCGAAAACATGTTTGAAACTAGATTGGCCTTAGAAACAATTAATTTAATTTTACCAGCATAAACTTGTGTTTACTTCTACAACTCCTAAAAATAACGAACCGATAATCTATTTGCAGTTAATTATTAAATAAACGCCCAATAACATTTTCTCGACTTTCTAAATTTCATTTTTATACCTTGTTTTTCAGTTTATCTTAAACAGAATCTTTAGTTGTATTAGCGATTTTAATAATCATACATACGATTTTGGAAAAAAAGAATAAGAACTACCATAAAACATTACATAAACTATCGAAAATAAAACAAATTCAACTTTCAGTCACTGCCAACTGCAATTTCTTGCCAAAAAATTAGCAGTATTTGCCAAATTGTTCGACACTTGTCAGAAATCAAACTTACCAAACACAATTCGCCTTAAGATTAAATTAACATCGAGGCAGTTCGTTAACTCTTAATTACGTAATTTTTTGTACTTTCTGACATTGCGCTATCTCGTTTTAAAAGTTCGTTTGAAATTGGTCGAACGAAACAAAAAAGATCAAAGTTTTCTGATAAAAGGAAAATTATATGACGCATGTATGTTGACGGAAATTTGTTTGAGTAATGTTTGTGATAGAATTAAACATCAGTTTTTCTTTAGTTATATATTATAAATAAAACTTTATAGTCTGTCAAAGGTATCGTTTCTTAGAAACGGTAAATTATCTACGCCACTGTTTAATGATGTGTAACCTAAATCAGAAATAAAAATTGTACAAAGATAAAGGCACTATGTCCACACATTTCCGTATTATTAATGCAATATAAATTTACTAACAAGTTGTTCATCATTCCTACATTTCAAAATGAATAAGGCAGTATTTGTATTTATTTGATCATAATCGACGTATATTTTCATACAAGCTAAGTTAATGAAAATGTAGGTCAAACAATGCAGTCGGTTACGTAGTTATTGGTGAAGACTAAAACGATTTAACTGTAACAAATCCAACGCATAACGCAATGTATTTTCAGAAATGTGCAAAATGACAATTTTCAATTTTATTTGTGTTTTATGTTAGTGGTTATTGCGGCATATTGTATCAGCAATTTTGATATCTTAGTAATACGTTGGAATAGCTACTTTTTCCCTGAAAAAATGATAATACCTGGAAACTAGGAAAAACACGGTGTATCACGCGATGACTAACTGCATTTCGATTATTAAAGCAAGAGTTAAATTGCAAAACGGAACTTCCGTATATTATTAATATACGAAAATAACGGACACAGATAATATTAGTGTAAAAATCTAACAAAAAAACACTTGGACTTGGAACAACTCTAAACATTTTTTAAAATTCAACATCAATTGTTAAATTAAGTACAAAACTAAAAAATGTGCAAGTCATATGCTTCCATTTTTCGTTTGCTATAACGTACGTTTACATAATTGACAAAATAAAACATTTATACGGCGCGTTTACTTAGACGTCTAGTTTCAACTCAAACCTAGCAATTTTCTATTTACAAATAACAATTCAAGAAATTTTCTATCAGTCAATCTCAATGCGCGAACTATTATAGCAGTATTGTTTTGTTATATTGCGTACTTACATGAAGATAGAATGGCTGGTGTAGTTAAGAGATTAAAATCCTTTTTTTATTTTATATTTTATTGATCAATAGAGTCAACTATGCAAAACGTTAAAATGTAGATACTCTCAAATGTACTATTTTAACCTACGTACGTTTCAAGGTGTTTAATATCGCTTAGCAATGGTCTTCATCCGCTTCGTGGCTACATTTGTTGCCGCATTCACACAGCTAATCGCGTTATTCTGCGTATTTACCGGATTTTCTCCTTAGAATCATGGTATGTGCAACATTGAGGTGATGTGCAAGTGAGTTGAACCCCTGCGCTTTCTTGAGGTAACGTTTGTTTTTGTGCTAAATACATATGTACAGAACTAATAATCAAGTTTTAAGTATTAGGTCTACAATTATTCACCATGTTTTGTGTGAATCTACCTAGAAGTAACTACACATTTGTGTACACCGCGCATGGGTATAATATTATGCGCCGCATAAAAAAATATTTGAATTTTTTTTAATAAACACAAAAGATACATTCAAACTGTTTGGTAAAAAGATTAACTAAAAAATGTAATTTTCTTATTTAATTGAAATGCAAATAGAGTTACCATGTTTAGAGGAATACTGTCGACAGATTTTTATAAGAGAAAAAAGGCAAAAGGTATGCATTAGAATGTATTCAAAACCCAAACAATTCCGATTTAGAAGAAACTTACATAGTCGTAAAAAAATCGGATTTGCGAAGTGCAAGAGCTACTTAGTACCACAGAATTAGATCTATTAGTAGATAAAAGTAGCGATAATGACAGTGAGTAAGAGTTGTCTCTCGCTGAGTTATCTTGAAGATACAGAACCCCGAAGAAATGCAAGACGAACGACTCCAAGTGTTCATCAGACAGCTGATCCTATTCAATGTCCTGCTAACAGTGACAACGAGTTTTCGAATGACCCACCAATTTTCAAAAGTATATCAAGTCAACATTGGTAAAGATACTTCATATTCGTTCTTCATGAAGCTTTTCCCAGATGAAAATTTCAAAATGTAGGTTCGAGCTTCGTCAGATGAATACGTGTCAAAATTTGAAATATCAGACATCAACAAAATAATCACAGCATTCATCGGGCAAATGAAAAACTAACTGATAGAAAAACTTTACTGAGTTATCTAACAGAACCACAACGTAGGTCTAAATGCAAGATCAACAACTCCAAATGCTTGTGATCAGACACCTGGTCCTGTTCAACGTCTAGAAGTCTAGTATGCTAACAAAGATAACAAGTGTTCGCATGACCCACCAATTTTCAAAAGTACACATCAAATAAAATTAATAAAAATACTCCTTATTAGTTCTTATTAAAGGTTTTCTCAAATAAAATTCGATATGCGGTTCAGTCGGAAAACCATTCATTCGCTGTTAATGTTCCTGAAGCAAAACAGTTTTTTATTATAAATATAATGATGACTTACATAAAGTATCCTGTCTATAGAATGTATTGGTCATCTATTGGTAGTCAAAATCTTAAAATAAAATACAAAATATGACGAAATACGAAAAACTGCATTTTATAAATGATGTCAATATCCCTGATTACGGATTAATTTATAAAAATCTGACCCTTCCTAGATATTCTTCAAGAAACGTTTGCTGAAGCTGCTACGTGAACCGAATCGACAAAATGATAATCCCTTTCAACAATTGAAACAAAAATAAGAGCTAATAGGATTCATCAGACAAAAAAAACCTAACCTACTAAAACTTAAAAAAAAAGATGTAGAAGTTCATGTTCAGTGTCAGCATCTTCAAATACCATAACCTTGCAACAATGAGCAAACAACAATTTGGTTCATGCATCAAAATGTTGTTAGAAGATGGAACAAGAAAACGAAAAGCCATCTTGAGATTTAAAAACCACAGCCTGTTATATAGTACAACCAATGTATAGGCGATGTAGATTTAGCAGATGATGATCGCTCATTATCCACATGCTATAAAAAATTTAAAAATTCACATACAAAAAGTCAAAGCATCTAAAATGCCTTTCTTGAAATTCCAGGCGTATATTGTTTTAACACTAATCCAACTCAATGGAAATACAAGAAAGAAGAAAAACCAATTTAAGGCAACTGCACCAAGGAAAAAAGAACCGTTGACCAAGCTGGCACCTAAAGTTCGCCTAGATGGAGTGAGAGAGACATCCCATAAAAATGTACTATAAAATCTACCACACTGTCATGACAAAAATTGCGAACGTAATGCAAGATACAAGTGCAGTAAGTGCCAGGAAAGGGTCTGCCCTGAATGTATGGAATCTTTTCATCAGAAAACTATCTGCCTTGTGGCCACAAATGTGTACGTTCATATTTATTAGTTTTTAGAGCTCAAAATTGCAAACAATTTTTTAAACAGTATTTTTCCATGTTTTCGCTATTAAATCTTATATAAAAAAATTTCGGTTTTTAATAACATACTTTATTTGTTCCTGAGCGGATTTACTTTTATTTTTTACTAGCGAATCAATACTATTAAGAATTTCTTAAAACAAATACAAATAGAACATTAAAAAAACTTCAGAATCTTTTGGAAGTCGCCTGGAGCAAATCTGGAAGTGTATTTCTAACCCCAAAATAGAAGAAAAATATAGGATTACAAGAGTGTTGTGTAATTCAAATCAAAAAAACTATTTGATAATATCTAAAATGAAATTTCAGTCACCAATACTATTACCATAGTGTTACTTTACAAATTTATGAGTAGAACTTTGAGGAAACTGCAGTTTGTTTTCTCGTTTTTTATACCTTTTAACATCGATCTGAAAGAAGATTAGTGAACCCAGCCAGCTGCAACGATCATTTTTTAACCAAACTGTGTTCGAAACAACTAATAAATATAGGATATATAAATATAGGATAACTTGTTTTCATATGTTAATAGTTTAATGGAAAGTGTCAATGTTAAAGACGACCTTTCACTCGCTTTCGTAAAAAACATTATCAAAACAAAACGAAAGTCAAAACCTTAAAAATAAGCAACCGAAAATCAGTAATCAACTAGAACTTCATGTCAAATCGACATTTCCTGTTTTACAGAAAGCTTTTTAATATTGATCCCGTCTATATCAGTGTCTAATCTTTAATTACGCCAACGGAAAATGTCTTTGTATTTGTGATCTAGCTAACTGTCAATCGTTTTTAAATATTTATTTATCTATATGTTATTTAAAGGTATAAAATTTGTATGCTACTAGTTTTTTTAGCAGGAGGACAAATTATACTTCGGGAGGGGAAGGGATGAGACTAAGCTCACCTCCTGGCCAAGCCGCTGTACCTGTAGGCTCTAATATTCAGGTCAAAGATGAACCATGCAATTTTTATACAATTACTCAGGTAATTTTTTTAAGCGTGTAAAAATCATTAGAATTAATCATCTGTTATACATGGTATTTATATATGAAATAGAAGAATTCCATCAACGGAGTATGTCTTCACTCTAACATGGTCTCAATGAGAAGAGTTACATAATTTTGGTAATAGACTAGTGCCGTTTTGTTAAAAAATTATTAATATAAATATAGATTGTAAGTCATTAGTGGCAAAATAAAAAAAAAACAAAGATCTCTATTTGGTGTATAGACGTGTTTAAAACTTTGATCTGTGCAATAAATCACTAGTGGTAGAAGTCTGGTAAAGATTACATTATAACGAATTGCTTTTTTCAAAATTAACTTTTTTCGCATACAATACACAAAATAGCCATTATCGTTTCCTCACTGGGGTATAGCAAAGCCTATTCTACCTAATACTAGTTAAGATTTTTTTCTATTTGTTAGTGATTAAGTTTTAATCGTTATTTTACGTTACGTGCATTAAAAACCACATTACTTACTTTCAAGTATATAACGTGAATAGTTTTATATAATATGTAATTAACTGGTATGACTTGTTTAAAATGATATCCATAGCAATATACTTAAAGTGCAAAATGTAAAAACCTGTCCTTAACAAAAACCAAATTTAAATTATAACCACACAATAAAACTGTTATCAAATATAATTAACTTTAAAACTAGAACTAAATAAAAACCCGTAAATGCGCACCTTAATACTTAATATAATCAAACGATTAAGTTATCTTTCACACCAACTTAGTATTTACAACAAGTTCGTTTTTAAATTTAACTAACCAATGTTTAACCGTTCAAATTCCATTTTACGAAAATTATGTTTGCTTAATTTTACAACGTAAATTGTTACCTGACTGAATATAAAGTAAGGAAGTATTTTACTATTACAAAGATAAACGTAATTTGAGTTACGCAAGTAAGAAACACAAGTAAATGTAATACAATGATATAAAGTGATTTTCGCAAACATTAAACGTTTTTAAACTTATAACATGATAGTTCTCAGTTGACTGTTCAAATAATTCTAATGTTGGTTTTTAAATTTATAAGACCAACATTGTTTATAAGGTTACTCGTGTCACCAAACCATTGAAAGTTTTTAACCGTATAAACCAACGTATATACTTCTATAACTAAACCACAGACTTTCAAACATCCAATTGTTTAACTAAAGCATTACCATCAAACAGAATGTGAAAAATATAGTACATCCGTACATCAAATTATGCTTGACTGCTGTGATACACTTGATCTACTTCTAAAATTTGCAAACGATTTTAAACCTAGAGACAGTTTACCATGCTCTGCTTATTTTTAAAAAGGACACTGTACTAAGCCCAGTAAAAGGACTATAATTACAGATTCAGTTATGTTTAAACCAGTTTAAAAAAGAAACAAATCCTAAACATCTCTTAACGAAGTCAACAGTTTTAAACGAGATTTCCATTACAATAAGTTAAATTAGAAGTGACCCTAAATCTGTCCAATGAACGTATGTAATTGAGACCAAGTGTTGCATTAAAGTAGTTGAGCGTATTTCAGCTGGAATTAGTGTTACATCCGCATACAGTTTTAGAAAATTGTCTTGTTTTAAAATAGTGAAGTTCATTGCACACCCTGTGTGTTATTCTTTTTTTATTTATAAAATACCAACATCCTATGCATTAACGTTAATAACTTTCAACATATCTCATTTTACTTTTTAATAACTTCTCATGCAGTGCTTTATATAGAAAGTAATACGTAAAAATGGTGAAAGTACAGGAAATAAAACTTTTTAAATTACACCGTACTTCCTACTTGTTTTCTTGTTCGCTTTTTAATTTAATTAAAAGTGGCAGGAAACTTAAGAAACCACTTTTGATATAAACACGTGCTAAGTTATAGTTTTTGAATAACATAATTACACACAAAAACTCTTCCATAAAGTAAACACATTTTCAATTATTGTGTTTCTGCAAATGATTTTTAGATTTGTTCTTAGATGTATGCCGTGTCATGGTTTCGTCACAACAAGGTCACATTAAACTAAAACAAGAAATAAGAGGTCCTTATTCTTGTACAGAACTTCCCATTGCTGATTACTACATAATAAAAACTTTCAAACCCGTGAATAAAAAGAACACTAACAACTGTAGCGTTAAATATATATAATTCACAATAATTCAGCAGCTGCAATAAATTGAATACTTGTCGTACACCTGTTTCGACAGCTATGCTGTCATCCTCAGCGAACTGCTACTTTCAAAGACGTATTAACTAGTTGCAAATCTTTTGTAGCTAGCAGAAGATAAAAAGCTGTACGCTGATGCGATGCAATTTTCTTCTTTTTGTATATCTTATATTCCCCATTTAAAATGTAACGACAAAATACAAAAGTTAACATTGGTCAAGATAAAACGTATGCAAAATTTCGTTAAAATACCTAAAAGCGCCACTTGTGATCAAATTGACCCTTTCTATAATTTAAAAGTTTAAAGTCGGAAATAAAATTTATTTTGAAAATTCTATTTACGGTATTTCAAAAATCTATGTAATACTAAAAAATAGTGCAAACTTAAGTTTACAAAAATCATAAATCTGCTTAAAAAATTATGCAATAATTCAAACATTTTTACGTATCCACTGCACTCCAGACAAGTGAAAGACTTTTCGACAGTTCCGACACACTTTCCACAAACGTATTTGTTATATATTACACACATTTCCTTTGTTTAGTTTTCTTTACATTTAAAAATCTGGCACTGTCGATTTTGTGAACTCGATTGAGCGTTTGTACTGTCACAGGATCTGAGAATTTTGCATTTTTCAATGTACTCTTTGCGGAGTTCCAAAGCGAAATCCAAAATAAAGTCGCTCCATGACATGTTCTTACCAGTTATAGCTTTATAAATGATCCAACTGTTGATTATGGCAAGATCCATTTGGTCAACTTCACACTTGGTTTCATTACAATATAGTATCGTTTCTGGTTTTTTCTTTGTTTCGTTATCTATTTCTACGTTAGAGTGAAGTGTACTTAAAAGTAGTATATTTTATTTGGCCTGGCTTGGTAATTAGTAATAATACACTTATCAACTCTAAAACGGTCATTGAATTTAGTTCCGTCGGAATTCGGAATTTCCCTTCTGAAACAATCTACTCTTCCCACTACGTAGTTTTTTATTTAACCAACTGTTTATCAACGACAAGTTCGTAAAAAATTGTCAGTAGTAATATTTTGCAGAGTCAAATTGATCACTTTGGCGGTTTTAGATAGAAGAGTTCGATTTTTAAATCTGCAACCCAAAACCGAGAAGCAATCTGCTGGTGCTAAAAAAAACATCATCGTGGCTTAAGTCCATTATGTACAAGTCATGAAAAACCTGTTGAAGCACATAAACAGATACAATAATGACTTCAAATAAATAATCTTCAAGTCACAATACAAAGATTAGTATACCACCAAGAAAAACCGTATTGCATAAAGAATCTGCAAAACTATTTAAATAAAATTATTTGATCAATTATTTTTTATTTTGATAAATCATAATTTTCATTCATTTTTTGTAAGATTAATGTGAGTAATAGGTAATCTCGATTAAGATCACAGCTCCACTGCGGTGTGAATAGAAAACTGATTTAAATTTATTAGCTTTTCAAAGTTTATAAGTGATTATAAAATTGAATTAAACGTATTTCTATCTTCATTGTTGTTAAGTTTTTTAGGAAAAACTAATAAGTTTAATGAAAATGGATAATGTACTATAACAAGTAAAATCTACCAATTATACGTTATTTAAGTATGATTCGGTTGTATTAATATATTGCAATAGGTTTATACAATATTAAGTTTATATCGTCTCCATCAAGAATTACAATAATTGTAATTTGATTGATTGAAGTATTAAATGTTATTATATCAAAAAAAATTAGGGCGTGTACTAGTGTACACATGTAAGAAGTGAAACTTCTTTATGGCCTTATTTTTCGCAAAATGATCTACATGCAACTTTTCAGAAATTGGTTAAATAAAGTTAAATTAGATAAAGTTTAAACAAAAGGATTTTATTATCATAGACATGAATACAAATAATACAATTATTTCACTTTAACTTTTTGCTACTAAGATTATTACAGCATTTCATTAATTGTAATAGAATTATTACTATCATTGTCATCGTTATTATATATTTTTGTAATTAATGGCTTATGGTAACTGAAATATGAAATTGAATCTACAAAAATTAGTTAATTGATTTACAAAAATTAATAACATATTTCAGAATTTATACTCTATGCCAATTAATTGATGTTCATTAAATTAGCAGTCTTATTAATTAAAATTTTGACGCGTAACGAAATAAGCGACATGCTATCCCTACTGCGTTGGAGAAACTGAAAGTACTCTTCGTCTGAACCAACCGTGTTTCACTTTAACTTTTTGCTACTAAGATTATTACAGCATTTCATTAATTGAAATAGAATTATTACTATCATTGTCATCGTTCAATCAGAAATTGAGGTTAACCTTAAATATCTTAAATTTAATAATTAATGGCTTATGGTAACTGAAATATGAAATTGAATCTACAAAAATTAGTTAATTGATTTACAAAAATTAATAACATATTTCAGAATTTATACTCTATGCCAATTAATTGATGTTCATTAAATTAGCAGTCGTATTAATTAATAAATACTATTTTAATGAAATCATATACATTGACCGATAGTTACAATAAGAAACTGAGGTTAACCTTAAATATCTTAAATTTAAAATTAGATAAAGTTTAAACAAAAGGATTTTATTATAATAGACATGAATACAAATAATACAATTATTTCACTTTAACTTTTGCTACTAAGGTTATTACAGCATTTCATTAATTGAAATAGAATTATTACTGTCATTGTCATCGTTCAATCAGAAACTGAGGTTAACCTTAAATATCTTAAATTTAAAATGTCATCGTTCAATCAGAAACTGAGGTTAACCTTAACAAGTATTAGAAAAATAGATATAATTACTTACTTTTGTTAAAAATCCACTGGAATTAGAATTAAAATAAAGCCTTTGATTTTGTTGATCACTTTAATATTGATATATTATTTATCTCGTCGCTATTGCGTTTCAGAAAAAAATGTGACGCGTAACCGAAAAAAAGATGGCGCGTAACGGAAAAATGTGATGCGTAAAATGTGACGGTAAATTTTTTTCCAACGCCGATAAAGAAGTTTCACTTCAATAAAAAATATTTCAGGTTTTCCTCATCTGTTGCTGTTTGATTTAGAAGCAATATAAATAATTTGGATCAGTTATCGCAAAACTGTCTAGTGCAAATGTGCAATCAATTATTTTTACTTCTCACTGTAACATTAGCGATAACTAACGATTGTTTCAATATTAAACGTAATGTATCAGCTACAAATTTTGCAAAAATGAATATAATGTTAAATAATGTCAGTCAATCGATGTCAATGATGCCGTGGAAGAAAAATGAGGTTATGTTTGAATGTGACTAATTCAATTTATAAAGAACGCCACCAGACAGCGTATTGCTTAGTAAGGGTTACCTATAATTTATTTAAAAATCATAATACTGGTCTATTTTTCCAAAACTATGAGTACGTTACCGCCATTCACACGTTACTAAAAATTAAGATAACATGCAATAAAAAATTGCTGAACATTTATTGTAAGTAAAATCTGGAGAATCGTAAAATGCACTGAACATTTTAAATATTTAGTACATACATCTCAAAACAGAAAACTAATTATTTGAATGGCTAGGAAATTTTAATAGCAGGTGATTTGTAAAAAAATCAATGAAATGCCTCCCAAAGCATTTTAATATAAATACATTAGATCCATTTTAACTTGAGATGAAAACAAATAGAAATGCTAGAAAACTCATATACATATTTAAAAATAAGTTCTAATGAAAAAGAGAGTTAAAGCAATGTTAAGTGTTTTACTTAAAAGCTGTAATATCACAAATATTTTACATTTAATTAAATTAAAAAAACCTTCTCTAAGTAAAAAAAGGTGGTATTCCACACTGGTGAGCAGTAAACAAAAAATAAATTTGGAATATGTACAACTATTACTATATTTATAAGGGGAATAATCAACCCATTTTTTTCTATAAGAAATAAAATTAGTATATGTGTTTATATACTTTTATTTACACGTGAATATTGTGAGCTCTATTTGAAAAGTTGTATTATATTTAAATAATTTTAGGATGACACGTTTAAGCTTAAATCAAAGGAATTACTAGAAATATCAGTTACTTAGTTTCGTCTATCTCTAATCTGTACTCTTCGCTTGTTGTAAAGGTGGTCTTTGTTGATTAACGTGGAAAACATTCCCCCTATCGAACAGCGGTCAAAAATAAATTTACTTTGTACTGGCCATCGTTTTTAGTTCGTTTCACTCTCGAATACTTCTTTAAGGAAACCAACGGCCGCCGATTCAAACCAACCCTAAATAACTGGTATAGTAGGACCACCTTATTCTCCTACAACGTAAAAACTGCCTTAAACAAAGATTCTGCCTTAATAAAAAGTAAGATCCTTTGAAATGATTCACACTTGTCCACGTTTTTCTATTAAAATGTTTTCTTAACAGTTATTAGTTTTTGTTTTACAATAGAATAAATTTCCGGTTCATTAAAAAGTTTAAAGATACATAATTTATCTAAAAAAATCTAAAGAAGATTAGTCGATTATTAAATAAAAATACCGTTGTATCTAATTTAGCAAATAAAGTTAATCATAAAATGAAATTCAAACTGAACAACGGTTTTGAATGTACGAGTCTGGGCCGTTACCCTCGGCGCCCACATTTTAAGCTGCAAGGGCGTTGTAACCCGTTCAGACGGTCACACCGTACTATGGAGGGCATTCACTGAATTTCGTGTCTTCTACCTTAATCGAATTTAACACAAAAAACGTAGACAAACTTCTTGTTTTTTTCTATTATATTATACAACTAGCCTTTTTTGTAGTAATGACTGATAACAAATGATAACGATTTATAAAGTATTATCGGTGTCAAAACAAATAACATATTCTATTAGTGCTATTAGAGCAATTGAAGTATTTGAAAGTGTTTATGTAAATCGTTGCTTTAAAATAGACTTCCTGTTAACGATAATTTACCAAACCCCATTAGTATTCAGTGATATTTCCAAATATATTATGAAATCACCTGTTACTATATAAATTAGGTATACGTAACAAGCATCGGTAAAATAACAAACAAAAAGTAATAAAACGAACTGCTATGTAGTCGAAAACAAACTCAGAATCGTTTATTGCACAACGAAACCATATCTATCAAAGTAATTATTCAATTACTATTACAGAAAAATAGTATAATTAAACTGAGCTGACTCGACAATCTTTGTTCCCTATGTAAAATAAGTAAAATACTCGTTTAAAACCTCTTACTTATATAATCAACTCTATTTCAGTTTTTCTTGTTTTCACTGAACGGCTACAATTATTGGCACGTTGAGAAAGTAGGAGTGATTGGCAACAGTGCGTAAAATTGTGCACACGCTATAATTTTAAACGAATTCACGAGCTATCGGCTATATTGTTGGATGTCTATTGTTTATTTACTGTAATTTATAATAGTGACGATTATGAACAATCCCTGAAGCCTAAAAGTTAAAGGGAGCGACCGTACTCAAAACAATTGTATTATGTAAATGCCGAAACATTATAATCTAACCACTAAC
This sequence comes from Aquatica leii, assembly GCA_035610365.1. Lineage (NCBI taxonomy): Eukaryota > Metazoa > Arthropoda > Insecta > Coleoptera > Lampyridae > Aquatica > Aquatica leii. The sequence goes on from CM069432.1 coordinate 61,285,018, forward strand.
CGAACACCAAAGTTCAAAGAGATGTAAAATATAATACGTAATTTTCACAAAGTATTGATTAAATTTGGTGAAAATTTTACTTCTCCAATAAAGAAATGATTTTAAAAAACTTTTCTGATTGATTAGATTACATATAACAAACTGTTAAAGGTGCCACAGGGAAATTTGATATTTATGAAATATATGTCCTCCCTTGCCGAAATTTATTAATCTTCATTAAATGTTTCTAAATTATGCACTTTTACTAATTTGAATCTATCTTTAACGATATTCATGAAATAAACTTTTTAGATTATGTGAAAGCAGTATGAATGTGTGTGGGTAAAAATTGTAAAAGCGTCACGAGAATTCCAACATACAGTGTGTCCGCCGGATAAGTGAAACGACTCTTTCATTCTTAACACGCTTTTATTAGTTCGGGATGTATGTATGTATGTATGTAACGGAATCTTTGAGCTTAATTTTCAGCGGTTTCCAGGTGTTTGATTAACTTGAAACTTTGCATGCGTTTCACGGACCGATGACAATGCAATAATTCATTAAAACGTTTTTATTATCCCAATTAGGATCGTCAGGATTAATTGATTTCTTTAGGGATCCTCTGCATGAGAGTGACAAAGACAGAGCGCGTGAACTGCGCAAGTGTGCATCTCGACAAAGCCTATCGCGTTTAAATCGTTCCAGTGTATTTCACTATTACCACTTCGTGTCGGAGCAGGTAATTTGCGCGCCCGCTGCCTGCCTTGGATGTGATAGCTGTTTCTCAGATTCCCTCCCCGAGAAATAAGGTCTTACTGTCGATAACTACTGTTTCCAATACGTTTTTAGTTCGTAAGATATTTCATAATCACATGTCCGCAAAAATTGATTATTGATAAATCGAATTAAAAAATACGGAAAATAACTGATAGCTTAGAAAATTAAAAAAACACGCTTTTATAAATAACCGAACTAAAAAGAAGAAAATAATTTATAATTACAAACAAAATTATTAAATTCAGAGCAATAATATATAATTATAAACAAAATCACTAAATTCAGAGTTAAAAGCGTGAGGTGCATCTATAATCATTGTTACAATTATTCTAAATAAGGGGAGAGTTATGAAAATATAGAAAAATCCTACAAATAACAGTTTCACTGTATAATGTCTCGCCAAGTACACGTTAAACTATTGTTACAAACAATGATAAATTTATTTCTGTGAACACAAAATATAAAAAAAACCTCTGATCTTTACAAAAAAATTATTAGATTTAACAAAAACAGTGCAGCTGTAGAATATCTCGTCACGTATGTATTCAAACATCGTGTTTAGTGACAGTATTATGTATATCAATCAAATGACAAATTGACAGCAATAGTCGAACTGAATACATGTTAAAACAATGATTGATATAATTAATTACAAAAAAAAAGAAATAACAGATACTTGGCGCAAAAGACTACCGTGTATCCGGATGCACCCCACGCTTTTAACTCTGAATTTAGTGATTTTGTTTATAATTATATATTATTGCTCTGAATTTAATAATTTTGTTTGTAATTATAAATTATTTTCTTCTTTTTCGTTCGGTTATTTATAAAAGCGTGTTTTTTTAAACTATTATTTTTAGAATTTAGCCCTGCCTGGTTTAAAATATAATTTGAAATTGGAAAAGTCAAGTAAGTATGTCTTGAAAATTTTCAAACCCCCATGATTCTATAAAGTGCCGTTTATGTGGCAAAAACAGCAAAACGTTATTCGAAAAAGTTGTTTAGAATCGACATTTAAGGTCCAACAGCAAACTTCGGAATCCTTGACCAATCAGGATTTTTTATTCAAATTTTTATAATAACAAATATGTTGAAAAGTTTGTCAGAACAGTTGCTTAGTCCTTATCTCAAATTTTACAATTCTTGGCCTACTTTTAATTCTCACATTTTCTTTTATATTTATTTCCAAAACCAAAGTTTTTTTTATTATGACTTTTCACATTTAGATTACACTGCTACATTATATATTAGATAAAAGTAATTTAAATCCGCACATTAAATGTCAGAATTTACTTAACCCTCTTCCTGTATGGCACAGTTTTTAATACGATTATACAACTCGCCAAAACCTACCTGTCATTCTGTTCTTTAATAGTTCAGTATCATTTAGAATGGTTCTCACCCAAAATAATAATTTAGCCAAACAGTAATTATTTGTGTAGAATGAGCAAGACCGTAGTCAAGCTGAAACAAATGCGACTGCCCAATATTCAAAAAATTAAGCTCGTTAACACGTCGAGAGCGGAAGGTGGCTGTAGCCACCCTGCAGGTGTGTTAAGATTATGGTCCCGCAGCGAATGTGTTAACGAACCTTTGAATAATTTGCACTAAAACATGAATATAAAATAATAATATAAAATTCACACAATTAAATAATGCTTAAATCCTCGCTTTTGATAAGTATAAAAACCAGTATCCGAAATTGTGTTATATCTAAATCCCAAATATAAAAAAATATTGTACAATTTTAACCACATATCTTTCAGGCAAAAACTTTTATGTGAACCAAATAATATTTCCTCACAAAAATGTTTGCCATCCATACGCTGTTCTAACACCGATAAAATTCAATTCAAATCTACTCTACGAATGTTTGCTTGGACATAGAATTTTGAACACTACTTCAACTTCAAAATGAATCAAACTTCTTACTCTATATTTTTAGAGGTCATTTAAAAATCTGTAACCGACTGTACCCTCTTACATACTTCAAGTAGATTTCCGAACAAGAGGTTTTTTTTTCAACAGTAAAGATAACACTTGTACTATATTATTATTATTAAAGAATAAGAAAAATAAAACAATCATTAAAGAAGATTAATGTAAGTACAAGCTTACACATATACACTCGACTCATTACATAAATGTTTTCCCATTTTGTTGATAAATCAAATCCTAAATAGAATTATGCTTATTTCTCATTCTTAAACAAATGCCTGTTTTATCTTAGTAACTACAACAATTGAACACCTTTTTTATTTTGAAAGAAGTTAAATCTGTTACTACACACTGTAAATTCCACAAATTATAGCTAAAAAATGATTTATAAACAAAAATGTTCCAAAGTTTGCTGATCATAAAATTTTAGTTAATAAGTGTATTGCGCTCCATGATGAACCTTTTCCATAACAAGTAAAACACACAGGTTTTTCTTCATAATTGAATTCGTAGATACTTAACTAATCTATTCATCAGTAAAGATGTACGTAAATCTTTCAAAGTAATAATACATTTTTTAATAAGTTACAAAAAATGTATTCTAGGTACGCCATAGTCATTGGAAATGTCCCTAAAATGAGCAATTCAGTTCACAGTCACATTCTAATAGTATTAATCGTACTTATACCTGTAAATATATCCTAAGGTTATGGTTTTTTCTTAGTCGTATATGTAAATACAAAAAGGTGATTACCATTACTTAATTTTGTATGTATTTCTCAAATCATACGAAAAGGCTTTTAAATATTACTCTCAAATAAACGTTTTATAAAACCAAAATTGTCTTTATATTTTTTGTGCAAATTAAAAAACAAACACTTTTTTCTAATTTTGAATAACAATTTATTAACATATTTTTAATAAACATAGGACATACTATATCGTCAAATTTTTAGGTAATAAATCTTTTGAATAAAAATGCCAAAATTATTTTTGCAAAATTATTAAAAAGTATTTGTTACGTTTAAATTTTAACTATTAATGTAATTTATTGAAATGTGTGTTCTGATAGTCACATTATTTTTGTATGTAGGATGTATAAACCTGGCTTATCAAACCCGGAGTAATCTTTGGTTATAAGAATATGCAGCGTTTGTTACTATAATTTATAAACAATTTTTCTTATATAATAATTAATAAGTAACAACGATACTTGTTTTGTTATAAAATAACTATTTATTTTTTCAATTTCTTAATTTGAATGTTGTTCCGGTTTATGTAAAAGTAGGTATTGTACCGGATATACATCCCAGGGTTAAGCGGATTAACAAATACCTCACTTATTAATGATGTGTTGTCAATGAAAGTGCGGTAATGCTCATTTTAAAGACATTTAATAGTATTGATCGTATTGACATCTATAAATATACCTTGAGGTTATGGCTTTTTGTTTGTCGTATAAATACAAAAATGTGATTACCATTATTAAATTGTATATGTGTTTCTTAAAATCATACGAGGAGACTTAAATATTACTCTGAAAGAAGCGTTCTATGAAACCACAACTGCTTTTATGTTTTTGTGCAAATTAATAAACAATTCTACCGTATATGCATCCTAGGATTAAGTGGATTAATAAAACCTCACTTATTAATGAGTTTCATAATTACCTTTGTAAATATATCATCAGGTTATGGCCTTTAATCGTATAAATATAAATTTTTCATTTACAAAATTGTAATATAAATTGGGAGTTCCTAGTGGTAACATCATTGTTTATATGATTATAATATTATGTGAATATACCTCAAAGATTAGGACAAATGAATTCTACCTTAGAAGTAAGAGAAAGTATTGTTGGGATGGCACAAGCAGGAATGTCACCTCGAACAATATCACAACATGTTGACTTATCGGTAAGCATTTTTCTAAAGTATATTTTTTACATTGCATTGCAACATAGTCAGCATGTATTAAATATGATCACTAACAATACTATTTTATAAGATATTGGAATCTATTAAATTGACGTTTTAAATACATATATAATGTATAATGGCTTTTAATATAGTACTAATGATAAATGTAATCTAATACCAAGAACTTAACACTTAGATTAAAAAAATCCGGCGCGGAAAACGAAAGGTCAGGAAGTTGGTAATAGACCACTTGTAAGCAACAGACCACCTAAGCCTAGAATTACTTGTCGGCAAGAAGATGCGGACATACTCGGCTACACATTACAAAATCCTTTTACAACTTGCCAAAAAATAAAGGAAACGCTGAATATTAATTGCTCTGTTTCCACCATTCAGAGACGTTCACACGAATCAAATTTACATTGCAGAAAACCGGCAAGTAAACCTAACAGTACAGAGCGTCATGCTGCAGCTCGGTTGCGCTTTTGTTGCCAATATTTAAATTTGGATTGGAGTACTGTTATCTTTACAGATGAAAAAGTATTTTCTAGCACTGATAAATCTCCAACTACAGTGTGGAGACCACAAAACACTCGTTACAATATAGAACATGTTTTGCCCAATAGGCAAAGTGGTAGAGTGACAGCTGGAGTGTGGGGATGGATATCTCAAGCGGGTCCAGGAGAGTTAGTGCAAGTGACACCACCTCGATTTACTTCAGAGCAATACCTGAATATTTTAGATAATATCTTGATACCTTCTGTGAGAAGAATATTTCCACAAGATTAGCTGCAAATTATTCAAGTAGTCCAGGATAATTCTCCTATTCATACAGCACGAATTTTTAGGGACTGGATTGAAGATCAAACCGAAGTTGAAATAATTGAATGGCCAGCGAGATCACCCAATTGAAAATATGTAGGGTGCAATGATCAGAAACTGGGATAGTGATATTAAATTTAGAACACCTGAAAATATTATCCAACATTCATAATTAGTTTGGGAACGTTTTCGGGGATCACAGTTGTGTGTATAAATTTAGTAAACTATGCAGTCTAGATTAGAATCATGCATACAAAATAATGGTTACTACACAAAGTATTAATTATTTCTATACAACTTTTGTATTGTTATTGTTTTTTATATGATAATGTTTTTTATTTAATTATTAAAATAAACTACAGCATGAACTGTAATTATAAACGTATGCTTATTTATTAACATTTTATTAACGCAAAAGTGAGTAATACCTAAATAATTATTATTACAATAAAAATAATATTAATGAATACGAAAATGTAATTATGATACTCATTAATAAGTGAAATATTTAACCGCTTAAACAAAAAAAAAAGAATGTGACTATGTGAACAAAAATTTAAATAAATTACATTATATTGGCACAAATATTTATTCTTACACCGGAAAATTCTGTTTGATAGTATCATCTATATTTAAACGAAATTAAAGTATAAAAGTTTCACTTTATTTATAAATAATTTTGCACACACGAAAGATTAATAATACCTATGTAAAATTTACAATTTACCTTAATTTTATACGTTCAAAATTTTACTATCAATAAGTATGTATCTAAAATTATAGAAAGAAATGTGTGTTTTTTTATTCGCATAAAAATGTAAATACGGTCATAAAAGTAATACTATTTTCTTATAGTTTGAGAAATACATGTAAAATTTAGTAATTATAATCCTTTTTTATTTACAAGACAAAAGGACATAACCTCAAGGTATATTTACAAGTATAAATGGTAATACTATTAGAATGTTACTGAAAATGCGGTAATGTTCATTTTAGGGACATTTTCAATGACTATGGCTGTACAATTGACAATTCTTAACTGAATTCGCATACAAAAGTAGATGCAACGTTGAAAATAAAATATTTAATCTTTGTTTATTTCAACCCTGCAGCAAGTCATCGATTAGGAGTAAAATTTGTTGAAAGACAGAAACTTCTGACTACTACTAAGTACTAAATGAAAAAATTAGTTTACAGGTTTTAATCACTTTACTTGATAACTGGAATTCACGTGTTTATCGCATGTGTAGAATACAGTTTTAATGTCAATCGGCAATAAAATTCAATATCGGTTAGAAAGTTATCAGATTACGGATAATTCATTTCCTAAATATGTCTTTTTCGTAGTTTAAAAGTATATTATTTTCAGTCTGTCATTCTATTATTTTTTTGCTACGTATACTAAACTATGCCTTTTTAATAATAACATTAATTATAGTTTTAAAAACAAGAGTTTGTATTAGTACTATTACTTGTGTTAAGTAAATCGTCTTACCTTATATTTAACTGTAATAACCCAGAAAGTGTACAGTACACGTAATTATACTTATTTATGACTACCAATTAAGTGATAACATGTTTTGCGTTACATACAGCAATATTTAAATATAGATAAAAAATAAGGAGGTGCCAACAAAAACGAATAAACAAAGAAATTAGATCAGATATCTGTATAAACCGTTAGCGAAATAATAGAACAAAGTAAATTATTGGTTCAATTTGGAAAGGGAAAGAACAAGAAAATATTTTTACATAAACAGAATTCAGTTGAATTAAAAATTTAAATAACAGTGACGTAAATTAGGGAGCTAAAAGGGTGAATGACACCGTTTTATATTATGTATTAGGGGAATTAAATAGCATAGTTCAAATGAAGAGTACCATTTCCACACATATTCTAGAATTCTACGCAAACTTTTAATTCGATTATGAAAATTTTAGTAATAAACAAAAGCACTGCTGACAACAAACCCTACATGTCGTGTTTTCTTGTTATTATTTAATTTAATGTTTGCTAGAAGAAAACACTTGAAAAGTTAAGTGGTAATATTAAAAAATAACTTCGAACGATGTGTCAACGTGAAACCAAAAATAAATTACCCTTGAAAATCATTTACATAAACGATTTTGCGATTAACGCGAAAACTAGTTATTACTCAATGTAATTTTGCTGTACCTAATTCACCTTAATTTTCTTAAGATTTTCCTACAAATACCAAAATAGAACAAACACGCGATTGTTCTCTTGCTCCTTGGTACAAAGTATTGTACAATGTCCACTGTACTGTACAATATCGATTAACCTTAATGGCTATGCATCAAATACTCTGACTCATTCAAAATATTTGCATGAAAAATATCTGAATCTGTAAAATTACTAAACATTTATTCAGCGTTGATTTTATTTGCCTACTAATATAGTCCTCTATTTCAAATTAGTCCAACCTTTCGCATTGGACAATAAAAATGTGATAATATAATTTAAGGATGACTATCATTGACAAAATGCGCTACTAATGGTAATCCGGATAACTGCGAGGAAAGCTCGTCTATTTTTATATATATTTATATAATATATAACTCAACATATAATTTCCATTCACAATAACACCACCTACAGGGTAGCTACCACACCAAGTAAACTAGATCCCACACGATTTATTCTATCCAAAAACTATTACCAAAGAATAAATTTCTAAATTCAAAGATAAAAAATGACTCGATGATAATTTAACTTCAAAACTACTAAGTTTAAGTTCGTATTCGTAAGGTTTTCATTACGTGGCAGAATGTCATAGATAGTTAGCAATTATTCTAAAAATTGTAACCCAAAAGTAGGAACTTCTTTGGTCAGCTTAAAATCTATTTAAAAATAAATTTAAGTTCTCTCTTATCCAGCCTCAAAATAATACTGTAAAACTTAAGTCTATTTCAAATGCATGACAAACAGAAATTAGATAAATACGGTAATGTAAATTACTGATTAGTATAGAAACTCATTGAATTGAGCTAAATTACATGTAGTACCTAATATTTAATCATCTCAATTTAAATAAAATCCCCAATCAACAGTTTCTCTAAACCTTTACAAAACATATATATGACATAGTGGCTTTTAAAAACATGATAGTGTCAATTCCCAAAAAATAAAAAAAATAATCCCTTGAGATTACAGGTTAGTCCCCTGAAAATAAAAATCAAAATAGCACTTTTAAACAACGAAGTGAAAAAAGTAGTTTGTCTTAAAGAACAATTTTTAATATAATTGAAGCTAGTATACGTTAAATTATTGATTTTAAGTAGTCTTAAGAATTTTTAAAATTACATGAAATATTTTTTTGTTTCTGTGAATTATATCTCAACCCACATCGAGATGACTCAATTACAGACCCTATTAAGACAATTACAAATGTCATAGGTTACTCACAACTATTTTAGATTACTTCCTGGTACTTTAATCTGACATTCAAATGTAATTCACGTTTATATTTCTCTAACATATACAGGGTGATTGACAGTGAATGGTACGTTAGACGTATCTAGAGAGCAAAGAAGTAAAAATATATTAAGTCAATGTAATTGTAAAATATATATTAAACTAAAATATTTTTAGTTGAAACAACCCTCAGTATAACAGTACCATCCTTCTTATTTTAAATAGGTCACCCTATAGTATATTATTTATTATTTAAATCCCGCAGGTAATTTAAAAAATCTTAAATTGTCGAGGCAAAGCTAAAACGATCTAGTTTTTTTCCCCAAACTTTTAAAACAAATTTAGTGGATACCAGGTACTTAACTTAAAAAAAACACCAAATTCTCAATTATCTTCAATAGGATGCTCTATAATTAATTGCACCAGTACTTTGAAGGTGTGCATATATCTAAAGTTAATATTATTTAACTTATTGAGATTTTTCCATTCTACAGTTTACTTGGGTTTTTTCAAAACAAAATTATTCTAAACTCGTGCAAACACGTAAGCAATAAAAACATTTTGCACATACTTGCGCACAACTCCTCCAGCTTCACAGCAATCTTTTCTTAAAGGCAGAGTTCTTGTATGATGAAATACCAGTCCTATAAAGAACTGAAACGTATACCTCTAAACTAAAACGTACTATTTAACGAAAACAAAAATTGGTTAAAAAGCTTTACTAACATCATTTATATTTCTGTTTTTCTTACATCTTTTAGTAACACAACAAACTATTTTATCTTAACAGCGTATCTAACAGAAGCTTTTCACTTAAACACATAATTACTGAAAAAGAAAGCAGCCAAAAAATGTAATTGGTTGTATTCATTACCTTCACGAAAAGAGAAAACACTCAAGAACTTTTTAGTCTATTAGTATCAGAAATAAAAAGAAATGTTTATATTAGTAATCCATCTATCTGTGAAGGCACTAAATCTTAAATGAACCGAAGGAATAAATAAGTATACCAAAGAAAAAAAAATGTTTGGTGTCCACGGACAACATAGACGGTCGCGAAAAGATTAAGAACCCCTGATGTAGGTACGTTGCATAACTACAGGCTGCGGGTTCAATACTTTGCATAATACATTTTTTTAAATAAATTGTTATTTTTAGATTAGATTTTAATTGATTGTAAATTTATATTTATAGTATTATCGTTTACAATTAAATAGCTGGCATATAAACAATAAAAATATAGTCAATAAAAAATATTTATAAAAAATTATTTATTCTTTTTTTAAACTAGTTACGCATGTACCTGCCCCTCCTAGGACCCGTGAAATCCCCTCTTACGCACTCTCCTTCTCTACTGGTTCCCCCACCTAGTATCTAATTGTTCCTCATATCCCAATATTTGTAGAGTTCATTTCAAGACTAAAGAACCGGTGCGCAGAAACCAATTTTGTTCCGAATGTCAGTACACTAGTTAACCAAAAAACGTTTGCACTTTTCATACGGTGTTTGAGATGTCCACATTTATACCACAAGTTGTTTTAAACTCTTTTTCATTTTTGTGTTTTATATTTTTTTATATTATATTCATCGTCTTCTATGCATTTATCTTTTAGTTAAATTAAAGATAAACCATTACAGTTAATGTATATTGTTTACAGCAAATGTTTTTAGTTAGAATTTATTTCGCATGATCGTCAAATTCCGAATTTATCCGACGCGCACCTCACGGTTCTTTAGTCGTGAAATGATATCTAACGTTCGAAAATAAACAGTAGAAATCCGAAAAAAAGACGAGTAAGACCTATAGAGTAAGAAAAATTAAAAATGATAGCAATTAACATAGAGACTGAAACAAAAACCTCACCTAAGACAGACAGATTATACTAGAATTCTTTGACAAAAGCAACGCAATATTCTTTAATAACGTTATCACAATAAATTTTGTTATGTTACAATATGTCATATATCGTAAAATATAAAGTATGAACGACGCAATCCTGCTCACGAAAAGAAAAGATTAATATTTTAGCAAGGTATCTCTTTATATCTATAACAAAAGGAAATCAATAGTAGCAGCAGTGTTGCTAGGTCTACCATAATTGCGATAGATCTACCGTTTTTGGTTTGTATCTACCGGTCTACCGTAGAGACAAAATTATCTACCGTTATCAAAAGATTTTTTTTTGGTTTAAATAGATCCAATGCTAAGTTTCATTTTCAAAAAAGTAATCTATAAAGAGGTTTCTACAATGTAAACTGCACTGTAACCAGATTGTTCTAGTATGTATCACTAGATCGGAGATAGGTAACTTGGGTAATTCACCGAAAAGTGCCGAAATTACACCTCGTTTCAAAATAAATAATACTGAGATACACGTCAAATAAATTCGGAATTTGACTATCATACCAGATAAATTGTAACTAAAAACATCAGCTGTAAACAATGTGTGAACTTAATGTAATGGTTAATCTTTCGTCGCGACGTTTGAGGTATTATTAAATTAGTCGTATGAAAAGTGCAAACGTTTTTCAGTTGGATAATGTATTAGCAATCAAAACAAAATTGCTTTCTGCGCAACCATTCTTTAGTTTTGAAACGAGCTCTACAACATTTTTCTAATTTTGTATATTTTTATTTCTCAATGATTTTTTCCAATATCACAAATGACCTTTTAAATCTACCGTATTTTAGGTCCGATCTACAGTTTTTGTTAGGTCGAATCTACCGCAATCATTTTTCAAGACCTGGCAACACTGAGTAGTAGTACTCTACAGTTGAAAGCAGTGGTTGAAAGTGTCGAAAAAACTGTCATATACCTTGGTCATATACAGGTGCAACACTCAAAAAAAAGAAAAACGCTGCACGTCAAACGAATCGGTTACGTAATTTGTTGGCAACCCTGAAAACTATTAACAATTTCATATAATTAAACTTTCCTTTAATAATACTTTACCATGAATTTTGTGTCGTGACTTGGTCACATTTTACATAAAATTAAAATTTTAAAAATTATTTTTAAAAAACTTGCTTTCTTAAATACTATTAACAAAGTTAGTTGTTGATCGGTATATATTGTTTTTAATAACGACTTTTAAAGAGATAACTACAAATTATGAATATATTCAAACGAAACAGTTTATTAAATACTGTTCATCTGTCGATGTTTATAATAACTTGACGGATCAAGATATTTGTATCATTCTCAAAATAGTTCAATCGTAATCGACTCTATTTAAGGCAAAACGTATTTTTAAAGCTGTATCAAATGTAACTTTAATTATAGAAGCAAAGAAATGTGTAAATGCAGTTCCAGAAACAAAGTTATCAAAACATGTTGAATGTTCGCAAATTAAAAAAGTATAGATGCAACATTCAGGCGTTCACTTTATGATTTTCGTTTACTTTTTTAAATGAAAGATACAGAAAACAATTATATGCTTTATTTAACACAATTAAAATTTATATGAAACTGAAAGAAACCTTCCAATTTAAAATTTAACAGGTGATAAATACAGTGTGTTCAAGATAAGGATGAACAGCATGGGGATGTCGAAATAGGCAAAAGATGCGTTTAAATTAGAAAAAAGTTGTATACATTAAAGTATGTTTAAATTATATTTGCAAATTTTTTTATTAGTTATTGTTTTTGAGATTTTTTCAAAATTGTCGATTTAATGATTTTCATTTTTTCTAATTATTTCGTTTATGTAAAAAAATTAAACTAAGAGCACAGCTTATTTGCATCATTTAAGTTCTGCAAGATGTAGTTATCAAACTTTTGAAACGACTTTTCGTCTCTGAGAAACCATCAACTTTTTTTATAGCCGCCACAAAAGTGACACCTTGTATTCGATAGTATTTATTATTAAAAATTTACCAATATATCACACATTATGGTTTTGCAGATGACTTTTAATAAAAATATAATTTTTCATTTTTATACTTTTTTAGTTCTAGCTTAATTGGTGTTAATAAAATGACACACGTTCATTAAACGTTGTCTACAATTTAAATTTTCCAAATCTGTTTTGTTGATTATAAAAAGTTTTCAAAAATCTTGGACACACTATACATAAAATAAAATGTGAGAATCTGTCTTGAATATTCAAAAATTTGTGTATTACTTCCGACTCAAATTCTTTTCAGCTCAAACTAATTTTTTTAAATTTAAATGTAGTGGATTATTTCACTTAATATCTCTAAAATCTAGTAGTTGAACACAAAATGGTACGTTAAGAACGATTAAATTTATTCCTGTGATAGCATAGTGCGTCCATTAGGTATATGTGATTTTTTATTTACGATCTACAGTAAAATAGAAAAGGATATTTATTCATAATTCCAAAATGAAGAATTTTCGATTCGCAAGCAAACTAAAAAAAATCAAAAATGATTGTTAACAGGTAAAAAATAACTGGCCTTTATTAATAAGCAAAATTGATTCCATTAAAAATATGCAATAACCATATTTGCAATAAAAAAATGATTAAAATACGTATCTATCAAACATAACAAAAGCCACAACAATACGAAGAACACAAAGAAAGATATACTAAGATGAATTAGGAAAAAGCAATCAAATCTCGGCCTATAAAAGAAACGCAAGGTATGATGTTTACAAAAAATGTTTTTAATTACGTGATTGTTTTGAAACTAGAAAAAAAATTTAGCTGACAAACGATGAGAATAATGATAAAAACAAATAAACCTTTTTACAAGCATCAAATAAAAGAGATATTTTTATTTTTACAAGACATTTTTTACATTAATTAAAGAACTTATTACTTCAATTTTGTGTGAAGCTATAACTTAAAAAAACTATTTTTTTTTCTTTTTTTTTCTTGCAATCTTTTAACACAAAGTCTAAACAACAAATTGATTAAATATATTTACATTAACTTAATTCTGACTGTAATTATTATATTGCAGCTGGGCTGTTATTGTGGATAATCATTGGCAGAAAGTTTGAGGAAATAAGAACGTATTGATTCTTGTTGAAACACTTGCGTATTTTCTAATCAGTTTGGTGCTGATGGCGCTCGGCTAGAAGTAAAATGATCAGTCTACTACGTAGGTTTATACTATTTAATTATCAGTGATAAAAGTTATCGTACGAAAAAAGTTACAAGCTAAGCAAGGCAATCTCTAATCCATTACAAACCGCAATCACGCATTAAACTTTTGATCCATTTGAGACTATATTGGAAGTCTAAACGACCAAGTTTTGTTGATAATTTCCCAGCACAAGTATATGTGCATAGATTATCATCAGCTGTCATTCTCAAAAGTGTTTGAGAAGATGCGCGACGTCATCGTTTAGACTAGCGTGTCCCTCTGTCTATTTTATAACTTTACTCTGATGAAGCTTTCAGATTTAACCTTAATTTCATCAATGACTTCAAAAAGCGGTAAGTGGTATTCTTTCTTCAACCATGGTTAGAAACTGTGCCCACAAAAAGTACCCCAACAATTAGTAGTAAACCAGTAATCAGTAAGAAAAATATAAAAATAGATACATTTGTTACTGAAATGTACTCAAATGTAATCTCTAGCAGTTTATTAAACTTCAGTTTCGTACGATTTAACTTCGTAGCCTATATTTATTGCAACCTACACAAAATTTGAATGTAGTATAAAGAATAAACACACCATAGACAAAGAAAACAAAGTTTCAAATATAGAAACAAATTTTCGAAAAAAATTGCAACTATTCCTTTGTTCCTAGTTAAAACAAGATTTTTTTATTACACCTGTTTTTTCAGAAATTGCGCAAAAAGAAACCACTAACAATAAATACTGTTGCCAAGTGTTGCAATAATTAACAAAACAGGTGAAACTCGTACATAATTTAGACAAATTAAATAATAGTAAACGTTACGACCTTGAAGCTGAAGTCTTTTTTGCCAATTTAAAAAAAAAGATACGAAAAGAATAATGCGTATGTTTAAATTTTACGTAATATGTAATAAAAATCCTTGAAACGCGTACTTAAGTTGTTAGGTATTTTTGCATAATGACAGAAAGGTCATATTCAAAAAATTAAAAAATAACTGGGATTTGAGAGCATTTTGCACGACCCTGGAAAATTTTCTTTGCCACTTTCTCTTTGCACTTTTACTTGAGAATTAGAAAGGATTTTTCAGTTTTTAATTAAATCTTTAATTAATGCGCGTTAGTTAACAATTTTTTTAAAAAGGTAAATTATCAGACGGTGAATAGTAAAAATTGAAAAGTAATTTGTTAAGCAATGACATGTTGTCAAAAGCTGACATTTAACATTAAGATAATTTTCGGTCATATGTTTGTTTGAACCATATGATGGGGACATCAAACTATGTGTGAATAATTTTATTTATAGAATCACAGACAAAATGGCACCCAGACAAAAGCTGTTTGCTGTATATTTGAGAGAAAATTCGCCTTACCTTTAACTATTCTCCTTGATTTCCACCAATATACGCCTTTGCTATATAACTCCTTCAATTACACAATAATAAATGTGTAAATTATGCATTCTGAATGTAAATTATTTGTGTTTTTCTTAACAATGTAAACGCAAACGAGCGAATACACGTTCACAATTCAATTGCACTCTGAAGACTAATCAGCTGTTTTAGTTTTTTAAAGAAGGTCGCTCAAATGTAGTCCATCTTTGTTTAGCACTGGCAGAGAAGGGGTACAAGCAGTGGCGCACGCACAACCACTTGTCACAATAGCGAAACACGTCAATATTCGAAAAATGTACTTTCAAAATAAAAATATTTGTTTTGCAGCAATAATCCGGTGTTTATCGATAGATAGACTAAGATCAAATCGATGACCCATTTTTAATGCTAACAAAGAAAACGAATTTTAGAAATTTAATGCACAAAAAGCTAAAAATATTCAGTTAATAACATAAATGGATAATCCCTTGCGTATTTGTTATATATATAATTGAAGTATCGCAATTATTGTCTTCTATCCTTCTACTAAATAATCGAGTTTATGAAAAACATTTTTCGGTTTTATGAGTTAATTAAATTATAAATTTAACACTATATAGATCTAATTATTCTATCGTAAAAACATTTTTTCAAAACTTGTTTATAATCTAAAAATGTAACACAAGCGACAAAATTTGTTAATCGAATTGTCGATCTTTTATATAATATAGTGTACCTAGCAATTAGTGCTTAAATTTCTAATAGTATAAATTTTTATTCTAAAATAATTATATTATATTATTAATGCTTGTTTACATTTTTAATTTTTTTAGTAATAATGTTACTGTTGAGTAATTATATCTAAAATTGTTATAGAAAACAGAAAAACGCATAAATGTGTAAACTCCAGTTGGAGTCTTTTTCCCAATGTGTTTATCACTAGCATACTTATTCACTGAATCATTATTTTCAATAACAGAATTTTGAAATTTGACTTGTAGCAAATAACGAATATATTTTGCAAAATTGTTTGTTGTTGTAGGTGGTTTAATACATGGTAAGTTAAGTATTTTTGAAGAACACATTACTGCATATTTATCTTTTAACAGTAGCTGTGAGAAACAGTTATAATTCAAATACGGCAACATTAGCAAATATTCAAAATGTCATTAAGACATCGTTCAGTAATGCACCAGATCGAAAAGCAAGTCGTGCTAAGAGAAAAAGTATAATAATAATAATCTTTATTAGATAAGAATAAGATACAATCTTACTTATCTTAAAGGCGAAGTATCGGTAAAAAACCGTTTTTCAACTTTGCCTTAATTTTAATCAAATTTAAACTAAAAAAATAAAATCTAAACAAAACCAAAATATTATGGAAACATAACGATTAATTTAAAACATAAAATCAATGTTCCAAAGTAACACTATTCTGCTTATTTAACAAACTTATCTTTAAATTATGTTTAAACATTTTCACTGTTGTACATTTATTGTATATTGACCTGTAGTTATTTAAAACTTTGCAAGATTGATAATGAAATCCGCACTGATATTTACAAGTTTTGTGTAAAGGTATGCAGTAATTACTTTGGTTAAGTAATACATACAAATATGTAGGGCATTTACTATTTATTACATTATACAGCATGCAACCAAACAATAAAAGAAATCTATTTTCTGCTTTTAGTATACGATAAAAATTATAGAATGGTGTAATATGTTCCCTTTGCTGTATATTAAACGCAAATCTAAGACAATTATTTTGTAGAACCTGAATTTTTTTTATATTCTTTAGTTAAAAAGTTGAAGTATACGTTAGAACAATAATCTATAAGACTTAAAACTACACTATTTACAATATTCCATTTAAATTTGCATGGTAAAATATATTTGTAGTGATATAGAATGACAGCTTTTGCATAACTTGACATTGACATTACTTTTTGTGCATGTACTTGAAATGACATATTTTGGTCTAACACAATTCCCAAACTTTTCACATGGTCACTTAATAGCACTTCACTATCATTTATAATAATTTTTTTATTCACTAATAAAACTGCCAAATTACGAGCTGCTCTAGTGCCAATACATATTGCTTCTGTTTTAAATTTGTTTAGCAATAAAGCATTGTCTCGAGACCACTGCATAATATTACTTAAGTTGACATTAATTTTTTCTATAGCAAAATTTACAAGGCGAGGATCAAACGAAATGTACAACTGTGTGTCGTCTGCGTATAGGTGTAGATGTATATCAGGAGTAATACTGTACATTAGGTCGGTTGTAAAGAGCGTGAAAAGTATAGGCCCCAGTATGCTCCCTTGTGGTACACCTTATCGAACACTAAGTTTATCTGATATTTGTGAATTTAGTTTGACATGTTGGGTTCTACAGTACAGATAATTTTGAAACCATGTTAGTACCAGGTTGCTGCAGTTATAGTACTTGAGTTTAGCAAGCAGTAGTTTATAGTTTATGGAATCAAATGCTTTGCTGTAGTCTAAAAGTATAAGCATTGTTACTTTAGAATTGTCCATAGCCTGAACAATATCGTTTGTAATTTTAAGCATAGCTGTTGTTGTACTGTAGCTTTTTCTAAACCCTGACTGTACAGATGGTAGAATGCTATATTTATTTATATGATTTGTTAATCTTTTTGCTACTATCATCTCTAGAATCTTTGAGGCAACTGGTAAAATACTTATGGGTCGAAGTTGATTAAGGCTTTTCGCTTTTGAAACTTTCGACAAAGGACAAATATATGATTTTTTCCATACATTGGGAACTGAAACTGTTGTTAGAGAGTAATTAATTATATCTCGCAGTGCATCTTTACAGAAAGGATAAATCAAATCAAGCATCTTCAGGCTTATATTGTCGGATCCAACAGCGTTCGAAGTGATTTTGTTTAATATTGTTTCTATTTCATAGTTGGTTATTGTTTCCATAAATTTTAGCTGTTCCACTATTCCTGGCCTAGTTTTATTATTATAAAATTGTAATAATTCTGAGTTTATTTCTTCAGTAGGGATATTGCCAAAAAAATTATTTATCACGTTTAAATCTAATAGCGAAGTGTCTATAACATTTTGTTTTTTATTGTGAATGTTCCATGGTTCTAGTAACTTCCAAGTTTTCCGCGGGTTGTTTTTATTCGTTTGTAGTTTTTGCTTTATGTAAGCTGCTTTTTCTTCTTTAATCGCAAATCCTAAATATTTTTTTAATTCCTTCTAATGTAGTGTATCTTTTAATAATCCAGTTTTCTTAAATTTAGAAAACGCTTTTTTTTTTAAACGTATTATTAGTTTTCCCAGACCGCAAACAATCTGCCAGATGATACCACGAATATTCCGAATGCTCCTAGTATAATCCCATTATCCTAGGAATAATCTCTAGGAATATGCTTCCAGAATTATTCTAGAATAATACCAAGAATAATTCTAAAGATTATTTTCGAAAAGTAAAAAATAAAAATTTGTTATATAATACATATAAATAACTTATCACTTGTTATTTGTTATAAGAAAATTATTTAATTCTGTAGTTTCTTGTTCGATAAATAACAAATAGTATTTTAGAGGATTAATAAATAATGTAATAATTGATAATTAAACATCAAACAATTATTAATCTAAGCATTTGTCGTCTTTTAAATAATGTGTTGCAACAATTCATAGTAGTCGAATATAATTGCAATATATTTTAAATTTGAACTAATTGGCGGTTTTCACTATTTCTTATTATCGTAGTTTCTCGGTACTACATCGGTACTATTCGAATAATAGTTCGCTGCTATTGGCCGCCATTAGGCCGCCATTGTTCATAGCGTTTATAGTTTGGTTTATAGCATAGAAAAACAAAGGGGAAGAGTATCAACTACTATATACAAATGTGACCGTTAGTTCTAAAAACCGTCCTTCGGGGCGTTGGTGGGCAATTTTGTAGGTGCGCAACGTTAATAAGATTGGTTCAGTTTCCCGCTAAATTGTCATTGTAAGTTTCTAACTTTGTTCGGGTGAGTATTCTCTTTAAATGTAATTATTAAATAAATATATTATAATATTTACTAGTTTTGAGTATAATCTTAATCAAAATTAATATATAATTATGCAAATGAATATCAACATGCAATGATTCTAATATTTTTCAAGTTTGTTATTTACAATTATCTTAACCTTAATCGACATTACACATAATACCCATGTTAATTATTTACAATTACTGTAAAATATGATTATTAATTTAAATTATGTTTCCTATTCCAATAGATTATACATCGTCCTATTGTTCAACACGATTTATTCAAAAAATATTTAATTTAACTCTGCCTGTGATGACGATTTGGTGAACAACTAGCATTGGAGTCATCACTGCCGATCCCAAGCTCGGATGAAAGAGGAGGGAATATAAACATGAATTCACTAAGATTCAAGAAAGATCGTAGAACCAACAATGATGAACAACATTTAATATGACCCGAAGACAGCACCCGCATAATATTGATCAGGAAATCTTTGTTGTAGATTATATATTCGTTATTCATTGTTTTTAAATGTAATATTATATTTTCTGTATGTAATAAACTGTTAATTACTAATTTTATTTTTGTTTATTTGTATATAAATTAATATCTACTTTTGAATTTAAGTGGAAACGCGCGCTTTTGTTTGTTGGTAAATTAGAATTATTTATTATCATTTGACACCGTTTTAGTTCTAAAAACCGCCCTTCGGGGCGTTGTAACGTCCAAAAAATTTGTACAGAGTTGATACTCTTCCCCTTTGTTTCTCTATGGTTTATAGCATTCATCTGCATTCATAGTGATTATATTATCCAATATCGATTATCGAAATTTACATATTTTAGGCGATAATTCAGCAAATACTAGCAAACTCAAAAGCACAGGTGCTATTAAAAAGGGTACGAATAAGTTAAACCTTAAAAAAATATTAAGTATGTTTTTCTTCTTATAGTTTCCAATAAAGAAGCTAATCAATTAAATGTTTCTTTAATGCTTCAATCTAAGAATAATATTGAAGTCAGAAAACGTGTTGGTCATCTTACTTCCAAAGAAAAACCCACTAGTGAGCATATTTAATTATTATTTATATTATCATAAACAATATTTGCATTTTAGTTGTCGTTTCAAATGGAGTTGAAACCTCACGAGGTAAATTAGTATCAAATAATGTTATATAACTAATTATATCCTTCTAGTAATCTTTTCAAATCAGAAAAGAACAAAAATATCAAAAGCAAATGAGTTGTCAAGTGGTAAAGTAGTTTAATCATATCTCTACAAATCATTTCAACTATACAAATTAATTTTAGACACCAACCTTTTAAATAAAATAATAAAACTTGCAGTCACCAACAATAAATTGCTACAAGAACAAAATTTCTTAATTAAGGAGCTCAGCAAGACACTAAATATTACTAGTAAAGGACGTGAAGAAAATTCTGAATATCTGGAAGAGTTCAGAAGGATCTTTCCTTTAAAAGAAGATACCATATTACAAGAAACCAATCAAATTTTATCTGAAAACCTGGAGTTTTATAATTATGTTGTAAGTAACCGATTATAGTAAGGGCAAAATCAATTTATTGAATTAATTTACAGCTTTCAACAATCGCTTTAGAAGGGGGTAACAATTTAAATGAATGTATAAGAAAAATTATGAAGATTATTATACCAGATGAACTTGCCGTGAAATACAGCTTCAAGGGTCACAAAAACAAAGAAACTTTTAGTAACCACGCACATGTCGTGAAGCTTATTATAGGTAAAGTAAAGTAAAATAAATATCTTTTTTACATTACCGATTGGAATTATTGTAGAGTGTGTAAGAAAAAATGAAGAGAGAGCCACCACACGCCAAATTGTGGATCAAATCGCTATTTGGCTGACTAAAGCTCAACGCAGACTAAACGCGCCGCCGCAGTAACTTAGTGTATTTTTTTGTAGGCTGGTTTAAAGAAAATAAACTTTTTCAACTAATTTTTAAATCGTATTATTCAAATGTAGATATTCCCTAATTATGTACAAAAGTATTATAAAAATATTCCTAAAACGTTCCTCGGCTGGTAGCAGAGAATATTCTTTTCAAAACTCCTGGATTAAACAAAAAGCGGACATTTTATTAAGCTAAGAATGTGCTTGGGAATATTCTGGGAGGATTGGAATAATCCAGTGATTGTTCCAAGTTTCTGCTAGAAATAGTCCCTTGCGGACTGGGATAGTATCTGTAATATATGGTGTTGGTATACTATGTCGTAATTTTAGTGTTCGTAATGGTGCATAAATGTTGAACAAAGATATTATTGCATTATTAAAAAAATCCAGTTTTGCATCAATATTTGGTAGAGTATTTATATAAATCCAACAAATGCGTTTTGCATCATAAGTAAATTCATCAGATTGAAAATGTCGATAATCTCTGATCGTTATTGTTTTATTTGTAAATTTAGTAACATGGTAGTCAATCATACAGTATAATAATCTGTGATCAGATATATTTACAGCATCTTCCGTACCACTATTAAATATTTTTACCACTATTAAATATTTTGAAAGTTTGTAGAAAATGTTCTAAACTTTATTGGTACTAACTTGTTTTTCTTTGTTATTTTTCCAAATATTTTTTATTATTATTTTAAAATTTTATTCAATTAAGTAAATAAATTCAGGCATTTTTGGATATATATTTAATTTCATTTAGTTTTAGGCTTGATATGTTTACTTCTATATTTTTATTCAATCATTTAGCATGTTTGTTCTTACGCTTATAGATGCTTTGTTTCTTTATATCCAATTAAGGAGTACTGTATTTTTAATATTTTTATAAATATATAAATAAAAATTAAAAATATATGTATATATAAAATATTGTACTATTTCCAGGTACCTTCAATGGGTCATGAACGGTATATATAATGGGCCAGTAAAGTTGCCATTGCATCCCCAGAATGATTTATAAATGGCGCGATACAAGGGGATGATTAACGGCCGGATAGACACCGAGGAATTGGGCCAATAATGGCTAACGATAATGGCCCAATAAGTACTTGCCGGTCAAACGTCGTACTGGGACTGGCACAATGTATTTGTGTTTGCTGATTAGGGATACCATTGAAACGTAGATTTTTTAAGTTCAGTTTATTAAAAATTTCATATTTCTAAACTATAATTTCTACAAGCCTTTGATGTATGGTTATACAATTTTGCAGATGTTACCACTACAACAACCTCCAGGATAAAATTTCATAAACCATTTATAGCATACACATTCAGTGACTACATTGCCTCCATGCCATAAAGAAAATAAAACGTGATGTATCGGAACTAAACCGACCTACATTTTTACGGTAACGCCGTGTTTACAACGTAACCCAATGGAATTGTTAGGAAAACGTTTTTCAACCACTACTAGCTCCAGATTTCCTGCAATTAATGTAGAATTGTTGCATAACACTATCCGCTTGGCAGTCTTTGCCAATAGAACTCAAGTGCAGCACTTACAGAAACTCGTATGAATACTAAATTGAAAACAAAAGTTTAGAAAACTACAATAGTGATCTGCTCAGTGTTGCATGACTTCGAGTTCTGTGACATTATCTTAATTGCTTAATTAATTCTCTTTTATATGTATACTTTGAGTATTTAAGTTTACACATATAGCAATCATATATAGAACCATTTCATATCTTAAGTGTATATAACTAATAAACTTTAGTCTTATGAATTCAATGTGAATTTTTAATTCCAGGTATATTATATGAATATTCTAGAATAATAAACATTTGTCAAACAATACATAGAATATACATATGGTACATAAAATATACACTACGTATAGACATCTATATTCCGAGTATATACATGGTCATACATTACACGGTTCCTAGCTATTTTTTAGTAATAATGAAATAAATAATTTTCCTTTAACGTTATTATTTTACCTAATTTACCTAATACGCATGTATCTTTTAGATGCTGGAATACTTCGAAGCTTATATATACTTCGTATTAGAAGATGTACTGCCCAAACCACCACAAATGACCAATGACGTTAAATAAACGTAACTGTTATTTCCTGAGAGTAACGGAACTAAATTTCTGTCATCTTATATTTTCCAAATTATAGTTTTTTACACAGTCCCTACAACTGTATGCTATTTTGTATTACTGTATCGTTTATTTAATTTCCTTATTTACCTTGTATTTAATTTGTATAACCACATGAAACCAAAAAATAGTGTAAACATAAATCTCTCAGTGAAATTTTAACAAATTATACACAAAATCAAACTGAAAACTTACATAGAAAAATTACTTTATTGTTGACGTTGAGGTTCGTATAATCAAATGTTATCGATTTTCGGGTTAATAAAATATCAGACCGTTATTTTTCAAAATTTAATTTATTATATATTTCTACCAAAACTATATTGCGCCTGTTAATACACCGCACCCGATTTCTCCATTACTACCCTACTCTCTTTTCTTTTTTACTCATGCGCATCACAAATATCAATTTACAAAATGACTTAAACATTAATTCCTAACACAAATTAATTCCCACACAGCATAAACACATTTTTAAAATGTTAAGATAATATTTTCCTTAAAATATTATAATGTTTCTATAACATTCAATATCGACAAGAAAATATTGATAAAACATTTTTAAAATATGTGCATGTCCCGCATATTGATGTTAAATAAATATTCCAAAAACATTTTTTTGAAAATATTAAAATGTTTCTAAAACATTCAATATATCCAAAAAATGTCAATTAAACATTTTTAAAATATATACATGTCCGTAAATTGATGTTTAATTAATATTTCAAGAACATTTTCTTGAAATTATTAAAATGTTTCTAAAACATTCGATATACCAAAAATAATGTTAATAAAATATTTTTAAAATATATAAATGTCCCGCAGATTATTGTTTAATAAATAAATAACGTATGTATCCCACAAGTCTTGGAATTGGCGTTGACAGTAACGCGAGAAATGGACGTCGCTCCTAGAACCATAATCAAGGATTGCTCATTTAGTCACATGGTTCTATGATCGATATGCATCTCGATCTATCGTTATAACCAACACCCAGTTCTTATTCTTTTGCGAAACACGTTACTTTAAAAGACAAATATTTTCACACACACAATATTATAGAACTCTTTAAGAAAATGTCTAACAATCGAGTTATGGCGGACATCGATACAAAATGTTCTAATAAATCAACTTGAAAAGGCGTATAATGAAAATTGACTCCCAATTAGTCAAAAACAATTTATTTTTCTTAAAAAGCTGACACTGAAACAACTGAAATTTTTATGCAAAAAATAATATAGATTGCAAAAGTTTCCATTTTTTTCCTCTAAACTTTGCTGCCACTAACCATGATTTAATGCCATTTACTATTTCCAAATCTGTAGCTTCATTAAATTGACGACAAACTGCTTCTAATGGAACACAATTATTTATAACAAAACACAGATGTTGAATAGTTAACTTACTTAGAATCGTAGTCTGTAACAACAGCGTTTTAAAAACTTTTTTTCCCTTTTGTCCTTCGTAACTGTACAATGCTCCTACATTATTACTAAATGTATGATACATTATGCTCCTTACAAGTTCTTTTTTGTAGTAGACCCTCCCAGTAATGACAAATCCTTGACCTACAAAGAGTTCACAATAAAAATATATAATATATTACAGTATCTGTTAATATAGATACACTAAGTATTACTTTCTACACCATAGAAATTAAGAAAAACATACTAAAATTTGCATGTTCAAATCGTTCTCGTCGATTATTGATTCTAAATTTTTTACATCTTCCTCAGTTTTTAAAGGTAGTAACGGGGTTATCAGTTTTATTATGCCATTTTCCTCTGGTGGGTTGTGCAAGTTTCCTTGCTTTGTTCCGCTTTTCATTAAAAATTCTAGTGTTTCTCTATTTTCTTTTACTATTAATTTTATTAGATGAAGTTCTCTGGTATGTTGTTTATAGAATTCTATAAAAAAAGCAGTCAAATGTAAAAGCTACAGAAAAATGTGTAACTCACCCGTACTTTTTACCATCCATTGCCTAAAATCATTAATGAACTCTTGTAATTCTACAAAAACAATTGTATTAGTGAAGATAAAAAAGGAAAATATGTTTAGAATTACAACACAAAAGATACTACTTCTGAACTACTGATAAAGATGTTATCAGTTTTATTTGCTTAAGAACAAAATCAATTTTTTTATGGCATTGCAAATTAACTAGTATGATTAATTAAAAAATTCTAACCTGATGCAGTAAGTGCGAATGATGTATTAGTAGATTCCGCATTTACACGACACTTCTTCTGGTTTAACTTAACGTTGTGCCTAAAATGTTTAACTGTAGTAACTAAATTCAAAATAATGGAAATATATACATACACAGTATTTGAATTATCTATGTTAACCAGAGTATGTGGTAAGCTTGGCAGATCATCTAGATAATCATCCTCTTCCTCATCATAAAGGTATTCCTTGTTTCTCTTTTTTTCCGGTTCACGAAACCCCTTACCAAAGTCATCGCCAGCACTTGCCGAACTGTTCAAATCATCTGTGTCCTTGGTTTTATTACATTTGCTTTGAGCTTTCCCATAGTTGTCTAACATTAAGTAATGTATCATAATATGAAATAATGTAAAGAAGCATAAATAGTTACCATATGCTCCTAAAATGTTTATGCTGTAAATCTTCCAATCACATTGAGGCGATGCTGTAGTTCGAACTGCTTCTATAATTTTAATTTTATTTTGGTACGAAGGCCAAAAACATTCCACGCCTTTGCCATCTGATGTACGTGTCCAGGCTTTTGGAACAACTTCCACAGTGTTGTCCTTTTGAAAATGTGCAACAATCCAACTCATCTCAGAAAAAAAATTATGTATTAGAAATATCATCATTTTCCAATTTAATTCTCAACTTTTGTTTAATAACGATCTATTTGTTCTACAACTGGGAAAACATTTCTAATCTTGTTTGAATTATGTTCACCACAATTTATTTTTATATGACTTTGTAAGTGAAACCTTTGTGACTTATTACAATGCAAAAACTTACCATCATAATTAATGTTATAAGAACTTTCTTTAACAGGATCGTTTAATAATAAATTTGAAGCACGTGTTACAACACAAAGTTGCCTATTTAACTGTCTCGTAGATTTTAACTTCGGCATTATTTATTTATATATATATATATATATATATATATATATATATATGCATTTGTATCCTTTTCGTCTCCGCATATCTTTAGGACGCCCATCCATCCGGTAGAACAAATTATGTTACACAAGTTTTTTCCGTATTTAAGGGGTCAGGTGTTACACCATTTTACAGGCAAAGGTAGAGGGGTAATAATATCACATGTTTTTTTCATACAAAATACAAATCTGTATTTAGTACTACCCTATCTCCATATGGGATTATGACGCTTTCGCCTCCTTATATATATAATTGTAAAATGCTACGGTTGAGTTTACCTCCGGCGGCGCTGCCAAAGTTTAAAAATATTTTCAATGCATTTGACAAAACAGCTTATGCACGCTGTGATAATACAGCATCATATTTTGTACTTGTGATTTAGTTTTTACAGTGGTACAACTTAATTTTTAATTATTGTGTGCAGACAGTGTATTAACATTGTTTTTGAGTATTGTGCAGTTAAAGCAGACTGCTGCAATAAATACTTGTTCGCAGTAAGTAAAAGTTGGTTCTATTACAAAATAGATGTATTGGCGTATTGCTGAGAACTCAAAATATTCTAATAACTGCTTAGGTACGTCTTTTCAATTACTGTGGTGTACAAAATTCTTGACAACGTTTAAATGTTTTATCGCCAAATTCATTTTTTATTTTGTATTATTTTTATGATTATAGATTATAGTGGTAAATGTCACTGAAAGAAAAAGTGTAGCCAAGATTTGCTGAGTCTTAAACCGTCTTCTCGCTTCATATTACATGGATGTTTTTCTATTTCCACAGCTTCGCGGATTAGTCTGGGAAAGTAGAAAGGAGTTCTAGCTAACACTTTAGTTTAATCAAAGTTCAGCGTGTGTCCTTGGTTTCACATGTGTTCTGCCACTGCTGATTTAGTAACTCTGCGGTGTTTGCAGTCAGCCATATGTTCTTTTACTTTACATGTATTTCAGTTATAAACCAACGTGTTCAAACAAGTAGAAGGAGCGGCCATGCGTTCACCGCTCTCTCCAGTTATAGCCAATTTACCTAAGGACATTTCTACTCCCGAATCCAACCCGAAATTGGCCTTTTTACCCTACATTCACAAGGTTACAGATCAGATAGGGAAACTTCTTCGTAAGAATGGTATCAAACCTATTTTCAACTCAACAGGTAAAATCTCTCAGATTCTTCCTTCTCCCAAGGACAAATTTCCAACACTTTCATCTCAAGGTGTATACCAAATTCCTTGTTCATGTGGTTTAGTCTACATTGGTGAGACCGGTCGTTCCGTCATTACTCGCATTTCAGAACATGATCGTTGTATAAGGAAAAGGCATATTTCTAAGTCTGCGGTTGCTGAACATCATTTCACTACAGGTCACAATATAGATTTTGATAACGTTTCGGTGATTGCCAAATCTCCATTCTTTTTAACAGGAAATTTCGAGAGAGCATAGAAATCATCAAACACCCCAATAACTTCAATCGTGATCACGGTTTTGAGCTATCCCCTCTTTGGTTTCCGGTCATTAGTCCTTTATCGAAAACACGCCCTCGTTCAACCGTAACCCAATCAGAGTCGAGCTTAACTACCCGTGACGATACTTCTTCTTTATATACGGAGACTATTTCTTTTTAAGTCACTTCTATGGAGTTTAGAATCTGGCTTGGTTCACAAGTTGATTACCTAACTCTGTAGTGGTTCTTTGTTAGATTTTCGTTTGCTTTTTCGAGTTTATCGTTTTCTTTCTTACCTTTTCTGAGTTTAGAATCTGGCTTGGTTCACAAGTTGATTACCTAACTTTTGAGAAGTGTTTAGTTAGATTTCGATTGCTTGCTTGAGTTCTTCGATTTCTCTCACGCCCTGATGAAGCCCCTTACGAAAGTGGGCAAAACGTTGGCAACTTCGGTTACAACATTGACACGGTCCAAACCCGGAAGACGTTCTTATCTTATTATCTGTGTCGTGCAGCAGTTATTTTTTATTTTTTTTTAAAGTTGTAGTTTAAAAAATGTAAATTTATAGCAAAGTAAAATTCATAGTATGGTTTGTTTTTAACTATAAATATTGGAAAATAGATTTAAAAAATTGTTTTTTACTACCTACAAATTTGCTAACGACAGAGTGGTGCTGTTTACATTTAAAATCACGCTATCAGCATTTTGATGTCGTCCACTACTGGCTTCATAAGTAGATGCTTTTTTAGACTTATAACTCTTTGTTTCCGCCAAATGTACAAGAATTTATAGACTTGTTACTTGAATTAAGAAGTGAAATGATGCCGCAAAAAACAAATATTTGTTTATTTGCAACTCTGATGCAGTTAGTAAAAATCAAAGTGCCCAATTTGCCAAATTCATGGGTCACACAGTAAAAACTTACCATAAATTTTACGAAATAAGTTAAAAAGCGTACTAAACGGTTAAGGTTGCAACATTGTTAACGTTATTTGACAAAGGGGACCAAATTGAATCCAAAAAGAAGGCATTAACTGTCATTAATATTAATTCTGATGAAGAAGGCATGCTACCGAACTCACCACTGGCACCCGTACAAAAAAACAAACCTTCGACTACAAAAGACTGTGCAGGAGAAAAAAGTTGCAGTTTATCAAGTTCTAAAAATGTTGCAAAAATAGAAAAGAAGCAGAATAGTTAGAAGAACAGAGAAACAGAAAAAAATGGTGTCGTCACTTTAAACAGCATACTAAAAAGAAGTAAGCTCTAAAAATGCTTGGGTGTATGAGCCTATAAACCAACAGAAAGTGAAGACTTTTGTTTATAATATATACACAACAGCAGAAAAATAAAAATACGTAGTCATTTTGACATAATGTCATTATTTTATTATTTGTATTGTATTGTTTTCATTTTATTACTTTTATAATCTTTGTTAAATAAACTTTATAACTGCGTGTTATTTATTTAATTGTAACTAAACAGCTACCTAAAAACAAAATTTTTTTTTTATAATAACATTTCTACAAAATATATTGAATTTAAATATAAGATCAGAGGCTTCCATGACCGAAGTAAAGTGAAAACGTTTTTTTGGGTTTAAACCGTTTTAAAGTAGAAACCGAAGTTGCCAACGTTTCGTTCAAAGTCCAAAACAGTGTCCCAGATCTAACAATTAATTAATATTATTTATATTTGCATAAAGATTTTATTCTGTATTTCTTCATTTAAACTTTTTTATTTTTTTCTAGGTGTCACAGTAAACTTTTTCGTAAAATTAAATGGTTTATCCTCTTGTAAATTTGATCTGGAGATATACTGTATATATGTATAATGACTTGTTTTATATTAGTTCATATCAATATCATACTTACCTTACTAATCTGTAATATAAGCAAATTAAACAAAAATTGACTGGAAGAAAATACGAGGTATGTAGGTACGACTAAATCCAGAAAAGTAATGATATCCATATACGTCATGTACATATATCTTTGTATCGTTTTTGCCTCTAGCGTTGTTGCCAATATGATGAGGCAAATACGTACTATTAGCATAAGGAGGTGGTTTGGAACTAAACACATCATGAACATAAAACAGCAGCGCCCCTAGTGAATAAGTAGTAGAACTATATTGTATTTTTGTATGGATATTTAGATCGTTTTCACCTCCGGCAAAAAAATCGTCAAACGATAGAGAGTGTCTCAAGAAACATAATACAGATGAAAAATAGGAAAAACGTCTTCGGCTCCGAAAACGGAGGCAAACACGTAAAAACGGAGGCGAAATCGATCTTTTCATATAGCATTCGGAGGTGTATGAGTACTAAATGCATATATATATATATATATATATATATATATATATATATATATATATATATATATTGGTAAAGTGTATAAAGTGACTTCCATTCCAGATATATATCGAACGTTGTCACTTCATATATAACGTAGTCACTTCCGATTTCGGAAGTGACAACGTTTCGCCTTGTTTTCAACGGATTTAGACACTAGGGGGCATCAGAAGCCTAAATTCAAAATTTGTGTTGGAAGTCACTATGACACTTTATATCCGCAAAAAGTGTCCGTTAGTTCAGGGTATATCCGCTAGCGCTGATGCTGCTTGATATAAGCAGGTACGGGCTGTTCGATGTGACTTCTGTTATTTAAAAGAGTACTTGTTACTTCCGACATGCGGCAACGTTGGAAGTAAAGCATAGCATCAATAAAACCATAAACACGTTTTAACCCAAATTTAGGGTCTGAGTAGCCGCTTTAAAACGTATCGACATTAAGGAAAGATAAATGCTAAAATTTACAAATTAAGTTTCTTAAATATTTCAGTATTAAAGAATAATAAAAAATTAATTTGTTAGACAAAATTATAATACGTAATAAAATTAACTGTTGTAACGTTTGTTTTGTAAAAAATGGTTTTGAATAAATTCGGTGATTTCATACTTAATTTATGTTGCACGAATCAATGTTTTTATTAACTTTATTTTCAATTAATAAAATTTATTACTTGGTATTGTGTGATTAAAACAATAATATTTAAAAAAAAATTAGTTTAACTGTAATCTATTTTTATCATAGGTACTTTTATAATACGTTTGCTTATTTTTACTTATTTATTTACAAAATAGAAACTAATATTTTAAAATTCAAAATTTTACAAATTTAAAAGAACACAAAGACAATTGAAATAAACTTCCATTATGTTTTATTGTTTGTTTAATGTAGTTTTCCTACGACACTATATGAAAGACGTCAAGTTCACACAATTAAGTAGGCATGAAAGTTGACAATTACCTTCATCTGTCAAAACCCGTGCGATATTATAACGCACAGTTATAACGTAACAGTTTGCTTTTATTAAGTATGTTACTATTTTGTTTATCTGATATAAGTGCTCAAAAAAGTCAAAAAGTTTTGCGAACTTGTGACCTATAAACGAGTTTTTAAAATACTTAAGTTACTGTCGTAGGAAAAATACTGTACAAAACTCGCTGGAAAGTGTCTATCGTTTGCTCGTGAGATTCTTACTCGTACGATATCACTCACTTTTCATGCTCGTTATGTAATGTGCTATTAGATAATGCTGATAGTTTGATAATTTTGTTTTTTACTCTTTTAGTCTAAATTAAACTGCTTGTTAAAGTTATTGGCAGTTGTAATGCTTTTGAAATAATTACGTAAAGGAATTTTGGTTAAAAAAAAGGTTACACAAAAAGTAGCTGTCTGTCTAGGTATAGTACCTGTACCTAACAGAATGATTTCGTCGGTTGTAACTGTTTCTTTATAATAACATAAAAAATTACCTTAAATCTAAAAAAAATCTTTTTCATAATTTTTACTCGTCTTAAACAAAAAAAAATCGTTTGCATATTTAGTAATGATAAATTATTTAGATAATTTAATAATTTTTTATTACTGAAGAGTGATATCGTTTAACAGTATTCTGTTAAAAACGATCTGATAAGAACTAATAAAAGCAAAAAAGAAAATCTACTGACACGTTACAATAAAACTAGGCGACAAAATGCAACGGTAAAGTAGATTTGACGCCAAAACATCTGGTTGACACTGTGCAAATAAAAGTAGTTAAACTTGTAACTAGTCTTCAGTTTAGATAACTTATTTAAAAAAAAAGTTAACAAAAAACATTACATTTAAAACTAAATTAAATTAACAGGATAATTATTACCGGTTTCTTTAAATTTGTGTAAATCCTGTATTATGTAATTTACGTATAAAGAGTAAAAACAATCTTTTCTATGTATTATTAAATGTACACTTAATTTTTGTATGATTTTTAAGTAACAAAAAGTACGCCTGTTTTGTCAAATACTTATAAAAAAATGTATTGACGTCAAAATGTCAAACATCTTGCAGGGTTGCCCTAACGCGACCGCTGCTCACGGACGCTATGTGCTTTGGGGTGCCCTTACTTGAGATTCGGATAAGAGATCTTACATAGTCAATAAATTTTAATACAATATATGAATACTAACAAACTTATATTATAATTTTTATTAAGTACTATAAAATTTAATTAAAGTTAAAGCTAAAAATAGTAAACAAAAAAAAACACAATGCATGGAAACACGAATAACTTTTACGGAAGTCAATTTAAAAAACTAATATTAAAAAGTCTTATACGTTTTTGTGATTAATTTAAATACTACTCTGCTAATGTTTTGGTTAGTTACGTTTTACATTAAATTTATATTACTGATCATCAGTTTTATTTAAAAAAAAAAAAGTTGATTAAGATTTAAAACAAGAAATGTTAATTGATTGCTTAATAGTTTTATGTCAATTATATGCTAAAGATCGAGTTTATAAATGTATGACGAGATACGTTTTTATAAAATTTCGAATTCAAAACTTATTTTAAAAAATAGTTTATTGCAATGCTGTTCAAAAGATAACTTTTAAAGTAATAAAATGCACCGGCTTATTGTATGTAGTAAAATTAAAGATTTACCTGACTATATAGACTAAAGAATGAATCATTTCACAGTTTAGGTACTTTTAATGAAATTTAATAACTAAATCATTAATTTCTACCTTTAATTACTGCGAACGTTTAAACAAACGTGTTAATGCTGACAAATAAAATAATAATTTTAACTTAAAAAAACTCTTGAACGTGTAATAAGTAAATTTTAAAACTTATATGAAATGTTTTATTTATACACATATTATAGTAACATAATATTAATAAAAGATCCAGTCTATTAAATTAAGAATTGTTATTAACAAAAACTACAAATTATTGATTGCACAGGTTCGTTTTTATAAAATATTTATATCAAAAATGAGCGTTTCTCATTGTGTTATGTTATTGAAATAAAAATAAATACGAATACTGAAAACGAAGTTCTCATAAAATTAGTAAACTTTTAGAAATACGTATTTCAAAATACAATCATAAAAATAACCAGTTAGGTGTAGTAAAATCTAAAAATAGAACATTGTACCCGAAAGGACAAAGAAAAAAAAACCTTTCTCTTTCTTTCCTTAGTAATATGTAGGTTATATTTGTCAACGTTGCTGGAAGTGAGAACGAGTTGCTTGTATCATATATATACTTTGCCGCCATGAAGTGACTAGGTATCTTATATAAGTACAATAGTTAATTTAAATTTTTTTTGAAAAATTATTTACCCCTCTTTTGAGAAACGTTTAATACTGTTTTAGTACATAGCATATATGCTATTAAAATTGTTTTTAAATAATTGGAAAGCTTGGAAGTCAGGTAGCCACTTGTACATAACGGAAGTGACAACTTAACACGTATCAATATATATATATATATATATATATACGTAAGTGTTGAATTATGTGGCACCCACCATACCTATTGCATAAAAGACACCCGGGTGTATAAATTCTTTGATAATATATGTCATTGTGGCATATCGATGTGTATGATGCAAATGGCACTCTTTTGTATATAAATACATGTTTAAAATAGTAAATGACACCCAACATTGTTGTCATATAATTTAAATAGTAAAGGTGCCAGTTAGTAAATATTTCGTTTTTAATTAAACTGTATGTATATGATATTTCACTTCTATAATGCTGCTTATATGGAGTAAGCTTTTGAAAAAAAAACATCCCTGCTTTAGGACACTTTTGGGACACAACTTTAATTGTCAAACTTGACATTGACACATCAACCCTCTGAACCCAGCAACCCCTAACTTAAGAATTTAAATAAGGGAAGGGGGTTGATCGAACCTTCATTTAAAACCACTTGCAATTCTCTATGAGGACAGCATGGCAGAAAGTGGTTTTATTGAATTTTTTTGTGTTCCTATAAAGAACAACCCTCTAGATTAAGTAAAGTGGGGGAGTCTAGTTTTTTAACAAACGCTTTGACAGGTCGATTCTTGATTTTTAGTAAATAACTTGAGATATTAAACTTGACATTGACACATCAACCCCGTAGCTCCAACAAACCCTAACTCAAAAATTTAAATAAGGAAAGGAACTCGAATGACTCTTCATTTAAAGCGTCTTTAAATTCTCTATGCGACAGCATGGCCAAAAATAGATTTATCCAATTCTTTTTCGTCTTCTTTAAAAACAACCCTTTAGATTAACTAAGGTGGGGAGACTAGGTTCTTAAAAAAACGCTCGGGCAGATCAATTCTTGATTTTTAAAAGACAACTTTAAATTTCAAACTTGACATTGACACATCAACCCCCTAGCTCCAGCAACCCTTAACTCAAGAATTTGAATAGGGGAAGGAGGTCGAATGACCCCTCATTTAAAGCGTCTTTTAATTCTCTATGCAACAGCATAGCTGAAAATAGTTTTTTCCAATGTTTTTTCGTCTCTATTAAAAACAACCTTCTAGATTAACTAAGGTGGGGAAACTAAGTTATTAAAAAACACTCAGACAGGTCGATTCTTGATTTTTAGGAGACAACTTTAAATATCAAACTTGAAATTGACATACCATCCCTCTAGATCTAGCAACCCCTAATTCAAGAGAAGGGCGTCAAACGACCTGTCATTTAAAAGCTCTTTTAATTCTCTATACGACAGCAAGGCCAAAAGTAGTTTTTTTTTGTCCCCATAAAAAACAACCTTCTAGATTACATAAGGTGGGGGTGTTGTTTAGAAAAAATCCTAAAACACGCCACTTTTGACTTTTTGAACGACACATTTTGGCGTCAAATTTGATTTTGTCAGGTCAACCTTCTAGCCCCAATAACCCCCAACAAAAACAAAAATTATAGTAAGGTGGTCGAGTAACCCTGATTTTAATGGTCTCTTGATTCTCTACGTGTGTGCATGATTGTTTTTAAGTTTATAAAAATTTTAAAAGTGTAGAAAAATTTGAAACATTAAAATTCAACGTCAGAAGAAATTTTTATTAGTTCAACAAATGCTCAAATTGTGCGCAACCAACTTCCATACAATAATACAAATTCTGCTCTAAACGTTTCCTTACATTTTGGAAGATCTATGGCGTAATTTAGCGGCATTCTTCAATATTGCGTCGACGAAATTTTTCCGTTGCGTAAATTTTAGTTTCTTTTACTGTCGCATAGAAACTTGAAAGACGCTTCAAATTAGGGGTGGCTCGGCCTATTTTCCATATTTAAATTCTTGAGTTAGGGCACTAGTTTGTGAGTTAGGGTTTGCTGGAACTAGGGGATTTATCTGTTAATGTCAAGTTTCACGTCAAATCTTAAAAAAAAAATTAAAAATACAAAAGCATGAATATAATTAATTACGAAATTTAGTAGTAAAGTTTTTGATCTGTTAATAAATAATCCTGTGTTTTGAGTTTCTTAAAAGTGTAATTTTCGGTTAATACTTTTTAGAAAGGCAGATTATGGTGTATTGATTTTAATACTCATCAGTGGGTATCTTGCTAAGTACTTTATTAAAATAATTATAATTTTAAAATTGTAGGTTTAATATAAATGTTCATCAATTCTTTGTCATAAGAAACGTTAGATGTAGTGTTCGTTTTGTTTTCTAATGTTTTGTACGTACAAAATTACCAGAAAGGATCAAGGTAAATACTGAAAAAAGTAAAGGTAAAAGTCAGAAAGTTTAAAAATACAAAACTAAAAATACATTTTTTTAATATTAAATTTGTATTTACATTTGTCAATAATGTAGCAAATTTTCTTTGTGGACAATGTTTACGTCTAGCAACTTTAAAGATGTAACTACTTTTTAGGATGCGGCTGTCAATTTCTAAAATTCTACAACTTGTTTCTGATGTTTTCTATTTTAGTATTTAATAAAAAATCTTTGTTCATTTACATTGAAAATCTATAGAATGCTCAAGAAAAGTCAAATATAACTGTAAATAATATACATTTGGTTAGGTATATTGGAATATGGTAGTATCATTTTATAATAAAAATATAATTTTGATTGTTAAATTTAAAGTTATTTTTTACATTGAAGAAAAAATGTTAAATTTCAAAAATCTTCAAAAAATAACATTTTTGTTTACAACACTTATATACCAATTTAATAACAATAAACAACAAACAAGATAAATCACAATCATGATAAAGCAAAGGAAAACCGTATAACAAAAACCAAATAAGAAAATGGGTCAGAAATCAATACAACTTATAGAACCGGGCATCTTTAATCAGATATCCATGCAACTAAAAAATATTATAACAGTGAAACAATTAGCAAACAAGATTAAAAAGTGGATGTTTCAAGAAAGAACTGGAATTCTAAAACCTGGAAGTACTTAAGCTAGTGTCTAGTTCTAGGGACATTGTTATGGATTTGGCTAGCCACGTGTGTTTAAGATGAAAAGAACAGAGAAAAAAACTAAACAATTTCGACTATAAACTAAGTGAAAATTATTAAACCTCAAAATAAATTTAATGAGATGACACAATTTCAAAAGACAATTTTTTATAGTACTAAATATTACGATCTTTTATCTATTTTTTAATTTATTTAATCATATGCAACAGCACTACAGTTACCGTAACAACAGTTTAAGTTATAGAAAGTAAGTAATAAACGACGCGCGTTTATGTATGCTGCAGAAACAGAAAAAAACTCAATTAGAATCAATCTTGCAGAAAATACAAATTAGAAGCAAAAAAAAACAGTTGTTTGAACGGATGAATCACAATTTAAAGTTTTTGAAAGCAAACGTCGTACATTTCAGTTTATCAACAACTAATAAAAAATATTGGAAAAAAAATAAAAACTATAAAATATGGAAATGATAGTACTATGCTATAGTGCAGTAAAAATTTCATAAAATAGCTAACAAAATGACTAGTAAAACATTTACTTACTACTTTAAACTTACTTAAAAAATACTCTTCTTAACGCTTTATAATACTTTAAACAACAAAAAATTGTTTATTTTTTGTTTAATAAGTTTTTGTTCTAATATATTTTATTTACAAAAATCAATTTTCAAATACAAGAAACTTAAAATAGAAAATAAAATACAAGTTAAAGTTCCTACGCTAAAATAAGCATAAATTATTGCTTATGAAAAACTAATTAAATCAAATATTGAACGTTTAATATTAATTAATCTTTGTAAAATTATATTTTTTAAATTTAGAAATAATTTTGATACATACAGTATAAAAACTATCTAAAATATTTTAATTGATTATTTTGTTAATAAATATCAAATAGTTAAA
The DNA here is from genome assembly GCA_035610365.1 of Aquatica leii. Lineage (NCBI taxonomy): Eukaryota > Metazoa > Arthropoda > Insecta > Coleoptera > Lampyridae > Aquatica > Aquatica leii. Next base: position 61,322,703 of record CM069432.1, read on the forward strand.
TAATTAAACAAAAACATAACTGATATCAAAAAGCATTATCAAGTTTTTATTAAATCAAAATGAGTTACGCAAGTTATATTTTAGTTACTATATCGCACTGTTTAACAATGTTGCCGCTAAAAATGGTGCCACAATCTACAACAATTATCGGGGTGCCATATAGTCAATACGTCAAAATTATATACACGTGTATATCGCACAACGCCCTCTGTCTTATTATGAATGAACCAAACTGTATAAATCTGACCACCAATTGACAAAATGGCTCCCAAGCAATTTTTTGCGTACGAGCTTAAAAAGTGTTGATAAGCTCTAGAAAAATTTTTAATGTAAAAGTACTGTGGCTCCCAAACTTGGGTGCCTCTTTGTATTTTTGGGTGCCACAATAACAATGAATACCCAATTATGGTGCCACGATGACAATTTTTATGTATATATATATATATATATATATATATATATATATATATATATTAAGAAGTTGATGGTATACTAACTATATATTTTTATCGGAAATAATATTTACCTCCACAAATTTGTTGATACAGATCTACTACACGCACATATATCTAAAAATACATTGCCAACTAGTATTATGTTTAAAGGTTATGTAGTTAGAGTTAAACTTACCTTAACAGTTTTTACGTATATGAATGAATGAACTCACAGAAAACATCAGCATTATTTAACGCTAGACTATTATTTATAGTACAACGACAAAACTTAAGACAAAAAGTCGGTAATTATTGTTAAATACACAAAAATAAGTCATGTGATCTACAAGCGTTGCTGAAGCGTTGTATATATTATTGGCGGCAAAATTTAAATTATAAATTATTAAATGACTAAAGAACAATAGCTGAAGTAAGTTTAACAAATATAAAAACAGTTATAAATTCATTGTGCACTGTTATTATATTTAAAATTATTTTAAAACTATGAAAACCTACTTCAAGATTAAAATTCATTTTAAAAATATTTTAATAATGTTATTGAAAAATGTTTTATGTCTCCAAATTTTAAATGTTTTAATAATATTTTCATAATATTCACAAAAAAATATTTTTTACTGATAATTTTAAAAATGTTTTAATAATATTACAAATATTTTTTCTATAATCTGAAGCATTTATGAATATTTTAAAAATATTGTGTGCTGTGTGGGTTATGATGAAAGTACTGGTGGTCATGTGATCTGGTTAGTTTGGTGTTACATCTGTAAAACATCATTACTTACATATTAATAATATTTATTTTATAAACATGTGTGTTTTTCTGTAAGAATTTAAAGTAAAAGGAAATATAAGTAATAAACAGATAACAGGTTAAGACTCCAGATGCTAATCGAACATTCATGTTGTCTTTCTAATAGACACGCTACCTTGTTAATTTGTTAGTAAATTTCGGTCCTATGGGCTTTAGGTACTGCCACTCCATGCTTTCATTGTCGCTTTAACATGTGACATATGAATCCTACATAAGTTAGCCAGGTTGGTTGATGTTTCATCAAAAATAATACACATGCACTCTAGACCATCAAAAAAAGAATCTCAAATGAGATTAAATTAAAAACAAATATTATATTATCTTTCTATACGAAAAAACTTCACATATATGTAAAATACTATTAGATCTGAAAGAGTTTTATAAATCATTTCCAAATTTAATAAAAGGTGAAGTCAAATTATTTCAACATTTTATATGAGTCATAAAAAGTTTGCAGCTCTTTTTGATACGTTATCAGTTCATATAGTATGAAATAAAAAAATTCAATTTTGTTGCTAATTCTGCCAGTGCGACTCGAACGAGCAGGCGCACTAGACAGAATTAACTCATCGCACAAACCGAGAAAATATTTCCGGCCAACCAGCTTAAGGTAAGGGTACTGTGATTCGTGCGATTCGCCATCATCTGCACGCTTTGGTTCAAACCAATGTAAAGAATATTTTCTTTCTGCTCCGTTTAGTGTGTGCTTACCAGAACGTTAATTTCGTCTTTCAAAGCTATCTTTACCTAGCTCATTGTTTATCTGCATTTCTGAAAACACAGTACTAATTAGATCTATAAATCAAGTGAAATACTTTACTTAAGATTAGTACTCATCGGGATTGATAACAAATTCTCCATCAAAATCTATCGAAAAAAATTTGAACTTGAAAGGCGGTTATTTCTTGTATAAGTTGAAAGATTTTTTCGTAATAAGTACTATAAGTTTGTAAAAAATTATACAGGGGTAGTGACTTTATATAATACTTTTTTTAATTTTTCTATGTAGTTGTTAAGAAACATTAATTTTAGGGAATTCAGCAGTCTTGAATTTCTTTCCTAGCTCAAAAATACTCATTTACTAAGCACATAAAACTATATTAATTTCCCATCTTTTCTAATTCCAGATGTCACATTAAAAATCACGTATATAATGAAATGTATGTAGAAACTTAAAAAACAAAGAACGTTGATTTATGAACATTGCAGCTCACTTATTACTGTCAGTGATGATATACCTACATACTACTTATGCAAAATATAGAGAAAGCATTTGTATCATATCAAAAACTTTCCCCAAAAATACTAAATATTTTAGTCTTTGGAGTTCACGTAATTTGTAAAAGACCTGTCAGGTGATAAAAGTAGTACCTGAAATTGATACGACGAATCCATTCTTACGAAAATAATACCATAATTAGCGTTTTTCTACGCCATTGTCTTTAAAAAGTATGACAGAAAAGCTCCGCTCACAGATCCTTTCAAATTACGCGAACTCTACATAACAAAATAAACAAAATCGTATTGGTCACTTTTATTGCAGTTATTTTAGTTACAGACATCAAACGTGATACAAAAAAAAAACGAACTAAACATCAGTCTACAAACAAAAACATATTCTTTAATGTTTGTTTAAAGAAATCATAAACTATGTCAAGCAAAACTAAAACGTAGATTTTCAAGTTTTTATAATAGATCTATCATGTATTCTAAACTAATAATGTTAATCCTCTAAAAGTAATTTTAAATAACATAAGCTTAACTTTTTAGTAATATCTAAATTATTTTGTACTATCATTTTGCTTCAACGAAACCTTGGAGTCCTTTAATTAGTTTAAAACAATTCATTTTTAACAAAAACTTAATTTTAATTCTTTGAGATATAACAAGTATGCTTGTTTTAGACCGATTAAAAAGCTGATTTCATGTAAGTATTAAGAGCAATTGTGATTTTAAAAAATATGTTCTTATTCTGGTGATTTCCGACATACAAAGAAAACGCTGTTATATTCGTATTGTAACATAGACATTGGATTTTGGCAATATCTTGTTTTTAAGCCCGTTTGACTTTTTTCCATTGTAAACCCAACCTTTTTGATTACCTCACAAAGAACTTGAAAACTAGGTTCGATGCTTTTTTCATATTTTACATCCGAATAATGATATAAAAGTGGTCCTAAGTTTATCCATACGCCATTGGGCTTTAATATGTGATGGATAAGTTCAATAAATTGCACTACATTAGCCGCACAATCGATGAAAAAACAGGTAGCTACACAGTCCCATTCGTTGGGTATTGAATATACTTCTAAAAAGTCTCCAGCGGTCATTGAAAATTTACTTTCTGGTGTTGGCATTGGTCTAACATCAGGAAAACTGAAATAAACAACTAAACTTAATATTCAGTAATGCTAATCGTTACAAAAAAGCAACGATTTTAAAATAAGATTAAGATCATTGGAATTGTTGTAATCGAAACTGAATTGTGTATATATGTAGGTATATCTTGAAAAACTGCAATAGTATCAATATCTCAAATTAGAAAATAGTAAAGCATCTCTCTTGCCAAAAAACTACACCACACAAACAAGAGAATGAATTCCTTATAGAAAGTGCGTTTCGAAATGCCTCATAAACCATAAACCTGTTCAAGATAATATCATATCACAAATGTGATATTTAGATAAACGTTCGTTATAGAAGAAATGAAATTCAAATTCAAAAAAACTACATATTTAGCTTTCTACAATACACATTTATCCGTCAGCCTAATAAATCCAACAAAGACAACGTATGGTTACCACTATATTAATTTCATTAACTGCGTCATATCTTAGTTTTTAATACCTTCAGGTAAGTCTTTTTAAAAGAATTTCGCATAAAAAATAAATCTGCCTGCAAAAACTCTAAAAAGAACCGATAAGCAAGTTTTTTTAAGTAATTTTACACACGTAAAAGTAGTAGTGACGCACCGATGCTTCGGTATCCGGCCGCTTCAGCCATTCTTCAAATATTCTATACCACTGGAGCTTTAGCCAAAACAGGAATTTTCTTGTATTTACCTATCAATCTGTCTCTGCAATAAACAATCAAGTATACTTTCTTTTTGTATAGCGATGCCCGAGACGATGTCGATCACATTTAATCAATTGCCAACAAAATCTTCATTTGTTGATTTGTGTGATGACATTACCATAAGAAATACTGATGCAAGTACTGAACTCGAGAATAACATCACAAAAATAAAAGAAAATCAGTAATTGTAGAATCTTCCGAATCAGATCAGGACAATAACCCAGAAAATTCCATATTTGACTTGAAAGCAAAAATGCCAATTGGAAGACATCAAATATTACGCAAAAAAAGTTATCAACTACAAAACAGTCAAAAGTTATTAGTTAACTTATTATAACAAACTTTTTTAAACCTATTGATAAAATAAGTATTTTACTACAGCAAAATACTTAACTAAGACAACAATTGTACAAACAACTATACACCAAACGTACATTTTTTTTCAAGAACAAGCGACAATATAACCGAAAACCAAAATTTGACTAACCTCCTTAGAATGTTGTATGAAACAGCTACATCTAATAGCTATAAATTGTCAACACGCAAATCAATACTAGAAAGATTTAAAACAGTTTTGTCTGTATTTATATATTATCGGAGAGACTTCTTTATGAAACACACTATTCGAACATTTCCCAGTATTAGAAATGTAGGTCGACTGCTTAGCAAGCAGAGTTCAATTTAAGAAGGAATACTACGATTCAAAGAACAATTTTTAGATCAATGGAATTTACCTAAAAATGTATGTGTGAGCGTAGATGGCACCGAGATTACTGAAAAAATAGAGTACAATTCGACAAATAATAAAATTGTTGGATTTGCTTAACCAATAGAAAAAGGTTTACCAAAGACTGAAACCGTATCTGCCTAAACAATTCAACGATTCTTCCAAAATGAAGCACACGCTGATTATGCATATGTGATTATGGCTCAGAATTCAATTGACAAGAACCCTTCTCTCAGTTTAACGGTTTTTGTAAAGGATAATCGTTTTAAATTTGACGATGTCATATCAAGGTACGTTCTACACCTATACTAGACTTGCTGAATAGAGAGAAATAGATCCCTCCCACAGATGTTTTTGTAATTCGTTATTTTCAAGTACGCGCCAAAATTACATTAAAAGTCTGATTCAATCCGCAAAGTTATTGTGTACTAATAATCTTGATATTTCAGCGTTTCGTTAACTTTTATCAGTATTGTGTATACAATTAATTTTTTTATCTTTCGCTAATAAAAAAAAAACGTAAAGCGAAACATTTATCAGTATATGATAAAGAAAGTATTCTAAATATCTATAAAACTTGTGAACAAAGTCAAAGTAAGTAAGTAGTTCGAAAACAGATCATACTAAATTGACAGGTACAACAGCCGGTAACGTAACCCTTTATTTTATTTGCGTTTTTTATATACTTACATGTGAAAATTTATATTAACTTTACTTATTTACATAGATGTTTCTGTATCTACCGTATACAAGTGTACCGTAGATTAAGACCAATATTAGATAATGTTACGGATGGAATGAAAATTGCCCTAAGACGTATTGTGCATTCGTTCTTTTTATGTAATGAACAACTAACAGTAAAAAAATTATGGCTTGTATTATCGAAGATGAAAATTTGCCAAACTTTAAAGAAAGTACATTACGAACATTATTGAAAGAAATTGGGTTTAGGTTAGTTAAACGAAAGTGTAATTTGTTTGTAATATACGTTATTTGCTAGCTACAGAAAAAGAAATCTCAACAAAAAAATTATATCATAGCATGGAGAAGAAGATTCCATAAGAAAGTATAAGGAAGAGGGCAAGAAAATATATTTTCTGGACGAAACTTGGGTTCATGCTGGTCATGTTACTACAAAAATTTGAACAGATACGACAATTGAAACAGCACAGCAAGCCTTCATTTCTGGATTATCTACTAGACTTAAGAATCCTTCTGGTAAAGGCAAACGATTAATTGTGTTGCGTATAGGATCAGATACACAATTTGTTGAAAATAGTTTCCTTATTTTCGAATCGAAAAAGTTATTGACTACCACGAAGAAATGAATTCTAGAGTATTTTAAAACTGGTTTAAGTCGGTGCTAAGTAACTTAGAAAAAGGTGCTGTAATAGTGTTAGATAATGCTTCGTATCATAGCAGAAAAGTAGAAAAAAAACAACTTCCGCAACTAAAAAAGCTGATATACAAGATTGGTTGACAAGTAAATCGATTGAATTCGAGGAATACATGGTTAAAGCAAAACTTTTAGCAATTGTCAAAAAAAAAACATTTTAGCAACAAAGTCTGTGGTGGATGAAATGGCAAAAACCAGTAAACGAGTTGTGCATCGATTACCACCGTATCACTGTGGGTTGAATCCCATTGAATTAATATGGGCACAAATGAAAGGGAAAGTTGCTAGAAAAAATACAAGATGTTAAAAATCTATTTCTTAAAGTAACAGCCAATGTTTCTACATATTGTTGGAAAAAATCTATACAGCATGTGATTAAACTAGAACAAAAAATGTGGCACACAGACCTCACATTAGAAGTTATAGTTGAACAATTGGGCAATGAATTTTTATTTCGTTGTTGAATTGGTTTAGTTAGTTAATTACACGTTATTTATATATTCAACTATAAAAAAATAGTAATTTTTGATATTATATGCACGATGTTTTAATTTAAAAAATAAATCTAATTTTAGAAGCATTAGAATGAACTATAAAGCGTACAAAGTAATAGATAATAAGACAAACAACAGAGCGAAAACCTTGTCTGCTTTATTATTCTTGGGATTCAATGTACAATTTTAGTAGTAGAGTATGCAAGGTATGCACCGGTCAGTTGCTAAAGTGTGATACCTGATGGAGAATAATATGGTAATAGATTAAAAAGGTCTATTTATTAGTAAATAATATGGTTATTCAACAACTTCTCCAGAAGGTCAGTTCGAAAAGTTTAACGTATGGTTGTTCCTAATTAGATCAATTTACTTATAGGTGAAACTGGTGGAAGTAAAATATTTGCACACTAGAAGATGCTGTGAAGACAGATAAGACGTTACATCTTGAATATAAAAATGAAGAGATCAATTCAAAAAGTAAACATTATAATTGCAGTGGAATTTGACAGAGGATGTTGCAACATCGAGTCTATCTTAAACAACCTGTACAGCACCATGACACTAAGGCCCTTATTTCTCTATCTCTTGTTGTGTTTGGTCCTAATATTGTTCTCATAATTTTCTGTTCTATGATTTTTAAGTCTTCTTCTTCTTTTTTGCTTATTATCGCTATTGTTTCCAACGCATAGCTTATGATGTCATATCTGGATCTGATAGATTTTTATTTTTGTTGGTTTATTTAACGCTTTGCTTTTTAGCAGAGTTTTATTTTTGCCGTATGCCTGATTTCCTTTCCGCAATTTTTCTTTCACTTTGTTCTCCTCGGTTTGACCCATTGTGACTCCCAAATAATTAAAGCAGTCGACTCTCAAAAATGTGTTTTTAAGTAATTTTGTGCGTGCTCGTGTTCTTTCCCTATCTTTATGTATTTTGTTTATACTTCGTTTATTTTCATACTTTTTTTGCTTCTTTGTCTAGTTGGTCTACAGCTGTTGTGATATCTTCCTTCCTATTCTCTATGATTGCTGCCATCTGCGTACGCTATTATTTGTATTTGGTTGTTCATGATATTTTTCGTTGGTTATTATTTTTTATTTGTCATTGAAAATAAATAAATTTGATATTTGTAAAAAATTGTTTATGTATGAATAAAGTAAATTTATGATAGCATTACTATAAAGGACTTTTTTTAATATTCAATAAATTATCATTTTTATACCTAATCATTGATCTGATAAAAAATAATTTAATTAACGCATAGGCAACCAACAATACAGATATGCATATGCGTATGCATTTTGATAATTCGTGTACGTAAATCTAACTTGACATAATTCCGCCCCTTTTGTTAGTGGGAGGGACTTATTTCTATCTATTTAGCAAGTCTAGTATATAATGAGCTCTCCTAGTTTAAAATTTAATTCTTTTTGTAGATGTTGAATCATATAAAACAGGGAGCGGCATTTTAAAACACCGAAATCCTTGGTTATTTGTCTGACGCTGATACCCGACTTTTGAAATCGATGAGAATTATATTCACATTAGAAAGTTAAGATAGGTTAAATTAAAGTGAATATGGTTTCATATGAACTTGAAAAATGGTGATATTTGTGTTCATATCAACACCAAATTAAAAACACGTTTTCTCAAAGCAGGTATTGCGTTGAAATCTAAAATTCTATCGAGACCATCCAAAATAAAAATATACCAGACTGTGATAAGACCGATAGTAATGTACGGAAGCGAAACGTGGACCTTAACGAAGCAAAGTGAATCGATGCTAGGAAGATTTGAGAGGAAAATTCTAAGACGCATATTTGGACGACTGAGAGATCCGGAAACACTACAATATAAGATACGAACAAACGCAGAGCTAGAAAGGTTATACAACGCACCAGACATTGTGAGAGAAGTTAAGGCACAACGACTGCGATGGGCTGGACATGTCAAAAGGCAGGCAGACGACCGGATAATACTACTAGTATGGGAACAAGTACCAGCGGGAAAAAGACCTCCAGGAAGACCAAGAAAAAGATGGAAGGATGGAATAACGGAGGATCTAGGAAAAATGGGAATAACAAACGGAGAAGAACTGATGCTAGACAGAGACAAATGGAAACTCGTGGTTAAGTCAGCTAAAACCCACACAAGGTTGTAACGCTACAGAGAAAGAAAGAAAGGTATTGCGTTAATTATGAGATCGTTTCAAGCAAAACCGGAGCACTCGGCAAGTTTGATAACTTGCGTATCTAAAAATAAACACCTACAAGGTCGAAACCTTGTTCAACGACAGGTAACTTTCTAACTTTAAATCGAAATAAATGCTCATTCTGTTATAAAATTATTCCAAAGATACAGAGATAATAAAGAACTTTATCAAACTAAAAGTTTTACTGCTTGGTTTCGTTCAACAGATCAATGACATAATTAATTTTAGTTTTAATGGATATTATGAATAGAAACATTGATCAATACAATTAATGATTTACACTCCAAACTTATTTTTCCTGGAGAGAGCAATAGAACATTTAGCATATCTCAAGAGGGATTCTTAGAAGGTAAAGAATCGTTTCCGGAAGCTCACGAAATAGAACGTGTTTGTATGCAATCTTTAGATGAAGCTAAAAAAAATCATGCAAGACTTAGTGCTACTTTATTACAATTTTCCATTCTCAATAATTCCCGTGTTGTCGTTATTACACAAGCTGAGCATTCGTCACACGTCAGAGTGGACATCTTCAGAGCCCTGAACAAACTGATTGACTATGCCGTAAAGTTTTGCTTTTATAGACCAGCCTCCGATCGATAAAACTGGTTTAGAATCACCGGTAAAGAAAAGCTTGAATCTCGGTTAATATTAAAACTATTTTTAATTATTTCAATGGATTCCTTAATTTTTCGCTGAGAGTAATTTGAAACATTCGCCAAAATTGTAGTGTTTTCAAACATAATTTGATCACCCGTTTTTACTGCGTGTTCCGCCACCGCTGACTTCGAAGATTGCTTAAGACGATTACACCTTTGATGCTCCTTAATACTAATTCCCACGTTTCTATTCGTTTCTCGAATGTATGCACAGCTACCAGAGCAAGAAATGCTATAAACGCTGTCAGATTGGAGAATGATAACATCTTTCACATGATTTAAGAGTTGGCCCAATTTAAGAAGAGTAGAAACTCAAATAGCAAAGTTGTGTTTAGACAACATTTTTCCTATACGGTCTGTGGTACCTTTGACATATGGTAGATAAGTGCATGACCCTGGTTGAGACCTAGATTCCGCTGTTACTCTTGGTTTGGCGGACGTAAACTTTGTAATAGACGCTTAATACTTTTTCTATTGTAATTGTTTGCAACTAACACCTTGGTTAGATGATTCAACTCTTTTTAAAGATGTTGAGGTTGACTTAAGGAAACAGCTCGGTATACTAAAGAATTCCTTTCTGATAATTTCTGAGAAGGGTGGTGACAATCCATTTAACTATCTATCTGTATGAGTAGGTTTTCGATAAACTAAATGTGATAATGAATCATCTTCATCGATTGCAGACAATTGCAAAAGTATGTATACAATTTCAAAAATTACAGACCGTTTCAAAAATTTAAAACAAAAACAAAGGTTTGCAATCTCATGTACAGTAAAAGTGGAGAGTACTCAACCTCTCGTTGTATAGGTAGGCTTGCGTCGGCCAAATCACCGAAGCGGCGAATTAATTAATAGCCGAATACTCGGTATTCGAGCTTTAGTGCAACACTAAAAATGAGCCTTTAAAGATTTACCGTTTTCAAAATCGAATCCAATAAATGAAAATAGAATGATGACGATCAGTACCGGATTAACCCATGTAGAGACCCTTAAGTCATTGAAATTTCGCGACCCTCTTTTGACTTTGCAAATTATATCCTAATACGCTTTGAACAACAATTTTTTTTAAACTTCTCTTTCAAAATCAATTTTTTTTGATTCCTTGTCACGGGGCCACTAAAAAGCGTGAAGTCCATATACCGGTGCCTACTTGGCCTATTGGATAATCCAGGACTGATGACGATTGTACACAACTACAATGCCATAAATAACTAATCAATTGCTTTGACCAATTGTCATTCATAATACCAACATTTGTAAATGTAAGAATTTTACTAAATATAAAATTCCGAATACTTGACCACACTCAGATGAAATATAAAAATTAGAATAAAACAAAGTGGGATTTATTTTAACATAAATTTGATACATTAGGATACTTGCATGCAAGACAGGGTTTATAGTAATACGAAACAAAGACAACATCTTCTGATACGAGCAAACGAGTTGAGTATGAGAATATTTCAGGCAAAACCAAACTGCTTAATAAATTTGATAGATTGCGATTCTAAAGACAAACATTATGGACACTAATATTAATCTCTACTCTTGTAAGAAAATATTTAGAGCCTCTATAGATCCCGGTTTTTACCAATAATAGTAATAAGGTGATTGATAACTTTAAAGTACGTTTTTCGTAAAACTAAATTTGCAATATTGAGTATTTTAAAAATTAATAGACAATTTGTTTGATAAAAACTAGATGAATGTAATTAAATTTATCAACAAAAATTGAATATAATTTAAAAAAAACAATATTAAATCGACTGTTCATTGTTTACATATTATTAGATATTCAATATAGTAATGTCTTTGAAATAATAAGAAAACAAAGTTTAGAAGTATTCTTAAAAGAAAATGGTAGCTGTATATCATCAAAATTTTGATAACTTCAATGAACCCGATCAATACTGTAAATAAGTACATAAACATATAAATTTAATGCATAAAGAAAAACAATCAAATTAACGAAAAATGTAACTTATTAAGCAACTTTCACATAAACACATTACTTAAAATAACTAATTAAATTTTAACATGATGAACTATAACATGATAAAAATTTTTGCATGTATGAAGCATAATGGGAAAACAAATAAACACTCTTCGTGACAAAATATGGTTATCTATCAACAAAGATTTTGAGTAAATCTTGGAAAAATTTATTTACCAAACCAGTTTAAAAAAGCAGATCGACGTAATTGAACAGTAAATTAGAAAAGCAAAGAACCAAAGTCAAAGAGTCTACAGCTAGGAATAGCATTAAATATAACAAGGAAATGAATCATCGAGAGTGCCATACCAAAATTGACAATACACTATCAGTAAATTAAAACTGAATTCAATTAACAAGTTTTGAAATATTTTCAATTAAAAAATAACCTCGCAATAGCGCTTTGATGGTAAAGGTTATCATTTACTTTTGAAAGATATCGGAAGCCTAAGCTATCAGAAAAATAAAATATTCGATACAAAACATCAGCAAAACTTATTAGAACCATTTACATCTAAATAATACCTGTTTCAAGGTGTAAATTCTTAAATATTAAAATTTCACTTACGTAACACTCATCATTTGCTGTTCTGCAGTCAAATTATTACAGTATTGATGAATCCATGGATATACAGTAAATTCGTTAACTTTTTTACATAAGTTTAACACGTAAAATGAAACTATCAGCATAAACAGATTAAATTCATTTCCTTGACAAGAGTATCCTCGTGATGCAATTTCAAATGCAAGGCGACCAAGTCCAGCTCCAGGTACTAGCACATTTACATCTTTGAGCTGAAATTTTTCAGGTGGAAACTGAAATTCAATTTCTTCTATTATAGGATTGTAACATTGCTTGCGTTCAGTAGCACCTAAAGAACTCCAATCCCTCATTAGTTGTTTGAAAACTGATTGTACTTTGTCTAAACCTTCTGACAATGTACCAACTTCAGTTTCTGAATGAGATCTATTATCACTACATAGAATATTATCGAATATTGTATAGGCATTTTCTACAATAATTGGTATAAAATCGGCATTTTTATGTACACACTTCTTAAAATTTTCAAGATCTTCGTTGTATCGTTTTAACCATAACTGATGATCAGGTGGTAATGATAATAAATATTTTTCCCTTCGTTCAATTCGAATAATAGATTGTTCCCTGAAAAAATAAGTAATGTAGTAAAATTAGTAGCGACAGCTATAGATTTGTTACCTATAACTTTCAAAAGTCGATAACACAGATAAAAAGTATCTTCTTTCTTCTGTTGTATTATCTCCATTTGCTTCGCAATGCATCTTACTATAAATAATAATGCAGTGTTAACTTTAAATTATCTAATTAATCATAAACTACTCAATATTAATTTCATCATACATAACCTAACAGGTTTCATCCAGAGTATAAAATATAAATCGTATAAATCAAGTATAAATTCTCATGCTCATCGTTATCTAGTTACGTTACCAACTGAAAGAATATAAATTTGAAGATTAAACGCTAAGAAACAGACTGTTCAATATAGAAAAAAATTGGACGAGATCATATTCCTTAGTTTTATATGTATAACTACAAATTTATAGTTTTACGTAAATTGTTAATTAAAGTTTTATTTGATAATTACGAATATAAGCACATTTGAATTTTAAATTAATATTACTTATTTATATATTTTTATTTACAATCTTTTAATATGTAAATTATTAACTTGTATGGATATGTTTTTCAAATATTACAGTTGGACTAATTAAAAATAAAGTAAAAATGTAGCCTCAGCTACAGGTAGGAGTAGTAAAGGATAACCCAAGCAACCATAAATGATCAAATGACCTTATAAATAGACGTAGCTGTTATTATCTGAGTAACGTTGTAATTTTTTTCTATCTTATTGGCCAAATTACAGTTTTTTACAATCGCAAAAACTCTACGCCATTGTTCAGTGTATTAAATTTGTATAACCCCATGACAACAAAAAATTGTGTAAACGTAAATCTCTCAATTTCATGATAAAACATCAATTTACTGTTTTTCATGAATACAGGCTGCGAGAGGTGGTGTAAGCTGCTACTTGCGATCAGTTTTGGACGCCTCTCGTAATCGTTACGTTCTACCTGTTTTTTTGACTTAAATGAAAAAAATTATAAAACTCACCTAATTAACAACAAAAACTTGTAACTTATTAACGCGGAGACAAGCCCAAGCCAGAAATAATCTAAATTTGAGTTAAGGTTACCATAGCAAAACAGATAGATTTGGATTTACAAATAACGGAAATTTTATGCTTTTGGTGAACTGGGTTTTAGTAGCAATTTACACTCCGTTTCTGTCAGATTTGTATTTTGCAACGTACCAAAAGATAATAAAAATTAACAATAATGATTCAACGCCAAACGTAGATCACCATTCTTTAATTATGAGTTTTGTTCAAGATAATGCAGAACCAACTGAACGATTCTATTGGTTTCTGCCAAAGACTGGCCACAAAGCAGAAGACATAGAAGACCCATTATAGACACCATTAAAACACTGAATATCAACAATAAAGGACAAAATAAGATAATGAAGCTTTGCAAAGACCAAAAAAAATATTTTTAGGTCTTTGCATAAGCAATATATATATATAAAAATATAAATTCCATATATATTCCATCAAAATATATGAAACATTAAACAATAATTAAAAGAAACTGTAGCATTAATTTATTTTAAAAATATGAAATTCATAATAATGTGATAGGTATATTAACAATCGGGAGTCTTTTACTTTTTTCCCGATTTTTTAATACCGCCTGAAACCAATGGACCTTTCTGCGATGCTTTCTGTTTGGCATCCGCTAACGCTTTCGCTTGTTCCTTCATTTTTTGCTTATGAGCGATATCTTCATCGTCTAAAGATTTGTCATTTTTTTTTGGTTGTTTCAAAGGCTTCTTCTTTCCACCTTCTCGGCCACTCATTCTAAATTGAAAAAAAAATATATTAGTAAAACTTCAACAGTCACGTGTCTACTGTCAGTTTTAGTTAGAATAATTAATGAAAAAATAATTATCTAAATACAAATCAATAAGTTGATTTACCTTTGATATTAGTCGTTAAAATGTACTTTTACTATTACTACTACAATTTTAAATGTTTTTCTTAATTAAACTGCAAATTTTTTTTGAAATTTTTGACATACTACAATGTTTTGTTAGAAAATTTAATAAACTTGGTTTCTATGGCACCAATATTCGCAGCACCAACTTTGCAATGAACTACCTTCTGATCAACAATTTGTAGGTATTTGGAATTTACTAGTATTATACATAATTAATAATTATGTTTATTATGTTTGTATTTTTTATTTAATACTTTAATAATACTTAAAATAATGTAACAGTTAATGCAATTTTTTAATGAATTATTTGTTTTGTTTTCTAATGCTATAATCTAAACAAAATCAGACATATTCCAAAGGTAACGAATTTTCCTGTAAAAATAGAAAAACATACGGAATTGACCACATAAATATTGAACTAGTAAACTGTTAAATACTCGGGTTCTATTTATTAGTTAGTTATATTAGATATTCGATAATAAAGTTCTAAGTTAATGCAGGCAATTTATTTCACACGTAGTGAACAGTAGAAAGGCACAAAGTAACTTATTCTAGTTTACCTTTAACATATGAACTGATACAGTAACTTACAGTATGACTGTCATGTATTCAAAGCCGAGAATTGACTGCCGCCCGATTCCCAGATGCGGCGTTGCGAATACATGACATGCCCTATCTTTAAAGAAAAGAAAAATATTAACCCTAAATAAGAACACTTATAAATCTAATTTTTTGGGTGGTTTTACAACACGACCACCACGAGTACAATAAAGATTTTCATTCATTTTGTTATTCGAATTAGTGTCCACTTTTTCACTCACAACCGGGATGACGTCACTGTTTGTTGAGTTCATCTCTAGATTACAGTTTACCGTTGTTTCTGCAGAGCCATCCTCCTCTTCTTTTATAAAAATAGGATCCTTTTCTTTCAGTGGTCTTAGGTGAATTCTGTTTCGCCTATATATTCGCCATTATCTGATGTACGAACTTGATAGTCGTTGGGTCCCGACTGAAAGGTAACAACAGCTGGTTTCCAGTTTCGAATCCCTTGTTGGATCAATACTTTTTGTTGTGATTTAAATGTTGACAACTTTTTTGTAGAGCAATTGTAGTATGCAGCCTGTTTTTGCTGGTTAAGTTCTAACTTTTTCTTGACATCTTTGGTGGAAAATTTTGGTTTTAGAAAATTACGCTGAACTGGGAGTGTGGTGCGTAATTTTCGTCCCATTAGCAGATCACTAGGAGCTGGTATGTCTTGCTTAGGCGTCACATTGTAGTTCAATATTGCTAAAAATGGATCTTCACCATCTTTAATAGACTTCGTCAAAAAACTTTTTACCGTTTAGATGGATCTTTCTACCATTCCATTACTTTTTGGATATAGTGGACTGGATGTAGTCAATTTGATGCCGTATTTAGCCGCAAAGTTTGCGAATTCCGTTGAATTGAATGGAGGTTCATTATCGGAAAAGATCTCCAAAGGTAGTCCATTTATTGCAAACACGTTTTTCAATGAAGAAATTACAGATTCGGCGGTTTTACTTGGCAGCTTGTTTACAACCACAAATTTACTGAAATAATCGACGATCACCAGGAAATTTAAACCTTCATGTGACTTGAAGTCGATGCCGATTTTTTCCCATGGTAAGTTGGGTACTTTGTGAGATGTTAGCGGTTCTTTGGAGTTACTTCGAGAATATTCCTGGCAGGTTTGGCAACTTAGTACTAATTTTTCAACATCAGCTGTTATTCCTGGCCAATATATAGTTTCTTGTGCCCGTTTTTTACATGAAACGATGCCTTGGTGGCTTTTGTGTATGAAATTTAAAAATTCTTGCCGTAAAGTTTGAGGAACTAATAACCTTTTCTTGTAAAACAGGACATCTTTATGTAAGTAAATTTCATTTTTAATGTTCCAAAACATTTTTAGCTCGGGTTTAATGTCTTTTTTGTGTTCAGGCCAACCGAAAAGCACATAATTTCGAACTTGTTGTAACTGCGCATCATTTAAGATAGCTTTCTTAAGGCGTTCTTCGTTTTCTTTAGTTGTAGATATTATCGAATGTACCATTAAGTTCTTATCTAAGTAGCTGGTGTCAACAAGATCAGGATTTGGATCTCGACTCAGGGCATCGGCCACTTGCATGTATTTTCCGGGTACGTATTCCAGAACAAACTGATATCTGAGTAGTCTTATCGCAAGCCTCTGCAATCTGGGAGACAATTCGTCCAATGGTTTCTTG
This sequence comes from Aquatica leii, assembly GCA_035610365.1. Classification (NCBI taxonomy): domain Eukaryota; kingdom Metazoa; phylum Arthropoda; class Insecta; order Coleoptera; family Lampyridae; genus Aquatica; species Aquatica leii. The sequence continues at coordinate 61,339,861 of CM069432.1, forward strand.
AGCAAACCTAGGAGAGGTCTGTGATCTGTTTGTATTCGAAATTTCTTACCGTAAAGGTAAAAGAAAAAGCTTTCACAGCCAACAACTACTGCTAACAGTTCTTTTTCAATGTGATTGTATCTCAGCTGAGTTTGTGTGAGAGAAACGGATGCAAACTCAACTGGGTGGTTTTCCTGCATTATTACCATTCCTAGACCAAAAGGAATCGCGTCAACTGACAACACGGTTTCTTTGGATGAATCAAAGTAAGAAAGTATTGGAGCTGAAGTCACAAGCTTTTTTAGTCGATTAAAACATAAATTTTCATTTTCTGTCCATACCCATTCATTTTTATCACTAAGAAGTTTTCTAAGACACGCAGTTTCTTGTGACAAATTTGGTATAAATTTTGCTAGATACACTATCATACCGAGAAATCTCTCCAAGTCTTTCCGATTTTCGGGTGGTTTCATGTTTTTGATTGCTTCTATTTTCTTTTCGTCGGGCGCGACACCACTTTCGCTAATTAAGTGTCCAAGAAATTTCACACTTTTTTGACAAAATTTTGATTTTTGTAAATTCAAAGTTAAACCACTTTTTGAAATCTTGGTTAAAACATTGTCCAAGTTTTCATTGTGTTCTTGAAGTGTCTTTCCAAACACAAGTACATCGTCAAAATACGATACGGCACCACGCACGCCTTCTAATGTATAATGAATAAAGCGCTGGAAAATTTCAGGGGCGGAATTTATACCGTAAGGTAAACGCACGAATCTATATCTACCCCAATTTGTAGCGATAGTACATAATTTCGAACTTTCATAGTCTATTAGTATTTGTAAGAATGCTTGTGAAGCATCTAATAACGTAATAGTAGTTTACGTAACAAGAGTCGAAAGTAAGAAATAGCATAACGAACGTTAATGCGACGCGAGGCCGCACGGCCGAGCGTTGCATGTGAGTGAGTTATGCTATGATTCTTTCGACGAGAGTAATGTACATTATTTTTTGTGTTGCCTTTTATAAAAGTACATTCTTTTATAAAAAAAATCAACAGAAATATAATGTTGGTACTACATTAATTACTAAATCTGTCAAATTTGACATTAACTTTAATATTTTGCACCATTAAGTTCTCCGAATAATGATTCGACTGTTGGTATGTGGAAATTTTCACGTTTTAAATAATTATTTAAGTTTCTTGGATCCATACAAATGCGAATATCACCGTTTGATTTGGGCGCAATCACTATTGGGTGAACCCAATCGGTGGGTTCGGTCACCGGAACTAAAATGTTTTCCGAAACCATTAAGTCTATGTTTTGCTTAACTTTGTCTTTTAAAGAAATCGGTATTTTTCTCGCGGCGCACACTTTTGGTACCGCATTATCAGTTAAAGTTATTGAATAACTTCGGTTTACTTTTCCGATTCCCGAAAATACATTTTTATGTTTCTTTAAAATTGGTGATAAATTATTCAAATTATTACTTGTTGTGTTTAAATTTGACGGTTCAGCGTTTTTCAAACATTTTACGCAGCTGCTTTTTATGTTATCGTTTCCACTAATTATATCAAGGTCGCGCGCAGCTTGCAGTCCGAGAATAGAAGATGCTGAATTTGTCGAGAGCACGTAAAACAATAATCGTTTATTTACGTTTTTAAAGTAGCATTCCAAGAAAATTTGTCCCAAAATAGCAATTTTATGACCAGAATAGGAAGATAATTCAGATGTGGTTTTAAGTAGGTCACCACGCTTTATTTTTAACTTCTGAAAATCACAAAACTTTAATATGTTCACCTGGCTACCTGTGTCGATCTTCAGGTTAATCTTTGCGTCTTCAACGCCGATGGCGTCAAACCACTCCACGGAATCCACACTAGCAGTAGTTATAGTCAATATAACTTTGCTATTTTCACTTTCACTTTCGGAATTTATATCTTGATTACCACTTTTCTCGACTTCGTGCACGTATTTGCTGCGACAAAATCTTCGATAATGTCCCTTTTTCTGGCACTTGCTACAAACGCGATTGTACGCGGGACACTTGCCTTTTTCGTGATCAGAACCGCAATACGAGCAGTTATTTACACTTGTTTTTCCAATATCTCGCGATTTTTCCGCATTTTTCGACGTTTTAGAATGTCCTGCACCAAACTGTCTATTTCTGGTATATTTTACCGCACTTACGTTTTGCTGTTCCATGGAAATTACCCTTTGCGTTGCAACACTAGTTTCTATAGATCGACTTATTTGTATCGCGTCAGCCAGATTAAGATCAGATTTTTCTAGCAGCCTTTCTTGTATTCGAGGATCTTTTATGCCAAGAACTAATATGTCCCGAATCAAAACATCGGTTTCTTTGAATTCACACGTTTTGTCTTCGGTTTCATCATACGAAAATGTATTGTAAATCATTAGCCCTTGATCGCCCATTAAATTAAGCAAAATTGCGATTTTTACCTTGTCTGGTTTTGAGTCTTTTCCGCTCGCCAAAAGATAATTTTCAAACTTTTGCTTCCAAAGTTTCCATTGGCTAGCGAGATCGCTTACCCATTTCATTTCTTCTGGGGTCCTACCGCTATCAACCATTTTAATTTTTTTTTTTCACAAACACCTAATAAGTTTCTTTCTGCTGTTTATTCCGTTTTATTATTCACGACACTACTGTGCACTTTTACGCGCTGCCACCATGTTAAATACTCGGGTTCTATTTATTAGTTAGTTGTATTAGATATTCGATAATAAAGTTCTAAGTTAATGCAGGCAATTTATTTCACACGTAGTGAACAGTAGAAAGGCACAAAGTAACTTATTCTAGTTTACGTTTAACATATGAACTGATACGTAACTTACAGTATGACTGTATGTATTCAAAGCCGAGAATTGACTGCCGCCCGATTCCCAGATGCGGCGTTGCGAATACATGACATAAACTACAATACTGTTTCTACAAATGTATAATTTAAAACTAAATATATGATTTAAAAGAATTGTAAAACGATATCTTCTTTAAAAAAAAGAATAACAAACCAGTGGAGGAGTGTTAGATCATTTGCTACTGCTACTTTATAGTAAAATATATCTATACAGCAGTGGCGGCTGGTGGTCAATCATACAAGAGGGTCCCCAATAAACACAGAAAGTCTGGCAGTGTACAATGCCATTACAGCGATTAAAGGCAAAATGCGTTTATGGTTTTTGTAGTGCATAAAAAGTACACATTCTGTACGTAAATCCCAATACTATAAACAACCCATTTTGCCATTACGTTTAAAACACATTTTTATTCGCAGATTATTCGATTTTGTTCGGTTCTCGTCGCCGTCACCGTGAAGTAGCTCGTAGCTCTACCCTTGCTTTTGTCACTTTCGTTTAGCTTTAGCCACAAAATCTTGTATTTATCGTATGCAAACCATTTTGTGCTTTAAAATTTAGAAAAAATGTGTTTGTTTTTCATCATTTAGGATGGATTAACAAAATAAGTAAGTATTAAATTCAAATATAACCGATATTATTTCTTAATAATAAATATATAACCTAAAAACTAACACGATTTCGCGCAAATATAAAATGACTTTGGAATTTGTAGTTGATGGGTTGTTATAGTTTGTGAGTTATCTACAATTTCCCAATTCATTATTCTTATTGCTGAGTTGTATTTAATTGAATTTTTTTTTTTAATCGATTCAATCTACTTTGTTGGATGAAAAGATGCAGCAAACGAGACATGTTTTAACCAAGTAATTGGTCTGGATAAAGCAAAACAAATTAAGATATTTTAAACTTAATTTATGGTAAGAGGCTTCAGAGTATTTTATAGTTTATAGGTTAAAACTTAAAACATTAACTTTATATGTATATTAACGTAATATGATTTCAAGTGCATTACTGCCAAACTCCACATTCATATTGTATTTTATTTCACGACTATTTACAAAGTAATTCTTTATAATTACTTCAAAAACTCCATAATTTAGTTTAGAAATTGCTAAAAAAGTGTATAAGTTATTTGAGTAGCATTACAATGTAATTTTTATTTTACAGTATCCATAAGAAAAAATTCAAATTGTGGTGCAGCTTTACAACACGCAATAAACACCAGGAGTAGTGAGCACAAAAGACGCCAATAAACATATAAGAACAGAAGGAATGTAAATACGTTTTTTATATTTTTAAAATTTTTTTTAGTACATATATGGACATTGTATGTTGAGTTTCCAAATTGTTTTATTAATTAAATTAAAAATGATAATACCATTGTATGCATTTAATTTGTGTTAAGTTGCTAACATTGCTAATGCTTTTGAAATTGTGTACTATTTATGTGATGGCAAAGTACATATTATATTGCACAGATTTCACTGGCACTGCATTTACCTTGTGTTAAAATACGTAACTTGCCGATATTGGTTTGATGCAATTTCTGCAAGATTCATCCGGCAATATGTCGGCCGGTGTGACACCTGGTTACTGGGAATGTACTTCATTTTAGTACATTGCCAGCATTCTGAATTCCGGCTAAGGAGTACATTGCCAGTGACAGGTCCATTGATTTGTGTTTATTGGAATATTTCTTTGGTAGCCACACAGAACATGTATCATTAATTTCTCTACAAAAAATTACTATTGCAGGCGTCTCATTAGTTAATTGTGTTAATATGAATCGATATTCTATTCTATAAATATCGTGAAACAATGCGTTGACCTAGTATGTATTTGTTCTATATCCACTTGTCGGTTTTGAGTTAAAAGCTCTTTTAACATTAGTAGAATGCATTTGTTCTATCTCCTCTCAAAAATAACAAAATCTTTGATAGAAACGTAGTTATTCAATAAATTAATGTCCTACATCCTTTAATTTTCCGTACTTAAGACTGCTGTTTGTCCTATATCCAAAAATATGTTATCTGTTCTATATCCACATCGAACTGGTATGCATCTTGTTCTATGTTATTTTCTTTAATTTGGAAAATGAATTTGCTATTTGTTCTACCTCCTGTTGAAGTGATATACAACAAAAACAAACCTTATTCTAGTATGTATACCGTTGTCTTACGACCATTTAAGTCAATAGTTGTTCTATGTGCACTGACGAAAATAGTGGGCATGGTAAGGTTATGACATTCTGCAGTTGTCTTATGTCCTTTGATAGTGCCACAACGTGCTAATTTCGTGAATTGGATTTAACAAAAATGGGTGTTTACACTTTAAAAAAGTGAGTTTTTAGTAAATAAACATTTGAATACGTTAAATTACGGTAACCGTCTTTATATTATAGTTTCATGGAAGATATTATCGGGTCACCGACAATGGTGATGCTTCCCAAATTATTACTGATATGAGCCAAAGGTAAACATTTGTATGATTTAACATAAAAGGACAACATTTTTAGTAAAAATGATTTTTCAGCTTTCAATCTTGTAGTACAAGCAAATTAAGTTTTTGTGATGGTCCCTACGATATTTCAACATGGTCAGCTATGCCTTACGGCATAGAAAATATGGAGGTAATTTATGAAGAATCTGTTGATTATACTAACAAAGAAAGCTTCAATAATAATGAGATATTGATTCTAAACAACGAACCACCGCTGTCGACTATAATTATTAGTGAAGAACTAATAGATTCTGGTGGCATATCTGTTGTTACTATAATAATGATAATATATTGATTGGAGTTTATCCCGAGCCTAAAGAAACAGCTGCTGTTGTTGATGTTATCTTAGAAGATAGAAATAAAAATAAACAAAAAATAAAAACCCAGATGGTTATAAGAGCTCCATAGAATTGGAAACAAAATATTCGTAAAGTTAAAAGAGAAAAGGGAAATGTATATGTAGATAGAAAGGGAAAACAACATCCAGCGCGACAAATAAAAAGCGAATGTCGTGGGCATTGTGCGTTCAATTGTTGTGCTACGTTTACAGACGAAGAAAAAGCTTTGGTATTTGAACAATTTTGAAGATTATCTGACTCAAAGAAATCTCATTTTTATAGTAACTTCGTTAAACGAAATCCTGTTAGTCGTCGAAGGGTTAAAGTCAAAAATGACAAAAAAACTCGAAAAATGTATTCGTATAACTGTTTTTTGGAAGTGTATAGTGATAGACGTACCGTTTGTAAAGAATTCTTCTTAAGTACCTTGAACATCAGTTTCAGAAGAATTTATTATTTTTTTTAAACACATTCAGAATGAAGTCACAAATGTTCCGAGATCACCGTTGAAAGGAAAAAATTATGTCAATAATCGCGTGTCAGAAGAAGACAAAAAATTAGTTCAAGATCACATTAATTCTTTTGCATGCCTCGATTCTCACTACTGTAGAGCAACCTCGAGCAAAAATATTTAGATTCCTCATTAAATATCAGTCGTATGTACAATTTATATTTGCAGCAGATTCCAACGGACAAAACACCAGTTAAAAAAGCGATGTATTCTAAAATATTTAATACCGAGTTCAACTTAAGCCTTGCTATACCAAAAAAGGATTTATGTGACAAGTGTGAAGAATACAAATTCATAAAGACGCCTTCAGAAGATCAGCAACGGGACTATGAAGAGCATTAAAGAAGAAAAGAATTAGGTATACAGGAAAGAAATAGGGATAGAAGTAATTTACAAGAATCAGTTGCCGTTATAGCGTTTGACTTAGAAAACGTATTTGCTCTACTAAAATGCAATGTGTCAAAAATTTTTTATATGAAAAAATTAAATTGCTACAATTTAACCGGCCATTGTAGTACAAATGGAATTACTTACTATAGTATTTGGCACGAGTACATTTGCGAAAGAGCAGCCACACTGGAGAAAATAATTCTGTGGTCCGACAATATTGTGTGCCGCAAAATAAAAATAGTGTAATGTCAATAGCATTACAAAATTTTTTGCACTCACAGGAATCAAAAAAAGTGAAAATAATTGAACAAAAATTTTCTGAACCGGGGCACGGAAATTTACAAGACGTAGATGCGGTACACAGTGTCATTGAACGGTACTTGCTATATAAAGATATATACAGTCCTGTAAGTTTGGTTTGACATTTGTATACATGCCTAAAGAATATAAAACAAAATTGAAAGTATTACAGATGAGTATAAAAGATGTTCTAAATTTCCAGTCCGCTGCTCAGCAATTTGTATATAGTGTTATTCCGTAGACCAAAATTAAGCATATTTATACCTCAGAGTCGCTTTACACATTAAGTTACAAAAAAGCATTCGAAGATAATTTTGAAGTTACCCAAATTGTTCGATCTACTGCGGTAAGACGTTCACAAAAGAAAGATAATAGAAAAAATGACCACACAACTATATTCAACATAACCCAATTATCAGAAACGAATGCAGAAATATCAATAGATGAACAAATACACTTACGTTCCTTAACAAAGTTTATGGAAGGTGTTGATCTGGATTTTTTTAATTTAATTTTAGAACGGTTTAAAACGTTTGTGGGGAGATAGATGAAGCAAAAAAAAACCGCCGAGCAAGGAAAACACGAATAGCAGAGGAGTGAAGAAAAGCAAAAATATAAAGACAAATAAAAGTAAGAAAGAACCCCTTAAATAGATGGAAACAAGAAATAATGATATAACTGTTGTTTCCAAAAAACCTTGTGCAAAGAAAAGTAACGACAAGATAAAAATAAATAAGGGAAAACCGTCCGGAGAGCAGCAGGAATAACCATGGAACTAAAAAAAGCAAATTGTGGTACAGTAATGAAAAAGCAGAGTGCTATGCACACTTCTTATTAAATACTTGTTCTATATCCAGGGTTTTATATCTAAAAATTGCAAAAACATGAAGTTTGTCCCTATATCCAAAACAAAAATGTGAATTATTTCTGTTTCTTAGTGACTGCGATCTGGGAAACTAAACTAAAATGTAATTCTAGCTATAAATAAGCAATTTGGAGTCTCTTGTTTTGGTTTTAGTTGATTACAGTAGGATTTTTGCATTGTTATAATTTAAAACCGTTATATCTCGAAAGTGTAAAAATGCATATAGAACAAATGCATAATACAGCGACGAATGGTATCGGACGGAACATTCTCATCAAATAACGATTTTCTAAACTCTAACTTGAAACTTTTTTTAAAAATTTGGGCAATTCCATTAATAAAACTATCCGTTAATAAAAAAATGTGTTTTGCCGTTAAAATGATAAAGGTGATCCGTATGAACTCTTTCAAAAAGTTTAGTCGGTTATGTCCATAGTTTTAAAATTATTGTTTTGATACTTCATCACATAAGCAGAGCCGCCTCTACCTAGTCATTGACTCAATATCAGCGTCTAACCCAGACCACTATTAAACGTTTTAGTCTTAGTCTTCATTTTTACTATTTCTTGGTAAACCGCGTGAAGTTGAACTATAATTGTATACTACAATTATAGTACAACTTCACTTCACAAAATTTTGTAGATATTGCAACGCAAAATTTCTACATCAAGATACCTTCTTTAATTGTTAGTTCGTTTTTACGGATGTAAGTATGATTTTAATCTTTCTTAATTTATGTAGTTTACCCAACCAATTGACCATATTCAAGCGTTTTTTTGGACTTCAGGTTTAGCATTTTTAGGTTGGTGAAACTGATGAATTTTAAATCGCCCTCAAAAAATAAAAACTTTTATTGGTTGTCAACAACGACCTCTCTGATTGATGGGTTGGTAGCAAATATGGACAAAAAGATTTGGTTGTTATCATGAGGTTATTGTTGCTACCAACCCGATTTGACAAATCACTGCAATTCATTATGACCCATCAATCAGAGAGGTCGTTGTTGACAACCAATAAAAGTTTTTATTTTTTGAGGGCGATTTAAAACTCATCAGTTTTACCAACCCAAAAATGTTAAACCTGAAGTCCAAAAAAACGCTTGAATATGGTCAATTCTAACATTACTTAATAATTTAATAACTTTAATGTAGCAACTTTAAGATTCGTACTACACAGTACTGTTTTTAAGATTTTCCCTAATTCCAGTAGGTACGTCCTTTTTAAACTCCAGAATTCTAGTGCTTTTTAAACTCGACAATCTACAATACAACAGTATTTTACAAAGTGAAATGTTGCAAAAGTTTTTTTATAACAGGATGATATCTTCTATTCAGAAACGTTTTGGCATAAAGCAATCGAGTCAAATTACAGTTACTGTTTGTTTACCCGTACGTGAAATGTACTGTCTGTCGATTGTTCATTAATTAAATTCATAATTACAGAGCGCTAAAACAAACGTAATTCCTAAAAAAACTAATTTAAAAAAATTAAAGCGATAAAAATTTTAACTAAGCTTTTACTTGTTTACTTGTGTTATATTATTAATATTTATTCAATACATGTCTACATTGCAGTCGTCTATATGTGACTGCTCGCTAAATAACTTTTAATACAATTCATACATGCGCACTACATGGCTAATCTTATAACAACTTGTTTTGCTGAAAAATGTATCATCATTAAATTAGTTTTTATCAGTTTTATGAAAACTTTTTATAACGCCGTTAGTAGATCTAATAAAGGCTAGTCTACGTTTTAATTAAGGTGTACACTAACCCTTAAGTATGTATCTATTCTTCAAATGATAGTGTCTAGTTGGTGTATAGTGGCATCATTCGAATTTGAATTTGAAAACGGAAAGATTACGACAAGCTTAAATTATTGTAAAATAAAGCTTCAATATTTTGAAGGTTTTGAATATTGGGAAATAATTTGAATTATAAGAAGCATTTTTCTAGTAGGCGCGTACGCTTGAATTATAGAAACAATGATGGTACACCAATATTTTCATTGTGTTTTATATGAAATCTAATAAATTGCTAAGTAAACATTTTTTAATTAGTTAATTAAACTGTATTTAAGGTAATTATTTTTCACAACCACCGTTGTTAAAAATGGCACTAAAAGAGGAGTTGAAAGTCATTTACGATAATTTTAACAGCATATATGAGGTATATACAAGTACCAAATGTGGTTTAAATTTTATAAACAATATTATTTTAGCACAAGAACATCGAGTTTTCTAAAATTAAAGCTTTTTATACAGAGCTTTCTAGAATATTATTTAACTGCAATGAGTTAGAAAAAAATGAAACAAAGCATCTTGTAGACTGCTGTCTTTTATTTATCAAATATATTGTTACTTTCGTCAACATAAACCAACCATTTGACAAACAGTGTACCGAGATTCTACAAAAGTGTTTGGAAATAATTGGAGTATATAATTATTTAACTTATATTGTACGTTGTTTATAGTTATGCTTTTAAGGAGTTTTCGAAAAGCACAGTAATACAAGATGTTTATGTTGCACATATTACCATTCCTCTTTTAAAATTTGTTTTAATATCTGAGATAACAGAGTGGTTAAGTGGAGAATTGCTAAAAAATCTAATCATTGTCTTAAAGAATAGTAACGAACAACTAAGATATGTTTTAGGAAGATCAAACATTGAGTTTTTGTAAGTATTATTTAAGATTTTATTTGTCACTATTATTAGTGCAACTTAAGTTACAGCTTTTAGATGATGTTCTTTTACATTATTTTAACCTTACCAATTTTTTTTAGATTCCGAGTGCTTGAGAAAATACGTACTTGTGGAGATTTTGAATTTCAACTGCTCGTAATGGAAGTCATTTTTTTAATGCTATCTGATCAATTGCTTAAATTGCATGCTCATTTATTATTTCCTGAATATGATGTATTACAAAAAGCGTTTTTTAAAATTGATCGAAATGATTTATTTTATAGCAACAGAACATTTTTAAATGTGGTTAATTCTATATTTAAAAATATTTTTTCATTCAAAGTAGAATACATCTTGATGGGTTTGGTTAATAGTACTCAGGTTACATCCACATAAATATAATAAAGTTGTGCGGTTTTGAATTATATGTATGTATCTTTCAGGATGTGAATGGCAGTTCTGAGTTATGGATTGATTTTAATGTTTCCTCTAAGAGTTTGAGTTTCCATTGTAATAACAGTTCATTTTTGTTAAATAGAGTGACTGATTACGATAACGGCATTAAGATTATTAAGATTTTTTTTGAAGATGTGAACATTGTAAAAATGTCAAAGTAAGTATTTACATATTTAAATTGAAATTGTTTAATAATGTTGTTTAAATGCAAAATAGGTTGTCGAAAAATGATGAATGCTTAATACTGTTTCGACTAAACACTCCTTGTGTAGAATTACATACTCAATCCGTAGCAATAAGCAATATTAAGATTGTAATTTTTAATAATTCTGACATTGAGGCATTAGAAAAAGTTTTATTACCGCGATTTTTTAAAGAAAAGTTTGAAGTAAGTAACAATTTTAATTAATTGATACATTAATGGAATTTTACTATAGTCTATTTAGTTTCAAGAGTTAATCAAAACAATGATGAGTACATACTGTTCACGTGTGTACATCAACTTCTTTTAATTCAATTGGTTGTAGATGCATTCAAGGAAGACTGTCGTAACTGATTTGTTATTATTATTGTAACTCAACGTACTACCATAAACAATGGTACTACTTTCTTCTCGGTAAATGACTTAGCTAATAGAGATACAACATTTACTATAGTGATGATAGTGTTATCTTACACATTTGCTTTGCATTACGACAGTGTTCTGCGAAAAAAGTTTTAGTACCGCACAATATGTATTTACTGTAGTACCTAACTTAAAAATGGAATAACGACAGCTTTCGTTGGAGAACTTGCAGTGACGTCGCAATAGTCAAATTTGTATATTAAGTACAATTTTTGTTTGTAAATAAAACATTATTTCAATGTTTTTGTGTATTTATAGGCTTTTGTGGTTTAAGAAGATTGTATAAATGTTTGTGTGCAGCTCTTAAAATTGAATAGATTATACATGTGTTAATTGTTTGGTATAACTGTATTTATATATAATACATACCTATATGTTTTCTAAAATTTCTACTAGCAAGTATTATAATTTGTCATCTGTGGTATTTTCAGAAAATGGAACTTAAATCACAAGGCGAGAACAACGGAGAGGACAAGAAAACAAAGACAAAGTCCAAGAGTAAGTAAATTGTTTTTCGTTTTCAACATTCACTTATTCTTAGTTTTGTGTTATTGTATTTTTCGTAATTTTATATTCTTAGGCATATAGTACAATAAGTATGTAGTATTATATATACTCTTTGGTAGAATGTATGTCTAGTGTACGTACGTTAAAGTATGTATGAATTGCAGCGTATGTACTCATATGAACAATGTACGACCATAGTACGTACCAGCGGCGGCTGCAAGTTTGCACAACCTTCAAAAACTTCGATACATATAAGACTATTATTTTTTAACTTTCTGTCTACCGCAATTCTATACAAAACTCAAGAAAAATGATTTAATTCGACGGTTGCCATCCGTCGACCTTACATCTTTCGCCGTTGATTTTCATTATGTAAATGATGCAGTTCGAATGCAAATGCAAACCAATTTATTATATTCCGCGCGTGCGTTTTGGCGCGTCCGCACTCTTCGTTAAAGTACGCTCTATAAAGCAAAGGCAGGTTGCACGTGAAGTGCACACTTATTTGCTCTTTTCAGTTTCATAGAAGTTATAATGGAAGAATGCAAACGTTGTCATCAACGTCGTTAAAAGCCATGTTTTTTTTTTGTTTGTAAGCCCGAATTCATGTAACACATTTTAGTCCCGATGCTGACTACTAAAAAACCATTTTCTTGCTAAATTGTACTTTTTTTTCAACAAAATTTCATTCAAGAGTGATACATTTATTCCAACACTTCTCTAACATTTTAATGCGTTTTTTGTAAAACGATCTTTAGACTGAAAATAGACGTTTGTTCCAACTATAACTTCAGCAGTTGACACAAAAATCTTTTTTTAAGCATTTTTTGAAAGATAAAGAGAGAGAAATAGGTAGTCGCAGGGAGCCAGATCCGGAGAATGCGGTGGATGGAGAAATATTTTGAACTTTAAATGGTACTATTTTCTTTTTCGTTTCACCAATAATTGCATGCAGTATTTGCTGTTAATAGTACTTTTTTTCTCAACATTGTGAACGAATAAAATACGTATGCTAAAACCTTATCGGTCGTCATTTGCGTTTTTGGTCGTTTCGGACGGCTTTCGCCGGTTGCTGTTCACTTAATTGACTGACGATGTGGTTCTGAAGGGTAGCGGTGGATTCATATTATGTTTTATTCATTGTCACATACCAACGCAAACAATTTTGTTTATTACGGTTAAACAGTTCTAAACAACGCTCTGAATCGTGTACGCATTCCTGTTTTTGGTCACCGTTGTTGTTTACTCAAAATAGTTTATACATTGCCTTCTGGTAACTGTCTTAACGTATCAGCGATTTCACGCAACTTAACTACAGTCTTTCAAAACGATTTTGTGCGCTTTTTTATGTGTTCGGGAATAACTGCCGAATTCGGGCGTTCGAAGTGTTCAACACCATCGGTGTTTGTTCGGCAATTTTAAAACTCGATAAAATGTTCGGCGGTTGATTTTGATGGAGCAGTCTTCATAACACTTATCAAGCCGATGCTTTGCTTGAATGGTATTTTTTTCGATTACAATACAGTAGCGACACTAACACAACTGTAACTTTTAAACTAATGCTCGGATTGCTACTTTGTAAAAATCATATGGATTTTTCATTATATAAATAAATAACGTGATAATTCCTTAAAAAATGTTTATAGAATATTTAATTAGTAAGTAAATGAATTATTTTATTTTGCAGAATCACTAAATGTTAAGAAAACTAAATCATCTTTGAAAACGATTGATAAGAAAGCATCATCAGGCATTTCAGTTAGTATTATTTGTTATATTTTTTTTTAAATCTATATTGTTGTTTGTTTAGTGTTTAAATACTCAACTTAGAGATGATAAGAAACCTACAAAAGAATTGCGAAAATCTACCGAAACTGATAAAAATCAAAAAGATATCCCGTGCAAGTCAATTATACGTTTTCCCAAAATTGCTGTTAAAGGAAATCAGCTGCGCGGCAACACTTTCAAAGGCAAAAGAAATAATACATTCGACAACGTTTTTGAAGCTGACTTTGAGAACCTTCCACACGCAAAGAAGATTAACAAATTGTCTTTAACATGCAATTTAAAGAATTCGAACGTAAAAGATACTTTTAATAATCCTATATTGTCTTTAACCCAAGATAAATCTACTGCTAGATATGAATCATTAACTGATAATCAATATCATAAAGAAAAAGGATCACGTACAAGACAAACGTCTAGCAAAACAAAAGCTCAGAGAACTTTGTCACAGAAAGCAATCGAGGATGAATTACCATCGTCTAAATTGACTTTATCTTATTCCGAAAATGGTATAAAATCATCTGAGGTGTTAAAGAATACATCAAATCCAATGGCAGACGAAGGCACGTTAGACAACAAATTAAATGATTTGAAAACATTAAGAGATAAGTATGAACAATTAAAACCTGCGGCGTCGGAAGGGAACTTAACAGGTTTTACCGATAAGATGAAGTCTAATAACGATTTTAAGGTAATTGATGATGTAATAGAAATTAGCGCCGACGATGACGATTTAATAAACATTAACATCGATTCTCGAAATGCTGTACTTAAAGGAAGAAACGTTTTGCTCAAATCCGATGAGTCATTAAACAATACATTAAGCCATATAGCAGAGGAAGATTCGTTTGAGATTAAAATCTCTAACTTGAAAATATTGAGACATCAGTCACAACAATTAAAACATGTGACATCGGTAGGCAACTTATTTGGTTTTACAGATAACTTGAAATCTAACAAATGTTTAAATGTAATTGATGATATAATAGAAATTAGCGACAACGATGACGATGTAATAGAAAATAACGTTAGCATCGATTCTCGAAATGTTGTACGTAAAAGAAGAAACGTTCTGCTGAAATGCGATGAGTCATTAAATACTACGTTAAACCATAAAGCAAAAGAAGATTCGTTTGAGAATAAAGTCTCTAACTTGAAAATATTGAGACATCGGTCACAACAATTCAAACATGTTGCATCGGAAGGCAACTTATTTGGTTTTACAGATAAGTTAAAATCTAATAAAGCTTTTAATGTAATTGATGATATAATAGAAATAAAGGACAACGATGAGAATATAATCGAAAACGTTAACATTGATTCTCCAAATGTTGTTGAAAAAAACGTTTTGTTCAAATCCGAGTCTTTAAAGACTAGATTAGATCATGTAGAAAAGGAAGATTTGTTTGAGAATAAAGTTGTTAATTTGAAAACATTAAGACATCAGTCACAACAGTTAAAACATGTAGAATGTGAAGGTAACTTGTTTGGTTTTACAGAACGCCTAAAATTAAATAAAAATTTTAATGCCATTGATAATATAATAGAAATTAGCGATGACGAAGACAATAATTTAGTAGAAAATAACGCGAATATTGGTTCTCAAATCATTATACGTAAAGCAAGAAACGCTTTAATCCAAACTGAGTCGTCAAAGACTAAGTCAAATGATACAGTAGAGCAAAATCTGCTTGAGAATAATTTATTTTCTTTGAAAACGACAGGGCATTATTCTCAACTAGAAACACCTATTAAGTTAGATAGGAGCGTGTTTGATTCTGGACTATTAACAAATGCATCCAATAATAAAATAATCAGTCAAGGTGTAATAGAAAACAGTGTTAACGTCAGCTCTCCAAGTACAAATATCGAGAGTGCATCTACTGCACAAATAAAAAAGACATTTGAAAACTCATTTTCTCAAAATGTCTCAGATGAAGACTCATCTTTACCGATTATAGCAGTATGTACTCCAAAACAAGTTTTAAGGTTGTCTAAACTGTTGAACAAGAAATCAAAAAAATTAGAAGAAAAAGTTATACAAGATATAGAAGTGTTTAAATCAAAATCAACTTTAGAAAATCGATGCAAATTTGAATTTGATAGAATCGACGAAGGCATTTATGAAAGAAAACACGAAAAAGTTATTTCGCGTAAAGAAGAAAGCGAGAGAGCACAAGAAGTGGACTGTGAATTAAAATTTCGAAATTGTTTAGAGGAAATTCGCAACGCAAAATTATCAGTTTGTAAAAAACTAAGCAAAGTTGATGAAAACTTAAGTGACAACAGCGCTTCTTCTTTATTAAATATAAGTGCTACAAGTATTTACAGTGCGAATAATGTTGACAAAGGATTCAATGTCCGTAATGATGAGGATAGTCAAACTTTAACAAAGACTGTTACAGTTACACCCATTAAAACACAAGCGCCTCTACTAAATCCTACGTTTGTTAACAAGCAATTAATCGATACTATACATAAGATCAGTTTTTGCCATAAACGTGATTATGCTGAATTGGAAAAGGATGAAAATTTTACTTCTGAAAACACTTTTAGTGACAGTTTATTGTCAGAAAGTTTATCCTGCTATTCGAGACACGATACAATAGCTTCTAAGGAATCGGCGAGGATGGAAAACGATTTTTGTTGTGACAATACAAGTTTAAATGCTAATTTACGATCAATCTTTGACAATAACTCAAGCAGTGATTTGCAAGATACAAGAAACATAAATTTAGTTTCTAAGTTAACATTAAGAAAAAACGAACTTGAATTTCATAATGATGCGAGTTCTAATATTAGTACAATTATAAACAATGCAGTTAAGGACACAGAAGTTGTATTAAATGACAATTCAACAGAGAAAAAGAATTTAAAGCATTCTCAAGAACTATTACAAGAATTATATTCTCAAAGTCTATTTAGTAGCATTGAAGAAAATCAAATATCTCAAACGAATAGTATCACCAATGAAGTATTAGCAAATAGTTGTTTGTCTAACACAAAAATATGTAACAACTCATTGAAATTTTTCGAAGATACTGTACTGCAGGTACCTAATAACGAGAACGACATAAACTTGGACACTCAAAATAATCAGCAATCGCGAACTATTAAACTCAAAACAAATTCAAATGTACAAAAGGAGATTCTTTTTGGTAACAATAAAGAGTTTGTTAAAGAGGCAGTATCTAACGTGAATATGCTTCCAGATGTAATAACAAATGCCAGATCGTTAAACACAGAAATAAATGAATGCGTTGAATATGATTTTATACCTGAAACGCCTTTAAAAGAAACCATTACAACAGAAAAAATAATTTTATATCCAATTCCTATTGAAGATAGTTTTATATCTAAAATGCTTAGTAAAGAAACTGTCACGAGTGAAAATCAAATTTTAACTGAAAATCTTATTGAAGATCATCTAATATCTAAAACAACTTTTCAAGATACTTCTGCAACTGAAAAAAATTGTTTAACCCAAAATGAATCAAAGAAAGCTAATATGGTCGAAAATCAATTGTCTGTGGTTACCACTGACAAAGTTGAAACAGACGATAAACTTTGCAAAAGAGTATCGGTAATTATTGATTATACGACTCAAAAGGCCGTAACGAAAATTCTTCAAATACAGAGCATACAAAAATCTGTTCACGTTAAAAGTACATCGGAAATCAATAAAATTTCAAATCTTAAAAATATGACTGAAATACTACAACTAAAAGAAAACGACCAAAGCAAAAATATTACGAACAAAACTGCAGTACAAAATAAAAACTGGTTTAGCAACGACAAGACAGTTGATAGGATTGCTACTTCTACGTTTAAAAAAGATATAAATGATTTCACTAAATTGCACCAAACAATAACCAACAGTTTTACATCTACGCACAGCAAAAGTAGTTCTAAATATTCCTCCAAAAAAATTAAGCTGTACAATCCAAATAATCCGGTAATAACTGGAAACACGGAAGAACCGTTGTTAATAGACGCTCAAAATTCTCAGTCTCTTCAAATCAGTAATGCATTGACAAAAAATTTTAAAAGAAATTTTGAGTATTCATCCACGTTTTCTCAATCATCTAACAAACCAGCTAAAAAAATGAATCGAAAAAACTTTGTACCTAATGAAACACTATTGAGTAGTGGTGTTAAAAAGAAGTCTAAAAGTAATTTATTTTTAAACAAAACCAACAACATAAACACAGGAAAAACAAAAAAAATAAATATTTTACAAAACCTTGTTATCCATCCTGGTAAACGTATAGTTAACTGTAATTTTGAAAAGAAACAAGAAACGCTAGATGAAATTATAAGTAACATTCAAAATAATGAAAAATTCAATTCATTAATAAAATCGATTTGTACACAAATGAAAATTTCACAAGATAATGGTAAACCAAAACAAATGCCTCATTGCAATGATGACAAGTTGTTTCGAAAACCAGCAAAACGGTCTTCAACATGGAAAATTTTTGACGAATTCAACAATAATTGTGCATCGAAAGTTAAAAAGAATGATACTATAAAAGATAACACTTTCCTTCAAAACTCATTACAAGAAAATGATTTTGATGAAAATCTAAAAAATAATTATGAGGAACTTTATAAACTAATTTTAAAATGTTCTAAATCAGGTAAAAACACCGTTTTGAAATTAACTTTGTTTAATATTTATTTATATGTTTATAGGAAATAACGACGAAACAAGAACAAAAGTAATAAGGTAAGTCATTTCAAAGAAGTTTACGTGATAACATTGCTTTGACTTAGTCATTGTTTCCCTTATTTATATTTGTTTTGCAGTTGTTTTAATCTTTTGAATTGGTGTAATTGAATGAATTTGTTACACAATATTTGTATTTTATTTTTATTAATGGCAAAAACTTAAAATCGACATGTTAGTTTAGTCGATTTAAGAGCATTTGAATTTTTGGATGGTAATTAGGAGTTGAGTTAGTCGGTCTTGTTAATTTACATTTTAACTTCTCTATAGCAAGTACGAAACCTAATTGCTGTTGATATAATTGTTTATTTATATAGGATTTTATCATCTTTCAGCAAGTAGCGTTATGATTTACTACAACTTTGATCTATATGTGTTATGACATTGTTCCGTACTATTTGTAGTAATATCTAAAAAAAAGTACAAGACCCGTTTGTCTAAGCTAACTCCAGGTAAATAAATTTAATAAAATGGTTATTGAAAAAACAAATATATGAAAGTACTACGATTATACTACAATAATATTAACCTAAGTAGTCATTAGTATATCTACAAGTGTTTTAATGACTTGATTGCAAAAAATGTTACTGTGGACAAAATTTACCTAAAAAGATGTTTAAGTGAACATAGTTTTATATAACTTCAGCGATCCTGGTGTTGCACTTTTCATCATGCAGTTCTCGCCGGATGAACTCTTGGAAATACCTACATGGGTAGCAAAGGCATTTCCATTGCTTACGCTCGCGCTCGGTACTTTCCACTCGTATCGAATTTTTATTCCAACTTTGTTACAAAATATACTATTCTTTATTTTAATTCAAATATTTTTAGTGTCATCGATGGAGTTCTGGCAAATCTAAATCATACCTACAAATCTTTGCAAGAAAGATTTTCACATGAGAAAGATACATCATCATCAAATGACAAACTTCTTAACGTTCTAGAAAATTTAATTGCCACAATTAACAAATATTTAATACAAAAATGAAATGGATATAATTAAGTTTAAGAATTTGTAATTTTAGTTTATTTATTATTTGTTTATATGTAATCATCAAATGACAAACTTCTTAACGTTCTAGAAAATTTAATTGACACACAATTAACAAATATTTAATACAAAAATGAAATGGATATAATTAAGTTTAAGAATTTATAATTTTAGTTTATTTATTATTTGTTTATATGTAAGTTTACGTAATTAGTGTTAATTGTTACTTAACTAAATAGTTACTTTCTCAGGAATGAATTTGATAATACCCGTTTCTTTGCAATTTCTTGCGTTTATTTTAAATAATTAGATGCATTTCTCGATTTATTTTATCACTCAACGGTTTTCCTAGTAGTTATTAATAAGATCCATTTTCTTTTTTTTATTATTATGGTAACAGGGCGTTTGTTTTGTTTTTTTAGGAATAAGTTTTTATTTAAGTTAAGTCAATTCTAAATGTTTTAGTCATTTTGAAACAATAAAAGGTTTGTGCCTAAAAATTATTCTATTTTGTTAACGTGTCCAGTGATGGGCGCGTAATCTACATCACATCCCACATAACACAAGATATTCTAGGAATACGTTTTTAATAATCTGAATATTCTAATAATATCCTGATATCATTAGGTTATCCCTAGCATAACATATTCAGATTGTTCACATTTTATTCTAAAAAAATATGCTAGGAACGTTCAATCATCATTCACAATATCCCAGAATATTCTTAGGATTTGGTCAAAGGTGATGCTTAGCATGTTCTCTCGGACCAAGTCTGAATATCCTAGAGTTATGTTTAGGATATCCCATGAGACTGACTAATTTTTACGTTGTTTGCATAGAACGTCTGTTGGCAATAAAATATGTGCAAGCGCTAGTGATTTATTTGTATACTTTTAAAAACAGGTAAGCTGTATCAAATGCTTTATTAATTAAATTATAAATATACGTATAGTTGAGTAAATTGTGTTGCATTTATGTTTGAGAAGTTAAATAACTTTTAATAACGAATTGGTAACATAACCTCTGATTATATGCCACCGGTTGTTTTTTCTCTAAAAAATGCCTCCTGAACAATATTATGCTTCCATTTTAGTTTGATTTATATACAAAAATAAATAAATTATGTGTGCATATATAGTTTTGAAGTAAAAGTTTTTTTCAGACACTACAAACAGATTACGACCTGTACCGAAAAAGCCGAATGGCCTTGCTAACGTTACTTGACGTTACAATAATAAGACGAATGAAATGTAGAGGAATATAAAATATGTATTAATTTAACTAAGTATTATAATTTTAACAGCCTGTATAAAAGAAGTTCAATATAAGAATGCTATAAAAGTTTATGTTATTGTACGTTATGCCTTTATTATAATGAAGAAAGTCTAAAATGCCGTTGATGTACAGTTTATATTAACGTTGGAGACGAATTTATTCATAAATCTAGAAGATACATTTTATGCCAAAGAGTTTGCAGAATATTGAGCTTTTCTGTTATCAACTTCTCAACAATAAATTGTGTTCTAAAGCAAGCGTTTATTAAGGTTATTCCAAGGATACTCAGGTTATTTCAGGGATATCTGTGGGATTATGCCAAGGATTATGCTAGGAATGACTTTAGCATATACTTTAAGATATCCTAGGGTCAAGGTACGAATATGAAAAGTAGTGAACTTTGTTGATTCTAGGGATAATATCTGGGTATCTTTAGGCGAACAAAGAATATCTTTAGCATATCCTAATATCCTTGTTGTAGTTTTATTTAATTAAACTATATTATTTATGAGTTTATTATTATTAACTACAGAATACAATAGATTTATGATTAAATATAAAACTAATATAACCGTGAGTTGCACTAGCTACTCCTATGACAGTAGTAACGTAACTGCGTGTACTATACATGATGTATGATCATTGTTGCCTTTGGTTATACCACACACCATGCATCCGCACATCCCCTTTTCTTAAGAGTATAACTATAAAACTTTATATTGTTTTATTTATTTATTTTATTCACAAATTCAATCTCCGAGGCTGTTTAATTTTTCGACCATAAGAAGAAACTTTGTTATTTTGATTTGTTTCAGCCTCTGATACTTTAAATTTTGTAGTTTCATTTTGTTCTATTTCAATAAAATGTTTAATCTGTTGATCATCCCTATTACAGTTTTCTTTTTCCTTCTGTAAATTTGGTGACAACAAATAACTTTCATTTTGTTTTACCGGTTTAATGAATTTTCTATTCCTAATAAAAATTGATCCGTTATTTGTTCTCACTTTATAAGACCTATCTCTAAATTTATCTATAACTATGCCAGGTACCCAAACGCCTTTTGGATTTAGAAGTATGTATATATTGGTTTTTAAATCTATATTTTTCAAATTTCTTTTTCCTAAATTGTAATAATGTTTCTGCTTGAATTGACTATTTTCTATCTGTTTCCCGTAATTTTTTACAATTTTAGGTTTCAGCATTTTTGATGTACATGGTATAAATGTTCTAAGCTTTCTAGACATTAGAATTTCTGCGGGAGACGCATTTTCAAGAGTTGGTGTATTTCGGTAGTTTAAAAGAGCTAAATTTAAGTCTTTTTTGTCTTCTATTACCTTTACAAACATTTTCTTTACCGTCTGAATGTGTCTTTCCGCCATACCATTTGACTGTGCATTTGTAGGACTCGACATTATGTGTTCGAATTCCCACTCACGCGCAAATTGTTGGAATTCACCTGACTTAAACTGTGGTCCGCCATCCGATACGATGGTTACTGGTATGCCATGTCTCGCGAATATTTCTTTCATTTTATCTATAACATTTTTACTTGTTGTATTTGTATAAAGTGTAATTATTTCCGTATATTTAGAATAATAATCGATTAACAATAAATAATTTATTCCGTTTATTATGAATAAATCACACCCTACTTTATTCCACGGCAAATTTGGAATATCATGACATTTAAGAGTTTCCCTATTCAACGAATTTGAATATTTTAAGCATAAATGACACTGCTCTATTTTTTGCTTAATTTGGTTTGACATACCTGGCCAAAAAAGAGATTCTTTTGCCAATTTAAGGCTTTTCGTTGTGCCTAAATGACTGTAGTGAACCCTTTCTACCATTTCGTTTCTCAGGCTTTTTGGAGTTACTAAACATTGTCCCTTATAAATTAAATCATTTATTACTGTTAAGTCCGCTTTGTATTGGGCGTATGGTCTTACAGTATCATTTAATTTGTTAGAGTTTTTTGGCCACCCGTTTAATATTACCGCCTTTAATTCTTGTAATTCCGCGTCTTTTTCAGTTTCGATTTTGAATTGTTTAATTTTTTCCGGGGTTGCTTGTATCTGTTCCGTTATAAGACAGACATGAGCATGCATTTCTTCATCTTCTGCGTCTTCTTCTGATTCTGTTAAATATGCTCTTGACAGAGCGTCTGCTAATATTAATTGCTTACCGGGTTTGTACCTTATTTCTAGATCATACTTTTGTAGTTGCAACATCATTCGTTGTAATCTAGCTGGGCACTTGTTTAAAGGTTTTTTAAATATGGAAATTAATGGTTGGTGATCGGTTTCGACCGTCACTCTTTTTCCGTACACGTAATCGTTAAAACGTGTCACTCCGAAACAAATAGCCAGAAGCTCTTTCTCGATTTGTGCGTATCTAGTTTGAGTTTCTGTCATCGATTTTGAAGCATACGCGCATGGAAGACCATCTTGCAATATTACTGCACCTAATCCCGATTTTGACGCGTCTACCGATATGATCGTATCTTTATTTATATCGAAAAATTTTAATACGGGACTTTTGACCAATATTTCTTTTAATTCTGCCAGAGCTTTTTCGTGTTCAGCGTGCCACTGAAATTCTACATCTTTTCGTAGTAACTCGCGCAACGGTGATGTAGTTGCCGAAAATCCAGGGATAAATTTACTAACGTAAGTTAACATACCTAAAACACGTTGTACTCCAGCTTTATCCGTTGGACTAGGCATTTTTATTATTGCCTCTATTTTACTTTTATCGACTGCAATGCCCTGATTAGAAATAATGTGACCCATATATTGAATTTTTTCCTGCGCAAATTTACATTTGTTTTTATTGAATGTGACGTTATTTTCTTTCGCGATTTTTAAAACACGTTCTAGACGTTCGTTGTGTTCTTTTACGTTTTTAGCCCACACAACAATGTCGTCTATATAGACATCTACTCCGTCACCTGCAAATAATTCTTTAAATTTAGCTTGGAATACTTCCGGAGCTGATTTTATTCCGTACGGCAATCTATTAAATTTATACCTTCCGAATGGAGTGCCAAACGTACATAAATCCGCGCTTTCTTTATCTAATTCAATTTGATAAAACCCGCTTGTTGCGTCTAAAGTACTAAAAATCTGCGCGCCCGCCATTTTACTCGTTATTTGTTCGATTGTCGGAATTTCGCAATATTCGCGTTTAATTACATTGTTTAAATCTTTGGGGTCAAGACATATTCTTAAACTTTCGTCCGGTTTTCTAACAATAACCAAAGCGTTTACCCATTCTGACGGACCATTTACTTTGGTTAAGATTTCCGATTTTACTAATTGATCGAGTGTATCTTTTAATTTATTTTGAAGTTGCAAGGGAACTTTTCTCGTTTGATGAACCACAGGTTTTACATTTTTATCAATTTTAATGTGATGCGGTACTCCTTTTATACACCCAATTCCTGAAAATATTTCTCCATATTTTTGAATTAGTTTATTAATATTTTCTGAAACCTCAATTGAATTTATTTCCTGTTGTTCTAATCTTTTAATTAATTTTAATTCTAATGACGTTTCTAAACCCAAAATTGCATTTGTGTTTGAATTTACAACATAAAAAGTTATGACATGTTTTTCTGTGTTTTTAAAACAAGTTAATTTACATGTACCTAATACTTTCAACTTATCACCGGTATACGAATTTAATTTAATGTTTGTCTTTTTAATTTCCGTTGACGTAATTCCTAAAGAATTTGCTATCTTAATGGGAAGAACATTAACCATGGCACCAGTATCAATTTTCATTTGAATCATTTTGTTATTTATTTCTAAACTGGTGACCCATGCTTTATGTTCGTGCCTTATCTCGTTTACTTCTACAGAGCCCACGAACATATAATTATTTTTCTCACGGATTTCACTTACACTATTATTTTTCTCCGGATTATTTCTTTTATTATAACAAACCGTTTGGAAATGATTTTTCTTTTTGCAAAAAGAACATATTTTACCAAATGCCGGGCAATTATTTTTTATGTGATTCTTACCACACTTTTTACAGTTTACTATTTGTTTTGGTTTACCTGACCTAGTTTTCTGTATTAATACGTTGTCGGCTTTTGTTGGTCCTCGGTCCCTGTTGCATTTTTGTACAGTTTCCACGTTTTCGAATTTCTTCATTTCGCTGGATTCTATGGCTCCCGTTTGTTCTTTCGAAGTTTCAATTATTACACATAGGTCGATCGCCTTTTCTAATGTTAAGGTGTCATCTTGCAGTAATTTTTCTCTCATCGTTGTCGCATTAGCGCTGTTCACCCCACAGATGATCATTACCTTGATGAGTTCGTCTTGTAAATTTCCTCATTTACATTTCATGGCTCGACTCTTTAATTCGGTTATAAACTGTTCGAACGTTTGTGCTTCTTGTTGACGATACGAAAAAAATTTGTAACGCTCGTACGATATATTTTCTTTCGGTAAGAAGTGCGCTTCGAATTTATCAAGAAGTGGTTGTAACTTATTTTTATCACTTTCTTCCATTTTGAAAGTTGTATAAATCTTGAACCCTTCTTCCCCTATGTAGTGAAGTAATTGTGCACATTGGGTCGCTTCTTCTTTTTTCACAATCTCGCTAGCTGTTAAATAATTTTCAAAACGAGACCTCCATAACCTCCAGTTCTCGGCCTGGTTTCCTCCAGCTTTCATCGGGGTTATTCCTCGGCTGTCACCCATTTTAATTAGTCAATCACTTTTTTTCCGCACTTTTTTTTTTTACTTGCACTCACAATTTTTACTTTACCGACTGCGCCATGTTGTAGTTTTATTTAATTAAACTATATTATTTATGAGT
Organism: Aquatica leii; assembly: GCA_035610365.1. Lineage (NCBI taxonomy): Eukaryota > Metazoa > Arthropoda > Insecta > Coleoptera > Lampyridae > Aquatica > Aquatica leii. Next base: position 61,365,506 of record CM069432.1, read on the forward strand.
TTATTATTATTAACTACAGAATACAATAGATTTATGATTAAATATAAAACTAATATAACCGTGAGTTGCACTAGCTACTCCTATGACAGTAGTAACGTAACTGCGTGTACCTATGGCGTGTACCATAGAGAAACAAAGGGGAAGAGTATCAACTACTATATACAAATGTGACCGTTAGTTCTAAAAACCGTCCTTCGGGGCGTTGGTGGGCAATTTTGTAGGTGCGCAACGTTAATAAGATTGGTTCAGTTTCCCGCTAAGTTGTCATTGTAAGCATTTGTAAGTTTCTAACCTTGTTCGGGTGAGTATTCTCTTTAAATGTAATTATTAAATAAATATATTATAATATTTACTAGTTTTGAGTATAATCTTAATCAAAATTAATATATAATTATGCAAATGAATATCAACATGCAATGATTCTAATATTTTTCAAGTTTGTTATTTACAATTATCTTAACCTTAATCGACATTACACATAATACCCATGTTAATTATTTATAATTATTGTAAAATATGATTATTAATTTAAATTATGTTTCCTGTTCCAATAGATTATACATCGTCCTATTGTTCAACACGATTTATTCAAAAACTATTTAATTTAACTCTGCCTGTGATGACGATTTGGTGAACAACTAGCATTGGAGTCATCACTGCCGGTCCCAAGCTCGGATGAAAGAGGAGGGAATATAAACATGAATTCACTAAGATTCAAAAAAGATCGTAGAACCAACAATGATGAACAACATTTAATATGACCCGAAGACAACACCCGCATAATATTGATCAAGAAATGTTTGTTGTAGATTATATATTCGTTATTCATTGTTTTTAAATGTAACATTCTATTTTCTGTATGTAATAAACTGTTAATTACTAATTTTATTTTTGTTTATTTGTATATAAATTAATATCTACTTTTGAATTTAAGTAGAAACGCGCGCTTTTGTTTGCTGGTAAAGTAGAATTATTTATGATCATTTGACAACGTTTTAGTTCTAAAAACCGCCCTTCGGGGCGTTGTAACGTCCGAAAAATTTGTACGGAGTTGATACTCTTCCCCTTTGTTTCTCTATGGCGTGTACTATACATGATGTATGATCATTGTTGCCTTTGGTTATACCACACACCATGCATCCGCACAATCCTTACAGGTTATGCAGAGCACATTAGAATATTTTTGTGCTAATTGGGATAGAAATACACATTTGATATTTTTCTACGTTACATTTGAAGCAGAAAATGTAGAAAATATAAAATAAGTAAAAAAGTTAAGTCCAATTTTTATTCTGCGAGATTGATTTGAAACTCTACACAGATGAAGTTACAGAACATTTACATTCGATGATAATTTGGTAAGAATTATTTTTCAGAATTTATTTAGTGAAAAACCACAATAGCTTTATAAAAGTTTGATGTTTGACGTTTGAAGAAGTTTGAGGTAACTCCATTGTTCGAAATATGTTAATGTACTGCAGTGCATGATCTCTCATGTAACCATTTCGCTTGGATTATTTATAAGATTCGTATGGTAGGTAGTATAGTAGTGCAGAAACTAACAAACTTTTAAGTTTTACCATTAGTTTTACTCTTCACTTTATTCTAGTTTAAAACGTCTAAACATAGAAATATAAATGTCTAAAGTAGACACTAATATCAATGCTAACGTACCAGTAATAGCATTGCAATTGGCAATGAATAAAATCGATTTTTTATGAAACACTTTGTATATGAAGATGGGTTCGTAAGTGTTCGTAGTTATTCGTGTTTCGTGTATATGTAAATGTTTGTTGTTTTTCTTTCATCTACAAATCATAACCTATGTAAACTATAACAATTTTAATGTTAAAAAGAATAGTCTACTTAATGCAGATTTTTTAATTTTGGTATCTTGAACTAGTTTAACGGTACATAATGGTGAAAAAGTGTTTAATTTGTGGATCTTTTTTTGATAGAAATTTAGGAGTATCCTTTCATAGGTAAGTCCTGCAAACTTTTATTTTCTATTTGTAAAGAAATATAAAAAACGACATATACATAAATATAAAAAATCTGTTACATGTCAAAGTAGAAATCTCAGATTCTTTTTCTTGTTCACATAAGTTAAAACTTCTTTTTGTGTGAGCTAGGTAGTTACACATTGAAATAATCTAATGTATTACAACTAGTTTCTTCACTTTGTGAGCTTTGTGACAACGAATCTCAGGCAAATATGTGTTATATATCTGGTAATAGATTTGTAAGATAAGATCGATGATCAACAGGAGCAGGAGAGGTATTTTTATGACAATGAGAGAGATGGGAGAGACCTCGTGTATGACAGTATTAAAGAATTATCTTAAACTCTGCCAGGTTACACTTGTGTTACTAATCTCAATAGTTTTTCTTCTTTTCTTCTACTCATAGTTCCTCTTTTAAAATGCGAATTAAAGTAAATGCAAATAATAAAAGTGTTTGAGATAGAACTTATAATTTGTTTATGTGATACTCCAAATTGCAATAGATGTTTGTTTCTTCAAGAAATTACCATTTACGTACTGGTAATTACATGACTTAAGACTTATGTAAGTATATTGACGTTATAATACAACTGAGCTTGGAGATCTACAGAAACTCATGGGGAACTCTAGAGGAGCAGCTAAAATATTTAATGAATTAAAAAACAATAAGCACATGGTGTACACCTATATATAGTCTCATAGCAATTTAATAAAAATATTTATAAATATGAAGAAGATAAGAAATTACCAACTTCGGTAGAACATTGGTATGGTTCAAAAACGTACGCTCTTTGTGTACCAGTTCCTGCTCTTACATTTTTCTACCATTTCCAATCCAATTATGTAATTGCGGAAGAGGTACGTGTGTTTGAAAATAAATAAACTAAAAATGTCTCTAACATCGTACCGCTCTTGAAACATTGGTTAAACAAATCAATATACAGGATAATATTATAGTCATTTTCACTAAACACTAAACTTTATGATATCTTGATTAACTCAGAGTATTTATTGATAAAGCACAAACTACACATTGCGTGTTTTATCATTATACCAATTGTTCAAACACTAACTATTCTAATAACTCCATCCATATCTGAATGTTATTGATAATATACTAGTGAGTTTTGACATTGAATCGCTTTTTACTAACCTACTAATAGAAGATAGATAAGATAAGATAGAAGAAATCGTCCAGTTTAGTGAACAGAAACACAAATCCTGGTAGTTGAAACTTCTGTTATAAGGTCATATGGAATGTTTTCAATATGTTAACAAGTAACATATTATAGCATCTTCTTCACGTTTACTGTTATAAACCTTTTCGTTGTGTTGTATCTTATTTATATTACTAACTGCATTTTTTCTATATTTACTAAATTCCCCTATCTACATTAAGTTCATTTTCTAAATAGATATCTTAGCTAACATAATCTTTCAATTTGGCCATTAGCGTGTGGCGTATGCGCAACAACTAATACATGATCAATTTTGTTTCCTTTTACAAATGTTTTAAAATCATTGAACGTGAAACACCTTTCGCGGTCACTAATAATTCTTTTGGGTTTACTGTATATCGAAAATATGAGTTCAAATGTTGAATAACTTTAATTGTTTGGGTTGATTTGCACAAATACCTATAATCGACTCCAATTTTTTTTTTCTTATTGTGGGAAGTTTTTTCTAAAGGTCAATAATGTTCTAAAGGTATCGTTTGAAGAGGCAAATTTCCTTTTAGAATTGAATACAAAAAGCTCTCTATTCTTCCACTAACTGGAGAGTAAAACATACATGTCAAACAATTTGATATGAACGTTTGTCAATACACATTCAACATTTTCCTCTAAATACGAAGGAACAACAAGTAAGAAACTATTTTTACATTTCCTATAAACTAATCCGTTTCTTAATTCGTAAAATTTACTTATCTCAGATACTAATTTTTAAACGGTCATATCAGTCGTGAGGTCAGTTTCCGCCCTCGTTTCATTTCGTTCGGAAGAAGGTTTGTTTTTACACGATCCGTTCAGTTCTTACTGTTCTCGGTCGGTTCAGTTTTGCTAAACACGCGTTTCGCATTAAAAGTGTTCAACACATATTGTTCATTCTGATGTAAAAGTCTACATATGTGGTAATATAATAACTCATGGATGAAGACTGTCTCATTGCAATAGCCTTAGCTTTGGTGCTGAAAAAAGAGCGGAAAAAAGAAGCCAATGGAGTGGTTTCTTAATTTTTGGTAAATCCAAGCACTTACCAAAGTCCTAAGTTTCATAAAGTGCTATCAAGTCTTAAGTAAAATAATACTTGGAACTTGTAATGCCATTATTGAGGTGCTCAAGGATTATATAAAGGTTAGTAATGCTGTCATGCTTTCCTACTGGCATGCTACTATTGTAGCACTTTTTTGTTTGTAGGAACTTTGCTTTTGTTACTATAAACTGACCGTTGGCTCCCCGTCGACCAATTGATCTCTGATAATTGAGATGGAATAGATCTTGTAAATTTTTGATCTGATGATTGACCCTGTACAGAACATTCGTCATCATCTCCATCTTTGTCACTGATGGATTGCGAGTCCTTCTCAAATTAAAAAACGTCATTACGAATTAATAATGAAATTTGCATAATATAATTTCAATGTTTTTCTTAGTGCTCCATTTCTTTCACTGTCTTTAACTTTTCTAGTTCTTTGTAGGGTATTAATTTTGCATTTTACCATCGCTTTTGTAGTCTTTTTAATTGTATTCCTTGTATTTCTTTAATAGTGTAGACAGCTTTTCTGATGCATTGTGATAGCATACGTCTGTTTTGTTCTACAACCACGATGAAGTTTTATAAATTTCAATGAACTTGACAACAAAATTGTGATCCTTGGACATAGCGACAATTATACATATGTACTGTGTCAGATTTTCAAGAGAACTGACATGACCGAAGGAGCTGAGGTATGATGCACTTGTTTACACTTAGAAATTCTAAGAACTGAAATGGAACAAAGATCCATCGTCTCAATTCTTAGTCTCTGTTTCGGTTTTCTTTTCAGTGTTTATTTTTTACGCTTAGGAAAAACTGATATTTTCACTAAAACTGAACTAGCGACTGATACGACAGTCTAAAAGGCTTCTTACCATCTAAACTCTACTTTACTGCTAAAACTTGTTCAATTGTATTTCCTTCTGAAATTAAAATATTGTGAGCTTTGCTCAAGGCGTCAACTGGACACATTTTCCAGTCAGGTCGATGTTCTATACTGAATTGATAATTTGAAAAAGCCTAGCACATCTAAAAATCCTTGGGTTTACATTACCTTTTGTGAGTGTAAGCCGAAAACTGTTGCAATCAGTAATGACTTTGAATTGAATACCGCACAAGTACGTATGGAATCGTTTAAACGCGTGTAAAACGGATAAACATTGCAACTCATAAGTATAATATTTTGTTTCAACGGGTGTTGTTTGTTTGCTAAAATAGGAAACCGATTTAAATTTGCCTGTACTTTGTTGAATCATAATGAAATTCAAGTTTCAAGTACGGGTGAATAAATTTCTAACAATGGACATGAAGCTAATTTACTTTTTAAATCATTAAACGCCTGTTCCTCACTAAATGAAAATTGGAATGGTGCGTTCTTCTTAATAAAGGCATAAACGGTTTAGCGATTACAGAAAGTTGGCCATGAACCTCCTAAAATAACTAGCAAATTCTATATATTTTTGTACATCGTGAACGTCTTTGGGTATTGGATAATTACATATACACTCTACATTAGCTAACACAAGAACCTAAATAAAAATTTTATAATTGAAAAATACACACGTGTCTAAAGGAAACACTAATTCGTACTTAGCACCTAAATTAGAAACACACGATAACATCAGAAACTGTTTGGAAAGAGTATTCGTTGCAATTAAAAGATCATCTAAATATAATAAAATGTTCTGTTCTCTAATTAAACTGTGAAAATGGTGTTTTAGCAAATCTTTCAAATACGCGAGGGGTATTTGTTAATCCAAACCGGCATCGAAGGTGACAAGACGTGTATTTAATCGAATCTTCTCCCATTTTAATGTGGCGAAAACGATTCAGAGAAGTAAATAAATTTTTGTTTTTTAATGAGCCGAAATTATCGAAAAGGGTAGTAGGTATTTTACCCAGGGGAAGTTAGCCGTAACTTTTCATCCATAGATTTCTACCGAGCGCGCACCGAACGCACGCTCTTATTTTCAATTTGAAAGATGGATTTCTTGAGAAAATTTCTTAGTGAATCGATAGTATAAATAGTAGACCACAAAACAATTAAATAATTGCTACAATACTTTTCCTTTAAAATAAATAAATCATAATTTCAAAGAAGTCGCAACGCGTCTTCACTTAAAATTTTTTCTAACTCAAAAAGTATGTTTTATTTCAATAATTTTTTTGCAATAGATAAATGAATCTATAATCAACACAATATCAAATAATTGGAGGGTTATTTTTTGTTTAAAGGAAATTATTCAATTTCAAAGTTCACCCATAACTTTTCACCGTATCCGTCACGCGTCTACGCCTAAAAAATTTTCTAACTCAAAAAGTATGTTTTTTATTTCCATAATTTTTTTGCAATAGATAAATGGATCTATAATCAACACAATATCAAATAATTGGAGGGGTGTTTTTTGTTTAAAGGAAATTATTCAATTTCAAAGTTCACCCATAACTTTTCACCGTATCCGTCACGCGTCTACGCCTAAAAAATATTCTAACTCAAAAAGTATGTTTTTTATTTCAATATTTTTTTTGCAATAGATAAGTGGATCTATAATCAATACAATATCAAATAATTAAAGGGGTGTTTTTTGTTTAAAGGAAATTATTCAATTTCAAAGTTCACCCATAACTTTTCACCGTATCCGTCACGCGTCTACGCCTAAAAAATATTCTAACTCAAAAAGTATGTTTTTTATTTCAATATTTTTTTTGCAATAGATAAGTGAATCTATAATCAACACAATATCAAATAATTGAAGGGGTGTTTTTTGTTTAAATGAAATCATTTAATTTCACAATTTTTTACGCATCTTCACCTAAAACACCAAGTTTTTTTTCTGGTCTTTGATCTGTTATCCTTTATGCACAGATTTTTAGTTTATATTTATTTAAAATGGTATGTTACTTTTTTTAATAAGATTTTTAATAAGATAATTTTCTTGTTTCCTAAACTTATAAGATGTAAAATGTTGTAAGCAAACTGTACTTGCTCTCTTAATAGCTCTTCTATGAATTTAACCCATCATTGTGTATATATTTAATGTCCACGAAAATTGGTTATAGCTAATTTCAAAAATGCTTCAATTAGAACGTAATGATTTCGAATGTAATAACAGTAGAAATCGCTTAGTAAGCAATCGGTTACTAAGTACAAACGTTTACAAAATAAAAGTTGCGGCAGCCCATTAGGCACTTGTAATCATAAATCGTATAGTAAATAAATTCAGTTCAGTTATTAAATAATTTAAAACGGTAAAAAAAACATCAAAATTCTTCTCTAATAAAATTTATCAAGGAATTTGTATACATTTTGTAGATAAACATTTGAGTACAAACAAAATTTATCGATTTATATATCTAGAAACAGTTTTACATGTGTATATGTAATATAAAATTAAAGTTTTAAATACACATTTTTATGGTTGTTAACAATACGCTTATTAAGTAACTTCGGTTAACAAGTCAATATGTCAGTAGTCCCTTGAGTTACTCACTAAACGATCTACACGTATTATGTATCTACCAATTTGTCATTATCCTAACAGAATGATTTTGTCCAGAATGTCTTTCTTTACAAAGGGGTACTATTCAACGTTAAGGTGAATCGTTATGCTGAACTTTGAAATTGAATAATTTCCTTCAAACAAAAAACACCCCTCCAATTATTTGATATTATGTTGATTATAGATCCATTTATCTATTGCAAAAAAAATTATTGAAATAAAAAACATACTTTTTAAGTTAGAAAATTTTTTAGGCGTAGACGCGTGACGGTTACGGTGAAAAGTTATGGGTGAACTTTAAAATTGAATAATTTTCTTTAAACAAAAAACACCCCTCCAATTATTTGATATTATGTTGATTATAGATCCATTTATCTATTGCAAAAAAAATTATTGAAATAAAAAACATACTTTTTGAGTTAGAAAAAATTTTAGGTGAAGACGCGTTGCGACTTCTTTGAAATTATGATTTATTTATTTTAAAGGAAAAGTATTGTAGCAATTATTTAATTGTTTTGTGGTCTACTATTTATAGTATCGATTCACTAAGAAATTTTCTCAAGAAATCCATCTTTCAAATTGCAAATAAGAGCGTGCGTTCGGTGCGCGCTCAGTAGAAATCTATGGATGAAAAGTTATGGCTAACTTCCCCTCGGTAGATATTTTTCCTTTACTATTGATTTAATGCACGATAATTAACACAACCGAATTTTGTTATTTTTTTACTATTGGGCTACTATAAAGAGAATTACTTGATCTAATAATAGTTTCAGAAATTAAATGTATGAGCCTAAATTAAATAGGTTCCTCTTTCTTAAAAACATTTAACATTTCAAAATTATTTAACGTGTTGTCCAGGTAACTGTTAAATAATGTTTTGACTTTCTTCTTTCAACTACCATTTTCCCTACTCGGTTGCCGACATTCTTTAGCGCGATAGTTCGTCCTGTAGCAATTATATCATTTTTGTGATCGTTCACTTTATGTAGAAGGAATATTATTTTCTATTTTGCCACTGTAAATTGCACTTCCTCGTTTACTATCATCATTACAACAATGATTGTCATAACCTCTAATAATCTCTCGGTACTAGAAAAACACTGCATTCTGGGATGCGACGGCAAAACTGAATTGTCGAACACAGTTATTAAATAATTTATTAAATCACTTTCACGCATTCCAACTCAATTTCCCAGCATAACTTTGTCGCAATAATAATCACCAAACTTTTTTCCACTTCAAGACTTTTCATTGGCGCTACTTTATCTGCTCCGCTTAAAAATATACTTTAAAGAACTAGCTTGCGTGTAGACCAAGGTATAGCAATGAGGTCTACTTTTGAATTGTACTATTTTAATGCTGCTTTTTTAAACTTTAAAACTGCAATAATATACGTCCTGGAATGCTCTATTTTGTATAATTGCTGAATATTGGCCATTAAAATCAAGAATTATAGTCGTAATTACGAGAAGTGTCTTATAACTCATACTTGACCGAATAGAAAATTAAAACGTAGTATACTTATTTCACTTATTTTTTGCAGTTAAAGTAAGATAGTTAATCTTTAGAAGGTCTGTAATACTAATCTGTATAACGTAGATTGTCTATAACGTCAGCATATGCCGATAACTTAATCAACGTTCTGTTAGTTTAATTCACTTTGAATTAAATTAATTGTTAATCAAACAAAAACTGTTTTTAAGTCAAATAATCGTAACATTATGTGTTATAATTGTTAGTAACCATAAGTACATTTTAAATACAAAATTATTTTTTAGTTTTAATTCGTAATATAAATAGTATAATTATCTACATTACAATCCTAGCTTTAGATTTAAAAAGTACACATGATAGGACCGCTGTACATTCATTGTAGCTTATCCATTTAATAGCAATTGTGTTTCCTTGTGTTAAGTCACGTACTCGTAACCTACAAAATACATGAAAGTTGAGATATTTTGATTAAAACAATTATTGTTTTAAAATATCTTTTCGGTTTACTTAGACTGTGAATTCAACTTATAATAATCGTTGAATCTACTAATCAAATTAATTACTGAATTCAATTTTTAAAACCGCATCAAGTTGATGCATTGACTTCGTCAAAATTTGATTTTCACATAATTCTAGACGTGCTAAACTGGCGCTTTTAAGAGGAGCAACACGATATTTGGCACAAAACAAGTATGTTTTTACAGCTGAAGAATGGACGGATATCATCTAAAAGCATCAAAGGTTGGATATACCTTTGATGCATCCGAAAACTCGCGAGTTTCAATTTTGATTGGATTTTTGCATATGACAGATCGCTGTATTTTAATTAATTTGAAGTTATGTAATTGGCATGTTTTCATCACACAATATTTTTTCTTGTCAAATAAGTTGTAGTAGGTTAACTTGACTTGTATTGGTTACCGGACCCAATAAACCCAAAGGGCAAAAATTTGCTAAATAAGATGGGGTGATTGGTAACTCATCATCGGTTATTTGATGAATTATAATTTAAAATTAGTAAATAGTAAATAAAATAGAAAATAAATAATATTAATTAATAAAGACAAAAATAATAATAGTATTAAAAAACAATAAAGCAATTAAAAATAAATACTAATATTTTCATTAATGCTTAAGTATGTTTGATATCTATTAGTTCATTAACTTTATATTTTGGTAGATTTAGTAACCATATTTTAAGTTTTGTTTTTGTAATTGTTATTGTTTTTACTAGTTTTTATATCTAGGGGAAGAGTCGAATATATGGGTGGACCAAGGTAACCGTAAGAGCGTGGGCCAATAGTTTTATTAGCTTTTTGTTGTGTTTCCGCTTGACATTCGTACCTCATGTGATAATCAAGTGTTATTTGTTTCAATTCGTTTTTTGGTTTAAATTGTAAGCAAAGTATTTTATTGCAAAATAATTGTCTCAAGTCAAATAATTTACTTTCTTTATATAACAAATCACTCGAATATAGACTACTTTTCCCAAAAATGATTTTCAAAAAGTATTTTTGTAGGATGTCCAGCCCAGATAAGTGATACTTTAAAATTGAAGGATACTACATTTAACTAGTTGGGAATCGCTCAAGTGACAATCAATCTTAACATACTGAACTCGATTTTGTAAATACAGTTTTATTAATTTTAAAGCTACGCCACTGGGTCAAAAGCTTTTGCTAAGTCGATGAAAATACAAAGCGCGTGTTTTTGCTTATCTAGAGCTTGATATATGTTATTTGTCAAATATGCAATTGCATTTTCAGTTGATATCCCTTGTTTGACACCAAACTGTTTATCTGATAATAATTTATCTAAATAAAGTGTGATTCGGTGTTTGATTATCTATTCTACAACTTTAGCTAAATTTGATATAGGGTTTTACTATAGCTACCTTAAGATCACTTGGAAAATAACCAGTTTCTAATATTTTATTTACAATAAATGCTGAGGGAATTTTTATATACTCAGCAATTGTTTTAAGAATTTCTGATGTTATGTTATCTAGACCTGGAGTTTTTTTTATTTTTTAATTTGTTTATATATTTTAATACTTCAGTTGTATCGGTGGGATATAAATGTATTGATGAATTTGATTAATTTCTTTTATATTTTTTTTGGGTTGTAATTGTTAGCGGTGTACTTAATTTAGAATTTTTAATAATTTCATTTGCCATTTTTGGTCTAGCCTCCAATTAAAATGATTTGCAATTCTATTTTTATCTGTAGTTAATTCACTTTTGTTTTTTATTTCGTTTATATCGCTATTTTTGACGCTTTTATTTGTTATATCTTTTATCATGTTTTATAATGCTTTACCTGAATCTTTATTTTCATTAATTTGACTTATTAAATTTGTAAGTTTATTTTTATAGTTTTTATATTCGGTAGTGATAATTGGGTTGTTAGGTTGGTGGTAACTTTTTTTGTATAATTGATTTTTAATAATAATTGATTTCAAAAGACCTACAGTTATCCAATGATATCTTTTACGCTGCCATCGTTTTATGCTTACCGAATAGGTTGAACAGCTAATGGCTTTTTTCATTTTATCGGAAAATATTTTAATGGCAACGTCTAAGTTAGCCATTTCTGTTATTTCATTCCACGTTTCTGTTTCCATAATTTTAGCTAACATGTTTTTGTTCAGTTTATTTAAAATATTATTCCTTGTGGAGGTCTGCTGTGGCATTGGAATGTCCAACTCTGATATAATAGGGAAGTGATCTGTAATATGAGTTTTGATTATGTATGTACGAGTTACAAATGTCATATCGACTACTTTAAAAAAAATGTGATCTATGCATGTTTTAGAAATTTTATATATTCTTGTATAGGAATTAAGCAGAGGCTTAAACCCTTTTTCGGCCATTATATTAAGATAACTTTGACAAAAATATGAATTAGATTTAATATGTATGTTATGTCGCCTACTAAAAAGTGATAGTTTGCATTTCTGCTAGATGTAATTTGTTAAATATGTTTCTAAGTTATTGTTAAATTTATAAACGCATGTCGAGTGCGGTCTATAAATGGCGCTTACATTAATTGTTTTATTTAAAATTTGAACGGTTCCTTTGATAACTTTTATTTCGCCTATTTTAAGTATTTCAATATTGTAACTACGAGTTTTCTTTATGTACATTATTACTCCATCAATTTGATTAATATCCCCTTTATTATATATTGTTGCGTATCTATTTATTAAAAACTAATTTATTTAAACTACTAAAAATATTTTTACTTATTCTAGAAATATATACAATTTTAAATTAACCGAACTAATTGAATCTAATAATAATATTTAATAAAAACACTTACACTATAATTTATATCACTTAAGATAAGATAACGTCCTCGGATTTCACACTTGTTTACACTAATTATCACATACACGATTATTCTCGATTTATTTATGTAGACAAACACGTGCTAACGATTTATTTTCACTTGATAATCTTCTTAATACAGCTGCATTCGCGTTTCGACAATAACTGACCTACGATCTGTCTCGTAGCTATATATAGACATTCGGAAATCCTTCTCGATCGTTCCTCACTTTTCGTTATAACTTCTAGAAGATAGATAACAGCCTTCTAGAAGGCTCTTGCGTTTGCAAATAATTTCTCGACCGTTTCAATATTAAGTTTTTTTACAATTATACAATCAAAATTATAATTTAATTTATTCAATAACATTGACATTTCGTCTTTATTTTTATTGATACTATTCTATGGTTATTGTGAAATATTGATAATCTTGGAATGTTTGTTTTATTTCTTACAAAATTAAAATTATACTCACCATTTATTTCTGAAGTTATAATTTCAAAAGGAACATAATCTCTTATATACTGGTTTATTTTAATTTTTTTTATCAATTAGAAATACATAATAAGATTAATGAACAACAACATTATTTTTGCTAAATACAAATTAATGTTTGCTATCGCTTGCAAAATGAGAAGAAAAGACCTTGTCGTTTCCTAAGTAATTGCAATTTTACAAGATCAAGAAGGTCATTATCAATGAATAAATATTTGGTTTATATCATCATAAGAATTTATCCGTTTTATTTGATTGTTAACACTTACATAAATTTTGCCCTCTTTAGTCCAAGTGTTTTTATATGTAAATGTATACTTGTTTTCAGCTGCCTTCAAGAGTTTGATGCGGTTTAAAGTTAAGTCTTCTTTAATCGTGATGCCACTGTTTTTCAATAATTTTTTCTTGTATTCCATCGCGCGTTGTTGATATGAAACGAATTTAACTATAAAAGTTCGGGATTTCCTATTTATGTATTTTCCTACTCGATGCATTCGGTCGATATGATGCCTTGTATATCTTCTTTAAGGTGTTCCTTAAAAACTTGTATTACCTTTTTTTCTAAGTTTTTGTTATTATCTTCCTTTATACCAAATATACGGATTAAATTTCTTCGCGTATATTGTTCTAGATTACCAATCTTCATTGCGTTCTCAGCGTTAATGCTTTTTTAGCTCATTAACTTCGTTTTTTAAGTTTCTTCTTTCAACTCTGCAAATTTCTGACACTGTTTTAGCCACTGTTTCCGCTATTTCTGGAATAAATTTCTCATTTCTTACAATTTTATTTATTGCGGATCCAATCAAGTTTTGGATATCGTCTATCTGGTCTCTTTAAACTTTTTTTTTTGTTTTACACTTTTGATAACTATGGTTACAAAATTTAATACTTCTGCAATAAATTAGGAGCGTGCAATTCTACGACCGTACGCTTCGGCACATAAATTACGTATTAGTCAGAACATATATGTATGTATCAATTTGTTTAGAGCAAATACGACTGCCTAACTTTGAAGCTGAGAAAGAAGAAGAAAACTCTTAATTGTTTATTGTGAATCATCACGTTTCTATTTCGTGTGCTAAAACTGGTATTGCACACTTTGGTTTTGGTTTTATACTAAAGGGTTTCATTTCGAGATATAAAACTTTGAGTTTAAATAAAACACACAAACATAGTTTTAATGGCCACGAGTGTGATTTTATTTGAAAGATAATTTCATGCTATTAATTATTATTATTAACATAATTAATTAAAATTTAATTTGGACATGTGGCCGCTACGGCTGATGCGTATACGACGTAATCTGGAGGTCTAATTTTCACTGTCGCAGCATTTCTGGTCATATTTATGCAACCACACGTCGAATGTGACTTCAAAGTGTTCAATAATATCTGTCTTATCAGCGTAGATAAGTAAATTCAGATACCCTTTAATAAAATAGTCCAGCGGTGTAAAATCACAAAACCCGGTAGATACTGGATAGCTTCAGATCTCGAATTAATTGTTTATTAAATGTTTTTATTAGCAAATTAATTGTAATGTTTGTATGGTTTTAATTCTTGCACAACTTGAATCTTCTATGCATGTAAATCAAGATCCTTAGGCAAAATCCTCTATAAAGATGTTGGATTAAGTCTCAACTGTTTTGCATGATGACGAATCAATTCTTTGGATTCTCTCCAATACTAAATGATTATTACGCACTGCAGCTGCCACCGCCTGCTCAGTACGCGCCGTGTGGGGTCTTCCAATGCATCTACTATCGTTTAGAGTAAATATGGTGCAAATGCGACCCATAGTTCATTGAATTAACTGCTCTTAGTTTCCACACAAATTGAACCATTATTTTCAAAGTAAATTTGAACAATTTGCAAGCGTTGCTCTGGTGTGAGTCTATTCATTGAGAAATGGCAAACCAAGCTAACCAAACATCAACTATCAGCTGTCAAATCAGACGACCGTGAAAAAAGTATTTCCTACTTAACAACTTCTATGCTTCCAAATGAAACACCCTGTAGTAAGATAATTTTTGGTTTTGTGATCATTTATCGTTATTTCAATTTTTTTAAAAAGGTTTTATTATTAATTGTTGCTGTTTTGATCATATTTTTAAAAGCATTTGTTTTAAAAGGTTTAACTGTTTCTCTAAGTATATTAAAACTTTTTTTTGTTTAAATTAGGTTTCCAAAAGATCGGCCTACTAAACTTAAATGGATTCGAATTTGCAAAGTTTCGGAAAAGTCGATTAACTCTTCCTCGTGTGTTTGTTCAAGACATTTTAAAAGGGACGATTTTGATACAGTTTATTGGCCCAAAAAACGGTTGCTTGCTAATGTTGTACCAGCCCGATCGATATTGTACGAACCACCACTTCCACCAGTCGAAACTAATGGAATAGATACAGTATCATCACCTCTCCCAAGTAAGTAATAAGTGATCATAAAGTAGAAAATTAGTGATAACTTTTGAAAGAGTTATAGTAAGCAAAATTGGTTATTAGTGTTATGGTATATTTAGAGTAGTCTGGATAAATTTATACGAGGTTTTTATAAAAAGAAATTTTACTGTTTAATTAATTGTTGAATTTAATTATCAGATACCTTGTTGATGAATGTTATATGGTAATGATTGAGTACAGTATGCTCTACCACTTGCATTAACGTCTATATTTTCATTCAAGGTTATGCAATAGTCGATCGATTTAAACAAGAAATTGAAGAAACCGAAGAATCAGATCAGATTTTCGACACGAGTAAGTGATAAATATCAGGTTTGTAGAAATAATCAGTGGCGTCTGGTGGTCAATGATGTAAGGGGGGTCATTTCAATATTAAAACTTTAATAACGCATTCTTACTTAATAAAAGATTTATATTTAAAATCTTTGGAATAAGCAAAATGAAACTTTACATATTTGCAATTGTAAATTAATAATAATAGATATTTATGTATCAAGTATACAAAATTATGTTTTAGCGACGAATCCGCGTGATGCATATTTTTTTTTTACTTGAATTATATAATTATCAAATTAATTTAATAAAATTTATTTCGGTGCGTAAAGAGCAGTTGTGAACATTATAATTAATTTTTCGTCCTTGACCCCTAAAGATGTATTATGCGGAGCATTTAGAAACCACAAAATATTCACTTTCGAGAGTGAATAAAAACCAATTTTTAATATTTTTTTTTGGAGGGTCAAATGACCTAATGGAGAAGCCGCTAATGGAAACAATTCTTATTAATCAATATGTTGTTAATGATGAAACCTTAGTTTTTATAATTTGTACTATATGATAATCTGTACTACTTATTTAAGGTTCCATAAAAATTGAACCTCGAAAACAAGATATAAAGATTATTGAAGTATTTTCTGAAGCTGTATCGATTTCAAAACCAGGTGAGTAATCACTTATCTTATACGTTTCTCCTTTTGAAATTTATTTTGAAATGTGTTTGTTCTTCAAACACACTGGTTTTATTTATCATGAAGTGCGGTGTATTTTTGTAATTATAACTATCAAACAACTACAATTTATTATATCTTTTTCTTGATTTTCCAGCACGGCGCTCTGTCAGACAAGTCATTGATGACGATATTGAAATAATTGAAGATATTTTTGAAGGTATGAATTTGTTTTAGTTTTGTTATTAGTATTGAAACGTTCTCAAATTCAAGAGCCTTCTCGAAGTTGTTATCCATCTTCTAGAAGGTATACCGAAAGATATGGAACACTCGAGAAGGATTTCCAAAATGTCTATATATATATATGCGGAACAAACAAATCGTAGGTCAGTTATTTCCGTAATGCGAGACAGCAGTGTTAAGAAGATTATTCAAGTCTAAATAAATAAGTCGTTAGCGCGTGTGTGTAGATAAATATACGGAGAATAATCTTGTACGTGACTTTAGTGTAAACAAGTGTGTGAAGCTATCCGCGGACTTTATCTTATCTTCGTGTAAGTGATATAATTTAGTGTAAGTGTTTTTATTAAATATTATTAGATTTAATTAGTTCGGTTAATTTGAAACTGTACAAATTTTTAGTATAAGTAAAAAATATTTTTCGTAGTTTAAATAAATTAGTTTTAATAATAACATTCGTAACAAATTTTTTTCTATTCATCGATTCTTGACCATTTTTTCTTGATTCAAGAAATTCAAATAGCTTTGCATCCATTTTAACTGCTTGCGAATGCGTCACCGGCATAAATTTAACCACGAATAATAATTTAAAACACAATTTAATAATACTAAATTTTAACAAAGCCCTACACTGGTTTAACGGCTAAGATTAAATGCTATAAACAAACACGCGAATCCCGAACTAAAGTTTTATTTATTTACGCAATCAATGTTTTTATTACGGGAGCGATATTACTTAATGATATTACACTAAAAAAATGCGAACAGCTTTATACATTTACACGATTTCTAAGGGTTTTAAACCCCACACCTGACACCAATTTGTTACGAATTTTATTATTAAAACTAATTTATTTAAACTACGAAAAATATTTTTTACTTATACTAAAAATCTGTACACTTTTAAATTAACCGAACTAATTAAATCTAATAGTATTTAATAAAAACACTTACACTAATTTATATCACTTACACGAAGATAAGATAAAAGTCCGAGGATAGCTTTACACACTTGTTTACACTAAAGTCACGTACAATAACTGACCTACGGTTTGTTAGTTCCGTATATATACATATTTTGGAAATCCTTCTCGAGTGTTCCATATCTTTCGGTATACCTTCTATAAGATGGATAACAACTTCGAGAAGGCTCTTGAATTTGAGAACGTTTTACTATGAAATTGATGTTTATATTTATTGCTTCTATTTTATTGAAAGTGGGTTTGAAACTACCTTATTGATACTACTACTATCGAAGGTTTTCTAAGTAAGTTTAAGTAATTGTACTAGTACTTTCAGGTTTTGTAATCACGGCGTCTATTGACAAACTCAGAACAGAAGAAATATTATTAAGATTATGGTACTAGAATAAATTCAAGTTAATTAATTCATAAATTTATAGAAAGGTCTCGTCGCTCAAGTTTTATTAGCCGAGCATAAAGGGAACAGAGTGATTGAAGTGTGTTAATATTGTAACCGAAGTTGACAATAATGATGGATTTTGTTACTTTTGAGTAGTGGTGGAGAAATATCGATAGTCGACACCGTCGATAGTTTACTTTCAAACTATTGATAGTTTTCGATAGTATCAAAATTTTAAGTTAAAATTTAACTTTTTGAAGAAATTATGCACGTTTTTTGTTCTTTATCGGGAATTAATAACATGTCGGCGTTTTCGATTTTATGTGTGACGTTCTGTCTGAAGTAATTTGACCTAAAGAAAAATTCAGATTCAAAGATGTAGTCACACATAGAAGCGTTTTAGCAAATTTTTGTAGTGAGCCAGTTTGCAAAATACCAACTTACGTCATGCTAGGTAATGACCAAATCGAGCGAGCTTTAAACGCACAGTTTACTCTAATATGTAATTTATTATAAACTTTTTGAAAAATTGTTGGTTTTTTATTATTATTACCACTATCGATAGTGACGATATTTTTACTATTGATAGTTATCGATAGTGCTATCGATTTTTCTCCACTACTACTTTTGAGTAATAGATAGTAATGCTTTTATATGTGGTTTTTCTATTCGTTGCTTTTATTACTTTTACTATTGGAACTTGTAAATACAACTTATTAATTACTGATTGCTACTACCATACGCTAGGCAATGTAACATAAGTGATTAAGTTGTAGATCAAATGTTATTTATAACGCGTACGATAGTGTTGTATTGAATATGTACCTGAAAGGCAAAGTAAAACCCAGTTCTATACGAGCGAAATTTGCTCAAAACAAACCTTACTTGTACTTGAAAATAATAAAACAATAGTTGTTAAGTACCTAATTTTTGCGTAGTGCTATTGCCTGTCTAAATGTTCCTACTTTTTATATATACCGTTTGTTTATAGCAAAATTGATCAATTTATACAAAAGTCACAATTTCATAATGAAACTAGTCTATCTTAAAAACATAAAAACTATTGTTCTATTATTTTCAAGTTTCTATAAGGTTTGTTTTGAGCAACTCTCGCCCGTATGCAACTGGTTTTTACTTTGTATTTCAGATGCATATTTAATATAACTAACGGTCACGTTATAAATGGCATTTGGATTACGATTTAATCACTTATGTTACATTGCTCAGCGTATAGACTATAATTACGCAAATGTTTTGTTCAGAAGAGGTCATTTCAGGACCTCTTGAGTAACCAGTACTCACTGCCGACAATCCTTACTATTCATCTTACTACATAGTTATTAAGGACACTTGGGGAAGATGTTGTCACAAATATAATATTGAATATATTCTAATAAATATTAAAAATATTTTTTTACAGAACCACCAAAACAAGACATTAAAATAATTGAAGTATTTTCTGAAGCACCTCCCATTTTTAGTTCAGGTAAGAATTGTTTGCATTTTACTCGCGAATATTATAGGATCTACAGTTTCTAATCAAACGTGTTTAATGTTTAAAGATAAATACTGCGTTGTAGCAAAAGTTCTTAGCATCTTTTAGGAGGGCTATTTTTTTCAATCATGGCCGTCATAACATTCATATGAATGAAGATTAAAAGCTAGAGTCAAATAAGCATCTGCTTACTATGGACTGCCTTTTAAGAGTGCCTTAAGTAACAAAAATATTGACCGTTTAGTATGACAAGGGCAGATAATTGACATTATTTGTAAACTAAATGTAAACTTTTTTGTCTTTGATAAAGAAAAATTCTGCTGCTGTACTGTTTGATTAGATACGGAAGCTGGTATTAAAAAATACTATTTTTTAGGGCCCGAATGCGATGAAGATATTCAAATAATTGAAGATTCTCCTGAATTATCCACGACTTTAAACTCTGGTAAGTTTTCGTTAACAGAGCGTGCGTAAAAAGCATTTTTTAACACAATTAATAAATTTTCAATCGGATTGACATTTGTACTGGAAATTGTTTCATTCAACTTGGTTTTTTTATTGTTTCTGTTGTATTATGGATAGCACAGTTATCAATAATGTAATGTGTGCTATTAAGGTACAGTTTGTAACTTAATAAATATTTCACTTGCTTTTGGCGCACCTCCTTATATTGAGGCCCTGAAGCTAATGCTAGTGCCTTTTTCAAACTGTTTTTAAAAAAATATTTTAACGACGTATGCAATCTTATATAAAATCTTTTTGTTTAAGGTTCCGCATTGTATACTCATAAATCCCAGAATATTGAAAATGAAAAGTTGTTTAAAGTTAATTGCGTTGCGGACTCTCCGTTAAATCAACTTCAATACATAAGGAATTTAACGGTGGAACATTTTGCAACACCAAGAAAAGCTAAGCGAAATTTGGAATTTACAAAGATAGCTGCTTCTACTTTAAACAATAAATTAAATCAGTTTAGAGTAGAAAATCGTAGACTTTTAAAAAAAATTGAACGTTTTAAAAACGTACTATTATATTTAAGACATAATAATTTAATTTTAGAGGAAAATGCACAAATAATGGTAAACCAACTTTTATAGAATAAATAAAATATGTTTTTAATTGTGTGGCAATTTTAATTATCAGATTGAAGAAGTGTAGTCACTGTTCTTTACAATATTCTTCAATAGACTAAATTTTTGGCTAATTTATTTTTCTATTTGTATTCCAAGCGTTCAAATAAATAGTCTTCTAAGCATGTGTTAACAACAAATTAAAAGCACAAACATGGCCAATTATAGTAAGTAATAAACGTTTAAGTAAGTCTTTAGCTGTTAGAGTTACCATGAAGAATATTGTTGTTTTATTGTATCTTGCGTGACGGCTCTGTATATAATTTTATTGTAAACAGAGCCAAGTCATTGTGTCTCGTTAATACGCGAAATAAGTTCATCTTGCAGTAGTCAATAACAGAACTGGTTGTACCCAACTCTGTCAAATGAGGTGAACAAGAAGTTTAAAGGATGTTACTGGTATTTAGATCTATACTAACCGTGAATTTAACAGCTTCTCAAGGAAAGGAAATAAAGTCTGGTTGTTAACGTATCAGTTGAATTCGGTGAAATGTAAATAATCACGGGTATAAATATATTGATCAACGTTTGAGAATTACTAAGATCTAAAAACAAAAATAGTTAACGACAATATATGAAAATCTCGACAACATTATCTTTGCAACTTGAATAAAAAATGCGAATGCAAAAACTAATTATTGCTAACTATTTTTAAAATTTTTGATCTCTGCGTCTAGTGGTTGATAATATGACTTGTCTCTGTATAAAAAAATAATAAATGTCTAACCAAAATGTACTAAAATACAGTGTACGTTTACTGAATTAGAACTACTTAGATATTCGTGTTTTCATTTTTACTGCATATTTGTTGAACAATATATTATATTTTTAAAATATGAACTTTTTAATGATTAGACAATGTCAAAATGCGTGAATGCGAGATTGTATTGTTAGTAAAAACTAGTCTGATTCCTAGTTCCAGACATCATTTAAGGTGGGAATAATAACCAATAAGAAAGTCTTTGGTTTTATTGAAATTGGCTTGTAGTTAAATGTTCAGTTACGCAGTTAGAAATATGCTACATTGGCAACTTCGTTCATCAGTTTGACACGGTTCAGTTTCTATTAAAATGAAAACGTTCAGTATTGTTCTAATCGACTTGTGGTATTTAGAACCACTTTGTACTTTTAAATCAACAGTAAATCACTTAAAATCCAAAGTAATTTAAATAACATAAGCCGTCGCCACGAGTTTTTAAAATATTTACTAGTTTACAAAGCATGAGTAGGTACTTTTAACGTAATATGAGTATTATGTGAACCTCGTCAGCAATAAAATGATTTGTATATATAAGTTTTCACAGTTTCTTTTAGTAATTTGATAAAACTTCATATTTAAATCGCTCGCCTAATGTAGCAAAATTATAGGCACATGTAATGCTCCTTTCTTTTTATTATTCTTTATGTTCCATGCATAAGAAAAAAAACTTGACTGGAAGCACTGAAACCATGTAGGGAAAAGGGGGTACTTCAACCATGGGGTATTTTTAACCACTCTACACTAATCCTAAGTTTGTTAGAATCTAGTGCCAAAAAAATCGTATATCAGCTATTGTGCAAGAAATTCAGAAAATTGTTGTTTCATCGAATTCATGGTAAGTTTTTACAGATCGCAATATATCTGATTACATGAGGTATAGTGAGATTAGTACAAAACATTGTTATTAACATATAATTTGGGGATGTATGACTAAAGCGATTGTAACGTAAAAATGAAACATAAAGGGAAGCATGCCTCAAACCATGAATACTACTTTTTGGCAGATTGATTGGATGATCTGGAAAAACTATAACAGTAAGACAGATAACCAATCTAACAAAAATTCATTTACCTCAAAAAATATAATACAATGCTAATATTTCGCCGAGTTGTGCAAATTACATTGAAGCTCCACAAACTCTTGACATTTTTCTGTTACCTATTACTGAGAAAACTTTATGGTCAGAAGAAGAAACTGCTAAACTGGAATAATGTGAGTAAAAACACAAATTTTTATTTGGGTCGTTTTACAGATTTTTAAAATTAGACCTGCTCTCGACATCTCGAGAATGACATATCAGTGATGACGTTAATAACTTTAACTAAACCCACAGTTATTATTTCAACTATAAAGAAAGCGAACAAAGTAAACATCTGTAAAAGAAAGTTAAATAGTTTCATTGAAACTCCAGGTGAAATCACCTGGAAGAAATCGAAGCTGAAAGGATAAGACGTAGAACACTTAAAGAAAAATTCAACCAAAACCGAATTTTAAAATAAGTAGTCCTCGAGGAATCTACAAAAAAGACTGCTAAAAAGAGAATAGAAAGCTGAGCACAAGTAGCTCACACATTGATGAGTCTGTTTATTTGGAATCAGATGGCATAACAGAGATGACGTTGATGATATGAAAATGTCAATGACATATGTTAGAACAGAATGATTTTATTCTCGTAAAATTTCATCTGAATTCTGGCGCAATTTTTGTCGACAAGATATTAGAAACAATAAGCCCTAGTGAATATGTGATCAAGTATTTGCGTTGGAGAAGCACAGGGTGTTCTATTATCCAGATGTCGATGATGTGTCAACCGTTAACCGTTGGTTCTAAAATTACCAGCTCCAAACTCATCCAACACAGCTAAGGCATTGTTTTTACTCACATGTAAGATGAACTTGTCTTTATATAACATTACATGTGTTATATATGCCAGATTACATATTAAAGACGTTTGTTAAAACAACAACATATCTTTATTAAGACCACATACTTCATTTATGCTAATTACATTACGTTATGCGTTTTAATGCTTGCACCTCGTGGGCTTTGCTCGTGGGTGCGAATGCCGTTGATTTTCCTTCGATCATGCGCTAACGTCTCCTTGCGTTTCTTGTGTTAGGCGCGCGTCATATAAATGTTTATACATTTTACAACATAGAGACTAGTGTCTTGATTGACTTATACTGTACGGAAATAAAATATTTAATTTGAATGTGATTAGATTTTGTATGACTTGGTTGAAGATACTCCTTTGCCCCAATAATTCTTGCTTTCTTTTGTAAATTACTAATATACCTTAATCGTAAAATGATTGTTATAACATCTAACAGAATTTTATTGTAAGTAAATTTAGTTTCTCTTATATGCCGACACAGAAGTACTACATCTACGACGTGGGTAGTGTATGGCGGTTTTGCAACGCAATACAATTTGTGACTATTAAGTAATATAAGTTACATGTGTCAAATACGGGTGTTTCACTTTACAGGTCCATGCTTAAATATTGTAAATATAAACAGTTACAACAATAACTAACATGATTAATTACAAAGAGTATGTAATTCTTTAGAGAAGCATTGCAACATTGTTACATATTGCTAAACTTTATTGCAAAAAATTATTTCTAGATAATTGAGTGAGATTGAAATGTTGATCATACAAGCATAACTCTTCCCGGTACGTTATACTATTGAGCGTTATATCAAATTTAATCGGTTAAAACATATAAATATTAAAGGAATGAAATACGAAAAAAAATATAAAGATGCAAGTATACCGACTACGTGAAGTGGGTGGACGGTTGTAGTCCCGCAGTGAGGCAATAAAACAATTTTGTAGTCCTATATGTAAAAAATATGTGTTGCGACAGATAACAATAAAACACACAAACCGCTTCTATCTAAAAACAAGATAGTTTATAAAATTTAATTTAGGAAGTCGGTTATTCACGAGTTTTTCAAAGATATAGTCATACTATTCTTGACGATTTCTTAAATCTAATTCGGATATATTTACACATTTTTTTAGTTACAGAATCTAACTCGAATAGCATATTGGGTTGTTCTTTCAGGATTATATGTTTATAAAATTAAAAAACATTAACATTGCAGATATATTACAGAATATTTTAACGCAATTAAGGTAAATAAATACGATACACTATGTATGCACATTTCCCTTATAATTCAAATTAAAGTACAGCTTACACCTACGTAACTGTGTATACCTTTCATTATTATTTTTAAAAGTTACGGAAAATTCGAATTCAAAAAATTCTTAATTAGAAAAAACGTTTCCAATAATAAATATTAGGATTTTTACATTAATTTAGTGTATGCATTATTATTGTTGTTATTCTTGTGTTAAGTATATTTCGGCGCGATATTTTACAATAAACATTGGGATGTAGAATTAAGTTTTTTTGGTTTTTCTAGTAGGCGTGTACTCCATCAATTTTTTATGGCGTCTTTACTTTTGTGATGTACGATTGTGTATAGTGTTAAAATTGCTAAGCAACTTTAATTAATCAATGTATTGCAATATAATCGGCTGAAATTAATAATAAACCTTAACTGCTAGATTAAATAATACCTTAATTGAAACAATGAACGAACACTTGACTAAGCTCGATGATGACTTAATTGATGTTTTAAATGTAAGTATAATAAACATACTATAAAGCATTACTTGTTATTAAAATTATGTAGAATGCAAGAATCGAATTTTCTATACTCAAATCATTTTATGAAAAAATTCTTTGGGTCA
Organism: Aquatica leii; assembly: GCA_035610365.1. Classification (NCBI taxonomy): domain Eukaryota; kingdom Metazoa; phylum Arthropoda; class Insecta; order Coleoptera; family Lampyridae; genus Aquatica; species Aquatica leii. The sequence goes on from CM069432.1 coordinate 61,390,741, forward strand.
TTCCTAAATGTGATACCTTAGAAGAAAATGAAAAAACTTTATTTGTACATTCTTGCCTGCAATTTATTGAATGTGTCGCTATCTTCTTCGGCACGCTGCAACCATTAACATCGAACCAAATTGAGGTGTTACAAAATTTTATGGATATAATCCTTGTAAGTTTTTATTGATATATCATCATATAATAAGTACTAAGTGATACATTTAAGGACATTTCAAAAACAGAAGATGTTAAGGATTGGTATATTCCCCTTATTGCCATATCTCTTTTGCAAATGATAATCAGACCCGATATCCCAAAATGGTTTAATATAGAATTGATTAAAATTTTTAATGCTGCTATAAAAGATATTGATGAGCATTTGAGATATCGATTAGTTAAAGAAAATTGCTACCATTTGTAAGTACCAATATGTATTTATGGCATTATCAGTAATTCAATGTGTACATATATATATATATATATGGGTTAGATCAACGGTTAGATTTAGTTTGACTTTGAATATATAGTAAGTGGACGACACAACATGAATTTTTTATTAAGATCTTAAATGTCCTTTAACTATTGAAGTTTATGGTATATAACTATACAATAATTACAAGAAGTGTGTATAGAAATCCAAGGATATAAATCTTATGTATTTATTTAGCATGGTGACTGTACCTAATACCAATGTGTTTTATAGTTCATCCTAGTGTTGAAACAATTTAATGTACTTTGTATTTCTGATTTACACACTATCATTGTAGTGGTTTAAGTTTATAAAATCTATAAGATACCCACATAGCACATCCATTACTGGACGTGTAACATAACAAAAATCAACATCTGCTGGATGTCCGTTGGAGGAAGTTTTGATATCCTTACCACAATAGCCCTCATTACATTCCCATATTCCCATTTTCATTTTATCATATTCGCAGTGCTTCGTTATTTGTGATGTTCAAAAAAACTGTTTATGTTACAAGTAACATTATTACTTTGGTTGGTATTGATCTTAAATTTCTTAACGCTGTCCAAGAAACATTCACTGACATTACATAGAAGCAAGTAAAATTAGGCATATATGCAATGAATATGAAGTGAATTGAAAAAAAAGTTTATTGAGTGAGATTAGAAGAAGAACAGTACAACTTACAACAAAGCTCGATAATGTGAATACGTACATTTTTAACATGTTCGCACATTATAATTGTTTACTCAGAAGTAGTGCAGTATAGCTGTTATTATTTATTGTATACATATACTTTCATACATTTATATTCCAATTATATTATCTTCTGGCCACATATTGTGCGATGTTTAATCATTACAGGAATGTTGAGCAGTTGCTGATAATTATTTATTTGGAGTTTCCGAAGTAATAAATAATGATAACGTATACGAAAATTTTAGACTCCTTTTATTGGTTAAAACGACCATTGAACAGTCACGTATAGTTGGTTGACATTTACGATAGTGCTGGTCAAAAAGAATGAGTCTTCTATCAGATTTTGTGGTCATTATCGTATGTTGAAAAGGGATAGTTACCGATTGCAAGGAATTGATTACAAGTTAGACACAAGTCGTTTTGTACACTATATTTAAGGTCTATTTTGGAAAGGGGAGGAAAGACAGTATTCAAGGCATAATGAATTACACCAAATTCGAAAAATAGAGTGGCTAGGATTTGTAAATAGAAATGAAGCAAACGAATCAACAAAGCTAATAGTAATCGAATAGAAACCTGTAGAAAATATTTTCTAAGGAATACTAAATAGAGAAGCAAGTGATGTGAAGGAACCGTGGAAATTATAACTTTGACAAAAAATAAGAAATATTAACATATTAATCTGGTTGACAATACGTAATACACGCATAGATAAAGAAGAGATCAGTTCCGCCGTTACTAATAAAATTAATAATCACGCGTTAAGTGAATTAAAATTAACAAATCTGTTATTTGTACAAACCTTGTTTTTTACTATTGAGATATTATATTAACAGTGAAGCACTTTATATTCTTTACAAATTGGCACCCTGGAACTGAAACCTTTAAACTGGTCGTAATTATTTTAAGGCATGAGTGCACGTCAGTGGTGGCTTCTCCGTTAGGTCATTTTGGTCAACGACCCTCAAAATATATACTAAAAATTCTTTTATTATTAATTTACAATTGCAAATATGTAATGTTTAAATTCTCAATACGCATTCGGAAACTAGCAAACTTTCTTAAAGGTCATGTAGTAAAGTAACAATGTGTTTTAAAAGTTCTAATACTGAAATGACCCTCCTACAACTAGCAGCCGTGACTAGATAAAATAATTAAGTCATACCCAATAACGAATATTATTTTAGAGAAGATCCGCAACACGCATTTGCTTTTGCAGAAGATATCTCATGTTTCTTACACGAAGTATAGACTAATGGCGTAAGTAGTATAGTAGGGCCGGTTCTGGATCACTCGGGTAAGATCGGTAAGAGATCGTGGAGTTTCGTTGCTATCGTTTTGTTTCGGATATGCTCGAGTTGCATTCGTGTTTGGTAAGTCGGGATAGATCTTATTGGTGGTGGGGGAATCGCAATAATTCGTAAGAGTCGTTTTGTTTCGGGTATGCTCGGTTCTAGGTCTGTCGGAGAAGTTCGTAGTGATGGTGGGGATGCTGTTGTGTGTATATAAAGGTGATATTTGTGAAGAATTAATATTAGTATTTTAATAACTCTTATTCGTTTTAATAAACTTAAGAAACAAATTAAGATGGATCAATTTTTTGCAAACTTGAACGAAACCTCTCATTTGGTTCCTTATGTGAGTGCAAGAAGTCTATCAATAAATGAGTAGTATAAAATTAAGTGTTTTAGTAAAATAGATGGTAAATTTGGAGAGCAAGTGATTGCCGAATGCCAAGATTTTAAAGTACCTCTACCACAACGATTTACTAACAAGTTTTCGATTGAAGACATAAACCAAATTAATAGCGTGATTGTTTCGAGAAAAAACATTTATCTTGTGAGCCGAGGAGCTGTTGGTGAAACAACAAACATTGAATTTGTTCTAGAGTGAAAAATGAATCAAAAAAGAGTGCACATGAGAAAAATTTATAAACTAAAGTTAAAATTATATTTGGAAAATTTAGAAAAATTATCGACTAAAATTAAAATGTATGAAATCACTAATAATTTAAAGAATGTAAAAATAAAATGAACAATAAATGTTTATAATAATTATGCTTTTTTTATTCTATAATTATAAGTGTGACCGTACATTGATAAATATATGACTTATTTACATTGTTTACAAGTTATATTAGTGAGTTTGGTTTTGCATCTAAAATAAATTTATATTAAAGCAGTATATGAAATCAATATTAAGTTCATCAAATACAATAAAAAAGTAATTAAGTAATGCGAGTAATAAACTTTGAGAGGAAATTTAACACATTTTAGTAAATATATAAATACAGTAACTTACTAAAGCGGGTTAAAAAAATTCCAACTGCACTCAAACCAACATGCCTATAGTTGTAAGATTTGTTTGTCCAAAATGTAAAGGCGAGACGGACATAGAGGGTACTCGATGTATTTTTTGTTCCGTTCACGATATAATCAGAAGTGATGGAGGTAAACATTTTTCACCAAATTAGTGCATAAAAGAAGTTAAAAGGCAAAAAAAAACGATTTGTAAATAAAAATTATTTTAAAGAATGTTTGCAAAAACAATAATGAGCAAATTTTTCCTTTCAAACGGTGATGATAAATAACATTGAATAATGTTTTGTAAATTTATACTAAACTTGACAGAGATTATGTATCAAATTTTAATTGAAAAGAATTATGTATTTCTATTGATAACTATTATTATATGACCTCAGCTAATAAATAATATAAAAAATTATTTTAAACTGAACCACTACAGTTAAACTTTGGTAAGTGATGTTTTAAATTCATAAAGCTTTTTGAATATTTAATAAACTCAATTCTAAATAGTTTTAATTTTAAAGTTTATTATATTTTAAAAGAAGTTAAACAGCAGATTTATCTTAAGAAATCATAGAAAATTTCGTTTGGAATAAAAAGATAAAGTTTTTAAATCATGTTTTATTAAATATAAATACAAACTTAACTAACCTAAATCAATATTTACAATTACTATACTAAACTAAAACCGTACTTACTACTAATTTCCTTACATATCCTTACATCACTAATTAATTGTTTTTGTTTTTAAATTATTTCTATACTGTCTTTCCGCTACCACTAAATCACTTTTAAGTTTTTACTAAATTTCTACTACTGCTACAAAGTTTTTCATTACTACTAACCTTAGCCCTACTTTCTCTATAATTTTTTTTTATATCACTAATAAATTGTTTTTCGAGGTTTCTTATTTTTGATGCACTTTGTTCTACACTAAATTGTTCTACACTACATTGGCTGTGCCCATCCAGTATGGACGTTTCCTCATCTTCATCCTCCGTTTTCGCCTGGTAGAGGCCTTAACCTTCCCCAATCCTTCCCTCTTGGTGGGTGATGAATGTTGAGCCCTTCAGCAGGATGTTCTTCCGGCTCAACCAACATACACTCACTATCGATAGAAATGAGATCTTGCGACTGAAACAAAATACAGGATGCAATTAAATAATTGAAAATTATAAAGAAAAAATTAATTTACCACATTTCTATCATCTCCATACGTAGGGGAAGGAGGCGACGGAGAATTAAGATTCGGAAACTTCTGAAATGACAATACAAGTTATTGATTAAAATAAATTTTATAACGCAAACAAATTAGCTTACTTGGCCGTCCACAAACATTTCGTCTAACATCCTGTCAACCGGTAAAAATGTTGTTAAAATTATTTATAAAATGATAAGACCTATTATTAATTAAAACAAATTTCAAACTATGAACAAGTGTAAAATTTTTTTACCGAATTGTTAATTGGCACCAACGCAGGCATACCGGGCTGGGCACAGACACCACTCTACAAAAAAAAAATGCATTAGACTTGGATACAAAAATGATAAATTTTTATATATATATATAATTTAAGCAAATTATTTAAACAATATAAACAAAAAATATAAAAATTAACTTACCTTTATTACAATATCTTCAATGATATTTATTTTCGGCTTGCTGATCAATGATAAAGACATGATGATAATGATGCTTTGTGTTTCAGAAGCAGCTGAAGACTAAGTTAAACTAATTAAGTATTAGTTTATATAATAAAAAATTCCATGAATTCGCAAAAAGTATTTTCTTTTCAAAATCAAGGTATATGAACTTTGTAGTTAAGTCAGCATTATAATGGTGGTTGAACTTTCAAACGGAAATGAAGTAGACACCATAAGTTCATTGTAAAAAATTTGTTAACTCATCAGAAAAATGAACGGTACACCATAAGTCATGAACTCGAAAAAATTTGCTGACAATGCACTACAAGTTGAAATTTGACACCACAAGTTGAAATTTGACACCACAAATTGAAATTTGACACCACAAGTTGAAATCTGACACCACAAGTTGAAATTTGATACTAAAAGTTGAAATTTGACACCACAATTTGAAATTTGAAACCGAAAGTTGAAATTTGATACCCAACATAGAAATTTGACACCGGAAGTAGAAATTTGACTCAGGAAGTCGTAATCTGACACCGGAAATAGAAACCGGACACCGGAAGTCGAAATTCGACACCGGAAGTAGAAATTTGACACCGAACGTTGAAATTTGATACCAGGCTGATATGATACTCCAGAACAAAATTTTGCACCAAGGTTGACATCCGGAATTTATTGTTAGGTTAGAACATACATAATAATGTAAGGTTAAACATATACATGTATGTAATTTTTTTTTTTTTTTTTTTTTTTTTAAGTCCAAGGTATTTGATCTAACATCGAGACAGTAATCGTTGAACTTACTATGACATAAAAAATCCACCCTTAGTTTTTGGTGGGGCGGAAATGATTTTTTACTCTTTATTGGTTGTTAAATACTATGTGATTAGATATTTATATTTATTTTTAAATACTACTAATATTTTTCAACTAACATTCACATTGCTTTTTAGTTTTGCGTCATTGTTTAATACTATTTTTTTAAATACTATCACTTGCAGTGATAGAAATTTTTTTTAACTCTGCCAAAATGATATACTATATTTGTTATATACTTACAAAAAAAAAATTTTTTCTCAAAAAAAAATTAGGGAGTAGTTTTCAAACTTGTCAGAATCCTATCGAGTTTTATATCAAATTTCATGGTTTTAAGCGAGGAATTCAAATATGTAAAATAAGTTAGGTAAAATATTTTGTTTTGTCAAATTTACGAAATTCACCCCTTTATTTGCAAGTTTTAATGTACGTTTCAAATTCGGTCGCATATGATGCATATTTTTTCTCATAAGTAAAATTTTGATTTGCTCTTTAGTTTTAAAGATATTGGCACTACTTTATAAATAATTTTTTATTTGTATATCATCGATACTAACAAACGAAGAAGTATTAATTAAAACAAAGTATAATTTTTTGATTATTTATTAATACATGTACTACATTATATATACATATATATTTCATTGTTGACCTGCGACATAGGTCTAACTTTGAAGTTCATCATCACCCATGTTTCGTAGGACCCCGGTGGAAACAGTACCGGTGGAGCAGTCACTGGCATGGGCCGTCGGGTTTTCTGATCTTGCTCCCATTGCAACAACTTCTTCCGGTATTCCATATCGCTTTGTTGTTTTGTTTCCACCGGGTGACACTTCCATAGATGTTTTGCCAACCTATGTCGCAGCATCACGTGAAATTGATTGTATGGGCAAATAACCATATCTATCACAAAAATGAACATATTTAGATTTGAGTTTGTAGATTAAAATTTTTATTTTACCTGCTCCCAATATATTTTCTGAATTCATATTATTCATGATTATTCTTCAATAAAAATATTATTGAAAATGATAAATCACTATGAACGTTTCTCAATTATATACAATTTTCTCCTTCTATTTTTATCCCCACTGCACTTTTTCTACAATTCGATATTGGTGGGGAATCGTCAACGATCGTTAATGTTCGTGAATCTTCTACATTTCGTTAAACATCGACCACATTCGTAATTCTTCGCTAATTCGTATACTATCGTGTAGACTCGTAAATCTTTAAAAGTTTATACTTCGAATCTCTTGCATTATTCATTCGTGTAAAATGGATACCGTATCTAAGTTGTGTAAACGATACTTGACCGTGACGCGTGTTTATTTCGAAAACATAAAAACGCTAAACGAAATCAATAATTAACTGTAGATAGCTATAAACGATCTACAGTTAATTTTAATCACATAGTAAATTTATACTATGAGATGGCACTGCCATCAAACACTTGTGAATGAAATCAATAATCTTAAAGCTTATATTAATAGTGCAATACAAATTGTTCGTAAAGCAATCAAAAATAAAATACACAAAGAAAATATATTGGAATCCCCTTTCTCGATTGAAACGAGTTTAGCGTATTTTAAATTTTATCGTTTAAAACTTAGACAACTTAAAAAAGTTTTAGTGATCAAATCAGGTGAAGGGTTATCGACAAATTTAAAACGAAATAAATGTAAAGTTATTTGGGAAGATGTGGAATCGTGTTTCAACAACAGAATTCGCACCGGTTTTATATCAAATCTTACCATAAAAGACCCTTTAACTTTTTTAAAAAAATCTTTTAAATGTTTTAATATAAAAATTAAAAAATGTCTTAAAGAATCTCTTCTTAAAGTAAATGTAATTCTAAGCGCCAATTTTATTAAGCCTCAAACAGGGAAAGTAGATTTAAAAACGTTTTGTACTAAAAATAACGTTATCGATCGTACTACTAATTTAAAACGGTGGTATCAAGTACATGTGTTTGATAAACTTGCAACAAAATTAGAAGAATTTGCGGAAAAAGACAGCGGCTGGGCTTTACACGAACTTTTGGGACTTAAAGTAAATGTTAACAAATATGATCCTCTTAAAGTAGGTTATTCCACTTTTGTATCGGTTCCGAACTATATAAAAACGAAACACGCTGTTGTAAATGTTAAGAACGACGATCCATACTGTTTTCTTTGGTCTGTAGTATCTGCTTTATACCCCGCCAAGATAAATTCTAATAGACTATCGTCGTATCCGCATTTTCATAATGTTTTAAATTGTGATAGTATTAAATTTCCTATAACTATAAAAGACATAAGAACATTTGAAAAACTTAACAAACTATCCATTAATTTGTTTTGCATAGAGAACAAAAAATTTTACCTTGTTCTCTTAGTTCTATTTCGAAACAAATGTTAAAGTCATAAATCTACTTATGCTTCCTTTGAGCTCCAAACCACAGGTGGACATAAACGATGTATCTGAAGAACAGCTACTATTTCATTTTACTTGGATCAAAAATTTGTCCGCGCTTTTATCAAAACAACTATCGACTCGTAATCATAAGATTTTTATTTGTGAACGATGTTTAAATTACTTTAGAACTCGGGACATACTCGAAAAACATAAAACTTACTGTATGAAATCTAATAAATGTTGTGTGCGATTGCCTAAACAATCTGAGAAATACTTATCATTTAAAAATTATCGTTATCAAGAAAAAGTTCCTTTTGCTATTTATGCTGATTTGGAATGTATTCTAGAAAAGTGCAACGATGCAAACTCAAATTTACACACTAAATCGAAATCATATCAAAAACATATACCGTTTAGTATAGCATATTACTTAAAATGTTCATACGATAATACTTTATCAAAATTTTGCACGTATCGAGGAATCGATTGCATCGATTGGTTTGTACGTGAATTAAAAAATATTGTTGATATGTGTTATGAACAACTTAATACGATTGTTCCGATGGGAAAACTGAATTATCAACAACATCAAAGTTTCTTAATTTCTAAAGTATGTCACATATGTAAACAACCTTTTAATGATGATCAAGTTAGAGTTCGAGATCATAACCATCAAACAGGGATGTTTAGGGGAGCCGCTCACCAGACTTGCAATTTAAACTATAAAGATGAACACTGTATACCTGTAGTATTTCATAACATGAGTGGATATGACGCACACTTTATCATTAAAAAACTAACCACATTATTTGAAGGAAACGTTAAACTATTGCCAATAAATAAAGAAAAATATATTTCTTTTACGAAATCGATACCAAATACAAATATTTCTCTTAGGTTTATAGATTCTTTCCGTTTTATGTCGCAAAGCTTAGATCGTCTTTCTTCTAATTTGTTAGACGATCAAAAAAAGATTACAAAGTTTTATTGTAATACTGAAGAAGAATTTCGTTTATTAAACAAGAAAGGAATATTTCCTTACGATTATGTAGATTCTTGGATAAAGTTAGAAGAAACGTGTTTACCACGTAAAGAAGATTTCTATAGTCAGTTAAATGATGAAAATATTAGCGATGAAGATTATGCTCATGCTGTAAATGTTTGGAAAGTATTTGGAATTCGAAATATAGGTGAATATTCTGATTTGTACTTAAAAACGGATGTACTTTTACTAGCTGACGTGTTTGAAACTTTTCGCGAAACTTGTTTAAAAACATATACTTTAGATCCGTTACACTATTACACTGCTCCCGGATTAACGTTTGATGCTATGTTAAAAACTACAAACATTTCATTAGAACTTCTCACCGATATTGATATGGTTATGTTCGTTGAGCAAGGAATTAGAGGAGGCGTTTCTCAATGTTCCAATAGATACGCTAAAGCAAATAATAAATATATGAAAAATGGTATTGATTCTACTAAAGATAGTACGTATTTAATGTATTTTGATGTAAATAACTTATATGGCGCTGCCATGTCTCAATATTTACCATACGGAAATTTTGAATTTATGGAAAATTTTGATGTTAAAGAAATTTTAAATACTCCTGATGACTTTTTCGTTGGATATATCGTTGAATGTGATTTAACTTATCCAATTCAGTTACATAATTTACATAGCGATTTGCCATTGGCACCTGAACATATGGTTCCTCCGACTTCAACAACTAAACTTAAAAAATTGTTATTAACTTTGTTTCCAAAAGAACGATATGTCGTTCACTATAGAAACTTAAAAATGTATTTAAGATTAGGTATGCAATTAAAAAAAGTGCATAGAGTGCTCAAATTTCATCAATCTCCTTGGTTAAAACAATACATAGATTTAAATACAAAATTACGTCAACAATCTAAAAATGATTTCGAGAAAGATTTTTATAAATTAATGATTAATGCGATTTACGGCAAATGCATGGAAAATGTTAGAAAGCATAGAGATATCCGCTTAGTAACAAAATGGGACGGACGATGGGGAGTGCGATCTCTTATCTCGAAACCAAATTTTCACAGCTCAGTTGTATTTGATGAAGATATGGTTATAGTAGAAATGAACAAATTAGAAATATGTATGAATAAACCTATTTATGTGGGATTTAGCATATTAGATATTTCAAAAATTTTTTATACGAATTTCATTATGACTACGTTATAAAGACGTTTGGAGAAAACGTCAAATTGTTATATACAGACACCGATAGTTTAATTTATAGCTTTAAAAATATAAACATCTATGAGTATATTAAACAAGACAGTCATCGTTTTGACACTTCTGATTATGACATTAAAAACATTTATCAAATACAACTGAAAAACAAAAAACAACCGGGATTAATGAAAGATGAAAATAATGGAAAGATAATGCTTGAATTTGTAGGGCTTAGATCAAAGATGTACTCTTACATTGTTGATGACGAGTTTACTAAAAATTAATAAAAAATCTAAGGGATCTAAAAATCTTCTATCAAATCAATTACCTTTGAAGATTATAAAAAATGTTTATTTGATAAAAAATTTTTGAAGCAGATCAACGACTTATTAGATCTAAACAACACAATGTCTTTTCAGTTAAACAAAGTAAAATTGTTCTTAGTCCTTATGATGACAAACGCATGCTCAGTTTTGATAGTACCGATACAAGACCGTGGGGTATCTATATCAACCGTTTGGAGGGGATTAAATTATAAAACCGTTGCTTGTAAAATCTTAATTTCATACGTTCAGTTGTGATTCGAAGGGTTACAACATTACTATGATGGATGTCGGCTTACAAATTGCTTTAGAAGCACAACAAGCTAAAGAAAAAGTTTACGAAAAATATCTTAAAAATGCAATTCGTTTTAATGTAACAGATTCTGCAAAAGAAACTCTAGCATTTTTGTTGAAGAAAGAAAACTTTGTTGTTCCAAGCGATATTATTTCTTTTGCCGCATTGTATGGAAATAAATTAAGAGTGGATGACTTGTGTCAACTTTTGGACAAGAGACGAAGCCTAGACAATTATGTCAACAACATTGTGTCTGTTTGCAAAACAGAAAAATGTGAATCAATAAATTTAAATAAACTAGATGATATATTAGTTCTACATAGTTTAGAGCGCAATATTTCATTCAAATTGTATATTTTGAAGTTACTATCTAACTTTAACATTATCAATGCTTGTCATTTAAACTATCCTGTACAAAATATTTTAAAAAATCATAAAGATATTAAATCATGTATAGACGAATGCATTTGCAATGCATCATACCTTGCTGATGTTCAAATTCAAAAAAATTTATTACCGCTCTTATCTGTCGAAACATATGTTTTAAATTTAATCCTTCAGAAAACGAAAAACATGCGGAAATATTGTTGTGGATACAGAAGAATATAAGTAAAGGAACACATAATCCAGATGCTGTATTAGGTTGGACATCTGGTCCAGATTCGGCAAAATGGCCTTCCACTAATTTAGAAGATTACAAAGAAACGTTATCTTATCTAATGTTAATTACACATTAATAACAATAAAAACTATTATTTATATTTTGTTTTATTTTAAACCTTTTGATATACATCCTATTTCTACTACCTATCGCAATATCCTTAAATAATAATACATAAAATTTACATACATGATTCACTATACTAATGATATAATATTTTTTATTGGCACATATTTTACAATCCTATCGTGAAGTATTAAACAATATGCGGTTGTTTTATCAGGAATATTTACATTTGTTTCAAATTCAATTTTGATATCTATAGGACCTCGTTTTAATTCCTCCTTTTGCTTAGAACAGTCTATAACTGCGATTGGGGCATATCTTTTGAATTCTTCTGGCGTGAATATCGGCTCGCTATCTTTGTAAAGGAATGAGCTTTGAAATTCGGTAAATAGTTCATACAACAAAGCATACTGGTTTTTTGTAAAATTTAAATTTAAATTGTCGTAAGGATATACTGCATCATTAAGAAAAACTTTAATATTAGTCAAATTGCAATGATCAAAGCGACTGCAGTCTTTATTTATTTGATTTTTTCTATCGGTCTGAAAACCAAAGATTATACATTGAGGCTTTTCTATTGAAGACTTAATAGCCCACGTATGTTTTTGTGTTTGTGGTAATGATGGATATTCGTGTAATTCTCTACTTCTGAATGGAATGTATAATTCTCTTGCACTTTTAATAATATCGAGCAGTTTTAATTGTTCTTTAATTGAAACAGATATGTGTGGAACTCGCCAACTAACCTTATGTAGCTGAACTTTGATAGTTCTTATATTGTCATCAACTATTAAAGCGTTATTATCGGTATTACTGCGAAGCAACACCAATTCTTGTCTACAATTGATCACTACCTTTTTAAAATCTTCGCACGATCCTAAAATCATTCGAAGAGGTATAACCGCATCAAAATTTCCTGAAGATATATCCAATAATCTTGAATTGCCTATTGGAAACCAACCACCGTTTTCAAGAGCTTTGCTTTCTTCTGTATTGTATGACACATAACCTTTTAAAACAGACATAATTCCCGGATTTCTAACGCGATCGATAACTTCTCCAGAAATTTCCAAACGAATCTCGTCAAACAAAAATAGGATACCCATATTAACAAAGTGAATATTGGGCGTTTGAATCTTTGCGTTTTTATCATCATATGCTTCTACTTTTCCTTGTACATGAAGAGAGCTATACCAAGGTAACGTATATATTTCTTGTTGTTGTATAGGAATTCTGATTTCATCGTTGTTGTTAAAGGAACTTGATGCATAAGGTGGATGACTTCGTTTTTCTGCATATGCTATTGTGGTATCAAAAATTGGTGGTTCGTTTACTTTTAAAATTTCATAATTCATTTTTACGTTCGTAATATTAGTCCTAAAGATTCGAGAAATTTTTTATTCTTTTGTGTTAAGCGATTGATTTTACCAGACCGACTGAACAGTTTAGCTTTCTTTTTCGGAGTTATATACTTTTTATTGTCTTGGTAATATTAATATGTTTACTCCAATTTTTATTTTTATTAAACACGATTCCCATTATAATGGTTTATTGTATTTTTTAAGATGTAGCCTAACCGTTATTACCTCTCCTCTAAAATCGACTAAATTTTGATCTTGATCCGTTATTTTTATAGTAATTTCGTCTATTTGCTTCGTGTTAATCGGTAAATAAATTACGTTAGTCGGAGTTTCTATAATTTTATATCCTGGTGGGACTGTAGGAAAAAACTCATGAATCACATGTACTGGCTCGCCGTTTCTGAATGAACTGGTGACGATATTGCATTCTACGCATAACGCGTTTAATTTAAAAATTTTACAAGGAAAATCTGATGTGTTTCTTCTATTTGCTTTCAGGATTTTAGGTTTGAAACCCAATAAACTACTGATGGAACATTTCTTAGAGAAATCAATATCTAAAGTGCATATAAGTTCAGATCGTAAAGTATTATTATTTCCTTTTATGGTTATTGTAGGAGCAGACTGAGATTCATGTGTATCTTTGTTTTCGTACACGGGGTATTTTAAAAGTTGTTCACTTAAATAATTATTCAAATCATCAATTTCATAAGAACCTTCAGGAATTGCAATACAGAGTTCTGTGCCATTTTGAAGTATAAAATGACATTTATTATTAGAGCTGTCTATATTCATGATTGAATTAAACGTTTCTAAATTTATCAAACCCAAAACATAATCTTCATCTTCTAATATGATAGGAGGATAATACTTACTAGAAAGAATGGAGTCTGCGCCAGTCAGAGTAAATGTGGAAGACATTATACTGCTTGTAGCTCACTAAACTGTAAACTCAAATGTATCAGGATTATATAGTAATCTTAAATGTTAAGCATAAACTCTACTACTCAATGGTGTTTGAATCTTATTACCTGAAACCTTAAAACTCGGATTTGAACCCGGGGCTTCTCGGTTACAAAGCAAACATCTCCCTAGATGCGCCACCGAGAAACCTATCGTGATTATAATTATATAAAAATTTTAAACACAAATGTCCACAGTTGACAGTATTAAAAGATTGAAAATGATTGTGATTGTAGATTATATTACAAGGACCGTTACTCTTTAAGTATTTAGTTAATTCAAACGGAGGTTGTAAGTTTCCAAAACTATCAAAATATACTGCGCGTGTACCAATCTTTTTATAAGCTGTCCAATGTGTTCCAGCTCCATTTTTATTATCCAAATTTATTATACCACATTCAATGGCACTTACTCCGGATTTAGGTAGTTCATCTTTCATAAATACTCCTCGAAAGTTTCTTATTTTTAATCTTTTGCGTATTTTTATAAATCTATGTTAGTGAGCGCTCGTTTTGAAGTTTTATCGGAAGTTTTTTTGTGTTTTTCGCCGTCCTAAAAAAAGACCAAATCCTTTTTTATATGGTTATAAATATAATCCGTTTCCAGATTTATGTAGTGCTATTGCTTCCATAGTTTGATTATGTCTTTGGTTTTCTTTAAGTTTTTCTTTGGCATCTTTTGCCGCAATTACTGTTTTTGCAATAGCAGCGGCGCCGCCACCTAGCGATCCTAATGCACCAAGAGCAGCAAAAATAGGGATTAGCGGCAAAAACCCACCAACCTTTGGCACTGGTATTACACGAACAGGTTTTACTTTTTTTCGTCCTTTTAATGACTTTACAGCAGTAATTGCCGTACTGAGAGCATCTTTAGCGTTTAGAAATTTTTTTTTTTCAATGCAGATTTAGCACTTTTTATTAAATCCTGGAATTTTAATCCATTACCATGCTTTCTTTTTGCACTCCTTGTTTTTATACGAAGTCGTTTAGTGCCAGATTGATAACTCATACCAAGTTTTATTTTAGCTTTCATAGCAGCTGTTACACCCAACGCAGCTAATTTTTCTCCTAATGACGAATCGGTAGAATACAATCTCTTTTAGCTTTTTCTAATAATAAACCGTCAGCTTTATGTCTACTTTCTATATTTTTATAATTGTTATAAGCTATGTCATGCTCCTTGCAAGCTTCATCTAATTTATTAATACCTCGATGTCCTCTTGCAAGTCGTTTTGTAAGTTTAGTTCCCGGTCCACAAAAATTATATCCTGGAATGTGTAATTCAACTGGTAGTTTATCAATAACTGAATTTATAAGACCTTTACCCTGATATTTATTCTTTTTTTGAGGTCGTTGGTTAATAATTGGCTTTTGTATTAACATGTCTAGGATTTATTTATGAGCTGAGATACACGCACTAACTAACTGAATTGAAATTTAGTTATATTTATATGTTTGACAAACATGTTTTCTTTTAGTTTTTATCAAAATGCGAATAGTGCAACAACCAATGACACTAAAAGTTGTAAATAACGATATAAAAATATGGAAACCTATAAGAGACACGGTCAGTTATTACCATCAACTATTCGTTGTCTTATTGTTGGACCATCAAATTGTGGAAAAACCAATGTAATGGTTAGCTTAATTGAACACATTAATGGATTGCGTTTTAACAATGTTTATGTTTATTCTAAATCTCTTTTTCAACCAAAATATCAATATTTAGAAAAATTGCTAACGCCTATTGAGGGTATAAATTATTTTTCTTTTAGTAATTTAGAAAGTAACATACCTCCACCATCTAAAGCAAAATCCAATTCCGTATTTATTTTTGATGATGTGGCGTGTGATAAACAAAATCTAATGAGAGAATATTTTAGCATGGGTCGTCACAATAACATAGATTGTTTTTACTTATGTCAAACCTATAGCCGCATTCCAAAACAATTAATTCGAGATAATGCCAACTTTATAATAGTATTCAAACAAGATGTATTAAATCTACATCATATTTATGAGGATAATGTCAGTACCGATTTAACATTTGACGATTTTAAGAAGATGTCATCATTTTGTTGGAACGAAAATTATGGTTTTTTAGTTATCGATAAAGAAAGAGATACTAATTCTGGCAGATACAGAAAAGGATTTGATTCATTCATTCAACCCATTCCGCAATAAAAAATTATAAACTATATAAACCATTATATTAATTAAGTTATTAATACATCCTCATATTTATTCTCAATCTAGATTTATAACAAATCATCGCATGATTTATATATAATCTTCTTGATTAACAATAACAAAACCGCTATAGTTTTTGCGGAAACCGCTTTACAAACCGCCTACTTTGAATGTGGTTTGCTTAAAAACATATTAACAAACCGCTTATTTCATCTATGGTTTGTACGCAAACCGCTTTACAAACCACCTAAATTGAATGTGGTTAGTTTGCAAACTGAATAATACACAGTTTATAGTTTATTGTTGTTTAAAATTCTGCTTTGTTTGTAAGCTTGCAGATAATTCTTTTTGTTAAAGGTTTATAAAAAAATTGCAAAAGCATATTTGATTAGTAAGGAAAAAATAAACGTACGTTAAGGTTCGTCTGGAATGCAATCGTACCATAATTTATCAAATTTATCGAATGAAGAGGAAAGAACTAAAAAGTTGATTAAAAAAAGAGAAAAAGTAAAAAAAAAGTTTGAATTACTAAAGCTGGGCGAAACTACAAAGGACAAAGCATTTTTTCCTATAACTAAACGTTTGGAAACTATCTCAGATCAATTAAATGCTAAAAATACAAAGTTGTCTTTTGTTAACAATAAAGATGAACAAAATCTAAGCTCAAAAAAACTAAAACACGAAAATACTGTTGTGGAATCTACTCCCATTCCAGCATGGAGTACAAAACTTTCAAATCTTCAAAAAAAAATTCAATCGTTAAAAGATGAAAAATTGTATGAACCAAAAGATCAAAATATTTTTGATCATAATGCTGCTACAATTTCGAATTTAAAAGAAGACGTTATAATTTCAGAACCTTCAGTTGAGGTAGACGATTACGAATTAGATGATTTAATTGAACATTCGGTAGAAGAAAGTAACCGAAATATAGAAAACATTCTTGATAGCAATATCTATAATGAATACTTAGCAGAGTTTGATGAATTGCCTAGAAGATATATAGATGCTATGGTTCATGATAAAAAAAGGCAGTTTGATCACAGAACTGGAATAAGGCATGATAGTTTTCAGGAAAAGTTTTTTATAGGAACATCAGCAGTAGAGTTTATTGGATCAGATATAAAAGTAGATGGAAAAATATACAATGGAACCCCTGGACTGTATGAATTATTATTTAAAAACACTCCAGTAACATATACTGAAGGAGATTTGCATATATACAAAGAAATTTTAGATATTAGTAATGCTTGCAGAAGTAACTTTGATCCTAATGGTCACATACAAGGAACACGATCTGACAAATATAAATCAATTATTGCTCCGTTATATTTTGTACAGCCAGGGTATTCAGGAAACACCAAAAGATTCAAAAACAATAGGAAAAGGAATGTTCAAAGAAGTAAACAATCGTCGTATTGATTATATTTATTGGGATGATGTAAACGAATTAGTTGATAGGTTGAGGTTGTTAGTAGCATCTGAAACAGCAGGCCATACAGGTCATCGAAACGAAATTGTTTCTATCATAGAAGAACTACGTGAAGCGCAAATAATTGAATAAAACAATGACTTTAGATAAATTTGGTCGCCATATAATTAAACATACTCAAATATCTGTTGAAAAAGTACAAAATGATACACATAAAACAATGCCTAATATGTTTTACAACCATATTTTATTATTTCAGACAAACAGACTTTTAGATAATAAATATATGATATGGGCAGACAAAAGTTCTTATTCATTCCCATTGGAAAATGGTATAATTGATAATTTATCTATAAATCTTGAAAACGTTATACTAAAGATAAATGGAAAACCTTATACAAGCGAGCAGGTTACTAATCGTCGACTTAAATTAGGAGACAAGATATCGTTTGAAGTACGCAATCACGAAAATCAAACTGCTATAAGATATTTGAAAACGTTATATGTTGAAATAGTAGTTAAATGTCCTGTCAAAATAGAAAGTGGTTCAGTGTAAAAATGCCTAGACGAAAAGCAACAAAAAAATCTGTTCCATCTTCTATAAAAAGAGATATAGTTTTAGAATTGCATAAACCTGCACGAAGAAATTTCAAAAGACGTCGGGTTATAATAAAAGGTATTAATGAAACATTACAAGCTGATCTTGTCGATATGATTTCGTTTTCAAAACAAAACAACCAATTTAAATACATACTTGTTGTAATTGATTGTTTTTCGAAATATGTATGGACACTTCCTTTAAAATTAAAACACGCAAAACATGTTACTGACGCAATGGAAAAAATATTATCACGTTTAAAGCATTTACCAAAAAACATACAAACCGACGAAGGATTAGAATTTTACAACAGTACATTCAAAAACTTGATGAAAAAGTATAATATTAATCACTATAGTACGTTTAGTACAAAAAAAGCATCAATTGTAGAACGTGTTAATCGAACTTTGAAAAACATAATGTGGAAACGATTTAGTTTACATGGTAATTACAAATGGATAAACATATTAGATGATATTACAAATCTATACAATAACACTTTTCATCGTACAATTAAAATGAAACCATCGATGGTTAACAAAAACAACGAAAAGTCTATTTTACAATCTGCATATTCACACATAAAAATAGCAAACAAAAATAACAAAATTTAGTTGGGGATCATGTAAGAATTAGCAAACACAGGAATGCATTTGAAAAGGGGTATACTCCTAATTGGTCTAATGAAATTTTTATAATTAGAAAAGTTAAACTAACTAACCCAACTACCTATTTGCTAAAAGACATAAAAGGGGACAATATTTTAGGAGGTTTTTATGAAATGGAATTACAAAAAGTTAAACATCCGGATACGTACTTAATTGAAAGAATTTTACGAAAGACAGGTACTAAAATGTATGTAAAATGGTTAGGCTTTGATGAATCTCACAACAGCTGGATAAACAAAAACAGTATTGCATAAATAACAATAAATCAAACTAAAATATATTATTTCATTCGAATCAAAATGTTATAAACTTTCTCTCTCTTCCCTACTATCACCTACTGCCTAATATATCTACTAAGGTATGATAAAAGCTGCAATAGTAAAATAAAAACGTATCATTAATTCAGACATTTATTGTTTATTTCAACTTTACATTTTTAAAGATTTACATGTCATACATTATAACTCTGTTATTTTATTTTTGAATAAATTCAATGTTTGTTGTTTCACCAACAGCTCCTCGGCTCACGAGATAGATGTTTTTTCCCGAACCAATCAAGCTATTAATTTGGTTTATGTCTTCAATCGAAAACTTGTTAATAAATCGTTGTGGTAGAGGTACTTTAAAATCTTGGCATTCGACAATCACTTGCTCTCCAAATTTACCATCGAGTTTACTAAAACACTTAATTTTATACTGCTCATTTATTGATAGACTTCTAGCACTTAGATAAGGAACCAAATGAGAAGTTTCGTTCAAGTTTACAAAAAATGATTCCATCTTAACTTCTTTCAATTTATTAAAACAAATAAAGGTTATTAAAATACTAATATTAAATCTTCACAAATATCACCTTTATATACACACAACAGCATCCCCACCATCACTACGAACTTCTCCGACAGACCAAGAACCGAGCATAACCGAAACAAAACAACTCCCACGACGTTTTGCAATTCCCCCACCACCAATAAGATCTATCTCGACTTACCAAATACGAATGCAACTCGAGCATATCCGAAACAAAACGATAGCAACGAAACTCCACGATCTCTTACCGATCTCACCCGAGTGATCCAGAACCGGCCCTACTATACTACTGGCGTATCACTAAGAAGTGACGTAGGAATTAATCTAACTCAGGAAGAACGAAAAAATATTGCTTTTTGGTCGAATTTTGATAAATAAACGTATAGATCATTACGTAAGTCTTTTGGTCTTTCAAATACCCAATCAAGACTCACATCGTCGACCACTTATATTTAAAATTGACGATAAAAAAATCACTTTGTAAACAATTCTAATAAAGCTCAAACTTCTAAATTTGCACTGCGCTGCGATGGGCTATTTTGAATACACCAAATAGTCACCTTCTGTCATGTCTAATATCACTTAGATAGAGCAAAAACAAATTTTTATTACCAAAATATTCAATTGACATTTTTATTACACTGATGCCAACTTTTAGTAAGTTAATACACCTACCACATATGAAATCTCGACACTTGGAGATACTGTAAATCCTATTGGTAATTATCACGTTTCGGTGTTAACACCGTACGCTGCTGATCCCGATGAAGATCCGTCATCTCGACTTACGCAATCAATACGAAGACTAGAGCTGACTAGAGCCATCAAGCAGCCCATTAGCTATCATGCGTTATGTGAATTGAAATTATTAAATCTGTTATTTGTACAAGCGTTGTGTTTTACTTTGGAAATATTAACAGTTAAGGACCTTACAATATAAAAAATTATTGAAGCACAAGTAAACTTAATATATACGACTA
Organism: Aquatica leii; assembly: GCA_035610365.1. Classification (NCBI taxonomy): domain Eukaryota; kingdom Metazoa; phylum Arthropoda; class Insecta; order Coleoptera; family Lampyridae; genus Aquatica; species Aquatica leii. Next base: position 61,411,616 of record CM069432.1, read on the forward strand.
ATAAAAAGTTAAACTCAAATCAATTCATAAAGTCAATTTGCAGAAGGGTAAATTTAAAGAAAGGGGTTGATTCCTCGAATAATGCACATGAGCAGCTTAAAGGAGCTGCATAATTTTGTTGATAATGATGGCGACGACGGGTGTCAAGTTAAGGAGCTACGGCCGCTTCTGAATTGATTGGCTGGTACCGCAAAAGAGGCGTATTGCCGAAAGTTTGTTCTTGGATTTGTTAGCATCTACTGACATTGTTGATAGGCCAGAGTCAACAGGTTTTAATTGATTTTTTGTAAAAACTACTAACGTTTTTGGAATAGAATGAACGCTTGGATGCAACTTCGTGACGTTTGCCTATGATGTTTTAGATCTGATTTTATGACTTTCGGTCATTTTCTTTGGCTAGAAATCAGAATCGAATTAAAATTAACTTTTCTTCAGAGAACCTTTAACTTTTTCTGCATATCGTTTTGAGTAGGTAGTACTTGTACAAGTTTAAAGGGGTCGTCAGAATAAATTTAAAATCAGCGTAAACATTAACTGTAACTGTAACATTAGGTGTATTCATAAAAATTTACAATAGGGTTACAGAGCTCTTCAAACCTATTTTAGCATAAATGTCAAAAAGCACTATTCATAAACGCGTTTTAGCTTAACAAACCTTTTGTAACAGTTTTGTAACTTAGCAATATTTAAAATAGGACCTACTCTTCTTTAAACTTATTTTAACTTAAAAATTGTGTATAATCAGATTTTTTGAAGTAAAAAAAATTATTTAAAAGAAGTTTAATTTGTTTCTGTATTTAATTTAACACGGATGCAATAGATGATATTAATATCCATTAATATTGTAAATAATATAATTGATATAACTCGCGACTTCGACTGAGCTTTCAAGTGAATTTTGTCATCTTGGCGGTGCTACAAATTTTGGTACTTTTTGGCAACACGTCTTCATAGTTTTACTTATTGTAATTCTTTTGTTATCAAATTTATTGTTTGTATTCTCCTAATTTTTTTTCTCAAAATGTACCTAAGTTAAATATTATTTACGTCAAGCGATATGTTTTACTGCCCATTGGTCTGTGCCATACGATCGGAAAGTGGATTTTGATTTCTTTTAGGTATAAAGTGTAATTCATATACATAATTCATTGATTTAAATATTTTTCTATTTAGCATTTTAAAAAAATAAGCAGTTTACATTCAAGAAAGATGTATTTTATGCGACACCAAACTTCTCTCCATAGTGCCGTTATTACTGCATCGTCCGTTTTTTTTTTACATTTACAAATATACTTAATATAATTATTACTACTAATGTTCTTAAACAGTTATTCAAAAATCGAATTGTAATTAATCACACCAGACTTGCAAAATTATCTACCCAACAAACTATGTCAGCATTTTCTTTTGCTTGTTGGCGTCAGTATTTTTGTTTTCAATTATCCAGACTCTTCCTTGCACCCATTCTTGAAATTGATGCTAAAAAAACTAAATACGTTATTTTGAACACATTCAAATTGATACAAACCTTATCTTCTACAAGCTAATTTCCGCTTCTTGTTTTCTTTTTACTATCTGTCATTATTAATTACTACCATAATTATTACTTGACAGACGTAACTAATAAACGCAAAAAATAGTTCTAATGTTTTGACGTTACCAACGCGAACTACATTAAACTTACTGAAATCGGTATTTTAACTCTATTTTGAGTACCGAGAGTTTACGAACCGTTTATGAATGAATGAAAGTTAAAACGTTCTGTAAGCCTTAAAACACGTTTTAAATAAAACAAGTTTAAAGAGTATTTTTGAATATTTTTATGAATACAGCAGAAATCTATATTGTCTACTAAATAATCCCGGTTCTAACATAATGCTATATCCCACTTCATCTCACTATCTCCGGTCATGCGCGATCCAAGAAACTAAATTTAAATTTTTTTTTATGCACATAAGTGACCTAAAAGTTTCACCTGTTGCCAAGAAACGTAAAGTTACTTCTAATCTAAAATAAAATCAAAAACATAAATAAAATAATCTTATTAATATCATAATTGTTTATAGTACTTATTTCTTGAAGATATACTGGCTCGCATGCAATTATCCTTCTTTGTGATATCTTTTTCAATGAGAAACAACAGTTTTTCAAAACACTCATTTGGCATACGTAAAAAATTTCTATATGAGGCTACATCTTCTACTAACAGCTCTTCATTTAACATTGTTAGAATATTTTTCCCTTGATCTCTACGTTGCAGCCATTGTTTACTCCAAATACTTTTTCTATATTTTTTATTTTTTTTTTACTACAAGCTACCACTATCATACTACAAGCAGTAGCAGCGGTGGCTAATAAAATGTCCTCTTGGTCCATAATGCAAAAACATACAATAATATAGATTCAAAATTGTGTTAGATCGCAGAATTATAAGGTTAGATGTTGCTCGACTGTTACTGCAACGGTACTAAAAATACGCATGCGTGGTTGACTAATAATTGATTCAATTTTGGTGCCGTGTAATACAAGAACTCCGTCTTCCAAGTTTTCATCCATTTTTTTGTATTACATTATTTATTATTGAAATCATTGACATGAAAAATGTAACTAAAAATGGATCGTGTCATACGGGCTTTACAAACGAAAATATTGAACTGCAAGAAAATTAGCTAAAAGGCTAAGAGCTAAGTTGAAATTTTACGGAAGTAGAAATAATTGTTAGTTAACGAATGTCACGTGTAAATGTTCAAATCTGAACAAAACTCGTGATTTCCGCACGGTGCAATAACTGCGAGATCGCAATGCCGTGTGACCTGCGATAAGCAAATTTCGATAACCGATCATTATCGAACTTAAAACAATACTGCTCGGAGAAATTGGTGTTTTAACGTACAACCATTGATATAGCATAATTACTAAAGCAACAATAAACTTTATAAACCACAACAAACAAAATATTTGAACACAATAACAACACAAAAATCAAACAACTGTCATTTCTTTTTACTAATACCTATAATATTATTATCTAAAATTGATTATTTGATTGTAACATTGATGTCACGATGTTTAACATAGTTCATTATTGCGGTTTGCATTGTCCATTGTGTTTAGGGATGGCATGTATCGAAAGTCATTCAACGATGTCCTCTATAAAACAATGAAATGAAAACAGTTCACAATTTTCTCATTTTTATCTTACTTTGTGAAAATTGAAGAAGAAATAAACTTAATTCTATTGCAAATGTGTCGTCGCCTAATAGAAAATTTCTGAATTTAAATAGGAATAATTTATTATTTATATTTGTATACATATTTTTTTTTTGTAATTTTGTAACCTATCTACTTTAGGTATTGGTATATTATACATGTACTATCAAATTCAGAATTATCTTTTATCGATACAATTAAATATAGGGCATTTTGTATTTAAAATTGAGATAGCTCCAATTTTTTTAAATAGATTTTTTAAACAACTATTAGATGGTTTTAAATTTCTTTGGATAATATAATAAATCTAAACGTTACATTTCTAAAACCATATCATAAACACTTAAATTGCACGTGATCTATGACATAGGTACAAAAAAGTTATAACAAAAGGTAGCCGGTGTAACGCCATTGACAATATTTCAGTTGAATAGATCATAGACTTTCTTCAATTACCTCACTGTGAATCACTCTTGTATAGTAATAACATTTTGGGCTAAACGTGTTTTAATAAACTATCAATAATTGATGTGAGTGAAACAATTAGCAATTTGTTAAAATATAGTTGATTACAAATTTCAAAACTATGATATTGGCCTTATTTTTTGTTTTATTTTCAGCTGCAAACTAATTGACGAATTATCTGTTTACGGAGATTTTGAATATCAAATGCTTTTGTTAGAAACAATTTTTAGTGTCTTTACCGATGAGTTAGTTCAACGTTTTGCTCACGATCTGTTCCCAGAATCTGAAATTTTGAAAAAATCTTTTTGCAAAATCAAACGAGATAATTTATTTTACGAAATTAGAAAATTCTTGAATGTTCTCAACTCAAGAGTTAAATGTGTGTTGTCTTTTCAAGTTGAATTTGGTATTGTAGATGATGATCAGATTCGACCTCCAAAGGTATAAACAAAGCCAAATATAGTAAATATTTAAACAGTATTTTGTTTATATTATAGAACTTTTGCGGAAAATCAGAATTATGGGTCGATTTTAATATCGGTTCTAAAACTGTGACTATAGCTTGTAGTAAACATTTATTTTTGTCGGAAGAATTTTATCAATACCAAAACGAAATAGACATTATGAAAATTGCTTTTGATGATGTAAAAATGGTGAAGATGTCAAAGTGAGTGTAAATAATTATTTATTATTATATGTTTAGAATAATTTTAATTACATAATTAGGTTACCAAAAGATAAGCTAGACGAAAGTTTTGCAGCCTTAGTATTGTTTAAACTAAATGAACAATGTCAAATTGTTTCGTCGGGGAATACAGTAAAAGATAACCTCAAGCTTGTGATCTTTAATATGGATGATGTAGCTGTGTTAGAAAACGATGTTTTGCCATTGTTGTTTGGAAACAAGTTTGAAGTAAGTCATTGCAGTTAGTCGAGAGAGTCTTCTTTCCTTTATATACAGTGAGCTTGTAAAGTATGAAATCAATTCATTATTTCCTAAATGATAAAGTTTGAGGAAATATCCTCGGACACGTCAATTTTGTTTGTTTAAACGTCACTTTTTTCTGCCATTGACATTTTTTGCTCGTTTTTTTTGTTTCTGAGCGATGACCTTGAAGAGAAAAGTTTTCACGATATTCAATTCCAAAGTTTCAAAAATCTAAGTAAAAGTTATCTGGTAGATCAAGCATTTTAGTGTTTTAATTTAGTACACTGGGTATTTTTTTACTTAATATCGGCATTTTAAAAATATTTCGGGGGTCAATTATTTAATTTTGAGTATTCAACAATATTTATTGAAATCAGTATAAACAATCAACGACTAACCTACAAGAAATGAAAATAACAATCAATAACATAGCAGACATTTACAACAAAAAATCAGAGTAAATGTTCGAAGAAACCTCCAACCATTTTTTGACAATATCCCATCTCCCACTGAAACTCCTGAAGACCAAGAGTATCGCCTGGAATTGTCCGCATTTTGTTACGAATACTGTCCTCTAGTTCGTCGATGGTATTCGGTCTATTGAGAGAGACTTTGCATTTTAAATACCCTCATAAGAAGTAGTCGAGGGGTTGTGATCAGGGGATCTAGGAAGAGCCATTTGATAGATCCTCTATGCCCGATTCATTGGTTAGCAAATACTTGGTTTACATATTCGTGAACTATCCTCGCAAAACAGGTTGGCGCATCATCATTTTGGTACCATATCGTGTTATTGGGCAGATCTGGATCTTCTTCATTTGGGTAAAGTATTGCAAGTGCAGTGACTAATTAGTGTCTTTCTAGCGTAGATTTCCAGGAGACCAATATTTACAGTTTTCCGATTTATTGTGTCGTCAAGATAAAAAGTAGCCTTGTTGGAAAATACAATATTTTGTAAGAATTCTTCGTCATCATTCATGGGTTTGCAAAACTGTAATCGGCGGTCAAGATCATCTTCGTTTAGTTCTTGGACTATAATGGGTGTCATTTTTCCAACTTCAAATATTTTAAGACGGAACTTTGAACTATTTCATTGTTTGCTGTCACTTGGCGGGTAGATAAATGAGGATTTTCTTGAAACTAAAGTAGAACGTTTAATTTTACTTCTTCATTTCTCAAACTTTATCATTTAAGAAATAATGAATTTATTCCATAGTTTACGAGCTCACTGTATATAGTACTAACAGTTATTTTTTGTTACTTTATTCTTTGTCTAGTTTTAATCATTATATATTATTGTTATAGAAATTTGCACTTTCATCGGTAGGCCACACTTCTGAAGATTATGACACATCTAAGCACATCAGATCCGGTTATGATATTGATGGTAAGTACATTTTTCTTCTACTCTTACAATACTTACAGTTAGCTAATAATAAGGTTCATATTTATCCATATTTACGTATTTAAAATTGTATTTACTGACGAGCATTTATACTTATAGTTTTTTTGTCATTAGGTTAGCCAAAAATATTTTTTTCTTTACAGAATGACATTTTAAAACATATTACATTTTTGCAAAGTACATTCGATTCGGAAATTCGAAAAATACAAAGCCGTCGATATGATGTTGGTTAAGTTTTTGGCATCAATAACAATATGTTAGATAGCACGTTATCTTGGGACAAAAACGAAAAAAACATATAAGGCGTTTATTAGCTCTCGTTGTTTAATGTTTTTAGAAAAAATGTATGTATATTCAATGTATTTACGCGCATGCCATGGAAACAACGAAACGTGCGTGCATTTATCGCGAACAATGATTATATAAAGAGTTAGTAGTAGAGGAGCGCTAATCAAAAAACTGAGTTATCTCGGAACCGATCTAAACATTTTGATGATTTTTTTAAAATGTCGATAATACTTTAACCTCCCTATTGAAAATGTGTGTGTGTAACGATGTACCCACGATAACTCTCCAACCAAGAGTCTTAGTAACTTGAAATTTGGTGTGGAGCTGGCTTTTTATATTTTCTCGGTTCTATCAAAAGATGGGTTTGATAAAGAAACCGGAAGTGGGTGTATCCGCCATTTCTAACAGTTTTTCTTTTATAATTTTGTACGTATGTCAATTATTCGAATTATTTTTACAGTTTCTTATAGAGATATTTCTTCCTAACAATTTATTCAAATAAAAACATTTTCTAACATTAACAGTTTGTCAGATATTTGATTTATAAGGAAAGCAATATCGAGGCGCACCAATATAGGGGTTAGTGGATATGACAACATAACCTCAATTTGCCATATTTCGGTTATATCAATGAAATCGGGGAGAAAAATTTCAAAAAAATTATAGCATGCTAGGAAGTCAATACAAACATGTACATATTCTTCAAAGTGGTTTTATGACATAACCTTAAAAAAACATGTAGAAATTCTTTATAGGAAAGTCGTGTGGTGACCACGCCAGTTTTTTTTAACTTTTATAAATAACGTTATTTTAACAATAATATCTATAATAAACACTTGAATAAATAAACAAAAAGCGTCAATTTTGAAACTATAAAGATTCAAGTATCTTGAATTACCAACATTAAAAAAAATTAAAATCGGAGTAGTTTTGATCAGTTCCGATGTAAAAATGTACCGCTTCCCCACAATAGGGCTAATTGTAGAAACATGGATCATACAAGGAATTAAATAATCTAAGATTAAATTTTAGTTGGGTTCTACATTATACCATTGACGATTTTTTTTTAAAACTGTTTAACAAAAAAATTACCGACTTGCATCGAATAAAAATTAATACCTGAGCAGTATCTGAAACATCCGTCGACTCATCTAGGGCCAGAGAGAACCACTCTAGGAGACGATTTTTGTCATTTAATTGAGATAATATATTTTCTGCAACTTTATCAATTCTTCGAGCCACAGTGTTTGCTGACAAACTTATGTTTTTAAATAAATTAGCCTTTTCTGGACACATTTCTTCTGCCGCTGCAATTATGCAATCCTTGATTAATTCACCGTCAGTAAATGGTTTCCCATGTTTTGCAATGGAACGAGCTACGCGGAAACTAGCACGAGTTGCGGCTTCTTGTTCACTATTGACTTTTTTGAACAAGAATTGTTGAGATTTCAACCCGCGCTTCATTGATTCAAATTTTTCAGATCTTAAGCTTCCCGTAAATTTTGTGTAATTCTGAGAATGCATAGTCTCATAATGGCGTTTTATATTGTACTCTTTGAGGACGGCTATGGTTACATTACAAATTAAACACGTTGCTTTATTATTTGACTCGATTACAAAATATTGACAGCCCCATTGCTCTTTAAATGTTCTGCACTCACTATCTATTTTTCGTTTTTTTTTTCATATTTGTGAATTCATACACAAAGCACGTAACTTCTAATCAAAATAATATTTAGGTTTTGCATCAACACCTACAGTACATACACGCAATCAATCCGCTTTTTCCACCGGACTGACATGTCCATGACAATTTGCGTACGTGAGGAGGCGCACCACGCCACAATTTGTTACTACGACGGCATACATACAAAGGGCCCGACAAAGGTACATTGGCGCCGGGGTGCCAGATAAAAGTTGCTGCTCCTAAAAACCGAAAAAATAAACAATAACTCGAGTCTGAGAATTATATATCTGCAACTTCTTGGAAACAAACATGCAACGTAGTTGAAAATGAAAACTATACCTAAAATAAACAATCGTAAATTTGAAGGATATGCTACAAATACGTACAATAATATTAATCATCGGTTTATATTTGTAGGCGCAACACTTGCAAAGTAATATCTTAACACCAATGTTACGAATGACGTAATTTTTGTAAAGTATATACATAATACACGTACAAATTTTACATATTTAATTTATAAGCAGTAGTTTTTAATTTATATTCTATATTTATACCATTAATAAGGAAATTAAGATTTGAGATATAGTAATTCTTCTGGCTAGACCTTGGCCCTTTGGGTTTTGTTGAGCAATCAGTCTGGCCCTTAGGCTAAAAAGTTTGGAGACCCCTGGTTTAGAGTAAATATTTTTTAATAGATTAAATTAAAATTAAAATAACAATTAATTATTAACTAATGTTTTAGCGAAATATAGACAAATGCGTGTATTTAAGTAAATTGTAATATAATGGAGTGTTTAATCCATTAAAACGTTGGTATTATATTTAGTATCGGACTAGTCATTTAACCTCTAACGTGCACGCTCGAGCGCGCTAAACCGACCAAATTGTGCACGATCGAATTCGAGCAGTATCGCATTTGATGCTGCTATAAAAATACTTCATTACATTTTATCGAAAAGAAAACAATAAAATAAAGTTGAACATAACATATCCGTTGAATCATACTAGATGATACTGGTATTATTGAACGTCTTACAAGGTGTATTTGATTAACGGGTTGTTATTTTAGCAGGTGAAGTTAGAGCACAAATACAAGCAAAAAATGTCAAATGTTCCATTAAAACATTTTAAAAAATCAAAATTTTTCGCAAAACAAATCGTAAATTACGGACCTGTTACTTTAATTAAGTCTCTTAATCGTTGACACCACAAATAAAAATAAACTGTTCTTAGAAGTGCACATTTTTCCTCAGCAACTTGCTGATAATAAAGAGAAAAGTAAATACAACATAATGTTATCAGATAATAATACAATAATTTTCTATTTCACTTTCAAGAATTGTAAAATTTTGCGAACGAATTCAAACATTTTGCGATAAACGTTATCCTATGGAACACCGTTTTACTTTTTATTCTCCGTTTTTATACGTAACTTATAAAATAACTTCTTGTGCATATTAGAAATGTTTGTTACAATTTAAATGATGCTTTGAAAAATTTTAGGGTAGTATATTGTAATTTGATTTAAAATGTTACTTAAATAAAAATAAATGTTAAAATTGAAGTAAGTACATAAATCCTCGAATTTTCACGAATAAATTAAAATGCTAGAATAACTTTTAGCAACTAACATTTTAAATGATAGAATTAAAATGTTAGTTGATAATTTTAATTGGTCGCTTCAATCGGTGGCGTCATTTAAAACTACCATGTACATGTATTTTCTTATACTGAAATAGTTTCAAAAGCTACCACCTCGGCTACCACCGATCACAGCGACGAATTAAAATTATCAACTAACATTTTAATTCTATCATTTAAAATGTAAGTTGTTAAAAATTAATCTAGCATTTATGTTCATTCATAAGAATTAATTGATTTCTAATGTTACTTCATCTATTTTCAACGTATATTTTTATTCAAGTTACATTTTAAGGTCAACCAACAGTTAAAAACATCAAGTTTTTTAAACCAACATTTTAAAGGTGGTAAAAATCAATAATATACATTCCAATTCAATCTTTTAGTTACTTTATTGTTTTACTATTAAATACTAAATTTGTTTTGCTACAATTTTAAACAAACTTCAGTTTTTATTAAGTTTATTTTCATGTTTGTCTATTTATTGTAATACATTAAAACTGTTTGTTAAACAAACTTAACACTTTTAAATTGTCAGCAGAAAACGTACTTACTAATGCAATATATTTTGCTCAAAATTTTCTAACAGTCATATTAAACACTTTAATTTAAACTGAGAAATAAAGTATATGAACAAACACTTGAATTCACGTAACACTTTTTATTTAACAAATAAAAAAATAATCAATTTAATTGGAGAATAAAAATGTGTCGAATTAAAATGTTACATGCATTAAAATGTTTGTTGATAATTTTAATTCTTCAATTTCAACCAAACTATAGTGCAAGTTTACCACTGGTTAGAGTACTCACAACTTCCGCAACCTACAGCGCCAATTAAAATTGAAGAATTAAAATTATTAACAAACCTTTTAATTCAGAATTAATATGTTTGTTGGTAATATTAATTCTTGATTTAAAATTGAAGAATTAAAATTATCAACAAACATTTTAATACATGTAACATTTTAATTTGACATGCATTTTAATTCTACAATTTGAATGATTCTTATTTTTTCTTTGTTACATAAAAAATTTTACATGAATTAAAATATTTGTTCATATACTTTTTTTCTCAGTTTCAAGTTTTTAATATGATTGTTAGAAATTTTGAGCAAAATGTATTGCATCAGTAAATACGTTTTCACTTAACAATTTAAATGTGTTAAGTTTGTTTAACAAAACATTTAAATATACTAAAATAAATAGACAAACATAAAAATGAACTTAATAAAAATTGAAGTTTGTTTAAATGCAACGAAATTAAATTTAGTAATAAAAAGCAAAACGGTGTTCCATATTATCCCGACTTTATACACAAGTTTTATACCTCAATTTATAATTTCTTTTGAGATTAGAATACTCCGCAAACTGAAGTAACGAACAATGATTATACATATAGTACCAAGAATATCTATTTTTCGTAATCAAACCATTAATCTAACGAAGTTTAGTTACTTTTATCATAAAAATATTGAAAGCACTATAGGTATAATTTTTTTTAATTATTACAATTTAAAATATATAGATATAATTGATAGCCCATAAGATGAGCGATTTAAAAAAATGGAAAATTGATGCGGAATGTTGTATTTTTAACGATAATTGGACATTTAAATACTTCATTGCAAATATAGACGATAAAGCTGTTTGTTTGGTGTGTAATGAACCTATTTCTGTTTTTAAAGAATACAATCTAAAACGGCATTTTCCCACAAAACATTTCGTTAAATATATACTTTTTTCACCGAAATAAATGAAAATTGAAGACAAAAAACTAAAACCTGCTTTACGAAAGCAACAAAATGTTTTAAAAAATTTATCAAACATAGAAAAAGTCTTGCGAAAGCTATTTATATTGTTATATTGTAAGGTTGCAAAATAGTGGAAATCTTCTCTGACGGAAAATTTGTGAACGAGTGTTTGATAGATATTGTTGAATTATTGTGCCCTAAAAGGAAAATGTTTGAAAAAATTTCATTATTAAGAAGAACTCTTGTGAGACGAATTGGTAATATTTCAAATAATTGATGTGATCAATTAATATTAAAGTTGGAAAATTGTTCTTACCATACACTGGCTTTAGATGAGTCATGTGACATTAACAATATTAGTCAACTTTTAATTTTTATTCGAGGTATAAATCATAAATTTGAAATAACAGAAGAATTACTTTCTATATATCCTATGAAAGACACAACGACTGGTAAAGATTTTTTTATGGTTCTTCAAAAATTATTGAAGAAACACGATATAAAATGGGACAAAATTGTTAACATTACAACCGATTCATGTCCTAGCTTGACAGGGAAAAACATCGGGTTGTTAAAAAGAATAAGCGATGAAATAAAGAAGATTCCAGAAAAAAAATTTTTTGTACGTTCTATGTAGTGTAAGTAGGTACGTTTCATCAGGAAACCCTTTGTACAAAAGTTTTAAATCTTAAACATATAGTATCGATTGTAACAAAGATGGTTAATTTTATTCGTGGAAGAGCTTTAAACCAGCATTGACTGTGAGTTAACTAATATTCCTTACCACCACGAAATGCGGTGGCTTAGTCTTGTAAAAGTGCTAAAGCTATTCTATGAATTATTGGATGAAATTGTTAACTTTTTCTTCTCCGTTGATAAGTTTTCACATCAGAATCTATTAAAGGAAGAGACAATTTGTTTTTGACATGTTTACTAATGTTACATCATTTACCACTAAACTAAAACTATTTTCACAACAATTTCAGAGTAAACAGTTAACCCACTTTCCCATTTTGCAAGAAAGAGAAAAATACTTGAAGGGTAGTGATTTTAAAAAGTATGAAGCTATAGTAAGTAATTTGTACAATGAATTTATAAGATTTGATGATTTTAAAAAGATTGCTAAAGATTTATCGTAAGTAAGCCAACCGTTTAATTTTAATGTCGCCGATACACCATCTTGCATTCAGTTGGAATTTATCAATTTACAATCAAATCAGATAATTAAAAACCGATTTGCAGAAAAAACGGTATCAGAATTTTATGCTTCTTTAAATCTAGAAATGTTTAAAATTATGTTGTATAATGCTCAAAAATATCCACCATTCTTTTTTTTTATTGAAAAATCCAAAAACGAGCTTCTTCTTCAGCCTTCTTTCGTCTACTCCTGGACGTAGGTTAATTTTTTTTCCACTCAGGAAGTCTTGAGCTATTTGGTACCATTTTTTTTTCAGCTATTTCCTTAATGTCGTCCGTCCAGCGTTTTTGTGGCTTTCCTCTGCTTCTCTTTGTTTCACGCGGCCGCCACTGTACTATTTGGGTTGTCCATCTATCATTTTTCTGTCTTGCAACATGGGACCCATGTGGGAAACTCGAAACGAGATTAGGAATGCAAATTTAGGGGCTATTTTACGAATAGCAACGAGTGATTTAAATTCTTATTAGAAAGAAGTTATGAATCAGGAACATACAAATTGTAATCCTTCTCATTAGAGGTTTGATTTGATATCACAATAAAAACATTTGATAGAAGAATGCAAGCTTTCACGGCCGTTCTTTAGCACTGTTTTTCGGGTGTTGCCGCGTCATAAAACTTTCACTTAATGTTTCGCTGATCATGCTGTCAGCTTCTTCAGAAGATTTCTGACTGATGTTATCGTCTTGCGTTCCTCGTTATATACCGTCTTTCGGCTCCGCTTCGCTGATCCGTGTCCCTTCTGGTCTGCTGATTTGCGTTTATCACATGTTGGTCTCGGCAGCGACGCAGGAATACCAGCGAGGCAAGTAGCTGGCTCTTCTTCTTTCTTAGTTTATTCAGTTTTCTGGTTTTCAAATAAGTTTCCTCCCCGTAGAGGCGTCCAATAGTAGAATGCAAGCATTCACGGTCGTTGTTTAATGTAGCACTGTTTTTCGGGTGTTGCCGCGTCACAAAACTTTCGCTTAACGTTTCGCTGATCATGCTGTTTTTGGCTCCGCTTTGCTGATCCGTGTTGATTTGCAACAACAGACCAGAACGGACACGATTGAAAGTAGTAAATTAAAGAAAATCTCAATTATTATTGCTTTATTGGCAAAATGCAAAATTTTTCAACTATTCAGAAAAAAAATTAAAATGTTTTTTTTTTCGGTCTTTAATAGGGTTGCTATTTGTAGAATCACAAAACCGGGACAAACAGATGTCACACCCCAAATTATTAAACTGCAAACCCGGACAATTTCCCATGTTTATTGTTTTATTACGAATTCCGATGGAACCGATAAAACTAACAAGGTTATAATGTAACTTGAGACATTTAAATGAAAGAACATAAGTTTCTGCACGCTATATACATTGTTCGACGGAATTTATTTGTTAACTCTAAAACATTTTGGTAGTAATCTACATAATGCTTTAATGATATTTGAAAACGTTCACGTTATCTACAAGCTTTTTGAAAAATGTAGCCCACCCTAAGTCGGACCTCACGAGCCGCCACTGGAGTATTTCTAATTGATATTGTATTACTTAAATTACAACGTATATGTTAGTAATTTTTTAGAAAAATTATCTGACACTGACAGTGTTCATCCCATGATTCAATATTTCAAAAAATGCATACCTTGTCGACATAAGATATATAGATACTGGGTGTCCGAAAAGTCTGGACTGGGCCAAATATCTCGAGAACAACAGGTTGGATTAACACGATCGAAACGGAACTTTGTCTTTGTCACAATTATCTACCGAATCCTGTTGTAAAAAACCACCCCCACCCCTCCTAAGGGGGTGAACGTAAGGGTAGTTTAAAAATTTTAAATGGGAACCCCCAATTTTTTTTTTATTTTTGGATTCTTTCATAAATTTTGCGTATGGCCCCAAAATTTCACCCCTAACCATCGCCACCCCTCGACAGGGGATGAAAAAATGAACAAAATGATTTAAATGAAAATGAAACTGAACAGTTTAAATGCCTAATTAAATCCGCAATGTACATAAACATGTCAAAAGAAACATGTAAGGCTCACCCCCCGCACCGCTAAACAGGGGATGAAACAATAAACAAAATGACTTAAATAAAAATGAATCTGGACAGTTTAAATGCTCAATTGAATACGCAATGAAAATAAACATGACAAAAGAAACATGTAATCCTACCCACAATTTCAACCCCAACCCCCGCCACCCTAAACAGGGGATGAAAAATGAAGAAAATGATTGAAATAAAAATGAAATTGGACAGTTTAAATGCTCAATTAAATACGAAATGAAAATAAACATGACAAAAGAAACATGCAACCCCACCCACAACTTCCCCAACCCCACCACCTTTATTTTCATTGCGTATTCAATTGAGCATTTAAACTGTCCAGATTCATTTTTATTTAAGTCATTTTGTTTATTGTTTCATCCCCTGTTTAGAGGTGCGTGGGGTGGGGGTTACATGTTTCTTTTGACATGTTTATGTACATTGCGGATTTAATTGGGCATTTAAACTGTTCAGTTTCATTTTCATTTAAATCATTTTGTTCATTTTTTCATCCCCTGTCGAGGGGTGGCGATGGTTAGGGGTGAAATTTTGGGGCCATACGCAAAATTTATGAAAGAATCCAAAAATGAAAAAAAAATTGGGGGTTCCCATTAAAAATTTTTAAACTACCCTTACGTTCACCCCCTTAGGAGGGGTGGGGGTGGTTTTTTACAACAGGATTCGGTAGATAATTGTGACAAAGACAAAGTTCCGTTTCGATCGTGTTAATCCAACCTGTTGTTCTCGAGATATTTGGCCCAGTCCAGACTTTTCGGACACCCAGTATAAAAATTGCTATACATTTTGACAAAACAAAAATATACTCTTCTGATTAAACTTTTTTAAAATAAGGGTGTACATTTATTGGTGCTCAGTTGCGCGCTATGAAACCTCATCTTAAAAAACACATTGTTTGTCTTTATTTATTTATTGCTATTTTATATAAGGTTTTTGTAAATGCGATATGATTTATTGTAATCAAATTAGCTTGTACATATCTTTAATGTCGTAGATCATCAACTAGAAAAAGTTAAGAAGACTGTATTTTACTTGAAGCCAGGTGGTGCTATAGAAGCATCTTCCGTATCAGATGCACTTGTAAGTCATTATTTTATTACTTTCAATTAATCTTATGAAGTATGTTTATAGTCTTTAAAATCTAAACTTCGAGATTTCAACGACAATAATTATAGTCTGGAGAACTTACAAATCAAAGTTAGTCACAGACCTTGTATAAAAAGTATTGATCAACTAGTAAATAATCATCAGCAAGAAGACAGACCTGATAACAATACTGTAGCTAATAAGGATGCCAGTCCTAAAGATTCAGAAGTTCTAGAACGTAATTTATTTGCTATTTCAACGAGTGCTGTTAAAACTGCTGCAATACATCATAACGAATTGGAATGTAAAGATGCAACTGTAGAACACAATTATTATTCTAACGATTTTAAATCCATTTCAACTGATAAAAAAATTGACTCATCTGCATTTGTCAGTATATCTACTTTCAAAAGTGCGGATTATATGCAGTGTGAAGAATCGAATTCTATAAACGATTCTACAATAAATAAGTTAGGAAAAGCGGCAAACGAAATTAGACCTTTACCTACCATAGCAGTCGCCGAATCAAAAAAAATCATAAAGATTTCTAAACGACTTAGAAACAAAGTAAAAAAACAATTTACTCTAAAGAAAAAGAAAATTCGATTTCCTAGTTTATCTCAAACAAGAAGCAATAATACAAATGCCTTTAAAACCAACAAATTCAAAAACGTAATAGGAATAAAAAGGGAAAATATTAGTAGCACAAATATGTTATTTAATCGAAGGTTACGCGATTCTGACAGTGAAAGAGTTTTGAATAATAGCTTTCAGTCAGAAGGATTTCGTAATATATTGTTTAAAAAATTGAATTCAAATGATAATTGCGATACTTTGTCACAACGAAATTCAAAGATTGTTGATAATGCCAGCAAAGAAAAAATAACTCTAGAATCTGGAGCGTTAATGTTACAAGATCGGAAGATAACTGCGCAAGTATGCAATAAACAGTCGAAACCCAAGTGCTTACAATCCGTAACTAAAAACTGTAATAGCTTTCACTTTTTGAAAACTCAAAAAACTAAAAACAACATGATACAATGTGATAAATTAAATTTTAATTTCGATAAAATTAGTTTAGGCAAAAAAAATGATTGCTTAGAATTAAACGAAGGTGACCTCGATACTTCAAGTTTTGAGCATGTTGAGGAAGTTGGAGTAACTAATGAACATACATTACTTAGAAAAACAGACTCGGAAGATCTGGAACTTGGTATTAATTTTGATTTTCTTAATCAAAGTTACGTTAACAAAAATAAGCTTGATGATGTAGAAAAAAATATTTCACAGAATTTGTCAAAAAAAATCGAAGTGCAATCTCAGTCGCTTAATTCAAGTAATGAAATACTATTTTCAGATTTTTTAGACTGCACAAAAACGTATAGTAATTATTCTGTTACTGGTGCACCCTTGTCGCCAGTTCAAAATTTAAATTTGAAAGCGCACACAATTTTTGACAATTCGGAAATATGTAATACCAATTTACGGCTACATACCAGTTCCAGACAACTTGAAATTATACAAAATGGCAATTGTTTAAACGAAAAAGATAAACAAATTAGCAACGTTTCCATTTCAATTTTTGATGAAAATGTGCAATCAGGTGCTGTGAACGATTTGAAAGATACAGTTACAGGATCAAAAGCGCAACTTCCAGAAATTCCTCATGTAAAAAATGGATGTTTAAGAAATAACAAATTAAAAGAGTACGACGAAATTGAATTAGCAGGAGTTAGTAACATTCAAAGCGAAAGCCAAAACGTAAATACCACTCAACTCATCGAAACATCAAAAAGAACCTCAGGAAAAGACTTACAAGATAAAAATAATTTTTTTAGTTGCAGAGGTGTATCAGTGGTTATTGACTTTGCGACTCAAGAAGCTGTTAATCAATTGATTCAAACGCGAAATACAAAAAATGTTTGTACCGTCAAACAAACATTAAATACGTCTAACCAGAAAAATGCTAGTATAACAGAGTCTTTAAATACTAGTAACATTTGCAAAGAAGTAAAAAAAGATACTAATAAAACTGTTGTACGGAAAAATATTGTAAAATGTAAAAATATTTTTTCTGATAAAAACTTGCTTTCCAAAATTGAGGACAAGAAAAATGTAAAACGTAAAGGTCGCTTACAAGAAGAAGATGAGATTAAGAAGAAGAAAATTAATTTCAACAATCGATCTTTGTCGATCAACAGTTCTACACAATCTGCAAGAAAATTTAAGTTGTACAATCCGAATGCTGCAATGGTAATTAACAACTTTACTGTTCCTGAAAAGCCGCAACCGCAAGTTGAAAGTAATAACACTAATAAATTGTTGGAATGTCCACAAAAGATACAACATTCTACAATAGCCGTTGATGAAGAATCTTTGATAGCCGTTTCTACAATAAACGAGTTAAATAAATATACTTTGTGTGCACACGGTATTAATTATCTTGACAATGTGGAAGAAGCTACAAATTCGGCTCTACCAGGAACTATCATAACTGACACTGAAGATGATGTCTTGTACAAACAACCTTTATCTACAGAAATGACAACTATTAACAACATTAAACAAAAACAAAATTCTAGCAACAACAATAATACAAATGAAATAATATCTAGAAAAGTGAACGTTGTAGAAGATATTGATATTCGACCGCGTGTTGATGATAAACGAATAAGTAATGAAATAAAAATGACTGACGAACCGATATATAATAAAGAGAAATTCAATAAACGCTATTTTGACAATAAACAAAAATTTAGGACCAAGAACGTATCGAAAACGGGCTTAAACCACAGTAAGGACAGTAAATGTATTTCATTATTAGAATCACTTTGTGCTCAAATGCACATGAGCGATAATGACATTTCTAAACGCAACGATGCTTTATATACTAGCAAAATATTAGACGAAAAATTGTTTAAAAAGAAAACTCGTTACTCAAAACTAAAAGTTAATAATTTATCAAACAATGACTCGACGTTAAAACAATCTAAAGTTGGCGATCATATCGATGTTAATAAAACTTTAAAAACATATTCCAAAAATTGTCAAGTAGTAAATAAAACAATCATAAACACCACAAAGTCAGGTAAAGATAGCATTTTTTAAAAATCTGTTTTAATTTTGAATATTTTTAGGTACGGGTCATGATTCGGTCGAGAAACTTAAAAGGTAAGTGGAAATGCAATTTTTTAAGTAAAAATCGTTGTCATTACATTGACGTTTCCATTATTTAAAGTTTTGTTAAAATTAGAGAGGAGTGCAATTTTCTTTTATATATTGACAAATTTGGAAATTAATTGATATTGATGACAGGGTTATAATTACATTTGACGCAATTTCTTAAAAAATAACATTTATTTATTTTAATTAGTAAAAGCATTTCACAAACCCGTTTTATGTTCTTAGTGCATTTCCTTTTTAGTTTAGATAAAAAATATGAGTAGTTAAGTATGTAATAGTTTTACAAATTTGTAAATTATAAACAGAAATGAATATAACATCAACGATTAAATAAATTTCACATTCTTTGCAAGCAATATCGTTTGTTTGAGATTGTTGGGTTTTTAAAGTTTAAAATGCATTCAAACCGTTTTATTAAATAAATAAACGTTTGTGGTACAAACATGTATGTTTCATATTAGCGTAGATCAACTACAACTTCACGCATACATATCTTTAAACAACGTAATTTTACAATTCATTCATTAAATATTTTCTGAAATAAAGAAACTTGTTAGTATCTAAAGGTTTTGTGAATATGTTTTTTCGTGTTGCAGTATTTTGTTTTAACTGCGTTGTCGATAACGTTACTACTTAGGGGCTGTTTTCTTGTGTACCAGATGATCGATTCGCCATTAAACAGATACACGTATTCGGTCATGCTTTTTCTAGTTTCTGGATTCTCAGCAAAATCCGCATCACTGTATGCATTGAGCTCATTACCATTAATATTATAATTCCACGGAACATAATGGATAATTACCATTGATTGACATTTAACATTAAATTACATTTTACGTTTTAGTAGATTATGTTTTTCTAAAGTTTGTAGTTGCTAGAACATGACGTTAAATACTGAAATAATTGTTTACTTATTGTTGGATGATAAGTGAGAATAATGAAACGTTATTGTCAACTACCACTACCGTGGTTTTACACGTTAGATTTAAAGAGTGGATCGTGAAACAGTTTTTACGATTGGAACTGGTTTGTGGCAGTTCACTGTGATGCCCTTTGGCCTGTGTAACGTTCCTAAAACGTTTGAGCGTTTGATGGAGACCCTCTTGGACGGACTGTCTTGGAAGACGTGATTGGTTTACTTAGATGACGTAATCGTGATTGGAAAGTCGTTTGAAGAACACTTGAACAATTTGAAAGAAGTGTTCCAACGAACACGTGGGGCAAATCTAAAACTGAGCCCAAAGAAGTGCCAAGTGCAATATACAATACAAATATGTATTTGTGTGTCACGTGAAATTTACCATTCTGAAGATGCAAGCTGCAATGTCTTGCGAAACGACAGTTTGTTTGGGTTCACGAACGACAATACGGCAAAGGCCAATTTCTACTTCTTGGTTTGGCTCTCAAAGAGAGACTAGGACCAAGCCTAAAAAGTCTGGGTGCCGAAAGTCGCTTATAACTCGAGAATATTGTTTGTTAGATTTTTTTTATTTTATTTATTTTATTAGTTATCATAGTTATGAAATTAGGTTTTATGAAAGTAAATAATGAAAAAATTGAATTTCTGGAATTGTCTTTTTTATCTAATAATTATTTCATTAACGCGTAAATGAATTTTAAGTTTAAAAAACACAACAATACTGTTTTTTAGTCGACTGTTTTGAACATATATAAAAATATATAAAACATCAGTAAAATTAGTCACAAAGACATTGCATTTTCATAGATATTTCTATGGTTAATTAACAACTAACTCATTTTAAATCACACTAAATATTGTCTCTTGATAGTAGTATAGATATTTGTTTAAAATTTTAATTAAAAGAGTATCTTATAAGAGGTTGAAAAACTAACATGTAAAATTCTATGGCCACTTTAAAAAAAGGCACTGTATACATGCTTATATTATTTTTAAGGATGTTTACGTTTGATCAATGTATTAATGATAATAACTTGTTTCAGTCTCGCAAATAAAATTATGGAAAATAATCATGACACATATGTATTAATGGAAACCGGAATATCTGCTTTTGAGAATGGAGAATCTACTAGTAATGCACTTCTAGATGTTGTTACTAATTTAAAAAATATATTAGGCAAATATTTAAATAAAGAGTAAGTTATAGTTATATCTTAATGTTTGGTATTATAAAGTTTAATCTGTGTTCTTGTTTAAAAATGAATTATATGAAATATATCAATAAATCGTTACCTACTTGTTATATATTTAGTATAAAGATTCATCAACTTCAATATGTTAACTTTGATGTTAGCTGGCGTCTAGAAACTGTTAACGTCAGATCTTTTGTATTAATTTTTATTACAACTGACACATCAAATGTTTTCATTAATAAAATGGTTTATTTAGTTAATGAAAAATTAGTTTCTAACGTTAGCGATTTTTTGTGTGGTGGCATTTGTAGTACGTGTCAGTTCATGATTAAACAGTGTTAATAAAATTTAAAATATTGGTCAATTAAAAAATTGTAAAATTTGCACTAGTTTCGTTCCTGAAGAATTAAGTTTAATTCGCAATGAAAACCGATAAAGTAGCTTAAAAAATAAAATACAATTCGAATTTAATACACAATATATTAATTTATCTAATAAGATCGAAAGTAAAAGCATATCATAACGAACGTTAATTCAGCACGAGAAAGTCATTCTATGAGACTTTTGACAAGAGTAACATACATTATTTTTTGTTCTGCCTTTTGTGAAATTTTTGAGAAAATTTAAAAAACAACCACATTGAAAACGTCACAAACTTAATGTAGGTAATGGTAAAGTAGTTTATCCTCCTGTTTGTTAGGTTGTAATTAGAGCTAGATCTTGTCTTCCTTAGGAGGGGCAATAAAAACCACTCTAAACTATTTTTATGGCTACGTTTCGTGCCTCTAGTGTGCACTTCTTCAGTCCACTGAAAATTTATTTACGTAAAAACCACTCTAAACTATTTTTATGGCTACGTTTCGTGCCTCTAGTGTGCACTTCTTCAGGCCACTGAAAATTTATTTACGGTAAGTGAACAACATTACACACGTACGTAATGTAGGTAGTTGTTAGCGAGAGATCTAATGTGCTCTATATGAAGAGTTTAAAGTATTTAAGAAATGTGTAATTATTACTAACCCCTACACAGCTTCATGTAGGTAAATTATGGCTTTGACAGTCAGTAGTGCAGTAGATATGATTTAAGAGGTATCAGTCCTGCAAAGCCGCATGCAGGTAATTATAGCTTGGTCCACTGATACGTTAAACCGTCGTAGTATTATTAGTAAAAGAAGTACAATTTAAGACTTATCATTCCTGCACAGCCTCATGCAGGTAATTATGGCTTGGTCCACTGATACGTTAAATTGTAGAAGTTGAGACGGTTGTTAAATGACTGCTGTTTTATTAAAGTAACTTGCGAGTATTTATACACATAAAATGCTTAGTTCTACATTTACCCAAACATTTAACTATTTCATTGTTAGACTACATTTCAGGTTAAATATTATGACATTATAAAATATTTGCTTATATCAAAATACACGTTGTTATGACATTGTAAAAAATTTGTATATACACATTATGACATTGTAAAGAATGTGTCTATATCGGATTACATCACAATTACATTATTAAATTTGCAATTATTTTTTACTTTTTAGTGCATTTTATTTGTTGCATTATTTTTTTGATGTAGGTTCATTTTTTTTGTTATAAAAAATATTTTTTCTATTTAGTGGTGTTAACAATGGTATAGGTATAGTGACTGAAAATTTTGAAAATGCACATCAAGAATTCTCATGGATCCCATCAGGAGAATTTGATCAAATTTAAATGGGACCACTACTACAGGTTACCCTCTTTCTGATAAAAAGAGAATAATCGAAATCAGTCAGCGTTGTAACGAATGATCGCTAAACATACCATACATTGTAATAGCGAAGGCTTCCACGGCCGGAATCTATACTAACGTTAGAATGTCTTCCGGGTTTGGACCGTGTCATACCCAGTAAACACAAAATTGATAATGTTTAGTAACAGTTTCAAAACAAAAAATTTATGATTCACTCTTGTTTCAAACATAAAAGAAACCTAACTGCAATAAAATAGCTATAAGTCCATCGCTGTTTCACTTATTTGAATCAGTATAGTTTCGGTATTTTAAATTCAAATCTGTTGCAAACTAAATGTTGCATTCGGTTTACGTTTTAAAAGCTTCGTTCTTGAACTGATACTAAATGATCGATACATGTATGATTTTTTTGTTTCAATAATCAACTAAAACAATTCTTTCAATAATATAATAATACATTTTCGAATGCACGTTTCAAAATTTATTGCACAATAAATATTTTTAAATACATTATCACATTGAGTTTTTACATATTGCAAATTTCTTTGATCTGGTCTTTTCACGGAAGCCTCGAAAACTGCATCAGTTACTGTTGGGTAGCAACTTTTAACCGCATCTGTAACATAGAAATAAATATTTCATTTATATACATACATAATCATAGAGTTACACAAAATTAATTACATTTTTTAAATAAAAAACATTACAAACTTAATATAAATATCACTTTAGCAATTATAAGAAAGTTATAAAAACACTGTGAAAAAAAATTGAACTGTAATTATAAATCCTAAAGTATGATCAGATTTACGCAATAATTTACCTTACCGCAACCATGTGTGTTAATTTACATTTTTTTATACAAATTAAAACATGATACATAAAGAACAGAAATGATAATAATATTGATTACATTTATGGATTATAATAAAATGTTTCGACTTACCGTTTATTGTTCCATTTCGTAATTGTACACACAGCATCACTTATCAAACTACAACCGAACAAGTGAAAAGATATCAATTTGCAGCGCAAGCGTTGACGACAGTAATCAAGAGTATAGCAACGACTAATGCTGACTAATTTCAAAGTATTCGTTTTTCCTAGAACGATTCTACTGTTTTGAAAATAATTCAATCTTATTTAATCGATCTTCAAGCAATTCTAGTTATTCAAAAAATATTCGGATTTAACAAATCAGTTTTTAACCGGTTGCTGATTATGGGAAAAAAATTGCAAGTACTGAAACGGTTCAAAACTGATTGTGAAAAATCGGAACTCTTTCAATTTATTCACTGTCAGTTACATGTAAATGATATAAAAATGGAACTAACACGAAACAACGTATTGAAACAATTGTTTTAATTTTGTGACTGTAACAGTTTCAATCCGTGTTTACTGGGTAGTTGCAACCGAAGCTGCCAACGTTTCGCCCACTTTCGTAAGGGCCCTCATCAGGGCGTGAGATAAATCGCAAAACTCAAACAAGCAATCGAAATCTAACTAAGAACTTCTCAAAAGTTAGGTTATCCACTTGTCAAACAAGCCATAACCTAAACTATGAAACGGTAAGAAAGAAAACGATAACCTGAAAAAGCAAACGAAAATCTAACAAAGAACCACTACCGAGTTAGGTAATCAACTTGTGAACCAAGCCAGATTCTAAACTCCGTAGAAGTGACTTAAGAAGAAATAGTCTCCGTATTTAAAGGAAAATGATTAAGCTCGACCCTGATTGGGTTATGGTTGCTAGGGGGCGTGTTTTTGATAAATGACTAATAACCGGGAACCAAAGAGGGGATAGTTCGAAACCATGATCGCGATTGAAGTTATTGGGGTGTTTGATGATTTCTATGCTTTCACGGAATTTCCTGTTGAAAAAGAATGGAGATTTGGCAATCCACGAAACATTATCAAAATCTATCTTGTGACCTGTAGTAAAATGATGTTCAGCGACCGCAGACTTGAAAGTATACCTTTTCCTTATACAACGATCATGTTCTGAAATGCGAGTAATGACGGAACGACCGGTTTCACCAATGTAGACTAAACCACAAGAACAGGGAATTTGGTATACACCTTGAGATAAAAGTGTAGGAAATTAGTCTTTGGGAGAAGGAAGAATCTGAGAGATTTTGCCTGTCGAGTTGAATATGGGTTTAATACCATTCTTACGAAGGAGTTTCCCTATTTGATCTGTAACCTTGTGAATGTAGGGTAAAAAGGCCAATTTCGGGTTGGATTCGGGAGTAGAAATGTCCTTAGGTAATCGAGTACGTGGATGTAAACGACGATTAATAACTCTATGAATATCTCGCTTTACATAACCATTGTTCACTAAGGTTCTAGTAAGATGACGGAGTTCTGAGTCTAGATTCTCAGGTTGACAAATAGAAAAGACACGATGGACCAAAGATTCAATAACAGAACGTTTCTGTGCAGGATGATGATGAGACGAAGCATGAAGGTATCTGTCCGTATGGGTGGGTTTGCGATAAACAGAATGGCCTAGAAGTCCGTCGGGCTTACGAGTCACAAGAACGTCAAGAAATGGAAGAGAACCATTACTTTCGATTTCCATAGTAAATTTGATATCTAAGTGTTGATTGTTAAGATGATCAAGAAACTTAGACAATTCAAGATGACCATGGGACCAAACAATAAACGTGTCGTCAACATATCTAAACCACACTTTAGGTTTTAATATTGATGATTCCAAAGCAACCGGTTGTATTATGTTTCATTTGTTTGTAGAAGTCAGTGGCGGCTGGTGGTCAATCATACAAGAGAGTCATTTAAAAAAAACGCAATGATCGCAAAAAGGTTAAAACATTCTTACAGTAACGTGATTTATATTTAAGATCAATTATGTTTAAAATTTAAGATATTCGTCTATAATTACAATTACGAAATTAATCAATAGTAAGCTCATTAAAATTTACAATGATTTTTCAATGCTTAGCATAGAAATGCACATCTTTCTTGTCTCATAGTATTGCCAATTGCGTAGAAATGTTTGAATTTTTAACATAGAGAAATATCGCTCTTTTTCCACTGTAGTCATATGTAAAGTCAATCAATTGTTTTATTTAATATACATATGTATTTATTTTTAGTTTTTACAAACTTTTTGATTATAGTCTTTAATTGACTTCACAATTGATTTTTACTTTTTCTTTTAAATGCTATAAATCCATAACATTATTTTTACAACATAATGATTAATACATCATCTGAAAACAGTAAATATAAAACACTAAAATCTATTATTTATTTCAATTCCACAAATCCAATCTAACGAATCATACACAGATTCCTTGAATTACTGTAAACTTTATTTTTATGTTTACTGGTTGGTCGAATTTGAAGTAAAGGCCGAGGACAAGTATTAAATATAAATTCTAGATGTGTAAACAATTATTAGCTATTCATTTTTTAACGTCTTGTACCACAGTTATCATGAAACAAAAACTACTGTCATATGTGATAAGAAATCTGTATTTAACACACACGTGCTGCGAAGATAACGATAGATGACGTAAGTCACGTAAGCAATGATAGCATTACACTCAAACATAATTGCACTGAGTATTATCTTTGGCGTAGGCGGCCGGCTGAGAACCCAGCGAACGAATTTTAACATTTACTGATCTTCTTTTCTAACTCGCATAAAATTGTATTATGTGTGTCTCACTCTTGATTAGGATAACTATCATCGTAATATAATAAGTGCGGGCAAAAGTTCGTGTCAGCCTCGGATAAATTCGCAAGCTTTCGTATCTGTTGCGTTTAAATTGACAATTATTTAAACGCAAGAAATTTAAACGCTGATAATTTGATTTAAACGCAAATTTTCTGTAATTTTAAAGCAAATAAAATACCTTTCTTATTCATTTTTGGAGGGTCATTGACCAAATGACCTAATAGAGAAGCCGCCACTGGTAGAAGTGTAGATATATGAGAAATAATTCAAATTTAAATTTACGGCCTACAAACTAGTAATGACATTAAAATTCAACTTCATTATTGCCAAAATGCTTTTAAGAAAATATAAACAAGTTTTGTAAAACATTGCAGCCTCTTCAAAAAACCGATCGCAATCACAATCGTGGATCATAAAAAATCATCGATTGCCTATAAAATAACTATCGTAAACATCGCTCGCTTATAAAGTAACAGTAGCGATTGTGGAAAAAAAGCAATACTCATTGCTCTTAGTCATAAAAATTAAAACAAACTAGCGCGAAATGACCTTAGGAGCGACACACAGATGTTCATTAGTAAGAATACTAGAAAAGAAATCATATTTTCTGACTACTTTAAAAACGGATTACTTCTCTCATTTACAAAAAGTAATATGGTTTTACCTAAAATATTTACTTTTACTTTAATGAAATGTATAATAAGGTAATTCCTTTTTAGTACGTTTAGTACTGACAATATCATAGAACTTTCTTTTTAAAAGCCAGTGAGCATTAAAAATTTTTGTGAGCGTGTACTGTATTCTTGCATAATTTATAATTAAAGTCATGTGTCATATCGCGGTATTCTTCTACTATGCATAAGATAAAGAGGTGGTAGTAGTAAGTTGATCCTCAAACAATTTGTGAGCGTGTACTGTATTCTTGCATAATTTATAAACGATTTGCTAACGATAGAAGTAAGATTTAGACAATAGAAACAAATTTTGATTTGTTGTTTTTTTAAACATAGTGCGGTAATTACGTAATGAAAGTTTATGATACCAATAGTATGCATAGGCGTTATACATTTCCAAATTTAAACATTTTGGCAGAGTGGTAAAATTCTTGAAAATTTGATACAAAGAAATTTTGTAGAACATTTTACAAGAAAATTTAAAATTTGTAAGACTCAACGGCCAATTATGGTGTCAAGCGATCAAAACAAAAAAATTTGCAAATTAACGTAGTTTTTATTTATTTTTTTAATTTTAATCCTTTAGCATAGGTAAATATAACGGCCGTTGGCGATGGAGCGTGATCGAAACGGTCCTATAAGACAAAGTATGTTGCTTCTTCTGGTGTGGCATGTATTGTTGGTGCCAACACTGGTAAATTATTATTTGTCGCCGTTAGAAACAAATGTTGCCCTGTGTGGGAAAGGGCAAAACCAAGAAATACATGTTACAGTGGGCGAACACAAATGTTACAAAAACTGATCAAGAACATCTAGGGCAATGGAATTTGACATCATATTAGAGGGTTTTAAGCGTACTGTGGAAATAGTAGTGTCTGCAAAAACTTGTGTGCAGATAAACCATGCGGGAATGACATTTTAATTAAAAAAATTGAATACAAGAATCATTTTTCCAATTCTACAATTGTAAAAACGATTTCTGCTCCGGACACAAAGCCTTAAGAATGTTTGCTGTAATAAAAATCCCTCGATAGAAGCATTTAGCTTGCTAACTGATATAACCAGTGTTGTAAATAGATAATTTTTAAATTATATAGATACAGATACATTTTTTTTGTTTCAAAAATTATCTAGTATTAGATAATAGATAAAATATTCAAACTTTATATAGATAACAGATAATAGTTGAAATAATCTAGGTAGTAATAACGATAGATAGAGTTCCTTTGAAGAACTACTATAGAATGTGGGAAATTACTGAAGAAAAACATACATATTGTAACTTGAATTTTACGAGACACTGGAATTTTTATAAATTTTATTTAAACAATTTAAATAAAAAAATATATATATACAGATACATATAACTTATATATTTTTGATTGTATCTAGATACATATAAATAGATAAAAAATATGAATCTAGATTAATTTATCTATATAAATTTATATAGATAATTTACAACACTGGATATAACTATCGCAAAAATGATAGTCGTGCGATAACGAACATTCTCAAGAGAATAATCGCAATTACTCCCACCACTAAACTTTTATAATTTTTGCGCCACCTGGCGTTCAATAGTGTAACTTTGTTATTTGTAAAAAATTGCAGCTTTTACACATTTTATAATATTTTTTGTTGCGCTACCTGGCTCACAGTAGTATAACTTTTTAATTTTAATAACTTCACCGTTAAAGCAGCACCTACTAGAGATTACACTCTTGTTACACTCTAAGTGTAAATATGGCCGACGAGACCCAGCTCTTAATTACACTAATTTTTTTATGGAGCTACAGAATACAAATTGTTTACAATACGCCACCGACAACCCCATACGGGCCACACGAAATAAAAAGACACTTTTGAAACTAACCTCGGAAATGTTGCTCAGAGTTAGCAGTGGTGCACAAAAAAGAATACGTAATTATTTGGAAATGAACGGTCGCCATTTTGAACATCTACTATAAATATTTTGCGTTTGTTTTATGTTATCGTTGGTATGTCATTACTAAGGCAAAACTAAAATAACGATTACAGGGGCCGTGTAATTTCAAATTTTCCGTGTAATTCATATTTTGTATAAAAATTAAAAACACTAAACATTATTAATAATGAGGTAATTTATAATACAATGTAAATTGTTTAGTAAGTAACTCGAGGGAATATTGACATATTTACTTCTTAACCGAAGTTACTTAATAAGCGTATTCCATAACCATAAACATTTCTATTTAAAAGTTTATTTTATATTATACATACATACGTAAAACTGTTTATACACAGGTACTACTTACCTATTATTTTCAAAAAAGCTAAAATGTTTGATTGTTTACGCGAATTAGAAAAGTTGTAGTTCAAATTTGTCTCAATTAATCGACACCCGACATCTTCGACTTAACAAGCACCGTTATTGAAATAATATAAAATTTCACAACAAACACTGTATGTCGGCGGAGTAATCCAATACGTATACTTTAAGAGTATTTTATATATTCTTTGGTATTACAATGGTAGGTATTATACTGTTATATTACTATAAACATAAAGATCGTAAAAAACTTCAAATTTTGAATGTATAATGGTTTGTCTATTTGAATTATAGTTAGTCGGTATCAAATTGTTTTCTCTTACGTTGATTAATTTTTGTGTTCAAGAGATGGTCTATTATTTTTATTACACACGAAGAACAAGAATAGAAATCTTTAGGACGAACCCTAGAACTATTATTAAGAAGTGCTTTGTGGAATTTTCAACTTTCTCTTTCCATTCACGTTAAAAGTGCACAGAATGTAAAATCCGCTTTTATAAATGTTGAACACAACCATATTATCATTGTCAGTCGTGTTTTTATGTGACACGGACTCTAAACTATTTACAAGATTACTATTAATATTAGCAGGCTACGAACTCGAATCATCACAACATGTCGAAATGATAGAAACCGCTTATTGTTTGAAAAATTTGAGGTGCAACATGTTTTTTCAAAAATTTCAATAGGTCCGGGAGCCGACGTCGACATTGTGATTGACAATCTTTATTTTCAGGTTTGCTTAAAAAGTTCGTCTAGTACCTGCAAATGTTTCCTTCTGTACCTATCTGTGAACATTTGCATCGGATAGTTTGTTAGTTATAAGGTCACAAATTGTTACGGGATTGTGCACCAGCCAAGCAGCAGTTGTAGTACTTGATATTTAATTTAAGGGAAAGGCGCCATATAAAAAAAGTCAGATGTTAAGTTAAATTTATTTAGATGTGCGTTTGTAATTTTATTTGATTATTGTACGAGAGATGCGATGAATTGACCATATTCAAGCGTTTTTTTGGACTTCAGGTTTAACATTTTTGGGTTGGTGAAACTGATGAATTTTAAATCGCCCTCAAAAAATAAAAACTTTTATTGGTTGTCAACAACGACCTCTCTGATTGATGGGTCATAATGAATTCCAGTGATTTGTCAAATCGGGTTGGTAGCAAATATGGACAAAAAGATTTGGTTGTTATCATGAGGTTATTGTTGCTACCAACCCGATTTGACAAATTACTGGAATTCATTATGACCCATCAATCAGAGAGGTCGTTGTTGACAACCAATAAAAGTTTTTATTTTTTGAGGGCGATTTAAAATTCATCAGTTTTACCAACCCAAAAATGTTAAACCTGAAGTCCAAAAAAACGCCTGAATATGGTCAATTGAGAGTAACGCGAAAAAATTGAGAATAATTATCTAAAATGAGTCTTAACGTTTAAACAAGTTTTTTTTGTTGTAAACGGAGAAAGCAAATTTAAATTTATTTTTATTTTGTCTTTAGCAATTGGCGTGTTGCTTATAAAATTTGTTTTGCTTCTTTTGCACCGGAAGATCACGCTGAAAACACCTAGAGAATTGATTCAAAAGGCATTGTTTCGCGTCGCCAAATGTTTTATTGTAAGTCTAGTCTGCTTTAGATATGACAGGAGAGGTAATTGCGAACGCAAAAAACTCTTGAAATAAAGTCCAGTTTGTAAACTGTAGATGCAAATTTCCAAAGGTGAAATCTGCACTTTAAAACTTTTTCAACTGCAAAATGCAAGCAAAATAGTTAAATGCGCTACACAGCTTCAATTTTAACTGCGCGATTTAATTGTACAGTCAAACTGCACAGATAAATCGTACGTCCACACAATTACACACGTTCAAGTAAAACTGCGCGATCTTTTAGTTTTATCATCATGGTCTCCATAGACGACGCTTTAGTGATCGTAGGGCTAATCTATGTGTTAAAAGAAAATAGAAAAAAACGTTAATTGTGATGTAAGGACTTCTCTTGAGAAAATCGTATTCACACACATCCTTGATAAATGAATTGAGAATTACTCCAAAAGAATATAATAATTATTTGAGAATGAATGAGGATCCTTTTTGGATTTGCTGCCTTTAGCGAAACCATTAATAAAAAGATAAGACACCATATTGAAAAATGCACACCTCATGGAAAGATTAACGGAAACTTTGAGATTTTTAGCTACGGGGAAATCTTATGAATGTTTAAAATTTTCTACAGTAATATCACCACAAGCACTTTCCGCTATAAAACCAGAAACCTGTTAAGCAACATATAAGGTTTTACACAAGGACTACTTAAAGGTAAGTAATAAAATTTTCATAAGTATTATTTTAAATTTATTTAATCAAGTAAATCATATTTTCATCACACCACAAGTATCAATATCTATCGTTGTTGATTACAAATCGCGATACATATAACCTCGCTGTTTCCTCTGTCCAGTCCGGGATTGACAGTTTGACCGTAGTAGCATTCATAGCATCTTTTGCTTGTGTCTCCTGAATTTCCTGATGATAGGAAGATGTATTTGTTTGTGATGGTATATTGTATTCTACTGTTGTCGTCTGAGGTGCTAGTGTGACCGCATGATAGTACTGAGGATTTGGAGTACCTGTAATTGCGATGGTGATGGTATACAAGTTGAAGTACTTGACCGTAATTGAATATAATCTAATATCATTATCCTTAGAGCCATTACCTTATGTGATATTGTAAGATTTCCCTCTCAGCTTCGAATAAAGTTTCATTTATTACTTTTTCAACTAACAACTGTTAATGTTTATTTTTAATTTCTCAAAGTTTCAATGCTACCATTTTTCCAATAATATCTTGATATGTCAGTCGTTAATAGTGGTCCTGAACAGATTTTGTAAATTTCTTTTTTGTTAAATCTTCATTATTTTTTCGTCTCGTTAGTCGTTTAGGTGCCGAACCATGACCAGTCGAAGTTAAAACAATGGTTGAGATGGCAGCCGTAGGACTTGCAGCAGAAAGATTTACATCCAACTCTGAATGCGCTGCTTCATTTTCAGACACTAATGTTGCATTCGATGATTCCATCTCTTTAATATGTAACAATTTCTTTGTTTCAGTTTCCACGAAGATGCAATAAGTGGAAAGCAATTAGCGCGTTATTTGAAGAAAGGTGGAACTTTCCACATCTGCTTGGAGCAATAGATCGCAAACATATTGCTATTATTCCACCTAAAAGATGGTTATCGCAATTTTACAGCTATAAAAATAAACCCCACATCATGATACTTATGGCTGTTGTTTTTATTATGTGATTTTGGTACAAGGAGCGAGTTTCAGATGGAGACGTATTCCAAAATACAAAATGAAATGCTCTAAAATAACCAGTTAGAAATTCCAAGCGAAGAAGCTGTAAGAAATACTCAGAGACGTTTGCCATATGTTTTTGTTTCTCATGACTCGTTTCCGTTGAGATCTGACATAATGAAACCGTTCAGACAAGCAGAACTGACTTCAATAGAAAAAAAACTGGTGTAGTCACCACCCGACTTTCTATAAAAAATTTCTACATATTTTTTTTAAGGTTATGTTGTCATAAAACCACTTTGAAGTGATATGCACACATTTGTATTGACTTTCCAGCATGCTATAATTGTTTTGAAATTTTTCTTCTCGATTTCATTAAGATATAACCGAAATATGGCAAATTGTGCTTATGTTGTCATAACGACTAACTCCTATATTTCTGCGCCCCGATATTGCTTTCCCCTTTAGTAAATCAGTATAAATTATTATTTTACATTATATTTGTGAATTCATTTTAAATTATAAATAAAATATCTAATAAACTTTTAATTGAATAGATTGTTAGGAAGTATTATCTCTATAAGAAACTGTAAAAATAATTCGAATAATTTACATACGTACAAAATTATATAAGAAAAACTGGTAAAAATGGCGGATACACTCACTTCCAGTTTTTTTATCAGACCCATTGATAGTATCGGAAGAATATGAAAACCAGCTCGATCTATGCCAAATTTTAAGTCACTAGGACTTTTGGTTCTAGAGTTATCTTGGGTACATTGTTACACACACACACACACTCAAATTTTTTTTTAAAAATACATTTTTCTGATTCAGGAGACCTTGAAACGTAAATTTATGCAAAAAAAAGTTTTTGAAAAAAATTTGCGATCGCTTTCCTTGTAGCAATTTGGGAGCACGACGGATTCTGGAAAATGCTTTTGGCATTCTGGCTTCACGTTTCAGAATCTTTTATACGGCTATAAATTTACATCCAAATAAAATTGAATCCGCCCTAGTAGCACACAATATATATTAAATATTATTTTTAAATATATTTTAAATGTGAAAAGTGACAGATTTGTTTTTATTGTATAAATATTTAAATAAATATATATTAAATATTAAAAGAAACATATATTAAATATTAAAAGAAACATATATTAAATATTAAAAGAAATATTTATAAAAGATTTACAATTCTATATGTATAAAATATTTAAAACTGTACTCTACCAAACATTAAAAACGTAAAAAAATATATTTCATACTTTCTCTTGATTATCTAAGAAGCGCCTGAAACAAATAAAACTTTATATTAACACAAACTTGTTGAACATGCTAAAGAAATTTGGTAAAGCGTGATGTTTTAGATCTGACTGACAACGTTATGCTTACTCGAAATTGCATTTCATCTTCGAAAAATTAAATTCAAACATGATTACTTAAAAACTCCATATTTTAATACGATTCTAAACAATAATTGTAAAGTTAAAAGTAGATGAGAAAATAGTGCAATAAAATTTTGGTAAAGTAAAAATCATACTCCGTGGTATTGAAATAAATGTTCAAGAAAACAATTTTGAAACACGAAAACTACTAAACATATTTACATAGTACAGCCAGTTAACAAAATGACTCTTTACATATGAGCATCAATTTGGTTACCTGGTTTTGCTGCTGCTTAGTCTAGCTTTACTTTGGGCTAAATAAAGAGATATTGTTTTTTGAATCTCTTGATCTGTTGTACTATTATGCCTCTTTCTGATCGCCACTAAAAGATTTTTAAGTAGCTTATTTGCAAAACACAGTATAGATACAATATACTTACTATGTACTGCTTTATATATTTTCAAATTGCAAAAGCGCAATTTTTGTTTTTTTCCGACGCCTGAAAATTTTACGGCTACTTCATGTCGCAACAATTTTTTCATTACTGAGTTGACCATTCTAACATAGTTTTCTCCACCCACTAAAAATAAAAAATTAACCTAAAAAAATTGTCAAAACAAATTCGTTTAATTGTGGCATGCTTACTAATTCGTTGAATATTTCTTCATTTTTAATCAAATCCTCAATTTCATCAATTTCAGATAGATTGTTGATAGGCAATTTGTCTACAAATGTCGTCGTTTGTAATCTAAAATCCACTTTATTTTGATTAATTTCTTTATTTTCAATTTTATCAACTTTTTTCCTTAATTCATTTATCTCAAACTTGATTTCAATTTGAGTTTTTAAAATTGTTTGTAAAAGTTCTAAAAATTAAGATTTTTCACTTACATTAAAAAAACCAATAAAAAGTTGTCTTTACCAGTGTGCTGATCATGATTGGGAAAAACACCAGATGAACCAGTAAGAGTTGATCTGCTTGAAATTGAATGAACATCTGGCAAAACAAAATTATAACCAAATTTTTCAGCATGATATACGTACCATCAGTATGTACAGTACCACCTTCTCTATTACTGTAGAAAGTTACAGAAGGCACAGAATTAGCATTGGACTGTGGATCTATTAATTTTAACATACAAAATATTCTTAGAGTTTAGTTATTTACAAAATAGTCACCTTTATGTACATTGCACACTTCCTCTGTTGTATCTACTGGAAAAGTAAATCTTTTTCTGTTTTTGACTGCTTCCAACTTTTCTTGATTTAAATTTTCTTCACTCCAATGTATTTTTCTTTGTCTTTGTCTACTATTGTCTCCTGCATCGTACTTTTCAATAAGTCGTCTTGTTTTTTCCTTACAGAGGTATTACATTATCGTACAGTTTCCCGCTGCCGTTTTTATTATCACATGTGATCACCTCACCATTCTTATTAATATTTATATTAGTCGGTAACTTATCTTTTAGTTTGTTTTTAATAAACCGATATTTTGAACAGTATCTTTTGTTTGACATCATGCAAGTAATGGTTTACATACAATACGATAAAACCGGCAAATACAGCATATGATATAATTACCTGTGTATTACTAGCACATTAAAAAAAACACAACAATAACGTCACAAGCATCAACTACGTATATAGGTTATGAACACGCTAAAGACTAATGGGACTAATGCTCATGCGCTATCTTAAAAATGTGCTTTATATTTAAAAGAAACATATGATAAATATAGGAATAAATATATTTATCCAATGATGTTGGATAATGATAAAATAAATATTTTAAAAAATATATTCTTTTATCAACATTTTATTAATATTTTATAAATCTTGAAAAGCAAATGTTTTTTTTTCAATATTTATTAATTATTGAAATAATCTTATATATATTTAACCAACATTTAATCTATAATAAATATTGGATATATATTTATTAAATATTTTGTGCTACTAGGGCGTCGTTATGGCATGTAGTGCATTGCATAATTATTTAATTAAAAAAATGCCAAATTCTTATACTAATCCAGATAGTTTTAATCGAGAACAAATTGGTACTGGAACCATAACACGAGGATGTACAACAGACATTTCGACTATGGAACCTTTAGAGAAGAAATTCGGGGAACATAAGCCGGACATCTAAAATAATTAGATAAGAATTTATGAACTATTTTAACAATTATAAGGTCCCTTGACAAAATAATCTTATTTGATTAAATAAAACTATATATAAGATAAAGCTACAACTAAGTCTCATTTACTTACTTCATCTTCTCTATTATCGAAATTCGAGCGACTAGGGCTTGATATATTTTGATCCTCTAAAACGCAATAATGAGTAATACCATAACTCATAAATGTCTTCGGTGCCTGATTCTGGTTTTGAGACCATGAATTTTTTGTGCTCTGATTGGAATAGTTGTATAAACTCTTTCAGCCATTCGCGTTGAGCCATGGTTGACACGTTTTTGTAAAAAAAAATTCTTGGCAAACTGTTAGGCGAGGACCAGTTGCGTTATGTACGCAACAAACATATGCAGCCGCTACTATTATTTATCAAAGGATTAACAAAAGAAGCGATAACTAGCGACTAACGTATATTATGTATTTACAAGTTTGTCAAATAACTTAAATTGTTTACATGTGCGCCACAAAAGGCAACTAAAAATCCATTTACTTACAGCGCTTACAGGCTAAATTTCGGATAAATAGAATAAAATCAAAAAATGATATTGCCTATGCAACTACAATTGGCACGAAACAACGTCTTCTTATCCATACTACTTCCCGCCATAGATATGTCTTCTTCTCCATATGTGCATTTGTACCCATATGTCACAATTCCATATGTGCGACCCAAATGACCATTTGTAGTAATTAATTAGTCGACTTCGCACATGGGAATCAACTTTCAAATCGTCCAGTAGCCAAAATTAATTATTCGAATTCAAACCATACTACATAATGCCGTCGAACAATGAATGCGCATTCTATTGAAGGACGATAACGGATTTTCCGAAGTGTCGATATCGATACAATTCAAAAATTGAATGGATTTGACAAATACTATATTTGCATTGACAAACGTATTTCAAATGTTTTTAAAATGTTGGTTGCATATACAAAGGAACAACGGATTGTAAATATTTATAATTAAATACGGTGTAGGATATTTACAAGGACGAAACAGGCGGAGAGCAAGGAAAAAAAT
Organism: Aquatica leii; assembly: GCA_035610365.1. Classification (NCBI taxonomy): domain Eukaryota; kingdom Metazoa; phylum Arthropoda; class Insecta; order Coleoptera; family Lampyridae; genus Aquatica; species Aquatica leii. The sequence goes on from CM069432.1 coordinate 61,448,950, forward strand.
GCGTGTTCACTTCACGCTCGTTGCGACAAAACTGACGAAGCTGTGAAGTTTTCGGGTACACAGTCTGAGTTTTAACTGTACAGGTTTATCTATTGATATTTTGATTAGATCTCAGTTAAACTGTACAGTTCAACTGTTTGTTCTACACACCTAACAATTATCTCTACAGTTCGACTGTATGTACAGTTAAATCGCACAGTTAAAACTGAAGGTGTGCAGCGCACTTCAGAAATGTTGAGGAACAATTGCCAGGAATCACGTGATATATATTGTTTATGTTTTATTAAATTGTTTATTTAACGCGACCTTATTTAACCAGCCGGGCTAAGTTTCTGAAGTTCCACTTTTGCTCTAAAATTTATTGTGACTGGAGAAAATTTTAGATTCATCAGAAAGCTCTCAACCACAAGAAAGCCAGCAGAAAATGACAGTCAGTGGACGCGAATCTCAATTTTTCGACCTTTCTTCGCCTAATAGTTGTGAGCACAATTTTATTAATTTCTGGTTTTGTGAAGGTGACATTCTACCTTGAATATGTTTCATTGTCAAATAAAGTTAGCACAACCAGTGTCGGACTGGAAACAAAAGGCTAACCGAGAAAATATATGCATAGGCTACAATTTACTAACCATAAATGGATGCAAGTGTTCAAAACTTAACAACGTTAATACTTTGTCAAAATTTTATTTCAGTTCAAACAATAAAATTTACAAATACATAGGGAGTCTCTTAACCTAACAAATAGAAAAGAACTACCAAATTAATGTTATTCGATTAAGAACTCGAACGCTTTAAACCAATAACATTTTTCGGTAATCTCTACTTTCTGAAGCTAAAATGTCTATAATGTTTTCAGAATCTAATTTTTTTAACAGATCTCTCTCTATGTTTATTAGCATCAAAGTCTGCAAAATATAGGAGACTTAATTATTTTAAGTATTGAGAACAATCGTTCACAATAAACTTGCGTACAAGAAAGAGTTAACAGATATTTATAGGCACGATATAAATTTGGGAAAGTACATACATACATATTGTATTTACAGATTGAAGAAAATGTGCAGTGAATACAGCCTTTGCACGTTATCCTTGTCAATAAACAAACACAGATCTGTTTTGATTCTTTCTAAGTTATAAATTCCGCAAAAACTTAAAAGTTCCTGTTGCAAATCACTAGCATTAACATTTACATTTTCTGCGAGTTTACTTAAACTTTGTTGAGTAATAGTGTCGCTACTAATGTTCTTAAAATTACGAGGATAAAGTAGTGAAAAGTCCCTATATATTTGTCTGTTTGGCTCAAACCTCTGTTCAATGCTGTTGACAGATTGGTTTATTATAATTTTATAAACTTCAATTTCGAATTTTTTATACGGATTAGTAATTGGATTGTCTTTACATTGTTCACCAGGCATTGTTATGATTTTGTTTTTTGTAACTTGTAGTAGCTGGTCTTCAATTTCTATATCGGCTAATTCCTTTTTGTTTATCAAATAAGAGACAAATTTATCTGCTGCTTCTTTTATTTTATCAAAGCGGTCAAACATACTGTTGATATTGTTTTTGCAACCTTCTACTAAATAGTATGCTTGCATAAAATCAATACCCTTCAGTCTGAAGGTAATCAGATGCCGGTGTTAGAAATTCAAACAGTTGCAAAAATAGGAAAGACAACAGTATCGTTTCGTATTTGCAAAATGACTGCAAATACGATGCTGCTTCAGAACACGTATTTACATCGAAATCAGTGCTTGTTGAAATGTTTTGTAACACCAATAAAACTGTAGAATATATTTCATTGGAAATTTCCTAACAACGTCTGCACAGCATTGCTTTTGCTCCACCATCATTTAAAATGTGAGCATAGCACCAGATATACACTGAATTTGAGCAATTTTTTTTAATCTGAGCTTGCAAGCCGTTGTATTGACCCGACATATTTGCCGCTACAGCCAATACAATGTTATTCTCACGAATTCCACTAATTTTTAAAACTTCTTGCAAGTAACTTTTAAGAGCCAAGCCGGTTGACTTTTCTATAGTAATTAAAGACAGTAACCGTTCTTGCACTTTATATTCACAATCCACATATCGAATTACAACAGAACACTGTTCATGAACACTCACGTCTTGAGTTGAATCGACTTGAATGCTATAAATGCCCGATTTTTGAACTTCTTCGCTGATGATATTTCTTAATTCATTCAAAATTATTTTCATTAATTCGTTTACAGTACTTTTACTTAGTAAAGTTACTAAATTTCCTCTACCACGACTGCTAGGATTTTTCAACTTCCTTAACCTCGACTTTTTCGTAACTTCTCCAACGTATTGTTTTAAAATCTCATCATATTTCAAAATCAAAAATAAGCACTTTCATTTTTACCTCAAAAACTAATCCCTTGTTTTCCTATAAATATAATTATATCAATAACCCAGCTGCCATCAGTCTGTTTCTCACACGTTCTTCGTTTTTAAGTTCCTGTAATTCCTTATTTATGTAGTTTTCGATATTTTTCTCCTTTTTGTTTTAAAAATAAGCTTCCACGGCGTTTTTGTGCGATGTCTCATGATCGCTAATTCTTTGGTACACTGCCTTGAAATTATTAAATCCTGTTATGAAAATACTGTTTTGACTTTGAGAGCTGTAAGCCATACACACACTGCAAAATAGTTTATTTAATTTCACAGAGTACGAAATCCACTGTCTTAAAATGTATTCCCTATTTTCTAGCCTTTTATAGTACACCTTGCTCTCATTAAAAGGAAATTCGGTTTCTCTGAAATCGCATTGTTTCGGTTGAATTGGGTGTTGACGTAAAAATGCATTTTTTTCCAGTACTGAAGATCCCCTTTTGGGTGGCACAAATAATTTTAGTTGGAGCGCTAACGCAGTTTGCATCCCTGACGTTTCTTCCATGAACGTTTGGGTTACATCATCCCCTCTGGTGCTAGAAGTTTATCCGTCATCTGATTTATTAACATTTTCACATTGAATATAACTGCTATGTCCATTATTATTTCTGTTCTTATTGTCGACATTGTCTTCTTTATAAGCCTGGGCAACTAGATCGAGATCTTGTTTATGGGGTTTCTGCATATGTATGGTCAACTCTAATTCGTTTCTTTCTGTACTCATCCTTTCCAAATTGTTTTTTTGAGAAGTTGTTTCGTTTTGAGAATTTGTAGGTAACTACACAAAAGTAATTTGGTTATTATTTTTAGGAAAAAAATTATGAAGAGAACTTTGGTCTTCGGCGCTAGCACTTAAATCTCTCAACCGCTTACGTTTTGCTTCTCTAATTTCATGCCCTGATTTTAATTTTTGCTTCTTCGCGTTATTAGGCATCTCGCATCTAAGGATAATTGAAACCGGTAAGCTAATTAGTAATTATTGTTATTATGTATTTTGGATTTCATAATATAATATTACCAAATGTCAGTTAAGACTTTAGGTAAAGCAGCTGACAAAAATAAATTTGTTAAAAATCTGAATCACATTCACATTGTAACGTTTTGTTACTATTTTATTAATTAATTCGCCCGATAATGATTTGCCACTCATGACTCATACCCTTGGGGACCACAAATATAGTAATCTGCCCAAGAAACTTAACAAACATTTGAAACATAATATCTAATTTATTCCCATTTTATAGAAGTATCAAAAGCATTAAAATAAACTATAAAGTACAGTTTCCAATTTTGGAAAAATGTAAAAGCATTAAAATAACTAACCGAAATTTCCCATTTTACAGAAGCATAAAACAAACTAACTAAAATTGACCATTTTACAAAACAAAAAACAATCCAAATTAACTGTCCAACTGAATTAATTTACTAGAGTCAACATAATCAAAGAAAACAAACACTTTCTGTCCCACTTCTTAATTTATTGTACAGTACCTTATTGTTTTGATGAGTTTGGAACATAATCCGGTGTCCCTTTTCTCCTACGATTCTCGAACATCGCGTATATAAACTGACTCTCCAAAGACGAAAAAAGTGACTGCCCTTGTGAGTGTTCTTAATTACTCTATGTGGCCCCCCTATAGTAGAGTCCTGTACGTGACTTTTGTAGTTCCCAGGGTAAACAAAAATACTAACATTATAAATCTTAACTAATATTATATTTCTAAGAGGTGGGCTATCCAATTAACAAGAGTCTCTGTTTCTTCATGCACCCTGCTTAGAAGATTAAAAAAATAAACTAATAGCCTATAGACGTGATTTCTAACAGTTTCACCCCATTTAACATGCACAAATCTTGTAAAATATCATGTTACTAGCAGGTGCGCTGGTCATTTGGTTGTTTACAAATGATTAAAATTAAAATAAATGAGGCGATGGTGCAATGGTCCGTTACAACATAAGTTGCGAATTCTGTCAAATATTGATGGCCTTGGAAATTTCAACTTAAAAAAAAAGAAAATCACGAAGTAATGCCAAATAAGACATTTTATAATATAATTCATATTCATATTATATCATTTACCAAAGCGCCCGGCGATAACTACTTATACCAAAGTATACAACTTACTTACCTACGATTTACACTACTCTGTGCTATTTACTTCTATTTTATTACAAACTTTCTAGTAAATTGCAAATAGCACGACTACTTAAATAAAGCACTGTAGTGTTTATCAGTATGTAATTCAGTACCTATATCGGATCCGCTCAACCAACGCTGTACATTTCAACTGTAAATATTATGACAGACCTTATTCGGCAAGTGTGAATTTTATCTTTGCTTGCAAATACGAAGGCTAAATAAACGATAAGCTGAGGCTAACGAAGAATTTTCTCGGTATCTCGGCTGTCCAGTCCGACGCTGAGCACAATCCAAGTACACTTTCTAATATAAAGCTTATATTAAAAAAAGTAAATTAAGCTAGACGATCACACGCCACTGGAAAAGCAGTACCCAGGTAAGCGAACTTTAGTTATTGAAATTCGAAAAAGCTTAAAAATAATTAAATTGATTAGTCCTTTTATTCACATTGCTTTTCAAAATTTAAATACTATCTGCAAGATGTCTTTAAAATATCGCGGATGCATTATATGAAGATTTTTAGATAAAATAAGTTTGATTTTTGCACCCTGAACGCTCTCCTACACATTTTTTTAAAATAATTAACAAAAATTGCATCCAAACTGAACTCTCAAAACATATTAAACCATTAGTGGTGTTCTGACGCCGTTTTTAGTTACGAATTTTCCTCTTATAATTTTTAGTAAAAGAATCTCGATGTTATCTAACCTCGCCACCACTGCCCAGAAACGAAATTTACAAGTCGAATCAAATATGCATTATATATGTTATACATACAATAAATCTAGAAATGCATAATACTAAACATAAAAGTAAAATTAAAAAATAATAAAAAAAAGTAATTTGCATTAAAACTTGAAATAAAAATACATGAGAAAACCAGTTGCTAAGACTTATGTTTGAAGCTATTTTATTTATTATTTTCACAAACTGACCATTAATGATGACGCTGCATGTTGCATATATTTATAAGGCCTGCCGAATTGTCTGACAATATTATCAACTATCCTTTTGTTTACGAAAAGATTGCAAATACATTTTCAAACACATATTTATCTAATACAGCCTTAAAGATAAATTGATAAAAAAAGTGTAATATATTTATTACCATTAAACTGCAGCAACAAACAAAGTTTTTGAGCGCAACTAATAAATATGCTAAAACTTCATCAATTTATTGTTTAATATTATATACTTCTATTGTTATAAACATTAAAATTATGTTTAACGATTTATTAAAAATCTGGTGCATTTCATGTATTGCATCATACGAAATCTGAAAAAAAATTAAGGAACACTTGTAATTGATAAAATATAGTTTTCATAAATTATGTATCTTTCCATTAATATCAATAAGAAGCACTGCGTATATAAATATTAAACAATTCATTATAAAGATAAAGTTAATTATTTAACAGCATAACCTCAAATATATTATTTATTAATGTATTTGACAAACACCCTGTACTAAGCTAGTAGTTTGCTAGTAGCCAGGAAAGTTACTAAATTAGGGAATTTTATTTAGGAAAACCCTGAACAACCCCGAATTCGTGCCACCTGCAGTGTTATCACAATATACAATTACGATAGAAAAAATTGAATCGTTGAAAAATTAATGCAATCACCTACGATTTAGTTATCGATTTGTAAAGTGTTCAAAATCAAATATGGAGAGAGTAACCTTGTCGAAGTTGTGTTTAAGTGGTTACGTTTCCACACGATACTACGGTAGTATATAAAGAGCTCTCGTACGACGAACGTCGTCAAGTCTTAAGCAAATATTAATACTTTGTATATTTTCATTAATTTAATTGTTGTTAAGATGAAGTTAACCGCGAAAAACTTCAAAAATTATGCAAAATTATTAGACTCTTATTCACAATTTACACCATCGCCGCTTTCGATTAAGAAATTCATCGATTTTGGTAAGTCAATTTTTAACGCATGTTATGATTACATCTTTTTATATTTATTTGCAAATAAACTTTCAACTTTCTTTAACTTCTAGTATAATCATAATTTAAATAAAGAAATTGAAAAATGATAACCCACTTAAAATAGTTTCATCAGATATGTAACTGCATGTAAAGTTAGGACTTTCTATAAATTTTAAAATTGCATTTTATTTGACTAAAATTATTTTAAAAACAAAATAATAAAATTATTAAATTGATATTTATTTTTTTTTCATAAAAAAATATTTCTATTTAAAGCTACAGGATGTTCCAAAAGAGACCTAATTTACTTATATGAAGCTCACGTGCATTTTAGCCATATTTTAGCTTCCAGCTTTTTCTTGTACCAAATCTTTGACTAATTTTTGTTTTTACGATCACTGAATGTCGATGTTTATTTTTATTTCATCAAATCAAATCTGCAGCTCTACGACAGCATTTATTCACAGATACGTATAGGTTGAATCTGTTTTTGTTTTGAGACCAAGGTCTATTAAATACAATATGAAGCGCGATTTGGGGATGTATTGCTGTTATTTCTAATAATAATAAAACAATAAGTATCGCCAACTCTTTAATTTGTATATTGGACTATAGAAAGTGCACAAGGTAAAATTTTGTCTCATAGGATTATTTTGTCCGATCTGTGGATTCATACTGATTCGACATCTTGTATACATTCTGTAGAAAATTGAGTTCCTACTTCTTGCTAATAGTTCTGATCTGACTGGGTTCGCACTTTTTTATTTAAAAATCTCTATTTTTTTCTATAATATTTACATTCTTCTATTCTCGTAGATTGTATTTTATTTTCTGGAGATTTACTAACGTTTTGATTTTTATATACTTATTGCATCTTTTATCAATATCATCAGATTGATGATTTTTAAGGATTTTGGATTTGAGCAATTTTCGACTTTTTCATCAAGTTTGTCATGATTTTGGAGTATGTATTTTGTTTATACTGTTTACGTGTTGGGTTTTCAATAATTTTGAACCATTTTGTTTTTATATTCTTTTTTCTTTTTGGGAGGTTTTTCCGATACACTAGCGTTTATCGTTTCTCAGTTTTTCTTTTAATTCAGTTAATTTTTCTTTTATGACAGTTAGGTTCCTTGTTAAAAGACAATTTTACGTTGCTTAATAATTTGAATGAAAAGCACTATTCTAAGAATGCGATTTGTTTTCCGGTTCTAATACACATTTAATGTAGCACTGCTAAAATTCGTACAGTTAAATATTTAATGAAAACAAGTTTTTATTTCCACCTCAGAACAATACACTAAAATTTCTATTCAACAGATGGAAGTTTATATGCAATTAAAATCACTTTTTCTGAAACTACACTATCGTATGGAGACAGATTTCGTCTAGATGTGATTCCGAAACAGGCCCTTGTCTTAATTTCTGAAGCAGCTAGAAAATATTTAAAGCCATGCAAATATTTTTTATTATAAGGCTCATGTACGGTACATTTGATATCACATCACCTACAAGTGATTCTGAAAAATGCAACACGAAGAAGCTGCGTTAACAATTACAAAACATAATGTGTGATTTGAACAGGGTACATACAAAAAGTCTTCTCGAATCTGTATCAATTTTTCAACCCCGGTATCGGTGTAGATACTATATTATAATGTTGCCACTTAAACACAAATGGGGCTCTTATATTCACAATAAAACTAACTATTCCAGTTTCAAACCTGAATAGAAGAAATGCAGTGTGTTAGACATATCGCTTTCTAAGAGATTCTATAATGTTCCAATGTGCAACGTTATTTCACTGCAGATGCGTTACATTTTTAAGTTATGTAATGAATATAATATTTATATTGGTTTCATAATTTTAAGTACGTCTATTTTTTTAATTGTTAATCTAACACCGGTTTTAAACGGCAATACAAGAGGTTTTTTCGGCATAATAAGCATTTTACCAATTATAAATTGTAAATGTTTAACAAATTCTTTCTTTCTTTGTTTTGCGTTTGCTAAGAATTATTTCCTTTTACTTTGCCCACTGCAAAAAAACATCTTACAATTTTCGATAAACTATAGTTTTGAATAAGTTGGGGCAAAATCGAAGTCGAACTCAGAATTTAAGATATTGTTTCCAAATTATAGATTGATAATTAAGTATGGAAATAGGATGGAAGCCCTATTTGTAATTTTCAACCGTGCATAAGTAACGAACTATCCTTAAACACACATACACTACGCGTCAAAATTAACGAATTGTAAAGTAGACATTCTCTCAAATCCCTAATCCAGTTTTAACGGTTTCTTGCTTGCTTACTAAAATAGTAATCAACATAGATTCTTTTGTTGGAATCCTGTTTCTCGACGTTTAAGTGACAATCATCGTTATCAATAAAATAGTTCTATTTAAAACTTTAACTATTTAAAAATGTAAATTAAAAAATGAAATGCTTAGAAAACATGACGCAGCTGTGTAATTTTACGTAAAATTAACAGTACTAGCTGGTACGTCTCGTAGTGCTAAAATTAAAATTTAAATAAAAATTGTTATTAATTGGAAAAAATCAACCGAAATCAACTTTGAACTTATGGTCAATTTTTCGTTTTGCGTTAGATTTTACGGATACTGTATATGCAATTGGAATTATTATTATTATTGCCCAAACATAAAACAAGTATATTTTTTATTTATAGATGAATTATTCTGCATATAGTTAATGTTGAGGAATACAAGTCAAGGGTGTTATTAAAATACTTTTAGAAATCATTATTTATTATTAATCATGCAAAAAAATAACTTGCATTTTCATTTTCGTAGATAGATTGTATCGTTTATTAATCATTAAACCTCGAGGATCTAAGGGGTTTATGAGAAAAACTAAAAGTTTGGAACAATGTTTGAAACAAAGTTTGGAACAATCGTATAAATAACTTTTGTCATTTATTGATTGTACTAATTAAGTCTCGTCCGGAAAAATTAATATTTGGAAGCATTATTTTTTCATTTAAATAATTTAGTATATTTCTTCTAGTTCTATAGTATGATGAAAATATAATACACTACTTTAAGTTAGAAACGCACAAAATGTACTGAGGGTTACTCTTGTACCTTTCGTTTTATCTCACAATAGACACTCAAGATTTCGGAAAAATGTACTGTCAACTACCAGGGTTCAAATTTGATTAAAAATTAATTAATTTCATCAATTTAACAATTGGAGTGATCTAAAATTCTAAAGAAATTGTCGATTGTTCCATGTTTATAAAATCAAAAATTTTAGAGATTAAATAAACACGTTTGTTTGAAAAATTACTCAATGTCGAATGGGAGAGAATATACCAGTAATTCTATTATTCTATTCTAGCATTGTTATTTTAATTGTTTGGTAATGTGTTGTTTATTGTATAATATACAAATACATAAACATAAAATAGTCTAACATCACACTGTCAAGGAGTATACTTCTGAAAATAACTCGCCTATGTATTACGCGTTTACTGTGATATAAAATTAAATTAAAAAGATGGTGTAAATTCTTTTCATCCAAACTAAGAAATTCGTTCAATGGATTGAAGTTTGTCTTATGCCATTTTCAATTTTATTTCTTGTTTATAAATCCAGAAGAAATTTAAGAAGATTAATTAATTGTTTTGATCTCTGTAGTTCTTTCACTTTTCTCGTCGCCGTGATTTAACCTACCTATCAGCGATTTGGATTATTTCGTGTTTAACAAGAAATATATTGGAACCAATTGAAACAAACAATATTATGTATACGTAAAAACCACTTTTACTTTCACGTGGATGCTATTTTGAATAGTTCTTAAAATATCACGCTACCGTCAATTCGTGAGCAAAAATAGCTTCTCACGTATGATTATTTAAAGTTTTATAGATGACATACAATCCGTATCAATCAACTATTTTTACAGATTCAATTCGATTGTAACTTATTTTGAATTGAATTGAATCTATTTACATCAATACTGTAATAACACAAAATTAACGACATTTTTACATAAAAATTTGTAGATTTTACATAATTTAGTTCATCACGTGCCAACTTACTAATAACTTTTCATTTTTCGTTCATTTGGTGTGAGTGGGCTTTATTTTCTTAAAACATCGAAAATAATTAATTAGTACTTTAAATGGATTTACCCAGTATTGATATTTCTAATTATGTTTTGTTTGTAAATGTAAAAAAACAACTGGTTTTTATGTTCGTTAATTTTCTATATCATCTATGATTATTATAAGATTATATAAGACTTTTCTACCTAAACTAAATACTATCACCTTTTCTGATTGCTTTGCGAATATGAAGCGTAAACTTTAATATTAGGTATTGATTATATGACTTTCTTTTGAACTGCTGCTTACTGCTACTATTAGTTTTTTTCTTAGTTTTGTTATCTTTATTGACATTTTGCACTGTTGTTCTAAATACATATTAAAAATAAACATACTATAGGTATGTATATTCAAATTTATTAGCTATAGGCGCAGAGGTATGTAACTGTTAACAGAACAAATACTTTCTTCTGTGTTTACCTAACATTATATTTACCCGATGACTTCATGCTATCATTACAAAGTTCGGCATTCGAATGTTAAGTCCTTATCTATATTTTTCTTCAGGCAGGTAAATCGAATTTCAAGTTGTCGGAATTTACAGGTCATTTGTGGTTAATGGTAATTGCGTACAAAGCTTTATATAGAAATACCATTAACTCGGTAACATTTTGACTTAAATTATGATACGTCACTTGTATCCTAATGTTTAAGTTTAAATTAATAATATACTCACAAACAGTGTTTAATTTGTTGATGAAATACGTTGGTGATGTAACGTGCAAATAATAATATTTTAAGAGTACAGTTAACTAGTCAGAATATACATATCTGATGTGCGTTAACGATTAATCGAAACATTTTAATGTCGCAAGCGAGTGAGACGAGCAAGCGCGTTAATTTCATTTCTTCAAAGTTAATTATGTTCATTTCCGAGTTTTTCATACTTCTATTTTCCAATAAAATATCAGTTCGCTAGTTAACATCCCAAAGTATTTTGTTGTAAACACTAAAGGCACGTCTTAGTTTTGACAATAGTTGTGAAACGAAACCGTTAATTGACCGCGGAATTAATTTTTTTTTCAATTACAATTTTGCAATTGGTTCTCAACAAAATACATTGCACCATAAATCGTTAATGATGCAATAAGTTATCGTGTATTTAATATTGCACAACTGGTGTACTTAGAATCCGGTATTATACTATTGTATTGTACTTTAAAAAAAATAGTTGATACGTACGTAAAAATCAAAAATAGTCATGTGTTTATTTTGTTATTATAATTTAAATAATGGTATCAAAAAATATTACCTAACTTAAACAATCAAAACGAACATTAAAATATTTAATCTATTTGTTTATTTGTTACGTAGCATTGGACCATTGGACACTTTTTTTTTTGATGATCGCAATTTAAACCAGATTGAATATTGACGTAATTCATGAACGATAAAATTAAAATCAGCAAACGACATTTTTGAGTAAATACTTAAAATTATCTAAATTAGAATGCTTTCAAGATTGTGGATTAGCAATTAATTATTTTAGTATCTCCATAATTACTTATGTTAGATAAATTTGAATGATGGTGTTAAAGGTCTTTTCCATTGACGTCAAAGCACCTCGCGCTACGCCCATGTTTTTAACCAATCACACAATGAAACCAAGCGTGAGTGTTTATCTTATTTATGACTACGAAATGCTCTTGGAGTTTGGACTTTTTGTTATCACGATACTATTTCTCAGAAGTGAGAAATATCTGTTTATTTTCTAGTTATAATATGTAAAATTGAAATGTTTTTAACGTATGTTTTTATCATATTTGTATGTAAACATTTTTTAAATCTATACATTTTCTTATGTTTACTTGCTCAACGTTAGGCACCGCCGAAAACAAAACATATTTATTGATCTAATCCACATTTACGTTTTTTTGCATATTATAACCTTCTGCATAAACAACTTTTAAATGCTTTCGTATATAAATATCAATTAATTTGAAATACGCAATTTCAACTGTTTCTAATGTATTATTAGATTACTGTTGTTTTTCATACTTCACTACATTATTTTTCAGTGGAAAATTATTGTATTCTTTCTATCAAAATATAAATACAAAATAATTTTTAAAAAAAACCATATATTTAATGCATTATAGCATTATGCATTATTATTTTATTGATGCCGGGAACAACTCAAATGTACTAAATATAAATATGTACTTACGATTCAATTATTACTTTTTATGTAGTATGTAACTACTTTTTTTAGTGCATAAGGTAAATCGATTTTAAGGTATTAATGGACATTTTTCTGTAAAATTATAATTAACCCCATCATAACTTAACATTTGATGTATTATTGAATAATATGCAAATGAACCGAGTGATTAGCATTAACCCTTAGTTGTTTAGATAAAATTAATGCAGTTATATATTTTATGTGTCAGATTGACCAAAGTAAACAATATGTATGGTAAAAATTTCATAAGTGCATAATCAGGTCTGTTGTGTAAAGTAATGATTATAAATTACAGTATAGCTTCGGTTTATTGCTAAATTAGGCAAATGATTTTGCAGTAAAACCGCGGATTTGTCACATCAAACACTTGTTATTAGTGAGAAATCAAGATATAGCATAAAATGCAGGCTGCTAAATTAAACAAAATTAAGTTGCGTACGATTTAGGAATATTAAAAACACTATGTAGTATAACATAAGTTTACAACTTTTGAAGTAACCCGTAAAAGAAAAAAATCGAACTTAAGCTGGTGCGTTACTATATTGTATATTATTAGATGTGGCCAGGTTTCTTGAGCATAAGTGATACCAGCTTGTATTGGTGTAAACTGGTGACTTTGTGTTTTGTCTTTTAGGTCTGCGAGTTCTTTGTACTCCGTGTAGACCTTATAATTTTTGTCGGGTGATTAGCTTCACACAGTACACATTTAACATTTGTCGTTCTTTCTTTTCTGGGTGATGATCTGTACATTTTACACACTTGCTCTAAGTTGACAGAAAGATTTAGTAAACCATAACGCTACAACAAGCACTTAAGGCTATACTCCCGGTTTAATTCAGATTTGTTTTGAGATGGGCGTTGCACTAATTTGTTCAATTATTTAAACTTTCACATATGTTTAGAGATATGGTTACATACTGTTAATGTAATGAAAGAAGAAAGAGTAGGAAAGATTTAGTCGCGGTTGCGTTACTGATAATTTATGGGATTAGTATTACCCACGATTGGTGCTTCGACACTTTGACTGGCATTCTTTAAGTCCACGTGGACTACAAATCCGTACTCTTTATTATGGTGAAATTGCAAATTTCAGATAACTAAACAATTTGATGATGTTTATGAGGTCATACTATATTTACATAACAAAAGTTAGTATATGTTGCTTACAATGATAAGAAAATTTTGAGACAAAATAATGAAGTAAATGTGTATAAAAGCAGTACGTGCGTTTTAGTGGGAACTTTAGATTAGCTTAGTATTTACAATTTAACAAAATCTATAATGCCAAAATCTTATAATAGAGTAAATTTAAATGTACATTTATCGAGCAGAAGAGATCGTCACACTAGAAATTTATAAATAGCAGTCAACGTAAATAGTAAGTACATACCATATATAATTTAACGAAAGAGAATTTAAAATTATATTCTTATCAAGACATTCTGTAGATATATACATTACCAGATATGCTTACTGTAGAAACGCTTGCGACTGCGAAACGTGATGTTAATGTCAATAGGCGGAGTTCCATCCTTTCATCGCTCAAAACCGTACCATGTATCAAACTTAGATTTCAGGAAATGCAGCGATATAAATTCAATTTTGTTTGCCATTTCCTGGTCGCATTTTTGAAAATAATTAAAAAAATTAAAATGTTACATGTTCTTACGATCTCTAAAATGGTGGGTAAAGGCCCATATTTTCGAAAATCAAACTTTTTTGTTTATTTTTAAAGCCTTAAAGAAAATTTCAAAAAATGGGCTCTTTACCCCTTTGCAGCAATTTTTTTTATGAATTATCATGTAATCAAAATTTTTCATTCAAAAATAAACTCAGGAAATGGAAAAAACGATTTTCAGGCCGGGCATACAGCCTTAATGTATTTCTCTTTTTGTGCGTGTATGTTGATATTGTACTTTATGACAAACTAGAGAATCAGTATTATAAATGTCTTTGTTATTATTAGTAGGTTTGAGATCCACAAAAAACATTGATGATGGTATTTTTCTTCTAAAATGGTTAGTGTTCTTTATGTTTTCTACTGTGTGGTCAAGTTGCGCTATCTCTTCTTAATTTGTTTATATCTACAGAATAATTATGTTTTTATAACAATTCTAAAGTTGCGTTCTTCTTTTAATTTGTAAGTATAAAACTCTGACTTTGTCTATGAGAAGAAGTTTTTGGTTGTATTTTAACTTAAATGAAAAAACACACATTTATTTCTTAATTACTTTATAGGTTAATGTTTAATAAATTTATTTTGCTTTGTTTAGAATTTCTTTTGTCAGGGTTATTACGAAATATTTCGACAGTAGTTCATTGATCATGATGATTTGGTAATGGAGGTGATTGATTTGCTCTTTGCTGTTGCTGCATCTGTTGCATTTGATTATAATTTGTGTTTATGGAACAAAATGTACTGGTTGCGTTAAATACATGCTTGAAATTGGAATGTTTCAGGTAGTGGCTATGAAACACCATGTGCCAGCATTAACCACTGTATCTCCAAATCAATTTCATCATTATAGCTTTTAATGATATTCACACGAGTTTTCGTGCTGACGCTCTGGTTTTAAATTGTGTGATGCATGGTGTAATTACGCAATAGAAGACGACATGCTCGTAGATGGAGTGTAACGTGTTCAGAATTTGGGGATAAAACTTTTTTTGACGTGTTGAACTGAAATGTTTGGATACCATGTTTTTTTTAAATAAAATGCTTTGTTTCTAAAAGAACTATATATAAAATTTGAAAGACAAAAGTATTATAAGCGGTATTAATTTTGCGAATTGTCTTAGAGATTTTATGTTTGTTATTAATTTCAAATCTATGAACATTGAAATAGAAGAACGTGCAGCTATGACACAAATCTTGCAAATTCTCAATCGAGTTAAGAATTGTTCTTTTGAAGACTATAAATAGTTTTATGAAATAGAAAAATATATTTATGTATAGTCCTCGCAATTTTACTTTCGATGCACGTCATTAACGTCAGTGACGTAGTTATTTAACCATGTTGTCGGTATTATCATGTAAACTTACTGTTTTCGTACATTCTTAATATTACATTGCGTATTACGTTTTCATTAAATGTTTCTACATTCGTAACAGTTGTACTACGCTTACGTTTTGAAGAGATCTAAGAACCACGTTGTAAGCAACCGTTGTACATACAGAAATAACTGTAGAATATATGTATGTATTACCACAATTTAAATATTAAGTAAAAGGGTACTTCTCGCACAGCATTTACTGATATCAATGGACCACCATTATCTCGTTCAAGATCAAAATAGTACAGTTTTGTATCAAAAATAATTATAAAAAGCAATGAGACATAATTTGACATAAAAAACACAAATTTAATTTGACAGATGTCAACAACGCTGCAACTGTCGTAAGCACACCAACAACGTGATAAAAAAAATTCCATAAGACAATTCGGTATTTATTTAATTTTTGCTATAAATAGGGTGGTATGAATTTTACGTCATTAATGACGTGCATCGAAAGTTAAATTGCGAGGACTTTATGCATATGTCACATCTGTTGATATTTAGAATGCCGTATAAATTCTGTTACTAACCACAGGATTCAATGTTTTAAAATACTTTAAACTCAAACCCAATACATAATTACACATAATCGTATGAGATTATGATTTTATAAGAAATTTTATTTTGTTTTTAAAGAAGCGTATAATGATTTCGAATTTAAGGTTAGAATGATAATAACCTGTTATTAGTTTTAGCACATCTTTGTAATCATTATTTATAACGTAAGTGAACTAATTGCAGCATAGTGATTATTTTGTTATGTGTTAATCATACTAAACATGTGCTTTTTTTAATGATAGCGTCCGATCTTATTTCGTAATTTTATTACTTTGAAATAACAAATGTATTTGTCATAATTTTTTTACCAATTATAAAAAAATATAGGTTTAGTTGTAGTTTTATATTTTATTGTTTCAATATTATCTTTCATTTTATTACAGCTGTTTTAACCAGTGAAGCTTCTATGCATTTGATATTCTTGTTTTCTAAACTATTCACATTTTACGTTAGAAATGATATAATTTTTCATAGTTTTAGGCCTAACTGAAATATTCTTCCTTCATGTGTTGCTTAATAAATACATATTAGATACCCTTTAGTTTCTGTTTTTATTGCTCTCAGTGATAAATGTTACTACTATTTAGTAATAACAGAAGCAGCTTATAAACTACTCAATCATTTAAACTTACATTACATCAATACTGTTCGTTCATATTCTATCTATAAAGGATATTTAAATTACTCATTTTCTTTAATATTACATATTTGTGTAATTCTGCTTTCGTATTTGACTTAACTAGTACAGAAATGCAATATATCATCGAAGGATTAGAGCTCGGGGAATATGTACCTAAAAAACCTTAAAATCTACACCAAATACAGCCAAAATATGCACGAGAAACATAGTTTTATTCATTTTAATATACTTATGTATATGCATTTATAAAACAAACAAATAATTAGTTTTTTCTACTCATAGTTTTTATTGTAAAAACTACATATACAAAAAAAATAAGAGTAATTAAAAAACATTAATTATATTATAATTCTTATGATGAACACTTCAGTGGAAAAAAATTGAAATAAGACAAAACTAAATGCTAGTTTTCTCTTTAAATTTCAAATTAAAATGGGGGTGACAACAAATGATTTAATTGACTCCATTCAATGAGTTTACCCGCATTCATAAAAACCAAGTACGTTTTCACTTGGGATATTTCGTAATACATTGACTCCGAAAATTAGTTTAATAAACTTCCAACAACCCAAATAATCATTTTTACGACAGCGCGCAACACATTCCTTAGTAATTTCTGGAATTAAGATTTTTTTGCGATTTTATTCCGAAAATCGCTGAAAGTATGTAACATTAATGTATAGAATTTTGTCAGAATTATTACATAGTTATTAAAACTATTAAAAATTATTATATCTTTACTTAATACACTATATAATTACTCAAGAATAAATACCTTGTGTATAGGCTATAGCATTAAGTTTGTCCTTCGCCGAATGAACAATTGTTTTATACATAAATTGACTAAGACCGGTTCGTATTTATTTTTCTAAACGTTTGTTTTTTAATAGTTATTTACATGTACTATTGAATTGTACTACAGAAATCGTTATGTTGGTTATTTTTTTTTATTTCAAATTTCAGGCATTGATTTAGTTTCGAGTTTAAGATTACTTGTATATATACTATATTGTAAAGTTTTTACACAAGCTTAGGATTGTTTTTTTGTTTTAGATGTTTGTGATCTGAAAATAATTTTAAGTAAAGAATTTCTTTATAGGAACTGAAATGAAGTCTATCTAATTAAAATTTTTGATGCTATCATTTTTTTGTCTAGTTTAATAAGTAGTGCCAAATCAATTTAATTTAAAAAAAAAAGAAAACACAGTAGGTAGTTGATTATAGTGAAATTCAAAGTGAACCTTGACGTATTCCGCAATCAAAGTCGATGTACATTACTACTTGAAATAAAGCCATAAAGTGCATTCGCGCATTGCATTGTATGATAATTTAAGATAAAAATTATGGAAAATTTATCTATTTAAATTATGGATATGTTATATATCCGATAAAAAAAGTAATGAATGGTCATCTTCCTTGCTTCGAATTAAATATTTTTTGTTTTGTTGCTTGTGTAATTAACACTTGTATGTCGTTGTTGTGTAACAGGAAACGTAAAATTTCCATTTAAACGTTTTATTTAAGCACAAGGTTTTTATTTATAGATTACATACTTTAAACCAGTACGTTCGAAATTTTTTTCTAATCAAATCTATTTCACGTGTAAATATTTGTGAAACCAGTAATTTACCCGTTAGACATTAAAACATACCAGCTTGAATTTGAACATGCCTTGGTTATATCACATGATTTAATACAAGTTCTAAAGTACGCGAATAAAGTTCTGAAAGAGAAAATAAAATTATTTCTAAGCTTCATTTTAATATACCAATCTATATTAAAATGATTATCAATATTACCCTTCGATTCAGGGTTGTTTTATTTTAGTTTCATTTTGTTTCTAAGGTTTTAGGTCTAGCAAATAATTTTTACGTCTGTTTGATTTCACAGTAGAAAGCACTACAGTCGGCTTTATTATAATACTTATTGCTATAAATCTGAGAAATCCATATCATCGGAATTGTTGTTTGAAATATACATAGCAAATAATATGAGACCCGAAAAAATTACTAACTTTTCTTTTAAGAAGCACTCTTCCTAACTGGTAACGTTAAAATTCTTTCATTTTGTTCTCTCAGGTCATGAGTCATATCTAAAACAACGCATATCCATATTTCTTTACTAGTAGTATTATTTATGGAGTAAAAAAGTAATACTACAATCTCAGTGTTCTTTGTATTAATTTTTTTAAAATAATTATTCACCTAAAATTTACACTTATCAATAATCAAGAGTTAAATATGATCGAAAAATAATACTAAAACGTATTGTTCTATATTTCTTATTAAACTTAAAATAGGTTTATGCAATTCCAACACAATTAGGTACACTAATTATTATTGAAAAAAATTTTTTTTATAGATTCACTCTTACTTTTTTTGCAATGAAGTGATTTAGAAAAGTATCTGTAGGTATCCGGTAACTTAATTTTTCTACGACTAACAGATAATACGATACATTGTATGTTTATGAGCGATTAGACAAGATTGTGTATTGTGTTTGACCAATTTCATTTCCGTACACCTCAAAGTCATTTCCGTACAGGTCAAAGCTATTACCGTATAGGATAATGAATTAAGACACCATAATTTAAAAGTCTTGTACGAATATTATGTGCACCACAATTATAAAATTTAAAAACGAAATCCTTTCCAACGGCGTAGATGCTATTGCATTCGTTTCAACGGTGCGTATAAAGTAAAAAAGGTTTGGTTTGTAAATTAAATATATTAGGTTATGTTTGTAAACGTTGGTATTTAGCGGTGAGTTTGTGTGACATTGTAAGAAAATAACGTTTACATACCAACATGGTATTTGTTGGAAGAACTTGAAGACATTGTTAACGATTGGATTTCTTTTATTTACTGGCTTTAAAAGCAAAATGTAAATAACTGATATTTTTTAAACTGACCCAGCTCATTCAGTATAACTATTGCTTGAAATTAATGTATTAAAAAAATTAAAATAGTAAATGATTTGAAGTTAACTAATATTGCACATATTTAAAGCACGTAAATTATACATACAATTTTTCTAAATAGAGATAAATAGCTAAAAGTCAAATAACAGTAACACTCAGTGGCGGCTGCTCCATAAGGGCTCTAGAGCGCGAGTCCTCCAGACGTTTATTAAAAACAAAAAAAAACTGTAGATATAGGATATAAATATATACTTTTTACCTGTAAAACATTAATTTAATATGGTCGCCATTCAAAGCAACGTATTTTAAATAGGTAATTTCTTTATATATAAGAGCATTCTAACGGTACGTTGCGACATCTACTACGAGATTTAATTTGTAGTTTTAACAAACGAAAGGGTTTGCGCGTTTGTAGCCCGCGATGGTTACAATTCAGTAATCAGGAGCGGCATGAGTTTGCACGATGTATTGTAAGTGTAACGGTATATTTATCGTACACAATTTTAGAAAAATGCAAACAAAGTACTGTACATTTTTTTAAATTAATTTGTAAGGATGTTGTTAAAGGTTGAAATAATATCTCTCAGGAGACTATAAAAATACCGCATTACAGTTTTATCCAACAGAAAATAAAAATAGGTTGATCGTAATATAGCCGTTGCATTATACTAGATGATACTAGTATTTTTGAACGTCTACGCATATTCAAAATAATATTATTGTACGTTTATTGTTAATCAGCAATGAGTGTCCGAAAAAATCGTCTCTTTAGCAACTTCATTAATATCAAATCACAATTCACACAAAACAAAAAACCGTGGTTTCCAGTTGAAAGTAGTAAATTAAAGGAAAACGCTTTGATTAGTGCTTTATTGGCAAAATGCAAAAGTTTTCAACTATTCAAAAAAATGAAAAATGCATTTTTCCGGTATTTTCTGTTGCTACAGCCAAGTTTAATTTCTTTCTCTTTTACAAATTTACCGCCTTTTTAAGCGTTTCTATTTCCTGTTGTAGTGTTTAGGGAAAAATTATGTCATTAGGTGTAGTTGGTAATTGATCAATTATTGATTCTATTCTAGGAGTAACGCTGAAAAATAAAGAATTTGATTAATTGTCAAAACTGTTTGGTACATATGCTGATATGTCGTATTTATCTGAGGATCTGTTATTTGGTGGACCCATTTCTATGGGACCATTATTTTAAAGTTAATATTATTATATCGTATATAGATTATTTTACACCTCGTGGAATAAATACATGATCATATCAATACACTTTATACTAAAACGAACAGAGAAAAATATAACTGTAAATACTTAGGTATTACATAATCATTTAATGATATCTTTGATCCTCGTACTTTATACTGATTACAATAAATCATCACATTATTCGAGTTTATCTAAACATTTAATCTATGCCTGTAAAGATGTTATTTCCTGTTTCCCTTCTTGTAGATTTGTAGGTTGACATTTGAAGAACTCGTTTGTTTCTGTAGTCTTTATTTTAGTCATAAAATTGATTGTAAGGACGGCGAAAATTATATTCCATCAATTGTTTATCAAATTTTGTTTTTTAATTATTTTGTTTGATAAGATATGTTAATCCTTTTGTGAAATCTTGTTGCACAATACATTATCTTTGGAGTTAACTATTTAAATAATAGACATTTACATAACACTTATGTTATTAACGCCTTGGTTTTCTCAATAAACAAATTTAAAATTTTCAAACAGGGCTCTTCTATATTTACACTGAACTTTGTTCTGATTATTAACTTCTGCACAAGCAGACACTCTTGACAATAATTTAAATTCTGAACTGGATTGGTATATTTCCAATGTTGACTACTATTTTATTTATCATGAAAATGAAATTATACATGCTTTTATAGATCGATGCAAGGTAAATACATACTTTATATCTATTTACGAACCTATACTTCATTTAATAACTACAAGGAGCGATTTAAATTTATGGCGCTTAATTCTTGCAATTCTATTGGCCAAATTGCAGCCTTTTTTACACAGCCGCAAATACTGTTGTTTGTTTACTACGCCATTTTGCTTTTGTATCGTCTTGTAACTTTTGTGCTATTTTTGTGTTTTAAACCTATGCGATCTTGTATTTAATTAAAAAAGTTCTTCTGTGAACTAAGAATTCTGTATTACGATATTTGATTATGGAGTGCATCATTAACCCTTTCATTGCGGGAACCGTGTATACCCGCAAATTATATGTACATCAAATACGCGGGAATTATCTGATGATTCGGAGAAAATAACGAAAAAAACGTCTACACAATTTAATCTGTAGTTGCGGGAGCAGGGCGTACACGTCCGTACATGACTTGAATATAACAGGAGACGGGCGTTAACGCAATGCCAAATTTTCCCCGTTTATAGCGCACGACTACAAAAATTTTCCCCGCAATGAAAGGGTTAATAAGTACAAGCAAATTCTGAGTGAAGATGCAAATACAAAAACTGTTTTTATTGTATCTAAAATTTCCGAAAGAGCAGGTATGTTTTATTGATGATCGAAATTGAAGGTTTTAACTTGTAGATTTTTGTAGGCATTGCAAAATCAACTGATATGAAAAATTGGTTACAATTAAAGAATATCGCATTTGTACCGGACATGGTTCGGTCTGAGCTTTTACAGCTAATTCGTGAACACAAGTATCAACATAATTTATATACAATTGATAAAATGGCAAAGAAAGATAACAAATAGTGTTACGACTGCCACCGTATCATTGCGAATTAAATCCGATAGAACTGATATGGGCTCAAGTAAAGAACGAAACGGCAGCTAAACATAAATCGTTCAAATTGTCTGAAGTAAAAAATCTTTTACAAGAAGCTTTATCTAATGTATCCAGTACCAATTGGAAAACAAGTTAAATGGAATAGTCGATAATTTAATAATGAGAGTAGTGATACGACTTCAAGTTTCGAATCAGACATTGAATAGTTTACATGTGTTTGGTTACATTTTAATGTATTTAAAATTGTATTTCTTATTCTGGGTGATTGGGCAGTGTAGTGTTTATTTATGTTCGTAGTACTCATTATTTGTAATACAAAATCTTATGATTCGTGTAATTTTGTTACTTGTATTATGATTTACATTAATAATCATGTTCTGAATTTTACTATGATGAATTGACAGCGCTATAGCAATTTAATTTTTAACTCTAGTTACTACAAAAAAGTTTTGTAATTGTATATGTAATTATTAAAATTATGGAAGCATACTACTTTCGAATTTACCGCCTCAAATTATTTAGTTATTTATCTGGTGACTTTTAGCAGTGTAAATGAATCTTTTGCAATCGCTCCTCATAGTTTTTAAATAAGGTATAATGTAGAATTTATTTTCAGAATCCAGTAAATTTATAAATTTAGTTCAAGGTGTACTGCTACGTATTTACTTTAAAGTTTTATAACAAATCAATTAATTAATAATTCTTGTTTTAAGTAGCTGCAGCATACATTTTTTTTAAATAATTTTGGTAGTTGGGTACTAAAGTTTATTTAGATTTTGTATTTATGTAAATACAAAAAAAATTCTTATATGTAATTGCATATAGTGGCTGACTATAATTAGCATTTATTAACTCTATAATAAAATGAGTTTATGTAACATGAAATTACAAATTCCCAGTTCATGATTGTTATGAAATAGTGCACACATTAATCATGTTCCTTTTTTTAATTAGACGTTTAAGTCTTATACGGGAAATGATAACGTTTAATTGTTTAGTCACTGACAAATTCATGGACGGGTAAAATATAATTTGGAATTAGATTTATTAAAGACTATGAAGATTGTTTCTTATAAATGTGAGCTAACTTTGAGTCTCATTTTGTTATAATTGTCGTCAAGTATGATGTACTGCAGACCAGTGACAGCTTCTACGTTAGGCCATTTGGCCAATAACTCTTCAATAAAATTCTAAAAATTATGCAACTTTACATTAAAAAGATTGTAAACGATAATAATCAAATAGACCTTAACTAAGTAAGAATACGTTTTTAAAGTTTTAATGTTGAAATGACCTTCTTGCAGCATTGGTTGCCCGCCGACACTGCTGCAGACGAGTTGATATCGGCCAGAGTGGGCAATTTCTGACTATTCTCAGCTATACAAAGCAAGTGAATTTTTTATACAACGACCATTGTCTTCAATAGACACATTGTGAAGAGTTGTTTCAAAATTTGATTGTTGTGGTTTTTCGTTATTGGATTTATTCATTCGTTAACGTTACTTAGGATTATTTCCTTTTTGTACCTACTGTTGTTAGTTTTATAAGTTTTTGAACGCCATTAACTTCTGCGACGTTTCATAAAAGTTGTCCTTAAAAAAATCTAATTGTTGGCTTTGTGTCCTTGACTTGTCAACTGATTATTTCTTTTGCACGTTTTGGTTGTTTTATTCATACAGAGAAATAAAATATATGACGCTGAGTTTATTTTTTAAATAATACTGCAAAGATAAACGTAAAAAGTAAATAATTTCACTTTTACGAAATTTGAAACAAATTTTAGAATAAAAGGGTTTTATGCAACACAATCGGATCATACAATATCACCTAACTAACCAGATTTGATTGTGGTCTAGCAATTTGTAGAATATAAATTCGGTTATTTTATTTTTGGGTGAAGTATTATGTTATTGTACTTATGTATTTTAATAACAAGAATAGTAATAAATATTATGAGGATAATTATAAAGTAATTTTTGCAATTTAAAATTTTTACTGTACAAATTTTAGCTTTTTTAACGTACTGTACATTTACTTTAATTTTATAGTGACATTACATCCACTTTTTGTATTGTTAAATAGTGCAGTACTTTGACCCGCCTATATTATCATTGAAAAGTAGGTTACATCAAATAAGGTATTGTACTTAGGTACCTCCATGGATGGAAAATTAAGGAGTAAATAATGGTCAGGTTACTGAACTACACTTTTTATTCATAAATTACTTATGTGACTGTTGAAACAATTCAATATTCAAAAAAGTATTTAAATTTTCTATAAAAAATTACTTTAATTTACTGTCTTAAATACATAATCCCAAATGTAGAATAAATAAAATCTACTGTTTTATAGTTAAAATTACATTTTATTCATCATAGGCATTTTTTTTACAAATATTTTTTCTAATATTGCAGCTTATTACACTTGGAATCTATTAGTTAATAGCAAACAATAAAAAATAAATCACAAAACGATAATGGAGACATGCCAAAATTTAGTTTAATTCTCATATGTTTTTTACATAGAACATTTTTTTCTTATTGTGCCATGCTGTTTACTGATGGCCTCAGATCACATGCGTGCATAAAAATACTTCACGTTGTTTACATAAGTTTGCTTCGTTCGTTTCAAAAATGTATCGAGATCCAGGGTTGTATTTGCTAATTGCGTCAAGCATCTAAATAGATTACAGAAAAATGTTCACTTTTAGACTTTGGTTAAGGATAACGATGAACTACCTTTTTTTATATGTGGTTATACGAACAAAAATCTTCTAAGATAAAATATGTTTTGATTAATAATTACAAACAATAAAATGAAAGCGTGTGTATTAAATATATAAATTACTGTGGAATTGTAACAGAGAATTTTGGTAAAGTTGTATTTGATTTTTTAGAAACTTGAAGAAAAATCATATTCAGAACCATTAGCAAACTTTATCTTAAGGATTTTTTTAGAAGCAAAAGTTTTAGCATCGATTTATTTGCTGCAGGACACTTTCTAGTTTTTAACTAAGAATAGTGAAATATTTATGTCAGCTATTTGTATTTGTTAAGAAATAATATATTTATTTACTTCACTTTGTGATGAATTGGTATTGGATCGCGCCAAAAAACGTAGTATTATTTACCTTTATATATTATTATTATGAATATGAATGCGGTGTCAACTTTGTTAGACTAACGGTACATCGGTGAATGAACTATTAATTTAAACATTATAATATTAATTGCTAATTTTAATAACATATACTACCTAAATTCGTCATTTTAATCGTTTAAATAAATAATTTTTTAAACAGTTATTCCAGCGAATCACAAACGTTTTCAAACGATCGTCTTATTACGGATACATACATTAAAAATAAGTTTTCTGTGAAAATTTTATTTAGAAATACTCAAGGATCTAATATTTGTCTATAATGTAGTGCTACAGTAAAAAATTATGTTTGTTAAATATAAGCTTCAAATTGTTATTAGTTTTTAAATATTTAATAGTTGTTTTTGATTTTGAGTCATTCTACATAATCTATTAAAGTAAAATGTTAACTGATAATTTTTTTGTTTGAATGAAATTGTACCAAATTATACATCTTTCAAATAAAATCATAAAAATGTTTTTATTGGTTTAAACCCGTGATTTTTGAGAAAGCGATTTAAAAAAAACAGTTTCTCACTGGTGACACATTATATCAAAAAATTAATTCTTTGTATACTTGTGAAGCAGTATATTGTTTGCTTTCTTGCTGTCATTCTATACAGTCTTACTTTTCATATCGTTGTATCAATTTTTTCACTGTTGTAGTAGGTATCAAATGGATCGATTGGTGAATTGTTCCAGCCTTGTTATATAAAAACGGACTTATATCGTTATCGTTTCTTTCAAATTATTGATAGTTTTCGATAGGATCAAAATTTTAACCCAAAATTTAACTTTTAGAAGAATTTGTGCACGTTTTTTTTTATATTCTTTATCGGGAATTAATAATAAACGAAAAAGAACACTTTTTATTTAAAATAATTCTTATATTTTGTAAAGAGGTTGAACATAATTTAAATTTGAAGTTAACCTCCGTAAAAGATCCATTTATTTTGGTTGAGAAATAACATATCAACGTTTTTTTGTTTTATGCGTAATTTTCTGTTTGAAGTAATTTGACCGGATTTACTGAAAATTCTTTCAGATGGGGTCGAAGATGTAGTTACACATAGAAAGTTTTTACGACAAATAAATCGTTGCTACGACAAAGAACAAAGGTACATTTATATTAGTGGGAAAAAGGTAGTAAAAACCAACCTATATCATGATACCTTTGTAATGACCAAATCGCGCAAGCTTTAAACGCACAATTTACTCTAATACGTATTTTGTTATGAACTTTTGGCGAAATTATTAGTTTTTCATTTTTTTACCACTCTCCCTTACTAGCGATAGTAAACATCAAACTATATTACGTTGTAACGATGTTATCTTGCTGCACTTTGATTACTATGAAGCGTATGAAGTCTAAGCTTTCATTTATTGAGAGTTTATAACTACCTTATCATTTTTTAATGTAAACTTATTTTCTTGAAAAACAAACAAATATATGGACCGATTATTTTGTATGCAAATTTAGCAAAACCAAAATTTCCGTGATTAAGTTTTCAGAGTAAAAAAATCACGGTTAAATGTGTAAACGTTTATTTTTTGCGTTTCAACGTTTTCTTTTTTATGCGCTTTTTTTTATTCCTAGTTTCTCTGTCAACCTTGTTTAAATGTCACATTCTTAATACAATTTTGTTCAAAAAGAGATCTGAGCTTATGAACGGCTTAGTAAAATCATTAATCCATCACATTTATTAAAACATTAATGGTTGTCGGTTTCCGGTAATCTTTATGTTTGTTTGTTGGCATTCCTACTACGCATTTTACATTTCGAGATACTAAATTTGTACTTTAACGCATGACACAAATTTTTGTTGAATGTGAATTATATGCTTTTGCTAGACAAGTTTTTGATTTCTCGTATCATAAAATTTGAAATTCAATTTCAATTTGTCTAATTTTGAGATGCACATATTAAAATTTGCACTCTACCTGAGTTTATTTTATACTTATCTTTTTTTCTAAATGCTTTAGTAACCGTTCTTATTTTTAATTTTGATTTTTATCCTGAACAGTTACTAGGCTAATATTAACTGCATCTAAGCCCTCTTGTCAAATCTTAATGATTAATTAATTGTAAACTGTCAGTAAAACATATTTATACATTTGTAATTACTTGAATGGAAGCTTGGGTTAATGTTTTTATTTTAGTATTTTCATATTAAAAGTTTCAATGTGATTTTTATTAACTTCTCGATTAAAACTGATTGAAACCTACTTTCGTGGGTAGTAATGGGCACTTTTTCAACACTTATAAGAATAGAGTTATTCTGTAAACCACTCGTAAAAGATATTGAGTCGACTAAATTAATCTATTTTTTATTTTCTAGTATTAGATAAATTGAACCCCGTATATTAACAACGATTTTTATTGTATTACAGTTTATACTGAAATATTTATTACACATTATCTTTACTTTACATTATCTTCACTTAGAGAGGGGCATATTATTTAACGAACTATCAATAGAACAGAATGCAAAAGTTTTTCTGTTGTCTGTTGTCAAATAAAAAGTAAGAATTAAGTTTATTTAGTTACAATTAAACGACGAAATTTTTATTTACATATATAACTTTTTGAAGTTGAAGTCATGTACGACATTGGCGTAGGATTCTGCTTAACTCTTAACTTTGGCAGTTGTAATAGATGTAAGTCGGTTGAAAAGTAATAAAAGAACTTTTTTAATAAATTGTTAATAAAAACAGTGAAAAGAATACTTATTAAAGGATTGGAAAATACAGAGAAAACTGTATGAATTTATATTACACTTAAGGAAACCAACTTCTCACTATTAGACCAAGTATCACAGAACTAGCTGTGACCTGTTACTCCCTTCATGTGAAACAATAGGACAAAAGATGTTTTTAGGGAACCGAAAGTGTAATATTTCTTAATTATGATTTTTTTCTATATTAGATAGGTAATCATCGTGAATTCGTTACACTTACAGATAATTATTTGACTATAATACAATCATGAAAATGCGCAATTCAAAAGTTAAAATGTTTACACATTTTATAAGGAAAATGTTGACTATTTGATAAAAATATATCAACGTTTTATTGCGGCACATCTATAAGTGACGAGCCTATTTTGGAAGTGTATGTCAGATAAAAAGTTAATGTATCTCAGTTATTTAGAATGGCCAGTTTAAACCAGTTTTATTATTTTAAAATGAATGATAGTGAGATGATTATGACGAAACTGATATGTTTGTATCGATGGATAAAACTAAAACGTTTTTTGTATTTTTTCTCCTATGTCTTTTTCACATATAGACTCTAAACGTTTAGCTTCGTCATACGATCTTATTTTTCTAAGTTTTAATTATCTATTAATCATTATTATACCACCGGTAATTGATAATTTTTTTATCTTACTAATTAGGGATTTTTACCAAAAATACTTTAGGATAATTATCGTAATTATATGTATACTTGTTACTTATGGACGAAATTGTAGTGCTAACCTAATTACTAAAATGGAAAATACAAAATCTTACCCATTACTTCATAAATTTAATTGAATAATGTCATTATTTTAATTATTAATAATTATTATGTGATCTGCTATTTTTGAACAAACATAGAACTAAAAATTGGTTTCGTGATAATATTTAATAACAGGAAATTACGTTAGTTGCTTTATAGTTCTATTCTTTGTTTGTTAATTTTATATAACAGGGCATTTTTTAAATTGATTTTCTTAGTGTGGTGTTTTATAATTTAATTTACCTTTTAAGAATTGCTTCAGTTTAATGTTTTTCTATTTTCTAATAAAAATGTACATTTTATTGACACGATTTAAATTGCATCAAAACTTGAGGGAGGGACGTTTTACTTTCGCTAGCCATGTTAACTGTTATATCCTGCAGCATATTTCTCAAAAATAGTAAGATGACTATATCATCTAAATTCTACCAACAAATGAGTCGCGTATGCTTGAAACCAAATTCCTGAAGATTCTGGAAAAATCGTTGATGTTTACGTTAATTTGTTCAATTATGTAAACTTTCACATATGTTTAGAGATATGGTTACATACTGTTAATGTAATGAAAGAAGAAAGAGTAGGAAAGATTTAGTCGCGGTTGCGTTACTGATAATTTATGGGATTAGTATTACCCACGATTGGTGCTTCGACACTTTGACTGGCATTCTTTAAGTCCACGTGGACTACAAATCCGTACTCTTTATTATGGTGAAATTGCAAATTTGAGATAACTAAACAATTTGATGATGTTTATGAGGTCATACTATATTTACATAACAAAAGTTAGTATACGTTGCTTACAATGATAAGAAAATTTTGAGACAAAATAATAATAATAATATTGCTTTTCATTTATTAAAATCATTTTTTTGTTTTTGTAGAAATATTTACTTCCATATATGATTCCATATAATACTAAAAGAGCACCTGGAACAATTTAATAAAAATAATACTAATAATCATAGATACTTTTTAAAAATGTAAAAAATTACAAATGTAATTGAAACTATTTTCCTTCAATGCTAATGAAGGCATAATGTAAATAAAAGTCCGTCGATTAGGGTTTCATACAAGACCAGAAACTATCATCTTTTTGTATCTGTAAACAAACAGAGAAAATTTATATATATATATATATGAAGTAAATGTGTATAAAAGCAGTACGTGCGTTTTAGTGGGAACTTTAGATTAGCTTAGTATTTACAATTTAACAAAATCTATAATGCCAAAATCTTATAATAGAGTAAATTTAAATGTACATTTATCGAGCAGAAGAGATCGTCACACTAGAAATTTATAAATAGCAGTCAACGTAAATAGTAAGTACATACCATATGTAATTTAACGAAAGAGAATTTAAAATTATATTCTTATCAAGACATTCTGTAGATATATACATTACCCGATATGCTTACTGTAGAAACGCTTGCGACTGCGAAACGTGCTAATGTCAATAGGCGGAGTTGCATCCTTCCATCGCTCAAAACCGTACCATGTATCAAACTTAGATTTCAGGAAATGCAGCGATATAAATTCAATTTTGTTTGCCATTTCCTGGTCGCATTTACGAAAATAATTAAAAAAATTAAAATGTTACATGTTCTTACGATCTGTAAAATGGTGGGTAAAGGCCCATATTTTCGAAAATCAAAATTTTTTGTTTATTTTTAAAGCCTTAAAGACAATTTCAAAAAATGGGCTCTTTAACCCTTTGCAGCAATTTTTTTTATGAATTATCATGTAAACATCAAAATTTTTCATTCAAAAATAAACTCAGGAAATGGAAAAAACGATTTTCAGGCCGGGGATACAGCCTTAACAATAAACCTTGATCTATTGAAACTTGTTTAACTTTTTTATTGCATCTGATTTTATCTTAAACGTGTAATACTTTGATATTTGAATTAAGGCATTGCACAATAACATCGATAACATAAACACAAAAATTTCAAAAAGGTATTCACACTAAGCGCAGAAAGTTAGTTGACTTTGTTCTGTAATTTGCAGTTACAGTCTTTTGAAACAGAGGTTGACGGTGTATATAGTAGTAAGAAGAAAAAAACGTAAATCTGGAGAAATTCAACAGGCGTGTTTTAAGGTACTTATCGTGATTTTACGGAAGTAAACTTTACTTTCAAGAGGGAAGACTTATTAAACTTATTTTCAACATCGTAACTCTAATGCGATCCACCTCTAAAATCTTAAATTATTAAAGAGGGGGGTTATGCAGTATATCATTTTATATCTGGTGTAAATCTCTTTTCAATGGTGCCTTATTTTTTTATTTTGGGGCAACTGGTTCTGAATTCACTTATTTTGCTATAAATATCGTTGCTTTTTGTTGATTGTTATGTCTGATTATAACTTACGAAATTTTGAAAGTTTTTTTTTGTTACCGATATGGTTAAATTACTCTTCGATTTCTTTATTTGTGATGAAACCTCGGTGTATTAACATTATTTTCATTTTATTTGCCGACTACATTGCCGTTATTCAGTAACTTCTGTTTTTGAAATGCTTTGTTCTAAGGGAAGCCCTTTTTTTCAAGTTTGGTTATTGCAACTGCTATACATGACAAATTTGCTTGAATAAATACTAAATCTTCTCTAATTCCCCCTTCTTTTTAATTGTCTAAACAGTTGGAGACCACTGGGCGCTTTCAAAAATACTTTCTAACATTTGATATCAAGTTGTTTACCTTTGTATAAGTAAACCGAACTGCATAAGCAACTGACTGTAAATCATGTACTAAACACGTAGTAGGTATCATTTTTAGAAACAACAGTTTTAGTCCTTGTATTGCTTTACAAATACACTGCCGAATATCAGTACACACTATAATTATAACCAGCTCAAAAGAGGATCAACGCAAGAACGCATTTATTTAAAATGCCGCTACTTTGGCCGCGATTAGACTACAGTAGCGTACGATCATGCATTTCAGTTTCTTAACACCACTTTTTTAATGTACGATTGTTTATTTAAAAAAATTAGTAGGTACTCTTGAAAAGTAATAGATTTGTAGTGAAAGTACATTCTTAGATAATTTGTAAACAGATTTGTTCAAAACATCTTTTTACTTAAATTGCCACTTTTGTATCTTTTTCAAACATTGCATATTTACAATGCATAGTTAGTAGATCAGATAAGCACGTGCATAATAATAACTTCTTATTTAAAATCATAATAACCTCATTATACATATTTATGTATTTAATTTTTAAATGTCTTGGAATTATGATACATGCCGCTGGTTCAATCTATTCATAATTAATCAGTGTAATAACGTAATAACAATCAAACTTTACATAATAATGCATTGTATTGAAAAACTACTAAAAATTATGTAAAAAATATTAAATTACTTTTTAAAACGTAAATATATGCAATAGAAAATATTTAAAATGTGTATTTGTATATGTAAGTATACAAATGTATTACTATCTGAAACCTATTCATGATAGTATTGCTTACATACACAAATAACCTAAATTAATTTATTTTTTACTGTATTTAGTATGTTGCTTTCAGTAGTGATGAAGTTTGATTGTTTTTGCTGAAAATGAATCAATAATTTAAAATAAAACGCTAATCATTTTTCGTTTAATTATATCATACTTGTTAGTTGAGAGTTGGAACATGGTACAAGTCAAATCGTGTCGCCTTTGTTAAAGTAAAATTTTGTGATTAAAAGAATTAATAAATAAAGGTATTATTTCACAAAGTTTTGATTTGATGCAGTTTTTTTTACAGTATCAACAAAACAACCACATAGTTTTATGTTTATCAGTTGTAGCATCCGGTCTAGTTTCTAAATAAATAATAACTCTTGTTTTTATATTTTATTCGATTCCATATTTTTTCCATGCTTTAGTTGAAAGCGGGCTTTACTTGATTTTTTGAAAATAATAATAAAGGTTTCTAAAGAAAATTATTATCCAATTTGTCTGTTTTTTTTTTCTTTTCTTCATCTACAAATTGAATTTTGTTAGCCATAATGGATACAAAAATAAAGAAATCGAGAGCAGAACAAGAGAAAAAAAAGGAGGTTTACGGTGATTTGCATATTTTAAAGTGTTTTTTACATTCTGTAAACTTTTCTATACCTATGTCTGATGAGTATGAGTAATTTAAGTTGTCTTTATAATTACAATGCACGCTGCTTAATGAATAATAATATCAGTCAAGTAATGTTATCACTTTGTTAAAAAACGTATGCTACTATATAGAAAAAAAACATCGTTTATGGTAATCTTAATTTCAGTTTAAGTTATCGATTTTCTGTCTATACATGAACAATGATCAATTTTTCATAAATTTTT
This sequence comes from Aquatica leii, assembly GCA_035610365.1. Lineage (NCBI taxonomy): Eukaryota > Metazoa > Arthropoda > Insecta > Coleoptera > Lampyridae > Aquatica > Aquatica leii. The sequence continues at coordinate 61,482,662 of CM069432.1, forward strand.
TACGCTGGTTTAGAGTGAAAAATTTAATTAATGAACCCTAAAAATACTTTTTTTTGCATATTTACCTTTATTTTTCTATAGTTATTTATTTATTCAAATATATCGACTCACGTACGCAACATCTGTAAATACGTAAATCTTAGAATTAAATTGTAATTTCGGTGTACTTGGAAAGAATGTGCAGTTCATAGAATAACAACTCAATTTAATTTTAGACATAAAACTTATTAAAGTTATTTTTAGGGTAATTAGTGTATTTATTTAGAACAATTTAAATGCAAGCTTTCGAACTTGGTCTAAGTTCTTCGTCAGGCAAAATTAAATTAATTTGACAATTTCCTTAGTTTTATAATTGTCAAAGTAATTTAATTTTGCCTGACGAAGAACTTAGACCAAGTTCGAAAGCTTGCATTTAAATTGTTCTGTATAAATACACCAATTACCCTAAAAATATCTTTAACTCAATTTAACTACGTCATATGTGATAACATAATTTTGTTTTTATTTTTATTTTTAGTGTCAGCAAATTACTTAGCAAAAATGTGTAGTTTCTTAGAACAGTGAATTAACTATCATATTATTTTTTCTTTTTTTTTCGAAGGGATCCATCAAGTATGGTTGAAGGTTAATAAATATTAATTCTTAAGTCTTCACAACCAATAACGTTTAATTATTAAAGTAAAGTTAATTGATGTTTCGGCTTCTTAAAAACAATTTAGCGATCTTCGGGCGCTGTGTAACAGAAATTCGTCATGAATGTTTTTTAATGACGATTTTCTATACTTCTGTTACACAGCACCCGAAGATGGCTTAATTGTTTTTAAGAAGCTGAAACATCAATTAACTTAACTTTATAATTAAACGTTATTGGTTGTAAAGACATATGTTAGGTAAATAATATTTTAAGTTAAAAAAAAAAAATAAAATAAAATAAAAACGTATACTGTTAGAGAGAGAGGAGAGACCCTTAAAGTTTTAAATAGGGGAAGTATTATACGTCACGAGGTGACGTTTAGCGAGTGTAGTTGGGGATCCCCTTGCCTTAAGTGGTGAGACGGAGAGACGCAAAGCCGACTGTAAAAGCAGCGTCACTCTGCGTGCTTAAGTTGGTTCTTAGTGTGATTAGATTTGTTTTAGTGCGAAAAAAAGAAACAGAATTTATACAGAAAGGGGTGAGTCGCATGAAATTAATACTTGGGTAAATTGATATGACAGACAACCTTATTTATATAATTAGTTGTGCTTTGTGTGATCAACTAATTAATCTGAGTTTAGCGCCATATTATATAATTAGTTGTGCTTTGTGTGATCAACTAATTAATCTGGGTTTAGCGCCACCATATAATTGTTGTGCTTTGTGTTATCAACAATAAATCGGTCTGAACCGTGTACCAACCAAACTGTCAATTAATTGTCATAATGCGCTGAGTGTGCCATTTTTCTCCTTTAGTATTTCTTTTCGCGTGGCTCACCGCCTGAGATTTTGTTTAATTGTTTCAGAGACCCGGATACAACGTAAATCCGTCCGGCTGATGGCGTGGCTAATTATATTAAAATATAAATAGTTTTCTTTTAGTTTTTTTCATTTTTCTTTCATTTCTTTTATTATATTCAAAAATAAAATAAATTGCCACTCAATCGAATTTGTTTCATTTTCCTGTTCGAGTGGCTGACGGTACGTATTCCCTATCGTTGCACACATTAGCTTATTTGGTAAGTACACATTTAAGTGGAGAAAGGTATACTCGATTCATAATGTTAATTTTAAAAAAAAAAATCCTTAGTTACGGTTAGTTTCTAACATCTCAGAAGTGGGATGAAATTCACGTGCAAGCCATCTGTGCAACCGATGGGGGTTGTTACCGCCGCGTACTCGGACGGGGCGGGATACTGTAACTTGCTTTGTAAATTAGCCGCCATAAAAGCCGGACTTTTCAATTATAATTACCTAGAACGAATACGTAGTTACATCGACACTAAATAGGTCGATTGTGGTTATTTAATTGTTGGAAGAAATAAGACAGCAAATTGGTTTTCTTTGTTTTAATTGTTAAAAGTTAACGTTTCACCTATTAATTTGGGTTTATCATAACTTAGGTATTATATCTGTAAATGAATCCTTTTTAATATTTTAAGGTCAAGTGCCAGATGTTAATTTTTAATATGAAGCGACTTACCAAAATTTAAACAAACAGAATTGAATTGTTTTATTGGTACATAATTCTAAAGTGTTCAAAAGTAGAGTTTACATAAATATCACGATCTCGACATTAAATGTGATTGAGATATTGCTTTTAAGAATCGTTAACAGTATGAATAGGGGCACACGATGGGTGTATGTCTTTGATTAATTTTGTAATTAATTTTGAAGTTATTTTAACTTTTGAACATTCACACGTTAAATGATTTTGGCACTTGTGTAAATACACATTATGTATGTGTACATTTAATGGACACACGTATTAATTTACAAATAAAAATTTGAATTGATAAATGAACGAGGAAAAATTCGTTATTGTGAGCATCTATTTTATTATTGCTTTTGTTACGCCGTACCTACCTCAAGGCAATCTGGATGCAAAAACAAACTGATGATACCTACAAGTTTTTTTTTTTTTGGTTGTTAAAACTTAATAAAATGTTTGTTTTCCTTTTTTTTTCTTGCAAAAAAAAGGAGGTAGCTTCAGTTAAATATTATAAAATGATCTATTTTGCTCATTTCATTTGAAATACTGAAGGAAGATATTTGGCTGTGTAAATTTATGTAGTTGCGAGGTACTATCTCTCTCCTAATTCACGCTGAATTTAGGTATTATGGCTCACCGTAATAAGAAGAACCGCGCTGTCTCGTCAATTCCGACCGACGATGGCGTTGAGGTGGCTGCTGCATCGTCAGATACTGCCAAGATATTAAAGAATATGGAGCAAATGACCCAAATAATGCTTAGCCTCACGCAAAATGTAAATGCTTTGAGCAGCGTGCCTGTAACTCCTACGAATGTAGCTGGTCCGAGTCGGTCTACTGGCTTTAACATGCCTGTGCCCAAATATGATCCCTCAGATGAGTTAAGCTCAATAACAGCGTACATTCAAAAGATCGAACAGTTGGCTAGTATAAATGGTTGGGACGATCAGACCATTATTTTTGTTACTACGTCAAATTTAAAAGGGATGGCCTTAAAGTGGTTTAATTCAAAAAAAAGATTGGATCTTACTTGGGAGGAGTGGAGAGCTCTTCTCATTGAGTCTTTTCCGGAGGAGATCGATTATGAAGGTGCATTGTCACAAATGTTGAATAGGGTGAAGAAGACGGACGAAAGCATGATTGAGTATTACTATAATAAGCTTTCGCTTATGGAACCATTCGCATTTGGGGATGACATACAGGTCAGCCTCTTGATTGGAGGACTAAAAACAGTACCAATTATTCAATCGGCTGCCAGAGGAGGGCAGCACAGAACACCGGCAGCACTTCTTCAGTTACTGAAGACGTTTCCTCCTGAAGTGCCTGCTAGGAAGATACAACCGATGAAGAGAGCCTTCAAAAGGAATCCGGTTGACGGTTTCAGGTCCAGGAGAATAGTTAGATGTTACAGTTGTAAGGATTTGGGACACATAGCTCCGGAATGTCCGAAGAGCAGGAAACCAGGAAAAGCCACGAACTTCAAGGAGAGAAATGTGAACATGATGTCGCATAAGGTAATGTCTCCTAAATATCTAATGCATGCTAAAATCGAAGGTCAAACCGTGAATGCATTTATTGATTTCGGTGCAAATGTAATGACTATTACCCAGTCCGCTACCCAAAGGCTCGCCGTAAAATATAAACCGGTAGCTGTACTGATCAGGGGATATGGTGGCGGATCCGTCCATGCTCTGGGGAAAACGAGCCAATTGAAGGTAAAGATAGGTGAATGTGAGGCTCCATTACCCTTCTTGGTTGTACCTGATAGCGTGCAGACGATGGACGTTATTATCGGTCAGCCCTTTACAGAGCTTCCCCATATCGTAGTCTTGAAGACATCTGATGCGTTGGTTTTCAAAAAGAAACAAAGCCTTAAGTGTGTACTACAGGTCTCAGAAGATACCATTGTCCCTCCAAATTATGTAGGGTTTGTGGAATGTGTCGGTACGAGGTCAGGAGATGTTTACGTTGATGGGAGCTTGAAGCTCAAAGTGGGAGACGAGCGTCACATTCCGAGATGCGTTATACAGGTATCAACTGAAAATAAGTGTAGAGTTCCTGTGACGAACTTGTCAAACAAAGACCTGCTTTTGGAAAAGGGTGAGATTGTGGCCCGCGGAGTAAACTGCGAAGAAAGTCAGGACGAGATTGTCCATTACATGGAAGAAATGTTAGTGCCGTTTGAACAAGAAGACGTCAACATAAACACTGAGTTATCGCCTCAGGTTAAAAATGCCGTCTTGGAATTGATCAACAAATACCGCGATTGTTTTGCCACATCACTTAGGGAAATAGGGTGTTGTCCTGGTGCGGAGATGGACATCAAACTAACAACTGACAAAGCCGTCTCCTATAGACCTTATAAAATGGCACTCTCCGAAAGACAGGAGGTGAAAGTAATGATTCAGGAAATGAAGGAAGCTGGGATCATAAGGGATTCAGATTCCTCATTTTCGTCGCCCATTCTATTAGTTAATAAACCGAACGGAGAAAAACGGTTATGCGTTGACTACCGTAAGTTAAATGCCATAACAGAGAAGGATAGATATCCCCTCCCACTCATAAACGACCAAATAGATCAACTTCGAGGTTATAAATTTTATACAAGTTTAGACTTATTTTCTGGTTATTATCAGGTAAGAATAGCAGAGAAAGCAAAACACAAAACCGCTTTTGTCACCCCTGATGGCCAGTATGAGTTCGAGCGTGTACCTTTTGGACTGTGCAACGCACCTAGCGTTTTTCAACGACTCATAAATCGAGTTCTGGGTCCCCTAAGAGGCACCGTAGCCATGGCATATTTAGATGACGTTTTATGCCCAGGAAGAACGTTGGAAGACGGCCTCAGAAATTTGGAAGAAGTTTTTAAGGTGCTTAGAGTAAATAATTTAACGTTGAATCCGCGCAAGTGTTACTTCTTCAAAGAATCCATTACCTATCTGGGATTTGAAATATCTGAGAAAGGAGTGATGCCCGGAGTGAATAAAACAAACGCGATCGACAAGTTTCCCATACCAACGAATGTTCACACGGTCCGCCAATTTCTAGGTTTGACGGGTTTCTTCAGAAGGTTCGTTAAAAACTACGCAAGGATAGTCAAACCGCTGGCGACGTTGTTGAAGAAGAATGAGGGCTGGAAATGGACAGCCGAACACGACAAAGCTTTTCAAAGAATTAAGGATATATTAGTTCAGAGACCTGTACTTGACATATACGACCCCGAAGCGAAGTTGGAAGTTCACACAGACGCATGCCAAAATGGCATAGCCGGCATACTACTGCAAAAGAAAGGTCAGGATGGTCTGAGACCAGTTAGCTACTTTAGCCGAATACTGACCTCAGCAGAACAGAAATGGCATTCGTACGAACTGGAGGTTCTAGCAGTTGTAGAGACGTTAAAGAGGTATAGATCGTATCTGGTGGGAACGCAGTTTACTGTCGTTACTGACTGCAGTGCAGTAAAAGCTACGGCCGAAAAGAAAGATATGGTGCCAAAGATAGCGCGATGGTGGCTACAGCTACAAGAATTTAACTTTGAAATTGTCCATCGTGCAGGAACCAAGATGAGTCATGTAGACGCGCTCAGCCGAAATCCAGTACAAAACGAGCATCAGATTTCGGAAAGTTTTGTTTTCAGGATAGAGGCTGAAGATTTGTTACTTGCTGGTCAAGTATCTGATCGAGAGTTGGGAGTCATCCATAGAATTCTGCTAAGAAAACCAACAGATGACTACGAACGAAGTCTTCATGATCAATATAAAATAGTAGACAGCAAAATATACAAGCAAATAAATGGAAGAAATCTGTGGGTTGTCCCAAAGCAGATGCGACGAGACATAGTCCGTAGCTGTCACGACGAGATGGGACATTTTTCAACAGATAAAACCATTCAGAAACTGCAAGAGTGTTATTGGTTTCCCGAAATGCGTAAATATGTGACTAAGTATATAGCGTCCTGCATTAGGTGTATACTATACAAAGTTCCGAGAGGGAAGCAGGAAGGTTTATTACACCCGATAGAGAAAATCACAACACCGTTCCACACGATTCATGTAGACCATCTAGGGCCCTTTAACCCCAGCAAGGGAAAAAAATATATAGTCGCGGTAGTAGACGGCTTCACGAAGTTCACACACTTAGCCGCTACAAGAGATACAAAGACAGCGCCCGTATTAAAGATATTAAACCTGATCTTCAGTACGTATGGAGTACCTACGAGAATAATAACCGACCAAGGGACATGCTATACAGCAAAAACATTCGAGACGTTTTGCAAAGAAAAGGGCATCATTCATGTGAAAAATGCAGTGGCCACGCCACGGGCGAACGGTCAAGTCGAAAGATACAATGCAACCATTCTTTCGGCTTTAACAACAACAATAAAGGTGGAAAAAGAATGGGAGAAACGTCTTCCTGAAATACAGTTCACCATTAACAACGTGGTGAATTCCACTACAAAGAAGACACCTTCGGAATTAATGATGGGATATAGGCCAAGGTCAGCAGCGGATGCAGTGATGACAAATATCATACAGCCAGTCCGGCCACAAGCTAACAGCCTTGAGCAAGAGCGCGAAACGGCTGCTCGAAATATTAAGGAGGCACAGCTGACAAGTAAAAGACGGTATGATGCTAAGCGAAAACAACCAACTAAATATAATGTCGGCGATTTGGTTGTTGTCAGGAAACAGAAGTCCGGTGAAGGTAGTAAAAAACTTTTGGACAATTATAAGGGGCCATTTAAGGTAGCAAAGGGGCTCCCAAATGACAGGTATTTACTCCAAGAATTACAAGGGTCCAAGAGAAAAAGAAGAGACACTAGATATGAGACCGTAGAGGCGGTTGACAAAATGAAGAGGTGGATTCCTACAACTGGCATATCAAGTTCCAGCGAAGATGATGTAGAGACCGAGACGAGCGGGGACGCTCGGTAGTCAGGATGGACGACTGTTAGGTAAATAATATTTTAAGTTAAAAAAAAATAAAATAAAATAAAAACGTATACTGTTAGAGAGAGAGGAGAGACCCTTAAAGTTTTAAATAGGGGAAGTATTATACGTCACGAGGTGACGTTTAGCGAGTGTAGTTGGGGATCCCCTTGCCTTAAGTGGTGAGACGGAGAGACGCAAAGCCGACTGTAAAAGCAGCGTCACTCTGCGTGCTTAAGTTGGTTCTTAGTGTGATTAGATTTGTTTTAGTGCGAAAAAAAGAAACAGAATTTATACAGAAAGGGGTGAGTCGCATGAAATTAATACTTGGGTAAATTGATATGACAGACAACCTTATTTATATAATTAGTTGTGCTTTGTGTGATCAACTAATTAATCTGAGTTTAGCGCCATATTATATAATTAGTTGTGCTTTGTGTGATCAACTAATTAATCTGGGTTTAGCGCCACCATATAATTGTTGTGCTTTGTGTTATCAACAATAAATCGGTCTGAACCGTGTACCAACCAAACTGTCAATTAATTGTCATAATGCGCTGAGTGTGCCATTTTTTCTCCTTTAGTATTTCTTTTCGCGTGGCTCACCGCCTGAGATTTTGTTTAATTGTTTCAGAGACCCGGATACAACGTAAATCCGTCCGGCTGATGGCGTGGCTAATTATATTAAAATATAAATAGTTTTCTTTTAGTTTTTTTCATTTTTCTTTCATTTCTTTTATTATATTCAAAAATAAAATAAATTGCCACTCAATCGAATTTGTTTCATTTTCCTGTTCGAGTGGCTGACGGTACGTATTCCCTATCGTTGCACACATTAGCTTATTTGGTAAGTACACATTTAAGTGGAGAAAGGTATACTCGATTCATAATGTTAATTTTAAAAAAAAAAATCCTTAGTTACGGTTAGTTTCTAACACATATTTATTTTTTTTTAATTTCTTTTTATTAACGGTGTTAACAAATTATTTCATGCAACAGGTCTATAATTTTCGATTTATTTAACTCAAAATTTTGGTTTTTTTAAATGTTTTATTGCAACTTTTATTTTGATAATTATTTGCTTGTATTAATGTTATAATTTCATCTTCTACATTAGCAACCTGTTAATGACATACATACAGCTTTCTAACCAATAAACATTTAATCGTGTTCTTTTTAAACATCGAATGTTGTTATCATTGGGTTAGTGTTATGAAAAACCCCAACTCCTAATCTGATTATATTAAGCGCAGTGCGCTGTATATTAGAAAATTTAGTTATGTTTTGTAGACATTATGATGTTTGAGTTGTTTTTTAGTAAACATTTAGATAATTTACTGGATTGATTGGGGACTTGCTGTGAATACAGACTATTATGTGGTACTAGATCCGTTACTCTTCTAAATCTCTTTGCGAATTATTAGTTCTCAATTCTAACAAAATCTTCTATGTGGTGAACCAACCTGTAAATGTGACCACCTGTATACACCGACCAATTGCTTATTTTGATCACTTTTCAGGCAGTCTCTTCAAGAAAATAGTGAATTTAATGTAATTACCATTGCGTAAATTCACCACCTGCCCTTTGTGACCATTGACCACTTTTACTGCAAATACTTTAAGTCAAAATGCTTGTATAATCTGACCAAGGTTTCAGGACAGAAAACACATTGTGAACATATCGATTTTTATTTCAATTCAGTTAGCTGTCTTTGTTAAAACGAAAGATTAAACCGGTACATTGTATAGTTGATTATATAAGTTTATAGATAACCGGTCGCATAGCAGAATTGGGCGCTCAATTTTAAGGCTACAATTTTTTCTAGTAGATGTTGCTAAGATTGATAATATTAAAATAATTAGCAAGCGGTGCAACTCAAGTTGTTATTTCTTCTTAGAGATGCTATTTGACCTTGACTTGCGTATTTACTAGACCGAGAATTCGAAATAGCATACATGTGTTCAAAGTATAGACTTTGTTAGGTGTATGTTATTATACCATCTTAGATAAAAACAATTGTTGACGTATGGGCTGGAGCCTTGCTAAATTTAAACCAGAAGACATTTTCAATACTAACTATTATTGATTATTGTTTTCTGAAGTGATTGCTAAATGTGAGTCAAAAAATTCAAAATCCATTACTGAAATTGCAGTTAAGGTTAACGTTCTGGATGCGGTTATGTCAGTGGCAGAAACGTGGCGACAAGTCAAAGAAGAAACAATTATGAAATGTTTCAAAAAGACAGTTTTTGCATTTAGTAAATTAGAAAGCAAATCTTCTGAAATTATTTTTTTTGAAGAACAGTCACTACTACAATTTAGCAATCAAAGAATAAAACTTGCAAGACGATGAACTTGGTAATAGTGATGGCGATACTGATAACAATCCAATAGTTGCAACTGAAAATAAAATCACTCTTCCAGTTGCCTCCAGTATCAGTTGATCAACTTCGTTGTTCAGAACAGTTTGACGTACTTATATAGTGTTAAAAATAAAGTTAACGAACTAATTTGTGCTAAACAAAATCATCTTAAGACTAATTGTTTCTATGTACATAATTGTTCTGTTTTATTCTATACATTTCTTTAAATTAAAGATAATAATATAAAATAAGAAAGTGTTAATTCGTAAATTTTAGTGTTTAAAACATTATTTTTTCTAAAATGACCATTTGCTCAAAGTGACCATTGTGTGATGGTCCCAAAGGTGGTTAATTTACACAGGTTTTACTGCATATCAATCAACTTTACGAAATACCTTGGTGCCAGCGAAAACAAATGGTTTACTCTGCACCAACCTTACATTAAATCCACTCCAGTTCTATCTTGTTAAGACTAGGTGATCTTGTCGTTAAGTATCGTTACTGGTCGTAAAACATTAATTGTTTTGTTGACGATATTGTCAAATACATACAGTCGTTGCTACGAAAGATGGTCTCTGAGTAATCATCGTGCGAATTTAGAAAACACGTTCTATTATTCGAATGAAAAGAGAAAATTGCGAGTACAACACAGATAACACCATTTCTTGTTTGTGTTATGAATAAATCGCTGAATTGACTTCATCGTTGATTGACATTTCTTATACGCCGCTTTTATCTGTTTTTTGTTTCAGCAAAATCAACTCTAATAACATCGTCTCGTCCTGTATCCGTGAAAATGTGGAGAATATTTTCGTAGATTTTAATGCAGTTAACTTTTTTTTTTTTGACTAAAAAAAATTATTTAGGATCCCGAGTGTTTTGTATACAAATACATTATAAAAATTATTCAAATTCACATCTTTATGACTTTGATTAGTCATTCAATAACGTGCTAACTTGCTGCGACCTTGCTACAAACATGTCGGTTTGTTTTTATTAGTCGCTTACGTCTGATAAACATTTAGATGCACAAATATCTAATCTTGAAAGCAATTTACCTTATTAATAATTACGTATGGTTCTACGTAGTTTCATAATTTTGACGCGGTATGAAATATACGAGGTCAATGTTTCGTCACTGCGTAACAATGTTTTTGTTTAATGGAAACAGTGACTTTTATTTTTAACTTGCGCTGTTAGAACCCTTTTAGTTTTTTTTTCAGAAATGACGTGTAAATGTTCTATATAATTTTCACGTATTTTCAATTTAAAACTACTAGAAAAATGCAAAGCATTTCTAAAGCTTCATTTAGTTTTTTTAATCAATTGCCATTTGTATTGTTAAAAAAATTAATTTTCAATAATTTGTTTGAGAACCTCCGAATTTCACTTGAAATAAAAAAAATAAGTGTTCAAGGTGACTTTGTTGACACGAAAATCCAACGAAATGTACTTTGTCCGTATTACGTCAGTCAATCTATTCATGTACATACTTATTAAAGGAAATCCTAACAACATAGTTCGATCAAAGTTCAAAAGCTGCTAAACAAATAAGATAATATGTTTACGTTTCAGAAAGATTTTATATGTGATGCAATTATTTATTTTAAGCACATCGATCGCATTTTAGTCCATTAAATATTTGTTTATAAAATATAGATGTTTAAGGATAATTTAACTATTGCTTTTTCCTCCAAATTGTCTTTAAAACGTGAAAATACTTTAATCAATACTCCAAATAATTGCATAATACAAATATGATAACTAAAATCAATAAAATATTATTAGAATATTACCTTGATGTTACTATTTATTGACACGGGTCAGTTATGTATTTAATTTAAACGTAAACATTTTTTTTCTTTATTTTCATTAAAATGTCAATTTGTTTCAGGATTGAATGCGTGCGAACAAAAATCATATATTTTTTTACGTAAAGAATTGCCAGTGAGATTAGCTAACATAATGAAAGAAATCGCGCTTCTTCCAGAGAATCTTTTAAGAATGCCTTCTGTACACGCTGTTCATGATTGGTACATGAGAAGCTTTCAGGAAATACTTGAGTTTGAAAAAACCGAAGATAATCCGAGTAATTTAAAACGTTTTTGCGACAGCTTAGTAAAAATTCGCAATCGACATTCGGACGTAGTCGAAACAATGGCACAAGGTGTACTAGAATTGAAAGAATCCCATGACGTCGATCATCAAACAGAACACAGTGTACAGTATTTTTTAGATCGTTTTTATATGTCCCGAATTTCAATACGAATGCTTATTAACCAGCATAGTAAGTATAAATTACCTTGTTATTGATCTTCATATATACATATTTTTAGCGTTGTTATTTGGAGGACAATTAGAAAGAGCACCTGGTCCTAATAAGAGTAAATACATTGGATGTATCGATCCCCATTGTAATTTAGTTAGCGTAATTCAAGATGCTTATGAAAACGCCAGATTTTTATGTGACCAATATTATCTTGCATCGCCGGAATTGGTTGTCGAGCAGCATACAGTTGATGGTAACGTATGCTTCTTGAACGGTAGTCTAACTAATAATTTTCTTATAGAACCAAAACCAGAATCTGATATACGAATTGTATATGTTCCTTCGCACTTATATCACATGCTATTTGAACTATTTAAAAACTCTATGAGAGCTGTGATGGAATATCACGCACCTAGGGATCAATATCCTCCTATTAAATTAACAATCAGCAAAGGAAAAGAAGACGTGTGCCTAAAAGTGAGTAAATAAAATTGTTATTTTATAAACTGTGCTAAAAATGTATTGAAAAACAATGGCCGTCTATCGTTCAGTAATCATATGTAGCTGTTGTGGTACGAAACAAAGTAGATGAAAATAAGTGATTATAATAGAATTTGTTGCCAGACGGGTACTGAAACGTATACCTACTGATCAATCAAAACGTTTGGACAGGGAGACACAGAAAGTAATCAGAAAAAGACTTGTTACTCATTTTTGGTTTTCACTATAAAGTTTAAACTCATTTATTATGGGTTCCATTGGTATATCAAATATGTCACAACTCAACATGCAATTTTTTGGCATTTCCATAAACTCACTAGAAAGTTTAAAACTTAATAGTATATGAATGCACGGTTTAAATATGTTGCTTTAAAGTTCAAAGGCACCCTTTACTTCAAGTTCATTTATTTCTTTCTTACTTTTTAGTTTAGAATCTGGGTTGGTTCACAACTCAGCTCTTTATAGGTTTTTAGTTAGATTTCGGTTGCTTGTTTTAGTTCTTTGATTTCTTTCACGCCTTGATGAAGCTCCTTACTAAACTGAGTAAAACGTTGACAACTTCAGTTATAACTTTGACACTGTCCAAACTTGGAAGACATTTTTAGTAGACTCCGGACGTGGAAGCTTTTGCTATAACATAACGTAAACTGTAAATTATTAATTTAACAAGTTTTCAATCAGAAAATAAATTCGTTAGTGCAGATACAAAAACGTATAAAATCACATTATACTTTTGGTAGATGGTCCGTCCAGAAGATTTACATCCTACGCCCAGTGCCTATTGACTCAGAGGCACTTAGGCCGTCGAAATCTCGGGGCCCACTTTGCAAATTATATCCTAATACGTTTTGAACAACAAAATCTTAATAAACTAATTTTATTAAAAAAGGAAACATTGATAAACATAAACATTCACGCTTAAGTCATAAGTATAAAAGTAAATCAATTTTCTTCAAGGCAGATAAAGAATCGTGCTAATATCGTAAATCTCTTTTAAAATCAAACTCAATATTATTTTGACCTCTTGTCGCGGGGCTCATAGATCTGTGCCTACTTGGCCTATTGGATAATCCGGGACTGCCTTTTCCACAACATGCCTGGCGCAACGATGTGTTCGATGTAATCAAATCTCAAGCACAGAAGAACACTATTAAAGTTTCAAGTATGACTGTAATTTTGTTGATCAACTCCAACTGTTCATCACATTTACTGGCTATAATTGATTTTCCATTAGACAATTTATCTTTTCTGCAGTACAGTAGACAGTGATATTAGACACTAAATGAGAAACTTGCTGAGTAGTTTCAAAAACATAAGAGGAAACACGAATCATTTGGTCGCTGTGCACATTTCGTACAAAAAACATTTAAATATTCAATATTAAGAAGAAACATTTAATTTTTATTTCTCAAGAAAACTGAATAATGGTGAAACTCAACATCGTCGTTGGTTGATTTATTTAATTTTTCAAAATAAAGTTTTCTATTTTCGATGCAAGCTATTTGGTAATTTACACACTACGATGATACACGAAGAGTGCTGTGACTGGTAACACATAAGTAACATTTTACAGACAAAAGAATACTAACGAATAAGGCATGGAAAGACAATTAATCAAGAAAAGAAAAGGACATTCGTGAATCTCAAAAACATTGCCACACTTTATTTCAGAGATTAATTTATATCAATGATAATTATTTATTAGCCTCTCATAATCCGGTATTTAGAGGTTACAAAGAAACTCTTAAGATAGGCTACGATGTGGTAATTTTGGTAATTTCATAGATTTGTTTAAATTGATATTTAAATATGGCCCAACATTGCGGAAACGCATGAAACAAGCGAATAAACAATTTGCACAGCATTATCTAAGCCATGATATTCAAAATGTTTTGATCACATTGGTGTTAAAAACAGCTACCGATGAAGTGATTCGTTCAGTAAAAGAAGACCAGTATTATTGTATTTTGCTCGACTGTACTAACAATTGTCAGTTATCTGAGATTTTGAGAAGAAAACTTCAAGGGATTTGTTGCTATCGCTAAGACGACTGGGGAATTAATGTAACACTGGAAGAACTAAATTAAAAATATATCAGAGGTGTTTCATTATGTTGTGAATTGTGACACAGAGTCGAAAATCAGAATTAATCAGCTAAACTTGAAAATTTGACAAATCTGAGTAAATCTCAAAAACGTTAGTCTATTAAAAAGGCAAACACGTTAACAAAAGAACTTCAATAATGTAAACATTAATATAGTCAAGTACATTTTACCCAATGATGTTACCTGATTAAAGAGGTTATGTAGTTTTGGATTTTGAGTATCTTGTATGTACTTTTTTTCGGTTTTTGTTTAAACATTTTTTGCAGAGCACAAAATTTACTACGATTTACTTTATGAACATTTTTTCTAAACCCCCGAATTATGGAAATACAGAGCTTTAAAGCACAAAAAGTTCCATTGCATGGACAGTACCCAATTCATCTAGAGGGTTTATATGAAAGTCGGCATTATCAAAAATTAACTAACCAAATGCGATTCCTCTCAGAAGTAAGGATCGAAGAGATTTTGGTCTCACGACAGCTATTATAGCTTGTCCTAGTGCAACGTTTTTTTTAAAGAATGTAATTAGTCTCGTTTGTTAGCAAAAATGCAACAACATAACTAATGATTCTGGTGTTACAGAGTTTATGTTGTTCAAAAACTTATCTGTTGGTGGGTGTTCAGCAGTACTGAAAAGAGCGAATGCCCCCCCAATTAATTTTACCGCCAGCTTTGACAACTTGTAATCTTTCCTCTTGCGGATTAACACTTCTGCACTATTGCTACACATTGTACAGTATTTAACACTACATACAGACGTAGAAAAAAAATAAAAGCAAAATGTAGCAAATTTTGTGCTCAACTAAATAAAGAGGTATTGAACAAAAACTGAAAAAATGACACAAAAGGGTGCACGCCCAGGCGC
Organism: Aquatica leii; assembly: GCA_035610365.1. Classification (NCBI taxonomy): domain Eukaryota; kingdom Metazoa; phylum Arthropoda; class Insecta; order Coleoptera; family Lampyridae; genus Aquatica; species Aquatica leii. Next base: position 61,497,879 of record CM069432.1, read on the forward strand.
GTCAAATTAGAAATCTTGGATTTAATAACATCCTAGGTACATATGCAAAATCTAAAACTAGTTAACCTTTTGTTAGCAGACCTGTCCACTGGGTTATATGTTTAGATTCGATATAAAATATACTCTGACATAAAAAATGCAACACCGTTACATGCGTTAAAATTTTTGGAATAAACTTGTCAGAAATGTTTAACTAGTAAAAGGTAGTAACTGATTAAAATTTTATTCAAAATAATCCACTAGCCATGGAAAATTGAAAGTTTTACTTGTTACAATCGTAATTATCGGGTATATTTCTTGAGAGATTAAGTCGATTTCGGTATTGTTTTTGGTTGCAATTCTTTTGTTTTTATCTTCTTCTTTGAGTTTTTCATTCAGAGAAATTGCTAACTATTGCTAATTTTAACCGTAACCAATCCTCTGTAGTACGGTGTTATTAAGCATGGTCTAGAGAAGGTCAAGAATGTCGTAGACGAGGAAGTGGACGGCCAAAACAGACATGTGGTCCAACCATCTTCGATTAATGGCCGATTCTTGAGTACCAGATAAATAGCAGATCAATGGCTTCGAAACGAAGGACGTTCTGTAACCCGTCGTACAGTTTACCGTTGAATTAGCGCTTTTGACTTGCAGTCCTATCGACCACACCTTGTGTGTGTTGACATGGCATAGGGTGGTCTTCAGTGACGAATCCCGATTCTGCTTGAGAATGCACGATGGTCAGACGTAGAGAACGTCGCAATGTGCAGTTTCCTGTTAAACCACCACCACACTGTGGGAGTTATAGTATGGGGTGCTATTGTTTATAGAAGCAGGTCGCAGTTGGTATTCATCCTAGGCAATATGAATGCCCACTGATATGTTGATGAAGTAGTAAAACCCCATATCTTTCCATTCCTCCAGGAGCTGGAGGAGCCGATTTTCCAACAGGATAATGCCCGTCCCCATATTGCAAGGAATTCGAAGTGGCTAACGTCAATATCTTGCCGTGGTCATCTCGATCTTTCGCCTATCCTGCATGTGTGGAACATGTTGTGTAGAAGATTCAAGCAATTAGCCAATCCTCTACAGGCACTAGAAACTCTCCGGTATGAATTACAGATTACCTGGGGATGCAATACCTCAGAAAAAATCGACCGTCTAATGGAATCCATCCCTAGAAGGGTGCAGAAGTGTGAAACTAATAAGGGTGGTCTAACATATTAACAAAATATTCTTTTTTGTTTAATTTCTTCGAAAAACGCCACTTTGTATGCTGTACTTGCATATATGTATGTCGTTTAAGTTGGTACTTTATTTTAAAAAAAAACTGATAGATAATGGTATTACGTTAATTTTTTCACATAAATGCGTTTTGATATATCCTAATAATAAAATTTTAACTTTTTGTACTTTGTAGATGTCCGACAGAGGAGGCGGTATTCCACGATCACTACATGACCAATTGTTTAAATATATGTATTCTACAGCGCCGCAACCTAGTAAGTCAGATGCTCACACTGTACCTTTAGCCGGGTACGGTTATGGATTACCCATATCAAGATTATACGCACGTTATTTTCATGGAGACTTACTAATTATGTCGTGCGAAGGTTATGGTACCGATGCTGTTATATACTTAAAAGTAAGATTATTCGCACTGTGTTACAAGTCTTATACATTCTATTTCTTAGGCTTTATCAAATGAAGCTAATGAACTGTTGCCTATTTTCAATAAAACCACTTCGAAGTTCTACAGAACGGCGGTACCAATCGGTGATTGGACAAATCAAGCAGCTACGTTAAATAGTAGGCAAATTGCTTTGCAGTGCAAAAAACATCAACTTCCGCAATCGGTTAGAGAAGCCATATAGCTAGACGATTTAGTTGATGAAGATGAAGACGATGAAGTTTGATTAATGCATTTTTTTTTAAATTGCTATTAGTTTGTAAATTATTTTTATTTTACATTGCATTTTAACGTTTACTAAAAAAGTGATTATTTATTTTTTTGCAAATTTTAATGCTAGGTAATTTTATAAAGCATTGTACATAAAAAAATAGTTTTGATTCTATACTGTATATAAAATATCTTGTAAATATTCAACTTTTGTGGTAAATCAAAATATATATTTATTTTTTATGTGATATTTTACTCTTGTATAAATGATTAGATAAAATAAATTTGACTGAAATATTCCTAATTCACTTTTAATTAGATTTAGTGTCTGAACCAATAATAAACTTAGCTTTACATATACGATTGAAAGATGTTCTGGTAAATCATTTTTTGACCTATATCTAAGCCAAAAACCCCAATTAAATGAAAAGATTGTGATAATAGAAAACTTTAATAAACACCATTAATATAACGAAGTAATAGTGGTATTCGATAACTAAGAATAATTTATTCTTCATAAAATTCATTTTCATACACCTTAAACTCGTATGTAACTCCATTTTCTTCCTGAATGCCTTTTGGAACTAGAGGATCACTGCCAAGTACATTATAAATACATAGTTTATATCGAGGTTAAATTCATATTTACCTCACTGTTTTAACATTACTAAATTCGGGAAAGAAAGTATCACAGTCATATTCTTTGTTGATTTCTGTTAGGTATAGTCTATAAAAGAATTTTGAATTGAGAGCATCCTGTAAGCAAAAGAGACAAATTGAAGATCTTAATTAAAGATTGGAACAAGTTATTTTGGTTGATTATTCCTCAAGCACAATGTGCCCTGGCACTGCAACAAACCTTACTCAAACAAAGTGGACTTGATATTGTATTCATAGCTATAACGGTCTAAGAATTTACAAAGTAACATGTGTTAGAATTAAGTTATCTTGTATGTAAAGTCTTGACAAATTGGGTAAATCATATTTTAATGTTGTTTAAAAAAATCATTCGATCAGTTTCACAAAGCTACCGAATTATAAAGGTAAAAATCAACATTGAAAGAACATACAGCACTATCATCAAACATACAACATAATAACGATATTTAAAGCATAATAATAAATAAATTTTTGCAAACAAACAATCACGGTAAACCAAAACATTGGCTTATCCACTTACTTTATAAATGTTACTACCACCTGCAATCCAAATTTTCTCATACAACTTTTGAAACTCTTTATTGGTGAGTTTTTCATTTATTTCATCCCAAGTTTTAAATGCAAACACATTTTCATACTGTTTTAAATCTAAATCAGATCGGGACATGACAAAGTTAATCCGACCTGGCAAGGGCCTATATTTAGGTGGAAAGCTTTCCCAAGTTTTTCTACCCATTATAACAACATTTTTCTTAGAATCCGAAGTGGTTACTGTTGTCATTCTATTAAAATATTCCATTTCTTTTCTATAAAAATAATTTCCCGCCATAGAATAAAGTTAGGTTAAAATTAAAACTTACTTTAATTTCCATGGTAAGTCATTATTTTTTCCTATACCTCTATTTTGCGACGCTGCTGCAATTAAGTTATATTTTAACATTTTAATTTTTAATGAAATAAACAGAAAGTTCTTAAATCGACTATAGCACAATCCAAGTACAATCTACTTCACAACTACCAAGCTACAGCAGAGAATTATCTAGATTATTACAACTTGTAAAGAAAAAAACACATTTTTAATGGGCAATGCGCATGAGTAGGTACGACTCGATTATATTTTGTAAAAAATTATCTAAAAAGGTCAATATAACACTATATAATTCTTTAAATTTAAATTTAAGTATTACCCTTGATTATATAATGATTATATGTATTTTCATATTTTCTTCATCGGAGCGAAACGTTAGGCACAGGCAGTGCCGCATTAACGTATTGAGGGGCCACAAGCACAACATCGTGATGGGGCCCCTCTAAAATGACCCTCCCCCCTTTCCAAAAGACAAATTATTTAATGAGAAAAAAAATGAAGTACAATTGAAGCATAAATTTAAAGAAACTATCTATATTAACATCTTGTGCATTTGAACACCTTCAGCATTTTGAACAACTTGAAATAAATAAAACATCAGTACTGGTGGTATGGATTAGATTACAATCAATACTCAAGTCCGCAACATTTCCTGGGACATGGTCGTTCGCAAATAATCCTTTATTCGCTTCAGTTTACTGAACGATCGCTGCTACTCTTTTATAAGTAACCATTGCTTTGTAATTCTTTTAGTAATATTTACTTTGACGTTTATTCTTTTAGTCACAAAGCTGTGGCGTCGCGAGGCTCCTGAGCGTGGGGGCCTCAAGCAGTTGCTTGTTGGTAAATCCGGCGATGGGCACAGGGACCTTTATTCTCGAGCTCATTCGACTAATGTCGCATGCTATAGTCCGCCATTAACGCTGATTAACGCACGAAATGGTTGAAAATGGTGTTCTTGAAATTGCGCATATTAAGATAATTGTCGCATGAAGCGCAAGGAAACGTAGTTTATCGTGCGAAGCAGAAATTTTGTATGTGGTACATGCGCATTAACTTTATTATGACAAATGTATACACTTTTAACATAATCTTGTTTTATTGCTTTATTCCTTTTCTTTTGTTTTTCGTTAATTTTGCTTACCCGTTTTGTTATATAATTTTTATAATTATGACTAATTCTGATTAAATTGCATTTCTTGCTGTTATCGAAGTTTTAGAAGAAGCTGAGCCTACGCGTTTATCCATTTTAAACTGAACGAAAAATTAAGAAAACGATAGCGCGGATATTTATACACCCAATTTGAATTTCAAATGTAAAAAGTAATAGGTATAACATTTGCAGTGCATATTGGCAACAATATTTAAACAATAATTAAAGTAACATGATTGTTTTATATTTTTGCATTTTTGAATAGTTTTTTATGAATCAAAACATGTGCATTCCAACAAAAGAAGTGGGAGAATTAGTGCTGCTGATTGGGGATGGATGAGTGATGCTGGCCCAGGAGAATTAACACGTGTCGATGGACGCTTAACTGCTCAGTTTATCCCGAAAGACCAATTCGGTTTGTTCAGAACAATTTTCTTATACATACGACAGCGGTAGTTCAAGAATGATTTTTACAACATCCAGAAGTGGAAAGTATCCGTTGACCACCTAAGTCACTGGATTTGACCTTGCATCGCCGTATTAATACCGCGTGGGAAAGATTTTGAGGATCTAATGTATGTGCCAATTTAATCAATTCGGTGCCAAACCGTCTACGGAAATGTATAATCAATAATAGGTAGATATTACACACATTATTAGCATGTAAAATCAAATATTTAAATAAAATATTAAATAGTTTTTTATCATGTTTTTTATTAGGATTTTATGTATCTAGTTTTGTTCTTGTAAGTGGAGTTTCTAAATAATTTTTAATAAAATCTAAGGTATTATTTAATATTTCATTACTATTCAATTTATATAATTTCGACATAGGTAATACTTAAATTAAATGTTACGAGGAGAAAGCATAAAATGCGTTTTGCACTTTCTAATTTTGTGATTTACAGCATTTTCAAATTTTATTTGGAATTTTTTTAGCAATCTGTATAAGAAATTAGACTTGATTTTATAAAGGAAGGTTTATGTATCTTTTAATTTTTCATACGAATAACTTAAAGGGAGTAATGGGAATTTATACTGCAATTGTTCGACCACTAATTACGTTTTAATGGTTAGAATATTTTTTTTGTCAATCGGAATGTTGACTTTAATTTAATCCGGATATATTAATACTTTTAGGCTAATTAGTACAGTGAATTTACATTTGGACATACAGTTTATCATTATTTGAGTTATGGATGGAACTTATTTTATTATAAATAAGAACATAAATCAATAGAAAACTCGGCGAAGAAGAATTTAAAACTTAAGGGTACCATTTAGATACATATTTGCAGGTAAGAAACACGTTCTTTGAACGCTTGAGGCGGTGCTTATGAAGAATGGTCAGTAACCTCGTAATATCGCTGCAAATAATGTTTTTAATGCCAATGTTGTCAAATTTAACTGGTCGTTCTGTTATAACATAAGTTTGGTTGCTTACATTACAGGCAGTGTTGTAAATAGATAATTTTCAAATTATATAGATACAGATAATTTTTTTTTCTTGCAAGAATTATCTAGTATTAGATAATAGATAAATTATTCAAACTTTATATAGATAACAGATAATAGATGAAATACTCTAGGTAGTAATAACGATAGATGGAGTTCATTTGAAAAACTACTATGGAATGTGGAAAATTACTGAAGAAAAACATACATATTGTAACTTGAATTTTACGGGGACACTGGATTTTTTATAAATTTTATTTAAATAATTTAAATAAAAAATTATATATATACAGATACATATAACTTATATATTTTTGATTGTATCTAGATACATATAAATAGATAAAAAATATGAATCTATATTAATTTATCTATATAAATTTATATAGATAATTTACAACACTGCTTACAGGTGGCGCTTAAAAGTGTCCAAAACTTTTTTGAGGCAGTGTACATTATTGAATTTATAATCGTTTGTCTTTTTAAATAACATAATTTTTATATTACACGCAGTGGCACTATATGTTTATTTAAAGTACATATTGTAACGATTATTAAAACTAATTTATTTATACTAAAAATATGTACAATCACCTTCAATCATAATGACCGCTTAAGATCGGACCTATTCACATTCTAATGCTATGTTGTTTCTCATTACAAGCTTAAAGCAAATAAACTATTGTAATTTTATTACCTGTGTAGCTAAAGAATTACTAGAAATACCAGATAGGCATTTATTATCAGATTTTAAATGTATTTAATATTTAAAAAGTGTATTTCTAGAGAATTACTTTATGCAAGCTATTAATTCTAGAATTTTTTTAATATCAGATATTTATATAGAATACTAGCTGTACCCTGCCACGCTTTGCAGTGGCACATTGTGATTGAATGGTTGAAATTTAATGTAATTATATTTATATACATTAAAAGTGAGGTTAATCCAAAATAAATAATATAATTACTAAATAATATAACTACGTCCACGTGTTAGATGTAATAAAAAAGATATAACCACTCACTTCTGTTAGAAATCCACTTGAATTATAATAAGTTCTTTTATTTTGCCTGTCAGTTAATAATATTTTTACTGTCCATCTTTGATATAAAATATAACCTCTACTTACGATTTGGTGAAAGGCGCAGTTCGACCACAACACTATCACACCAAAAATTCTTGATTTAAGTGAATATTTAATTCAGATTGTATAATAATCAGAATCAGATGCAAATTTTTTGGTAAATAAACAATGTAATTGGGAACGAAATTGTTTCTCATGTGACTGCGTCATTATTATTTCGGTTGTCAGCGAGTGTTTTCCTAGCTTATGACAGATGGCGCGGTCACTGGTAAACAGCTGATCGTTAAAAAAAATTGTTTTCTCGCGGTCGCAGATATGTGACTGATGCAAAAAATAGATAAAAACAATCCTTGATGCGCATTTTATATCATGTTAAAATTTCAACTCAATCGGTGCAGAACTTTTTGAGTTTTTGAAGCGTACACAAACCAACATAACATTTTTATATATATAGATTGCCTCTACTAATACTACTATCATTACTAGTATATTAATAACATATTTGCAGTTACCATGGATAATTAATTAAATCATTTTAATGACTGATTAAAAATACGCTAAATGATCAATTAAATAAAAAAATCATATCGTTCCGTTCTTTAGTACAAAACGACCTTCAGATTCTAAAATGAATATTATTTACATTTTTCGTACGATTTACTTTATCATTTCAACAAAAGTTTTAAGTAGATTAATACCTACCCAGATAGCACGTAAGCTTACGGCAAGTTTGCTTTTAACTTGTCATGTCAAGCTTAAAGCAAGTTTCAAACATGAAGCTTGAATTAACCTTGAATCAAACTTGAAACTTGGTTGGAAAGTTTGAAGCAAGTTTGCAAAATAAGCTTATTGCAAGTTTATTACCCAGGTAGCATGTAAGCTTACAACCAGTTTGTTTTTGACTTGGTTGTGCTTGCAATGTTAAACTTTCACTTTAACTATGAAACAAGCTTGTAATAAGCCTTGGTAATAAGCTTTAAAAAAATCGTAACAAGCTCTGCTATTGTTTTGGCAACGGTGTTATCCGAAAGTTGCCGGAATGCTTCGTTAAGTAGCTATAGTCAATGTTGCCCAAGAATATTGCCCAAGTTAGTATACATTTGTACTGAATCAGCATATTTTTGCTCAAGTAAAAGTACTTACGTCAATACTTTTGTAATTGATTTCAGTACGTTTTGTTTAAATAATAATTATAACAAAGATTGATTTGAAAGGTGCGCCATAAGTATATCTGTAACATCTTTTCATTGGCTAAAAAAAATAGATACATAAAAATCGTAATGTTAGTTTTTCCTACGAATAAACATCCTTGATCTATGCAGTTTTAAAATTCGTTTTGTTCGAAGATATTGCAAAAAGTACGTTAATCTAAAAAATCAGTATGTTTTTCTAAATAGCGGCAACGATGTTTGAACTTAGCCATTTTACCTTGTTTTTACCGTTGAATAGGCAGCTTACAATTTTTATTTTGTTATTGTTGCGGTTTGTTGTGTAACTACTGTTCTTCGAAAAAAGTAAGGTGAGTATTTATTTTAAATCCTAACTGTAAAATGAATTAAATACACTAATCAAGTAATTCAATTTTTGTTGAGGTTATGTTATACACGTGTTGTAATAAAGTTGATAAAGTGTACAACCATAAAAAACTTGTAAAAAACCATACTCCTTAATCTTAAATAGTATGGAATGTTTTTATCACTGACATCTATTTTCATTTTAACGGTCAATTTATATGACTACTGATCTATTGATTCTTTTATATAAATTCATAATTTTCAGTTACATATCTTGAAATTATTTTCTGTTTTAACAAATTATTTAAAAAACCCGAATGGGCATAAATATGTTTATAACCTGAAATCAAAAGTAACATATCTTAACATTTGTTAATAATTTGTATATTTTTGTATTAGTTCGATTAGTTGTATTAAATTCGACCAAATCGTTTTTCACTTATGCTATTTGTATTAACCACAGAAGAAGTAGACTAACAGCTAATAACTTAAAAAATATATCATTTTATCTACAAGTTTTTATTCAGCTATAATTAAATTTTCAATTTTGTTTTTGTATCTGGTATTTTAATAAACGGATTCACATTTCTTCAAGGTGAACGTACAACACGTTATTAAGAAAATATACATTTACTTTTATTCCTTAGCATGTTTTTGTTCTAGTTCAATTGTTTTTTTTTCAGAAATCAAGGAAATCGATCCAATGTGGAAACTCTGTAGGAAAAACTACAATTGCTTAACGATTTCTTCATATATAGTTTATACTGTTATGTTATTCCTTTTTTAGTTTATATTATATTATCTAACGCAATGTATTTTTTACATCTTAATCCACGTTTTTTTTTAGAAAATAAATTGATTCAAAATGAAAAAAATGCTTTTTTTCAAATTTGCCCAACACGCTTCTTTCAAGCTTGTTCAACATGGTTATTTCAAGTTTGCCCAACATACTTTTTTCCAGTTTGTCTAATAAGCTTTTTTCAAGCTTTATAAAATAAGCTTGTGGTAGCGGTAACTAGTAAGCTTGAATTATGCTTGATATAAGTTTCCAGACAAGTTTGTTTCCAGTCTACATGATTGTTAAAACAAGTTTGTTTTAACCTTGTATCAAACTGACTGTGCTATCTGGGTAATCGCTTCCCTTATTGGTTAGTTGTTTTATTATAGGAATACGTTATTTAATACGTAAAACGTTATAATTATTATTTCGTATATAAACCGTTAGTTTCCAAACTTTTGTGAACCTGTTCGGCATCGACTTTATTTTTTGTTGATTTTTTGCAGATCCTCGGTCACGTTACAAAAGTTCATTTGCAACTTGCGCTACATTATTTAAATTGCTTGTCAGAATGTCAAGGCAATTGTTTGTTTATGTCCTGCTCATAACTACTCACATATTCCCAATGGGGTTTAAGTCAAAAGATTTTGTTGGTCATTCTAAAATCTTAAGAAATTACACCGTTTTTGTTCTTAAACTACTATTTTACTATTCTTCTCTTATGATTTGGCGAACAGAACCTGTAAATAAAGTAACGAACAAATTTTTTTTTGTCACTGAAAATAAAATAAGAGAGAACCATATATGTAGCTAAGTGGTTTACTTAATATACGTAATAGTTATAATCTATTAAGAAATACTAAAACTCAAAATAAAGGTAACTATTACACAATCGGACTCAAAAACACAAAACCAAACAAAATAAAATTTTTCTATTTTTGTCCTGAGTCTAATGCAATAAAAATCATTAAACTTGGAAACCAAATGAAAATCAACTAATTTTGCGATATCATCAAATATTGAAGTTATTTATCAACAACTGGAAAGTAAAATCTTTTGAAAGTCCAACTTTGACCTTACTAATTGTCTAAAGTCTTTTTTTCTACAGGATAATTTATTATATCCTGTAATGACAAAGGAAGCGTAAATTCCAGAGTATTTAGTTAAAAATAGTATAATAATTTCAAGTATGTATAAATACATTACCACAGCGAAAATTTTTTTTAAATAATCAGACCAATATTAAAATGATATTAATTATGCATCGTAATTCCGGATTAATATGCCATTAATGATAGTAATATTAGTAGTGGCAATATTTAATTTAATATATAAAAATTCTAGAATTATTAGCTTGCATAAGATATCAATTCTCTAAAAATAAATTTTCAGCATTGGATATACATTTAAAATTTGAAATAAATACCAATCTGGTATACCGTACTTATTGTTATTTACAGATCAGTAAGCTTAAATTTCTGTTATTTTATTACTATGTAGGTAATAAAATTACAATGTTTTATTTGCTTCAAACTTCTAATGAGAAACACTATAGTATTAGAATGTGAATAGGTGCGATCTTAAGCGGTCATTTTGGTTGAAGGCGAGTGTACACCTTTATAACTAACCGAACTAATTAAATCTAAGGATAATTAATAAAAACACTTACACGAAAGATAAAGTCCGCGGATAACTTCAGTTTAACACTTCGAAGTACTGAAATAACTGACCTATGATTTGTACCGCATTTATACATTTTAGCAATCTCTCACGAATGTTCTATATCTTTCAGTGAACGTTCTGGAAAATGGATAACAACTTTGTGAAGGCTCTCTAACTTGAGAATAATTTCTGCCCTCGACACTTTCTAGGCATAGCTTAAGAAAACCGTCTTCTACTATCAAAGAGTCCCACTGCCCCCAGTATGCTTTGATGTTTCTGCCCAAAGCACTAAATTCTTCCCAGTTTGGTCGTCGGCCGTTTTCTTTCCAGTCCAGGAGTAGTCTTATTTCAGGATCGTTTTCTTGTTTGCGACGCAACTGCTCAGGTTCCCACTCATCATCAACCATAGTAGTTATCCTGAGGCATTCGACTTTTTCTTCAACTCGCGAACAATAGCTGCAGTCCGCCGGACATGATCTTCTGGTCATAGTCATATTCTTGCAGTCTTTTGATCCATCTTGCCTGTTTGTCCTTCCGGGTTACGGAACTGCAATTGCTATTTTAAAGCGGCGCGGTCCTTTCTCACTAAAAACTTTCGTCCATACAAATATTTGTAGAAATGTTCATGGACTTGACGACTGCTAAGAGCTCTCTCTTAGTCACGCAATAATTCCTATCTGGCCTGGACAAAAGCTTGCTAAAATACGTGATAACTTTTTCTTGTCCATCCTGCGAAAGGACCGCGCCTCTGGCGAGATTGTTTGCGTCGGTATCCAAAACAAATTTTCGATCGTCTTTTGGATAACTCAAAATCGACGAAGTGACTAATCCTGTTTTAGTTGATGGAAAGCATTTTCGCAGTTTTCATTTTATCTAAATTCTGTTCTTTCTTCCGTCAATTTTGTCAACGGTTTGGCAATATTGGCAAATCCGGGTACAAATCGTCTATAATCGGTGCACAACCCAAGAAAACTTCGGACCTGATGTTTGTCGATTGGTCTTGGCCGTGCTTGCACAGCTCGGATTTTGTTTAGGCCAGCCTTTACTCCATCTCTAGATACAACGGTATCTAGGTATTGCACTTCTTTCTTGAATACGTGTCTCAGTTTGAGATTAGCCCCACGTAGTCGCTGAAACACTTCTTTCAAGTTGTTCAAGTGTTCTTCAAACGACCTTCCAACCACGATCACGTCGTATAGGTAACCCAAGCACGTCTTCCAAGACAGTTCGCGCAAGATGGTCTCCATCAAACGCTCAAACGTTGCAGGAGCGATTATTCTATATCTTTCAGTGAACGTCCTGGAAAATGGATAACAACCCCGTGAAGGCTCTCGAACATTTCAATATTATCGTTATTATTTGAATTTCATCAGCTATTTGATTTAACCCAAAACAAGGAAGCTACGTAGCCTTAACGGTAGGGTTTTCTTACCGCTCTAGCTGCAACTTACCTGCTTGCATACCGACTGTATTGTATTTTTACCGTTGTTCATACTATAGTCGTTTATCGAATTTCAATTACTGCGGTTACCTAATTTTTTGTGTAATAATGCCACGAAGAAACTCGGTCTCTGTTGCAATGCTTGCAAAAATTCATAGTCACCCTGAGGAAAGTTGTTGGATTCGTGTTGATAGTGTAGATATTTCGTATACTACTATTTAACAAATACGAAACGATCGAGAGACTCAATTAAAAAATAGTTAAAAAAATTGATGGTTGATTTTAATAAATCTCTCAACCATATAAATACAATTCAAACAGCTGATAAGTAATTAAAAAAAATCGAAAGAGTTATATTGCGCCATAAGAGAACCAAATATTAGCGAAGCGTGTAACACTGAAAAGACTTAAAAACAGCAATAAAAACAAAAATAGCTATATACAATTTAAAAAAAAATTATGACGTATACTCACGACATAATGGAATGAGCAATGTATTGAAGAATATGTTTAAGTAAAAAATACATCAAAAAGAGAGAAACAAGATTGTATCAAAAAGTGTTTATATATGCAGATGAACCATAAAACTTAAGCACTTGAATATGAAAGAATAGTACATGAAATATATTGAAAAAAAGTAGAAAGGCAGTAGATGATGAGAATCGAAAAATGAAGAAAACTGAAAAAAAATTGTAAACCTCACATAAAATGAATAGTAGCAGTATAAATTGAGTTTTGTTTGAAATATCAAATTGGAACCGACTAGCAATCAACAAACACGAAAGGAACAAAATATGCACCAGGCAACGTATGTACATTCCAGTTCTGTAATGCTGGTTAATATTAGTTAAAATACATAAGGTCATATATGTTTTATTTGAAACTAAAAGTAATACATCTCTCTGTGTTGTCAGTTTAAACATTATTGACAGTTTTAATAAAATTTTATAAATCTGTTAGGTTAAAAATCTAATCGTTTTATAATCGATGTATATAAAATAATAAAATTTTTAGTATTCGGAGGTTCTTAATAGATTTTAAAAAGATAAATAGAAATGTTAACTACTTCTTCTTTAATGTATGGTTAATTAAGATGCGGCTTTAGCAAGACGGAGCACTTGCTCACAATAATATGATGCTATTACAGTAGAGGTTTTGTAAAAGGTACCACATAGTTAGGTTATCATTAATGTAAGAAGTTAAATTTGATTCACTGTAATTTTTTAAAATTCAATAAAATTTTTATTGACGTATATGTTTCTTTTGATTTAGATAAATACAGTATCTTATTATTAACTTTGTTACGCATAAGAATTAAAAAGTATTTTATTAAAAATTAAATTAATTAGACTCTATTGAACTCAAGTATAATTTGATTAGTTCTGTTCAAACATTATATTAAAAAGTAAAAAACCTTTCCTTTCATTTACTAGTATGGAAAATGAACTTTTTTTTAATACAATAGTCAGAGGTGTGGATCACATCAATTCTAAGAGTACAAAAAAGATAGTCACCAAAATTCTTATAACGGTAACAAAGAAAAAAATACATATAATTAAGTTATATGCATGTTCTTTATGTCAAATAACAATTTAGTGTGGTACAACCACTACTACTTTCACTAATTACGACTAGCATAAATTATATTGGGATAAAACAAAGCGTAATTTTCTACATTTATAAAAATAGAAGTACAGTTCTTAGTTAATTTCTCAAAGAGATACAAACTACTGCATTTATTTTTAGATTGCCTTAGGTCGATGTATGCCAGTCTTTGTTTGCTAGACAGTAGGGGACTTTTTATTATAATAGCTGTTTTAATTACACTTCATTTGAATGACATAAATAAAATTCGTTAAATCTTGATTCATACTTTAACTTTGTAATTTAGTTTAAAAATCATGTATAATAATTAAATATAACCGCGCGGTTCATAGAATACACATAATTTTAAATTACTTTTTTTAAATTTAAAAATAAATAAAGAATTAAGTGGAAGCGTGGCGCCCCCAGTGCTAAAATCAGTTCTATAAGGGAAGTAATGCAGAGGCGTGCGGTATATTATTGATTGCTGACATTGGGGTCTTAAAATCAATATCAGTAACGAAACCGGTAGCGTGGTTAAAGTGACAAAGCTTAAATATAAAACTATTGACTTTTATTAGTCTGCGAAGTTCTTCCAGGTAAGTCTGTCTGATTTACGTTCCGGTAATTACATATAAACTGTTTATTCGATTGTAGAAAAGATTATGCATTAACGCCTTACAGAAGTACTCTTCGCATTGCCTCATACAATAACAAAAGTCTTAACTACTATTAATGTTTTATATGATAATTACAGTAAAGTGGTCGTGACTATTAACTTCCTTAGTAGTTGCTACTGTTTTGTTCGGATAATCGGTTAGCTTACGGCGCTCCTTCGTTTCGTTAAATCATTAATAAATATAAGAAATACTTAGTGTCAAAACTTTGCAATTATATATGGTAAGAAGAAATACATTATGGTTTGGCTAATACGTGTTTTAAATTCTTAAGCCTAAATGCGCGTTGTACTAAATAATCGTAGTCAATTAACTGCTTTAAATCGCATTTCCGTTGTTTAGTAAACATTCCTGCTAAGACGACGCAATGCAGGTTTCTTACAAAAAGAATGTTTGAACAAAAATCTAATGTATTTAAATTGCCATAAAGAACTAACTAGTGCGTGTTTAAATCCGGGTGTGAGCATTTACAATTTTTTTGACGTATATCGGCTTTGTTTTGTTTTGTTTAAAAAAAATTTTTTGGACACGCTACGTGGGTTTCAGATTGATTTTTAGTTTAGTGTTATAAATTGAAAAGTCAGTGTTACGCAATAGTTGTTCTTAATGTCATGTCTGTAAATGTCAATATTGGTAACCTATTTTCGCACGGGGTTGTTTCCGTAGCATAATATTTTTAAGTAATAAATATTATAGATGTCTTTAAAAACTATTCTCCGTTAAAACTGAACACGAATTATTTTTCATAATAGTTGTTGAAAAACGTGACTATTATTTAAGGTACTTTGTAGGTTTGGGTTACATCACAGAGAGAAATGCTGTATCACAATTTTGCACAACATTGTGCATAACTGTATTGTTGATGATATTACTACAATTGTTTATATTTATACCATAGGCTTGCACGCTTTTATTTAATACGTTTGGATAAATAGGTTATGAAGTTTTATTTGACAAATTGTTTGAAAAATATTATAAACTTTAGTGTGTTTTGTATTCGACAACAATGTGCTAGTATTTTGCACAATTTTGTTTTAGTTTCTCGTACAGCTTTGATAATTACAATAAGATTATGCAATTCTTTTAAACTCGGAACAAAGAAAAAAATTGAACGATAACGATAAGCGATAACGCGTTGTATGTAAAGACGCTGATGTTGATACTTACAGATTACAGACCGCATGCAGAGCGTCGAAGTAAACAAAGTTCTCGGAAAATATGTGAACTAATTTGAAGCGATAAATGTTTCAACCAATCACAATTAGCAAGTATATCCGCTTGAAAAAATGTCTACAATCAAAATTCCTTGATTGAGTTGGGTTTGTTTACATCTTTACCTCCTGTTTTCTGAAAAATTCGTAGTTATTCAGTCAGTTTCTGTCAAGACTTTTAAACGCTGTTATTTGAACCAGGTAAGTGTATTTATAACATTTTTTAAGTATAACCTTTGCATAACCTCATTCATCGCTTTAAAATCTGTATTTAATTCCAGTGTTAACTTAATTCTACGAACAACAGCTAATTTTTGCTGGAGATTTTTACATTACTTACTTTCTGTATTGTTTCAGCTGTTATTTATCAACATGAAATCGAAATTGAAGAAAACCATCATTTCAAGCAAAAACATTATTAAAAATGTGACTGCTAACTGCTGTAGCTGTAGCGGGCAAATCAACCACATTTATAAAAAAATCTGTGTGAATCGATAACAACAAGTAATGGAATTTTAAGATATCCTCTACTAAAAGAATAAGTATATAAAATAAGTATACCATTTAAATGTAAATAAATAATGCTTTTAAGATTTGTAATGTTTTATTGACAATTTACCCAATATATGTTATTTTTAAGTAAATAACATTTAACCAAGATGCATAAAGTTGTACAATAAGAAGCTAAACGAAATAATAATAATTTGCACAATATTGTGCAAAATTAACCAAAGAGAATATGGGTCTAGATAACGTAACGCTGTTAGACATTTAACATACCATTGGGTAAAAATACTTCAAGCATAGTTTTAAAAAGGTATCACAACATTGTGCAAAACTTTACTGCAAATTGTTAAAAAAACTGTACAATTTATTCTACACAAATGAATGCAATAAAACTGCACAAATTGGTCTTGTCACTTTTTCAGAACCAATTTGTGTACTTTTGATTAACAATTGTAGATAAAATATACAAAGATTTCTCTCTGTGTGTACAAAATAAACAAAATGTGCATACACAATTCTTTTGTTAATATTTCTCTCTATTTGCACCGAGTAAGTCTTGTTAATATAATGCAATGTAATTATAATTATTGAATTGTTTTTACTTCCAATTTGTTGACTATTTTGAAGTTTTCCACATTTAGAAGTTTCTAATATTTGTTTCTGCATGTCATTATTTTTTGTCTATCTTATTCAGAATTTGGATAAAACTTTTTTACTTTAATTTGTATCAATAGTAAACAAAATTGAAAATTTTAAAAGTAGATCACTTTATTCTTCAATTCTGTATATTCTAATCAGCAATAATTCAATAATGCTAAAAATATAATATATTATTTATCCGGTATTTTATAAATAGATTTTCGCGTATTTGGAGTGTACACGTGATGAAATTTGCACTTCAGAATTATTGACTCAACAGGAAATTCTGAGTAACTAATATATAAATCATTTATGTTACGCCAACAGATTTATAGCGCTTTATCAATTTCTTCAATTACTCACTACTTACTAAGTGATCAAATTTAATTTATAAATATTACACGTATTTTAGACTTCCTATAAGACTTCCTTCTGTTTATCTATGGCGAAACTCGTTGCATTGTTTACATTGTAATCAATTAAAAATGTTGATAATGCAATTGAAAATAAACTACCAACGTTTGTTAAATTTTAAGTAAATGACATAAAAAACTACGTTAAATGTTAAAAATAAATCTAGACAAAAGCTAACCGTTATACTTATATACTTAATATTTTAAGAAGCGATTTTTTTAGTTTTCCTTTTTGTAGTTTTCGTACAACTACTCATAAAAGCAGATTAATCGTGATCCAAATATTCTCACCAAATTCAGCAGCAGATTCAATGAAATTTTGCAACAACTTATATTATAAAAGAACAAAACAAACTTTATTTTACAAAGTACACTACAGATTCTAAATGGGATTCAAATCGGGACTGTTACCTGATCAGTGAAACATTTGGATTTTTCGGTTGTAAGATAGTATATTACCGTATCATAATCTGTGATTAAATAACACATCACACATAAAAAGTAAATATCTATGAACATCCGTGTAAAACTTTAAGTTCGTAACGTAACAAATTAAGGTACCGACACCGGTACAGAGCAACAGTACCAGCCACAAACATTGCACTCTTAATCATTTTTTTTCCACGTAGACGAGGAGCACTTGTAGTTTGTTGCACGTGTAGAAAATTGCTGCACGCTTGTCTCATCAAAAAAGAATTTCGTACTTCACTGTTCTATTGTCCAGTTCTGATCTTTGTCGGCAAAAATCTTATTTTATAATTCTTTTATACATAGAGTAAGTCAAAGTTTCCTTGCAGGTTTATGAGATAATAAACCAACATCTGTAGTCAAACGTCTTGAAATAATCAAATTGACGGTTGGTACACGACATTGTTTGCAATCATACAAAAGATGCATTTTTATGAGTGGCCGTATCCAAATTTACCCACAACTTGACAAACACTTATCTAGCTTACATTTATTCTCAAACTTATTTGACGTTTAGAGAAAGTACTATTTCTGCTTTTTTTGCAATAGATGATTTTTTACTAATTACAATAATTACACAACAGCACTCTTTACGGCAAACGCCAATAAACAATTCACAATAAACGCCTGCTGCAATCAACACATGGGATAATAGATCTGCAAAAGTAATTAAATATGATAAAATACTGAAAACAAAGTACTGATCTTAAACTTTTGCAAATGACTGTAGTAGTTTAGTATGCTTCTACTTTTGTACGGTGCTCTACACGTAAAGATCGTATCTTATAAACTACAAAAACATTTTTTTAGGGTAAGACAACCTGTAACTTGTCTGTAACTACAAATTTCACAGTGCGTTATTTTTATTTGTGTACTTCGCGTGTATTTCTTTTATTACATTTATATGAAAATGTGTTTATATTGAAACTTCGAGAATATTCGAGACGGTTTCAGAAATTAATAGAATATTTTAGTAATATACATGGTGTGTATAAATTGACGCAAAACTACACGCTGCGACATTCTTCGTTCAATTCTGAATTGACAATCCTACTGTTAAATTATTATATTATACTTTGTATGTCTTCAGGAACCACTTAAAAAAACATAGATTAGTCAACATTGAAAACTAGCATACGACTGTAATACCTGCCTGGTCATACAACCATTCTCTTGTTTTTCGTAAAAATTCGTTAATAAACAAATGTTAAAAATAAACTTTGAACTCCTTCATTATTCTTAATCGCAGCGTATAGCTTTTTCGTCAATTTATATACACCGTGTATAAGACAAAAATATAAAAAGGAATCGCGGAAAATCGACTTTAGTCAATTTTAAAGAAAAACTTCCGGTGTTACGTACATGAATTCAATGGTTTTATGCGCGTCTATAAGTGATTATCCTAACCTAAACCATACCTAAACGGTGTACAGTTACAGTATTACATAAATTTAGTAAATACTTGTTTTTACTCAGTTATCTATGATTTTTAATTACTTTGTTGTGTTTTAATTTTATTAAAACTAGTTACATTGGATAGCGGTGTAAAATAATCAAAACAAATTAAATTGTTTAGTTTGTAACAATGTTTATTTTCTAGATAAATAATTGAAAATACATTTTGATATTAATATTTTAGCAAATATGAAAATTGATGTGTCACGCAAACTATAATTCCGAATCAACTAAATTAACTCATCCTTTATCTAATAAATCTATGTTCAATACAACTAACATTCAGTAGTATACTTTACTAATAAATTTATAATCAATATTTAAAGTCAGTTCTACATAATTTATATTAACTTAAAACATTAAACTTTACAATTATTTGTTGGTTATAATATGAAAAAAAAATTCACGTTTTTTAATTTGAAGACTATCTACTTTGTCATTGGTTACAGTTTTGTTTCAAGTTAAAATTGCACATTTTAATAGTTTTACTTGTTACTTTTATCGATTTTCGACTAATTAATTTTGTGTTTTTTGATTCACTTTAACTTGATGAATATTTTATAATACTTCTTGTAAGCATGTTCCTTTTCCGATATAGTTTCTCCAATGTTATACTTACATATTGTATAAGAGATAGAATTCGAAACTAATACATACATTTAAATCTAAAAAACATATTAGGTGTTGGTAGTAAATTACTTTATTGTTAATTGATAGACAGTTGTGTTTAAAGTTTGATCATTTACTAAATTAAAAAAAAACTATGACTGGTAATAACAAATAAAATTATGAACATTTATTATCTTATAAACTACAAAATTAAATTTTAGAAGTCTAGTCAACTTATCATTTTTTTTTTGTTAATCTACTCCTACTGCATTCAGTTAAAGCTAAAATTGTAAGAACTGATTTGGTTGTTTGTTTCTTTATTATTATTATGTGTTGAGAAACCTCAAAAGAAGCCTTTAAGTGAATTAATTCAAAGATATTATGAACAATATTTTGGACAAGACAAAACATGGGTACTACATATTCGTGTTATGTCAAATAAAAAAAAATGTTACTGCACTGATGTAAATGGATTTTTGTATGAAATAAGTATTGAATATAACCTTGCAGAATGGTAATTGTTTATCGACTAGTCGAAAGAAGTTTCAAACCCGTTGAATTATAATTGTTACTCAAAAGCATCAATTCTATTGGCTTATGCTACAAATGCAAAAGAAACGTATGATAGTATGTCAAATTATTCAAATCATCTTTGGCAAATCTGTGCTGACTTTAAGGTTATTCTCTCCTTAATTGAACTACAAGGAGAGTTTACCAAATATTGTTGGTTTTTGTGTTTGTGAGATAGCCAAAAAGTTCGACAACGTTACCAAAAAAAGAATGGCATCCATGGACTAACATTGTTCATTGAACATTTAAAATAAAGTTTCAGTCGTTAGAGGAATCCAATTTAATAATTCTACCTCCTACCTTCTCTACACATTAAATTAGGATTGATTAAACAGTTTGTGAAAGAAAACTAGAAAAAGAAAAAAACTGTATTAAATTCTTAAAGAATAAGTTTTCAAAACTGTCTAATGCAAATGTTTGCAAAAGAATTTTTTTGCCCACAAATTATAAAGTTTTTCAAAGATAAAAGTTTTGAACCATGAATACTTAGAGCTGACAGCATTTTTAAAAAATGTTTACAACCATTTTCTGGGAATCAAAGGAGCGAAAACTACCAAGATGTATCTAATTTGATAGAAAAATGTAAAAACATTGGAAGCTCAATGTCACTCAAAGTTTATTTTTTGCAGTCACATTTGGATTTCTTTCTCGCTAATTTAGGAAAGATGAGCGATTCCATCAAGATATTTTAGAAATAGAAAAACGATATCTGAGTAGGCGGGATCCCGTCCTGATGAGAGATTATTGCTAGTTTCTCATTACACAATGCAACAGCAAACATAAAAGGACGAAAAAACTCTATTTATGCAAAACTTCGACATGTGAGCAATTTTTCTTTGTGTACAGTCAAGTGTTTTTGTATTCTCGATACTAATTAAACATACTAGTATTTGTTGTCACGATTTTTGTATTTGTCTATTTTTTTTATAATTCATGTTTAACAAAATGTTTTAAAGGAATTATTATTTATCTACTAACGGAGCGTGATTATAACTAAAAGTAGACAAGGCGGAAAAATTTGATTTTTGGTTATGTCTTCAGATAAAGACTATAAGAACTATACAAGTATTTTTACAACAGTTATTTAAAAATTGTCGGCTAGTGTTACCTAATAAAAATCTTAATTTCTTAGTTTAGAAATTCTTAGCCAAGTGTATCGCTAATTTTAATATTAATTATGCTATTATAGTCTTACTAGGTAAAATTACAAAAATAATGTGTTTTACTAATAATTGTTTTAAAAAACTTTTAAAAGCTTTTGACGTCAAGAAAAGTTGAATAAAAAAATGCAAAAATAATTCTGCGTGAACATGTTAGAAGGAATTAAACGAAAATCCGGTATAGAAACATGATGACTAATTTTCGTTTCATGCCCAGATTTGCAAGAGCAAACGTTAAACCACATGTCAAGAGACTAATTAATAATACGAATTGTTGAATACTACATTGAAACCTTTGTTTAACGTCACATTTATTTTCGGAATAAGCATGTTTAGTTTAATGATCTTATCTGCTGTAGGTTAAATATTACGTTATGTTGATATTTCGATTAAATTTCTGGAAATTCAAGTACGAGGCGCTGCAAAAAATCTAACTTTTATGAATAAACAGCAGTAGATCAAAGTATACACTATACGCTTTGATTTCAAGTATTTTTAAATCACACATACTGATATCTGAATTTCTACCACTATTGCAGTGTAGTCAGAAAGTTTTTTTTACGGATTATGTTTAGTCATAAGCATGATTCAGCTTTAATTTTTTCTATTCTACCAAATCACTGTTTTAAACATAATAATGGTACCATTGACAAATAAAATAACCACTGGTAGTATACCTATTTGGAAAAAGACGATCTTAGAAAGTAAGTTATATTAAAATTTTGTATTTGTTGTTTTATATAATTATTGCTTAATTTGATTGTTTAATTTATATATAACTCCAGTCCAAATATCAAAGTAATTTAATGTGATATAAAAATATATTAGCGTTTAAAGTATACAGTCGTACTTTCCTACAACATTACCGATTTGTTCAGAGTACTATCATATGATTTTGTAATAGCTGTTCAGGTAATTCCAATTTATAAAATGTTTAAGTTACTGCGTGTCGTAAAGGAACTTTACATTTTGAATTTTTTTACCAAGTATGAGAAGACCAGATGTTAGAAATTTTCAAAATACAAATTCACAAAACTTTTGGATAACACGCTGTACATCATATTGTTATTAATAGAAAGTATTGTGCAAATATGCAATTAATATAAAACACAGATTGTATTTTCCATGATTTGAAATTAAACAAACGTAGAATATACATGGCGCTCATAAGTTAAAAAATAGGGTTTAATTAGTATAAAGGAAACTTGTGGTAATTTTATATTTTAAGATATTAAATATAACAATTATAATTTTAAATTTAATAATACTACAACACTTCTATCGTATTCACCAAAGTAGAACCGTTGTTTCTTGAAGAAATTGTGGAGAGAAATACACACATGGTATGTAGGATTTTTTAAACATTACTTTGTTATAATGTACGTAATGTTTTATTATTTCTGCAAGTTAAATTTTACGAATATGAATACGAAAATATGATTAGCTATTGTTAAGTTACATACAAAAAATATTTGGTACAACTTACATTAATGACGTTCGTAAACAGCTTTATCTTGCTTTTGCGTTTTATTGTTTAAACATTATTAAAAATTTAAGTTTTATAAAATCTTGACCTGCAAGTTGCATAGTTTGTGAATATGAATTCAAAATGCAATTTTAGTAGTGTTATTTCAGCAATCATTTAGAATTTGCTTAACCCTTTAGAATCAAAATAAATTGTATCGACAAGAATTGCTTTAATTTGGTATATTTATTCTAAACACAGTAACGTTACCACTAATTAACTGATTATGAAAATAAAATATGAAAAACTATAAAAAACGGAGATGGTTTTACTCGTTATCAAAATAAAGTTACTTTTCATGATATTTTACAAAATATAGTTTCTTTCATCACTTAAACTTGCTATTCTCGCGAATATGTATTCCTATTAATCCTCTTGCAACAGCTACCTTAGATACTGTGAGTTCTAGTAATGGTTGTAGTTATCCACCATCACTTACTTTCCGTAACAACATATATGAATTTCTTACGTCAATAAAATACCAAAAAATTGTAAGCCACCACCTTTTACTTTCTCTGTTCATTTTATTTAAAGATTTTAACGAGTCAGCTTTATCTACATGTTCTATATCATGATTGTAATTTTTCAATAAATCTGAACACGAAATAGTTTCACATTTTTTTTTCTTTAGACGGAAGTTGTTATATCAGTATCGTGATAATTAGAAAGAAAATACATTTTTCTTTTGTCGATCCACTTTATTGAAATAATAGCATTATCATTCAGTTTCAAATCAGCGTCTATCCTCTTTATAGTTTTCTTACGGTTTTTTCTAACTGTGCCACATGCATAGATCATCTTTCAAATAATTCACTAACGGTAAAAAAGTAAAATAATTATCAAAGTACACTTTATGATAATCTCCTGCAATGTCGTCAGTCAATTTATTTACTACTCGTGTATCTAAATGCTTTTCCACGGTATCTACTTTTCTATTATTTATTTGAAAATTAGATATACAACTTAATTTGTTGGCACGAACCCAAACTTTATAACCGCGTTTTATTGGCTTTTGGGACAGTATTGCCAAAGAAAAAAACTGTCTTTGAATTTGATCCTAGACTCGTTTACCGACTTGTGTTCACTAGGTTCATAATAATGTTTGTATACTTTTAATAATCTAATCAGAAATGGCTCTTCTTTGGTTGTCTAGGATCGTCATTCAAATGCATATTTCTTACGATCCACATGAATTTATTTCTGAACATATGGCCTGATGTAAAACTATCTCAAATTTCTTTGTTAGACGACCAATAATCCTTAATGGTCGGTAAGTTTTTATGTTTATAAGAATATTTATTCTTAAAAACAATTTCATATTATCGTTCAATGTTTTTCTGAATTAATTAACTAGGTTTAAGGTCGCATTGTTATGAGTTATGGTATAGGGTGCTATTGTTTATGGAAACAAGTCGCAATTTGTAGTCATCCGAAGCAATATGAATGCCCACCGATATGTTGATGAAGTGGTAGAAGCCCATTTTATTCCATTCCTCCAGTAGCTGGAAGACCCGATTTTTCAACAGGATAATGCCCGTCCACATATTGCAAGGTATTTTATGAAGCGTTTTGAAGTGGTTAACTTAAATGTCTTGCATCGAACATGTGTGGGATATGGTGAGTAGAAGACTCAAACAATTAGCCGATCTTCCACAAACACTAAAAGCTGTCTGGCATAAGTTGCAAATTGACTGAGGTGCAATACCTCTGGGAGAAGTCTAGTGGAATCTATGCTAAGAAGGGTACGGGAGTGTCAAACTAATAGAGGATGTCCAACACACTATTAATAAAAAATTATTGTTTAATATTCTTAGAAATTTAATCAATTGCTACGTTTGACTAGTTAAACATTTCTGCCAAGTTTATTTCAAAAATTCTAACGCTTTCTTGGTGTTGCATTTTTATGTCACAATATTAGAGAATATTACAATGAAAATTCTTTTACCGACGTAAATTTAACGTAGTTTTCAGTTACTAGCTAACAAATAGCATTATATGTACAATCTGGGGTAGGTGGTTTCTAAAAGCTACCAGTGGATATCTTAAAATAAATTTTTAAAAAGGTGGCTCCTTTATGAAACTACTATACTCTGTTTTTTAACTAGGAGGAGTGTTTTAAATATTTCCCGGTAATTTCTAGACTTATGATTGGCTAACGCTGACCCTGATTTACACACACGAAATTGCAATCATTTGGGAAACATAACCTGTGTAAACATTAATGACGTTTGACAGAAATTTGACATTTTTTTAAATTGAACGCTTTAAACCTTTTTTGTGATATTCTTAAGCGAATGAATAGTTCTTATAAGTATATGGATGCTGCACTGCTCCAAATACAGTTTTAAACGTTTCACCCTCAAGAAAACGTAGGCGTTTGAATTTGGGTGACCTATCTCTACCCGAAAAACAGTGCATATTAAATATGTACAAGCAAATTTTAAGTGGTGCTTCAAAAATGAAAATTTCTTATGTAGTACACAAAATTAGTGAAACGTTAGGTAAGAAATTTTAGAATTTAATTCTGGTATCAAATTAACAGCAATTTCTTTAGGTCTTACTAAATCAACTATTTATAGTGCAATAAAAAAGTATCGACAAAAAAGGGAATTTTCTTCTTCAAAACAAAGTAGAGGCCGCCCATCACTAATTAAAACATTCAGAAAATCTACTAAAAATTGAGTACGGCAGACAGTACATAGTTTTTTTCATAAGAATGAAACTCCTACTTTGAACAAAGTTTTAATTGAAATACATAATTAGTTGCATTTGCCAAAATGTCTTCTTCGTCGTTATATAAATTAATGAAGCAGATAAATTTCAAGTAAGTTTGTAGTACTTAAATCCAAAGCATGGTGACTAAATTTTTTTTTAATAATAGATATATGACACGTAACTGAAAAAGTATTTTAATTGAACCTGACGATATAATTTGTTGGTGAAGAAAATATATAAAAACTATTAAACACAAAAGAAAAAATATGGATGTACTGAATAAAACACAAACATTTATTAAATGTTTAACTACTGTAGTAGGTTTTGTTGACAATGGACTGTTGCTTTTTGAAGGCAAAAAGAATGCAGATTATCATGAATAAATAAATGCTACAGTTTTTGGAGAATAGTTTGCCGAAATTCTGAATAAATTGCCAGATAATGCTGTTATCATTATGCACAATGCGTTGTACTATAGCAGTAAACTCAAACAAGTTCCAACATCATCGTCAAAAAATAAAAACATGCAAAAGTAGTTACAATCAAAGAATATAGACTTCTTAGAAGATATGGTTAGGTCAGAACTTCTACATTTAATCCGTTTACATAAACCACAGTTTGATTTGTATGCAACAGATAAAGTGGTAAAAACGAAGAATATAATTGTATAAAGGTTGCCTCCTTATCATTGTGAGTTAAACCCAATAGAATTGGTACAGGCAAAAATAAAAAATGGAGTTGCATCCAAAAACTGCACCAATTAATTAAGGATGTAAAGCAACTATTTCTACAAGCCGTTTAAAATGTTACACCTACTGACTGGAGAAATTGCGTTGATCATGTTATTAAAGAAGAAGAAAAAATGTTTAGTTTGGATGACATAATGGATGTTATATTCTAATCATCAATTATTTTCCTTGGCGAGAGTAGTTTATCTGAGAGTTTAGTTTAATAATTAGTTTAAGGTTATTATTGTTTTAAATTTACTAATTATGGAATCATAATGTACAAGACATTCTTATATATTATATAGTTTCTCATCAACCAAATTAATTTAAAGTTTTGAGTTATTTTATGCAAATAAATCTTATTGTTGACATTTTTTTCTAACTAAGTAATTTTTTATTTACTTCTCAGTTTGTATATAATGGAAATATCCTATATTTCTCAAAAAGATCTTGTCTATCATTAGGTAACTATTTTTTTAGTAATTTCTAGGATTACACCGAAAAATATTATTTTTTATAATGTTATAGATACCACCCACATTACATGCCAATAGGAACAGTTGTATAAGAACATAGATTATAAATCGCAAAATTTAAATTTCCCGCAAAATTATTCTAGTAACTTTTTTAGTGATTTTCTATAGTGTAAATTAGGCTTTGATACTTACTCCTCCTAGTTAAAAAACAGACAATAGGAACGTAAAGGTTAAATTTAAATAAAATAAATAAAAAATAGAGGATAGTATTTTGCAATTTAATTTTTTACTTTAATTACTTAGCGAGTTTCGGTGGTACACCTCCACTATGAGTATTTTAATGCAACGCAATGACCAATCTATTAACTTTTTGATCGGATTTGAAACATCATTAATTTTTCAAATAGTACTTGTGTATATATCTTTAAGTAGTGTTCTATTACAAACAAAAAAAATGTGCAACGCTTCTTTCAATTTTAATCGTTTTAAAATTTAAATATAAAGTTAGATATTACAGCAAAATTACCGACTTTTAACATTGTGTTTAAAATCACACATACATGAAAATATGAAATAAATAAAAACGACAAACCTAATTTACATTTTAAGTGTCTTTGAAAACATGGTTTAGTAATTTTAAGTTTTAGTGAAGTAATACTTTGCAAAAGACATTGTAAATTAATAACACACAAATAGAATTTGAAATGCATTATAGACACACAAATATAAAAACAATTGAATCAACAAAACTGAAATGACCGCTAATGCGTTTGTTTCACCAAAACAAAGAAAAACGCTGGAATTTTAATACAGTGTTTAAAAATTACAGTTTCACCAAACACAAAGAAAACAAATTATTACAGGAATTTTCTACTAAACGATCTTACTCGTTATTTTTTTTAGTTAACTTTCACGGGCTTTTACGTTCAACCCTTGAGTAATTGCCCCTCTCATACACATTCTCGTAGTTATCGGTCTTTCCATCGGATGACAATATTTACGTAATTTTGCGCGACTTTTATTTAATTTAAATTTAAAGTTGATCATCTCAATCTATCAACGTAGTTACATGCATAGTTAGAAATAACTTTAAAGTTTGGCCAAATTAATGACCCCTTCTATTAGGAGGTTGGATGAAAGCAACTACTTCAGTAATTTGCGACGTTTCGTGTTCAGGATGAACACTTCATCAGGCTCGCTCACACTGAGTCAAGTAATTTTTTTGATATAATTAAAATAAAAAATAAACACATTTAATTAAAAACATGATGTTTTACGTACATCGTGCACTTTTAAGAACGTACGAACGAATATCGTTCGTACGTTCTTATTTTAATTATATCAAAAAAATTACTTGACTCAGTGAGAGCGAGCCTGATGAAGTGTTCATCCTGAACACGAAACGTCGCAAATTACTGAAGCAGTTGCTTTCATCCAACCTCCTAAATGAAGGGGTCATTAATTTTGCCAAACTTTAAAATTAATCGTTTACCAGGAGGCGAACCGTTCTGTTAATGTATTCTCGCAATGTAAGTTGCCCCACTCGAATAAATTTTGATGCGTATCGTCAGCCATAGACCACGGGTCGGTTTAAATACACTCTTTGTATACACAACATACGACAGTTTCACAAATTTTTTATAACAATTATCACATTTGTTTTACTCGTAAAAACACGTGTCTATAAGTTATTTATAAGAATTTCTAATTATCCTGGTTTAATTTGAAAATTCAACTTATTATATTATATTAGATATTGAGGTGTAATTTTACAATGCCAGAAACAAGGTTTGCTCTGTTTGGTTGCATAATAACCTGATTGTAACCAAAAGCAAAATCCTCAAGATTATACATCACAGGTTTCTAAAAGGCTTCGATTTAGTGTCCTCTACAATTAAAAATGAATGGATTAGGTGTTGTAAAAGGGCTGAACCCTAACACCAGCTTTGTTCCACTGATTTCACACTACAGTTATGAACAAGATTTGCAAAATGAATTATTAGGTTTTTTAAATAAAATTGATTAACATAAATAAAATAAAAAAATATTTTTTTCTGTCTCAGAGAATAACTTTGAAGAAATAGGCTGTTCCAACAATAATTTATGTGTTACCAAAAAGATTGATCAAAGAAAATTATGTTTATCGTTGAATAAAAAAAATATGCATCAAACAACAAATGTTATCAATTTTGTTCTCGGGTTTGTTTTTATACATGAACAATAACTTATTTTGTATGATTTTTTTAGCTAAATTTTTGTAATACGCCTTTTACGCTTAAACATCTGTAAATACACGTTATTTTCAAGAATTTACTTGGAGAGCATGTACGTTCTTAGAATAACAACTTAAATTAACTACGTTTTATGTGATAACGTTATTTTGTATTTATTTTTAGTGTTACCAAATTTCTACGAAGAATTGTGTAGTTCTTAGAACAGTGAATTAAACATCATAAGGTTATTTTTTATTTCTTTTTATTAACGGCGTCAACAAACTAAATATTGGATTTTTTAAACTTTTTATAAAAGTTTTTATTTTGACATTTTTTGTTTGTATTTGTGCTATGAATTCACTTTCTAAGTTAACAACATGTTAATCACATACACGTTGTATGTATTTACTGCAACTATCGTTTTTATTCGGTTATTGTTATCAAATACCTCAACTCCCAACGTGATTCTATTAAGCGGCGTATTATTAATTTATTTTCATGGATTTGTTTACTTACTTTGATTATAGAGAGCATAAAAAAGTTTTTATCTTACATTGATCTACTCCTATTAGCATTTACTTTTAATTAATTTCATGTATAACATTTAGCAACTTCATTTTAGAAAGTCAAAAAGACATTGACCTCTCATTATGTTTAATAATTACCAAAAATAACAAATACCTTTCAATAAATAAAAAAAAAACGTTAAAAAGTAAAGTACGTATTAAAATTAGTTAAATTAGTTAAATGCAATAATTTAATCTTTTAGAAAAATAGTAAAATATTATATATTGTATATATTAGATATATGTAAACAAAAACAGTGTTCATTTAGATCAATAATAATATTTATTTGTTGAATATCATATCGTATCAAATTTGTCGTTCCAGTTTTAGCTACCAGTTATCAATACTGTATTTTTAGATAAAAAAATTTAAACTGTTGATACGTTTGAGTTTTCTTTCTTAAAAGTTACATTTTTTAAGTGAACATATTAATTAATTTTAAAAAGTAAGTTGGTCAATCGTTTATTTATTTATTTTTAGCTATTATTTATATTAGCGAAAAAGTTACGTTACTAAAACAATTTTATCAATTTTGAGTATATACGCATTTTAAATAGGTTTATCTTATATACAGTTTTTGCGAAAGGGTACCCATTAAGTATATTGCTTAAATTAAATAGATTTTTTTCGTTCACGTTACCATACGTTACCAATTATAACAGTTTCAAATGTTGAATTGTGCTTATGTCAATACAACTTTTGTTTTGTCTAAGTAATAGTTTCACGTACTAACTTACAGCTTTTTCTAGTAATTATTTTAATTATTATTTTGAAGTAATTTTAACAATCTTGCTGCTTTCTATGATAATCTGCCAGTATAAGTGTAATAGAATAACAGCGTATTTCCAATGCTGACGAGTTTCAGAAAACGTATTGTTATTTAGTTTTCGTAACGATATAATTGAGTGTTTTAAAAATCTTAGCCTTAAAGTTGTACTCTTACTTAAAACTGTTTTTAGGATTACTATGTTTTGCGAATTTTAATGCTATGCTTCTGACTGTAGTACAATGAGTAGATGTTCAATTGTAAACGATATTTAACGTTTTAATAATATGCTTATGGCTTTTGTGCTAGATTGAATATTGCAATTTTTATTTTATATGGTTATGTAAGATGTATATCTCAAAAACATTACTTAAAATAAAATAAAAAAAATATATCAAAGTTTAAAATTGTTTGTGATTTTAGGATATTTTCATCTACAGAGATAATGCAAATTCAACATACATTTTTTAATTAAAAACAAAATTAGTTCACTACATTGTTGAAGCGATTACAATGCGAAAACGCAAAGAAAATAATAAATTGTTTCTCACACTATAAAGTAAAATGAAAAAAAAAACTGTAAACATAGCGTACCTTTATTAATGTGGTCTCCAGAAGTAGAATCCCCGTGATATCTTCAATCGATAAAAATTTGAAATCTTTTATAGTTCTTGACGTTTTAGTTAAAAAATGTGTTACTCTATATTTGGTTTATAGATTCGCAGTACATTTTGGTAAATCAATTAACTTTTCGAAAACTCACATTCACAACAATGAGTTAGAGATAGTCGAGAATCGTAAACAATTGTGTTTAATTTTTTACAATTGAAACATTGTAATATTTGTATGAGTCACTTTTTTCATTCTTATTTACATATAATATAATATTTTTCGTCGTTAATTGTCCTGAGCTACTCTTGTAGCTCTTGTAGCTTGTAGCAGAATTTAACTGCATTCAGTTTGTGTGCAAAAAGTTAACCGGGACAAATCGAGTCGGGCTTTAACCATTTTGTTCCTTACTAAAATTCTTGCTTGCAAAAATATAAATTAATAATGTAGTGGTACAGATTAATCGCAGGAGCCATGCAAAAGTCTGCTCCACAATAAAAAAATAGAAATTGGGTAAAAGTAATTAAAAATTATATGAAATTGTATATTTTTTGTATAAAGCATTTTATTATATTTCAGATGATTTGGCATAACCAGCGGAAGAAATATTTAATCAAACGAACTAAGCAATATGTGTGAAGAATCCGCATGTTTGGTACCACCACTGGAGCAATCACAGAACGGTACCCCCGAACCTCGGCGTAAGTATTTGTTTTGAATATATAATAATAGTAAAATAAATCTAACGATCGCAAAACAGTAAAACCACAAGAACTTGATAATAATTAAAAAGTACTAAATCAAATTTTCTTAACGGTATGTGTATTAATTCTGTTCCTGTCTTTCATTGAAAACAATATATCTTATTTTTTTCAGTTCAAAAATAATTTCCACTAACAACAATTGTTTTGCATGTAATATTTTAAATGATTAATCTATAGTTAAATAAAACAAAAGCATACCATAGTAATATTTATTTTTATTTGTTTCAAATTTTGATAAACTTTAAGACATTTTTCACACTTTTCTTTATTTTTAACTCGCCTTACTATACAATAAAAAGAATATAAATCAAATATTGTTACATTAAGATAAATCAATTTTTTTATTATTTAAAATGCTTATATACAGGGTGTCCCACGAGGTACATACTGAACAAACTGTACATACTGAAATGACGTTCCTTAGGTCAATTTAAGTAGAAAACATCCTATAAACATAGGTCCAATTCGCCATAGTTACACAGATACAAGCGTTCAAAGTTTATAACTGATCACACATTTTTTGAAAATTTATTATTCTTAGTCAACTGGGAAACAAAAGCCGAACAATATGTCATTTATTGCTTTCTTTTCTACTAATGTCACAGTCGATTTTATTAAATGAAGTGTAATTTAAATGCAAATGCCTTCTCATTTTTCTAACGAAGAGTATGCTGATATCATTTATATTTATGGATTTTGTGATGGAAATGCGAGATCTGCCGTTAGAGAATATGAACGAAGATTTCCCAACAAGAGGGTGTCAAATCACCAAACCTTTTCTTCTGTGTTTCAACATGTAGGGACTCATGGTTCATTTCCATCACTTATAACAAGATCTGACCGTCCTGTGCAGTTAAATGTGAATGAGCAGGAAAACATTCTACAGATGGTTGATCGGAGTCCAGCGTTGAGTACTAGAAGAATTTTTTCTCGAACGGCACTCCCCCGTATGTCAGTATGGCGAACATTACATGATGGGCTTTTGTATTCCTATCACATACAACAGGTTCAGCATCTGGAACCTGGAGATTTTGCTGCCCGGCTGAATTTCTGCCACTGGCTACAGGTAAATCCATAATTAGTTCCATTCATTTTATTTAGCAACGAGGCGCAATTTACTAGAGATGGACTGAACAATACACGTAATTCTCATTTGTGGTCATATCAAAACCAACATGGCACAACAGAAACTAACTTTCAGCGCAGATTTTCTGTTAACGTATGGTGTGGCATGATTGACGATCAACTTATTGGATCTATTTTCTTTGAGGAACGTCTGGCAGAAGAAGCATATGCTAACTTTTTGCGGAGTGAATTGCTACACGCTTTTGGAAGAAGTACCTTTACTAACAAGACAACAAATGTTTCTGCAACATGATGGAGCTCCTCCACATTTTAGTCGGCATGTGACCGAATATCTAAATGTTGCTTACCCCAATAGGTGGATTGGGCGTGGAGGCCCACATGCTTGGCCACCGAGATCGCCCGATCTAACACCTTTGGACTTCTATCTGTGGGGTCATGTGAAAAGTTTAGTATACAAGGTAAAAGTTAATACCAGAGCTGAACTAATACAGCGTATCCTGAATGTGTGTTAACAAACACGGAACAACCAGCAGGTGCCTCGAGCGGCTACTCGGTCCATTTTAGATCGCAGCCGTCGTTGTATTAATGCCGGAGAAGGTCATTTTGAACATTTGATGTGATTTTTTTTTGTTTGTTTTTTTTATGTTTGTTTTGTAGTTCGATTTTCTGTTTTCAATAATAATAATTTTCAAAAAATGTGTGAGCATTTATAAACTTTGAACGCTTGTATTTGTGTAACTATGGCGAATTGGACCTATGTTTATAGGACGTTTTCTACTTAAATTGACCTAAGGAACATACCATTTCAGTATGTACAGTACCTCGTGGGACACCTTTATAAGGTAAACTACGTTAAAAATTTATTTAGTAATATATCTGGGTAATTAATAGCACACTAAATGTAAAATGCATTATTTTGATCCTTACTTCCCAAAAAATTAAATCTAAAAAAAATTGATACTTTTTAATCTTACAGAGACTAAACATGACATAAACAGCTATTTAAATGCAATTTGTTTAATCAATTTATTGTATTTTATAGTATTTGAAATGTAATCTAACTGATAAAATAGTTTTTTGGTAAATGGTGTAATGTATTTATTAAAAAATTCACAGCTTTTGAACGTGGTCTACGTTCTTCTTCAGGTGACAATTAATAAAATGACAATTATAAAACTAAGGTAACTAGAAAAAACAAATGTTCGGAAAACTTGATAAATATTGTAAGTTCTTTTAGCTACAGCATTTGCTTGAAAGTCTAAAGAAAAAGCACTATCAAAAACTCTAGACGTAGCTTATTGTGTGTTTCGTGGATAAAGTAAAGATCATCAAATAACAGGTACCAAGGGGTCAGATAACTCATAACCATTGTCCCTGTTAAAGTTGTTGGGTACTTTAATAATTTCAATCGCTTCTCTGATCTTTCTTGAACGCTAGTTTTTGCTTTTGGCAATTGTTATAGTTTTTTCGAAGTTTATGTCATGTAAAGTGTTTAGCGCATGTTCGGCAATGGCAGATTTAGAAAGTTGAAGTAAACGAATTTTGTGTTCTTTTAGTCTAGTTTCAATAGTTCTACCAGTTTCTCCAATATATACCCTACAAGCGCAAGGAACTTGATACACTCCACAGGTGTTATGTGGAATTTTAACTTTTACCGGATTCAACAAATTTTTAATTTTTGTGGTAGTATTATAAGAAACTTTAATGTCATGTTTGTTCAGTATTCTTCCAATTTTGTCACTTACATTGGCAACAAAAGGTAGAACAGCAAAATTGTTGCTTATAGTTAAATCATTTGGTACAGTAGGTCATCGCACGGTTGTATAATGTGCGAATTGTTCTAAATTTCTGAGATGGATGATGATGAGAATTTGCGTTTATATATTGATCCGTATGTGTTGGTTTTTAATAAACTGAATGTATGAAAGTATCATCTGGTTTTCTTTCTATTTTTACGTCAAGAAAAGGTAAGGTACCATTAATTTTTTTTTAATACTAAATTTTATGTTTGGGTATTGAAGAAAAATTTGTAGTTCATCTTCACCATGGGACCAGATTGCAGAAACTCATCAACATATCTAAACCATAGTTTTGGTTTTTTAGATGCAAATTTTAAAGCTTCTTCTTCAAAACGTTGCATAAAGTAATTTGCAATGGATGGAAAAATTGGTGATCCCATTGCTACACCATCTAAATTCTGCTTCTGCGCACAACTCAAGGAAACTTCAGACCTGATGGTTGTCGATTGGTCTTGGCTATGCTTGCACTGCTCGGATTTTGTCTGAGGCAGCCTTTACTCCATCTCTAGATACGACGTGGCCAAGGTATTGCACTTCTTTCTTAAATACGTGGCACTTCTTTGGGTTAAGTTTATGATTAGCCCCACGTAGTCGCTGGAACACTTCTTTCAAGTTGTTCAAGTGTTCTTCAAATGATTTTCCAACTACGATTACGTCGTCTAGGTAAACCAAGCACGTCTTCTAAGACAGTCCGCGCAAGATGGTCTCCATCAACCGCTCGAACGTTGGAGGAGCGTTAAACAGGCCGAAGGGTATTACAGTGAACTGCACAAACCAGTTCCAATCGTAAAAGCGATCCTTGAGTTCCAGTTCTACCTGCTAGTAACTACTATTTAAGTCTAACGTAGAAAACCACTGGGATCCTGACAGGATGTCTAACGTATCGTCAATTCTGGGTAAAGAGTAGCTGTCATTTTTGATTACGTCGTTTAGCTGTCTGTAGTCTACGCAAAGCCTCGTTGATCCACCCTTCTTTTTTACGAGTACCACTGGGGATGATAATGGGCTACTTGAAAGTTCAATCACGTCTTCTCTCTCCCTATCCATAATTATTTGTTCTGCTTCTTCTCTTTTTGCCAAAGGAAGTCTGCGTGGATGTTATCGTATCGGCCGAGCGTCTCCGGTATTAATTTTATGTTTCACCACGTTGGTTCATTCTTTGGAACCACTCTCCAGCGCGAACACATCTTGATACTCTTGGATCAACACTTTAACTTTAGCCAGCTGGTCTTGGCTGAGGTTTTGGCATTTGGAGATAAGAATGTTCAATAGATGTTGCGGACAATTCTTTGGCAACGTTTAGATTTTACGTATCTCACAATTTGAGATACTGGCATGGATTGGCCTACCGCGGTCTTGTTTTTCAACGTAATAGGATTTGAGTTGATATTTAAGATCCTTACTGGCATCGTGTTTTTCATTCGTACTAAAGTTCTGCCAACGAGTAGTCTTTTTTTAACTAAGCCGTCTTCATTGGTTCAATCGCGCGTATGTAGCCTTCCCGGAGATTTCCATCGAGGCGTGCATTACCACACTTTCAGTCCTTGCAGGCAGAGTCACGTCTTCACTCAATAAGACTCGCACGGCTGCCTTTTCTGACGAATGAAAAGGAATCTTTTTATTGTTGATCTTTAGAACATCGTTCTTCATATCCAAATGGAACCCATACTTCTTAATCACGTCCATTCCCAGGATAACTTCTTCCGTGATGTCGGCTACCAGTACTTGATGATCGAGTACTCCATTTCCCAAACCAATGGTTACTTTGACTTGTCCGTGAGTAGGTATTTCTTTGCCCGTCGCCGTTCGATGTCGCAACGTTACTGGTTATGTCTTCTCGTTTTCTAACAACATGTCAGAACGAATGATGGTTTTTGTCGCTTCAGTGTCAACCAGTAACTGAACAGTTCCTCCATTGATCTTGCCATCGAGATAAATGCTATGCAATTGTTCCATCGACAATGCCCCATTCGGTCGACCTGTTCTAGTTTTCCGGACGCTCTTCTGGTCTTCTTTTAGGCTTAGTACAGCGTCGTCGTCGCCCACTTCTCCGCAGTTCCAGCACGTTAATTCTCTTTCTCGAGCTACTTGTTCCTGAAATACACGTCGCACTATGTCTTCAATGCTTTCTTCTGTGTGCAAGGGTATTTCTAAAGCACAACGGAGCTTATGGATACCTTGGTGCGACGCCTGTTTTGCTGCTTCGAACTCCAGAGCATGGGTTAAAGCGTCATCCAACGTTTTCGGTCGAGCTAACCGGAGAGTCTGCTGCGTTTCGCTATCTCGGAGCGATCTGATTTGTTTGAACCATTGTTCCACATCCTTCGGTGAACGTTCTAGAAAATGGATAAAACTTTAAGAAGGCTCTTGAATTTGAGAACGTTTCATTCTCTAGAAATTTGTGTAGCTACAAATTTGACACAACTTATTTTTTTATGCTACTAAGACAAGAAGAAATTCGCTATTTTCTGCAAAAACCATCATAGAAAACGTATTTTTCATATTATATTATATTAGTGTTTCTATATAGACAATACACATATTTAGCAGTAAATACGCAATTAATCATTTGAAGAATGTTGAATCGAAATTGTTTTTAATTTTTTTTTAACTTTTAATGACGGTAATTTTTAGTCTACACAAGTTATGGTTATTTTTAGATAATTAATTTGTTAAGTCATTATTTATTACGATACTGTTTTCTATGTTGTCCATTAACTGATTTATTTGAATAATATTAGAGTCAGTATATTTTTGTCAATTGTTAGATCGTAGACATTAATTAGATATTTTTTAAAGTTGTTATTCTGCATCTTTGTTTCATTTACCAAAAATTAACATTTTAACTATTGATTTTTAACATTGTTTACACCGTAACAATTTTTCAAATAAATATATT
The DNA here is from genome assembly GCA_035610365.1 of Aquatica leii. Lineage (NCBI taxonomy): Eukaryota > Metazoa > Arthropoda > Insecta > Coleoptera > Lampyridae > Aquatica > Aquatica leii. Next base: position 61,535,814 of record CM069432.1, read on the forward strand.
ATTTAACTTTTTCAACATATTGTTATTAATCTTCTGTTTTCACCCTTTATCACAATGATCTTGATCTATTTAATGATTAACATATTTAGAAGTTTTGGTCAATAGTGTGTGTCGGTTTATCGCCCGCTGATAAGACTAATAATATAATCAAATTGTCAATAAAAACTTGCATATATAATGTACTTTATTGTTCCCAACTGTCATAAATTCTAATTTTTCACTTTTGTAAACCGTATGCTGTTGGAGCAATAAAATGTTGTATTCAACTCATTCCTGTCTAAATTGGATGTGTTTTCCCTCGTCGACTTTGAGCCCTCGTTCCACTCGGGCCTAATTTAAACTCGTTAAATAAATAACTATTTTCTTCTACTAGTTGTATATGCTTTTATTATTACGTATGATAGTAGGTTGTAAAGGAGCATTTTTTAACCGCAGATAAATAATATTTCATTGTTAACTACTAGTTGATAATGAAGACGAGAAGCGCTTTTTGGGTTAATAGCATTGTTGCAGAAATGTTGAGAACAGCTTAAAGACGTTTTTGCATGCTTTATTGAAAAGACTTCGACAGTATTCAGCACGGCCATCTAATAAAAATATTACACAAAATTAATTTAAATGATATAGACATTAAAATCATCGAAAATCTGTATTACCAACCGACAGCTCAACTACAATTTGCTGAAATAACAGCAACAATTATCAATATACACAGAGATGTGTCACAAGACTGCATACTGTCTCCACTGTTATTTAACCTGTACTCGGAACCAGTCTTTAAAGAAGCTCTGGATCACATGGAAATAGGGATGAAGGTTAACGGCGTAGTGGTAAATACCGACATTTATTGCAAAACCTACTGATGATTTGCAGAGACTATTGGGTGGAATCGATACATCTGGACAGAAACTTGGTCTCGGAATAAATACGAACAAAATCAAATTTATCGTTTTTAGTTGCCACGAACACCAAAACGCAAACTTACAACTGACAACGCGTAGTATTGAAAGGGTGCATCAATTTAAATACTTAGGCAGCGTAATCACGAAAGATCTTAATCTCGACAAGGAGATCAGGGTCAGAATTGACATAACAACGTCAAATTTTGGTAAAATATAGTTCTATTATAATAATAACACTAACCTTAAATTAAGACTGGTCAAAGTTACATCTGGTCAGTACTTTGCTACGGCGTGAAAAATTGGACCTTGAAAAAAAAGTTGCACAAACTTGAGGCGTTGGAAGCGTGGATACACCATAGAACACTGAAAATTTCTTACCGTGTTACAAATGAAAAGGTGTTTCGACGTGCGGAACGAGAATTGGTAACAACGATAGATAAAGTGTACAAAGATGTGATACTTGGGCCATGTGCTGCGGAGAGAGAAGTATTGGCGATTGCATTTGATTCTGAAGAGCAAGGTTGAGAGCAAACGAGGAGTAGAAAAAAGACAGATGTCCTGACTTAAGAACATACACGAATAGTCCGTAATGCCGGTGACCTATTTAGTTTAGCGGAAGATCGCCAAACTTTCTTCTTAGTAATCACCAACGTCCGGAGAAATATTTATTTACTGTACGATATAAAAAATTAATCTTTGTCGATTTGACTTTGACAGTTATGTTTTATTGATAGAATACATTGAACTCAATTTAAATTTCCCACTTGAAACAAATTTCTACCTGTAGCAGTGTAAAAACGACGTTTATTCGCAATATCACAAATATTTACGTGCACATCGAGTGATGTGCACGTGATTACTTTATTTGTTCATTGCGTTAACTATAGTGACAACTGTCACAAAACAAAACATTTGATCTTTAGTTTGAAATTAGTATCTTAAGTTTTAAATTTGATTTAATAACTGTTAAAAAAGTTTTAATAATTCTAGCAGTCGAAAAAAATGTATATAGACCACGGTTAAGAAAATTATAATAACTTGTGCGACATATAACTGTCGTTTAGGTTATAATAATTCACTTTTCAATTTTGGTATATAATATACTATTTCAGTAGTATAATTCAACTTAAATTTTACTTTATCGCGGAGTCGACCGTAATGAGTGTGTCAAGTCATTTTAAAAACTTCATCAGTGATATAAAAACTCATGTCTAAGTATACCAGGTAATAAAAAATTAGTTTAGTAAATCACTAGTATTTTAACACTTACATAATGTTTTTACTTAACAATTACTAAAATATTGTCTCTAATTTGGTAATGAAATATAAAACAATACGTATCACGCACCAACGTGGTTAAAAAAATACTATTTATGTCAAGAATTATAAATGTACTTCTGAAATAACTGACCTACAACTATCCCTATTTTCATAACGGTCATTATATTATCGTTTTTACAAAACAAGGTTAAAGAAACACGCTAAATAAATTTTAATGACATTGTCGATACATTTTTAATTGTATTATTTAAAACTAATTTCTAATCCAAATATTATTACTACGTTATTATTTGTGTGTGCATGAAAAATTTTAACCAAAAAGTTGTATTACCTACATAAGTTTCTAGTTATGATTATGACGTGTGCGCTATTGCAGGTTTCCATCGATAATAATAATAGTATACCAACCGGATAAGTTGCAAAGGTTATAACTAATTATATTCTCAACCGTGGTTTGTATACATTACTACTACTGGAATTATTCAAATTATTTTAGTTTTAACTATTAATAAATTAGACTTCATTTAAAATTTCAAATTAGATATCAAGTGGCATTGTTTTGTTTTGTGGTTGTAACAGTTGTCGACAGTTTATTATTAATTAATTTTGACGTATTCGTATTTAATTATTATTTATTTAATATACAGAAATAAATAAATAAGTTTTTTTACTAAAATTATTTAAAAACATAAGTTTAAATAGTGATAATACCTAAACTGTTAGACAAAATTTTTGTATAGAAATAGACTATGCTTGGTGGCTTACTTGGTTAGAGGTTGTTAAACCAGTATTTGGTTATATTTCAAATGTGAAATGACCGAACCTTATCTTTATGATTACTGTGACCTGTTACAAAATTTTATAATTTTTTTCAATATATTATATCAAGAATAACCATTATAATGCACAGCGAACTTGTATTTTATAAGCCACTAAAGACTTACTTTTATGGCGCGCTTGTTTATTAAACTTTCACCTATTCGTTCGAAGAGAAAGGATATGTAAAAAACGACTGAATGTAATGCGTAAGCCGTAATCAACCAGTTTAAGGGTTGGGTTAGGGTTTTCACTTTCGAAAAATCAAATTTCTTTTTTTTGTCTTATCTTATTGTTTAACATTTTAAGAATATATCTTTAAAATTTTAAGCCGATCTAAGCAATATTCTTGAAGTTATTGTCTTATTAATTTCCTGGCCTTTAACGCTATGGGCGATCGAGATAGCAGTGCAGCTGTCAAACAGGTATACAGTTTATTCATTGCTTTGACGTTTAACCGTGCGCTTGTCATTTTATAATTGTCTCAAGAAATTTCCTGTACAAAAATGCCGAGAGTAAACAAAGTTTCGAGAAAAGACCGACAAAGTGGAAGGACTTATTTGTGTAGATCGAAAAAAAAGTTTAATCCGAATAAAATAATTAAAGATGAGGCTACCACAAAAAGTGCTTCATCGAAGAAAATCAAGAATACCAGTGCAAGTGTACCAGAAGACGTTGAAAAACATTACAGAATCATCGATTTTTTGCTTGTTTTCTCAACCATCGCAAGTTTAGTGAAATGTGCTCAGTGTGATGGTTTAGTTGAGTTCAAAAGCTGCAAAAAAGAAGGCCTTGGCTTCCAAATCCAAGTCAAATGTGCAAATTGTGATCCACGCTTTATACCGTCGAGTGAAAAAACTGGTCATCGCTATGAAATCAACACTCGTTTTGCCTTTGTAATGCGTACATTAGGTTTGGGTTTAGCAGGCTGCAATAAATTTTGCGGGTTCATGGACATTGCAAGTAGTTTTTTATCTAAACCATCTTATTCGGATCTCATGAAATCAATTTGCTGCAGCATCCAAACGACTGCTGAAAAATTTCTTGTTTCCGCCGCAGAAAAACAGCAAACACGTGCAAATTCAGAGTCAGACACTTTGACCGTTTCTGGTAACGGCACGTGGCAGAAGCAAGGCTTCAGCTCTTCCTTTGGCGTCGCTTCCTTGATTGGATATTGGCCTGGAAAAGTTATCGATATTTTCATAAGTAGTTCGCACTGTCAGGCTTGCAAATTATGGAGAAAGCAATTAAATACTAATGAATTTGAAGAGTGGTACCAAGAACATGTTGAAAATGATGAATGCCAAGCCAATCACACCGGACCATCAGGTAACATGGAAGTTAATGCTGTTATCGAATTGTTCCGCCGATCAGAAAAAAATTACGGAGCAAAGATCAGCAACTATATCGGAGACGGTGACAGTAAAACTTACGGCAATTTAGTGAAAGCTAAACCTTACGGTGAAAATTTCACTATAAATAAAAAAGAATGTGTAGGTCACGTGCAAAAAAGAATGGGTCAACGTCTACGTAATCTAGTGAATAAAACTGTAGAAAATAAAGTTGTAAAAACCGGAAAGAATGCTGGTAAAACAAGGCAAAGTAAGTTACTCGGCGGCAAAGGAAAGCTCACTGGAAACGTCATTGATAATTTGAGTCGATACTACGGAGTAGCAATCAGACATAATTGTGATTCGCTGGAAGGAATGAAAAATGCAATCTGGGCAACGTTCTACCACCAGCAGTCAACAGACGATAACCCTCAACACCATAAGTGCATGAACGGTGAGAACTCGTGGTGTCCATATCAAAAAGCTTTGGCCACAACAGGAGTGGAAAATTTTAAACATGACTACACTCCACTTCCACAAGATGTCATACAAGCGATCAAACCGATTTATGAAGATTTGAGTAAAGACGAACTTCTAGAAAGGTGTCTTGGAGGCTTTACTCAAAATGCCAACGAAAGTTTGAACCAGCTGATTTGGAGAATTGCACCGAAAAAATTATCTGGCAGCAGACAAATTGTTGAATTTGCATCTTATGTAGCTGCATGCACTTTCAATGAAGGTGCTGGTGCTTTTCTAACTTTTCTGTGTGATATGAACGTCAGTGTCGGCCCAAGCGCTCATGATTATGCGACATTCGCGGACAGCAATCGCATTGACAGAGCCGAGATTCAGGCTGAGCAGCAGAGCAAAGAAGCCAGAATAAAAAAAAGACTTGAGAGAAAAGAGGCTGAAGACATCGACAATGCCGCAGGAAGTCTGCTGTATGAAGCTGGAATCGATGATTCTGTGTAAGTTGGAAAAACAAATTTTTTTCTTCACTTTTTTAGTTCATAAACTTTAGACGCGTTTTTCTCAAAACTACTTTTTCAAAGTCCGTGTTCACTGCCATTTAAAAAATACTTGACCGATTCATTTCAAACTTTGTACACATTTTCTATATATAAAATACCTCTCCCAACAACGTTTAGATAAATTTTTTTTTTTTACTTTAAGGGTGTTTCCCACCCACAAAATGGCGGAATTTTTTGTGGACAATAACAGTTCACACTTTAGATAGCCGCCAAAAATTTTTAAATGAAAAAAAAAAGATCAGAGAACGTTGGGGGGAAGATTTGATTATTATTTGACTAAATTTTCATGGTTTTTTATTTTCAGATAATTTCCGGACGAGTTATAGTGAACACGGCAAATTGTTTTTTTTCCAAGATGTTCTGGGGGAAGCTCTGTTACCGGCTTATGCTTTAATATTTCTGCATGATAAAATTACACAACATTGTCAAAAGTATGCTCAATAATGTACAAAAGGTTCAAATCAAATTGCTCAATCCATATTTGAGAAAAAAAAATCGCAAAAAAAGTGTTTTTTTACGCTGAAACCCTAACCCCTCCCTTAACTAAAAACAACAAAAATTAAAAAAGTCCGTTTATTGATAAACATTACACTACTTTCTATAAGTAATATTTATTGCTATTTTTTTTTGTTTTAATGATTAGTTTAATTAATGTGGTAATATTGTATTGCATAATTAAATCAGTTGTTAAGTAATAATTCGGATAAACTACAAATAATATTTTTCTACAACTAACAGATAATCTGAGACATATTATGCGATTAGCCAATATTGTGTAATTTTTTTTTGATGGGAAAGAAACGTCAAGAATAATTTATTCGACTTTTACTTGTGCAATGTTATAAAAAAAGTTATTATGATACGAACTATATTATTTTAACCAGCTGTTTGAAAACTTTACTTCAATTACTAAAATTCGCATGTTCAACATGTTAAGCAATCAAATCAGTCAACAACAAAATTACTCAATTTGCAACAACGAATTGTGCAAGCTAAATTAAAAATGTTGTTATTTATTATTATCCATCATTTTTTTGAAGTGCGTGAAGAAACCAATTGTCTTTTGGTATTTATAGACAGTTGCAAGATACCAAGACGTTTCTTTAAACACCTCTGATATGTGTACGTTGTTATTTATGTTTTTATTAATGCAATTTTTATAAGTATTTATGTAAGCTTTTATTCTGTATTAGATTATAATTTTATAAAAACAATCAATTTGCAGTGTCACTACTTTGTTAGAAATTTTGATTGGTTCTGTAGCTTATACTTAGTAAAACTGCATAGTCAGATAATTATTATAAACATTTTGTACTTAGGTTATAGTAAATAACTATTCTTTACTTGTTATACAATATACTATTTCTTAACCAGAACTCGTTTCACGCAAAATGGGAAACATCAATTACTTTTTGCGCAGCTAATGTAGTACCAACATTTTTGTTACCGATGTAACATACTTATCGAAATAATATGTATTGAAAACCACACGTTTGATAATCGTAGTGAACCGCATTGTAAAATGGGTTGTTACATTCCAAAATTAACACAAAGTCACTGCCTGCAATGTAGTAACATAAACGGGGGTTGTGCCACTAGCTCAATGGAGACGGGGTGGGTTTTATTTAAAAGTTTCGTGATCGAAATGGATTGACTTGTCGAAAACACAAAATCGATAAATAATAATGTCGAAATCAAAGGGCGCCAGGAAGGAGTAAAGCTTAATGGACTAATGACCCTTGCCAACCATAAGTCCGCTTCTGTAGTATACACCCCCAACGGACTTACCTTAGAGGGTGCATTTGCTAAAATCTAAAATAAACTAATAAAGTTACACACGCGGAGGCCGACGGAATTAAAAGCTCTTTACAATTTAATAATTTAACATTTATTTGAACAAAATAAAACAAAAAAAATAAAATAAAATAATTGAATTGAAATTGACAAAATTAATCACACAAAACAGTAGCAAAATAATAGAAAAATTACGTGAATGCACGTTTGATCAAAACAAATTTACAGTTAATGGAATAAAATACACAAACAAAATTATAAAATACACAATACAGAATTTTAAAGAAATAAACAGCACAAATTAATCAATCTAAAAACATCTATGATCACGGCCGTGTGTGTGTCGATATAATTTAAAAACAAAATGAAATAAACTTATAAACTAATTTATATACATATAATATGAATCGATAATTCGGTCCCGTTTAATAAATTTTAAACTTGGGATAAAACAGTACCGTAAAATACGGTCATTAATTAGTTACATTAACGATAACTTCGAAACACTTGTAATTTTTAATTGAAAATTCAAAGCTTTTAACACTTGATCGCGTAAACGTAAATAATATTTTCTCGATTAAATAAATGGTGCAACATAAATACCTTGAATTCGTCGTAACTGCAGGAACGTACTTATGGTTAGGTGGTCCGGGATGGCCAAACGAAAAGGTACTCCAAATAATTTCTATGCCGGCGGAAGAATTTCTTTAACACTTAACATAATCCGCACAAATGCGACGATTGGACAGTACAACCCAACGATTGAATATCCAACTTGAAACTTGCGTTATAATTATGGAAACCGTGAAATTTGCTTAATCCGTAAATTACGAATATTGAAAAGAAGATAAAAATCAAACTTTTCCATCACTACACTACATTTTCACGGTACCAATTTTCTTTTTAACTTCCGCGGTAGGGCATAACGAAACGTACCCTTACCAACCGGTAACCGGTAATTTAAAATTGCCACCGACGATCGATTGATGATTATTCATCCCCAAAAATCAAAACCTCTCATATTTAACACCTCGTTCCCACCAAATTCTCTTCGCTTGCGCGGTAACATCTACGTAAAAGAAAGAACATTGAATCAAACGAGAAAAACAAAGACGGCAATTATAATTAGCCACGTGAATTTCCGCACGTAGACTTTGGTTCACACAAGAACGCTGAGACTTGCATTACTGCAGGTGGCTTAATCAAAGTGTAATTACCAAGAAAAATGTATCAACTTACATTCCACAAAGGAAGTCGTAAATTATAATGAATTGGTATTCTACGAAGATAACCAAATAAAGTACTAAATTAAACTCAAAATTACGGATCTTTATGCATTTAAAAGAAAATTTCAATAATGAATGAAAACAACTTGAAATATCATTAAACTCAAACCACACAAACAACAAACAAAACGTTCTCGATGCCAATACCGTATCAAACGATGAAAACAAAACCAAACTACAAAAAAAAACGCCAATTCAGCCAGCTAAATCTATTTATGGGGCTTGTCATAAAAACCCATAACAATAAACGATAATGTAACTATAAACGCAAAAATAAAACGAAACTAAACCTATGGTTCTCGCGATCTCGCAATCATCGAGAACCCCTAACGAAACTAAACGGAACGAAAACTAAACGATAAGAAGGGTAGCATATGTTTGGGTTCGACACAGATCACTCGATGCTGCACAATAGAAGAGGGCGCGCTGCGCTTCACGAGATCCGCGCATTGCGTTTTTCCCACAACTACTGCCCTCACCGAGCGATGGCACCTAGCCGCAAACACTACAGAAATAAAAGATAAGGACAGACAAGATAGCAGAAGAAAGAAAAATGGAAATAAAAGAACCGTTGTTTAGTCGCCTCTTACGACAAGTGGTGTCCCCACTGTAGAGAAATATTCTTAGTCCGTCTCTACACGGAACCCAAAAACGAAACTAACCTAAAAAAAAAAGTCCTTGGCGTTCCATATGCCTTTTGATGCTCCCGTGTCATCAGACAACTCATAGGTCTGATACGAAACTTTCCGTTTCACGTAGAACGGACCGATAAACTTAGGTGCCAGTTTGGCCGAGAAATATCGAGATGCATCAGAAAGGACATAATTCTTCCGCCACACTGTGTCTCCCACCTCAAAAGGTGCTGGACGACGACGTAAATCATAATAGTGTTTAGCGCGGACATAAGCGGCATTCAAGCGATTCTTAATGTCGACGTAAACTTCTCTAAACGCTGGGCCTCTTTCGGCCAAAAAGGTACGATCAGCAAAAGCTAGATCGTCGATAGTGTCTGAATCGGTAGTTTTTCCATGACGTGATCCGTCGAGACAGATTTCACGTCCAAAATTAGCGAAAAACGGCGTTAAGCCGGTGACTTCATGTACAGCGGTACGAATAGCACATGCTACTTTAGCAAGATACTTATCCCAATGTCGATGGTTGTCTTCGATATACGACGATAACATTGTCTTCATGACTCTGTTGACTCTTTCTGTTGGATTCGCTTGTGGATGATAATTAGCGTTAAAAATAATTTTGGACTTATATGATGAAACCATTTTTGTAAATTCTGAACTACGAAACTGTGTGCCGTTATCACACAAAAGATATTGAGGAACTCCAAACATTAAAAATACATCTTCTTCAAGACGTTTAGTAACTGCTGCGGCAGTAGCGGAACGTAACGGGAAAAATAAAACAAATTTCGAAAAATAATCTGCAACTACAAGGATATACGAATAACCACTTTTAGATCGCGGTAGCGGTCCAACAAGATCGGTAGAGATCAACTGCCAAGGTTTGTCCACAACAGGATGACGGGTCATAAGGCCAGCAGGACGTTTCTGTTCTGGCTTATGCGTGATACAAACTTTACAACCATTGATGTAACGAATGACGTCAGCCTTCATCTTAGGCCAGTAATAAAGCGGAACTATTCGTTCGAGAGTCTTAAAGATACCAAGGTGTCCAGCGGTAGGCTCATCGTGAAACTTTGACAATATTTCGAGTCGTTTAGACTTAGGCACAACTTCTCTCCAATTGTCATTCTCAGAACGAAGATCGGGATAGTCTACGGTAACATGCTTAAATAGCTTTCCGTTACTAATTTTCCACTGTGGAAAAGCGTTAGGTTTTGAACGTACACGTTCCATAAGTTTCGTTAACCATTTGTCCGAAGACTTAGGTTCGGTAATGTCACAATCGGTAGTAATGTTGTCGATAGCTGGTACTGAACGAGATAGTGCGTCAGGTACGACATGATCCTTTCCTTTACGATGAATGATCGTAAAATCAAATTGCTGAAGTCTAACAGCCCATCGTGCTAGACGACCGGTAGGTTCCTTTAAATTGTGTAACCAGACTAATGATGCGTGATCGGTAACTACAGTGAAAGTTGTTCCTTCAAGATAAGGGCGTAATTTTTCAATAGACCAAAGGACAGCCAAACATTCTTTTTCGGTAGTTGAATACTTGCGTTCACACTTTGTGAGCGACCTACTATTGTAACAAATAACACGTTCTTCACCGTCGATAAACTGTGTAAGAACTGAACCGAGACCAAAATCAGAAGCGTCAGTTTGAACTGTAAACGGAACATTGAAATCAGGGCAAGACAAAATAGGTGCGGAAACTAAACAATTCTTAATAATTTGAAAGGCTTCATCACAATCACTAGTCCAATTAAAGCTGGAATTCTTCTTTAACAGAGACGTCAATGGAGCGATAATTGTCGAAAAATTTGGTACGAAACGGCGATACCACGAGGCCATGCCTATAATTCTTCTAACTTCAGCGACACCAGTGGGAACTGGAATACGCAAAATTGCATCGACCTTTTCCGGGTCAACCGACAAACCAGTAGAATTGACGATAAAACCAAGATACTTAAGTTCAGGTTTACAAAAATGACATTTGTCTTTACTTAGCATCAAATTAGCCTCTCTAAGGCGACGAAGAACTTCAGTTAACACTTCCATGTGTTTCTCGAAGGAAGGAGCGCAAATAATGACGTCATCTAAATAAACAAAAACGTAAGGTTCTAATTCGGGACCTAAAACTCGATCAATCAACCTCTGCCAAGAAGCTGGTGCGTTAGCTAAACCAAACGGTAAGCGCGTGAATTGGAATAACCCACGGTTCGGAACTGTAAAAGCGGTATACTGCTTAGACTCTTCGCTTAAAGGAATCTGCCAATAAGCGGACTTAATGTCGAGAGATGAAATAAACTTTGCGTCACGAAGACGATCCAAAATAGACGAAACGTAAGGTAAAGGATAAGCGTCCTTTTCGGTAACCTTGTTGACTTTCCTAAAGTCCACGCAAAAACGATAAGAGTTGTCCTTCTTCTTCACCAATAAGATCGGGCTCGACCAAGCGCTGTTTGATTTTTCTACAACGCCTAACTTCAACATTTTCTCTAACTCCAGATCGATTTGTTTCTGGATAAACGGCGAAACTCGGTAATATCGTTGCTTAATTGGTTCGGAAGTAGTCTTGATCTGATGTTCGATCAAGTTGGTGCATCCAAAATTTTCATTCGTAGAAGAAAAGTGATTACTAACTAAATTATCTAACTGATTGAGGTGTTCTGAAGAAAGATCGAGACGAGACTTAATAACTGAATCTTTATCTTCCAATTGTGAAATGGTGTCCATATTTTCGAAACGTTATGCGGAACGTCAGGAACAACTAAAACTTCTAAAACAATAATTTTTCCTTTAAGTTCGATTGGGACGAGAAGTGAACCTAAACTTTGTACTGATTTACCATTAGTTACAATACAATTAACTTTAACTGACTTATTTAACTTTAAACCTAATTGACTAAAAATTTCCCAACCCTTAGAACCAACAATAGTGCGAGAAGCGCCACTATCTAATAAACTTAAAATTTCGTGACCAAAAACTTTAACGTAGACAAAAGGTCTTTCGTCAGACTCAGCAGACTCTAAAACATAATCCAACACGACTTTATTCTTAACAAAACTCTTTTTCTTCGAAGAATGTAAACTATTAAAATAGACAGCCGATTTAACTTTAACCTCTGACGTCACTAAACGGCTTCTTAGTACGTCCTTTACTCGTTTCCCGAACACTTAGAACAAGTGCGGACCGTAACGTTAGACTTTCCACAACGATAACAGAATAAACCTTTCTTAGGTTCTTTGCAAGAAGCAGCTCGATGGTTTGGCTTCCTACAATTCCAACATAATTGCGGACTACTTCGATTAGAAGAAGCAGGCGCATTAACGATAGCTAACCTTCGTGAAGAAGGTGCGATATTCGAAGACGGTAATCGTGAATTTTGTCTAACAGGTGGTGTAGATTTTTCACCACTACTAACGTTATTTGAAGAACGAGAAACGGCAATGTCCTTAACTTGAGATGTTACATAAGCGAGATCAGGCTCCATGTCCTGCTTTCTACGAGATGGAGGCGTGTAAGCTTCAATAGCTTGCATGCGGTCCTCGATAATACGACCAAATTTAATTAACTCCTCAATTGAAGTAACTGACGACAAACCAAGCTGAGTTTGATAAACGGGAGAAATATTTCTTAATAAAATCTTTAACTGCTTTTCTTCAGAAAAAGGCTCATCGAGACGTGAAAACATGTTGCGAATAATAGCAACGTAAATACCCATAGGTTCATCATTAGCTTGAGTGCGACGCTTAATTTCTTCAATAAGACGTTCGTCATAATCGGTAGGCTGAAATTGTTCACGCAAAAGCTTAACTAAGTCTTCCCAAGAATTAACTGAACTACGAATGGATCTAACAAAAATCAATGCATGACCTGTAAAAAGATCAGTACACTCCAAAAATAGCTGATGGCTTGAAACGTTACGCGATAATTGAAGTTCGGCAACTCGTTCTAAGAATGCATTCAATGAAATTGACTTTGCATCACCAGAAAACTTTAAGTTCCATTTTGAAACTGAAATACTCTTAACATGACTAATAAAATTTTGACTAACAGCAGAAGACGTCGGTAAAGCGGTATCAACTACAGAAGGTTGAACGACAGGTTCGATGACTTCATCGGCGGAAGTAGACGGATTTGAAACAACAATTTGCTTATCCAAAAGTTCGTACTGCGAAATTAAAACAACTAAATCTTTTAAAAACTCATCTTTAACTTGTGAATCGTCACCTTGAATAGGAATTGAATTGCCAATACGGTTTAACAAATATTTAATTTTGGTTTCAATAGTAGAAGAAATTTTTGTAGTCTGAGTAATTTTTAATGAATCTATTAATTTTCTAAGCTCATCGATACCTTCACGAATCGCTAATTTATCTGCATTAAAATCAAACGGATACACGGGACGAGATAATTTTCCGGTAGCTTCTTCAATAAGAAAATTCTTGAGTAAACCTCGTAATACGACAACACCTAAAGATGCATCACCACCTCTAATCAAAATTTCAAAACGTAATTCGTTATGCGATAAACGATCAACAATCAATTTGTAACCCATTTTAAAATGTAATTACAAAACGGTAAAATCTTCCAAAAATCACGAAACTTAACAGGCAAACTAAAATTCGAAAAAGGCCCCACGTTGGGCGCCAAATTATTTATGTTACATTCCAAAATTAACACAAAGTCACTGCCTGCAATGTAGTAACATAAACGGGGGTTGTGCCACTAGCTCAATGGAGACGGGGTGGGTTTTATTTAAAAGTTTCGTGATCGAAATGGATTGACTTGTCGAAAACACAAAATCGATAAATAATAATGTCGAAATCAAAGGGCGCCAGGAAGGAGTAAAGCTTAATGGACTAATGACCCTTGCCAACCATAAGTCCGCTTCTGTAGTATACACCCCCAACGGACTTACCTTAGAGGGTGCATTTGCTAAAATCTAAAATAAACTAATAAAGTTACACACGCGGAGGCCGACGGAATTAAAAGCTCTTTACAATTTAATAATTTAACATTTATTTGAACAAAATAAAACAAAAAAAAAATAAAATAAAATAATTGAATTGAAATTGACAAAATTAATCACACAAAACAGTAGCAAAATAATAGAAAAATTACGTGAATGCACGTTTGATCAAAACAAATTTACAGTTAATGGAATAAAATACACAAACAAAATTATAAAATACACAATACAGAATTTTAAAGAAATAAACAGCACAAATTAATCAATCTAAAAACATCTATGATCACGGCCGTGTGTGTGTCGATATAATTTAAAAACAAAATGAAATAAACTTATAAACTAATTTATATACATATAATATGAATCGATAATTCGGTCCCGTTTAATAAATTTTAAACTTGGGATAAAACAGTACCGTAAAATACGGTCATTAATTAGTTACATTAACGATAACTTCGAAACACTTGTAATTTTTAATTGAAAATTCAAAGCTTTTAACACTTGATCGCGTAAACGTAAATAATATCTTCTCGATTAAATAAATGGTGCAACATAAATACCTTGAATTCGTCGTAACTGCAGGAACGTACTTATGGTTAGGTGGTCCGGGATGGCCAAACGAAAAGGTACTCCAAATAATTTCTATGCCGGCGGAAGAATTTCTTTAACACTTAACATAATCCGCACAAATGCGACGATTGGACAGTACAACCCAACGATTGAATATCCAACTTGAAACTTGCGTTATAATTATGGAAACCGTGAAATTTGCTTAATCCGTAAATTACGAATATTGAAAAGAAGATGAAAATCAAACTTTTCCATCACTACACTACATTTTCACGGTACCAATTTTCTTTTTAACTTCCGCGGTAGGGCATAACGAAACGTACCCTTACCAACCGGTAACCGGTAATTTAAAATTGCCACCGACGATCGATTGATGATTATTCATCCCCAAAAATCAAAACCTCTCATATTTAACACCTCGTTCCCACCAAATTCTCTTCGCTTGCGCGGTAACATCTACGTAAAAGAAAGAACATTGAATCAAACGAGAAAAACAAAGACGGCAATTATAATTAGCCACGTGAATTTCCGCACGTAGACTTTGGTTCACACAAGAACGCTGAGACTTGCATTACTGCAGGTGGCTTAATCAAAGTGTAATTACCAAGAAAAATGTATCAACTTACATTCCACAAAGGAAGTCGTAAATTATAATGAATTGGTATTCTACGAAGATAACCAAATAAAGTACTAAATTAAACTCAAAATTACGGATCTTTATGCATTTAAAAGAAAATTTCAATAATGAATGAAAACAACTTGAAATATCATTAAACTCAAACCACACAAACAACAAACAAAACGTTCTCGATGCCAATACCGTATCAAACGATGAAAACAAAACCAAACTACAAAAAAAAAACGCCAATTCAGCCAGCTAAATCTATTTATGGGGCTTGTCATAAAAAGAAAACTGCTGAATCATCAAACGCAGGTCACAGGGTGTTAAATGATATGAAACTGAAATTGCATTGGTGAACTTTTATCTCTAAAGGTGACTTATGAATAGGTTGAACTTAAAGTCCAGCGACGTGTATCATAATTCAAAGACATTTAAAAATTAAATACATAAATATAAATAATTCGGTTATTATGATTTTAAATAACAAGTTTTTTTTGTAAAACTATTTGCAAACTTATTGTTTGTCAAAATAAATTGATGCACGTGCTTATCTTATCTATTAAATATGCGATATGTTTAAAAAAGATTTAAGGTAAAAAGATCTTTTGAAAAAATTTATTTACAAATTATCTAAGAATGTACTTTCACTACAAATCTATTACTTTTCAAGAGTACCTACTAATTTTTTTAAATAAACAATCGCACATTAAAAAAGTGTTGTTAAGAAACTGAAATGCATGATCGTACGCTATTGTAGTCTAATCGCGGCCAAAGGGGCGGTATTTTAAATAAATGCGTCGATCCTCTTTTTAGCTGGTTATAATTATAGGTTTGGTATTTCTGCAATATTTAATAATAATCATTTCATCAAATAATTAATACCGATTAAATACAATCGAATCTATTATATTATTGTTTAATAATTATAAACACACTGTAGCATTCTAGAATTTCGCGTAAAAGTGCTAAAACGTTTGATAAAGTTTGATAGATAACGCACACGAGATGACTTAAGTGAAATTAAAACTGTTTAAAAAGAAACGCAAAATTTACCAGTAAGAATAAAACTGCTTTAAGCAAAAAGAAACTAAATTAATTATCACGGTAAAGGGTTACTAAAGAACCATCATTAAGAAAGCACTTACAAGTTAAAAATTGTATCTCCACTTTTGGTCAACATAGCACAAGCAACTTATAAACACAATTACAGCGAATGGTTGGAACTCTTAACAGTTGCTTTACAAGGAGAAGCGCTTTGTAATTTTGCAAACTGCTTCTGACAACCTCCACAAAAAATTGCAAACTGTAAATTTTATATTTAATGCCTAAAAATTAAGTATGAAGATGTTTATCTGCAACAAGTATGCCAAGCTCAAATAAAAAAAAATTGTTTCCAAACATCTACCAAAAGTCTGTGTTATGTGTATTTATGTTGCATGCAAAAGATGTTAAAGAAAAAATGTGAAACGTATATATTTAATGCGTAATTAAATCGATATGATTAAAAAGAAAATGCAAAAACGTTTGACTGTAAAATAGAATAAAATATGTTTATGTAGTTTATAACCGAGGTTAGATTCAATCGTAACTTGAAATTTGCAAGTTTTGCTCTAAATACTGATTTTTAATCGTAAATCACAAAATCTGCATTTACGCTAAGCACA
The DNA here is from genome assembly GCA_035610365.1 of Aquatica leii. NCBI lineage: Eukaryota > Metazoa > Arthropoda > Insecta > Coleoptera > Lampyridae > Aquatica > Aquatica leii. The sequence goes on from CM069432.1 coordinate 61,552,724, forward strand.
AAACAGAAGTGTCGATACACAAAATTGTAGAGGCGTTGTCGTGAACTGTGAGCATGAGTTGAAAATCGGAATTAATAAACTAAAAATTTTAAATTTAACAAGTCTACGTAAACCTAAAAAAGTTAGTTCATTTAAAAGACAAATACGTCAGCACAAAAAGGTTAATAATTAAATAATCAGATATTTGTATATTAAATAAAAATAAGTAGTAATGAAGACGAAAATACCGTCAAATATTTGTAAGACGGATCATAACAACATTCTGACATAAACCGATTACAACGCCACAGTTCACAAGATCATAAAAAACCTCTAATAGGGGATAACTCACAAACCTATGTTTTTGCAATTTTAGCAAAAAAATTGGTACAATTACAATAATCGTTACGCATAAAGACTTGGTTCTAAATGCGGTACTTGCACATGTTCTGGGGGTAGGTAACGTGATTCAGAGAGTTGATGCGACAACTAAAGAATCCGCTTCAAAAGCAAAGATAAATTACGTCTGTAAAAACTGAATTTCCACAACATAATAACACGAAAATACTTTATTTATATTTGACAAGCAAGTAAATCCGTTAATATAACGAAAGAAGGTTAAACCTCTAGAGTTAAAAATTTCACAAATACATGCATTAAACTACTTTACCTGCTTACCCAAAAAGAACTCGCAGTACTAACACATTTTTTTATTCCGAGTCTGATTTAGAACTTCAGTTTCAAAAACAATTTTCTGGAGTATAAAACATCGATTTTCAACTAAGCACACAAAACTATTCTTCCAAAGAAAGAAAAAATTCTACGGAAAAAAACATACTAAACGAAGTCAACAAAAACATATGATTATTTTAATGGCGCTAACATACATAAAACTTACTTAAGGTTAACACAATATTTAATTACATTCCAAATTTATACGACTGAAATGAAATATTTATGACCTGAACTAATAAACTAAAACGCAGTCTGAATCTATGACAACAATAATAGACCTAAATGAACTCAAGTTCATTTGTACTTAGCAAGTACGTAAACAATGAAACAAAATTGAGATGAATTTGAAAACGTTAAATAACTTTGAAATTACAATGCAAAATTGTACTGAAATATCTCTAAAGAAATTCAACTGATTTTGAATAAATAAAACAAACTAAAACACCCGATTCTACTGGAAAGTAAACCTAGGAAAATCAAGCAAAGGTTACATCTTTAAGGGTTTGAAGCTGTCATCGCTAAACTGACACAGCTAGTGCATCCTACAGCGCCACGTAGCTTTCGGGGTAACAATTGGCGACGTCTTAACTATGGCCAAGTTCGTTTCGTACGCAAACGCTGCACTAAACTCTTAACTCTCTTAAAAAAATTTAAAAAAAAGAACTTTCATTAACTTTACTTCGGAAACAATCATTCGCATTGCATTATCTACGGAACACGGCATTTAACTTGATCAATAGACCAATGAACAAAGTGCTTAGTCGCCTAGTTAACGCTAGAACAACAAAGACTGTAATTTTCTCTGACATGCTATTAAAAGACGGGAAGACATCACCAGTAACAGTACGACTTTGAACGATAACTGGCGACAAAATACCCAAACACGGAAAAGTAAAAGAAACAATTGGCTTAGAAAATAGGGTACTAGACCACCGTATGATCACAAAGTTATTCTGGAAATTGACATCATAATGATATATGGATGGATGGATATATATGGAATAAAGAAGTTTTTTTCCGTTCGACGGAAAAGTAGCCAGAAGCAGCCGTGTGAGTCTCATCAAAAGAAGATGTGTTTTTTGTTTTTGGCCTTTTTCGATATGATTCTCTAACATTTAACTATTTTCTTCAGTTTCTTTATTTGTAGAAATCAACTTATTTGTATTTGTAGGTTTTAAACTTTCAACGAGAATATTGAAAACATCGTTGTTGGTAAAAAAATTTTTGTTGCCTCAGATAGATGGAATAGATTTTCAAAAATTATGTTGTTTTGATTGCCAATGCTGATCAAACAATATACTTTGTTTAATTCTGGTTTCCTTGGCTTAATTTAAGTTGCGTTTGAAAAAATCGTTCTTATAATTGAAAGTGACAAAAATATAGATGTTTCGCTTAGAAAGATTGATTATTTGCTTCAATAATAGACTTTTACTGTTTTTAAATAAATGTTAGACTATCGAGATTTTTCCTCTTGAATTGGCTACAAGGTTTCTTTGAGGTATAATATTTGAAGTTTCAGAATCTATTGTAGTGTAGTAATGACAATATTTTGATGTGAGCATGAGTTGAAGTATTGCTTTTTAATAAATCGTTAACAAACCAGTGTTATAATGAGAAACTCTTTGAAAGGCCAGTTTCAAATCTTGGTGAAACCATTGAAAGACAATTTTAATCTTGTTTGATAATAACGCATGTTTGGTTATAGCATAACGTATATTTGGAAGCTCATCTTGCTTCTATTAATGGAATTGCTGCAAAATATTGATCGACAATCGCTGCGATAAAGTAATTAACAATCAAAGTTATTAATACAAACGTTACTTTAAATTAAAAAAAAAAATAATTTATTGGCTTCATAAATGTATTTGTACTTTATTTGCTTTACAGTTATTTAATTCTTTTTCGTTTTTTGACCTTATATCATAAATAACCAGCGTAATTATTACAGACTTTCGTAAGTAAGTAACGACACAAATAACTCAATTTTTTGTCAGACATAATTACAATTTAAATACAATTGATTTGACTTTTTTGAATGTTTACCTACGTGAAAAATAAACATATTCATAAACCTTCAGAATGTTACCACGGTCAAAAGTTAGAATTTGAGTGTCTGCGCCTAAGTAAATTTTTTATGTACATATTAAGCAGTTATATTTGTAACACATTTTATCTTATCTTTTACATTATTTAATTGTTTTATGGTAAATTAAATTATCACTCTCATACAACTCTAAGTAAAATGAAAGTTATATACAGCGGCAAGTCAAAACGTGAGCGAATTATTCTAATATTTTTGAAAATAATATATGTATGTATTAATGTTTATTTTGTTTTAGTGTCTTCATCGGGCAGTGGGGGTGGGGTTGGAATTGGTGGAGAAGCCTTAGTTGGTTTTCATGAAGATGCAATTTCGCAAGCTGCTGTCGGAAGAGCCCAATTACTGCTTACCTTAGTACTAGGATTTGGTTTAGCTGCCGAGTGCTCTGAACTATCTATTTTAGCATTTATTTTACCATCGACTGAGCTACAGCTTTGTATTGACGAACATCGAAAAGGATGGTTAGGTGAGTATCATATTATGTTTTACTTAATTAAATATGTATTTAAATACATTTTAGTGTCGATTACGCTATTAGCTTTGGCCGCTGGTTCATTAGCATGGGGAATTTTAGGCGATCGATTAGGTCGAAGGCGAGCTTTGATGAGTGCATTATCCGTTGCAGCAATTTTTTCAGCGGTTGCAGCAGTAATGCCTACGTACGGCACGTTTATGACCGCAAGGTAATTTTTTTTCGTATATTGTATAACAAAACCAATCTTAAAGTGTTTTAATCATTTTACACTAAGGTTTTCTCTTAAAAGCGTGTCTTTTAATACTAACTAATGAGTGTACTATTAGATATTACTATTTGTAGTAAACTTTGGAATACCGTGTTGCATAGAATATAAAACGTTGAATAAAAAAAAACGTAATTTTGAAAGTGCATTAAAAGTTGCTATAATTAAGTTTTGTTAGCTTTGATCTAACAAAAAGATTAAATCAAAAACTCAAGTTTTTTTCAAAATAACGCAAAAACAAACAATTTAGAAAATGCTAATTCTTTAATTATACATTTTTTCCTTTTTAATAAATTTGTATCTATTACTATTGAATTATATGGCTCTTCCTATCTTGAACACATTGTACAGTCTGTTTTTTATTCAGAAAATATTAAAAAAATATATATATAATAAATACATTTTTTAAAATTACATTTTTTACAATCTGTTTTGTTTTTGAAATATTAATTTAAAAAGTTTAAATTTAACGTTTCAGTTTTAATTCATTAGCAAAACTTTTGAAATTAATTGCGTCTGTAAAAGAAAGTGCAACAATAAAAGATTTTATGACAGTTTTAAAAATCTTTGGATTATGTTACTATTAGGTTTAATAAGCATGTCGTATTTTTTCAAAGTTTGTGTAATCTATGTTGCAACAGACTAGATTTTTTATTTATTATTTTCTTAAAATTATCTGAATCTTAACTAAAAACAATACGCGTCCTTTTTCTTTAGATTAAGTAGTAATTAGCATAGATGTAATACGTTTTATAACTCAAAGATGTAAGTACATATTTGATTGAATTTAATTGAACCATCATTTGAGTGCCATCATAAAGGGTAGTTTTATAATTTGCTCACAGTTTTAGGTATGGTCATATTTCTTAAACTTGCGCTTTAATCTTAGAACTAACAGTTTTGAATTTAATTTTATTTTATAATAACGTTTTTACAATTTTACGACTAGAAATTACATTATTGTAACAAGTTTTAAAACTAATTTATTTCAAACTAACTATTTACACGTAATTTAGATATTATTATTTTAAATATAACCAATTTTTAACTAACACTAATAGAATGTAAAGATGTTTAAGAAAAACAGCTTAGAAATAATTTATATATGACTATCACTCGATATTTATAAGCACTGTCCGCACATAGGTTGCACTTTTGCTTATCTACACTGGTATTTATTTTTCCTGGCATGCGCCTTAACTTATAACATTTTATTTATTTAAACCTACACAGTATTCTTAACACTTTAGAATTTCTCACTCTTCTCTCTCTCAAACACCTTTTTATTTTTACTTTATGTGCTTCGAGAACATTCTGTCCCTTCCGGTAATCGCTTCAAAAAATCTTGAATGATCTTGAAACTTCTATGCGTTTTATTACTATAATATTTAAGATCTAACCGTTAATTATGCTAAAAAATACATCTGTCTCACCAATTTTCAGAGTCGTCTCTTAAAGACCTGATTGTTTTTTACTTTTTCAAACTTCTGTTCACAATTGAAAAAAAAATTAAAATGCCACTATCTTTGCTATGTACGTTTCTTTCGATTTCTTATTTAAATCTTTGCAAATTTTTTGTATACATCTCGTGATGTATCGACGTGATGCTCGTTTATTACGCTGACGTTTTTGGCATTAATACCAGTCAGTAACATAATCAAATAACTGAAATCTTACTCTTCATTTAAAGTTTACCTTTGCTTACATACTTTACTTCACTTACAGCAATTATTTAAAAAAGGTACTTAGAGATTAATCATGATAAAATATTGATGTTCAGGAGATAATGAGATAATTTTGAAATATGCCTTAAAAGTTGTTGTAACATGAAATACTCTAATTATAAATTGTGAGCAAACTTTAGTTTTTTCATTTTGTCTACAAAATATACCAAAATGTATTTATTAACTTGTATTTTGCTGATCGTATTCTTCTTAAGTATAAATTTTGCAGACTATATTAAAAATGTATCTAAAAACAGAACTCAAACACGGAAAAAGAATTTGGAAGAATAGTCCTTTTGTACAAATGTTAGTACCAGTTGTGGTCCTCAGTTTTCAAACATTATTTCTGTCGGTAGAGTACGTCTATATAACTGCTATAGACAGAGCCGTGTCAAGCATTTCTGGCTCCCTGCGGCAAGTCACTCTTATGCGTCCCGCTGTATCTTACAGCACCCTTGGCATCATTGCGCTGTTGGGCGACGCCAGACATTGCTCTTATAAACAGCCCTAGATAGCAAATACAAAAAATATTAATGTTTTAGAACTTATTATTGAATAAATAATAAAAATTACCTTTTCTAATCGATGATTAACTGAATTTTTTTATAATACACGTTTAAACTATTAAATATAAGTACAATACAAAAATAAAGTTAGACATTATACCTCAGAAGTTCAAGTTAGAGCGCCTCAAAGTACATAGCGCCAGTGGGCACTGTCCGTGTTGCCGTATATCATATTAACAAATTTGTTGCTACTGCGATACTTGCATTTATTTTTTTTTAATTGCAGGTTTTGTTCTGGACTTGGAGTTGCTGGTGCTGTTCCTCTTACTTTTAGTTATTTATCTGAAACCTGTCCTAGAGCAACACGTACACGATACACAGGATTACTACATTCATTTTGGCCCTTAGGAGCACTATTTACTGGAACAATTGCCCATTTAACGTTGCCAAGTGATGGAGCTGATGTAGTATTAGATAACCGTGAACACTGGAGTTCTTGGCACAAATGCCTTATATTAAATATCCTTCCAACCATTGCATGCATTATAGGTTTAGTCTGGGCTTCGGAATCTCCTAGATACTTGCTGGAAGCATCAAGAGAAGTAGAAGCTTTAGCTGTATACCAAAGATTACATAGATTAAATAAAGCAAGAACTCAGTATGGATTAACAGAACTTGAATTGCCAGGAAGAAGCGCTTATCGTGATAGACCAGTGAGCCCCTCTAGAAATGTATTTACTCATGGATTTAGTACAGTAAGTACTTACAATAGGCGCTATAATAATGTTTTGTTTTTTACTGAACAAATAGAACTAAACCGTATTTTAAATTGAAGTAAGCTTCGTATTTTCACTACTGCTATTACAACTAATTTTTTGTTCGTCTTATTTATATCAGATTTTGTATTTGTTTTATTCTACCGTCGTATTTTTGACATTTGTGAGATAAGTTTGGTCTTGTTTTTTAAAATATAATAAAAAATACGAGTTTTTTTATTTCGGAATTTGTTAAAAAAGAACATATGTGCTGAGTATAGTATTGATAAAGTAAACCTTTAAAGTAAAGGTTTATTGTTATAAAATTTCTGCAATTTTATGTTTTAAGGATGATGTCAACAATAAATTTTGCAACATTTTAGAATTTCACGTAAATGTTCTGAAACCTTCGGTGCGATAATTAAAAAAAATATTTAGCTATAGTTTTTTTACTTTATTGAGTTGTGTTTCAGTTGCAGTGAATTTAGTAATATAAATAACCGTTTATTAATTAAATTTAAGTTTGTTGCAATATGTTATCCATGTTTCAATCGATCAGTTGTGGATCGTTTAAAAATAGACATATAAAATCTAATAAAATGGAATATTATTGTTAAAAACAATTATATTTTCAAAGATGTGAATTACATTTTTTATTTTTTATCTGATATTTTGATATAAACATATATTATACTTGTGGTATTGGTATCAACCCACTTACAAGTTGTAACAATATTATAATGTTCCAAGTTTGAAAATAAATCAAATAACTTTTTTATGTAGCTATTGTATCTACAATTACTAACTTGCGATCTTGTTTCAGTTTCGCGAAGCTTTCCAAAGAATCTATTCACCATCGCACTTTAAAACAACACTCCTGCTAGCAACTTTACATTTAATACTTGGATTTACATATATGGGTATTTCAACATTTTCTTATTCAAGAATAAGAGAAATGAACGATTTACATTATTTTTCGATGAAGAAATATTTAAGCAACCAAAATTTTTCTGAATTAATTTTTAATTCGACCATTGAAAACGTCCAGTACAAAGATTCTATATTTAGAAATGTTACATTTTCACATTTAGACTTTAACCATGTTGAATTTGTCAACTGCCTGTTTGAAGAAGCTGAATTTTCTAACGTTAAATCGTCCATTACGTATTTTGAAAATTGCACTATAAAAGATTCGAGGTAAAACGTATTTAAAGAAAAACAAATAAATATTTGATTATTGTTTTTGCAGATTTATAGATACGGATTTAACTGAGCAACATTTTATTAATTGCAATTTAATAAACAACACATTTTTATCGCTTTTATCTGGTTGTGTGATTGATTTTGACTATAATATATATTTAAATGATTTATTTGAAGAAACTGTTGCTTGGGCTGGTCCCATGGTTCCCATACTGTTAGTGCTTGGCTTTGTGCTTGAAGCAACAGCTAGACCACCAGTGCTTGTAGTACTATTAGTGCTAACAAGTTTGACCAGTATTGGAATATTTTTCTTAATCAATTTTGTTTCAATGGTTATAGTCGAAGCTACCATTAAAATCTTGCTGATATGCGCAATTAACACCATAACTATGGTCGTTATAGAAGGTTATCCTTGTCATTTACGGTAATCTATTTATTTAGTAATAATATAATATTAACGTTGATTGATTACAGGTGTACAGCGCATGGAATAATGCGTAGTGTGTTTCACTTAGCCTCTCTCTGTGCTATCCCCATTTATAATATGTTAGTGCACACAATTTTGCTATTTCCCGCTGTGATTACAGTGGCACTGGCATTTTTTGCAGCCATGTTGTCAACTGGTATACAAGATAACAGTAAAGTACTTTTATAAATAGTTTATAAACAGTTATTTGTTTATTTATCGTAATTTTTCTACCTAGTGTCTGTGATATTGTTTACTTAATGGTAAGATTTAAACATTAATGTATAAATGTCCCCAAAAACGTAATTTGAAAGCGTAGATTACATTTAGCAATACTGCAGTAATTTATTTTCAATATTTAAATGTATAATATTAAAACTGCATATCAAAAACAAAGCCTCAAGCACAAGTCAAATTATAAAGATAATATTTCATTAACACTAATAATTAGATAACATATCGTAAATTTGTGGTTAGTGATTTTCTACCATATTTTTGTTTCTCCATTTACGCTCGTTTTCAATATTTTTGCAGTTTTTAAAATTTACAAATGAACAAAGATTGATTCAGGTTTTCTATACAAACAAATTTTAATGTCAAGATATTTTTTATAAGATAGAAAAACCAAGTGTAAAAATGTTGAAAATATAGTAATCATTAATATTACATTGATCACCTTGCGCTTATAAAACCCATTCTACTGTGAATATAAAATTAGTAAATTGATGTTAATACCTCTGTCGTTATACTAATTTATTACTCCTGTCTTTTTATAACTTTTATGTTTAGTTATTTTCTGTATCGTACTGTAGTCACTGTTGAGGTTTTAATTATTAAGCAACAATCAAAGCTAACTTTTATATTTGGCAATTTACGTGCAAACCAAAACTGTTTTTAATGTTTATTGCCATTGAAATGTGTTAAAAATAATTTTAGTTTACGATTTACGTATAGATAAATTACTGTATGTAAGAATATTATTATTTTCGTTTCCATTCTTCTACTGAATCGTCTACAGTAGGGCATACACGTAACTAGGCACAAGTTATAAAATAACTCTGATGACTTTAAAAAGAAAAAAGAAAGTTTTAAGAACATAATGTATTATTTAATTTAAAAAAAGATTCATTTTCACTATACGCAAATAATAATGTAATTATTGTACTATACTTAGTTGTATTGACTTTAAAACCGATAATAAATAAAAATGAAGTATTTGCATTTTTATTCTGATAAGACATTGCATAAAAAAATTATTTAATATTTTAATAGTGTCGCCATAACCGCTCAAACTCAAAAAAATGTAAAAACAATGCGACAATTGTCCTATTTAAAAAACAAAGAAAGATAGTGTATGTTTTATGCATGCGCTAGTTTTATTATACTAGTACTCATAAGTAAAAATTTAACCTGTTTAAAAAATTAAATACACTAAGTTTCATTTTTAAATATATTTTTTTAAAAAGTACAATCAAAAACCAATAATTTTATTACATAATTTTTTTTGGAACTAGAATAAATAACTTGTAATTTTTTCCATAAGAAACACACGGCAAAGTCCTTCCCGCCAAATCGTTATACATAACAGATAGAGATAGCTCTGCAAATGAAAAGGTCAGTTACAGTTTTCATAAGGAAATATGTAATTTTCAAGATAAAACACGCCAACTTTGAGCATCTTTTTTTTGGTACCGTTTTTAGCTGAATAAAAATATGTTAAGACATGCCACCGCTTCAGGTATTTATATCTAATGTTGCACTTTTGACATTCCTTTATAACATCCACATTTATGTGGGATGACAAGTTATCGCCAATTAAAACTTTAGGTTTTGTCGAACGTCTTGCTCAAAGGATAATAATTTTCATAAACCAATCTTGGAAAGTCACAGCATCAAACCATCCCGAATTACTTTGGTTCCAGGCGGTCCACCACTTACCTATCGATCATATAGTGACAATGTTTCACTACTAGCAGTGGCAGCAAACATGATTGAAATTACCGTTTTTGTTGAATTTATATACCTTTTTGGATATTTGGTATACATTTAGCTGTTCTCGGGTTCTGGATCTACTCCTTCCAAGCTTAGCTTTAAGTTTTCAAACTATATGGCCATGTCATTTTCAGGAATTTCAGCACGTTTTTTTTTTTAAATTTTGACACTGCCTTTTTGTTAATCGATCTTTGTGCCTTGATACAAATTCTTCTGTTCAAGATTTACTAGGTAAATTATTGTCAAACTTGGTGGAACAGGGAGCTGGACGAAGTAAGTGCACGCACCAGATGGCTATTTAATACAGCCGAAAAAAGCGGAGACTGGGATGAATACAAAACCAGCCTCACAACATACAACAATGCCATAAAAAAGGCAAAAAAAGACTCATGGAGAAGGTACTGTAGGGACGTAGAAAACGAACCTACAAGTTCTCGACTCCAAAAGGCTCTGAGCCAGGCGCGGCTCCGGCAGTTTATTTCAGTGGGGGCTCCATCAATTTAAAGCGGGGGGGGGGGTGCTCAGTACATTTTTAAATAATAATGTATTCAATATGGCGTTAATATAAAATTGAATAATTGAATAACATTTCGTTATGCACCAAGCTTTTACTTGCAAGCGATAAAGCGTCACATATTATACAGCTATTAAAAAAGCAAATGTATTACATACAAAGTGAAAAAAAAATCAGTATTATTTTCGGGGGGGGGCATAGCCCCCCCGGCCCCCCCCTAAAGCCGCGCCTGCTCTGAGCAAAGGCCGCACTGGAAACATTGCTTCTTTGCTGACCGAAAACGGAAAGTTTACAGACTCGGTTGAAGGTACTTTGCAAGAACTACTGCAAAAACACTTCCCGGGTTCGTCGTTAACTGAAGTTCCTAAGCACCAATACCTAGAGGTACCAAACAGACGGGCACCCAAAAGGAACTGCGACTTAGCAAGAAAAATAATCAATCCTGAAAACCTAGAATGGGGAATCAATACGTTTAAACCCTTTCAGTCTCCAGGAGCCGATGGAATTTATGCTATCATGCTGCAAAAAGGATTCGCTGCTCTTCGAAACGCAATATGCGAAATTCTCAGAGCCAGCTTATCACTTTCGCACATACCAAACAGCTGGCGGATTGTCATGGTAGTATTTATACCAAAGCCAGGGAGATCTACGTACGCCCAGGCAAAATCCTACAGACCGATCAGCTTAACTTCTTTCATCTTAAAACTACTTGAAAAAGTAGTCGACAGGTATATACGGGACGGGGCGCTTCGCCTCTGCACCGAAACCGGTATGTTTACCAATCTGGAAAATCTTGTGAGCTAGCAATTCACCAACCAGTAAGCAGATGCGAAAATGCAATCCAATACAGTGATAACGCATTGGGTGCTTTTCTAGATATTGAAGGAGCTTTTGACAACACTACCTTCACCTCAATTGCAAGGGCAATAGAGAAAAAAGGAATCACACGTGCAGTCCGAAACTGGGTTAACTCAATGCTCAGGAACAGGTAACAACTACTTTGTACGGTAGCACTGTGGGAGCCAAAGTAGCTAGCGGATGCCCGCAAGGCGAGGCGCTATCACCTCTACTGTGGTGTTTCGTCATGGACGGCCTACTACAAGAACTAGAAGACGGCGGGGTATTTGCTTTAGGATACGCTGACGATCTCACCATTATCACAAACGGGAAGTTTGGGGCAACTGTATCGAACATAATGCAAAGTGCACTAAACACCGTCGAAAAATGGTGCAAAAAAGAGGGACTATTAGTGAACTCAACTAAGACGGCAATTGTTCCGTTTACCAAACTACGGAAAACGGATGACATAAAACTACCTACGATGTACGGAGTTACGCTCTCGATGACAAAAGAAGTCAAATATCTGGGAAGGCTATCAGGGTTCTTAATACAACCAAACGGATGGTCGGGCATACATGGGGATTGAAACCCACAATGACCAAATAATTATATACTGTGGTAACAAGACCCATCATCACATACGGCGCGCTTGTATGGGGTGAGAGAACCAACCTGAAAAGCACAGCTGCAAAGCTAAGCAAAGTACAGAGAATGACATGCCTACTGATAACAGGAGCGATGAGAACCACGCCTACAGCAGCCATGGAAGCACTACTTTCACTTCCATCATTACACCTCGTTGTAATGATGGAAGCAAGACAAGCAGCATACAGGCTGCACATTAATGAACACGCGTCAATCACCGGGAAAAGCAAACCGTGCTGTGTGAAGAAACGATCTTAACTATGAGATTCGACTTTACAAAAAATTATCACATCTTAAAGAAATTTAAAGTGATAATACCGTCCCGAGACGAATAGACAAAAAACATTTAGCCGGGCGCGGTTAAAGGAACTATCTGGTACACAAATGGGGCCAAAAATCGCAATGGTACCGGAGCAGGAGTATATAGAGGCAAGCACCATGGGTAGCGATTCTCGCTGACTTTGGGTAAATATGCATACGCTTTCCAAGCTGAAGTTGCTGCTATTGACTGGTGTGTCAAGAACATTATCGACTCGAAATCATACACAAATGGGCCGATATCGATCATGTCTGACACCATTAATAAAGTCTAAACTGATTATGGCATGCATAAGCAGTCTGGAAACATTGGCAACTCACCAACCAGTGCAGCTCATCTGGATACCAAAAGACCAGAAGGTAAAGGGTAACCTAATGGCGGACGCACTAGCAAAAAAGGGCACAACAGGGACAGATATCGGACCTGCACCCGTTTTCAGAATCCCATACTAGACTGGAAAAGAAATCCTTCGCAGCAAACTTGCAACGGAGCATAAAAAATTATGGAAAAACTCTTCAGGGATGAGGCACACAAAACTCATCCTTACAGAGCCACAATTAAACACTCAAACTGCACTGTCAAGCATGAGTCGACAAAAATTAAAGAAACTCACGGGACGAATTACAGGGCACTGTGGCTTTAACAAACATATACATCAATGGGACTGCAAATCAGCCCTCTATGCCGCGGATGCTTGGAGGACGACGAGACTCCGCAGCATCTGCTGTGCAAATACGAAGCGTATCAAATTCAACGCACAACGATTCTCGGAAAACCAAAGCTGACCGATGATGAGTTGAAAAAAGCCCCTTGGAATAAGCTTCTGGGCTTCATTGACGAAACAGAACTGATGAGGGAGTTAAAAATCAGAGGTGCACAAAAGGACCAATGAGACCGCAGTGCAGGGGCGCTAGACGACCCACCTCTTGAAATAAAAATAAAAAATAAAAAAAAATAAAAACTGTCAAACGTAAAACGATCCACACCTTTTTTATTCAGATAATCACTTACCGCCATTCGCAACTCCATTTGCGTGAACGTCGAACTTTTTGCTCATCTAATTTTTTTTCTTGTTTAATAGCGTTCTTCTTGGTATACCAAACATTTCTTCTGCGCGTCTAGACGTTACGCTTGCTTCCATGACTTTTATTGCAACTATTACCTTTCTTCTAGATAGTCCTTGACCCTAACTTTCTTCTAATTCGGCTCATATTATCTGAAAAGGCATTTACATGTAATAACGTTCATATTATAACTAATAATATTTAACTTTAAACTAAACCAATAACGTATGATTGCTTAGTCATCACATATAACATTGAAACGTTCAGCTTCGAGAGTGTTCACGAATTTGTTATCAAGAACTAGAACGGTTGAGAAGAATGTAGAAAATTCTTGCAAGATAGCGGATATGTATAAAAGCGAATAAAATGAATCATAGAAGTTATTCGAAGTCGGCAGTGTTAAGATGTTTAAATAAATAAGCGATTAAAGCGTGTTCGAGATAAATATAACGGAGTATCAACTTACGTGACTTTAATGTAAACAAGTGTCAATTTAAAGATAAACAAAAGTTATCCGCAAACATCTTCTTTCGAGTGATTATAATACGTACATTAGTATTAAATATTTACAAATTTACAAACTTCGTCGACTTTTCGGTTGCATAGGTAACTAATTTCGTGCGACAGATGTAGTGTTGCTTTGAACTTCGGCATAAACTCAAAAAGCAGACTGTTAGAATTAAAAATTAACTAATATTTTTAAAACTAACCAATATTATTCAAATTGAATTGTGATTGACGTTGATGTATTACAAAAAATAACCGTAGATACTACACCAATTTAAATTAACCAGAAAGGTTGTTAATAAGATTGTAACTATTTAAAATACGTACCCTGTTGAAAATAACCATTTTTAAACCATTAGGGGCTGATTTCTCACCAGGTAAAACTCGTAGATCGATTGAGTTCGGATTTTTTGCATTGAATTTTATATATAAATACAAATGGAACGCCCAAGCTCGATTTTTCATTTTTTTAAATTAGATATTTTAAAATATCAACTAAACATTTTTCGAAAAATCGGGCTTGGTCGTTCCATTAATACATTTATTCTAGAAACTTTAAAATTTGTTTGAAAAAGAAATATTAAAAAACAACCCTAAAAAATGGTTTACAAGTTTTACCAGTTCGGTTTTTAAATCACTCAAATTTCTCTATGATATCTGGTATGAATCGGAGCGTAGTAGCCGTGACTAAGGATTACAACAATTGCAGCGTATGCAAAGATAACATACTTTGGTAAACAATGCGATATATGAATCACTTAATCAATCAATGGTACATCAATTATGTAGTTTGAAAATATTTATTACTTTATATATTTAACAAATTTACGATTCCCCGGTCTCAATTTATTTTAAATAATGCATAAAAACCTCATACTTTTTCAAATTAAAACGCTGATGGTGCAAAATTTGAATAAAACGTTCATCGCTAATTTTAATATAATGTAGTTTTCGTCATGAAATTACCAATGAACAGAATGGTTCTGTTTGTGAGATTAAAAATATTAGTTTACTTTATATTCAAAATTCAACTGCATCGTTAATCTGATTTCTAACGCAATTACAAAATTGTGATACCAATTGTTTTCATAAATGTATTCCAAAGTTTCTAAAGTTGTTTTCCATATATTTGAGTTTTATTATAATAAATATAAATAAGTGTAACCAATATTATACTAAAATTTTAAAATCTTCAAATTGTCTCTTTTGTATATTTTTTTTACTAAGAAATCTAGGTCATTGTTCTCTAAAAATGACCATTTTTATGACATAAGTATACACTTCAATTGTTGTGCCGCCTCAAGGTTTACATCGAAATTTTGTCAATTTCTTAGATTCTAAATGTTTTATTGTTTGCAGCTGCAATAGTTATGCTACCCTACAATAAATCTTCTATGTTTCCTAAATAAATTTTACAATTACTCAATCCTCAATTTGGAAACTGATTTCTTCATAATAGTTTGAAACGAAAAGTGCTCAACCTCTTATTTGTGAAGTGTATTTGGTGTTAAACTTTAATTATCATTTGAAGGGGCAAGTGGATGAAGGAGTTATGTCACATTTTTTTCAAAACTCCACTTATGTTGTGAATGAAGGAGTTAAGGACATATGTAACATATCCCCTACAGTATTTCTCTCTATCTTCTAAATTTAAGCAGATATGAGTAGTAAGAAGGGGTTATGTCACAAAAAATCGCAATGATGTCGTGGAAGAAGGAGCTATAAGTCCATAACTCCTACATCTGCTTCAGAATAGTCTTTTTTATTATCAACACTGATTTGGAAGACAGAGTTATGTATCCATAACCCCTTCATACATTTAAAAGTGCGTTTCTTTTCTTTGCCTAGCAACTGCGTGCCATGCGACTTAACACGTGGTATCGAAACCTAACCTTAAAATTTGTCGGTATTTTTATTTTTTAGCTGTCGTTAAGTAGTTGTGTGTGTTATTTTGTTTAAAATATAAAGTAAAATGTTGTCTCGTGGAAAACTAATGGTACTAAAGGCTAAAGAACAAAGTGCTACACAAGAGGAAAAAAGAAATCGTTCAAATTCTTCGCAGGGAGTACTTCACCTACAAAATCTACCTAGTACAAGTGGAGGTATGTTATCTATAATAAAATTATTATTAATAATAAATTATTGTTTGCCTATTAATATTAGAGATAATTAATATTACGTGATATCATATGAAGATGGATTTATACAACTAATAAAATAATAAGCAAAGATATTATATTATATTATATTTACTAAGCAAGCAAGATATAACATCTTTGGATCATTTTCATTTGTGTATAAATCCAACTTTTTTAAAAGGTTTATTTACGAGCAAGATATACACAGAAAGTTCTATTTAGGTAAACATTTTACCAAATTTTTTTAACCTAACATATAGAGTTTATTAAAGAAACGAGAATGTTTAGGGAATACATTGCTTAAATCTAAAGCTAATACTACGTAAATTGAACAGTAAAAACGCAGCAGTAATACTATTTTAATTGATTTTCATGCAGGCTATGTGTTTTAGGTTATGATTTGGCACCTTTATTACAAGTCAGTAATATGGGGCATACTGATGGAAATATAACTCGGAACATAAATCAGGTTACCGAAGAATTTGTTATTGAAAAATCTAATGCAACCGATACTGTTAAACATAATGAAGCTGCTTGGAACTTAAATTATGGTGTGTAATATTATTTTTCAAAGATTTTACTTAGTTATCATTTCATACTAAGTCTTGTTTAATAAAATCTTTATGTTTTTAGAAGATGATAGTTATAGTGACTATCCAATGTACGAATCAAGTGGAAGTGAATATCAACCCTCAAAATCGGATAATGACTCTGACCAATTTTTAATAGAACCTGAGCCTGCATTAGAACTTACTGAAAATCCAGTCGAACAAGCTGTCGAAGCAATAGCAACCAAGCAAGATGTAACTACTAGAGGTACAAGAAGAATTAAGGTATTTCCAATCAAGCAAAAAAGCTCAAAAAAACGGATTAAGAATCCAGATACTTGGAAAAAAAGAGCTGCAGCTGTAAATAGAGAAAAAGGAAAAAGCTACCTTTCTTATAAAGGTGATGTGATACCAGCAAAAGGTGTCTGTTCTGGGTGCTTATGCACTGAAAAATGTAGGTTGAGATGTAGTGCCAACTTTGATTTAGATACGCGACAAAATATATTTAAGGACTTTTACAAGTTGGAAGTGAATTCTAAAAATGCACTACTATTTAGAAGCATTAAACCTTTACCAGTGGCGCGTGAAAGGAAAAATGCTAAGAGACATAAATTAGCTTCATATAAATACACACTGGTGGTGAACCATTCAGAGATTGTTGTGTGTAAACAAGCATTTTGTGCTCTATACCAAATAAGTCGTAAGAAGGTGGATATTATAAAAGAAAAACTTAAAACGGGAAAGTCAGTTCCATCACAGGACAGAAGGGGTGTTCATACCAATAGGCCACATAAGATAAAAGATGATGTAGAACAAGCTATTATTAATCATATTACAAAGTTTCCGACAGAGGAATCTCATTATTCACGAAACAGCAATCCCCATAAGAGGTATTTGGCTCCAAATCTCAATATGTCAATTATGTACAGATTGTACATTGAGGAGTGTAAGGAACACAAAAAACTTAACAATTTTTTTGTTACAAAATCA
Source organism: Aquatica leii (assembly GCA_035610365.1). Taxonomy (NCBI): domain Eukaryota; kingdom Metazoa; phylum Arthropoda; class Insecta; order Coleoptera; family Lampyridae; genus Aquatica; species Aquatica leii. Next base: position 61,570,490 of record CM069432.1, read on the forward strand.
TCCTATGCAAAAATCTTTAACACCAAATTTAATTTGTCCTTTTCACACCCAAAAAGCGACACATGTAGTAAGTGTGACTCAGGAAATTCAAATGCACAGCATAAGGAAAATGTTGCTTTAAGTTTTCAACTAATGTCAAAAGATCGTGAACATGCACTAGAAGACGAAAGATTGTGCTACATAAGCGTTGATTTACAGCAAACCATGCCTTTGCCGAAACTTACCACTTCAAAGGCATTTTACCTTCGCCAAATATGGTTTTACAATCTTGGCATTCACGTGGTGACAACCAAAGGGCATAAATCTGTAATGCAAACGTGGACGGAAGATGTAGCTGGAAGAGGAAGTGCAGAAGTTGTCAGCTCCCTCTGGAATTTTGTTTAAACTAGCGAAGGTATTAATACAAAAAAAGAGCTTATTATTTGGCCAGACTCTTGTGTTGGCCAAAACAAAAATTTTCTGATGATATGTTTTTATCAGCTTTTAATACTAAAAGGTATATTTGACAAGGTTGACCACAAATTTCCAGAGGTTGGTCACACGTACTTGGACTCCGATCGAGATTTCGGTCGGATAGAAAAGGTTTTAAGAAAACATAGCACCATTTTCACGCCTAATCAATACAGGCAAATTATTAAATCTGCCTGCACAAAAAATTCAACAGTCAATGATATGACAACATACTTTCGCGACGTAGATGCCCTTCCAAACAAATTGGGTCTGGTAAACAAAAAAAAGAATTTACTTGGTGAAAAAGTTCCATTTAGGGATGGGGTTAAATGGATCCGGGTTGAAGAATTCGGATACTATTTATATAAGGAATCATACGACGAGTATACACCCTTTAAAAAAGTTTCGCTGTTTAAAAATGCACCCTCTGCAAACTATGTGCCTCCAGATATTGAATTCAGTAGAATTAATCAGAAAACAGGAACTATATCGGACAAAAAGATCGCCAATATCCATGAACAACTACCTTTTATTTTAGAAGAACATAGAGGCTTTTATGAAGATATCATTGGATCCAAAAATTCCGATCAAAAAAGACGTCGAACAAAATAGCAACGTAAGATTAGTTACTTTAATTCAAACAAATTTATCAACAATTTGTTCTTATATAGTATTTTCAGTTTCGAATATTTAATGTGTTCCAATTTTGTACTAAAAATAGGTATTATTAAAATACTTAACCCTTATACTGTTTTCATTTCACCTAACACCACCATATCATTAAACGGAAGAAAGGGTTATGTACATTAAAACTGAAAAAAAACATAAAAAAATTAATCATAGTGGAAGTTTATATACAACTTTAGACAACCTAAAATGTATTTTTGTACTATTAAAAATTTGGTTCAACAAACCTTTTCCTTAAAAATTGCCAGTTGATATAACTAAAATTTAATTTACTCAAAATGTGGTTTTTGTCACATAACCCTTTCATCCACTTGCCCCTTCATTTATTATTGTTAATATGAGTCCAAAGAAATACCAGTCAAAGGCAAAAAGTGCACGGCTTCTTGCTAAAAGATAAGAATTCTATTATTATTAATAGAGTTAGAATTTTGTAATAAACAGAAAAGAAGTTAAACTATTTTCAAATACAACATCCAGACAAACAACTTAGCATACAAATTTAATAATGTTTACCTACCTAAAGTTTTTTAATGAATAGATTGCGCAATAATAAAGAAACAAGTTTGATACCTGAATATAATAATGTAATTGCACATACGCAAAAAAGTTAACTATACAAACATTTTGGATGTGTATTTAAAATAGTTTGCAATAGTATATGATGAAATATAATAATAGAATTTAAGCTTTCACCGATCACTTTTGTATTACAGTTTTTAATTTCGGATAATTCGGTGTTGTCGATTTTTTACAAGCTGAGTCTTCTTTACACGTTGCAGTGGAAATCTTCAGAGTTTGGAATAAACTGTTTATTATATTCCAGGTTCTGATCATGTCCACTGCGACGTGTTGCAAAGACTCGGCTTATAAAAAATGAACCACACCGGACATATCCAGAATGAAAAACTGTAAAACCAAAGATAATATTTACGAGAAAAAGTAAAATAAATACTTCTGAGTATTGTATTTTTTCATCATTTTTAACCTAAAAATGATATGTACAACGGATTTTCTTATTTGTTGTTATTTAATTACTTCGTTATAGCAAGATGGTGCTTTATATATAAATTACTTGGTATAACTAGTTTGAAACATTTTAACAGGAATTTAAAAAAAAGAAACAACCGCAAGTAACTACATATGGTTTTACTTCACCTGCAACATTGTTGGAAAGACAAACCCAGACGATTGTACCCAATGTAGAAGCTAAAATAGTGCTAAAACCCGTCGACAACTCACAGCCATCAACATCATCTCAAACACCAGACCAAAACGTGTAAGTTTAAAATTATAATCCAAACTTGGATATACTAATGTCTTATGTTATAGCTTGTGCGAAACTTACGAAACATCAGATGTTTTATCTGGTCGATGAGTAGTAAATATTGCTAATTTTTTTAAAGAATTGCAAGCGTTAAATAATCATAAACTGTTTGATTGAACGTTTCGCATCTGAAGTTTACTAAAGAAATAAGAAATGGTATAATAAGTACATTTTTTTCTAAAGTGTAATATATGTAACATAGAGAAAAGCATTTCTACTGAAGACTTTTCTGATACATTAAAAATGACTGCTAATTGAGCTATCGTGTTGGCAACAATTTCAACTGGATGTGGTCATACAGAATTATTACAGCAACAAGCAATTTTTAAATATTCCAGAAATGTCGTACAGACAATATGCTAAACATCACAGCATTGTATCTGAAAATATATATAAAACCCTATGGAAATCTTTAGAAGATGCAGAAAATGAAGAATTAGCATTAGCTAAAGAAGTTGGAGAAGTGGATAAAGATGGAAATTGTTTGATAACTGTAATAGCTGATGGCGCGTGGTCTAAAAGATCCTATAAAGTCACATATGATGCATTATCTGGTGTTGTAAGTAAAACTATTTTAATTTTACACAAGTATGTAAGTAACTATATTTGTAGGGTTGCATTATTGGCGCTAAAACGGGAAAACTGTTATTTGTTGCTTCAAGAAATAAATATTGCCCAATTTGTTCAAGAGCTGCTGAAAAAAATATTGTACGCCAACACAATTGTACTAAAAACTGGACAGGTTCATCTACTTCTATGAAAGCAGATATAATCTTGGAAGGTTTTAAAGGATGCGTAGATATGCATAAATTAAAATATGTGCAATTGATTGACGATAGTGACAGTAGCGTCTATAAAAAAATAGCACTTGAACGACCATATGGACCAAAAATTAATATAAGAAAAATTAAATGTACTAATCATTTATTAAGAAATTACTGCAGTAAACTAAGATAATTAGCTAAAAAACGAATAAACAGTAAGCTTCAGATAGTAAGTCCGCAGTTGCGAAAACAGTTGTTAACAAAAATATATAGACTACGGATTGGAATTAAAACTTCGATTAATCATCACAGAAAAACGGATGAGCCGCTGCAAACTAAAATTAAGTTATTAGAAGTAGATATTAAAAATTGCCCAAAACATATTTTCGGAGATCATAGCGAATGCGCCCAATACTTTTGCAAAGACAATAAACATGGTGAGATGTTACTGCCATCGAAGAATGCGGTATGATGGAAGATATTAAGTGTTGTGGCAACAAAATAATACAAAATGTTCACAGTTTAATTTTGAATATGAATAATAATGCAGCAGAAACGTATAATTCAGTTGTATCCAAGTTTGTTGGGGGCAGAAGGATAATTTTTTTTATTAAAAATAGCTACTATGCAAGAATTCGGGCAGCAGGTGTCTCTCATAAAACAAAACCATGACACAAAAACGTCCTAGAAAATTTACAAAAAATTATATAGAAAAAAAGAAAAGAATATACGAGTAGCTACCGCAAATTAAGAAAACAACTATTTCCACCAAAAAAGCGTAGAAGAACTGTTGCTCACACAAAAACTTTAAAAACAGAATTTTTAAATTCCTTAAAAGTTACTGTTTCAGACATTGCGGAAATTGAGAAAGACACCAAGGTCAATAAAAAAACCCGCAATCGCAGAAATACTAAGAGAAACAACTAATACTAGAAATGTGCCAAAAAGAATGTTAAATTCACAGTTTTTAAGTTCTGCAGCGACAAGATGGGGCATAGATCACGAAGAAACGGCCAAAGAACAATTTAAAAACACATATAAAGTGGATATTAACCATTGCGGACTATATATATATGAAGACTGTTCATACCTTGGAGCAAGCCCTGATGGTATCGTAGTGAACGAAAACGCCATTATTGAAATAAAATACCCATTTCAAGCATCAAAATGTACACCGGAAGAAGCGGTTCAAAATAAAAAAATCAAATATTTAATTTAAAAAAATGGACAATACACATTAAAAAAAACACAATTACTATTACCACATCCAGGGACAATTAGCTATTACAAATTGCAGATATTGTTATTTTGTGGTTTGGACCCCACTTGGTATGATTGTAGATGAGGTTAGTACAGTACTTGTAAAATAAAATTTAATAAATTTTCAGATTGATAGAGATAATGATTTTTGGAAAACAATGTTACCAAAACTAACGAAGTTTTATTTGGAATCTATGTTACCTGAAATATTAAAACTAAATGAATATTAAGAGTTGTTGAATTATTTTGTTATATTTTTATGTGTTTCATTTGCACTAACAAAACAATGTTATTCCATGTAAGTCTATCAAAACTAAAATTGTTTCCACGTTTACCTAATCAAGAAACATCAATTTGAAAATTCAATTTTGTAGTAAAACCAAAGATTTGGTAAAACCATGCATAAAAAGTATAAAGCAAAATTTTAATCAAATCTTCCTTCTGCTACATATTTGCAAGGTAGCACAATTTATCTTTGCGTTTAGTAAACATTGTAAAATACAATCTTGCACATACACTTTTATAATACGTTGTTGTTTTTTAGATACATTTAATCGGTCAATTGTAAAACGGTTGTCTTTGATAATCAAGTATGCAAGAATACAGTACACGCCCTCAGTAATTCTTAATTCTCACGCACTGCTAAAACAGCCTTAAGTGGTTTTGCATGAAAGCTAATGGATGTCATTGTAGTTTTATTTTGTTTTTAACGGAAATTACCACATAAATCATGAAAACTGTATAACAATAACTATTTTATTTTATCAAACAATTTACTTGCATGGATATTTAATTCTAGAAACTTCAAAAAGTCAATGTAATTAGTAACACTTAAAATATTAAAAGAAGGTTAATAAATTTTGCAAATAATTGGAAAAAACTGAAGCTATTGGTTTAAGAATCCTACAGTGCACATGTCATATTTGATAGGTAAATGTTATTAATAGTGATAAAACAGACATCAAAACAAATGATAGTGAAAGTGACAGTATTTGTAGACATTGACTAACTTGTTATAAAATTATATTTAATGTTTCAACAAATTGTGGCTATTGTTTACCAGTATTTACTGACGTTGCCAATCTCATTAGTTGTTTGTGAACAATCAGTTTCGACTCTTTGTTACATTAAAAATAGTTTAAAAAGTATCCTGTTGGAAAATCGTGTTGAACTGTTTATTGATTATAAATAGGATAGACAAATCATTAGTAAGTATTATAAGTTAGTAAGTAAGTTAGCTAATACTATACTTTGTAAGGGTGTAAGATCCTTGTAATTTCTCCATTGTTAACATCGCAAAAGTAAAACACATTACGTGTACAAATAATTGATTTATTAACTTTTATACAAAATAACGCATTATATCATTGTTCATTATATTAATAATGCAAGTCATCGCTTCTTACTCATGCGCGCATTACTTAGTCAGCCAGAGGCGGCGTAGCTTATAATAATGTGTTACATCCTCTCCATTTGCACCACACGTACGTCCCGGATGTGGGGAAACGGAAGTATTGGTACAGCAACTACACGGTGGTATTATTGTCCTTTTACGGTGACCCTCGGCAGTACTTCTTATCTTTTGCAGATCGGTTTCGTCAGATTCGGTTAGGAGGTCAGTGCAGTCAGCTAAAGGCACTGAGTTGCGTGGTCGTCCTCGTCTTCGTATTAGTTACGGTGGTAACGCCAAAACGTAATATTTACCAATAGGATTTACAGTACCCACACAGGACACTTCTATCCTAATGATATCCTACTGATATCTCATACTAGATATGCGTATATCCGAGGGATATCAATTTCATCGCCGACCAATATTCTATGGACATCAACATGGACATGTAAAGCAGAATGACACAGAATTGGATAACCTACAGACAACTAAGTCAGACATCTTACAGATATCAGAAATACGATGGTCTAGGGATATCCGAAATAAGATGACCTAGGGATATTCGAAATAAGATGACCTCGACATATATTATATTTTACTTTTATCGAACAAAAATATTACAAAACTTAAAAAAAGCCACCATTTAAAAAGAATTCATTTTGTTTAACAATAAGTATTAATATTTAAGAATAGAGACGATTAATTTTAGATTTTCTTAATTGCATTTCTTTGAACCTGGACTAGTGTTAGAGGATTTTTTTCCAAAACTTCTAGAACAGTTATTATACTAAAACAAAAATAAACATAATTTTAATTTACTTAGTATAAGTGTTTTTGTTAATAAATATGTAAAGGCTTTCTTACCTTTTTGGCCAAGCAATTTCTTCCCATGTAAAACAGCATTTTTAATCAATTTTGTAAAAACTAGCTCTTTATGATCTCCTCCGCGTTGTCCCCCATATTTTTGCAATTCCTCTTATCTAAAATTACACATGCATTAAATGTAAACTGAATAGTTAGAAAACCAGTACAATACTTACGGAATTGTTCATATTTTCTTCTGTTTGAAGATACTTTTTCAAAGCGTCAACTGGTTCTTGAGAGCTTACAGGAAGCTTTAGCTCAGTAATAGAAATACTCGCATATTGTTTGGCTAAGCGATAATTTTTTTGTTAGAATAACTCTAACCTCACTTTCGCTTATATAAAACCTAATAGTTATTTCTTAATAATTCATAAAGAATACGAAAGCAAGCATAATTACTTCTCCAATCAATATTTTTTCATTCTTTTTTACGTACGCAACAATCAAGATCACAGCACAAAACAAAACAAAAACGTGATGCATTAGCTAAAACAGCTGAAAAATCAGTGAAAGATATCCTACGGATATAGTTTTAATGATCTCCGAAATGTATCATTTTTATGATATCCCATGGCTATTGTTTAAATAGCCGGGACATACATCTATGAATTGGCCAAGAAACTGACATCCTCAAGATGCGTCGAGATTTCATATGTAGTAGCTGACACTACTCTGTGAATTCGGTATGACAATTTTAAACGTTAAAAATCGGCTATGTGAGTCTTTATATTGTTTTTGGCGGTCTTGAGACGTTTCATGTTTACCACTTGCCTCACTTAAAATACTATTAAGTATTCGTAGATACGGAGTTATCTGAGCCACAAAAATGTCATTGTTCACAACAAATTGCCAATCACGAGTTATAACATCAGGTGTTCGAAGTTCGCGACTGAAAGTGAGATAAGCAGGAGTGTAACCAGTAAATTCGTATTTTGCCGTGTTTATTGCGAAACGAATAGCTGGCAGCTTATTTAACCAAGAAATATAGTCAGATCCTGTTAAGATGGCTAGTTGGAACTTCATATCTCTACTTTTGCGTTCAACCGAATTTGATTCCGGGCGTTAAGCTTTGTTGAAAACCTAAGCAGTCGGCAACCTGTTGCATTACAACTTCAACAAACTACGATTCATTATCACTAATTACACGCCATGGCACTTCATACCGTAGAATGATTTGTTCAATGAAACATCGGGCACAAGATAATGCAGTAGCGGATTCGAGAGCAAACATTTCAATCTGCTTGCGATATCAAAAACAATGAATATCCCAGAATAACCATACTGAGTCGTTAGAAGGGAACCAAGCAAGTCCATCAAAAGCACTTCGAATCGTTGCGACTGTATTCGTGTTTGTAGTAAACCAGCTGTCTGTAAGCTTTTCGCCTTGAAAGGTTGGCAGTAGTCGATACACTTACTGGTGTAATCAGAAATTGCTCTTCTCATGCTTGGCCAGAAATATCTTCGTGCTGTGCGCTGATAAGTTCTTTCAGCACCATAAGGACCAGACATTTCCAAATCGTGATACTAATTGTGGTTCTTTTTCATCGATCTCTGGAGTGTATTTGTACAGCACTCTATTTGATAAAACATATCCTCTTTCGAACCATTTTTTTTAGGTCAATGTCAGCTTTCAAACTATCCTCTAAGCAAGAAATGATCTTTTCATATATCAGCATCGTTTATTTGCTAAGCTGTGATCTCGCCTGCAGTAAGCGTAGGAAAATCGACTGTTACTAGATTGACATCTATTATTTTCTCGGAATCATCTCGTGGTGGTCGAGATAACGTATCTGCTATGACATTTTATTTCCAGCAATATAATCAATTTAAAGGTGAAAAAGCATTAGTTGGAGTGCCTACCTTGCCAAACGTCCCGTGGGAGATTTAAAAGACATGAGCTACTTTAACGCTTGATGATCGGTTTGTACGATTGTGGTAGCACCCTCAACGTAGCCTCGGAACTTTTGAACTGACCAAACAGCAGCGAGTGCTTCACGTTCGGTTATATTATATTTACACCCTGTTGAATTGAGTAACTTAGACGCGTATTCCACTGGTCGTTCATTTTCGACCTCCCCCTGGAGAAGACATGCTCTAAGAGCGTAGTTACTTGCGTCTGTTCGTAAGATATAATAAAATCGATTGTCAGCTTGCCGGAGAATTGAAACTATACATAAGAAATTCTTCAATTTGGTAAACGCTTTGATTTGCTCAGGTACCCATGACCATTTGATGTTTTTCTTTGTCAAGGTGGACAAAGGTTTTGCTACTAACGAAAAGAAAGAAATTACGATCCGATCGTCCAAGTAGGCAAGTAGAAGGATATGTTGCAACCTAGATCGAAATCTGTCAATTAGCCTCTAGAATGTATGTGGGGCATTCCGATAACGTATTAAACGTATTGACAAACGCAGATTTGTCTCCATCTGATGATTTACCATTTACAAGATGATAACCGCTTTTTAGATCTAACGCATTCATGTAATTGGTTTTATTTGCTGCATAGAAGATATCGATACGTGGAATTGGGTACATATCTGCGCGCGTAATGGTATTCAAATCTGTAATGAACTGTTAGTCACACCATCATTTCTTTTTGAGACTAGGACAACTGGAGCAGCATATGACGATTCACATTCTTTAATATATCCATCTTGGAGAAGTTTATCTAATTATTGACGTAAAAGTTCCTTTTTAGTTTCAGACATGCTATATGGATCAACGGCAATCGTTATTTGGTATGTCTAGGATTATGTGTTGGCAGCGTAATATCTACTTCGAAGATACATGCTTCAACATCTCTTTTAGCTCCATCGGTTAATGTCATAACAAAATTTTCTTTGGTGTATGGGATAACATCCTGTACTAAAAACTTGAAGGCCAAACCAGCAAGTGTTGTTTTAGATCCAGTGTCTTGGTGATTATTTATCGTTAAAGAAACAAGTGGTCTATTTGAATGATTATTATCAATGCTGTTACACATAAATTCGTTAATCGTCGTTTTTGGTTTGCACCGAGGTTTGCACTTTGGAAGTTGTTTTTGATATAACCAACTGTACCACAACCATAACATGTAATTCCAGAGCTAGTTGCAGAAGGGGTGTCGTTTGGCTTATTTTTTGAAATGTGTAGTACATACAAAGTCTTTGAGTACAAGTTTCCATTAGTGTTAGTTTTAATTAGTTTTCTACATTCGTCTTGTACATCACCGTAATTTTTACAGTACATCGTTTCTTTGAAAAATCTTTACATTCATTTGTATTCACGTTAACCGTAAGATCAAATGTTTCTTCGGCCAGCCACGCTGTAGCCAAGAGTTGCTGGAATGTAGTAACTGCATCTCATGGAATTTTCTCACGAATTTTGTAATTTAGTAAAACTTAAACCATGTAAATTTGCGTTGCTTCCGTCAACGTATTCAATGGTAATTGAGCTAACATCGATTGAGCTTTACAAATGAAAACATCGGTTTTAGTTTTTAAATCTTGCTCACGCGCAAACAATTCCCGGTAAACCCGATATGGTTTAGCTAGACCGAAAATTGATTTCAACAAATCAATTACGTTTTTCCAAGTATCAAGGGCTGACTTCACTCCCCTGGTACCACGTTGCTGCAATACCGTCGAGTAACATAAGTCCTTTGAGCGCATTATCGTCAAATATTCGTTAAATCTCGAATTACACTTCGCGAAACTACCGCATAAACAGGGCACGGCCGAATCACCTTGCGGCGGCGCTGACGCAACCGTTAAGTTACCGACCTTCCACGGTTATTAATAATAACTTTCAAAAGTTTCTCACAGAAAGAATCTTCTCCAATCTGCTGCAGAATAAATGCAAATCTTGTAGAGTAAGCAGTGAATGCAAAAACGAACCTAACAACGTCCTAGACCTGTAGAAGCAATGTTGGTGAGAAACACTGTCACTTTAAGAATTGTATCCGGTCACGAGCACTTGTGTGTTGAAACAATTAAGACATTATATTTTAGAGGTTCCACGTCTAGGGCGCCAAACTGTTAAGGTGTAAGGTCCTTGCATTTCTCCACTGTTAACATCCCAAAAGTAAAACATAACAGTTGTACAAATAATTAATTTATTAACTTTTATACAATACGCGTGATATCATTGTTAACTTTATTAGTAATGGAAGTCATCACTTCCTACTCATGCGCGCATTAATTATTGTCAGCCAGAGGCGGCGTAGCTTAATGGTTTGTTACATACTCTATTTTTGTCAATAGGAGAAGCAAGTTAAATTTGTCGTAGAAAAATACGAAGATATAATTGGCTATTTACAAACCAAATTCATATAGGAAAAATAGTTGACGTAACCTACACTAATCGCATTTGTAAACAACTTCATTTTTGCTTCCGCACTTTATTATAAAATTAGTTATAAAAAATAGACAGTCGTGTAGTGAATATGGATGCAAAATACAACTTTAGTTGTTTGAACTCATTTTAAATATACCGATTAAACAACTAATATTTTTTAAACGGGATACCTACAGCATCTTTTCCAATAAAGTATTTAAAGAACAACTTTTGGGTTATATTCTTATTTATAAGTAATAACACCTCAGAAGTATATGTCGTAGTTATTTCTACCAGTGTGTGTTATCTTTACTAATATTTATATATTGGTCAACATTTTTTATTATTTTATCTTTGGTATTCACAATTGAGAGATATATAAAAGAAATAGCAATCAAGCTGATAAACTTTGCTCTCAAATTGAAACTCAATTATCTTGCAAGTTTTAATGTTGGATTCGTTAGATGAATCACGTAAATGAACAAAACTAGTACGTGATATGATCTACCATTACCTTTGTCATAACCTCGTCGAGTTTAGTGCTAATTTAAAAGATGTTTATATCAGTTAAGTACTGTAGATAACCTTACAGAGTATTAAGCCGGGTCCACACTTGCAAATATTTTCGCCGAACTCGTTCGCGGTAACTATTTTCGCCGCAAAGTCGGTAGTGTGGACTTGTGCGGCGCACAAAAAGGACACAAATTTTTTTGTCACATTCAACGCACATGATCCGACCCCTTGTCGGTTTTTTTATTATAGAATTTAGTACCTGAATTTGGTATTATTTACCTACACACGAATTTTTTTCTTTTTTTTTGATTCATTTGTTATTTGTGGTTTTTATTATTTATATTTTTGAACAAACTGATCATGTCTGAGTTAATGAAAAAAAAGTGGGCTGCGTTTATTGTTTTGTGCCATTTGCTAAAACGAAAGAAAACAAAAAAAGGAAGGCGCTACTAGACACAAAATTTGTATAAACAAAGAAAGCATGAAGGTGGAGATCGCTTGTTGAGTATTTTAGGTATAGATGAAACTAACGGTCATTTCAAAAATTTTTTACGTGAATCTGTGGATGATTTTGAACTATTTATTAACTTGATTGGATAAAACACTAAATTGAGAGAATCCATATCTGTGAAGGAAAAATTGGCACCGACTTTAAGATTTCTAGCAACCGGAGATTCATTCATATGTCTTCTGTATTCTTTTAAAATTTGGAAACATAGTATTTCTCTCATTATTAATGAAGTTTGCAAAGCCCTAGCTGAAAGTTTAAAGGATTACATTAAGGTGAGTAAAAGTCTATATTAATTATTTATAAAACAATTATTTTATTAATTTTATTATCATAATATAAAAGTATATTATATTACATATAATACTGACTCGTATTGACATTTTAAGAGGCACCTTAAAAAGATAACTTTTTTTTAACATTAAGTATTTGTTTAAAACAGCCAAAAATATTTTGTGAGGCGTCAGTAAGTGTAGGAGACGGTGGCAATTAGTAGCCAAGAACAATTTGATGGTTTTCATAGGGACCACTGGAATTATCAGTCAAAATATTCTTTGAGGCTTTAGTGGGTGGACCAAGAACAACTTGATAGTTCTCATAGAGTCCACTGGAATTATCAGTCAAAGTATTCTCTGAGGCTTCAGGGGTTTAGAAGACGGTGTCAAAGGTGGACCAAGAATAACTGACGAGGCTGAACTCGAAAGAATTGATTGAGCAGCGTTGTTGAATTGAAATTTCATTAGTAGCAGATTGAGAAGTATGCATGTTCATTTCAGCTTCAAAAATCAAATTGTTAAATTTGTGTATCAAAATAAACTTAGTTAGTGAATCAAATTGATTTAGCTTCTTTGCGAGATATTTTACGTACTTGGTTATTGCATCTTCTGATTCCACAGGTTGCGGTAACATTTTAAACCCCACCTCAATTTGGGGATCTTCTGGAGTATTAACTTCTTTGCGCATACATTTTTGCGAGCTTTTCTGTCTATTACTTGTCCTTTTTGATGGTTGTACAAAATCGTCATTACTCTCGGAGGTAGGATCTGTACTACGTGAAAAATCTGAAGTCTCAGCATCTCTACTGGAACTGGCTTCAAAGTCTTCTTCAGATTGTGCCTCGATTTCTTATAAGCAAATTAAAAAATAAGCCAAAATAAATATGTACATTAAAACTACATTATTACAATCAGTATGTATTTATTTCTATACATATTTTTTTTTAAATAGTCGGTTTTTTTTCAGATGCCCGCAAGTGCTGGCGACTGGTCAAAAGTAGCTCAAGACTTTAAAGAGCTGTGGCAGTTTCCAAACTGTTTAGATGCTCTTGATGGGAAACATGTGATACTACAAGCACCATTCAACAATGGTATTGAATTCATCAACTATAAGGGTTTTTTTTAGCATAGTACTGTTTGCCCTTATAGATGCCAATTATAATTTTTTGTTTGAATATTGGATGCTAGGGTAGGGTTTCAGATGGAGGAGTGTTCAAAAATTTCGTACTTCGCTAAAGGATTAAAAATGACACTTTAGGCCTACCTGCTCCAAAGGCCTTTCCGGCAAGGCAGAAGGAAACTCCTTACGTTATCATTGGTGAGTAAGCTTTTCCTTTCACTGAAACCATTATGAAGTCATACGGAGGAATAAATCGGAAAGGATCAAAAGTGAGAGTATTCAATTGCAGGTTGAGCCGAGGGCGAAGAGTGATGGAAAACTCTTTTGTGATAATTTCGTCCGTATTCAGAGTTTTAAGAAAGCCTCTTCTGGTTTTACCTGAAAAGACTGAAATAGTGGTTATGGCTATTGTATGCCTACATAACTATCTAAAGAGTAGCAAAACATCCAGCAGTAGTTATATTATCAGAGGTAGAAGGGCGTCTAGTAAATGGCAGTTGGAGACAATCACAAAGCACAAGTGGACTTCAAAACTTTCCAAACGTTCCACGTAGAGCGACAGTAGGTACATGCACAAGAAATCCGAGAAGAATTTGCTAACTATTTTACCAGTACCGGAACAGTTTCTTGGCAGTCTAACTATGCTTAACCCTAATCAATATAAATTATAATAACGCATGTAACTCACTATTATTTCTTCCGAGTTAATTGTTCTTCTCGATTGATCTTTGTCCAATAAAAAAAAATAATGTTTGAAGGCGAACCAGTCTGATCTGTATATTTCTGTTGCACCTAAAATTAAAATAAAATAAATAATGTAATTGATATCTTAATTGTTTAAAACGTATTGGTCACTACTACTACTACTACTACTACTACTACTTATAGGTTATACTTAAGTCAACATTTTATACATTTTTGGTAGGTACTATAAAAAGTTTTAAATAAATTTGTCTTTTACTTACCCTTGCCTGTATCAATGGTTTTCATTCCTTTTTTTCTCGCGTCTCAAGGACCCTAACAGACTTGAGATTTTGGTTTTAGCCTGCTCAATACTGATGTTTGCATAGTCAGCTATTTCCTCCAAGCATCATTTTTTTTTATTTTATGAAAATGCCATTTGTGCTTCGGATTCCACAATAGAGGCTGATTCTCATACAATTGAATTAGCATAAGAACTGCTTCTTTATACATATTCATTTTTCTTTAAGTTTACTATTATTTTTTTTAGGTAAATAGTACTATAGTACCGAACCGATGTCGTTAAAAATCGTACCAACATTTTAGCCATTTTAGTACTCATAAGTCTAATCTAATGTTTAGATTATTGTTTATGAATAAATGCATATTTTATCATCTGTTTGGTAAAATTAAATCAAAGAATTAAATTTTACATACTATTACCACCTATTACATATAAGTAGCTCATTTTTCATAATTTATAGTTGCCTACCCTGAACAAAGATAAAGTTAGTAAAAGTAATCCTTTAAAGTACTTATCCAATGTTACCAGTAGGTGTCGCACTAAGAACTATACGCATTAATATTCTAACTACCTTTTCAAAATTTGAGGGTTACAAGCAGTCTTGGTGGGTTGTTATTAATATCATAAGGGAATAAGCTGCTGTTATTGCGCAGCCCAAAGCAATTTTCTACTCCAATCTCCTGAGACGTGTAAACGTTGCATAATTGTTTAATTATTGAGTATAATCTAGAGGTAGCAAAGAGCACAGTTTACACTGTAATACTCTTTCAACTACGCAGCTTAAATTAAATTTAACAATTTATTTAGAGATATTAAGCATGCAGTAATTATCATTTAAATAAATTAAAATTTTATTTTTTTTTAAATAATTATAATGTAATTACGAAACGTTAAAGTAAAAAAAATTAAAGTAAAAATAAATACAGATGTTTCCCTAACGTAAATAGTATAGAAATAAAAATCCAATTAAGTTAAACGACAACACAAGCTTCTAGTATAAAGTCATAATAAACATATATGCGCCACATCTAAAAACATCCCTGTTAATAAATAAAAGAGATAAAATCGAGGCTCCCTATTTTTGGGCCTATTAACTCCCCTATGTTTTGACTACTTTAAATTGACTTATAATTTGTGATAAAAAATAACTTCATCGTCGTTGGCGTTTCGATGAACAAGACTTCCTTAAAACATTTACACGTTAAGAAGGGTGATCATTTTTAGTTAGGCGCTACTTTACACACATAAAGTTTAGTTAGAAAGCTTTTAGAAAACTTAGTTCGGGTTAAAAAGAGAAAGAATCACAGAGATAATGTTGAAGTAGTTTTTTATCAATTATATTCAATTCCAGAGTGATAAATTGATGTTTCTTTTATTTTTTTATTTTTTTCAACAGGGATTTACACTTTTAATAGGGTTTATTCCCCAATGTGCTATTTAACAGGTTTCCCATCTGGACGCGATGAACTCATATAAATCCGTAGGGTTAAGTGTTGATTATTTCATTGTATTTATACACTGCAAAAAATTAACATTTTATATAAATTCAAATTTCTAAACAGAGATATCTTTAACAAAAATCTATTTAATCTTAAAATCCCGATATATGCTACATAATTTTTTTATGTAGGTGTAATAAAAAGTTAATACAATTTTTTGGTTTTTATTACATCATAATAAAATAGAATTTAAAAAATAAAACATCTTAGTTTTTTATGCTATAAAAAACATATGTATATTGTTATTTTTAGCGATCCTGTATGCATATTTTTAATATTAAAAAAAATTATATGTTTTATTAAAAATATTATCAATTATTTGCGTAAAATAATTTTGTGTGTTTTTAGTAGTTAATTCGTAAATATGAAACTTTTAAAATATTTGCTAAATGTTTTCATATATTGGTATAATAGGAAACATCTACTATTTATTAACTTTTTGAAAAAGTTTCTTCTTTTATCAGCTATACTACGTAAAGTTTTTTTCCTGTCAAAATCGGTCACTTCCTTAATTTAATTTAAAATATAAATACAATAAAATAATGTTATCATGTGACTGCAATAAACATTTTAAAACTATACATTAATTAAAAAATAAATAAAAACATAAATGTTTTAATATTAGAAACATTTTTTAAAGCTGAAAATGTTCTGTAATGATTACGATAAGTCCATTCGATGTTAGAAACACTAAGAACTAATTGTTACCTTTTACAACTTACACGTAGAGAAGTGAGTGTGCTGTTATACTAAAACACTAATATGAAGCGATAGAGAAAAGTAATACAAGATGTCTTGATTAAAATTGATGAAAATAATAAATTAGAGTTCATCAAAAAAATTCTCAAATTGATAGGTTCTTTTAAGCTGTATGAATTCAACTGCCTTTATAAAAACAAACAAATCTTATAAATCTTTAGACAAATTGTTCTGAGTTTTTGAGTAAAATTCAGACGTATTAGAACCAATTTTGAATTATACGCGAATGACTCTAACTGTTCTTTAATATGTGAACAAAAAATGATTATTCAAATTATCTTATTTGCAATAATAAATTTATTAAATTAAAATCAAGTTTACTTTTAGAAACAAAAACAAACAAAACCTAATAAATTGTCAATTTAAAGTGAGAAATATAATGTTGAAAGTTATAACTATACATTTTGTGTTATTACACATTATGATAAAAGCATCATTTAAAGTTTACGAAGATATGAATGAAACTCAAGATCGTGTCCAAACTCACAACGAACTGAATAAACTATGGACCAACACTGTTTGTTGTGTTAAAAATTTAAGGTGCTGCCATAAAGAACAGGACGTTCAAATTCGAGCTATTTTAACATTTTGTAAAGATCAAAACGAAACAAGTATAAGTAACTACGAAAAAATGTTTAAAATTGATCCGTCGCAGATGGATCAAAGTAGTTTTTATAACAGTGAACCTATATCTCCTAGTAGCATTAAGCAATGTCGAAAAAAACTTATGTTAGTGGTTAAGATAAACACACCTAAAAATCGTAGGCACATTAATAACGAGTTTTTGGTTGTAGACTATGTGTTTGACCCTATTAGTCTCAAAAATGTAAGAATATTAACTCCCTATGTGATAAAATTTCGACAAACTGAAGTTTCTCAAATGTACAAACTCGAATTTCTTCATGTAATAAATTCAAACGCCGAAGAACACGTTTTCAATAAACACTCAGCCAATTACACGGGCTGCGACACAAGATCAAATACACCAACCTGTGGTAAAATAACTTATAATGGAAAAGATGTACCATACAGTCAAGGGTTTTGTTGCTCTTGCGATCCGCAGAAAAACTATGAACGTCAACCGGAATCCACAGATTATTATACGGAAGACATTGTAACTTACAGCAATCCTGTTTTTTTACTAAATGGAAACGAATGTCCTAGATATTTAAAAGGTAATTATTTATTAAACGAATAATTTTTCATTGATTGTACGCAATTTTTAGCAAAAGAACTTAACGAAGACAATGATTTTCCATCTGAATCATGGTATCAGTATGTAAATCCTAACGTTAAAAAAATAGTGAGATCTGAAAATCGAGTCTATTTAAATCCACGCTTATCTTCTAAAAAAAGAGAAAGTTTACAAGACTTAATAAATTTTTACAAGTTTGGATATAGCAAACCAAAATTAAAAAGACAAGTTGAAGTGAGTAGTAAACAACAACGAGGTTGGCAAAACTGTGCTGATAGTTATACACCTGAGGACGCAAATCCAGAATCATACCATGACAGTGCTCATTGTTTAAAATTTTCTAACGTTTGGTATAGTGTTTATCGTTTGAATAAACCTCAACTAGAGCATTCAATTTTAATTCAAGTGTTTGAAAGACACGAAGACACAAGCGGTCGTGTAATTTGGAAAGACTTAACGAAAGGCAAAATGAATAGAGTTGGCACTATTAGTAACACCTATGAAGATGACGATCAAATTGTAATTAAATATTCGTCCAGATTACGATACACTGATCATACAGCATTTGCAATAAACTACAAAAGCGCTTTGCTTCTTGTACCAGATGGTGTAAAAAAAGAAGACTACAGGTGGCATCCTGAAGTTAGAAATGGACCTTCCGAATATTTAATAGTACATAATAATCAAATCCGTTCAAACGGTGCTCGCTGTAACGTCGGTGGCGTAGGATTTGAAGCGTTTTTTAAACAGCCAAATCGTTGTTCTAGACCAAGAGGCACTTGCTTGGCAAACCAACCATACAAGTTATGGCTACATGACCATCAAGCCGAAAACGCAGGCAAAAAAGGTTGTTTTTTTCTGAAAAATTACGGAACGTTTCCCGATAACCCTATTCGTCGAGATCCTAAGACTAAGGAACAATATTTAGTAATAGATTTTTCTAATATAGAACCTGTTACAATAAACATGGAAATTAGAGCCGATTTCAATGCACTACTGAACACTTTTGGACCCGCAAAGATTACTGAAGTATACATTGATAGCACGTACTCTTTTAAAACAACAATAATTATAAAAGTAACAAATTCTGGATTAGTTTCTGGTTTTTTTTTAACACGATTACAAAATTGTCCTTTAGAGATACCTGCAAGTTTTAGTAACATTGAATCGGATTCAACATTAATTCCTCCTCAACACCAACATACCTTTCATTTAGAAATCCAGGCAGTGCTTCCTCTCAATAAATTTCATTGTACAGTTGAAGCTTTAAACCATAACCGCGAATTAGTAGCTATGAGACGAATATTGATACAATCTTTTGATAGATGCATATGTACTTGGCATTGTCTCTGTGCTTGTTTTGGCTATAAAGAAGGATTAAAGTGTATCCCAATGTCTTTGCAACATTACCATGCAGCAGGATTTCGAGGATCTTTGCCTATTACCATTGTAGAAGTTAATTACACATTTTTAGACGAAATTATGACATTTGTTATGTATTTAATTATATACTTTGTAATAGCGTTACTGTTATTAGGCCTGGTAAAAGGAATTTTAGGCGCTATTTTTAATCTAAGACAAATTGGTATGTTTGGTTTAGATAAAATACTTGAGTTACCTCAACCAATTCTACAATATTATGAAATAGAGTTAAGTCGATTCGAGGTTATTTATAATTATGAAGGGTGGCCTATTCATCCGAAAACTGGAGAACCTGTAAGATGCATTAAAAGATCTACAGAATTATGCATTAATATATTATTTTTTTTTATTTATCCTATTTGTTTGTGTTTATTCACGTGGCAAAGGTTGCGTAAGCAAATCATTTATCTATATAAAAATAATTCTGATGATGATTCAAGTAAATCAAATTGTTCCTGCGGGTATTACTGTAACAAAATCTGCGATCACACAGATAACACGTCGAGCACACAAAGTTGTTCTTGCAAAACTATTTGGCGTCCACTTCAAAAAATTGTTTCAAAATCTAATACAAATACTAATATAAAAGCAAGTTCTAAGCATGAGAAACGTATAAATGATGACAATATCCAAATAAAATTTGTGCACAAAAAACCTACGTCTGAAGAAAACATACTAAAAATTCAATCAAATAATGACTTGGGTTTAAAAACTCCTGATGTAATTGAAGGAAATCCTCAATCAACTTCTTATACTGTTGTCAGTGTGCCAAAACTATCCGAGGACAGCCTTATAAAAGAAAAAAATGTAACACAAAAAAAACAAGAAGTAAAAGAAGAAAAAAAAGAAGAAGAAGAAGAAGAAGAAACAAGTATATCTTTAGAAGTTTTTGTTCGTAGCTTAATTGATGACACTAATGTTCTAAGTGCAGATGCATGGACGTATCAAAGCGATGAACACGAAGACGAACGTTTTAACGAACAATAATATAATTTTTAGTATTAAAATAAATGACATGTATTCATTATTATTACTGTAGTAATTTTGCATTTCTAGTATTAACTATATTCAAACGTGACAAGTAACTATATAAATAGTGGTCGAACCACAACACATTTATATGTTATTAGATTGTTTATAGAACGTTGCAACTCAACCCTCCGAAACACAGCTTTATATAACATGACTGGTTATATATTTATATTTGGCAATGCTTTTTAAGACACCTGTCTGTTTGTAATCTTTGGCAAACTTAATTCAAACTTTTTAACACAAATCTAGATTTGGCTTAATCAAGTTTTATCAATGATGCATTGCAATGATGACATCTATTGAATTTAGTTTGTAGCATTTTTGAGCTGCAGGGACCCAAGTAGAATAAAGCCACTCAAAACAAATCAAAAACTTATTTTCAGTGTAAAAAACACAACATTATTTTCATAACATGTTGCAAAAACATTTATGATATAAAACAAATTGTATAATTTTATTAGAACATAAAATAAATAAAACTCCAATAATATTTACGTTTTGAATTTTATGAAACGTAAATTGTGCAATTTATCAAAAACCGATTTTTGAAGTTGAGTTTTAAAAAATTTAAAAGCGTTTTCTGTTAACACACTTGTGCAATTACAAGTTGAATATAGTTTACCATAACCAAATATTTTTGATGTTTTTAAAACATTTAACTACACGAACACATATGTAAGAACGTCAAACAAACGTAGTGTTTAAACTATAGTTGTCTTCATCATTATTCACTCATAGAGAATCATATTTTTCTTTGTTAAGTAGCGTCATCAGCAAACAACCATATCCTTTTATTATAACTTTTTATAATCAAACCCGATTTGACAAAAGAATTTTCTTGAGTTATCCAGTACACTTCTGTAATTAATTTTCTAAATTAAAATCCGCGCTGTTGATATAGCTTTGGTCTGAGGTTAAAATCTTCTTGAGTTCGATACGGATTTAACGAAATAAATGGTCGTTTTTAAGATACGTAAATCAAATTTTCAGAATACTTCATTTGATCTCTGAAGACTTGAATATTTTCTGCCTAGTTTTTTTTCTAATAACAATACTTACATACTTATAAATTAACCTAATTTGCTTTAAAAAAAACTGTTGATTTCCAGTTACATGTATGCATACATATAGCAGATTTTGTTTATCGAAAAACTACGACAAGATAAATAATATTTTAGACTCCAGCAAAAAACTTTATTTTAAACAATGTTTAAAGATTCTAACCTACAAATCTGTCG
The DNA here is from genome assembly GCA_035610365.1 of Aquatica leii. Taxonomy (NCBI): domain Eukaryota; kingdom Metazoa; phylum Arthropoda; class Insecta; order Coleoptera; family Lampyridae; genus Aquatica; species Aquatica leii. Next base: position 61,592,092 of record CM069432.1, read on the forward strand.
TAAACAACCGAGAAAAATTATTTGTGCGTTGTCATTACGTTTAAAATCTTTGTCATAAAATTTTTAGACAACTTTACAAGTTTTCTATAATTTTGTTCTACAAGTTACAAAAATGTAATATATGTTTTGTATAAAAAACTATTTTTTGTTTATTGAAATTTCAAACATTAAAAACGTACGAATGTGATACTTTAACTAAGCAATTAACAAGCAATCTACCGTGGTGTAGAATGTCCAATAGTCTCCCGTTGCGCTAAGGGTCCGTGGTTCAAATCCCGTAGCTGCCACTTCTAAAAACTTGTAAAACAACCACCGTCGCTTTAATTGAAAACTAATAGTCATTCAAGTTCAACGGTATTTTCAGCTATAATACCCCTAGAGCATTGATAATACCAAAATAATTTTGTCATAGAAACTGTTGAAAGCGTGTTTCTTGGTAATAGCACGAGACCGAAAGCCGACTTGCTATTACCTTAAAGAAACACGCTTGAAACATTCTCTACGCCAAAATTTTAAGTATTTATCAATGCTCGAGGTTTATTCGGTAAGATAATTTTTTACTACTTTCCAAGTCTTTTAATTAGTTAATACAAATTAATTGTTTTATGGTGTATTTTCTAAAGGAATTTAGTTAATTTTGTAGTTACAAATATCATCAAATCTCTGTATCATTATTATGAATTGATTTACTAACTAACATTTAATTTAACCTCTGAATATATCATGTCTGCTTTGCCCGATAACACCACACCCGTGGTGTTATCGCTGTAATCCGTTGGTGATTGGTTAAATTTTATAAAATGCAATAAAATAAAAATTTTTTATTGGTTAATTGATACAGTAAAAAATTATCAGCTATAATACCCCTAGAGAATTGATAATACCGAGATAATTTTGTCATAAAGATTGTTCAAAGCGTGTTTCTTGGTAATATCACGAGGCCGAAGGCCGAGTGATATTACCTCAAAGAAACACGCTTGAAACATTCTCTACGACAAAATTTTGAGTATTTATCAATGCTCAAGGTGTATTCGGTAAGATAATTTTTTACTACTTTCCATGTTTTTTAATCAATTAATACAAATGAGTTGTGTTTTCTGGTGTATTTTCTAAAAGAGTTTAGTTAATTTTGTTGTTGCAAATATGAACAAATCTTTCTATCATTATTTTGAATTGATTTACTATCTGACATTTAGTTTGACATTTGAATATCTCATGTCTGCTTTGCCCGATAACACCACACCCATGGTGTTATCGCTGTAATCCGTTGATGATTGGTTGGATTTTAAAAAATACAATAAAATCATTTTTTTTTATTGGTTAATTGATACAGTAAAAAATTATCTAGGAAATACAATGTATGCTATTCAAGAACAAAAATTTATTTATTTCAAAATCATAATTTTATTTTTTTCCAAAATTGTTTTTTATTCAACACCAACGTGACACTCTCCCAACGAAGTGTTAAGACATTTATTAAACCAATCTAATTCGTTTTGTTGTACGCGGACATTTCACGCCCTTACAATGATTATAAAACATTTTTGTGCCAAAATTAAAAACGTTCACGGTTTTTGAAAAAACAAATTTGTAACATTTAAAAAACAGATTTGTTCTACTAAGATAAATGCTACTGTTTAGATAAATACGATCAATGTGCTTATAATTTAAACACACATTTAAAGATAGTTCGACTAAAATGTCTCACAATTGTAAAAAAAAAATGATGCTGTTCATTTAGAACACAGAAGCTGTGTTTACTTGCAAGTTTCTCTCTCCACTGATAAATAGCGCACCCAAGCAGGACAAGAAGATGAAAGGGATAGATCCTTCCCTTAAAACAGAGACATTAAAACATTAAATAATTTGTTAAAACACATTATATGAAAACTATGTAAACAACAAAATCAATAATAAAACATTGGCAGCTTTAGAATATAGAAATCAGATTCCGTTTCCTAAAAAGCTTTAGTTTAAATGTAAAACCTTGACTTGGACTTAAAAGTCAAGCGTTTAAAAAATAAAAGAATGACTTCAGTAATGTTTGTAGATACAGGCTTGGCTTGGTGTTTTCAACATTTTATTAATTTCATTTCTTGCTCTTTCTGCAAAAGTAGTTTATGGCCTTGAAACACGTACCTCGTCACGTATTACAGTTTACTGCTACAGAATGGAAAAATGCCAGCCTAGATTATCTTAACCTTCGAACTGCAGTAAAAGCAACGCGTCATCTAGTATACCAAATCAGATGCAATATATGTCACCGAGAAAATATACTTAATGACGCGTTTCTGCTTGAATTCTGATTGACATAGAGCTATACGGTAACCTAGTACTTCTAAAAAGCTTGGTTTGGCTAATCTTAAGCTTGGCTTAATTTTTTTAAAGGTTAGCTTGATTAGAAAAAATTGTATGGTAGTCAATAAACGCCATTGCAGTAATTGGTCTAAAAATTAATAGTGCCTATTAAGAAATCTTGTATGAAATTGAATTCTTTGAAAATACGTTGAACAGTTAATCAAAAACTGTAAATAAGCTATAACGGCGGTAAAAGTTGTAAGTTAATTTTATACCTGCGTAATTCTAAATAGTGAAACGTTCTTAAACTCACTGTCAACTTTGAGAACGTTTACCAAAAGATGTAGAAAATTCTTGACACAGCAGAAATATATACAAAGTACTCGGAAAGAGCTGAAGTCAGTTTTCGAAGTCGGAAGCATTAAGAAGATTTTGCAGTTTAAAACAAATGAATGATTAACGCGTGTGTTAAGAAATAACGGCGTTTAAGCGTACGTGCCTTTAATGTAAACAAGTGTCAGTTTTAAATAAACAGAAGTTATTCGCAGACATTTTTTTTTTGAGTGATAGTAATACTAAAATTAGTGTTAAGTGTTTTTCTTAAATATCGTTAAATATAATTAGTTGCGTGTAGTTATAATTGTGTAAATAATTGTTCATAAATTAGATTTAAAATTCTTTACAATTGTTTTGAATAGAACTGCGGGATAAAACCACAAAGTAAACAACATTAGGGGTAAAATAATGTAAATGCAATTGTGCAAATGCCACCACAGTAAACTGCTAGACGGCCGTTTCGCCTTTTTGGGGCACATTAGCAGTAAGAGAACACTGTAATGTCATTCCCTCAGTTGCACCGACAAACCGTATAGCTTTACTGTCGTTACAACTTATACCCCGATTATACTTGGATATAAAGCTATAAGGTTTATCGGTACAATTTTGGGAATTACATTAGAGTGTTCTCCTACTAATGATAAGCCCCAAAAGAGAAAAACGGCCGTCTAGTAGTTCAGTCTTGTGGCATTTGCCATACCCCGAATGTTCTTTACGCTGTTGTTTTATCCCGCAGTTTTATTTAAAACGATTTTGAATTACGCGAGTGTAAAATCAGCTTACAACGATTACCGCCGCTTATAGTTTATTTACAGTTATCTTTTATACATAGTAACTTATACTTTGAGATGAGTCTGGCATCAAACGTTGCTAATGGCTAATCAAAAACGTCTTATGCTTTTGCGCTTTTTGTTTATTTTTACTAACGTCCTAAATTAGACTCGCATACGTTTCGTTCTAGGTAGTAATGAAGAATAAGTAACTACTTGTTACATGAGTTATCCGTGAAGATCCAAAGTAACGATTAATCAATCGATTAGTTTCAGTGCCCATTTGTTTTTAGTAGTACTTATACTACTAGATTACTCATTTGATGAACTGTAATCGCGTACGAGACAACGGTTATTTGATGTATTCTGATTATTATGAATATAAAGGCATAACTGACGCAAAACAATTCTTTTAACGCATTATAATACGGATAATAATATACACTGTCTTAAAAAAGTTTTTGAACACAATTAAGCACGACCTGCAAGGTAGGCAACCAAACTTACGTTGTAACAGAACGACCAGTTAAATTTGACAACATTGGCATTATAAACATTATTTGCAGCGATATTACGAGGTTACTAACCATTTTTCAGAAGCACCGCCTCAAGCGTTCAAAGAACGTGTTTCTTACCTCAAATATGTATCTAAATTTTACCCTTAAGTTTTAAATTCTTCTTCGTCGAATTTTCTATTTATTTATGTTCTCTGCTTAAGTAACTAAAAAAAATTGAATTGTTATTTATAATAAAATAAATTCCATTCATAGCTCGAATTATGATAAACTGTACGTACAAATGTAAAACTACTGTACTAATTAGCCTACAAGTCTTAATATATCCGGATTAAATTAAAGTCAATTCCGGTTTGCAAAGAAAATATTATGACCATTAAAACGTAATTAGTAGTCGAACAATTTCAGTATAAATTCCCATTACTCCCTTTAAGTTATTCCTATGAAAAATTAAAACATACATAAATCTCCCTTTATAAAATCAAGTTTTATTTCTTATACAGAACCGTAAAAAAATTCAAAATAAAACTTGAAAATGCTGCAAATCAAAAAATCACAAAATTAAAAAAGTGCAAAACATATTTAATTTAATTTAATTAAAGAATTACCTATTTCGAAAATATAAAAAATTTAATAGTAATAAACTGAAATTTGCAATTTCGTAGTTTGCATTTTTTATGTTTTACATTACTATGGTACCTACAAATTTTTATAAAAATAATACCTCAGATTTTATTTAAAATTATATATAAACTCTAGTTACAAGAACAAAACTAGATACAGAAAATCCTAATAAAAAACATGGTTAAAAAACTATTTAATATTTTATTTAAATATTTGTATTTTACATGCTATAATGTGTGTAATATTCATTATTGATTATACATTTCCGTAGACGTTTGACACTGAATTGATTAAATTGGCACATACATTAGGTCTTCAAAATCTTTCCCACGCGGTATTAATATGGCGATGTAAGTTTAAATCAGGTAACTTAGGTAACCAACGGATTCTTTCCACTTCTGGAGATGTTGTAAGAAAATTGTCCTAAACAAACCAAATTTGTTTTTCGAGATAAGCTGCTCGTACGGAAGGCAAAATAACGTCATCAAGTAGGTTTGAGCAGTTAAGCGTTCATCGACACGCGTTAATTCCCCTGGACCAGCATCACTCATCTATCCTCAATAAGCAGCATTAATTCTCCTACTTATTTTGTTGTATTGCACGTTTTGACTCATATTTAGAATTACATGGCCTTCAAAGAACTTTTTTACTATCTTGGGAAGTGCAGAAGATTGTTTCATGTAAAAAAACAACAGATTTCCAATCTAAATATAATGTTCTTTTGAAAACTGCAATCTCCGATAGGCATTTTCTTCAGTTATTACAGGTTTATGTACAGGTCGATAGCACCGATAAAGTAATGTTATTAATTTAAGTGAAAAAGTTACGTCTTTTAAATTAGCAGTACAAAGTTAGCAAAATCAAATAAAATATAATTAAGAATTTGTTACTAATTTGTTGCGAAAGAAAAAAAATTGTAGTTTTCTTACTTTTTAGTTATGCGTTTTTCTGCTAACTTGAGACAAGTTAACAGTACACCATTCTAAAAAGTGCTTGAATGAATCTATTTCTTGTTTAAAATATGTGTAGAATAATAATAAAGCTATCAGCTTTTTTCTTTAGCAATTAATTAACAACAATTTAGCCAAAAATTTAACACACATTTTAAACCGAACGCCGATTTATTAAAAAACACTGCTTAGAATGGTGTACTACTAACTTGCCTCAATTTAAACGCATAATTAAAAAAGTAAGAAAGCTAGAAGTATTTTCTTTTGCAAGAAATTAGTAACTTTGTACTGCTAACTTGAAGGACGTAAAAAACTTGATACCCAATTGCTATCTGAACTAAAACTTTTATATTTTCATTATAAATCAGTTTCTGTGATGTAGTCGAATAATTGTGCAACCTGAATTATACATCATATTATCCATTAACTTAAAAACTACATTAGCATACCTATAAAATAGGTACATATCTATGCTTAAAATTGAAAAGACTGCTAATATTAAAGAATATTATTAAACGCAAATTAAAAAATTATCTTACCGATAAACCCATACGTGCAGACATTCCTCGGATAGAAAATTTAAAAAAAACAATAAGCTTTCCTCTAGTTTTTAGTGATAACTCTGCTTGTCCACGAAGACGTGACATTTTGCACAAAATTGACACACAAAACAACACTAAATATTATACATTACAAAATCAATTTTAAGTAACCTCTTATATACCTTACTTATCAATGGCGGTTGTAAACTTTGCGGAGCAATTGATAAAGTGTTCACTCAATTGTGTCAAGTAGTAGGTTAAAAGACACAATGACAAACGGAAGAGTAACATATTTATCTCCTCCAAGTTTTACAGTTAAGTTTTTAAAATTTACCAAAAATGTATAAACTTTTAGATATTAAATTCGCTTAAATCTGCAACACTACTACACAAAGTAATTATACCACCTTTTAATTTTAGCGCGATACCAAGTATGTCACGCGTTGAGTTCCATCTGGTGGGGCAATCCAAAATGGGGCTTGTTGTTGCTGGTGCACCAGCTGTATCTCATGCTGAACGAAATTTGTTTTTCAATATTTCGCTTTTTTTAACTCTGCTGAAAACAGACCTTATTTTCATAACACTACTTGTAGCGTCGTTATATTGTATATCATTGTCGCCCTAGTCTTTGTTTTCTTTGTCTTCATTTTTGTTTTCTTTGTTTTTGCAGTTGGATTTCAGGTTTTTCATCAAATCCTGAACACTTAAATTCAAAATATGTGCCATACAGTGAAAGTGTTGATTGTATGAATCGAAGGTAGGAAATAATTTTATAGTAATATAGTAATACCTTGTATTTTGTGAATTAATTTATATTGTTGCAAGCACGAATAAAAATTTTTGCTATATCATTTCCTATGTGCCCACCACGAGAAGGAATAAAATCAAGCACTACTGACTTATAGTTTCAGTTATCGTTTATTTAATGCGCCATTATACCGTAAAAATTTTTTCCAGCAACAGACGTCCATCCATCGATTGTGAAAGATATTTTAGATTTACAAGTTTCTAACTGGTCCTTAACAAGGAATTGAAGATCTTCAAATCGTTGTTTAACTTGCTGTCGAAGACATTGTCTTTTCGGAAACGTACGCTCTGGGCATATTAATTGGAAATAATTTTTAGTTGCGTCATCGTCAAAAAATGAAAAAGGGAGGCACTGTTTTGTCACCCAATCCACCGTTTCTGTGACAAAGCCTTTATTTTTTCGTGATTGTAGTTAAAAATAAAGTGAATCCTTATATGGATGGAAATATTTTGTTGAAATGGTTGATGTTGATTGTTTTTGTGGTAAAATATTCTGTGATTCCCTTTTGTGGGCTGACATAAGATGCTTCCTTAATCCTGAAGTATTGCGATTTTGCAATTTAATTTAAACTCTCCTCTCCTCTTCTTAGATTTTTCGCATAACTTGCACAAACCAAAAAGGTCTTTACTTCCAGAACTAAAATCAAAAAACTCGGTTTTTGCCCAATAATTTACGTTGTTCATTATTTTCACAAATACTATCACTATCTTGAATTGCATTACTACTACAACTTTGCGACCATTTTATCGAATCTTCATCACTCCTCATTTTTAAGATCGTCTTTTCAAAAACATCGCCTTATATGATTAACCTATATACAACGTTAAAACACCGAATGAGAACTTAGAATTACAAGCTTTTAAATTATAAAGTAAAAATATTTGTGAAGGTATAAACTTGTTGAAATGCGCTAAAGTATCGACAATTTTTTACCCACAAATATTAAATAATAAGCACTATTGCATTTTATACGAAATGTACTTTTAAGTTTTAAGAATTCAGTTGTTTTGTAAAAAGGAACAACACCTCGGCATGTTTGAGGGATTTGCATGAGTATTACAGGCGTCGTGGTGGTTTAAAATCCTTTGTAGGTGCCTTTATTGTAAACTAAGTCAAATGTGCTTTTTGGTACAAATTTTGAATTAAGAATTTGGGACTTTCCCACAAGTTGTTATTTTACAAGTTATTTTATTACTTGTATATATTTTTATTAGATCACAGAAATGTGAAGAGTTTATATTCGATGAACTCAAAAAAATATTAAATTAATTCAAACAAGCTAATATTGCTAAAATTCGTAACAGCGTCTTTCAACGCTTTAGGAATCGATAAAAATTAATATTTTATTGGTACCTATCTGTCTATATGGTTTCTATTCATATGTGACAGAAAAATAGGTTTTATTTAAAATTTAGAAAATCGTTTTGTTTAAATACAAATTTACTGTAAACTTTCTTCTCCTGGAAAACTAAATTTGTTTTATTGTACACCCGAATTATAATAAGTTTTCTTGTCAATTTATTTTAATTAAATTACAATTTAGCCAAATTTTAAATAGTTTTATTTGGTTTAAGTAAATATTTCATTTTGGATGAATATAGTAGTTACTTATTAGTTATAATTTTATTTTTCAAACAAAGATTATTTTACTAAAGTCGAAACAACGTTTTTTCAAAAAACCCATTACTTACTTTACTTTCACGTATACATATAAATTTTTTTTGGGAACACAAATGTTTTCTTGTATGTGGGATAAATAAAACAAGATAAATAATCGTTCGTAATAAAAAAAAACTGCAAGAGTCTTGCAAGGTAGTCTTGTTCTTGCCGAAGTCTTGCAGAGCTAGTCTTGCATCCAGTCTTGGTCTTGCAACTTTGAGTCTTGGTCTTGCTAATGGCGTTGCTGTCTTGCTCTTGTTGCTCTTGGTCTTGCAAATCTTGCGAGACCAAGACAAGACTGCATGGCCAAGACCGATTTTGGCCATCGTAACGACCATATTGTTTCTTATTTTGTTTACAATTAATTTATTTGTTATATATTGTAGGATTGAATATTTATTAATAAAAAGCAATAAGTAAGACAAACGTATATAATCAATGGTACTAACATAAAAACTATTAACTTAAAAAATAACGTCGCCGTCGTTCTTTCGTTTGAGTTCAAAACGTCGAATCTTAACTCTTATACGTCAGGCACGGGATTATATCGGTTCCGATAGCTTGCGTACTATAATCACAGGCGCACGCGCCGAATCCACCGCTGTCGCGACCCCATCTTTCACTCGGCCGTCCTGCAAGTTTTGTTTGTCCTCAAACGAATCATTTTCATCTTCTTCGGAAGAAATATCGTCTACATCGAAGTTGTCGGTCCACGGCTTAATGTAATCAACCGAAGTCAATGTCTCCTGTGGACTTTCATGATCACCTAGTTTTACAACAATGTAACAATCGTTACGTAATAACGTGGTAACTCGATACAGTCCCAAATATTTCGATGCAAACTTCAAACCTGGTCCGAGCTGTGTTCTTTTTATCGCCACTAAATCACCTTCGTTGTAAGTTTGTTCAGGCTTACGGTTTTTGTTAAAACATTTTCTATTTTCCGCTTGTATTTTCACTATCTGTTCTTTAGCTCGCGTTCGTAATTCGTCGCGGTCTTCTTGAAACATGTCAACCCACTTTCTTTTAACCATTTCACGGATTGTAAAATCACTGTTCATCCGAATATGTGTTCCAAATAAAAGTTTGAACGGTGTTGTACCAATACTTCGATGTGGTGTAGCATTTAAATACTTTTGCGCCGCGTCCAAGTATTTAAACCATTCGTTGGTGTTTGGTGCTGACAATTTCGTTAATAACGGAATGATGGTTCGATTAACACGCTCAACTTGCCCGTTCGCCCTCAGTACTCCCACAGTGATTAAGTTGTGTTCGATTTTTTCCGTTTTACAATAATCAGCGAAATCGTTAGATGTAAACGCTGTTCCACGATCTTAAACAATTTTACGTGGATTACCAAAAATTGCCGATTGCTTTTGCAATCTCGTTAAAACTTCCGCTGTACCCGTCGAACGCGTTGCATACAACCAAACAAATTTCGAAAATCCATCTACGACCACAAATATATGTCTATAACGTTTTCGCGTCGATGGTAAAGGTCCTAAATGATCGATATAATACACTGCTAAAGGCACGTCGCCTTTATCAAGTGGGTACAAAAACCCTTCTTGTCTTCCTTGTTTTCTCTCCGCTAAGATGCATGAAACACAATTACGCACCACTTTATCAATTCTTTTTCGCATATTGGGAAACCAATATTCGCGTTTTATTAGCGTCTCAATTTTATTTCCTGAAAAATGTCCTTTTTCATGTATTGACCTTATAATTTCTGATTGCATTGATCGAGGTACAATCAAACACAATTCACCATCGATTTCCTTAAATAAAAGTTCATTACGCATAATGTAACCACTATTCGATTCTTTAGCTAACTCGAAAATGTTTGTCAGTTGTTTATCGTCGTGTTGTGCTTTTTTTAACTCGCGCCATTAAACTTGAATCACATTCACTAATTAGAAAACAAGAACGCGTAGGATTGCGACTAAGCGAATCTACATAAAGCATACTTTTTCCCGGTCGATGTTTAATTGTATAATCAAACTCTTCCAGAAATAAAGCCCATCTTGCAACTCGCACGCATAATTCTTTTTTACTCATCGTTAAAGTGAATGCTTTACAGTCCGTTACGATTTTAAAAGGAATACCGATCAAATAAACACGCCACTTTTTTAATGATCGAATTATAGCTAGAACCTCGAGTTCATAACTAATATATTTTTCTTCGGCAGCGGTCGTCTTACCTATTGCATAAAACACCGGATGAAAAGCATTATCTTCTTTGCATCTTTGGAAAAGTATAGCAGCAAATCCGTACATGCTTGCGTCGGTATGTAATTCAGTCTCTGCATTAATGCGATACAACTTTAAAACTGGACTATCACTTAATATTGTCTTAAGTTTCACAAATGCTTGTCTCTGTTCTTCATTGAATTGAAACTTAACATCATTTTTCAACAAATTAGTTAACGGTCGTGCTATCAGGGAATAATTGCGTATAAACTTCCTAAAGTAACCCGTTAATCCAAGGAAACTTTGCACTTGCTTTATGCACTTGGGTTCTGGAAATTTCATGACCGCGTCTGTTTTATGTGTAGAAGGCCGTACGCATCCGTTTTCAATTAAGTGCCCTAAAAACTCAACTTTCGATTCTAAAAACTGACACTTCTTCCAATTTATTTCTAAACCAAATTCACTCGCGACGTTTAAAACAGTTTTCACATTTTGTAAGCCACTATCGTAATCTGCTGACGGTATAATTAAATCATTCATGTACGTCAAAACTATCCCATTATCGATTAACTGCTTAAACACCGTATTTATAAATTTCTGAAAAACTGCCGGAGAGTTGCACAAACCGAATGGCATTTTTAAAAATTCATATTGTCCATCGGATACTATAAACGCAGTAAACTTTTGACTCTCTTCTTCTACTTGAACATGAAAAAATCCATTTTTTAAATCAACCGTACTAAATATTCGCGCTTTCTGCAGCTTATCTAATTGATCTTTGATCAACGGTAACGGATATCTATTTTTTATGATTTTCTTGTTTAACTGCCGGTAATCGACACATAATCTCGTAGATCCATCCTTTTTCTTCGTAAGTACTACTGGGCTTGCGTAATCAGATAATGAAGGTTGTATTATCCCATCGCGTAACCACGTATCGATGTGTTGATTAACAATTGCTTTTTCGGCTTGAGATAACCGTCTCGCTCGTTGATAAATTGGTTCATCATCTTTCAAAATAATCTTCATTTTAATATTCGCTTCGTGTTTCTTGTTGGGAATATAATTAGTTACAAGTTTATTTATGGTGTTTTTGTAACTTGAGTCGACTATGTGTGAAATATTAACTTCGTTGACATCGTACGTATACTCGATATTAAAAATTTTTTGTTCCGCTTTGCTTTCGACATTTTAAGTGATTGACGATTTGCTTATATAAACTCGACCCTGCTTAATACGCATTTCAACTTGGTCTAAATAATCTGTTCCTAGTAACATATCGTGTTTCATAACATTATTCGAAACTACGTGTACTTCTAATTGGTATAATTCTTCATCTATTATTGCGTTCATTTGAAACGACCCAATCGTTTTTATTTCGTTAGAACCTATTCCTTGAAATTGTACGTGCCGTTTTGTTAAAATCGGTGCTCCTATTTCCTTGTGTTTCTTTTCTGTCATCAAGGTTAAATCACTGCCCGTATCTATAAGCGTTGATAGTTTATGATCGCTGACAAAAATGTCTTTAAAATATTTATTTTTACCGCACTGAGAAATAGCACAACTATTGTTTTTTCTCGCGTTTTCAAGTCGTTTAGCACACTTTGCTGCCACGTGTCCGTAAAATCCACATTCGTAACATTTTACACCTCGTGCTTTCATAGAGCAAACCGCACTCAGATGATCCCATTCACCGCAATTAAAACATCGCTTCGACACATGTGCATTTTTCTTTTTGCTTTGATCGCCGCCGTGTTTAGAATCCATTACTTCAGTAGCATTTTGTGTTGTTCTTGATCTTAAAGAAATTTCTGCAAATCCTTCCAACAACGTCTTTGTAGTCTTGTATTGTTGAATTCGCGGTTGATCTCTTAGTATTGCGTCCGGTATTCCGTCAATAATTAAGCTGATTAATTCGTCTTCATCGATTTTCATTCGATTTGCAAGTATAATCTTATCATTTACGTATTCGCTAAACGATTCTTCCCTTTTCCACATTCGTGTTTCAAATTTTCTTCGCAGCACCAATTTGCTAGGTCTATGATCGAACATTGACCGCATTTCGACAAATAAATCTGCGATTGACATTTCAAGATATTCCGATCTTGAGTTAAACCATTCTCGTGCTTTTCTTTTAAGTCGCATTCCAATCAAAATTTGAGTTAATCCGTCGTTTAAATCGTAAGTATTTTTAAGAAGTTTTACCTGCTTCTCCCAATTGTCGTAATCTTCGCCGTTACCTTCGAAATAATTTAGAACATCTGCTATGGCACTAATATTTGCTTTTGAGGTCGTCGTTGCTGCTTCCCGTTCTTCGTTGGTTGGCATCCTCAATCGTAGATGTTCAATTTCACGTTGCACCATCTTTAATTCTTGCTCGGCAAGTTCTTTTTCTATTCTTATCAATTCCAGTTCTCGTGCATCGTAAGAAGTCATCGCTGAAGCTGAAACACTTGTCACTGCGTCTTTTTGCACATCGCGCACATAGTTATCATCGTTAATTTATTTGTCGTCGGTTTCATACATCCATGATCCTGAAGGATCGTTCGCCATCATACGATTGAACAATTCAGTCTTCGGTCCTGTCGTATTCAATCCTCTTCGTCGTAATTTCTCTTTAAGTTCTTCTAGTTTAAAGTTACTTATTGTTTTCTCTATCGTTATTTACTCCTTTCAATCCAGGACGAGCCCCCAATTTTGTAGGATTGAATATTTATTAATAAAAAGCAATAAGTAAAACAAACGTATATAATCAATGGTACTAACATAAAAACTATTAACTTAAAAAATTACGACACCGTCTTTCGTTTGAGTTCAAAACGTCGAATCTTAACTCTTATACGTCAGCCACGGGGTTATATCGGTTCCGATAGCTTGCGTACTTAATCACAGGCGCGCGCGCCTAATCCACCGCTGTCGCGACCCCATCCTTCAATATCGTGGCATCTTATAAAAACAACAAACCAAATTTCAAAACTTGGTTTAATAAAAAGGTTTGTAAACTTGTTTGCTTTATTTTATAAACTTGATTAAACAGTTCAAATTAAAAAATTTATTTTATAAAGTTGTTTGAATAAACTTAGTTAAATTAAACCGTTTGTGTAAAATACAATCAACTTTTTAACTTGGCACTGCTAGCAATAGTGATTTATTGTACCTAGAATGCGTAAATGTTCAAAACAGTTTGTGCGCACGTTAACTGCACTACTGACCGTTGTTAGCAGCGCTTGTTGGTTTATTTCAAAAAATTTTAATTCAGATTTATAAAATAAACTTTTTAATTCGAACTATTTTATTAAAGTTTTTAATTTTGGTTTGTCGTTTTTATAACACGTCATGATATATAGCGAACAAATTAAATCATTCCGAGTTTAAAAACAAATAACATCAAAATAGCAATATACAACAATAACACCATCTATAATTCACTGTACAGCAAAACTAAAGATAAAACAAACACAATAGAAAAGCACGATGTAATATACAAATTAGACTGTACCAATTGTAATATATGTTATATCGGCCAAACGAAACAAAAAGTAAAAAATCGGATTAACAACCATCGTTATGATTGCAAAACAAAAAAAGCAGACACAGCATTAGCAGTTCATCACATTAATACTGGACATACCTTCGATTTCAACAATCCTACAATTTTAAATGTTGAAAATAATTTCAAAAAAGTTAGTTTCGGAAATGATATACATCAACGTATATAAAAACAACATTAATTTTAATAACGACATCAACAATTTAAGCAATATTTACAATAATTTAATTTCAAAAATTGCAAGGATAGCTTTGTAAGTAAATGCGATTTCATGGTCATTTTTATCTATTAGCCGTATCATACTTACAATTATTTTTGAATTTACATTCAGTGTATATTGTTTGTTTAACTTTAATGTCCGTCGTTTTTCTTTGTGTATAGATTTAAATTTTTAATTTTATTCATTGACTTTAATAATTTTATGTTAACTAGAACAATTAATAGTATTAGACGGTATGCTTGTTGGACCAGTAGACTGTCTCCACTCATAACCTTTTCTTGTAAGTTTTTGTCTTTATGTTGTACCTGTTAACAAATTCAGTTAGTTGTTTTATATACGTGTGCAATGTTGTTTACTTACTGTAAATACACTTTCAGTGGACTGAAGAAATACACACTTAAGGCACGAAACGTAGCCATAAGAGTGGTTTTATTGCCCCTCCTAAGGAAGATAAGATCTATTACTAATTACAACTTCGCAAACAGGAGGATAAGCTACTTTACGACGAACAAATTAATTATAATGATCATTCCCAATCAGCAAGGAAACGTTTTTTTCATGTTTTAAAAACGTTACAACGTTTTAAAATAGTCGAAATAAAAAATATTTTTCCAAAAAATATTTATGTTGCGTTTTAAAAATATTTCATTTAAACATTGATATTGAAATATTTAAAAAATGTTTTCTAAAACATTTTTTAGTAACATAAAAAACGTTTTTACTTTATTAGAAATCATACTTTTGCTTGCTTTCACCTATACACTTGTTTCTTTTATATATTGTAACAAGAACACAATTATATGAAATTTTGTTACATATTATTAATAGATACATATTAAACCTTTTCGTTTTTCTAAAAACTTTCTTGCAAATTTGAATTAAGTACTTAATAATCGCGTTTGCGCAAAGTACCGGTACCTGATCTTTGGGCACCTGCGTGAAAAGATGGCGATTTTGTATATTATAGTTGCATTATATTTTAAGCTTCAAAGAATCAACAATTTCCATGGTATTACTCGCTATGCTGTGTAATGTATTGTTAGTGTATCAGTTTAATCGTTTTCTAATTTAAGTTCTAGTGAAACTCAAATAGATACTTTTAGTTTATATCAGCATTTCTATGGTACGTTTTTCTTTGTTTTTTTGTTGCAAGAAATTTTACTGAAGTATAATGTTATTTGTTACAGCAGTGGTACACTAAAACGTTCATTCTATGTACTTTATGATTTCCATTCTTTGTGACGTTTTAAGGTTATTAAATTGATAGGATGTTAGCCAAATGGGAGATTTGAACGTGCTCAACAACCAATTAATCTTGGTATGTAATTTTTTCAGTATTTTTTTGTGTGTACAAAGTTTCAAAATATTGGATTGTTAGTTCTGGTTTTCGTTTTTACACAAAGAGGTAGTGAAAAGTTTTCTTATTTTATAGATAATATCCTTCGGTGTGGAGGAACGGCAACAATAAAAACAACCTTTATTGTTCAGGCCTTAACAGATAAAGGTTGTTTCTATTGTTGTCGTTTTTCCACTCTGAAGGATCCTATTCATTAAATAGAAAAATTTTTAATTAATCGGAAACTTTTGAGAGGATTATTATAATTACAGTAGGGCCTCGTTAATCCGGAGAGGCAAAAACAAGAGCTTTTCCGGATTATTGAGGCGTCCGGATTATAGTATGCCATATTTAATGGTAATAAAACACATGTTTAACCTCAGTTTCTTTAATCAATTTTTAAATTAAAGCATAAAGACAAAAATGTACATATTCAAAATTACAACCATGTAAGAAAAACAGTAAGTTAAAATAAAAGATTAGTTAATTCTTCTTGAAAAAGTCTGTAATACTCTTCTGTTTATAATTTTCGCACTTCATTTCAAAAGCCCGGTCTCTAAGTCGACGGAGAAACATAACTTCGTAGCTATCAAATTCGTTATCTTCAGCCCATTTTAAAGCAGTGTTTAAAGCTCCTACTGCCTCTGAATTACCAACTTTTTTGAAGGCAAGAACTTCAACGGTACTGTCCTCATCTTGCTCATCGTCCTCACACATTGCCGCTCGCACAATCTCCTCATCGGTTAACACTTCATATCTTTGTAACTCGCTTTCGGCACCACCACCAGCCCATTCTTGAGCTTCTGCCTCACTTATTTGGGGATCATTGGGTCCCCTCAACCTATTAAAAAGCTGGGCTAAGGAACATCATTTTCTGGTTCGTCATTATCAGTGAGAAATCCAGGGTGCAAATTCTTCCATGATTTGTTAATTAGCGATGCCTTAACATTGACCCAGCAATTAGCCAAAAGAAAAACTGTGTCCTTTAAAGTTATCGATTTTAATGAGTCCATGAGGTTATCAGAACATAATGCAAGACAGTTAACCAAAAGTGATTTGCGGTAATTTAACTTCACATTTTGTATAACGTTCTGATCCATTGGTTGTATACACGCCGTGGTGTGTGTCTTCAGCGACAAGTTCATCTGCTGATCGATGTCCAGGATAATTATCCAACAATAACAGTGCCTGAGGAAGCAAATTAAAAGACGAAAGATGGCGACGCACCGCGGGAACGAATTCGGTTTTAAACCACTCGAGAAACAAGTTTTTCGTAACCCAAGCATTTTTTTGTGCACGATAACAAACAGGAAGACGTATTGATTTAAAAACCCGCGGGTTTTTTGATTTTCCGACAACAAGCAATTGAAGTTTATGGGTTCCAGTCGCATTTGCACAAGGCATGAATGTCACTCTCATCATCATTTTCCTTCCGGAAGCCGACTACTCACTGCCAGAGCCTAAAGTATGATCTGGCAATAATCGCCAGTATAAACCAGATTCGTCAGCATTGTAAACCTGTTCCGCTGTTAAATTTTTTTCTTTAATAACTTTCTGTAACTCTAGTTGGAATGGTCCGATAGCGGCTTCATCATTTGACAGTTTTTCACCGGCCATTTTTAAACGTCTTATTCCGTGGCGTTTTTTAAATTTGTCTAACCATCCCCGGCTTCCATTAAACCCAATATTGGAGTTTGTAATCTGGCGATGAAAAATACGAGCTTTCTCACAAATCATATCACTACTTACAGGAACATGCAATCGCATTTGTTTGAAAAACCACGTAAATAAAGCATCTTCTAAAACAGGATTTTCCGATTTCTTCAGTGTTTTTCGTACACCGGGACCACGTTCTGTTAGGCTCACAAATTTCACGATTTTGTCTTTGTTTTTCTTTATGTCGCTTATAGTTAACCTGCATATACCAAAGTTCCGAGCAATAACAGGGTAGCTGCCAACTTTATCTAACATTTCTATAATCCGCAATTTGTCTTTTAATGTTAATGTTGAATGTTTACGTGGCGGTGCCATGATGTTAGCGAGCGCGACTGATATTAAATATTAATTTTATTCAAAGGCCAGTGTATTAGACTACGCTGTCATTATACTCGGCTAAGGACAAAAGATGATAGTCTTTAGTGAGACAATTTTGTTTTGATTTTAAAAATAAACTTTACAAAGAAATTGAAAGAAACCTAGCGATTTACGTTCAATTGGTAAAAGTTTTATATGTATAAATAAAATTATCTTGAGCCCATTGCCCGGCCGGATTACAGCGATCACCCAACAAGC
This sequence comes from Aquatica leii, assembly GCA_035610365.1. Classification (NCBI taxonomy): domain Eukaryota; kingdom Metazoa; phylum Arthropoda; class Insecta; order Coleoptera; family Lampyridae; genus Aquatica; species Aquatica leii. The sequence goes on from CM069432.1 coordinate 61,610,182, forward strand.
GGGAGTCCAGATTACCGAGGCCCTACTGTATTTCAATTAATATAAAGTAATTACATGAATAATGTTTGTTTTACTTTTATGTTAATGTGTTAATTTTTGTTATAGGCATCAAATGCGTTTACAGCCACATGAAACTGAGGAAGATTTGATTATTTATTTATTTGTATTATTTATCTTTTTTTAGAGCTGGTTCTATAATAATGGTATAAATGTCAGTTAAGTTATACTTAATTTGATTGTAAAATGCTGTCGTTATTGGCTAGTATAAATAAAACTAACAGCCAAATATGTCAGTATTTTAAAATTAAAGCAAGTATAACTAAACTTACATTTATACCATGATTGTAGAACTGCTCTTAAGTATTTTGCAATATTTAAAAAAAAACGTTGATTATACATTATTTATACATTAATGTAACATTTGTAAAATATTATAAATATATATAAATAATATTATAAATAATGTTTTTTAAACATTTTTAGAATGTTTTTCTAACATTGACTTTGCAACGTAATTCTGGCCATTAAGACGTTTTTGCAATGTTTTTAAAAATGTAAATATATCTTTTGTAAAACGTTGAAAAAAACATTTCAAAAATGTTTCCTTGTAGATTGGGTTATTACTAAACTAAAAAATTTAAGCTAAAATTAGTTTGATTGATTTAAAGTTGTTTTATAAAAATGTATACAAAATAACTTTGCGAACTTCTTACTCAGTGGTAATCTCTTCTCTTTGTAGTATTGTAAGAGTTCTGCACAAAAACAGCGTGCACACAATTCGAATGAGACATATTAATTTAGATAATATTTTTTTTAATTTACAATGGAAACTCTTTAATTGTAAATAGCAAAATAAGTTTGAACATCTTTGTTCTTGTTGACAAATAATTATTGTGCATATGTACATACACACATGATAATATATGGATTTAAAGGAAGGTAAACATTTATATGCAATTAGAAATCGCGATTTGCAAAGAATTATGACATTTGCTCGTATAAAATTAGTGTTATAAACTTTTTATATCTTTGGTAATTAAAAAGTTTTCATCTCTTACATAATTAAAAAAACAACTTACGTAACTAAAACGCAAAGTTATTTACTCTTCTTATTAGTTACTTCTTAAACAAGCATAATCTATCAAGAATATACCTATATATTATTACGACATAATAAAACTATTTGTATAACAAACAAAAACAGAAACATTAGGTATTTATTTTATAGTTTCATTGATACCATATTTATAAAAAAAGTAGTCTTTAAACATTTTTAAAACTTCAGAAATTACTACTTAGCTTTACTATTTTATGTTGATTTAATTATATGTAGTAGGTAAGTAATTCTGATTCATAAATAATAATAAACGTAACGTAACCAAGATGTCAAATTATCTATTCCATCTGATACCTGCGTACATGAACCGCCAGTCATTTAATTAAACATGCATTGTTTGAAGTAAACACTAACAATTTACAAAAAAAGTTTTAATAACTGATAAGATATATATATATAGTATAGTTGAGGATTCCGATCATGTAAAGATTTACGGATAACAACTCGTGAAAAAATTATTATGTTGTCATTAGTGGCAGTTGGTTCATAAGAGCTCCATGACGCGAGCCTCCCAGACTTTCATTAAAACAAAAAAAAACCAGTAGAAATTGTTATGAATTAAAATATTTAAACATATTTATAGGATATAGCATCAACTACTTTTTATTAGTCTAAAACAATAATTTAATATAGTCGTTATTCAAAGCAAGGTACCTATATTAAATAGGTATGTCTTTATGTTCGAGTTACAATTATTAGAGCCCATGCTTGTATATAATAGTGTACGTTCAAGTGTTCAAACAGCACGCGTAGCCGGGCGAATCCTAGAGAGTCCAAGCGGAGCTAAGCTCTAGAGCCGTGTATTCATTGGCGAGCCGAACTGTAACAGCAACGGTTACTGTAACTAAAATTCGTCAATGCGGACGCGTTGGGAATTCTGCTCACGTTCATACCTAGAGTCGCTTGCAGCGAACCGACGATTGTCGGTTTTTACCTAGAACACAAAGAGATTTACAATTGGTTCGTGGACGTTTATTAATACGTTTGTCAGTGAGTACGTGCGTCATCACAGAGTACAGTGAAGACAAAATTCTAGGTCTAATTGACTTATATAAGAATAAACCTGTGATATTAGACCCCAAAGATAAGGACTATTATAAAAAAAACATTTAAAATCAGATGCGTGGATAAAAAATAAAGATGGTCAATATTTTAACATATTGGAAAAGGGAAAGGGGAAAGCAAGAGAAAACAAGAGCATGGAAACCGGTAAAGATCAACTCTACTTATTTTTAGAAAGAAAAGAAATTTTGATATAAACTAAAAGATAAAACACTAATTTCTCTTTTGTACATATAGAACGTGGCAAACCTTTACTTTTAAAAAATGTATCAGAAACATTTCATTTCATTAGTGGGATTGATCGTGTTTTTGCAACACAAAGAACGCTAGTTATACATTTTATAATTTTTTATTTTCATTTAAGGAAGCAATGAAGTTTATGAGAGTAGATGGTTCGCTTTCAAGACTCTTGATTTTATCAACGACAAGAATACATCAAACAAAAGAGTGACTACATAAGTAAGTATTAACGGAATTATAATATGATATTTAAGCATATTGTTGTTGCCACATCTTGTCTTTATTCATGAAATAATAAATAATTCTAACCCATGTTGTTTAAACCCTTGAGCAGATCTTCTAGGAAGCATAGATATACTTAAAAATGATGTCATATTATTATCGTCTATCCAACTTCCTTAAATATATTTCCCTGTTGAATTATTCTCGAAATCAAAAAATCTTGGAGGTGTATATAAATGTTTCGAAGAGCTGCTGCTTCGTAAAAAAATTATGCAAATATGTAAATGGTTGGCATTGCAATAACTTGTACTTTATCTGGCTGCAGTAGCATAGACTTACTAAATACCCTAAATACCGAAGCAAGAATGCCAAATGCATTTTCCACTACTCTCCGACCTCTAGATAAGCGATAGTTGAAAATTGGTTATTTTGACCTTTTAAGATGATGATTTTTAAAGTGGTGGCATTCCCTAATTATTCTTTTTAATCATCTCATGCAAACTACAGCTCTTTGGAACGCCTTCATCTGAGATTCTTTCTTGTATACCAATTAGACCGTATAAGAAATTACATTCTGCATTTACAACTGCAAGTAACACTATACTAAAGTTAGATTTGCAATTGTAAAAATGTGTTCTACTGTTGAAAGGGAATTGCATTATTATAATATGTTTTCCATCGATTGCTCTAATTGCGCAAAGAAAATTCCACAATTTCATGAAATGATTTTTTTCTTCCATTCACTTTTCAGCAGTACTTTGTATCTGTAAGAATATATTTTTTTTATGACTCTTGTTCGTGAATATTTATAAAATAAATGAAATGAAATATAATTACTCCAAACTAATCAGCCATATCGAATATAGTTTTATTTGAATTTAAAGAAATCAAACTTTAACAATGGAAACCATACTAGTCCCAAACAAAACACATCAGAATTAATAACGCCATATGTAGAACCACAACCCAAAAAGTCGAAACCGGCTCCGAAATTACAGATGTTAAAAGAAACTTTCGCTATTTTAAAGTCTGCCGCAGAAAGGCTTTCGCTAAACCAAACCTCAGAGAAGAATCCTGAGTTGTCGTTTTGTGATTTTATTTTTTGAAAAATGAAAAATTACAACAAGCAGACCCTGCTATGTGTACACTAAGAGATTATGCAATCAATTTTTCGTGCATGTCAAACATCCATTGTCTCTCCGCAATATTATGGCAATGCAACTTGTATTTCACGACAATACACACCATTGTCAGTGGCGACAACTTAGTATGATAATACATACTCGCACTTACCTCTACTTCAAGGAAGTCAATCAGATTGTAGTTCTTATAGTAGTACACTAAGTATAACACTTGTTCGTTACCACAAGTCACACCTTTCCCAGTTAATTTCAATTCACTCTCATATAATTCTCAAGTGATCATTTAGAAAACTATATGAATGATGTAGATAATAATTTAAATGTTAAGATTTTTGTACCTCAGAATTAATAAAGGACATTTACTTTCACGTAGTATTTTAATCAATTGACTTAGTGCTGCACAAACCTCAGGAACAATCTTGCTTATTACTTGTTTAGATATACGGTATAGGTATTGCAAACTTGTGAAAGAGTCACCAGTAGCCAAAAATCTCAATGTCAATGCCAACTTGTCTTGCACTAAGATTGCTTTTCTACAATTAGTATTGGATTTTTAAATTTTTGGTCCAATGACATTTAAACAATATTCAAAATCCGTCGGACTCATTCGTATGAAATTTTTATGTTTTGTTTTGAAGCTGTTTCAAGCCGAATTTCAGATGTCATAAAAATCGAAAAATTTATTTATGAAATATATTTACGTAGCGCAATACGAGATAAAAAAAAACGCGCATTTGCAACCACTAAATCTTTACGGGTTCGCTTGCAATTGTGCAAGTACATGATAAAATTCTCCATACTTTGATTTAACCAAATAAATTTTGTGTTATCTAATTCTTAACTGCAAGACTGAGAACTAAAGGAAATGAAAGCAAAGCAGAGAATAATAGCAGAAAAACTAATCTTTGATGTCATTTTCTATGGAACTTACGGAACAGTCTACTGTATTAGCAAAGCTGTGTCGACCTGTATTCAGACAGAAACTAATTCTTATCCGGAAGTTAACATTTGTATATCACAATCGTCAACGCCCCTACACAAGTATTCCTCCTTATCATCATTAAGCTCGAAATGTTACTTCCTAACGGAATAATGGATCGGAAGACCAACGTTTTAATATGGATGACTTTATTGTATTATAATATATTTTTTGCTTTTTAATAAATAAGTAATAAAACGAAACTTACCTTTAAGTAGTCGTTTTTTAGAGTAGACATGTTTTTGGAATCAGCTGTCCCAGTAGCTGTGGACAAATAATAGTTATAAATTTCTAAAATTTTCTCCAGTGGCCAAATACCTCAGTGTTGCTACTAATCGCTTTTCTCAACTAACTGACTCTCTAAATTTGATATCACGTTTTCAATCTCGGGCCCCACAAAATGTAACCATGTGGCAAATGCTACCTCATCCGATCTTAAATAATACTGAACGCTTTTTAGTTCTGTACTTTTCAACTCTTGCAAAAAAGTATTTTTTTGCGGTTTAAAAGCCATTCTGTTACTCATACTTTTCTTTTTTTTTTCTTCTTATTATTTTCTATGACTAGTGTCAAGTCTACTGACCACTTCTTCTAGCTTTGACATTTGTTTGTGTTTTGTCAACTGACGTCGCCCAACATGTTTCCTTATGTGTGAGCTCGACCGATTTTGTTGACGAGCGTGTTGAGAAGCATGTTACCCAACATGCTCTCTAGTGAATGGCCTGTCTAAGCAGTAGAAAGGTTCTCAGACTTACAAAAGTGAAAAATATATTGGCGTGGTAATAGGGGGGAAGGAAAGGGGAGTAAAATTATGTTTTTTAGTTGTGAGTTGTGACTAATAAAAAAACCTTTTTTTACAACATAAACATAATACCTATACAAAAAAACACACAATATATTTTTAAAGCAAAATAAAAACTCACATACAACTCTACTTTTAAGAATACTTCTCAGATTGCTATATTTTTAGCAACTAACTATCGTCATTCTTTGAAAGACGGTATTTCTTAAAATCTGTGCAGGTATAAATGAAAAGTTGTATTTTGTAAGTAGCTCACTTTCTATAGTTTTAAAAGCAGTTTTGTTTCTCTCCTTTTGTCAAGCATTAAACTAAAAATTCTTTCATCAGAATCTGCGTTTGACTGTGGCATAGAAAATATAAAATTCATTGTCTTCAAGTTTTTGCTTTTAAAAAAATCAACCAATTTTTTGTCTGCTTTTAACCTTTAAATTTGTCATCGCATGGAATTATACTAAGCCATCTTGTGCTCAGATGTCTTCGGAGTTCAGTCTCAGTTCAATTTAACTCACGCCAACCAAAAAATTTTTTTTGAACTGAATTTATTGTAACATTTAACTATACGATATATATAAATGTTAAGAGCGAGTGACTAATTTTGATCATGTTATGCAAAATATGATAAAACCATTGGTATTAAATTGGGGTTATAGTTTTTGAGTTCTATAAAATTGCTTTGGTTTTTCTTAACATTTACACAACGCTTAGTTAGGGGTTAAAATTTTCTTTGTTTGAAGCATCAGTTCCAATAGAAGAATATTTGCAGTTTGAAAGTTCATTATAAACCATTTCTCTTACAGCAAAAGTTAAAACGTTTTGCACGATTTTCGTAATTTTTGTCCTGCCACAGCTATATTTTTGTGCAATTTGAGAAACACGGTAAAAATAAATTAGAGCTGCAGTTTGCAGATAAATAGCTGTGCGCATCCTTCACAGTATGATAAATAATAGTTCCTTTTGCAGCAGCAACTTTTTTAATTTTCTCAAATGGATTAATGGCCCTACTAAAAAAAGGTAATTTTGGATCCTGATGTGCTCTAAAAAGATTGTTTATGTATTTCCGTTGCCATGTGCAATCATTACTTGTTTTGCTCTTCGCAGCCTAAGAATATTTTAATAATCATTCCTCTTTAAAGACAGAAGGCCGATACCTAAAAAAACGACTATAAAGTTCAAATATTTTTCCAAATTTATAACACATAAATGTATTTTTAAATCATATATCAAACATACAGTTTTATTTTTTTTATCTCTGGTTCAAGTTTACTAGTACTTGTAGAAGCTGTATTTTACAATAAATGTACAGTCGTGGTCATTGAAAATGAATTTATTTAGGTAGAAAAAAAAGAAGGTGGTCACAGTCTAAGACAAAAAAGTGCCGCGACCGTTATAATCTCTGAGGTAATAAACACCACAGTATCTATGATTTGTTATTTATAAAATTTTTACAATTTTAACAATGAATAAATGAAATATTTCTATTCTTTTTTTTTACGAAGTATTAACTTTTAATAAATTTATAATTATAAAAAGTGCCCAAGATGTCACAAAACAAATATGAAAAATTTTATTTAACAATTTCAATTAGTCTATTAGTCAAAGGTCAATATCCTAAATATCACTATTTCCTGTACACACTGTAATTAAGAGATTTTCTTATTGCCTGATTTAAAAGACAATATAAGAACAAAACGATAGTATCTATTATGACATTATATGTAATTTTTCAATAAAGAGGGTTTACTGGGAAAACCTTCAATTTAAGTTTCTTTGTCAAACCTGATTTATTGCTACACCGATATACATACAATTTCAGATGTGCCCTTTAAAAATGTAAACTAATTTGTTGCATATAAAAAATTTACTTCAATATTTTTTGCAGCATTATTAACATTCATACAATATGATAATTTGAAATGACAATAAAAGGTAAGTCGATATGTAAACATTAATAATAGTGTTTTTCATCGAAATCATCTCATGCAGGATCCAAACCTTAGGAAACAAAAATACAATAATGCAATAATGAATTTATTTAAAATATTTAATACTTTGTATAGTATTCGTTGCTTTCAATACAGTTTTGTAGTCTATTCGGCAAACTATTTACAATGTTTTCACAAATATTTGTGTTTCGAAGGGAATTCCAATTATCAGTCACGTGCCGCGTTAATTCGTTGACATTGCGTTCTCTAATACCGTTATTAAAATTGTTCCAGTCTTTTACGGTAGCTGCCCACAAATTTTCTATCGGATTGAGATCTGGTGATTTTGCGGGCCATGGTAGAAGGTCAATTTCCGGGTGATCCAATCTTGCACAATTTGTGCAGTGTAGATTGTGCAATTGTCCTGAACAAAAACAAAATTTTCCACCTCATTTTCAGGGTAAAGTGCTCGTACACTAGGCAACATCACCTCCTCTAACACTGTAACGTAAGCTCTGACATTAAACCGTGGCGGTGTTATTTGCACCAGTTCACCGGGACAACTTTCACACATCCATCCCCAAAAACCAGCATTGATTCGACCACTTGTTTTTTTCGGTAGAACGTTCTCCACTTCATACCTGGTTCCATTTCGCCTCCACAATTGTGTAGGTGCATCTTGCGATGACGAATAGGTTTTTTCGTCTGAGAATATTACAGCTTACCAGTCTTTGTTGAGGTTATCTTGGCAAAATTGAAGCCGTCTCGCTGCATGTTTTGGTGTTATTAAAATTTTTCTTGCTGGTTGACGGCAATGCACTCCTGCTTCATGCAATCGACGCCTTATAGTTCTCGCGGAACACATTAGTTGCAAATTTTCTTTAATTATTGTTGAAGATAGAAAACGTTGATTATCAGCAATTTTTACAATAGCGTTGTCTTGGTCCGGAGTAGTAATCCGCGCTGCTCCTGGATGAACTGTAGCCATCTCTCCGATTTCACCGCGATTAATCCACCGTCTCACAGTTTGTTTCTAAAACAAATAAAACAAGATAAATATAATTAATAACAACGATAAACATAAAGGATAAATGGTTTAAAACAACTGCAATTGTTTACAAAGCAAGCTTCATAATACAGTTAATGATATTGATGCTAATAGGTATTGTTATTATTTATAATCAATTATATTTCTAATTTATTCTAATTAGATTAAAAAGCGTACTTACCACAGTTTGTACGATTCTTTGAACAGACCATCCAGCTTCGAAAAGTCCTACTATACGTCCTCGAGTTTCCATTGAACACCCTCGTTGACCGGCATTTTTTAAAATGAGGAATTTAAAAATTAAATAACTTTAGAACTCAGATCAACGTTTATGCAAATGAGTAAATGATTAAAACCAAGTGAATCTCTGCTTTTATTAAGTCAATTATTATTATTATTATTATTATTATTAACTTAGAAGTATTGTATTGTTTACATGTTTTGATGGAATATAGAATCTTAGTATTTGAAATCGTCAAATTGTTGTAAGGAATAACCAGTTTGAGGTAACGTGACATTTTCCTGAAGGATTACAAAGGTTCGTTCTTTATGTTTTAGGGTGTTTAGTTATGTTAGTCAACTCTAGCATCGTGCATTAGGTTATTATATATAATTAAAAAAATTGCATTTTAAATTTTAATTTAAGTTAACAACTTCCGGAAATTTCTTTCTCGGCGCGTTATTTACATGACTTTCAAATTATCTTATTGTTTGAATGTTAATAATACTGCAAAAAATATTGAAGTACATTAATTATATGAACAAATTGGTTTATATTTTTAAAGAAAAAATCTGAAATTGGATGTGTAGTGGTTTAGCAACAATTCAGGTTTGATGACTGGTAACTTCATTATCATCATAATCTACCCTTATTCTTCATTAAGAATTAAAATAAATAAATTGAGTTACGAAAGAACCCACTGATTCGGTCTTCCGGGCATTTTTGATTTAATTTCAATATTAAATGACGGAAACACTTTAAACACAATACTATCATAATAAGTAAGAAGTACGATTTTAAATTAAAGGTTTTCCCAGTAAATCCTCTTCATTAAAATATGAAATATAATGTCATAATAGATACTATTGTCTTGTTCTTATATTGTCTTTTAAATCAGGCAATAAGAAAATCCTATAATTACTGTGTGTACAGGAAATACTATTAAAAGATAGATACTTAGATAATGATATTTAGGATATTGACGTTTTGACTAATAGACTAATTGAAATTGTTAAATATAATTGTTCATATGTGTTTTGTGACATCTTGGGCGCTTTTTATAATTATAAATTATTAAAAGTCAATACTTCGTGAAAGAAAGAATAGAAATATTTTATTTATTCATTGTTAAAATTGTAAAAATTTTATAAATAACAAATCATAAATACGGTGGTGTTTATTAGGTACCTCAGAGATTATAAGGGTCACGGTACTTTTCTGCCTTAGACTGTGACCACGTTCTTTTTTTTTCACCTGACAGGATATTTTTAATGATCACGACTGTACCATTCATATAAATAAACACGTGAATATAAATTCACAAATGGTCAATCGCAAACCTCATCAGCTGTTAATCTGGGAATCGCATTCAGCCTTGATCTTGACGCATCCGCATTTCATTTGACCATGTGACTGACTTACAGCGGTGTTACAGCGGGCTTAAACAATTATTGTAGCGTTCTTCTCTGAATTAAAAAAGCTAGTCATTTTAATACATAGGCGTGACGCATGGCAGCAAGTGGTAAACCGTGGTAATCACGCCTAAAACGGGCAACACTACAATATGAGTGTAAAAACTGCACATAAGGAGACTAAAGCTAAATGAATGTTTTCCGAAATTTAATCGTGTCAACGTTGTAGTCAAAGTTGTCAACGTTTTACACACTTTATTTAAGAATTTTATCAAAAGACGTTCAATGGTATATGGTCTCGCAAATTCAAATAAAGTCAATGCTGTGTATGGCGCTTACGCTCGATAGAACCTAAAATCAGAAAATGTGATCAGCCAGCTAAGTCCTTTTTTATTAAGTTGTTTACAAAAGCCTTAGAAAAACTATTTATTTTGCAAATAAAAAAAACTGCGCTCGTCTAGCTGTCATAGTCTGCAATTGTCACGTAAGCAATTGAAATTTATTTCTAAATGATTTCTTGGAAAAAATGGAATCAATTGCGATTTTTTATGGTTTTTAAAGCTAATTAAAAACGGTACGCTCATCTGACTGTTACGGTTATTCTACAATTGGCACATTTTCCGAAAAGATTTTTTTAGAAAAATTACATTAAGTGTCTATTTTTTTTAACTGAATCATCAAATGAGGACATCTTAATTTCTGTTTGTTAACTTAATGGTGGCTAGTCTGGAATGACTTTTTAGAAAATTACAAAAGGTTTTTTAAACAGTGTATCGGTATAGGTACCTACATTACAAAATTGTATCACAGTTTTATAATGTTTTTTAAAATATAATAAAATAAAGTTAACACTTCTTTTACCACAACACAACAGTCATTACATATTTGACGTATGATATTGATCAAAATCATAAATCTATGATTGCATTGATTTTTTTAAATGTGAGCGTTAAACAAATCATAATAATCAAGCTTGTTTATTTAATAACAACGTTAAATTACAAAAAACAGATTTACATACCTATACTTAATTTGATAAAAAACTATCAAATATAAAAAATAAAAAACTTTTAACATAACACTCCATGTTACCTATTGGAAAATGTGTGAAGATTAAAATAAATTTTAATTTACGGTATAGTCGAATTGCATTTGTGCAAATTAAAAAATCAATAATTTAACATAATTAGAATAAAATTTGTCAACAATTTCTTTCGCATTTTTTTAATTTTTATTTATATGATTCTGCCTAATTGATTCTAAAAAAACGAAGACCACTAAACGTGGTTGGTACATAATTTTTCAGTATACGCTACAGGCTCGAAACATTCAAGTTGTTAATTTTTTTTTGGCATTAGGACGAAGTCCATGTAGTCAATCGTTAATTTTGTTGTTAACATCTAAATATTTCTATAAAATTTGCACGTTAGTAGAACCTGGAAAATTTAGAAAAATGCATAATATAACGACAAATTTTAATTAAGTATTTCCGTTTTAACGTGGCGGTTAAGACCGTTTAAAAAGATTTGTAATTACCACATAATAGCCAACTAAATAGGAAATTTAATTGTTTAGTAACTTTTTATTTGATCTGTAGGTATTTATAAGCTCTTTAATGACAGTTATTGTTTTTTAGAGGTAACACTTGTGCCATTAATAACCTTTTTGTATTGAATTAAGAATTATTTTATAAAAGTAAATTATTTCATAGTATGGAATACCGACACTTTTTCTCTTTTCTCAGCAAATTCAAGTCTTATTCAGATTTTTTGAATCAGAAGTAACTTACTACACTAATTTAATCAAAATATAGATATTTTGACTGGATGGTACATTATATTATGTTCATACGTACTACCACAAAAGAATTAAATTATTGTACAACAAAAAAAATTAATTATTAGATAATGCAATACTTACTTACAACAAAAGTATTAAAGCAAAAAAAAAACAAATTGAGAGTCTTTTGCATTGTTTTATAACATAATAGATATTGTTTGATTAGCATCTTAAAACTCTTTTTTGCCATGGACACATGGAATCTTTTTATGCAGATCAATTGTAATACTTTTTTTAAAGTAATAAACTCATTAAAAAAATAGATTTGATAATGACTTTTAGCAATAAATGATGTTCTAAAGATTTTTCTTGTATCTGATTTTGTCTTCTATCGTTGTAAACTTCTTATCTCTAAATAGTTAGGTGTTAGCACAAGGTACATAAAATCGACTTAATATTTGACAAAAAGGTAAAAAACGCAAAAAATGGAGTATTTTATTTAAAATCAGAAAGTGGCTATCAGCCCATCACTAATGAATCATCTCTACCCAGGAAAATATTTTTAATTTATTCAAAATATTATGTTTTTTAGGTTATTTAATAAAAGACCAATGTATATCTATATGTAGTACATACACCTAAATATTAAAGAGAAATTTCCTGTTAAATATTTTTTAGGATAAATTGATAAGCACATAGGAACAGTAACTCTATACTCTATCGTTATAGGTATACTATAACAATATAACACACCTGTTTAGATCGTCAAGAGCAGAAAAGATGCTACCTATCACTGAAAAAAACTGTGTAATTTTACTATGAAAATCATTGTTCACAAAATGATCAATTATTTTCGATAGTAGGTATAGAATTCTTAGTTAATTTTACATTTACGATTAAATATTTCTGTAACTACATATCTAGATAAAATATTGCAGTTATAATCATATAATTTTTACAGTATATTCTTAATTTAAAATAAAATACACGAATTTTTAGTGTATACTACTACTTAATCATAAGTAAGAAAATATGCTTGACAATACTTGACTATTACCTATAACAGAACGTTTCTAATAAATAACGAGTAGATACCTTTGTAAAATAGTATAGGTACTTCCAAAATTACTAATGGCATACCTACAAAATGTTTAAAGAATGATTTACAAAAGTGGTATTAATAAAATTTATCCTGATTTTTAAAATATGCACATTATTGCAACATCTTTTTTCGTACTTATAAATTCGTTTAATGTTTTATTTACAAAATTTCACTGTAACGTCTAACGATTTTTTACATCGCACTTTATTTTGTCATTAAAATCAAGAGATTTATTAGTAACCGACGGATTACAGAGCTTTATAAAGACTTATTTGACTTAGAGCTAGTACTAAATGAAACATAACTGTTTTAATAATGTGTTGTGGCCGTCACGAAAATGTTTATTGGAACGTACGATATTTAATTAAAAAAAGAAAAAAACATTACGTTAAAGTACGTTCAGTTTGAATATTTCAAAGTTTAAATAAAATTACGCCTTAAAGTCGACATAAAATTAAAGTACTAAAACATCTTTATAGAAGTCATAAAAATATAATCAATATGGAATAAGCTAAGCTTTGCAGTGCACAATCTTTGTTATTAAGGCCGAAAATGGTCCATATATCTGTTTAATACGCTCCGACATGTACTAAGAGGCCATAAGGACTGTTTCATAGGAAAATGGTTCTAAATTCAAATTTGAATAAGTACATAGAGATAGAATAACCAATCAGGAAACGTCACACCGCAGCCAACCAGGGCGTTTACAAACCCCGCCTAGAATAGTCCCAAACTTACAAGACTTCGGAAGACTATCACTCAACACTATTATTTCCTCGCTACCCTTTTTGGTGGTAGCTTTATTATAGAATCTTGTAATTTCGTGTGGTTATTTTAATTTTGTGATTTGTGAGTGTTTAACGTCGTCCTCATGCAAAACACTTTCAGGATGTATCATCAACAAGAACCAAATAAAAATGCACCGGTGGTTTTAGATGTCATTCCACCTCATTATAATGTGCATTCACATCATAATCAACCCAGTCCGCCGCAATCTCCAAATAGTACGCAACATTACAAAAAAGGTATGTACTTTTTGTTTAAACTTTAAAAGATGAGAAATATAAAAATATAAAAGGAAATCACAAAAGCGGAAATGTGTCGCCAAGTCACTTAACTTTGGTTCCTATAAATATAAATGCATTTTTGGGGGGGTTAACCACTGGTCTGTAACCACTTGTAATGTCTAGACAATCTATATAGGTACGGAAAAGACCAGATCATTTTTAAGTTTTAACTTCCGTAATCTTATTTCTAAACAGGGGGTTGTTTTAAACTTTCTAAATTACTAAAACGTTTGTTTTTGCAGAATGTAATAGTCCATTAACATCGGAGACAAAATTAAATACGTCGACCAGCCCTGTTCAGACTGATCCTAATATACGAAGATACCGCACTGCCTTTACAAGAGAACAATTAGGAAGGTTAGAAAAAGAATTTTATAAAGAAAATTACGTGTCGAGGCCGAGACGGTGTGAATTAGCTGCTCAACTCAATTTACCTGAAAGTACTATAAAGGTAATTAGATTTTTTTTGAATATTTTATATTATCTTGTTGGCTGCGCTTGTATGTTTATAGTTGATCTCACTGTCTTCACTTTTTTAACATAAGTATGCTCATTTATACACGAATACAGAACGTGTGTAAAAAAATACATTGAGTGGTTCATATTTGTTGTTTCGTGTTCTTCTTCTTTCTTTAATTAGATGTGAAAAAATTATTGCCGTAATTGTAAAACTTTAATGTTTAGTATAATCGAAGTATTACCCAACTGCGATATTGACACGTAAATAATTAAAAGTGTAAAAAACAAGTGTACACTCATCCGACGCCTACTGTGATTCGCATGTTCATTAGAATTAATATTGATATTGATGGTGTGTTGTTTTTAATAATACACAATCATATTTATTTAATTTAAAACATAAAGTAATAAAACATCTTTTTATGTGTATTTCTGCGGTCATTAAACATTTAAAATGTACGCTATAGACAATTAACACATTACAGGCCAAATAAGACATTAATATAGCTTTTAACACATCAAAGAAGCCGCTGTGTTCAAGTATACAACATGGAATTGCTACTTTAGCTTCTATTTTGGAACAACTTAAGAGTTTATTATAAAGCAGTAGCCTAATGCACAGATAAGTTCGAATCATATGTTTTATGAAGTGCTAACTACTTAAGATCAAGGCGGTATTTAAGCGTTCGTGAAATTAACATTTTTACAATTGTTCAAAAGTTTACTTTTTTGTTTATTCTTACGCATGAGAAACTGTTTGCGCGTAATAAATTTCTTTTAATTATTTTCATATCGTAATTATCACCTTTTTTCGTTGTTGTAGGTCTGGTTTCAAAATCGTCGCATGAAAGACAAAAGACAACGAATGGCAATTGCATGGCCGTACGCAGCAGTTTACACAGATCCCGCTTTTGCAGCTTCGTTACTTCAAGCAGCTGCATCTAGTTTACCACTTCATTACCCACCACCGCCCCCAGTGTATCCTCACCATTACCCGCGTTACAACCCGTGGAGTCAAAGCTTTGGATTACCCCAAGCAGCAATACCATTATCGAACCCGGCCTTAAACCTAAATCAAAATATTACGTCTGTGCCTCAAAGTCTACCGCAAACAATACCTCAGCACGCAATTCCACAAGGATTGAACCTTAACTTAGGATTGGATTTTTCTCCGTACCCAATGAAAATGGACGGACACACGAAGTTATCACCAAGGGTATCACCGGTGCATTCCGATATAAGTCTTAGTCCAGCGCCAGAAGGTTTATTAATACCAGCTAAAGAACACCAAACGAATATTTCAATACCGGAAAAACCTAAACTATTCAAACCGTACAAATCAGAAACTTAAAAATAATTTCTATTTTAAATTATTAATTGTGTTAAATTTGTTGAAAATCTAAATTATTGTTTATATAGTTGTAGGTTAGCACAGTCATGCTGTCATAATAATTACTTTAAGTCTTTGTACAGTAGTTATAGCGCACTATACAAATTATTATATTACTACTTTAAGACGAATTTGATGCTAATTGTATAAAACATGTTTCGTAGTATTTATCTTGTACATAAAAATATACAAGAACATGATTGTTTAACATGGTTTTTGTTCACTACTTATACCTTTCTTTATTACCTATTTTAAAGCGATAATAAAACTAAAAATTCATACATTATTATCTAATAAAAAAATTGGTTTGTCCCTTTATACCGACTTTCTACTACAAACTGTAACTAATTGATTATAAAAAAATTAATTTTTTATTAGTGCAACTGCAATGAAGCTTTAAAAGTTCAGTTACCAAACTGTTATGGTTTGTAAGTTCCTTGTTGCCATCGATAGAAACGTGTTTATTTAAAAAAACTTGTAAAGCCGTAAAATCTCTCTTGCCTGTGTAGGTAATGCTGAACATAATAATAAATGTCTTATAAAAACAGTTTTAAAAAAGACTGAATTAATATAGTATTTTTTTAAATTATTTTTATAGCGTACGAATGAGCTCAGAAACTTTTACAGCCTAATTAATTATCTCAAAAATTAATACATAATATAAAAACGTTACAAAAACCAACTTCCAATTTAATAAATTCAAAAATATTTATAAATTAGTAGCAGCTTTACTATAGTTTATTCGTCTGAGTTTTCTGCAAAAATCACCGTTCAACGATTTTGGTATTATCACATAATGCACAATGTCGAAAAAATATTTTTGTCATCGGAAATCTAGAATTCGATAATGCATTAGTTGCGTAAAAAATATTTGATGTTCAAATTTCTATTGTCAGTTTTGCTTTTTAATTTTTTATGAAAAATAAAAAATAAAAGATTCAATGGGTTGATTAAATCTATATTTTTAATAAGCATTGTTATTTTAGGTTTTTGAATATTGAGTTTTTTGTATCATGGTTTATTATAGAAACTACACTTCAAATAATAAAAACATTTTTGTCGACATATTTATAATAAATTTAAAAATTACGGTATACAAGACAAAACCATAGAGTGTGAAAACTTTTTATTTTTATACTAAGAACATGTTTTATAAACCTGACTAACAGATTACTCTTTTTGTACTTGATCTCATAAAAACTAATAAATTATTTATGATTTTTAAAAATTTACATTATTCGTAAAATGTAATTTAGTACATTTTTTGAAATCGCTGCTTAGCAGTTACGCCATGCTCACATTAAACAAAATAAATAAATAAATAAATGCCTTTACTGTACAGATATTACATGTTTTTATACGCTTGTATTTATATAGTAAAAGCATTGATAGAAAAGTTATCGAATTAGGTTTGTTTTAAAAATCTGGTAGTAAAAAAATTAGAACCAATTACACTATTAGTTATTAGGACTAGAAAAATGAAATATTGAATTGTTTCAGAAAAATATTCACAAATAAATAGAGTATAATAAAGTAATAAAGTGCAAAGGAAACAAGTAAAAAAATAATTTCTGTAGAAGAA
Organism: Aquatica leii; assembly: GCA_035610365.1. Classification (NCBI taxonomy): domain Eukaryota; kingdom Metazoa; phylum Arthropoda; class Insecta; order Coleoptera; family Lampyridae; genus Aquatica; species Aquatica leii. The sequence continues at coordinate 61,627,727 of CM069432.1, forward strand.
AAGTTTTATTATCACTCCGGGATCAAAACTTTGTTTTCAGATCCTATTTTTAATGACGAATGTGTCATATTCTATCTCAGTTCAATGTAACGTAGCTTAGCAACAAATTAGTAAATATAAGTACATATTAATATTTTTGTTGTATTTTTCACGTGCTACAACTCTCAGGTTTAGAAAAAATTGTAAAGATAAATTTGTTTAAAATGATGTTTTCTTTAAAATTAATGACCATTAAAACTATAAAACTAACATTGTTTAGAAAAAAATTAAGAAAAAGTTCAATGATTTTGTGGTTTTTAATGAAAAATTCTGTTTTTTTACTACTGACTTTAATATAAACAATAAAATACCAAAATGATTATTATATAAGTAAATAAAATTGTCAATTTATATTATAGTAGTACAAATTGAAAAAAAAAAAGAATTAATAGACAGACTGGCACTCAAAAGCAACCACGTTCAAAAAAATCTTTAATGGCAGATTAAAAAGCAGAACGTTAAGATTAAATTCAAAACTACCTAATAATACTTGTAGTCAACAACCTTTTATTAAACATAGTTTGCGACGATCGAATATAGTGTAGCTGCGTTTATTACTTCTTTAATCTTTTTGTTTTACTGCGTTTGATTCTTGATGAATCAACCTATTCCAAATGTTTGATAAAGCGTATGGCAAAATAGCTATTGTTAACAACGTTATTATACGATTTAACATATTTAAAACAATTGAAGAATCTGATTTTGTTTGTACAGATACGAGTGAAACAGTAATTTATGTAACAAGCGTCAAAAGTGAAGCATAGCATAACTAACGTCAATGTGGCGCGAAGCCGCACAAATATAATGTTGGTAATAGATTTATAACTCTAAACTAACCAAATGTGTCAAGCTTAAAATTCGTATGTTTTACGTAGTACTAATTTCTAAATATATATAACACTCTTATATATAAATTCATAAAATTTTATAGAGTTGTTCTTCTAATTTTAACTAAATATGAGAAATTTTAAACAGATTTTCTACTAGACACACACTTCCACTTAATACAACTCTAAAGTTTTTCTTCTTCATTACGTAACTACACTAACGAACAAATATTAGTGTTTTTAATGAGGGCAACAAAATCTACGTCACTAGCGCCAAAAGTGAAGTATAGTATAAAAACATTATAGCGGCGTCAGGCCGTACATTACCACCTTCGAAATATTCTAGTACTATTTGAATTTATAAAATTTTTTAAAAGTTTTTTAATGTTAACGAAATTTTGGAGACTACCAAACACACTTCTACTTAAATAATAATTGAAGTTAAAAACATTAAGAAATCGGGATAAAGCAACTATAACGATGTTCTATTGGCAAGACCTAGATCTAATTTTTTGCATACAGTAAATCCATTGAATAAACGACGCTATACGTTTATAAAATTTTTTATAATGTTTACTAACACTAGCCAACCATTCTCTACTCACCTTACCCATAAAAGTAGTGTCATTACCATCATTCTATTTCCTACTACCATTTTTCAAACATTTCTTAGCAGATCTAAAGAAAAAGAGGTCCTATGTCATTAATAGCACTGTTAAAGACACGATCACTAGTTACTATTAACTATTAACCAGTGGCGGCTTCTCCATTAGGTCATTTGATCAATGACCTTCCAAAAAAATACTAAAAACTAGCGGACCCGACAAACGTTACCCTGCATGATATACCAAGCGATTAGGATATTAAACAAAGTAAGAAATGAAAGATAAATAATATAATAATTTTGTTATTTTGTATTTTGAAATAACATCAATTTTTCTAACAACAATTCGTTATAATCAATAATGTTTGTTTAATTCGCTCCTCCATCTGCTCGATATGGTTGTACTGGCAGCGTGCGTTTATTTGCTGCTCCTTATCACCCATGAATTAGATTTGCAAAAATTTTGGATCGTTATCAGGCATTGGCATTAAAGAACCAATTTGATGATACACTTGGCCCTGAATCTTAAACGTTGATTGAGAATTGCGACCATCCTCATTCTGAACGATTTTTGTTGCTCCAAATGATGTCATTTGAAAGCACGAATTTAATTTGCGAATTTTACGAAAAAACAATTTAGATTGAGATGTAGCTCCAGCCAATAGTGCTTTCAATGGTTCTGGCGACGAATTTAATGGTGGCAATACAACTTTTCCAGATGCGCAGCAGAAACCGGCCAATTCACCTTTGTATTTGTGAATGTGACGAATAGTCGATCTCCGACTCATATTCAAACGCAAGGCGAAGAAATGATGCACGTGTCAATATCTGACTGTTGATTGAAAAATCGTAAATGCAGTGAAAGTAGAAGTAAGCTAATTACAAAATTAGTTTTTTGGAATGGTTGAATTTGAAACCTTCCAAGACTTGTTAAAATTCTTGAAACCAAATTACAAATTACCTTTCGACTCAGATAGAAAAATACTATGAGGACAAGAAGGAAAAAGATAATTTAAAATACAGTTCCTGCACATTTTGTAGATAACGAGTGGGACACAAAAAAAGCGTAGTTTTATGTACTGCCCCAGACGATAAAGATCATACTGCAGTAAATTTAAGTGACACCGTTTTTGGAATTTTTGAAATAAAAGATATAGAGTGGAGAATCATGGAAGAATTGCTACCTGTTTTTATTACTCTAAAAATGACCACTGTTGAATTTTCAAAAAAGTTGACTTCCTCGTTACCTTGTGTACCACCAATTCTGCTAGCTCTGGTAAATAATCATCTAAAAGAATCTGAAAAGGACAAACTTCAAACGAGTAACAAAATTATATATCTCTCGCTATTCACTAAACAAAAAAAATTATTTACAAAACGTTTGAAAATATGTTACATATGAACTTAATAGTTCTTGATAAAAACAGCGAAACTAACAATAATTCGGCAATATCGTCAAGGACCCAGATGGATTTTTTACTGAGAACACGTTATGTAGTGATCAAGATAAAAACACCAAGCACAGTAAACTGCAAACATATTTACCATGTCCTGAGACGCCACTGAACAATATTCGATGGTGGAGTCAAAACTATAAAGCTTTCCCGCGACTTCAAGCATACACCCGAGATTATCTGACTGTTCCTGCAACGTCTGTATCTTCAGAACGAATGTTTTCGACGGCCGGACAAATGCTGACTAAAAACAAACTGTAATATTTTGAACGGTTGAACCCGTAAGCAGTTATTTTTTTTTGTTTTTATTAAACGCTTTCTTTTTTATGCGTTTTTTTATCCCTAGTGTAAACTATTTTTGTATAAGACAACCAAAAAACATGTGTTTCAAATTCAAAGGTGCCGAAAAACTACTCGTCACTAGAAATTTACTAATATTAATGTATAGATCAATTATTTTTATAAAAATTTATAGCAATTAACAGTTTTCAGAATAAAAAAACGGTTAAACGTGCAAACGTTTATTTTTTTGCGTTTAAACGTTTATTTTTTTAAACACTTTTTTGCATCCTTATACCAAAATAGAGAAAGAAAGAAATTTTAAAAAATTGTGGAAAAGTAAGTGCTTTAGTCTTTGTTGGTACTGATAACCATTAATTTATCTATTTTTAGTCGTAGTTGTATTATTTTAAATAAGTACGCTTATGTTTCTAGCACGGGACTGAACTAAAAATTTAAAAAAAAACTTGTAGAAGATCAGGTTAGAGTGCTTTTAGATAAGTACACATATGTAAATGTTTAAATAAACAAGTTTAATATATGTTTTGCTCTGCTAGATTATTTTTTCCTAGTTACTATACGCTTGTTTTTAAGACGGTATGTTTGATTTACGAGTTATTAAGCGTAACTCGTCGGTAAATGATTTAATTACCGTTTTAAAACGTAAGTACATGATAAGTAACGTGTAGTCTTGAATGCGACTGACAAAATATATGCCAACAATTATGACACCGTGATAAGGCTTGGAAAGCAAGCTAGTTTGTACAAAAAATAAAAAAATCTTTAGGTAGAAGTGTTTCATTATGTGTGAATTAATAAACTAAGTCTAAGTAAACTCAAAAACGTTATATATTTAAAAGGCCAACACGTTGACATAGTTTGTTAAATATAAATTTATTATAAATTAGATAGAATAAAGACTTTTAATAAGAAATACAATGACAAAAGCAAATATATGTTTGTAAACGCATGATAGCAACATTTTGACATAAACCGATTACAGCGTCACAGTTTACGGGATTCTGAAAATCTTTTAGCTCAAAATAATTTTTATAAAATTTATTTACTATATATGATAGCAATCCTAAAAACACTACATTTGTAGAAAATGGAGTCATTATAACCAACCAATAAGAAACGAACAAGAAATTTAACAAATTAAAAAAAAACAACTAATAGAAAAGCAAAGATGACGTTTAGAGAGCATATTATTCAACAAAATTTGCCAAATTAGAATTACTACATGCATCGGCTAAAACAAATTACAGTAATTAATAAACAACTAAGTTTAGAAATTAAAGTTCAATATTTTTATTTATAAGTATTTAGATACATTTCTTAAATAAATATATATATATATATATGATCTTTTAGTAGTAGTGGAAAATTTTCTTCTGTTTCTGTTATTTCCATTACATCATCAAAGTTATTGGCATTTTGCAAGTACTGTGCAATTCAACTACAATAATAACTGTCGTATCTATTTTGTTACGTAATCCAATATGCAAACAAAACAATACCTTTTAAACTTCAAAGAGTTTTTCGTCAGATGTTCGTGTGGCTATAAGAATTGGGTTGAAGCGTTGACTGAAGAAATGTAAAGTTAAAGCTACTTCAGGTTGTGTATTTGCAGAAATCAATGGACCTCGTTTATCTCATTTTATATATATGACGTCAAATAAATCTGCTTAAATAAAGTCAGAATGCTTTATTTTGTAATCGTTTATATCGAATCGCATTTGAAATAAGATACGCAGATTTTCTGTATATTTTTAGCTAGTAACTAAGTTGACATAAGCCTAGATTTTTTTGTTTAGTTGTCCGCGTATTTTGGTTTAAATTCTGAAGCACTGATCTCTATAATAATATGGATAGTTGATAGTGCAGTCTGTCATTAGCGCTTTTGAAAAAATTATCAACACTATACTCATTTCTGAGACCAGAACTAAAATGTAGCGCTTCTCATCACATTCGAAAAAACGCGTGGTGCAAAAAAACTTTTTTGTGACAGTGTAATTGTTACTGAATTGTGTCATAAATATTAATATTTTGTTAAAACATTTACTAAATATAACAGTATGTCTAAAAATTGTTAGAAAACTCAGCTTTTAATTTGAATTCGGATTTCAATATGTCTATCATAGTTTTAGCGACATTGTATGCATTTCTTAAATTTTTTTGATTTTATCGCAATTTCTAGTCATGCATTCGATTTAAATTTATTTGACATTTTAATTATACGAGTTTTTGGCATTTTTTAAACATTTACTAGTGGGTTAAACATGTGTGACTAATTCTTAAGCGAGTTAAAACGACTGTATCTTTGTTTTTTGTATAGTCTTAGTAAAAGTAATTAAAACTTGATTATTCATCAAATTTCACAATATTTTATACAATTTTATAATTTTGTTATTGTTTGGAAAAATACTATTATAAGGTAACTATACAAAGTAAAATTTGTTCAATTTAGTTCTCATCTTATTATTGTGAGGCGCTGTCTTTGACGTAGTCTTACCCCATATTTTAAAATTTACGAGTTACAAGTGATATCGGTCGCCCATCACTATCCTGAAGGTACATTGTGTTGTGTTGTGAATTTAGTTACAAACGTCTGCGCTGATACTTTAATACCAGCCCATTTATATATCGCCAAGAAGCTTAAACGCTCCATACAATGAAGTAGAAAGATATGTCTAGCAGAGGTATCCATAGTCACTAAGTAGCCAAGACTTAAGTCCAAACTATTACATTTCTAAATCGTTATAGAAAGATAACCATTCTCAAGGTCGCGTTATGAATGCCCAATTTTGTAATAATGTTTGGAATTTGAATTGCAAACTGGCTAAACATTGATAGAGAAATATTCATTTCTGTATCATTCAGCGTGTTCGTAATAAGTAATAAGCAATAGTAGTATATACAGTGCATTTTTTTAAAAGTGTCCATCGGGATTTACATGCTAATGACCCCATGTTAACTTATGTATCTATGTGAGTTTGATACAACCTTTTATTTAAAAAATAGACGTTTTTCTACAAAATGCACATTCTGCAAACACCACATCTGTTCTTATTTAATTAACCGTAGCATTTAAAGTTCAACAGCCGTATGCATAGTCGACTTAATAGCCAACTAACAAGTTACTAACATCAAACTAGGAAACTACTTATGCATAGTTACTCTAAAATGTTACTAAACACTAGTAACCTGCTAAATTTTTAATCGCATGGGATGAGATGTTTAGAATCTATTTAACCTAAAAACACTTCCGTATTCAAATTAATTTTAAGAAATAAACGATCTTATAGATATTTATGTGCAGTTAGAAGTAGAGGGCATTAAAGTAGTTACTAATATAAACAAGAATTTGCCATGCGGAGGAAAGTGTATTTACAACATTTAAATATTTTTCTGTTTTATAATGAAAAACAATTTAGAGAACATTATCGAATGTTGAAAAAAAGGCAAATTCTGTTATACATAGATTTGTAAGACAATATATTACAACTTTACATGGAGACAGAGGTCGAGCGATTAGTACAAAACTCCAAGTGTTAGCAAAAATTAGGTTGATTTGTCTGACAAGGATGGATTGCTTTAGTTAACACTTATTTTATTATTATTATTAAATGAGTTGTTAAAAGCATTGCACGCCATCGTTTTATTAAAGTTTCAATAAATGAAGGAAAGCGTTTACGTCGAGCAATACACAGATGTGTTAATAAGAGAAGAACGGGAAAAGCAGTAATAAATAAATAAACATAATAATAGAGTGATTACGATTAAATACTTTTATTATAAATACATATAATGAATATAGTCATAATAAAAAATAAACAACAAAAATATAGTATTGCTATAAATTTAAGATCACTTTAAATATTTGAAAACATTTTTTTTTTTAATTACAATGTTAGCACTTTTGCTACCCAAAACAAATAGGAACTGTTTTGAAAACCAAGTTATAGAGCAACGTACTAATTGTTTTTTTAGTTTTGAGTTTTTTTATTTTATATAGTATAATTGATTTCATATCTAACAATTTTATTTAAAAATATATGTTAGGTAAGCTGTAATAAATTATTCTTAAAGATTGATATTCAAATCTCGTTTGCTTACAATCGTATCAATGTATATGAATGTGCATCGTCCCAATGCAATAAATCAGCAATATATCATTTATAATTGGTATTGATTTTCTATTAGCGCATATCCGTAGCTTTACTGTAATCCTATCTTATATCTATTACAATGTTGACTGCATTTACAGCGCAGGATTAATACAATAGGGAATAGAAACAATTTGTCACGCTCTTCCATTGTTCCACCCTCGAATGATAACACATTTATCTACATTACGGACATGCTTCTCTATTGGCGATGGGCCATATAACATCTGTTTATTTTATTTAACGTATCTTGTTTTATGTTTATGAACATTTTTACTAAACGTATAAAAAACGTCGTTTGTAAGTTTATTTCAATACCAAGTGCATACCTACACAGTAAAAAATATTTTGTTAATTTCACTTTTATTTAACAACATTTTAATAGTTACTTAGTTAGAGTAAATAGCAACTGTATTTTTTAGTTACTTTTACTAATGGGATAATGCTAGGTGAATAAGCAGTAAATTTACAAAATACGTTGTAGAAATAACTCATATAATGTCAATTATTGCAGTTTTAGATAATCATGTATCAAAATGTTGTTGTTGTTACAATTAATGTAGTACAGTTTGACTGTTATGCTGTTGTTGAAGTTGGTTCCATAGGTTTTGATAAATTTACTAAAAATAGGAGTGGACCTGCTGGAACTAAAAATTGTAGTTAATTTAACTATATATTTTTTACTGTGTACAACAAAATTAAGCAGTTATCTCCAAGTAAAGAGATTATGTACGCAAAAATTATTTTCATTGATTGTGTGAAAACAGTAATTAACCTCGATAAATAAAGTAAATTGACCGACGATTCGTCAAATTCAACAAAGCAAATTTAATAACGCGGGAATAACTAAACTTCACAAATCGGTTGTGGCTAATAGGGCCATTTATCGTGTTTTGTAGTGGGTGGTTGTGGTTGCATCTGTCATCGAACGTTAGTAGCGATTGTTATTACTGCAAATCTGCAATCCCCGTTGCTGGACAATGTCCATTCAATTACGATAGTACTAGACCGAGGTGACTTCATTCCCCAAAGTAATTTAATGCTTTTACGACCATAATATGAAATCTTATACATATACGAGGTGATCACTAAAAATATACAAACTTTACACTGTCCACGCGTACTTAAAACTAAAAATGGTATTGCTGAAGGAATTATTTTTTAAATAAAAATAATTAGTGTATCTAGATAAGATTTTGAGTTTATCTTTTCCCCTAAAAACATTAGATTCTAAAGCAGACACAACCAATAAATGTTTAGTTACTAAATATCGACGCTTATTCTATATTCTATGAACACTTCATATGTGCATGAGAATCGACTGACAGAATAGTAACGGTCGTTTTTAACAAATATCCCAAATTAACAACATAACAAATTAAATAATGCAATTTTCAAGGAACGATAGGATTGTTCAATTTAATAATAAAATAGTTTTTAATTAATATAGGTAAAATCAATGGTAGTAAAAATTTAAGGTGAGGCATCCCTCAAACTCAAATTTATTCAAATAGGAACTGATCATATCGTAGAATCATCACAACGTTCAACATGATCATAACGCCTTAACTTCACGGTTGGTCACAACGGCCAACTTGATCACAATCTCCAAACTTCACAATTTATGACAACGCTCAAATTTTATGTTTGCCACTAGTCGTCTTACTTCAGCGTAACTCCCAATTAGTTTTGGTGATCACATGTGTTATTCCTTCAGTGTAATTTAGAATTTTTAATAAATACATATTTAGTAATTGATAAATAATATTAATTTAATATTAATGATGAGTTGATAATATTTAAATAACTTCTAATAAACAAGTACAGATACCCAAGTATACTAAATATAATTAAACTAAAGCGGTAATGCACTGTGATCGTCAAAATAAATTGGGAGTTACGTTGGAGTAGGACTCGATCAAACGTGAAATTTGGATGTTGTGATCAAGTAGATGTTGCAGTTACCAAGAATTTGGACGATACGATAGATGAAGGTTGTGATTATTGTACGTTGTGATATGGACCTAAACCAATCATAAGTAAAGTCGAGCATCTTTCTACGTCAATTCTTATGGCCATATATATATAGAGAAGGTACTTTCCAAACTCCAACATGAAGAAAATAATAATTTCTTTACATACTAAAAATAACTCACTGTATTAAATAAAAGTTTAAAGTCTTTAAGAAAAATAGACACACACGGAGAGAAATATTATGCTGAATTTAATCATTACAATTTCATATTTAAAGCATTTGCTTTTTTTCTAAAATTGATTCACATTCAAATAAAATTAAACCTACATGTTCTAAAACTTAAATTAAATTTCTTATTGCAATCCAAACATGTTTTTATTAAATCATTCATAATTATAATGATACAAGTAAAAAGTTTTTGTTAAAATTAAGACTACAAATTGATCAAATTCAACTAAGTAATTCTTATAAGAAATCATAATCAGCGATTAAAGTACATAATAAATTACTACGAAACCACAAGTAGGCATTGCAAGTAAGCATTTATGTTATCACTATTTGTTCCACGCTGGTCTAAAATAAGGTATCAGCAATTTAATTTACGTTAAGGTTTGCAATATGTGCTAAACTTTTTGCTAAAGCTGTGGCAAAGATAAATTAACGTGTACCGTGACTCCAACAGTTTTTTGTTTGGAACTATACGACATGGATCCATCATTTTATAACAAGTTGCTTGCAGCATATAATCTATAACTCACTACATCAATTAGTGAATGATTGGAAACTATCAGAAACTTACAAGTAAGTAAAATTGACTCTGATTTTGAATATTGTTCACTGTTGTTATATGTTAGAATTATGTCGCAAAGCTTGCACATTCTTTGGCATGTATGACTTAGTTTTTTGTAATGAAATGAAATTATCGTGCATTTTGCTTTTCTTTTAGAACAAGAAATTGACGTTACAACCCTTGTGTGCCTAACGGAAAATGATTTGGACATATTTAAGGAAGGTGAATTTGGGTTGATTGTAAAGTTTAGTAGTTGAAGAACCCTTTGACAGAAAAAAATAACTTTCCAAAAGTTACAAGAAGATTATTTAACTCGGATGCTGTAGATTCGACTAATATTCTAAGTGTAACATACTATTAATGCTGATGCGTGTACATATTGGTGTCAAGGACAGTATTATTTGTATCGGTAATATTACCAATAATCATAAATTTTAATGCAATCTAGGATTAAACCATAAACTGTAGTGATGATAAAATATAACACATTTATTTTGAATTTAGCAAATAAATACGTTTAAACTATGTGTATATTTACTGAAATCATTCATACCCTGAAGCTGCACAAAAGCAAACATTATGACACTGCGTGCTTAAATTAATACGAAGTGTTATTACTATTAAACCTATTTATGATAAAACGCAACAATCAACAGAGATAAGAAAAAGCAGTACTTGTCATAACTATGGTTCTTCTCTACGATCACATTAAGCAACTTATGAATGATAAAAGAAAACGATGTTTTCTTAAATTGATATATTATAAAATCTATACAATTCTTTTTCAAAATATTTGTTGTAATAAAATGAAAGCTTTATTTAAGCGTACATCGGCTTGACTCAAAACCAACAGCCTATTTGCATGAAATATAGCTGTTTTTGCTTTATTACATTAAACTTTTCTCTCCGTGCAGATACCTCAAAAATTTAAAAATGCGTCAAAAAATAAAATAATTAATAACGCAATTTTCTTATAGCTTTTAAAATTCAACAAAACCAAAAAAGAATAATAAATTGCAAAAAGTCAACAGGTTGACAATTTAATTTCTTAACAAAGATATTACGACGAACAAAAGTTGTTGGTGAAAAGCTTTTTTTACTATGGTTTATAAACGTACATAAATTAAACGAAAAGAACTTTATTCCAATTTTTAGCAAAAATGTCTTATTTTATATCGATTTAAAGAAATAGCTTTTGTTTGATTGGTATTAAAATTCACAACAATATACATAATTGGTAAAATTAAGAAACGTAAATATTATTCAGTATTCTTATACTCCACACCAGATGTAATAAACCTTTGTCAACTAATATTGATTATGCGATAGGTTTTACTATATCGACTTCGCAACATCGGAAAGCTACGCTTCTCTCTGGACGAGTAATTTGTATACTTTCACCACAGTATAATGTTCTTACAGTAGGCTCATTCTCAGGAATATTTTTCCGTAAAATTTTACGGAGCATGATCGACTCGTGGTAACTAGCGCAGTAGCTCGTTTTTAGTATATGTTATTGTTTACTGGTTTCATAACCTTTTTCAGTATAATCTTAATAAAGTTTTTGTGTAATGTAATATTTATCATCGGTTTGCTAAAATAATAGTAGGTACTAATAATTCGAACCTTAGTTTCTTTTTCGTATACCTGATGGAACAAGGTAAATTTTTGAAAAGTAATTTCATACGTTTATATACATTGATTGAATTATCTAGGTGTAAAAATTGGCTTAGAAATAGCGATCGTACAGATTTGATGACAAAAGATGGTAACTATTGTTACAACCAAGTCAAAATATGCAGCAGTAATTTTGAAGATGTTTTCGTCATTGCTGAAAAATCGATTCAATTGAGATACTGTTTAGTTATTTGAATCAATACAGTTAGAAGTTAATCAACCACTGTCGTAAGATTTAAAATTAACACAATTAACATTTATATATAAGTTCTTTTTAGAAACCAATCGTGTACATATAAAACGTTTTCTTTCAGTTTCAAAATCTATGGAACAAACGAATCAATTAATACACACATCAAGTTCTATAATTGAGGGTTAGACGTAAGGTACGTAATTTATTACTTTAAAGTTTCTTTTTTATTAATCAAATGTGTCATTGTACGTTACAAGTACAACCCAATTGTAGTTTTCATTATTTAGATTTAGCAACAACTCCAGCTAAATCCTCGAAAGGTATAGATTAATACATAGTCTTTAATAAGGTATTAAAACTGCGGAAAAAAATAGATGTCTGGATTTTGGAACTATTGCTATGAACACTTCCTTAAAATAACTGTCACTCATGCTGCCACCTTTATAAAATCGCAATTACGGCTAACAAAAACTGCTCTGAAGAGTTGTAGATACTCTAATAAGTTTTTCCAGTTTGCATTACGAGTTCTGTTTATTTTGATTTTAATATACAATTTTTATATAGTGGATGTTGCACGTTAATTATTTTTCTTATGTAAAAGTTAAATAACATAATAAAAAGTTTGTTTTTCTTTTAAAATCTTAATACACTAACACTGGGTCGTCAAAAATTGCTATACAGTTTAATAAGAAGTAACTTGCTAACATCGATTTTTTTAAGTTTGGAACACGTATAAATTTCATATCAGTGTTGACTATGCACATCTAAATTTTGCATAAACAGCGTAAATACCATCTTATACTTATAGAGGATACACGTTCGCGGATCATTTTAAGGTTAATACTTCACGTTCTATGAAATAAATATTACGCATTACTTGTCAATTTATGTTGACATACTTATAACCTCAAACTTTAGAATCGGTTCTAGCAGTATTATTTGAAGTACGTAGATATTAAAATTAATTAAATGAAACGTTAAACATGGAATATAAATACAATGTATCTTTAGCTTGTAGCAGGAATATGTAAAAGTAAACAAAGAAATAGTCGTTTGACAAGTAGTGCGTACCGTTTGTTTACAAAAACAATTTCTATTTCTTACAATGTTGTGTACACTTTTGAGCCTGTGATTACACGTCAACAAGGAAGCATAGCTTTTCGTTGTTGCCAAGTCGATGGGTTTTACCTTCAGCGCTTTTAAAACGTTTTATTAAATTTTTAGATATATAAAAACTATTTTTCAGAATTTGCCACAAGCTTGATGAACTTGACAGAAAATAGAGTCAACATCAAAAACCTTAGAGAACAGAGCTACGATAATTCCAGTAATACGAATGACCACAGATCACTTACCAAACTAAAAAAAAATCATTGTTTTTTTAAATGCATTTCCTAAATATAGTCGAAAAAGATGCAACAAAATATTTTTGCTTTTATTAATAACGTGTGCACTTTTTAGACAGACATCTACAACTTGTAAATTTTACTATCCTCTGCTTAAAAATTGCCTGACATTGGATAGTTTGTGTTTTCAAAATTAAAAAAAAATAAGGATTTAGGATCTTTTATAGGTCAAAAAAGGCGAACCGTCTTTTTTTGGTGAGTATTAAACATGAATTAATCAGAGAATTAAACACGTCTTCCATAATTCGTTGTTTAGGTTGGTTTTTATCATTTACTGCAACAGATAAAAAATAAACTTGTAGTTCAGACATAACACAATTAAATAATCCAATAATTTAAGCGATAGATAAAAAGAACACTAGACCAAGAACTAAAATTGATGTTAATGATGTAAGACTCATTATCGTAGCTGTGCAGAACATACTGTAACGGATTTTTAAATTTAAATTTATTTAAACTATTTACACGATTATTGATTACAAACCTAACTCAAAACACAAGCTACGCAAACTAGGAAACTAACAGTTTTATAGAAACAACATTTACCTACATTAATTTATTTATAATTGTAACTTATATCGTCCGCAGATAAGATAATTATAACACGTTTTTTCTACACTGACGTATTTATTTAAACCCGCACGTGCTGCTTAATACTTACGTTGCACTTAAAAATAAATAACACAAAATAAATATAAATACAATCAATTGTTACAAGACTAATGCAAACCACTGGTTTATACATTAAAAATTATATATTTAGGTGTAATTATAAGCAAAATCACTTAGTCGCTTGTTTCTTTCTACAATGTGTCATTTATATTAAGTTTTGCTTGAAATTAATGTATTAAAAAATATTCAAGTAGTAAATGATTTGAAGTTAACTAAAATTACATGTATTATTTAAAGTAAGTAAATTATACTTACCATTTCTCTAACTAGAGATGAGTATCTAAAAGTCAAGATAGTAACAAATAACTTGTAGTATAATCGCTGAAAAATTGATATAAAGTAAATACAAGTTTTGACATATTTTTTAAATTTTCATTTTAGGTATTACCAACACATATTTTTAAATTAGTTTATTTATTTTCTGCGTTATTTGTTTTCGTAGAATTTTGTTTAACTTTGGTTACTAATTAAATATAGAGTCGTAGAAAAAGCATAGTGTATAATTTGTAAGAAATGTGTATTGCGGTTGCAAATTTTTATGCTCGTTGGCAATGACAATCATTCTATACTCATTATACAATATACTATAGTGTATGTATAAAGTGGTGATCGGCTACCACAGACATTAGTCACCAAACCAGCAAATTCAATATCACCTTGTTCTACACAGCAGCATCTTATGCTTCTACAGTCATTGTGCATACATAGACAGAATTGCGATGCGTCACTGTAGGCAGCATTATGCCATTCTACCTCGTAATGCTGTCGTTTTCTGCACCAGTTCAAACACTGACAAACAGTGGTCTGCAGTAAAAGGAACCGCTATTCGTAGACGATATGGAAAAAGTCATAAGACTCGAATGCGGCGATATAGTTTACACATAGTAACAGGTCTACCTTCTTCTCCAAACTATTGAAGAAATTATTCCTTTTGGGTGTAACTTTTCTAGTGTCGCTGACTATATAATATAATGTTCATTATTAATTAGTATATGAAAATTTCTTTTTACGTTAATTATTGTTAATAGATGGATATTAACAATTATAATATAGGTAATGTAATTTAGTTGAATAATTTGAATTTGTTCTGTTTATTCAATAATAGTTACAACTAACGCAACTACAGTTAAACCTATATGCATATTCAAATAAGGTATGTATAGATTCTTTGATGTAATTTAAAGCTACCAATTTTATAATTAAATTTATTCGATTGTTAATTACTATACAACACTATTAGGACTTTACGTACACATATAAACTTTTACAATATATGTTTTGTTTGAACTCTGCGACTAATTTAGCAATAATACAACCTTACTATGGACGATTTTATAAGTATAAAAATACAAGATTTTTGTTAAATACTGAGAAACCAGAAACGACTGAGAAATTTAACACCTCCGTTCATTTAGGACTAATCTGTCGCATTGTTTATGTAATAGTTGCTATAAAGTTATAAACATTCATAGCTGACGACAACAAACTACATGTTTTATTTTATGGTTTTTATTCTTTATGTTTGATTATAGTTTCAATAAAACCTTAACCAAGACGCCAATCAAACTAATTAGGTAATCAGAAATTGTTTTTATAAAAAAAAGTTTCATTTTATTTTATAGCATTATTTGACACGATAGAAACGTGAGAAATTTTTATAATCGAAAAATCTATTAAGAAATTTTCTTTCTATATTTTAAAACGTTGTCTTTAAAACTGTTTGTATGACTATTTTCAAATGTTTACAAAAATACTGGTCCAAATGTATATTTTACCAATTTGAGTTACAACAATAACGCAGTACTTACTATATAGGGTTACTCACGCTATACTGCACGGCATATTGTGGCCAACATACGTGACTTTCAAAACATTTTACATTGATATATATAAAGGTCTATTATGCTACTTTTTAAAATTATTTTCATATTATACAAGGCGTCGTAAAAGCCTTAAAAATATCAAAATTGTGTTTTTTAAATAACATACATGATTGCATTTTTGGATTTTTTATAAGTTGTTTTAATAATGTTAATGAGACCTACATCTTAAATTTTTTTAAATACTTTCAATTTTGTCAAAATATAACCTAATTTTCATGTTTGAAATACTTCAGAAGTATGTAAGTTATGTGAGCAAAATTTACAGGAAAGTGTTACAATCGATCAGATTTGATATCCCAATTATAATAAACGTATCAATTATTAAATTTAAATGGCTATAACTTGATTAATTTAAATAGAACGCTATATCTTTCAATTTACTAAGAAATGTACTTTTTAATCACCTATATAATGGTATTAGCTAAGTTTTCCCGTTTTTACAAATCAAGTTCATAATCGTTTTTTGTACCATTTGATAAAAGTTCTGATGAATCTAGTTGCCTATTGTATTTAGAAATATCACATAATTAACAAATATAAGAATAATAATAAAAAATATTTTTACAAATGTTTAGAAACTTGAAACATAATTTATAATTCAACAGGATATAGCAGCAATAATGGTAATAACGATATAACAAATTGTGATTCAATTTAAAACACTGTGCTAATAGAATGAAGTAGATGAAAATATGCACGGTGTAAGTATACGTAACTCACAAATTTCTGTTTTTTCTGTAATTTTAAATAATTAAATCGTTTTGATGTAAAGATTTTGCTAAAGATATCTCTAATTTTAAATTTGTTTATCAGTCTTATTTTTTTGTTTTTTTGAATTATTTAGAAACTTTAAAAGTCTCTTATTTCAATAGAATAAAATAAGTAGGCACTGTGGAATTACATAAAAATACAATTTTGTCTTAACGGTTTTGGAATCAAATATATAAAAACCAAAACAACTTTCTTAACCAAGCAAACAATAAAATATTTAAAAAAGAACATATTATTATGATAAATTTGTTAAAACATAAAAATTATTATTGATCGACTTCCTCAAAAGTAATAGCAATACTAATAGTAACCACACAGAGTTTTTTTTTATCTAAAGTCATACTAAACTGGCAGAGACTGATAACATTGATAACTTTGCTTTTAAAGAGATTTGGTACGTTTTAAAGCCTTTCTAAAAATTAATCAAATCAATTAAAAAAGTTATTAACGAAAAAAGTCAATTTTTGAGAAATTTCAGTGCCTCTACTAAAACGGAGAGACTTACAAATATTGTATTTTGTATAATCTACCCTATTATGCCTATAACATGTAATTCCCATTTTTTTCAAATTTTAACTAAATCTTGATTAAACGCGTTTTTGAGTTTTGCAAATTTTTAAGTGAGTTTTTTTATTAGTTTAAACTTGAAAACTAAAAATTCTCAATTGTCAGGTCCGCCACACTGGTCCAAAGTGCCTTATTCGGTGGACATAAGTCGAAATATTGAATCTAATTTTGTGAAAATTGCTATTTTTAGGTTTTTGGGGTCGCTGATCACGAATTTGATATCAAAAATTCAAAATCAAAATGGCGGATCAAGAATAATGCATTTTTTAAAAATATTGGTAAATTGCTTTAAAAATGTCAATAAACAGGTTGTTAAAGTATTCTATTAATGAACTAAATATCAAAAAATTTAAATTTAAAATGGCTGACCAAAAATGGCGCACTTGTTTAAAAATTTAAAAATAATTGATTTATAAAAGTGTTTTATTTGGTTAAAACGGATAGTTTTTAGATATTATTGTAACATTTGTCAAATAGAAAAGAAAATAATAAGATATATTTGCATAAACAGTTTTATATTTATTTATTAAAACTAAAAATCAAAGTCAGCTGTTTCAACTTCCTGAACTGTATTTTCTTTTATTGGTTCAAGAAGTTGAATGACATCAGATGGCAATGGTTCACTACTTTTTTATTTAATTTTTGTAAACTGGAAATAAGCGGATCCGAGGATGCAAGAAGCCGACAAAAAACGTCCGACATTGATTTTTCTCGGGAACACTTTTTTGAAAAATTTTCACGATATCGACGAATATCCTTGTTTCTTGCTTCTTGAGCATCCTCTGAAAGTATGTATGTATGTATGTATGTAGTAATACAACATGTACTGAAGTTGGCATCGGATACCAGGGATACAGCTTGACATATCTTTTTGCAACATTTAAGCAGTACTCTCTAAACTTATTACTATTAATAGGAAAACCGCTAGATATTGTTTGCAAAATGACTTTGCAATTGCAATTCTATATTTAAAATTTTTGCAGTTAAGGGAATATCTTCAAAAAAACACCGAGCTGTATTTCCGTCATTTGAACTGCCAAAACCTGGTTTAGGCATATCAATAACTAAACCTAAAGCAGTTTTAAATTCACTTTAAATTTCTTTTTTGCGATCTTTAACTTTTTGCTTCTCATCTGCTGAACGTGCTTGCCTTTTACCCGTTCCATCATTTGATTTATATGCTACATGAAGCAGCCATTCCATAAATCTGATCTAACCATGCAAGGAAGAAATTCCAAAATGAAGCCTAGAACTGTCACATTCTTTTTTTAAAATTAATTGAACCTTATTAAAATCTTTTGAAGTTAAATTGCACACATAACATCTTTGCGCTGATTTTGTGTTAGTTATAGCATTTCTTACTTTTCCATCAATCATGGTAAAAAATAATTCATGTTTAACTTTTTACCCCCTATTACCGTATTAAACGGGATGAGAGAGGCTATTTGTTCATCAACGTAATTTTTTTCGTCCTGACAAGATTGTACAGTCTTTTTTAAAAATCGCAACCGTAACGGCCTGCAATACCGAATTGAAGAAGACCTTAGATTTTTCCAAATGACAACTTGCTGGTTAGAGTTCAGATTATTTGCTACCGTTTGTAAAGGTTTCTGTAAATTTTTGTTTGTATTGCTGAGAAGCAGAACCATCGCAGCCCCACTTTAAAAATAACTTCATGTTATTAAGTAAAGAATCATCCAAAGTTGTGATAACCTCTCTTTGTACTTCAATTAATCTAGATGTGGTATGATCCAGTAGTGCCTGCAACGATACTTCTGCACTCAACTCGGAAACCTTCATTGATGATGATGGTGGATAGCATCGGGACTTAGCAGTCAATATTTTATGGTTACTTGGATAAACTGAAGAGCTTCTAGTCTCATTCGTTATCTCACGAACCATGTTATAAGTTTTCTTTGTCATTTTACCGCTTATAATCAGATTTAAAGCAAGATCTGCTGAAATTTCTTGGGGTACTTGTTTAGTAGATGATTTAAATGCTGACTGAGCGGCTTGCGTTGGACTAGTAGTGGTTATATCCTTAAGTACCGCGGCTGCAGAATGGGATCCAGATGCTCGAAGCTTCATTTCCGTGGCGAGTGACAACTCACTAGTCCTAAATGAACTTCGACGTCCACTCACTTTTCGTCGCTTACTGCGATCACTTACTGATTCAAAATCCAATAAAAATCGACCATACTGTTGGCAGGTTTCATCAGATTGTCTGGATGTGCTGGCTTTCGGAGCTGGCATTTTAGTCCCAGAATTACAAAGAGTAATTGTACCTTCAAGCCACTCTTGATTAGCAGTACAAAAACGGTCAAAATGCCTTTGAGCACAAATCCATTTTTTTTTTCAACTCAGTTATTGTTTGTCTTAACACTGTTATTGAAGTGTTAGAAATAGTAAAAGAACAACTCTTAGTTTCCTTAATTTTAGTCTCTAAAAGTAAGCACTGATTTTTAAAATTAGAATTCAAGTCACCTCGAAGTAATACAAAGATTTGATGACGTAAATAAGTGACTTGATCACATAAAGGTCCTGTAAAAAATATAAAAAAATTATATGATGTATTTTTAAACTTTTGAAGTTATACTAATGCTTCTTTAAATTATATATCTAGTAGAAAAATTAATAAATCCTATACAAAAAAAAGTTTTCCTTCTTTTGGGTATGATAAAATCAATCTTAAATAAAATATATTAAACTAAACGCCTTGGCGTACACTGAAATATGGTGCCTGCGCTTAACCTTGACAGCTGTCAAAACTGAGCGCGGACGTCTTTAATGTTGTTTAATTAATTTTCGCGCAAGTATGCGCAGTCAATTTTTTAAGAAACTAATAAAAGACAGATTGGTAAACATTTTCCCGTAAAAACTAGCGCCCCCGGAGGCTCACATTTTAACGTAATCCACATTTGACTCTACATTTAGTATAACTTTTAACAATGAAAAAATAGTTTTGTAATATTGAAATTATATACTGGTATTGTACATACCTTCATAAACATTTTCCATTTTAAATTGTCAAAATCGAACACGGCGTTAACGAAATATTAGCACTTTTGTCGTATAACGAAAATCACCACAGCAACGAAAAGTAAACGATTGCAAATTGTCCTTATATTGAAGGGCTGTAAAAGCCCGGTAAATAGATTTTAATCCTCAATTAATTGGATTTTAAGTAGTTTCAACATTTTTCTACCTGATTATCTAAAATTATTTATATAATTTAAAATTTTATTTTTGGACTTTTGGCCAAGGTTAAACGCTTTTTGGACCAGTGTGCGGTCGTGACTATAATAACAAGGTATTCAAATAAGTAATTGAAATCAAGCAATTATGTAAAAATTCTTTTGTAACACTTGTTTACAAAAGCAAAGTACCTGTATTCAAAGATTATATTTTTTATAGTAAACGCCCAATTTGGTTAAGATTTCGCAGGTATGCTTCAAATACAAATCAATCAATGTTTTATCATGTCAATTAAAATTAATTGTGGTTATATGAAATAACATATTAATAGATTAGTAATTATATTATTAACAATGTTAATATGTACATAGGTATGCCTAAAATGGGAACATTGCATTCAAACCCAAATTTCGCGGTATAAAGTCTCTTGTTACATTTTTTCAATGTTAAATCATTATTGTACTTGCATGCGATATTCAATACACAACTATGAAAAAACACACTTTTCTTGATGTTTGTGGTAATTTTGACTGCCCAATTTTATCCAAATCGTTGATTTACTACAAATATATATCTGTAATCTCTATGCTTTTTAAACAAGTAATGTCTACTTCCGCTTAGATAACTCGACAGGTTTTTTCCTCTTGAATAAAATAGATATAATTCCAAATTTTTGTCTTTATAAAAGCAAGAATAGCATTAGATATTAGGTAGTTATACTATGCAAAAACCTTATTATATCTACCTATAGAAATAACAGTAAGATAACGATAATTGTATACATATAAATTAGACAAAAATGCTTCTTAATTAGTTGGAATTTTGGAAGGGATTATAGGAAGTATTTGTACCTACCTCAAAAATAAGTTAACGAAGTAAAAATTGCGTTCTTACAGTGCAAAGTGTTTTTTTAGACTTGGCAAAATCATTTATTTGTAAAACTATTTTTATTAGATTAAAAAAGAAACACAATACAAGTGCAACTTAATGCAGTCGAAAAATTTTTGTGTGACCTTAGCGAAAACGATTTCCAAGTGAAAAGAATTTATAGAAACGATGATCTGTAGAAAAATAAAATCATTCCAAAAATAAAACCATTTTATTTCAATTTCATAATCTAAGAAATTATTGATCCATGTTTACAAAGAAACATGAAAATTAGATAAATAAGCAACGTTGAGAAACTTTGTATGTAAATGTATATTAACTTATAATTTAATTTGATAATTTCGTAATTTAATTAAATATCATATTGTAATATACTGATATTGTTAATTTAAAAAAAAAATGTAGCTATAGAAATAATAAACTATCTATTGTTCTCAATTAAATTACTTTATAAAAAAAATAACAAAAGTCAAATCAATACGTAGAAGTATATATACAAAATTAACTAAAAACTCGTCCAAACAATTAAATTAATTGTGCTTCAAATAACAATAATTGTCAACATCAGGTAAAAATTCTATCAGACTATTGTTTCAGGTAATAATTAAAGCATGTACAAATAATAGTTATATTTTGGTGGGCTGGGCAATTATTATGAATACAGTAAAACCGTTGACTGAAGGGTAAAACGTAGGTATACTAGCGCCGTGTAGTGGATATAATTTGTCCGTATTTGGTACTAACTAAACCACTTTAAGTAAATGATGTAAAATGCATTGTAACTATTTTAGGTTATTCTTATTATTCCACACACTAAATGCTACTACACTATTTTAAATATAAGAAACATGTTTTATTCTTTTTTAACCTCAGTACAATTTTAAAAATTCGTTTTGATTTTTTTTAATTTCTATTTAGTTTCATCAATGTGTAATCGTCTTTTTTTTTTAGTTTTCTCTGTTTTCATTTGTTAGATGTGTCTTTAAATATTCAAACTATGATGTTCGAAGTGATATTGACAGTTTTTCTATTCAATGCGTTTACGCATTAATGTTACTTGTGCTTTCGCATATTTCATTTTAATTTTATTATCATGTTTACCAGATTAAGTAATTTTTGTAACAATTGTTTTTGAGGCAATTAAGTGTAACATACCATGAAGTATAACATTAATATATTGGTTTAAACGGCCGTAATTGATTTAAATTTTAATCATAATTTGTACTCAAATTGCATTTTGCCCAACTCTGGACTTACATCATAGTATTACTATCTTAATGCAAACGCTGGCTTTAACACCAAAAACGTGTTTTATTTCGTAAAAAAGACTATACTATTCTTGACACTGTGGTATCACAAGAACCGATAGAATATTTACGAATTGCCTTCCAAGAAGAATCTACTGTTTCAGAAAGATAAATGTAAATATTGACAGCACTTAGAAGTTCACGCTCTTGTTTCGTTCATTTTAGTCCAAAATAACAAAATATTTAAACCTAAAGTCAGTTACCGGAACAGATCCATTTGTTATGTTGTGGTCATTTAAACAGTCATTTAACAAAATTGACCAAATCTGTGGTTTATTTTGTACTAACTTATAGTGTTCGGTCAGTAACCTTAAGGGGGTATTTTAGCTAAAGTAAGGTCATCGAACAAATTATGGCTTTATTTATTTATTGCGGTCCTGCAATAAATGTATTTACTAGGTAGGATAGACAAATTAACTTTAAAAATGGTTTACTAGAAGAGAAATTGCTAAATGCTGTTGCGGCATGCTTAGTATTACTATAAGGGTCGTAAAATAAGGACCATTTAGTACAATTATCCAAAGCGCAATGAACTTTAGCGGTACCTACGACCCATTATATTTTGAAATGTATTGATGCATTTTTTCAGGTTTTGCAAATAACTTACAGTTACACTCGCTTTTATTAGTCAATTGGGAGACTTTTAAAGCTAAAAATCAATCAAAATACCGTTATTACGTAACGAACGAATGCATTTATTTAAGCTTAAACCGTCCAGTCAAACCGGATGTTACTTATAAGCTTTATAGTAGGTAAATTCGTTTATATAACATAGTCATTTTTATATCAAGTTTATACAAAAAAAATAAGGTTTTCTACAATCATGGTTAATATAGTTTCAATAAAAACGTAGAATATTTTGTTATCACTAAAACTTAATTTAAGTTGTAGGAGACACAATAAACTGTGCTAAATACAAAAAAAAATTAATGTATTATTACTATAACCAGCTAAAAAAAGGATCGATGCAAGAACGTATTTATTTAAAATACCGCACCTTTGTCTGCGATTAGACTACAGTAGCGTACGATAATGCATTTCAGTTTCCTTTAGAATGTGCGATTGTTTATTTAAAATTTATATATTATTTAAAACATATTTAGTAGATAAGATAAGAACGTACATATAAATTTATTCTGACAAACAGCATGTTTATGTTACAAAAAACTTGTTATTTAAAATCATAATAACCGAATTATTCATATTTATGTATTTAATTTTTAAATGTTTTGGAATTATGATACACGCGGCTTTATTTTAAATTCAACCTATTCATAAGTAATCACCTTTGGAGATAAAAGTTAACCAATGCAGTTTTCAAACGTATGGTTTTCAATACATATTATTTGGATAAGTATGTTAGATCGCTAACAAAAATGTTGGTAAAACATTAGGTGTGCGAAAAATGATTGACGTTTCTAATGTTGCGTGAGACGAGTTCAACTATACAGTACTGATACAACCAGAGCTAAACCTATGCTGTTGTATATAGTAGGTATACTGCCTACTCACAAGATATCAATTATTATTAGATTAGACTTTGAAAAGATTAATCACAAACAACACTACAATCTATTCAATACTTTAATAGTCTAACACCTTGCTATCAAAATTTTCAAGTTTATTATATCAGAACTAAAGTGTAATGTTTAATCTTAAACTTTTAACATCAATGTTATATTGTTGTTCTTAATTTTTTTTAAATCTAATTATAATACCTAATAATAACAGTTGAAAAACGTTTATTTTATCTATACCAATAGGTATTTTACAGCTTGCTTCAGAAACCAGTGTTGTTTTTTGTCATAATTTAGCAAGTGTCAAAAAATTCCAGTTTAAAAAACTATTGGCATAAAAAATCTAGAATATAAACGGCATACTAATAGAAACAGTAGATTTTAAGCAAAAAACGCTTAGAAAAAGCTCATAAAGAAGAAACACATAACATGTTGCGATAGTCGCCTAAAGCTACGTCCACTCCGAAAGCAACACAGGAACATTGTGTTTATGTTGCTTGTTCCTGGAATTTGTTTCTGAAAGTTTCTTGATGTTCCTTATTGTTTATGGTTCCAGAAACAGATGTTCCTACAAGTTGCTTGTTTCCATATTTAGCGGTAAATATCAAAAGAAATTTAGAAACATAGGTAAATTGTAAAGAAAAGTATTAAGTTTTGTTTAGACTAAAACGGCGCCTTGTCGATGACGAATTCGCAGGCAATAAATGCCAGCAGATACCGTACGGAGTTTTATATGAAAGCAGTAAGCGACGAGTGCAGCGTAAACTGTGTTGTTGGAGTTAATTTTATTATTAATAAAAATAAAGTTAAAACATGCCGTTCAACTGGACAACAGAAAATTCAATAAATTTAATTGAATTATACAGAAACGCCAAGTGTTTGTGGAATCCACGCGATGGAATATATAAAGATCGCTACCGAAAACAGGATATCTGGGTGGAAATAAGTAATGCGATGGGAGCTGGTGTCGATGAAGTTAAAAGAAAAATAAAAAACTTAGTGGCACAGTACTACAGAGAAAAGAAAAAATATCGTGCCTATAAAAAATCTGGTGCTGGAGCATATTTTATCAGCAAATGGTTTGCCTACAAGTACTTAGAATTTCTCTCAGACAAAAACTTAGTTCGTCATTGTTCGGAAAAAGGAATAGCCGATACAAATGTAAGTAGTATTTTATTTTTTTACTGAAATAACAAAACGTATTGTTTTAATAGTCATTTTGCCATAGAACTAATCCCTGTGGTGACACAAAAAATTCAGCGTACTCTTGTCGAACATTTTTAGCTTCAAATGACGAATTACAAGCTTGTTTCTGTAATGACATCATTACTGGCCCATTTACGTCGTTTCTCCATGATCCGGGTATTAATTTACCAGTGTCTTCGTCTTCGGCATTAAATGAACCGGGTGGTGCATACATTTGTCTTGAAAGCTTGCTACGTTTCAAAAAATTATATAAACATACAATTGCGGTCACAATTTTCTCTGCATTTTCTGGAGCTAGAAGCAGCGGTTTTCTGAGTAATCTAAATATAGCCGACATTATTCCAAATACGTTCTCGGAAATCCTTCTGGCCCTTGAAAGTTGATAGTTAAATATTCTTTTACATGACCCTTTGTCCTGATGTCCGGGAAAACGTTTCAATAAGTTACGAGATAATGAAAAGGCATCATCACCCAAAAACACATGTGGTACTGACTTTGTTCGTCCAGGAAGAGGATTATCAGCTGGTAAATTAAGCTGACAATTCAGTAACAACCTTTTGAAACGCGTATTGGAAAATACTCCCCCGTCTGATATGCGCCTCTGAGAACCAACATTCATGTACATAACCTCATAGTTTGCATTTGCCACAACAAACGACACAATACTAAAGAATTGCTTATAGTTAAAAAAATCACTGCCACTATTTTTGGGCGCTTGTATCGTGATATGTTTTCCGTCCATTACCCCAACACATTGAGGCAAATTACAAATTGCGTTAAATGCATTTGCCACTATGGCCCATTGCTCTTCATTTGTAGGCAGCTGCAATTAAAGAAAATTATTAAATAAAAGCTAGATTTGCCAATAGTATTAATTATTTTGAATTTAATTTAATCGAGGGTTAAACATATGTATTTTTCTGTAGGAACCTCACTTTTCAAACGGTTCTGAGGATGATGATGATGATGATGACGGAGAAAAGGAGAGCGGAATACAAGATATTGCCCAGTCTTTAAGTGAAGATCAGTTTTCAACTCAACAAGAAAATACGCAGCCTGAAACACATCAGGATAATATACCATTAAAAAGTGACAATATGGATAAAAGAGACGATAGTGTAAAGCTTCAAAAGGAAAAACAAACATCTACCGTTACGGAAAAGCCCGAGGAAAAATCGCAAACCATTGAGAAACTAGACGTAGAAGTTAACAGACCAATAAAAAGGCGAAGTACCCAAAAGCTAAATAAAGAGGCAGATGAAAGACAAGAAGAAGCTTACATCTTCTTGAAGTAATTACAACAAAAACAACATTTGAAAGATAATTTCAGAATATTTGGAGAACATGTGGCATGTAAAATTTGACGTTTGAAAACAGAGTATGCACAAAACACAGCAGAACATTTGATTGGGAATATATTGTGGGAGGCCTCAACCGGCAAATATGACCAACCATATCCATACCATGGAGCACCTCACTTGTACATGCCAACAGAATCGCCGTCGTCATCATCAGTGACAGCTTCATCTCCAACTGCGTATTTGCCTTCAACTGACACTGGTATAGCAAGTGATCTAAGCAACATTCGACAACCAGAAAACCACGATGATGTTATGTACATCGCTTTGTCATCGATTTAGTTTGTATCATTTTTACAAGAATACTAATATAGTTTAAGTAAGTTTTAAATGGCGGTTGAACGGGGTTTTGTATCGTCGCCCTATGCAGTTTCAGATTTAGTCACAACAAGATTAACGCATGGCAAATTTCACGAGCCAGAGCAAGACATGGATATGCGTTATTCTTGTTGTAACTAAATCTGAAACTGCACAGGGCGAGGAAACAAAAACTCGTTCAACCGCCATTTAAAACTTACTTAGACTATATCAGTTACTCTTATTAGTTATGTGGAATGTTTTTTTTACCTAAGTTTTCAGAAGTATCTGTATGTATCTTTTAAGTTGAATACATTTTTGTTACTATTTGTTAAGACTGATTATTGAACACTTACCTTAATTTGATCTTCAAGAACTAATATAATAGCATCACAGACTTCTGGTACAATTAACGAAATTGCTTGTTTGGAGATTCGAAATAAGTACATCAGAGAGGTATATGAATCTCCCGTCGCAAGAAATCGAAGTGTTACCAGTAGACGTTCCAATGAAGATATAGTAGCTCTATAGTTCGTGTCTTCCTTGTGAATTAAAGGACTAATTTTGCACAGTATAACCATTCCAAATCAGTGCTACTCATACGACAAAAGTTTTTTATATTTCCATTATCAATCCTGCATTCTGATATTAAATCATCTTTCTTTAATGAACTCATCAGCTGTACGACACCGTGTGTCTTTCTTTCTAAAAGAGTCTGCCTAGTCCAACATTTACGAGCTCGTTTTTTCTGTTTTTTCAAAATAATAACAATAGCAGCAACTGCTGCCTGTAAATCATCGTCGCACCACATTGTTTACGAATATTGAAATACACACTGCACTGATGTAGACGGGACGTTTCTTGTTGCAGCAACACAATGATACTGTGACTGAAATGAGTTTCTTTGGTGTAGACAGAATGTTTACCGTAATTTTGTTTTTGTTTCTGTTTCCATAGACAGGTTACGGAAACGAGCAACAAAATGTTCCTCAGTGTTTCTTTGGTGTGGACATACCTTAATAGATAGAATAGAAATATCAAACAACTCTTTTCAGACACCGCTTATCAAAATGGCACTGGTAACTGAAAAACTTAAAACAAACGGGCACTGTAATAAAAATGTAGAGGTTGAAGGTAAAAAATCACGAAAAAAATTTAAAACAAAGCGAAAAAATCTTAGGAAAAGAACAGAAAAATACGGAAGGAAGACTTTGTGTAAGAGCCAAATATGTTTTGTTTTTAGAACTCACAGTCTAAGGAGTATAAAACAATTAGATGCATTGGTCATTACTACAAAATGTTAATAGTTACTATCTATTTTTGTGTACTATTTACTAAGCCTAAATTAAAAAGGTTGTCAAAAAAATAATCCAGACTACGTAAGCAATATATATTATTTTGTTCAGATTGTAAAACTTTCACAAAAAACAGATTTTGCTTAGTTTAATCAAAAACTATACACTTATCTTAAATTTTACTCATCAGTACTCTACGTTTACACAACCATTTAAAAAAATAAATAAACGTAAAAAAAAGAAATAATTTAAGTGTAAACTTTCTTTTTTCTTCCTGACTTAATTGCTAATGTTGAAATAGTTTTTGACTTCAAAAATCGCTTTTTGGCTCCAATTCTTAAAAAATAAATATAAGAAAGTCACGTATTAAATTTTTTTAAAAATTAGCGTATACGGTAGGGCTATTGACTAAAAAATAAAAATTTTGAATACAACCGTTGTTTCTTACAAGTGACATGTCAATCTCTTACTTGAAGTAACTATCAGATTGAACTACCTAAGGTATTATATCAAATTAGTCTAGGAAACAAAGCTAAAAATAAAAACTGCAGTTATTATAAGTATTATGGCACAACGATGAAACAAAACATAAAATTAAACAATAATCTTTTATTTTTAATAACAAAAACAATCAAAAGTTACTATTGTCTTTTTATACAAGGTCTATAAAAATAAAACAAATTTTTAACTTACACGTAACAGTAGAATATGAATAACGAAATGAAAAAAAACTACATTTAATGCAGTCTACGACCACCTCGATTGTTAATCACAGCTCGGCATTTATTGGGTAAACTTTAATCAAAATGTCTGTTTCATTTTAATCAATTTATTGCCACTGGTCTCGTAAACCGTTTAAGAATTCCTTCCTTGTTTGAAATACTATGCCCCGGTTGCATAAAGTATTGTTAACTTTGATGATGTAGTTAACTACGTGGTGATGTCGTTAAGATCGTCATTGGTATTGTTTTGCTGATCTATAGCTACAATTTAAATAACAACATAGTTTACTTTGCTTTATGCAACCAGACATTAGTCTTGATTCAGAGCACGTTTTTCTATTATACCACACACATAGTTTATAGGCTTTAAGTTGAGAGATTGCGAGCTCAGTTCTACGACCAATTCTAGCCGAAGGTATAACTGTTTTCTCTTGATAACAATCAACTTTTTGAACAGTGACCAACGGGTTTTTATTTCTAGGTCTCCTTCCCATACTTAGTCTTCTAGAATCTGATCTCAAATCGAATCTAGGTTTATCTGTGAAGAGCACGTGAATTCAGTCTTGTTCTTCTCCGTCCCATGTGCTCATTTTAATCTTTGCGCGCAGTTATCACGTGAAAGTACGTCAAGCATGAAGATTAACATTTACAATCTATTTTTTACAGTTTGACCACTGACTAGCACTATATTTTAGAGTTCAAGTTTTAGCAAGTTAGCCGTAATATTTCGGTTAAAAGACATTGGGTTCGAAAATATCTATCTTGTACATTATTCGTTATTTGATAAACCCAGAATGTATTTCTGATATATCACCAGCTTTTTGATAATGCTGCCAAAATCCCCCAATGTTACTTTTACAAGAATTTATAGCCGCGACATCAAAAATTGTCATACCTCTTTGTATTATATCTGTATCTCTTAACTGAATATCACGATTAAGATTTTCCATCTTTATTAATTCTAAAAGTCTTGATAAAACGCCTCAGTGAAATTTAAAGAATACATCAGCGATTTAAAAAAAAATCTTTTTTATGAAAATTCATTAGGATTTTAAGCAATGCGCAAAGAAACTAACTGCATTCTTAGAGCCAATCGTGTTAAAGAAAATGATTAATATTGAGTCAGACACGTTAAAGCCAATCAATGATCAAAATTATCTTATTTATTATTAAATACTTAATACAATGTACTCAATTTATTAAATTAATAATTTATGTTAATATTATTAAGTGAAAACGTTGACTAAAGTTTTATTAATTCAATAACTGAGAGTTAATATATTTATGTACTGAGGATTTTCAAAACAATGTAAGTACATAGTACGTTAAACCAATAACAAATAGTTTATAAAAGTTTATTTATTAACTAATAAACAAACATGCATTAATTCAAATAAACATGTATTGGCTCAATATTAATAACCATGTGTATTGTTGTTATTAATTTTTTAATTGCATCTACGCAACTTGTTTTTCTGTGATCAACTGAAATCGTCTGTTTTACAAAAATAAAAAGAACTGAATCTAGAAATTGTCAAAATAAAGCTATGTGTGCTGTAATCACAAAACGTTTTGATTAAGATTTATTAACATACTGTAAATATACGGTCAGTTAGATCATTTTGATGAGTGTATATCAATTCAGTAAGAAGTATCAATCGGATGAGATCTATTGTTAAAATATTGGTAATTTCAATAGACAGCTATTCATCCTTTTGCAATTAGAAAAAAATTACAAGCGGTAACTGTGACGATTTTTTAAATTAATTTAAACTTTTTTATATTGTTCACAAAACTCTAGAAATGTATTGTCATCGCATACACGTTTTTCACTATATGCCTAACCATTAACGTCATAATTTAAAGTGGTTAATTAACAGAAATGTTTAAAAAAAATACTTAAAATAACAATTTTATCGTTTAAAAACATTGAAACAAATGCGCTTAAAAATTATTTTTGATTAAACATTTATTAAGAAAATAAGAAGCACTCTTATAATAACAATTGTTGCTAATGGTACAAACATAGAAACAATTCCATATTTACATCATTAAAAATATCTGTGATCTTATTACAAGGTAAAAAAGGCACGATCTCTAAGGCTTGCATCGTGTCACGCCAACTCTGATTTCCCTAAGGCTGAATAAAGTTCGATTTAAAAACACTCTTGCTTCGTGTCACCATTTTGTACAGTTGTACTGCATATTTTGCTTGATTTATAAACAAACATGTTTGTATAATTTGTTTAAATTTTAAACAACAAATTATTATTAAAATACGACTTAAAGAGATATCAAAACATAGAAGGTTTAATATTTTATAACCATACAATTTGAATTATTTTAATATTAATGTATGTATTACCAATTGATTTTAAAAACATATCTGTAAATGTGCAGTAAATGTTAATTTAAAAATTATATGTAACTTTTGTACACGTAAACGTCGAGTGTACAAAATGTTAAATTTTCATAAGCGAGTCATTTTCTACTACGTCCAGGACAAAAATCACAATTTCTTATCCAAGAGACCATTTCATACGTCAATTATTTCACAGCTGAGGGCGATTTACGGTTTTATTACGTTTTATTTGAAATTTTCTGATTTTCCGTTCTTTTATACGGTAGGGATCCTAATAAATATCGATGAGTGACTAACAGGGTAAATTTTATATATTTTTCTCTAACAGTTACATAATCTTTTTATATTTTATTTGCTTTGCTCTTTGTTTTTATCGAATTTATATTTTGTACTATTATACATAGAATAAAACAGAACAATGAATTTTTAATTGTTTTCACGACAGTATTACAGTGGTTATAAGTACTTAGTGTATCGTTAAAAAATAAATGCTTAATTTCTTGTTTTTTACGCTCTATAAAATCATACTTAAATATAAAATTCAACTGTTTAATTCGGTTACAAGTAAGAAAACTATAATAATATAACTTCTACTCTTTTTTGTACTTGTGATGAGTATTTAAAAAGAATATAATCGAATATCAATGTTTTGTTAATTTTAGCTGCTTTTAGATTTTTTTGCATTATTTTGGCATACAAACATCTGTTGTTTGAAGCAATAGGTAGTTTAAGCTTTATGTTGTGAAAAACCATATGATTTATTTATTATTCAATATCTACAAGATCTTTTTTATACATTATGAGCTAGAACCAAATATTGTCGGCTATTAAAATTGTAAATTATTGCAGACCAGTCCAGAAGATAATCTACGTTATATTATTACAATCAATACAGAAAAAGCGAGACTACCGGTTGACATACTCGTACTTTGAAAACACTGAAAACACTGACGAGTAAATTCGGCAGCAATGCAGTCAGACCTCTACGTAATGATAGCTTACCATCGATCAACATTCTAAAGTAAATGTTTAAGATTATAAGTTTCCAAAAGTGACTTTTTGGTGTTGTATTTTTATGAGAAAACAGCTGTAATATTAATTTCTAAGTTATTATTTTGAGTTCCATGTTATGTCAATTACACAACATAATAACTAAATTAGAAAAATGGCAAAGATTTTTAATCAGACCGACAAGAAAACAGTTTTTTATCTCTCCTAAATAATTTATGAAAATGCACGTGTCGCGTGTTGAAGGCGCAACGACGATATATACTTAGTAGCTACTTTATGCAACTGTTTTTTTTTTTGAAAACAGTGATGCAAAGTGATACTTTGTGTAATCAAAAGTAGTGATTTTTGTGTGTGTAATATAGTATAAGATTGGTAGTAAGTACCAACTTCCAGATGAACATCAAACTTTAGTCAATGTTAATTATCAAAATAATACGAAGGAATAATAAGATCAATAGAATAATACTACAAATAGTGATGTAAATTACCCGGATATTTATTTTTAAGGGTAAATACCATAGGTAAATACCCGGGTAAATACCCAAAACGGGTATTTACCTAGGTATTTACTTTTAACTACTCAAAACAGATGAATTGGTGTAAGGTATGGTAGAATTTATAAACGTTCAACAATTTTTTAATTGCATAAAACTAAAGTAATAAAAAACGAACATAATAAATAAAAATGCATCGTGGATTTTACATAAAATACTTTTTTTCTAGTTACAATGCGTAAAAGAGTATTAATGTATTTAGTTAAATTTAAATACAGATCATTTATAATTCTAATTTTAACAAAAATTTGAATCAGATTCAGATGTTTCATAATAGGACTCAGAGTTTGAATTATCAGACAAACTGCACAAATTATTTTTTTCTGTGTAATTTTCTTCAGTTGTAAATAATTGTACATTTTCTTTTTCTTGTGTCTTGTCTCCTGGTTACATGCATATATCTTTCAATTATATGATACATATGTGAGTTTAGCTGCTCTTTTAGAGATGTTAAACGTTGTTTTTTTTTTACTGTGAATCAAACTAAAAGTGCTGAAAATTCTTTCATATAAGTTTCCCCATTTTCTTTACATTGACATGTTTGTACTCAGCATTGCAGTACTTACATTGAACACTTTTATCTTTTTTAACAATAACAAAGTTCCAAGCAGGTTCTTTTTTCTTTCCCATTGTTTTTTTTTCACTTTTCACTTATTCACATTCACTATTCAATAAATCAAAACAAGAACTAAATGAAAATGAAACATGACATTGCGAGAAAATTTTTAAGGAAGTATATACTACTTGTTTTC
The DNA here is from genome assembly GCA_035610365.1 of Aquatica leii. Classification (NCBI taxonomy): domain Eukaryota; kingdom Metazoa; phylum Arthropoda; class Insecta; order Coleoptera; family Lampyridae; genus Aquatica; species Aquatica leii. The sequence goes on from CM069432.1 coordinate 61,661,497, forward strand.
GTAAATTCAGCTTTTTTTTCATTACTACATTCAACTAAATTTTTATAGTGTTATCCCTGTGCAAAAGCGTGGGGATACTTTAGCCAAAGTACTTGCAACAAATATGAAATTCCTAGAAAAATGAAGTAAATAACACACGTAGCGCGATAACTTTATCTTGAATTTATTTTTGTTCTCAGTTTCACCAAATTTAAATTACAGTTTGTTTACTGTTCTTTACTACAACAGTGCCAAAAAAAGTTTTTTTTTCCAGGAAAAAAATTATTTCTTTGGTACATATTGGTCAATTTTTTTTAAATAATGCTTAAATTAATTTGTTTACTTTTCTAAATGGTAGCAAATAAAATTTTGTCTATATTGTACGTGAGACAAACTTACGTTATTTATTTTGATCTTTTAATGTTTTAATAAAATTTGAGGTTTAATATTGTGCTCGTGTAAATGCTATAATTTTACTTTTGAAATAAACAACCAGTTAATTGAATACAATACATATGGACATATATAAAATTAATATATACTTCAGCTTAATATAAAAATTGATCAACGGTAATTTTTCTTAAATACCCAGTTTTTAGGTATTTACCCAGACCTCGGGTAAATACCAGGGTAAATACCCAAAAAATATTTACCTACCCCCTGGATATTTACCCACTCCACATCACTAACTACAAATGTCAAACTTTTTAAATTATAAAGTAGGCAGGTGTTGATAACTCTTACTAATTATAATATATCAAAAATCGATGTTATACATATACTTATTACAATGTCTATCAACAAATAATGTAAATTAAAGCGAAATAGAGAAACTGGGTTTTTACTTAAATGTTAAGATTTGTCAATTCAGCCGAGTCGATGTTAGTAATATGTGGCAGTAGTGATGTGGAGTGGGTAAATATCCAGGAGGTAGGTAAATATTTTTTGGGTATTTACCCTGGTATTTACCCGAGGTCTGGGTAAATACCTAAAAACTGGGTATTTAAGAAAAATTACCGTTGATCAATTTTTATATTAAGCTGAAGTATATATTAATTTTATATATGTCCATATGTATTGTATTCAATTAACTGGTTGTTTATTTCAAAAGTAAAATTATAGCATTTACACGAGCACAATATTAAACCTCAAATTTTATTAAAACATTAAAAGATCAAAATAAATAACGTAAGTTTGTCTCACGTACAATATAGACAAAATTTTATTTGCTACCATTTAGAAAAGTAAACAAATTAATTTAAGCATTATTTAAAAAAATTTGACCAATATGTACCAAAGAAATAATTTTTTTCCTGGAAAAAAAAACTTTTTTTTGACACTGTTGTAGTAAAGAACAGTAAACAAACTGTAATTTAAATTTGGTGAAACTGAGAACAAAAATAAATTCAAGATAAAGTTATCGCGCTACGTGTGTTATTTACTTCATTTTTCTAGGAATTTCATATTTGTTGCAAGTACTTTGTCTAAAGTATCCCCACGCTTTTGCACAGGGATAACACTATAAAAATTTAGTTGAATGTAGTAATGAAAAAAAAGCTGAATTTACGAAAACAAGTAGTATATACTTCCTTAAAAATTTTCTCGCAATGTCATGTTTCATTTTCATTTAGTTCTTGTTTTGGTTTATTGAATAGTGAATGTGAATGAGTGAAAAGTGAAAAACAATGGGAAAGAAAAAAGGACCTGCTTGGAACTTTTTTATTGTTAAAAAAGATAAAAATGTTCAATGTAAGTACTGCAATGCTGAGTACAAACATGTCAATGTAAAGAAAATGGGGAAACTTATATGAAAGAATTTTCAGCACTTTTAGTTTGATTCACAGTAAAAAAAAAACAACGTTTAACATCTCTAAAAGAGCAGCTAAACTCACATATGTATCATATAATTGAAAGATATATGCATGTAACCAGGAGACAATGGCAAAGAAACAAAAAAAGAATTAACTAACGAAAAAAATCCAACACAAGAAAAAGAAAATGTACAATTATTTACAACTGAAGAAAATTACACAGAAAAAAATAATTTGTGCAGTTTGTCTGATAATTCAAACTCTGAGTCCTATTATGAAACATCTGAATCTGATTCAAATTTTTGTTAAAATTAGAATTATAAACGATCTGTATTTAAATTTAACTAAATACATTAATACTCTTTTACGCATTGTAACTAGAAAAAAAGTATTTTATGTAAAATCCACGATGCATTTTTATTTATTATGTTCGTTTTTTATTACTTTAGTTTTATGCAATTAAAAAATTGTTGAACGTTTATAAATTCTACCATACCTTACACCAATTCATCTGTTTTGAGTAGTTAAAAGTAAATACCTAGGTAAATACCCGTTTTGGGTATTTACCCGGGTATTTACCTATGGTATTTACCCTTAAAAATAAATATCCGGGTAATTTACATCACTATGTGGCAGCCATGTTGTTTTTGTGGCGTCTGTCAAATCTGTTGTTTATTATTCAGTCAGTGATGCCAATTGACCATGGTAAGTTACATGACTGAAACTGTAAATGAGACTGGTTACTGTTTGATGCGGATTTTGAACCGGCGCCGTCATTGATCCGTATTTTTTTGAAAACAACGTTAGTGTGGTCATCAGCGTCAACGGCGAGCGCTAGAAAACGATGAAAAAATTTTATTTTTTACCCAAAGTGAACGATATGATCATCGATGATATGTGATTTTAACAGAACGGCGTTACGTGCTGCACAGGGGACGTTATCTCTGGCAGACATGGCGTTATTTCGCCACCAACATGGTGCGATTTGACCTTGCTAGAGTTTTTTTGGTAGTTTTTATGAAGTCGCTAGTCTATCCTCCAATTGGATGCCGTTAAAATTAATATAACTGTGGCCATCGCTTAAATTCCGCTGGATCTATGCGGCAGTCGATAATTAAACCACTCAAATCCCTGCCACCGTGAAAAGCTGTGGCGGACATTTGAACAATGTCATGTTCCATATATAATGGCATACCTCACACCCAGTTTGTTTTATTCAATTTTAACATCGCTTCGCCCTTATTGGAAAACCCTATAGATAACTGTAAATGTGAAACCGCAACTATCTGCACGAAACTGATTATTGAGTATAGAACGGTCGACTTGATAATTCTCTACGAAAACCAATTTTGTTCGAAATAACGTAATCTGAAAAACAATTACGTTATACAATGTATCGTATTCTTATATTTTTTAATTTCGTAAAAATACGTGTAATAACGTTACAAAAAGTTTGCAATTAAAGCAAAACATCTGCAATTAAAACGCTAAACCGTACAATAGAAAAACCAAACCAATTATAGTTTCTGATAAGTTTGAGTAATTTTTTTTACAAATTACTAAAATTTTAGGTGTCTAGTCGTACCAAAAGTTAATTCACAAAAAAAATTGTAATCGAATTTTTATGTTTTTAATTGAATAACAAAACGAAATTGTTAGAATTTAAGATGCACACTAATTAATTCTAATATCGGCAAAAAAAAGATTTTTCGTAAAACAAGAGTCGGAAGTTAGAGACAAACTTATTACTCAGAAAGTTTCTACTGTAGTTTAATTATTCGTCGCATCAATCTGTTTACAAAATGATTTATAATTCACAATAGTTTTGCATGCATTTGATTTAAACAAAGTAAAACAAACTATAATAAAAATCAAATTAAAACTTAAATTCTTTTACTACAGTAAAATTATTTATTACTATGAGTAAGTTGTTTCTGTTAATGCATGTAAATGGCTTTATTTGCTTGGGATCAATTATACGATGTTGTCTATTTGCCAGTATAATCCCCAAAATGCAATTTACCATAAACTTAAAGAATATATCAATAAGCATTTTACAATCTTTCTTAACATTAAACCATCTGCAAATATTGCTTTTATGGTAGTATCTTATTGCCTTTCCTTTAGCAGTGTTTACTCAGGTAAAGCGGCAAGAACTAATAACATTGGTTAAAAATTATTTTAATAACTGCATAGATCTCCATAAACTAACTAATGTTAAACTAAGATTACGAAAAGCTAGTAACTGAATTTAATTTCAATTACTAAATCTAAATTAAGATTAGGTTTGAAACGCGTTAACTCGTAACGTCATAAAACCCTATATTAAACATTCAAGGTTAAAAGAAAATTGAAAAATTTCTCTCAAAAACTTTGGCTTGTAAAAGCAGTACCCGTAAATAATATGTTTCAGCTACCGTGACTATGTGCTATAAGCTGTGCAATAAATGGTAATACCTTCTAAACAAATATTTAAAACTTCCAACATGTACTATTTTAAACTTTTATGACTGCGGCAAAATAAAAGAAGACGTCCCACCGTTTTCGGTACTTCTTTATTTTTCTGACCGATCGGCTTTTACTGTTAAATTATTCTAACTGTAATATATAAGAAATTATTACTATACAATCATAATAATTAATTAAACAAACGACTAATACTATTTTATTGAAATTCCCAATTGTTGAAAACATTAATCAGAAAGCTTTTAAACTTTATTTTGTATGCATTTTATAATTTAAAATACATTTTATTTGCGTTTTTATATAATTAAACAAAAACATCTTTGTGTAACAATGTATCGTCAGTGTCGATCATTTTGTTTCACAACTGAATATTATTTGCTTCTGAACTAATTACTTTGTTCTTCTCATTAAATATTTGACTTTAAAATCACCTGAGTAAAATTTACTAAACCATTTTGAATAAAAAAATAGCACTAAGAAATGGAATCGAATCGATAAAAATACTCCTATAAGCTTAATTATTTTTTTATTGCATTTTTGCTTAGAGTGTTATTTTGTATATAATAAATAGATTCGAGTATCTGTTTAACGGTTCTATCATTGGTTAATTAAGGAGTATGATATCGGTTTGATGAAGTTGGTTTTGCAATCCATCGTGCAAATTTATTATTCTGCTTATAAATTGTTTCTAAAAATTTAGTTTTTGTTACATTCGGTTTATTATGTGTTTTGTCATAAATATCAAAGTTGTGTTTATATTTTAAATAGTTTTATTAACTCGTGTGTGTTAGTTGAATGTTGAAAATAACTCACTCATAGTGTGAACAAAGAATGTTCATTTTTTCTCATTAATTTACAAGTTTTTATCATATTTCACTTAAAATCAGTCCTGCGCCGTACATAAGGGCAAAGTCGTGCGGTGCACGACTGCGCTGAGGCGCCGAATAGCCTCAAAACTCAAAAGTAAAAAAAAGATAAAACAACAAACAACATTGTCAAAACAAAAAAATATAATGATAAAAAAAAACAGTAAGGAATTGCTAGCTATTACATTGTTTTTTATTTGTTTATTTTTTTATTTTAACTCTTTGAGACGAGGGAACCGAATTACTTCTCGAAAATAATATGTTTTCCAAATGAAAGTACGCAATAACGTAATACGTAACCTGATAACATGAATGTGAACTCACACAAATCTGATTTTATTCATGTTTGTGCTTGAAATTTGGCTTGCACCGAGCCAACGAGCGAACAAGCGTTTTTTTCCTGTCTGAGCTTGCAATGTACGAAACTTTATACTAAATATTTAAGCGTTGCATCGGTCGCGATTTTATTTGTTGCCTGATGCCCGATATTTACCTTTTTGTGGAAGTAGTAATAAGTTGTTTGAGGAAAACAATGGTAACTTTTTGAAATACATAGAAATGATTTCGAAATTCGACCCGAATATGTCAGCACATACAAAACGCTCTCAAATAAAAGATCACAAAAACTATCTCGGGGATAAAATACAAAATGAAGTAATCAACTTGATCGGTAAAAATATCAAATCAAAAATTTTAGAACTAACTAAAACTGCAAAATATTATTTCATATTATTAGACTGCACTCCTGACTCTTTTGTCACTAAGAACAAATTTCAGTTTGTATAAGATTTGTTAATTTAAAGAGCACAGGAATTAATATAGAAGAACATTTTTTATTATTTTGTCCTATAGATGATGTGTTGGGTGAAGGCTCGACAAAATTTCTTTTGTCAGCGTTAAAGAAAGAAGGCTTAAATATCAACGATTTGCGCGGTCAGGGTTACGACAATAGGGCAAATATGCGTGGTAGGCATAATGGTCTACGCGAGCTTTCTTTGTTTCTTGTTGCAATCATACCCTAAATTTAGTCGTCAATGATTCCGTAAAATCAAATACTTTGAGTATCAATTTTTTTTCTTTAGTTCAAGAACTGTTTGTATTTTTTTTCAGCTTCTACTAAATGCTGGTCAATTCTGAAATGTAATTTATCTAATGTAACAAATTTAACTTTAAAACCTTTATCGGATACTCGATGGTCTAGTAGAATAGATGCAATAACTTCTTTAAAGTATAAACTTGGGGAGGTTTATGATGCTCTGTTTGAAATAAGCTAAGTAAACTTTGAAAATAACGTAAAAAATTTGACTGCATCGTTGGCCAAAAAATTTCCATTCCTATAAGTAATTTTTTTTTAAAGTTTTTTGTCACAATTTCGCTTAAGCGTCTTCTGTTTTCTTTCATTATTTCCATAGATTTACTTTTGTCTTGATTTATTGTGAAACCTTTTTTTTTGCTTCGTCTTCAATTTTTTTAAACTTCTTTCAGACTTCTTCTGTCTCTCGCAGAGATCATCTGCAAATGCAATTGGTTGTATCGTTTTTCTAGTTATTGCTTCCAAAATGTTATACTCTTTAAATACTGCATTCAACGTTACTATAAACAGTGTGATTGATAGTCCATTAATTTGAAAAGTATCTGTTGTTTCTTCGGCTGTTCTTACTGTTTCTTATAATTTTTTTGTTTATTTTTTTTGCAGCTCCATTCATTCATAAAAGTTTTCGATTATTGTTGGTAGTTTCCCATTTTTGTTTCTATGTGCTTCATTAATCTATTGTTTATTATCGTTGTGAGTATTTTATATAAGACACTGAGTAACATAATTCTCCTGTAATTTCCACAGTTTTTTGGATTTCCTTTCTTATAGATAGGCACTATTACCCCTTTTTCACTCTTGGCTTTGTTTCTTTTTTTCAAATATGTTTTATTAGCTTATATATTCTTCCTCTTAGAGTTTTTCCTCCGTATTTTATCATCTTATTGTCTATATTATCTATTCCTCCAGCTTTTTTTCTCTTAAGTTTTGTTATAACGTCATCAACTTCTTCTTTTGTAACTATGTCTAGCTCTACTTTTTCTTCTGCATTACTTTCCGGTTTTTTTTTTTTTTTGCTTTTCATTGCCTTTTTGTTACCTGTTAATGTTTTTTTAAATGATTTATCCATTTGGTGCTGCTTATGTTTACGATATTTCTTTTTGTATTTTGTTTTTTAATATATCTATATAATGTTGTATTATTCTTATTATTTTTTTTTTGACAATCTTTTTGATTTTCATTAGTTTAGTGCTATCCTTTCTAACTTCTTGGTATGTTCTACGATCTACTTTCCTTTCTGTTTTTAACTACGTTAATCTAGTGGCTTTATTTTTACATACATTCTTAATAATGTTAATAAAATAAACAAATGCATTCGTAAATCTTAAACTAGAAAAAGTTGAATTAGAAACATTATTTGAGTACATATTTATATTCGGTAGTACGACGTTAAAAACTAGTTCCAGTTATAAGCAACAAGTTAGGAGATACCGTATAGTTTAACAGCTTTGCTTGAAAAATATGAAAACAAATTAGAAAACAATGTCAATAAAAATTTACAGGTGCAATACAGTAGATATTACCTGCAGTAATTAAAACATAGATAACCAAACTACGAAAGGTGCGAATATGTACACACGAGAACAGCAAATACAGCAATCCAAAAAATAAATACATACATGTAAAGAAACCATTCAAGAGATGAGAAAAGCAAACATTTTTAGTAAAATTGATGCAAATATAAGATGATATATATTATCAAATCGAATTGGAAAAAAAATCAATTTTTTATAGTACATACGTTGTTTGCACATATTTCAATTTCTTTAGATTTTTTGTTTTACATTATTTATTCAATTGGGAATTTGAAAAAAAAAATTATTGATTTTTCTTATGTATTTTAAAACTTTATTATTAATAATATTGATATTTAATGAAAAAAACTTAAAAAAAATTTTTTTTAATTAATTATAAACGATTAAAAATTGATAAAATTTAAAAAAAAATCACGTGACTATAAACGCGCCATGATTGGTTGCCATCGTTATGATGTCAAAATGTTATAGCTATTTAATAACAGTACAGCGTTTACACGTTATTACACGTAACTAGACAATAATATTGAAAATTTATTGCTAAAAAACGATTCCGATTAGCTACGTGTGATAAGAGGATTTATAAAGGCAAAGTCTGATAATATTCCTGACGCTGATATATTTATGATAACCATTTTTTTTAAAAATGACGTTCGGTTTAATTCTGCTGAAGTTCGAGGTGCCAAGACATGAAGACATCAAGCTAAGTCTGTTAAAAAATAATATAATAAATGAAAATATTTAATTTTAAGTATTTATTCTCCATTATATTAAATATAATTATTTATTTCATAAATAGTAGAGCATCGCGTGAGAGTTACGACGACAAAGCTATAGGTTATAATTCAACTAAGTCGTAAAAATAATATTTGTATTGTAAAAGGATGGGTATGTCCAGAACACCGAGTTCGGAGTAAAGCTTATTTGAATATTTAACAATGACAACAGAATTAAATATATCAAAACACTGTACTTATTATTTCTGTATGAACTGCAATGAGTACAAACTAACATTATGACGTCACATGCGCTTGGGTTTGTTCGGGAACTGTCGGCGTGTCTTCGGTACTGGATTCAAAAATTAGTTTTTATTTTGAAATCCCTTTTGAATTATTACGAAAAAAAAATAGTTTTGTTATAAAACTTATATATGATCTTTCCATTTATCACAAAAAAATTTTTTTTTCAAAAACCCAATTATCAAAACGAAATTATCTAAGACAGCTGATCGAGCTTTACGCTATAGTGTAAATAACTATTTAATTAAAAGTATTAACAGTTGAGTAATTAATGTCTTTTATAATTAAGCTTGATAATTTAATAATAATAACAATTATAATGATAGAGTCAAATTCAATCTACAACAAATTACTTATAACCTATCAGACGTAGGTACGATATAAGAAAATTTCAACAACAAAAACAAAACAAAGAAAAGACAACAAGTAGAAGAAACTAATTTATTTGATTAGGAATATCGGCAATCAGATCTTAATTAAAAAGTGAGTTTTCATGAAGAATATATTTAGATCTAAGAGTTGTTTAAAATCTTTCAAGTTAAATAATTTTATAGCGGAACAGTTTAGTGCCATTAGAAAGCACGGGTCTTCAGTAAATCTACGTTTAGATATACATAGACTGCAGTATATGTTAATTCGGATTTCTATTTAATCCGATGATAAGTCAATAAAAAATCTACTTCAAAGATTTGCTGAGAATACGATTTTTGATAGTAAAGTTTTTTAAGATTTTTTCACTTTATATAGTCATCGCTGGTAAACATTACAATTTTTTTATTATTATGTGGTGTATCTGTTTCTAAATGGTAAACTTGATTCAACATTCATTTGCTTATAGATGAACAAAAACTATAATTTAAGCATTACACATGTTTACCTACAACCAAAAACTACAAAGCTTGCAAAGATTTACAGGAGTTTCTAATATTACACTAATGAAGTTGTAGGATCTGTTTTATTATGTAACTCGGGCGTTAATTTTAGATACACTTATTATGTGTTTAGTATTTAGATGATATATAATTTATATAAAATAAGGCGACCTTTTTGGTTACTTTTTCAGCAGGATCGTGTAGTGCGCAAGTCATATATTTTCCGCTACCTCTTGCAGTGCTACCACAACATCCCCCTTTCTTTATTTAATATACAATTTATAAAAATACAATTTAAGATACCTTATGTTAACAAAAATATAATTCATGTTTATAATGTAGTTACAAAATTCTTAATTTCTAAACTAAGTAATCATTCATCCAAACTGGACGTTTCTTGTTTCTTACTGGTCTACTATGCTGTTCACTTGAAGTTAAAGGAAAATGTTTTTCACTCGTTACCAATTTATCTGTTAAGTCAGTATTTGAATTTATTTTTTCAGTATCTATGTAATTATCGTTTGTCTGTGTTTGAACAGGTTCTGGTTGTTGTATTTGAGGTAATAAATTTGATATTGGGTTTGCAGGATAGGGAAAGATGTTTCTGCTATGGTATTGTGCTGGAATTAAAAACCAACGATTTTGGCGATAAATTTGATTTCCTACCTCTATGTCATAAGATCTAGGTTCTGGACCAATGTTTACTACTTTTCCATACAACCTTAGATCTGTAATCCAAACTATATCTGAAGTTTTTAAATCTGAAAGTTTATCTACTACTCTGTGTCTTTTATTGTAATAACAAAACTGCTTTTCTTTTCTTTCTCTTTCCTTTTTAATAAATTTTGAAGTGTCAACAACTGTTTCCAATTTTGATGGTAATATAGGTAAATTTGTTTTAATTTTTCTATTAAATAAAAGTTCGGTTGGACTAAATCCATGTTCTAGAGGTGTTGATCTATAGGCCTGTAATGCTAAATACAAATCTGAACCGTTCTTTTTTATTTTGCAGTCTTAACGGCCGCTTCTGCAGCGCCATTTGACTGACTGTAGTATGGTGAACTAGTAACATGTTTGATTTTATTTTCCCACGCAAATTTTGTAAACTGAGATTTGAATTGAGGTCCAATATCTGTACGAATAACATCAGGAAAAGCAAACCTAGAAAACGCATCTTTACATTTTTCAATAACACTATTTTCCGTTAAATTTGATAAAGGGTATATTTCGAAAAAACGCGAATAATAATCTACAATAATTAAATACCATTGTTTAAACTTGAATAAATCTAGACCTAGTTTTTGCCATGGTCTCGCTGCCAAATCCTCAATGACATGAGATTCTTTCGAGTTGGTTCTTTCTTGTAAGCAATTTGGACAATTTCTTATTAAGTTTTCTAATTGAGTCGATAATCCTAGCCACCAAACTGTTTGTTTAGCACGATCTCTACACCTAGTAATGCCTAAGTGACCCGTGTGAATGTAATTTAGACAAGATAATTGCAACGTTGAAGGAATTATTATACGTGTACCCTTAACCAAAATTGATTCTATTACCGTAAAGTCATTTCGAAATTGATAATAGATCGCTAATTCTGGGGGTGTTTTAGATTTGTCAGGCCACCCATCTATTACAAATTGTTTTATCTTACAACAGATAGTATCTTTGTTTTGCTCTGTAATGATGGTTTGTAAAAACTCATCTTTGATAGGATATGATTTAATCAAATTATTTACGAATTGTTTTGTTTCATCATATAAGTCCCTTGACTCATCGTCGTTAATATTGGGTAATGGATTTCTAGACAAGGAATCGGCAACAACAAGCTTTTTCCCAGCACAAAATATTATGTGATACGTATAACGCATCAACCGAATTCTAAATCTCATGAGACGAGGTGATAATTCGTCAAGTGGTTTAGTTTGCAACACTTGAAGCAAGGGTTTATGATCAGTTTCTAAATAGAACTCAATGCCAGTAATATAATCTTTGAATCGTTCGGCTGCCCAGGTAAGTGCTAACGCTTCCTTTTCAATTTGAGAAAACCGTCGCTCTGATTCTTGTATAGATCTTGACGCATATGCACATATTTCTCGTTCACCTAAATGATTTGCCATTTGAAGGCATGCGCCTAACCCATAAGATGAAGAATCTGCACTAATAATAATTTGTTTATTAGGATTATAATATGCTAAAATAGGAGATTGGGCTAATAATGACTTTATTTCCTCAAAAGCTTTAGATTGTGGACGATCCCACATGAAAGAAACATTCTCTTTTAATAGTCTATTCAAAGGTTCTAAAATAGTAGATCTATTTTTTATAAACCGACCAGCAAAATTTACCATTCCTAAGAATTGAAGTAATTCGGTCCGGTTAGAAGGTTCTGTAAGTTTGAGGATTGCTTCGATTCTTTTGGGGTCGACCGATATACCTTTAGAAGACAAAACATGACCTAGAAACGTAATCGTTTGTACTCCAAATTCACTTTTATTTTTGTTTATAGTGATACCTTCTTGTTCGAGAATTTTTAGAACTTGAGTTAACACTCGGTTGTGACTTTCCACATCAGAGGCATGAATTAAAATATCGTCAATATGAAATATAATATTCTCTACTCCGGATAAAAGTTGTGAAATTTGACTAGCAAAATATTCCGGGGCACATGTAATTCCAAATGGTAATCTCTTAAAGAAAAACCTACCAAATGGTGTTATGAAGGTGGTTATTTGTTGACAATCTGGATGTAATTTTATTTGATAAAATCCTAGTGCAAGATCTATTTTACTGTAATATCTCGAAAGTGACATTTGAGCCAAAGTTATTTCAACACTATTTATAGGAAAATTTGGTCTTAGAACATACTTATTTAATTCTGTAAAATCACAGCAAATTCTAACAGATTCCCCTTTCGGAATAACAACTATAGGACTACAAAATTCCGTGTAATCTTTAATAGGACATATAATATCAAGTTCTTGAAGTCTTTGAAGTTCAATTTTTAGTTTTGATAAAAGGGGTATTGCTACAACTCTTGGTGCTGACTGTACAAATGGTTTATAATCATCTTTTAGCACAATTTTAAATAAACCCTTAAATTCACCAATGTTGTTAAATAGTTTTGGAAATTGTTGTTCAACTTGTTTTCTAGTAATAAGCGAGTTTTTATTTATTACATTCAAAGACACAATTTGCAACGTTTCAATTTCATTTCTACCTAGTATCGGTTTCTGTAACTCTTGTAAAACATAAAACATAATTTTATAATTCTTACTATTATGCAAAACATTAATTTGAATAGTACCAACAATATCTAACGGTTTACCGTCTGGTCCCCTAATAATAGCACTTGAATTTTTTATTTTTAAATTTAATTTATTTGGAATCAAATTCATTGGTAAACAACTCACATCTGCACCTGAATCTATAAGGAAGGTAATTGGATTAGGAAAACATTTTAAATTAAGATCAATTTTCCAACCCTCAGAACTGTTATTGCTTAAAGTATTTAAATCTAATTTTAAATTTCCCAAAAATGAATCATTTTCCCTCTCACTTAGTGAAACATTGTTTATATTCTCAGTTACAGAATTAAAATTTTCTTCTAAAATATTTATTTGCTTTGACTTACATGCCTTTGACCAATGACCTTGTTTACTGCATTTGTTGCATGTAGCATTTCTCGCAGGACAATATCTTCTTTGATGTAGATTTGGCGAATCACAAAAGTAACATCTTGATGTTCGCTTATAACCTGTGCTTGTCGATTCTCTTGTTCTGAATGTGGAAGTGATCTGTTTCTTATTTCTTGTAGGTGGGTACCGCAAAGTGTTTCCCTCATTATGATTGTTTCGAATAGAAGACTGCTGTGGTCGATAAAACTTTTCTTGAGGTTTATGTATAATGTTAACTTGTTTCTCCCGCCATAATATTTGACTGTGCTGTCCTTGTATTTCTGCCTGACGAGCTATTGTGATTGCATTTGCTAACGTTAACTTGCTTTGTAGTTGTAGTTTTTCACTAGTACGTTTATCATTCATGCCCAGTATTAATTGGTCTCGAATCAAATCATCTTTTAATTGACCATACTCACATTGATCTGCTAATTTATGTAATGCCGTTATAAAGGAATCGACGTTTTCACCTGGCTTTTGATGACGTGAATTAAATTCGTAGCGATTGAAGGTAACATTTTTTGTGGAATAAAATATTGATCGAATCTCTCTAACGTTTCTTCGTATGTTGAAGGAGCTGGTACAAATTGAAGTAGTATTTCTTCTGCTTTTTCTCCCATTGTATATAATAATAAATCTTTCTTTTCGTCTGATGATCTCTTTGTATATCCGGACACTACCGTAAATCTTAAAAATCGTTTTTTCCATAATAACCACAAATTTGGGTTATCAAAGTCGAATGAATCGGGAGGTGCCACATTAGATAGGACGCAGTTTGAACTTGTAGGTGTTTGCATTGTAATGGCGTCTTCAGGTTCCATTTTTTTTTCACGATTTTTTCGTAAATGCTACCGATAACTTTTGTTTTACTTAATACTCTTTTTCTTTTTACCAATATACCGCTGCCACCATGTTTTATTATGTAACTCGGGCGTTAATTTTAGATACACTTATTATGTGTTTAGTATTTAGATGATATATAATTTATATAAAATAAGGCGACCTTTTTGGTTACTTTTTCAGCAGGATCGTGTAGTGCGCAAGTCATATATTTTCCGCTACCTCTTGCAGTGCTACCACAACAGGATCAACTATAAAGAAATATTGACTATTATAACTAGCAGTTTTTGCTAAAGTAGTCAACAGCTATTGGAGGAATGAATTGATTATTATCTATTATTATGAATACGGTTTTGTACGTATTTAGTTTACAGTTAAGAAAGTTTAAATTGAATTCAACTGAAAAGTATCTACAACAAATGAGAGTTAGAACTATAATAAATTATTCAAACATTAAGTTTCTTCAAGTTTCATGAAAAAAAAAGTTGCACCGAGAGAAAAATAATATAACAATTATTATAAGATATCTTCATACCTATTTGGACAATAAATCGATTTGTGCTATCATCTAGACTTGTATCAACAAATATGTACGTGAGTACTTCTTGGTGACCAGATAGAAAACAAAGCGGCATTTACCACGTAGTTCTAAGGCTTTTCCGACCGCCGATTTCTGTCTTCGTAGTTCTTTAGCAGTCCAAACTTCTTTTTAAATACAATTGCAACCCCTCTGAACATGTCAAGATTCTCGCTCACGCAATGTGCAATGGCGTAATATTTTCATGTTTAGAACAGGTTTTGCTGTTCTTTGGTTGTAACTCCGAACTTAGCCTTTCCAGAACCTCCGTATATGATCATAAACTTATCAAAGTCCATTTACTCGACTTGATTTCTGGTTCTGTTAGTTATTACTCTGGTTCAGATCTGAAGTTGCGTAATGTGGTTATCGCCAGCAAACGGAGATAGACGATCAATGTTTACCATTTTTGGTTTTCGAATGCGATATGCAAAGTCATTAATACGCTGCACCACTTCATAAGAACCCTACCATTGCTTCTGCAGCTTCGACGATAAACCATGTTTTTTTGGGAGTTTTACAACTACACCATGTCGCTAGGTTAAAATACACGATTTTGTGCCTTGACGTCATATCTGGTCTTTATTCTGTCGCTGGCAATTTGTGTGTTTTTACGGACTACTATCAAAGAGTTTTACTGCGCCTAGTACGCAGTGATGTTTCTGCCCAAAGCACTCACTTCTTCCCAGGTTGGTCGATGGCCGTTTTCTTTCCAGTTCACGAGTAGCCTTATTTCTAGATCGTTTTCTTGTTCGCGACGGAATTGCTCAGGTTCCCACTCGTTATCAACCGCAGCAGTTTTCCGAAGACATTTGACTTTTTCTTCAAGTCGCGAACAATGGCTGCAGTTTCAAGACATGGTCTTCTGAACAAGGCATCAGCGTTTCGATGATTGCGTCCGGCACGTTTTTCTGTGTCATAGTCATACTCTTGCAGTCTCACGATCCATCTTGCTATTTGTACTTCCGGAATACGGCATTAACCATTTAAAAGCTGCTTGATCCGTTCTCAGTAAAAAATTTTGTCTATGTAAATATTTGTAGAAGTGTTCTTCTATAGACTTGACGACTGCTAATAGCTTCCTCCTAGTAACGCAATAATTCCTTTCTCGCCTGGACAAAACTTTACCAAAATACGGGATGACTTTTTCTTGCCCATCTTGCACCCCGCTTATGGACAGATTGCTTGCATCGGTATCCAAAACAATTTTTTTTCTTCTCTTAGGTAACTTAAAAACGGCGACTAGGGTCTGTTTTAGTAGATAGAAAGCATTTTTGCAGTCTTTATTCTATCTGAATTCTGCTTTTTCTTGGGTCAATTTTGTTAACGGTTTGACAATATTGGCACATCCGGGTACAAATCGTCTATAATAACCTAAGGAAACTTCTGACTTGGTGTTTCTCAATTAGTCTTTACCATGCTTGCACTGCTTAGATTTTGTCTGGGCCAACGTATTGCGCTTCGTTCTTAAATACGGGCAATTATTTGAGCTCAGTTTTAGATTTGCCCCACGTAGTCGCTGGAACACTTCTTCCAAATTGTTCAAGTGTTCTTCAAACGAACTTCCAACCACGATCACGTTGTCTAGGTAAACCAAACACGTCTTCCAATACAGTTCACACGGGATGATCTCCATTAAACGCTCGAACGTTTCAGGAGCGTTACACAGGCCAAAGGGCATCACACTGAACTGCCACAAAGCAGCTTCAACCATAAAAGCCGTTTTTTCACGATCCTTGGGTTCCAACTCTACTTGCCAGTAACCACTTTAGAATTTACGCATCTAACAATTTGAGATACTGGCGTGCATTGGTCTCCCACGGTCTTCTTTTTCAATGTTACTGGATCTGAGATGACATTCAAGATCTTTACTGGCAACGTGTTTTTTACTCGTTCTGCTAACAAGTAGTCATTTTTCAACTAGATGGCTTTCCACTGATTCAATCGCGCGAATGTAGCCTTTCCGGAGACTTCCATCAAAACGTGCCATCACCGCACTTTCAGTTTTTGCAGACAGAGTTACGTCTTTACTCAATAAGACTCACTGCTTTTTCTAACGAATGAAAAGAAATTTCTTCGTTGTCGATCTTCAGGACATCGTTCTTCATATCGAAATGGAACCCATACTTCTGCCCATTCCGAAGATAATTTCTTCTGTAATGTCGGCTACCAGTACTTGATGGTCGAGTACTCTATTTCCTAAATCAATAGTCACTTGTACTTATCCGTGAGTAGGTATTTCTTTACCCGCCGTTTGAAGTCGTACAGTTACGGTTGATGTTTTCTTATTTTTCCGTAATATGTCAGGACGAATGATGGTTTTTGTAGCTCCCGTGTCTACCAATAACTGAACACTTCGTCTATTAATCTTGTCATCAAGATAAATGCTATGCAATTGCTTTATAGGCAATACCATTTGAATGAGATTAACTTTTCTTTTGGTCAACCCGTTCCAAACTTTTGAGCGCTCTTCTTGTCTTCTTCCTGCGTTTAGTACGATGTCGACATACGTGGCCTGTTTCACCGCAGTTCAAAGTCGTCACTCCGCTTTCTCGTAATATTCGTCGCGCTATTTCCTTGATGCTTTCTAGTGCCTGTGCGGGTACTTCTGCAGCACGGCAAAGTTTATGACCGTCTTGTTGCAAGGCTTGTTTTGTTGCTTTAAACTGCACGGTATGCACTAAAGCGTCATCCAACGTTTTTGGTCGAGTTAACCGGAGAGTTTGCTGGTTTTCGCTGTCTTGAAAATCATCTACAAAAGTTTGAATAATCAATTGCTCTAAAAAATATCTGGTGCTGTAAGATACGCAAGCCGTGTTCATCTAGTCATGTCAGCCTCGAATTCTTGAAGACTTTCCGCAGCATTCTGAACTCGACTTTTTATTTAGGTTTGGTACACCTGTTGAAGGCATCTCCTTATCACATTTCCAAACGTGAAATTAAGAATTCGTAATTTCTTTGTAGATGATCAGAAACAGTCTGCAAAATTCCAAGCGCTTCACCACGTAAAGCCACTATTAAAAACGTCGCTTTCTGCTTGTTGCTTTAACTATAAGCTGTAGCTGCGGCTTCAAACTGCTTGTAGTACGTTGACCAAAGAGTTTTTTCATCATAATTTGGGGGTAGAATCTTAAACTTGTGTGTGGCTTCTTTTTGATGGTCTATTAAATCTGCACTCGTGACACTTCCTTTACGGTGACAATTTATTTGGTTTATTCTTTCTTCAAGCAGTTTTATTCTGTCTTCTAATTTGTCCTCTATTGCTTTTATTTTGTCATTCACAGATTCACATATTTCTTCTTTCAAAGTTAACATAACTGCTTAGGTTTCGTTTTGAACGGTTTTGGTTTACTTCTAGTATTTTCTTTTATTTTCTGAGAATTTCTCCTCATTTTTTTTTATTGATTCCAGAACTTTAAATATTTTTGCATTAATTTTAGTTTGATAACGAGTTAATAACACTAACGCTATAAACAAATACGTAAATCGTGAACTAAACAGTTGATTATTTACACAATATCAATGTTTTTATTACGAGAGCGATATTAAATTACCGATATTTACACTAACATCTCCACACTGACACCAATGTAACGAATTTTAAAATTAATTTATTTATAACAAAATATTTACACGTTTATAACTACACGTGACTAATTAAATCTAACGCTATTTAGAAAAACACTAATTTATATATTACAATCACTCGAAGAACAATGTCCGCGGATAACTTCTGTTTATCTAAAACTAATCACTTGTTTATATTAAAGACACGTGCGCTTCAACTCAGTTATATTTATCTGTAATACAAGCGTTAATTATTTATTTATTTAAACAGTCCTCTCAATAGTTCCGACTTCGAAAAACTGACCTATGATTCCTTTAACCCATTTATGTTGACAATACGTTCGTGAACGTAAATAATTTTGGATTAATAAGACGTCTTTATTTTTTTTATCTTGGCATCAACATTCGAATTTCAATTGTTACGTTACAATCATTTTGATTTGTTTTTTCATATAACGCCAAGTTATGATGCAGAGATATCACCTTTGAAAAAATTAACATTACTAAATTGCATGTAAGAATTTACTTATTCTTACACGGATTTTAGTGTAAGAATCGCTAATTGTCATGTTGAAATAGAGAGACATTTACAATATTGTTTCTGTCAAAACAAAAAAACATGTTTATTTTTTATTGTAATTTAAATTATTATTATAATTAAAGTATTAATATTACTGATAGCACATTAAATATTTAATCAATCATTGATTAATTTGCATTAAAAATTGTATGACACGTTACATGTCAAAATGGCCAATACGATTCCATTAAAATAAATATGAAAATAATTTTCATTGACATCGATTTCATTTAAATGCGAAATTTTATTCAGTTTGTTGTTTATAGGTGGATGTGGATTGAAAGTGCCTACCCTTTCTACCCTCGCAACGTTTATATGCATGTAATCTAGTCCATGAAATAAATAGCTGTAATAAATTGCGAACTGCGCTGGTATCTGTGAGAATACAAACAAGAGTAGTAGTAACTTTCTCTTACGCCACCTTACTTTAATCGAAAAAGACCATAGAAACATTAGTATAAACCTTTAGTATTCAATTTTGTAATTATTTTAAAAGAAATATGTATTAATCAATGTATTATTTTTATTACATTACTGTATTTCTTCTATTTATTATTTTTTAAAGGTATAAACAGAAAAACATCTTCGGCTTACATAAAAAACTAATTTTTAGTTTAATTATTGTTATCAAAGAATAAATACGCTACGTTCTGATAGTAGTTGGCTAATCTAACTTTTTTTATCTCTTTCGCGCTCTTGTCAAAACAACATTTAAGATTTATTTTATTAACCTATTCTTAATTATTTTATTTGATAAAACAGTTTATGTTACCTTAAGAATTACTTTAATACTTTAATGTTGATACAACTACATTTAATTTTTTTATAGATCATTTACGTTTTTAAACCATACCTACCGAAATAATAATGCTGTTTTAGAAGTAGAATATATACAAACTAAAAAAAGTCATTTCAATATTCTCTAAAACACGACTAATAAAAAATTATTTAAAAAAAAGTAAACATATCGAGACTTTTTTTAATATTGTCGAGATTATTAATCGCATATTATCAAACAAGTTGGGTTTTCCGTTTTTTCGTCGATCGTATATTATTAATTTTTGCATTTTCTTATAATTTTACAATTTTACCTACTTAACAAATATTTTAATTTTTATAAACGGTAGTGTGATTTTTAACTACTGATTTGATTATAATTAGTTTTTGAAATCCCAATTATTGCAATTTTTTTTTAATTCGATGCAATTAACAGTATGGCTAGAAAGTCAAAGAAAATAACATCTGAAAACATCAAAAAGTTTTCTTTTATAAACCGAAAAGCAATCGTGTGATTGTTTTTTTTATACACAGAAACAGAATTTGATGTATTTGGGAAATCGAAATGGTTTATAAAACAAATAAGTTAAGTGAGTATACATTTAAAAATACTTTGTAAATAACGAATATTGTTATTAGGAATAAAACTTTAAACTGACTAGGAAACATTAAAAATCTACGGTAAAACAATGGTAATTTTAATAGATATTTACTTCTGTAGATAAGAAAGTTTTAACAATAAACATTTTAGTTCGGAAAATCTAAGTGAAAGTTAATTACAACGGTGAACTAGGTCATAAACAAATTCTTACGACAAATTGGGTTTGAGTACAAAAAATGCTACGATATTGTAGTTCTAGTGTTGTCACTACTGAATGATGCTCTAGAGAGAAACAAGAAACTAGTTTACTTATTTTTAGATTAAATATACATTAAGCTATCCATCACATGCCACACTGTAGTTGAACAACATGCAATGCTGTTCATTAACTTATCGGTACAATTTGAATCCTATAAAAGTTGATACGTAGCTTAGCAAAGCATAGTGAGCAATGTTTTGCAAATTGGTGAAGATGTAAGAGAATTGGATTTTCAGATAAAGAAGGTAATGTCGATGAAAGTAACGATGGTTAAATGCTTTTTTCTTATTTTTAAATACGTAATGTTTTTTATATGTATGTAAAAGAAGTACACGAGTATCATGACAAAACAATTAGGTATATAAGTATTGGTTTGTGCAAGATTTACGTTGTTATTTATTGTAATACATTAATTGTTTTAATAATTATTGTTATATATAACGTACAAACGTCACAACTTGGATATTAAACATGTTCGACAAGAGCAACTGAATGTCTAAATCATTGATAAAAACCAATTGACAATTTGTGTGTACATAATCGTCAGATAATGTAGACCACAATTATTGTTAATAAAGACTTTATTTTTCAGCTTCGTAATTCCAAATTATGTCATTTTGTTTTTATTTTATCGATCGTTATTCTAAACAAATTCATTAAAATATTTAATTATAATAGGTAATGCATTTATTTAAAAACGTCAACTAATGCAATTTAGATAACTTTATAAAAATCATAATTTTCTTCCACGATTTTATTGGTTAGAAAAATCCTGCAGTAATAGAAATTCTTTGATTTCATTGGTTCAAAAGTAGACCGGTAATAGGGGTTATTACCGGTTTATTTTTGATACATTATTAAACATTATTATAAGTATTAACAAACCTCGACGAAAATGTATTTTTTATCCAGTAAAGAATTACTGTAATAGTAGATTACATACCGAGGCGGAAAGTATTCCATTTCTGTCGAGAAAACTATAGTTTACCGAGAGGCATAGCCTCGAGGTAAACTAGTTCTCGAGACAAATGGAACACTTTTGCCAAGGTTTGTATACAAATTTATTCACAATCAGCCATTAAATAAAATAAATAACATAAAACTAATAAAAAATGAATGAAAACCTACTTCCAAAATATTAACGTTTATTTCGGTAAAACATTAACACATAGTAGGCACTTCAAAATTGACATATACGTATTTAATTTATGATTGTCATTTTATCAAATTAGTTAAAACAAAACACACACAAATTACAGGTTCGGAAAGTGTACATTACTGACCGTGAGGTTTCATTACATACTCGTTTTTTTAACCATGCAAACCGCTTACTTAACAACCTTTAAGAGGTTCGGAAAACTGTACGTTATTAACTGAGTGTGAATAAAAATCATTTGTCATTTTGTGACTAATGATTTTCTTAAGAAAATTATAATATTTTTTTAGTGTAAGTAAATTAAACTTTAGATAACCAAAACAAAAAAAAATCTGTTTTATAGCTTAAAATTAATATAATGTTACCGAGGGAAGTCCAAGACAAACTACTAATAAGACAAAACAATTATTAATTGATAAATTTATTTATTCAAATACTATTAAAAAGCCAACTAAACTAACGTTTAGCATCACAATAAGATATTTTATAACGAGTAAGAAATATAGTCATTGCCAACGACCTCGGGTAATTTGAGCTTTGATTTGTTCTAATTACCTTGAACTTAGTTTTTCTAAAATATATTTACCTATATTCAATTACAAGAAATTTAAGTGCTAACGTTTGCGAACATAACCTAAAATATTTCATTTAAAAACCAAAGTTTTTTTTCTATAAATCTATATATGTACTTACTGCTGATACTAATGCAATAACATCTACACGATGATGATGATTTTGTTTGTAATTTTACAACTATGGTGCACAGAATAGTTGTACAAACCTCTAAAATTATTTTGAATTTTGCGGGTGTTAAACTAACTCAACGTATTTACCATCGTTTATAGCTATCTACAGTTAATTTTAATCACATAGTAAATTTATACTATGAGATGGCTCTGCCGTCAAACACTTTTGAACTCTAAAATTATGTTTTTATAATTCATGACGTTTTACTATAATGGGTTTGACCGTGGTTTGACCTGTACGGAAATGTAATTGGTCAAAAAAACTGCACAACGTTGCCTAATCGCTAATAAGCATACAATGTGCCGTATTATTCACATAATTTGTAAAAAACCTGTCACGTGATATAACCAGTACACGAAATTGACACGTCGAATCGATTCTTACAAATATAGGTAATACAATAAGTAACAAAAAGTCAGGTAACTACTAAAAAATTAAACAAATTATCATTTTAAATAAATTTTTGTTTGTACCAAAACAATCATTTTAAAGAAGAAAATCAATTATTTACTACACATAATATTAAATTTCGTTGTAACCATGTTTACGTTTTTTCTGTTAGCAGCCTGGTAAAATGACACCCATATGATGTAACTTTTTAATAGAACTAAAAAAATTTGTCTTTAAATCTATCGATCTCTTAATTTTCATATGCTTTTACTTGATTTTTAAAAGAATAAATATAAAAATACTCACAACTATTAGCAAAAAGAAACAGCTCAAAATATGAATTGCGTTGTTTTAACTAATTCTTTTCGTTTTCTATTTTTAATAGCAATTTTGTCTTTAAGTTGTAGAAATAAGTCGATTCTAGTCAGAACGGCAATAATTAGAACATATTTTTCATTTACTCTAAAAAGGTAACTTTTTCTTGTACGTTGGATTAAAATCTTTTGTGGACTATTTTAAATAATACAATATACTTATTTTAAACAGCTTATCTAGCATTTTTGATATCACCTCTGTTGCAGGAACCCTATACGACCGCGTTCAATTTATTACCTCACTGAAACATATTATTTTTTAATAAAGAAAAAACGCAACTAACGAAGTAGCTATTTGTCAACTGGAAGATGAAACTATAACGCTTATGTAAAATAACCTTTGATTAGAGTTTCTATAAGTAATACGATGTGGTTTACCAAAATTATACTTAGCATATTTAAAAAGAATTACAACCGTTTGTATTATTTTGTGTTTGTTTCAAAAACTTATGTTATATGTGTAACATCGGCAGTTTAAATTTATTTAAGACAGTGCAACGTACTTACTCTTTTCTATAATTTTTAATTATGTTGCGAGCAATATAAATGCAAATAAAAGTTTGTGTAGGTGAAGAAAATAATGCAGAGAAAGAAAATTGGAATGTAGTATAGTACGAAATTGGCCTTTGTTTTATGTTAGTTTTTCCCCTAGCAATTTCTCGGAACCAATGAGAACTCGGAACGATCTGAGCAACGGCCAATGAAAGAGAAGGACAGATAGACTGATAAAAATACTCGCGCTCTATTATCAGCCATGATAGCGGGGCTGCCTCGCTCAGACAGATTCATTTTATAAATTCTGCTGAAATGTTTTCAGAGCGCTTTATTAACATTCATGCCTCCAATTTGTTTCTAATTCATAATAGGTTCGGTAACATCCACACAAGCATGGAATTTTCATATTCAACAGAAGATCGTTATCAATTCATTATGAATAATTTTGTTAAAGCTCGTGCGATTTTTTTATTTACTAAAATTTTTACGTTTAGTTTATCGAGAAGTTATTTTAACAACCCATTTCACAGGGTTATATACTTACATCCCTTCGAAACTGATTATTACAGAGCTAAAATTTTGTAGAGTTTGTATTTTCAATACGCTTTCCATTTCCTACCATTAATCACCTTTGTATGAATACCGCTGACTATTATTTAATCACGACTCTTCCAAACATAAATCAATATCATGACAATTATGTCGATTTTGAAACAAACTAACTCTTCTGATGTCATATGGATATGACAGCTTATAATTAAATGTCTTGTATCGCACATTTTTTCATTCAATTTCTTTTTTTTTAACGTAACATTAATTAACAGTTATCGACTAAAAAAACTGGTGTTGTCTCGACTTTCCTATAAGGAATGATGAAGCGACGTCTAGATATTTTTTTAAGATTATGTTGTCATAAAACTACTTTGAAGTGATATTTACACGTTTGTATTGACTACCTAGCATGCTATAATTTTTTTGAAATTTTTCTTCTTGATTTCATTAAGATACATATAACCAAAATATGGCTAATTGAGCTTATGTTGTCATATCGAATAACCTTTTATTTAAATAAATTGTTAGAAAGAATTATCTCTATAAGAAACTGTAAAAATAATTCGAATTATTTAGATACGTACAAATTTATATAAGAAAAACTGTTAAAATTGGCGGATACCCATCTTTTTATAAAACCGAGACAATATGAAAAACCAGCTTCATACTAAATTTCAAGTTCGTATGACCTTTGGTTCGAGAGTTATCGTGGGTACATACTTACACACAGACACACACAGACACTCAAAATTTTTTTGTCAAAAATATTTTTGATTCAGGAGACCTTGAAACGTAAAATTATGCAAAAAAAATATTTGAAAAAAAACTGCAATCGCTATACTTTCTTTATGGGAAAGTAAAAATTTGATAACCCGATGCTATTTTTATATTTTTTATTTTATTAACTAAATCTTATATTCTACTTATTTTTTAATGTAAGTACGTGCACGAGCTCATCAAAGTCAGTAATTATGATTTTCTTTAATTATCTTTAACTTTTAGCGAAGGAACATTCATGCACATACATTTTAAGATATTTTAACAAAGAATATTGTTTTAAATCCACGTAATCAGTTTATATAATTGTTATGTATGCTATGCTATATATAAAAAATATAGTGTCCATCAAATCAAAATGAGTAGGTATTTATAATAAGTAGTTAATAAACCATTCCACCTCAAACATAAATTATAATTAACTTTAATGATAAATATTTTGTTAGATTTTCTAAACAAAAATTAGTGTTCCAAAAAAGTAATTAAGTTGTATCAAGGATGTAAAGACAGGTAAACATATAAGTCGTACGGTTTAAAATAATAACAATCTCAAATCAAATTAATGTATACTTACTTCTATGATGATAGATTTTGTACTGAAACGTCCCGAAACATTTAGAACAGTCGAGGCGATTACTGAATCAGTCTTAAGAAGAATTTGGCGATGTAAAAAATAAGTGTACATCATGGTATAGTATTGCTTATGTGTGAAATTAACTATGGATGTGGAAAAACAATTAAATACTAATTGACATCTTGCGTAGTTAGTTAATTTTCTTTAATACTCTGTGCTTCTTGGAGATCCAAGTTATCTACAAATTTCTTCATAATTTCAAATTTTCTTGCAGTTTTTATCCAAGTTTTCCATCAACAGATTACAATCAACAACAACACTTTTATTCATGTATAAATACACAAAAAAGTTCATTGCGTCCATCAACTGTGTTAACTTTATCTAATAAGCGTAAAATCGTGAATTACATTAAAAAATGCAAAAAATTGGTTTTGTACCAACCCAAACAATTGTACGTCAATTGGCATACCACTTAGCCAAACAATTAAAAATAAAACATAGATTCAGCAAAACCAACAAGAAAGCCCGGAAAGACTGGTTTTATTCCTTTATGGAAGAAATCTACATTTGTCCATAAGAAACTCGAAAGGAGTGTCATTAAATCATTATCAAGAGCTAAAACAATAATAGTTTTTGTCTCGGAAACCTCAAAGGCTTGTGGTACTTATTTTGAATGTTCATGCCTCTCATATTAGTTCCGTAGTTGTACTGGAACTAGCTGAGAAAAACGACATTATTTTGTTATGTTTGACGAGCCACACCACGCAGTTCTTACAACCCCTAGACCGCACATTTTTAAAATCCTTTAAATTATATTAGGAGAGAGTGGGGAAGAATGAAACATTTTTGGGATATTTGTATATTTTAAAAGTATGTTTGATTTTAAGGTGTTAAAATAGTATAGAAATGTAAACTGCTTTAATAAGCATGTTTAGTGTAAAAATCTTTTTTTTGTCTACATACAAGGAAGCAGTTTAAAAATTGACAAATAGGTACAGATTGTTCTATTCCTCTTGACAGCAGGAGTAATGGGACAACCAGCAGGAGGTATGGGACGAGTTTAAATAATGAAAACTGTAAAAATAAGTAAGCAAAAAATTCAAAATTTAATTAAACAAATAATATACATTGGTAAAAACAGATAGAATTTTAGCGAATATTACAAAATTTCGACATTAAATTAATCTTAAAATTGAAAATAGCACGAATTCTTTCCATACCTTCAGCTTTTCTGGGTGCAGGATGCCTCCGGACAATGTTCTTCTGCTCGACAAAAGCAATCTCATCTACATCAGGTCAAATAAAATTAATTTTGTTATCGCGTTTCTTTCTCAGAAAATTGATATTAAAGTATCCATCTTTGTTGCATCACTGCACCATTCCTATAAAGTGCACTACAATTTTCTTAGTTGCAAATTTTACGACAACGAAATCACCATTTTTAACTGTTGTAGAGTCAAAATCAAACTCGTCCAATTATGCATAAAGTTCAACATCGTCATCAGAATCTTCAAATTGGAAGTCTTGGTCATCAGATTCTGATGAAGTCTCTACCAAAATTTTTTTTCGCTAACTGTTTATTTTGCTAACTGCTTATTTTGTTCCTTTTCTAGTTATACCTTTTCTGGCGTATCCGTAAGGATGCGAGTCCTTCCACGCTTTCGGCCACGGCCGTCAGTCTTGCGGCAAGCTGCTTTCGGGTATGGCCAAACACGTTCAGGGGTGACATCTAGAATCAGCTAAGTACGCGATAAAGCGCAATATAATAGAGTCAAGTTCGGCTATGTGCAAGTAACTTACATAGCCGATTTGTCAGGCACTGTATCCATTTGCAGCACATAGCCCGAATTTTTATATCACTTGAACAAGCGAGACAATGCGAGATTCGCTCAAAAAAAGTATTTCAAAAATTGAAAGCAAACAGTTCAGTTTTAAAAGAAGACTAGAACACAAATTCATCAAAATCCGGATATACAAATGATTTACTCGTAGATTCTTCTTTAAAAACAAAGATTCAATTAATACCAATTCAAAATTACTAGTTTTTAAACAATTTATAGTTTTCATTAACTGCAGAAACAAGTTTTATCTACTTTAATCTAAGGCTAATTTATCAAAAAAACATAGATATTTATGTCTACAAGAATCTAGTAACCGACATTCAATATTATTCCACCGATTCCATCTTAACTTGCAATTAATATAAAAAAACGTTTAATTACATTGAACAGTTTACCAAAATCGTTCTTTTAATATTTTTTGTGCGACGATTTTTGGTAGACTGGCTGTTTAAAAGATACTAAATATTGAAACGTTCGAGAAGTTATTCGCAACTTTGAGAGCCTTCGCGAGGTTTTCTAGAACGTTCACCGAAGGATGTAGAACATACGGGAACGTTTTGTCACAAGGTATATATACGGAACAAACAAATCGTGGGTCCGTTATTGCCGTAATGCGAAGACAGCAGTGTTAAAAAGATTATTCAAGTCTAAATAAATAAGTCGTTAACGCGTGTTAAAAATAAATCTACGAAGTACGTGACTTTAGTGTAAGCAAGTGTGTGAAGCTATACGCGGACTTTATCTTATCTACGTGTAAGTTATATAAATTATACTGTAAGTGTTTTTATTAAATATCTTTAGAATTAATTAGTTCGGTTAATTTAAAAGTGTACATATTTTTAGTATAAGTAAAAATATTTTTAGTAGTTTAAATAAATTAGTTTAATAATAAAATTCGCTACAAGTGGTGTCCAGGTGTGGGGTATCGTTCGCGGATTTTAGTGTAAATGTCATTAAGAAATATCGCTCCCGTAATACGCGTGTTTATTTATAAAGTGTAATCATAGCCATATCAGTTCGTTAAAAGAGTGTTTATTAAACTTTTTCTTTTAACAAGTGCGTGATCGCGATTTTAATTAAATTCGTTTCCGTACACTAGTGATTTAATATTAACAAGTGGATCGTTATTAAAATTTTGTGTTATATAAAAACTGCATTTTAAAAAGTAGTGTATTTAAACTTTATATTCATGTTATATTTAAATTTATGTCGGTGACGCGTTTGCAAAAAGTGAAAATGGATTTAAAAATATTTGAAATTCTCGAATCGATGAATAAAAATATGGAAGAAAATAATAGGAAAATGAGCGAAAATTCTCAGAAAATCGAAGCAAAATTGTTCGAAAATTCTAGAAAAATGAAAGAAAACTTTCACGAAAATTCGCAGAAAATGAAAGAAAATTCTCAGAAAATTAAAGAAAAATTATTTGAACATACCCAGAAAATAGAAAAAAAGTTGATGGAAAATTCTAGACGATTAAAAGAAGAAATACAAACGAGCATAGAAAATCAAATCAAAACTGTGCAAGAAGAAACCCAAGCAGATATGTTAAATTTAAAAGAAGAAATTTGCGAATCTGTGAATGACAGAATAGAAGAAGTAGAAGACAAATTGGAACAAAAACTAGAAAAAAAATTGAGAGAAATAATACTACTGCTTGAAGAAAGAATGAACCAAATGATTTGCCATGGTGAAGAAAGCGTCACGAGTGAAGATTTAATAATGGACCATCGGGAAGAAGCCACTCAAAAGTTTAAAGTTGTACCGCCAAATTTTGATGGTAAAGTTCCATGGTCAACCTACTACAAGCAGTTTGAAGCCGCAGCTACAGCTAATGGTTCGAGCAAGAAACAGAAAGCGACGTCTTTAATTGTGTCCTTACATGGAGAAGCGCTTGGAATTTTGCAAACTGTTTCTGACCACCTGCAAGAAAATTACGAACTCTTAATTTCAAGATTAAAAATGATATATGTAGATGCTCATCTTCAACAAGTGTATCAAGCTGAAATTAAAAGTCGGGTTCAGAAAGCTGCCGAAAGTCTTCAAGGGTTTGAGGCTGACATCACCAGACTAACACGGCTTGCGTATCATACAGCGCCATATACCTTCTTGGAGTAGTTGGCAATTCAAACCTTTGTAGACGGCCTCCGAAATAACGAAACGCAGCAGACTGTCTGGTTAGCTCGACCGAAAACATTGGATGACACTTTGGTGCATGCTTTGGAGTTTGAAGCAGCAAAACAAGCATTGCAACGAGATGGTGATAAACTCCGCTGTGCTGCAAAAGTACCCGCTCAGACACTGGAGAGCATCGAGGAGATAGTGCGACTAATACTTCGGGAAAGAGGAGTGACAATTTTGAACTGCGATGAAATAGGCCATGTACGACGACATCGTACTAAACCTAAGAAGAGGACAAGAAGAACGCTCAAAAATATGGAACGAAGCGAGCAAAAGAGACAAAAAGTAATCTTATCTAGCCAGACTCCGGAGATTACATCTAAATGGCATCGCCTAGAGAGCAATTGCAAAGCATTTATCTCGATGGCAAGATCAATGGGAGAAGCGTCCAGTTACTGGTTGACACGAGAACGACGAAGATCATCATTCATCCTGAGAAGAGAATCAATCATAATTAGTCACCTCAAAAGAAAATTATAATAAAATTTGGGTTATTAACAGAATAATTCAATTCAGAGTAAAAAGCGTGGTGTGCATTTTACTAGATTTTATTAAATGTTACAATCATTCTATTAACAACTATCTATGAGAGGAGAGATGAAAATGTAGTAAAATGCACCCCACGCTTTTTACTCTGAATTGAATTATTCTGTTAATAACTTAAATTTTATTATTATTTTCTTTTGAGATGACTAATTATGATTGATTCTTTGACCTTCTACTACTGTATTATAAACTCTTTGTAATTAAAAATTATTTTCTACTTTTTAGTTCGGTTAGCTATAAAAACGTGTTTTTTTAATTTTTTTTAACTATTGTTTTTATTTAACAGAACCGAACCTGTATCTTTTTAAATGTCCTCCTTGCAGTAGTATAAAGTTTTAAATTCTTTTTGTTTTATCGTTTTAATCCTAACTTATTACATTTTTTCAAATCTACTAAAGATGCAACAGTTTAACTCAAAAAGCTTTAAAAAAACGAATACATATACCTGCTTCAATCAGAAACAATAGAATTTTCTGTAAATTCAAACTTCTTAAAACTTGTAATGAGATGTTGAGTATAATAGTAATATTTTACACCAAGTTGTTTCTACAAAAGATATAATGCATTGATTTCATTGCAGAAGCTGTGAAGATATTTTGCACTGGCAGAACTATTTTAGAAACCGTAGAAGTGTACGACAAAATTATTACAGACCAAGATTGGTTAAAATAGGCTAATCATCGCTACAACAACAAACACCATAGTTTTTGATTTTTTTGTATAGTGTAATTGACTTTTATTTTCACGTTGAAACTATTTTTTCTAATTCTTATTGTTAAGTTGGAATTTTAATAATTTTATTACTCGGCATTTTGTAAAGGTGAATCATAGATTGACAAGTGACGTGTATGCTACGTGTATCATACTCCCAAAGCGACAGTGTATTTATAAAACTCTGTCACCGTTTAGCTTACGTTAAGAAGTAACTTGTATCTATGTGATACATGCAACGTGTATCTATGTGTTACATTTAACGTGTATTTATGGTTCATATGGAATGTGTTTCTTTAAGTTCTTTGTATCGTTTATGTCAAGTTTACTGTACACGCAAAATCAACGCTTATCGGGCGGACATTTTATCGTGGAATAGTAGTTGCAGTAAATGTGCTATCCACTATAAAACATCAGATAAAACAAACCGTAAATATACGTTTATTTAACCAAATAATGCTCATTGGGTTATTGTGTTGTGAATTAATTAGCTACAGTTTTCTTAACAGATGTTCTGCTTTAGTTATAACAAATAAACATTTATCAATTTAATTAAATTTAGTACCATTGCAATATGCTCAAATGCATCACTTAATATACCATTTCGTTATGTATTGAAACGTACGAGAAATTATTTTCAAGTCCGAGAACTTTCGCGAGGTTTTTGTACATTTCCAGAACGTTCACCGAAAGATATAGAACTTCGCAAACGTTTCGCCAAAATGTATAAATGCAGTGCAAACAAATTATAGGGCAGTTATTCCAGCAACTCGAAGACGGCAGTGGTAAGAAGATTATTTAAGTTTAAATAAATAAGTAATTAACGCGTGCGTTCGAGATAAATATACGGAGTATAACCTTGTACGTGACTTTAAAGTAAACAATAAGTGTTAAACTAAAGTTATTCGCAGACTTTATCTTCGTGTAAGTGATAGTGCGATATAAATTAGTGTAAGTGTTTTTATTAAAATATCCTTAGATTTAGTTAATTCGGTTAGTTATAAACGTGTACATATTTTTAGTTCAAATAAATTAGTTTTAATAATAAACGTTACAGTATTAATTTATTTTTTTCTAAATATGTACTCTAAGTAATTTATGCGATGCCATACTTAACCTAACTGTAACCATATTAAAATTTTTACTACTAAAAAAGAAAAAAGTTAAAGAACACGAATAAATTATACGACGTTGACATAAGAATCGTATAATTGTAAATACTATAATATTTGCATAAAAAAGGAAGTGTTTTATTGTTTTATAATATTTTTGACAAGATCATTTCTGTGTATATTTTTCGAGCTGCTTCAGGTTCAAATGTCATTTAAAAAAAGGTATTGTGACAACAATTTTAGGTGTGACCAAATGTTGACAAGTGGAAAACTAAACCGGCATCTATTGTTAGAACAAGAAATATTGTTTCTTATTGACTACTGAAGAATTAAAGCGACGCTTTGACGTATTGATGTTAAGTCTTGATAAACACAGTTGTAAATACACAAAAGGAGAACAACTGTTTAACTTGATTAAACACGCTTCATGCATGTAAAATATTTTTTTGAATAAACATCTTAATTGAATAGTATATCTACTTAAAACTTTTCATTTTTATTAGCATAAATTGGGCGTTTGATTCTAGTCTATATTAATACCGTTTTTTTTAAATTTAATTAAATAAACCAAATTCTTCAAAATGCTGATATACATATATAGTTTCAAAAATTAATAACAATGGTTGAAGTCTAAATTAAATGATATTCGACTATAATTTCCGTACATGTTTTCCTTCTTATTTTAATTTAAATTATTGTATTAATGCTATATCAATTAAGAAGTATGGCTTAATTTTTTTGTAATATTTTAAAAATTAGAATAATCAACTTTCTTACAGTAACCGTATTTCCATTTCTTATGCAGTATTTGACATCTTCATATAAATTCCTTCATTATAATGGCACGCAAAATAAGTTTTCGTGCCAACAAAATCTATATTAATACAAATAGGCGAAAAAACAAGTAATGTAAAAAACGAAAGTATTTTGTTCAACATCTTTAATCAAAAGAAAAGTGTAAAATAGTTTTTAACTTTCTATGTATACTTTATTTTTGTCAAATAAAAAATAAATTGACCGAGTAAGAACCAATTAAAATACCACCTTATATTAGACTTTGTAGAGCTTTAAGTTAATGGTGTACCGTGATAGACTTATTGGTTGTTATTTACACCCCAATAAATCGGGGCGATCAGTTAATTTACTTCCGGGATTTACCATTACCACACACCGCCAACAACGGCTCTTATTGGGCTGTAAATAACTCTCATCCTTTCCTTTAGCCACTTTATAAATTTTTACATAATTAATTCGTTTTTTTAAGTTTGTTAATTAAAGTTATTAAGCTAGTAGTTACGACAGCTTGTAAAATTCTAAACAATTGTAATGGTATTTACGAAACGTCGTTTTAATGGGGTGGGTCGGTAGCGTACAATTTGTTCCGCTCACAAGCTGGAAGAAATCATAAACGATTTTATATTTTTATGGTGCACTTTCGTTTTATTGCCTCATAATTTCAAAGCTACTGCAATGTCTAAATAGTTCTCAATCCTTAGACATTTTAAAATCTCAGAAAACTCAATTTGTTATGGAGATCATATTATGTTATTACATTTTAAACTATTCGCTTAAAAAAAACATTTGTATTTTACCATTTGTCATTTTTTACGAACCAAAATTTACATTAACAATAAAAGATGTATGATAATATCTATTTTATTACGCAGGCTACATCTAAACTGATAAAATAGAGCGTTTAGGGAGAGAGTTTCTATAATGTTGCATATCTAGAAAGATAATGGGGTCGATTGTTATGTTAGTAAATCTTCTATATCACTTTATTATATTGCAAACCTCATACATTTTTATGTAGTTCACGAGGGTTGTGAACTACTATTATCAAACTTTGTTGTGTTATTGGAATTCAACGTTTTATTTAAATCCTCAAATAATTTACTTTACTGATAACAAATCCGTCATGCTACTGAACGAATTTTGTTTACAATACTTTTTCCAGTTTAAAGAGGGTTCGGTAAAATTAGGGTCAATATTTTCAAACAGTGTCGACAGTTTTACAACTTTATTGTTGTCAACGATATCGGCAAAGTTTAAACACTGTCTAACTCATATGACAAATTATTCTATTTCAACATATTAGACATAGTTCGTCAATGAATGTCACAATTTGTCTCGTCAAATATTGAACGAGAGCTTACCAATTTGATGTTATTTTATAATGCGTGTTATTTAATTATATTATTATACAACTTGGGGTTTTATCTCTGTCTTGATCATTTCGACGTCTGCGAACGGTGAAAATCATTAAAGCAATTAACATCTCGTTAAGAGACAAAAATATAAACCAAGACACTACTCTTCTTCAAACGCGTAGTTTAGTACGTTTATTTGTCTACTATTTTACACACTATATTGTAGTACTTATAGTTAACAAATTAAGTATTCTGTAAAACTGTAAACACAAATAACTTTGAAAGATGTTTTTTCGGATAACATTTTTTCTTAATTTTGTACGGTCTCAAAATATTAAAAACTGGTGAAATAAGAATCGGTGATATACGTATTTAAAAAAAAGAATAACTCCGTTTGTGAAGATCATGTTATGAATTAACTTTGCTATTTTTTATATATTAGATGAATGAAAACGTAGTTTTATATAAACCGATTAATAATGTTGACTGTACGTCTGCGACTGTAGCTGCTTCTTAATTGGGTGCGCCTCCGTTCATTTCGTGTAATAATCTATCGCTACTGTTACCGATTTTTTTTATTGAAAATCAATATTTTTTTCTTTCTGTATTTTCGGTCCTTTTTTTGCTACGCCGATAGGAGGCGCAATTAATTCATTTTTGCGCTTTTACGCACTGGTTGCTAATAAATATAAAATTTATTCAGCGTTTGTTGCTTGTACGAATATGATGTAAAGTATATTGTAAATAAATTTAACCATTTTTCATTACAAACGAAGTGCATGCAAGAATTGCACAGTGCAAAGAAAATACCGAAGCAGCGCCATCGAAGGCAATTTCTGTTTGCAAAACTAGCTACTAAGATGTATTTGTTTCCTGAATCAGATTCTAGGAATTGCTGCTTTGCGTTTTTTCGCTGGGCTATTCCTTGATGCGCAGACCATACACTTACATCACCATTTCATGACTTTCTCTTTGAAGTTCGCCCACTAGAAATTTTTGTCAAACTTTCCTTAATTTCTTTTTCACGTCGAGGTGTTCTCCTGTACCATCGTGCAACACATCTCCGACACTCAGCTCTTTGGCACTACCAACTGCAGTCTGCTTCTCGTGCTCTCGATCGGTTGTTTGCTTTCCAGATCAGGAGTATTTCGAAATCGTTTTCATTCGATCTTTTTTGCAAGTCGCGAACAATAGCTGCAGTCTGCCAAACAGGTTCTTCTGGACCACGTATCAGCGTTCGGATGATTGTTTCCGGCACGGTGTTCTGTGTCATAGTCATACTCTTGCAGTCTCTCAATCCATCTTGCCACTTGTTCTTTCGGATTACGGAACTGCAATAGCCATTTCAAAGCAGCGTGGTTCGTCTTTAGTAAAAATTTTCGTCTATACAAATATATGTAGAAATGTTCTATCGACTTGACGACTGCTAACAGCACTCTACTAGTCACGCAGTAGTTTTTTTTTGCCTAAACAAAACCTTGCTAAAATATGCGATGACTTTTTCCATCTTCTCTTGGATAACTCTTAGAAAACGTTTTTGCGGTCTTCATTATATCTAAATTCTGTTTTTTCTTCGGTCAATTTCGTCAAATATTTAGCAATTTTGGCAAATCTGGGTACAAATAGTGTATAATAGGTGCACAACCCAACGGAATTTTAAACCTGATGTTTTTCGATTGGTTTTGGTCACTGCTCGAACTTTGTTTAGGTCAGTTTTTACTCCATTTCTAGATACGACGTGGCCAAGGTTATTTCTTTAAGCTCAGTTTTAGATTTGCCCCACATAGTCGTTGAAACACTTCCTAAGCAATACTAGTTTGAATGTAGCCATTGATTAAACGAATATTCAACTATAATCAAGTAAATTTTAGTATATGGTGTATTTAATACACCTGTATCATCTACGATATTTTACTTAAACATGTATTTTAAGTATACCAGATAACATTTTTTCACCGATTCCATCTTAACTTGCAATTAATTTGAAAAAAACGTTTTTTTTTAAATTAATGTTATGTGTAGGAAATAGCATTAAACAGTTTACTAAAATCGTTCTTTTAATATTTTTTGTGCGACAATTTTTGATAGATTGGCCTTTTCAGAGATGCTAAACATTATACCATTATAGTTACTGGGTATATTATTAATAATGTGCACCAAAATTTTATTTTATCAAAATGATTTAAAAATTCCCTATGTTTTTTCTTATTAACAACATTAGCAGCTATTTTAGCAAATTTTCTAAGTTAGTTTAAATAAAATTATTTATAACTGTTTTTGGTAGACTGACAGTTACGAGATCTAGACATTAAACCATTACATGTTACACTGTTTCAATGATTATAGTAATTCGTCTCTATTTAATTAGATATTAGATGATTAGATTGATTTTTTTCAATTTAGATATTTTATATGAAAGAAGTTATATCTTTAGCTTTAAACAATAACAATACGATTCATTTATTAGAACACTCATTAAAATTAAAAGCTACCAACGGTCGTGTCGTGTCATACAACAAAAGATCACATCACTGCACTCACATCAGTTATCAGTAGTGTTGAGCATAATCGATATATTTCAATAATCGAAAAATCTCGTTTGCATAATCGAATGATCATTCGCTTGTTCAATTATGAATGATGCGCATGCGCAGTGTTTTCGATCATATGTTTTGATCTGAGTTCGAGCATGTTCGAGTTAAAAGCTTTGGTTGAGGAGTAGCGATTTAAATTTACCGCGCTTAATTGCTGTCATCGTATTGGCCAAATTATTTTTTCTTTTACACAATTGCAATTTATTTTTACACGATTTTTAGGTTCTTTTATTTAATTGAAAAAAAAGTTTTCCTATTACAAAGAATTGTGTATTACTATACTATATCTTATTATTGATTACGCAATGCCAAGTACCAGTGGATTGGTATAGTTGGGACGGCGGATCTTTGCACCTGTATGTAAACGTGAGCGACATACGTTATTGTAGTAGCATTCATGATTTTACATTACAACAAAGATAGAGCCAATATCAGTAACACTTTGTTGAAGATTGCTTTAAACGACCTGGGATTTAAATTTAAAAAAGATGATAATCGTCGAGTTCTTATGGAAAAGTTACGTATAGCTTGTATGCGGACACGATTTCTAAGAAAGTATTCTGCAATTAAAAAACTGAAAGTGCCGAGTCAAGTTGTTTTCTTAGACGAAACCTGGATTTACTCAAAAGGTAGTAAAAGAAAATCTTGGCAGGATGATAGTACCAAAAGCGATGGCAAACGTTTTATTGTTTTACATGCAGGAACCTTAGATACCTTAGATTACCATGGTGAAATGAATCACGATATATTTATGACTTGGATGAAACAAAAGCTAATTCCCAATTTGAAAGAACCATCGTTAATTATAATGAATAATGCACCGTATCACAGCGTACGTCTAAAAAAACAACCTACTAGTTCATGGAAAAAATCAAAAATTATTAATTAAACAAAAAATATAAAGTGTATGTTATTGATGAATTTCTTCGAAAAAGGTCATGAAGTATTAAGGCTACCACTTTATCATTGCGAGTTCAATGCAATCGAATTGATCTGGGCTGAAGCTAAATCTTATTATAATCTACACAATAGTAGAAATGGTTTTAGTAACGAAAGTGTATCTATGGGAAGAAGCTTTAGCAAATTGTAACGATTCGTGGAAAAAGTACATTCAGCACACAGAAATGGTAATTGAAGAGTGGCATAACCGTGAACGAGCTCTTACCGATCTTGAGATTGAACCTATAATTATTATTTTAACGATGATTCAAGTTCTGATTCTGAATTAGAGTAATGAACATTAAAACATTCATGTTTTTCATATCTGTTCACAGAATGAATAAATCTTTCCTATTTTTATTTTTTGCATAATTTTAATATTTAGTACTTTCATAAAATTAGTGTGCAAAATCATTAAGATGAAAAGATAAATTTTATTGATAAAGAATTAGATGTTTCGAGACTTTTTTTTATTTATCCTGTCGAATTTTCTATATAACCTCAAATTTGAAATATATACCGCTTCAAATTTTTAAAGTTAGTTCACATATTTTCCGGGGACTTTGTTTACTTCGGCGCTTTGTATGAATCATTTGAATAAGCGGGGAATGTTGTTGTCGGCCGAGCATCTTCGGCATTGATTTTATGCTTTACCACGTTTGTTCTTCCTTTGGAACCACTTTCCAGCACAAACACATCTTGCTGGATCAACACTTTAGCTTTAGCCAGCTGGTCTTGGCTGAGGTTTTGACACTTGGAGGTAAAAATGTCTAATAGATGTTGTAAGCGCTTCTTCGGAGACATAGCTTCACTAGAATTCACACATCTTACAATTTGAGATACTAGCGTGCATTGACCTTCTACGGTCTTCTTTTTCAACGTTACTGGATTTGAGTTGACATTCAAGAGCCTAACTGGCGTCGTGTTTTTCACTCTTATTAATGTACTGCCATAGACCTTTTTCACCAAGTCGCCCTCCATTGGTTCAATAACGCGATGTTAGCCTTTTCGGAGATTTCCATCCAGGCGTACCATTACCACACTTTTAGTCCTTCAAGTCAAAATTCGCTCAATAAGGCTCGTACGGCTGCCTTCTCTGACAAATAAAAAGGAAATCAAGTCAAGCTTTCGAAAAATCAAGCCAAGTTTTCAATTTTTGATCAATCTTTCAAGATCTTGAAAATAATATTATCTTGATGTAAAATTTATACCCCAAAATAAACGTTATCGAAAGCAATTTACACAAATCATTTTAACAAGTGGACATCGTCAAGTAAAGAAATTAAAAGAGAAATTAAGCAAGTTGTCGAACTGAGTTCTAAGGACACTAAAATTATAATTTATACATCTTACAATGCAAAGTTTTTTATTTATTTAACTGAAGTTTTGTTTTGGTTACAACCGCAGATAAGCATAATCAAGTACACAAAGTACATTTTGTAAAGTTAGGTCAGTGTAAATACGAAGAAATAAAGGTTAGTATTTGTTGTAATTATTTTACTAACCTTTTTTTTGTGGATAACTGATAATTACACAGAACCATAATTAACGCAATACATGAAGACGTTACAAAATACAAATCTCACACCATTTACCACATGGTTAAAATCAAAAGTCAATCTACACTTAAATAAATAGACAAAACTGGCTTCAAAATTGCAGATATTACTGTAGATCAAACTAGGAAACATTTTTATTTGAAACCCAACAAGAAAACTTTTCCTTAAGAACGCGTCATCACGTAAATACTGTGTAAGAGCAGTATTTTGTGCATATTACCCTGCTTACTACATGTGATAGATTAAAGGCAAGTTGCACAAAGCAAATCAAAAATGTAGCAAGTGATTATTTCTGAAATCAATTGTTATATCACGAATAAACGTGGTTTCATTGGTTATGTAGCAATTGTAATAGCGAAGGCTTCTACGGCCGGAGTCTATACTAAGATAAGAACGTCTTCCGGGTTTGGACTGTGTCAATGTTGTAAGCGAAGTTGTCAACGTTTCGCCCACTTTCGTAAGGGGCTTCATCAGGGCGTGAGAGAAATCGAAGAACTCAAGCATCAATCGAAATCTAACTATAAACACTTCTCAAAAGTTAGGTAATCAACTTGTGAACCAAGCCAGATTCTAAACACAGAAAAGGTAAGAAAGAAAACGGTAAACTCGAAAAAGCAAACGAAAATCTAACAAAGAACCACTACAGAGTTAGGTAATCAACTTGTGAACCAAGCTAGATTATAAACTCCATAGAAGTGACTTAAAAAGAAATAGTCTCCGTATATAAAAAACAAGTATCGTCACGGCTAGTTAAGCTCGACTCTGATTGGGTTACGGTTGAACGAGGGCGCGTTTTCTATAAAGGAATAATGACCGGGAACCAAAGAGGGGATAGCTCGAAACCATGATCACGATTAAAGTTATTTCCTGTTAAAAAAGAAAGGAGATTTGGCAATCACCGAAACGTTATCAAAATCTATCTTGTGACCTGTAGTGAAATGATGTTCAGCAACTGCAGACTTACAAATATGCCTTTTCCTTATACAACGATCATGTTCTGAAATGCGAGTAATTTGTCCTTGGGAGAAGGAAGAATCTGAGAGATTTTACCTGTCGAGTTGAAAATAGGTTTGATACCATTCTTACGAAGAAGTTTCCCTATCTGATCTGTAACCTTATGAATGTAGGGTAAAAAGGCCAATTTCGGATTGGATTCGGGAGTTGAAATGTCCTTAGGTAATCGAGTACGTGGATGTAGACGACAATTAATAACTCTATGAATATCTCGCTTTATATAAACCATTGTTCACTAAAGTTCTAGTAAGATGACAAAGTTCCGAGTCTAGATTCTCAGGTTGACAAATAGAAAAGGCGCGATGAACCAAAGATTCAATAACAGAACGTTTCTGTGCAGGATGATGATGAGACGAAGCATGAAGGTATCTATCAGTATGGGTGGGTTTGCGATAAACAGAATGGCCCAGAAGTCCGTCGGGTTTACGAGTCACGAGAACGTCAAGAAATAGGAGAGAACCATTACTTTCGTTTTCCATAGTAAATTTGATATCCAAGTGTTGATTGTTAAGATGATTAATAAACTTAGACAATTCGAGATGACCATGAAGCCAAACAATAAACGTGTCGTCAACATACCTAAACCAAACCTTGGGTTTTAATATTGATGATTCTAAAGCAACCGTTTCAAAAGATTCCATAAAAATGTTAGCTACAACAGGTGATAGAGGAGAACCCATAGCAGCACCAGAAACCTGTTCGTAAAACTTGTTATCAAATTGGAAGTAAGTAGAGGATAGACACTTATCAATAAGAGTTTATCGTTTTCTTTCTTACCTTTTCTGAGTTTAGAATCTGGCTTGGTTCACAAGTGTGTTACCTAACTTTTGAGAAGTGTTTAGTTAGATTTCGATTGCTTGCTTGAGTTCTTCGATTTCTCTCACGTCCTGATGAAGCCCTTTACGAAAGTGGGCGAAACGTTGGCAACTTCGGTTACAACATTGACACGGTCCAAACCCGGAAGACGTTCTTATCTTAGTATATATAGCAATTGTTTTGAGAAATAATCAGTTGTTACATTTTTGATTTGGTTTGTGCAACCCGCCTCTAGTATTGGCTTTAACTAAAAATGTTTATTTTCTAGTTACTATTATCAAATTAATAATTAAACAAATCAGTAAATGTAACTATGAATTTAGGTTTAATTAATGACATTTTTATTACGCCTACGAACAAGCATGAATCACATTGGATTCGGTATAATACACGACGCGCTGTCTCTTCACTTCAGTTTGAAGCCTGTATCCACAAACATTAAGCTACGTCAATATTTTATTTTTAAAAACCCTTACTTTTAAGTTCAAGTCAAGCTTTTACGTTTTAAGCCAAGTTACTTAGCTTCAGGGACGGCTTCTCTATTAGGTCATTTGGTCAAAGACCCTCTAAAAATGAATAAGAAAGGTATTTTATTTGCTTTAAAATTACAGAGAATTTGCGCTTAAATCAAATTATCAGCGTTTAAATTTCATGCGTTTAAATAAGACTGACACGTACTTGTGTCCGCATTTACATTATATTACGATGACAGTTATTGTAATCAAAAGTAAGACACACATAAAACAATTTTATGCGAGTTAGAAAAGAAGATAAGCAAATGTTTAAATGCTTTTGTACGGTCTTCAACCGCACCGTCTACTCCAAAGATAATACTCAGTTCAATTATCTTTAACTGCAATGCTTACATTGTTTAAGTGACTTACGTTATCTATCGTTATCTTCGCAGCACGTGTGCGTAAAATACAGATGCTGGAATGCACATTCCTTTTCACATGTAACAAACTTTACATTCGATTTTCTTAGTTGATCCATAATATTCATTTGTAAGGGACAACTTATCTTTTTTGTTTCATAACAACGGCGGTACAAGACATCATAAAATGAATAGCTACTAATTGTTTGCACATTTAGTGTTTAAATTTAATGCTCGTCCTCAGCCTTTACTTCAGATTCAACAGACCAGTAAACATAAAAATAAAGAAGTAAACAGTAATTTTAAAGAATGTGTGTATGATTTGTTAGATTGGATTTGTGGATTTGAAATAAATAATAGATTACGGATTTATAGCATTTAAAAGAAAAAGTAAAAAGCACTTGTGAAGTCAATTCAAGAGCACAATGAAAATGTTTGTAAAAACTAAAAATAGATACATATATTAAATAAAACAATTGATTGATTTTACATATAACTACGATGGAAAGAAAGCGATATTTCTCTGTGTTAAAAAGAATTAAAACATTTCTATGCAATCGGCAATACTATGGGACAAAAAAGATTGTGCGCATTTCTATGCTACGCATTGAAAAATCTTCCACTAAAAACATTGTAAATTTTAATGAGCTTGTGATTGATTATTTTGGTAACTGTAAATATCTTAAATCTTAAGTATAATTGTTCTTACATATAAATAACGTTACTGTAAGAATGTTTTTTAGCCTTTTTGCGATAATTGCGTTTTTTTTAAATGAGCTTTTTGTATGATTGACTACTAGGCGCCATGGCTTAGCTTGGTGAATTTTTATCTCCAAACTATTTGTTTGCGAAATACACATCGCACCATTTCTTCGATGTTTCTCTGGCCGTCTACAAAGCGTTGAGTAACCAATTGCTTCAAGAAGGTATCTGGTGCTGTATGATACGCAAGTCGTGTCAATCTAACGATGCCAGCTTGGTTTTCTTTAAAACTTTGCGTAGCTTTCTGAACACGCTTTTTTATTTGGGTTTGGCACAGCTGTTGAAGATGAACATCTTCAGATCTCATTTCTAAACGTGAAATTAAGAGTTCGTAATTTTTTTGCAGGTGCTCAGAAACAGTTTACAAAATTCCAAGTGCTTCTCCACGTAAAACCACTTATTAAAAACGTCGCTTTCTGCTTATTGCTGCATTCATTAATTGTAACGACGGCTTTAAACTGGTTGTGGTATGTAAACTAAATAGTTTCTCCATCAAAATTTGGAGGTAGAA
Source organism: Aquatica leii (assembly GCA_035610365.1). Lineage (NCBI taxonomy): Eukaryota > Metazoa > Arthropoda > Insecta > Coleoptera > Lampyridae > Aquatica > Aquatica leii. The sequence continues at coordinate 61,704,688 of CM069432.1, forward strand.
TTTTAAACTTGCGTGAAGCTTCTTCTCGATGGTTCATTAAATCTTTGCTGCTGACACTTCCTTCACCGTGACATTTAATTTGGTTCATTCTTTCTTCAAACAGTTTCATGCTGGCTTCTAACCTGTTCTCTGCTGCTTCTTTTGTCATTCATCGATTGTTTTTCGATTTCTAAAATTTCGCATATTTCTTGTTTTAAAGTTAACATATCTGCTTAAGTTTCTTCTTGAACCATTTTAATTTGGTTTTTTTATGTTTGTTGATATTTCTTCTTTCAAACTTCTAGAATTTCTCAACAATTTTTCTTCTGTTTTCTGAATATTTTCTAATAATTTTTCTTCAAACACATACGAATTAACGTTTATTCCGATCCTTTTCAAAATTCTGCGAAGCAGTTGTAACACAATTTCACTGCCACTTATTTCTAATAACGTTCTTCTAGTTCTCTTTTTAAATCCGCGATTTTTATCATCACAAAGCTTCTTTGTGGCTATGTTCTTTCACTTATTATTATTTTACTTTTAACACTAAATTTTTATAACGACCAATTCTTTATTATTAAATTAAATACACAGGTTTAACGAAATAGAACAGTTATAATTACACTATGTTACAAGAATTTTCTCGTAACTTAAATGCATGCGGCTAGCTCGATATGATTTGGCAGGCAGGTTGCAAGTCTCGGTGCGCTAGTAGTACAAGAAATTAAAAAGGCGCCAAAACGATTGGAAACTAATAATGGAAGATACTGTTTAACTCGATCCAAACTGGAAAACAACAAATATATTTATTTTTAACAAGGGAAGAGAAGATAAGCAAGGAGGAATTACATATATAGTAAAAATAAAAAGTCGATAAACTGAACAGACAGTAATTGTTAATACAAACCCTGAAGTGTAAGCAGGACAATATAATTTAATATGCAATCAAAAATTTAAACTTAGAGTGGATGCGAAATTAGTGAATTTGCAATCCGAAGCAAATCCAATTTAGCATAAATTGAAACCGTAAGTATACAAACCAAAAATTTGCGTTTGTTAGTCGTAATAACACCTATATCTACGTTGCACATATTTTACGCTTAACAAATACACAAATTAATAGCAAATAAAGAAATAGTACTCACGAATATCTAGTAATGCTAATAACTATCAGCATGCTTGAATCGTCCCCTAAAATTGCTAAAAAAGCATAAAGACAGAATTAGCTATAAAATGATATCACAAGTAAGTTGGTTGTAGACAAACAATTATTCTTCGTAATCAAATGTGTCAAGTTTTCGAGTGATTTTTACTATTCCTAACGGAAGTGGGCCTCCAAGTTTATTAGAATATCACACAAAGTACGACAACGACTTGTCTCCAGATTACGTTTCAAAAGTAGTATAATTAACCAATATCTCCATTAGTACGTGCTCTTAGTTATTGTTACTAGCAAAAAGTAATTAATGGTTATGTACTATTTTAAAGTGGCAAACACGTGGTGGTATCCCAAGTTCCTATCACAATTACGTGAAAATCAAATTAAGTCACAAAAATAGAAATCAATTATTACCCCAATAAGACCTTCACATATGAAACAAAACTAATGTGGTTTAATGCAAATATTTAAAAATAAAAGCCTCACCAGGCGCACGTTAGATGGCCATGTATAATCCGTCTCGATGTAATTATTAAAAACTATATACGCCACGTGTTTACGAAACAAATCCAAATGAATATACTGCACCTATACAATTAAGTACAACTGTTTAAATACACTCATATGATAGCTTTAGAGCAATATAGAAGTAATATACATTTTTTTTTAAATCATGCAGTAGGTACGTGGTTACTTAAAGCACAGTAGTTATAGTGTAAGACCTAGATACTGTTGATTATCTAAAATTGGAACCCAACAACTTGCAATACTGTAAATGACTCTCAGAATCACATTAACTTTAGCTAGTTACATCGGCCCAAGGACATCGGCCGATAAATCAACAGCTTTTTTAAAAAAAAAGTTACTTCACTTTTCAATCTGTTATTGAACCAATGACAATAGATAACTCAACATTAAAAATCTTGATCATGTTGCAATAACGACACTTTTAAGACGACGTTTAATACATGTTTCAAAATTGACATCAGTTGAATATGTAATAGGACTAACAGTAATTTGCTGTATGCAAGATAGGTAAATAATATAAGCGGCTATCAGTATTATGAATGCTAATACAAAAATGTCTTATAACAATAAATGTATTATGTTTTAATTGCAATAGCATTATTTTTAATTTCTTTAAAAATTACGTAGTTAAAGAATAGTATGAGACGCAAAATCAACAATTTGACAGAAAATCAACATAATAATTAAGTCAGAGCAACTACAGTGCTCGCCACTTTATTCAAAAAACCGGTGTGATCACTACACGACTTTCCTATAAGAAATGATGAAGGAATAATAAATCCATTATGACTTTCATAAAAACAATTAACACGTTTAATTATGTCTTTTTACTGATAAAAATTAATCGTCGTTAAATTAATAATATAATTTACAAAAACATAAACCGATTTGATTCGAACTTTCGTACGTCGGGGCAATATTAACGCAGTCGTGCGATTGATGTCACTACACCAAAGTGACATTCTCATATGTTGTTTACATTGGTAATTGTAACCTAGCTTTTTACCACTCGATATATTTTTGAAAATATTTTTGATAAATCTAAATTTTTTGAAAAAAATTTGCGATCGCCATACTTTCCTTATAGGAAAGTAAAAACGGCCGGGACGTATGCAACCATATAGAAACACATCGTTTATAGTAATCATGATTTTGGTTTACGCTATATCAATTTTCTTCTCAAGATTGTTTCTATACATGAACATTAATCTATTTTGCAAGATTTTTTAGATGAATTTGCGCAATACGGTTGGAAAAATTAATCATTGTACCCTTCAGCAAACAAAAACTGGCCGGCAAGTACTTATTGGGACATCATCGTTAGCCATTATTATAGCGCTATTAATAAAACATTCTGGGCACGCAATGGCAACTTTACTGGCCTATTAAATATACCGTTCGTGGCCCATTGAAGGTACGTACTAGAAATAATACAATATTTTATATGTACATACTTATATTTTTATTTATATATTTATAAAAATATTAAAAATACAGTGCTCCTTAATTGGATATAAAGAAAAAAAAGCATATATAAGCATAAGAAAAAACATGTTAAATGATTGATTAAAAATATAGAAGTAAACATATGAAACCTAAAACTAAATGAACTTAATTACATATATCTATAAATGCATGAATTCATTTACTTAATTGAATAAAATTTTAAAATAAGAATAAAAAGTTTTTGCAAAAATAACAAAAAAAAACAAGCTAGTACCAATAAAGTTTAAAACTTATCAATTTCTACAAACTTTTATTTTGTCTCTTTGCACGACTTTCTTCTGGATCTGGTGCATTTCTGAACGATGTCTTAATGACATTTTAAATAGTTGCTAATGTTGCAGTACTTGAATAATAATTTTTTTTACAGTTACTGTTAAAAGATAAATATGCAGTAATGTGTTGTTCACGTATGAAATTAATTATATTGAAATGTGAAATTGCTGAATGTTTTATCATTTCGATCAGTCTTATGCAATGTTGTTTTATCCTCTCTACTCACATTTTAAAATGATACCACCTGCAACAACAAACAATTTTGCAAAATGTACTCATTATTTGCTACAAATTTTACTACTTATAAAAAATTATCTTTACCCGCTAAATTTTTGTTAAATTTAAAAAAATCTTTAGTCAAATCTATGAACTGCCAGTTATTATGAAAATCTTGCTCTGTATATTGTTAATTCAAAAGCATCAAATAATTGGGTTACGCAAATAATTAACATTTCTTGATATCATTGTACATGTAGACACGAGTTCTCGAATGAGTCCTATAAAAAAATATTATTAATGACTCTACTGTATAGAATTTTTTTTTATTATACAGTACTATTTACTTCGATTGGCTTTGCATCTTTTACATCTAAATCTACCAACGATTGTACTTGTTAGTGTTAATGTTTATAGAATCTTGGAGGTTAATGTTGAAGGTCTTGTAAATGTTTTTAGATATCCATAGTATAATTTTACTCTTTATTACAAAGTATTGGTCAGTATTGGTGGTGTAAGCACCTTCACTAAAGAAGCTTTCTTGATAGTCTGAAAATGATTCTTTTGTTACTTGATTTTCCTGATTGTTGTTCATCAGCATAACTACTTGACACACTTGAGTGTTCTAAATTTTATGATTTTCATAACCACCTACAAGAGCAAAAATTGATATTAAAACAAATATCAATTTATTAAAGAAGTATACATCGTATACATACATAACTTATAGAAATCTGACTTATCGATAAACTGAACCGCGTAATGTAGGTACTGATGTTTTTCCATATATTTCGTATATTACGACAAAATAATTAAAACCGATTTCTTATACCACCGTTTGACAAAATCAGTAAAAAGAAGCATTAAAATATTTTACTATAAAAGTTTTTAAACTCAAGTAAACAGTTATAAATAAACAATATATATATAAACAAGGTATAATACCGGTAAGAGCCCATTAACTCCAAACGTTGAATTACTTTTTCATTTCTTTTCTTACCAACTCTAGTAACGGGCATTTACTGGCAATTTGATGTACTGCCAACGCCATCATTTCTCCGATGTTTTCGGCAATCGGCCGTTAATCTACCGTCAGTTTGGTTTGCTGGGCTAAAAATACTTGTTTTACATATTTTACCATTACAGAATAGATCGTACATGCAAACTAAATTTCAAAATTATTTATTTTGTGTGTTCAAAAATACTTTAATAAAACTATAATAAACTAACTAATAACAACTTTTTAATAGTTTATTTAAACGGTAGGTTTTACATTTAGTAAAATAAATTATTGATATTAGTTACTTTTTATTTCATGTAATTTACGAATTTTTTTAATAAACTATTAGACAAGGCTATGAGTAATATTTAGTGGCGACTTCTCCGTTAGGTCATTTGGTCACCGTCTCTCCAAGTAAATACTAAAAATTATGGTACTTTGTCAGTCCCGCGCCGTACATAAGGGCAAAGTCGTGTGGTGCACGACAGATCCGAAAGCTCCGAAAAGCCTAAAAACTCAAAAGTAAAAAAAAAGATAATGGAACAAACAACATTTGTTATGTATTAGACTTGTTGCAATGTGTAATTTTTCTGTATTTGTTTTACTTGTGTTGTAAAAGTAATAAACGTTATTACTGAATTTAATTACGGTTAACACCGGTACACTACAACATTGTCAAAACAAAACTTATAATGATAAAAAAAAACTAGTAAAGAATTGCTAGCTATTACATTGTTTTTATTTGTTTATTTTTTTATTTTTACTTTTTGAGACGAGGGAACCGAATTACTTCTCGAAAATAATATATTTTCCAAATGAGAGTACTCAATAATAGCATTTATTTGATCAAATATATATTATGATAACATGAATTGTGTGAACTCAAACAAATCTTATTTTAATACTGTTTGAGCTTGATATTTGGCTTGCAACGAGCCAACAAGCAAACAATCGTTTTTTTCTTGTCTGAGCTTGCAATGTACGAAACTCTATATATTTAAGCGCTGCATCCGTCGCGATTTTATTTGTTGCCTGATGCCTGATCGATAATTAACTTCGCGAAGTGAAAAGGTGCATGGGATAAAAGATATCTGCTTTTGAAACTTTAGTTTTTTGTAGTTTTACAGACTTTATAGTGATGTGTTTTGTGTTGTGAAGTAACATGAGTTCATCTAAAATTTATTTTTTATTATAGATTTATTAAAACATTAAAAGCCGAAAACTTGCATCTCAAAAATCATTTTATATTTGATTGTATAAACTTCATTGTTAATTGAAGTAAATTCAAACAGAATAATTGATAACCACTAAAATTACTATCTATAAAAATTTATAAATTTTGAAATAAGTAATGTTGAGAAAATACTTATGAGTTTGATGTTGAGACGTCGAAACATTTCAATTTTTCATGAATAATTTGTCAATTTGTTTACTTACGTATTAATTTCTTTACAGTATACAGGATGTTAGGAAAAAAAGAAATTGTCTAGATACCAAAATTTGCTGAATAAAGGAAAATAAGAGTAAGAACTGGAGAACCATGTTAAAATTACGCATTTTTTTTTTTTTACCCGAGTCTACTTTACCAAATATTAATAACAACAATAATACAGCTGAATTCCAATATTCTGAACCTGTACTTGAAACAAGTATCAACAGCAGACAAGAAACTGATCAAAGCAATCCATCAACATCTTAAAGTTCCGCTGATAATGAGAAATCAACACCTTCAAAAACTACCAGAACGGAAAATATGAGTCAACTTTCGAAAGATGCTGCACTATGGCCTAAGAAATTACCTCTTAATAATATTCAAGAATTAGTATAACGTGGCACTGCTCATTATCAAAACAAAAAGAATATTTATCCGAGAGATAGGTCGGAATCGGAGCGTAAGTTTGCCAATAGTTACTTCTTTAGAATTTTACCGAACAAAGAAAAAAATGAGCGTTTTTGATTGTTATATTCCGAAACAAAAAATTCACTTTACTGCTTCTGTTGTAACATTTTTAATAACAGCGATTTGAAATCTGTTCGCCTGAGTATTACAATGACTGGCAGCATTGAAGTAAATATTTAAGCATTCATGAAAAGAGCAAGTAACATATCGAAAATGTTCTAAAATTGCTAGATCTTTCTAACCGTTTTAATAAAAATGATATAATTGATTCTGAAATTTAAAATGTAATAAACAGAGAAACTAGATACTGGAAAGCTGTTATATAAAGAATTTTCTACGTGATACAGTTTTTAAGTCAGCAAAATTTAGCTTTTCGTGGAAGTAGTACTAAGTTGTTTGAGAAAAACAATAATAACTTTTTAAAATGCATAGAAATGATTTACAAATTCCACCCGATTATGTCAGAACATACAAAACGCTCTCAAATAAAAGATCACAAAAACTATCTCGGGAATAAAATACAAAATGAAGTAATCAACTTGATCGGTGGAAATATCAAATTCAAACTTTTAGAACTAACTAAAAAGGCAAAATATTATTCCATATTATTTCTTATTATTTTGTTCTATAATGATGTGTCGGGTGCAGGCTCGACAAAATTTCTTTTGTCGGCGTTAGAGAAAAAAGGCTCAGGGTTACGACAATAGGACAAATATACGTGGTAGGCATAATGATCTACAAAAGCTTTCTTCGTTCTTTGTTGCAATCATACCCTAAATTTCAATTTCAGTTCAAGAACTGTTTGTATTTTCTTCAGCTTCTACTAATCGCTAGTCAATTCTGAAATCTAATGTAACAAATTTAACTTTAAAACCTTTATCGGATACTCCATGGTCTAGTAGAATAGATGCAATAACTTCTTTAAGGCATCAACTTAGGGAGGTTTATGATGCTCTGTTTGAAATATGCGAAGTAAATAACGTAAAAAATTTGGCCAAAAAAATGCAAAATTTTGAGTTCATTTGCATTCTTATATTGGGGTATAATATTTTAATAAAGTTAACATTGTTAGTAAAATTATTCAAAAACCGAACTTTGATGTTGCTTAGTGTGGTAATCATTTAAATAATTTGAATAATTTTTTGAAAGCTTATCGCTCCGATAAATGTTTTAATGATCTATTGATTGATGCTAAAGAAATAGCATCCAGCTTAGACATAGAACCTTAATTCAAAAAACGAATAGGTTTAAGACCGCAAAAAATAAGAAAATAAAACATTTTGATTATGAATGTGACGATGAACCGAAACTTTAAAGTTTAAAGTTGATTGTTTTTTTAATGCTCTAGATGTAATCATAACATCACTGGATGAGAGATTCCAATTACTTTCTTCTTACTCTAATAATTTCGCGTTTTTTCTGGAACTCCGATAAATTTAAAAATTATTCTGAAAACGAACAATTAGAATCATGTCAAAAAGTTGAAAATTTATTAAACGACAAAACTCGCAATCAACGAGACATAATTACCGTGGGACTTGTTAAAGAATTGCAATATTTACAAAATTTTGATGAAAAAGTTATTACGTCTCCAGAAGAAACTTTAAATTATATAACAATAAATAACTTAGTGCATTCTTTTCCTAATACGAGCATAATACTTTTTATTTTATTAATAAAGCCGATTTCTGTTGCTACCACAGAACGATCTTTTTCAAAACTCAAAATAATAAAAAATTATTTAAGATCGACCATGGGGCAAAACCGACTAAGTAATCTTGCTATCATTTCAATAGAAACGGACCAGCTAAAAGAATTAGACACCGAAGATTTAATTAAACAATTTGCAAAAATTATAGTACGGAAAGCTCAGTTCACTTAGCTAAAATATTAATAACAATACCTAATACCTGGATATTAACCTAAACCAGTATTTTTAATGTTAAATTTTTTTTTTATTTCTTGTGCTTTTGTATCATATATTACATTTGAAACTAAAATACAAAAATTTTGAGTTGTAGTACTGTTAGAATATATTTCTTTTTTTTATAAGCTCTTAATTATATTATGTACCTCAATGAAAAAATACTTGTATAACTTATGTGGCTTGTACTTGTAAAATATAAAAATGAAAATAAGTTTATAAAAATACTTTTTAAAATTATTTTTCAATAGTGGATAATAATACCTAACTTAACCCGTATATGTACTCACATATGAACGTAATACAAATTTGTGGCGTTATTTTAAATTTGCACAAGGGCGCCAAAAGTGCCAGACGCGGGCCTAAGCGATAATAATCATTTTGCCTATTCCAAAGATAGATAAATTGACTTTAATTATTTAAATCTTTTATTAATTAAGAATGGGGTTTTAAAGTTTTAATGTTGAAATGACTCTCCTGCAGCATTGGCCACCAGCCGCCACAGTTAATATATAGTATGGTAGATTTGATAAAGTTGTAATTATTATTATTATTGATGCCTAATTTTAAGCGTCATTGTATATAATCGTTTATATAATTGAACGGTGGCGCCATCGCTGCTTACTTTTTGAAAACCCTTTACTTTTTCGTGCTTTCTATCAAAAAGCACGTGTTGAAGTTGGTCTAATTTATTATTATTTTGTAAGAAGTATTATAAATAAAACAACCAAAATGTCTTTATACAACTTTAAGAAAATTGCGGTGGTCCCAACCGCTAAGGTAAAGTACATTCAAAAATTTATTTTGCTAGAAAATATAACCTAACCTAAAAATGATGTTTTAGGACTTTATTGATATTATGCTATCAAAAACGCAAAGGAAAACGCCAACAGTAGTTCACAAACATTATAAAATATCAAGAATAAGATCATTTTATATGAGGAAAATAAAATACACGCAACAAAATTTTCATGATCGTCTTTCCCAGATTTTGACAGAATTTCCTAAGTTAGATGATGTGCATCCTTTTTATGCTGATTTAATGAACGTACTATATGATAAAGACCATTATAAGCTAGCCTTAGGTCAATTAAATACAGCAAAACATTTAATCGACAAGTATGTTGTTTTACAAAGTGTAAAGGGTATTAAAACTATAATTATTATAGCGTTTCAAGAGACTATTTACGTTTATTAAAGTATGGAGATTCTTTATATCGCTGTAAGCAATTGAAAAGAGCTGCTCTTGGACGTATGGCTACGATTATGAAACGACAAGGAGCAAATTTAACTTACTTAGAACAAGTTAGACAACATTTAGCTCGTTTACCCTCTATTGATCCTTACACTCGTACTATCATTATTTGCGGTAATTATTTCCTTTTGTTTAGTTTGCAGTATTGTATAACTAATTTTACAGGTTTTCCTAATGTTGGGAAATCTTCATTTATTAATAAAATTACACGTGCCGATGTGGAAGTACAACCATATGCTTTTACAACAAAATCTTTATATGTAGGGCATACAGATTATAAATATTTACGATGGCAAGTTATTGATACACCTGGAATTCTAGATCATCCTTTAGAAGAACGTAATGTTATTGAAATGCAAGCAGTAACAGCACTTGCACATTTACGTGCTTGCGTATTGTATTTCTTGGATCTTTCTGAACAATGTGGTCATCTTTTAGATGAACAAGTATGTATTCTATTTGCAGTCAAGAATTACTAACATTTGTGATTACAGATTAAATTATACGAATCAATTAAGCCTTTGTTTGCTAATAAACCTTTGATTATCGTTGCTAATAAAACTGACATTGTAAAATTGGATGATCTTACATCAGAACGTAAAGCGCTTTTAAAAGATATTGAAGAAGATCCTAATGTAGCTCTATTGGAAATGTCAACAATCACTGATTTTGGTGTAATGGAAGTGAAAAGTGCAGCATGTGAAAAATTACTCACTTACAGAGTGGATCAAAAAATGAGGACCAAAAAGGTAATTTATCTTGTCATATTGTAATTCAATATAAGTTTTTGCATAACACTTAGGTTGACGGTATACTTAATCGATTACATGTAACCATCCCTGAACCTAGAGATAATGTAGAACGACCTCCATGTATACCAGATTCAATTCTCATGAAGAAACAACAATTAGCGGACAAACGTAAACGTAAGTTAGAAAGAGATATTGAGTTAGAAGAAGGGGACGATTATGTTTTGGACCGTAATAAGCATTATGTTGAAATACCCGAAGAAGAAAGGTACGATATTATACCAGAGATTTGGGAAGGTCATAATGTTGCAGATTATATCGATCCAGATATTTTCCAGGTAAGACAAAACTGATATGTCTATCCTTAATATTTATTTGTATTATAATATATTTACCATTTGTTTTTATAGAAACTGGAAGAATTAGAAAGGGAAGAAGAAGTTAGAGAACAATCTGGTATGTACATTGTTCCAAAAATTGAATTGGATGACACTCTTAGAGAAATCAAAGCACTTGCAATCAAAATTCGAGAAAAGAAATTCATTCTTAAAGATGAAGCTCGGGTTAATAAACAAAGTAATAAACCTAAATTACCACGTACAGTTGCTGCTAAGGTACCAAAACTTTTGTCATTATTCTGCTTTGACTACATTAAATTTGTTGTTAGATTCGTAACCGTTCAGTTACACGACTTCGCTCGGAAATGACAGAACTTGGTGTAGATATGACAGATACAGATAATGCCCACTTCACCAAAACTAAATCAAGAAGTCGGTCTGCTGGTCCTGTTGCTAAACGTATGAAAATGGATGTTGATAAAAGATCAGAAAGCAAAAACAGAAGTGTTTCTAGAACGCCTAGGAATGAATTGGGAGTTAAAGATGTTGCTGTAAGTATTTTTAAAATGAATGAGTTTGTGCGTGTAATTTTTTATTTAAAAATTACAGATGCAAAGAAGAGTTAGTAAGCTTGCTCATCTTGCAATTAGTAAGAAAGTTAGAAAATATGGTCTTAAAGGCGAGGCAGACAGATTCATTGGTACCAAGAAACCTAAACACTTGTTTGCTGGAAAGCGTGGCATTGGAAAAACTGAACGTCGTTAATTTACATGTTTGATGCATGAGTTTAAAATGAATTACTGTTTAATTTGTATTTTATTTCCTAAAATATAAATTGTTTTTAATTTGACATTACTACAGTTAAACTGATCTTGTTTAGATGTTCAAGTCTTTATTTTAGTTTATTAGAGAACTAGTAATTATGTAAGTTGGTGCTAATGGGTCTGAATCAACACTTTGGTGAGTAAAAGTTTAAAATGCTGATCATAAGTTTTTTAAGTCTTTATGTTACCATGAAGTATCTTGCCAAAGGCCATAAGAAAAATAGTGTCACTACATTGTACGTATATTATTGATCAGTAAAATTTGTATAGTGGAAGTCTATTGCATCACATACATCTATACTATATCCACTACTTTGCACCAAGTCATGTGGTATTTGCTCAGAATTGACATTAAGCGAGGTACGTCAGGAATGTTTAAAAACAAAAAAAAAATCCTATGCAAAGCAGACATGTTTTCTAATGATTTTTGTTTTGATTGTAAGTATTAGCATATACAATGGTATTAAAACGCATGCTGAATATCTAAAAATTAAATAAGCAAACTGTAGGATTTCTAATTCAGTACTTGTGAGGTGAAAAGAATTCAAATCACAAAACTGCACTGCACTTCTTATAAATGTTAAAATTTCATTCAATAGTTTTGCATCTATCCTGTTTTACTAGAAATTATAATAGTGTAAGGAAGTTTTAAATCTAATTTATTTATAAACTAAATATTTACTTGATTTACCCTCAGTTTCATAATAACACGTTAAGTTAAAGTCAGTTTAACCAGTTCACTTTAATGAGTCATTTTATTTACATTTTATCAATTAGCTCTTACAAAAACACTTTAAAACATGTTGACAATACTAAACCTTTATTTTAATGTATAATTTATGCCGATTTGAAAAATAAAAGTTTTAGGATAAAGCGGCTTTAAAGTTTAAAGCTGATTATGCAACCGGCCGTTAATTCAACTATTACTAATAAAATGCAACGGTATTTAAGAAAAACAACTTACATTAATTTATATATTACTATCACTCAGTATTTACTTGGTAAAGATTCTTTATCCTCTGTGTATTATAATAGCTAATTTCGAACTTCTTTGTTTAGGAGGTGCATATAAAAACCACTAATCTATTTTTTGTGGCAACGTTTCGTGCTATCAACGAGCACTTCATCAAGCCACTGTAATCTATTAGACTCGTAAGTTAACAACATAGTAACAACAGGATAAATTAACAAATAATTTTGAAAACAAAACTTACAGAATATGATCAAGTGGGACAATCCACCGACCATGGACATGTCTGCGCTTTTTATTTATTTAAAAGTGTTTACGTTTACAACATGTTCGCGACGTTATATTAATGTTTTCACTAGCACGCGCGTTCAATACTTAATTTATTTAAACCGACAATGTCCTCTTCTGATTCAATTCAAAGACAACTCAATCTTTATTTTCTTCCGTTATCGAAATCCAGAATACTACATTCTTTTCTATCAGCGTTCCGAAGTTCTCAAATACATCGGGAACGTTTCACCGCCTCCTTCTTAAGACTGTCCTAGAACAAGAAACTGGATGCAGCACGGTAGAAAGGGTCATAGTGTTAGCGCCCGTTCTCTTCATTTCCGCAACTTCCTTGAACATAAAAGTAGCGATTAATGGACTTTCTCTGACTCGAGGTTCTACTTGGATGGTAACTGCAAACTAACACTTGAACGTCTGTTTCTCAAAAGACAACTTCTAACATATTTCTAACTGTTCTTCAATTCAGTTAATCTTAAGTCACGACCAAGCTTGGGCATGTACACGTTTGTATTGATCTAGCATGCTATAATTTTTTTGAAATTTTTCTCCTCAATTTCATTAAGATCATATCGACTAACCTTTATATTTGTGCGCCTCGATATTACTTACCCCTTTATTTGAAAATTGCAAATTAAATATCTGATAAACTGTTAATGTTAGAATTTGTTTATCTGATTAAATTGTTATTATCTATAAGAAACTGTAAAAATAATTCAAATAATTTACATACGTACAAAATTATATAAAAAATACTGTTAAAAATAGCGGATACGCCCACTTCCGGTTTCTTTATCAGACCCATCTTTTGATAGAACCGAGAGAATATGAGAAGCCAGCTCCATACCAAGTTACTAGGACTTTTGGTTCGAGAGTTATCGTGGGTACATCGTTACACACAGACACCCAAAATTTCGCCCAGTTGATACCCACTATTTTTTGTCTCGACGTAATATTTGGTCTTCATTCTGTCGCTGGCGATTTCTGTGCTTTTACGTACCGCTTCATGTACTTCATTTGGCTTCTTCATCATTTGCTGACGTAGTCTTCTTCCGATCTTTGTCCAAATTAGACGTCGCACATGGCAGTCGCATTTTGCAATCGAATATGACACAAGATGCTGTTTGGGTTGTGCTTTCGTGAACAGATGATCGGTATGCCATTAGAAAAAGGTGCAAGTACTGGCTCCAATTTATTTGTTGTATGGACACTGCTTTGGCTAAGTACTGTCTCATTGTTCGGTTCATTCGTTCAACCATGCCATCAGATTGAGGATGTAGAGGCGTCATCCATTTTCTCACAGTCGACAAACTTCTTGAAATAGCGCAGACTCAAACTTACGGTCTTAGTCGGAATGTAATTACAATGGAACTCCGGCAGAAAAACTCTCACTAATACGTCTGCGACTGTAGCTGCTTCTTGACTGAGTATGGCGTAAGCCTCTGTCTATTTTGTGAAATAATTCATCGTTACTAGGATGTAATTATTGATAATGTCCCAGTAGAATCTTTCTCGAACTTACTCTAAAGTCTTTTTCACTCCAAAGTGTCCTTCTGGTGTACTATGTGTACCTGTGACACTCGGCACTACATACTGTAGTCTGTTTTTTGTGCCCCAACACTCTTTAAGAATCGCTTAATAAGATTGCTTTTTACTCTCAAAAAATCCCACTGCACTCAGTACGCTTTGATGTTTATGCCCAAAGCACTCACTTCTTCCCAGGTTGGTCGTCGGTTGTTTGCTTTCCAGTTTAGGAGTACTGTTATTTGGAATAGTTTCTTGTTTGCGACGCAACTGCTCAGCTTCTCACTCGTCATTATACATAGCAGTTCTCCGGAGGATCTTCTTTTCAAGTTGCAAATAATGGCTGTAGTCTGCAAGAATCAGCGTTCCGTTAACGCAGTAATCCTTTTCTGTTCTGAACAGCTAAAATACGTGATGACTTTTTCTTGTCCGTCTCGCACTTGCGAAAGGACTGCACTTATGGCCAGATTACTTGCATCGGTATTCAAAACAAGATTTTCCATCTTCTGTTGGATAATTTAAAATCGGCGAAATGATTAGCGTTTTTAGCCGACAATTCCGGGTACAAATCTTCTATACTAGGTGCACAACCCAAGGTAACTTCGGGCCTGATGTTTGTCAATTCGTCTAGGTCATGCTTGTACTGCTCGAACCTTGTCTGGGTCAGCCTTTACTCCATTTCTAGATACGACGTGGTCAAAGTATTGCAGTTTCATCTTAAATACATAGCGCTTCTTTGGGCTAAGCTTTTTCTCACGTAGTAGTCAGAACACTTTTTTAAAGTTTAAATATTCTTCAAACGATCTTCCAGCCACGATCATGTCTTCTAAATAAACCAAACACGTCTTCCAAGATAACCCGCGCAAGATGGTCTTTATCAAACGCTTGAACCTCGCAGGAATGTTACACAGGTCGAAGAGCATCACAGTAAACTGCCACAAACCAGTTCCAATCGTAAAAGCCGTTTTTTACGGTCCTTGGGTTCCAATTCTACCTGCCATTAATCACTCTTTAAATCCAACGTAGAAAACTACTAGGATACTGACAAGCGTCGTCAATTTTTGGTAAAGAGTAGCTGTCCTTTTTAGTCACGTCGTTAAGCTCTCTATAGTCTACGCAAAACCTCGTTGGCCCGTCTTTCTTTTTAACTAGTACTACTGGAAACGCCCATGAACTATTTGAAGGTTCAATCTCACCATCTCTTTCTATATCTGTAATTATTTGTTTGGCTTTTTTTTTTTTTGTCAAAGGAAGTCGGCGTGAATGTTGTCGTACAGGCCGAGTTTCTCTGGCATTAGTATTATGCTTTACCACGTTAACTCTTCTTTTGAAACTACTCTCCAGCGTGAACACATCTTAATGCTGCTAGATAAAAACTTTAACTTTAGCGAGCTGATCTTGGCTGAGGTTTTGACACTTTTAAGTAAAACTATCTAATGAATGTTGTAGGCACTTTTTTAGTGACGTATCTTTACTAGAATTCACGCATCTCACAATTTGAGAAATGCGTGAATTGGCCTACTACGGTCTTTATTTTTAACGTCATTAAACCTGAGTTGGCATTCAAGATCCTTAATGGCATCGTGTTTTTCACTCGTATCAAAGTTATGCGAATACTTGGTCCCAATAATAAACAGAAAGACAACGAAATAATTAACTCTATTCTTTAATTAAGTGCCAGTGTTACAACATAATAAACATACAACAGGAAGTACACATCATAATACATTACAGTTGGTAGGCAGCCAAAATAAAACAACGTTGCTAATTTGTATAAAAATAATATTCCAACAACTCGTACTAACGTTTTGCTATCTAGCAGTTCTTTTTTAAACAAGTCGCCTTCCATATTGTTCAATAGCGCGAATGTAGCCATCTCGGTAATTTCCATCGAGACGTGTCATCACCACAGCCACCTCTTCACTCAATAAGACTCGCACTGCTGCCTTCTCTGACGAATGAAACGGAATTTCTTTACCGTCGATCTTCAGAACATCGTTCTTCATATCCAAATAGAAATACTCCTTTATACCGTCTATTCTAAGCCCAACTTCTTTCGTGATGTCGGCTGCCAGTACTTGATGGTCGAGTAATCTATTTTCCAAATCAATGGTGATTTTACTTGTCCGTGAGTAAGTATCTTTTTGGCCATCGCCGTTCGAAGTCGTACTGTTACTGGTAATGCCTTCTCATTTTTCCGTAATGTGTTAAGACAGATGATAGTCTTCGTTGCTCTTGTGTCAGTCAGTAACTGAACAATTCTTGCATTAATCTTGCCATCGAGATAAATGCTGTGCATTTGCTCCATAGGCGATGCTATTTGAATGGTAATCTCCAGAGCACGGATCGTGCAGGTTGACTTTCGTCCCATTTGGTCGACCTGTTCTAGTTTTCCGTACGCTCTTCTGGTTTTTTAGGCGTAGCACAGCGTCGTCGTACGTGACTTATTTTACTGCAGTTCAAAATGGTCACTCTTCTTTCCTGAAGAATTCATTGTGCTATTTTTTCGATGCTTTTTAGTGTTTGCGCGGGTACTTATGCTGCATAGTGGAGTTTATGATCGTCTCGGTACGATGCTTGTTCTGCTGCTTCAAACTCCAAGGCATGCACTAACCCAGACAGCATGTAAACTTACGCATAAATACCGGGATCGGCGCATCTCTCGCCATTTTTATATTAATAAATGTCATGTTTGTGTTTGTCATTTACATGTTCTTTGTATTCTACCACGTTATTATTTAATTTTGTGTTTACTCAACGTAGACTTTTTAGGTTTTAGGGTTATTTACCATTACCATCATAAATTTATGTTTCAGGTCAACAAACCGAGCGATGAATATGACAAGTGAAAATGGAAAACAATTAAAACAAACAAACGATATCTATAATGAAGTTGTAACTAGTTTATAGAAACAAGTAATGTCTGTAAGTAAATGTTGCGATTACATCAAATCTTGTCATGGCAAGACGTAACAATTGTATTTGTTTCTCAATAGTCTTTATGTGATTTTCATTGTTGGTTTGTATTTTTTCATTTAAGGTTCTAGCTCTTAAAATGTTTGAAGTTTTACTTCCATTTTTCTAAAAATTTTTTTTCATTTTCTGAGAATTTTAGGATAGTTTTTCTTTCATATTTTTATTCATTTCTTCCATTTTTTATTGATTCGAGAAATTTAAATAGTTTTACATCCATTTTCGTTTGATAACGAGTTACCGGCATAATTTTTAACACGGATAAAAAGTTTAACTACACTAAATTGTAATAAATTGTAAAATGATATTAAATTACTTTATTTATTTATAAACTATATTGACAGGATTTAATTTAACTATTTTTAACTAACACTAATAAAATGCAACAATATTTAAGAAAAACAACTTACATTAATTTATATATTATACTATCAATCGGTATTCACTGTCCGCATTTTTTATTTATCTAAAACTGATCTTTGTTTATGTTTACACGTTCGCCACGTTATATTTATCTTTTCACTAGCACGCGGGTTCAACACTTAATTTATTTAAACCGATAAAGTCTTCCGATTCAATTCGAAAACTAAACTCGATCTTATTTCGGATGCTTTTATATTAGGTATAATCCAGAGAATATTCCATTCTTTTCTATCAGCGTTTCGAAGTTTCCAAATATGTACTTTGGGAACGCTTCATTTTATTAATTTCTGAGCGAATTCTGGGACAAACGAGAAATTATAATATTTAAAATGTGTACACATCTTACCCAATCTTACCAAAACCTGTAAATTACGGTATCGTAGAGGTCTTATAGTTTTAACATTGACAGAACGTCAAACAAGAGAAAGATACGCAGCATACATATCAATCATTATCTGTGTCGATTTTTGTTTATCTGCTATGACGGTAGCGCAATATTTAAAATTTTATATAAGTTGACTAATTAAGGGTGCTACGTCGACCACTTCAGTTTTACCTGTGGTTTTACTCATTCTTTACTTAAACGTCACTCAATTTCTAGGGTGGTATAAAAGTGTCTGTTTATTTCTGAATTCCAAAATTGAGTGTATAGAATGAATGAACCTACATTGTCGTTCTTGAATTTGGGTCTAAGTAGCGAAAAATATTTGCTAAATCCTTGCATGACAACGTCTACAATTTTTAGATACCATATTGTATTTACTTTCTTTAAAACAAGTAGTATAACTAACCATCGTCTAACTATTGAAGTTTATACTATTTTCTAAGAATATACTTTAAAATGAAATTCTTAGATATGCGCTTTTCGAAAGCAAGTGTATATTTTTATCATGCAAAAAAATGTTCGCAGTTTGAATTATGGTATACTATGGTCCTTGACTATTACGGGGACTACTATAAACAAAGTTTTATTATTATTTGCTACGGTGTTTTTTTTATCTAATCAATATTTATTTTTTTTTCTTGTTCTCGGCCGTCGCTCTCTTTTAATAACAGCTGAATTTGTTAGTTAAGATTATTACGAGAACAACATAATTAAAAACAAAAAGCCATATTTTAACAAATGTATATGCAAACAATAGTTGTAAGGTGATGCGCGATGTTAAATTAATTGATACTATTATTACTACTGTACATAATAACATGATACATCGTGTCATTTGTGTTGTACCTCAAAAGTTTATGTTAAAAAAAATAGGACACAAAAAATTAAAAAAAAACATTTAGAATAATTATAAAATAAAATCGCCACATGATTATATTTTGTATAGAAATTTAAAAACAGCGTGAATGAAAAGTGATTATCTGATTTAAGTAGTTATATCAACAATTAATTAAATTTAAATTAATGTCCCACTTAATTTTTTCGTATCAAAAAAATTAATCTTTCGGTTACAGGCTCACCAACATAAAAGCTGCTCAAAAATATACACATTGGCATTCATGGTTGTATAGTGGTAGTGGAAAAATGGAGAGACTAGATGTGTATATTAATTTTGTAATTTTAGTGTATTTACTAGTAATTTTAACAAATTGTATAAATGGAAATATAGTGCATAAAAAATTTGAATACAAATACTCTTTTAAACCTCCATATTTAGCGCAAAAAGACGGAAGTGTTCCGTTTTGGGAATACGGCGGTAGTAAGTAAACACATTTTAGTACACGTAGTTAATTTACAGATATGCTACGACATACGTAATACCTTTTATCGCAGACATCATATTGGAAATACTGTAAAATATTTGAAAGTTTATCGTAGCTTAAGTGCACGTGTTGTAGATTGGACACGTATATAACCTGTACAAAACAGATGTTTTAGTAAAATTTAAATCTTTTTTTCTTGTTATTTTGACTAATTTAAATAAAATTACTAGAACATTTGTGAAAAACTCATCGTCCGTACTTAATTTTTAACGAAATTTTGCCTTTATACTTTTAGCATAAATTAATTTTTTTAATTTAAACATTTTTAAAATGTAGATTTTATTGAACTATGATTGATGGTAAAATTTAAATTCTGATCTGCAAATTTAAGTATTGCAACGATTCTTGACTGCTTTACACAGCACTAATTTCAAATTATGATGTCTTAAAAATCCACTAGAACAATGTAACTGTTGTTTATAAGTAAATTATAAGTGATGGTCAATAAAACTCCAAGTAAGAAATGTATTGCTAACAGGTGTAAACAGAAATAATGGCATTTCAAGTACAAATCTATGTTGGAATAAACATAGGTTATGAAGAAATGTTGCGGTATTGTCCTTTTGAATTGAAACATAGTGTATTCAATTAGTATTAATTAACTTGATGACTTTGAATTAATCAAGAAAGAAATAATTTGTAGTCTATTACTAAATAATGTAGTTTTTGATTGCTTTTGTCATTTTAAAATTCTTATTATAACTCAAATCTGTATATTCACAGCGGTACAGAATATTCGTTTGTTTCTGCCTATATACTCCGCATTAATAGAAGTAGGATCTTATATTTATTACCTAATACGAGCGAGTTTGAATTGTTTTTGAAGTCGATTGTATTTGGCTTGTTATTTCGCTTAATTCTCTCGTTTCTGGTAATTTCTTCACCTTTTTGTAACTATGTATTCTATTGAGTTCATTCATAATAATCTTGGATTTTTTCTTTTTATTACATCTAAGTAATTATTTTTTGTTATATATGTCATAAACTTTATTAACAGTAAGAATGAGAAGAACTGTATTTGTTTATAGTTTTTGCAACTTGTGAGATGCCACTTCTTTAACACAACTTTTTAAATTATCTTGTTTTATGTATGTTCATAGTGTTTTCTAATGTCAACATTTTTGGGTTGAATTTTTCTTCATATTATAAAGCGATTATGTTATTTTAATCTACGATAAATGATGGTTCTATGCTTTGAAATAGCATTTATTGTTTCTCTTCATCAAAACAAACTTAGTTGAGACAGTTACCCTCTATCGTACCTGTATATATACTTATCAGAGATTTTTAATTTAAGAATACGAAGGTCGACTTCATAGTTAGGTTTTTAAGAGGTTTAAAATCGCAAATAAAAATTTAATACATAATTTAGCAGAATTGTTTATATTTATAGGTATTATTTTTTAGATGCAATCGCAAGTTCGGAAAATGTAAGAATTGCTCCATCTTTAAGAAGTCAGAAAGGAGCTATATGGACGAAATCGCCAATTAATTTTGATTGGTGGGAAGTTGATATAGTTTTTAGGGTAACTGGAAGAGGAAGAATCGGTGCTGATGGTTTGGTAAACATTTCCTTTTGTATTTGTCATAATACGTGATTAATCTAATTTTAGTTTTTTTTATTAATACACACGCGTACTCATAATTCTTCGCCAACCATTTCATATGTAATTTTTTTTTAAATTGCCAAATTAACAAGAATGTTGTTAGTCACATTGCGAAATTTATGTTTAACAATATTATTGAGTTTTAATTGGTAAATTTCAGTGCCAGCTAAGCAAAAACTTTGTTATTTATTTCAAAATTATTTAAAAAGTAGGTACTTGTCCCAAATAAACTGGTCTATTGGACATTTATCGGAAATCTCTGGTTATGCCAAATGTCGACAACTTACTTTATTTTAGAGGAAGGGCATTTTTAGATTTACATTTAATTATATAGCAACTTTACAGTGTGTTCTATTCAAAAAATAGATTTAAATACAGCATTGGAACTAAACAAACTAAATATTATGTTTTAATACTGATAGACTTAAAGGCTACAAACTTTTTAATGATACCTTCAAAATCGTTTTTTTAACCTGAAACTTTTCACAAAAGTAAACGTAGAATCATAGAATTCAAGATTGTATAACCGGAAGTGCAGTGTAATTAAATTTATGATTGAAATCACTACAAGAAATACCTAACTACAAGTTTAAAAAAAATTAATTACAATTAGTTTTCCGAAAACCTCTAATAGATCACTTTGTTTGAGACTAATCCATTTTGTTATAACCTTTTTCGTGGTTTTAAGCTTATTCTCAGTTTCTGTCTTGACCAAATATAATTCTTTGGGAAATAGGTTAATTACATTTAAAAAAATAATTTTTAAATCGTCTTAAAATATTCTTTTAGTAAAAGTAGTAAATAGAATAAAAGAATAGGTTTTGAGATAATCTTAAATCCAAAGAGTTAATATTAATGATGAGTTTTAATAACATTATGATTATGATTCAGTATTAAGTTATTGTTCGTAATAATGCATTTCTTTAATAGGCATTTTGGTACACACAAAGCAAAGGAGCTTATGATGGTGACGTGTTTGGCTCGTCGGATAAGTGGGTTGGGCTTGGTATATTTTTCGATTCGTTTGATAATGATAATAAACATAATAATCCATACATTATGGGCATGGTCAATGACGGATCAAAGCTATTTGATCATCAAAAGTAATGTAATCGTTCATGTTTCAATTTTGATATTTATTTTTTGTTATTTGTAGCGATGGGGGCAACCAAATAATGGGAGGTTGTTTAAGAGATTTTAGAAACAAACCTTTTCCTACTAGAGCTCGTGTAGAGTATTATAACAACGTATTAACTGTATTTTTCCATAACGGAGTATCAAACAATGAAGGTGACTACGAACTGTGTTTCCGTTCCGAAAATGTTGTATTACCAAAAGGAGGCTATTTTGGTGTTTCCGCTGCAACTGGTGGACTTGCTGATGATCACGACGTTTTACATTTCTTAACATCAAGTTTATGGCCACCAGGCCAACATCCAGCTAGTGGAAGTCTCAGTAAATATTTGAATTTAGTTTATTATTAAATATTCTAACTCAGTCGTTTAGCTCCTTCTGAGGAACAACAAAAATTGACTCAAGAGTATCAAGAATATCAACGCAAATTAGAGCAGCAAAAGGAAGATTACCGAAAGGAACATCCAGATGCGGTTAGTTTACTTTCCATAACTATTATAAACACTTATATTGTTTTTAACACAGAAACACGGCAAAGATCCTGAACTTGAAGATTGGTATGAGTCGGATAATCAAAGAGAATTAAGACAAATTTTCCAAGGTCAATCACAAATGTTTGATGCGCTGCGAGAATTAAACCGCAAAATTGATGAAATTGTCGGACGTCAAGAAAGAACTCTTAGCTTAATATCTATGGTGCAGCAAGGTGTTGTGCCTAGTGGACAAGTTCAGCCAGGTGCACAAGTACCATCTGGACAAATGCCACCTCCTGCTCAAGGATTTGGTGATACTATCCGAAAATACGAGTTTGACGCTCTGCATAACAATGTAGTACAAGTAATGAATTCAATATCTCAAATTACGTAAGTTTTCTTAAATAATAGTATTACCTGTATAAATGTTTTGTTCTTTAGATCATCTCTTGGCGATTTACACAGAAGAACAGAAACTGTTATTAATAACCAAGCAAAACAACCTACCGCCCAAGTTCAATCGGTTGGTTATGACATGCAATCTCTTGTTTCGGAAATGAGAGATGGTTTAAACAGTGTTAAACAAAATGTAGCTCAAGTATCACAAAAAATGGGTAGTAGTTCCAGTAATTGTCCAAACGTCAGTTGTGTTTCTGTTACGTCCGTACTAATAATTTCTGTGGTTCAATTAGTGATTTTGCTAGGATATTCCATATATAGGTAAGTCGCTTCACAAAATGTATCCAAACAAATCTTTATTTGTACTTTCAGAGACAGTAAAGAAAGTCAAGCAAAGAAGTTTTATTAAGAACGGATAAACTATAAATAAAGAAACAAAAGGCATTTGTAATTGTACTGATTTCTCATTTTAAATTTAAATTATTATATATTTTTTTGACTTCTACTTATACGCTGTAACAGCTGTGGTTTTTTTTACTTGGCATATTTTAAGTACAAACGGCACTCGCACTATTTATTGGTATGAGAATTATTTTAAACGTAGTATGTAGTTAATAAAATTTTTGTATTTGAACCATTTTGTTAGTACCATATTTTATTGTCTTCCATTAATACAGTCCCACATTTATATTTTTGTTATGTAGAAACTTTAAAAATTTAATAAATAATTGTTGGTATTTTTGATTGAACTTTTTTCTTTCTATTAATTTATAAAATGATTGGTTTCGTTCAAGATCCAAAAACTAAGATATGCCGGTGTTGTTTACTCATATTGAAGAGTATATTCGTATAAACAAAAATGTACGAAGAGTGAAATGGTATTTTAATCTGTTCGTTTGAAAAGTTACAAATAAAGCGCGATTAATGAGATAATGTTAAATACAAGCGTCATTAATTCAACATTGTTAATTTTATCTAACCACAATACGTGGAGCATTTAGGCCGAATTAATTTAATTGAAAATAATGCATGGCGGTACGTCATAGTTAAGAAATTAAAACCCGAATCTTCCTTGGGAATAGTATGAACGCGGCACGATCCTAAATAAGAACGCTTGGTTTTGTTAGAACTTGACTTTCATGTAGACACAAATATATATCAATTTGATCAGTCGAAATTTTGTTTTTAAGTGGCTTCTTTGGGGAGCAGTTTGATGAAACATCTCTGATTGTAAAGCAGATTGTACACCCATTCTTTAAAACTTCGCACATTTTGGAATGAATTTATCTTTCAAAGTGGAGGATTTCTAAAAGGTAGTTTGGGTACGGAAAAACGTATTAATTTTTTGGATCGGCAAGAAACAAATTCTTTATGTATAAGAATCGATACCCAACAAACAGAAATAATCATTGTTTTGGCAACGGCACTAGAGTCAATAACTTTTATATTAAAGATTGATGGGTATCAAGGAAGCGTATCTACTTTCTTTTAGACCTTTTTAAATATGAAACTGTTTATTTTACATTTATTTGAAATCATATATTAAAAACAGGAAAAAAAATTAGGTCAAAATTTTTATAGAAGAAAATTATTCTCAAAAAAAAACGACAAAAAATTACAATGAATTTGGAGACTTTGTATTCGGTGTTTTATGAGTGCAATTCTTTCAGCGTCGCCAATTCTAGTGGAATTCTACAAACTTTGGAGATTTTATGTAGTAGCGGGTATTTTGTGGGTATTATAAACTGTTGTGGAATTTTGGGGAAAAGCGTGTATGAACCTACATTTTATATAATCTAGTATTACTTGAGAAATGTGACGTGTTAGCATTTATGCCAACAAACCAATTTTATAATACTTAAAAAAAAGAAAACAAATTTCAACTTTGTAGAACTATAAGTACAGTTGTGGTCATTGTCGTCATTGTGGAACTTTTATAGTTTATGCAGGGAATCGCGACAAAGTCAATTGGCAACACTGAACTTTTTCATCAGCTCAAATAGAGCAAAAAAGTGAAGAAACTTTTTAGTGTTAGTAGTTTACTATTAACTCTACGTCGAAATATAATGACGAGACATTTAACAATGCTATTAATTTTAAAATAAAATAAGCTTTATTTGTAAATTTGTATTTTTTTATGCGATTAAGGTTGATAAGGTAATGTTTTGGTTAATACCCAGGCAGCACACTGATGTCATATGACGACACTGGCATATCTTAACGACATCTTGTAATCTTGACCCAATAAGACGTAATGTGCTGCCTGGGATACAGTTATTGTGCTTTTAGCTGAACCAAATAGACACTTTGTTTTAAATTATATTTTGAGATTTTGTAAAAAATGTATCTGTCATGTATCTAGATACTTACTCTCTTTTAAAGTATCTGTAACTGTATCTAGATACTTTTTTTGAAAAAGTATCTTATCTGTATCTAGATACAATTTATGAAAAGTATCTGTATCTGTATCTAGATACTAAAAAAAAGTATCTGTTACAACACTGCGATTTGTGATAAAGTTTTTTAACCTATCTACATGTCTATTTAAAAATTCCAACAGTGTGGTTTTGTGAATGCAACCATTCAATGGCCCTTTGTTTACATGCAAATTTTGTGAACGCGCCTAAATTTATTTTTGACATTTTATATATTTTATATTTAAATACTTCATAAAGATATTTATCATCAAAAAATTTGTTGTCAAATTTTGATTTTAAAGTGCACGTAATAACAACATTAGGTAAATAAATTTTCGTGAAACAAAATTATCCAAATGTTTATGTGAATGTAGTAGTTTTGTGGTTAGATTAAAATCATTTGAAATAACAATGTAAGTCAATATAAACATAATTAGATAATATTTTGGCAATTCAAAAACAAACATGCACAATTCTAACATTCAATTAAAAATTCTCAGTTCTTGTATACTGGTTTTTTTGAATATTTTTTAATTTTATAAACTTTTTATAAATCAGATGAGCAGCAGTCATACGTATATGCAAGGAACCACTTCGAATAATGCTTCGACAAGACATGGAGACATTGAGCATTTATCACAGCTATCAGACAATATATCGTCCGTGTGTATGAATCAAGATTATTCCGATGTAATTTTGATTGTTGAAGGACAAAGGCTTTATGCACATAAGGTAAGAAAATTGTTTCTTTAAAGATTCATAGTCATATTCGATTTTGAACAAGTGATTTGGGTAAAGATCATTCTAATACACATATTAAAATTAATCTAATAACTTTGCTTTACTGGTTTTATATAGGTACATGAGGAATTGAATGTTAGGAATTCTGTACAGCTTGGCTTTTTTGATTTCTTATTCTTACTATTTCCTTGTCTTCTTTTTTAATATTTTTGATTTTACCAGATTATACTTAACTTGATTAATCTACTCTTTTCTTTTCACTTTTTGGCAAAATTATGTAAATGTAGGTAATGGAAAAAGATCTATTCAACTAAAATATTTTCAAAATCATAATAATTCCAGATACCTATATCAGAACTTGTATTTTCTTTGTGTAATATTGGTTTTTGAATTTCACCATGTGTGGTCATTTCATATTTCTTAATTAAACAATTCTTCAAATAATTCTTAAAGAGGAATGTAAAAGATTTTTGGATTAAACATTTTTTGTTTCAATGTGTTTCTAAATTTCTAGCGTTTTCTGCTTAAAATAGCGTTTGAATTATGTTGATACATTCTGTATATACTGTATATTATTTTTTAAATAATTAACGGCCAGCCAACACGACTTAAACTTAAGCAATGCTTAAAAACAAGTGTTGCTATGGTTTTAACAATTGCATCTCAGTTTTTAAGCTTTGCTTAAGTTTAAGTGGTGTTGGTGGAACCGTCCGTATATGCCATTTCAATTGAATGGCGGCTGCAGAACATACAATAATGTTATTAAAATAAACGAAATCGAATAATGTAAATATTAGCCAATTAATGTGTGGGATATGTGGAAAAGAGAACCTAATTAGAACACGAAAAAAGATTGTGCAGTATATTTTCATACCCTGTCAGCAAAGGAAGACCTAGTCATGAACTGTGTCTGGTTTTGGGTAATGCAGATAGTTGGTGCAAGTTTAATAAGAGAAAAGTAACAGGATTCATTTTAAATGATTCACACAATTTGTTTCGTGCTATTATAGGCGAAATTAAACCAATTTTCGGAGATTTGTCTTCTGAAATAATGCCTGCACCCGGACACATAATCTCAACGAATGTGTAAATAGTGTCATTTAAAGACGTAGGGAAAGTTAGCCTCCCCCCACCAACGCAAAATTGATTATCACTGAATTTATAATTAAGTTCTAATTAGGTGCTAATTTAATGCCAAGCTCCACAATAAGGTGCTCGACTGGTTTGACAGAAAATTGGGTTTATACTGGGGGTGCTAAGTTAACATTAAGCTGGACCTCACCCTCCCCCCTCCTCATTCAAAAAAAAAACGTGCATACTAACCGAAAAATAAAACCTGCAATGATTAAGTGCTAAATCGGTGCTTTAAGAAACCGTGAATATAATTCCAAAATATTTGCATTTTTATCCTAAGTTCAACAAAATCCTGTTTAGGTAGGTGATAAGTGAACAATAGAGGATACTTATTATTTACTTTAAAAATGTTGTACTAGACAATTTCATACATCAAAACATTTGTCTGTTAATGTATAATTAAAATATGTAACCGCAGTATTTGATGGTTTATTTTTATAAAACAATTTATACCTCATACAATTAATTGAATAATATATTAAAAATAATAAACTCAGCAGTAAGCCATTAGAAAATATTTGCATCAATCAATGTTAAAACGTAGCAGAAGAATTTGCTATTATGCTGCAAAATTGGGCGTTTAATATGCGAATGAAGGATGGAACCGAATATAAACGTTTCATTTAAATATGTCTTCGAGAAGACTAAAAACACTAAAGACGCTAAACCAAAACTAATTCATTCATCCAACAGATTCAGTAAACTCCTCTATTCCAATATTTAAATCACTGAATATGTTCTGTGAACAAATAATAGAACTCTTACTATAATTATCTGAGAAACGTAAAATCAGTGCAACAGCTTTAAAAGTATCAGAATCCTTTAAAATGAATTTTTTTGCTAAATAAGCAACCAAGGGCATACCAGCGAAAGAATAGTCGTAATTTAGTTTATGATGTACATTAGGTGGGTCTATTCATTCGAACAACCACATTGCTTGCGGCTCATAAATCTGCATCACTGTCTACAACAGTGTACCTATATTTTTCAGCAAAATTGTAGGAGATACTCACACCCACATTTTGTATCCCCACTTGTATGGTTTTTTAGCATTATAAGTCTTCAGTCTTGATCCCCTTTAATTTACTCATCACATTACAAATTTTGTTTAAATGGGACATCTAAGCATCCATCCTTAACTCGATCGATGATTGGTAAAATTTTATCAATACTTCTAGTATTCTCTGTACTGTTGTCACAAAAGTGTAAAAAACGTTTTATTGTTTCATATCGGTTGACCGTCATTACCTCTGCAACTTGGGAGGTTCGTGCTTCTGGTGCCCAGTACCTCCGGTTGTGGGTTGTCTTTATTAGCTACATCCACAGCAATATTCACATAAACCGTTCTATTTCTTTGATGCCAAAGCATATTGATCCATTTGGATTTGTTTGAATACTGTATTATACATGTCTGTCTAACAGTTTCTAGAAGAAAGTCTTCAGAAAAGATGTAGTTGAATAACTTATATGGATATTCAATAGTAAGATATTTTCGGCTAATAGTTCATTACCGCTGTATTTCTTCCACATTTTGGGTATAATTGTTCTTTTCCACTTGATGTTCTTTCTATTAGTTTTGACATGTTGGAATAAGAAAGTTTAATCTTGAACATCATATTTATTATTATTGTAGTTTACAGTAGGTGTTTGTTTTGAAATGCATGGGCTCGTCGATTTCGTCATCAGATAGCTCAAAATCTTCACTT
Source organism: Aquatica leii (assembly GCA_035610365.1). Taxonomy (NCBI): domain Eukaryota; kingdom Metazoa; phylum Arthropoda; class Insecta; order Coleoptera; family Lampyridae; genus Aquatica; species Aquatica leii. The sequence continues at coordinate 61,733,892 of CM069432.1, forward strand.
CCAGAAATTCTACCTTAAGCCCGTAGAACGTTTCACAATTAATTTTCCTACAAAAAAGGTATTCTATAAAAAATTGATTTGTGATCTGTAGTAGGTTACGTGTTCCCATTCGGGAACATATATAATTGTCGAGTTATTTGATAGAAGTGGCAGCCCTAATTATAATTTTTGTGATAAAAAATTACTTTTATTTTGGAAGTCATAACACTCGGATTGCACAGAAACATAGACATAACCTGTAAGCACACGACTAGACAAAAAAATAGCGGCTCCATCAAAACTTTATACAAAGTTCCCGAAAAGGAACATAATGTATACCACATATGTAACGGTTATAGGAAATGCTGGATAAACGTTATAAATTTGTGTTTCCATTTGCGGAGATTAGAGAATAGAGGGTTAAAATAACCGGTCACACAGCATCAAATTCTTTGGAGCTGTATTTGAAGTTTATACATCATTTTCTGATTTAAGAAATAGCAGTAGCAACACTAATCCATCATTGTTACAACAAAAACAGAAGTAACCTGGTATACTGCTTGCTCAGTTTATTGTGACGAAACCAGTATTAGGTAAGGCTAGTTTAGCTAATAACTCGCCCTTCATTCATTTATTTTGTTATTATCTGTCTTATTTAGAAAAATAATTAGTTTTTTGCACACGCACACAGTATTATTGTCAGCAGGATTTCTATTATAATTAATTCATTATGATAAGTTTTTAGATAAGGTTTTTATAACCATTTTAATTCCATAAATATGCGAGATTATCATAAACACGCAAATAAATGTGTTGTTCAAATTCTCTGAAACTATTAATGATGTACCGAATATTCAGTTAACTATCCGGCGAACGGAATATTCGGCCACTTTACCGAATACTCGGTATTCGGTCACCGACCCTTGCCATTAAGTCACCGAATATTCAGCCATTGCCGAATAATAGCCGAATGTTACCTAAAATTTGAAAAATCAAACAATCAACATTTTTTGAATAATTTCAAAATGCGCTTATGTTCGTTGCAAATAATTCCGAAAGTTTCATTGTACGATGTAGACAATAACAGTGTTGAAAACTACAACTCTAATGTTAATGAATGTAAATAAACTAGTGGGTGGAAAAAGAATAAGTTTTTGTAATCGCGGTTCTTACGAAACGAGATGTAAAGGTGTATTCACACTTGTGCATTTCCATGCGGCATTTTTAGATGCGGCATCACCTGTACACTTGCTGCATTTTTTCATGCACCAAGTTTCATACGTTCACATTAGTGCATTTTTAAATGCATAGGGAAAGTCTCTGTAGGGATTTAACTTTTCATAAATTATAACTGTAACCAGTGGCGGCTGGTGGCCAATCATACCAGAGGGTCATTTTGAAATATTCAAAAAAACGCAATTATCACAAAAAGTAAAAAAAACTATTTTGCATTAAAGCGAATTATATTTAAAATCTATTCGTCTATCTTTAGAATTAGCAAAATGATCGATAACAATTTACAATGTTTTCAATTAAAGATTTTTCCATGTTTCTTCACATCCACAAATCCATTCTGATAAATCGTACATAGATTCTTTAAAATTACGGTGTACTTCTTTATTTTTATGTTTACTTGTTTGTCGAATTTGAAGCCGAAACGGCCGAGGACGACCATTGGTTTTAAATTCTAAACGTCTTTCAAAATTTAAACTATTATTGGCGATTCATTTTTTTATCAAACAAAAACGGTAATATGTACTTAAACATAATTTATTTTCTTTTAACCTGTGAAAGTCAATGACATTGGTTACAAACAAATATTATCAAACAACTAAAAAAGCGAGTGCACAGTTTGTCGTATGAGATAAAATGTGCATTCCAGCATTTTTGCTTTCCAAACACGTATTGCGGAGATAATAAATGACGTAAGCATTGCATTGAGTACGCGAAATGGGACTCGGCTGACAACCCAGAAACCATTTAGTTGTCTTTTTCTAATTCACATAAGATTGTATTATGCGTGTTGCACTCTTGACTACAATAAGTATCATTTACGATTTGGCTGCATTATATAATACAATATAATACACAGGGACTATAAAGCACAACAGCCTCGGGTAAATTCGTAAGTTTTCGCATATGTTGCGCTTACAATGAAAATTGAAATTCAAACGCTGATAATTCGATTTAAACGCGAGTCCTTGTAATTTTAAAGTAAATAAAATAATTTTCTAATTCATTTTGGAGGGTCATTGTCCGAGTGACCTAATAGAGAAGCCGCCACTGACTGTAACAGTAACAACAGTTTTAAAGTCGAAACGAAGTTATGGATTATGAAGAAATGCTTCTTGTTATTATCATTGGTGCATCTGCATCGCTTTTATTGTCTAATTTTAAAAGGAGATGGTGGGTTAAACCGTGGATTCAAAAGAGAGATAACTGTCATGGAAATATTCATCTTTTGCATAATGAATTAGCTACAGGGGACAAAAACAATTTTCAAAATTTTATAAGAATGGACGAACATACGTTTCAGTTACTTTTGAGTCTTGTGAGAACTGATATCGAAAAGCAACAAACGAAATTTAGAAGTGCTATCTCTGCAAGAGACAGGTTAACTATAACTCTTCGTTTTTTGGCTACTGGAGAATCATACAAAAGCCTTTCCTATTCATTTAGAGTAGGACACTCAACCATTTCGAAAATTGTACCAGAAGTGTGCTGTGCAATATATAAGAATTTAAGACAAACTTATTTGAAGGTATAAATTTGTCTGTCAAAAATTTACTTTTATTGTATGTCATATTTTAGGTTCCTCATACTACTTTAGAATGGCTGAAGATAGCCGAACAATTTGAAAAGAGATGGAATTTACCCCACGTTTTAGGCGCGTTAGATGGGAAACATATAACATTGAGGGATCCTGGTAATGAAGGATCAGCTTATTTCAACTACAAAGGCACCCACAGTATTGTTCTTCTTGGCTTAGTAGATGCTGACTATAAATTTATTTATATCGATTGTGGAAGGAATGGGAGAATTTCCGATGGGGGTGTATTTAGAAACAGCACACTTGCTGCAGCTGTAGCCACCAATAAGTTAAATTTTCCTGAGGAAACGCCATTGCCAGGTCGCTCAAAACCTGTTCCATATGTAATTGTTGATGCAGCATTTCCATTAAGCCACCACATTTTGAAACCGTTTCTCTTTAGGAATATGACAGGGCCACAACGCATTTTCAACTACAGGTTAAGTAGAGCAAGAAGGGTGGTTGAAAATTCTTTTGGCATGGTTGCTAACAGATTCCGTATTTTATTGAACACCGTCAATTTTCATCCTAAAAAGGTAGAAGCAATAACACTACCATGTGTTGTTCTACATAACTTCTTAAGAACCACAACCCCTAGCACTTACAATATTCAGAAAAAAAATGACAGACGACTGAGATTTCAATATACCTTAAGTCGACAAGCAGGAAATAGGGCAAACCAATCTGCATTAAATAACCGCCAATAATTTTTAGAGTATGTTAATGGTGTTGGAGCCGTTGATTGGCAAAATAATTTATCATAGAAAATATAACTATGTATTTACTAATTATTAATCTTACATCTTAATATTAATGTTACATTAAAAATACTTATTTTAAAACTAAGATTAAGTACATAATTTCACCTCATTCTTGTAACTGCGCATCCATAATGGCATTAAAAATTGTTCTTTTTAATTGCTGAACTGTCTTTGGGTTCTGTATTTGTTTCATCTCAGTTGCAATCATTCTAAAAAAATAATTAAAGTACAAGGTAAATTTTTATAAAAATTACCAACCTTCCAAAGGTATGCAACTCATCATCTGGCTCTATTTTTTGCCTTTTACGATGCTCCTCCAGGGTGTTCACGGCAGAATTTAATAAGGCAGCTACCGATGCCGAGTTATTGACAGTAGTACTGTGCACTCGCTTACGAGATCTGGGAACATCAGAATCACTTGAAGCAACAGACGATCCCGAAGTGGTTGGTAAATCCACATTGGACAACTCTTCCACTGTTCCCTCAAACAATACCTCACTTTTCTCGTCAACAACATCAGGTTCAGTGATTTGCTTTAAAAAATTGTGTGATACATAGGTAAGAACAAATCAATCATATTACTTACTGTCAATTCAAAATTCGACAACCTGTCCCTTACAGGATCACCTTCAGAAATGAAGTTGAGTGCATCAAAGCACCACAACTTTGGTTTGTAAGCCTCTGCAGGTGCTCCACTAACTAGAAACTTTTTCCATACACCGACCTCCTTTAGATATTGGGTTCTTAAAATGTGAATTTTTTTGACAACATCATTGTTACTTAAAGTAGCACACATTAAAGGGTATTTTTCCTTCAGCTGTTCTTGAATGTACTTGACCGCTTCCGCCCGCTTTTTTTTATTTTTATACTCTTTCAACCTGGTCACGTAAAGCACTGGCTGCCTTTCATAAAGAGTTATTAAATCTGTCGTGATATCCCGTGACCAGGTGAATCTCGTATTTGTACAAGTGGACATCTTTTAATTAAAAACAATAGGGTTATCAAGGTTATGTAATTGCAGAGCCGAAACATAAACTGACTATTGGCAAGGAATAAATCCCTGAAAAGTCACTAGAAAAATCGCAATGAAACTGCACGAAAATAGAACACGTTCTAGCTGTGTGCATCACGCATCATGCATTTTGTGATGCTGCAACTTTTACAGTGTGAACCAAGTAATGCGTGCATTTTCATGCTGCAACTAAAAATGCCGCATGGAAATGCACAAGTGTGAATACACCTTTAGTAAGGCGGCAGCTATTATAGTTATAGTAACGGCGGGTTTTTGTTTATATCGTACTTGACCAAATTTCAGGCTGTGAAGTAGGAAAATATACCAAAAAAATACGCAGAAAATATAAGGAAAAAAATTAACACATTTCAAAAAGAACAAAGGTAGTTTATATAGAAGATAGTGATTACGGTGCTGTTGTATACAATATAAATGAAAAAAATGAATACAAACTTTTAGTTTTAATTGAATTCAGTAACATTAATCGATAAGAAATATTAGCAAATACATTAGGCCAAAATTTAAATCCCGCCTGGCACAAAGAAAAAGCTTATATACTAACTGCAAGTAATTTTGGAGTAATTTGTAAAATGCGACAAAATACTAATAATTTAGCTAAAAATCTTATAAGTAATTAATCTGTTAAATCAAAATCACATGGCATTTTTATAGACCTGGATTATTTTTTTATTAGAGCTTTCCGCAAGAAGTTATAAAATAATAGAAGCTGTAGAAAAAAAATTACTTATTTTGAAAAAGTAGAAACAGACAACTGTTAAAACATAATCATAATTACATGTATTACATTCAAGGTCAAATGCATACAGCACAAAAACAATATTGTTACTTTGCAGTTCACACAAATAACAATATAAACTTTGAAATAATTAAGTACGATCATGAGTACTGGATTAAAAATATGCAGGAAAAGTTCATCAAATTTTTCTTAAACACTCTTTTTCCCAAAATCCTTGATTCAAGATTAGCCAGAAATATACCAATTGGTGATCTCACATGTCAAGATCTAATGTCAATCTGAATATAAAAACTACTGCACCATTTTGCTAAAATTTAAAATTATTTTTAGTATTAGGATACCGTTACCTAGTTGTTATATTAAATTAAAAACAGTTGTTTAGAAAAGAATTAAATAAGATAATATACACTATTTGCAATGTGTTAGATACATTAAAATTTAAATTCGAAATGTATACCTATGTTGCTTATTATTATCAGTTTTGTCTGATAGTTAATCCTTTATTGAAGTATTTTGCGTATTGCAATTACAATCTTTTGCGTATGTTTTGTTTATTATGTTAATGTATTGATTAAGTTTCACCTACATGTAAATTTTGTCCAATTTTTAACTTAAATTTCTATAGTAGGTGCCAGTGGCGGCTGTTGCATAAGGACTCTATGGCGCAAGCTCCTCAGACATCCATTAATACAAAAAAAAGTACAAATTATTATGAATTAAAATATTTAAACATATTAGAAGATATAAGTACCATATACTTTTTATTACTCTAAAGCGTTAATGGTCGTCATTCAAAGCAACGTATATTAAGGTGGTAGTGCCAAGACTAGCAAACATAAATTTAGTTTTTTTGGGATGCTAATTTGATTTGTTTTGTACAAATTTAATATTTTTTATTATATATCTCAATGTAACTCTAGTTATAGTGTTAGACTGGCCTTTTATTTAAATTTATTTCACATACTACAGATGACTTGTTTTACTTACTTACTTACTTACTGCCAACTTAACGTGACCAAAAACTAAAAAACCTAAGTGAAGTATATACAGGGTGTTTTCAAAACTAGCTACTTAAAATCTATTCAAGTAAGGTCTTACAACTCGGCTGACCTGACTCCTGATCGACCCGATCAAGCGAGGAAGTGGAGGGGTTGTTTGCCGACCAGGGCTTCAAATGAGAAGCATCAAATACACCCTTAAAAGGCACCTGCGTTAGCTGAAATCCCTCGACATCCCTAACACAATATCTATCATTATTTAAGATCTTACAAATCACATAATGACCCTTGAATTTGGGCAATAACTTTTTATTTATTCCCGCAGTTGACACATTATTTGCTACAACAACGTAATCACCTATATTGTAGGTTCTAGCCTTCTTATGCGACTTGTTATAAAAAGCGTCTTTTAAGTCTAGCTTACTGAAGTATTTTTTTCTTTTAAACTATCTAAATGATCGTCTATTGACGGAATTGGAAATCTATCCCTTATTGCGACTTTATTCAGATCACGATAATCAATACAAAGTCGTTTGGAACCGTCTTTTTTACTGACCAGAACTATTGGCGAAGCATACGGCGAGATGCTAGGCCTTATTATCTCTCTAGCTAATAAATCCTCGATAATTTGCTTAACCGCGAGCTTATCAAAATGTGACAACCTTCTAGGTCGATAAAAAACGGGGAATGGTTATCTTGCAACCTTATTGTAGCTAAAAACTTAATTTGAGATTCTTTGCTTCTCGGAGCACTCAAATATTCAGTATTATACAACTCTACAAATGCAGAAGCATCATTAGGAGAATTTTCCTCACCTATACTTAAATTTAAATTAGGTTCATCGCCCAAATCGATCAACATTAATTCATTAGCTATATTCCCTTCATTCTCCCCTGCCGTTACATTATCACAAATAGAATTAATAACAACAGTGTCCCCCAATGTAATTGTAAAATTCGTATTTAAAACAAAGTTTCTACCTAGTAAACATGAAACAGACATAGTTGAGTCAGGCACCACATAAAACAGATGTTGCATCTTAATATTATCATTAATACACAAAAGACAATTAAATTTACATACAATTTGTAAAGGACTACCATTAATTCTCTGAAATTTAGCAATTTTAGCAGGCAAGATTTCGCGCATTGCTTCAGGCACCAAACTATCCTTGATAAGGGATATTGCACTTCTCGTATCGATTAATGCACTTGAAGTAACACCTAATTCATTTACCTGAATCTCAATTGTGTATAGTCTCACAATTTCGGTTTCCTCCAACAAAAGAGTCGTTTCTCCATTAGTGGTGGAGTCCGCAGCAGCTTTTCGATGATCTACCTTTGGACAATCTCGTCTCACATGGGATGCATCACCGCAGTTGTAGCAAGAACCTCTACTTCTAGATGGCTTCGAACATGACGTAGCATAGTGCCCCATTTCACCACAATTGAAGCATTTCATAGCTGGAGACGTACGCTCTCTTACATTAGGTGCCCTATTTATTGGTACTGCAGCCATTGTAATTGAACGCCCTCCATTACCAACTCTCTCTTGATTAGAAATTGTAGCAAACGACCCAACGTTTGAAATTCCTTCATCTTTGCTTGGGTTTGCAGCGAGACGTTATCAAACCCATCAATAATATAAGAAATGATATCCTCTTCACATAAAGATAATCTGTTCGCAAGCATTACTTTTTCTTGAAAGTATATGGCAAATTTCTCACCCCCTTCCAACGCCTACTTTCAAATTTTTTCATTAGCATCAGCCTATCGTCCTTGCAAGAGAACATAGACAACATCTCCAATTTTAAGTCTCCATATGATAAGGATGCATAGCTGGGCTTACTGTGGAACCAAGCCAATGCGTTCCCTCTCAATCTACCAATCAATATTAACTTCATCGTTCTCGAATCTACATCGTAAGTGTCACGAACATTGCCAATCCGCTCATACCACTGCCTAATGTCTTCATCTATTCCACCAGAAAACCACGGCACAAGAGCTGCCAAATGCTCAACTTTGTGTACCGACCCTACTGATGTTTGGGTCGCGTGCACCACCGATTCAATCAAATCTTTTACACTGAAATTTGATAGGACAGCCCCCGCTGTTCCTTCAATATCACCATCCATCGCCAACGGTTGATCAACGGCCCCCGCCATCCTTGAATCTTCCGGGAATGACATAACCACACTTCTACCACGTGCTCTCAAGAAAATCTTAAACTTCTTTTCAAATAAACAGCACCCACCTAGACAACCTGTTTACAACCCCACACCTGAAGTTGTTAGACTGGCCTTTTATTTAAATTTATTTCACATACTACAGATGAGTTATCTTACTTACTTACTTACTTACTTACTGCCAACTTAACTTGACCAAAAACTAAAAAAACCTAAGTGAAGTATATATAGGGTGTTTTCAAAACTAGCTACTTAAAATCTATTCAAGTAAGGTCTTACAATAGTTGTTTTACTAAGTTCATATTTATTAAAGTACAATGCGTTTCCAAAAATTTAATTAATCTTGATAACATTTTTTTACAAAACTTCGGGTGTTTGTAAAAAATTATTTTTGAAAAATAAACGTTTTAACAAACAGCAAAAAGAGAAGCTGTTAATCTATTTCTTCGCCATTCAAATCATTTAATTTTTTTTTGTTTGACTTCTTGTTTCAATTTATATTTTTTCCACATTTACACTTGTAAATTCCTGTAATAAATTGTTTATTCATCAAACGGTTTTTCGTCCACATCAGGTTGAGCAGCATCTGGTTTGTAATCAGAATCTAAAATACACTCTTGTTTTTTACTGTAGTATTTTTTCGCAACAATTTGTATTTTTTCTTCACAAACAAAACCGTTCAGCTTTATTAATAATTCTGTCTAAAACTGTTTTAATACCATCAAAAATGATTTCATTTTTTATAAGTTTCAATGTTAGGTCACCTTTATTAGTAAAACACATTTTTCCGATATATTGACTGTGGTCTCCAAATATGTGATTAATGGAATTATTTAAATCCGTTTTCAAAGTTGAATTGAATTTTTTGACGATACGCTATGTCTGATATGGTTTTTGTAATGCTTGATATTTGATTTTAATACGTTTTGTTCTAGTGGATCTTATTTAGTCTTTTATAAATTAATACAGACCTGCAGTAGATGCTCTCGTCACATTATCGGCACATTCTAATTTTACTACAGTTCTTCCATAACTAACACGTTCTATAATTCTCGAATAAACACTACAATCACTATCACCGATAATATATTTATAACGCAAATCATAATCACGTTCACTCGCATTAAATCCATCTACAATGATCACATGTTCTATTGACTTGAACTTAAATTTTTTGTAGCAAGTTTTTTTTTGTCCATCTGCAACACAAACATAACAAAACTTGTTCTTTACACCAATATACAGTGAGTTTTTGTTCTTTTTTCGATTATACCTCCCACACCGGATAGGGAAGGAATAAGATCTTTTCGCCCATCCTCCGTAGACCACAACAGTGATGTACGGAACACCTTCTTCTAAATCTCCAGCTTCGATAGATACTTGTTTTTTTTTTCTATTTCTGCATTATTATATCTCTTATCAATAATTGCTCCCATTTCAGTTTTAAACTCAGTTGAATAGTTATATAAGTTGTTCTTCTCATATATGGTATATCCAAAATCGAAAACAACTCTTCACCTTGAGCGTAACCGCAACCAGTACTTGAAAGAGTTCAAACTATGTAGTGTTTACTGTACTTTTATATGGATGGCTATTAGATACCACAATTTCTGCTTTGCAATATGTGCAAAAGTATTTAAAATACTGATGTGATCACCACACGACTTTCCTATAAGGAATGATGACGGAATGTCGATATATCTTTACTTTCTTATACGGAAAGTATAGCGATCGCAATTTTTTTTTCAAAAGTTTTTATTGCATAATTTTACGTTTGAAGGTCTCCTGAATCAGAAAAATGTATTTTTGACCAAAAAAATTTGGGTGTCTGTGTGTGTGTGTGTCAGTGTATGTGCGTAACGATGTACCCACGATAACTCTCGAACCAAAAGTTCTAGTAACTTGAAATTTGATATGGAGTTGGCTTTTCATATTCTCTCGGTTCTATCAAAAGATGAGTCTAATAAAGAAACCGAAAGTCGGTGTATCCGCTATTTTTAACAGTTTTTCTTATATAATTTTGTACGTATGTAAATTATTCGAATTATTTTTACAGTTTCTTATAGAGTTAATTCTTCCTAACAATTTATTCAAATAAAATGTTTTTCTAACATTAACAGTTTATTAGGTATTTTATTTATAATTTAAAGTGAATTCCATATATAATCCTAGGTTGGAATCCTTCCTGCGACGATTTTTTTTTTAGAAAAAAATTCCATATCTTGAAGGGCAAGATACGTTAAAAAAATAAGAATTTTTCTCTATATTGTTTTGACTTGTTTATATACGAAGTACTGCATCTTATTTAAATTATCTTTTCTTAAGGATATAGATTAAGAAAGCGTTAAACACGATCGTGACTATTTAATGAGTAAATAAAGTAATTACAGCTTTACATGAAAAATGCTTAACACTACGTTTTAATAACATCTACATTCACCGAGTAACTACAACAGCGCAAACTCTATATATGTTGCACATTGTTTGTACTCCATTATATGCGCGCGCAACTTTATTTTATTATACAGAGTTTATGAATATATATTATCCAACACTCCCCCGTATTCTGAACTCTCTATATATCGAGTTAAACAAAAACAAATGTTCTTACATATAAAGTTCAAATCTATAGATCACAAATATAAAACTACGTACATACTTAACTAAGAATGAACAAATCAAATTCACATTTTGAGCATGCCAAGATATTCTCGCATAATTTCGAACTTTGAAACAGGTAGAGCTTTAGTTAAAATGTCTGCTGTCTGTTGATCCGATGGAACATATCTAATTTTAAATTCATCGTTGGCATATTTTTCACGAATAAAATTAAAGCGTATGTCCACATGCTTTGTACGTTTATGAAAAATTGGGTTTTTAATTAATTTTATAGCGCTTTGATTATCCACGCACAAACAAAAATTTAATTTTTTATTGGGAACAATTTCACGTAATAATTGTTGAAGCCAGGATAGTTCTTTCACGCTTTCCGCTGCTGCAACGAATTCTGCTTCTGTCGTTGATAAGGAAACTGCTGACTGTCTTCTACTGCACCATGTGATTGCACCTTGATTCATTTTAAAAATGTATCCGGTGGTTGAACGTCGGGTATCTATGTCGTTTGCGTAATCCGCGTCAGAAAAACCATTTATTTCATAATCACTATTATTGTTACCGATATACTTAATACCATAATATTTTGTACCTTTTAGATATTTCATAATCCTAATGACTGCATTCCAATGAGCTGCTTTAGGATTGTTTTGATATCGGCTTACGATGTTAACGGCATACATTATGTCCGGCCGTGCTGTTATGGCTGCAAACATCAACGAACCGACAGCTTCGCGATAAGGCACGTTTAAATTGACGTCACCTTCCATTGTTGATGACAACACAACATTTGAGTCAACTGGAGTTCTTGAAATCTTTGCGTCGGTCATTTTAAATCGATTTAACATTTGATCAATGTAATTCTTCACATGGATGAACATTGATCCATCATCAAGCCTTTCTATTTGTAATCCGACAAAGTAATTCGGATTACTCAAAGTTATTTCAAATTTTGTTTGTAATTCGTTCACGATTCTATTAAGTAACTGTTTATCTTTTCCCAGAATGAGTCCGTCGTCTACATAAATCACAAGTAATGTTAATTGCTGAAGAACATCTTTTACGTAAACACATTTATCTGCTTCACATTGTTTAAATCCATATGTCTTTAAAAATTCATCAAACTTTTATTCCAGCAACGTGGAGACTGTTTTAAACCATACAGGGACTTGTTGAGTTTACACACTAATTTTGAATCGTTTACTATTCCAGGTGGTGGTTTCATATAAATTTCTTCGTCTAATTCTCCGTATAGAAACGCCGTTTTTATGTCAAATTGAATTATTTGGAAATTTTCTTGTACAGCGATCGTAAGTAAAAGTCTTATCGTTTCATAACGTGTAGTCGGTGCGAACGTCTCCTTATAGTCGATTCCTTCTATCTGTGCAAATCCACGCGCACACAATCTTGCTTTATATTTACTGATCTGACAATCACTTGACCTTTTTATTTTGAAAATCCATTTTCCGTCAATTGTTCTTTTCTCATCCGGTAACGGCACTAGTTTCCAAGTATCATTTTTATTTAAAGCGGTTATCTCTTCATCAATTGCTGCTATCCATTTTTCAGCTTTATCTGAAGTGATTGCGTCTTCGTACGTTTCGGGAATTCCTATTTCTACCATATTTACTTCAGGTTCTATGTATCTCATTGGTGGATGTATACTATTCCGATTTCGTAACTGATATGTGTGGTTATTCAAAATAGCATTTTCTACATTACCATTTTGATTATCATGTTCAACGTTTTTATCCTGAATTTCTTCTGTTGCGTCTTCGTTGATTGGAATCAAAACAGCGTTCGTTCTTGGGAGTACGACTTCCTTATTTTCATTGAACGTTACGTTTCGCGATATTTTTAATTTTTGTGATTGGATCAAACAATCTGAAGTTTGTTGAATCATTTTGATATCCTACCAATATTAATTTCTTGCTTTTCGGTTCAAGTTTTTTTCTTAAATTATCCGGTATATGCATGAAGGCTTCACTTCCAAACACTTTAACATGTTTCAGCACTGGTTTCCTATGGTACCATTTTTCAAACGGGGTCAAATTTGCGCTAGTTGAGTTTGGCGTTCTATTTAGAATGTACACTGCCGTGTTGATGGCTTCCGCCCATAAATACAAAGGTAGATCTTTAGTGTATAGCATTGACCGGGCACTTTCAACTATGGTACGATTTTCTCGTTCTGCTTTCCCGTTTTGTTCAGGCGTATACGGTGCACAGGTTTCGAGTTGTATTCCTTTCTGTATTAGGAATTGTTTGAATTCCTGGTTCGTGTATTCAGTGCCATTGTCAACACGTAGAGATTTTATGTTGTAACCGAATTTATTGTTGCAAAACTGTACGTAACGTTTACAACAATCTAAAGCATCCGATTTATTTCGAATAAAATAAACTACTCTAAATCCAGTACAATCGTCCTTGAAAAGGATATAATAACGACATCCACTCACGGATGGTGTTTGCATAGGTCCGCACAAATCACTGTGATTTAATTCGCCTGGTTGCAAATTCCTTGACTTACTTCTGTTAAATGCTAACTTATGCTGTTTTCCGTATTGACAACCTTCACACACAAAATCTTGTTTATCACTTACGTTTATTCCTTGTATTACACCTACTTTCGCCATTTCACAAATTGTTTTTATATTAACATGTCCGAGACGCTCATGCCACGTTTTCACACTATCACTTTCTGCGGAATTAACTTCCTCATTAATTTTTGTACGAAACAAAAGTTTATACAGGTTATTTGATTCGCGAACTGCGCACGCTTTCAGTAAGTCATTTTCATAAATGTATGCTTTATCCTTTTCTTTTACTACTCTCATTCCTTTTTGTGTCACTGTACCTTCAGAAAATAAATTCTTTCGAAGACCGGGGACGTACCAAACTTCGGAGATAACACTTTTAACCCACTCTTTATTTATAAAACACTGAATTTTAATATCTCCTGTTCCTTTTACAGGTAATGCCTCGTCATTGCCTAATTTGACAGACCATTCTTCAACTTCTTTAAAGTTAACAAATAACTCTTTATTTGGAGACATATGATGAGATGCACCGCTATCGAGGACCCACTCACTTTGTGTTATCCTATCGCTGACGTCGTCTTCATTTTCAATGTTAAATGCCGAGTAATCGCAATTCGAAGTTGTATGCGTAGATTCCGTTTGAGCATTTCTTCGTGGAGCACGACAGTTTCTTGAAATATGACCTTTCTTGCGACAGTTATAACACGTCACCAAAAACTTTTTCTTCGGTTTATTAGGTTTCGAACTTGAAGATGCCACAAATGCGTTATCTGCTTCTTCAGATGTACCTAAATTCATTTCTTCATCAATTAGGCGACTGGTGAGGTTACTAATTGTTTGTTTATTTTCATCGATTGAAAGCCACGTTTGTCTAAAGTTACCAAATTTTGCTGGTAAAGTACTTAAAATTCTTGTGATTACAGCAATATCACTTATCTTTTCGCCAGTTTCTCTGATTTGACGTGCCAAATTTTCTACCTTCGTGATGTGTTGAACAACTGAATCATTTAGCGCCATCTTGTATTTATAGAACTGCTCATGCGCCATCATTTTGCTTGCTTCGGATTTCATCAAATAAATGGCGTCTAATTTATTTATTACTTCCTGCGAGGTTTCGCAATTTTCAATAAGCGTAATTTGGGAATAATCCATCGATGCAGTTATAATGCACATAGCTAATGCATCTTTCTTGTCCCATGAAATTACTTCTTCCGGTTTAGTGGCGTCTGTTGGCCTTGGTGTGTCACCCGTTGTAACTTCGTAAATTCCCTTAGCCCTAAGAGCTTGCTTTATTTGGAATTTCCATTGATGATAATTCTTACCATCAAACTTACTCATTACTGCCACATTAACACTTTCTGTCAGCATTTTCTTTACGGCACTTCACACTTTTTAATAACGGATAACAAAAAATGTCTGCCTGATAATAAAACACGAATCTATATTTGCGCGTTAATCCAAACGTATCCTGGGCCCATAACCTCTTAAGGATATAGATTAAGAAAGCGTTAAACACGATCGTGACTATTTAATGAGTAAATAAAGTAATTACAGCTTTACATGAAAAATGCTTAACACTACGTTTTAATAACATCTACATTCACCGAGTAACTACAACAGCGCAAACTCTATATATGTTGCACATTGTTTGTACTCCATTATATGCGCGCGCAACTTTATTTTATTATACAGAGTTTATGAATATATATTATCCAACATCTTTGGATGTACTCACGATAACTCTCGAACCAAAAGTCCTAGTAATTTTTTTTTTGGTATGGAGCTGGCTTTTTATATTCTCTCGGTTTTGTCAAAAGATGGGTTTGATAAAGGAACCGGAAGTGGGTGTATCCGCGATTTTTAACAGTTTTTCTTATATAATTTTGTACGCGTGTAAATTATTCGAATTATTTTTACAATTTCTTATAAAGATAATTCTTCCTAACAATTTATTCGAATAATATTCTAACATAACAGTTTATTATATATTTAATTAGTAATTTAAAATGAATTCACAAATATAATATAGGTTCGAATTCTGCCTGCGACGATTTTTTTACCGATTTCATAAAGGGGTAAGTAATATCAGGGCGCATAAATATAAGGGTTAGTCGATACGACAACATAAGCTCAATTTGACATATTTCGGTTATATCTTTTTTTATGAACAATTTTTTTCTCTATCTTATAACATAAAACTTTAAAATGGCTACCATATGAAGAACAAAAGTTGGTATCTATATAAAGTAAAGTAATAACGATAACAAAAATTTATTGCCATCATCTGAAAGAGCAGAAAAAGTTTTTTCTATAAAATTAATTCGGTTTTTAAATACCTCCCCAAATAACAATTTTAAAACTTAAATCAAAAACAATTTTATTATTTTCCACCATATTTCAGAAACTTTATAGAGGGGGTAAATTTTGTTTGTTGAATTTATTTAGGCATAACTCAAGGATCATTTTTGTCCATTTAACCAACTCTCTATCTCTGATAATAAACGAGATCCCTGTACTTAGACAAAATTTGATACAGCCGTATAACCAATTAATTGTCAAAATTTGATCTACACAACATATATTTATAAAAAATTGATCTGAAAGTTTTAACTTTTATTAAAGCATATTAATGAAGATGAAGAAGTTTTCAAAAAAGGATAATATTTGTCATAAAATATTTTGTTAGATTACAATTAAATAAATTTTCTAAAATGTATTGTTATTATATAAATCCATTTTGTGGAGCGCTTTAATTCGCAGGTATCATCCTACC
This sequence comes from Aquatica leii, assembly GCA_035610365.1. Taxonomy (NCBI): domain Eukaryota; kingdom Metazoa; phylum Arthropoda; class Insecta; order Coleoptera; family Lampyridae; genus Aquatica; species Aquatica leii. The sequence continues at coordinate 61,750,316 of CM069432.1, forward strand.
GTTCAGTTTATAACACTGCCTGAAGCATATTTTTTCTTACCAACGGAAAAATTACAATAGTAGATTTAGAAATCTCTTGCAAATTTTGTTTGGCAGTTTTAAATTTATGATTTGTAGTCTGGGGTCGCAATTTACTTTCCGCAGTAATAAGCTAGTACATACAGATACATACATACTCGCTCGAGACTAAAAAAAATTCCGTTATGTGCAGGTTTCTGTTTTAAAGTGACTCTGTATTGGCAGGTTTCACTGTATATGTAAGAGAAAATTTTATTTAATTTTGTATATTGACGTAGATTTAGAATATATAAACATCGAGCACGATGATCGTTTTTGTGATGAAATTCTTATAAAACAAAGTACACTTTGAGAAAATCGTGTAAATAATAAAGTAAACTAGATTTAATTTTTCTAAACGTAGGTAACAAAAACAAGAACATTATGATATTGCCCCTCGAGCTATTATTATATTATTACACAATTAATCGTTTTTTTTTCTTACTAGTTTATAGAATTTACTAACATGGTTTTTATTGTATGTTGTCCAAGAATTCACCTGTTAGTCATTATATTTTATAGCAGTCAGGTATACGTTTTCCAATTAAAAATTAAAAGAAAAGTTTTTGTTGTTTATGAACAAAATCTCTTCGCAACAACTTTGCAATTTTGATCTGCTATTCGTAAAATAATACCATCTTGCCTGAAAACATAAATTAATTTGGTTCGTTCTGGAATGAATTATTAGATTAATATATATTTGACATAGCGTGTTTTTACAGTTAGAAATATAGTTAAAAAAATCATCAGGTATAAATAATTTTAATACTAACTCATGAATAAACTGCTACAACAGTTGGGTTAGGTATAATTTATATAGCTTAGATTATGGAAGATAAGGATGAAATCGACTTACTGCGCATCATATTATTTGAAGCAAAAATTGTGTCGCCGTCATTGCTTTGGTTCACAAGATGCGTAGGGCGCTTTCAATTTAAATACATATTTTAAATAAAGCTTGTTTGCACGTAATTTATCATTCGTTTGGTGGTTTGTGCAGTTTCTAATTGCTACAAATAATAGAAGAAAGAAGCTTGCAATCGGCTTACACAGGTAAACAAAATTTTCCGGTATATTGCAACTATTTGTTATTTTGTTTATAATTTTTATAAATATTATATATAATAAGTAGTTACTCATAAAATAATTACTATACAACTGTGTTAGACTGTATGTTATTACTTAATAATTTAAAAGGTATAAAAGGTAACATAATCATACAAAGGGCCATTGGCGTAGGCAATAAATTCTTTATAGTTGATGCTAAAAGAAGTCTTGCTTTTCTAGCTTTTTGTTGTCCGGCACTGTGGATTAGAGACCAGTTTGCTTCAGTTCGCGCAGCTCTATTTCGTATCCTCTATCTTCTATAAGTTATACACAGAGATAACTTCTGTGACATCTGAAACTTTTTTACACATAATTATTTTTTGTACGGTTCTGTAATCTTTCATAGATTGAGATTTGATATTTAAAAACTAGTATTTCTGTTGCAAAATTTTTCAATCATACTGTTGATATATCTGTTGACCTACTAATATTTGTTTAATCTATTGCAGGTTATTCTTGCAGCCCGTAGTGAATACTTTCGAGCACTGTTGTATGGTGGATTGAAGGAATCGACTCAGGTAATTGGCAATATTTAAAGATGTTACTGTTACTGAATCCAAATGAAACTGTTTTTAGTTTATACATTTACAACAATAAATACAAATTTGATTGTTCTTATAGGAAATATTAATAGCTATAAGAACTAACTCTTTTGGAGAAACCTAAAATCGTTTTTGCTTATTTTGTTTTAACTCCGAGTTGTATAGTATTCTTTACGGTTGCTTCTATTTTTATTACTTTATAGTTGTAAAATAGAGTCTCGGTGGTTTGTTGGATCTTGAAATTTGTCGCGAAATAGGTGATAAAGGCTGTGTTTATTTTCTATTAGTAATCATTTTCGGTTCTCTCTAATACCCATTGTCTCTCTACAGGCTATATAAACTGTGTTCTTGATTTTCGTTTTCTTTCGACTATTTTCTATCATGTAAATCTTTTATGCATTGAATAAAGCACAGTCCGTTCGTTGCAGATTTTTTTACAGTACTTATATTGTAATATGAAAGATAATAATCCGCCCAGTCACCATCTTTCATAAATTTGTTTGCCAAGATACGCTAATTCTCTGTTATTGTATGGTAAAATTGGATAAACCTTCACTGGCCTAAAGAAGGAAACAAATTGACGCTATAGTTTATAGTAATTTGCTCACTCTGTATCTAGTCAAACTTTTTTTTTAAATTTGTTTACATATTAGGAGATTTTGTTACAGACTTTCTTTGTTATTTTTGAAAACTCCAAATCAGTTTTTCATTTTTGTTTATGTAAAGTTTAATTTAATTTAAAAATTAAACAGTTTATCTGTTCAGGAAATAATATGTCTCTTAAATTTAACTTGCTTTTTAATGCAATTTACGAAATATCTTAGTCTATATTGTAACGAATTTATTATTAAAAATTAATTTATTGAAACTACTAAAAATATTTTTACTTATACTAGAAATATGTACACTTTTAAATTAACCGGACTAATTAAATCTAATAATATTTAATAAAAACACTTACACTATAATTTATATAACTTACACGAAGATAAGATAAAGTCCGCGGATAGCTTCACAGACTTGTTTACACTAAAGTCACGTAGTACTTCGTAGATTTATTTATAACACGCGTTAACGACTTATTTATTTAGACTTGAATAATCTTCTTAACACTGCTGTCTTCGCATTACGGCAATAACTGACCTACGATTTGTTTCGTCGGTATATATACACATTTTGAAAATCATTCTTGAGTGTTCCATATCTTTCGATATACGTTCTAGAAGATGAATAACAACTTCGAGAAGGCTCTTGAATTTGCGAATAACTTCTCGAACGTTTCAATATGTTGTTAATGCTTATGTTTATGCAGAGTTGACAAATGAAATCATAAATGCGTAATTATCTTTAAATGAAATCATAAATGCGTAATTATCTTTAAATGAATATTATTGATAGTTATTTACTCATTGCCTTTAGAAACTCGCTACACAAATATCACAAGAAAGCTTGATGTAACCAGTGTGGCGGCGCGTGGGTTAGCTTTTTATGAGTGCCATAAACTAACTATTTGTAGACGAGAAACTTGAATTGAGAGAAAAGGAATAACGTTTTAACTTTTCCCCACAACCGTTAAAAAGGCCACTATGTAATAATTATCGGTAAAAAATACAAATACGGCAAATTGTATTTCCCTCTTTTTCGTACCTTGAAGACTAAAAACGCTGAATTTCATTTCTCGAATAAAATCGACTAAATAATGCAAGTTATTTTTACACGTGTTTGGTTCTAACGTTTATTACTATTTAAAAACTGAAGGTTTTCATATTCGTTTTAAAGAAAAGTTGTTACAATATTCACACGGTGTTGATTCGAATAAAACTGGAAGTTATTATATTGTATTTGTGCAAATAGAAAATGTTATATAAAATAAGTCGCTTTTTTTAACGCAAAATTATAAAAAAGTGACAAATTTTCATAACTATTCTTTCAAAAACAAAAAAACATTCAAAATAAACCATTGTAATAATAATGGGTGCTAAACACACCCACACATTAAGTTTAAAATTCACGCTATTTGTTTTCCCCACAACCGTTGTAGGGCGCCATAAAGTGTGTTCCAAGTTTATATACAGGAGATTCCCCTCTAAATATATCTTCTCTCTGATGAGTGCACAGCCAATGACAAACTTGGTGTTTTTTTATTTTTAAGGTTAAATAACCAATCCTTAAAAGTTCAACTAAAAAAATTTACTTAATACATAAGATTTTCTCACAATTTTTTTTTAATTATCTTTAACACTAGTTTCTTAATTTTCACAAACACGTTTTATATTGAAATTGAAGTCGTCTGTCCTTTTTTGATATAAATTCTTCAATAACTAACTCATTGAAACTTGGAATGTCTTGAATCATTTGTTTTTCAATTGACAACATTGCAAGAGCAGCTAATCTATCTTGGCTCATAGTACTTCTAAGAAATGTTTTTATTCGCTGTAAAGTAGAAAACGTTCTGCTTCTGCAGTTGTCATTGGCATTGTTACAATTATATGTAAAACTAAACAAGTTTCTGAAAAATCTATGTGCAAATTATTTTCTATTAGAAACTTAAGTAAATACACTGCCCCAGACACACCTCTGAAATCGGGTCTTCTGTAAATTATCTCCAATTCTGTCTTTAATTTGTTTTTATCAAGAAATGGAAATGCACGAATTGCTGAATTTAAGTATTCGTTAGGAAAATTTAACGAATACATTTCAAAATGTTCTATCAAAAATAAGTTAGTTATTTGTAAATGACCTGTAAACGAAAATCTTCTTTTTATTTCCGATATTATAATATTGCAAACTTCTTTAGCTTGGACAGTCGTAGATATATAGGAGTTACTTTCATTTGTTTTTCTTCTTTTTTTAGGTTGACTTAAAGTCAAGTCATTTACTTCAAAGTGTCTAATCGTGTGTATGTTATCTCTTTCTTTTTGAATACTCTCTTCAAATGATTTAATACTTTGTTTTATAGTCACAGAATCGGTTGTTCTTTTTTGCAACTGTGAATATAAAATATCAGCGTGAGGCATTAAACGATGAAACACTGTCAACCAAAATACAAACTTTCAGTCATTTAATAATCGTAAAAGTGCATCCGCTTTTATAATGATATCCGATTGTTTGGATGTGTACTGTATTTTTTCCATACACTCTATAAGAACTTCTCTGTTTTCATATACAATGTTGACAGTTAACAGCACTTGATTTTGTCCACTCTGTTTGATCATCACGTACAAATAACAAACACGGAAAACAGTAAATACTATTATTGACATCACGCCCACACAACCAATCACTTTTTTCATAAGTTTGTACTTTAAAATGCCTTTTGAAATCTCGGGTTTTACACTTTGTTTAATTAGTAATTAACAAATTCGGTTTTGGACGAATGGAAACTTTTAGTTTTTATTTTTTCTTCTAAAGTTCACAACAAAAGCGAATTAATAATTAGTATCTGATGCAATTGAAAACGTTATGAATATATTATGTAGAGCTACATGATGGTAGAATTATAAAATTAGTTGGGTGTGCACCTGCACATGTGCACTTATTGAGGAGCCGCCACTGGATGTAACTTATAATTAACTAAACTAAGTTTCTTCTAAGCGTTTCAATAAAATTGTTTAAAAACACACTTTGTTAGAAATGTCACTAACGCTAATGTTGTTTTTAGTCTGAAATTGAACTAACCGATGCACCATTAAAAGCTTTTAAGACGTTACTGAAATATATTTATTCAGGTAAATTTAGTCATTCTTCAAAAATATAATTATTAAATGAAATTTTTAAAATTATTAATACTAATATTTTAGGTCATATGTTTCTAATGACGCTTAGAGAGGATGTTATTCTAGATACTTTGGGTTTAGCTCATCAATATGGGTTTCAGGAACTTGAAACTGCTATATCTGATATCTTGCACCAAATACTAGCACTTCGGAATGTATGTGCTATTTTAGATACAGCCCGATTATACGGATTGAATCAATTAATGAAAGTTTGCCACGCTTACTTAGATTGCCATGCTTCCGAAATATTAGCGCATGAATCTTTTCTACAATTATCGCAGGTGTAATTATATCTATATTGTTCAAAAATTTAATTTTACGTTATTTCAGGAATCATTAGTGGATTTATTACAAAGAAATTCATTTTTTGCACCTGAAGTAGAAATTTTTCGAGGAGTATGTGCATGGTGTAGAGCAAATGAAGATCCAAATGACTTGGTTATGAATTGCGTACGATTGCCACTTATGAGTGTTTCCGATTTGTTGTCGGTAGTTAGACCAGCTGGTTTGGTTAAGCCCGATGCTTTGTTAGATGCTATTGCAGAACGAACGAATGTACGAATTAGTAGTCTGCCGCATAGAGGACAATTAAGTAAGTTTTTTCTTACTTTGAGAATTTAATATTCCGTATGGTATTTTTATGTCCGTGTATAAATAGTATCACGCTTCTTTTTGGTTTATCTCGACAATTATATAAAAAGAAATTTTAAAATTCTAGCGAGATACGTTTGAACAATAAACAACCAATCTATGTATTATGATTGAGGTTTTTTTTCCTAATTGAAGAGTTCATTTTCCTCTGCAGTAATGGACGAAAATGTAGCTGCTACACGTTTGGGTTCAAAAGTGGTGGCTGGTGAATTAATGGAAGCTTTATTAGACGGTGATCATTGTAACTATGATATGGAACGAGGATATACCAGGCACGCCATTAATGGTCCTGGCGATCAAGGTATTATCGTGAAACTTGGTACTCCATCAATTATTAACCATATTCGAATGTTACTGTGGGATCGGGATCTAAGGTAAAATGTTCACTGTTTAGTTTGTAGTTCACTTTAGCATTCTAGATCATATTCATACTACATTGAAATATCAATAGAACAAAAGGATTGGGTACGAGTTGTAGATTATGGTCGTTATTCGTGTCGATCTTGGCAATATTTATATTTTCCCAATAAAGTTGTGCAATATATAAGAATTGTTGGTACTCATAACACGGTTAACAAAGTAAGTACTAATGTCAAATATGATGGTTTTATAATATTCTAATTTAATATAGGTTTTCCATCTTGTCGCTTTTGAAGCAATGTGTAAATTACAAATTCCAAAAATAATAAACCAAATAATTGTGCCGAAATTCAATGTAGCAACTTTAGAATGCAGTGCTTCCGTTATTGAAGGTGTTAGGTAAGTGTTTCTACAAAAAAAGTTATTCTGATACATCTAAAAAAAATATTTATAGTCGAACGAGAAATGCCTTATTAAATGGTGACACAAAACATTATGACTGGGATTCGGGTTATACTTGCCATCAATTGGGATCTGGAGCTATACTAGTTCAGTTAGGTAAGTCTTTATTTTTGTACGTATTGATTGTTTACATGAACACAAACGATTTATTAGTTGATCAATTCTGTTCCAAGCGTACTTGTTCTATGATTATTTTGAAAATACGAAGAAATTAGTAATTTAAGTAATAATGACAGCGTAAGATGCAAAATAAACAACGAAATGCCAAGTTACGGGAAATAATACCCAGTCGAAGTAAAATTATGCTTTTTATGGTAACGGCGGAGTATATTATACGTAACGTACTGATGGGCACAGATTTGAATAAGAATTCCTCGCGAACTGTTCTAGAATAGAATAGGATTGTTGTCAATTATTCGATTCGACAATCTAACAGTTACCTGCATACACCCACTTCCGGTTTCTTTATCAAATCCATATGTTGATAGAACCGAGAGAATATGAAAAGCCAGCTCGATACCAAACTTCAAGTAATTAGCATTCCGTATATAAACAAGTCAAATATTTAATAAACTGATAATGTTAGAACATTTTTTTTTATTGAAATAAATTATTAGGAAGAATTAACTCTATAGAAACTGTAAAAATAATTCAAATAATTTACATACGTACAAAATTATATAGGAAAAACCGTTAAAAATAGCGGATACACCTACTTCCGGTTTCTTTATCTAACCCATCTTTTGATAGAACCGAAAGAATATGAAAAGCCAGCTCCATACCAACCTTCAAGTAGTTAGGACTTTTGGTTATATATAAACAAGTCAAAAGAATTTAGAGAAAAATTGTTATTTTTAACGTATTTGCTTTCCTTTCAAGATATGGATTTTTTTTCTTAAAAAAAATTGTAGGCTGGATTCGAACCTAAGATCATATATGAAATTTAATTTCAATTATAAATCAAATATATAATAAACTGTTAATATTAGAAAATTTTTTTATTCGAATAAATTCCTTATAGGAAAGTAAAAAGGCGCCAAAACAAGTAAATATTTTTCAATGCAGACCTTGTTTAAATCTGTCGATGACTAAAAGGAACAAATTAACAAAATACAACTTCTAACAATAATATATTGATTTCAAGAAAAGAGAACAGTCATTAAAACCAACAGCGAGAATTCGTTCAGGCAACTCACGATACATACAACCAATTAGATTCAATTGCTAACAAATATAAGTGAATGCTTTTAATTTAACTATAAATATTACTCGATCAAACTACCTCGTCTACTATGAAGTCGCGAAACAAGTCGACAATCTGCAATAATAAAAATAAATCGAAAAAGTAAAATATGAGTATTAAACTTACTAAAACGACACTTCTTGGTCAATTGTGGTGACTTTCACTACTCTTATTTATCTGATTTGAAACGGAAACAATGCTGACACAAGTAAAGTAATAAATGTAAAGATAAGAAAATTTATGCTATACCAAATAATGTGTATACAGTAATTTAATGAAATAATACGATACTGATGTAGGTGTGAGCCTTCTCTCGTAATAACGTGACGCTGCCATCTTTGAGAATTGCTTTACTATCTGGGAACGTCGCGTAATAGAAATCACTACGTAGGAAAATTCAACAAAAAGAAAACTAATTACGCCTTAAAATAACACCAGGTAAACAAACATTCACCAGCGACTTCCAAACGGTAACAGCATTGACGTTTGACATCGATATATCATTTATCCCAACTCATAAGGAGAATCAGTAGCGTACTTAGACTGTGCAGTCGTTAATTTTAATTTAGAATAAATCTTTTCGATGAATACACAATAACGGAATGTAACACAGTTACTGTCATTGGTGTTAACATCTGAACGGAATCAAGTTATTTTTGCAAACTTTGTGAAGTGAAGTAAATGATATAAAAAAAAGTTTTAGGTGATTCAGCATTTGAACACTGAAAAACACGTGAATAAAAAAATCGAAAAACTCGTTTCTACTTCAGTAAAAAAGAGAATAGGGAAGTCCCAAAAATTTTATAACTGTGTTTTACAACTCAAAAATGTAAAAATACTAAGTCACATTAGACCAACGAAAGAATTTTTGAAAAATATCACTTAACGGCTTCAAAATATCCATAAACAGTTTAAATATTTTACGCGCAAAGTAAAACGTTTTTAATTGGTTTGACGTCAGTAGCTCGCTAAAATATTTAATTTGCGTACTTGCATTAAGGAAGGCTCGTAAATAGTGGCATATATTTCACTTACTTATTCTTTTAGTATTGTTTCTAATCTGCAACATTGAAACAGTGTTTCAAAAAGCTGACAGATACAATTTTACCACGTATTGATATATAAATGTTATATGAACTTATTCATTTTACGTCCAGTTTTTCTGGTATTTGAACAGTTCGGTAAACTTAAATTTATAAGATAACTATAATATTTAGACAAACTTCTATTTTACAATCAACGCAAATTCTCTAAATATGCATTTATATTTATTGAAGGATACAGTAACAACCCGACAAAAATTCAAGCACCAAAAAATGTGCGAAGGTCTATTTTACACATTTTTTCTCAGAAACAACTAAATATTTTCTCGCACTTTAATATCTTGTGTAATAGAATTAATTAAAAGAAAAACTGAATCATAAACTTTACATACATACAAGTAAAAACATTGAGAAAATTTTGTCTCAAAGATCAACTTCTATAGTCTACGTACCTACGGTTTACGATACGGGTTACAAATAATTTAATTGATTCGTGCAAAAAAGTCATTTTTGACAATACCCTCTTTATTGAAACACAAAATTGATACCATTGTTTATATGAACCGGGAACGCCATTGAAGTCAAGGGCATGTATTATATAATCTACACTATTTTTAAAATAAAAGAGAAAATTATGGAGATTTGTCCGTAGGATACGTCCAGGTGAAAAAAGAAGGTATTATATGTATTGTTTGTGGACGCGTTTGCCTGAATACAAAGTGCGACTAAAACCTATTCAGTCATAAGCAAAATTAATGAAAACAACAATACAATTAAAGATATTAAATGTCTCGGTCGAAGGAATCAGCTTCTACTTCAATCATTTGTTATTGGAAAAAAACCGTTTTAGCTCAAGTTGGGTCAAATATAAAATTTATGAAATTAGTAGACATACGAAGAAAGTGAAAAAACATCTTGTAGATGTTAAGAAAGTGAATGATTTTGCAGAAGAAGCGTTTAATCTAGATAAACCTTCAGTTTCGAATGAAGCACAGACTGAAGTTGCACGCTACTGACGTCACATTGGTAGTCTCCTTATTAGGTACGTTTTCTAACCTCGCATTAATAACAAAATTGTTTTGCTTATAACTCTGTAAATAAAATTTTTAAAATTTTTCTGCAAATGACTTGTATTCTAGGAAGATTAATTTTATCGAATTATGAACAAAATGAAAAGTGTGAGACTTGCGTGAGTATTTGTTGTTTATTCAACAAATTTGTCATGTATATAGCAGTTGCAATAATCAAACTTAAAAAAAAAAGTATGTTTGAACCAAAGAAAAAATATCAATAAATTAAAAGTAGTGCTATTAAAAAATACGGGTTATTAGAAGCTGAAAAACTAAGTAATGTGTTGCAATGTATAAAATAAATTTTTTTCTACAGATGATACATTTTAAATTTGCCACTATAGTGTCGTGCTATGTAGAACGTATCTTTTCTCAATATAAAAACATTCTTGCCAACAGACGTAAATTTACATTTGAACAATTATTGCGCCATGTAATCAAGATTTGTAATTTTATAAATATTTAATACCATTATATAGTTTATTTAGCAATATATTATATCGAAAATAAATAATCAAAGAAAAAGCATTTTTTTTAAATGCATATTTTTACTGTTTTCCGTGCATATTTCAAGTTTTTTAGTAGATTAGTATCCGAAGCCTAGTTATAAGGCAATCCTTTTGTATTTAATTGTAGTAAAAAATAATGGCTTAAATAATGTGAGTTGTGGGTGCTTTGGGTTGATATAAAACAAAGAAAAATATTTTAGAAAGGATGAAGAAATATTTCAGGAAGATAATTATACATAACGAGCATAGAATAACAAAGAATCTTTTTTCGTCGATATTGATTTACGCTATGCGATTTGCGTAGGAACATAATGTCGATCACCATAATGTATAGTTTTTAGTTTCAAGAGAGTGCAAGTAAAAATTTACGGTACTTAAATGAGCAGGTTCGTATCTCAAAAATTAAACTACAGGTACACAAATAAATTAAAGCACTACGTTTTACCTGTAAATACGCCTCTTAGTATTGGAGCGTCAGTTCAGTTTAAGACAATTCAATAACCAATTGCATCAAATGAAGTTGTTGTACATATGTGAACAGTATACACTGATTCTAACTGTAGCTTACAGCACTTTTGAAACTAAATGGACTTTAATTATAATTATGTGCGAAGCGCTCTTTTGTGGGCAAACAGAAAAGCTTATATGGAATATTGCAGTCAAATTGAATCCAATACAAATCAACGTTTCATTTTTGTTTTAAAAATATTAAATATGAAAATATATGCTTTAGATTATCTAATTAAATAAACATTAAATATGTATCACATTTAACTAACTTCTTATAGATTTCAATTTAAAATAGAAACTTGATGTGTTTTTTTTTTGTTTTCAAATAATAATTGCTATATCCGCTTACAGCATTTAACTCAATGGCGCAAGTACCAACATGTGTGTTTTGCTTCTAATTATAATACAATGCGTTCACTTCAGTAAAAAAAGGGAAACAAAGAAATTAAACAACAGGAAAAGTACTAGAAATGGGTACAATGGTTAAACAATTTAAGATCGGAATATATAACGATAAAAGAAGTAAAAATTAAAATTTATAACAATTAAAACTGGGTAAAAGGTCGAATGTAACAACAAGCAAATCAAAACTATGAATGATATAAAGTTGTGTAAAACGAAGAAATGAAATTAAAGCAAATAAGCAGAGAATTATACCTATTTTCAGGTTTAGAAATGAATAGACAAAACAAATACTGCTTGAATGACTAGAATAAAAAATGTACAGGCAATTGGAATTTTTCGAACATCTACTAAAAGAAATTTGAATTGTTTCGTAAATAAAAAAAAATATCTTCTCAAAACCTTTTTGAAAGCTTATCAAGAATAGTCAGATCCATGTATAATATAGATTGCTGATGCTGATATTCGCGCCTTTAGAACAATAATCGGCGCCACTTGTTACTAAGAGAGAAACTAAACCGTAGCGCATTGCACATGCGTGCAAATAAACATTGTTATGTCAGATTAATTGCGCTGCTTCGTCAATTTAGTTCCCATCTCAGTATTTTGAGGCGCTGACATCGACTGAGTCTAAACCTATATTTTAAAATAATTATCAGTGAAAAATGTGCAAATCAAGCTACTACTAATTTGTTTTACAGGGCAACCATATATTATTTCAAGCTTGAGATTATTATTATGGGATTGCGACGACAGAAGCTACAGTTACTATATAGAATCCTCGGTAAATATTTGGGATTGGGAAATGGTAGTTGATAAGACAAGAGAATCTTGTAAATCATGGCAAGTTATTCGTTTTTCTCCACGTCCAGTTGTTTTTATAAGAATTGTAGGAACCCATAATACCGCAAATGAGGTGTATATTTCCATCATTTTATATGAAGTCATTTCTCAAAAAACAAAATCTTTTTAGGTATTTCATTGTGTGCATTTTGAATGCCCATCTTGTGATAAAGAAGATTTAAATAAATGGACCGTACCATCACCAAAAAGTTCAAGCGATGCTATAAGCGCACCTAGCTCAAGTGATGCAATACAACCCACAGAAACCGCGACAGAAGCCGAAGAGCTTACTTTAGACTCTCCTGATAGTCCCGATTAGTATGTTCCCTGTGGTTGAATAATTTTAATTATTTCGTTTGACGTGTAATAATACCTAGTATTAAAATTGTATGTTAACTCGAATTTCTACTTCGTGCCTCAGAACGTTCGTTTCTTATTCAAAAAGCTATTCGTTGAAAATAAAATCAAAACGATCAGTAATAATGAATAAATTTTAATTAAGGTGTTCCTTGTAGATGTTGCGTTATAGTTTCAATAGCAACAAATTGTGATGATAGTTTTAATAATAGCAAATTAATTAATGTAAAATTAAATTATCAATACCTGTTTATTGTTTCAATATAAAATAGGACGTATGTGATTATATTACTTAGTTGTAATTTTATGTTTTTAAAAAATGTGATCATTGTATAATAAAAGTTTACAGTATTGGTTGTATTTATTGTGCATCACGCAATTAAATTTTTTTATTGGGTTTATTATTTTTATATATAGAATGTTATGTAATAAATATTGCTTGTCTATGTTATATCTTTATAAAGAAGCACGCCAATTTTATTGTTTTAATACCTATGTATGTTTATAAATTTTATTTTTGAAATAATGCACTTAGGAATTTGTAACATATTCAATAAAGTGCTAATATTAACACCAGATTTTTAATCAAATGTTATTTTTGGAGTAGCATCTACCTTAATGAGTTACGGCTTCTCTATTAGGTCATTTGGTCAATGACCTTTTGAAAAAATTAACAAGGAAAGTATTTTATTTACTTTCAAATTACAGAAAATTCGCGTTTAATCAGGGTTTGAATTTACTGCGTTTAAATAATTTTCAATTTAAACAGATACGAAAACTTGCGAATCTACCCGAGGCCCACAGTTACGTGTGCCCGCGTGTATATTATTTTGGAAGTCGAATCGTAAATGATAGTTTCTCATCACATATGACAAACTTTACAGTCGATTTTCTTAGTTGATCGATAATATCCATTTGTAAGGAACGACTTATCGCTTTTCTTTCACAATGACGAAGTTACAAGACATTCAAAAATGAATAGTTAATAATAGTTTAACGTTTTGAATTTTATTCTTGTTCTCAGCCTTTACTTCAAATTCGACTGATCAGTAAACATAAAAATAAAGAAGTACGTAGTCATTTTAAAGAATCTATGATGATTCGTCAGACTGGATTTGAAGTAAATATAATACATTTTACTGTTTTGATACGATCCATTTAAAAAAAAGTGAAAAAGCTTGTTATCGGCGAACTATATAGATACATCTTTATATAAATATAAAACTACCGTGGAAAGTGAGCGATATTTTTCTACGTTAAAAAGAGTTAAAACATTTCTGCGCAATCGGCAATACTATAGGACTAGAAAGAAAAAAATCGTAAATTTTAATGAGTTTGTTATCGATCATTTTGGTAATTGTATATCTTAAACATAAATTGCGTTAAGTAAGAATGTTTTTTTAGACTTTTTGCTATAATTACATTTTTTTTAATGATTGGCCACCAGCCGCCACTAACTTTAATCTATACAGGGTTTTTCACGTAACCCGTTTGTTCAAAGTTTTTATACTTCCAATCATAATTTAATTTTGATTTTTTTAAATATTAAGTAAATTGTTATTGGCTTTATAATTAAAATATATTCAAGAACGTATCACTTTCGGTATAACCGGAAATGACATCAGCTTTTTTATTCTATATGGAATGCTATATTTTTTATTAAGTTTTTCAATTTTACATGTAATTTTAAACTAATTTTGTTCATAGCTTATCATCCTAAAAGTCAACGGTTTTTAAGATATTTAGATGCTTTTGAGTATTTTTACATTTGTAACATCAACTTTAAAAATTCATATCTTGTCAAATTATGAAGTTTAAGCTGCGATTTTGTATCACTTTTCATTCAAATTATCATCTTTTAAACAACTTCTTGTAAAGGGCCAACATACATACAGTGTGTTCAAAATATAATGCCAAAGTTAACAACTTTTACATGCATAAAACCCCTTTTTTTAATAGAACGGCTTATAGATATTAAAATGGTTAAAAACACAAAAAAATTCTGCATCAATTGATATAATGGTTCTCTATACCCAAAAATCTAGTGGCGAGATCCTAAATCGCAATCATCACAATTTATTTAGAGTTAGTTCCTTAAGAAATGTTTTTTTCAACAATACTAAGTTTGTTGAAATCCGTTGAGCTGTTTCGAAGTTATAGACATTTCTTTGGAAAAACCTTTAAACACTTCTCACCGCTTTATTTTCGGAGATAAGGCGAAAAGTATTTAACGAGAAATACTTGATTTTATTTTATCTTAAGAAAGCATATACCTTTTTGTTACCTTAATAAGGCGAAATTTCGAGAAACTTCACTAATGTAAATCAAGATAGCGGTTAAACCCCCAGGTGGTCATTTTACAAACTTGAAAATTATTTTTAGGACTTTCTTTTGACCAATTTAGTTATACAATTTTTACCGAAAGTCTCTACAATGAGCGATTTTAATTAAAATTTATGCTAATTACAGCCGATTAACGGTTAAAAGTGGGTCTAGGGAACTATAATTCTAAACCGTTCTGCACAATTGTTAGAATTAAATTGTATCAAACAGTAGTTATGTTTATTGACAGATTAGTGACAAATGTCATGTATTACTCATTCTATTACCTTAAATATTGAAATAATTGAAATTTGTACTAATATCAAACAAATCCTTATACCTTATTAACGGTTAAAAATGGGTATAGGGAACCCTTATACCAATTTATGCAGAATTTTAATAGGTTCTTAAACATCCTAATATGTACAAGCCGTTCAGTTTGAAAAAATTGAATTTTACTCATGTAAAAGTTTTTAACTTTGGCATTATATTATGAACACTGTATGTGTATTGGATGTTGTTGAAAAGATGATAATTTGAATAAATAGTTATAGAAAAATAGCTTAATCTTCATAATTTGACAAGATATGAATTTTTAAAGTTGATGTTACAAATGTCAAAATTCTCAAAAACATCTAAATATCTCAAAAACCGTTGACTTTTGGGATAATGAGCTACGAAGAAAACTAGTTGAAAAGTACACGTAAAATTGAAAAAATCAAAATAAAAAAGCTGATGTCACTTCCGGTAGCCGCTCAAATAATTTTAATTCATAACAATTTTTACCGTTTTTTTTTGTTTTAATGAACGTTTGGTGGGCTCGCGTCCTAGAGCCCTTATTGAACAGCCGCCACTGGTTTTGGAATTAACGACTTACAATATTTCAATTAATTTTTCAATCTGACTTTTTAGAGATTTTGAAGAAGGTAAAAAATTTTAATTTTATGATGCTATTTTAGAATTCTTTTAACAATATGCAAGTCTGAAACGTAAAAAAAACAAAAGCTGTGTAGAGAAAAAGAGAGAAAATGAAATTGTTGAATAAACAGACAAAATTATATAAACCAACTTCAAGTTTTTATAAACGTACAGAAACTCAACCTACCGATTTAGAAGAATCCAAACTAACGTGAAATCTCAAGAACCAATGAACCATTAGCCCTAGAAGTTGGAGTTGGTGCAGGTACTATATTGATCCTTATTGTTTCAGTTGTTTTTTAAATTTTATCCTGTACAACCGTATGACAAAAAAAATTTATCTTTCAACCCTATTTCGCTTATTAAATGGCCGAAGGTTCTAGTTCGGATTTGGTTATATTATTAAAGAATCATTAGTCGTTATGTTGTTTGGCGTACAGTAAAGAGTCAAATGTGTTTAGGTGTACGTACTCGAACACGAAGAAAGTTGTGTGCACATTAATTGCGATTTTCATTTTATTAATTCTAAGAACATGAATTTCTCTTTTAGAAATAAAGCCAAGTTCATAGTGCAAGTGAAACAAAAAAGAGACATAATTAGATTTAAGAGTTGTTGAAGTGATAAAAACTATTGGCAAAATGGGATATGGTCTATAAAGGCGATCGTAGCGAAAATATTTTATCTTAAAAAACACAAATATAAACCACGGTAATTGAGATACATAATGTGTTTTTGGGCACTGTAGTCAGTAGCTTAGATGGTATTTGACCCCAAAAGATTCTATAACCTTCAGGATAATACGTTACAATCAAGTTTCTCAATAACTTGATCACAATATTATTACAATATTTACAATATAACCAAATGTTTTCATATCTGACTTAAGAGAGTTAATAGATTTTACAAGAAAATCGCCGCACATTAAAGAAACTGTGCCTGATTAAATAAATATAGAGAATTTTTCTGATAAAATCGATCATGTATGGAATGCATTCTCTGTTATATTTTTTGTATCAGTATAATTTATTTTTATCTGCTTATAGAAATCTGTTTCTCGCATATAAATTTTTGTTAACGCCTGTAACTTCTGTTGTTTGAGAAGTTTTTGTAAATTGAAAATAATTAAAAGTGAGTCAAAAAACAGTTTGACGCATAAACAGTTAGAATCATTTATTTGAATGACTTTAGAATTTAATATGATGTTTAAAATAAATAATGATAGATGCTTTATCTGAAAGAAGTCAATCAATATCAAGGGTGTTTGCATTAGCCTTTTTTTTACGAATGCACAATTATAAAAATTCAGAGTAGGAGGCCACTGGTACGTATTGCTACCAAGGGACCAACGCACCGTTGAATAAAATCGTCAACAAACTTTTTTATATTAAGAATTAGAATGTTTTGCAGTGTTAAAAGTGCGTTATTTCATAGTTTTGCGTAGGGTGCTTGTTAAACTAGAGTAGTTGACCGTGTATTTGTTCATGATGTTACGTTACGAATTAACAAACACAAAGTAATTTAAAAATGTACTTATCGAGTTCTATGCTCAAGGTACGCTATAGAAATATTTACAAGATTGAACACGTGGAATTTTCAAAGACTGTATCTGTATGTTATATTGCTGATTATAATGTATATAGTATTATTTCCGTCTCTCGTAATTTTTTGCATGATCATTACATATTAGTAATATGAACTCTCGCTATTTCTATATTTCATATAGATAACTATAATTGGTGAAAACCATAATTGCATATGGCAAATACTATAATTATATCTGCGCCTTCGACTTCAGTGAGAACGTCCATATTATTACAATAACAAAATAAATAAACTAAATACCTAATCGCACAGTTTGAATCTCTGTGTATGGTTTTTTGTTGCGTGATTTAGTTTTTGTCATATTAAACGAAGTATATACTATGCACTTCAATAATTTTAATTTATAGTAGGTATACTTGACAAAATAGAATAAAAATTTTTGACTCGAGATTAACTGGAGAAAAAATTTCTTTCTTATAATTCTTTGACGACTTTATGTAAGAAATAGAATTTTAAAAAATCAATATGTTATTGCAGTCTTAATTTTCATGAAGTTTCAAACCAATTTTGGTTTTCACCAATTAGTTTTTTTTGAGAAATATAGAAATAGCGGGATATTTTGCTATGTACACAAAATTTTACCACCCTATTGTCGCCTGCACTCTAGTCTTACAGAGCATTTATTGCGCCTAAAATTTGCATATGTAGGTTTACATAACTTCGTTATCGTCGTCATCCACCGGAAACAACCAAAATTTCAGAAATCTGCATCTTATTGATACCATATTAATTTCCTCACTTTTAGCATTTAGGTACTTAAGGTTAATGAAACATTAGTTACAAATACAGGAATTACGAACACAAAAAATTAATCCGCTGTACACCATTTATGGTACTTTGCCATCCGACTTTTTGTTTTCAGTAGTTAGTTGCGTGATATCTACCTATACGTTCTAACCATAAAAATTATTTCAAAATTATGTAATTAGCGTGCAAAATACCTTCTTGGGAATCACGGCAAACGTCTCCGAGTGCGATCAAACCGGATTAACTAAAACAAAAGAAATCTGTAGTTTCAAAGCAATATTTTTTACGATGTAAAAATTACGAATTTTTATGCATTATTTTAATAAATTCGATTATAAATGTTTAAATAGATTGCGCAAAGTTGTTGAAAAAAAAAATTTAATTTCTATTTGAACAAATTCAAAGACGCAAAAGCTATAAAAAGGTTATTCATTAATGTATTCGACAAGGACATACTGGAGATTCCAAAAGAGAGAAAGACATATAAGCTGTTATATAAAACAAGCACTAACGTGTAGTGAAAGCAAGATACTAAATAGGAGATTCCTATACATTTACCCACGCATTAAACGGAGAAGCCTAATAAGAGGAAATTCCGCTATAATAAATAGAGAAAGATATATGTTCGGGCGATCCCACATGTGCACGTTGCCATATATACGTGCATTTACTTATGTCTGTATAATAGTAGACGATAAACGATATTTAATAAATTAGTATTAATGTTCTAAATTTAGATAATAGCATCAGCGTTTGCCTTTGCCGTTCTGGTCACTGACAAAATGCCTATATCACTACTTAAAACAAAGCAGCACCGATTTAAAACGATTTAATCGCGTTCATTAATGATCGTTACATAACTTAAATTATTAATTGATTGGAAGATAATGGCGCGCTTATGTAACGTTTAAACGTGCGGTTGTTCCATATGGTTGGGACGGTGTGCACAAACGACACGAAAAATAATTCCACAAACTGATATGTGAATAACGTAAGTCACTATATTAGACTTTGAACTCGGAGTTAGTTGGTAAAAATAAGAGAAACCAACAAACAGAAAGAGAAAGCATGACGCACGAAATTCTAAGGTGAATCCAACAACAGACAAAGACCGTCGCTAAACAGGTTTGAAAGTTTTCGAGGAATGAGGTGGAATAATAAATAACTATGGCGAGGAGCGAGACGTGTGTATTGTGTTTTAGCGTGTTAGAAGAGAATGTAGCACGAGAAGCTGTAAGTGAACCGCACTTTAGTCACTATGTTTGTTGGACTGAGACAGAATAAATAAACATGGCGCCGTGCTAGCCAGCATATCATATTTAGTGTATATTGTAAACGCAGTATCTCTTAGATTTATCTCAATTTACAGGAAAATCGTAAAGATAAGTGCGAAACTAATATGCAACGTTAAAATGGGCGATAAAAACCGATTTTAATTTAAGTGCCAATAAGTGTTAATAAAATTTGTATTAGTTACATTATCGGTGCAATCCTTCGGTATTGTATTTTAATTGTTAATCCGCCTACGCGAGTTATTAAATACGAATTCTAACCAAATAAGTAAGTGCCAACTTATAATAAAAATGTAAACATTGGATCGAGTTGGGGAATTTTCGACATTACTTTGACGTTGCGTGAGTATATTTATGCAATCAATTACTAATAATTTCTCGGTATTTACTCGGTCGATCTTTTCTTTTCATTGCAACCCGTAAGTAAATTCCTTACGGGCAAATTTTTTTTGCACGGTATTGTACTGTGGCGCCGTGTTGACTATCACTTTGGCGTCATAGGCTGTCTGTCTCCCAATCGTTCCACGTCCCCTCTGCGCCCCGCTCAGATTCTTTGCTCTACATGTCAAACGTTTATGACGTTTAATACTTGAATGCCAACGATTTTTTTATTATTTTCAACGAGGACGTACTATATTAAAAATAGTCGACGTTAAATCAACTATCTACACGCAGGAAACGATCGCCCGTTCATTCTTAAATAAGCTATAATTGTGGGTGCCTTTCTACATAGCTCGAGCGGGAGTTCCTGGAATGTTTATTTTCATTCCAAGACTTTCAAATTCCATTATTCGCTACAGCATAATACCGAGAAAAAATCGAAACCGACCTCGTGGAACACCAAGCAGGTGCACCCTCGACACAATGCCCCTTAAAATTATTAAAATTACGCAAGAATCGTTCGATACCTTATAACAATGCTTTTTCTAGTGGACTTTGTTTGCGGGCAATGGTATTATTAAAACATAATTTTAAACTCATTATAACTGATGATTTCATTTCATATTTTTCCTATTGATGATTCATTAACATTAATACGTACCAAAACATATACGTTTTGTAGATTGACCTTAATTGAGCACATGTTGCTCTATTTACTTTTTTCTCCATTGTTCGAAACAAGGCAACGATAAAATTCGATAGACTGCCTGGAAGCTTAAGGAATTACGTATTAGGAAGTTAATGCTATTTTTTTATTTTTAGAACTAAATTCCGCGTTTGACTAGTCACGGCAAAGTAGTGATGTCACTGATAGTTCATTTGCATTTTTTTTTATTTATAGCAATATTGAGCACGGGTTTTTAACAATCTTTTTTTGTTTGGATAAATCCATTACAATTTGGGATTTTGCACCTGTTTCTTTTTACCTGCGACCCTAAACAGTGACAGGTTAAAAGGGGATCTTTTCATTGTGTTATTTAACCAAGTTGAAAAAACGTAGGACGTAAATCTTTTATTGATCGTAACACTTGTTGATACCATTTTTTTAAAAATTATTTACGAAATTATAAACGTAATGATTTCTACACTAGACTTAAAAATACAAATCAAAACAAGTGTTTCGAGTAAAGGACAACCCTTTTACTATCAGAGAAAGATGTCATATGTGGTTAGAGGCAAAAGATGGATTCTTCGCCAGTAATCCATGAAAGCATTTAAATGTTTAAGGTGTGCATCTTATCTTCTAAAATAAAAGATTAGGGCTTTCAGAAGTAGTAAATTTAGACAAATTTATTTGTTTCGAACAGTCGATTGTCATCATCAGGATATGTATTACTCTAGAATATTTATAGTATCCTTATTGTGTACGAAGATAACACCAGACTTAGGTCATTATGTAAATAGTTCTGGCAACATTTACATTACAATAGTTACCTTACACTTCTTTCTTTTCCATTTCTGTCGAGGAAATAGTAGTAGGATACCTTGGGAGGATACATCAATGTTCCAAATTTCGTCACTGTTCTGTTAATGTTTTTATTCACATTCTATATCACGTAAAGTTTACCTTTTTGTTTGACCTGCATGATTTCTTAATTTTCTTATTACTTTTGACATTATTGGTATTAATAATTTTTTAGGCCAGTGACCCTCTCGACGTAGCAAAAACTTTGCAAACTCGCCAAGCTTCTAAGTTTTATTGGTTGTGTGTGGTTTGTTGTAGACTTCTTCTTTTCTTACTTAACAATCTTTGTGATTATAAAGTTTTCAAAACATTGCAGATGTGTTTAATTTAACTGGATTCCTGGAGTCGTAGTTTCTTCTATTTTTCGTTATTCGAAGTCGAAATGGTACTCGAATATAAAAAATCAAAATACTTGACTCAAAAATTTTTTTTTTCAATTACGATAGCTTATTTTGCTTATTTTCTTTAATTAACACCTGGTGTCTTTTTGAACAAAATTTTTTTTAAAGGTACACTATATAACCGCTGATATAACTCATTTACCTATTAGCTATACATTTTATAGATTTTTCAATTCTCATTCGTAAACAATATACTCTGTGTTTTTTTACTGGCATAAATTTTATTTATTCCAAAGTGTCAGATTAGCAAAGTTATTGGCAATTAGTGCTGTGATATGTATAACTTTTCTTCACATAACATTTCTTCAGTCAACGACTCAACGTAGTCACGAATGTAGGGCGATGTGAGCCAATGCTGATTTTTTTAAATTCAAATGACAAGATTGATTACATTTTTTTGTTTTCCCGACTTCTCGGACAATTAGGTAGGTATTGATTTTTGTCTGTAGTGTCTAAAATAGAGTATTTTTTGCATCATTATATATATCGCCCTAATACTGTAACTCTTAACTGAGTTTTGTTCTTATTGGAGCTCTATTCTCTGTTTTGTTATTTCATGACGAAGTTCATAAATGTCTAATGTTTTATATAATCAAATTTTTGTTGAACTAAGTGTAATTGACTTTCTGTATGATATTAATTTCCTTAAGTAAGTACAGAATTTTAAACTTTTTAAACGTTTTATTTTTGGAATGGTTTTTAGAGTTCTGAAGCTTCTTTTTGGATGGTCGAGCGGTATCTAACAATTTAACTTAAATATGTTTAAATGAAATAGTACTGATAGAATAGAGGGTTGTAGTGCATTCATATTTGTATCCAGCATGCTTTCAAACGACTTCAAAAAATTTCTTGATTGTTCTTTGAAAAATAAAAAATGTTAATTTTCTTGTTATGGTTTTAATATTTACTGGACTGTGGACAAATGGATTGAGAAGTGAAATTGTCCAGCTACGACGTTTGACCTAAATTCGTCAAGGAACGTAAGTTACGCGTAAGAATCCAAGACAAATGTAACACGATTTGACAAAGGCATATTTAGGAAGTTCGTTAATCATTAGTTCGTTGCTTTTGCGTATGGAATGAAGTAGGTGGTTTAAACAAATCTTTTAAATTGATAATTCACATTTTACTTTCTATTTCCAAGACAAAAAGGAACTATTCCGTTAAATTCTGCAATTCAATAAATAAATATTCAAAGCCCTCGTTTGAAATACTAAAATAATTATCAGGTTCTGTGTATTTCGAAAGCGAAACATTTGCTCAATCATTTATTCTAGATTAGTAATATTATTTTGATTGTAAATACGGTTTGTACACGTAGTATTTGATTTAACCCTGACGTAAATTATTAACATCTAATAGTATTAATGAATTATCATGGTGTCACTGTAGTTAGTAAGAATTAGTACCGTTTACCTAACTTTCTTATTTTAACTTATCAATATTTTGCATTATTAGCTAAAGTTACTCAGTTCATGGTTTTAATTAAGTTTTCTCTCAGTGAAAATAGTTTTTTAAACGATGGATTTGAATAATAGTAAAATATATCCTACAAGGAATACGCATTACAAGTACAAGTGGCGTTTTGCGTAATCTAATGACGCCAGCAATAACAAAACAAGTTGCCATACAGTACGTTGCATAAAAAATGTTAGTGCATTAATTTAAGAACTTCTTCGACTTGTTAGAAAAGAGTCAGTTTCTCCTGGTTCTAATGAAAATGTGTTTCAGTGGCAAATGGACACGGACGTACTGGGATGAACAAAAACAGGACGATTCTAGACAACCAATTACATATAATATTTTCGTGAAATCTAATTTCCGATTTCAAACCGTTTTATTGAAATTTAGCCAAGCAACATTTATTTCAATTTTTAACAGCGTTTTTTAGTTGTTTTATATTTGCCTCTGAAACTTCTATAATAAATTCATTGCCATCATTTAATCGAAATTTTATCAAAATAGTTTACTTCGTGTATGGGTTAGTTAACAGTTGCTATTTGAATACGTAATTAGCTGTATAATGTTGACGTTTGACGTCAAGATGTACTCAAATTTATTGTACACATAGATCGTTGCCCGGCGTGTTGTAAATTATTCATCGATGCTTTTACAATAACATTGCAGCACACTAACATTTGATATTCGGGGTTATTATATTTGCAGCAACTCGAGCCACGCTGTAAAATTACTAGCTACTGTAGAAACTGAGATACATTTTCATCGAACTTTCTTAATTAAATCAATAAAAACCTTAATGTAAAGTACATCAACAAGTTCGGGCGTGTTTTTATTTTGAAACTAAAATCTAGGAAAATTAGAACTCGACGATGTTTTTATAAATAAAAAAATGATTACCGTTTTATTTACTAAAACTATGTATCCTAGCTTCGATTAAAATAATATTATAAGTAGAAACTATGGTTAGAGGATTATGACAAATTGTGATAAAAAATAACTTGAATGTCAAATGTCAGCATTTGACCGAATCTTTGTAAAATATTCACCTTACCCAACTTATACACACAAGGATTCTTATCAGTTATGATTTTGTTGTGAAACATCATTACCTTGTTTTGTTTTTTATACGATATTAAAGGAAGATGAATTAACATACCAATTAGTATCAATAGTTGCAATCAAAGGTGGATGAATTCTTCATACATGTACCTAACTTTTATAGTTCATAAGTTGAAATTGTTCACAGAAATAGGATGGAAGATGGAACTGTCACAATCATTGTTTTGCCAAAAGCTTCGTCTTCCAAAGATTAATAAGGGAGTCGGGAATCCGAGCGGGAATCTATAAATTAGTTTTCAATTATAACTTGTGACAGTAAATAGTTTTTTTCCTATTTATTTTAACTCTTTACGTTAAGGATTAATATTTACGATATGACAAATTTTAAAGGTGCATATTAAAACAAACATTTTTTTGAAAATACTATTGAAAGTCGTGATATAAATTAATTATCATAATCTAATGCGCTGAGAGTTGAATAATGATTTTTCTTTTTTTGAATGTTGTAACTGTGACGTTTCTTATATGCGCTGTGTTAAGATCTTAATTTAACTTTTTTTTAAATTTACGTACATTTGATTATTTCACACCGTCTCTCATTGTGTTGGGTTTAAATAATTGACAATTTTGCGTGAAACTGGAAACTGGTTATATTGTATGGAAAATGTATTACGTAAATTCGTACAATAGAAACAAATGGTGAAATATACAAAGTTGAATATGATAGCTTAATTGGGTTCTTGAACGGGTTAGGAGAAAAGACATATAATTTAAGTAATCTCATAGACACTCGATATGTTTAGATAATTGAATTAGTTTGGAATTTTAAAGTGGTTCATTGTCAAATCAACACTGACGTAGTCATCTTAATAATACGATCATCAATAAAATTAACATTTTCCGTTTCTAATTTTTGAATCTGTCTCTTACTTACTTACTTTTTGTATGTTAGTAATAATATATATTGTAACAGAAACTTTATTCTTGCCTATCAATAAATCACTCTTGTGTCATCATTATTGCCAGATCAATTAGAAAAGTTAAACTAAGTAATTGTACTTTATTTACTGTATATATTACGTACTACTTTTAGTGATTTAATTGATCTATTGAACAATTGATTAATGACGATAACTTTATTGTTATATCTTAACTAATTGGTTTATCCTATTGTATTATGTACTTCTCAATTAATGCGTACAACAAAGTTTTAATTAGAGTAATATCTATGGTTATAAAGCTTGGTTTTAATAGTGTAGTCACAATAAATATTTTTTTTGGTCATTTGCGGATACATAACTATTTTTACTAATTGATTTGTCGTAATAATCTACATGAGGTTATATAAGTTTACATAACTTTAATTAATATTTTTTGTTAAAAAGATTTTTTAAACGCTTAATAGAAAAATTCGAAATAATAACAGAATGAAAGTTAGGTAACTTCCAAATCTGGTATTTTTTGTTTCTAATTATTATTTCTCTGCTGTTATTGCAGAATTTTTCAGCACGATGGTTGCTAGTTTTTACCCGTGATTTTGTTACAAAATTATAACAATTGTATCAGCCGGTTGCAGCTTTATAATACGAAAACATTTTTCTGTGGAAACATTAGTATATCCCATATAGTCCCACTGATATCGCACTGGTCTCTAGAGATTAGTGTCTAGTACTGACGAGTTCCAAACGAACTATTTCATAGTTCGGATTTTGAAGGCGTTTTTTTTCTACCACTTATGGGATTAACAAAACCAACAATGTTGTTAATATCAATTTCGTCAATTGTCAGTATTTGTATTCTTGAGTCCTTAGAAAATGACTTCCTTTTCATCAAAATTTTAGTCTCATCGTTGGTCTCATTTAAATAGAAACATAACTGTGTAATTCTTGATTACTCTTTATTGTTTTTGCTTATTCAAACCTATTTTTAAGTTTTTTTCTTCTGTCTCATTGTCTTTCTTGATGGAATACAAAACAAAATTTTAATTGCACAGAAAAAAAAATTTTTTTGACAACACTCTGAACAACCATATCAGAATGTATTTGTTATAAAAACATTACATTTCTTATAATTAAATAGTTATGTTGAAACACAATATTATGTTTTTGATTACTACTCATGACCGCATTGATTCAGCCTTTATTGTTGGTAATAATACTGAAGCATTTTTTTCAAATGTTCTTTTTCTTTTACCAAAGGTAGTCAAGTTATCAAATTAAACCTTTTGAAATTCTCTTTAAAATAAAGTATAAAAGAACTCACTATAACTTACAGAATAAGAGTTTATCATGATTGAAATTGTCACCGCAAACGAAAATATTTATTTTTGTGCAAATTTTAAAATTGAATTACATCAAAACCTGACAAGACAGAATTTTTTTAAAAATATATTTTAACTTATACCTTTTGGGAGAATGATTATTGAAAGTTTTATTTAAATTCAAGAACATGAGGTTAAATTGTTGGTTGGTTTAGCATGAAATGACCCAAAGTATAAAGGCAGTTTCAGTATTTTAATAGTGTATCTAAAAACATTCAGAAATTTTTGAATAAATTAAATATTGACTTTCTTCTGTCCTAATTGGATTAAAATTGCAGATATAGATAATGTAAAGGTTTATAGACTACTACTGAAAGTTTTTAGATACCCGGACATAAAACGCAAACAACGCTTCTAAAGTAGACGAATTAGAAGTTACTATTAATATACATGCATAAGGTGAAATCGAACAATTTTTATTTTATCTTAGGTTTGACATTTCTTTTTATCTATGCTATTATTCAATGGCGGCTGGTGGCGAAAGCTGCAGGAGGGTCATTAAAGCTTCAAAAACGCATTCTTTCTTACCATTTATATTTAAGTTCATTTGATCTTATTGGAATAAGCAAAATGATGATTATCGTTTATAATCTTTTTATATAAAGTAGCATAATTGCTAGTATTTTTTTGGAGGGTCATTGATCAAATGACTTAACGGTGAAGCCGCAACTGGTATTATTATAATATTTTGTTTTAAATGCGACTTTTTCAAATTTTGAGTATTTATCTTATAATTTTCGGAAAAAAAAACAATTAATTTAAAGATTTATTAATTCATCAATATCTTTGAACTGAAATGTGATAGCGAGGTACACAGACTTTAGCCACTTCACCTATACTTTAGCATTTCTTAATGTGCTAATATTTGCCACGTTTGTTATACAGAAAGATAACAATACTTTTACTTACATTATTTTAATAATTACTAGCAGGTACTCTTTATCGTAGGGTGTGTAGCCTCAACTGTAGTACATTTGACTTAAGATTATTTATATTTTTAGAATTTGTCAATTAATTTAATAATTGTAAAAAATTCAAAAAAGTTGTTGCCTCGAAAGATAATCATCACTATGCTTAGAAAATACGTTCTATTATTTAATAAATAGGGAAAACCGTGAGTACTAACAGGCATAACATTATTTTTTGTTTGTGTTATAAATACATCGCTTAATTGATTTCAGCCATTGATTGAGATTAGTTGACATTTGTCATAAAGCCGCTTATTTAATTTTAGTTTGGTTTAGTACTTTTATTTATTAGTTTTCTAGACTTATCTAAAAGTGTTCTTTTCAAAAGAAATATCATGTCTAATTTTAAATAACCTAATTGATCCGATTAATTCGAATTTTTTATGGAACCCAGTTTTGCATTTTATTTGCAAGTTCCCATTAATCAACATTTACCTACAAATGATACTTAAAAATAAATAAACTAACTTAATATATATCGCAATTATTTAGTGTGTTTCATATTTTTTCACTATTAATTTGAATGTTATATCTTAACATCTTATAAAAACAACAAACCAGATTTAAAAACTTGGTTTAATGAAATACAGTGAGATAAACCGTAGACAAACAGGGTCACGTGGCTTGCGAATAATCTCGATCACCCGTTACTTCGAATTAAAAAATTTGTTTTATAAACTTGGTTGAATTAAAAAGTTTGTTTCAAATAAACCATTAAACTTTTTAATTGGGCGCTGTTAACAGCGGTGATTTATTGTACCTAGAATGCGTCAATGCCCAATACTGTTTGTGCGCACGTTGACTGCATTACTGACCACTGTTAGCAGTCTATAATTCAAAAGTCTGTTGGTTTATTTCAAACAAAGTTTTGAATCAACCAAATTTATAAAACAAAAGCTTTATATTCATGAAAATGCATCATTCAAAGTGATTAAATACGTTCGTATTACAATTGTAATGCTTTTTTTATTACATGTCGTGGGTTGATCTGTGGTTTAAGAGCGTAATCTTAGATGTGACCACATTAAATCATTCTGAAAATTTGAAGTTACATAGTGTTTATTGATCTAGGATAGCTACATATAAATTTATTAGCCTGTTTATTAGCTGTTCTGTTGCATGCGGTGGGAGGCCTAGGACTTGGTCATGGTGAAGCTATTATATAAAAAAAAGCGATTTCGGCTCGCGCAATCAATATATCACATCAAAACTTTATAAACAAACAGTTCATAAGCACAATTTAAGTTATTTAAATCTAATCCAAACTATCGAATTCAAATTAATATATGTATCATTTTCTGAAATTTATTCATATTTTAGGTTACATATTTTTTTAAATAGAAATTATGTGTCGGTTACTTTTTTTTTTGAGGGGATCTGAAAAGGTTTAGGGGTGTCCGACTCACTAGTGCCTCTTGTAGGTTACGCCGGTGTTTGTGGAATTGCGCATTATTGGTTTTGGTTGAACGAGCGATTCTTATTCTTTTTCTCGGCGTACACAAATGTCTAACCGTGATACGGCATAAAACAATTTTAAGAACATGCAGGTTCTTTTTTTAACTCTAGTAAATACTGATGTTTGTTCAAATCTAGCACCTTTAAGGAAATTACCTTTCTCCTGGTATACAATGTACTACGAGTATGTCTATCATTTTTCAATATCTAAACTAAGTGTGTACGTGTTTGTTTTTTGTTATGCATTGTTTGTTTTGCCTGTGACGTCACTAGGATAGTGTGAGCGCTAGTGGTGGAGAAAAATCGATACCACTATCGATAGTTAAAACTATCGTCACAATCGATAGTATGAAGTTTATACTGATAGTGAGGGGTAAAAATTAAAAAAAAACAACAATTTTTCGAAAAGTTTATTATAAAATACGTATTAGCGTAAACTGTGCGTTTAAAGCTTGCGTGATTTGGTCGTTACAAAAATCTTGCATGACGTAGGTTACTTTTTTGTTACATTACAAAAATGTGTTAAAAGGTTTCTATGTGTGACTATATCTTCAATCCCAGCTGAAATAATTTTCAGTAAATCGGGTCAAATTACTTCAGACAGAGGGTCACGCATAAAACCAAAGACGTTGACATGCTGTTATTTCTCAACCAAAGTAAATTGATCTTGTAGGACCTATAGGTTAACTTCAAACTTAAATTATGTTCAGCTTCTTAATAAAATTATAAGAATTATTTTAAATCCGATTTAAATCTAAAGTACACATGATAAAACCGCAGTACATTAATTTCAGATCATCAATTCAATAGCCATGGTCTTTCATTGGGCCGAATCACATACTTGTAACCTACAAAATATATCAAAATTGTGATATTTTGTATAAACAATTATTGTTTTAAAATAAATTTTTAGTAATACTAAATATAACTCGTACTTTGTAATAATTATTATGATTATTAAGTAATTATTTACTACCTCTTCATGAAACATATTTGAATTCATTTTAAAATTTTGTTTCTAGTTCAGTGAACTATTTTTCTTACAAAGCCTGACAGCTATTTTCAAAATGTCAATATTTTATTTTATTAGTATTACAGATATCACTTTATTATTATTCGCGTGTTAGTTAATAAGGACATACCTTTCAAAAATCTTAAACATTACGTTGTCTACCGATGAGTCATAAGACACCTCTCGCTATTTCAACTATAACCATTGTATTAAACAGATTGATAACTCTATTACATATTAAGATGAAACACTTGTTATGATTTTATTCTCTTTGGTTTTACTGCTCTAGAAAAAGTTCTTCTTAGTCAACTCTTTTGTTTTTTGAATGTTTTTTTGCTTTTTAGAGCAGATTTTTTTCTAGCTCAGTGCACGCCGTTTAATAGAATCACGTTGGGACTTGAGGTTTTTGATAAGGATAACCGAATGATAACAATATTTGAAACTCAGAAAAAAAAAACAAATAAATGTTTATTGCTAAGATTAGAACGTTTTTCCTGTTCGGATCGTGTTGATGTTGTAACCGAAGTTACCAACGTTTCGCCCACTTTCGTAAGGGCAAACATTTGTTAGATTACTGTTTACTTCTTTAAGTTTTCGATTTATTTCACGCCTTGATGAAACCGCTTACGAAAGTTGACAACTTTGGTTACAACATCAACACGGCCTAAACCCGGAGGGCGTTCTAATCTTAACATAGAGTCCGACCGTAGAAACCTTTGGGATTACTTTAAATGTTTATTGATTAGAAAACAGTGAATGCATACAATGTTTAAAATAATTAAAAATGTGTCAAATATCGAAAATTACGGACTTGTAGCACTAGAATCAAACCTGAGAAGAAAATTAGTAACATAATCTGAAATTGCGATTACTATAAACGGTGTTTTTTCTATGTAGTAGCATACGTCCGGCCCGTTTTTAATAAAAGGATAACATTATCCAACTATAACATTATCCGTAATTCCAATAAGCGGCGTGCACTGTATAATACTGCAACTTTTGTAAACTTGTTTCTTATTTTCTCGCCGTACTGCTTTTGGTAGCTAACTGATTTTGTGAATAAAGGCAATTAAACTATACGATTTTTTTACAGTTTCTAGCTTTTTAGAATAAGTAGTAGCAATTCATAAAAGTAGACTTTTCGTAGTTTTGCTCGGTTTCAAACATAGAAGGAATAGTTTGTGCCTGGCGCATTACAACAGCACATTGGTATTGTAATGGTAACTCTTTCTCTACTTGCAAAAAAACGAACTTGATTTTTTTAGAACCATATGTTTATGATACTTTTTGACCGTAGAAAAACCTATTCGATTTTTTAAACTTTGCCACAAAGTTGCCAAACGCATAAGTTCGATTTCCTTTTACGTTTTATTTCTGCTTCTACTTCTGACATTGATCCGAAATTAGCATTTGATTTTGGTAAGGCGTTTGTGATTCCCATATTAGCTTAATAGAAATGAGAGAACACAGAAATCGTCAAACATTCCAAGAATTTTTATAGTCACCACTATTTCAAACTATCCTTTCTTTGTAATACAATTTTCCATTCTGGATAATTCTTTCAGTTTGTTCCGCGCTGCCCACTGCAATGTGTGATGAAAGCTCAGCTTGTCTGATAACGACAACACAGGAATTATCCAGAATGGAAAATTCTGTTACAAATGCAACCCGTGGAAACCTGAATTCTACTATACTTTCTTTGGTTTCTGATTGTCACTCAGGAATGAACTCGTGGAGACACGGTCTTTGGAACCAACTATTCTTATTGTATGTACACAAAACTATTTTTATTAAGTTACTTAAGAATTATCCAATTCTTTAGATGTTTCTGGTTAGACTTTTAGTTGTTTATTTTAAATTTATTGTTTTCTTTGTTGTCTTGATAAAATCGCGGATATAAAATTAGTTCGGTTCAATCCCTGAATACGACTTTGTTTTAATCTAGTTATCAAAGTTGCTTATGGTTTTATTGTTACCTACATTTTTTTCAATGTCTATTTGTGTTTGCGTTGTTTACAATTGGTCGTTTGATACGTCTTTTTTGATGGTCTATTTTTGAAAATAGATTAAATTAGTTCCTGAAACCGTGCTGTAATCAACTATGACTAAAACATTGCACAGTGCACGCCGCTGATTGGAACACGGATAATATTATCAGTCAAGTAATGTTATCACTTTATTAAGGAACATCATTTATAGTAATCATAATTTTGGCTCATGTTATCAATTTTCTTCTCAGGTTTGTTTATATACATGAATAATAACTTATTTTGCATGAATTTTTTAATCGGATGAGTGTTGTTTTACGTGAAATGGGACGCTTAATTTTCAGAGCACGCATGTTCAGAGTGAAAATTTTAATTATTATATCCTAAATGAAGTGTGGTGCTGAATTGTTTTTATTTTGACTGACCTACGTGACATTATGTCATGTAAACATCTGCAAATACGTTATCTTCGAGTTACTTTGTGTTTTCGGTATACTTGGAAAGAATTTGCAGTTTAGAATAACAACTTAAGGCTATATGCCCGGCCTGAAAATCGTTTTTTCCATTTCCTGTGTTTATTTTTGAATGAAAAATTTTGATGTTTGCATGATAATTCATAAAAAAATAGCTGCAAAGGGGTAAAGAGCCTATTTTTTGAAATTGGCTTTAAGGCTTTAAAAATAAACAAAAAATTTGGATTTTCGAAAATGTGGGCCTTTACCCACCATTTTAGAAATCGTAAGAACATGTAACATTTTAATTTTTTTAATTATTTTCGAAAATGCGACCAGGAAATGGCAAACAAAATTGAATTTATATCACCGCATTTGCTGAAATCTAAGTTTGATACATGGTACGGTTCTGAACGATGGAAGGATGGAACTCCGCCTATTGACATTAGCACGTTTCGCAGTCGCAAGCGTTTCTACAGTAAGCATATCTGGTAATGTATATATCTACAGAATGTCTTGATAAGAATATAATTTTAAATTTTCTTTCTTTAAATTACATGTAATATGTACTTACTATTTATAAATTTCAATTGTGACGATCTCTTCTAGTCGGTAAATGTAATTTACTCTATTATAGGATTTTGGCATTGTAGATTTTGTTAAATTGTAAATACTAAGTTAATCTAAAGTTCCCACTAAAACGCACGTACCGCTTTTATACACATTTACTTCATATATAAATTTTCTCTGTTTGTTTACAGATACAAAAAGATGATAGTTTCTGGTCTTGTATGAAAGGGAAAATAGTTTCAATTACCTTTGTAATTTTTTACATTTTTAAAAAGTATCTATGTTTATTAGTATTATTTTTATTAAATTGTTCCAGGTGCTCTTTTAGTATTATATGGTATCATATTTGCAAGTAAATATTTCTAGAGAAACATAAAAAAATTATTTCAATAAATGAAAAGCAATACTTTCTTTTTATTATTATTTTGTCTCAAACTCTTCTTATCATTGTAAGCAACGTATACTAACCTTTGTTATGTAAATATAGTATGACCTCATAAACATCATCAAATTGTTTAGTTATATCAGATTTGCAATTTCACCATAATAAAGAGTACGGAATTGTAGTCCACGTGGACTTAAAGAATGCCAGTCAAAGTGTCGAAGCACCAATCATGGTTATATTAATCCCATAAATTATCAGTAACGCAAGCGCGACTGAATCTTTCCTACTCTTTCTTCTTTCATTACATTAACAGTATGTAACCATATCTCTAAACATATGTGAGAGTTTAAATAATTGAACAAATTAGTGCAACGCCCATCTTAAAACAAATCCGAATTAAACCGGGAGTATAGCCATAATTTAACTATACATTTTATATAATAGCATTATCATTCATATTGTTCATTTTCATTATCATTCGGTTATTGTTAATAAAAATCTCAAGTTTCCATGTGATTCTATTAAGCTGCGTGTACTGTATTACAAT
This sequence comes from Aquatica leii, assembly GCA_035610365.1. Taxonomy (NCBI): domain Eukaryota; kingdom Metazoa; phylum Arthropoda; class Insecta; order Coleoptera; family Lampyridae; genus Aquatica; species Aquatica leii. The sequence goes on from CM069432.1 coordinate 61,784,654, forward strand.
AAAAGTATATTTTAATTTAAATAATATTTTCTGTCAGAAATTAGGCGAACTATGTGGAACGGCGGTCATCAAGGAATTTTCTAAATTTTATTAATTATGGGAACATAAATCATCAGTGCATCGTCAGATATATTTTGATAAAATAATTTTAAAATCCAACATTACAGTGGTTGCCGCTTATTGTAAATACGTTATCTTTGAATTACTTTATATTTTAGTGCACTTGGAAATATGCATTTCTTAGAATAACAACTTAGTTTAATTACGTCTTATGTGATATTATTTTGTATTTATTTTTATTTTTGATGTCAGCAAACTACCGAGAAGAAATGTAGTTCTTACACTAGTAAATTAAACATCATAACATTATTTTTAATTTCTTTTTATTTACGGTTTCAATAAACTTAAGAGTATTTAATGCAACACGTCAATAAGTTTAGATTTATTTGGCTCGATTATTTTTTTAAATGTTTTATTGGAATTCTTTTTTTGACATCGATGCTATATTTCACCTTCTAAAATTAACAACCTGTTGAATATGATACACACTCCTATTGTACATAAAGACATTATGTATTAGTTTCATTTTTCTTTTGAAGACGGGGGGTGCCAGGCTCTCTTGTAGTTACGTCAGTGTGTATACATGATCAGCTGTCTAAGTTTATCGTGAAAAACAAAGATTTTTGTGAGATTACAGTTGTTCATTAAAATAATTGTTGCTCTAATATGTTTGTGGTTATGTTGAGTGTTGGTACTTATGAAATGAAAAGGATCTTGGTTTTTTAAATGTTGTAAACATCGAATATCAGTTGAAGATATTTCTGTAAGTAGCTGCTAATAATCGATTATTTCTGAACGTAACTTGGTATCGGCTATGCTTAAAGAGATCTCCGTCATATTGCTGTTTTAAGCATATATTTCTCTCCGCGAGTTTTAAACAAACAATGATTTAAAAACCGGCCATGATCACACTGAAGAGAGTGTAGTTAAGAATCAAAAAGAACACATCTCTGACGCTCCCAAGTGCGGGTGAATTTATCTTGTGTAGCATTTGAGTTCAATTATTTTTGTGTAGACTTTGTGTGTACGAATGCAAGAACTTAGATATGACGTGTTTGGGTTCATATAGTCGAAACCTTCTGTAATGTCACCCTGCGTAAATAATGAGTTTTGATGACATATCTGATACGGATAGCGATTGTTTCAGTTTTGCGCGTACAGTTTTATAAGGCATTCTTTAGGTTAGGAAAAATTTGCCTGTCTTTCAAGTTACTGATGGTGTAACCCATTGCAACTGTAATTTATTTACACTATATGAAATTACCTCTTAACATATATTTGATAATATGAAATATAGCAATGACTAGGAAAATTGATGACTAATTAAAATAAATTACGTCACATAATGTGAAAGATTGTTAGTTGTCTTTACTAATTTTTTTGTGTTATATACTAAATATTGATTGTAAATTTAATTTATAATAATACTTTTACTATTGGCGGAAGTAAAACAAAATTATCGTTGAGGTCAGATCACTTTTATTATGAGTTGCTGTTTTTACGTCATTCTATGCTTTTAGCCTAAATCACGATATGATAACGAAATCTAAAGTTCAATGTTTGTTGACATGTTTTTTTTATTAACGGAGAGAGAAAACCCACCTCTTTTATTTCTTTCTAATCTTTCGATTTAACATATTTATATTCTAATCGTATTTACTGTCATTATCTTCTTTAAAATGCTTGCGTAATTTAAATATTATAATTATTTTGTTACTACTTGATAAAATTTTAAAGAAATACATAAAAAGACATTTGAGAATAACATTTGTTTTTTGTTATTTTATAGTATTTGCAAATTAATGCAAATGTGATATTTTATCAACTATTACGAGTATAATTTCGCTATAGACATTTATAGTTCAAATAATACATATTACGTTAAATTTTATTAAGTTTATACAAATACGTTTAGATTTTATTTAGTATTTCTATATAACACCGATTGTCTTAGGTTGTATTTGCTGCTTTTTTCGTGGATTTTGATTTTATAGGATTCATTGCCTTTTAAAAACAAAGACAGAGGGAAATAGGTTTTGTTTCTTTATCAATGCTGAACTTTGAATTGTGAAGAATCATCATTGCGTGACCAAGACGAGTTTTAACATTTTTGATAACTTGCTAAGTACCATCATACCATAGTTACCAACTGTAATCGTATTCAAGTGAAAACTTCGCTAATTTTGAACACATCACCGAAAATCTTTCTACTTTTCTACTTTTCCACTTCCAACCTTTTCCGTTTCTAATTATACCAGTTTTTCGTTCTTTAGTTACAGGTTATTCTTTCATTAGTCTGCTTCCTTAGTTCTAAATGCTACAAAGGTAATCTAAATTCAAAGTTTTGTCTTATTGAATCACTTGACTCGAAACTCTTTAAAAAGTTGTACGCGATCCGCAAATATTTGTCAAATTTATTATCCATAATATCAAAAACATTTATCATAGAAAACTATGAGATTGTTTTTTTTAATCTGCACTGCCGGCTTGTACTTATTCATAACTAGAATTTTGAATTTTTTGAAATGCTATCACTTGAATAATACAAACCAATTTCTTGAAATACTTGGGATTGTTTTTTGTTTATCATTTTCATTTGATATATGTAGCACGTAACTTAGCAAATACAAAGAACGGAAGAACTCTAAAGATAGTATTTTGGATAACTCTTGTATCACAACCTGAATTGCTTTTGTTAGTTTTGATAATCAAATAAAACTTAAACAAAATATTCAGTTTCGTTTCTCAATAGAGACCTAAATTTTTAATATTATTAGTACGTCAACCTGATTGTGTCAAATTTATTGTTTCATTTTATTTTGATTTGCATATAATGGAGTTGTGATTACGTAGCATATTTGTGGCCGTAGTGTATGTTTAAGTATCTTAATATATTTAACGTCATAATTAAAAAAGCAATAACTACGAAATAATTTGAAATGCGTTGTATTAATCAATACAGGTAATAGAATAATTCTACCTACTCATTCAATATTCAATAAACGTGGGTGCCTGCGTTGTTCTGAGACTGATTGAGTAGAAGTTTACGTAGTCGAAAATAATGTATAATTGTCCTTGCATATTAATTTCAGTTGGAAACAATTTCGACGTATTTATTATGTTCATTCAAATTTGCGACGTGTTTAGTTATATGTGTGAAGATTAATTTAATAGAGAACACTATTTTACCGATTTTAATTCAGATTGTTATGTGTGTTGTCCGTTAATTTCTACGATTTTCAAAAGGATGTTTATTTTGGGATGTTTAATTATTCTTAGTTGTTACGTATTTTTTTTTTGGTGAGTTCCAGTAATCGAGCATTTAAGCAATTTTCAAAATTTATTTTAATGGTGCAAGATTTGTAATATGGCCGATTTTTCAATACAATCCCTTTGTATCCTTGTATAATTGCTTTTGTAACGAACTAAATGAAATTTTTAATTGTATGGCTTAAGCGAACGTGTTTAAGGATTACAGCCGTTTACAAATAATCAGATTACCAGAATTGTCGTCGAAGAGCGGCTATCTTCAAATTTTCGTCGAATCGACGTATCCCCATAACAGCTTATAAAACTTTCGCAGATGTCCTGAACCTTGTTTCTGTAATATCGATCACAATTGTGGATTTTGAGTACAAATTTCTTTACAACTCTTTATTAACTATAGGTCTCTTTAAATAATTTTGCTACGATTAAATAAATACTGTAACAGGGTTGAATTATTTATTAATCAATAATTTATTAACTAATTAATTAAAGAATAAAAATAATTAATATTAATAATCTAGTTCATTTTTTTTTTCACAAATTACATGATGTTTCACGTTTCATAAAGATTAAATCGGATGTGGTTGTTAATGGATGTTTGGGACACATTCAAATCCTTTTTAATGATATTCAATTTCGTGTTAGACATTTTGTTCAATTGTTACTGCATTTTATTTTTAACTTTTTGACTCACAAAATATTCGCGATGTAATTCATAAAAGAGACAATATCGTAAAGTTTTCTAAGTATTCATGTTTACCTACATGAAACAAAAATTTCTAAACCCCTAGTTAAACTGGAAGAGTATTTCTGCATACAGGAATAAACAAGGGAAAAACTGAACTTCGATTCTGGATAAAAGAAAAAGTATTTCACTATTTCGCTTATCTACCTTATATTAAAGGTACTACAGATCTTAACAGCAGCATCAGTTATCTACTTTTTCTTAATTGGCCCAATTCCTAAATCCTCTCAAAGACATTATTCCTTTTCAGTCTGATACCATTTGTAGCATAGTTTTACTCTAAGAATGAAATGACGTCATTTGAAATCTGCGCAGTACTTGGAAGGGATATAGTCAGTGGCGGCTGGTGGTCAATCATACAAGAGGGTCGCGGTAGTCGCAGGTAAAGTCAATCAGTTATGTTATTTAATATATGTATGTATTTTTACAAACATTTTCATTGTGGTCTTTACTTGACTTTCGGCAAGCGCTATCCAATTGTATTTGTAAGCCAATATTAACGCGACCAAGAGTGGCATAATTCATCCAACTTTTCATGTGATTCGCCGATAACGAGTGCTTTTTTACTATTTCTTTTAAATGCTATAAACCGGTAACATTATTTTTACACCATAATGAATCATGTGAAAACAATAAACCTACAAAACAGTAAAATCTTTTATTTACTTCAAATTCACAAATACGAATCATACATAGATTCTTTGAAATTACTATGGATTTCTTTATTTTTATGTTTAGTGGTTTAATGAATTTGCAGTAAAGGCTGAGGGCGAGCATTAAATTTAAATACTAAACTTCTACACTAATATTAGCTATTCATTTTTTAATGTTTTGTACCACCTTCATTATGGAACAAAAACGATAAGTCGTCTATTACAAATGTTTATGATGATCAATATATGATCAACTGAGCAAATCGACTGTAAAGTTTATCATGTGTGATAAGAAATGTGCATTCTAGCATTTGTGTTTTATACACACGTGCTGCGAAGATAATGATAAATGACGTAAGTTACGTAAGCATTACTGAGTAGGCAGAATGACCTCCGGGCTCAAGACCGCAACCAGGCATTTAAGCGTTTACTTATCTTCTTTTCTAATTCGCATAAAATTGTATTCTCTGTGCCTCACTATTGACTACAATAACTATATCATTTACAATTCGGCTTAAACGCATGAAATTCAAAATTTTCTGTAATTTTAAAGTAAATAAAATATCTTCTTTATTCATTTTTTCGGAGGGTCATTACCAAATTACCTAATAGAGAAGCCTTCACTGGATATAGTCATTGACGGGACTGATTTAATTAAATCTCAATTAATAAAGTAGAAAAAAACGAACAAAACGAAGAAGAAAAATAAGTAGAAAGCACCCCTTGTTTCTTAAAATGAAATCGTCTACAAAATCTAGTCTCTGCGCATATGTGACGTCATGTCTTTCCTAAAGTAATACTATTCTAGCATTCCTGGATTTTGTGGTCGTACATGATTGGAGAAACGCGTCTTCAACAATCTTCTAAGTCAGCAATAGCGGAAGACATTCTAAAAACAACCATCAAATTTTGCATGAAGGTTTTGATCGGATTTTGACGGAAAAAAATTAAGGAGTTGAAATACTTAGGAATATTTTTAATATGAATCGAGATACTATTCTGTATTAATTTTCAAGATAGAGAAAATGTAAATAAACTGAATTGCGTGCTCAATGCATGATCATCACGTGCTGTTGCAAATGATATTGTATTTTATCGCTCATTGAAACAGGTGATGCAATTTTCCAGGCCCGGATTCGACATGTTCACGTGAATACCGCATGTATTTGTTTACGCACGCTCTATCTTGGAAATGAAGAGACAGTAGGGTTTGAAGAATGAAAGATTGTAAAAAAAATATAGTCTATGGAAACCTGGATTCTGCTATAGTATCGATCTAAATTTGAAAATAAGTTAATGACAAAAAAGTTTCAGGTGACTACTGGATATTCTTCGAAAAAGTTTAGGTTTGAATGAAACGGTGCATCGGTGCATAGTATTTTACTGAAGTACCGAGTATTCTCTGCTGGCGAGGGATGTACTAGTTTCTTCAAACAATCTGCGAACAAATGGTTTACTTTCGTTGTTCTCGTTGTTCATTCTAATTTTTATTTTTAGGTAGATTTTAAACAAGTAACAACGTTTATATTGACGTGTGTGTTTACTGTTAATATAAAGAACACATTAAAGTGTTAAACAACATTCCGTAATTTTTTTTCATACGTTTATATAAACTATAAAGTATTGCATACAGGGTGTCCGGATACTCTGTGTACAATGCTAATAAAAAGAGAAATGCAGGGTGTTAGTTCAAAATTAAAAATTGATTTTTTTTTTATTATTCTTAAAGTTTCAATCTATTGTTTTGAAAATTTGTGAAGAAGGTATTAGTAATATGACAAATAGGAAAATGTTTTTGATTCTGAAGTGCTGCATAGGGGACGCTGTTCAGAGAATTTTTTTTATTTTAAAAACAACACTGAGCGTCACTCATACACAAATTTTATACAATAATATTAAATAATTAACCTCTCTAGACAAAAAAGATATACTTATCAAATGTCACTAAAGATATTTGCAATTTTATTAGTAGTGCAGGATTGATCGGTAAAAGATCTTGTACTTTTTGAATATAGAAAGGATATAATAATTGTTCTTTCAAAACTTTGTGCATAGTACTTTTGAAAATTTTTATTTAACCTTAATGACGCATAATGCCCCCGCGGTCTGTAACTACGAAGGAAACTTCGGAAGTCGATTTCAAGTATGAGTGCGCGGTTTAATTCCTATGCAAATTCGCACGCTTACAGGATGGACAATGTATAATAACATATCCAAAAACAAAAGTGTAACTATTTTTGTAAAGAAAGTTATCGAGTTTAGTTTTGTAGTTACGGGTTCTGGGCGACATTACGTGTTGTTAGTGTTAAATAACTCTTTTTATAAAAATAGTTACAATTTTGTTTTTTAATATGTTATTATACATGATCTGTAATGTAAGTGTGCCTATTTACATAAAAATTAAACCGCGCATTCATACTTTAAATCGAATTCAAAGTTTAGCTTTGTAGTTACAGGTTCGGGACGACATTACGTGTTGTTAGTGTTAAATTACTTTTTTTACAAAAATTGGTACACTTTTGTTTTTTGATATGTTATTGTACATGGTCTGTACTGTAAGTGTGCCAATTTGCATAAAAATTAAACTGCGTACTCATACTTTAAATCGACTTTAAAGTTATACTTATTAATTTGATGACAGTTTAGAAAAAAAAATAATTTAATTATTGATAAATCATAATAGATAAGACTCTAATAATCTCGTAATATTAATATTCAAGTCCTCATTACTAAATAGATCATTTAAATCTTTGTTTGAGTTACTTAAACTGCGGTAGAATGTTAATGGCTGGATTTATGGCTAACTTCACACCGGTCTGTAGCTGTAAGTATTATTCACTGCAGAAAAGCGATGGTTAGTAACTTAATAAAACTCGAGCAGACCACTTTTTAGTTTTTGAACTTTCAATAACGTCAACAATGAACTAAGACTTGCAGAGTTATTTTTATTTGTTTACTTTAAAGCAGTCATAGAAACAACAATTTTTGTATAAAATGATGAATTAAAAATTGCATCTATTAATAAAATTGCAAATATCTTTTAAACAGTTGACTTGAGCAACATTTAAGAAGTATACCTTTTTTATCTAGGGGAGGTTTATTATTTAATATTATTGTAATAAAATTTGTGTACGTTCTACCTTTTTAAAATACATAATTTCTCTGAACAGCGCCCTCTATACGGCACTTCAAAATCAAAAACATTTCAATATTTGTTGTATTCATAATCTCTTCCACACAAATTTTCAAAACAATACAATTAAAACTTTAGAAACAATAAAGAAAATTCAATTTTTAATTTTCAACTTTAAGATCCTGTATCTCTCTTATTATTCAATATTGAGCTAAAGTATGTTGGGTTATAATGACGTATTTTAATTAAAAGAATTACACGGAGTTTTCGGTCACCCTGTATATAAACTAAACAAAAAAAGCTATATAGGCAAATAGCACATAGAATTTCTTTATAAGTAGCAAGCAAGTACAGGTTGCTAAAAAATCCATTTAACTAAACCGCGCTGTATTTTATTATAATTAATATAAAAACCTCTTACGTACGCAACAGTTTTTTTTTATGTTTTAGAAATCTTTCGAATCTAAAACTTGCCACATTTTTCATACTGTATGTAGTAGCAGCAATTAGCTGCCCTCATAAAATACAGCTCGTTATCTACAGTAATCCCGCGTCATTTCTGAATTTTCCAATTCTTTTGTTTGCTTTTTCAAGTATTTTCAAATACCTGATAAAACGCGAAAATTCTGAAAATTTTTGCTTGGGTTTTTTGTAGGAAATTATAATTGCGTAATAAAGAATAGCTTATGTTAGGCTCAAAAAAATATTGTTCTTTATAATACATTTTTATTTAAAGGACATAAGTTTTGTTTATATATAATGTTTACATTTATCGACCAATGTCAATCAAATCAATGAAATGCCCAACAAATGGAGCATAAATAATTCAAATGACATTTTATTTATCAATGTGCAATTACAATTTTCCGGTCCAAATAAATATTTATAGATTATCGCGCTTAATTCATTAATTATATTGAAAATAACGCAAAATTTAAGTCCTATACGAAAATGGTGCGTAAATAGCGGAGTTAGTTGAATGAAGTGATTAAAGAACGCCTCGTTTCATGAAAATGTAATCACTTCCATGTACGCTTTATCTTATTATTATCGTCGTTTTTAAGTGTAAGCTGACTAATAACAGCTTGATATTTATAAATTACTTGTGTTGTAATCTCTGGTACGTTTACAACTGAAATGACCTAATGAAATATGCTGCCAATTATTGCAAACAATCTAACGCGTTTCTTTTTTTTTTCAGATTATACAGAGATGGAAACAAGTGCCGATAGATATTTACACAAAAAATTCAAGAAACAATTGAACGTTGAACCTAACGTTAATCAAGAAGGAACAAGGAATGTTATTAAAAGAGTGCAAATTGGTGATTCATCACAAAATTATCGCAACAGTGAATTAGTTACTAATAATGTAGTGATTTCTGGAATATTTTCTAAAACGTGTGACGACATTTTAGTTACAACTAACAAAAAAGATGTGCCAAAACATAGTACAAATGATAATATTATTAATGTTTATAATACGATAGCGTCGTCAAATGTAGCTAAGTCTTCCATATCACATTTAAATGTAGCTGAAAGACAAGAAAATAATATGATCGATAGAATAAAGCCAGTGGAAGAATCTGTAAATCCACAATCTTCAAACACTTGCATATCATATGTAATTTCAAAAAACAGTAGAGTAGAAAATCGAAATAAACCAGAAGCCCATTTTAGAACTGCTAATTTTGATACGAGATATAATGTTTCAGAACCAATAGGTATCCCTACAGTTGGTACGTCTTCCATTTTAGTAGACAATGTTTATATGGATCAATACGTAACTTCAAAAATAGTACATGTAGATAAATTAGAGGACATATCCTCGAATTGTAGTGTAGCTAACAACGATATTATTCATCTTCAGGAAGGTTCTTGTAATATACTGGATGGTAGAGGCGAACAAAACTACTCTTCAGATTTTGCGTCTGTCGAAAAGGGTAGTGGTGGAAAGTATATTTGTTCCTACTGCAATTTAGCTTGTTCGAAACCGAGCGTTCTACAAAAACACATACGCGCTCATACCAACGAACGACCATACCCATGTGTTAGTTGCGGCTTTAGTTTTAAAACCAGATCGAACTTATACAAACATTGTCGATCTAGAACACACGCCAACAGAGTAATGGGGAACAAAGCTCAAGAAATCAATAGTGAAGCTGAAACAGACAGTCAGACTAAATTGGAACTGGACCAAAATAATTCGGTCGAATTAATACACGAAGAAAATATTTCCAAAATTCAAGAAGTAAATGAAAACGCTAATTTTAACAACGAACGATTAGGATTAGATATGCAAAAAAAGCCGTATAAACCGCGATTTCATAATTCTAAAGCATTTTTTGATAATATATTAACAGATAATCAAAAGAATATTGAAGATCAAAAAGTTCCGGAAACCGTCCAGAATAAACCTTCAAATTCTGAGTTGTTATCTTTACACATTAATGATGTAATAAACAAAAACAACGCTATTGTTAATTCGAACGAATCGTACCTAATACGAAAACGGTCTGTTGATAATAGTTATCTAGAAAATGTTAATACTAATGGATTTGTTCATCATCGTGCTAACGAAGTTATGAATTCTTTGGAAGAACGCAACGACGAACCTCTTAATTTGACTAATAAAACTCGCAAGCGTTGTATGAGCGAAGTAATGGAACCTACAATGCACAAAAGTTTAATCAAAGAACTACTTTTAAAAAATCTTTACGCAGATTCGATGCAATGTCCACATTGTAAAATGATCTTTCAGACTGTTACCGAACTTGAATTACATAAAATGAGGAGTTGTAAAGGTTACACCAAATCGGGTGCTAAGTATAACCGAAGTAGTTCTGTAAACGTTGCATCAATTTTAACAAAAAATAAAAACGCGTTTGATTCTATTTCGTATTTGCAAAGTTCTACGTTTCCTTTAAAATCGCCTGGTCCTTTTTTGGGAAATACTCGACTAGTAGAAAGCGACAAAGGCAAATCTTTTTCTTTTGACGATAGTTTTGCGAAGTTTCAAAATAGTTTACAAAATCCCAATGTTTTAAAATCTACTTTATCGTATTCGCTGTCACCGCTGCACTTCGAAAATGATCGAAATAAGAAAACTCCAGTTAAGCTATTTGGTGGTGAAGTTAAAATATCTCAAACGACGGGAACGAAAAGTTTTAAAATTGATAGTAAAGACAGTGGCGACAGATACGTAAGCGAACAGTTTTTGGACAGTGGCGAAAGGTTAAGTGAGAATAGAGTAGTTAAATCGAGTTTGCAATCAGGCGGAACTGTTCTTCAAAATAAATCTGATTATAATAATAAACAAGATGTTCTTAGATCTCCATCGGACGTTATTAGAATGTACGATAATCGAGAGCTTTCTTCCAGTATAGACTTAGTTAATTTAGATAAGAACAAATTTAATTATACTAATCAAAATCATCATTATACTGAATCAAAATCGAATTTGGAATCGTTAAGATGTTCAGAAAATATTATACATTCGGATACGATTAATTCAATGACCACTTCTTATAAGTATACGAATATTATGGATTTTAGCCAAAAAGCTGTAAATCTACTTGCACCAAATTTAAAGCAACCTAATTTAACTATACCTGGAGTTCCTATGCCAGTGTCTTCTAAACTTACGTTGTCACATTCGCCAATCTTACATATGGACGTGAGCAAACCAGAAACTACTAAACTGCCAAGTGGATTGTTACAGTCTGAAATAGAATCTATTCCTAATTTAAAACATCAAGTAAAATCTATAGAGAGTATACCACAAAAACATATTCATTTATATAACAAAAAAGACATCAGCGAACAACATTTGCATATTCCCAACACTATATGTAATCCCGTTAATTTATTTGTTGATGGCAAAGTAGTTCGATATGTACCTGGAATGCCTGGACCATTAGCTGCTGAAATGCCATTGAATGTTGCTTACGGAAACAGGTCGGTCATTCGTCCAACAGCGAACGTTGGAATCGTTAGTACAGTTACATCCCCCCTACCGGCAGAACTTAACTCTCTACACTATTCTAAAGTAACAACGGACAATCCAACACAATCTGATGGTGGTCACACCGAAATAGAAAAAAGAAACACTCGTATTGTGGAAGCTAAAAACGAAACTCTTTTAAAGTTACCGGAAAAACAAATTGTCAAATCGCCTCTTTCAAGAAACGACTTAAAATCGCCGGTTATTTCTATGAACGAACCCCCAAAAAGATTTGCTAGGCCAAATACGTTAGCGCTTAAACCTAGTATATCTACCCAAAAACAACATCATGGATTAACACCGACGATGTTCAATCAAATTTTGATTAGTCCGGATACACCGCGAATTGCAAAAAAGTATATGCAACACTTTTTACATGGAAATTACTTTAGTTATCTGGGTTTAAAAAGTTCGACCAAATCTGTTTATTGTACGTTAAACAAAACTCAACCATTTTATGTTCCACATTTTAAAAAATTAAGCATGTACTCTGAGTGGAGACAGCAAGATATTAAGGGAGATAAATTGTATGTCAGTGCTTATGATTCCAATCAGAGGCAACACAAATACGTTACAGCTGGAAAAGCGAATGCTGATTTAGTGGTTCATTCTAGTTATAAGGTAAGAAAGATTTACTTAAACACAGTATAGTACAACTAATTGATTTGGATCGATTCTGTAAACATTTCAGAAAATTGGGTTGTAATTATCGATCATATTTTAGTTTTCGAGCGATGGTGTATCAAAAAAGGACGACCAATTTAAAAGCAGTTCCATCTTAGGGGGATATGAATCAAACGAAGATTATACTTATGTTCGAGGAAGAGGTAATGAAGTATTCGCACTATTTCATCAAACGTTAATTTAGAGTATTTCATTAGGTAGAGGACGTTATGTGTGCGATCAATGCGGAATTCGTTGCAAAAAACCATCAATGTTGAAGAAACACATTAAAACGCACACGAACGATCGACCCTTTACGTGCAATCATTGCAATTTTAGGTATGTATGTTTAAATTCTATAAGGCGTATAAGGTTTCGAAATCATGTAGAAGTTAATTTATTAATCAGGGAAAGTTCGAAGTAGTTATGATTGAAAGGGCCGTTAAGTTGTGCGAGCGGAACATATTCAGCTTGTAATATCTTATTGATATAAGTAAAAACTCCAAGAATGAAGAATAACAACTTAGGATTTTTAGGTCACCGTATTCTTTATTAAAAACAAAAAAATTAGGTGCAAAAATTATTTCGATACGTCAAAGAGTTTAGGACAGTGGCGGCTGGTGGTCAATTATACCAGAGGGTCATTTTTAAAATAATAAAAAAACGCAACTATCACAAAAAGTTAAAAAAAAAACTCTTTTGCATTAAGTCGATTTATATTTAAGATCTATTCATCTATCTTTACAATTAGCAAAATGATCGATCGAATTTTTCATGTGATCCGCAGATCAAAGTGCTTTTTCACTGTTTCTTTTAAATGTTTTAAATCGGTAACACTATTTTTACACCATAATGAATCGTGTGCAAATAGTAAACATACAAAACAGTAAAAGCTATTAGTTTCTTCACATCTACGAATACAATCTGATAAATCATATATAGATTCTTTGTACTACCGCCATTATGAAACAAAAACGGTAATATGTACTTCAACATAATTAATTTTCTTTTAACTTTTGACATTCGTTACAAACGAATATTATCAAACAACTAAAAAATCGAGTGCAAAGTTCGTCGTATGTGATAAAAAATGTGCATTGCAGCATCTTTGTTTTACAAACAGGTGTTGCGGAGATAATAATAAATGACCTAAGCATCGCACTGAGTACGTGAAATGGAACCGGGCTGACAACCGCAGAAAGCATTTGGTTGTCTTTTTCTAATTCGCATAAAATTGTATTATGCGTGTTTCACTCTTGACTACAATAACTATCATTTACGATTCGGCTACATTATATAATGCCATTTAGTTATTGAGTTCATAATACACACGGGCTATAAAACACAACAGCCTCAGGTAAATTCGCAAGTTTTCGCATCTGTTGCGCTTACAATGAAAATTGAAATTCAAACGCTGATAATTTGATTTAAACGCGAATATTTTATAATTTTAAAGTAAATAAAATACATTTCTTATTTATTTTGGAGGGTCATTGTTCGAATGACTTAATAGAGAAACCGCCACTGGTTTAGGAGATATTGAATTTACTAACGTAAGTACGCCACGCGGTTAGTGTTTACTGCGTGTGACGTCATACTACAACACTCTTGCAGTCTGTTGCACGCTATTGTACGGTAAATTTCAAGTTGACGCAATTTAAAAAAATGTTTAGTCTGCAGACAACAAAATTATGCGTTGTGCACCAACGCACCAGAAAAATTGATTTTTGTTCCATCCAATGCACAAATGCGAAAGAAATCGATACGAGTTATGAAGAAGTTGGATTCATTTAGAGCTGAAAGTTGTGTTTTTTGTCAGGTCAAATAACAATCTTAATCTTGGACATACATTTGTTGGGTTATATCAGTGTTAGAGCTACAGAACTTTTAGTAATGAAAAAAACAGTAAAAAAAACGTATATGTAGATTGATACTTCGTATGCACCAAATTGACTTAGGTATTTATACCTAACCGCCAAAGCCTCATTTTTTTAATAAATTATAAAATAAAATTACGCTTATAGGCATTATTACCATCCTTGCCTTGGATATTGGTTTAGCCACTAGTTCTGTCGCAACAATCATGAAGCTAATACTAATACAATTTTCGCGTGACGTGACGTGTGACGAAAGCTCAGATTGTTTAATAACGGGAACACGGGAATTATCCAGAATAGAAAATTGCATTATAAATGCAACCCGTGGAAACTTGAATTCTATGCTATTACTGTTACGGCTATAGCTTCTGCAGCTTGTTGATTTTGTCAAGTAACCTCTTACATGATCAGATTACAAAGGCTGTAATTTGATGAAATATTGAACATCAATCACACCCGAGCGTAAAACAAGTACATAATTTTAAGTAGATATACTTAATTTTGCTTTTTTACACTTCGCATTTTAGCGGCCACGAAATTACTATTTTTCAGAAGATAGAGTGACCTTTAGCACATCCATTATAGGTAGATTATACCATTGCTCTTTTTCAAATATTTTATCCATTGTAAACAAACACTATAGGTATAAGGAACACTTAAATGTACAAATAAAAAAAACACTTAATGCAATCTAACAGCTCAAAACTACCTATTGCAGCAGCGAACACACTAGCGAGAGCGAACGCTGCGTTGTAGTATGACGTCACGCAATAGTCGAACGCTCGCGTGCATAATTTAGAATATGGAAGTTATAAATCTATATAAAATCAAAACTACTACATCTATTTGAATGAAACAAAAACTAATGTCTTTATATACATGTAAGCTTCACTTTGACAAAGTTTCATGCGATTATGCGTTCCTACTGATATTCTTCATTCATATATAATTGAAACTAGTAGTTTTTGTTAATACTAACAAAATACTGCAGAGACAACATTCACAAACATGATTACATTTTAACTTTCTGTGATTCAATTTCAAAGGTCACTGTTTAAAAACATGTTATATACAGTATACATTTTATCGAATTATATATTTTACTTTATCTGTATTCATTAATGAATCTTTGCAGCTTTAAAACGAAAGGTAACCTTACTAAACATATGAAGAGTAAAGCACATACAAAGAATTATGCGGCAAGCAGCAGTTCTAATTCATCGGCTCCTCAAAGTGGTACCCAAAGCTCTGATTCCGATACTGACGACAGCGGAATGGACAGTAGCGGTAAGATTTTTCAGTCTATCTAAACCATTAACTTTAAATTACTCAGAAATTAGAAATAAAAGTCTAATTAAAAAAGCAACATATTTGTAGTGAAATGAAAATATTCCTGATAATAAATATCAACTTTAGGTTTTGCTATTAACTAGTGTTTACAAATATTTATGTTAGTTTACTCTAAGTTCGATTGGATTTCAATGAAAAGATATTTGCTTGTTACATACTTAAATATTTATTTAAAATTTTCTTCGTATTTATCACGAACGTCGGCCGTATTATTGAAACAAAAATGTAGAATGTGCGTTTTAAGGAAATGCTTGTTTTGTAATTTTTTGATGTTTTGTTCACCGAGAAACGCCTTTTTTCCGCATTGTTAATTTTGTTTTAAATATCCTCAATTACTACGGTATTTCTCGTATCAAAAGTTCAACAAAAATACCTTTTTTGGAATTTTTCGCCTTTGCGATCCAGTACCTAAAAAAATGCTTTCTAGTGTAGAGGGATAGCGAAAGATAAAGAATGTCTCACCGAGTAATATACATAGACCCTTCGCTCTTATTACTAGACTAATACTACCTCACACATTATTGGACCTTTAAATCTTATTACATCTTTCGATTTGTTTTTGTTATTAAAAACTTTCTGAACTCACGGTTTTTTGCTGTGCAATTTAAGTCGTATCCTTTTTATAGCATCTGGCTGGTTATGCCTTTTATGAACAGGATCAACCAACCAAAAAAAACCGGAAGCGGGTGTATCCGCCATTTTTAACATTTTTTCTTATATAATTTTGTACGTATGTAAATTATTCGAATTATTTTTACAGATTCTTATAGAGATAATTCTTCCTAACCATAAGAAACGATTAAATTAGAAAAAAGTTGAGCCTTACAAAGTTATTTAGACAACACCGAATTTTTACGATTTTGTTTTAATTTTTTATTGACTAGGTTTGAAAAAATATGTTAAAATAAATTTTGCATTCTCAATGCTATTTTTTCTCTTATTCAAGATGATGTTATACAAATTTAGATCCGACGTTTTGTAACCACCACCAACTTTGTTATTTCGTGTTTAATAATTTCTACTTTTTATTTTAAATCTTAACAATATATCCAAGGATGTCTAACTAAACTGGATTGCCAACTCCGTTTTCAAAAGTGAGGCACGAGCAGCCATCTTTGACTAGGGCAAAACAAACGAAGTTATCAATGTGGCTTAAGGAAAAAGTTGCTTTTTTCGAGCTTATTTATTTCTTATTGACTTTGTTAAATATTGACTTTCCATACACAAAATTTAAAAACAGTAAATACTCCAAGTTTATTAAATAGAGTTTCTAATATTGTGTAAATAAGTTTATTTTAGACAAAACTATTTTTGCTGCTTTAAATGGCAAAAATGTAGCGATAGATGACCCATAAATCATATTGAATTACTTGAACTAAATACTATTGTTTTAGTGTGTTTTTGTACATACAGTGCACATCGCTTAATAGAATCACCTTGGGACATTGAATTTTTGGTAGCAATAACCGAATAATAACAATATCCGAAATTCGGGAAAAAAAATTCAAATAAAAGGTTTAAATTTGTTAAAAAGCACTAATTAACAGGTTGCTAACTTAGAAGGTGAAATCATAGCCTCAATACAAGCAAAAAAAATTTCATAAAACGTTTAAGAAAATTAAATATTTTGAGCGAAGTAAATCGAAAATTACGGACCTGTAGACATCGTTAATAAAAAGAAATCATAAGTAACGTTATAATGTTTAATTCACTAAAAACTACGCATTTTTTCTCAGTAACTTTCTAATACTAAAAATAAAAATAAATACCAAATAACCTTATCGCATAAGACGTAGTTAAGTGAAGTTGTTATTCTACGAACCCACGTACTTGAATAGATAAATAACACAGCAAAAATCAAGCTAAATACATATGTAAAATATTTATTTTTAGGTTATAATGATAACATTTTTCACTCTTAAACAAGCGAATTGTGAAATTCAGCTAAAAAATTCATGCAAGGTAGGTTATTGTTTATGCATACAAGCAAACCCGAGAAGAAAATTGATAAAAAACCGAAATCATGATTACCATAAACAATATAAACGCTGTTTTTTATGTAGTCCGACCCGTTTATTAATAAAGTGATAACATTACCCGACTGATAATATTATCAGTGATTCCAATAAGCGGCGTGCACTGTATAGACAATTTTACACAAAATTCATAATGAATCTCTTCAGGAAAAGAAATAAATTAAGCAAAAAAAATGTTTTTAAATTTATAAATGTGGTAATACAACTTGTGACCCTCGTAATTCCAACGGATAATTTTTTATAATAAAGATAGTAATTAAGATTGTCGTGTATTTTTATTTTACATTTTAAATTTGAGGATTCATAAGTACAAGACAAATCAGGCATGTTTTGTTTATTGAACGCATTAACTCTAAGAATATTTAACAAAATCAATAGAAAATAAATAAGCTTGAAAAATGTGACTTTTTTCATATGCCGCCATGATATATCTGTTTTGCCGTAGTCAAAAATGGCCGCGCTGACGTCAGCGTGCCTCACTTTCGGTTCGACCCGATTGTATTAAGTAGCTATCCAGCTGATTATATAACATCCTTGAAGATATCACACTGTCAGTTTTAAACGTAGTAATTGTTATTATTATCTGTTAATGATTTTTTTTTCTTCCGCCGCATAGAGGGCTACTTTTCAGTCCTATTTTATGCATGTTTGTTAAGGTTACAGTGCCCCTGTCATTATTCCCGTGAGTTTCCTTAACTTTTGTCGACTCATGCTTGATAGTGCGGTTTGAGTGTTTGATTGTGGCTCTGTGAGGAAGAATTTTGTGTATCTCATTCCTGAAGAGTTTTTCTATAGCTTTTTTTTGCACCGCTGCAAGTTTTCTTTTCCGGTCTCGTAAGCGATTCCGAAAACGGATTCAGGTCTGATATATGTCCCTGTTGTGCCTTTTTTAGCTAATGAGTCCGACGTTAGGTTTCCCTTTACATTCTGGTCTTTTAGTATTCAGATGAGCTGCACTGGTTGGCGAGTTACCAATATTTCTAGACTGTTTATGCATGCCATAATCAGTTTGGATTTTATTACTGGCGATCTTAGCGCTAGTAGTGCTGCTTGACTGTCAGACATGATCGATATCGGACTATTTGCGTATGATTTCGAGTCGATAACAACTTCAGTTTGAAAAGCGGACACATCTTTACTCAAGGTCTGCGAAAATTGCTTCTCATGGTCCTGCCTCCATATACTCCTGCTCCGGTAACGTTGCGATTTTTTGCCAGATAGTTCTTTTAACCGCGCCCTGGTAAATGGTTTTGGTCCACTAGTCTCGTGAGGGTATCGTCACTTTAAATTTCTTTAAGATGAGATAATTTTTTGTAAAGTCGGATCTGTATATACCCGGATTGTTTTTCCCGGTGATTGATGTGCGTTCATTAATCTGCAGCCTGTATGCTGCTTGTCTTGCTTCTATCATTACAACTAGGTGTAATGGTGGAAGTGAAAGTACTGCTTCCCTGGCTGCTGTAGGCGTGGTTCTCATCGCTCCTGTTATCAGTAGACATGCTATTCTCTCTACTTTGCCTAGCTTTGCAGCTGTGCTTTTCAGATTGGTTGTTCTTACCTCATACAAGCGTACCGTATGTGATGATGGGTCTTGTTACCACAGTATATAACCATTTCGTCATTGTGGGCTTCAATCCCCATGTGTGCCCGACCATCCGTTTGGTTGTGTGAAGAATTCTGATCACCTTCGTTGTAACTCTTTCTTGCGTTAAAGTCAGTCTTTTATGAATAGTCAGTCCCATATATTTGACTTCTTTTGCCATCGAGAACATGACTCCGTACATCCTAGGTAGTTTTGTCATCCGTTTCCCGTCGATTGCGGTCCTGGTTGGGTTTACTGATAGTCCCTTTTTTTGCATCATTTTTATGGTGTTTAGTGCACTTTGCATCATGTTCGATACAGTTGCCCCAAACTTCCCGTTTGTAATGACGGTGAGATCGTCGGCGTATTCTAAAGCAAATACCTCTCCATCTTTTAGTTCTTGTAGTAGGCCGTCTATGACGAGGCACCACAGTAGGGGTGACCAGCACCCCGTCTTGTGGGCACCCGCCACTCACCTTGGCCCCTACAGGACTACTGTACAAAGTAACTGTTACCGTCTGATTCCTGAGCATTGAGTTGACCCAGTTTCGAACTAGAGGTGTGATTCTCTTTTCTCCATTGCCCTTGCAATTGTGGTGAAGGTAGTATTGTCAGATGCTTCTTCAACATCTAGAAAAGCACCTAATGCAATATCATTGTATTGAATTTTCATTTTCGCATCTGCTTACTAGTTGATGAATTGCTACTTCACAAGATTTTTCGTATTGGTAAGCATACTGGTTTTGGTGCAGAGGCGAAGTCTTTAGTGCCCCGTCCCGTATATACCTGTCAACTACTTTTTTAAGTAGTTTTAACATGAAGGAAGTCAAGCTGATCGGTCTGTAAGGTTTTGCCTGGGCGTACGTAGATCTTCCTGGCTTTGGTATAAATACCAGCTTGACGATCCGCCAACTGTTTGGTATATGCGAAAGTGCTAAACTGGCTCTGAGAATTTCGCATACTGCGTTTCGAAGAGCAGCAAATCTTTTTTGCAGCATGATGGGATAAATTCTATCGGCTCCTAGAGACTGAAAAGGTTTAAACGTATTGATTCTTTATTCTAGGTTTTCAGCATAAATTATTTTTCTCGCTAAGTCCCAGTTCCTTTTGGGAGCCCGTTTGTTTGGTACCTCCAGGTCCTGGTACCTAGGAGCTTCAATTAACGATGAACCCGGGAAGTGTTTTTGCAGTAGTTCTTGCAGAGTACTTTTAACTGAGTCGGTAAACTTTCCTCTTTCGGTCTGCAACGAACCGATGTTTCCAGTGTGGCCTTTCCTCATAGTACCTTCTCCATGAGTCTCTTTTTGCCTTTTTAATATCATTGTTGTATGTTGACATGTTTGACAGTTTTTAGACAGCTTGTTTCAAATGCGGATTTTAATGAATTAACAATACTATCCGTCATTAGTTCTAGCTTGTGCATTGATTTTGCAACTGTGGGATAATCCCTGATTTGCCCCGTTAAAGTTTTGTTGAACAAATCCCAGTCAGTTTACCTCGGGTTTCTGAGTTTTATTACGAGTTTCTCGTCTGATTCAATATTGAATCGAATGTATCTACGATCAGATAAATAAGGTTGATCTGATACATGCCACGTTTTATCACCTTGTTTGCCTTTGGATTAGCAAGTGTAAGGCTAATAACTGCACTGTACGACACGGTTATAAACGTGGCACATCTCCGTTATTTATTATGTCAAAATTGCCTTTTACAATAAATTCCAAAAGTTTTTCACCTCTTGGGTTTGTGTTTGTGCTCCCCCACAAGGTGTGGTGTGCATTGGCATCGCATCCAAGAATCAGCGGTTTGTTGGTCCCACTGTTCAGCCTATCGATTTCCTCCGGCGGCAGTATCCTCTCTGGTCGTAGGGAAAGAATCCGGATCCAATAATAAACTCCCTCCTGATGTCTTCCTCTACTACAGATATTTTAACTACCACTAAGTATCTAGAACAAATCCATCAATGGCATTAAGCTTAGTGCATTTTTTACAATGATGCATGTGCGAGGGTTGTGCACCAGTTGGGCTGCCATCTACCTGGACAGTTTAATCCTTTTATGACGTATTGAGTTCCTTTAGGATCCGGTTTTGTGTAAACCACCAGCCACGTTTCGCTACTGATGTTGTTCTATACCGACATCTTTTCAAGGAAGGCTTTGAGATAAATAATCTCTAGTTTCCTATCCTACAGTAGTTTATTAATGTTTGACGTGTCGATTAGCCACTTTGTGGTTGCCTTCTCTGCGCACGTTATTTTCAGGAATCTCCCTTTCTGGGTACATTCCTAAAAACGCGGAGAAGCTTGTCTCTTCTCCACTTCGTCAATCCATCCGAGTATTGAGATTTTTATGACCTCGATTCTTCAGGACTGATGGTGTTTTTAGCGAACCCTTTTGATATGTTTGTAAGAGCAATTCCCGTCAGAGTGTCCCTGAATGTCTTTTTTTGGGTTCTTTCGACCCCTCGATTTCGCTTTACCGGTCGTCTTTGTGACGTCGGTGTACTACTGGTGTAGAGGTTGCGTTTTTGCGCTCCTGTTGTTTCGGCAGTTGGTACAATTGCGTACGCCGTCTGGTGTCGCTGTTGCGTTGCTGACGTGCCCGCTTTTGCTTTCTGTATAGGTGGGTTTCGCTCCCGTGTTTTCGCTATTGGAGTGGAACCAGTTGCCTGAGCTCCCGATTCTCTTTATCTTTTAAACTTTCGCCTTTCACTTCCGAAAGCTTTTTAGGTTTTTCGGGTTCGCGCTCAGCATCACCCGATATTTTTGAAAAATATCTGTTGTTTAACTGTTGTACATCAATACATATAAGCACTTTATTTAGAATATTTTGGTTTTTCTTGTTGTATTTAAACTTGCGTAAGCTTTAAAAACATTTTTATAATTTTATATTATCTATATTAATATTAAATTTCTTAAAAACCTCTAAATCTTAAACATACTAAAAAAGAACTAATAACCAAACATTACGAAAGTATGAGCAATTAAGGAAATTTATTTAAAAACGCAACAAATAATAAGTAATGTTATATATTAGAAGTTTTTTTATAATATAAAATTACTTTGTATTTTTATTTTATATCTTCTTCAAACATACATCAGGAAGCAATTTTGTCAATAACGCTATTTAATACTTCGGAAGTTACATTTCTTTGCAGTTTAAAGTTCAATTTTAAACCGACTTGTTTAAAATAGTCTTCTAAAATGTCTGAAGATCCCGGAGCTCAGTAAAATATCTTACCACACATTAACGGTGTTGATTTTTGGATGTAGGTGAATCGAGTTTATTTTATGTTCACTTTTGTTGGTTCAAAGAACATTATTAGGAAAATTACTTTTTTTCGCATTGCCTGGTAAATCACTGACAGAAAGTCTTTGCGCTTGTAATCGTCAGGAAGCAAACTATGACAAATGCATAGCTTATAAGAACGCAAAATTATTTGCATTGTTGTTTTAGGAACAGAATTATTATTTTTAATATTTTAAAATCCTACAGTATTAATGTAATGTATATGATTTTCGACAGTCAATCATGTCAAACTTTCCTTCGTGTCAATTAATAGAGAGTTTTTACCCAACGTAAATGCAAATACGATAAATATTAAAGCGTTACGGTATTCCCTTATTTGAAGACTATTGGTAGACACTACTAAACAAGAAAGTTTAGTAATACCTAAAGATTCAAAGAGCACCGTTTAATAAAAATATTAATTTAAGAAACAAAATTTAATTAACAGAATAATAAAAGAGACACAAAAACGTACTCAGGCATATACTTTCCAAGAGGTTTTATCATAAGTAAGATTATATTTAAACATTACTCTTTTTTGAAATAGAGGCCACTAGCAATGTTACCGTATTTACATTTAGTTTGGGCAAAAATTCTCTATTTAATTTCCAGCTACATTTACATTTACGTTAGGCAAAAACTCTATTATTATTTTTTAAATCGTACTACAAAATACAACAGTTGAAAATTAGCAAATAATAACATTTACAATAACTGACAAGTATGTGTAACCAAAAGACACCTAAATAAATAATGTAAACAATTGCAATGGTAACGCATTTTCAAGGCCGCACATGATGTCGAATTTAAATATTTACTTTATAATGGTTGCAGATAAACGAAACGTCGGATCAAAAAAGTGACAATAAGAATGTAGAATTTATTTTGACATGTTACTTTAAATAGAACCAGAAAAAATCGAAAGTGCAAAAATGTTCTCATAGTTACTGACTTAGGTTAAAAATTGTTTCCAAACATTTTCCGTCTTCAAATTGATTAAAATTATTATCTTTATTTTACACTCATTCTTACACATATTTTTGAAATTTGCAGTGACTGAGACCCAACGTACTTATGTACAAGAATCAGTATTTTTGTATTCTCTATATACCGTGACGTGCTTCTCTAAAGTAAGAATGAGTTTTAATAATAGTCGAGTAACTTTAGAAACAATATAAACAAAATATCTTACAATAAATATTCAGTGTCGTCAACCGGTGAATCACTTTCAACCAGTGTTGTCACTTTGACATTTTGTAAAATAATAACTTTTTGTTGTAGTTTTTGAACACTTTTCGAAAAAGGATTTAATTATTAATAATTTTTAAAATAAAATATCTGTTTTTATCAGTAAATGAAATGAAAAAAATGCTTTATAAAGCTTTTAACATAAAAAAGTTGTCTAATGTCTCTACCTTGAATACGAATTCTGCCAAATAATTGTTAAATGCGAATTTATATATTTAAACATAATGACTCAGTTTTATGTTTTGCATTGCAATTGAAAGTAAATTCTCAACCTTAGTAAATTTTAACTAAACCGGAAAATATAACGTCCACATCATAACTTAACGATTAAATTGCCGTAGCCTTGTGAATTTTTTTGTATCGCATTGAAAAATTTTAATTTAGTGTGAAATATTGGCATCATCATTTATTGTCATATCCAATTATATTATGAATGTCATCTTTTACTTTAGTCACTGTTGACGTTTAAATTTGGAACTGGAAGAAGGCCAGTTAAATTTTTAGACATTTAACTTCCTACAAATTGTTGTTTCGAATGTTTACATATTAAAACTGAATTACTTTTACATTAGATCACGATAACTTTGGGAACATATATGATAATTTTGACAAATAGTATGTTTTTCTTTATATGCATTATCATTGTCTTATTTTTACACCAAATAGAAATATTAGAGAAATATTAAAATAAAGAAATTTAGAACGTTACATTATGTTTTTATCAATAACTGGGACAATGTTTTGCTTTACTGAAGTTTCTGAAGAGTAGTGTTATTCTACATTAATATTTCAGTGTTTTATAAACAAATTTAGTTCGAACCTGTTTCGTATCTGCACGTTAACGATCTTGACCTTTTACTTTTGACGTCCTTCGTATTTTTATTTCTTCCTGATCTGTTATTTAAGTAACTAAACTTGTTATTTTACCTGATGCATTGTAGAATGATTGTAGTAGAAATTTTTTTTTTATTACAATATAGAATCCGTATAATAAATTACAATGATCAACTAACGATTGTGTTTTTTTAGTTATTCGTTTTAGACTAATTTTTTTTTGTTTAATCTAATCTAATCAAGGGTATTTTGCAAATTTTGTCTACAACAGAAATACGATTCAATGTATATATAAAAGTGAGAAAAACCTTTTAAAGCATTTTAGAATTTTTTTAAATACGTATAATCAAGAACATTTTTCCACGTCACAAGTGCGGGATGTTATTTACACACACAAACTTTTTTAAAATGTTGACCAATAAATGATTTTTATTAAATTTGTCGTTTATAGGTTGATTTCTTTCTAATACATGTTGTTTTAAAAGGTGTAGTCTCTTTCATTAAATTTAATTAAATCCTATAATTTTAACGTTTAAATCCGTTTACCAACAAGAAAGATGTTTAATAGTGATAAAGTAATTCATACCGTAAAGTGGAGTTATTTAAATTATTATTTTAAGATTCTCAAAGTCTTCTTCTTTTTTATCTTTTTTTTTTAATTAATTGATGGAACATTAATCAATTAATTAAAATAAAATATAACCAATAAATTGTTAAGAAGATTTAGAGAAGCTTAAAATAATAATGAGAAAGATACATATTTAAAAAATAAGTAGATGTTCAAAAAGATCCCAGTTATTGCTGACGCTGTCTATAGATTAAATTTTTTTGGGAACAAATTCACTAACTACTGTCTTTCTCATCTTGTAATAATGAGCGTCATTAGAAAGAAGCTGACTAAGTTAAAAAATGTCTTTTATATCTTGCTTTGGCAAAAATATTTTTTCAAAGCTGAGATCAAATTGTTTTGTTTAACTTATTAAAACTATCATTTTATAAAGAGTTTATACAAAACTATATGTATATATGTATATATATGTATTGAATTTACAATTTGTTGTAGATGAATCGACAAGGCAGCACGAGGCAGCGTACGGACTATTATCGTTATCACAAAAAACTACACAATCTCTGTCTTCAACTGTCCAATCGGAAAATTTACACATGAGTTCAAATTCGTTATGCTCCTTAAATATTAGTGCGATCGAAAGTACAAGTAATTTTATGAACACAGAACAAGTCACCCAAGTCAACAATTCGAATTTTGCCAAAAATAAAATTCTGGATCAACAAGTATCCTACGATGCATCTAAAATAATACCAGAAGTGATATCTACGGATTCTACTTCAAAAGAAATTCAAAACCTTAACACATTCTTAGGTAAATGGAATATAAACAGACCACTAACGTATCCATATACCTCCGAAATAACTGACGAAAAAGTTAATAAAAACGTTGCAATTGTTACTCCTTTTTATGTAAATAATTTAGATGCACCAACGACGACCGCGTCTGAGACAAGACAAGAGTCGCAACATATCTCAGCTTTTAGTATCGTTCAGAAACATAATGTTCATTATTCTCCTCCGGGCGATTTAACGAAAACGAGCGAAAGTAGAAGTATTACGATTCCTATTACAATTAGTTACGATCCTAGCTATTTGGAGCAGTATAAAATAACACAAGAAGTTCCTGTAATTTCTAAACATCAAAGTAATATTTCGAGAATTGTTCCTTCTGTTAAGGTTAATGATAGAATAGTTATCAATAGTTCTTTATGTGATGGTGCTGTCAGCGAAAGGAAGCGCAAAATTTCGGAAGCGGACAATAAAATTGAAGTGAAGTTACTAAAAGCGACTTCCGAATCTGAAGCGATGGATTTATCGATGCCATCGATTATAGACAAAAGCACAAGTAGTTTAAGTTATAATGGAGTTAAAGAAAGTGATTTAAGAGTGAATCATTTAACGGCGATCGAATCGAATAGAGCGCATGTGGAGCCTATAATTAAAAAAATTGTAAGAAATTTAGAATATACAGGGGGAGAAAGTTCAAATTTTAACCATGTTAGTGATAGAACTAAATTGCCATATAAAATAAGCGATGATAGCAGTAAACAGGTTGAATTAGAATTGCGCGAAGATAATGATAATGCCATGAATTTAAAAATATTGCCTCAAACCCAGTTAGATGACCAAATAAATATTAATTATGTGATACAAGAAAATAATACAGCTGTGGTAACAGCTTTTACGGAAGTTCCATCTATGGATTACGATAACAGTGCAATGGAAACGTTAGCCGATGTTGCAACAAAACAAGTAAAATTAGAAAAAAACATTTTGGCTAAAAACGTAGCGTCCGAATATTTAAAATTGACTACCAAGAACGAATTTCAAAGTATAGAAGGTGTCACAGATTCTAATAACTTTAATACTGGTAGTAAGGAAGTTAACGATTTAATTGTGAAACCGGAAGAGAATAAAAATTGTACAATTTGTTCGAAAAGTTTTAGTAAACCTTCACAGTTGAGGTATAATATTTGAATTTATTCTTTACCTGTGTTGATAATGATATTTTAGGTTGCATATGAATATACATTATTTAGAACGACCATTTCGGTGTGATCCTTGTTCAGTTAGTTTTAGAACTAAAGGACATTTTCAGAAACATGAAAGAAGTGCTGGACATCATAATAAGGTATTTGAAAGAATAAATGTAACTTGGATGTATACTAATTAGTTGTCTTTGCAGTTATCGTCATCTCCAATGTTTTCTTCATCAGAACCTCGGCCTTTTAAGTGCTCTGACTGTAATGTAGCTTTCAGGATACATGGCCATTTAGCTAAACACTTACGATCAAAACTACACATTATGAAATTAGAATGCTTAGCTAAGATTCCTTTTGGTTTATATGCTGAACTTGAAAGAGCTAATAGTCTTCTCACGGAAATTAATACCACTGATGGGGACCAATGCTTGGAAAGTTTAAAGGTTAGTAAGAAATGTTCAACTGTCTGTTTGTGTAGCTTGCTTAGTCTGGTTACGCATTCTTTTTTTAAAAGGTCCAATTATGTTTATTTTCTTGATTTACTAGTTTTACTTTGCTATTCTATTTTGTGACTAATAAAAAACTAATAGTTTTTGTCATATGAAATATACGCCGATCTTTCTATTTTTTTTCTTTCCATGTTGATAGTTATCTTTATTGGTATATACCGTATGCTAATATGCAAATTCTTAGCCGGTTTTATGGTTTCTCTGATGTCCATAAATTTTGAGTCAAATGGTATGTGAAATCAATGTTTCTTACGTAGTTTTGTAGGATAAGACCGTGAAACGTTATAGCTGTTTTTTTTATTTACATCATTCGTTCAGAATTCCCTCCGTCGCTATTCTTCCGTTCGCTTAATTATCATGTGGGAATGGTTCAGACAAGTCTGTATTTTTTTCTTCGAGATTACGTTCGTGTGAAAGATACATTCTTGTCATTTTCCATTCCACATTTTGATGTTCTGATCGATATCTTCCGTAAGAAAGATGTCTTCTTTCACGGATCAATTCCAAAAACCAGGCGTGATACCTTTTAACTCTTTAAGATGTTGAATCTCTTGATAATTGTTATTACTTAAATAGTATTACTTTTAAGCACTTCTTATGTTTTCAAGTGTTGAGCTTTTGTTTTATGTGTCTTTTTGAAGGGTTATTCATGTATGCAGTATAAACGCTTCCACGGAATAAGAGTCTATATTATTCAGAGCGTTACCTTTTTTCGTTCTTTTTACAAAAAATTTTACGTCACATTTCAGATGTTATGCGTATTGGTGCATCTTAAAATTGTCTTTAACAGATTGAAATCGCAAGCGTTAGGCTTTAGATCAAGTTGATTACATTTGGAAAATCCATTATGTTCGAAAATATTGAACAATCATGAATTATGACCCATTCTACCAGCTAGTTTTCCAAAAACTCTTAGTTTTAATGGCTCTCGATTTTTTTACTAAAATTTTGGTAAAAAATTCTGTTATTACTTCTAACAGGTTCTAATAAAAGAAGAAATTGGGAATAGTGGCTTTTATATTGATAACATAGTCTATTTGGAATTATTTCTAACATTTTTAAGGTTTAAATTCGAATTATATCTTTATCTATTAGTAATGAAACATGCGTTTAGAAATAATTTAATTTATTGCTAAATAGTTATCTTTTCTTGCAGGCTTTAGCTAGAAAAGTGTTTATGAACGACCCGAGCAAATTAAACCAATTAGAAGTGTCGCCATTAAGTAGTACAGAATCATCAAATAGTTAAGTTTAACTAATATATATAATTTAAATTGCAAGCAAGACTGAGTAAACAATTTATTAAACATAAAAGTATATATACATTTTTTTAAAGCATTTTCATGTTAAAAGATTTATAATTGAATAAATATTAATAGTTTATATTAGATAAATTAATTATACAAACTGCATTCTCATGTGTCAAATCTATTATGTGATGTGATATAATAGTTCGTAGATCTATTATTGTTTATGTTTATTTTAATTAGAGTATGAAATATTATTTTTAAGACGCGTTTCTTCTTCATTAACAAGTTTAACGGAAGAAATACTTTTTAAATAGATTGAAGAAGTAATAGTTGATTTGATATTATTACCTATTAATTTTATCTCAAATTGAAAACGATAACGATTTATGTTTGATTTTTCAATTTGTTTTAAATGAACAAAACTTGTAGTTGTTAATATTATGGTTGTTTCTTCCTGTGTGTTGTTTTATTTTTTAAACATTCACAGGTTCACGTTACTTAGCCGTTAAGTGTGTTTTAAATTGTACATATGATTTATTATTAGTTACAAATTATGTGATGATTTGTATTAAGAAACTGTTAATTTCTTTAAGTTGTTGATATTGGTACAACATGATTGTTGAATAAACTTTTTGTTTTACTTTTTTGTTTTTATTTCTAAACGGTAGGTTATTTTATGAAATATAGGTGGAGTATCGTAAGAATCTTTTTCCTCAAAATGAAAGCTGTAAATTAAATATCTGATAAGTTGTTTTACAGTTCGCTTCTTGTTTTGTTATTTGCTAATTTTTCATTTGTGTACTTAAAAAATATCTAAAGAATACCAATAAATAAGAAATATTTTTTTCTGTAATATTTATCTAATAACTAAAAAAACAACTATTTTCAGTTGTGTTCGCATTCAAAACCTTGATCTATAAGTATTAAATGACTTGCAACTTTGGACCTAGTCACGCTATACTCTACAAGCAATATGAACGCAAAAGCTTTACCGTAGTGCAGATGTTCTCTCAGAACATTATACTCATAACCAATTTAAATGTAAAACAGAGTTGAAAGACAAACTAGTAATACATCAAAAATGAATAATAAACCAAAGAAAATTCAAGAAAGATTAATAACTAAGTAGAATCAATAAATACAGAAAATAGTGAAACCAAGTGAAACTAAAAACGTGAAAAAATAATCATCTATGTATTATGGTAAAATTTTGAGTACAAAGTAAAACTAAAGTCAAACAGCTCTGAATTACCACCGGAATATAAAAAACTAACTAAGATGAACAAAGAATGTATACGTACAATAATATACAAAACATTATTATGAATAAATGTATATTAGAGAAATATAATATAACCTATTGTATAAACTTTTATACGTAAAAAAAAAATAAAATAAATAAGATACATAAAACAAAGTATACTTTAATTTAATGTATCACAGTATTAGTAGGTACTTCTTTCATTAAATATTGTTACGTATTTTATTAAAACTAATTAATTTATTTATACTAAAAATATGTACATGTTTATTATTATTAACCGAACTAATTAAATCCAAGGATATTTAATAAAAACACTTACACTCATTTATGTATAGCGCTATCACTGACACGAAGATAAGATAAAGTCCGCGGATAACTTTACACACTTGTTTAACATTTTTTGTTTACGTTATAGTCATGTACCAGGTTATTTATCTCACACGCGTTAATCACTTATTTATTTAAACTTTAGTAATATTCTTAACACTGCCGTTTTCGAATTACGGAAATAACTGACCCTGTTATGTTTGCGCCGCATTTATACATTTTGGAAATCCTTCCCGAATGTTCCATATCTTTCGGTATACGTTCTGGAAATGTACAAAAACCTCGCAAAGGCTCTCGAAGTTAAGAATAACTTCTCGAACGTTTCAATATTTAATTGTACCATATTTAAATACAGAAGCATACGCTTGTGTGTAGCAGTACAAAATACGTTCTTTATTAAATTTAATCTTTACCATGTTTTTGCTTTTTTAATAATTATTAATAATGATGCATTACCGAAACGAAAAATTTATTTTCAAAAAGTACAGCAACGTGCATGTGCATGCTCATTATGTCGCCATGTTCTAGTGATGAGTTATACTCGAAAAATTCCACACTAAGTACTAGAACTCGTTTCAAATAAAATTAGAAACGCAAATCATTTTTTGCGCAGCTAATGTAGTACCAACAAAATCAGATTATCAAATATTGAGCAGTCCGTGAACGCAACATGTATGTTGTAGGATAGTTCGGTTGGAATATCTAATTATGACAAATCCATCAGGTAGGACAAGGTAAAGATATTGCAGGTTCAAATCTGACCAGGGGAAAATCTAAGCAAAACAATTATTAAGTAAAATTAGCGTTTTTAAAAATATATATAACAAAAATACACCAGTAAAGCACGTAGGCAAACGAGAAAGAAGTAAAATAGTTACAATAAGTCAATTTATTCTTTGGTTATTTTTTAAGCTACTTAAAGGTAGTAAAAATAAAGTTATTTAAGCAGCACCGTTGTTTCAGAAAGGTGGTTTACGGTTCCTTTACAGCTTCTGTAATGCTTTGCTAGTACCACAAACAGCTAAATAAGCCCGATTTTAATGCATTAAAGGAGCTCTCTAATAGCTACATAACTGCGGAATTTTTAGCTACTTCAACACTTCACGGAGGCTTCAGTTTTTCCATAAGCCACTTAAAAGTGTTCTAAAGAGTAACTTTAAAAGCTATAGTAGTTATAAAACAGCCGGTTTTAGCTACAATTTGCTTACTGGGAAATTTAACGAGCTTTATTTGAATAAAAAATCACGATTTATTTTCTATGTGTTTTATTTAACCTACTACAGCTTTCTCACAAAGATGGAGAGTAAGCAGTGTATAACAAACTTAATACAACATAGAAGAGGAGATGCGTAGCTTTTTTGTTCGCAGGTTTTTCGTTTTCAAACGTGAGTGGGTTATAACATCCAAAGTTATATTGTGGTTATATATTACATTTTAAAGGTGTTTATATCATGCTTTACAAACTGAAAATCTAGTAATCTATTTCTTGTTTTATTCTTTTTCTTCTCATATATTATTACTTTTTTAGTTTTTATACTAACGTTTTTGCGATTGGCTTAAATTAATCCCACGGTATAGTTGTAGCAGATATCTTTTTTGATAAAATAATTAATACAATAAAAGATCTTTTAAATAGGTTTGAAGTTATTGAGTTTTTCTCTTATTTTTTGCACCATTGTAAGTATACCTATATAAATATAACCACGTTATAACTAAAAGTACAGTAGAATGACAGTACCTATAGCTATATACACAATTTATTTGTTTGTTTTTGTAAACAGTTTTTATCAGTTTCTATAAAATTAATTATAAAACTTAAGGCGAGTCCGTATTTGACGCGTAAAGCGTACTACATGCGCATACGCGTACTTAAAACGAACAATCCGAATTTACTGCGTTTTGGCCACAGTGCTGTGTTTTGGCGTTCTGTCAAACAAAGATACTGTCAGAGAATATATACACATTCGACATATTATTAAAGTTGTAGTTCTTGTGCATATTTTAAAATGAGCACAATTATACAGGATGTACTAAGTATGTATACCTGTATCGAATCCAAATGCGAAAATTGTGGCCTTATATTTATATAACAAATATAAAAAACGGAAGAATTTGGTGCAGGAATACGTTTTTTCATTCATTTATTCTTTTTAAATTATAATTTAGTTTACAGAACAACGTAATTTAATTTAATTTTATGCGTTAAACGGTTATACAAAATTATAATTTATAACATTTGACATAAAAAAGTGAGATAGACAACTAAAAAAAGATGTACATAAACGAGTAAAATTGTAGTACGTGGAAAGTTAAAGTTAAACTAACTTCTGTCGCACTGACCTTGAAACGCGTGTATTCAAAAATAAACTATTACTATTGGCTATCGGTAAAACGCTTTACGCGTACGCGTCAAATACGGACTTATCTTTAATATGAATTTCCGATCTTTTGTATCATTCTGTATGTAATATTTATTTTGTTTTGGTAAGTTTTTGTGTTTTCATGTTGGCAATTAAATTGGCACACATGCTCATTGCTCAGTTCCTTAGGTGCGAAGCGTGCGAAGTTAGCGTTTGTTACAATAAATTTGCTCCTAAAATTTAATAAAACAAATTTAAATATGTTTGGGGGACGTGCTCCAGTATTAGTGTTGAGTACGTATATGCAAAGTTTACAATCATTTACAATAATTTTAATAAATACATTCTGTCATAGGTCAAAACACAAAACGTAATTCAGGCCGTAAAGTTCAGGTGGAAAATATTAACGCCGGAAAGGTGAGCACGTGCTTAACAATCCGCTGATTTTTCTCATGGGTTTATAAAAAAACTTGAATTAGTTTTACACTAAATTCACACTCTAACGTGAAGTTTATATTTTCAATTTTTTTTATAACAAAAAGTAAGGTTATAAATTTTTTCAGCAAATCGCCGACGTAATAAGAACATGTTTGGGGCCACAAGCTATGTTAAAA
The DNA here is from genome assembly GCA_035610365.1 of Aquatica leii. Classification (NCBI taxonomy): domain Eukaryota; kingdom Metazoa; phylum Arthropoda; class Insecta; order Coleoptera; family Lampyridae; genus Aquatica; species Aquatica leii. The sequence goes on from CM069432.1 coordinate 61,818,267, forward strand.
ATGTTAATGGATCCTATGGGTGGTATTGTCATGACCAACGATGGAAATGCTATATTACGTGAGATTACTGTACAACATCCAGCAGCAAAAAGCATGATCGAAATTGCTAGGACTCAAGATGAAGAGGTTATATTAAGGTGTATTTTTTAATGAACAAATATTTAATTTTATTGTATAGGTTGGTGATGGTACTACTTCCGTTATAGTGTTAGCTGGTGAAATGTTAGTTACTGCAGAACAATTTTTGGAACAACAAATACATCCCACGATAATTATTAGACAGTATAAACAAGCTTTAGAAGATATGGTTTCTTTATTAGAAGGGCCTTTAAGTATACCTATTAACAAAAGCGATAAAACTGCAATGGCCAATGTGGTAAGTAGTAGGTAGAATATCTAAAATTGATTTAAAATAAAAAGAATTGTTAAAAAACATAAAAATTGGTTTTGAAAGTGTCAATTTAGTGTCAACTAACTGACTACAATGTTTCTTTGGAATATTACCTTAGAATCGGGGATTTGCTAAGAAATACATGACATTCAACTCTGGTAGTTTTTTAAGCAGACTGCCTTTCTTTTGCTAATCTAAATGCTTTACTTAGTAGTCTGCTTTATAGAATCTTACTGTATAAAAATATAATCTGTCAAGTATTTGTATTTAAAAAGGTGGAAGATACATATACTAAATTGGTTTGGGTTACAACATAAAACAAAATTAATGTGTACATGTATTGTTTTCACTTAAACTTCTCATTTCTTTAAAAAGGTGTTTACTATGACTTCTTTTTCCTGAAGTTTCTATCATTCATTTCTTTCTCGTCTTCACAAAGACTCTTATATAAAAAAAAATAAATGTAACATTGCAGATTTTGTTTACATTGATATAGTTCAATTCAAAGACTTTAATTTTACATTACATTTATAATTTCTACAGGCATAAAATGTTGTAAAACTTCTTTACTTTCTAAACTCTTATGGACACACTAGCTGTTCTTGGTTCTGTAAGGCGGACCCAATTCATAATACAAAACTGATTTGGTTCAACTCGATCCTAAAGTGGAACGTTTGAAAGAATCAGATTGGAATGACACAACACTAGTTTTGTGTTGTAACCATATTATTCCTTTGTTGCTCAAAATTTAATTGACATTATAGATGTCTACACAAACTATTTTAATTAATCAAATTGGTTATGAGGTAGATCACATATCTAAAATTCTGTTTCATCTTGAATTGGCAAATACTACCCTTAAATGATTGGAACCTTTTAGATATTATTTACCATGGGTTTAAAAACATATTAAGGATAAGAGCTGAAACAATTTTAATTGCTTGAGTCTCTAAAATTATTACCCAATTATAGTGTTAGTTTAACATTTACCTTAAAACAAGAATCATAACCGGTTGCTAAAGAGGGTTACTGTATGTACATCAAATCGTCTAAACTACTACATTGGTTTTCGATGAGTTTAAATCTTGGTTAACTTAAACTTTGCTTAGTTTTTTTTAAATTATAATTTGGTTTGAGCTAACCAGTAATATGGCAGAATTAACTGTAGTTTAGTTAATCAGGAGTTTAAACATTAATTAAAAAACCTTTTTGTAAATCCTCGTTTGTCTGGTTGACAAATTTAATAATTTTGTTGTTGTTAACTTGATTACGTTGAGAAAATCTGTTTTGGCAGACACGCACATTTTCAACATCTCTCATAATAATTTCATTCAACTGTTAGAAACCGAATATATGTATATTCTCCGATCTTTACCATGGTTTCTGAGTCTTACTCATAAATGCTAGACATCCTCAACCAGACTCGCACTTAACCAACTGCGTCAATTATATTATATTTTGACAAATGTTGATTGACCAGCTAACTCCACTGCATCGAAAAGTAGAAGTGAATTTTGTGTGCTATTACAGTTTTCTTTTATTTTCAGGTGAAGAGTTGTATTGGAACTAAGTTTATAGGCAAATGGGCTGATATGGCTGTTAAAATTGCGTTAGACGCAGTAAGCACGGTCATGTTAGTAGAAGATGGTCGCACCGAAATTGATTTGAAACGTTATGCCAAAGTTGAAAAAATACCAGGAAGTTCAATTGAAGAATCTGAAGTTCTTTATGGTGTGATGATTAATAAGGATGTAACACATCCAAAAATGAGCAGATGTATTGAAAATCCTAGAATTATGCTGTTAGATTGTCCATTAGAATATAAAAAGGGAGAATCTCAAACTAATGTTGAAATTTCCGGAGAAGTGGCAAGTATACTTGTGGATTAGTTTGAATTTTGATTACATTTAGTGTTTATTTATAGGACTTTACAAGAATGTTGGAAATAGAAGAAGAGCATGTACGTCGTGTTTGTGAAGATATAATTGCTTTAAAGCCCGATTTAGTTATCACCGAGAAGGGAGTATCTGATCTTGCACAACATTTCTTATTAAAAGCTGGAATTACGGCGTTGCGCCGTGTTCGTAAAAGTGATAATAACAGGATTGCCCGTGCTTGTGGAGCTACTATTGTACACCGCACTGAAGAATTGCAAGAATCTGATATTGGCAAAGGATGTGGTCTATTTGAAGTTAAGAAGCTTGGGGACGAATATTTTACGTATCTGACTAAATGCACAAATCCTAAAGCTTGTACAATATTATTAAGAGGTGCCAGTAAAGATGTATTGAATGAAACCGAACGCAATCTTCAAGATGCTATGCAAGTAGCTAGAAACATTTTTCTTAACCCACGTCTTGTTCCTGGAGGTGGTGCTATTGAAATGGCTGTAGCTCATCAACTTTTACAAAAAGCAACTCATGGTCCTTACAGAGCGCTAGCACACACCTTAGGTATGTTTCATTTAAATTATAAAAGCTTATGATTTCATTTCATACATTTAAAATTTCTAGAAATTATTCCACGTACACTTGCTCAAAATTGTGGAGCGAACACCATTAGAACCTTGACAGCTTTGCGTGCGAAACATGCATCCCATACAGATACAACAAAGCCATGCTGTTGGGGTATTGATGGTGAGAGCGGAAACTTAGTTGAGCAAGGTCCAGATGGTGTTTGGGAGCCTTTAACTGTAAAACTGCAAGTTTATAAAACAGCCGTTGAAACTGCTATCTTATTGTTACGTATTGATGACATTGTATCTGGTTCCAAAAAACAGGGAGAGAAGAACGAACCTCCAAAACCATCACAGGTTGCCGAAGGGCATGAATAATGTTATTAACATTTCTAATTTTGCTTAAAAACAATTTGTACTGTTCATTATGCTTGTTGCACTTTCATACACTAATAAATTATTCATGTATTGCAAAAAAAGATTAAATCTGGTTTTTATACTGAGTACGAATTATTTCCAAACCAGTACCTACATAGTACAATGATAGTACTTTTAATGCAGAGAAAAATTGTCCGTTGAGTTCACCCGTAACAGAAGTGAAATTACGTGCTTATTAGGTTTAGGTACAGATAAATTAAATACATGTATAAATAAATATACGTATCAAGGCGTTTTATGCATCACAGCTTATTTTTCAAACTATATATTCTTTTAAAATTGCTCTGTTAGCAGCTTTTACAACCGACTCTAATGGGTTAGCGGTTAAGACACATAATAACAACCATAAGGGACACTTCTGTCGGCACCTTTGATTTTGCGCTCTCAATTTTTTTGCGCGGGAAACTACCGAGTGTCCCTTATGGTAGTTATTATGTGATACTAGTTTTATCATGCAAGGTATTCAACACTCAGCCTGCAGCAAAGATAGCCTGCAGTTAAAACGTACGTCTTAACCACATAATAACTACCATAAGGGACACTCGGTAGTTTCCCGCGCAAAAAAATTGAGAGCGCATGTGCTAGTTTGCACACATAAGAATATGGCGGTCGTGAATCTATTGTTTCTGATAAATTAGGTTATATTTGGAATTCTTTTGTATTTACATCTTTTATGATAAATAAACGTCAAGGATTTACAAATGCAGTACTTGAGTGCAATACAAACAATTAAACTTATAATAAATAATTTCGTTTGTTGAAAATTATAGTGATAAAAATAACGTCATTACTCAATTTATATTTATGTTAAAATTCGTATTGTTAGCTGCACGGTGTAATGAGTTAAAAACATAAATAATACCAATAATACAGACTAGACTAAATACCACAACATTCTTTTCCGATAAGAAAATTGTAGTTTAAGCATTTGTTAAATCGTCAGAATATTTTTAAATGCATAACAATCAATAATTAAGATGATAAAGTCATTTGAATTACTTTGCAAATGTGGTCATTTTAAACAGATAACTAAACTATATTTCAATTATATATCTAAGTTAGTTAAAATAATCGATTTGTTGTCTAAAAAAATGCATTCTACTAAAAGAAATTAAATCTAGCGCTACAACACTATTTTCAAAATGGCCGAAGGTCACTCATTTTCCGGACTGCAAAATCAAAGGTGCCGACAGAAGTGTCTCTTATGGTTGTTATTATGTGCTAGTATATTTGATAGCATGTTACGCTATGTACCTTTTCTCTCTTCTGTCTTTTTTTTTCGACGAATAGTACATACGTTATATTGGCATTCCTACTTACGCATTCTACCGATATCCCCATCTTGTACCTAACTTCCTCTCGTACGGTCGAGACTTGTAACTCCCTGATGAAAAAAGTTTCACTAGGTGTTTGCTATTTATTTTTTAAACCTCTATTCAAGGTTTTTTAAATGGATAACTGCTTAGAGAGTACTCTAAGTATTGTAATACGATAGCATGGGAAACTTGAACTGAAACACCTGAAGGACTTAATTGAATTTAAATAATAAATAAATGTATTTTTATGTTTAAAAACAATTGGATTAGGTATCGTGTAGTGATGGGACCATATATCGATAACCGTTTTTTTATATTCAAGGGGTTAATCACCTAGTAAATAAGGTGTTCCGCGATTGGTAAATTAGTAAATATTAGTAAAAATTTGGTAAAGTCTAGTAAATATTTGGTAAATATTGTAAATATGGTGTACCAAATTTTAGTCAGTGATCATCCTCTCGCTGATATCCGTAACTGTTATAACTGGTTCCGAAATAACCAAAGTAAATAACGACGATGGCAGTTACACGGTTATTGTATTAGAGTTTTCACAATTCTGTTACGTTTTATATATGCAATGCACGATAAAATGGTAACTGCAATAACCGTTTAATAATAAATAAACATATATACTAATATTTAGAATTATTATAAATACATACTACTATAAGCAGAGCTTGCATTGTAGTGTAGTGTTGCAAAAAAAACTGTTTTTCTGTACGTATTCTGAAAAAACGGTTTTATAAAATGACCATGCTCGTGTGACAAATAATGAGTTAACAAAACAATGAATTTATTTAATACGCTTCTATAACATTACTTTGGTACTTAGAGTATTTAGCAGTACTTAGGGGCCGTTTAAATATTACGTAACGCATCTTGGAGGGAGTGGAGCAATATCACATCGAACGTTATCTTTTGTGACATTTGAGCGGGGGGCTATTTGCAAACTGTTACGTAACTAACGCGCAACGTAAAATGTTATTAATTCATATTGTTATTGTCATTAGAATACTCTTTTAATTTGATCGATTATTATTACACAAAGGCTTATTGCTCCCTGGTGGTTTGTTGGTTGCCGACTCGCCCAAATGTAGTAATTAAATCACGTTGCTAAATTTTGTATATTTAGTTTAGCATTTTATATTTGTGTCGATCCGAAATGTTTGCAAGCTTACATTTCTGTTCATATTAACATTCAAATCTGATTTTGCTTTCTGAGCCGGGTTTGAGTGGCAATTACACTGTAACCATTATATATTATTACTACTAATTTATTTATACTAAAAATATGTACACGTTTATAACTAACCAAACTAGTAATTAAATCTAAGGATATATAATAAAAACACTTACACTAAATTATATCGCACTAACATTTACTCGAAAGATAAAGTCCGCGAATAACTTCAGTCTAAGCCCAGGTAACACAACGTGACGAGAATTTTTAAACCTTCACAAATTCTTCACGAAATAGTCGTTTAAAGAAATATTCGTCACTATTTCGTTACAAAAGTGTGTGTTTATTTCTTTACTGTTAAATTTCGGTGACGAATACGTCAAGTTAAATATGAAACGTTCTCGTGAAGATTTTGTTTTAAGTTTTTGTCACGGAATAGTCATGACATATCAAGTATGTATATTCGTGCTTAACGAAAATGTGACGAAAAATCTAATCGTATATTTTTTAAGATTAAGAATTTGAAATCACCGAACTCTGGAAGTCACGCCTGCGCGATTTTTGTGGTATTAATTGTATTAATGGCGTAAGGTGTTGCTCGTGTTGCTTTTCACGATTGTACGATTTGTATTCATCTTAAGTTTGCAATTGCTTGTCTGTATTATCAAACAATATACAAATTCAGTTTTACTGATATATAAAACATTAGAACCAGGATAATTCTATTAAGAGGTCAGTAGTTAGGTTAAGTGAACTACTTTGTGCTTGTCTTCTGGTTCGTTTATTTAAAGTACCGTCTACAAACCTATGTTAGTTGATTTTATACTAATCATAAAAAAGGTATTTACATAGTAATATATTTTTTATTACCGAAATTAAGTTTAGATAGTACGTAAATAAATTGCACAGCAAAATGCAACTGTTTTCATAAGTGTTGTTTAATCATTAACTTGTCATCTTCTTGCTCAATGTTGATATTAGCATAGTAACTTGTTTACTTGTTTGTTACGAAACATGTTTAGTTGAAGTGATTTTCTTTGTCGTAGAGTTTGAGATACCTGAAAATATGATGCCTCATAAGCAGTTGTCTAAGAGGCGTAGGTATGAATTAACGAAAAAAAAGTCAACATGGAAAACATATCCTTGCACAATTCGGTGCAATAGTAAATCATTTGGTAGGTTAACCTTTCTTTAATAGGTATCAGTAGCTTATATTTTTAACAAATTGTAGAAACTTTTGAAGAGGCGCTACTGAAGTGCAAGGTATTATTGGACCACACAGACTCTTCATCATGTGCATTAACAGACTCTGATAATGGAAGTGGTGAAAAATCAAGGGAAAGATCGGGTAATCAACATTCTGATTATGAATATTATCATGATGAAGATGTGGACGACATTCCAGATATAAATGACTACAGCATATCTAAAACTCTAACTCTTTTACGAAAACATCTGTATTGTCATCAGCAACTGAAGACGCTGTAGGAAATAATGTTACTTCTGCTGCAGCAGGGTTAGATATTACTGACTTATTTGTTCCGCAATGTAAATGTAATGGTAATTTGGAATGAAATAATTGATTATTAGATTGCTGTTCATTTTATTTATTTTAGAAACAAAAGATGCTCTTCTTAATGAAATTTCTAAAGTCCAAAATGCAGTTGATTACAATAGACGTTTAATAGGTAATTGTTCTAGTTTTTCGTTTAAAATGATTCTAATGCCTATCTTGTTTCAGAACAGTTTATAACGCAAATGAAAAGGGAATGGGATACTATTAAAATACAAGTTATGAGTTTTAATGGACAACAAAAACAACAAATAGACCCTTTAAACAGCGTTTTCGACGAACTTCTACCCCTTACGTCTATGGAAGACATCACGATATGTAGTGAGCTTTTAGAAGAAGGAGAGAAAGAAAAATTATTTGTAAGTATTTATGAAAGTTTAATAATAATTTCTATTGACAAGCTGTGATTACAGATTAGCAAGCTTAGTATGATTGGGGGTAAAGATGCAAAGACAGTGTTGAATAATATTATTAAACACTGCTTTACAGTTGAAGCACAGTGTCTGTGTAACTGGAGTGGCGCAAATAGTAAATTTAAGCTTAAAGACACAAAGCTTATTTTAATTCTAATTAAATTTGTGTGTCATAATAAACAATGTACAAAAGTGGAAGCTGAAAATATGCTGAAATATATTTTTCAGCATACTTATATTCAGGTTAAGTCCGAAAAAAAGTGTGCCATCATAATAATATTATTTTTAATATTTTGTATGAGAGTAAGTTTCATTTTTTCATTGTTATTCTGTAGTATTAGTTATTTTTATTTATTACTAATGTTTTATATTCAAACATTTGTTTGAAATAAAATATGTTGTTATTAGAAATAAATAAATTATATATTGTGAAAGTTTACTATTTTTAATATTGACATATCAGATTCATTATACTTTAATTATTAAATTTCTTTATAATTATTTAAAATAATGTCACTCTAATAATATTTTGTTTTTAAATATTATTTATTCCTATAATAACTAGAGATAATCATTACCCTTTAAAAATGTCGATGTCATAATTTAATATTTTTTAAAGTCTGATAACCTAGTTATTACGAAAGAAAGTAGTAACTAATATTTTAAAAATAATTTATAGTGACATTATTTTAAATAATAATTATTTAACATTTTTGTCACGATTCTCTAGTATCGCTTACGTAACGTTTTTTTGTGATGTTTTCGTCAAGATTTTTCGTATCGCTTTCGTGAAGATTTTTCTGTGACGAATATGAAGTGTCGTTTTCGTCACAATTTCTAAGGTTAAATTTAGCGCGGTTTGGCCACTGCCTCGGTCACGAATTCTATGCAGATCCTAAATCAAGATAACGTAAAGTTGAATCACGATCGTCAACTTTTCTGTGAAGATTTTGTCAAGGTTTGTTACCTGGGAGACTTGTTGTTTACATTAAAGTCACTTACGAGTTTAATTCGTCGTGTTTATCTTGACACGCGTTAATTACTTAATTATTTAAACTTGAATAATCTTCTTAACACTGCTGACTTCGGATTACTGAAATAACTGACCTATGATTGTTTTGTGTCACTTTTATATAATTTGGCCATCCGTCGAAAATTTTCTATATTCTTTCGTGAACCTTCTAGACGTGGATAGTAGCTTCGTGAATGCTCTCAAAGCTAAACGTTTCAATACCCCTTTCTAAAGACTGTTTTGTCCCAGAACAGGAAACTGGTTGTGATACCGGTAGAATGGATCGTGGCGATAGCTCTTTCCATTTCGGCAACTTCCTTGACCATAAAAGTAGCAGTCAATGGATTTTTCTTGACCTGATATTCTCTTTGGTTGGTAACTACAGACCAACGCTTGAGCGTCTGTTCTTCGGAAGACGATCTCCAACATGTTTCGAACTGTCTTCCAATTCAGTTGATATAAACCACAAACAAGCTTGGATACTGTCAATTTCTTAATATTGTGGAACTCCACTTCTCTCTTGAGATTCCATAATGCTCGCCACTAACTTTCGTATAACGACTTGTATTTCTTGGTGACCAGATAGAAAACGAAGCGAATGTCACCACGTAGTTTTAAAACTTTTCCGATTACTGGTTGCTGTCTTCGTAGTTCATCTAGCTGCCAAAACTTCCTTTTAAATACGATTGTAACCCCTCTGGACATGTCAAAAACCTCGCTCACGCAATGTGCGATGGCGTAATCTTTTTGTGTTTGGAACAGGTCTTGTATAAGCTCTTAAACTTATTGAACTCTATTCCTTCAATTTGATTTTTGGTTCTGCTAGTTATTATTCTGGTTCGGACCTCAACTTTGTTAAGGATTAAGTTAAACGTTGGAACAGCGCACATGACGAGTTACAGTCATGGAGTAGATCACGAATTGTAATCTGTTGTAATATAATGTTAATGTTTAAATAAACACAATTCAAAACTAAAGTATGTTTTATGGGTAACATAAACATGAGAGAACTTTTAAGAAAAGACGTTATATTTCATTGGACAGAAAGGCAAGAAGAAGCTTTTAAGACACTAAAAGAAAAATTAACTAATAGTCCAGTGTTACAATTTTACCAGGTAAACAAGGAAACAGTTTTATCAGTAGACGCAAGTCAGGAAGGGTTAGGTGCAGTTTTACTTCAAGACAATCTCCCTTGTGCGTATGCTTCAAAAGCCTTAACCGAAGTTCAACAACGTTATGAGACAATCGAAAAGGAATTATTGACAATATCCTTTGGGTTAGAAAAGTTTCATCAATACGTGTATGCAAAGGAAATAATAGTAGAAACTGACCATCAACCACTGATTACAATTTTTAATAAACCGCTTAACAAATGCTCCGCACGTTTACAACGTATGATGCTTCAAATACAAAAATATCAAATTAAAATCAAGTATAAACCAGGAAAGCAACAAATCATATCTGACGCCTTATCAAGAGCAAGTGTTAAAGATGACACTTTAAGTAAAGAATTTGACGAAGAATTAAACTCACAGGTTTGTTTAATAATGACAAGCATTAATGTCACAGATAGAAAATTAGAAGAAATAAAAAAACACACTGATCAAGATACAGAATTGGTAGAATTGAAGAAAGTAATAAGAAGTAAATGGAATAAAAACGACAAAAAAAAGATGGAGTTCGTAAAAAAATATATGAAATATAAAAATGAACTGACTATAAACGATGAAATAGTATTCAAAGGAAATTGCATAGTGATACCAAAAATATTAAGAAAAGAGATGTTAGGAAGAATCCATTACAGTCATTTAGGTATGCAAAAGTGCAAACAATTAGCTAAGAAATCTATCTTTTGGATATCGATGAATAATGAAATAGAACAACTAATTAATAGTTGCCATCTATGCATGAAATACTCAAGCTCTCAATTGAATGAACCACTGATGTCACATGAAATACCTAAAATACCGTGGTACAAAGTGGGAACAGATATATTTGAAATCGATGGAAATAAATACTTACTACTAATTGACTATTATTCTAAATATGTGGAAATAGAAAATTTAAAATCAAATACGTCTAGTGAGAGAGTTATAAACGCAATGAAATCTACATTTGCCAGATTTGGGATTCCATCTATCATAATTTCTGATGGTGGACTTCAATTCACTTCTAATAATTTTAAATCATTTTCGAAAGAATGGGACTTCAGACATGTAATCACTTCACCCACAAATGCGCATTCAAATGGCATGGCTGAACGCCATATCCAAACGGTAAAAAAAATAATCAAAAAAACGCGCGAAGAAGGAAAAGATATTCAATTAGCACTGTTACAATATCGTAACACGCCAATTGGACCGTTTACACCTAATCAAATATTAATGTCAAGGAACACCAGATCAAATATGCCTACAACAATTAAACATTTAGTACCAACAACAGTAAATTACAAAAAATATAACCATGAATTAGTTAAAAGACAAAGACAACAACAATATATTATTATAATAGATCATGTAAAAAATTAAAACCATTGTTAATCGGAGATAAAGTGTATGTACAAACAAAACCGTTTTCAAATTGGTCATTAGGGGTAGTGTTAGAAAAATTAGATGTAAGAACGTATAGAGTTAAGTTAAGAAATAATTCGGTACTAGTAGGAAACAGAAAATTTATAAAACTTTATAAAAACAATGATTACCCTAACAGCCCAGTTAGTAAACAAAAACATGTGAGTTTTTCAGATAAAGTAGAAACATTTAATTATTCCAACGCGATGGGAATAGCTAAAATCAATAATCTGTTATATCCAAATCACTGTGAAAATGAAACTGTTAAATCACAAACTGAGATAACTCAAACGGACCCTAAAGAATATATAACTTCTAGAGGCCGATTAATTAAAAGACCTAGAGTTTTTGATTTATAAAGAATGTGTATAAATTCGTTTTAAGTTTTTAGAAAGGGAAATGTTAAGGATTAAGTTAAACGTTGCAACAGCGCACATGACGAGTTACAGTCATGGAGTAGATCACGAATGGTAATCTGTTGTAATATAATGTTAATATTTAAATAAACACAATTAAAAACTAAAGTATGTTTTATGGGTAACATAAACATGACAAACTTGTGTATTGTGGTTATCGCCAGCAAACGGGACTAGTTTTAGTCTTCATCCTTCGCTGACAATTTGTATGTTTTTACAGACCTCCTCATGAACTTTGTCTAGTCTCTTGGTAATCTTTTCCAGCAACTTCTTCTTTGTCCAAATTGGAGGTCGCATGGCAGTTGTATTTTGCGACCGAGCATAACACAGAATGGTGTTTGGCCTGTGCTTTCGTAAACGGATGATCGGTATGCTTTGCGCTTTCTCGTTGGACGATTTTCTGATGCGCAGACCGTACACTTACGGCACCATTTTATGACGTCATCTTTGCAGTTTACCCAGTAGAATTTTTCTAGAACTTTCTCCAATGTCTTCTTTATGCCAAAGTGTTCTCTTGATGTACTATCGTGGAGATGCTTCAACCCTTCCGACACCCGGCTCTTTGGCACTACCAACTGTAGTCTGTTTCCCGTGCCCTCGACACTATCTAGGAATCGCTTAAGAAGACCGTCTTCTACTATCAAATAAAGGTCCACTGCGCCCAATACGCTTTGAAGTTTCTGCCCAAAGCACTGATTTCTTCCCAGGTTGGTCGTCGGCCGTTTTCTTTTTAGTCCAGGAGTAGCCTTATTTCAGGATCGTTTTCTTGTTTGCGACGCAATTTCACGCCCAAACAGCAATGTAAGCTTGTATCAAGATTGCAGCAAATTTGTCGTGGCAACTATAAAACTTGCAGCAATATTGTCGTGACAAGTTTGGAGACTTGCAGCAAGTTTGCTGCAAGTTGACTAAGGGAAGCAATAAACTAAAACGAAGTATTGAAATCGTTTCTATGCAAAACCTCATATGGGGCTCCAACTCTTTTATATAAAACCAAATAAAACCAAACTCAATACCATACTCGCCTTAACATACCAACACTTTTTAACAGTAAAGATCGTTATTAAAAATTATTTCTAATTTCGAATTGCTACGATCAAATTAATGATCCCTTCTTATAGGAGGACGAGTTAATTACGACGTTTTGTGTTTGCGATAAACACTTCATCAGGCTCGTTCTTTTATTGTGAGAAATAAATAAAAAATGTATAATTATATGACTAACAAACAAAATTAACGTAAGAAATTTAAAAATTGAACTAACAAACGTTATAATTATGTGTACAAAAATTGTTTTAAATAATTTTACCTAAAATTTACCAACTATTTTCCTAAAACTACAAGTTTCGACAACGCTTATTTAGTTAATTAATTAGTTGAAAAAATATACTGGGGCTCCCTCAAACTAACTTTTACTTGTAAGGACTCTACGCCTAAAAAAGTCTGAGAAACGCTGGTATAGGACATCATTGGAATCTTAATTCTAAAGGATATAGATTAAGAAAGTATTAAACACGGTCGTGACTATATTTAATGAGTAATAAAGTAATAATAGCTCTACATCAAAAAATGCTTAACAATACTTTTTAATAAACGTCTACATTAACCGAGTAACTATACATCAGAGAGAAGCTCTATATTTGTTGCACATTTTTTGTGCACCATTATAGGCGTGCGCAACTTTATTTTATTATATACAGAGTTTATGAGTATATATTATTCAACATTAATGCAGTAAGATAAAAACATATAACTAGTCTATTGGTAACTTACATGTACTTATAGGCAATTGAACTAATAGAAACCATTACATAGTCTATATGAAATTGCAAATAAGAATAAGAAAATGATATTTTATATGCAAATGCCCTCAAAATTTACTAAACACGCATGCGTCTACTTGTTCTTATGACCATGCTAAATGCTGATTGCTGATCATATCACAAGGCTATCTTGTGTTTACAGTGTTTTGTTTGATAATAAATTAGGTATTTATTTTAGTATTCTAATCAGTGGCGGCTTCTCTATTAGGTCATTTGGTCAATGACTCCCTAAAAAAGGTATTTTAGTAACTTTAAAATTACAGAAAATTTGCATTTGAATCAAATTATCAGCGTTTGAATTTCATGTGTTTAAACCTATGATTCGTTTGTACCGCATTTATGCATTTTGGCAAACCTTCGCGAATGTTCTATATCTTTGGGTGAACGTTCTCGAAAATGGATAACAAGTTGAGAATAATTTCTCGAACATTTCACTCTATTAAAAATTTCATATAAAATTTACATTGATTAAAAAAATAAAAAACCTATTCGCTTCTACTAAATTGTACAGGACAGCGTTTCTCAAAGTGTGCGCCGCGGACCTCTATACTTTAAAAAAAAGTTATAATTAATTTTTAAATTGTTTGTCATATACTAAAAGTATATCTACTTTAATCTCAACACAAGTATGTTTACGTTTAAAACACGTACTCCATGCTTTGGTTTATATAGTGCGTTATCAAGGTATATATAAATTTCAATATTCACTGATCTCTGGGCATTTGGGTTCCAGTTAACCATTGTGATTTAAGAATTTCTTGAGTTTGGATGTACATACATATAAACATAAAAAATTAATAGTTACTAAAATGTATTTATTTTCAAGATAGAGCGCGAGTAAACAAAATGTATTGAATGTTCAATGCGTGATCATCGGGTGCTGTTGCAAATGCCTACTGTATTCTACCACTCCTTGAAATTCAGCACTATCAATTAAAAATACTAAGTAGTGAGTACAGTTCTATGCGGCATGTATTTGTTTACGCGCGCTCTTTCTTGAACATGAATACATTTCAGTAAGATGTTTTTAATAGTTACTGCTTATTTGTATACATATTTTATACTTTATAGGTAGGTATAGGTAGTTCTTAATTTTGCACCCATATTAGTAAATAATACTAAGTGATTTTAAATACTATACATTAAAAAGATTTACAGCCCTTAAAATTTCAAGAAAAAGCTTACATGATTAGTCTTTTTCTGTTGAACACTTTAAAAAACTGAATCTAGCAAATATATTTGGCATCTACCAAAGTATTAACGTAATATACCGATCTACACAATTTTCTTTTGAAAACAATCACTTTTGTCCATCAACATTTGTCTGCGTTAACGAATACCAGTGCGTCATAGTTGTTTATGTTTAATGAGCGGTGTGTTATCAACTGTTTGCAATAGAGCGTTGGCTAAAAGCAGAAACAATTAAAAAACTACGTACATCAACATCAAGTGCACAAGATACAAAATCAAAGTTTGGGTGTTCTAGTTTAGGTACCAAACTTTTCAATTTTCTTTATTATGTATTATCAGATTTTCTTTTATTCGGAATGTTCAGAAGCGGATACCTAAGTTATCCCAGAAAGTAATAATAAGCGTTCTTTAGTACGATAATCATCTTTAAATAAATCTCATAAGACACAAAAAAAGAGAAAGTATGATAAAAGATACATAGATTTTTGATTTATGAAGTCCGATAATTGTTCTTAGTGTGCCTCTTCTATTAAAATTTTAGCAAACAGTTCTGTTTCCTGCAAAAATGCATTATGATTTCCAAACTTTGCATCCGGGATATAAAAATAAGACGGCAGAAAACCAGAAAGGCTTTTAAAAACAAAAACGTTTATGCTCCAAGTTAATTAATGATCCCTTCTTATAGGAGGACGAGTTAATTACGACGTTTTGTGTTCGCGATAAACACTTCATCAGGCTCGTTCTTTTATTGTGAGAAATAAATAAAAAATGTAGAATTATATGACTAACAAACAAAATTAACGTAAGAAATTGTCAATTTAAACGCAACGCCCTAATGCGTGTGCCCGTATGTATACTATCTTAAATCGTAAATGATAGTCATTGTAGTCAAGAGTGATACACACATAATACAATTTTATGCGAGTTAAAAAAGAAGATTATATGTTTAACTGCTTTCGTGCAGTCTACAGCCTACTCAGTGCAATGTGCAGTACAATGATAATTGTAAGGATAGACGAATATCTTAAATATAAATGGCGTTATTGTAAGAATGTTTTTTTAGACTTTTTGCGATAATTGGTTTTTTTTAATGACTCTCTTCCCGTATAACCAAACTGTATATAACCTATATCGCTCCTATATTTAAATCTTTACTCTATAAAGCAACCTATACTCTTTTGGTACAGCGACGATACGGGTTTTAATACAGTTGGAATATAGATTACATAAAGAATATATTTATCGAATCGGTAGCGATGCGTTATATTCTGACTAAAGCACCTGTAAATACCCTATACAGGCTATATATATTACACCGTTATTTTTGTAAAAAAAAGGCCAATAAATTATTTAACGTACAATATGCTCAGTATTTATTTTTACACAATGTCTGATATACATTATCTGTTGAGCGACTCTTCCCTTATGATTTAATTTTTTTGACTTAGACGTGGCCTGGATGAGGTTCGAACCTACGACTAATTTTAGCTGTTACTTACGAACTCGGCGACTCTTGCAGTTGTGCCACAGAAGTCCTTGTATATCATTATTATTTCAAGTACATTGGTTTGATCGTCTTTTGTCCAAATAATGTTTAGTTAAATTTTTTTGTATTTTTAATTGGTAATCAGTGTATGTTGTTAGTGTCAAATTATTATTATTAATATAAATTTGATATATAAAACGATATGCCGAAAAATAAAAAGAATAGTACTCGGCGTTGGGCAACAGTATACGTACCGAAGTACATAGACTATATGGG
This sequence comes from Aquatica leii, assembly GCA_035610365.1. NCBI lineage: Eukaryota > Metazoa > Arthropoda > Insecta > Coleoptera > Lampyridae > Aquatica > Aquatica leii. The sequence goes on from CM069432.1 coordinate 61,834,810, forward strand.
GATATAAATCTTGTCGATTAAATTTGTGTAACATTAATAATATTGTAAGTAAGTAATACACGTAAGTTATATTTTTCAATCAATCTGTTTTACAGAACCATTTATTCATAAAACACAATGAATAACGACGACTGTTGATAATCATATTAATTTATCTCTGGATCAATCTTCAAGTACAAATAGTGATACTGTATCTGCATTTCATTCTGATGAGCTTACAGATCAAAAATGGTTTTCGGATAAATTGCGTGAATGGGCAGTAAATCGAAATATTGAATTAATTCAACTGTCGAAATTGCTAAAAATATTAGTACACATTGGTCATCATAAGAAACTGCCATTAGACGCAAGAACATGAGCATTAAAGTATTATTTGTATATTTTTGACAAAATATAAAAGTCATATGTATTTGCATATATAAATGTTTGGTTATAATTACTATTTATATATATTATTGACAAAGGGAAGTCTGTATGTGGTCTGTATCGGAAATCTTTACTTATGCTATATTGATGCGTTATCGAATAAAGCACTGATACTGTATGTATCCTATACATATAAGCCATAGATTCTGTACAGAATACACATATACAGACGAACTTTATAGTTACTATACAGATTAAATACAGAACATATCTGTAAAGAAATATTTATTTATACTATTTAGTTTCTATATAGTAAAATTATTTATCGACTAATCTTTATAGATTAGGTACAGATCTATACAGTTCACGGAAATCTGTATCGGCTGGTTATACGGGTTGTATGATTGACCACCAGCCGCCACTGATTCTAATAATGATTACTTATTGTTTTAATAATAATTAGTTTCCGTAATTAAATTATAGTAAAAAAATTCATGGAAACCCTAATAGCACATAGACATGGTAAATACATCTCAAAGATGTCAATCCGAAATATTCAAGCCATCTCATTACGTTTTTAGACATCTTTAAGACTGTACATTTTGAAGACATATTATTTAGACATCTTTAAGATATTTCCTCACAACCCGTTTAGGACAAAAAATATTTTGGGTAAAATTGCACATGCAATAAAACACTTAAAACTTAGTGCGCGTGCCCATTTTCCTTCTTGTTCTCTGGTACCTACTCAACACCCGTACGCTCTTTTGGTATATCAAAGTGGTACACTCTGTTTGCACCGTTTGCACTCTGTATCTGTTTTTGTTGGTGTTATGGCTACTTTATTTATCTGTACTTTTTATTATGAGCTAACCAAAGAGTAGCTGTTTACGAAATTTTGCAAGCTTTGGCAACATACCACATGGTTCTGCAACAAGTGGCAACATCGCTCTTGCGACATTTTTGCGCGGGATGCATTTTTTCGACTGGAAAGGATCATCTTTGTCCGTACCTTCGAAGTGTTCACATCATATATTTTTGTTTTAAGTATTCTTGTTTTTTGCTCTTTGTGTGTAATATCACCACGTGTTTTATTTCAAGGTAGTACTGTTTTTATTTTAATGCATATCTGATTTAGCTAACTATTTAATTCATTCTTAATTTGTTTATTTTTAAAATATGTTGTACATGCAATTTCTTTCTAGGGTGTAACAGTTGTTACTTGCTTTTGTTTGACCGCGTTAATATTGTTACTTATTTGCTGTAGGTCTGTCGATTTGCGGTTTGCTTTGATTTTAAATTGGGGATTGAATGTGGCATTTCCAACAATGAACAAAGTGTGAACTGACCTGTTATGTTTTGTACTAACATTTTCCGCCTTGAAGACTACCTTTCAATACGGTGGTAACTATCCAAATATACTTAATTAAAGTCCGTATTGCTTGGTAGCAAATCATCTCTAGCCCACGTTGGCACAAGAGCGTGTTATTGGTACCTATGCGGGGGGCCGTATTAAGACTAATACTACTTCTGTTTTAATTTTATATGTTTCGAGATGTTAAATGTGTGTTAATTGCTAGAGATGCCAGATATCAACCCTTGTGTTCATTTTTTTACTTTGGTTTTACGGGCCAAATAGACAGACCTATGGTTTAGTATAACGATTCATGATCGACCATTATTTTTCCATCCCTTTTGCCTAAGCAGGTAACAAGTGTCGACCTTTGCAACTTTGTGGTTCTTTTTTTGTGCTTACAACATAACTGTACAACGTGTTTTATGTACCTATTTTGTGATTTTATGTCTGTTTTGAATTTAATTTGTGTTGCCAATTGCTACTTTATCACTTGACATGTTTTATTTGTGTTATTATTTTTGTTTTGAATATTTGATCAAATCAGGGGTACAGGGTCGGTTTGGGTTCTTTGTTTATGTAAGTTTTGGTATCATCATTTAAATTTGTGTATTTTTAACGACAGGCTTTGAGATTGATCGAAGTCCTGTTCAAATGTTCTTGTCTTATGTTAAATGTTCATATTTTTCAACAGTTTTGTGTGATTTGTGTATTTTAGCGAGTAGCTTTTCTTAGGAGTTCTTTTCTGCTTGCAAATCATCGTTGAACTGCCCATTCTCCTTTTTGGCCTTGCTAATTAATAAATTAATAATTACAAAATTTTAGGAAGCTTTTAAATAAATATCTTTTTGTTTACTGTGTGTTTTGATCTTCCCTTCCGATTACAGTTCTCTGCAAGTGTATTCGTGTCTCCTTAAGACAACAGAGGGCTTTACTAGACGATCACGTTTGTGTGGGGTTTGCCGGGTAATTTTAAACTTTACCGCGTTTTCTAAATTTGGGGCGGGTTTGTTTTTGGCGGGAAAGTTGGTTTTAGCCGCCATTTGTAAGTTTTCCCGCTTTGATTTGAATTTTAGTAACTGTAATGTGAAGTTAGCGTAGAATCTGGGGTTAGAACATTACAATTATCTAACGTTTTTTGGGTGTTCTAGTGCATAAACAAATTTATTTGGTAAGTTTTTGGTAGCTTGTATTTATTTATAATGTATAAAAATCATCATTTATAATTATTATTTTGAATTACTAAAAATTAATAAAAGTTTATTGAAATTAAAAGATCACAATTATTAATAATGGTGATTTAAAACCCGATCTCGCGCGCATACCTATGCGGTGAATTGAAAATATTTATTTTATGTAAAAAAAAAATTTTTTTACTCAAAAAATTATTTAAAAAATGTTTTCTTTGTATTAAAGGTTTAAAAGTGTGACGTTATCTCACGACTTTTATCGTCGCGATTCACAATAAGTCATCCAAAAATGTCAACATGACCGATAAGGCACAATATCGCTAATCTAACTAAGAAACTATGACGTTATCGCGTTCTTGGTATTCATAGTTATGATAAGTGTGCGTATTTCTCGTACATATTGTATTACTATTTCTACAATAATTACCCATATAGCACACTTCGTCCTTTGTACGTACATTTAATGTACATTTTACGTACGTTCGTCCGTGTGCAAAATATGTACGTACAATGTACAAAGTTTATGTACGTACATTGCCAACATACACTGTACGTACTTTGTACGTACAAATAAGTGACATCTATTGGCAACGCAGTTAAGAATATTAGTTGATCAAGCGCGTTTCACCTGTAGGTTAGTTACTTAAAATTATGTGTCGTATTTTGTAATTTGTGAATTGTGACCATTTGTGTATTTTTTGGGTGTATAACTGCAGGACATTGGTAAGTAAGTTATCCTACGACACGTACGTTTCAGCAATAACAGAAAAAGTTATAGGGACCAAGCTTTACGTGCAATTATAACCTCACTATAATCAGTGTTGTGCATAGATAATTAAATTTTTATCTAGATGAGATAATAGATAATTTCCAATTTTTTTATCTAGATAACGATTTAGATAAAAGTTGAAGAATTTATCTAGATAATAGATAAGATAATCTATAATTTACTCAGATAATACGATAGATGATTCTATCAAATAGGTACAAACAGGTAATAATTAATTGTTACCATTTAATTATTATCATCATCAATACCAATTCATTATTTATAAAATTAACTAATTAAAAAACTGAGACAGGTTGAAAAAAAAATAAAAATCGAAAAAAAAACATGACAGAAATTTTATTGATTTAATGACCTACTATTGTAGAATATAAAACAAATTTCTTGATACAATATGGTCCTTTCTAAATTTTCATTGCTAAGCAAAACTTACACTATCAGGAATCAAGACTATAAAGTCTTTCAATTAGCGCCGAAATTGATATGTTTAATCAATAACTTTTTCACAATTGGAGAAGTGTCTAGTAAACTTAATTAGTTTTCCTTTGTAACAGTTAGAAAAAATCTGGCTTTGATATCGACATCAGTTTGAACCTAAAAAATTATAAAAATTATTGCTCATAGCCGTTAATCACACTCCCTGAATTATTGCTTTTTCTTTTTAAATTTAAGTTATCATTTGTAGTTCGATATTTTAAGCAAATTTTTCACAAAAAACCAACTAAATTTTGAGCAGCTTACATCAGCGATCACTTAAAGAATTAGCTTTTGTCTTTTAAAAAAACGCAAGCAGTTTTGTTTCTTCTAAAAAATTTGGGTTATTTTAAACAGTTGCAAAAAGCATTTTTGCTTTGCAGTTTTGTTAATTATATTTGACAGGTTGTTAGTAATTGTACTCTATGTTGTACTCATATGATAATTTACATCATAGATTTATATAGGAGCGTTTTTGTTCTACGCGGTATACATTAGGATCTTATTGCGACTTTAATTTAACGTTAATATTACTTACTCAACAAGTTGATTTAAAGAGTAAGCTAAAAGCTCCATGACTTAAATAGTCTTTTAAAAGAACTCTAAATCACGTGTATTGAGGTTTGTCACTTTCAACTGCTCAAACAGTCGTGAATTTTCTCTTTTTCAATCAAGCATTTTTTTTATTTGGGCATAGTTTTGCTGTGTAGGCACTTCAACTAATTAAATTTTCAAAACTACAGAATTAGTAGCTGTTAATCTTAATGTTTGAATCGTGCAAGATAATGTATTGAATAAATGTACGTATATCAAAAAGCTTATTATTGTTTCTAAAGACGATAAGATACTTATTGCAAGCACTTGGTTCAGTTTCAAAAAGTAATTTGAGTTGTGTTTTTGTTTACATCTCGTATTGCATGTATTTACGCTCAAGGTCATGTGAGTCTAGTTTTTGTCAGCAGAAGAGCTGCAAAAATGCGAAGCATCTACGGCAATTATTTATCAGGTTTTAGCCATCTGGACCGTATTACATTACCACAGACATTACAAACAATATTATGTTTGTAAATATAAAAATTACAAAACAACAAATCTAAACAAAAAATGTATGTTACTTTTAAAAAATCATCTAGATAATTTCATGATAGATAACCGAAAGATCATCTAAGATAATCATCTAGATAATGTTCAATACTTTTATCTAGATAAGGAAAAAGATGATCAAAAATGATCTAGATGAATTATCTATATAATTTCATCTAGATAATGCACAACACTGACTATAATTATATATTTAAATTTTATAAGTTAGTCGTAAGGAATGCTTTCCGTAATTTAAAATTAAACAAGCTATTAACAAGTATGTATTGACATATTTTTGTGAATGAATAAAACTAACTATATTACATGTTTACCTAGTGTCATCGATGGAATTGTTCAAGAATGCCACTATCAAGGAGGTGGAATTAAACATCCAAAAGTTGATTAGGAGGTGCTCTGAAAGAGCTAAAGCAACAATCCGAAATTAAACAATAAAATATTACATATTTTGTATTTGTTTGCTGTAATGTTGCTGTTTATTATTAAATTCTTATTAAATTTGTATTTGCATTTCATTACGTTTTATGGAGTAGATATTTATTTCATTTTAAAGTGCGCCTACGTACTGTACATACAGCTATGTACGTTTAATGTACATACAACACTGTACATTTAATGTACGTACAATACTGTACGTACCTGTTATGTACAAAGTAGTGACAAAAGGACGTACTATGTACGTACATTGTTCGTACGTTGGTTGTAAGTGTACGTACTGTGTACGTACATATGTCCGGAAAAGTACGTACTTTGTATGTACATGGTACGTACTTGTGCTATATGGGTATAGTGTGTACAATATAGTATACATATATAGTACATATCCTACAGCCATCTAAAAGGGACGTCCCGTTGCGGATACGCAAACATGTCCTATAAGGACATCGTAGAGATGCACACACTTGTGACAAAAGAACGTCCCATGAATGTCCCTAGGACGTACACAGAACCAAAATGGGATGGCTTTGGGACATTCAGTGATCCGCAAAATCATGTCCCCGGGACATCCTTGGGACAGACTTGTGTTTGTTGGGTTATATTTTTATTTAATCTAAATTAGAGAATATGTTAATTTGTATAATACAGTTTTTTATATAGATTGGACGACTATTTTATTGCTTTATATGTTGAAACTATATACAATATCAAATTACATTTTAGCTGACATGTAAATCAGAGAAAATAATTCATTTTTATATTATTTTTACGTTACCTACAAAATTTTAAAATATTTAATTTACAAAACGGTCTGTTGCCCTTTCTTCTCATCCAGCTGTACCTGAGAGTATAATAATTTGTACCATTATGAGGCTCAGCGTGCTTTTGATATAAGATCATAACTAGATGATCCTCCTAGGTTGAATAACTCAGTAACCTAAAAAGAAGAAAAAATAAATCGTTTGTTTTGAATTTCAAACATAAAAACAAAATTGTTAGTAGAAACAACAGCTAACATGAAATTAACTGTGTATGTTAGATTATTTTACTTTTTGAAGCAATCATCTTTTATTCTTATGACATTTAAATATATTTACTATAGGCGTGAGGGTGAATATTAACTTACAGCATTTTTAAAATCATTTTCATTATCAAGTATTTTTTATTAATTCTAAAACTCCTCTTTGTTTATGAGAAAATTTATTCCTGGTAGACAGGGCCGGATTTAGGGGAGGGCAAGCGGGGCTACAGCCCCAGGGCCTCCACAAAAGAGGGGCCCCCACAATAGATACTTCGGAAAAAAAAATTTCAAATTCAGACTAGTAAACACCAGTAAACAACTTTTCCTTTCATATTTTATTTCGCGTTTTACCTTTACCTACGGTACTTTGTTGTACAAACTTGATTACATGAAATATTAACAAAAATCGTCGATCTATATTTGTTTACTCCAATCAGGCAATCAGTAAAATTCATTTTATTTGGAAAATAATTTGGGGCTAAGGGGCCTCCACTCCTTTGTTGCCCCGAGGCCTCCAGACCTTTAAATCCGGCCCTGCTGGTAGATTGAATAAACTACTAGTAATACCCAATCTACAAAGAAACATTTTTGAAATGTTTTTTTCAACGTTTTACAAAAGATATATTTACATTTTTAAAAACATTGCAAAAACGTCTTAATGGCCAGAATTACGTTGCAAAGTCAATGTTAGAAAAACATTTTAAAAATGTTTAAAAAATATTATTTATAATATTTTACAAATGTTACATTAATGTATAAAAAATGTATAATCAACGCTTTTTTTAATATTGCAATATGCTTAAAGGCAATTCTACAATCATGGTATAAATGTAAGTTTAGTTATACTTGCTTTAATTTTAAAATACTGACATATTTGGCTGTTAGTTTTATTTATACTAGCCAATAATGACAGCATTTTACAATCAAATTAAGTATAACTTAACTGACATTTATACCATGATTATAGAACCAGCTCTAAAATGCTTACAAAAGATAAATAATACAATCTTCGTGTAGTCTAAATACTTCAGTTTCATGTGGCTGTAAACGTATTTGATGCCTATAACAAAAATTAACACATTAACATAAAAGTAAAACAAACAGTATTCATGTAATTACTTTATATTACTTGAAATAATTATAATCCTCTCAAAAGTTTCCAATTAATTAAAAAATTTTCTATTTAATGAATAGGATCCTTCAGAGTGGAAAAATGACAACAATAGAAACAACCTTTATCTGTTAAGGCCTGAACAATAAAGATTGTTTTTATTGTTGCCGTTCCTCCACACCGAAGGATATTATCTATAAAATAAGAAAACTTTTCACTACCTCTTTGTGTAAAAACGAAAACCAGAACTAACAATCCAAGATTTTGAAACTTTGTACACACAAAAAAATACTGAAAAAATTACATACCAAGATTAATTGGTTATTGAACACGTTCAAATCTCCCATTTGGCTAACATCGTATCAATTTGATAACCTTAAAACATCACAAGGAATGGAAATACTAAAGTACATAGAATGAACGTTTTAGTGTACCACTGCTGTAACAAATAACATTATACTTCAGCAAAATTTCTTGCAACAAAAAAACAAAGAAAAACGTACCATAATAAATAAAAGTATCTATTTGAGTTTCACTAGAACGTAAATTAGAAACCGATTAAACTGATACACTAACGATACATTACACAGCATAACGAGTAATACCATGGAAATTGTTGATTCTTTGAAGCTTAAAATATAATGCAATTATAATATACAAAATCGCCATCTTTTCACGCAGGTACCGATACTTTGCGCAAACGCGATTATTAAAGTACTTAATTCAAATTTGCAAGAAAGTTTTTAGAAAAACGAAAAGGTTTAATATGTATTTATTAATAATATGTAACAAAATTTCATATAATTGTGTTTTTGTTACAATATATATAGAAAAGAAACAAGTGTATAGGTGAAAGCAAGCAAAAGTATGATTTCTAATAAAGTAAAAACGTTTTTTATGTTACTAAAAAATGTTTCAGAAAACATTTTTAAAATATTTCAATATCAATGTTTAAATGAAATATTTTTAAAACGAAACATAAATATTTTTTTGAAAAACATTTTTTATTTCGACTATTTTAAAACGTTGTAACGTTTTTAAAACATGAAAAAAACGTTTCCTTGCTGATTGGGTAGGTTCCTATTTATTTAGCCTAAATTGCTTCATTCATTTTTTTTTAAACTTCTTTACTTCTGAGAGATTAGTTAGTTCTCGTAAAATGTGATTTCGTTGCATTAAGGTTTAGAAGTTACACTAAAATTGGTTATTTAAGACAGATTTGAATAGTATTTAATTGGCTAAATTTTCACTACCAATATGATAGTATTATAACTTATTCATTGATGATCATGTTCAGTGAAAAAATTTAACCTACCATTACTTTTGTTGTTACAATTGATTACAATTCCATAATTCTAGTCCACTCTGCTCCTGTTTGGTAATAGGTATAGCCATTTATATATAATGGTATAACCTTTTTAGATGGCTATGTGATAGGACATGACGAAATCTTATCCTCCTTATCTTTATTGAACAATAAAATAAGTTACTAATCGTTGAAAGTTTTACAGCATAACTGCTAACTCAGTATATGCTACCTTCAACTCTTTTTAAGTAAATTACTATATTGTTAATCTTCACTTTTATCTCTATTTTTAACTAATTGTAAAATATATTCGTACTTTCAACTAATAATGTTAACAAGGGTTTTAAATTATGATCCTTAACAAAATGATAAAATAAATACCACAGTAAATACACACGCCCATGCAATGTTAATCAGACTAAGCAATGCCATTTCGATATCTGATGTCTGGTAATTAGAAATTAAAAACAGAAGCATATTTTAGTAGAAATCAGGTTTCCACGAATTACATTCGTATTATAATTTAATTCTGGATAATTCCTGTGTTGTCGTTATCAAACAAGCTAAACTTTCATCACTTTTTCTATTGTAATATTATTCCAGGCTCTAAAAATGTCCGCTGCGACGTGTGACGAAAGTTCAGCTAGTTTGATAACGACAACAGAGGAATTATCCAGAATCGAAAATTCTAATAGAACCGTATTGTACTAATAGTAATAGTTCATATTTGTACGGTCAATACTAACCAACTGCAAATTTGAATTCTTTAATTTTAGAAGGTGACATTACCGGCATTACCGCTTCATCACTTATTGATCCCTCGCGTTATAGACACTGGTATCCTTAAAATTATATAAAATTCTTATATTTTGAACAAATAATAATAATTTATAGATAAAGGTTACATCGCCAACTTTCTTATCCGGTACTGCACCAATCTATTTATCTATTTCTGTACCAAAAATATCTAAGTTTAAAATGCTGTTATACGTTATACTGTGATTATACGTTAAATGAAGGTTAAATCCCATGATGCGCAATGCTACCAGCCGCAGCAGTGTTAACACTAAATTCTAAAAATCCTGTAGTGTATCTTAAAAACACTTAAAATTCTTTCTTCTTAAACGTTAAAATAATATAATACACCTACCGACAAAGGCTACAACATACTTTTTGATACAATTCTGTTATTTATAAAGAAAACTTTGAAAAATTTAAGTCAGACGTCTTTAAGATGCCTTACAGTAAATATCGTTAAGACGTCTTTTTTAAAGACGTTAGACATAAAACAGGCATAAAACAGACGTCTTGAAGATGTTGTGTGCTGTCTGGGAATGTGTCAAAATCGTTGTTTTACACTGATATAACCTCCAAACTATATGAGTAAGTTAAATTTATCGGCGATAATATAAAACGTTTTATTTGTCATTACAGGCGACATTAATAACCGTTGATATAAACAACATTAATTTATCCAAAAAATATAAAGTAAAGTATGAAGATGGACGATATTATAGACCTTGTGAAATTGCATTTAAAATCGCTAATAGCACAATAATGTCATATGGACTTCCAATGGATGTCTTTTCATGAACATCTGAACGTTTTTCGGACGTTCATAAAAGATCTAAAGTAAATACTATGGACCTCCATAGTACGTTACTTTGGCAGAGATTTGGGCATTCAAAAAACGTCCATAATAGTTCCAGCTCTATTTTCCCTGCTCATACTTCAATATTAGATACAAGAATTTATTGATCAAGTATTAATACATAATACAACAAAATACAACGATTTATAGAATATATAATACCGATAATACAATGCAATTCCAGAAAAACAATATAAAACATTCAAATTTTTAAAAATTGATTACACATTTCACGTAATAATATTATAAACAACAATAGAAAAACAAAACTTAATAATTATTTAAAAAATATTTTAGAAGTAAAATAACACAATAAAATGAAAAAAAAACAAAATAATAAAATAATTGAATTGTTACCACAAAATAATCTTGTATCTCTTAGTCTGATTCTTCTATTTATTTCGCCTCTCTTACAGCTGAATTCCTGAACCACGACTTAATCTCATGTTGATTGAATTTTTTGGTAATGGATCTCACCAAACACCTTTAAATTATAAGAATAATTTAAAAAATGTCTTATCCAAATTTGTATTTATAAAAACTAACTACAATTATTGTTTCGACTGTATAATCTTAATTGGCAGTCAGCATCAGGTAATAAATTGCAACCATTTAAATCTACCTTAAAACTTTTAAATTAATTATTGTTATAATCAGAATATAATTTTTGTAATGAATTTAAAAAATGCAGCTAATCCTTATTGAATCGTAATAGCATTGGTAATAGTGACGCTTCTGACTTCGATTATAACTACTTTTCTAGGTTCGATCAAAATTTAAGTGCGAATGTAAATATTAGATATAGTATTATTAGTGGGTAATACACCTTGGCTATAAAAATTTTGTTCTTACCTATAGTGTCAATTTCACAGGGTCTTCCGACTCCACAATTTTAATTTCTAAAGAATCCTTTTTCTTGTATCATTAACCTTTTCGCGACTATACGGCCGTACAAGTATGATTTTCAATTGCGTCTTCGCCGTACGAGCGACGTACAAATACGTTTTTCAACTCTACTCGCCACTCACTAGCGCCGTACGTTTTGGGATCATTCTTGATGTCTCCTGGTGAACGCGTGACGTACAAGTACGTCTCTAACGGGAGCGCGGTTGCCGTACATGTAAGTCTGATATTTTCAGCGAGAAATTTATTAACAACGCCAAATTGAATTAACAATAAAACAAAAAAATAAAATAATAGTTTATTCTAAACCAAAAAATAGCATAATGTAGCAAAAAAACTTAAACAAACGTAATATAAAAAATAAAATAAAAGTTTATTTTAAAAAACAAACTGCTGTTGTGGTACTGACTACACAGCGCCCCGCGCTGCGACGCGCATCGGCCACGTAGCACTCATCCGCCACACAAGATTAGTTTTTCCCGGCTTCGTTCCAGCGGTAAGCACTTGCTTTTCAGCCGCCGTCTCGAACAGGTTAAACTCCTTTCTGCCACTTATTTAAAAAAATGCCCTGTAAACAAGAAATTACATGTTAAATGTGAAAAAATAGTCAGAGAGAGTGCAAAAAAACAAACTGTTTAGTTAAGTTACCTCTAATAGTAAGGTTAACGGAATAAGAAGCAATCTTTATGCAGTTATGCTTATAATTTACCATTAACATCTAACATGACAATGATATTTACCTGTTATCGAATATACTGCTGACAATTACGACAGAGCTCTGCTTGTAATAGTTTTGCATGTACTCTCTGTATTTCGATTAGATGGTATCTTTTATATAACGAGCAAGCATATGATTATATTGCCGGCACTTTACCAGATAACGGCCGTTACTATTATTTTCTAGGTAATCCGTATTTTTTAAATATGAAACATCATGTAGAGTCCATGTTTGCACATACGCATCAACAAGTTGTTGAATTGCAATTCTTATTTTTGTTGTTTTAAACATCACCGTTCAGGAACACTTGCTTCCATAAATCAATTTAGTTTGAACGACTGCGATGATTTTAATCACTAATTCAATTTTAAGTCTGAAGAATGAAAACTGATGAAAATATTGTAAACATAACTTCGCATACGTATTATCTGCGTATTATGATGCAGGTCATGCCTTGGTCATGCGTAGTTGTAGAAAAATAGCGTTAGCATTTATCGGATGCTACAAATGCCCTACAAAGGACGTCCATTGGACATAAATAGTATCTTGTCCAATGTACGTTTTGCACAAAACGTTTCATGAACATCCGTTAAAGATCCATGGACGTTCAGATCTTTAATGGACTGAACCTTGTGTGCTATTAGGGATCTTACTTGTAAGTATATGAATTACCACATAAAAACTAATAAAACAACTTATGATTAACATGTGCTATTCCATAGTCTGCAGATACAGTATGTGGATTTCCAAATAGAAGCATAACTTGTTCTATTTGCATTTCCAAATTGATTGTTATATGTTCTGGATATGCAATAACTGTTTCAAATTCTAGACACAAAACATATAAAGGCAAATAGATTTTTTTAATGATTTCTATATGAAATTTACAACAGGGTATCTTCTACAATAAGGTAATGGCGGCCCGGGCCCCCCAAAAGACATGCTCACGGGGGTTTAAGATTGTACACATAACGGACACAAGAGTTGAATTCAAAGCTAAGGCGGCGACGGGATTGAGTCAACATTAAAAAAGACAAGGTCACAATAGAGAAAGAATGGGAGGATTAAGGAAAGAATCAATTAGTGACGAATACATTCTAAGGTAAATTTTAACAGCTTATGGAGGGAGTTAAGAGCTGAGTACACACGGCTACATGATTGGAAAACACGATCTACCCAAGAAAGTCGGTTATTAAATCAGAAAATGAAACTCCAGCTGGTTCGTGAATTTCATTCTCATTCTCCTTATTATTCTCATGAGTTTTTGGTGTCAATTCATTCTTGAACAGTTTCATTCGGTTAACAAATAGTTTTATTGGTATCAACTGTAGTAACAAAAATAATTCCATTTTCTTTACAGAAAGTGTAGGTTTAAGTAGTAGTATTGGATCGTCTTTAGTCGCTTTAACAAATTTTTGAAAATGATCAAACCACTGAATAAACACTGTTTCAGTCATCCACCCACTATCGGTACAACAATAGAGTGCTACAGTCAGCTTATTTCTTTTAAGTTGAGTATTTATTCTTTTCCGAGCGTAAATAAATAATGGTGGTACATACATAAATGCCAGAAGCACTTATCGCACACATAATAGCGGTTATTTTTCCCTTTATTTTAGTACTTTAAACGCGACTTTATATTTTTTGCAGTTATTAGCAATTCACAATATTATTAAGAGAAGAAGATTTTAAGATAATAAACGTAAATAAATGAGAACATATATTTTACACAATAATCATAATATACAAATATTTTACTGTAATATTGTTCCACATACCAGATGGGAATATTAACAAAAACATTTATAAGTAATAAAATAAACCTCAACTGATTTGTTAAAAATATTAAAAAATTGAGGCAATAGTTTTTTTGTCGGTTTTTATATATTAATATACATGTGGTAGTTCTTCCAATTCTTAAATTTTAGTTTTGTCGATAGTTTATACGATTAAGTCTTCTTGAACGTCTTTTTCTACAAACACGGTTAAACTAAAGTTTACTGTTTTTATCATAATTTTAAGTAAAACTTTGCTTGAAACAACCTTTTACAATTGAAAATAATGTTATGAGTTAGGTAACACTATTTAATTTTTGAGAGCACCATAGAATATTTTCTATATTAGTTTTACTTGTACTAATAATATCAGTTATTTTGTACTATCTTAATAAGTTGTTTTTTTAACAAATCAGCGAGGTTATGAAGTACAAAGTATTATAAAGACTTTTCAAACGTTAAATGTAATGGTCAGCATTGTTCGCTTTCTTTGAGTTCGAAAATTTTGCCCTGATTTTCGGGGTTGCCATAAGTGCCATTGGTTTCGTCATTTTCTACATTTGGCCCCCGAAGCTCCAAAGTTATTATATTACAACTTCCATCTAGAGCTAATACGATATGTTTTCCTCCAGACATTATTTCGCACGCGCTTATATTAGCTTTCGGAGTGTACACCGCTACCAAATTGCCTAAAAAAATGTAACATGTTAAAGTATAGTAATTTGCTTAATAAAAAACCTTAAAATATTGATACAAAATACATAATGGTACAACTCTAAGATTGTGAAAATTTAAGTTCCTTAGAAGCTAAAATATCAAGGCAAATAATGATTAAAACTAGAAAACAATAATACAAATAGTAAACTGTAAAAAAATCTAGACGGTTCAAAATAAAACAAAGGAAGCGAAGATATTAAAATATAATAGTATATATACACTTGCTTCAAAAAGACCTCAAGCTAAAGCAGGGTATGTGTTGTAATGTAACAAAGCTGTAAAAAAATTTACAAAAATGGGAAATTGTAGTATATAAAAAATTATAATATATAACGTTCGCGCTAAATGACAACTCATAGCAAGTGAAAGAAAATTTTTGAGAAGAACTGATAAAAATAATAAAGAAAATAAAAAGTTTTAGTTGATGTTTGAATAAGCTAAATATTTTCGTACAAAAAACAGTTAAAAACGCTGTTATAATTTATAAACACTTTATGGTTAAGAACAAGTTTGCGATCACTTTGTTTTAATGAAAATGTGTTTACAAATCATAATTACCTCTATTTAAGTCCCATACTCGTATCGATTTGTCTCTTCCAAGCGTATCACCTGATATACAAAACCCTCCTGTTGGATCTAATCTCAAGAAACTTACTGGAGCTGTGTGCCCGCACAAAGACCATCTGCAGTTACCTAAAATGGTTTACGTGCATAAATGAAATAAAATATTATTTTATATAAATTAAAACTATTTAGCTTAACTCAATTTTAAATAGAACAGAAATGAAAATTAAATAAAAACCGCAATGGTTTGAAATTGGTATTCTCTAATTTCTAAAATTTTAATGAAAGACATCGTGGGAGCAGTCAATTCGAAATTGTTAATTTGATTGGTACAATATCACATCGTACCAAAATTTATGCAATAGAATTTGTGCATTTTGATTTTACATTTTGATTCGATACATTAAAGGCGGGTTGCACAAAGCAAATCAAAAATGTAACAACTGATTATTTTTCAAAACAATTGCTACATAGCCAATTAAACCACGTTTATTCGTGATGTAGCAATTGATTTCAGAAATAATCACTTGCTACATTTTTGATTTGCTTTCTGCAACTCGCCTTAAGAAATTTTTTCATATTGTCAAATTAAAAAAAAACATAACATACTTTTGTTTATTTCTTCTTAAATTTGAATTAAACTGTTTTATCGTGCTATAATAATAAATATACTTTTTTAAATCTTTGTCACATAAAATGTTTTATATAGGCACGAAGTTTTATTATCCGGCAAAGAAATTAATTATAGAAATGTAACACTAAAACAACATTGAATATATAAATAATAATAAACATATAAAATCAAATTAAAATAAAAAAATATGTAAAATTAACAAAATAGTTCATATATATAAACAAAAATATATAGCGAAACAAATTAATATATGCAAACATTAAACATACATTTGTGTTAATTACGTTACGAATTTTACGAATACATTTGTGTTTATAAAAAACAACAAAAAAATAATAATTGAAGTAGCAATAACATGAACTTGTTCAAACAAACATGAAGACGTGTGCACAAATTAAACGTAACAAACAACCCCTAAACATTTCTTTTGGATCTTTACTGCTATGAGTTCGGAGAATTCTAAGTAAAGCGTTATTGTATTTTACTAATTTCGACTAATGGAGTATGTTTTCCAAAATTTGAGTTATAGAGTATAAATATGTAGTATCAATAACTCGTAGAGAAATAACATTTTGTTCGACTTACAAAGCCTAAATAATTTGAGATACTGCGTATTTAGGGGTTCAGCGGAAGGGAATGGCAGTTTTTTAGTGTTACCGAGGATTACCACTTATCGAGGTTCGACTTATCGACATTTTGGACATCCGTGATATATAGTATGTTATCTGTTTAGTTGTTTTGTGTTTCAATTTATTTATTATACAAGAGAATTTTTAAATATTTAAACAATAATTTACCTGTTATTAGATCCCACACAAGAATTCTGGCATCTTCTAAACCAGATATAACGCAACTACCTTGCGAACTTATTTCTAAAGCTACCGTACTACATGTAGTTTTCCATTTTTTGAATAATGTTCCACTTTGTAAATCATAAACTACTATGAAATTTGGATTTGGTTCGTCGATTTCATGACACACACAACAAACATAATTTCCTGTAATTAGTTTATAAGTTAATATCATTAATGTCAAGGATTCAAAATTGCACCTTCATATGTAATGGCAGATAATGAAGTAATGAAGTCGTGATGTGGTATTCTAAGATCGTAAATTAATTTTCTAGAAGTTAAGCTCCATACTAGTAAGGGGAACGGTTTTTGTACTTCATCTCCACACACAAGTATCCTGAAAACATGCATTAGGTAAACAGTTTTCAAGTTCTTATTATTCATCAAATAATTAATATTGTTTTATGTATATGTAAACAAATTTTCTGTAAGATTTAATTTGACGCCGAGTTAGAAAAACTAAATTAGATAAAGAAACGAATTGATATGTCAGTTGAACGCAACTGTGAGTAGGTAAATAACGATTGTAAGAAAATATTTGGCAATTTTTATGCTTTCTTAGATTTTCTTTAATCGTAAACCAATTTTGTCGCTGGTAGTAAAAAATGTTTTGCTCTTATGTTTTTGCTTAGTTTTATTTTAAATTTTCCTTACCTATTGACTTATTGCAAATTTAAAATAATACTTGTAAAATGTTTGTTTTAGACAATTTTAACTTGGTAAACTGTAAATAATTACCTGCCATCACCGGACACAAGTAGAGAATTGAGAAAACGATCTTCTCCAACTTTGAACGTGGCTACGCAGTCACCTGTAAAGACCAAAATTATTTAATGTAATCCAATGTACAATTGTTTCTTATACCTTACCTGTTTCTAAATTCATGAGATTAACGTACATTCGATTTCTACTAAGTGCAACTAGGTGGGATTGGTCGTTCAACCCATAGTAAGGCATCTTCTGGTTCATTACACCTTTTAATTTATTTATAAAGCAGCCCGAATCTAAATTATATATTTTTAATTCTCTTTTACATAAGACGATACATTTTGTTTGGTCGATTGGTATAAGGTTTATTGGATGGGTTATGCCTTTCAATGTTCTTACCTTATTGCATCTAAAAGTAATAAAAATTATTTTAGAAGGTACAGAACATTAATTTTTATACAAATATAGCCAGTGTATGCAGTTGGTTAAACGACATTTGTTTATTTTAGTATAACCATTGCATAAATATGTTATAGTAAGACAACCCAATGTTAAAAACGTGTCTCCAATATTTGGAGACAGAAGCCGTTACTTTGGATGCAGTTGGTCAGACGGCGCAAAATCTTACGATTATTATGATTGTAGATCATACTTGGTAGACCAAACCTCATGTTGAGCTTCTTAAATGTAGATGGCAATGCAGCAGATTGCTTTACAACACTATAAGATAATTTTTATTAATGAATCGGTTGTAGAATATTCTTCACTAGGAGGGGCAAATTAAATCACTTAAGATTTTTTATATGGGGCGTCAATTGTTTGTCATTCTCAGTTAATTGTTCATTTATACTATTTTAATTATTTGACTTTTTTAGAAATATTTTAACAATTTATTCATGTTAATTTATATTGTGTAATTAGTTGTCATGTTGGTTGGAGTTAAGGACGATTCCACTCTAACCTTTTTGTGTAAGTTTCTTGTTGTTTGTACCTAAAATGTATTATTTGTTATGTAATAAGAAATGTTGTAGCTTACTTACAATATATTTCAGTGGCCTGAAGAAGTACACGCATGATTGCACGAAACGTCGCCATATAAAAAATCTTAAGTGGTTTAATTTGCCCCTCCTAGTGAAGAATATTCTACAACCGATTCATTAATTAAATATAAAAGGAGGACGTAACCTACAGTACTTGGATAATTTTTATCTGAAACCATATATATCTGCATTTTTTATTTACAATGATAGTGAATACGATAAATCGTAGTAGCTCATTCTTCAGCTTCTTTCGATTCATTTTCATCTGTATAAAAATTGTTTATCTTTTTTTTATTAAATTTTTACAGGAAGACTTTTTTTTAATGTTTTCACAAACAAATGCTCGTATAAAAACTTTGAGAAACATTGACTTTTTTTGGATTAGTCAATCTTTTTTTACAAAGCAGGAACAGATACAAATTATGTTACACCTCTTACCTGTTCTGTGTAAAGTACTCATAGTTTCTTAAAAAATCCCCAGGAAACATTAAATTTTAGACCTTCACAAAAAGGTGTATCTTACGGCAGCGTCTTAAATCTGTTTAGAAATAATACATAGAACAAACATTACCAAAGCTAATTATGCTCCTATTTAATTGTATTTGTTAAAAAATCGTTTAATCAAAATCTTCGAGCTAATACGTTAATTTTGACAACTCGTTCCGTAAGTGGTTGAAGAGTTGACTGAGATTGCCACAAGAGGGTTTGTTGTAAAATAAATACAAAATTATGCAATTCAGGATTGCAAATTGATTATTAAAAACATGAATGCATTTAAAGAAAAGTTGATAACGGTTTAAAAACAATTGCAGAAAAAATGTAAAGTACAAAAATGTAATTAAAATGCCATTTTATAATCGGCTATTAAAAATCAACAATCAATGTGTTTAAGTTTAATATGCAAATGTGGAACGGCAATTGAAATCAAAGATAATAGAAGTGTAGCAAAATGTATATATTGCCGTGTAATTTTGCTAAACTTTTGAATTTGAAACAGGCAGTGCCATCTTATCGGATAAACCCACATTGTCCCTATCTTGTTGTCTGACTATAATATATTTAGACAATGGTATAACTAATTGTACATAAAATCCAATATACGGTATACAGTCGCCTATAATACTGTAATGACTTTTTAAAGCTTATTTAGTTATAAACAAATATTTACTAGATTAGAACTACACGTAACTAATTAAATTTAACGATCTTTAAGAACACCGAACGCCGAGAACTTCTGTTTATCTAAACCGGTATTTGTTTATATTAAAACCACGTAGTTTATTTTTTACTGGCACGGGCACTTTATCTATTTAACTTATAGCACACATGTTAATCACTTATTCATTTAAACCGAGTCTTCGTAACTTCGAAAAACTGACCTTAGCTCCTTTTCAACTCTTGTTATATATTTTTGTTTTGTATCTGTGTCGAGAATCTTCTACATCCTTCGGTAAACGTTTTCGAAGTTGACAATAACTTCGAAAACGTTTTACTGCTTCTTCCTTAATACTGTTTTGTCCCAGAACAAGAAACTGGATGCGATACCGGTAGTGGTACTGTCAATTTCTTAATATTGTACATCTTTATTTCTCTCTTGAGATTTCATAATGCTTGCCAGCAATTTTCGTATAACCTTTCTGGACATGTCAAGATCCTCGCCCACGCAATGTGCGATGGCGTAATCTTTTAGTGTTTGGAACAGATCTTGTTTCTCGGTTGTAACTCCGAATCTAACATTTCCAAAATCTTCGTATATGCTCATAAATTTATCGAAGTCCAATTTCTTCTACTTGATTTCTAGTTCTGCTAGTTATTACTCTGGTTCGGACCTGAACTTGCGTAATGTTGTTTATCGCCAGCAAATGAGACTAAACGATCGATGTGGACTACTTTTGGCTTGCCTATGGGTGGTTTTTGGATTCGATATATGACGTCACTAATACGCTGCACAATTTCATAAACGTCCTCCCTTAGCTTCGGCGATAACCCACGTTTTCTTTGGGAATTATAAAGCCACACCATGTCGCCAGGTTGAAACCCACCATTTTGTGCCTTGACGTCATGGTCTACATTCTGTCGCTGGTAATTTGTGTGTTTTTACGGACTGTTTCATGTACTTCATCTAGTCTCTCCGTCAGCTTGCTGATGTAGTCTTTTCCAGCAACGTCTTCTTCCGGTCTTCGTCCAAATTAGAGGTCGCATGACACTCGTATTTTGCAACCGAGCATGACACAGGATGGTGTTTGGTTTTTCGTGAACGGATGATCGGTATGTCATTAGGAAAAACTGCAAGTACTGATCCCAATGTCTTTGGTGTTCGGACACTACTTTGGCTAAGTACCTCGATTCATCCGTTCAACCATGCCCTCAGATTGAAGATGGAGAGAAGTCGATCTAGTTTTTTGAATTCCCAACAGTCAAACTACCAGAAACAGCCCAGAGTCAAAGTTGCGGCTTGATCGGAATGTAATTCCAACGGAACTCCAAACTGGCTATTTCGAATTGGCTATTTCAGTTTCCTAATCCGGAAAGACAAATAGCAAGATGGATCAAGAAACTGCAAGAGTATGACTATGACACAAAACATTGTTGCAAAAGCAGTCATCGAAACGCTGCCATTGTTCACGACTTAAAGAAAAGATGGAATGTATCCGATGAACTGCTACGGTTGATGACTAGTGGAAACTTGAGCAGTTGCGTCGCAAAAAAGAAAACAATCGTGATATAAAAATAATCCTATACTGGAAAGCAAACGGCCGACAACTAACCTGAGAAGAAGTAAAGGCTTTGGGCAGAAACATAAAGTATAGTGGGCGCAGTCAGACTCTTTGAGAGTGGAAGACGGTTTTCTTAAGCCATCTAAAGAATGTCGAGGGCACAGAAAACAGACTGCAGTTGGTAGTGCCAAAAATCCGAGTGTCACATGTGTTGCAGCATTTGCATCATGCTGCATCAGGATGACACTGGCGTAAAAACACATTATGAAAATTTTGAGAAAGATTTTATTGAGTGAATTGCAAAGAAGACGTCATGGAATGGTGCCGTAAGTGCATGGTCTGCGCACCAGGAAACGGTCCAGCAAAAAAATCTATTAGAGATAGTAGCGATTGACATTGCAGGGCCGTTCCCAGAATCGGATTTGGGAAACAAATACATTCTTACGCCATACCCAATCAAGAAGCAGCTACAATCGCAGACGTCTTAGTAAAATATTTTTCCGCCGTTTTAGAGTTTTGTTAGAATTACACTCCAACCAAGGCCGCAATTTTGAGTCGGGACTGTTTGAAAAAGTTTGCCGACTGCTGGGAATTAAGAAAACTAGAACAACCCCTTTTTATCCTTAATTTGATCGCATGGTCAAACGGATAAATCAAACAATGGGAAAGTTTTAGCCGAAGTAGTGTCCGAACACCAAAGAGATTGGAATCAGTACTTGCAGCTTTTTCTAATGGCATACCGATCATCTGTTTACGAAAGCACAGACCAAACACTATCCTGTGTAATGCTCAATCGCAGAATATGACTGACATGCGACATCCAATTTGGACGAAAACCGAAAGAAGAAGATACTCGACTACGTCGGCAAGTTCATGAAAAAGCTAGACGAACTATATGATGAGGCGGTGGGTTTTAACCGGGCGACATGGTGTGGTTGTATAATCCCTAAAGGAGACGTGGTTTGTCAAAGCTGCAGAGGCAATGGGAGGACAAGAGGTTGTGCAGCGTGTTAATGACGTGATACATCGTGATAACCGGCTTATTGTTTTCTATCTGGTCACCAAGAAGTACTCACGTGCAAATCCGTCATACGAAAACATGTGGTAAGGAATATGGAATCTCAAAAGAAAAATGCAGTTTTACAACATTAAGAAATTGACAGTACCCAAGCTTAGTTGTGGCTTAGATTAACTGGATTCGAAGACAGTTTTAAATATATTACAGGAACAAGGAACAGACGTTCAAGTGTTGGTCTGCAGTTACCATCCAAGTAAAACATCTGGTCACCAAGAAGTACTCACGTGCAAATCCGTCATACGAAAACATGTGGTAAGAAATCTGGAATCTCAAAAGAAAAATTCAGTTTCACAACATTAAGAAATTGGCAGTACCCAAGCTTGGTTGTGACTTGTTACAGGTCGTCTTCCAAGGAACAGATATTCAAGTGTTTGTCTGCAGTTACCATCCAAGTAAAACATCTGGTCACCAAGAAGTACTCACGTGCAAATCTGTCATACGAAAACATGTGGTAAAGAATATGGAATCTCAAAAGAAAAATTCAGTTTCACAACATTAAGAAATTGGCAGTACCCAAGCTTGGTTGTGACTTAAATCAACTAGATTGGAAGACAGTTAGAAATATGTTACAGGTCGTCTTCCAAGGAGCAGACGTTCAAGTGTTGGTCTGCAGTTACCATCCAAGTAAAACGTCATAAAAAATTGAGTAACCGCAATTTTTACGCTATCGCCACAACTCTTTTTGCCGTTGCTGCATCTAGTTTCAAGTTTTAAGAAGGGGACAGTAAAGTGTTCCCGAAGTATATGGAAACTTCAAAACGCTAATCGAAAACAATGGAATATTCTGGTTTCCGATAACAGAAGAATATAAAAAGTGTTTGGAAGAAGTTGAAGTCTGTTTTCGAATTGAGCCGAAAGAAGTATTAAGAAGACTTTGTCGGTTTAAATAAATTAAGGGTATAACACATGAAAAGATAAATATAACGTTGCGAAGTGTTGTAAACATAAACAAAGATCAATTTTAGATAAATAACTTAGATAGCACGTAAGCTTACGGCAAGTTGGCTTTTAGCTTGCTTTTTCCGTGCCAAGTTTACGAGCTTTGCTGCAAGTGTACAGCATTATTAGTAAAGTTGGCAACTTTGACGACACGTTTGAGAAATTAGAGTATCGTGATGCAAATTTGCAGCAAACTTTCTATTGCTAATTTTCAGTACGCCGTCATAAACGTATAAATACGGGCGAATGTCTCGCCATTTTGATGTTAATAAATCGTGTTTAATTCTACCACGTTATTATTTAATTCTGTGTTTACTCATTGTATATTTTTTAGGTAAGTATTAGCTTCTAGCAAACTTGCTGCAAGCCTCCAAATTTGTCATGACAATATTGCTACAAAGTTTCACAGTTGTCACGATAAGTTTGCTGCTATCTTGATGCAGGCTTGTATTGCTGTTTGGAAAAATGTCCGGACAGTAAATACCGAGTAACAGTAATTATACATTAATGAAAGTAGTTTTTCTTAAATACTATTGCATTTTATTAGTGTTATTGTGTAAATAAATATTTCTAAAATAAATTTAGTTTTATAACGTTGCATTACTAATAAGCACCAAACTAAAAAAACAACAAACTTAATTGGAGGTAATTCTTACACACTTCATAATTCATCAAAAAGTAGATATGAAGTTAAAAAGCAACTGATTATTTAATTACTAATAAACAAAAACAAATACATAAAAAATCTAGTAAAGACAAAATTGTTTATAAGCCAATATAATGTACAAATATATTTCTGATTGACGCATGTTGTTTCACTTCAATAATTTTAAATGTTGAGATATTATTTACAGTTTTTATCACTATGTTTTTATAGATACCAACAAAGTTTTCTTTTACATGAAATGTCTTTTTATTTAATTTTCAACATTTTCTTGTATAATAAAGAAAAAGATATAAAAAAATGCAAAGCCGGATACACATAACTGTGCGACACTATGATTTTTACATTATTTAAAAGTTAACGACACAGTTTAACGGAAGCATAAAAAGAACAAAGAATAGTAATTAACTTTGGTCTTCCGGTATATATACAATTACTATTTTCTGAAGGTATTTGAACTGCTTCATTAATAATTATCGTACTATTGGTAAAGTCCACGTCAAAAAGTAGTTTAATATCGAGTTTTTAAATTTATGAAATGCAAAATAGACAATTTTATAATTTTCATTTGAGTTTTATAACAACGCTAAAACTAAACAAAAACAATTATTTTAAATTGAACATTGACCACATTATTGCAAAGTTAACACACCGAAATAAAACTTTTTATTAAAAAAAATACATGCAAGTTAGAGAAACAGACAAATGAGCTATTTCAGTTGTCTACGGTATTTTCTATAACCTTGCACCGTATAAGACTAAAATATGTTTCCAGTATAAAGTGTTCTTAACAATTAAAAGCTATGTTTGGTAATGTACAAAAGTATAATTTTAATTTTTAATTATGATTAGAATTTTAAAGAGGTTGATAAATGATGTAAGAACACTGAGTACTGGTAGGCCAGTGTTGAACTTTTGCAAACCACGTTGTACGTGATCTTAGAGCTTATTTTTTTAGGGGGACTGCACCGATAATACTTAAACTAAAGCTTAGTTAAATGTTTCAAAACTAAATATCACCTAATGCAGCATGGTTCGGAAGTGGCATGTTTGGTATATTACCATGCATACTTTGTTGATTTAATTCTACTTCGTCTAAATCATCATTTTGTGGCACTTCTTCATTTGTATTTCTTGCTGTATTGTGAAGAATAGCTATGGCTACGATCAGTGGCGGCTTCTCTATTAGGTCACTCGGACAATGACCCTCCAAAATGAATTAGAAAATTATTTTATTTACTTTAAAATTACAAGAACTCGCGTTTAAATCAAATTATCAGCGTTTGAATTTCAATTTTCATTGTAAGCGCAACATATGCGAAAACTTACGAATTTACCCGAGGCTGTTGTGTTTTATAGTCCCTGTGTATTATATAATGCAGCCGAATCGTAAATGGTTATTGTAGTCAAGAGTGCAACACGCATAATACAATCTTATGCGAATTAGAAAAAGACAACTAAATGGTTTCTGCGGTTGTCAGCCGAGTCCCATTTTGCGTACTCAATGCAATGCTTACGTCATTTATTATTATCTCCGCAATACGTGTTTGGAAAACAAAAATGCTGGAATGCACATTTTTTATCTCATACGACAAACTGCGCAATCGCTTTTTTAGTTGTTTGATAATATTTGTTTGTAACCAATGTCATTGACTTTCACAGGTTAAAAGAAAATAAATTATGTTTAAGTACATATTACCGTTTTTGTTTGATAAAAAAATGAATCGCTAATAATAGTTTAAATTTTGAAAGACGTTTAGAATTTAAAACCAATGGTCGTCCTCGGCCTTTACTTCAAATTCGACAAACAAGTAAACATAAAAATAACCGTAATTTTAAAGAATCTATGTACGATTTATCAGAATGGATTTGTGGATGTGAAGAAACATGGAAAAATCTTTAATTGAAAACATTGTAAATTGTTATCCATCATATTTTGCTAATTCTAAAGATAGACGAATAGATTTTAAATATAAATCGCTTTAATGCAAAATAGTTTTTTTTACTTTTTGTGATAATTGCGTTTTTTTGAATATTTCAAAATGACCCTCTGGTATGATTGGCCACCAGCCGCCACTGGCTACGATTACAGTTAGCATTGTATCTATATTTAAACGGCATTCATAGGCTAACCATGGAAACCTTCCTTTTAAAATACCAAAAGAACATTCAGTTTTCTTACTTGTTCTTGTGTGCGACACATTATACAATTGCTCTGCTTCATTTGCAGGATTCAATAATAGAGTCATTCTTTAACAGGATACCTTAAATTCCCTAATAAAATGCAACTTGGAAATCCGCCATTTTCAAATTAAACGCATACATTGCTATTATTAAAAATAGTGCTGTCATGACTTGATCCCAGCCAGCGTGCAACAATATCTGTAGACTGTAAATATAGCCTGTACGTAAATTGAAAAATAATTTTTACGATTTCTGAAAGTCTCCGCATCGTTATTCCCGGTTTTTACATGTGTGCAGTCTAATGTTCCAATTACATTGGGAAAACGGACTATATGAAACAAATTTTATTTAGTTCTTCTTGTGTTGCAGGCAGTTTAATAGATCTTCCACAAAGTTGTGCAATGGCAAGAGATGTTCTTTTAATTACTCTATCGCAAGTTGTTGAATGCATACCCATAAAATCAGCTATCATGTCTAAATGACTTCTAGTCGCATAATACCGTAAAGTCGTTAATAGTTGGTTTGTGGAAGCAATTGAATTATTCATATTTAAAGGAAATTTTATATTATCTTCAATAAGAGGCATTAAAAACATATCCAATCTTTTGAGACCCTGATTCATTTACAAAAAGTATAATCGTTGATGTTGTAATGATTACCTCTACTGTATAGGTTTCTAAATATTCCAAATTCTACTAATTCCACCACATCAACTTCATCCTCAATAATTTCATTTTCTAGAACTAAGTTCATTTTCTAAAATGTTTAATTTATTATTTACAAATACAAAATTAACAAAGCCACTTATCCATAATATTTCAGAATTCTATATGTACATATATATAAAATGTAAATATAAACAAATTTTATTTAAATCAAATGCTCGCGTAAAATCTGTAGCAGGTACAAATCAGCAGTTGACACTGATCACGATTAGTATGTATGTAGGTTAAGTGTAACTTAAATTACCGCTGAAAGTTCCAATTACGATGAGTCGGCTCTTTTAGTCGTACCATAAACTCACGAAATATATATTGCGTGGTGGCGTTTTAAAAAGATGGTGAATACGTCCGGCTACAATATATGTGGTTGGTGGATTTAAATTTTTATTCAAAGACGAGTCATAAAATTATGTTTGCAAAATCTATTTGTGATCATATTGTCTAGAATATGATAATCGATTGCTAACGAGATTGTGCTTATGAAGAAGTATGTGGCCTATGCTAACGACATAACTCAGCGGAACAGTTTTTTTCTATAGAACTTCACTTTTACTTTTTGATATTTACTTAGTTTTATATGATTTTGTGTCCATGTTTAACGTTCTACACGTGTAGTCATAAAATTAATTCAACTTAAGAATTGATTGTAACAATGTTAAAAAATATTATATGATTCTAGTTTATAATTTTAAGATATTTTTTTTATGCAAGTAATCGTTTTTTTTTAATTTCTACAAAATACAATGACATTATATATTAGTTAGTTTGATGTTAATTTCGTTTACCAAACTAAAGTATATTAAAAAAATTACTTACTTTTTAATATCCCATACGCAAATTTCTTCTAGATTTGTAGATACGCTAACAACAAATTGTTCTGTTCCAGGCAGTCTTAATATTAAATTCAAAACTTTATGTTGATACATCGACTTAATGGACGTCGTATTGTTAATACTATCGATTTTATCGTTTAAAGCTACTAAAGATAATACAGGCGGATTTTTAGTTACATTGAATACTTCTAATACTTTCGGACTCAATTCTGTGCTAGTTTTTTCAATTTCTTTTAGATAATAGTATAAATGTCCATAGAATTGACGACCATCGTAATTTAAAACGTGTGCGTGTTGTTCTAAAAAATCTTTCAGTATCTCGACAAACTGGTTGCTGGATGGTACACTGTTGCCTTCCTGAGACAGGTAAATATCTTCTAATAGTTGAAAACTATTTGCTCCACATATTTTGTCATATATCCAATTTAAGTCATTGAGGTATATCGAATTTTGCAGTTGCTTGGGGTGTAGTTGGTTATATTGGGATGGTAATTCATCCAACTTTCGTAGATTGTAGCTGAAATAAAAAAAACGTAATTTTATATCGGTTGTAACATATTAAACACATGCATTCTTTTACATAAAGTACAAACACATGCAAACAACAAAGAAGAATTGTAAATGCCGAAATACAAAGGTAGATATTTTTTACAACTTTTGGTATTGAACGTTTAAAAATAAAATCCGAGTTAGGAAAACGATGAAATTACAAATAAAATGCACAGTTAAACATTTATCAAATAGTCATGTCTAAAATTTTCTTTTATATTACAGTGTGTTATATTCTAATTTATTTGAGACACTGATCTCTATAATAAGTTTGAGGCATTGTAGTTGCGCAAACAAACAGTTAGTTTTTTTTTAATTTAACGTTAGAATTTTTAAACTGTAAATTTTGCGATGTTAAAAACATTATAATGAGAACATTTCGTTTTGCATAAATAAAATTATTTAAAAAAAAAGTGAAAGTAACATCATGATTAATAATAATAATATTTAATAAGTTTTCGATGCTATTAAAAAATTCAATATAAAACCCAAAATTTTACGAATTTTAAGTTATCAATTTTAAAAAGAAATACGTTGTGACAATTAGGCAAGTCTTAAAAAGTGATTCGAGAAGACACTTAAGAAGAATTAGAAATGTAGGTAAATAGAAAAGTTTAGATAAATGTACAGATATATAACATTGGCAAACGGGTGTTATTAGTGCAAGCAAAACAAAAATAAAGTAAGAAATTGATTTAATGGAAATAAAATAAAAACGCTAAGATAATTCTAACGTTTTTGATAATATTGAAAATAAATTAAAATCAAAGAGTAGAAAATGTTAATGCTGGACCAAATCGTTGTACGTACGCAACCTAAACATATCGCAGATGAACGCCAAAAACCGAAAAAGAACAAAGACATTATCATCAGTACAAAGTGATGTTATTTTAAACAAGGTTTTGCAAATAGAAATATCTTGCAATAAATGTGTGAGATAACGCGGTTATACACTAAAATCGACAACTTAGCACAAAGTACAATGGCACACGTAAAGGTACTTACTCGTGTCTGACTCTGTAATTGTCCGAAACATAATGTTTCTTAATTTTGCAATATAAACTATAGTTTTACTCGAATCATCAAACGCTGTTTTAAGTTTGAAATTTAGTCGAATACACTATTGTGCTTACACAGAAAATTAGGTTAAATTACACAACATAATGCATGTATTATTTTTAAATAAAAAGTGTTATATAATAAATAAATCTCCATGCAAAAAATCAAAGTATTGAACAGTGAACCTAAAATGAATCATACCATTTTCCTAATATCGTCTGTTGTGAGACAAGTCTTGCAGCCATACTTTTGGGTTTTTCATTCCACCATTTTCCCTAAAAATTGTTCTATAATATAAACAAATTTTTTTTCTTGCAAATAGTTTAAAGTTTTTGTAAAATATGCATAGATAAAAATTAATTTAAAACTTTGTATTAGATTCTGTAATCAATATAGTATTAAAAATTTTGTTTAGTTGTACTATCGACAGCTATTTTTTTTTTATAGCGCTGTTCGTTTGTAATTATGGGAACGAGCTATTACTGGTCACCAAACAACAAACACCAACATAACTTCCTATTAGTAGACTAAGGTTTTACAGGCTAAGATCAGATCTATTTATCTTTTTTTAAATTTTTGTAAGTTTATTGAAAATAATTTATGCAGAGTGATTGATTAGTACCATAAAATCTAGTACCTTCTATCAATGCTTCTATGTTCATCAAGGTATCAAAATCAAAATTAGGGAAATTATAGCCAGCCATAAACTTCATACTTTAAAATTAGATACAAAGTTACAAGGTGTTCCCTAACTCAGTGCCGGATCAAGTTATATTTTTTAAAGTTAAATACCCTGTATTTTACTTTATTTAAAATGCGATTAATTTTTCAATACGACAATATAAAATTGTAATATGTTAATTTAAAAAGATAGAACCAATTTTTATAAAAAAATTGTAGCAGGTTCAAAAACAATGACATTGCAGCTATAGTTTTGTTATCCTTGTCAAAATTTATGAAAATTATTAATTTAAAATAAAAGTATAATGTACCCCTTAAACTAAAACCAGTAATTGTAATATGTATTAATAATAAAAATTTCTTACCATATAATAATCATATAGCATTTGATTTGCCCATAGTGCGTGGTCTTTGTATCTTAATTTTACAGCTTGTTCTAATGTATTGTCTCTCCATTGAACTCCAAGTACTCCATCAGCCAGTGTCCATTGCAAAAATGGTGCTAAATGTTTTATTAGTCTTGACCACATTAAACATGCAGGTGCCCATACAACTAAAAGTATACTTATTGAACATGTATTTGTCAACTAATTAATGAAAACGATTTAAAAAATGGTAAAACAAATCGTTTCTTTAAAGTAAAAATTTTGACATGTTATTTACAAAAAAAATATAAGAGACAAGATCTATTTTAAATTCTTGTTTTTGACATAAAAAAATGTTTAATTGGCATTTTTCCGCGTTGTTGTATTTAAAAAAAATCAGTCTATTATCAACTTCTAAAAATAAGATGTTGCGTAACAAGAACCTTTAAGAATACGTTTTGTTTTGTCTTCTTATTTTAGTTGAAACAAAAATTTGGGTTTAAACAACCACAACGTAAAATTTAGATTTCTAAATAAGTTAAAATCTAGATTTCTAAATAAGATTTAAAACAATTGGAGGTGTAATGGAAAAATAATAATATATAACATTTTGGAATATATAATAAAATAAGTATAGAGTAAAACCAAATTAGATTTACTATTTTTTCATGAAATAGCATTAAATTAATCAGTTGTTAAGAACTACTTTCTGATACTCCTAGTACCTTACTGTTTTTTAAAACTGAAATATTTAGTTTTAAAAATAAATTTTATTGTTACCTTTTTTTAACACTAAAAATTAATTTTGTAAATAGCACGAAACTTACCATATGTACCACTGTTATGAAAACATTCATCAAACGCCAACAAGTCAATCATCTCAGAGTCTGTGATACCATGTTTAGTACACATTATAAGCGCCAGTGCATGTTGGACTGGCGTTACCCCTAAAAGTTTTTCCAATTTTTCTAGCATCTGGTTTAATTGATCATTAATATTTCCTTTTGGCACAATATCATTTTCTTTATCGCTACACCAAGACGTTTGCCATGCTAACACCTGAAAAGTTATCATAAACACTACTAATTATTGTTGCAAAAACGTTACTTACTTTTACATACAAAGGCAACGTGCAATGTTGCACAGACATAAGAACACAGTCTTTGATTTTTGAATTTACGCTGTGATTATATTGCATCACACTAGACAATAGTATACCTTTTGCTTCGGCTTCTTCTAACGGCGACATTTTCATAAAATATTTGGCATCGATTTTAGTTTTTATGTCATCGTATATATAACATTCTTCTGCTATTGTTGAAATTAGCTTAATGTTATCAGGCAGTTTATTTGGAAGCCAATCAATAGTATATGAATTAAAGTATTTTACTTGATCAATGCCATCTATTAATATTATTAGCGGTCTTTGTAAGCATATAGCGTTTAGTAAAGTAGGAAGAACTTCCGCGTACGTTTCTATATTCTATAAATAAAGAGAATAAATCACTTTTTAACGCTATTTTGTCAAAGTATGTGAGAAATGGATAATTAAATTTACAAAAATAAAACTTTTGAAACCGTTTCTTTTGTCTTAAATACTATTAATAGTTATTTAACAAACAAGGATGTTAATGATAGAGATTAATAATCGAGCGTTTTAACGCTGTGAGCGAGTGTAGCGAGTGAACGCGTTAATATTTTCGAGATTATTTGTCGTCGATTAACAAACGAGTTAGTTTTAAAGTTTTTTCGTTGATCGTTTAGTAAAACGTGTAAAGTTATAAGGAAACTAAAGTATACGTAACCGGTTGTTATACCTAGTAGTCGCGCAATATCGTTAAAGGAGTGGTTGCCAACGATTTCATTGGTTGCTGTATAAAATCGTACATTAATAGAAATTCATTCATTGGTTCAAAATCGTTCATTAATAGGGGTTATTAAAGATCTATTTCTGATACAATATTATACGTTAATATTACTAGTAACAGATGATCGACGGAAAATAACGTTTATGAGGTCTAAACCATAAAGTTCTTTAAATAATTTGAATTTTGTCATACTATAACCTACATTTCATGTTTGGAATACTTACTTAAGAAGTATCTAAGTTATGGAAGCAAAATTTACAGTAAAGTGTAACAATAGATCATATTTTATATCCTAATTAATGTTATTACTATGGATTATAAATTACGTTCCAAGTTTCTAAACATTTTTAAAAATATTCTTTATTATTAAATATCTAAATACAATAGGAAGGCAACTAAATTCATCAGAAAAACTTTTATTTAAAAAAACATCAAATGGTACAAAAACAATTATTTGGCGTATTGTGTAACAACGAGAAAACTTTATAATGGTAAATTAAAAAATTTTCGAAGTTTTCGAGTTTCGAAATATTAAATGATTTGTTAAAAAACTGTTTTGTTAATAAAATCAATAATGGTAAATCGTATTTTCTCTCAAAATGACGTACACTCTACTAAACCAAAAACGGGACACCACGGTTATTTCGATTGAAATGATCCGCGGTGTAAACTAGGATTGTTAGTTTATGCCATCGCCAATCATTCGTGACCGTTCGCGATACTATTCAAGAAATTCAAATTAGATAAATAATAAACATTGACAATACCAGAAGGTCAAATCGTTTATCGCCAGAAATTAAAAAAATCAGTATATTCTTATTTTTGAGTGTTTTGGAACAGTAAACTGCATTTTATTTTTATACGAAATATTGTTGTGTGTAAATAATACATTTTATATTACACGCATGTAACAACCTATTAATAACATGGTGAATATAAACTATTGTACTTAAGTATTAATTACATTGTAAGTAGTTTTTGTATAATTTTAGTTTTTATTCAAAATGTCAAAGTAAAGCAATTATAATAAATGCTTTTAATAATTAATTAATAAAAAACACTTCTAAAGACTTAATTTTTTTTATACAAAATATTTTCGTGTATAAATAAAATTGATTGCAACGCTGTGCATGTTTGTGCTCTTAGCCATTTTTTGCATTGTTAGTTTAACAATATTTTTAGATAAGGTTAATACAATCACTTTTCTTTTTGCAATGCTAGTAGAAAAATAAGACATTTATTTGAATGTTGTTAATACGTATGGATTTAAACGCGTATAAGCTTCGTAAAAATAAATAAATCAAACTTAATTTGTCATTGTGTTTCTACGTTAGGTTTCTTTAGAGGCGTATGAGGCACCACAACTAGTATGATATACAAAAAGTTTGTATTTTTCCTGTCCCTCTTATTCTATTTTACTATAATACGATAAACAATCGTTCTTATTGTATTTTTCAGGAATATTAATCAAGTTTTATGATTTAGTAGAAATATAGCATCAA
Organism: Aquatica leii; assembly: GCA_035610365.1. Classification (NCBI taxonomy): domain Eukaryota; kingdom Metazoa; phylum Arthropoda; class Insecta; order Coleoptera; family Lampyridae; genus Aquatica; species Aquatica leii. The sequence goes on from CM069432.1 coordinate 61,868,680, forward strand.
GTTAGTAAGTTTCTCTAGAAAGCTATTTGTTGTTGATAATGCCTGCACATCCTAGTGTTGATTTGAAGGCTTTGATATTCGCGGAGTTAGCGAGTTAAGTGGTACCGTAAGCACACGATAAACAGGACTATAAAGAGTGACAGACGACATTGACCCAGAAGGCGGCGTTATTGGTATATAATATTCAAAATTATTTTACAATTTCCGACGTCTAATCTTTGGGATCCTAATTAATCGCACGCGCAAGACTGAAAGAGACTTGAATAAAAAAGTATCAAGCAGTTATAAAAGGAATTCTTAGATAGGACAATAAAAAAAGAATTTGCAAGACGCTTTGTTTATTCTTTAAGAATAATGCCACTATACATACATCTAGGTTGGTGCAAAACTGTGTACAGCAAAATAACTTAAATTTGTTACCGTAGTCAGCAAAAAGTCTTAATTTCAATATAATAGAAAACGTATGGGGTCAAGTTGTTCGTACTATCCCGGAACAATTTCATTATCAGTGTCCAATTTCATCGCCAAAAACCGCGAACAATTATTTGCCGCCATTGAAACTGCTTGGGGGACGATTAGTGATGATTACCTAGGTGTTCTTGTAGCATCAATGCCTAGACGATTGCAAGAATGCATCGACAATCAAAAAACTCATATTCATTATTAGCAATCGTAATTCAAATTAAAACAGTAAACATGTAAAATTAACGCTTTTTACCAGCTAGTATCAAATTTCAATTCAAATTTAGATGTTAACTCTAGGGAATGTCGTTTTAGACTTATTGTAAAATATGAATTCAGAATTGAAACTTTAATATAAAAATAGTTTTTTAATGTAGTTATAAGATCGTTTGTTAGATTTTATTATTTTATTAATACGATAAATTCTGAATGACTGATTACTGTATTATACTGCAATGAGATATATGCAATGCAATAAAAAAAATTTAATACAATAAGAACAATTATTTATTGCATTATAGTAAAGCAGGATATAGGTGACATGGGAAAACAAATTTTTAGTTTATGATACTAGTGATAGTGCTTCTACCGCTTTTTAACAAACGTTACGTGTAAAAATTCAATTACAAATTAAGTTTTAATTATTTATTTTTACGAAGATTACACCCGTTTATTTATATACACGAAAATATTTTGTATAAAAATAAAATGCAACAAATATCTTTTTTGGCACAAAATCATTTCACTGTCAATAAGTTCATATAAATGAACTAGCAATTATTTAAAACATTTATTATAATTGCCATTCTTTGGCAGTTCAACAAAAAAAAATAAAAAAAAAGTACTTTAAGGCTTAAGTGCAAAACCTTATATTCAGAATGTGATTAATAGAATGTTAAATGGTTGTAATATAAAATGTGTCTAAAAAATAGCTTTAATAAAGTTTATAATGCATTGTTTCAATATGAAACTTTTATTTGCATACAAAAGTATTTTGTATAAAAATAAACTGCAGTTAATTGTTCCAAATCATTCAAAAATAAAAATATATTAAATTTTTAGTTTTTGCGCATAAACAAAAATAAAAATTCTTAGAACGACCCCTAGAAGTACGTGTCACCACTAGTAATACGTCGTTTTCGGCATTTTCAACTTTCTATTTCTGTTTGTGACGTTAAAAGTGCACAGCCTGTAAAATCCGCTTCTATAAATGTTGAACAAGATTTGCAGTCGCGTTTTTATGTGACACGGGCTCTAGTAGGTTATTAACCTTTATTTAAAAAAATGCCAATCTCTCTGGAGAAGTTCTAAAAAGATCTAATGTCAGACAAACCAACAAACATTAAATTTAATTATTACATATAATGAAAACTGTTTGTATTAACCAATAATAATTTTGATTGCGTTTTATTAACTTCATATAAGTTTGTTTTTGCACGTACAATCGGACCTATTCACATTCTAATGGTATGCTGTTTCCCATTAGAAGCTTAAAACAAATAAACCATTGTAATTTAATTACCTGTATAGCTAAAGAAATAATAGAAATACCAGATTGGAATTTATTATCAAATTTTAAATGTATTTAATATTTAAGAAGTGTATTATTAGAGAATTGATATCTTATGCAAGCTTTTATCATAGGAATGCGTTTATATAATACATAAAACGTTATAATTAATATTTCGTATATACAAACCGTTATTTTCCAAACTTTTGTGAACCTGTTCGGCATCGACTTAATTTTTTGCAGTAGTCGGATCCTCGGAAACGTTACCAAAAGTTCATTTGCAACTTGCGCTACATTATTTAAATTGCGTTGTCAGAATGTCAAGGCGATTGTTTGTGTACGTCTTGCTCATAACTACGCACATATTAAGTCAAAAGATTTTATTGGTCATTCTAAAATCTGAAGGAATTACCCCGTTTTTGTTCTTAAACTACTATTTTACTATTCTTCTTTTATTAATTGACGAACATAACCTGTAAATAAAGTAACAAACATTTTTGTTTGTCACTGAAAATAAAATAAGAGAGAACTTTATATGTAGGTAAGGGTTTCACTTAATATACGTAGATAGATCTATTAGGAAATACTAAATCTCAAAATAAAGGTTTATATTATACAATCGGACTCAAAAACACAAAACCAAACAAAATAAAATTTTTGCATTTGTGTCCTGAGAACTGGAAACTAAAATCTTTTGAAAGTCTAACTTTAACCTTACTCATTTAAGGTCTTAAAAATTTTCTACAGGATAATTATGTCTTGTAATGACAAAAGAAGCGTAAATTCCGGAGTATTTAGTTAAAAATAGTACAGTAATTTCAAGTATGTATAAATACATTAGCACAGCCAAAATTTTTATTCAATAATCAGACCAATATTAAAATTATGATATTAATTATGCATTGTAATTCCGAATGTGCAATTAATATGGCATTAATGATAGTAGTATTAATAGAGGCAATGTTTGATATAATAAACAAAAAATCTGGAATTATTAGCTTGCATAAGATATCAATTCCCTAAAAATACATTAGATACATTTAAAATTTGAAATAAATACTAATCTGGCGTACTATACTTATCGTTATTTACAGATAAGTAAGCTTAAATTTTTATTATTTTATTTAACTATGCAGATAATAAAATTACAATGCTTTATTTGCTTCAAACTTTTATGAAAAACACTATACTGTTAGAATGTGAATGAAGCCTTCGGTTACAACATTGACACGGTCCAAACCCGGAAGACGTTCTTATCTTAGTAAATACCTCACTTGTTAATGATGCGTTGTCAATGAAAGTGCGGTAATGCTCATTTTAAAGACATTTAATAGTATTGATCGTATTGACATCTATAAATATACCTTGAGGTTATGGCTTTTTGTTTGTCGTATAAATACAAAAATGTGATTACCATTATTAAATTGTATATGTGTTTCTTAAAATCATACGAGGAGACTTAAATATTACTCTAAAACGAGCGTTTTATGAAACCACAACTGCTTTTATGTTTTTGTGCAAATTAATAAACAATTCTACCATATATGCATCTTAGAATTAAGCGGATTACTTATTAATGAGTTTCATAAGTATCTCTTGTAAATATATCATCAGATTATGGCCTTTTGTCGTATAAATATAAATTTTTCATTTACAAAATTGTAATATAAATTGAGAGTTCTTAGTGGTAACATTATTGTTTATGTGATTATAATATTTTGTGAATATGCCTCAAAGATTAGGACAAATGGATTCTACCTTAGAATTAAGAGGAAGTGTTGTTGGGATGGCACAAGCAGAAATGTCACTTCGAACAATATCAAAACATGTTGACTTATCGGTAAGCATTTATCTAAAGTATATTTTTTACATTACATTGCAACACAGTCAGCATGTATTAAATATGATCACTAGCAATACTATTTTATAAGATATTGGAATCTATGAAATTGACGTCAAATTTTTAAATACATATATAATGTATAATGGCTTTTAATATAGTACTAATGATAAATGTAATCTAATACTAAGAATTTAACACTTTGTAGATTAAACAAATCCAGCGATGGATTACGAAAGGTCAGCAAGTTGGTAATAGACCACTTGTAAGCAACAGACCACCTAAGCCTAGAATTACTTCTCGGCAAGAAGATGCGGACATACTCGGCTATATATTACAAAATCCTTTTACAACTTGTCAAAAAATAAAAGAAACGCTGAATATTAATTGCTCTGTTTCCACCATTCAGAGACGTTTACACGAATCAAATTTACATTGTAGAAAACCGGCAAGTAAACCTAACATTACAGAGCGTCATGCTGCAGCTCGGTTGCGCTTTTGCCGACAATATTTAAATTTGGATTGGAGTACTGTTATTTTTACAGATGAAAAAATATTTTCTAGCACTGATCAATATCCAACTACAGCGTGGAGACCACAAAACACTCGTTACAATACAGAACATGTTTTGCTCAATAGGCAAAGTGGTAGAGTGACAGCTGGAGTGTGGGGATAGATATCTCAAGCAGGTTCAGGAGAGTTACTGCAAGTGACACCACCTCGATTTACTTCAGAGCAATACCTGAATATTTTAGATATCTTGATACTTTCTGCAAGAAGAATATTTCCACAAGATGATCTAGAAATTATTCAAGTAGTCCAGATAATTCTCCTATTCATACAGCACAAATTGTTAGGGACTAGATTGAAAATCAAAACGAAATTGAAATAATTGAATGGCCAGCGAGATCACCAGATTTGAACCCAATTGGAAATATGTGTGGTACAATGATCAGAAACTGGGATAGTGATATTCAATTTATAACACCTGAAAATATTATTTAACACTTACAATTAGTTTGGGAACGAATTACAGTTGTGTGAACATTTAGTAAACTCTATGCAGTGTAGATTAGAAGCATGCATACAAAATAATTGTAATTACACAAAGTATTAATTATTTCTATACAACTTTTGTATTGTTATTGTTTTTTATATATGTTTTTTTATTTAATTATATTATTAAAATAAACTACAGCATGAACTGTAATTATAAACGTATGCTTATTTATTAACATTTTATTAACGCAAAAGTGAGTAATACCTAAATAATTATTATTAAAATAAAAATAATATTAATGAATACGAAAATGTAATTATGATACTCATTAATAAGTGAAGTATTTAACCGCTTAAACAAAAAAAAAAGAATGTGACTATGTGAACAAAAATTTAAATAAATTACATTATATTGGCACAAATATTTATTCTTACACCGGAAAATTCTGTTTGATAGTATCATTTATATTTAAACGAAATTAAAGTATAAAAGTTTTACTTTATTTATAAATAATTTTGCACATACAGCGAAATATTAATAGTACCTATGTAAAATTGTTTTTATAAAATCAGTAATTAGATTATTATTTACAATTTACCTTAGTTTTATACGTTCAAAATTGTACTATCAATAAGTATGTATCTAAAATTATAGAAAGAAACGTGTGTTTTTTTATTCGCATAAAAATATAAATACAGTCATAAAAGTAATACTATTTTCTTATGGTTTGAGAAATACATGTAAAATTTAGTAATGGTAATCCCTTTTTTATTTACAAGACAAGAGGACATAACCTCAAGGTATATTTACAAGTATAAATACTAGTAATACTATTAGAACGTGACTGAAAATGCGGTAATGTTCATTTTAGGGACATTTCCAATGACTATTGCTGTACATACTATACAAATAACAAATCAACAATTTGTTAATTTGGCTTTACTTGACTCGGTGTAATTCTATATGAAATAATTGCTTACATATTCGTATTTGATTTTTTTTAAAGTTTGGAATCGTTAGTGGCAACTTCGCACTGTTAAAAATAAAAATAATCGCAAAATATTGTGTAAGACCTTGGTCGGGCGTCACAGGATGCAGGATCACTAATGAAGTTGGAGATTCCTTTTTGTCATAAAAAGTAAGCGCCAAGTAAGCGCTGTCATATAGAATGTTGTTAGATAAAATTTATAAATGATGCTAGTTTCGATGTGTGGCGTTGTAGCCTTTGGTTGTAGCGAATTGACTGCACGAGGCGCTGGGCAAATCATTTCGATGGCATAAACCTAATTTCTTAAATTTAATTAAATAAATCACAGATTTTAATATTACGTAAAACAAATATTGCTTTTAACAATATTAAGAACAGATACGACAAATGGAAAAATTTAATTAATTGTCACATTGCATTTGCCCACTCAAACTGCGACTACTACCTAAGTACGAATAACGAGAACGTAGAAAAATTATTAATTTATGGTAAAATTATCTGCTGTAATCTATGGCGTATAAACTACACTTCATTTTAAATTTGCAATTCGCAGACCATTTGTATACCGACGACTTTCAACGTGATCCATCCGCAAAGGTAAGAAGTGCGGTCCAATTAAATAATATCCGATTATTCTAACCGTTACTGTATATGTGAACCGGATAGTTAAATATGTTGTTTAAAAATAATATTGTTTTTTACTTACATGAGGTCTATAACTTTTATGGCCATACGTAAGAATAGAACATTGACTTGTTATTGAATATAATAACTGTTGTATTGAACTAGATTGTTCACTAATACCAATAAATCTTACAATCAGAAATGCTTCAGGTTGCCAATTTAAACAACATTGTGCTATACGTGCTAAAAGCGTACTTTTTCCGCACCCACCGGGACCGACAATTATCAAGGGAGACGTATCATCACTTAATATGTACCTAAAAATAATTATGTTAAGATAATTACACTTGCAAAATTATGATTTCTAGACACAAAATACTTACTTTTTAATATCATTCAACATTTTTTCTCTATTGATACTACACTGAGCAGCCTTTTGACAGAATTTGGTTTGCCGATACAATTCCTCAAATAATGCAGAATCTATACCATAACTTGGTTTTAACACAGTTTTATTATGATGTTCTTCCATAATGGCATCTATTGAGTCAACTAAATGTCTTTTTAAGTAGATCATAGCTTGATCGATGTATTGCTTATGCTCTGGTATATCCATATTCAAGCCACCATCAACGTATTTAACTGACAATCGCACAATATGTTTCTCTGCTAATTGGTTCTATAAATTAATAAAACGTAATACAAATGAAACATTTCTATATGTAACACGAACCGAAAGATCTCTTTGTAAATTGTTCAATCGTCTTTGCAGTTCGGTTTCTCGTGGACTCAAGTTTTCAGGTGTTTTCTCTGAAGGTGTGTATACTCTATTTAACCAAATACATCGTTTAGCCAATTCTTGGCTCATGAACACAGTATTGTGCACTTCCTAAAAAAAAAGAAAACATACAAATATCAGTAATTCAAAATGTTTTGTTTTTTTGCGTGTACTGTTTTTAGACAGTGTTTGTTTCTAAATAAGTATAATATAAAGATGTAAATACACTGCTTTTATACATATAAAACTATTATATTTTCATTTTATTTTTTTTTGTTTAATATTATTAACATATTCATTTTTCGGTTAAAATATAACACTATTAATTTTCTAGAGAGCTTATAGTAATTGAAAAATTTACTGTTATACATTTTCATAATTATTTTATATATAAAATATATTTTACGCGATTTATTCTACTACAGAAAAATAAATATTAAGTTGAAAAACATTTATTAATAATATTTAAAGTTTTTGAATATTTTTGATAAAAAAATCCGTTTTAAAATGTTTTCACCTATAATTTTTTAAAAGTTGTAAAACACTTAATTAAAAGTTTATTGGTGCAAAATAAATTTATGTAAAAATAGATTTCATGCAAACAGCATTTAAAATTAAAATTAGCCTTACTTATTTTAGTTTAGTAGTGTCAATTTACTTATGGTACCTACTGTTAAGGTGTGTTATATTTTATTAGTTTTTTGTTCATAATCTACATCGTTTAAAAAAATCTGTTCTATTGAGCTATTTCGTTTTAACATGAAGTAAACTTTTATGCCTTAAATTTTTTATTTTTATTACTTCTCTAAAAAATGGGGACTATTTTACAGCTTCTGTACTCTTCTGACAAGAACCTTATTTGGTAATTTTATTTTACGAATGATAAAATTTTGTCTTAATTTTGAATAAAGTTGTACGAAAATTTTAAGTTTTGGTTTATACGGGTCAAACTATTTAATTTTTTGAATTTTACGCTTTAAGATGTAACTATTTTTGCAAATTTTATACAAATCATTTATTCAAGCCGTACTGTTGTTTATATTTACCACAGTTAGATAATAATCTGTAGTAACTACCAAATAATACTTCAGTTATTTTAAACAACCAACATTTTTATGGAAAACATTGTTGTACTTATATACATATATACAGGGTTTTTCACGTCACCCGTTCGTTAAAAGTTTTTATACTTCCAATCATAATTTGATTTTTATTTTTTTAAATATTAAGTAAATAGTCATTGACTGTATAATTAAAATGTATTCAAGAACGTATCACATTCGGTATAACCGTAAAGGAATGCTATAGGTACTTTTTATAAATTTTTCAATTTTACGTACAATTTTAAACTAATTTTGTTCATAGCTCATTATCCCAAAAGTCAAAAGTTTTTGAAATATTTAGATGTTTTTGAGAGTTTTTACATTTGTGACAACTTTAAAAATTCATATCTTGTCAAATTATAAAGTTTAAGCTGCGATATTTGTGTCACTATTTATTCAAATTATCATCTTTTAAACAACCTTTTGTAAAAAGTCAACACAGATACAGAGTGGTTAAAATATAATGCTAAACTTAACAACTTTTACATGCGTAAAACTCTTTTTTTTTCAATATAACGGCCTGTACATATTAAGATGGTTAAAAACACAATAAAATTCTGCGTCTATTGATATAATGGTTTCCTATATTCATCTTGACCCGTTAATCAGTTATAAGGATTTGTTTGATATTACTACAAATTTCAATTAAAAATTCTTCTAGTGGCGAGATCTGAAATCGCAATTATTACAATTTATTCAGAGTTAGTTCCTCAAGGAATGTTCTTTTCTACAATACTAAGTTTATTTAAATCCGTTGAGCTGTTTTAAAGTTATAGACATTTATTTGGAAAAACCTTTGAACACTCTTAACCACTTTAACGAGAAATATTTTATATTATATTAGCTTAAGAAAGCATATATCTTTTAAGGCAAAACTTTGAGAAACTTTACTAACCTAATTGAAGATAGCGGTTACGCCTCCTAGTGGTCATTTTACAAACTTAAAAATTATTTCTAATATTTTCTCTTGGCCAATTTAGTTATACAATTTTCACCGCAAGTCTTTACAATGAGCGATTTTAATTAAAATTTATACTATTTATATCTCATTAACGGTTAAAGATGGGTTTGCATAATTGTTAGAATTAGATTCATTAGATTGTATCAAACAATAATGTTTATTGACAGATTAGTAACAAATGTCATGTGTATTACTCATCCTACTACCTAAAATATTGAAATAATTAAAATTTGTACTGTCCAACAAATCCTTATAACTCATTAACGGTTAAAAATGAGTATAAGAAACCCTTATACCAATTCATGCAGAATTTTATTGAGTTAAACAAATTGAGTTTTGCGCATGTAAAAGTTGTTACTTTAGCATTATATTATGAACACTCTGTTTAAATAACTCAAAATCCGTTGACTTTTCGGATAATGAGCTACGAACAAAATTAGTTTAAAATTACACGTAAAATTGAAAAAATTAATAAAAAGCATAGCATTCCATATAAAATAAAAAAACTAATGTCACTTCCGGTATAACCGAAATTGATAGGTTCTTGAATATATTTTAATTATCAAGCCAATAACCCTTTACTTAATATTTTAAAAAATCAATATTAAATTATGATTGGAAGTATAAAAACTTTTAACGAACGGGTTACGTGAAAAACCCTGTATGTTGTCAATTTTAGTTAGACTTTAGTTAAAGTTAAACTTCTATAAATACGCGGTATAGCTACTTTTTAACTGTTAGTCTAAATCTTTTTACTAAATGTGTTTCTATTTACATAATAAAATACGATACAGCGCATTTTGATTAACTTTTTGCAATATTTTTCTTGCGTACTTTATAGTTAAAAGTATCTTAACCTAAACAAAATGATGATATGATAAAATAATGAATTAGTGTAAAATCATTCTTATGGTTAATATCGCTAAAACCAAAACTTTGTCTATTTTTTTAAATTTTATTTAAACTTAAATTAAATTTTGTTATACTTTTATTAACTAGTTTTAAATAAATAGTTGCGTTTATGTGATAAATTATAATTTTTTAAAAATTGATGTTAATGATAAAGTTACTCACTTGTTCTACTACGGTTGTCAGATAAGTGTCTCTTAATTCTTGAGGCAATATATTGACAAATATCGCAAGCATTCTATCAATTTCGTTACGCCATTCTTCTAATGCTCTTTCTCGTTCTGCTTGTGAAGTTTCTTTAAAACCAGGAATATGAGAAGATATTGGTTGTAAACGATAGCAAGGTGGTTGAGCAGCACTGTCCAACTGGTACCTAAAAAAAAGTTAAATGCGCAATGTTGTATTTTTTAACATCTTAGCAGATGTTTAGTAAAAAGAAAAATTATCGTTTGTTAAATAAAACAATGTGATGATAATAAATTTAAAAATAGATAAAATGTGACTTGTCTACAGTGTAAAAACCTAGTAAAAAAGTCTAAAATAACTCTTGCCAAAAGAGCTTAACTAAATTTTATTAAATGTTATTTAACGTATGCCGGGCGATGACTTGGAAAACGCAGCATAAGAATAATTTTTGTTTTAGTTTTTTTTAATAAACTGAGTGAGTTAATTTTTTGAGTAATTAATTTCGTTGCTACAACTTTTTTGATCTTCGAAGTTTTGGGGACTTCGGTTTTTCTTCGACCCAGCAAACTACTTAGTTGATCAAAAAAGTTTACTTACATAGCATAGTTTACATTGTCGTCTTATCTTTTACTCCACGAGTTTTTTTCTTTTTAGACATCTAAAATCTAAGGTTTATTTATTTCAAAATTTAGAAGAACTGAAAAATTTTACGACAGGTGAAGCCACCGTTTAGCAGTAAACGGTGGTTTCTTTGAACGTTTGCTATGATTTTCTATTTTCTGTTTTTTCGTTAAAATAAATATAAACGTGGTTTCTAGTACGTGTTTTATGATTTATAATTACCTACTTATAAAATTTAAGGACATTTAAATTTAAGTGTACTTGTTTAGTTTTATAATACCATGGCATTATCGATTTCTTTATTTTTTTAGTTCTGGGAAATGGAAAATTGTAAACAATAGTATGTATGGATGTAATATTTTTTTCTCCATAAAATATTGACTTACACTTCTTCTCTAAAATAAATAGGCAAACAAATAATTTAACATTAAAGTTTACCAATGAAATCTCTATGCTGCGTATTCCAAGTCATCATATATGTAATAGTAGTAGCTGTGCGCGAAAGCTAAGCTAGAAAGTGAAACTTGAATACATTTACAGTTACATCAAATTCATTTTTATGAACTATTAATAAATTGGCATTAGCAAATTGTAAATAAATGATAAATTAATGTTTTTAGCAACGTATGATAAGCCGTTAAATGTGATAATCGCACAGCTCACGAGGCACAAATGCATTTTATTACAATGGACTCATTAAAGTAAATTATAATATACGGTTATATTATATTAGAAAACTGTTATGTTTAGTTTTTTATTTTTTCTACGTAGAATTAAATGATTAGTAATTTAATTTCATACCTAGAAATAAGAAATCGTTAAACATGTGTTGCTCAATTTTACACAAAAAATATGTAGATTTCAATTACACATCTGTTATTTTGTTTTAAATCAACTTTATTTAAAATAAATTAGATAAGAGGCGCTTTTTATAGTCTAATTTTATATACTGCACTCAATACCTCAATTTCAGGCCATTCTGAAGAATTATTTTGGTAAGATCTATTTTTGGTATGAATTGTAATTTGACAAGATTCTTTTTGACGACCAAATGTAATTTTTTTTTAAAATGTCAAAATTTCGTATTATGTTCTAATTCAGTGCGAACTTAAAAACGTATATATAAAAACGCAGACAAGAATGTAGGCGGTGACAGAATATCTGTGAATGTAAACGTTTTTGAAAAATATTAATTAATTAAGATTATAAGCGACTTTCGGCTTAGACCGCGTCGTAGTAAAACATCCAGACTTAGGCTTGGTCATACTCTCTTCTTGAAAGCCAAAACAAGAAGTAGAACTTGGCCTTTGCCGTATTGTCGTTCGTGAACCCAAACAAACTGACGTTTCGCAAGACATTGCAGCTGGCATCTTCAGAGTGGTAAATGTCACTGACAGTGACATTTACCACACTGACAGTTACATTTACCACTCTGAAGATGCAAGCTGCAATGTCTTGCGAAACGTCAGTTTGTTTGGGTTCACGAACGACAATACGGCAAAGCCCAAGTTCTACTTCTTGTTTTGGCTCTCAAGAAGAGACTATGACCAAGCCTAAGTCTGGGTGTTTTACTACGACGCGGTCTAAGCCGAAAGTCGCTCATAATCTTAAACATAACAACTGCGAAAGCTTAAGATTTTATATTAATTAATTATTAAATAAACATTTTTACATACATTTTAGTGTTTTAGAATTAAACTACTTACCACTTTGATAATAATTTTTGAGCAGCTTGATTTTCTGCACTGTCTAAAGCCATTTTGAAATCTGAACTTTCTATAGTTATAGGCAGTAAGGACGTACCCAAGGAATTACTGAGAAAAAGCACTGGTATTATATATGCTACTTCCATTTGCCCTATAAAAATAACAAAAACAGTTATAAAAACATTTTCTTTTTTTTTTATTAACAATCACACACGTTAACTTACTATAAAAAGTAAGATAACAAGAAAATATATTAAGACACATTGTTTTTAGTTTTTGGTTTATTCATAATTTTATTATATTTATATTTTTTTTTTAATTTCAATTATATTTGCAGTTTCATATTTTTTATGTTTTAAAAATAGTACATTATCTGGTAAGATCAAAATTTATAATTCCAAACATAAAAAAATCTTTATTAATGCTCAGAAATATTTAAGCACATCTTTCTAGAAGTTAACAACACGCAAAACATGGTTTAATTAAGTTTTAATGTTTTTTAAAATAGTCACAAATAGAACACCGGGACGAAACGGGGTACCGGGGCAGAACGGAAATTAGCCGTTCTAGGCGACCGATATTATTAGCGTCCTCTGGTATTATGTACTAGACTGCTACTCATTATCTGTCAACAACAATCATTTTTAATGCAAAGTAAGTTAATTATTTATTCGATGAAATTATTTAACCTCCTAATTAGTATATTTGAGTAAGGTGTTTGAATCCTTCAAATGTAGGAGATGGCGAAAAGAAAACACAACTTACGGTGTTTTTTGTAGGCGACGTTTCGTGAACCTGTGTGTCTACTTCATCAGGCCTCTATGAGTATAAATGAAAAAAAAAACAAAATTAACGAAACATAAATACAGCTCAGGTGAAACAAACAAACTTTTTAACTGAATAACTAGTTGTAAAAAACTAAAACAAAACAAATCGTTTACAGAAACTAACAACATTAACAAAAACCAAGTCAAATGTATAAAATAGACAAGTTACTTACAAAAAACTAAACAAGTAGTGATGGTCCGCCAACACAGTCGATAAAATTTAAACAATGAAAACAAAACAAGAAAACACATAAAAGATGTGAGACTTAAAAATAACATGTAAAGAACGAGCTCACTAACATCACACAAGATCAAAGAACAATAATTATAAATTATATCTTACATGCCAACATTTTTCTTATAATTATTGTTCTACTCCAAACAATTAGCTTGAATCACCAGATGCTCTTATAGTCAATGAGTCTCTAGAAAATAGATTCCATTAGTAAAGCCTCAACTCCATCTTGCAAAGTTACGATGAAAACTAGAACCGACACTCAAAATGACCCTCTACCCCAATGTTCTTGGATGCCTGACACTCCTAGTGCACCAATAAAAACATTTAGCAGCTCCAGCTTTCCAGCCCTTTTTTCGGAAGTTATTATGCCAAAACTAAAGACCACTGTTAAACGAGTGTAAAGAAAAAGAGACAAAACTTCTATTCTTACATCGTCTCCTTATAAAAAAGAACTGACCGCAGCAATAGAAAAACAAATCAAGTTAAGGAAGCACAAAAAACAAAGTTTATAAGATTCGGTCTTGGCAGAAACAAAAGAAAGAAAGAGAGAAGATGTCTATTCCAAAAAAGCAAAAAATGGAAGTTCAAGAAAGCTCTGAGCTTTTATGTTTATTTCTTGTTTGTATTGTGTTTACAATAGTTCAATAAATCCTTCTGCATTTTTCTAGAACTTGTACCACTTGCCCTCCCAAAAATTACATTCCACCCCGATATATACTAAAATATCATGCAAAAACAATTAATTTAGGTACCTACTTATTGTAAAGATTAGTTTTAAAAGTACGTGTGTAGTTGCAAAGTTCTAAAATTTTTATTAAAACAATCATAAATTTTATTTATTGATGTTAGAACAAAAATAATTATTGTTTGTAATTAGGAGTATATACAGTTGGTCACAGTGCATATTTTTTTTTTAGAATATATTTGATTGCAACCTCCTGTATTAGAAATGATTAGAACAAACATTAAATAACTAACGTATTCCTTAGAATCAAAAGAATAATACAACTACATATAAACGCAACAATTTAGTAATTATGGCTTCCATATAATAAAAATGTAAACTGCTACAATGCTAGAAAATTATCAAAACAAGAAAAAAAATCAATCAATACTTTATTGGGCAACCTTTATTATCGAACACAGCTTGTAATCTACAAAACATTGATTTAACTAAATTTACAATATATTTTCTTTCGATATTTTGCAATTCTTTCTGAAGAGCCTTCTTTAACTGCTTTTTATTGCTGATGTCGTGTTTTCTGATACGGACTTCGAGTTCATTTCATACGTTAAAATCTGGTAATTGCGGCAGTGTTTGAATGACTTTTGGACAGTTACATAAGGTCTATTTCTTTGGAATTGCTGAAGAATGTTTCGGATCATTGTCAGCGTAGAATTCATAATGCTATTCACAAATACCTGATTTTCAACACCGTTTGCAGAAACACACCCCCAAACCAACTGTGACCACCTCCATGTTTTACGATCGCACTCAAATTTTTACCTTTCATCTCTTCCTTAAGTTTTTGTCAAATTCTAACTTTACCATCATAAACAAATATATTATACTTGGACTCGTTTGTAAAGATGACGTCTTTCTAAAAGTTAAATGTTTTGTTTATATAAGTTTTTGCAAATTTTATTCTTCTTGTAATAGCGAAGGCTTCCACGATCGGAGCCTATACTAAGAAGAGAACGTCTTTCGGGTTTGAATAGTGTCAT
This sequence comes from Aquatica leii, assembly GCA_035610365.1. Taxonomy (NCBI): domain Eukaryota; kingdom Metazoa; phylum Arthropoda; class Insecta; order Coleoptera; family Lampyridae; genus Aquatica; species Aquatica leii. Next base: position 61,884,158 of record CM069432.1, read on the forward strand.
TGTTGTAACCAAAGTTGCCAACGTTTTGCTCACTTTTGTAAGGTAAAAGCAAACGACAATTTAACAAAGAACCACTACAGAGTTAGGTAATCAGCTTGTAAACCAAGACAGATTCTAAACTCTACAGAAGTGACTTAAGAAGATATAGTCTTCGTATAAAAAGAAGAAGTATTGTCACGGCTGGTTAAGCTCGACTCAGATTGGGTTACGGTCGAAAAGGAACGTGTTTTCGATAAAGGAGTAATAACCGGGAACCAAAAAGGGGATAACTTGAAACTATGATCTTTGCTATGATTACTATTAAAGTTATTGGGGTGTTTGATGATTTTTATGCTTTTTTGGATTTTTGCTCATGTCCGGAAATGCGTGTAATGACGGAACGACCAGTTTTACCAATGTACACTAAACCACATGAACAAAGAATTTGGCGCACACCTTGAAATAAAGTGTAGAAAATTTGTCTTTGAAAGAAGGAAGAATCTGAAAGATTTTGCATGCAGAGTTGGATATGGATTTAATACCGTTCTTACAAAGAAGTTTCTTTATTAGATCTGTAATCTTGTAAATGTAAGCTAAAAATGCTCCTTAGGTAATCAAGCACGTAGATGTAGACGATAATTAATAACTTGGCAACTGCGGTTACAACAATGACACGGTCCAAATCTGGAAGACGTTCTTCTTGTTTTTCTTTGTTTAAGAAATGGTTTATTTCGCGCAATTATGTAGTTATATTTATGTTTTCTCAAAATTCCTCACACGGTTTCTTGGTTTACCTTGTTGGTTAGATATTTTTCGTTATTTGCACTATTTTTGGTGCACTAATTGTTCGATCTTTGTTAACTTTTTGAATAATCCAGTTTTCGTAACAATCAGTTAACTTTTTTCGAACTAACTTTTTCCTTATTTACAATACGATTTTCACTTTTATTACGCGTTTAATGATGTATTGCACCGTGAAAGAACTACGATTAATTGGTTTTGCAATATCTCTATAAGATTTTTGATTTTTAAAATAATGGATTACAATATCCTATACCCAGAATGTGTTGTTTTCGAATTTTCGAATTTTAATTACGATCAAATAAAGTTGGGAGCTATATTTTGTTGTACGATTTTGAATGTGAGGTGTATTTCTCGAGTGTTAGTGTTGATAATTATTTTTAAAATGTTAAAGCATTTATTCCTTTTTATATCCAACATAATATGAAAATGCACTAACTACACGATAGCAATTCTCAATTATTGTATATTTTAATTTTTTAAACTGTAAATGTATTATTTTTTTCTACTGCGCAAGATCGTTTTTAATTTTTAATCATACTTTGGTTCGAACCATATTCATATTTGTTTCAAACGCCATTAAGTTTATAGAGTTTCATAAACTGTTAGTCTTGCATTTAATTAATTGTTATGTTTAGAAAAAAATTAAAATTTACTTTCTTTAAGTAATTAAATAAACGTTTTATTTAAAAAAATGTTTATAATTTATAGCATTGCCGAGTACTCAAACGCAATTGAATCAATAATATAATTTTATATGCATCTCATTAATAAATTTTGTATATTTTTACTACATATTTTAAACATGTATTAAACAGTAGTATTTTACACACATTTTTTAGTATAAAATACTAAATATTGCAAAACTACAAAGTAACAAATTTATTTCAAGAGACAAAATAAATTTTACACAAGAGTATTACAATAATTTTATAAGAAACGGAAAATTTATTATATAAAACCAAAGTTGGCAAATAATGTTAAAATGTAATTTCTAATGGATATAGTACTCATGTATTTTTAACTTTGATGCAAAGTTTAGTTGATTTATGTATATCATGTGATGCAAAAATATTCTCTAAAACAAGACTTATTCTTAAAAGTCTTAGCGTTGTGACACATGTAGATGTAACTACCTTTAAAATATTTAATCATGAATAAAATTGGTTTTAGAGTTTTGTTTCTAGTGTGTAAAAATTAAGAAGTGCAAAATTAAAAAAACATAAATGAATATTTTACACAATGGCGCGTTGTATTTTACCTTTCGATCAATGCAAGAACGTATCGAACATTTATAGCGACGAGAAATCATTTTGTTACTTTATTATTTCGTATAAGTTGATTATAAACTGATGATGTTCTTAGTAAAAGAAATAGATAGTAGGTGAAATTCAATAAGCTAGATTTCGGTATCTCGGATATATTTTTATTTTAAGAAAAACAAGACGCGTCTACAAAATTTACAATATTACAGACGGTTTATTTACTATAGCAGCTGTGTACTTCCCACTGTGTTTGCTTTAAAATTATAATAAAAATGTGATTTAAGTATCTACAAATTTCATTTAACTTCTTGCGCTTGCAGTTTGCTTTTATATTTCACTATAGTAGTTAATAAAAACTGATTGATTACACTTATATGAATAAAAACCTAAAATAAAGTTACACAACACTTAAGTTTTTCTTGAAATTTGTCTCATCAAAATCTATTTACTTTTACTTGCGTCTTACTTAGTATAAAAAAAATCTCAATCTGTCATTGTTCATAGACAAATATAGAGAAACAAAACTTGATTATTTCTTATTAAACAGTACAGATTCTAAAAAAAAAATTCAAACAATTTTTTAGCTTAAGACGTTCAACTTTATTTAGGGAAATTTGAATATGGCAGGAGACTTTAGATTATATAAAAATTTAATCATCTAATCTTTCTGTTAAAAGACACAAAAAAATAGACAAAAAAAAAGAAAAAACAATTAATCATAAAGTGCCATATGACACGATACATACGGCACTAAGAGTTATAATTTCATTTGGAATATAAACAATCGATAGCTACATGCTATTAAAAACTTTAGAAGAATTTTTTAGAGTATAAATGAATCAAACAACACAAAATAATTGAATGTAACACTATTTATGAAATATTTAGTTATTATTAAAAGCAAAGTGGAATTTCTACTTTACATATAAATGTATGCAGTGTGTATAAAGTAATTGTCAATGTGTGCTTTATAACTTATCTATTGTATTTACTAATTTTTGAGTATTTCGATATTTGAAAAACCTGTTATTTCAAACTATTACATTATATCTATAATCTTAAATCTTTTATAACGCATCTTTATCATCAATTTTTTGTTTACTTCATATTTCTAAGTAATAACCTTGTTTATATACATTATAGTTAGACAATGACTGCGCTAAAATTGGAAACATTAATTTGGATGCAAAACTGGAGTAGTTTTGGATGCAAACGCAAAATTGACATATTTGGTGCTGCTTTTGTTAATATTACAGATTTCTAAGTTACAGATGAGTATATTCTCTTACAGTTATCTATAAAGATACAGTTTCAGAGATTTGGAGAAGACATACGTTCTTTTTTTACTTACATGTAAAATAACCTTGTATATTTATATTTTATGTGCCTTTTGAGTAGTATAAAAATTTTAAAAAAATTAAATTAGTACATCTTCGGGGGCTTCCGGCTTGAAAAGAAAATTAAACAAACCACTCAACCGATTATAATTTTATAGAAACGTTTGCAGGATTTTATTCTTTCTATATTTTGTTTGTAAACAGAAATTAAAGTGTACGAATTATTTTTGCAAACTCAGAGTTTTCAGAATCAAAGCAAGTTAACTGGTAAAACATTGCTTTGCACGTATGTCGAAACTAATAGCGTGTGTAAGTAGCTTACTTGTGCCGCCATCGTTTGCAATCTTTTAATAACCAAAAACGGTTTGCGGCTTTGCATTTAATTATTACCTTGTTTTTACTAACGCCATCTAACATGACTAAAAAGCTGTTTCTATATAAAGTTATCTCATTGTCTAACTATAATGTATATAAACAAGGGTAATAATAACGTTATCTAAGAAACACCTAGTAATAAACTGCCAGACGTTTTTTATTAAAAATCTTTAAAAAATTAAATTTTGTAAGTAAATTACTAAACGGTACGTAAAACCTACATTGCCATTTCATTTGACTTGTATTCTTTAAAGAAATGTTGCTAACAAAATTATTTTAAAAACAAAGTTTAATGTAGAACACTTTTTTGAAGTCGAACAAATGTTAATAGCAGTTTACAGTATTTTAAAGTACAATTTAGTTTTATTAAGAAATACAATCTTACTTTTTAATTCTCCAATACACAACTCTGGAAATTCGTGATCTTGTTGTTTTTCTAATGGGGTTTTCCAATGCAGATCAACTATGTGTAACTCGTACCCTTTCGACCGACAATGCGCTCTTAACTCTGGATAAATAACGTTATGCAAAGCGCCTTTCTCTACGCAGCAATCTAAATTCAAAAGTTTAACAAATATTTTATTTTTGGTAAAATTTCTATACCTTGAGAGTCTGCGGCACAAACATAAATAACAACTTTTTGCGTGCGCGCATTTGTTTTAGCATCTGCAACACGTCCCATAATAAGATTTTGTAAATCTTCTGATAAACTACAAACTTCATCAGGTACATGAGTTTCAAACCCTTTTGGACTGTGCACTCCTGGTGGCGAACTTAGCGACATCGAATCTGCTAAAAATGTAAATTTAAACAATAAGTTAAATTAAGTTCAATCGATCACATGTACACCAAGATGTAGTAAGTCAATGGTCAATGTAATGTGTAAATGAATTGTGATGTGCAAGTAACAGTTTACCCGATATGCTTGAGGTTGCCACACCTCGTAATACTTTTGAAAATGCAGGTTTTTTTTCGTTGGTACTAGTTGTGGTTGTTGTTGTTGTAGAAGACGTACTTGTGGTTTGCAACTGTTGTAGAGATGGTTGACCAGCTGTGCTAGGTTCAAGAAGGACTTCACATGGCTGTTGTGATACGTGATTTAGTAGAACTTGTTGTTTTTCTGATGGTAAACTTGTACGTACTTGATAGCTGCCAGACCTTAAACAATTAGTAAAGTTAGTCAATAACTAAAAAAACACATTCTGAACGATAAATTTTATTCTAAAACAAAAATCCCAAAATTGGAATGTATAAAGACAAGTATGCAAATAAATAAATAATGTACTATTTAAATTTTGTTCCAGATGAATCATTAGAAATAGGTTTAAAGCGCAGAAGAAATATATTTTGCAATTTTTACAGAAGAGACAAAGATTTTATTACAATTTGATTTCAAAAATAATTCTTACGTAACAACTGTTACGTATTCAGAGGCTTGTATTACTATTTAACAGCATCAACTGTTTGCTTCGCCAATGTTTTACAATATAATACAGCAATTAAGTTTAGTTATTGCCTCTTTCCAGGATTTGTTTCTTTCTTGAAGTACTTTAGCTATTACTTGCTTTCATGTTTTTTTATCTTCCCTTTTTTTTGTCCGTATTCTCGTTTTCTATATTAATTTTACTTGTATGTTGTTGTTCATTCGTTGAATGTGTCCCTATCAACTAAGTTGTCGTTGTTCTATAAAACCTCTCCTATTTGTGTGTTTCTAATCCTGTTTTTTCTGATCGCCTAATGTTTGACTTACAGTCGCGGGTTATGGTCTATATATCATATTTAAAACTTTTATTTTGATTTCTTTAGTAATTTTCTTAATTTATAAATCTTTGGTTCATAGCTTAGATAATTTCACTGCTTTTTCAATTCTCTTATATATTTCAGCTGCTTGTTTCCTTGTTGTTACTAGAATTATTTTTTAATTTTTTTACTTGTTCTACTTTAACGTTTTTCGTTTTATTTGTATTTATTTTTAAAAACTATTTCATAAGACTACTGACTAAAGACAAACATTATAACTATTTAACGAACATGGAGTTTAATGATAGAGATATTTTAATGTCGTGAGCGAAGGTAGCAAGCAAACGCTTTAATTTTATCGGGATTATTTATCGCCGATTAACAAACGAGTTAGGTATAAAGCTTTTCTGTTGATCGTATATTATTAAATCGAGCGAAAAACTGATGTTATATTTAGAAGTTATGCAAAATCGTCAAATGGGTAGTTGCTAACGATTTTATTAGTTGTTATACACTGAGAAAAATCTTATATTTTTGATAAACCAACGGTTGCTTTCACAAAATTATGTTTATATGTAATGAATCTGGGTAATAACAACAATACTGTCTTTATACCAAATATTTTTTTATAGAGTTGTATTAAATATACTTGACTACGTTTTGTAGTAACATATGATTTATTAAAAAATATTTTATTAATAGTTATACTATATACAATTAGTCAATCGACGCTTGCAATGCTTTTAAGTTACAGGACTTCCATTTATCCAATGTAATTTACTGAATATAAATAATTTGGATTATTAATAAATAAACTTGAATTTGCTTTTAAAGTCAGTTGATTAATTATTAAGACGTGTTTAGCGTCATCAGTCGCTAATAATATAACATACATGCGCATGGTGCATATTGCATTGTGTAATCTGCCACGATGTCCGCATTGACTGAGTTTACAGTTCGCTGTTTGTTTTGTGATGTTCATCGTGCTCATTTATACCGGTGATTTGCAATAGAATAGTTATGTGGACTTTCGGAACACTTTGTTGGTCATATAGTTTTAGAAAAAAATGTAGATAATCATAGTTATTGTGTTCTAAATATTAACTAGTAGTTTATTTGTAAAGCTGTAAAACATGATGTTTGTATAATAATTGTATATATTTTTTGTTCTTATACTTTATATTTCGAATACATTTTTTTATTCTTACCAAATATACGTTATCATTAAATTCCATTTTTTTATCTATATTCTTACTAATAATCTTTTGAGTAAATATACATTTACAAATATTTATGATTATAAGCGACTTTAGGCTTAGACCGCGTCGTAGTTAAACACCCAGACTTAGGCTTGGTCCTAGTCTCTTCTTGAGATCCAAAACAAACTGACGTTTGGCAAGACATTGCAGCTTGCATCTTCAGAGTGGTAAATGTCTCTGAAAGAAAAAGTGTAAATGACGATATTTATACCAATAGCGATTAACGTGATTAACGGACCTTATCTTTCCTTTACCGCTTGACTGACTTCGTTATTACTCGGAGTAAGTGTTTGTGTCTTTTCCAAGAAGGTTGAACTTTGTCTTAGCGGATATTCTACTTTTTCTTTCAGTGACAGCTCCAATGTCTTGCGAAACGTCAGTTTGTTTGGGTTCACGAACGACAATACGGCAAAGGCCAAGTTGTACTTCTTGTTTTGGCTCTCAAGAAGAAACTAGGACCAAGCCTAAGTCTCGGTGTTTAACTACGACGCGGTCTAAGCAAAAAGTCGCTTATAATCATAAACATAACAACCGCGAAAGCTTAAGATTTTACATTTACAAATATGTTAAATAGTAATAACCTTATGTTTAAAAATACTGAATTTTGTTGGTAATAAGAATAAAATAATATAATATTACTAATGCTATCGGTTAATTATAAATGTATGTGACTAATTTAAAATGTGGAATATTTAATAAATTGCTGAGTTACACAAAAACAATATTTGTTACGTCGGTTTATTAATCATTTATTTATTAATAATTAACCAGTTTGATTATTATTAACGCAATTTTTTCTCAGTGTTTAAAATCGTCCATTAATAGAAATTTATTCATTGGTTTAAGTCAACGATATATATATATTTTTGATACATTATTATACGTTAATGTAGCTATTAAAAAAATGATCGACGAAAATAAACTAGTCTCTATTTCGCGTATACAATGACTACTTTGTGGAACTATTTTTTCGAAAAACAAGTTTTAATAGAAAATAGTGATTTTTTGTCCGTGTAACATAAAAGGTTAGTAGTAAGTGCTACCTATCCAGAGCTGGGCAACTTACTGTGTAAAAGTAGTTAACTACTAACTAAAGTTACTACTTTTTAAAAGCAGTGTAAATTACTAACTACTAACTACCGTAAACGGTAGTTAGGTTACTAGCAGAGCTGGGCAGTAGTTAACTACAAAGTAGTTAAGCTACTAATCTAACTACTTTATTGTTGACGATAGTTGTATTCTATATATTCAAGTTACTTTAATTTAATAATGTAACTGTAGTTGGAATAAATTACTTTTTTCGTGTAATCGTATTTAAAAAGTAGTTAGCTACTCTATTTTAACTACAAAAATAGTTAAACTACTTTGTAAATAGCTTAACTACTTTACTAATAATTAAACTACTTTATTAGCGGCTTCAATTACATGCAATGGCTATAAGTATTCAGCTTGCATTGCAGTTTCGCAGGTTAAAACGTGTCCTTCAAGTGATAAACGGTAACGCAGAAGTAAACATGAATGTAAAGACTATTCAAAAAATTTTTATAAATGCAGCAAACCTAATTTGTTTTGAAATGTTAAATGCCACTGATCTAAACGTAAACAAAGTATTACTTCAACAAAATGAAGATTTTTTTGATTTTGATGAACCTGGTTTGTCTAAAAAGTTACACATATCTTCTGATACTGAGAATGAACATGCTCACAAAACCAGAAGAATAGAACTAGAATTGTAATATATAAATTACTGTAAGTGTTTTTCTTAAATATCGTTAGATTTAATTAGTTATAAAACGTGTAAATATTTCGTTATAAATAAATTAGTTTTAAAATTCGTTACAATATGTACTACAATTTTCATCAACAAATAAATGTAAATTAAAGCAAAATAGAGAAAGTAGTATAAAAAAACATGTGTTACAATTCCTTTTTGTTTACAATTTTCGTCATTATAACACCGTTTTACAATAATTTATTGTAAAACGAGTGTTACAGCTACGACATTTGTATGCGAGTAAGTTTTCTTTAGCAAGACGCGTAGTTCTATTTCGCTTTAATTTACATTATTTGTTGATGAAAATTGTAAGATATGTTATATAGTGATGGACACAATCGAGATATATTAACAATCAAATGAATAGTAATAGTAACTACACGACAATCAAAAGAATCATTCGAATGATTCCTTGGGATGTACGTTTTTTCAACTGCTTGTGCATTACTGTTTAGGGCTAGACGGATAGACTAAATTTCCAGATTTTATTGCTTGTTTATAGGTACCATTATACCACTGAAATGTTGATTATGATTTTATTCTATATTTTTGCGTTGATTCCAATTCTATAAATCCAAACATCCATCCCACGGTATAGCTGTTTAACAGATTACATTCGAGAACTTCTACAATTATTTTACTTATTTTCACACAGGCTATTATTTTCAATCGATTGTCAAAACCATCGACCTGGCAACATCGGAAAACTACGCTTCCTTCTGGACGAGTAATCTGTATACTTTCGCAATGTGTTTGTTTGTCTCTAACATGTAAAAAAGGAAGTACATTTGTTTATGTTTACGGTACGCACTACTTGTCAATTTATATTGACATACTTTATAACCTCCAATTTTAGAATCGATTTTAGCAGCATTATTTAAAGTACGTAGATGAATCAAATGTTAAACATCGAATATAAATAATAAATACAATGTATCTTTAGCTTGTAGTAGGAATACGTAAAAGTAAACAAACAAAATGGTCGTTTGACAAATATTGCGTACTGTTTGTGTATAAATACTATTTCTAACTCTTACAATGTTGTGTACACTATTAAACCTGTGATTACTCGTCCAGAAGGAAGCATAGCTTTTTGATGTTGCCAGGTCAATAGTGAAAACTAACAACTTTACATTTTTACTTTTAGAAACAATCGACGTTCGGCAACAAGCGACTATTTCGAATGTTATAGTTGGTAACAGTGATCGCCATTTGCTTACTTTCTAATTTTAAATTTGAAAATACTGACCGCTAGTATCCTTATATAATACAAACAAAATAATTCCTGGTTTTGATTGCACAAAGTTGCATTTTGTAACACTGTCTTTCAAAAACAGTTGTTTAAAGTAGCAATAGATGAGAACCATTAAAATTTGACCTTGAAACAAGAAGGCAAAAAGCTCTGTCCTAGTATTTATTCTTTTTAGTCAGTTTGACCAATACATTAATGCTAAATTACAAAACCATAAAAAAATTGCACCAATTATTACTAAAAAATTCATAATCGTCTTTTTACCGCCTTTATTATACTCTGTTATTCTCGTTTGTTAACCGTTTTTTTCGTTGTTAAACTATTTCCGCTATTTTGTAATCTTTTATTATTATTATTATTATTATTTTTTCTTCTAGTTTCTCACCGTAGTGGTGTTTGTAAGCCATGCGACGGACCGGGGCCAAGTCACATGTCTGTCTATTGCATGAACTTTCTTACTATTGTTGTTGTTTTTAGAATTACTGCTTTTTGTATGTTGGTATGGATGTATAGTGGGAGATCTATTGTTTTTAAGTGTTGCTTGAATGATTTTGTTGTTATACCTGTCACAGACATTATAATTGGTACTATTGTTATTTTTTCTTGTTTCCATACTTCTTTAATTTCTGTTGCAAGAGGTGTGTATTTTTCGATCTTTTCGGTTTCTTTTTGGACTATGTTGCTGTCGTTGGGTATGGCAATATCTATAATGTATGTATGCTTTTGTGTTTTATTTAATAGTGTGATATCAGGTCTATTGCATATTATCGTTTTATTTGTGTGTAGTGTTCTATCCCAGTATAGTTTACAGTTTTCGTTTTCTAGTATAGTTTCGGGTGTGTATTTGTAATATGGTGTTTGTGTTTGTATTAAGCCGTATTTAAGTGCAAGTTCTTGATGAATGATTTTTGCTGCTATGTTGTGTCTATCGGTGTAGTCTGTTCCTGCTAGTAGTTTGCAACCTCCTGTAATGTGTTCTATTGTTTCTGGGTATTGGTGGCATTTTCGGCATGTGTCTGTTTCAATTTTTTCTTTTAATATGTACTTTCTGTAGTTTTTTGTGGCTATTACTTTATCTTGGATGGCTAGGACGAATCCTTCTGTTTCTGGAAAAAGTTGACCTGAGTGCAGCCATTTGTATGACAGTTGTGTGTCTATGTGCGGGTTTTGCATTATATTATTATTATTATTATTATTATTATTATTATTATTATTATTATTATTATTATTATTATTATTATATTTCATTAGGTAAATCGTCCTTTTGCACATTCCATTTTCTTACTTTGTTTTCATTGCCCTGCAATTTTACCTTTTAACAAACAGTCTTGAGTTGAAAATCAGAATTAATATACTAAAAATTGAAAAGTCTAAGTGCGTGCGTCCGTGCGTGCGTGTGTGCGTCTGTGTGTTTATTTATTCAAATAAAAATTTGTTCTATCATTTACAGTTTACTAGATATTTAATTTACAATTTAAAGTGAATTTCATTATATAATCTAGGTTTGAATCCTGCCTGCGACGATTTAAAAAAAAATATTTTTTTTGCGTTAGTTTACGTTTTAAAGTCTCCTAAGTCAAAAAAAAAATGTTTGACAAAAAAATTTGGGTGTCTGTCTCTCGAACCAAAAGTCCTAGTAACTTGAAATTTGGTATAAAGCTGGATTTTCATATTCTTATTCTCTCGGTTTTATCAAAAGATAGATCTGATAAAGATACCGGAAGTAGGTTTATCCGCCATTTTGAACAGTTTTTCTTATATAATTATGTACGAATGTAAATTATTGGAATTATTTTTACAGTTTCTTATAAAGATAATTCTTCCTAACAATTTATTCAAACCAATTTTTTTCTAACATTAACAGTTTATTAGATATTTAATTTATTATTTAAAGAGATTTCCATTATATAATCTAGGTTCAAATCCTGCCTGCGACGATTTTTTTTTAGAAAAAATAAATAGCCGGTTGTACAAAAGTCTGGTTAATTGGCGATTTACTAATCGTTTTTAATACAAACATATCACTTTAAAGTAGTTTTATAACAACATAACCTTATAAAAATACATTTCTTCATCATTCCTTATAGGAAAGTCGTGTGGTGGCCACACCAGTTTTTTTGCTCAGTTATTACTTCCGTCTTTGTCTGTAGATACCTTTCCCACTCTTTTTTCTTCTGTTTTGTTTGTTTTTTAATTTTTTCTGTCCACCAAGCCGTCTGTTTTGTACTAGTGTTAATTTTTGATGTACCACAAGATTCTCTCGCCGAGTTGATTATCAATTCTTTAAATATTTGCCACATGTTTTCTAGCTCTTTATTTGCGAAATTATCTGATAATTTACTATAATGTTAGTCTAGTATACTTCTAAATTTGTTTGCAATTTCTTTATTTTCTAGGTTGTATGTTTTTGTTTTATCGTAGTACTTCTTTGTCTTATTTTCCATTATTTGTTCTTTAGTGTTTTTCCTCATTTTAGTTTTTATTTTACCTATTACCATGTAATGATCTGAGTTAATTTCTGGTCTTCTGTTCACTTTCACGTCATTCAGCATACATTTTTTGTCCGTTTCTACCAAGATATAATCTATCACCGATTTTTCGTTCCTAGTTGGAACTTCCCTTGTGTATCGATGTATGTCTCTGTGTTGGAAAAATGTGTTGGCTATTATTAAATTTTTTTCTGTGCAGTAATCGATTATTCTTTTTCCGTTATTATTTCTTATATTTTCTCCAAATAAACTAACTAATTTAGGCGTTTGTGATAATTTTTTCCCTACTCTGCCATTCAAATCCCCTGCTATTATTTTTACACCTTTACTTTCTTCTGTTATTACATTTAGTTGTTGCCAAAATTGATCATATTTTTTATGTTTTTCATCTTCGTTTGATCCGTATGCTACTATTAGCGTAATTATTTCCAAATCTATTTGCATCTCAACTGTTAAAATCCTTTCTGAGATACATTTCCATCTTCTTAATTTTGTTTCCCAGTCCTTATCTATCGGGTATGCAACACCTAGATTCCATGTTGCTAGTTTCCATATTGTATGCTTGTTTCCGTCGATTTTGGTTTTTTGTTTTCGTTTTTGTTTGTATCCATTACTCGTTGACCTTGTTTCTCGCCGTATCGTCTCTAATTCCTCCATAATCTTATTTAGTTTTTTGATGTTGTTGTTCTATTAAATATTAATCGGTTATCTTTATTGCTCCATATATACATATTCATCTTGATTAATGAAAATTTTTTGCTGAGCTATTTTAACGAGCGATCCTTTTTCTCTTTCTTCTGCGCTTATTTTTCTTAGTTCCCGTTGCACTTTTCTTTCTGAATAAGTAAGATCAATATCGATGTAAATCTTGTATTCCTTTAGCTTATATTTATTTTTAAGTATCTCTATTTTCTCGTTCCAATCTTTCAATTTGATAACGCATCTATTTTCCTCAGTTTTATAGCTCTCTTTAATCTTCGGTTGTAGATCGAATTTTTCTTTGAGGATTTGTGCCACCATTTCCTTTATTTGTAAATTTGTTTCCGTCCCTCTTATCAGCCCTGTTATTACTACGTTGTTTGTTCTATTTTCTTTATTGTTTATTTCTAGTTCATTCTCTAACTGTTCTATTTTTGTTTCTAGTTTTTCTGTCCTCCGCAGGTTCTCATCTTTTCCTGTTTTCCACTCTTCTTTTGTTTCTTTTATTTCCTCTCTTTATTCTTTGAACTCTGTGGCTTGCTTTTCTAATTGTTCTTTTAGTTGTCTGTTGATGTCGACTAGCTCCTGTTTAGTTTGCGTGTTTTCTTTTTTAATGTCTTTAATATCGTTACTAATACTTCCCATTAATTGTTTTAGCTTATCCAGTTTGTTCTCGTTTTTGTTTCCTTCATTTTGTGCGTAGACGCGTTACTTCCAGATTGATTGTCTTTACGTTTTCTTTTCAAATAATTTTTTAGATTACCTGTACTATTTGAACGTCCTCTAACTTTGCTATTGACGTTCATTAATTCTTCTTTCTACTGAACTTCAAATTTGGTTTGTAAGTTTTCCTCAATTATGTATACAATTCTGGTATAAGGAATAAATGTATTAAAATTTTGCGTTATCTCGCGTCCGCACCTGTTTATCTAGAATACTACACTGCAATGTTATATTCGAGTTACTTTTAATGCTTATTAATTTATAAAACTCGTAACTATATTTACAGTTTTACAGTTTTTAAATTATTATAAGTGACTACTAATTACCGGATTTTATTAATTTATTTCACTTTTAATTTTTACTATTCGCGTATTTAAAGGGAGCCGTTGTCAACGGTTATCACGTTTAAACTTTAAAATAAATAAAGAAGGTAAGTACTATAAAAACAACGACTAATGTAACATTTAAATGACTTACATAATACATAGATACATAATCAAAGTTCTAGAATATTCGACTATTAATACTTTTTCGTAAACTTTCAAACTTTTATAGTAAGTTCATAAAGTAAGATTTTAATGAAAACTATTTAATTTGTATTTCACAATAAATCTAAAATAGAAATTTATTAAATATATAATTAAAACGGCACGACGTTTATTTTAATAACGTTTTATTAGCCTTTTATTTTATTAAATTTTTAATTTGTAAGTATTATAACTAAAAGAATATAAAGTTTATTTCTAAATGTGTTTAATATTGATATTTCAATTGATACAATTAACGATTATTATACTTTTTTTATTAAATAACAATTATACACGGTGTCCGTAAAATACGTGTACAACGTAAAACCAGAGATGCCTTGGTTCAAAATAGAACGATTTAGACCAACTCACCTATATCAAAAATTGTTTTATTTAACCGCTAGAAGGCTTTAAAATTTAAAATAATTATTTTTTTTAAATAACTCAAAAATCTGTCAATGGAGTTTTCACTTATAATCAAAACTTTCTTTAGGAAATGGTTTTAAATATATAAAAGTAAACACCTATTAATCACCTATATTTTTTTTACTGTTATACGGTTATAAAATTTATTTTTTTATGAGTAGCTGACTCAGTTTGGAAAGTTTTTTGTCTCGTGTAAAAATTTGATTAACCTATTGGTTTACAAGGACCGACAACACTAAGGTACACAATGAACAGGTTTACTTTGATACTTTGATTACTCGTTAATATTCAATAAAAATTAAAACATACTTTTTTAGGACATTAATGTTCTCATATAATCGTTTTATCTCGTTTTATACTTAATGATGTAACTATAATTAACGTGTAGAGATACTTGAAAATTATAATTTTCTAGTTAAATCAGTGAAAACCTAATCAACTATGTACTCACAAAAAATTAATATATAGTCATTGTATGCACAGTAAAAAAATATAGGCAGTTGTTTGCTCATTATTTCGTTTTTGAGAAACACGTGTATAGTTTTAAAACCATTTTCTAAAGCACTAACAAATTTTAAAAGCGAAAACGCGAACTTCATAAATGGTCAAAATCTTTTGCAGGTTTTATTTTAAAAAAAATTGAATAATTTAAAAAATTTTAAAGTTCTCTAGCGGTTAAACAAAGCAACATTGAATGTAGATAAGTTGGCTCAAATCGTTCTATTTTGAGTCAAGGAGTTTCTGATCTCACGTTGTACACGTGGTTTTAGGACATCATGTGTATATTATTAAAACAAGATGTTTATTTTAAAATTAGTGAGACTATTAAAGTTGCTAAGAGGCGGTTTCATAATCAGCTTTAAATTTTAAAGTCACTTTTCTTAAAGTTTTTACGTATTTTTCAAATTACAAATTTTTAACAAATCAGCGGAAATTAGTTTAAAGTAGACATTAAAATAAAAGTTAAGCATTGTTAACATGTTTTAAAGTGCTTTCTATACAAGTTAATCGATGGTAAATTGATAAATTTTAAATAAAATAAACTATTGAATTTTAGTTAAAGTGACTATTATCAAATCAAGGGTAAGTCTAAAATAATACCTAAAATTATAATTACCTATTTAATTAAGAGTATTAGATTTTAAGTGTAAACTTGTAATTAAAAACAAACCTATAGAATTATTTATAAAATTATATTTAAGTATTTATAGTGAATATACAATATGAATTTTTATAGAATACAGTATTACTATACTTTTCCAGAAATTTTTTTAAACCTACTAATCAAAAAAAAATTATATTTTATATTACAACACTGACCAGTTAATACATCTTCTGCGGAGACCTTATTTGTCATTTTCATCAGCAGTTCTATAACTGCAATTTATTTGTGTGCTTATTTCAAATAGACAGAACAAACAAGCAAAAAAGTGACAATCTTTCAAGGCAGAAGACATACATGAAATATAAAATGCGTATGACAACAAGAACATTAGTATAAACAAAACTTGTGTTACATCGAAGACGAGACAAAAAAGATAAATAGACAACAATTACGTAGAGTGAAAGAAAAAAAATGCAAAAAAAGAAGTGAATCAAAAAAACTGACAGACTGCCAAAAAATAACAAAACTGTTGCATTGCAAGACTGCTCAAAACGCTCAAAAATATAATGAAATCTAAATTCACTACTTGTTTTAGCCGTATCAAATAAATATAAAACGCACAGCTTTAATTAGTCGTTTTTGGAACTTTTTCTCTAACATAACTGTCAAATTATTGTTGTTTGTCATATTTCTTTGTTTTTAATTTTTTTGAGATACCTAATGTTTTACCTTATTGATGACAAATATTCAAAACACATTGACTTTGAAATCTCACCTTATTGATAAGAAAAATCTTAATTCAATACCTATTTTAGAGTACCTCGTGATAATTTTCATTCAATACTGTTATAAACTATTTGTACAACTCGGTTTTTTCATAAGACGATGTACATTTTACGTAAAAATCACTTGTGGTATAACCATTTTTTCACAAATCTGTGTAAAATGATTAGTCTTCTTTAAAAACATAAGTATTATAAGTAATATTAAAACAAGAAAATAATACTTTTCTGAAAACATTGTCAATAAAAATATAAAATAACTACTTTTCATGTCTACTATATTTTATACTTATATAGAAACACGTAGATATAAGTTTAAAATGCTATTATTCGTGTATAGTAAATTCACACAGAAAATAGCTTTGCCATCGGGGGATGATCATAACGGCCACCTTCTAACTTTAACCACAACGGCCACCGTGATCACAACGGCCACCTATTCTGTCGACCACAACCGCCACCGTGACCAGAACGGCCACTTGCATTTTTGAGTATAACGGCCACCTTGACAACAACGGCTACTTATCTTCATGACCACAACCGCCACCGCGACCACAATGACCACCGACGCCCGATCTGAAAATTGACTGCCAACGCCAGTTACAGCAACCTCTGTGACTATAACGATCACCTCTGCTCGTAACCACAATGACCACCATGACTATAACGGCTATTTATTTTGTCGACCACAACGGTTACCGCTACCACAACGGCCACCCCGACCACAACAGCCACCGTGACAATAGCAACTACCAATCGTCATTCATCATGAGTCTCAATGATATTTAGCTTGCATTTCTAGCTGAGTGGTGTTTTTTTCATTTTCTTTTGTAGCCATCCCTTGTCAAAATAGAGCGTGTTAGGTAGTATTTTAAAGTTTGCAAGTTGTTCTTATTGGATATATGAATATTTTTTCGTGCTGCCAACATCGCAAACGCCAATATTAGCTCGTTAGTGTAGTTACTTAATGGGCGAAAAAAGCTCTAGTGTGGCAAAATGAAAACTACAAATCCACATAAAGCTAAGTGTTCAAGGTCAATTATTATATTAGAACGAGTATGCGACAGGTGAAAAAATTATTTGAAAACTCTTGAAGTTCAGTTAGAATTGAAAAAAACGATATTAAAGTTAATGTCAAACCTGACAGATTTATTAATAAATGTAGTACCAACATTATATTTCCGGTGATTTTTTTGTATATTTTTTCATAAATGAATACAATTTTGCAAAAAGTAACACAAAAAATAATGTACGTTACTCTCGTCAAAAATTTCATAGCATAACTCACTCACATGCAACGCTCGGCCGTGCGACCTCGCGTCGCATTAGCGCTCGTTATGCTATGATGTACTTTTCGATGCTTGTTACGTAAATCACTATTATTTTACTTCACTATTAGAAACACAGAATTGTGCTAATTTGAGTTTTAAACCATGTCGTTTAAGTTGTAGACAAATTAAATAATAGATTAGGATTGTTAGGATTCAAATTAAAATGCATTTAATTTTATATAATATATAATTTATACACGAATGTGTGAGCGACGCTGGACTCTCTAGATTTGATGAGTAAACATTAAATGTGTAAGTTCTTTAAACTTTGGTTTTGATAGATATTTCTACGTATAATCAAAAAAAGAAAGTAAAATTTCTATAAGCTTCCAATTGAAGTGTGTCTAAATACCGCATCGATTGGTGTTTTCAGCTATTCAGCTATAATACCCCTAGAACATTGATAATACCGAGATAAGTTTGTCATAGAGACTGTTGAAAGCGCGTTTCTTGGTAATAGCACGAGACTGACAAAAATAACAGATTGCTTTTAAAAAGAAGTAACCTACATAGCCTATAGTACATTATATTATATTTAATAACAGTACAATACATTGTAGTATATTATAGTAAATTAGTGTAATATAATCTAAGGAGTGCAACGTCGCTTACACATTTTTTTTTAATTAAATATTCGTGTATATGCCATATAAAATTGAAGGCATTTTAATTTGATTCCTAACCCATTCATTAATTTGTCTACAACTTAAACGACATAGTTTATATGTATTTGTAACCTAAGTCGTAGAATCGCTCGGTTTCTTCTAAATATTGGGTTAAAACTCAAATTACTATAATTCTGTGTTTCCAATGGTGAAGTAAAATAATAGTTATTTACATAAAAGTCAGGAAAATCTCACATTACTGAATAGGAGCTAAATGGAAATACGACGCACTTTGTGCCGAGTATTTTAAAGCTCCGAGTCAAGTAAGAGATTTTACTGACGTGTTTAGTATTAAATTTTTCCGGAAATCGTAAAAAAAAAGAAATTTACAAATTTTAAAAACTGTTTTTACAAATTCCACAAAAATCAAATTTGACAATTTTGTTGGCAATAGTTATAAACTGTTTTGCGTCTTGTAAAGTCTTTATAGTACTAATCCGAAACAAAACAATTTTCCTGCGCGTTAATAAGCAGAAAAATGTTGTTTTCAAGACGATTTCCGAAAATTATTTGTATCACTAGTCCAGAAAGTGCTATTTTGCGAGTATGAGCATATTTGTACAAAAGGCGAATACTCGCAAATTACTTTTTGGACGTGTGATGCACAACATTTTTTGTGCTGAACTTGAAAAAAAAAATGTTTAAAAAATGATTTATTTTATTAACTAAATTTAAATATTCTATGTTGATAACAACGAAATCTGTAATTTTGAATTTCAATTGTTTATGTAAATATACTTAATTTTGTTACAATTTAATTAACTCGTCTTAAAATGGATATTCCTCCACACATTAAAGAAGCTGCAGAAAATGTGATAATTTGTTACCGACAAAATCTTCGGATCGGTACTGGAAACCACGATCTTGTTAACTGGTGTACTAAAAATTCAGCAAGCGTCTACAATAAGTATGTTTTATTATATACATGACACTGCATTTGCAGAAATAGTGGAACGGCATAAGTCAGGGAACTAATATCACGTAGTTGAAAAGGACAGTACTGTTGCCGAAGAATACATAGAAGACTCCTTGACACCTAAAATCGCAATAGACAATCAACTAACAAGACAATGTAATTCCATACCACAGTGTTACATAAGTTTTGCTAATGTCGATGGCATTCAACCAAATTGTAACGTTCAAAACTTAAAATTCAACTGAAATGATGCGAGTTTACTTTATATAAATATTTCAAACTGCACAATTAAGTTTAATTTAAATAAGTAAGTTCCTTATAATAAATGATAGAGATGTTAATATGCTGTTGATTAAGCTAAAAGTTACAATTTAAAGTTTGATGTTTCATATACATAGGTATACTTACTTGATCGATATAAGTTTAAGTGATTTTTAATTTTGCGGTTGCCTTTATCGTTCTCTTTGTCAATAAGATTGAAATAAGTTTGTATTCGTTATTAGAAAAGTCGTTATAGGTAATTTGGAGTAGTATAATAGTTAACCAAGCTCATAAAATAATAATTTTGACATAAATGACATGACACATAAACTATTGAAGGAAGGGGAATTACTGTACTGCCAACTTCTAGTTATAAAATTCTACTACATTTAACCTTGACTTTACCGGCCTAGTCCGGAAAAGTAATTTTTCCGGCCGATTATATTGCTTGTAAAATACGTCAAAACGGACGGAGGCATAAAAAAATATTTTTGTGCTGCCAACATCGCAAACGTCATTCGTTCGTTAGTGTAGTTACGTAATGAACGAAAAAAGCTCTAGGGTGGCAAAATGAAAACTAGGAATCCACATAAAAGTAAGTGTTCAAAGTGAATTAATATATTAGAACGAGTATGCGACAGGTGGAAAAATCATTTTAAAAATCTTAAAATTCAGTTAAAATTGAAAGAAAACGATGTTAAAGTTAATGTCAAATGTGACAGATTTAGTAATAAATGTAGTACCAACATTATATTTCTGTTAATTTTTTTTTATTTAAAAAAAAAAATGTGATTTTATAAAAGGCAACACAAAAAATAATGTACATTACTCTCGTCGAAAGAATCATAGCATAACTCACTCACATGCAACGCTCGGCCGTGCGGCCTCGCGTCGCATTAACGTTCGTTATGCTATTTCTTACTTTCGACTCTTGTTACGTAAACTATTATTACATATCTAGTAAGCACAAGTTGCAAGCTTTGAAATACTACCTAACACGCTTGATTTTGATAACGGATGCCAAGCTAAATCATCAAAATTCATGAAGAATGACGATCAGTGGCGGTTGTGGTCACGGTGGGTGTTGTGGTCGATAAAATAGGTGACCGTTGTGGTTACGAGCAGAGATGGCCGTTATAGTCACAGAGGTCGCTGTAACTGGCGTCGGCAGTCGATTTTTAGATCGGGCGTCGGTGGCCGTTGTGGTCGCGGTGGTCGTTGTGGTCATAAAGATAGGTGGCCGTTGTTGTCACGGTGGCTGTTATGGTCAAAAATACAAGTGGCCGTTGTGGTCGACAGAATAGGTGGCAGTTGTGGTCACGGTTGCCGTTGTGATTAAAGTTGGTAGGTAGCCGTTATGATCACGATGGCCGTTGTGGTCATGACTACAACGCGCACACTTCCGGGTGGCCGTTGTGGAAAATTGTAAAAGAAGTAATAAATAATACTAATCGACTAACATAAAGTTAAAAAAAATTATTTGGAACGTGAATTTTCTTTAAAACATTTTTTTATTCATTTAACAATGTTTCTGAAATACTTTAAATTTAAGCCATTTTACTATTGTACTTGATTGAAGTTTACATAGAACTTTTTTTAGGTAACTCAATAAATAAATTATATTTGGTCGTCATCAACCAAATAACTTTTTAACAGGAAATAAAACAAGAAACTACAAAAATACTCTTGGAAAAATCACACGTACAAATAAAATTGATATTGCAAATATATGTTCAAGATTAACTGGAAGAGTTAAAAATATTTGTTAGAGAATTAACAAATTTTATATAAATAATTAAAAATGTTGAGTTTCATAAATAAGATATTAAAACATATTATAGTTAGTAAAAATTAAGTATTTTTTATTAATAGCTTAACCTATTTATTATTACAAACACAGCTCGTCGTTAAACTATATTAAAGCGAGTAGTCTTCATATGACGTCATACTTGTTGACAAATACCAATCATTAAATCTATGTATTAATTATGTCAATTTTAATAAATAAATACAATTTTTAAAATAATTTTTAGTACACGTTCTTGTTCATGTTTTTTTATTAAAGTTATTAAACGCTCCCTTCATTTTATAAAAATGATTAAAAAATATACAGCCGTTTTCTATTTTAAGATGTCAACATTTTATTGCCGCGTTTCTTCAAAACAAACTTATTTTTATTAGATAAATCGAGAATATTAAAGTGCAACAAAAATAGATCAAAAAAGAAACAAATAAATTTCCAGCGTCAAACCAAAAAAAAAGTTAAAACAAAAATTACTGAAAAAAATAGTCTTCGTTCTGTAAACATAAATTTGTCCTTTTCTTTTTATATAAATAGAACACCCTTACTTACTCTTCAGATCTTTGGGACATGTTGTCCTTGTCTTTGTGAGCCTGGCCGCTGCTGCAAGAATTTCCCATGGTGGCTGCTTTACGTTTATTCACTTTTCGCAAAGAAATTCCAATATCACTCTGTTCTTGACATTCATCTTATTTTTATTTCTATGACGATTCATCACACCTGTTATATTATAATATTTATTTGCGACTATTTTTTAATACGAAACCAAAACACATTATATAGAAATATAACAAAATTATTTAATTCGTTTAAGAAGATTTAGAATATAATAAACAATTTCAATAAGCATTTTTTAAATATTTCGTTTAATTTTAGATTGAAAAATTATATGACATTCTTTCGGTCCGCTTAGTTAGTTGTTTCTAAGACACAAAGGATTTTATTGCCGATTATTAAATAAATTATAATTTTGCGATGCTTATAAATTAACCATTTCAATTAACCACACTACATTTAAAATAATATCTCAGTAAGTATTTTGAGACACACGGCACGGATACATATCACGCACGATAATCACGGGTGTAATAATCAATGTTGGCAGACGATACGGGCACGCGCGTCTAAAATGACGTCAAACGACGCTTTACAAAGGCGGTACTTATAAAATTTCTATTTCGCAAAAAACCAGTTACACCTTCTTTAAAAAAAATATAATTCTTTAATAGAGTAAAGTTTCTAGAACAATTATTTTACGATTTGTAACCTTATTAGAAGTTTTTATTAACGATTCATTTCTTTATTTACAAGCACTTAAATTTATTTGAATCGTAAAATAATAAACATTTATCATTTAAAATCTTCCTTAAGTAGATTAAAAATTTATAATAAACATTAAAAAACAAAGACGCGTGACATTTAAAAATCAGTAAGTTGTTATATGAAAATTAAAAAATCAAAACTCTTGTTTAAAATCGTGCTGATGAATATTTTACGGTTAATTATGCCATAAAATTAATACATGAAATTTGTATATCTAACTTTTGTATCTGTTATTTGATTGCAATGAGAATAACCTAAAATTCAATTATTATCGGAAATTTTTTGAGTACACAATTTTTGAAGCAACGAGGTGTATAGATTCTCAAAAATTCATGTATGAGAAAAAACTTGGGTTATTAATTTAAGAAAATAATTCAGTAAAAAATAGAGAAATATAAGTAACACTTGTATTTACCAGATTTTCTTAAAAGTACAAGTGTATAATGAATCTTCTCTACAATATAGTACTCTACATCTTTCCATTTTCTATAAAAGCAACTAAAAACGACAGTCTTGCAACAGTTTTACATATGTATATACATTAGACTGTTTCAAAAAAATCGACATTTTTTTTTCCTTAGGCACTGTGCAAATATCATTGGAAATGACAAAAAAAAAATACTGTGAAAGTTTCAGCTCTTAATATTTATATTAAGGGCTGCCGCATCGCAAATTTCGATTTCCCATTTAATTAACATGGGAAAAAGTTTTGTTTAGACTTTGTAACTTAGTAACTGAATTGGTTACCAGTAAGACTATAACATATTCTTATAGGAAATTTAATGCTCTACAAATCTTATGTCTTTTTTTCGTAAATTTACTCCTTCGAAAGTTATTGAAGGTTAAAGTTGGACCTTCGATAAATTTAATCATTTTTTCAAATCTCCAACGAAACTATCAACTTTATCGGAAAATGTTATTGAACTTTTTTTGTAGATCATTTAATTTCCTATAAATTATCTATCACGAACTTTTCGAAATTTTCTACTGTTCGTGAGCGGCATCCACCATTTATAGATAAATTATTAAATTAACATGGAGAAATTATTTTTTGGATTTTTGGGATTTTATATTTCATTATAATTGTAATTCATTCACTTATAAATTTAAATTATTTTAATTATATGACTGCCAATTATTCTTATTTAATTCTCTAATAATATTTTTATATTCAATTTATTTTACATTATTTGAAAAAATAAATAACCTACATATTACGCAATAAAAAATAATTTTTTAACAAAAAGTTTTTCGGTTTTTAAGTGTACCTTTACTAAGTAACTTTGGTTAAAAAGTAAATATTTCAATAGTTCCTGAGTTACTTACTAAATGATGTACGCTGTAATATTATTTTTTAAAACAAACATTTTGCGTAGAGATCATTTCACGACTAAAGAACCGTGAGGTGCGCGTCGGATACATTCGGAATTTGACGATCATGCGAAATAAATTCTAACTAAAAACATCTGCTGTAAACAATGTACATTAACTGTAATAGTTTATCTTTAACTGAAAAATAAATGCATACAAGACGATGAATATAATATAAAAAAATATGAAACACAAAGATGAAATAGAATTTGTAACAACTTGTGCAATAAATGTAGACACCTCAAACGCCGTATAAAAAGTGCAAACGTTTTTTGGTTAGCTAGTGTACTGACATTCGGAACAAAATTGGTTTCTGCGCAGCGGTTCTTTAGTCTTGAAATGAACTCTATCCTAGGAAAAAATCGGTCAAAGAACTAGGACTTGTCGATTTTGATAATCATAAAAGCTACTTTTTCAAGGAATATATACGTTTTGTAACCAAAAGGAAATAATTACGTTATCAATTACTTCTAATACATCTTACATAATCGCTTATGTGTGTGTGAAAAATCTATCGGTTTGATTTAGCGTTCATTTTCTATTAAAGCTTGTTATCTACAGAATACAAAAATGTTTGCTATGAATACTAGAATGTTTACGACGATTTTTTCCATGTTGGTAAATTACTTAGATCACCTTAACAACTTAATAGAAACATTAGTAACAGAGAACTTAACAATAAACACTACACTACTTTTCCACATTAAATCATAATATGCAATCTCAAACGGTTTAGTTTAGGTTGAAAAAGATGTATAGCAAGAAGATTACAACATGGATACTTTGTATGACTTTGATAACAGAAGAATAAACTATTTCTACAACAATGATAAGTGACGTTAATTGAAGTGACAACAATTGTTGAATAAGCTAAGTATATATGGCAAAAACAAATTATGCTTTTGAAACACTGTGTGTAACCGTAGAGTAAAAAAATGTTCAGGATATTATACGACTTTGTTGCTTAAACCATTATTATATTTATTCATTTTACATTGTTATTTTTTTTATAGTTTTGGTTGTTATCACTTCATTACTGTGAAAATTGCAACCAACTGCATGGTTTCAAATCTGTTCGATTCGTAAAAAAGTGAGCTTTTATGGTTTTTTCGTTACAATAATAATAAAATTTGATGCACTGTGTTAAGTAGGAAAGTAAAAGTATAATCAACAAGTAAAACTTTTTAGCAGTAAATTATATTTTAGCTATATATTGTTTTAAAAAATAATTGACCGCATTATTAAAAAAAAACATAAAACTAACACTTTTCAGCTACAATAAACGTTAATAAAAATAAAAATTAAACAGTTATTAAAATTGAACTGTTTTTGCTATACAGCTAACAACGTTACAAGCTAAAATTGCAGGTATTGATAAATAATCACAACAATAGCCATCTTAGTTATCGCATAGCTTTAAAATCTCAATCTTTAGTTATTATCAGTGTATTATGAAATTGATATTTAAAGATCAACGAAACGTCGTCAAATAAAATTTTCAAGTTTAGTATCTAACTTTGTAATTTATTGGAATTTACTACACATTCCATAAAATATTTTGTCTATTCATTTATACCAAACGCGTTCTTATTATGAATTGACTTTTTCTATATGTAACAAATAACTAGAGATAGTTCTATATAATAAATAATAATTAGTAATAGCATTCATAATAAATAACTTATTCCAAATGTGAAAAACGGCATTATACCTAACATAAGAATTTGATTAATAAGATAATGTTTACAGATAGAGGTCAAATCTTAAAGTTTTAGTAACTTTGATAAAACATTTTTTTTTATTTCGGTTTTAATAAACATTAAATTTTGGATATAAAATTGTTATTACTTTAAAACTTTGCTATAAATACGAACAAAATTTAGTTTTATAATACTCAAAAATTATTTAATAATACAATGACAATTTGTTTACTGGTCAATAGTTAAAAATTGTTTTTTTTAAAAAACTTTTCAAAAATATCCTTTTTTTAACAGTAGTGACATAAATTAATAAAAATCATAATTAAAATTTCCGTAAATAATCTTAAAGATTAATTAATAACGTCTTATTCATTGGACCTTATAAAGATACTATTAATGTTGGTAATTAAATAAGCTTATACGATTCATGACTAGAAATGACAATAATTATATAAAAGTTATCTAACCGTTTAGTTGAAGATACGTTTAGAACCAATATCTAATAGAAGTGTTGCTAATAATGCAATGGCCGTTTGAATAATTTAAATAATACACTAAACTACGTCATATTTGTCGTCATACTTATAAATACGTCACAAATAAAAATTCCTCATTCTAAAATTAGATAATTAGTGGGCGACATTTTTTATTCTTTAAAAACTATAAATGACACAAAAGTAAATGCCAAGTTTCAGTAAAAGGATGACATCAAATAAATAATATTTTTTTTCAACGTTAGAACACGAAATCAAAAAATTAAAACAGTTTGATAATATTGTATTGAATATATGTTTTGTGACTGTCAGCTATTGAATGGTTTTAGAAATATAAACTCGTCAATAGCAGTATCGCCGAATAATGTACAGTATTAGAATTTTTTTTTTCATTACTAATTGTATAGGGTTTCATTATTACGTATAATAGTAAATTGTGAAGTAGCATTTTTTTAAGCGCAGGTAAATAATACCACTGGTAAATAATAAATTTTCTGACAATTTTATAACAGCTTTAAAGAAAAAAAGTTTACGAAACTGTCTACCAAGGACAAGAGATTTTATTTAATGCTATTTTAAGAATTCCTTTGATTCTTCCCTGTAGTTTTTTCTTTACCTTCATCAATGCAAACATCGATGCAATAGTCCCATGATAATCCATTTTCGCAAAAATAGTTCTTGACAACATTGTAAATTTTAGCTCTTGCGGTATTACTTTCTAACGACTTACAAATAATAGATCCCATTGTATAGCATGTTCGTATTGATAGCGTACCAATATAACAATACCGCTAGGTCTGATACATTAGTGGATTCGTCATATTGTAAAGAAAACTTACAAGACTTTTCGGGTATTGTGTGAGCCTCTCCATCCAATGCCATTTTCTACGAAACAATGTAGGAAGCTGCGGTAGCATTTTTGTTAAATGTTTGGAGCATAAATATTATTGTTTTTAAAAGCCGTTTTGGTTTTTGCATAAAAAATTCTGCCGTTTTATTTTTATATTTCTGATGCAAAGATTGGAAATGAGAAGCATTTTTGCTGAAAACATAGAACTGTTTGCTAAAATTTTGTTAGACAAAGCAAACTGATGACAGTTATCGGAATTCATAAATTCAAAAGCTATGTAACTTTTGCCAAACTTTCACTTTGTTTGTGTATGTATGAGATTTATTTAAAGATTATTAGCGCAAATATTGGCGTACTAAAGAATCCTTACTACTTCTTTCTGGCAGAACTAAGGTATCTGCTTCTAAACACTTCCAATAAAGGAAAATCTAATAACCATAAGTTACGAGAATTATCTCGTTGCTTAAAAAAGCAGCGACTAACTCAGCTTAATGACAATTACGGAAGAATTAAATTATATCACAAGAATAAGAAAGTTAAACTAGAAGACCCAGGCTTTGATTTTGTATTTTATGAACTTGGTGTTAATGTACGTAGCTCTTTAAAAATTCCTGTTTTAGCCAACTCTCCATTGCAAACAACTGATAACACACCGCTCATAAAATATAAACAACAATGACGCACTGGTATTTATGAACGCAGACAAATGTTGATTGAGAACAGTCATTGTTTTCAAAAAAATTGTTTAAGTTGGCACATTACTTTGATACTTACATAGTCGTAGATTCCAAAAATATTTGGTAGAATTAATTTTTTAGTATTTAACAAAAAAAGCAAATCATGTAAGCTTGTTCTTGAAATTTTAAAGACTACTTGTTTTTAATGTAGTATTTAAAAGTGCTTAGTATTATTTATTAGTATCGGTACAAAATTAACAACTACACCTATACCTACCCAGTGAGGAAATTGTAGCTAAAACCGGCTGCTTTATACTACTTTAAAAATAAAAATTTCGCAGTTATGTAGCTGTTAGTGAGCTCCTTTAATGCATTAAAATCGGGCTTATATAGCTCTTTGTGGTACTAGCACAGCTCTAAAGAAGCTGTAAAGGAACCGTAAACTACTTTTCGGAAGCAACTGTACCGCTTAAGTAGATTTATTTTTACCACATTTAAGTAGCTTAAAGATTAAATTAAAAAATTCATTTCCTGTAACTATTTTACACTTCTTCGTTTGCCTACGTTTACAGGTTTTTGTATATATCTATATTTTAAAAACGCATATTACTTATACATTTAATGCTTGCTTGGATTTTTCCAGTGTCAGATTTGAACCTTCGATCTCCTACCTGATGAATTCCTCATCATTTGATATTCCAACTGAACTATCCTACAACATACATGTTACGTTCACGGGCTGCTTAATATTTTAATAACCTTTGATTTTAAATATAGAAAAATACGGGCGTTTCAGATCAGAGTTTTGGATTTTGTATTTGAAATTTGGTTGTGTTCAAACTAGTACTTTTTATAATAATTTGCTATAATTAGGTATAATTGATAAATTGTTGATATAATTTTTTAACGTACGTGCGACAGTAATTTTAATGAAAAAAAAAAGATTTTAAATAAGATCTATTTAGTTTTGATAAGTTGATTCGGAAATTGAGTTAAGAGAGCGAGTTTAAATTATCTAACTGTCCAGTGTTGTGTGCTTGGTATACTTGACATTACAGCATCACATCTTGATTGTCATCGTCATAATCTGGAATTAAACGACTTGCAAAATCCTAGTCAACACATTTTATGTTTTTCATTGAGAAATTCAGTGCCAGTATTTATTTTTCTGTGTGTATAGATTATTCGCTTATATTTGTAAAGGAATAATACAAAACAAAGATTAAATGTGGTGTAATTGGTATGTGCTTCAATGAATTTATGTTGTTTTTTATCCTTTGTATTTAAATTTTAGCAGCGAAGGCAAGTTACACTTGATTATTAATTTTTTTGTTTTTGCTCGCGGACCCCATAAATGAGAAATGCTACTCTAGTGTAAATTTGACGATATTCTTTAGTAACTCTTTTTTATGTAAAACGCTATACCGTTGTACTCTCTTTTTTGTTCGCCGCTGTATAGAAACGTGTATTTGTGTTTAGTTATTTTCCCTAAACTTTTGTATCTCGTTTTTCCTAACAGCACATAGACATCTTAAATACATCTCAGAGATGCCAAGCCAAGATATTCAAGACATCTTGCAAACATCTCATTACGTCTTTAGACATCTTTAAGTCATATTGAAGACGTCGAATGTTAATAAACTGTACATCTTAAAAACATATTTAGACATCTTAAGGATATCCCCTCAGAACACGTTTAAGATAAAAAATGTTTTGGGTAAAACCGTTGACTGAAGAAATGTATAAAGACTCGCAACTGCATGTTAAAAATCGTACCGTATTACTATCTCACTTTCGTGGCTCTCTGCACCCCGCTGCCTACAAACTTTACTCTTGGATAGTAGCGACACGGTTGTTTTCAACGCAAACTAAGAAGATAAGACAGGTAAAAGATCGCTTAAAAATAATGCTTGGAAAGCAATAAGATAACTCTTCAAAATAATCGTTTGTTGTATTTACTAGATACCGTTGACTGATATAAAATGTTTTGAGTAAACGGAATGTAATTTGACAAGTTGAATTTTTTTCTTCGTTTGCCAGAGTTTGATTTTGTATTTTTTCTCTGCTGTTTTAATTCACTTTGCAATCCGCAATTCGTATCGAAATATCGATACGTATCGGAATATCGATACGTATCGGAATATCGATACGTTACAATAGTTTTCGTACGTATCGAAATCTCGATACGTATCGAAATATCGACATTTCGATACCTTCGATACGTATCGATATATCGATAGACGACCCAGGCCTAATAAAGTAGGAATGGTGATTTAAATAATTAAAAAACCGATTTTCGTACTCTAATAAAGCGATTTTTATAATCGATTTTTCTATCCAATTCAAAAATATAATCGATCGAACATCGCGAACTTTATGGAATTATAATTATTCTACAATCAACTAGAATGTAAAAACAAAAAACTCATAAGTAAATAATCAAATCACCAAAGTGAACAATAATTTAAAATAGCAAATTACAAATTCAAAACCGCCGGCGCCGGTAATTTGATACTTGCACAAGAAGCAAAGCAGAATTTTTGTTATGTTTATAAATGTATATAACTATTTTATCATGTTTTGCAGTTGATAATATTCTTTGAAATGTGACTACAAAAGGGATTACCAAATCGGTTTTCCGTATAATTAAAACTTTTTAACTTGATTTGCTAATTAAGATTACACGAATGTTCAATAAAATTGTGAATTTGAAACGGCGTTTTAGTTTTTTTTTCTTAGATGCAGCATAGCGATACATCGCGAGTTGGTCCACTAATTCATAAAAAATTAACTAGAATTCCCATCACTAATGGTATCGCTTGGTAGAAATCATTGTTAAATCATCGTCATCTGAACTGTAAAGAGAGCGGTATTACTAAGCGAAGCCACTGCTCGATACGCGTACGTACTTTGCGTAAGTACGATGTAAACACTACAAGTGCCAGCAATGAACTGAAATCTCAGACCCCAAGTAGACGATGGCGCCCCCTATATCTCGGACCCTGCGGTGACTACGATTTTTAACATGAGCTTTGCGGTAAAACTGCACATGCAATAAAACACTAAATATAAAACACTTTTTTATTGTACGTCATACTTTTTTTTAATAAGAGAACTTCTGCTATTGGAAGCTCTTTTCACGCAGTTCTCGATTAAAATTTTAGTTTTTTTTGTGAGCCAGCTTGTTCAACAGAACCTGAAAAGTATATTTTTATTTAATCGAAATTAGAGAATATATTAATTTGCATAATACAGTTTATTATATTGTTGCGTCTTTTATTTATTAAAAACTAATTTATTTAAACGACTAAAGATTATGTTTACTTATTCTAGAAATATGTACACTTTTAAATTAACCGAACTAATTAAATGTAATAATATTTAATAAAAACACTTACACTAATTTATATCACTTACAAGAAGATAAGATAAGAAAGATAAGAACGTCCGCGGGAAGCTTCACAATTGTTTACACTAAAAATCACGTACACGATTATTCTCGGTCAATTTATCTAGACACACGCGTGCTAACGATTTATTTCCACTTTAATAATCTTCTTAACACTGCTGCATTCGCATTCCAGCAAATAACTGATCTACGAATTGTTCCGTCGGTATATATACACATCGGCGAATCATTCTCGAGTGTTCCCTACTTTTCGCTATATCTTCTAGAAAATGGATAACAGCTTCTAGAAGGCTCTTGCATTTGCAAATAACTTCTCGAACGTTTCACTGCCCCCTTCTTAGGACTGTTCTGTCCCAGAACAGGAGACTGGATGCGACACCGGTAAAAAGGATCGTGGGGATAGCGGCAACTTCCTCCATTTCGGCAACTTCCTTGACCATAAAAGTAACAGTCAATGGACTTTTCCTGACCCAATATCCCTCTTGGTTGGTAACTACAGACCAACACTTGAATGCTTGTTCCTCGGAAGACGACCTCCAACATGTTTCGAACTGTCCTCCAATTCAGTTGATCTAAGCCACAACCAAGCTTGGGTACTGCCAATTTCTTAACATGATGGAACTCCATTTCTCTCTTGAGACTCCATAATGTTCGCCACAGATCTTTGTATAACGGCTTGACACGTGAGTATTTCTTGGTGACCAGATAGAAAACGAAGCGTCCGTCACCACGTAGTCCTAAAATTTTTCCGACTGCCGGTTGCTGTCTTTGTAATTCATCTAGCTGCCCAAACTTCTTTTTAAACACGACTGCAACCCCTTTGGACATGTCAAGATCCTCGCTCACGCAATGTGCGATGGCGTAATCTTTTTGTGTCTGGAACAGGTCTTGTTGTTCCTCGGTGGTAACTCCGAACCTAGCTTTTCCAGAATCTCCGTATAAGTTCATAAACTTCTCGAACTCCATTTTTTCGATTGGATTCCTGGTTCTGCTACTTATTACCCTGGTTCGGACCTGGACTTGCATATTGTTGTTATCGCCAGCAAACGGGGCTAGACGATCGACGTGGACCACTTTTGGCTTGCCTCTGAGCGGTTTTCGGATGCGATATATGACGTCGACAAACCACGTCTCCTTCGAGGATTATACAACTAAACCATATCGCCAGGTTGAAAACCACCATTTTGCGCCTTGACGTCATATCTCGTTTTCATCCTGTCGCTGACAATTTGTTTTTACGGACCTCTTCATGTACTTCGTCTAGCCTCTTGGCCAGCTTGCTGACGTAATCTTCTCCAGCAACTTCTTCTTCCGGTCTTCGTCCAAATTGAAGATCGCATGGTAATCGTATTTCACGACCGAGCATGACACAGGATGGTGTTTGGCCTGTGCTTTCGTGAACGGATGATCGGTATGCCATTAAGAAAAGGTGCAAGTACTGATCCCAGTCTCTTTGGTGTTCGGACACTACCTTGGCTAAGTACTTGCCCATTGTTCGATTCATCCGTTTAACCATGCCATCAGATTGAGGATGGAGAGGCGTTGTCCTAGTCTTCTTAATTCCTAACAGTCGGCAAACTTCTTGAAACAGCCCAGACTCAAAATTGCGGCCTTGATCGGAGTGTAATTCCAACGGAACTCCAAACCGGCAGAAAAACTCCTTTACTAATACGTCTGCGACTGTAGCTGCTTCCTGATTGGGTATGGCGTAAGCCTCCGTCCATTTCGTAAAATAATCCATCGCCACCAGGATGTATTTATTTCCCGAATCGGATTCTGGGAACGGCCCTGCGATGTCAATCGCTACTCTTTCCAAAGGGCTTCCTACGTTGTATTGTTTCATGGGTGTTTTGCGCTTTCTCGCTGGACCATTTCCTGATGCGACTATGCATTTACGGCACCATTTCATGACGTCCTCTTTGCAGTTCATCCAGTAGAATCGTTCTCGCACTTTACCCAACGTCTTCTTAATGCCAATGTGTCCTCCTGATGTCTCATCGTGGAGATGCTTCAACACTTCTGACACCCTGCTCTTCGGCACTACCAGCTGTAGTCTGTTTCCAGTGCCCTCGGCACTTTCTAGGGATCGCTTAAGAAGACCGCCTTCTACTATCAAGGAGTCCTACTGCGCCCAGTACGCTTTGATATTTCTGCCCAAAGCACTCACTTCTTCCCAAGTTGCTCGTCGGCCGCTTTCTTTTCAGTCCAGGAGTAGTCTTATTTCAGGATCGTCTTCTTGTTCGCGACGTAACTGCTTTTAATTTGAGCCTGGTATACTTGTTGAAGATGAGCATCTCCATATCTCATTTCTAAGCGTGAAATTAAAAGTTCGTAATTTTCTTGTAGGTGGTCAGGAACAGTTTGTAAAATTCCAAGCGCTTCTCCACGTAAAGACACTATTAACGTAACTTTCTGCTTGTTGCTCCAACCATTAGCTGTAGCTGCGGTTTCAAACTGCTTGTAGTAGGTTGACCATGGAACTTTACCATCAAAATTCGGTGGTACAATTTTGAACTTGTGAGTGTTTTCTTCTCGATGGTCCATTATTAAATCTTCACTCGTGACGCTTCCTTCACCGTGACAATTCATTTGGGTCATTCTTTCTTCAAGCAGTTGTATTCTTTCTATCAATTTTTTCTCTAGCTTGTCTTCTATGGTTCTTGAATTTTCTTTTAACTTCTCTTCTAATTTGTCTTGTATGTCTTCTATTTTGTCATTCACAGAATCGCAAATTTCTTCTTTTAAATTTAGCATATCTGCTTGGGTTTCCTCTTGCGCAATTTTGATTTGATTTTCTACACTAACTTGTATTTGTTCCTCAATAGTCTTTATTTGATTTTCCATGCTCGCTCGTATTTCTTCTTTCAAACTTCTAGCATTTTCTTCCATTTTTCTAGAATTTTCTTCCATTTTTCTTGAATTTTCTTCCATTTTTCTGGAATTTTCCGACAGTTTTTCTTCAATGTTCTGTGAATTTTCGTAAAACTTTTCTTCTATTTTCTGCGAATTTTCTTCCATCTTCTGAGAATTTTCGGACAGTTTTTCTTGGATATTTTTATTCATCGATTCGAGAATTTCAAGTATTTTTGAATCCATTTTAACTGCTTGCAAACGCGTCACCGGCATAAATTTAAATATAACACGAATATAAAGTTTAAATACACTACTTTTTAAAATTCAGTTTTTGTATAACACAAAATTTTAATAACGATCCACTTGTTAATATTAAACCACGGAAACGAATTTAATTAATATCGCGATCACGCACTTGTTAAAAGAAAAAGTTTAATAAACACTATTTTATACTTTATAAATAAACACGCGTATTGGAAACTTAAAAGTTATTTACGTAATCAATGTTTTTATTACGGGAGCGTTATCAAATAACTTAATGGTACTCACACTAAAAATCGGAACGGTTTGTTCTGTTCGATACTCCACACTGACGCCACTGTTGCGTCTTTTATTTATTAAAAACTAATTTATTTAAACGACTAAAGATTATGTTTACTTATTCTAGAAATATGTACACTTTTAAATTAACCGAACTAATTAAATGTAATAATATTTAATGAAAACACTTACACTAATTTATATCACTTACAAGAAGATAAGATAACGTCCGCGGGAAGCTTCACAATTTTTCACACTAAAAATCACGTACACGATTATTCTCGGTCAATTGATCTAGACACACGCGTGCTAACGATTTATTTCCACTTTAATAATCTTCTTAACACTGCTGCATTCGCATTCCAGCAAATAACTGACCTACGAATTGTTCCGTCGGTATATATACACATCGGCGAATCCTTCTCGAGTGTTCCCTACTTTTCGCTATATCTTCTAGAAAATGGATAACAGCTTCTAGAAGGCTCTTGCATTTGCAAATAACTTCTCGAACGTTTCAATATATATTGGACGACTATTTTATTGATTTATATCCTACATTTTAGCTGACATATGTAAATCAAAGAAAATAATTTTTCAATTTCAATTTTATATTACTATTTTTATATTTTTTATATTAAAATGTACTTACGAATTAATACTTCTGAAATATTTAATATACAAAACGGCCTGTTGCCCTTTCTTCCCATCCAGCTGTACCTGAAAGTATAATCATTTTTCATTATGAGGCTCAACGCCCTTTTAATGTCATAACCGGATGATCCTTTTAGTTTGAATAACTCAGTAACCTAAAAAGAAGAAAAAAGAAAACGTTTAATTGTTTTGAATTTCAAATAAGAACAAAATTGTTAGTAGAAGCAATGAAACATTTGATTTGAACAGTATTTAACTCCCCAAATTTTCACTACCAATATGATAGTATTATAACTTATTCATTAACGATCATTTTCAATGAAAAAAATTAACCTACCATTACTTTTGTTGTTGCATTGATGACAATTCCATAATTCTGGTCCACTCTGCTCCTGTTTCTTTTAGATGGCTATGTAATAGAGTATGACAAAATTTTATCATCCTCTAAAAAAATGTTTGACAACAAAATAATATAAGTTACTAATTGTACAAAGTTTCATAGCATAACTGCTAACTCATTATGCTACCTTCGACGGTTTTTAAGCAAATTACTATAAATAAGTGTTAATCTTTACTTTTATGTACTTTCAACTATTAATGTTAATACATTTACATCATGATCCTTAACAAAATGATAAAATAAATACCACAGTAAATAGACACCTCCAGGCAATGTTAATCAGACTAAACTATGCCATTTCGATATCTGATGTCTGGTAATTAGAAATTGAAAACAGAAGCATATTTTAGTAGAATTTAGGTTTTCACGCGTTACCATTCTAGATAAGTCCCGTGTTGTCGTTATCAATCAAGCTGAACTTTCACCACCTTTCAATAGAAATATTATTCCAGGCTGTGAAGATCTCCGCTGCGACGTATGACGAAAGTTCAGCTTGTTTGATAACGAGAACACGAGAATTATCCAAAATGGAAAATTGTAATAGAACCACATTGTACTGATAGTAATAATTAATATTTGTACGGTCAATACTAAGCAACTGCAAATTTAGTTTTTTTAATTTTAGGAGGTAGTGTTAGCACTTCATCACTTATTGACGCCTCGCGTTTTAGTCACTGGTATCCTAAAAATAAAATCAAATTTTTATATTTTGAACAAATAAAATATTAAATATTTACCAAATTTAGCACTCGGAAAGAATTTAACTTTCTTTATAAACCAGCACGTGTTAAAATGTTTGCACATTGTAATTGCTGTATGCAATTGAGATTGAGAAAGGACCAACTGCATATAGATAAAGGATACATCTGCACGCCAACTTTCTTATCCTGTACTGTACCAATCCATTTATCTATTTCTGTATCAAAAATATCTAAATTAAGTATAAAATTCTGTTATACGTTATACTGTGATTATACGTTAAATTAAGGTTAAATCCCATGATGCGCAATGCTACCAGCCGCAGCAATGTCAACACCAAATTCTAAAAATGCCCGTAGTGTATCTTAAAAACACTTAAAATTCTTTCTTGTCAAACGTTAAAATAATATAATAAGCTTTGCTTCGCAATGAAGTTAATTATCGATTACCATGTTTTGGAAAAAACTGATTAATTCTAATTAAATACGTTCAAACATTCAAAAACTTACCAGTAAATTAGAAGATGAAATTTAAGTTTCATGTTTCGTAATCAAGTTTAGTAAATATTCATTAATTATACATTAATATTTTGTGATAACCGGTGATAACTTATACCGCTATACGGCACTGAATATTGTGCCAAAAATACGCTACTTTAAAAAGTTTCACTTTTAGAATAAATGGCCCAACAAACACAAGGATGTCCTAAGGATGTCCCGGGGACATGATGTTGCGGATCACTGAATGTCCCAAAGTCATCTCATTTTGATTCTGTGTACGTCCTAAGAACATTCATGGGACGTTCTTTTGTCACAAGTGTGTGCATCCCTACGATGTCCTTGTAGGACATCCTTGCGTATCCGCAACGGGACGTCCCTTTTAGATGGCTGTAGGATATGTACTATATATGTATATTATATTTTTATCAAGAAAAGTACCATTTCCAGTTAAAGTACATCTACTTTGTGGTTTTTTCTATTGTTTTTTTATTCAGTAAGGAGACTTAACGTACTCCTCTGCGACTTGACGTAATGAATAAAAATAACTTTATCAAATAAAATACAAATTATTATTACATAAAACTATATTTTTAAATAATAATCCAAATTATATTCAATTAAAATAAATTTAGATTATTTCATTTTTTTATCTTCTCGATCCCGGCGTTCTTTGGCCCACCTTAGCGAGTTTTGTATACTTTCTTCCCGATTTTTTTAAGTGGCGCCTGAAACAATGCAACTACATAAGAGATGGTAATCGTCATGTAGAGTCGATAAAAAAGTTAATACAAAAAGGTTATTTTGGTATTTCTATGTAAACAGAATTTACATTTTGCTAAATTAAAGAATTGATAAAGTGATACTTCTTTTGCAGAATTATTGATTGATCTTTTTGACGATTCTATTATTGATTAAATCATAAGAGATGATCGATTATAACCAGTTAAAAATTGTTTAAATCGTTTTAAAAAAATAATTGTAAATGCGTCAGTTTTGCAAATTCATTAAGAACTTTTATACGTTTTGCATTTACATTTCATCAGAGGAATGTGGTAAAAACAAAATTATTTCTAGACGTATTTTTAACTACCTAACTAAATACGCACACTAATCATAACTATGAATACCAAAAACGCGATAACGTTATAGTTTCTTAGTTAGATTAACGATTTTGTGCCTTATCGGTCATGTTGACATTTTTGGATGACTTATTGTGAATCGCGACGATAAAAGTCGTGAGATAACGTCACACTTTTAAACCTTTAATGCAAAAAAAACATTTTTTAAATATTATTTTGAGTAAAAAAATTTTTTTTTACATAAAATAAATATTTTCAATTCACCGCATAGGTATGCGCGCGAGATGGGGTTTTCAATCACCATTATTAATAATTGTGATCTTTTAATTTCAATAAACTTTTATTAATTTTTAGTAATTCAAAATAACAATTATAAATGATGATTTTTATACATTATAAATAAATATAAGGTACCAAAAACTTACCAAATAAATTTGTTTATGCACTAGAACACCCAAAAAACGTTAGATAATAAAAAGTACAGATAAATAAAGTAGTCAGAACAACAACAAAAACAGATACAGAGTGCAAACGGTGCAAACAGAGTGTACCACTTTGATATACCAAAGGAGCGTACGGGTGTTGAGTAGGCACCAGAGAACAAGAAGGAAAGTGGGCACGCGCACTAAGTTTGCATTTGTTTTTTCCCGCATAAGACATCCCATCGTACGTTCTTCATTGACATCCTGAGGACGTCCTATTAAAAACATCCTATACAGGTCTGTTTTAAAGCCTGGGATGTAAAGACATCATTTGGACATAAAACGAACGTCCCTGGGACGTCGTGTGTTTACTGGGAAGAGTCTATTATGGTTACTTTTTTAAATTATTTTCGTATTATACAGAGTGTCGTAAAAGACATAAAATATTAAAGTTTTTTTTAATAAAACTTCCTGTATATTATTACATTTTTGAATTCTCTCATCAAAATAAGTGTTTTAATCACGTTTATGAAAATAACCTTATGGTTTTTTAAATAATTTGAATTTTGTCAAATTATATCGTTCATGTCTGAAATACTTAAAAAGAGTCGAAGTTATGTAAGCAAAATTTAGGTAATTAAAAAGTACATTTTTTGGTAAATTCAAAAATACGGCGTTCTAATCAAATCAACCAAGTTATAGCCAATAAAAATAAATTCAAAATAACGTTATCACATAATACGCAGTTAATTTAAGTTACTCTAAAAACGAACATGCTTTCGAAGTTAAGATTACGTGTTTACAGATGTTTAAATTATGTACCGTTACGTAGATCAGTCAAAATAAAGCTAAATCTGCAAAACAACGATTTTTAAGGTACCATGCTAATATTTTTTACTCTAAAAAAGCGTATTGTAAAAAGTCAACTAAAAAATTCATATGAAATAGGTTATTGTTCACGTATAGAAACAAACCTGTGAAGAAAATTGGTAACATAGACCGAAATTATGATTACTATAAATTGTGTTTTTTCTATGTAGTATCATACGTCTGGTGTGTTCTTTAATAAAGTAATAACATTACCCGCTTGATAACATTATGCGTGTTTCCAATAAGCGGCGTTCAATGTATTTTCTATTATTTCTAACAAAAATAAAAATAGGTTTGTTTTACTTTTATACTAGTATACACAAATACCAATTTGTAAATTAAAATTGTTAAAAATACAAACTCGTAATAAATTGTAATCAATTTTTTCAAAACCACGTTAAGATTTAGCTTTGTTCGCGTCCAAATCTTCTCTTAACTCAATTGTAATGTATTTACTACTTGCGAGTATTGTAAATTGTTAAAAATGTAGACTTAAAATACAGTATAGAAACAATACAGTAGTTTCACTGGATCAAATTTCTGTAACATAATTTACCTCTCGCAGATCAACTCGGGCATAATGCGCAGTGGCTTAAACAAATGTTCTGAGCACAGATATTGTTCTGAGGAATTCTGTTTATGTGCGGCTGTGCAACATAAACGCTTGCAAACAAATTTTAAAAAGTGCGTTACTTTTGTCTGATTTCGTCATCAAAATCAAAGTGTCGCCTGTGAATTGAAACTACTGTATTGTTTCTATACTGTGCTTAATATAAATCGAGATCTTGTTTGATAACATACGGTTTACAGATCAAAGTTCATTTTTACTAATACTGTTACTGAAATATTCAAGGCGCGTTATTGACTGTCACAGCGCCATCTGCGTTATAATGGATGAACCTATTACTGCTACTAAATTAAAATTTTTTGTCGGTAGTTACTTTTTAACTCAAGTTTGCGTTTTATATGTTCAATTTTTGACCTCAATGACAACTCAGTATAATCGTTAACATATTTCGCTGGGAACAAGACCACTCGAAAACTACTTAACGTAATTAAAAAAGTAAACCCTCAAATGAAAAGATTTACATCTTCCTTTAAGCTATTTTATAATTACCTCTTCTCAATAGTATCAGTATAGTTTATAGAAGAAGTTGCATAGTTTGTGACCTTTTTTTATGCAAAAAAATGATTTTGTCAAGATTTTAAAATACCTTACATGCTGCTAACATTCTTTTTTCATAGGAACACATTTTTATGTTTTTACAGCTAATATTTTTTCAGATGTCCTGTGCCCCGTGCACGCGCGAGTGCTATACAAAATACATAGGCGAAATCCCAACCTTAAAATGGATGTAATTTTGTATACTGAAGGTCAATTCTAGAAAATTTGTTTTGGTAAAATTAATTGATAAATGCTTCTAGCCTACCAAAAAACAAAGATTTTACATTTTAATAATTGTAAAAATTTCTGTTGCCGTCGGTAAGATGTTTTTGTATGCGCAAAATATTTTGGCAAACTCATCTCATATTTACTTTAGACCTCGGTTGAACGCGTTTCCGTAAAATCATATTCGTCAGTTAAAACAGTATTTTTGTATTTTTTGATAGATAAATATCTATTATTTAATATCATGATACCCACAATCCTCGCAAAAAAAAATTGTCAGTCAGCTATTGTATATCGACAAATTGATTACCGTTTTTTGCGAGAATATTATTTTTTATTCTAAAATATTTTATTTTGTTTATCAACATTTTGGATCTGTTACTTGTAGGTTTGCTTTTCATCACGATCATAACAGGAAACAAACTGTATCATGCAAGTAATTCTCAGTTTCCGTCAGTGGTTTGAGTCTTTACGAACAAATCATTACGAACGAATCAATTCCAAAGAATCAATTCTTCCAAAGAATCGAAGTTCTCCTCTCTAGTGGCAACACAAAATTTAATAATTTCTGCAGTGTATCTTAAAAACACTTAAAATTCTTTCTTGTCAAACGTTAAAATAATATAATACACCTACCAAGAAAAGCTACAACATACTTTTTGATACAACTCTGCAATGTATAAAGAAAACTTTAAAGAATGTTAAAACAAATGTCTTTAAACCGTCTTAAGTCAGACTTCTTTCTTTAAGATGCCTTACAGTAGATACCGTTAAGATGTCTTTTTTAGAGCCACAAGCGTTCAGACATGAAACAGGCATAAAACAGTCGTTTTGAAAATGTTATGTTCTGTCTGGGTTTTGAATGACTGTTATGTCTATATTGTATGTTTCTAGTTCTTTTGCTATTTCTTTCATTTTGCCTGTCTTTAGCAGTGTTTGGACATTAGTTGTAACTATTTTGGCCTGTTTTTTTTCTTGTTTTTTTGTTTAGTCCTTTTTTTCTAGTTGTACTTGCTATTTTTTAGCCTTCATTTAGACACGAACTAAACATAAAAAGCGTAAAATGCTTTCTTCGGCGTTCAATACAAAGTCCATTAGCTACGTTATTTTACGTCGACGCGTAACGAAGAGCTTGCAGTATCCAACAAATAGCAAGAAATCGACAACGCTTTTAAATAATAAAATCTACAAATAATTCTAAATTAAAATTTCCGTAGATACTAAAGAATTGTTTAGAATAAAATCAAATTTTTTTTGTATATTTTATAGATATTCATTAGATATATAATTTCTAATCTCGCAATC
The DNA here is from genome assembly GCA_035610365.1 of Aquatica leii. Lineage (NCBI taxonomy): Eukaryota > Metazoa > Arthropoda > Insecta > Coleoptera > Lampyridae > Aquatica > Aquatica leii. The sequence goes on from CM069432.1 coordinate 61,926,198, forward strand.
GTCTAATGTCTTACAAATCTCTTTTATTAGTGTTAGCAAAGAAAGCACATATGCAAAAATCGTTATGTTATTACAATTTAATTGTGTTCAATTGCTATAACATCAGTTATCTATACAACTACTTTCATGGATTGGACATTCTCAATGTCCATTGTACATTTAGTTCTTGTTTCCATGTCTTCCTTTAATTCGATTTCGACTCTTATTTTATGTATGGCTTTTTTTTATCTTCTATTGTTGAGTTTCCTTATTCTCGTTTTTAATTTCCTCTACGCCACAAATCAGTGGATTTTTTTTCTTATTTTTCTTTATAGCCATTCGATTCTCCGCTTCTGTGATAAAGACGACACGGGAATTAAGTATACAGAATGGAAAATTGTAATACTAAATGCAACCCGTGGAAACTTGACTTCTACTAGAATTACACGTACGTTTAAGCAGTAACAACATTACATGTAAATATTACCAAGCAACGTGCCACGAACTTTTATTTTGTCACTGTGTCAAAATGAGATCTTTAAAAAAATTGGCAAACGTAATGCTTTATTTGACTGAAGGATACAAAGTTGAAATCTTAATATGATAATTGGATACGAGGATAAACAAGAACACAAATAATAAGTAATTCGTTTATTTGAAGGTAGATATCCTGATTTACCACGTATAAGCAAGATTTAGAAAAAGTTTCGAAAAAACGGACATGTAAAAAAACAATTATTCATCATGAAACTGCGCTTTATAAAAAGGTCAAAGTTAATGTATTATTATATGTCGAAGAAAATCTTAATATCGGTACAAAAGCAAAAATTTCATACCTACAAACTAACAATCCTTTAAGAACTGAATGATGATGATGCATATAAAAAACTCCAATTTTATGAACAATTTATATAATCACTATAGACTAATGATCTAAACACTGAAAACATGGGCGCCTATACAGTAATTTCCAGGGGGGGCAATTTGGGAAAGATCATTAAAAGCGTATCGTTATTTAAGAAATTAATACTGCCTAGAGTCCGAGTCCAGAGGGGGGGGGAGCAACTGCCCCCTCTTGCCCCTCCTTATGGGCGCCCTTGACTGAAAAAATTCTGTTTTCTGATGAGTCAACGTTTACGTCAAATAAGGTGGTAAACCAACAAAATTGTCGTTATTGAGTAGACGAGAATCCATGCTGAATGAGACAAGGTCACACTCAACACTCTACTAAAAGTCAACGTTTGGGCAGACATTGTAAGTCAGCAAATTATATGATCAATATTTTTTGAAATTTTAAATGTAGGAAGATACTTACTCTGTTTCTTGGTTTGGTAGGTGGCTTATGGCCAGAACAGAGACATTTGATTTGAACAAGATGGTGTGCCTTCCCATTTTGCAAGACCTGTTCGTGGCGGCTGTATTTCCAGGAAGATAAAAATGTTGAATGACTACCGAGATTTTCAGATCTCACTTCCTTGGATTTTTTTCTATGGAGATATTTGAAAAGCAAGGTTTTTAAAATCAAGTCAGCAATTATTATGAGGAGTTGAAATTACGAATGCGACATGAGTGTTTACTAATTTTTCCACAAATCATTAGAAATATTCAAAACGTGTTTTAAATGCAATTAGGGTATTGCAAAATAATTAATGAACGACATTTTAAAAGAAACTTATACTAACCTCCGTTTCATAATAACACGTTAAAGTCACTTTGACTAAAGTTTACTTGAATGGTTTATTCTACTTAAAATTTATCAATGTACCATAGATTAGCTTTTACAAAAGTCACGTGAAACGTTGACAATACTGAACCTTTATTTTAGTGTCTAATTTGTGCTGATTTGTTAATTTAACTTAACAAAAGGAAAATTGTAGGTTAAATGAAACCGGCCGTGAGTAGAATAGATTTTTAAATTCTTCAAATAGAAAAGCTTTAAGAAATTATCTTAGGAACGACAAGCAAAATAAAATTTTAATTCAACAATTTCATATACCTTGAGTTGATCTTCAAAAATAGTCATCAAAGAACCAAAGTTGCCATTTAAAAAAATTATCGATGACGTGATATCTCTAGTTTAGGACACACTATAACTAGGCACTATAACCAAAGCTATAACTCATTCTTCTATGAAAAAGTCCTGAAATGCTAACCGATGTGTCTTAACATTTTATCGAATTAAGAAAGATATTTAATTTATTCAATTTATTCTTACTGAATAACTCGCACTGTATAATAGGAAAGTCATAAAAGACACTAATTTTACATGCACATCTAAATGCATATTTGTAGTGTTAATGTGTATATTGGCTTGCATATTTTAAGTGTTTTAGTGCGTAACTAACCGAAGCCTATTTTTACTTATTTTATAGAAATGTTGTATAGTATAATTGTTTTTTTTATTTCAAATAGTTAGCAAAAAAAATAGGATCATTTTAAAAGTTAGAAATGATATCTTTTTTGTGTAATGTGAAACAAACTGTATATATGCAACTCACTATACACGTCTGTAATAAATCAGCGCAAAGTTAAATATGTTTTTGTGAAAAGTTAATCAAATTAATAATCTTATGTATAAAATAGATTGATATAAATACAATGAAGCTTATTAAGTGAAATAGGATAATGCCACAATGTAGGTCATTGTGCTAACGGATACAAATATTTTATCTATTAATAATCACATTGTTTTTTCATGAGTAATCGAAAAATAAAATTTATTTTTTATTAAACCAATTTCTAAAATTAATTTAAAGGGCAATTATTATAATTGCGAATTTGCAAAATCAAGTGGTTGTTTCATTTATTATCGACAGGGCGTGACAATCTATGTATACGAATGACGTAATCATTTAAATCTTCAACCATTGTATATGTACACTAACATAACAATTCAAAAAAAAGTAGTACCACTATAGTTTTATTATTTTAGGAGTGTAATTAATAAATTTGTGGAGTAATTATTATTAATTTTAATTTATTATATAATTATTATTGGTTCTAACTTGTTTTGTGATTAAAAAACGCCGATATGTTTATGTAGAACAAATATTGAAGGTTAACTTTTAAATGGCTATGGTTGTTCGAGGGCGAGAATGGTACGAGTCGTTTGTTGTTTACAGTTACAGTGGCCCATCCCAGTTTGCTGTGTGAATGTGTGTGCCGTTCAATAAAAATACTTTTTTAAATAAAAAGTTTAATGGATAACAATTGCTAATAATGTAAGAAATTAATAACAGTATCTTATCTTTATGAAAAAATATCGGTCATAGATAGTTAAATTAGACTAACTTTATTTTAGTTAAGGTAAGCCGAATGCGATAATTAAACATTTAATTGTCGTTTAAAAACCAAGCCGTTTGCGATTCATCACCAACTAATGGGCTGAAATTAAAGTAATCAATATGGAAAGTTTCTATTATAACCCAATTTTGTAAAACCAACAGTTGTTCTGTAATCATGCGTTTTTTAGACCTTTTCTTTTTTTCAATTTGACTTTTAAAGCAGCATTATTTTAAAGCAATCAAAAGTTCCATTGCTTAACCAAAGAACTGCATTATTTAAAGCGATTAAGTTTAATCTAAGCTATTGTACTATCGACTTAAGTGTATAATTCATTGAACTGATTTACATCAGGTAACTTTGTGATCTATGTATTATTCGTCTTAATTTACCGAATTAGTTATTATTAGCGAGCAGTGACAAATTACATAAGCATGTGTCTTGTCGAACTTCCGATATTACAGTGTATGTATTTTTAGCATATTTAGGACAAGCATATTTTTTTTAAATTTTGAAGTAAAATTAATTTACTGATGCAACTGAACACTGAAATTATATTTAAGGTACTAAAATCCTTGAATTTAATTAACTGTCACTGATAACAAGATTGAATGTGATGATCTCACTGTGGCAATTTTGATTATGCTAAAAAGTTTTATTCTCTTACATTTTAAGCCTATTTTAGACGATACAATTTTTTTGTACAAGAAGATTGTATACAATTTTATAGTATCATGCAAATTACTATTTTTAAAATCTAGCACCAAAAAATATTAAAAAATAGAAGCTGTTCTAATTTCTACCATTTGTATGCTATTTTCTTTTACAAGAAAATTGTATTGTCTAAAATAGGCTTTAGAAGAACAAAATTTGACCTTTAACACATTTTATCAATTCCACCATATATAAAAATAGTAATTAGTAATATAGGTTTAACAATGATAAAAAATGATGTTCAAACCACATTTAAAATACAGTGTTAAATTCTTAAATTACCCAATAATGATGAAATGCATTAGTAAGAAATTTCTGAATCATATCTTACTTTGCTGTTTTATACATTTGTTTATTGATATTTCTAGTACATTACCATCTATGACCAAGCAATTACAACCTATTTTAACTAATTAAAAGTGCTTTTTAACGTTTATCATTGAATTTGTTTTCATTAAATTCTGTTTTAATATCACAACTTTAGATGAGTTTCAAGGGTTTTCAAGTGTATTTATTTTTACATTTATAGATACCAGCTGAAATGCCTGAAGAAAAGAAAATGGCTGTTGATTCCGAAATCGAAAATGTTTCTCCGTCTAAAAATAAAACTGCAACAGGTCGGACTGCTTTAGCTCAAGTTTCCATGTTGGATGGATCTATACTTGATGTTTACATTGAGGTAATTCTAAGTTATTAATAATTGTTTAATTACTTATTTTATATTTACCCTAAACAGCATATAATTTTATCAACAAATTCTTATTTCTGTTCATTTCTTACTTATCTATACTGCACACTTTATTAGGTGGCAATAATCCACTATTCTACCAATTTGATTTTTTTATAATTACTTTTTATAATTTTTGTAGCGATGGATTTTTTCTTTAAACAAGTGTTGTTTTTTTTACCTTCTGGTATTCTAGTATTCTTCTTGATTATAACGTATTCCTCTCTATAGTCCTCTGTAATGTTCACATTCCACTTTTTGAATCTTCAGATGTTTTCCTTCACAGTATTCTTAAATATCTTTTTCTACAAACACTTTTCTTAATATACGTTCAATGTTCTCATATCTTGTACACTTTCCAACCTTGTTCGCGTACTAGATGAGATGTACAATACTTGGGCAATGAATATGGGTACCTGCAAACAGTCTAAGCAATAGTAAAGTTAAAAACACCTACAATTGTCTTCAAATTTGGCTTGTTTATGATTATGTGTTCGACGACAAAACAAAAAAAAGAGAGTTATTTAATTTGACAAGAACAAAAAGAAAAGTAATGTATGTTGATATTTAACACTACTGAGACGAAATATCTAAATCAGCATATAAAAGAAACACACAAAAACGGATGAAAAGGGAATTTGCGCTACTCTCAAAACCACGGAACGTGAAGGCTGCTAGTAACACAGTTCGACATACATTGACAAAGAATTGGCAAGAATAAACCACTTTCATCATATACCAGTTTTTTACGTCTCTTGGATTCAATCCATCTTGAGGTATTGGCATGCTTGTAGTATAATTTGGTTTTAAGACTGTTGGTGATGCGCTGATCAAAAATAACACAATATTAAGGTTATATTGCAATACTTATTGTGCCGCCCTTATTGAAAACAGCAGTATTCGTTCTTTAGTGTAGTTACGTAATGCGGAAAAAAATTTAGCGTGCCAAAGTAGAAAATCGAAATCTACGTAAAACTATGCTTTTAAAGTCACTTATTATTTAAGTAGAAGTGTGTCTGGTAGAAAATCTGTTCTTGAATTTAGTAAAAATTAAAAGCAAAACAAGGACTCTTTTTTTCATGTTTCTAATATCTATCCGTGATATCTTTCTTCTAAGATTTTTCAATATTGTATTGATCAACATCATTCGTTTTCATTGCAATACTTATTTATCTTAGGCCCGCTTTCAAATTAGGTATCCATCACTACTTTTGCGTTTTTTTTAATAGTTGTGTTTTTGTACTACTCTCAATAAAAACCAATATTTGTTAGTGTAGTTACGTAATGGCGAAAAAAGTAGAAAATCGAAATCTTTGTTAAACTATGCTTTGGAAGTTTTTATTATTTAAGCAGAAGTATATGTCCGATAGTAATTCTGTTTAAACGTTCAGAAACTGAGCTACAATTAGAAGAAAACAACGTTACGGAAATTATTCGAATTTTGAACTTGACAGATTCAGTTAAGCCCGTATTACATTTGGCAATAATTGCACGTGCAACTGCAATTCGCAATAAATTGCAGCAATTAACGTCAACAAAAATATTTTTCTGTTTTATACTAGCGCAATATTCACATATGCACATTGTCAACAAAATAATTATTTTTATTAAGTAAAAACAAAAGTACATTTGTAAATCTTAATATATTTTGCGAACTTTAATAATAGCAATTTTGCACTTGCACGTGATACCTACTGTTACCTTTGAGAATAACAGTAAACAGTATGTTGGCAACATAGTAATATATTGAAATCCCTTAAATTAACTAAATATTGCAGAAGCAATAATTGAACGAATTAGAATATGTTCTAAAGGCCACTTTACATGCTGCAATAAAACATACAAGTTGATGCAACACGCAAGAAATATTGCCTAAAATCGTGCGCAGTTAAGACTCAGCTGTTCCTTATTTGCAAGTCTGTTGCACTTGCAAGTTACCCGTTCTGCTCGATATTTTTGCAAGTGCAACTGCAATCCTGGGTAGAAATTTTGTAACTTTCACTCTGACTAATATACTTATTGTTGACATAACTGATGTTTGTTATTGTGTGGTTACTAACTTAAATGAAAATGAATAGAATTACAAAGTCGAATAGAAAAAAAGTAATTATGGCAACAATATGCATAATAACTGCTTCAATTCTTCTCAAACGAGAAATTATATTTTCAATCAACGACTTCACGTTAAATTTACTGTAGCAAGCGTCGAAAAGTGAAACATAGTATAACAAACATTAATACGTCGCGACGCTGCAGACCGAGCGCTGCAGTAAGTTATGCTATAAGACTTTCGACGAGCGACGGAATTTTTTGTCCGTTCCTTTGTGAAATTTTTGACCAACGCTTAAATATATAGTACTCTAATGTTTGAATCTATGAAATTTTTTAAGCGTTTTTAAACATATTTTCTATCAGACACAGGCAGAAATTACTATTTCAGTTTGGGTGTTTTAGTGATTACCATACCGTACTCTTTTTTTCTCTTATATTTCTATTGCAGAAAAAATGTAATTTTAGCTTTGGTTTATTGATATTTATATTAATGTTTTTTAGATGTTAAACAGTATCTGAGAGTGATTCATTGACATGGTGCATTCTTTGGTCATATTTTTGTAGTATTTATTTGTGACTTTCAAAACTACGTTACAATAGTATAAGGTACTGTCATTGAAATTTTTAATTTTTTAATTCTCTTTAAGAGAAGGGAAGGTTGTACATATAACATAAGGAGTCACAATCTAGTAGAAACGAATCAATATTAAACAATTTTTATGGTTGAACTGGCTTGTGTGTAAACTTAGATGGGACGCGTGGTCATCTACAAATATGTACAAGAGAGTAAAAGTAAACAATCCATAATTTTAGACGTAAAATTTAATACTGTAAATAAATGTTTCTGTTTAAAAAACTTAACGTATTTTATGTTTTGGTTGTTAATAGTTTTATATTCGTTCTGTATATGAATGAATATTTTTTATTTGCGTGTTGATACTAACTTTTAAAGTTAGGTGACTTGAAGAGAGTTTTTTTTTCAGAAAAAAGCTAAAGGACAGGAATTACTGCACAAAGTATGTGATTCAATCAACTTGGTTGAGAAGGACTATTTTGGTTTAATATATGCAGATCGTCACGATGCAAGAAATTGGTTAGATCTTGATAAACGCATATCCAAGTTTCTTAAAGGTAATTGATCTTTTTTCTTAAATCCAACCAACAATCAAAATTAATTATATTTTACAGTGGAACCTTGGAAATTAAGTTTTGAAGTGAAATTTTATCCTCCAGACCCTTCGCAACTCCAAGAAGATATCACACGCTACCAACTATGTTTACAAATTCGTAATGATATTCTAAATAACCGCTTACCGTGTTCATTTGTAACGCACGCATTACTCGGATCGTATTTAGTTCAGTCCGAATTAGGGGATTACGATCCAGATGCAATGAGTCGTAACTATTTACACGAATTTAAATTTGCACCAAATCAAACTCAGGAACTTGAAGATAAAGTCATGGAGCTGCACAGGACTCACAAGTACATTAAAACAATTTAGCTTTATGTTACTTATATTTTTATTACAGAGGCCAAACACCAGCAGAAGCAGAATTAAATTATTTAGAAAACGCAAAAAAATTAGCAATGTATGGTGTTGATTTACACCCAGCTAAAGATTCAGAAGGTGTTGATATAATGTTAGGTATGTATAGTTACTAACTTAAGACCGAAAATTAAAAAAAAATGATGTTTAGGTGTTTGCGCCTCGGGTCTGTTAGTTTACAGGGATCGATTAAGAATTAATCGATTTGCTTGGCCGAAAATCTTAAAGATCAGTTATAAAAGACATAATTTTTACATAAAAATACGTCCTGGCGAATTTGAACAGTTTGAATCAACAATAGGATTTAAGTTAGCAAATCATAGAGCAGCTAAGAAATTATGGAAAACTTGTGTCGAACACCATACTTTCTTTAGGTAATGCATTAAGTTATATAAGAAACAAACACGATTAATTTTTATGTTCAGGTTAATGACACCAGAACCTAATCAAAAAGCTTCGTTGTTTCCACGGTTGGGATCAAAATTTAGATATTCTGGAAGAACTCATTATGAAACGAAGCGTACACCCATCGAAAGACCCGCTCCTCAGTTTGAACGTTCGCTGTCTGGTCGAAGACTAGCTTCACGTAGTATGGATGGTAAAACCATTAGTAATTATTTAGTTTTTGAAAATTCATTTTTAATAAAGCTCTAGGAGGAACACGACTAGAAGATGAATATAATGAAGCTAACAAACGTCATACAATGTCTCATCCTCCAGAACATATTCCTGATATTGATAGCCACAGCCCTGCCAAAATAAAGTCACCGAAAGAAATTAAAGATAAAAAGGAGAAAGATAAGGTACAGTTTTAGTTCACAATTTTAATTAATATAAAAGATGCACCAATTTTGTTAAAACATTACAAAATGCGGTTTCTTAAATTAATAACTAAATACGTTCAAATAATAGCATAAATTTATATTTAGGTAAGAAGTTTTCATTTTCGGATGCATTACGGCAAGTCCGGTATTAAACTCGTATATTTGAAACAATGACTTGCCTATGCACGATAAATTCTAAATTATGTATGTATATCTATAGTGAATCGTTTTATAAAATAAGCTTGCTTGGAAAAGAAGCACATGGGCAACATCATCTAATTCCGAAAGTTCTATGGAAGGTGAATTTGAAGCTGAAAATTTAGAGAAGGTGTTTTCATATTTATATATTCATAATTTTGCTTTCGCAGCTATGGCTTCTTACGATTCTGTGAAACGTTTGCAATATTTGATGGCATACTTAGCTTTTGGATCTTCTTATTTTTTAAATGTTTTTATTTCATATAAATTTTCATTAAAAATGGTGCTTCTTTATTATTAAAAAAAACAGTTTTGCTGTTTGTATAACTGCAATCAACTACTCTTTGTTTTTAGTTTTTCTTTGAAGCGTTAATTTTTTTCTCTTAATTTGTAAATACATACATTTCTATATTTAATTACGGAAACCAGAACAGTTGTAGGTGGAAATGAAAGAATTCTACTTTACTTTAGCGTTTGAATTGTGCTTTTTTTGTTTGTCCGTCCTATCTAATTAAGTTCTGCTTGTCATTCAACTATGCGAAAACAGTTCACCTACAAATCAATATTAAACGTGATTAAAAAGCAATACATTTTGCTATTTAGTTACTGAAATCTTTGAAGGGGTGCAAAAACGCTAATAGTGCTTACTTTTAGTTCATGTTTTTAAAAAAAGTACTATTATTTTTTGCAAGCTCTTTAGTATATTCTGTTATTATTATTCTGCATTAAAATTAGTAAAAATAAACGCAATGTTGTATTCACAGAAACCCATTGGTGGTATAGCAGTATTGCCAACTGGAGGTCTTTTCGGAAAGAAAAAAGAAAAAGATGAAAGAGACAAAGAAAATCGTGATATAAATGCAATGGATCAAAACGGAACTGATACAGAATTAAACACTAGTGCTGAAAACGGAAAGACGTCGAAAGAAAGATCAAAGGTAAGAAGTTTTAACCATTTTTTAAGTAACCATAATTAGTACCTATATTTATGATAGTGTGATGAATCTGTTATTGTTGCATAAATTAGATTTGTGTTGAAAATAGCGTTAAGACAGTTTAGCTAAGTATTATTAGTTGTTTTAAAATAATTATAACAATGATATCTGCTAAAAATATATTAATTATTTTAAGGCACACTATTAATTTTGTATTATAAGTTTAGTATGCATGTTTTTATTTTGCATGTTTTGTTATATAAAACAGAGTCCTGGTTTCCTATTTGGTTCAAAACGGGAAAAATCGCCAAAGGATAAGGAAGAGAAGGCTAAGAAACCAAAACTGGCTGCAGAATCGTTGCAAACTAAAGATGATAAAGGAGGTCCTCCAGTTGGTTCTCCTCAACTACCAGGGTATACTCGTGAATATGATTATGATCAATCGGACGATCAAGCTACTCCAAGAAAACCCCAAGGCTTCTCCTATGATAAACAAATTTCGCCGAAATCTGATGAACCAATGCAAGTATCGCCGACAAGTAAACGTGCTACAGGATTAGCGTTCAACTATGCACCTGGTGAAGATGATAACATTAAAAAAGACAAAAAGAAGATAGCGCCTGAAGGGTTGATGGCGGAGCCACCTCGTAAAGATTTAAAATCAGACACAGCCGCTTTCTTGGCTGGTGAACAATACGAGCATCCTGGCCAAGAACTAAAATTGGCAGCAGTTCCATCGGGTGCATCAACAGCAGTTCCAGCAGCAATTGCGGCACCGTTGATATTACCACCTGAACGAAAACCTAAACTGATTAAATTATTTGTAATTACCGCTAAAAAAGATCCAAAACTTGGTCGCCTGGACATCGACAATGGCGATATAGACATTTCTACAGGTTCAGAAAATAGTGATGGTACAATAGATTCCAAATACGGTCTTATCAATCCTTCAAATAGCACCCTAACGGTAACAGATCCAAGCAATGGTCAAAAGGATGTCATTCCAGGTTATTACGATCCTCTATCCAAACAATTTCTAATTATCAACGGCGCCGTTATTGATCCTGCAACTGGTAAAAGAGATCTAAGTTTAGGACAGATTATTTGTATATCTGAACAAAATCTGCCTCAAAGCGATAAACCTGTACCAAAAAAACGCCTGATTAAATTAACAGTTATTACCGCTAAAAGAGATAATAAAACGGATCGTCTTGAAACAGAAAAAGGCGTGACGGAAAACGTAACTGCAGTTTTAGATCCCATTTCTAACAATATTGAATCCAAGTATGGTGTAATAGATACAAAAAATAAAAAATTAGTGCGTAAAGATAAATCAGGCAAAACTGAGATGATACCTATTGAAGTTGATGAAACTAAAAATCTCATTATTATTAAGAACAACGTGATCGATCCAAAATCTGGAAAAGTTGATCACAATTTGGGTCAGATAATTTCTATCATAGGAAAAGGAAATACTACTGTTTCTATCACAGCAGTAACTGCTAAACGTAATCCAAAAACTGGCGAATTAGATCCTTCATTATTTGCTCATAAAGACACTAGTGAAGGTGCTATCAACGACCATAACAATATTTTTACAAAATATGGAACAATTGATACTACTCAAAAGAAAATTTATTCTCGCGATTCTAAATCTGGAAACGTCCAAGAAAGACCTATTCAACTTGATAGTGAAGGTAATGTTATTATATTCACGGGAATTATCAATCCAAAAACGGGCAATGTTGATAATGATTTAACTCAAATTATTCAAGTCGGATCAGAAGTTGAACCAAAAATAAATATTGTTTCCATGAATGGTAAAGTTGATAGTAAGAAAGGACTTGATGTAAAAACTGCTAACTCCGCTACTTCGGAAGGTTTATACAATCCAGATACGAATAAAATATGTACCAAGTATGGTGTGTACGATCCTGTCCTAGATACTTTAACATACATTGACTCGAAAACGGGAAAACCCGAAGTTAAATACGGACAACCTGATGCAAGCACTAATGAAGTTCTATTCAAAGGTATTGTGAATCCTAAAACAGGAAAATCTGATTCAAACGTAGGTCGTACATTAAAAGTTAATGTAGAACAAGTAAAAACTGAAGCAATACCCACAATTACAAAACCACATACTGAAGTTACACCACAACAAACAAAACAAACAGAAGCGCCATCATCAGGAAAGCTTGTCAAGATAATGATTATAACCGCAAAGAAACATCCAAAAACAGGAATTCTTGACGTTGAAAACGGATCGGTTGATCATTCAGTAGGAATCGTACAACCATCAGGTGAAATAGATAGCAAATATGGTTTGTTAAATCCTAAAAATGGTTTATTGACAATAGTTGACCCGTCAACAGGAAAGAAAGAGGTAATTCAAGGAAATGTTGATCCTCTATCGAATCATATATATGTTACCGGAGGTTCAGTTATTGATCCTCGAACTGGAAAACTTGATAATACTTTAGGGCAAATTATAACAGTTGTTGATGACAATCCTCAGTCTGGGAAACAACCGCTTCATCGCGGATTGCCTGTTCAAGCAACGCCCAAAAAACGCATTATAAAAATACTAGTAATTACTGCTAAGAAAGATCCTAAAACTGGTGTTCCAGATCTTGCAAATGGTCTGGTAGAAAAACGACACGCTTCGATAGATCCTATTTCTGGTATAATTGATTCTAAGTATGGTAAAATCGATCCTGTGAATAACAAAATTTTGACTAAAGATCAAAAATCTGGAAAAATCCTTACTAGTCCTGTTCAAATCAATAAAGATTCAGGACAAATTTTCGTTAATGAAAACGTTATTGATCCTAAAACGGGGAAGGTTGACCAATCATTATCTCAAGTTATTAACGTAGTTGATCCCAAATATCCTGTAGTCACCATTACTACCATACTCTGTAAGAAAGATCCTAAAACTGGTAAGATCAATATGGAAGACGGAAGGACAGAGATTACTAATGGAAAATTAAATCCCGATACCGGCGAAGTAGTTACAAAACAAGGTACGATAAATTTAATATTGATGAGAATTATAACACATGATCCTAAAACTGGAAAAATTACTGAAAGGCCAATTCAAATCGATGAAAAAAATTTAATAATATCATCGGGTGTAATTAATCCAACGACAGGCAAAGAAGATCCTAACTTAGCACAAGTTATTCAAGTTGGATCTGAAGTAGATCCAGAAATACGTATTACCACGTATGTGGGTAAAGTAGATCCCAAAAAGAATGTAGTCGATGACAAACATGTTGCACCTGAAACTACAGTTGGCTTATATGATCCTGAGAAAAACCAAATTTACACTAAATACGGTAATTTTGACGTAATTGAAGAGTCTCTCGCGATTGTTGATCCAAAAACTTTAAAGGTTGATAAGCGTATAGGTGTTATTGAACCCAGCACTGGAGAAGTTATTTTTAAAGGTGGTTTTGTTAATCCGAAAACAGGCAAAAACGATTCTCATTTTGGGCGCGCTATGTCTATACATATAGCGGAACCTATTATAGACTCGCTTACACAACAACATCCTATGCAAGGCGATCAAAGAAAAATCTTGGAAACTGCCGTGCCTGCACTTGTAGATACACAAAGAAAATCACCCGTAAAAACAACACCTGTAACAGCAGTTCCTCTCACAACCCCAGTAAAAGCAGTTCCCGTTTTACCACCTGTAATACCCACTCCCGAATCACTAGTTCACCACCAACAACCAAAATCGTTAACTGGTCGTACTGTGAAGATATTGGTAGTGATGGCAAAGGCCGATCCTAAAACTGGGTTCGTTGACGCAGAACATGGAGAAGTAGAACAAATCACTGGTAATTTTGATCCCCAAACTGGATTTGTAGAGACCAAATATGGTTTTATTGATCCCACCAATGGTACACTTATTGTTAAAGATCCAGCATCTGGTCAAACAGAGGTATTAACTGGTAAAATTGATCCGGTAACAGGAACTGTACATGTAGTGAACAATAAAATTGTTGATCCAAAAACTGGCAAACCAGGTCGTGGTCAAATATTTTCTATTGCTGGTTTAAAACAAGCGAAAGAACGTCCTAATACTCAAGCACTTAAGAAACGTATTATTAAAATAACAATAATTACCAGTAGAATTGATCCCAAAACTGGTAAAATTGATACAGATAAGAGTCAAGTTGAACAATGTACCGGGACCTTAAATCCTTCTACTGGATTAATTGAAACTAAATATGGTTTGATCGATCCTCAAAATGGAAAATTAATCATTAACGATCCAAAAACAGGCAAAGTCGACGCTAAACAAATCCGAGTCGACGAAAATACGGGTCAAATTCGTATTGACAACGAGATTGATCCTAAAACAGGAAAACCTGATAATACAATTACAAAAATAATAAGTGTCGCTGGACAAACTGATCCAATCGTAGAAATTCGTACAACAACAATGTCAAAAGATCCGAAAACAGGGAATTACGATATGAAAAATAGTCAATTGGAAAATTCCAAAGGTAAAATGAATTCTGCTACCGGAGAAATAGTCACAAAATACGGAATAATTAATTTGAAATTACTGAAAATTACAACTAAAAATCCAAAAACTGGACAGTTCGAAGTGAAACCTATAAAAATCGACGAGCAAGGAAATATTTTAATATCTTCTGGGGTTGTTGATCCAAAAACAGATACCGTTGATCCAAACTTAAATCAAATGATTGAAATTGGTTCTGAAGTAGAACCGGAAGTGCAAGTTACAACTTTTGCCGGTAAATTAGATTCAAAAAAGAACATTATTGATATTAAAAGTGTTGTGCCTGACGACTTAATTGGTTTATATAACCCCGATACTAACAAAATTGATACTAAAATTGGACAGATTGACCCAGTTCGTGGTACATTAACTTACATAGATCCTAAAACCGGAAAACTTGAAGTCAAACAAGGAGTTGTTGATACTGAAACCGGACAAATACTTTTTAAGGGTGCCGTGAATCCCAAAACTGGCAAATACGATCCCCACTTTGCAAGGATAGTGTCTGTACTTATTAAACATCCATACGTGGACGAAAAAGGACAGATACCTAAAAAAGATCCGAAAAACGTCAAAATTGATCCCAAAACGAATCAAATTTGGGTATTTGATCACCAAGATCCAGTTACTAAACAGCAGGTATATTCTAGTGGGTATATGGACCCTGTAACCGGTTATATAATTACTATTTACGGTTATTTTGATCCTAAATCCGGTACGATTTCTAAATCTTTTAAGCCCGATGAGACCATTGCTAAAATAGATCCAGAAACAAATCAAATTTATACAAAAACTACTGAAGTTGATTCAGAAGGAAACCCACTTTATTCGACGTCACAGGTAGATCCAAACAATGGTAACATTTACACGAAATACGGTCGAATTGATCCAAAGACTGGGAAACTCATCATTATCAGAATTTATCTTATTTCACAAGACGATCCGAACGGTAGGATTCAGGAAATTGATCCCAATAATTGCCAAATTGACGAGAAAAGTGGAAGAATTGTTAACGTCAATACACATACTGTTTACATGTATAGTATGATCGATCCGAAAACTGGTAAAATTATTCAAGTTGATCCCAATGACCCGATTGTCAAGAGTTCAAAAACAAAAGTAACTCAAATTGTAACATTATCCGGGGAAATTGACCCAATAACTGGTAAAATACATACTGAATGGGGACATATAGATCCACAGACGGGAGAAATTGATCCGAAGACTGCTCGAAAGCACCCGAATACGGGAGAACTAATTTTGAATTATGCACAAATCGATCCCAGCCATTTTACCGATTTGGAAAATACGAAAACGAAAATTACGCGTACGGAGTACAGCAAAGTCGGCGACGATAGCGACGTCGAAACGAGCGATGATGACTTAAACGAATATGCTGCTGATAATTTGAAGGACATTACAAATCTAAAATCGTTGCAAACTAAAGAAGCAATTAGTTCTCCTGTTATTGTAAAGACGACAACTAAGCAAATTGTTACAAAAGATAGAGGTGGAGTTACACAAAATATTGAAGAGAGGATTGAAGATGGGAGAACAGGGGAAGTGACAGTTTCGACGCAAGTTAATAAGGTACGTTTGTAGACACGATTCTTTCGTATCAAATTCATGCTGAGCATGCGTGTTATTTGTATAAGTGTAAGACTTAGATGGCTTTTTGATTTTGTTGTAGTCATGACTGCCTAGAAACAGTTTTTGTGTGATAGAGTTTTATTTTCAAATAAACATCTACGACTTACATACACTTTCACCAGCTTTTCTTAATTAAATCAACCAATACACAAATATATTTCACATCAAATTTTCAAAAATATTTTTCTTGTTTTTATGTTTTTCTGTCTTTGTGGTTTTTGTTTGAATTAAAAAATTTGTACCAACAAGTTGCTTCTGCACTTCAATCTCAATTAGTTTTAATAAAGTAAGGGCTCTTTTTTGACTCGGCATTGAACAAAAGTAAATTTAACTGGGTTTTCCCAAATATTCGTTCGGTTTTTGTTTATAACAATTTTTATCGGCAGTATATAATTACTGTTATTTAGGGCCGGTTCTAAAAACATGATATAAACGTTATTTTAGTTATAGTTAGTTGAAATTTAAAATAATGTCATATTATTGATTGTTAGTTTCAGTACCTATAACTATACTAACGTATATACTATGATTGCAGAATCGGCCCTTAGTATATGATAGTTACAGGACTTTTTAATGGTTCTAATTCAACTGACGTTTATGATCATTTTTTGTTTAAAAAACCGTGTGTGCATTAGGTTACTGAGAAATTTAAAGTTGCTAACACCCTGAAGTGCGTTAAGAGTTGCTACTAAATGTTTCGTTAATTTTACTGTAATTGAATATTAACGCAAAAAAATTGTGATGAAAAATACGTCAGAATCATTTAAATTAATGTTTGTAAAAGTTGTCTAATTTTCACAATGCAACAACAGAACGTAGGTACCGTGCGGTGCGACATGGATGTTAAAACAGTGTATTAGTAATTACGATAAATAGTATGTTTGAAACTTTAAAAGTGTCAAAAATAATAATAAACGGTATTTTTACGATTGTTACGTTTTGACCTATATAGTATCTATAAAAGGTCTGATGTCTTCTTGCGGGTTTCGCCATGTGTCAAAACTTGTGTTCGACTTTTTGTTATCCATACTGCCAGCATGTTCAGGATAACTGGATTGATTATCAGTCGATTGGCAGTTCAATTATCCTGAAGAAACTAATTTTTTGACAAACAGTGAAACCCACAAGAATATATCAGAAGTAACACCGGCTGTGAAAGCTTAAGCAGTGTTATAAAAGGTCTTATTAAGAGATATTTTAAAAATGACTAACTTCAAAATTAGTTTCTTCTTATCCCAAAATGCAAGTTTTAAGTCTTTGAAATTATTACATTTTACAATATTGGTCAAAAGTCGAAAATTGCCGTCGCGTGCGCATTTTGTTGTCGTAGAGACTCTAAAGAGTTTATTTATATTTTAGTGCACTCGTTTGAGTTATAGGTTGTACGTTATATATAAGTACTTCTGATTATCTGTGCTTGAAGCGTAATTTACAAGTAGTTTTTTATAGTATAGCCGTGCAACGCTACTGGCGAACCAGCTGATTTTGACTCATTGTGTTGATTCGAAAGTATTTGCACAGTAATTTTAAAATCAGTTTGAAAGAGTTAATTGCGAAATACTAAAAAAATAGATAAAACCAAATGAAAATAGTATATTCAGTAACAAGGTTGGAATTAAAATTAGATACGAATGGAAAGTTCCGAGCGCAAGCGTAAACGAGCGTGAAGAATAGCGAATATTGAATTTTCATTTCAAAAGGGTAACATACTATATTTAACATTTAAGCAAATTTGAGTTATCTATATTGATGATTCGCGCCGCATTAACATTGTTGACTGTTGAATAAAATAACGTTACTTAAAATAGCTTGCAGTTTTATTCAAAATTATTTTGAATTACGCGGGTTTACAGTGATATGTATTTGTAACTCGAATATCTAATACAAATCTTAAAACGCTTGAAAACCGAACGAATATTTAGAATAACAAAAAAAATAATATGTTGCATTCAATCTTTATCAATGTATCATTTTTAAGGTTTTTTTTTTAATTTGACCTTTTCAGTTTTCTTGTTATTTTTAACGTGTTTCAAACTGCATAATTCTATACATACTTTGTTTTGATTAAATTTATTATTTTTTTAAATAATTTTGGACTAAAGGCTGATGCTCCGGTTGATGGTAAGTCGCCTTTTGTAACTGCACGTGCTGTTACCACCCGTACCGCAACAACACACGAAGATTTAGGCACAAATGCTCGCACACAACAGTTAGAAGAAAAAACTGTAGCTCATTCGATGACGTCTAGTGCTACGCGACAAGAACAAAGAACTGTTACTCAGGAAGTGAAAACCACTAGCACTGTGGTCAGTGGAGATCAGGTTATTATTGTTTTTTTTTCTTTTTTTGTTATATATCTAAAAAGTGACTAATTCTGACACTTCAAAAGATGCAAAATTTTTATTTATTATTGTTATTTATAATTTTATTTTGCATGGCATATTTTTTTTGCATGGCTTTGTAGCTGGGCCGACGAAGCAGTGTAAGTTCGACGAGCTCAGGTGATTCTGGAACGCCCATTGATCCACCTGATGATCCCAACTATAAGGTGAGTTTTGCTATTATTGCTCCTTTATACGTTCACACAACACAGTATATTCACTAATACGCATAACTTATATCGTTTATTCAAGTAAATAATTAGTTTTTTATTATTTAGGACACACCTGGTGGAATAGTTCACACCAAAAGTGTTGTATATAGCGGCGATCCTATGGTAACTCATATTACTGCTACACAAGTGCCTGTAGTGGCTACAGAAGCACGCAAAGTTCATTTAGAATCTGAAGACGGTAACTATGCTGCAACTGGAGAAATTGTTAGTACACAAACCATTAGTTCGAAAACTCGTACTGTCGAGACAATAACAGTAAGCAACTGTAACTTGATCATACGCAGCGTTCATATGTTTGTTTTTAGTACAAAACTGAAAGGGATGGAGTTGTTGAGACTCGAATGGAACAAAAGATAACAATTCAATCTGACGGTGATCCAATCGATCACGATCGGGCTCTTGCCGAAGCTATTCAAGAAGCTACAGCTATGAATCCTGATATGACTGTAGAAAAAATTGAAATTCAACAACAAACAACTCAGCCGCAGCATTAAGAAAGGTGTGTTTTAATCTATGTATCACATCTGTTTTGGCTACAATTTTACAAAAAATAACATTTTTTTAATTTTTTTCACGACCACGTGATATAACAGATGTATTTTTTTTAAGGCGTATAAGAACTAATATTTACACATTAGGTATTTTACAATTGGATATCTGATTCACTTATTAATGCTGGGCGATACGGAATTTTGTGTATCGAATATCGATACGCAATTTGTATCGAAATATCGATACGTATCGGAATATTGCTACGTATCGGAGTATACAAAATGTCGATACATATCGAAATATGGAAACGTATCGGAATATCGATACGTATCGAATTATCGATACGTATCGAATTATCGATACGTATCAAAGTATCACTACGTATCGAAATTTCGGAACATATCGGAATATTGCTACGTATCCGAGTATACGAAATATCGATACGTATCAAAACATCTACGTATCGATATATCGATACGAACTTGTGGTTTGTATCGGCGTATCGATACGCCCGACGTATCGATACAACGACCCAGGACTATTACTTATATCTTTCATTTTAGTTTGAAGTTATTAGAACAACCAAATTTATTATACATATGATACATGCTAATAAAAGAACTAATATTAGTAATAAGGTTGTTAATGATAGCGATTCATACATTTATCTTTCAACCGTAATTGCATCCTAAGTTCAACAACTTCAAAGCTACATAACACCCTTTTTTTTAAATGAACACCCTCACAAATGTTTACATGTCGGGATTCGCACGTTAATTCTGCACAAATTTGCTATAGAATTCCCTATACCTATCTTACATGATTTTCCTGTTATTAGAAGATACTTCAGAACGCGCGCTTATAGCGCATTCAAGAAATATCAAATAGGCGCAAATGGTCGTAAAAACAAAAGTACATATGTAAGAGATTTTTAATGAATTTAAAATAAATACACTGTAAGTACATACATTTATTTACACAAAGAAAAAGAATCCGACAACAATAACTAAAAGGCCAAGAGAGGAAAGCAAGCATCCCTCTGGCTTATTTAAGCAATTATTTACAAAAGCGCATGAGCGCGCTACCTATTACAACTAACAACAGCTACTAAACTTGGTGGTGAATTTAAAATTTTGAAATATTCTTCCAGAACTCGTCCATCCTGACAATTGAACGCCACGTTCAACGATAGTTACATAATTGGCTAAACTATAATTATACGTAATGTATAAAAACATCATGTGAAATGTGAAATTATTTTACAAAATTTACATCTTATGACTAATACAATTTAAATACTAATTACAATTTAATAAATAATTTGAATTACATTTATACAACATAGCCTAGTTACTGCTACATTACTTTGGATTTGGTTTTAATCGAGATACATCAATAACTATAAGGTATCCGAGGATTTTTAAACTCTGTTATGTTAGTGACAACATAA
This sequence comes from Aquatica leii, assembly GCA_035610365.1. Taxonomy (NCBI): domain Eukaryota; kingdom Metazoa; phylum Arthropoda; class Insecta; order Coleoptera; family Lampyridae; genus Aquatica; species Aquatica leii. Next base: position 61,947,202 of record CM069432.1, read on the forward strand.
CGATCATTCGATAAAACTTTATTTATCACATAAGGACCTCGATATTTAGGTATTCATTTCTTAGAAATTCTCTGCGTAGTATCAACACTTGTGATCATTACATAATCTCCTACATCATACACACTAGGGGTTTTGCGGTTTTCATCAAAATATTTCTTAGAATTTTGTGAAAGCTTAATTAACTCTGATGCTTTATCCCTAACTTGACTAATATCTAAGGTATCTTATTTTCTAAAATTGGTCTTAAGTTGTCATGAGTGGTACCATTCTGATTTCGACCAAACAATAATTTTGCCGGAGATGGTTCTGTAGATCTATTAACTACATTATTTATACAAAACTCTACATGACCTAAAAAGGTGTTCCAGTTTGATAAACTGGAGGATAATTTTGCTAGCATTGGTGTCAAAGTCCGATTGATTCTTTCGACTTGACTGGTTGCCCATGGAGCACCTGTGGCAATTAAATGGTGTTGAATATTATTTTCTAAAACAAAATCTGAAAATATAGTAGATGTGTAACAACTACCACGTTCAGACACAATCTTATTTGGGATGCTATAATAACTAAAGTAAATTCTTAAGTGCTTTATAACCTCAACCATTGCAGTTGTTTTGCATGGATACATTTTGTAAACCCGTCTACTACTAAAAAAATATACTTGAATTTGTTGGACTTGATTAGTGGTTCATAATGATCTGCATGAATACACACGAAAGGTAAATCTCCTTTAGGTATGCTATGGAGCAAACGTTCACGCTTTCCCGATAACTTAGAAAACTCGATACTCTTAAGGCAACATAAAATATGATTTTTGATTTTTTCTCGTAATTTAGGAAACCTATAAGTATGTGTAATTAATTCAAACGTTTTTTCTAAGCCTATGTGACCCATTTCGTCATGGTACTTTGCAACGCACTGTATTCCATATTTTGAGGTACACAAAATAAAAGTTAGTCCTTTTCTATAAACTAATCCATGACTGATTTCATAATATTCACTTTCTGACTTCTAAATCGTCCCTAATTTTAGTAATAATCTTATCGCAATCTTGTTTAATTGCCATTGTTCTCTCAAAACTATTTTCTTCTATAACTAAAACATAATGTATTCTACTAAGTGCATCAACATAATGTTTCATTCCATTATTGCTACGATGTACAGTAATTTTGTAATAACAATACCCAACCCATAATCTTTGGATTTACTTCTTTTTTCTCTAAAGTTAATCGTAAACTGTTACAATCAGTGATACTTTTGAATTGTACACCTTGTAAATAAAAATGCAACCTTTTTATTGCATAGATTATAGCTAAGCATTCTAGCTCAAAACTATAATACTTCGCTTCTACGTCACTTGTTCTTTTACTAAAATAAAAAATGGGGTGAAATCTGTTATCTGATTTCTGTTTTTGCAATAATATTGCAGCAAAACCTATACTGCTTGCATCACAATGCCATTCTGTTTCTAACAACGGGGAATATAAACTTAGCACTGGTTGTGTGATTAATTTAGATTTTAATTCTTTAAAAGCTTCTAACTTTGTAATTCCAAAAGCAAATGTACGATTTGTATGTCTTAAAAGATCATCAGGCTTAGCAATTATTGAAAAGTTCCTTACAAATTTCCTAAAATAACTAGCAAGACCTAAAAAACTATGTAGCAATTTTAAATTTCTTGGTATTGGATAATTAGCGATATTTTCCAAAGCAAAAGGGTTTGGTCTGATTCCATTAAACTCTATCTCGTAACCTAAATAAACTATTTAAGTTTCTAAAATGAACACTTGTCTAATCTTAATTCAAACAAACTGTCGGTCAACAATGTCATAACTTGTTTAAGGATTACTAAATGCTTGTGACTTGTTTCTGTAACGTCAAAAAATATTAATAACTGATCATTTCGAACTACGGTTTGAAAAACTACATTTATAAATCGTTTGAAAACTGCAGGGCTGTTACAAAACTGGAATGGCATTTTAACCAAATTCAAATTGTCCCATTGGAGTAACGAAAGATAAAATTTTGTACATTTAACATCTAACATCTACTTTTATATGATAAAACGTGTTTTTTAAATCTAGCTTACTAAAGTAACGTTTATCCTTAAAACGGTCTAAGTCTATTAAAGCAAGAGGAAATCTGTCCTTACTTTATTTTTTTATTTTATTCTCTAAAATCTACACATAATCTGGCTTCACCGGTTTTCTTTTTCACTAATATGATGGGTGAGCAATATTCTGAATTGCTAGGGTTAATAATATTTCTAATTAATAAATCATCGATAATTTTCTGAACCTGAACTTTCTCTGAATATGACAAACGTCGGGGTCTGCATGCAAATTCGTACTAAACTTAATTGCATTTCATACAGGAAAAAAATGCAGCGTCAAAATGAATTTATTCAAAGAAATTACAAACGGGATTCGAAAAAGGGTTACTGTAAATGTTCAAATTGATGTCCATCTTGATCAATGCATTTAGTGCATGCGTTTCAGCATTCGTCGTAAAGAACGATCGGATATTTGAAGTTCTCCCGATAGCCGCGCTGTAGATTGGTTCGGCTGCTCAACAAACGCCATCGCCACTGCTTCCATATTTTCGTTAGTTGTTACAGATACCGGTCGTCCAGAACGCGGCGCGTCGGCAACAGAGTCCGTTTTTAAGAATTTCTGGTACATCTTTCACACTATTGAACGATTTGGTAGCGGCGAGTTCGGAAATTGTTGTTGAAATTCGGTAAACATAGTTTCGTAATCCGCGTTCGTACGAAGATACGACGTAACAAAAAAAACTCTTTCTTGAAGCGTGAACTTGTATCGGTTATTCATTCCGGAAACGCGTCTACTCGACGAGCACGTGTTATCATGACACCGACACAACTGTCTGAAGCACGAACATGCTTTGTTTTAATCTTTTTCGACAGTGTTGCCAGACTTATGAGCGTTGCCGGACTTGTGCCGACTCCTGTATTGAACCGATGGCACTAATAGCTTTTCAACTAATAAATAATTATTTAAAATAATGTCAGGGACATTTTCCTTAACGTTATAATTTAGAGTCATTTATCTTGAATTGTATCGATTAACAATACTTCATTAGAAGTAAAATCACTATTAAAGTTTTCACTTAAACTACGTCGCTTAACTATTACATTTACCTAATATTATTTCTAATTCAGGTGTTGATATAACATCTCGACCAATGACAGTCACAATTCATAGTTTTATCACAGCATAAATAACAAACAGCAGAGAAACTCTCAATCGCGGGAAGGATTGGCGCATATTCTCGCGCATACGCCATTTTAGTCTAGCAGCTTTGTTCCCGCAAAATCAGACAATTTGATTACCTAACCTGTAATTTGGTCTTTGTGTTTGTGTTTACCATTTAAAAGATATTAATAGGAATTTTAAACATATTAATAAAAATAAATTGATTATATGGCGTCACAATTAATAAGTTTGTAAATTTTATATTTTTTATGTATGTGTGAGTTTATACTTTTTTTATAAAAATTTCTTTTTCCATAATATATTTTATATATTCTACCTTGTTATCATTGTACTATAAAACCAACATTTTTTTGTTAAGAGCATTATAGTAAGATATTTCGTAATAAATTATTCGATTCAATTAAATATTTTGGACAATGATTTAATGACAGCTCAATTTAATCTTACAAAAAAATTATGTTCAAATTTAAGCATTAGTTACATCACACAACTTTGCAGACTAACTTAAACTCAATTTGTATAAAAAAAGAATGCGTATTTCAGTTTTTAAACAATTTCGATTGTTTTGCGTTCTCAATTATATTATAGTAAAGTTTGAAGTTATCCATTCTGATGTTAAAACTGTGATATGACAAAATATTTTGAAGTGCTGTATGGTAATATGTAATATAACCAAAAAAATTAGATGCTACAAAAAAAATGAAGTAGGCTCTGTACACATTACGTCCCTGTTGCTATACCGGAATGGCGTCTTCAAGGTCAACGAATTTAAGTTTCCCGCTTCAAAGGTACCGCCCGAGAGTTGCACTGCTGTTTGTTTTATACCCTACTACATACAAAGTGACATCTACCGGTATCTCATTTAATGTAATATTATTATTATTATTAACATAACCTAAAACGTTTAAAGGGCTATTATTGATTCCTTTGAAATTTAAATCACGATTACATGGTTGCACAAAACACTGATCAATCATTCATTCAGTCACAAATGAAATCGGGCTACCAGAATCAACGATTGCATTAAGTTCTACCATTTTCTTACCAAACTCCATTTTTATCGTTACAGTATACGCAGGCGCGATAACATTTTCAACCAACATGGTGGACTTCCTGTTTCTAGAATTGGATGCCGCTGAATTTGTAGATGGTCTGGCTCTTCGCATGGAACACTCGTTATCTTTATGGCTCATTTCCCCACAATTAAAGCACGATCCGCGTTGACGTAATGGTTTCGAGCACGATGTAGCGTAATTGCCAAATCCGTTACAATTAAAACACCGAACAGTATTATGTGTGCACAATTAACGTGCGAAACGCGTCATGTAAAGATTTGTGAGAGTGTTCATTTAAAAAAAGTCTGTCATGTAGCTTCGAAGTTGTTAAACTTTGGGATGCAATACGCAAGTATCACACTTTTCATTTTGTTCATACTTCCATAAAATTAATCTTCCTAGAATACAAGTCATTTGCAGAAAAATTTAAAAAATTTTATTAACAGAGTTATAAGCAAAACAATTTTGTTATTAATGCGAGGCTAGAAAACGTACCTAATAAGGAGACTACCAATGTGACGTCAGTAGCGTGCAACTTCAGTCTGTGCTTCATCTACAAGATGTTTTTTCACTTTCTTCGTATGTCTACTAATTTCATAAATTTTATATTTGACCCAACTTGAGCTAAAACGGTTTTTTTTCCAATAACAAATGATTGAAGTAGAAGCTGATTCCTCCGACCGAGACATTTAATATCTTTAATTGTATTGTTGTTTTCATTAATTTGGCTTATGACTGAATAGGTTTTAGTCGCACTTTGTATTCAGGCAAACGCGTCCACAAACAATACATATAGTACCTTCTTTTTTCACCTGGACGTATCCTACGGACAAATCTCCATAATTTTCTCTTTTATTTTAAAAATAGTGTAGATTATATAATACATGCACTTGACTTCAATGTCGTTCCCGGTTCATATAAACAATGGTATCAATTTTGTGTTTCAAAAAGAGGGTATTCTTAAAAATGACTTTTTTGCACGAATCAATTAAATTCATATTTGTAACCCGTATCGTAAACCGTAGGTACGTAGACTATAGAAGTTAATCTTTGAGACAAAATTTTCTCAATGTTTTCACTTGTATGTATGTATGTAAAGTTTATGATTCAGTTTTTCTTTTAATTAATTCTATTACACAAGATAATAAAAGTGCGAGAAAACATTTAGTTGTTTCTGAGAAAAATGAACTGTTTTTATGACACCTTCGCACATTTTTTGGTGCTTGAATCTTTGTCGGGTGGTTACTGTATCCTTCAATAAATATAAATGCATATTTAGAGAATTTGCGTTGATTGTAAAATAGAAGTTTGTCTAAATATTATAGTTATCTTCTAAAACTTAAGTTTACCGAACTGTTGAAATACCAGAAAAACTGGACGTAAAATAAATAAGTTCATATAACATTTATATATCGATACGTGGTAAAATTGTATCAGACAGCTTTTTGAAACACCGTATCAATGTTGCAGATTAGAAACAATACTAAAAGAATAAGTAAGTGAAATATATGCCACTATTTACGAGCCTTTCTTAATGCAAGTACGCAAATTAAATATTTTAGCGAGCTACTGACGTCAAGCCAATTAAAAACGTTTTACTTTGCGCGTAAAATATTTAAACTGTTTGTGGATATTTTGAAGCCGTTAAGTGATACTTTCTAAAAATTCTTTCGTTGGTCTAATGTGACTTAGTATTTTTACATTTTTGAGTTGTAAAACACAGTTATAAAATTTTTGGGACTTCCATATTGTTACAAACCTGTATAAAGTAGTATAGTTTTAAAAATTACAGTTTTCCCATTTTTAACAATAACCAAAATCTATGAGGATTAATATAAAGAGTGTTCTATTAAAAATAACAAAATATGGCTCCGGTTGAACCGGAAGTTGCACATTATTCAAAATATTTTGTTTCTATCAAGATCCACACGTTATTTCACCCTCTAAAATTTCAAAATGGTAAATTTTGTATTATCGCTATTACTTCTAACGCATGGGTACCGTGTAGACCCTGTATAAAGACCAAAAGCTTGTAAGTTGATTTTTGTTGATTTGTGTTTACAACTGTTGTTTGATCTAAACAAATATTTTCTAGTTTTTATAGGTTTTGGGAGTTTTTATATAAAATTAATGAAAGATCAGATGACTATTCTAGAGGTTCTTTGCTATATTAAGTTTCATTTTTATTAGCTGCATTGTCAATATGACACATTCCAAGATTTACGTATTACTTTTTTTTCAACAAAGGTAGAAATTTTTCTGACAATAACAATGGAATAACCCCAAGATACATAATTCGATGAAAATTTTCAATCTATAATAATAAATTTAAACTTTTTGAGTGTCTAAAGGGTTGAAGCTACAAAATTACAAAATATATTCTTCAGTAACAAAAATTGATGTGTCTTGAACCAAGATAATTTGTAGAAAAAAAAGTATATTCGTCAGAATGTGACCAAAGACTAACTTCAACATTGAACGAGTCTAACAATATTAATTTATAATGTTTGTTGACAGGTTATCGAGGGCAACTACAATTCTACTTAAATGGTTAAAAAATTCTGACAATTACGGTAACGCTTTACCTTGTTGCTTTGCTTTTAGTATTTTAATGTTTTAAAGCTTGTTGTGAATATGAGACTGTTCTGTGAAAATACAATTATAAATATTTTTACACAAATTTATAACATTCTTTTATGTATTTTTCAGCCGTCATAATGAAGAGTACTTTTTAAAAAATATATTTCTAAAACGAATCTGGTATGAAATTATACGCTTGCTTGTATCTTATATAATTATTAAGAGAAACTATATAAATATGCTTCCAGTACAAAACGTGTGATAATTACAATTTTACATTTAAGCTTTGCATAAAATAATATTTGAAAGTACGTTTCGTTATGACTAGCATCTGTTTATCATTTCTGGTTGTTTAGATATTAAGAATTTTCTTTTTTAATTTTATACAGTTTTTTTTCCAAGTTTTGTATTAATTTATATTTGTATTGTACTATTTATATGATTGTGTTACGATATGTATTATTAAACAGGTATGTATAATTAATTGAAGCAGCTGAAATAGGAAGCTTTAAAGTATTATGCTTTAATTTTCAATGTTAATTATGTATTACATATACGGTTCATGTATGGATTCCGGTAAAATACAGAAAATGAGACATTCCATAATTTATGTGTAAGATGTCATTAATTATTGTTATACATGTGTGACTTTAAATTCATTTACGTCGAGGAATTATTCAAGCATCTCCATAATTATTGCAAATACTAAATCCCAATCGCATGACACTAGTTAGTAAGATAATGAAATTATATTGATATTACCTAGAAAAGAATACACTTTCTTTATTATGTCATTAAAGCAAAAATAAATATGCCTTGCACTTTTTTATCTCGAATAGTTTAAGTTGCATACTAATATATATCCATTATTTCCTTCGTAAGTGATTGTGTGGTAATATTTGTATTGTTATGATTTTTAAAATTTATATCAGTAATAATATTACAACAAAAATTATATAGACGTTAAAGTTGTTTTAGTTTTGCAGCTAATATAAACTGTATTTCTACATATTTTGTTTTTATAAAGATTTATTTAATTAAATAAATATGTTGAAACCACAAGTTTGAGCACTATTTATATCTTACAATAGCACAGATATTCACTACCTATTCAATCCGACGTTTACCTAACCTGTTGAACTTAGATGAACGTTCATGGCTCAAATAAACAAAGGACAAAAATGGTTACTATTCGTATTCATCAACAATAATATTGCGTGTTCACGCAACATTCATTTTAAAAATGATTTTTAGCGTCTGCAAATAATTATATGGTATTCGTGAATATGACTGATTAGGAATGTTACTCTACTTCAAACTTTACATATAGTGTTTTTTTTCTCTTTAAGCAATGTTTATTAACTGTGTAACAAATGGTTCTAAAAGAAAGAAATAAACGTCAAGTAAACATAACCAGCTCAGGATGTGGTTTAAAATTCAACGTTTTTTGCGTTTTATCACATTCATATCTTTTACAAGATAAATATGACCAAAATATAATAGATGATAATTTTACGGATCGTTCATTGTAGAAATATTTTCTTTTCTCAAGTAATCGTCTTGCATTTAGTTTTGACGTTTGGCTACTCATACACACTGTCAGCTTCTTTAGAAGTATGCTAAAGGCTGTAGGAGTTGACTCTTGCTTATTGTATTTATATATTAGTGTAACAGTTCGATAAACATGTTTTGGTGGAACGCTCCGCTCTTACATTAACAAACATAACTATTACATCAAAGATTATAAAGAGATTATGACATTTAAAATAAACAAGACCACATCAATAATTTATTATACAATGATAGCACATGCAAAATTATTTTTGCGACGACATAGTAAATTTTCCGACTTTATTTTTCGTTGTTGGCACTAAAAAATAATGTATTTGTATTATGCCATTCATAATAAACCAAAAAGGTTAACTCACGTGCTTTCCATGGTAAATAGATGTCATTTACGTTGCTTTCGATAGTAGAATTATCAAAGCTAGGTTTTGTTATCAGCGATTTATACACTATTTTGTGTAAAGAGGGTGGTCCGTATTTTTTTGCCCAATCTAACGAAATAAAAATCATCAATATGTCAAATACTGCAATAATTACCTGGAATGTTCTCAGTCGATTTGCTAGATTTTTTTAATTTCTCTTGTTCAAAACGTTTTATAAATGATCTAGTCATATCGCTTATTTCTTTATTATCCAGAACTCCTAAAAATTGCAAGAGGGTAAAGCATCAATTTTAAATATTTTTTTTTGTCGGAAGCTGGATTAATAAACTTTTAGGCAACGTAAGCGGACAATGAACATTTATTAATTTTGCGTGAAAGATGTATATCAAATTAAATTTGAAATTATATTGAAAGGAGTAAAAGTTAAATTAATCCAACCGTACACGCATCTCCGCTACTATTAGTAACGAAAAAGTGAGTGGTACACTACGTTTAGTAATTGACTATAGATTACCAAACGTGGTATAGAATGCTAAATTCCCGAACTGTGAGCGAAACCTTTCGGATTCCTAATACTGGCTAAGCATTTACAGAACTTGCGGGATCTACGGTGTTTTTAACCCTGGCGACTGAGTGATGAAAATGAGGAGTTTCAACCGTTTCAGCAAATAGTGTTCGGTCTGACCAACCATGTGTTTTCTTAATTGGTGCAAAGAGTTTTAGGACCTTTAAAGAGAAACGCAATAGTTTGGTGCGTAGACAACATTCTAGTTCTAACGAAAAATTGCAATGTGCAAACAATTAAAACAAGTGTGGGATGCGATAAAAAATGCAAAACTGATTTTAAATGTACAAAAGTGAGGATTTGAAAATCGCGTAGCTGAGTTTCTAGGATTCATAATATCTAGGCAATAATTCGGTCAGGATTACAAAAAATCGTAGCGGTACAGGAAATTGAGTTAACCTTTAACAAATTTTTAAAAAAGTGGAATCCGCATTTGCTTGGAATCAAAAGCAGGAAAAAGCGTTTTCTCTACTAAAGAGAGCTCCTACAAATAAACCGATATTACAGCTGTATGATCCTGATGCTAGCTACTATTAAAAAAAAACAAGTAAGGCGAAGAACGAAACAATTACTCAAGTAGATTAAAGTTGAGGTGTCTTGTGTGAATTTGGTGTGAATCGTTTATACAGATTTTTGAACGCTCAGTGTACAATTAACGTACAGATTGCGAGGTGATAATATAATCTACTAGTATGTGTGACAACACCAACACCATGTCCTAAGAAACCTTTTCTGAGATTGAACATGGACTATTTCGGCCGATTATAGTGAGTGCGCTGCTAAGTCAACAAAGTAGACGTGTTTGGATTGGAAAGGATAATCACAGATCAAAGAACGTGTTACTTCGCGCAAATATTGTCAACAAAATGGTATTAAACACACTAATTGAATTGCGTTTAGATTCGTTTTTTTAAATAATTCCAATGAATTTATATTTCTTTTAATTATTAGGTACGTTAACTTCGGGAGACTTGAGCTGTTATATACGAATAGATTTTATTTGGAAGCATTGAAAATAAAAATTAAAAAAACGACGAAAAGAGGTAGTTGCAGAAGACTTAATTACAACCCAACAGAAAACATTGACGATATTTTTGTGAAATCGATAGCAACTAATCCCCGTTGTGCATACTCGTAGGTTTATTTTGTCTTATTGAATCCGTTAGAGTTGTTAAAACCTAAGTAAACGCAAGTCAGCATTAATTTAAGAAAGGTGATGAGTAGAATATCGTTTAAAACTAATTGCCAATATTAGGTTGCTTTGTAAACTGCCGTGCTTTCTTTTATAAATACCCATATTAGATTTTAAAAAAAGTTTTTTTCTTAACGTCAAAATGACATTAATAATTTTTTCACTACTTAATTTTTGTCTTAGATTTACCTAATTTATGTGAAGACAATATAACATTTTCCCGATACTGTCTTTGTTTTACAATCGGATTACCAATAAACTTGATTTCATAAATAGAGTACCAGTTATACACCACGCCACAAACATCTTTTATATCACATAAATTATTGTGACTGGCATCTAAATATGTTATGTATTTTAGCGAAGTTAAACCAGCAATCGTTGATATATTATTGTGAGAAATAACAAGCACTTCTAAACAGCACTGCAATTAAACTGCATAAGAACAGAATATTAAGTAATTAGTAATCGTACAGCAATGCCATTTATACTTCTACTATCAAAGCATAAGGAATCTCCATCAAGATATTGTCTTTCCAGATGCAATTCTTTTAATTTGAGCAGTTTATCCAAACCTTCAACCACACTTATTCTATTATATCCCAAATACAATTTTTCCAAATTTACTAAACATTCTAAATTTTCGATTTTTTCTATTTGATTTCTTTGCAAATACAGGTGTTTTAGATTTATCGCTGTTTGTAAATTTTCTATTTTTTTAATCAGATTGTTATGACAGTACAGTACAGATAACGTGGTTAGTTGCAAATTTGTAATCTAAAAACAGTATTATCTAGGTGTTACTTTATCTAAAAAATTTACCTTACGATTTTATCGCTACATTTATTATTCATATACAAATGGGTTAGTGGTTTAATAGTATTAGTTTTTAGAACTTTTTTTATAGTAAACTTTTGAAGTTTCTTCTTGGAGGTGTTCGTCTTCTTTAATTTGTCCATCACTTTTGTTTAAAATAAATGAAAGATACGAATTACTTTAACTAACCATAAAATTTATTTTACGTTACCAAATAAATAAGTCTCCATGGTAATCACCTTACCTAACTGTTATTGATTAAACTTATTAGCAGTTACGTTTAGGACGAGAAAGTTTAACCAAAATACTGTGAATATTACAAGCATAGTTTAGGTCAGACTAGTACTTAAAATAATTAAACGTTATCTAACAACCAATAATAAACTCAAAATGATTCTCTCATTACATGTAAAAAAATTTAAATTAAGCTCGAATTAAAAAATATTTCGATCGTTATACTATCATTATTATTTTTTGGTAACTTAAAAAACGTTTTTACTGTTTTAAAATTTCAAAACGTTAAAAAATATATTTTCTTGTTGATTCACATGTTTTTCAATAAATAGTTAATTTATATTACTATATATAAGATTGATTTTTAAAAATGCTTGATTCAATATTTTTGCATAGTCAAACCTGTTTCTTTTTTAGAGTCATTAAAAGTAAAAAATGAAGACAGCAACATTATATCTAATGAATATTCAGTTTCGATCCTATTTAATATCCTGACATTTTAAAGATGTTCTATATACTGTAAATTTGTTATAACATAAATAAATTGATGTTTCAAGAATGGTATTCGTCACTTATTCAATGCATATCGCAGGGGTGGGCAAAATATACCTTGTTAGGTAATTGAAATACAAAATACAAATTACATTAATATTGTGTATTTAAAATACTAGATATAAGATATATAGTACAAAATGTTCAAAATACAAAATGTAGAATAGTATTTCAATTACAAATTACTTTGTAACATAAAAGTAACGTATAAATAATCTTCATTCGCTTGACAAATTTAACTACTCCTTTTTTTTAATAAAAAGATTTTTTTCTTTCAAAAAAACTAATTTTTTAAATTACAAGTATGATAAAATACGTCTAGTTAGTGAATGTATAAAATTTACAAATGAAAATAGACTTTTTCCACGTGCCAAAAAACATAAACTTGTATTGAATCGAATTTTATAAACATTTTTTTACTGTTGGATATAATTTTAAATTAATTAATTAATAATTCATTAATTTCTTAGAAGAGTGGGAAAGTTTTAAAGGTACGACGCCGGGAAACGGTCGGAATCTGAAGAGTGAATCTTGTTCGAGATAGCAATACCCGTTTTACCCTGAAAAGTTTCTTTGTATAATTTGTGTTTTTGTTTTGTCAATTTTTGTAAATTGCTAGGTATCTATGTAAAATAATTTTAATTCATGTAAGTCTGTCTGTTTTTGTATTTGTGCTTTAAACGTGAACCAGGGTAGTTTTTTCCCTTGTTTCCTTTGTTTGAAAAGCTAGCGTGGGTCGCCATTTTATAGTACCGTTACTTCCCTTTTATATTTCTTTTATTTTTTCTCTGTACCAATTTATGTTTTTTTTTAAAAATTGTGTTTAAACAAAACGATTTGTTCTTAAATGTAAACTTACTCAAGTCGCGTACCCGAATGACGGAGCTCGTTTTATTGTAACTTTCTTTTGTATCCCAGGACTTCAGTACCCACCGATAGGCCGTTGGTTAACTAACCCTTCTTCAGTTTAATATGATGATGTACGTGCATGTGTTTATGTGTCGGGATTTAAACCTGTTACCGTACCTGCTTATCCGAACATTTTATTTAAACTCACGTCATTCTAACTTCTAGATTGACAGTGTAATTTCATTTATCTGAAAAAGGTTACAATAAAATGAGCAACGTACATAATTACTTGTTAATTTAATTTGCTACTGTGTTATTTTGATTCGACCCAAAATGTAATTTATTCATCGCCTGTTAAAATGTTGTATAGCTAGCCGAAGCATTTATACTGTTGGCTTTTATTAATAGGTAATTTACTTATTTTTATTGTGCATCTTGAAACATTACGACTTCAAAGGAAGTTAATTTATTAGTAAAACTTCCATAATAGTAACTTGAAAAACACTACTGGCTAGTTAACCTCACTTCTCAGTTTACATGGCTTTGTTGCCAAGCTTCTATTAGTTTCGCCGTGTTGCCATACTTGCTAAAAGTACTTAAAAGACAAGTAATTTCTTTTACACATTATCATAAAATTTAAGCTGATCCTTTATAACAGTTGTTGTTTTGTATAACTAAATTATATAGTTTATTTGTATTAACATTCCGTTCAAGGACCGGAGGGGTTTCTTCGCTCAGTTCTTCCCCTCCTACAACGGGTCCCGCCGAACAAGCAAGGTCTCGGTTAAAATTTAAAAAGTCAAATTCGAATAAAAATTACGATTCATTTTTTTTGTGTGTTTTATTTAACCTACTACCACCTACACTACAGCCTTCCCACATATTGAGAGTAAGCAGTGTATAACGAAGTTAATACAACGTTGGCAGAAGGGTTGGGAGGGGGGGGGTAAGTAGACGATCACAGCCACAGCGAGATGTCGCTGCTTTTGTTTGTTCGCGGGTTTCAGATTTCAAACGCGAGTGGGTTACATCACAATACTATATTTGAAATACAAGTAATTGACCATATTCAGGCGTTTTTTTGGACTTCAGGTTTAACATTTTTGGGTTGGTAAAACTGATGAATTTTAAATCGCCCTCAAAAAATAAAAACTTTTATTGGTTGTCAACAACGACCTCTCTGATTGATGGGTCATAATGAATTCCAGTGATCTGTCAAATCGGGTTAGTAGCAACAATAACCTCATGATAACAACCAAATCTTTTTGTCCATATTTGCTATCAACCCGATTTGACAAATCACTGGAATTCATTATGACCCATCAATCAGAGAGGTCGTTGTTGACAACCAATAAAAGTTTTTATTTTTTGAGGGCGATTTAAAAATCATCAGTTTTACCAACCCAAAAATGTTAAACCTGAAGTCCAAAAAAACGCCTGAATATGGTCAATTCGTTACTGCCCAGCACTGCAATAAGAATATTTAAGGTTACATATTTAAAGAATAATTTTTAAGCATTGTAATAATTGTAATATTAAAATTTAAACTTACATTTTATTGCATTTGTATATTGTGTTTAGGTAAAACATAATAATTGTAATAGTTCTTTAATACCCTATAAGAAAGGTTTGTATACAGGTTTTTTTAATATCATGAATCTAATTTTATTATGTATATATTCAGTGTTGTAAATAGATAATTTTTAAATTATATAGATACAGATAATTTTTTTTGTTTCAAAAATTATCTAGTATTAGATAATAGATAAAATATTCAAACTTTATATAGATAACAGATAATAGATGAAATAATCTAGGTAGTAATAACGATAGATAGAGTTCATTTGAAGAACTACTATAGAATGTGGGAAATTACTGAAGAAAAACATACATATTGTAACTTGAATTTTACGGAACACTGGATTTTTTATAAATTTTATCTAAACAATTTAAATAAAAAATTATATATATACAGATACATATAACTTATATATTTTTGATTGTATCTAGATACATATAAATAGATAAAAAATATGAATCTAGATTAATTTATCTATATAAATTTATATAGATAATTTACAACACTGTATATATCGTTTAATTTATGAACGTACTACAAGAATGTTCAGTATTACTACAAAAAGGCAATTTTTTTCTATACACGGTATGTATTACCGTTATATAACTAATGTTATCCCGCCTTTTTGTCGTAATTATACAGTATAAATATTACGTTACACATATAAAGTTATAGAGGTGGCCCACTAACGTTAAAATGATCCAAAAATAACGTGACGACCACGTTGCCAGAGCAATTGTGCCGTATGGATAAATTTAGCAATGTTGTTAAGTTCTGAAGTAAATGTGTCTTCATTTTTAAACTTTAGTTAAGATATATTTAATGATTTATAAGGATTTGAACAGTGTAAATATTATTAAGATTTAAAATAAAATAAGCGAATCTACGCATTTATTACCCAACCAATGTGATTGCGTTTGTATGTAACGATGTAACGTTGAGGCTATTAGAAATGTTTATTGTTATACAGATAACGTAATAGTTGTTGTTTTTATATAATATTTTTATTACGTTGTATAGAAACTATTAGACTTTCTGTTCTAATATTGTACACCTTTGTAAGACGTTCAACAAATTTGCAATTAATAAAGACAAAAAAAATAGTTTAAGTTAAAACCACTTAGCAAACGAAAATGATCTATGACGTTAAATAAACGTAATTTTTATTTCCTTAGAGTTACCTGTCAACATTATTCACCGTTTAAAATTCAAACTTAGACGCAAAAATTTTTATATTGTCTGTTTTTGTGTTAAATTTGTTTATGTAATAGTGTAACTTTCAGTTTCGACTAATTAACTAAGTTTAGACATATATAAATCATCAAAATCAAGTTTTTGGTTTTTTTTTGTATTTGACAAACAACAAAAAAACCATACGCTGACATAAATTTAAATATAATTTAAAATAGTTTATTTATAACTTTTGTTTGTAAAGATTAAACATTTTGTAATGTATACTTACTTTTATCCAAGCAACTGTTCTACGTATAGTCACCTTTAACTTTGCTCGCAAAACTAGAAATATTTTCATTTCTGAAGTTGTCATATTTGTAGTACCTAAACAACATCAATGGATGAGTAAACAGTTATTACCATTAGAAGTTTTTTATCAATTGAATTTAATACTCTAATAAAGACGCATCAGTTAAAATGTCTAATTTATGTGAAAACATTAATATACCACCTTGTATTTGGTTCGAAGGTGATAGTAGACGTAATGCAATCGCATCTATGGTTTCTGGATTTTTGGTGAGAATAATTTCTGTTTTTTCATAAACTGTTGTATTTTGTTTTAGTTTTTTGTTGGTTGGTGGGTTATAATTGATGCTGCTAGTGTTTATCCAGGTACAGTTGAAGCTGGTTATCACATGTGTGGAGTTGTTGGCACTATATCATTAATTATGGTTAATTCCGTATCAAATGCTCAGGTTTGTACGATCTTTATTTGTCTTATATAACTGAAGCCTGAAGTTACCTTTAAAGACAATCTTATATAAACAGAATGGTGTTAAATCCTTTTAGATAGGAGAGGGCAACAGTAAAATACTCCTTCACAGCTAATTAGTTGGTTATTGGTCATTGTGATGTTTGTGAGTTTGTTGTAATTATTGTTTGTTTTTTTAATGTTTTTTGTTATTTATTTATTTTACCAGTTGACTGTGGTTGGCGAATCATCGCTATTGTTTTTAGATTTTTTGGTCTGATGAAGTGGACACTGTCCTCGAAACGTCACCTAAAAAACACATGAAGTAGTGTTTTACTATCGCCCTCTCCTACGTAGAAGAATTTAACAACATTCTGTTTAAAAAAGCATAGGAGGTTTAATTTTTATTAACAATCTCATATGTTTGAATGTAATATAATGTTAAATGCAAACTTTAGTAATTGTCCCTTATTGTAATCATATTTATACTGCATTATTTGTTAAGATGGAAAAAATCTTTTTCTATTGATTTGACTGAAGGCACTAAGATTTGTGCAGCTTTAGGTGTCGTGCCCGTTTTCATTCAAATTAATGAAAACAATATTTTCCTTTGTTTTGTGCAGTTTGTTCAGCTGTGGTTAGATGTGCCTATCTTCAAAACTCATAACAATGGTAGGAAAAACAATATTTCTGAAATGAACAAAAATAATACTCTTGTGTTTATATTAATTTCCATGTGGTTTTGTTACTTGTTTATTTTCCAAATTTTACATATCTATTATATATACAGGTTATTTAACAACTATTTATAACTTAATATACAGTTTACAGGTTCATCCATTGCTGCCAACAAATACTATACTTAAAGTATTATCAGTATTATTCACTTATTTATTTGGTTTGAAAAACAGTTTAGAGTTTATCTTTTTTAATTACTTGTTAATATAGCGAGTTCTACTTTTTTTTAATATTTCTTTTTTGTCGCTGTTGATATAATGTTCTTTTCGTATTTTTTTTTGTTATAACAGTTAATTTTTTGAGTGTTATATGGTTTAATTCTTAATTTCTTTTCTACACCGTTCTCTATTCTCCTGTCAATTTAAATTTTAATTTAAATAGTAAAAGAAAAGCATACGATGAGTGTTGTAACATAAAACTATACATGTTGCCTTGACAAGGACGACAAAGGGAATACAAATTATAGAATGGGAGATATATTTTAGGAACCTGCTGAGAGGGGAAGAACTAAATCGAAAAAAAGAAAAGACGCAGTAGTTAAGACGGGAAGAACGAGATAGAGATAGAATAAAGGAAGACGAAGTAATAGAGGCAGTAAAGAAGATAAAAAAAGGAAAGGCGGCAGGAGAAGATGGGATACAAGGCGAAAAGTGGGTATACGGGGAAGAAAATGTATCAAAAAGGATGACGGAAATACTAAATAAAATATGGAAAGGGGAAGGATTCCCGGAGATATGGAGAGAAGGAATAATATGCCCGATCCATAAAAAAGGAGAAAGAAATAAAGTCAAGAATTACAGAGGGGTAACATTATTAGGCGCGGCATACAAATTATATGCGACAGTGCTACAAGGAAGATTACAGAAGGAAATAGAGGAAAAAGGTTTGTGCCCAGACGGACAAGCGGGGTTCAGAAAAGGAAGAAGAGTGATAGACAACATATATATACTGAAACACTTGGCGAATAGAGAGCCAGAAAAAAAGGGGGGGAAATGGTGGCACTATTCATAGGTTTAAAAGCCGCTTTTGACCGAGTGAACATGGAAAAACTGTGGGAAGATATGAAGAAAAAAAGATCCATGAAAGATTAATAGAAACAATTCAGGAAATCTACGACAGACAGGAGGGATAGTAGTAGGGAAAGCGAAGGTATGGTCGTTGGCGTATGCAGATGTGTGTGTTGGTGGCTAAGGAGGAAAACGAAATGAAAGAGATGATGAAAACGCTGGAAAATACATAAAAAAAAAGAAATGGAAGTAAACACGGAGAAAACAAAAATAATGGTAATTAGAAAAGGAGGAGGGAAAAGAAAAAGAGAGGAGTGGAAATTCAGGGATGAGGAAGTGCAGCAAGTGAAGGAATTTACATACCTGGGCTACACGATGAAGCAGGATAATAAGGAGGGAGAACACATAAAGGAAAGAGTGAGGAAAGTATTCGAGATGGATATAGAAAAAAGAAAACTGTTGTTTCAAAACTTAATAAAGGGAGTGGTGATGTATGGGGTGGAAGGAGTGAAAGGGGTAGAGGGGCTACAGGAAAAATACTGGAGATGGGTTTTGGGACTGGACAGAGATACACCGGAGTAGATTGTGAGAGAGGAGGTACAGGTAGCAAAAATAAGAGTAGAAACAGGAAAAAGGGCCATAAGGAAGAACTGAGGGAAAGAACAGAATGCAAAATACTGCAAGAATGTTGGAAAGAGATAAAGGGAGGAATAGTGAAGTACGGGCAAGAGGGCAGGAAGACTATTACAAAGGAAACGGGTACGATATTTGTTTATGATACAGATTATATTTTTAGCATTCATTATTAAATTTGTGAATCCTGTGATTAGCACACCAAAAATTACATGTTATAACTAATTTGGTGCAATTAAACACTTTATTACGGCACTATATGAGATACGAAAATATGTAATTTAAAGTTAAATTTTGAACACAATACAATACTGCATTATTCTTATTCTTGGTTTTTTGCTTTTTTTTAATCGAATCCTTTTATTACTTATGTTGCCTTTTTCCGTTTTTGCTATTTTTCTACTTCATTGCATTATCATCAAATAAATATATATTCTATGAAGCATTTCAGATTTTAATATTGATTCATTGACATTTTTGGTAGTAGATCAAAATCATCAAATTTTCGACGTTTGTTTTCTAATAATGACAGCTCTTTAAAAGCGCAGAATCCTTCTGCCGCTCTATAATTAAAATAAACTTGTCATTCTTTTGTTTAGAACAATTAACATTCAGATGCCACTTAATTACATCAAAATTATCAAAACAAAAAAACAAAAACTTTTCTAAAGTTATTTTCGAAATGATTGTTCTTTCACATCGCCTCTTCTCCTTTGTAGTATGGAAGTGCCCACAGTAACTAACTCATTCTTGATTATTTGTTCTGATGTGTCTAGCGATGAATTCATCTTTCCTCTTAGATTAACTGAATTTCTTTGCTATTTGCCAGTTTTTTTCATCTTTAGTACGTATGATCTCTTTTGTGTAGATGGGTTAGCTAACTACAGTTTTTTTTTTTACCTCCTGACTTATCATAATATTATTCTGCTTTGAGTTTAAGTTCTTACAGCTTTTATATGAAGGAGTTTTCTCATTGAAATGCTTTAAAAGACGGCTAAACTAATTAGCAGGGTTATTCTGTATTTTTGAATAGCAAACCGAAGACTGTCTTTTTCGTTAATTTTGTTTGCAATTTCTTTGTGGTCTTATTGATTTTGGGATACCTTGGATTTGATAACTTAGTTTTGAACCCCTAAGAATTGATTCTTAAATCAGATTTACATGCACTACATTGTATAGTCACGTTCGGTTGGGCCATCAAAACGGTTTAATGTAGGAGCGTTTTACTTAAACACAATCTTCCCTTTCTTGTGTAGTCCATTCTCGTGTACTAGTTTTTATAGGAGTTTCCTCAACAAAACTGTGACTTTCGAAAATGTTGGTAAGAATTTGTTGATAAAATTAACTGCTTAAAGGAAGTTTTGCATTTCTATCACGCAAATAGGTGATTCTTTTTCTGTTGTCGCTCTTATTCGTGCAATATCTGGTTTAATACCATTTTCTATAAACAGTAATCCGTCATACTTGACTTCGTTTATTTTATATTGTGATTTGTGATTATTACATTTGATATTATTCTTTTGGATTGTTACTAATACTCTCTCTAAATTTTATGTTTACATTACTGCTTTTGAGTTCTGTATGTGTATATAGAGTAAAAACATTTAGCTCCAAACCGCCACATAAGGACTCTAAAGCGCGAACCCCCCAGACATTTATTTAAAAAAAACGGTACAAATTATTATAAACTAAAATATTTATACATATTTAGAGGATATAAGTGTCATATACTTTTTTTTGTTCTAAAACATTAATTTAATATGGTCGTCATTCAAAATAATGTATATTAAATAGGTAATTTTTTTATGTTGGTGCTACAATTATTTAAGCTGTATATGTAGCAAAGCATTCTAACGTGACGTCGTGACCCCACTACGAGATTTCATATGGAGTTTTAACATGGGAAAGGGCTCGCGCGTTTGTAGCCCGCGATGGTTTTAATTCATTAATATAGCGGTAGAAGTTACGCGATGTATTGTAAGTGAAACTGTAAATATGTCGTACGTAATTTTCGAAAAATGGAAAAAAGTACTGTACATTTTTTGTTAATTAATTTATAAGGCTGTTGTTGAAGGTTTAAATAATATCTCTCTGGATGATACTAGTATTTTCGAACGTCTACACAATTTTATTTTACGTTTATTGTTAATCACCAATGAGTGTCCGAAAAAATCGTTTCTTTAGCAGCTTTATTAATATCAAATCTCAATTCACACCGGTTCAAAGTAGTAAATTAAAGAAAAACGCTTTTATTATTGCTTTATTCGCAAAATTCGAAATTTTTCAACTATTCAAAAAAAATGATAAAAACATTTTTCCGGTCTTTAATAGGGTTGTCATTTGTAAAATCAAAACCGCGACAAATAGGTTTCAAACCCCAAATTTTTAAACTGCACACCCGCACAATTTTTTTAATTATTATAATGTAAATTCTATCATGGCAAATTTAAATTATTTAGTACATGTACGTCAAAAAAATTTCTTAAACAAATAGTTATAATTTTTGTATTTATTATTAACAATTCACAAATTAATGTATCATATACTTATATTGTAAGTAATTTCAAAATAGTTTTAATGTAAGAAATTTAATCCATGAAAAACAAATATTAAATTATAAACCAGTAACCTTTTTAAAAATGGATTTCCATATTAAAAGTAAACACATATTATTATTCTTGCAACGAAATTATTTTATTATTATCTTTGGAACATCTTTTCTATAAAGAAATAATTTGTAAAAATCGACACGACTAAAGTCTTTGTATCAAAAACAATCATTAGCATTCTCTCGATAAATCGCTAAAAACCATACCAAGAAAAGGTTGAAATAAAATCTTTCGGAGGGCAAAGTCCAAATTCGGAATTAAATTAAGCAGATAAAACTGCAAAACGTAATTTTTTTCAGGGCGTTTTTCTAGTGGAGTTTATAATAACAATAAGTGGGCATGTAAATGTGATACGATAAATGCCTTGTTTTGTTTCCCATGTTTGTTGTTTTATTCCGATGGAGCCGACAAAACTAACAAGGTACAAACTTGAAACATTTAAATGAGAACATTAAAAAAACATAAAGTTTCTGCACGCCATATACATTGCTCATCGGAATTTATTTAACTCCAAAACATTTTGGTAGTTACCTATATAATGCTTTAAAGATATTTGAAAACGTTCACATTATCTAGAAGCATTATGAATAATGTAGCCCACTCTAAGCCCGACCTTACGAGCCGCCACTGTTTATTATATTAGAACGAGTATGTGACAGGTGGAAAAGTCAAAAAAACCTTGAAATTCAGTGAAAATTGAAAAAACTATGTTAAAGTTAATGTCTTATGTAGTACCAACATATTTCTGGTGATTTCAATTTTTTTTTAAACGAGAATGTAATTCTAGAAAAGGCAACACAAAAAATAATCTACCTTACTCTCGTCGAAAGTTTCATAGCATAACTCGTGGCGCCTTAACTTTCGTTATGCTATGCTTTACTTTTAACGCTTGTTACGTAATTTACTATTGTAGGTATAGTAAAAACGCAGACATGTGATAATTTCATACTCCACACGTCTCTATTGGCAACGTGCACTTTCTCATTTTAAATGAAAAGCCCTCTATAAACACTAGTTCGTCATACTTTACTGCATTTAGTTTATATTGTTATTTGTGCTTAATTTTTTCTTAAGTTTCAACATCTTGCATTTCAAAAACAAACAAATTATATTGCCTATGAAATCTTTTTCACTTCAAACAGGTTATTCTGTAGATTAATGAAACTCTGGTAGTATAAACTGGGACACCTCGGATCATCATCAAACATCCATTGGGTTTTTATTTTCGTTTTGACCACTCTTATATTGTTTAATTATCAATTAGCAGGCTTATATGATTACAATTACTCAACGTTTTACATTGTTTACTCGAATAATAAGGAAAACATATTATATTTGATTTTATGTTTAATTAGATACGAGGAGATGCTTACGAAGGTGGATGCTTAGGTCCTAGAGGTTCCCGAGTTTGGTTATTTTTAGGTTTTGTGCTAGGATTTGCATCCGTAATAGCATCGTGTTGGATCTTATTTGCGAATTTCGTAGGAAGCAGTAAGTATAAGATTTAATCCAACTTTTAAATAAAACTTCGTTTTTTAGCTGTATCAACTTCACAATGGCCTGGTGTAGGATTATTTTTACAAAACGCATTAATATTTATATCTTCTCTTATTTTTAAATTTGGAAGATCTGAAGATCTGTGGGGTTGAGAACATATTACTTGTACATAAACATTTTTACCATCGCTTATAAGCTACAATATTTGTATATGCATTTTCAAACTTATTTTTTTAGTGTAAAATATGAATGTATTAGTCATATTTGGGATTTGGCCTTTTCTTGTATGTTTAATTTAAATATTTATTGTTACTTAAATGTAAAAAAATTAGTTTGTTACTAATATGAGACTGTGAATAGTTTTAATTACGTAATGTGTGGCGAGCTAATTTCTTTGATGAGAATAATATAAGGTGTATAAACTTCTTTTAAAAAATAATTATGTTTACTTATTAAATTTACTTCTCTTAAAATAGATTTGTGTGAGAAAAAGACTTAGACGGGTTATAAATGATGGCGTAAAACAGTGATTTGAATGCATACAGCATTTCCTGTTGTTTGGTTTTATAATGCTTCATTTAGATATAAAGGTAAAGTGATGAGAAAAACAATTCCTTTCAATTTTACAAGAAATCCGTTTATATTACCAGTCAGCGTCGTCAGCAGTGCAATACAATGTTTCCATTCAAGATTGAAAGGTGTGCTTTGTAAAAGCAACGTATACAAATACTCAGCTACTGAGTAGCGTTTTACCAAATAACATGTTTCAAAAATATACCTTAATCCGTTTAATAGGTCGACTGCTGTTAGCAACATGCTTCTCTGAAAATACATCATTACAGCAACGAGAAACACAGGTTACACGATAGTCGCCGCGAGAAGCCTATTGATTCTCCGTGCCTCTCAAACTTTATAAGCGTTAATATAGACGAAATAAATACTGCGATTGTCTTGTAGATTTGAGAATTGTACCCTTTTAATTTTTTTACACTCGTACATCGGAAGCAAAAAATCTAGCAGCTAGTTTTTTTTTTAACATAGTGGCGGTTAAGAACATACAAACTAGGCATTAAAAAAGTCCTTTTATGCAAAACTAGTTGCTACCTTAGTTTTGTGCCACCAAATAATAGCGCTATAACATAACACAGTCTTAATAATTAGTGTACAGCAGCACGTCAACAGATTAAGATTTGTTTTGATTGAGAAGTTTATGTAGGCTTTTGAAAGTGAATTAGTTACATCAAATCAAAACACAGTTCTAAGATGTTGAATTGAAATGAGATAGGGTTTTGTCAAAGTGAAGTATTTAGTATGTAGATTATTTTTAGTTTTGATCTTACAAAATATAAATGAACGATTATTAAGTTGCTTAAAAGGATTCCTTCTACCCACGACTCAATTCATGAATTTTAATGACAATTGTTTAAACAAAAAACAAATTTATACAGTAATATCAAATAAAGTATTCGTAAGACTCCGGACATTGAAATTGGTTAATTTCAAATAATTGCACAATATTTGGCAACTACATGAAACAATAAATAATAAGTATAAAGAATCAAAAGGATTTATTTTCAATCAACGATTTATAAAAGTTGAAATAATTTATTTTTTTGTTGCTGCTGCAGCAGCTTCATCTTCCTTTTGATAATTCTGTATAACTTCTTGCTTCTTAATAGCAATTGTTTCCTCACGTCTTTTACGTGCCTCCTTAACTTTTAATCTTCTTGCTTCAGCTTGATCATGCAACGTTTTAGTTCTAGCCTTTTCTGCTTTCTTCTTATGGATGTATTCCATTAAAACCCTCTTGTTTTTAAAGACATTACCTTTAGCTTTCATATACAAAGAATGATACAAATGCCTGTCTATCTTCTTAGCTTCACGATACTTTTTTAGAAGCCTTCTTAAAACTCTCATGCGTTGGACCCACAATTGCTACAATAATACTAAAGTAGTTTTGTATAAAGAATATTGAATAAGGGTACCTTTTGGGGCATACGAGCATTTGCTGTACCTTTCCTTTTACCAAACCCACAATGCCTGCCTTTCCTTCTTGCTTCAGTGTTTTTACGTACACGAGCACGAGAATGTACAGCTACTGGTTTTTTTATTATAAGACCATCTTTAATTAATTTTCGAATATTTTGTCGAGAGTTGGTATTAGCGATTTCATTGATCTCGTTTGGATCTAACCACACTTTCTTTTTACCGCAACGCATTACAGAGGCTGCAAGCCTCTTCTGCAGTTTTAGAGAACTGAAAAAATTCTCATTAAAATTATGGCTTACTTTGATAATGATGTAATTAAAAATATTAGCTGTAACCTGCTAAATTAGTTATTTATTTTATTGGTGAAATATTAAAAGTAAGTATTTGTTTAGACCTTCTTATAATTAGTATTACCAATATTTACCTCATATTTCACAAGTTTTAAAACTTGATTGTCAAAAATATGTTTAATAACACGTGCAACTGAAGACGAACGGCCGATAAAGGAAAGACGAAAGCTTTTATTGGAAAGTTTTCCGATGTTGCCAGGTTTATTATTGATATGGTTTTTTTAATTGTATTGCTACAGTAATGCAGTTAATTTTATAGTTTTTTTTATTTTAAAGTTAGATCACAAATTAAAAAACACTATAAGAGATTTCAAGTCGCAAATACTTCAGGTTTCTTGAAGCCTTTATACACAATTTTTAGATCGACGTAAAAAAAATTCAGCTTCACCAGCTTGCATTCTCAAACACGAATTGTTTTTTTATAAACATTAAAATTTGTTTAGAGTAATTTATATTTTTTAATGCGATTAAATTAACGAACATTTTTTTTATCAAGATTTGTTAATTTATTATTATTTTTAATAAATAGTTGTTTTTACTATGTAAAAACCAATATTGTATTATAAATTTATTTTTAACAATAATGGTACAATAACAGACGATATTTGTACTTTTCGTGTTTTATTGTGTATTTGTTTATTGAAATTACTTTGGAATTGCCCTGTACTTTATTAATTTAAATGTTAGTAACTTTCAAATTATTAAGTTTATCTTTTAGAAAGATTCTTATATGATTCTTATTTAGTTGATTTAAAATTATCAGGTTAATGTTAGTTTCCCTTTATTTTTAAAATGTTTAATTTGATATGAATGCGAAAAGGCAGAAGTTAGATCAGGAAGAGTGAGTTTTTAATATAATTTGTTGGTTATTTTTTATACCACTGAAATAGTATAGCGATTATAGATCTTATCGAAGATACACAAACAGAAGGTTTTAATTTAGAAGCAGGTCAAACATGGATTTATCCGACAAATTACTCTCTCAGAGATTATCAATACAATATTATTCAAGAGGCATTACTTAAAAATACATTGGTTAGTAGATATTTTTGTTGTCACTAATAAAACTAACTGGTTGTAATACCTTAGGTCAGTTTACCTACTGGTTTAGGAAAAACATTTATTGCTGCTGTTGTAATGTACAATTTCTATCGTTGGTACCCTACTGGAAAAATTATATTTATGGCGCCTACTAGACCATTAGTGAAACAGCAGGTTGATGCATGTTATAACATTATGGCAATTCCTAAAGAGGTTACAGCGGAACTAACTGGTAATTAGTGTTAACTATATTTTTAAAATTTGTATTAATAGTTATAAATTAGGAACTAAAGCACAAGAATCTAGAAAAGAAATATGGAATAAAAAGCGAGTATTTTTTATAACACCACAAGTACTGCAAAATGATTTGAGCATTTTGTCTGAATTGGGATTAGAAATTAAATGTCTGGTAATAGATGAAGCTCATAAAGCTAAAGGAAACCATGCATACTGTGAAGTCATAAGAAAGTTGAAGGTGTTAAATAAATTCTTTCGAGTATTGGCTCTTAGTGCAACTCCTGGTAATTCAATTAATGATGTCATGGAGGTAGTTTCTTTATATCTTTTGTTTTATTGTTTTGAAAATATTTTAAGGTGATTGAAAATCTATTGATTGCTCATATTGAATTTCGTACTGATGATAGTCCTGATGTGGTACCGTATATTTTTGAAAGATCCTTAGAAACAGTAGTGGTACAGCTTGATGATATGTTGATTAAAGTACGGGATGAATATATTAAAGTAAGTTGAAATTTACACAAATTTATAATCTTTTGTGATTTTTCAAATATCTACGTTGTTAAACAAGGCATTTATGCCAGGTTGTATAAACCATAGCATTGATTTAACAATGTCATTAACAAAACAATTGATTTTGTACCAATGACAACACTTTATGCGACAAGGCCTTTTATATCCATTATATTTAAATTTACGCTTAAATTTAAAAATTTAGTTTATATATATTTTCTGCATTATTTAGTTGCCTCTTTAGGTTTATGAAGTGAAGAAATGGAATATTCCAAATGGAAAATGATATTCAATATATAAAAAGGGAGTCATTTCCAATATTGCTGTCATCTTGTTCAACCAGTTTTTAAGTTTCTTTATACGAAACGTAAAAAACGATTTTAAAAAAATGTTTCTCCAACATATATATATAATTTTCTACACTTCGCTCAAGGACTTTAGGAGTAATTTGCGCCATTTCAGCGCGAGCCGCAGCTCCTCTGAATTATTTTGTTTATTATGACCCCACAGGAAACAATCTAAGGAGGTCAAATATGGGAAACGCGGCGGTCACACAATTGCTCCTCGACGACCTATCCATTTTGCAGGAAATGTGGCGTCATTACTTCAAAGTAAAATATAAATCAAATTGAAACCAAACATCCTGATGAAATATATTTGCTTTGTATTTATTTGGAAATATTGCTGACAGAGCTGGCACTAAATCAAATCGCAAGAATCTGCTGTAAAGTTTCCTTCAAAAAATAAGATTTTATTAAATCCAAACATTTACTTTCCCTTTTGCGTTGACTGTAAGAGTCTTTAGTCCAGTGAGGATTTTTTTTAACCAATACCTTAAATTTTGAGTACTCTCCCATTCAGGCAGAAACATGCTGTCAGAAAACAGCATATTATACAAAAAAAATTTTTATCGCAGCGTAAGATTAGTACTTCACAAAACTCCAACCGGCGGTCTGGATCATTCTTGGTTTAATTTGTGAATTATTTTTTGTAAGGATGATATTTCTCATTTCTTGACTGCACGACAAATGAGTGGTCAACGTTGTGATTTAGAGATAGATGCCTGCTTCAAGCAATGCATCTAATCTGGTTTTTCGTTGACTCGACGTCAACCTTGAAGGATCCCGTTTCAGTAAATCTGGCAACCAATTTACTTGCTTTGGATCTTGCAACAGGAAGAGCATATGAATATTTTTAGCTTATCGCCATATCCAACTATTATTAAAAGTTCTATTTTTTCTCGTTCAGTTAAACGTGCCACTTTTTGTTACGACAAAGAGAATTCAAACAACTTGCAACCTCTGTCATACTCTCACTAAAATATTCTAGTGCTGTTCTTAAAACGTTTACGAGTAACTTTTTGTTTTTGTTTCATCCGTCACAAGATTGAAAGACGTGATAATGTTTTCAAACTTACAAAAAAACAAGTTTCAATTACTTAAAATTAAAATTATTCTACAAAACCACTGATCCTAAATAGTAAAGAAATTTGTCCAAAGAATTGTTATCTAAGGTACCTTTTTCTTTACGTTTTTATTTAAGTTAGTTGACCAATTTAAATTTGTCTTGTTCGTGGTTTCAGTTATTGGAAAAATATACTAGAGTGTTGATGGAACATAAAGTACTTATGGGAAATTGTAGTAATCTAACAAAAGGTAAAATTTATATGACTATGAAGCATTACCAAGAAACGAACAGGCAAAACAGGTAACGTAAATCTCACATTCATCTAGGCATTAGAAATAAAATCTATTACAGAGATCGAAATTATAACGAAATTATGAAGTACCTCAACATCTGTCATACTTTATATTACGCTTATGAATTATTATTAAGACACGGACTGCGAAGTTTTCTTATATTCTTCCAAGGTAAAAAATCACCTCAAGAGTGTAAGTGTATTTTTTATAATTATTAGATCGTGTTGAAAAATCCATGCTGAATGAAAACATTATTTTGCGCAATATTATTCACGAAGTGGAAGAGTATATGGGGCCATTATTAAACATACAAACGTTACCTGATGGTTCTATTACTGGTGTAAGTATTGTAATACTACGCCAAACTTCAAAATAAATTGTCCCAATTTAAGATTCCCGAAACTGTAAAATTTGGACATCCGAAATTTTACAGACTTCGCGATATCACTTGTGATCATTTTAAACAAAAAGACCATTCTGAAACTAGAGTAATTATTTTTTGTGAATACAGAGAAACTGTTATCGAAACATATGGAATATTATCTCTTAGTCAACCTTTAATTAAACCAAGAATTTTTATGGGCCAATCTTCTATCACTCAAAAACAACAAATGAGTGTAAGTCTTTTTATACTGGAAGTTTATTTGTTATTGTTTATTTGGCAGGTTATAAAGGCGTTTCGAGACGGTAGTTGTAATACTTTAATATCTACATGTATTGGAGAAGAAGGGATTGATGTTGGAAATGTGGATTTGATTATTTGTTTTGATATTAGTAATAAATCTCCTATAAGAATGATTCAACGAATGGGTAGAACAGGAAGAAAGAGAGAAGGACGTATCGTGATATTAGTAACTGAAGGCAAAGAGCAACAGGTAACGCCGTTCTTAAATTGAAATTGAATTCTGTTTTTATATATTCATTGCCATGCATCCATTATTATTTATAATATAGTAAGCACTGAATTTAGTAGTTGGTAGTTTACTCCATTATTTAAACTTTAAAGCATTAGGTTAATTCGTGTATTAATATGATGAGATTGGAGTAATACTGTTTTCAAGTAACGTACATTTTAACTAAGTATCGCACTTAACTATATTGATCATTGACTGACCCGTGTTTACTGTAATCGAAATCATACCCCACGAGATCTTTTATTTGCTGTTTGTAGATATAATTAAAATAATTAATACATTTTTTACAGACTTTAAAAGAATGTCTTATTCAAAAACAAAGTTTAAACTATCACATTTTACAATCGAAAGCATTTGAAAATGATTTATACAAGGATAATCCTAGAATGATTCCTGTAGATTTGGAACCAAAATGCAATAAAATATTTATAACAGTTAAACCAGAAGATAAACAAAAGCCACAAAAAGGAAAAAATAGAAGTCTGAAGGTACTCATATATTAATGAAAATAATTAAAGAGTTTTAATTAAATCAAATTATAGGATATGTTTAAATCTATAGCACAAGAGACTAAGAATATATTTCGAAATGAACATGACACAGTCATAGATGTAAATGAAAGACTTCCAATTAAAAAATTTTATTGGAATAAAGGTACTGTTTATAAGTTTTCGTTATTTTGCTTTAATTATTTTTAATTTTTATTATTTACTCAGGTACAGAGTTCTTAAATTGCGAGCAACCAGAAGACAAGATTAATTTTGAAGATAAAATAAATAAAATAAGAATGTCACAACCAATAGGATTTATAGAACATTCCACTAAAACAAACTTGTTGGTATCCTTACTTCAGTCATGTGAATCTAAAAAATACAATATTCCTACTATGCAAACGCGAAGTAAGTGATTTAGTTAAAGTTATCCAAGTTATTGTTTTAAATTTTAGTGCCGTTTTCTGAATCTCAATCAGGTAAAAGCAATTCAGGATCAACCACAAATACTTTGAAGCAGGTCGATATAAGGAACATGTTTGTTAAACCATTATCAACTGGTATAGACGTAATAACTACTCAACTTAAAGGTAAGAATATTTTTAAATAATACTGTATTAAACTAGAAGTAGTAGATTTTATAAGAAAATGTGAATTTATTGTATCGAGGTTTTAATTTTTTTCAAACTTAGTTTTATATAAAACAAAGTTTATTAAAAAAAACAACAATTGATCTAGTGCTCCTATTTTATTCAAGTTTTCTTCAGTCGAAGTTTGCAGGAAGGAAAATATAATCGTATGTATGGAAAACTTTCAAGTAGTTTTTTCTATAACCAGTAAATACAGGTATTTTCTAATATACAGTGTGTCCCGTGAGGTAAGGTATAAAATTTCAGGACGTGTTCCTCAGGTAAATTTGAGTCAAAGATGTCTGTATGAACATGGTTCGCAAATGCTTCCTTATCGAGAGATGACATTTTTAAATTTTAGTAGTGGCTACTCAGCTAACAGCCGTATTCATAGTCATTCGCCGGCAACTCGCTGGCGTTTCTCCGCTCGCCAGAAGAAAATTTCAATGCATAATCGTTCGTCAGCAACGACGCGCATGCGTTCTACAACAAACCTCAGTGAAAAGCTGGCAAGTCGCAGGAGGTAGTCGATACCATCTCCGGCAACTCTCTGGCATTTGGCAATTGTGAATTTTCGTTATTTGTAAAAATAAAATGGAACGTGAATTAAATATAATTTATAATGCAAACAGAGACATTTTTGATAGTCAAATTTACATACCTATCGGTATCAAATGAAGAAATTAGTATATGTTTTTCTTTATATTTTTATTTCATTTTTCTTATTTATAAGCTGACATCTGACTATTAATTTAAATATTATAGGTATATTCGAGACATGGAAAACCCATTAGAAATTTATAATGAGGATTAATTTAAAAAAAGGTGCAGATTTAGTAAAATTATAGTACTTGACATTTTACTACCAATCATATAACATCACGAACTAATTACTAATAAAGGATTATCGGTTCTTGTATTAATTGCTATCTATCTGAATTTAAATAAAAATATTTTTTTCGTCTGTCGATTATTTTGCAGCCATCGTAAAAACACAAATCACAAGTTTACTATCGTACATAGATAACTAGCTACAGAAATTTGATATATTTAAACACGTGCATTTCATGTAAACATGTAAAGAAATGAAATGCGCATGATTAGTAAGACAAATCTTTTGCCGGTGTGGCGAACGGCGGGAAAACGACTGCAACACAAATTATGTTTTAGCCGTTCGCCGAAGAAACCGCCACAAATCGCTGGCTAGTCGCTAGCAACTGGCCGGCGATCGTCTATGAATACGACCGTAATAGAGGATTACCAGTTCTTGTATTAATTGCTATCTATCTGAATTTGAATAAAAATATTTTTTTTCATCGTAAAAACACAAATAATATGTTTACTATCGTACATAGATAACCAGTTGCAGAAATTTGATATTTAAACACGTGCATTTCATGTAAACATGTAAAGAAATGAAATGCGCATGATCAATAAGACAAACTTTTGCCGGCGTGGCGAACGGCGGGAGAACGACTATGCAACACAAATTATGTTTTAGCCGTTCGCCGGAGAAACCGCCAGCAAATCGTCGGCGATCGTCTATGAATACGGCTGTAAGACGTTCGAAAACTCTCCCAAATACTCGACTATCAGGTGGTATTTCCTTACTGATTTCCTGCCATTGCAGTTGGAGTATCCATAGACTAACAGCATGTCTGAGTATTCTTTGTTTATAAAAACAAACATGACAGTAGATTTAAAATTAACCGTCTGATGAAATGCGGAGTCGAATCAAACTGACAGTTCAACTGTCTCAATAAATAATAACAAGGCCTACATTGCCTGGTACCTAACTACCTGAGGAACACGTCCTGAAATTTTGTACCTTACCTCGCGGGACACTTCCCAATAATTTTTGCGTAATTAAGTATCAAATATAGTAAAGAGTAGACCAGAGTCAGGCAGTGACGATAGGATTACGGAGTTCATATAAGCGGAATACAATATGAAACAACCCAAACAGTTTTTGTAATGTCAACTAAACAGTTGATGGGTGGCGTATCTAGGAGTTGTATATGCAGTGGTGTCAGATCAGAGCATTTTTCCCTAGATTTAGGGATTTTTAAATGAAATGGGGAAAAGTGGAATTTTGCTCAAAATTTAGGGAAATTTTTGACAAAATCTAAATATTAAAAATTAATGTTTTTATATTATACAATAGTAAATAAATTTTTAGATTCCGAAAAAATCTTTGCGTTTCTTTATTTATCGAGAATTAAAGCTGGAATTCTGAAGAGAAAATTATCTCTTTATGTTGCATTGTTTCTTATAGTCCGATACGCGACTATTATATGATATATAATTCAATTGTATCGTAAGTTTTGACTAGGGATACAAAACTTTATGGCTTGCATTACAACTATTCATTACAGAAAAGCATGACGTACTTATATTTATTTGTACAAGTTTTAAATTCTAAAATAACAAATTTGCAACAGTTGCAATCACCAAGTCCTTACTACCCACTTCTACTAATTTTTATTATTTTAATTTTTGTGGTAAATTTTTTTTTGTTAAAATTTCAATTATAAATTATTTTAAACACAGTTAATAATACAGTAAATAATTAATCTTTTTTATTTAACTCTCGTTAATTTAAGGTTTTTTAATAAATTGTTCAAATATATACATTTGTATTATTTATTAAAACAGCAGTGGAAAATTAAAAAAAAATTAGGAAATTGTAGGGAATTTTCGGAAAGGTGTCTAGGTATTTTCAACTCTCCCCATCTGGCACCACTGTGTATATGGACTTTAGTCTTTTATTTAGTCGTTTTGGTATAACATGTTTTTGTGATACTCAAGTTTTATCTTGAAATTATTTGTCGTTGTAGAAAGGGGGGAGGTGAGTCAGTTTATTGCATTTTAAGATGCTCATTTTAATGAAAGGTTTTTTTATAGCTGTTCTATCTTCAGAATAAGGGCTTTTTTTGATCAAACCACTGATCATTGATAAAACACTAAATTAATTGGAAGTCACATTAACCTTTTAAATGCCATCATTCCCATTTTATCTCGTGTTACCAGTTGTATATAATATTGTACGTTGATGTATCTGCTTATTACTGAAGTATAGGTGTGTACTTGTCTTTTATAAAAGATGCTTTTAATTTTGCGCACAGTCAAGTAAAAATTATAGTCAGTAAAATATATTTGGTATATGTTATTCGAATTCTATATTTTAATTTATATTTTTTCTAAAGATTGACCTGAAATTTGCATGGCCCAAAACGTAGGCCAGCGTACGGTACAATGTGTCATAAATGGACACCGAGTACTACAAGTCCAGGTTGCTGCGAGTCGCAACTTGTTGAGCCGTTTCTTTTTACATATTGAATTTGCTTGTCGATTTTTAGTCTTTATTTAGCATTTGAACGCAGTTGTTTTTGACTCAAGTGTTGATCAGTGTCGCGTATAACTAATTATGGATCCAGATACAGACTTTTGAAAAACGCGATTGATGATGAAGCTTCAACGTCAGCAAAAGAGATGGATGTAGTAATCCTTCTTCCAGAATATGGTGATCAAGACATTGACAGTAATGAAGATGCAATTGATTACGATTTACTGCATTTACGTGAAATGCCCGGGGAAGTTCCTGGAGAAGTGGAGCTACATTTTCAAGATTTTTCAGATGATGAAGAAAGAGAAGAAGAAACATCAACAAAAAGCAAATAAATGTGGAGAATGTTCATAAGCTTAGTGTATCTGACAGTTTCTAGGATTACTTCTGATCAGTGGCTATCATAGCTTTCCAACTAAAAACGATTACTGGTCTACAGCTGAGGATATGCAAGCACCGAATTTTTGCTAAAACAATGAGCAGGGAAAAATTCCGTACCATAAAGCGCTACCTTCATTTAGTTGACATCGTAGCTTTTCTAATTCTAAACTAGCAAAAGTTCTGATAAGTAGTGTATTTTGACAATTTTTTGACAAACCACGCGCTCCTAGCAGATTTGTTCGAAAAAGGGATTTGTGTTACGATACGAGAAAACAGAACGAACAAATGTCCTTTGATTTCGACATGAAGAAAAAGGATAGGGGTTCATACGATTATAGGTCAGATGGGCTTGTGGTGTGTGTAAAATGGAACGACAATGCGGTAGTAACTGTAGCAAGTAATCACTTCAAAGTTACACCAGTTCAAACAATGGTCAGAAAAGTGAAATCTGTAAATGAAAAAGAAGTCACAGAGCCATACCTAACCGGCATGTATAATTTCGGAACGGGTAGCGTTGACTTTTTCGACCGCTTATCAGCTAGCCACAGACCCATATTACCCATAACCCATTCGCAGTTTAGACGAAACGTAGCATTAGCGCTCACCAACGTTGGCGCAGCTGAAAAGAGAAGAAGGCAAGACATTAGATTTGATAGTGTAAACCATATTCCAACGAGTACATCGCAAGGACGTTGCATTGTCTGTAAAAACAACACGACGCTGAAATGCAGCAATTGTGAAAAATGTCTCAGAAAAATGTTTGATTTGATAATTTTGATTCTAACAAGTAGGTGTATATATAACGTATGGTTTATGTTATGTTTAATTACATGTACTGAGAAATAAATAGTAAAAAAAATTATTTTTATGTTTTCAAAGTGCTTCAGAGGTATAATATGTATTACTGTACCGTAACACGCCAACGTTCCCAAAATGGTAACATATCGTTTTTTCAATGCCAGCAAATGTAGACAAAATTTGATTTTATCCCTGCTTATAATATAAAACTAATAACAAACTGTTAGAATATTATCGCGCGAGAAAAACGTGATCCAGATGCGGCCGTTAAAAGAAAAAATTCTTTTAATAAGTGCGTTACAAATTTAAACAAAATTTTTGGTAGGTATCTTCAAAAAATTTATATTTTCAGAGGAGTAAGTATAAAAGTCAAGTAAAAAACTTGTTTGTACGAATATTTTTGCAATTGTCTCAGGATGTATTTTTTATTATGCTAGACAATTTTCTAAAGATGTAGCAACGGTTTCCATGTTTAATTAAATTTTTGTAGACGCTGAAGTTTGAATCATATTTTTCAAATTCACACATTTTTAATCAATTCTCGTTGGTTTTTATTGCTTCGATTATTTAAACCTCAAAAGTTTTGAACATATAACAGTAGCGTCAGATAAATGCTACAATAAAAACCATCTAGACAATAGTAAATGTTACTTATTTTACTAATATTTTTAAGATCTTTAATTAATATCAGTCAAGTTAAACATTCTTTTAACGTATTTTCTGTGTGTTGATTTTGCACAGAGAATGGTCTTTTATAAGAATTTGCATAATAAAACAACAATTTAATAGAAATGAGTAGATGTAATTTATAATATTAACAAGATTTCACTAAGATACTTCAGATTAAATGAAGGTTCTTTACAAAATGTAAATCAATCATGGCTTAAATTATATCTTTATTACATTTAAGTTTGAGTTTGTTGCGCTTAATAATTGAAGTCGAGGTACTCTTGATTTTAAACGAATATTTTAAACAAAATCACTAGTGAAATGCTACTATAATTTTTAATCCTATAATATTCTAATTTAGGTTTCAAAACGATTTCATAAAATGCCAGAAGACAAAATTTCCAAAAATTGATTGTTGTTTCTTTAGATTAATAATTTCAATTGCTGTCCAGATTTCATATGTGAAATTTTTAACCAATTTTTATTGCCGTAAGTAAATTTTAAATTATAAATCATACATTAAATGCACTAGAACTTTTATAGTAAAATGAAAGTGATATATACTTTTCTTTTGAGAACCATTGGACCTATTCATCCTGCATAGAGCACCGAAAATGTATCATTTTAAAAAGAAAATGGATTTTGTTTAACATTAAAATTCAATCATTACTTATTTTGATTTTTTAAATTAATTTTTATATATTTTAATTAAAATTTGAAGGTGAACCGCTTAATGTGCTTGCAACCGAATTCGGATTTATCTTTTTTTGTCAAATACGATTTTATGATTGAAGACGACAAAAAAACCTCACAGACAACTGAAAACTTCAATGGTGAAGTGAAAGTCAAAAAATAGATTAAAAACAGCATTAAAATAACATATTACAAAAAAATAACTCCAAGAGCGAGGGATAATACATCAAAATGAATTTGCTTACCACTTAAACTAGCTATTATTTGCTTTTATTACAATGCATTACACTGAAAAACTGCAGTAGAAATAATTATTATCACAAATGCTTACAGATTTGTTTGATTTAAGTTACAAATAAAAATTAAAAACGTAGTTATTGTTTAGTATTACGTCCTTACTTTATTAGTTACTTATTGTACAACTGCGTAAGTTATGTTGTTTTATAATAAATTGGTTCAAAAAACAATAATAAATGATGGGTGTGTAAGCATGTTTTAAAAATAATTTTAGAAAAAAGAAATTTGTTTTTAAATACTTCAATTAGAACGTTTTTTGTTTTACCTGTCATTTTGCAAATATGTAATTGCGCTTTCAGCGACGATATATCAAAATTTTAATAAACTTATTTACTAAATTTATCATATTTGGTTCTTACACCCTGTTTATACGTAATTGTAATTATACACTACATTTTATTTTCTACAGTTGGCAGTACTTTATTACGAAAAAATTTGAAAGTTTTGAAAACAATCAAATCAAGTAGCGAATAAATCTGCACAATATTTGATCAGCAACTACTTATAATTGGTTTTATTATTATATTATCAGTTTTTAATTAAAGGGGTTAATTATAAGGTCAGTATTTTGTTACTTTTTTTTACTTTCATCTACACAAATGTGGCTTATTTTAATAATGACGATTTTCTTCTTAAAATAAAACTCAAATACTTTGTAAAGTTGGTATATGCACATATTTTACGTAAATTCCAGTGATGTTTCAAAAACACGCATTTTTATTTATTAGGGTACTTTCATATGACTCAGTAATTATTCATCCAGATAACTTCAGTCAACGTAAGTCTTATTTATATTAATTGCTTCGGGTTTCGGATATGTAATCTAGCAAACCACATGACTTCATGGTTTATACAAATTATACACAGCATAAGCTTTGTTTACGATTCTATTAATGCACGCACCGTGTTATTGAAAGTTGTAGTTATTTTGATTCTTTACAACAAGAAAGCTTTATTATAATTTATTATAAACGAGTTTTATTTAAACAAAATAAAACTATATTTTTTACAACTATTTGAAACGGTTTATACGTAAACTAATGGCTTGATTGATGATACTAAGATTAATTAAAATCGTAAATTAATATCTATGCAAAAATGAAAAAAATATTAATTTATTGAGATCTACATTACTAACACGTTGAAAAATTTCTTACCGTTTTAATACCGTTGTTTAGCGTAGATTTGATTCCGCAGTAAGGCATAATTATTTCTTTTGTGCATACTAAACTATAGAACAGATCGATCTGCATTAGAGAAGAAATAAGCTGCATATACTAGTCCAGCCCTAATAGCACAAATATGGCCTTCCAATGGATGTCTTTTCATTTTCATTTATTAAAAACGCATTAATACATAATACAACAAAATACAACGATTTATAGAATATATAATAAAATGCAATGCCAGAAAAACACAAACAAAACTTAATAATTACTTAAAAAATGGTTTAAAAGTAAAATAACATACACAATAGTAAGAAAAAAAACGTATATTCTTTATTTAAAAATGAGAAACAAAATAATAAAATAATTGAATTGTTACCACAAAATAATCTTGTAGCTTTTATTCTGATTCTTCTATTTATTTCGCTTCTCTTACAGCTGAATTCCTGAGCCACGACTTAATCTCGTCTTCTACTCCTATCTTGGTTGAATTCTTGGTAATGGATTTCACCAAACACCTTTAAATTGTAATAATTATTATTTAAAAGTATGTTTTATCCAAATTTATATTTATAAAAACTTACTACAATTATTGTTTCGACTGTATAATCTTAATTGTCAGTCAGCATCAGTTAATAAATGGCAACCATTTAAATCTACTTTAAAACTTTTAAATTATTTGTTATAATCAGAATATAATTTTTGTAATAAATATAAAAAAAGCAGCCAATTGCTATTGAATCTTAATAGTAATGCTTCTGACCTCGATTAACTACTTTTCTAGACTCGATCGAAATTTAAGTGCGAATGTGAATATTAGATACATAAGTATTATTAGTAGGTAATACACCTTGGCTATAAAAATTTTGTTCTTACTTATAGTGTCAATTTCA
Source organism: Aquatica leii (assembly GCA_035610365.1). Taxonomy (NCBI): domain Eukaryota; kingdom Metazoa; phylum Arthropoda; class Insecta; order Coleoptera; family Lampyridae; genus Aquatica; species Aquatica leii. Next base: position 61,986,324 of record CM069432.1, read on the forward strand.
CAGTGACTTCCGACTCCACAAATTTAATTTCGAAAAAATTCTCTTCGTTGTATCATTAAACTGCTTTCTGACATTTATTTAAAAAAAATGCCCTGTAAACAAGAAATTACATGTTAAGTATGAAAAAATAGTCAGACAGTGCGCAGAAAAACTGTTCAGTTAAGTTACCTCTAATAGTAAGGATAACTGAATAAGAACCAACCTTTATGCAATTATGCTTATAATTTACCACTAACGTATAAACATGACAATGATATTTATCAAATATACTGCTGACAATTACGACAGAGCTCTGTTTATAATGGTTTTGCATGTACTTTCTGTATGTCGATTAGATTGTATCTTTTATTTAACGAGCAAGTATATGATTATATTGCCGGCACTTAACCAGATAACGGCCGTTACTATAGTATTCTAGGTAATCCGTACTTTTTAAATATGAAACATCATGGAGAGTCCATGTTTGTACGTACGCAACAACAAGTTGTTGAATTGCAATTCTTATTTTTGTTGTTTTAAAAATCACTGTTCAGAAACACTTGCTTTCATAAATGAATTTAGTTTGAACGACTACGATGTTTTTAATCACTAATTTAATTTTGAGTCTGAATTCATAAACTAATAGTTCACAGATTATTTTGTAATATAGCACATACAGAATCAAAACTGATGAAAATATTGAAAACATAACTTCGCATACGTATTATGGCGCAGGTCATGTCTTGTAGTTGTACAAAAATAGCGTTAGCATTTACCGGATTGGGCATAAATAATATTTTGTTTATTGTACGTTTTGCACAAAACGTTTCATGGACATCCGTTAGAGGTCCATGGACGTTTAGATCTTTATTGGACTTGAACTGGACGTTTGGAGAGGGGAGGGGTTAATTCTATTACCAATAATTGTAAACAAAAACTTGATGTGACCTCTTTTTTTACTTTCACGTTTGAAACCCTCTAATAGGAGTTGCGTTTTCTTTTTGTTTTCTAATTTTACTTTGCCATACCTAGTAGTGCAGTAGTAAATGAATAAGTATTTATATTGTAACGAATTTTATTATTATTATTACTAATTTATTTAAACGACTAAAAATATGTTTTACTTATACTAGAAATATGTACACTTGTAAATTAATCGAACTAATTAAATCTACTAATATTTAATAAAAACACTTACACTAATTAAGATAAGATAAAGTCCGCGGATAGCTTCACAAACTTGTTTACACTAGAATCACGTACGAGATTATTCTCCGAATATTTATGTTAACACACGAGCTAACGACTTATTTATTTCAACTTGAATAATCTTAACACTGCAGGCTTCGCATTACGGCAATAACAGATCTACGATTTGTTTCTTAGGTATTTATACACATTTGGAAATCCTTCTCGAGTGTTCTCTATCTTTCGGTATATCTTCTAGAAGATGGATAACAACTTCCAGAAGGCTATTGAATTTGCAGATAACTTCTCGAACGTTTCAATATATATATACTATTGAAGGAATTGAAATTTATTCACAATAAAGAATAAGTTCAACTAACATAAAACATAAAATCTATGAACTTAAAATTAATGTTGCCGTCGTTCTTTTATTTGAGTTAAATCGTCTTATTATTAACTGAACTCTTATACGTAAGGCACGGCGTTATATCGGTTCTGATCGCTTGTGTACTTAATCACAAGCGCGCTCGCCTAGTCCAGCGCTGTCGCGATCCTATCCTTCACTATATGTATATAGTAATCAATATAGTAATAACAATAATTACAAATATGTGTATGCTTAATAAAGCTGATCAAAGTAGCCTATTTTCAGATGATTTTTTTAAATTACAGGTTCATATTTAGTATTCATTAATTTAACGCACTTTGCAGTTATGTAATTCATTTCGAAGTATATTTCTGTTGCTTGATTTTAAAAAATGCATCGAAGAGAACAATTTTTCACACGAATAAGTAGACCCAAACATTGCTAAAAGAGCATTTTTGTTGGGTAAAAAATACCACACATTTAATATAATATTTTCAATTTCTAATGCAGGATCATTGTCATCGACAACAATTTCGGATATCTTTTTTTCTACTACAAAAATTAAGTCTTCAAGTTTATTTTACCATACTATGTCGCTTTAAAATCCAGCTAATTGTTAGAATTGCATTCATAACAGCGGATGTAGAAAAAAATTATGTTTATTAAATTCATTGATTCATAGATTACATATGTATATTTCTTAAGAAACTACTAAGCGTGTTGCCACGTTGTAACAATTTTAGTTCTAAACACTGTACTTAATATAAAAATAATTGTTTATATTTAGTATGCAATAATTCCAACACCCTCACTTAAACAATTAATTTTTTGGTTACTTAAAATAGAACAATATACTTAATACTATGTTACATATTATTTCATTCCCATATTTTCCATACATTTTGTATGTCCTAACTTTGGCAGAGATTTTGTAAATATATCCGCCACCATGTCATCACTTGGTAAGTATTTAACTTGTATAACACTTTTTTCTACCCACTCCCTAATTTGGTGAAATTTAACATCTATGTGTTTACTTCTGCTATGGGAAGTCTTACCTAAACATAATTTGTTTGCCCCTTGATTGTCGTTAAAAATTGTTACTGTACCCCAATCAAAAGACAGTTCATTCAACAGGTACTTTAAATAAATACATTATTTATCGCAATTACTAATTGCAACATATTTAGCAAATGTGGTACTATCAGCTATAGTCACTGAAGCTTGTTTTCTGGCTTTCCAACTGACAGGACCATTTGCCAATGTAAAAACATAACCAGTGAATGATCGTCTGTCAACAACACAATTTTCATAGTCGGCATCCGCATAGCCAACCAAAGGACCGTTACTTTTTGAAAAAGTTGTCCTCAAATTAGGATTTCCTTTCAAATATTTTAATACACGTTTTGCAGCAGTGTAGTGTTGATTATTATTACAAGTATTAAACTGACTCAAATAACTAACTGCAAAACAGATATCTGGCCTAGTGCCGACAGCCAGGTACATTAATGACCCGATCAATTTTTGGTACAAGGGATTTTGCTTATTATTTTCGGGTTTACTTAATTTTAAACCTACATCTAACGGTGTACCAACCGGTTTGCAATCAAGCATATTAAAAGTTTTTAGAATATCTATAGTGTAATTTTCTTGATCTAGTTTAATTGTACAGTCTTTCCTATTTCTTATTACTCTCATGCCAAGACATTCTTTCACAGCACCTAGATCTTTAATTTTAAAACTGTTAGATAATTTTTGTTTGAGATGTTTTAACTCTAGTTTAGAATTGGAAAAAATATAAAAATCATTAACATGAAGACCGATTACTGTGTATGACTCATTATTCTTTTTTATGTAAACACATGGATCAGTTTTTGATCTAAGATATTGGTTATCAGATAAAAAACTGTGAATTTTGTCATTCCATAATTAGGCAGCCTGTTTCAGTCCATATAGCGATCGTGATAACTTACAGACTTTATCAGCTGAACCAGCAAACCCTTCAGGCTGCTCCATATAAATAGTTCCAGTTAAATCCCCATTTAAAAAAGCTGTTGTTATGTCAACATGGTCGATTTCCCAGTCATTGACTGCGCTTAAGGCAAACAGTACACGAAGTGAAGATAATCTTACGACTGGAGCGAATGTTTGATGATAATCTTTACCTGGTATCTGGGAAAATCCACGAGCTACAAGTCTACACTTATATCTTTGACTCCCGTCACTACCATTTTTGAATTTCTACACCCATTTAAATTTTACAATATTTTTATTAGGTCTGTCAACAAGTTGCCAAATTTTATTATCGTACCTATAAAGATTTCATCTCTTCTCTCATACCTGCCTCCCAAAGATCTTTGTCTGGCCTTGCACAGACATCATTATAGGTCTTTGGATCGTGAGGCCCTACAGCAAGAAATGAGTATTCATAATCATCATCTCTTTGTACTAATCTGGTCCTATTAGGATAACGTCCTTCAATCAAAGAAGAATTAACGTCATTGTCCTCATTATTGACATTGTTTACATTTGTACTCTCTGACTCTGACATTTCATTATTTGTTACATTAAAGGGAACAGAATCATTAGAGGCTATCTCTACAACTACAGGTTCAGTGTTGGTATTATTGTTTACAATATCACCACCTGAATTTTCAATCGACAGTGTGGTATTTGATAGAGGTTGTTCAGATATTTCAATAGGCTCATTATATTTATCATTAAAATCAGAATTTTTATCTAAATTTGATCTAGAGACTGTAGTACTGACTGTATCACCCTCTATGAAAACCACACTCCTAGCAACATTAATTTGCCTGGGATTGTCAATAGAAACCAAACAAAAATCTTTTTTTTTTATTTTTTGTCCAGTTTTAACCTCTTTTCTTTTGCAACATGGACCTGAGCTTTACAACCAAAAATTTTAAGGTGTGACAAATCAACTTTTACACCAGACCACACTTTCTCAAGGCCTGCATCGTTAAGAGCGGCTGTAGGAGAGCGATTCTTTAGATAAATGGCCGTATTCATAGCTTCGGCCCAAAAACGTCTGTCTAGATTTGATTCAAACAACATACAACGAGTTCTTTCTGTCAAAACACGGTTCGTCCGCTCTGATACCCCGTTCTGAGCTGGGTTTCCCGCTACTGTGGTTTGGTGAACAATTCCATGTTCTTTTAGAAATAATTCAAATTCATTTCCACAATACTCGCCACCTCTATCAGAACGTAAACATTTTAGTTTTTTACCAGTCTGATTTTCAACCATAGCCTTGAAATGGCGAAATTTCGTAAAAACTTCATCTTTGTGTTTAATCATGTACCCAAAAACTTTTCGACTAAAAACGTCAATAAAAATTAGACAGTATTTGGCTCCACCCCATGATGCTATTTCAAAAGGACCCTGTATGTCACTATAAACAATACCGAAAATTTCTTTAGCTCTACTTCCCCTTTTTGGAAAAGGTTGAACTGTCTGTTTACCCTCAAGACAAGTTACACAAACCTTATCAAGTTCGTCAATAAAATTCATACCAGTTACAATATTTTTTAAAGTTCTTAACCCTTTACGATTAAGGTGCCCTAACCGTTTGTGCCATAATTCCTGATCTGAAATATTCGTCACAGTAGCAGTCCTTACTGTTTCTTGCAAACAACTATAATTATCAGTTGAATTATCAACAATATACAGGCCATCCCTTTTTAAACATGAAAATTCTACGCTATCCGTGATTGAGAAATCAGAACTGGCAGAAAAAGTTTATGTTTATTAAATTCAAACGTGCATTCTTATGTTTTATATGTTATACATACATTGATTCATAGATTACATATATTTCTTAAGAAACTAACAATTTTAGTTCTAAACACTGTACTTAATATAAAAATAATAGTTTATATCTAGTATGCAAGAATTCCAACACTAATTCCATATATAAATCTTCTAGCACATAAAGCCAGTTAACTCCATTGCGTTTCGCGTGGATACAAAATAAAATGAAAAAATATTTTCCAAACGCTTAAATTGATAAAATTTCTCCTCAAAATTGTTTTATTCCCTGTATAATTATCAGATATTGTTTGATTGCATTTTCTTATTGTCAACCGTATTTTCAAAAATCATTGCGTTTTGATTTTTTTTTTAATTGGCGAAAGTATTTCATACATACGAATCATTATCATCTTTTTCGAAATAAATATCGTCTACATCGAGGTTGTCGATCCACCGCTTCATGTAACTATGTTTTTTACTTTCATATAAGGGAAGTATAGCGATCGCAATTAAAAAAAAATTTTTCCATAATTTTACGTTTCAAGGTCTCCTGAATCAGAAAAATGTACTTTTGACAAAACAATTTTGGGTGTCTGTGTGTAACGATGTACCCACGATAACTCTCGAACCAAAAGTCTTAGTAACTTGAAATTTGGTATGGACCATTTCATATTCTCTTGGTTCTATCGAGATGGGTCTGATAAAGAAACCGGAAGTAGATGTATCCGCCATTTTTAACAGTTTTTCTTATATAGTTTTATACTTATGTAAATTATTCGAATTATTTTTATGGTTTCTAATAGAGATAATTCTTCTTAACAATTAGATATTTTATGTATAATTTAAAATGAATTCACAAATAAAATATAAGGTTCGAATCGTGCATGCGACGTTTTTTAAGAAAAAATTCTATATTTTGAATAGAAAGCAAGATACGTTAAAATAATAATTATTACTGAAGGGAAAGCAATATTGAGGCACACAAATATAGGGGTTATTTGATATGACAACATAAGTTTAATTTCCCATATTTCGGTTATATATTTAATGAAATCGAGAAGAAAAATTTCAAAAAAATTATAGAATGCTAGGAAGTCAATACAAACGTGTATATATCACTTCAAGGTGGTTTTATGACTACATAACCTTAAAAAAATATGTAAACATTCCTTATATGAAAGTCGTGTGGTGACCACACCAGTTTTTTTTAATACATTTGTTTATATCTACGATACGCGCTACTTGTCAATTTATGTTGACATACTTATAACCTCAAATTTTAGTATCGGTTGTAGCAAAATTATTTGAGTATGTTGATATTAAAATTAATTGAATCAAACGTTAAACGTGGAATATAAATACAATGTATCTTTAGCTTGTAGTAGGAATATGTAAAAGTAAACAAACAAAATGGTCGTTTGACAAGTAGTCCGTTTGTTTACAAAAACAACTTACAATGTTGTGTACATTTATCAGCCTGTGATTACTCGTCCAGAGGGAAGCATAGCTTTCCGTTGTTGCCAGGTCGATGATTATTATTATTATACTTGTACGGATTCTTATAGCAATACAAAGATTCTTTAACTTTTGTAATTTGAATTTGTGCACTTAAAAAATAAGTTTAGAATTTAAAACTTTGTTAGGATACCGTTGTTTATTTTTAATCTTTCTTGGTAAAAGAGGGCACCACAGGTTTTTCATCTTTGATGCATTGCATGTAAATCTCGCTTCACAATAAAACGCCCGATTAATTCGTGGGAGATGGCTTAGCTTTATTTGTGTTGACCATTTCAATTATGGTTAATACTTAATCATCGGCAAACCTAAAAATATATAGATATTTTGACGCAGGATATTCATTCTGGATGTTTTAAAGTAGTTACTAGTGTTGTGATATACTTTTACTGCTATTTTGTTATTTGCATATAATTATTGTACTGTATAGATATTTTTTCCATATGTGCCAAAGTTGTTATGTACGCACCGAATAATCTGCTTTTTTGAGATCCATAAAGGTACACATTTTGAGTTTTTTGCATGATTTATATATTGTCTGTACATTTACGACAAATTTTACTGCTGTTGTCTTTTGTGTTTTTACGCCTGTTTTATTTGTTTTTTACTATACTTGCATAACTACAATCAATGCTGTCACACTACTGCCTCTGTAGTTTTCACATAATCGATTACTACCTTTTTTAAATATAGTTGTAATATCGGCGCGCGATCATTCTTTAGGTAATTCATCTTTGTTTATGATTTTTGCATCATGCGAAACAAATTTTGTTACCAGGATTTACTCCAGGTTTCATAATAACACGTTAAAGTCACTTTAACTAAAGTTCACTTTAATAGTGTATATTATTTAAAATTTACTATTGATTAGCTCTTACAAAAGGCACTTTAACACATTGGCTGTCAAATTTTTTTTTGTCGCGCTAAGAGGCCAATCACAATATTTTATAAAAATAATGTTTTCACACTGTATTTATATTTCTTTTAGCATAAATTAAAGCTGTACGTATCTATTTTTATGATTTTACCCAAACAAAAAAATAGTTCGATACATCGGCATATTACCATAAATGTCTCAAGATATTGTCTCAGTGACGTTTGTGTCACACCTTGATACACAGGTAAAATACAACCATATGAGAAAAAATAATATGTCTAGACAATGAAAAATATTTTCTATTTAAACACTAACACAAGTTATAAAAGTTTCTAAAGGAAAACCTAAAAACTTCAAAAAAACCAATTTAAAATTTGTTACTTAATATGGTACACTCGAAAACATGGCTCCATCCACAATTCAGGTAAATCAGGACATGTATTGCAAAAAGTGGAGTTATTTTTGAATTTTATTTTTATAGCAAACCTTATATTTAGATGGTAAATGGTGACTAGTAATGTTTAATTTAATATTTACTGGAGGTGGAAAATTTTTCAATAATAAGAGATCTTGAATAATATTAAGTCTAAAATCCAAAAAAGTGATTTTATTTTCTAATAATTTCTGATAGAGAGAATAATTATTTATTATCATCATTGACATGTAGTGGATAAACAATTTCTTGTGTAACGAATCGTTTTCTTTTCGCTGGAATAAGCCAGCATTTGATCTTGACTTGATTTGTCTGCCTCCTCCACCTTCAACAAGGAGTTTTGTAGCTAATGAATAACTATTGTAAAAGTTGTCTTGATAAACTGAATGTCCCATATTAAGTTATATAATTTTGAACAGGCTTTATCTTATACATTCGGTCTATAGTGTTACCTTTCTCGGGTATAGGCGTTTTGGCGAATTAAAGGCAACGCATTATTAACAAAAAGCGATTCCTACTCATATACTTTGGAAAACACGGTATAGAAAACAGTTCATGTTGTCTCCAATAATTTTGCATACGGTTCAACTGAATTGTACCCATATGCAGCAATAAACCCAAAAAGATTTTGAACTCGCTTAAAGTCAAAGGTTTCCATTCTGTTATTCTAGATTTAACACTAGCGCGTAAAAAAAAATTCTTCTGCGTACAGATTCGTTTCTTCAACAATCATCGTTAATCAAACATCATCAATGCGTAAAGAAAAATAAGGAGCTGACATTGCCTCTGGAACACGTAGGTCGGGGTTTCCAATGAATGGAAATTCTTTGATGCTAATGTCTCTCCCCATTTAATGTCATACATATATTTATTTTTACCCTTATCGGTTACAGCATGTGTCTCCTTAATTTCTGTCGTATTAATATAGGCCATATCATGTATCTTCTCAGTTTCTGCAATAAGAACGGTTATTTAAATAACAATCTAAATCAACGTTGCCATCACTATGAGATGACTTGCTATAATCACTCATCTCATCATCCGACAACTTAAATTCACTTCCGCTATCCAAAAATGCATGTAGTGCTGCGTCTTATAGTACTTTTTGCGTCAAAGAACGCTTATTATCAAATAAAAAACAGTATCTTGTATGTCTAGAGCACCCTGGAGTTTGATCGTCATCAGCCGACATCTCAAAAACAAATAAACTTAACCACACAAAAACCACGTCTATAGTAAGTGTTGACGCACAGACAACCGTCTAAGTCGAAAGCCGGTTGAGTATAAGAATTTCAGTTGTCGATGTAACATATGTTGATACAACGGCTTCTCAGCAATGTAGCCGATGTATCACAGAGTATGATACTTCGGCAGGCAATGTGTTAAAACATGTTAAGAATAGAAAAATGAAAACTTTAGATTAAAGTGATGAACAATGAAATTCACTTTCTCTCTGGCTGATAATTGATTTTCAATTGATCAAATTTAAGACTATCATATTGTTCCTTTTTAGTCAATACTATAAAATTAAATTTGTCAAGTTTCTTTATACAAAAACTAAGGTCGATGGTGTTACTTTGTGAAACATTGAATAAATTGTGTCAAAAGCTTTGAAGCGTTGTCTTATTCTTCCAACTCAGATTTGAAAAATCATTACATTCGCTGTAAAATAAATTTAAACGTCGATTCAGCAGTGTTCAGCTATCTAGTGACAGGAAATTAACTTCAACTTTGTGAAAAAAGTTGATCTATTATGAAAACTGAAGTTTTATTAGTATTGGTAACTTTAACGACGTAGTTAACTAGTAGTTAATAACTACATGATCACGTCAAGTGTTGTTTAAAGCCTTTGTCAATTATAAAATCAATTGCTTTTTCTGACGACGGCGTCAGCTAACAACATAGTTAAGTTATATAAAAATATAAAATTATATTAAAGTAATGCGAATATATATATATACATATAATTATAATAATTTAGAAGAAACGGTTTAATGAGGTTCATTTTATTTTATTAAATTGTTACAGCAGACAAAGAACGCCATCAGCCAAAGCATACTTGTAACGAACAAGTTGGTAACTATTTAAACACACTTGAAAATGAAGATAATAACAATTGCAAGATATGCGTACACCTTTTTAATTGCTCTCAGTATCATGCAACGTACAATATAGATTTTAATATCACTACATGGATTAACCCAGATCTATCTATTTTTGATAATGTAAACGAAAAGAGTCTTCTGCACTTTGAAAAATCTATAATAGAATCTATTGAAAGTGCCAATGCAATAGCTGTGGAAAAAGAGAAAGATGAAAAAATATATGTTAGAAATGATTTAGATAATACCTCTAATTTAATTGAGTCTCCGTTTAAAACACAAAAAAACGTATTGCAAGATTGTGATATATTTGAATCATCACTGCCAAATCTACCCTTCACTCAAATTGAATTACAGGATTTACGTAATCGAGGAAAAATTAATAAAAACAATTCATCGTTAAATATCGACGAATTTAATTCATTTGACTTCGAACAAACAAGAAAAAATGACATAAATGTTCCTGAAAACAACTTAGGTGATAGTGATAGAATAGTAGATACTACGAAAAGGGACAATGCTGTAAGCAATACTTCTAATTTTATTCAGTCTCCGTATAAAGCACCAAATAGTTTACCAAACGTTTTAAAGAACTGTAACATATTTAATTCTCCACTACCAAGTATAGCTTTGACTCAGATTGAATTTCAACATCAAGAAAAAATTGAAAAAAACACGTTAAATATGAACGAAAAAAATATAAATAAGGACGATATTAACGATATCTTAAGCTTTTTTAATTGTACGGGACTGGAAGAAATGTGGGAAAATTTATTAGATACATCAGAAACTACTGTTATATATTCTCCGAAAAGTTACAAACAACACGATGTTGAAGAAGATTCAGATTCTCCAGTACTAACATTTAACAAAAAACGTATGGCGCGAAGAACCCAAACGTCTACTCAGCGTAAGGAGTCACAGATGAAAAATGACTCGTTAAACAATGATACACGTACAAAAACAATTAGTTTTAGTAGTGATGAGGATGGAAATATTAACATTCCTTCTCCGGTACTTCCGAATAAAAGTAAATGCAATAAAAATGGCACTTTTCAAGAACGGTTGGAAGCGTTCGATATTAGTGATATCGTAGATTTAAGCGCATATGGTTTAACCGATGCAGCAACTGTTTGTTTTAAACCGAATTTGGAGGTATCACATCAATCTAACATTAACAGTTGTAAGTCAGTCGATTTGATTGATTCTCGTAAACTGAGCGCAAATACGGAAACAGGTTACACAAATATGGTAACACATTTAAACAATTGTGTAGATGATTTTTGTGAAACATTGTGTGACGATTCTTTTCAAAAAAAGATTGATAAAAATATCAATCAAAATGTAAAAAAAACTGATCACACTGAACCAATTTTAGAGCATTATAAAAATGAACTGAAAATTGTTTCAAAAAGTAATAGTAAACCAAAAGTAGAAATGAAAGTTAATAACAATAAACAATGGGAGAAAGAGATTTGGAATTTTTGTATGGAAAGTGATTCCTCTTTAGAAAACCAAATACATTCCAATAAGGGAGATATACAAAGCACATCAAATAAAACTGCCAATCAGGAACATATACGAAGTATCAATAGCGCAATTTCAGATGTTATAGATTTGACGTCTGATCATTGTTTGTCATCTCCAAGCAGGTCGCCATCTTTAATTAAATCCCAAAGATTAAATACTCAAAAGTCGTCATTTATAAATCGTAGAATCAATTTCGACGATGACTTTATTGATGACTCGCCGTTTTCATATTCTTCTAAAATTAAAGAGCACAAGGATGTTAAAAATACTGCTAAAACGTTGTTGGCATTAAAAAAACCTAGCCGTGAAGTGAAAAATAAAAACAGTGCAGAAAAACTTGACAATATCAATTCGTTTGTATCTGACGAAAAACAATTGACTATAATTGGATCGACATCTAAAGAATTATCGCCGATGTTAAACAGGCTAGAAATAACCAAGGATTCTTTTAATTTAAAAAAACCCGCAAAAAAATTGGTGTTTAGTGATGACGATGACGACGACTTTGAATTAGATTATGGAAAAGCCGTTCCTTTTATTCGTCCAAAACCTAAAAATTCAAACGTAGCCGTAGGTTTAACGAAAGAACCTTGTAAAAACAATGAAGCACGAAAGAATCAAAAACGGGTATGTATTTCTGGGTATTTTATTACAGAATAATGTTTCAATTATTTATAGGTTCTAAAAGACTGTCCCTACTTGAACTTGGAAGCTGAAGTCTTGGAATGTGATAGTGATAGCACAGAGGAAAGTTGCTTTGATGGTAGTTTTGAAAAAAGCTTTGTAGATGATGACGCTTTTCTAAATACTACAGTCATGCATGCTCGATACTTAGAATCCGTAAAGTAAGTAGCGCTTATTTTTTTATTTTTATATAGTTTTGTGTATCTTTTGAATTATATACGTGGCGTTCAGGAATTTCTTTCTGGATATACTCTAAATCAGTGAATTCCAAAGTGGTCTATATCGACCCCCAGGGGTCTATGACAACCTGCAAGGGGTCTACGCCAGCGAAAAAAAAAATTTGGGGTCCATGAAATGAAAATGGGGGTCCACGATAGTGGATCTCAACTTACACTAATAGTACCTATTTACTTACATTATACTATCTTATAATATAAAGACATATATATTATTGATAAAAGTACCTATGAAGTAAAAAATTATTATATATGTTTATAAAATTGTGTAAGTTGTAGGATGTAGGCATTCGCTTTGTGGTCGCAATACATTTTGAACTTGTAAAAACCTGCAAATAATGATATACCAGTATCATCTTGTTACAAACATACGCGCAGTCTCAGAGCTTCGCGAACTTGCACTGACTTGTTCAATTCGTCACTCTATAAATACGAATTTGAGACAAATACGTTTATTCGTTTCCTGAATCTTGAAAAGGAAAGTGCTAAGAAACTATTTAAAAAAATGTAAACTGGTAGTTCATCACACAAATTATAGTGAATCAGTGTTATTTTGTTTGAGAGTGCCGGAGAAAAGTAAGTACATTATTTTTTATTAAATTTTAGTTTTGTACTCGTAGTTAGCAAAGATAGATAAATTACGCCAATCATGACTTCAGTTATTAGTACTTTAATATTCAAATCATGCAAAATACCACGAGTCCTCCTGAATAGTTTCTTTTTCAATGTTTTAGCAATCGTTATTATAATTACAGTGCAATCTCCGTAATCCGAACTAAAGGAGATGTTCCGATTATGGAATGTTTTTGGAAAAATCTAAAAAAAGACAACTGTACATACATATTACGTATGCTAAAGATAAATTAAGAAAATAAGAAATCCACAACTGTACAGCTGCGTGTTTTTTGAAGAATTTCCAATACACATTTTCATTTGTTTGTTTTTTTTTCATAGAATTTAAATGTTTACATATAGGAAACATATTTTTTTAAAATTATTTTGGAATTACACTACATATTTTGGCCGGTCACATAAATATGTATGTATATTTACGACCTTACTAGGCATTTATTATTCTTTTATAAATACATATATCTTACCAAATAACTTCACAAAAAAAGTAAAAAAACTGTACTTTTGTCCATTGATCGTTACACTGTGGGCCAGTTCGGATTACTGAAATGTTCGGATTACGGAAGTTTGAATTATGGATATTGCACTGTACATACTTCTCTATATTAAAATTAAAATTTTGTATTATTGCTAAAGTGGAACCAGTGAATTTTTACACATGACGAATGTACGCAGAGATAAATCGCATAACAATTTGTTATTATTATTCGTTGTATAATATTTTATTTTAATATTTTTTGTCATGTTACTTTCAAATTTCCTTAAAGTTCCATCGTATCAAAACCTCAAGTAACATTCATCACATTCCCCTTCTCACATTAATTTATAATGGCTGTACGCCTATGTCTGCCATAAAATCTAAGACCATACGATTTAAATTTAACTTTGATTTTTTAATATATAGCTGCTGGACTTTGTCTTATTTAACTAGATTAATTTTGCCCACAGATGACTGATGCCATGTCCAAATCTAAAAAGAAATGTAGACAGTACAGTGTTGATTATTTGAAACTTTACTTCATTCCATCATTGTCGGACAAACAATTGCCTATGTGCCTTTTATGCAACAAAGTTTTGGACAATGACGCTATGAAACCATCTAAGCTGCAGGATCATCTGAGAAGATGTCTCCCTGATAAAACAAATAAAGATTTGAAATACTTTCAAACACTCAAAAATAAACTTCAGAAGAGACCCACGCTGGACAGAATGTTCGCTTCGACGTCACAAAGAAACGATGATGGTTTGCGGGCGCTGGCTGTCGAAAGGCTTATGTTTGACAAGATTTTTTGCACTTTGTGAGACTATTTTAGAATTTCTGGATACTAAAGATAAAATTTTAAAAGACAATTTAATGAAGTGGAAAACAGATATCGCTTATTTAACAGATTTGTTTACAAAATTTAATATGGTTAATTTGCAGTTACAAGGCGACAGTCTAAATTTGATTAAAACAAAGTCCATCTTATCAGCGTTTCTTGCCAGAGTTAAACTAATGAAGCAAAATATTGGACGGGGCGAATTTTCCCACTTCCCCAATTTGTCATAGACAAACTGCCAGGAAAACGACGTTTCAACCTACGTTCAACATTTAAGTGTCCTCTATTCAGATTTTGAAACTAGGTTTGAGGATGTTTTGACTATGGTAATACCACCGTGGATAATTAACCCATATGGTAACATAGAAGAAACGAATGTCATAATACAAGTGGAACTGACTGAACTAAGTACAAACGAAGAACTTAAGGTTCAGTTTAAAAACGGATATCAGCAATTTTGGCTGCAAAACAACATACCCGTTACCTATCCCATATTATGGAATACAGCGAAGAAATTTTTAATTTCCTTTCCATCGTCATACCTTTGCTAGTGGAAAGGGGGTTCAGTGCTGTTACCAATCTCCTAACGAAAAAAAGAAACAGACTGGACATCATTAGCCGAGGAGATGTAAGATTAAACCTTACAAAATTGACGCCAAATGTTGATAATTTATTATTAAAGCATCCGGTTCATCCTCCTCACTAAAAACATTTACTTATTGCTTAGTTTATTTTATGTTAGTATATTTTATATAATAGATACAATATTTTATTTTGAGTAGTTTTAATTTAAATTCAATTAATAAATGTATAAAACTTAACATTTACTAAGATAAGAATGTCTTCCGGGTTTGGACCGTGTCATTGTTGTTGTAACTGAAGTTGCCAAAGTTTCGCCCACTTTCGTAAGGGGCTTCATCAGGGCGTGAGATAAATCGAAAAACTCAAACAAGCAACCGAAATCTAACTAATAACTTCTCAAAAGTTAAGTTATCCACTTGTGAAACAAGCCATAATCTAAACTCTGAAAGGAAATAAAGAAAATTGAAAAAGCAAACGAAAATCTAATTTCAAGTTATCGTTTTCCTTTCCTTTCTTTTATGGTTCAGCATAATCCACTTCAACTCTTTCAAAAGGAAAGAAAGGGTGTATGCGTGCTAGAAGCAATTGGCCCATAATAGGTTTTGTTATTTGGGCTAAATATCTATAACATTTAATACAGGTATGTATAACTTTGTTAGACATACTTCTCCCAGATGTAATCCAAACCTTTTCACGCACAGAGCAAAGAAAAAGATTTTGATCACAGTGTAACAAACGCAAGTGTTCGCACTGAAGGATTAGCATAGCTAATGGATGTTTTCCCGAAAAAAAATTATATGTTTTTTAGAAAAAAGATAAAAGAGAGTTGCTCATCTTCCGCCTACACGAATTAAACCATCCGAATCTAAAAATGGTGTTAAACTGAGTAAATTGGACTGGGTCAATGACTGCTTAGAGACCAATAGTTTTAATTCGTTTTTGAAATAATCGCGTTGAGACATTTTCAGTAATTGAGTGAAAGACGAATTCAACTCGGCATGGCATAGTGGACCAAATTGGTCGCACCTTTGTGTTAAGCAATTATTTTTAAAACGCAAACAAAGAGCTACAATACGTTTTAAACGATTTAAGCATGAATACTGAGATGAATGAAAAGAAACCTCGTTTACAACAGTTGTAAAGCGGTTCTTTCACTTCTGGTAATGAATCAGTAAAAGAATTGTATAAAGATTGTAGCCACATCGCTTTTTCAGAATTTAACCAGCTAGGACCATTAAACCAAAGTTTAGCGGTTGTGAGTTCGCTGTAATACCGCGCGAAAGCAAGTCGGCAGGATTGTCTGCATTAGAAATATGATTCCAAAACATGTTTTGAAAGTTCTTGTTCTTCGACTACTCTATTGGCTACAAAGATTTTCAAACGGTTGGGAGGCATTTTTAACCACTCTAAAATGATCTTTGAGTCTGTTCAAAAAACTACTTCATCAAACTCTATATTTAAGGCACTAATGATCTTATGCACAAGACGCGCTAGTAACAAAGTTCCGCATAACTCAAGTCAAGGAACAGAAATGCATTTAAAAGGAGCCTTTTCTTTTAAACACAATATCCTGGAGTGGATATAGCTTTCAGAATCTATAGAGCAAATGGCGCCATAGCCCTTCATCAATGCGTCACAAAATGCATGTAGTTCTAGAATTTTAGGGTTTTTACAAAGAACCAAGCGATATACGTATGTCATTGAGCGCTGCCAAAGTGTCTTTGAAAGGAGACCAAAAAGTTTGCAAGTGTTCAGGTAAGGCGTCATTCCATGCGAGTTTCTCAAGTCATAAAGCTTGCAGCAAAAATTAAAAATCCATTACGCAAGGTGACATAAGACCAAGCGAATCAAAGATTCCTAGAATATCAGGAAGTATTGACTTCATTGTAGGGTTAGCTAAATGAAATTTTAAAATTGAAAATAACAAATACGAGTGACTGGACCATAAGAGTCCAAGAGTTTTGGCGTTAGTATCACATTTAAGATCATTCAGAATTCTGCAATCTAATTGAGCTTCGGTTAAGCTATCAGTACCACTCAGAAGATCATCTACATAAAATCCTCTAAAATAATTTTTGAAATGCTAGGATGTGATTTTGCGCATTGCAGTCTTACCTCCTTTATACAGCAAGTGGCTAAAAAACTAGCTGCTGTCGTGCCATAAGTGATGGTATTTCAATTATAAATTTTTAAAGGGTCTTTGTCAAAACGCCACAAAATGCTTTCCAGAGGACGTTGCGCTTCATCTACTAACACTTGTCGGTACATCTGCTGTATGTCCGCAGAGTAATTGTAAGCATATTTTCGAAAACGAAGTAAAACTGAAAAGAGACAAACTGAATGACCGATTTTTTGAGTGAATGTTAACGCACTACCGTCAAAAACCACACGTAACTTGGTTGTAAGACTATCTTCCTTCATTATAGCATGATGAGGAAAATGGTATGTAGAGGTTGGCAGTACGAGGAGGCTACTGTCATGTGCCTATGCTCCTCATACTCGCACATGAAATTAGAAAATTGCTTCCGTAACATGGAGTTTAATGCAAAATGCTTCTCTAAATTATGAAATTTGCGAGTTGCCTTTTCTAGTATCTCCCAACATAACGGGATCATCTTTAAAAGGAATAGATACAATAAATTTGCCTTGAATGTCACGTTTAACATTTTCAACATAATGAGCTTCACATTCCCTTTCTTCTTGTAACAGTAACTTGTCATGGGTATTTTCTCGAGCCCCTAACAACGCATTAATCGATCTTCGATTGTTCTCAAATTACATTGTTTACTTTGAGTACAAAAGTTTTTAATGGGAAACGCACCAGAGATTATATACCCAACACAAGTGTTGTGTAAAATGACTAAAGTCTACGGAAATTTTGTTATGGCGTAAAATGTTCCAAAAGTGATTATGTAATTCCTATCAAATTCTCAATTTTGGCAGGTGTATTGTAATTCGGATCTGCAAGTGTGACGTCTTCCGGAATTATTAGATCATATGTGTCAAATGGAATAATAGGAAGGCTTCCTGTGATGTTAGGTACTATAAAACAAGAAAGACAAAGTTTGTATTTGGTAACCGTTGAATAAATGATGATACCACAGTGTGCATTTAACTGTGTAGAGATTACTTGGATTGCACAAATTTGTACATTCGTACGAGTTTCGATTACTTTTAATTTATCACTGAAGTCTTTGGTGATAATCGAAGACATGTTTCCTGAATCGAGTAAAAAAAAATGTAAACTTCAAAATGTAATTAGAATGCCATTTTATAATTGGCTATCAAAAATCATCAATCAAGATAATATTAAGTAGCAAGTGTATTTGCATTTTGTAACGTTTTGTTTATGCTTGCATTTTACTGTTACTGACAATATAATATCTTTGTGTACATTTTTTTTTAATTAGGTTTAGTGATATCTAATGTTGCATAGCATTATTCAAAAATTTTTATATATTGGTGTGTAATTGACCTTTTCATTTGCTGACCTATCTCTCTCTGTTATGTATAACGATTTGGCGGGAAGGACTTTGCCCTGTGTTTCTTATGGAAACTTTAATTTGTTAAATTTAAAATTACAAGTTACCTATTTATTATAGTTCAAAAAGAAATTATGTAATAAACTTATTGGTTTGTGATTGTAGTTTTTATAAAAACACATTTAAAAATGGGACTTAGTGTATTTAATTTTCTAAACAGGTTAAATTTTTACTTATGAGTACATGTATAATAAAACTAGCACATGCGTAAAACATATATTATCTTTGTTTTTTAAATAGGTCAATTTTGCTAAACTTTTCAATTTGAAACAGGCAGTGCCATGTTATCGGACAAGTTCACTTTGTCCCTATCTCGTTGTCTGACTATAACATATTTAGACAATCATCTATGGTCAATGTACTATGTATCCCATTCTAATATCAATATTTGGTTTCAGAGATACAAATAGCGGCAAGTTTAAAATTCCTCAAGTACCAGCATCTAACAAAAACGTTTATTCTCAAATAGAAAATATAGGTGAAAATACATACCTTAACGTAAGTACTTCATTTTTACTTTTTTTCTTTCAATAGCTTGCTTAATAAATTAGAAGAAAAAGAGAAAATTTTAGTTATTGTATATGTTCCCATACTGTTTTCCAACAATTTTTACAATATGTCGAAATGTAACAATATTAATTACAACTAGAGGATTCAAGTACAAATTTTAGTGTCCATAAAAATAGAACATGTTTTATATTTACAGATAGAAGGAAAATTTATATAATTTTATATATATTTTTGTAAAGGTTTCTAATAGCTATCTATTGTAGTTTTTGAATAATTACTAATTAAACCAAAATTAATAGTTAAAAACTTACACATTCGAAGCTTGTCAACATAAACGTAAACAACAAAATTTGATTTTCTCTTGTTCCCTTTTGATTTAAAGTTGATGTATTTTGGCAAATCTATGAAAAAAAATTCTATTTACTGTTTGTTACCGTTAATTTTTAAAGTAGTATTTCTGTTAATATTTGTGCTTGACTTTTGTTTAAATTAATATTTACCATTTTAGGATACGTTTTGCGTTAACAGCCAAGATATAGAACAAGATAATATCGAAGATTTGTCCGAGTTGGAAATAGCAGAATTAATTTTAAAAGAGAAAAAGAGGAATAAGAGGAAAGTTAAAAAACAACATAAAGCAGTTTCTACAAAAAAGAGGATTATAGAAACCAGTAGCAGCGATAGTGATTAATTATGAAATCGTGCCATATATTTATTAAACTAAGCTAGGTGAGTCACTGAAAGTTTGTTCATCAACTAGAAAGACGTTTTTCTGTTACATTACATACTGTCCAATGATAATGTAGAGTGTGATAAATATTTTTTTAATTAATTTTAACTTAGATATGATTTATAAAATTCTGAATTAATTTAAATTATTTGGGAAAAAATTTTGATTTGTGTAAATAAATTAAATTATTTAAGTTTGTATATTTGTGTAATTTTACAATAGCTTACTTTATCCTGGCCTGTTGTACACTTCCTTTCTTTAATTCTGACCCCAAATCTTGTTTACCACAGACTACTACGAATTTAGGTAAATTTACTACTCAAACAGTGCTTAAAACTATAAAAGATTGGTTTACATAATGTGGGCATGTTACGTCACTATAACTGTGGCAGTTTTTTGAAATGCACTCATTTGCGTGACCTCACTTTGATTAAAATTTTGAAAAAATAGGGGATTTCTTTAGTCATTTTTGAGTGGAGGTTCTTGTTTAGCTATGCTGTTTGAGTTTTATCGGATTTTAGGCAAACTCTTTTATTCATGCGTTTACCCGACCGGTGCAGGCAAAATTCATTGTCGATTTTTAAGTGCCATGAAAGACTTGGTTACATGGTACGTAGTAAATTTGTATTGCATTTACATCATTTCTTTGTATTTGGTTGCTTCCTCTTATGCTACATTTGATTTACCTATTTTACTTATTTTGTATTTGATTTGTTTTAGTGATGTAATGGTTGTGGCAAAACTCATCCTAGTTTTGATTAAACGGTTTTAATCGACGCTGTTACAGTCTATGATAAATACTTCGACAAAAGACGTCCGTTGTTTACCAGTGAAAGGCATGTTAACTACTATACAATGAATAGGCAACAAAAGGCGAACTCTAGTTTTAAACTTTTAATAACGAACCCACTAAGCATGGTTACGTTCGTAGAACGTAACTGTAACTTCTCAATAATTCCTGTAACGTTTCATTTAAGGGAATAGGGAAGTATGCATGACGTTACACGAACGTTCTATGTCCGCCCAAACTACGTTGCATAAAATACGTTACTCAAAGTTGATTATTGAGGTTCTACAGAGGTAACTAAATTAACGTTTAAAAACGTCAATAATTTACCGTAAAATAAGTTACCGAATGTTAAATTTTAACGTTTGCAAGAGGTAGCATCTGTGATATCACAAGACGTAATAATATGACAGTAAAATAACGTTGCTTTGTGAAGTTAATAAAAGTTAACACAATTGAAGTGTGATGAAGTATCTTTTTCACGTAGTACATACGTTAAATTTATGAAATCTCTAGGAAGTAATGCAGTTAGTTATATAGATTGTTGTCAATAGCACTATTAATATTTTAATATTTTCTAATTACACAATATTAAGAAAAATATGCAAACAATTTGTGTGCTTTTGGAAGCCACAAACTGTTTGCAGAATATTTCCCTTAAGATCATAATGTAACTGGACAATACAAAACAATAATAGTGCTATTGACTACAAACCTTTATATCTTCAACTGCATTACGTCCTACAGATTTCACAAATTTAATGTAGGTGTACTATATCAAAAAACTTCAATTGCATACACTGAAAGTTCTAAAATATGTATATGCATACTTGCAAAATAAGTAGTAACTAATAAATATAAATAATAATACCATCACATACTAGTTTTTTTTCTTAGTAAAGTTATAAATAACATTTTTACTAATTAAATATGATCGGAATTATCCAGAAAAATATTGCTTACTAGTTCGGCATTGTAAAAGTTAACAACTGGGCGTCATTAATATCTAATGAAACATAGTATCAAAACAAAAATTTATATATACACAAAAAACTGTAATACATTTCAGAATGTAGAAGTAGATATATATACTAAACACATACAAAACTAAAACAAGTAAATTAATTTAGAGATTTTGATTCTTCCCTTTGAAATCGATATTTACATTGCTTCAGCCATGCCATTACGGACTCCTCAAAGGTTTTGTCTGATGAATTTGGGTAGTTCCAACGTACGGTAGCTATAATTGGTGTTTTATAAGTAACAATTCAAATAGTTCTATTGTTATTTTACCTTTCATTATTTCCATTACTTTTAAATTTCCAATTTAAAAATTCCCTGGTACATGTCAATAGGGGTTTGAGTATAAACAACATATAAGCGAGAAAGTATAATTTCATTGTATTTATAAACAAAGAGTATGTAAAATAATGTCGTGATAAAACACTTACCAAATTTATCTTTTACATGAATTTTTTGTAGGGTAACCCAATCCGTTTTAGGAGTTATACTTTTTAAAATCGCTTGCCTTTCTTGTTTTTTCGGCCATTTACATTTCATTGAATTAAATCTATCCATGAAATCGGCACAGCACTCACAAAATCTTCTTCTTCATATTCAAACTCAATTAACGCATAAGCATACTTATCATTGCTCTATAAAAAAAAAAAAATAATAATTATACAAGTGCAATGTATACTCACTTGTTCCATAGTTAAAAACAGTAACTGCTCATCAAAGGCACACCACTAAAACTTTTTTATTTTTCGACTTAATATTTTATGGACAAATATAGTTTGTGCACGATTCCTATAACCATTTATACTCTATTTACTCTTTCTTTGAAATATTGAAATGAATGATAAATATTTACTCTGTTGCAAGTTCACGGCAATAGTCACGGTAGTCTTTGTCAGTCTTAATTTCACGCTAGTGTAAAAGTGTTGCCAATTTGTCACAATAGAGCCAGTCGTGACGTCACTTACAGCGCAAAATTTAAAGTGGAGTCCTATGGTGGAGTCGTAACAAAACTTTTGTTGTGTTTGTGTTTGTTGTGGCTTTACTGTCTTTTGTAGATTAAGGTCGTGTTTTATTTCTGATTCTAATTTTAAAAAATGAATAACCTAAAAGAAAGCATACGTCTTGAATATACAAAAGGCAGCAAAACCACAAATTAAGCGGGTAAATTGACAATTTTAACAATTCGACGCATGTCTGATTTGCACTCCGTCACAGTAAATTTTTCTTATTAAATTAAGATAAAAGATAAAATTTAGTGTAAATGTAAATATTTTAGTTTTGTCGTCGCACAATTGATTGAAGTTTTTTATTATGAACATGGTTTTTCTAATTTTCTTTTCATACAACAATAAGTTTCATCTTTAAAATGTGAACCTTATTACCGCTGACATAAAGGTCATTTTATCAAAAGTATTTTTTGTTATGACTCCACTTTAAATGTTCCGCTTTAAGTGACGTCACACTAAAATATTTACTGTATACCTATTTCTACAAGGTAATGAATAAAATATAAATTGTGTAAACTATTAATTTTTTTTTTAATTTTGATTAATTTTATCTTAAATATAATTTACTTTTCCTATTAAATATACGCTACGTTGTGACGTGACGCGAGCGTATATGTTTATCTCTTCCTTCTTTTCTTAATATGATTTTATGATATGGATCAAAACTCGTGGTAGAAAAAAACATGGCAAGTAAAAAATCTCTGTACTTACTAACGTTTCAATTACGTAACCAACTAACGTTACATAAAAGAAAGAAAATTTCGGCAAATGCGCCTTTTAAACGAAAAGAAATTAAATAACGTTTCTCTGTAGTAATGGCAAGTAAATTTACAACGTCTTGTTCCAACCTTAATGAAACGTTTTACTAACGTTTTGTAACTTTAAATGCTTAGTGGGAAGATGTCAGATGGTGTAGCTATCGATTATCGATATGTCGACCTACGTCAAAGAAGTTAAACTCACACTACTTTAACAACGTCACCAATTATCTAAGACTCGTTCAGAAACTAAACGGCATCTATTTGATCTGAACCGCCATACAATGAAATTAAGCGCTTAAAACTCGGCATTGTGATTTATTAGACAGCAACCTACTAGATATGCAATATAACTACTAACATAAATCAATTTGACATTTATATTAGAGCAAAATTTTAAATACAACAAATGACGAAAGTTTTAAGCAGGGATTCGCGTTGTAACGCTAATCTATGTAACATTTGTCGAGAAATTCCTAAACGTTCACCTGTATATAGGTGTGACACAAAACAACATACAATATGTGTGACATGTTTTCCAAAATTGCCCAAAGATGGTAAAAATGTAAATTACAAAGTAATATATAACAACACTTTTGTCTTAGGAGGTGTACATTGTAATGCATGTAATTCGAGTGTATCAAAATTAACGAATGCTGAAATCAATCGAACAAGAAATATAACAGTTGAAGAATTATTTCGATTACCGCTTGAAAAGGTAAACTATCTGCTAAGTCGTTCTAAAGAACATTTAAATAGTAACATTAATTATGCCAAAGAGAATATTTTAAATCAGTGGAAGCCTATAAAGTGTCCACACGGACCTTGCGGGAAAACTGTTAACTGTTCCTCGTTACAAGTTCATTTCAGCTATGAACATACAGAAGTATGTACATATGAACTTGCCAAAGGAAAAGAAGTTCACCTGAAAACTGACACTTCAATTTTTGAGCACGGGGTTACGAAGTGTATAGGCATAATCAAATTATTATCTCCTTTAGATAATGACGACCGAAAAAATAATCATTTATTTACAAATCCATTATTTTGGCTACTAGCAAGTGCATCAGAACAAAGAGAAAATTCACAATCATACATATTATATTGGGTTATTAGCCATTTAGACAATGACTTTCAATACACCATAGAAATGTTTTCTCCTGTAAATGGTACCAGTTGTGCAACATTTTGCAAGGTCCTTGATGTTAGAGACAACATGTCCATTTCAGAAATAATTAAAACCTCAAATTGTCTGTTCTTGCCATATGGATCTGTTAAAAATTTGGTAGATCAGAATGGGAAATTAAATGTGTGCATCACAATACATTAATGTATTTATTTGTTTTATATTTAAAATATAAATAACAAAAGATATAAAATTTACGTAATCATTTAAGTCAAGATAATCTAATATTACACGATTGTAAGAATTTGTTTAGAAATGTTTCGTTTTCGTCATTTGGGTGACTCATCAACATCAAAAGAGTTATCTGAAAAAACCAAAAAAGCAGAAATTAATATGTAGGTACACATCAGAGGACATAATATAACCGTTTCTTATTTAATTTTTACCCATAGTTGCATGTTTTAATTTTCTTCCTGTCACTAATCTACTAATCAAACACATTATAATATAATAAGTGGGTCATATATATGAGGTTCGCTTTTATGTTTGAATACCTAGATGTTGAGGTTGAAACGTGGTCAAGTGTGTGTGGGTTCAATTTTTGTTTTTTGAAGTGTTTTAGGTAAAACATCCTTACAGAAAACACTCATGTTTTTGTGAATGAAGAACAACCTAAGCTAGAAGAGCTCACTTAGAACTTATCTGAAAAAAATAGTATTGGAATATATGGGGTGAGTTATTCCAGTTGAATATCGCCAGAATCTCACTCCTTTTAAAGAAACCAGAAACATAGTGTGCCACCCAGTGCATAGTCAAGGGACAAAACTTGAATTTGCTGGATACATTTAAGAAGCCAGATAGATTAGAATAACAAAAAGCGAGTGTGTTCAAAAACGCAAAAACCATTGAACATACTAGTAAACGCATTCCTATTGTCAAGAGTCCTTGATTATTAAAACATGACATTAATATGCAACACCTTTCTACGGTACATAAATATTTGTGAAGGTTCTGTTCTATCCAATACAGTATTAAAATAATGGATTATAACAAAAAAAATACAATGAAAATTTAAATAAATACCTGTTTTATAAAAGGGTTGTATCGCTTATTATGTTTCTGTAACATCAACAATAAATAAGTTACATAATTCCAATCTCTAGTTAGTATACAAGTTCTTATCAATTCCATAATGTATGTCGGGGAAAACCATGTAAGTTTTTCTTGTACTGAACTTCCCACAGCTCTATTTATACAAAATTTTTGCAATTGCAGGTTTCTCTTCTTTGAAGCCAATAAAGTTTTATACTTTGCTTTTGGTTGTTCTTTCAATATTTTTAGAGCTTTTTTTAATTTACATTTAGAAACTTTTGGTAATTTCTCTAACTCCTTTCTTCTTTGTATTTCTTTATATATCAGACTATTTTGTAGTTCCTCTATATCAAAATCATTGTCTTTTTCTGCATCGTTATCCACGTCACCCATTTCACTTGATTTCACTATTTGTTTATGACTGTTTATGACTATTTGTTCACTAGTGTTTGAATTTATTTATCTTTGGTGTCGAACATATGATTAAATGAGGTTAGGTACAAAATGTAAATGGGGTATGTATATTTATTTAAATTATAATCTACAAGCTTCGAATTTGACCTAAATTCTTCGTCAAGCAGTTTAAATTAAATTGACATTAGCTGGCCATACACACGAGGGTTGATCTGCCAGTTTGGAACGGCAAGGTTTAAACGTGCGTATATATCTTGCAGTTAGTGTGTAAATGTATGCACAGATTTAAGTAGTGCTTGGTAGTGCAGACTTATCTGCCATTTTACACCGCCAGGGGAAACTGCTGTCGGTAACTAACGGACGGTTTGAATTCCCAGTTCGTATCATTATCTTTGGTTTGTATTGAAAGTTTCAACCGGGACAGTCTATAAAACATGTTTTTTGAAGGTGTTGTTTTATCAAAAAAATTTTTAACAAAGTTAATAGAAATTTATAAAGAACATCCGGCTTTGTAAATAAAAAGTAAAGAGTATACAAACAAAAATTTAAAGACTAAAGCTTACAATGCACTTATTGAGTATTGTAAGTTATCTTATCCAGATACCGACCGAAATTTTGTCAGTAAGAAAATACAAAACATCAGAGAATGTTTTCGAAAAGAGTTGAAGAAGGTTGAAGCGTTTCAAATGAGTGGCACAGGTGCTGATGACGTATATGAACCGCATTTGTGGTATTTCGACTTGTTACTGTTTACGACAGATCAAGAAATGCCAGTTGAAAGTGTAGACAGTGAAAGTTAGGAGGACGAAACGCAGTGTACCGAATTGACGACAGATAGGGATATCGAGGTGGAAGAAGAAGAAATCCTGACCGAAGAAACTGAACACTTCTTAGGGAGCAATTCGCAGGTAGGTCAAAAAAAGGTGTTTCATCATATTATGTGTTAATTTTTCTCATATCGTGTTGCCTGTCTAATAATGTGTTTCCTTTATTAGGTAGACAAAACAGACACTATTGATGAAGAGACAAAAGATGTTCCAAGCACCTCAAAGGTAGGTTAATAAAAAGAATTGCATTATACCATAATAAAACTATACCACATAGTCACAAGCTCAAGTAAACATTAGAAAGTATATTTCTTAGTACAGATCTAGGCTCTGCCAGCTTTTATCATTGCCATTCCACTTTTCCATTGCCATTAAAATACTGACAATATTTTAGTTTGTTTGTCTTTGCTGCTAATGATGAGTTTCTTTTTGATCCTCTCGCCAAGCCAGTAAGTTCAGTTCCTTCCAGTCGCCAATCTCCATTTTCTATACGATGCGTCGTAGAATTTTCGTGATCAAACGTATTTTTTGTTGCATATGTGTTATTATTTTAAAAAATTATGCAAAACACAGGCTGCGATTACAAGGACATTATTTTTTTTGGGGGCCACAGCTAAAGGCGTATGAAACATTCTAAAACGTGCGGCTAATAAACCAAAAGCATTTTGCACTACGTTTCTGGCCCTAGATATTCTATAGTTAAATGTTTGTTTATGAGAATCTATTACTTTTTTGGGATATGGTGTTAATATATGTTCATGTAATCCAAAGGCTGCATCACCTATGAAAACAAAGTTGAGGTTTCTTTTAGTTTCGGCGGTATTAGGAAAATTTAATTTATTTTCTACTAATTTTTTATATAATGAAGTCCATTCGAGAACGCCTCCATCAGACATTTTTCCTTGTTTTCCGATATCTACGTATATAAACTCATAATTGCTATTTACTAAGGCCATTAACACGACACTATTGAATTTTTTATAGTTATAATACAGAGCACCCGACCTAGGAGGTGGTACTATTCGAATGTGCTTCCCGTGTAGTGCGAACAATTTTCAAACTGTGTAGCTACCCTGCTACCTCGACCTATTCTTCTTTTGATTTAGGAAGCTGAAACCAAGAATATTAATGTAACCATTTTTTTTTCAGAAACTTTAAACAGCCAGTTCAAAAAGTTCAATTCCGCTCGACAGACAACAACAACCGAAAGAGAAAATATCCACAACTACAACAACAACAAGAATTTATGAAAATCTGCATTGAGGTTTTGCAGCAAAAGGAAACAATTGATGAATTTGACGCAATCAGTATTAACGTAGCAGCTAAACTGCGAAAAATGGTTCCCACTCAACAAGTTTTGGCATAGGGACTTATTAATAAGGTGTTAATGAAAGGAATTTTTAACGAGCTAACAAGGGCAACTGAGATTTCTAATGGCTTAGTTAACTCAAATTATTCTTACTTATGTGACCAATCGTCCCATTGTTCAACTGTAACCTCTTCTCCACCGACTTCACCAACACCAGATGTGACGCAGTATTATACACACATTGGGCAAGGTTTGGAAAATTTGCCATTGTAAAAATAGTTCTACTTAAATAATTTGTAACCAAAATAAATATTTTTTTTACCTTCATATAATCTGTCTTTAATGTGTTAAATATTACGGCACAAGTTTCTGGAATAATATATCCCAGCGCTTGTGCAGAAATTCCTACCGAAAATTTTAAATCTTCATACGATCTTCCTGTGCCCAGAAAACGGAGAGTGACCATTAAGCGTTCTTCTGGACCAATTGCTTCTCTCATTGGAGTATCTTGTTTTATGAGGGCCCCTCTTACTAAACTTAACAAGAGGTCATATGTCTTTATATCCATTCTCAGATAGTTCTTGAAATCGTCAGGATCATTTTCTCATAGTTCTTTTAGCAGAGGAATATGGTTTAAGTGTCATTTCTTAAGCAAATAACTTTTAACCCATTTAGAGCGTCGCTTTCTTACACTATTATTTGCTGTTATATACGTATATATATCATTGCACAACAGAGAGTCCGTTTCTTATTACCGAACATTTTTGTACACCTAAATTCGTTACCTATACTTTGTCACTTATCAACAGTAAAACCGCCTTCTTGCATTACAAAACTTTAGCCAAGTCGAAATTCCACAGTTATGGTTAAATCGGAGGATAGATCTGCAGTTTTTCGCACACAAACACGCGGTTTGCACGTGACAGATCACTTTGAGCAAGTCGATCCGTGGACTTTTGTTCTGCGTTAGTGGATGAAAACGTTTTTAATGCGTGGCAGATAAAACCGCCCCATTTACACGTGGCGTTTAAAACTGCCACGGACTGGCAGATCAACCCCCATGTGTATGGGCAGCTAATATAAAACTAAAGTAATTAAAAACAATAAATTGGAAGAGAACTCAATAGTTGACGCAAGTTCATTTAACATTTGCTCAAAGGTCGAAAGGAAAACCACAATAAAAACTCTATATATCTCTTAAGATATTTTAATTTTTCTATTAATTACCTTAAGCTACGTCTCGAATTTTTCTAGTGGTTTTCCTATAGATCTTCGAGCAAATGCTGTAGCTAAATAAACTTACGTCAATTATCTGGTTCTCTTAAGATTTATTGTATTTAGTTACCTTTGTTTTATAATTGTCAATTTAATTTATACTGCCTGGCGAAGAACTTAACTCAAGTTCGAACATTATAATTTAAAGAAATACATACACCATTTGCCCTAAAAAATGATTGTTTCATGGTGAAACTTTTATGTTTAAAATTGGTTTTATTTTATTATTGGGGCATAGGGATAAAGCAAAAATTTTGAAAAAAACTGCCATCTTCATCATAAATCAAAGAAAGAAGGCATGTAGGGTATAAAGCAATAAATGATTTTGTAAGTGCGTTTTATAAAGTTAAGTTTTTATTCATCGACCCATAACAAAATTATAAAATTGGAATACGTGGCAGCCAAGCACTTATATTATCTTAACCTCTTAATTCATTCTGATTTCAATACACTTGTTTACCTGAAAATAGGATACTTATTTAAAGAATGGAACGTTTCTTATTAAAATTTTATATTATTAATAGCATTAGTATTAGTTCTACATAATTAATAGCAATAAAATAACTTCATTTTGTAAAGCAACTATATGTCAGTTCGATAATTATTCACTTTCTTCTTCCATATCCTTTAATGCTTCCAACTTGGCTATTAAAGCTTTAGCTGGATTAAAAATACCGCTTGTTTGTGTATTGCATATGGCGCATCTAGCAGTTTTTTTGTATCGATTTAACGCACATGACTCACAAAAATAATGTTTACATCTGCAAGTCCAAAAAAGTATATACACAAGATTTTATGTGATATAACCTACCTGGTTATAATAGGATTTGTAAAACTCTTTCGACAAATGTAGCACTTAAACGGTAACTCTTCTTTATCTGAATCAATTTCATATTTATCATCATCATCATTTTCAGCTTGGTATTGTCCAGAAGCATATTCTTTTTCTAGCTGCCAACCATGTTTATAATCGCTTCTGTCATGTAAAAACTTACAGCTGTCTCCAAAACCACAATAGCCGGTTTCTTTATAATCTTTGCAAATATCTGGTTGGTAATCCCATCTTACTGTAGATCTTATATTTTCAGGAGCTCTTATAGGTCCTCTTCGTACCAAACCTTGAAAGTGAATAGAAATTTATTTATTATACTTATAACATCTGTGATAGAAATATGTTGAAAAAATTAAATAATAAATACTATTTTAAAAACAGCTACGTAAGTTGGATTACAGATTGTGAGCTACATATAAAAACACTAAATTATATACCTGAACTAGCATTCCCAGCTGCAGTATCTTTTGGTTTATAATACTGTGCATAATTATTTAGCCCTCTGTATAATTTATCATCCTCCTTTCCTTCTAGTTCTTTATTTATTTCTAACCGCTTCTCAAAAATTGCTTGAGCATCTCTATCTTTCTCAGTTTCAATTTCCTACAAAATAATTAATAATAAAAGTAAACAGCATCAACAAAATATAGTACCAGAGAAGCAGTTGCACCTTGATCCCTTGGTCCTTCAAATGTAGCTGTTCGTTTTGACTTATAATTGACAGTGACAGAATCACTATTATCACTCGAATCATCAATGCAATCACCGCTCTGTTCTTTTACTTTCTTATTCGATGTAGTTTGAATATTTGGATTAGTTTTACGTTTACGTTCCCTTTTTACCACCACTTCTGAATCATTATTACTGCTGCTTCCTGAAAGTCAAATTAACAACCCTAAGAATTAAACATAAACCTATCAAATGCATTGAGTTAAACATGATAATTGGAAAGTAAAGAGTGTATATTATATAGATGTGTTGAATCCTTACAGTTTAGCCGTTGTAAGATTAATTTTATAACCAGTAACAGTAAGGTTTGCTGGATGTCATAATAAATTCTACTGTTTTTAATACCATTTACCGACCCAATTACCAAACTTATCAATAAAAGCACGATTACATTTTTAAAAATTAATTAAAATTAGTCACTGACCAGAGGATGATGATTTTCGTCTACGTTGATTTCTTATATTTTTTCCTGAACGCTTCTTGTAAATAAAAGTACAAGTTAATTTTTCTTTTTCTTCTCTTTCGGCCATTATACATTTAATGATCTTATCCAATTTTATTTGGTTTTGCTTCCTTCACAATATTGTTTTTAATAAATTTTAAGGTTACGCTCTTGCACCATGTTTTTTTTTTGCTAATACTGGCTAAGTTATATACTGATTTTTTAATATAATGTTTAGAAATTTTTTGGATGGTATTTATTTTAAAAATATATAGAATAAACTAAAATATACGATAGTAAAAACTCTCTTAATTAAATATGGTTTTAGTTAAATTTTTAAATTATAGGATAAATTGGGATAAAATACATTAACTAACTAAAAAGGCAAAACAATAAATTAATAGATATTTTTTTATGCAGAATATGCTTATTGCAAAGTTGTGTGATGACGTAATTAATGCATGAATTTAAACATTTTTTTTTGTATAACATTCAATTGCATAACAAAATCATTGTTCAAAATATATGTAATTGACCAAGTAATTTATGTCGAAACTTCTTACTATAACACCTATAAAAAAAATATATTTAAAAATTTGTGGTGGTAAAATATTCAGCCAATTATAATTAGGGAGTACAGTCAATTACAGAAACCGTACTGTACAAACATCCATTTGTAAATTTACTTATTAAAGTTTAAGGTATTATAAATCACTAAAAAGACCGGTTGACGGTTTTTTAAAATTTGCTTTCATTTTGACAGTTGTTGGTAGCGCAACCGTAACTTACATTT
This sequence comes from Aquatica leii, assembly GCA_035610365.1. Classification (NCBI taxonomy): domain Eukaryota; kingdom Metazoa; phylum Arthropoda; class Insecta; order Coleoptera; family Lampyridae; genus Aquatica; species Aquatica leii. The sequence goes on from CM069432.1 coordinate 62,018,733, forward strand.
CAGCAGACCACATATCGCTACCAACTTTTTCGAGGTGGCGCTTAGGTAGCGGTAGCAGCTTTTGCTACTGAATGTGACCATTGACTTGTGATTGACATTCTTGCTTTGTCCGTCGTTTTATAACGTTCTCTGTGTTTTACTTCGTTAACAGTTTTTCTTAAAACTAGTTCATTGTCGTTTGGTTGTGTAACATCAGTAAGTACGTAATATTCTTAAATATTTTAAAGTAATTAATCAGGGAGAAACGGTACACATAACCTTAAAGAAACAAAAATTTGTTTAATGTTATTTATTATTTAGTTTGTAGCGATATAAGTGTAAACCGTGATTTAACCAAGCTACCCTCTAATAGTAACCGAGAAGGGGGAAATACATAAAAGGGATGCACAATCCTTGCAACTCTCTCTCTATCGTTTGGTTCGTCGCGAGTGGCTTAATGTAGAACGTACTGTAGCTTCATGATTTGAAATGTTAATAAAGTTTACTAGTTATATTAATTATTATTGACAAATATACGAGCTAAAAGTTCATATTTATTACTTAATTTGCAAAGTATAGTTATACATTGTTTTTTTAAATGATATCCTAATTACTTCGTTATCTTCAGGTTTTCGTTGTTCATAATATGGGTAGCACATCAAAAAAGAGTGTTCACTCTGAAGCAAAAAACATTATTCTAAATGTCATTGCGTTTTTTGATCAACAGAAACCGGCTAGGGTATGGACATTCCCTTTAGAAAAGGCAACCAAATTAGCTGCTGCCGCAACTGGGAAATCACCAAGATTTATAAAAACCAGTGTTGGGATGTACCCTAGGTAAATGTACCTAGGTACAAGTACCTAGGTAATTTTTGTGTACCTAAGTACCTAATAAAATAGGCACTTTTAAGCGTACATGTATTGTACACTTTATATATTTGTTTCGGACTTAATCACATTTGAAATTACTAAAACCTTCCAAAAATAGTACATGACCTACGCAATTTTTCCTTAATGATACCCAGAAGGGTACCGTTAATGTGTATAAAACTTCGTTGTTAAAAGTGCAAATGTAGGCAGTGACAGCACACTTAAAGACAACCCTCGGATGAATCATTTACGACGATGCAATCGGACTGTTAACATGAGTAGCCAGGGTATCAAACCGAATGCGATAAATTCCGAAACGTAATCTGCATTTGTATAAAATAGAAGATGATTTTTAGAGAAAAGAGTTGTGGAGTTCTAGGAAAAAGCAAACAATTATAACTGATTATATAACACAATGACATTATAATAAAGCTTATTACAAATCGTATTTCTGCTTATATAAACAATACGTGCTTAATGACTTATTCTAAAAACGACATATTTGAGTTTGTATTATACTAAATTACATAAACATAGCCGAGACGGGTATAACCAACGGTATAACATAAATGCTGTAAGCACGACCTCAACGAAAATTAAGGTGTCATGTACGTCGAATAGTAATAAGTCTTCTCGGATAAGTACAAAATGATCGGTCCCTTGAAGTACTTACTAACCGACGTCAACTGTATCACTAAACTGCCATGCATCACCCTTCCCGTTCAGTACCTTAAGAAAAACATTTAAGAAAAAGTAATCCTATTTTTATTATTAAATAATGCACTTCATACAATAAACAATAGCATTGCTCAATAAACTGCAATTAGAAAAGTTGTATAAATTTTAATATCTTTACTGAGATTCACACCAGCTACTGTGTGTGTCATCAACAGTGATTAATATATAGTAGCGTCGTTGATTGATTTCAATCATTTCATGCATTTTATAGCTGTAATGATTTCTATCGTTTTTCGATGAGATTGCACAAATAAGAGTTGGTTTACTAAATTTGTATTTTTTATGATTATATATAAGTACCTAAAAAGTACCTGAAATTTTAAGGTACATTTTTTTTGTACCTGTACCTGTACCTAGGTACGTTTGCCAAATCTGTACCTGCACCTGTACTTAGGTACTTTTAAATAAATGTACCTGTACCTAGGTACCAAAAAATGAGTACCTGTTACAACACTGAATTAAAAACATTTTTTGTAATTATTGTAATTATTTTTCAATCATTGAATTAAAATAAAATTAAACTCTAACATTATTAAGGCTGAAGCTAAAGTGGCTGAGAACGCTTTGTTAAAATCTCCTTCCAAGAAACAAATAAGTGGTGGTAGAGACGTTTCATTATGTCGTGAACTGTGACCTTGAGTTGAAAATCGGAATTAATGAACTAAAAATTAATTATTTGACAAGTCTATGTGAATCTCAAAAACGTTAATCTATTTAAAAAGCACTTATACCAATAAAAATTAAAAATAATCACACATTTATATATTGAATAAAAATTTGTTTACTTACTTACTTATAATAATACGCATGATAGCAACATTTTGACATATACGGACTACAGCGCCACAGTTCACGAAATTCTGAAAGAAGTCTACATTAAAGATTCATTTGAACAATTTCGATTTAGGAGTTTTAAAAAGAACAGTACACGAAGTCTATACCATTGATAAAGAAGTTACAACAATGAAAAAATTAGTACACAAAAAAGTTGGTTATACGGGTGGACCCGACACACTCAGAAAGCATTTAAAACAAATTGGTTTTACATACAAGAAATTCCATAATAAAAGGAAACTTTGGATGGAACGCAGCGATATTGTTGCTTGGCGCTCAAGATATTTACATAAGCTAAGAGAAAATGATGCTGCTGGTGAAAATAAGAAGACAGTTACATATTTAAATGAAACTTATATTCATCCTTCTTATGGAGTTTCTAAATGTTGGCAATCTGAAGAGCAACATGGTGTTTACCAAGTAGATCGAGCTGGTCATCGATATATCATTGTACATAGGAGGCTGATGGATTTGTAAACAATGCATTGTTAATCTTTAAATCTAAATCGGGAGATTACCACGATGATATGTCATACAAATTTCATGCAATGGTTGGAAAAACAACTAATTCCAAACTTACCTCCGAATGGAATAGTTGTTATGGATAATGCACCTTACCACAGTATGCAAATTAATAGACCAGCAATGCAGGCAGCAAAAAAGCAAGTGATACGAGAATTGCTTAATAGTAATGACGTAACAACAATTGACAACATCCATAAAGCTAAATTATTAGAATTAGTGAAGAAGTTCACTTATACAAAAAGCTACTACGTTGACGAACTCCTTAAGCAACATGAACACACTGTATGCGCCTTCCTCCATGCCACTGCGATCTCAATCCATTTTAGTCTATATGGAGTATGGTAAAAAATAAAGTTGCAATGAAAAATGTATCGCAAAGCAATAGCAACATCGAAAATTTACTAAGAAATGCTTTCTTAGAAGTAAATGCATTAGACTGGAAAAAGCATTGTGATCATGTCGATCATTTAGCCCAAGAAATTTGATTACGAGATGGACTAGTAGATGCAGCTGTCGAGACTTTATCCTTTACAGTAAACACTGGTTCGAAGATGAAAGCGAAGAGGAAGAAGATTCTAATTAGTTGTATTGGATTATTTAATTGAATTATTAAGCTGGTGTTATAATCCAATAGTTTTTACCTCTTTTGCTATATGTATTTATAAAATTACGTGAATTATCTTATAATGTATCGAAATCAAAATAGTTTATATACTTAGCTATTAAAATACTACATTAAAATTTATTCCCAGAACCTGACTTGTTTTGCTTGCTCATCTATCATCTGTGTTGTATCGGAATTAGAATTGTAATTACATAAAATATTTCTCCAGTGGAATTACACAGAATCTCGTAAGATTATTAATTATGTGTTAAAATTTATAAAACTGTTGTGTTTATGCATTTATATATTATCAGTCACACGGTTAACAAAATCATTCCTTTCCCCATTTCAATCAATCGACATTCTAATATTAACGATGTTTCTAAATTATGTTACAAAAACTACATATTAATCAATTTAACAATCATGCGAACAATTTGTATTACATTATTAACTTCATGTACAACATGAATAGTATCGCAAAAATAATTAATTATACGTGTTTAAGAATGTAAAACAAAAATATTTAAACAATCGTTATCTTCATCAACATTATTTTTAACATTCACTTATAATCATATTTCCAAATTTGTTAAGTAGCAACATCACAACAATTTCCTTTTATCAAAACTTTTTATATTCGAACCCAATTTGACAAAAATTTTCTAAACTGAAAAGTTTATTATTAAAACCTCTGGTCCGAGTTCGATATACTTAATGTATTGAAACGAATGATCATTTTTATGATACGTAAATCAAAGTTACGGAACTGCTTCATTTCATCTTCAAACACTTGAATACATCCTGCTTATTTTATAAAGTTTCTTTCCTAATAACGTAATTATGTACAAATAATCTTTACATACTTATAAATATACCTCATTTACTTTAACTTCCAGAAATATGTACACACATAGCAGATTTTGTTTATTAAAAAAGTACGAGGTGATAATTTATATTTTGGGCTCCAGCATTAAAAATTTCTGTTAATTCACTGTTTAAACCTTAGTTTAAACATTCCAATATCTTTGCATTCCAACTGATTCTAGCCTACAAATCTGTCGTACCAGATGAGAAAAATAAATTGTTGCCACCAGGTGCCACATTGCCATCACGTATAAAATCAAATATAAAATGTCAGCCGTGAATTTTTTATCAACTTAACATTTAGAATGGCCAAGTTTGACAGTAAATAACGTTGTGGTTTAATTAAACGATCCTAAATTAGATTAGGGCTGAATGGCAATAAAAAGTTGTAACCTATATAACATTTAAATCTACCGCCGAAATACTTTTGAATGACGGTGTTCCCCAGGTGTTCCCATGGTGTACCTTAAGCGACACCAGGTTACGCCCCTTCAGGGGCAATGGGTGCATTCGGGTATACTCAGCGGCTGAGAAACAGCGTAAGCGGCTTTGTTAGTTACCTGAACACAATAAACCAGCGAGTTTTTAAATATCTGTTGCATTATCAGTAAATTAATAAATAAAATTTGTATTTCAAGTATGTATTTTTTTTTAAGAAAAAATTTAATCGTGTTAATCGCCTAGAAAAAATTTTGATCGTACATTGAAAAAATAACTATCCTAAAAAAGCGCTAAGTAAGCGGAAAAAAAATTCCGCTGAATAAAATGGCGACCGCTGAGTAGTTCAAATAGCAATCACTCAGCCGCTGCCAGGTTGCTGAGTCCACCTGAATGCACCCAATGTTTACTTTTGCCAACAGTACAATATAAACCTTAGATATAAACAGTTAGTTTTGAAATGGAATGGGGGACTTAATTTATTAATAATTATATGTTGGTAACATCTCACTGAACAAATGACGCATCCAGTACCAACGGCTGCCAACAGTACCAACATACTTTAAGTTATTTCTTTGTTGTAACCACGCTTGTCCTGGTTCAGCACTGTCCATTTTCTTAGCGAAAATCGGTTATCTCGACCAGGAAAATAATAAAAAATGGTAGGTATTTAACTAAAAAAAGATCTTATAAAATAAACATTTGTGATATTTCAATTTCATGTTATATTTTTTTATGGTTATGTCAACACGTGGTTTATGGTGTATTGCTTCTAAAGACCAATTCTCTTTTCAGGCAAGTTTAAAGGATAATCCTGAAAAACCCGGACAGGAAACCGCACCAATCCATCGCATTCGTATAACTTTAACATCTAGAAATGTAAGATCATTGGAAAAAGTTTGTTCCGATCTAATCACTGGTGCAAAAAAACAAAAATTACGGGTAAAGGGTCCAGTTCGCATGCCCACTAAGGTTTTACGTATTACTACTCGTAAGACACCTTGTGGGGAAGGATCAAAAACATGGGATCGTTTCCAAATGAGAATTCACAAAAGAGTTATTGATCTCCATTCGCCTTCGGAAATTGTTAAACAGATTACCTCAATTTCTATTGAACCAGGTGTAGAAGTCGAAGTTACAATTGCTGATGCTTAAGTTATAAGTGGATTTTCTTGTATACTTTAAAATAAAATGTTTTAAAATTTGTTCGTGTTTATGATTCTAGGAAATCTTTTTTGTTTTGCTTTTAGTTTCTATAAATTCTATGATTTTAATAAACATGTCGGTAAAAATTAAAAAGCAAATAGTTTATTAATTAGCTCATAATTTTCTAAAATCATGTTATATTAGAAAGAGTCTTATAATTATAAAGTTCTCCGTATATTTTTAATTTCGATGTGAGAAATTTGTGCAATAACATGTTGCAAATCAGATTTTCAAATACAGGCTTCTCCTGAAATTACAATTTTTATTTAATAATTACACGTTGACTTTTACTACTTTTAGTTTAATTAAAGCAGGTTCAGTGTTTTTTGGCAGTTTGATTTGTACACTTTCTATTTGTCTGTAGTATGTAATTACTGCTTGAACCTTTTCAAACTTTTGTTATTAAAAAAATAATTTGTGCTGGAATTAAAATTAAATAACATTTACATTGTTGAGGTATAATATGCGTATGTACTGTTTGTACAGTGTTTTTAAGCAAGCAGTTTAAATTTTAAAAAAATCTAGTCAAACCTATGAACTGCCAGTTATTACGGAAATCTTGCTTTGTATATTGTTAATTCAAAAACATCAAATAATTCGTTTACTCAAATATTTGAAATATTTCTTGATATCATTCTACATGTAGACACGAGTTCCCGAATGAGTCCTATAAAGAAATATTATTAATGACTCTACTGTATAGAATTTTTTTTATTATATAGTACTGTTTACCTAGATTGCCTTTGCATCTTTTACATCTGAATCTACCAACGATTGTACTTGTTAGTATTGTTATGTTTATAGAATTTTGGAAGTTAATGTTGAAGGTCTTGTAAATGGGTTTTTAGATATACATACATAAGTATAATTTCACCCTTTCTTGGAAAGTATTGGTGGTGCAGAGTTAATTTCAAGACTAAAGTACCGCTGTGCAGAAACCAATTTTGTTTCGAATTTCAATACATTATCCAACTTGAAAACGTTTGCACTTTTCATGCAGCGTTTACGGTGTGCACATTATTAAATTAAAGATTAATAGTAAAATTCAGAATTTATCAGACGCGCACCACAGTGTTCTTTAGTCCTGAAAAGATCAAGCACCTTCACTAAAGAAGGTTTCTTCATAGTCTGAAAATGATTCTTGTGTCTTGATTTTCTTGGCTGTTGTTCATCAGCATAACTACTTGACACACTCTCGAGTGTTCTAAATTTTATGATTCTCATAACTACCTTGAATGTTGAAAGGAAAATTAGTTTCACCTTCCATTTTATCGGTTTTTAATCCCCAGACCTGGAGACAGAGCTTCATTGCGATGCTAGCCCAATAAACACAAATCAATGAGCCTGTACTGGCAATGTACTCCTTAGCCGGCACTCAGAATGCTGGCAATGTACTAAAATGAAGTACACTGCCGGTAACCAGGTGTCACACCGGCCGATATATTGCCGAATGAATCTTGCCAATGCAGAAATTGCATCGAACCAACCCAATCAACAAGGAAACATTTTTGAAATGTTTTTTTTGACGTTTTACAACAGATATATTTACATTTTTAAAAACATTGCAAAAACGTCTTAATTGCCAGAATTACGTTGCAAAATCAATATTAGAAAAACATTCTAAAGATTTTTAAAAAACATTATTTATAATGGTAAAGTAGTTTATCCTCCTGTTAGTCAAGTTGTAGTTAGTTCTAGATTTTATCTTCTTTAGGAGGGACAATAAAAACCACTCTAAACTGTTTTTATGGCTACGTTTCGTGCCTCTAGTGTGCACTTCTTCAGGCCACTGAAAATGTATTTACGGTAAGTGAACAAAATTACACAACGTATATAACAACTAACTGAATTTGTTAACAGGTACAGCATGCAGACAAAAAACTTACAAGAAAAGGTTACGAGTGGTGGTAGTCCACTGGTCCAACAAGCATACCGTCTAACAAAAGAAAACCACACAGTGAAACTAAACTTAAAATTGACATGTTGCGACGGTGTCGCATTGCACTATTAAAACTACTGATATAATTACGGTCTCTGACACGTTGTGTAATGTTGTTCACTTACCGTAAATAAATTTTCAGTGGACTGAAGAAGTGCACACTAGAGGCACGAAACGTAGCCATAAAAACAGTTTAGAGTGGTTTTTATTGCCCCTCCTAAAGAAGATAAAAATCTAGAACTAAATACAATTATTTATAATATTATTTATATATATTTGTAATATTTTACAAATGTTACATTAATGTATAAAAAATGTATAATAAACGCTTTTTTTTAATATTGCAATATGCTTATTAGGGCAGTTCTACAATCATGGTATAAATGTAAGTTTAGTTATACTTGCTTTAATTTTAAAATGCTGACATATTTGGCTGTTAATTTTAGTTGTACTAACCACCCACACAGCATCAAACATCTCAAAGGTGTCTCAAATCAAACTCAACCAAATCACAATAATGTCTCAATTTAAAAATTGCAAATTTGTATATTTATGAGATATTTCAGAGAGATGACAATTTTAACTAATAACACGTTTTATAAATACAGAAAAGATGGCACCTCTCTGATAGATCTTATACTTGTCTCAGAAACATCTCAGGTTTAACATTTTTGGGTTGGTAAAACTGATGAATTTTAAATCGCCCTCGAAAAATAAAAACTTTTATTGGTTGTCAACAACGACCTCTCTGATTGATGGGTCATAATGAATTCCAGTGATTTGTCAAATCGGGTTGGTCGATTTGTGATGTAAACCAATCTATTGTCAACATTTCTGAAAATGATTTACCATTGTTGTGACTTCAGAGTACAGTTTGAGTTGGTGCAAAAAAAGGATATTTTTGTGATGGTGAAATTGCAGAGACTATTAAGAATTGGTTAACCTTGGCGAAACTGGGATTGCAGAGGGAGGAAACAAAGGATGCACAAGAAAACACTGACAAATTAATTAAATGATAGTAATTCTTTACTTTTCGTATGTTATATGACTTGTTTTTTTTAAATTTTTGTCAATTAGATTTTATTTTTAAACTTTAATAATGTAGGGAAGCATTTTGTATTTTTCATATTTGCCGCCAACAAAATAAGTTGGTAACACTTAATTTTACTATAATATGAAAATGAGTAAAAATACATCGATAAATACTCTGTAATCTACTTTGGTAATCAAGTGTTTTTAAAATATATTTATTTAACTACTAAAAACAGTTTTTATTATATATTTGGTAACAATGCATGACTTACTAAAATATTCATGTGACAACCCTGCACACGCAGCTGTCACTACTGCGCATGCGCACGTACCCCTGACAACGTCCATCTTGTTAGGTCAACTTTTTTCTGCGCATCCCATAAGCTTTAGCAATCTACTATATATATATATATCTATGACAATAGCCCAATGGTGGCTAAATCTAGTAACGAGTAACGTGAATTGCCAAATTGGAAACATTAACATTATAGCGCTACATTATGTCGCAGCTTTTTTACGTCATATTATGATATCTGTGTGACATATAAATAAAACAATCGCCACTAAACTTATATAAATGTTATATTCCAAACATGACAATAAACTAACATTTTCTTATATAAATGTTACATTAATGTTACATAAAATAATTTATGTTGATATGAGGTTACTAAACTTATATAAATGTTATATTCCAAACATGACTTAATATACTAACATTTTCTGATATAAATGTTACATAAAACAATTTATGTTAATATAAGGTTGCCGTATTTATATAAATTACTGTAACAGATTTGTTTAGTGGAGAGTATGCGACTGGTGGAAATCATTTAAAAACTCTTGAAAATCAATTAGAATTGAAAAAACGATATTAAAGTTAATGTTAGATTTACTAATAAATGTAGCACCAACATTATATTTCTGTTTTTTATTTTTTCAAATAAGAATATAGTTTTACAAAAGGCAACACAAAAAATAATGTACGTTACTCTCCTCGAAAATTTCATAGCATAACTCAATCATTAGCGTTCGTTATGCTATGATGTACTTTTCATCGCTTGTTACGTAAATTACTATTTAAATAACGATTCAATTAGTATAAAACAAAGCAAAAAGAGTAAACAATTTACATTTTTATATTACATAAGCGTTACTTTCACCATATCTTTCACAAACATTTTATACAATACATTTAGTTTGACTTTTTGGTAAAATGAATAGTTAGTTGAAAAATGCAATTTTACAATTACTTTTCTTATAATTGTCATTTTACAATAGCCCGATTTTTAATATTATTCTATGCATAAGGAGTAGTTCGTTTCATTTCGATCGGTAGTTCTAATGTTTTGGAACGTAGTGGAACAAAGGAGTTTTGACGTATTTAAGTGTGGCGATAACGGATGTCGATTGTCAGTTTATGCTGATGTGAATCAATGCGATATTGGTGTTTAACAAAACCGTACGCGTAGTTTGTTTTATTTCTTTTAATTATGAATATTAGTGCTTCAGAAGCATTAAGTATTACAGATAATTCAGAAAGTAATAATTTAGAAGATATGCTAGCCGTGCTGAAAAGTAATAATATGTAAGTATGATCACTGTTACTTTTTATCGCATTGAGAATTTTATCATTGTGGAAAGACTTCCCCGTGTTTTGTCGTAGATATGTTTGTGGCTATTTAAATCTACACCGGAGAAAATTTCTACGAGCTGCCATTTCTTACATCTTACGTCGGCGCTGCTTCTGAGTTTGACGTCAATCAACTTTATTTTAAATTAGTTATTATACATAGTATTCGAGTAACATCCCGTTTATATTATCACTTGAATTAATTTATAGAATTTTTTTCAAGTAGACGAAATTCAGCGAGTCAGCTAAATTCTCGTTACAACCGATAGTGTATTTACTAAATAATTATTTGGTCTACTGGCCCAAATAAGGTGGAATTTTCCACTGCTGCCTTTATGTTTGTTTTGCTAATATCTTTTCAATAATGCTGATTCTATAGAAAATTGGACTTATTTATAGGTACATGTTTTTGTTTACTACGTATGTTTTTGTTATATCGTATGACAAATATAAAAATTAAAGTCATGTAAACACTTAACTTACTGATAATTTTTAATTTGTAGATTATGTGATTTTTCAGTAAAATTTTATTACACCCGGAATTGAACCCGTATGTGGGATAAAATGTAATCATTAATAGGTGGATTAAATGATGAATCATTAACTGTAATGATTAAAAGAAAGGATGTTATGATTGCTGCCACGGAGGTTATTGTACAGGGTCTCTAATTACGCGTTTCTGACGTACGAGAACTATGGAATATTTTCAATGAAGACATTGAATCAAGAGCTAGTCACGATTCGTTTATATATATTTATGTTAAATAACGGTTTGGATCTTTAATATAAATACAAATACATTGTTATCGCAAACAAATTACTCTTACGCTTCAGGGGTAGAGTTCAGCCGTTCAGGTTAATATTTTAATCTCGATTGAGTTCTAATTTTGACGTTAACTGGTTCTTTCCGGCATTGCGACTATTCAAATGTTTTGAAATCTTACGGTAATTAATTTACTGGTGGTATTTTCTAAATAGCACCGGGAGATTTGCAGGAGCTTTCTTTTCTAATGCTATAACATTTATAACACACGTGATTTGGTATTAAATATTCTTTCTTCAGAGCATCATTGAATGAAATTAGATGGGTAATTTCTTTTTTACCGAGTTACTAACTGTGTTTGCTTGCACAACTTGTGTTTTTTGCACATCTACTTCAGTTTACAGTTCCGGTTCATCCATTTCTGAATATAGACAAATCTATTTTATATTTAAAATAAATAAAATTACTTAGTGTCACAAATAGAAACTTAAAACTTTTGAGTTTAAGTACTATTACTTTAAGTTGCTATCTAAAAGTGTAACAGTATAAAAGCAAAAATAGGTTTACCAACTTCGTAGGACGACAATAAGACATAAACAAAGACAGGGTAATTTTTTCTATAATTTGATTTAAAATAGTCCCGAAACTTCACTGTTTTAGTGCATGATGTACTTAATAATAAAATTACTCGGTCGTCTTTACCGTTTCGCATTCGTCAGAGTGAATTTTCTTTAGACGATTTACATTACGGTTGCAGTTTTATTAATGAATTACAATTACATGTAGACAGCCCCTACGTTTAAATTGTGTCAAGCATGTCGTTATCACATTACAGTTTGTATTTTTTAAGTAAAACTTAACACTATATCTATAACAATAAATTAGATAAGTGAAAACAATTTATAACTTAAATTTAAGCGTTTCAACTTCAAAAAATGTAAACAAAAATATTAATCGCACACGTTGCATTTCAGGGTAGTTTCCAGATTCCTCGGCTACTCGCACTTCGACGTCTTTTGGAACAACCTACATCTGAAGTTTATGCTACTCATTTGCAACTTCTTGTATTCCTTCTGATGTCCGTTTTTAGTAAACCATCAATTATCTGTTCACTGAACTCACTAACTGATAACTATTTTTTGTATTTCCTTTGTAAGCAATATGAGCATTTAGTTCCTGTCAATAATTCAAATCCTAATTTTCTGTAACATTTCAGACTACACCTGATCGGCTATATCAATATATCACTTGAATTTATTATACTCTCAATATATTTTTTGTTTTTGTATTTCTTGGCTCTTCGCATTACAGGATTACAGTAACCATGTCATTTGCATATCGTGTACTGAGTATCATAACATCTCTTATCTTTCCATTTTTGAACGATAATCTACATTCATCAGTTATTGCTTTGCCAACTTTTTGCTTTTTGTCTATGACTTGTTTTGGTTTGAATTTTCGATTAGATCTCAAAGTCAGATTTATTTTACGCTGTAGAAGAGAATTTGTCAAACACACGGAAGTACCTATAATACTTATCTGTGCAGAAAGTACGGCCCTTATCCAGCTGATTGATGGAAACGTGCATAAACTCATTAACGTTATGATTCCAATAAATTTTTCTATTTCTGTTGCACTTGTGGGTTTCTATTGTTGTATACGTGCTTTAGAGTGCACAGTTTTTATATGCACTGTTTAGCGTAACGGATTATTTCGTCAATCTAAATAAAAAATGATGGTCCTTGTTCAAGTAGTTTCACTCTCCGATTGGGAACTTTCCGACGAAGGATTATATTTGTCTGATGCTGAATGATTAATCGCTTAGGTTATAATGAACTTCTCAACCGTGGTATATATACAATTTTTTCCACTACTAGAATTATTAAAACCTTTCTCCCTGTTTAACCTGTTCCTAAATCAAATTAAAATTTAAGATATTGATTTTAAATTAAAAATTGTGTAATCTACTAATACATACTTGTATAAATTGTTTAATATTTGCTAAGTAATTTCGTTGAAAAAATGTATTACCAGCAAACAACTAAACGAAACGTTTACGTAATCGCTTCTGTCAGAAGTTTTTCTCTTTTATTTTGCTTGATTTTTACCTTTTCATATAATATACTAGGTAGCTTTCTACCCAAAAGCTAACAGGAAGTGCAACTTGCTGCTACTACGTGAAACTTTTGGTAATAAAAATAATATACAAAATATATAGGTACAAGTAGATGGAGTCATGTTGAAGTAACAAATTAAAGTTACCTCGTTTTTAACAAAAGTATGCTGTAAAAAAACTAAGTGGTTGATGAATAAATTTATTTTTAAATTTTGAACATAACGTGCATAATAACATAATACAATAATAATAATAATAATCACAGTTACCAACTTAAAAACTACAAACAACATGTATACTAACGGCAGCAAATGAAATTTTGAATTTTCTCGCTTACAATACCTAGAAGTGAATCATATCATATTTAACAAATAAAGTGGCTTATACACACACTTATAGCGTTGTTTTTTTAGTAATGAAAAAATGTAATTAAACATTTTTTTAAATGTCGCTGCTTATCAATTTTTTATTTTGCTTTTTGTACGTTGAATGAAGGAAAGCTCATCCTTTCATAAGTTATAAAAATAATAAAGGTCATAATACTTATTTAAGATTATTGATAACTTAAAAATTGCGCGAACGTGGATTCAAAATTGATGCTTTTATCATTGATAGAAAAATGTTGTTAAGACATGAGCTATTTTCACTAAAAGAAATACTGATTAACATTTGTAATATAAATTTTTTGTTGATTACTAATTAAAAATAAGGTATAGGCAGTATAGGTAACGATTGTTGGTTAAACGTATTTCATATTTTTTTCCGTCTACATTATTCTTCTATTCCCGTTGTTAGTGCATCGTAATTTGCGTTTACGGCGCTTTACCCGATACTGTTGGTATTGAGTAAATAGTTCAATAATAATACAGTACAAACTTTAACTACAAATTTATTAGTACGACTGTCAAGTAGTGGAGCTGATTTTACAATAACTAAAGTTTTCTAAATTTGTTAAAGTAATTTTTATCCTTAAAGTTTCTAGGAAGGTTTTTAATTATGATTTCACCATACCTTAATCTACCTTTTCCAGTTAGTTCCTTATAACAACATAAATATGCGTTCTTAAAATTTTCAATTTTGAGAAATGCTAATGTTGAATGACACCCGTTTTAAAAATAAACACAATTATTAATTTTATCGGGTAGATAATGGTTTTAACTTTGACCTTAAATGTGTCTATTTTAAATATGCGTTGATAGATAACTGAACTTTTTCGAATTTCATGAAGCTTTCAGTAAGTTATGATTTTTTCATAGTTGCTAACAACTAGGTAATCTATATTCTGTATGACTATAATGATTCAAAAAACCATTTTGTAAAAGAAATAATCTTTATTGAGCATTAAGGTTTTTACTTTACGAAGGTTCAAATATCGTGAATCGTAATATGTATTCTTAAATTTAAACATTAAACAATAAACATGTATATCGAAATCTGAGGTGTAAGTTCTTTTCTTATGTGGTTATTAGTGTGTAGATTTTCTAATTAAGTTTCTCTTTTTACCACGTTTTTCTTAACTTGCTTTCTTGTTTATTTTGTTTGATTGCTTGTCCGCAAAATTTCAAATCTTGTAATCGATTTTTCGACCACTTTTACTGCACTAATCAAGCTAAAATTTTTTAGACATCTACATTATCGGTGACAATACAATATTCAAGCGTCAGAAATATAAAACTCTTGCCATAACTTGAAGATTTCTGATCTCCAAAAGTTGTGTAAGCTATGTAAGTCGGGCAAGTTTTTAAACTGTTTGTTCAAAACTTTATTAAAACAAATTATCATAAAATTAAAAAGTAGAAAATAAATAGTTTATAAAAAAAGTTTTTTACACGTTTTTCCCGTGGACTAAAAAGTAGTAAATAACGTTTCTTCAACTTAAAGCGTAGGCGCATTTATAAGAACTTATATAATTTAAGAAAATACATATAAATGCGCCCACGCTTTAAGTTGACGAAAAGTTATTTTCTACTTTTTAGTCCACGGGAAAAACGTGGTTTTTAAAAAAAAAATTTATAAAGTATTTTTGAAAACTTTGTCTACTGCAAACAAGGTTACCACAATTATCATCTATTTTAAAATTATTATTGAACCTACTCTCGTTGGCTTTAGTTCTTGTTCTCTACTCTAGGATTTTACCTAACTTTCTTGTTTATTGGTTTTATTTTCCTTCATGTATCTGAAACTTATGTAGTTTCTCGTTCGCCGTTTCAGTTTACGTTATGGTTAAGGTAGACTGATCATTAATCTGTATTTTGTTCATGTTAAGAATAATATGAAGTTAAACAGAAATCAGTTACGATTCCATGGCCGCATGTATTTTTCTTTGCTTATGATCTAGCCATAGAAATTCGTTTTGAATTGAAAGTCAATATAAAGCATTTAAACAGTTCCACATTAAAGTTACCATGTAAATATACGCCACAATCACGATTTATTATATATAAAAATAATTAAAATAATTTTAATAAACATATGTTTAAACATTTATTTGTAAGTCCCGTTTCACATGAAGCGTACAATACGCGCTACGCCCTACGCGCGATGTAGAGCGTAAACCGTTTAAATCCTTTCACATGAAGCAGTAACAAAATAAATTTGAAAGAATGTACATAAACATTGTTGCCTTTGTCACACCTGCCATCGTCGGGTAAACCAAAAACCGAAGTGAAAAAGGGTACACATGGCAAACTTGAATTTGCTATCAGCGTTGACTGAAGAACAACGCTATCAGTTAAACGCGCGACGTAGCATGTGAAAGGAATGTATAGATCGGGCGCGGGCAAATACTTTTAAGCGCGGGCCAAAATAAAATTTTCAAAATGTCTCACGGGCCGGAGGAATACTGTTGAGTTCTACAAAATCGCATAAAAGAGATTAAAAAATTGCTTGCGGGATTTTTCAACGGGCCGGATAAAGTAAGCAAAGGGACCGGATGCGGCCCGCGGGCCGGCTTTTGCCCACCCCTGGACTATAGATGCTATGCCATCACGCGCCGCGTAGTTACGTGAAGCGCGAGGACTGAGCGTGTGCCCTCGACGTAAAACTTAACCCGCGCGTGTCTCGTTTGAAAAACG
This sequence comes from Aquatica leii, assembly GCA_035610365.1. Classification (NCBI taxonomy): domain Eukaryota; kingdom Metazoa; phylum Arthropoda; class Insecta; order Coleoptera; family Lampyridae; genus Aquatica; species Aquatica leii. The sequence continues at coordinate 62,035,351 of CM069432.1, forward strand.
CGCCTATGTGAAACCATCTCGTGCAATGTAAACCTATTTCTAAGCGTAGGGCGTAGCGCGTACCGTACGCTTCATGTGAAACGGGTCTAATAGTGCGAACTTTACAAAGATAGTCATAACTGATTTTTCCGCAAATTCGTTTATAGATAGAATAAAGAATTATAAACAAGATATTAAAAAATCACGATGTGGCTATTATTTAAAAAAAGTTATTTTATGTTGAATGCGTAAATACGTGCTGTCGTTTCAGTTTGGGTCCTGCATAAAACAACGAAATTTTCACAAAGATAGTCATTTCTGATTTTTCTACAAATTAACTAATACTTAGATTAAGCAATTATAAACAACATATCAAAAAATTACGATGTGGCTATTTCTTAAAAAAAATATTTTACGTCGATTTCGCTCAACTTACATTCCGGCATAAACAAACGCAATTTTTAAAAAAATGTTTAAATCACTGATCTCTATAATAATATGATTAGCTGATACTTATGAAAAATACTGAGATTGGAACTACATTGCACGAATTTTATTTTTTCCACTACTAGTTGTATACGCTTGCATTATTACGTATAATAGAAGGCCGTGAAGTTGTACTTTTTTAAGCGCAGGTAAATAATATTTCATTATTAACTAGTAGTTAATAATGAACATATTTACATTTTCTGATAATACTGCAACAGTTTCAAAGAAAAAAAGTTTACCAAACTGCGTACCAAGAGCAAGAGATTTTATTTAATGCTAATTTAAGTTTTCAAATCGCTCAATTAATAAATTAATTTGATTTTAAAAAGTAAGTTATTTGAAGTTCGCGCTTAATTAAATGTAAATATTATTGAGTTAAATATGTTTTAGATATAATCAATGCTTAAAATAATAATGTTTTTAAACAATTTAAACAACTTTAGCAATAAAAACTTACGTTATCTGTTTATTTTTGTGTTTTAAATCACAATTAAGAATTACGTCAAAATTAATTCTATTAAACTAATGACAACTGTCAGAATTACTGACTTGATTTTTAATTTAAAATTAATATCTTAAATTTTAAATTTGATTTAGTAACAGGTAGAAAGGTTTTAATAATTCTAGTAGTGGAAAAAATTGTATATATAACACGGTTGAGAAGTTCATTATAACCTGCGCGATTTATATCCCTCGACGCTTCGCGTCTCGCGATATAATCTATCGCTTAGGTTATAATGATGCACTTCTCAACCTTGATATATAATATACTATTACAACAGTAATTGTTTTTAATATGTTATTAATAATTGTTTAATCTAATTATAAACAAATTTTCAGAAAAATAAAAAATGACTGTCTTTGTGAAAATTTTGCTTTTTATGCACGACCCGAACTGGAATAGCGGCGCGCATTTACGCGTTTCACATAAAATAACTTTTTTTTAAGAAATAACCACATCGTAATTTTTTAATATGTTATTATTTAATCTAATCATAAACGAATTTTCAAAAAAATCAAAAATGACTATTTGTAAAAATCGCCTTATTACAATTACATGTTTAAATACATGTTTATTGAAATTGTTTTTATTATTTTTAATAAAAATTATATATAAATATATTAAATCATGTTTGTAGCGTACATTTATATTATAACTTTCATTTCGAAATGTTTAAAGGCTTTATATTGGCATTAAATTCAAAATAAAGTTCTATGGCTAGATCCGTGGCTAACTTCAAACCGGTTCTGCACGCCATATACATTGCTCAACGGAATTTATTTGTTAACTTCAAAACATTTTGGTAGTTACCTACATAATGTAATTTAATGATTTCTGGAAACGTGTTGCCCACCCTAAGCACGACCTCATGAGCCATAACTGATTTTAATGTTTATTTATAATACACTTTTTAGATTTTGTTTTCAATTTTTTTTATATTTTTGTTTTTTATAACTTCAGCACTTAATTTTATGAGCATCATAATGAGCTTATATTGAATATTTTTTATTTTAAAGTCATTTTAAATTTTGGTATAGTCCTCGCAATTTTACTTTCGATGCACGTCATTAACGTCAGTGACGTAGTTATTTAACCATGTTGTCGGTATTATCATGTAAACTTACTGTTTTCGTACATTCTTAATATTACATTGCGTATTACGTTTTCATTAAATGTTTCTACATTCGTAACAGTTGTACTACGCTTACGTTTTGAAGAGATCTAAGAACCACGTTGTAAGCAACCGTTGTACATACAGAAATAACTGTAGAATATATGTATGTATTACCACAATTTAAATATTAAGTAAAAGGGTACTTCTCGCACAGCATTTACTGATATCAATGGACCACCATTATCTCGTTCAAGATCAAAATAGTACAGTTTTGTATCAAAAATAACTATAAAAAGCAATGAGACATAATTTGACATAAAAAACACAAATTTAATTTGACAGATGTCAACAACGCTGCAACTGTAGTAAGCACACCAACAACGTGATAAAAAAAATTCCATAAGACAATTCGGTATTTATTTAATTTTTGCTATAAATAGGGTGGTATGAATTTTACGTCATTAATGACGTGCATCGAAAGTTAAATTGCGAGGACTTTAGTCTTGTATTAAAAGGTTTTTTTTAATAATTAAAAAATCGTTGTCAAGGAAATATGACGTTTATGAGCGGAAAGTATGAGGTATGCGCACTACTTAATTAAATTTATAAAATGGGAGAGAATCAGGCACTTTCCTCCCTAAAACTAGGGCAAAAATACAAACTTTCGATCAAGGTGTCATAAACATATATTTTTGTACTGCCTTTATCACAAACATCAATATACCAAATCGATCGTAGGTCATTCTCAATAAAACAAACATATTACAAAACGGTGATGGGCCATTGTGAAGAGGGGCTTTAAGAGATTCTCGCGTTTATTGATGTCATTTTCGTCATTTCGCCAAGTTTATTATTAGTAGTTCAATATCATAACAAACGTAACCCATACTTCAGGTGTCACATATTTTGGCTTTTAAATTAGTTTATATGTCTTAATTTTGGTTCCCATTCGAAAAACTTTGTTTTTCAAGAAAAGGCGAAGCATGTGATCGTTTCACGAAAAATGCGAAGCGCTACTAGAGTGATTAGAAATTTAAATAATATTAAGTAGTCGTGTAACCATTAATATTTTATCCTAAGGATTAACTTTACCTTAATCTTTAGCCACCAGATAATAGTATCGAATAATTTCTTTCCGCAAATAGATTTAAAAATAGAGCATATTGTTGTATTTGTGGTTGTGTTGCAACATTAAAAGGGAATTTTGAGAGAATGATTTGATGTAAATAGTAGTCAACTAATAAGTATTACGTTAAAACATAGAAGTTTTTCGAATAAAACTTTTATCTGGAAAATCGGGCAACATAATTATTAATCATAATTATGTACCGTTTAATTGTGAGTCTCCTGCGATCTCTTGCATGTAATTTTCACTTATAACATTGAAAACTATTGTTTATTTATAAATGCTGTTTGTTTTGAGTTTACTTGGCTACAACATGATAAAATATAAATTGGAACAACCATTACTGCGCCTTACTGAACATTGAATGTAGTTACATTTAAAAAAAATAGATAAATTTTGCCAACATTTTATTTTAGTTTGGCACGAAGATTAAAAAATATTTTATTTTGCTAGCTATAAGGAATTGCATGTATTTATAATTTTTTTAACTTGGCATTCTAAAAAATGTAAAAGCTTTTATGACCACTTGTGCGAATACCCTATAATTAGGTATACATTGATTTGTATTGTGCCAAATGACTTATGGTTGCTTTTTGTTTTAGGGAAGAGTTTATGTTGAATAGTAAGCGATCCGCTATGAGTGCTTCGTTTGCAGATTGTTTTAAGGTGTCTCTGGGCACAGGGCCTCTGTGGTGGTCCTGATGTCCCTAACAAGGAAAATGAAGGTCCACCTCCACTAAGGCTTACTTTTAAAACTGCTCGTCAACCGTGGGATGCCGTTTTGCTTAATCACACCCTTTTTGTTGCTTTACCACCTACTATGCTTCCCGAGGGTTCTCGTGAAGCATTTATTGCACTTTTGGAAGCTGCCGAGGAACAGTTAAAATGTCAGCATGTCGTAGTGGTAAGTAACTACTACTACTCACATAACAGTGGAATAATTTGTTTTTGTATTATTTATAAATATGTACATACATAATTTACATAATATCTCAGTATTTACATTTTTTTACATAATAGTATACCTAAAAACATAATGTAACGAGGAAATATCGATTTTTCCTACACGTTTCTTTTATTTAATTTTTGTAAATAAATAACGTGTGTTTTTTATTTATATTGGATAACTGCCAGACGAAAAAATATAAGAAAAAGTTACGTTATCGTCGCGTTTTGTATGATAAACAAATAAATTATGCAAATCATGTGTTCGTGTTTGTTTATAAATAGTATTTGCACATTATCTGCAGTTAGTGCAATTTTAAACAGATTTTTTATATAAATAATTATCGAAAAATCAACGCTTAATTTTATTATTTTGCATTATATTCTCTATACTACATATATACAAGTGTTGAGAAAACTTAAACGTAGAACTGTGATTAAACATATTTAGTGTTCTCATTAAAAACAGTGTCTTTAAAAATATAATAATAATAACGCATTAATTATAAACGAAACAAAATCAATAAACTTTGTCGCAGTAGGTAATGATTTTCTTGTTGATATTATCAAGTATTATTAGAAGCTAATTTTGCTAAAAGATGTTTTTAATTTTTTCAAGGGCAGTAGGCTGATATTTTTCACTTTTAAGCACGTACTGCTTAAACCAGTGATGGGCACTTTTTCAGAGGATCAAAAAAGGAAAGAACCCTTGGCGGGCTAATATACTTTATTTAAAAGTTTATTTAAAAAAACCCGAAAAAAGCAAATTTTTATAATACTAATGTGATAAACGAAGTTGTAACTGAATTTTTAAAAGTTTCTCGTAACCTGGTTCGAACCGGAATGTTCTGTTTCAGAGAAATGAATCTAAATACTCATCTATTTGTTTCTAATACAATTCTTTCATAATTTGATTGTAGAAACACTGGTTTACATAAACGATACGAATCAAATATAGTACTGACGTTCTAAATGTGAGATATGAGATCTGGGAAACTTGGTTTTGACAAAGATTTATAGTTTTGGGACATTAAGAAACCATGTTTGAGATTGTTGTAAGATTGCAATTAAATTAATTGTGTCAATAATTCTCCGTTTACATAAAAACGTGCAAGTTTATTTCAATAGTACTAAAGTCTTGAAATCAATATTAGATTTGACTTAAGTTCTACAGCATCTCTTCATTATTTTGACGTAATCTTTTTCAAGTGCTTCTCTGTTCTAGACTGTTACCTAATATATGGGTTCATCAAAAGAAATTTTGCGATTGTCTTAAGAGTTTTCAACCATCACTTTTTTTCTTTCCGTCGCTTCTTTTACTTTCTCTTGTAATTTTCTCCAGAAGTGAAATAATGAAAGAAACAGAATTCTATTTAAAACCATAATGCTATGGGATTATAAAACCATTTAAGTGTCATCGTTCAAACATGAACAATCATTTTAATCATAACATTTAAATTTAATCTAAACCTCTTAATTTTACAAACATAAATTATAAAATTCTTAAGTGCAAACTTAATAATATAATTGTGTTGTAAACCGATAGACAACGTTATAAAATGTATATCAGCATATTCTTTCCAACGTCTCAACATGTATTGTGTATTAACAAATCCTTTACAATGCCATAACACAAGCAAATATTTTATAATGTAGGTTAACAATGAAATAGTTAAATGTACAACCAAGCAATTTAAACTGTATAAATACTCAACTTTTTATTAATAAACTATCATTCAACGTTAAGTTGTTTGATCATTGACACCTGTCCTAGAATCTGGTATCGTTCAGATACTGATTACCTGGGTAGGTGTCCACCTATTAAGTACGAACCACCATCGTGCTTAACAGTCATTAATTTTCACATATTTAATGAGTAATGAGTAAAAGAAGTAATAGGAAACATGATTTTATTTATTTTAACAAATAAACACAAAACATTTGTTAATTCATATTGTGATATTTTGTCACATTCGGCTTGAATACAATTTTTCAGCTTTTCTACATTTAGAAATGTTCGTTCAGAATCTCCCCAAAGAAAAAAATCGTTGAGCGAAAGATCGGGGGATCTAGTAGATCAGTTAATTGCACAATTTGGACAATGACCTTATTAGAAAAACTGTCATTTAAAAATCGTCCTATAATGTGTTGACAATATTTCCACTCAAACATAAACTTTTTGGGGGTATTGTTTGAAGGTATTGGGTCTTGGTTTGTACAATTTTCTGTGGATTGTCAAGAGCTCATACTCTGCAATTTTGCACGTTTGGTTCATTATGCAGTGTACAAGGCATTCATCCGTAAACAATATTCTTTAAAAATTCCCTATTTGCGTTACATTGTTCAAACATTTGGAAGCAAGAGTTGTTTTTTTTTAAATTCGCAGCACTCGGGTGTGATGCGAACTTGACGACACTAGTTCCGGCATAAAACCACTTTATCATTTCCACTTTTTCTTGCGTTGAATACATTTTAAACATAATAGAATTTAATAATCAATCATAAACGTAAAACAGAAATGACATTGTACATAAGTAAATGCTCATGTTTGTTTTTATAATTTGATGGCATCCCAGATTTTTTCTTTAATTTTTTCGATTCTGGGAAATGAGAAATTGTAAACAATAGTATGGATAGATCCAGTATTTTTTTCTCATCAATATATTAGTTTACACTTTTTTTTAATAATTAGGTAAGCAAATAATTCAAAACTAAAGATTTAGCATTGAAATCCCTATGCTGTGTTTTCCAAGTCAACAATCGGTATAATAATAAAACCCACTCTTGCACTTTTAGATCTCATTTGATTATGTTGCCGTGCATAAGTTTTAAGGTTAAATATGTGTACTCAACATATATATCATATATATATATATATATATGTCTATGGGTGCTTTTGGGGACTTGTATATGATATACAAACGGACATATACACGACACTTTGGAGACATTTTTGATGTATAGTTAGAGGAATGTGTAAGAATAAGTTTACAACATTAAACATTTTTAAACAATAAAAATTTATTTTGTTAAATGAAATATGTTTAAAAATTGTTTTTTTTTCTCGCATAAACAAAATAAACTAAAATAATTTTTATTAAACACATTTACACCTTGTAACAGTTTTAATTAGCTTGTTTTTAGTAGTACATTTTGCAATTAATAAAAGAAATGAATACATAGTTTTGAAACTGTTAGCATAATTAAAATTTACAGCAATTTTAATTCTTTCTCATAATTTTTGCTTGGTTTTTTTATATGTAAGAAAAGGTAGTTACAAGACAAGAATGTGACGTTTTCATATCAATTGTTTGTTTTGTGGTAAAGAAAATGTTTTAATTTTTAATTCTAAACAAAACTTTTTATACCAATTTTTATTGCAATTGTTAAATAAACTTTATTTAAATTGCTGATTTAATGTTTTGTTTAAGCAATCATATCAATTTATTTTTTTTAAATACTATTTAAAATTTTTAATGTCACATTTAAAAAGAAGAAACTTACCTTTAAGTAAGTTTTTACAGTGTGAATATCAAAGTCAGATGAAATTAACAAGTAAAATTGCAGGCTTGTTTTGTACCTATATACTTATATACAGATACAATTGTAATATAATCTCGCAGTACATACATCATGGATTATGTGATTGATTAAAATACTATCTTGACCGCTTAAATTAAGCAAATACAAACAGCGAACGTTCTAGACCGCATCTATGGTAGAAAAGGACATTTTTGAGTTTCAAGAAGTAGTAAACTTACTAAAAGCAAATTTTGACTATGCCAAATGCTTCTACCGAACAATATTTTTTCATTGTAAACATTTTTTAAATTAATTGTATTTCAAAATATTTGAAGAACTGTTTTGCCCACCACAAAAGAAAAAAACCCGAAAGCAATTTTAAAGAAAGAAAAAGAAAAGTACACTTAAAAAATTTAAAAAAAAACAATTAAAAGCGTATTATGTCAGCGAAACTAAAGCATGAGAAGAAGTAATTTATGATTAAAAAAATGGTGTAGAAACTTAATCGTAGTCAGACACTCTTAAAAACGACTATTTTAATTAAATTTTTTGTCAAAAAGAGTCTTCAGTACTAGTTGATGTTGCCAAAGTTTTTGCAAATGACTGAGAATTGAATGTTTCTCTCTTGAAACGCTATAAAAATAAATTACTTTTAACTGTAACTGTAAATAGCTATAAAGGTGATAAACGTGGTGAGTCGATTTTACATCCGCGTATTTCAAAATAATTTTGAATAAAACTGCGGGATAAAACCACAACGTAAAGGACAAGGCTCATCAGCAGTAGGAGATACACTCTAATGTAATTCCCACAATTGCATTAACAAACCCTATATCTTTATATACACATACGATTGATGACAGAGCCATCTTATAATATAAGATACTATGTACGAACGATAACTGTAAATTATTTTTATGATTTTTTACATGCATTTATATCATGAAAAAATATAAAGATTTGAATTTTGTTTTATTTTTACATTATTTAACCGTAAGAGGAAAAAGTGAATGTGCACATTTGAAGATTAGATTACAATCACCTTGTGACAATTGTCACGTGCAAGACATTCCGTAGACACAATATAGAGCAGTTAATTTTTTTTAGGTCAATTCTATAAGTCGTTTAATAAGTATGCTATAATCATATTACAAAACAACTGTTGTAATATGAAGTATTACTTAGAGTTTAAGAACTGTTATTTTTTGTGCTTTATTACATAAGTCAGTTAATGTGATTTCTTTTACCAATGACATTTTGAATTATTATTTATTAGTAGTTTTTGTTTCGAGCGATTCTTTTAAAACTATTTAACTGCTCTTGTAATTACTCAAAATTGTCATAAATCTATAAAAAATTACGTAAATGTTTTAATTTTTTGCAAATACTTATAAGAAGTTCTTATTCAGTGTATTACTTCGCAATTTCCATTTTATTTTATCACGGGAATCACGTTCAGTACATATAAATTTCGCTGTCAAAAATATAAGGAAGTTAAATTTATTCATATTATTAAAACAACTTAAAACGATACAATTCAAAAACGTTGCTAGTTGTTAATTAAATCAAAAAAATGTTTGTTTATGGATAAACCAAGAATTTTATTTCAATGTTTCAACATTTTGATGAACACGTGTACTAAGGAACTAGCAATATTTAATTTTTTTTGTGGATAGATTTTTGAAGTCATTACAGTTTTCAATCATATGTATAGAAAAATTTAAATTGAACCTAGGCTAGGGCCGTATCTGTAACATTTTGTTTCGCGCTAATGCTACATTACACATAAATATGCCTGCATGTTTCAAAACACAAATAGTATATTACGTATACAAATATATAAAGTACATTTAGGCATTGTTCATTTATATCTTTTGTGTAGATTAAGCTTTTTAAGTATGAATGTAATGGAAATTTACGCACTTAAAGATTTGGAGTCATTGTATTTGGTACCGGTTCTGCAAATTTCTATGAATAGATAATTTTATTGAATGCACTAAAACGGAAGTTCTTTAGCATTTCTTTTATACAAGGTCATCAGTTGCTTTGTCCGAGTGTTATAAAAATTATAATTCTTAAAAATTACTGTTTAAATAAAGTTTTAAAGTAGAGTTTAAAAATATTACACATAGTAACCAGTTTTAATCATAAGTTTATAAAGATTTCTTAGAGTATTTTCAAACAAACAATTATTAGTCATTTAATCACTAATAATTGTTTGTTTGAAAATACTCTAAAAATTCTTACCAACCATTAGTTGCATTCTTAAAATCAGAATTTAAATAAACCCTGCTTATAAACTTATTGAAACGGCACCAATTTTGCTATATTATTATCAACTATTTAACGGGCATCCACAGGTGCGACTCTCAGGGACGTGAAACACCTAATAATGTAATTAAGCTTGGCTTACAAACCACTTAAAAAACAAAATTTGCATTACTGTAAATTTAAATTGATTCTAGAACAAAAGACAAAAAAATTTTCCGAGATTTCATGTATTCATTTTTGATCTAGGAATTATAACGCAAATTTAGATAGATTAAACTTTCCAACGATGAATGTAATAAAAATTTAAGCAATTAACGTAAAGATTGGGTGTGTCCTTGTGTTTAGTTTCCGGTTCTGTAAATTTCTAAAATAGATAATTTTATTGTATGCACTAAAACCGAAATTCCGTTGCATTTCTTTTATACAAGGTCATCAGTTGCTTTATCCGAATGTTATAAAAATTATATTTATTCTTAAAAATTACTATATAAATAAAGTTTTAAAGTAGAGTTTAAAACGCTTACACATAGTAACCAATTTTAATCATAAGTTTATAAAGAATTACTTAGAGTATTCTTCGAACAAACTATTATTAGTGATTAAATGAACTATTAGTTGCATTCTTAAAATCAGAATTTAAATAATCCCTACTTATAAACTTATTGAAACGGCATCAATTTTGTTATATTATTATCAACTATAGTCCATACGCTGGGCAATATAACATAAGTGATTAAGTCGTAAATCCAATGTCATTTATAACGCGACAGATAGTTATATTTAATATTCACCTAAAATTCAAAGTAAAAACTTATTCCATACGGGCGAAAGTTGCTCAAAAGAAACCTTATGGAAGCTTAAAAATAATAGAATAATAGTTTTTAAGTACCTAAGAGTCAGGGGTTCTCAACAAAAGATACACTCTTTTCATTCTCAAATTGTGATGTTTTTATGAATTGATCATTATATATTATATATCTAAAAAGTAAGAAAATTTAGATAGATAATAGCAATACACAGACACTGATGCACAGATTACAAATAAATAAGGAATTTTGTAAAGGATTATAATAAGTAAAGAAGATTTAGGAATGCAAAAACTTTTATTACTTTAAGTACAATAATCACTTCCTATGTAATTAGATTTAATTGAGTATCATCGAATTAGTGTCGTAATGATTACCTACCAAGTTATATTGTTCCTCTAAAGAATATATGTATCTTACCATACAACAAATATAATTGTATAAATTGATCTATTTCGCTATAAACAAAATGATTTTTAGTAAAAATTAGTAAAAAAATAGGTGACACGATTTCAAAGCATAATATACACATGCATTGGTACTATATTAATATGTAATCATATACAAATATACTTAATTATTGCTACACTTAGGTACTATTTACAAATCGTTATCGCTGTCACTAAAAGTAAAGTCGTCGTCTTCTAAGTCACTGCGCTTATTTACATTAAAAACCAAAGGTCGTACACCGTCTACAATTTGTTCACGCTTGTAGGTATCTTTGATTATTTCTTCTGTGTGAGTTACACAGCGATTCCACACGTCTTCTTTTCCTGAAGTAGCGCCTATATGGTTGTCGTAAAACTTCTTCGCAATTCCCCATACCAATTCAAAGGGATTGAAATGGCAATGATAAGACGGCAAACGCAAAACTTTGTGACCATGCTTCAATGCCATTTCATCGACAACATATTTATCTACAGAATCTTGAATGTTTTGTTTCACTAATTGTAACAACTCGTTTTTGAACATTACAGTATCAAACTGTATGTTTTTACTTTTTAACCACGTTGTAATATCGCCTTTGGTTGACAAAGCTGTTGGAAGCTTTTACTTTTGCGTGTGTGGTAGGAGGCGTTGTCAACAGCAATGATCGACGGCTTTACAAGATATCGTAAGATGCGTTCCTAAAACCATTTCTCAAACAGTACCGAATTCATATTATCATGGTAATCTGCGGATTTGCTGGTACTAGAAAATATTAAACTGCCTCCTTCTATAAAACCATTTTGGCTACCAGCATGGACAATAATATAGCGTTTACCATCGGAAGCCTTAGTTGTTTTAAAGTTTTTACACTAGCATCTTGCCAACTACGTTTACTTGCACCTTTGCTAAAAACCTATGTTTCGTCTAAAAAGACGAACTCGTGTGGAATTTCGGATTGAAGATTTTTTAGGTATTTGCGCAAAAATACATTACGCATAGAAACTACATGAGATTGTTCGCATAAACCTCGTCTGTTATCAGTCTGTTTAAATTTAAAACCCATTTCCTTCAGTACAAGCTGTAAGCTTGTTCTACGGAAATCGCAAACTCGTTTCAATTTTAACACGGTTAACAATGTGTGGAGAGTTATATGTTTTTTCTATTCATGCATATCATAAATCAGCCGGATAGTTTGCTTTTTAGTTTCTGGTAGGTCCGTCGTACATTTCTTAGGCCGGCGATTTACAATTTTCTTTAAATCGCTTCCATTCTCTCGTATAGCACATATCTTCGCCACTGTTTGTCTGCATACTTGTACCGCATCTGTTGTTCTTTGCTGAATAACCATTACTGAAGTAAGTGGTCCACCATGATTCTTTTCCTTTTCGAAATAATCGTACACATTCAACAAGATTTTACGTTTAGTTTAAGTGACGTCCGTTGTGTACAGGTTCTATACAAAAAAAATCGTGTGCAATTTATTATTATATTGCAATAAATATATTTTTAGTTTACTTACTGTACAACAGTACAGCGCTTAATTTAATGCAATTAATCACTACTATCAAAATAAGAAAACCAACTCGGAATGTACGTAGGTAGTTAAGTAATTAGATGTCTACTAAGTACATAATTATGACACTAATTCGATGTTAGTTAATTAATTCGAATTACATAGGAAGTGATTATTGTACTTAAACTAATAAAAAAAGTTTTTGCATTCCTAAATTCTTCGTAACATATTATTATAATCATTTACAGAATTCCTTATTTATTTGTAACCTGTGCATAAGTATCTGTGTATTGCTATTGCCTGTCTAAATTTTCCTATTTTTTATATATACCGTGTGTTTATAGCGAAATTGATCAATTCATAAAAACATCACAATTTGATAATGAAAATAGTGTATTTTCTATTGAGAACCGCTGACTCTTAGGTACTTAAAAACTATTGTCCTATTATTTTCAAGTTTCCATAAGGTTTGTTTTAAGCAACTTTCGCCCGTATAGAATAGGTTTTTACTTTGAATTTTAGGTGAATATTATATACAACTATCGGTCGCGTTATAAATGACATTGGGTTTACGACTTAATCACTTATGTTACATTGCTCAGCGCATGGACTATATTTAACGGGCATCCACAGGTACGCCCCGCGCGACGTGAAACACCTAATAATGTAATTAAACTCTGCTTACAAAACACCTAAAAAACAAAATTTGCATTACTGTAAATTTAAATTAATTCTAGAACAAAAGGTACAAAAACTTTTTGCGACATTTTTTATTTGTTCTAAATACATTTCATCAATACTTAAAGTTAGGAGAAGACTAAATTTGATAAAAAGAAAATAGGTACAGAAGTAAAAAAGCTAATAATTTGCAAATAACTGTCAACTAATTGTTTATCATAAATAAGTGTTTATTATGTATGTACTTGTTGCATAAAAAAACTTTCTGTCTCATATTCACAGATGAGTGAATAGGTTGGGGCCGCATGTTTTTTGGTTTAAGTATTAGTTTTGACAGAATAATCTTTGTTTCGATGTGAGGTTTTTAAAACGCTAGATTTTTTCTAGAATTTTATTTTATTTTGTCTAAGTTTGCACAGCTAAACGACCGATGTCAATTTTAAAACTTTTTTTCTGTCGTTCTATCGTTAAAATTTCTTTTAATACTTTTTCTAAAAGTAACAAATGATATAATCACTCGCTGTCATTATGCCATAAAATTGTTGTTTTCGTAAATGATCTGTATGCTTTGATACATTTTTAAACATTGGTATTAATAATTACTTAAAATTTTAGGAAAGTGAGTTTATAGTAATGATATTTGCATTAACTGAGACTTTTTCAACTACATATTTTCTAAAAGTATTTGAAAAATTAATATAAATACTCGTGCACATTGCATCAAAAATTTTACAATTAAGATAACGAAATATTTGATTAAAGTCTAGCTGCAATACCACATTGACAATTTACAATTTATGTACTAATAAAAACATAAGTTGTCGAGAATATACTTTGAAACTTGCTGATGAACTTAAGAATGTGTGGGAAATACAATGAGTTCTACAATCTATCATCAAGATAAGTAGGAATTAATGTAAAAACAATTGCAAAATTAGTAAAAAAAGTAGTCTGTGGGAAATGCGTAACTGTTAGAACAGGAGAAATTCTACGTTTAGCTTGTATTTAATTGTTTAATCTGTTTTAGTATCATCAAAATTAGTGGTCTTGCTCTTCGTCTTGTATTGATATCCTTAATCTCGTTCTTGCTCTTGTTCTTGAATATAGAGTTGTCTTGTTCTTGGTCTTGTACGCAAGACTCTTGCAGTTACAATTCATACTATGAATAAAGCTCAATGAGGTATAATATAATAGTATGTTATACCTCATTGATAAAACTTCACAATCAAAGCCAAATTTTTTTTAATGGATGTTTGATTAATAACGAAAAACTAAGTTACTTTAATAAAAAGTTAAAAATTCTCTCCTAACCCACATAAATTATAATAGACACGACATGTTTAGGCTTTTTAATACTTAAGTCATCTACAAGTACAACTGCATCTGTAAACGGCGTAAGTATTAAAAAAGTGGTAAGATGTGTTTGTTATAATTTTTATTATTAAAAATGAATGTGGATTAGACAGAATTTTTTACTTTTCATTATTCTACTAAACCTGCAATAAGAACGATGATACAGAATATTAAGTTACTTTATTTTTAATTTTACTTGTCAACGATCTAACAAGATTTAATTTTATACTCAAACTATCAAAATGCAAATACATAAATACATAAGGAAATGCTAATTAATTTCAATTCTTAATTTTGAACGACCTTAAAATTGTGTATACCTACATTTTTTATTAAATGCCTAAATTTAATTTACAGACAAGTAAAAATATTTGTGAAGGTACAAACTTGTTGAAATGTGCTAAAAGATCGACAATTTTTTCCCACAAATGTTAAGTAATAAGTACTTTTCAGAATTTAGTTGTTTTAAAAAACGAACAATGCCTCGGCATGTTTGAAGGATTTGTATACGTATTACAGGCGCCGTGCCGGTTTAAAATCCTTTTTAGGTGCCTTTATTGTAAACTAAGTAAAACGTGTTTTTTGGTACAAATTTAGAATTAAAAATTTGGAACTTTTCCACAAGTTGGTATTTTACGAGTTATTTTATTACTTGTATATACTTTTATTAGATCATAGAAATGTGAAGAGTTTATATTCGATGAACTCAAAAAACAATTAAATTAAATTAAATAAGCTAATGTCACTAAAATTCGTAACAGCGTCTTTCAACACTTTAGGAATCGATGAGAATTAATATTTTATTGGTACCTATTTACCTATATGGTTTCTATTCATATGTGACAGAAAAATATGTTTTATTTAAAATTTAGAATATCGTTTTGTTTAAATACAAATTTACTGTAAACTTTCTTCTTCTGGAAAACTAAATTTGTTTTATTGTACACACTAATTATAAAATATTTTCTTGACATAATTTATTTCAATGAAATTACATTTTAGCCAAATTTCAAATAGTTTTATTTGGTTTAAGTAAATATTTTATTTAAGATGATTATAGTGGTTACCTATTAGTTATAATTTTATTTTTCAAACAAACATCACTCTGTAATAGCGAAGGCTTCCACGGCCGGAATCTATACTAACATTAGAATGTCTTCTGGGTTTGGACCGTGTCATAGTTGCAACCGAAGCTGCCAACTTCTACGGAGTTTAGAATCTGGCTTGGTTCACAAGTTGATTACCTAACTCGGTACTGGTTCTTTGTTAGATTTTCGTTTGCTTTTTCAGGTTATCGTTTTCTTTCTTACCTTTTCATAGTTTAGGTTATGGTTTGTTTTACAAGTGGATAACCTAACTTTTGAGAAGTTCTTAGTTAGATTTCGATTGCTTGTTTGAGTTTTGCGATTTATCTCACGCCCTGATCAAGCCCCTTACGAAAGTGGGCGAAACGTTGGCAGCTTCGGTTGCAACTATGACACGGTCCAAACCCGGAAGACATTCTAATGTTAGTAAACATCACTCTACTAAAGTCGAAACGAATCTTTTTCAAAAAACTTTTTACTTTTACGTACACATCATACAATATTTTTTTTTTGGGAAGACAAATGTTTTTTTGTATGTGGGATAAAAAAAAGTAATAGTTAGTAATAAGAAAAAAACTTGCATCCAATGTTAGTCTTGCAATCTTGAGTCTTGGTCTTGTTAATGGAGTTATTATCTTGCTCTTGGTCTTGCAAATCTTGCCAGTGCGAGACCAAGACAAGACTGCAAGACCAAGGCCGATTTTGGCACTAATCAAAATGAAGTTTCACTTCATTGTTTTACATTTTCAATGTAAATCTGAACTTTGATTGATTGATTGGTATCGTATTTATAAATAAATAAATTATGCCGTATTTCTAGTGTTAAAAAAAGGTAACAAAAAAAGACAATACAATATATATTGATATAAAAACTATGTAGAAAAAGTAAAAAGTCAGATTTAAAGCCAAGAATATGAAGAAAATCGTAGAATAGATATTGTCAAAAAATAGAATTAAAAGGTTTTTATGGAACAGTGCTACTCTTTTGGAGTGTTAAACCGCTATGTAAAATATATAAACTACAATATTCCAAATAATAGTGTTTCAAGCTGACTTTCTTATTTTTGCGATTCTCTAACATAAGTCATCAAAATTTAGAAAACGTAGAGTAAATCAAGTTATTACTGTTTAAAGCCAATAGTTAAAAAATGTTAAAAAGTACTTATAATTAACAACTACTACAATGTTATAATTAAAACTATCTTTAAAATTAATATTATTTAATTATAAAATTTAAAAAAAATAAGTAATTAACTAAACCGGTAAACATAAATAACCTTTGCAAAAAACTGTTAAAATTAAAAATGTATTCATATAGATCGGTGCTTTCGGGGACGGTACTTTCGGGGACCGACCTCGAAAGTCGCATTTGTCCCCGAAGTGACCGATCGGTGTAAAATAAAGTCCTCGAAATGACCTATAGACATATATATATATACACGCCCATCAAATAATACGAAGCCCGACAAACACTTTGGATGAATCGAAGCCCGGGTAATGGGGAGTGCCGGAGGCATGTATATACAAAAAATATTTAGTACGAATGTTGCGAAGCCCTATACATTTTGTGCTATTTGGAAGCCCGTTTGTATATTTTTATATATTTCACTTATGATACGAAGCCACGCAAGGTTGCCAATATGAACCTACTGTTTCATCATTTATTTTTGCATCAACCTGCAGTAGCAAGAAAAGAAGTATGGGTCTGAAACATTTAGTTTATTCTTCATGTCATTTTTTAATTTCTTACATAAATATGATAAGTTTTTTACACCTGACATGAAATTTAATTTTGATAAGGTATCTTTAATAGCATGGTAACGTTTGTTGATATCATATAGGTATATTGTATAAAATATGATAAGTATAACATCCATGAAATATATTCATACGCTTACTTCTTATTAGAATATTCAATTTTATATTTTGAAATAATTTCTTTACTCGTTTTCTTCTCTAACTGTATCTAGCACCACAAAAACCGTTTTTTATAAATTCTAGACTTGTTCAAAGGATAAAATTAAACACATTACCTACCGCCAGTCCGAAATAAAATTGTTTCATATTTAAATCTTTCTACTAATTAAAAAAAATTGTATATACTACGTCTTTTAAATACTAAGTACTACTTACAGCATTTTGAAGATTTACAACATTTGAAAGATAACTTTGTAGGTCATTTAATTCCTCTTTTTTTTTACTACATATCATTACTTTCAGAACTTCTTATTGAATTATTAGTAACATTTGTACGGTAGGTTATTTTAACTGCTACATAAACATAATTTCGTTGTGTACGGACTCAATTGTAAAATTTCAGAAACATACTGCTTTCTGATCAAGTATGCAAAGTAAGTTCTTTCTTTAGGCATGTTTATAGCGGTGCCTTAACTTACTTGTGTTTTACAGTTGTATTTTTGAATTATGACAATGGTTTGCTTCACTAAAATCAATATTTACGACAAATAAAGTCAGATTTCCGGACTACAATTTCATAGTTATTATAAATTAAATAACAAAAAGTGTAGAAGCATCAATGAATAGTAAATTAGGTATTAAGAACAGTAAGGGCTTATGATGCTTATGCTATTTTTTGCACGATAGAAACATTTTTTCTTTAACCTTAATACACTATCTTACTGAACGTCAAAATGACGTTTTATATTTTCATGCTACGTAAGGATTTTTTATTTTTGTTCAAACTAGTTGGCTTTCTAGGCGTTGTTACGTTATTTGTCCTGTACTTACCGTTCTAGAACGGTAAATAAATCACTTATCGACTGGTTACTAGTAAATCAAACGTACTGTCTTAAAAACAAGCGTAGTAACTAAGAGAAAATGATCTAGTAGTGCAACAATAAATGTAACAGGTCAGAGACTAGGACCAAGTCTGGGTGTTTAATTACAACGCGGTCTAAGCTAAAAGTCGCTTATAATCTTAACCAAGAAAACTGCAAAAGCTTAACATTCTATGTCCTGATTCTAGTTAATGTATATGTACAGAGTTTCACAACGTTGATCTTTTCTTTTCGTTAAGTATTCAAAAACATATACACATACATAAACTAGATAGATTTATTGAATCAGTGAGATTAAGAACAGTACAAGTCCAAAATGTTAAATTTTCATTTGTCATAGCCATTTTGTTTTAAATTTGAATCTGCATTAAATGAGTAGAAAACCAATACTAAATCCAAATTCTTAAGGCGCATATTAGAGCTCTATTTCTATCATTGAGATTAGAAACAATACAAGTCCTGTACTTGTACTGTTTTTGCTCTCAACAGATAGGTTGATTTATGATTATGCTCAGATGTTTTAGCCAGTATTTTATATTGTTCGACAGTGTTTCTTGTGGTTTTTTTTTGCTGTAGTTTATGTTCTTAAAATAAGTGTTAAAGCAAAGTAAAGCAATGTCGTCAACTGATAGTAGCTAAAAAAAAATAAAACATAAAATGTTAAAAAACGTAGGAATCCAGAAAAATGAAAAGTTAATAAAATAAAATTAGCACGTCAATATGGGAAATCATACACTTCTTTATCAGGAAAAGCTGTAGAAAAGAAACAGGATCTCCATGCATGTAAACGTTGATTTGCTTTGTATTAATAAAATTTTAAACCTTGCACTGAAAACTTTTGTAGTTGCAAAATGCAATGTACAAACAAATTTAAAGAGGTCGGAAAAAATCTAATAATTTCAAAGTTGTACGACGAGAAGTCGAAAAATGAGAAACACACGGTTCCTGCAATGTTTAATTGAAACAAGATTCATTGCAAGACGTCTTAAGCGTCTTAATTTCATAACCTTATTTTTTTCAATAGTTTGTTAAGAAAAATCAAGAAGAAACTAACCTTAAAATTAAAATGGATATTGAGTGTTTTCCTTATAAATTTTTACATTATTCTACCAAAATTCGGTATCTGGACTTAAAGTTTAACGTGAAGACTATGTTTGAACTTTTTATTAAAACGTATCCTGAATTGATAAACAAAGTTAAATACGAACTTTGTCTGAAATACTTCAATGAAAACTACTCTTTGAGATTTAGAAGACCACAAGTAGACTTGTGCAGTGAATGCGAATGACAATACAAGAAATATTCTACTTAAGACAGCTTTGTGTTTATTCTTTTACAATACACAACTTAAAGACGAATGCTGGCCATTTCTATATGTATCACTAGGGTCAAGCCTTGAAAGGCCCCAATGAGGTATGTATTAAGCATATACCCAAAGAAGTTCAAGAATTACGCATTTCCTCTGACGGCTGTCCAGGGAGGAGGAGTCTGAAACAATGATTAAAAATTCCAGAAAAAAATACATTTACGATAGACATTATTTTGCTTACAAAGATATACTTGATTTTAAGAGTTGGTTGCCTCTAATCTATAAAAAAACGGTCACAGATAAAGTAAATGAAAGTTTCGCCATTTCAAAATACATGCAGTTTGTCTACAATGCGTCATTTCCAGGATATGTTTAGACGAAACTATTTCTCATACATTCAGATTATTAAAACAAAATCAAAACTCGAAGGTTCTTACCTATAAAGCTTATTATGCTCCAGTATCAATTAATCAGCAGAAAATGAATAATATAAAATAATGAGTTACATTAAAGGAGAACAGTTAGAGTTTAATTATTATATAAAATCTTGGCCGACGACTAATAAAGATTATGGTGATAATGTTGATAACCAACTTTTGATTATTTTTATGTTTTTTAATAAAATAAGCTTCATTATATTGTAAGTTGTGTTATTTTATACATTTTTTCCCAAAATTTGTTTAAAATTGAATTTGACATTTAAGAACAGTAAAAGTGCAGCTTTGTTTTTTTTAAAATATACAAGAAATATAAACTGAGAAATGTTATTTTTACTTTAAATGATGTATAAAATAAAACACTAAAATTTATCTGAACATACTAAATCTGTAAGATGCATAAGAAACGGATTAGACCGGAACCAAAAAGAACCGGAATAAGAATCGGAATCGATTGATCATGATGGAACCAAAACCGGAATTTGGACTTATATTTTAATTCAGTGTGGAATCGGAATCGGAACCTACATATTGTAATAGAAGAACCGGTTTTATCCGGTTCCAGATTTCGGTTCTGAATGTGTTCAAATAAAACGACAAAACGACTTATCTGTATGCAAAAAAGAAATAAAAATAATACAAAAATTATAATACTGAACAGCAAGGAGTAAGTAAACTGCAATGTAAACATATTAGTCTTGGGAAAATCGTTTTTTTTTTTCTAGAGTAAAGATTGTCTTTTATCCATTGAGATCAAATGTTTTAGCAAACATATATTAAAAGATCAGTTGCAAGAGCAAATTATGTGTTTTAATAAAATAATAAGTAAAATGTGGTACATAAGTACTTGTTTGTAGAAACATCTTTAGAATGTAATAAAATTTGAGTTCTTAGTATTTCAGGTACATCTAAACAGAAAGTCATAAATAATTATAAGGAAGATGCTGCAAAAATTAAACATTAACTTTTTCTGCATTTTATTGCGATATAAATCAATATTCGCTTGCAAGAGGTATTACTTTTAAATAATCATTTTGTTAGTAACATATTTATGTACATTTATCATTTTTTGTAGCGTTGCCGCATTTAAGGGATTGGTATTACACAGAAAGCACTACGGGCTTCGAACAATCGAACAAATATATCCATTGTATATACATTGAAAATCGTGCGCTATCTACAACGTTTGACTCGAACTAAACGTGTATATTTTTAGGTATCTGGTCTACTTTACGAAGCCTTTTTAAGAAAAAAGTTGATTGTACCATAAGTCATAACTTTTTATCTACAACACTAAGATACACGTATTTTTTACGAAGCCCAAAATCGGGCTTCGTAAGTAGGTATCGGGCTTCGTATTATACATATAACATGCACTTTTGGGCTTCGTAATAACACTTAATATGTATATATATATATATATATATATATATGTCCAGTGCATACTTTAGGACGTACGTTTTTTATTGTATACGTTCTTTATTTTACTTAATTGTAACCCTTAACAATTACAATTATTCGATATATGGCAATAATTTTTGAGTTATAGGGGTATACGATTTTTAGAGACGTGTTGTATACTTTGGGGACGGACCTCGTTCTATGCCTACAATATATTATTTTCACAAATTTTTTTAAATATGGAAATAGTAGTGTTATAGTAATTATAAACCAAAAAATTATAGAAATTTCACGTATTGTTCTTGCGTGCTATAAATGTCTGTTACATCAAAGAAAAACTCTGCGAGTTGCTAAATACCGACCTTTGCCAACATATCCTATACATTTAATTTACAAACCAAATATTTTTTACTCTATACGTACCGTCAAAACTAACGCTTGTTACATGCTCAATGGTTTTGTTTTCAAATCTTATAATTGTGATGCAAAGAATATTTGTATAAACCTCCTAAATTATGGTTTCATAATTTATTATTATGTACTACGAACTGTCGTATTACCAAATAGTCGTAGAAAAAATATTTAAAACATGACTTGTATTATTCGTTTGTTCATTTTGTACAGACAAAAAAAATAAAACTTTTATTGCACTTCCTTGTTGGAAAGCATCAGCATCGGGTTCTTGTCCGTAGAAACAATTATCTATACTAGAATACAGGGTTTTCAAACTGAAGTCGGTAATATTGCTAATTTGTTATTATTGAAGTTACGAAGTCAATTAAATAAGCAAACTGGTAGTACTTTTTTCACTTATTAGTTTTTTAAAAGCAAATCAGGAAAATTATATTTTTGTGTCGTTTACGAATACGCATCATTACTAAAATTGAAGAACAGATGAACTAGGTGTACAGATAATAACCACATGCAAACTGGACTATTGGACAATTAGGTATAGTTCATCTATTTGTTTGCAGATGGCTAAATATTTAAATGTATATTCTTACGATTAATGTAAAAGTCTTACATATTTTATGTTTTATCTTGTAAGGATATCAAATTCGCTTTCACCATTTGTTGATACAAAGATCACATACAATTGCTATAAAGTGAACACGCAATATTTTTTGGTATTTCAAGTTATAAAATTTTAATTAATCAAGTTACACAAACATCAAAAACCGATCAAAAAATGTATACTCATATAATAAATTTTATATTTTTATTGTTTAAAAAAAAATTCAACTGAAATGTGTTGTCGGATGTCAACACTAATTACACTGGTCTGTAAAAAAATATTTTTTATCGAGTCCTGACACTATTCCAGGTGATTCTTATGTAAAATGACGTCCTGAATCCAAATATGTCTTTCGTTTTCTTCTTTCTTCTTAGCTCTGTCATCAATAAATTTGCATTAGGGCAGAACACTAAACCTTTATCTTCTGAGAAATGACATTTCAGGGTTGCTTGTCTGATCCTGTAAGAAGATATTTTTACTCCATTTTCTAAGAGATTCCACTGTTGAAGTCGCGATCCTAGGAGCTGAGATTTAGTCTTGGGTAACTGCAAAATCCTGACAAGATCATTTAATTCCGATTGAGTGAGGAGGTGAGGTTGCCGAGAAACTAAATCTGCTGAATACTCTTCATCATCATTGAACGTATCATTCGAAGCCCCAGGTTGTGGATCAGAGTCTTTTAAATCTATTTCCGGCTCTAGAGTATAAGTGTTTGGGGGCTCTGGGATTGGCAAAGTATTGTTATGAGGAACAGGTCTTAGAGCTGACGGAATATTGGGATACTGAATTGTATGCTTACTTTATGTAACTTTATGTAACAAGTCGTACAGCAAACTGATGGAGCCCAAGTCTTGTCCTGGTCGCCAATTTGACAATCAAAGTACAATTTATAAGCTGTTTTAACAAACGGAGAAAGGGGTTTTCGTTGCGCTTTTAAAGTTAATTCCCCGCAGACATAGCAGAAGCTATCGGGATTATTTTTACACTTGCGTGGCATAATTAAACAGTAATTCAACGCCCGACATTAACCACAAATCACACTTAGTCAGTTGAAAAAATCCGGAGTCAACGTAGTTTTACTGTTTTACACAAATGAACAAAAATCAACACAAAATTCAGCACGTTTAAAACGTCGACAAGTTAACTCTGCAACAGCTATAGATGTACTGATCGAAGCAGTTAAGCAAACAATGTAATATACTATAATAAGAAGAGTATTGCAAGTTCAAGCTTGTCGAAAATTCCTGTTCAAACCTGCATGTGGTATTGAGATCGCCAGCGTCGTGCAGTGAATCTTCCTAACTGTTTATTGATATTTTTTACTGTTCTTATATATTTGTATTTTATTGTTGTTTCTATATACATTTTATAGCAAAACTTTTGCCATATACTTTGGTATAAATTTTATTACCTGCTTTGGGATGTTTAACGGCTATAAGTTAAAATTTAAAAAAAAAATGCAAAAAATAAAATAGAAATGGGGTCTTCCCAAAATAGGTGGGTGATGGGTAAAAACGGAGCTCATTTTTGGATTCAGGAGGTCATTTTACATTAGAATCGTCAAGAATGGTATCAGGGCCGATTTTCATGCAGACCAGTGTTATTTAACCAAACATTGTTATGACTAGTGCAGTGGTTTTCTTACCCCTCCTAAGTAAAGAACAAGTAAATATTGTGCAATAGATATAGAGGATTAAGGATTTTACCAGGTTTACTTTTATTGTTTGATTAAATTAAACTGAAATGTGTTGTGTGGCATTTCAACACTAATTAGTCAACCGAACATTATTTGAACAGTGAGTGATCATCTAACCACGACTTCTCAGCGGCGTATGGGTCCGATGAGCACTGTCCGGGAACTTTGCACACAAAGGGAGCCCGCAGGCCTATGAACGAAAAAACTACATTAAAAGTAAAATCTTATTTATTTTACTAGAAGTAAAAGTATATATTGCACATACTCTATAACGTGAACTTATACAGACCAAGTTCCTAATAACACATAAAACAAGAAAACGTATTGTGACAGAAAAAGTAAATATGAATTCAAATACAGTGGAAACTCTCTTAGTCAAATCTACAAGAAACTGAAAAAAACTTGGATTAATTAAAACTTCGAATTATACAAAATTTGTCAACTTTTGAAAAAATTTAATTCATCAAATGTTATAATAAAAAAACACGTATTTATCAAAAATAATTACTTCTTATGTATAGAAAAATATTCTCTTATTTCTTTCTGTGTTCTGTTCTGTTACACCACTTTTATTTTTCTATGAAGGTTTTTAGTTAATTTTAAAGCTGTGTAGATATGACTAGGCACATTTTCTCTTGATACAATAAAAGTTCTTATTTTTTCAATATTACTTTCATTCTCTAAATATTAAAATATCCACTATTTGCTTGTTCAGGAATTTGATTTTCTATAACGCTCTCCAAAATTTCTTCCTTTGTGGAATGTTCCATTGTACAAAATTCTTCAAATGACATATCGTTGATATCTGTTAAAATTGCATGTGAAGCGCAAAATAATGTTAACTGAGATAGTGGAAGCAAACCATCTTCATCCCAATCAAAACGATTTTTCTTTCTTGCAAATCATTTGTAACAATACTGTGTTTCGAAAACAATTGATAATGGTTTGATGTTTTACATTGATATTCCATATTTTGCTTAGATCTCTCTTGCCGTTCAGTAAATTTATGCTAGTGGCGAGCATCTTTCTTCATATCAACTAAAATTATCTTGACAATTCTTATTTTATAATGTTGTATGAAATTGTTTATGATTACCTAGTCTATCGATGACTAAGGTCATATTAAAGGAAAAGCGAGAAATCGTATTGTCTAAGCTCAAAAATCACTTTTAGTTAATTTCACCTGTCATCCTTAGTTGTTACTTTTGTAGTTTATTTCAAGTGATTTTATATTTTTTAAGCATCTGGGATTTTTAGCTTTTCTAATAATTAGCAATAAACTATTTACAGTAAACATGTCTTTACTGCTTTTGCACCAAAAGATTTTTTAATTTAAATGCCAATAATTTATTTGGAAAACAATAAACATTTAAAGAATATCCTTATCTTATCTGCAAGAAAAGTTCATCTTCAGCGTGCTTTTTAATTAATTTAAGTAAGATTTGAGAATCGAAGAACAACGGATTTTGCATCGTTCCATTTTTGTTCGAATTCCGGAAAAAATTGAGTTAGGGGGACAAATTTAAAGAATATATTGATAGAGAGTTAAAGAATTATTCGAGAAACAGAAGTTCAAAATAGGGAATATTTTCTAAAATAAAAACTATTTCTTATGCATACATTTAACAATTATTCAGTTTTAAAGTAAACCTGCACACGTTCGGGTGAAAATGGTGTACTCAGTTGTTGAAAGAGTTGAATTTATTTATGATTCCCAAAACAAATCTGGTGCTAACCATAACTATGTAACTGTAAGCATATTCAGAAAAATAAAAAAAACATTTTTAATAGTCTCGCATATTTGGAATCTTGATTTGGTCTTTATTGTGCCATATTATTCTATATTTGTAGTAACTTGTTTCAAAGACGAGAGATCGATAACATCAATAACAATTAGAACAATAAATAAAAATTATTTTTTGGTAAGCACACACTATTTTTTTCTTTATTTCCTTCATACAGAAAACAACAAATTATAACTATTTCTACAACTGCTTTATAAAATCTTTGTAAGCAGTGTGCTTAATTAAGCGCAACAACAAAACCTCTAACAACGTAATAAAAGTTGTAAGGATTGAAATAGAATAACAACAGTTACGCCAGATTGTACTATAATAACTATTCCTTGCAAAAAGACATGCTCAGTTTTTTTATATTGATTAAGAACAAACTTTTTTTTTTCATTTTTGCCCTTATTGATCATTTTTTTTCAACCGGTAAAACTATAGTTACACTGTAGCTGTTTTATTGTTAAACTCAAAACTAAGAAAACCAAGCATTATCGTTTAGCTACTAAAAAATGTGTTTGTTCCGGCAAAAGTGCGGAGCATTATTTAATTCTGATTTGGGGTTTTCAAATATTATTGATATTATCGATGTAGTGTTTTGGAAACAAGTCAGCACAAATGTAATACAATATGGCACAATAAACAAACCCTCAAAATTCCAAAACGGCGGGACTATTAAAACGTATAATTTTTTATTTTATTATTATCTATTATTATCTTGCGTTCTGTTGGAGATTTGCGATTAGCAGCATAATACAGCTCAAAAGAAAGCAACACAATGCAGCACAACTCATAAAGGTGCTAATTTCGGAAAGTTTAAACAGTATTCAATTATGTTTTTAGATAACTCGAAAACCAAAAGTGATATAATTGAAAATGTAATAATTATGCTGTAATATAGGTAATAATTGAATTAATAATATTAATATTTATTTTTCTCTGTATGTAGGTACTTATTCATTCTTAAAAACAAGAACCAATCATTTGAATATGATTCAATGCATTAACTGAGGCAGCATAACAACACATCAGGTTTAATGAATGGTTTGAGCAAGGTACAAACTCAACTTTAGGTTTTATTTCTTTTATTCTTTACTGAACTGCTCAGCTTTGAACTTGCTTAAAATCATGTTTAAAATTCCGAAAACAGTTTTATTTTTTATTTCAGTTAAGTCTACAAAAGATACCATTACTTCACTATCTAATTTTCAACCACTATGTATCTTAAAATTTGTTTTGGTTTTTGGGAGAAATATTCGAAAAGCCGTCAAATATAATCAAATATGTAATATCTGAGTTTTTTTACTTGTCTAATGATATGTTAAAAAACTTCAAAATTGCAATAATAACATAAGTAACTTTACTACTCATTTTAGATGTTCACAAAGTACAGGATGGCATTTTAAGATCAAATCTACCAAATCAAAATAAAATTACTTTTATTAGCGTTATGGTATGGTTTTCTAGCACATCAATTTAAAGAAACAGGCTTAAATAAAATTAAATGTTTCGTGCTCATTTTAATCGTCTGAATAGTAAATACGACAAAAACATGGAAAGATATGTTTCAAATTTTTAGTTTTGATTATAAAATAAACATTTTGCCGCCCTCGAAAAGTTCCCAACGCTGCGCTACGCCACTGATTAGAAAAGGAGTTATTGAAATGTACATGACGCTTTAATGATTCAAAATGCAGAAATCACGGTTGATAGTATTGTACAATTATGTTTAAATATGACCAAATTCTCACTGTTGAAAAAGCGAAACGATGGAAATGTTGGTAAGCCTAATCCCAGTTTGAAAAGAAGCAAAATAATAATTTTGCTTGTAGTGTACTTCATTCGATTTTTATTATAACATTTTAGTTACTGTAACTATATCATAAAAACTAAAATCACAATGCGCTACCTACGAACACACAAATTCTTATTGTTTGCCTTATGTTTACATCTTAAACTCGGACTAGTCATCATGAAGTCGAATTTTAAGCCTTTAACCACTACAATTGTCGCATAATTTAGTGAACCGCTGCTATGTCAATAATCGAGTACTATTTTGGTAAATATCGTAGTTGAACTCCATCAGATGTAACAAAAACACGAGATCGATATGAAAACATCCAAAAAAGAAATAAAAAGGAAATTATATTATTAAATTATTAATTATTATTAAACTATAAACTAAGTAATGTTTTTAAAAAAATGAAAAAACAGAAATTTACTGCCAGTAATTGTAATTTCAGAATCACGCTGGTACAAAATTTTTCAAAATTGTTTGTTAATAATTGTAATAAACTTCGTTTGTTGTAAAAATAAAAGTGTAAAAGAAAAAATAAACAAATTTGCAGTCAAATTATTATCTTGTTAATGTAACCGAGAGTTTCTACGAATTTACGTGCCTTATCTGATATAAATAATACTCCCATGCATTTCATATGTGTTTAAGTTGCAACAGCTTGCATAATTTTTCTTATCAAAATAGGTGTAGTACATTAAAGTTTAGCGAAATATTGAATTACTTCGTGCAGATTGACATCAGTTAAGCTAAACAAAAAAACCACATGATTTTGCTACTGAAATTAAATGATTCTATGCGCTGTATTTGTTTTATGAAATTTTTCACATTTGATCGTTTTAAACGAGGTTTACTACTTAATTCTCATCGTTTATGTACCTAAAATTAGTAATAACTGATTCCAAACGTTGTACTAGCGTTATGTTCAATTGAAAACTTTTTCGCGATAAATTTGTTTCTTTGCTACTTTTTTATTTTTTATTTTAAGCACCCATTGTTAATAGAATCAACACTTGGCAATGTCAAGTATTAATGAGATGAGTGTTTTGATTAAACTAATGTTTGAATCACTTTTTCGAGTTTAACTTTAACTATGTAACTAATTACACCTCAATTAACCGTTAACTTATCAATTTAAGTTACCTTCAAACCCTGGCGGGGTTTTTTTGGCCCCAATTTTGTTTACGGTTAATTAATACTTAGCCTGATTTTCGAAGTATAATATTTATTTTATATTTAATACAAGTCTAATAAACTTGTTTTAAAGGTAACTAAAATAATTAGAACTTAGAAATATAAAATAAAATACGAATTTCCTAAATTTGAATATTTGTGTCAAAAGTATAAAAAGATTTTTATTTTTATTAAAGCTTTACATTGATCTTGTTTTTCACTCTTGCTGGCATGGTCCTATCCATCTAAAATGAGTTTTAAAACCGTATTTGTTGAAATTTTCATGTTAAATATTAACTATAAAAATTTTACAAAATGTAATTTTATTTACTTTTCTTATTTTTGGCAGCTTTCACAAACGACTTCTGACATCTTTGTCTCTTCAGTCGATGAGGTTCTTGGTTGTTACGTGGCTGAGGCTCATCTTCCACGTTGCATATTCGTTTTATGGTAGATTTCAGCTATTTAAGTATATTAGTCGCCAGCATTCGTCTTGTTAGTTTTTTGTCGATTAGGCTTCTTCCTAAAGTAATTAGGATTTGACCCAGCAATGTTCATTATAGCATACCCAACTGCCATAGATTATCTTTGAGTGCGACGTGATATAGAAAATTGGGCACATTTCTGGTCTGATGCATCCACTCCTACTTTAGTGATGTTGTAAAACTTAATCACATTTGTAGTTTATCCTTACGGTCTTCTAGAATTGCTTTTTTATGATGCATCGAAGGTATTACTACAACTGCCCTATTGTATTTTAATACATAAGAAAGTCAAGGCTTATCATTGGTAAAAGCAAATTTAGTTGAATGCACCTTTCTATATTTAGAAGGCAAGTAGCTTTCTGGTATTTCTAATTTGTTTTATTTCAAAGTCCCCACATAGGTAAGACTTTGTTCTTTGAGCTCGTTTCAAGTCAATAGATGAAAAATAATATTTTGTGATGTTCTTGTTCGATATCACAATAGGCTGAGTAAGATTCAAAACTTCCAAAGTTGGGCTTTAGTAGTTTTTTTAGATTAGGATATTGGGTTGCACAGTAAATCGAACCATTGACAAAGTAGCTAATCTTTGCGTCAGATAATATAAAAATCTTAACGATTTGCAGACCTACTCTTCATATAGACTTTATATTTAAATTTGCCTCTGAAAGGAACCAGCATTTCATCAACCGTGATGTAATCGCCAGATGAGTAGTTAGATTTTGAGTTTTCGACAAACAAATTGGAATTGCTTGAAATGGCTGCTAGTAGATCGTTTTGTTGTCGTACAGTCAGAACGCAAATTTAAACGCCATGAGTCTAATGGGGTCTGTGGTTTGTTTATACGTGCATTTTCTACAACAGCTAGAACCTTGGTAACAGTATTATGAACACGAGTTCTTGATGCAGAAGGAGGATCCAAGCACCATTTCGATGACAAAATATTTTTTGTTACACACCTTTTAGCTACTTTATTTCCAGGATCGTCTTCATGAATAGTTTTATCGTTTTGTACATCTAACTCTGGGACATAATCAGGATCATCATCCGAATTGTCACCAAAGATTTCTGGGTCAGTATAATGGTCGCTTTTTTTCTAAATAATCTGAACACACTATATTTACGTTAAAAATTTTATGTAAAATGTCTAATATATCATCACGCCCAACATGATCTTCTCTTCTACTCATGTTATTTTGTTCTTTAAATCATAGATACGATTACACTCCAGTAAATGTTATAAAAAAAAAATACTCAAAATCTAACAACATATCACAGTTAATAGTAATACTACTACCCTGGCGGGGTCAAATGAGACCATAAGCGCACTGGATATCGCAACTCGATAAACTCGTACACTAACGCTGCTTAGCTAGAACTAAGATTACACAACGCGGCAGTTCTGTACTATAAAGCCCTAGCGACAAAATAGTAACCTAAAACGTAATAGGTTCAGGAATAACCCCACCAACGTCGTTAAGGGTTTAAGTAAAGAAACACACCATAAATAATGAAAAAATGTATTGTCGTCAAAAATACAAATCTTATCGTTTAAAACAGTTGAAGCGTACAAGATATGCTTGAAACGAGCACCGTTTTGTTCAAAGCAGTAGTAGATCCAGTTTTCAAATTCTTGTCTCATTTTTTGAAATGTTTCTCTCGGAATTTGCCTGCATTCATCAAGAATTCGTTGTCGTAAGTCCTCCAGTTTAGCCGGCTGTGTTTTGTATATCATTGATTTCAAATGACCCCAGAGAAAAAAAATCAAGTCTGGTGAACGTGATGGCCACTTAATTACACCACGTCTGCCAATCTAATGGTTCGGCAATCGTTTGCTAAGCTAATTACCAACGTTTAAGACATAATGTGGTGATGCTTTATCTTGTTGAAAGAAAAGCTTCATCTTGTTGAAATCATACTGATTCTTTATTTCTACGGTTATTAAAGAATCTACGATGTATTCTAACATATTCAAATAAATGTCACTAGTTAGTGTTTCATTTATGAATATGGGCCCAATGACAGCATCCTCAAGAATTTCTGAAAAACGTTCAGTTTTTGGAAAGCTTGAAGTATGACCTTTTCTGACAAAATGGGGGTTCTTATCATTCTAGTAACGCGCATTGTGTTTATTAACAGGCCCATGTAAAGTAAAGCTGCATTCATCACTGAAGCAGACATGTTTTACAAAGTTTGGGCTTGCAGTGAATAAATTCGACATAGTCTCACAAAACTATTCATCCCTCTTAATCATCTTCACCAACTTATGAACTTTTGTAACTGTACGAACTGCTGAATATGAACACTCAGTAGCTTCAGCAGTCTGGAGCAAAGCCTTAATTGCTTATTACCTCAATTTGAGCCATTTCATTTGTCACTTTGTTACCATGTCTTCTCTTATATACTACCGATCGCGTGTCATTAAGTTTTTGTACAAACTCTGTAATTTCGGTTTTAATCAAATTAATGATTCCTTCTTGTAGGAGGTTGGATGAAAGCAACTACTTCAGTACTATTGCGACGTTTCGTGCTCGTGATGAACACTTCATCAGGCTCGCTAACTTTATTGTAAGAAACAAACATTTTAGTATACTTTATAACATAAAAACAAAGATTAAAAATGTGTATAAAAAATGTGTATAAAAACATAAGCGACAAACAAGACAGCACTATGAAATTTAATTGTTTTGAGATTACTAACATTATTATATTTAAAATTGTTAATTCTAATAAAACCTTGAGTCAATAACTAGTAACTAACCATTAAATATTTGTAATTAAAATATAAAGCGGATGAAAGGGTTTACTTACCACTGAGTCACGTAATTTTTTTCTAAAATAATTAAGCTATAATTAATACATTTAAGTTCAAAACGTTAATTTGTACATCGTGCACATATTTAAAACGTACGAATGATATAAATTTTTGATGATGCTATATGGACAAGGTGAAAGGTTATTGATAGGAGAGGAATTTTTGTTTGGTAAATAGGATATTAAGTAATTATTGATTATTAAATAACCACACTAATTATACAATTTTATTTTACAGGTGTTATCAACGGGCAGTTTTTTTGTTTTAGTTTTAGTTTAATTTAATTAAGAAGATAGTTAGGTTAGTTAATTAAGAATAGAACATAAGTTAGTAAGTAAGTTAGATAGGTTGTAAATATTCTTTTTATTTGTGTTTTATGTTCGTTTTTTTATTTTTTTAATTAAATTAAACAACGTCAATTTTAGAACGGACACTCAAAACCTCAGCACGGTATATAATAATTTAATTAAAAAAATAAAAAAACGAACATAAAACACAAATAAAAAGAATATTTACAACCTATCTAACTTACTTACTAACTTATGTTCTATTCTTAATTAACTAACCTAACTATCTTCTTAATTAAATTAAACTAAAACTAAAACAAAAAAACTACCCGTTGATAACACCTGTAAAATAAAATTGTATAATTAGTGTGGTTATTTAATAATCAATAATTACTTAATATCCTATTTACCAAACAAAAATTCCTCTCCTATCAATAACCTTTCACCTTGTCCATATAGCATCATCAAAAATTTATATCATTCGTACGTTTTAAATATGTGCACGATGTACAAATTAACGTTTTGAACTTAAATGTATTAATTATAGCTTAATTATTTTAGAAAAAAATTACGTGACTCAGTGGTAAGTAAACCCTTTCATCCGCTTTATATTTTAATTACAAATATTTAATGGTTAGTTACTAGTTATTGACTCAAGGTTTTATTAGAATTAACAATTTTAAATATAATAATGTTAGTAATCTCAAAACAATTAAATTTCATAGTGCTGTCTTGTTTGTCGCTTATGTTTTTATACACATTTTTTATACACATTTTTAATCTTTGTTTTTATGTTATAAAGTATACTAAAATGTTTGTTTCTTACAATAAAGTTAGCGAGCCTGATGAAGTGTTCATCACGAGCACGAAACGTCGCAATAGTACTGAAGTAGTTGCTTTCATCCAACCTCCTACAAGAAGGAATCATTAATTTGATTAAAACCGAAATTTACCACTCACCAGGAGGCGAACCGTTTCATTAAACTCTGTAATGCTCATCTAGATGCATATGATTAAAATCTAGCACATTCGTTTTGGGGGTCATAAATAAAAATAATTTGAACTCTTTCAGCAACTCTTCCATGCCAACATTTCAAGAAATATCATATATCGAAAAAATAAGAACTTTTATTGTATCAAGAGAAAATGTGCCTAGTCATATCTACACAGCTGTAAAATTAACTTGAAAATTTTATATAAAAATAAAAGTTGTGTAACAGAACAGAACACAGAAAGAAAAATAAGAGAATATTTTTCTATACATAATAAATGATTATTTTTAAGAAATATGTGTTTTTTTTATTATAACGCTTTTACTAGTAATGAATTTCAGTTTTTTGTAGATTTGACTAAGGAAGCTTCCACTGCATTTGTATTAGTATTTACTTTTTCTGTCACAATACGTTTTCTTGTTTTATGTGTTATTAGAAACTTGGTCTGTATTAGTTCACGTTATAGAGTATGTGCAATATATACTTTTACTTCTAGTAAAATAAATAAGATTTTAATTATAATGTCGTTTCTTCAGTCATAGGCCTACGGGGCCCCTTTGTGTGCACAGTTCTCGGGCAGTGCGCATCGGGCCCATACGCCGCTGTCAAATCGTGGTTAGATGATCACTCACTGTTCAAATAATGTTCGGTTGACTAATTAGTGTTGAAATGCCACACAACACATTTCAGTTTAATTTAATCAAAAAATAAAAGTAAACCTGGTAAAATTCTTAATCCTCTATATCTATTGCACAATATTTACTTGTTATTCACTTAGGAGGGGTAAGAAAACCACTTTATACTATTTCTAAAGCTACGTTTCGTACTTCATCAGGTCAACAAATAAATTACACTATACAACAATTCCTGAACATGAGCAACTACGTACTAACTAAAATTTAAATAAATCTTTATTGATTGACAATTTCATGTTTTATTTTTAGTGATTTTTTTCGTGTATAAGTTAATACGTAGTTGCTCATGTTCAGAATTTGTTGGATAGTCAGGGCCGGATTTAAAGGTCTGGAGGCCTCGGGGCAATAAAGGAGTGGAGGCCCCTTAGCCCCAAATTATTTTCCAAATAAAATGAATTTTACTGATTGCCTGATTGGAGTAAACAAATATAAATCGACGATTTTTGTTAATATTTCATGTTAAATGAATAAAATATGAAAGGAAAAGTTGTTTACTGGTGTTTACTAGTCTGAATTTGAATTTTTTTTTCCGAAGTCTCTATTGTGGGGGCCCCACTTGTGTGGGAGGCCCTGGGGCTGTAGCCCCGCTTGCCCTCCCCTAAATCCGGCCCTGTGGATAGTGCCACTGTAATCTATTTTTTGGCCTGATGAAGTACTCACGTGTAGCACGAAATAGCCTTAGAAATAGTATAAAGTGGTTTTCTTGTCCCTCCTAAGTGAAGAACAAGTAAATATTATGCAATAAAAATAAATTGATTATATAATTATCCATTTTTTATCGTTTTTTGATGTTTGTGTAACTTTCGTAGATTTAATTTGAGATATCATTTATGTTAACATTCTTGTTAAATTATGTAAGAATTATAATTTTATAACTTGAAGCACCTTAGGTAAAATACGTGATCTTTGTATCAACAAATACAACAAGATAAAAAATAAAATAGGTAAGACTTTCACGTTAATCATAACAATATACATCTAAATATTTAGCCATCTGCAAACAAATAGATGAACCATAGCTAAAAAAATTTCTACAATTCATTTACTGACTATTCTTTGAGTGGCGCTACTACAGCGCCAATCTCACAAGTGTCTTGCCACCAAACTAATTTCATTTGGCCGCCAGAGAGGTACCGTCCAATTTAATGCATGTGGTCGGTTGTCTTTATACCGTATTTATCTGTGGTATTATCAACTGAAAGTAATTTAATATTTCTAGTAGCAGGTGCTACAATGTAATTTTACTGTTGAACTAAATTCTTTAATAACGGTGCAAAATCAAAGCGGAAAAGAAAAAAACGGTTTCCATGTCAAATGTCGAACAAAAAGTGTGAGAGCGATTTTGTTTGCCTTCAGAGGTTGTGGGAAAAAAATTGGTAATTGGTTCGAACGCATGCATGAATGTGTATAAATCTTAAAAACGAGTACTATGAGAGACAATAAAACGATTTCAAGCAAAAAAATGTTATTT
Source organism: Aquatica leii (assembly GCA_035610365.1). Lineage (NCBI taxonomy): Eukaryota > Metazoa > Arthropoda > Insecta > Coleoptera > Lampyridae > Aquatica > Aquatica leii. The sequence continues at coordinate 62,071,316 of CM069432.1, forward strand.
ATTATTGCTGCAGATTACAAGTTATTTAGTGTATTTTTTTCTGATTTTTTTTACAAGCTTACTTAGAATATTTGGCACCCTCCAATATTTTTTCCTTCGGAGATCGGAGGAGATATATTTGTAGTAGTTTTTTATTTTTTTTAAACATTTAATATTTTCAGATCTCACTTACTTTTTTTGACACAAACGCTATTTATATATTGTTCAACTAGTCATGCTTCCTAAAACCAAATCCACATTTATAAATTTTTAGCGTGATTGTTTTGACTTTAATACAATTTAAGTCATCTTCAGGTATTTGTACGAAAGTCGAAACAATTGTAGTTTAATTAAATTATATACTTGGAGAAGACAAGTTTTTCAATTCCGTTTTATTGTATTTATTGTTTGTTAATTATAATAATAAATATTTTTAGATGACCAACATAGAAGTTTTTAAGCTTCTGGGTTTTTTTTTTGACTATTAGTTTAGTACAAGAAAAACTCCAAAGTACGGACGTTCAAGTGCAATAACTTATCTGCGTAGTTCTCCTAAAATTTTGACATTTAATTTCAAAGCCGTATGACACGAAGCTCAATTTTACAGAAAAAAGAATATTTTATTATTTTTTTATTTGAAAATTTACCACCGTGTAAAACATGATATTTTATGTTCATTTGTAAATTATTTAAAACCTCCTCTAAATGATAAAGCAAAAGTGAATTTCTAGTCACTGTTCCATGGCTGATAGCAAAATTTGACAAACTGCTGACAGATGTATTGATTGTTCAGTTTTTAAACAAGAAGATTCCAACAGTTGCAAGACTTCTATCATCGTTTACATATTGTTACTAAAAAATCAATTTGCAAGTTAATCATCAACACTGATGTCTTTACTCAGTGAAATGTAAAATATTTAAAAATATACATGTCCGTAACAAGACTTTGGAAGCTATTAGTTTTACATGCAGTAAATCGACAAGTGACCATAGCAGAAATCAATGTAAAATTTCATAGATTGAGGAAAAACTTTTCGACCCATTATAGGAAACATGCTGATTAGTGACGGCGTCAAGGGGAGGCTGAAAAGGCACATGCTCAAATAGTTGATCATTATGTAGTATATATTCAAAATTTTATTCAGTTTTGATCAGGAGAACTATTTTATTGTAGTACTTGTTTCCAGTGGTTTCCAGTTGAGTTTGTTTATTTTAGTTTTACTTTAATATTTAAGTACGTTGATTTTCTCGACTACCTACTACACTAAATCGTTAACTCAATTATTAGCTGTATATAAAAAGATGACGCACATTTCGGCCATTTGTAAAACAGGAAAAATTTTATTTTTTGTTAATTTGAATACGATTATGTAACGACAAATATTGATGACTACCATCTTGTAGGTATCTTACAAACTGTTATTAAGAACATTAATAAACATTAAGTACGTATATACAACATGTGAACAAACTTTAACTTTACAAACACCTCGCAAGAAACGATGAAAACGTTGATCCTTTTTCTTCAACAAAGCAATGAATATCAAAATACTTCGATACATCAATGGTCGTAGCCGACGTTTCCTTAAGGAGCAGATTTAATAAACTCAATCAGGCAAAAAACGTCATTAGTATTAAGAACATTAAGGACGCTTATCGATCTCAGACAATAATTGGGGTCGTAGCTTCGCTCTTTCTGTAAACAATTGTTTTTGAACGTTAAACTTTTTTTCCGTTATTATTTAATATACTATAAGGCAGCGGTTCATAAACTTTTAGTAATCATGGCCCTCTTAAAGCTTCTAGCTTCTACCGCAAGGTTCTAATAGCATTTTTGTGTTCTCTCAAAAAGAAATCAAGAGCTCCTAAATTCGCTGATATCAGATGCAATTACGATTTGAAAATGAAGTGTCCTCAAACTATACCCACGCCTAATAAAAAAAATTAACAAAGTATACGCTCGACATAACGATAATTTGATGTCTGACTTTAAAATATGCAAACGTCTTCAAAACAAAAACTCGGAGTTTTGTTACTGTAGATTAAAGTAACCGTTCCGTAATTCCTGTTGCGTTGTGTAAATAACTTTATAGTTTTCTAATTGAACAGTTGATTTACTGAAACCAAAAAAAAAAACAAAGAAAAAGAAAAGGCAACACATTTGTATTTTCTACATATTCTACGTTGTCCACATCAAATGTATTATACAGAAAATTATCATTTTGTACTTACAGATAATGTGTTGTGTGTGTATGTATATTGTACTCAATGCATATTTTGAAGACATTTTTAGAAAAAAAACATAAACTCTTTAGAATTAGTGATCATTTGAAAATAATAGTAACGTGTGATTTTTTAAACAATAGTTATATAAAAATGTTATGGCGTTGAGAACTGCCATTACCACTCGAAAAATAAAAGTCCTCAAAATATACACCTGATAAATAATTTCAGAAATGTCCCCAAAGTATGCGCTCGACATAAAGATACTTCGAGGTCCGACCTCAAAGAATGCAAATGTCTTCAAAGTATGCTTTAGACATAAATTTTGTCCTTGAAGTATGCACCGGATATATATATATACATATTTACATATATATTAGATTGCTAAAGCTTATGGGATGCGCAGAAAAAAGTGGACCTAACAAGATGGAGGTTGTTAGGGGTACGTGCGCATGCGCAGTAGTGACAGCTGCGTGTGCAGGGTTGTCACATGAATATTTTAGTAAGTCATGCATTGTTACCAGATATATAATAAAAACTGTTTTTAGTAGTTAAATAAATATATTTAAAAAACACTTGATTATCAAAGTAGATTACAGAGTATTTATCGATATATTTTTACTCATTTTCATATTATAGTAAAATTAAGATAAAATACTAACAACCAACTTGGCAAAAACTAAAACCGAAATCATAAACTTTAATAAAGTAATGCACTCGATTCAAATTATAAAATTCTACAATTATCTAAATTTTAATATTAAAAAAAATACATGCATAAACATAAATGGGGATAAAGCATGTGTACATTTACAATCTACATATTTTGTAAAATTTAATAACTGTTTGATTATTTCATTTGTATTTAACAGCTTATGATGATCTTATGATGATAATCTCATCATCGTCTAATTCAGAATAAAAAGTATTGTAGCTCATGCAAATAAACTTTAATCATACATGAATTAAGTTATAATTTTGCATTGTTTAGGCCGACTAAAAGCTGATGTTAATGACATATACAGTATACAAGTTAAATAAATCAGAATTTTGTAACAGTTTCATACGCATGTTTTAAACTGGTTCGATAAATTCCTCTGGGTTTTAAGAAATGATTTCAATATGCACTACAAACTAAAATGCATCATTTAAAATAACAGAATACAGAAACGAGTTTTGTTAACGAGCATTATATCATTTAGTACATTGTGAATAAAACTTTCACCACTAAATCAATTACATTTATCTAAAAAACCACAAAAGTAATCGCATTTGTCTGGACGAAACTTTTTGTTAAACGACCCCTTCAAAACTGTCACCAACATTTAGATGGATTAAAAACCTTGATCATGAAGAGTCAACTACAATTTCTAATTACACATTGCAATAGTTTTAGCTTTGTAACTACCGTATCCATTTATCTTGGTCAGAAATGTTAATCTTTCGTTTTGCACTTATGGTTGAATATACTTATTATTTATTAGAACGGAGCTTACTTGAGTTTACCTCTGAAATAATATATTAGCCTAGATCAACATTAAATACATTTTAATTTTTTACAAACCAGCAAAAGTTAAACTAAAGACACATAACCTCCAACAACCGTTTAGTAGTAAACTTTGAAAATGTTTAAAAATATCTCTATTGGGTTGCATTAGTTAAGTTTTAACATCTCGACTTTATTTTCAGCTTTTCCACTTTCACTAACATTAAGATATGTATTTTAAAAATTAACGATTATATGTTAGTAAATGTCAAGTCGTCAGTTTAAACGTAGTTGTGCGTATGCGTACATGATGCGTACAAACGCCCCTGCGCAGATTCAAATTGACCCGCATTTTAAATTAAGCTTTGCTCATCTATTTAATATATAAGATATCTATGGTACTCAAAAATCACATAATTTTATGTTAATGTAAAGAATTGCGTTACTTAAATAAAAAATCGACGTTGGTTTTGCAGTCTTAATGTTACAAAAATTCCAGGGCTAAGAAGATCAATCATGTCTGCAAGATAACCAAAAACAGACCAAACTACAAGATTTTGAGTAACATACACATTGAATAATCAAAATATTGTCATATTTATTTTATTGGCCCGCCCCTAGCATTATAGTTACTAAACATGCAACAAAAATTCAGAGAGGGATACCCTTTCAAACTAGCCATTAAAATCTTCATGAATCGGACACAATTTACCACAAAATGGAAGACCACGAACATAATATATAGTAGTAACAGTAGAATTGTACAAAAAACTTTTCTCAACATTATATTCATTAAATAAATTCAATATTATAATAAAAACATTTTGATTTTTTTAAATCAAGTTATTTATTCTTAGTTTCTTCAACAAGAAAATTAATACTACTCATTTAAACCGTGGAAGTCATTACATTTTCTAATCGGCTTAAATCAAATCAGTTCTCTGACGAACTTATTTAAAGTAATCAGTATAATTTGTATCACTGAAAATATTATGACAGTGAGCGACATCACAGCGACATTATATAACAAATAATTGACTAACCAATTGTTTTTAATCGGTGATTATTTATATATGTATACACATATAGATAAGTATAGATTGTATTTAGTAGTGATGGAGAATAAGTAACTATTCGTTATTTGAGTACTCGTTACTCGCTAGGATCCGAAGTAACGATTAGTCGACAGGCAAAGTATTCGTTACATAGTTACATTCGTACCATTCGATTACAGTATTCACATCTGCAAAATCGGTTCCAGCACCCGTTTGTACTCAGTACACATACTACATCATTACTCGTTTAATGAATTGTAGTTTTGTAGGGACAACAGAGCGCATAAACGACGCAGAACGTTAACATATTATACGGATAATAGTGATCTCTGTTCTTACCTTAGATTTTTTAAATTAAATTCCTTAAATTGTGCAATTTATAAAACCAACATTATTAATGTTTTGAGGTATAAGTGTACTTATTCGTATTCATACATATACAAATGTTAATTCTGTTATTTTCTGGATAACATCTTTTTCAAAATTTAGCAAAAAACAAAATTGATTATTATCGAAAATTTATAATTTTATACTTTGGAATATTTTTTGAAGCTTTTACATTATATATTGTGCGTATTTCCATTTCTTAAAATTAATATTAAAATCGTTAATAAATACTAACAATCCAAAGTACAGATGTTCTGTTTTGTATTTAAAATGATAAGTTTCTCCGGCATCAGCTACTGTCAAAAATGTTTACATAAATTAGAATTTTACAACACGTTCTAGTCATTTATGCACATACGTCTAAGGCAGGGGTGGGCAAAAGCCGGCCCGCGGGCCGCATCCGGCCCCTTTGCTTACTTTATCCGGCCCGTTGAAAAATCCCGCAAGCAATTTTTTAATCTCTTTTATGCGATTTCGTAGAACTCAACAGTATTCCTCCGGCCCGTGAGACATTTTGAAAATTTTATTTTGGCCCGCGTTTAAAAGTATTTGCCCGCGCCTGGTCTAAGGTAATCAAATCCCTACCGCGAAACGATTCATGGAATTATATTCCGGTACCCGTATTTATTACCACAAAAACATACACTTGTCAAAGTAGTCGTAGTATCCAAAGTAATCAACGTAACGAATACAAAAAATATAAGCAACGAATAGTAACGATTACTCAAAAGTAACGAAATTCACCATCACTAGTATTTAGTGAAAGTTTAATATACATTACACATTATATTCATATAGTATATCCTTTAATGTAGTGTGCATAGAATAATTTCCAAATGTTAACGAACTTTGCTTTCAAATAAATGAGTATTGAAGTTAGTGCGCTTTGTACTTTTGGAATCATTTTTTAAACACAGTTTAATTTAACTATACTGTTACGAATCTATTTATTAAAAACTAATTTATTTAAACGATTAAAACTACGTTTACTTATTCTAGAAATATATACACTTTTAAATTAACCGAACTAATTAAATCTAATAATAATATTTAATAAAAACACTTACACTATAATTTATATCACTTAAGATAAGATAACGTCCTCGGATTTCACACTTGTTTACACTAATTATCACATACACGATTATTCTCGATTTATTTATGTAGACAAACACGTGCTAACGATTTATTTTCACTTGATAATCTTCTTAATACAGCTGTATTCGCGTTTCGACAATAACTGACCTACGATCTGTCTCGTCGCTATATAAAGACATACGGAAATCCTTCTCGATCGTTCGTCACTTTTCGCTATAACTTCTAGAAAATAGATAACAGCATTCTAGAAGGCTCTTGCGTTTGCAAGTAATTTCTTGAACGTTTCACTGCCCCCTTCTTAGGACTGTTCGGTCCCAGAACAGGAGGCTGGATGCGACACCGGTAAAAGGGATCGTGGCGACAGCGGCAGCTTCCTCCATTTCGGCAACTTCCTTGACCATAAAAGTAACAGTCAATGGACTTTTCCTGACCCAATACTCTCCTCGGTTGGTAACTACAGACCAACACTTGAAGGCCTGTTCCTCGGAAGACGACCTCCAACATGTTTCGAACTGTCCTCCAATTCAGTTGGTCTAAGCCACAACCAAGCTTGGGTACTGCCAATTTCTTAACATGATGGAACTCCATTTGTCTCTTGAGACTCCATAATGTTCGCCATAGATCTTTGTATAACGGCTTGACACGTGAGTATTTCTTGGTGACCAGATAGAAAACGAAGCGTCCGTCACCACGTAGTCCTAAAACCTTTCCGACTGCCGGTTGCTGTCTTCGTAATTCATCTAGCTGCCCAAACTTCTTTTTTAACACGACTGCAACCCCTTTGGACATGTCAAGGTCCTCGCTCACGCAATGTGCGATGGCGTAATCTTTTTGTGTCTGGAACAGGTCTTGTTGTTCCTCGGTGGTAACTCCGAACCTAGCTTTTCCAGAACCTCCGTATAGGTTCATAAACTTTTCGAGCTCCATTTCTTCGATTGGATTCCTGGTTCTGCTACTTATTACTCTGGTTCGGACCTGAACTTGCGGATTGTGGTTATCGCCAGCAAACGGGGCTAGACGATCGACGTGGACCACTTTTGGCTTGCCTCTGGGCGGTTTTCGGATGCGGTATATAACGTCGTTTATACGCTGCACGACTTCATAGGGGCCCTCCCATTGCCTTTGCAGCTTCGGCGACAAACCACGTCTCCTTTGAGGGTTATACAACCAGACCATATCGCCAGGTTGAAACCCACCATTTTGCGCCTTTACGTCATATCTTGTTTTCATCCTGTCGCTGGCAATTTGTGTGTTTTTACGAACCTCTTCATGTACTTCGTCTAGCCTCTTTGCCAGCTTGCTGACGTAATCTTCTCCAGCGACTTCTTCTTCCGGTCTTCGTCCAAATTGAAGATCGCATGGTAATCTTATCTCACGACCGAGCATGACACAGGATGGTGTTTGGCCTGTGCTTTCGTGAACGGATGATCGGTACGCCGTTAAGAAGAGGTGCAAGTACTGATCCCAGTCTCTTTGGTGTTCGGACACTACCTTGGCTAAGTACTTGCCCATTGTTCGATTCATCCGTTCAACCATGCCATCAGATTGAGGATGGAGAGGCGTTGTCCTAGTCTTTTTAATTCCTAACAGTCGGCAAACTTCTTGAAACAGCCCAGACTCAAAATTGCGGCCTTGATCGGAGTGTAATTCCAACGGAACTCCAAACCGGCAGAAAAACTCCTTTACTAATACGTCTGCGACTGTAGCTGCTTCCTGATTGGGTATGGCGTAAGCCTCCGTCCATTTCGTGAAATAATCCATCGCCACCAGGATGTATTTATTTCCCGAATCGGATTCTGGGAACGGCCCTGCGATGTCAATCGCTACTCTTTCCAGAGGGCTTCCTACGTTGTATTGTTTCATGGGTGCTTTGCGCTTTCTCGCTGGACCATTTCCTGAAGCGCAGACTATGCATTTACGGCACCATTTCATGACGTCCTCTTTGCAGTTCATCCAGTAGAATCGTTCTCGCACTTTACCCAACGTCTTCTTAATGCCAAAGTGTCCTCCTGATGTCCCATCGTGGAGATGCTTCAACACTTCGGTCACCCTGCTCTTCGGCACTACCAGCTGTAGTCTGTTTCCCGTGCCCTCGGCACTTTCTAGGGATCGCTTAAGAAGACCGTCTTCTACTATCAAGGAGTCCCACTGCGCCCAGTACGCTTTGATATTTTTGCCCAAAGCACTCACTTCTTCCCAGGTTGGTCGTCGGCCGCTTTCTTTCCAGTCCAGGAGTAGTCTTATTTCCGGATCGTCTTCTTGTTCGCGACGTAACTGCTCAGGTTCCCACTCATCATCAACCATAGCAGTTCTCCGGAGGCATTCGACTTTTCTTCCAGTCGCGAACAATGGCTGCAGTCCGCCGGACATGGTCTTCTGGATAAGGCATCAGCGTTCCGATGACTGCTTCCGGCACGGTGTTCTGTGTCGTAGTCATACTCTTGCAGTCTCTCGATCCATCTTGCTACTTGTCCTTCTGGGTTACGGAACTGCAGTAGCCATTTTAAAGCGGCGTGGTCTGTTCTCAGTAAGAATCTTCGTCCATACAAATACTTGTAGAAATGTTCGATGGACTTAACGACTGCTAACAGCTCCCTCCTAGTCACGCAATAATTCCTTTCTGGCCTAGACAAAACCTTGCTAAAGTACGCGATAACCTTTTCTTGTCCATCTTGAACCTGCGAAAGGACCGCGCCTATGGCCATATTACTTGCGTCGGTATCCAAAACAAACTTTCCATCTTCTCGTGGATAACTCAAAATCGGCGAAGTGACTAGGGCCTGTTTTAGTTGATTAAAAGAATTTTCGCAGTCTTCATTCCATCTAAATTCTGCTTTTTCTTCGGTTAGTTTTGTCAATGGTTTGGCAATATTGGCAAATCCGGGAACAAATCTTCTATAATAAGTGCACAACCCAAGGAAACTTCGGACCTGATGTTTGTCGATCGGTCTTGGCCATGCTTGCACTGCTCGGATTTTGTCTGGGTCAGCCCTTACTCCATCTCTAGATACGACGTGGCCAAGGTATTGGACTTCCTTTTTAAATACGTGGCACTTCTTTGGGCTCAGTTTGAGGTTAGCCCCACGTAATCTCTGGAACACTTCCTTCAAGTTGTTCAAGTGCTCTTCAAACGACCTTCCAACCACGATCACGTCGTCCAGGTAAACCAAGCACGTCTTCCAAGACAATCCGCGCAAGATGGTCTCCATCAAACGCTCGAACGTTGCAGGAGCGTTACACAGACCGAAGGGCATTACAGTGAACTGCCACAAACCAGTTCCGATCGTAAAAGCTGTTTTTTCACGATCCTTGGGTTCTAATTCTACCTGCCAGTATCCACTCTTTAAATCTAACGTAGAAAACCACTGGGATCCTGACAGGGTGTCTAGCGTATCGTCAATTCTGGGTAAAGGGTAGCTGTCCTTTGGTCACGTCGTTTAGCTGCCTGTAGTCTACGCAAAACCTCGTTGATCCATCCTTCTTCTTCACGAGTACCACTGGGGATGCCCATGGACTACTTGAAGGTTCAATCACGCCTTCTCTCTCCATATCCGTAATTATTTGTTCGGCTTCTTCTCTTTTCGCCAAAGGAAGTTTGCGTGGATGTTGTCGTATCGGCCGAGCGTCTCCGGTATTAATTTTATGTTTCACCACGTTAGTTCTTCCTTTGGAGCCACTCTCCAGCGCGAACACATCTTGGTACTCTTGGATCAACACTTTAACTTTAGCCAGCTGGTCTTGGCTGAGGTTTTCGCATTTGGTGGTAAGAATGTCCAATAGATGTTGTGGACACTTCTTCGGCGACGTATCTTCGTTCGACTTCACGCATCTCACAATTTGTGATACTGGCGTGCATTGGCCTACCACGGTCTTCTTTTTCAGCGTTACAGGATCTGAGTTGATGTTTAAGATCCTTACTGGCATCGTCTTCTTTACTCGTACTAAAGTTCTGCCAACGAGTAGTCCCTTTTCAACTAAGCCGCCCTCCATTGGTTCAATCGCGCGTATGTAGCCTTCCCGGAGACTTCCATCCAGGCGTGCCATCACCACACTTTCAGTCCTTGCAGGCAGAGTCACGTCTTCACTCAATAAGACTCGCACGGCTGCCTTCTCTGACGAATGAAAAGGAATTTCTTCATTGTCGATCTTCAGGACATCGTTCTTCATATCCAAATGGAACCCATACTTCTTTATCACTTCCATTCCCAGGATAACTTCTTCCGTGATGTCGGCTACCAGTACTTGATGGTCGAGTACTCCATTTCCCAAACCAATGGTTACTTTGACTTGTCCGTGAGTAGGTATTTCGTCACCCGTCGCCGTTCGAAGTCGTACTGTTACTGGTGATGTCTTCTCGTTTTCCAATAACATGTCAGGACGAATGATGGTCTTCGTCGCTCCCGTGTCAACCAGTAACTGGACGCTTCTCCCATTGATCTTGCCATCGAGATAAATGCTATGCAATTGCTCCCTAGGCGATGCCATTTGGATGGTAATCTGCGGGGCATGGCTCGTTGAGGTCGACTTTCGCCCCATTCGGTCGACCCGTTCTAGTTTTCCAGACGCTCTTCTGGTCTTCTTTTGGGCTTAGTACAACGGCGTCGTACGTGGCCCACTTCTCCGCAGTTTCAGCACGTCAGTTCTCTTCCTCGAGCTTCTCGTTCCCGAAGTACCCGTCGCACTATGTCTTCAATGCTTTCTTCTGTGTGCGAGGATACTTCTGCAGCACAGCGGAGCTTATGGCTGCCTCGGTGCGACGCTTGTTTCGCCGCCTCGAACTCCAAAGCATGGGTTAATGCGTCATCCAACGTCTTCGGTCGAGCTAACCGGAGAGTCTGCTGTGTTTCGCTGTCTCGAAGGCCGTCTACAAAGGTTTGAATAGCCAATTGCTCCAAGAAGGTATCTGGCGCTGTAGGATACGCAAGCCGTGTTAGTCTGGCGATGTCAGCCTCAAACTCTTGAAGACTTTCGGCAGCTTTCTGAACCCGACTTTTAATTTGAGCCTGGTATACTTGTTGAAGATGAGCATCCCCATATCTCATTTTTAGTCGTGATATTAAGAGTTCGTAATTTTCTTGCAGGTGGTCCGGAACAGTTTGTAAAATTCCAAGCGCTTCTCCACGTAGGGACACTATTAAAGACGTCGCTTTCTGCTTGTTGCTCCAACCATTAGCAGTAGCTGCGGCTTCAAACTGCTTGTAGTAGGTTGACCATGGAACTTTACCATCAAAATTCGGTGGTACAACTTTGAACTTGTGAGTGTTTTCTTCTCGATGGTCCATTATTAAATCTTCACTCGTGACGCTTCCTTCACCGTGACAATTCATTTGGTTGATTCTTTCTTCAAGCAGTTTCATTCTATCTTCTAATTTGTCCTCTATTGCTTCTATTTTCTCATTCATAGATTGTTTTCCGTTTTCCAGAATTTCGCATATTTCTTCTCTTAAACATAACATGTCTGCTTGTGTTTCTTCTTGAGCAATTTTGATTTGATTTCCTACACTAACTTGTATTTGTTCCTCAATAGTCTTTATTTGATTTTCCATGCTCGCTCGTATTTCTTCTTTTAAACCTCTAGAATTTTCTTCAATTTTCTGGGAACTTTCTTCCATTTTCTGCGAATTTTCGTGAAACTTTTCTTCCATTTTTCTATTCATCGATTCTTGACCATTTTTTCTCGATTCAAGAAATTCAAATAGTTTTGCATCCATTTTTTTTTGCTTGCAAACGCGTCACCGGCATAAATTATATATAACAGCAATAAAAAGTTTAAATACACTACTTTTTAAAATGCAGTTTTTGTATAACACAAAATTTCAATAACGATCCACTTATTAATATTAAACCACTAGCGCACTTGTTAAAAGAAAAAGTTTTATAAACACTATTTTATACTTTATAAATAAACACGCGTATTGCAAACTTAAAAGTTATTTACGTAATCAATGTTTTTATTACGGGTGCGATATCAAATAACTTAATGGTATTCACACTAAAAATCGCGAACGGTTTGATACCTCAACACCTGACGCCACTGTTACGAATCTATTTATTAAAAACTAATTTATTTAAACGATTAAAACTACGTTTACTTATTCTAGAAATATATACACTTTTAAATTAACCGAACTAATTAAATCTAATAATAATATTTAATAAAAACACTTACACTATAATTTATATCACTTAAGATAAGATAACGTCCTCGGATTTCACACTTGTTTACACTAATTATCACATACACGATTATTCTCGATTTATTTATGTAGACAAACACGTGCTAACGATTTATTTTCACTTGATAATCTTCTTAATACAGCTGCATTCGCGTTTCGACAATAACTGACCTACGATCTGTCTCGTCGCTATATAAAGACATACGGAAATCCTTCTCGATCGTTCGTCACTTTTCGCTATAACTTCTAGAAAATAGATAACAGCATTCTAGAAGGCTCTTGCGTTTGCAAGTAATTTCTTGAACGTTTCAATACTTATCGTGTATATGCAATAATGCAGTGTTTATTTGAAATTGCCTAAGTTCTAATATTATATATAAATATATGATCTAAAGAATATTGTTTATTGTTGTATTTTAAAAACAATTGTATAGCGTTGTTTTTGGCAAACATTAATATACTTTGTAAGTGCGAAAAGACAAAGGTATAAAATTGGTGTTTCGTACTAGAAATATCGACAAAAAGTTAAAATTGCTATAAAATCTTTTATGAAAACATTTTTTAATTTAGAAGTGACATATTACAAACTTATTTTAAAAGATGGCGGACTTTCAGTTATCTTGAAAATCTATCCCAACTTGGTTATTTTAAATAAAACATTGTATTTTACAATTTTTTTGTTAAAGGTAAGGTCATATGTATCACTGGACAGTTTTCGAAAAAACTTTATTTACTACAGTTTGGTAAAGATTTTACACCGTTCGTCTTTAAATGTTTACACTGGTGTTTTGGGTAATCATGTAATAGTCCTTTCTTCTTAAATTATTTTATATGCAACCTTTCGAATTATATGAATTGATTTAAACGTACCTATACGTGCTTGCTCTTTTTGGTCGTCGGATTTAACAAAACTTAATTTCTTCGTGATTTAACAAATGCAATTTTTTTCTCATAGGAATTTGTAAAATCTAAAATTTTCTAAATGCTACCAACACTTGAGTATATGTAAAAATAAATTTGTTTTGTTTTCTGGAATGTTACAATAGAAGGGGTTCTCAGTGTTGGTTTCTATCATTAAGAAGACCGGCGTTTTTTTCTTACACTTACTTATATTTAGTAGGTATTGCGGAGTTGACACTACTTTGTTTTTAGTCTTATTTTTAACCTATGTTAAACTATGATATATTTTCTTTATTTTGACATAGAATTAGGGATTCTTAGTGCTGATGCACAATGAGCGTAATCATAGGAAATACATAACGCATAATATAGACCTAATACATAATTTTAAAACATAGGCCGACAAAGTGTTCACAATAAGCGTTGATTTTCAATAAGAACGCGATTCTCTGCGCGTACGAAGTTTTAACAAACATAACCCTAAAACCGTTTTAGTCATAATGAACTGTCAGATTTGTCTTGCAAATGTCATTTTAAATATGTCTGATAATAAAATAACTGCACACATCAAACACAGTAGTACGCTGTATTCCACTAAAGACGAAGTTTGGTAATGTTAGTTTTTTTAAAGTTCTCTCTGCATCGTAAGTTGACGTTACATGAAAAAGAAATCAAAATTACTGTAACTTAACAATTGCAATTCAAATGTTAATGCCAAGCAAAATAAAGACTTCCTATTAGTCCAAAGTTATTTACTTATAAAGGTATAAAAAGATCGTTTTATATGAGATTTTAGGTTAAATAAATTTGTCAAACTGTAAGTGTTGCCAATTCAATAAAATACTCAAGTTTCCCAATGTTTGAAAATTAAAATTACACGGATAATTTTTTACTGTATCAATTGACCAATAGAAAAATTTTATTTTATTGCATTTTTTAAAATTCAACCAATCATCAACGGATTACAGCGATAACACCACGGGCGTGGTCTTATCAGGCAAAGCAGACTTGATATATTAAAATGTCAAATTAAATGTCAGATAGTAAATCAATTCATAATGATGATACACAGATTTGATGATATTTGTAAGTACAAAATTAACTAAATTCCTTTAGAAAATACACCATAAAACACAATTAATTGGTATTAATTGATTAAAAAACTTGGAAAGTAGTAAAAAATTATCTTACCGAATACCCCTCGAGCATTGATAAATACTCAAAATTTTGTCGTAGAGAATGTTTCAAGCGTGTTTCTTTAAGGTAATATCACTCGGCCTTCGGCCTCGTGCTATTACCAAGAAACACGCCTTCAACAATCTCTATGACAAAATTATCTAGGTATTATCAATGCTCTAGGGGTATTATAGCTGAAAATAAGTATTAAAATTGAATGGAAATAGAGCAAATACTATAAAACACACGTCATAGAATACGTTTCAATCGCGCTACCGTTTCGTAGGCTCGCCGCTGCGCGGCACGTGTAGGTATTCCAGTCTCGTGATTGAAGCGCGTTCATTATGTAACTTGTGTTTTAATATACTATAATGTTATTAAATTTGTACTTTCTTTCAAAATCATTTTTGAATACAAAGTGCAAGTATAAGAGACAATAGAAACTTGAACTTAAATAATAGAAAATAAAAATATTTCAAAAACCATCACAAAGAGAATAAAATTTTATATTTTATGGTGCAATAACTAATGTACCATTCTATTTAAAAAAAAAACACCGATCGATCAAGAAGTCTATATTGAAAATTTCTAAAATGTAATAGTCCTTACCAAATTTTAGTAAATAAATTATGCAACGTAGAAGACACCTTGTGTGTTACCAGAATAGTATTAAAGCAAATGTTTTTTTCTTGAGGATTAATTGAGGAGGTAATATAAAATTTTGTTACTCTATAAATATTTTAGCGATTATAATTAATCTTATCTAAATTATGTAAAAAAAGAAGAGATAACATCTGCCAACATTAATTATTATGGTATTTTTAGACACATACTGTTAACGAAATTGGCCCAACAATACAGATTATTTTTTTTATATTTTGGTTTCTCTTATACTGTAAATGTATTTTCGTTTGAATATTTTTGTTAAGAAAGGTTGCGCAAGCAAAGGACGGGCAACCCTAGCTAATGTTACCGGATAGGGATTTTTGCTACCCTAACACGTCATGAAAAGACGCCGATTATGTTTTCTTGCGAGATACATATATATATATATAGTGTTAAAATATACAACTTTACAAAACCATCAAATGCTTATTAGGAATGTAAATGTTTTTTACATTTTGTATCGGTATAAAAAAAAGTTAAACAGCAATTTCGTTTAGACAGTTTCAATAGATCGATGTTTTCTATTTATTAATTAATCCTGGATTTTAAAATGACTAATGAAAGTTGCAAAAAAATAACGTATACAGATTTAAGAAAAATAATTTGCTAATTGCTAACTTTTTTCCTAATTTACATCATTCATCTGCTTATCCTCGTTTTTAATAAATTAATGATATCCCATGTTTCTATGACAAGAGCATCGGATCGTAATTGTTTTCTAATTACGCTTAAGGGAACATCATCTTCATCGTCATCACTGGTGTAAAATGGTTTGCTAAGTGTGTTTCAGGCCATGTTGACATATATACATTTAAAACTGTCTCGTAATGTTACTTATCTTAAAAACATGTATTTAGAAATTTTTGTTAGTTTGTTTTATTAAATATTATTTGTATTAATATTTGTTTCATATTTAAATTCAGGCGTTTGATGTTATTTATATTTTCTTTAAACATTAGTATGTATTAATTTTTTATAATGTCAAAGTAATCCATCACTCAAAGTGGAGTAGTATAGATACAATTAAATTATTTTAACTTAAAGTCTTCTCCCTTTTACGAATAATAATTTAAAATCTTATATTGCTAATAATGAAGACCCTATTTCTGCTTTAGATAAATCTGGTATTTACAAAATTTTTTGTTCATATCTTCTTATGTCGATCAAACTAGAAGAACGTTCAAAATTAGATTATATTTTACGCTTGTCCGTTGAATTTTTAATACTTGGTATCTCTTTTAATAATAATTAGCTATATTTTTAATAATTTATAACAATTTTGTAGTTATACTGATATTTAAAAATGTCGTAACGTGTAGAAGACTAAGTTAAAATAATTTAACCGTATCTATTAATTTTATTTCATTCGGGTGAATACAAAATTTTATTGCTCAAACAGAGACTGAGGCCCCCAAAGTCTTAAAATACCTCAAAAAAGTTTGACGTTTATATTGACAAGTGGACAAAAACTCTCAAACGGTTTACAAAAGTGAAAAATTAGAATTCATGATAAGAACAAAAATTATTTTATAAAGAAAAGGAATCAAAACGGTATATTAAGTATTAAGAACAGTAAGGGCATGTTACCGACAGAAGACAGTGTTTTTGTCTAAGACCGGCAGAGCCGTTAATATTCGTAATGCCTATGTTATTTTTTGCACGATAGAAACATATTTTCCTTAAACTTATTACATGATCTTAATAAACGCGTAGTAACTAGGAGAAAATGATCTAATTGATTTTCTACTTACATCCAGTTTTGCTTCTGTGTATAAAGGAAACGATCACAAGATTACCTTATGGTTCGCAAAAGAAAACTTTTTGATGTTTCGAGATGTGATTTTCTTCAATTTCCTAGCCATACTGTTAATTACATAAAACTAAAAAATGTTGTAATAATTGATATTTGAAAAACTAATTACAGTGTAAATCGTTTAGTAAGTAATTTAATGAACCGTTGACATATTTACTTCTTAACTTCTTATGGACTTACGGCCGGACTGCTGAAATTCTTACTTTGTAAACAGTTTTACTTAGTAACCGACTGCTTACTAAGCGATTTCTGCTGTATAATCAAATTAAAATTTAATTGATGTTAACCTACCTATTAAAGAAAATAAATATAACGAAACCATAACAATAAACGTAGGTGACATTAAATATTATTAAACAAAATTATAAGAAAAAAATGAATAAAAAAAAACTTAAAAACCAATATGCGATTAAATCTCGACAATATTAACGCTCTCGCTCGCTCGCGCGTTTCGATTATTGATCAGCCCCTCATTACCAACAATTGTTGGTTAAATAACTGTTAACATTGAAAAAGTACAACGTTTTAAAAAGTTATAAATTCAAATATTAGAGTACACTATATACTTGTGTATTTAGTAGTATTTGTCTTAAGAATTTAAATTGATTGTCAAAGTAGACAGATTTTGCTAGTAGTAAATATAGTACCAACATTAAATATGTCATGTTTACAATTTTATTCTTTTTAAATTTAGACTTTATTTCGTAAAAAACAAAAAATAATGTATGTAACTCTCATAGCATAATTTTCTCATGAGCGCTCGGCCTCGCGCTGCAGCATTGGCGTTGGTTATGCTACGCTCCACTTTCAACGCTACTGACATAAATTGCTATTAATTATGATATGCGCAAAAGTATTTTTTATGTTTCTTGATACATATTTTGCAATTAATTTTACTATTTTAGCACATATTTATGTGGTATTACATTGGCCTCAAATAGATTAATGTGCTTTTAATTATCTGTTTGTAGTCGAGCGTAATTTCTTGGTGAAAACGTTGTTGATATGTATGAAGTATACGTACTTGTAATTTAAAAATAGTTTATACGTTGTACTTCATCACTTTTAGTACTTCAATCGATAATATAAAATGTGACAAACAATTTACTTTAGCAGTTATATTGTAATTTGATAACTGCGTGACTATATCTGCTTTATACAAGTAATAAAAAGCATTATTTAAAAATAGAATGAATGAATGCTTTAATTTTCAAATACTTGCAATGATAATAACAAAATGGAGCGATGTTATATCATAATTGAAATCATTTTAAAAAAATGTTTAATGCGCAATTGTGATACAATTTTCGCATTGTTACGTTTCGATTAAATGCTATTTCAATTAGCATTAAATAATGACACTTGTAAATCACATTATCAGTATGCATTTGATTGCTGTAATGGAATACCCACATTTGAAGTTGAAAGAAAAAATTGTTATTGCTACTTCCCAAAAACTACATTTGCATCGTATGCTACTATATACTAGTAGACTTCGTATAAACAATGTTTAGAAGAAGATAGAATAGTTAAAAACTTTTCTTTATCTTTATTATACTGATTATTCCTTTATTATTTGACGATATTGTGGGTTCCTTTTATAAAGAAAATTTTTCTTCGATAGAGGTTCATATTTTACTACTCGTTATTACATTTTGTTTTTATCGTAATTATTTTTAAGAGCTGTTTAAATTTTTTTTACGTAGTACGATAAATTTCCTTTGATAAGCATTCTGTGGTAATGTCTAGTAGATTAATTTATCTTAAGTATTAAATGTGACAATTTCACGTTTGGTTTTCTTTCTTATTCCAGTTTAGACTGTTTTTAAATTAAAATATCTATGTGATTTTTAAACCGTTAACGCCCAACTAATTTTTGTTTCAGTTTTGATTTTATTTATATATATATGCATCCACATTTTTTTAAATTAAATTGAAAATAGAGTCAAAAAGTCAAAGTTACGAGTTTTGAGAATTATTTCGCAGAGAAATATTTGCATAATTTAAAAATACTATTAATAGCAAGATTAATAAAAAGACAATGCATTGATATTTTGCGGGTGCTGGACATTGACACATAGGAAAAAATAACTAAATGAAAAACTGTTTTTTCTTAAGTAAAGGGAGGTGATTATAAAAAGAAAAAGCTAACTAGTTTTTGCTTTGGACATTTTTATTAACATATAATTTCATGAATTTGCTATAGATTACCAATATATCTGCATTTGAAAGACTTCATTCTTAATGAATGTTCTAATTTTGCATTTTTGAGACATTTTAGCTGGGATCTTTCAAAATGCACTATTGCGTTTGATTATATCTTTTGCGTATATAAATTAAAATAATTGCACAGGTAACTTCCATTATAAACAGTTGAAAATCCACGACAGTGTAATTTAATGTAAATTCATTAGATAAGTTGAGGAATAACATAAAAGACTGATTTGTAAATTTTTTTTTGTAGGTGTTTGAAAAAGATCGACCAGATCGTGCTACTTTAATCCGCACATTTATGTTTTTGGGATTTGCAATCTTATCACCGACATCGCCAATTTTACCATCTTCCCTTGGAGCTCAAAATGTATGTATGATGTATTTAATCGAGTAATTCGAGTACTTACGGTTGTCTTATACCTGTTCAAAATTACTTTTATTTTTTAAATGTCATAATCACTTAGTTGGTAGATTTTATATTATAAGTTAGTTATTAGTTGTAATAGACATGTTTGTTAACCTTTTTTGTGTATTATAATAATAAAAATAACGAATTTTATAGCGTAGCATAAGATTTATATTAAATACGTTTGTTAACTATTTTTTGGTTATTTATAGATCTTAATCATAAAGTAGTACAAACTTAGACATTTCAAGTTGCGTAATTGTTTTGGTGAATGTACAAAAATGTGCGTTATTGCAACGGTTGCAATGAATTCGCCAAAAGATTTGCGCTATATGTATAATTAAGCTATATATCTCTGGTTTATTTGAACAGGTATAAAGTTCTGTCAAAATTCGAGTAAGCCTTTGTGTGACCTTAAGACCCTAGTATACTGTTTAAAAAAATGAAAAAAAAAATTAAAAACTACAAATATAAATACAAAAAAAATATATTTAGCTTTAAAACGTTTTAGGGGAGAGTTTATGAATACTTAACAATTTCTACCACTTTCATTTAACGAATCAATCAATCACATCTTGTTACTTTAGACTTATCTATATTCAATATTGTAATCTTAGATTTACTTTAGAAGAGATATTTAAATACATATATAATAATCGAATAAGACTTTAAAATAAATCGTCGCTGGCACTTTCTTTCATGCTAACATTTTTAAAATATAAATGTTTTCTAAAGTTGTATCGATTAATATTTTAATCTTTTTCAATATGTGATTTTCTTCTATTTGAAAGTATTATTTTCCTGTTCATCTTTTAGTTGCTTTGAAGTATTCATTCCATATCAGTTACATATGTATTACACTTTTGTTTATTTTGTGCTATATTAAATAAAAACAAAAATAAAATGAGTGTTTTTTATTTCCTTACGTGGTAATAATCATGTATTTCGTGTGTATGTTTCAGTCCAGCAGTTAAACTTTGGGATAAACATTGAAAAAATTGCGACCATAATCAACTACGTTTTATTACGTTAAAAACATTGAATGCTTACAAAATTTTAAATCACTTTCATTGTTGTTTAAATTAAGTCTGTACTTGCCCACTGCACCACTTCCGTAGGTAAATGATTCGTTTTTGTGATTCCATCCATTATTTGTTCAGGAGTTATAGATAACTTAAATGGTTCATATTCTTTTTGACGTGATGATACACCAGTAGCCGAAGCAATTAATTCCAAATTCTATAAGTTGAATTTTAAATTTATTGCCAGCCTAGTATTTACAAACATTAACAAAACATTATCAAGCTAATGTGGATACTAATAATTGAAAAAGATACATTGACTTTAGCAGCATTTAGCAGAATGTGATACATTGAACAGCCTCATATGCTAAAAGAGAAGTGGTCTTATGTGCGAGACATAATTCAGGAATCGGAAGAAATTAAAACGTAGTCAAATAAATTAAATACTGACTTCTCAAATTGGAAAATTCTAGATATGAAATTCTCTTCATACCATATTCTCTATATTTGTATAAATAGTATTGGCATGAAAGTTTGGTCAACCAACAAATTTATAAAAAAAAACGTAATTACAGACCTGCAGGTGCTCAAACGCTTTCAGAACGCCAGCTCTATGAAACTCTTGAATATTGGAGTGAGACTTCACAAACTTATTATAACGTGTTAATACAATTTCAAAATTAAACGTTTGGTCATCATATATTTGCAGATGATGCTTCATAGCGATTAACAAACATATTTCTAGGACGCTTAAATCTTGTAAAACGCATGTAAGATCGTCTCTTTCAAAACAACTCCATTGGTCGTCAAAATCCTTTGTAGTAATCTTCAATTTTTCATCATTCAATTGAGAAATAACCAGAATCTTTAAAAAAAACTTAAAACATTTATCATCAGTTACTAAATAACTTACTAGCATGTTCTTTAAAGTTTGATCTGAAGAATCGACATGCAGCATCCTTTGCATTAAGTTTCGAAATTTCTTATCTTTTAGTAATTGCTGTATTGCCTTATTCCATTCATCTACATAATTTTTTGATAATTCTTCATTGTGTTTTAAACATAGTAAATCTTTTATCCTTTGTAATCTATTTTCTATTTGATTGTTTTCAGAAAATAAAAATATTTGTCTATGTGAAAAACGAGACTTTACTCTTTTTTCGAATAATTCTATGATGTCGAGGCGGCAGGTTACACCTGTAATCAGCAAGTTAATATTGTTGACAATAAACAATTAACATTTCAAACGGAAATTCTTGGTCTCTATTTAAAAAATGTCAATTTATACGCGTAGCGTAGGACTCAGGACTATTAGAAATTGCAATTTGTGAGACGCACAATTACTCCTATTATTTAATATCTGTTGTTCAAATCTGAGTTCTAACAAATAATTCAGCGTAATAGTAAAAAAACTAGAATTTACGCGAGTTTTCTATTTACAAGATGATACATTATCAGTTTTATAATTAGTCATATAACAGTAAAGTAAAACGCATTATTGATAAGAAGTAACTTTAAATTTGGACTAAAGTCAGTTATTTCTTCTTTTCGCATACATTGAACGTAATATATTATCAGTATTCTAAGAATTTCAGTTTGTGAAATACGAACAACTGAAGAAAAATTATAGTTATTTTAAAATTTAAAAGTGAAGTGAAAAATGTTCATGGTTTAATGTCAAAAAACGAAAAACATTACTAAATACTCCAGTTGTGCTGACATAAAAAAGTTGATTTCACTCATAAGTTAATTACACTACTGAGGTAAATCAATTCAGGACTTGTTTTGAATAAAGGAATATTATTTGTTTAAGTATTCCGCCTTATACGATCACACAAGGCTATATTTCTATAACGGTTAAGACAGATGGAAATGATCAGCACGAAGAAGAATTCCTAAATAATTTAGAATTGATTCTATTGACATGTTAGGAAAATTGTTAGTTGTTTTCATGGTATTTATAAATGGAGATCTGAGGGTCTTCAAATCTTCACAAACAAAGTACTGTCAACGTAGGTGTAAATATGTGTAATTCTACTGTACGAAAAACAGCTTATAAATAAATTAGAACTGGGATACCCGGTCTCCCAGTTGACACAATAAGTACTACCAACCGAAGAGTAAAACTTAGCTTAGCAATTTGGAACTATGAGAATTCAAGATTTGAATTTCGGAAAACTGCATATTATGTAGACAGAAAAACGCCCAAAGTATTTTGTGCAAATTCATTTTTTGCTTACGGTATTGCTATTTTGATTTTTAGTTGAAATCACCGTAAAAGGAGTAAAGGGCCAGTCACAATGATGTTAATGTTAATGGTAGTGTTAAGATGTTAATGGCAATGAAAATGTTAGCACTGGTCACAATCATGTTAACAAAACTATTAACTGCAACGCAAATTTAAAACTCGCGGCGTAATATGGGAGAAGCTACATCCCTCATACTACCGCAAACACAAAAACAAATACACTAAATACAAACCAATGCCAACTGTGTGAAATTTGTAATCTAGCATTTTTGTTATGATTTTATTTTAACCCTTATTCGGCACACTTCTCTGGTATAACGTGCTCGGCACACTGGGATCAGGTGCACCCCAGCAACAAAAACCTTCATAAACAATGAGCTATTGAATATTTTGACACCATTTTTTTTGTAGCCTTTTGAAAGGGTGCTTTTTAATTTAGTATAGCTTATATATGCCATAAATTTAATTAAGTATATTTAAAAAATTAAAATATCAAAAAAAAGTGGCTTTATGAAAAAAAAAACTTTTTTAATTTTGCATATTAAGGGCTAAAACTTTAGGTAAGTCTTCTACTAATGTGGTACTACAACATAATAACATTAGTTTAATTGCTCTTTTAAAAAAAGGTATTTATTTTGGGAAACGAAGACAGGACTTTTTTGAAAAAAATAAACATCATGTTTTTGCAAAAATAACAAATAAACTTAATTTCTCGCTTTATATGCCATCTAATGCATAATAAATTTGTAAAATACCATTCCGAAAAAATAAGACGTTTTATAACATAATACACGTACCTTGCTCTTCAATATTAAGTGAAAAAACCATGAAAAAATTTTTACGAAAAAACTTAAAATTCAATCGAACGAGGCACACTGGGGTGCAGGTGATCCCAATAAACTTTAAGCGACTGCTAAAAAAATACTAAAAGTCTCAGCGCTAGGTAATGTATAAAATCCCCTCCAATGCTACTTAGGTATTCAAAATTCTTATATTATAAGCGTGGGGTAAGGGTTAACATCTATACAAAGAAAGCGTTTCAACTGAAAAAGTTAAAAGTTCTCCTTATAACGTTGCTGTCAATTCAAGCCTGGTGCATATTCTGTCAAAAATTTACGTCACACAAATCGCATGCGTAAGAGTCATATTTCTATTGGTAGATGTTAGTAGTGATGTTAAGAAATCCAGAACTATTCTGGACTGTTAACATGTTTACCTAACATTACCATTACCATTAACATTATTGTGAACACTTACATAACATACAGTATTTTCTGGAGTTTAACATTTTAGCTAACATTACCATTACTATTACCATTAACATCATTGTGACAGACCAGTAACGTGTTTATTTTGTTGTTTGCAATAAAATGTAATGTTGTATAGTCCTAACCGAAAAAATTGTTAAAGATTAAAAGGAGAGTACTTTCTTCGAATTAAACTATGGAAGATGGAATAACGATTTTTTAGAAACTACATCCGTTACTTATAAAACAGTAAAAAAAAAGACTGTAACCAAACTGAATTTTAAGACATACATACTTCAAAAAGAAACTCGAAAACCCTGTGGACACGGTTTTTTACACATAAAAAAATTAAAATAGTAAACTCGCGTTCAAAAGCCTAATTAGTCATACTTACCAAAAACACAAATGGGCGTTTGAGCTGATTGAGATACATCAAACAAATTGTATAGTAATGTTTGATTATGATGACTACAGAATAAATCAAATTCCTCTAAAATAAATATCACACTTTTAGCGGTTTCTTTGTTCCCAGTTTTTAGACAAGCCAGTAAAAATGCTAAATTATCAGCAAAACTTCCAAAGACCTTTCCATCAACGGCGTTGTCCAACTTCATCTGAGCGGTAATACTTTTAAGCGCTAATCGATCATCAACATGTACTAACCCATGCAGATGAACTAATAGGGCAACTTTATCAAAAGTTTTATTTTTTAACTCAGTGAAGACGCTTTTTAATAACTGAAAATTAATGAATAATCAGTCACATGAATAATGAAATCATTGAAAATAAATGAATTCTCATAAACATCACATTTTCTATTCAAATTCAGTTTTTTAATAAGGATTTTAATATTTTTTAAATAATCCTAGCTAACCACTTAATAAAATCAAATAAACTTTAAATGAATAGTTATTATCCATATTTGATTCAAAATTCTGTAGCAGTAAATGTGGTGCAATATCAAAAATATCGTAATAATGCAAATGAACTGACAGTACAGATATCGTCCTGGTGGCTCACTGACGTGACTTTCATTAATAAAAAGAAACTGCTTTTTCTCAGTTGCTCTATGACTGATTGAAGTAGTTCATTATACTCTCTTTAACCCTTTTGTTCACCAAGGACCAATCAATTTAGGCTTTGTTGATTTCTAAGCGTGTTGATTTTTCAAGTTAATTTGTATTTTATAGTTAAGAATTGGTAATTAATATGCGTAAAAAAAATTGTTTAATAAGTAATTTAAAACTTGAAAACAAGTTGTGTTATAAAACTACAACTGGATTCCACAACATGTACTTAAATTTGTTAAAAAAATTCTGAAACAACATACTTACAATTGTCTTGCCAACACCCCTAGGCCCTATAAGTAATGCAGAATTGGATTCACCAATATTGACGGTTTCTTTAAAAAGATCTAAAATTTGTTTATGTTGTTTTTCAAAACCAACTAACTTATCGACCCTCATAATATTGTGTTTTATTTGTGATCGAGTTTTTAAAATATTTTTGTTAAGTATAACCATGATTAGATATACAATCGTAATTTAATTAATTGGAAATAATTTTAATAAAATTTATATTTTTGAAATATCACATAACCTAAGACACTAAGATTTATTCCGCTAAAGATCAAACAGCAATTTAGTGTGTATTGTTCCGTAAAAGAAATATATCTGCTTCTACCATACCAGTGGATCACAACATATTTAAAAGTATAGTAAAAAGGTAAAAACACATGTAAAAACATCATCAATAGTCCAAGTAGATATTGTAAAGCTTCAAACTAAGGATTTGCGGTATATTTTAAAAATAGTAACTGCTTTATTTTACTTAACACCATTCTGTATATCACTGTATATTTTCTACCACTGTTGCAATTCTTACTGCACCTATTTATTATATCTCAAACTTTGTGTTTTTCCAAATTCTTATTATATTTAATTATGTATACTTACATCTCGTCCAACTTGACATTGGTCGACCTCGACCGAAGATGTGGATGGGTTGTTCTTTGACCACAACTTCACACGTGTAGCATCAAGAACCGAATTATATGGTAATTGCATCAATTGGAAATCTTCCACGTCCTTTCCCAATCGGCAAGGAATTTTTTCATGTTTTAGAAACGTTACAACGTTTTAAAATAGTTTTTCAAAAAAATATTTTTGTTGCGTTTTAAAAATATTTCATTTAAACATTGATATTGAAATGTTTTAAAAATGTTTTCAAAAACATTTTTTGGTAATATAAAAAATGTTTTTACTTTATTAGAAATTACCCAGATAGCATGTAAACTTACAGCAAGTTTGCTTTCAGCTTGCTTTTTCCTTGCCAAGTTTACGAATCTTGCTGCATGTTTGCAGCAATATTGGTAATATTGGCAACTTTGACGACACACGGTTGAGAAATTTGAGTAGCTTTCTGCAAACTTGCTTCAAGCTTGCAGAAAACTTTCTTTTTCAAATTTACAGTACGCAGGCGTAAACGCATAAATACCGGCGCATGCTTAGGGCGCATGTCTCGCCATTTTTATGTTAATAAAAGTCATGTCTGTCATTTACGTGGTGTTTGTATTCTAACACATTATTATTTAGTTCTGTGTTTACTCATCGTAGACTTTTAAGGTGAGTATTATTGCATTTTAGTGCAATTATTGGTTTGCATCTTAGGTTTGTATACTTATTCGATTAAAAATTTTAAATAATTTTGCAAACACTAGTAACCGAGTTTGAGACCATTAATGTATGCTGTGTATTGTGTAATAATATGATTTTAAATTATTAAAGTTTTTTCATGCGTTTAGCTTATTTAAGATTACCATCAAATGAGCAATTAAGCAATTTTATGTTTCAGGTCAACAAACCTAGCGATGAATAGAACAGGTGGAAATGGAACAGAATTAAAACAAATAGACAATACCTAATGAAGTTGTAACTAGTTTGTAGAAACAAGTCTTTATTTAATTACAATATCAGTAAACAAAATAATTTTTTGTTTTTCTTTGTACCTTGCTTCAAAGTACAGCGATATTACTGAAAGTTTGACGAATTTCCATGACAAGTAACTTTAATATGTCTGTAAGTAAGTAAGTCTTGCGATTACATGTTTCAATAGCATTTTTACAAATTTTAAACTTTGCGATGACAGGGGACTGTAACATTTATGCAAATTCAAATCTTGTCATGGCAAGACTTAACAATATTGCTGCAAGTTTGTCGCGACGAGGTTGTCACAAGCTTGTTATTGCTTCCTTAGCCAACTTGCAGCAAACTTGCTGCAAGTCTCCAAAGTTGTCACGACAATATTGCTGCAAGTTTTATAGTTGTCACGACAAGTTTGCTGCAATCTTGATACAAGCTTACATTGCTGTTTGGGATAGGGCATTATTATTCTAAAATTTATTCCATTAGATTCTAATAAGTTTTTAACACACATGATTAAATTCTAAACCACCACCACTTAAGAATTCTTTGATTTTATGTCCAACAGTTTTAGTTTCGTTAATGTACACTTTTAACGGCTCAGTTACTTCTGATTTCGATTTAATAAAAAACACACGAAGAAACCTTGTATAGTCATCTTTAAAGCACACATAATACCGAGCACCTCCCAAAGATAGTTCCTGCATAGGGCCACAAACTTCAGCATGTATTAATGCACCACCCACGTAACAATTTTATATTTTATAACGTTTGAGAAAACGTTTACAAAACAAGATTTATAAAACACCTTTTGTCCTAACAACGTAACTAAAACGTTCTTACAGTAGCTATAAATGCAAAATGGGCACATATTTATAAAACATATTCGTTTTTTAACGTCTTTTATAAAGCCAACAAAACACTGTTATAGGATAGTTACGTAAACGTTATATATCAATTACAAAACAGTTTCATGAAGATTTTATAGTTGGTTAGCTCTTTATTACAATAGTTTTGATGAAGTTACAAAACATTTTTGTAGTGTAGAACAGCTTCAATAAAATCAAACGGTTATTAAGTACTACTTTTCGGAACTTAATTATTACTACTACTATATTAATGGCAACGTATAAAAGTATATATTATTTACACGAAATTTAATGAGATGAATCTACACGGACGTCGTTTTTTGCTACGCAGGAAATTTTACTGTCAATTATGAAGTAGATAGGTCGAAATTTTATGTGCGCCGCAGCTTTAATGAGTATTTAAACAATAATTTAAAAATCAGATAAAAAACAAAGTTTAAATTTCAATTTTTTATCATAAAACCACAATAGTAGATAGATACCAGTCAGTGATGCCAGCTTGGGGGTTTTCCCCCTAAATTTAGGGGGAAAAAATCTATACAGGGAGTTTTTAGGGAGAAGAATTTTTTGGGGGTATTTTTAGGGATAAAATTTTAATGTGTATTTTTTTTAATTGCACTACTCTCCATACTTGTATTCAATAAAAGTTTATGAAAAAATTTGAATTGATCAAATGATGCTATTAATGGTTGCTAGATGGTGCTGATGCATATGTCTATATATAAGTCGTAACAGCTGACCGCTGAATTTCTAGTTGTTATCGTTAGTTTAAAGTATTGAAAATTATGTATGTATGTGTCGCAGTTGGGGAGTTTTAGTTTGAATTTAGTGGGTTTTGAAATTGCTTTAGGGGGAAAGTTTTCAAACAGTTGGCGACACTGATACCAGTATAAGAAGCTTTAATTCAAGTGTTTTTGTCGTCAAAGTAGTGAAATATAAGTTAATTTTATGTTCCTCGAGAATGGCGGCCATGTAAATATATGCAGGTACATTTTCAAAATGGTCCCTTTTTAATAGAACATTTTTATTCCCAAATTTACTCTTATACAACAATTATGATGCATATAGAAAACTTATAAAACGTTCAAATTTAATTACCTTAGTTTATGTCAAAATTAACACGACAGCATCGTATTTTACAAATGTGATTATATTTTGAAAAATTTTTAACCGCATATTCAGTAATAAAAAATTAATGAAAAAGGTCGAGCAAGCGAATCACTTATAAAGCAGCGTAACTTAACAATAAGCTGCGATCCATTCATTATTAATCCTTCGGAAAGAATTATTTTAGCTTCTTCGACAAACGGTCATAGATATATATACCCATTGTTTTAACTAATATTATATAAAAGTTTACAATTGTAAAGTGTTTTAAAACACTTTTATACTAATCTCATAAGCAGTTTTATAATTTTATTGTAAGTACGTTCTAAACATCAATTTAAAAAACAATTTTGAATAGATAACAAAATAATCTTCCAGGCAACTTTAATAGAACCATTTTACATTTAGAGAGCAACAACATAACTACAATAAAATTCCCGCGTTTCCGTTTTTCTTGAGGCAATTTTTCGCAAGATGTCCGACTTTGTGGCACTTAAAACATTTCCGAGATTCCGCCACTTTGTCTTCAAGCGCGTACTTACATCTTTCATCTTTAGCCATCAGGGCCGAGGAATCACCTTTCTTTTCAGGAAGTCGCATTTCAATAAGCCGTAGCCTTTCTGTTAGTTTATTTATGGTTCTGTCAGATAATGGTACCGATTCCCATACACTTTTAAATTCGAAATATTCTGGTGGTAATGTTTAGGTTACCTCGTAACTTCGAACTGAAGTGAGGGGATAAGGACGAATCTTAAACTTAAATGCTATACGTGTAATCGACGAAATCTGTTTAAGTTAAATCAATATTTATAATTAATGCTGTATTCAGTATTGCAAAAGTTTATTTACCGAGAGCGGTTTAAAATTGGATTGAAGTGTAAAAAAACTATTAAAATAACAGTAACCTAACCTCATTTGCCATTGCTACAAACGTTAGGTAACTAGTTATTTAACTAAGTTAGGAAATCTAAAGCCAAACATTTATTGGTATTTAAGATCAACATGCCGGGAATGATATGCAGTGTTGCTATCTGTACCAGTAATTCCTATAAAGTGAAAAAGAGTGGAGAAAAAATCGTTATGTCTAGAGGTTTATTTGAAAAATGAAAACAGCCAATATATGTTGAATTTGATAAAAAAAATGACAAAAACAATATTGTTTGAAATTATTTCTGAACTCCACAAAATTAATTAGGTATTACGTTGTTGGTTGTGTGTCTGATTGTGGTGGTGGCAATACATGTGGTTATGGAAAGAACTAGAAATTCAAATCGATAAGACATATTGTCATCATCCAATCACTATGGAAAAAATCTATTTTTTTTTGCGGATGTATCTCATCTCATAAAATTAACAAGAAATTGGTTACTTGATACCGGTTTTTGTTTAGACAATGAAACTGTGATTACTTCGGAACCTGTCAAATTACTTATTGAATCAGTAAATACCGAAGTAAGTTCTTGTTATAAACTTACTTCACTACATGTGACGTGCGAGAGAACCCAAAGACAAAATTTTGGGTTGGCTGCACAGCTTTTGTCACACACTACTGCCACGGCATTAAGAAGATATTTATCTGGACCTGACAAAAAAGAAGCAAGAAACTTAGCAGATTTTATTGAGTTAATGCATAGATGGTTTCAATTGTTGAATAAATACTCCCCTGTAGCTAAACTGCCAACTAGTAAACCTTATGGCCAAGATTTAGAAAGTCAAAATGAACTTCTAGTAATGGTAGAAAAAACATTTAAAACCATGCGATGTCGAACAAAAAATACACTGCAAATTTTTCAGAAAGGTGTAATTATCACAACAAATTCAATAAAAGATTTGTATGAGGACTTAAAAAAAAATGAAATATCATATATCTTAATTCATCGGCTAAACCAAGACGTTTATAAAACTTATTTTCACAAGTAAGTACACAATCAATGCTATGATACAATAAAACATTTTAATTATAGGTACGAATGAAACCATCCATCCCTTTTGAACGCTCTTTATAGGTTACGAATGATTTTGATTGGAAAGAATGCCGGTATAGTTCAAAGACACACTAACGTTGAAGTTGAAGATTTTGATGACTATGTTTTATGTAGCGCATTTAAAAAGGCTCAAATTAATAATAAAGATATGGAATCTCCTCTTCCAACGACAGTGATCGAAGAAGATAATACCAGTACAGATTCTCTAAGCTCTTCATCTATATTGTCATCCAACAAAAGATTGTCAGAGACAGATGGATTAGAATATATTGCAGGATTTGTAGCGAAGAAATTTCTGAAACAACATTCACATTTAGGTAGTTACAGTAAAGATAGTGTACCATTGGATTTGCACACATATAGTATGCCGTCTTGAGTGCAAAGTCATTTGGGGGCCTAATTAAACCATCTAAGGTCTGGCTTAATACAGTGATTACAATTTAAAAGTATTTTCAAAAATTTCATCAAGATAAATTCAAGGCAGGTACTCATATTATATTAGCAATACAACAAATTATATTTGTCATTGAATAATTACTCAATGTATTTGTAGAAAACTACTTGACGTTCCTCGTGAACTTGTAAAAGAATACTCCAAACTAAGAATATTCATCAGAATAAAATACTTGAACACTAAAAGAACGGAAAAAGTTAATTTAGGAAAGCGAAAAGCCGAAACGGTTGCCCAAAGAAAAACAATTAAAAAAATTAAGAAGGTCTTGAAATAAACAATTATTTTAATTTTCTGTAGGTTTAAAGGCGGGTTGCACAAAGCAAATCAAAAATGTAGCAAGTGATTATTTCTGAAATCAATTGTAACATCCCGAATAAACGTGGTTTCATTGGCTATGTAGCAATTGTTTTGAAAAATAATCGTTGTTACATTTTTGATTTGCTTTGTGCAACCCGCCTTAAGTATATTTTTCTTTTAAAAAAATTGTAATCTTTACTTGAAAGGTTTTTTAATGATGTAATAGAAATAAAGCATTCTTTAAATTTTGCGTAGATTTTAAGTGTTTTTGGATTTTTGTATTTAAAAAATTGCATGTATTGCAGAATAAAATATTTAATTATTGACTATACAAAAATTAGGA
The DNA here is from genome assembly GCA_035610365.1 of Aquatica leii. NCBI lineage: Eukaryota > Metazoa > Arthropoda > Insecta > Coleoptera > Lampyridae > Aquatica > Aquatica leii. Next base: position 62,103,388 of record CM069432.1, read on the forward strand.
TTATTCCTTTAGTATCAGAATGGTATCAGTAAATTTAAAAGAAGACGTTTTTATTAGAAACTAAATTTAAATAAATTATATTGTTTCGTATGCGGAAGTCAAATATAGAAACAAAAAAATTTAACAAAACACTCAAATTTTACAGCGACATTTACGTAATTCGAATATTATTCATTAAATTGTTACCGTAATTAGATTTATTCATGTGTATTGAACAGGGTAATAAAGTATGCAATAATACTACTCACAAGTGTTCGTAAAGCAACATTTGAATGTGTATAATACTTGATGACGCGTTCCCGCTTGATTTCTGATCGGTCCAGAGTTATGAGGTAACCTAGGTAATGTTGACATTATTTATTACATTATTCGACTCATCAGGAATAAATCTTAAGCATCGTGGTTGTGTTTAATATACCAACACATTGGTCTGGTACTAAATTACCACAATTTATTAATAATATTTAAGAACAATGTTCATTATTTTTAGTACATTTTAACTCATTTCTGGCCTCAAAATGTTGTAGCTTTTGTAAGCTGTGATTAAAATCAAGCAATGATTTTGCTGCCATAAAATAATAGAATTTAACTACATGTTCAACCTATAAGTGTATTATTAGGTAGAAAAAAAGCATGTATAAAAGCAGACTACACACCTTTCCAACAATCGAACTCTTTAATTTGCACCCAAGTCTAATCAAATCCGGTTTCAAAATATTTATAAGCTTGCAAACTTTCATCTGTTCTTTAATATAAAAACTGTGTCAACACTAAGTACGGCACAATGTCCATGCTTATAATTGGTGGTACTTTTTTCATCTCGTATTTTAAATCGGTTAACTTTAAAGTGAAGGATAAATATTCCCAATGACTAATAATCTTCCCCTTATATATGTATTACATACATCCACTTTTCTTATTGTAACGTCAAAATTTGGTCTGTAACACAGTTACAATAAAATTTCAGATGCACAAGTTATTTGTTGAATTTACATACCTCAATATTTTTCAGAAAATTGCTGAATTCAAACGATATTAATCACTAAATGTCTTTGTGAAACAACCCAAAGAAAATTTCAGTCACAGAATAAACCTACTTAACCAAAATCAATAATAATACACTAAAAAGTTAACATACACAATAGTCACAAAACGTAATGTGTGCCATATTGACAGTTGATTTGTCACGTGGTTTAGAATGGTCTATTTGTCTCGTTACTTCGGTGTGCTTCGGTGCTGTTGTCGTTGTTTCGGTAGTTAACTGTTGGTTAACTGTATATATTTTGCTGCATAGGCAATCCTTCCTAAGTGATACGCTATCTGGTGGCGATTTTGATAAACAGAAATAATGAGATACGAACGCAACCTCATTTTAAATTTTAATAAAAATTTCTTTGCAACGGTATTTAATTACAGCTTCCATAGAAGATAAATAATAACTGCATTGTTGCCATCGATTGACTGACATTATTTAACATTAAATTACATTTTAATACGTCTTAGGCCCGTTTGTAACGATGCATTTTTTTGTACAAAATTTTACGTAAACTGCCAAGGACATGAAACTGCATCATTCAAACTTATAAATGGGCTGCAAAAAAGTATACAAAATTTTGCACAAAATATTATAGAACCTGTTCTAAAATTTTATGTAAAATGTGCGCGAGAAAGTGCGCGGTAAATTTCTGGGCGTTTCCAAGAGGCAACAGGGTTAAACTACAGTTAAACATTAGGTTATGTTCGTCAGCTTATGAAACTAATCTGATATTGATTCTTCTGCTTGGCATTTATCGTGTTCTTGGACCATGTCAAATTATTTTAGTGAAAGTAGTAGTGACAGTGATCTAGAAAAAGCAACTATTGCTGCTTTAGTTGCTGGTACAGCTGCTATTATCACTCACTCTGCTAAAACAAGGCGAACAAGACGAAGAACTCGTGAATGGATTCGCAAAAGACAAGAAGGGAAAGGCGTCTTGCATATAATGAATATGGAACTCCTAAGTGAAGATGAACAGTCTTATCACAATTATTTACGAATGAGCAATGAAAGCTTTGACATGTTATTAACATGTATTGAAAATAAAATATCAAAAACAGATACCGGGCATGCTTAAAAACGGTTTTGCAGCCAACCTTAGACAACTTAACATATATTACTAAAATTAGCATTACTGCGCATGCTCTAATACAAATATCTTATAAAAAACTGTGCACCAAATTGTAACGTTGCAAACAGCTATAAGCCACAAATTTGCAAAATTTTATACTTTTTTATACACAAAATTTTGTTGCAAAAAAATGTATAAATTCTTGCATCGTTACAAACGGGCCTAATTTTCGTAAAATTTGAAGTTGCTACAACATGACGTTGAATACTGCAATCTAAGACTGCAATAATCGTTTACTTATTGTTGTGTTACAGTTGGTTACAGCGAGAAGTGAGAATAATCAGTTGATTGCACATTTGCACTAGAGCATGTACATTTTAAATCAGTTTACGGTAACCAACCCAAATGATTTATATTGCTCCTGAAACAAACAGCAACCGACGAGAAAAAACCTAAATATTTTTTATTTAATATGATAATCATAATAATATTCAATTTTAATATGCTTGATTGTGACGATATATGGGTAATAATATTCTATTAATATTAATTCTATCAATTTCTATTTCAATTAATACGACAGAAGCATACTTAACTAACTTAAACAGTACATTTTACTTACATTACCCATTTTAATTAATCTTATTACTTTTAATTCTAGAAAACTTAACAATAAAGAGGATAAAAATACTTTTCATTCAACTTTATAACCACTTATAAACACCAAAAAACTAAAAAAATTTGAAACTGTATCTCATTAAATCAGGTTTCTATTTACACCACAGTGGCGCTGCGATCTTAATCGAGATTACCTATATCACTGATTTTAATGTTTTGGCTAGTAAATAATTTTTTTCTCTATTTTAGTTTTATAGCAAATAAAATAAAAATATAGACGAACAATTAAAGTATCGTATACATCCACTTCAATTAAATTAACCTACAAAAAATAAGTTAACGCGTTAAGAAACTAACCTTTTCGTTTACGTTTACTTAAGTTGACTTAAGAATTTCTCGATTTCACACTTAGCAATAGTATTATTATTATTTTTGGTTGAGTTAACAAACTCCATACTTACATAGCAAATAAGGAAACTATATAGCGCTTAGAATGTCGCAGAAAAAATAATTATAAAGAATGCTGTGACAAACGTCAATTATGGTACTTGAGACACTATCAAGTTTCTAACGTAAAATTAAGATAATAACCTCAGAAAGTTTACTATCAAAATTAGTTTTTTTAAATTTGGAAAATAATAAACATTATCTCAAGTTTCTTACAAATATACTCAAAGTATATTACAACACTAATACATCGTATACAATGGAGGTTGATCCGGTTCCTCAAGACCTTTGTATTGACAATATTTTAATAAGTCAATTATTACATATTTTTGAATTCTAGGTTCTGCTACTTGTAGCTTTGCTCCTTTGAATTTGCCAACAATTGATGAAAATTTAGCTATTGAGTCAAAACCGCCTAAACAAAGAATAATTGAACTTTTAGATATATTAGAATCGCATGTTGAAAAACTACGTAAGGATGCTGTTAAACTAGAAGACGATCGAGATGCGTTGTTAGCCTCATTAGACTCAGTTAAAAATACTGATCTATTACTTGAACTTTCTGAAAGTAAGTACTTTTCTTGTTTTGTATTACATTATTTTATAATTTTGTGTGTAAATAAGGTTATTTATGATTAACTATATAGCAGCAATGTTTAGTTTTGAATTTTATACAGGTACAACCCATCATTTTATGTTGTTCAATGAATGTAGAGGGTCGTAAACAAGTAGTGTGCTTGTAATAAATCTTTGTGCAAATAATTTAATTAGGTACACATTTACTAAATGGATAATGAAATCACAAATACATTACATAAAAATAATAAATAAATGTTACTGAATGAATATAGTATAAATAAACTGATTTTTAAATAGTTAAGAATGATGATGCTACATAATACCTGGTTGATAAATGTTTGTGAGAAAGTTTTGCTTTTGTATATTAAAACTTGTCATTTACTGTTGATGTCTTCTATTTCTTATCAACATTTGTGGTTCAATAATTGTGAGCTTTTAAATACGTGATTCATTTTATCCAAGTTTAAATTTCAAAGCAGTGAAAAAAATTCAGTGAGTGAATATTTTTAGTCAAGATTGAAAATTATTGAAATGCCTAACAGAAAAAATTAAGCCACCTCCTACGAAAATTTACAGAAATTATATGATTGTCTAATTTGTATTGAGCTTGTAACCCTGATGCACTCTTCAAATATTACTATATTATGCGGCTGCATTCCGTTCATTATTTTCTGACATTCTTATGTTAAAAAGATACCGTGGTTTGCGGTCTAAGCTGAAAGTTGCATTTTTTACGTGATCAAAAGCGGTTGTTTATACAACAAATAGAGCATACAAAGATTCATGCTTATTTCTAGCTGATTTTCCTCTTTTGTGTTTTTAATTCTTTTACTACATGCTTATATAATTTTCTCTATTTAATTTGTACTGAGTTGTGTGAACTTTGTTTCTTTTTTGATTTACTTTCTTTCTAGTATCGTTTTCATTTGATACTCTTTCATAATCTTTATTTTTTTACATATTTTATGTTTTCTGTCTTATTTTTCTTTATAACTGTATACTGTTACTGTTTTTAACTGTATATTTTCTATTTTAACGTTGCTTTTTAATTTTGTCTATTCTACCACTCTTTATTCTTCTTTTTTGATCTATTTATTTTATGAACAATTCTTAATTGTTAAAGCTTATTTTCTGCCCTAGGGGCCAAGTATTACATAATCATTTAAACACACAAACATTCCAAAACATGAGGTAAGTTGATTAATGTGATTGAAAAACCGCTAGGCTGTAATTTGAATCTGGCTTGTATGGCTTGAAATTTGACTACTCGGGTTTGTCACAACTTTTACAAAAGTTCTTTTAAAAAAATAGGTTCTAAAATGTTTCTACCTTATCAAGTTTTTTTAAGTCGCTTCGTTAACAACTTTACATGCAAATAATTATTAAAGTAAACTTTATTAAATATATAATTTTCTTTACAGACGAACGTGACGATGTTCTTCACTTTGCCGATCGTATCGTAAATCGTTGCTTAACGATCGATTTAAAAATTAACACCCAACGCGATCAAACTCAAGAAGAAGCACTGCATCAAATTAACCACCTTATAGATTCTTTAGTTGTTGGAATGAAAACGGATCCCGATGTAATGCAAAGTAAATGTATTTCCTATTTGAACTCATGCTCATCACACGGACAAGGTGTGATTGATAAAAATTTCGAATCAATTTTATTGGGATGCACCATAGACGATCAAAAACGTGTTAAAAAAAGGCTTCAAGGGTTAAACAATTACATCAATAAACTAAATGTAACTAGCGATAACGACTGAGTTTTTGAAATCTTTTCAAGAATATCAATATGATAAAAGACTAAAAGTAAATTGTGTTTATTTTGTTTATTTTAAGGTAAAATTGTTACTGCAATGAACTGTTTGTAAACGCTCTTTAGAAGTGTAATTTTTGATAATTGATTAAATTTCTACTTTCAGCATCACTAATACCTGTTGCATTGAGATTAAGGTCAAATTATGCACTTCCATGGTAAAAACACGCTAACGCATAATTTGGCTAATTTTCAATGGAAATTTATAAAATGCTGGCACAAGTGCTTTTTTAAAAATAGAAATATTACAATATTATTGTAATTAATTTGTAAACTAAGTTAATTAAAATTTGTATATGGAAAAATGTTTGTTTTTTACATTTTAGCAGATCTTTAAAAAACGAACCTGTATTGGTGTTGAGTTGGCAGAAGGTAACGTCTTGGAAACTAAGTTGTACCTGTCGCGACACAAAAGAGTTGATAAGTTCTAATTTTCTTTTTTAAGGTAAAATGAAATTACTGTGGAGGTCTTAGACTTTCATATTCGTGTAAAGTATATAAATATATGTAGAGGCATTGAGTACTTAGTTGAATTATTTCACGCTTGATTGGAAAAAACATCGATGTTGGCATCGCTTTATACTTATTTTTTCTTTTGGTGCTGTGTATACCGTATTGAAACGTTCTCAAATTCTCGAAGTTGTTATCCATCTTCTAGAACCTATACCGAAAGATATGGCATACTCGAGAAGGATTTCCAAAATGTGTATATATACGGAACAAACAAATCGTAGGTCAATTATTTCCGTAATGCGAAGACAGCAGTGTTAAGGAGATTATTCAAGTCTAAATAAATAAGTCGTTAGCGCGTGTGTGTAGATAAATATACGGAGAATAATCTTGTACGTGACTTTACTGTAAACAAGTGCGTGAAGCTATCCGCGGACTTTATCTTATCTTCCTGTAAGTTATATAAATTAGTGTAAGTGTTTTTATTAAATATTATTAGATTTAATTAGTTCGGTTAATTTAAAAGTGTAAATATTTTTAGTATAAGTAAAAATATTTTTAGTAGAAGTATAAATAAATTAGTTTTAAAATTATAAGCGACTTTCGGCTTAGACCGCGTCGTAGTAAAACACCCAGACTTAGGTTTGGTCATAGTCTCTTCTTGAGAGCGAAAACAAGAAGTAGAACTTGGTCTTTGCCGTATTGTCGTTCGTGAACCCAAACAAACTGACGTTTCGCAAGACATTGCAGCTTGCATCTTCAGAGTGGAAAATGTCACTGACAGTTCTACTTCTTGTTTTGGCTCTCAAGAAGAGACTATGACCAAGCCTAAGTCTGGGTGTTTTACTACGTACGACGCGGTCTAAGCCGAAAGTCGCTTATAATTTTAAACATAACAACCGCGAAAGCTTAAGATTTTATATTAAATTAGTTTTAATAATAAAATACGTAACAGTATGTTTTACGCATGCACTACTTTTATCAAACATTCATAAATACAAATTTTAACAGTTTACAAGATTAAACAATAAATTCTCATTATTAATTTAATTTTTTTTAAACTGCAATCAAAACCAATAATTTTATTACATATTTTTTTTTAAACTACCTAATAAATAACTTGTAATTTTAAATTTTGCAAATGGAAGTTTCCATAAGAAACACAGGACAAAGTCCTTCCTGCCAAATCGTTATACACATAACAGAGCGATAGCACTGGAAATAAAAAGGTTCATAACAATTTAAATTACAATAACCATTTTGTAGTAACATTGTGTAATACATATCTTGTTTCACCAGATAAAACCAATAGGGAGTTATCGCACTGGTCCCGCTAGCGCTAACGCTAAAATCACATAAACCAATACGGTACTTCATACAACGGGTCGGTTATATTTTTAGTTATCGCAGATTTTTACGTTAACGTAACCTACTAAGCACGGTAAGTTACAAATATTTGCGGCAAAAATATATAAGTAAGTAACTTTCATAAAGTTTGATGGTGTTTCTTTACTATAATAAATATTTCATAAGAATGAAAGAAAATTAGCATTTAATTTTTCTAGTGAGATTTCGATTTCGCGAGGGTGAAAATTAGTTTTTTACGCGGTAATATTTATAAATAAACAGGTTTATGTGTATTGTGGTTATGTTGTGTCATTGCTTTGGTTATGTGCATGTGCTTTGAAGTCTGATAAATTTCACCAGATACAGATGCATAAATACATCAAATAAAACCTTAAACAATTTTTAATAGTCAAAATTTATTGATTTCCATTACTGGATTGGGTTGATCGAATTAGTGCTCTTCAATCCATCACCCTATGGAGTATAAGCAGTATAAGGGTAAACATGATTACATACATTAATTAATTAATTAATTTTTAACAAGAAGGGTAAATCAGTATAGCACCACAAAAAAGGCAGCTTAAGACATCTTTGTTACTCTTTTCTGTGATGTTATACTGGTTTATCCTATTTGTTATATACAGTTTTCACCACGTTACAACTTATCATTATTAATATTAAAGAAAGAATTTCTAATAAATTTTTTTTTATGAATACTGTTGCTAAAAATGCAATAACGACTTATATAACTTCCTAATATTGAAACTAACATACTAACAGTATACATATTGTGGTAATCTTGCACCATTATCAAATTATTATTTTTTAAAAGTATGAATAAATTCAGTGATAAATCTTATACTAGTTCAAATTATACATGCAGTATACATGGTGTAGTATCCAGATATTCCAGTTCAAATCTCACAAGTATTGTTGGTTGCCTGCACAGCTATTTGTCTAAGAAAACGTATCTTAATCTTAGCGAGGAAGCGGGGGTTGGGGTACCGCTTGCGGAAAAAAAATAGGGGAACTTTGAAGTCCGAGGGAATGAGGGTAGTTTTTGATTGCTGGTGGTCGGGAAGACAAAGAATTAGTGAACAAAGGAAAGTTACGCGTGAAAAAATAATAATAAGTAAATAGTGCTATTGCAATTACAGGTATGAATTCATTCTATACATTTAAATTCAAAATGATTAAATTTTATTTGTCATGGCAGTTTTAAAAATTAATTTTAAAAGCATTGATACGTTTCCTTTGTTCACTTAAGACAAAGGAATTAGATTGCGCTGTCTTAGTTTTGGTGTTTAATTGTTGTATTTTTCTTTACCTTTTATAGGACATTTTTGTAATTTATTTAACAGTAACGTAATTGGTTCTTTTGTATTAAATTTTGATTTAATATGTATTAGAATAATTGAATGGAGTTTGCTATCGAATTTAGGTATGAATCTTGAGTTTACGCATCGGTTTCTTTGTTCTCGCGACTGAAAGAAAACTTAATCATAGACGATTACGTCATCTACGTAGTTTCAGACACGTTGTTTTTTTTTGTGATTGTAAACGGAACTTGCTGCGATTTTTTGTGTGTAATTTTTTTTCACCTTAATTCTACGTTATACTATGTATGAAATGCCTTGTTGATTTTACTAACGATTTTCTCCCGTGAATTCGAATTGCTAAAGTATTACCATCCCTCCTTGATTGTATTGTAAAGTAACTCAATGTGATTCATGTATGTAATGAATCTAAGATTGATTTTAAAAAACCAATCAAAACGTTCTATGTTGAACGTTTTCTTTAGAACGGTCTATGATCGGCCTCGAAACGATGAGCCATGATTAGATTACTTTGGTAGCCGGTTTTACTAATGTTGCAATTTCGGAGCATTTTCAACTTTAGCCATACGTACTCGCAATCCAGAGACATTGGTACCTTGGACATGGCATGTCCACTCTTTAACAATTCTTGTGTTTTAGTTGATGATATGTGAAGGTGTAACGTAGCGATTAAGGTCCTCTTAATATGTTTTGATCAAAGCAAGCTTCCGTATTCAATTTGTAAATTAGATTCATTATATATGAACTTCTGTAATCTATTGCATTTTTTTTACATTATGTGCATGTGTGATTTTATTTTATTGTTTGTTAAATATTTTGGATATGAAAAGATAACGACTGGTGGAGGTTTCTTGCATGCTCTTCCTCCATCGAGTAATCGAGCATAGCGGAAGTCATAAAATAAATCGACATTTTATTACAAGTATTAGTTTTTTTATATCACTTTTTTTTTTCTCTCCCTCTCACCTTTCTTATTATGGACAGACCTATTTCACGCATGTTAATGTCCGAGAGTAAAACAGAGTAATGAACTATAGTTTTTTTGGTGTTGGTTTAAGCTAAAATTTTGTTTTGACAACGTAGTTGGTAGACGATTTTACGCGGGATATTCTTTCTTTTTAAATACTCGCACAGAACACTACAGAATGGTGCCGCGACCAGGATTACTCTGTTTTGAAATCGGAATGAGGAAATAGGTTTGTTGTTTGTTGTGACCAGTAAACTGTTTCGATTGAAATTACAGGTTATTTGGCTGACGTGGTTTGGTAGAACAGAAGTGTACTATGGAATCAGATGAGCCTGTAGGGATACCGACCGATGCGGTCGATACCGCTGATGATTTGGTTAGCGTCAATGTGGCAGGGGCGGACAGCAATGGAGCGAGTGATCACTTAGCGGCATTGAAGCAGGCGCTTCAAAGACAACAGCAAATGTTTGAATCTTTCATGGGACAACAAAGTGAAGTCAGAAGTTTGATGCAATCGGTTTTGAAAACCAACCCGGCACCTTTGTTGCAACGCACTACAGATAAGGATCCAAATACGGTACAGGTAACTTTACCTCCTCTAGCCTCTTCTACATTTGTGTCGGAACCTCATGTGCGTAATGTGGCCACGCCAGCCGTCCCTGAGAGTTCCCCGGTTACTCATCCTTCTGAAGATTTTTGGAAAACTTTAGTTTTAAACTTATCATCAAAAGCACATGTGGTGCCTATAGAAAAACCTCTTTTCTGGCCGTCGAAAGTTAATCCAAAGCAATTCCTCGTGCGCTTTGAAAAATACTTCTCGAACACTAAACTGTCTGAAAGTGATAAATTGGTTGTAGTTCTAGACTGTCTTCGAGGCTCAGCCGGAGACTGGGCACAAGTTAGAGAACCCTATTGGTTACATTTTAATGATTTTCGTTCCGAATTTTTGCACTATTTTTGGTCAGAGGGCCAACAATATGAAGAGCGACGCAAATTGCAGAATTGGAAATTTAATAAAGACAAGCCGCTAACCATGGCTGAGTATTTCATAAAATTAGTAAACTTGTATCAACTGTTTGTTCCGCCGCTGACTGAGAGTACCATTGTGTACGAAATAATGAAGCAGTTTCCTGTTTCAATTCAGTCCTTGTGGGCTGTTATTCCAGACCACTCTATATCTAGTGCCTTGGACTTTTTGAATACACAGGATTCGCTTCTTGGCAGAAAACCCAAAATATCCAAACTGGCAGAAACAAAGACTGCTACTGCGATCTGCAGATCTACTCCTTATAAGTTAGTTAATAGTCGACCAATTGGTCATCGATTCCAAGCCCCTTCTGACCATAACTCTACTAATTTCGAGTGTTCGGGAAACTACGGAGAGGGGCAATAAGGAGGGATTGCCCTTTTAAAAGGAATAAAACCGCCTCCTCATCACTAAGTTCCATGCCATTCATTAAGTTTGTAAAACCTGGTTTTGAAAATAGTGATACAAAAGTGTTTGAATATAAGGTTACTACATCACGTGTTGGTTATCAACAATGCACTCCTCTAACAGAACAACAACAGCTACAAATATATGGACGTGGTGTGAACTTATACAAAAAACAGGGAGGGGAGCAACAGGGTTTATATAGAAATTTAGCTCAAGGGCCTTTAGCCCTCGTACGTAATGTATTTTTACAAGACTATGAATTAGGTTTTCTTAGGTTACCATTGTCATCTGCATTAACAGACGATGTTTTCTTTCAAAATAGTAATGTTGTAAGTCTCCCGCATATAAAAGTTGTGAGTAACAGCATTAGCATGGTCGCATTAATAGACTCAGGTTGCGAGTTAAGTTGCGTTAATGAAGATTATTACCACCAAATTAGTAGATCTTGTCCGGTGCTCGTGTTACCTGTGACTTCCACTAAGCTCCAGTGTGCTACTGGCAGTTTGAGCACTGCTATTCGGTTGCAAGTCGAATTAAATTTTAGGATTCCCAACGTACATTATGATTTTACCTTTTCATTTTTAGTAGTGAAGCGATTGGTGCGCCCATTGATTCTAGGTATAGACTGGTTAATGAGTGTAAACGCTAGTATTGATTTTCCTCGTAGTTTACTAAAGGGGTGTTACGAACAGAAATCCTTTGTTACTTCTATCGGCACGGACCCTCGTCATCTTTTTGCAAGGCACCCAGTTAGTTCTATTATTGACAGCTCCTTTTCAGAAACAGATAAGCGAACTAGTGCTGTTTGTAATCTTTCTTACCCTCACCCTGATGAATTTTTAGCGAGTGATAGTCGAATTTATAAAAAAACTAATAGTTTATCTTTGACCAATATTGAGAAGCACCGTTTGGTTGCCATACTTATTAAGTTTAGGCATTTATTTAGTCGTCTCCCTGGTAGAACTGATAAGTATCAGCATGTAATTCATATGAATGATACAACCCCTTTTATTAAGAAAGCTTATCCAATACCTTATAGTCAGAGGTCTGCCGTTGAAGAGGCTCTAGAAGAAATGTTGCGGTTTGGGATTATCAGACGGGAATCTTCAGCTTATATGAGTCCAATGACAGTGGTGCAAAAGAACGACGGATCTGTTAGGATTTGTTTGGACGCACGTACCCTTAACGCCCGTATGGTTTCTGATAACGAAATGCCTACTCCTATGGAAGAATTTTTTCAGCAGTTTTCATCTGCCCGATTTATGTCGATTATTGATTTGCGTTCATCCTATTGGCAAATACCACTCGACCCTTTGAGTAGAAAGTATACAGCATTTACGTATAACGGTCGAACTTATACTTACCAAGTCCTTCCTTTCGGTCTCAAAACTGCCGTCGCTTCTTTTACCAGAGCAATGGACTACATTTTGGGTCCTGAAGTTCAAGTATTTACGATGAGATATATCGACGATTTGTTGGTTGTTTCATCTTCATTAGAACAGCACTTTGCCCATTTGGAACTTTTATTCGTGACTCTCTCTAACGCCAAATTAACCATTAATTTGGAGAAAACAACATTCCTTCCTAAATCCGTAAAATTTTTAGGCCATGTATTAAGTGAACAGGGAATTACAACTGACCCCGAAAAGACCTTGGCTATCGAAACCTTTCCGCGACCCCGTTCTATGAAACAGTTGCGAGCGTTTTTAGGGCTATGTAACTACTACCGACGTTTCAGTAAACTTTACAGCCAAGAAGTAGGTTCTTTATCGCACTTATTAAAGAAAAACACTCGGTGGTACTGGGGTCCGGAGGAGGATCGGGCGTTTACACGCATTAAGGAATTATTCCTTCATACAGTGATGTTGCATTTACCGAACCCAACAAAAACTTTCTATTTACAAACCGATAGCTCCGGAATTGCACTAGGAGCGGAATTATACCAACTAGATGAGCAGGGGGAACACCTCGTTATAAGTTTTGCTAGTAGAGTTTTGCGAGGTCCCGAACTATTGTACACCGTGACAGAAAAGGAGTTGTTGGCAATTATATTTTCATTAAAGAGGTTTCGAACGTTAGTGTTGGGTCGTAAGTTGGTCATCAGGACTGATCACCATGCCTTAAAATTTCTAAAACAATGTAAATTGTTAAGTGATAGGTTGACTAGGTGGGTGATGTATTTAAATGATTTTGACTACGAGATGGAATATGTGAAGGGAACGGAAAATGTAGTTGCCGATATTCTGTCTAGGTATCACTCAGATGTAGAAAGTAATAGTAAACCCCGACAACGATCGGTCATGGTGCCTAGCAGTTCAAATGCAAATGCATTCATTGGTGTATTTAGTGTGCCTAACCTTCAGGCGTTGGATACGTTATTACAGGACCTACCACTTCTGCAAATTCAGGATGAGTTTTGCTCACCTATTATAGAAGCCAAATTAGGGAAGCATGTGCGATTAAATAAATCACAACATCAGTTCTCATTATACTGCCACGTACAAAATGGGATATTGGTATATTGTGACCCAAGTAGTAGATGTTCTAGACTTGTGTTACCCGTTGCCGTAATACTCCCTATCATAGATGCTTATCATACGCAATATGGTCATTTTGGTACTTCCAAATTATTTTATATTTTAAAGAAATTAGTGTATTTCCCTAAAATGCGAAGGAAGATACATATGTTTGCACGTTCTTGCGATATATGCCAAAAATCTAAGTTCCCCAGTCATAACTTAGAGGGTCCCTTAAATCCTATATTGGTTATGAATCCAGGCGATTTGGTTACCGTCGATTATTACGGCCCACTGCCTGAAGGTCGTGGCAGAGTCTCTTATCTGTTCGTAGTTATCGATTCATTTTCTAAATATGTCCGATTGTTTCCTCTTCGACGTGCGCAAGCGAAAGTGTCCGCTCTAAAATTGTTAAACGAGTATTGTAAAGTTATACCTGTTAAGGTGGTACTTTCGGATCGAGGCACGCAATTCGCATCTCACATTTGGAAAGACTTGTTGAAAAAAAATGGAATTACCCCGACGTTTTCTTCTATTCGACACCCTCAATCAAATCCTACCGAACGAGTAATGAAGGAGCTGAATCGTTTGTTTAGGACGTACTGTCGGAATTCCCATTGTAGTTGGCCCCAACACATAAACAGTATCGAGTCTCTGTTTAATAATACCCCCCATTTATCCACGGGCTTCTCACCAATGGAAATTTTGTATGGCGTAAATACTCCTAACCCTTTAAGTGATTTGCTCAACAAATTTGTTACCTCTAAGCAGTTGCTGACGGTAGCAGAAATTCGAGACAAGGTCAGAGAACGGCTTCGTTTTTGTGCCGAAGATAGGAAGAGTAAGAGTAATACCCACGACAAATTGAACTTGGGAGATCTTGTGTTATTAAGAGAGAACCACATTTCTAATGCCGCAGAGAAGATTATTTCTAAATTTTGTCCTCTATTTTCGGGGCCTTATCGTATAACAGGTAACCCGTACCCTAACGTCTATACCTTAAGCGACTTGCTGACTGATGCTGTTAAGGGGAGATATAATATAACACAGTTGAAGTTATATTATTCAAATAGTATTTAGTTATGTTTTATGTTGACATGTCTATTAGAATTTGTTTACTTTTAATCTGGTTTCTGTAGCTATTATATTTTGTTTGTTTTTAGTTTTTTTTCTTTATGTTTATTTACTGTGGTTTATTTTAGAGAACATATGAATAAATGTTACAACCAGTAAAGACGTACTATGACTATAATTCTACCAAACGATTTATACGTAGTGAGAGTATCAAAGGTATAAAAAAAAAAAAAAATGAAAGGAGAAGAAGAAGAATAACAGGTATGCCGTTTGATTTGTTTGTATTTTCTTTTGTTGTTGCAGAGCTTCTTTATTTATTTTTTTTTTGTTTTTGTTTTAGGGGCGACTGTAGTATCCAGATATTCCAGTTCAAATCTCACAAGTATTGTTGGTTGCCTGCACAGCTATTTGTCTAAGAAAACGTATCTTAATCTTAGCGAGGAAGCGGGGGTTGGGGTACCGCTTGCGGAAAAAAAATAGGGGAACTTTGAAGTCCGAGGGAATGAGGGTAGTTTTTGATTGCTGATGGTCGGGAAGACAAAGAATTAGTGAACAAAGGAAAGTTACGCGTGAAAAAATAATAATAAGTAAATAGTGCTATTGCAATTACAGGTATGAATTCATTCTATACATTTAAATTCAAAATGATTAAATTTTATTTGTCATGGCAGTTTTAAAAATTAATTTTAAAAGCATTGATACGTTTCCTTTGTTCACTTAAGACAAAGGAATTAGATTGCGCTGTCTTAGTTTTGGTGTTTAATTGTTGTATTTTTCTTTACCTTTTATAGGACATTTTTGTAATTTATTTAAAAGTAACGTAATTGGTTCTTTTGTATTAAATTTTGATTTAATATGTATTAGAATAATTGAATGGAGTTTGCTATCGAATTTAGGTATGAATCTTGAGTTTACGCATCGGTTTCTTTGTTCTCGCGACTGAAAGAAAACTTAATCATAGACGATTACGTCATCTACGTAGTTTCAGACACATGTTGTTTTTTTTTGTGATTGTAAACGGAACTTGCTGCGATTTTTTGTGTGTAATTTTTTTTTTTTCACCTTAATTCTACGTTATACTATGTATGAAATGCCTTGTTGATTTTACTAACGATTTTCTCCCGTGAATTCGAATTGCTAAAGTATTACCATCCCTCCTTGATTGTATTGTAAAGTAACTCAATGTGATTCATGTATGTAATGAATCTAAGATTGATTTTAAAAAACCAATCAAAACGTTCTATGTTGAACGTTTTCTTTAGAACGGTCTATGATCGGCCTCGAAACGATGAGCCATGATTAGATTACTTTGGTAGCCGGTTTTACTAATGTTGCAATTTCGGAGCATTTTCAACTTTAGCCATACGTACTCGCAATCCAGAGACATTGGTACCTTGGACATGGCATGTCCACTCTTTAACAATTCTTGTGTTTTAGTTGATGATATGTGAAGGTGTAACGTAGCGATTAAGGTCCTCTTAATATGTTTTGATCAAAGCAAGCTTCCGTATTCAATTTGTAAATTAGATTCATTATATATGAACTTCTGTAATCTATTGCATTTTTTTTACATTATGTGCATGTGTGATTTTATTTTATTGTTTGTTAAATATTTTGCATATGAAAAGATAACGACTGGTGGAGGTTTCTTGCATGCTCTTCCTCCATCGAGTAATCGAGCATAGCGGAAGTCATAAAATAAATCGACATTTTACTACAAGTATTAGTTTTTTTATATCACTTTTTTTTTCTCTCTCTCTCACCTTTCTTATTATGGACAGACCTATTTCACGCATGTTAATGTCCGAGAGTAAAACAGAGTAATGAACTATAGTTTTTTGGTGTTGGTTTAAGCTAAAATTTTGTTTTGACAACGTAGTTGGTAGACGATTTTACGCGGGATATTCTTTCTTTTTAAATACTCGCACAGAACACTACAATGGTTAATTCAATTTAACTTATTTATTAATTTGCTTTTTTAAAATAATTATTAGGTACATGATTTATGGTGGTTTGTTTATAATCTGAATTGGTGTACCTTTGTACACTGATAATTTATTTATACTTTTTAGCAACTTGAGAAAGGCACAAGGTCGACAAAACTAGGGATTCAAATAAAAACTTGGTAAAGGGATAGCTGTGTACTTCTTTAATTAGACCCTTTTTCTTAAAATAAGCTTGTTGTAACCTAGGAATTTCCTCTATACGTTGTTTATATTTTTGTCTTATTATATGCATATCTTACAAACATAAATTTCATTAATTAAATTATATGTTTTGTTATAGCACAAACACACAATTATGCAATTATAAATGTCAATTTTGCAGTTGGATAGAGAAAGGAGGGAACTTAAAACTTATGGATACTGTCATCATGGATATAATCAAAGGTAAAGCTAATACTTTAAATTACTTTTTAATTGGAAGACTGTATTTGTAGGAGCCGTTAAATAATCTTTCCCCAAATGACTGATTATTTTTACAAAGCTTTACAAAACCAGATTCTTACAAGAAGAAAAAAAGCGCTTATAAATATTTTGTTTGAATGTTCATTTTTAATAAGTTTTTTATTTTCACATACACTTATATATAATTTAACGAATATATAACTTGTAACTTAAATTTTATTTTAATATGTATTAACCTACAACAAGCTAAAACTGAAAGCAAAATTATTTATGATTAATCAATTTTGTCATTTGTACTGTAAAGTACTTGAAGTAACTTTCATATAAGAACTTGCAACAAATTACATTGAACAAGTGCTAGGAAAAGTTTCAACTTTATAGAATGGTTCACTTGCTATAAGGAAACAAAAACTTTGCTGTATAATTCCATGATGTTTGCAAATATTAAATAACAATATTAGTTACATATTACTTTCACACAAGCTTACTACAACTTTGCATGATAGTTTCAAAATAAAACTTTGCAAGTGAAATGTCAATGGAGTAAAGATTTAACTAGTAATGCAAACTTCCAAGAACTTTGCTGTTGTTCAAGTTACTGACTTACAGTTACAAATGGAAACTCTCAGTAACGACAGTAACTTTATTGCAATTTTGCTTTGCTTAGTGGGAAACTTAACCTTAAAATTGTCCTTTTTATAATTACTAGTACCAATGGAAGATTTAGTAGAATTAATGCAGTTTGAAGCACTTGAAGATGAAGTATTAGATAATATGTTACTTATGTTAATGCGAAGACCTAAAAGGATAAGGGCTGAGCAGTATGGAAGGTTCAACTTAGATGGTATGTGTGCTGAAGACATAAAACTCAATTTTCGATTTGAGAAAGATGATTTGGAAAGGCTAGCGAGAGCTTTACGTATACCTGCTCAAGTAAGAACAGAAAACAGACATGCTACAACAGGTACCAAAATACCTACATTAATTTATTATTTAACATAGTCAATAATTTTTTTTAGCAATTGAAGCCTTATGTGTATGCCTTCGTCGTTTGGCTTATCCTAATTGGCTGTCTATGATAACTATAGCCACTTACTGGTATATTTAAGAAGCCATATGTGCTAACTCAATATAGATTTAACCAGTACAGTTCGGTAATGCTTTTCCGTAAAGTAATTGTTTGACATGTTTACATTTTGTGTTTTTAGGCCAAATAAGAATGCACTATTACAGAACTGTTGGGCATTTATCGATGGTACCGCAAGACCTATTTGTAGACCATCAGTCCAGCAGGATCAATATTTTTCTGGACATAAAAGATTTCATTGTGTAAAGTATCAGTCGGTTTTGTGTCCAGTTGGTGTCATAATAAGTATGATGGGAGCATACTCAGGACGACGTCATGATGCTAGCATATTACGTGAGTCTAACTTATATAGGCAGTTAGAGCAATGCTGTAGGTTTCCAAATGGAAATTTTGTTTTATATGGAGATCCAGCATATGGAATAAGAGAGCTATTAATAGCACCATTTAGAAATAGAATATTAACCTACGAAGAACAAAATTTCAATACCCGAATGAGTGCTGTAAGGCAAACAGTTGAATGGGGTTTTAGCAAAATTCTCAGCGAATTTGCGTTTTTAGATTATAGAAAAAATCTAAAATAATGCTGCAAGATATAAGTAAAATGTATGCTGTTGGAACAATTTTGACAAACTGCAACACTTGTTTGTATGGAAGTCAAGTATCCCAATACTTCAACATGACTCCACCAGCACTAGAAGAATACTTGGTCAACTAAAGATATTATATTATAGAAAACAAGATTAAATAAGTTTATTATAAAGTTTCAAGTAAATAATACAATAATCTTATGGTTTTTTGTGAATTAATTTGTTTATCATTTGTAGATGTTGTTCTAATACTTTTAAAAATGCAGCTCTTTAATTACTTTTAGCTTCCATCCTTTTCTTCAATTCCTCACTTTGCATTTCAAAAACTTTTTCTTTTAATGAAATTTTTCGCTCTATATACAATTTAATTTCTTCTAACTGTAACCGTTTCCTCTTTATTTCGATATCTATTGAATTTTTTTCTTTTAAATATTTTAGAGTAGCATTATTCGACTGGTGAGGTCGCTTTCTTCGGAGACGTGTTGGAGCTACAACTTCATTACGTTAACATATCTCGCTCATTAATAAGCATTGACATAATAGATACTACCTAAAACTGTAGAAGCAGTAGTGGTACTACTATTACTTGTAGGTACAATAGTTTCTGTTTCTAGTAGGTTCTCTTCTGCAAAACTGTCTTCCAATAAAGTACCATCTTCTTGCTACATATAAGAAACTAAAAAGGCTAAATACTGCTTAGATATAAAAATTCGTTTCTAATAAATACCTTCTACTGAACAATTCTTTAAAGCGTTATTCCTTAGTGCTACTCCCATCTCTCGTTGCTTTACAATAGAAAAATTTATACTATCATTAGTATATTCTTTTTTTAAATCGATTATTTCTTGAAGAAGCTGGTCTTTTTCTTCATATATTCCTCTTCCGTTCCAGAACTGCAATTAAAACAAATTTTAAACTTACACACATTTACTCCTATCATAAATAGTAGTTTACGTAACAAGAGTCGAAAGTAAGGAATAGCATAACGAACGTTAATGCGACGCGAGGCCGCACGGCCGAGCGTTGCATGTGAGTGAGTTATGCTATGATTCTTTCGACGAGAGTAATGTACATTATTTTTTGTGTTGCCTTTTATAAATTTACATTCTTTTTTGAAAAAATAAACAAAAAATCAACAGAAATATAATGTTGGTACAATGGTAATACATTTATTACTAAATCTGCAAATTTGACATTAACTTTCTTAGTTAACTTTAACATCGTTTTTCTTAAATTTTAACTGAATTTCAAGATTTTTAAAATGATTTTTCCACCTGTCGCATACTCGTTCTAATATATTAATTGACTTTGAACACTTTAATTTTATGTGGATTCCTAGTTTTCATTTTGCCACCCTAGAGCTTTTTTCGTTCATTACGTAACTACACTAACGAACGAATATTGACGTTTGCGATGTTGGCAACACAAAAAAGTGTTTTAAGTATAATAAAAACTATACTTTACAGGATTAAGTAAGTAATCCATGTGTTCCTTTGCTGTTCTTAAAATAAATTGCTTATTGCTAATATTTACTATAGATTTATGGATATTAGCCCATCTTGAGCTGTCTTCAAACGGATTTTCTCCTAAAACTAACCTTAACAAATCTATGTCATTTGCAGCAGTAAACCTAATTCTAGTTTTTCTGTTTGTACAGTCCGACATTTTATAATCTAAAAACACTATACTAAATATGTAAAAAATAAATATAACTACAACATAAACTATAATCGCTTAAAAATTTACGAAATAAATGATTTGAAGATAGCGTAAATGTTTAGATTGAACTATTTGAAGCAATTAGAAGTTCGTGTACACGCTTGAATTGAACTATTTGAATTTAGCGTACGTTACGATATTGCATGGCACATTCTGGTGGCATGCACCATCACGGAGCGAGATCACTCCGAAAGCTATAGTGTCACGTGACTGAACTAACCGATAAATAGCGTTACGGTATTTTCTGCACATGCGTCTTTAGTACAAGTTTGAAATAACGTTAGCGTTACCGGAACCAGTGCGATAAGTTCCTAATATCATAGACGGTAACCTAAAATTGACACAAAAAGGATAAAAAAAATTACAAAAGTAACAGGTTATTGTTATGTATATATATATTGTTAATTTGTTTTATTTCAATAAAATTGTTAAATCACTACCTGCCAAAGGTAGCACAAATAAATAAATATAGGGTAAAACGCTAATTTGAACGAATGCAAAGGCATTTATGTGTATAAAACTATGTATTAAAATACCATTGTAACCTATTAGTAAAATCATTTTTTTAAACTATTTTTGTTTATTACCGTTTTTCTATTAATTTTTACGTTTCCTGTATATTTCTTATATTGTAATTGAACGCGATACTTTGGTCGCATTCGAGAAACTATTACAAATCAAAATTGTATTCTGCGTCCTTTGAAATGATAATTTCTTTTTAATCCATTCTCTATGGCTGCTAATGTACGAAAGTTTGAAGATTTAAAAACTGAAAGATTTAACGATGAAAATGAAATTACAGTTACGTCGGAAGAACAGGTAATTCAAATAATTCAAAAGGCCAATTGTATCAGGTGTTTTCTTAGTAGGCATACTGTTTGCACGCTTTTTTATTTTAAACTTAACCTTATTTTAGTTACAAGTTGAAAGGTCCATACAAGAAATTTTTAGAAGTTTCAAATTAAGACGAGAAATAGATAGTAATTTACCTAAACTTCAAAGATGGGAACACATTCAAGCCTTGAAACATTGGTTAATGTACCTACCTCCAGGATACAAGGTACAATTGACCCAATTACAATTTTACCCTGTAATTCATTCGATTTTTTAGTGTTTAGATGCCAGTCGTACATGGATTTGTTATTGGATTCTACATAGTTTATCACTTTTAGAAGTTAAGTTACCTGATGAGTTAAAAGATTCGTTGGTAGATTTTTTAAAAAGGTAGATATTATATATGATTGCATATAGTATAGATTACTTTGTAGATGTCAATGTCCTGATGGGGGTTTTGGAGGAGGCCCTGGACAGATGCCTCATCTTGCTACCACTTATGCTGCTGTGTGTTCACTTTGCATTATTGGAACGGAAAGAGCATATAATGCCGTTAATAGGTAAATTATTTTCTGTGTTTTATGGTTTATTATCTCGTAAATTTTTCTTGTATAATCAGTATGTTTATCAAAACAGTGCTTTGTTTATAATATAAACTTTTAACAGCACTGATAAGCTATCTAATTGTAATGAGCAGTAGCTTTCAGAGAAATTATTCATTTAATAGATTTAATAAAATATAAATTGGTTCAAATATATCTTAATATTTTAATTTCCTGACTAACTATAATGCTTTGAGATTAAAGGTATACACTATACTATTGGTCAAAAATTTCCACTCATTAGGTGAAATCTACAATGTTAGAAATAGAGTTTATCTCCAGTTGTCAAATGTTTTCAAGGTTCTATTTATTTGAATTAATACATACTAACAATCTTATTTCTCATATTAGATTAATTTAATTTATATAAAAGAAGCTGACAGAAGGTATGAATATTTGCATTACGATGTGGATTAGTCTTGCATGAACATAGAACTTGAAACAATTTATTTAAAATCAGAAGGCAGTATGCATTTATCAGAAATAGTAATTGTGTACTCTGTGGAGATTTCTCACTGCAATACCGTTTTTTTAAATTTAAACATCGTAAATATACTTCAGTGTTGCTCGATTATAAATTTAGACCTGTCAATCCAAATATTTTTTTGATCTGAATTTTGTTTTCATTGTTAAAATCTATACCTTAATTATTTCTTTTGCAATAGTTTCGAACGTATAGTTTAAAATAATGTCTATTACAGTAATTCTATCTGAATTCTATGTTTCTCTATGTATTTTAGACATTGATAATTTTTACTACTATCTTGAGGGTTTTACTTTCTCGGGCGTGCCAAATGGGAATGCGATACTAATAATTACCGTTCATATTTGTGGATATTTAAAAATTATTTTAGCGGGTGCTCTTGGAATATTTTAAAGGTTGCAGAATTTAAGCAGTAAAAATTATATAACATTATTTTTAGGCATATATGGATATCGGTTAAACGCCATCAATAAGTAGTAATCATGCTATTAATTTGCATTTTTTCCTATTGTGTATTGAAAAACGTTTAAAAATTTTCATTTTTTTCAGAGATAAGTTACAACAATTCTTGTGTGATATAAAAACTTCGGATGGTGCGTTTACTATGCACAGAGGAGGAGAAGTTGATATAAGAGGAGTTTACTGTGCTTTATGTGTAGCCACTCTTACAAATATTTTTACGGAAAAGTTGTTTGAAGGTACAGCAGAGTGGGTGGTTAGGTAAGGGTTTTTTACTTGAATAAATGATTTGTTATTTTATTATTAACCATTAATATATATTTATAAATAATTTATTCAGTTTTTGGTTAAACTTTTTATTTTTTTTTTTAAATTAATTTTGCCGACAGTTTCAACTAATATTTAGTCATCATCAGGGCTATAAGGAAACATATATATATAAAATATTATAAAACTTATAAATTCTTTACCTAATTAACATTTTTCAAATATAAAGAAAAGTTTAAATTTACAACATTTCAAACATCAAAAAATTATTTTGAAACATGCCTACTTAAAACAAAAATAATAATAATACAAATTTAAATTAAATTACTATAAATTTTACTTAAATTATCGATATCACTATGATTATTACAATTTTGTTGTTTTTTCTTTATATAAAACATTTCTTTTATTAATCTTTTCTTTAAATTTAATTCTTTATCTAAAATTTTAACATTACTAAAATCAAAACTGTGTCCTGTTTCTAAAGAATGTCTAGCCAAACCTATACTATCTTTATTTTGTCTAATATCTCTACGATGTTGTGACATTCTTGTTCTTAGATACTGTGAAGTCTGGCCAACATAACCCAAATTGCATTCAGAACATTGAACAAAATACACGACATTGCTATCAACGTCTTTCTTAATTTTAGATTTCATATTAGTAAACACATGCTTTTTTAAATTATTATGGTTACTAAAAGCAATTTTAAAGTTACTACTGCACAATTTGTTATTTATTTTTTCAGATAAACCTTTTACATAAATTAATGACTTGTGATTAACAAGTGGAGAAACATTACTATCATTATGGAATACATTTCTTTTGTTATATAATAAATTTTTAATAAGTTTGATACGATATCCATTTTTTAAAAGTATATTCATAACAATGTTAATGTTTTTATTATGAAACTCAGGATCACTTAAATGTGTGGCTCTGTATTTTAGACATAAAGCAGTGTTAATTTTATGTTTAAGTGGATGGTGAGAATAAAAATTTAAATATCTGTCTGACCTGTGTGGTTTTCTCCACCAGTCAATACTGATCTTATTATTAATTACTTTTAAATGCATATCCAAAAAAGGTAAACAGTTATTAATTGAGTTTTCTAAAGTAAATTTTATTTTAACATGAAAACTATTAAATAAATCAAGTATATAATCATCGTTATCAAAAGGAACACATACTAAAAGTTCATCAACATATTTATATATAAATGGAATATTGAATTTGCATTTATCAAGAACGGTATCTAATAAATAATTCATAACAATATCAGCTAATATAGGTGCAATAGGACTACCCATTGGTACTCCATCTATCATTAAATAAAATTTATCTAAATATAAAAAATAACCGTTATTAGTACATAACTTAATCATATTTATAAACTCATCTGAAGTGATGTCATCTAAATCGATGCGGTTTATATTCATTTTGATTATGTTAATAATTAAATCTATTGGAATGTTAGTAAAAAGTGAAGAGACATCTAATGATATTAATTTATAATCTAATGGTACATTCTTGAGTTTTAAATTATGATAAAGTTGAAAAGAGTCTTTAATATTGTAAGTAGTAGATGACAAAGCTTTTAGTTTATTAGCTACAAACTTTGCAGTATCATAAGTAGGACTTCCAACAAAACTTACTATGGTTCTCATTGGGTTATTTGGTTTATGATTTTTTACAAGTCCATAAATACGAGGTGGAACACTATTATAATGTATTAATCTTGTTTTTGTTAATATATCAATTTTTCTTTTTTTAAATAATTCCATAACAAAGTCAGTGTTTTTCTTTTGTATCCTACTTGTTGGATTATTATTGACTACAGAATAAGTAGAAACATCATCTAACAAGATTTTCATCTTATTATGATATTCTTCTTTTTCAATAGCTACCGTGCAGTTTGTTTTATAATAAATAACAGATAATCAAGCAAAACAAGACTCTCTACGTTTAAGTTGTGTTAACATCATAACTAACTTTAAACACAAAATAAACAACAATAATTACAAAGATAAATATAAAATGATGGTCAAAGAAACAAAAAAATTTTTTAAACAGAATAGTTCAATATGTATACTAAGTACAGATAAAACAAACTGCACGGTAGCATTAGATTATGCTGCAATGTACTGCAATGTACCATTAGATTATAAATTAATATCATTAGATGTCTCTTCACTTTTTACTAACATTCCAATAGATTTAATTATTAACATAATCAAAATGAATATAAACCGCATCGATTTAGATGACATCACTTCAGATGAGTTTATAAATATGATTAAGTTATGTACTAATAACGGTTATTTTTTATATTTAGATAAATTTTATTTAATGATAGATGGAGTACCAATGGGTAGTCCTATTGCACCTATATTAGCTGATATTGTTATGAATTATTTATTAGATACCGTTCTTGACAAATGCAAATTCAATATTCCATTTATATATAAATATGTTGATGATCTTTTAGTATGTGTTCCTTTTGATAACGATGATTATATACTTGATTTATTTAATAGTTTTCATGTTAAAATAAAATTTACTTTAGAAAACTCAATTAATAACTGTTTACCTTTTTTGGATATGCATTTAAAAGTAATTAATAATAAGATCAGTATTGACTGGTGGAGAAAACCACACAGGTCAGACAGATATTTAAATTTTTATTCTCACCATCCACTTAAACATAAAATTAACACTGCTTTATGTCTAAAATACAGAGCCACACATTTAAGTGATCCTGAGTTTCATAATAAAAACATTAACATTGTTATGAATATACTTTTAAAAAATGGATATCCTATCAAACTTATTAAAAATTTATTATATAACAAAAGAAATGTATTCCATAATGATAGTAATGTTTCTCCACTTGTTAATTACAAGTCATTAATTTATGTAAAAGGTTTATCTGAAAAAATAAATAACAAATTGTGCAGTAGTAACTTTAAAATTGCTTTTAGTAACCATAATAATTTAAAAAAGCATGTGTTTACTAATATGAAATCTAAAATTAAGAAAGACGTTGATAGCAATGTCGTGTATTTTGTTCAATGTTCTGAATGCAATTTGGGTTATGTTGGCCAGACTTTACAGTATCTAAGAACAAGAATCCCACAACATCGTAGAGATATTAGACAAAATAAAGATAGTATAGGTTTGGCTAGACATTCTTTAGAAACAGGACACAGTTTTGATTTTAGTAATGTTAAAATTTTAGATAAAGAATTAAATTTAAAGAAAAGATTAATAAAAGAAATGTTTTATATAAAGAAAAAACAACAAAATTGTAATAATCATAGTGATATCGATAATTTAAGTAAAATTTATAGTAATTTAATTTAAATTTGTATTATTATGATTATTTTTGTTTTAAGTAGGCATGTTTCAAAATAATTTTTTGATGTTTGAAATGTTGTAAATTTAAACTTTTTTTTTATATTTGAAAAATGTTAATTAGGTAAAGAATTTATAAGTTTTATAATATTTTATATATATGTTTCCTTATAGCCCTGATGATGACTAAATATTAGTTGAAACTGTCGGCAAAATTAATTTAAAAAAAAAATAAAAAGTTTAACCAAAAACCTAATAAATTTTTTATAAATTGAATAAATGAGTATTGCTAGTTTATATAAAAATTGTTATTTGTTCTATTAGTACAGCAATGTCATATAAAATCTTAAGCTTTCGCGGTTATTTTGTTTATAATTATAAGCAACTTTCGGCTTAGACCTCGTCGTAGTTAAACACCCAGACGTTTTAGGTTTGATCCTAATCTCTCCTCGAGAGCCAAAACAAAAAGTAGAACTTGGCTTTTGTCGTATTGTCGTTCGTGAACCCAAACAAATTGACGTTTCCCAAGAAATTACAGCTTGCATCTAAATGCATGGTAAATGTTAGTGTAGTTAACGGACCTTATCTTTCCGTTACCGCTTGACTGACTTCGTTATTACTTGGAGTAAGTGTTTGTTTCCTTTCCAAGAAGGTTGATCTTTGTCTTAGAGGATGTAATAAAGGTAGCCAAGGTTTGCTGAGTCTTAAACCGTCTTTTCAGTTCATATTACATGGATGTTTTTCTATTTCCATAGCTTCGCGGATTAGTCTGGGAAAGTAGAACGGAGTTCTAGCCAACACTTTAGTTTGGTCAAAGTTTAGCGTGTGTCCTTGGTTCCACAGTCCACACGTGTTCTGCCACTGCTGATTTTGCTTATTTAAGAACTTGCGTATAACAAAAGAAGATATTTTAGTTAGTTTTGTCGTGGTATTCCTTTTTACTAAAGTCCCGGTCGACGAAGTGTTGTTTTTGCTCAAGGAGAGTGTTATGTGTTGTTAAGTAATAATTTATTTATAATTTGGAACACTTTATTTTAGTTTATTAGTATAACGTTTACATATGATATGATTATTCATCGAGGTTACATTTTATACTACTTTAAGATTTAACCCTTATTCCCCACCCCTTAACTTTCGTTTTGTGGTGTGTGTGGCCTATGCAACATCTCCTCTTTTTTTTGAGAAAAGAAAACTAACAGACAACAAAAATAAATTACAATTCATACTCTCTTAAATAACTAGGTAATCTGGTAATACGTTTAGGTCTCGTATTAACAAAGTGCTTATTTTTATTCTTACAAACTAAATCAGAATTTTCTACATTAACATCTCCTTCGGTTACAGATTTAAAATTAGAACTAAATCTACTCTCTGCCTTCTCAGGAACCTCAAGATCTTTTGTATTTAAATTATATTCAAGCAACTCATCAAATATTTTATCCTTAAGTTCCTGAGTGAGGTTTATTTTATGTAAGTATTTTTTATTTCTAAAAATGTTATTATTTGTAGAATAAGGCATAACATTAAAAGATCTAGGCCTATCATCTATTCCAACTACTCTTCCTGGTTCCCATTTTTTAGTTTTTCATTTTGAATCATTACTTCGTCATTAACATTAATATGTGTTCTCTGTTTTGCTGTGCGGTCATAATACTGTTTTTGTTTATGTTGTTTATTTAAAAGTAAATAATTGTAGTTATTGGTATGTTTCATTGGATATAATAAATTTGAATGTATTGGTAGCTGACTTCTTAATCGTCTTCCATACAAGAGTTGTGCAGGTGACGGTTGATTATAACTAAGAGGTGTATTTCTGTATTCTAATAATGTGAGATATATGTCTTTACCACTGTGTAATGCCTTTTTAAGTAATTTTTTTATAGTTTGTACTTGTCTTTCTATGAATCCATTGGATTGAGGATATACTGGAGAACTTGTTTTGTGTATAATTTCCTATTCGGAAATAAATTTTTCAAATTCTATTGAACTAAATTGTGGGCCATTATCTGTATACAGTATCTGTGGCCTACCATGTCTAGAAAAAATAATTTTTAAACATTCAATGATTTTATGGCTTGTTGTTGAATTGTTACAACATACCACTTCAGGAAATTTAGAATACATGTCTACTATTAATAAGTATTGTTTATCGTTAAAATAAAACAAATCTGCTGCTACGCATTCCCAAGGCATGCGAGGTAATTCTCTATTAATTAATGGTTCTTTTACATAACTGTTTTTGAAGACAAGACATGACATACACGTTTTAATTTTATTCGTTATTTCAATTATATAATTAGGCCAATAAACATATTCTCGAGCTCTACTTATTGTTTTTTCTAAACCCATGTGAGTGTAATGCAGTTTATTCAATACTTCTTTACGAAGAGTTTTTGGTATGACAAATTTGTTACCTAACATCACACAATTATTTATAATGCTCAAATTGTCCCTATGTTTATAGTAAGATTTTACAAAGTCTTTTATTAATTCACGTCGATTTGGCCAACCAAAAGTAATTAATTTTTTAACTTCCTTTAATTCTTCGTCCATTTCTGTTTCAACTTGTACTTTTTGTAGAAAAGGATCACTTATTATTTTTGAATATTGTATTAAATTAATTTGACTTTCTATTTCATTTTCTATAATTTAAAAATTTTTGTCATTATAACTAGACCTTGACAAAGTGTCAGCTATGTATAATAATTTTCCCGGTTTAAATTTTACATCAAAGTCATACTGTTGTAAAGTTATTCGCATACGTTGTAATAGCAGTGGACATTTTTCTAGCGGCTTTTGAAAAATAATTTCTAGGGGTTTATGATCTGATTCTACAACAATTTTTTTTCCAAAAAGATATTGGTGGAATTTTTGACACCCGAACGTTATCGCTAGTGTTTCTTTTTCTATTTGAGAGTACCCTTTTTGAGTATCATTTAGAGATTTAGAGGCGTAAGCTATTGGTTGTTCTTCTTGTAACAAAACGGCTCCTAAACCATCT
This sequence comes from Aquatica leii, assembly GCA_035610365.1. Taxonomy (NCBI): domain Eukaryota; kingdom Metazoa; phylum Arthropoda; class Insecta; order Coleoptera; family Lampyridae; genus Aquatica; species Aquatica leii. The sequence continues at coordinate 62,132,892 of CM069432.1, forward strand.
TTAGAACTGTCGACAGATAATTTAAGAGTTTTTACAGGATTATAGTAATTTAAAACTGGACTGTTAGTTAGACATTTTTTTAACTCATTGAATTCTAAATCATGATTCCACGGCCACGTCCATTCGTTATTTTTCTTTAATAAAGTTCTCAAATTAACTGTTTTTTTAGACAGATTGGGAATAAATTTGCCCAAGTATGTAACCATTCCTAAAAATCTAGACAATTCTTTTTTATCTATTGGTAAGGGAATTTTATCGATTGCTTTAATTTTATCTTCATCAACTTTAATTCCTTCAGCACTGAATATGTGACCTACGTACTTAACTTCTTTAACTAAAAATTTGCATTTGTCTCTGTTAAATTTAATACCTTTTTCCTTTGCTATTGTCAGTACTTGTTTGAGAATTTTGTTGTGCTCTAATATTGTTGGAGCGTAAATTAGAATGTCATCTACATATATTCTTACTCCATTCAAATTTTGAAAAATTTCGGAAAAAATTCTATAAAAAATTTCCGGTGCGTTAGTTAAACCAAAAGGTAATCTATTAAACTTATATCTGCCTAAAGGAGTTAAAAGTAGTCAATTTTGAAGCATTATTTGTTAGTGGTATTTGCCAAAAACCTTTGTTCGCATCTAAGGTTGAAAAAAATTTTGCGTCTTTCATTTCGCGTGTAATTTCCTCAAACGTTGGTAATGGGTAGTATTCCCTACACAAACAATTATTTAAATTGCGAGGATCTAAGCAAATTCTAATACCGTCATTAGCTGATTTTTTTACAATTGTTATTGGGTTAATAAATTCCGTTGATTCAGTTATTTTACTTATGATATTATCCCTTAACATACGATTTAATTCATTTTTTAACGGTTCCATTAAACTAAAAGGTATTTTCCTACAGGCTGATATTGAAGGTACATAATTTTCTTTTAAATAAAATTCGCAAGGTGTACATTTAATTTTACCGACACCTGTAAATAATGTATTAAATTTCTCTATCATTTGTGAACAATTATTTTCAGTATTATCGACCTCACACAAATCATTAATATGTGCCATTTTTAGTATGTTTAATTTATATATTGCCGGTAACCCTATTATAGGATTCGCTTTATAATCGGTTTTAATTATGTGAAATTTTAGATTAAATATCGCACCATTAAAAGAAATTTCTAAAAAACAAGAACCAGTAACTGTTAATCTGTTACCCTCAAAATTTCTTACGTTTAAATTCTCTTGGCTTAAAATAATCGGTATATTTAATTGATTAAAAATATGTTCCGGAATTACATTAATACTTGCACCTGTGTCAACTTTAAATTTAATTATTTGATTTATACAGTTAAATTTTACTTCTACAAACCATTCATTTGGAACATCGTTGTTAGTAGTTATGGTGGCTAAAACGTAATCATCGCTTTCTGTTTCATTTATATCAATATTATTAATTGCACCTGGTACTGATTTACAACAAATTGGTAGATGATTGCGTTTTCCACATTTTGTACAGATTTTGTTAAATGCAGGACATTGATTAATTAAATGTGTACGTCCACATCTATAACAATTATTGATTGATTTTACAAAATATTGATTTTGTTGGTACCTGTTTTTATAACTCGTATTATTTGATTGAGGCATTTTCTTTCCATTAACGTTTTGGCGGTTGTTGAAAACCACATGGTCTCTTGGATGATTTTGATTTGTTCCTCCCTTATACTGACAAGGATAGCTTCTTTGCGCATTCGTTGTAGCCAGTTGCTGCATGGTTGTAGATGGCCTTGGCATTCGTTGATAATTTCCATTATTTTTAATTTCTTGTATTCGATCGTCATTATTTTTATTTAGAATTTCTTTAATATGTTTTTCAGTTCTTTCCGCAGTCCTACATATCTCTAATGCTTTATTTAAATTTAAATTTGTTTCACTTAAAAGTCTGTCTTTAATTTTAGAATTCTTAATTCCGCAGACAATACGATCTTTTATCAAGTCGTCACGCATATTACCAAAATCATAATTTGATGCTATTTTCTTTAATGCATTGTAAAATTCGGTGACTGTTTCACTTTGAGATTGCACACAAGTGTTGAATTTATGCCGTTCGACACTGACATTGCTCTTTGGTATAAAATAAGCTTCGAATTTCTTCACTACTTCTTTGTAATCCATTTTACTTGTTCCATCTAAATTTTCATAAATTTCTCTGGCTTCCTCACCTACACAGTGTAGTAAACAAGCTGCTTGTACTTCTGAGGACTGTCTTTCTTTAGCGCCCGTTGCTGTTAAGTACAATTCAAACGCCTTAATAAATTTCTTCCATTGCGATCCCAAATCACAATCCATGAACATCGGGTTGGGTTGTTTTAAAAAATCCATTATTTATACGTCAATCCACTTATTTTACTTCTTAATTTAGTTAATTAGTTGTATTTTATATTTCCTTTTATTTAATTTGTGGATAATTTTCACACTTTATTTTAACCACGTGGTGCACCTTTTCCTTTTTTTTTTAAATTTTGGAAGCTCTACTTCTTTTTAAACCGACTGCGCCATTGTATGTGTTGTTAAGTAATAATTTATTTATAATTTAGAACACTTTATTTTAGTTTATTAGTATAACGTTTACATATGATATGATTATTCATCGAGGTTACATTTTATATACTACTTTAAGATTTAACCCTTATTCCCCACGCCTTAACTTTCGTTTTGTGGTGTGTGTGGCCTATGCAACAGAGAGAATTACTGAAGAAGTTCTGCTCGTCGAACTCTGTCTTAAAAACACTTATTGCAGTTATAACGACAACTTATTTAAACAATTAGAAGGTGCGGTCATGGGTTCACCGCTCACTCCAGTTATATCCAATATTTACATGGAGTATTTTGAAACTGATATGAAAAATGTTGAGTTAAAACGAAAAACTTGGTTTAGATATGTTGATGATACGTTTGTTGTATGGTCTCATGGCAAAGATAAACTAAATCAGTTCTTTCAACAACTAAACTCTGCACATAATAGCATTAAATTTACTATGGAGTTAGAACATAACAGCAGTCGAGCCTTTCTTGAGATATTGGTGATAAGGAAAATTGGGGCATTTCGTTTATAGAGAGAAAACGCACACCTTCTAGATACTTAAACGCCAAATCTCACCACCAGCCAGTACAGAAGAATACTATTTTGCATACTTTAGCCAAAAGAGCTATACGTGTGTCAGATAATGAAAATCTACAAAAAGGAAACACTGTTGGAGTCCCTACAACAAAATGGATATAGGTTCAAAGAGATCCGAAACGCATGGGAAAGAGCAATAAATCCAAAAGTCAAAGAAGACTTATCACCTACTAACACCGCTTATTTACCATACTGTATGGGTTTGACAGATAAAATAAGCAGGTTGCTAAAGAAACATAATATAAAAACTATCTTTACGACTAAGGATACCATGAACACTTGATTTACATCTGCTAAAGACAAACAAGGGGCTCTACAACATGCCGGAGTTTACAAAATTCCTTGTTCCTGTGGATCAAGTTATATAGGTCAGACGGGACGCTCCATTGAAGTTAGAGTAAAAGAACATATAACTGACTGCTAACACCGCAGAGTTACAAAATCAGCAGTGGCAGAACACGTGTGAAACTAAGGACACGCTAAAATTTGACCAAACTAAAGTGTTGGGTCAAACTCCTTTCTACTTTCCCAGACTAATCCGCGAAGCTGTGGAAATAGAAAAGCATCCATGTAATAAGAAGCGAGAAGACGGTTTAAGGTTCAGCAAATATTGGCTACCAGTATTACATCCTGTAAGACAAACGCTAATCGCTAATGATATAAATATCGTCACTTTCACGTTTTTCCTTCAGTGGCATTTACTACTCTGAAGATGCAAGCTACAATGTATTGCGAAACATCAGTTTATTTATGTTCTCGAACGACAATACGACAAGTTCTACTTCTTGTTTTGGCTCTTAAGGAGAGACTAGGACTAAGCCTAAAAATTCTGGGTGTTTAACTACGACGCAGTCTAAGCCGAAAGTCGCTTATAAACACAAACAAACAATGTCGGTCGCTGGTAGTCTCGCGAGTTTTATTTTTTCTATTCAACGGCTATAAGCTACTGAAAAATGAAATCAGATTGTACCATAAAGCAATATGGCATATTACTATTTGTTTCTAATAAATTTAGTACAATAATAACATTTGTTTCATTATTAATTTTGCAATGCTTGATTTAGGAGTAAAACATCAAATCACATTTCAGTAGAACCATAAATTGTTCACTTTTGGTACAAGATAATTTGAAATTAGTCATACTCGAACCTTTGAAGATAAACTTTTTTTTATATTAAGATGAGAACGTCTTCTATGTTTAGACCGTGTCATTGTTATAATCGAATTTGCAACATTTCGCCCGCTTTCGTAAGGGGCTTCATCAACGCGTGAGAGACATCGAAGAACTCAAACAACCAACCGAAATCTAACTAAGAACTTCTCAAAAGTAAGGTAATCAACTTTTGAACCAAGCCAGATTCTAAACTTTATAGAAGTGACTTCCTGATGAAGCCCCTTACGAAAGTGGACGAAACGTTGGCAACTTCGGTTACAACCATGACACGGTCCAAACCTGGAAGACATTCTCATCTTAGTATAGACTCCGGCCGTGAAAGCCTTCGCTATTACATTAACTTTTTTTTAGTTTATACATACTTACAAGTTGTTAGAATTAATTTTATTGTTAGACTTATCTAAGCATATAAATGGCATTTTTTTTGTTTTAGGGCCTTTTTTATACTTACGTCTTCAGAGGATTTATCTGTATCATTGTCTCAATTATTGTGTGTTTTTACATCAGGTTTTCATCATTCCCATATTCCTTTCATTTTCTTATTTTTTATCTTGTTGGATATTGTTAAGTTGTTAGTTTTTTCGATTTGATTAATTTATTGCCGGTTTAAAATGGTTTTTTAAATTTTTATTATTTGGTTTTCTTATTCATTAGTTTCATTGTTTTCCAAATTTCTGGCGGTTGTCTTTTTATAATTACTTATTTTTTTGTTTTTCATAGTTTTATTGTCGGTATGATTGTTTTTGTCACCAAGAATGCTGTTCGTTTTATGTTAATTTTCTATACCCTTGAACAAAAGTTAAAAGTTGATGGTATCATAAATTAAGCATTGCTCGAATTGTTCAAGTGATAGATGATAAGAATTTTGTTTGCTCTGAAGTTTACCGTTTTACGAATATGTCAAGTCAATGTTATGGTTTTTTTTTAATTCTTAAATTTTCTGTGGTTGAATTCAAAAGTTTTTGACGGTTGTAAATTATTGTTGGCTGAAATACAAGGATCTGAAGGTGCCGGATTAGTATCTGTAAAATGATACGCATCAATGGGTACGAATATTTGGTTCATGCTTGTGGTATCGTCCACACACGCGAAGAAGTCAGTTTTTGTTTTGCTATAACTTATCGATTGTGTGGAGTTGTGTTGTCAGGTTACGGCTTCCATATTAACCTTGAAATAATATTTTGTTTATAAATTCTACTCAAAATAATTATTTCACTCATTTCGTCAACCAAACAGGAATATTTAAATTCGTGCTGCACAGGCATGTGTGGACAGATGTATTCGTGCACAAATATTCGCTCACAAACTGCAACGAGAACGAGTATTTGATTCGTGCATAAACAGGCAATCTACAATGTGGTATTTTTTAAAAAAACGCGTAGAAACATCTAAAAAATTGTGTTTTAAAGTTTATTCAATTCTTCTTTTGATTATAAAACTTTTCATTTATGTTTTTGAATAACATCTTTGTTATATCATGTTTTTTAGTAGCTACCAGTACTACCTTCTAGGCAAGGACCGTACTTGTTTTCTGCCTTCTATCGCTGCTGTGCTGCTTTTCAAATATTTTGTTTTCTTATTTTCTATATAGCACGCAAACTGATTTGAATTTAGGACGTAGCTTCTTGATCTAAAGCTCTTTTCAGTTCAAAATTAGTCTTTTTTGGCCTATACTATATGTATTTCCTTATTTTCTATATTTGCTTGAATCTTCTGACGACTTACTCGCTTTTTTTCTTTTCCTCAAAGTTTCTACAGAGCGCCGAAGCAAACAAAGTCCGCGGAAAATATGTCAACTAACTTTAAAAATTGAAAGCGGTAAATGTTTCAACCAATCACAATTAGAAAGTACCGTCCGCTTGAAAAATTAAATTACAATCAAAATTCCTTGATTGCCTCGTGTTTGTTTACATCTTTACCTGCTGTTTTACTTAAAAATTCGTCGTTATTCAACTAGTCTTTATAAAGACTCTTTTAAACGCCATTATTTGTGAACAAGGTATGTGTATTTATAATTTTTGTTTTAAGTATAACCCAAATTTTTGTAGCATAACCTCAACATCAGTTATTACTTTGTATTCATTATTTAAAGATCTGTATTTAATTCCAGTATTTATTCTACAAACAATAACTAATTTCTATCGAGAGTTTTACATTACTTACTTTCTGTATTGTTTCAGCTGTTATTTACCAACATGGAATCTAAGTCAAAGAAAACCATTCATTCCGAAGCCAGAAACATTATTAAAAATGTTGTGGAGTTTTTCGATAAACAGAAAGCTGCGGGCGTATGGACTTTCCCTCTAGAGAAGGCAACAGAACTAGCTGCTGCTGCAACGGGCAAATCAACCACCTTTATTAAAAAAATCCGGAGTGAAGCGATGACGACCAGTGATGGTATTTTAAGATCTCCCTCGAAGAAAAAAAGAAGTGGTGGTGCAAATAAAATAACGTTGGATAATTGCGACTTAAGCATTTTAAAAAGAACTGTCCATGAAGTTTACACGGTTGATAAGAAAGTTCCAAACATGAAAATTTTAGTTGAAAAAATGAAAGAAAAGATTAATTACAAGGGGGGAGCAGATACACTAAGAAAGTATTTGTTACAAATTGGTTTTAAATATAAGAAATGCCACAATAAAAAAAAATTATTGATGGAACGTGATGATATTATTGCTTGGCGTTCTCGTTATTTACGCAAGTTGCGAGAAAATGATGCTTTAAGCGAAAACAAAAAACCAATAACGTATTTAGATGAGACCTACATTCATCCATCATACGGTGTTAGTAAGTGCTGGCAATCCGAAGAAGAGGCTGGTGTTTATCATACGGACAGAGCAGGTCAAAGGTACATTATTGTGCATGCAGGTGGATCATACGGATTTGTTAATAATGGCCTTTTAATCTTTAAATCTAAAACTAAGTCCGGTGATTATCACGACGACATGAACCATACCAACTTTATGCAGTGGATGGAAAAACAATTAATTCCAAACTTGCCTCCTAATGGTATTGTTGTCATGGATAATGCACCTTATCACAGTGTACAAATTAATAAACCTCCAACACAAGCAGAACGTAAGGAAAGCATTCGACAATGGCTCGAAAATAATGGAGTAACAACGACAAAAGAAATGCGTAAAGCAGAACTAATAATGTTAGTGAAGCAATTTAGTTATACGAAGACATATTACGTAGACGAACTTCTTAAAAAACACGGGCATACAGTGTTACGTCTGCCACCGTACCACTGCGACCTAAATCCAATCGAGTTGATATGGAGTTTAGTGAAACATAAGATCGCTATGAATAATGTTACACAGAGTGGTTTAGAGATAGAAGCCTTAGTGAGAAAGGCATTTTCTGATGTAACTGCATCGGACTGGGACAAACATTGTCGACATGTAAATCACTTGGAGCAAGAAATCTGGCAACGTGATGGATTGCTGGATGTAACGGTGGAAAACCTGTCGTTTATGGTGAACACAGGATCATCCGACGATGAAAGTTGTAGTGGAGAAGACGAAAGTGACAGTGATTGAACTGCTTTGTTTTTTTTATGATTGTATTTTTCGATGTAAATAAGTAATTTTTAGAATTACTTTTAGAAATATGTAATATTTTGTAATGCCATACCTCATCTTTTAGAAAAGTAAATGTGTAATTACAATTTATTTTAATAATCATAAAGTCATAAAGTGTTTATCTGAAATAACCTCAAACTTCAACAAGCTCTAATGATTATTTACACAGGTAACCTATGAATAATTTGAATTTCCCACCAAAATACTTTTTAATTTGAGTGTACCTTTAAGATTAGAGTGACACCAGCCACGCCTCTCCAGGGACTTTGTTTATTCAGCTCAACTGTACTTATTTAATTGTTAACAGTTTATTCTAACAACATGATTTTTCATGTTCTTATGTGGTTGTTTTTTTTATGTTTTCAATCTTTTTCCAAAGCCGTGTATGTTATTTTTTACGTGATTTGTTTTTTTTTGTATACTATATAGGACTTATTATTTCTGTTCTCCACTTGTTTAAAAAAAAAAATTTATCCATATATTTGCCATTTCTTTGATTGTTATTTTTTTGCCTTTTTACGTCTTTCTTTCTCTTTATTTTTCTTTCCAGTAGCTCTAGCTATCTTTTAATTTTGTTTCACTATACGTTATTGCCCGTATTTGTTACTATGTTTTTCTTTCTTTGTCATCAGCGGTTGTTTTTTTTAACGCATGCATACATATTTTTTATTTTATTTGTTATAAACTTTTGTCATATTTTTTTTTGATTTATTGCATTCAACGTTTCACATCTATATACAAATAACATATTTCTTTTACTCCTTTTTTGTTTGTTCTCTTCTTAATTATATGTATTTAGAACGGTCGCAAAAACTCGAATCTTATAATTTCACTTCCTTTCTTTTCTTTTTTACTTATTTCAATTTTTGTTTTAATATTTGCTATCTCAAAATCATTTAACGATTCCGTGATTGCGTCTGTATATGTGAGATCTTTTTTATTACCACTCAGTAAATTCCATTCTCTCTTACTTTTTTCTAACGTTTTTGCTTTATTTTTTATTTAGTTTTTTAATTTCTCTTTCTTTGACCTTTCGTTACTAGAGGCACCGGTACGTATTTTAAGTGTTGTTTATAAGGTAACTGATATCGTTTTATTTCAATGTTTAAGGTTGTCGACTTGCATGTTTAATTATATTTTCAACTTTGTATTTGAAATTTATGTAAACATGATAAATTTTATTTTAGTTGTCAGACATACGAGGGTGGCTTTTCGGGTTGTCCGGGAATGGAGGCCCACGGCGGCTATGCTTTTTGTGGAATAGCATCTTTAATTTTATTAAATAAAGGTCATTTATGCGATATAGATTCTTTACTAGTAAGTGCATTTTTTACTTTATTTAGAAGTTTTTGAACTATCTATACTTCATTCAACAAACAGATTCAGTGCTCTATTACGCCAATATGTTGAATTTGAATATAAAATTGCCATTGGTGACGAGTCATTTTTACGTGATTAATAAAATTAAATCGAGTTATAGTTTGTTTAATAACATTTTTTTCAATTACATTGCCTTGATTACTGCTGCATTTTGATCAAATTATGTGCACATTGATGTGACTGGATATTCTTTACATTTAATATTACTAATTATGCATTATTTACGCATACTATTGTCGCATTTAACTGTTATACGTTAAATCGGAGCTATAGCTTCACCGGCAAACTAAATGACACTATCCTTAACTAACTAACCTTATCTACAATAGGGATCGTATAACAAATGGATATAATTATGAACTAAATCAAATAATTTGTAACCTGTACCGTTGAAAACAAATTGAAGTGAGTAACTTATGCCCTTTCGATGCCTATAGGTACCGAATCTGTTCTCTGAATTGAGTACTACATAAAAAACTAGATGTTTTTTAAAATTCGTCAAATGAAATTATAATAAGTTTTAATGGCATACAATTTTTGGCGTTTGTATTTATGCCAGCAGTTTTAGATTACTGTGAGCAGACGCTGCAATTTTTTAAACATTAAATGGTAGTCTGGGTTCAAAATTTAAAAAATTCTGTATTATATTGCAAGGCAATTTGACGAACTTTAAATTACAACGATCTTAAAAAAAAATAAGTGTTATCAGGGACCATTAAAATGAAGTTTTATTAAATTTAATATCTTTTACAGAGGTGGATTGTAAATAAACAAATGAGATATGAAGGCGGTTTTCAAGGTAGAACTAATAAACTTGTAGATGGTTGTTATTCTTTTTGGCAGGGCGGTGCATTCCCTTTAATACATAGTTTACTTGCCAGGGGTATTTCTTAACATAATAATTTGTATCCAAATTTATTCGTAGAATTGTTGTAGAAGACGATGAAACAAATTACTTGTTATTCGATCAGGGCGCCTTACAAGAATACATTTTAATTTGTTGTCAATATCCCGCTGGTGGATTGCTTGATAAACCAGGAAGGCCAAGGGATATTTATCACACTTGTTATGCTCTTAGCGGTTTGTCCATTGCCCAACATTCAATCGATGGAAGTATATTTGTCCTGGGGTCTCACGATAATAAACTGGTGAATACTATCTCGTAAAATATTTGTTTATGAAAAATGATAGAATTAATTTTTTACAGGGTAAAACTCATCCTATTTATAATATTGGACCAGGTCTCGTATTAAGAGCAGGATCTCATTTCAATAAGTTAGATGTTCCAAGTAATGAACCACCATTATTATTATGACAAAAAGTACGAAAGCACTACAAATACTACTCTATTAGAAAAAAATTAACACCCTTTGTGATTACATTTTATAAACGCTTTCCACTGTTAGTTATTATTTGTGTTTGGTTAATGTTTTTATTTATAGAAATAAAATGTTAAAATAATATATTTTGTTTAAATTTCTGTGGAGGATTCTAAAACAAATACAAATTCGGCGCGGTTTAAAATAGATCAGCTGTATTTAATTAAAACAACTTTAAATGTTTTTATCAATTTACCTAATTGATAGTGTTCTACAGTGTTGTCACTAAACTGATACTTCATTTTTCTTACTTTCTATAGATTGTTTTTAAAAACTATGTAGTAAGAAACTGATCCAAGTAGGAAAAAAACCTTCCGTTTTATCCGTGGATCACAGTAAACTACAACTGTTGATTGAACTTTATAACTAAATAAGAAATATAAGTTTAGGTTGGGTTAACTTCTCAAACTGCAAGTTCTAAAGAAAAAAGTCGAGAATCTGGACGGGTTCAGTTTTAAATATTCGCGACTTAAGGCTGGGATTTCGCTTATGTATTTTACATAGCATATACGCGCGTGCACGTGGCACATGACATCTAAAAAAATATTAGTTGTAACAACACATAAATGTGTTCCTATGAAAAAGGAATGTTAGCAGCATGTAAGGTATTTTAAAATCTTGACAAAACTATTTTTTTGTATAAAAAAAAGGTCACAAAGTAAGCAACGTTTTTCAATGACAATTTTCTACTTCTTCTATAAACTATACTGATACTATTAAAAAGAGGAAATTATAAAATAGCTTAAGGGAAGACATAAATCTTTTCATTTGAGGTTTTTTTTTTAATTACGTTAAGTAGTTTACGAGTGGTCTTGTTCCCAGCGAAATATGTTAACGATTACTGCGTTGTCATTGAGGTCGAAAATTGAACATATAAAACGCAAACTTGATTTAAAAAGTAGCTACCGACACAAAATTTTAATTTAGTAAAAGTAATAGGTTCATCCATTATAACGCAAATGGCGCTGTGAATAGACAATAACGCGCCTTGAATATTATATTTCAGTAAGTTATCTTTATTAGCAAGAATGAACTTTGATCTGTAAACCGTATGTTATCAAACTAGATTTCGATTTATTTTAAGCACAGTATAGAAACAATACAGTAGTTTCAATTTACAGGCGGCACTTTGATCCTCGTGTAACATATTTAGCTAGTGCGCATTATGCTGCGAGTTGATTTTGATGACGAAATCAAACAGAATAACGCTCTTTTTTAAATTTGCCGCACATAAACAGAATTCTTCAGAACATTTGTTTAAGCCACTGCGCATTATGCCCGAGTTGATCTGCGCGAGGTAAATTCTGTTACAGAAATTTGATCCAGTGAAACTACTGTATTGTTTCTATACTGTGTTTTAAGTCTACATCTTTAACAATTTACAATACGCGCAAGTAGTAAATACATTACAATTGAGTTAAGTCAACGCGAACAAAGCTAAACCTTAAGCAGGTCGTTTTGAAGAAATTGCAAGTTTGCAGCAATATTGGTAATATTGGCAACTTTGAAGACACACGCTTGAGAAATTTGAGTAGCATGCTGCAAACTTGCAGAAAACTTTCTTTTTTAAATTTACAGTACGCCGGCGTAAACGCATAAATAAATATAAATTTTTATGTTAATAAAAGTCATGTCTGTCATTTACGTGTGTTTGTATCCTAACACATTATTTAGTTCTGTGTTTACTCATCGTAGACTTTTTAGGTGAGTATTATTGCATTTTAGTGCACTTATTGGTTTGAATCTTAGGTTTGTATACTTATTCGATTAAAAATTTTAAATAATTTTGCAAACACTAGTAACTGAGTTTGAGACCATTAATGTATGCTGTGTATTGTGTAATAATATGATTTTAAATTATTAAAGTTTTGCATGCGTTTAGCTTATTTAAGATTACCATCAAATGAGCAATTAAGGTTATTCTTAATTTTATGTTTTAGGTCAACAAACCTAGCGATGAATAGAACAGGTGGAAACGGAACAGAATTAAAACAAATAGACAATACCTAATAAAGTCGTAACTAGTTTGTAGAAACAAGTCTTTATTTAATTACAATATCAGTAAGCAAAATAATTTTTTGTTGAAGTGAAACTTCTTTATCGGCGTTGGAAAAAAATTTACCGTCACATTTTTGCGTTACGCGCCATCTTTTTTTTTCTGAAACGCAATAGCGACGTGATAAATAATATATCAATACTAAAGTGATCAACAAAATCAAAGGCTTTATTTTAATTCTAATTCCAGTGGATTTTTAACAAAAGTAAGTAATTATATCTATTTTTCTAATACTTGGGTGGAATTAATTGACATAGAGTATAAATTCTGAAATATGTTATTAATTTAAATTTAAAATATTTAAGGTTAACCTCAGTTTCTGATTGAACGATGACATTTTAAATTTAATATATTTAAGGTTAACCTCAGTTTCTGATTGAACGATGACATTTTAAATTTAATATATTTAAGGTTAACCGCAGTTTCTGTTTGAACGATGACAATGATAGTAATAATTCTATTTCAATTAATGAAATGCTGTAATAATCTTAGTAGCAAAAGTTAAAGTGAAATAATTGTATTATTTGTATTCATGTCTATTATAATAAAATCCTTTTGTTTAAAATTTATCTAATTTTAAATTTAAAATATTTAAGGTTAACCTCAGTTTCTTATTGTAACTATCGGTCAATGTATATGATTTCATTAAAATAGTATTTATTAATTAATAAGACTGCTAATTTAATGAACATCAATTAATTGATATACATGCAACTTTTCAGAAATTGGTTAAATAAAGTTAAATTAGATAAATTTTAAACAAAAGGATTTTATTATCATAGACATGAATACAAATAATACAATTATTTCACTTTAACTTTTTGCTACTAAGATTATTACAGCATTTCATTAATTGTAATAGAATTATTACTATCATTGTCATCGTTATTATATATTTTTGTAATTAATGGCTTATGGTAACTGAAATATGAAATTGAATCTACAAAAATTAGTTAATTGATTTACAAAAATTTGTATTCATGTCTATGATAATAAAATCCTTTTGTTTAAAATTTATCTAATTTAACTTTATTTAACCAATTTTTGAAAAGTTGCATGTAGATCATTTTGCGAAAAATAAGGCCATAAAGAAGTTTCACTTCTTACATGTGTACACCAGTACACGCCCATGTTTTTTTCTTTGTACCTTTCTTCAAAGTTCAGCGATATTACTGAAAGTTTGACGAATTTCCATGACAAGCAACGTTGATATGTCTGTAAGTAAGTAAGTCTTGCGATTACATATTTCAATAGCATTTTTACAAATTTTAAACTTTGCGATGACAGGGGATTGTAACATTTCTGAAAATTCAAATCTTGTCATGGCAAGACGTAACAATATTGCTGCAAGTTTGTCGAAACAAGGTTGTCACAAGCTTGTTATTGCTTTCTTAGCCAACTTGCAGCAAACTTGCTGCAAGTCTCCAAACTTGTCATGACAATATTGCTGCAAGTTTGTCATGACAATGTTGCTGCAAGTTTGTCGCGACAAGGTTGTCACAAGTTTGTTATTGCTTCCTTAGTCAACTTGCTGCAGGTCTCCAAACTTGTCACTACAATATTGCTGCAAGTTTCATAGTTGTCACGACAAGTTTGCTGCAATCTTGATATAAGCTTACATTGCTGTTTAGGATAATTTATAGTAATCATAGTTTTGGTTTATGTTATCAATTTTCATCTCAAGTTTGTTTCTATTCGTGAACAATAACCTATTTTGTATAAATTTTTTAGCTGAATTTTCGCAATACGCTTTTTACGCTTAAACATCTGTAAATACGTTATCTTCGAGAATTAATTTGGAAAGCATGTGCGTTCTTAAAATATAACCATTGATATAACTTAAATTAACTTGTGTAATAACGTTATTTTGTATTTATTTTTAGTGTCAGCAAATTTTTGAGAAGAATTGTGTAATTCTTCGAACTTCTTTTTATTAACAGTGTACTATTAATGCTACAAGTCCGTTCAGGTCCGTTGGCCCAAATTTTGATTTTTTTAAACGTTCTATAAAAATTTTTATTTTGATATTTCTTGCTTGTGTTGATTTACTGTTTTCTAACAAATAAAGATTTTTTCCTGAATTTTAGATATTTTTATCATTCGGTTATTGTTAGGGCACAACCAAAAACACGGTAATTTTTTGCAATAAACACGATTGACTTTTAGAAAAATGTAAAAAAACACGGTTGTTGGTCTAAAGTTGAGTAAAAATACGGAGTAACAAAAATTTGCATACATTGTAATAATCATTCTTATTATGCATACAATAATACATTAGTAATCAATATTTTTTATAAAAATTA
Source organism: Aquatica leii (assembly GCA_035610365.1). Classification (NCBI taxonomy): domain Eukaryota; kingdom Metazoa; phylum Arthropoda; class Insecta; order Coleoptera; family Lampyridae; genus Aquatica; species Aquatica leii. The sequence goes on from CM069432.1 coordinate 62,147,943, forward strand.
TAAAACACAAAGAACTCATATAGACCTCTTTTATTATTTGATGGTCCCAAGCTGCGTGAGTTATATCAGCTGATTGCGTACAGTTCAACATGAAAACATATACCATATACAGGACGTATTATATACAAGGAATACCAAAAATGAGTAATTTCATTATTTATCTTCTACTTTGTTAAAATAATTACCTTTTTAATTAGTTTGAAAGGTGAAACAATGTTTGTACTGTTTTATTTTACTTATTAAACATATTAAACAATATTTAAATAAGGAATCGAAATAATTTATTACACATTTTAATTTATTTAGGTAAACACTAGAGATTAGGTACAATTGCCTCCAAAAAAAAATGAACAGTATTTTCGGCAGCTTGTACGCAGTTGTGTATTGCGGGCAACATACATTCATTAAAATAAATAATAATGTTTTCTAAGAAAAAAATTGATGTAACATATTTATCTTTGTAAAATTTAATATATCGCTTCGAAATTGCTATTTTACCTGCAAGTCAACCTGAGTATTTTGTATTTTTATGTTAATTATTTTCAAACGTTTAACATCTCAATGAATGCGCAAGACATTCGAAAACTAACGAACGTGCTCGAGAGCCGTAGGTTTTGAACTTCGGTTCTGAATGGTAAATGAAGGTTATTGTAGTCAAGAGTGAGACAGGCGTATTAAAGTTTCATACAAGAATGATACAAGTTAGAAAAGAAAGTATTTCTTTCGAATGAATCCCGTCATAAGCCGAAGGTCAACCGCCTACCTGATGCAATGTTTACATCGTTTATCTTTTGGTCGTATTTCGTATCAATTTCGTATCATGTATGTTTAATTTGCGGTACGTTTTTCTTTCTTGCTTGCTTAGAAGTGCATTTAATGATTTAGATCTGTGGTCAATAAATAATTATTCTCTTTTTTTAATACCTACATGCGCTGTTGCTAATTGTAATAAGTATAATCAGTACCGGCTTCACCATTTAAGCAAAACATTAATTTTTGTAACACATAATTAATAATGATCATTGTCCTTCCCTTAGATTCTTTAATCTAAATTCCTTAAATCGTGCATTCTATAAAACTAAAAGTATCAAGGATTTTAGGAATAGTACCTATACACAATTCATATATAATACGAATTTGAATTATGTTATTTTCTAGATAACATCTTTTTCAAAATCCCGCAAATCACAAAATTGATGATTTATCAAACATGTATAATTTCATAACTTGAAATATTTTTGAAGCTTTTACATTATATCTTATACATTAAAAATATTAATAAATAGTAACAGTACACGTGTTCTATTTTGTATTTAAAGTGGTAAGTTCATAATACGGTATCAGCTATCAAAATTGTTTATATAAATCAGAAGTTTACTCCAAATTTATTCCAGTATCTGTAATCGCTCAAGTTCTTACAGTCGTCAAAGTATTAAAATTAGTCAAAGTAATTCACCATCAGCGGTTATTAGCTATTAATTGATTCATGTCTTGTAGACCGCGATTCAAATGAGAACATAAAATTAATGGATTAGGTATTGTAAAAAGGCTGACAAGATGAACCCCAACACCAACATACTTTGTTCCACTCATTTCACACAAATAGTTATGAATGAGATTTACGCAATTAATTATTAGGTTTTTTAAATAAAATTGATTAATATAAATTTAAAAGAAATTAATTTTTTTCTGCCTCAGAGAAAAATTTTGAAGAAATAGGCTGTTCCAACAATAATATTTATGTTACCAAAAAAATTTATCAAACAAAACTGTTTTTATCGTTGAGTAAAAAAATTAATGCATCAAACAACAAACAAAATTAATTTTTGTGGAGGTTTTATTTCGTTGAACTGAAAAAAATTTAAAGTTTTATGACGCTTAAATGTAATTTCTTACTTATAAATTATAAATCATAAAACAATCAACAAAACTCATTTATAAAAAAAATTTTTCGATTTTGAACACTATTGCCATTGCTTATTAAATCAAAAGTTGTCAAATTTACACAAATAAAATATTTAGAAGTCTTTTAACTTAACATGCATCGTAATACAGATAGATAGTACAGTACGAGAGCAAGGTCTACGCGTGATGTCAGCTCGTCACATGATCTCGGCAGAATAAATCGAGCGATCGAGCAATCTTCTACATTTAATTATCTTTGTGATATCGCAATCAGGTTTAACAATGCACAGCTATGACGTCACCGTGAATGTAAAGTAGTATAGTCGGTAAAATTTTTCAAGTTTCGAATTAGCGCTTTATTTCACTAAGACTCCGTTTCCTTTTAACATGTGCAATTTACACAGTAAATTTTTTAATTCACGATGATTCAAGTAAAAAATTGACGTTCCTACTTTGCTTCTTGTAAATGGCACATGTTAGAAGGAAACGGAAACATCTTAGTAAAATAAAGGGCTAATCCGAAACTGGAAAATTTAAGTTTTACGAACTATAGTAAAATTTAACAAGTCACTTCGAAATTGTTGTTTTACCTGCAGCTTAGAATGACTATTTTCTATTTTTGTATTAATACTTTTTAAACGTTTAAAATTTTATTTAAAACTAGCAAACTTGCTCGAGTGTGTCCTTGTATAATGTCACGTAAATGAGGGTTTTTGTAGTCAAGAATAAAATACAAGTTAGAAAAGAAAATATTTCTCTGGAATGAACCCTTGCCGTCATAAGCCAGGGCCACCCACTACCTAATGCAATGTTTACATCATTTATCTTTTGGTCATATTTAATTGATTTTATTATAGTTTTTGTTTTATAATTGTGATGTCATATCGTCGCTTTGACGGTGAATAGTCGTAACCCACATAAAATGTAAAATTGATTGAATACTGTTAACAAACACTAAACAGCATAAACTTATATTTAGATTATAAACATTATTGTGCAGGGCTTGGAGTAGCACCCGAGAAAGCTAGTTTTTATAAACACATATTTACTTCAGAGTTTAATATTGGTTTCCACCGGCGTAAAAAAGATAAATGTGATTATTGTACCGAGTTTAAAAACAAAAATGATAGTGATAAGTCAAAAATGCAAGATGATATTAATGCGCACTTAGCTAGAAAAATAGAGGCTAGAGAAGCAAGACAAGTTGATAAAAATAGAAGAAAACTTGATAAGTCGTTTGTGCGTCTTGCTGTAGATATGGAAAAAATTCTTTTAACACCTTTATTACAAGTAGGAAAGCTATACTATACACAAAAACTAAAAACTTCTAACTTCACCGTATACAATTTGGCAACCTCCCAAGTTGATAACTTTATGTGACATGAGAAGTTCCTCAGAAATTGCAACCTGTTTGTGGAAACTTTTGGCTAGCCTTGGGACTGAAGTAAAAGAAGTTACATTCTATGCTGACACAGCATCGGGGCAAAATCGTAACTGTCATTTTACGAGCTGTAAATTTGTTACCGATTGAAATTATAAACCAAAATATATGGAGTCAGAGCACTTTGAAATGGAGTGCGACAGTGTCAATTCTGCTCTTGAAAACCGTGCTAATAAAATAGATATTTATACCCAGAGGTTTAGTGTAGTAGCGCTCACTGCAAAAACTAAGAAACCATTTTACAATGTTATCGAAATGAACTGTTCGGATTTCCTTAATTTTAAACTTTATTTCAAAACTGCCGTAACAAACAAAAAAAAGTGTGAAAATGGAAGTGCTCTAAATTGGTTAAAAGTAAAATCCACAAGAAGCAGTAACCTTCCCTAAATGAAGTTATACCTAAAATCTATACTTCTAGTTTACTAATTGAAAAACGAAAGATGATGGGCCTGCGTAAGCTTTGCGAATCTGATTCCATCAAGTCTGCCTATCATGGATTTTATGAAACACAAAATACCATTGATGATGTTCAAGTTGAATCCGATATCGACGAAAACTGACAATTTGAATCCGTGATATTTTGATACTCTGTTTTTATCAATAATAAATTGTAATACAATTAATTAAAAAAATAGAATATCCAAATTTATTGTGATAAATGAAGCTAAGCCACATGACTTTTTATATACTCCTGAAATAATGTTTAAAATCCTAAACAAAAAAATATCCAAATGAAAAGCATAACTCTATCCAAAAATTATTGTTTTTTGCCTTCTGGTGACAGTTTTAGAAAAGAAAGTATAAGTATTTTGATAACAAACTTTTTTAAGTGCGCTAGCTCAAGTTTTTGTTTACGTGGGTTAGAACAGTTCACCACCACAGTGACGATATACCGGTCATTAGAAAGTTAAACCGATTAAACATTGTTGTGTGTATTTACTATTTTTACATGACTCATTATCGTGTAAAGATTATAAAGGATAATAATAAAATCAAGTATTAGGAGTATTAAAGATAAATGCTAACAAGAACAAAGCTTCTTTGTTCATAGTGCACGTGAATTTAACGCTGCACAGAGACAAAGATATAAAGTTGTAGTTTGGTTGTAGCCAGAATAGAACTTATTTTATTTTACAAATTTGTCAAGAAATTAAAGTATTTCTAAGACTGTTAGTAATAATTTATATTGAATTTCAATTTATATATTTGAAATAAGCAAAATGATTATTAATGTTTTTGATATTTTTATAATTTTTTCAATAATTCATATCAGTGGTTTTAATTGTTTTCAATTAGTGCTTTTAGTTTTACACTACAATGAGTCATGTAGAAATAGTAAACATACACTACAATCGCTTCTTGTCATATGACACCGCCGTTATAAAACGAACACGATAATGTCGAAAGCATTAACCGTTATCATCTTAGAAAATATACCGCAATAGATATGTAGCACAAAATACAAATACATAAAAATTAAATGATTTAAACATTAAATTAGGTACGTAGATGACCTTGGGTTTATAACCCTAATGAATCCTTTTCTAACTCGTATAAAACTCTAAGATCTCTTTACTCTATTCTGTCCTATACAATCATAACAACGTTTTTTGATGACCCGTGAGCAAGTTCGTTCGATTCCAAATGTATTTGGCTTGCACTGAGAATTCCACACAGGAATTTGAACGTTACATTATATTTGCAATTGTAAATTCAAAATAAAAGTTTTTAGTATTTTTTTGGAGGGTCATTGCCCAATTGGCGAAGCCGCCACTGATTATACGTATTACAATTGGCAACGGCACACGTAGCATTAAAAAAAGAGAATAATTGTTTATTGACTAAATATCAAAATCATTTACTGCATTTTTACGCAAGCAAGCAAGCATGTCACGTGACCTGCGTGAAGAATGAAAATAAACGACTCCGTTACCGAAGGTCACGTGATTTTCTTGCGCATAAAGTGACATGTTCACATTTGAATCGCGGTCTATAAGTCATAAACCGATTAATAACGGTTACCCGATTAAACATTTTTGTGTACATATACTATTTTTACATGGCTCATTAGAATGTAGAACTGATGCTACTAATTTAAATAAAAGCGGTTACATGAAATATTAAACAAAATTATGCTACTTATATTAAAAAGATTATAAACGATAATAATCATTTTGCTTTCCAAAGATAGAGATACATTGATCTTTAATATAAATCTTTTATTAAATAATCTTAAGGATATAGATTAAGAAAGCGTTAAACACGATCGTGACTATTTAATGAGTAAATAAAGTAATTACAGCTTTACATGAAAAATGCTTAACACTACGTTTTAATAACATCTACATTCACCGAGTAACTACAACAGCGCAGACTCTATGTATGTTGCACATTATTTGTGCTCCATTATATGCGCGCGCAACTTCATTTTGTTATACAGAGTTTATGAATATATATTATCCAACACTCCCCCGTATTCTGAACTCTCTATATATCGAGTTAAACAAAAACAAATGTTCTTACATATAAAGTTCAAATCTATAGATCACAAATATAAAACTACGTACATACTTAACTAAGAATGAACAAATCAAATTCACATTTTGAGCATGCCAAGATATTCTCGCATAATTTCGAACTTTGAAACAGGTAGAGCTTTAGTTAAAATGTCTGCTGTCTGTTGATCCGATGGAACATACCTAATTTTAAATTCATCGTTGGCATATTTTTCACGAATAAAATTAAAGCGTATGTCCACATGCTTTGTACGTTTATGAAAAATTGGGTTTTTAATTAATTTTATAGCGCTTTGATTATCCAAGCACAAACAAAAATTTAATTTTTTATTGGGAACAATTTCACGTAATAATTGTTGAAGCCAGGATAGTTCTTTCACGCTTTCCGCTGCTGCAACGAATTCTGCTTCTGTCGTTGATAAGGAAACTGCTGACTGTCTTCTACTGCACCATGTGATTGCACCTTGATTCATTTTAAAAATGTATCCGGTGGTTGAACGTCGGGTATCTATGTCGTTTGCGTAATCCGCGTCAGAAAAACCATTTATTTCATAATCACTATTATTGTTACCGATATACTTAATACCATAATATTTTGTACCTTTTAGATATTTCATAATCCTAATGACTGCATTCCAATGAGCTGCTTTAGGATTGTTTTGATATCGGCTTACGATGTTAACGGCATACATTATGTCCGGCCGTGCTGTTATGGCTGCAAACATCAACGAACCGACAGCTTCGCGATAAGGCACGTTTAAATTGACGTCACCTTCCATTGTTGATGACAACACAACATTTGAGTCAGCTGGAGTTCTTGAAATCTTTGCGTCGGTCATTTTAAATCGATTTAACATTTGATCAATGTAATTCTTCACATGGATGAACATTGATCCATCATCAAGTCTTTCTATTTGTAATCCGACAAAGTAATTCGGATTACTCAAAGTTATTTCAAATTTTGTTTGTAATTCGTTCACGATTCTATTAAGTAATTGTTTATCTTTTCCCAGAATGAGTCCGTCGTCTACATAAATCACAAGTAATGTTAATTGCTGAAGAACATCTTTTACGTAAACACATTTATCTGCTTCACATTGTTTAAATCCATATGTCTTTAAAAATTCATCAAACTTTTTATTCCAGCAACGTGGAGACTGTTTTAAACCATACAGGGACTTGTTGAGTTTACACACTAATTTTGAATCGTTTACTATTCCAGGTGGTGGTTTCATATAAATTTCTTCGTCTAATTCTCCGTATAGAAACGCCGTTTTTATGTCAAATTGAATTATTTGGAAATTTTCTTGTACAGCGATCGTAAGTAAAAGTCTTATCGTTTCATAACGTGTAGTCGGTGCGAACGTCTCCTTATAGTCGATTCCTTCTATCTGTGCAAATCCACGCGCACACAATCTTGCTTTATATTTACTGATCTGACAATCACTTGACCTTTTATTTTGAAAATCCATTTTCCGTCAATTGTTCTTTTCTCATCCGGTAACGGCACTAGTTTCCAAGTATCATTTTTATTTAAAGCGGTTATCTCTTCATCAATTGCTGCTATCCATTTTTCAGCTTTATCTGAAGTGATTGCGTCTTCGTACGTTTCGGGAATTCCTATTTCTACCATATTTACTTCAGGTTCTATGTATCTCATTGGTGGATGTATACTATTCCGATTTCGTAACTGATATGTGTGGTTATTCAAAATAGCATTTTCTACATTACCATTTTGATTATCATGTTCAACGTTTTTATCCTGAATTTCTTCTGTTGCGTCTTCGTTGATTGGAATCAAAACAGCGTTCGTTCTTGGGAGTACGACTTCCTTATTTTCATTGAACGTTACGTTTCGCGATATTTTTAATTTTTTGTGATTGGATCAAACAATCTGTAGTTTGTTGAATCATTTTGATATCCTACCAATATTAATTTCTTGCTTTTCGGTTCAAGTTTTTTCTTAAATTATCCGGTATATGCATGAAGGCTTCACTTCCAAACACTTTAACATGTTTCAGCACTGGTTTCCTATGGTACCATTTTTCAAACGGGGTCAAATTTGCGCTAGTTGAGTTTGGCGTTCTATTTAGAATGTACACTGCCGTGTTGATGGCTTCCGCCCATAAATACAATGGTAGATCTTTAGTGTATAGCATTGACCGGGCACTTTCAACTATGGTACGATTTTCTCGTTCTGCTTTCCCGTTTTGTTCAGGCGTATACGGTGCACAGGTTTCGAGTTGTATTCCTTTCTGTATTAGGAATTGTTTGAATTCCTGGTTCGTGTATTCAGTGCCATTGTCAACACGTAGAGATTTTATGTTGTAACCGAATTTATTGTTGCAAAACTGTACGTAACGTTTACAACAATCTAAAGCATCCGATTTATTTCGAATAAAATAAACTACTCTAAATCCAGTACAATCGTCCTTGAAAAGGATATAATAACGACATCCACTCACGGATGGTGTTTGCATAGGTCCGCACAAATCACTGTGTATTAATTCGCCTGGTTGCAAATTCCTTGACTTACTTCTGTTAAATGCTAACTTATGCTGTTTTCCGTATTGACAACCTTCACACACAAAATCTTGTTTATCACTTACGTTTATTCCTTGTATTACACCTACTTTCGCCATTTCACAAATTGTTTTTATATTAACATGTCCGAGACGCTCATGCCACGTTTTCACACTATCACTTTCTGCGGAATTAACTTCCTCATTGATTTTTGTACGAAACAAAAGTTTATACAGGTTATTTGATTCGCGAACTGCGCACGCTTTCAGTAAGTCATTTTCATAAATGTATGCTTTATCCTTTTCTTTTACTACTCTCATTCCTTTTGTGTCACTGTACCTTCAGAAAATAAATTCTTTCGAAGACCGGGTACGTACCAAACTTCGGAGATAACACTTTTAACCCACTCTTTATTTATAAAACACTGAATTTTAATATCTCCTGTTCCTTTTACAGGTAATGCCTCGTCATTGCCTAATTTGACAGACCATTCTTCAACTTCTTTAAAGTTAACAAATAACTCTTTATTTGGAGACATATGATGAGATGCACCGCTATCGAGGACCCATTCACTTTGTGTTATCCTATCGCTGACGTCGTCTTCATTTTCAATGTTAAATGCCGAGTAATCGCAATTCGAAGTTGTATGCGTAGATTCCGTTTGAGCATTTCTTCGTGGAGCACGACAGTTTTTTGAAATATGACCTTTCTTGCGACAGTTATAACACGTCACCAAAAACTTTTTCTTCGGTTTATTAGGTTTCGAACTTGAAGATGCCACAAATGCGTTATCTGCTTCTTCAGATGTACCTAAATTCATTTCTTCATCAATTAGGCGACTGGTGAGGTTACTAATTGTTTGTTTATTTTCATCGATTGAAAGCCACGTTTGTCTAAAGTTACCAAATTTTGCTGGTAAAGTACTTAAAATTCTTGTGATTACAGCAATATCACTTATCTTTTCGCCAGTTTCTCTGATTTGACGTGCCAAATTTTCTACCTTCGTGATGTGTTGAACAACTGAATCATTTAGCGCCAGCTTGTATTTATAGAACTGCTCATGCGCCATCATTTTGCTTGCTTCGGATTTCATCAAATAAATGGCGTCTAATTTATTTATTGCTTCCTGCGAGGTTTCGCAATTTTCAATAAGCGTAATTTGGGAATAATCCATCGATGCAGTTATAATGCACATAGCTAATGCATCTTTCTTGTCCCATGAAATTACTTCTTCCGGTTTAGTGGCGTCTGTTGGCCTTGGTGTGTCACCCGTTGTAACTTCGTAAATTCCCTTAGCCCTAAGAGCTTGCTTTATTTGGAATTTCCATTGATGATAATTCTTACCATCAAACTTACTCATTACTGCCACATTAACACTTTCTGTCAGCATTTTCTTTACGGCACTTCACACTTTTTAATAACGGATAACAAAAAATGTCTGCCTGATAATAAAACACGAATCTATATTTGCGCGTTAATCCAAACGTATCCTGGGCCCATAACCTCTTAAGGATATAGATTAAGAAAGCGTTAAACACGATCGTGACTATTTAATGAGTAAATAAAGTAATTACAGCTTTACATGAAAAATGCTTAACACTACGTTTTAATAACATCTACATTCACCGAGTAACTACAACAGCGCAGACTCTATGTATGTTGCACATTATTTGTGCTCCATTATATGCGCGCGCAACTTCATTTTGTTATACAGAGTTTATGAATATATATTATCCAACAAATAAGAATAGGTTTTTTAAAGTTTAAATGACCCTTCTACAGCATTCGTCACCAGCCACGAATAATAGCAAAACAAAGAGATCAAAACTAAGTTATCTTCAATTTCCGAATAATACTGACATTTTAACAAAAATTCTTTCAAACGCGATTTAAGAACCGAATAAATATATTTTAAATTATAGTTTTTTTCTGTATTTTAGTACTTTATGATAGCAATTTCCCTATAATCATTAATTCATGATTATGCTTTATACTAGTTTTTTAAATTAAAATAAAACGCAAATGCAATTTTCTATACGATGCACCCTTTAGTTAGAGTCTTTAGTTTTCAGTTCAACTTCATGCGCGTCGACCGACGGATTTCGTACTTCTAATGGCTATACCTGCTAAAGCAAAAACGGGAATCCATCAATAAAGAAAACGTACCGCAAATTAGACATATATGATACGAAATACGATTAAAAGATAAATGATGTAAACTTCGTATTAGATAACGGGTAGCCTCCGGCTTACGACGGCAAGGATTCATTACGGAGAAATACTTTTTTTCTGACTTCTATAAAACTTTAATGTGTCTGTCTCATTCTTGACTGCAGTAAACCTCATTTACCATTCGGAACCTATACATTATGTGTCATTATATAAGGACAACACTTATCTGTGACTCTCGAGTAAGTTCGCTAGTTTTCGGATTTGCTGCCCATTCGTTGAAATTTTAAACGTTTGAAAATAATTAATAAAAAGTACTTATGTTCACTTGCAGGTAAAATGTCAATTTCGAAGCGACATAATAAAAGGCAGACTTGATGGAATCAGATTCGCAAAGCTTACGCAGGCCCATCATCTTTCGTTTTTCAATTAGTAAACTAGAAGTATAGATTTTAGGTATAACCTCATTTAGGGAAGGTTACTGCTTCTTGTGGATTTTACTTTTAACCAATTTAGAGCACTTCCATTTTCACACTTTTTTTTGTTTGTTACGGCAGTTTTGAAATAAAGTTTAAAATTAAGGAAATCCGAATAGTTCATTTCGATAACATTGTAAAATGGTTTCTTAGTTTTTGCAGTGAGCGCTACTACACTAAACCTCTGGGTATAAATATCTATTTTATTAGCACGGTTTTCAAGAGCAGAATTGACACTGTCGCACTCCATTTCAAAGTGCTCTGACTCCATATATTTTGGTTTATAATTTCAATCGGTAACAAATTTACAGCTCGTAAAATGACAGTTACGATTTTGCCCCGATGCTGTGTCAGCATAGAATGTAACTTCTTTTACTTCAGTCCCAAGGCTAGCCAAAAGTTTCCACAAACAGGTTGCAATTTCTGAGGAACTTCTCATGTCACATAAAGTTATCAACTTGGGAGGTTGCCAAATTGTATACGGTGAAGTTAGAAGTTTTTAGTTTTTGTGTATAGTATAGCTTTCCTACTTGTAATAAAGGTGTTAAAAGAATTTTTTCCATATCTACAGCAAGACGCACAAACGACTTATCAAGTTTTCTTCTATTTTTATCAACTTGTCTTGCTTCTCTAGCCTCTATTTTTCTAGCTAAGTGCGCATTAATATCATCTTGCATTTTTGACTTATCACTATCATTTTTGTTTTTAAACTCGGTACAATAATCACATTTATCTTTTTTACGCCGGTGGAAACCAATATTAAACTCTGAAGTAAAAATGTGTTTATAAAAACTAGCTTTCTCGGGTGCTACTCCAAGCCCTGCACAATAATGTTTATAATCTAAATATAAGTTTATGCTGTTTAGTGTTTGTTAACAGTATTCAATCAATTTTACGTTTTATGTGGGTTACGACTATTCACCGTCAAAGCGACGATATGACATCACAATTATAAAACAAAAACTATAATAAAATCAATTAAATATGACCAAAAGATAAATGATGTAAACATTGCATTAGGTAGTGGGTGGCCCCGGCTTATGACGGCAAGGGTTCATTCCAGAGAAATATTTTCTTTTCTAACTTGTATTTTATTCTTGACTACAAAAACCCTCATTTACGTGACATTATACAAGGACACACTCGAGCAAGTTTGCTAGTTTTAAATAAAATTTTAAACGTTTAAAAAGTATTAATACAAAAATAGAAAATAGTCATTCTAAGCTGCAGGTAAAACAACAATTTCGAAGTGACTTGTTAAATTTTACTATAGTTCGTAAAACTTAAATTTTCCAGTTTCGGATTAGCCCTTTATTTTACTAAGATGTTTCCGTTTCCTTCTAACATGTGCCATTTACAAGAAGCAAAGTAGGAACGTCAATTTTTTACTTGAATCATCGTGAATTAAAAAATTTACTTTGTAAATTGCACATGTTAAAAGGAAACGGAGTCTTAGTGAAATAAAGCGCTAATTCGAAACTTGAAAAATTTTACCGACTACTACTTTACATTCACGGTGACGTCATAGCTGTGCATTGTTAAACCTGATTGCGATATCACAAAGATAATTAAATGTAGAAGATTGCTCGATCGCTCGATTTATTCTGCCGAGATCATGTGACGAGCTGACATCACGCGTATACCTTGCTCTCGTACTGTACTATCTATCTGTATTACGATGCATGTTAAGTTAAAAGACTTCTAAATATTTTATTTGTGTAAATTTGACAACTTTTGATTTAATAAGCAATGGCAATAGTGTTCAAAATCGAAAAATTTTTTTTATTAATTAGTTTTGTTGATTGTTTTATGATTTATAATTTATAAGTAAGAAATTACATTTAAGCGTCATAAAACTTTAAATTTTTTTCAGTTCAACGAAATAAAACCTCCACAAAAATTAATTTTGTTTGTTGTTTGATGCATTAATTTTTTTACTCAACGATAAAAACAGTTTTGTTTGATAAATTTTTTTGGTAACATAAATATTATTGTTGGAACAGCCTATTTCTTCAAAATTTTTCTCTGAGGCAGAAAAAAATTAATTTCTTTTAAATTTATATTAATCAATTTTATTTAAAAAACCTAATAATTAATTGCGTAAATCTCATTCATAACTATTTGTGTGAAATGAGTGGAACAAAGTATGTTGGTGTTGGGGTTCATCTTGTCAGCCTTTTTACAATACCTAATCCATTAATTTTATGTTCTCATTTGAATCGCGGTCTACAAGACATGAATCAATTAATAGCTAATAACCGCTGATGGTGAATTACTTTGACTAATTTTAATACTTTGACGACTGTAAGAACTTGAGCGATTACAGATACTGGAATAAATTTGGAGTAAACTTCTGATTTATATAAACAATTTTGATAGCTGATACCGTATTATGAACTTACCACTTTAAATACAAAATAGAACACGTGTACTGTTACTATTTATTAATATTTTTAATGTATAGGATATAATGTAAAAGCTTCAAAAATATTTCAAGTTATGAAATTATACATGTTTGATAATCATCAATTTTGTGATTTGCGGGATTTTGAAAAAGATGTTATCTAGAAAATAACATAATTCAAATTCGTATTATATATGAATTGTGTATAGGTACTATTCCTAAAATCCTTGATACTTTTAGTTTTATAGAATGCACGATTTAAGGAATTTAGATTAAAGAATCTAAGGGAAGGACAATGATCATTATTAATTATGTGTTACAAAAATTAATGTTTTGCTTAAATGGTGAAGCCGGTACTGATTATACTTATTACAATTAGCAACAGCGCATGTAGGTATTAAAAAAAGAGAATAATTATTTATTGACCACAGATCTAAATCATTAAATGCACTTCTAAGCAAGCAAAAAAGAAAAACGTACCGCAAATTAAACATACATGATACGAAATTGATACGAAATACGACCAAAAGATAAACGATGTAAACATTGCATCAGGTAGGCGGTTGACCTTCGGCTTATGACGGGATTGATTCGAAAGAAATACTTTCTTTTCTAACTTGTATCATTCTTGTATGAAACTTTAATACGCCTGTCTCACTCTTGACTACAATAACCTTCATTTACCATTCAGAACCGAAGTTCAAAACCTACGGCTCTCGAGCAGTTCGTTAGTTTTCGAATGTCTTGCGCATTCATTGAAATGTTAAACGTTTGAAAATAATTAATATAAAAATACAAAATACTCAGGTTTACTTGCAGGTAAAATAACAATTTCGAAGCGACATATTAAATTTTACAAAGATAAATATGTTACATCAATTTTTTTCTTAGAAAACATTAATATTTATTTTAATGAATGTATGTTGCCCGCAATACACAACTGCGTACAAGCTGCCGAAAATACTGTTCATTCTTTTTTGGAGGCAATGTACATTATATTACATCGATACAATTTAATTTCAGATAGTTTACAATAAAGCGTTATAAAATCTAATGCATGTCTTATAAAAGACAAAGCATAACATTCATTACACAAAAAATGTAAAATTGTATCATAATTCTTCATATGACCAATCACCAGTGGCGTGTCGTGACTTTTATAAAGAGGGAAGCTTAGACCAATGAGAATTTATTATTGTATTTTCAAAATTTGTTTTCGTTCAAAAACTATAAACAAAGTGGAGTTTATTAAACTATAAACAAGTGGATGTTTGTTAACATGCATGCGCACAAAGAAAAACATAAATTTAATTAAAACTAAATAAACTTAACGCGCCTAAAAATAAAATTAAAGTTTTTGGTTTTTAAACTTTAAATTTAAACTTAACCTAACTTACTTAAAATTAAATGGAATTCTCCTACTTCGTTTTGCAAATTCATCAATGACGTCATCATAAAATCTTTGTTCGCGAAAAATATCTTGAACTAATTCTTTTTCTATTGATAATATAGCCAAGCTAGAAAGTCTTTCTTGACCAGAAGAATTTCTAACAAAGTTTTTTATCCGTTTTAGGGCCGATAAACTACGTTCTGTGGATGCACTGGTAGCGGGAATAGTGCGAGTTAATTCACACAATTTAATAGTTTTGGGAAAAGCTTGTTCAAGTCCACATTCTTTAATGGATTTCCATAAGTCACTTACACTGCTTTTATTAAGACCTTCTGATGTGTTGTATATCACTGAAAGTTCAGATCGCAGTGCAGGAAAATCAAAATAATCGCAATAATTTTGTTTTAGAGATTGAAAAGCACTTTCTGGAACTGTACTATAGTCACTAAAATTAATTAACTCTAAAAATTTTAATTTGTTAAAGTCGGCAAATCTCGCATCTATATGCGTGGAGATGTTATCAATTATTTCTAAAAATAATCTCCGATAACAAGTTTTCTCATCCCCTATGATGTCAGTGCGTATTCTTTTTTTTTTTTTGATTGAATTTGAACTTCCAATTGTTCAAATTTACTCCATAAGCGATCAAATTCTTCTCTTTTAATTAAAACAGTATAGACTTAAATTCTTGTATTTTTTTATACAAAAATTTATGTCACTTAATTTATTTTGTAAAACAGCAAATAGTGTGTCACATAATGGGAATACTTCAGAAAAAACGATTAGTACAAAATTGAAATTAACTTCAGTTTTTAACATATCCAGATATCCCCTAGAACAAACTATTGTCTCGTTGTCCCATTCTTCTTGATGTTCTAATATTTTTTCGAACAACTCAATAAGAGGCCGACGGTATTCAAACACAGTTTGCACCAATCTACCATTGTAACTCCATCGAGTAGGGGCTACTTTTGGCATTCTCTTATTAACCTCTAAATCTAAAGCACTTGTTCGCTTTGAAGATTTTGAAAAGAATACTGCAAGGCCACTTATAGTTTTTTCTAACGCTAGCCTGAAGTCCTCCTAATTCACCTGCCATTACTGCTGCTCCGTCATAACTTTGCGCTACTACTTTCGAACTACAATTTAGATCATCAACTATTATAGTTTGTACAATGTTATAGAGAGCGAGTGCTGTTCTTTGAGTGGTAACATTTAAATATCCCAAAAAACCTTCTTTAATTTCACCTTCTTTTGTAACGTATCGTATAACCTTTGATAACTGACTAATATTTGCGACATCGGTAGTTTCGTCCAGTATAATTGCAATAAACGAACTTTCGTCAACTTCGCACTTTATTTTTCTTAATATAATTTCTCCTATGCATAAAATTAAATCATTCTGTATGAGATTGGAAGTGCCTTTAAACACTGTGGAATTTTCCAAATGGAATTTTAATGTTTCGTCGTATTTTGCCAGTAAATTAATTAAATCGACATAATTACCCTTATTTAAAGAATATTCGGACTCAATGTGACCCCGAAATCCAAGCTTATGTTCATCTTAAAAGCAAACTACATCTATGAGTCGTTTAATTATTTTGCGATTTTTTCGTACTTGCTGGTTGTGTTGTTCATGACTAATTTTCAGTTGGTTATCCAAAGCATGTTCAATTCTTGATCTACCAAATGTTTTTAATCGAATAATTGACTGAAGATGGGTCTTACTAGATGAATGTCTCTTTATTAATTTATGAAGATTATTTAAATCTGAAAATCCGTTTTTGTTTCACAATTTTTTTTCGTTAGAAAATAAAAGACACGGCCAACAAAATAAAAGCGATTTACTGTCGCAACCTGAAAGCCATTCACATTTTTTATAAATTTCTGTTTGAAAATGCCTTGTGTATAATTTTGTTTCTTTAATTAACTTCGCTAGTGCTGGAGTCGGCCTACCTTTTAAAACAATTTGTTTATTCTCTTCGAAATTTAAAGTTTTAAATCCTTTTACCACTAAATTGCAGACAATGCACTCACATAATTTACTACTGTCTAATTTGCTTTCCCGCGAAGTTGACGCATCGCTCAACACCTCTATTGTCCGTTTGTAACCTGTCTGTCTACAGCGTACACTTCTTGATAAATTTTTCTGCTAACTAGTCAATCCGTTAAAAATTTTGATTTTTTAAACGTTAAATATTTACAATGTCTTCTTTAAAAATTAGGCCGAAAAACGATACCCATAAACCACAAAATTAATTAAAAATCAACAGTTATACATCGGATACACAAAAACCCAAAACACGCTAGTGTTAACAAAATTTACATGCACTTGCACAGCTACGACGGACGCTGTAAAAAAATAGCTTCCTCGACAAATTTCGGAAACCGATTGGGTAATTCGATAGATGCAATAGTCATAACAAACAACAACAGATGATTTAATATTCGTAAGCGTCGGCTGAACAGACTGTTTTAAAATGAAAAAAAAAATACTTATAATTTTAATAAGTATTTACTTGTTCATTTTGCAAGGGAAGCTGTGCTTCCCTAGCTTCCAAGGAGAACACGCCACTGCCAATCACTAATATCTTCATCAGATGAACCATTTACTTTAAAACTTAAAGGTTCATAGTTAATGTGTTGAGGATATGTTATCTTTCGATATACTTGTAATCACTGATTTGATTCGATGCAATTAATTTTTCTTCACAATAAATTCTCAACATCATTTAACTTAAACATTACATATTTTGTGGCAACTCAATTTGATTATAAGTTTTCTAAACAATGCTTGTTTCCCAGTGAAACCAATAGTTTCATCATCTTTAATTTTATTATAACTTGCAGCGTTGACTGAAGAAATGTATAAAGACTCGCAAGGCTCATGTTAAAAATCGTACCGTGTATTACTATCTCACTTTTGTGGCTCTCTGCACCCCGCTGCCATCAAACTTCACTCTTAGATAGTCGCGACACTGTTGTTTTCAACGCAAACTAAAAAGATAAGACTGGAATGCTTGGAAAGTAATAAGATAATAGATCATTCCAGAATGACGTCATGACAGTTCGGCCACAGTTCGGCCATGTTTGCTGGGTGGCACACAAATGCGTTTGTTTACACGTTTGCATAAGTAAACATCGAAAGTATTTCTTATAAAGTTGTTAAATCGTGGTCCATTTTATTGAAAAATGCCTCAATTTTGTAGCGTTGTTAAATGCTCAATGCGTGCTGAAAGAGATAAAGTTTCATTTTTTCGATTTCCTGCTGTTTTCGCTAACCGAGGAAATCATTTGAATGCACTGTCTAGTAAAAGAAGAATTGCTTGGATTAAGGCTTTGAAGCGGGGGCCTCTAAGTGAATCTCACCTAAGAAATGGTCGTATTTGCTCACGACATCTTTTAACTGGTATGTACCAAGTTTTTTGTAAAAAAATTCCTTTTTGTTTTTAAATTAACATTGATACATATTTGTATGTATGATTTAAGGAAAACCAGCTGCCTTAGATGATAAAACGAATCTAGACTGGATACCCAACCAGAATTTGGGATACATTTCAATGTCCAACCATTGAATAATAAATGTAAGAAGAAATGCAACTTAAGGGGCGATATCGTATCGACTGCTTGGATCGAGATATAGAGGTCGCCACGTTCGTATTGGATCGAGATTTTTCAGTTCTTGCGTGTCTGTCGACTTGTAAACTTCGGAATTGAATTGAAAGTTTTTCTTGGGTTAACATTGCGATACGATTTTTGAAATTCTGGTAGTAGTAATGTTTGTTTGAACTTTTGTTTAGTTGAAGTGTAAATATATTATTGATTTATTTTTAAAATGGGAAAAGTTACAGATCACGGTTGTGTTTATATTAATTGTTAAAATAATAATACCGAAAACAAAGGTACTAGTTTTCTTAAGTTTTTTATTAGTGATAAAGTGCGTGCTAAAGAATGTTAGAAAAACTGTGGAAATATAAACATTGCCACAATGGACTTGGAAGATTTAAAACAAAAGAAGATTTGTGAGAAGCATCTTCGTAGATAATGTATAACAACAAAAGGAAATTTTAAACACACTGCAGTTCTTGTTCTACACCTTCAATCAGGTAAATATTTTAAATTTTTTTTTTTCTACTAAACGTTTAAAAATGGTTTAAATTAGCATCGGAGAATCTCCTTGTCCGCATTCTTCTTCTTCTTGTTGCACTTAATTGTACAATAACTTAAAATAATTACTGTAAATCAGTAGCTGAGATCGCTATTATTTTCTACGATCAATGATCGCAATCATGGTATTTAGAATTAATTAGTAATCGACTGTTGCTAAAAAGTCGCTCGTGTAAAGTTAGTCATAAATCTAGCCATAAACATTCGATTTTCGTTTTCCGGGATACAATAACGTTTGGAGTATTGAAAATCAACATATCTAAGTATTTTTTAGTATTGTTTCTAAACAATAAATTAAATAAAATTTATTCAAATTTAGATTTAAAAAAAATACATATTTACAAAAATTCACAGAAAATAGATACTACTGTGATGTTTTTTTTTTCGACATGACGTGCTATTTGAATTCTGATGCAAACTTACGAACAAATAGTTTAAAGCATTAATAAAAAACATATTAAAAAATAAGTGTCGTTCTTTCGTAAATTAAATGTTTCTATTTGAAATTGACCCTGAAAAGATTGTTGAGTAATTAGTCATAACTCGTGTTGATATTTGTCTCAAACATAAGATTTATAAATTAAAAATAAATTTGCAATTCTTTTCAAATACGTATTGTCATTTGTAGTTAATGCTTATTGTTTTTAACTTCCTGTGTTTTTATGATTTACCTTGGTGTTTATATAAAGCTAGGTTTTTCCCTAAATGCTGAATGTGTGACACAAATTTTACAAACGTTCTTTCCTAGAAGAGTTTTCTAATTCTCTTTGAAAAGAATGCATTGTTAAATTTCTGTAAACAAAAAATATAATTCAATGTTTAAATTCATGTTACTTTTTATTAAAAAATCTGTATGTGGTTTAAAATTCTTACGAGGAAAAGAGCAAAGGGGTTATTTACCTACAAAATTTTACGATTTTCCGTGAACTACCTGCATACTTAAAGTTTATTATACATTTATTAAAGTAAATATTATAGTGTTATATTAGTCTTATTTGTTTATGCGACAATTAAAAGTATTAATTTCTTTTCCACAACCGCAATTGTTATTTTATAAGCGATCAATGATTGCGATCATTATTGTACAGACGCTTGATATCGCGATCATTATTTTGCATAATGATTGATTCATATCGTTATTGCATAATCGCTCTGGCCATTGCTTTAAATGTTTTGTGTTGATGTTGGCATGTCGAATAAAAATATCGTTTTTGTAAATGTTAGGGCAGCATTTCTGTAGCACCTTGTCTAATAAATACTTAGTTTTTTAAAAAATAAAAAAAATTATAAACAAAATTTTTTTATGTTTATTTTAGCATGCTGAAAGCACTTCAATACAAATCCAACAATACATAAAATATTTTTACAATTGTTTAAAAAAAATCGCAAAAATTTTGAAAATACTAATACTAATTGAATTTTCAAAACTTTCACGGAAAAAAAGGTTATGCGGAATTGATATGTATCATGCAAAAGGCTGTTGGTTTTGAGTCAAGCCGATGTACGCTTGAATTAAACTTCTATTTTATTAGATTGTCGCTGTAATTGCATTGCAATAAGAGATTTAGTTTAAATTTTAGTACATTTACGTTGAATGTTATTTGAACGTGGATCAATTTTAGAAAAAAAGCAAATGCTTTAAATATGAAATCGTAATGATTAAATTCAGTATAATATTTCTCTCCGTGTTATTTTTAAAATACTAACAACTTAATTTTTTTTTTACTTTTTGGGCTTATTTAGTATAATTTTTTACAGAAGCTGTAATTGTTGATATGAACATCAACCTAAGATACTCAAATGTAGTAGTTTCTCAAACATATGGAAGAAAACGTCGATTGTTATTTATTGATGACGATCGTGAAGACGAATAAATTTATTCTTTCTACAGCTCCAGTTCACTAAACGAAGGTATAAGTAGACAAGCAATAATACGTAATTTTTTTAATATATGTTTTATAGTTGAAGATACGTCCTATAATATTTTG
Source organism: Aquatica leii (assembly GCA_035610365.1). Lineage (NCBI taxonomy): Eukaryota > Metazoa > Arthropoda > Insecta > Coleoptera > Lampyridae > Aquatica > Aquatica leii. The sequence continues at coordinate 62,168,922 of CM069432.1, forward strand.
AAGATATCGGAACGACCACAGTGTGTTCTCAAATTCGTCAAGCCGTTAAGTTTTGACTAAACTACGCAACATAGTGATACAAATGGATTCTCCGTCAAAAATCCTTTTAAAGGATTAATTGGTCAATTATTCTTTCAGAAATTTAACATTAATTTTAATTTAAAATTATTGAAATTACCAGTCCACTAATAACAAATTCGTTTACATATGTTTCGAGCTTTAAAATAATGATGCTCATCTTCAGAAAATCTACAAAAAATGTTTACAACTTTTTTAAATACAAAAAATGTCATCAACATATCTTTTCCAAAATATTATTTTTTGTAAGAAAATTTGGTGTTCAGAAATATATTTACTTTCTAAATTGTTTAAGAAGATTTCAGTAAAAATAAGTGATAAATTTGATAATCAATTTTTTAAACAAAATCTAAGTTTTTCAATGGGTTCTCCTTTATCACTTTTCTCAATTTTTTTAAGAAATTAAGTAAAGGTAACGATTTCAAGATTTCTTTTTCTAATGAAATATTTATTTAATTTTTAAGCTACTTAAAGGTAGTAAAAATAAAGCTATTTAAGCTGTATAGTTGTTTCTGAAAGGTGGTTTACAGTTCCTTTAGAGCTTCTTTAAAACTTTGCTAGTACCACAAAGAGCTGTATAAGCCTGATTTTAATGCATTAAAGGAGCTACCTAACAGCAACATAACTGAGGAATTTTTAGCTACTTAAACGCTTCATGGAGGTTTTAGTTTTTTCACAAACCACTTAAAAGTGTTCTAAAGAGTAACTTTAAAAGCTACAGTAGTTATAAAAAAGCCGGTTTTAGCTGCAATTTGCTCACCGGGAAATTCTTCAATTACTACAGTTCATTTATATTAAAATATCAAATAATTTTTTGTTGAACTAACAAACCAATTTCAATTACGATTTTAAACTTAAATTTTTTTTAGATTTGTTTCTAAATTGCACCATCTCCCTTTTCTAAAATAATTAACATTTAACATTTTGTAAAACTTACATTTTTTTAATTATCTAGTTACAAATTTTTAGATTTGAGATTGTTCGAAAAAATGTAAGTTAAAAAACTTTTTGTAATCTTAACTTTTTATAAGTTTTATAATTTATTATTGGTTGACTGGTAATTTGAATAATTTTAAAAATTGACGAATAATAACAAAAAATCCCCATAACAATTTTCTTTTAATTTAATTTCCATTGTTTTAGTTATTTCTATGTTTTCGATTTATATTTTACAAAAATAAATAAATATTTGAATATACATATTTTTTTGTTTTCTTAAATATAAAGCATGATATTGTTTAAGTTTATTTGACATTGACTTGTGTCGTAACAATACAAGGTATTGTTTATGATATTAACCTGTTTTGAACAGGTAAACGGTAAAGTAAACACAAATATAACAAAAGGTTCTAACTGGTACTTCATAAGAAATAAGTAAGTTCGCAAAATAGAAACCACGATTTTGCAGATGGCAGCAGGTCTTAGTCTATTAGTTTATGAAAAGAAGGGGTACAAACGGGTAAAAAAAAGAGAAACAAGAGAGATAAAACTACAGTACGATTTTTAACACACTAGTTGCGCCTCTTCTTAAATTATTACTCAATGGTCCAACCAAGTTCCTCTGCATCCTCAAGATTTGAAAGGACTGCAAAAAGATCTAGAGCTGAAGTAGAGGTTTGTTATTAAGTTTTAAATTCAATAGATTTTTTACCGTGTTTTTATTTAGGTTCAAACTGAGGCAGTTGAAAATGCAGAATATCTTATACAGCTTCCGATGAATGAACCGCAACAAGAAGAGATTTCAGCAAGACAAATTATTGAAAACTATGTTAGTGAATAAAGTAAACTTTATACACTAATTATGATTTCTTACCTAGCCTATAACAACACATGCCTCATTATTAACCTGTTTTGCAAGAATTTGTTGAACAGGGCCTACTTCGTAATTCTTGTAGGCTTGCAAGCTTTTATAAGCCTTCAGCTGTTGACCAGTGTAAAAACTATGGCTTAATATTAGGTAATTGACAAGGTCTATTATGGTAATGTTGGGCAACTGATACGCATTAAGCCTGCATTCTTCAGGGAAAATTGCGTAGAGATCAACCTTGGGGATCAACATCATAAATAATTATGATTTTTTCGTCATATCGGGACTTTATATATCACCACTAAGTTCTAAATAGTAAGCACTTCGAGACATTTTAATGAAAAAATAGCAAATAAACACAATCAAAACCAAATTTATGACACAAGAAAAAACCACAACACACGTAAACAAACAGAGAATAAACAATTGTGTGCCACCCAGAGAAAATGGCGGACCGGTCAATGTCACGTGTTCTGGAATGGTCAATTCTTCAAAATAATCGTTTGTTGTATATACTAGATACCGTTGACTGATATAAAATTTTTTGAGTAAACGGTATGTAATTTGACAAGTTGAATTTTTTTCTTCAATCTATACGTTTGCCAGAGTTTGGCTTTGTGTTTTTCTCTGCTGTTTTACTTTACAATATTTTATACTTTCTTTTTAATAAAGCTTTGGTAGGAGATTCCATTTATAAAATTCGATAACTTAATTTTGAAGGTGAACTATCCGTGCTAAAACTAGTAATATAGTAACTAGCGACGTGTAGTTCCTGAACGAACTAGTTCAATTGTAGTTCGATATTATAAATAGTGGTGGGCGATACGATAGATCGAATCGAATATCGATACGCAATTCGTATCGAAGTATCGATACGTATCGGAATATCGATATATCGATAGATGACCGAGGCCTAATGTAAAATATGAATGGTGATTTAAATCATTAAAAATCGATTTTTGTACTCTAATAAAGCGATTTCTAGAATCGATTTTTCTAGCCAATTTTTTTTATTAATTGATTCAAAAATGGAATCGATCGAACATCGCGAACTTTATGGAACTATAATTATTCTGCAATCAACTAGAATGTAAAAACAAAAAACTCATAAGTAAATAATCAAATCGCCATGTGAAAAATAATTTAAAATAGCAGATTACAAATTCAAAACCACCGGCTCCGGTAATTTGATACTTACACAAGAAGCAAAACAGAATTTTTTGTTATGTTTATAAATGTATATAACTGTTTTATCGTGTTTTGCAGTTGATAATATTCTGTTATTCACACTCAGTTAGTAACGTACAGTTTTCCGAACCTCTTAAAAGTTGGTAAGTGAGCGGTTTCCATGGTTAAAAAAAAACGAGTATGTAATGAAACCTCGCGGTCGGTAATGTACACTTTCCGAACCTGTAATTAGTGTGTGTTATGTTTTAACTAATTTGATAAAATGACAATCATAAATTAAATACGTATATGTCAATTGTGAAGTGCCTACTATGTGTTAATATTTTACCGAAATAAACGATAATATTTTGGAAGTAGGTTTTCATTCATTTTTTATTAATTTTATGTTATTTATTTTATTTAATGGCTGATTGTGAATAAAATTGTATACAAACCTTGGCAAAAGTGTTCCATTTGTTTCGAGAACTAGTTCACCTCGAGGCTATGCCTCTCGGTAAACTATACTTCTCTCGACAGAAAACTTTCCGCCCCGGTATGTAATCTACACTAATATTATAAAGAGGAAAGATTTGTATTTTTGTATGTAACGAATAAACTCAAAAAGTACTGGACCGATTTTAATAATTCTTTTTTCATTAGAAAGCTACATTATCACTGAGTAACATAGGCTATATTTAGTACTAGATTACTATAGAAATCTTTAGAAATTCCTATTAAAACCAACCGAAGGTGTAAAAAAATTAGCCATAAAATGTCTTTCATCGCATACGCTGCGAAGAGTATTAATGATAGGACAAAAAAATGTTCGACAAAATTATAGAATATATCACTATTTACAAAAAACTTCGCGATACCATATGTCTAACTATTGTAGTTACGTCACTATAACTATACTTTTTTACATTTAACAAATTGATAGAAATGCCGATCAAAATCAGACCGTGTTATCCATACCATTTATAAATTTTTATCCAAATAAATAATTTAATATTCAAGACTGTCTCAATACCTGATGATTACTTTTTGAATTATTGAAATAGAACATTCCATTCAAAAGATATCATGAAATTAAAATAAAAATACATGCCGGTGGCGGCCGCCACGCAGCGCATCGAGTAACTAACTCGACGAGAGAGGGGCAGTGCGGGAGAAGAGAGGGCATTGGCTCTGTTCGAGAGCGATATTGTCACCCAGAAACGACTCAGTAAATTAGATAAACAAAATTATTATTGAAAAAGTACCAAGTGATTTTAAATGTTACAAATCTGTTGACACCGTGTGCAACATCGAAGATACAGTGCACTACCCACAGGAATTTTTAAATTCCCTTAATCCTGCTGGCTTGCCACCTCATGAACTAAAATTAAAAATAGGTACGCCTGTTATGCTTTTAAGAAATTTAAGCCCTCCCAATATGTGTAATGGTACAAGACTATTGATCAAAGAATTAAGAGATAATGTGATTGTAGCAACTATCATTACGGGTCCCGCGGCCGGTCAGCTCGCACATGTTCCGCGGATCCCGATGATACCAACTGATTTGCCCATATCTTTTAAAAGGTTACAGTTCCCTTTAAAAATATCCTTTGCCCTAACAATAAATAAATCCCAAGGACAAACTTTTTCCATAGTTGGTATCGACTTAAGGAAAGAGTGCTTTTCCCACGGGCAATTGTATGTGGCACTTTTTCGAGTAGGATCTCCTGAAAATCAATACGTTTTGTTGCCACCTACAAATACCACAGCCAACGTAGTGTACAGGAAGGCTTTAAGATAAGCATACAATTTTTTTTAAATTTAGCGATTCATGGTCGTTTTAATTAGCATGCTTATAACTTAAATATGTGTACCTATTTATGTCTACCCGTGCGAAGCCGGGACGGGCCGCTAGTCTACTATAAAATGTGACTACAAAAGGGATTACCAAATCGGTTTTCCGTTCAATTCAAACTTTTTAACTTGATTTGCTAATAAAGATTACACCAATTTTCAATAAAATTGTAAATTTGAAACGGCGTTTTAGTTTTTTTTATTAGGTGTAGCACACCGATACATCGCAAGTTGGTCCCCTAATTCATAAAAAATAAACTAGAATTCCCATCATGAATGCTATCTCTTGGTAGATGTTTGGGTAAACGCGATTTATTTAAATCGTTTGTTAAATCATCATCATTTGAACTGCAAAGAGAGCGGTATGACTAAGCGTACCCACTGCTCCATGCGTATACATATGATGCAAACACTACAACTGCTAGCAATGAACTGTAATCTCGGATCCTAAATATACGATGGCGCCTCCTATATCTCGGATCCTGCGGTGACTACGATTTTTACCATAAGGTTGCGAGTCTTTATACATTTCTTCAGTCAACGCTTGCAGCTAATGTTAGTCTTTGTTTATTCGTAAGATGAAAATTATGCACGATACATCGTATAATCTCTTCAGAACATTTGTGAACACTTGCTTCAAGAGAACTTTTGTGAAAATCCTGTCCTGGTATTTTAAAATCAGTTTCGGTGCCTTGAATGGTACAGATTATAATGGTGCGTGCAGCACCTGTTGCTTGGACCACGGTATCAATAAGATTACCTGTGTAAATACAATAAGATTAACCAAATGAAAATTTTAGGTATAATTAATACAGTAGTAAAAATAATCTGCATAATTTGTGAACTGTAAAACAATTTTGTACACAAAGTAGGGTTAACCAGGGGTTAACTACACAACAGAAGATGATCCTAAGATGATAACTATGAACTTTGTACCTTTTTCATTCTTTTCTTTAAAAATTTATAAACATTCCATACTATTTGCCTGCTGTCCTTACTAAATGTGCTTTTTTCGTTGCGGACGTAGTTGCAGTAGGATTTTCAAATAAATCAGTTGTATCGAACATCATGTAAACAATTTACAATTATAACAATAACAATCAATTTTTAAAAATTTGAATTTTTTGTATTGTTTTTCTGGCATTGCATTGTATGATATATTCTATAAATCGTTATATTTTTGTGTATTATGTATTAAAATGCTTTTTTAATAAATTCTTGTATATAATTTTTTAATGTATGAACAGTGAAAATAGGGCTGGAACTATTATGAACGTTTATTGTATGTCCAACTCTGTGCTAAAGTAACGTACTTTATGGACGTCCATAGTATTTACTTTGGATCTTTTGTGGGCATCCGAAAAACGTTCAGATGTCCATGAAAAGACATCCATTGGAAGCCCATAGGACATTTTAGTGTTATTAGGGTTAAGCCTCTTAAAGCAGTGGTTGATATGTTGAAATATGAAGAGGGTGCAGAAGAAGTTAAAGGGGTAACGGATTGTAAACCTGCGGAGTGCTTCGTACGTATCTCATGTTTAGACCTCGGTTGAACGCCTTTCAGTAAAATCAAATTCGTCAGCTAAAATAGTATTTTTTCACTTTTTGATACATAAATAACCATCTCTTGTTTAATATCATGCTACCCACAATCCTCGCAAAAAAAATTGTCAGTCAGCTATTGTAGTATATCGACAAACTGATTACCTTTTTTTGGGAGAATATTATTTTTATTCTAAAATATTTCATTTTGTTTATCAACATTTTGGATCTTTTACTTGTAGCTTTGCTTTTCATCACAATCATAACGGAACGAACTATACCATGCAAGTAATTTACAGCTTCCGTCAGTGGTTTGAGTCTTTACGAAACGAATCATTTCAGCAAATCAGTTCGAAAGAATCGGTTCTTCAAAAAGAATCGAACTTTCTATATCTAATTGAAAATATAACCTCGCATAAGTATTATGGCGCAGGTCATGCCTTATTCATGTGTAGTTGTAGAAAAATAGTGTTAGCGTTTACCGCATGGTTCAAATGTCGTACCAAGAACGTCCAGTGGACATAAATAATATTTTGTCCAATGTACGTTTTGCACATATCGTTTCATGGACATCCGTTAAAGGTCCATGGACGTTTAGACCTCTATTGGACTTAAACTGGACGTTTCACGGACCTTGTGTGCTATTAGGGAGTAAAGTTAATTACTATTATTAACGTTATACGGTGTCGTGTTTTGAAAGTGATTGAGGGAGGACGTGTTTAATAGTAGTGCGGAGTTTTGGGTAATTTAAAGTGATTTACAGCAATTAACTTACGTGGGCGTGGTGAGGAAAGTGAAGTGAAGAAAGGATTAGAAGTACAATTGTAATGTGAGTAGTAGATAAGTACATTAAATTATGGATAAGAAGATATAGGAGGCTCAGATAACGTGTGCGAATGCGAGCGGATATCGCGGACTTGTTTAAAGGTCAAGCGCGCGCTTGTGATAACAGTGAAATACAAACGTTTGTTTATATACTTTTCTAATATTTGTGGCGGGCGTTAATTAAATACAGGTAGAAAGAATCATAGTAACAAAAAAATTTTAAAATTAATAAAGAAAAAAAATTAAATAAATAACTAAATTAAAAAAAAAATAAATAAATAAATAAAAAAAATAAATAAATAAATAAAAAAAATAAATAAATAAATAAATAATATATAATAAGTAATAACAAAAAGGGGAAAGGGATGAATAAAAGAGAGAGAGAAGAAGAGGAAAAAGAAAGGCAACAAATATTTGAAAGAGGAAAGAAAACAATAAGATCACCAGACATTAAAAAGATATCGGAGGAGAACGAAGGAAAAACCTCAAGAACAGAAGGAGGAAGGAAAGAAATGGAGGAGTTAAAAGAATTAATGAGAGAAATGATGAAACAGATGGAAGAAAATATGCAAGGAATCAGACAAGAAATCAAAGAAATGAAAAAGAAATGGGAGAAAGAGAAAAGAAGTGGGAGAAAGAAAAGAGAAACTGGTGGAGAGAATAGAAAAACTGGAGAAAAAGCGGAAGACAAGGAAAGATGGAAAAGAAAGAATAATATCGTGATAAAGGGGTGGAGAAGTGAAAAACCACAAAAAGACTTAGCAGTGATGCTGGAAGAAAAATTAAATGTAAAAGTAGAGGTGAAAAAGGGACAGTAATAAACAAAGAAAAGAAAAATGAGATGGTGGTGGCGGAAATCGGAGGATGGGAGGAAAAACAGAAGGTAATAGAGGAGAAGAAGAAATTAAAGAATACAAGAATATATATAAGTCACGATTTAACATGCGAGGAAAGAAGAGTGCAAAGAGAAATAATGAACATAGCGGTGGAAAAAAGAGCGGAAGGAAAAAGAGTATGGGTAGGGTACAGAAAAATGGAGATAGACGGAGACAGATACATATGGAACGACAAGGATAGGGGACTGCGCAGAGAAAGAGAAGAGAAAGTGGGGAACCAAAAAGCAAAAACTAAAGGGCAAAGGGGGTGGTAAAGGAGGGAAAGTTGACGAAACGGCAAAGAAAAGGAATAATGAGAGATGGAAATGGAAAAGAAAAAGAAGGGAGAAAAAGAAAGTAAGGAAGAAGCACGGGGGGAGGTGAGTGAGCTGAGAGTATTGTTTTGGAACGTAGCAGGAATAAAAAACAAGGAACATGATTTCTGGAAGTACATCAAGGAACAGGATGTAGTGGGATTACAGGAAACATGGATGGAAGAAAAAGAATGGGAGTGGTGGGAAAAAGAGTTGCCGGAGGAATTTGAGTGGGTGGTGCAACATGCAGAAAGAGAAAAGAAAACAGGGAGAGCAAAGGGGGTATAATAACGGGAATAAGAAAAAATGGTTGAACCAGGAAAAGAAAGAGAAAGTGCAACAGAGAAGGGGAGTTGTAGAAAGGAACATGCAGTGGGGAAAAACAAAAATAAAAGTAGTGACGGTTTATAGCAGTAGAATGAAAGAGACAAGGAAAAACATAGAAGAGATGATAGAAGAGAGGGAAGAGGGATTGATAATAGTAGGAGGGGACTTCAACGCAAGAATAGGGGAAGAGGGGGGAATACAAGAAAGAAAAGGGACGGGAAAGAGACAAACAAAGGACAAGGTGATAAATAAAGAGGGAGAGGAACTGCTGGAACTGTGCAACGAAAAAGGGTGGGAAATAATGAACGAGAACAGAGAAGAAGATGGAAAGGGGGAATTTACGTACATAGGAGGAAGGGGAGAATCAATAATAGATTTTGTAATGACAAATGAAGAGGCCGCAGAAAAGGTAAAGACATTTAAGGTGGGAGAAAGGGTAGAGTCAGACCATCAACCACTGGAATTGACAATGGAAGGAAGGGAAAGAGAAGAGAGAGAGGAAGAGGAGAAGTACATAACTAAAAAAAAGTGGACAGAAGAGAGTATAAAAAGATATAAAGAGAGAATGGGGAAAACGGTATGGATAGGGAAGGAATTACAAGAAAGTGTAGAGGAAATGAGAGAGAGGATGGAGAAAGCAACAGAGAGAGTCAGATTTAGAAGATGGAAGGGGGAGAAAACTGGATGGAAGAAATGGTGGGATAAGGAATGCAAGGAAGCAAAGAAAAATCCAAGAAGAGCATTAAAACAGTGGAAAAAGGGAAGAAAGAAAAAGAAGAATACAAAGAAGCAGTAAAAATATACAAAAAAACATGCGACAGAAAGAAGGAGGAAAACAAAAAGAAACAAGAGGAGCAGATTAACGGAATAAAAACGGAAGAAGATGTATGGAAGTACCTAAAGAAGCAGAGGAAAAAAAACAAGACGACAAAAGGAATAAAAATGAAAGAATGGGAGACATATTTTCGAAACCTGATGGGAGGGGAAGAACAAAAGCAGGAAAAAGAAAAAAGGAAAGACGCGGTAGTAAGTCAAGAAGAAGGAGATAGGGATAGAATAAGGGAGGAAGAAGTAATAGAGGCGATAAAGAATATAAAAAGGAAAGGCGACAGGAGAAGACGGGACACAAGGAGAAGAGTGGATATACGGGGGAGAAAATGTAGCAAAAAGGATGACGGAAATAATAAACAAAATATGGAAAGGGGAAGGATTTCCAGAGAGATGGAGAGAGGGGATAATATGCCCAATACATAAAAAAGGCGAAAAAAATAAAGTCGAGAATTATAGAGGGGTAACATTATTGAGCTCGGCATACAAATTGTACGCGACAATACTGCAGGAAAGATTACAGAAGGAAATAGAGGAAAAAAGTTTGGTACCAGACGGACAAGCGGGATTCAGAAAAGGAAGAAGGGCGATAGACAACATATATATAATGAAACACTTAGCAAATAAAGAATTAGAAAAAAAGAGAGGGAAAATGGTAGCACTATTCGTGGACCTAAAAGCTGCTTTTGACAAAGTGAATAGAGAAAAGCTGTGGGAATATATGAAAAGAAAAAAAATCAATGACAGATTAATACAAAGAATAGAGGAAATATACGAAGAAACGAGAAGCAGGGTTAAAGTGAATGGGGAAGAGAGTGAGAAATTCATAACAAAGAGAGGGTTGAGGCAGGGATGTCCACTGAGCCCAAGCCTGTTCTCGTTATATACGGGGGATCTGGAAGAGACAATGAGAGGACAACAGACAGGAGGGATAGTGGTAGGGAAAGCTAAGGTATGGTCGTTGGCGTATGCGGATGACATAGTGTTGGTGGCTAAGGAGGAAAAGGAAATGAAAGAGATGATGAAGACGCTAGAGAAATATATGAAAAAAAAGAAATGGAAGTAAACACGGTGTAAACAAAGATAATGATATTTACAAAAGGAGGGGGAAAAGAAAAAGAGAGGAGGGGAGATGGAGTGATGAGAAAGTGCAACAAGTGAAGGAATTTACGTACCTGGGCTACACGATGAAACAGGATAATAAAGAGGAGAACACATAAAGGAAAGGGTGAAGGAAGGAAACAGGCTAATAGGACAAGTCTGGGGTGTGGGGGAAAGAGTATTCAAGATGGATATAAAAAAAAAAGAAAATTGCTGTTCGAAAAATTAATAAAGGGGGTGGTAATGTATGGAGCGGAAATATGGGGCTGGAAGGAGTGGAGGGAGGTAGAGGGGCTACAGGAAAAATACTGGAGATGGGTGTTAGGATTGGACAGGGATACACCGGGGTATATTGTGAGAGAGGAGGTTCAGATAGAAAAAATAAGGATTGAGACAGGAAAAAGAGCAATAAAATACGAGGAAGAAATGAGGAGAGAACAAATTGCCAAATTCTGCAAGAATGTTGGAAAGAGATAAAGGGAGGGAAAGTGAAGTACGGGCAGGAGGGCAGAGAAGAGTATTACAAAAGAAACGGGTATGCTTGAGTGAAGAAGTGGAGAGATTAAGAGAAGAGGGGGTAGGGACAAGAGAAGAAATAATAAGGAGAGATAGAGACATCGAAAAACAAGAGAGATGGACAAAGATAAAAGAGAGCAGATATAATAGAAATTATAAAGATATCAAGGGTGAAGGGGTGCCGGAATATTTAAAAGACAATGAGACAATAAGCAACAACAGGAAAAGAATGGTGGCAAGGTTCAGATGTGGCAACGAGGAGCTAGGGAACAAATATTGGAGAGAAGAGCCAGAAAAGTTGTGCAGGCTATGTGGAGAAGAAAAGGAAGACATTAACCACATGAGAAAGAGATGCAGGGAATTAAGAGAAGAGGGGATGAAAATAGTGGATATCTTAGATGAAAACGGAAAAGGAGTGGAATGGATGGAGGAAGTATGGAACAGGAGGAAAAAGTTAAGGGGGGAGAAGGGATAAGAAAATGTAATATATATGTAATGTAATAACACGACCAAAATTTGTAAGCCAAATGGCAATGAATAAAGTTAAACTTATATATATATATTAACGTTATACAACTCCGGTCTTTTTGTCGTAATTATACGGTAAATATTACGTTACACATATTTAACGTAATAAAGGTGTTCCAGTAAAGTTAAAGTGATCTAATAATAACGTGCTCTGGTTACCTCAGAAAAATCATCCGTTTTGGATACCTGAGGTTGAATGTAATTCTTCCGTGAAGTTATCGGATGTATTATCATAAGTGGACTGTAACTTATTTAAAAGAAACACAGTAGTTTGCACTAACTAATTTAATTGTAACATTGCTTTAATGTTATGCCTTCATGCACCAACTCTTACATTGCAAGTGACTGCAGCCTTTTCTTTTTGCTGCAACTTTAAACGCTATCGCATGCGCGTTAAGATAATAGCCTTCCCATCATCTTCAAAAGCAAAGCATTCTGATTGTGATTTGACAACCAAACATATCTTAGACCATGAAAAAGTTAAAATAAAAGTAACAAGGAATTAACACATGCGTTAGCTAGAACATTAACAAAAAATTAAAACCTTTTTTTCAGAATTATATATACAAAGTAAATATCCCAGGTAGCACATTACGTAGATTCCACGTGACTTTTTGGTGACCAATTACGTCGACTTCACCACAAAAACGACGTAAAGGAGACGTCCTATGACGTGAATTTGTCACAGTCGAATTGACGTAATTAAATCACGTCACTTCACGTCTTCTTTTGACGTCCTATAGACGTCGAATTACTTATTTATTTGTACCAGGGGGAAGGGAGGTAATTAGCATTATATATGCTAAAAATAACTAAATGAATATCATAGTATCTCTTTATTACAAATTAACATTTATCTCTAAAATAGACAAAATGAAAATAAAAAACGTAAAAAATTCTGTGTCGCATTTACATATAAAGTAACAAGTAACAGAAAAATACACAATAACAAAAAAACTATTCTGAGGTATGAAACAATGGTGCTGCCACCCACTCACTATCGTTAAAAGTTTGAATTATAATGTTATCTGAAACAAAACAGTAAGAATCTGATTTTGAGTATGAGTTAATAACTAAAACACAGTTCTGCATTAAAATTTTTGTATATTGTTTGCATTTAGAATTAGTTGCAATAGGTCCAAAATCATGCTCTATTTGATGTTTAATGTCATAATCGACATAATAATGCAAATCACGGTAGTGGGTAGGTGTTAAACAATTTAGTAACTAGCAATACTTAAAATAAACAAACTCACGTATTAATTAATTAATCTTGATGCTTTTGAGCATGCTTCCGTTTGATTTCACTTTCAAAACGCTTTGGTGCATGTTTTAACCAATCCTTGGTAAATTTGTCAATGTTACTTTCAGTAATTTCCTTGCAAGCAAGTTGAATTGCCCCTAAATCATGTGATTTAGTGAACACAATTCTCAAAAATCAAAAAAAAACTTACGAATAAGAACTTCCCTTGCATTTAACTCTACAAACGCTCCTTTTTTTTGCCGAGTTCCCAAAAAACTAAATTTCATTGCAAACTCATTTGTCATAAGTTTTCTGAGAACTGCATTTGTCTTAGTCGTTGGATCTCGACCTCCCAAGCCAGACAGATATGATGCCTAAAACATGAGTAGATGCAACACAGTAAAAATATTTTAAAACAATTAATTACCACTGCAGACAAATTAGTATTATTACTAAGATACTCCTCCAATCTTCTTAAATCAGTCAGGTTTGAAACTGGAAGTGTCAATTCTAAGTCATCAGGTAATTCAAAGGCTTTTATAGAGTTATTGTGAGTATTGGTAGTTAATAGTTTTAAAATTTGTCTGTTTTGGGTCCTAATTGTAATTAAATAATCCAATACTTGATCACAGAAACCTGTAATTGGGCAACAAAATTTAAATTTTCGCATATAAATTATAAAACTGCCTTTTGATTCACTGCTACTTTTAGTTAATGTTGGAGTTGAAAAGCCAAACTGGGCGTCACCATTGATGTCACCTTTATCAGTTTTGGATGTGGATGGCGTTGATGTACATGAAAACAATTGACTCAAGCGGGAGGAATTTGAAGCACATGTACTCTTTAAAAAAACAGGACTGCTAGTTGCTGAAAAATAAAAACTTAACTTTAACTAATTATTTCAATTTCTTCACTCACAAACTGGACTAGATAAAGGAATAATATTAATTCCACTATTATTTAGAACTGTCGACACATCTCTGATTCTTGGAGGCATAGGAAGCTTACTGGAATTTCTACAATCTTCCTCATCACTTGATGAAAAGTTTCTTTTTGCATTCAAACGCCTCTTTTTTAATTCTACTTCAGGTTCTTCTTGTTCACTTTGTATATCAGATGTGAATTCACATTTTTTACATTTTTCTTTAGCTTTAAAGAAATCATCTAACAACAAAAAAGAAAAGAGAACTAATTTTAGTAAATATTTTCGTATACTACCTTCCTTGAAAAAACATCTTTTTATTTTGTAAATCGACCAGGTTTCTTCTTCTGGAAGATCTCCTTTACAAAGTGCTTTGTCAAAGGCCTCTCGATGCTTTAAAGGAGGCCACCAAACTTCTTGCTTCTTAGGAGTTAACCAAGAAGAATGAACCAATTCAAAGACTCCAGCTCCAGACTCCTCTGAAAATTCTATACCCACGAAAGCCATGTGTTAGATATTAATAACCTCTTGAAAACTAAAATACAAACTACATTAATTGTGCTCAATAGACTAAATAAACAAAAACATTAGTCAAATAACTTAAATAAAACAACTCAAACATCAATTTGGCACGCTTTTTGTGATTTTATCATTGATTTTATCAATCCAATGATTTAGTTATAATTGATCTCGAGAATAATATTTCAACAATTTTGAATTAAGTAGGTAGATGCTTACCTGGGCAATAAATTGCAATTGAAAATTGGAACCAGATTTATGATTGGAACACTGTCACAGCAAACGATTGGCGGGATCACAGAGCGGGATAGCAAACATCATCACATTGAGGTTCTGTTCAGGTTAGGATACGCAGATACGTTTAAATGCGCCAGTGGGTATAATTAGGAAAGCGGGTAATTTAAATTATAAATTTCAAAATAAAAGGTGGTAAAATTCAAGTAAAAGCTAATTTATGATAAATTATCTGTTCGGTTAATTAATTATTGCACGGACTTTTCTTACACTATTTATTTGAACGTGTCGGTCTGTTGAATAAATCAGATTTGTCCTCTCCAAATTCATAATGTTTTTATGTTATATTTTTGAGAAAAAAAATGAAAAAATTAAGACGTAGAATATACGTGTACCCAACGTACTTTAATCACGTCGTTACCAAGTGATCCACCACACGTAATATCACGTCTATAATTGGTCGTTCGACGTGGTTGACGAAGAAACACTATATATCTACGTGATAACCACGTAATTTGACGTACTGTGCTACCTGGGATAATGTTCTCGGGATTGCTGACGATATGAAAAAAAGCAGTGTTGTAACAGATACTTTTTTTCTAGTATCTAGATACAGATACAGATACTTTTCATAAATTGTATCTAGATATAGATAAGATACTTTTTCAAAAATAGTATCTAGATACAGTTACAGATACTTTAAGAAAGTATCTAGATACATGTCAGATACATTTTTAACAAAATCATGAATTAAAATTTTAAATAACTGTCTATTTAGTTCAAATTAATAGCATGCTAAATGTCTCGTCATTATATTTAGAGTTAATAGTAAACTACTAACACTAAAAAGTTTCTCCACTTCTATTTGAGCTGATGAAGAAATTCAGTGTTGCCAGTTGAAATTTGTTTTCTTTTTTTTAAAGTATGAATTTGGTTTGATGGCATAAATGCTAACACGTCACATTTCTCAAGTAATAACTTGATTATATAAAATGTAGGTTCATACACGGTTTTCCCCAAAATTCTACAACAGTTTATAATACCTGCTACTACATAAAATCTGTAAATTTGGTAGAATTCCATTAGAATTGGCGACGCTGAAAGAATTGCACTCATAAAACACCGAATACAAAGTCTCCCAATTCGAATTGTAATGTACATGATAAACTGACAGAAAAAACTACCGCGGTGTTTCCTAAAAACTTGTATAATTTACAATTTGAGCAAGAAAAAGTATCTAAGTATCTAAACCACTCAGATACTACGAAACATGTATTTAGATACAGATACAGTTACATTTTATCCAATGTATCTAGATATGTAACTAGATACTCCAAAAGTATCTAGATACTGTATCTAGATACTTGTATCTAGATACGTCACAACACTGAAAAAAAGCATATAAATTAAAAAGATAACTCAATTAAATACAACGATTGATATATTACTTTTTTACCGCCAAACGTAGTATAGAATTGGTATAGAATTTTTGAAAAAAAACATGCTATTTTAAGACTATCAGAAATGTTTATTATGATTGTGATTTTAAAAACTTGTATATCTTTAAAGTAGTTCAATAAAAGTTCTTGGAAAAAAGTAACTTTGTAAAATAAACTTGAACTTTGTATAAAAAATATCTATTATAAAAAATGAACTTGGCAACAAGGCAAACATAGTAACTGCAAAAATTGGTTGTATGCTTGGGTAATGCCTTCGGCCGTCGTCGCTGTCATTGCAGTGTTGCTTTGCACGTGAATTTTGTAGTTTTCGGTAAATGTTCAAGAATAAATAGATTAATAATATAATTGAAGCTTAAATTTCGTTTTTAGTGTCATACCATGAGTGATTTAGATGATTTTTTTGCAAAGAAAGATCGTAAAAAATCTAAAGGCAAAAAATATGCTACTTCTGAGGAGGTTGCAAAGAAATTAGAAGACAAAGATACTCCTAAAAAGGTCGATAAACCTCTAAAAAAGGATCGTGTACTTGAAGGTGAAGAGGGCGGCGCACCAAAACACGTAATTACGCTTTATTTTATTTTTTTGTTTTAAATTAATGACGTGGTAGTATGTCAAATTCACCACAAGAAAAAGAAGTTGAAACTAACGTTTTATGTCATATTTGTTAACGCGGCTAGAAATTTCTTAAGAAAAGTTACAAAAATTCTGTTTTTCTTTTCAGTTTTCAGATTCGATACTAATATGCTTATAGTGATTATATTGTCTACAAAATACTGTCTTAATAGGATTATTGTGTTCTTGGTGAAGTTAAATTTGCATATCGATATCTAATGTAGCACGAATTACGTCAGTAGGACCAATTTCATCAAATGTATCATTTGTTAAAATAAGAATAACGTGTTAACACATGCTTTGGTACAACAATGTTCTGCATTCTAAATTCTCTATATTTTAAGAGAATATAACTTTGTAGTCATCTATTGATTAATTTTTTTTTTAGATCAATCGAATTAATAGATTCGCTCAGATTCTTTATTCCATATGCACAAGTTGTGTGGTAAAAATTTTAACTATTGTCTGTAAAATGAACTTTGACCTATGCAATTCAGCAATTACATTTGGTATGTTTGATACTGAACAATAATTATCAATCAGTAGAATAGGGTGTGTAATGCCCAACTGTTTGTAATGCCTCAAAAATCACTTTTCATAATTTTTATATATAGCCTTATATTTAATTTGCCAATATTAGTGGTACTAGATCTTTCTTTTCTGCCTTTTACTTAGTTGAAACTAGCTAGGTTGTTTCATTACTGTTGTATAATGATTAGTGTTTAAAGGATGCTACTGACTGCTAGGTCAGCTTCATTTTCTTTGTTTTGCAATATATACAATGTATAAGCACTAATTTCTTCTTAACATAATCTATTACAAATAATAATACTCGATTGGTGTACTGTGACTGTCAGATAAGACTATTGTGCTAAGGGTACTACGAATCCTTCCTAGTTCGAGGTGGTACATTATATTTTATGTTGTATTATTAACGACGCAATCTAACCATGATTCATACAAAACGATAAACGCGAAATTCTGGTTGAACATCCGATTTTATGTGAATGACTATATTTAAAAATTCGCTTACTGAGTCATTATGGACAAAGTTAATATTTCTTCATCGAATCTCCATAATGTATAAAATGAATTGAATTTCATTGTCATATTGATACATGCAATTTTTCTTCTATGATAACAAACTTGATTAAAAGCATAGAGATGTGCTGCTTCCCTATTTTCTATTGTTTGATGCGTGTGCAAAGTCAGCTTCTTGGGATAAGTTGTGTATTGCCTATATTTTAACTGTTGTAGACTTAAATCATTAACAGACTTGATAGTAACCGAAACTTCTGTTGATTTTGTAATATAGTCCTTGACTCTCTATGAGTGCTTTCATAACGTATTTACTTTTCGATCTGATCGTAGCGTAACTTCAATTTATGTCAATAAAAAATTTATTTCTATTTGCTTTATAAAACACATTTAAATTTATATACACAATTTGCCAGAAACCATCATTGAGGAATTTCTCAACTATGCATTTCATTGTTTGCCTGAAGTTACATACTCGTATTGGGCTGAGTGAATCATGCTTTGTTGAGCATCATCAATATCATGTGCACATCTAAACCAAATGAGACGGCATCAGTTTTTTGTTTGAGTCGTCAGTTTTGCACAATATGTTCTTAATACGTAACTGCCTGTTTGAAGATCTTTATGTTGGGGGTACACAAGCCGAAATTGTCTGCATAGAAAAATTTGCAATCATGCGGTTACTAAGCATGTTCTGAAGCGCACACATGATTTTGGCTACAAGAAATATTTTCTTGGAGTTAGTACAACATTTCTTTATACGATACTGTATTATAATTTATAGATCGACGACAAATAATAAAAGTTGCTCTAGATTTTAATTGCTTTTGAAACACAACTTTAATGCAAGTGGCTAATGTAAACACTGCGGCTCTTTATAAGCTTTGGTTGTTCTGGGATTTGAGAAGCATCAAAGTAGGTGATCTTTTATTAGACAACAAGGGTTCTTGGAATTCTGTATCAATTTGTATTTATGCCTGTACTTAAAATTGCGTAAAAATTGCTTAACAATTTCTTCGTTCCTCTTAGTTATCTCATAAAATTTGGAATTTGCTGTGTAGGTCTCATGCTTTATATATTATAAAATTTTAGCTACATATCTAAAAGATAAACTAAACACATAAATATATAAAATATAATAGTATTAACCTTTTCACTGCTCAAGAAGAGTACAGACGCCAACGGTTTAACTGCTCCAGATGAGATAATTCACGGTTCAAAATTAAATAGGTTATAACTGCTCCAGCCGGATTTACTCGTACGTGTTTGACTCATGTCTATTGAAGGGGAATCGCGCCGTTTGCAATCACACTGCAAGCAGACAATAGCGAATTGCGTCTAACTGAGAGGCATTTTCCATCATATATTCCAGGTACACAAAACAAAATGATACCAACAAAATTGATCTGTTGTTTGCAGCAAACATGACAAAAGGGCGGAATCGCGCTTTATGTGTTCTACATGTAACGTGGCCCTCTGTATAGTACCATGTTTTGAAGATTACTATACAAAAAAAAGTTTTAGTTTCCATTACTTTTGAGTTTTTTCAGAAATAAATGTTTTAGTTCTCCATGGTATCTTACCAAACAAATTTTTTAGTTTGTATGTTACGATTTTTTCAAAAATAAAAGCTTTGTTTTGACGAAATATGCGGTTTTTAATACTAGTAAAAAAATCGTTATTAAACGTTTTCAATTTTACTGTAAAAAAAGATATATTGCAAAAAAAACCATTGAAAAAGAAATACCGCTAACCGCGGAATAATTGCGCACAGCGCTAGCCGTGGCACGTCGGGCGTGCGCAGTGAAAGGGTTAAGTGTGTCAGTAAACCGAAAAGAAAATGATTACACACTTTACACTTCAGTATTAAAAGGAGTTGAACAGTTCACATTATTTTCTATAGTGATTAATGCAAATCTTTTTAATAATACTTACTTAATAGTACCATTATAGATAAAAGAATATAATAGTACCATAATAAATCTATAATAATATCTAATTTTAAAAATGAGTCGTCATACACGATCGTCAGTGTGAGTTTTAATGTAGATTAAAAAAATTAATCATATTTCACTAAAGTAATATAGTTGTCAACAACAATTCAACGTTGGCTCCAAAAAATAGTCTAAAACAATAAAAAATTTATGCACAATTCACTGGATTGCTTATCTAGACAATTTCTTCTGGAAATAAGCACGAACTACTTATTAATAATGTTCAGTACAACTAAAAATAAAAATATTTAATGTACTGTATATTTATCGACGATTGTTTTTGTCTTGGGTCATTTATGTAACCAGTTTCTGTTATCAAAATATGGCGCTCTTACGAAAGAAATGTTAATCCGCACCAGTCATCTAAAATAAAATATCTTATATTTTTGCCTACAATAGGAATACATCTATCGAATACGCAGAAAAATTAAAAAAGTGCCTGACATTTGTAAATAAAACATAGGTATTTGTCGTACATTTTGCATTTATTTTTGTAATAATTCAGGTATAATTTACTATATTGAAACGCATAGAGGCTTCGAAATAATTCAAGATGATTCGAGGTGATTACCGGAATGTTCTCGAAGCCAATAAAGCGTTTATATAAAAGGTGTGATTATGATTATGATTATTGCTTCTCAATTGCAAAACTATCTTCTGTCTAACGAAATTATTCCACCGGTGTGAAGTTAGCCACGGATCTAGCCATAGAAATTCGTTTTGAAGTTAATGCCAATATAAAGCTTTTAAACATTTCCAAATTAAAGTTACTATATAAATATACGCCATAAACATGATTTATTATAATTTTTATTAAAAATAATATTAATTATTTCAATAAACATGTATCTAAACATGTAATTGTAATAGTGCGATTTTTACAAAGATAGTCATTTTTGATTTTTCTGCAAATTTGTTTATAACTAGATTAAACAATTAATAACAACATATTAAAAAATTACGATGAGGCTATTTCTTAAAAAAAAGTTATTTTACGTCGAATCCACTCCAACGCTCAGCTTACATTCCCGTATAAACAAATACAATTTATAAACAAATTTGCAGAAAAATAAAAAATGACTATGTTTGTAAAAATCGCTCTATTACAATTACATGTTGAAAAACGTGTTTATTGAAATGATTTATATTATTTTTAATAAAAATTATATAAAATTATAATAAATCATGTTTATGGCGTATATTTATATAGTAACTTTAATTTGGAAATGTTTAAAAACTTTATATTGGCAATAACTTCAAAACGAAATTCTATGGCTAGATCCGTGACTAACTTCACACCGGTGGAATAATTTCGTTAGACAAAAGATACAATACAATACATGCGCGTGCTTCCATGCATCCGGAAAAACAGCATTTAATAAACAAAAGTTCAGTATGTGTGTTATTAGATTCAATAAAAAAGGAATGCAAAGTCTTAATACTTCCATTCCAATTTTTTCAGCTCTCACTGCTTTTGAAGTAATTTGCTTCAGTATTTTAAGTACTTCGTTTCCGGTTGTAGAATAAAAAGCAAACATTTTCTGTTTTGACAATAGGGGTGTAGTGCTATAAAACTGATATGTTGCTTGTGCATCACAATCTACCTTGGATATAGAGAGAGTTGACAAATTAATTATTGATTTCTTGAACAACAGATAAATTTTGCGGAAGTACATTAGTTTTATTTTTTATGTTGATATTAATTTGTTTTAACTTTTTCTATAGTAGATTCGGATCATCTAAACCTTGTATCGCCTTGTATATTAAAGTATACTTTTTTCTCTTGTCTAACAGTTTTAGTAGTCAAATTTCGTAAGTACTTGTAGTACATCCAGTGATCTTGAGATCTAGTTTTTTTTTAAATTTTTTATATGCAGCATTTCTGAGTATTATTATAATTTTTAAATCCCGTTAAGCCATGACACTGCGGTTTTTGTAAATCTGGAGGTTTTAATTGGCGCATGGATGTCCAGAAGAATCAAAATATTACTATTTAAAAAGTTATTTTTTTCATTGATGTCTTTAAGATCATATATATTTTTTCACGGTAGCGATTGTAAATGATAATTAAATTGTACGTAATCAAAGTTTTTAAAATCTCGGTATGTTCGGAAGGCAGGTTCTTGAACAGCGTTTGTTAATTGCAAATTACAGTACCCTAATTCATGACCCGAAACTGAGTGTAGAGAAGTAGTGCCATAATCATTTATTATATTTTTATTAGTTGTTAATATTAAGTCTATGAAGTGTTTGTTATACGTGTTCAATAGTTGTTAACTTACTTTAATCCTAAGCTGGTACAGACGAGGCTGAAATCTTTTATTGGTTCACTGTCGAAGTTTAGCACGTCGATGTTAAAGTCGCCAAAACAAAATATTTCAGTTACAGTAGGTAATATGTTTGAGATAGTGTTTTCTAACTGGTTTAAGAATTCTGTATGATTTAAACGTGGTGGTTTGTAGATAACACCAAAAGACCAGTGTAGTTTATTGATAGATATATTAATCCATAATTGTTCGATTATTGTATTTGAAGTTATGACTTTATAAGATAAATTAGTTTTGAGATAAAAAGCTATTCCACATCTTACAAGGGTATACCCTGTAATAACAACAGCATTTGGTGTAATGGATCTTTTTAGTCAAGTTTCACTAAGAGCAATGACATAATTATTAGAAACAACATGGTAATTTAAAATCTGAAAAATTAGCAGCAAGGGATCTAACGTTTAAATGCCCACATTTTAACTTATTTGCTTTGTTCATTAATTGAAAGAATGTATTGAAACTATAATCTAGTATATTTTACAAGTGTATATGTGCATCTAGCATTAACGAAATATAAGAAAAGAAAAATGCTATAAACTAAAAAATTTAAATTATACATGTAATTCCTAACTTAAACGACCTTTTACTACATAAGTATAAACAGTATTACTTGTAAGTTCCTAAAATAAGTAAAAAAACTAAACGAGATAATTTTTATCTTTGATAGAAATGATAGATTTACTGGTATTAACTTTAATAATTCCGCCATAAGTCCACACATTCTTGATGAAAAGTCGAGTGAAAAGTATGGTACTTTTCACGCGCCGATTTGCAAATATACCTGTTTTCAGTTAGGTCTTCGGTAATTATACATAATTTTAGTACTTTTAAATAGTTTCTTATTTTTAAATACTAGTTTTACTTATAATTATAATTGAAAAACTTAAGAATGATAACTCGTGGTTTATTTTTGTTCAAATGTCCTATTCTGTGACAACGGTCAATCATATCACTGGTAACATTCACTTTATCTTTCATAGCATTAATGACACACGCTTCAGTGTTCTCACCTGCGACCTCGTCGAATATTAATTCTTCTGTTGTATTGTTGAACTTTATCTAATTCGTTAGATAATGATTCATTTTCTTTAACGAAATGCGCAACAGAAGTTTCCATTTCATGCATATGTTGATTAATTTTGCTTTCAATTCATGCGGCTATTTTATTAATGAATCTTTCGTCATTTAACAAAATAGATACTGTTTCTTGGATTATTTCCGTGATTTCAATTTTTTTGATCTCTTAAGACCATTATTATTAGTTTGGAATTACAACACAATAGTTTTAAATTAAAAATTAAAATTTAGCTAGAGCGCGTTACACACACGTCTACTCGTTACGAACGTTGATCAGAATTTGGGCGGTTAATTTAAATGTGTATTGTTGGATACACGTAAATATGTTGTGTGCTGCATAACCAGTGTAACTAATTTTTTCTTGACAAAATCAGAAAAGAACATATATAAACGGTAAACTAAGAATTTGAAAGAAATACTTTATTAAACTTAAAAATCTAAACAATATACAATTTTTAGTAACAATATTATGTTTTACAGAAACAGTCTTAAATAATTTAAGATTCATAGAATTCCTTTTGCATATTTTAAATGTGGTAAAGTTTTATATTTTATCGAATGATCGAAAAAGTTATTTGCTTAGCAGTTTTTCCTTAAAATGAAATCAAAAACAGGTAGGTAGTAGTACAGGTTTAAACAATTTTTTTAGTTAGAGGCGTTTCATTATGTCGTGAACTGTAACCTTGAGTCGAAAATTGGAATTAATAAACTAAAAGTCAAAAATTTGACAAGCCCATCTGAATTCCAAAAACGTTAGTAAGGCACTAACGTCAATAAAAATTAAAAATAATCATATATTTATTTATTGAATAAAAATGAATTTTTTATAATAATACTTAAAGACCTATTAACAAGAAATACATCGATAAAAGCAAAGATAGGTTAGAAAAAATGTACCGGCGAATGCTTGTAAGACTGATAATTACAATATTATGACATATACAGACTACAGCGCCACAGTTCACAATATCCTGAAAGACGTCTACTTTCTTATTCTTCTTCCGAACTTGTATGTGATCTTCCGACATACCACTATTCACTAAAAATTTCAAAATTTCCACTACTTCATCAACTAATCGATCTTTCTCCCACATTTCTTGAGTCAATTGATCCACACGCTTGCACTGTTTTCGCAATCTAATGCTGCGATTTCTGCAAAGGCGTTTCTCACTAACACCTCGAGTTTCTTGGCTCTTTGCCGTGTTATTCCTTGCGACCTTATGTTTAGCCAAACTCCATATGAGCTCAATTGGATTAAGATCGCAATGATTGTTTCGTTAAAAAGTTGATAGGTTAAAATTTTTCGAGTATAAAATTTGTCCTCGGCACGTCCACTTTTCGTGAACGGCTGTCAAACGATTCATTCATTTTTCATCTTGTACAACACAGACCGTTTTGGTGGGTCTGCTTCCAACCAGGTTTTCATCAAGTTGTTTCACGCGATTCTAGGTGATAATGCAAACGGATTTGTGTCTCAGTGAAAGCTTATTTGGGCGGGTCGCCAACCCTCCACCTGTGACCTTTATCGGTGGCGCTGATAAAACACCTGTAATATTGGAAAGTTTTGATGACGTCACGTCGCTGAAGGGGTTGAACGCCGTTTTATTAAAAGAAAAAAGTGCGAAGTTAACTAGAGGGAAGCTCGACGCATTCATTTACCTCAATTATCGTATGAATTAAAGACATGATTTACTTGTGATAACGCCTTATGTACGTTTTAGGTCGCTTTGATGTGCGACGTGTTGCCCAGTCAAGGGCGTAACTTATACTTGGTCTGTGATATCAACCTATGTAATATTGTTTGCCAATTTTAAATAACTATACTTATGCACTGTCTTCGTCTTCTTCAACTACTTCTGTCATAAAATAAATATATATTCTGTGTTATCACTTCTGTCGTGTTATTTGTTGTTTTTCATCTACGGGTAGAGTTAAACGATATCTCCCTAATTTCGTCTTTCATCGTTTTGGCGCCTTTTTATATTTACTTTATAATCTAGCATCACAAAGCCTGCGACTCTCTCCGGGAACAACTGAGTTAGCCGTCGCTTATTTTTTTTGTTACATGAAAAACAGCGTTTTTTTTTAAAATTTCATCCATATTAAATGTTTTAGTGTGGTCAATCTTTTTCACCAGTTCTAATAAATTGGTTTTCTGCATATCTCCAGTTGGCGAAACCTCGTTACTTTCAAGCCAGTCTGTAATTTTTGCTTTTATGTGGCTTGGGTTGGATGTTCGTTGAGATGAACACTGATACGCTGCAAGTTCGGTTACCCACACAACAGCAGCTTTTTGTCTATCGAAGAATTGTATATTGTATATATGTTTTGACCCTCAAAATGTATAGTTTTCTTCGTAGTTCCAGTCATAATAAGGATAACCTCAAAACATAAAAATTTAATTTTATTAATACATACCTGTATTTCACAAATAAAACAACAAATTAATCTTCAAAAAAATGGATTTTAATAAACGAGTAACACTGTAAACACAATAAAAGGAATTTGTAATTAATAAAACACACGCGGAAAATGTCAGCTGTAACCTGTCATAATTTACTTTTAACTGTAAATGTGCCAACTTAGAATTATTAAATATTATTGGACAAATCACTTATCGCGGCAAAAATTTCAAATTCATTCTTTTAGTTGACATTTTCCGACTCAGCTGTACCTACATTATAAAAATGTATAAACTTTTAAATTGTTTAGTTTCTTGTCTTTTCTATCGCAAATCGGTCAATTAATGTATCCAGATCAAGTTGACCAGCGATTGTTTCTTCAATGGATATTGTGGCCAGAGACTAAAAGGGGATTGAGCAATGCTGCTTCTTAAATATGTTTTGATTAGTTTGAGCTTTGAAAAGCTTCGTCTTGCTGTCGCTGGCGATACCGGTAAAGTTAAAAAAGTTAGGCATGCTGTAATATCTGAGAAACTATTTGAGGTATTTGTTCGTTAAAGACCTATTTGCTCATTAAGTATTGTCAAATCGTGTACACGTATATTGATTAGACACCTGTTATCATTTGATAAAACACTGTTTAGTAGCATTTATAATATACTTTTTTAAATTTGCGTCTTTTGACCCGTCACCTAACTCTGTTTGCTTTTGTCGATGGTGGTTAACTGCTAGAAGTTTAAATTTCATTTTATATATCAATCAATTATTTTGGGTAAATGTAATTAGACGACTTAATATCACAAATACAAATATTGATGTGCAGTTGTTTAGACTTGTCACACTGGAATACCCTTATTACAATCGTTAGCGGATAGAATGGTACTTGATTTATGATAGATTCTAACAAATTTATTTATCTATTTAGTTAAAAGATACTTTAAATAATCGCAGTTTTACCAATACAGCTCGAACAATTAAAATTTAAGGATAACAATACAGGTAGTTTCATTTAAAATAGAAGAACTTCTTGCGGTATTATCAATTATCTATCTTATTTAGAATTATTTTATTTAACAAGTTCAATATTCAAAACTCCGTAATCACATCTTTCATACTTCTATAAGTAATTATGATTCATCGTTTTCTAATTGTACATAATTGAAAGGTAATATGTAAAATACAAATAAAGAAATTCTTATTTTGTTTGTTTAGAAATCACAGGTAACCGTTAAATCGTAAAGTTTTTATACATCTCGTAATTTATTAATCTTTTTTTTATAATGACAGAATATAGAAATAGAATTTCATTTTCATTTTTACCTTGAGTTGACACAAAATAAATCTCATTTTACTTATATATATTTTTATTTTACCATTGAAATGAGATTTGCAATTCAATTTGTTGTAAATTTGTATTGGTTAGTTTTATTTGTTATTCGTTGGTACTCTATTATCATATTTTGTATATTTCCAATTTTGTAATTACCATATAACCTTGTTTTTTATTTTCGAACGCTTTTTCAATGTATATTTTTTAGACATTGATTGAATCTTTTGTTTTAAATTTGTATGGTTTTACAATTTCTTTTGTCTATACGATATTGAATTTGTTTATTAATCTGTATAAACATTTTATTTTTAGGAACAAGACGAATGGCGTGAATTTGAAGAAGAGAAGAAAGATTATACCGGTTTGAAAATTGGAAATCTTACAATAAACTCGCCAGAAGGTAATAGTGGAGGTACCGAAAATACTTCAGAGCAGCAGCAAGGAGATGACAGTGGCAACGAAATGGTTAAGAAAACTGGACCTTGGAAACGAATAGATTCGGAGGCAGGAGAAGTTGAAGTTGAAAAGAAACCCGACCCTGTTACGGTTCCAGCGACAGTGGCGGCACCGACATCTAACGTTTATGTACCTCCAGTTATGCGAAATTCTCAACAGCAAGCACCACCTAGTCGGTTAAGATCTAAAGTCGCTCCTGATATTCACAGTAAAGAATACTTTCCTAATCTTACTAGCACAAAAGCTGAAATAAGAAGGTATGTTTTCTGGTTTTGCTTTATGGTTTACTTGTGTAACTCTCTAATGTTCGGTTTTTGAAAATATTTCATAAGCTAGTACATAACGCTATCTGTCTGACAAGTTTCTCAAAACTAATCTAGTCAAAACTTATGCGTTGATTGTAATCTTCTATTAACACATTTCTATATTTACTCGGTAGATGGATAACAGTTGTGACTATACTCATAGTATTTACCAAAAATGAGTCTCGCAGTGCATTATTCAAGTATGAGTTTACCTGAATTTATTACTCTGTACCCAAGTACCCGAAAGACCTTGTTTTGGTTATTTCATCTCATTTTATTGAGAATATTGTGACGTCATTTATTGTGTTGCAGCGGGTGTAACACAAAATATAGCCATTTAAACTTACAAAGAACTTATTTTTGTTTTATTCTTTTTCTATTGAGTGTTCAGGACTTAAAATATCTTGTCCAAGATATAATTAAAAATAAGGAAACGGACATAAATAAAAGTAAAGTAACTAATTTAAGAAAACTTACAACAATAACGATACAGGTTATATTTGAGTTCTGCTAGACCACGATCAAAGATGCTAGACACAAGTTATGCGGAACAATGCATATTACGCAAGACAAGAATTAACACTTAAGTATCTAATCAAAATCGACATATTACGAATGTTACGTATGATGCTGTCAAAACGAAACGCGATAATAATGTTCTACTAACGATTCTAGAACGGCAAATAAATCACTTACCGACAAAAATAGTAAAACCTATGCTCGACTGTCTGTATGTTTTAAATACTACTTACTCACTTTATACTGCAAGCGAGCATTATCTTTATTTACTTCACTGGTGTAATTCAAGACAACGGTTATGCTTTGTGATGATCATTTTACAAACTTAAAAACTACTTTACGATTTTCTCTTGACTAATTTATTTATACATTTTTTACCGCAAGTCTCTACAATGAGCGATTTTAATTAAAATTTATACTAATTATAGCTCATTAACGGTTAAAGATGGGTCTAGGGGAACTATCATTCTAAACCGTTCTCCATAATTGTTAGTATTAGATTGTATCAAACAATAACGTCTATTGACAAATTAATATATTAATATCGCAGCTTAAACTTCATAATTTGACAAGATATGAATTTTTAAAGTTTATGTTACAAATGTGAAAATTCTCAAAAACATGTAAATATCTCAAAAATCGTTGACTTTTGGGATAATGAACTATGAAGAAAATTAGTTTACAATTACACGTAAAATTGAAAAATCAATAAAAAGTATAGCATTCCATATAAAATGAAAAAGCTGATGTAACCGGAAGCGATAGGTTCGTGAATATATTTTCAATATAAAGCCAATAACCATTGTCTTAGTAATTTCAAAAAATCAAAATTAAATCATGATTGGTAGTATAAAAACTTTTAACGAACGGGTTACGTGAAAAACCCTGTATATTATAGATTGTTCGAAGAAGTTGCGGGCGTATTCAATCTAGTTTCAAATGTGGTTGTTTATCTCGGAGTAACTATATCTTTCTGTTGTAGAAATCGAAATGAAGGCAGTTTTGAAATGGTGGCACCGAACAAAGCGAGCTCACATCGACACGCGGAGCAAACGAAATATTCTAATCAAGGTCCTAAATTAAATCTTGGAAATCGCTACAATACGCTTAGTAACGATAGCTAGTATTATCGACGACATTTTAGGGAACTATAAGAACATGTAGTGGCCATGTGGAACAGACTTATTCCTCAATTTTTGTAGTGTTTAATTTATCATATTTAAAGCAAAATTACCGTCTTCGAATTTTTTATAATTGCAGTGCAACTGATTCATTTTTAAGGAACAGGAATCTAATAATCTAGCGACAGTTTAAAAGAGCTTACTGCTCTAGGACATATATTATTGGCTACAAATGTGTGTTCAGAATCATTGTTTAATTCTTATATTTATACTTCAAACTTGTATCAATATATTTTGTTAGAATATTTTCCCAATTGGTAAAAGCAAATGTACTGATAATAAAACATTATTTTATCATTTTGTTTTATTAAATGCATTATGTTATAACATATTCACTGTAAATCGTCCAATGAACTTTCATCCCTAAAACAATGTAAAACTAATTGAAATGAAAATAAATTTGATATAAACTTACTTGATACTGTAAGGAGTTTCTTGATCTTTATTTCTATAATTTTCTAGTAGCGGTAACTCCAACAAATCCAATCTAAATTTTTTAATGAAATAGATCCACGCCTCTACAGTTTCTTGAGAGTCTAATCGCTTTACTAAATACTTTTCTCTTACGTAAAATGTCGGGTGTTCTTCTAATAGATCTAAGTTTGCTAAGACATCTTCATTTACTGCGTATAATTCACCTTTAATGTAGTGGCCTATACCTAAAAATTTAAAAAAAAATTGTAATAAAAAAGTAGTTTCTTTTATCGACTGAAAGTAATATCATAGAAGAAAAATAGTTATAACAATCAAATAAATACATTATTTACTTTCAAAAACAAAAACTATAGCTTTTAATGCAATAGGGCGAATATTAGTAGTGTAAATAAGTTATGTCATACAACTTGTTACGAGAAAAAAAAAGAGAGAACCAAAACTCAATTTAAGTATACCTAAAGAAAACAATTAAATGATAATAACATAACAATTAATTATTTGTTTGAAGGAGTTAAAGTTTCGTATTATATACTACATTTACGAAATTATATATATGATTCATCTTTCATTATTATGACTGCGCTTATAAACTTACGTAATTCAATCTATTTTAGTGGCTTAGATTACAAAAGTACTATTGCATATTAATGGAAGGTGAAAGTAAAAGCACATTAAGATTAGAACGTCTTTGCGATTACACATTTAGATAATTTAGACAAAAACAAAGCATGTAGTGTAAATGACAACCTTGTCCAAAGGTAGAAGAAAAAAATCACTTAAAAAGAAATTGACGTTTTATAACATCGACATCTAAAGGGTTGAGAGTCTGGAATATCGCGATTTAGCCTTGAAAATTATAATTTTAGAAACGTGGTGGAAGTATACACGTCATCTAGTGAAAATATGCGGAATCTAGACGAGTGCCTGTAGTTATAACTGAACTAAAAATTTGTTTGGGGTTCTAGGGTCTCACTTTCTTAACCAGTCTTGGCAATAGCATATTACTGATCAACTCGTCTCTTCGATATGTTCTATTGAGTTTGCAAAAACCATTGTAAATTATCGTTTTAATAATTGGGAAATAAGTTATTTAAATCAATATTTTTATATATCTGTTCAAACATTTCCAATAAAACAAGAATAAACGTATTCAGTTAACGTTTTAAAATCAACGAAGATTAAAATGTTTAGGTAGTATACGATTGCAGTAGCTCACAGTCAATTATATAGCTATAGTGTATTCAAAGAAATTGAGTTATTTAACGTTGATCAACTTAGGTGATTAAACAGAGCTTGTGGGGCACTATACCGAGTGTTAATTAGGCCGCTCGGTAATAACATTTTATATGTAAAATCCTGTCTATGCAATTTCCTGCTCGCCTAACTCTTTTAGGGTCAAAACAATAGTACAAAATTGTTCAAAACTAAAAATGCTACCCGAATGGTATGTTTTCTCCGATCAAAATTCTACTGTAAGAAAGAAAATGAAGAATTAAATGTTGAATAACAATTTGATAAAATCTCAATGCCATGGTTTTAAAATAATTGCGTTATGAACAATCTTGACGTTTTTATTAGTACTGGAGGTAGGTACAAAGTAAACAGTGAATTTAATAAATCTAAACTTTATATTAATTTTTTTAATTTTGTTCTTCAGTAAATAAAATGTCTTACACCATTAGTGAAAAAGTATTATTCATGAAGTGGTTTTATAACTGTAGTAGTGTGCAAAAATCTCGTGATGATTTGCGTACTTGTGATATTTAAACTGTTCTTCTTTAAAATTTTGAGAGCGGTTGTGTTGTGTAAGTCAAATCCTAACCAATTTGCCTGTGCTAATGCTGGGATTAGCAGCGACAGTCGCAATAACATTTACTACGTTAGTCTTCTTGTACAATAACTTCTTTTTTCCTCGACTAAATTTAAATTGTGCTTTAAAGAAGACTTGCACTGCTTAAAAACAGGCCCATATTTTTCCCGGTTTGATATTACGTTCTGTATGGTTGAAATGGCACGTATCGACCGATTTGGATATGAGGCACTTATCAAGTCGAGAACTTCGTTCGCCAGATAGGTATTTTAGAACAGTTTTTTGCGAAACAGTAATAGAAATGGCCAATTCTGGCTTCAAGAGGTTACTATACTAGTAACCTTCGTTGGAATGCGGACGATAAGAATGTAAACAAATGAAAGAAAACATATAATACAGATTATGCAGCAAATATTCCTACCGAATGTGGATTTTGGAACCTATGAAACGCAACATAATCTTTAAAAACTGCGGACCGTGCTGTAAATTTTACTCGTAGTAAATGAGTATCATTTCGCCCTCGTAAAATTTAACATTTTGACACTTTTTAGAAAAAAGCAAAACAAATCAATTGTATAAAAATAGAATGTATTTAAATAAGCGATTTCTACAAACTTTTCAACACTGCTTTTATTTTTACCATTGAGTAATAATTTAAGAAAAGGCGCAAATAGTGTGTTATAAATCGAACCGTAGTTTTATCTCTTTTGTTTCTCTTTTTTTACCGGTTTGTACCCCCTCTTCTCATAAACTAATAGACTAAGACCAGCTGCCACCTGCAACATCGTGGTTGTCATGTTGCGAACTTACTTATTTGTTATGAAGTAAGAGTTGGAACTTTTTCTTATATTTGTGTTTACTTTACCGTTTACCTGTTGAAGAAAGGTTAATATCATAAAGAATAGCTTGTACTGTTACGACACAAGTCAATATCAAATAAACTTAAACAATATCATGTTTTATATTTAAGAAAATAAAAAAGTATTTATATTCAAATATTTATTTTCTTTTGTAAAATATAAATCGGAAACATATAGATAGCTAAAACAATGCAAATTAAATTAAAATTTATTTTAAATTTCTGAAAGAATAATTTGATCTATTCATCCTTTAAAATGATTTTTGACAGAGAATCCATTTGTATCATTCTGTTGCTTATTTTAGGGTCGGCACTTGACGCATTTGAGCACACTCTCTGTGGTCGTACTGGTGTGGCAGGTTCCGGTTCTAGTATCTTCAAAATATTATAGGACGTATCTTCAATTATAGAACATAAATATTTAAAAAAATACTTATTATTGCTTGTCTATTTATACCGTCGTTGAGTGAACTGGAGCTGTAAATAGAATAAATTTATTCGTTTTCACGGTCGTCATCAATAAATAACAATGGACGTTTTCTTCCGTATATTTGAGAAACTGTTCATGTTCATATCAACAATTACAGCTTCTGTAAAAAATTATACTAAATAACCCCGGTAAGTAAAAAAATACTAGTACATATTTTCAAAATATTTTTGCATTTTTGTAACAATTATAAAAAATATTTTATATATTGTTGGATTTGTATTGAAGTGCTTTCAGCATGCTAAAATATCATTTTGTTTATAAACTTTTTATTTTTTAAAAAACGAAGTATTTATTAGACGTGGTGTTAAAAAAATGCGGCCATAACGTTTAAAAAACAATATTTTTATTCGACATATGCCAACATTAGCAAAAAAGATTTAAAGCAATGGCCAGAACCGAGAACGATCAATTTAAATATGATTGCAATCACGATGAATCAATCATTATGCAAAATAATGATATCGCGATCATCGAGCGTCTATACAGTAACGATCGCAGTCATGGATCCCTTATAAAATAACAATTGCGGTTGTGGAAAAGAAATAAATACTTTTAATTATCGCAGAGCTCGAATAAACCTAAGCAAAACAAATAAGACTAATATAAAACGATTTTACTGGTAATATTTATTTTAATATGTGTATATAATAAACTTTAAGTATGCAGGTAGTTCAAGGAAAATCGTAAATTTGGTGTAAGTAGGTAAATAACCCCTTTGATCTTTTCTTTGTAAGAATTTTAAACCACATACAGATTTTTTAATAAAAAAATAAACATTTAAACGTTGAATTATATTTTTTTTGTTTGCAGAAATTTAACAATGCATTCTCTTCCAGAAAAAATGTTTGTGAAATTTGTCACACATTCATCATTTTGGGAAAAATACCTAGCTTTCTATAAACACCAAGGTGAATCATAAACACACAGGAAGTTAAAAACATGATGATACATATTTGAAATATTTCTAATACGTACAGTCTTTGACAAATGTAATGTCCATCAGACACATAGGCAACCAAAGTATCACATTCACGATCGTAACCGAAGATTTATAAATAACAAGGACGGTTGTTGCGTTGCGCTAATTTGAAAAGGTAGTTTTGTTAACTGGCAAAAGTGGTCCACAATAGTAACTCTGATAAGGTGGAACTTGTATTACTTCTTCGTGACGTAGCATAGTAGATATATTTACAAACATTAAAAAACGAGATATTACGTGTATTAGACCAAGAATCTATTAACAATTCAATTCAAAAATGCAAATATTAAATTGCTCAACGGGCGACAATATTACAATAATTATGTATTATAAATTACACAAGTCTATTGTATAATTAGTAAGAAAAATAGATAGCTTGTTTTTAATACCAAACAATTCCGTTTTAAACGCCAATTGTGAATTTTGTATTTTTGAGAATAGATTAAAGGCGCATTTATATTTACTTTCCTTTAAATACGGATTCCGACAAAATAGATTCTAAACGGTTTCTACTTATTCACATTACCCTTTTGAGCTAAACAGCCTAGATTCTATATCCAACATTTAAATTAATCAAAAGGAAAAAAATGTAGTTTGATTTTGAACTAAAAAAATTTAAATTTTGTGTGTGGTAATATTATTTCATTAAAAAACAGAAATAGCTAGGAGCGTTACCAATACTGCAACCAAAGCCACTAGTTGAACGCTAATGTATTACACCAATTTTTAATTTTGTATAGATTTTTCTAGTTTTAAGGTATTTACTCACTTGGGACACTGGTTCATGCAATTTAAACAGAATGGTCAATTCATTCAAAAGCAGATTTACATGTTATAAATTTACTTTATTATATAAAGGAATTAGATAGACACATTACCAATAATGACCAAAAATAGAAGACTTTATTCTAAATAACTCTCAAAATAAAATATTATATTCTTCATCTTTGTCTGTTTACTATATTTAAAACAGTTTTATTCCTCATTTGTTTTTAATTACGTTGTACTAAAAAAATTGTGACGTTAAAGCAGTCAACTTTAAGTTACATAAAGGTTTGAAATTTGAACAGTGGTTTCTTCACACAGTGTAATTATTTATTACGCGAAGTTACTAACATATTTTTTTTATTTTAAAAGCAATAAGTACAATTTATAGTTATGCAAGGCATTGAGATGATTAAGATATACAAATAGATGTTTGCGCATAAAAATAACTTATCACATAAACGACAATCGACTTAAGAATAAATATGTAATCGTTTTATTAAAATACATCGCAGCAAAAAAGAGAAACATAATGTAAAGAAAAAATATTAATTTAACTAAGATGAATAAACTGCGTAAAGTGAACTTACAGAAAAGATGTTTCTGCAGGAATGAAAGGTAATATGAATAATATAACATGTAACCATATTTAAGTTATACTAAAAATTACAACTTATTTATAAAATATACAATTCGTAATATTAAAGTTGATTGAATTCCCTATTGCACTAAATTGTAGAAATGACTTAAACTGAAAATAAGAAATAAACTGACAAATGTCACCAACCTCTCACATAATTGGCTAATTGAAGATCGAAATATTAACATGCAGTCACTAATTTGGCCTGACAAATGCCATCCTTTGGCTTAAATATATTATGGCTAAATTGTAACAATTTAGGTAGTTAAAGATAACAGATGAAAGTTACATAATTGTGGTGTATAAATATAATCAAGTTATTTTTCATATAAGAGAAGATAATTGAATGTAATATTGATAAAATGGTTATGAAACGTTTAAAACAAACTACAAGTTTACGTTTATCAATGATATTCCATACATAACATTAATAGTTTATGGAAGATTGAAATAGTATGGAAATGAGATAATCAAAATATTTTAATTACAGATACATCATACCGCGATTTGATAATCAATGTGAAAGTAATTGGCACGACATGGTCGTGGTCCCGCGATTTGTAGTTAATTCAAATATTTAGTTATAAAATTGATCTAAACAGAGAAATTAGCACCAAAAAAATTTACGTGTAAAGTATTAATCAGAATATGAATGTAACTCATTTATATTTTGGTTAATAAAAATTAAAAAAATTATTGTTTTATTACATATCAATTATCTATGGACATGTAATATAAATGTAAGTAACAATATAACTATCTATGCAAAGAGAAAGGCAAATTAAACAAAAAATTGAAACATAAAATTAATGTGTTAATTTTTTGTTTAAGTGGAACAAGGAAAAGTAATAAAGGCTAATTAATATTTTGTGTAGTATCCATCGGATTCAATACAAGCTTGAATGCGAGCAGGCATGTATTTACCAATCTTATTATTACCAATATTATTCAGGTGTAGAGTATTCCAAGTACGCATAATATTTGCGTGAAGTTGGTCTATATTTCAAATCATGATGTTATTTTCCCATTCACGCACAGCAGCTGTCCAGAGATTTTTGATGGGGTTAAGATCTGGAGACCTGGCTGGCCACTCCATGACGTGTATCTCTGGATGTTGTTCGAACTATTCTCGAACTATTCGTCTTCGATGAATGGGAGAGTTGCCTTGAACGAAAACTATTTCGCCTTCTGGATAAATTGTCCTAACCGATGGTAACATAAAATCTTCTAGTATGGACACATATTCCTCAGACGGAACCCATAGTTTACTTGGAAAAGCTCCCCCGGACATGCTTGGCTCATCCAGCTCCAATAACCTGTACTTATACGTCTAATGCGTTTTACGGGTTGGATATTTTCAAAATTGTATCTGGTACTATTTGCTCTCCACAGTGTTTTTTGGAAATCTTCGGAAGAGCAAAATGTTTTTTCGTCACTAAAAATTACAAGCTGCCAATTTCGTCTTGCGTTGGCTTGACAAAATTGTGCTCGACGTCGGACATGTTCTTTCGTTATCAGTGGCTTTCTGGCAGGAATGCGACTGTGAATTTCAATACTGTGTAATTTCCTAACCTCAGTCCTGATATTTCGAAGTAAGCTGTAGATTATCTCTAATTATGGTAGACGTGCAAAATGGTCTTTCTGCGCAACATTGCCTTATGTTGTTCTCGTTATTATGGTTTAAAATCCGGCGTCGTCCAGTACGTTTTCTCGTTTGTAAGAGACGATTATTTTCGGCTCTCTTTTGTTCCCTTCGGATCCATCTTCAAACTTGCGTTGACTACAAAAAATAAGGGAGTCGTAAAATATAAGTGCAATTTCCCTTAATTCGATTATGACGCCAAATAAAAACCTAAATGTCGTTATTATATTTGAGGAATTTTAAAAAATTTCCTGCAATAAGCAAATGTCTCAATTTTTATCTTGAAGTATTCTATTTCAATGAATGAATTAATATTAACCAATGCATACAATCGACTCTTTGATGTAAATCATTCCCATCAAATTAACAATTTAATGTCTCATATCAATACTATGAACGCTTAATCAGTTGAAATTGATTGCCAAAAAAGTAATAATAGTTTGCAATGCCCTGGCGTTAGTTGTATGCATTCATTATTAAAGTATTTCTTAATTAACACTAAACGATGATCGTTTTATATCCTGAGAAAAAAACTAAGTTTATTTCTTTGATTCCATAGGTTAATAGAATTAAAAAAATCTTGTTTTTGTGAGCTGGACACCGCGCCAAACAAATTTGTCGTGCATATTGTTATATATTATTCAATTATTGAAACAAGCTATTAAACAATTATTAAACATATACAACAGTACAAAAATTTCCTTCACACTTCCGCTTTTGAGAAAAAGAAATGTTTGTGATGAAATATAGTAAGCATTAAAACAAAATCAGAAATTTATAAACGATTTTCCGTCATAAAAATACGTGGATTAGCTAAAGTAAAAATTAGATTTAATCTTATAGAACATTTTGTGTTTTATCTTCCTTTTGTTTGTAAACGTAAAGATAGTTGTTTGCATAATATTCCGTTCATTTTTTCTTTAAAAACCAACGGAAGAAATAAAGTTTTATCTGCAGGTCCAGTTTAAATAATAAATAAAGAGCGCTAAATACTGGACTAGGATTACGAAAAATTAGTTTTCTGCAACATTCAATTTATAGGTTTGAGCGATAATCATGGCATGACTACTTGAAACACGAAATAGAAATAATTTTTTTTAAATATACAGCGTTTTTCCAGAAAAAGCTAGTGTTCTCAAAAACGGGTGATTGTTACTAAACAGCACAGCATTTTATTATTATCTTTTTAGATATTTCAAGAACACGGATTTTATACTACAAGCTTTATATGGCGACGCTTTAAGCACAAAAGCAAGATTAAATTATGTTCAATGAGTAAAATTTCTATTTCGTTAAATAACTACACCCCAAGAGCAAATCAACCCTCTCTGCTATTTCAGTAACAGGAACACCGATCTCCCATAGCGCAACTATTTTTCCTATGGTCTCCAAAGATACTAGCGATTTCCCAGAAGTCTAGTTTTAAGAGACTTATTTCAGAACAAAACATTTTAACAGTGACAAATAAAAGAAAGTTCAAAAAAGGTAAAAAAAAGATATACTGATAGGCGTCAGTATGGTATGCGCTTATCTATAACTTTATTTTTAGACGTTTTCTTTCTCATTTATAATTACACGTATACACTCATAAACCACTTTTCACATTTTAGGTAAGAAACCTTCAATCGATTCAATTGATATAGCTAAAGCTAAAGTATATTCTATAAGCATTAATCTCAGTTCGCGTCAGCACTTTGATGTTTTGTGATACAACTGATTTTTGCTCAAGATACAGCACAATAAATTTATCTAGCGGTATCAAATCTAAATGCAACGATTGTGTGAATTATTACAGCGTTGTAAATGATGCATTATTTTTGATAATCCATTAATTAATGTATCATTTTTTTACAGGATTTTACTTTAGAATATATTTACATAGTTTGAAAAAAAGAAAGATTTTTTATCAATTAAAAAAATAATTTTGAATGCATTCATTAATACAATAAAAATTTACAACTACGATATTACGAATAACAACATAACTAAATTTATAGAAAAAACATTAAAATTCACTTTACTTTATTAAAGAATAAATAAAAAACTGATTTTTTGAAGACTAGTAACTAATAAATTGTGTGTATTGCAAAGTAAGTAAAAACGAATGAGAAATAAAATTGTTTTTTAAGTATTTTTAAACGTATTAACAATAAATTATCTCGTTTTTGGTCATTATCTATGTTATCGAAGGTGGTCCAAGCTATTTCCTTTATATAAAATTTTTATTTTTTTAGTTCAAAATCAAAGTACTTTTTTTTCTTTTGGCTAATTTAAGTGATTGATATAGAATCTAGGCTGTTCAGCTCAAAAAGGTAATATAAATAGGTAGACCATATAGAATCTATTTTGTCGGAAACCGTAATCAAATTATGCAAATATAATGCGCCTTTAATTTATTGTCACAAATTCAAAATTCACAATTGCCGCTTAAAACGAA
Source organism: Aquatica leii (assembly GCA_035610365.1). Classification (NCBI taxonomy): domain Eukaryota; kingdom Metazoa; phylum Arthropoda; class Insecta; order Coleoptera; family Lampyridae; genus Aquatica; species Aquatica leii. Next base: position 62,208,357 of record CM069432.1, read on the forward strand.
ATTGTTAAATATTAAAGACAAGATATCTATTTTTTTATTAATTATACATGTGAACATTATTTTGTAATATTGTCGCACGTAGAGCAATTTATTATTTGCGTTTTTGAACTGAATTTAATTAGATTTTTGGTCTAATACAGGTAATATCAATTTTTTAAGCTTTGTAAATATATTTGCTATGCTACGTCACTTAGAGGTAATACAAATCCCACCTTATCAAAGTTGTTATTGTGAATCACTTTTGCCAGTTAGCAATACTACCATTGCAAATTAGCGCAACGCAACATCTAATCGTCCTTCATGCGTCTTTATTTTTAAATCTTCGTTTACGATCGTGAACCTGATGTTTTGGTCGCCTATGTGTCCGAGGGACATTACTTTTGTCAAAAGCTGTACATCTTATGTTTGAGACAAATATCAATATGAGTTATGACTAATTACTCAACAATCTTTTCAGGGTCAATTTCAAATAGTAATATTTAATTTACAAAAGTTCAACACTTTTGTTTTTTAATAATGCTGTTTATTAATGCTCTAAATTATTTGTTCATAAGTTTGTATCAAGTTTAAAATACTACGTCATGTCGAAAAATGAACATCATAGTGGTCTCTGTTTTCTGTGAATTTGTGTAAATATTTTTTTCCTTAATCTAAATATGAACAAATTTTAATTAAATAATAAATTGTTTAGAAACACTATTAAAAAATACTTAAGTATGTTGATTTTCAATACTCCAAATGTTATTGTATCCCGAAAATCGAATGTTTATGGCTAGATTTATGACTACCTTCACACGAGCGATTTTTGAGCAACGGTCGATCACTACTTAATTTTAAATACCATGATTGCGATCATCGATCGTAGAAATTAATAGCGATCCCAGCCACTGATTTAAAGTAATCATTTTAAGTTATTGTACAATTAAGTGCAAGAAGAATCCAGACAAGGAGATTCTCCGATGCTAATTTAAAACATTTTTAAACGTTTGATAGAAAAAAAATTTTAAAAATGTTTACCTGATTGAAGGTGTAGTACAGGAACCGCAGTGTGTTTACAAAGTTTTCTTTTGTTGTTATACATTATATGTCCGAAGGTAGAAAATGCTTCTCACATATCTTGTTTTAAATCTTCAAGTCCATTGTGGCAATGTTTATATTTCCACAGTTTTTCTGCCATTCTTAAGCAAGCATTTTATCAGTAATGAGAAACTTAAAAAAACTAGTACTTTTGGCTTTTGCATTATTATTTATACAATTATTATAAACACAATCGTGATTTGGAACTTTCCCCATTTTAAAAATAAATCAAATAAAAAACCAATCGTATCGTAATGTTAACCCAAGAATAAGTTTTGATTCGACCTTGAAGTTTACAAGTCGACAGACACGCAAGAACTGAAAAATCTCGATCCAATACGAACGTGGCGACCTCTACATCTCGATCCAATCAGTCGATACGATATCGCCCCTTAAGTTGTATTTCTTCGTACACTTGAGATGGGCTAGTTTAAATTTAAACAATTACTTCAAAGGAAGTTAGTTTACTAGTAAAACTTCCATAAATGTTGTCAAAACACTACTTGCTATTAACCTCAGAGAAGTATAAATACCAGCTTTCTAAGAACTCAGTTCGACAACCTGCTTTATTTCCTCGATGTCTTCAATTGCTAAATTATTTGTGTAAATTGCTTTCACGAAACTTTATTTTGGCGCGTGTGTGTGTGTGAGAGAGATTGGAGGTGTTATTCATAATTAATGATTATTCGTATCTACGAAGGTCGTGGGCGACAAAGATCACCTCATGTACTCGCAAAATTAACGTATTCCTGAGTATAACCGCTATAACTATACTCTTTTTTGGACGTATATACCCACATGTACCCTTCATATGAAAGAATACTAAAAATATCTCGACGTTGGTATTTTCTTGACTGATACCATCTCAAATGTTTTATACAATTACTTGCATGCATTTTAAAATATCATTTTGTTGATTTTATATAAATATTTAGAACTTATCTTAAGTGTAAATTGGATTTTAATTACGAAGAAAGTAAGGTAGGTTTGATGCAAACTTTCAAAATAAGCTTGATGCAAGCTTGCTAAATAAGCATATTGCAAGCTTGTCGTGTGACAAATAGAATGCATGATTCAAGGTTGAATCAAGCTAACACGCTTGCTGCAAGCCTATAGCATTGTTGTGTAGCGCTTGAATCAAACTTACTCTACTATCTGGGTACGGATGTCAAGAGACGTTTTGAACTAAAAAGAACGAGAAACTGAAGTAGATGCCTTTGACATGTGTAAGCGTGATATCCGTCGAGGGCCAGAGGATCTCGCCAAAGCCATTAACTTTTCGTCTTTCTCGCTAAAAATAATGTTAAGACAGCCCTAAAGTTTTAAACTGCAAAGCTGTCAAAAAAATATTTGGTTATCTTAAGGATAAAATCGAGTTGACATGTATAATGTGTGAGTGTATGTGTATACCGGGTGTCCTGAGCCTAGAGGTTTAGAAAAAAATAATTCGTAAATCCACCGCTAGGGGGCGTAAGTGTTATGAAGAAACATAAAGTTCACGATATCCCGGAAAGCTAGGCGTTGAGCCATACCTTTGAAAACATAATTTGAGTGATACGGTATCATTTTCCTTTATAATATTTTTTTGTATCTGTCATAAGATAGAGGGAAGCATGCATTTTTCAATATTTACATTTTAATATCTCCTGAACCATTCAACCTATTTGAATATTTTTGATCTCGTTTGAAAGAACATTTTACGGTGTTTTGTCAAAATTTTTTTGTTGTATCGTTTAGTACAAAATAAATAAACTAAAGGGCGTTATCTGCAGCGATTACTCATTTTTGTGATTTTTGATACGGTACTATTTTCGTAGCAGACTTTTAACCGTTATAAAGTTACCTAAATTTTAGTGAAAACCGCAGCACGAGAAAGAGAAAGTGTTAAAAGTTCGAGTATGTTAATCAGACCGAGTTACTTTAGCAAGAAAAACAAATAACTGTAATGGCTCTAAACTAGTTTTGAAGCGTGTTTAAAGATCAACATAGCATTAGCGATAACGATAAAAAAAGCACAAAACGCTTAAAATTACTCAAAGTTTAACTACAAATAGCTCACAAATGTTCAAAATGTCTTCCAACATATTTGTAATGAATTTTTTTTGCCAAATCCCTAGACTACCATTGTCGAGATAGAACCGTCCCGTAGTCTTATGCGGATACCCAATATATGTAGCATTAGGGTGATTCGTTTTGACTGAATATTTTTTTTCCTTTGCTCCCGCAGCAAAATATCTTTCTATACGCTGAAAAAAAGATCCTGTCCAAAGCGGAGCTCTTAATTTTAATTTTAAGTACTTTTTTTTTAATTTTGAAGTTTTTCCATCTAAAATACACGTAAAATTAGATTTTTGTTTTTTTAATTTTTATAGCTCTGAGACATCACATGGTATCGTCATTCCCGAAAATACGTGTTTTTCAGAATTGAACGCTCTAAAAAAGTCTCCATTGTAGCAAGACCGTAACTCACACTGGCGAGGTATTACGGGCCCTTAAAAATCAGGTTTAAGGGCCCGTAATACCTCGCCAGTGTGAGTTACGGTCTTGCTACAATGGAGATTTTTTTAGAGCGTTCAATTCTGAAAAACACGTATTTTCGGGAATGACGATACCATGTGATGTCTCAGAGCTATAAAAATTAAAAAAACAAAAATCTAATTTTACGTGTATTTTAGATGGAAAAACTTCAAAATTAAAAAAAAAGTACTTAAAATTAAAATTAAGAGCTCCGTTTTGGACAGGATCTTTTTTTCAGCGTATAGAAAGATATTTGGCTGCGGGAGCAAAGGAAAAAAAATATTCAGTCAAAACGAATCACCCTAATGTAGCATACAGTAATTATTCAAAAATAACATCAAGAAGTGTATTTGTGTGCAATAAGGATGTGCAGTAAGGAGCTTCAAGTGAACGTGTCAAAGAAATGATCTGACTCAAAGTACTGCTGCTTGAGGTAAAATATCACATTTCAACTGTATGTTATATTCCTTTTTTCTTTATACATATCTCTCTCTCCATCTTTCTCTACTTGGTTAAATTACTATTGTATTTTTAAAATTAACACGTAGTTTCTTTTAAAGTTTATTTCTTTGCTTTTGCAATTTGACTGTGTTTTAATGGAAAAAAATTGACAAGAAACGTTTAAATAAAGGCGCCAACTATTAGATTAGTAATTGCTAACGCGGTACGGTACTCAACAAAAAAATAAGTAAATACTTTTAAGCAGCAGTACTGCTGTATTCCGTAATTTCACCTTGCAACAACTTGTGTAATGTACGCCTTTATAATTTAAAACGAACTATTCAAGACAAAAAGTGCTTAGAATATATAAGGTTAAATAAATTATTTAAAATACATACCCGGTTTATATAGAAGAAACGGAATATTGTATTTAGTTGCGACAATTAGCGGATATTTTTCGGTTGTCTCTGCATTAGAAATAAATTCGTAACTTCCGTTTGGATTTTTTTCAAACCAGTAATGATTTGGTTCGTCTGTTTTTAATGTGCCATACACGAAAACATAAAATTTTGAGCACATAGCTGTGTCAAACAATATAAATAAAAGATAACTGAGATTAAATATAAAATTGTACATAGCAAGCCGTATAAATACTTTCTACCAATTACAAATTGACACTAGTTAAGATAAAAAATAAACAGAGTTATTTAATTTCTCGTTAGATGGCGATGTTTAAAGAAGTATTTAACATAATTTTATGCTTTTAAATTACAATATGTTTTGACCTTTTTCGCCGTATACAACATATGTTTGAAAAAGATTCGTTTTTACTCATTATTTATTAGTACCTACTTTTTTTTTAAACTCTGAGTTTAGTAGTGAAAACCTACGCAGTAGCAGGCTGAACTCAAATAAGCAGTTTATAAGTTTTATATGGTTTTATGTAAAAAGGTATAATCTAGGTTGACCATGACTTTTTAAGAAAAAAGTTTGAGTTTATATTTTAAATAATAAATAAAGCTGTGACAATTAAATTAAAACCGAAAACTTTAACCGTTGCGTAAACATTGCTATTTATATTTTAATTTAAAACTTGTAAAGTTGTTAAAAGTAGACAACGCCTTTTAACTTTTCATCGATTACTGTTAAAAACTCATAATAAACTCATGTTATGTTAATTATGAAAAAATCATTTTCTCAATTTTAAATAAAAATAAATACAGTAATATCCTAAAGTAAAGAATGCCATAAACGCTAAGGTTATAAAAGTTTATAATAGTTATTTCTATAGACCATAACATTTCCAATAAATATAATCAAGAACAATAATATAAATAATTAAATTGTAATATTAAAGATTAGCTGAATGTGTTCTACCAATGATAGATCGTTTGTGCTTACTGGGAGATTTACTATATAACGAGTCTCTGGAATAGTTTAATAGTTGCATGTCTTGTTTAAAACAGTTTATGTAATTTATTTCGTTACAAGTTTCTTGTGCTGGATTTCCCTCTAGAAGAATATTCGTCAAACCTGCATTTCCTTTGCCAATATCTTGTTGATACAACAGCATCTTTACAATTTTTTGACACGCGCTTGAAGTAATGTTATTATCTGTAATTGCTTACACAAATTAAATTATGACAAATTTTTATATTACTTACACGACAAGTTCAAATTTAATAAAGTAAAGTTTCCTTTACAAACAAGTTCGTTATTTTCGACGACACAATCTCTTACAAATGGATGTTTGTCATCTTTAATTATAGATTCAATAATTTGACTGACTATTTTTTCAAAGGCTTTTCTAAGGTTAATTACTTCTTTTTTCGTAGCCGGTACAGTTAATATTTGACCTCCTTTTGTTGATTTGTCTTTGGTTTTGGGAAGTTCTTGGTGTACCTTTTTTGTTTGGTTGGACAACTGAAGTTTAGATTTTTGTATTTCTAACTGAAAATAAACTTTTGTTTAAACTAAATTAGTATATTAAAAAAAAGTTGTTCAACAAAGTTATTATTTCATTCTTTTTGCATAACATCCAACTTCTGGTAGCAAGCACAATCGTTATCTCATTATCTATACGCTATAAAATACGTGACCTACCAGAAACGTTTTTCTTCTGATTCCAAATAAGAGACAAATATATTTCCACTAAGCATTATTATTTACAAGTATTTGCAGTAAGTATGTATTTTTGTTTAATTTTTGCTAGTTATAAAATGTAACTTATTGAAAGTGTGATGTAGGATAACAACGTATGAGACTTTAGTTTTGCAAATTTCAAATCAACTCCCAACTAAAAACTCACATCACTTTTTCAGTAAAAGTTTACAATAAGTTTGCAAAACTAAATTGACAATTTACTGTTAGTTTATTTACGAAAAGTATATATAATTTAGTAGTTACAATAATACATTGGGAAAAATAACAATCAAATAAGTTAGTTTATAAAGATGTAGAAAGTTATAGGTACTAAATTAGAAATAACCCAAGTTTCCGAAACATTTTTTACTACTCAACCCCTTAAACTAGAGTTCCATAAAAACAAGTTATTATTATGTATCAGTTTTCATGAATGTTAAATCCTTATATAGAACCATGTAATATGTAGTTTTGTTGTCTATTTTTTAAACGTTCAAGTGTGTTTATAAAAAAAATTGACTTATTATGAATCGAGGAAACTTGACTAGTTGCTGTGTAAAATTTAGAAGTGATTTGCAAAATTACAATTGATATCGATCGAACTTATGTCAAAGATTGTATCATCTGGAATTTTTTATTTGTGATTGGTCGAACTTAGATTATTATTAGCATATTTTCCGGGGTTTGTGTTTACTTTGTTGCCTGTACCTACTTATACTGTATGTATGGCTTGTATACATAATTTTTTCTTTAAATATTTGTAATAAAAATAAATACTTTATGAATACTTTTGCAGTTAATTGTATACCTATAATTTAACAGTAATTGTAAATTTACAGTACATTACATATTTCTAGTTTAAAGAAAGTTTTTTATTATGAATTTGCAGTTAGTTCATAATTGTATATTTGCAGAAAGTTTAGAATCTTAATTTGTGGATAGAAGCTGCAGTTAATTCACAACTTAAGTTATGCAGGAAGTTTACATTCTTAAATTTTGCAAAAGTAAGTGTTATGCGCGGCCCTTTCAAACTTCCAGTAAATTTGCAGTAAACCGAGTATTTAACATGATAACTCTCTAATGTGAATTCACAGAAAGTTATATACAAGGTTAGTTTGCTTACTGGGCTGCACATCTGCACAAATGAATAATCCAAACTATTTTAAGCAGTTATAAAATCAATTTTAAATTGAATAGATTTTTCCGCTCTTTGTTGCGATGTTGACATATAGCTATTGAGAAGAACATATAGTTTGGCAAAAGATCCAACATAACCTTCAAAAGCATTTAATTTAAATAAGATGCAGCATTCCGTATATAAACAAGTCAAATATCTAATAAACTGTTAATGTTAGAAAACTTTTTTTTAAATAAATTATTAGGAAGTATCAACTCTATAAGAAACTGTAAAAATAATTCAAATAATTCACGTACGTACAAAATTATATAAGAAAAATCTTTAAAAATGGCGGATTCACTCACTTGCGGACGCTTCCGGTTTGTTTATCAAACCCATTTTTTGATAAAACCAGATAAAACCGAGTGAATATAAGAAGCCAGCTCCATACCAAACTTCAAGTAAAGGACTTTTGGTTCGAGAGTTATCGTGGGTACATTCAAAGATAATTTAAATAAGATGCAGCACTCCGTATATAAACAAGTCAAAACAATTTAAAGAAAAATTGTTATTTTTTAACGTATCTTGCTTTCCTTTCAAGATATGAAATTTTTTTCTAAAACAAAAATTATCGTAGGCTGGATTCGAACCTAGGATCATATATGAGATTCAATTTCAATTATAAATCAATAAGTATCTAATAAACTGTTAATGTTATAAAAAAATTTTGTTTGAATAAATTGTTAGAAAGAATTAACTATATAAGAAGCTGTAAAAATAATTTGAATAATTTACATAGGTACGAAATTATATAAGAAAAACTGTTAAAAATGGCGGATACACCCACTTCCGGTTTCTTTATCAAACCCATATTTTGATAGAACCGATAGAATATGAAAAGCCAACTACATACCCAGGGGTAGCAGTCACAAAATACTTGTATTGAAAATACAGTATTTGAAATACATTTGTATTTTGTATTTGATGAATTTTTCCTAACGTATCTTGTATTTTGTATTTGAAATACTCAGTTATGGGTATTTTGTATTTCGTATTTGAAATACATTAATAAATGTATTTTGCCCAACGCAATATTACAACAGGTTTTAAAATACCGTTCTGATTCATTCGAAAGATCTGGAAATGTTTGAACTGAATTTGGCAACCAAAACATTAAAACGATTTCCGCCATCTTAGATGGAAAACTTTATCTAATTCAGAAAAAAGTCAAAGCAAAATGTTTAATGTCTAAACAAAAAGATATAATAATTAGTGGAACTCTTAAAGCTACTAAAAATTTTAAGTTACACATGAAGGTATGTAATTTCAATTTTATTGAATTTTTTAACCTTGAGTTCGATTACTGCGTAAAGATCAAGAATTGCTGGAAGAATTTGGTAAACACAAAAACGAAAAAATAAATATAAAAGTAAAGAAGAAACACGAATTAATAACAACTTATATATATATTTGTATTTTGTATTTAAAATACATGTATTTGTATTTTGTATTTTGAATAAAAACATAAAAGTATTTTGTATTTCCTATTTCAAATACTTTTATAGGAAATATACCAAATTCCAAGTTACTAGGACTTTTGGTTCGAGAGTTATCGTTGGTACATCTATACACATACACACACAGACACCCAAAACTTTTTTGTCAAAAATACTTTTTCCTGATTCAGGAGACCTTGAAACGTGAAATTATGCAAAAAAAATTTTTGAAAAAAAAATACGGAATGTAAAAACGTTGATAGAACGAAATTCATAATTTCTAAAATTATTATTTTTGAAAAAATCTTTTGCACAGGCCGATTATTATTTTTTTGACACATTTTAGCATAAAACTATTTTACTAAAAACTCGGACCACGCGCCATTTTGTAAAAAAAAAAATTAAACGGAAAAAGGTGTCATGTGGCACATCGTTGGAATGCTCTTAAGAATGGGAATTCAAATCCTAAATTTTAAAATAATCGATTATAGGTGTAACAAAATGGCAACTTTTTCAATGCGTCACTTTTCTCTTTACTGGAACAATTTTTTTAAAACAAAAGCACTTTCGAATTTCAAAAAACAAATTTTATTTCTGTAACAAAGTAGTCAGACGTATGATAGGCCAGCTAATGATCACCGGACATATTCAAACTGTTTGCCGTTGGCCATTGGGCACTGGCAGGTGTACACGCTTTCCACGGTACGTCGGATGATCTTCTGGTTTATGCATCATATTTTCACACGGATCCGGTTTTTAAGCTCATCTATTTCATTGGGCTTACTTAAATAAACTTTTGACTTCACATAACCCCATAGAAAAAAATCGAGTGGTGTAAGATTGGGTGAGCGGGCAGACCATTCAATTGTTCTCTTTCGTCCAGAAGTCCGTCGGGTTTACGAGTCACGAGAACGTCAAGAAATGGGAGAGCACCATTACTTTCGATTTCCATAGTGAATTTGATATCCAAGTGTTGATTGTTAAGATGATTAAGAAACTTAGACAATTCGAGATGACCATGAGGCCAAACAATAAACGTGTCGTCAACATACCTAAACCAAACCTTGGGTTTTAATATTGATGATTCCAAAGCAACCGTTTCAAAAGATTCCATTAAAATGTTAGCTACAACAGGTGATAGAGGAGAACCCATAGCAGCACCAGAAACCTGTTCGTAAAACTTGTTATCAAATTGGAAGTAAGTTGAGGATAGACACTTATCAATAATAGGAACCAAACTCAATTCCCTCTTCTGGTCATTCTGTTTATCGCAAACCCACCCATACTGATAGATACCTTCATGCTTCGTCTCATCGTCATCCTGCACAGAAACGTTCTGTTATTGAATCTTTGGTTCATCGCGCCCTTTCTATTTGTCAACCTGAGAATCTAAACTCGGAACTCTGTCATCTTACTAGAACTTTAGTGAACAATGGTTATATAAAGCGAGATATTCATAGAGTTATTAATCATCGTCTACATCCACGTAATCGATTACCTAAGGACATTTCAACTCCCGAATCCAATCCGAAATTGGCCTTTTTACCCTACATTCACAAGGTTACAGATCAGATAGGGAAACTTCTTCGTAAGAATGGTATCAAACCTATTTTCAACTCGACAGGTAACATCTCTCAGATTCTTCCTTCTCCCAAGGACAAATTTCCAACACTTTCATCTCAAGGTGTATACCAAATTCCTTGTTCATGTGGTTTAGTCTACCTTGGTGAGACCGGTCGTTCTGTCATTACTCGCATTTCAGAACATGATCGTTCTATAAGGAAAAGGCATATTTCTAAGTCTGCGGTTGCTGAACATCATTTCACTACAGGTCACAAGATAGATTTCGATAACGTTTCGGTGATTGCCAAATCTCCTTTCTTTTTTAACAGGAAATTTCGAGAAAGCATAGAAATCATCAAACACCCCAATAACTTCAATCGTGATCATGCTTTCGAGCTATCCCCTCTTTGGTTCCCGGTCATTAGTCTTAATAGAGCTTAACTAGCCGTGACGATACTTCTTCTTTATATACGGAGACTATTTCTTTTTAAGTCACTTCTATGGAGTTTAGAATCTGGTTTGGTTCACAAGTTGATTACCTAACTCTGTAGTGGTTCTTTGTTAGATTTTCGTTTGCTTTTTCGATAAACAGAATGGCCCAGAAGTCCGTCGGGCTTACGAGTCACAAGAACGTCAAGAAATGGAAGAGAACCTTTTCTTTCGATTTCCATAGTAAATTTAATATCTAAGTGTTGATTGTTAAGATGATCAAGAAACTTAGACAATTCAATTTTAGTTTGCTTTTTCAAGTTATCGTTTTCATTCTTACCTTTTCAGAGTTTAGGTTATGGCTTGTTTCACAAGCGGATAACCTAACTTTTGAGAAGTTCTTAGTTGGATTTCGAATGCTTGTTTGAGTTTTGCGATTTATCTCACGCCCTGATGAAGCCCCTTACGAAAGTGGGCGAAACGTTGGCAGCTTCGGTTGCAACAACTATGACACGCTCCAAACCCGGAAGACATTCTAATGTTAGTATAGATTCCGGCCGTGGAAGCCTTCGCTATTACGTTATTAACACTTACTATGTCATCACTATCTTTTCCCGTCATATCATTACTATTATTTGCTATTATCTAGCTTACTACCTACTAAAGTAGATTCTTCATAAACTAAATTATAGTTATAATTTATGTTCACTGTTCGATAATATATATATATTCATAAACTCTGTATAATAAAATGAAGTTGCGCACGCATATAATGGAGCACAAATAATGTGCAACATATATTGAGTCCGCGCTGATGTAGTTACTCGGTGAATGTAGATGTTATTAAAAACGTAGTGTTAAGCATTTTTCATGTAGAGCCATTATTACTTTATTTACTCATTAAATAGTCACGATCGTGTTTAACGCTTTCTTAATCTATATCCTTAAGATTCACTCTTATGTTGTTAGTCTTAAATATATTTTATTTCTCCTATATTCCTTACCATTTACATACAATAATTTTTATTTATTTACAATATATAACTTATCAATATATACCTATCACATTTCTTTTTTCCCAAATTAAGCTTCTGAATTAACACATTCTGACCTATATTCAGTTTCGACAGTGTATTTGCATTTTTGGCATAATCCCAATTACGTTTCTGTTGGTTTGTTTCAAATTTTTCTGATATTAGTTTAGGGTCTAACACTTATTTAGTCATAAAATGATTAGCATGAACTGTACATTTTGTTTTTAATGTTCGGTTTATTAGCAATTGTGATGAAGAAATTTCTATTGCTAATGGAGAATTATTATATTACATTATATGGAGATTTAAATTATTCCCATCTTTAATTTTTTTTAAGATATTTTTTACGATGGATACAGCTTTTTTGCAGGACCAATTGACTTATGATGGTATGGGCTAGAAAATTCTAGTTTGAAATTAAATTTATCAGCAAATTCTTTCATCTCTGAACTATTGTATGGATTGTTGTCTGCATATAAGATTTCTAGAAAGCCAAATCTTGTAAGTATTTTGACAAATACTTTTAACATCATTAACATTTTAGTGTTTGATAAGTGTAGCTTCTTTCCAATTTGAATAAGTGTCCACTAGTATCAAATAATTTTGCTTGTTATATTCAAATATGTCTGAAAATACATATTGCCAAAGCCTAATTGGCCTGTTGTGATTAATGATTAGTTCTTTTTGATTAGACTTTTGATGTCGTTGACACATTTCACAATTTTTAACGTCTTTTTCTATGTCATCATTAATTTTTTGCCATATTAGACATTGCCTTGCCCTTGCTTTACATTTACCCAGGTAGCACACTGACGTGATATAACGATATTGACACGTCTTAAAAACGTCAATAAAACCCAATGTGCTGCTTGGGCAGAAACTCCAAAATGCCATTGATGCATTAATTTTAACATTTCAGGTTTTAAACTTTCAGGTACAACAACTTTTTGGTCTATTAGTAAAATTCCTAGAGATAGATAAAGCTGATTTCTAAGATTATAGTAATATTTTAATTCACTATTTAAAATTTACTTGGCCGTCCTGTTTCTAGGTAAATTTTAACTAGTTAGAATTTTGTCTTTAGATGTTTCTGTTGTAAAAGTGATTTTCTCACTCATTGGGATATGATCTACTAAGGAAAGAATAATATATTGCATTTAGGAATCACCCGGTGTATTTTCAGTAATATGAGCTCGAGACAACGTATTCGAAATGTACATGTCTGTTTCCGGTAAATATGTTAATTTTTTTTGTATTTCAGAAGTTTGAGTAACATTCTCTGTAGCCTTACACTAATTTTCTCTAAATTTTTCGTAAACATTGCAATCAACGGTTCATGGTCAGTTTGAACAACTACCTCTTGACCATATGGGAAATAATGAAATTTCTCAAAGCTGAATACGATTGCTAACAGTTCTTTCTCTATTTGTGCATATTTCATTTTAGTTTCACTAAGACATCTTGAGGCATCACAGTCTACAATCATAAAATTAATTTCCCGTTCAACACCATTACATTTACATAAAACATTAATTTGACCAATCGGCTTTATCTTACAGTTACCAAAAAAAAACAATACTGACCGTGTCTGTTTATGTTTGACATTATTTTTACGTAACTTGTTATAAATTTGTAGGGGAAGAATACTTACATCAGCTTCTGTATCAATTTTTATTTTAATTAACATTTTCTGTCTAATAGAATGTCGTTATGCCATCTTTCCTGTAGCCATTAGATTCAATTTTTATTTATATGGAGGTCAACTAAAAAACCCATAAAATTTTCTTCCATCTCTTCTGCCTTGTAATTTTCTTCTTCAATTTCATTACAGTGAATTTTGTTGTGTTGTTCTTTATTTGGTTAAACTACTTTTGTTCTATAATTGGTGGATTGATGCCCATTTCTTCTGTATTGGTAATTTAATCTTCCACGAACGCTTCTATTTAGTTATCGTGTGTGTTGGAATTATGAACTGGTCTTGTATTATAATTACTTGTAAATACTTCCCCTTAATTATTTCCATAAATTGGTGCCGTACCACAATTTGTGAAGTGATTTCTCTTATTGCAATTCGTGCACAGTTAATTAATTTTGTTTCCAATTTTTCCAAGCGGATGCTTTGTCTACGGAGTTTTTAACTTCTAAATATGGCGGCGCTTTAACTTACACGTTGATTTCTTAATTTCAATTTGAATTATATGCTTACTTATTTCATTTTTTGTTAAGTTCGTCTTTTAATTTATTTTTACACCTGACTGAATGTTTTCAGGGGCGTAGCTACCATGGAGCAGTTGGAGCGAACTGCACAAGCACACGAATTTTGAGGGCGCACGAAACAGAGAGATGCATATTTCGAAAAAGCTTCTTATAACGTTACTAAACAGTTTTATCAAATGATAAATTATCAGAAAGGTTTAGCTACACAGAAGTAGTAGATAATTAAAATTTAATGGCATATCTGACAGTTTGTTTTGTTTTCTACAAATTCGTTATCGCGTGTATTTCGTGCGAGTCTTGGTCTTGCTTGTGGTTCTTCTGTTTAACGTGTTTTGGCAGTGTGATTATGCTTAAAGTGCGACAGTGTCAACATTACCGCCAACTGAGCAAATTCGACAGAAGGCGAGTTGTTGGCTTACGTAAATGCAATTTTTCGTACAGGAAAATTGCAAATTGTCTTAACCGAAACCAATCCACTATCACGCGCTATTATCAAGCAATGACTAGAAAAAGTCAGAATCTTTGTAGACAAAGAATTGAGGGACGGAGGCAATCAAATGAGTTGCTGAACCGCCATTTTCGACTTATGGCAATAAGAAAAGAATTTTCCAGTACCAGACTAATCGCCGTCATACGACGTAATATTCTTCCATTTTTTTAACAGTTCGACCCATTTTTTCACCATGTGCGTCCCCACATAGCAAGACACTCTATCGACCAATTCGAAGAGGCCAATGTAATGGATATTAATCCCAAATATGTGAATGTGGCTAACAGTTTTTAAGTTCGAAAAGTGTGAATAAACCTTTCGGTAGATAAGAAAATGCATGTAAGCAGTCACTACATGTAAGCAAGAAGTAAAACCGCGCCAAAACGCCATTATTGTAATAATAGTGTGTAGTCTTTTATTTCTATATTACAATTAATATACCCGCAAGTGTTCACTTATTTACTGAATCACTATAACAGCCAATGTTAATCTCTTACCATAACATAATTACACAGATCAACCAACTTTGCGCCTATTAAACACGTGTGGAACATTGTAGGTAGAAGACTCAGAGACTTAGCGCATCCTTCACAGACACAGGAAGTTCTCCGGCATGAACTGCAAGTTATTTGGGATACAATAACTCAAGAAGAAATTGACCACCTGCTAGAATCGATGCCATGAATAACGAGGTAGTGTGAAGCCAATACAGGAAACCAACACACTATTAAATAAAAATTGTGCTTACTTTTGTTTCTTTTCTTTAAAATTTTAATCATTTACTACCTCTGAGTATCTAAACCTTCCTGCCAAGTTTGGTAACAATATTCCTATCTCTTTTTGGTGTTGCAATTTCCATGTCACAGATTATAGTTTTATAATTTTTTTAATGTAAGTAGTTTATAACATATCACGTCGATTAATTTAATGGTACTGTTTGAATATGTC
Source organism: Aquatica leii (assembly GCA_035610365.1). Taxonomy (NCBI): domain Eukaryota; kingdom Metazoa; phylum Arthropoda; class Insecta; order Coleoptera; family Lampyridae; genus Aquatica; species Aquatica leii. The sequence goes on from CM069432.1 coordinate 62,223,828, forward strand.
TTATATTATAAATAAATTTTCATTAAGGAATGTTTAAAATTGAACTAAAAAGATAAAGATAATAATATTTTGCTGGAAATCTTGTTAAAAAAAGGGGGCGAATTTATTTCCTCCAGAGCGCTTCATATGTAGCTACGCCACTGCATGTTTTACTTTATTAATTTATTAGTTTACTTTATTTAGATGCCACTAGATCTCTACATCCACTTACGACAATCAACTTACATTTCTTTGTATTTCTTACTGCCGATGCTAACATTGTTGTATATAAATATCTCAAAAAGGTATGTACTGCGCCCTCTAGTTTTTTAGCATGTAGAATAATATATATTTTTTGTCTCTTTCTAATAAACAAGGTGAATCAGTCGTTACACGAGATTCAGCATAGTTACACGTATTTATGTTTTGATTACTTACCTTAACCTTATATTACAACAGGTTATGGGCCCAGGTACCGCGAACCGCGTGAAACAGGTGTATAAAGGACAGTAAAAAAAATAAACATAGTTTGTGTAGTTGTTGAACGTGTTAAAGTTTATAATGGCAGTAAACTATTTAGCTAGCGTACCTAAGCTATTAGGCCGTGAAAACTACGACGAGTGGTCGTTTGCCGTAGAAAACGTTCTCGTACTTGAAGGTTTAACCAAGTGCATCGAAGGCACCGAAGAAGATACCGTTTTAGTGGCGAAGGCGAAAGCCAAATTAGTTTTGACCCTTGACCCATCCTTGTTTCCGCACGTGAAAGATGCGACAACGGCTAAGGAAGTTTGGATCAAGCTAAAGAATTTATACGATGATAGTGGCTTCACAAGAAAGATTGGGTTATTACGCACCCTGATATTTGCACGATTAGAAAATCATGAGTCCATGGAATCGTATGTAAACCAAATCGTCGAAACATCGCAAAAGCTACGTCGAACAGGCTTTAAAATAGACGAAGAATGGATAGGCTCCTTGTTATTAGCGGGATTACCCGACAGGTTTGCACCAATGATAATGGCGGTGGAGCACTCGGGAATTAGCATTACAACAGATTCCATAAAAACGAAGTTGTTAGATATGCACACAGAAGGCAACAGTAGTAATGCAGGTGCTTTTACAGCAAACTACAGTCATAAAAATAAATCGTTCAAGAAGACACCTAAAGGTGGCAGCACCAGTAAGTTTACGGACGATGACCTTCGTGTAAACAAAACGCACAAAGGTAAAAACAACATTATTTGCTTTAAATGTAAACAGCCAGGACATTATATGAACAAATGTCTAAATAATAAACGAGTCACCGGATTTAGTGCCGTGTTTACAACAGGACAGTTTAAAAACACAGATTGGTACATCGACAGTGGTGCAAGTGTTCATTTAACTGCAAAAAGAGATTGGTTAACAAATGAACGAAAACCGGACCTATCAGAGATTATGGTAGCAAATAAAACAAAAATACCAGTGGAATGCGCGGGTGATGTGCGAATAAAGACAGTAATAGAAAATGAAACTTTTAGTGTTCTTTTAAGTGACGTGCAGTGTGTTCCCGACTTAACTACAAACTTATTGTCAGTTAGCAAGCTAATCAGTAATGGCAATAAAGTAGTTTTTGATAAGAAAGGTTACAAGATTTACAATGCTAGCAACGCTTTAGTGGCAACAGCAAACTTAAAAAACAATGTTTACAGACTAAACATTAAGGAACAAGATGTAAGTTTCTTTGTAGAACCTATTACGACTAAAACTTGGCATCGGCGTCTAGGTCACATAAACAGTGGGTATTTAAATAAAATGCGTGAATTAGTGGACGGGCTTATTTACAAAGGACAAGCGGATATTGAAATGCAAAACTGTGAAGTGTGTTGTGAAGCAAAACAAACTCGTTTACCATTTCCAAGCAAAGGAAGTAGAGCCGCAGGGATATTGGAGGTTGTTCACAGTGATGTTTGTGGTCCAATGGAAAAAACATCGCTAGGAGGATCAAAGTATTTTTTGACTTTCATTGACGACTACAGCAGAATGTGCTTCATATACTTCATGAAGACGAAAGATGAAACTTTAAACAAATTTAAGGACTTTAAATGTTTAGTTGAGAAGCAACAGAATAAACAAATAAAAATTCTAAGAACAGACAACGGAGGAGAATACTGCAGTAAGGAGTTCGAAAAATTCTTGATAGATAAGGGCATTGTTCATCAGAAGACAAACAGTCACACACCGGAACAAAATGGTATGTCTGAAAGGTTTAATCGTACTATTGTTGAAAAGGCCAAATGCTTGTTATTTGATAAAAATATAGATAAAGTTTTTTGGGCAGAGGCCTGCAATACTGCATGTTACCTTAAAAATAGTTCTGTGACTTCGGGTATTGCAAAAACACCAATTGAACTTTGGACACAAAAGAAACCTGATGTTAGTCACTTGAGAATATTTGGCAGTACAGCCATGGTGCATGTTCCAAAACCAGGTAGGCAAAAATGGGATAAAAAGGCTATAAAACATATTCTCGTAGGTTATGATGAAACTACGAAAGGTTACAGATGTTACAATCCAAGTACAAAAAAAATTATAACTAGCCAAGATGTAACTATAATGGAAAACTGTAATAAAGCAAGTATATTCATAGAAGATAGGGTGGTGAATGCGGAATTATCAGATTCAGTGGGGGAGTCAATTTCTTTAACTAAAGAAAGAAGTATCGAAGAAGAAACAACTGAACCTGAAGAGGAAGACAGCGACTATATTCCTGAAAAAGAGCCTGATAACGAAACAATGGTTCCAAGAAGGTCAGAGCGACAGAGAAAAGAAAAAACCTTTGATGATTTTGTAAGTTACTTAAGTACGCCTGCAGCCAGTGAAACCAATATGGAGGAGGTTCCAGTAACTGTGTCTGAAGCTTTTTCGAGACCTGATGGATACAAGTGGAAACAGGCAATGATGGAAGAGATCAACTCGTTTGAGGAGAATGGGACATGGGAGTTAGTGAATCTACCTGAAAAGGGAACAATAGTTGAATGTAAGTGGGTGTATAAGTTGAAGTGCAACAGTGAAAGTGAGATAAGCTATAGAGCTAGGTTGGTTGCCAAAGGCTTTACACAAAGGGAAGGCGTAGATTACAATGAAACGTTTGCTCCAGTTGTGCGACATTCTACTTTAAGACTAATAATAGCTTTAGCTGTAAAATTAGACCTAAGAATTACACATTTAGATGTAAAAACCGCATTTCTAAATGGTTTTTTGGAGGAAAGCGTCTACATGAGGCAACCTGAGGGTTTTATTTTAGAAAATAGTAAAAACAAAGTCTATAGATTAAAAAAGGCAATTTATGGCTTGAAGCAATCAAGCAGAGTCTGGAATAAAAGAGTAGATGAGGTTCTGTTAAATTTGGAATACAAAAAATCTAAGTTTGAACCTTGCTTATATATTAAAAAGGAAAACAATTTGTTAACTGTGGTAGCCTTATATGTGGACGATTTCTTCGTATTTTCAAATAATACAAAAGAATTGTGTTTTTTAGAACAAGAATTAAGTTCTAAATTTAAGATAAAAAATCTTGGCGAAGCTAAACAATGTTTAGGTGTTAGAATTGCAAGAGACTACAATAACGATTGTATTACCTTAGATCAAGAAAATTACATTGATCAGATCTTAAAAAATTATAATATGTCAAATTGCAAAAGTGTAACTACGCCTATGGACAATAGCATTTGTCTCGATGATTTTGAAGGTACTTGTGACAAAAATTTGCCTTATCAAAGACTCATTGGAAGTCTTATGTATCTTGCAGTTTTAACTCGACCTGATATCGCGTATACAGTAAGTTTTCTGAGTCAATTTAACAATTGTTATAATGAATTGCATTGGAAGTGTGCTAAAAGAGTACTCAGATATTTACAGGGCACAAAGAGTCACAAATTGAAATTTTGTAAAAATAATCACGAATTACAAGGTTATGCTGATGCTGATTGGGCTACCAACAAAAGGGACAGAAAGTCGTATACAGGATTTGTTTTTAAACTTTCAGGTGGGGCTATCTCTTGGGAAAGTAACAAACAGAAAACGGTAGCACTTTCAAGCACAGAAGCCGAGTACATGGCCTTGGCTGAAGCTTCTAAGGAAGCCATATATTTAAAAAATCTTTTGTCAGAGTTAATAAATTATGATGGCATTGTAACTGTATTCAACGACAACCAAAGTGCTAATAAGTTGTCGTTGAACCCAGTGTTTCATAAAAGATCGAAACACATAGACGTTAGGCATCACTTCATCAGAGAAGCAGTTTCAGATCATTTACTAAATGTTATGTATCTGCCCACTGATGAAATGACAGCTGATATTCTTACAAAAGGTTTATCTACAGCAAAACATGAAGTTTTTGTTCAGGAATTAGGTTTAGCTTAGTAACATTTTTTTGAGATAGTGGGGGTGTTGTATATAAATATCTCAAAAAGGTATGTACTGCGCCCTCTAGTTTTTTAGCATGTAGAATAATATATATTTTTTGTCTCTTTCTAATAAACAAGGTGAATCAGTCGTTACACGAGATTCAGCATAGTTACACGTATTTATGTTTTGATTACTTACCTTAACCTTATATTACAACAAACATCTTTTCATAACACTGCACTGAGAAAAAAAACATATTTATATATAATAAATGGGATATTAGAGAGTTCAATAGTAATTATTAATAATATTTATTTCGGTTAACTAAATTAGGGTACTGTATAAGTACTAGATATAGTGTATATTATGTGTTAATTTTTCAAGCGTATACACACTAATATATTATTTATTTCGCAAAGCATAATTAATATTCAAGTTATTGTGTTTACAATTAATTTACCAAATTAATTATAAATCGGCATATTAACAGTTAATTTGCAATGCTAAACGGTAATCGCGCAAATATTGACCACAAACCCATCAAGGATCAAGACGAAAACGAATCTCGGTGACGGACGTAGACCGCAGAGTTGCGCAGTTTCAGTACGTTGCACGTTGATTTCACGAGTTTCAGTTTTGATTTTCGTTCCATTTCCAATTGTAGACAATTATTTTGTGTTTAGTGTCTAATTTATTGGATTATAAAATGAGTAGCGAGGTCACAAGATTGCTTCAAGACATGGGGCTATTCCATTTAGTAGATGTATTTTCCGGTAAGTAATAAAATAATACCAATATTATGTAACAAAGCTTTTATTCAATCGGCTTAAAGACTTAAAAATTTGATGTTTTTCTTGTTAATACATCTTCAAAAGAGAAGGCCCATTTTTGGATATTCAGTCAATTTTGTAACAGTTTTTGTTGGGTAAATATAAATATAGGTAGTACTTAGGTTTTTCACATGGTGTACCTTTCTTATCACATGACATACTATCTTTTTGTACTATTAATTAACTTTGGAAAGTTAGCAGAAATAAAACGCCGTGTAATTCCGCTATTAATAACCATCATTTATTTCTGTTTATTTCATTCTAGACAATGGAATTGACGATCTAGAGATGTTGCGTGAAGTTTTTGATGCTATGTGTCCATTGGTGAGAAATCAACTTAAAATTAAAGCTAAATTGAAAAACACAACTGCAAACTTGGTCCTCATAGTTCTAAAATAGGTCACGAATTAATTAGTACAATGAATGTAGTTTAACTTTGGAATTGTGTATCAATCATTGTATCAATAAAAAAAAAATTAAAAATAAATGTCAGAAACTTAAGTATTGCATGCAGTCAATGTATATTAACTTTTTTGTTACGTATTTTATTATTAATAACGTTTAGGTTATTAGTTTTGTTTGCTTTGTTATTCGATTGTTTCCGAATATTGTATGTAATTAATTTAGGGTTTCCATTAAAAAAATTAAAAAATAAAGGTCAGGAACTTAAGTATTGCAATGAATAATAATAATATTAATAATAACTTTATTTTTTTTGTTACGTTTCTTATTGTAAATAGCGTTTAAGAATGATTTAAGTTAGTTTTTCAGTATGCTGTTGCCGTATAAATATATGTAATTAGTATATGTATATAGTTATATGTTTCAATAAAAAAGTTTTATAAATACTAGCGTTTGTTATTTATTAATAAACAAAAGTTAATTAATTAATTTTAATAAATGTCAATTAACTATTAATAAAGCAAAATACCTAGCAATCTATATATATTAATTATTAATATTTGTGTCAATTAACTGTAAATAAAGCAAAATACCTAGTAGTCTATGTATATTAACCATTAATAAAACTAGATTTAATATTTAACTTCAAGATTCATTATTAATACTTCTGTCGATTAACTATTAATAAAGCAAAATAGCTAGTAATCTGCATATTGACTATTAATAAAACTTGATTTAACATTTAACTAAAAGGTTTATTATTAATTCTTGTGACAGTTAACTACCAATCAAGAAAAGTTTACTAGTAATCTATATTATATCATAAGATTGTAATAAATTTTCGAGTTACAAATAATAAACATTTATTAGGTTGGATTTTCAATCAATTTTTTATTAATGATTACTCATTTTGAGTAGTGGGTAATAAACTCTTCTCTCAGTGTGTGTGCTTAGGTAATTTAAATATTTCAATAAAACATAAATTGTCATTAACTTGATTTAAGGTCGTAATTAGTATTTAATGTAAAAATGTAATGAGAATAGTTTAGGTGAGTGCAAACTAATAGATTCTTTGGGGTTTGAATTCCATTTAAATTTTGTTTTACAAAATGGCGCGTGGCCGCCATCTTGAGTTTTTAATAAAAAAAATTTATGTTATAATGTGCCTAACACCAAATAAAAATCTACCTGTCCGAGTTTTTCCAAAAACAAATATTTTGGAAATTATGAATTTTGTTCCAGACTTTTGGAGCACCCTGTATAACCGTTTGTAGCATTCCCGTAGCACAGTAGACATCTTTCAGGATCTTGTAAACTGTGGCGCTGTAGTCTGTATATGTCGAAATATTGTTATTATCCGTCTTACAAACATTCGCCGGTACATTTTTTCTAACCTATCTTTGCTTTTATCGATGTATTTGTTGTTAATAGGTCTTTAAGTATTATTATAAGTAAATTAACTTTTATTTAATAAATAAATATCTAATTATTTTTAATTTTTATTGAGGTGAGTGCCTTTTAAGTAGACTAACGTTTTTGGAATTCAGATAGACTAGTCAAATTTTTGACTTTTAGTTTATTAATTCCGATTTTCGACGCAAAGGCACAGTTCACGACATAATGAAACGCCTCTATAATGCTTTTAGAATCAGTAAGATCGCTCTCAGGAATATCTTTCCGTAAAATTTCACGGAGCATGATTGACTCGTGGTAACTAGCGCAGTAGCTTGTTTTTGGTATTTGTTATTGTATACTGGTTTCATAACCTTTTTCAGTATAATATAATATTATTAAAGTTTTTGTGTAATATAATATTTATCATTTGTTTACTAAAATAATAGTAGTAATAATTCGAACTTTAGTTTTTTTCATATACCAGCTGATGCAATAAGGTAAAATTTTGAAAAGTAAATTCATACGTTGATATGCATCGGTTCAATTATCTAAATGTAAATTGGCTTAGAAATAGCGGTCGTCCAGATTTAATAATGATAAAAGTGGTTTCCGATTGGTGACGCCACCAGACAGAAACAGAAAACATAGTTGCCACCTTTTGGCTAAATACATAACAACTATTGTTACAACCAAGTCAGAATGTGCAGCAGTAATTTTGAAGATGGGCTTTGCTGAAAAATCGATTAAAACCAGATACTGTTCCGTTATTTGAATCAATACGGTTACAAGTTAGTACACCACAGGGAGACTGTCGTAAGTTTTAAATCAACACAATTAACATTGAATTGAGACTGAAGGTAAGTAGTTTATTACTTTAAAGTTTCCTTTCTATTAATCAAACGTGCCATTGTAGGTTACAAGTACTATCCGCTTGTAGTTTGCATTGTTTAGTTTTAGCAACGACTACAGTTAAATCATCGAAAGGTATAGTTTAACACATAATCTTTAATAAGGTATTATTTTTTCTTTGTTTTTCAGATGTTTTTCGCAAACCTTGATGAAAATTAAAACTGCAGACAAAATTGAGTGTCACTCTAAAAATTGTGTGTAAAGAAAAAATCGTGTTATCAAAAATAATTGATGAGCAATTCTGCAAAAACTGCTCCGAAGGGTTCTAGATACAAGTTTTTACAGTTTGCATTAGGAGTTCTGTTTATTTTGATTTCAATATACAATTTTATTAATACTGGATCTTGCACGTTAATTATTTTTGTTATGTAACAGTTAAATCTTATAATAAAAAATTTGTTTTTCTTTTAAAATCTTAATACATTAACACTAGGCTGTGAAAAATTGCTATACAGTTTGATAAGAAGTAACTTGCTAACATCGATTTTTTAAAATTCAGGGCACGTATAAATTTCATATCAGTGTTGACTATGCACATCTAAATTTTGCATAAACAGCGTAAATACCATCTCATAAAGAGGGTACACGTTGGCGGATCGTTTTAAGGTTTGTAATTCTTCACTTTCTAGTTACTTTTACTGAATTTTAAATTAAAAAAAAAAACAGTTTGTTTTAAAAATGTTGAATAATTTCCGTTGTTATTATATAAATAACATAAAATTGATTTAAAAAGAAAATAACATCCGGCGTGAAAAAGTGAATAGCATCGACGCTTTGAAACAAACATCAAAGGTACCGACAAGGAGTGATCCTACTGGATCAGAAAGCATTATATGTCTTTATTAAACTTTACTGGTTCGGCATCAATTTTTTTTACTAAAGTACTGAGTTGTTGTAAATTAGGTTTTTTGCGTGTATTATAAATTCTACGATGATTTCAATAATGGGTTCAGGGGTTTGACTGAGTTGCACTGTGTTTACACGTTGTGCTTGTTCCATTTGTACGCGATGTGTGGTTCCACGGCGTATCTGCGGTAAATAATAATAGATTTGGCGTGCAATTACTGCAGAAACACCATACTAATACACCGTGGGACTACCCACCATCTAAGTTGTGGTCTTTCTTTTGAATATTCTATTTATTGTTTATTTAAATCATTATGCATATTTATCGCTTATTGTTTAAATCAGGTAAAATCGGTTGAAATAACCTTTTTTAATACATAGACATAAAAAATGGAATTAATAATTTAATATTTAACTAAATACCTCACTAGCTCTTTCTCTGTATTGCTGTATTATTCTCTGTCTTTTGATAACGCACTCTTCATGTACCAGCGGAAATTTTTGTAAAATATTTATTATCGTGATGCAACCAACATCGGTTATCCAATTATCAGCTAAATTAAGTGACAGTAGAGTTCTGTTAATTCTTAAAGCGTCACAAATCGATTCAAGTCCTGCATCAGAAATGAAATTACTAGATAAATCTAGAAATAGCAGAGGATGCTCGTATAATTTTATTTGTTTAGATATCAATTCAACTCCTCGGTCGTTTATTTGACAAAACTGCAAACGTATTTGGGTTAAGCGAGTATTTTTAATTAATATATAAAAGTTTTGAAACGGGTTTGGATTTCCGTTTATACTTAAAGTGCGAAGAGAATCGTTCTGATGTAGAATTGTTTTAAGAATGCGAATATCTGTATTCTGTAAATTGCAAAACTCAAGCCTGCAAGTAATTGTTATTGATAGCGAATAGTTAATAGAGTAACATACTTTAGAATTTTCAAGTTATCAAATTTTTGCATAGTTTTTCGAAGAGCTATTAACATACATCGGTTTGTAATAAGATTTTTGAATATCACCGAGTTTAAACCAATTTGATATTCGTAACTATCAAATATCATCATAATTTCAGGTCCTTGTTCGTCTATTGTATGTTTTTTAGTTTTTACTTTTGGCGAAATCTAAAAATTTTACATAAGCTTAGAGATTTATTAATATTCTACCAACTTTTGAAAAGTCTCCGCCTTGCGGTTCGTACGGAACAATGTTTATTTTTGGGAATGGCACTGTACAATATTTATTCCAGTATTGCTTTAAAACAGCATCAAATGTTGTCACGTTAATTGATGATTTTTTATCACGATTTATGATCGACGAACGATCTCTTCTTATCCCTGTGACGCTCCGTGAAGAATTTTTACTTAAACTTATTGCAGATTTTTTTGATTTTGTAGCCATCGATCGGTTCTTAATCTGTCTTATTAAAATCGACTTTTGAAACTAATTGATAGTAATATAGCCACCTTGTGACATAAAACAGTGACAGGTATTTTAAATGCAAATTGTTAAAAAAGTATAAAACATTTAGTGTATTTTTTTTTCTAATTTACTCGATATTAAATTAATTAAATCTAACTTTAGCTTTCTTCATTTACCTCATGCAATAAAATTGTAATTCGTAATTGTTTATAATTGTCTAATAGATCTCAGTAGTACCCTTAGACTAGAAAAGAGAAGGGACTCGTAATACCGCGTACGTATTGAAACGTTCGAGAAATTACTTGCAAATGCAAGAGCCTTCTAGAAGCTGTTATCTATTTTCTAGAAGTTATAGCGAAAAGTAGGGAACGCTCGAGAAGGATCGTAAGTCAGTTATTGTCGTAACGCGAATGCAGCTGTATTAAGAAGATTATTCAAGTGAAGATAAATAAGTGATTAGCACGTGCGAAGTTTTAAATAAATAACTGTACACCGAATCGAGTGAACGTGACCTATAGTGTAAACAAACAAGTTAGTGGCTTTATCTTATCGTCGCGTAAGTGATAGCATATTATTGTTTTATATAAATTTCTGTCAGTTTTTATCCTTAGATATTTAAATTTAATTAGTTCGGTTAATTTAAAAGTGTACATGTTTCTAGAATAAGTAAACCTAATTTTTAGTCGTTATAAATAATTATTTTTTAATAATAAATTCGTAACAGTGGTGTCGGTGTCGGGTTTGCGATTTTTATTAGTGTAAATACCATTAAGTAATCTAATATCGCACCCGTAATAAAAACATTGATTGCGTAAATAACTAAGTTCGCGATACGCGTGTTTATAAAGTACGTGATCGCGTTGTTAATTAAATTCGTTTCCGTACACTAGTAGTTTATTATTAACAAGTGGACCGTTATTAAAATTTTGTGTTATACAAAAACTGCATTTTAAAAAGTAGTGTATTTAAACTTTATATTCGTCTTATATTTAAATTTATGCCGGTGACGCGTTTGGAAGCAGTTAAAATGGATGCAAAACGATTTGAATCTCTAGAATCAATAAAAAATGGCCAAGAATCGATGAATAGAAAAATGGAAGAAAATTCGCAGAAAATAGAGGAAAAGTTTTACGAAAATTCACAGAAAATTGAAGAAAAACTGTCGGACAATTCAAGAAAAATGGAAGAAAAACTCTCCGAACATTCTCAAAAAATGGAAGAAAATTCTTGAAAAATGGAAGAAAAGTTGTTGGAAAATTCTAGAAGCTTAAAAAAAGAAATACGAACGAGCATAGAAAATCAAATTAAAATTGTTCAAGAGGAAACCCAAGCAGACATGTTAAACTTAAAAGAAGAAATTTGCGATTCTGTGAATGACATAATAGAAGAAGTACAAGACAAATTAGAAGAGAAGTTAAAAGAAAATTCAAGAACCATAGAAGACAAGCTAGACAAAAATTGAGAGAAAAAATACAACTGCTTGAAGAAAGAATGACCCAAATGAATTGTCACGGTGAAGGAAGCGTCACGAGTGAAGATTTAATAATGGACCATCGAGAAGAAAACACTCACAAGTTCAAAGTTGTACCACCGAATTTTGATGGTAAAGTTCCATGGTCAACCTACTACAAGCAGTTTGAAGCCGCAGCTACTGCTAATGGTTGGAGCAACAAGCAGAAAGCGACGTCTTTAATAGTGTCCTTACGTGGAGAAGCACTTGGAATTTTACAAACTGTTCCTGACCACCTACAAGAAAATTACGAACTTTTAATTTCACGATTAGAAATGAGATATGGAGATGCTCATCTTCAACAAGTCTATCAAGCTCAAATTAAAAATCGGGTTCAAAAAGTTGCCGAAAGTCTTCAAGAGTTTGAGGCTGACATCGCCAGATTAACACGGCTTGCGTATCCTACAGCACCAGATACCTTCTTGGAGCAGTTGGCTATTCAAACCTTCGTAGACGGCCTTCGAGACAACGAAACTTAGCAGACTCTACGGTTAGCACGACCGAAGACGTTGGATGACGCTTTAACCCATGCTTTGGAGTTCGAGGCGGCAAAACAAGCGTCGCACCGAAGCAGCCATAAGCTCCGTTGTGCTACAGAAATACCCTCGAACTCAGAAGAAAGCATTGAAGACATAGTGCGACGTGTATTTCGGGAACAAGTAGCTCGAGGAAGAGAAGTGACGTGCTGGAACTGCGGGGAAGTGGGCCACGTACGACGACGCTGTACTAAGCCCAAAAGAAGACCAGAAGAGCACCCGGAAAACTAGAACAGGTCGACCGAATGGGGCAAAAGTCGACCTCAACGAGCCATGCCCCGGAGATTACCATCCAAATGGCATCGCCTAGGGAGCAATTGCATAGCATTTATCTCGATGGCAAGATCAATGGGAGAAGCGTCCAGTTACTGGTTGACACGGGAGCGACGAAGACCATCATTCGTCCTGACATTTTAGTGGAACACGAGAAAACATCACCAGTAACAGTACGACTTCGAACGGCGACGGGCGACGAAATACCTACTCACGGACAAGTCAAAGTAACCATTGGTTTGGGAAATAGAGTACTCGACCATCAAGTACTGGTAGCCGACATCACGGAAGAAGTTATCCTGGGAATGGACGTGATAAAAAAGTATGGGTTCCATTTGGATATGAAGAACGATGTCCTGAAGATCGACAATGAAGAAATTCCTTTTCATTCGTCAGAGAGAGCAGCCGTGCGAGTCTTACTGAGTGAAGACGTGACTCTGCCTGCAAGGACTGAAAGTGTGGTGATGGCACGCCTGGATGGAAGTCTCCGGGAAGACTACATACGCGCGATTGAACCAATGGAGGGCGGCTTAGTTGAAAAGGGACTACTCGTTGGCAGAACTTTAGTACGAGTAAAGAACACGATGCCAGTAAGGATCTTAAACATTAACTCAGATCCTGTAACGTTGAAAAAGAAGACCGTGGTAGGCCAATGCACGCTAGTATCTCAAATTGTGAGATGCGTGAAGTCTGACGAAAATACGTCGCCGAAGAAGTGTCCACAACATCTATTGGACATTCTCACCAAATGCCAAAACCTCAGCCAAGACCTGCTGGCTAAAGTTAAAGTGTTGATCAAAAAGTATCAAGATGTGTTCGCGCTAGAGAGTGGTTCCAAAGGAAGAACTAACGTGGTGAAACATAAAATTAATACCGGAGACGCTTGGCCGATACGACAACATCCACGCAGACTTCCTTTGGCGAAAAGAGAAGAAGCCGAACAAATAATTACGGATATGGAGAGAGAAGGCGTGATTGAACCTTCAAATAGTCCATGGGCATCCCCAGTGGTACTCGTAAAGAAGAAGGATGGATCAACGAGGTTTTGCGTAGACTACAGGCAGCTAAACGACGTGACCAAAAAGGACAGCTACCCTTTACCCAGAATTGACGATACGCTAGACACCCTGTCAGGATCCCAATGGTTTTCCACGTTAGATTTAAAGAGTGGATACTGGCAGTGTTGTGCATAGATAATTTAATTTTTATCTAGATAAGATAATAGATAATTTCTAATTTTTTTATCTAGATAACGGTTTAGATAAAAGTTGAAGAATTTATCTAGATAATAGATAAGATAATCTATAATTTATGTAGATAATACGATAGATGATTCTATCAGATAGGTACAAACAGGTAATAATTTTAATCGATTGTTACCAGTTAATTATCATCATATACGTAAATGTACAATATGATCTAATAACAGAATAAATATCAATTTATTGTTTATTAAATATACTAATTAAAAAACTAAAAAATGAATTGAAAAAAATAATAAAAATCGAATAAACACATGACAGAAACTTTATTGATGTAATGACCTACTATTGTAAAATATAAAACAAATTTCTTCATTTACGTTAATTGTTAATAAAATTATAACAAATCCGGGTGCTAAGTTAAAACAATTTTTGCCAAACAAAATAAAGATGATCGATGTTCAGCAGTAGGTACTTAATATCGATTTATCGTATTCACTATCATTGTACTTAAATACATTTTTTTACTATTAAGGCACGTATATATAAAAAAATGCAGATATATATAATTTCAGATGTTTCAAATAAAAATGATCTTATAGTGTTGTAATAGCAATCTAAATATAGCAATATAAATTGTGATGTTATATTTTAATATAAAGTTTTAAAAATGTTGTTGAAGAGACACCTTTTATTTTAAATTCAATATTTTAAAAAAAATATTCGTTTTATCATTTTTATTTAGCTTATTATACGGAAATGTGGTCATAAAAACTAATTACAGATAATGCTCTATTAAACAGTGACTGCTGAAAATAATTACACTTTGTTTGAATTTTACATTATTTGGCTAAAAATCATGAAACAAAATTGTAGATTGCTACCATCTATTATGTAAATTATAACTACAATTTTGAAGGGTGGTTCTTAAGTACAAAACCAAAAGAAAAAAAATTAGTCATTTGTGCATTTTAGTGACGGTAACTTTTCGAAAAAGTGATAGCATATCAGGTATCATAATCATACGCATGTTGTGCCACAGCTTCTCAATTAGCGACAGATCTGAAAACTGTATACAGACTATTCCAAGGTTTTTATAAACAAACAGGTTTTCTGTTAAAACTAATATTTCAGATTATGATTAAAAAAAAAATAAATTCACAAAAATTTAACAAAAACCAAAGATCATTGTTTTATTTAAATTTTTTAAGAGTGTAGAAATACTTTCGGGTTTTGAACCGCGTTTCATACTTTCAAATTGTACAAAATCTTCAAAACCCGTAAGTCTTTCTACGTTAGAAAAGCATGGCCTCGAAAGCCTTAAAAATAAGATTAATTAAAATTGCCTTTGTTATAGTTACAGCAAATCAGACAATTTAACTTTCCTAAAAATAAAAGTAAATGAATAAAAGTAAAAACTGATAGTAAATTATAGTACCTACGTTCCCTGAAAATAAAAAAAGCGTTAATCAATAGTTATACTTACATACATTCAACCTTACCTAGAGACATAAGAGTAACCTTGGTCCTTATTAGTGTATTTTTCTAGTAGTGGCAAATCCAATAGTTCAGTTCTAAATTTTTTCTTAAAATAAATCCACGCCTTTGTTGTTTCCTGAGTGTCAACACGTTTTACTATTTTTTCCTCCCTTTCATAGATAGTTGGGTGTTCTTCTAAAATGTCCAAGTTGGCTAAAACTTTTTCATCGACTTCGTATAGTTCACCCTTCACGTAATGGCCAGTTCCTGAAATTTTTGTTTAAAATATAGAAGTGTTTAATGTGAGCGCAATAGATCAATATCAATATTTGGATGAAACTAAGCGATTAATCTTTTTAGATAAACCTCAGTAGATATAGTATACTATAGTATCTCACTATTTGAAGTTTATTAAAAATGTTTACGCTTGTATATACGGAGATTGCGTCTTATTACATCTGGTAGAACTTTTATTGTTTGGTATTTCTCATGTCTTCTCCGATAAAGGTTTTAATGTAAGTAGGTTGTTGAACGTTTTTTTATTTATTTATTTTAGTATACCTATATACTGATATGGGAAAGCTCTCAGTTGAAATTTTTTTTATTAACAATCGTTCATGAATTGAACTATTTTGTTTATTATAGAATTTGAGTTCTAGCGGTGAGTGAAAAGTGAATCAACTGTTCTAGATATACTGTCCAATACTGATAAGTAATCATTCTGTGCAATTGCGGGATATTAGTATTATGCAATGATATGACGAGGGCGTAATCATTCCCAAAATGACTGTCCCGCGCGTGCAATAATTCCATATTACATAATTATATACATGCCATGCAACCAGAAATGACCGGAAATTATGGCTTCTGGCTCACAATATAACATACAACGAATTTGTAGAACACTACAAAACATGAAAACTCCAAACAATGTGTCATATTAAGCTTCGTGTTTAGCTTATATGTTATGTCTATAAGCAATTATATTTACTTATTGAACTAAAGCGAAAAAGAATTCATAGCAACCGCGGCAAATTTCCAAAACTTTGAGAAATAATTAGAACATCTATATTTCATTGTTTAATGAAAATAATAATAACAGGGTTATTCACGCTATACGACACGGAATATTGCGACCAAAATAAATGACTTTTAAAAAGTCGTACTTTTGAGATATATGGAGGTCTATTATGGTTACTTTTTTACAACTATTTTCATATTATACAGAGTGTTGCAAAGACTAAAAATAAAGTAATTTTTTTTTAAGATAAAATCCTCTATATATTATTACACTTTTGAATTCTCCAATTAAAATAAGTGTGCTAAAAACGTTTATGATACATAATCTTTAAGGTTTTTTAAATAGTTAGTTAGTTTTTGTTAAAATATAACCGAATTTTCATGTTTGCGATACTGGCAAAGTATGCCAGCAAAATGAACAATGAACATCTTATACAGGGCGTTGAAAAAGTAAAACCTTTAAATTAAGAAATTTAAGTGGCTATAACTTGATTAATTTAAATAGAACGCCATGTTTTAAATCACCAAGAAATGTACTTGTTAATTACCTATCGAATAGTATTAGAATGTCTTCCCGTTTTTACACAATACACCAGATAATCGTTTTTGCACCATTTGATGTTTACACTAGATTTTTTCATAAGTACACATAAAAAGAATTATCTGCAATAGGCCACCGACAACACCACACCATATGAAAAGACGCATAAGAAACGCTTTCGAAACTGTAACCTCGCAAATGGTTTAAAAAAAATAGGTAGGTGTCTGGAAATGAACGGTCGACATTTCAAAAACACCTTGTATAAGATGTAAAGTTCATTATGATTGAAATATAAAATATGCTCTATACCGTAAGTATTTCAAACATGAAAATTAGGTTATATTTTGACAAAATTCAAATTATTTTTAAAATTTTAAAGTTTAGGCCTTATAAACGTTATTAAAACACACTTATTTTGATTGAAGAATTCAGAGATGTAATAATATTCAGAAGGTTTTATTTAAAAACACAACTTTGCGACACTCGGTATAATATATATCCCAAAAATCAAACTTTTCAAGTCATGTATTTGGGTCTCAACGCCTGTGTACGCATCTATAAAGTAAGCGATAGTTTTGTGAGATGCTCAGCACCTCGAAAAATTAAAAATTAAATGTAAAAGTAAACACACGTAATTGTTATGATTCTTTAATTACAACAAAAGTATCTTATTATTATCTTTAGAACATCTTTCCTATCAAGAAAAAATCTGTAAAAATCGACACTACTAAAGTCCTTGTATCATTAGCATTAATATTATCTCGACAAATCACTAATATACTAAGCCAAATAAAAGTTTGAAATTAAAACCCTCGGAAGGCCAAGTCTAAATTTGGAATTAAATCAAGCAGATAAAACTGCAAAACGTAATTTTTTACACGGCATTTTCTAATGCAGTTTATAATAAGAATAACTGGGCATGTGGATGTGGTACGATAAATGCCTAGTTTTGTTTCCCATGTTTACTATTTTATTCCGATGGAGCGGATAAAAGTAACGAAATTAAGATGTAGATACAAACTGGAAGCATTTAAATGAAAAAATTAAAACAACATAAAGTTTTTGCACGGCATATACATTGCTCAACAGAATTTATTTGTTAACTCCAAAACATTTTGGTAGTTACCTACATAATCTTTTAATTATATCTGAAAACGGTTATCTACAAGCATTTTGAAAAATGTAGCCCACCCTAAGCCCGACCTCACGAGCCGCCACTGATGTTATCAATTTTCCACTCAGGTTAGTTTCTATATGTAAACTTGTATTGCATGAATTTTTAAGCTAAATGTTCACAATACGTTTGTGAAACATTTGATCATAACTATTTAGTTTTATTTTTGTGGTGTTATTAATTTATTTGCGTATTTTGACTGACCGGACTGACCTATGTATTATTACCTCATTTAAACAATCCATAAATACGTTCTTCAAAAGCAATGGCGGTTGGTGGAGAATCCGGCGGAAACGTGATTTCCATATTAAAGCTTTAAAAACGCATTCTTACTTAATACAAAATTTATATTTAGTCTAATTATCTATCTTTGGAAAAAGCAAAATAAAACGTTACATGTTTGCAATATTGTAAATATTAATAATAAAAGATTTTTTAATATTTTTGCTGAGGGTCACTGATCAAATCAAATCAAACCGCCACTGTTCAAAAGTTACCTTGGAAAGAATGTGCAGTTCTTAGAATAACGATTTAATTGTATTAATGTGGTAAGTGTGATAACATTATCTTGTGTTTATTCTTATTTTTAGTGTAAGTAAATTACTGAGAAGAAATGTAGTGTAGTTCTCAGAACAATGAACAACACCATAACAACCAATTAACATTTATTAGTTTTTTTTTAAACATCGGAGTTTGTTATAATTGTTTGCAAAAACTACTGTACTTATTTTTTCTCCGTATTTTCCTTTAAAAAGAAAAATAAAAGTGAAGTCAAACACAATTATCCAGAAATAACTGGAAATGCTTTGCATTTACGGTTACAGAACGCCCTGTACAGAACGTGCGAAAAATGTGATAATTGTCAAATAAGACAAGGTTGACAAGTCGGCGAGTTTAACTTGTTTAGAAGTTGTTCAATTATTATTCACTACTAAAAAATTTAAATGATGCTAAAATTTTTAAATAGGATTAGTGTGTTACATTTAATTATGTATGAAGCGCCTGTATAACTTATTGAATTTTATATTGCACACGCATGTCATAGTCATAGCGTAGCACAAGGATTGTATGATATTGCACGCATTAGTAAAATATTGCATACATTGCATAATATTTAAAAATATTGCATGCACGATGCGTTACTGCATACAAATATTACATTATTGCACTAAACATGTCGCACATATTATATGTGAAAGAAAACTTTTGTAAGGGGATATTATATATCAAGGCGTGAAAGAATTGATGAGTTTAAAGACTTGTTTTCACAAACGGCAATTTCGCAACTTTTGCACGAAACAAAATGGCGTGGTCGAAACGAATTTCAACTTTTGTGGGATAATCGAAAAGCTCTAGCTCTATTTCATTTTAACGGCATTGCAACATCAGCACCTTCAATTACCCTAAACTAACTAGAATTTTTGTAAATGTCCCTAAATAAATGTCATTCTTGACAACAAAACAAAACAATAACCTAACTTTTAATTGTTTTACTTTTGAAAAACACTCAAGGCCTGAAAAAAAAAACCAAAACAAACTTGAATAAACACAAAAGCAGGGGCCACGTTATGGGTCACATGTACAAAGTCATACAAAGTTATAACTTCCGATTATGACTATAACTAGTGATGGACACAATTGAATGTTTAAATGATTAAATTATCATTGAAAAAATTAAATGTATTTCATAATCATATGCAATATGTATATAATACACTCTGAACTATATAATTAAGCATAACTCAAATAATATACAACAAATTCTTGTTAACTCGGTTAGTAGCAATAATTAAAATGAAATAACTATCACTAGAATTATCGTTAAAATAACAACTATAAAAACTCCATCTCCGAACAATATTAACTGTTCAGATTCATTACCGGACTTCGCAATTTTCTTTGCGAATTCGTGTCGCCGTTTTATTTTGCATAAAAACTGTGAATTTCGCATCTATGAAAACAAGCAACCGATAATCTCTTCAAAAACATTTAAAGGGCAAGGTTATCCTCTTAAAGCAAGCCAGACTCTATATTTTAAACAAGTAAGGAAGAAACCACTGAACTTGAAATCAAACAAACGACCATCTATCCAAGGGTTTCTATAGGTCGTTGGAAACGTAGATGAGGATTTTCCGTTATAGAAGCGTGAGAAACTAAGAATTCGCTAATAAAATAGAACCTTTCTGTGCAATGATAATGAGACTAGACTGTTGGAAAGTCCTTTAATCGTTTAGCGTAGGGAGATAAGAAAAAAATAAAAAATATGAACAAATACCTTTTGTATCAAAAAACGCGGTATCGACTACCGACTACAAAAGTTAAGATATTTAATTTTATTGGTTTGATATGTTTTTATTATGTAGATATTTGTCCGAATGGGTGGCTTTGCGATAGACAGAATGACCTTGATGTCCACCAGGTTTGCTTGCCACGAGAACGTCAAGAAATGGGAAACTACTATTATCTTCGTTTTCCACATGGCGACTTTTATATGTATGGGTTGTTTAAATGATTAAGAAACATACATTATTAGAGATGAGCGTGGGGCCAAGTAATAAAACATACTGTTAAAAATAATAGTTTAATAAAAAAACTAAAAAAACACACTTTTATAAATAACCGAACTAAAAAGAAGAAAATAATTTATAAGTACAAACAAAATTATTAAATTCAGAGCAATAATATATAATTATAAACAAAATCACTAAATTCAGAGTTAAAAGCGTGGGGTGCATCCGGATACACGGTAGTCTTTCGCGCCAAGTATCTGTTATTTCTTTTTTTTTGTAATTAATTATATCAATTATTGTTTTAACATGTATTCAGTTCGACTATTGCTGTCAATTTGTCATTTGACTGATATACATAATACTGTCACTAAACACGACGTTTGAATACATACGTGACGAGATATTCTACAACTGCACTGTTTTTGTTAAATCTAATTATATTTTGTGTTCACAGAAATAAATTTATCATTGTTTGTAACAATAGTTTAACGTGTATTTGGCGAGACATTATACAGTGAAACTGTTATTTGTAGGATTTTTCTATATTTTCATAACTCTCCCCTTATTGATAGCTGCCTTTAGACTAATTGTAACAATGATTATAGATGCACCCCACGCTTTTAACTCTGAATTTAGTGATTTTGTTTATAATTATATATTATTGCTCTGAATTTAATAATTTTGTTTGTACTTATAAATTATTTTCTTCTTTTTAGTTCGGTTATTTATAAAAGTGTGTTTTTTTAGTTTTTTTTATTAAACTATTATTTATTTTCTATTTTTTAGTTCGGGTACCTATAAAAGCGTGTTTTTTCAATTTTTTAAGCTATCAGTTATTTTCCGTATTTTAATTCGATTTATCAATAATCAATTTTTGCGGACATGTGATTATGAAATATCTTACGAACTAAAAACGTATTGGAAACAGTAGTTATCGACAGTAAGACCTTATTTCTCGAGGAGGGAACCTGAGAAACAGCTATCACATCCAAGGCAGGCACCAGACGCGCAAATTACCTGCTCCGACACGAAGTGGTAATAGTGAACAATAGTGAAATACACTGAAACGATTTAAACGCGATAGGCTTTGTCGAGATGCACACCTGCGCAGTTCACGCGCTCTGTCTTTGTCACTCTCATGCAGAGGATCCCTAAAGAAATCAATTAATCCTGACGATCCTAATTAGGATAATAAAAAACTGTTTAATGAATTATTGCATTGTCATCGGTCCGTGAAACGCATGCAAAGTTTCAAGTTAATCAAACACCTGGAAACCGCTGAAAATTAAGCTCAAAGATTCCGTTACATACATACATACATCCCGAACTAATAAAAGCGTGTTAAAAAGATAAAGAATATAAAGCTCGACGGTTTGGTAACAAGCATGTGCATATGAGATTTAGGGGTAGTTCGATACCGAACGTTCAGTTGTATGCTTGTCTATTTAGCATGAATTTATGTTCTTTTTGCTCTAATACAGAAGATCGTATAATTAGTGTGTGAAATCAATAATCTTGCCCAACGTTGTTTAAAACAACAGTAGCATTTTACCTTTGTCAGCTGAAAGAATTACTTTTTTGTAGCTGCAAATGGAATATGTTATGACCAATATGACGTCCTTTTTAGAAATCCGTTTAGGGGAAACAGCAAAATTTAAACCTTTAGACGATAATGCGTATTCTGAAGTGGGTGAGAAACCAGATAAATTGAAAACTGGCAGTTTTAAAAGTAAAAAAAAAATTTCAATTTCAAATTTAAAAATATAAGCAAATTTAATATTAGTTTATTGAAATAATTATTTTTATATTGCTTGAGAACCACTGGTATTAAAAAAATGCAAATTATAACGTGTTATAACAATAACTATCTATTCATAAAAGTGATAAAGAAGGCATTATAAAAAAATACCTACCAGGTTTATGTAAAAGAAACGGAACATGATATTGAGTTTCAACTACTAGGGGGTACTTTTCTATAGTTTCTGCATTACAAATAAATTTATAACTTCCCTTTGGATTTTTGTCCAACCAGTAATGATTTGGTTCCCCAATTTTTAAAGTGCCATATACAAATACAAAAAACTTTATAGACATTTTTTCGTTAAATCCAAACGAATTGTTTTTTAACACGAAAACAAACACGTAATAAGGTCATATCATAGTCATACTGCATTTATCAGGGAACAAATACACATATATTAGATAGTGATAGAGGGAATATAGTAGGTTACGGAAAGTTATTACAATGTCTGCGATTCTCAACTTGTGGGGCGTAAAATAACTAAAGCGACGTGTACAGAAGGGTAGAAGCTGACGAGTAAATCTGTTTAGTTTTATTGACCGTAATAATTAATTAGACGTTTTCAAAAGAAAACGGTTAAACGTAAATATTTTACGGACCATTCAGTTCAGTAAAATTGTTGCGATTGTATTGTAAGCATGCATATACAGCAATTTTCGCAGACTAAACTAAAGCGCACGATTAATACAATTAACGATGAATAAGATCTTGGTGATAATTGATGTTTGTTTTGGTTTATCAGCTGGATGCAGAGAGAAGATATACTTAGAGGGGAATCTCCTGTATATAAACTTGGAACACAGTTTATGGCGCACTACAACGGTTGTGGGGAAAACAAATAGCGCGAATTTTAAACTTAATGTGTGGATGTGGATAGCACCCATTGTTATTAAAATTATTTATTTTGAATGTTTTCTTGTTTTTGAAAGAATAGTTATGAAAATTGTCACTTTTTTATAATTATGCATTAAAAAAAGCGACTTATTTTATATAACATTTTTTATTTGCACAAATACTATATAAATAACTTCCAGTTTCATTCGAATCAACACCGTGTGAATATTGTAACAACTTTTCTTTAAAACGAATATGAAAACCTTCAGTTTTTAAATAGTAATAAACGTTAGAATCAAACACTTGTAAAAATAACTTGCATTATTTAGTCGATTTTATTCGAGAAATGCAATTCAGCGTTTTTAGCCTTCAAGGTACGAAAAAGAGGGAAATAAAATTTGCTGTGTTTGTATTTTTTACCGATAATTATTACATAGTGGCCTCTAACGGTTGTGGGGAAAAGTTAAAACGTTATTCCTTTTCTCTCAATTGAAGTTACTCGTCTACAAATACTTAGTTTATGGCTGGATGCAAAAGTTCTGGCGTTTGCTTTTCCTATTGCAAATTTTTGTGTGCGTGCATTTTAAACGGTTTGTACTTTTGTATCTAATAATAATTATCGGATTGGCGAATGAAATTCTTTATTTATGACTATAACCAGTCTATATAGTGTAACAAATTTTAATTTATTTTACACTATTTACATGCAATTTAGAACTCATTTTTATAAACGCAACTAATCAAATCTAAAGATATTTAAGAAAAAAAACTTTCATTAATTTATATATTACTATCACACGAAAAATAATGTTCACGTATTACTACGCACTTTTGTTTATTTGTTTATGTTAACAACACGTTCAGTTATTAACACGACGTTGTATTTATTTTCACTGGCCACACTATATATTTAGACCGATTCTTTACACTTCCGACTAACGACTCCATTAGCGTTGTGGCTGGATTCGGACAACTTTTATATTTCACTTTATCTGCTTCAAAAACATTCCGGTAATTATCTCGAATCATCTTAAATGACCACGAAGCATCTATCTGTTTTACTTCCCCCTTGTTAAAACTTTTCTGTCCCAGGACAGGAATCTGGAAGCGGCACTGATAAAAAGGGTAGTGGCAATAGCAG
Source organism: Aquatica leii (assembly GCA_035610365.1). Taxonomy (NCBI): domain Eukaryota; kingdom Metazoa; phylum Arthropoda; class Insecta; order Coleoptera; family Lampyridae; genus Aquatica; species Aquatica leii. The sequence continues at coordinate 62,248,021 of CM069432.1, forward strand.
CAACTCTCTCCATTTCGGCATAAAAGTAGTAGCATGGGCTTCTTCTGGTCCGATGTTCTGCTTGGATGGTAACTGCAAATCAACACTTAAACGTTTGTTCCTTCGAAGACGACTTCTAACATACTTCGAACTGTTGTTTCAATCCAATTGATCTAAGCCACAACCAAGCTTGAATATTTCCAATTTCTTAATGTTATAGAATTGTAGAACTCCACTTCTCTCTTGAGATTCCATAATGTCCGCCACAGATTTTCATATGACGGTTTTGCACGTGAGTACTTCTTGATGACCAGATAGAAAACAAAGGGTCGGTCATTACGTAGTTGTAAGACTTATTTGCCGACCGCTGGTTGCTGTTTTTGTAGTTCATGTAACCGTTCGAACTTCTTCTTAAATACGACTGCAACCCCTCTGGACATATCAAGATCTTCGTTTACGCATTGTGCGATGGTGTAATGTTGTCGTATTTAGAACAGGTCTTGTTGCTCCTCGCTTGTAACTCCTAACGTAGCTTTTCCAGAACCCCCATACACGCTCATAAGCTTATCGAAGTTCATTCTATAAACTTGATTTCTAGTTCTGCTTGTTATTATTCTGGTTCTGGTCTGAAGTAAAGTTGATATCGCCAACAAACGGGACTAGACCGCAGTTGATGTGAACCACTTTTGGCTTGTCTCTGGATAGCTTTTAGATGGGATATATGACGTCATTAATACGCTGCAAGTTGAAACCTATTTTGTGCCTTGATGTCATATCTGGACTTCATTCTGTCGCTGGCAGTTAGTGTGTTTTTACGAACCGCCTCATGTACGTCCAAACTGGAAGTCGCATGGCAGTCTTATTTCGCGACCGAGCCTGACACATGAGGATAGTGTTTGGCCAGTGCTTTCGTGAACAGATTATCGGTATGCCATTAGGAAAAAGTGTAAGTACGGATGCCAATCTCTCTGGTGTTTGGACACTACTTTATTGGCTAAGCACTTTCTTATTGTTCGATTTATCCATACAAGCATGCCAACAGATTGAGGATGGAGAACCGTCGTCCAAGTTTTTTTAATTCCCAACACACGGTAAACTTTTTGAAATAGTGCAGACTCAAAGTTGCGGTAATAATGTAATTCCAACGGAATTCCAAACCGGCAGAAAAATTCTTTTACTAAAACGTCTGCTATTGTAGCTGCTTCTTGATTAAGTATGGCGTAAGCTTCCGCCCATTTCATGAAATAATCCATTGCTACCAAGATGTACTTGTTTTCCCAATCAGATTCTGGGCCTTGCGATGTCAATCACTACTTTTTTTAAAGGGCTTCTCATGTTATACTGTTCCATTCATGGTTTGCGTTTCTTGGCTGAACAATTTCCTGATGCGCAGACTGCACTTGCGGCAGTAGAATCTTTCTCAAAGTTTCTTTAATGTCTTCTTCACGCCAAAGTGTCTTCCTGATGTACCATCTTACAGATGCTGCAACACTCGACTCTTTGGCACTACCAACTGCAATTTGTTTTCCGTGCCTTCAACATTCTAGGGATCACTTAAAAAGACCGTCTTTCACTCTCAACGAGTCCAACTGCGCCCAGTATGCTTTGATCTTTCTGCCCAAAGCACTCACTTTATCCCACTTTATCGTTGGCCGTTTGCTTTCCAGTTCAGGAGTATTCTTATATCGGGATTGTTCGCGGCGTAACTGCTTAGGTTATCGTCATCAACCAGTTTTTTAGACATTCGATCTTTTCTTCAAGTCGCGATCAATGGCTGCAATCTGCCGGACACGATCTTCTAGAAGAGGCATCAGCGTTCCGATTACTGCTTCTGGAATGGTCTTCTATGTCATAGTCATACTCTTGCAGTCTCTCGATCCATTTTGCCACTTATCCTTCCAAATTACGAAACTGCAATAGCCATTTCAAATCGGCGTGTTCCGTTGTTAGTAAAAATTTGCGTCCGTCCATATTTTTTTATTTATAAAACTGCTCTATGGACTTGACTACTGCTAACAGTTCTCTTCTAGTGATTCAATAATTTTTTTCTGGGTTGGATAAAACTTTGCTAAAATACGCGATGACATTTCTTGTCCATCTTACACCTGCTAAAAAGCTGCACCTATGGCCAGATTAGTTTTTTATCTTCTCTTGTATAACTTATAATCGGCGTGACTAAATCCTGTTTTAGTTATTGAAAGGCGTCGCAGTCTTCATTCTATCTAAAGTCTAAAGGTTTGACAATATTGGCAAATCCGGGTACAAATCGTCTATAATAGGTACCCACTCTAAAGGAACTTTAGACTTGATGTTTGTCGATTAGTCTTGGCTATGCTTGCACTGCTTGAACCTTGTCTGGGTCAGTCTTTACTCCATCTCTGGTTACGACGTGGACAAGGTATTGCACCTTTTTCTTAAATACGTGGCACTTTTTGGGGCTCAGCTTTAGATTTGCCCCACCTAGTCGTTGTTTTTTAAATTTCATAGTGCTGTCTTGTTTGTTAATTATGTTTTATACACATTTTTAATTTTTGATTTTATGTTATAAAGTATATTAAAAATGTTTGTTTCTTACAATAAAGTGAGCGAGCCTGATGAAGTGTTCATCCAGAACACGAAACGTCGCAAATTACTGAAGTAGTTGCTTTCATCCAGCTTCCTAAAAGAAGGGGTCATTAATTTGATCAAATTTTAATATTAATTTAATATGGTCGTTATTCAAAGCAACGTATATTACACAGGTAATATCTTTATGTTGGGGCTATAATTATTTGAGCTCATGGCTGTATATGTAGCAGAGCGGTATAACGTGACGTCGCGACCCCCACTATGAAATTTCATATGCAGTTTTAACATGTGAAAGGGCTCTCGCGTTTGTAGCCCGCGATGGTTTCAATTCATTAATCATGAAGAGGTCAATGTTGCACGACGTATTGTAAGTGAAACGATATATTTGTCGTACGTAATTTTTGAAAGTTGTCGTTTAAGGTTGAAATAATATCTCTAAGAAAGTTATAAAAATACTGCATTACATTTTATCGAAAAGAAAACAGTAAAATAAAGTTGATCATAACACATCCGTTGAATCATACTAGATGATACTAGTATTTTTGAACGTGTATAGGGTGTATTTGATTAACAGGTTGTTATTTTAGCAGGTGAAATTAGAGCATAAATACAAGCAAAAATTGTCAAAATAAAAGTTCCATTAACACACCATTGACACCACAAATAAAAATAAACTGTTCTAAGAAGTGCAATTTTTTTCTCAGTAATTTGCTGACAATAGAGATAAAAGCAATGAGGTATAATCACTAATAACTACTGGAGGGACTATTCCGAGTTTGGTTACGAATTCGGTCCGGTATTATTTCGTATTTCTCCACTTCATCCGGGCAAGAAAGCAAACTATCCTGTATAGTTACATAAGTGTTTTGTAGCTTTGGGATTACATTCGATAACTCTCGTTTTGCCCATTTTAGTTGCTTAAAATGCATGTAATAATAAAGTTAATAATCTTAACTTATTTATAATAAAAGGTTTTATAAACCGGAAGATTAAGGGGGTTCTAAAACGACTACTTTAGATGCGTTGCAAGCCTCTACAGAATTCGCTTTTCCGTTGAAAGTATAAGAGCTAGAAACTTTTAAAAAAACTGAAAGGCTAGTCGTATAGTCGTTTTGTGACATTTTGTGTAATGTGCAATTTTAGGTGAATTTTGAGGGTAAATGGTAAACGTACTACGATTATTTGCAAAAAGTGACACAAGTGCGGACTAGATGTGTGTCTTTAGTTTATAAATAGATAGTTTGTATATCAAAATAAATATTATTATTGAAAAATTTATGACCAGACCAAAAACACTACACAAAATGAAATGTGTTGGTGATTGCTCATTCCCCTGAGAAATGTCTCTAATTTTAGAAAAACCCTAGAATAGCTAGCCCTTGTAATTACTTCAGTTTTTTTAAAGTTTCTAGCTCTTATACTTTTAACAAAAAATCGAATTTGGTAGAAGCTTGCGACGCATCAGAGCGGCCGTTTTGGAACCCCCTAACGTAAAAATTAATCTTGCGGTCAACGTCAAAAAAGTAGTAATAAGTAGAATATCATTTATAAATTATATTCACCCGATTCTAGAGACTTTCGGGAACGTGTCATATGAGTGGAAAATTACTTGTTTAAATAATTAATATATATTTTGAATTTCGATCAAACATGTGACATGTGTTTTAACGCATGTTGCTGTAGGAGAAATTTGTTTTTCTTATGCTAAGAACAAAACGAATTCATCAATAGTCTTCTTCACCGAGTTTACAAAAATTGAAACTGGTTACAAGGTGCGGTGGGTGTTACGTTTGGATTGATACTTTCAATGTACAATTGTCGTTATAAAAATTTTGTGTTGTAAGTGTATTTCAGAAAACTTAAAATCCAAAGTCTTACTTAACAGTTTTTATTTTCACGTCGTTACTGGTTTCTTAATCTACTTTCGACAACTATACAATTCAAATTAAATTGTGCTACCATTAAATTTCTGTCACTTAAAAACATAAAATCTGGGATTGTGATTTGTGGCAAGGGTAACTCAACACGTACAATAAAAAAAGAAATGAGATTCTATTATGTCTTTGATTTTTGAGTAAAGATTAAAATTAACAGTTTTCAAATACTAATACGTTTGGTCTTTGCTAATACATTATATAATTCATTTATTTTAAATAAAGTTTACCAATAGCATCTATACGAATATAATACTGAGTTAATTAAAATTTATTTTTTACTTATCTATACCTACTAAATTTATAATGAAAAATTAGTCGGTATTCGTTAATTGTTTCCAGATTAAACACATATTATTTGCAGGCAAATTATATTTTTCGATCAATTCCATGTTGTTGATTGCAGCTAAAGATTTTAGATCTTGTATATCGCGTAATCCCCATTCCTTATTCTGCATCCGTAATCCTCTGTCAAAGTTAATGTTTGATTCAGGAATAATAACACCATCACAAGCGTACGGTCCATACATAATCATTAAACCATTTGGTTTTAATAACTTCGAACAGTTTTGGAAAAGCCCTATAGTGGAACTGTAAGGTGATATATGAATCATATTAATGTTTAATATGTAATCGTAATGTTGATGACTTAAATTCCAAGAGGTGTATGGTGTCGTAACGTCAATTTCTATTGGATCCCTTACGTTTTTAGTAGGAGTATCTTTTGCGTATGCCCTTAAGCTGGCGAATAATGAGTAGTCATATTCCGAAGGATGAAATATCAACTTTGGAAAATGTTCAGCAAAAAATGAAGCGTGTTGGCCAGTTCCCGACGCAATTTCTAATAGATTTCCTTGAGTATTTGTTGGAATGTGCTTTTGAAGAACTTCAAGTATTGGCTGCTTGTTTCTTTCGGATGCCGGATATTGAATTTTTTGGCTGAAATTTAAAACATATACGATAGTTGTTTAAAATTATTAGAAATTAAATAAATATAAATTGGTTTGTTTTTGAGTATGTAAACCTTCTAAGCTTTGCGGATCTATGTAATATCAAAAATGATAAAAACTGAAAAGGAAGAGGCTTTCGTCTATTTAAACGTTGAAAGTGTATCTACCTACATATAATACATGATATCTTATGGATATCTATATTAGGTCCACATGATGTCCGTATATCCATATGTATAGTGCATATAATAAATTTAATTCATTAATTTTTTTTAAATACATATTTAAAAATTTAATAACCGACAATACGTTTATAAACTAAAAAATTAACCAAAGCAAAAACAAAATTATATGACCAATGCGCAGTTAGGAATTATAAAAAATTGCTCAAGCGTTTGTATCTTTCTGATTTATATCTTTTTATCAAATTGTAACGATTGTGTTATACCAGTCATTTTTTGTATATAGTTAACGTGAGAAAACAAACAATAAATAATATCTTGTGATTAATACGTTTTACCTTTATTATTTTAGACCAGTAATTTTATTAGAAACCCTTACACATTAATACTGGATATCCATAGAACCTCTTTCTGTGAATGTCCATATGGACATTTTTGTGTGGATGTCCATAGAGCATCTTTGCGTGGATATTATGAACAATGAATTACCCACACCAAGATAATCATTAGATGTGTTTGTGCTACATGGGTATTAATCTTGTAAGAAATGCATCTCTTTGAATATTCTTGCTTGCATCGTAAAAAAGTAAAATCGTACCCCGCTACGGAAAGGGGTACTATAGTACAATAAAAACGCTGCGGTAACGTTGACATACCTTTGTCTTTTTGGTACTTTTTCCACTACACGCAACTAGTATAATTTTATAGTACATGAATTGATTTTATTACAAGAACAATATAATTAATAAAATAAACTGGTGTAAAAGTTACGACTCTAGATTTACTCGTCCATAATCGTGTTAACGAATTCAAGAAATTAATAATTTCACACTTGCTTATAAATGATTCGTAAATCCCAAAAAGGCTTTTATACTATTAGAAAAAAGAAAAATAAGAAAATTAGTTTACTAACGATACGTTTAACGTTCACTACATCGTACATTTTTGAAGAAATAAAAATCTTCCTTAAATAAAAAAAGTAGCACCAAAGATAATAAAATTTTGAGCCCAATTTTACTATGAAAACTTAAACGGCAATAAGTGTTATATTTACAAGACGTTGAAAATTATATGACCGATTACGTTCATTTCCAACAACAAATACCAAACATGTGAGTTATGTTTTACAATTTCGTGTGGTAGAATCGAAATATAAGACCAGCCCCTACAAGAGGGGTGAGCGGAAGCATTTTTCTTTGATCCCAGATGTTAAGCAAGATTTAAGGCCACCGTCTACTTAACAAAGCAACTTCTAATTTGATTCATTATTTCGAAGCGGTACGTCGACCATTGCTTTGTCCAAGTACGCGATGACAGCAGCTTTTTTGTACCCCGAGCCCAGATTTTGTATTTAAAGGACACCATATTCACAAAAACAAAGATTGATTGAAAAATATTACAGAAATTGAAGTCGCACTAATAAAACCCACATTTTGAGACAGAATCGTGTCTTTTCGAAATTTATAGTTTGTCTTTTCTCAACCAGAAAAATATTTTTCAAATGTTTTCAAAAGGTAACAACGTTTTAAAATAGTTGAAATAACATGTTTTTGTTACGTTAATATTTCGTTCAAGCATTGATATGAAAAATATTTTAAATATATTTTCTAAAACATTTTTGGGTAACTAAAAAATTGTATTTGCTGTTGTAACGTAATTCCATCTATTAAAACGTTTTTGCAATATTTTTAAACATGTAAATATCTTTTCAAAACGTTAAGGTTGGGATTTAGTGAAATGAGAAGTCCCTTTAGAGAAGAAGGCAAAATTAAGAGCAATAAAGTGGCTCCCTTGCCACGGTACATAGGTGAAGTTATTCATAATTGTCGATTATTACAAAAAGCAAATTATATATTTTTTCTCTTCTATTCGACACTAGATGGTGCTGTCGCTAAATGAAAAATTACAAAAAATATGGTACAAATTAGTACATTAGCCGATATCGATATGACTTAACTAACTAAAATGAATCATTTGTCACAAAGACTTTTACCGCTAATGGTAGGTAGTTTACTATGTACAATGTTCATTTCGCTTGTAGATCATGTACCTATCTAGAGTTATAGCGATGTTATTATTTTTAGAATTACCATCAGATAACATTATTTATCGCCAAGTCACAGATTCTAAGTTAAAGATAAAATGTTATTATTATTACCTACAACAAAGATAAGAACGTGTCAAAAATTGCGTAGGCGGTATTACAGTATCACCTAACACCAATGAGGTTTGCCTAACACTGACAATATATATGCATGTTTACTTTTCTTACGCAGAAAGCAATCTCGTTATCATACATCATTTTGCAGGAATTAAACTATAAACTTTTGTATGATCACAAACTAATATTCGCGTGTTAGGGAAAATCAAAATTAATCTTTAATTTACAACAGAAACATGACCATTTATTTGAAATATTACGTATAGCTAATTCCGTAAATATAATAAATTATTTATAAATTAATGTATTATTTTCTTTAGTTTATAACATTTGTGATCAATTGATTAATGCATTATTTTAATTACCATTGTTATTTCAATTCAATTTCAATAAAGCTTTAGCAAGCAGAGTGTATTGTTCGGTGACACGTAGGTACAGGCCAAATCATTAGTAATGGTACCTACAGTTGCGCATTTACTTTGTAAAATAACTTGTTTTACTGTTTCTTAAATTCATTTATTGAAAATATATTACCACGTTATTCTCTTTTTTGTTTGTGAAACGTCTACATCGACATTTTTTTTAATGAAATCTTCAAAATCTTTGTAACTGCTCCGGTTTGAATGGCAAAAAAATTAAAAATACAAAATAATAAAACTTATAGAATCCGTAACACAAGCAGAATCTAAAATTAAGTATGTGTTGTAACAGAAAGATCAAAAGCTGAGGTATCAGAAAAAAGTCACTGCTATTACTGATAAACATGCAATATAAAATAAAAGTTATGTATACCATTGTGTATACCTCTCACAACAAAAAATATGCTTCGAGGCTTATTTGTGTCGAATTTACTTCGTGCAAAGGCATTTAGATAATTGCGCAACTATGCTTTATGTAGCATTTATCAGACCGTTGACAATATGCTTATACCCGAAAATTAAATAAGTGTTGTAAATACAAAACGTATTTTTGTAGGAAACGCGATAAATTATATAAATATGTAGCAAACAATCGCCATGTCCAAGTCAAAAACTATGCCAACATCCTGTAATAAGGCATCTATTTGTCTTGTTTTCTAAATTCATTCATTGAAATTTTCAACTTAAAAAATGGTTCGGTATTCATAAATAAATGTTATTGGAAGATAAGTAAAATGATTAAATAAATGTGTATATAAAAAATGATTTGTTATCTACATTACGGTGTCAGGTTTCAAGTTGCCTTACAAAAGTAATTTACCGCAGAGACCTCTGTTATGAGGATGCCAAATTATAGAACAGTGTCTACCTGCTTTATTAAAAAAAATAACTGTAAAAAGTAGTTTATTGCGCTTGCGTCTAATTCAAAAATGATCATTTTAGTAAAAAAATTATATAATGCTTTTAACAGATTTTGTACATTTTATACAGTTCAAATTAGTCTAGAATGCTAACTATTGTCTTTCTACAGGACGTAAATAAAAAATTAGTTTATTTTTACGTTGATTTTTAGTTTATTAGCACTTTTAAAGTTGAAAATTAGAGTCGAAACTTTATGGACCCATAAATAATTAATCTATAGGTATTCGAAGATAAGAAACGGCTTAGGTCCTGTCAGCATATGTGTAGATGCAAATACTTTTTACTTTTTTTTCATACCTTTTATATTTTTTCTGAAAAGCACTTTTTAATGTAGCAGTGTTGTATACGTTGTTAGCATACTAGTAAATCCCAACCTTAAGACAAATATGTAAAAAATTCTTTATTGTTGATTAGGTTGCTAGCTAAGCTAGTAACGCAGTGATGTAAGTGTATAACAGATTTGAATTTTATATCGCTTCAACTAAAGATTAAATACAATCTAAACTAATTTAAATTCTTCAAATCTGTTTAAATTAGTCATACCGCTCAAATTAAGTGACAAATCAATTTTTAAAATTATAGTATGTGACCAACTTTGATTTCTTGTAGTCAGATATGTTTAATTTTCTTAAAACATTGTAAAATATTACAAGATAAAAATTTTGGAAATTCAAAGTCTTAAACCAAGAGTCCGACACAATTCCAGATGTAACTGAGGACGAAATTTCATGTCTTAAGACGTAAAGTTCTTGGTTATGACGATCTTCTGATCAAAAAAGGTTGGCGCAGTCATTCATGACCAAAGAGTATCATGCTTGCTAAAACGCATTTGCCAAAACTAGGTACAGATCGTACAATATAAGAAAGAGTCGATTATCAGCTTACCTCATTTTTCTTGTCACAAACTTCAACGCATTATGTATTATCATCTGTAAAAAATAAAGCTCCAATCAAAATTAATGTATTGCTACAGATTAGGCATGTGCAATCATTAAAACAAAGAGCCATCGACAGTTTTCTGAATTCTTATGCCCGGTTGCAACGCAAAATTAACTAAACAATTGATTTTGTACGACATGAATACATAGATAACTGCATGGTCAAAGTTAACAATGCTTTAAGCAACTGGGCCTTAGTGAACCACTTTACTTTCTACTGTGGTTTAATAATTAATATTTAATACAATAATGTCAACAGACCATAGGTTGCACTAGCCTATTCTAAATAGAACATCAATACATACAAACATCTGGTTTTCTCAATGAATTTACACAAAAGATTGGTATTCAACAAACATTTATTTTATTGAATAAACTGCATATTTTTGAACAAATATTTTTTTCTCCAGATAGTATTCAGTATAGAGTTAAAAATAAATTATCATTAAATATCAACGATGACAAATATACACAAATTTCGTATAAATAAAACTTTAAGTACAAATTGATATAAATTATATTTAGTAGAGACCGTGCATCTACTTTTTACTACATTTTTTATTCTTATGTTGTATACTACTTGCAGTTGATAACAGTACACTATGATTTGTCTTCTTAAGATGATCAAACAATTTATTTTTTGAAGAAAATTTGGCTTTACATGTTACACATGTGTGATCATTAAGTTGTAGGTCAGTAGCTTCAATTTTACCTTTGTTTTTCGATTTCCCTTTTTTCCTATTTTTATTAATTTCTATACTACTTTCTTCTTCGTCTTTTTCATCTAATTTCTTGTTGGAATTTGTACAAGAATTTTGTATAGCGCTTTTAGATTTTCGTTTTTGTTTCTTATTGTTAGTTTCATTAAAGCTAGTATTTTCTAGATCATCATCAGATATTTCTAATTTACTACTGTCCAAAATAACATCCTCATTTTCGTGCATTTCATCAATTTGAATTATATTCCTTGGTTTCTTCTTCTTCTTTTTCTTATGGTTTGTTTGTGGTTCAGTGTCTACATCTTCACCAGATGATATATCACCATTCACTTCAGAAGTTGACTCAGTATCATTATCAATTAAATTGTCTAATTGTTCTTCTTGTAGCATAGATTCTTTTAGAATCTCCACATTTTGTTTGTGCTTTTTACTTGACTCATGATTTTCAAATCCTTTAACAGTTTTAAACCCTTTGTTACATGCCACGCAGTACAAATGATCTAAATCACAAGAATCGTTACTCTCATCGTTTGATAAATCTTCTCCAAACTCTTGGGCTAAACTTTTCTCAATCCCTTTCAAGTCGTTTTCTACATTATCGAATTTTGTCCACTCGGCAAGTGGTTTAGCATCACTCAATTCTTTATGCCTTTCTAAAAGCTTTTGCTTACGTAGTTCTTCTTGTTTTTGCCTGTTTTCTATTACTTTAGCTTCCATTTTTTGAATATTCTCCTGAACACGCTTATCTCTTTTGCGTACAAATCCTACCAAAGCCCGTACTTCTTCATTTCTCTCTTTTTTCGCTTTTGAACGAATCTTCTTATTTTCTTTATCTACTAGTTTATAAATACGACGATCACGAACTTCTTGAAGATTATGTGGATTCAACCACGAATAGCTTTTTTTTGTGTTGTATGACATCCAATAAGAATAAAATGGACCAACGACCTCGTCATAATCACTCGTAGAATATCCAAAAGTTGGAACTTCTGTAAATTCTTCCTTGTCTGTGTGTTCAATATCTTCGACAGCAATTTTTTCAAATACTTCACGATACACAGTGTAAAAACCTTTGTCGCCATCACCAAATCCCTTAAAACAAGTTGTCGTAAAAAATTGAAATACATCTAAGGCGTTATCTTCGTAATCTCTTTGGTGTAGAATTTGATCCCGATGTTTGTCATACCATGCTCGTTCTTGGCGATCACTGAGGATTTCATATGCTTGTTGCACCAATTGGAACTGTTCCTTAGCGTATTCACCATTACTCAAATTTTTATCCGGATGCCATTTTAAAGCTAATTTTCTATAAGCTGCCTTTATTTGAGTATCGTCCGCATCATTTTCAATTTCTAACACTTTATAGTGGCACTTCATTTTACATAACAATTTCAGTAGTTGCCGTTAACGTAACCGCATAAAAGCGTAATAAATTTTAGAAATGACTACAACTACAACAAAGGTACAATCTAAAATTTTCTTACCAAAATTCTATTTGTGGAGGTTATGTTCACTTCGGATAAAAAATAGACACCAGCATGTTGTTCGAAAATAAACTGTTCGAAATTGCATAATATTTAATGGTATAACGATTTGGCGAGAAGGACTTTGCCGTGTGTTTCTTATGGAAACTTTCATTTGTTAAATTTAAAATTACACGTTATTTATTCTAGTTCCAAAACAAATTATGTAATAAAATTATTGCTTTTTGATTGTTGTTTAAAAAAATACATTTAAAAATAAGACAGTGTAGGTATTTAATTTTTTAAACAGGTTAAATTTTTACTTATGAGTACAGTCATAAAACTAGCGCATGGGTAAAACATATACTATCTTCTTTAGTTTTTAAATAGGTCAATTAAGACTTTTTTTTAAATAATAACAATGTAACGTATTTTACGTATTTTATTACATTGAATTATAATTTAAAATCTATATTTTTTCTCTTGAAGTTTGTCTGATCATATTGGACTTTTTTCTTGCTATATATTATTTGAACCATATCAAGTCGTTACTTTTTTTTTGTTTGACCAAAATAACCTTTTTGTTCATTTGTATTTAAATTTATATACGCCTTTTAGTATATGTAACTTTCTTTTTTGATAGATACTACTTACTATGTATCTGTTCTACTGTAAGACAAGATACTGAAGCGGTCCCGAAGTATTTGGAAATTTTGATACGATGATAAAAAAAATGGAATATTGTAGATAAAGTAGAAATATAAAAAGGTATCCGAATCAAATGAGTCTAGTCAGAAATCGGAAATGTGAACAATCGGTCTAAATAAATAGTGTTTAAACACGTACGCGTTTAAATAAATACAACATCGTGTAAGTGAGAATGTCAGTTTCTTGGCCAATTCATAGATGCATGTCCTGGCTATTTAAACAATATATGTATTTAAGAGATCATTAAAACTATATCAGTAGCATAGTATCCGTAGTGTCATGTATTCGCAGTGCCGCATCTGGGAATCAGGCGGCAGTCAGTTCTCGGCTTTGAATACATACAGTCATACTAAATTCTGTATCAGTTCTTATGTTAAACGTAAACTAGAAAAAGTTTCCTTGTGTCTTTCTACTATTACATTACGTGTGAAATAAATTGCCTGCGTTAACTTAGAACTTTATTATCGCATAGCTAATACAACTAACTAATAAATAATCAAACCCGAGTATTTAACACGTAAGATATTTTTCACTGGCTTTTTAGCTGTTTTAGGTAATGCTTCACGCTTTTGTTTCGTTTTGTGCTGTGATCTTGATTGTTGCGTACGTAAAAAAAGAATGAAAAAATATTGATTGGAGTAAGTAATTATGCTTGCTTTCGTATTCTTTATGAACTATTTAGAAAGTAACTTTTAGATTTTATATAAGCGAAAGTGAGGTTAGAGTTATTCTAACAATAATTTTATCGTTTAGCCAAACAATATGCTAGTATTTCTATTACTGAGCTAAAGCTTCCTGTAAGCTCTCAAGAACAACTTGACGCTTTGAAAAAGTATCTTCAAACAGAAGAAAATATGAACAATAATTCCGTAAGTATTGTACTGGTTTTCTAACTATTCAGTTTACATTTAATGGATGTGTAATTTTAGATAAGAGAAATTGCAAAACTATGGGGGACAACGCTGAAGAGATCATAAGGAGCTAGTTTTTCCAAAATTGAATAAAAATGCTGTTTTACACGGCTACAAATTGCTTAGCCAAAAAGGTAAGAAAGCCTTTACATATTTATTAACAAAAACACTTATACTGAGTAAATTAAAATTATGTTTATTTTTGTTTTAGTATAATAACTGTTCTAGAAGTTTTGGAAAAAAAATCTTCTAACACCAGCCCAGGTCCAAAGAAATGCAATTAAGAAAATTAATCTAAAATGAATTGTCTCGATTCTTAAATATTAATATTTATTGTTAAACAAAATGGATTCTTTTTAAATGGGGATTTCTTTAAGGTTTTGTAATATTTTTGTGTAATAAAAGTAAAATATATTATATCTCGAAGTCATCTTCTTTCGGATATCCTTAGGTGATCTTATTTTGGATATCCCTAGGTCATCGTATTTTTGATATCTGTAAGATGTCTGACTTAGTTGTCTGTAGGATATCTAATTCTGTGTCATTCTGATGCTTTCCGCAAGGTGTCCATAGGATATTGGTCGGCGATGAAATTTGATTTCCCTCGGATATATGCATATCTAGTATGAGATATCAGTAGGATATCATTAGGATAGAAGTGTGCTGGGTGGGGTGTTGTTAAAATAAACAAGTGTATCAAGTGTAGATAATAAAATGCAAACCTAAACAGCAATGTAAGCTTGTATCAAGATTGAAGCAAACTTATCGTGACATAACTGTAAAACTTTGCAGCAATATTGTCATGACAAATTTGAAGTCTTGCAGCAAGTTTGCTGGAAGTTGACTAAGGAAGCTTGTGGTAACCTTGTATTGACAAACTTGGAGCAATATTGTTACTTGTTGCCTTGACAAGATTTGAAGAATTGAAAACAAACAAATGAGGAATTAATGCAAGCAGTTAAGAGAAGAGGTTAAGAAAGTAGAGGAAATCTTAGAAGAAAACGGAAAAGGAGCGGCGTGGATGGAAGAAATATGGAGAAGGAGGAAACAGCTAAAGGAAGAAAATAAATTAATGTAAATATAAACGTAAAAACATGGGGGTAAAATTGTAAATAGGGGAAACACGGATCACTTTGTAACACCACATAGGTGAATTAATAAAGATAAACATATAGGTACCTACTTACCTAAAAGGTATACGATAAGTAAACACAGATTTAAATAATAACGTGATAGAATACAAACACTCCTTATTAACATATAAATGGCGAGACATGCGCCGGTTTTTATGTTCAAGCGCGTCGTCAAAATTGCCAATATTACCAATAATGCTGTAAACTTGCAGCAAGATTCGTAAACTTGGCACGGAAAAAGAAAGCTAAAAACAAACTTGCCGTAAGCTTACCAGCTTACATGCTATCTAAATAGGTTGTAATCTAAAATTCAGCGGCGTATATCATAACTTGCATCGTAATACGGATTGTAATAGAAGTATCGAGAGCGAGGACTACGCGTGACGTCAGCTCATCACATGACCTCGACACAATAAATCGAACGATCGAGCAATCCTCTACATTTACTCTCCTTGGTCTTTTGTAACATGAGCATGTTGTGTGTTTGGATAAACATGATGCACGTGTTTATCTTATCTACTAAATATGCGTTATGTATTAAACATTTATAAGCGACGATTTAGATGCAAACTGACGTAATAATGACGGCAGTTTTTAGTCAGTCAAGACGTCATATTGTTACCGTGGAGTCGGGGGAAGGCGTCGCGACGTCGGCGTCGGTATCTTCCGGACTCGGTATGTGGTACGCGTATACCGTTTTATCGCGATTTAGGAAAAACAACACCCAAGTCTAGCAGAATGCAAGTTTATTAACTATATATTACAATAACGTCGTGAACTAACAATAATATTTACAAAAAATTGACTATATTATACATTCGCCGTTACAAGGGTACCTAAACCGCGCTCTCGAGTATCGCAAGCTGGTTGGTGATCCTCCAGACTCAGAGGATCATTAAGCGAAGGAGTCTTTCCGCGCCAACCAGTCAAGCACCTCTCAATCTTGATCAGCGGTGCCAACACTGCGGAAAAAAATGTATCAAAGCGCATGCCCAAATTGTATTAAAAAGAACGAAAATGTACACTCGGTAAATTAAAAACAGTAACACAGGCTTTATAAAGCACGTGATTGGGTCATTAAAAAGTAATCGTTTATCAGTTACAGATGTTTTTTGCTAAATAGTAAACGATGTGAGAAGGTCAAGTACGGTACTAATCCATAAAGTAGAAATGCTCATTTAACTCAAACCATAGTGGCACAATTTTAAACTTATTTATTTAATTTCAAATATGAGAAAACGAAAACTTATTTTGAAACAATTTATTGCTAAAAAACTAACTAGTAAAATGTATTCATAACATCCTCATACTTATACTTTTTTATATTACAATCTAGGCTCTTAGTCGTATTTGATTTTCCTGTTCAGTAAAGATTTATCAGGTTCCCATTCATAACAAACATTATTTCCTAATAAACCTTTAGACATAAGCAAAGCGTTACAAGTTTCTGGCAACAATCTATTGCGTGTCTTTGTCTTAATTAAAGTAAGTTGGGAAAAAATTCGTTCGGCCGCAGCACTACTGTGAGGAAGTGATAAAATAGAAAAAACAAAATTGCAAATATTAGGAAAACAATTTTTGATTTGCAGAATTTTATATGTATTGAGTTCAAACCAAAAGTCAGCAAAATCAAGTGATTTTAAAGCTAGTTTCTGTTCCTTGCTTAAACTCGAGATATACCTACACTCAGAGGATATATCCTCAACATTATTATTTATTAAATGTGGGAACTGGTCAAGCAGAGGCGTTATTAAAATAGGTTTGTCTAAAACTACACTTGGATCTAACAAATTAAAATTTTCATATTGTTTTAAATTTGCAAATCTTTTTCGGATTTGAATACTCAATTCGATATAAAAACTCAAACAATTGTTGTAATAAACTGTTAAGTTATGTATATCTAAATTGTGATATTTAATTAATAAGGCAACTTTCTGTCCAAGATAAATTTCATTGTTTGGCAAATATTGATGTACATTTAGAGGATTAATTTCTAGAACATTATCTTTAGAGTCAACAAATTTGCTGGTCATGAAATTTTTAATATAACTTTTATATAAAGTCGTTAAACGGTTATATAAGAAGCATATTTTTGGCTTTTCCGATTGAAATTCTAAATTTAATTTATTTATTTCTGGCAAAATATATGACAAAAATTTTAGATAAAGCTCGATTTCTAAGTTACCAAACGACTCCATTATTTTTTGCGGTCTCTGGTAACCTGTTTCCTCTATTGACTCTACTTTGAAAAAATCCAGTAGTGATTCCCATTGCTCGAGAATACGCAACACAACAGCCTGAAACGAAAACAAAATTATGTTTTTAAGAATACATTTATGCATATTACTGTACCTCAAGTGATAGCCATCTAGTTTGGCTCAGTCTTAATAACTTATGAGGTTTTATATCTAGAAAATCTTGAAAGTCTTTATAGACTTTCAGTCTTTTTGGACTTCGAGAAATATAATTATACACATCCTGTACAAATTCTTCTACTTGAGAAGGAATTTTATTTGCAGCATTAGATGCGCATAGATGTAAAGAGTGACAGATGCAGCCAAGCACAAAATATTTGATTCAAACTTTTTTTCAACTTCGCCTGTACTCCACCTAAATCTCCCATCATCACAGCAGCATTATCAGCAGCAAAACCAATTAAATTATTTGGTTCAATTCCAAATTTATTAAATAAATTCAATATTGCGTTTGTAAGCCCATCTGCACTACAGTCTTCAACCTCAATCAATGCAAGAAGTTTGTCATTAACGTCAGTTTGGCTCTTGTTTACGAAACGAACCAAAACCGCCAAGCATTTTTTCATAGATAAATCTGTCGTCTCATCTACTATTATTGAAAATTTTGTTGTTTTTAAATTGTCCACAATAGTTTCTTCAGCTTCTTTTTTAATCATATGGACCATTTTTGTTGTTTTAGTTCTTGCACACTTAATTTCTTTCACAACTGTTGAATCTGGTATGCTCGCCTTTAAAAGATTGGGTAAATGGTCCATTAATAGCATTGGACAATTATGTTCCACCATAAGGCCCATTATTAACCGATATTCTGCTTTTTTAACTGATAATGCCAATTTTTCGTGCTCATTTTTCTCTCCCATAAAAATATTTATGTTTCGCGCTTTTACCACTTTCAATGCTTTTTTTATGATACTGGTTATTTTCGTGTCTTTTCAAATGAGACTTCCCCCCTTCCAATGGCTTATTACACATGGTACATATTTTGCTGTTGTTATTTAAAAGCTTTAGCCAAGGAAATGTTGTTAACCATTCCTGTTTACCTTTTTGAATATATCCCTTTTTTTTCTTTTTCTTCTACAAGGTTACATTTAGTAAATCGTGTTTAGAGAAATTAATTAACTTACTTTTGGTTCCGCATCTGAATTATCAGATGAAGACGAGGAATTCCCTGAAAAAACAGTCGGTTTTGTGGTAAGACCGACAATACAACTATTAGATTCTGCATCTCCAATTTGAGAGGTAGATGGGCTAGAAACCGCCATTAAAGTGGAAGGTGAAGTAGCTGAAGTTGAGGGTTGGTCTAAAAGAGCTTCCGATAGATTGGCCCTTTTCGTTTTTATTACAAATCTGGTGTGAGATAGAAAACATACTATAGATTTATAAATAACGTAGGTATTTATACATTGTTACCTGTCCATTTTACTTCACGCCGCAAAAATAAAAAAACTTAAAACAAAAACCAAACAGCGCACAAACTATCTGTCACACAAGCGAAGCAAGAAGCAACTGCAAGTTGCAAGTCTGCAATGTCGCAATGTGCAATATCAAATCATATTCATATAACAGTTGTTACTGCGTGATCAGACGGCCTCGGAAAAAATTTGTTTACGTTCGTAGTTCGTTCGGTACAAGTCGAGGTCAAGTACCCTGCTGGCTTTTCAAAACAACTGATGAGTCAAATAATTCTAACATTGGGTTTGCTTTGTAAATTTTATAAAAGGGTAATACAACAACAATGTTTCAAATTGTATTAAAAATCATGTAAATGTATTTTGGTATAATAATCTTATAAATGTACTAGATTTGTACAATTGTATTAGCTCTGGCACCGCTGATCTTGATCGCTGGAAGCGCCGGTTTTATACTCTTTTTCGTAGTTCTTGCGGGACCACCTCCATCGGCGTATTGCGCCGTGGTTGGTTGTCGCACCGAAGGCCCCTGCGGCGAGCTGGTGACCCTGGTGGGGACAACAATATGACCTATACACAGGACGTCATTATGTCACATCCGTATGACGACACTTTTTGATGTTCTATGAACGTCACTTTATGGCATCTATTTTCGATTGTAAAGACGTCAGTCAGACGAGTAGCATTCATTACTTCGTGGGTACTTTTAGTCTGTAATTATTAATAATTACACACTTCAAAACAACCTGAGCTGTAACAATTACATACTTTATTAGTACCTATTACAAAAAGGATTTCCATAAAGACTTATAAAAGAGAGAATATCTGCATTGATAATAATTAAAAGATATGAATTACATTAATAAATTATGTAAAATATTTAAATTGTAAATAATAATCCATACATGTTTTATATAAAACGTAATAGTAAATATATTTAATTAAACAAAATGGCTAACTTAAAATTATATATTATTAGAAATTAAATATACATAAAACAAAAGACATTTTCAAAAGTGTAATGATTACGGTGCGAAGCACTTACTTATAAATATTGTTGCGTATTTATTTATTAAAAACTAATTTATTTATAACGACTAAAACTACGTTTACTTATTATAGAAATATGTATACTTTTAAATTAACCGAACTAATTAAATCTAATAATAAAAACACTTACACGAATTTATGTATCACCGTTGTATAACACTTAAGATAACGTCCTCGGATTTGTTTACACTATAAGTCACGTTCACTCGATTTATTTAAAACTCCGCACGTGCTAATCACTTATTTATCTTCACTTGCTTAATCTTCTGAATACTGCATGCATTCACATTCCAGCAATAACTGACCTACGATTTCCATCTTCGGCTTTTATAGACATCGGCGAATCTTTCTCGATCGTTCCTCACTTTTCGCTATATCTTCTAGAAACTAGATAACAGTTCTAGAAGGCTCTTGAATTTGCAAGTAATTTCTCGGACGTTTCACTGCCCCCTTCTTAGGACTGTTCTGTCCCAGAACAGGAGACTGGATGCGACACCGGTAAAAGGGATCGTGGCGATAGCGGCAGCTTCCTCCATTTCGGCAACTTCCTTGACCATAAAAGTAACAGTCAATGGACTTTTCCTGACCCAATACTCTCCTCGGTTGGTAACTACAGACCAACACTTGAATGCCTGTTCCTCGGAAGACGACCTCCAACATGTTTCGAACTGTCCTCCAATTCAGTTGGTCTAAGCCACAACCAAGCTTGGGTACTGCCAATTTCTTAACATGATGGAACTCCATTTGTCTCTTGAGACTCCATAATGTTCGCCACAGATCTTTGTATAACGGCTTGACACGTGAGTATTTCTTGGTGACCAGATAGAAAACGAAGCGTCCGTCACCACGTAGTCCTAAAACCTTTCCGACTGCCGGTTGCTGTCTTCGTAATTCATCCAGCTGTCCAAACTTCTTTTTAAACACGACTGCAACCCCTTTGGACATGTCAAGCTCCTCGCTCACGCAATGTGCGATGGCGTAATCTTTTTGTGTCTGGAACAGGTCTTGTTGTTCCTCGGTGGTAACTCCGAACCTAGCTTTTCCAGAACCTCCGTATAAGTTCATAAAGTTTTCGAACTCCATTTCTTCGATTGGATTCCTGGTTCTGCTACTTATTACTCTGGTTCGGACCTGAACTTGCGGATTGTGGTTATCGCCAGCAAACGGGGCTAGACGATCGACGTGGACCACTTTTGGCTTGCCTCTGGGCGGTTTTCGGATGCGGTATATAACGTCGTTAATACGCTGCACGACTTCATAGGGGCCCTCCCATTGCCTTTGCAGCTTCGGCGACAAACCACGTCTCCTTTGAGGGTTATACAACCAAACCATATCGCCAGGTTGAAACCCACCATTTTGCGCCTTGACGTCATATCTCGTTTTCATCCTGTCGCTGGCAATTTGTGTGTTTTTACGAACCTTTTCATGTACTTCGTCTAGCCTCTTTGCCAGCTTGCTGACGTAATCTTCTTCAGCGACTTCTTCTTCCGGTCTTCGTCCAAATTGAAGATCGCATGGTAATCTTATCTCACGACCGAGCATGACACAGGATGGTGTTTGGCCTGTGCTTTCGTGAACGGATGATCGGTACGCCATTAAGAAGAGGTGCAAGTACTGATCCCAGTCTCTTTGATGTTCGGACACTACCTTGGCTAAGTACTTGCCCATTGTTCGATTCATCCGTTCAACCATGCCATCAGACTGAGGATGGAGAGGCGTTGTCCTAGTCTTTTTAATTCCTAACAGTCGGCAAACTTCTTGAAACAGCCCAGACTCAAAATTGCGGCCTTGATCGGAGTGTAATTCCAACGGAACTCCAAACCGGCAGAAAAATTCTTTTACCAATACGTCTGCGACTGTAGCTGCTTCCTGGTTGGGTATGGCGTAAGCCTCCGTCCATTTCGTGAAATAATCCATCGCCACCAGGATGTATTTATTTCCCGAATCGGATTCTGGGAACGGCCCTGCGATGTCAATCGCAACTCTTTCCAACGGGCTTCCTACGTTATATTGTTTCATGGGTGCTTTGCGCTTTCTCGCTGGACCATTTCCTGATGCGCAGACTGTGCATTTACGGCACCATTTCATGACGTCCTCTTTGCAGTTCATCCAGTAGAATCGTTCTCGCACTTTACCCAACGTCTTCTTAATGCCAAAGTGTCCTCCCGATGTCCCATCGTGGAGATGCTTCAACACTTCGGTCACCCTGCTCTTTGGCACTACCAGCTGTAGTCTGTTTCCCGTGCCCTCGGCACTTTCTAGGGATCGCTTAAGAAGACCGTCTTCTACTATCAAGGAGTCCCACTGCGCCCAGTACGCTTTGATATTTTTCCTCAAAGCACTCACTTCTTCCCAGGTTGGTCGTTGGCCGCTTTCTTTCCAGTCGAGGAGTAGTCTTATTTCAGGATCGTCTTTTTGTTCGCGACGTAACTGCTCAGGTTCCCACTCATCATCAACCATAGCAGTTCTCCGGAGGCATTCGACTTTTTCTTCCAGTCGCGAACAATGGCTGCAGTCCGCCGGACATGGTCTTCTGGACAAGGCATCAGCGTTCCGATGACTGCTTCCGGCACGGTGTTCTGTGTCGTAGTCATACTCTTGCAGTCTCTCGATCCATCTTGCCACTTGTCCTTCTGGGTTACGGAACTGTAGTAGCCATTTTAAAGCGGCGTGGTCTGTTCTCAGTAAAAATTTTCGTCCATACAAATACTTGTAGAAATGTTCGATGGACTTAACGACTGCTAACAGCTCCCTCCTAGTCACGCAATAATTCCTTTCTGGCCTGGACAAAACCTTGCTAAAGTACGCGATAACCTTTTCTTGTCCATCTTGAACCTGCGAAAGGACCGCGCCTATGGCCATATTGCTTGCGTCGGTATCCAAAACAAACTTTCCATCTTCTCGTGGATAACTCAAAATCGGCGAAGTGACTAGGGCCTGTTTTAGTTGATTAAAAGAATTTTCGCAGTCTTCATTCCATCTAAATTCTGCTTTTTCTTCGGTTAGTTTTGTCAATGGTTTGGCAATATTGGCAAATCCGGGGACAAATCTTCTATAATAAGTGCACAACCCAAGGAAACTTCGGACCTGATGTTTATCGATCGGTCTTGGCCATGCTTGCACTGCTCGGATTTTGTCTGGGTCAGCCCTTACTCCATCTCTAGATACGACGTGGCCAAGGTATTGGACTTCCTTCTTAAATACGTGGCACTTCTTTGGGCTCAGTTTGAGGTTAGCCCCACGTAATCTCTGGAACACTTCCTTCAAGTTGTTTAAGTGCTCTTCAAACGACCTTCCAACCACGATCACGTCGTCCAGGTAAACCAAGCACGTCTTCCAAGACAATCCGCGCAAGATGGTCTCCATCAAACGCTCGAACGTTGCAGGAGCGTTACACAGGCCGAAGGGCATTACAGTGAACTGCCACAAACCAGTTCCGATCGTAAAAGCTGTTTTTTCACGATCCTTGGGTTCTAATTCCACCTGCCAGTATCCACTCTTTAAATCTAACGTAGAAAACCACTGGGATCCTGACAGGGTGTCTAGCGTATCGTCAATTCTGGGTAAAGGGTAGCTGTCCTTTTTGGTCACGTCGTTTAGCTGCCTGTAGTCTACGCAAAACCTCGTTGATCCATCCTTCTTCTTCACGAGTACCACTGGGGATGCCCATGGACTACTTGAAGGTTCAATCACGCCTTCTCTCTCCATATCCGTAATTATTTGTTCGGCTTCTTCTCTTTTCGCCAAAGGAAGTCTGCGTGGATGTTGTCGTATTGGTCGAGCGTCTCCGGTATTAATTTTATGTTTCACTACGTTAGTTCTTCCTTTGGAACCACTCTCCAGCGCGAACACATCTTGGTACTCTTGGATCAACACTTTAACTTTAGCCAGCTGGTCTTGGCTGAGGTTTTGGCATTTGGTGGTAAGAATGTCCAATAGATGTTGTGGACACTTCTTCGGCGGCGTATCTTCGTTCGTCTTCACGCATCTCACAATTTGTGATACTGGCGTGCATTGGCCTACCACGGTCTTCTTTTTCAACGTTACAGGATCTGAGTTGATGTTTAAGATCCTTACTGGCATCGTCTTCTTTACTCGTACTAAGGTTCTGGCAACGAGTAGTCCTTTTTCAACTAAACCGCCTTCCATTGGTTCAATCGCGCGTATGTAGCCTTCCCGGAGATTTCCATCCAGGCGTGCCATCACCACACTTTCCGTCCTTGCAGGCAGAATCACGTCTTCACTCAACAAGACTCGCACGGCTGCCTTCTCTGACGAATGAAAAGGAATTTCTTCATTGTCGATCTTCAGGACATCGTTCTTCATATCCAAATGGAACCCATACTTCTTTATCACGTCCATTCCCAGGATAACTTCTTCCGTGATGTCGGCTACCAGTACTTGATGGTCGAGTACTCCATTTCCCAAACCAATGGTTACTTTGACTTGTCCGTGAGTAGGTATTTCGTCGCCCGTCGCCGTTCGAAGTCGTACTGTTACTGGTGATGTCTTCTCGTTTTCCAATAACATGTCAGGACGAATGATGGTCTTCGTCGCTCCCGTGTCAACCAGTAACTGAACGCTTCTTCCATTGATCTTGCCATCGAGATAAATGCTATGCAACTGCTCCCTAGGCGATGCCATTTGAATGGTAATCTCCGGGGCATGGCTCGTTGAGGTCGACTTTCGCCCCATTCGGTCGACCCGTTCTAGTTTTCCGGACGCTCTTCTAGTCTTCTTTTGGGCTTAGTACAACGGCGTCGTACGTGGCCCACTTCTCCGCAGTTCCAGCACGTCAGTTCTCTTCTTCGAGCTTCTCGTTCCCGAAATACCCGTCGCACTATGTCTTCAATGCTTTCTTCTGTGTGCGAGGATACTTCTGCAGCACAACGGAGCTTATGGCTGCCTCGGTGCGACGCTTGTTTCGCCGCCTCGAACTCCAAAGCATGGGTTAATGCGTCATCCAACGTCTTCGGTCGAGCTAACCGGAGAGTCTGCTGTGTTTCGCTGTCTCGGAGGCCGTCTACGAAGGTTTGAATAGCCAACTGCTCCAAGAAGGTGTCTGGTGCTGTAGGATACGCAAGCCGTGTTAATCTAGCGATGTCAGCCTCAAACTCTTGAAGACTTTCGGCAGCTTTTTGAACCCGACTTTTAATTTGAGCCTGGTATACTTGTTGAAGATGTGCATCCCCATATCTCATTTCTAATCGTGATATTAAGAGTTCGTAATTTTCTTGCAGGTGGTCCGGAACAGTTTGTAAAATTCCAAGCGCTTCTCCACGTAAGGACACTATTAAAGACGTCGCTTTCTGCTTGTTGCTCCAACCATTAGCAGTAGCTGCGGCTTCAAACTGCTTGTAGTAGGTTGACCATGGAACTTTACCATCAAAATTCGGTGGTACAACTTTGAACTTGTGAGTGTTTTCTTCTCGATGATCCATTATTAAATCTTCACTCGTGACGCTTCCTTCGCCATGGCAAATCATTTGGTTCATTCTTTCTTCAAGCAGTTTCATTCTATCCCCTACTGCTTCTATTTTGTCATTCATAGATTCGCAAATTTCTTCTTTTAAATTTAACATATCTGTTTGGGTTTCCTCTTGAACAATTTTTATTTGATTTTCTATGCTTGTTTGTATTTCTTCTTTTAGACGTCTAGAATTTTCCATCAATTTTTCTTCAATTTTCTGAGAAGTTTCGTAAAACTTTTCTTCAATTTTTCTAGAGTTTTCTTCCATTTTCTGCGAATTTTCGTGAAACTTTTCTTCCATTTTCTGAGAATTTTCGCCCATTTTTTTATTCATCGATTCGAGAATTTCAAATATTTTTGAATCCATTTTAACTGCTTGCGAACGCGTCACCGGCATAAATTTAAATATAACACGAATATAAAGTTTGAATACACTACTTTTTAAAATGCAGTTTTTATATAACACAAAATTTAATAACTATCCACTTATTAATATTAAACTACTAGTGTACGGAAACGAACCTAATCGCGATCGCACTTGTTAAAAGAAAAAGTTTAATAAACACTATATAAACACGCTTATCGCGAATCTTAACAGATATTTATGCAATGTTTTTATTACGGGTGCGATATCAAATAACTTAATGGTATTCACACTAAAAATCGCGAACGGTTTGATACCTCAACACCTGACGCCACTGTTGCGTATTTATTTATTAAAAACTAATTTATTTATAACGACTAAAACTACGTTTACTTATTATAGAAATATGTATACTTTTAAATTAACCGAACTAATTAAATCTAATAATAAAAACACTTACACGAATTTATGTATCACCGTTGTATAACACTTAAGATAACGTCCTCGGATTTGTTTACACTATAAGTCACGTTCACTCGATTTATTTAAAACTCCGCACGTGCTAATCACTTATTTATCTTCACTTGCTTAATCTTCTGAATACTGCATGCATTCACATTCCAGCAATAACTGACCTACGATTTCCATCTTCGGCTTTTATAGACATCGGCGAATCTTTCTCGATCGTTCCTCACTTTTCGCTATATCTTCTAGAAACTAGATAACAGTTCTAGAAGGCTCTTGAATTTGCAAGTAATTTCTCGGACGTTTCAATATATACAACCAAGTCTAAACGCCTTTGGGAGTTTTGTAACAGTTAAGTATTTTCTAACACCGTATTTTCTGCTCAAGTGGAATTCGAAATGATCAAGCTAATTGCAAGTCATTGTGCTGATATGTATATTATTGCAGAGAAAATAAAAAATTATAGTAAACAGGAGAAAAGTCGAGACGTAGGTTTTATAAATGTCCTACCAGAAAGTCATTTAAGACGTATTTGTATTGACGTCATAATCACTGCTGTAATTAGTACGTTATTTATTAGTCATATGACGTCGTAGACCATAAATGGCTTAAATATAACGTCAATTTGACGTCAGTATGCTGGTTGGGGGTGTTTTGAACAAGTCTGTTTACATATTATCTGAGAATATACTTTTACCGCAAATGTATTAGTTTTGAAGAGTACTTATTTTTTTAAATAAACAATTGCACAATAGAAACGTGGCGTTAAAAAACTGAAACGTATAACTGATCGCCCACACAACAAAAACACATACACTGATTATTCAGTGAATATTTAAGAAAAAATATTGAATGTTTGTAAAGTATACAAGTTTCTACAAATTATGTTATATAAATACTCTGTATACATTAAATGCCCCACTAACGCATATTCAATAAATATTCCAAATGAATATTTTGTAAATATATAAATGACATTTACTAATTGTGTATATATAATATTTAAATTTTAAACATAAAGTATTTATGCTTGTTTATTATACACTTGATTGATACGTATTTTAAATTATAGTTAATCATTAACAATAACATACATTTTTGTCTTGTAGTTTCCAATACTTAATTCGAACAAAATAATTTTTAACATAGTGCACTACATATTTTATTGGATTGCTTCTATCAATGATGACAGTTAATTATTTAAAGATACAAATGTGTTACAACACTCACGAAATACTAATTTTCTTAAATGTAAGACTTTGAAATTCGTTGTTTGTTTCACACCTTATTCTATGACTACAAAAATAAGCCATTTTATTTTTGCACATATTTTTCGTTATATCATCCTTTGCTGATTTGTTTTTAATTTGAGATAATTACTTATAGTTTCTTAAACTTAATTCGAACGAAATAATTTTTAACATAGTAGTCACTAAAACTTATGTGGTTGCTTGATTCGACAGTCCCGCGCCGTACATAAGAGCAAACTCGTGTGGTGCACGACGGCGCCGAGGCGTCAAAGGCGCCGAAAAGCCTCAAAACTTAAAAGTAAAAAAAAAAATAAAGCAATAAACAACATTGTCAAAACAAAACCAGTGAGGAATTGCTAGCTACTACATTGTATTTTATTTGTTTATTTTTTTACCGAATTACTTCTCGAAAATAATATATTTTCCAAATTAGAGTACGCAATAATAGCATTTATTCGATCGAATACGTAATACGTAACATGATAACATGAATTGCGAGAACTCAAACAAATCTGATTTTACTCATGTTTGAGCTTGAAATTTTGGTTTGTTGCCTGATGCCTGATCGATAATTAACTTAGCGAAGTGAAAAGGTGCATGGGGTAAAAAATATCTGCTCTTGAAACTTTAGTTTTTTGTAGTTTTACAGAGAATTTATAGTGATGTGTTTTGTGTTGTGAATTAAGATGAGTTTATCTAAAATTTATTTTTTATTTTAGATTTATTAAAACATTAAAAGCCAAAAACTTGCATCTCAAAAATCGTTTTATATTTGATTATATAAACATCATTGTTAATTGAAGTAAATTCAACCAGAAAAATTGATAAGCACTAATATGACTATTTATAAAATTTTATAAATTTTGAAATAACTTGAAATAAGTAATGTTGAGAAAATACCTTCGAGTTTGAGTATGAGACGTCGAAACATTTCCATTTTTTATGAATAATTTGTCAATTTGTTTACTTACGTATTAATTTCTTTACAGTATACAGGATGTCAGAAAAAAGAAAAAATTGTCTGGATACAAAAATTTGCTGAATAAAAGGAAAAGACAGGAAGAACTTGAAAACCATATCAAAATTACGCATTTTTTTTCAACTATTACTACTTTGTCAAATATTAATAACAACAATAATACAGCTAAATCCTAATATTCTGAACCTGTACTTGAAACAAGTATCAGCAGCAGACAAGAAACTGATCTTCTAGAAAGCAATCCATCAACATCTTCAAATTCCGCTGATAATGAGAAATCAACAGCTTCAAAAATTACCAGAACGGAAAATATGAGTCAACTTTAGAAAGATGCTGCACTATGGCCAAAGAAATTACATCCTTATAATATTCAAGAATTAGTAGAACGTGGCCCTGCTTACTATCAAAACAAAAAGGATATTTATCCGAGAGATAGTTCGGAGTCGGGGCGTAAGTTTTCCAATAGTTAATACTTCTTTAGAATTTTACCAAACAAAGAAAAAATTGAGCGTTTCTGATTGTTGTATTCCGAAACAAAAAAATCACTTTATTGGTTCTGTTGCAAAACTTTTAATGAACTCTGTTCGCCTTAGTGATGAATTTGGTTACAATGACTGGCAGCATATAAATGAACATTTAAACATTCATGAAAAGAGCAAGTTATATATCGAAAATGTTCTAAAATTGCTAGATCTTTCTAACCGTTTTAATAAAAATGAAATAATTGATTCTGAAATTCAAAATGTAATAAACATAGAAACTAAATACTAGCAAGCTGCTATAGAAAGAATTTTGTACGTGATTCAGTTTTTGGTCAGCAAAATTTAGCTTTTCGTGGAATTACTAATAAGTTGTTTGAGAAAAACAATGGTAACTTTTTAAAATGGGTAAAAATGATTTCCAAATTCGACCCGATTATGTCAGAACATACAAAATGCTCTAAAAAAAAAGATCACAAAAACTATCTCGGGGATAAAATATAAAATAAAGTAATCAACTTAATCCGTAAAAATATCAAATCCAAAATTTTAGAACTAACTAAAAAGGCAAAATATTATTCCATATTATTAGGTAGAACTCGAACAGAATCGAGCAAGGTCAAGCAACAGCATCGAACGCAAACAAACAAGTTCGAACGTTTGACATATACTCTAACAGAAACAAGCACAAGAAATCTGTCAGAGCATATATTAACATAACATAACGAACTGTTGCGTTTGCGCAGTATAGCTTGCTTGATCAAACATCGAACGTATTTTGGACCGGTTCTAAATTTCAAACATTTTGCTTTTGCTTGTTCATTGTTGATTGATGATGTTCGATCCTATTCGAAGATGTTAATCTACAAATACTTGTTTGCATTTTGCTTGTTTGCGTTTGATCGATGTGATCGATTCTGTCCGAGTTCCCCCTTAGACTGCACTCCTGATTCTAGTCACCAAGAACAAATTTTAGTTTGTATAAGATTTGTTAATTTAAAGAGCACGGGAACTAGTATAGAAGAACCTTTTTTATTATTTTGTCCTATAGATCCGCGAGCTTTCTTTGTTTCTTGTTGCAATCATACCCTAAATTTAGTCGTCAATGATGCCGAAAATACGAATACTTTGAGCATCAACTTTTTTTCTTTATTTCAAGAACTTTTTTTTCAGCTTTTACTAAGCGCTGGTCAATTTTAAAATCTAATTTATCAAATGTAACAAATTTAACTTTAAAACCTTTATCGGATACTCGGTGGTCTAGTAGAATAGATGCTATAACTCCTTTAATAGAGTATTAACTTGGGGAGGTTTATGATGCTCTGTTTGAAATAAGCGAAGGAAATTTTGAAAATAATGTAAAACTTTTGACTGCATCGTTAGTCAAAAATTGCAACATTGTAACCATCGTTTAAAAATCGATTGGTTGTTTAAGTAATTTTTGGTAACGGACACAGTATTTGGATTGACGATTTTCATTTAATGTATTTTTGTTGAATTTGTGTTAATGTGAATTTTAGATTGAGTTTAATGAGTTATTTTACGATTTAAAATTCAAAGTTATAATTTAAATTGCTGATTTAGTTTTGTATGTTGTTACGCCGTGAATCATCTGCTTTCGCGATTTTGCTTATTGAATGTTTCACTTGGAATGTTGAAAAATTCCAGTGGTAATTTATGTTTCCCTTCTGAGATATAATCGTAATTAAATCTATTTTCGCCGTTTGTTTATTTTAAGTGGATTTAAAAGTTCTTTGTTCGAGTACATTTGTACTTGAATTTCTTTATGTCAATCGTTTAGATTACGTGGAAAAATTAAGTCGTTATCTTAATTTATTAGGCAGTTTAAATTCTTGTAATATAATAGTTTGTCAAATTGACAGTTTCACGTACAAGCGAAACGCTGTGTCCTAATTAGATAAATATGACGTAATATGATTGTTTGCCTCTTTATTGCACTTCTTCGCGAGAGTATTTTGGTGTTTGAGATTTCGAACGCAGCCTTTGTGGAAAGGGCAGTCGACAAAAGTTGATATATAGATGTGTTTTTGGTAAATGAGGTAGGAGTTGGAAGTTAGTTGGTTGACGGTCATAAAAATGTAGATCACGCAGGTGATAATTCACCTTTCCTAATAATTACCGTGGAAGTAAAAGAAGATGGTGCAGTGAATTTAAGTGGAAAACTTTCCTTTTTCGTAATTACGGTTAATTAAGATCACTGTTTTGCCTAAATTAATATCGCATGTTTCGTTACGTGAATTTGTGCGTGAGTTTGTTTCGCAATCTCATCCTTCGCCTTGGGGGCGGATTAATAAATCTTCCACTGGTAACCTATTGTTTGGGAAGCAGCCGAAGTCCATCCAAGGTGTTAGCTTTCAAAACCACTGGACCAAAGTTCAACCGGTGTCACCAATTAAGAATTAAGGTATTTATCGATTTTGTTGTTTGTTCGTGCAGTGACCCGCGATTAAAAATGCAGTAAAAGCTTTCAATTTTGAGTCAATTGAAATTACGACTAACGTTGAATTTAATTCTTTCAATGAACACGTATAGTGTTTGCGCGAAATTAAAATCAATTAACTTTGTTTTGGTGCGTTTGAGAAATAATTCGTATTTCGAATATATGATAATGTAACGACTTATAAACTATATTTTGGTTAGTTCGAATTAAAGTTCGGACATATTTATGTTATAAACTGTATTGTTTTTTTTTGTGTTATTTAATTTGTTTGTTATAAATATGCGGTCAAGATCTTGAGATTTAATTATATTTGAAAACGCTATTGTAGTAGCATTTTTTTATAAATTTTAATGTAATGTTTTGTGTGTAGATTGTTCATTCTTGTTTGCTTAAGATTATTTCATTTCTTTTATTCAAATTTATTTGATATCAATTAGTACTTGTTATTTTATTTTGTCTTGGTTTTAAATATTCAATCAATAAATGTTAAATTGTTAAATGTTTAAATTGTTTAAGTGTTTTTCAGAATTGTTATAACCCAAGGTAAGTTCTGGGGTTGTAACCAACCGGATGAGCTTTCAGGTAATCAGGGGTTTGAAAGCTTCCCTTAGAGTAAGATCACGTCAAGTGGACCCTCTATTTTCCACTTGATCATAAAAATTAAGTCCATGTACTTTTTTCATAAGTAGTTTCCATGAAAAATTGATCCCCCAAACGATTTTTAAAAATTTTAATTTAAACAATAATTTTTTTTACAATGAAAATTTTAGGTACTTTTAATTAAAAAATAAATTTTAAATCAACCGTTAAAGATAAAGTAATGAAATTTTTAGGATTTATCGTCAACTATTTATATTTTAATAATATATTAACAACTAAAAGTTATTTGTTTATTATCATATTGTTAATTAACTTTTAAGTAAACAAATGAAAATTTCAATGATTTCTCGGTAAAAATATGAAGTTTTTTATTAGTTAAATGCGTTATTTATTTAAGTTTAAGATTCCGCAAGAAAATTTCACTGCTCGCGATTAGTTTAAACAATATAAATTTATTTATCACGGCGCGCCGGGCGTCAAGCGCTGTCAGAACATCAGGCGGCCGAGCGTCAGACTACATTGCAGCTTCGGTTAATTATAATTATAAATAACAATTAAGAATGTAATCTTTAAACGAATTTTATTATTATTATTATCAATATTATAACTGAAACGCATGAATTAATTCTCTGTTATTAAACAAAAACAAAAATTTAAAGAAAAGATTAATAAAAGAAATGTTTTATATAAAGAAAAAACAACAAAATTGTAATAATCATAGTGACATCGATAATTTAAGTAAAATTTATAGTAATTTAATTTAAATTTGTATTATTATTATTATTTTTGTTTTAAGTAGGCATGTTTCAAAATAATTTTTTCATGTTTGAAATATTGTAAATTTAAATTTTTTTATATTTGAAAAATGTTAATTAGGTAAAGAATTTATAAGTTATATAATATTTTATATATATAATGTTTCCTTATAGCCCTGATGATGACTAAAAATTAGTTGAAACTGTCGGCAAAATTAATAAAAAAATAAAAAAGCTTAACCAAAACTTAATAAATTATTTAAAAATATATATTAATGGTTAATAATAAAATAACATATAAGAAAAACGAACTAGTAATTAAATATATTAAAATTTCTGAACTCTCGTTAATCTTTATTTTATTTTTTTTAAACTTATATAAGTAATGCAATTAAATTATTTTTTATCATTACATTAAACAGCAAAAATAATCAATTAAATTTCAAACTTTACGACCACGGGAATGCATTTCAGCTGGAAAAAGCGGAACACACAATGTATGTGTAAGCAAAATTCACCAAAACGTAAAATTACAATTACACGGACTGAAGTGTCCAGAAGTTGACTTCGTCATTAAAAAATTTAAATTATTGACGGACGGATTTTGTAGTGATTTCAGAGAAAGTCACGACGCAAGTTCGGTACATCTCTTTAATACAAAACTGATTGCGTTTTAAAAAAATAAATTTGGCGCCGAAAATGTTAAAAAAATTAAATACTTTTCCGATGAGCAGCTTCGCAATATAAAAATAAATATAACTTTGCCAACTTAATAAATCACACAAATTATTTTGGAGTTAAAGTAGAGTGGAATTTTTTCGCTAAACCTCATGGCAAAGGAGCGTGTGACGGCTTAGCAGGAATTGTCAAAAGACAGGCTTATCGTGCTAGCCTTTAATGTGACCATAATAATCACATAACGACACCACGTTCTTTTTTCCAATGGGCAGAAAATTCATTTAAAAAAGTTAATTTTGTTTTCTGTGACCAGAAAGATCGCGATTTACAGGAAGAAAAGTACAAACAACGATTCGAACGGACAGTGACGATAAAAAATATTCGTCAATTCCATTATTACAAACAGTTCGATGATGTCTCACTGCAATGTAAGCTTGTGTCGGAAGATGAAAAAGTTTTTACAATTATATAATAATATAAATAAATAATAATATAAAGATAACGAGAGTTCACAAATTTTAATATATTTAATTACTAGTTCGTTTTTCTTGTTTTTGTTTAATAACAGAATTAATTTATGTGTTTCAGTTATAATATTGATAAAATTC
The DNA here is from genome assembly GCA_035610365.1 of Aquatica leii. NCBI lineage: Eukaryota > Metazoa > Arthropoda > Insecta > Coleoptera > Lampyridae > Aquatica > Aquatica leii. The sequence goes on from CM069432.1 coordinate 62,281,830, forward strand.
GTTCGAAGATTACATTCTTAATTGTTATTTATAATTATAATTAACCGAAGCTGCAATGTAGTCTGACGCTCGGCCGCCTGGTGTTCTGACAGCGCTTGACGCCCGGCGCGCCGTGATAAATAAATTTATATTGTTTCAACTAATCGCGAGCAGTGAAATTTTCTTCCGGAATCTTAAACTTAAATAAATAACGCATTTAACTAATAAAAAAAAACTTCATATTTTTATCGAGAAATCATTGAAATTTTCATTTGTTTACTTAAAAGTTAATTAACAAAATGATAATAAACAAATAACTTTTAGTTGTTAATATATTATTAAAATATAAATAGTTGACGATAAATCCTAAAAATTTCATTACTTTATCTTTAACGGTTGATTTAAAATTTATTTTTTAATTAAATGTACCTAAAATTTTCATTGTAAAAAAAATTATTGTTTAAATTAAAATTTTTAAAAATCGTTTGGGGGATCAATTTTTCATGGCAACTACTTATGAAAAAAGTACATGGACTTAATTTTTATGATCAAGTGGAAAATAGAGGGTCCACTTGACGTGATCTTACTCCTTATAGAAATCCTTGATTGGCGCCCTTACCGATTATTTGACTATTTTACCGTTCTAGTTCAATTTTTCGACGATCGCGTTTCCAATTTTTCACGGAATTTTAAATAAAACCCACCCTTTCTCCATTGAGCTAGTGGCACAACCCCCGTTTATGTTACTGCATTGCAGGCAGTGACTTTGTGTTAATTTTGGCATGTAACATAAATAATTTGGCGTCTCCAGCGTGTGGCCTTTTTCGAATTTTAGTTTGCCTGTTAAGTTTCGTGATTTTTGGAAGATTTTACCGTTTTGTAATTACATTTTAAAATGGGTTACAAGTTGATCGTTGATCGTTTATCGCATAACGAATTACGTTATGAAATTTTGATTAGAGGTGGTGATGCATCTTTAGGTGTTGTCGTATTACGAGGTTTACTCAAGAATTTTCTTATTGAAGAAGCTACCGGAAAATTATCTCGTCCCGTGTATCCTTTCGATTTTAATGCAGATAAATTAGCGATTCGTGAAGGTATCGATGAGCTTAGAAAATTAATAGATTCATTGAAAATTACTCCGACTACAAAAATTTCTTCTACTATTGAAACCAAAATTAAATATTTGTTAAACCGTATTGGCAATTCAATTCCTATTTAAGGTGACGATTCACAAGTTAAAGATGAGTTTTTGAAAGACTTAGTTGTTTTAATTTCGCAGTACGAACTTTTGGATAAGCAAATTGTTGTTTCAAATCCTTCTACTTCCGCCGATGAAGTCATCGAACCTGTCGTTCAACCTTCTGTAGTTGATAACGCTTTACCGACGTCTTCTGCTGTTAGTCAAAATTTTATTAGTCATGTTAAGAGTGTTTCAGTTTCAAAATGGAATTTAAAGTTTTCTGGTGATGCAAAGTCAATTTCATTGAATGCATTTTTAGAACGAGTTGCCGAACTTCAATTATCGCGTAACGTTTCAAGTCATCAGTTATTTTTGGAGTGTACTGATCTTTTTACAGGTCATGCATTGATTTTTGTTAGGTCTATTCGTAATTCAGTAAATTCTTGGGAAGACTTAGTTAAGTTTTTACGCGAACAATTCCAGCCTACCGATTATGACGAACGACTTATTGAAGAAATTAAGCGTCGTACTCAAGCTAATGATGAACCTATGGGTATTTACGTTGCAATTATTCGCAACATGTTTTCACGTCTCGATGAGCCTTTTTCTGAAGAAAAGCAGTTAAAGATTTTATTAAGAAATATTTCTCCCGTTTATCAAACTCAGCTTGGTTTGTCGTCAGTTACTTCAATTGAGGAGTTAATTAAATTTGGTCGTATTATCGAGGACCGCATGCAAGCTATTGAAGCTTACACGCCTCCGTCTCGTCGAAAGCAGGACATGGAGCCTGATCTCGCTTATGTAACATCTCAAGTTAAGGACATTGCAGTTTCTCGTTCTTCAAATAACGTTAGTAGTGGTGAAAAATCTACACCACCTGTTAGACAAAATTCACGATTACCGTCTTCTAATATCGCACCTTCTTCACGAAGGTTAGCTATCGTTAATGCGCCTGCTTCTTCTAATCGAAGTAGTCCGCAATTGTGTTGGAATTGTAGGAAGCCAAACCATCGAGCTGCTTCTTGCAAAGAACCTAAGAAAGGTTTATTTTGTTATCGTTGTGGAAAATCTAACGTTACGGTCCGCACTTGCTCTAAGTGTTCGGGAAACGAGTAAAGGACGTACTAAGAAGCCGTTTAGTGACGTCAGAGGTCAAAGTTAAATCGGCTGTCTATTTTAATAGTTTACATTCTTCGAAGAAAAAGAGTTTTGATAAGAATAAAGTCGTGTTAGATTATGTTTTAGAGTCTGCTGAGTCTGACGAAAGACCTTTTGTCTACCTTAAAGTTTTTGGTCACGAAATTTTGAGTTTATTAGATAGTGGCGCTTCTCGCACTATTGTTGGTTCTAAGGGTTGGGAAATTTTTAGTCAATTAGGTTTAAAGTTAAATAAGTCAGTTAAAGTTAATTGTATTGTAGCTAATGGTAAATCAGTACAAAGTTTAGGTTCACTTCTCGTCCCAATCGAACTTAAAGGAAAAATTATTGTTTTGGAAGTTTTAGTTGTTCCTGACGTTCCGCATAATTTAATTTTAGGCGTTGATTTTTGGAAACAAGCAGGTATCGTTCCTGATCTTAGAAAAGGTGAGTGGCGTTTCGAAAATATGGACACCATTTCACAATTGGAAGATAAAGATTCAGTTATTAAGTCTCGTCTCGATCTTTCTTCAGAACAGCTCAATCAGTTAGACAATTTAGTTAGTAATCACTTTTCTTCGTCGAATGAAAATTTTGGATGCACCAACTTGATCGAACATCAGATCAAGACTACTTCCGAACCAATTAAGCAACGGTATTACCGAGTTTCGCCGTTTATCCAGAAACAAATCGATCTGGAGTTAGAGAAAATGTTGAAGTTAGGCGTTGTAGAAAAATCAAACAGCGCTTGGTCGAGCCCGATCTTATTGGTGAAGAAGAAGGACAACTCGTATCGTTTTGCGTGGACTTTAGAAAAGTCAACAAAGTTACCGAAAAGGACGCTTATCCTTTACCTTACGTTTCGTCTATTTTAGATCGTCTTCGTGACGCTAAGTTTATTTCATCTCTCGACATTAAGTCCGCTTATTGGCAGATTCCTTTAAGCGAAGAGTCTAAGCAGTATACCGCTTTTACAGTTCCGAACCGTGGGTTATTCCAATTCACGCGCTTACCGTTTGGTTTAGCTAACGCACCAGCTTCTTGGCAGAGGTTGATTGATCGAGTTTTAGGTCCCGAATTAGAACCTTACGTTTTTGTTTATTTAGATGACGTCATTATTTGCGCTCCTTCCTTCGAGAAACACATGGAAGTGTTAACTGAAGTTCTTCGTCGCCTTAGAGAGGCTAATTTGATGCTAAGTAAAGACAAATGTCATTTTTGTAAACCTGAACTTAAGTATCTTGGTTTTATCGTCAATTCTACTGGTTTGTCGGTTGACCCGGAAAAGGTCGATGCAATTTTGCGTATTCCAGTTCCCACTGGTGTCGCTGAAGTGAGAAGAATTATAGGCATGGCCTCGTGGTATCGCCGATTCGTACCGAATTTTTCGACAATTATCGCTCCATTGACGTCTCTGTTAAAGAAGAATTCCAGCTTTAATTGGACTAGTGATTGTGATGAAGCCTTTCAGATCATTAAGAATTGTTTAATTTCCGCACCTATTTTGTCTTGCCCTGATTTCAATGTTCCGTTTACAGTTCAAACTGACGCTTCTGATTTTGGTCTTGGTTCAGTTCTTACACAGTTTATCGACGGTGAAGAACGTGTTATTTGTTATAATAGTAGGTCGCTCACAAAATGTGAACGCAAGTATTCAACTACCGAAAAGGAATGTTTGGCTGTCCTGTGGTCTATTGAAAAATTACGCCCTTATCTTGAAGGAACAACTTTCACTGTAGTTACCGATCACGCATCATTAGTCTGGTTACACAATTTAAAGGAACCTACCGGTCGTCTAGCACGATGGGCTGTTAGACTGCAGCAATTTGATTTTACGATCATTCATCGTAAAGGAAAGGATCATGTCGTACCTGACGCATTATCTCGTTCAGTACCAGCTATCGACAACATTACTACCGATTGTGACATTACCGAACCTAAGTCTTCGGACAAATGGTTATCGAAACTTATGGAACGTGTACGTTCAAAACCTAACGCTTTTCCACAGTGGAAAATTAGTAACGGAAAGCTATTTAAGCATGTTACCGTAGACTATCCCGATCTTCGTTCTGAGAATGACAATTGGAGAGAAGTTGTGCCTAAGTCTAGACGACTCGAAATATTGTCAAAGTTTCACGATGAGCCTACCGCTGGACACCTTGGTATTTTTAAGACTCTCGAACGAATAGTTCCGCTTTATTACTGGCCTAAGATGAAGGCTGACGTTATTCGTTACATCAATGGTTGTAAAGTTTGTATCACGCATAAGCCGGAACAGAAACGTCCTGCTGGCCTTATGACCCGTCATCCTGTTGTGGACAAACCTTGGCAGTTGATTTCTACCGATCTTGTTGGACCACTACCGCGATCTAAGAGTGGTTATTCGTATATTCTTGTGGTTGCAGATTATTTTTCGAAATTTGTTTTATTTTTCCCGTTACGTTCCGCTACTGCAGCCGCAGTTACTAAACGTCTTGAAGAAGATGTATTTTTAATGTTTGGAGTTCCTCAATATCTTTTGTGTGATAACGGCACACAGTTTCGTAGTTCAGAATTTACGAAAATGGTTTCGTCATATAAGTCCAAAATTATTTTTAACGCTAATTATCATCCACAAGCTAATCCAACAGAAAGAGTCAACAGAGTCATGAAGACAATGCTATCGTCATATATCGAAGACAACCATCGACATTGGGATAAGTATCTTGCTAAAGTAGCATGTGCTATTCGTACCGCTGTACATGAAGTCACCGGCTTAACGCCGTTTTTCGCTAATTTTGGACGTGAAATCTGTCTCGACGGATCACGTCATGGAAAAACTACCGATTCCGACACTATCGACGATCTAGCTTTTGCAGATCGTACCTTTTTGGCCGAAAGAGGCCCAGCGTTTAGAGAAGTTTACGTCGACATTAAGAATCGCTTGAATGCCGCTTATGTCCGCGCTAAACATTATTACGATTTACGTCGTCGTCCAGCACCTTTTGAGGTGGGAGACACAGTGTGGCGGAAGAATTATGTCCTTTCTGATGCATCTCGATATTTCTCGGCCAAATTGGCACCTAAGTTTATCGGTCCGTTCTACGTGAAACGGAAAGTTTCGTATCAGACCTATGAGTTGTCTGATGACACGGGAGCATCTAAAGGCATATGGAACGCCAAGGACTTAAAGTTAAACCCGACTGGGGATAAATAGTTTTATGTTTTACCTTTTAGTTTCTTTTTCGTTTTTTTTTTTAGGTTAGTTAGTTTCGTTTTTGGGTTCCGTGTAGAGACGGACTAAGAATATTTCTCTACAGTGGGGACACCACTTGTCGTAAGAGGCGACTAAACAACGGTTCTTTTATTTCCATTTTTCTTTCTTCTGCTATCTTGTCTGTCCTTATCTTTTATTTCTGTAGTGTTTGTGGCTAGGTGCCATTGCTCGGTGTGGACTTTCGTTGTGGGAAAAACGCAATGCGCGGATCTCGTGAAGCGCAGCGCGCCCTCTCCTATTGTGCAGCATCGAGTGATCTGTGTCGAACCCAAACATATGCTACCCTTCTTATCGTTTAGTTCTCGTTCCGTTTAGTTTCGTTAGGGGATCCTCGCTGATTGCGAGATCGCGAGATCCATAGGTTTAGTTTTTTCGTTTTCATTTAGTTTTAGTTTTTGAGGATTCTTATAGAGCGATTTAAGAAATCCCTCTTTAAGTAGGGGAGGTGTAACCATCGTTTAAAAATCGATTGGTTGTTTAAGTAATTTTTGGTAACGGACACAGTATTTGGATTGACGATTTTCATTTAATGTATTTTTGTTGAATTTGTGTTAATGTGAATTTTAGATTGAGTTTAATGAGTTATTTTACGATTTAAAATTCAAAGTTATAATTTAAATTGCTGATTTAGTTTTGTATGTTGTTACGCCGTGAATCATCTGCTTTCGCGATTTTGCTTATTGAATGTTTCACTTGGAATGTTGAAAAATTCCAGTGGTAATTTATGTTTCCCTTCTGAGATATAATCGTAATTAAATCTATTTTCGCCGTTTGTTTATTTTAAGTGGATTTAAAAGTTCTTTGTTCGAGTACATTTGTACTTGAATTTCTTTATGTCAATCGTTTAGATTACGTGGAAAAATTAAGTCGTTATCTTAATTTATTAGGCAGTTTAAATTCTTGTAATATAATAGTTTGTCAAATTGACAGTTTCACGTACAAGCGAAACGCTGTGTCCTAATTAGATAAATATGACGTAATATGATTGTTTGCCTCTTTATTGCACTTCTTCGCGAGAGTATTTTGGTGTTTGAGATTTCGAACGCAGCCTTTGTGGAAAGGGCAGTCGACAAAAGTTGATATATAGATGTGTTTTTGGTAAATGAGGTAGGAGTTGGAAGTTAGTTGGTTGACGGTCATAAAAATGTAGATCACGCAGGTGATAATTCACCTTTCCTAATAATTACCGTGGAAGTAAAAGAAGATGGTGCAGTGAATTTAAGTGGAAAACTTTCCTTTTTCGTAATTACGGTTAATTAAGATCACTGTTTTGCCTAAATTAATATCGCATGTTTCGTTACGTGAATTTGTGCGTGAGTTTGTTTCGCAATCTCATCCTTCGCCTTGGGGGCGGATTAATAAATCTTCCACTGGTAACCTATTGTTTGGGAAGCAGCCGAAGTCCATCCAAGGTGTTAGCTTTCAAAACCACTGGACCAAAGTTCAACCGGTGTCACCAATTAAGAATTAAGGTATTTATCGATTTTGTTGTTTGTTCGTGCAGTGACCCGCGATTAAAAATGCAGTAAAAGCTTTCAATTTTGAGTCAATTGAAATTACGACTAACGTTGAATTTAATTCTTTCAATGAACACGTATAGTGTTTGCGCGAAATTAAAATCAATTAACTTTGTTTTGGTGCGTTTGAGAAATAATTCGTATTTCGAATATATGATAATGTAACGACTTATAAACTATATTTTGGTTAGTTCGAATTAAAGTTCGGACATATTTATGTTATAAACTGTATTGTTTTTTTTTGTGTTATTTAATTTGTTTGTTATAAATATGCGGTCAAGATCTTGAGATTTAATTATATTTGAAAACGCTATTGTAGTAGCATTTTTTTATAAATTTTAATGTAATGTTTTGTGTGTAGATTGTTCATTCTTGTTTGCTTAAGATTATTTCATTTCTTTTATTCAAATTTATTTGATATCAATTAGTACTTGTTATTTTATTTTGTCTTGGTTTTAAATATTCAATCAATAAATGTTAAATTGTTAAATGTAAAGAGCTTTTATTCATTTAGCCGCCGCATACGTAAATTTTTGTTTAAGTGTTTTTCAGAATTGTTATAACCCAAGGTAAGTTCTGGGGTTGTAACCAACCGGATGAGCTTTCAGGTAATCAGGGGTTTGAAAGCTTCCCTTTATAGAAATCCTTGATTGGCGCCCTTACCGATTATTTGACTATTTTACCGTTCTAGTTCAATTTTTCGACGATCGCGTTTCCAATTTTTCACGGAATTTTAAATAAAACCCACCCTTTCTCCATTGAGCTAGTGGCACAACCCCCGTTTATGTTACTGCATTGCAGGCAGTGACTTTGTGTTAATTTTGGCATGTAACAACATTTTGAGTTAATTTGCATTCTTATATTGTGGTATAATATTTTAAGTAAAGTTAACATTGTTAGTAAAATTATTCAAAAACCGTACTTTGATGTTACTCAGTGTTGTAATCATTTAAATAATCTGAATAATTTTTTGAAAGCTTATCGCTCCGATAAAGGATTTAATGATCTATTGATTGATACTAAAGAAATAACATCCAGCTTAGACATAGAACTTAAATTCAAAAAAGAAAGAGTTCTAAGACCGCGAAAAATAAGAAAAAACATTTTGATTACGAATGTGACGATAAACTGATTCACGACGAAACTTTAAAGTTCAAAGTTTTTTTAATGCTCTAGATGTAATTATAACATCAGTGGATGAGAGATTCCAATTACTTTCTTGTTACTCTAATAATTTCGCGTTTTAGTTTAGTTAATTTTAGTTGCTTAAAGTGTATTTAATAATGAATAAAATAGTTTGAATTTCGATTATAAACTTACTGCAAAACCATAAATGTTATTTTGAGGTAGTAGTTCCATTACATTTAAGAAGTTGATTTAAGTTAACCAAATGTATTTTATTTAAAAATACATAATTTTGTATTTTATTTTTAATTATATGTATTTTTAGTTTCAGAAATATGCTAATTGTTTTTATACAAGGTTTAATTTTACTTCTACCTTTCAAACGTGGTCGACCTTATGCGTTTTTGCCCGAAAGCAGTGGGGATATCGACGGCTCGTTTTTATGTACGAAGTGGTTTCTCCAGTTAGTATATTATACCTCATGGAGCAAAACCGACTAAGTAATCTTGCTATCATTTCAATAGGCACGGACCAGCTAAATACACTTTTTTTTTCTATAGTGGATAATAATACCTAACTTAACCCGTATCTGTACTCACATATATGAACGTAATACAAATTTGGGGCGTTATTTTAAATTTGCACAAGGGTGCCAAAAGTGCTAAGCGCGGGCCTGTATTTCGATGATGGTTTATAACGAACAACTTCTAAATTTTAATAAGAAAGTTAATTATTTAAGAATATAAATCTGTTACAACACATACGAAATACTAATTTTTTCAAATATAAAGACTAAAATTTTATCTTTAGTTAATTATACCACAAGTGCTCATTATTTATGCTTAGTTTTGACTAAGCTAATAGAATTAATAATATTTAATTAAAGTTATATCAATTGTATAATAGTAATAGTCATAATAGGCTATATCAAATAGACACAGTAGAGTAATAGGTAAAAATGTGAACAATTTGTACAGATTGTGTAGTCTTTTTTTTTAAATCGGTTAGAACTGCTCAAAAAGTAGCAACTGTGGTCTTCTAACCCATTATTAACGTTAACAATTTAGGAAGTTTACTACATATTTCTAAATTATTTGTCTTGTAGAACAAGAAGAAAACAGTAAATTCGAACTTTCATAGTCGTCCAAATAGTTATCAGCATTAATCCGAGCATAACCGAATATGATCGAATAGTGAATTTAATAGTAAGTGTAACAGCTGATCTATTATGAAAATGGCGATTCACAAATCTATATCTCATCGAAATCTAATAACCAGTTAATAATAATTTAATAATAATAAAAGTTAATAAACATCTAATTAAGGTAATTAATTAAATGATAAAAATTTTGAGTATTTTTACTAAACGTTATTTTGTTAAATAAACTCGTTATAACCCGCTCACACTTAACTACTGTGATCATTACGATTTTAATGAAGTGTTATTTTAGTGTTTTTAATGCATGTCTATGAACGTTTTTCGTATTTATCGGTCGATTTTGGAAGTTCTTTAATGATACTTTTAAGTAGCTGGATAATATGTTTGCTCAATATGTAATTGACATTAATTTAAAGTAATTGACCTTATTGTTTTTAATACATCTTTTGACTGCTCCTTCTTACTGGTGAATACTACATTTCAATTTCAATTTTTATTGCAATGTACAATAGTTTTAAAGGTACTTTCTGTTTTTTTTTAGATTAAAAGATGCCAGGAACTAGTTTGGTGGTACCTGTTGTGCTATGGGGTAAATATGCACCAACACATTGTATATCCTGTATTTATTTATCCAAGGATCAGAAGACATTAGCAACTGGATGTTATGATGGGCAAATATGTTTATGGTAAATACTGTAATTTTTCTATTGATAAGTTGTCATCAGCCTCTGCTTTTAGGCAAGTGGATCCTGACTCCATAAAAATGACACCACGTTGTTTATTAGTCGGACACACTGCTCCTGTACTGTGCATATCCAAAGCATCAATAATTCAAGATAATAATTATATAGTGTCTAGTTCAGAAGCTGGCGAAATGTGTACTTGGGATTTGGTGGATGGAAAATGTAGAGAAGTTGTTAAATTACCACAAGTTCATACCAATATGCAAGTGAGTCTAATTTGATCATTTTGTGGTTCTTATATGACACATTAAAAATAATTCAACTTAATTATGCATTTATAAAAGTAAATCACTCTTATAATGACCTTGAATATTAGAAAATCTTGACCTAAAAACTTACACTACATTGCATACATTTCTAGATTAAAAGTTAAAGTTGAACAATGTTCTAATAATATACCTATATGAAGCAGGTACAATACACAGGTAAACATTCTCTCTTCTATGAGTAGCTGATATATTTGAAGATATATAAGTTTATCACAAAATATTATTTTTTTTGTCAAGTTGAATAATTTACTATAGACATTCTAAGGTTGTTTATATCAAAAAGTAAAGGAAAATTAATTAATTTAACTTGCAATTATAACTTTGACTCAAAGCAGACAATATAAAAATAGCTTCGATTCCTCAAATGTTTTGTAGTGTTTTTAAAAGAAAGTTTTTGCAATTCATATCAGGTCACATGTATTTTGAAATTTTTATATTAAAATTATACGCTGGTACAAGGTTTTAGGAGAAATATATTATGCAAAAACAGTACAAAGAGCGTCTAGCTTGTTTGTGTCAACCGTACATAAGAAAATTACTAACTTATTAGAAGTAGACAAATATTTTTTCTTTGGTTTTTATATATGATTAATTTATCGGTTCATTTCAAATTGGTTTCAAAATGAAATTTTATCAAATATACCAAATATGCATTTATGGCACGAAAAATAAGTTGAACTAACAGAAATAGACGAAAAAAATTTGAATAACTACTTATGTATGAAATCTGTTTTCTGATAATAGAGAAGATTTGTGTAATCACTTTGTTGGTGAGTTCAGGATAATTAGCTTATAAGGCACAGACTGAAAATTTTGTTAAGATCATACAAAACAATTGATAAAAAATGAGAAGGACAATGTTTTTAGACCTGAAATGGGAATTAGGGAAACTATTTGAAATAACAGTCTTTCCGAAAAACTGTCGGGAGCAAAAGTGTCTTATTGATTACCAAAACGCTTTTGATAAGGTATGAAATACATATGTAATAGACAAACTAAAACAAATCAGCATCAATCAAGAAGATATTAACTTTATAAAAAACATATCATAATCCAGCCGTAATAGAAACACTGTGTTATACATTGTCCGCAGAGGATTTATCTCGGTCAGTAGCTTATTGGCTTATAGATTTATTACTTTGTCATCTAACGTCAAATATACGGGGTCATTCAGGGAACTTGTTAGAGAGATTGAAAATTTGTATTTTATTTTAATAAAAATCAACGGGCGTATTCAACTGCACTCAGCGGTTTCTAGGCCAGTGGTGGCCAACCCAAATGATCTTGTGGGACACTTTAGAAATGCATTATAAAGGCTTGTTTTCACATGCGCCAAATTCACCACTTTTGCGCGAAATAAAATGGCGTTGCGAAAAGTTACTTTTGTTCAACTATTCTAACCTAGTTTATATGGTTCATCAAAGTTTGTTATATTCTGAAAAGTAATAGAATTAGATGCATGTTATAAAGAACGTTATAAAAATGATTAATTGTATCTACCTAAACGATAAAAACTTAAACACACTGAAGTTCTCAGTACTTTCTTGTGTTTCGTAAAACTATGAAAACTGACATTGCAATTTTTTGCGATATTTACGTCGATATTTTGTTTTCACGTAAAAATTGTGAATTTCGCGTCAGTGAAAACTAACTATGCGGGTCGCAATATTTGCCATATACTTGCAAAAATATTATTTTAAAATCAAAGTTAATTTTTTCTCACAATTTCGATAGTTAATTCTTAAATGTATGTTTTCACTACTTGGGCCAGTATAAGATAAATACCTTTTGTACAAGTGTAATGAATCTCGCGGGCCAGAATGATGTTCAAGGCGGACTGTGTGTTGACCACCCCTGTTCTAGACCATCGTAATTCAACAGATTATTGAATAACTCACGATTTTTGCGTAATTTTAAGAAAGCCGCTTACGCCTTTTCCCAGTCTACCTGAATGCACCCAATATGATACATATAAGTACGTATCTCTAAAATATTTTCAAGCTCATTCTTCTTCCGGTTGTTTCGGAAATCGCCATGACCATGTTTCCTTTAAATAGAATGCTATATTTTTTGTGTGTTTTAATTCTACACAATATTTAGTGTAATTATTTATCAGAGATGTGCAAGTCTAACTGGCACTATCTTTGAGCTATATCAATTTTAAGGTCATACGTATTGAAAGCTATAATATTTATTTTATATTAAACAAAAGTTTTTATAATTTATGATATAATTCATAAGTTTAACAGAACATGTTTTTCGCGTGATTTGATTATTATAGAATTATTTTGTTAACAGTAAAAGATACATATTTGGTGAAGTAGACGTTGTGAAATTAAAGGACTAATCATTAATGATTTTTCATATTTGATTTATTTTGAAGAAAACAAGATTTTTTTCGGGAATGGTTTTATTGCGTTCATCAAGGTTTTTTACATACAAATCGTAAAATTTTGTAGTACTGTTACATACATTTTATTGTGATTGTGGTTTTCTTATTTTTAAAAACTACTTATGGCCTTTACTACATTTTATTAAATGTTACAATCATTTTATTGGCAACTGTCTATGAGAGGAGAGTTATGAAAATGTAGTAAAATGCATCCCACGCTTTGTGCTCTGAATTGAATTATTCTGTTAATAACTTAAATTTTATTATAATTTTCTTTTGAGGTGACAAATTATGATTGATTGTTCGACCTTCTACTACTGTATTATAAACTGTAATTAAAAATTATTTTCTACTTTTTAGTTCGGTTAGCTATAAAAGCGTGTTTTTTTTTAAGTTTTTTTAAACTATTATTGCTCGTTTCTGCTGTGTTTTCAAAATTGAGAAGTTAAATTGTTGGAAGGGGGATTCTAAAATTTGCATTAATACTTTCACCAAGGAAGTGTAATACCGAGGGGTAATCACTTGTATGTACAATATGTGGGACATGTTCACTGCAATAATGCCATATTTGTGTAGTAACGCATCGTGCATGCAATATCATACGATCCGGGTGTAATTCTGTGAAATATAAAAAGCAATTGAATTGATATGTATCTCACAGATTTCATTTTCTTTTGGGACTTTGTTGACGCGTACTGAAATTTTGATTACGTAGCGCTAGTATTTTGGCAAGAGTGCATAATATGAAAAATAACAAAGTACAATTCTTGCTGTACACAAAAAAGTATGTACTTATGATAGTGTTTTTTTTAAAATATATTTTATGCATTCTATTTGTATATTTTACATTTTCTACATAATTTACATGCATCAAATCATGTAGAAAATTGTCATGGCAAAGGCCAAGTTTAGTTAGTTCATTTGTCAATTTCAACAAGTACAATTTAGTTTGGTTGTGATTTATATTGAATATAAGTTTGGTTTGATTTATTTTGCCTCTTCTAGTAGATTAAAATAATAACAAAAGAATTACGTTTTCAAAAACTGTGTGCATTATATACAGTATTTGTGTAATAATTACATAATCTAGTTTTGCGCGTGCAATATTTATGCAATATACCTAAAATATATGCAATATACTCCAGTATTGGACCTTTAGTGGAATTAAACCTGTATCTCTAATCGTTTTATAAATTTCATACATAATTCCGTTGCAGCTATTTTTCTTTTTTTCCATTTGTCTAATCGATATAGTGTTCATCTCTGCTAATAATAAGCTTATCATTTTTTGTGATACTATCGCTATTCTTTTTATGAAAGATATTCGATGGTACGGAAATGTATGAAATTAAACAATAAGGTTTTAACATGGTTTTGCGGTCTTAGAATAATCGTTTGTTATTTCTTAGTGTAGCAGTTGTTAACGTACATCGCATATGATTCAGGTCGACATGTATAACTGGTACAGCCCTATTAGCTAGGCACGGTAAACATAAGAAAAAATTTCGATTAAATGAATAAAAATGTTTATAGCATAATTACAGAAATTAAGATATCAAAAGTATTTCTCGTATATGAATTCTATTGGCAAAATAAATGAACATGGCTTGTTTGCCAATTAAATAAATGTTCTCGTATATGTTTCTGTTTGTTGTAACAAAATAGAAAATTAAAGTTGCGCAGTAAATCATAAACGAATGCGATATCTGTGTTTGCACATACATTATTATTTAGTTATTTTAGACCTATTGTTCTTTTTGTTTTGTAATAGTTTTTTCTTAATATATTTTGATTTTATTGTTTTTATAGGATATTGTAGTTTTTTTTAATTATTTACAATTTCATTACATTATTTGTATTTACCACATTCGTGTGTCGACGTTAAAAAAGATTATTAATTATAAAAACATGTTTTTCCAACCACAAAACGCAGGTAATGTTTGGGGATTTTAATAGTACGTGTGTTTATAAATTTTTTGTTTCTTGAAAATTCGTTTTCAGTCTATTGAAAACACTTTAGATACCGTACCTGAACTGAGGCAGAATCTTTGTAGTAAAAGAAATCGTGTTACGTGATATGTCCATTTTATAAAACCTACTTTATACACCTGTCCACTTTTTTATATTTATTTTTTCCGTTTTCAAGCGAAGGCCAAAGCGAGTGAATAAATGAATTATTTTTTGCTCTACTGTAAGGTTTGCTGATTCTAAAGCAGATGACTAAACTTTTTCTAATAAGAGCTGATATTGATTTTCCAAAAATGTTCGATAGCCACATTCTTTAATTTTTAATAAATTTGTACTATTGTAAAGTAGTTTTAAAATTCATTGTGTCGATCATAATATGTATAAGAGAAATAATTTAATTACAGTTTGCTGACGTGTGCTTGTATTTGTGAAAGTAACAGTAATTGAATTTAGAGAAATTGGGTTTAATTCTTACATTATATAATATAAAGGATACGTAATAAAGCTGTACAAACTGAAGCAAATTGTTAATCAATCCTCAGTGGCGTACAAGCCGGACTAGGGTAACTTTTTTAAGTATCAACTAAGAAAAAATTTGTTGGCCTTTGTATAGCCATGTTATTTTTTTAAACTATTAGTTAACATATATTTAAAAAAATTACAAATGGTTTCATACTTATCGAAAAATTTGGCTTATATGTAGAAACTTATTCTAAGCTTATTTCTTCTACTATTGCTTAGAAACCGCACCGACCTCCATTCCAACGAATTATAAATTACGTTTGAACGTTCTTTATTTAGATTTAAAACTTATGTTTAAATTGCAATCGCGATACAGCACTTGTCATGCTCTAAAGTAATGGCGGTCAGACACGATTTTTGTTTCAAAGTACTGTCAAATTATGTGATGCGCAGTAGGTCGAATACGTATACTTAGAATGTAATATTTGAAAGTTAACTGATAGTAAACCGAAGTTTAGTTACTGACTGGAATGATCGCGATTATTTCTCAGGATCGATGCTATTGCGATTATTCTGTTTAGGGCTATAGGCGATGGTTCATTAAGTCGTGATCGAGTATCGCTTGAACTTCGATCATTTTCTGATTGATTTTTCACAAGTAAGCTAAAAGCTGTTTACTTCAATGAGCATTCTTATACAGTTTTACTTACAATAACTTACACATTACAATTACTTAAGTTACTAATTGAAGCGTAAAAGCTTGGCTTGTTTGTGGAATTACACTGTTTAATATATAAAATAAAATTTGTTTAAATTATTTTTCTGGAAATCGTCTTGAAAAGATTTTCCTGCTTATTAACGCGTGGGAAAATTGAATTTTACGGACTATTACTTTAAACACTTTACAAGACGAAAAATAAAAAAGATACTTTAAAAAAGAACAATTTATTCAAAACTATTAATATGAATTATGGAACTTGTTATGTTTGAAATATTGATTCCCGATAGTGATTTATCACCGAGCCTCAAACTTTGAGTAAAAGTTCCAGTCGAAATCTCATTACCGGTGTGATCGTAGCAAACTGTGGTTAAATCTTTACTAGTATATGGATTATTGCCCATACTAGTAGTTGTGTTTTTTACTGGCCCTGATTGTATTTTTCTTGCTATATCTAGCTTATTTTAGATCGAAACCTAGATATAGCCTTCAGCCACCGTTGTATTTTGCCATCATCCATGTCTTTTTAAATTGGTAACGTCGCCCTCAGCTACTCAGTCTGCTAATAAAGTCGCTGAACTGCGGCGCATACAATGCCTCGTGTATGTATTCCAGAGGGGTAGGTAACTCAAGATACGTTGCAATTTTAGAATGGAATTTTCCAAACCAATGTGTTGGACAGTACATTTCCCTATCTTCTAATTTAGAAATTGGCGCCGGTGTGGAGTACGAACCGGGCGTAATGACACATAACGCGTGTACAAAGCAACATTGGTTTCATCAACAATTAAAAAGCAACGAGGTTTGTATGTTTTAGAATCAGTAATGTGCACTATTAAAATGTTATCTTGATCTTCAATGTCATCCAGTAACATTTTAGATAATTCGTCCCATCGACAAGCTCCCGAAACATGAAAAATAAACGCAATCTGTAAATACATGAGAAAAATTAATTTGAGGTACTTATTTACCCATTGTCAAACTTTCACCAATAAAAATTTCTTGTCGGGAGCTTCAAGAATAAATTTATCAATCTGGTTTCGGGACAAACTTTTCGATTTTTTTGTTGGTAACCAGTCGATTTTCACTTTGATTATGCAATAAGCTTCTAAAACTTGCTAATGTCCAAATTCTGCTTCAATAAAAACACGAATTTTAACATAGAATAAAAACTCCAAAGACTTTAGGGTTTCTGCCAGTGGCGGCTCGTGAGGTCGGGCTTAGGGGGGGCTACAAAAAGCTTGTGGATAACGTGAACGTTTTCAAATATCATTAAATCATTATGTAGGTAACCACTAAAATGTTTTTAAATACGTATTTAAAAGGTATGCAAAAAGGTATAAAAAAAATGTTTACAGAAATTATATATTTATTGAAAACATATAAATAAAAATACAAAATATGTGTATTAGATTTAAATATTAAAAATTGAACACATTTATTTTAATTTAAAAAATGGATTCACCGTGTATGGTTGAAGGTTAATAAAGTGATTGAAATCTTAATATGGTTGTCAAGACTTAAGATTTGAATCACTTTACATTTATTTTACTTCTCGTGATAATTCTTTAAAATTTGGTGAATAATTGGTGACAGCACTTCTCAGTAATTCTTTGAGATGCTGGTTAGTTAATACTGATGGGTGTTTGGATTTCACGAATTTTAAAGTGGAATAAAATGATTCACATAAGTACACTGTACCGAATATTGAAATAATTCGACAAGCACCCTTTTTTAATTCAGGATACTTCGATTCTGATACAAATTTCTAAAATACAGTAAACGGCGTCGACTTATATTTTAATTGTAAAGCTTGTTCTTCTTGCATCTCTATTAATTCTAATTCTCTTCTTGGGTCATAATTGTATTGGAATTGGAAAACTCACCTTGAATTATGTTAATTTCAAATGGATTCAGAAAAAAATCAAAAGACGATTTAACATATTTCAAGTCTTGAAATCTATTTTGGAATTCCGTCAATATTCCTTCTAGCTTTTTTATATACTCGAGTTTGTCTTGTTTAATATTGGAACAATTTTTTTTAATTTGAGGTAAAT
This sequence comes from Aquatica leii, assembly GCA_035610365.1. Taxonomy (NCBI): domain Eukaryota; kingdom Metazoa; phylum Arthropoda; class Insecta; order Coleoptera; family Lampyridae; genus Aquatica; species Aquatica leii. The sequence continues at coordinate 62,299,795 of CM069432.1, forward strand.
GACAAAATGGTTTATTTTTATTGTTCTTTTGAATAAGTTTAGTTTGAAAATTAAATATACACTGTGAGAGGTCAGATATTATTTTATTTTTCCCCTACAATTGTAAATTCAGTATTTGCAAATGTTCCATGACATCAGTCAAAAACATTAAGTCTTGTAACCACTCGTCATCGTCTAATTCTGAATAGGTTATTTTCTTTTCTTTTAGAAATGCAGTTATCGGATCAAACAAGTCTACAAATCGATTTAATACGTTGTAGCTAGATAACCAACTAACAATGCAAAAGAAATTAATGTCATTTGAAAGTTCTTCGTTCTTTAATACTTCAAGGAAATTTTTGAATTGTCAATGATTTTTTGCATTTGGTGCAGGCTATTTTAAATATTTTGTAACGAGATTTTCTCGGTAAATTATGCAGTGAATCGGTATGCATTGTGGAATTTGAGAATCATCTTTTAAAAGCTCAATATTTTTTTTTAATATCGACACCGCGGGTTGACTCTTGAAGTGCTACTAATCTAAGAATTCTTCTTTAACAACGAAGTCGGGCTATAAACGCAGGAGCCATTTCACATGTTAAAACTGCATATGAAATCTCGTAGTGGATGTCGCGACGTCACGTTAGAATGCTCTGCTACATATACAGCCATAGGGTCAAATAATTGTAGGCCCAACATAAAGAAATTACCTATTTAATATATGTTGCTTTAAATGACGACCATATTAAATTAATCTTTCATAGTAATAAAAAGTATATGATATTTACATCCTATACATATGTTTAAATATTTTAACTTATAATAATTTGTACAGTTTTTTTTGTTTTAATAAACGTTTGTGGGGTTCGCGCCTTAGAGCGTTTATGGACCAGCCGCTACTGGTGTCTGCAAACTTGCTTTTCCCGTAAAATACACAAGAAATACTTCTTCGGTAAGTGAGGTAACTTTTTTTCTCGACGCCAATCTTCGAAAATTTGGAATGCCTTTTCATACCGCTCTTTTGATTTACCCGGTAATAGATCGTCAGTAACAGCAGTCGCAACTTCACTCACATCAAAGGAATGTCCTCGTAATGATTTTCGTCTTCTTTCATCATTATTTTATGAATTAACACTGTCTTCACAACACACGCACAAGATTGATTAAATTTTTTTGATGATGTTTACTTTGTAACTATAGTTACCAAAAAAATTGCAAACTTAATTTTTGTGAAATTTGTAAAAACAATTTCTAAAATTTGTATATTTCGTCTTTTCTTACGATTTCCGGAAAAATACAAAACACGTCAGTAAAATTTGTTACTTGACTCGGAGCTTTAAAATACTTGGCATAAAGTGCCTCGTATTTCATTTAGCTCCTCTTCAGTAGTGTGAGATTTTCCAACTCAATGGATTTTCCTGACTTTTATGTAAATAACTATAGAAACGAATATGTAAATCTGTTTATAAACATTTAATTATTTTCGGTTATAAGTTATTCACTAAGTTAAACCGTAAACTCCAATTTTTGAATTATTTTCACAAACCTATTTTTAGACATTATTCCTACCTACGTATTAATGAATTTTCTACTTCTAAAACACCTAATTTTCACCCTATTGTCATGAACTTCTCTAATTCTTCTCTAATATCACCTTTACTGCCAATGAGATAAGTTCTCTTGAAAAAAGTCTTAAATTTTCTCCTTCTATTTGTCAGAACAGTAAATATTTTAACACTTTCAAAGCATCTTTAGAGTACATATTTTCAAAGTTTCCACTTTACTACTTTAAAACAACAGTTTAATTTTGAACAAGCTCTCTTAGTTAAACCATTCAAGAAAAGTTAAAACTAATCTCATCCTAACCAAAGCAGACAAAGGCAACTGCCCTGTTATTTTGATAAAAGATGAATATATTGAAAAAACTTCAAATTTTTTGAAATCTCCAGATTTTTGTTATTGGGCGACTTACCGTTGAACGAATTCGTCAATTCCACAAGAAATTATATATCTTCTACTAACGAATCATTAAAATAGTTTAACTTACACAGCTACAACTTAAGAATCTCGAACTCCAGGATTCCAACTTTACATAGCCTTCCAAAAATTCACAAACTCAATTTACCTATCAGACCCATCGTTAATTTCATAGGTTGTCCAACTTATCCCATTACCAAGTTTCTTACAAATCTTTTTAGATCTATAAATTTTAAACCAGTATTATCTGTTAACAATGCTTCTGAGTTAATCTCTCGTTTAAATAGTTTTCACTTTAATAACTATCATAACTTCAAAATAGTTTCGTTTGATATTGTTAATTTATTCACCTCAGTCCCCCCTTTAGAAGTTCTTCCATTAGTTTCTAACTTACTGAATAATACTGATTTGCCAGATACAGTTACATCTGACATCTTATATCTTACCGAAGTTTGCCTTAATAATGTCTTTTTTCAATTCAACCAACGTTACTATAAACAAGTACAAGGCCTTCCTATGGGTTCTCCACTATCTCCTATTTTAGCCGAAATTTTTATGAACAATTTTGAAACTTCCTATATCACTACAAACCCCCTTTTTTTAAATTATGTTGCCTGTTGGATAAGATACGTTGACGATGTTTTTTATATTTTTAAGGGCTCTAACCTTCAAATCAACACTTTTCTTAATTTTCTTAAAAGCATACACAGTAGAATTAAGTTCACAGTTGAAATATCTTCCAAAAACTCTCTACCATTTTTAGATTTGCTTATTTCTATTGGCAATGACAATTTTAGTTTTGATATCTACAGAAAACCGACCACTACTAACTAGGTGTTACCTTTTAATTCGAATCACCCTCTGTCTCAAAGTTAACTTCTTTCTATTATTTTTTTAACAGATGAATTTCTACTCCGTTATCAACTGCTAATTATAATAAAGAATTGCAAACTATTTTTTACTTAGCTTATGTCAGCAATTTTCCTGTGCCTTTAATTGAAAATATTTACAATAAATTGCTCCTTAAAAAACACATCACTTCCGTCACTTTCAATTATTAAAGAAGACATTGTTAATTATTTTTCTGTTCCTTATTTTCCACAATTTCTCATCTTATTTCCCAGTTAAATAAATGTTCTGATTTCAAAATTTCTTTTTCCAAACCTCTTACCTTACACAACATTTTCTCAACGGACATTGAGCATCACAACAAAAATGAGAACGACGGCATTTACGAATTGGTTTGCTCCTGCAAAAAAAAATTATATAGGGAAAACTAAATGAGCTTTCGGTATCAAACTAAAAGAGCATTTACAGTATATGAACAAACCATCTAAATATTTAAACAATCCTTCTTCCATAAAATCAACCTTTGCTGATCATGTTCTTAATTTCAACCACTCAGTTATGTCTACCACTCTTATTCATCCTATTTTTAATAACAATTGAAACCAATTGTTAGATTTACTTGAGACGATTTATATAAAAAGTGCTCCTAGATGACACTATTGAACGATCAGTTTAATTTCGTAAATTTACGGTTGAATTATTCATAATCTAATGTCATCTGTGTATGATTATAAAAATACACCTAAATATTTCACCTTCAACTTTTATTTATATATAAATTTGATATTTCCGACTTTATCAATTTTATTAGTTAATGTCAATTCAATTGTGTTAGTTTTATGTAGTCAAAGTTGCATATTTGTTTTTACTAGGTAAGCGTCCTTAATATTAGTTGGCAATTTTTTATATACATAATTTATAATAACGTTTTTAGTCTGAAGATGGTCGTATGTGTGACCGAAATATGTTACTAAATATATTAAATAAAATCTAAGACATTTCATATTGGATTACGACATTGCTCATTTTATTTATTTATTTAATTATTGGTTATTTTGCACATTATTACATGTTAATTACATTGCAATTAAACCAAAGAAATCTTGGTATACATAACAGGAGTTTCGTTGCTTTTATTGAACATTAATCGTTATCTAAAAAAACTGTGTTGCTTTGACGTCAATGTGGCAACGCTTATATGCTTTTAATTAGATGGCTAAGTTTTTGACGCTAACATAGTTAAAAATATGTAATTAATTTTCTAAGTTCAGTTCATCGTTACGTTGTCTTTTATTGTAATTTTCTTTGAAAATTTCAGGTAAATCTCGACGAATCTTCGAAAGCATCTTGAACATGCATGTTCTTATTTATTCTATTTCTCAGAAGCATTTATCGATTTTTTAACATAATTTTAACACAAAATTTTTCAAGGAGCTTCGTCTTATTGTCATCTGTATGAGTCTACTATTAGAGTTATTTATCTTACTAAAGACGGTTAGTTATTCGTTTTAGACTGTGCTGATTATCTAACATTCTAACTTATGTATACATCAAAATATCTTACTTCTGAATCTTAAAATTGCTTTGTTTGTTCTAGATAAAATTACTAATTTTATTAGTACAATGCACATTGTATATTGCAATCACATTTCAGAAATCTAAAAAGACGTAGTTATTCTTTGCACATAATATATATTATGAACAAAAAGATAATGAAATTTTTCTAAAATGTATTTATCGTTTATAAAATTTGAATAAAATGTTACTAATAATGGTTTTGAAAAAGCCTAAATGTTAAGCGAAACGTTAACCAATATTTTCAAAATAAATTTAAAAAAAAAGTTGCTGTTTTATAGAGAATAAAAACTTTTCATACATGATAGTAATAAACATAATTATAAAAAAACAGCTGTTTCCAATTATTATATATAAAAATTAAATGATCTATAAATTTTCTGAAAAGTGCGATATTACTCTTCCACGTAATTATTTTTGCGATGTTGCCAGTTCAAAGTTCACTCATGAGCGGCATAGAAAAAAATGGTTTTTGACGTTCGCTACACAATCTTCGACCGATATATTTATCTTCTATCTAATACTAATCGGCACGTCCTCTTGGGGCAATCCCTAACTTACCAAAAGGATTGCTTACGTTAGCTTCAGGAATAAATGCAATCTCATCCAACGAGCGAGTTTTCCCGAAGCAAGTTGATTCTCGGAATCGTACATTAAAAACTGTTGCACTTGATCATCGAACACAATTTCTAGCAGTCTTTGAGAAATCTGCCTTTCTTTGACGTTTCTTGGAATCGCAGGTGCTCCTTCATTCTATCTGGCTGGACGGATGTTCTATTTGACAGAATTTTTGTTTGGCAGAAGTGCAACAACATTGGCGTAAGATGTAGCGATGCGATTTGCAATAATCTGTTGTGGTCTCTCATGATTGCGCTGCGTAACGGTCGTCATAACTTCACCAGCTATGTCGTCGGTCCATACTCGTTCTTTGCAGGTTGTTCGTTTTTTGCAAACCCAAATCCCATGTTATTCACTTTTTATTTCCTTCAAGAAAACGTAATTGTGGTTTTTATAAATAAGCTTGTTTTGCCTTTTTTAATTTTAAACACCCACTTATTTTTAACAATGCTTGTGTCTTTTGGTTTGTCAACCAATTTCCAGGCATTATTTGCTTTACATGCGTCCAGCCCTTTTTTATAGCTAGTTGCTATTCAGAACTATTAGCACTTGTCAATGTCTCAGAAACTGTCAACGGTTCTAAATCATGCGAAACAGCCAACATAGCAAACTCCGATTCATTCTTACATTCATCATCTATTACATAATCATCATAAAAATTTATTTTACGTGTATTACGGTTAGGATAACTTTTAGGTTCTTCGTCACTTTCTTGTGTCTCGTAAGACCCACGTTATTCGCTATTTTTCATTTCAGTCTCACTTTCAACTACATTATTGTTTTCTTGTGCACTGACCACACTATTTTCTTTTGAATTATTTTGTTTACTTGTCACTGAAGAAGTATCCAAATCCACAGAATCACGTTTGTGTTCAAACAGATACGGTGCAGTTGACGTAGTAGGTTCTGACCTTGCTGTGTCAAAATTATCTTCTAAAAATATAACATTTCGTGCTATTTTTAGTTTATGATTGTCGGAATCTAAAAGTCTATAACCAACACTAGTTTCCGAAAAACCAACAAAAACGAGCTTTTTACTTTTTTCATCAAGCTTTCTTCGTTTTATGTCAGGTATGTGAGAGTAGACCTTACACCTAAATACATGCAGATGTTCTAAATCAACTTTAGACTCACTCCATTTGGTGGACTTTTTATAAGATAAACAGCTGTGTTTTCAGCTTCTGCCCACATTTGTTTCTCGCAATTTGACTCAACAAGCATTGATCTAACTTTTTCAAATATAGTACGGTTGTACCGCTCATCATTTTGTTGGGGACTGTATGGTACAGTCAGTTCATGTTTAATGCCACCTTCTTTGAAAAATTTATCTAAACGAACATTACGTACTCACCCCCATTATCCATTATCAAAGCAACAAAACTCTTAAAACACATCAGGAAACAGAATACTTTTCAAGTGATGTCATCAATTAAAGTCACAGCTCGTACAGTGTACAAGAACCTCATTTTTATAAGTAATACCAGTTGCCAGACCATTTTTTAGAAGTCTCATGCTATAATGGTTAAGATGCCCTAGTCGTTTGTACCAAAGCATCTGTGAAGTTGATACATTCGTAATGTTTGCATGTTCTACAGTCATGTCTAATTTGTATAGTCCATCAACACTTGTTGCAGTGGCTACAGGTTCTTGATATTAAGGTACTTCATATTAAATTTCGCACTTTCTAAAATTTTACATCATTCATCGTCAAAATATACACAATAGCTATTTGAAACTACAGAATTAACTGACAATAGATTTACTGAAAGATTTGGAACATACTTTACATCTAATATATTCCTTTCTACACTATTAGGCTTCAGCTTGACTAAGCTATTACCAGTTCCAGTGACACTGAATTTAGAATCATTTGCTACTACTATAAACCTGATTTTTTTTATCTGAATTTTCATTTGACAAGTCTGTTAACAGGTCTTTGTTACCAGTCATATGAGATGACGCACCACTATCAATATACCAATCGTTGCTTCTCATATTAATGCTCAATCCAGCAGCAAACAGAACTTTATTTCCAGCATGTTTTTTAGGCTTTCCATGTTTATTAGGGTTTGACTCATTTGAAGTAACTTTCTTTTAAGGACATTGATTTTTGTAGTGCCCTTTTTGTTGACAACTCCAACACCATGGAGATTTCTTGGACTTGCTATTACGTATTGCTAATGCTAAATCACTACCATGCTTACCATTTTGCCACTCCTGAATTTCCAAGTGCCATTACCATGGGTTCATAGTCTTCAGTGAGTCCTTGTAACATTACAACACCAATTTATCATCAATGGGTTTACCAATCGATATAAGTTGCTGTGGAAGAGCCATAATTTCATAAACATACTGCTTTATATTATTAAAGTTTTCAAGTTTAATTGAACATAAACTTCGTAATAAACGCAACCTGCGATGTAGACCTTTGTCTTCAAATGCCTTTTAAAGTGCATTCGAATATCGAGAATGTTTTATTACATATATGAAAACGCATTTCAATACCTACAGTTAAAAATTATAAATATCAGAAATACTATACCTAATCTAACAAAGTTACACATGATGTGTATTTAAGCAAACTTACAGTTACCGTTATCTGTGCGATTGTTCACATTGTTGTCATTGGGAGTATGGTAGTGATGAAAACTAACTTATGTAAACGAATTTAGAAAATTTGGGTTTTGCCATACTGTTATATGCGCCCAATATGATATATTGTATCCCGCTATGGAATACGAATAAAAATGTTTAATAATATGCAATAGCAAAATTTTGTGGGTTCTCGGTTTTTATAATAATTATTTTTGACTTGATTGATTTAGTTAAAAATAATGATTTCGGCTTTTGTTCTGATTAAACGTAAATGTTTCTTTTTTAGGCTTACCACATGTGTAATTGTGAAGATGTTAGACTATTTTGCAATGGATATTATCCAGAAGTTTTAATAATGGACCCGTTTAGTTTAGAAATATTGTTTATGCTATCGTCTAAAGTAAATCCTGACTGGATAAGTGCTCTTCATGTAAATATGCTTAATAGTGTAATTATTGTGCAACTACATAACTTTATGTTGTAGGTATTACGCCCTGTAAAACGTAAGGATGATGTTGTATTAGCTCTTACAACGACTGGTATGGTAAAAGTTTGGACATTAATAGGTCACGAAAATAAGCATTCGGAACCTATCTACGAAAATGAAAGTAAACAAACACGTTGTTTAAATGCCGTTTGTATGCAGTGTTGCAGTTACAATCAACGCACAGTTCTTATTATATGTACCAAGTATTGGCAAATTTACGATGCTGGTGAGTCTTAAATATTTCACAATAAATAACTAGAAATACATAGTCAAATTACGGTAATAAAGATGATATCGTTATAGCAAAGTGAAAAAATAATTTTACTTAACATTGTTGATAATTAAATTGTAAAAGAAAAATCCAAAACGACGATAAACTTTTATCGGTCAGAAAATCTACACAAAAATATTTACTATAATCACTAAATAATAATAACAGGTTGTTTTACATAATGTAATTGCCACGTTATTCCATTGAAAATGATATACGTATATGTGTTTTTTTTTCACATAAAATTTACCGTGTCATGGTTTATATTGATTTGGATTGGTAACATGTGACTAGATATCAAAGAAAATGTATGAGTTTTGTTGTGTGCAATTTTATATGTTTACAAGAATTGTAAATGCGAAGTTGGCGTGGTTACAACATTCATATGATTCATTTGTTTTATAACACTTAATGTTTATGAATTGTAAAAAAATACAAGATATAATGATAATATATAGGTTATATTTGAGTATGTGAGATATATCATTTTCCGAAAAAAAGATCATGATTGCACAAATTATGTAATTTTGTACGTTTTTTAAACACAACTATGAGCGATGTGTGGTGGACGGATGTTTGACAAAAAAGTATTTTGTTAATGACCGGTTTATAACATAATTAATATGTAATGTTAATAATTAAGTTTTATTAGTGTAAAATGCTAGTGTTTATAAAGTAACTTTTATTCTTATCAGAAAGAAGTTAACTGACTTTCAAATTCTTCGTTAAATATAATATTACTATTACTAAATTTGTAGCTGTTACTTCTATTAGCACGAAGCAAATAGTAGACATCATATCATATTGAAGGGGTTAATGTAAAGCATTAAAAGTCTGGTTGCGTTTCATTACCATATGTTTTTAAATAATTATATTTCGATTCTATTCAAGTTATTTTGATTGTATTGAGACAAAGACAAATTTAAATAAAAATATAGTATTAATTAAAAATTGAAGAAACATGGTGAATGTGTGGAGCTTTAACGTGTCCACTCGTTAAATGCTAATTCTTAGTGCGTGTATAAACCTAAATAATTGTAGTATGCATTAAAGTCAAGACTTCGAATAGATTAATGTAGCAGATACAAAATCTGACAATAAATGGGATTTTGACTAAGACGGTATTGAGTACCTGCTTTCATTTCTGATGAATGTTGTAGAAAATCTTCGTTTCTTCTGCAGTGCTTAACGCTTCTCAATCACCCGATTACTTCATAGAATCTTTATAATATGCGACTTCCAACAGTATAGTTTACGGTTACACCGATGCTTTGTTCTTTAAAGAACCTAAGTTTGTATGAGAAACATGGAGTTAAATAAAACATACACAAATCGAATAAACCATATTTTTTAAAATTTTCCCGGAACAAACAAGTTTATACTGGGCTCTGAGGATGTCTAACGGGAATTGTCCAGCATGGAAAATTGTAATACGAATGCAACCCGTGGAAACTTAAATTTTACTATATATCTGTAGATATAATATAAATGATCTAATCAATTTATATGTAAATGTACAACTATTACGCGTAGGCGTAATTTGGAATTGATGTAAATCAAACTGTCGAAAGCTGAGGCCAAAGAAATTATGCTAGGAAGTTGTTTGAAAACGCTTTACGCTAGCATATAATGTATTTTGCTTAGAATAATCTGTTTGCAACCAACTCTAAAGCAGTAGGTACATTGTATTTGTATAAAGTATCTATGCAGAGGTTGCCAACGCTTCTGACGAACGAGTACGGCACTTACTCAATGCCTAAATATCGTAAGGTTAGATTCTTCATATACGTATATAGTCTGAACAGGAAACTAGTGATGGGCACAATCGAGCGATATTAACAATCGAATGAATAGTAATAGTAACTGTACAACAATCGAAAGAATCATTCGAATGATTTATTCGGATGTACCTTCTTTCAACTGTTTGTGCGTTACCGTTTGTGGCTATACGGCTAAACTGAATTCCCACATTTCTTTTAGTTGCACTTTGGACATTAGATTATGGATCATCATCACTAATGAAAAGTAAAATAAACAGGATTTTACAATATCCAGATGTTCAAAATAGGTTAAAACACGAGTTTAATTCTGTTTGTAATTTATATAATTCCTTCAATAAAAGGACAATGCCCTTTAAAGAGAAGGATTTTCTTTTTTTTATTACATAAGAATTTAAAACTTTATTAATTAATATAAATGTAGATATAATATATGTATTTACAAAATATGCTTCAAACGAAAAGTCCTCAGAAAACATTACAGCAAAGAATTGATTTAATAGTTTCTTTTCTGAAACGAGTACAATTTTTTTTTGTGAATAGGTTGTTTTATAGGTGGTCGTAATAATAATAGATTCAATATCTAATATATAAAATTCTATAGAAATTAATAAATTCCACAAATCCAAACATCCACCAACGGTAGTTCGATTGTCAAGGCCGAGAATTTCTACAATTACTTTACTTATTTTCAAAGGCTACTATTTTTATTCGATCGTCAAGACCGAGAACTTCTACAATTACTTTACTTTTTTTCAGCCGCTACTATTTTCATTCGATCGTCAAGACCGAGAACTTCTACAATTACTTTACTTTTTTTCATTGTTACTATTTTTTCATCGAGAGAATCGTAGCATCATTTCGAAACAATCGACGTTAGGCAACAATCGACTATTTCGAATGAATTCATTCGAATTGCGCACATCACTACAGGAAACTAAAGATTCTAAAAACCATCAATCGTCATATACCTTCACGTTCCCACACTACTAATGATATTCCTGTTTTCGACATCAATCTAAATTTGGTGTTTCCATAGTACATTTATAAAATAAGTTTTCAGACACGGAAACTTCACAAAAAACAATTTTTTTGTTATTGTAATTTTTTTATTAACGTCTAATTAAAATATTAGAAATTTGTTTATGCATGTTAGCAAGCAAGTTACATAATTGTTAAAAGTGATTAAATTTGTAAATATGTACTGTGCTTTTGGTATGTTATAAATGTCACATTTCTATTAGCAACCCAATTTGTTTACAGCCCATATATTCTCAATAGGATTAAAATCAGGGTGGTACGGTGGCAATCTCAAAACACTATAAAACCATATTTAAAGTATAGAATGGCTTTTCATTTTGGTTTTGTTTAAATAATTCATATAACTTTTGTGACTTTTGTTAAATATTCTTCAAATTCAATTTTCTTCTTTTAAAGTCACTACACTATATATTGTTTCAGAGATGACATTGTAGGTTCTTTTTTATGTGCAACAGGAACATGAACACGACAAGTACCGAGCATTGTTGCAAATTTGGTAGCAATTGCTGTTGAACCCACTTCATAAAATTAGTGTGATTCATATCATTGTGAAAGTCTGCATATTCCTGTAAAAAGTTACCCGATTTAACCATCAGTAATCCATTAGTAATAAACTGTCCTGACATTGAGTGTTTCAATCTTAAATCGGAGTTATCAAATCAATCTCTTGATTGGGTATGCGTACTGTGAACATATGTCTCATCAGTATACAAAATGGGCCGCCCCCCTTCTCTTTATTTCGATATCGCCCTTAAATAAGGTTTTCGTTTTAATCTTATGGCACTTGACTTGATTAGTATGCGAGGCATATCTCTTGATTTTTGCAATCTATAAGTGAATGAAATTGATATAAATTCATGCATTTTGGTTAACATCACTTACTTAAAACCAAGTTTTAAAATCACTTTTCGTAATGTTGAAATGCTACCATCGAACAAGTCTTGTTCGTACACTTTTTGTAATATGTCTACGACATATACATTTATATACTTTACGTGTAGAAATTGACCTCATGACTTACCTTTTAAGGTTGGTCGCTTTTTTTAAACTATAAAAAAATTATGAGTAATGCGACGAATGAATTCTTCGGAACCAGGTGCCAAAGTAGATTTAGGACTTTGTTTAGTACGTTTTTTTTCAGTTGATGAAAATGCCGACACTTCCCCAGCTTTAATGCGTGTTTTTGTTTTTAAAATACTTCTGCGTGTGCTTTCAGAAATTTGATTTGCAGCCATTGTTCTATCTTTATAATTTTTGAAAGATATTATTGGTTTACTGATTACTGATAATCTCTCTGCCCTGACTACGAATAATTTTTCTTTGAACGCCGTATCTCGATTGTGTTTCTACAATTTTTATTTTATCCTAAACGAGTAGAAATTTTTATCTTATTCAACAAATAAATTACAGTAGCTTTTAGAAATACTGACTTAATTAAATCTCAATTAATAAAGTCGAAAACGATAAGCTAAATAAAACGGAGAACAAAAATAACTAGAAAATACGTAATGTTGGATCAAAACAAAGTTGTCATTGACATTGAAACACCCACACAGATGCTGCAGTTTGTTATATTCTAAAAATAAATTGAAACGTAATTTTCACAGTCCAATTGACAAAGACTCATTTTTATATTGTACAGTAAATAAATATTGAACACAAAAAAATAATCTCTGAAATAGGTTACATAAATTCAAACATAAACTCAACTGAAAACTGAGGTACGGCTATTGGTTTGAGGTAGGTAAGCGCAGTTATACAGTGTGTACAGAACTTCGATCGAAACTAACAGCGTTGCCTGTTACTACTAGCACGTGAACATCACGCGTGTTTATTACTCTATCTGATAGTTGCGCTAACTATACTACTATATCTTCTAACTATGCAACGTCACTGCATATAACGTAACCAATTGCATCGAGGGAAGCTGTTGTGCACGTGAATAACACGCACTGATCATTGTTAACATCAATTTTCTTTTGAAATCGAATCGACTATAGACTCAGATTTAATAGTGGTGTGATTTAAGAACGGAACTCGTTATTATTTTATTATTAATTTTTTGATAAGGGAATCAGCTAACTAATTTCTAACTTCTTTTTATTGTTGGCGTGAGATCTATTGTAGGTATGTGGTTTGTTGGAAATTGTTCATTTAAATACTTTTCACTGCAGTACGGATTTATGCCCAGATTTTCATTATTAATAATATCGTTGCCATTATTATTAATTTTTAAAAAAACTATCCAATGCAAAGGCAATGCACCTTTTCTCGTTCTTCGTTTTTAAGAAATTTGGATCCCGAAAAAAGTGTTTTAGTGGATCCTGTAAAGCACAAAAAAATATTTTTTGGAATATAAGTAAGTGGATATAGTATTGTACATGCAGTGTGATTTATTAAAAACGCATCATATTGTAATGCTTTAGTATTCATTTTTCGAAGAAAAGTTGTTCTTCGTAAAAAGAAAAATTAACTTCAAATTGAAAAATTTTGTAAGATATTAATTCTTGGGAAACACTTTTTTTGCAAGAAGTACTAACATTATAGTCTTTTTGCTACATTTTTAGCATTGTAGTTTTGTAATATTTCCAAATCTCTAAATCATCACTAGTTTTGTATCCGATTACTTTTCTAAATCTTTTTGGGTTTAACCGTATACTATAAAATCTTAAGCTTTCGCAGTTGTTATGTTTAAGATTATAAGCGACTTTCGGCTTAGACCGCGTCGTAGTAAAACACCCAGACTTAGGCTTGGTCATAGTCTCTTCTTAAGAGCCAAAACAAGAAGTAGAACTTGGTCTTTGCTGTATGCGCGTGAACCCAAACAAACTGACGTTTCGCAAGACATTGCAGCTTGCATCTACAGAGTGGTAAATGTCACTGAAATAAAAAGTGTAAATGACGATGTTTATACCAATTGCGATTAGCGTGATTAACGAACCTTATCTTTCCGTTACCGCTTGACTGACTTCGTTATTACTCGGAGTAAGTGTGCTTGAATATCTGGATGTATACTATTTTGATATCGGTAAAAACAATGACACATTATTATTCTTGCAATAGATTACTCTAAATAATCTCAAGTAATCATTCGAGGGGACTGAAAAATGTAATAATGGGTCAATGAGTATACACACAACTTGACTTAGCTGAACAGTTTACCAATGTACTCAAAATATTATCTCTTGTTAAAATCAAATTTCTCGCTTATGTACTTTTTTTTACAGTAAATAATTATACTTATGTGTTTTGACAATTATGTTATCTATTATTCTCCATCCAGTCTAGATTCAAGTAATTTCATGTCTCTAACGTTTTATAAATTTTTTGGTTTCAAATTTAAGTATAAAGTTGAAGCTCCAATCTATAATATTGACTTCAATTAACTAGATTTTATATGTATAAAACGTATTTCGACTTATTGTATGATTGTTTAACATTTTAACTGGCATCCTTTTTGTTTATGCTATATTACTTTAGACAATTGCTACAAATGACCATGAGTCAAAATTGTTATGTGCATGGGTGATCTAATTACGTGATAATTATAAACATCACATTACTATTAATTTGCGGATAAATTGAGGTATTGTGCACATTCGTTTGTGCGATCAGTTATGACTGATCTGCAGTATTTAAATTGGAACAAGACTGACATAGTTATATAATCGGTTTTTTTATTATAGCAAGAATTATTCATACTATTTGCTTGTAGTGGATGTTTATGCTCTGTTTAATTATCCTTAATTTAATTTATGGCGTATAAACTGGGTTTATTTGCATTGCATAATTTCAGCGAATTAAATCATGCTATTTTGTTTGCGTTTGCGATAATTTAAATTTATGCCAATACTAATGAGGCATTTTTCACACCCCATTTTTTGCTGTAGTAGGGAATGTTGGGTGCAACAAGGTGGAGTCGGCGGTTGAGTAATAATGTGTTATTTGTCTGATACGAGTAAAATTTTTTTTGCAGGTTACGTACTTTTAAAAAACAACACCATTTATTTTTTATTATTATTGTATTTATAATTTAACAGATATTTAAAAACTCGCAGGTTTTTGGTAATTTTAACAAAGCTTTTTACGCTTGTTCTCAGCTGCTGCTGGCCGCCGAGTCCATCTGATAATGTTTTGTCAAACACAATCTCAGGAGTTTGCGCTTTGATGAATTGCTTCTCATGTTTACAAACTGTGAAGTTAAAGTGTGAGCGGTATATCAACAATAGAAATACAATATAGAGTTCATTTCAAGACTAAAGAACCGCTGCGCAGAAACCAGTTTTATTCCGAATGTCAGTACACTAGCTAACTAAAAAACTTTTGCACTTTTCATACGGCGTTTGAGGTGTCCATATTTATTCCACAAGTTGTTAAAACTCTTTTTCATTTTTGTGTTTTATATTTTTTTATATTTTATTCATCGTCTTGTATGCATTTTTTAGTTAAGTTAAAGATAAACCATTACAGTTAATGTACATTGTTTACAGATGATGTTTTTAGTTAGAATTTATTTCGCATGATCGTCAAATTCCGGATTTACCCGACGCGCACCTCACGGTTCTTTAGTTGTGAAATGATCTCTACATATATTCAAATGCATTCGTTACTTATTTTGACTCACTTTTGTTGCTCTAAGATAATTGTTCATTTATAAGAAAAATGGTAGGATGCTTAGATTTGTTACATGCATGCAACAAAACAAGAGTGTCAAAATTTAATTCAAGTAGCCCGCCACTCGGTTATAGTTCTTGGATCAACCGACAGGTGTCGTTAATTTATTTCCAGTTTTCATATTATTGACTGTGACAATAACTTCTCGGATTTTCGAACATTTATATATAATATTACTATAGTTTATCCATTTTTAAGCTGGTACACATGTAAACAAATACACGCGGAGCCGGAGATCACGTGAACGAAACACAGAGGATTTTGTCTAAAGTTATTACAGTTATGCACTTCTTATATATGGAAAAGTTTATGAGATAGAAGGGTTTTAATTGTTAAAAAATGTTTATATTTTCAAAGATTTATTTAAACGGAATAAATGCGCCAACTTATGTTCTAAAAATACATTATAATTGTAGTATCAACGAGTATTAAAATGCTTTGTAAGCTTTATATTGTGTTATATGTTATATCGTTTAGTATACATTTTTTCATATTTATATATTGATTTTATTCTGGAGACCACTTCAGGGGCTTCGAAACAATAACATTAAAATCCATTTTTTTTTTTAAATTGGTCTTATTAACGAATTGTATTTTATGGCGTACTTTTAAAAAAAAATTGTTAGTAGTCAATCAGACGAGATTTAAATAGTTTTTCTACGACTAACAGACAATACGATACATTGTATGTTTAATTGCGATTAGGCAACGTTGTGCATTGTGATTGTGTAATTTCATTTCCGTACAAGTCAAAGTCATTTCCGTACAGGTCAAATCTATTAACGTACAGGATAATGAATTATAAGAACATAATTTAGAAGACTTACAAATATTCCTTGAATCACAAATTATAAAATTTGAATACAAAATCATTGAGGGTCATGTAAAAGGTATTTCATTAGTTTTATAGCATAAAAAGTGTGGTTTATAAACTACATATATTAGGTTATATTCGTAAACGTTGACATTTACTGACTTTCTTCTAATGAAATGTAAATATATTTTAGAAATTCAAGGTAATTAGAATAAGTAAAAATTTCTAATTTGCAAACTAACTACTTGTGTTCTTGCAGGGTTTTTTTTGATAGAAAGGAAATGTTAACAGTAATTTATCGAACTTTTGCTTTTGCAGTGTTATAAACAGATTAAGTAATCCAATCCTTGAAATAAAATTACTCATTTTATAATAACATGCTCAAATTAACTTAAAGAAGTTAGTATTTATTAGAAAATTTATCAGTTTTTTGAAATGCATGATAATTCAGAAGTAACCAATTATCACTTGGCATTCATCGATGGTTGCAAGATACCAAAATGTTATCTGTTCGTTATTATTGTAAGACTCAAAGTTCAATCAGGATGTCGAGCAATCAAAACAATAAAATAAATTCCGAAATTTGCAAAACTTTTATTTAAATTTAATATTAAATAGATTAAAATAAATTAATTAATTAAAACATATGCTGATAAAAGTAAAAAAAATATCTTAATAACGAAATTAATAAATCGGTTTTTGCGTTTGGGTGGGTAGGCGTATCGAGCTGAGGATGGCCGTTGAACGGTTACCTGGAATACAAAAAAAAAACCACTCTGAGCACTCTTTGATCTAACAAAATCTCTATGCAAAATTATTATAATAATTATATTATCATTCCAATATTTAACATTTTATCTAATCTCATCTCATTATCAACTAGTTCAACTAGCGCTTAAATATTTCGGTCCCGGCACTGCCTACAACTCTTTTGCAGTACCTACTTTGGATATGGTGCGGGTATTAAGGGAGAAAACGCGCATAATACCCATCCAAAGCGCACTCAACATCATATAGCTTAGCACTGAGCCGTGCAATGACACTAAGGGAAAGGAAATACGCGCAGAGTGTCTGCTCCAGCTACTAACTATAATTGTACCATGGCCATCTTTATCACACACCTGCACTGAGACGTGCAATGATACTAAGGGAGAAAACGCGCGAAGTATCCGCTCCAGCTACAGGTAAATTATTAGAACTGAGACGTGCAATGACACTAAGGGAGAAAACGCGCAGTGTCCGCTCCAAATACTAATAATTGATGCACCATGTACATACATAACTCAATTTGTCAACACAACTTCTAGGTGATCACCTCCAACAACACATACACCTGTACTGAGACGTGCAATGATACTAAGGGAGAAAACGCGCGAAGTATCCGCTCCAGATACAGGATTATTAATACTGAGACGTGCAATGATACCAGGGAAGAAAACGCGCAAGGTGCCTGCTCCAGATATGAATAATAGTTGACAACTTTCAACGAACGGCAAAACAGAAACATATTAATACAAAATTAACATACATATTTAACGAATTAATGAATCAAAGATTATATGGAAAAGCATGCTCAGTGAAACTCACCTTAATTTTCTAATATATGTAAATTATAAATTCAATCACTTCCACATAAGAATTCACATTCAACAATAATTTGAAATATCAAATCTTAGGGTAACTTTTCGTCACAGACGATTAACAAAGTTTAAGGGAAACTCGCCTATATTCGACTTATGAAATTTGATACATTTGTATATAAAGCCATTCTTGTGTTTGCTGCATCTGTTTTAACATCGACAGGCTAATAAATCTTTAAGGAAAAAAAATTACTTATTACTAAATTAAGCATTCTTACATTCTTATATTATTTATATTAATGCAGTTTTCATAAGTATTTATGTATATTTTTACTACATATTATATTATTTATAATCTTATAAAAATAATTCATTCGCACATTGTCGCTACCTTGTTAAAAATTACTTACGTGATAATAAATAACACAAGATAAACATAAATGTAATCAATTGTTACAAGACTAATGCAAACCACTGGTTTATACATTGAAAAAATTTAGATTTAATTATAAACAAAAGCACTGAATCACTTTTTTTTCTTTTACCTAGAATGTGTTTACTTAACAATTCATTTCTCATATTTAAACTAATTTTTCAGTAAAGATTATTACAGCATATTTGATCCATTAGAATAATCAACTATCTTGCATTTTCTAAAAGGCATTTTTTTCAATTCTTTAACTACGATGATCTTATTACCTTCTTAGTTCGGAAAGCTTCATTCTTAAGAATAACACCTATTAATTAAAAATGATCTTTAAACATTTACAAATCTACCTTATTGGCTTTGTAAGTCACATCCACATGTTATCCGGTTGAAGCTTCTAGGAAAAACTATCATATCAAAATTTTTCAAAACTTGACATTGTTAACGATTCAGGCTTCGACATGAATAGATTTGTTTAATTTACTGGCTGCAAAAGCAAAATCTTGTCATTGAATCATTAGTACTTTTTAAACTCCAGCTCGTTCATATTAGGTTATGCTTGAAATTAATGTATTAAAAAAAATTCAAATACTAAATGATTTGAAGTTAACTAAAATGTATTCAAAGCAAGTAAATTACACTCACTATTTCTTTAACTAGAGATGAGTAAAAAACAAGAATTAAATAATAGTAACAGATAACTAATAGTATAAACGCTGTCAAGTTGACATAAAATAAATACAAGTTTTGACATAATTTTTTAATTGTGATTTTAGGTATTACCAATACAAATTTTAAAATTAGATTATTTATTTTCTGCGTTATTTTTTTTTCGTAAATTTCTGTTTAACTTTGATTACTAATCTATCTATATATATAAAAATGTTATGTTGGTTTGTGTACGCTTCAAAAACTCAAAAAGTTCTGCACCGATTGAGTTGAAATTTTAACATGATATAAAATCCGCATCAAGGATTGCTTTTATCTATTTTTTGCATCAGTCACATATCTGCGACCGCGAGAAAACAGTTTTTTTAACGATCAGCTGTGTACCAGTGACCGCGCCACCTGCCATAAGCAATGAAAACACTCGCTGACAACCGCAATAATAATGACGCAGTCACATGAGAAACAATTTCGTTTCCAATTACATTGTTTATTTACAAAAAAATTTGCATCTGATTCTACTTATTATACAATCTGAATTAAATATTCACTTAAATCAAGAATTTTTGGTGTGATAGTGTTGTGATCGAACTGCGCCTTTCACCAAATCGTAAGTAGAGGTTATATTTTATATCAAAGATGGACAGTAAAAATATTAACTGACAGGCAAAATAAAAGGACTTATTATAATTCAAGTGAATTTCTAACAGAAGTGAGTGGTTATATCTTTTTGGTATATTATTTAGTAATTATATTATTTATTTTGGATTAACCTCACTTTTAATGTATATAAATATAATTACATTAAATGTCAACCATTCAATCACAATGTGCCACTGCGAGGCGTGGCAGGCTACAGCTAGTTAAATATAGAGTCGTAGAAAAAGTATAGTGTATAATTCGTAAGGAATGTGTATTGCCAAATTCGCCTTCGGCTCGGTTGCAAATTTTCATACTCGTTGGCAATGACAACAATTCCTTACTCGTTACAATATACTATTATTTAACGAGTTTCTGTGTAATTCGGACGCTTTTGTTCCGAAGAGGGCATTTTTAAACCCGAGTGAAACGAGGGTTTAAAAAGTCTTCGAGAGTAAAAAAGCGCCCAAATTAGAGAGGAACGAGTTGAATACAACATTTTATTGCTCGAACAGAGACTAGGATACCCCCAAAGTCTCAAGATCTCTCAAAAATAATTTTACATTTGTGTTGACAAGTGCGCAAAAACTGTCAAAGACGGTTTACAATAGCGAAAAATTAAAATTTATGACAGTTAACAACAATAAACAGTTTAAATCTAAGCCGTCTTCAAATTTTTTATCTGCCAAATTCTAAGTATTCAAATTATAGCAATCTAACTTTGGATAATAGTATATTATATATCAAGGTTGAGAAGAAGAACTTCTCAAACGTGGTATATATACAATTTTTTCCACTGCTAGAATTATTAAAACCTTTCTACCTGTTACTAAATCAAATTAAAAATTTAATATAATTAATTTTGACATAATTCTTAATTGTCATTTAAAACACAAAAATAAACAGTTAACATAAGTTTTTATTGCTAAAGTTGTTTAAATTGTTTAAAAACATTATTGTTTTAAGCATTGATTATATCTAACATATATTTAATTCAATAATATTAACATTTAATTAAGCGCGAACTTCAAATAACTTACATTTTTAAAATCCAATTAATTTATTAATTGAACGGTTTGAAAACTTACATTAGCATTAAATAAAATCTCTCACTCTTGGTAGACAGTTTCGTAAACTTTTTTTTCTTTGATACTGTTATAGTATTATCTGAAAATATAAATATGTTCATTATTAACCAGTGGTTAATAATAAAATATTATTTACCTGCGCTTAAAAAAGTACAACTTCACAACCTACTATTATACGTAATAATGAAAGCCTATACAACTAGTAGTGGAAAAAAAATATTGTTTCATCTTGTAGATATGAAGCTATCTAAATAGCTGGTATATGCATCGTGTATGAGTACACTTCACCAGGTTTTATCGTTATCCTGAAAAAACATTATTTTTGCTTTTTTCATATTTGTGAACTAAAAAGTCTGAAATCATCTAGAATATTTTTATCTACTGATTGATGTCATTGGCTTTAAGAATAAGAATAACATATCGTCGAGACTGACAATTGTTTGTTTTTTATGCAATTCTGTTTTTTTTTTTATTAAAGCAGCAATAAACGTTTACTTTTGTTTTCAATCTACTTTAACCAAAATTACGTCAACGTTTCGCTTGGCCCATGTCAATTGATTGAACTTAATTGTATCTGGTTGTTTTGCTTCATTCTTATCTCAAGTACTTAATCTTATACTCCCTTTTGACATTTTTTTTATCGGATTCATTTGTAATATTTTCTGACTGGAACGGTATTTTTAAAATCATAAATCTCGTAACAAGTATTTTTCGTAATAGCTGTGTAGACGTAAAACGTAAAGATCACTAAAAATCTCGTATCTCTAATATTTTTTTGAAAACCACTAAAGATCTTATTACTGCATTGATTGAATATTAATATAAGTACCATGTAATTTGCGTAAATTACTATTACCTGAAAGTGCCTCTAACGAATTAAAAAGATCATAACTTGAAGTTTTCATGCATAATTACACATAAATTTTTTTAAATCTAATATTTCAATTTTCATTTTGACAGAAAAAGGTATCAACAATGAACCGTTTCGTAATTCGAGGTTTTCTCATTTCGCATTTTCAGATCAGAAAATTCAACAAATTCAATTTGGTGATACGAAGCATATTTAAATTAGTTTTGTTCGTTTCTCTGCTATTCTCATTTTCATTCAGTTAAATGTTTTTAATTTGGTACTTAATGCTTTTTACTTCTACATTGTTATATATTAACTTCTTTATATGTTTTTGTTTGTATACCACACAGCTATAAAGTAAACGTTGTTAAAAACGCAATTATTTTATTACTGATCGATTGGAAAGATGTTTTCTAAGTATGGAAGAAATTTCAGTCCCGAACGTCAAGGCGATATAGTAAACCACTGATTTGGATACCAGTTGTTTCATGGCGTACGTGTATACTTCTTACGATTCAGAGATCATCAAAACTTGTGCAGAACAATTTGTTGGAAATTCTTTAGATTTTTTATGAGAAGGCATTTATTAAGGGTGTCAATGTATTTGGTGAAGGTTACTTGATAAATAGTAGGCTGGAAAATGATGAATTGGCAGCGAAAATGATATTTCTAGTCTTTCGAGAATATTAACGCCACACTCTTATCGGTGTTGGCGAGCCAGTTGTTGGAATGCGGTTTTGAAATTTTTATTTTGGGTTTTGATAATGTCGTAGGTAGAATTAGTAAATAGGATTAACTATAGGTCTGAACGTCGAAGGCTGTTGCGGTAACTCTTCATTCTGAAATTGTGGCCAAACGGGAATGAGTAGATAAGCGGACGTAATAAGAACACCAATATAAACATAAGGTTCCCATGAATATATAGTTATGGTTTCTAGATAAGTACTGTGTCGACTGGTTTTTAATATGGCTATTATGAAGCACACTAATAACTTTCTAACAAAGTACTAAAATATTTACACCCTATTATAGCAATAGCGCTGAATCATCTCAAAAATAACAACACCGTTAGTGATTAAAATGTATCAATTTTAAACACCTGTTTTAACAAATGTTTTAAAATAAAAATTTCTTTTGATAAGTTGCAGGTGTCAGATTTTTTAAAATAGTAGTGTATTTTTTTCCAACGTTAGCAATGCAATGCAACTAAAATAGGCGGCGCTTTTAGAAATTACTTTCTAGTTTATTTAAAATATCGTCATACTATATCATTGTTAAAATATAATTATTAGTATGATGGGTTTAATATTGTTTTCATTTTAAGTTTAACCTTGTAAACAAACCTTATTTGAATAAATGAATGTCTTGTTTTAGGTGACTTTAGTGTTTTGTGTTCATATCTTGCACCTCGGGGAGAACGATGGATGTCAGGAGATTTTTTATCCACCGATCGAATTATAGTTTGGTCTGATGCTGGCAAAGGGTATTTGTATAAATTACCAGCAAAGTAAGTACATATAAAATTTTAAATTTATATCATTCATTAATATCTAATTATCATATTTGTGGTTTTAATTAACAGTTTCGCATGTGTAAGCTTCATTACATGTGACTTAGTGCTACAATTTCTGCACCTTAAGTTTAATTATTTTTTTAATTAATGCGTACATTTACTAACGGCCACTATTTGTTTTTCATGGGTTTTAGCAAACTTCGCGGAAAGGTCATTAATAGGTTAGGTAACACATATTGATATGTTTATATTTTTGTTTGCTTTTGTGTGTATTCATATAAATTTATGTGTTGTTTCTGTGATTGTA
This sequence comes from Aquatica leii, assembly GCA_035610365.1. Classification (NCBI taxonomy): domain Eukaryota; kingdom Metazoa; phylum Arthropoda; class Insecta; order Coleoptera; family Lampyridae; genus Aquatica; species Aquatica leii. The sequence continues at coordinate 62,323,523 of CM069432.1, forward strand.
TGTGTTTATAAGAATTGATATTTATGTAAATGAAGTTATAGATTATCAAATCAACACTGCAAAAGGCATTATAGGCATAATAAAGTTATATAGAATCAGGAAACGGATATTTTATAATAAACACGCTCTCGGTTACAGTTGATTTTTCACTTGCTTAAGGCAGTTTTTAATTTCCATTGCAATTAAAAAAAAACTGGTGTGATCACCACACGACTTTCCTATAAGGAATAATGAAGAAATGTATTTTTATAAGGTTATGTTGTCATAAAACCACTTTGAAGTGATATGTTTGTATTAAAAACGATCAGTGAATCGCCAATTAACCAGACTTTTGTGCAACCGGCTATTTATTTTTTCTAAAAACAAATCATCGCAGGCAGGATTCGAACCTAGATTATATAATAGAAATCACTTTAAATTATAAATTAATATCTAATAAACTGTTAATGTTAGAAAAAAATTTATTTGAATAAATTGTTAGGAAGAATTATCTTTACAAGAAACTGTAAAAACAATTCGAATAATTTACATTCGTACAAAATTATATAAGGAAAAATGTTCAAAATGGCGGATACACCTACTTCCGGTATCTTTATCAGATCTATCTTTTGATAAAGCCGAGAGAATATGAAAATCCAGTTCTATACCAAATTTCAAGTTACTAGGAATTTTGGTTCGATAGTTATCGTGGGTACAACGTTACACACAGACACCCAAAATTTTTTTGTCAAAAATACGTTTTTCTGATTCAGGAGACCTTAAAACGCAGAATTCTTCAAAAAAAATTTTTTGAAAAAAAATTGCGATCGCTATACTTTCCTTATAGGAAAGTAAAAAAGGATTGAATTAGTCTCGGAGACTTAGGTCAATTAGAAGGTAGATTAAGGCAAGTTACTGATGGAACAAAGCGTATTTTCACGGTTTTAGAAAGGTGCGATAGGTGCAACTAGAACTAGTTTTATGTAAAATTGGGAATGTCAACATTTTTCTTTTCGATGTAACATACTTATCGAAATAATATGTATTGAAAACCACACGTTTGATAATCATAGTGAACCGCATTTTAAAAGAATGTTAAATGATAAGAAACTAAAATGGCATTGGTTAACTTTTATCTCCAAAGGTGATTACTTATGAATAGGTTTTTTTACTCAGAATTGAATTATTGTGTTAATAACTTATGTTTTGTTATAATTTTATTTTGAGGTTATTAATAATGATTAATTATTAGACTTTCTATTGCTGTATCATAAACTCTTCATAAGTAAATATTATTTTCAATTTTTTAGTTCGGTTTGCTATCAAAGCGTGTTTTTGTTTTTGTTTTTTAAAACTATAATTTATTTTCTAATTTCTAATCTTTCGTGTGGCAATAAATTTAAGTTTATTTCATTCATTTTTAGGTAACCTTTTCATTTCATCTAACGCATCACTATTACTTAATAATTCAAATAGTTTTTAAAATATTCGTAGAAAAAAAACCGTACTGCAATACCATACTCGTTACTATTTAAATCGGTAAAGAAGAATGACCTTTACCATCGGTCCATGGATACAATACATTTATTAACCTGCAAACTCATCTAAATATTTTTCTTTTTATCCTGATAATCCTAGAGATAGCATGCAAACAAGTTATGAAATAATTGTATCATCATCAGTCTTTGACGCGTGTGCAAATTTTCAAGTTAATCGGACTTTTGGAAGTTGTTGAAAATTACGTTCAAAGATTCCGTTAGATAGATATACAGGTCAAGCTAGTATAAGCGTGCTAAAAAACCAACTGTTTTGTGAATCACTTTTGCAGCATCATTAACTATTAAATTTAATGTGTGAGTGGCACAGGGCATATAAAACACTCGCGGATTCAGATTAAAAGAATTTTCTGAAAACCGCAATTTTTACCGCGCATATTGGAACCGTTATCATAGCATTGTCCTCTCACTTTATAGATAAATCGAATTTTTTTAACTCTTCTATTATAAAAGAACTCAAACCAATGCCAGTTGTATCAAAAATAGGACAAAAAGCTAAAAAATGTTTGCGTATTTCTATGCTAATACTTATTAATATCCGGTGTACAGTCCAATATTATTGAAAATACTGATTCAGTCTGCATAAATTCAAAATTGAAGTTTGTATTTCCTTTGCCAATGCAAATACGATTTCATTTTGGATTTTGTCACCAAGATACGGCATTTTTTAGGTTGTGAAGTAGCAAGGTGAAGTAGCACGTTGAATATGATCACTCATTATAGGATCAAATTTACTTACCATCTTAATATACTTCAAGTAATGTTCGTTATAATTTTGAAATAACATACTGTCTTGGCCTCGAAAAGCTAAATTTTGCCTAGCTAAAAATTGAATAACATATACTGTTATTTCAATTATATTCTACCATCGTTGTTTTTCGATTGCGAGAGGTTTTTGATTGGTACTATCAATTGTAGTTTTATTTTTTAATGCTTGACATAGTTCTGTTCATTTTGGATAGTTGCCCTAGATTAAACAATAAGTTACTAAAGTGAGATGAATTTTTTCATGTCTACTTAGATTTATTGCTAAAAGTAACCAATCATTATTATTCTCTTGAACATCAAAAAGTTTGCAATAAAAACAGAAAACCATGTTTTTAGATATCTAATAAAGTAACCAATTTCTATGATAAATTTCTCCGCATTATAACGTTTTTCATAAAAATTAGAAGAAAATCTTTGACCCGACGAATCACGAGGAAAATTGAACCGTGTATTGGTTTCGGGCCATTTTTAACTAAAATTTGTATATTATTCGTACTTAGGGTCTTTGGCCAATGACCTGGATCATCGTGAATGGTGTTTACTTTGCTCAGGTCTATGTCAGTGTTGGTTTCATCAAAGGTTGTTAATTGTTGTGACTCTTTCAGTTGTAATCTGCGCACCAGATTGGTGCGCCGTTTGGGTTTCTTCATTATCAGTAGGAGTCGTCTCTTCCGAAGAGCAAGAACAACAAGTACTCAAAGTTGATGTACATGGAACAGGAAAAAACTGTGTTATCTTTGTGTTGTTTTTGTCACGCTCTTCGTCTCGTTTCCTCTTGCTATTAAATTTTGGTAACCCGATAGTTTTTTTTCTTTTCTTCATAAGACATATAAAAAATAATAGTTTTTACACAAACAACTGTCAAAAGTTGAAACCAGTGTTTTTATATTTCACGTATTTTTTTTATTGCCTACATGTAATATGTGGCTGAATTGTGAATATTTTGTTGGATTTTTCGTCATCGTCACAACAATTTCTCATAACAACAACAATAACTAAAAACAAATTTTCCTGAGCTTCCGGAAATCTGTCTCCGTTTTGAATAAAGGTGATATAAATAGATAAACAGTGTGCTACATTTTTATTTTAATTAAACGAACTACTACAACTTATTTGTTTATTATTTCATCCTAACAACCTGTATATATGTATATTAAAGTTACCACGTAAAAATGTATCGTAATTTTTAGAAATACATACTGCTTTAGTGTTGTAGAGAATATGCAAAACTCCCTTATCTAAAAGCATCTAAATACAATACGTCTTAAAATAGGAATATGTAGGTATTTAATCCTACACTTAATTTTTTGATTATTATTATTTATTTAAAAGACAACAGTACTCTTTGTAATTATGTTCTAAGACTAAATTATTAGGTTTTTTCCTCCATGTATTATGTTGATGTGGCAGTAATCAAAGTTTTCCTCGGGTTTTGTTTTTCTTATAACAGCTACATCGTCTACAAACGCACATGTTTTGGGCTCATCAATCCTTCTTGTCCCTAACTTTTTTCTTGTTATAAATTCTTTGAAGCTGTTATTGTTTATGATTTCATTTCTACTATTGTATATACTTTTTTGGCACTTTGTTCAACGCTTTTTTTAAATTCCAGGAATGCTAGCAAAGTAATGTTTTGCGAAAACCACACTGCGTTTTGTCTAGTGTCTAATCTGTTATGTTTCTCAGTTTTCTTTCTATTATACACTCTTATATTTTGTAACTTAATAGTATTACACCCTTGTAATTAATGCATTTTTTATTGCCTCCTTTTTTGTGTATTATTTGTTCCATGCTTTATTAAATACAGTACTGTGAAAATGAACCGCAATATTATTTAAATTGTAGTTTTTCTTTGACTGAAAAATTATTTATTAAAACAATTTATTGTGCAAGTATTTCTAATCGTTTTTTATGATTTTATTAATTTATTAATTAAACCACAAAGAACAAAATAAAAACTAGCAAATTGAACTAAGAAGACCAACAAAAAGTAATACCCCGAGAGAAGTCGTCAAAATGTCCAAAACTGTATGGCTTACCAAAAATACATAAGGAAGGAGCACCACTAAGTCCCATTGTCAGTTCCATAGGGTTACCACTCCAGGAACTTCCAAAATTTCTAGCAAAACAACTACAACCGTATGCCGAAGAAGCCGAATCTTACGTGAAGAACGCAAGCCACTTCATCGAACGTATCAAAGATATCACGCTAGAACCAGGCCACAAGCTAGTAAGCTTTGACGTCGTATCACTCTTCACTAACGTTCCGGTCGACGAAACAATCGGATTAATACGAGAAAAACATCAAGTACGAGATGACATCATCGAGTTAACTAAACATTGCCTCAAAGGAGCACCTATGGGCTTACCACTGTCGCCGGTAGTAGCAAATTGGCTCATGGCAGACTTAGAATCTCGAGGTATTGAAACAGCCATACTCAAACCAAAACTGTGGCTACGATACGTGGATGACACTTTTATTATCTAGTTACACGGGACAAATGAACTAGACAAATTCCTAGACCATTTTAACGAAATGCACAACAAAATCAAGTTCACAAGGGATATAGAAAAACACAATCAACTACCATTTCTTGATGTACTGGTAATGAAGACGACCAACAGAAATCTCAGTCACATCGTTTATCGAAAACCAATGCATACGGACTGATACCTGAATGCCAAGTTTCACCACCATCCATCGCAACTACAGTCAGTAATAAAAACTATCATAACAAGATCAGAACGTCTAACTGACAAAGAACACAAACAACTAGAAATGTAGAAAATACAAACCGCATTATAACAAAATGGATTCTCTAAAGACCACATCAGAAGAGCGTTAAGATCACGTCGAAACAAAGGAACAGAGGAAGACGAAAAGAAACCTGACACCACAGCTTTTCTTCCATACATACAAAGGTACCACAGATAAGATCAGCAAAGTTTTAAGGAAACACAACATTCAGGGCATTTTTAACACCGTAAAGAAGATAAATCAAATTCTTCCGAATCCAAAAACGAAGATAGATTTGCAATCACAAGGGGTCTACAAAATTACCTGCAGAGATTGTGATGGCTGCTACATGGGGCAAACCAACAGAAGGGTTAATCTAAGGCGCGAAGAACACCGCAACGCCGTAATAAAACAAGAATCAACTTCGACAAAACAAAAGTCATTACGAATGTTGAACACAAAATGAAAAGGATAATCAGGGAAGCAATTGAGATTGAGAAATTGCCAAATACATAGTATCAACACTAAAGATGATACACAAAGACTACCAACAGCATGGAAACCAGCACTCACCATCACAAGAACAAGAAGACCTACAGCCTCACCAATAATTAAAGCCGTAGCTACGGTAGATTTACCGATTCGGAATACTAAAAATAGGAAACCGACATCACTTTGACCGGAAGCAGCGAATCGTAATGATAAACCGTCATGCGCACCCAAGCGTATTACAAGAAGCCGATATAAACAACCAACAATGGAAACTAAAACCAGTCCACGTCTGACACGCAGTAAAGCAGCAACTCAAACAAGGAAGACCTGAAGATGGCAAGTGAGCCGAAACGTCGTCAAAATACAAACGGTTTATTTACAAATCATACTTCAACGACAACGCGGAGCCAATCTCGGAAATATATATAAATATAGAGAAACAGAAACTCTTAGATAATGTATTATAATATTATTTTTGATATTTAAAATAAAATATAAACAAATTCAATTAAGATGAAAATCAAAAAACAAGAAAAATATTCATTACTGTTTACTTAAAGGAACACTGTTTATTTACAGTTATAAACATTTCTATAGCCACCATGAATATATAGGTAACTTGCGTAAATAATTTTATTTGGGAGAGACAAAACAAAGTTTCTAATGTTCTGCAAAATAGAGAAATTATTCCAGGCTCCAGATTTTGACAACATTATATACAAAATTAAGGACTCGCACCAACGCTGTAAGTTTTAAGGCGGGTTGCACAAAGCAAATCAAAAATGTAGCAAGTGATTATTTCTGAAATCAATTGTTACATCACTAATAAACGTGGTTTCATTGGCTATGTAGCAATTGTTTTGAGAAATAATCAGTTGTTACATTTTTGATTTGCTTTGTGCAACCCGCCTTTAAACTACTATGTTGCGTAGGTGTCAAAAATCCACCGAGTTACCTAATTGTGCACACTAAGAAAAAAGGAAACGTTTACTTACCTAGTTATGTACATAATAATGCAGTTTAGAATAGACACATAATACGTTTATTTAAAAAAAATCTTCAATTGTTCATAAACTGAATACCATAAACTTAATACTATGAAACCAAAAAAAAGTCTTGAAATACTTCATCTACAAGCGGTAAAAGTTCAAGTAAATTGTTTTTCTTGTCTATACTGATTGGTACTCGATCATTGTAAATAAGGGGCAATGACGCTGGGAACATTGGCTTTCCACGCCTTCAGTAATTTACAGTCTGAAATACTTCGTAATTATCGAGTAAATGTTTGTATTTTATTATACCTGTTTCCCTTATATATTATAGTCATTGAACTGGTTGCCATAAAAATATTTTACCATTGTCATTTACTTTCACAAATATTACTTTTTTCCTATCCTTTTCGGTCCAATTTTTGTGTTTTATTGCCTATGCTAGTCGTTCCATTATTGGCACAATTCTGCTGATGAATTGGCTCTATTTTTTAAGCATAAAAGCTCAAAAACTCTATTATCGCGTTTGGTTGTCTGTCTCTTTACACCATACCAGTATTTTATTTTCGAAAGAGCCTGTTAATGTAAGTTTTTGTACAAATTAGGATACAGTTGATGCACTGCATTTTATTCTCTTATGGCTCTACACGACTATCTTTTACTTCTAAATGCCAAAATTCTTTTGTGTTTTATTCAATAATTTGTATTTAACCATTTTACGCACTTCACGGTATTACGGCAAAACAAGAACTAAACTTAGTTGAAAACCTAAAACTACATACAAAAACAATTTTCAATAAACAGCTTCTATAAAATCACAGATGTTGGAGTTGTTTTTTTTCCTTCCTAGTTTATTCTTAAGTCTTGTGATTTTTCTAATCTTTGTTATCTTTGTGTTTTCAGTACTTTGTAAAAAAATTTTTTGGTGTTTACTGTCTTTCTCCATTTTTTTCCGAATTCTTGCTATGCTTTATTTTTTGTTTCGTTGCCATGTTTTTTAACTGTTGTTCTTTACATTTGTTATATTTGTTTTCTGTCCTGCACTTTATGTATTCTCTCCATGTTTTTTCTTTAGTTGTATCTGCGTATATGTTTGTCTCTATCTCTGTTATTAACGTTTATATTTACCATTTGAGCATATTGTTTTCTCACTTCTTTTTATTTCAGTTTTTATGTTTTTGTCTGTTCTATCTCGCTTTTAACTGTTACATATTTAATAAGCTTCAGGTTTTGCTTCTTTACCAGTTTGTAGTCTATTATAGATTTTTCTCTGTCATTGGTTTTTGTCTGATATGTTTATGGATAACTTAGAACGTTTTTGTCGCTACTAAGTTGTATATTGTACAGAAGCCTATTAGTCGTTTCTCTATTTTCTCCGTGTTTGCGTTTTCTGATAAATAATGTGCTATGAAACTATTAAACCGCTGCCAAATTGTCTAGGCATTAGGTTTAAGTTTATAACACTGCTTAAAGCATGTTTTTTCGTACGAATAGTAAAAACTAGAATAGTAGATTTATGAATTTCTTGTAAATGCGATAAGTTTATTTTTTTTACATTTGGTATTGACAAGTTCAAATTTATGGTGTTCTGTAGTTTGACTCCGCAATTTACTTTCGGTTTCCGCAGTACGGAAGTTTTCGCTTTAATAGACTCAAGTATGCGTACAAATACATATACTCGTTCGGGACCAAAACAAAATTTCGTTATGTGCAGGTTTCTGTTTTACAGAGGGAACGCAATAACAGGTTTTACTGTAGTTATTTTGTATAGGTTGTTAATTATTTGGCGAGTTACTCGTAATGCTAGTGGCTACAGTACATTACCATATTTTCATTATTTGAAGATCGAGTAATAGTTTTTTTTTAGACAGGATGTATAGTATCTAAATAGTAATCACTGTTATTATTATGCTAGTAAGAATTGACACATCTTTTAGTCTGTATATTCCAAGCACCTTAAAAGTATTTTTATTAATTGAGTGAATTGTAGAGCTGCATCTTTATCTTATTATCTTTCAAACTTTCATACGTTTTAATTATAGTATGTAGTTTCAAATAAATTATTATTAATATAGATTACTACTACGTCTGCTTTGTTAATTGTACTGTTAATTCTATAACAGTTGTAATCATTTATATTCAAAAATGTTACATTGAAATAGAGATCGTTTCAAAACTAAAGAATGGGTGCGCAGAAACCAATTTCTAAATGTCAATACATTATTCAACTGAAAAACGTTTGCACTTGTTATTAAATTAAAGGTAAACCATTGTTTACAGCTGATGTTTTTAGTTAGAATTTCTTTCGCATGATTGTCAAATTCCGAATTTATCCTACGCGCATTTCAGCATTTTTTAGTTTTGGAACGAGCTCTATTCAAGTTTCAGTATAAACTACATCTGGTTTGAATATTTTATTGGTACTGTCTCTTCTTTTCATTTTATTAGCTGAGTTGTCATTAAATTCCCTTTCTAATTTAACGCTTGTACTAACGCCTTTTTGTAATATATATGATGATAGTTTGTACTGATTACAATTTTTAAAATAAAATACATACATACATTTTTACTTTTGTTTAATAAAAAAGTTATTTTAATTTAAAAAAAGCAATATATTTAAAGTATTTTTTTTAGTAGCTAGCTATTTTAACTATCCTATTATATTATAGTTTATCTTAGATAAATGTTTTTTTCAAATAGTGATTTCCAAGTAATGATTTCTGATATTTGTTCGATAAATTGGCTTTAATTACAATTTTGGTTCTACGAAACTTTTGCTATCGTCATGGTTTTTCATGACTGACTGGTATTTGTCGGGTTTTTTTGGTTAGATATACTAGAGCAGCGTTTCTCAAAGTGGTCTCCGTGAGCAAATACATGAAAAAACAATTAATAGTCATGCGTAATCTTAAAAAAAGTAATATTTAATTTTTAAAATGTTTGTCGTAGACTAAACTACTCAAGGTATATCTACTTTAATCTCAACAGAATTATGTTTACGTTTAAAACACGTACTGAATGCTTTGTTTTGTATAGTGGATTAAGGTATACATATATAATATTTGAAATCACTGACCTCTGGGCATTGGATATATTTTCAGCAAACAATTGTGATTTAAGAGTTGGTTGAATTTAGATGTACATGTAAATACTAAGATAAGGTCTTCCGGGTTTGGACCGTGTCATTGTTGTGGTAACCGAAGTTGCCAACGTTTCTCCCACTTTTGTAAGGAGCTCCATCAGGGCGTGAGATAAATCGCAAAACTCAAAACAAGCAACAAAATCTAACTAAGAACTTCTCAAAAGTTAGGTTATCCACCTGTGAAACAAGCCATAGTTTAAACTCTGAAAAGGTAAGAAAGAAAACGATAACTTGCCAAGCCAATGCAACGAAAATCTAACAAAGAAGCACTACCAAGTTAGGTAATCAACTTGTGAACCAAGCCAGATTCTAAACTCCGTAGAAGTGACTTAAGAAGAAATAGTCTCCGTATATGAAGGAAAAGGATCGTCATGGATGGTTGAGCTCGACTCTGATTGGGTTACGGTTGATAAGGGGCGTGTTTTTGATAAATTATTAATGACCGGGAACTAAGGAGGGGATAGCTCGAAACCATGATGGCGATTGAAGTTATTGTGGTGTTTGATGATTTCTATGCTTTCTCGGAATTTCCTGTTGAAAAAGAATGTAGATTTGGCAATCAACGAAACATTATCAAAATCTATCTTGTGACCTGTAGTAAAATGATGTTCAGCAACCGCAGACTTGGAAATATACCTTTTCCTTATACAACGATCATGTTCTGAAATGCGAGTAATGACTGAACGACAGGTTTCACTAATGTAGACTAAACCACATGAACAAGGAATCTGGTATACACCTTGAGATGAAAGTGTAGGAAATTTGTCTTTGGGAGAAGGAAGAATGTGAGAGATTCTGCCTGTTGAGTTGAAGATGGGTTTAATACCATTCTTACGAAGAGGTTTCCCTATTTGATCTGTAACCTTGTGAATGTAGGGTAAAAAGGCGAATTTCGGGTTGGATTCGGGAGTAGAAATGTCCTTAGGTAATCGAGTACGTGGATGTAGATAACGATTAATAACTCTATGAATATCTCGCTTTACATAATTATTGTTCACTAAGGTTCTAGTAAGATGACGGAGTTCCGAGTTTAGATTCTCAGGTTGGCAAATAGAAAAGGCACGATGAACCAAAGATTCAATAACAGAACGTTTCTGTGCAGGATGGTGATGAGACGAAGCATGAAGGCATCTGTCCGTATGGGTGGGTTTGCGATAAACAGAATGGCCCAGAAGTCCGTCGGGCTTACGAGTCACAAGAACGTCAAGAAATGGAAGAGAACCATTACTTTCGATTTCCATAGTAAATTTGATATCTAAGCGTTGATTGTGAAGATGATCAAGAAACTTAGACAATTCAAGATGACAATGAGACCAAACAATAAACGTGTCGTCAACATACCTAAACCACACTTTAGGTTTTAATATTGATGATTCCAAAGCAACCGTTTTAAAGGATTCCATAAAAATGTTAGCTACAACAGGTGATAGAGGAGAACCCATAGCAAATTTTACCAAACAGTTCTATGTTTCCTGCAAAAATACTTTGTCATTTTCAATCTTTGCATCCGGAATATAAAAATAAGACGGCAGAATTTTTTTCCCGAAACGAGAGGGACTTTTAAAAACAAACAACTTTATACTTCAAGCATCACAGACTGTTAACAAAAATGCAACCGAGACGCCCGACATTTTTTCGTGGCTGGAGCGGCTCCACAATAGCAGAGAAGCTCATAAAACTGTGTGCAATTGACATGGTAAAATGTAGGTTGGACGAAAAGTCGGCTAAACAACTGTTCATGATACCACTTTTAAATGATACAGTATCTCGCCGCACAAAAAATCTCTCAAATAACATAAAATCTGAGCTATCTTCTCGTCTAAAGTTTTTTGAGTTTTCTCTACAAATGGACAAATCCACTGATGTAGTAGGACAAGCAGTATTGTTAGTATTTGTACGGTATCAATACGAACATGAACTGTATAATTCACCGCTAAGCTGTCAAAAAATTTACCGTTTCCTCTTAAAACTGTTCTTGACGAGTCAGTGAAAATAATAAACTTTATAAAGTGTGATGATTTGGGTAGCCTGCATACATCTTTACTACTTCACTCAGAAATACGATGCGTTATCTCGGGGTAAAATTTTACTTAGATTGTTTGAGTTGCGAGACGAAGTGCGTTCTTTTTTCTTGGAGCATCGCTTTCATTTGGAAACTCGGTTAAGTGATAAAATGTGATTACTTAGACTTACCTATTTAACGAAAATATTTTCTAAATTAAATGAAGTTAATCTGTCTCTAGAAGGAAAAAATATCACCGTGTTTAAAGCGAATGACAAAATTATTGGTTTTAAAAGGAAACCGACCACTGTCAGAATTTTGGTGTAGTCTTAAACACAAGTATCCAGAACTGTCAAGAAATGCTATTTTTGTTCTTCCATTTGTCAGCACATACCTTTGCGAAACTGGGTTTTCTTTGTACGTCGCCACTAAATCGAAGTATCGAAATCGTTTGGATGCAGATTTGCGCAAATAAGTCTCAATATTACACATCACACTAGTATACCAACACTTTTATAACGATTAACAATAAATTGTTTATTAATTTTACATAAAATTTACCTACTATTTTCTTAAAATTAAAATGTTTGATAATAGTTATTTGGTTAATTCATTAGTTGAATAATTATACTGGGTCTCTGTCAAACTAATTTCAATTTGTAAGGGCTCCACGCTTAAAAAAGTTTGAGAAACGCTGTAGAGTATTCCTATACGAAGTGTTGAAACTATCGTCTTTCTAACAATAGAAGTTACTAGAGCACACAAGCTTCTTTATCGTAATACTTGCTTTACATAATTTAGCTTCAGGTTTTTCGGTACCTTTATTTGAAAAACGAATTCGTATAAAAAGCTATAGCTAGATCAGTTTAGAAAATCATTAGTTTTGTCTTTGAACAGTTTAAAATCAATGTAGAAATTTAACTTTTGGAATGGTAAATTAACGAAAATTATGCTGCGTATGATTTCTTTGTAAACAATCATTTTATGTAATTTTTTTGATATGAATGAAAGGTCTAATTACAAATACTGATTATAAACTACAAATAACCAAGAACGCAAACATGCATTATTTACACAATGTTAAACACTTATTGCTTGCTTTTATTTATGTACTCAAAGTATTAGCGAGTATTTTTTGTTATCAACGCAAGCTTAATCTTTTCATACTTTGCGCTTTTTTTGGCATGGCTTTTTTGATGCACTTTAACTATGTTTTGGTGTTATTATTTTATCGAAATTTTTTGTGTTGTTGCAAAAACCCTAAATAAGAAAAATTTAATTAAATCGTTAATAAACATAATTAAAGGTGTATCCATTTCATATGATCTTCTCAAGTGTTAATTGCTTTGTTTTTTATCGATACTAATCCTCTAAGTAGTGTCAATTGCTGTAATTGTGTTCTTCTTAGTATGAATAATTCTTTCATTTTTACAGTAGTGTTCCGGATAACAAGAACTTCCATAGTGCAACACTTGAGTCTGATAGTCCATTTTTATATTGTATTTTGAGCCAACCTGATAATAAGGTTAGTTTATGTTAGTAATTAAAGTTACGTATTGTCAATTTGTTGTTCGATTGTGTTGGTAATTTAATATTTGATTATTCGGTTAGTGTAGTATTACATTTATTCTTTTAGTGTGTCGTGTGACATATGTCGTAATAAATGCCTAATATTACATTGACATGTTTTATTTTTATGTTAGCAGTGAAATTAGGTTAATTTGCAGATTTAACACCTATTATTTTTATCAATAATTTGTTGACAAAAGATATATTGTAAAAAAAAAGAGATTTATTGTAAAACGTGACTTGCACAAGTCTTATTATATGACTGTACTATATAAATGGCGTTCCATCTAGTGTTGTTGACATTTATGAAATGGGTCGCTTTACACTTGAACATAATTGGGAAATGTTGAAAACTTACTTCCAACGTGACGAGTGTTACCCAAGCTAAGAAATTTACGTGGAAAATTTAGTAGAAATGAAATGGCTTCAAGACAATTTGTGATGCAAGTTTGTGAAACTGGATCGTTATATATAAACCAACACGTGCATGTACAGTGCGGACAGCTGATAACATTGCAACTGTTGCTCAGAATGTACAACATTTTCGGTTTGCTAATTGGGCTGTAGAAAGCTTGGAAAAAAATTTGCATTTTTACCGAAAAATCTTTTCCGACGAAGCTCATTTTTACCTCGGAAATTCTGCCAATATGCAAAATTGTAGCATTTGTGCCTCAGGAAATCTATTCTTAACCATGGATAGGCTGTTGCATCTACAACGAATGACTGTTTGGTGTGGATTCTGGACCGGCGGCATCATTGGTTTATTTTTTTTTCGAAAATGAGCAAGAAGCCGCTCTTATAGTCAATGGGAGTGTTACCCAGCCATGATAAACGAGTTTTGTTAACCAGAATTCAAGAGGAGGACACTCACTACGTGTGGTTTCAAAAGGACGGTGCAACATGCCACACAGCAAACGAAACAATATTTTGCATACTGTCTTCGGGGATTGAATAATCTGTCGTAACGGAGATGCCAATTGGTTACTACGCAGCTGCGATTTGAGTCCATTGGACTTTTGTGTGGGGAGACGTTAAGGATAAGTGTTACTATAACCATGCAGAGGCTATCCGGGACTTGAGAGATCAAATCGAAGTTACCATTGATGAGATACAAATCCATACAATCGAAAAAGTTCTGAAAAATTTAATTGACAGAATGGGGTACTTTAAAGCCAGCCGTGGAAGTTATTTGAATTAAATTGTGCTCCATGCTAAATAACAATGTATACTCTATCTAATAAAACAACCGCTTTGAAAAGTATTCATTCGTCTTTGATTTAGACCCTAATAAAACTGCAAACGCTAGATGGACTATCCGTTATTATCTTATCTTTAACGAACTACCGGAATTTCATAGGTTCAAATGTGAAATGTTAATGCAACAAGTTTTGTCGAGTCCCTATATTTTTTTTTAAACTCCGTAGATTTTAACATAGATATTTTGTCTTATTATACATATATATTACAACTCAAAAATCAAAAGAGTTACATAATGGCGTACACTGCTTTTTTCAGTTATTATCATGCCCTCCTGCAATGAGATTTGTTACTACACAACGTCAAGGAAAATCACATCGGTACTTGCTAAGAGGCGATTCAGAGGGTTACGTATTAGTTTGGAACATTCCAGATATATCTGCATTAGATTTATCTAACATACAGCAGCAAAAGACTCCACAACCTATACAAATGACTGCATCTTTTACTACTAGTTTATCAGAGGCGTGGGCAAGTATGAATCCAAGTCCAGTAGGTATTCTTGATCAACTAGAGAAATCAGAAAATCAAGGTATTTATTTACTATTCATTCAAGAATAGCTTTATTACGTTTTTGTTTCAGCAATTAAATTAACTGCTAGTATATACTTACCTCTACAAAGTAGATTAGTTGTTGGTAGAGAAGATGGAAGTATTATTATTATTCCTGCAACTCAAACGGTTATGCTTCAGTTGTTGCATGGCAATCATCAACAGTATGATGGTAAGGTTTAGTTCATGTAGATGTATATTAATTATGTGATTTAATTATCAGGTTGGCCTCCTCATCAGATATTAACAGGCCATGGTGGTAGAGTTAATTGTTTATTGTATCCTCATCGTGAGCATTCAAGATATGATAAAAATCATTTAATATCTGGCGGTGTTGATTTTGCTGTATGTTTATGGGATTTGTATGCCGGATCTTTATTACATCGTTTTTGTGTTCATGCTGGTGAAATTACACAACTTCTTGTTCCTCCAAACTCTTGTAGCGTAAGTTTCGATCAAAATCTAATAATTATAAAATAGTTTGTTTTTAGACAAGAGTGCAAAAGTGCATATGCTCAGTTGCTTCTGACCATTCTGTAACGTTATTAAGTTTGACGGAAAGAAAATGCATATGTTTGGCTTCCAGGCATTTATTTCCAGTAACCACTATAAAATGGAGACCGTTAGATGATTTTATGATAATAGGATGTTCAGATGGAACTGTGTATGTTTGGCAAATGGAAACTGGTCATTTAGATAGGGTTTTACAAGGTATTTTTATATCTTATTTTTTTTTTTTTAATTTATATTTGGTAGGTATAGCTGCTGAAGAAGTTTTATATGCTTGTGATGAAAACGAATCTAGCTACAACACATCTTCTGAAGTGGGACTTGCAAATCCAGCTGTTCATTTCTTCAGGTATGTTACATCTTATATTTTCTTGGTTTATTATTTTTTTGTTGTAGAGGTTTGAGACATCGAAATCTTTCAGCAATAAGACATGCCACGCAAAGGGGTCTTCATCAGTTACAACAATTAGGCGCGCATACAAATAACGACGATCCTCACATGAAACTTGGTCAGCATTCTCCATTAGTTGTACAAGGCCTAAGAACGAATCCCAAAGGTAAATTAATAAATTCCGTTACTTTTGGTTTTTAAAAAAAGTTTTTAGATCCCGAAAGTCATATACTATTTTTTGACATAGAAGCATTAGTCATTGAATTATTAAGCGAAGAATATTCGGCGATGTCGCCAGGTAGTTTAGAAGCGGCGGGTTTAATTTCACAATCCGAATATCTTAAAGTGGCATCGTTGACGCACAGCGCGAGTCCAGATGCCCACAAAAAAATTGCCGGTCAGTAATCTTTATTTACATTGTCTTATTGCAGGATTTAATGATTGCTAAATATCTTTGTTCTTTTATGTCAAATGAAAAACTAAATATTTTTGTAAGAGTTCATTCAATGTTAATTAACGCTTTTGTTTGTTCTTTACCTTACTTAAACGTCTAACAAGTTTGTATTACGATTTAAATTAATGAACATAAGACCCATATATTAAACAGATTTACTGAGAACAATGTATATAAATACGGAACAAGGAAAACTTCGGTAAAAGGTACGTTAAAAAACACAATCTTCAGCGGATAGCCTACTTAACTAATAATAAATAAAACCATGATAATAAAAATTAAACAAAAGGAAATCTATAGGCAATGATAATGAAAACGAAATCGTACGTAAAAAATATAATTTTTGAAATTTAACACATCCGAAACTTGAAAATAAAATAATATGAAAAATGAAAACAAATTAAAATATGTAAAACATCAATCAGATCTTTGTGGTTACCCAACAAAGAGATTTAACATTAAGGTGGGCAACGAGACAGACTTTTGAATGGACGTCCTACATACTCTAATAGAATTTTGTTTAATAAAACGAACAGACTTAATTCTGTAATAGCGAAGGCTTCCACAGTCAGAGTCTATACTAAAATAAGACCTTTTTCCGGGTTTGGACCGTGTTAATTTTGTAACTGAAGTGGGCGAAACGTTGGCAACTTTAACACGGTCTATCCCCGGAAGAAGTTCTTATTTTAGTATAGATTTCATTCGGTGAAGTAAAATGACATTTCGTTTTTTAAAATATCATTTATTTGTTTTAACCTTTGCAAAATAGAGTTAAGTTGCATAATAATTATAAAAGTGTAGGAGTGTATAATAAAATAAGAAAGGTTTCTGTGTTCTTCCTAGTTTTCTAAGAGATTCTACCTGCGACAGAAAACTTGAAACAGAATTCAACATTGAACCACTCAAGTTCTTTGAAGTTTAGAATCTGGCTTGGTTAAATTATCTACTTTATAGAGAGGTTCTTAGTTCAATTTTCGGTTGCTTCTTTCAAGTTAATTGATTTCACCTTACGAAACTAGATCTACGTTACCATCGTTGGTTAGGGATTTGATACGGTCTAATATACATAATAATCGTTGAAAGGAACTAATATTCTTATTTTTTACTGTTTGCTTATCTAATTTCAAAGAAGCATTCGTCTTTAGATTTATCGATATTTATACAATAACTATTTACTTCAACAAACACCGTTAGTTAGGCCGAAACGAGCATTGGCTTTAAATTCTAAACGTCTTTCAAAATTTTAACTATTATTAGCGATTAATTTTTGCATGTCTTGTACTATCGCCATTAGGAAACGAAAGAGATAATATGTACTTAAGGTTGCGTTTGAAGTATGTTGGGTTGCCTAAAATATCGTATTTTTAGCTTGATTTTCATGGTTCGTGTTTAATATTACATTTAAAAAATAAAATAAAATTCCAACATTTTTTATTAGAATTGACAAGATAAATCATAGAAAAATCGATAATGGTAATTTTTGTTGCACAATAATTCCTAATAAAGAAACTATTAGCGTCCAAAGTTGCTCAACTTTTTGCATCTCATAAAAGAGAATTGCCATCAAACTAACAAATGTTTATGTTAAATGTTAAAATATTAATACTCGAAACTTCTAGAGCAACACTTGAAAATGTACAGGGTCCGCCAAGGGAACCTGACGAGTTTTGGTATTAAACTACACAGTTATGTAACAAGATATTTATTTTCACATACAAGTAATCGATAGTATATTACATGCCATTTTATTTATGGAAAATAATGTCGCTTAAGTGACGTCCTTCACCGCGTACACACTGTCCCAAGCGATTTTGCAAATTGTTCATTACTCGGTCTAGCATATTCATAGGAATTGCATGAATTTCATTGCGAATGTTTTCTTTTAATTCCTGAATTGTGTGCGGTCTATTTAAATACACCTTGCTCTTCAGGTAACCCCATAGCCTCTCAACAGTTGCTGGTGTTCGAACAGTGCGTCGCATCCCTGGTGGTTTAACCTTCATTGCAGACGCACGTCGGCGAAAATTTTTAACCCATAATTTAATTGTGTTACGGCTTGGAACACTACCATGACGTCTAATGTTGAAATGGGTGCGAAATAAACGCTGTGTTGCGATCACCGAATCACTATTTTTAAAATAAGTTTCGATAACGAATACACGATGTTCACTACGCCACGCTTCCATGATTACTGCAATGGCAACTACTAAAGAAGTTGTTCCCCCACTTACCGCTATTCTACGAAGTACAGTGGCTTCATACTATACATGTTAAAAACATCAGGTTCCCTTGGCGGACCCTGTATTAGAACATTAACAAAAATTGTGTAATATGGAAATGTAATATTAAACAGAAATATTTCCATATAACCAATGTTAAATGAAACTGAGATAACAGAAATCTTATTTGTTTTAGTTCAGTCATTTTACCACGGATGGCGCTAAAAAATAAATTATTTTTTTGGGTTTATAAGGCTCATTTTTGCACTTATGCTTTACGCTAATGTCATTATATTTTTGTTTATGTTGAAAATTTCGAAGAAATTAATGCATATGCACAATATGGTTTTCTGAGTTGATATTTAATGCCACCGTTTTATATTAACCTTCGAGCGGGCGCGCGGCAGCAATTTGCTGCAGTGATTCACTATCTTCTATGCAGCAGTCTAATCACCGGCGCTATGTGCGTCACGCATTGAGAATTTTTTTTTGGTCTATTCCATCCCGTTATGGATCATTTGTTTCACAATTTCTCGAAAAAGGCATTGTACAGTTGTCGAGGCAGACAATTGCAGTTGCGCGACTTATTGTGAACGTTCATTCGAGTTAACTTATTTCTATATATATATATACTAAACGTGGTAGTTGCCGTAATTGTTGTAACGAAAAAATAAAATCATGCACATCTATGAAATGTTCAAAATGTAATACGTTTACTTGTAAACGACATTCAACATCAAATGTTGTATGCACAAATTGCAAAAATTAAATTAATTAAATGTGTAAGGTTTTTGTGTGAAGTGTAATAAAAGTAGTTAAAATACATATACTTTTTTCTGTTACGCTAAAATAAATAATAATATGGTTAAAAAACAGATAAAAAAATATTTAAAACATTAAAGAAGTCAATAGCAGCATTTTGCTGCCGCGCGCCCGGTCGTGTAATTCTTAAGGGCGCCCGCCTGAAGGTTAAAAAGCAAAAACAGATAAGGTACACAATCTACATTTTACTATTTATTTGAATTTGCGATTTTTGAGTTAGATGATACGAGAGTTCATGGATAAAAATAACGGTTTCTATATGTAAAACTATATACAGACTCTTATAAACATACTATCTTATTAAACAATGAAAATAAAATCAATTTTTTTCTGTAAAAGTTAAAATCGGAACTTTGTCTCTTTGCTAAAATTAATAAAAAACACTATTTAAAAATATTAAATTGTAATTATTATGGGAAAAAAGGTTTGGCGTATTGCAATAAACAATAAATTGTGTCGTTTAATTTTAGCACCAGATCTTGTTCATATATAATAACCTCATAGTTTTAGGGACCTTTTAAATTAATAGATTCTCAAACCATTTTCATTTATGTAAATTAAATAATTTTACATTTACACATCGACATTATTTTTAATTTCTAGATAAAATTGCAGTACAAAAGAAATGAAATTTTTTTAACAATAAAAATTTTGAAAAGAGAAATGATTATGATCAAATCTGATATGCATTCCCACGCGATGGTTATCCAATCTGAATCGCGCTCATCTAACCGCGATAATTCTTCTATATGTATGTAGATATATTTTAAATCACTTCTATGTAGTTAAGAGTCTGGCTTGGTTGACAAGTTGATTACCCAACTCTTTTGGTTAGACTTCGATTGTTTTTTTAGTTATCGATTTCTTTCTCGTCTTGATGAAAGTCTTTACGAAAGTGAGCGAAACGTAGGCAGCTTCGGTTATAACATCGATAGGGTCCAATTACGAAACACTTTCTTTTGTTAGTAATTATATATATTGCTATACTTTTATAGTTGTATTATTATGGTATGTAAGACTAGAACCTAAAATTTAAAAAAAAATTGAAGTCAGATTTCGCCTCAAAGAAACATTTCTAATTTCCGCATTCGTCAAATGTACCCACTCATCCGCCTATGCCTTTGTGCAAATTCAAAATTTAATTCTCGGTTCTTCAAAAATGAAATGTGAACAAAGACATTCCGTACACTTCGTATGTGATAAGGTAATAATATGAAATCAGTGGAGCCAGCACTAATACAAAAAATCAATTTCTACAAGATTATAAATAGATGATAATCTTTATCTTGTGACAATCATCAAGATAACTAAGTAAAATCCCATATTTTCTCAACACATTGCAATCCCTTGGACATGTTACGATTTATAATTTTGGGAAGTAAACAATATTTATAAAATGGTTCCAATTTCGGAAGCATTTCATTTTTATATAAGTTGGCATCTCTTATAATTTCTTCCACATGTAATGGTAAGTACCCACTAATATACCCTATAAAATAACATTTTTCCCGCCCCGTAATGTTTAACTGCCCTTGAATCTAAAATTAGAAAACATTACTTATGAAGAAGGGATTTTGCTGATTGCTAAACCTTTGCATAATATACCTGATAATAGTAATTGTGTTTCTTTTTTAAATGAAGTTTTCCATCAATGAATTGCAAGCAGTTTATTGTTTTTGTAGCAACCGCCACTTCAAAACACATATTTTTTTTATATGCACTATAAAAACATTTTATTTCAATTATGGCGTTGTTACCAATTAATCCTAGAAAAATGTAATTAGTGTACAAGTCCCTTGCCTAACAATGAAATACAACAATTACCATCAGGAGAAGCAGCAAGGAAACCATTGAATAGATCAACAAATAGACCACTTTCTTCCACTATCACCTGCTGTTCTTTTTCAAAACGATTCTTTACTATTAATTCGTTTTCTTTGCCAAACGACAGTGCTGGTGTGTTAAAATACGATGGGTTACGCAATCGTTTCACTAAATTGTGACAGGGCGTTGTTAGTCTTCTTTTAATAACCTCACCAAAATTTGATGTAGTAAGTCGATTTTTTCTCTCCTCTTCATATAATGGATTGCCAAATTGCCCTCTTGTTTTTATAACTAGGTCGTTTGCTTGCTTGGGTGTAATCTAAAATTACACCTATTATACAAGATATACTAATATTACTATTAATTACATTAAGTTTATTTAAATTTCTTTCCCTCTAATGCACAAGGACCGTAATCTTTTTCACCACTTTTATTAGGCGAAAAAGCCAATTTTCTTTTTGTACCTCGTGTTTTTCTGGTAGTAGCCTTGTGACTCTCTCATTCTAAATTTAAATTATAACCCTGGACTGCTGCCTATCACTTTTTTCCATGGTGATCCATGCCATCCTGGACCTTTATTAAATCTTAACCCGGTCAAATATGCTCTCGTTTCAAATGATCCTCTTTGTATTAAATTCTGTTTTTTTCTCATATTAAACCTTGACAATATTACCATAAACATTTCGGCTCGATTATTGGCCTCATTGGTAATTAATTTGTGGGCTTTCTGCATTAAATCATCGAGTGCTCCTATAAATAATAAAAAACTCAAAATAAAAAAGTTTTTGAAATTTGAGCCAAACCATTAATCAGCTGTATTAAACCTGAACCATTGCCTGAACGTTCAATGCTTTGGAATTCTTCTGTAGCTTCTCGTGTATTAGAACAATAATAATCTTTGCATTGAATATGATTTCCAAATACATGATAAGGAACATTTCTAAGGTGTTGTTTTAATTCTTCCACATTCCCGTTTGCGTTGAAAGATATACACTTTTGTACCACTGTTTCTATATATTCTAAATTGCACTTCCCGTTAAATTTTTGCGGATACTTTTGTGTATTTGAGTATCTTTTTTCTTTTTGTATAAATTTTCGCCAATATTTTTTACAACGTGATTTTTACATTCAATTTTTTGAACTTCTCTCCCATACGTGACGGAACGTTGTATTTTTGCAAATACAGAGGAATCTCCGTCGGCAATAAATTTTTTATACCGGATTCCATAGCAGATTTCGCTCGAATTAAATCCTTTCACAAGAATGTCCGATTCCATGGAACTAGAAGACGAGAACCAGTTGCGGTCATCTATGTTTGGCAGGTGGGTGTTGTGCATTGGCTGCTCTACTGCAGTGTACTGCAATATTTGTTTTGTACTCCAACAAATAACAATTTTCCAGTAGCTTTCCCAATTATAACAGCCTAATTTACATTGTATTGTTATTGTAACAAAGATAACGTACAATTTAAAAATTATAACTTACTACACCAGATAATGCCTTCAAGTTATGGCCATACGATCTTTTAGACCATCGACCGTCCACATAAACAGTTATCCATGGCACTCCGTCTGAATCAATATGTCCATTCCTACGAGCAATTTCTTTTTCTTCAACTCCTGCTTTTTCCATGTTTTTCTAAAGTACATCTTTCCAGGCCTAAAACAACGTTGCAGTATATTATGTTATTAACCAAAGATTTTTACATCTTCAAGTTCATTTTCTGTTTTGTGATACAAATAGTATGATATTGGAGGAATATCCATAACACTTAGTAATTCTGCTGTATGAGCATATGTACTTCCTGATGAAAGACTACTCCAAACAATCCCGTAATTTATTTTAGAGGGTGTCTTGTTTGGATTTTCAGTGGATGCTTGGTATTCCATATCGCAGACATTACACTTTAAACAAATTTTGGTGACTAATCCGATGGCTAAAACATTATATATTATTATATCAAAAGGACTCACAAATCAATTAACCTTCGCGTGTTTCACCAATAATCATAAGTTTGCCACTAGTACACGAGCGAATGTGTTGAAATTGGAGATTAATGATTGATGTGTAATAATTGATATTTACAATTAAATTGCCGTCAATGAGCCCAGCAGCTTTGTTATGAGTATTTTCCAATTCGATTTCTAACTTTTCAGCCATAACGCTAAAATACAGAAATGCTAATACAAGTGAGTGAAATATAAATAAAATCAGTTTACCTTTCAAATTCCTTTTCGGAAATACATTTAAAATCATATTCACCACTTTCCGTTGTACCTGTAACTGTTGCGTCATGCAAAGGGCTGAAATATAAGTTGTTTTCAGAACAGAATGGTATTTTGCTAAACTATTTCACGATTAATAAACATCTATTATGACCATAAACAGCATAATTTAATTTTGTTTTAGTTTGAAGTGTTTTGACATCACAAATGTTTATTTATCAAACTGAACAACTTAATTGCTATTGTTACGCCGTAGCATATTTTATTAGTATTAAGCTTGAACACAAAAATAAAGTTACATTATGAATGCAATACAAAAAAGAGTTTTTCCACTACTAGTTGTATACGCTTGCATTATTACGTATAATAGTAGGTCGTGAAGTTGTACTTTTTTAAGCGCAGGTAAATAATATTTCATTATTAACCAGTAGTTAATGAACATACATATTTATATTTTCTGATAATGCTCAAACAGTTTCAAAGAAAAAAGTTTACGAAACTGCGTACCAAGAGCAAGAGATTTTATTTAATGCTAATTTAATTTGATTTGAAAAAGTAAGTTCGCGCTTAATTAAATGAGAATATTATAGAATTAAATATATTTTAGATATAATCAATGCTTAAAATAATTATGTTTTTAAACAATTTAAACAACTTTAGCAATAAAAACTTACGTTATCTGTTTATTTTTGTGTTTTAAATCACAATTACGTCAAAATTAATTCTATTAAACTAATGACAACTGTCAGAATTACTGACTTGATTTTTAATTTAAAATTAATATCTTAAATTTTAAATTTGATTTAGTAACAGGTATAAAGGTTTTAATAATTCTAGTAGCGGAAAAACATGTATATATAACACGGTTGAGAAGTTCATTATATACTCAACCTTGATATATAATATACTATTATACTTACATTGTTGAGTTTTTTTTAATCCAATGTTATTTCCTACATTTAGCACGTATAGCTTGGTTTTATAATACTTTTTTGTTTTCTTTTTCCCATATTCACCAATTTAAAACTATAGAAACTCGATAACCCACTAGCACAAGTAGTAACAAAAAAATAAAAAGCAGTAGCGAACAACCTGAACTGTACAAAATTCGTACATAGAGTATTCAAAAGTGATACCAAGTACGTAATCCGATATTAGTATAATAAGTAGAATTTAAGTTTTTAAATGCAGTTGCAGCATATCATAATAATTAGAAAAAATGGCTGATTGCAAAATGCAACAAGCACACAAGGCTATCATAAGGAATTTGAAAGTTTGTGAAATTATTTGAAAAACCGCTAGTTACAAAAAAAATCGAAATCAGTTCAATAGAAAATCTAGTGCGAAAACGTAAGTGCAAATTTTAAATCAGACCAAAGTGAAAAAAGTGAGCCATTATCGATATCTCAGTTTTCGGGGTTTCTCCAAAGCAATAAAAACCAAAGGAATTTTTATTTCGTTTTTGGTTCTTTTAAGGTAGATTATTTCGTACAACTTTACCCATTTAATCGACCTTCTTTTTCTATTGGAAGTTTGAATAAAATAAATAGCAAGGGTTTTACAAAAAATAATTTTTTGAATCTAGAAAATTTGAAGTCTTTTACAAATATGTTTGCAAAATTTATTTAATTCAAATTAAATATGTATTATACAAATTACTACAGAATTCAAATAAGATAATCAACGAATGATTAAAACATGTTAGCATTGCTATCTTGTATTTAGGTATTTGCTGACATCGCACATTAGCGAATTAAAATAAAAGGTTTGCTGAAATTGAATTCAAGGTTTTCAGCTCAAGATGGGTATAATCACCTATTAGTTATACCGGTTATACCTAGTAATTTTGTAATACTGTGAAATAATTGAATTGCAGCATGTTATTTAATAATTAAATTAACGTTTTAACTTCTTTATTACTTCTTATAATCAACTATTCTAAATAATTGAAAAACAACATTTGCCCATCTCTAATTTTTGCATCAACGTCTTGAAAAACGTTTTTCTACTTTAAATCGACAGCGACATCTATTCTCTATATTTTGTAATATTATTTCTCTTAACGCTCACTACGTATTTGAAATGTCGCATTCAAACGCACCCTTAAACACAACTAATTATTTTTTAACTTGTGAAAGTCATTGACATTCGTTAAAAACCAATATTATCAATCAACTAAAAAATCGAGTGCAAAGTTTGTTGTATGTGGTAAGAAATATGCATTCCAGCATCTTTGTTTTACAAACATGTGTTGCGAAGATAATAGTAAATGACGTAAGCATTGCACTGAGTACGCGAAATGGAACCCGGCTGACAAAATTTACGATTTGGCTACATTATATAATACACACGAACTATAAAACTCTAAGATAAAACTCAACAGCCCCGGGTAAATTCGTAAGTTTTCGCATCTGTTGCGCTTACAATGAAAATGAAACGCTGATAATTTGATTTGAACGCAAATTTTCTTTAATTTTAAAGTATATAAAATACATTTTTTTGTTTATTTTTTTGGAAGGCCATTGTCCGAATGACCTAATAGAGAAACCACCACTGGCGCTAATAAGGATTAATTTTTCACGTCATCTGTCATTTTCTAAGATTTATTAATGGTTTATTAA
Source organism: Aquatica leii (assembly GCA_035610365.1). NCBI lineage: Eukaryota > Metazoa > Arthropoda > Insecta > Coleoptera > Lampyridae > Aquatica > Aquatica leii. Next base: position 62,349,632 of record CM069432.1, read on the forward strand.
CATACACCATTTTCTGTGTTATTCTTATAACAATTTTTATTTAAACAAATATAAATTTGCTTAAATCTTACAATTGCTAAAAACAATAGTTTTATTTTCATATAAAATTGTAACGAAATTATGTAATTGTCAAATTTCGTTATTATAGTTTTCAATTTTATTAACATATGTTATTAAATTTTATTAAAAAGCAATAAATAACTATGTGGCATGGTTTTCGGTAGAAGGAAGGTATGAAGTGTTCAACATCGTCTGTTCGCCGTGGAGGCGTTTTTTGTAATAATGAGTGTTCTGCGGGCACACGACGTTCTTAACGGACGCATTTCAACCTTTCTCCGCGTGCAACTTCTTTGAACAACCGCTCGATTTCTAAATGGGTTTAACATTTTTGTCAACACGGTAATGTTGTCCAAAAGATCCTCTTCTATACGCGTTTCAACTGTGGTGACACCCGAGAATGATCGTGTAGAGCGTCTGAGTAAAACCCACGACATTCAACGAATAAAGCCTAAGCACTTGGAACGGTTTCCCAATTTGACAACAACTGACAAACAAAGACACAAGCAGCTTCTTCACAGTGAAAGACTTGTAGTGTGGCGTGCTTTGTCAAAACTTCTGAATTCGATTTTATTTTTGAAGATTTAACAACGGTCTGGAGGAATCTGTCACCGTGAAAGAACGGCATTTATCGGTAATTTTTCTTCATAACTAATTCTTCTTTTTTTTAACAATTTACAATAAAACCTCGATTCATTAGCTACAAATTGTGATTTTTTTCTTAATATGTTCATTTGGTTTCCGCCACCCTGTACTTACATTAAAAGTTATTGAATTATATTCTCCATCTGGACTAACTCGCTTAAAAAACGCGTTTAATCTTCAATATTCGAGAATCTACATATGGCATATTAATACAAAATATATTGCTGTACACTTTGCAGTTTAAAAAAAAATCCATTAGTTTAGATTAGTTTCATCAGCCTGCGGATATACGGTTAGATCAATATTTACTGTTTTGTACCAAATTTAAATGTTTAAATATTGTCATTTCTTTAAACAGATTTTTCAAGGACTGTTATTCAAGTTTAAACTTTTTTTTATATTTTTATACAGTGTGAATTAGAATCATTAAAACTAGGTAAGAATTATTTATTTTCTTTCATACTTTTGTTCTTTATTTCATAAAGTTAGTAAAGTTGACTTTTTATATTCTCTTACTTGCACCAATCGTTTCTATACTTGACGTACACACTCGAATGTAATTTTTAACGAATAATCTTCTTTTTCATTTAGATTTCTTTGGAAAAGTTAAAGATAAAGCGGAAAACGTGGAACGCATTATTAAGGAAAAAGATAAACACGGTAACTAAATAAGCCAGATGCCTTTTTCATGCTTCGTCCATATATTTTAGTTGCTAGTTGCATGAAGTGTTGCATATTATTAGTGATATAAAAACATTTTGTTTAATTGTAAATTATTATTTTCCAAATACGAGTTGCCTGTAGTGTATTTAGGTTCGCATTCATAAACACATTGATTTTTGTGTGTATTAAGTCCACTTTTGAGTTTTTGGATGTTTGCACAAAGGTGATTTTATTACATCACAATTTATGTCATTAGTGGTTACACGCTTAATAATAACTTCGAACGAATGTTATCAAATATTGTTTTGTAATAGGAATATTAGCAAAAATGAAAGAAGGTGCTGAAACGGTGCACACTAAAATTCAGGCGAAGGCCGAAAGTGTTTTAAAACAAGGAATTGAAGCATCATCTAAGGGTAAGAATTGCTTTCGTCTAGCATTTTCTTTTGGTTTTTTTTTAAAGTTTATTGTTTTTTAACACTGATACAAATTATTACACTGTATACGTTTTACACCAAGGGGTAGTACACGTTTATTTTAAAACAAGTGATTTTAAACTTCACGTTACTAGGTTTTTTTTCTTCTAGATTCAAATAATTTACATTCACGAATAAACAATAAACCAAGCTTGGGTCCTATAGAGGCTAGTCATGGTATGGAAATAGCTCAATTATTATTATCACTTTTACATGCTTGGGGAATCGACCATGATTTGGATATAGTTTGCCAGGCTAAATTAGGGTTATTACGCCCTATGGTTAGACTACTTTATTTTCTTTTAACGAAACGATTAATAATTGGTTTTCTAGGTACCTATATCATTTGGTGTTTTATCCAAAGCTAATTATATGTCTCTTTTTCTTCCAACGTGGCACAATACAATACCTTTAACTAATGATACTTTAACAGACGATCAAGGTTTAACAGATGATTTACCTCCCGAACTTGTACACAGAGAACAACTTACACGCATATTTACTTGTAAAACACATTGGGAGCTTAGCACAACATTAACTAGTAATCACTTACTATCTATTATTGCCGTTAGTCACACTCTTATGTCCATGAGTAACGCAACATTTATATTAGAACAAGAACGGAATAGAAAATTGCATAGGTTAGTATTTTAGTGTTTTATTTTTATATAAACAAAAGACGCTTCTGTATTTGTTGTTTATTAGCCTCGATTCATTTAACTGTGTAGCAAACTGACGCAGTTTGTTTTTATAGACAATCGACAAGAGTGAAATGGAGCAAATCAGACGAAGAAAACGAAGAATTATACACACAGCAGCAAGCTCAAATAAAACAGGGTTGGTCTCTTCTAGCAGCCTTACATTGTGTATTATTACCTGATAAAGTAAAATAATTTTAAACCCGCTGACAGAAATACTGATACATATTTCTTTAAGGTTGTTCAGTTGGGATCTAAACACTTTAAGCGACCTCAAGTTGAAAATATGGCTAAAAGATGGCAGCATCACTGCGTAGAAGTTAGGGAAGCCGCGCAAGCACTTTTATTAGCAGAACTAGGACGGTACGTAATAATTTGAAGTATTTTATGAGCGCTTATTTATCGATTTTTGTTAGAATGGGTCCAAAGGGACGAAAAGCTCTGATAGATTCGTGGGCTCAGTATTTACCTCTGTATACGCAAACTGAAACGATAAACCAACAGGCGGTTTCTCCTCCATCTGTGAATAACGTTAATTCTAATTCTGGAGTTCCTTTAAGTCCCGAACCTGCGGTAAAGTAATAATTTCTTTTGGATCTGAAACTTGATCGGTTATTTTAGGAAGAAGAATTTGAAGAGGAGGAAGAGGAACAAGTACGGAAACCATCGAGTTTGGCAGAGTTGAAACGAAAACAGACTACTGCAGTTGTTCTATTAGGTGTGATTGGGGCTGAGTTTGGGCAAGATATTACGTCCGATTATCCTAAAAAACGAGCGGATAATACTGAGTTAAGGAAAAGTTCGATTGCTGAAGGTTTTGGTAAGCGCCTTCCTCTATTAACAAACTGAAGTATGATCAGCTTATTACAGGGTTTGGAAATAATAATTTAGCGCGTCTAACTTCTATGGCGCTGTCTCACTTATTATTGGCACCTCCTTCGGTTAAACTACCAGCTCATACTCCTTTAAGAAGAGCGGCGATTGATTTAATCGGTAGAGGATTTACAGTATGGGAACCTTATTTGGATATAAGCAAAGTTCTTTTGGGTTTGTTAGAACTGTGTTCCGAGGCTGACAAATTGGTACCGAATATGACGTACGGACTACCTTTAACGCCACAGGCAGATTCGTGTCGAACAGCGAGGCATGCGTTAACTCTAATTGCAACCGCCAGGTGAACAACAATCTTCTAGTCTATCAGAAAATATTTTGCATATTTACAGACCTGCAGCATTCATAACTACGATGGCAAGGGAAGTGGCAAGATATAATGCAATGCAGCAAAATGCACAGGCTCTTAATGTTAATTTAAACAATTCCGTGTTGTATAAAGCGAAACCGGAGATCCTTAGAAGTGTAGAGCTTTTAATTGATAAAATGCAAAACGAAATGGCAGAACTTCTAGTCGAGGTATATTATTGGTAATGTCTAAAAATTGCGTGTAGAAGACATTCTTTTAGTTAATGGATATCATCTTGCACTGTTTGGATGTTGGACATCTAAAAATTAAAGGTTTACAAGATGTATTTCCAGCAGTATGTCGGTTTAACCAAGTTTCGCATTGTCCTGCAACAAGGAGGATTGCAGGTATGTTTTTTTATTAAACTAGGGAAGAAATTGCATATTCACGACTACCACTTATGCGGTTTTAAATGTGGGGTTTCAAATTTTTATTAGATTTGAAGTTAATACAAATGGCTATAAAGGTGGACACGTTCATTGCTGATTTTATACCCGTTCCGTCTCGCTTTTAGCGTTTCCATCTTTATATCCATTTACACAATATTATTCATCCGTAGTAAATTTATACTATAAGATGGCTCTGTCATCGAATTTCGCTCATCTTAATACCTAAACATAACACACACTTAACAATATTTCTTAATATGGCTGTGTCTATTAAAATAGATGTAATTTAATAATTGGTGAAAAATGTCTGTGGTTTCAAATTTTGTGGTGAATTTAGGAAGTCCGCAATTTTAGAAATTTGAATATTCAAAGTAGCGTTTGAGTTTATGGAAACTTTAGAAAGTAAGTGCTGAAGTGCTGTCGTAGTCTAGCATTTAGAAAGTTGGTGTAGGGTTTGTGAGGAGGTTAGGGGGTTTTTTCAGAGTTTAAAAATAGCAGAAAGTAAGTGCAAAGTTGACAAAGAGCTTATTAATTAACATACAGTTTTATCTCTATCACATAACTATGATTTTCTCAATACGCTTTCATAGATTTGAATTCTGACACTTCACAGTTTATATATTTTTTGTACTTTTTAGTTGGTGCTAATAGTGGTTCCTTAACATTGTACGAGCTAAGACAGGGTAAATGCACATCAATTAACGCTCATTCGTCTGCAATAACTGCGTGCGCATTTAGTCCCGATGGTAAATTCCTAGTCAGTTACGCATGCGGCGAAAATAGATTGAGTTTTTGGCAGACTAGTACAGGTAAAGTAACAAGTTTATAGAAAGAAAAGAAATTTAATCAAGAAAAATCTATAGGAATGTTTGGATTGGGTGCATCACAAACAAGATGTGTAAAGTCATATAGCACTGCACCAATTGCTGACGTTGCTCGATTAAATCCCATGCGACTAGCAAGATTAATATGGATAAATAATCGAACGGTCACATTAATGTTAGCCGATGGTTCTGAAACTCGTTTTAACATATAAAATGAGGCCAATCAGTTGCAACAGTGGCCTTTTTCTTCATTGTTCTTTCATATCTCTATTACATTTATCCCTGTTGTTGTGATTGTTAAAACTGTTTAGAAAAATTATTTTTTCTGTCATTACGAAATTATAGTATAATGTATTGTACATAAATTTGTTTTTGTACACATCAGATATTTTTAAAAGTGAATTTTAGTTAAGTGTTAACTTGTTTTATTTAAAGAAATTTTTCGAGGTTATTGGTTATTGGAGTGAGACAATAATTGAAAAAAAAAAGAAAAATGTGTAGTATATGGTATTAATTACTGTCAAAATAGTCTCAGTGTGATATATTTATATAATATTTATTTTATTTACGTTCTCAAACTGTATTCCGCAGCCATATATACATATATTTGAGAACGACATTGTATTCCTGCACTTTAAATTTTTAGCCTTATAAATATTTATATAAAGTGTGTGCCTCTGTGTTCAATTACTCAACAATCTTATGAATACAAAATGTTTATAAAATGAATTCGGTTTCGAGTGGCGACACTTCTGTGTATAAAGTACTTAGAATGGGTACCGAAGCGGCCATAAGCCTATATTACACGAAGCAATACCATAGAATACACTACTATAACTAAGTATATCTTAAAATCCGCTGCTCGAGTATGCTGTATGTTGCCACTCGAAATTCAAGTAAAGATTATATCCTGTCTACAAAATACATATATATTACATAAAATGCTGTATATATTTTATGTTTGTGATAAAATTTTGTTGTAGTTTTTTGTTTTTATTAGTTTTTAAGAAATAAGTTTAATTTCAAAATGACGATGCTGTACTATATCAGTTTTTTTGTTTAATGTGAGTTAATAATATAACTACCATGGAGGCATTATAATTGGAACAAAATGTATAATTTAAGGTGCAAACATATTCGTTATACTTTGTTGCAATTGTTTCAAATTTTATGTTAATTCAAACATTTAGATTTTTGTGGATATTGTATAAGCACATAATGAACTGTTTAATAATATGCTTAAAACGTAATTGTAATTATTTAATTGGTCACTGTTTATAGTAAAACTTTAGTTTTTATATTTATTTCCTACATATATGTATATAAAAATAGTAAATATCTAGTTAATATTTTATCTAATATAACTACATCTAATAGTACAATATTTACAAAATTATTAGTCGTTTCAGATTGTTTCAGTTAAATTTTCAATTTATGTGGAAATTACAATATTAAATACAACTAAAATGTTCACATTTACTATCATTATTTTGCATCCTTTCTCTACTTTGCTTTGGTAGAAAAACATTAAGGAGACTTAATCACTATGTTACACTCTCACATAACATCAAACAAAACGAAGGAGTTGTTAAAGAGTAGACACGGCGGTTCAAAGCAGTTCAAAGTATAAAGTCCCTTGGTTACGAGCTCATGGCTAAAGTAATAGTAATCCACAAGGCATTTCAAACAAAGCATAACGTAGAATTAAGGTGAACAAAAGAAAAATTACACAACAATCTCCGCAAGCTTTAATTACAATCACAAAAGATCATGTGTCTGAAACCTATGTAGATGACAATTATTTATAACTAATAAGTGTTTATTCATCGCAAGAAGAAAAGATATCTATGCATACACATACACACAACTTCGAAGTCTATTCTTTTATGCTAATACCCACTGGCGGTTTCTCCATTAGGTTAATGACAATAATAAAAATAGTTTTATTTTTAATTTACAATTGCAAATTAGTAACGTAATTCCTGTTAATTCTGAATGCAGGCACAACACGTACGGAAACTAACTGGCATGCCCAAGTGGTCATAGAGCATAAATAAATCATAGAGAAATGTTTGTCCTTATGTATTGTATATAACCTGAATGGTAAATGAGAGTTTTTGTAGTCAAGAGTGAGTGAAACATTAAAGTTTTATACGAGTTAGAAAAAGAGGTATTTCTCTCAAAGGTTTCTTTGCAGTCGTAAGCCGAAGGCTATCCGCCTACCTAATGCAACGTTTACAACCTTTATTTTTTAAGTATTTGTATTTCCGTATCACTAAGATACATTTTCTTAGTTGATGCTTTAGGCATTATGGTTTTTGTTTTATAATGGCGATATCTCATATACAAGATCAGAAATTAATAACAAATGACAGTTAGTCCGATTGTTGTGTAGTATGTTTACTACCTTTACATAACTCATTATGGTGTAAAACCGAAGTTACTAACTTAATATATTCGAAATAAAAACCATACTTGCATGAAATTGAATAAATTATGAAAATATTAAAAAAAGTTAATAATCATTTTACCTATTCCAAAGATAGATACATTGACAAATATAAATTTTTTATTAAGTAATAATGCTACTAATTGAAACAAAAATTAAGGAAAAAAAACAAAGTACGATCACTTTTATAAATACGGTAATTGTTATTTATAAATACCTGATCTTAATTATTATCATTCACGGTGCGAGTTGTGCGATCCGCTACAGAGCGAAGAGAGAATTAGAAATTAAACTTTCCAAGCATAACCATACCAGAATATTTGACGAACGATTAAATCCGTTAACAAAACGAAGCATTAAACTTCCAACTTAAAAACTTTCACAAATCATTATTTCACTGGCAAATCTTGACTACTTGAATTAAAGGAAGGCGCACGACACCACTGCATATCTATGCTTTCCGAGCTTGAATCAGAATCCAACTAACTCATTAAATAAAAATTTTCGCTTTTACAAACAATACACGCACTGCATAGAGTTTACATAAGAAATCTCGTGATGAAAGTGCGACAGAGGTGCAAAATTAAAATAAAATCCAATACCACGGGTTCAAACGTCTAGATATAGCTGCACAATTGCAACGATAAGAAAATATAAATAATGCTCTTAATCGAGTTAGAATAAACAAAACTACTGAAATATCGAATTACTTGAATCTCGAAAACTAATTGTCAACTGACAGTTGGAAACAAAATAGTGCAATCTGAATTTTATTAATACAAAGGAAATGTTAAATTAGTACTGTCAGGACTTAATCAAAACAAAAAAAAAGATAAGTTAAAACAAACGTGTATTGTCACAAAACGCAGGTTACAAATTCTTGGTTCGAAATTCACTACTGTATTTCTTTTCTTCTTTTGTTTCCACCACAGGAGTTCGTCTTCCTTTTTCTTGCTATGCCTAATACACGTATGGTAGGCAAATAACTGGGCAGGCAACAAACAATGCGTGTGAAACTGATTTGAACTTGTAACATTTATTATTCAATGCTTGTAACCATCGTTTAAAAACGATTGGTTGTTTGAGTAATTTTGGTAACAGACACAGTATTTGGATTGACGTTATTCATTTAATGTATTTTGGATTTGTTTTAATGGTTTTTAGATTGATTTTAATGAGTTATTTTACGTTTTTAAATTCAAAGTTACAATTTAAAATTGTAGATAAAGTTTTGTATTTTGTTACGCCGTGAATCATCTGATTTTGCGATTTTTTTTTTAGGCATATTTGTTTTTGTTTGATCAAAATTCCAGTGGTAATTTATGTTTCGCTTCTGAGATATTGTAATTAAATATATTTTCACCGTTTGTTTATTTTAAGTTGGTTCAAAAGTTCTTTGTTTAAGTGCATTCTCAGTACAGTCGTACTTGATTTCTTTGTGTCAATCGTTTAGATTACGTGGAAAATTAAGACATTATCTTAATTTATTAGGCAGTTTAAATTCTTGTAATATAATATTTTGTCAATTTGACATTTTTACGTAGCAACCAAATACCGTGTCCAAATACTATAAATATGACGTAAATGGGTCGATTTGCCTCCTTATCGCACATTTTAATGAGATTGTTTTCGTTCTTGAAGTTTCGAACACAGCCTTTGTGGAAATGGTAATCGGAAAAGGTTATATATACCTGTAAATTTGGTGATAAAGTATGAAGTTAGTCGGTTAACAGTCGTCAATATGTTTTAGTTAGTTAGTGGGTTTTGTAGTGGTAACCACATCCCCTTTCGGAGGAAGTAATATGCCGTACGCGTGAATTTTTTTTGTTTTGTGTAGTTAGTGGAGTGTTACTCCAAATTCGTAGAATCTACGGTTTAAATCTATTTCACGCGCTTTTAGTTTATAATTAACGTAGTGTAGAACCGTGTTCGTCGACTGTACGCGGCTACATCTTCGCCTAGGTGGCGGCTCTTGAAAACCTCCCGTGGGTACATAGTCCTTTAGGGTACCCTCCAACGTTTCTTCCCGTAGACAGCTGGCAACTCAGAATCAACCACAAGTTCTTTCCTGGAGTTACGACGACAATTCAAAGTATTTATGTTGTACCGATTTAAATGTGGTGAAATTTTTGTTGACGCGTTTGTGTGTTAAAAGCTTTGGGTTTTAAGTAAAATCACAAGTGTGTCTCGAATTAATGTAACGATAATGTAATTAATAATTATTGTCCGTATTTGTCGAAACTATGTGACATAATCCCGTGCTGAAAATTTGTTAGACGTGACCGAATAATTTTTCGATTCAAGTTTTATCTTAGTTTTATATTAATTGAATTTATTTCAATTTATAATTAATTAATTTCGACGCGCACACGGCCGTGATTTTTAGGTAATTAAGATTTACCAATTTTTGTTTGTTTGTTTTATTTCTTTAAATTTTGTATGTTTTTTTGTTTTTGTGCATTTATTCAGTTAATTTTAATTTTTTTTCTCTTTTGTTTATTAAACGTTTATTTTACGTACCTTTTGTTCTTAGTGTTTTGTTTTGTTAATTTTGTTGATTTCAATACTTTTATTTTATTTTTTTTGTGTTCAAATAAATGTTAAATAATTAAATTGTAACCAAGCTTTTAATTCCGTCGGCCTTCGCGTGTGTAAATTTTTAGATTATTTCAGATTTTAGTGAAATACACTATTAAGGTAAGTCCATTTAGAGTGTATCCTTCAGGGGCGGGCTTGTGGTTGGCAAGGGCCAGAAGTCCATTAAGCTATACACCTCTGGCGCCCTTTGACTTTATTACTTTTCAATTTTGTGATTTCGTCAAGTTTTCCAAATCAATCACGAAATTTTGTATAGAACCCAATCCGTCTTCACTGAGCAGCGGCACAACATCGTTTGTTACTTTATTTCAGGCAGTGACATTGTTTCAATTTTTGCATGTAACAAACTTATACCAAACTGAAATCAACACATTGGGCTACTACAAACTACAAAATAATAAAAATCATACAAGGTGAAATAATTATTAAGAGTTGAATAAATAATTATTCGGTAATGGAAAACCTATCGATTGCTGAGGGTTATGTAGTAACTTCTTTAAAGAGAAAATTGAATTTTTTCGAATATTTGCGTCTTAGCAATCTAATTTCCATCTATCTGAATTCTCTAATGTTGATTACCTAACCTTAATAATAATCTTTAAAGATGCTTAGTAAGATTTCGGTTGCTTGTTTGAGTTTTTCGATTTCTTATGTAATAAAAAGACAAAAATTAATTACCGTTTTTCTATTCCTACCAGTTACCAGTCATGTATAGTTATTTTCATGATATAAGATACATTAACAAAAGCTAATAAGTAATAAGTTATAATTTTTTTTTTAGTTAAATGGTGTACATTTATTAAAACTCACAAGGATTTACAACATATCATTAAAATGATATAGATATGCCAATCTTATCAATGTTTATCTACAAATTCTGATTTCTTAATTCATTTTCAAATATAGTACACGACAAACGAATACTGGCGAAAATGAAAAAAATATTAGCATTAATTTCTTGCGTTATTTTTTTAATCAAAAATTCAAAAAGTGAAAATGTATGCAATGAAGAGTTTTGTAAGGTAAGTGCTACTATAGGTTTACTATTTAACTTTATGGTTTACGTTTTGTTATGCTAAGGCTTATTTAGCAAAAGAAAGTTGCGCAGAATTACCAGAAGCATGTAAAAGTCCAAACAGTACACACAACGGCATATTTTTACCAGCACCAGGACCTTGCAATTGTTGTAAATATTGTCTGCAAAATACAGGTATGTTGTTTTTTCAACTAAGTGCATACTATAAAGCTTTGTCTATGAGTAATACTTTTATTTATCCTGCTGACATTTACTTACTTTAATTGTATTATTATTGATTTATTGTTTATCTTAGAATACTATATAGTATATACATATTTCCCTTTATTGGAAAAAATTCTCAGATTAGTTCAAAATTGTGCTTAAATCAAGAAGAGTTACAGTCTCAATCTCATGAATAAAAGGAGTACGAATTATCAATTTTTGAAGGGTAAATAGTTAGTACGTTTATTTCAACGGTTCGACTCAAGCAGCTTGATAAATCCTACTTAAATTCTCGTTAATCCTCGAAATAAACACTTCCCAATCAATAAGGAAACATTTTTGAAATGTTTTTTCAACGTTTTACAAAAGATATATTTACATTTTTAAAAACATTGCAAAAATGTCTTAATGGCCAGAATTACGTTGCAAAGTCAATATTAGAAAAACATTCTAAAAATTAAAAAAAAATATTTATAATATAATTTATATATATATTTATGTTTTACAAATGTCACAATAATGTATAAAAAATGTACAATCAGCGCTTTTTTTTAAATATTGCAATATGCTTAAGGGCAGTTCTACAATCATGGTATAAATGTAAGTTTAGTTATACTTGCTTTAATTTTAAAATACTAACATATTTGGCTGTTATTTTTTTTTTATATTAACCAATAACAGCCAATAACGACAGCATTTTACAATCAAACTAAGTATAACTTAACTGACATTTATACCATTATTATAGAACCAGCTCTAAAATGCTTACAAAAGAGATAATACAATCTTTGTGTATTCAAAATACTTCAATTTCATGTGGCTGCAAACGCATTTGGTGCCTATAACAAAAATTAACACATTGACATAAAAGTAAAACAAACATTATTCATGTAATTACTTTATATTAATTGAAATAATTATAATAATCCTCAAAAGTTTCCAATTAATCAAAGTTTTTTTATTTTGGGAATAGGATCCTTCGGAGTGGAGGAACGACAACAATAAAAACAACCTTTATCTGTTGTTAAGGCCTGAACGATAAAGGTTGTTTTTATTGTTGCCGTTCCTCCTCACCGAAGGATCCTATCCATAAAATAAAAAAACTTTTGACTAATTATACATGTACCTCTTTGTGTAAAAACGAAAACCAGTACAATTAACAATCCAAGATTTTGTAACTTTGTACACACAAAATAATGCTGCATCAATATCAGAAAAAATTACATACTAAGATTAATTGGTTAGTGCGCACGTTCAAATCTCCCATTTGGCCAACATCTTATCAATTTGATAACCTTAAAACATCCCAAAGAATGGAAATCATGAAGTACATAGAATGAACGTTTTAGTGTACCACTGCTGTAACAAATAATATTACACACAAAATTTCTTGCAACGAAAAATGTATCATCATAATAAATGCTGACATTTACTAAAAGTATCTATTTGAGTTTCCTAGAACGCAAATTAGAAAACGATTAAACTGATACACTAACAATACATTACGCAGCATAGCAAGTAATACCTTGGAAATTGTTGATTCGTTGAAGCTTCAAATGTAATGGAATTATAATATACAACAACGCCATCTTTTCACGCAGATACTGGTACTGCACAAACGCGGTTATTAAGTACTTAATTCAAATTTGCAAGAAAGTTTTTAGAAAAATGAAAAGGTTTAATATGTATTTATTAATGATATGTAACAAAATTTTATATAGTCGTGTTTTTGTTACAATATATAGAAGAAAAAGTGTATAGGTGAAAGCAAACAAAAGTATAATTTATAATAAATTAAAAACGTTTTTTATGTTACTAAAAAATGTTTTAGAAAACATTTCTAAAATATTTCAATATCAATGTTTGGACATTTTTATAATTAACGCAAGAACAATATTGTCGTTAGTTTTAAGAGCATGACGTAATAATTGTATCGGGGTACTAGGAATTGAATCGAGCGGAGAGGTTTAATATAACAAAAAAGAATGTAAGAGAGTATGGGTGTGAACTGACATGTATATTTTCGTTAAATAAATAAGTAGAAATTGAGTTTAGTTTCACCAAAAAAGATACAAGATTTGGGGATGGTGGTTACATTGGTAACAACAATGTTTAAATAAAATATTTTTAAAACCTAACAAAAATATTTTTTTTGAAAAACATTTTTTATTTCGACCATTTTAAAACGTTGTAACGTTTTTAAAACATGAAAAAAAAACGTTTCCTTGCTGATTGGGTTAGAATAAAGCGCTCAAGCGGCTTAGAAAAATTAATTCAATCCCAACAATTTGTTGGATTGGGTTAAGGTAAGCCACTTCAACTTTACGAAACAAACGCTTAATCTACTTTTAATCGGGATTCAGTTTATGTACCTAATTACAGGTTTTCTACCGATGTTCAGTATCTTTTTTTTCTTTCAATAATTCAAGAAAAAAATGGTTTCGTTTTTTCGCCATATTTAAATAATAATAAACTTTTAACAATAGAAGTATATATAATCAATGCCAATAGTAAATACTACCTAAAAAACCATAAATGAACACTGAATTATACTATAGTAAACTTCAAAAAAGTGAGGTTAAGTATTTCTCGTCTTAATCCATTTCGATATAAACACTTAAGATTAAGGATTAATAATTCAAGCCGCTTGAGTTTCTATTAGGATCGAACCGTCGAAATAAACATAGTAAGTATCGATTACGTGTATATAGTAACTGAAAATTAAAATTTTAAATTTATCGCCTAATAGAATGGTGGGGAATAGCGTTAAGTTAGTTGTAAGAATAAACCGTTAATTCCGTTTTTGTGTTGGTCGATGAAGCTGTGAAATTATAGCATTTACACGAACAAACAATATTAAACATTAAATTTTATTAAAACATCAAAAGATCAAAATAAATCAAAAATTACGAATTAGTTTTACTGGAGTGTTCAAATTAAAAAAAAAACAAAACTGCGGCGACAAGTGCCATAACGTAAGTTTGTCTCACGCACAATATAGAGAACATTTTATCTGCTACCATTTAGAAAAGTAAACAAATTAATTTAAGTATTATTAAAACAAATTGACCAATATGTGCAGAAGAAATAATTTTTTTCCTGAAAAAAAACTTTTTAACACTGTTGTAGCAAAGTACAGGAAACAAACTGTAATTTAAATTTGATGAAACTGAGAACAAAAATAAATCCAAGATAAAGTTATCGCGTTACTTGTGTTATTAACTTCATTATGTTCTAGGAATCAAAAAAAGATTTAACTAACGAAAAAAATCCAACACAAAAACAAATAATTTGTGCAGTTTGTCTGATAATTCAAACTCTGAGTCCCATTATGAAACAACTGAATCTGATTCAGATTAATGTTAAAATTAGAATTATAAACAATCTTTATTTAAATCACTAAATACATTATTACTAGAAAAAAATTATTTTATGTAAAATCCATGATGCATTTTTAATTATAATGTTTGTTTTTTATTACTTTGGTTTTATAAAATTAAATGGTTGTTAAAGGTTTATAAATTCTAATTTTCGTTTCCATACCTTACACCAATTCATCTGTTTTGAGTAGTTAAAAGTAAATACCTAGGTAAATACACGTTTTGGGTATTTACCTATGGTATTTACCCTTAAAAATAAATATCCGGGTAATTTACATCACTAATTATATTACATTAAACGTTTAAATTTATATTGGCGCGATTATTTAAAATCAACGAATAAAGTTACTACATACGCAAGATGCAAACAAATTTAGATTGAATGCAATAATCGTAATGATAATCCAGATAAATACTGTGGGGAAAGACCTTCTAGCCAATGCAGTCAGGAAGAGAAAAATAGTGACGTTATTAAAACTATATGTGATGACTAATACAAGATTTGCAAAAAACAAATGTACTAAAGTACTAGTTCACTTTATAATAGTGAACTAGTACATTTCGTTCACTGAGAAGACCAGTACAATTGAACTAGTTCGTTCAGGAACTACACTAGATCACTATTATGCATCCCTTGGTGCGTTGTCTTAAAGGTCCTAAAGAACTAGTACATTGTACTAGTTCAGTTTTTTGAACGAGACCTGGTGAACTAAGTTATAAAAAAGAACTAGAATGTCTAGAATTCCCATCACTAAGATACATGATTTGTAGATCGTCATTTCGACTGGATTCATAACCGGTACATAGTGTATTTCAGGTTATGTTGAAAGCGTATGATTTTTGGAAGATGATCATGACATGCAGTTACTAGAGAAGAATGACAATTAGGTTAAAACATTAAAAAAAAACTTAAAGCGCAGCAAAGAAATACGTTTAACCTAAGCTTCTTAAATTTGCGCCAAACTTCGACTAAGGCATTCGACAATTACCAGTATCGGTACATCTATTGTACAAATCAGCTGATAACCGGGATGTATCTACCGCTATTGCCAGATCCAATTAACGAAAAACCCTGTTGACAATTATTCTGATACATTGACAAAAAAATATTGATATCTGAAATACAGTTATTTTTTAATTAAGTTATCATTAATTATGCATAATTAGGCACCGATCGCAAACTTGTTACCTCAGTTGATCACGTACTGTAATTACGATACGCAACCAAGCCCAAGTTCATCAAACCGTTATTAATCGGTTAGAACCAAGGATACTAAATGAATAGGATTGCTCGATTCGTATTCTCGCAACGTAAGCCGCCCACTCCAGTAAATCTTGACGCTTGACGTCAGCTGTAGACCACATATCGGCTCGCTGCTTATAAATGAATAATGCTTAAATACACTTTAAATACAACGGTTTTGCGATTTTTTTATAACAATTATTACATTTTGGTGTTTTACTCGTTCAAATACGTGCCTACAAGTTGCTTGTAAGAATTTCTAATTATTATCAGGTTTAATTTAAAATTTAAACTTATTTGCATTGTATTAGAAGGTGAGTGGTATTTGGTTTCGATAACAACCTGATTGCAACCAAAAATAACCTTAAGATAACATACCACAAGTTCCCAAAAGGAACCGATTTAGTGTCCATTACGATTAAAAATGAATGGATTAGGCGTCGTAAAAAGGCTGATAACATGAACCCTAATACTAGCGTAATTTGTTCTACTCATTTTACAGAGGAGAGTTATATGAACGAGATTTACAAAATGAATTATTAGGTTGTCGTGTCAAGGCCACTCCGACGTGCCGTTAGATGGAATGGAGACGAGTAAAGTGCGCATGAGCGAAAGGAAGCGACAGAAGAAGCAGTGTAGTTGTTGTAGAGACTGTAATGAGTAATGGCGATATAAGTGTGAAGTTCATTTTTTATGTTTTTACGTTTAATAAACTCTTTTTGTATTCTTTAAAATAAAGGCCATCAAAAAGTTTTTTAAATAAAATTGATTCATTTAAATTTAGTAAAAAATATGGCATAACGTAAAAAAATTGAATCACTGCTTCAAAAATTTCCACTGTGATTCTTTAAAAAAGGCCCACAAAATTAAGCATTAAAATTAAGAAAAAAGAAAACATTACCCTTATCATAATGAGCTATCAAAATATACAGCTTAGTGAAAAAAGAAGTGGAAAGAAAAGAGCGAATACACCAGCTTAAGAAACCGATGAAGAAAGAATAAAACGAAGAAAATTAAATAAAATTTCAAAATAAATTTGTATTGTGTTATGTTATTTTTTATTTATTTGGTCAATCTTAAATTTGAATTCATTTATTTAACCGTTAATAGTACATGTAATAGCGAAGGCTTCCACGGCCGGAATCTATACTAACATTAGAATGTTGCAACTATGACACGGTCCAAACCCGGAAGACATTCTAATGTTAGTTAATAGTACATTTTATTTTGTCCGTAAATTATAAAATGAATAGCAATTTTTCTATAATTCAATTTAAAAATGAATCCAGCAAACGGGATTATTTTTTGTGAAAGTTTTCCTTTTGTTCAAGTGAAAATAATTTAAACAGCAGATTAATTTCAGCTTAATTACATTTAAATGTAATTTTTTACCTTTAAAAAAAAACAACAAAACTAATTAATAAAAAAAATAACACTATTGCCATTGCTTATTAAATCAAAAGTTGTCAAACTTACTCAAATAAAATATTTAGAAGCCTTTTAACGTGCATCTTAGTACAGATTGTAATAGAAGTATCCAGAGTGAGGTCTACGCGTGTCGTCAGCGCGTCACATGATTTCGGCAGAATAAATCGAGCGATCGAGCAATCCTATTCATTTAGTATCCTTGGGTTAGAACATATTTTATCTATTTCGCATGATAGTTAATGTATGTTCATTACGATTCTTAAACCTGTTGAAACAAAACCTATCATTTAGAAGTTCGTAAATAAATCAATATGACGTTTGGTAGTAAATTTTCCTAAGTTTGGGCTTAGCGTATTTGACTATGAAAGTAAATGAACGACTCTGTAAATGGCTGTAGCGGTCATACAATTAAATTTGGTGCCACCTTACACAGGTAGTATTCCCACTCTAAAAAGCCATTAGGGCATCGGAATAAAGAAAAAAGAACAGTTCGGTAACGACGACGAAACTCAACACGCGACACGAACACTGTCCAATCCGCTCTAACAATTTCTTAGCAATCATTTGTAAATAAAATTGTATAAAATATAGTGTAACTATTATTAATAACCCTTCGCACTTTATATTGGTGACCCACAACGAACTAAAGTGTTCAATCAGCGTAAACTCTGGTACCACGTGTAGTGTTTTTGTGTTAGTTGAATGTGAAGATAAAAAAGAAGCTAACGATGGCCACCATTGCCACCATTTTGGCAAACACATCTGTCGCTCTGGTTCGCTCAAGTTGACGCCCAATTTTACCAATGTGGTATACAAGCAGATAACACTCGCTACTACACAGTCGTTGCCACCTTAGACTCCACCGTTCTTCAACAAGTTGCAGATATAATTGAAAACTCTCCGCCGGCAGACAAATACAAAGCCTTAAAACAGCAACTCGTTGCGCGGTTTACAGATTCGCATCCAAGTTAATGAGACACTGCTACGTTCATTACGACTCGAAAGAATGCCGTCACAAATACAAATTGTTTTATCCGTCATCCAAAACCAAAAATTAGAAAAACTGGCAGAGATGACCGACAAAATTGCAGTAATTGGCAATTACAAAATCGCCGAAATAACGAATCAGCATAACAAGCAACAACAAATCCGCAACGAACCTATTTCTACTAGTTACATTGCTTCATTGAAGAAACAAATATACGAATTGACTGAGCAAGTGAAAGAAATATTAATATATCCCGCGGACAAAGTGTAAATCGCGAGTGTTTTTACTACCGCAAAGTTAAAAAAAAAACACAAAAAAGTGCCGATCTCCGTGCATTCACCACAAAGCTTCTTTCGAACCGGAAAACGACTCGACCCGTCGTTAAGAGAGGCGGACAACGACGGAACAACTTTACAAAGCCGCCTATTTGTCAAAGACCGACAGTCACGTATGCGTTTTCTAATCGACACCGGTGCAGACGTTTCCACAATTAACAAGCAATGCCGAACATCTCCCACGTCATTTAAATTATTTGCTGCAAACGGGTCTCCTATTAATACGTTTGGAAAAAGATCGTTGTGTTTGAACTGTTAGTTGATTTGAGAAATCGCCGTCTAGTTGAAAATATTATGCAACTCTCAACGATCGCTATCTTAACACGCTGCGAAGTTACAACCGTTACTACGGTAGCACAATCATCCATTTATCATTAGTTGCTGGCACAATTCCCATCTATAACGCGAACAACGGCACTCACGCCTACTAGAAAGCGCGCGGTGATGCATCATATCATTACTAAATGCCAAGGAACACGTCCTCTTTGTTCAGGGAATGCAAAAACCGCTAAAGCGGAAATCGAATTTATGCTGGAACAAGAAATTTGCAGACCGTCTAGCAGCCCATGGACTAGTGCATTACACCTGTTAACAAAGAAATCAGGTGATTGGCGAGCATGCGGAGTTCACCGATCTCTTAACGCAAGTACCAGATCGTTATCCTAATACACGCACATTATAGACTTTTAGTACAAATTAAACGGCAGAAACATATTTTCGAAGCTGGACTTAGTGTGAGCATACCATCGATTCTCTGTCGAGCAAGAAGACATTCAAAAAACCGTAGTTACAACACCGTTTGGACTATTCGAATTTCTTCCCTTTATAACTTTCGGACTTCGAAATGCTGCCCAAACGTTCCAACGTTATGAATACAGTATTACAGAGATTAAACTTTTGTTACTGCTACATCGATGACATTTTAGTAGCGTCCGCAGATCAAAAGGAGCACCTACGGCACCTCGAAATTGTTTTTCAACGGCTTGACACATACGGAATCGCCGTGAACGCGGTCAAATGCGTGTTAGGTGTAACACATTTAGAGTATCTCGGTTACCGCATCTCGAAAGAAGGATCTACTCCATTACCACGAATATGCAAAAACCCGACACCATTGCGGATTTTTTAGGTATGGTTAACTTCTACAGAATATTCATAAAAAACGCATCTAAAAATCAAGCAGTGTTAAATGGTTCTTGTAAAAACGCGAAACGAAATGACAAAACGCGAGTTGAGTTGACTTATGAAACCGAACAAGCATTCGAAATGTGTAAACGCGACCTTGCAAACGCCGCGCACCTCGCGCATCACGCGGAAGAAGGACTTTTATCACTAACGGTCGACGCTTCCAATTACGCCGCCGGCGCTGTATTAGAACAATTGCAGAATAATGAATGGCAACCACTTTCATTTTTCTCGCAAAAACTAAATTCGACGCAAGAAAAGTACAGTGCTTACGATTGTGTTATACGCTGTTTACGCTGCAGTTAAACACTTTCGATTTATGGTTGTAGGTCGGCATGTTATTGTTAAAACGGATAACAAACCGTTAACGTTTGCGTTCCAACAACGGTCAGACGAAGCTTCCCCACGACAACAACGGCAATTACATTTTATAGGACAGTTTACCACCGACATTTTATATATTCGCGAAACCAGAACACAATAACCGACGCTCTTTCACGGCTAGAAACTATTAACTTTCCGACTTCGGTAGATTCAAATGAGATAGCGCGCGAGCAAGCAAAGGACGCTGAGATGCAACCTCTTCTCGGTGACACGGCATCCCTTGTGCAACGAAAATACGTATTAGAAAATGAAGATTCACCAATGTATTGCGACATATCTACAGGCAACATTTGCCCGTACGTACCCAATATGTTACGCCAACGAATATTTCACAAAGCACATTTACAACACGTAGCAGGCAAGTTTGAATGGCCGTCGATGCGCAAGGAGATTGCGGATTGGGTACGTAAATGTATTCTGTGTCAATGCTCAAAAGTGTAGCGACACATGAAATAACTTATTGGTCGTTTCTCTGTAACTAGCAGTCGCTTTGAACAAGTACACTTAGACATTGTCGGGCCCGAAGCAATACCAGTAACGGATATCACCAGCGAGTCAATTGCCGCGGCTTTTTAGGGTTCGTGGTTATCGCCTTTCTGCGCTCCGAAGACAATTACTACAGACCAAGGTCGGCTTACAATCGTAAAATCAACGGGATATTAGACCGTTGCTAGTATATAACTTTAAAAGCAACATTAATGTGTCACGAAACAAATAAATGAGTCGAAATACTGCCAACAGTATTACTAGGACTTCGCACGATTAATAAATAAGATTTAAAGTACTCTCCCGCAGAGATGCTTTACGAAGAAACGCTTCGCATTTGACTTTGACGGCAACGATCCACCCAGCTTTGTCGTACAATTACGCAATCATCTGCAAGAGGTTCGGCCAGTTCAAACAACACATCACAGAAGACAGTAAGTTTTTGTTCACCCCGAATTAGAACAGTGCAGGCACGTCTTTGTGCGAGACGACACAGTTCGACGACCGCTACAACCACCATACACTAGACCACACGAGATTGTCGCCCGTTTTAATAAAAAAAATCAAATTAAAGGTAAACAGAAACTTAACTAATGTGTCCGTAGACAGATTAAAACCGGCGTTCCTGACCTCGACGGAACCAAAGACACCACAAAATATTCTTGCAACGAACGTGCCGTCCACTTGGCCATCACAACGTTTACAGCCGCAGGAAATAGCCAACTTTAGACGCTATCACTACGGTGGGGGTGATGTAGCGATCAAACAATTAAATTAGGTGCCACCTTACACATGAAGTACTCCCACTCTAAAACGCCACAATCTATGTACTGATATGAGCTAACCAACGACTACTGTAATCGTAAGCCATCGAATGCCAATAGATTCAATAGCAGGCGACCGCTTACAATAGTACAAAAAGTGAAATGGAAACAAGCAATCAATCATTATATTGTAACTAGAATAACACGTCACACATTTCTTTATATAGTGCAAAGCGCACGTCATTTTCAACCACCATGAGCCATTGTAAAGAGAAGCTTGTATAATATATATAAGATATAGCGATATCTTAGGAATAAATGAAGTTTGGGTTTACAATATCATATGATGAATCTGTAGAACGCGTTATATAATTTTTGTGCTGCCAACATCGCAAACGTCAATATTCCTTCGTTAGTGTAGTTACGTAATTGCCGAAAAAAGCTCTAGAACGACAAAATGAAAAGTAGAAATCCACATAAAACTAAGTGTTCAAAATCAATTGTTATATCAGAACGAGAATGCGAAAGGTGAGAGTTTTAACAGTCACTTAATATTTAAAAAAAAAACGATGTTAATGTCAAATTTGGCAGAATTAGTAACAAATATAGTAGCAGGTTTTCACGGCCGGTGCCGCTGGTAGTGCAAGAGGTTTGTACTACAAATAAAATACCAACATTATATTTCTGGTGATCTCAATTTTATGTTTAAGAGAATGTAATTTTGCAATGTATGTCTCGCATCGTATTAACGTTCGTTACGCTACGCTTTACTTTCGACGCTTGTTACGTAAATTACTATATCTATAATTTTCTAATGAATTAAAATTTGGAATAACAAAACCATTTTCCCAACTTCTGTTGAGTTGTGTAAATAAATTTAAACTTATTTAATAAAATAGTTAAATTAATGAAACCGAGAAAAACGAAAGTATCGGAAAACAAACAATAACCGTTAAAGAAACTTTTAGTTAAAGCAGAACCGTACCGGAACGGCTATTATATACGTTTAGTTTTATGTTTTAAGGTAGTAGTCTGGTAACTTGGGTTCAAAAAATCAAAAATTTTTTTTTTGCTTAATTTGAAAGTACAATGTCTTGAGAATATACTATGAAAATTTCAGACAGAAATTCGAAATATTTCGGGACTTATAACGAGTTTCCTAGAGCGCCTCGGAGTCCAACCAAAACATTTTTTTTCCGGTCGGCCCGGGTCCTAACTTTTTTTCTACTGAACCGATTGCTTTCAAATTTTAACAGGCTGTTCTACACACTTATAGTTCTCGTCGGTACTAACCAGAATTTTTTTCACCCTTAACTTTTTATTTTACAACCCTTTCTTTGCTAAAATAAAAGGACTTTTTTTTTCAAAGTCCGCCATTTTGTTATTTACCCTTGAAATTTAACTTCACTAGTTCCGACCAGAATGACATGTCTATAGATTAAGAATAATCAAGAATATTTGATTTCAAATAACATCAAGAGCCAAAATCACCCGGGCCACCCACGTGCATTTTTTTTGAGGTTCCAACTTTGAGTGACAATAATAATAGTAATAAACTATTAAATTTTTTCAAATAATTTTTTTTTATATTTTCAATATGTAAATAAAAACACTCTAAATATTCAAGATAATTCATTTTTATTTTCCTATAAAAAAACCACTCTCCAAAGAAGTCATGAAAATAGGCATAAGTTACCAGTTCTGTCTACAAGCATTGCGAGGACTGCAAAAAAACTGAAAAAAACTATCATTAAAAACGAGAAACTGTTATCTCAATGTTAAATATAGCGACAAGTAAGCCGGTTTACCGTATTAGCTGGTTTTCTGTATTTGTTAATTTAAAAAAAAAAATCACCAACTAGTACATTTATGTAAACAAAATTGAAATCGTTGTAATGCATGTGTTTCAACATCAAATAGAATTTTGCAGAAAATGTGTTTTCAGGAAAAGGAGAGCCATGTGCAATGGGTGATCCATCAAGTCTAACCCCAACAACAATATGCGGACACGGTCTTGCCTGCAAGATAACAAATGATGTTCCAACTTGCCAAATAAGTACATATTGATTCACTTATTTTTATCGAAGTGCACTACAGTATCTTTTCAGTGGACACTCCTTGCATTAACGCACAGTTATCTTTTGACGAGAACGTAGAAACTGGAAGTATTGGACACTTAGAAACTAAACCGTCGTGTGATCGTAACGGTCTATACGGTTCATACCATTGTGTTCCCGGTGAAATGTAAATTATTTTAAAATACCTAGCCTAGGTAGCTACTTATTAAAACTTACTTTTTAGATGTTATTGTGTAGCAGAAAATGGCGAAAGAATCTTTGGCGAAGTTCCATTTACACCTAATCCAATATTCGCTTTAAAATGCAGTGAGATTTAAACTCATATTTCATTATTGTCAGCATAAGTTGTTATTATTTCTAGAATGTTCCAGAAGCTATCATAAAGGAAAGCAAATCAATAACCGAAACTTAAATCCTAACGAATACTTTCGTTGTCAATCGAATGGAGATTATGATACTATTCAATGCGTGGAAGATAAATGCTTATGCGTTGATGCTGATAATGGACATTTAACGTATCCCGATTTGGAACCAGTAAATGTCACTACCATTGCAGAAAGTAGTTTACCATGCTGTAAGTTGTGTTTATAGCATTCACATATCTCCAGCTTACTGTTGCAGTCAACAATAATACTCATTTAGAAGCAGAGTATTTCAGAATTTGCGAAGAAAAATATTTGGATATGTTAAACAAAACGGAAGAGTATAAGAAAAATGGTTTTGAACTATTTGGTCACATTATGCCTAATTGTCAGTTAGACGGTTATTTTGGACCAGTTCAAGAAACATTTAATACGTGAGTATATCTATAACTACGTTACGTACTTTTCCGAAGTCTTTCTTCCACTGGCAGTATCGCGACATCCTTAATTTGTATCTTACATTCAGTCCTACAGCAAAGCAAACGTATTCGTCTAATCGGGCGATTTTTAAAGCTTTCCACTGTTAACTTGTTTTTTTTATTTCGCGTGATTATATAAATTTTTCTTTTACGATACATCAGTGGTCAGTCTTGTCCTTCCGATCCCATACATTTTTTAAACGGGATTCACATCTACACATTTCCATGCTGCTTCGAAATGTCATTAGAACATGGTGTTTATCTAATGCGCAGTTTTAAGTCAGGTATTAACAAGTGATAATTATAACAAGATTTATTTCAATTTAATTAATTAATATAATATTCTTTAAACGGACTGCTGACGAAATGGAAACTAAAATTAATTCAGGCGCATAGCTTTGATGTGCATTAAAAATACATACTGTAACGTATTTTAAAACTAATTTATTTATAACGAAACATTTACACGTTTTATAACTACACATAACTAATTAAATCTCAGGATATTTAGGCAAAACGTTTACACTAATTTATATATTACAATCACTCGAAAAATACAGTCCGCGGATAACTTTATCTAAAACTGATACTTGTTTACATTAAAGGCACGTACGCTTGAACTGACTTGATTCTTTTGAATTGTTTTTTATATATTTCTGTTATCTGTCTCTCTCGAATTTTCTACATCATTCGGTAAACGTTCTGGAAGTTGACAATAAGTTCGTGAACGTTCTCGAAGTTGACAATAACTTCGCGAACGTTTCACTGCTCACGGAATGTGCGATGGCGTAATCTTTTCGTGTTTGGAACAGGTATTGTTGTTTCTCGGTTCTACTCCGAACCTAGCCTTTCTAGAACCTCCGTATATCCTCATAAACTTATCGAAGTCTATTCCTTCGATTTCATTTTTGGTTCTGCTAGTATTACTCTGGTTCGGACCTGAACTTGCGTTGTGGTTATCGCCAGCAAACAGGGATAGACGATCGACGTAGACCAATTTTGGCTTGCCTCTGGGTGCTTTGCGGATGCGATATATCACGTCATTAATACGCTGCACTTCATAAGGGCTCTTCCATTGCCTCTGCAGCTTCGGCGACAAACCACGAGTATACAACCACACCATATCGCTAAGTTAAAACCCCCCATTTTGTGCCTTCACGTCATATCTGGTCTTCATTCTGTCGCTGGTAATTTGTGTGTTTCAACGGACTGCCTCATGTACTTCGACTAGCCTGTTGATCAGCTTGCTGTCGTCGTCGTTGTCCTAGATTTCATAATTCAACAGTCGGAAAACTTCTTGAAACAGGCCAGACTCAAAGTTGCGGTCTTGGTCGGAGTGTAATTCTAACAGAACTCCTAACCGACAGAAAAATTCTTTCACTAATATGTCTGCGACTGTAATTTCTTCTTGATTATGTATGGCGTAAGCTTCCGTTCATTTGTGAAATAATCCATCGCCACCAAGATGTATTTGTTTCCCGAATTAGATTTTGGGAACGGCCCTGCGATGTTAATCGCTACTCTTTCTAAAGGGTTTCCCAAGTTATACTGCTTCATCGGTGCTTTGCGCTTTTTCGCTGGACCATTTCCTGACTGTGCACTTACGGCACCATTTCGTGACGTCCTCTTTGCAGCTCATGCAGTAGAATGGTTCTCAAACTTTCCCCAATGTCTTCTTTACGCCAAAGTGTCCTCCTGACGTACCATCGTGGAGATGCTTCAACACTTGTGACACCCGGCTCTTTGGCACAACCGACTGCAGTCTGTTTTATATGGTCTCGACATTCTCTAGGGATCGCTTAAGAAGATCGTCTTTTACTTCTACAAAGAGTCCCACTATGCCCAGTAGGCTTTGAAGTTTCTGTCCAAACCACTCACTTCTTCCTAGGTTGATCGTCGGCTGTTTTCTTTTCATTGCAGGAGTAGTTTTATTTCGGGATCGTTTTCTTGTTCGCGACGCAACTGCTCAAGTTTCCACTCGTCATTAACCATAGCAGTTCTCCGGAGGCATTCCACTTTTTCCTCAAGTCGCGAACAATGGCTGCAGTCCGCCGGACATGGTCTTCTGAAAAAATTTCGTCCATACAAATATTGGTAGAAGTGTTCAATGAACTTGACGACTGCTAACAGCACCCTCCTAGTCACGCAATAATTTCTTTCTGGTCTGGACAAAATTTTACTAAAATACGCGATAACTTTTTCTTGTCTATCTTGCACCGCAAAAGGAAAGGACCAGGTTGCTTGCGTCGGCATCCAAAACAAATTTTCTCTCTTCTCTTGGATAACTTAAAATCGGCGAAGTGACTAAAGCCTGTTTTAGTTGATGGATAGCATTTACGCAGTCTTCATTACATCTAAATTCTGTTCTTTCTTCGGTCAAATCGTCTATATTTGATGCACAACCCAAAGAAACTTCAGACCAGATGTTTGTCGATTGGTCTTGACGATGCTTGCACTACTCGGAATTTATCTGGGTCTACCCTTATTCCATCTCTGGATACGACGTGACCAAGGTTTTGCGCTTCCTTCTGAAATACGTGGCACTTCTTTGGGTTAGTTTTAGATTTGCCCCACGTAATCGCTGAAACACTTCTTTCAAGTTGTTCAAGTGTTCTTCAAACGTCCTTCTAACCACGATTACGTCGTGTCGGTAAACCAAGCACGTCTTTCAAGACAGTCCGCACAAGATGGTCTCCTTCAAGCGCTCGAACGTTGCAGGAGCGTTACACAGGCCAAAGGGCATCACAGTGAACTGCCACAAACCAGTTTCAATCGTAAAACCCGTTTTTTTCACGATCGTTGAGTTCCAATTCTACCTACTAGTCACCACTCTTTAAATCCAACGTGGATCCACTAGGATCTTGTCTAACGTATCGTCAATTCTCGGTAAAGAGTCGTTAAGCTGTCTGTAGTCTACGCAAAACCTCGTTGATCCATTTTGTTTTTTACGAGTACCACTAGAGACGCCCATGGAAGGTTCAATCACATCTTCTCTCTCCATATTCATATTTATTTGTATGACTTTTTCCCTTTTCGCCAAAGGAAGTGGGCGTGGATGTTGTCATATCGACCGAGCGTCTCAGGTATTAATTTCATGCTTCACCCCGTTAGTTCTTCGTTTGGAACCACTCTCCAGCGCGAACACATCTCGATACTGCGGAATTAATACTTCAACTTTAGCCAGCTGATCTTGGTTGAGGTTTTGGCATTTGGAGGCGAGAATGTACAATAGATGTTGTGGACACTTCTTCGGCGTCGTGTCTTCGTTAGAATTCACGCATCTCACAATTTGAGATACTGGCATGCATTGACCTACCACAGTCTTCTTTTTCAACGTTACTGGATCTGAGTTGACATTTAAGATTCTTACTGGCATCGCGCTTTTCACTCGTACTAAAGTTCTGCCAACGAGTAGTCCTTTTTCAACTAAGTCTCGCCCTTCAATGGTCCAATCACGCAAATGTAGCCTTCCCGGAGATTTCCATGCAGGCGTGCCATCACCAAACTTTCAGTCTTTGCAGGCAGAGTCACGTCTTCACTCAATAAGACTCGCACGGCTGCTTTCTCTGACGAATGAAAAAGAATTTCTTCATTGTCGATCTTCAGGTCATCTTCATATCCAAATGAAACCCATACTTCTTTATAACGTCCATTCCTAGGATAATTTCTTCCGCGATGTCGCCTACCAGTACTTGATGATCAAATACTACATTTCCCAAACCAATGGTCACTTGTACTTGTTCGTGAGTAGGTATTTCTTCGCCCGTCGCCGTTCGAAGTTGTACTGTTACTGGTGATGTCTTCTCGTTTTCCAACAACATGTCAGGACGAATGATGTTCTTCGTCGCTTCAGTGCCAACCAGTAACTGAACACTTCGTCCATTCATCTTGCCATCGAGATAAATGATATGCAATTGCTCCATAGGCGATGCCATTTAAATAGTAACCTCTGGGTACTTCTGTAACACAACAAAGTTTATGACCGTCAGGTTGCGATGCTTTAGTTGCTGCTTCAAACTCCAAGGCATGCGTCATCCAACGTCTTCGGTTGAGCTAACCGGAGAGTCTGCTGCGTTTCGTTGTCTCGGAGGTCGTCTACAAAGTTTTGAATAGTCAACTGCCCAAGAAGGCATCTGGTGTTGTAAGATACGCAAGCCGTGTTAATCTAACGATGTCAATGTCAAACTCTTGAAAACTTTCGGCAGCTTTCTGAACCCAACTTTATATAAATTTGAGCTTGGTACACTTGTCGAAGATGAGCATCTCCAAATCTCATTTCTAAAAGTGAAATTAAGAGTTCGTAATTTCCTTGTCTGCAAGATTCCAAAGGCTTCTCCACGTAAGGACGTTGCTTTCTGATTATTGTTCCAACCATTAGCGGTAGCTGCAGCTGCAGCTACAAACTGCTTGTAGTAGATTGATCATAGAACTTTACCATCAAAATTTAGAGGTACAATTTTAAACTTGTGAGTGGTTTCTTCTCGATGGTCAATTACTAAATCTTCGCTCATAACACTTCCTTCACCATGGCAATTCATTTGGTTCATCCTATCTTCAAGCAATTTTATTCTGTCTTTTATTGTTTCTATTTTCTCATTCATAGATTGTTTTTCCCTTTTTTAGAACTCCGCATATTTCTTCTCTTAAATTTAACATATCTGCTTAAGTTTCCTCTTGAACAATTGTGATTTGATTTTCTATGCGCGTTCGTATTTTTCTTTTAAACTCCTAGAATTTTCCTCCATTTTCTGGGAATGTTCAGACAGTTTTTCTTTCATATTTTTATTTATCGATTCTCGATCATTTTTTATTGATTCGAGAAATTCAAATAGTAGTTTTGCACCCATTCTTGGTTTGATAACTAGTTGCCGGCATAAGTTATAACACAGACAAGAAGTTTAACAACACTGAATTTTAATAACGCCCGACACTAGTTTAACGAACTGGAACAGCTAGATTTACACGCTATAAACAAACACGCGAATCGCGAACTAAACAGTTGATCATTTACACAGTATCAATGTTTTTACTACAGGAGCGATATCAAATTACTGATATTTACACTAAAATCGCGAACTCCACACTGACACAAATGTAACAAATTTTAAAACTAATTTATTTATAACGAAATATTTATAGGTTTTATAACTACACATAACTAATTAAATCTAACGATATTTAGGAAAAACGCTTACACTAATTTATATACCTACTACAATCACTCGAAAAATAATGTCCGCGGATAATTTATGTTTAGCTAAAACTGATACTTGTTTACATTAAAGACAGGTAGGCTTGAACGCAGTTATATTTATCTTAACCACTTATTTATTTAATGTCTTAATACGCCCGATTTCGAAAGACTGACCTATGATTCCTTGTAATCGTAAATGTTTTGAAAGTTGACAACACGTTCTCGAAGTTGACAATAATTTCGCGAACGTTTCAATACGTTCAGGCATGTTTTTACTGCATTGAAATGCGCAAATGTGAACCCCGCGTTAGAGTCTTTGTTTGATAAAATCATTCTAATTACTGAATATGGACTTTCATTTCAATTTAAAGCTGTCACCCATCAACACTGGGGTAACACCATCCCTGAGGATTGGAACGTTTTTGATAAACATTACCTACAAACAGTGTAACACCACTCTAAACTTAGCAACCGATGATCATCCCAAAGATTACAATTATTGTATTCCAAGAATCAAAAAGTCTGTCTCCTGCACTCTTTATTAATTAATATAGCTTGACACTAATTCGAAAACAAAATCGAAATCAAAAGGTTTAAATTTTCTCTAAGCTTATTCCTAAAGAGACCATTGTACACACTGTCGAGTTTCAAAAGAGTTAATTTTGAAGTCTGATTTTGAAGATCGAACAATTGGAGTAATTTTTGTTAAAGCCCAATGTTTTAAATTCGAGAGATAAAATTTCTCACGTATTGCAGTCGTACATGTAAAAGATATATTTCTGAGTCTGCCGTCGAGTCGTTAAACATTATTTTGTTCATGCCCCATACTTCCTTATTAATAAAATCCGAAAAAAACATGGAAATCTTCAAACATTAATTCTCGGATAATCTAAGTGTAACCGTACTTCAGAGTTGTAATCAAAGACTATTTCTACAAAAATTATTTTTTGGAGTATAAAATCTAACTTGACTAACAACTCTTTCTCGCACTAATGAAATTTCTTACGAAAGTAAGCGAAACGTTGGCAACTGCGGTACAACATTAGACAATCCAATCCTAGATTTACATGTTATAATTTAATTGTACTACCAAAATTATTATTACAACACAATTCACTTTTAGGAAATATTGCAGTGACATTTTGGGTAACCTGTTAGAAAATTTTGAAGTTCCTAAGACAAGCGCTCTTTCTCCAACGATGAATTGCAGTAAGTAGAACCTTTTAACTAAGTAGAATCGTACCATAATATTCTGATTAAGATTGTGCTCGAGTAAGAACCATTCTGATGGATCCAGAAAAACCAGAATGCTGCGAAAATGGTAATTATAAGCAGATTCAAAGAAGGCGTGGGTTATGTAGGTGTGTGGATAAAAATGGAAATCAAATTGGAAAAGAAGTAAATTGCCAACAAATAGGACAATTGAAGTGCCTCACTAACGCGTGTACTATTTAATATGTATATATGTTTAGGGTATAAAAATTTCTTTCTTTAAATAATGTAAAAAAATTGCACTTATCAGCATAGCGATTTTGCAATTTGCTTTATACATATAATAGCTGAGAAATAAACTCGTATTTTCAAATACATATATTCCTGCTTAGTGTTTTTGTTACAACATAACAGTAAAAAACCATTTTATCATACTTTAATGAAATTCTACCTATGCTGTAAGTACCATACTTCTCTTTCTATAAAATGTAGAAAACAGTATCTTGTATAGAACAACAGTGATAGAAGTAGATTTTTCAACTTTACTAATCAAAGTAAGTTCCAGGTATTTATTTATTGTTATTGTATATAGTCTTGATTAGACGGCGTTAAAACATTTTCAGTAGTTATTATTTAGTGAAAATAAAAATTCAATTCTAAATAATAAAATTATTATTCAAATTAAAACTGCAGCTCAATTATTTTAGTAATAGCACAATTCAAACGATGTCTCAATAGAATATGTGTGTTAAGTGGCCTATCTAAATTATTTAATCCAGGTACGTGTTATTGTCATAATTTACTAACTAATGCTAAAATGAAATCTTGTAACCTAGTAAGATTATAACCTATGAACAAAATAATTTAGTGTGAAAAAAAATATCTTAATGAAGCAACTTTAATATCTCAGAATAGTTTTTGGAAAAATAATGCTAGCATGCCGCCATTGTAATTGTTCTAATTATTTAAAATATGGAGATCGCTGGATAGACAATCTTCATATGAATAACGGAAAATTTTGGATCACAAATGATATAAATATATAAAAGCAAATTTTACTACCAATCAAAAAAATATATATAACCAACGATATAACAATAAAAAATCTCATTATTCTATTACAATCAATTTTTACATAATCATAAAAATCATGTTTTTCACTTTTTTTACTTACTGTAGTTAAAAATCCTCCTCATACTAATAATTCATTTACTAATGAAAAAGCATGCTCCATAACTGTTTTATACATGTTTTTTAAAACTAATATAGCAGACTTCTTTTTAAATCGGAGAGAGAGGAAAGTTCTACCCTAGCTCTATTTCATTTTACCGGCACTGCCACGTTAACATCTACAATGTTCCTAAAACAACTAGAATTTCTTACATTGCATGTCTCTAAATAAACGTTGGGAGTGGTGTACCTGCTTTGCAAAAAGTCAAGGACAATAACAGTATCTACAGTTTGTATTATTACTATTATTCAGAGCTGGGCAGTAGTTAACTACAAAGTACTTAAGCTACTAATCTAACTACTTTATTGTTACTTTAATTTAATGATGTAGCTGTAGTTGGAATAAATTACTTTTTTCGTGTAATCGTATTTAAAAAGTAGTTAGCTACTCTATTTTAACTACAGAAATAGTTAAACTACTTTGTTAATAGCTTAACTACTTTACTAATAATTAAACTACTTTATTAGCGGCTTCAATTACATGCAATGGCTACAAGTATTCAGCTTGCATTGCAGTTTCGCATGTTAAAACGTGTCCTTCAAGTGATGAACGGTAACACAGAAGTAAACATGCATGTAAAGACTATTCAAAAATTTTTTATAAATGCAGCAAACCTAATTTGTTTTAAAATGTTAAATGCCACTGATCTAAACGTAAACAAAGTATTACTTCAACAAAATGAAGATTTTGATGAACCTGGTTTGTCTAAAAAGTTACACATTTCTTCTGATACTGAGAATGAACATTATTTAAAAAATCTTCGCTGCTTCGAGCGATTATTTTCGTTTTTCACTCATAAATTCGCTCAAAAGAAATGCATTGGCTGATGCTCTTTTTGAAAAGTTACTTTTATGAAAATGAAACGGATATTGAATACCAGAATAAGTTTATTACTTTAAGTTCTGTTTTTAAAGGCTTGTTTTATTAATTTTTTTTTTGAGAATTTGTAATAAAATAGATATACATGATAATAGAATAAGAGTACTTACGTTAAAATTGTTTTACTGTTTTCGTGTGAGCG
Source organism: Aquatica leii (assembly GCA_035610365.1). NCBI lineage: Eukaryota > Metazoa > Arthropoda > Insecta > Coleoptera > Lampyridae > Aquatica > Aquatica leii. The sequence continues at coordinate 62,382,681 of CM069432.1, forward strand.
TGATTGATTTACTTTGTCTTCTTTAATGTAATAATAATTCAGTGTCTATAGGTACTTATTTTTATATGACTGAAAGTGGTATAACATAAAAAACTTATATTTTAGAATACAACTGTTGAGTAGTTAGTAACCTAACTACTTTTCGATTTACGGTAGTTAGTAGTTAGTAACTTACACTACTTTTAAAAAGTAGTAACTTTAGTTAGTAGTTAACTACTTTTACAAAGTAACTGGCCCAGCTCTGCTATTATTTGAATTCTTAATAAATGGTTTGACTATTCATTAGAATAATTGAAGTCTATTGATCATTTTTGTTTTTATTACACCAACTTGAATAAGATATGTTCGAAACAATTTGATATTTCACTCGACTAAAGAATTAGATTATGTTTTCGATGCAAACTTATAATACGTAATGAATCTGAACAGTTAATATTGTTCGGAGATGGAGTTTTTATAGTTAATTTTAACGATAATTCTAGTGATAGTTATTTCATTTTAATTATTGCTACTAACCGAGTTAACAAGAATTTGTTGTATATTATTTGAGTTATGCTTAGTTATATAGTTCAGAGTGTATTATATACATATTGCATATGATTATGAATTACATTTAATTTTTTCAATGATAATTTAATCATTCAAACATTCAATTGTGCCCATCACTAGTTATAGTCATAATCGGAAGTTATAACTTTGTATGACTTTGTACATGTGACCCATAACGTGGCCCCTGCTTTTGTGTTTATTCAAGTTTGTTTTGGTTTTTACAAAAAATATAGTTAGTTTAGGGTAATTAAAGGTGCTGATGTTGCAATGCCATTAAAATGAAATAGAGCTAGGGTAGAACTTTCCTCTCTCTCCGATTTAAAAAGAAGTCTGCTATTGCATTTTAATAAAAACTTCTGTACTGCTATCAGCAACAAAATAGTAGGAACGCGTATAAACATAACCGACAAGCAACGAATTAATTCCTTAACATCACTTTATAAATCAACTTCAAATTAAAGTAAACAAATGGTTGCTAGTTATCAAAATATCAACTTGCAGAAAGTACAGACGATAATTTAAAACTGTTATCATTCAAATGTTCCATATTTAACCCCACAAATGAATTCTCTTAAATACATTTTATCAGTTTATAACACCAATGAATAAACCAAAAGTAATTCTTATATAGTTTTGAAATATGTACGAGTTAACGAAATGTTCTGCAAAACAATAAAGAAATATTCGTAAGCTTAAAAAACTTGATCACCCTACCTTTTATTGAACGAGAATAATCAAATCTTCTAAATTATAGACTCGAGAGTATAGAAGAATCAGAAAAATTGAATCAAGTATTACTTTATCAAAGCTTCCTCACTTTGTGTAATTATCATTCTGAATTATAGTTTGGTATAAACAATAATTGTTCTGAACGATTTATTTAAACCGACAATAAATAAATCATTAATATTAAAAATACTTAAACATATAAAAACGAAGTAGCAAGGTTTAAAATAAAAAAAATATGTAGGTGGTAAATTACTAATTTGAATTTATCATCAAAACATTTTTTTCATTTTACACGCTTATAATAAAACCATTTTCCATATTTGTAATCAAATGTATGTGACTTAAAGCATAAAAAATATATAGTTAAAATACGATTTATAATTAAAGCATAAAAAAATTCACAACTAGTTCTTCCTTTTTAAAAACAACATTCATGTACTTAACGTTTTATTTTGGTGAAAGCATTATTAATCAATAACTAACTAGACTAGAATCTATCATATATAAACATTTTTCTTTAAGAAATTGAACATATATTTAAAAAATGAAAATATTAACTATTAAAAAAAGGTATTTTACAAAATAAAAAATACAAACTACGCTAATCCTTTATTTTATTGTGCACCCTACCATTAGCAGCATCCTGGGAATAAAAGTACTGTTTAAACGTTAATTATTAATTATTTTTAAGATAATTTTTAAAATTTTGTACTTAATTATAAGTATCTTTGAATCACATTAGTTCTTATATAGTAATCGTCTGTCACCAATATAAAACGCATTCGAGATTCGTTTTTGAAATATTATGTACGTACATATACATAATAAGATTTTAATTTACAGTACTTTACAGTCAACGATAATTGCAAAAATAATATATGAAATGCATTTATGATTACTACGAATAATAGTACAAAATAGAAAATAAATTTACTTTTGTACTCCACACATTTTGACATTTTTGTTAATTAACAATTCACATTTGATGTATTCATGTGGATATTAGCTAGAAAAAAAAATAGTTTTATGGAAATTAATTATTGTTACCGCTACTTACTGATTTAACAGTACTTTTGATAAAATCTTTTTTGTGGGCCAGATCAAAGTCTGGATAATGTGCATAAACTTGTTTACAAACAGTTTTCATAGTGATCTCTTCCAGATTCGCACCATCTAAGATTTCTTTTACATACTTTCTGATCTCCTCGTCCTTAAAAAACACACTTATTAACTAACGTGTACATAAAAAGATAATTAAGTAAAATTATTTTTCATTTATGTACAGAATGTCATGTTTAATAAATAATAAAAATCGAAATCACTTCTGAGAGAAAATTTAAAATTGGGATGTTAAGCAACGAGAAACTTAAAAGTTTCATAAAGTATATTTGAATAATAATTAATAATAATAGTTAACATATTAACGTAACAGAAAAAATCAAATAAAATAGAACTTACTGTTGGAGGTTGTAAACTTTTAGTTTTTTTAATAAGTGGTTCATCTTCTGAAGAACTCGAGTTAACATCTTCTTCAGCATCGCTTTCTCCCGAACTTTCCTTGCTTTTTTTATTACTAGCTTTCTTAGGTGTGGTTTTCTTGTCAACTTCGGCTGAAGTTTTACGACCGGTTCCTCTTGGTCTACCTCTACCTTTATGATTAACATTTACTATTTTTTTAATTTTTTTGCGTTTTCTCGGTTCCTCCTATAATTTTCATTGCCGTTATTCTTTATAGAAGGTAAAAAAACAACTTACGTCACTATCTTCAGAAGTCATACTTTCGTCCACTGCACTCACGTCATCTTCATCATCCTCGGAATCTTGTTTTCTACGTCCAACAGTTTTTTTACGTTTCGATCCACGTGATTTACCCTCACTAGCATCAGATGGATGGAAATCTTCGTCGCTTTCACTAGTTGTCTCGTCTTTTAAGTTAGTACGTCTACCTTTACCACGTCCTCCTCTAGATGCACGTCGTTCATCACTTGAATATGAGTCATCATGAGACGAATAGCCTAAAAAGTGTCTCTATAGTTGTTTATAGTACTTCTACACCTCTGCAAACATTGTAAATTCAAACTTCGCAATAACCTACAAGAAGTAGACAAGTAATTTTTATCAAAAGCGCATTTATTATTCGTATACTAGAAATGAAAAACTAAAAGTTGTTTTACATTGAAACAAAACATCAAAATATGCATATCAAAGCAGCAAAAAAAATTAAAAGTGAAAAAGTAACAAAGAAAAATACATCTTGGTGAACGTGATACATATAATAACAATATGTACTTTTAATTTGTGGAAAAGCAGCTTTATTGAAATAAAACTGTAGCTTCTTTCAGTTTTGTTTTTAATCGACTTCTGAATTTGTCGGAATATTTTTTATGTGTGGTCAGCAATAATTCTTTACCACGTTGACGGATCCCACATAAATTTGGTGAAATTCTCATAAAGGGATCCATGAGAAAATAATCAATCAACATGAAATTCTCTTGAACGATATACATTTTCAGGCTTTCAGTGACTAACTAGCTTGCTCAGGTTGAAGCAGAAGTTGTTTAGCCAAATTGATATCTTTGGCGAAGAGAAAAACTTGTCTTTATTAACGCGAGTAATACTATTAGGTTTAAATTTGAAAGTTTGTGAAGATTGGCACCGAGATAAACTGATAGTGAAGGATGGGAAGCTGAGCGCAAACATACAGAAAAGGTAAAACAAGAATATTTAGAAAAAGGAGGTTTTATCGATGAGGTGGAAGAGATGATTTTTTCAGTAAATGGAGGTGAGAGTAATGAGGAAATTGATTACCGTAATAGCAACAAAAACAGTGACATGGAATAAGAAACTAATTAATTAAACTTATGTAATTATTTATTTATGTGTCTTAACAAAATTACATTTTAAAATGTCTTAGCGTTTAAAATGGTTATACAAAAAATGTTTTCTGATTAAACAGGGAAGACCTTGTGAAGTCGCATGCAACCCTAGAACTCAGCTAAAATGTAGCAGTTACTTAAACGTTTGTGTTTGTGCCCTCAACCTTGTAAAAGAAATATTTTATGTTCTACTACAATTATATTGAGAAGCTTAATTCAAGTTTTTGTAGTATACATTTGCACCTACTATTATAGAAATGTCCAGAATGCTGTCAAACTGCCCTTACGGTACCATTTTATTCTTTTTTCTATAATATAGTTTCGTAATGAGGTAATTCAGCGTAGTGTCAATTCAGTCATACAATTCTCTGTCAAACCTAATTGTACAGCAAAGAGCGACAGTGCGTTGGGTTATCTTATTACTAAATTGTATAGGAAAAAAATTGCATCGTAAGAGCAGTTTGACAGCATCCTGGACATCTCTATTAACTTAGTTTAAGAATTATTGAAAAAGCAATTTTTCACAATTTTCTTGAGTCCAAGCACATAATAACAACCATAAGGGACACTCAGTAGTTTCCCGCGCAAAAAAATTGAGAGCGCATGTGCTAGTTTGCACACATAAGAATATGGCGGTCGTAAATTTATTGTTTCTGACAAATTAGGTTATATTTGGAATTCTTTTGTAGAAGCATTTCATTATGTCGTGAACTGTGACCTTGAGTCGAATATTGGAATTAATATACTAAAAGTCAAAAATTTGACAAATCTATCTGAATTCCAAAAACGTTAGTCTATTTAAAAGGCACTCACGTGAATAAAAATTAAAAATATTAAGATATTTATTTATTAAAATTAATTTATTTATAATAATACCTAAAGACTTATCAACAACAAATACAACGATAAAAGCAGAGATAGGTTAGCAAAATGTATCGGCGAATGTTTGTAAGACGGATTATAACAATATTTTGATATTTTGACATATACAGACTACAGCGCCACAGCTCACGAGATCTTGAAAGACTTCTATTTACATCTTTTATGATAAATAAACGTCACGGATTTACAAATGCAATACTTGAGTGCAATACAAACAATTATGCTTATGATAAATAATTTCGTTTGTTGAAAATTATAGTGACAAAAATAATGTCATTACTCAATTTATATTTATGTTAAAATTCGTATTGTTAGCTGCACGGTGTAATGAGTTAAAAACATAAATGATACCACTAACACAGACCAGACTAAATACCACAGCATTCTTTTCCGATAAGAAAATTGCAGTTTAAGCATTTGTTAAATCGTCAGAGTTTTTTTAAATGCATAGCAAATAATAATTAAGATGATAAAGTCATTTGAATTACTTTGCAAATGTGAGCAGCTTAAACAGATAACTAAACTATATTTCAATTATATATCTAAGTTAGTTAAAATAATCGATTTGTCTAAAAAAATGCATTCTACTAATAGAAATTAAATCTGGCGCGACACTATTTTCAAAATGGCCGAAGGTCACTCATTTTCCGGACTGCTATCAAAGGTGCCGACAGAAGTGTCCCTTATGGTTGTTATTATGTGGTCCAAGTCAGTACGATAAACTAATCATATGAAATGAGTAAATACTATTTGTATTTATTGAAAATTTGTAAGAACACTTTGACACATGGTGTAATTTGACACTAATTGATTTCTTCTTGTTTGTTAAAAATATCAATATGTAGACTTACGCTTAATAATGATTTGTACGAATTTACCTATGCGATAATTACTATGATTAAAATCAAAAATCTTATTGGATTTAACACACATATAAAGTCTTGATTAAAACAAAACTAGAAAAAATATTTTAAGGGGGTTCTAAAACGGCCGTTTTGATGCGTTGCAAGCCTCTACAAAATTCGCATCTTTGTAGAAGCGTTGTAGAAGTATAAGTTGGAAACTTAAAAAAACTGAAATAATTCAAAAACATTTTTTTTTAATTTAAAGAAATTTCTAAGGGATAATGAGCAATCAGCAACACATTTCATTTCATGTCGCGTTTCTGGTCTGGCCATAAATTTTTCAATAATCATATTTATTTTCATATAAAAACTATGTATTTACAATTAAAGACATATCTAGGGCGCATTTGTGCCACGTTTTGCAAATAATCGATGGTACGTTTACCACGTGCCCTCAAAATTCACTTAAAATTGATTTATTTTCTACTAATTTTTTATATGTTTGGCTTCAAAATTACACAAAGTGCCCCAAGGCGGATATAAAACTAGCCTTTGTAATTATTTCAGTTTTTTTCAAGCATTTAGCTGTTACACTTTCAACGGAAAAGCGACGCCCTATCTAAAAGTATAGCACTTTAGACTTTTACCGTATCACATTTTTCCAAGTTATTTTACAACATTTAAAGTTCAAATGTTGGCAAGACATAAAGAAAGATATATTACTGGATATTTCACTCCAAAATAACTAGGAGAGATGTCAAAAAAATTGAGCTCTACGATGCCTGATGCAGTAAATTGAGTCGTAAGTAATTATCGTGTTGTTTTACAGCGCGAAAGGAAACCACAAAACTATTATACTACAATAAGATGACTAATAAATCCAATTTTTAACCTATATACACATTAATTTGAAATCACAAATAATAAAAGTCTTATGTAATGCTGAAAAAGCTTATTAAACTTTAAAAAAAGATTATAAGGTATATAAAAAAAAGCTTCTAACAACACAAAAACAAGAAGTATAAACACTACAGTAATGAAGATGATTATAACTATCATGGCAACGGTAATTCATCAGTTGCTGCTAGAGGCGCTGGAATCTTAAATGAAATCGCCTATACAAATCTACATTAAAATTTTTATAAATTATCTTATATTCAATAACGATATTAATCGTAATAAATTAAATAATTATTTAAACTCTAGTCATTTGGCATATATTTTTAGAATGGTATTTTTGCTATCGAAGTTTCCCGAATTGTAACAACGTATCAACTTTTCAAATTATAGAAATTGATACGTATAATAACGATCACTGTTCTATTAAAAACATCAATAAATAGTAATAATGCAAAGTAGACGTGTTTTGTACAGTGCACGCCGCTTAATAGAATTACAAACAAAAGTAATTCGAAGATAACGTATTTACAGATGTTTAAATGACGTAATGTTACGTAGATAAGTGAAAATTCTTTAGCAAATAACTGCAAAAATAAAGCTAAATATGCAAAACAAAGTATTTTAGAGTACAATTATTAAATTTTTTACTCACTTTACAAACGTATTGTGGAAATTCAGCTAAAAATTCATGTACAATAGATTATTGTTCATGTATAAAAACAAATCTGAGAAGAAAATTGATAACATTAACCTAAATTATAGTTACTATAAACGATGTTTTTTCTATGTAGTAGCCTAGGCGCGTTCTTTAATCAAGTGATAACATTACTCGATTGATAACATTATCCGTGATTCCAATGCACTGTATTTAAAGTGTCAAGTTTCTCTGGTATCAGCTACTGTCAAACGAATTATCTCCCAGTACACGTATATACTACCACAAGTTCCTACAGTCGTCAAAGTAGTAAGTCATCAAAGTAACGAATTAAAATAACAAATACAAAAACTGAAACTTCTCGCGCTTGATGCAACACTTGATAGTGCAGAGTACCGAATAAAATTCCGACAGAACTGAGGCGAAAATTGAAAGCATCCTACACATTTTCAGTTCAGATAAATCTACAAATTTTCAGTTATTTACGTCAGATAACGGATGACGTTTTTCCAGTTTTAGGGATGTTTTTGAATGATTTCGTTTCTTTATAGTATTTTAAACCGCATATCTGAATTTGACTTGATTTGTTTGGCGACTTTTACTTAGCTCTACATACGAGTAAGGTAAAACAATCTGGCCTCGTGCTACATTTAACTGAGTTTTCTCATTATATATTATTGTAATACTTATTAAACAAATACACAATACTAAATAATTTTTAAAAAAATGCGAAAATAAAAGAAACTATAGGTTTCAAGTTTTAAAATATAAGATTGAAAATAAATTTCTTAGAATTAACCAATTTAGTAGTGTTATTAGCTTACTAAGCAAAGTTTTTTACCACGTTTTTCTTAGCTTGCTTTCTTGTTTGTTTGATTGTTTGTCCGCAAAACTTCAAATTTTGTAATCGATTTTTCGACTACTTTTACTGCACTAATCAAGCTAGAATTTTTTGGACATGTGCATTATCGATGACCATACAGTATACAAGCATCAAAAAATTTTAAAGTTTTGCCATAACTTGAAGATTTCTGATCTACGACAGTTGTGTACGCTACGTTAAGTTTTTGAACTGTTTGTTTAAAACATTATTAAAATGAATTATCATAAAACTAAAAAGTAGAAAATAAATACTTTTTTTAAAAAAGTTTTTTTAAAAAACCACGTTTTTACCGTGGACTAAAAAGTAGAAAATAACTTTTCTTCAACTTAAAACGTGGGCGCATTTCAGGCGCGGCTCCAGCAGTTTATTTCGGTGGGGGCTCCATCAGTTTAAAGCGGGGGGGGGGGGCTCATCACATTTTTAAATAATAATGTATTGAATATGGCGTTAATATAAAATTGAATAACACTTCGTTATGCGCCAAGCTTTTACTTGCAAGCGATCAAGCATCATAAATTATACAACTATTAAAAAAAGCGAATGTATTACATACAAAGTGAGAAAAACTTCAGTATTATTTTCAATGTCGGGGGGGGGGGCATCGCCCCCCCGGCCCCCCCACTGAAGCCGCGCCTGGCGCATTTAAATGTATTTTCTTAAATTATATAAGTTCTTATAAATGCGCCCACGTTTTAAGTTGAAGAAAAGTTATTTTCTATTATATGCTACTTTTAAGTCCACAGGAAAAACGTGTTTATTTAAAAAAAACTTTTTTATAAAGTATTTACTAATACTTCGTTAGACGAATATTTAACCTAATTCTTTAATATCATCCCAGCAAACACGCAATTTCTGACCAACTTACGGATGAGTGCCGACATCATCGGTATTGTGATGGCAATGGATAGATAATACTGGGCCATTGCATTTTAAGTATCGGTAGATCGCAAACTTTTTAAATTGACTTTCCAATGATTTGCAGATGCCACAATTATATTACATATATTTTGTGGTCGTACCAGTGGTATTTTTGTCGATTATACTTGAGCGTGGTAGTGGTAGCACTGTATAGTTATTATAGGTTGTCATTATGCAGATTATGCATTTAAAATATTATTGTCAGCGACCTGGCAACATCGGAAAGATACACTAAGGAAGCCTAGCTTTCCGTTGTTGCCAGGTCGATGGTTTTTGTCAAGAATATTTACAAAAGCCGTTTCATTGATTTTAATATTGACGGTATTCCAGTGCACAAAAATACATCATCATTTTGAACCCATTTTATGTAAACTGTACAATTTGAACAATGAGCCTCCATTAACTATTGCCATATTTTGTGGAAATACCAAGCCACCTTTAACGAAATACCTACAAAAATGTGTTGAAAAGCTATCTACTCTCTTGCAAGTTACAACCTCAAATACAATACATGTTTAAGTGAGAGTTAATTGTTTCTGTTGTGACATGCCAGTAAGGAGTTTCATTAAGAATATTAAAAGACACAATGCTTACTATGAGTGCGACAAATGTTAGAGCAGCGCTAATGAACAATAGTAGCTACATGGACAGGTGATTAAAAAGAAACAAGGGCGAATAAGTTAAGATAATTCTTAGGTTAAGGTTATAGCAAATTTTCCAGTTAGTTGTAAGTGGTAAAAGAAGTTGGTCACTAAAAAGATTACAGGGTGTATTTGAGTTTTGCGGGTGCAAATAAACGATATACAAAAGACAAAAGTTTAATTTCGAGTGTGAAGACACCCTACCACACTATGTATGTTTATTTATATTTCTCTTTAGATTGAATTGAATAACATCCTATCCATAGTAAGAAAATCATAAATAATATTAATTTCACTAAGATAAGACACTTGAGGTTCTTACAATCCAAAGCGGCGACGTCGTCCTTTCAAAACCAACACGTGTCGCATCAGTTTTCAACGTATCGAATCTTTTTAAAGAGCAAAATATGACTGTCAATTGTCTTATATTACTGTGATTTCTTGGCAAATGTAACAGTTGAAGAAGATAAACTCAAATAGATATTTCCAAAAATAATGATTTATAGATATAAATAATTATTATAATCATAGTAATCACGTCAGTATTACCTTAATTTTAATTAGTTTAGAAAACCTAATAAATAATCCAGCATTTTTTTAAAAATTTGATTAAATGTGCATATTCTCATTTTTTTTGCATTTTTGCCGCTCTTTAGTTAGCAATATGTTCACCTATTCGACACCATTGCTATTTAAAATGTTAAGAATCGAGTTTACCACCGCCAAAATGTTCAAGAAACGATGTATAAGAAATCATTCATTGTACAATGTCATAGCTGTACAATTACAAATGTGGTGTACGATATAGATCAGGTTTAATTCATGTTGATTGTAGACAGAACTGCTTTTTCTTTTATTGATCCGTTGGAAAACCTCTACGCACAAAAAAGGGTAAATAGGACGAACGGTGTTAAAACCAAATAAATCTGAGATGATGTCATAATGAAATGACCAATATATCTCTAATACACAAGCACTCAATCTAATCTAGTGATTGTCAAATAAACTTGCACAAAAATGATAGATAAATGTAATAAAATGATTAAGTCTGTGTGTAAATAACATTTAATTATTTTTTGTAAATTTACTTAATCAAATACTTGTTTTATATTTTCACTTGTGATAATCTGATGTAAAAGTAGACACGTTTTAGCACTTAATTTGGAAAAACGTAACAAAACAAAAAGCTCAAGGCATGCCAATAAAAGACGAGTAAGATCAACGTATTTTAAATTTAAACAAGGACTCACCTCTGTTATTGGCACGAACGGCTGCTGTTCGTTTAGGTCTTCCTCCGCCAACAGCTTTCCCCGAGTCCTTTGGTTCCAACAGAAAATCTATTACCCTTTCAATTATTTCGTCTTTCGAACCTTTCTTTTCAAGGTCTAACATTTCACAAATACTTTTAAGCTGCTTCAGTTCAAATTTCTTCGCCGAATCTATTTTTTTGCTATATTCCTCTGATTCTTTTTTAAAATCAAAACCATTAAATTTTTTAATATTTTTCTTAATTAAAGTTGTTTTTCCGGGTGTTTTGTACAATAGACGATGTAATAACCTTAAATCGTCATTCTTAAACCGCGATATTGACGCATCGATACGAGGTATATCGCCTAGTTGTGTTCCTGTTCCAACAGGTACATCAGTTTTAGTCTGAAAAAAAATTGTATTATTTTTCAAACTTAAAAATATACAGGTATTGATAAGAATAAGAAAAAAACTTGTATACACAACATTCGCTTGCGTTACAACTCTTATGTCTATCTATTAGCATATTATTTGTATTCAATTCAAGCAATACTATGTGTTTTGTCAAAAATTGTTATCGTTGTTTAACCTAGACATTATTTTTTGATCAGAAAAAATACACTCGATATTAAAACGATTAGATACAAATTAACTTAGAAATACGTCTTAAATAGTTATAATTACTAAAAATCGATAATTTAATTTTAATTTACGGTTAAGTAATTTTTTAACGATTTCTTCATTTATGCAATAGTGTTTAATATCACAAATGTATAATAATACAGTTGTTTGATCAATAATGCCTACAACTAAAAATTAGTAATCTAGAACGGTACAAAATAGTAAACAAAATTATTATAAATTTTTAAAAAAAACTGGTGTGGCCACCACACGACTTTCCTATAAGGAATGATGAAGAAATGTATTTTTATAAGGTTATGTTGTCATAAAGCCACTTTGAAGTGATATGTTTGTATTAAAAACGATTAGTAAATCGCCAATTAACCAGACTTTAGTGCAACCGGCTATTTATTTTTTTCTAAAAAAAATCGTCGCAGGCAGGATTTGAACCTAGATTATATAATGGAAATCTCATTAAATTATAAATTAAATATCTAATAAACTGTTAATGTTAGAAAAACATTTATTTGAATAAATTGTTAGGATGATACTTCCGGTATCTATATCAGATCTATCTTTTGATAAAGCAGAGAGAATATGAAAATCCAGTTCTATACCAAATTTCAAGTTAGTAGGACTTTTGGTTCGAGAGTTATCGTGGGTACACCGGTACACACAGACAGACACAAACACTCAAAATGTTTTTGTCAAAAATATTTTTTTCTGACTTAGGAGACCTTGAAACGTAAACTTATGCAAAAAAAAAATTTTTTTTTAATTGTCGCAGGCAGGATTCGAACCTAGATTATATAATAAAATTCGCTTTAAATTTTAAATTAAATATCTAATAAACTGTTAATGATAGAAACAAATTTTATTTGAATAAATTGTTAGAAAGTATTGTCAGGATAAGAAACTATAAAAATATTTCGAATAATTTACATTCGTACAAAATTATATAAGACACACACGCACACGCACGCACACACAAAATTATGAAAAATTGGTTCTATATTTAATAGCAATATTGGCAACAAGTTAAACAAGGTTTGAAGACGAATAGATTTTTCTAATCGTCTTTTCATGTTTAGTTTATGTGTAAAATGCTTACATGAGGGCGTTCTGGGTGTAAAAATCTAACTCAATCAATTTGTTTTTGTATAAGGATCTTCATGTAGATAACATGTGTACCCAATGTTCTATGCTGTTAGCTAACAAATACTGTATAGTATTACACAGACCTACCAGAAAAACATGTTTGGGTGCCTATGATTGTAGCAGCTTGGTTATAATATTTGGAACACTAAAATCTAAATATGAAATCAGTGTTTTTTTTAACGGGCACTCCAAACGCTATTTTGCGCAGTTCTAAATCACATATACAAACACTGGTTCTTGTATATTGGCCCTATTGTCAGCCTACCGTCTAGTTAGTTCTAGGAAAATACACCAAAATAAAGTAGGCAAGTTAGTTTGTGAGTTCTCGCCATGTAGAGTAGATCGAAGTTGGTGATATTTGGGTTTAGCAAACCTAACCTAAAACGTATTGTGCTGTAGATTGTTGTATATGTGTTGTTTAATAGAAATAACATGAGTTAAAGTAGTAGAAGTTGTCTAAATCATCTTCATGTGTTTTGCTATATATGTAGAGAAATATACGTTAAAAGAAAACAGAACAACTGTTAGTGACTTTATAAAGATAGCTTAACTTTAATATCATAGTACAGTGAAATCTGGATAAGTCGAAACTCGTTAAGTGGCAATCCTCAGTAAGACGAAAAAAATTGCCATTCACTTCCCATGAACCCCTAAATACGCGAAATCTCAAATTATTTAGACTTTGTAACTCAAACAAAATGTTATTTCCCTACGAGATATTGATAGTATATATTTATACTCTATAACTCGAGTTTCAAAAAACAGACTCCATTAGTCGAAGTTAGTAAAATACAATAACGCTTTACTTGGAATTCTCCGAACTGATAGCAGTAAAATCCAAAAAGAATGTTTGGTGTCCCTTAAACCAAAAGAAGATAGCAGATTTTTTGTAGTTGTTTGTACAGTTTACTTCACTAATACTTTTCCATTTACTTATATGTACATATTTTGTTTCAATAAAATTTAAGTCGAAATTTTGGCAATGAAATCCTTTGTATCTCGAAATTCTTGTTAAACTATAACCTCATGAACTCAAAGTTTTTAGCATTTCCCTAGAAGTTCGAGTTATCGAGATTCTACTGTATTAGGTTTCGTGATCACAATAAAACCCTGGACGCCGCTCAGGTCTGTAAAACTTGTACAGAACAGGGGGACTACCGAGAAGAGAAAAAGTCTGAAATTCGGTGTGCCGATGGTTCAGAGAGAACTCAAAAACTACTTTTTTTCTAACTTTATATATCATAATATTTATATCATATAATCAAACTCAGTATTTAGTATTTCTTATTTGATCCATGGAATTAATTTAAAATATCTATACCCAGCACTAACATTAACCCAACAGACTTGCTTGTTGTAACGCATTACACCCAACAAACTTCATTGAATTTAAATGAGAAATAACCCCAAGTAACAATTTTATATTTTATAACGTCTGAGAGAACGTTTACAAAACAAGATTTATAAAACACTTTTTGTCCTAAGAACGTAACTATACGTTCTTACAGCAGCTATAAACGCAAAATGGGCACATTTTTATAAAACATTTGTTTTTTAAACTGTTTTATAAAACCAACAAAACACTGCTATGGGATAGTTAGTAAACGTTTATACATGCTTTAAAAAATAATTATATATCAATAAAATTGTAAAACAGTTTCGTGAAGATTTTATAGTTGGCTGGTAAAGTGACAGTTTAATCCCTAGATTAAATGTTTAATCACATATATGTATATAATTATATCAGTTATAAAATAAAATGAACTCTTTATTGCCATAGTTTTGATGAAACTACAAAACACTTTTGTAGTAGAGAGCAGCCTTAATAAAAGTAAACAGTTATTAAATACTACCTTTCGGAACTTAATATTCCTATTATTTACTTAAACCAAGACTGATGGCAGTTACATTAAAAATGGCTAAGTATAAAAGTATATATTATTTACACGATCTACACGGACGTCGTTTTCGAAGGAAATATTATTAGGTACATAAGCTGAAAATTTTAAGTGGGCCGCAGGTTTAAAGAGTATTTTTAAAAAATTAAAAACGCCTCTCGGTAAACTATAGTTCTCTTGACAAGAATGGAATACTTTCCACCTTGGTGTGTAATCTACTATTATATCGATTTGCGGTATAATCGAAATTGCATTACAGTTGAGAATTCTTTAGAGTGAGATACATGAACTATCAATTTTCGAAATTCAAATACAATTAATTTTTTCTAATCATTTAATAAGCTATTTTGTTTGCGATACCCTATACAAAACATTATCTAAATTAGAAAAAATCCTGTGCTTCAGCTATCATAATGAAATTTAACATTAGATTTGAGTAATTTCAATTCAACTTAACTAGCCTACGAAAAATCTAAATAGACAGACTCCGTTTATCCCTAGGGTCAAAATTTTTATTTTGAACCAGAGCCAACTTTAAATAAGGACAAAGTTCTGTAAAATGTATATTCACCATTTTCGATACATAAATTTACTAGTATTTTTACTAAAATGCTAACACGTCAAACTTATTTTAAAAGGAAAGACTTGTTCGGCCCAAATATGTTAATAGAGCATATTCTTTTCTATACAAGTATTAGAAGTTAAAACAGGCAACAGAATGACAAAATTATTTCAATCCAGATGGATGAGCATGAACAAGCAAAGATCTAACCAAGAAGATAACTAAAATTTGAAAAAAGAATAAACGTTAACAGAAAACACTAATAATTTCAACATACAGATGACAATGTTGTAATAGCCTGACGAGAACTGAAGCTTCGTCAGTTTTCTACCTCTTTGGTAATTCAGACATCTTTAAGTGGATCGACAAGAAAATTTTTACTATGAGATGTTTAATTCTTATTCACTTTATCGAACCTTGTTTTTATCTGTGTGTTCCTTTTAATAAGATATTAAGCGGTATTCAATTCAAACAAAAACACAATATTATTGTTTTATACCTAATTTGGTTAAAGAAAATATACCTAATAAACAATTTAACCAAATGTGAAACTGGCTGAATGACGTCTCGCCTAACGACAAATTAAAAAAAAATTTAACCTATAAACAGCCAATAGTTCAACAACCCCAACTGATATTTGTAAGTTCATTGACCCCTTGCAAGTTTTCATTGATCTATCAAGAATTATACAATTTTTTTTATATTAAACATAATTAAAGTTTTTTTCCGTTGTAATTAGTTATGTATGTTTTGATAGTAGTTTTATTATAGAAATATAGTAACTTAATAATTATTGTAACGTGATGAAGAACATAGTTTATATTCAAAAGCTTACGAATTTGATTGATAATAAAAAATTGTAACTACTACAATTTATGTTGTATGTATATGAAGTTTAGCTAGGAGCTGAAGTCTAGCAATTAAAATATGCTATATAAACTTATACTTTTTTTTTGACAATAGGCTTGTTTGCATTACACCAATGATTACACCATATAAAAAATTTGATTGGCTATAATTTAATTAATATTATAGGACATTAGATTCCTCAAATTATATTTTATAAATTAAGTCATTTTAGCTCACACAAAAGTTTCTATATTTACAAATTTTTTGTTTTTCAAGATAATTAAAATTAGCATGCAACAAAAGGTTTATATATTAGATTTTTAATAATAAAGCATTTACCTCTTTACTATCACCTGAATTAGAGTCTTCGGTAACTTGATTTGCCTTTTTACGATTAGACGATTTTTCTGATTGTTCTGTTGATGGCACATTTTTCTTTTCATCTTTTTTGCTGTTTTCATCTTCTTTATTAGATTCCGCAGTTGCTCCACTATCACCTTTGGTTTGTTTTTTATCATCAGGTTTTTTTGCATTTTCATCATCTTCTTCTTCTTCCTCGTCGTCATCTTCTTCGCCCTCGTCACCCGATTTGATCTCTTTTTTTTTATTAACTTTCTTATCTGTTTCGGCAGATGTATTTGAATTTTTCGGTTTTACATCATTAGCAATATTATCTGCTTCTTCTTTTTTGTTAACAGGCGACGAATTTTCGGCATCGCCATCAACTTTTTCCGACGATTTCACCTTAAAAAAAATTTATACCAATCAAAGAATTTAATTAAATTGCACATTGACTTAGTTTCCCGCCATTTCAAAAAACTATTACACAGCCATATTGAAAACACATTACCCGATATAACACTGGTGGTAAATATAAAATTAGGTTTCTAATCTTTCGGCTGGTTAAACATTAATAATAATTCGAGAAATACAAATAATTAAGATACTACCTCGGAGGAGAGATTTTTTGTATTTTCTGGTTCACTAGACATTTTCCTATGCTTTAAATTGTAACCATCAATGCCCAATGTAAAGTCACACGCATTGCAGGAATGCCCAAACAAATAACGACCTTGACACTTAAAATCACTGTAGGCACTTTACATTTACTTTAATTAGTACTATTTAGTTAATGATTTTGTTTGTTAACTTTTAAAATAAAGAAATAAATTAATTTTTTTAAATTTCTATACAAACACTATTCAGATGCTACTCATGTCGTACATGTTTTAAACATGGTTGCCGGTTGCCATCTTTTACCTACAGGGTGTATCTACGATAAAGGTAGATAACTTGGTGTTTTCTAACAGTGTATTAATTGACATACATACAATCGATTAAAGTAACGAAATTATTTTAATAACAAGTTAATTTTAATAAGAATCCGAGTCGATACATTTATAATATATATAATTAAAATCTATAGATAATACCAGTTTTGTAATTGTTCATATATTTGCATAATTTCCGCGTCTTAAAAACTAGCGATGTATTATTGGTTGCCTATAATTACTGAAACCATTCAATACTTTTATAGACCATAATTTTTTTATTCTGCTCATGGAATTATTACATAAAAAAAATCTGTTTATCTTTAGAGATTGCAAAAATTGAATAAACAAAAACTGTTCGATAAACTAGTAGATAGAACTTGTATTTTTCTGAGATATTGTATACCAGTATAACAATTTAATACTCAAAATAAATTGATAACATTTTAACATTAAAAATATAATTATATCAAATATAATATGATTTAAAAAATAAAACAATTAAATCAAATCAGTTTGCTATAGAAAAATATATAACACTCTTATTAATAATTTTTCTGTAATGGAAAATGTGTAATTCTAAATGTTTGAGTTTTTATGGTTTACAAAAATAAATAAAGAATATTTTTAATTTAAAAATTATAATAAAATAAATAAATAATAAGCAAAATTTTTAATGGGTGTCTTTTGCTTAATCTATTTTTAACATTTATTTAAAAATCATGTTGCACAATATCGAACCGCAGGCCTTAGAATCCATAACTGTTCACGATAACCACTACGCTACTTCGTAATTACACCTTTGCCTACACAGCCGCTGCTAATAGAAGCAACATTTACTTCAGTAATTTAATACTTTATTATTATTATATTGTGTATATATATTGAAATAGTATTTTACAAATTTTGATGCAAATTACATACAACTGTATAAATACAAGCACACATAAAAACCCAAATTGGTACTAGTTTGTAATATTTGTTACATCGGTGTTAGATATATATACCAAATATATAGATATTACCAATGATATTATGCTTGTGTTATATGAGGTGCTGTCCATCATTGTAATAGTGTTTGTGTGCATTTACTTATTAACAATAAACTATGTTCGTTTAGATGATTTGAAAGTGGGCGCTTTGTGGTAATGTGTTCACAATACCTGGTTTTGCTCTCAATACATGATTTATATTACCTATAACTTGTATTTCAATTTTGTTATTGTAAAAATTCAATTAATCTTTTTCCAAATTGTTTCAATTGTTAATTTTCGACGTTTTACAATAAATCTAATGAAAACGCAACTATCACAACGATTGATAGAAGTTTATCCTCGCTATATTTGACGAGCTCACGTAAATCTTTCAATTACAATAATTTTAATATGTTTTTTTCTAGAAATTTTCATTCTTCTACTAGCATCAGTAATAGTTTTTTTACAGTAGCTAATCCACCAACTAACGTATCTTAATCAAATTTCTTGCAACAAAATTCAAAGTTATAGCATGTATGTAATCTGGTATATTATAAAACTTTGACAAAACCAGCACAGTATATTACGAACTATATATTGAACAGTAAACCCACGCACTTATTTGACTGAATAAACGGTAAATAATTTTTGAAAACCATAAAGCACTTCATAAAGGCAGTACAAACATTTCCGATCTGAATTAAATTAATACCTTTTAAAACTATATATATATATATTTTTGTTGCAAAAATTTATTAAAGCTGTAACACCTTATAATACATGTAGAGCATTTTCTGTATTTATCTATTCAACTTTTTACAATCACAAATAACAATGGTACCAAGACAATTCTTCTTTTGTAATTATTAAAAATGTATATTTGAAAATTACAAAATGCTGCAAATGGTATTACATACGTAGATAAATCTTCTTAGCCCCCACACGTCAAGTGTTTGAATAAGTGATGCGCTTATTGGACGACCAATAGAACATTAATTAACGAAATAAGTAGAAGACAAAAAAATAATTCAAACCATGTAAAAAGTTGTATCATTAAACGTGTGCAACCTGTTTTTTTGAGATCGAAAAACTATATACAGAGAAGTTTCTAGTTTCCATACAAAAACATTATTTATGTGGTCAAAGTAAAATAAATGTTCCTTTTTCAAAATACCAGATTTAAATAAAACGATTTAACAGTTATTGGCGACACCAAAAAATGTACGAAACAATGTACCTAGAGCTCTTTCCAAAACCAAAGAATGCCGAGATGCGCGTCGGATAAATTCAAAATTTGACTAAAAGCATCAGCTGTAAACTTAATGTAATAGTTAATCTTTAATTTAATAATGAGCCCTACTCAAAGGCCGTAAGAAAAGAACAAACGTTTTTCAGTTGGATAATGTATTGATAGTCTGAACAAAATTGGTTTCTGTGCAAGCATTCTTTAGTTTTGAAACGATATCTACTATTAAAACAAAATTTTAAATCTAATTTTTCAATTGAAAGTAAATAAGTACTAAACTCAGAACAATTAAATACCACAAATTATATTTAAGCATATTTAAATTGTACAAAACTTTAGGAACACAAATAAGTAATTTTGAGTAATTTTTTTCTAAATTAACTTTGTATAAACTGTCTGTTTACCAGTATGGGGTATTACTTTTAACACATTGCGCATATAAAATACCGATTAAATTATTCATTTATAAAAAAACTACAATCAAAATAAATCTTTAAACCAGATCACATTTTATCTACAATTCAAAATAACGGGCGATGAGCTACAATCAATTTCATTAAAATATAAATTCGTACAAGCAATAACAAATAATAATTGTATCTCAACTTGTATTTAAGTAGATTTAATAATGCAAAATTTAATTGCTTAGCAGTAATAAAAACAAAACAAAAATATTGGCGTTAGTTATAAATTTTTACATGTATATACAAGTATACAGGTGTTGATTACTGATGCATCAAAAAATGCATCATAACATTTACACATTGACATCATTAACAAACAAATTTTTTAAATAGCCACACGCGAAGCCATTGTCCAACCAAAACTAGTTGTTTATGCGGTAACAACGGATGGTTTAATAAAAATAAATCATGCTAAGTAACTATAAGTATCTTTCTGTCCCTCGGTTCTTTCCAAATACTCTTTTTCTATAAGTATATCGATGCATTTCTAAAAAGCGAATAAAATAAACAATCAAAAATTTCAAACTAAAAACCAACCTTGATTATATGTACTCTTGGTTTAAAACGAGTTGAAAGTTGATTTAAAACTTCGGCGACCAGCTGCTGATGTTTAAGAACTTTTCTCATTTTCATTATTCGAACAATAGCAGCTTGTATTAGTAATTTCCTATCTTCTTCGATATGTTTATGTGTTGTTTCTTGTTCAAGTTTTAATTCAGTTTTCATAGGAATATTAATATTCACACGAAGTTTTTTGCTTAAAAAAACATGTAATAGAAGATTAAATGTTACAAAGAAAGCTTACTTTTTGTAGGAAGAATATAATGAAACTACAGAATTTGTGTTTAGATCGTTTTCATCATCATCTGACGTTAAAAGTTTTGCTTTCAATAAAATTTGAAGTACTTGTACTAAATAATCGACTTTAATTTGAGTATGTTCAGATAATTGAGCTACTGTCCAAGTATCAGCAACATTATATTGTAATAGCACAGCCATTTGAAAAGTACTTGCTTGAAGCGTATACCTATAAATAATTTATCATTACAATGAAAAATATAAAAAAAATTAATGCACTTACCGGTTCTTAAAACAATTTGTAACTAACTCTCCTTTGGACATATTATAAAGCCAATTTAACTTTCTACCTGAGTGTTGTCCAGAATAGAAACTAGTAAATCTATGGACACTACGTTCCAACTAAAATCAGTATAAACATTAATCAGGTATGAAGAAATTAATAGAACGGTATGTATTAACTCTAGAACTATTAACTCAATTTTTACTTCAGATCGCTTAGCAGACGATTGTCAGTAAATTATTCATTTATAACTTGTGTTAGGAGTTCTAAATTTACCGGTAACTGTACCAGTTAATTAACCTGTATATAAGCTGGTATATTATGATTTTTTATCTGTAAATAAAGATAATTTACTTAAAAATAAACTGGAGATTATAGAAATGTTTCGTTTGTTTTTGCTGGCAAAAATGTAAACAGACAGCAATGTTAAGTTCCTAGATAAATAATACGGGTTAAGCTTAAAATCCGCTAACTGAAAAATTACAGTATTTTTATTTAATTGTGTGAGCTTTATCTTTATGAAGTGGTAGACTTTCAAGTTGTAGAAATTGCTTTGTGTATTACTAAATGGCGAGAAGCTAGCAATGAAATAATCATGACAAGAACAAATAACAAAACGAAATTCTGAACATTTTATAAGAAAACTCAAAAAACTGTAAATAAAAAAACAGCAGATATTAAAAGATATAAATTATGTGCTAAAAAAGTAATTCCAGTAGGATGATAACACATCTTCGAGATTGTGTTAAATGTCCTGATACTATTAAACAGATATTTAAAGAAATAAAGGAAAATAAAAGTGTTAACTCTGCTACAAGTTACAGTGTATGTTAGTGATAAACGTTAACAAAACCAAACATAAATCTAAAGTTTTTCGTCTAGTGAAGCAGAAAGCAGTTTTTAGCCAAAATATTAAGGAAAGCCATTGAAAGTATTGGGCCCAAAAGGTGCACGGCGTTGTCACTGAAAATTATGAAGTGAAAAATAATCTCATCTAATAGTATTTGGATCATAATCTAAATGTTTTGATACAAGATATAATATCAATACCAATTATCAAAAGTACTGTTGCTAATGTAATAGCGAATGCTTCCACGGCTGGAATCTATACTATGATAAGAATGTCTTCCGGGTTTGAACCGTGTCATTGTTGTTGTAACCAAAGTTGCCAACGTTTCGACGACTTTCGTAAGGGGCTTCATCAGAGCGTGAGATAAATCGCAAAACTCAAACAATCAACCGAAATCTAACTAAGAACTTGTGAAACAAGCCATAATCCAAACTCTGAAAAGGTAAGAAAGAAAACGATAATTTGAAAAAGCAAACGAAAATCTAACAAATACCTTGACATGAAAGTGTAGGAAATTTGTCTTTGGGAGAAGGTAGAATCTGAAAGATTTTGCCTGTCGAGTTAAATATGGGTTTAATACCATTCTTACGAAGAAGTTTCCCTATTTGATCTGTAACCTTGTAAATGTAGGGTAAAGAGGCTAGTTTCGGATTGGATTCGCGAGTTGAAATGTCCTTAGGTAATCGAGTACGTGGATATAAACGACGATTAATAACTCTACGAATATCTCGCTTCACATAACCATTGTTAGTAAGATGACGGAGTTCCGAGTCTAGATTCTCAGGTTGGCAAATATAAAAGACACGATAAACCAAAGATTCAATAACAGAACGTTTCTGTGCAGGATGATGATGAGACGCAGCGTGAAGGTATCTGTCCGTATGGGTGAGTTTGCGATAAACAGAATGGCCCAGAAGTCCGCCGGGCTTACGAGTCACAAGAACGTCAAGAAAGGGAAGAGAACCATTACTTTCGATTTCCATAGTAAATTTGATATCTAAGCGTTGATTGTGAAGATGATCAAGAAACTTAGACAATTCGAGATGACCATGAGGCCAAACAATAAACGTGTCGTCCACATACCTATGCCACACTTTAGGTTTAAATATTGATGATTCCAAAGCAACCGTTTCAAAGGATTCCATAAAAATGTTAGCTACAACAGGTAATAGAGAACCCATAGCAGCACCAGAAACCTGTTCGTAAAACTTGTTATCAAATTGGAAGTAAGTAGAGGATAGACACTTATCAATAAGAGAAACCAAACTAAAGTTTGATGATAATAAGCGAATTCTTGATAAGAACTTTAGTAAAAAGTGAAGTAACATCAAAGCTCGCGAGAAGATCTTGGGGTTCAAGTTTTATAGTTTTTAGACGTTGAATAAAATGCTGAGAGTTGAGAATGTGAGAAGAGGTTTTACCTGTAAACTCGCAAAAAATGTTGGACAAGAACTTGGCTAGCTTGTAGGTAATAGATTGGATAGTATTGACGATAGGTCAAAAACGAATACCTTGTGCACTGGTTCGCGCTTTTACCCCGCGTTTGGGTGTCAATTTGCAATGTAGCACGCTACTGTCCCACGTTTGGGTGTCAATTTGCAATGGATCGCTTTATTATGTTACGTTTAAACGTTAATTTGTAATGTTTCGCGCGCTTGTACGCTAATTGTAAATGCCCGTTTTGACTTATACCTTCCCTGCTAGCTCAGCATGAAATCTTTCTCTACAAGACTACTGGGAAATAGTACACCAAATAAAATACACCGTAATATAAACGCATTTAATAATACTCAAACGAAATAAACGTACATGGTTTACCAATAAACTTAACGACTAACCTTAACTACAGCTTTTAATTCTTGGGCGCCACCTTCTTAAGGGTTGATTTCTCTCTTCGCTAGCTCTTCGTGGTTGTGTCGATTCTCCTATTTGATCTCTTCGCGGCTAAGCTACGATTTCGTGGAATCGTACTACACTTCGAATGCTGCTGGCGGATGCTCACGTACCGATCACGTGTGGTTGGCCTCCTGGAGTTGCTTTAACACGTGCTCACTTCTTTATCTGCTTGTAGCACAATTTCTAACGTTTCGCCCTCTTCTGTATGAGGTTAAACACTACTTTGGTGGTTCTATGGAACCTAATACGCTTTTAATTGCGTATTAACGCTTAAAACGTGGCTCCTTTCGGTATTACCACAAACATCAACAGCTCTCTTACCGCGTTCACTTCACGCTCTCTTCTCCTTAACTCTGCCGACTGTCGCTTCCTGTCATGCGCGCACTTTACGCACTTGCATCAACTTAAACTTAGTACTATACAGGTTGATTCAAAATAATATTACATATACAAGAGATGTACCATTACACTTGTTTGTGAACTTTGGGAAGTCCGTATAGACGAGGTGGTTTAGAATCTTAAGGGGTAACTCGAAGTTTAGTTTCAAGAGGTATATTAGAAGATTTGATGATTGGGCTGACCTCACGTTCAATCCTCGAGGTGGGGTTGTGAGTTAGAAGAGCGTAAGTTTCCTCAGACAAAATAGAATGGATTTTCGCAACATAATCAATTTGGTTCAAAACTACAGTAGCGTTGCCTTTGTCGGCTGGAAGAACAATAATAGGGTTCTTACGAAGATTTTTTTTTAGAGCTGACTCTTCCGACTTAGAAATGTTGAATTTAGGAATTTTAGATGATTCAAGGATTTTGCCAGTGTTAATACGAATGGGATCTGAGATGTGGCGAGGAAGATGTCTTATAGAAGACTCAACAGTACATAAAATATCTTCTTTTGGAATACGTTTGGGAGCAACCGTAAAATTCAAACCCTTAGAGAGCACCAATTCCTGTTCTGAGGTGAGGACCAAACTAGATAAATTGACAACCGTCTTTAAGGAGTTAGTAGTGGATGAAACTTTACGATTTTTGGATTCCAATAATTCAAACTTTTTGAGATGACCTTCAGTGGTTAGTCGTAGAGTGGTATCAGACTGATGGTAAGTAATGTTGTCGAAAAGATTCCAATCATCCGGTGATAGAGTGTTGGCCAACTCAAGATGAAGATTCTACCTTCTCCCAAAGACAAATTTCCTACACTTTCATCTCAAGGTGTATACCAAATTCCTTGTTCATGTGGTTTAGTCTACATTGGTGAAACCGGTCGTTCGGTCATTACTCGCAATTTCAGAACATGATCGTTGTATAAGGAAAAGGTATATTTCCAAGTCTGCGGTTGCTGAACATCATTTTACTACAGGTCACAAGATAGATTTTGATAATGTTTCGTTGATTGCCAAATCTCGATTCTTTTTCAACAGGAAATTCCGAGAGAGCATAGAAATCATCAAACACCCCAATAACTTCAATCGGGATCATGGTTTCGAGCTATCCCCTCTTTGGTTCCCGGTGATTAATCATTTATCGAAAACACGCCCCTTAGCAACCGTAACCCAATCAGAGTCGAGCTTAACCATCCGTGACCATCCTGCTCCTTTATATACGGAAGTGGGCGAAACGTTGGCAACTTCGGTTACAACAACAATGACACGGTCCTAACCCGGAATACATTGTTATCATAGTATTATTGCTATTTGCAAAAATATAGTATTTTTTTAAACAATTAACAAATACCTAATCAAACTTGAAAAAACATCGATTTGATAATTTTGAAAAGGAGATGGCTTAATTCACCTTAATTGAAACAAAGTAGGGCACACATGTAGCCACGTTAGTCAGTCCACTCAGAGCAAAAAAATCTTGCAGGTGCGACATGCGTCTCTAAAGATAATTAACAATCAGTTAAATAAGACTCATTCCAGATGTTGAAGAAGCTTTTTGGCTTCTAATAGATAACATGACAATAAAAACAGCATAATCCAGAATAAAAGTTTACTCAAACAAAAGAATTCAAGACAAAAAAAATCATAAGCCATCCACTTCAACTTGCTACGCATTTACTGCACCCCGGAAATAAAATAAATAGTTTACCATCAACTAAATCGAAAGTACAAAATGCTTTAGAATTTTTAATGTGCAAGTAGAGCAGCAACCTTAAAGCGAACAAAGTTATGGCACATCTGAATGAGTATAATCCCAAAGTGAGGTTATGATCTATAGTGTTACATGATGGAAAGGCTTCTGTAGATAGCGGGAGCTGACAAAAATTTCTTCATTATCCTACAGCTTCCTCCAACGACAGCATGTTAGGAATGCAACTACTCAAATACCAAAATCAAGAAATGAAACCTGACTGACGATTGAAAGACCAAATCAATTTTGACAATTAAGCATAATCTACTATTGCTAAGAAATGATACTACTTTGATTATGAATAACGGATCAACTGATTGCACCAGAATCTTGAAGTTGAAATGGTTGAAAGTGCAACTAATGACAGAGAAACTGAACTATATGTTAGTTTTTACGTTACCGATACTGACACTATTAATGATGCAGTTTTTTGAAGTAGATAACAATATAACGCAGATGAAAAAATGGAAAATAGAGCATTGAACAACCTCCCAGACGATGAAAAAATTATGAAGTCTACTTTATACATTCTTTATTTAGTAGTTAGTGTTAATCCATTAACTTGTTTGTAATCAGAATAAGTATTATTTTTGTATTTATTGTATCACGTTTCTGTTGTGTCCCTGTTGACAAAAATAATGAGGTTTGTAAAAATAAAAATGTATATCTTTTCCTTCAAAATCAGATATTTTCAAAATTTATTTTACCAATATATGTATGTGGTATCATTCTATTACACATGCGAAGTAAAACTCAAAATAATTTAACAAAATGCATTCGGTTTTGCCTAATTTACCAGTTAATTCACATCACAATTTGTAAATGATGACGGTGGCCACGTGCTCAAGTTAAAACCAAATTCGTAAAAGTTGGTATTTCTGGTTTTGTTATAACACCAATTTATTATATACAAAACACCAAGAAATTAATAGCTAGTTCTAATTAACGTTTTCGCAGGATTCATTAAGGTGCAAAAACGATGTTACAGATTTTAAAACAATTAAACGTAAAAGTCAAAATACACTATCAGCAGATGACAAAACATTGAATAAATCATCTCTTAGGCGTGTTAACATTATTAAAGAAAACGTAAGAAATAAAATTGACAAGCGAAATCGAGTCATTAAATCCTTATAGAATAATTTGTGATCTAATAAATTTTGTTTAAAAATTGAGAGCCAGTTTTATTACGAGTAGTTTTAAACAATACTATTCACAAAATTATGTTTCATTTTACCCTCTACGAAATTGTAGATAACTTTAAATCTTGAGAAGAGAATTGAAAGTAATAGTCAAAGATGGTTAATTTTTTATCTCTTCTGGTTCTTCTGTTCAACGTGTTTTTGGAGTATGATTATGCCTAGAGTACGACAGCGTGAAAATTACCGCCAATCAAGCGAATTCGAATTATTAGCTTACGTGAAGGTGGTTTTTCGTACAAGGAAATTGCAACTCGTCTTAATCGAAACTAATCCACTATCATGCGCTGTTATCAAGCATGTACTA
Organism: Aquatica leii; assembly: GCA_035610365.1. Lineage (NCBI taxonomy): Eukaryota > Metazoa > Arthropoda > Insecta > Coleoptera > Lampyridae > Aquatica > Aquatica leii. Next base: position 62,410,313 of record CM069432.1, read on the forward strand.
GAGAAGGTCAGAATCGTCGTAGACAAAGAACTGGGAACGGTGGCAAACACGAGATTTGTGATGGTGTAAGTTGTGACTCTACTCGAATCTAGAATGGCATCGATTAGTCTTCAGTGAAAAAGATCCTTTTTGGAGATGTATGAACCGTATAAAAGTTAGACGAAGAAGTAGTGAACGGCGCAATGTTCAATTTTCTGTTTAACGGTACTGTGGGGAATAGGGATTATGGTATGGGCTGCTATAGCATATGAGAGTCTCTTTTGGTATTCATCCGAAACAATATGAACGCCCGGCGATATCTTAAGGAGGTGGTAGAACCCCATATTTTTCCATTTCCACACGTGTGGGACATTATGAGAAGACTGAGGAACTTATTGCATCCTCCACAGACACAAGAAGATCTCCGGCACGATTTACAAGTTGTTTGGGATACAATAACTCAAGAGGAAATCGACTACCTGGAGGAATCGATGCCTCAAACAATGAGAAAATCTGAAGCCAATACATTATTACATAAAAGTTGTGCTCATCGTTGTTCCTTTACTACCATTGATAGCTACAGCTTCCTGTCAACTTTGGTCACAATATTCCCATCCCTTTTGATATTGCAATTTTAATGTCACAGAGTATACAGGATGTATCAAATTTCGTGTTAAGTACAGGGATCTCATCTCGTTTATTATCAGACATAGAGAGTTGGTTAAATGGATAAAAATGATTCTTGAGTTATGCTTAAATAAATTCAACAAAAAAAATTTACCCCCTCTATAAAGTTTCTGAAATATGGCGAAAAATAATAAAATTTTGTTTTTGATTTTTAGCTTTGAAATTGTTATTTGAGGAGGTATTTAAAAACTGAAAAAACTTTCTCAACAGAACTTTTTCTGCTCTTTCAGATGATGACAATAAATTTATCGTTACTTTACTTTATATCGATACCAACTTTTGTTTTTCATATGGTAGCCATTTTAAAGTTTTATGTCATAAAATCGAAAAAAAAATCATGATTTGAAAAGTGTATAATGTGTTCATAAAAAAACCAAAAATAAGTAGAAAATTTAAAGAAAACAGTTTTAATTGAAAATTTATTAAGTTGGTCCAGAGAAAATGAAGAAAGAATTATAGAAGTTAGACCTCAAGTTTAGTTTAGTTTGTATGTTTGGTGTAGAATATTTAATATTCTGATTATCGGCCTATTATATATGAAGAACATTTAAATTCGGACATGTATCTCACTTTTTTACAAACCGAGTTTGAAAATTTTTTTAGACAATATTCCCCTAAATCAACTCGAATCAATTTATTTTCAACAAGACGGTGCCCCTGCGCACAATGCCCAAGTTGTAGAAAATTTTTTAAACCAAAAAGTTCTAGACAGATGGTTAGGAACAAATTAATGGACCCATACTTTGACCTGCGAGATCTCTGGATATAACACCACTAGATTTTTACTTTTGGAGTTACGTTAAAGATCAAGTGTATTCTGTAACTTCGAACACTGTTGAGCAGCTAAGAGAGCAAATTATTAGTACATGTAGAAATTGTCCGAGGATTCGCATTAGACGTGCTTCAGAACAAGTTTTGAGAAGATGTGGTGTGTCTAGAAAATCAAGGTCGTCAATTTGAACATTTATTGTAGTTAAATTTAAGTTATTTATTAACTTAGAAATGTATTTGTTGTTCACGGATATTGCTATTATTGACGCTTATTAATAAATTTTCTATCAGAACGGTTTTCTTTAAATGTTAAACTTATTTTTGATTTTTTTATAAACATGTTATACATTTTTGAAATCAAGATTTTTTTCTCTATCTTATGGCATAAAACTTTAAAATGGATACCATATGAAAAACAAAGGTTGGTATCGATATAAAGTATAGTAATAACGATAACAAAAATTTATTGCCATCATCTGAAAGAGCAGAAAAAGTTCCGTTAAATAAATTTTTTCAGTTTTTAAATACCTCCCCAAATAACAATTTTAAAGCTAAAAATCAATAACACTAATTTTATTATTTTCTGCCATATTTCAGGGGGTAAATTTTGTTTTTTGAATTTATTTAGGCATAACTTAAAGATCCTTTTTGTCCATTTAACCAACTCTCTATCTCTGATAATAAACACGATCACTGTACTTAACACGAAATTTGGTACAGCCTGTATAATTAACCGTAAAATTAAAATTGGTGTATGTTTCAGAAAGATGTAAAAGCACATTTTAATTATTAATGTTTGTTCAGCAAATGCAACTACACTGGAAATATTTACCTCTTTGTCAATTTGAATAATTTGTCGATTAACATCTGCTTCTACTTTCTTGATATTCTTTTTGATTAATTTGTATAAATTTTTGGCGTGTGATTTTATTAACAACTCCAATTGTCTTCAATTTCATGCAAGCTGCTCTAACTAGACCAAAAATCGCTACTAATTTTTTTAATGAATAGAATTCGTCAGTAGCATTTGATTTTTTTAGGAAACACTAATAACACATATTCATTTGTTGCACATCATTAGCTAAAGTTTTCGTAAACTTCATGGTACCGGATTTTGGATTTGTCCGGAAGTTTACTTCGTGCAATACTGAAGCTTCGATTAAAATAATTTTGATCTAATTTACAATTAAATATTCGAACATTATTACGGTGTTTTATAAAAATGTTTTCAAACAAAACCATTAGAACAAGTCACAATTTTATTATACAGGGTGACTAGTACCTAGCCGTATTTACTGCTTTGAGAACGCGATCTAGTCCGTAAAATGAATGATTGCGAATTTTGGCTTAGCGCATACTAGTGTTGTAGCAACTGTAAAAGCCAGGAAAGTTTTTAAACGAACGATACCATGAACTCGCGTTTAATGTGTATGAGTATTTTTGTCGCGAAAAGGATAATGTTCGTTCTCTGTGTAATGTGGACGCAGTGAGAAAAAGAACCGCAGAAGCTCTAAAAATCAGCCTCAATACGTTACACAAACACACATGTCACTCTATTACCAAATACTGTGTGTTAGAACGAAATAGATACAAACTACGAGTGTCCACGCCAAATAAAGCGCTAAAGCGAAATTCGCTATCAATGGGTGTGTTTAGCGAAAGCAGCTGCTTACTGTCAGCGTTTAATCATGCTGGAACGCTTACTATTTAGCGCTTACTGATTCGTTAAACGCAATGTAAACGCATGTCAATTTTTCAGAAAGTAACAAATGTAAGATTACGTGATGTCATTTGTGATTATAGCTTTTTGTTTGTCGTATACAATGCAATGGCTAATTTTTATTAACTGAATATTTAATGGGAGACAATTTTATTTGGTTTAGGGCAGTTCAGTAGGCGTAGATGTAGTACAGTCTATAAATTATTACATAATCATTAACTAGCAACACTTTTCTTGCGTGATTGTCCATTATTTTACTTTTAGGTTAGAAAGAAAAAAGCGATTACTTGTAAGCGGTAACTTTTTACGCTGCTGAATTTTAGTCAGCGACTGAAAGCGCTTACTTTGCAGCGTAGCCGTTTAGCAAACACAACGTAGTCAGCAACTCAACATGTTGCGTTCGCTAAACGCGCCCATTCATTTCACGGAGTATAGTACACCTCATTTGCTATTAATTAAACCATAATATTCATTATGCAAAAGGTTTTTGAAATATTTAATCTTATTTTTTACAAAAGTAGTCAGAACTGGTACAATGTCTAAAATAATTTAGAAGGAAGTACTATGACGTCCTCAAAGAACTACGGATAGGTACCAGTCACCCTGTATATAATAATTATTGTCACTGAAATGTCTTCTTTTAGTGTTAAACTTCGAGTAGAAAATGAAAAGTTTAATACATTATACGCCGCGAAAGCCCTTTTAAGTGCACGCAGTTTTTGAATGCCTCGCATTTCAAAGTTAACTGTCGCATCTAGTATAAGAAAAAACTTATAAGCATACCACATTGTTATTCAAAAGATAAATTTTCTCATACGCAGAGTATATTATAGAACACTAGATTTCGAGGTTGTTGAAAATAGTTATACAAAAAAATTTTAATGTATGGAAATACAAACAGTTGAAATGTATGAGTAAAAAAAACACTGAAAACATTTCGGTATATCTGCTGATTTGTAGCCTTTCTTTCCGCTCAATAGCAGCATAGTAAAGAAAAAATGTGCCTTTTTTGTTTAACATAAAATATAACATGTAGCAATATAAAACACGTTAGTAAAGTTTAGAGGTATTGTAAGCAAAAAACTTGCAAACTGCAATCAAATTTTCGTAGTTCTAGGGTTAAGAAATTTATATAAAAACTGCATTCAAGCATACCTCTGTTGGAAGTCCAAAAGTAAAAGATTGTTGGAATGGCCACGACCCTGACGACAATACTTGAATACTAAAGTCTATATCCAAAGGTTCGTTCGAATTATTTAAATGTGTGCGGAATTGTTCGTTCAAATCCTTCGACACTCCGATATCCTAAAATAATTCTCTTTAATAAAAAGTGAATCCCTTTAATACATATTAATAATAAACGTTGATAAATTCGTGTTACGTTGGACGTACTTGTTTAACAACTTACTTGAAACATTCTTTGCAACTTAGAAGTATATTCAAAGCCACAAGCTTGTTTTAATTTTGAGATCATTGAAGCTTCGGCATCATCACTTGCAGACATATGTTGCACCAATCTTTTTGCAAGCATCTTACTATAAAACTTTTGAAACACGTCTTTATCTTCAATATATTTGAATACTACCATCTGCAATATTAGAATTTAGTTTTTGCCTATTACAAGACAATATTATGATCAATACGCAAATTCTAAAGAATAAAAATAATTCAAAGTTTTTAATTACCACTTGGTTTAAAGTATCTTCCAGTTCTGCTTCTTCAGGATTTTTGCTAGATTTCTTCAAAAGTAGATCACAATACTTAGCTAATAATTCAGGTGATTTGCTACTTGAATTTGCTTGTTTCGTGACTGCATTAGCATTAATAAAGCGACCACAAGCTTTATCTAGAGCAGCGACAAAACCACTGTCGTTATTGAAAGCTACTAGCACTAACGCATTATATTTTTTATGAACTTCTAGGATTGTATTCACATATATCTTTGGATCCTAAAAATATAAATAAACAATGTCTTGACATAACGTTATTCTTACATTATGAGCAGCTTCCCCGCATTTTTCAATTGCTGCAAGTCCTTGATTTGCGATATGTTGTTCCAGAAGTGACCGTAGTTCGCCCAATCCATCTGGAATTCTAGCAACAAGAGAATACATACGCCCCAGGTCGGCGTCTTTGTCGGCATCTAATAATTGTTGAAACTCTGCATGAAACAGTTCTAAGTGCTTTTGTATAAGAACTCTTTCGCAAGTTTTTGCTAAACGTTCACTGGTAGTTTCATGAAGATACACTTGCACTCTTTTTTGTTCCTCGTGCAATCTTTGTTCGGCCTATAAAACAATGCAAAAGGCTTACTTATAAAGTGTTCCGAAAATATATTAACCTTTTTCATATATTCAGTGACAGGGTTTTCAGCAAGAAAATTTGTACTTTCTCGAGTATAAAAACGTTCAGTGTCTTCTAAAAACACATTTTCGAAACTTTCTTTATATACACTAAGATTTGGTCCTTTGGCACCGGGTTCTTCTTCATTTAAGCCAAGTTCAACATAACAGTTTATTACGCCAGATACAAGTCTTGTGTTAATTGTTTCGCCATTCCGTTCCCGTTCAATAAGTTTTAATACTGCATTGGTTACCTAAAAAAAATTAAATAATAAATATATGATTATTAATTGAAATGTTTAGCAACTGTATGAAATCTTCGACTAAGATAATACTATATACAGTAGAGTCCCACTATTCTGATCCCCGCTATTTCTAAAATCCGTCTATTCCACATAGAGTTCGCAAAAGTTACTGATTTTTTTTAACTTAAAAACAGGGAAAATTAAAAAGACGTTTGTTAAAATACATATACTTATTGTTATACAAAGAAGTTAAATAAAGACATAAAGTCTAAACTTGATGAAACCCCTGAAACCAAATTGGAATGAAAGCTGGTTACTTACAATACATATCGGCTTTATTTATACTATACTATGAGTCGTTGAGAGTCACTAGTCTCCGAACATAATTTATGCATTAACAAGTCAATACGTTGATATTGTTCATAAAATCCGCCATTTCAAAGTATCGCTAAACCGAACCGGGTTCTGTCCCAATTAGTTCGGAATACCAAGACTACTGCATATAATATATAACGCTACTAATAATACATAAATACAGAAAATAGATGGGTTACAAGCGCGCATAAGCTTCCACAAACTACAGTATAGTAATTTCTGAATCGTTAAAAATATTTTTTTAAAATGACACCAAAACGAGTACAGCTAGTGTAATTTGAAATACACAAACGTAGAAAGAATTTCTGAAAACTGTTATCACGAAAATTGCGCTAAATTTGCATTAAAATAATTGGTCCATACTTTTATTTTTTTTCCAAGAAAATTAGTTCACAGTATAAGAATGAACACGCAATAAATGAAAGCTCAACTTCATACGTAATATCAGGATTCTTCAGTGATATATAGGATAATGATAACAGTTAGCAAAGTAGTTAGTAAATAAACTGACCAACAAATAGATCGATGCTAAATTTCTAGCGGCGAGTATAGTTTTTAGACACCTTACAACTTGAAATAGATGTTTTTTTGGTTGTCTCATAAAAAAATCGGTTACAACGTTTAGTGATTTTGTAAACGTTTGTAACAATACAAACGTTTCATCCCTAATTTGAACGTCAGCAATAAAATAATTTGTATGTGTAGGTTTTTACAGTTTCGTTTAGTAATTTGTTAAAACTAAATTGAAAGATTTACGTTTACAGTAATGTTAGTTGCATCATTGATCATTGATAACAAAAAAAAAAACTCTAGGCCACAAAGTGAAAAATCGAAATCTACATAAAACTGTTTTTAAAGTCAATTATTATTTAAGTAGAAGTGTGTGTTTGATTGAAAATATATTTAAGTCCGAAATTTAGTTAAAATTGAAAAACAAATTTTAATTTTATAAATTCAAATAGTACTAATAGAGGAATATTATACAGGGTGTCCCATGACGAACGCAGTCGATCCATATACGAAAAAGAAGCCGTAAGAAAAACTAGAGAATTTAGCAACATAGAAAAGTCGACATACCCATTTCAACTAAACATTTTGAAAGTTCGGGTACTTCCAGTTATATTGAAAGTAGTTCATAGCTTTATTTTAAATACAATCCGTTGTATAGTATTACACATTTCGATCTTACGGAACATTCTGAACAACTTTTATTTATACTGTCCTATACCTAACTCTAACCATTAATGAAATATACAAGCACCCATTAACATAGTTGTTGATACTGTCCAAACAGCAACATATTTTGCAATTGAACTTCCCAATACTGTAAACAAACCTTTGTTTTAAATACGTAAACACGCACCAGTAAACTTGTGTTTAGAACCAGGAATAACTATGACTTTTAATTCAGATGCCTATATCTAAATCCATGTTTGGGTGCTAATATGTTGCAATGAAATATTGTATTTTCGAATCTAGATATGTGACTCAGACCATTTCAAGAAAAAGAACAGGAAGAATTAATGTTTAGAATAATAAGCATTATTTAGATAAATATAAATACATATTTATAATCAAACTTGTCTACTTGGTAAATTTTGTAGTAAGAATTAAATGCAATTCATTTATTCAAATTAACATTATTAAAAAAAAATTGCAATGCACTCAAAATTGCTCTGCAAAAACTTAAAAGTAAAAGTATAAATAAATAATAATGAATACCTGTTTATTTAGTTGTTTGAAAAGATTATCACGCCATGTCACCAACGCCAACTGATAAATTTCATAAATGCCCTTTCGTCCTTCTTCACATTCACGTTTAACCCAATGTCTATTAAGATATGCACAAACTCCATTTAAAACTTTACTACTAAACTGATATTCTTCCCATTGTCTAGTATAAAATTTAAGCACATCTTCATCCATACGGTGCATACCATCCTAAACAATGAATGAATATATTGTGAAAAACATTGTACTATTAAACTTACGGTTAATAGAGAAACCAAATAATTTCTTAAAAACTCTTTTAAGCGTTTATAAAGTTCTAGTCCAACAAGTTGTGCACCTCCATTAACTTGATTTTTTTTGTTTTTGCTAGATGTGTTGGCTACGTTACGACCGTTTGTTTGTTGATGAACTGAGGTACAATAATTATAAACATGAGTATACAACTGCATATAGCGAGGTTTAGCCATAGTTTGTCTATTATATACATGTTCTATGCCTGAATTTAAGTCACCCCAAATTTGATCTAAATCTATTTGTTTTAAACCAGCTGTACTATTTGTATTACTTCCCAAAGAAGTCGATGAACTTTTTTGTGACATTCTTTCTTGTACTAATATTGGCGCTAATAAAAACAAAAAATTAATATTAATACATATACATAATTTATATAAAGATAAAGTTACAAAACAAAGAGGGAAAGTTTTAAGTATTGTAATGAACCTATAAAATGTATTGAGCAATTTGTTAATTTTATTTATTAATACTTAATCAAATAGAATTTTTGTTAATTACAAGTAAATAGGTGATAATAAAAGTAATTTGTTTACACATCTTTTAGTTATAACAAAGTACCACATTTTGACTATTTTCATTTTCTACTCTTAATCAGGTCCAATAGCTACGAAAATATTATTTTTAAAATGTACTTACTTGACTAACTTAACATAACCAAAATTTCGAGATGAAATTAGAAAATTCTTGAATCTATTGACTTTTAATTTGTTTCCTATAATAAATAAATTATTGTTCTTTTCTTCAATAATTTAAGACACTGACAGTTCCTTTCCATGAATTGCCAACTTCGATATTACAAATTTACTAATATCGTATGCTTCTTCTTAAGTCTGTTTTACACTTGTACCGTTACTCTATCACTAATTTATTGCGTATCTTGGGAAGTAATATTATTATGTTGCCTATGTAGCCTAAGGGTAATCAATAAATTTATAAGTAAAAATTACTGGTTTTCTAAATTAAAAAATGCAGTTAAACATGTTACTTAGAAGTTACTATAAAAAAAACAACAAACATTATAATGCTATGGATTGCATCGTATTTTTTTAAGTTACTTAAAGCTAAGTAATGTTTAGTTACCCTAAAAATATTTGTTATAACAATAATTCTTACAATAATTAAACGTTACCTAGCAGTAAGTATGTTACAAAATATAGTAGAATTGAGTTCTGATTCGCGAGATTATTATTATTATATATTACATAAAATTACTTTCAAAATTAAAATTTTAAAAATTAGCAAATTATAATATAAATGTACAATACCATAATGACTCGAATAATGCCCTATTCTATAGTAAAACATGAACTGTTTGACATAACTATTAATCAAAACTGACAGCCAAAAATATAGAAGTTTAAAAAAAATGGCAAATAAAACAATACTAGATCATATTTTGAAAAAACTTTTTAAAAACAAAACCATCAACATATAAAATAGAATCTAATCTATAATGTAAATAAACTAAACCACGAAAAGCGTCACCAAACGGTTTATAAAAAAAAAGTAATATAAATATAAGCAACCCGTATAAAAAATAAGCTTTTAGTATTTAACTTATCTGAATTAAGCTTTAACTACGTTTGTACTAATGTAATTTTTAATAAAATGCAGTGTTAAAAAAAAGCAGTTGCATTTCTTATCGACAACCGTTATCTTAAACCACATATATTTAAAGTGATGATTTCTTGGCGCTCGAGAAGTAATGAGAAAGTAGCACAAAGTAACATTTCTTATTTTACCAAATTTGATCAAAGTAGCTTACACCCTTGGCTTACACACAAGCAATCATAACTGACCAATGACGTCAAATAAAATTTTTCTATTTTTTCAGAACAGAAAAAGATTTTACTTATTTTTAATTTTATAATTTACTGTTATTTAAGTTATTGTGAGTAAAAATATTGTAAATGCTTTAGGTATTTACTTACCGCGGTAATAAATAAGTAACAGCAACGTTGCTTCTTTGCATGACATAAGTTATTCCTCTAAGCTTTTAGTTTAGTTTTTAGTAAAAACTGAAAAATATATTATTAGGTATTAAATAAATTTAACACAAAAGATAATAAAATCCATCTTGCCGTTTTTAACATCTAGGGCGTTGGCAAAGGTTGATTTGTATCTTTTTTGTAGATATCCGCACGATATATGTGTTAACTTAATGACGACGTAAAAATAATAAAGTTTTTTAACGTTAATTCTACGTTAAAGTTTTTGTCGATACTTTCGGGTAATAACAGTTACGTTTATTTCACGCCATTAGTCATCTATAGTTGCTTGGGTAGTAGATAAAATTTATTATATAAAGCAGCACAGAAATGTGTTTTTTTTTCTATATAGAGCATTATTAGTATAACTTTAAACAACGTAATAAAATACTAAACGAAAAAAAAACTTTAGAAATATATTCTACAATGTAGTCTTTTAAAATGCTAATCATTAGGTTGTATACAAAAACATCCGTAAAAACTATAAGAAAAAATTTCCAAAATACGACAAACTTATTTTTTATAGTTTTGGCTAGTGTGCGAAACTCACTCTTATTAAATAAAAGAGTTACAACACGTATGTTAGATATAGAGGCAAACAAAGACAGTGTTAGTAAAAGAAAGACTTTTTGTCGCGGCAAACCATGTCAACAACAATTAAAAAAATATTAAATTATTGATTCTTTAAATCTATACTTAAAGCTGTATTACAAAGTACTAGAGTTTTAATAATATTCTGTAGCTATATTTCCAGTTTCAACTAGCACTTACAAAAGAAGCTTGTGACGTCCCTGTTTTAGTTATCAGCACTATTGCCTTGTTGTCGTGCTACTACTGACAAGATTTAGGAAAGAAGAAAATTCAATAACAACTACTCAAATGGTAAATACAATACTATTTTATATACATTTTTCTATTTCAAGAAAATTCTTTATTTATTTCAGGTCAACATAAAGCCGACGACGCAGCCTTACACAAATAAATAGAAAAATATAAACTCTTATGGAGATTACTATAAAAGGTATATCTCAACGGTATATCTCTGTATAGTGTGCGATAGTGTAGACTAATTTATTTTTTTTAGTAATTTGTTAAGTTGATGTTTGTTTATTACAATTAAAATGAAATTTGTAATTAAATAATATTCTGAAAATATGAATTCATTTTATTAAGGTTCAGGGGCTGTAAATAAAACAAAAATTTTTATGTGAAATTAATTTTTTTAAAATTTTATTCGGATATGTAATATTGGAGTGGTTATGGTGGCAACGCTGCAAATTTAAACTAATTTTTTAGAGTTGGCATACTGTATCTTTGCGCACATAAGTCCTTAAAGTATAATAGTTAGGTCTCACTCTAACTGCTTATCAAATATTTAGTTTTGATTCTTACTCACTTGCTCAGTATTTTCATCGTTCGTTGTGGTTGCAGTGACAGTGTGTGTAGGTTTCGTACGTTATTTATCTAGCAGTTGTTTTATTAACAAGAAATTTTTGTCCCGATTACGTGATAATACAGAATATTCGATAACCGATAATTAAGAATGACCGACAAAAAAGGTAAAAATGAATTTATATTTATTGAATGGCGTAATTTTCAGGGCGGTTTTTTTTTAGAAATTAGAAATATGACGCCCTTTTTTTCAAGTAAATATATTGGTCTAATGTAAAATCTAAAATACTCAAGATTATTAAAATACGTAATTACAAAAAATAGACATTACTATGCAGGATATTTTGATCAATACTTAAAGTGCATAGGCTATCTCTGTTCAGTTTAAAGAGTTTGTGTGTTGCATTTCATTTTGTAGTGTGTGGCCTTGCTCTATATTGCAAAATGCTGCAATGTGAGTAAGAAATTGAAAAAAAACTTTTTTATTTTTTTTTGATAATGTTAGGGCATAAGTATGATGACTGTGTTCCTTCCAGTGGATGCAGTAGGAATTGCTGTAAGGGAGATTGGAAGTTGGAGCCGCAGGCATGGACCTCGACTGAAACAGTACCTATTTAATTTTCATGTGTTTATTTATACAGTGGCTGATGCTTGTTGGTTACCTGCTCATCGACTACCTTCACTAGATTTTTGGTTGGGATAATAACAAAACTGCATTTTAACAAAAATCTTAACACTTAAAACGTATTCGTATTTACAGGTTTCCATTATTTGTACTTTAGAATTTTACATACAGTATTCAAGTGTGGTTGACTAACGTTTACACTCAAATTATCTTATTTTCCTTTAATCTATAACTTAATATGATTTGTAATATCTGGAATATACTCTAATTATTTTTACATTGACAAAAGAATTTATATTGAAAAAAAATCAAATAGGATTATGTAATAACTCATTCTTCAAAACAACTTACCTTGAAAGGATACCTACAATCCTTAAGGTGAATATTTTTTGATTCTCATACTAAAAAGAATCACAATCATAATGGAACACTTATAAATAATTTCCTATCAAACGTGCTTATTGATTTCATTTTGGGAAAACCTAATATAATGGACAAAACCGGTCAAATTCTAGTTCAATTATAAAAACATAAATGTATTCTATTACATTTTTTTATTTAATTATATTTTTGAAGTAAAGTACCACATATTCAAATATTTATATTGCATCATTAATCGTTTCAATTAAATGTGAAGTATTTCATATTTGTGCGTTATCATTCTTTCTCAATTCGCATAGTATTGGTGTTATTTAACCATAAGTTGAATCCTCATATATTATTATACTCATACATTTTGGAAGTTCTCATTCTTTAGTGGGTGTGTACTTGAATTATGTTGTTTTTTAGAATTTTCAGGTGCTGCAAGAAATATTTATTTTTGGTAAGTCTCTGCTTTCATGTATATGTATAAAAGTGTAATCATTTTGAAAGAATAATTCACGATCTATAGGCATCTTGGTGTATTTTTTTCAAGAGTAATTACTAATCATTTATATTATACACGCGAATAATGTACAAATTTTAATTTGATAACGGATAAACAGTCTTATATTTGTAATAAACTTGCATGTACATACATACTATAATTACATAGCAGGAATAGCATTGTCTATTTTGTCAAATGAAACACGACTTTTGATGTTTTTTTATTGGGTGTGTTTGCTGTAAATAACCAATAAATCATTTAAATTTGCGATACCCTTTTGTTATGGCATCTTCGTTTAATTTTAACTATTGATTTCTTATCTATATTGTTGAGTTTATACCATTTTTTATGGGACTAGAAAATTATTTTGTGCTGATTCTTGGAAATCTTTCTAAACTTAAATTATTATAACCTGTATTTTTAATATTTTTTTAAGCTCTTAAAGTGATACACCTAAATTTAGTAATGGTCACTTATTTTTCTGAACAGAAATATTTTATTATAAGAAAAACAATTCAAACTTTTGTTACAAGAGCTTTTTTAATAATTTTAGTGATCTCGTGTTCTACTTTTTTTTGTTTACTTTTATCTCATTGCACTTTTGTTTATAAGTTTCACTTGCTGCTTTATGGAGAAGTTTTGGTACTGACATTATGTCTCTTATTGCTAATGGATTATGCAAAGCGATTGTGTTTGTCAGTGTTGATCGATCGATCATCCTTGCAAAAGGTTCACTTGTTCTTCTTCGCAACTGTTTCTACTTCGTCAACGAAAAAGATTGCAGTAGCCACTGGTGATCAATGCTGCAGGAGGGTAATGTCAACATTAACTCTTTAAAAACGCATTCTTACTCAATAAAAGATTTGAATTTCAGGTCAATTTATCTATCATTAGAATAGACAAAATGTTTATTATCGTTTATAATATTTTTTATGTCAAGTGTGCTACGGTTTTTAATATTTTTTTGGTCCATTGACCAAATGACCTAACGGAAAAGCCGCTACTGGAAGATCGACTTTCGTCTGAGATCAAATTTTGTTAAGCGTTGCAAAGTCAGCATTAACAAATACCTATGGGTAATTTCATAATCAAATCAACACAGGATATAAACCTGACCACCTTAGAATTTGATGAAATTTGGTATGAAGGTAGAGAAAAAGTGCCAATTTTATTTCAAGTATCTCAAACAGTTTCAAAATTACGGCTATGTAAAGTTTCTTAAAATCCGTCAAAAAAGCCTAACAGACATGTTTTGAAATCATCATAGCTTTTTGCTTAATTGAGCTAGAAAGATGGGGTCATTTTACTCAGTTTTAAATGCCCTTTCTTTTGATGTACAACACAACATACCTTGTTAAAAAAAGTGTATTTGAGAAATCCTATTCAAAATTTTGATTTTCTCAAAAAGTCATTTTTGAAAATTTTTAAGTATTTTCTACAAATAGTTTATATTTTTGGTAAGTGATTCTCAAAATTTCAAAGTGGGAGGTTAATGGGTTTATAGTTAAATAATAATTTTAAAAAAGGATGTTTTATGAAACTGTTAGTTAGCTTACCTACTATAGATTTTTTTACTATATTACATTAAGAGTCTTCAATACCACGGCTGGAAATAGCGGAATTGGCGCTACGCTCGTGTCTGTTTACGTCTAAACTAAATTATGCATAGTACTAAAATTCAATTTTTTACCAAGAAGAAGCTTTATTGCACCTTTATATAACAACAAAAATACATTAAACTTTAAAGAAGTTATAATATAATACATGTAAATAACGCAATTTTAAGGTCATGTTTGGATTTAAATCCAGCTTATATTAAAGCATAAATATAAAATCTGTTCCTATAAAGAAGTGTTGTAAATCTTGGTTTGTGCAAAAATATTTTTTGTTTATGGTTTTCTATTCTAGATTAGTCAAAAACAGGCACGAGCGTACATGCTACAACAGCCAAAACCGCTGTAAAGTGTCGCCGTCTACGTTCCATCTATCAACTACCCCCTCCTACAGTTTATGCTGGGTGCGGACAGAGGGTATTTCATAGTTTCTGTATGAATATAGGACAACCCCCCGCGAATACAGCAGAAACTATTCGTCTGGTATTGAAGACTCTTAATTATGAACTTAAAATAAATTTTTAACACTTACATCTTAGACAAAAGTTATTCAGAATTTGAGGATTTGTGAAGTTTTTATGACTTCTTTAGATGTTATTACATAAATCCTTCTTGTAGGAGTAGTGGGATCAACTTTACAAAGTACATCTGTCAGTGGTATCCACAATATGTCCGGTTTTCTTGGATATGAAAATAATGATGAAGGACCAGCAGGATGCAGAAATATCACTTTTAGTTCATCTTCTTCATTCTTCTCCAACACATATGCCAGCCACCATTTTTAGTCATATACAGCGGTTATATATCCAGCAACTTTTGCCATTAGTAGTTTTTCAGGGCATTTTTGTATGGTCACTGTTTCCTTTGTTGTATCTTCAGAGAATATTTTTACACATATCTTTGATACACTTGAATTAACAGGCATATAAGCATGATAGTGCTGTGTTCTCTTAATACTTGCTTCTTGGCTGAAACGGTTATTCAGAAATTTCTTAGACTCAACTTACTCATCTCGTGTGGAAAAGGTGAAATTATTTACAGATACATTTTCAACTGTCCATTCATAAAGTTGGATATGTGTTAAAATTTGGTCGTCATTTGTATTACATATGTATATGTGAAAGAACCAGCGTTTAATTCCAATTCATATGGACGTTGTCCTTTTCCATGGGCAGAAAAATGCCATTCTGCTTCTACAGCAAAGTCTTGCTTATGATAACATAAGTTGATAAAGTTTTTCTTATTTTTATATTGTGCAGCGCATCCATCTGAGTAATAAAAACTTTTTTGGCACTAATTGAAACTTTGTTGTAATGAATTCGACACGATTTTTCTGCAATGTATACACAGAAACAGTGTCATGTTCAAACATGGTAAAATTACAGCAAAACTTAAATGCTTAAGTTTATTATTCTTTCTGTAATAAATTACAAATAGGTGTATTGTCACATGATCACTTGTTCAGTGGAAACTTTGTGCTTCGTTCTGTACGAGAATATTATAGGTTTCAGAGAAATCTAGGTTTACTACAAACTCAGACTCTTCAATATTTTTTTTTGTATCATTAATGAATGATGACTGCTGCTTTGCAATAAAAGCGTGCTTTTTTAAAATTGTCAGTTTGTTACAGAAAATGTATATAAAATACTCATCAGACTTCTGTAAATTTTTGAGACTGCAACGATCAACAGACACCCAGTGACGATAAGTGACATTTTCTATAATATTTTCTTCAAAAGCCTCTTCAATGATTTTGCGAATTGCGACAACACCTGGGCATTCTGTACATTCACTTGTACAGCAATTAATGTTTGGTGGATTACACAAAATTTTTGTCAAACAGTGTTTATAAGTAAGTTGTCCATTTGTCAAAGCTAGTAATTTCGTATTTTCTATTATTAACTTTAAGTTCTAGTGGATTGTGCATACACAGACTGAGTTTGTACAACTTTGGTCTGCCAGTATGCAAAGTAAGCTTCCTTAAGATTACACAATATTAGTCGTTTTGACATTTTTGTTTTAATTCCATTTGAATCGACCACAGTCAAATAGTGGGACTAGTTTTGTTTAGCGGGTTAAAACATTGTAATTTAATGAATTTGTTTTTGTTTTTCATTGTCTGTTTTAAACAATTTTTAGATGATTAAATTGTTGCCTTACAGAGATTTTAAGTTTTTTTTCTAGACTATGATATTATTACGAGACATTAACCACAATTCGATTACAAACAAATTATTTGTAAAAAAGCTAAACTGAACAACTTTTGAAAAATATTATAAATTAAACTCATCTTTTATTTTGAAGTATTGATTGTGAATGTTAAACACTTCCCAGATGATTTTAACAATTATACTAATGGAATAACAACCTCAAATTCGATTGCTCACTTTTTACATAGTAGGCTTTTGGATCTTTCGGATTGCTATTATATGTAATTTGTTCTTCATAAGAGATTCAATTGACATAGTATATCAATATCATATATTTATCAATCAATTTTTAACTAAGAGTATACATTAATGTAATGCAAACTAAATAGCAAGTAATCGAAACCTGTAAAAAAAAATATTAAGCATTGCACATTTCGGTTTTTACTCTAATTGCTATATTATCAAAATGCAGCGTTGTGGTAAATGTTGGAGATCTAAGTTACGCTCTTCATTAATTGCCATTTATTAAATATTAGTAACATAGATCTCAAACATGTTTTTGTAGCTGACGATGTACAAAATCTCAGTGGTTCAACATTAGAAATTTGATGGTCAATTTCACTGCATGATAAAAGTTGAAGTAACATGTAACAACTAATAATAGAATCGTAATTTTGACTGACTGTTAGTTATTTTTTAAAGCAATAACCTGTTGTTACACGTTATTAGTTGTGTTTGGGTGTAGGGTGCTATCAACTGGATTCACCCGGTGTTTTGCTACAATTGTTGGCTATACTGCTACAGCACAACTTCAACACTAATTCTAGTTCTCTATCTATCAAATTCATTTAATTTTGTTATAAAAAATGTAAACCAATTTGATAGATAAAGAAGTAAGTTTACAACAGGTTTTTCGGGTTTATATATATTTAAATTCGTTGTTTTATATTTTGATAAATGTTATTAACATAGATAATGTTTTAACAAGACTGATATGTTCATAGTGAAGTTTTTTTTATAATGCTATGGACATATATCACTACAAATGCATGTGTAGATTAGTTTGGCAATAAAGCATGTAGACAACTAATTTCGAATCAATATGACACTCCTTTTTTGTTAATTATAAACAAATTGGTTATTTAGAAAGTAATGCGAAAAATGTCTGTCGTACTTTTTGCTACAACTAAATACCCAATTTTTTCTAAATTTGTGGAAGCAGTTATCTTTATTGTAGTCACAATTACTTTTATAACCGTATTGATCTATAAAGAATGAGGTAATTGCAAGTCGTATTTTAAAAAAATGGCAGAAGCTACATTTGAAAATGCTATGATATTCGTGGCAATTGGTAAAATTGAACTATCATTTATATAGGATTTGATTAAATTTGGACCAATACTGCTTTAGAAAATTGTTCAGTATGCATTTCCACAAATTTCTAATTTTATCATTTTCTATGCTTGAATTTTTTTAACCTAGAATAATTGTTTAGGCAGAAATAACTTAAAATGTTCAATAATTTCTGCTAAAATATTTAAGATGTTTTTTTTTATTTCCGTATGTAGATAGCGCTTTTTTTTTACTTTACTTTAAAATATTTGCAACTACATACAATCAGTACGCTAAAGACTTGTTTGGATTTTGTCAAGAATAATACGCAAGTGAACAAGTAACATAACTATAGGGTTATCACAAAACATAATGTATTTGCAAATATGTTTTATTGTGTTTTATTTTGCACAACAGTTTTTATCAGGTTTTCCCTGTTGAAGCTTTTATAGAATCGAAAACATATATTCAAAATTAAATGGGAATTCCTGCGCTTGCATGTAAATTAGAATTTATTTAATAATTTCAATATGTGTAATGAAAACTGTCGTAATATGTACTCAACGGATTCGGTATTTTTTAATGTTTAAGAATCGGTTGTGTACATTTTTCAGACATTCGAGAATGTACTGTTTTATAAAAGATACAAAAAGAAGGTTAATTCATTTTCAATCAACATTCATTTCCGACTATATTAAAAAAATACGTCATTAATGTGTTTGATTATTATTATTATTGTTTTTGATTATTAAAAGTTATCGATACACGCAAAATCTTATCAAACAACTAAGAACCCAGTTCTATTAATTAGATCGTGATTTTTAAGTAAATTCTAATGATATTGATAAAACGTGACGTCTTCAAGTACATTAATGATTTTAACTAAATATATTTTTTAAGATGAGAACTAAGTATTGAATTCTAAATATTTTGAATTATTTAGAGTAACCATTTGTTTGGTATTTTATAATTTATGTTCTTGTTCACTTGCTAATGTATAGTCTAGTCGTGGTCTTGAAAAATTAATTTTTGTGCCCTATCGAAAGAGAATATGTGTATATAGTTGTACAAAGAAAATTAATTGATATGGCACAAAAAATGCATCTGAGTGCTTATTTGTTATTTGTTTTTAGTTAGATTAAATTTATTAAGATGATTTTAATGCTACAGGGAATGTGTTGCCACCTACAGCTACTGCACCAGGAATTCCTGGAGGTCCACCTCAAGCTAATACTGGTGCACCCGCTCCACAACCTTACGGAGGTAAATACTTTCTCTTCGGATAAATTGACTCACACCACTAGTATACTTATATTATTATAACGAATGAATTAAATTTGATCTCAAATTTTAAAACAATCCAAATACATATAAATGTTAAATTATAAATAATTTGAAAAATTAAAACTTACGTTTACAGGAACTCGAATTCTATAAGGGGTTACGTTTAAGCAAATACACTCGTTTTTTAAATTGAAGTTATAATAAATTCTTTTGTAATGTGAAAATGCTACAGATAAGAGTCTTAGTGAAATGGTACTCAACACTTTGTTTAGAAGCTTTTGTGACTTAGTAATTGTACATATTTTACAAATGCTGAATTGTAACTGCTCTTTTCTAATATTATTTCAGCATTTTTTTTCTTAACATGATTCATTAGCTACCCCTGATACCTTAATAGTATATTAAGTTAAGAACAGTAAGGGCTACTTCTTTGATTTGAGTACCGCTGCAAAACTATCGTAAAATTTTATTTTTAAGGCAACGAAAAATTTTATTTTTAAGGCAACGTAAAATAAAAATAGATTCACAATGCTACACTATAATGAAAAATTATACAGTATATACTTCACAGTACGGCAGTAAATTTTTTTTCGTGTTCATTTCCATTATTTGTGTTACGTACAAGGAATTTTGTCTTATTATAATATATAAGAATTGGATGGTCAGTCAGGAGAATACGAAGGTCGCTGAAGCTTTTGGAAAAAATGAAACTTGTACTTAGTCTTGCGTTGTTGTGATGGAGCATACTACTGGATAATTCTCGTATTTCCTTTTTAATTACTTTATCGAATGTGCGGCTTTCGTTTGCGTTTGTTGAGCTGGTCGTAAATATGTTAAAGGTCAAATCAAATAATTTCCTTTTATATATACGTATTGAGTTTACTAACGTATCCAAGGGATAAATCTCTTGTCTTGTATAGAGGTGGTTTGCATTCCGCCAATGCTTTCAATTTGTCCTTAACTTTCGACATCCTTCTTGGAACTCTGTGAAAATCTGTGACATTGAAATCTCGTCATTTTGATAAACGGTTGTTTTTGAAATTTCACTTATTCTTATTGTTTTAATTTAGGCATCAAAATCTTCAATAGTAATCTCTAAACCGTGTCGCTTAAGACTCGTAGTATTCTTATTTGCAAATTGACTTAAAATTTAAGTTGTAATAATATTGCACATGACTGGACTAAGCTTAAATCTATCTTGGTCTTGCTATTTTCAAATTTCTATGGTAACATTGGAATCGATATAGTATTCTGATTCTTTCTTTTCCACCTCTTCCAATACCTAAGATGTTGAAGATAATCTAATGGTTGTTCGTAGTTTTTTAAGCGTGCTTAAAACGTTTTTTCTTTTCAGAAATTTAAATAAGTTACTTATTAATATTGTACAAAAAATTACAATATGCCAGTTGTCTAAATTTTGTGTAGCAACCTTAGAGTATTTAGAGAAAAGGATAATTGAAAATGAAATCAATAGTGTGGGCCAGATCAGTCTGTATAAAAAAATATTCCTACGTTATCCCTCTGACGATTCACTTGGTGGTAAAAATTCTTGTCTTATAATTAATTTGTTATGTTTTAAGTTCTTCTTAAATAACAAAGAATTTTTTTCTAGAACTAAACCTATGGGAAGCAAAACAAGTTGTTTCAAATTAAATCAAAATGTTTTTTTATTCTTTTTTTATGTTTACAATTACATTTTAACTTACATAAGGAGGAGAACAAAAAACAATAAGCGAATGCTATGCAATGCAATAAATGAGATTACATACAAAGTAAAGTATTCAATGGCACTTTTTCCTTTGCCTGCATTCTCATTAAAAACACATTTTTTTTCCACAAAATATAAAGTTTGTTTGGGATTAACTTTTTTAATTTAATGTAGGACTTTAGCTTAATAATTCCACTGATTTCAGTCAACTTGATTTTTCGACTTTTTTTTATTTTTTTTTTATTTTTGCACAAACAAGGTGGAAAATTGTAATAAAACTTTTTTCTAATAATTATTATCAAAAATCAGCTCCCTAAATTTAACCACGTTTTGAAAGTACATACATAAGTAATGATTAATTAAGAATTTGAAGGAATTTGACGACAGCATTAATATATGAGTTGAACGTGTCATCATATTTCACTCGGAGCACACTAGATTTCTTTTGTCAAGCTCAATTGTAGGGGTGTTAATTCAGATTAATAAATTTGATCACATTTTCATATGCTTTAATCCAATTTGCGCGGTTCAAGTGAGTAATTTTTTGCTTACTAATTATGCTTAATTATACTCTTTACCGACGCCCAGCTTTTAGACGCCACAGGGCGAATCCATGGGTTAGATTAAAATTAAACGTCTTTTAAGTCGGAAAACATGCTATTTTCTTCAAATGAAAAATAAAATATACCTATACGAATAACATGAGATTGTATGTATGTATGGATTCAATTAGTATTCGTGAAAAATGAATAGTTTTTTTCTTGTTACGTTTGGAGTCTGTATGCCTATGCTGGGGTTGATTTTTTGAAATTATTTACAGTTTTATTAGATATAATTACACCAATGTTTTGGTGTTTTTAACCCATTGACATGTCCGAGTAATAAAGAACGGTTTAGAAAGCAACGGTACAACTTGTGATGAACATATACCATTTGGTGGTTAACGAATATTTTAAAGTTTACAATGAATGTTTTGAGTGTATATCGCATTGCTAGGCAAGAATTATTTCGACAAATAATTGAATAAACACGATTTTATTAGAACTCTATGTTGTGATCTAATGCAGTGCTCTACAACCGGTGTGCCACGACACACTAGTGTCTCTTGAGTCGATACAGGTGTGACGCGGTCAAATATGATAATATTATAACTAAATAATTTTTAACGCCCGTCGCCCACGTAGTTGACTGATAACGAAGACTACATTCAATATGAATTCTCGTGGTGTGGTAACGAAACGGCTCCAGAGCCACAATGCATGATTTGCGGCAAACAGCTGTCAAACGTGTCAATGGCAGGCAATAAACTAAATTGCCATCTAAATTCCAACCATCCCAGTTACGCCAAAAAGGACAAGCAATATTTTCAGAGTCGCTTAGATGAAAAACGGAAGCAATTTATGAAATCGGCCATTACGGATTTTGAAAAGGCCTAAGAAGTTAGCTACCATGTTAAAATTAATTGCACATCAGAAAAAACCACATACTATCGTCGAAACACTTATTAAACCAACATGCATGGAAATTGTTCGACTTGGACTAAATGAAGTTAAGGAGTGAATAAAGTATCGTCTACCGATACTGTTAATAAACGTATTCACAACATGTCAAGCGATATTTTACGAACGCTGATTAGAAAACTGATATTGGCTGACAATGTTGCACTAATCAACAGATATTTAAAATAAAGCACAACTGATAGCTATTGTACGTTTTGTTGACGATCATTTTATTAAAGAACATTATGTGGTTATGTAAGGAGGTTCTAGAGCGAACTACCGGTGAAGAAATTATCCAAGTAACTCATGATTTCTTCGAAATGTATGACGTGTAGTAAAAAAGGTTTTGTGTTTTGTTGTGTAAGACAAAGAAATCCGATAATATAGTTTACACACTGCTGCATACATCGAGAAGCATTTGATGATTAATAATTTATTGTTTTATACTGAAGTTCTTTTAAATCAAAATATGCTCGAATTATACCAGCACCTTGATGATGAATAGTGGATAGCCAAACTTGCATACATGACTGATATATTTGAGCATTTGAACGAACTTAATAAAAAAATGCAAGATCGGAATGAAAATACATATATTGACGTGATCCCACAAATTACAGGGGTTCACAAAAAACTTGAACTTTAGAAGGAAGAGTTGCAAAAAGGATTTTTAGAAATGTACCTAAGGACCAACCATAGTTTCAGTAGAAATTTGATCACTATTTTTATTCAATTAATACGATTGGATTTCAAATTCTTCTGCAATCAATGCATTAAATTCTACGGAAGCACTGTATCTGCAAGGATTATAGAATTAAGTAATGACGGGACGTTAAAACTTTACTTCGCCAAAGTTAGATGTTTTTTTCCGTTAAGAAAAAATATCCTCGCATTTCCGACAAAACCATCATGACACTACTTCCATTTTTGACGACATATTCATGTTAGCAAAGATTTTCAACTCTTCTATTAATTAAAAAAAATAAGATGTCATGCTTAAAAGGTCTTGACAAAGAACTTAGAGTCGCGTTGTCAAATTTCGAACCAAATATAAAACTTTTGTGTTCATAATTGAAACAAGCGCAGGTATCACATTAATTAGTCATTATTTTATAATAATTATTAAGTACAAAATATAAAAGTAAAATTTGTGTATGAATTTAATATCTATATATTTTAGTGTTTGACGTTCCGCGGAATTCTAGATAGAACTTTGGTGTGTCGTAGGTGAGAAAAGGTGCGGAGCACTGATCTAATGTCATCTAGAGTTACAATTATAACTAAAATTATTATTCTTCACAAAAGGCTGATTCTACAGACGCCATTACTATTAATTAAATCAAGTTATAATTAATACTTTGTTAAATAGGTTATTGTCCTACTTAAAACAATAGAATTTTCTTTCGACCTTTTTTCTGAAAATTACTTTCGTTGGATTAACCAATATAAAGTACTTAAAAAACACATTTTTTCCAATCTCTAATCTTATATAACTAAATTTGTAGTAAAAAGTTACAGTTATTCAACTGCTAACAGGATTGGAGGGTGCACTATTTCATAAAGAACAATACATACTTTTACATTTCACAACCAACAAGACAAAAAATGAGTACTTTAAAAATAAGTTATTTTGAATTCAGCATGCAGGTTGAAACTACACTTCGTACAGTACATTCTAACTAACTTTTACTGTCACGCGTTTAACACTTATTGATTTTTTTATTTAAGTTGTAATTTTCTTCAAATTTTAAAAATAATCTTTTGTATAGCGGAAGTATACAGGATATACTTAAAACTTATTTGAGATTTTGTTAACAATTCAGAAAATAAATTATATACACGGCGTTTAAAAATAAAACTAAAAAACTGTTTTTTTTTAAACCAAGGTAGCGATTAACAATACCCATTTTGTTGGTTTTAATAAAGACAGTATTGATTATTTATTTTTCGAAAAATAACTTTTGCCTTTGACGATGAATGACAACCTACGCATAATAAGAAAATGTTTTAATTTTACATTAACTAGGCGTAAAAACAAGTGCAGTTAAAAATTATTTTTTGCAACAACGCAATATAATGTAATAATACTAAATTAATAATAAATCATAGAGTATGCTCAAAGTACTGAATGTTATTTGTTAAACACAGTTAACATCGTTCTACAACCCTGCTAGTTTTTTTCAAAATCTATTTGAATGTCCTAAAACGTCTCCGCCTTTAATTATTTCTTGTATATTATAATTGAAACGACAATTTATTTTGGCGCTTTGTAAATAAAGTAAAAACGCGACAAGATTGCTGATCTAGTTGGTTACTGAATACGTGTGTGTTAGTATTGATTTGTTGAATAAATTGGCCATCCTAAATAATTTCTTCAAATTTCCTACTTTACAACAAATCTTTTTATAAACATATCATAAACGTCTTTATTATTTAACTTACAATAAAAATACGATTCTCAGAATTGTTTAGCAAGTAAGTTTTTTTATTAAGTTTTTCGTCTATGATTGAAGAGAGAAAGAGAACAACTTATTCATGTAAAATTTCAAGCCCATAAAATAAGAAAATTGCTGGAATATTTACATGGCGTTGTTGAATATTTTTTAAGTATGCACGAAGTATGCATTATCGAAGCAAATAGCTTCTATCAAATATTTTTTCATCTTTTGTAATAATTGAATTCAACTTAAGGGAAAATACTGTTTTCTTCGCACAACAATATGCGAATTGTTTAAAAAGCGTAGAGAAGAATTTGAAATAGGTGTTAATTGGGTTCAACCCGAAAGCTGGCGTTCAAAAAATTACAAATGGTTTTATTTGGAGTTAGTTTTCATTGTGTTCTATTCTGACGCGTTTGTGATTAATTGATTAGACATATTTCTGGATAAATTTTTGTGATGGAAATTAATATGTAGCTTCTTTGGCGTTTTAATTACAAATGTTTATCAGTTAGTTTACTTTAGTATGTAACGTAATCACTGCCCACTTTTTCTGAAAAGAATATCTATTACGAGGACTTTCGTTAAGAATGGCGAATGGTTTGCTTTTGTAGTTTGTGCGATTCTTACAATTTTTTTTGTTACAGTTTTACCGGGGTTACCTGCTGGAGCACCTTACATGGTTCCTGGCCAACAGCTCTATGCTCAGGGACCTCCTCCTACTTATGACCAAGCTTTGACACATCCAGCAATTGTTGGTCAACCTGTAAGTTTACTAAATCCTATATCTCTTTTTAGGAAATTTATATCTAGTAAAAGTTTTTAACTAAACATTTTTATAGGTCTATCCACCCGGTGCCACCATGTACGCTGCAGCTGCAGGTTATCCAACGTATTTAGGCTATCCAACGTATGCTCCTATGCAGTATTATCCATCGTTAGGAGCTTATTCTTATCCAATGCAACATGCACAGTTACGTCCTACAATAATGATTCCTGTAAGACATTTTATTTTACAATTATTTTAAAAAAGTTATTTTTTTAAATAATCGAGAATCAACAGCTAATTTAAAGAGGAATTTTAGCCCATTAGTTTTTGTAAGTTATATTGAAAACTATTATGAATCGTAGTAAACCTAAAATTCGAAACTCAAGTATTTATTAGAATAGGATAATGGATGTGGGGATTATTGACTGGATTGCAGGATACAACGATTAATAGCGCTTGATCAAAAAATCCAAGTCCTAAAATAAACTTTGATATATAGATTTATAGAGACACCATTCTTATGTGTCTTATTTCGGTATCATAATTTTTTATATTTTTGCTAAATATTTTACCACGTTCTTTTATATTCACAATATACATGTTGGTATTTTTGAATGAGTATTTAAAACCAACATTGATATTGTTTCATTTTTCAATGTTCTTAGTTTTACTTTTGCAAGGATAGTTATAAAAGAACAGAGAATTTTACGTCGTAATTATTGGTGCAGAAAAATTAGTTCAATATTCAGACTGTAAAATTAATGTTCGCATACGTACAATCTGTAACTGTAACATTTCAAAATTAACTTTGCAATGTCATATTCTTTGATTACTATCCAATAGTTTTGTCTTCTGTTGTGAATTTTGGTTAGCGCTAATATACTAATCGCAAGAGAGACAAAAAAAATTGAAATTACTCGTAAAAACACAGCGGTCGATAGTGGTCATTGGGCACGGGAGACGCCAAAACTTTATAACGAACCGTTAATTCTCGACCAAATTTTTATGCACGTATAATTTACAAATAGTACTTTTTTTTAACTTAAATGTTTTACTTCATACTGTTGAAGTAATCACGTTAAAATATTAACAAATTTTACAGAATAGCTATGATGCGGGGGCAAGATTTGATGGTATAACACAACAAGTGTTACCACCAGCTCCACCAGGTGTTCCCCCAAATGCGGCACAGTTAGCAGCTATGGCAGGACATCAAGTTGCATTAGGGCAAAAAAAGAGTTCTTTCTTAACAGGAGGTTCTGATGGAGGTTATACATTCTGGTAGGAATCGTAGCAATATTAAACTATTTAAAATATTATTGGAATTATTCTAAGTGATATCAAAAAAAAAATTAAAATTTCTATTCGAAGCAGTGCTATACATGTGATTTATTTTCGATCTAATCATATTTTAAACATAAAAAAATTATTTACTGATGAAAGTTTCTTTTCTTTTTGAACAAAATTTAACTGATTAATGACTAATTTTATTTATTACATTTTAAAAGATTCTATAAGAATTAGTAATAGACTTAGCATAATATCTTAAGAAGTAAATACTGAAGTATTCTTATAATTCAGTAATTATCTTTGATTTGTTGTTTTGTTTAATTTCTTGTATAGTATTTGCTGGTTAATGACATAATCATCACATTAGCTCTTGTTGATTGTTAACAGAATGGTTTACACAAATACTAGAATAACTTATCTGTTACGTACTTCTATTTCGTTGTTTAAATTTGTTCACTCTTAGTCAATAGTTTTTTTACTTTGTGTCATATTGCCTGTTACTACAATATTGTCAAAGTACTATAATTAATAAATAATTGCGTAAAAACTTTTTATAATCTTAAATAAATGAAAGAAATTTTAAATGCGTTCAAAAATTGTTTTAATAATAAAAAATTTAAAAAAAAGGATTATGAGAAGTTTTTATACTTCATCTTAGTAGGCACGGTAATAAAGTCAAATATGTGATTTGATGCAGTATTTGAAATTTGACATAAACTACATAATGAATACAAATATCTGTAATTTTTATAAACTTCAGTAACAATTTGGATTAATTATTTGAGTAGTACTAATGTTATAAAAGTTGCAGGTGTTTTTTTTAAATATGAAACTTAAAATTCTCATTCGAACATATTTATTTGTTTTGATATTTTCTTCATAATTTATTGTGCAAGTTACAATTAGTTTCACTATTTGCTAAGTTTATGTTCTTGTTAATTTAATTTAATGTAATGTTTACTGACAACTACGTATGTTCTGTATATTTTTTTGTACGAAAACAATTGACTATCAAAATAGGAAATTCTACAACATAGTGAAATCTAGTGCAATAAATTGCTTGTGACCAGTTGTACTTTGTTTTTATATGTTTGTAAGTTAAGAGTCTGCTTACCGGTTCATCTTCGAAAACACATTTAATTAAATGTTGACATTGATAACATGAAAGTACGGCTCCTGTTTCTATAGTTTAACTTTATCGTACAATAAAATTCTATGGATGTTGTGAATGTGATGCGTTGCCGACGTGTTATTGTAATATTATTTTTATGGTTATTATTAGTGTTGGCTAAAAACTTGTTTTCTTTTTGTTATACAAACTGTTAGTTTTAAACAACAGAGGGATTTTATTGTCATATTGCAAGTAACATGAAAAAGTTATTCATTTTCAAATTAAGCAAAATTGGTGAAATTGCATACGTTATTGATTTAAGTGTAGATTGGTAATTTTTATTTGCAGTATGACATTGAAGTTAAATCTAGATAAGCTCATGTAACGTTCACGTTTCTAATACTAAATTATTTAAATATTCTCTAAACAATTGTTGTGCTCAGTACATGAGCGTATCTAGAAAGAAATGCTCAAATCTGTTGGAACCGAGATTTAACATTTTGATTAAATTACAATAAATTATATTTATAAATACTTGTTTTCTTTTATAGTTATGTTAAGTTACTGATTTATAAACGAATTCAAATGAAAATTAAAATGATCTGTATGTGCTTCAATTTAGGAATTTATAAAGCATTAATTTAAATTTTAGTTAAAGCAAGTTATTCGGGTACAAGTTTAATAATGCACGACTAATTTAAATTAAGTTTATAATATTCTGTGTGCGACTTATTTTGTTTACCTTATTATGTCCGATTAAGTTATTTATACTTGAAAACTGTTGGAATTGTATGAAGCAGGGTGTTCGAGAGTTACCGTTTTTATGTTAAGTAGTGCTGGAGGACATGTTTATATGTCATTAAACAATTTTTAATAATAATTTTGTGTTTAAAAATACCGTATTTTGATGGAAGAATTGTTGAAGTTTGTGGGCCTTATCTGACATGAAGAAGGTATGTATAATAACAGGTATCATCAAATCATAGTGTCTGAAGACAAAAAGCACATTAGTACTTCTACCCTATTTGCTATATAGTTACTTATGAAATGGAAATAAATCTATAAGAAACTTAATTTCTCATAAAGTAGTGGAAATTATCACCTTGCACAACCATTTGAACTAAAGTTCAGTTAAATTTAAAAAAAAAATTTTAGATTACTTCAGGTTTATCAAACTTCCATATGGGAAATTCATTAAACTATTAATAATGCTGATCACATCTGACGTTTAATAAATAGAAGTGTCCAATTAAGAGTGTACTAACAATCTGATAAAATTAATTCTTAATATGTATGTTATTTGTTTTAACGTCTTTCAGCGTGAGTAGTTTTTATGAAGGATGGCGTGATGGCTTGTTTTATTTATTATATCATGCTCCATTCAGCTATGAAATTTTTTATTGCTTTAATCGGGATATCTGTTATAAATAAAAATACGTTCAGCTTTATAACACTAGTTTTAATAAATCTTTACCAAAACTGTTGAAGTTTTGCACATACCTTAGAGGATTAGCTAAGCCGCTAAAAATACACATTGATCTTTAAACACAGCGTAAAAATCAATTGGATTTTGTCGTTGATTGAAAAGTTGTCAACGTTTTTGTATAAAAATTTCAATTCTTTTGTTTCTTTAGGTAACCCAAAGTGCAACGTTTAATATGAGTTTTATCAGCTTTCTACATGTCGACATCTATGTGTCGACGCATAGTAACTCATTATTCTTAGTTTTGAGAAAAACGAGTTTAAAGTATTTGTTATGCGACTGTCCGTTATTATTTTTACTTTCCTATAAGGAAAGTATAGCGATCGCAATTTTTTTGCATAATTGTACGTTTCAAGGTTTCCTGAATCAGAAAAAAGTATTTTTGGGTGTCTGTGTGTGTGTGTTTGTGTGTAACGATGTACCCACGATAACTCGCTCGAACCAAAAGTCATAGTAACTTGAAATTTGGTATGGAGGTATTCTCTCGGTTCTATCAAAAGATGGGCCTGATAAAAAAAACAGAAGTGGGTGCATTCTTATATAATTTTGTACGAATGTAAATTATTTGAATTATTTTTACTGTTTCTTATAGAAATAATTCTTCCTAAGAATTTATTTCAATTAAAAATTTTCTAACATTAACAGTTTATTAGATATTCGATTTATAATTTAAAGTGGATTCCATATATAATCTAGGTTCGAATCTTGCCTGCAACAATTTTTTTAATTCCATATCTTGAAGGGAAAGCAAGATTTTTTTCTATATTCTTGTGACTTGTTTATACACGGAGTGCTGCATTTTCCTTCTATTATCTTTAGATGTGCCCACAATAACTCGAGCCAAAAATCCTAGTAAATTGAAATTTGGTATGGAGCTGACTTTTCATATTCTCTCGGTTCTATCAAATGATGGGTCTGATAACGAAACCGGAAGCGGGTGTATCTGCCATTTTGAACAGTAAATTAGGTGAATTATTTTTACAGTTTCTTATACAGATAATTTTTTCTAACAATTTATTCAAACAAAAAAATTTTCTAACTAACAGTTTATTAGATATTCTATTTATAATTTAAAATGAATTCACAAATATAATCTAGGTTCGAATCCTGCCTGCAACGATTTTTTAAATAAAAACATTCCATTTCTCGAAGGTTTACTAAAAGGGAATGCAATATCGAGGCGCACAAATATAGGGGTTAGTCCATATGACATCATAAGCTTAATTGGCCATATTTATATATTATATATTTAATGAAATTGAGGAGAAAAATTAAAAAAAAAATTATAGCATGCTAGGAAGTCAATACAAACGTGTACATATCTCTTCAAAGTGGTTTTATGACAACATAACCTTAAAAAAAATATGTAGACAATCCTTTATCGTTTCTTATAGGAAAGTCGTGTGGTGACAACACCAGTTATTTTTATTCAGATAAGATATCGCAATTTTGTTGTTCTCAGTTTTCTAAGCTTGTAGAGGCTTCAATAAAGATTCGCAAAAAAATTTGGAGTTTTTGCTTTTTTTTGTACTTTTTTAGCGAGTTACTATAGTATTCGTTGTAGTATACTAAGAAAAATTCCAAATAATTGATTCAACACACTATATTTTAAGCTGTTTTACAGTTACCTTATTTATTCGGTAGCAAACCCTTTAACTTTTTAGTTTCTATTGGAAGTGGCTCTGTGTCACGAAAGAGAATATTTTGGATAACGTTACGATGGAATGTCCTATGCAGGAAAACAAATGCAAACTTAGTGCGCGTGCCCATTTTCCTTCTTGTTCTCTGGTGCCTACTCAACACCCGTACGCTCCTTTGGTATATCAAAGTGGTACACTCTGTGTTTGTTTTTGTTTGTGTTCTGACTACGTTATTTATCTGTTCTTTATTTTATTATTTAACGTTTTTCATATAAAACGGAATCGTTAATACCGGGGTTTAAAAATACACTTTCCAAATAAAAAATATATAAATAACTAAAAAAAATTAAACCGCCCTTGTCTCGCGCGCATATCTATGCGGTGAATTGAAAATATTTATTTTATGCAAAGAAAAATTTTGTTTACTCAAAAAATTATTTAAAAAATGTTTTGTTTGTATTAAAGGTTTAAAAGCGAGACGTTATTTCACGACTTTTATCGTCGCGATTCACAATAAGTCATCCAAAAATTCACCTACTACCTGTCAACATGACCGACAAGCAGTGTTGTGCATAGATAATTAAATTTTTATTTAGATGAGATAATAGATAATTTCCAATTTTTTTATCTAGATAACGATTTAGATAAAAGTTGAAGAATTTATCTAGATAATAGATAAGATAATCTATAATTTACGTAGATAATACGATAGATGATTCTAACAAATAGGTACAAACAGGTAATAATTAATTGTTACCATTTAATTATCATCATCGATACCAATTCATTATTTATTAAATTAACTAACTAAAAAACTGAGACAGATTGAAAAAAAAATAAAAATCGAAAAAAAACAGCAGCCTACTATTGTAAAATATAAAACAAATTTCTTGATACAATATGGTCCTTTCTAAATTTTCATTGCTAAGCAAAACTTACACTATCAGGAACCAAGACTATAAAGTTTCAATTAGCGCCGAAATTGATATGTTTAATCAATAACTTTTTCACAAACGGAGAAGTGTCTAGTAAACTTAATTAGTTTTCCTTTGTAACAGTTAGAAAAAATCTGGCTTTGATATCGACATCAGTTTGAACCTAAAAAATTATAAAAATTATTGCTCATAGCCGTTAATCACACTCCCTGAATTATTGCTTTTTCTTTTTAAATTTAAGTCATCATTTGTAGTTCGATATTTTAAGCAAATTTTTCACAAAAAACCAACTAATCCTCAAAAATTTATTGTATTTTAAATTTTAAGCAGCTTACATCAGCGATCACTTAAAGAATTTAGCTTTTGTCTTTTAAAAAACGCAAGCAGTTTTGTTTCTTCTAAAAAATTTGAGTTATTTTAAACTGTTTATGCTCTGCTCGGTACTTTTTGTAATTGCAAGTGCAACAAATCCAAATGCAAAAAAAGCATTTTTGCTTTGCAGTTTTGTTAATTATATTTGACAGGTTGTCAGTAATTGTACTCTATGTTGTACCGTTGACTGAAGAATTTACATCATAGATTTATATAGGAGCGTTTTTATTCTACGCGGTATACATTAGGATCTTATTGCGACTTTAATTTAACCGTTAATATTACTTACTCAATTTGATTTAAAGAGTAAGCTAAAAGCTCAATGACTGAAATAGTCTTTTAAAAGAACTCTAATACACGTGTATCGAGGTTTTTCACTTTCAACTGCTCAAAAAGTCGTGAATTTTCTCTTTTTCAATCAAGCATTTTTTTTTATTTGGGCATAGTTTTGCTGTGTAGGCACTTCAACTAATTAAATTTTCAAAACTACACATTTAGTAGCTGTTAATCTGAATGTTTGAATCGTGCAAGATAATGTTTTGAATAAATGTACGTATATCAAAAAGCTTATTATTGTTTCTAAAGACGATAAGATACTTATCGCAAGCAATTGGTTTAGTTTCAAAAAGTAATTTGAGTTGTGTTTTTGTTTACATCTCGTATTGCATGTATTTACGCTCAAGGTCATGTGAGTCTAGTTTTTATCAGCAGAAGAGCTGCAAAAATGCGAAGCATCTACGGCAATTATTTATCAGGTTTTAGCCATCTGGACCGTATTACATTACCACAGACATTACAAACAATATTATGTTTGTAAATATAAAAATTACAAAACAACAAACCTAACAATAAATGTATGTTACTTTTAAAAAATCATCTAGATAATTTCATGATAGATAACCGAAAGATCATCTAAGATAATCATCTCGATAATGTTCAATACTTTTATCTAGATAAGGAAAAAGATGATCAAAAATTATCTAGATGAATTATCTATATAATTTCATCTAGATAATGCACAACACTGCCGACAAGGCACAAAATCGCCAATCTAACTAAGAAACTATGACGTTATCGCGTTTTTGGTAACATTACCCAGGTAGCAAAAAGACGTCTGTTAAACGTCATAATTTGGTCAATTGACATACTTGCCCGTCGTCAAAAAGACGTCACATATGACGGCCAAATGTCTCATCCTACTGACGTCATTTTAATGACGTCTGATCGACGTATTTAAAAGACGCCACTTTTAGGTTAAAAAGACGTCATGTATCATAGCCAAATGACGTCACTTTTGTGTTATATTAGCGAATGCCAATAACTGTAGAAATGAAAATGTAAATATTTATTGTACTGACATATACAAAAAACTACTATAGTACTTACACCTAATGAGGAAAATAACAATACAGTTTAAATATGGAACACGCAAAATATGTTTGTCAATTATAAGATAAAGACAAAATTGGGTAAATACTTTATCTTTATCTTATACATTGACAAACAGATACAACAGATGTTTCATTATTTTTATTCGTAGAAGCAGAATTATTTAAGAAAGTATCATTGTTTTTATCATTTATTAATTCTTTGCGTAATTTTACTACTCTACGATAAAACTGCCTTCTACCTACAATTTCTTTATATTGTCTAGACATCATTTAAATTGCTTGTACTACAACGTTGTGACAATTTAACACGTTCTGGTGCGTGCTTCGGCCAATTTTTAATTGTGCTGTCAATTTCTTTTTCAGTTGTTTGGGTCGACACCCTCTTTATCGAATCTGTGATAAAATATAAATGCATCAATACATATTAATAATGGGAAACGCAATAAGAAATTCAGACACATTTATAGATATAGAAAAATTTAGCTATTTGTATTTGAAATACTTGACATTTTTTCATTATCTGTCAAGTTATCACGTTACTCTAACCTCGATGACTTAATTAATAAGTAATAACGTTAATAACTTACCAATAATAGCTTTTCTGAGATGTAAATCTTTAATAGCAGTCTTATTTGATCGCTTTCCACAAAAATTATAGGTGCTTGCTAAACGGTCATCAAATACATAACGTAAAATTACATTTACCCTGTTATTGACATCTCGGCCCCCTAAACTAGACAGGAACACTGACTGCAATAATTATAATAATAAATCTCAAATAGGTACATAAAACAGTATAAACAATACCAAAGAATCCAAATTTTTCTTCAATGCTATATAGGTTTCCAATTCTTCGACATGACTGTTATTCTTTAAAGGAAATGAAACTGGAAACTTCTCAGGTAAACTGTGTGGAACTAGGGCTACAGTTGATCGAGAACGTATCCAAGCAAGGATTTGGTTGTTCTGCTCTTTTATTTGTAGTAAAAGTGTTGAAAGTTCTTGGTGCTTACCTAAACAAGTGGTAAATACACAGCAAGCAAGCAAAGTAATTAACTTACGATCACACTGAGCTGTTGTGAATGTACTTGGCATACCACAGCTACTTGCTATATCTAAAAAAAAAATTTATAAAAACTATACTTTAGATATTAAATTTAAAAAAATATAAATTAACTCTCACTGTCCAAACTGTCCAAATGAATTCGTGGTGGACGTTTTAAGTTGGAAGATTTTGTTTGAATTTACATATTCATCTTCACTACTACTCCCATGAGAAAATCGCAGAGGAGCAGTTCGCTTTCTTTTTAATAAACTACAATCTTCATCCGACTGTATGTCCGAGGTAAATTCTAGTTTTTTTATTTTTTTTCTAGCTATTTCAAAATTATCTAAACAACATTACAATAAATAGCTACATTATAATTTAAAAATTACGTACCACTTTCAAAGTACAATTTCGAAATGGAAAATAACTGCCAGTGGTCTTTTGGCTCATCCCCACATTTCAGTAGCTTGTCGTAATCATGTTGTTGTTTACATGGAGGCCAATAAACCTCGGTTTTTCTAGGGGTTAACCACTTTTCATGAACTACTGCGAGTCCACCGTCTTGTGAAAATTGAACACCTACGAAATCCATTAGGTAGGTATAGATTAATAATGCTACAAACATAAAAAACAAAATGTGTAATCATTTTAAATGATCAAAACATAAAAAAGATCAACTTAAATAAGTAAATACCGTTTGTATCAAATCTGATTAAATATGAGGTTAGGATCCTGTATTGACTACTAGATAGATGAAAAACTTTACAAATTTAGTTAGTACACCTAATTTCTAATATACTATGAAATCCATTACATACCTCTTATATAACGCTGTAAACCAAATTTAAAAATAACACTGGAAAAACACGAATTCCAATTCCTAAACATAAAACACCATAAAACGTGTAGAGAACCGCCGCGCGCAAACGTAGTATGAACTTGGTATGAACGTTGTATGAACCAGTATGAACATTTCTTGTACGTATGCGCAAGCGATGAATAAGATGGACGACGTCTGAATTTAGCGCGAAAACTATACCTTGTATACACTAAACCATGAAAAATAGCTGGTTACGCGGAAAACTTTTTTGTGCCAGTCACCTTACATCTCCATACAAGTTTTATAACGACCAAAAACGAACGTCTTTAAGACGTGTATTACAAGTACGTCAACTAACAGTTTGGTAACAGACGTCATTATCACGTTTCATTATGGTCACGTGTTACGGCCGACGAAATTAGTACGTCTTTAGGACGACATTGACCACCTTATGACGTCTTTTTGCTAGCTGGGTAGTTTACAGTTATGATTAGTGTGCGGATTTCTCGTATTTTATTACTATTTCCACAATAATTAGTTAAGTAGTTAAAAATACGTCTAGAAATAATTTGGTTTTTACCACATTCCTCTGATGAAATGTAAATGCGAAACGTTAAAAAATTCTTAATGAATTTGCAAAACTGACGTGTTTACAAAGTTTTTTTTAAAAAACGATTTAAACAATTTTTAACTAGTTATAATCGATCATCTCTTATAATTTAATCAATAATAGAATCGTCAAAAAGATCAATCAATAATTCTACAAAACAAGTATCAATTTATCAATTCTTTAATTTAGAAAAATGTAAATTCTGATTACATACCCAAGTAGAACTTTAATGTCCCTGGAACATGCTCAACACTGTACCTTATGGAACATGAAACATAAGATGAAACGTCTTAGGCATGTTTCTAAATTGTACTTTGAAACGTTAAATGTCCCACCTCAAGGACGTTCCATTTTAGACACAAATATGTTTCGATGTATGTTCCCGGAACATTATCTAAAACGTTTCCTATGAAACATCAGAGTAGAGATGTTTCAAAGTTATGCTTTAAAACGTAAAATGTGACATCTCAAGAACGTTTTATAAAACTGTTGGAACGTTCCGTCAGAATGTTTCAAGCTTAATTTGTGGAACATACTATCTAATCTACTTGCACATGTTCAGAATCGTTCCTATACTTATATTTTTGAATGTGTTCAATTTATCACGAAGTCAAAAAAACTAGTCACACGCATACATAAAACATATATTTGTATAATATTTATCTACTACATTTAATAATTGTATAATTTGGGTTAATAATAGATAACCTATAAAACTAAATATGTTACATAACTTCTTTATTTACTTGATTATCATTAGGTTTCAATGTCTCTCGGTTCAGCCTAGTTGCTGCTCGTCTAAACCAGTTGGAAACGTGCACTTTAAATTCATCTTTCGTAATACTACGGTGGTATTGCCTGACTACGCCTGAAAAAGAACCATTCCATCTTAGTTAAATTTAAAGTGACAAAAAAAACAAAATTAGATATTTATTGTTTCAAAACTACTGCAGTAGTTATTATATAAACGAAAACGCTAAAATAACAATGTTAACTACGGTACCCACCAAGTTTCAAAAAATGTTATTCTTATTGGTTTAAATTTTAAAATATAAGATGAGTATTATTAGTATTTACTTTTTCTAAGATACTCAAAAAATATAAGTTATAACATTCTAAAGACGATTGTAATCTTATCTTAAAAATTCATTTCGCAAAGCTAACGGTTTCGATGTGTTCTGCGGCGTATCACTTGTTTAAGAATATTTTCAATTACATTAGTCACACATTTTTTTTTACAATAAAACATGGCCGTTTTAACTACCCAAAGCCTGATTACTCTGATTGTGTTACTTAGAAATTAATATATAGATAAAAAACAGTTACTTACCTTATCGGAATTTAGACCGGTACTTGTAGACGCCATTTAGAAGTATAATTTAAGAAGTAGTTATATTAACCCGCACAGAGACACACAAAGAATTAATATTTCTAATTGCTACATGTAAATACACGACAACGAGAAATAAACGAATAAACTAAAGTAACTAAACTGTTTACCGTTCATTGTTCAAGGTCTACACAAATCACCCTTAGTTCCATGACAACTACCTGAAAAAGGATTTTGCAATGTATTTGTCATCGGTATTTACATTTTAAATGTTTCAAAAACCGACTTAAATAATACCCGGAGTTGCTTCAATGTGTACAAAAAAAGTACGGTTTGTTAAATATCTCGAAAACTTACTTTAGGAACGTTTCTTTGTTTACATATATTTGCCAAGTTTGAAACGTTCCGAATGTTCCAGGAACATCAATTTCTACCTGGGTAGAAATACCAAAATAAGTTTTTTGTATTAACTTTTTTATCGACTCTACATGACGATTACCATCTCTTATGTAGTTGCATTGTTTCAGGCGCCACTTAAGAAAATCGGGAAGAAAGTATAAAAAACTCGCTAAAGAGGGCCAAAGAACGCCGGGATCGAGAAGTTAAATGAAATGATCTGAATTTATTTTAATTGAATATAATTAGGATTATTATTTAAAAATATAGTTTAATGTAATGATAATTTGTATTTTATTTGATAAAGTTATTTTTATTCATTACGCCAAGTCGCAGAGGAGTACGTTAAGTCTCCTTACTGAATAAAGGAAAAATAGAAAAAACCACAAAGTAGATGTACTCATTGCTTAAAAACGTATAAATTAAACAACAGAAAACGTATCTCGCCCAACACACGTTGCATTGAAAGTATCGATCGATATATTAGTTGCTATTTCTTTACTCAATTCTTGTTTTTTACTTAACTGAGTCACAATCGAGCCACAGAGTACCATCTGTGCTTGAGCTCTCGTAATTACTGTATACCTATGCTATATATAAATATTTTTCCAATTCAATATGTAGAAAAGGGGAGGGATGCTTACCTCTTACACATCTTACAGTCATTTAATAGGAACGTCCCGTTGCGAATGCGCTAAGATGTCCTATAAGGACAAAAGAACGTTCCATGAATAGAGACGGATTTAGGGGAGGGCAAGCGGGGCTACAGCCCCAGGGCCTCCACAAAAGAGGGGCCCCCACAATAGAGACTTCGGAAAAAAAATTTTCAAATTCAGACTAGTAAACACCAGTAAACAACTTTTCCTTTCATATTTTATTTCGCGTTTTACCTTTACCTACGGTACTTTGTTGTACAAACTTGATTACATGAAATATTAACAAAAATCGTCGATCTATATTTGTTTACTCCAATCAGGCAATCAGTAAAATTCATTTTATTTGGAAAATAATTTGGGGCTAAGGGGCCTCCACTCCTTTGTTGCCCCGAGGCCTCCAGACCTTTAACTCCGGCCCTGCATGAATGTCCTTAAGACGTACACAGAACCAAAATGGGATGACTTTGGGACATTCAGTGATCGGCAACATCATGTCCCCGGGACGTCCTTGAAACATGTTTGTACTTGTTGGAATGTTTTTTGAATTCAATGTCTGGTTGGCTAAAACTTGGCCATTTTAATTAACATGATCCATTGTTCTAGAGTAAATATACTGTACTGACGTTTATTTGGCACTTTCTATAACAGTATGTATGCTGTCGCCTTTATTTTGAGTGTGACCTTTTTCTAGAAAACACAATTTGTACCTTAAAAGTTTTCGAAGCGTAAGAAAGCATATTGAAAAATCGGTTTCTGTCTCCACAGTTTTTTACACTATTTTCAATTTGTTGTTTTATAAAATCAAGTAAACAACTTGGAATAAGACTAAAAATAAATTAATATTTAAAATGTACTTATGCATGGTTATGAACAATTATAACACATAATATTACGACTTCTTGACTTAAATACGGTTTGTGTTTGAATTAACAGTTAATTTAATTCAATGTGAATTAAACTGACACATAAACTGACAGAACGTTGATTAAGTTAACAAGATACGCTGGCGTTATAAATAATCTTCGTTATAGACACTGATCTCTATAATAATATAGATAATGATAGTGATACTGTAGTCTGACATTGACACATTTAGAGAAATCATCAGCTCCACTCATTACTGAGATAGGAACTAAAATGTAGCGCTAACCATACTTTTTTGTGACAGTTTAATTGTCAGTACGGTTGTCATAAATATTAATATTTTTTTAAGATAATTTCTAAATAGATTAGCATATTTAAAAATACTTAGGAAATTGTTTGGGCGAATCAGTAGTAGTTTGTGCTTTGGATGCTTATTTCAATATGTATTTTATGTTCTTTAATTTATTGATTTCTTCGCAATTTTGTCATGCATTTAATCGTTAAATCTACAATTGGGTTAAGTATGTGTGATTAATTCTTAAGCGAGTTAAAATGACTATTTAACTGTGTTGTTTTTTGTATAATCTTATTGAAACTAGTTAAAATATGATTAAAGTCAATAAATTTCACAAAATTTTATCCAGTGTAATGCAATTCCGTAAATTGTTATGCATTTTTATCAAAATGAATGATCATAAATTTTTTTTGTTTTGAAAAATAGCGGTAGTGTTGTAAAGTAAAATTCGTTTAATTTAGTTCTAATCTCAGTATTGTGTGGCGCTGTCTTCTACGCAGTCTAATCCCATATTTAAATTTTTTTCTCATAAGTATCAGCAAAGTGTATATAATATCAGTGGTGTTGTGGTTTTTTTTTTACCGGAACGCATATATATAATTATATAGACAGGGCCGATCCTGGGTAGGCGGCCGCTCTGTGCGGTCTTATGTCCCAAATTTGACGACGGGGGGGGGGGGGGGGGGTTCCCCAGCAATGCACATTTCAGATGAAAATCGGTACGTTTGTCGGCATTTTTCTTAGCATCACTGTAATAAACTAATAAAGTTTAAAACATCTATCAATAATATCAATACTTCATGTTAGGTAATGGAGTATTTTGGTATTCCATTAAAAATAGTTTTTGTTATTGTGCTCGCAAATATCTGTGAACAAATATTGCCAGGGTCTGTTGGGAATACTATGATTAATTAACGGTTTTTTTTTTATTATTGCTTTTATAAATCTTGCAAGTGTAGCATTTTAAGAGGGGGCTCCACAGCACGAATTCCTCGAGATGGCACCACTGGTAAAATCAAATGTGATTTTAAATCATCTTTTTTAGCCTTGTAACGTAAAATTTTCATAAAAACTAAAGCTTACCTTAAAGACTGTTCTTAGCTTTTAGGGCTAACACTGTTTTTTATAGAAATAGTAGTTAAAATAAGATCACAATATTAAATAATGAAAATTTCGAATTTTTTTTTTACTTTACGTAATTCAAAATTGCGAATTTTGCTTAGTAACGCTACAAATCAAGAAAAACGAGTTAAATTCATTGCAGAGCGAACCTAGTGGTATATTTGTAGAAGTAAAGCTGTATAAAAGTTCAACTACTTCTTGAAGGGAGCGCTGTAAATTGGATGTACGTATCTATATTTTATTTGATGATTTTTTACTGCATCAACTTCCGCTCTTTAGTGATAAACAATGTATTATTGAGATAGTATTACTATGTATTATGTTTCATTTATTTGTAGAAGTGTAGATATATGAGAAATAATTCGAATTTAAATTTACGGCCTACAAACTAGTAATGACATTAAAATTAAACTTCAGTATTGCCAAAATGCTTTTAAGAAAATATAAACAAGTTTTGTAAAACATTGCAGCCTCTTGAAAAAACCGATCGCAATCACAATCGTGGATCATAAAAAAATGTCAAAATCATCGATTGCCTATAAAATAAATATCGTAAACATCGATCGCTTATAAAGTAACAATAACGGTTGTAGAAAAAAAAAATCAATACTCATTGCTCTTAGTCATAAAAATTAAAACAGACTAGCGCGAAATAACCTTAGGAGCAACACACAGATGTTCATTAGTAAGAATAGTAGAAAAGAAATAATATTTTCTGACTATTTTAAAAACGGATTAATTCTCTCATTTACAAAAAGTAATATGGTTTTACCTAAAATATTTACTTTTACTTTAACGAAATGTATAATAAGGTAATACCTTTTTAGTACGCTTAGTTCTTTTTAAAAGCTATGAGCATTAATTAATTCTTGTGGGCGTGTACTGTATTCTTGGATAAATTATTAAATTATAATAAAAGTCATGTGTTATATCGTATTTTACTACTATGCATAAGATAAACAGGTGGTAGTAGTTGTTAAGATATATGAGTCAGGGTAGCTGTAACTAATATGTAATATAAATAATTATAGAGAATAATAACTGCTTTTGTAATCAACGTTAAAGTAAATAAAACTTTACTAAAACATCAAAGATATAAATAATAATAAAAGGTTATGGGCCCAGAGCACATGTAGAATGTTAAGTGATTAAGTAATACGTAGTGCATAAGTAGTAATGGCGGTGAGCTCAGCGACGTTCAGCTTACCACAATTAAACTCCGAAAATTTTAATAATTAGAAATTCAGAGTAATGACGTTATTAGAAGAAAAGCAGACAAAAGGAACATTAGAAAAGGATCTCGAGGATTACACTGGACAAAAGGAAAAAGAAGAATTTTTATTAAAAGATTCAAGGGCAAGATCAGTAATAATACAATGCATAACAGATAAACATTTAGATTTAGTAAAAGATGCAAAAAGTGCAAAGCAAATGATGTCCTCATTAGAAGATGTTTTCGAAAGAAAAAGCGTATTTACCAAGCTTACACTCAAAAAGAAATTGTTAGTTCTGACGTTACAAAAAAATGAAAAGCTGGAAGATCATTTCCTTAAATTTGAGCGTTTAAAGTTCATCAAATTATCTGCTTCAAATGTAAAAAGGAAGGGCATAAAGCATGGGAATGTCAACAAAATGTACAATACAAAAGAACCAGAACTAATTTTCAACGTGGAAGATTTTCAAGATATAAAAGTCAAGGTCGTGGTAGTAACGAAAGGGCAAATCAAGCATAATCTCATTTCTGTAAGGCAATTATTAAGCAAAGGAATCAAGGTACATTTTGAATCAGAAAATGCTAAAGTAGTAGGAAACAATTTTGAAATTAAATGCGAGTTCGTAAACAATTTATTTTTATTAAAAATTGATAGAGAAAATTATAAATATAGTGAATGTTACAAAATAAATGAAGATAAAAGTATTTGGCATCGTAGGTTAGGCCATCTGAATAGACGTGGACTTGAAACTTTAGTGCTACCTATTAATGAAAACGTTTGTTCAGACTGTGTAGAAGGAAAAGCAACAAGGAAACTGTTTTATACAGTTGCATATAAGCAATCAAAACAAACTGGAGATCTAATACACACAGATATTTCAGGGCCAATAAATCCAAGTACCGAAGAAAGTATTTTCAAGTTTTAATCGATGATTTTTCACACTTTGTGGTTGTTAAATTATTAAAGTCAAAAAACGAAGCTGAACAACACATAATGAATTTTATAAAACTGATTAAAACCCAACATGGAATGAAAACAAAACGAATACGATGTGACAATGGTGGAGAATTTTGTTCAAATAGTTTTAAAAAATTTTGTAGGTTGAAAGGCATAAAATACAGTATACAATTCCTTACTGTTCTCGACAGAATGGAACATCTGAAAGGATGAATAGAACACTAATAGATAAAGTACGTGTAAAA
This sequence comes from Aquatica leii, assembly GCA_035610365.1. NCBI lineage: Eukaryota > Metazoa > Arthropoda > Insecta > Coleoptera > Lampyridae > Aquatica > Aquatica leii. Next base: position 62,453,902 of record CM069432.1, read on the forward strand.
CTTGCAGAGACGAAACTACCAAAAACATTATGGGGAGAAGCGATTTATCGAAATTACGAATTTTTGGAAGTAACATAAACTCCCTAAGCAAGATAAATTGACAACACGATCAGAACTGTCGATAATGGTTGGTTACTGTGGAGGAGGATATCGTTTATGGAACTTTAAAGAAGGAAAAATAATTTGTGCTAGAGATGTTACATTCGATGAGTAAAATGTCAAGTTCATGTCAGAATATTTAACAAACGAAAAGGATAAAAGAGAAAATAAAATAGTGATTGATGAAGATGGAGAAAAAGAAGAGAATAGTAATAACAAAACACAAGATGATAAAAACGAAAAAACAAGACAAGAAGATCAAGGTTTAGATACAGATGACAAAGAAGGGAATAGTATAACGAAAACAAAAGTTGGATGAATGGTCAAAATTCCACAGCATATGAATGAATATGAAATATATTATGCGTATTGTTTATTTAGTAGTCAGGAAGAACCAAAATCTTACGAAGAAGCAGATCAAATCAGTGAATGGAAAGAAACAAAAAAAAAGGAATTAGATTCGCATAAGAAACTAAAAACTTGGGAAGAAACTGGGACACCTAAAGATAAAAACATAATTGAAACTAAATGGATATTTAAAATAAAAGAAGATGGAACAAGAAAAGCAAGATTAGTAGCAAAAGGTTTTCAATTGAAGGAGGAGAATTATTTCGAGCCATTATATGCTCCAGTTGCACGCATGGCTACTATAAGAATAATGTTAAATCAAGCGTTACAAAAGAATTGGATAATTAAACAACTAGATATACCAACTGCATTTCTTAATGGTGAGTTAAAATCAGAAATTTATATTTATCCACCTAATGGGTTAAAAGTAAAAACTGAAGTTTTAAAACTTAATCGAGCACTTTATGGATTAAAAGAATCGCCTAAAGTATGGAATGATAGATTTAATACTTTTGCAATTAAAAACAATTTCAAAAGATTAAAATATGATTGTTGTTTGTACTGTAGTGAGACTGTATGGATGATTATTTATGTTGATGACATTTTGTTAACTGGAAATCAAGAAAAGGTAAAAAATTTTCTTGGTATGAATATTACACGAAGCGAAAATAGTCTAAAAATTTCTCAAACCAATATAATAAAGAAGATTGTTAAAAACTTTAACATGGAACAGTATAATGGAATTTCTACACCTATGGAAAACAATTTTCAAATCGAAGTTGATAAAGAAATTGTAACTCATGTACCATATCGAAGACTGATAGGAAGTTTGATGTATCTCGCGGTTTCAACCCGTCCCGATCTGTCATTTTCGTTATCGTATCTTAGTCGATTTTTAGATAAACCTTCTATGCAATTTTGGAAAGCTGGAAAAAGGGTGCTTAAATATCTAAACAGTACTCAAACCATGGGGTTAGTTTACAAGACAGGAAACAGCAAACTAGAAGCCTATTCTGATGCTGATTGGGCTACTGACAGGATAGATAGAAAAAGTGTAAGTGGATCAATTATTCTATATGAAGGAAATCCAATATCGTGGTTTTCAAAGAAGCAAAACTGTGTAGCAATGTCAACAGGCGAAGCTGAATATATCGCAGCTGCCAGTACTGCACAAGAATTAATTAACGTGTGTGTGTGTGAATTTAATACTAATTGTGAAACGGTATTATACATTGACAATAGAAGTGCGATTCTTATGTCAAAAAGTTACGAGAACTCAAAACGTAGTAAACACATTGAAATTAGAAACCATTTTTTGAAAGATTTAGTTTATGATAAGGTATTTGTTATTAATCATGTTTATTCTTTAGAAAACATTGCGGATATGTTTACTAAACCGTTATGTAAAGAAAAATTTGTTAAATTTAGAAATAAGTCCCAAGTTTGTAATATTTAAGTTACGATTTATTATTTTTCATTGAATTGTAAATTTAAATCGAGGAGGAGTGTTAAGATATATGAATCAGGGTAGCTGTAACTAATATGTAATATAAATAATTATAGAGAATAAATAACTGCTTTTGTAATCAACGTTAAAGTAAATAAAACTTTATTAAAACATCAAAGATATAAATAATAATAAAAGTAGTAATCATTCCAGTGTAATCAAAAACAATTTTTATTTGTTATGTAAGTTGATCCTCAAAACATTTGTGAGCGTGTACTGTATTCTTGCATAATTTATAAACGATTTGCTAACTATAGAAGTAAGATTTAGGCAATAGAATTATGTAATGAAAGTTTATGATACCAATAGTATATATAGGCGTTATACATTTCCAAATTTAAACATTTTAGCAGAGTGGCAAAATTCTTGAAAAAATTAGATACAAAGAAATTTTGTAGAACATTTTACAAAAAAATTTAAAATTTGTAAGACTCAACGGCCGAGCGATCAAAACAAAATAAATTTGCAAATTAACGTAGTTTTTATTAATTTTTTAATTTTAATCCCTTTTAGTATAGGCATTGTTGGGTATAGGTAAATATAACGGTCGTTGCCGATGGAGCGTGATTGAAACGGTCCTATAAGACAAAGTATGATGCTTCTTCTGGTGTGGCATGTATTGTTGGTGCCAACACTAGTAAATTATTATTGGTTTCCCTGTGTGGGAAAGAGCAAAACTAAGAAATACATATTACAGTGGACAAACACAATTGTTACAAAAACCGATCAAGAACATCTAGGGCAATGGAATCTGACATTATATTAGAGGGTTTTAAGCGTAATGTGGAAATGCACGGTTTAAAGTACACTCAACCTGTTGAAGACGGGGATAGTAGTGTCTAAAAAAACTTGTGTGCGAATAAACCATGCGGGAAGACATTTAAATTAAAAAAGTTGAATAACGGTTGAATGCAAGAATCATCTTTCCAATTCTACAACTGTAAACACTGCTGTATTCGCATTACTGCAATAACTGACCTACGATTTGTTTCGTCGGTATATATACACATAAGGAAATCCTTCTCGAGTGTTCCCTATTTTTCGGTATATCTTCTAGAAGATGGATAACAGCTTCTAGAAGGCTCTTGTATTTGCAAATAATTTCTCGAACGTTTCAATTGGTATTTGATCCTTATTATTAATTAAAAATAATTTAAGTGTGTTATGCGTCGAAAACGAAATGTTGATATTATGTTTTTTAAAAAGTTTTTGCAGAAATTGAAAACGCAGTGACCAAAGTATGGAAGAGATCTAAAAACCATATCATTATTAGTAGAAAAATTGATCAAATTTTTGAATAAATGTTTTATACAAACTCTGTGAAAAATACTATTAATTAATTGAATAGAATAACCATTATTTAAACCAATTTTATTTATAATTTTGTGTTCCTTAACAAAATTAAAAGGTGACAAAGGTATAGAAAATAGTCTATGAAAGTACGAACGAAAAGCAGCAATTTTATGAGAAAAGGGATGGCACGAATTAAATGGAATTACGCAATCTGTATGAGAAGATTTGCAAAAAATATCAAAATTAAATAAAATTACTAATTCGTCAGTCAGTGACATTTACCACTCTGAAGATGCAAGCTGCAATGTCTTGCGAAACGTCAGTTTGTTTGGGTTCACGAACGACAATACGGCAAAGGCCAAGTTCTACTTTTTGTTTTAGTTCTCAAGGAGAGACTAGGACCAAGCCAAGGTGTTTAACTACAACGCGGTCTAAGCCGTAAGTCGCTTATAATTATAGGCAAAACCGGCATGAAAACTTTAATTGCAAATATCACTTTGAATCAAACCAGAATTTTTTTATATTTATCGCCACAAGAAAACTTTTCCTTAAATTTGTAGTAGTTTATCAGAAATTTTACTAAATTCGTGAATAATCTGTAAGGGTGTGTGCCTAGTACTCTAGCTACTACACGTAAATAGATTTTCTAGATGTTTATTGTGTATTTTTTAATATCAAATTAATAATTAGATATTTATGAACTATGATTTGGGTTTATTTATACATTTTTTTACTACACCCACGTACAGGCATGGATCACATGTGATTCGGTGTACTAGACGACGCATTGTCTCTTTAATTCAGTTCGAAGTTATGAGGTAACTTATGCTAGCAGTTGGGTACGTGTTCCAAGGCCATAAACTACTTTTGCGGAAGGAGCAAAAACAGTTTGAAAAATCTTGGAAAAGCTTGACAACCGATTCCAGTTTTTATTTAAAAAAAACTCGAATTTTTAGCCCAAGCTTTTAAGTTTTAAGCCAAGCAACTTGGCTTGGTGAATCTCTACAAGCAACTTCGCCACGTGCTTCCAAATAATTATCATTAAATATAGTATTTTACTTAGTCTATTCTTTTATTTATCCAAGAACAAAACAATGACAATTGACAACTGAGCAACGCAGGAGACGGTTACCATTCGGCTAGACAGACGTTGTCAACAAACAATATTTAAATTGCGATGTAGCACAGAAGTTTGAGATAATCTGAGAATTATGCACGACATAAAAAAAGACTGGTCTTGATAAACGTACTAACAATGTATATTTTATTTATAGGTTTGCTATCAATGAACTGGTTATTTATATCAGTATAGCACAGACTAGTATGAACTTTATCATTACTATCTGGGAGCACCGCAGTGTCCCCGCCAAGTCGAGCAAAAAAGCGGCACGGCCGTACCATACTTTTATCGAAACAGTTCAAGCCATTTTCGTTGTAGATCGAACTGAAGCCTGAATTTTCAGTAACCAAGCAGGCATTGTATAAACACGGTATATTTCAAATTTCATTCAATTTGAACCAGTTGTTTAAGAATTATAACAAGTTTTTTAATTTTGTCACTCACTCACTGACTGACTGACCGATCATCAAAACTCTAAGGCACTTCTAGCAGACATAGAAGCTTCAAATTGCAATTAGTGTTTATTGAATAAATCAAGGAAAAACTAAAATATTTTGCAATTTTGGTCCAGTTTTCTAGATACACCAACTGTATAAATAACTTTGTAATCCCATATCTTTATTTATTCTGTTCGATTGTCAAATAAATTTTTTTATTAATCAACAGTTCAATTCATCTAATATATAATAAGCCTTTTTACTTCAAGTAATTGTTGTAATTATTACTGGTCAGGTAAAGTAGTTTTAAAATATATTAATACGTTTTAAGTACTTTAAAGGCACGTTTATCTATTAATCGTATTCCTGCAAAAAAAACTCTTGCGTACAGTATTCGCAATGGATTCGGAAATACTGTATATGAATGACTATCCTTGTCCACGCTGGATCTGAGTGAAAAAAGGATCTAAAAAGGCATTTTTCAGACAATATCATTTCTATAATCAATGGCAATATGCATACAAGGCGCCTGGAGAGCAACGTATACAACCCGAGGGATGTATGTTGACCGATAGGTGTAATAATCCAGCAACGCCAGTTGCGGATATAAGATTTTATTTTTCATCTTATATAATATAAAAACTAAAAATGAACAATTATTTTAGTTCAGTTTAGTAGCAAATTTTAATTGTACACATAAATGTTTTCACCAGGTAAAACAAAGGATTCGATAAAAAATTAATAACTTGTGCATTAGATATTGCTATAAAAAGTTTGTTTTGTCTAGTTAAACTATAATATTAATGCCAGCAAAAAAAAAGAGTTAAATATCTCAGGACGGATTCTTTAAAATAGCTACCAGTTATATAACTTTTTTTACCGTAATTACATTTCTGGAATTGATATCATTTAGCCAGAATTTATGAAAATTCCTAATACCATTCAATAATAAGTGTAAGCTAATACTTAATAATTAAATATTAAACATTTAAATATATTTTTCTTTATCACATCTAAAAAACAATTAACATGTGAATATGTGAAATAAAATTACTGTAAAACAAATAAACACGCATATAAATAGTTTCAGTGTAAAGTTCTAACCGAAACAAAACAAATTAAATAATAAATCTACTAAATTAATATAAGTACATAAATTATACCGTGCTTCACATTGAATTTTCCACAAACTCGATAAATATCGTAAAAAGCCGAATATTAACGAGGGTATTTTCCAGAACTCGACAGCTATGTTAGTTACCCCTGAAAAGCGTTAGAAAACTGAAAACTCGCTGAAAGGTGTGCCTGATTATTATATGATTGTTCTCTATAATTAATTGACAATAAACACATTTTATTTTAACTATTTGATGTTTTCTTAAAAATAATATAAGTTATAATAAAGGTGGTAAAATCATTTTTATTTTATTTTATCGTGTATTATTTATCCGTTATAGAGCCAGAGCGCGAGATAAATCGAATATAATCTCTAATTTACAGTATTGGAAGATGATGATTTTAAATGGTATTCTAATTTTATACTTCTTAGGACTTTTATACATTGGTAAGTACCATATACTATTAGAAAAATATGTGGTAAAGATATAATCTAGCTTAACAATGTCGCACTTTATTTTTACGCTAGATTGAAAATATTGCTTTTGTTCATTTATTTTTATATCTACGAACAGATACTCAAAGACTAAAGTTGTAATGGTATTGAATATTTTACTAAAAATACGTTGTTTAAATTGAAAACTTTAAATGTTATTGAAATCAAAACGAAAAATTATTGTATAAAAGATAAAAGTAAAAAATAGCTTTTAAAATATTATTGTTTTAAAATCGATTCAATATTTGGTTACAAAAAAAAGTACTTCATATTGTACGAGGTGCCATCTAAAGCTTTCCAGGTGTGTAATTTGCGCGCAAATAAGCACTTGAATGATGCTTCTTTAAGTTGGTAAAAAGCATTTATTTTTTGTAAATAAAAAATGCTTTACAAAAAAACTTATTATTTCACTATACCATACGTGTAAGTTATAACAATATAATGTACAATTCAAGTATCAACAAGAAACCATTTGTTTTAAAAATACAAAGTACAAATACTTTTTTAAAAATAGGTTTAATTTGTTTTATAATAAATGTAATAAGCTCATGTTAAAAAAATATTGTTTTGAATTGCAGATTTGTTTATTACCAAAAGCATAACAAAATTAAATGAAAAATTGATTAAAAAACAAAATAATGTTTTAATTTACGATTGTTCTACACTGTATGTATTTCAATTGAATTTTAATTTTCAAACGAATTTATTTTTAAACTAAGTATTTACACGATTTTACATCTGATGATTAAATATAACTAACTTTTAATTAAACTAACCAATAAAATGTAAGAATGTTTAAGAAAACCAACTTACAAGTAATTTATATATGACTATCAATCAAATCTTCTAAAATACGTCGCGAAATGCTCGGATTAATCTTGTCATCTTTTCTAATACTTAGCCTTATTCAAAGCGAAAGGCATGCTCTCATTTTTTCTTGCTGATAGACTGCGTAAGATTACGAGTAGATTCATCATGGTCAATTATTAGTTTTATAAGTGGATTCACAACACCATCAGATTGATGAATTTGTCCGGAAACGTGTTTCTTCGGTAATAAGATCAAAGGTTAGAATGTTATCTTCGTCGAAAATATGTGCGTTCAATCAATATATCCCAGTCACTTCAAATTCTTTAACGGCTTTTTCCATCATGGCCACTTGAGTAAAATTGAAGCTAAATAGTTATGAGTGATTTTTTCATAAAGATGCATTTTCATGTATGTCACACATAAGAGAATATGCTGATTTTAGTGGTTCATTAAACGTTACATCGAGAAGTTGCATCCTATGGAACTTATGAAAAGGCAGAGCCAGGGCGTGAATGCCATTTTTCCGACAACATTCAAACGCACAGAGCGTGTGCACACCACTGTTACGTTCTGGCCATGTTTTGCATTGTAGCCTTTCCAACTGTAAAAGTATAAATTTTTCCAAGTTTTTGAGCATTGCTGACGCTCGTTTTATCAACACTGAAGATTCAATTGGTTGGGAAATTATGCTTTGCCACAAGTGTTTCGAAGTTACTAAACATGTTATTATGGATTTAATAAATTCTAAAACCGTGTTTAAACTTGTTGGTTCTGTGACATGCCATGCGCGGACATCCGCCATGTAAAAATTAAAAACCATAAATTAGTATTAAACGATCGTTCGTGAAAATGATCGCATAACCATATGATTGCGATCATTCCAACCACTGTGTAAAGCAAACACGTTTAACTGGCGTCAGATATTTTTTTGCTTAATCTATTATTAAGATAAGCTCTTGTGTTCACGCAAGAAAGGATTTTCCGGAATAATTTTCTGAAGTCTAATATTAAATATTTGTGTCAAATTTACTATTTTTTTTAAAATTTAAACATAATTATAATAAATGTTTGTCGTTGAATTCAGATACTTTTTCTAAAAGTAAAAGATGACTTTTGAATAAGTCTGTAAGCTAAATTTGTCATGTTTAATGTCCTTTTTATATATGTTTTAATTAATGGTTTTAGGTGAGTGTAATCCAACTGAAACAATACCAAATACAACACCAACATCCGATTATGACGAAGACTGGGATGAAGACGATTCTACTGAAATTGACGATGATAGTAGAATATATAAAAATCCCAGAAATTCACCGAGCACTTTATGCCCGCGAGATGAAGAACAAGCCACTTTGTTGGTAAATAATTTGATTCAAACGACATAATAGCTGCATACCTACTGTTTTCTAGAGTCAAAAATGTTTACGAAAATGTTCATCAGACGAAGATTGTAAAAGTAAAAAGAAAAAGTGTTTATGCGATGGTGCATGTGGAATGTCATGCATCAAACCAGGTAAACATTTATTATTATTATTATAAACCTTGAAGTTTTATTCTACATTTAGATAGAGAATGTCCCGAACCAGAACAGATAACTTTTGGTAGTGTCGTATCAAACGGACGCATATTTGGTGCACGTGCGACTTATAGTTGCCAACATGGGTATCACGTTGTAGGATTGCAAAGTCGTAATTGTCAAGCCGATGGACAATGGGCGGGTAGTCCTCCAGCTTGCAAGCAAAACAGTACTATTACTAATTTGAATCTAAATTAATCGTTACTACAACTAAATTTTAGTATACTGCTTGTCACCCCCTGCCATCGATCATGCAAGACACAATGCTCTACCCGAGCAAACAACGTTTGATTTAGACTCTACGTTGCAGTATTATTGTCACACAGGTTATGTTACTAATGGATTTCCAAGAGCAAAATGTTTGGCTATAGACGGACAAGCTTCTTGGTATGGGCCGGACATATCGTGTGAACGTAAGTAAATTGTTTAAATATTTAGCAAAAAAACCTAAAAATTTAACAATTATTATTAGAAAAGTGTAAGTAGTATTTATTTTTTATTTTTTAATGTAAACTTTTATTTGTTTTAACCGAAAAAAAATTAAAGAATCGAAATCATTTATATATTAACTTTATTGTACAGTGTGTATTTTAATGATTTTCCGGTGTTTGAATTTGCCGCTTGTTTATTCGTCAACGAATCAACATTGTTTGACTATAGTTACTAGATTGACGACGCGGCAAATTCAAACACCGAACAATCATTAAAATACGCACCGTATAAACATGTTAAAGTTTAAATATAATTCAATACTATAAGGAAAATGATAATAAATAATTTTTAGCTCGTTCGTGCGGGGCACCCAATGACATACCACACGGTTGGCACGCTGGAGAATGCTACACTTACGCATGTCGTATTACTTACCATTGCGGAGAAGGTTTCGAACTTGTTGGACGTAACGAAAGGTTTTGTCAAGCTGATGGCACTTGGTCTCCAAAAGAATTACCAACATGTGTTTGTAAGTATTTATCTTCGTTCATTCTTATTTATTTCGCATTCGTTCATATAGTTCAACCAATAAATGCTTCAGATTTTTGCCAAGGCTTTTCTCGTATTACTTATCAAGCAATGTAAGAAATATTTTGTTTGTGGTTTTCGTTTAATGTGATTACAGCGGTGCAATGTCCACCACCGGAAAATCCGCGGCATGGCAAAGCAATTTATACATCTTGCAGTTATAATTCAGTAGTTAGTTATGAATGCAAATATGGATATACTTTGGTAGGTGAGACTACAAGACGTTGCGGAGCCGACAAAAAATGGTCTGGATCACAACCAGTGTGTAAAGGTGAGTTTTTTTTTAAATTAATCAATACCAAATTCTGATCGCATTTTTTGACGTCACGATATATTATATTGTTTAATTAATTTTATATTTCTTTTGTGCAAGAGTAGAAATAAATTGTGGTCACCCAGGAAGACTATGGAATGGTTGGTTAGAAAATATTGAAGGTGGCACAGGACTTGGAGCTTCAATTATATTTCGTTGTCACGAAGGAATGAGGTTGGATGGAAACTCGTCGACAGTATGTCAAATTGACGGAAAGTGGCGATATCCGTTACCTAAATGTTTAGGTAAATAACTTTGAATATTGTACAAAATTCACAGTAAAATTTATATTGTTTTTAGCACCTTGTGTGGTTCCGCAAATTTCTCAAGGACGAATCAGTCTTATTGAAAGAAACATTTCAGCTGTATCTTCCACTGTGGTTCAAGATGGAGAAGCGCTGAATGTGCATTGCGATCCGTTGTATGAATTTTCACTCAACGACGCTTCTGTTATTTGTAATAATGGAACGTGGACTAACATACCAAAATGTCAACCGGCCAGGTAATAATTAGCAATAGATTACAAAAATTGATTTTAAATTCAGAGTAACGAAAACAGGAGCTTCGATTACAGTTAAATATGACAACTCATCGAATTTCCTAAGTGGTGTTACTTTTTCAACAAAATTATTTGATATCAAAAATACTAGAAAGTTTTGTAAAAAAAACTTATATTTTGAATCAAATAAAATTTATTGTTGTACGGATAAGTTTACTTTTAACAATTTTTCATCAACGTTTAAAATATTAATTTGTTTATACATAATTGTTTTAAAAGATTTTTTGGATTTTTACTTTTGTTTTTTGTGTTTTTCCGAATGCTGTCATTTTTACATAAAATGAATAAACATTTATAAAGGAAATTATCTAGCTTTAAATATTTATTAAATTTTCAAAACTGTAAAAAGTAATTGAGAACAATGTTCCTGTTCAGTCAAATAAAAAAAAATGTGCGCAACCGATTCTTGAAGCAATTTCTTTTAACGAATTCGTATTTCCGCATTTTTTTTATTATTATTATTTAGGTATTACTCACTTTTGCGTTAATAAAATGGTAATAAATAAGCATACGTTTATAATTATAGTTCATGCTGTAGTTTAATTTAGTAATATAATTAAATAAAAAAACATATTATCGTATAAAAAACAATAAAAATACAAAAGTTGTATAGAAATAATTAATATTTTGTGTAATAACCATTATTTTGTATGCATACTTCTAATCTAGACTGCATAGAGTTTACTAAATTTTCACACAACTGTGAACCCCGAAAACGTTCCCAAACTAATTGTGAATGTTGGATAATATTTTTAGGTGTTCTAAATTGAATATCACTATCCCAGTTTCTGATCATTGCACCCCACATATTTTTAATTGGGTTAAAATCTGGTGATCTCGCTGGCCATTCAATTATTTCAGCTTCGTTTTGATCTTCAATCCAGTCCCTAACAATTCGTGCTGTATGAATAGGAGAATTATCCTAGACTACTTGAATAATTTCCAGCTCATCCTGTGGAAATATTCTTCTCACAGAAGGTATCAAGATATTATCTAAAATATTCAGGTATTGCTCTGAAGTAAATCGAGGTGGTGTCATTAGCACTAACTCTTCTGGAGCCGCTTGAGATATCCATCCCCACACTCCAGCTGTCACTCTACCTATTGGGCAAAACAAGTTTTATATTGTAACGAGTGTTTTGTGGTCTCCACACTGTATTGATCAGTGCCAGAAAATACTTTTTCATCCGCAAAGATAACAGTACTCCAATCCAAATTTAAATATTGGCGACAAAAGCACAACCGAGCTGCAGCATGACGCTCTGTAATGTTAGGTTTACTTGCCGGTTTTCTACAATGTAAATTTGATTCGTGTAAACGTCTCTGAATGGTGGAAATAGAGCAATTAATATTCAGCGTTTCCTTTATTTTTTGGCAAGTTGTAAAAGGATTTTGTAATGTATAGCCGAGTATGTCCGCATCTTCTTGCCAAGAAGTAATTCTAGGCTTAGGTGGTCTGTTGCTTACAAGTGGCCTATTACCAACTTCTTGACCTTTCGTAATCCATCGCCGGATTTGTTTAATCTACACAGTGTTAAGTTCATAGTATTAGATTACATTTATCATTAGTGCTATATTAAAAGCCATTATACATTATATATGTATTTAAAACGTCAATTTAATAGATTCCAATATCTTATAAAATAGTATTGTTAGTGATCATATTTAATAGATGCTGACTGTGTTGCAATGCAATGTAAAAAATATACTTTAGAAAAATGCTTACCGATAAGTCAACATATTGTGATATTGTTCGAGGTGACATTCCTGCTTGTGCCATCCCAACAATACTTCCTCTTAATACTAAGGTAGAATCCATTTGTCCTAATCTTCGAGGCATATTCACAAAATATTATAATCACATAAACAATGTTACCACCAGAAACTCCCAATTTATATTACAATTTTGTAAATGAAAAATTTATATTTATACGACAAAAGGCCATAACCTGATGATATATTTACAACAGGTAATTATGAAACTCATTAATAAGTGCGGTAGTTATTAATCCGCTTATTCAAAGATTTGTTAATCCGCTTAACTCTAGGATGCAAATCGGATACAATACCTACTTTTACATAAACCGGACCAGCATTCAAATTAAGAAATTGAAAAAATAAACAGTTATTTTATAACAAAAGACAAGCATCGTTGTTACTTACAACAAATTTTAATTTGTTAAAAAAATGTTTGTCGTCAGTAATCAACATTTGTTCCGGCGAATAAATTTAGTTTCAATGTTATTATATGCAATAAAACTCAATTTTTTCTCGTGACTAATATAATTTCGACTTTGATAACTAATGTTTGTGTGAACGATACTAATTTGATTATTTAAAATTGTTTGGCAATATGTCACCTTTTCATCCTGTGAGCCAAGTTCGTGAGAAAGTACATGTACATACATACATATATCAGCAAAAAATTAATTGCGTCATACCGTTTGAATTACATTTTATGGTGTTTCTGATGCAGTGTTCATTACTAATTAGTATCCAAACTGCTGAACGGATATCACAGTGGAGCAAAGCGTTTTTGTTAGTGTGTTAAGCTGTTTCTATTTGTATACAGCCATGCAACTAAGCGAATTGTTGCAAATTGAGGATTACCGGAACTAATTCTTGTTTTTAAAGGTAAGTTATAGCTTTTACACAATTAATTATTTTAATAAAAATTTCTTTTAATAAAGATGGCGTTCGTTTTTTATATACAAAATTGATAGACAACTCTGTATTGGTTGACGACTAATATAAATAATTACTACATTACTTAGGTACGGTGCATTTGCTAAATATTTTTTGCAAATGTACTACGTTGTGCACGGTAGTTTACTACAGGTTTGTAAATATCAAATGATTTTTGTACAATCTTCTTTCGAGTTTCGCCGTAAAGAAGATTAAACAACAAGCGACACCGGCCCCGAAAGCCTACGAAATTCTAATATTAAATGATATCTAGATATACAAGTTTTGTAGTAGAAGAACTAACAGTTAAATTATAAGAATTTAGAAATCGAAGATGTACCTACCTACCTATGCATAAATGCTCTTTCTCTTGAATGTGTTACTTTACATTTGTTTATACATTAATATTTAAGATGCCCATTTGTTTCGTAGGTGGCAATAATTTTCCATTAGTTCATTGTTTAATTTTACACCTGAAAATTCGACATAGTCTAAGAAAGCACTTATCGTTGTAGAGATTAAGTTAGATCATTTAGATTTAAGCTATATTTTCACTTAAAAAATAAAATTTCTATGGCTATTACTGAAATGTTATGATTTGTTCAATATTTAGGATTGCTTAATGGTGATTTTTTTAACATTAAACTATGAAATTTAGAAATTTTACCTTTTGCTGAAGCAACTGTTAGATAACGGATATTTTGTTAAAAAATACAGTTTATATCAGTCTTTATTCAATGACACTCTAAAACGAAAGCATCACTTTTTGGTTCACTATAGCTTAGTTATGGATAGAATTGAGTCCCATAAAAATATAATGTGCATTAAATATGAAGCTAAACATGGAGAGTTTAAAATTGTTGCAAATGCCACATAATCTAGAAAAAATATCACTAAGACGCTAGCCATAAAACACCAATTGCGATTATGGCATAGATTGCTTAGCAATTCGGGATTTTAAAATACAGTTACGCCCAGAAAAATTGAAATTTTTTTCCGACCAACAATTCATTTGTTGGTAACAACAGTATTCCAAATAATCTTATTTCTAAGTTTTTATGTAAGTGGATAACAGTGGGAAGTTTAAATTATATACAGAAATCGGTAATCTTAGTTAATGTAACCGACTGTACGCTAACAGTTTTTGGTATAATTGAAAATATAGTCATAACTGCATGAAAACAAGAAATAGTTTTTCAATTTGGTTTAGTCTTATTAAACAAAAGTGCTGATGGAAAATTATACATATTGATGAAAACTAATCATCAATAAGTAATTATAAATGTTTAGTTTTAAAATGTTTTATATTATGTACACTTTGCTTTTGTACAGTAATATGTAAAAAATTCAATATATATTTGTTATACTAACAAATACTACAGTTTGTTGACGTAAATAAGATACTACTACGAACAACAAATATCAGATTTGTTAAGGTAAAAAAATATATTTTCTATAGTTACAAATTGGTAATTACTTACAGATGCCCAATTATTTGTTACTCGAACAAATTTTACAGTTTGTTGGCGTAAAGAAAATATTACTACGTACAACAAATTCTGTGATCAACAAATAAAAAATGGTACGTTTACTTGGGGCTATAGCAACTCATTTTTTTTGTTGCAGTCACTTATATTTAAGTTATTCCAACAAATCTTTTTTTTTCAGTGTAAGAAAAATTGTTTATAAATTATAGTACCAACGCTGCATATTCTTATAACTAAAGAGCGGAAGTTGTGGCAGTAAAGATCTTCAAAAATTGCACCATAAATTGCATATAAATTTTCAAAAATTGCATTAAAACTAGCAAAATGGCAGTATAAAAGAGAATAAAATACAATTAGTTGCGGTATGTGTCTGTACTCGTATAGATACGTTTTTCACAAAAAAAAACAGAAATTATTTTCTCGTCACTACATAAATTTTACGATTAGTGCTATACGTTTTAATTTGCGTATTTAGTTTAGTTGAAACTGATGAAGTGCAAAACGTCTAAAACTATCAAAAACTATAGAATTAAAAACAATGAAAATGTCGGTAAGTAACATAATATCTCATTAGTAAATTATAAGGTAACACGCTTTAAAGGCATAACAAAACTTTAAGAAAAGGTGATTATGATATTATTACGATTTGTTTGAATGAGGTAGACAATGTTGCATTTGATAAAACAGCACAATTCTGAACTTCCATTGTCTTTATTTATTTCTTAAAAATAAATTAATATACACTACGTTTTGATTGCTAAAGTATCTGCAATCCAAACGTAGTATATATTCATTTATTGTTAAGAAACAGTAGTATTCATCTGATGACGATTGCAGAGAACTCTACCAATCGAAACGTATTGTATACAGTATATTCATTTATTTAAAAAAATAAAAACAATAGAAGTTCAGAATTGTGCTATTTGATGTTACCGTTGTTACTAAGAAAAACGGGAGAAAAAAAGTTAAAATACGTTTAAATGTAGAATTTACTTGTGATTTAATTTTTTTTATTAAATTGCAAGAAAATTTGCATTATTGTTAAAAATTGCTGAAAAATTGCAATAACACCAAAAATGGCAGAAATTGCAAAAAATTGCAAATGCCACAACTTCCGCTCTTTACTTATAATCAAACATTACTCCGGTTCTGATAAACACACATTTCAATAAATTACATTAACAGTTAAAATTTAGACGTAACAAATACTTTTTAAATAATTTGCAAATATAATTTCGGCATTTTTATTCAAAACATTTATTACCTAAAAATTTGACGATATAGTACGTCCTATGTTTATTAAAAATACGTTAATAAATTGTTATTCAAAATTAGAAAATAGTGTTTGTTTTTTAATTCGCACAAAAAATATAAAGAAAATTTTGGTTTTATAAAACGTTTATTTGAGAGTAATATTTGAAAGCCTTTTCGTATGATTTGAGAAATACATACAAAATTAAGTAATGGTAATCCCTTTTTTGTATTTATACGACAAAAGAAAAAACCATAACCATAGGATATATTTACAGGTATAAATACGATTAATACTATTAGAATGTGACTGAACGTGCGGTATTGCTCATTTTACGGACATTTCCAATGACTTTGGCTGTACACACACGTTTATAACTAACCGAGTTAATTAAATTTAAAGATATTTAATAAAAACACTTACTCTATAATTTATATCGCACTTACATGAAGATAAAGTCCGCAGATAACTTCTATTTATCTAAACAGATACACTTGTTTATATTAAAGTCACGTACTCCGTATCTTTATCGCACACGCGTTAATCACTTATTTATTTCAACTTGAATAATCTTTTTAACACTGCCGTCTTTGAATTACGGAAATAACTGACTTCTGATTTGTTTAAACCATATTTATATACTTTCGCGAAACGTTCGCGATTGTTCCACATCCTTCGGTGAACGTTCTGGAAAATGGATAAAACTTCAAGAAGGTTCTTGAATTTGAGAACGTTTCAATATAGAATCTTCTTTTTTCAGAATTCATATAGTTTTCAACAAAACTACGAATTTCATACCAGTGTTTTTTCATCAGTTTTGTTAAAATTTACCTACCCATTATAAATAATAAATATTTTATTTTATTAAGTTTCGTTGCATAAGGTGATGCTTTACAAGACGCAGTACAGAAATTTCAATAGTAAATTATTTATTTCTAATTATTTGCATCCGTCATTAATTAATAATTTTAATATCAGCCTTTATATTTTTTAATTAATTATTTTTTAGTCAGTATTTTTATTGCATTAACGATATTGTGTTCTTTTGCTTCATTCATTGATTGTCTACTATGATGATTTTGACTCAAATATTTTCTGTTGACGGTAGATATTAGAACATTTATAATGAATCACAACTATTTTTAATCAAAACTATACATTTCTATTACAAAAAGCTTTATATAATTATTGCTAAGTTATTTAAATCTTTAAACGCTTTAATACGTTTAATCAAAATTGTATAATTAGATGATGGAAATGTAAATAAACCTCAAAACAACATTATTTTTAAAAATTACAATTATTACTTAATATATATTACTTTACATTTAGGTGTAAATATTTACCGAAGGCTCCAAAAAATGGAATGGTAATTGCACCAAAGATGGAACACGGAATGAAAGCTCGATTTAAATGCAAAGACGGGTTTGAACTTAAAGGAAACGTATTTATCAGTTGTTCGTTTGGAAATTGGACTGGAGAATTTCCTATTTGTCAAGAAGGTAAGAGAAAGAGAAGAGTTAGAAGTACTAGATAGTACTACAATAGTAAAATTCGGCTTTTTAGTATTTTGTCCGTTCCCTGGTCTTGTTGACAATGGAAAAATTCTGCTTGTTGGAAACATGGGATTATACGATTATCGACCATATGTTCGAAAAGTTACCAATAATAAGCAAATAATGTATGACTGTGATAAGGGTTATGTCTTGAGCGAAGGACCTCCTGGTGCTACTTGTATCGGAGGGAATTGGAGTCCGAGGGAACTGCCAAAGTAAGTATTGTAATTAAGTAAGTTGCATTTTAAACTATCAAAGACAATATTCTGTAGAATAGGTTTTTATTTTTTGTTTATTTTAAGAAAACAAGACTTTTTAAAGAACAAAAATAAATAATCTAAAAGGACAGGATATTGAAAACACGGCGAATTTAGTGGCGCATCTCATCTAAGCTGTAACAAATTGCAGCTTATGTGCACTTATTTTATCGATTTATCACTTTATCTCGTTTGAATAAAATGTACCACTTAATTTATTCAATTGTCGATAGCTTTCCAGTTCATTTTTCTCGCATGCATTTGTAAATATTTTCTACAAATTCATGGGGACCTATAGTTTTATGCCAAATCCGATTGGCGAGAAAGCGGAACAAATGTTTTCTCAGAATCTGCGTATTCTTAACATTAGTACAGCTTGCAAGTTTGCTAGACTTGCAAAAAAAGGGTATACCAAGATTTTATTATAATATTTAGTGTTACTACGCAGGCTCGCGTAAAGGGTGCATGTAATAATTTTATGTCCCTGTATTAAGTATGGTAACCTATTAAAAATCTGAATTTTATTGATATTTAATAAACTTTTTATGAACTAAAACCACTAGCAAATTCACCAATTCATTACAAAAATCAATAAAACAAATATTGTTTTCTTAAAGCTGTAATTATTGAACTAAACTAAATTTAGGTATTTGTTTATGCGAAAATTAAAATAACGGTTGGGTGTGCTGCTGCACCTTATCTTTATTTAATTAAAGCGTAGTGCACTATCAAAGTTGAACTGAACTGTACCAAGGTCACGTAGTAAGCCTTTAACAATGCCAGATAACTAAAATCTTAATCCTACTTAAAGTAAAGGAGATTTTAAGCAAAGGAGAATGATACAAACAGAAACAATATATACAATATTTAACTAAATCCTAGAACTATGTAGATAAGACGAAACATTCCGTCCCCATTGAAATATTAATTTCAATTCACCACTACTACTAACTAGAATATACAACTACTTAAAGCAAATTTTTATATTAAACTTTGTTCAGATATTATCACTATCGTCATCGCTCGGAAACGCACAACTTTTGCAGACCGCACGTTTTATTATAACACTATTTGCGGTTTTCACTGACACAACGCGAGTCACACCGTCACTTTCGGGATGCAGTTGGGTAACACCTCCAAACAACCATTTTAAAGGTGGCAGATTGTTGTCTCGAATTAGAACCAGCGCTCCTGGTTGCAGGATGTTTTTGGGATTGTTTTTCCATTTTGAACAAGTTTAGGGTTTATGGATATACTCCTTGCTCCAACGTTTCAAAAAATGTTGGATTTTCATAATATGTTGATATTTGCTTAGCCTGTTATCCGCCATGTTGATCAAATCGGGCTCTGGCATAGCGGTGAACTTACGTCCAGTTAGAAAATGTGCAAGAGTCAAAAGATAAAGATCGTTTGGGTCAGATGAAAGTAAACTTAATGAACGGAAGTTTAATACGGCCTCAATTTGCGTTAACAAAGTATAGAATTCTTCAAATGCGTATTTAATCCAACTTGTTTTAAATGGAACTTGACAGATTTTACACCGGTCTCCCACTGACCTCCAAAGTGAGGTGATTGTGGTGGTATGAAAATGTATTAAAACTTTTTTGTTTTGGCCTTGGATAAAATTGAGTTTAATTCGAATAGCTCTGCTTTAGCTCCCTTAAAATTAATACCGTTATCTGAGTATATTAGTCTGGTTGGACTGGCTAGGCATTTATGTTGCAATGAAACCATTCGGGGTTATGCCACTGGAAAGACATAGAAGGCAGTGTACATGATGATACGCCTCTGGATAATAGATCCGCGGAATTATTGTAAGATTGGGCATGTTTCCAATGTTGAGTAGTGGTTAATTGTTGGATCTCTGAAACACGATTCGCTACAAACGTTTTCCATCGGTTGGGGGATTCACGCAAACAATTTAACTTTATGGTAGAGTAAGGCCAATAAAATATATTGTCAATTTTAATAGTGAGAGCTGTGTTGACTTGTTTTACTAATGTTTTTTAATGGAGCTACACGTGATGTTGGGCATAATAAATCAATTAGGGTTTGTCTTTGATTGTTACCAAACCTAACGTAGATATATATTTTGAGGTTTTGCTACTATTACATGTCGTGCTATTTTTAAAGAATTCAGGGATTATAATTGATCACTATTTTGTGGAAATATGCATAGGAATACCTTCATCACAAGTACCTTCTCTTGCCATAATGATTGCAATATGATCTTAGCTTGAATAATGGCGAGACCTAATAGCCCTAAAGGATCAAATATTTGTGTTGTAGTAGCCAGCATGAAACGTTTAGTGATTTTTTCAGCATCTGTAAAGTTTTAAATGATATATTGCAAACCGGGAACCCATATAATGCTAAATGTTCGAGATTCTTGTTGGTCAGAAATTTGGACAGTCTGATTGTTAGTGGTTTTAGTTGACCGCAAATGTTCTAACAAACTTCTGTTGTTTGAACATCACTTTCGTAACTTGAAACCTGACAAATTTAAGATTTCGGAAATGTGAGACTGTAATTGTAACAAGCTATCAGTGGAATTTGATCCGGTTAAAAGACGTAAGAATCGTATTCTATTGCTTGAGATGCAAGAGAATAAGTAGAACGGTTGTCTAAAGCTAAATGTTTAAAACATCTCATCGCTGCTGCTGTACCGTGGGTAACAGTATTGAGTTGATAACAGAAAATATTTGAATTTTGATTTGACCTCCAATGAGACAATGAGAGATTTGACCTTGATTTAAATGTGACACACTTGTTCTGAGGTGTGTATTTGATTTAGAATTGCTTATTCCAGAAATCTTCAAATCGTAATTATGTTTTAATAAACCAAGCTTATCGCAAAGATGGCTTGTAATGAAGGTGACTTGTGATCTACGAGAAAATAAAACGCGACAAATGTAAGTTTTACCGTGAAGGTCCGCTATTTCAATGAATGTTGTAGATAATAGTGTTTGTAAATTAGTTTTGAAACAATAAAAAGAAGAATCTAACTTGTTTGAAACTTGGAATAATAAAACATTCGTAGAATGAGTTTGCTCGTGTTGACAAATTTGAGGTCGTGGATTCGAAGAAGTCGAGAGAATGTTATTAATTTCGTTTTGTTGTCAACTATCACTAAGTAACTATTCTTGCGGTAAACCGTAGTCTATATGTAGTAAAGTATTGTGCCTTTTATTACATTTTCTACAAGAACCAGATGTACAATCTTGTGTTAGATGATTACTTTTAAAACAGTTGAGGCAAAGATGTAAACGGCAAATTTCGGAAATTTGTTTATTGACGTCTAATTTGAGAAACGTAGTACAATTGAAAATGAAATGTTCTTGTTTGCAAAAAACGCTACTTAACCTTATCGCGCCGACATGTGATTTTAAAATACTTGACTTAAATGAATTTAGATTACTTAACCTCGTTAAATCCTGACTATATTTACTACTTGTTTCAAAGAAAGAAAATAATAAATGAATTACGGTTTGTCTTTTATTGTTACAAGACCTAACGTAGATATATATTTTGAGGTTTTGCTACTATTACATGTCGTGCTATTTTTAAAGAGTTCAGGGATGATAATTGATCATAAAATTTGAACCTAACAGATCACATCGTTTGTCTATGACCTCAACAAATTCTTGAAAGTTAGGAAAATAATCACGTTTTACTCGTGACTCCCATTCCTGACAAGTGGTAAATGTTAATTTAGCACTGATTATGTGAATTAATAATGTATCTATTGTAGGTTGTGTAGTGGTTGGGTTCGGGTTGATCATAGAGTTTGTATTAAAAAATTATCATTTCACTAAATTACCGTTTTATTGTAATATATTGTACTAATCCCTTCACTAACATCCACGTTCTCCTACATACTATTTATCCCTTCTATTAACTACATCCGATTTTATATCAATTTACATTTGCTTTATGAAAGATGATTGAACCTTCACGGGAAATGAATTTAAAGAATTGCTAACGTTTTACTGTATAGGCGGCAACCGATGCTCAATACAGTTCAATACCTTATTACTGGTTCAATAATCTTACATGCCAGCAGTCTACACATGTATTACAAAACTACAAATTTAACTATAAAAAATATATAATTAATTCCTAATCTACAGTTCATATTGTTTTAGTACATGCATGATTTTTGTGCGATCATCAAAGTTCTGCAACTGAGAATAATTATCGCGTTTGACGGGTTCTAAATTAAATAAGGCCTTAAGATTGTTGTTTGCGCCTAATTTTTTATTTTCAAATTTTCTAGATAAAGTTTCCCATGCAAATGTATAATTTTCTTTTGTTATTTGCAATGCTTAATCTTACGGATAGCTTTGCCTTTTAACGCACTACGTAAATAATAAAATCGGTGAATGTTACTTAAATAAGGGTTTTTATTAATCATTGAAACAAATGAATCGCGGAATTCAATCCAATCCTCAAACTTTCTTTCGAAAACGGGCAATTCTATAAGGGGCATTGGTAATCTAATGAACCACCTGCATTGTGCAATGAGGTATAATCTAATAACTATTGAAGGCACCACTTCGTATGCTAGTATGGTTACGAATTCGGTCCGGTATTATTTCGTGTTTCCGTACTTCATTCGGGCAAGAAAGCAAACTATCGTGTATAGTTAAGCGTTTTGTAGCGTTTGACTTACATTCGATAATTTTAGTTTTGTCAATTTTAGTTGCTTAAAGTGCATTTAATAATAAATTTAATAATCTTAACTTATCTATAATAAAAGGCTTTATAAACGGAAAGAGGTAAAAACTAATCTGGCGGCCACCGTAAAAAAAGTAATAATAAGTAGAATGCCATTTAAAAATCATATTCACCCAATTACAAAGACATTTGGAAGCGTGTCACATGAGTGCAAAATTAACTGTTTAAATAATTAATATATATTTTCAATTTCGATTGAAGACTTACTGCAAAACCATAAATGTTGTCATTTTAAGGTAGTAATTCCATTACATTTAAGAAGTTGATTTGAGTTAACTAAATTTATTTTATTTAAAATTACATAATTTTGTATTTTATTTATGATGATATGTATTTTTAGTTTAAGAAATATGCCAATTGTTTTCATACAAGGTTTAATTTTACTTCCACCTTTTAAACGTGGTCGACCTTATGCGTTTTTGCCCAAAAGCAGTGGGGATATCGACGGCTCGTTTTCATATACGAAGTGGTTTTTCCATTTAGTACATTATACCTCATTGGAATTGCGTGATGAATTATCTTTACTCTTGACAACAGCGCATTTTGGAGCCTGACAACGTTCAATGAAACTTGATGCCTTAGAAGTAATTTCAAAAAAGGTGTTTTCAAAGGTCTCTAACTCTAATTCATGAGAATTATCGTCAGATATCGGTATGATTTTAAAATGAAGAGTATTATATTTGTTGATTAAGGTACCTAAACGTCCCAATTATCGACAACCTAAGAGAATTTCGTTAAATCATACGGCGATAAAAGCTAAAATATTTGAATTAGAGATTTCAATTTTTTACTGTGAATTGCTATATTATTAATTATTGCGGTATGATATTTATATCCTAAACACTAAAACACATTTTTTTTCAAAAAATAAATTATATGCAAAGTACCATCTGATCCAAATACGTACGTAATACCCTTATTTATATACATAATAGCTGGACAATGACTGCGCTAAAATTGGAAACATTAATTTGGATGCAAAACTCGAGTAGTTTTGGATGCAAACGCAAAATTGACATATTTGGCGCTGCTTTTGTTAATATTACAGATTTCTAAGTTACAGATCAGTATATTCTCTTACAGTAATCTATAAAGATACAGTTTCAGAGATTTGGAAAAGACATACGTTCTTTTGTTATTACATGTAAAATAACCTTGAAAGAAAATTATATTTAAAGTTAAGTAGTTAATGAATACACATGCTGATAAAAAAATTATAAAAGATACTTTGGGTGGGCAGGCATGTTTAGCTAAGGATGGTCCTTCTATGTCAGTAAACATAAATATTCTACATGTTTCTGTTTATTGACATAATAAAAACACATCTGGGATCTGGTATATTGTAGGTAATACTGATATTATTTCTGTCCGAATGCCTGCGTTTTTAACTATGCAGTGCACGCTGCTTAATAGAATCACGTTGGGACTTGAGGTTTTTGATAACAATAACCGAATGATAACAATGACCAAAATTCAGAAAAAACTGCTTATTTGTTAGAAAGCAGTAAATACATACAGCGTGTATGTGATTAACAGGTTGTTAATTTAGAAGGTGAAATCAAAGCGTATATACTGTAGTGTAACGTGCGAGTATTTGAAAAGAAAGAATATCCCGCGTAAAATCGTCTACCAACTACGTTGTCAAAACAAAATTTCAGCTTAAACCAACACCAAAAAAACTATAGTTCATTACTCTGTTTTACTCTCGGACGTTAACATGCGTGAAATAGGTCTGTCCATAATAAGAAAGGTTAGAGAGAGAAAAAAAAAGAGATATAAAAAAACTAATACTTGTGATAAAATGTCGATTTATTGTATGACTTCCGCTATGCTCGATTACTCGATGGAGGAAGAGCATGCAAGAAACCTCCACCAGTCGTTATCTTTTCATATCCAAAATATTTAACAAACAATAAAATAAAATACACACATGCAAATAATGTAGAAAAAATGCAATAGATTACAGAAGTTCATATATAATGAATCTAAACTACAAATTGAATACGGAAGCTTGCTTTGATCAAAACATATTAAGAGGACCTTAATCGCTACGTTACACATTCACATATCATCAACTAAAACACAAGAATTGTTAAAGAGTGGACATGCCATGTTCAAGGTACCAATGTCTCTGGATTGCGAGTACGTATGGCTAAAGTTGAAGATGCTCCGAAATTGCAACATTAGTAAAACCGGCTACCAAAGTAATCTAATCATGGCTCATCGTTTCGAGGCCGATCATAGACCGTGCTAAAGAAAACGTTCAGCATAGAACGTTTAGATTGTTTTTTTCTAAATCAGTCTTAGATTCATTACATACATGAATCACATTGAGTTACTTTACAATACAATCAAGGAGGGATGGTAATACTTTAGCAATTCGAATTCACGGGAGAAATCGTTAGTAAAATCAACAAGGCATTTCATACATAGCATAACGTAGAATTAAGGTGAAAAAATACACACAAGAAATCGCAGTTCCGTTTACAATCACAAAAAAACAACATGCGTCTGAAACTACGTAGATGACGTAATCATTTATGATTAAGTTTTCTTTCAGTCGCGAGAACAAAGAAATCGTTGCATAAACTCAAGATTGATACCTAAATTCGATAGCAAACTCCATTCAATTTTTCTAATACATATTAAATCAAAATTTAATACAAAAGAACCAATTACGTTACTTTTAAATAAATTACAAAAATGTTCTATAAAAGGTAAAGAAAAATACAACAATTAAACACCAAAACTAAGACAGCGCAATCTAATTCCTTTGTCTTAAGTGAACAAAGGAAACATGTATCAATGCTTTTAAAATTAATTTTAAACTGCCATTACAAGTAACATTTAATTATTTTGAATTTGAATGTATAGAATGAATTCATACCTGCAATTGCAATATCACTATTTACTTATTATTATTTTTTCAGCCGTAACTTTCCTTTGTTCACTATTTCTTTGTTTCTACGACCACCAGCAATTTAAAACTCTCTCTCTCATTCCTTCAGGTTTCAAAGTCCCCCTATTTTCTTCCGCAAGCGGTAACCCACCCCCGTTTCCTCGCCGAGATTAAGATACGTTTTCTTAGACAAATAGCTGTGCAGGCAACCAACAATACTTGTAAAATTTGAACTGGAATAACTGGATACTACAGTCGCCCCTAAAACAAAAACAAAAAAAATAAATAAAGAAGCTCTGCAACAACAAAAGAAAATACAAACAAATCAAACGGCATACCTGTTATTCTTCTTCTTCTCCTTTCATTTTTTTTTTATTTTTTTTATACCTTTGCTTTATACTCTCACTACGTATAAATCGTGTGGTGATATTATAGTTATAGTACATCTTTAGTGGTTGTAACATTTATTCATATGTTCTCTGTACCGTATTTGGACCCTTATCCGTAATACGTTGCAAAAAAGGTGCTGTGTTGGTTTTCAAAACCGATTGCATCAAACTTCTGACTTCACTTGGTTGTCCCATGAAAGATTCAAACATCTGCTGTTGTCTTTGAAGCGCCTGCTTTAACGCCGCTAAGTGATCCCTCGCTCCATTGCTGTCCGCCCCTGCCACATTGACGCTAACCAAATCATCAGCGGCATCGACCACATCCGTCGGTATCCCTACAGGCTCATCTGATTCCATAGTACACTTCTGTTCTACCAAACCACGTCAGCCAAATAACCTGCAATTGCAATCGAAACAGTTTACTGTTCACAACAAACAACAAACCTATTTCCTCATTCCGATTTCAAAACAGAGTAATCCTGGTCGCGGCACCATTCTGTAGTGTAACGTGCGAGTATTTGAAAAGAAAGAATATCCCGCGTAAAATCGTCTACCAACTACGTTGTCAAAACAAAATTTCAGCTTAAACCAACACCAAAAAAACTATAGTTCATTACTCTGTTTTACTCTCGGACATTAACATGCGTGAAATAGGTCTGTCTATAATAAGAAAGGTAAGAGAGAGAGAAAAAAAAGAGATATAAAAAATCTAATACTTGTAATAAAATGTCGATTTATTGTATGACTTCCGCTATGCTCGATTACTCGATGGAGGAAGAGCATGCAAGAAACCTCCACCAGTCGTTATCTTTTCATATCCAAAATATTTAACAAACAATAAAATAAAATACACACATGCAAATAATGTAGAAAAAATGCAATAGATTACAGAAGTTCATATATAATGAATCTAATCTACAAATTGAATAGGGAAGCTTGCTTTGATCAAAACATATTAAGAGGACCTTAATCGCTACGTTACACCTTCACATATCATCAACTAAAACACAAGAATTGTTAAAGAGTGGACATGCCATGTCCAAGGTACCAATGTCTCTGGATTGCGAGTACGTATGGCTAAAGTTGAAGATGCTCCGAAATTGCAACATTACTAAAACCGGCTACCAAAGTAATCTAATCATGGCTCATCGTTTCGAGGCCGATCATAGACCGTTCTAAAGAAAACGTTCAGCATAGAACGTTTAGATTGGTTTTTTTTAAATCAATCTTAGATTCATTACATACATGAATTACATTGGGTTACTTTACAATACAATCAAGGAGGGATGGTAATACTTTAGCAATTCGAATTCACGGGAGAAATCGTTAGTAAAATCAACAAGGCATTTCATACATAGCATAACGTAGAATTAAGGTGAAAAAATACACACAAGAAATCGCAGCAAGTTCCGTTTACAATCACAAAAAAACAACATGCGTCTGAGACTACGTAGATGACGTAATCATTTATGATTAAGTTTTCTTTCAGTCGCGAGAACAAAGAAATCGTTGCGTAAACTCAAGATTGATACCTAAATTCGATAGCAAACTCCATTCAATTTTTCTAATACATATTAAATCAAAATTTAATACAAAAGAACCAATTACGTTACTTTTAAATAAATTACAAAAATGTTCTATAAAAGGTAAAGAAAAATACAACAATTAAACACCAAAACTAAGACAGCGCAATCTAATTCCTTTGTCTTAAGTGAACAAAGGAAACATGTATCAATGCTTTTAAAATTAATTTTAAACTGCCATTACAAGTAACATTTAATTATTTTGAATTTGAATATATAGAATGAATTCATACCTGCAATTGCAATATCACTATTTACTTATTATTATTTTTTTAGCCGTAACTTTCCTTTGTTCACTATTTCTTTGTTTCTACGACCACCAGCAATTTAAAACTCTCTCCCTCATTCCCTCAGGTTTCAAAATCCCCCTATTTTCTTCCGCAAGCGGTAACCCACCCCCGTTTCCTCGCCGAGATTAAGATACGTTTTCTTAGACAAATAGCTGTGCAGGCAACCAACAATACTTGTAAAATTTGAACTGGAATAACTGGATACTACAATACAAGCAAAAAAATTTTTATAAAACGTTTAACAAAGCAGCATTTTGA
Source organism: Aquatica leii (assembly GCA_035610365.1). Lineage (NCBI taxonomy): Eukaryota > Metazoa > Arthropoda > Insecta > Coleoptera > Lampyridae > Aquatica > Aquatica leii. Next base: position 62,481,989 of record CM069432.1, read on the forward strand.
GCCAACGGATCTGACGCATTAAACAATTTGTTGACACCGTTAATAAAGCAAAATCAAAAACAACGTTATGATGCTTCATTCTCTGTTCTAAGAACTACACAATTCTTCTCAGAAATTTGCTGACACTAAAAATAAATACAAAACAAAGTTATCACATAAGACGTAGTCTGTGACGTAGTTAATTTAATTTGTTATTCTAAGAAGGCATGTGTTTTCCAAGTTAATTCACGAAGATAACATATTTACAGATGTTAAAATAATGTACCGTTTTGTAAATCAAATTTTTTTAATAAATAACTGCAAAATTAAGATAAACAGACAAAACAATTATTTTTAGAGTACCATGATAAAATTTTTCACTCTAAACAACCGTATTGTGAAAATTCAGCTCAAAAATGCATACAAAATAAGTTATTGATCATGTATAGAAACAAACCTGAGAATAAATTGATAACATAAATCTAAATTATGATTACTATAAGCGGCGTTTTTTCTATGTAGTAGCATGCGTTCGGATTGTTACTTTAGTAAAGTGATAACATTACCCGATTGAAAACATTATCCGTGATTCCGATAAGCGGCGAGCGCTGTAAGTAATACGAAAATTTAAATCATTAATTTGGTTCTGAAGTCCGAATCTTTGAAGCATCGCCCTGAATTTATTGCTAAAGATACACCTAAAGTGCAAAAACGGTTTGAGGCTTTGCATTTAATTATTACCTTGTTTTCACTATCGCTATCTAACATAACTAAAAAATCTGTTTCCATATAAAGCTATCTCATTGTCTAACTATAATGTATATAAACAAGGGTAATACCGACATCAAGGAAATTTCATTTTAAGTACAGGTACTTAGTTAAGTGCCATACTGATTAAATTACAATTGACGCATATAAAAAGTTAAAACTCACTCATTTCTCATTAAATGTTACAATAAACTCATATTTTATTATTAAACATGGAAGTAGAAAAATATAATATTATTTGTCCACTACTAGTTGTATAGACTTTCATTATTACGTATAATAGGTTGTAAAGCATCACTTTTTTAAGTGCAGGTAAAAATAATATAAACATATAATATTAGCATTTTCTGATAATTCTATAACAGTTTTAAAGAAAAAAAGTTTACAGAACTGGGGCAAGAGATTTTATTTAATGATATATAATTTAAATCGTTTATTAAACAAATTAATTTGATTTTAAAAATGTAAGTTATTTGAAGTTCCCGCTTAACTAAATATGAATATTACTGAATTAAATATATTTTAGATATAATTAATGCTTAAAGTAATAATGTGTTTAAACAATTTTAGTAACTTTAGCAAAAAAACTCACTATAATTCATTTAAAACTATTTAAACATAGTAAGAGTAAATGTAATGGTTTTTTTTAACATTCATAAAAAAAGAGAAAGCTATAAATGTACCATTTATCGACACCTTTGTCGATAAATGGTACATAATAGAAAAAAACCGATGTACCAGTTATCGACAGTACAAAATTTTTAATTTATATAATATTTATGACAAATTATTGACAAAAACAATAAAACTTGACCATTTTAACTATTCGCACAAAGTAAACTTAGTATTTGAAGTTACCATAATCAACTTACACGTACACACCATCTGTATCATTACACCTGTCACTTGAAAATAGAGCAATTAAAACATTTCTAGAAATAATGCTTTCTGCATTATTGACTGGATTTTTTTTAGTTTTTAGTTTAGTAGCTCAAACCTTCTTGTGTCGTATTATAATATGACAATAATTGTAGCAAGCATCAGAGTCTTATTATTTGTAATTTTAGTTGAAAAGTGTCGATGATTGGTACAGTGTCGATAATTTTGACTTTAACCTTACCGTTTAAATTTCATTTAAATAAGATTACCTAGCTCATTCGGATTACCATCAATTTTTGTAAAGAAAGTTTTGAAACGAGTTAAACGCGATTTTAATAAGATTCGCTGCAATTTCAAATCATCCATGATGATGCCACGCAAAATAAAGTGATATTATATGCAAAGGGTAACAATGCAACAGAGATTAAGGAAAATGCACTTACTAAATGGCGTCGATCGTTCATTTGAAGACGACTGGTTGGCTTGTAGAAATGTCAAATGTAGATCGTCTAGAGCAGGGATTTCCAACACGCCGCCCGCGGCTTTCATAATATATATCTGTGCGGATGCGGCCCCCTATTTACTCCATGAATCTAATGGCGGCCCTCGGTCACTCATAAGTTGGAAACCCCTGGTCTAGAGAAATGTTTAAATGCTGGGTTTTTACTCAACTGGGTGTGAATAGCTTGAGATAGTAAACTGTTAAAATGATTGCTCCAAACAACGCGCAAAAGACAAAAATGGATTCAAAAAATGTGTAAGCCTTTGCTGACCTCTCACTATAAGTAACAGTAACAGGCATCGTTAAAAAATACGTAGGGTCACAGATACATTCGGAAACGTACAAATTAAATCATTCGTTACAAATTATTCTAAAACTTCACTGGCTAATGAAATATTAGGTTTATTACAAATGAATAAAATATCCATTTCATTACACAAATATATTGCAGTAATATTGTTTTATATGAATCTGTACTTTCGTTTGGAGATCCTGGCAAGAATTTTGTAAGTCCTTATTTGTTCAACTCATTTAACCGTTGAAATCTATCACTTATGTAATTTTGGTAATGCTACATCTAGAATATAAAAATTAGCTTTGGTATTTAACTAAGGTGATTCAACTGTATGTACGTAATAGAAGAAAACCTTTTTTTTCTTAGTCTCACCGAACTTACAGATGAAAATCAAATTTAGCAGTCTTCAACAGTTTCTTTTGCTTCGTTAAGGACATTTATAAAACCGCTTTAGATCTTAATTCATTGATATAATTTGGCTTCTGGTAAAAATATTAGATTGTTGCATAATTTTACTTAAAAGTTTATTTTTGATAAAATCTTGTACCAAATTACTAGAGAACACACAAATGTTTTTATTTTATTAAATAGTGATTGCGCAAGGTTCCTTGTGTCACTCTCTCTTGATTTATTATTATAACGAAAAAGAGGGCATCATACACTTTTTATAAATTGAACCTAAGTGTTTTAATAGCATCTACATTGCTGTCTGATAGTGACTTTACAGTTACACTAGAAACTTCTTTCATGAGAGAGAGAGAGAACTGTTCGTGACATTATTTACAGCTAAATTAAAACTACGTGCCGATCAAGGCCCTAGGATTTCTATCAAGAATTTTTTTTGTAGTCCTTTATGTTTGGCTTTCATATTGGCAGCGTTATCACATCTCTGCACTTGCATGTCTTAATTATTTTATTTGCTATCACAAATCACGACGCTCTGAATTTAATAATTATAAATGATGATATATACATTATAAATAAATACAAGATACCAAAAACTTACTTACCGAATAAATAAAACACCCAAAAAATGTTACATTCATAAGTGTATTTGTCTTGTTTTTGTGCGAAAACCGACTATCCGTGGGGTGGAAGTAAGTAGCTGCTGTTGGGTTTGTGGTGAGTTTCATGAAAAGTACACATCAGCATCTTCAAAATATTTGTAATAACAAAAGAAAAACTAACCAAAATTCATTAATACTATTTATTTAACAATCCTATATATCATTGTTTACTTTATATTATCAATAATCAACGTATAGCATCATTAGAAATAATTATTGATAAACGCCCAAATATGTAATCCCGTACAGGACATCCCATCGTATGTTCTTTATTGACATCTTGGGGACGTCCTAATCCTAAAGACGTCCGTTTTAAGTCCCAGGGTGTCAAGACATTATTTAGACATAAAACGGACGTCCCTGGGACGTCGTGTGCTTACTGGGAAAGTAACTTTTAAAAATACAGGTATGTCAAACGAAAAATTTGATTCAAATATTTTTATTAATTATCTTGCAATTGTATTTTACAAACAAGTAAACATAAAACATAAATATATTTTAAGCGTACCGTAACAAAAATTTTATCAAAAAAGAAAGTTTACCATTCTACTTCTTTATTTGTAGATGTACTCTTGGTCAGCATCCGCGTCTTCGATGGAGTCGTAAAAAACGTCACGTGTTAATAACAAGGTACAAACGCAAAGAAACTTTAGAACCTTCTCACTTGTTTCAAGTTTTTGACAATAACACAATCGAAAATAACTCCTCGGCGCATAATAAGACAATCGTTAAACGGGCATTACGAACAGGAAGTACGAGTAGCAGTAGTAGAGCACTTGGTTTGGGTTTAAAAACAAGTAAAAACCAACCGAACGCTAGACGAAAGAATAAACAAACTAATTATGATGTTAAGCAAGAAAAGAAAAACGGTTGCTTTCCTGTGGATGATGATGATTCAGTTGAAAATATAAAAATTATTAAATATGGTTTTGATCCCAGTGTGCAATATAGCTTTGGAACAGTTATTAAAATGACGTGTAGAAAAGGATACGGATTAAATTTACCAACAAATATTACTATCAAATGCTTTCGAGGAAAATGGAAACCAGCACGACCTAAGTGCTTAATATGTAAGTTTTTTTTTGTTTGATTTGTCAAATGTTTTTAATTTACTCATGAACAATTATTAGCTATACAGGGTGTAACTGATATAACGCATAATCCCTTAATGGGAGGTATCTGTAATGATTTGGAGCATATTTCTGTTATAAATATATGATCTCTTCCTGATAGTGAGAAAACCCAATGTCAATTTTTAAATATGTCCCTGGTTAGAACCGAATACAAGTGTGACACAGGTCAAAATACTTTAATAGTAAACAGCACGTACCAACCGTATATGAAACTGATAATGCTTGTTTTGCTAACGGTACAGGTTTTACGGCACTTACACAAAATACGTTGATGCAGTAATATCTACAATTTCTTGTTCTGTGCATTATTTCTATATTTGTCTGTGAAGTTGTTATCATATCCTCGTTTGTTTGTTTAATTTTTAAGTACTTTTTATTAGACTTTAGTTTTCTTTTATTTACTAGTTTTAGTAGAACACTTGTAACAAAAAATATAAATAATATATATGGTTTTTCATTGTTCTTTAATTCGTTCTAGTTCTTTCGTTGATACTCGTACATCATTTTTTTAATCTGTATTTTTATGAATAATTTTTTTAGTAATAAAAAGTAGAATAACGAAACTTCGCAATTTATTACATTACAAGTAGGTAATTAAAAACAAAATCAATTTTTGTTGTAAGTAGAGTAAATTTTACTTTATACATAGTCTATTTCTTTGTATAACATTTGTGGTCGCGCTTGCTTTTTTTTACTTTTATTTTACACAAATATTAAAAAGTTATATTTTCAGCTCCCTGTGTTCTGCCTAAGCTACCAGATGGTGAATACCTATCAGGATATCGTGAAGGATTAACCATAGCAAATGGATCAAATGTTGTATTTCAATGTGAAAAAGATTTGAATAAGTCATCGGTTTTTCGAATTTTTTGTGACGAAGGACAATTAAAACCAGATAATCCATCTTGTCAACCTGGTTATGAAACTACTTTTAACGCCAGTAAAGTAGGTCCATACTATTTAGGAGGCAGTGACATAGTTCGAGGTGGCGACATTAACGTTTTGGAATTTGGAGGAACAGGAAAATCGTGTGGGCCACCAACACGGTAATGACTGTACTGAACTGTTGATTTTATTCTAAATTTGCAAAAGTTTTGTAACTGAGTACTATTGAATAAATTACTTAGTGCAATATAATTAAACAATTTCACAAATCGGCATTAAAAAATACTCTTTTACTTGTTTTCGAGAAGCTCATTCATTGCTTTAATTTAGATATTTACTGGTGTTCTTTTCTAACTTAATTTCATTTGACAATATTTTTTCGTTATGATGCAATTGTCTATAAAATCCAATGTGTAATTAAAACCAATAGTTTATGTACTAAGTATCAAAATATAATTTATTTTTGAAAGCCTAATACTTATCTTTTTGTTTATGCAATTTATGTTACTTTGTTTTTTATTTATAGCGTTCAAGGTTCGTTAATTTATCGCAACGGTGAGCTTCTCTCTGAAAACGACGAAACTTTTCCCGACGATACAGAAGTTACTTTTAGTTGCATTGAAAGTATCATTGGGGATAAAACCACCTGGAAAATTATTTGCGAAGACGGAAAATGGATTGGAAGATCGCTTACTTGTGGTACGGTTTATTTACACTTACTTTGTGCTGTATAAAATTAAGTTACAAATTTATGCTTTTAGATACAGAAGAGTTAATTTACGGACACGGTGGTAGCAGTAACAGTACTTGCATATTTAGAAATCACGAGCCAAACGTGGAATTTTTTTACAATGATAAGAGAATTGACGAACAAATCGCTGAATTTGCTGATGGCAGTTCTTTACTCACTCGTTGTGTAGACATTGGAAAATTTTCAATGATAGGTATTGTTTTTATAAAACGATGTTGGTATCTGTAAAGCAAAAGCACAACTTATAACATCTTATATAGTAATTACCAATTACGTATGTAATTGCATACATATGTACTTTACAAAAATTCTTGTTAAATTTTTGTCAAGTTGATTTTTAACACTATAGCACGTTATTTAAACTAATAATAAAGTTGCCATATGAAATGGGATATTAACATATTACCAAATTTTATAAAAAAAATTTAAACAAATTTTACCTTAAGCAATTGCCATAGTAAAAACTAAAAATGACTAAATTTAAGCATTATCATTGCAGGAACAAATATATTAAAATGTATTAATGGAAGATGGGATAACCATCAACCGTCTTGTTTTGGACTTAACCAAGAATTTGATTACTCCATGGAAAAACCGCCGACAATTTTGTTCCGCCATGAATTGGGTCCGATCGCACAATCCAATGAAGGCAAACTAGTAGTATACCCTGGTGTCATTTTACATATGGAATGTTTATGGATTAGAAGATTTGGAGTGCCGAAATGGACTGTTAGTCATAATAACCGGTAAATTTTTTTCAATGCAGTATATAGTCGTTTTTTTAACTCAAATTATAACTCTATGTAGAAGAATTCTGCTTAATTAAAAAAATGCGAATTATTTATAAAAATATGCGTGCCACTTACATTCTACAAACAAAATTATTACAATAATTATTTTCTTTGTGTTCAAGTCAATATCCACAAAGTTGGACGACAGACCCAGGACGAGATTCACAGTTGGAATATAGACTGTCTATTTATTACGCAGCTAAAGAAGATTCTGGAACATTTACTTGTGAAACACCTGCAAGATACATGCATTCTGTAGAAGTTGTTGTAAAAGGTACGTCTTGTAATTTATTTTTAAATTATAAGTATGTACAACACGCAAAATAATTAAACATAATTAATTAATAAATAAAAATCAATCTATTAGAAACACTGTTTATTTGAATAATTTGTACGTATATATGTATACCGGTTTTTAACAAATTTAATTTAAATATAGGTAAGTGCTCGGCACAACCCATCAATAATAGAATTAAGCAGTGGCGGCTTCTCTATTAGGTCATTTGGTCAATGACCCTCCAAAAAAAGTTATTTTATTAACTTTAAAATTACATCAAATTTGCGTTTAAATCAATTTATCAACACTTGAATTTCATACGTTTAAATAATTGTCAATTTAAACGCAACCGATACGAAAGCTTGCGAATTTACCCGAGGCTGCCACTTACGGATGCCCCAGAGAGGTGCCCGTATGTATATTATCTTCAAGCCCAATCGTAAATGATAGTTATTGTAGTCAAGAGTGAGACACACATATTGCAATTTTATGCGAGTTAAAAAAGGAGATAAGTACATGTTTAAATGGATTCTTGCGGTCTCCAGCTGGGCCACGGGCCACCTACTCAGTGAAATGTGCAGTCCAATGCTTATGTGACTTACGTCATTTACCATTATCTTCGTAGCACGTGTGCGTAAAACAGATGCTGGAATGCGCATCAATGCACATTTATTATCACATTGACAAACATTACAGTCAATTTTCTTAGTTGATTCATAATATTCATTTGTCTTATTGTTTTTGTTTCATAATGACGGTGGTACAAGACATTAAAAAATTAATAGCTAATAGTTTACACGTTTGTATGTTTTGTATGTTTACTGTTTTGACTTGATTCATTAATCATTATAGTGTAAAAATAACGTTATGAATTTAAAGCATTTAAAAAAAAGTAAAAAGCACTCGTTATCGGCAAATCACATGAAAAATTGTATAAATTATGCTACTCTTAGTAGCAGACCACAATGAAAATATTTGTCAAAATAGATACATCTTTAAATAAAGAATTAAAACATTTCTACGCAATCGGCCATACACTATGGGACAAAAAAGATTGTGCGCATTTTTATGCTAAGCATCGAAAAATCTTGCATTAAAAACATTCTAAATTTTAATGCGCTTCTTATTGATCATTTTGGTAATTGTACAGATAAGAATGTTTTTTTAGACTTTTTGCGATAATTGCGTTTTTTTCAATGGCCCTCTTGTATGATTGACTACCAGCCGCCACTGGAATTAAGTATTTAATTTTAATCTTATGTAGAAGTTTATATAGAAGCAGTGGCGGTTTATTAGGTCGGGCTTTGTAGTGACTGGAGACACTACTCACAAGTAGTAAAGATGTAGCGGAGCCACAATCATAACATGTAACAACTTCATGTAGATCAGTAGATCATGTATGTGAAACTAATGTTAATAAATATATAAAATATACATATTACCATTTTGAATAAAAATAAAATATAAAAGCACAACATGGCGCAGTCTAGGATATAGAAATAAATAAATTTTAAAAATTTTTGTTGAGGATTCCGTGAAAATTTTGGATATCTTAAAAGTGCACGTGTCAAGTTTAACAAAGGAGATTAAATATTAATTAGGATATTAATTATCAAGTTAACATGGAAGGGTTTAAACCACCTAAAAATTTAAATGTCACAAGTGCAAATATTAGTGACAACTGGAAAAGGTTCAAACAAAGCTATAAAATATACATGAAGGCCACTGGCAAGGAAACAAAGGACTCTGAAACGCAAGTAGCCATATTTCTAAATTTAGCTGGTGAAGAAGCATTGGAACTGCTTAATACATTTAATTTAACTGAAAATCAGGTTAAAAGTATTGATGATGTTATGACTGCCTTGATATTGTGACCCAAAGATAAATGTAGTCTACGAAAGGTTTATGTTTAATAAAGGGTGTCAGCAAGAAAGTGAACCATTCGAAAAATTTTTGACGGATCTTAAGAGACTTTCGCAAACTAATGAATTTGGAACTGTAAATGATGAAATGGTACGTGATAGAATTGTTTTAGGTGTAGAGGATTTATTGTTACGAGAAAGACTGTTAAAGATTGAAGACTTGAAATTGCAAAAAGCAGTCGATACATGCAAAGCGGAAAAAATATCTAAAGCACAAGTAAAAAATGTACAGGTCAAAATTGTTGCTGGTGTGTCTAAAAACCGCCAGGTGAGTCGTCGAGTGAGACAAAATTTAAGTGTTACAGATGTCAGAAAATATATGGTGTTCGTGAATGTCCAGCATTTGGTCAAAAGTGTGCTAAATGTAAAAAAAATCATTGGGCTGTCAGTTGTCAGGTTAAAATTCCAATTAAAACTAAGCATACAAAAGGTACAAGAAGAAACGGTAAAAAAATTGAAGTTGCGGAAAATAATGAAGACAGTGAGGAACAGGTGAGTATTAGTTTAGTAAGTGTTAGTAACGTAAATATTTGGACTGAAAATGTAACAATAGAAAATAAGGAAATATGTTTTAAAATAGATACAGATGCCCAAGTAAATGTGTTGCCTAAAAATATTTTAAAAAATATTCAAAGTAGAAATTCATAAAACACCTATATTTTTAGAGGCGTTTGGTGGATCAAAAATAAAACCGTTAGGGGTAGTAAATTTTAACTCTAAATTTAAGGACACTGTACTGAAAGACGAATTCGTAATTGTGAAAGAAAATATTGTGATAATTTTACTCTCAACCTGTATTCAACTAAATTTAATTAATAAGGTAAATAAGTTAAATATATTTAAAAATAAAGAGACATTTGTACAAACTAAGATATATTTGAAGGTTTAGGAAATTTTAAAGACAAATGTACAATACATTTAAAACAAAATGTTGAACTTATTGCTTGTCCTCCAAGTAGGGTTCCAATTGCTATAAAAGATAAACTTCTAAAAACCTTGCTTAGTATAAAGGAAAGACAAATAATATCAAAAGTTGAACCAACGAGGGAATGGGTCAGTAACCTTGTAATTATTGCAAAATCTGATGGTTCATTGCGAGTATGTCTTGATCCGAAAAATTTAAATACTGCTTTAAATTGTCCAAAAAATGTTTTAATACCTAAGACGAGATTTGTAAAAAATTAAATAGTAAACAGTATTTCACTGTATTAGATTTTAAGGAAGGGTTTTGGCAAATAGTGTTAAATACTGAGTCGAGTGAATTGTGCACATTTGCAACTCCATTTAGATGTTGAAAATTTAATCGACTACCTTTTGGTTTAAATATTGCTCCTGAATATTTTCAATTAATTAACAAAAAAAACTTTGGAGGTATATCTTGAGTTCAAATTTATTTTGATGATCTATTGATCTCAGCAGATTCACTTAATGAACATGATAAAATTTTAAAAACGGTAATTAAAAGAGCCAGAAACCTTGGTGTTAAGTTTAATAAAAAGAAAATACAATTTCGTACTGAGTCTGTTAAATACTTAGGGCATGTGTTTTCTAAGAGAGGTATTAAAATTGATAAAAGTTGTATAACAGCGATAACGTCATTAGAAGATCCAAAATGTAAAAAAGATTTAAAAAAAATGTTGGGCATGATAAATTTCTTTCGTCAATTTATACCGAATTTGGCAGAATTTACAAAATCATTGTGGGAATTAATGAAAAACGATGTAGATTTTTTATGGATGCAACAGCATTCACAAACTTGTGTGTAATAAAAACTAAATTAGTAAATTCGCCAGTTTTAGTAAATTTTAATACTAGTTGTGAAATAACTGTACAAACAGATGCCTCACAAGGGGGTCTAGGTTGTTGTTTGCTACAAAACAATAAACCTGTAGCTTTTGCGTCAAGAAGTTTAAATCAAGCAGAGATGAATTATTCGCAAATTGAAAAAGAGCTTTTAGGGATTGTATATGCGATGAGAAAATTTCATAATTACGTATATGGACATAACATTAAAATAATTACTGATCACAAACCTTTAGTAAGCTTAATAGAAAAACCTATTGGTAAAATTGCATCAAATAGACTTCAAAGAATGAGAATAAAATTACTTAAGTATAAATTACAATTAGTCTATTTGCCTGGTAAATATTTATATGTAGCAGACTTGCTTTCAAGGTCATATGAAAAAGATCAAATTGAAAATGAAGATGAGTGGATATCTGAAAATGTACATTCAATAAGTAAATCTCTAAACATAACTGATGAAATGAGAAAAAAGTTTCAGATCTTCACTAATCAAGATAAAATACTGATAAAAGTTAAAAATTATGTTCAGAATGGTTGGCCAAAAAGCATTAAAGACACAGATGAAGAAGTACGGGTGTATTTCAAATTTCAAAGCGAAATTGTTGTTGAGGACAACTTACTTTCTAAATTATCGGGTTATAGTACCATCAGTACTAAGAGAATATATTCTGAGTCTATTACATGAAGCTCATTTTGGCATACAAAAAACCAAACAACGAGCTCGCCAAATTGTCTATTGGCCGGGGTTAATGCATGAAATTGAAAATATGATTGCCAAATGTTTAATTTGTGAGAGATTTCGAAACTTAAATTGTAAAGAACCATTAATTCCTCATGATATACCGAACCTACCATTTAACAAAGTTGGTTGTGATATTTGTACATTTGCTGGATCTGATTACTTAGTAGTACAAGATTATTTTTCTAGATGGCTAGAAATTGTACCTTTGAAATATAAGAATTCTGATGAAATAATAAAAAAACTAAAACCTTAATTACAGATAATATGCCTTTAAATTCATTTAAATGCACACAATTTGCTAGTCAATGGAACTTTAAAATTATTAATAGCTCACCATATTACCCGCATAGTGATGGTTTTGCGGAAAGGGCAGTTTAAACGGCTAAATCAATTTTACGAAGTTGTGTACAAAGTGGAAAAGATTTGTCATTAGGTTATTGGAGTACAGAAATTTACCAATATCAGGATTACAAGTTTCTCGGGCACAAAAATTAACTCATTCAAATTTACTAAAACCTCAAATTTTAGAAAACGCTCATGCTCAAATTAAATATAAACAAAAAATATATAAACAAAATTATGATAAAAACACTAAACTGTCTCAGGCATTTAAAGGAGGAGATAATGTAGTAACTTATAAAACTAAAGTGTGAAAACCCGCTAAAATTATAAAAAAATGTGATTTCATTAGGGACAATAAAAGTAAATTGCTCAGAAGAAATTCAATTCAGATCAGAAAATCATTAAATGAGCTTGTAGTCAAATCAGATCTTGATGATGATGAGTTAAATGTAACTAGCAATAGGAATATTAGTAATAGTGATACGGAAACTGTAACAGATACACCTTATTGTAACAGGGACATAGCTAGTAATACCAAGACTGATGATTATGTAACTCGTAGTGGCAGAATTAGTAAAAAACCAAAATGTTTTACAGAGTTTGTAACATAAATAGTAAACAGGGAGGTGTAGTGACTGGAGACACTACTCACAAGTAGTAAAGATGTAGCGGAGCCACAATCATAACATGTAACAACTTCATGTAGATCAGTAGATCATGTATGTGAAACTAATGTTAATAAATATATAAAATATACATATTACCATTTTGAATAAAAATAAAATATAAAAGCACAACAGGCTTAAGGTAGGCTATTTTTTTTAAATGCTTGTAGGCAATGTGAACGTTTTCAGATATTAAAACAATATGTTTTGGAGTTAATAAATAATTTCCGTTGAGCAATGTGGGTGCGGAAACTTTTTTAATTTTCTCAGTACCTACATCCTAACCTCATCCAAGTTTTATCGGCTCCGTCCGAATATAACAATAAACATGAATAATAAAACAAGGCATTTATCGTATCACATTCACATGTCCACTTATTTTTATTATAAGCTGCACTAAAAAAATTCCGTGTAAAATTACGTTTTACAGTTTTATCTGCTTGATTTTGTTCCAAAGGAGTAAGCTTTTTGAAAGATTTTATCCCAACCTTTTTTTGGGTTAGTCTTTAGTGGTTTATTGAGAAAATACCATTGCTAATGCTAATTATTGTGTTTGATACGAGGATTTGAGCCGTGTCAATATTTACAGATTTTTTCTTAAAAGGAAAGATGTTCTAAAGATAATAATAATAAGATGATTTTGTTATAATTAAAGAACCAGAATGTGTGTTTACTTTTACATTTAATATAGAAAATCGTTTCTGGTTTAGAATTGAATATTTGTTTTTATTGGATTAATTACAAATTTATTTTTCAAAACAAATTTTACAATGTTTTTCTGCATTTTTTGAAAATTACGTGTAACAAATTTATTGTTTCACTTAAAACACACGTAATACTTTTTAAACAGTAGTAAAATAAACAAATTGAAAGCACCGCAGGCTATAAATAAATAAACTCAGTTGGATTTTAGATACCTTATTACTTTTCTATAAGGAAAGTATAGCGATCGCAATTTTTTTGAAGACATTTTTTTTGATAATTCTACATTTTAAGGTCTCCTAAATTAGAAAAATGTTTTTTTGACAACACTTGGGTGTCTGTGTGTGCGTGTGTCTGTATGTGTGTAACGGTGTACCCACGATAGCTCTCGAACCAAAAGTCCTAGTAGCTTGAAATTTGGTATGGAGCTGGTTTTTCATATTGTCTCGGTTCTATCAAACGATGGGTCTCATAAAAAAACCGGACGTGGGCGTATCCGCTTTTTTTAACACTTTTTCTTATATAATTTTGTACCTATTTAAATTATTCAAATTACTTTTACAGTTTCTTATAGAGATAATTCTTGTTAATAATATATTCAAATAATAAAATTTTCTAACATTAACAGTTTATTAGATATTTTGTTTATAATTTAAAATTGATTCACAAATATAATATAGGTTCGAATCCTGCTTGCAACAATTTTATGTAGAATAAAATCCATATCTTAAAGGGAAAGCAAGATACGTTAAAAATAATATTTTTTACTGATTTACTAAAGGGGAAAGCAACATCGAGGCGCACAACCCAAGTAACAAAGTGGTTTTATAATTCTTAAGTTAGAAAACTTTTCAATTTTATTGTAGTTATGTTGTTGCTCTCTAAATGTAAAATGGTTCTATTAACGTTGTCTGGAAGATTATTTTGTTATATATTCAAAATTGTTTTTTAAATCGATGTTTAGAACGTTCTTACAACAAAATTATAAAACTGCTTATGAGATAAGCATAAAAGTGTTTTGTAAACGTTTATATAATATTGGTTATAAGACATTCACCCGTTACAAATATTAATTGATTTATAATCGATATGTAGCTATGTCATTTATCACTTTAGAACTGTTTTATACAACTATTTTAATAAAGTATGTGACTACCTTATATAATTGTTGTATCAGTAATTTTATATAACAATTTTGCTTTCTGCATCTGATTACTCACAAACGAAAGTTCCAATATAACTGTTAACTAAAAGGACACAAACCCTTAGTTATAAAATAAGAGAAAAGCAGTTATAGAGCAATGCTGTTATTAAAGCGCAAAATTATTGTGTTAAATATAGTTATAAAACAATTCGGATATACTAACTGGCGTAAGAGAAAACCACCTGATTTGGCAGCATATCTACAACCGTTTGTTGAAGAAGCTAAAATAATTCTTTCAGAAGGATTAATAATGAATGGATCGCAGTTTATTGTTAAGTTACGCTGCTTTATATGTGATTCGCCTGCTCGACCATTTTCATTAACTTTTTATTACTGAATACGCGATTAAAAATTCATCAAAATATAATCACATTTGTAAAATACGATCCTGTCGTGTTAACTTTTACAAAAACTAAGGTAATTAAATTTGAACGTTTTATAAGTTTTCTATATGCATCATAATTGTTGTATAAGAGTAAATTTGGTAATAAAAATGTTCTATTAAAAAGGGACCATTTTGAAAATGTACTCGCATATATTTACTTGGCCGCCATTCTCGAAAAACATAAAATTAACTTATATTTCACTACTTTGACGACAAAAACACATCAATTAAAGCTTTTTATACTGGTATCTATCTACTATTGTAATTTTATGATAAAAAATTAAAATTTAAACTTTTTGTATTTTATCTGATTTTTTAATTTTTTTTTAAAATACTCATTAAACTTGCGGCGCACTTAAAATTTGCGACTTGTCTACCTCATAATTGACAGTAAAATTTCCTTCATAGCAAAAAACGACGTCCGTGTAGATCTATCTCATTAAATTTCATGTAAATAATATATACTTTTATACGTTGCCATTTTTTATAAAATAGCCATCAGTTTTAGTTTAAGTAAATAATAGGAATAACTAAAGTTCCGAAAAGTAGTACTTAATAACTGTTTGATTTTATTAAAGCTGCTCTACACTACAAAAATGTTTTGTAACTTCATCAAAACTATTGTAATAAAGAGCCAACCAACTAAAGAATCTTCATGAAATTGTTTGTAATTGATATATAACGTTTACGTAACTATCTCATAACAGTGTTTTGTTGACTTTATAAAACACGTTAAAAAACGAATATTTTTTATAAATATGTGCCCATTTTGCATTTATAGCTACTGTAAGAACGTTTTAGTTACGTTCTTAGGACAAAAGGTGTTTTATAAATTCTTGTTTTATAAACGTTTTCTCAAACGTTATAAAATATAAAATTGTTACTTGGGAAATATAGCGGTTAGTCAATATGACAACATAACCGCAATTTCCCATATTTCGGTTATACCTTATTGAAATCGAGAAGAAAAACTTCAAAAAAATCGCATGCTAAGAAGTCAATACAAACGTGTAGATATCACTTTAGAGTGGTTTTAGCACCACATAACCTTAAAAAAATATGTAGACATTCTTTACTTTCTTATAGGAAAATCGTGTAATGTCTACACCAGGTTTTTTTATCATTCAATTTATATTAATTTTGTAAATGTCGTTTTCTATTTTTGCTTATCGTTTGTAACCCGTTTGCCATTGTCTTCGTTGACAATAAATTCAGAACAAAATTAAACAAATATAGACAAAAATTTGTTTGTTTTTTACACCATAAACTAAAATTCAAAACATTTTCTGTTTGAAGAGTTAAAACAGAACAACCCTTTTGCTATAAAAATATAATTACTTAACTTAACTGTAAATAGCTGTGACGACATTTGCACAATTGCATTGTCATTACTTTACCCCCAATGCTTTTTAGATTATAGTTTTATCCCGCAGTTCTACTAAAAACTAATTTGAGTTGAACGGGTGTAAAATCAATTTACAGCGTTTAACGCCGTTAGAGTAATTACAAAACGTCCTGGCACTCGAGATGCGCGGCGAGAATTTCTAAAGTTTGAAAAATTTAAACGATGTTATAATCGGGACTCTTCGGTAGCAAAACTGCCATCCTAAAAATATACGGCAAATGTATAAATTTAGTAATTATCAATTTTTTTAACGATTGATATCGTAACTAAATACATTTGTATTGAATGTTCATTTGTAACAATCGGCAACGTACGAATACAACGTGAAGTAAATAAAGCGAATGACTACATTTATAAGTTGCATAGTAGCATATTTGTCGAATACTTTCGACGCGTTTGAATCATATGCGCATGGAGGGGCGAGTGCCAGGACATTTTGTAACTACTCTATCTTTTATCATACTGAATAGAATTTAAAAAAAATGTTCTTAGTAGCTTAATCTATCAAAAATGTCGAGATTTGGCTTTAATATGCAGTATAGTGAATCGCAGTATTTATTCTCTTCAAATGCGAGAGTAAATAATTTTCCTAAAACCGAAACATTTTTGTTTCTATGTATAGTTAAACGTTCTATTGTCAGTAACTAATAAATACAACATATATATGTATTACTAGGTTAGAAATGACTCAATAAAAAAGCGCAGAGCACTAGCAATGAAACAATAGAAGTATTTTATAGAAAGTACAAATTATCATCGCAAGGCCGTTTTCAGAATATGATTTGGGAAACAAACAAACATCTTGCTAGAGATGACAGTGTTTCTTAAGACCAAATATGAACCAAGTAATAAAGAGCAGAGTTCGATGACTTACAAAGACAGAAACCTGCAGTCGGCAAAGTCTTAAAAATACGAGATGACCGACATTTCATTATTTGATCACCAAGAAGTACTCACATGCAAAACCGTTAAGTATACAAAAATCTATGGCGAGCATTATGAAATCTTAAGAAATTCGCAGTACCCAAGCTTGATTACGGCTTAGATTCATTAGAAGAAAGTTCAAAATATGTTAGTCGTCTTCCGAGGAACACGCGTTCAAGTGTTGGTTTACAGTTACTATCTAAGTAGAACGTCGGGCTAGAAAAAGTCAATAGACTGCTACTTTTATGGTCAAGAAAGTTGACGAAATGATGATAGCTGTCGCTAGCGGTATGACTCTTTTTACTGGTGCCGCACGCAGTAGAAAGTTCTAGGACAAAACAGTCTTAAAAAGGAAACAGAGAAGCATTCCAGAAATATTTGGACATTGTAGTCTCAGATGAAGTGAAAATAAAAAGATGAACAAATAAAATCGAGTGAAAGTTTTAAAAAAGATTGACGCTCTAAATAAATAAGTTATGAAGTAAGTGTTTAGCGTGTGTGGTAGTAGTGATGGGTATTGTATTGTATTGACTCATTTGAAGTAATGAACACAAAAGTTCAATTCGTATTTATCATTTAATTAAAACACTATATTTTTAAACATAAATATCTTGTTTAAATTTTGAAACGTTTGAAAGTTTTTTGTCATATCATAAATTCGCATTCAATAAAATTATACAGTGCAACTTTGACAGTATAACGACACTCATAAACATAAAGATAAATAATAGTTTATCTTATCCGCAGGCGGTATACGGTTACAGTGATATATAAATTAATAAGTGTTGGTTCTATTAAACTGTTAGTTTGTTACTTTGCTTAGCTTATATTGTGTTTTTAGTTAGGTTTATAATAATCGTTAATCGTGCAAATGGTTCGTTTAAATAAAGTTACAATATTTTTTTTTTTGCAAATCATTGTTTTTTTATTGCATTTTTTATGCATTTATGAATATAAATAACAGTTTACATTTGTTTTTTCGTACCTAATCACAAATAGTACTAAAAAATATAATATTATTTTGTCAGTACATATACGAACAGTCAAATCGGTAAAACATACTGTACCTACAACCAATTGTTTCCGCATATTAATTAAAAAAGCGACATTATTTTTCAGCGATTAATTGTCCCGAAATACCAAAACGCCGTGGATTAACTGCAAGCACACAAGACACAAAAATGAGTACTCATGTAATTTTTAACTGTGAAAACGGAAATGCTATCACCGGTGCGGCTGAAATTACGTGTCTGCCATCTGGTAATTGGAGCTCACCATTTCCTATTTGCGAAAGTAAGTCTGCCATAGTTTTACGAATAAATAGAAAAGTTGATATTTTCTTGTTACCTTAAATAGTACCTGACAATCGATTTAACGGATGACTATAATTGCAAATCGTACGTTATGACTTGAGCTCATCTGTTTAAACATTAGTAAGTAATTAAACTAAACGCACCACCATATTAAAAGTCTATACGTTAAATGGATCGTAAATAAACCAATTCCAGTTTGCTTTCAATATTAATTTTTGTGATACGTAGGTGTCGAATGTGGAGAAGTAGGTGGGTTTATATCGACAAATTTAACTATGACTGTTATATCCCGAGATGTTGGTGGTCGTGCTGTTTTTACGTGTTCACCTGGGTACAGTCTTCAAGGACCTCTAGAAACGACTTGTCTATCAAATGGTGATTGGGCTTCACCGTTTCCAACATGTGCAGGTGAGCTTTGTGTAAAATAGAATATCAAACATAAGGTTCAAGAAAATATCAATTTTAATTCTCAAAAAAGTTCTATTTCTATATGTTCTAACAGTTTTACTTTTACGTTGTAACTGGAGTTAGGTATTAATTGATGTTAAATGTTGACACTGTATTTGTTTTTTCGGAATTGTACACGTTCGTATGTTCTTGTTGTTTTATAATTCTTTGATGGGTACTGTTTAAAAACAATAGGTGTGCATGTGTTGTATGAATTTGTGTATGTATATTGCTGTGCCTAATACTTAAATTTAACATTTAATCTCAAAGTTACGCTAATGATCTGTTCTAAGCCTTTGTGTAGCATTATTAATTTGTTTACAAAGGTAAAACTAAACTATTGGTTTAGTATTACGGCTATAGTATTTATTTGATATAGTCCGTAAATTGCGAATTTCGGCTTAGCCCTTTATTTAGCGTGAACACTTGTAGTTTGTATCTATTTCGTTCTAACACACAATATTTGGAAATAGAGGGAATGGAATGCTACATTATCGTCGCTGCGGAGACACTATACGACAAAGCATCTGTATTTGTGTCAGATGTGTTAGAAGAGATAGTAATCTTTGTTTTAGGCGTCTTTTTAAAGACTAAATTGTCTGTTATAATCCTTTGACAATGGTATTCAAAAGTTGTTTATATGTGTTTGTAACTTACAACTACTGATACGTTATATTCCTTCAATTTATAGAACAAAATTAAAACGTATTTCAAAAGGTAATAATAATTTATTCTTATAAACAAAATTACCTTATAATAAATTAGTTTCTAAATCAGTACATTAAAAAATGTGTGTCATTAATATGTCATTATTTTACACAATTGAGTAACGTCTACATATTTCAAATTTGCGTTAGTACTGTTTGTATACTAGTGTTGTAACAGCCGTAAAATTCCAGTAAAGTTTTTAAACGAACCTTGCCATGAACTCGTATTGAATGTGTATGAGTATTTTAGTCGCGAAAAGGATCATGTTGATTCTCTGTGTAATGTTGACGTAGTGAGAAAAAGAATCGCAAAAGCTTTAAAAATTAGCCTCAATACGTTAGACAAAACCGTAGAGAGTAAAAAGCAGAACATTTCATTGTCAAAAACTATCAGAAAACTACGGACTAAGTGTAAAAGTGATGGCATACAAAAAAGGCTAAAACATACCATAAGAGACTTAATTTATGACATGTATTCCCGAAATAAAGTGGTTACATTGGAGACAATTAGTAATATATTACAAGAAAAAGCGTTACTGACTGCATCCAGCCCAACCATAAGTAAGATTTTACATAGTATAGGATTTTAATATAAACAAAACTGCAACTGCAGAGCACTTTGTGAAAAATTAAATGTGGCGTCAGCAGGGGTGCAGTTCATAAAAAAATATCATGAAAATATGCAATCGACTTCACCACTTCAGATGGTATACGAAACATGGATCTTTTCTAGGAAATCACAAAAGAGATCTTGGCAAGACGATATACCAAATTATCATTTTATATTCAATCAGATATTGTTTCTATTCACAAAATTTGCATCTTAAATATTTTTCTCTACCACAACCAAGTGTCTGCTTGGCCAACTTTTCACAATATAATGCTGTAGTTTAGCACAAAAAACAACTGTATTTTGTGATTTCCAGTTGCATTCCTGACATCAAACTTTTAGATTCACACATATTTTTCATGCATTGAAAGGCATTTCATAGTTTCATATTTTATTGGGTAAACTGAATATCCCAGATCAAATTTTTTTTTTAAATAACTGAAAAACAAATCGTAATTTTTTCTTTTTTAACTAAATGTATACCTTTTATCGCTTCAAAAATCTACATGCATTCTTATTTTATACACACTGTATAAATATAATGTATAATTCACTTGTAAGAATGTTATCTTATTTACAACCATAATACATTTTTACACTGTTGTTTATATCTTTCCTTAACAAATAAAATTCATAATTTACAGAAGTCCAATGTGAAAGTCCAAAAACACCGGAAAACGGTTATTTCCACGGTACCGGACCATTTAAAGTTGGAGATGTTGTTCAGTATAACTGTAACATGGATTATGTAATGGAAGGACAATCGGTTTCTGCTTGCCAAGATAATGGCCGTTGGTCCGGCACTCTTCCAAAATGTAAGTATCAAATTTTAATGTTTCAGAAATGGTTAACACAAAAATTGCACGGGTAGGTGTATCCGCATGCTCATATCCAGGAACTACAATAAGCGGTAAAATGTCATCGGTTAAATTCTACTACAAAATGGGAGAAAATATTACATTTTCCTGTGAAAACAATCTTATTCTGAAAGGCGCTTCTGTACTGAAATGTTTAAAGAATGGCAAGTGGTCTAATACAATACCAACGTGCGAATCGCCTGAAAATCAACAAAGATAATTTAATATTATTGCTTCAATACATTTATGTCTTTTAGATATTAATTTTTTATTTTTGTGTGATATTTTATAGTAGATAAAATTAAATATTGTATAATTAGATATAAATGTGTAAATAGTAAAAATATCTGTTTTAAAATACAGTCAATAAAAATAGAAATTACAAAGAGTTTTTAATATCTGTAAAACCAGTTTACGTATCTATTGTTAGTGATTTTAAATAACATAAAAGTTAAGTACCAAACAAAGCGTAAATAAATTAAGATTATTTCTTCGATATAGAGTAAAAAATTTCTTGAGTATATCGCATAAAAATTGATTTTTTCTGTATTTGGAAGTAAGGGAATTATCTACAATGTGTTAGAATCAAGGATCTTATATAATCACCTGGAGCTAACTTAATACAATCTGGTCGAACCGAAAGTGTGGCACGCTGACGTCACGACAGCCATTTTTGACTAGGGCCAAACAAATGTAGAAATCGTGCCGTACGGAAAAAGTTGTCTTTTTCAAGCTTATTTATTTCTTATTGACTTTGTTAAATATTCTTACAGTTAGTGCCAGTGCCAGTGGTGTCATGTAAAAAATATAGGTGCTAGAACGCAGGGCAGGATTCAAAAGCATTATCGTTAAGTACTAAAAAAAGGTCATATAAATTTACAAAATCAAAAAATAAAATACCGGAAGGACGTTTCGGCTCGTTTCCCCTCTATGACAGAAATGGTTAGTGCGTTGAATAAATAAAACATGCTTAATTCGTGTTGGTACTTACTATATGGATCCTCAAATGTAATTAGTAAAATAAAAATACATGACAATCTCAATTACTATATTTAATAATGTTATAAAAAATTATCTGTTGCAATTACGAGCGTCAAAAGTTTTATTATCACATTTATGAATTTAAAAACTTTTTTTTCTTAATTCATGTATTTTACTGACTAGATTAATTATGCATTTTGTGTAAAATTGTCTATCTTGTACAAAAGCAAACTCTTAAATAGTATTTAACTACAAGTAAAATTCAATGTGGTTTATAGGTCATCTATAGCTACATTTTTGCAATTTAAAGCAGCAAAAATAGTTTTGTCTAATGTAAACTTATTTAAACAATATTAAAACTCTATTTAATAAATTTGGAGTATTCAATGTTTTTAAATTTTGTGTACAGAAATTTTATAATAAGAAATAAATAAGCTAAAAAAACAACTTTATCCGTAAGCCCGATTGATGACTACTTGTGTTTTGCTCTAGTCAAAAAAACTCGCCCCTGGCTCACTTTTGAGGACGACAGTGCATTTTTTTACTAGTGCACTGGGCGACACAAATGTCGCTCACTTGTGAAAATAAGTCGTTATAACTCTGAAAATCACCAAAAAAACCTGTATGTCGCCCAGTAATGTTTACTTAAAAAATTCGCTGGAAGACGGAGTTGGCAATCCAGTTTAATTAGTGTTTGCGTAATTTGTAAAGAACTTGTGTTCTGCGCGACTTACTAAAGACGGCGTATCAGAAAACTACTTATTGTATTATATTCGTAAGAATAGATTGTGTCAATTTCATGTACTGCGCATATCACGTGACAGGTTCTTTACAAGTTACTTTTATTATAAGCATCCTTAATTTGAATAGATTATTACGCTATGTTCGTTGTGTTTAAGTAGATGCTGCATAATAAAATAATAATGTTTTGCTCATTAAATACTATTTCAGACAACACAGTAAAAGACGGTTAAAAAAAGTACCTGTCGTAGTACTTATAATTAAAATAACCGAATCAATAAACATAGATACATTAGTATTCGCATAATTTGTAAAGGACCTGTAGACGGAGCTTTTCTGCGCGACTTACTAAAGACGCGTTATCAAAATGCTACTTATTGTCTCATATTCGTAAAAATGGGAATGTCGTGTCAATTTTGTGTTCACGTGACTGCAAACCGATTGAGTGATAGCGAGCGGTGTGCGTCATTTTGAGCAGGTTAAGTCTTCGTTCAAACATAAAGTATAATGCACGTAATACAAAAGTATCAGTGGCGAGTAAAATAAGACAAAAATGTTATCAGCCAAGTGCAGTCACATTTAATGCACATTTACACTGCTTGTCATCACTCTATCAGTTTACCGTACGTTTTAGCTTATAGAAGATAAGGCTACAAAATCGGCTTATGTAGGCTTACGTATCACCTTGAAAAATTGTGTATTGCCGCTATTACCTTTGAGCACAAGTTTCGTATTGGGATTTTAATTTAAATATATATTTTAAATTTCAGTCATGAAATAACTACTACAACGGTTTTACACTTCATGTTAACAACTAATTCAATAGAAAAGGTATACATAAAAGTAACATAAAGATATAATTCGGCCATTGGCGGTCCCTTCCATTTACATTCCTTACACATCGAACTTACGCTATCTCGCGATGTTTCATTTAATCTTTCGTAACAGTGTATTTTATATTTTTGTTTATTAAACATTTTGGATATGACAATATAACAACTGGTAGAGGTTTCTTGCATGCTCTTCCTGCATTGAGTAATCGAGCATAGTGGAAGTCATACAAATATTTGACATTTTATTAAAAATTGTTAATTTTTTGTCTCTCTCTTCTTTTTTTTGTTTCTCTCTCCTTTCTTATCATCGACAGACCTATGTCACGCTTTTGGTGTGATTAAACTTAAGTTTTTACAACGTAGTTGGTAGATTATGTTACGCGAAGTTTTCTTCCTTTTTAAATAGTCGCGAGATACATTAGTAGTTCGAAAAAGGCAACTTTTTCCGTAGGCCACATTAATTACTACGTTTGTCGCTAGTCAGAAATGGCCGCTTGCCTAACTTTTGAAGACAGAGTTGCCTTGGCAATCTAGTTTATATGTGGTAACACACGCGAGAACACGTACCTGACGTACTTATGAGTCTAAGGTAAATTTGTAAGCTTTCGTATCTGTTGCGTTTCAATCTTGTTTAAATTGAAAATTATTTCAACATATGAAATTCAAACGCTGATTATTTGTTTTAAACGCAAGTTTTCTGTAGTTTTAAAGTAAATAAATTAAATTTTTTGTTCATTTTTCCGGAGGGTCATTAACCAAATAACCTAGTAGAAAACCGTACGAGTACATGTATCATTTTTTATTTATATAAAAATATCAAGGATGTTTATTTTTACTACCAATATACTAGATTGATAACACGAATATTCACTGTATATAAAAAAAACCAAAATGTAGGTAAAAAGATAGAGAGTTAGTTATAATTATCGTAGCGAAAAAATTATCGTCTAAGAAACAAGACTCATTTTTGCAAAACTTTTTCGCAGGAGAAAAACACTGGGTGCATTCAGGTAGACTCAGCTGTGCTCAGCGGCTGAGAAACAGCCTAAGCGACTTTGTTAAAATTACCTGAACACACAAAACCAACAAGTTTTTAAACATCTGTTGCATTATTAGTAAATTAATAAATACTACAATTTGTATTTAAAGTAAGTAGTTTTTTTAAGAAAAAATTTAATTGTCTCCACCTGAATGCACCCACTGTTTTATTTTAATATCGTTAACGCTTTCAATCGGATTTCAACACATATTATTATCATGTTTTTAAACAATGATAGTTAATAGTATATTATATATCAAGGTTGAGAAGTGCATCATTATAACCTAAGCGATAGATTATATATATATATCCAGTGTTGTGACGTATCTAGATACAAGTATCTAGATACAGTATCTAGATACTTTTGGAGTATCTAGTTACATATCTAGATACACTAGACAAAATGTAACTGTATCTGTATCTAGATACATTTTTCGTAGTATCTAAGTGGTTTAGATACTTAGATACTTTTTTTGCTCAAATTGTAAATAGTAGTAAAAGTTTTTACTAAACACCGTGGTAGTTTTTTGTCAGTTCATTATATACATTACAATTTGAATTTGAAGACTTTGTATTCGGTGTTTTATGAGTGTAATTTTTTCAGCGTCGCCAATTCTAGTGGAATTCTGCCAAATTTAGAGATTTTATGTAGTAACATGTATTTTGTGGGTATTATAAAGGAACTGTTGTGGAATTTTGGGGAAAACCGTGTATGAACCTACATTTTATATAATCTAGTATTACTTGAGAAATGTGACGTGTTAGCATTTATGCCATCAAACCAAATTCATACTTTAAAAAAAAGAAAACAAATTTCAACTTTGTAGAATTATGAGTACAATATTGTAGTCATTATGGAAGTTTTATAGTTTATGCAGAGAATTGCGACAAAGTCAATTGGCAACACTGAATTTCTTCATCAGCTCAAATAGAGCAAAGAAGTGGGGAAACTTTTTAGTGTTAGTAGTTTACTATTAACTCAACGTCGAAATATAATGACGAGACATTTAACAAGCTATTAATTTTAAAACAAAATAAGCTTTATTTGTAAATTTGTATTTTTGTATGCGGTTAAGGTTGATAAGATAATGTCTTGCTTAATACCCAGGCAGCACACTGACGTCATATGACACGTCTTAATGAAGTCTTGTAATTTGACGTCAATGAGACGTAATGTGTTGCCTGGGATACAGTTATTGTGTTTTTAGCTGAACCGAATGGATACTTTCTTTAAATTTTATTTCAAAATTTTGTTAAAAATGTATCTGACATGTATCTAGATACTCTCTTACAGTATCTGTAACTGTATCTAGATACTTTGTTTAAAAAAGTATCTTATCTGTATCTAGATACAATTTATGAAAAGTATCTGTATCTGTATCTATATACTAGAAAAAAAGTATCTGTTACAACACTGTATATATCCCACATAACCAAAGTTAACCTTAATTGTCTAAAAAGTGATCATACTTTAACCTGAAAAGTTGACAAACATGTGATATCTTTATCGTGCCTTTTAGTCATTCATAAAAGTTAGTTCTACCGCGTGTCCTTAATGTTTAACTTATTCACAATAAATAGTTATTCCTAATAATCAGCCAAATTGTAAGCGTAAAGGTTACATTTTGTATAAGCTTAAAGTGTAAAATATGGCGACCTATCTGGTTTCTTACCTACAAAAGTTGACTTTTGGGTAACTTTTCAATAAACAACTTTAATTGTTACTCGAAAGCCGTTTTAAAAAGTTAACTTGATGGTAACCACAAAAATTAACCTATTAAGAGCTTTCAAGTATAGAATGAGACTACTTGTTTTTTTACTAACCATATAAGTTAACTTTTCGATATGTTTTCAGAGATTTGTAATTAATGTCTTGAAAAAGTTACACAAATGACATCTTACAAAATTAATTTAATGTTAATCCTAAAAATTAACTTTTTAGTAGCCTTCTAGTACAAAATGAGACTACATGTCTATTTAGTAACCACATAAATGTTATTTTCGGTGAGTTTTATAATTAATATCTATAAAAGTTGTGAAAGAGACATTCTAAAAAGTTAATTTTATGTTAATTATATATTAAGAGTCTTCAATACCACGGCTGGAAATAGCGGAATTGGCGCTATGCTCGTGTCTGTTTACGTCTAAACTAAATTATGTATAGTACTAAAATTCAATTTTTTACCAAGAAGAAGCTTTATTGCACCTTTATATAACAACAAAAATACATTAAACTTTAAAGAAGTTATAATATAATACATGTAAATAATGCAATTTTAAGGTCATGTTTGGATTTAAATTCAGCTTATATTAAAGCATAAATATAAAATCTGTTCCTATAAACAAGTGTTGTAAATCTTGGTTTGTGCAAAAATATTTTTTGTTTATGGTTTTCTATTCTAGATTAGTCAAAAACAGGCACGACCGTACATGCTACAACAGCCAAAATCGCTGTAAAGTGTCGCCGTCTACGTTCCATCTATCAACTATCCCCTCTGACAGTTTATGCTGGGTGCGGACAGAGGGTATTTCATAGTTTCTGTATGAATATAGGACAACCCTCCGCGAATACAGCAGAAACTATTCGTCTGGTATTGAAGACTCTTAAGGGATTAATTTAAACTTAACTAAAATAGTTTTCAAGAATTATTGAATTAAAATTAAACAAACGCTCATCATTTGTAAAACTTAAAATTATGTTGTTGAGGTGAGAGAAAATGGGTATAGGAATTTAAATAACCACCGGGCTGTTTTAAGACTAGCTTTACATTGCTAGACAATCCTTCAAGCTTAGTTAATGTGCGTGTTGTACAAGTCGAGTGTTAACTTTGTGTAATTGTGTTATACTAAAAATTTCAGTTAAAAAGGTAAAACATTTTTATACGCATTTTTAACAGACACAAAAGAACACATAATTCATAATTGCAGATATATCGTCAGTATATAGAAAGGCATAAAAACAAGCTTTCCCTAAATTTTCCATGTTTGCCCTGATTTTAGAATACTCAGATTTTTTACGATTTTTTAGATCACTAGGAACCCTATAAAAAATCAAATCAAATATAAATATTGTTGGTTTAGGTAAGTATTTTTTTCTAATTTCAGCTTCCTTAAAATGAATATTTTCTACCACCACGGAAATGGACGTTTTAGTGGCGACAAAGGTGTGGATTAAAAAATCGAGAGAAAGAGTGAAAAAAGGTTAAAAGCGATTACATTTATTATAGATATTTTTAAATTTGTAAAGAAGTAATTAATATATATGTATTATATCGTATCGTATAAAATCTGTTGTTTATCAAGAATTGAACCTTTACTTTAATGTGTTTTATTTTCTAATGTTAACTATAAGATATATGTTAAGCAGCCAATAATCGTTGAGCAACTGAAAAAATAGTATTTTTTAAGCAGTTTCAAAAACCAACAATTACATATATTTTTCAGTTAACTTCAGGTTACTCTGACATGTTGATCGTTAAACAAGTTTAAAAATTGTATATTTTAAACAGCTTGAAAATTAAACAGTAAACTAACTATTTAGATTAACTATAAGTTATCCTAACAGGTTGAACGTAAAGCAAACAAAAATTGGTATTTTTTAGGCAGTTTCAAATACCAACAATTAACAATCACTTTCGATTAACTTTAGATTACCCTAACAGGTTGAACGTTGAGCAAACAAAAAATGGTATCTTTTTAGTAGTTTTAAAACTCAACTATGCACCGGCCATTTCGATTAACTTTAGGTTAGTCCAACAAGTTGACCAATGAATAAGTACAAAAAAGTATCTTTTTAGTAGCTTTAAAAGTAAACAATAAGCTGTCTTTTTCCGTTAATTTCGGGTTATCCTAAAAGGTTGACCGTTAAAAACACACAAAATCAGTATAAGAGTGTCCTATGGAGGGATTAAGTGGGACATAGTTCACCATTGGGTATGCTTTTGGGTACTCTATGATCACATTTGCCAATCCGAAGCGGTTACCTTTATTACGACTTTTGGTTACTTTTGGCTGTGTGGATATATATATATATATATATATATATAGACATATAAACCGGTTGCTGTTGAGCCCGTAGAATATATAAACGCTACGCTCTGTAGCCCGAAGAAACGCTATTAAGCCCGGTTTCGGGCTCATCTACGTATCCATGTGTATATAATCAAAATACGATTATATAAGCATCAAAACGTGTAAATCCAAAAATTTGGCCGGGCTTCATATTGTACCGTTTATATCTGCATTATATATAAAATAGTTCAGAGTTAGTCGCTGCAGAGGTCGCTTTTATATACAAACTGTCTACAGACACGGACGGTACGTTGTGTAGCCCAACATGCGACAACGTTGGACGGGCTTAATAACAAGCAGTAAACGTATACTCTAAGTGTATTTTACTTTAGTATGAATTTTATGCATTTTTTGAGTATCATCACCTTTTAATAATTTCTCACAAAAACAATACAAACGGTTTTAGTCAAAAATTGAAAGTTGATTTTTAAAAACGTTTGCAATTTCTACGTGATGCTTGTACGTACATATGTAGAATGTGGTACTTTTATAACTATTAAATTAAATTAAAATTAAAGAATTGAAAAAATTATTTGAAACCCTCTAAAGAGATTTGGATCAAAAGTACAATATAGGTAGCTAAGAAACTTTAAAGTTATAAGAATGATTTGTTGGTTCATTCATGATGTGATACCTATAAAATAATTTGAAACATAAATACATACATTTAATAAAAACGTTATAACGAAAAAGCTATGTCTTAGGATATGATATTAGCATTTCTCATATAATTTTTTTTCTTTTACTTAAAATTTTTAAAAACAATGTAGGAATCTCGTTTTGTAGTGTAAAAATTCTTAGAAGCACGGAAATTTTTTAGTAGTCTGAAAGAGTTTTGTAGAATCAATTGGAAAATATTACTTCTTGTGAAATAATTATGGAAAGTTATGATAATTTTGCAGATAACATTGTACAATTAAAAAAAATTGAATTTGGTTTTACCAATACCAAGCTTTTACAAACAAAATTGAAAAAAAAGAATTGTCCTAGCAGAAAGAGAAACAAAACTTACAGTCATGAATTTTAAAATCGACACAGAGTTTTTAAGTAATTATGATGACAATTTACTTAAAAGTTAGAAAAATGATAATTAAGACAAACAGTTAATCCACTTCTTACAAGAAATAAGATATTAAGTTTGAGTCATTTCATATGAAATCGTCTAAAAGTAAAGGCTGACTTATTTTAGAGTCCTAAAAAAGAAATCTACGCACATTTAGTTTTGATAAACGCCCGTTTTCACCTGACCGAACTGAAAAACATAATTTTTATGATTTTTTTGAGTGCACAACGAAAATTTATTCAATACCGATCAACAATGACGCGCTGCTAAAAATACGTTTTTTAACTTATTTTCAGTGATTTTTAACTGACCTTAGTGTCTTGGTCGTTTAATGTAAGCACCTAATGTTATTCAGAAATTAAGTTTACATATCTTAAAAAGAATAAACCCAACAACTGATCAAAAAAACCCACTTTTTGTACAAAAAAATGCTTGAAATTCGATGAAATCGCGTTTTTCAGGCTACATTGGTCGTCTTGTTGTCACATTCTTAGTGCCTATACACTTGGTTTTTTAAAGCAAATATCTAAGTAATTTTATTAGGTTAAAAATATGATTTGCAATTGGTTACTTTTTTGTGTGAAAATTCATAACACTACATGTTTGTTTTCTATATATTTAGTGTAGTTTTATCTATTTTGTTTGTATCTTATAGTATAGCAAGTAGGTTGAATGTCTTTTAAACGTGATATTATGTTTTCATTTTCATTGAAATTGTGTGTATTGTAAGTGAGATTTATTACGTAAATATAACATAAGATGGAATATTGAATTTTTTGAAATAAAACATTATATTTTCTTAGAAGGCTTAGCTTATTGGCTTAACGATATTGACAGCATCACAATTATAGAAAACTGAATACCTTTACGGTATCAACTAGCTGTGACCGTGAGAAACCTAAACTATATTAAATTATTGTACCTTTTTATGTTATTATCTTATTAATACATATGTTACAGCAGCTTGAACATTCACACTCGATACAAAAAACTAATTTTTACGCCAAGAATTTCATTAGAGCAGAAATCGAACATTGTTTCTGGAGTTACTATATGATGATCTGCAGTTCGTTCTAAGCTTTTTTCAATAGTTTGTGACGGTCCGATTAATGATAAATCTGTTACTTTAATCGGCATTTAACGTCCATATTAACGAACAAATAAATTGAGTGAAAATGTTTCAGACTACTTAGAATTCCTCAATTTCGTTATTTGAAACAGAGTATTCTATTTACTATCACATACATATTTTAATTTCAATTAAAATTTTATGATAATGTTGTATGACTGTATGCCCAAAACTAACCTTTCAATTTATTTCCGATTTATTAAAAAAACTTTGTGTGCGTAAATAAGAATATGTAGGTACAAACAGGTTGTTGTTGAGCCCGTAGAACATATAAACGCTACGTTCTCTAGCCCGAAGAACCGTTATATATCCCAGTTTTAAGCGCATCTCTGTATATATGCGTATGTCATCAAAATACGATTGTAGAATCATTATTATTTTTATTATGCGGTATATTGTAAGTTTGATTTAAAAATTAATTTGTGCTTGTCAAATGATGACAAATAACACACTCTACGTTAGTCGTGCAACTTGCGGCAACGGTTAAATTTAACATTTCTTTAAAAAAGTTGCCAAAAACAGAGTTACATGCGGAATTTTAAAGAAAATTATTTAATTTGCTGCCGTTTTGAGTATGTTTTTTTTTCATATAAGAATTTGCTAATACACACAAGTTATAGCTTACAATTTTGAATTATATTTACAAATAAAACAAACTTTGCACCAATCATAAAAAGAGTTTAATGCTTGAATACAGTTTTTATTTTAAATCTGCAGAAAGTTTATTTGTTACGTCAATATTAATCAAGTTACATTTAAAAAAAAATTATTAGATCGAAAGATGTTTAAGAGAGTTATCTGCAAAGACTAAACGCAAATGTTAAAATTTCAAATCATTGTCGAATTTCGCTTAATAACTACGTTTAGAGCGTGTATAATATTGGCAACGCAGTCGGGGTCAACAGCGCGCTAATAACGTCGTGTAAAAAGACGTTACCGCCCGGGCTCATCGGGCACCTGTTTACATATCGGGCTCAATTGCGTGCAGTTTATAACTATATATATATATATATATATATATATATATACATATTATGCTTTAGGTTTTCAGGAGTAAAATTATTAATAATAAGACATGATTTTCGGATTGCTTCTCGTGTTAATGTGTTGATACTTTTATTATAACAACGTTTCGATAAAATCTCATTTACCATTATCAAGTTTAAAAACTAACACTAATTACTAATACAAACTTTACAATTAAAATAATTTGTCACTGTCAAGATTTTTTGTTTGACTTCTTGTCAGTGAACGATGCCGTACTAGATTTGTAATCAAATCGTTTGATGTTGTAGGTTGGTGTGTATTATTTATACTAAACGAGCTTATCACACTTTTTGTTTTAATGGAAGGAAGTACCGTTTTCCATATTTTCGGTAATCTTGTGCTGCCATCTCTTTTGTTTAAGTTAGATGGTCGTTTTTCGATTTCAATCGCTTCTCTTGCTACTCTAGACCAAAAATGTTCAACACTTGCTAGTACTTTTGTGTTATTGAAATCAATTGAATGTCCTGTTTCTTTAACGTGTTGGGCTAGTGAAGACGAGGGAAGATCTTGTTTAACTGCCAGTTTATGTTCTTCAACTCTTGCGGCGAACCGTTTATTTGTTTGACCAACATATGTCTTATTGCACATACCACATCTATTTTTAGTGTCCGCAAATTTGTTTTTAATTTCTTTGTTGGCTCAAAATGCAGCTTTTTTAAAACGTTTTATAAATTTTTTTTGCTTGTATTGACGCTTTGATTTCACCTTCTAAATTAACAACATGTTAATCATATACACGCTGTATGTATTTACTGCTTTGTAATGTATCAACATGTGTATTCATTAACTAGTTAACTTTAATCTAATTTATATCAAATTTGAATAGAAAATTTGTAAATTTGTTAGTTTATTTTATTGTTTGAATCGCTCGAATACTATAACAAAATATATACAAATTAGAAACTATACGTATAATTATAAAATTGTCTTCTATTAAGGGAATGATTATGTTTCTCAGAATACCAGTTGTTTACGTAGACCGAATTTCATAACATAAGTGTTATCGTGCATAGATATAATTTTCTATCAAGGTTATTTTACATGTAATAAAAAGAACGTATGTCTTTTCCAAATCTCTGAAACTGTATCTTTATAGATTACTGTAAAAAAATATACCGATGCGTATCTATTACAATTATATAATTTTATGTTTGTAGGCCTTCTGTATCCCAATGGCGAAAAAAAGAAAAGGTTCTCTTATTCGTAACCGATGCAGCACCTTATATGATCAAATCCGCTCAGGCATTAGAAATATTTTAACCGAATTAAAAACATTTAACTTGTCTAGCACATGGAATACATAGGGTGTGTGAATTCATTAAAGACGAGTTTGCAATAGTAAACAAAATAATTTGTGCCACCAAAAAGGTAAAAATCTCTAACATATTAGATTCTCTTTTTGATTATTGAAATGAAACTTCTTTATCGGCGTTGGAAAAAAATTTACCGTCACATTTTTCGGTTACGCGTCACATTTTTCCGTTACGCGCCATCTTTTTCTTGCCCCTACCACGGTTGGTTCAGACGAAGAGTACTTTCACTTTCTCCAACGGAGTAGGGATAGCATGTCGCTTAAGCGGACTTACTCCCACCACCAGACTTTACCGTTCAAAAATACACGTGCAGTCCCCTTCCAGTCACCCAGAATCGTGAGAGGGTCAAGCCACGTTTTTTTCTTGCACCCTTATTTATTTCTGAAACGCAATAGCGACGTGATAAATAATATATCAATACTAAAGTGATCAACAAAATCAAAGGCTTTATTTTAATTCTAATTCCAGTGGATTTTTAAAAAAGTAATTATATCTCTTTTTCTAATACTTGGGTGGGATTGTGGTATTTATTTTTTAAAATTTAAGATATTTAAGGTTAACCTCAGTTTCTGATTGTAACTATCGGTCAATGTATATGATTTCATTAAAATAGTATTTATTAATTAATACGACTGCTAATTTAATGAACATCAATTAATTGGCATTAGAGTATAAATTCTGAAATATGTTATTAATTTTTGTAAATCAATTAACTAATTTTTGTAGATTCAATGATGGAAGAATCCGCAAATCCTGAGGATCTGGCACTACAATTGATGGAGTTTTTACTTGGTCACTAAATTTCGTGGAATGTAAACCATATATTTCATATTTCAGTTACCATAAGCCATTAATTACAAAAATATATAATAACGATGACAATGATAGTAATAATTCTATTACAATTAATGAAATGCTGTAATAATCATAGTAGCAAAAAGTTAAAGTGAAATAATTGTATTATTTGTATTCATGTCTATGATAATAAAATCCTTTTGTTTAAACTTTATCTAATTTAACTTTATTTAACCAATTTCTGAAAAGTTGCATGTAGATCATTTTGCGAAAAATAAGGCCATAAAGAAGTTTCACTTCTTACGTGTGTACACTAGTACACGCACACATTTTTTTTTGGATCTTGTTACAGGTTTTTGTGAAAGCACCATTACGGGTAAGGGCCTATAAAGAAAAACTTCCAGATGTTAAACTTCCACCGGAACCTATCATAACAAGATGCTTGCATTTTTTATGCCACGCATTTTGAAAAAATTAAAGAGGTACAGTTCATACTATAATCTAACATTGTCTTATACATTAATTGAATTGTCTTATTTCAGGTGGTTGAGTTATTTGACGAGACGGCCTCTGCAGTAATCGCTAAATCTCAAAAAGCTTTTAATTCGAAAGAATAAGAGCAATTATAAGAGCATGTCCAGGGACTATAGGAAGAAAAATTAATCAAAAATTGGATTCAGTCACATTAAAAAATCCTTCCTTTGACCTCTTTAAACAACTGACTGAAATTCAAAAAGGAGGTCATGAAGCATCAACAGAAAATATCTTTAACAATAACAGAAACATTGGCATTAAAATTTCCTCCACTAACATCTTGTGAAAATATTTTAAATGATAAAAGGCAACAGCTTCTTAGTCAAAACATTAAAACATTGATTTGTGCTTGGAAAAATAATAGCACTTAATAAACATTGTAAAACAAAAAAATAAACTGTAAATTTTAATAGATATTTCTGCCTTTTTTATTGCCTTTTTGGCAGGTTTAATATGCCTTTTATGCCACCTTTTTTTGTATTTTTTCTTGCCTTACTATCCGCTCTTTAGTAATTATAATATAATATAACACGGCCATTCTGACCGTTGTCTCGCCCACGAGACTTCAAAAAAACAAAACAAAAATTTAATACAAAAATCATTTACAATCAATTTTGACAATTTTTTTCCAACTGAAGGAGCTGTATTAACGGCATGTCATCCAGCAAATCCTCATCTTCATTACTAGTTTTATTTTTAAGCATTTCAAGACATTGGAACATCGTCCAACTCGAGGTCCCCTCACGGAGAGAAAAGTTTACTGTAATAAAGCAAAAACAGCTATATTTCATGCAAATAGGCTGTTGGTTTTGAGTCAAACCGATGTACGCCTAAATAAAGCTTTCATCTTATTACAACAAATATTTTGAAAAAGAATTGTATAGATTTTATAATATATCAATTTAAGAAAACATCGTTTTCTTTTATCATTCAAAAGTTGTTTAATGTGATCGTAGAGAAAAACCATAGTTATGACAAGTACTGCTTTTTCTTATCTCTGTTGATTGTTGCGTTTTATCATAAATAGGTTTAATAGTAATAACACTTCGTATTAATTTAAGCATGCAGTGTCATAATGTTTGCTTTTGTGCAGCTTCAGGGTATGAATGATTTCAGTAAATATACACATAGTTTATACGTATTTATTTGCTAAATTCAAAATAAATGTGTTATATTTTATCATCACTACAGTTTATGGTTTAATCCTAGATTGCATTAAAATTTATAATTATTGGTAATATTACCGATACAAATAATACTGTCCTTGACACCAATATGTACACGCATCAGCATTAATAGTATGTTACACTTAGAATATTAGTCGAATCTACACCATCCGAGTTAAATAATCTTCTTGTACTTTTGGAAAGTTATTTTTTTCTGTCAAAGGGTTCTCCAACTACTAAACTTTACAATCAACCCAAATTCACCTTCCTTAAATATGTCCAAATCATTTTCCGTTAGGCACACAAGGGATGTAACATCAATTTCTTGTTCTAAAAGAAAAGCAAATGCACGATAATTTCATTTCATTGCAAAAAACTAAGTCATACATGCCAAGCTTTGCGACATAATTCTAACATATAACGACAGTGAACAATATTCAAAATCAGAGTCAATACTTACTTGTAAGTTTCTGATAGTTTCCAATCATTCACTAATTGATGTAGTGAGTTATAGATTATATGCTGCAAGCAACTTGTTATAAAATTATGGATCCATGTCGTATAGTTCCAAACGAAAAACTGTTGGAGTCACGGTACACGTTAATTTATCTTTGCCACAGCTTTAGCAAAAAGTTTAGTACATATTGCAAACCTTAACGTAAATTAAATTGCTGATACCTTATATTAGACCAGCGTGGAACAAATAGTGATAACATAAATGCTTACTTGAAATGCCTACTTGTGGTTTCGTAGTAATTTATTACGTACTTTAATCGCTGATATGATTTCTTATAATAATTAGTTGAATTTGATCAATTTGTAGTCTTAATTTTAACAAAAACTTTTTACTTGTATCATTATAATTATGAATGATTTATTAAAATCATGTTTGGATTGCAATAAGAAATTTAATTTAAGTTTTAGAACATGTAGGTTTAATTTTATTTGAATGTGAATCAATTTTAGAAAAAAAGCAAATGCTTTAAATATGGAATTGTAATGATTAAATTCAGCATAATATTTCTCTCCGTGCTCGCACCTCTTTTTCAATAGGCTCTGAAATACAACGATACTTTTTCTTTTGCACGTTTATCTTAAAACGTTAAACAAAACAAAAATTACTTATTATGCCAGATTTTATTAGCAACCTGCTCCGTAAATGAAACAACCTTATGGTAGATCAAATACTTCGTGGTAAGCAGTGCATTAAATTGCAACAAAATTATAGTTGAACTGATTAACTTGTAACCATTCAAATCTTACAGCTAGACAGACGCATCAGGCTGTAATCGACGCTTAAATTGTACAATTGAACTCAGCAACTTTTACCAATTCAACACCCACAGCTGAACGCATCAGACTGTAATTGGTACCGATATAATGGACTGTAATTTTTAGATTTTTATTTTTGGTGCAACTGTTATAAATACATAAATACGCATTAACGCAACGAAAGAACTTTTTATACTAACTCTAACTTAAAAGATAGTTTCACATGTGGAGGGGTTCGCACAGAGTAGCATATATTAAAAATGATTTTAAACAGTAGGTATGTAGGTATTGTGTTTATTGTTAGAATAGTATAATAAAACACAAGTTACATCGTTATATCGTCCGGGTTATATGTATGTTCATGAACTAATCATTAGAATGTATGATTTTTAATAACATTGGAGGTACATGTACATTTACTTATATTGAATTTCAAATGAATTAATGGATTTCATTTCTTTAGATATCGATGGTTCCCAATAGAACTGAGTCCGACGGAAAGAACTTTTTATGAAGACATTATGAGAGTCGAAGGACAGAAAGTTCTATATTTTATTTCGCCAACAGTGCGACATTATACACGTCAACTGGAAACATACACTAAAGCTACATATGGATGCAACATTTTCTGTTGTTCTAAGAGCTGGAGGCGCACTACATTTGCTTGTAATACACTATTTGTACAACAATGCTGTAAGTATTTTAATATATTTTTTATATAACATAATGGAACCATACAACTATGTTCACTAACACATATACCATAGGTGCCAAAACAAAATAATTTCACCTAACGTATCTACATATTAAAAAATTTAATCAAACAAAGCAATCATTTGAAATTCGGTATGTAACAGTTTCTATGTACTTACTGAGATATTGAGATTTAAATTTCAA
Source organism: Aquatica leii (assembly GCA_035610365.1). NCBI lineage: Eukaryota > Metazoa > Arthropoda > Insecta > Coleoptera > Lampyridae > Aquatica > Aquatica leii. The sequence continues at coordinate 62,520,228 of CM069432.1, forward strand.
AAGTAAGTACAAAATTACTTAAATGCAAAGAGTTTTAAACAATGATGTTTATATTAATGCCATTAAGAAACTTATGCCAATAAATACATTTTAATAAACTTAATAAAAAAAATTTGAAATAAAAAAAATGTTTTAATCCTAAAATAATTTTTTTAAACTAATTTTTATGTATCAATCTGTTGATGCTTTAATTTTTCTTAGAACTTTTAATATAAAAAAAGCAAAATAATATGAAACAGTGGCGCGCACCGTTTTGAAATTGTGTTAATTTTTTGAAGTATACTGCAGAATGCAATAATACCGATTGACTCAATAGTGTAATTAGCATTTCTATAATTAATAAAAAATCATGCATGAAAAGTATATGTCGCAATGCTGAATATTTATGAAACACGTCCAATAAGTTTAAGTCACATATTTACTTCAAATCTCTCGTAGTATTTTTGTTTTAGTGTTTCTTCTTGGTATAATAATTCAGTAATTTTTAAGCAATGTCCTAAATCATCTAAACTACTTGTAAGCAAAGTTTTAATTTTTGTCGTCGGTATCCGGTTTCTGCGACTATTATAATGTATTAGGTACATCCGATTTCAAAATATGTATTAAGAAGTTAAAGATATTTTTAATATTAATCTTTCTTGTTATAGAAATTATAATTTTGCATAAGTAAACGGCATTTCATTAAAAACAAAAAAAATGTTTTAAATCAAAACAGTTTAAGTAATACGTTTTTGCAATAACCTTATATGATTTACACAATAAATATTAAATAAATTTCTATATTAACGCATTCAATATTGTACCAGAAAGTCCGCAAAATTTAAAAAATTTGTTAATTTTTTTTGATATTTTTTTGTTTTTTTCTAAGGTTTTTGTTTTCGGGGATTTTTTTACATGTTATTTCTAAAACGTTCCTTTTTGTAGCAGTTTACAGTTTTCGTGTGCATATAATTTTTTAAAGCGTTGGTATTGTACCAAATTTATTATTAAAAACTAATTTATTTAAACGACTAAAACGATGTTTTACTTATACTAGAAATATGTACACTTCTAAATTAACGGAACTAATTATATCTATTAAAATTTAATAAAAACACTTAGACTATAATTTATATCACTTACAAGAAGATAAGATAAGGTCCGCGGATAGCTTCACACAATTGTTTACACTAAAATCACGTACGCGATTATTCACTGTAGGTTTATCTCACACGCGTGCTAACGACTTATATATTTCAACTTGCATAATCTGCTTAACACTGCTGTATTTGCATTACTGCAATAACTGACCTACGATTTGTTTCGTCGGTATATATACACATAAGGAAATCCTTCTCGAGTGTTCCCTATTTTTCGGTATATTTTCTAGAAGATGGATAACAACTTCTAGAAGGCTCTTGCATTTGCAAATAACTTCTCGAACGTTTCAGTATGTTTCCTCTTATTATAGCAATCCTCATTATTGAAGAAAAAAGTTTAAAATTTCTTTTTCCACAACAGCAAAACTACAATAAAGAAAACTTTATAGCATATTTATAGTGATACTATTTAGTATATGTCATTGAAATAATTGCCGTGGTACCTATTGGCTATTCGTACTGTTGATTATTACAAACACGTTTTGTAGGATTCATTTCGAATTAATACAGTTAGAAAACTAAAACTTTAGTTAGACGACGTTAGATAAATATGATTTGATTCAAGTTTGATTTTTAAGTGCTTTAAAATAGTACTTCCAAAAATGCTTATAGATATTGTCATATACTTTTACGTGTATATTTGTAGTTTTATCAATGTTCAAACCTCAGATTCATTGGTATCTTTAAATTATTTTGTGGGGGCTCGTTAGAATCAAGAAAATCAAAAATTTCTGTCATCATAAATTGTCATACACAGTAAAGATTGGCTCAATCACATCGTTAAAAGTTAGCGCTCGCTAGTATTGAGGATGTCGCTAAATCGCCTCAATGCCATAATCTTTACGGAGGCGCAAAAATTAACTGCTGTTAAGAGTTAACGATTGCGAGAAATGTAATGTGTTGAATAAACTTAATTGAACTCAAATTGAACTGACCCTAAAACACGGCTCAAGATGCTGCTTTAATTTATGAGTTCAGAAATTTATAATATTAAAATAAAGCTAGAGTGTAAGTAGATGTTTCTAACATTGCTTTTGTAGCATTTTTTTACTTTAAAGGACAAACCATAGCATTTGTCGAATCATCTTAAAAGCTTCGATGTGAAAAAGGTGTGATTCATAAAGTAATCGAAATATATTAAAATCTGTTTTAGAGTTTTTAAATTGGACTGCTGAATTAAGCATTTATAAAAATAATCCTAGTTTCGATAAGGTGGCATTTGCTATTTACTAAATACAGAGCTGTTTTTTCTTACTTAGAAGATTGATCTATGCATTATTATTTAAAAGTCTGTTTAATTGTTTTTATGTATTCTTATATTACAACAAAAAATCTGTTTATATACCACAATACTCGATTTTACTTCAAAAATTACACATGTAAAAATCAAAAACAAACAAAAAGGTTTAAACCACTGTTTTCTTCATTACTATTTTTCAATGTTTACTCATGGACAGTGTTGTGCATAGATAATTAAATTTTTATCTAGATGAGATAATAGATAAAAGTTGAAGAATTTATCTAGATAATAGATAAGGTAATCTATAATTTACGTAGATAATACGATAGATGATTCTATCAAATAGGTACAAACAGGTAATAATTAATTGTTACCATTTAATTATCATCATCATCAATACCAATTCATTATTTATAAAATTAACTAATTAAAAAACTGAGACAGATTGAAAAAAAAATAAAAATCGAAAAAAAACATGACAGAAATTTTATTGATTTAATGACCTACTATTGTAAAATATAAAACAAATTTCTTGATACAATATGGTCCTTTCTAAATTTTCATTGCTAAGCAAAACTTACACTATCAGGAATCAAGACTATAAAGTCTTTCAATTAGCGCCGAAATTGATATGTTTAATCAATAACTTTTTCACAAATGGAGAAGTGTCTAGTAAACTTAATTAGTTTTCCTTTGTAACAGTTAGAAAAAATCTGGCTTTGATATCGACGTCAGTTTGAACCTAAAAAATTATAAAAATTATTGATCATAGCCGTTAATCACACTCCCTGAATTATTGCTTTTTCTTTTTAAATTTAAGTCATCATTTGTAGTTCGATATTTTAAGCAAATTTTTCACAAAAAACCAACTAATCCTCAAAAATTTATTGTATTTTAAATTTTGAGCAGCTTACATCAGCGATCACTTAAAGAATTAGCTTTTGTCTTTTAAAAAAACGCAAGCAGTTTTGTTTCTTCTAAAAAATTTGGGTTATTTTAAACAGTTTATGCTCTGCTCGGTACTTTTTGTAATTGTAAGTGCAACAAACCCAAATGCAAAAAAAGCATTTTTGCTTTGCAGTTTTGTTAATTATATTTGACAGGTTGTCAGTAATTGTACTCTATGTTGTACCGTTGACTGAAGAATTTACATCATAGATTTATATAGGAGCGTTTTTATTCTACGCGGTATACATTAGGATCTTATTGCGACTTTAATTCAGGAACCTGGACCGGACCGATATAAAACCGAAAACCGGACCGAAACCGGTATTTTTAATTGGACCGAAACCGGAACCGGAACCGAAATTTGTCCAAGTTAAAATTATCGAACCGGACCGGAACCTTTATTTATTTTTCGGTGTTTTCGGTTCTTTTCGGTTTTATTTTCAAAGTTGTAGTAAACATAATTATTAAGCGTAATATACAAAAACTTTGGAAGAGCAGTGAATATGTAATGTTTAATTAGAAAATACAGTACGTTTAAAAAATCAAAACAACATTAATAAAAAGAAAACAAAATACCGTTCTGATGTTTAATTCACTGTTCTAAGAACTACACAATTCTTCTCAGAAATTTGCTAACACCATAAATAAATACAAAATGACGTTGGCAGATAAGACGTAGTTAATTTAAGTTGTTATTCTAAGAATGGTTACAGATGTTTAAATGATGTAACGTAACGTAGGTCAGTCAAAATACTTAAATAAATAAACAAGACTGGAAAAATTAAGCTTGCACTATATATATACAATCGTATTGTGAAAATTCAGCAAAAAAGTTTATGCATAGAAACAAACCTGAGAAGAAAATTGAAAACTCCATTATGATTATTGATATTGTGATTACTATAAGCGGTGTTTTATCTATGTAGTAGCATACGTCCGGGCTGTTCTTTAATAAAGTAATAACATTACCCGATTGATAACATTATCCATAATTCCAATAAGCGACGTGCACTGTATATTAATAATTTCTTTGCTGCGAGAAAAATAGCTGGTATCTTTTTAATATGACTCCAGTAAGAACAAATAATAGATTCGGATTTTTTCGACGCGTCAAATTACAGCTACTTATCTAAAAATGATATGTTGGCACTGAAGTTAGGTCAAAAGCTGTTTGTTATTGCAACCACTCACAAAATCCACGTCGCGATTCAAAACTAACGTATGTTAACTATTATAAGGGTATAAAGGTGCAGAGAATAACTTTTCAGAATATGGTGTGGTGTACTATGGAATACGTTAATTTTGCGAGTTAATTCTCTAGTGCTACTGCGGGGACGATTTTCTATAATTTGCAATACCTGTATATACATTACAGAAAAACAACTATTTAAGTTTTGATATTATTGAAAATATTTATTGTTTTGCTTGCTCTTTAGCTGCTAGTACACGAGGTGGTCTTTCTCGCCCACGACCTTCGTAGGTAGGAATAATCATTGATTATGAATAACACTCTGAACACTGAACTGTACACTGAATTTGGTATTTATACTTCTTACATTGCACATTTTTTTGTATTAGTTAAGGTCTTGTTTTGGTTGCAACAAGATAATTGTAATCGAGTACAAAAAAGTGCATTTTGTTAAGTTGGGTTAGTGTCAAAACGTAGAAATGAAGATTGATTTATTTATTGTAATTATTTTATTAACGATTTATTTTGTGGATGATTGCGAATTTAAAAGAAATCAACAAAATACATTTTAAAATACAACAGAGCTTCTGAAAACTGTAAGTGCAAATATCTCGAAAATCGGCCACTTTAGACCAAATCTTAAAAAAAAATTCCCTTGAATTTGTAGTTTAACAGAAACAAACGTGGAATGAGAATTTCCCGTCATACCTATAGTCAAAACATAATTGACAAAATGACGATAACATAAACTGATGACTGGTCATAAGATAAAAGTGACCTTTTGAACGAATGAATTTTGGGTTTACAATACATATAATGAGTAGGTAGAACACGTTTATATAAATGTCTATAATTTATTTATCGCTTAATGTTTAGCAAAGAATGGCCATGCATGACACTTATTAATCTTTCTCTAACTTCTGTACGCTTCTGTTGAGTTGTATAAATTATTTTTGTTATTTATTTAAATATGTAGTTGAATTACTAGAACCGAAAAAAACCGAAAAGTACCGAAAAAAAAACAAGAACCGGACCGTTTGTGTCTATAGGAACCTAAACCAGAACCGTTAAAAAATGTTTAAGTTAAACCAAAACCGTACCGGAACCGTTATTACGTTTTGGTCCAGGTCCCTGCTTTAATTTAACGTTAATATTACTTATTCAACAAGTTGATTTAAAGAGTAAGCTAAAAGCTCCACGTGTATCGAGGTTTGTCACTTTCAACTGCTCAAAAAGTCGTGAATTTTCTCTTTTTCAATCAAGCATTTTTTTTATTTGGGCATAGTTTTGCTGTGTAGGCACTTCAACTAATTAAATTTTCAAAACTACAGAATTAGTAGCTGTTAATCTGAATGTTTGAATCGTTCAAGATAATGTATTGAATAAATGTACGTATATCAAAAAGCTTATTATTGTTTCTAAAGACGATAAGATACTTATCGCAAGCAATTGGTTCAGTTTCAAAAAGTAATTTGAGTTGTGTTTTTGTTTACATCTCGTATTGCATGTATTTATGCTCAAGGTCATGTGAGTCTAGTTTTTGTCAGCAGAAGAGCTGCAAAAATGCGAAGCATCTACGGCAATTATTTATCAGGTTTTAGCCATCTGGACCGTATTACATTACCACAGACATTACAAACAATATTATGTTTGTAAATATAAAAATTACAAAACAACAAATCTAAACAAAAAATGTATGTTACTTTTAAAAAATCATCTAGATAATTTCATGATAGATAACCGAAAGATCATCTAAGATAATCATCTAGATAATGTTCAATACTTTTATCTAGATAAGGAAAAAGATGATCAAAAATTATCTAGATGAATTATCTATATAATTTCATCTAGATAATGCACAACACTGCTCATGGATTATTATTTTTCAACATTCTACAAATGTCTGTTATCGTAACTTTTTTTTTGAAACCAAACTCAACATAATTTCCTAGATTATGTTGTATAGCACTGTAATTAATTTTCTGAACTGAAATGTTCATTGTTGTAAAATCTGCTCTGAGATTAGAACCTCTTTTATAATATTTTTCAACTAGGATTCCAGTTTTCCGATTAGTAAGGTTCTTCTTGGAATTTCGGTTATTAGTAGAATATATCTTAACGGTAATTATTTGTTTGGAGCAATTTAACTATTGCTGGAAATCTTACGGTTCTATTGTTATTAAAGTACAACTGTAATTCAAACAGGGATAAAAGACCAAAGGTGTGTGTTTTCTAATACAATCCGAAAACGGAAAAGTAGTATATGTACCCAGTAAACACACGACGTCCCAAGGACGTTCGTTTTATGTCCAAATGATGTCTTTACATCCCGGGCTTTAAAACGGACCTGTATAGGATGTCTTTAATAGGACGTCCTCAGGATGTCAATGAAGAACGTACGATGGGATGTCCTATGCGGGAAAAAACAAATGCAAACTTAATGCGCGTGCCCACTTTCCTTCTTGTTCTCTGGTATCTACTCAACACCCGTACGCTCCTTTGGTATATCAAAGTGGTACACTCTGTTTGCACTCTGTATCTGTTTTTGTTGGTGTTCTGACTACTTTATTTATCTGTACTTTTTATTATCTAACGTTTTTTGGGTGTTCTAGTGCATAAAAAAATTTATTTGGTAAGTTTTTAGTAGCTTGTATTTATTTATAATGTATAAAAATCATCATTTATAATTATTATTTTAAATTACTAAAAATTAATAAGAATTTATTGAAATTAAAAGATCACAATTATTAATAATCGTGATTTAAAACCCCATCTCGCGCGTACCTATGCGGTGAATTGAAAATATTTATTTTATGTAAAAAAAAAATTTTTTTACTCAAAAAATTATTTAAAAATGATTTTTTTGTATTAAAGGTTTGAAAGTGTGACGTGATCTCACGACTTTTATCGTCGCGATTCACAATAAATCATGATCAAAAATGTCAACATGACCGATAAGGCACAAAATCGCTAATCTAACTAAGAAACTATAACGTTATCGCGTTGCAAAACTGACGCGTTTACAATTTTTTTTTAAAAAACGATTTAAACAATTTTTAACTGGTTATAATCGATCATCTCTTATGATTTAATCAATAATAGAATCGTCAAAACGTTCAATCAATAATTCTACAAAAGAAGTATCACTGTAGAAAAGAAGAAGGACTTCGTGTGCGCCGCAACTAATGAGTTGATGCGTGAAGGAAGAAAGTGGGAATAGTAAATGATAAGAAATTGAATTATTGGAATTACCTGTGTTACGTTAAAACGAAATAGAACGTATTCTTTAGTTTCCTTTATAATTACATATTTAGTCAATAAATTACTTACTAGCAAAACCTTTTATTAGTTCGTTTACTATTTATTCACATTTGGTGCCGAAACCCGGGAAAGCGCGAATTAGCGGAAAAACCGGAACGTAAACGTGTGTTTAACGATAGTAAAAACGTACAAAAGAAAGTGTAATGGACCGCGCTGTTAGAGCAAGTTGTAGAGGACAATTGACTAAATTAATAAATAACGCTAAGGATAAATTATTGAATGCTAAAGAGGATTTTAACGAGTTAATTGTGATTCGCGAAAGAATTAAAGGTGCGAGTGAAAGTCTTGAAAGTGCTAACCAACAAATGGTGTCGATAATTCAAGCAGAAGACTATGAGGAGGAGTTTGATAGGGTGTTGGAGTACCAAGATCAAGTCACCGAAATACTCTCTAGGTTACAAATACAAATCGACCAGGTAACTAATCAAAACGAAGAACAAAGTGCGTTACGTGCAGGAAGCGAGGCCGCCAGCTCAAGTTTAAGAATTCAACTATCACACCCATCTCAAGGAAATGAAGGTAAAAGTACTGTTAAGTTACCTAAATTAAAGCTGCGCAAATTCAGAGGTGAATTAGGAGATTGGACTTTATTTTGGGAACAGTTTCGAACAGCGGTACATGACAACGCGTCCCTAGACGCCGTTGCTAAATTCAGCGATTTAGAGCAATCGCTAATCGGTAAAGCTGCAGCGACAATTAGTGGTCTAACGCCGTCTGAAAAGTTCTATAAGGACGCTGTCGATTTGTTAAAACACGAATACGGTAATCAACAACGAATAATTGATAGTCACGTGCAAAAACTCTTAGCGATAACGCCTATTAAGAGTAAGATTGATTCTGTAGGTTTACGTAGCTTATACAATACTACTTCGTCAATTACTCGCAATTTATCGTCATTGGGAGTGAACGCGAACGAATACGGGATGATAGTTAAATCTGTTATTCTTAACTCTATGCCTTATGCAATGCGAATCGATTATTATAAACATCACCCTAACGAAACTAACGTAGATATTTCCGAACAAATTACTATTTTGTTAAATTATTTAAAGTTAGAAGTCGAGGCACTTGAAATTGCACAATCACCTCAAAGTTCAAGCGTGCCCTCTGTGTCTGTTACAAATCGCGACGGAAGACGCAAAGAAAGCGACAATCGAAAATTTGATCGTAAAGCAACACGCAATGAATATACCACAGCAGGACTGCTGGCAGCAATTAACGAATGCACCTTTGCAAATCTAAAAATCACATTACGGAGAAATGTAATAACGCTAATGTTACGCTTCAACAAAAAAAGAATATTTTGAAAAAAAATAATCGTTGCTACCGGTGTTCTAAACCAAACCATAACTCTAAAACGTGTAAAAATAAAGTTTCTTGTGACAATTGTCATTATCGACATATAACGTCCTTGTGTGATCCTGATTACAGGAAAGGTGAAAATAAATCTAATACGTTCACAAGTTTGTTTACAAAAACTTACGATAATAACCACCAAGTGTATTTACAAACTGCAAAAGCGTATATTTCCTCAATCGATACCGTAAATTCAAATGCTTATGTCCGCATTATCCTCGACGGCGGATCGCAGCTATCGTACGTAAAAAAAGACGTATCACGAAAATTAGGATTAAAAATACTTTACGCGCAAGTTATCAGTGATGCCGTTTGGATGTAACGATAAAATAGCACCCAAATTATATGACATTGTTGAATTAAGGTTGACGTCTCAATACAATGACGAGTCACTTTCGATAACAGCAATCGAAGTTCCTGATATCTGTTTCGATTCATTTCCAATACCTAACGTGGTTCATGCAACGATAAATACTTTAAATTTAGCAGATATTTCAATTGGAAACGTACCTACTATAAACGGAATTGTTTTATTAATAGGAGCCGATAATTACTGGAGAGTAACGACCGGCGAATTTATTAGATTATCAGAAGATTTGACTGCAATAAATACAAAGTTGGGTTAGACTCTTCAAGGACCGAATATTAACGAATCGACTAGCGTAAACACAAGCGTTGTATCTACGTTACATATTAATGTGATAGACGAAAAATTTGACATAAGTATGAATCAATTTTGGGACCTAGAAACTATTGGAATTAACGATAAGGAGTCACAGAACGAATTTACCGACGAATTTATCACGAAACAGATTGTACAAAAAGATAATCGTTTCGAAGTAGCGCTTCCTTGGAAGAACAACTGTGCCATCGACAGCAACTATGACGGTGCATTATCGCGAATGAAAAATCTAATGTTTAAACTTTTCAAAACTCTCGTTTAATCGATCACGATAAGGAAATACGCCAACTAGTAGACAACAAATTTGCTGAAGAAGTTCCCGCGAAGTGCATTTCTGGTAAAACATATTATATGCCTCATCGACCTGTGTATCGCGAGGACAAGACAACGTCAAGAATTCGTGTAGTGTTTGACGCGTCATCTCACGCGCCCGGTTTCCCATCGTTAAACGAACTTCTGCATCCAGGTGAAAATCTAGTGCAAGACTTAATGACAATTTTATTAAACTTTCGTGTTGGTAGTATCGCAATAACGGCCGACATTGAAAAAGCGTTCGTACAGATACAATTGTGTGAACAAGATAGGGACTGCCACCGATTTTTGTGGTATAAGAATCCAATTACCGATGTAAATAATTTACCGCCTGTACAAAAATATCGAATGGCTAGAGTGACCTTTGGTGTAACAAGTAGTCCGTTTTTGTTATCAGCCACTTTAAAAAAATTATTTACCATTGAATCATCGTGTTATTCGGAAACTGCACATAGTTTATCGCGTTCCTTCTATGTCGATGATTTGGTCTTAACCGTGAACTCCTTTAAAAGGGCGATCAAATTATATCGTGAATCCAAAGAAATCCTTAAAAAAGGTGGAATGAATTTACGTAAGTGGTGTACGAACGATCGCAAATTTCAAGCTTTCCTTAACGAATATGAAAGCGAATCTAACGTGCAATCGTGTCCGAAGGTGCTAGGCTTGTATTGGGACATGGCGAGTGACAGTTTGTATTTACATTTAACGTCAACAGTTGCATTTATTAACGAAAACCCAAGTTGTACGAAACGAAACATTTTACAAACTATTGGACGTGTCTATGACCCTTTAGATATTTTAGCACCATTCACAATAAAAGCTAAAATCTTGTTACAAATCGCGTGGAAAATGAAAACTGACTGGGATACTGAATTACCCTCAGAATATTTTAGTGAATGGCGCAACTGGTGTAACGATTTAGTAAGCTTATCTTCTTACAACATTCCTAGAAACGTTGCATTAAATATGAACTCCAAATTTGAGTTACATTTATTTTCCGATGCAAGTAAAGCGGCATACGGCGCTGTTGCATTTATTCGTGAATTGTCTGAAAATAATGTAAGTGTAAAATTTTTAATTGCTAAAAATCGTGTGGCTCCAATTAAAGGTACTAAGAATAGTGACTTAACGCTACCAAAACTTGAATTAACTGCTGCTTTGTGCGCGTCTAGATTAAAAAACTTTATTGTTAAAAATGTAAATTTAAAATTTGACACTGTAAATTTGTGGACTGACTCTAAGATAACGTTGTATTGGATAATCGGTGACGCGTCTAAATGAAAAACGTATATTTACAATCGTGTTATTGAAATACAAAATTTAACAAAAAAACTGTGTTTGGAGGCATTGTTCCGGTAACATAAACCCTGCTGATTTGTTAACGCGCGGTGTGCGAGCAAATGAACTTAGTAAATCTAAAATTTGGCTTAATGGACCAGAAATACTATCGCGTTTAGACAGTAACTGGTCAATTGATGATAATAATTGTGATGATTTTAACGAAACTGTAGTTTGCGCTGCTAGTTTAAACCAAACGGAAACACATGAGTTAGAACCAATTTTTTCTCTTGAAAATTACGAACGTTTAGAAAAATGTTTAAGAGTTACTGCGTATGTGAAACGCGTGTTTCGTAAAAGAAAAAAATTATTTTTAGTATTAGCTGCCGAAGAGCTTAACGATGCCGAGGTTTATTGGATCAAGCACGTTCAATACAGCATTTTTAATTAAGAAATAGAAGATCTAAAGAAACATAAATTTGTCAACAAGAAATCGTCTATTTATAAATTAATGCCTTTCTTGGATGAAACTGGTGTCTTAAGGATTAAGACTCGACTACAAGAATCAGAACTCTCTTATGAAACTGCAAATCCGATTATTCTACCAAAAAAATCAATTTTTGTGCAAAAGTTAATATGGAAAATTCATAATCGTTGCTTCCACAGTGGAACTAATTTAACACTTGCCGAAATTAGAAAATGATTTTGGATTATACACGCGCGACAAACGATCAAATCACTCCTAAGCAAGTGCGTCGTCTGTATAAAAAGTTGCGTGGAAAGCCAGGACAAGAATCATTTGCACCTTTACCGAGAGAAAGAGCTTTGATGTCACATCCGTTTGAAAATACTGGTGTAGACTTTGCAGGACCATTGTATGTGTTAAGTGGAGTTAATGAAAAGCAAAAATCTTATTTAATGATTTTAACCTGTGCCGTTACGCGCGCCGTTCATTTAGAGTTGGTGCTAGACATTACTACGGATAGTTGCCTCCGAGGTTTTCGACGATTTGTTGCCAGACGAGGAGTGCCAAGTACCGTGTTTTCTGACAATGCAAAAACTTTCAAACGAGCTTCACTCGAGATAAGCACGCTTTATAAAAATCTGGAAAGCAAGACTGTAGCTAACTTTTTTTCATACCAACGTATCAAATGGAAATTTATAATTGAACGAGCCGCATGGTGGGGTGGATTTTGGGAAAGGCTTATTAAAACGGTTAAAGATAGCCTCAGATTCGCCTTAGGGAAATCCCTGGTTTTAGGTCGATGAGTTGCAAACGATTCTAACGGAAATAGAAGCTGAACTCGAGACCGCTGACATACATTGATAACGACGTAGATAACTTATCTATATTATCTCCTTCAAGTTTTTTATTGGGAAATACACGTTCATGTATTTTACCTAATGTTGAAGTTAATGTGAATCGAGAAGCAATTCTGCTAAAATGGAAAGAACGTCACAGAATTGTTACCAAATTTTGGAAGAAGTGGTCCGTTGACTATTTACAACAACTACGTACTGCACACGTAAATCTTTGGTCTTCCCCAACAAAAAAATTCGAAGTTAACGATATCGTACTACTGCACGATCAAAATTTACCACGTCTAAGTTGGAAGATGGTACGTGTTATAAAAATGTATCCAGGCAGAGATGGTAAGGTTAGCGCTTGTGAAGTTCAGTTGCCTAATAAAACCGTACTAAGACGACCGGTGCAGTTGTTGTACCCACTTGAAGTTCCTATTGCCGCCCGGGAGGATGTAGAAAACAAGAAGGACGACTTCGTGTGCGCCGCAACTAATGAGTTGATGGGTGAAGAAAGAAAGTGGGAATAGTAAATGATAAGAAATTGAATTATTGGAATTACCTGTGTTACGTTAAAACGAAATAGAACGTATTCTTTAGTTTTCTTTATAATTACATATTTAGTCAATAAATTACTTACTAGCAAAATCTTTTATTAGTTCGTTTACTATTTATTCACAATCACTTTATCAATTCTTTAATTTAGAAAAATGTAAATTCTGATTACATAGAAATACCAAAATAAGCTTTTTGTATTAACTTTTTTATCGACTCTACATGACGATTACCATCTCTTATTTAGTTGCATTGTTTCAGGCGTCACTTAAAAAAATCGGGAAGAAAGTATAAAAAACTCGCTAAGGAGGGCCAAAGAACGCCGGGATCGAAAAGATAAAAAAATGAAATAATCTAAATTTATTTTAATTGAATATAATTTGGATTATTATTTAAAAATATAGTTTTATGTAATAATAATTTGTATTTTATTTGATAAAGTTATTTTTATTTATTACGTCAAGTCGCAGAGGAGTACGTTAAGTCTCCTTTCTGAATAAAAAAAAACAATAGAATAAACCGCAAAGTAGATGTACCTTAACTGGAAATGGTACTTTTCTTGATAAAAATATAATATACATATATAGTACATATCCTACAGCCATCTAAAAGGGACGTCCCGTTGCGGATACGCAAGGATGTCCTATAAGGACATCGTAGGGATGCACACACCTGTGACAAAAGAACGTCCCATGAATGTCCCTAGGACGCACACAGAACCAAAATGGGATGACTTTGGGACATTCAGTGATCCGCAAAATCATGTCCCCGGGACATCCTTGTGTTTGTTGGATATGGTATAAGTACATTTAATTTAATTGAAATGGTATGATCATTTTTAAGATACTTGAAGTTGTCCAAACCACTAGTGTCTTCGAAGATATTAATATTGCCCGCTGAGCTTATATTCACAGCTTGTTGTGTTGCCGTCTATAAAAGCAACAACCACACACTAGCAAGTTTGTTTATTAAAAAACTACGATTTTATAAATCATATTTAGAGGTTCAACACTACAAAATTTCTTTAATTTACTGTTTATACAGTTTATTTAAATGCTTCAATCTACATATTGTCAACACCTTAAAAATGTTTGTCCTTAACTTTTTAGCGACGTACGATTTAGAATAGCTTTTAAAACGTTGCTCGCTAAAATTGACGCTAACTTTTAGAAGTTAACGTTATCGTTTATTTTAGTGATGGTCAATTGGAATACTTGCACAAAATTTAGAAAAATGTTCCGTATTGTGATTTAAAGTATTTGCTCCTATACAAAAATATAAAATTTAAGTTTGCAAAAGTCAAAATAGAAGCTATTCCTTTTTACATTTTTTTTGTATATAGTTTCTTGTACAATAGTTAACTTAGTACCTACATAAATAGATATTAAATAGCTTCTTATTTTAATAAATGTTACTATAGTGTACAAACTTTTAGGTGTTTCCAGTGTTATATAGTATGATGGAACCAGATTTTGTTGGGATATCTGAGAGACGAAGTTTTACAGAATAGGGCTGTAGCGTCGATAATGGCAGATTACGAAAGAGCTCTTCGACAAGCAGGTGTCAATGTTTTTCCAAACGCTGTTTTACGTGGCTGCTGGTTTCATTTTAACAAAGCTGTTTTATTAAAGGTACGTAATGAAAAAAATATTTTACATACTTGACACGATTTTTTAAATAGGTCGCAGTTACGTTTAACTGGTATCGGAAATGTAAACGTACATTCGAGACAAGGACAAAAATGACAATAGCGTTACCAATCTACTGCCGCAAAAATTATTCGAAGAAAGACAAGCTGTAAAAACATGGTTAGTTGATGGTGCAGAAGGTGCTATTGTAAATTTTGTGGAGCAATTCTGCGTTTATTTACAACGACAATGGGTGCAGCTAAATATATCTGTGCACGGTGAAGACATTCGATCAAACAATGCAGTCGAATATTTTCATAAGTCTTTTATACAGATGGTTGGGTTGGGAGGGCTCATCCAAATATTTGAATGTTTATGACATACCTCCAGAAACTAGAACATAGTAAAAGTTGCGATTTGATTCGACTCAATCGAGGTGTGCAATTGCCTCTGGCACCAAGACCCACAAGACCTGCATGGATGAGACTGAATGATAGAATAGGTAAGTACATAATAAACATTTTATCATAGTCAACAATTCTAATGAAAATTAGTGATTAACGTATTTCAGTAAACGCTCAGCATAGTCTTGACGTTAATGGCGATGTAGCTTTGTTCTTAAGAAGGATGAACCATGCAATAAACGGATTAGAACAAGAACTTAATCCTGTTCCAGTACAAAGTATTGAGGAACCAGTAGCAGACCAGGCAATTAAACCGAATTTTTCACCTGCCGAAGTAGAACGTGAGCAAGTAGTCGAAGAAAATCTATACTTACACCAGCAAGTATTTTGTAATTTTAGGTACATAGATAAAACCTACTGTACTACTACTATTTTGTAAATAAAGCATATCATGTAGACATCTTAGTGACATGAAGTACCTACTGAAGGTTTTTGCAAAATGTTGTAATTAATACGAAATAATTGTTTTAGTTTATGAGTTTACTTTATATTAATTGTAAAAATGTTGACGTAGCATGTAGACATCTTAGTGATATGAAGTACCTACTGAAGGTTTTTGCAAAATGTTGTAATACGAAATTACTGTTATAGTTTATAGGTTTATTTTATATTAATTGTAAAAATTTTTAATAAACGTACTTTCGGGCGAACGTGCCCTACCCTTTTTATTTTATATTAATTGTAAAAAATTTTGAATGTTTTCGCAAAATGTTGTAATACGAAATTATTCTTATAGTTTGTAGGTTTATTTTATATTAATTGTAAAAATTTTCAATATACGTACCCTACCCTTTTTATTTTATATTAATTATAAAAATTTTTAATAAACGTACTTTCAGGCGAACGTGCCCTACCATTTTTATTTTGTATTAATTGTAAAAACTTTTTAATAAACAATTATATAATTGCTATTATCTAGTTTTAATTTTTCTGTAGGTAAAAATCTAGTTGTTTTATTTATTGTTTTGTTCGTTAGTGAAAATAAAGCAAACTGATTTCTCTAAGAAAATAGTTTATTTATTAATAAAATTTATTCATTTAACAGCATTACTATAAAGTACTATCACAGAACAATTACAAATTTGTGAGTTTTAACTAAAGCAAACCGGTAAAGAATAAAATTGTAGAGAGTAATAGTAGATTACATACCGAGGCGGAAAATATTCCATTTCTGTCGAGAGAACTATAGTTTACCGAGAGGCATAGCCTCGAGGTGAACTAGTTCTCGAGACAAATGGAACACTTTTGCCAAGGTTTGTATACAATTTTATTCACAATCAGCCATTAAATAAAATAAATAACATAAAACTAATAAAAAATGAATGAAAACCTACTTCCAAAATATTATCGTTTATTTCGGTAAAAAATTAAAACGTAGTAGGCACACTTCACAATTGACATATACGTATTTAATTTATGATTGTCATTTTATCAAATTAGTTAAAACATAACACACACGAATTACAGGTTCGGAAAGTGTACATTACTGACCGCGAGGTTTCTTTACATACTCGTTTTTTTTAACCATGTAAACCGCTCACTTACCAACCTTTAAGAGGTTCGGGAAACTGTACGTTACTAACTGAGTGTGAATAAACAAATAAATTCATTAAAAATTGTGTGTGTCAGCTCCGACGCACGACTGGAGTTTACTCCTTAAGTTTGATAGTCTAACCAGACGCAAAAAGAGTTTATTTACCAACTTTAAGAAAATTGATAAAAAAATGTTTTTATAAACATTTTTTTAAAATTATTATAATAAATTTGTTATTTAAAATATAATATTATCTTAATAATTAACAAAAATGGTTATAAAAAAATAATTATGTCACTAAATCTTTTACGTACAATAATAAACAGTACATGAAAATTATTTAAATAAGCTAAAAAATAACTTTTCGAAAGAAAATTTTATGAAAACATTATTATAATGAAAAAATATTGTCGATTTTTCTGATAATATTATCAAATTATTGACTAGAATTGTTAATATTTAAAAATTATTTATAAAATAAATCATAATAACCTGGAAGAATTTATAGACATCGACAAAAAAATTAATTTTTGGTTAGGTTAGAAATTTTCTATTTTATGTGGATGCGCTCGATAATTTATATTGGGTTAATTATCTAATTTTATGTGTTGTTCTCAAATATATATTTATATGAACTACATCGATAATTATTAAAATATTTAATAAATACAAATTGCACATGCTCATACATATAATACATGAGTTATAACGTACTTTGCAGCCACGTGTTTGTTAGATGTTCCGGCAATATCATCTACACCTCTTTCTGCCATAGTTATTTGAAAATACTTTCAGTTCACTTTAGCGGAACACAATGATAAAGATTAAAACTTCACAATAACAATATTAATTATCGATATTGATAATAAAAACAGCAATATAAGTATGTCGACACTGAGTTGCGCGACATAGGATGCGCACCAAAAACGTAACGAGGTCATTCATCGATAGATTTTACTCCCCAAAATTTTCTCATACCGGGCCCCTTATATATGCAAATCGATTCTTAAGGAGTAAACTCCAAAAAGTAAAAAATATTTATTTTCTCTTCTTAAATTTAATTACAATTAAACAACAAAATTTTAATTTTTATGAAAAAGCCTTTTGAAGTAGTTTATCGATAAAGCACAAATTTCATTATTACATTAGGTATGTGGTGTAGACAATCCTACGAATTACCTCTTGGAGACATTTGTCTGTAGTTGATTTAGTTTTCGGCTTGTCAATGTGTTTTCGTGAACAACCAAACTTGTATCCTAATAATCATAATATAACAACAATGAATATTAAGTATGGAAAAGTACAAACCTTCCTGTTTTCTTTCGGCTTCTTTACAAATCCGTTGACTATGAAGAACCTTTTTAAGGAATCCTGCAAATAATTTCTTGTTAGAAGCAAATCATGTCGAAATTTAATTTAAAAATTGTCATGTTATCACTTAAGGTTCAATAACCTCGCAATTTAATATGAAATTGTGCACCTGATTAAAGTAACTATTAATTGTACGTACTTACTTGAAAATAATATTCACAATTTAAATCAGAGAAATAAGCACAAACAAAACATAATAATAACAATGGCGAATTGGCGTCGGACGTTTTTCTGTGATTAGATTAAACCGATTAAAGTGTCACAGCTGATTACCGAACGCATTTTTGTACACTGCGCAATGTGACGTCATGTTCATAACAAAACAAGTATAGATGAAATCGAGATCCTGTAAAGATTTAGTAAAGATAATATCGCAAGAAAAATGTATCGAATGTATTTACTGTATCTATACAGGCTAATTAAAGATTCACAATTGGCGATTCAGTATAGACCAAATAAAGAAACGATACATTTCGTGTACATTTTAAAACAGTATCGATTGAATACATCATTCTATACCGAATCACTATAGACATTTCGTTACTGTATCCAAGTGTTATACGGGTAGAGATAATTTGTAATTTAAAACAAATTCACAAATATAATATAGTTTCGAATCCTGCCTGCGACGATTTTTTTTACTAATTTACTAAAGAGGTAAGTAATATCGAGGTGCACAAATATAAGGGTTAGTCGATATGATCTTAATGAAATCGAGGAGAAAAATTTCAAAAAAAATATAGCATGCTAGGAAATCAATACAAACGTGTACATATCACTTCAAAATGATTTTATGACAACGTAACCATAAAAAAATATGTAGACATTCCTTCACCGTTCCTTATAAGAAAGTCGTGTGGTGACCACACCAGTTTTTTTAAATTGGTTATATAGGATGCTTAAAACAGAATAAATATCATATGTTCATTTAAATTTTGTTTTACTTGATGATGAAAGCGAGAGAAAAAGACAAATGAATAAGTTTGAAATACGAAACTTTCGCTGAAAAGCCCAGTTACGATATCACTATTACGTGCTTTGTTTCTTGTAAGATAACAATTTATTTATCTAATTGACATTGGTTTTTTATTAGGTACCAGTTTATTAATACTTTAAATTTACGTTTTTAAATGCATAAACAGGATAAACAGTTACTGATGTCTTCCGTAATAAATGTTTTCTTTTTCTTTCTAGTACCTAACAGGATATTTATTTTAAGCAATGTTTTATACTTATTGCTTTAATTAAATAAATCAATTCATCAGTTTTGAAAATTACCTTTATTTATCCCTTGAGCTTTACAATTTACCACAAATAGCGGTATAAAATGTAACATCCCAGATAGCATGTAAACTTAGAGCAAGTTTGCTTTCAGCTTGCTTTTTCCTTGCCAAGTTTACAGCAATATTGGTAATATTGGGAACTTTGACGACACACGCTTGAGAAGTTTGAGTAGCTTGTTGCAAACTTGCAGAAAACTTTCTTTCTCAAATTCACTCAAATTGACAGTACGCCGCCGTAAACTATTCCGTAAACGCATAAATACCGGCGCATGTCTCGCCATATTTATGTTACACATATGTTACATTATGTTAATAAAAGTCATGTCTGTCATTTACATGGTATTTGTATTCTAACACATTATTATTTAATTCTATGTTTACTCATCGCAGACTTTTTAAGTGAGTATTATTGCATTTTAGTGCACTTATTGGTTTGCATCTTAGGTTTGTATACTTATTCGATTAAAAATTTTAAATAATTTTGCAAACACTAGTAACCGACTTTGAGACCATTAATGTATGCCGTGTATTGTGTAATAATATGATTTTAAATTATTAAAAAAATTTAACATTACCATCAAATCAGCAATTCTTAATTTTATGTTTCAGGTCAACAAACCTAGCGATGAATAGAACAGGTGAAAATGGAACAGAACTAAAACAAATAGACAATACCTAATGAAGTTGTAACTAGTTTGTAGAAAGAAGTCCTTATTTAATTACAATATCAGTAAGCAAAATAATTTTTTGTTTTTCTTTGTACCTTTCTTCAAAGTACAGCGATATTACTGAAAGTTTGACGAATTTCCATGACAAGCAACGTTAATATGTCTGTAAGTAAGTAAGTCTTGCGATTACATGTTTCAATAGCATTTTTACAAGTTTTAAACTTTGCGATGACAGGGGACTGTAACATTTCTGCAAATTCAAATCTGGTCATGGCTCATGGCAAGACGTAACAATATTGCTGCAAGGTTGTCACAAGGTTGTTATTGCTTCCTTAGTCAACTTGCTGCAAGTCTCCAAACTTGTCATGACAATATTGCTCTAAGTTTGTCGAGACAAGGTTGTCACAACTTGTTATTGCTCCCTTAGTCAACTGGCAGCAAACTTGCTGCAAGTCTCCAAACTTGTCACGACAATATTGTTGCAAGTTTTATAGTTGTCATGACAAGTTTGCTGCAATCTTGATACAAGCTTACATTGCTGTTTAAAATTAACAATTCGGTGGTATTTCTATTAAAAAAAATTATTAAAAGATAAATCATAAGAAAGACATTACAAAATTAGTGTAATAAAGCATTATGTCTTCTTTGCTAATATAATAATCTGCGGTTCTGTTAATATTAAAAATTACTTTTTATATTGTAAGTTCGAAATTTTTCATTCAATTAAAAAAAACTATAAATCATATAATAACACTGCGATTGATTACACATATTTTAATTGTATGAAATGCTTGGTATATTAAATTGAGTGTTGCTTTGACTAATGAAAATCTATAAATATGTAACACTACACTGATGACTAGGCTAATTTTTAAAGGAAATACGACTTGAAGTCATAGATACTACATCAGGGTTTCACAAACTGTTCATGCATTATGAGTATATATAGCAGCAATAATGACGCTGCTTACAATATAATTTGTTTACAACAAAATACGTAAGTTTCCTAGTCTTCGATTACATCTCTTACCTGTATGAACACACAAAGCACTACAGGTACACGTATACAAACACTAGACTAATAACTGCACATCAGTACACATAAATATTAAATAAACCAACGTTAAGTTTTATACACCTGCCATTATTCATCTTCAGTTTAATTATAATAATTTTCGTTTCATAAAATTCGAAACATACATATCATTAGAGGATTGTTTATTTCATGTTCTAATAATTTTAAATCAATTTCTTTCGTGTCATAAACATTTTTACAACAAAGTTATGAATATAAATTTGTGTTCTAAGTTTTTACACTGAAAATATGTTTTTGATTTGTTTTGAGTGGTTTTGTTCTACTAGGGTACGTTTTGATTTTCCTGAACAACTTATCCTTAATCATTTGATACGTACCAGCTTCAAGTCCATTTTCGTACGAAATCGTAATCCAGCAATGTAATGTTTACCACATTAATATTTCACTAAACCAACTCTTGTTTAGAGATCCATGTTCAAATTGTTACAATACACTTTTACGCTTTTATTTTGAGAAGAATTCTTGTAATCGCGATAAATTCGTTTGAATAGTGGTAAAGACAATTCTAATGTTTTCCGATGGAGCAAAATTCCGTTATCTAAGCAACCCAGGTCCCATTTACTTTTCTGTTATTCATTTGATTTGTTAAAAATATGTAAGTCTGTATATCCCTTACTTTATAGTACTTCTGATTAGGTATTGACGTTCTACAGGATATCAATATTTATATACTCAGCCTTTGCTTTTTTTTGGTCGTTTGTGAACCCAAATTGATGTTTCGCAATACAATGCAACTTGCATCTTTAAAGCACTAATGAAAATGCAAGCTGCAATATATACGAAACGTAGGTTTGTTTGTGTTCACAAGCAAAATTCAACAAAATGGACATAACATAATTGCTCGAACTACTACTACATTTTATTCTGAAATCAGTTTTTGTTTTAGTCAAATAAGATTTGATAATTATTTCATTTTTTTTTATCTGGCACTGCGTGAACTGATTTTTTACTATTAGCAAAAGATGTATTTACAGCATTTGTTTGAAAATATTTATACAACTAAATTGTGTGTCTGCTTCTTGAGCATGGTAAGGAGTAAGGAGGTACAATTTCTTCATGTTTAAAAGAAATTTAGAATAGTTATTGTATGTATATGTATAGGATATAATTTTTCATATACTTTTGACTGTACAAGATTCGATTTATAAACAAATTAACAAAAATAATTTATCCAAATGATGAAAATTAAAACTACTTTATGTTAAAAGAATGTAAATGTACACATAAAATGCAGTTCCTGTATCGTCCTTATTCTTGTACTAAACTACTTTTATACAAAGCAGCTAAAGTTTTCGCTGCAAATAAAATAATTTCTCTCCTTGAAACGCCAGTTAAAGCGTGATGCCATTCGGTATGACTTACACCTAAGTTCTTAGCCATGAGGCTACCAATTGTTATAGAATATCCAGACCATTTAAACGGATAATCAGAAGGAGTATCTTCTTGGGCTAATGATACGACGGCAGTAGGCACTGGAGTCATCTGTGTAAAAGTTTGTAAAGTAATTTGTCGTACAGGATCTTTTAACAATAACACTCCCAAATCGTACCATCTAAAAAAATACTATAGGCATCCTTACTATATAACTCGTAAATAATAACTTACGTATCTTCTCCAACTTCCAAAAGAAAATTCTCAATAGCAACCACCGGTACAGCTTGTGCAATTGTGTTTTGAAACACAGTTTCAATTCTTTCTTCAGCTGACTTAATACCTGCGGCAAACCCAACTGGTTGTGCAGCAATATTTGTCGTTTCAACATGAATGCCCCTAGACGATATATACAAAATAACTTATAATCATACGAAATTTGTACTTACTCCACAGTTGCTTTTCCAAATATTCCTTGAAATGCTTCTCTTATAGGACTGATTTTTACTTCTTGACCTGAAGCAACTAGTATATCCATATCGCCTCCGGAATCTAAATAAAACTTACATTGTTATCTAAAACTTGTTTACTATTATGTGATATGAAAGCATACTGAAAAAACTTATTTTTTCATGACAATAGATGAGGAATAATATGACTGCTCACGTTTCGTACTACGAATTTAATTCATTACAGATTTTGAGTATATTACAGCGGTTTCAAGGTATTAAAGACATCTTAAACTTGGTTGAATAAGAAATTTATGATTAGCTCAAAAAAGAAACTAGTAACAAAGTTTCATAAACTGCTATTCAACAATACCGTAGAAAAAATGTAAGTAATCTAATCTATTTTTTTTTTTCAAACTGATATGTTATTTAACGGTAGGATACCTGCGAATTAAAGCGCTAAATAAAATGGAATTTATGTCATAACGATAAACTTTAAAAAAATTTTTTAATTGTAATCTAACAAAATATTTTGTGACAAATATTTTCATTTTTTGCAAACTTCTCCATCGTCAATTAATAAGCAATATAAAAGTTAAAACTTTCAGATCAATTTTTATAAATGTATAAAAGTTGTGTAGGCCAAATTTTGACCAATAATTGGTTATATAGTGCTCTAGGCAATAAAAAAGTTGCTCTCAATAATTACAATATTTGTAGAAGTTATACACGATTTTATTGTACATTTCATCAAATAAAAACGTTTTTTTCTTATAACAATCTTATTTTTTAAAGAATCATTTACATGTGAAATTTGAAACATGTACGATGAAATACAATTTTTTGCAAGCAAGTCCCGATAGTGTCATTGACGATAATACAATTATAGTTGTAAAGTGTTTATTTTCATTAAGAAACAAAAAAATTAAAGAAAACGCAATATAAAAAAACTTTGCGTTGCTGTAAATGAAAGGGGCGAGTAAAAACAAAATCATAGCTATGCATCAAATTCAAGAACAAATGCTTATCTGTACAAAAAACATTTGCTACTTCGTATTATATACAGATGTGGATCTAGAAATGATTAAAATAAAAAAAGAAAAGTTATTTTGTAAAAAAATGTTATTAAGGTTAATTAAATTTTGGGAAACTCATTGTATTCCGGAATTTGTAGATTCTAGAATCTAAAGGGGTATGAAAACTAGAAAATAAAGCAAAATACACATGTAAGCTTTTCAATCAATGTTTTAATAGATACTTTGCACACAGCATTGTTATTTTATTTGTGATATTAATTCACGACTAACGATTTTGTTTGCAAATTTTTGAAATGTATATACGTAATATAAATATTTCATTATAAACTTTTGTTTGTAAAACTAAATAATCAAATTGTTTTTAAAGAAGACGCTTTTATACAATTAGATATTTTTTGTAAAAGCAAATTAAATAATGAGCGCATAGTGTGTGAAAATAAAGTGGGAACAGCGTCTAGTAGCCAAAGAAACCGAACGTTACTGTGCAATCCGTTTTTGATAAGAATATAATACAAACCACCAGCGCTAGACAATTAGAATACCCAAAAAAAACACACATTTTTTATTATTTGATAATAACAAACAAAACAATGTCTTTAAAAGAACTTGTACCGTATTACTTTCAAGAAAAAATGTATTCCATTTATATTATAGTGATATGCAATTAATATACAATTACCAGTGTTTTTATGTATAATATAAAAAAATATTTGAATAGATATACGCTGGCCATCCAGGCAAGTACAAACAAATATATCAGCAAAATATCAGCTACCTGAGTACCCTAAGTCTATTGTTGAAAATTTAGAACCGCCCAAATAAGATTTATGAGTTTGTGTAGTTTTAGTTGCATACTATCACTCGTATTCAGATGTACCGATATTGCTACCATCTATACAAGCATTTTACTAACTTAATATGGGTATCCTACCATTAATAGTATATTACACTACGAGGGCCGAAAGTTGAATTTTCGGACCTGCGCGTCATGATGCCCCGAGGCGAAACCGAGGGCATCATGACGCGCAGGACCGAGATTTCAACATTTGGCCCGCGTAGTGTATACGATTTTTCTTCATAGCCGGTCGAAAGTACGTTATTAATTCTACTTTTTTTAACTTTAAATGTTGATAAGCATGTTTTTGATGGGGGCAGGCATCAAATACATTCAAAGAGTCAAGTCGTCATATTTTTTAAAAATAAATTAATTCCATTTTATCAAAAATATGTTTATTTCCATTAGTTTAACAAATTATATTATTTATTATAAAATCCGTCTAATCAGCGGAAACGATACCACCAGATTTCTTTTTTATGAGTTGTTACAAACATCTGCGATATTGACCAAGTGTTTTAAAAAAATGTCAGACCCTGATAATTATTTACCTCGAAATCGTATTCTCTTGACTGGTTTCTAGCATTACCGCGCAAACTCGATCTGGGTCTATTTCGATTAATCAGTACTGATTTAATATGTGACGCAACATATTGGCGTTTGCAGTTTATGTCGTTTCCAAAACATAGTGTATAGATGACCTTGTGTCTGCATTAATATTTTGGGAGCAATTTAAATAACATCTCTCTTTGCATGGATTTCCTAACTGTTTGGCGCGTATGATTTTTGTTTTCGATGTATTGAAAAGTTCGAGAGCCTTTACGAATTTTTCCAGAATTATTATTTCCAAAACGTTCACCGAAAGATATAGGAAACTCTCGAACGTTTGGCCAAAATTTATAAATGCGGTACAAACAAATCAAGTCAGTTATTAGTAATTCGAAGTCGGCAGTGTTAAAAAGATTTTTCAAGTTTTAATAAATAAGTGCGTTGACTGAAGAAATGTATAAAGACTCGCAACTGCATGTTAAAAATCGTACCGTATTACTATCTCACTTTTGTGGCTCTCTGCACCCCACTGCGTACAGACTTTACTCTTGGATAGTAGCGACACGGTTGTTTTCAACGCAAACTAAGAAGATAAGACTAGTAAAAGATCGCTTAAAAATAATGCTTGGAAAGTAATAAGATAACTCTTCAGAATAATCGTTTGTTGTATTTACTAGATACCGTTGACTGATATAAAATGTTTTGAGTAAACGGAATGTAATTTGACAAGTTGAATTTTTTTCTTCGTTTGCCAGAGTTTGATTTTGTATTTTTTCTCTGCTGTTTTAATTAACTTTGCAATCCGAAATTCGTATCGAAATATCGATACGTATCGGAATATCGATACGTATCGGAATATCGATACGTTACAATAGTTTTCGTACGTATCGAAATCTCGATACGTATCGAAATATCGACATTTCGATACCTTCGATACGTATCGATATATCGATAGACGACCCAGGCCTAATAAAGTACGAATGGTGATTTAAATAATTAAAAAAACCGATTTTCGTACTCTAATAAAGCGATTTTTATAATCGATTTTTCTATCCAATTCAAAAATATAATCGATCGAAAATCGCGAACTTTATGGAATTATAATTATTCTACAATCAACTAGAATGTAAAAACAAAAAACTAAATAATCAAATCGCCAAAGTGAACAATGATTTAAAATAGCAAATTACAAATTCAAAACCGCCGGCGCCGGTAATTTGATACTTGCACAAGAAGCAAAGCAGAATTTTTGTTATGTTTAAAAATGTATAAAACTATTTTATCATGTTTTGCAGTTTATAATATTCTTTGAAAGGTGACTACAAAAGGGATTACCAAATCGGTTTTCCGTATAATTAAAACTTTTTAACTTGATTTGCTAATTAATATTACACGAATGTTCAATAAAATTGTGAATTTGAAACGGCGTTTTAGTTTTTTTTTTCTTAAATGCAGCATAGCGATACATCGCGAGTTGGTCCCCTAATTCATAAAAAATTAACTAGAATTCCCATCACTAATGGTATCGCTTGCTAGAAATCATTGTTAAATCATCGTCATCTGAACTGTAAAGAGAGCGGTATTACTAAGCGAAGCCACTGCTCGATACGTGTACGTACTTTGCGTACGTACGATGTAAACACTACAAGTGCCAGCAATGAACTGAAATCTCGGACCCCAAGTAGAAGATGGCGCCCCCTATATCTCGGACCCTGCTGTGACTACGATTTTTAACATGGGCTTTGCGAGTCTTTATACATTTCTTCAGTCAACGATAAGTGTTTAACGCGTGTTTGAAATAAATACAACGAAATATAAAACGTACGTGACATTAATGTAAACAAGTGTTAAACTAAAGTTATCCGCGGACATTATCTTTCGTGTAAGCGATAGTGCTATATAAATTAGTGTGTTTTTAATAAATATCCTTAGATTTAATAAGTTCGGTTAGTTATAAACGTGTACATATTTTTAGTATAAATAAATTAATTTTAATAATAATCGTTACAGTGTTACAGTTTTTATGCTTTACGTGCGGTTTCTTCTATTTGATCTTCATTGTTACCGTTATCAGTATTTCTCGACCTTGTTTTTGTCTCTTCATCGCCACTCTCTATATCTTCGTCCTAAACTCTTCGTAATTCGGATCTCGTAAACTGTAATCAGAATCTTAAAAATAGCTTTTTTCAACATTCGTAGGGTTTTCTCCAATATGCGCCAAAACCTAGGACGTCGTTTTAATTATTACTTGCATCCCTAATATTAGTGATGTCTTTTTCCACCCTGTAGCTTTTATCTGCAATTTTAAACATTAAACAGGTAATTAAAAACGTAAATTTATACAAAATAGCATAAAAGCTTTTTGACTGAAAGTTTGTGCAGTGAAACATTGCCTCTACTACTTAATATGTGATGCATTTATTTCCTAACTTAATTCCAGCTAACCATTGGTTTCCGTCATTTTTAAACAACCAAATTTAGGCCGAAAAAAGTAAAGAAATGTGTGTCACTTCGGTATTAGTACCAACCTTTCATAATGCCTGGCGGTTCTATTTCCAGAACAGCAGTGGTTTCAGGGTTTAGTTAATTATTATGTTCAAGCTCATTAATGTTCGCAGCAAAGCTGTCGTTTTCTAGAACATTGTTATTACCTAGAATGTAATAATTAAACAAATCATCACTATTTAAACTTTATTTTCCAAAAATTAGGAAAAAGTATATTTACTTACCCTAGTCAGTGCTGGAAATCAGGCTCATCGGTTCGGAAGCATCAATAATGAATTTTTCGACATGATCTTGATCCCTCTTAGATATGTTCTTTAAGGCGTCCAGAAATATTTTTATAAATATCAAATAGCAACCTGTGGACTTAATATTGCGCTAGTTTTCGTATAACTAATGCTAAAAAAATATGTTGTCTTATCAATAATAGTTTACATCGACAAAGAGCACAAATTACGTGGTTATTTTTGCATAAAAAATATATTAGCATTTTATAGAACCTAATTTTGAGGTTATAATTACTTACCCGTAATATTTGAATGTAAATCGTTGTTTTGTGTACATTTTTGTTCTTTTAACAGTGTCAATATTCGTTTTGATCGTACTGATTTTTCTCCAACTTTTTTAAGACAAAACAAAGAACCGTTGCCACTACCACACTGCACAATATTTATAAGCGGACTTAACACTTTCTTGTTTTAACACGATTGAGACAGTACTAGACATAATATACTAGATAGTAAAACATAATCCTGCAATTAGAAAAATACAGTTTTATTCCATACGATAATATGACTTAATATTGTTTTGAATTTTCTTACTCCGTTGTTTATTAACGTAAGACTTAGTATGATATTACATTTAAAAGAGGACTTAATATTAACGTAACTTAAGCAAAAAAAAACTTTTAAAAAAAAATTGGACTTAATACACTTTCATTCTGATGAGTACGGATATTTTTTAGTCATTTCTACGTATGCTAAATAATTTACTGTGTTGAAAACAACCATAGAAACATGATCAAGAACAAATCAGCTTTAAATTTTAAAAAAATCACATATACTGTACAGTAAATAGCGGCAGATTAAGTTGTTCGAGGCTGTCACTTCAAGGAAAATCTTCAAGAATATATATTCGAAAAGCAATTTTTCATAAATGTAACACTGAGCTGGACATAAATTTTACAAAAACTACCTTTTACTTTCGAGATATGATCTAAAGTCATAGAGCAAAAGTTTTTACTAACGCAAATATTAACTAATGTTTAAATTAGAGATTTGTGAATAATTTGACTTTAGGAAGCCAGGGTAACTTTTTTTAATGATACAGTGCTTAATAGAATCACGTTGGGACTTGAGGTTTTTAATAACAATAACCGAATGATAACAATATCCGAAACTAAGAAAAAAAAAGTTTATTTGTCAGAAAGCAGTAAATATATTCAACGTTTATGTAATTAATAAGTTTTTTCATTTGGAAGGTGAAATCATAGCATCAATACACGCATAAAATGTCAAAATAAAAATTTTTATAAAGCGTTTGAAAAAATTAAAATTTTGACCCAACGGAAGCATTAAATAGTTTGTCGACACCGTTAATAAAAAGATATCAAAAACAAGGTTATGATGTTTAATTCACTGTTCTAGGAACTACACAATTCTTCTCAGAATTTTCACTAAAAATATATACAAAATAACGTTATTACATAAGACATAGTTAATTTAAGTTGTTATTCTAAGAACGCACATGCTTTCCAAGTTAATTCTGGAAGATAACGTATTTACAGATGTGCGTTACTGTCGCTCATTTCCCTTCTTAGGATGCACGATGGCGGCGTGGATGAATTTTTAATAACTAAACTCACTTTCTCGTAACCACCGCACTGATTTAAGTGGACTGTATAAATTGAATTGAATACGAAAACTTCCGTTATAATTTTATACTAATAAAAATCGTACTTGCTTCATAGAAGTTTTAATTGCTACTGCCTACTATGTACAATTCTAATTTCTAAAAGCATCCCCAAGTACGGACATGCGCAGTTTATATATATTTCGCTTAACCAACAGAAGATGTTTAAATGATGTAACGTTACGTAGACCAGTCAAAATACTTGAATAAATAAATAACACTGCAAAAATAAAACTAAATATGCAAAACAACTATTTTTAGGGTAAAATGATAAAAATGTTTACTCTAAACGAGCGTATTGTGAAAATTTAGCTAAAAAATTAATTCAAAATATATCGAATCACTTTTTGTTGTCAAATCTAATTTAGGTACTTCGCTAAAACGCTTAAATATAACTAAATTTCAAAAGAACATTTACAATTTATAGGAATTGTATTTCAAAATTCTCTTTCGAATGGAAGAAAAAGAAACAAGATTGTCTAGTTATAAACAATGCTTACATTTCTGGCTAAAGTGTTATTATTCATACATTGGAACAAACCTAAGGACTTGGCCTGATTATATACTGTTTATTCTTTTTAGTAATTTGCAATGAGTTACAAATAAGATATACTTACAAATGTATTCCCTCATTTGTGGATCAAGCGTTGTAATCATTGAATCAACAGAATTTTTAGCTTTTTCTGCAACACGAGATAATATTCCTCCACTGGAGACAGCACCTTTCATCCACCCTAAGATTCCTCCTGAATTCTCACTAACTATATTAAATGTTTCACTCGTCATTCCATGTTGTAACCCTTTACTTGGTGGTATTGCGGCACTGTCAATATTACATGTTATAAAACCATTTAAAAAATTATATGATGGCTTATACTTAAACTGTGTTGGATAGTAGGGTTCAGCAACCGCTTGCATGTTAACAGTAGCTTGAGTTTGGTGAACTGTAGTATGTTGTGGAGGTAACTGAGAGCTGGGTATTGGAGTTGGTTGCAATAGATGTGGCGGCAGTTGTGTTGGTATTGATACATTAGGCTTGGTACTTGACATAGGGGTGATAAAATTAGGTAATGTAATAGGAGGTGCTATGTTTGAAAGTAAATTTCCACTTGACGCAGGCACACTGGCAAGTGAAACGCTGGGAGAAGGCAACAACGAAGCTGATGATGACATACTGCTAAAAGATTCTAAAATTCAAAGAGTCGAAGTCACTTTTTAAATATAAAAACACAGCGACGTGTCGTTGTTTACAATTTTAATTTCAATTTTTTTTTAAATAAACTTGTAATCCTACCTGTTTTATCAATCGAACTTGGTATTTCTTCCGATTTTTTATCAATAATTTCAAATGTTGTTTCACCATTTGAATCTTCTTGAAGCATTTTGTTTTTGAAAAAAAAACTTATGTTTATTATTTACTATAATTATAGAATTTTGTAATCGTGGCCGAAACTTCGGGATATTTCATTTCTTACTAAAAGTTGGATGTGTTTAAACTGACGCTCATGCTCTTATATTTTTTACATAGACATATCTTTCTGTATACCCTGTATATCTTTTCAATTTTAGTTCTATAAGTGTTTTACTTTACTTATAATTTATATCTTTACATTTTTAATATTATTTGATAGTCTTTTCTATACGCATGAGATGATGTCCACTATATCGATTTTGATTAATCGTTTTTACCGATTCATAAAATTTTAAAATTTTTACAAGGTGCTTAGTCGTCCATATCGCGTTTTTATTACGTATCACTTTAACGTTATTATAGAGTACCTTTTACATTTGTAACTTAACGTTATACAGATAACTCAATGTTAATAATTATCTTATAGCGTTTTTCACTGGTCATTCTAGTGCGCACTGTGTGTTCCTGTTATTTTTCACTGGTATATTTTTAATGCGTACTGATTCAGTTTTCTTATTTTTCACTGGTCTGATAAATGCACTTGATTCTGTACTAGTGCAGATTTTGTTGCACTGACAACAGATGCAAGTGCAACAGATCCAGTCCAAACATGGCGAATTTAAATAATTTGAATGTTGTCTATATCCTCAATATGTAAAAAATTGTTGGATACTAATTCATTTACGTAATTTACTGTATATATATTATCAGCTAAAAACACATTTGATATATGCAAATTCTAGATAAATGCATTTTAACTTTACTCATTAGTTTAAAATGGTTTAAAGTGCGTTGATTGGTCTGGAAGTTGTAAAGTAACAACGTTATTACTAATTCGAAGGGTAACAATATAAAGAAGTTCTCCCATTACATATTATATGATACACTGTTCAAGCATTTCATTTTTCACTGGAAGTGCAATGTTAATGCACTGCCGGTAACACCAAGGTAACACAATTATTGTGCACAATAAACTGGCCCGGTGTTAGTACGCATTCAAATCTGTTCAGTGAAAAACGCTATAAGTGTACAGACGTAATGCAAAATTTTTAGTTATCATTGTTATCAATATTTACTAGATATGAGTAGACGCAATAGTTTAAAACACAAAAACAGTACGAAATAAATTACCAAACGATCGATAGTAAAGCATCATGACTTACAGTTATTGCGGATATATATAAAACAAACTGTAATTTGGCTAATAAGCACCTTAGCGAAACAAATTTAAGTCTTCTTTCACGTAATAGCAATGATGTTTTTTTAACGTTAACTATTTAATAACCACAGAGCATATATTCTGTACTATGATTTTTAATAAATACCTAAATACGATTCACAAACAAAATGTTCCACTTACTAAATAGAGTTTAAAATAATTTTAAATGTGTAACCTAACTAAAATATTTTTATAATTTTAGTTAAAGCATTTTGAAACAAAACGAATCGACGGTATGCAATAAATAATAGTTCTACTTTGTAGTCCTGTTATTAGATATAATTTATTATCTGTAAATCAGGAAATAATTGGCGTTAAATTTTATCTTATTAGGATAAGAAATCTATGCGTTTAGCAGTATTTGCTTTTACTTCGATACCACAGTTCGATACCGTTTAGGTAAACAGCGACAGATTTCTGTGACGTATCCAGTATTAGTTGATTTGTCGGTTGTCAATTGTTTTCTGAAAATGGCTGATCCGGCTGAACCTCCCCCTTTGTTCGAAAATATTAATATAAAAACCACCGAAGATGACGATTTATTTGCGTCTGCCTTACAGGTAAAAGTTTTATATTACAAGTCAAAGCAAATGCGTAAAACCAACGAAATTACAAACACGTAATATCAATAATCGTGTAATTACATTTGCTATCGCATATTATTGGTTATCTATTAGTCTGATAAAGTTTTAACTCTAATTAAAGGATCCACCATCTACCTTACAGTTGGAGGACGAAGAAATATTAAATGGCACGCATAACATTGCAAAATTAAAGATCAACGATCCTAAGACTGAAATGGAGAATGTTCCAATAAATACCAATGATACCATTACCACACCTACAATGGAGGAGGTAATACTAATAAAGCACGATAGACAAATAACATATGTTGATTATTTACAGGTTGAAGCACAAAGCGGTGATCAATTTATTGATATCTCTATTAAGGAGCATCAGAAAGTAGGAGATGGTATGGGTGCTTATGTTCTGTATCGTGTTTCCACTCGTACTAACATACCACTATTTAAAAAAAAGGATGTGGCAGTTTTTCGACGTTTTAGCGATTTTTTAGGTTTACATGAAAAATTAACAGAGAAATACCTAAAAGTTGGAAGGATTATTCCGCCAGCACCAGAGAAAAGTGTAATAGGTAACATACATATTATTGTTATTAAAGTTAAAACAAACTCAATTTGAAATGGGTGTTATTAGTGAGAAGTTCAATGTGTTAATTGTTATAATAAGTAAAAAGTTGGTTAAACATCTCAGTATCAGGGCAAAAAACAAGATTTAATGTTGAGTGGACAAGATTAACTTTAAGAGGGTAATTTTCTTAAATTGTTGCAGTGCGTAGGAATCAAAACAAGAATGCAGTCATCTACTAAACAGTCTTAAAATATCTCCATTTGACAACTGTTGATTAGTTTCACCACATATTTTTATTAAAGTGATCAATCATTTTAGTTATTTTTTTAGTCTTTTCTTAAAATTTAGTGTATGAACAAATAAAACTATTAGCTTAATTTTTGCGACTTGCAAAGGTCATCCTTTTTTGTCTTTATTGTGTTTTAATTGGCATCGTTGTATTGATTCTAAATATGATTTTTTTGTCTGTCTCATGAGTTCATAATTTTTCAACACTTTGTGCAGGATGTTTCCTGTGTAGATGTTTGCTTCAGTATATTTTTTTCGTAGGCCTAAAACTACTTGTGTACTGCAATGGTACTACTCTCTATAACAATTTATACATTTGACACTGCTTGTTTGGGACATTTTTATATCTAGGTAAATTGTTTTAAATCAACATATTTTTATTTTTAGTTGAATTTTTGGCAATGTTTTTGTTACACGTTAAATATTGTAACAATAAAAATATAAAAATTTTATATATTGACATACAATATTTTTACTTACAACATTTACATTGTAGGGTTTCTAATTACGATTTCTTTTTAATATTTCTATGTTTGACGTCATATTTATTTTTAAACGTTCTACACAAATGTACTGAAACTCAATCTTAACATCAATGTCATTCTGTGTTGGAAAATTAATTTTTCTGATTCATGCTCATTTCTAGATTCACTGTTTCTTACCAATTGAAATTTTTGTTGAATAATGAGTATAGTTTGGATTGAGATATTTATCTTCTGTCTTCTTGATTTTTTCATATCTTGTTTGGTTCTTTTATGGGACATTAGTTTCTATGTATTTCTATTTTGATTATATGGATGATTATTATGATAAAGTGTTATTTGGTGTCCACTAATAAAAAAACATTAATTTAATATTACCGTTGATATTACGTATTACAATTTTACTTATGTAAGTTATACTGTTGATAGGGCCAAAAGGCATTGTGACATATTAAGACAAAAGAAGTGACAATCTATTAATTATTTGATATGAAAGGTAGGATAATAAAATAAAACAGATAACACTTGAGTTTAGCTGAGTAGGTACTTATATACAGTGGCTGCTAGTGATCAATCATACAAGAGGGTCATTAAAAAAACACAATTGTTACATTAACGCGATTTATATTAATTTAAGATCAATTATATCTAAGATATAATTCTTTACACTTACCAAACGCATCAATAACAAGCTTATTAAAAGTTACAATGTTCTTAATAGAAGATTTTTCAATTGTTAGCATAGCAATGCGCATAATCTTTCTTGTTCCATAGTATTGGCGATTTTTAACGTAGAGAACTATGGTAGAGAAACATCGCTCGCTATCCAGGGTAGTCATAAGTAAAGTCAATCAAATATTTTATTTTGACAAACATTTTCATTGTAGTCTTTAATTGACTTTCGGCAAGCGTGTCTAATTGTAAGCGAATATTAACGCGACCAAGACTACCATAATTTATACCATTTTTCATGTGATTCGCCGATAACGATTGCTTTTTCACTTTTTCTTTTAAATGTTATAAATCGTTTTTTTTTATTTTTTCATCATATAATGAATCATGTGAAAACAGTTAATATACAAAACACTAAAATCTATTATATTTACTTCAAATCTACAAATCCAATCTGACGAATCACATATATAGATTCTGTAAAATTACTATGGACTTTTTTATTT
Organism: Aquatica leii; assembly: GCA_035610365.1. Lineage (NCBI taxonomy): Eukaryota > Metazoa > Arthropoda > Insecta > Coleoptera > Lampyridae > Aquatica > Aquatica leii. Next base: position 62,555,975 of record CM069432.1, read on the forward strand.
TTATTATTACTGGTCTGTCAAATTTTAAGTAAAGGCCGAGGACGAGTATTAGACTTAAATTCTAAACGTCTCTACTTATTATTAGATATTAATTTTTTAATGTCTTGTACTTCACCAGGGAGAAATTATCCATAACTTTCCAGTCATAGATTTTACAAACTTTAACACCGGACTGATATATTTATATTTTTATTTTAATCACTATGTCATGAACTTAAAAAATATATTTTTATATACAAATTATAAAATATAATGCAAACTTAAAAAGGCAGTACTGCTATGTTTTTCTACAAATTTATGAATACTCGTTGCGTAGATTACCCTCGACCCCATGCGGTTTTTATCAAATTTCACTAAAAAGCACTTTATTTACATTTTAATTTTTGAATCGTATTCTACACAAATTTTTACATAAGAAAACACAAAAATTGGAAGGCAATTTCTTCCATTTTTCAAATTAAACAATCACAAAGCCTCCGTTTCGTTGATTTACTCTCGACTCCGCGTGGTTAACGGCATTCGAGCACGTTTCCTAACAAATTCGGGTAACTTTCACGGTAATCCTTAAAAATATTTTTTTAAGATAACGGCATTAAACCGAGCGCGTTTTCCTAACAAATTTAGAAAAATTAACGGTGTTTTCTTCATAGGCTAAAGCTTAATTTTGACATGATTAACAAAACGTGTCTGTAAACAAACATTCTCTATGATATAAACGTTTACACTTTACACATAAGATATTTCCGTTTAAATTAGCGTAAACTGTTTTGTGATATATCCTCGGAATTGTGGATAAGCATTACTGTCTGTAATGAAAATGGATCAAACGATCGCTCAAAATGTAATTTTTTTACTAGATTTTCGGAGTAATAGCAGATGTATACTCCACAATGTAGAAATTAGTGATGGTGAATTTCGTTACTTTTGAGTAATCGTTACTTTTCGTTACTTATACTTTTTGTATTCGTTACTTTGATTACTTTGGATACTATGACTACTTTGACAACTGTATGTTTTTGTGGTAATAAATACGGGTACCGGAATATAATTCCTTGAATCGTTTCGCGATAGGGATTTGATTACCTTAGACGTATGTGCATAAATGACTAGAACGTGTTGTAAAATTCTAATTTATGTAAATATTTTTGACAGTAGCTGATACCGGAGAAACTTGCCATTTTAAATACAAAACAGAACATATTTACTTTGGATTGTTAGTATTTATTAACTTTTTTAATATTAATTTTAAGAAATGGAAATACGCACAATATATAATGTAAAAGCTTCAAAAAATATTCCAAAGTATAAAATTATAAATGCTCGATAATAATCAACTTTGTTTTTTGCTAAATTTTGAAAAAGATGTTATCCAGAAAATAATAGAATTAACATTTGTATATGTATGAATACGAATAAGTACACTTATACCTCAAAACGTTGATAATTTTGGTTTTATAAATTGCACAATTTAAGGAATTTAATTTAAGAAATCTAAGGGAAGAACAGAGATCACTATTATCCGTATAATAATGTGTTGAAAGAGTTAAGGTTCTGCGTCATTTATGCGCTCCGTATTCAATATTGTCCCTACAAAATTACAATTCATAAAACGAGTAATGATGTACTATGTGTACTGAGTACAAACGGGTACTGGAACCGATTTTGCATATGTGAATACTGTAATCGAATGGTACGAATGTAACTGTGTAACGAATACTTTGCCTATCGAGTAATCGTTGCTTCGGATCCTAGCGAGTACTGAAGTAACGAATAGTTACTTATTCTCCATCACTAGTAGAAATTAGACGGAAATAGCGATTTCTCCTTTTGCATTTCCAATTGACAGGGTTTAAAAAATAAATCATTTTTTTGTATATATCCATGTATATCAACATCCAATGCACTGACTCGTATATAGGTAAAATGAATTTAAGGTATACAAAATAATTTTTTATCGCATCTTCCTTCTAAGATTGCTTCCACTTCAAAAGTAGTCAATGATTTTACATTTGTATTCTATTCCTAGTAATTATTTTTAAATAGAAATGAATCAAACAATTATCTAACCACATATCATCGTTATTGTGATGAATCGATCAAGTATCAAAACTTGAATAGTTTATGAAGTAAATCAACGCAACGAAGACTTTGTGATTCTTCAATTTGAAAAAATGGAGGGGACTGCCTTCTAATTTTTGTGTTTTTTTATGTAAAAATGTGTGTAGAATAGGATTCAAAAATTAAAATGTGAATAAAAAGTAATCTTCAACGAGTATTTGTTACACTAGTTTTCGTGTAACCAAAAAAAAAAATAAGCAACGGCCAACACATTTTTCCCCGGAGAGGGAGTCGCAGGCTTTGTGATGCGAAATTATAAATTAAATCTAAAAACGCGCCAAAACGATGAAAAATTAAATTAGGGAGATATCGTTTAACGCTATCCGTAGCTGGAAAATAACAAATAACACGACAGAAGTAATAACACAGAATATAATATATTTATTTTATCACAGACAATAATTCCAAAGAGGACGAAGAAGGTATTTAAATATAATTACGAAAATTTTCCAAACGCTAATACATGGGTCGATTGAAATATAAGTTGCTTCCTATACCTAGGCAACACGTCGTACAGTAAACTGACCTATTCGGTCTAAACTGTTACATTCGAAGAAGGAATGACTTTATATTCGTACTGTTTATTATCTTTACTTATAAAAGAAATGTGTGCGGGAAGAATCAAATTAAACCCTCAGTACACAAATATTACTCACCCCAAATAAACTTTCGCTTAGATAGGCACAAAATTAATTTGCATATTCACGTGGAATTTCGTGAAATAACTTAATGGTGAAAGTGAATAAAATGCGCGCGCGCACTTTTTAACATAACATATTCATACGTTTGTAAAAATTAGTAGTACTGCCTTTTGGGTTTGCATTTTATTTTATAATTTGTATAGTAGAATATATATTTATTAAGTTTATGACATAGTTATTAAAATTAAAATATAAAAACTGTCGCGCTTTCCCTCTTTCCGATATATATCAGTCCGGTGTTAAAGTTTGCAAAATCTATGGCTGGAAAGTTATGGCTAACTTCTCCCCGGTTTGTACCTCCGCCATTATGAAACAAAAACGATAAATCGTTCTTTACAAATGAATATTATCGATTAACTAAGAAAATCTACTGTAAAGTTTGTCATATGTTATGAGAAATTTAAATTCCAGTTTCTATGTTTTATGCAGAATGACCTCCAGCTGAAGACCGCAAGAAAGCATTTAAACATTTGCTTATCTTCTTTTCTAACACGCATAAAATTGTATTATGTGTGTCTTACTCTTGACTATAATAACGATTATTTATGATTCGCCTTCAATATAGTATATACATGGTCACACGTAAATGTTTCTTTGAAAATTATTTAAACGCATGAAATTCAAACGTTGATAATTTACTTTAAACGCGAATTTTCTGTAATTTTAAAGTAAATAAAATACCTTCCGTATTAATTTTTCCGGAGGCTCATTGACTAAATGACCTAATAAGGAAGCCGTCGCTGCTTATATAACTTAATTACTTTAATAGTAATGTACGAGCAGTTTTAATTACATGCAACAGCTACAGTGTTGTGCTTGTGTATCATGGTATTGTTTACTGTTCACTTCTTTAGTTCAATTTTGACCTTTTCCTATATGGACTATACCTGTTTATTACGTTAAGTTCTGTTTTTTAAGGTTTTACTTTATATTTTATTTGAGAATTGGTATTAAGATAGATGTGCAGCATAATACAATAACCCTAGTAGCACAAAATATACGTAATATATTAGTAAATAACATCTGGTAAATATGTAAATGTCACACTTTTTTATATTGGCCATTTATTGTAATGCTATATCAATAATTTATATAAAATAAATATATTCTAAATATATGTTTTCGATATATGGTAGACATTAGATGTAGATGTCGTCTCGATATTTGTTTCCAATATATGGGAAATATATCTTTTTAATCTGTTCTAGATGTATCTCACTATTATTTGTGAGATATTTGTAAAATATATACCTACTACATATGTGTATGTTTGTAAATGATATTTAATCTGGTTCTTTTTGCTACGCATTGTACAGTTTTATTAAACCGTATTGAAACACTGCAGATATTCTGTAGAAACACGTTTATTTATAAAAATTACACTAACAAAACAAAATTACAAATGAATAAAATATAAATATAAAATCTGTATACATTTTAAACATCTTTAAAAAATAAATACAAAAAAAAATTGTATCTTAAAATTACTTATTAATATCATCACATTATTACATAGGTAGTACATAAATGTTCTAAATCTTGCCAAATATTACGCAACATTAGGATGTCGTCTTGTGATGGCATCTGAAAAAAAAAACACACAATTAAGATTTACTCTACAAAGTTGTATTAAAAAATCTACATTTTATAATAATTATTATAAAATGCATTAAAATTATTTTAATTGTTATAAAATATACAGACAAATGGTTTTAGTTTGAATTTTTCAATAAAGAAACGCTATCAAGACATATATTTTTTTTAAAATTTGGTTTACAGAAATATCAACAGCATTATTAATTTAGTTATTATTTTAGATTAGTTTTAAAAGTGCACAAAAGCATTTTCTTGGGATTGCTATTCAAAAAATAAGGTAAATTTGTTGTTTATTAATTATTGATTATAGTTACGTAAATAAAAGCATTTCTCTAATTTAGGTTTCTTATTAGTAATGAGTGTAATGACCGTTGATTTTTTTGAATTATGTTCTGTCAACGTTGAACAGCCAACTAAGCTGCGTTGAAATAAATTATTTACAAAATGAATTTTTGCTTTTCTGTAGTTAGAAAACATGATGCAAAAATAAAAAATAAGAAAATTAATAGGCACTTACCTGATTATACAATTACGTTGCACTAAAACTCGATATAAAAATTTAAACTTCGCAAACTGCAAACACGAAACCCAAAAGCATATTAGTAAAGAAAACTTTCCTTATTCTTGTTCAGGGTCTATATAACGGTTTTTGACCTCATACTATGATATTGGATTACTTTTTATTAAAATATACGCATATAAAGATAATTTTTAAAATAAGCATATTTAAATTATGAGAACATTGTGTTAGGGTTTTTAGCAAAAATGAAAAAAAAGTTTAAGAAAAACGTTTAACAACTATAAATACATAAATTTAAAAGTACAGATAAAAAATAAGCATAAAAAGTTAGATACTGATTAAACATAAATATTCTATATATAATTATAATATATATTTTATGTCAGTCAAATTTTGAAAAACATTTGTGACCTTAGAATACACGAACGATATTGTTGGTACATATTTTTAAAACATTGTTTTTATCTAGTTTTACAATATCTAGAATACATTTTTTACATCTTGCAATAAGTATCTAGAATTAAGATATTTACCTGATGTCATGTAAACCTTGAAAAAAATTACGAGGTTTTAAAATATATGAATGATATTGTAGGTATATATTTTTAGGATATTAGTATTATACACTTTAACAATATCAAAAATATATCTATTACAGCAAGCAATATTTAGCCGACTTTAAATATTGTACCAAGATCATTAGAATATCGTACATATATTTTGTGCTACTAGGGAACCGTCCGTTAATGTAGTAGTTTATGTCATTAGCGTCGAAGTGGAGCGTAGATAACGAATGTTAATGGATGCATGGTGCATGTGAAATTAAATCTAAATTAGGATCTAAATTTTAAAATAATCTGTCAGCTTTGACAATCAATTTAAAATCTTAGAACAAATACTCTGAAATATATAATACTCTAGTAACATAGTTTTACGTAGATTTTGATGTATCACTTTGCCGCTCTAGAGTTTTTTTCGTCATTACATAACTACACCAATGAACGAATATTGATGTTTGCGGTGAGGGCACAACAAAAAATTGTTTTAGTTTGTGAAACGTGAGCGTGATTGATATACTTTTTCTTATTTAATTTAACACGCAATAGCCGTCAAACATTCAAATATGTTTCGTGACCAGACGGCTGCCGCCGACGACTCTCCCATTATTGTCATATGTATCAATGCTTTGTGTCACACTGTACATTCGTTTCATATATGTATATATATAGTGCCATAATTAAGGCGGTTAATTAATCAAATAATTAAAAATTAAAACTTTATTACTCAATTAGTGAGTATTTCCAATATATTTACCAAAAAATATTAAAGTTTTACAACTTTGACCCACGTAACTAATTAAATCTAACGATATTTAAGAATAACACTTACACTATAATTTATGTATTACTATCAGTAGTCCGCACTTTTTAATTTTATTTAAAACTGCTACTTGTTTATGTTAACACGTACGCGACGTATTTATGTTGTACTAGCACCGGCATTCGATTTATTTATCTTCACACGCATTAATCATTTATTTATTTTAAACCTAAAAAATCTTCTCGATTCAATTCGGAAAACTGACCGATGCTTTCTTTGAACCGTTTTTATAATTTTTCTGTTATGATATTTTAGAATACAACTATTAAGCAGTTAGTAAATATTTTTTTTTTGTATAAATTCCTAATTTTTGTTGTACAATTGAACAAGAATTTTTTTATTATCAGTAACTGTATTACAGGAATGACTAAAATTAAAATGTCTAGTCAACCAGAAGGAGGAACAGTTACTAATGGTAACGAATTCATCGAAAGGCGCAGAAGTTGTTTAGAACGTTACTTACGTAGAACTGCTCAACATCCCGTACTAGTTTTAGATCCCGACTTCAGAGAGTTTTTAGAAACTGGTGTGTATAACACGTCTTATTATTACATTTAAAACAAGTTTAATACGTCTTTAGATATGGAACTTCCTAAAGCTACTAGCACCTCAGCATTATCCAGTGCAAGTGTCATAAGATTATTTAATAAAGTTGGAGAAACTGTTAATAAAATGACATATAAAATGGATGAAAGCGATCCTGTAAGTCGTTGTTGTTCTTTTAACTTAGTTCATGTACAATGTATTGTTGTAGTGGTTTGAAGATAAGTTAGCTCAAGTAGAAGCTTTAGAAATTCAATTACGTAAACTTCATACTAATGTTGAGGCTCTAGTAGGGTACCGTAAAGAATTAGCTAACCTAACTAATGGTGTTGCTCGGTCTGCTGCGATGTTAAGCTCATGTGAAGATCATAATTCATTGTCACGTGCTCTTTCACAATTAGCTGATACCGAAGAAAAGGTACCTCAATACACTTAAATTACAATGCGTTTAATTCATCTTTATTTTAGGTTGAAAGTCTACACATAGAACAAGCCAACACCGATTTCTATATTCTTTGCGAATTACTCAAAGATTATTTAGGTCTTTTAGGCGCTGTGCGTGATACTTTTCACGAAAGAACTAAACTTTTCCAACATTGGCAACACTCACAACATATGTTGACCAGAAAACGCGAGGCTAAAACTAAGTATGAACTAAATAATCGTATAGACAAATTAGATCAAGCCGGAGTTGAAGTTATTGAGGTAAGATGTTTTAATTGAATCTTTGTTTGGTTTCTGAAAAAGCATTATGGGGAGCAATCACCTAAATAGTAGTTTTTTTTGTCTGTTCTATTTGTAATTAAAATTGTATCATTTATATTTTTACCTGACCGTTGGACGATTTTTTTTAATATAGCTATATTTGCATTCCTCAAAGTAATTGTTTTTTGTCTGCATTGTATTGTTGGTGTCCTGTTTCCTTGTACAGTTTGACCTAAAGTTTTCAAAAAATCAGTATTAATTGCGACGCGGATATATTGACCTAACATAACATATAAGGTGAAGTGGTGTAAGAGTTTAGCAAAATCTTAAGAGTTCAACTTTGAACACATATATAAAATACTTACTGAACGTCTACTACAGTTTCTATTGACTGCTACTTAACTACAACTTTCCTTTTCATGTTGTTACATTTATCATGAACAAAAAAACATGTTTTTAATAGTTACCGTTTGTCTTTATTTTTAATGTGTCTACTACACACTTTCCCTGAAATTTAAGGTGTGTATCCATCCATGTACAAACCATTGGATTTAACTAGCTTAAATCTGATCCAAGCGTGTAAAAGGGCAAAGAAAACTACATAAACTAAAAAAAGCGTAAGGCTTTTCATAGCATTACAATAGTAAATTACATAACGATAGTTGTAACTACCTTATTATATGCGAGTAAAAAAGCAGTGCGTGAGCCGCGTAGCGACGAGCGTTGTAACTTTACGAGTATGTAATAAGCTTATACAACTCTAGTTGTATACTATACTTTTTCTACAAACACTTTCAATTATAAAAATAAAAGCATAAATGTAACATTTATTAATTTAATTTGTCAAAATGACGTCTACTAATTCGTTTCCACGGTTACTCAAAGCAATTCACTAACAAGGCCAATGTGGCAAATTACATTTTCTCACTACCATCTTGGTAAATCAACGTTACTTTGACAAAAACATGACAGTAATGGAAAGTAAAACACTTACTTAAATACGTAAACAGATGGTATCCAAGTGAAAAAACGTTTTGTCGCGGCGGACACTTTCCGCCTATGTACACTTATCATGTATACCTAAATAGAGGACGCATTTATTTAGTAATATTAATACTACAATTGGAACATTCTTGAATTAATTCAAGATATGTTTAGAAATTGTTTAACATAATTTTCTTCCTTAGTCGTAACAGAAATAACATTATTAACTAAATCAATTGCATTTTTGTTAGAGGCGCTATTACTAGAATTTTGAACGGTTCCGCCGTAGGAAATCTTGTTAGCCCTCGTGGACTTTATGTGTTAAAGAATCTGCAACGTACCCTTCTGCAACAGTGTGGATTTCCACCCTCCGTATCGTTTCAAAGAAAGGACGGCCGACCCGCCAAAAAAGTAGTAGAGGTTCTCCTAAAGCTGCGACCCGTGTAGCCTTCGCAGTGATCCATATTAAAAAATTTTGTTATTTTCATCGGTATAGCGGATGAAGTATGTTTGCCTACTACTTGCGTACACATTTACCATTACCACAACGCAAAAAGAATTTACTTTCTTTGGTATTAGTGGGACGCAACTTCATGTATTTTTCAAGAATCTTGAACCAATGTTTCACTGCAACCAGTTACCACAAATGATTGGGGGATTTTGTTTTCGGGTTCCAGAATCTTAACAATCCCTACGTCAGGTTTAATTTCAACGTCCTCGTAATTCAAATTATAAAATTGATCGGTCCGGCAAGCACCGGCAACCTCCAAATCCATCGCAACTTTCGTCAACAGAAATGCGTGGTCCGAAGCATCACACAGAAACCTCGTTACCTCTTCCTTGGTAAAAATGTTAACCTTTTTAGGAATATACCAATCATTTTTTCTCTTGAGAAATGAGATGACCTATCAAATGGTAGGATATATTAGGAAAATTAAAATCGCATATAAATGCTTGAATTTTAAAATGTCGAGATTTTCATTAGCACAAAGCGTTAATTTCAACATCGAATATTCACTCCACAAGGTAGTTGGAGACCTTAGATTCGATGCCAAAAGCACAGTTTCATTAATTTTCTTAACATTTTTTGAATTGCACCATTCTTTAAAATATGTATTCTGGCAGTAACGACGCTCGAGCTGCATTAGCACTACTTTCGATGTCAGAGAAATCTTCAACTCGTTCGAATTACAAAGTAGATTTATGATAAAAAGAATTTATACTGAATTTGTATGTTTACAAGCGTCGTAGGTGGTCGATTATGGCAGTAAATTTTTTATTATAGATAATTAGTATTATATACCCAAATATTTAGTACATATTATTAGAGTTAATTCCTGTGGTAGTGAGAAAAACGTAATGCACAACGAGTAGGTAAGTTTCTTTTTTATTCTCCCACCTCGAACAAAAAATTCACTTACCGCCACTTTTAATGAAAGTAACTATTTATTAAGGTCGAAATTGTAGTAAAAATACTTTTTTTTAACACGCTTATATTAGCTTGACCTGTATGTAACGGAATCCTTGAACGTAATTTCTAAAAGTCTGATTAACTTGAAAATTTGCACACGTGTCAAGGACTGATGACAATACAATTGTTTGCTAACTGTTCCAATGTCTAGGATTATAACGATAAAAAGAAAAATATTTAAATAAGTTTGCAAGTTAATAAATGTATTGTATCCATAGAACGACGGTTAATGTCATTCTTCTTTACCGATTTAAATGGTAACGAGTATGGTACTGCAGATGTCACTACGGTATTTTTTCTACGTACATTTTAAAAATTATTTGAATTAAGTAATAGTGATACGTTAGATGAAATGGAAAGGTTACGTAAACATGAATGAAATAAACTTAGATTTATTGCCACACGAAAGATATTCTAAAATCAAAGCTCTTGATTATAAATACTCTTGATATCATTTTGAAACTAAAATAAAAACACGATTTAATAGAAAACTAAACTAAAAAGTTGCCATAGTTTATTATATATTTAATTCAAAGTATCTGCCTTTAACACTAACATTGTAGGAAATCTTAGTTTAGCGTGTACTGAAGAAGATAGTTATTTCTATATTATTTTTTTCTTATTATCCTTCTAATTGGTTACTTTAGATAATACATAATTAATTTCCAATTAGGCAGAACGTTTTACTTATGTTTGTGTACTGTAATTACTTGTTTCGGAATTACAATTAAATTACAAGATGGCCCGATGAAGCAGGCACGTAGTTTGCGAGACGTTGCCAAATTTAAATATAATTCCGAAAAAGTAATTACAGTCACCATCCATAAGCAAAACGTTCTTCCTGCTGGAAAATTAATCTGAATATCGTTACTTTACTGGAATTTGGAATCTCGAACTATCACTATTGTGTGTGGAATTGGAATGCATTTACAGTTGATTCCACATCACCACCTTGTGTCGCTTTTCACTTCGTTTTATAGTACATTGGATTTTTCTGGTTCAACTTGGTTGAGGTTTTTCAATAATAAAAAATATAATTTTTATTAATTACAGTTTGTCAAAATATACCAAAAGAACGTTTGTAGTTAAAAGTTTTTTTTTACTTGTGTAGGAGTTTTACTAATACATAATAAAAAAAAGCAGTGTTCATGTTATTACTACTATTTTTATGAATATGGAAAATATTACTCGTGCTAATAAATCGCGAGTTAAAAAAACAGATTCCAGTAAAGTCACAACCTACATCACTCCAAACATTGATGCCGGCGTTGAGCCGTCAATGGCAGCACAAGAGGTGGCCGATAGAATTATAATCCGAAATTTTTGATTTAAAGGTAAACTGTTCGAAGGGTTACAGTATGTCCTTCATTACCTAACCATTGATCGGCAATTGATCTGGTATTGGAAAATCGGTATCTTTTTGTCATAAATCGAAGATGGCGATCCTGCATCTCATTTGTTTGCCTCTCTCCTCTAGTTCCTTGTCAAAGACGATTTTGACCTTCCCTAATCCATGCTTGATAACAACGCATGATAGTGAATTGGTTCCGGTTAAGACTATTTGCAATTTCATTGTACGAAAAACCACACTTTACGTAAGCCAACAATTCACTTCTGTCGAATTCGCTTAATTGGCGGTAAGCTTTATGCTGTCGAACTGTAAGCAAAATCACACTCTCAAAAGACGTTAAACATAAGAACCACAAGAGATAACAAAATTAAAATTAACCAAGACTCGAACGAAATACACACTATAATGAATTAGTAGAAACAAAAAAAAAACGTCAGATGGTTCAGTTCAACGACATGCACGTTATACTATGTTGTTTTGAATTAATTGACATTGCAAGTTAACAAGCTGTTAATCAGATACACGCTGTTTGTATTTACTGGTGTCTAACCAATAATGAACTTTTTTTTGTACATCGGATATTGTTATCATTCGGATATTGTTATCATTCAGTTAGTGTTATCAAAAACTCCAAGTCTCAATGTGGTTCTATTAAGCGGTGTGCAGTGTATTTTTATTTTTCTTGTCACTTTCTATTTGGCCTAATTGATGAAGGCAGAGTTTTTTTAATTTCCTTGGAGTCTTTGCAGTATTATAAGTAACTTTTCCATCTCCCTTTCTTCTCTTTAGTAGTGAACGCCTTCTTGAATCGCGACTTTCGTCTTGTACATCATTTTCAAAATTTTCACTTCCAATGTTGTTAATGTAGTTTTCATTCTCATTTCAAAAATTTTACTTTCTGTTTGTTGATTTTCTTTAACTTTAGTACGAATATCTTCCACGTTTTGAAATGTATCTTCATCTTACTGTGTCGACCTGACTTCTCGTAGTCTCTTTTATCATTATTAGCAACATCAATATTAATATCATCTTTCATGGGGTTTTCAAAAGTTTTGTTTGCTGTTTTTTATTATTATTATTATTATTATTATTATTATTATTATTATTATTATTATTATTGGTGTTTTATTATGTATTATTATTTTATTTTTATTGCATATTTCACCATTCAAATCAAGAGTTTTGGGTACGTCAACATTGGCAAAAGTTATAGTCTCAGTGAGTTTATTGATCGATGGCTTATTTATTATATTTATACTTTCATCATTTCCTTTCATGGAGCGAAAATCTGTAGCTTCAGGGGTTAAGGCACTGTTAATCATACTAAGTAATTCATCATCAGGTACCAATAAAGATGTTGTAGTACATCTTTCAATATTATTAATATCCTGCTGCTTTATAATATTATTATTACATACATCAGTGATACCTCTTATTTCTTCATAATTTTCAATTCCCCGTAACAAAATCAGCTTCCTTCGTTTACTCATTTTCTGAAATATAATATTTTTATAAACACGGAATGTGTTTAGACGTCATTTTAAAATCATATTACTATAATGAAGTATCACAATCGTTATTATTTGACAAAAGAGCTAATAAGTAGGTAATAAAAAACAAAATGATACTGTCTTACAAAAACTAATATTTTGCCCTGCATTTTAAATCATGTAAATATCAAACGACACCCGTCTTTATCAATATTAGAAGGCTACTCACATATTTATAGGTTATATTTATGGAAATATTACAATTTTCTAAACACAATGCATAGATAGATAGATAAGTAGTATGTTTATACTAACATAATTGTATGAAGGTCACACTCACTGTATTTGTATTAAAAACTTTATTATGATTAAAAATCAGTTGACTACAAAGATATCGCTACTTGAAATTTCTGCTAAGTGCAATAGCGGGAACTGACTAGAACTATAAACTACAGCGTCGTCACCGGCCAAGAGCAACGTAGTCACATGGCTGAAATTGCAGAGCCCAATAATTCCAACAGCATTTAAAATTATTTTCTGTGTGTTATAAATTACAATAGGGATGTTTACAAAAAAAATATTTAAGAAAAAATCTTGTCAAACTATGCAAACCAATGTTTAATATAAATCCCCCTAAAAAAAAATTGATACTTCAAATAGTTTTCGAGAAAACTCAACGTAAAGTTCGCCGTTTATTCAAATTCCGCAAACGCCATCTGATTGGTGTGACGTCAGTTTCGCTATTAGCAATAGCGCGCCAAGTGAATTCGTATGTCATTCATGTATGTTGAAGCTCCGTACGGGTTATTTTGTGTAATAAATTGATTGATAAGGATGGAAAACGGCTATCAGAAAGCCGATTCTCATAATTTACCCAGGGTGAATGTTAAAATGGTATCTGATTTTTCATGAAATAGTGTTTGTTGAAATCAACCGCAATCAAGCGGCGCAAAAACAAAGCAGTAAGTACAAACCTTTACAGCCATATTTTATTAATCCTGTATGCTCGCATTCTACTTCATAATTTATATACCTATACTATGTTCCCAAATTCGGTTAGTTTGGATTCGTTCCGATGATGATTAAAAAAATAGACTTTGCTTATGAAATTTCGGACTTTCACCAAACTTCGTAACATTCAGTGTTGTAAATAGATAATTTTTAAATTATATAGATACAGATAAATTTTTTTTCTTGCAAGAATTATCTAGTATTAGATAATAGATAAAATATTTAAACTTTATATAGATAACAGATAATAGATAAAATAATCTAGGTAGTAATAACGATAGATAGAGTTCATTTGAAAAACTACTATGGAATGTGGGAAATTACTGAAGAAAAACATATGTACATATTGTAACTTGAATTTTACGGAACACCAGATTTTTATAAATTTTATTTAAATAATTTAAATAAAAAATTATATATATACAGATACATATAACTTATAAATTTTTGATTGTATCTAGATACATATAAATAGATAAAAAATATGAATCTAGATTAATTTATCTATATAAATTTATATAGATAATTTACAACACTGGTAACATTTACATGTTGAACATAATAAATAACGAAAACAATAAACCAAGTCGGTAATTACAAATGAAACTTTTCTTTTAAAGAACAGTTTTTTACAAACGTAAAATTTTAAATTATTGTAGGTCCCAATACATTGGTACATATTTTGTAGTTATAAAAAAGCTATTCATTTTCAAAATTTGATGTCGATTGTCTACTATGAATGTAATACTTAATTATTATTAGTAAATACTCTTTTCTTATGAATTTATTCTAGTATGTGCAATATTATATTAGGTCTGCAAGGGAAAGCTACGGTAACTCGGCTGTTGGTTACGTCCAGGTTAGAAGAATTAATAACAACTGCATAATTAAAGCCCGCATTTGCCCAGAACATAAAATTCGTGAGAAACCATATTTTGTCACCGCAACTGTCGATGACGAAAATAAAATAATAAAAGAACTTTTGTGTCTTAGTTGTGTAGCAGCTTTAAGATTATGCAAACATGCTATTGCATTTATGATGTGGTTGCATTGTAGATCTGAAGAACCATCTCCAACGGAGGTTGTTTGTTACTGGAAAAAACCTAGCTTGTCGGATATTGCTTCATTAAAAACTATTCTTAAAGCTGCGAATATTGGACGGCAGTTGCAGCAGCATTCGATAGTTATGCCAGACTCGACGCACTTTCTTGAAGAAGTTGCTGCTGGAATGAAATGTGAAAACTACGATTGTCCAATTACTATATACACTATGGCCAAGTTAATGATATAAAAAAAGCTCTCAGTTCACCAACTCATGATGGAATTTGCTTATGGTGATTGGGATCAAACCGCTGACTCATTTATAAATTTTTGTAAAAGCACTATACCAGCTGAAATGATTGAGCAGGCTGAAAAACTCACCTACACTCAAAGTGAGAACTCTCTATAACACTAATTGCGATATGGGCGAATAACAGCGTCAAAATTATATGCCATGGCTGTATGCAAAAAATCTAGTGGTTCGCCGGTGAAAAAAATTTAACAGTTTAGCCATGAGTAGAGGTAGAAACTTAGAACATGACGTATTATGTGAAGTAGAAAAAATGCTTAAATGTAAAGTAAAAAAGTGCGGTTTTACAATTCCTAAAAATTTCGGTATCGTAGGAGCTTCACCAGATGGGATTACAAAACATGCTGTAATCGAGGTGAAACGTCCCATTTCTAATAAAACTTTTATGAACTATATAAATGAAAAAAATGAAATAAATAAAAAATATCTTGCACAAATTAATTTGCAGATGCAATCAAAAAATGTATCAAAGGGATATTCATATTTGAACAAAATGTTTTTCTCAAAACCAATTTAAAACAATTTTAATGCGATAATGCATTTACAAAGCTGCGACTGGTTCGTACGTGTAGCGAAACTGACGTCACAATCGACTAGTCTCGTGGCAGGTACGTTTCTAGCCTCGTAAAATTTTCTTCAGTTCATTCGTAATTTTCGCAAGGAAAACATTAATAGAAAAAGAAAAAATAAAGTATACGTGGTTTTGGGACCTTAGATCTACCCATTTTTGCTATTTCTGAAAATTTGGAAACTGGCCTATTACGAATTACGTTGAAATTAAATCTATTAAACTAATGACAACTGTCACAATCACTGACTTGATTTTTAATTTAAAATTAATATCTCAAATTTTAAATTGGCATATAATATACTATTATAATTTCATGTTCATTATATGTAACTTGTTTTTTACGCATAGTATGATATGACAGTACTGTAAAATTCCGTACAATGGAGTTAACTGATTAGTAAATTCCAGATTTTACAAAAGATCTAGAAATTAAAAATACAATAATCATTATTCTTCACGATATTTCATATAAATCGAAAAAGATAAGAGGATTTATTAATTTATATTTTAATTTTATTATTAGAAAAACGTTATCTTTACGTTTATGAAAAGTGATTTATTCAGGTAAATTGTAGTTAACAATCAAAAAATGAAAAATAAATAAAGCAGCATTCACATAAGCGTTAGTGTATTTGTACTGCAGTTGCAAAAACCTGACTGCATACTTGCTTATGCAACCATTCATCTTGACATTTCTAAAATTTCTATGGTAGTGGTAGTTCAGAAGCTAACAAGCTTTCAACTTTTACACTACGCGCTTACAACTACCAGTCAACGAAAATAATTTGCGCGGTCAATTTTTGATTTTTGAGTTCCATCATTTTATTTTATTTCAACAATTAAAAATAATCATTATGAGCAACAACAACATTTTGGGTAATATCTCGTGTCTTGGTTTAATTTAATTATGATTTAGCAATACTAATGATGTTTCAAAAACTTGTTTTAATTGGCGGTTCTGAAGATACAATTTTCGATAACTACAAGTGCAATTTTAACTCTAGAACATGGGATTTTTAACTACACATAAAGAATAACTTGTTTTAGGGTATAACAAAATCTTAAGTTGATTGCTGCATTCTAAGTTGAATTTTTTTATTTTAATAGTATTTAAATCAAGAGCAAATCTACAAAAAGCGATATAACTTTTTTTCTATATAAGGTAAAAAGTTTTAATTTTATCATAACCAGCTCTGAAGTATTGTGAATATATTCGTATAATTAAAAACTAATTAAGTTAAAAGATAATCGTATATTTGTATAAAATAGTTGGGTTAAAATAGTTATATAAAATTTAAAAAGAGAAAAAAATGTTAGAAAAAGATAAAACCTGAAATTTTTACAGTGGTGTAAGCGTGTAATTTATGAGCGATGGGTGTTATGACAATAAGGTTTGAAAAAAGAGATTCTCTTTCTACCTGCATACAAATCTTTACATATTTCCACTTTTCTAACATTTAAAAACTAATTTTTTATTGTAAACTAAGATGACAAAGTTGTTTTTTTATTACTATTATGAGAAAATAACGGAACAATAAATAGATTGCTATACCTATTTAACTTATTTATTGTAATTTACTTGCAAAACGTTATGATACTAAAATTATAAATTAATACGCTACATCTAAAATAACTGATTGTTACGTAATTTTTCTAATTATGTACTTCTACGTTTTTTCTGGGCATTTATTATTAACTCTGAATCCCTAGCTTGTAAACCTCTAGGAATTCGTGGATCAGCTAGCTCTGGTAACATACAATGAAAAAAAATTCATTTAGTTTTGGTAGCATAATCTCACTCCAAAAAGTCTTATCTTTTTCAATTCGAAAAATATTGGTGATTTTTTTTTAAATGTAATTTTTCGTCTTCTAGTTTTACGCACGTTTTTCTGTTTCTTTTCTAAGCTTTCCTTAATTTTTTCGTTTCTTATTGAGTACAAACACTTTAATTCTACTAATCCATCTTCATTTATAAGTCCATCTGGACTAGCACCTAAATAAGGATACTCTTTCGAAATAAAGAAACCGCTTGATTTTACTTGTACTTTCATGATTTCTTCATATTTTTCTAGAGCTATTTTTTCGTGTGTTCTTCCATAAAGTATTGCATCTGTTGCTAGATAAGGTGAACTATACAAAAGATTTTTAAGAAAAAATGGCAAGAAGTAGTCTCTCTTCGATTACATATACGTCCAAAGGAGGAAGCAGTAATTCTATTTCTACGCACTTCATGCCACTTGGCGTTATCGTGCTGACCTATTATTTCAATGGCAAGTGTTTCTACATCATCATTTCTTAGGCGTGACAAAATCTCGTCCTTTTTCATTTTTATTTCATCTTGTGATAAATCTTCCTTGGCTGCATTCGGTCCATAATCAATATTTTCTTCTACATTACAATTTTTTATAGACTTATACTTCTTTTTTGCGTGAAGACGTTTATATTGAGTTTCATATTTTCTTTTTCTTGAATATAAAGTTATCCTATGTCTTTCGTTTAAATCTGGTAAATTGTACTTATGCCATGATGATCCGGAATTAAAACATAATGCAGCTCCATAACACCGCCTTTGGTACGAACCTCTTAGAACATAGTTAACCCGTTTTCCTCCCGAAAATTTCGATACAAGACTCATGTACCTCTCGGCATAATTGGTAGTAACATTTCTTGTTATGCGATTAGCTTTTCGAATGACATTTTCTATTACTTTAATAATTTCGTCAAACAATCCACTAGTTTGAAGTAACGGAATATAGATTTCTTCGTTATTTTTTTTTCTTGTGCAGAATTCATTTCTGCAATTTGAATGATTACCAAAAACATGATATGGTATTATTTAAGGTCTTCGCATAACTGTTTTGTACTAACTACCTTTGCTATAGATTTTGTTACAGCCGCACTTAGTCTTGGTATTCTACTTTTTAGTATTCGCCTAGCCGAAATTTCAAATTTAGTATTTTTTACCAATTTGTGCAAGTTTGAAGTATATGCTCGAGTAATATGATTCGCACATTCTAATTTTAGTACATATCTTCCATACGTTACGTTTTCTAAAATCCTTGCGTATACGCTTGAATCACCATCACCAACAACGTATTTATACCTTAAACCATAAATCACTTCACTTTCATTAAATCCCTGCACTATAATCTTGCTCCATACTAGAGGAAGCGCCACTAAAGTTTTTAAAACACTTATGAGTATTTGGGATAACGTTTTTACTTGCACCTATAGCACAAATCATGCAAAATTTGTTCTTAATTCCTAAATAGAGATTTTTTTTTGTCTTTTCTCCAATAATACATCCTACCCCAGATAAAGATGAAAATCCATGTCCATACGAACGCTTAGCCCAACCACCATCGACAATTACCGTTATAAATGGTACCCCATGTTCTATATCACCTCGTTCAATAGCCAATTTTTTTTCCACTTTTGCAGCGTCCGTTATTTCTAGTTGAAGTTTTTTCTCCCAAGTGTCTCCAATTTCAGTTTCGAGCTTTTTGGGCTTACACTAGGTATGTTCATAACTGAAAACAATTCATCAGTTTGGTTGTAACCTATTCCAATCGATGTTGCTCCCCAAACAAACGCTTGGTTTAAATTATTGCTTGTTGGATGCGAAGATATTGTTATGCTTTTCTCGCAAGTATCGCAGTAATAATACAATATCGAAACAACTCCACGTTTTCTTTCTTTTTTAAATTTCATTTTTCCCATAGTACATTTAGCGTTGTGATCATGAATTTTTATTGTTTCTTTAATAAAAAAACTCTATTTCAACAAGTCTATTTCCTGAGACAGTTTGTTCGTTTTGTTCCAAATCAATTTTTTCGGTTTCTAAATTTGGAAAAACTTCTTCCTTTAAACTACAACAATATATTGATACATATTACATATACATATTGGTAAATTAAGTGTTAAAAATAATGGCAAATGCAGAAGTAATCCAAACTCATTTAAGATTTTAAAAACCAATTGCATACATCATTTTTTAAAGCAGAATAAATTATAATACTAATATAAAAAACTTACTTTTCAAAATATTCAAGATGCGCATCTTCAGCAACGTAGTCATTGTTCTCACAAGCACTGAGAGCTTTTTCGCGTTTTCGTCGACATCTTTGAGCTTGCGATTTCTTTCCGCGTTTTTTTACAGTGCAAGTGCTTCGCATTTTACAAAAATAACAAATATATCGTTTACAATAACAATTAAAAGTAACAAATATAATAATAACTAAAAATAGAGTAATGATAACAAACAATTAACAAAGAAATGCACTGCACACTCGAATCAAGCAAGAGAAAAAATGTGCAGTTGCATAAATTTAGATTTCTTTAGGTACCTATTTATGCTAATTTTTAAGCAATGTAACAGTATTGTGTTTGTCGGTTATTTATCTTTTTCTGTCTTTTATTACACTATTTCCAATTATTCTGTTCTTGAGTTAACAAAACTCCTGGAAATTTTGTAGTTTGACTTTTAACTATCAATAATCAAACCTAGAATTGAACAATCAATCAAAGATTTTTTATACTCTGAAAGTTATGTTGCATTGCGGGATAGTCATTGTAAAAAATTAAGTATTTTAAACGGGTAATCAAGACGTACGTTTTATACATATTAAGTATTAGTACAACTAAATTACAATTATACTCTAATATTGTAAAGATTAGTATTTCAGTGACAAAAAAGATTACAAACAAGTTATAAGTGGTAACAGAAAAAGCAGGTATAGAATGTTATTTGTAAACATGGTTGTAGTGTAAAAAATAGTTGACCGCTTTATTTATTACCCAAGTATTGTATTGTATTGTCGTAGGTAATAACAGTTTTGCGAAAAGTGCCTTTTAGATGTCATAAACTCTTCTGTATAAAATGCCGCTATATTTTAATAATGTTGAGTTTACGTATTTTACTGGTTTAAAAATTAAACGGAATAGCAGACGTTAAATGTGTTGTCTATATTTAGGGGCAGGTATTTAGAAGTTTTAGCAAGGTACCTTCCACCCTTAAATACGTTTTTTTCACTATTAGATCATTATTACTAATTACTATGCTTGCTTTTAAGACAGTATGTTTGATTTACTAGTTATTAGACGTAACTCGTCAGTAAGTGATTTAGTTACAGTTCTAGAACGCTAAGTACAGGACAAGTAACGTGTAATGCTTGGAAAGTCAACTAAATTGAACAAAACATTAAATGTTTCTATCGTGCAAAAAATAGCATAAGCATCATGAAAATTAAGGGCTCTACCGGTATCAAACAAGATTGAGGACTTCGCTTCTCTCAGTCCGCAAACATTGTCTTCGACCAAGTTTGTTGCTTATACAAAAATAAATGACTGACGAAACGAGAACTTTACGATTGCTATGTTTATTTCCATCGTATACATTATTCATAGTTTTGATTTATATATACAACTTAATTCTTTACCTTATTGTTAATGATTGATAGTAATTCCAGTAATATCAATTTAAAATTTTACTAGTTACCACACTGCAAATGCAGTGCAATTACACTAACGCTTAAGTAAATGCTACTTGAGTCAAGCTGCAGTAATTGTGGCAATGTAAGTATCTATAACGACAATGTAAAAATTTATACGTAAGTGTTGATAATTGTTTATATCAACTCTCAATTTCTTTAAATTATTGTCTACTAAAATAATTAATACAAATCTCGTATATTTAATTTACAACGCTCAAGCTAATGAGAAATTCTTTCTTTGGATTTAATTTTGAAACAAAGCTGTCGTGAATCACTTACAGGCACCCGAATGTAGAGAACTATTGCTACTTTGTAAAAAAATACGTAAAGTGCAGATTGCGAACTGTCTTAAAACAACTTATAAACGGCTAATGTATATTTCTTTTTGTTTAATACGTAGTAAGTGAAGAAGGGATGTGTCAGTAAATTATTATGTATATAAATAAGAATTTTGTCTTTAAAAAACAACGTCAAAAAATCTGGTCATCATAAGCCCAATCTTTAGTGAATAACACAAAGTATTTATATCGAGATTTCACAGTTTTTTACGATTAAAATACGATACTTTGAAATAAAATCTTTATTGTAATAATGATTTTGCAGTGGGAAGCCAAAGTTGAAAGAGGCCAGGAAAATTTCGATAAGATCTCTAAAATGATTAAAATGGAAATGGAAAGATTCGAAAAATGTCGAATTAACGATTTTAAAAATATGTTTGTTAAATATTTAGAAAATCATTTGGAACACCAAGCTCAGGTAATTTTCATGTGTTTTTAAGATACTGTACTTATATGTTTGCCTGCTTTTTAGTTGGTGAAATACTGGGAAGCTTTTCTACCTGAAGCTAAATCAATTGCCTGACTAGAGGATATTTGTAAAGATTAACAGAGGCCACATTCCAACTGGAAATTTCCAGAATTTTAATTCTGTATGTGACGATTCTTCTTTATCATTTATATTATGTATACATATCTATATGTATATACTTTTGATGTATTGATATGTATTATCTATTTGTATTTTTTAATCATTTTTTGAGTTGCAATGTTGATTGAGTTGTTATCCAAAAAAAATTGCTGTTAAAATTAAAAACGTTTATTGTTTCAAACAGAAAATTTATATTGTACAAACATTTTTCCTTTTTTATTATAGTTTATAATGTTCTGTTTGTCACTTGGTTAAAACTTTGTGTATATAAAGTAGTGCTGCTAACCTAAAGTTTAATTTAAAAAGTATGCATAGCGTATTTGTGATAAACATCTATTTAATAGAACTTTTTTCACTTCTTTTGCTACAAGAGGTACAAAACGTAACTAATTTTATTTATAACTACTAATACCAAAACAGGAAGACTTACATTTTATGTTCTATTTACTTGTAAGATAATTATAAAATGCTTAACTTTCTATATCCATTGATTTATCACAAGGTGTAACTTTTTTATATAGATTTTCTGTAAGGTCTTCCATTTCAGGCTTGTCACTGCCTAATACTAACTAGAACTAAAGAAAGATTGTGAATATTTGGTAAAGCAAAATTTACTAAGATGTAATTTTGAATATATATTAAGTAGGAGATGGAGCTTTTGCTTGTAATTTTCATACTTAAAAATTAAGCATTTTAGCGTTCTATAAGATCTTTGTGTCACCTTACGTAGCAAAATATGTAACATAAAATAGATGTACTACTACGATAAGATCATAAATAGAATATTTTAATCTAAAAACTTTATTACGATTTAAATACAGAATATTAGAATAAGATGTTTTTACTACTTGTTTTGTTTATCAAAATATATTTATGGGTATTTTTTTTTGTTTCATCAACTCTTAGTAAATGTTTTTTCTTGTGAAATTGATTATATTTGTGTTTATATACATGCTTACCTATAAAATCTATATTATGTATAAAACAATTATCAATAAAATTTTATTATGAACATCGTTTTTTAATCTTACCATAGAAATTTTTCAAGTAGTTGAACAATAAAAATTTTAAGTTACATATATTTGTTTAAAATGATGTGACCTAAATTCATAGTATTTCTAGGTATTACTGTTTTAATTCGGCATGACTACAAAACTATTAGGTGTTAAAATCATTTTATAAAATGCAAAAGAATTGATCAAACCAACATTTATATCAAAACATTAAATTATTCAAACATGGTTATTAAATTTTATTGATAAGGAAACAAAATTGCCTCTAAGATTTTCTAATGAGTTGACTTGATTTCAGAAAATATTTAGATTCTAAATTATAAATGCTTCATCCTCATTTATGTTTATGCATTACCTGTTCCAAATACGAACTAGTATTTCAAGTCTCAACTAATTTTTTAGTCACTGGCATTGCACTAAGAAAAGCTGTTGTATCTACTGAATTTTAAAATAAAAAACTAACAAAATTGTATTGGAACTGTTTGCGATTACATGTTCTACAGATCACACGCAACACACTTTTTCCTTAAGGTTTTTACGAAAAAAATACAAAATATGCTCTCGCAACTTGGATCAGCAATTAACTGATTCGAATTAAAGGAACACAAAAAAGTTCAATTCGTATTTATCATTTAATTAAAACACTATGATTAATGTACTTGATACATTTTTATACATAAATATCTTATATGGTATTTAAATTTTGAAATGTTTGAAATTTTTTTTGTCAAAAAATTCGCATTTATTATACAAGAATTGCAACTTCGACAATATAACAACCTATTCATACATCAAATCGCCGGTGCAATTAAATCAGGCGATACGTGCTGGTACGAGGAGCAGATATTATTTGTACTGAGAATTAAATTCTACTAGTAATTACGTACCTAGTATCATTGTATAAATTCTAGTATTTTATATATCGAATACTCGAGTATTCTACGCCTTACCTCTAGTTTGAACCGAACCCATCACTATTAATTTAAAGTTAATGATTTCTGTTTTAGTTTTTACCAAATTGGTTATTTTACCAAGCTTAATTTTACTATATGTGGTGAGAACTGTAATAACCACTTTGATACGTTGCATAACAAAATCGGTGCGTATGTTTTTATGAAAACCTCTTTATGACGTTTTATAACAAAGTCTCTGCGATGTTGTTCAATAACATCTTTGATTCATTCTGTAACAAGATCGCAGCTACGTTTCTGCTAGTACCTACTTGTGACGTTTTCTGACAATATGCCTGTGACGTTTACTCAAGAACTTAATTCTCTGTGATGTCCTACAAAAAAGTCCACATGATGTTTTTAAATAACCTCTTTTATATGTTATAATAAAATCGAGATGGTTGTTTTTCAGAACTCGATACAAATACCATATTTATTTGCTCAACCCGTTCTACACTCAGCCAGATTAGATAAAATATTTTTTAAAAAAATCATTATGTGTAAACTAAACGTAAACTAAAATTCTTGAATATAGTGTGCTTTTCAATTTTTATATAAGATTAAAGTAATATATGTAATACCCTAATACCTAAATAAAACAGTTAATATGTACTTGCTACTTTTGCTCCCTTAATAATCTTTGATAAGCATGGCGGAACCAATTCATCGTTGTTTTTAACTCTAAACATCAGTAATTTGGAGGAGCCTTCAGAACCGCATCTGAAATTGCAAACGAATAATTAATATGTATTAATGCCAAGCTTACGACAAAATTACTTTTTAATGCTAATACGATTGGCAAATCGTTTATCTATAATTTTATTTTATGTCCTGTCCAGGAATAATGTCTTGCAAAGTCGTTGGTTATTTTTAATGACACGCAACATCTGATAAAGTCAGCACTATTCTTCCTTCCTACTTGCAAATATTTATGTACCTGTAAAAAAATTAACTTTATTAAAACATTTAAAACGTTATCACTAGGTACCTTCACTTAATATACCATAAATAAATAAGTAAGAGAATGCAAAAACACACCTAGGTAATTATTTTTCAAGAATTTAAAGTAAATATATACACCTATCTGACAATAAAATTGACAACAATTTTAAAAATTAGGTATTATACTTACTAATAATAGTCAAATATGCTTCCTGTTTTTCTAAAATCTCTTCAAAATTAGTCTGTAATTATTGAACGGATTTTACAATGATACGATCAGATACGATGTCTTCATTTATATAGTTGCTTCTTCTTCATCTAAAAAAACAAAATGTGTAGGATTAGCCTAAAATAATAAAAATTAATACTATTTTTTCAATGAGTATTGCAGATGATTTGAATAAAAAAAACAAACAAAAATTTACATTTTTATTTTTTAATGTGTTATTATGGTACATCATCTGTTCTATATCTGCAATAAATTTACATAAAAATTAAACCGCGCACTCGTACTATAAATCGAGTTTAAAGTTTCTTGAATTAATTTAAAGATAGTTTATAAACAAATAATTTAAATATTAATAAAATCTAGTAATTAATACTCTATTATACTTGTAATCTGCATTTTAGATCATTGTTACAATATAGATGCCATACATCCATGTTTAACACAGAATAAGCGTTGACTAAATAAGTTACTTATTGTGTTTACAGTAAAAACAGTATTAATAAATGATTAAAAAGGTTATTTCGTATTACCGTATTAAATAACGTCATCGGTTCTTTTTTGTACATAAGTTGTAGCTGGTCAGTGGATATATCCAGCTGAAAAAGCTGTTCAATTTGCTGCTACTGCAACAGGAAATTCTGTGAATTATTGAAAGAATCTGATGTTGCCGAGGACTCACGCTCCATAAAAAAAGTGTCGAACTGGTCAACAAAATTGAATTAGATACTTACCAAAATAATTTAGGAATGGTTACACATGAAAAATGTATACTGCTAGTAATTAAGTTATATATAATCAAGCTATTAGTGGAAAAAATTACAAGATCACCTACATGGAAGAACATGAGACTTTACGAAAGTATATTTTCAAATTAGGGTTGGTACAATAGTAAACGCAATCTTTTAATAGAATGGAACGATAAGGCTGAGAAGGTAACATAATAAACAACGAGTTACATATTTATAGTAAACCTACATTTGCCAATTATGAAAAATTGATAAGTGTTGGTATAGTCTGACGAAGAAGCTGGTATTTATAAATCTGGTGAAGTTGATTAACAACGTATTATAGTGCATTTGTAAGGATTTGTTAACAATAGCCATCTCATATTTAAATCACAAGCTAAGTTATTATCATAGTAACTTCACTATGCAATCTTTGAGCAATGACTGAAAATCTGAAAAAGCACTTTGTTCTAAATCTACACCAAAGGGTCTCATCGTAATGGCAATACACCTTACCACTCTACGGATATAAATAAACCCAGTAAGGAAAATTGCGCATCAGATGCGTAACCGATGCATTGAAATCTTGGCGGGAAACGTTTCTAAAACGTCATCCAATACGTTTCTGAAACCATGAAATGTCCTCCTAAAATGCGCAACAGTGAAATATTACGCGGCTATGCATCAGATTCGCAACGGCGAAACGTTTCATAGGGGTAGCCATTATACCACATTATACAATGATGAAACGTTGCATGGTTACGCAACAGACCCGCAGCGACGAAACGTTTCATAGAAGTAGAAATTCTGCAACCATGATATGTTAGAATAGGTTGCATTATTTTAGTTTTTTATAGAGAAACATGGGGGGAAAAGTCAACACAATAAAAATGTTTAATATATGTATATTTAACACATACAAAATAGGTACCAAAAGGAACCAATAAAACTATAAACAAATATGAAAAAGGTGTATGTATATAATTCAATGCCATTAAGTTACATTTTTCTTTAAATGTCGTTTCAAGCGTAATCCAGCACCACGAAACCAGTTGCTCACAGCACTTCTAAATACCTCATTTCGAAGATACTCAAAATTAGATTACACTGATTCTAGAAAGAATTCAACGAATATAGAATTTCTAGAAAAAAATAAAAGCAAACGAGTTTACCTTTTATAGTAGAAAGCACGGCAGTGCCGTCTACCTTAAAATTATCCTTCTGTCCTTTGTAGGAACACGTTGTTGCGAATTCGATACCAAACACCTCGGGCTTTATTTGAAAGATTGTGTCCCTCTTGCTGTTAGAAACCAAATGGAAAGAAATGGCTTTAGTCACGTGTGGTCTATGCAGCAAATAGACTTATTTCGCGATGGTCACGTGAAAGAAGTAGGGTGCTCGTCACAAATAGCAAGTACAAATGTTTCAACCTTGCATTAATTTTCGTAACTGATATATTATGCAGTCAGCACTCGGAAACGTTTCCATGTCACCTGCAAGACACTTTAAATGTAAAGCAATAACATCTCTGAAACTCTACAGATGCGAAGCCATAAATCGCATCATCGTTGCAAAAATTACACGTTATGAAACGTTTCGAAAACATTAGCACCTTACTGGGAAGCTGACTCAGAGTAATCGATAAAATATTTGATCGTAACTTGAAGCAATTGGAATTTTTATAACTGAAATATGAAAAGCAGTATAGTTATAATCCTTCATCAAACTCCCTAGTGGATTACCCCAAACTCAAAACCATGAAATGTTATAATTTTTTATTAGCCGAGTTCTTGTTCTTGTTTATTATTGCCCAAACATATCGCCCGCTACTAAATATTTTATTTAGTCGCCAAAACCGTTTAAACGATAGCCCTAATGTCGAAAAATACCTCAATCTAGCAATGCTAATAATAGTCGTATTCTTTCCAACGCTCAATTTATTTGCTGATCCTTAACGAACTTTGGTATTTGTATGAACCGTATAAACAACCAATTTGAGGTTATATTAATAAGTGATCCGAAATATTCTTGGCGCTCGAGGAGTAAGAAGAAGGTAGCGCAGATCAATTTTGGTGCAGTTTCTAAATGCGCGGTCAGATTGTGGTTGGGTCAGACAGTAGTCTCTTGAAATGTGTTAATATTGATGAGTAAGAAGCGATAGGTCGGTGAGCGCATTTATTTCGCTGTTATGCCTGCCGCAGAGTGATACTCCGCGCGCGACCTTATACTTGTAACTCTATTTGTGCAAAGTGACATTTCAGTAATTGTTTCTATCAAAGATAAGCCTACATTGTTCGCTTTCAAATGTGTTAAAAATGTTTTCAAAATATTAAGATGTGCTCCTGGGAACAAGATCAAAGGGATTTGTAAAAGCTAATGTCAGAATCTTTGTTGGATGGTGATACGCCTGAGGCTGATTTTGAAGATGACAAAGACGAGTTTGAAGAAGATAACGTTGGGACACAAAAGATCGATACTGACACAGAACAAGAAATTTCAGATATTGAAGATGGTGATGATGAAACCCTAATTGAGGGAGCAACATTCATAGGAAAAGACAATGCAATCATATGGTCTAAATATCCAATACCCAGATACGTACGAACCAGAAGAGAAAAACTAATGAAACATCTTCCAGGTGTGAAGCCACCATTGAGAAACTTGAAAAATGAATCGGAGATTTAGTCTCACTTTTTTTCCGATACAATTTTGAATGTAATTGTAGATTGCACAAACCAACACATATAGGAACAAAACGTGATTATTTCCAACGAGAAAGAGATGCCAAAGAAACAGATTTATTGGAAATAAAGGCGTTCATTGGACTTGCATATTTATGTGGAGTCCTAAAGTCTAGTCGCTTGAATCTCGACAAATTGTGGGACAAAAATGATACGGGAGTAGAGCTATTTCGACTTACAATGTCACAACAAAGATTTCGTTTTCTCTTGCAACATATAAGGTTTGACGATTCAACATAACGCGTGACGTACGAAAGAAATATGACAAGCTTGCTCCTATTTGCAAAATATTTGATAATTTCGTCAATAACTGTAAACCAGCATACTCTCCATTTAGATACGTAACAATTGACAAAAATGAAATGTTAATAACTACATTTAACAGACATACTAACATAAGAACTGTCAGAATTACTAAAGCCAAAACTCCTTGGATAACTGAAAATATTAAGTTAATGCAGTCTTAGAAATAAAGCATTACAAAGATACTAAAAAAGTAAAAAACCTTCGCAATGGGGTTATTATAAATTAATTCGTAATTATGTTACTTTTGCAATAAGACAAGAAAAAAAAGCTTATTTAACTTATAGTATTAATACAAATGGTCCAACACAATTTTGGAAAGAATTAAAATCTGCTAATATTATATAAATATTGGTTTAGTTTAGCAATGGACTGTATATTTTTTGTTACTTTATTTTATTGATTGTACATCTCACTAAAAAATGCCACGTTATTCCAACTTAACAAATGTTACCTTTGAATGTTACTGCCTTTCTAACGTTTTCATACTAATACTATCGGGAAAAAATCTCCTCTTACAAAGTCATGTGATACATGCGCCCTGTACAAAAATTTAAATTAAAACTAAAAAGCTTCTCTAAAGGAGGGGACAGACTTTACAAACATAGTCGTAGGTTGTGTTGCCTATACGACCTTTAAAATTTAAACTTAACCAAATATAATAATATAAATAACGAATTGTTACAGTATTATAATAGTAACGTGCTACGCACAAACTCTGAGAAATTTCAATTTAAAACTGTGTCGGAAGAAGAAGTGATGCGAGTTGTTTTTAGTATGCAAACGAATAGCGTAGGTTCGGACGATTTAAGTGTGAATATGCTAAAACTTTGTTGTCCTTACTTGTTGCCTATTATTGTTCACATTATTAATTCTTGTATACTTGAATCTAAATTTCCCGACTGCTGGAAACTTGCGCACGTAATACCTATTCCAAAAAGTAAAAACCTTAAAAATTTTAGTGATTTAAGACCAATAAGTATTTTGCCTTGCATTTCAAAAATTCTAGAAAAAGTACTAGCTTCACAAATACAAAAATATGGATCTGAACATAATATTCTTCCAGAAATGCAATCGGGATTTAGAAAAGGATACAGTTGTACAACTTCTCTTTTACATTTGACTGACGAAATACTGACTGCATCTGACAACAACAACTTGTCATTAGTTGTGATGCTTGACTATTCAAAAGCATTTGATACTTTAAACCGCAACATACTCATATCCATCTTAAATTATATTGGCTTTCATTCAAACGCTGCGTCTCTGATACAAAATTACTTGTCCAATCGATTTCAAGCAGTCGTTCTAAACAAATCAAAGTCAAATTTTTTGTCTACTAATTCTGGTGTACCTCAAGGTTCTGTATTAGGACCACTTCTATATTCAATTTACACATGTAACATAACTAAATCTTTAACTTATTGTAAATATCTTTTATATGCTGATGGTACCCAACTCTATTACAATTTTAATCCAAATGATGTTTCTAACGCAACAGCAGCTATCAATTATGATCTTGAAAATCTTGTTAAATACTCAATACTTCCTGTTTAAGATTAATTTTTGGTATAAAAAAAACATGCAAGAATTTCTGATAAGTTAAAAGAGGTTAATTGGTTGAATATGGCCAACAGACGTTTGTTGCATAGCGCTACCTTATACCACAAAGTTGTTACAACCAAAACACCCATTTATCTATTTAATAAAATTAAATTTAGATACAGTACACATGCTATTAATATCCGTAATAAAAATTTGATCACAATCCCATTACATTTTACACAAGGGTTTAAGAAATCGTTTTCGTATAATATTGCAAATACCTACTACTCATTACCCGAAGACATTAAAATACTAAAACCGCATAATTTTAAACAAAAACTTCGTTTAATGCTTTTACATAACCAAAACAGCTTTTTACTCCTCCAAACAAATAATTAATCAAACTGTTTTTTTTTCTTCTTTAAGTATACTTAAATTGAGTTTGGTTCCCTCTTATTGCTTACTCACACTACTAATATGTTATTGATTTAAGGGTTAAGTGGAAGACCAGATTTTGTTAGATTTAGCAATATCTGAACTTCGCCCTATTGCATTGAAAGTAAGATATAAGTAATTTATGTTTAAGTTTGTTTTTTTAAGTACATAATAGGGACATAGCGAGTTATCGCACTGTTCCCGCTAGCGCTAACGCTAACGCTAAAATCACATAAACTAATACGGTACTTCATATAACGGGTCGATTATATTTTTAGTTATCGCAAATTTTTACGTCAACGTAAACTTAACCTTAAAATTATTCTTTTTATAATTACTAGTAACAATGGAAGTTAGTAGAATTAATGCAGTTTGAAGCACCTGAAAATGAAGTATTAGATATTATGTTACTTATGTTAATGCGAAGACCTAAAAGGATAAGGGCTGAGCAGTATGGAAGGTTCAACTTAGATGGTATGTCTGCTGAAGACATAAATTCAATTTTCGATTTGAGAAAGATGATTTAGCTAGAGCTAGCCTTTCTAAATCATCTAAATATGTAAAAAATAAATATAACTACAACATAAACTATAATCGCTTAAAAATTGTTTTAATACTCTACGAAATAAATGATTTGAAGTTAGCGTAAATGTTTAAACTTAAAGCAATATTTCAGAAAATTTAGCGGAATGCGATCAATATTTAGCGTTACGGTATTTTCTGCACATGCGTCTTTAGTACATATTTGAAATAACGTTAGCGTTAGCGTTACCGGAACCAGTGCGATAAGTCCCTAATGTGTTATTAGATATGTAGCAACTGTTTTTTTTTTCTATGATATTACTTTCAATCAATAAAAAACATTATTATTATTATTATTAAAACTCGAGACATTTCGCGGACGGTGTAGTTTTCGTCAATACATATCCAGTAAACCCGCAAGATATGGCATACAGGTGTTTGCATTAGCAGATTCAAAAACATTTTATACTATTAATTTGGAAGTATATATGTTGGCCGGCAACCTGAGGGCCCCTTCGTAGTGAGTAATTCGCCGAACGATGTAGTTCTAAGACTTCGTGAACCAAAATAAGAGGAACTGGCAGAAATGTAACAGTTGACAATTGGTTTACAAGTATGACGCTTCTTGAAAATTTGCAGAACAATTACAACTTGACTCTTCTGGGTACAATAAGAAAAAACAAAAGAGAACTTCCCCCAGAATTTGCTCGTCCTTCGATCTATCTAGCATGTTCGCTTTTCAAAAGAATGCAACATTAGTCTCTTATATTCCTAAGAAAAAACAAAAATGTTTTATTGGTGTCAAGTATACATTTTGATGATAAACTCGATAAAAACACAAGTAAAAGTCAGAAAAATAATTATGGATTACAATCAGAACATATTAAAGGGGGCGTCGACTGCGTTGATAAGCTATGTGCGGCTTATGTTGTTTCAAGAAACAGGTGGTCCATGGTTGTTTTTTTATTCGTTGTTGAATGTTGCGGGAATTAATTCTTTTATCATACATTCAACGAACAACTCAAACTGGAATATTTGACGACTATTTCTTCGAAAATTATGTTTTTAATTGATCGACAGCGTGCAAATCAGAAAATTCCAAATATCACGCAAGTTCGAATAAGGCAGATTTTAGTACTAGAAGAACCAAAGAGAAGAACCTCCAGCTCGCCCAGTTCTAGATAATGCTCGTGGTCGTTGCGCATATTGCGACCGGAAAAAAACAGACCCACACGATTTTTATGTGTAAAATGTCAAAAACTTGTTTGCTTACTTAGAACATTCATTGAATATTTGTCGTGACTGTTCTGTTCTCGGAAATGAAAGCGAATAAAATTTTGTATAGATATTATTTCTAGTTTCTGAACTTTATATTTTCATTATTAGAAGTTATTGTTCTTCTTTTTCAATACAAATACATTTTGGATTAAAGTTTTTGTTGTACTGTTGTTTTTAATTACAAAAATGAATGAATTGACCATATTCAAGCGTTTTTTTGGACTTCAGGTTTAACATTTTTGGGTTGGTAAAACTGATGAATTTTAAATCGCCCTCAAAAAATAAAAACTTTTATTGGTTGTCAACAACGACCTCTCTGATTGATGGGTCATAATGAATTCCAGTGATTTGTCAAATCGGGTTAGTAGCAACAATAACCTCATGATAACAACCAAATCTTTTTGTCCATATTTGCTACCAACCTGATTTGACAAATCACTGGGATTCATTATGACCCATCAATCAGAGAGGTCGTTGTTGACAACCAATAAAAGTTTTTATTTTTTGAGGGCGATTTAAAATTTATCAGTTTTACCAACCCAAATATGTTAAACCTGAAGTCCAAAAAAACGCTTGAATATGGTCAATTATAGCCAATTTGTCAAGCGGATTGACAGTCCGCGCGCGACCATCCTTTGGTCCTTGTACCCCTTGTACCAAACTTTGACGCGACCTCCCAAAGGTTAAATGCAAAAAAACACTTATGTTGTCGGATCTGATCAGAGTAGCTTAACTCTTGTCAGTTGAAAATAGTTGAAAAGAAAACGATTATTAAGAATGTTGGTAACTTCACTAATATAATAATTTAAGTTGGTTAAACTACAAGATTCAAACTGAAAAATATTCTAACCTATCATAAACATTCGTTAAATAAATTTTATCTTTTTAAAATGAATCATGTACTAACGTACAACAAAACATTACAAGAACGACTACAAGAATATATTGATGTATTCGGAGGCTACGAAGCCTTAACCGTTTCACAAATTACGCAGGAATGGGCTTTCTTTTTAGAAATTACAATCGACAATACTGGTTGGCAGGCTATTTGGAAAGTACCTCGTTCTACTTGTCAACAATTAAAAATAGAATTTCCAACATTAGCATTAGTTTATGTTGAAAGCATTTGTTATACCAAGTTAACTGCGCAAGTGTCAATTTTACTGGTCGATGAAGAAATAGATTTGCCAAAGAAGCACACTGTACCTTTAATACAGTTATGGCCCACTGAAAAACAAGATGAGACCGTTTGTTTAAATTTATCACAAACTGCTAATGCTATAGATATGCTAAGGTTTTTTTATTTGAATCTTCTTATGCCATGGGACGAAGAAAATAACAGTTTAAATTGGTTACAAAACCACTTATTATCGAGACTCCATTTGTTTTACAATTTGAGAAATGGCACAATATTGGAAGATGTAGCTACACATATCAAAGGACTATTAACAGAAGCTCGTCATATCCAGGAACATCACGACCAGCTAACACAAGCAGTTGATATTGAACAAGAAATAAACCCTGACTTTGAAACACAAAGCTTGGCTTTACAAAAACTTTTAGATCTACGTGTGCACATGATGCATATTAAGAATGAATTAGAATTAATGGAAAATAGTTCTTTGTGCAATTTTATAATTTCAGAAGGTTATCAAAAAAAGGCAACAAAAGTATCTCAACAATTAACTTATTGGATTGTATTTGAACAAGGGCAAGTTACAGATTTTTTATCATTTCTTCGACAACTTCAGACTGATGTTGAAGATGTCAAAGTAAAATTTCAGTCAACGTTTGCATTGGCCTTAGAAAATGCTAATGTTAACGATACTATTTTTTTATGTAATGCAAAGTATGTTTTTACTAACTTGGATAATTTGCAAGAGGGAGGTGTCATTAAAGGCATTAGCTCTACATCAGAGGCTACATTATCTTCAACTAATGAAGACATTGTATTGGATTGTAGAGGCAATATTGTGCTTGAAAACTTGAATGTCGATATCACAATTGCACAATGTGGTATTCTAGTGCGTAGTGGCATTGTTGTTTTGAAAAATTGTACTATTGTTGGTGATTATAAATCATCTACACAACAAGGTGCTATTGTTTTAGCTGGTGGAGAATTGCATATGGACAATTGTACAGTTCAAGGTTTCTTTAATGGAATAGTGGTAAATTCTGGAGGTGTTTTATCATTGAATAATTCGAAAATAACTAACGTAAAGTTTGGATTGAAGTGTTACGATAAAAGTGATGTTAAAGTTCAATCAACAACATTTACATATTGTCAAAAGTACAGTATTTTTGTTGAAACTGATAACCATGAAAATAAAGTTGGGGACTTTGATTTGCTATTAGGGTAAGTTCAAATCAGATTTAATAAATATGATTATGCTGTGTGAATTGAGTTAAATATTACCACAGTATAGAAAAAACAGTAGTTCAACTTGATCAAATTTGTGTAACAAAATTGTCTTTGCACAGTTCAACTCGTAACATAATGCACAATGAAAAATTGAACGGAATAAGGCTTAAATTGACTGATTTTGCAAACGTTTGCAAGCAAGTTTGAAACGGGCGCCGTAATCTATTTTCTGCCGATCTCGCCGCTACACGAACATCAAAGTGCCGCCTGTCGAGTGAAACTACTGATTTGTTTCTATACTGTAATATTAGTGAACATAAGTTACTGCTATAATACAAGAAAGGAATTTCTGATTATATAATTTTATATCTTGCCTGAGTGACCACTTTAACAACAAAAAATGAACAATCATGAAATAAAAGTTAAATACAAATTTAGGCTTATCTTATATTTGATTATTAAAATATGACCAACACTTCTTTTCGCGATATACAGAAGCTCCAATCTTTTATCGTCGGAAGACCATCTGTCAGTTTTCTTTTTTCAACTATAGGAACATCAGGTTCTTGATCTTGTCCCGATTCTATGCAATATCTTCTTTCAGATAAATGTTCTGTCAACTTGGTCACAGGGATATTATAAACTCAAGATGCTGCCTTGATGGTTATAGTCTGGATCCTTATAACTTGAATTACATTTTCCAGGACCTGTGCTGTGTACTGTGGCCCTGTGGTTATAGTTTCGTACCATAATCTATCTAAAATAAATAACTTACATTAAAAACAAGTATAATTGCATCAAATAATGTAATGAGGCAAGTGCACTCTTTATGCAAGCACTTGCCCCAATCCAAAAGCGCACCTACCCCATGCGAAAAAATGTTGGGGTAAGTGCGTCCTTTTTAATATCTGTCAAAATTCATCTTATCAGTACCTGAATAGAAATATACTCGAAAATATATAATTAAAAATTTCCGCTACACTATATGTCCAGGACACGGGTTTAAACAGCATGGGGATCTTAAAGTCGACGAGAGTCAGGGAGAAAAGAATTAGCACAAAAACAGCACATTCTTACATATTGGATTTCCAAAGATGTGCAGCAATTACAAAACCTTTTTTAAGGTGAATTAATCAAAGGAAAAAACAAATATCAAAATATGATGCATAGATTCGAGTACAGATTATGAAACACTGACTAATAAAGAATCGATAAAGAATGGAAGTTAGTTTTGTACTCTGATAATTTGGAGTCTCTGTTAGGTAGTAACATCGAGGAGAATCATTTTTAGAACTGTGTTTACATGGTAATGTAAAGGTACCAGGGCTATTATAAAAGTAACATAACGTAAATTAATAATAAAAAGTGCAAAAAAAGATTAGAAGAGCGCGTTATTCTTTTCGGACAAGATTTTATTGGCAAAAATTGTTTACCCTAAAAAGTGTTTCCTTGCGTTATAAAACATTTTGACATTATTTAAGTTCTACTGAGTTATAGCTTGCACTGCAAGAATGTTGCAAATATTCTTAAAAATTTGTTATGAAAAAAGTTGTTGCTTCTGTATTGATTTCGATATTGATTGAGCATCTTCAGGATTAAATTAAAATTAATTATAGTTTTCGATATGTCGAAATTTTTTGAGTAATAAAAACTACTTTTAATCGGTTTCTTCACCTTGTAATGATAAGTGTAGTAAGAAGCGTTATGTTTTGATTATTGGAGGTTGAATTGTAAACAGTTTTGCTATTTTGTTTAATTCGAGAGCTATGCAAGTTGTTTGAGGCATAAGTAGAATCGAGGGGTAAACCACTGGTGAAGTTTAGTGTACACCCGTGATGAAGTACATCAAGTCTTTATATGAAGTAGGTGAAGTACTAATGAAGTACATGAATTAGCAGTGAAATACATGAAGTATAAGTGAAGTACGTGAAGTATAAGTGAAGTATACGAAGTATAAGTGAAATCTATGAAGTATAAGTGAAGTACGTGTGATATATATGAAACACATAACGTTTGTATGAACATTTAAACGAAATACTATAAATCTTAGTACTACATTCTCAAAAAAAAAACTGAGCATATTCATTTTAATGGTTAATTATGAATTTTCATAATAACGAATCACATATTTCTTGAATTTTAGATTTCATAAATTTAATATCAGCCAGTCAGTGCCGTTTTTTACGAAACGAGAGGATTTTACCAAAGCTTAAAAAACAGGTTGACTCAATCCTTACAGTTTTTTAATTTCTCTAAGTGCAAGATGATCGAAATAAATACCTACTAAATCTGCAAATTTAAAATATTTTGTAAAGACGTATATCAGTTTACCTACTAAGAAATATTAATTCTTTTAACAAAAAAACAAAATACCTAGCATGAGAAATGCAGTAATTGCACTTGTTATTGGGCTACAATGAGTAATTGTCTTGATTTTAAATAAAGTTGATAAACAAATGCCGACTCTGAGACACTTGTTATCGCTTGTTATGATTAGATAAATAAAAAATTCGGATTCATTCACATGATTCTTTTTTCTTTTATGCTAGGTAATTCAAACCATAATTCAAACTGATTTTACTTTCGGTTACTCAAGCGTTTACCCTTTAGTTCGTAGTTAAATGATCGCATTGTGCACATGTTGACTAGTTATCATTTAATCCTTTGCCAGTTTTTGTTATCAAAATTATTATAGAAAAAAATGTTACGTTATAGAATTTTCTACACAATAAAAGTGGTTGAACATAAAATCACTGCCATCCATTGCTTAACTGTCTACATTTTCAAAATGGCGACCATTTAAAAACTTTGACCTTGATTTTCCGGAAAACTGCACGATATAATTATTCATTATGATTCTCATGAAAAAAATTTACAAGAACCATACTTATTCAAGATTTTTCTAAACTTTTTTTAATGTAAAAGTTATAAAAATTTAAAAACTGGCCGCGACGAGTAACTTATCTGCTTTCGTTTTAAACAGTCAAATTGCATTGGTTAGGAACAAAATAAATGATTGCAAATAATTGTTGTTTTGTTTAGTTTGTGATAGTTTCTCTGTAATAATGGACGATTTTAGTAGAATTGAATATGCTGATATGCATCTAGTATTTAGAGAAACTGAAAATATTGTAGAAGGGCGCAGACGATTTACAGGAAAAGATTTTCCATGAGTTGCGGTCATATGACCGTTTGGAGAGTTTTGCACGAGCAACTATTACACCCGTACCATCTGCAAAAGTAGAAGAATTATTATCTGATGATTATCCACCTAGAGTGAACTACTGCCTTTGGTTACTTAGGCGACTTTGTGTCTAGCTAGTTTTACACAGAACGATACTTTTTACTATCGAAGTGAGGTTCATAAGACAAGGTATTTTTAATAAAGAATTTATTTTAATAGACCCAATATGTCTAATAGGTAGTGAACAATTCACTATTAATAAAAACTACCCCAACAACATAAACAAGGCTTAAATAAAATTATGAGGCGAGCTATGTAGATGTGTTTCGAAATCTGTATTTTTAAAAAGCAATAAAAGTAACAACAATATTCTCATTTTATTTTTTTTTAAATTTTATTGTGTTGAAGGTTGATTGTTTATTTCTTTATTTTATCACAATACTAATAACATTTTGATAATTTACGTGATTTATTAAATTCCTTAAAACTTCATATATGAAATATTATGAATTATTGAAGAAGTACCTGAAGTACTATGAATTATTAGTGAAGTACAGGAAGTACTATGAATTATAAGTGAAGAATATGATGTACTATGAATTATTGGTGAAGTACATGAAGTACCATGAATTATTAGTGAAGTACACGAAGTACTATGAATTATTAGTGAAGTAGATGAAGTATTACGAATTAAGATGAAGTATGAAGTATGGTGTACATGATTTCTTCCTGCGGTTAACCCCTCGAGTAGAATAATCGATCGCCTCTATAATAATATATATAATTTTGGCGAAAGTTTAGGATAGCTTTTAGGTAAAAGTAATTTAACTTAATGAATATGTGACAGAAAAATGAAGTGAAATCAAAGTTTATTATAATAAAAGAAATACTACAACTTGAAACAAATAAACGCGCGAGTACAAACGGCATGCGACTTATCCGCGCTTAACGCTCTTTATTACTACTCGCTGTATTCACGCATGTATTAACAACGTACACATATATACATTTTTAACGACTGGCACGTTTCGATTAACTTATTTCCAACACTCCTCCTATCGATATGTGCCCTACATATTAATTACATGATCCATTTAAGTTTAACATCTCTACACATTTATCGTGTTTACATTTGGTTAAAGATTTCGTTAAAATGTCAGCAAGCATATAATTCGTTTGTACATAGTTAATGATGATATATTTATTTTCTACTAATTCACGAGTAAAGTGAAAACGTATATCTATATGCTTACTTCGTTTGTGAAACACAGCATTTTTTGACAATTCAATTGCGCTTTGATTGTCGCAAAAGACGTTCACTGGTGGTTTTGCATATTTATAAAAACCCATATGAGTTAACAGTCTACTAACATAAACAACTTCACGAGAAATTTCTGAAAGCGCCGCGTATTCCGCTTCCATTGTTGATAATGCCACTGAAGATTGCTTTTTCGATTTTCAACTAATTGGACCTCCAGCCAGGATTAGGATATTACCCGTACATGATTTTCGATCATCGATGTCTCCAGCCCAATCCGAGTCTGAGTATGCCATGAGGTTTTCTTCATTTTTAACATACGTAATGCCATAATGAGATGTAGCTTTTAAATATCTCAATACACGTTTCGCAGTAACCCAATGACTTTTTCCTTGATCGGAACAAAAACGACTTAATGTACTAGCTGCAAACGCTATATCTGGACGAGTTGCATTAGCTAAATAAATCAGACCTCCAATTAATTCTCTGTACGGTCTGTTCTTCATCTCGTCCCTTTCTTCTTCTGTTCTTGGACATTCTTCTTTTGAAATTTTCAAGTTAGGTTCGATCGGAGTCGACACTGTCTTTGTAGTTTCCATATTGAACTTTTCAACTAATTCCTCAACATACCTTTTCTGTGAAAGATGAATACTTCCTGTAGCTCCTTTTCGTTGTACAGTGATTCCAAGGATGTTGCTAACTTGACCAAGGTCTACCATCTTGAATGATGACTCCAATTTCAATTTTATTGATTCGAGATTTTGAATCTTTTTCGCAGCCAAAATTAAATCGTCAACGTAAACTAACACAATAACCAATTCATCTTCTTCGCCAAATACGTAAACACACGGATCTGCTGGAGTACGTTTACCTCCAATTTTGGTCAAATAACCATCCAGTTTATTGTACCATTCCCGACCTGATTGCTTCAGTCCATATAGTGGTTTCAATAACTTGCAGACTTTTTCTTTGTTGCCGTGTTCAACAAACATATCCGGTTGTTCCATATATACTTCGTCGTGTAACTCACTTTGCACATAAGCAGAAACTACATCCATTTGATGTACGTGCAATTTTTCATTTACACAAACTGCCAATAACGTACGGATTGTTTCGTATCTTGTTACTGGTGCAAAAACTTCTTCATAATCGATCCCATATTTTTGAATGTTTCCGCGGGCTACTAGCCTTGCTTTGTGTTTCTTAATTTTTCCATCTTCGTCAAATTTCGTTTTGAACACCCATCTGTTTGTTAGAACTTTTTTATGTATTGGCCTTGGTACAAGAATCCATGTCTTGTTTTGTTGTACAACGTTTACACACGTTGTAATGTGTCGTACTCGTTTTTCATGGCGGTTAGTCATGCTTCTTTGTTTTCATGTTTCAAAGCATCTGTTGCTGATTGGGGATCTACACATTCTTTGATCTTGGTTTTGTAAATCTTTGACGGTCTACCTCGGCGACCATCTCTTAAGAGTTTTGTACGACCTGGTCCTCGTCGAGTACTATGACTTGCTTCTTCTTCATCAGTTTGATAGCTCTCTTCCTGAACATCTGCTTCAATTTCTATTTTTAAGTTATGTTCTGTATTATCTTCGTAGGTTTCATCGTCCTCTTCATGCGTCATGTCAACTGTTTGATCTGGCAGCATAAAAATTTCTTTTGATGCTGTTTCATTAGGTTCAATGTTCTCGATAAATTTTACGTCTCGAGCTTTGATGACTAGCTTTGTTCCTCGTTTCCACAAACGATAAGCTTTGGATTCATCTGAATAACCTACCAGCACATATTCATCACCTTTCGGTTGAAATTTTCCTCTTCTTTGATTTTTATTTAATGCAATAGCTTTACTGCCTATAATTCTCAGAAAACTAACGTGCGGCTTTCTTCCTGACCATGCCTCAAAGGGAGTGGTCCTATTTAAACACTTAGTAGCACACCTGTTTCTCAAAAAGGTTGCTGTATTCACTGCTTCGGCCCATAAGGAATCTGGAAGCTTAGCTTGTAACATCATGCAACGTGCCATTTCGACCAACGTTCGATTAGCTCGCTCTGCAACGCCGTTTTGCTGAGGTGTATACTCAACACTTAGTTGATGTACTATTCCATCATCTTCAAGGAAACTCTTGAACTGACTTGATAAATATTCTCTTCCATTATCCGTTCTGCTCTTGTTTTGTAATTTTTGAAAGCTTGGAAAATATTGGACTTATTTCGGAGCATAACTTCCGTATAACGTGAGTAATCGTCAATAAACGTTATGGCTAATTTACACTTTGTTAAGTAGTAAGTGCAGGTGAGAAGTGATTAGTTAACATGTTTTCATAATGGCTAATTTACACTTTGTTAAGTAGTAAGTGCAGGTGAGAAGTGATTAGTTAACATGTTTTCATAATGTTAAGTGTTAAGTGTAAAGAAAACGTTTACACAGTAGTATTGTAGAAGTCTCAAGTGTCAAGTGATTGTCTCCGTGTCGGAACAAAATGGTTGAAAAACAACGATGTTTTACTGATTTTTAACAGAGCTGCTTCTCTGAGCTGTTTATTTTTGTATGCTGCACAATTTACGTTATATAGGCATTCGTACTTTATATATTCCACTACGAAATTAATTGTTTGCTCTTCATTCCACTTCATGATTCTGTTCTCCGTCCGTACTATACACTTGTCAAAGCAATACAATAAAAAAATTTATTTAATAGTTTCGCGTTGTTACAATCGCGGAGTACGGGGATGTGCGGAGTTAGCTACTTAACAGAAAAAATAGACAGTTGTTCTATTCACTTTACTTTGCACTTGCACTTCGCACTCGCACTTATCACTTAACAGCGTGACAGTTTACACCTTGATTTTACTAATCACTTAACACTTGCATTTCTCACCTGCACTTGCTACTTAACAAAGTGTAAATTAGCCATAATGTTAAGTGTTAAGTGTAAAGAAAACGTTTACACAGTAGTATTGTAAAAGTCTGAAGTGTCAAGTGATTGTCTCCGTGTCGGAACAAAATGGTTGAAAAACAACGATGTGAATTGCGAAACATTTTAAAAAATATAGTCAAAATCATCGCATCAGAAATTGAACATGACCTGTTAGATGAAGTCGAAAAACCTAAGAGATTATGGCAAAGAAAATGGAAAAAAACTACGAAATTAATTGTTTGCTCTTCATTCCACTTCATAATTATGTTCTCCGTCCGTACTATACACTTGTCAAAGCAATACAATAAAAATATTTATTTAATAGTTTCGCGTTGCTACAATCGCGGAGTACGGGGATGTGCGGGGTTAGCTACTTAACAAAAAAAAAAGACAGTTGTTCTATTCACTTTACTTTGCACTTGCACTTCGTACTCGCACTTATCACTTAACAGCGTGACAGTTTACACCTTGATTTTACTAATCACTTAACACTTGCACTTCTCACCTGCACTCGCTACTTAACAAAGTGTAAATTAGCCATTACAAAATATTTTGCGCCACCTAATGATTCAGTTTTCATTGGTCCACATATGTCTGAGTGCACTAAACCCAAAGTTTCTTTTTCACGATTTGTCGATTGTTTAAATGGTTGCACATGAATTTTACTTTTTGCGCACACTTCACAGTTTAATTCTTTTATTTTCGAATGCAAATTCGTACCAGACACCACATTTTCGTTATCCATTCTTTTCAAATCGTTAACGTTTAAATGTCCGTACCTTTGGTGCCATCTAACTAAATTTTCAACATCGTTGTCACGTACAAATGCAACACTTTCTTCTTTTTCGTTCACTACATAAAGTTGATCACGTTTTGATGCTGTAAGAACTACCGAACCATCCTTTCGATTAATAACTGCTTTATCTTTCATAAAGGTAACCGTATAACCATTGTCGGTAACACTTGAAACAGAAAGTAAATTGCTTCGAAGTTCGGGAACGTATAATGCGTTCTTTAATTTTACTTTATTCGTGAAACGATTGTTTATTTTCGCATTTAAATTTACGTCTCCATTTCCGGTGGATTCTATAAAATGTTCTGCGGCCGTATAAACTTTTAATTGTTCACTTTCATTTAAAGTTACAAAATTTTGTTTATTGTTACACATATGCTTGGTTGCGCCACTATCAAGGTACCACGAATTTGATTTATCAATTCCCGTATTACATGCAATAACTGTCATCGCGTCATTCACTTTATTTGCTTCGTTAGATTCAAATTTTAATTTACAATCTCGACTTTTA
Organism: Aquatica leii; assembly: GCA_035610365.1. Taxonomy (NCBI): domain Eukaryota; kingdom Metazoa; phylum Arthropoda; class Insecta; order Coleoptera; family Lampyridae; genus Aquatica; species Aquatica leii. Next base: position 62,599,897 of record CM069432.1, read on the forward strand.
TGACCGTATTTATTACACTTAAAACATTTGCCTTTAAAGTGCGTATCGGGTTTCGTGTGTTTATAATTCCCAGAAACATTATTTTGTTTCGTTTGGTATGAATGACCTTTTGTAATCATAGCAGTGCTTACATTTTCTATATCGCTTGTTCTTGAAGATCGATCATTCTGTCTCGCCTCCTCTTCAATAAGTTTAATTTTTAAATTTTCAAGCGTCGGTATTTCGTCACGCGTTTCAATTGCAATGGTAAAACTATCATAATCTGTAGGTAACGAACTTAACAGCATAATTGATAATAATTCATTTTGAATTTGAATTCCTGCTTCTTCCAGGTATTCTGCATTGCGTGTGAAATCTGCTAAATATTTTGTCATGCTAACATTCGGTTTCTTTTCCATCCGTAACAATTGCTTATACAAAGCTGCTTTTCTTACCGGGCCGCGCGATTCAAATATCGCTTGAAGTGCATCCCATGCTTCCTTCGATGAGCATGCCTTTTTTACATGATTTAACTGCCCGTGCGAAATGGAAAGATTTATTAATGCCAACGCCTTCGAATCTTTGTTGATCCAATTAATAAAATTTTCTGTTGGTTTCACTTCCGTACCATTGACGTATTGCCACAAATCATTGAAAACTAGTACACTTTTCATTTGCACTTTCCACAATTCATAATTGCTTTCTGTTAATTTTTCAATGTTCGCGAAACCCGTTGCCGTAGTCATTTTTTAATGTAATTCTTAGCGCCACGCGTTTTCCTTATTATCGTTATGATTCACTTACACTTTACACACTATTATTTTTTAAAATAGCACTTTGGGCGTTTCTGGGCCCATAACCTGACAGAAAAATGAAGTGAAATCAAAATTTATTATAATAAAAGAAATAGTACAACTTGAAACAAATAAATGCGCCAGTACAAACGGCATGCGACTTATCTGCGCTTAACGCTCTTTATTACTACTCGCTGTATTCACGCATGTATTAACAACGTACACATATATACATTTTTAACGACGGGCACGTTTCGATTAACTTATTTCCAACAATATGTTTTTCTGCGTTTATTTTTTTACGGTTTTAATTTTGCAGCTAGAACGTTTTCGCAACAATATTTTCATTTTCATTTTTCATTTTTATTACTTCTTTTAGTAGAATGCAAGCTTTCACGGCCGTTGTTTAATGTAGCACTGTTTTTCGGGTGTTGCCGCGTCACAAAACTTTTACTTAACATTTCGCTGATCATGCTGTCAGCTTCTTCAGAAGATTTCTAAAGACTAGTCTTTACAGCATGATCAGCGAAACGTTAAGTAAAAGTTTTGTGACGCGGCAACACCCGAAAAACAGTGCTCTACTTTATTACTTCTTTTTTTATTATTTATTCTTCCTATTTTTTTTCTATGATCCTAGCTAGTGCTTTTACTTTTTTGAACTCAAAAAATAATTCAGAAAGAGCTGATCTATCTGTAGCTACGAATTTTTGCATTTGAAAATTTTTTTTTTATAATAGAATTTGATGAAATAGTCAAACTTGATGCACTGAGCTTGAACGACACTCTTAGTGTGTCAGTAATGAGGTACTTAAATTGCGCTATGCTCTGGAAAAGAATACTGCAACAATATAGCGAAAATGATTTTTTCTGTTTCACTACCTTCTGATTTAGAAACAAACGTTATTGTGTGATGTAATAAACTGCCAACTTTTGCAAACCACTAGTCGAATTGCAGCTACAATTTTTATCCTTTACAAGATGTTTGACAAAGAATATAGCAACGAAGCACGTACGCATTAAGCGCAAAATTTGCTTCTTTCATTCATTCATTATACTGATGTTTAACTTCGACTAACGTCGTTTCTTTAAAAAACTTAGTTATAAGAGTATAAAGATTATATTTACTATGCCTAATGTTTTTGTTTTAGGATTGAAGAAGTTAAAGTTTTAAATGTAACCGGTGAAAATAATGAAAAGGGGAATGTAAAAATCAATCATAAGTGTCAGCTAGAACCCATATCTGATTTATTTTCTAATCATGAGTTAGACCCTACTATTATTCAACATAGTGACGGCGAGGAATGGACCGATGACCATAGTGTTGATGAAATGGAAATGAGCGAGTCTCCTATTAGAAACAACTGCAATTAAGGTGAATGCTTCTAGTTAAAGTATTTTAGCATATACATAGCATAGACTTTTTTAATATATATATCATGTGGTTTTTCTAATAAAACTTATTGTACAGTTTAGATTTTTAACTAAATTGTGTATCGTTGTTACCTTATGCCGTTTTTATTTTTGCAAATTTTTAAAGTGAAAAAATATTCTGCACAATCATTTTACATTGCCATCTGCAATATGATTGCAATTACTTAACTTCTGGTTTAGCTGATTGAAGAGTGGTGTAAATAGTAAAATGTCTAATAAAATTGATCAACATTAATTTAGTAAAATTGTAGTATGTAATTAAATGCATTCAAAGCCAGTTGCAAGTATATGATAAAAATTCTTAAATAAAGTACAAAGGATCAACAGAAAGTTATGCAGAATCATTAAAATTTTTTCATTGGATCTTGTTGGGTTTGACTAGGCATTAGCCATGACTTATTAATTGTATTGTCTTCACTTATATATTAGATAAATAACACAGAGAACGAGCACGATACGATTTTTATTTCTGATTTAATCAATCTGTACAGGGCAACTGGTCATCTGCTGTTATATAAGGCATTCTATCTACACGTCTGCCAAATGAAATTCCTCCAGGTATTGGTATTTTGAAACGAGGTAAATATGCAGCGGGACCAGGTGATCCTTGTTTGTCAGAACCTCTACATTGTGGTCTCATAGTATACAGAGGCGCTTTTGATTTGTAAATATCAAGTTTTATTTCACCGTATTGAGCAGGACCTGGAGAAGTCGTTCCTCCTTTCTGATTTAATTTAGCGGCCCTAAATGTCAAACATCAAATTGTATATTTTTTTGTTATATAAGTTTACTTACATTGTGTATGCAGCAGCTGCTTGTCTGTTAGGAACTTTGGGTCCTAAAATAGGTGGTACCGCGTATTGGTTAGGCCCAGGAGTATTAAACTTTCTAGCTGCAGGAAAGCGTGCACCCATGGTGTAAACTGGAGGGCGTGACTCTTTCATTCTTGGTACTTTTTCAGGGGAATATGTTCCGGGACCAGGTGTGTTCAAACCACCTAGTTATAAAAATTTACAAGAAAATGTAATAAATGGAAGATACAAAAATTTCTGCGACAACCCGAAAAAACAATGAACTGACAATTTAGTCTGTGATTTGATTTTATTTGTTTTACTTGATTTAACTAGTTAGCCATGTGGCAAATTACAAAAACCACGTCAACAACCAACACAAAAGTATTGGTAGTTTAATAAATTCTTACACTAATGAAACCAAAGAAAACATTGACATATGAATTTATTGCAATAAAACCAGAATAGTGGTTTGCTTTCTTTTCATTAAAACTACGTTAAGCAAATAAATAATTGAAGCAAACTTACCCCCTCCTTTTAGTTTAGGAGAAAGTGTATATGCTATCGGTGTGATTTTTCCGTAACAAGTAACTTTGCTAATGTCGTATTGTGGTCCTGGTCCAAATGGTTTTCCTCCTTCTTTACATAATGGTCGCATAGTGTACATAGGGTTCCTATACTTTGAAATGTCATGTTTGTTGTAGCCTATAGTAGATGGAAGCATATATGCTCCGGGGCCAGGACCTAAAAGACGATCGATTAAAGAACTGTGGTAGTAAAATGGAATATATTACCTAAATTTTTCTGCATTTTGAGGGTAAAACACTAAAATTTGGAAATTTTGTTTAAACTATAAATTTTGTTACATCGAAAAGGAAGTATAAATAATTTTAAAAGCCAAAATGATCTTGTCAAAATAAAATTTAAATAAACATGTTGACATGGTGATATGTTGCATTAATTTCTTTATTTGCCATTCAGTTTGCCATTGATACATTTTTATGCGTTTTTGAGTAAACATAATCTTTATGGTTTTTGATATTCCAGTAATAGTCATATATGATTACAAAGCCGTATGTTGACTTATTTAATCTGATATTTAAGATATACTCTCGGATATACTAGGAAGTTGATAAAGAAATATCGTTTCTATTCTTGGATGTTATATTGATAAAAGCCAAAAAAATTTGAACGTCTGGACACTAAACCAAATGCACAATTCAAACCTTTCAAAACACTTCCATCGCTAGAAGTGTTGGGATGTACCTAGATACAAGTGCCTAGGTAATTTTTGTGTACGTAAGTACCTAGAAAGGTACTTTTTAATTTATGTACCTTTACCTGTACCTTTGTACCTAATAAAAGAAGTACTTTTAAGACTTAATCATATTGGAAATTACTAAAACCTTCCAAAAATAATACATGACCTCCGCAATTTTTCCCTAATGACACCCGAAGGGTATCGTTAATGTGTGTAAAACTTCCTTGTTAAAAGTGCACATGTAGGCAGTGACAGCACACTTAAAAACAGCCCTCGGATGAATCATTTACAACAACGCAATCGGGCTGTTAACATGAGTAGCCAGGGTATCAAATCGAATGCGAAAAATTTGGAAATGTACACACTTAAGGTTGTTTTAGCAGTGCGTGAGAATTAAGAATTATTGTGGGCGTGTACTGTATTCTTGCATGCTTTATTATTAAAGACAACCGTTTTATAATTGGCCGATTAAACGTATCTAAGAAACAACAACGTATTATAAAAGTGTACGTGCAAGATTGTATTTTACAATGTTTACTAAACACAAAGATAAATTGTGCTACCTTGCAATTATGTAGTAGAAGGAAGATTTGTTTACAATTTTGCTTTATACTTTTTATGCATGGTCTTACTACAAGATTGAATACTAACATTAGAATGTCTTCCGGGTTTGGACCGTGTCGTAGTTGTTGCAACCGAAGCTGCCAACGTTTCGCCCACTTTCGTAAGGGGCTTCATCAGGACGTGAGATAAATCGCAAAACTCATACAAGCAATCGAAATCTAACTAAGAAATTCTCAAAAGTTAGGTTATCCACTTGTGGAACAAGCCATAACCTAAACTCTGAAAAGGTAAGAAAGAAAACGATAACTTGAAAAAGCAAACGAAAATCTAACAAAGAACCACTACCGAGTTAGGTAATCAACTTGTGAACCAAGTCAGATTCTAACTCTGTAGAAGTGACTTAAGAAGAAATAGTCTCCGTATTTAAAGGAAAAGGATCGCCACGAATGGTTAAGCTCGACCCTGATTGAGTTACGGTTGCTAGGGGGCGCCCCCGCTGTTTATACGTTTTTAAGCTAATTCCCTTAGTTTACTGCAGTAATTTTTTAATAAATGAATAGTACATTCAATTTTTCTTATATTCATTTTTGGTCCATATGGTCGTTCAAGTGCGATTTCTTTATAGACGCTACTGTCTCCATCTCCAACCAATTGCACATATTTTAATTTATGCATATCTACGCTTCTTTTAAAACCTTCTAAGATTATATCTGCTTTCATAGAAGTGGATGAACCTGTCCAGTTTTTAGTACAATTGTATTGGCGTACAATGACATTTTTTTCAGCAGCTCTTCAACAGATGGGGCAATATTTATTTCTTGAAGCAACAAATAACAGTTTTTTCGTTTTAGCGCCAACAATGCAACCTTACAAATACAGTTATTTGCATACTTGTGTAAAATTAAAATAGTTTTACTTACAACACCAGATAATGCATCGTATGTGACTTTGTACGATCTTCCTCAACTTCCTTAGCTAATGTTAATTCTTCATTTCCTGCATCTTCTAAGGATTTCTATAGGGTTTTATATATATTTTCAAATACAATGCGGTGATGTTTAGCATATTGTCTGTACGACATTTCTGGAATATTTAAAATTGCTTGTTGATGGATAATTCTGAATAACCACATCCAGTTGAAATTGTTGCCAACACGATAGCTGAATTAGTAGTCATTTTTGATGTATCAGAAAAGTCTTCAGTAGCAATGCTTTTTTCTATGTTACACATATTACACTTTAGAAAAAATGTACTTATTATATTATACCATTTCTTATTTATTTACTTCATATGTGAAACGTTACAATCAAACGGTTTATGATTATTTAACTATTGCAATTCTTTAAAAAAATTAGCAATATCTACAACTCTTCGACCAGATAAAACATCTGATGTTTCGTAAGTTTTGCACACGCTATAACATAATACATAATGTATATCCAAGCCTTGATTATAATTTTAAACTTACACGTTTTCGTTTGGTGTTTGATATGAAGTTGATGGCTATGAGTTGTCTACGGGTTTTATCACTATTTCAGCTTCTACATTAGGTACAATCGTCTAGGTTTGGCTTTCCAACAGTGTTGCAGGTGAAGTAAAACCAGGTGTAGTTACTTGCGGTTGTTTCTTTTTTTTTAATTCCTGTTAAAATGTTTCAAACTAGTTATATGTACCAAGTAATTTATATATAAAGCATAATCCTGCTATAACGAAGTAATCAATAAACAACAACAAATAATAAAATCCGTTGAACATATCATTTTTAGGTTAAAAATGAGTAAACAAGACATTACTCAGAAGTATTTATTTTACTTTTTCCCGTAAATATTATCTTTGGTTTTACAGTTTTTCATTCTGGATATTTCCGGTGTGGTTCATTTTTTTATAAGCTGAGTCTTTGCAGCACCTCGCAGTGAACATCATCAGAGCCTGGAATAAAATAAACAGGTTATTCCAAAATCTGAAGATGTCTACTGCAACGTGTAAGGAAGACTCGGCTTGTAAAAAATCGACCACACTTAATTATCCGAAATGAAAAACTGTAATACAAAAGTGACCGGTGAAAGCCTAAATTTTATTATTATATTTCATCATATTGTGACCAATGATATTCGTAGTAAAGTTACACGTTTTTTTTCAGTGTATACTCATTGCAAACTATTTTAAATACACATCCAAAATGTTTGTATAGTTAACTTTTTTGCGTATGTGCAATTACATTATTATATTCAGGTGACAAACGGTATTTTACAGTTTTACGAGGACAGGAAAAAATCTAGAAAAAAAGACTGCTTGAAAGCAAACCTAGAAAAAACAGAACATTATTATAATGTGCGTAAACAGTATTTATTATTATATAAAAGTTATTATTACGAATATTGATGTATCAAATTTGTTTCTTTATTATTGCGCCATCTATTCAATGAAAAACTTTAGGTAATACACATTTGATTAAAATTCAATATAGTATGAGTAAATCATTAGAAAATTTTGATTTATTTCTACAGGTTTTGTTTATGGAAGTTTTTTTCCCGGAGTTTTTCTTCTGAAAACTTTTTTCAGGGGATTTCTATATATTAGTTTTGTAATTTTTAATGTGCGGCAAAATATTTTCGATATGGCATAAAAAACTAACTGTTTTGCAAGAGTACCTACTACCAAAAGAATTGCAGTAAGGAAGCACAACCAAAGGTTTCAGTATGCGAAACATAATTAAAAATGTAGCGTATAAAACTTGATTGAGTACCAAAAAGTTAAAACTTAATTTTAGAACAAAAAACCATAAATTGAAAATTCAAAGTATATTTTTTTTCATTTATACTTTATTATACTTATACTTTGAAATCGAATTATTTCGTATATTAAATGTAGGATATTAACACAAAATAAACAATCAATTCTTCACTTAAAACCAAAAATTTAAGTTATGCAAACGATAAAGTTAAGTTTTGAATTCAAGGTATAAAAGTGTACGTTCTTAAATCCTAATTGAGAATCAAATAGTGAATTGAAATTTGAACACATTAATTGCAAAGCAAGTAAGTTTTTTGTAATCTATAAAAAATGAAACTTCATAAAATGTTAAGTAATGTTGTAAAATTTATTTAGGGAACATAGAAGATGTATTGTAGGTTAGCATAACTATATTGCAGCTACAAACAGTAAAACATTCAGAATCTAATAAATTGCCAAAATTTCGAACGGGACAAAGTACATAAAGTGTACTTATGTCATAAAAATGGTCATTTTTAGAGAACAATGACCTAGATTTCTTAGTAAAAAAATATACAAAAGAGACATTTGAGTTTTACTGATACATATTTAGAAATATACATTGGTTACACTTATTTATTTAATAAAACTCAAATATATGGAAAACAACTTTAGAATATATTTATAAAAACAATTGGTATCTCAATGTAATTGCGTCCGAAATCAGATTACCAATGCAGTTGAATTTTCAATATGAAGTAACATAATATTTTAAATCTTACAAACAGAACCATTCATTCTCTTCATTAGTAATTTCATCAGTCGAATCTAAAGTAGCCAAAAAAATTATGACACCGTTATTAGTGAATTTCATGACGAAAACTACATAGTAGAAGTCTTTCAGGATCTCGTGAACTGTGGCGCTGTAATCGGCTTATGTCAAGATGTTGTTATCATTCGTCTTACAAACATTCGCCGGTTTCATCGTAAACGAATCACATGTCATTTGTATTTTGCTTCAGTTTCGTTCCGTTCGCTTTTCCTAACCTATCTTTGCTTTTGTCGTTTTATTTGTTATTAACAAGTCTTTATCAAGACTATTTTATATCGAATCTAGCAGTATTATTGTAAGTAATCTTATTTTTATATTTAGTTTTATTTTTTTGGCTACATGGCTACAAATAAAGTTATTTACAGTCAAGGACGTGAAATTATTTACAACGTCTACAAGTTCATGCTAAACGAAAAGGAACATGGGCAACTTTCATTACCCTTAAACAACCTGCAAGAAAGAGTTGCAGCTGCTACAGGAGTTGGATTAAGTACGGTGAAGAGAATTATAAAAGAAGCAGATCAAACTCCCGGAGGCAGTAAATTTTCTTCACCAAGAAAATCTATTAACAAACCAAACCCAAAATCATCCGTAGAAAAATTTGAGGAAGAAATTATTAGAAGAATCATATACACATATGCAGACATTTATCACAAAAGGCCAACAATGAAAGCTGTATTTGAAGAATTAAAAAAAGAAGAGAATATTAATTTCCAAGGAAAATTATCTTCATTTAGAAAATTAGTGCATAAAATTGGTTTTTGTTGGAAAAAAGCAGAAGACAATCGTAGCAGCTAACTGAAAAGTTTGAAATTCGAACCAAACGAATTGAATTTTTACGAAAGTTACAGAAGTATAAAGAAGAAGGTAGAATCATTGTGTACAGTGATGAAACTTATCTGCATAGCTCACATACAGTGCCGAAAAGTCGTGATGACGATAGTCAGAAATGCCTAAAATCACCGGTGGCCAAAGGACAACGTTTGATAATTCTACATGCTGGAGGCAAGAAAGGTTTTGTAGAAGTTTTTTTGTTAATTTTTAAGTCTGGACTTAAAACTGGAGATTATCATGACGACATGAACCACAAAAATTTTCTAAAATGGTTAAAAGAAAAGTTTCTTCCGAATGTTCACAAAAATTCTGTTTTGGTGTTAGACAATGCATCTTACCACAATGTTACAATCGAGCCAAATCCAACATTTACGTGGAAAAAAGATGCTATGCAACATTGGTTGTCAGAACGAGCTATTGCATTTGAAATGCAGGAAACTGAAATTGAGTTGTATGCTAAAATTCAAAATAATAAACCAAGCAATAAAATGTATGTTGTCGATAAACTTCTAGCAGATCATGGCCATTCGGTATTAAGATTACCACCGTACCATCCAGAACTCAATCCAATTGAGAAAATATGGGCATTGGTAAAGAATCATGTAGCTGTGCACAACACAATACAACATTTAAATTGAATGATGTATGGAAACTGGCAGAATATAAATTCAAGGAAGTTGGTATAACAGAATGGCAAAGTGTTTGTGCTCATGTAGATCGAGTGGAGGCTAATTACATCGAACAGGAATTAATATGTGATAACGTTCCACAGCTTATTATAAACATAGGTGACGATGAAGATGAAACAGATTATTTTTCTTCAGACGATGATTAATTCATTTTATTAAAATTGTACATTATGTGTAACACTAATTTTAGTCCTACTTATTTTAAACTGCTATATTTACATCAAAAAACATTTTGTTGCTTTTTATAATTTATACTATTTAACTTTTAATCAAAATTAAATTGAAATCACAAAAAATTATGTTATTCATGCTTCATTACAGTTTAACTAAGGGCATTTATTATTTCATGTGTATGTAATTATACATAAATATTTGCAATAACAAAATCAAGAAAATAATCTATAAAATTTTACATACGGATAACAGTGTCTTTCAAGTATTTACATTGTGTGCGTAACAACTGAAAACAAGAATACATCAGTAGTCGTGCATTCTTAACTTAAACGTGCCGGGCAGACTCGTGTATAAAAGTCTACGAATAATGCTGAAAATAATTAGAATTGGTTTAATTTAAACATTGAATGTATAAATACCTATGTGATTACTTTTAAATTGTTAGTTTATTTGTTTGCGGTTTTATAAAATGTAAAACATGTCAGAGACGCATCGAAAATAAAAGGGGCTTCGCTGGGCGTTTGTGCTGGGTTAGACTGCATCGATAATTTATTACAAGTGAATAACGCACGACACTGACCGTTTACGCAATTTATTTACTATAGCAAAAGTTACGATTACAAATTTCAAACAAAGTCATTAACACAAACAAACAAAACTGATTTCATTAATATAAAAATTAAATTTATAAACGTTTAATGATCAACACTGGAACAAACGATCCTACACCAGCTCTTTTATCTTATCAAGTTGTCACCACCAAATATCATTTCAATCTGCCCTCTTACAAGTTACATTTTCTAGCTAGTGTCGTTTCGTTCGCATGAAAAATTGTAATTTCACGCGCGTTCCTATGCCCATAAAAGGCAATATTACAAAATATCAAATACTTATTGGTTGATTCTAAGTTATTAAGTTACAAAGACTAAACATTTTAAACATAATTTATGGGAACACAAACAATAGTGCACGTGTAGACATTTCATAGCCGTAGCCAGGCTTATATTCGGTGCCTCCGACAAGCATTACAAACTTTCTAACCTATGTATAGTCGGTAATTTAGATTTCTATAGTGTTTGTCTTTCAATAAGACTAATGTTTTTGAGATTCACTTAGACTTGTCAAATTTTCAATTTTTGACTAATTAATTCTAATTAAAAGAATTGGGAAACAGTGTCACATTGCGACTCTCATATTGAATTGATTAGGAATGTATAATTACCTTATGTTGTATTTTACGTTTTTTAGTTAGCTATCGAATAACCGAGAAAAACGTGTATTTAGTTGTACAAAAATACGTTTTCGACCATCGTAAGATCGTCGGAATACGCATTCTGGCCACTAGTGGTTCGGTAAACGATGCAAGTGAAACGCTGTTTGATCACATATTTTTGTCAAAAATGTATTTTAATAAAAAATTGCATATTTATAGTATACGATATAGATGTAGTGTTTTTTACTAAAAAAAATTTAATTACGATTTATTAATCAAAAGTCACAATTTATTTAAATTTTTTTATATAAACATTTCAAAAATTATTACTAAGTTATAAGCGTCTTTACAGTACAGATGTGTCAATGTTGCTATAATGTTTTCTAAAATTTCTGTAAAAAGCTTTGTCTAAGCGTGAAATAAGACAATTAACTTAAAAAATCAACCAAAACCTAATTGAGAATTATTAAAAGTTAATAATCAAGGCAAATTATAGAATTAATAAAATTATAACGAAACTAAGTCTTCTTAAAATTTAAGTTGAAATGCAAAACATACTTGAAAAAACGCACATGTAACAAAGATAATTAAACCTTACATTAGCGATATCGTAGTTCAAGGTATAGTGCCACATAGTGCAGAGTAACTGTCATCATTATTCGGTACATATGATACGACCACGCATATTTTTTAGTTGTCATAGTTGTGGTTTGCTGATTTCGTTAAACTATATTTTATTCTCACGTAATCTTATGGCTGTCGATTAGTAGAGAATAATTTTTTTGCGTTTTTTGAGAATTTTTCGAAAGTATAAAAATTTTTCGAATTATAATATATTTCTAATTTTAATTAACTATTCCGGAGAAGCATACTATTGAAACGTTCGAGAAATTATTTGCAAATGCAAGAGCCTTCTAGAAGCTGTTATCCATCTTCTAGAAGATATACCGAAAAATAGCGAACGCTCGAGAAGGATTTCCGTATGTGTATATATGCCGACGAGACAGATCGTAGGTCAGTTATTGCTGGAATGCGAAAACAGCAGTGTTAAGAAGATTATTAAAGTGGAAATAAATCGTTAGCACGCGTGTGTACATAAATATACCGAGAATAATCGTGTACGTGATTTTTAGTGTAAACAATTGTGAAGCTACCCGCAGACGTTATCTTATCTTCTTGTAAGTGCTATAAATTAGTGTAAAAATGTATTTAATATAATACATCTGTATTATTAAAACTACTGATATAGATATAACTAGTAAACTTTGTTTGTTTGTAGTTATGACGGAGAGTACAAAAAAAACAGGAAAAAACAAATTTACACCTATAAAACTATAATCTTTAACATTGCCCAGAATTTTTTTGTAATTTTTTTTACCTACTAAAAAAAATATCAAATTTAAAACAAGTAACAAATTCAACATTTTACAATTAATTGAAACATAGCTAGGTTTATTTAGTTTATTTAATATTTACTAAATTCAGTGTGTTGCTATCATAACGCCAATACGGCGGATAAAAGAAAATCAATAAAGGATTGAAAAATAAACAATTTTTATTATTGTAATATATAAAGTCTGCAAAGTAATAGTTTTCGAAAAAATGAAACAACAATTTATTTAAAGATGTGGCTTGCGATTAGACTATTTCTGAATCATCAAGTTTAGTTCTAGTTTCTCTTTGTGAGCCAAAATAAGCAGTTGGCTTTTTTATTGTGAATCCAAACAAACTAGACTGGTGTTCCGCTACGATGCGACCTAAGCCAAAATTCACTTATAATATAAACAAAGAAAACCGCGAAAGATCTTATAATAATAAAAAACGCTTATACAATTTTGTTATGTTAATTAACGTTAATTAATAAATTAAATACTTTTTTTTCTAATAATTTTTTAATATGTTGTTCCATTTTAGTCTTGTGGTAGGAGAGACAGATGACCACAATTTGGTTGAGATTTTTTGTAAGCAACGTTCGCTATTGTGCACTTCATCACAGCAATAAACAAAAGTACCCAATTTTTTAGAAAAAGTAATTTTAAAACAATTGAAATGGTAAAACTAGAAAAGTCTATCATCGCAATTAAGATATTTTGTGAACTATGAAAGTAATTATTGTATATTAAACTCTTTTATAAAGAAAAATAAATAGCATGACTCTAAAGTTGTGTTACGTCACTGGTTACGTAATATGTATTCCTTTGTTATTGAATTGTAATTTGACCATAAATGTTTTTTTTTTGCTTCTTTAAAATTAATTAGCTAAGTTTGATTGCGGAAACCTATAAACATGTCTTCTTCAAATGCTCATTTAACAAAGGTACTCAGAAACATATACAAAATGATTTCACTTGGTTTGCATGCATCTTACAGCATCATGTCAGTTGAGTTTATTGATTATTACGTATTTAACACTTTATATGAAACTTACAGGTAATTATAACTGTATTCTATTAATTTATAGTGGAAATTACGTGCATTCATCCTTTTTTAACCACTTTGTGGTTCTGCAGCTTTGTGATAAAAAGTAAGGTTGTATCAACGTTATTTTCACTAAGTAAAATCTCTTTCAGGTTTCTTTAACTTTAACATGGAAAATTGAAGTGGCGGTCACTAAATCGAATCACTAAAATCCCACCTTAAAGTAACAACCACTTTGAAGTAGAAGTGAACTTATAATATACCTAAAAAGCAGTTTCACTTTAGAATGGTAGGTTGTCGTTGTAACGTTAGAGCCACTTTCATTAGTGATATTCACAAGATATTTTAGATTAAAGCCACTAGATAGTGACATAATGCATATAACGTCGGTATTCATTATTTTATTTTTTACTTTGTTATAACTTACTCATAACGCCTAGGATATAAGATTCGTAATAGCCAATTGTGTACCAATCGCGTTATTACGATGGTTACGCCCAGAGAGCAACTGGATGCAGCCCAAGGGTCTCTGGCCCGAAGGATGTATTGCGGTGATAGTTTTACATTGATTATAACTAACGAGCATTTATAAGAAAACAACGATAAAGAACAAATAATAAGCACATTTATTAATAACGCTTAACTACTAAACTTCAAATTCTCAGAAATGCTCGTTAAAACCGATTGTAAAAACACCTTCCTTTTACGAAAGAACAAAGTCACTATTGATACTTTCAACCGACCCTTTCCCATAAACGGGACACTTCTTAGAATGAACGTTAACTAAATTCAAGTCTGCGTCCTAATCACGACACTTTTTAAGACACTCAATATCGGAACCGTTACACTTATCTTCTTATAATAATTTTTGTTAATTTTGTTATTTTTAAAACCATACGAATATACGGCGCATCTATTCAATTTCTTAATTTTGACTAAACTTTGTCACTTTCATTGTTTCATTTTTGCCGTTTGATCACTAAACTGCACCAGTTAAAGATACTTTAAAATTGTTCCCATTTGATGTTAAATTCGTTGACTGCTACAGGTGCACTACTTCCACTTTCTCATGCGTCCAGAAGAAAAACTTCTCCCCATCTCGCCTCCGTCACCTTGTAACGTGCACATTTTTACGATTGAATACGTCTGATATTAATTAACATTTTTGTATTCACTGTTTATGTAAATTCTTTTGCGCAATGCATTTGACGCACTGCACATGCGTTATGAGCCTTCTTCTTAAGTACGAAGTCATCCTTCTGATCTTACGTTTCGCAATGAGGTGAAGCAGACATTTTTTTGCGTGCTGCAAAAAGTGGAATTACCACTTGTTGAATTTGTGTTTGTGAATTTTTGCCCTAATGGTAAAAATTAGTTAAGCCTGCGTTTGGTAGTAGCACTTTCGTTTGGTAGTAGCACTGCGTTTGGTTGTATTTGCGAAAAATAGAATAAAACCCGTTAATTCGAAGGGGTAAGTCATTTTTGTTTTGATCCGAATTGTGTAATTCATCGCAATTTACGTTTTAGTTTTTTTTTGGATTTTTGGTTTCGTTCTTATACGATGTTTTTAAGTATGAAAGTCTTATGAGTACGATTTCGATCTTTATACGTCTGCGATTATGGAAACTACGATCTACGGTTATCAATTTTATTGATTTAAAAAGCAAGATATCAATCAAATCTTCGTGAAAGAATAAATATACGATTTACGGAAATTGCATCATATTGCATCATTTCAATGAGTCATAATGACCACACCCTAAATAGAAACTGCGCAATTCGTAAGTGATAAAAAAAACCTTCAAGGACACGTATGTAAATAATCTGTAATTATTAGTTTTAAGTTACGTTTTGTTTTTGGTTTCAATATTTAACCATTTTAATATAAAAAAATATTGTGGCGTCCAAATTATAAAACTTTTGTATTTATCAAATTGAAAATTATTAATCTTAAGTAACGTAAGAATTCCCACGACTCTAATTAAATAAATCTGAAAATTTCTCATTGGTCTTATGTAATTTTTTTTTAATGTGTGTTTTCAATAAATATTTTTGTGAGCTGGCTAGTGCATTCATTTATTTGTTATGCGTTTGTTTTATGTTAAAGTAAATTATGTTACGTAGGTAACTGAAGTGTGTTACAACCTTTCGTTCTCAACACTCAAGTCCGCTCTCCGGTGCCCAAAAACAAACTAATCACATCACTCCCCCCTTTTTCCTCCCTATCCTTATACTACGTGTTTTTACTTATACAAATTTTCTTTCTTATACTATCACTAAAATCTATCACTGCAGTATGTTGTTCAATGAGCGTAATTATCCAGTAACTCTAGTAGTGCATACAAGATTTTATTTTTCTCTTTATATAAAATTTTAATTAAAAATTAACAATTATTGAAGTTTCTATTACAAGTATATAAGAAGAAATAAAAAACGTGTTACCGTCAAAATCTAAAGAGGGCATTATGAGAGTGCGTTATGAATTTATAACGTCCACTAAATTCATAACGCCGTCTCATAAGGCTCTGATTGTTATGTGTATGTTTACATATTTCGTATCCTAGACATTATGAATAAATTAAACAGAGTGAAATAAACATATACATAACATTGGGTATTTTGTGTTTGATTATTTTGTTAACTTACAGCACTGCATATAATAATTTTAATTTATTTGCTATAAACTTCGCAGTACCTACTCCGTGGAAGAAATCCCTTGCACAAGTGTGTACTTTCAAAAATTTAACTAAGAATTTTATATAATTAATATAATAGGTTTAAGTTACAGAACATGTAAAGCTCTAAGAAATAAATTGCTGTTGCATCCATACAACATTACAGTTGCTTACACTGGATTACGACAAGTGACTAAACTACTGTTATTGGTTTAACGATAATTTCACAAATAATAAAATATTAAATTTGACTTCCTTTAATAATGAAGCAGATATCACTCCATAACAACTGCAAAATATTTTTAAAAACATTACACGGAGATTTGATATGTGCATAAATAGCAATATTGATCACATCAAGCACATAAGTAATTTAGAAAATTAAAAATGTGTAAGCTGAATAAGAATACGTTATGAAACGTAATTGATAGTAAAATATAAACTAGTTGTAGTAGTATGATGTTACTAATAATTGAGAAAAAATTAGTACGAACTGTCATGCCATCTTTACCACTACGCCTAGTGTACGTACATTGTACATCTAATTGTCACTGTTTTGTACATAATATGTAATAACAAAAAAAAAACTTTAACGCGACCAGGATTTGAACTCTTGATGGTGTAGCAAGCAGATGCCTTACCAAGTATGTCACGACGACTTAATATTTTTACATATTACATAAATGGCTTTTATGTTCTAATAAATATCTTTTATTAGTTGCTTTTAATTATACACTTTAAAACCACACTACAGATTGAAAGATACCTAAAACAGCACTACCATCAAAATGTTTATAATTAAAAATCCTTCCACATTAACGTGCGTACAATGTACGCACATATTAGGTACAAGTACGTGCAGCATATTTACATTAACGTATGTACTAATTAATTTTGTTTTTCTAAAAAAAATTGATGGTGCATAGTTATATCTCGATCTATAACCTTTACATTTAACAGTAAACTTGCATTTGTCAGAATTTTGCTCTTAGTAAATATTGTTCAAATTCATTATATACATCTACTTTATAGAAGCTTTAAACATCTTGACCAAAGTAAATTTAGTTGTACCATCTATAAAATAAAGAGATGAGAAAGTATACAACATTTAAAAATGAAACAGATACATAAATACATCTCCGCTAGAAGACACTCACCACGCTGCTACTTAGCAGCCACGTGGATTTTAAGTGACTGTAAAGATATTTTATAAGTGATAAAACAGTTGTAATCACGTAACAATCAAATATTTGTTTTCCATTTTGGTGGTAGTCACGGTATAGAACTGTGTCGTTAAGGTGGTAGTGACTAGTGGCAAGCTATTCTATAGTTCCATATGCTAGATAACACAAATTTTACTTTTCAAAACAGTATTTTGCACATTTTTTATTTATTTAAGCTTACATAGTCACTGCGTAGTTTACAAAATGGCTAAATTAGTAATGTTTCTTCTTTTCTATATTTCTAAAAAATGTACTAAAACTTACTCTTTTTTATAAATTTGTATCAGTTAGTGTTTTTATGTATTGATGATTCTTGATTTAATTAATTTTAATCTACGTTACTATTCGAAAACAAATTCAATCACTTCATGCACTTTATAGCTATAATTATTTCTATCGTTTTTCAATGAGATCGCACAAATAACGAGAGTTGGTTATCAGTGGCGGATTTGGCGGTGAAGCAAGTGAGGCACCGCCTCAGTTAAAATAGTAAGCACTATCTAAAATAATTTTTATAATATAATTATTGTACGCATAAAATAACAAAATTTTTAAATTAGTTTTTTGGTTGCCAAATTTGTTATTCTATATGTACGAATAGCTTGGCGCATTATGAAACGTACATTACTAATGATTAGACAAAGCATCACTAAGGAGAGGCGAACACAATTAACGCCTGCTAAAAATTGCAGATTTAAGACTTGCTATCTCATTTTGTGCATATAATGTCTTTTTCCAATAGTTTTGTGACCCGAGAGGCGATAACTTCGGAGCCGCTCGTTTGTTCGTGTCATCCATCCCTTCAGTCTCGATTTGATGCGGTTATGTATATTACGAATTAAGAGTACAAACAGAAACAAAAGTGCGTACAGCTAAATAAAGTTGTAGTCAAATAACATTTATTACGATGTATCCCATGCACGATATTGTATTGTCATTAAAAGAAATTCCATATTCTAGACGAAATGAGCATGAAAAACGAGAAATTTTAAAATTAAGACCTACTCCATCTTTACAAAATTTGACTTCCGACAGAAAAGCAGGTAAGGTGTCGGTATCACTGATCGGTTAATTCTTATTTTATTATGCTTGTTTATTATAAATTGTCATTTGAGTAATACTGAATGATAAATAAAGATTTATTTAATATCGGCGTCCTTTTGAAAAAGGACACATTGCACCCACTAAAAACGATAAGGAAAAAATATAAATGTTTAAATGACTAGTTGTTTTGAGTTAAAGTTTATTCATGTTACTAAATTAATTTATTTCGATTTTTTTTAATTATTACTGTGGATTATAAAACAAATGACATCCTTTTGTGACAAAGAATTCATGATTTTTTTACATAAGCGTACCGTAACATAAAATTTAAAAAAAAATTGTAAATAGCTCGGATTCATTTTAATACATTCATTGATATCTAAGTTTAATAGTAGTTAAGCAACGGTTTAAATTTTTTGAATACCATTTTACCATTAAAGTAAATTGCTTTATAAACTTTTTTTAACTGCTATAGAATTATGACAAAATGTAAACTATCATAATTGAAACTTATAGAATAAATTATTTACCTGGTAGTTAAAAAATGCTACTTACAATCTATTAACATGTGTATATGAGTGATAATCATTTTATTTAATTATCAAACGAATACATTTTTAAACTTTAATTTATCACTAAAAAATTTCATAATCATTTTTAATTTTGTATTTATTACTTCAAAACTATTAATGTTTATTTTATTTAAATAACAAAAACTTCTTTTAAGTATAGTGCAATAAATCACATTAACAAATTCTATTTCTTAAAGGTTCTACGTTTGCCCGTTCTTTCAAAACTTCATGGTACGATACTCATACTCATACTATGTGGAAGTGTTTACTTGCAAAAGTGATTTTGCTGGCCCTGTCTTCTTTTATCTCATGCTACTGAAAAATCTGTTTGGATCAGGGAAGGTTACTACGATTTAAAAAACTGGTCGCGTTCGTTACAAAAGCATGCTACTTCAAATAAAGATCATATAAAATATTATTTGAGTTTTCAACGATTGCTGAAACATGCTCCAACGTTGACAGATCTTTTACAAGAGAATGTTGCATTGTGTAAAAAAATACACAATGAGAAAGTCTCAAAAAACAGGCAATTATCTAATTGACATTACGATTTTGTTAGCCAAACAAGAATTATCATTTAGAGGTCATAACGAGTCTCTCGAATCAGTTAACCGAGGCAATTTTATTGAATTTTTTTATGTTATGATTTCTTATAATGAAGAATTAAAAAAACATATTTGTGATTTGGGAAAATCATATTCCTCGAAAACTATTCAAAACGATATTATTTGGTCAGTGAGTGAAGTATTAAAAGAGAAAATTAATTATGAAATAAGTAACGCCGATTTTTTTTCAATTATTGTTGACGATACCACTGACATTACTGAAAAGTCTCAGTGCGCAGTGTCTATTCGATACGTCGAAAACAATTCTGGTGTTCTGTATGAAAGATTTCTTGGATTTTACGATGTCAGTGAGGATAAAACAGCAAACGGCCTTTATAGCGTTGTGCTGCAAGTGTTGACAAAGTTTAATTATAAGGAAAAGTTAGTAGCTCAATGTTTCGATGGAGCGACGGTGATGAGTGGTCACCTAAATGGTTTACAAGCAAAAATCAAGATTGATGCTCCCCAGGCAGTTTTCATTCATTGCTTAGCCCATAAATTAAATTTAGTTTTAAAGCATGGTAGTAAATGTATAAAAAAAGTCGAATTTACTTTGCAACTGTAGACAGCTTACCCAATTATTTTCACCAATCTTCTAAACGGACATTTTTAGCAGATCGCATTATAAAGAAAAGAATACCATCATTATGTGAAACTCGCTGGTATTCTCGTTCAAAAATTCTGTATTTACTGTTTTCTAGTTTTTCAAATTTTATTATATCATTTAACGAGATAATTAATGATCCTACTTCAGGATCAGATTCAATTAATGGAGCCAAAGGATATTTGAAAAATCTTTTGAGTCATGAATTCATTTTTTTAACTACATGTTGTTACATGCCAAAATTAACACAAAGTCACTGCCTGCAATGTAGTAACATAAACGGGGGTTGTGCCACTAGCTCAATGGAGAAGGGGTGAGTTTTATTTAAAAGTTTCGTGATCGAAATGGATTGACTTGTCGAAAACACAGAATCGATAAATAATAATGTCGTAATCAAAGGGCGCCAGGACGGAGTAAAGCTTAATGGACTAATGACCCTTGCCAACCATAAGTCCGCTTCTGTAGTATGCACCCCCAATGGACTTACCTTAGAGGGTGCATTTGCTAAAATCTAAAATAAACTAATAAAGTTACACACGCGGAGGCCGACGGAATTAAAAGCTCTTTACAATTTAATAATTTAACATTTATTTGAACAAAATAAAACAAAATGAATAAAATAATAAAATAAAATAATTGAATTGAAATTGACAAAATTAATCACACAAAACAGTAGCAAAATAATAGAAAAATTACGTGAATGCACGTTAGATCAAAACCAATTTACACTTAATGGAATAAAATACACAAACAAAATTATAAAATACACAATACAGAATTTTAAAGAAATAAACAGCACAAATTAATGATTCTAAAAACATCTATGATCACGGCCGTGTGTGTCGATATAACTTAAAAACAAAATGAAAAATACTTATAAAACTAACATATAAATATAAAATTTGAATCGATAATTCGGTCCCGTTTAATAATTTTAAACTTGGGATAAAACAGTACCGTAAAATACGGTCATTAATTAGTTACATTAACGATAACTTCGAAACACTTGTAATTTTTAATTGAAAATTCAAAGCTTTTAACACTTGATCGCGTAAACGTAAATAATATCTTCTCGATTAAATAAATGGTGCAACATAAATACCTTGAATTCGTCGTAACTGCAGGAACGTACTTATGGTTAGGTGGTCCGGGATGGCCAAACGAAAAGGTACTCCAAATAATTTCTATGCCGGCGGAAGAATTTCTTTGTTAACACTTAACATAATCCGCACAAATGCGACGATTGGACACAGTACAACCCAACGATTGAATATCCAACTTGAAACTTGCGTTATAATTATGGAAACCGTGAAATTTGCATAATCCGTAAATTACGAACATTGAAAAGAAGATAAAAATCAAACTTTTCCATCACTACACTACATTTCCACGGTACCAATTTTCTTTTTAACTTCCGCGGTAGGGCATAACGAAACGTACCCTTACCAACCGGTAACCGGTAATTTAAAATTGCCACCAACGATCGATTGATGAATATTCCCCCCAAAAATCAAAACCTCTCATATTTAACAACTCGTGTTCCCACCAAATTCCCTTCGCTTGCGCGGTAACATCTACGTAAAAGAAAGAACATTGAACAAACGAGAAAAACAAAGATGAAAATTATAATTAGCCACGTGAATTTCCTCACGTAGACTTCGACGAAAATAATTCTCACAAGAACGCTGAGACTTGCATTTTTGCAGGTGGCTTAATCAAAGTGTAATTACCAAGAAAAATGTATCAACTTACATTCCACAAAGGAAGTCGTAAATTATATTGAATTGGTATTCTACGAAGATAACTAAATAAAGTACTAAATCAAAAACAAAACTACGGATCTGTATGCATTTAAAAGAAAATTTCAATAATGATTGAAAACAACTTGAAATATCATTAAACTCAAACCACACAAACAACAAACAAAACGTTCTCGATGCTAATACTAAAATAATCAATCGAAACACACAAAAAAAAAACTTACGGTGTCTTTCACAACGAAATTCAACCGCAGGTAACAATGTTATGATGAAATTTTTTCAATTACAGATATATTATATGATATTCTTCAAAAAAAATCATTAGATATTAGTTATTGTCAACACCAAGTTAATTTAACTTTAGAAAAATTTTGTAAATTACGGAGTGAACTAAAATACGAAGAGTTAAAAAAAATTGCTGAAATTAAATTTGCTTCTGCATTAGATTTAAATTTAAAATATGAAAATATTTCTATAGTAGCAACACGTCAAAACACAAATGACGCTAAGAATAACTCAAACCTTTTGAAAAATATCTATTATGAAATTTTAGATAATATTATTAGTCAATTAAAAGAAAGATTTATAGATATTGAAAAAATATCTTTTGTGGGACTACTTCACAAATCTAATTATGCATCCTTTAATAAAAAATTTCCCAAATCGTTAACTTGCAATTTGCTTCAAAATTATAAATTTTTTGATAAGAATAAATTAGAGAAAGAGCTTAGCGTAATTTACGATGACGAATATTTTAAAAAATTAGAGATTCAAAATTTTATAAAATACATTAAAGTTAATGAGCTGGAAAACGTGTTTCCACAAGTGTATAAATTAGCTGTATTATTATATACACTACCCGCAACTAGCGTATCTGTGGAAAGACATTTCTCATGTTTGAAAAGAATTAAGACTTATTTACGAAGTACAACGATGCAAGATAGATTGTCTTCCCTTTCCCTTATTTCTATCGAAAAGGATTTGCTGTTAAGTTTTGTGAATTAAAAAATGTTTTGTATGATTCGATTATAACAAAATTTTCAGGTATTAAAAATAGGTTACTAGATTTAGAATATAAAAAATAACATTTTGTGTATAATTTTGTATTGTATTAAATGTATTAAATATTATACTGTTATTGAGTTATTGTCGCCTCATCAAAAATGTTGCTTCAGATCCGCCACTGGTTGGTTTACTAATTTTTTTTTTCTATGATCATAAATAAGTACCTAAAAAGTACCTGAAATTTTAAGGTACATGTTTTTGTACCTGTACCTAGGTACGTTTGCCAAATCTGTATCTGCACCTGTACCTAGGTACTCTTAAATAAATGTACCTGTACCTAGGTACCAAAAAATGTAGAAAAACTGTAATCTCTTAGAGAGTATAATAAGCACTTGTCAGAGACCGTAATTATATCAGTAGTTTTAATAGTGCAATGCGACACCGTCGCAACATGTCAATTTTAGGTTTAGTTTCACTCTGTGGTTTTCTTTTGTTGTCAAGTTTAGTTGTAAGGTTAAGGTGTGAATTTTTGGGCGGAATGTGATTGCCGCGTTTTTTTTAGAGGGTCTTTGTGTATGTGTGTTATAGTTTTGTACCGATTTTGATTTGTTGAATTGCTGTTATAATTAACGTGGGCCGAAAACATCCAATAAAATAATAAAGAGAACTGTGTATGTTTTGTTCGCGTACTAAGTTTTGTTTTATTAATCGAACCGTCGATGCCGCATTTGAACTGGTAGCTGTTTGTTGGCGCGACAGCACTACTAACGGAAGAGACTTATAAGCTTACGTTCAAAAGCTTGTGAGTTTTGGAAACAATAGATACCACACATTACATTTTATAATTGTTTGGTATACGATACTATATATAACCATTAACCACTGTAAAAAAAACTATTTGTTCAGCTTATATAGTGAAATGTTCTCAAATTCAAGAACCTTCTCGAAGTTTTATCCATTTTCCAGTACGTTCACCGAAGGATATGGAACAATAGCGAACGTTTCGCGAAAATGTATAAATATGGTTCAAACAAATCAGAAGTTAGTTATTTTCGTAATTCGAAGACGGCAGTGTTAAGAAGATTATTCAAGTTGAAATAAATAAGTGATTAACGCGTGTGCATATCCCTCAATTTTATTCATTTGATAAATTATAAATCTTTTGTGACCTGGACTTGTAGCGAAGTTTGCTTTTACCTGCTGCTTTATTGGTTTATTTTAAGCATCACTTTTTTTAAGGATTTTTTTAAACTTTAATTTAATCTCCATTTGACGTTACATACAATTCAAAATTTTTTTTTTGAGTTTTTGCTTTCTTGATTTTCTCAGTTTCACTAGGGCGTTTAATGGCCATTTTGGGTTTTTTGGACTTTTTTTACATTTCTTAACACCTACTACCTTTTTCTAGGTAAGTCCATTCACGTAACAACTGTCATCCTTAGTTTTATTAGGATTGGAAGACTCAAAGTTCAATCAGGATGTCGAGCAATCAAAACAATAAAATAAAATCGGAAATTTGCAAAACTTCTATTTAAATTTAATATTAAATAGATTAAAATAAATTAATTAATTAAAACATATGCTGATAAAAGTACAAAAAAATATCTTAATAACGAAATTAATAAATCGGTTTTTGCGTTTGGGTGGGTAGGCGTATCGAGCTGAGGATGGCTCTTGAACGGTTACCTGGAATACAAAAAAAAACACTCTGGGCACTCTTTGATCCAACACTGTCTCTGTGCAAAATTATTATAATAATTATCATTCCAACATTTAACATTTTATCTAATCTCATCATCAACTAGTTCAACTAGCGCTTAAATATTTCGGCCCCGGCACTGCCTACAATTCTTTTGCAGTACCTACTTTGGATATGGTGCGGGTATTAAGCGAGAAAACGGGCATAATACCCATCCAAAGCGCACTCAACATCATATAGCTTAGCACTGAGACGTGCAATGATACTAAGGGAGAAAACGCGCAAAGTATCCCCTCCAGCTACAGGTAAATTATTAGCACTGAGACGTGCAATGACACTAAGGGAGAAAACGCGCAGTGTCCGCTCCAAATACTAATAATTGATGCACCATTTACATACATAACTCAATTTGTCAACACAACTTCTAGATGATCATCTCCAACACATACACCTGTACTGAGACGTGCAATGATACTAAGGGAGAAAACGCGCGAAGTATCTGCTCCAGATACAGGATTATTAATACTGAGACGTGCAATGACACCAGGGGAGAGAACGCGCAAGGTGCCTGCTCCAGATATTAATAATAGTTGACAACTTTCAACAAACGGCAAGAAAGAAACATATCAATACAAAATTAACATATTTAACGAATTAATCAAGCAAAGATTATATGCAAAAGCATTGCTCAGTGAAACTCACCTTAATTTTCTAATATATGTAATTATAAATTCAAACGAACAGCACAACACAAAAATTACTTCCACATAAGAATTCACATTCAACAATAATTCAAAATATCAAATCTAAGGGTATAATGTTTTTTTGTTCAGTACAACATCCAAACATTATAATGCTTCTTAACACATTCTATTACGGTTTACACGCCTTCGGCCTAGGCAACTTTGTATACTTCAATATTAAGAGTATTTATGAGTCGTGCGCAAATTCAAAATTCACACGTCTTTAAATAAATATCTGATAAAAATGACATTCTGTCGCGGGTACTCGTTCAGTACAAACGGTGCCGAATATCAATAGATGTAAATTATCGCCTTTGGCGGATTAGATTATTAGCATTTGCTCTCTATTATTTTATCTGACGCCAGTTGACCACTGGTAAGCAAAGTCTTTTTTTTTATCAAACGCACAGCTCATAAATACCTCTTGCAGGCTTCACCCCTATTGTTTTTGCCATCATATCAGCCTCTAGTCGAGATAGAAAGACTGGCACGATTAGACACCTTTGGCCGAAGTTAAGTGTGAGCAGTAGTGGAAGCTAAGCCGCTGCCAGTGGACGCCACCCACTATATAATATAATATATGTGAAATCTAACAATTGATAAGAAGACAATACAATTAAGTTTCATATTTTTTTTATTGTTAATTTTTTTAATTATATCTTTGTAAAGTGTGGAGAAGTCCTTTTATTGTTATTTCTTTTTATATCTAACAAATTCGATGAATATCTTCCGTTCCAGTTCGGACATAACTGGATGGCTCCCAACGGTAATTAGGGTGATTGAGTTAGACATCCATACTTTAATGTAAAAAGAACCACGACAGCCTATACGACGTAAAGTAGCCGCGCGGTGTCAACAAAACACGTTACAAGGGTAACGTTTCGTCACAGACGATTAACAAAGTTTAAGGGAAACTCGTCTATATTCGACTTATGAAATTTAATACATTTGTATATAAAGCCGTTCTCGTGTTTGCTGCACCTGTTTTAACATCGACAGACTAATAAATCTTTAAGGAAAAAAAATTACTTATTTCTAAATTAAGCATTCTTACAAAAGTTAGTGTAATTTGTTCTTTTATATCAAATTTTGATTTAATATGTATTAGAATAATTGAATGAAATTTGCTATCGAATTTACGTATCGATCTTGAGTCTACGCATCGATTTCTTTGTTCTCGCGGCTGAAAGATGACAATGATAAATGATTACGTCATCTACATAGTTTCAGACGTATGTTTTGTGATTGTAAACGGAACTTGCTGAGATTTTTTGTGTATATTTTTCTTTATCCACCTTAACTCAATGTGATTCATGTATCTAATTAATCTAAGATAGATTTAAAAACCAATATAAACGTTCTATGCTGAACGTTTTCTTTAGAACAGTCTATGATCGGTTTCGAAACGATGAGCCGTGATTAGATTATTTTGGTAGCCGGTTTTACTAATGTTGCAATTTCGAAACATCTTCAACTTTAGCCATACGTACTCGCAATCCAGAGATATTGGTATCTTGGGCATGGTATGTCCGCTCTTTAACAATTCTTGTGTTTTAGTTGATGATATGCTAATGTGTAACGTAGCGATTGAGATCCTCTTAATATGTTTTGATCAAAGCAAGCTTCCGTATTCAATTTGTAGATTAGATTCCTTATATATGAATTTCTGTAATCTACTGAATTTTTTTTTACATTATTTGCATATGTATATTTTATTTTATTGTTTGTTAAATATTTTGGATATGAAAAGATAACGGCTGGTGGAGGTTTCTTGTATGCTCTTTCTTCATCGAGTAATCGAGCATAGCGGAAGTCATACAATAAATTGACATTTTATTACAAGTGTTAATTTTTTTTGTCTCTCTTTTTTTCTCTCTCTCACCTTGCGTATTATGGACAGACTTATTTCACGTATATTAATGTCCAAGAGTAAAACAGAGTAATGAAATATAGTTTTTTTTGGTGTTTCCTTGGAAATTATGTGTCTAAACTGGACAAAATTTGTACGGATGTTTTTATATCTGTAATTAATTAATGAAAAATTAGCGATGAATTATGTAGGCTACTTCTTTTTAAAAACAATGTGTTATTTTTGTCCTTGTATTTTGGTAATTGTGATAATATGTAAATTGATAGTGATCCTTTCACCTTACAGTGCTCAGTATATGTAGGGTAAACTGTCCCACAGTGAACCACGGTACACAGTGAACCACCCAAGTTTAAATTTCTCCCAGAATCTGGAGAGAGGCGGCGCTATATGTAGTGGGGTGCCTACAATCCAATTACTCGTTTTCATGTTAGTTTCCGCGCGTAAGTCGTTGTTTGCCGTTACAGCGCGTTAATACATGATTTAAGGTAAGCAAAGTAAAAAATATGACGTACTTTTTGCGATGTTTACTAATTATTCATGGCGTATATGGTTACACTGAACATGACAGCTTTTTAAGTGTGTACTTAAGTCTAAAAAAACACTAACAGTTTTGTTGCTAACCTTGTGGAAATGGTGATGCTTGATATTCCATCATAATATTGATCAATGTTCACAGTGAACCGGTACACAGTGAACCGCTGGTCCACTGTGTACCTTATACGTTAGTCAGCTGTTGTGTATAGGTTCCTACGTATTATATTTTTAATTTAAGGAGTATTTATTTTTCAGAATGGCCCGGAAAAAAAAGAACGCAAAATAGGCACACATACGCAAGAACAGATGAGGGAGGCACTTGTTCTTAAAGCTGATGGTTTAAGCTTAAGAGAAGCGGCAAAGAGAAAACTGATTCCGTACGCAACTTTAAGACGCTACTATTTAAAACAACAGCTGCAGGGGGAGGCAACTAGACTTACCCCTAACTACGAGATTAACAAAATTTTCACGGAAGAGCAAGAACATATGTTACTTGACTATTTGTTTCAATGTGCTTACACATTCTATGGTGTAACAAATAAAGATTGTCGGCTAATTGCCTATGAAATGGCAACACATAACAATATTCGGATACCCGTGTCATGGAGTCAAAATAAAATAGCTGGCATTGAATGATTACGATCATTTCGGCAAAGAACTCCGGGACTTACGCTGAGATCGCCCGAACGTTGTAGTTTAGCAAGAGCCACAGCCTTTAATCGGACTAATATTGATAAGTTCTTTGATAACCTCCACAATATCTTACGAAGACATGAAGCTTTTGCTGATGGAACCAGAATCTTTAATCTGGATGAAACAGCTACAACCACTGTACAGAAGCCCCAAAAATTTCTGGCGCCCAAAGGAATTAGGTGCCTCTCAAAGGTGACAAGTGGCGAAAAAGGCACCCTAGTTACTGCGTTCTGCATTATATCTGCAAGTGGCCAAAGTTTGCCTCCAGCATTGGTGTTCCCAAGGGTGCATTATAAGACCCACATGATAAATGGAGCTCCCCCTGGTACTCTGGGCTTGGCTAACTCCAGTGGCTGGATGAACTCAGAACTTTTTGTGGACGTTATGCGACATTTTATAAAGCATAGTTCGTCATCCAAACAAAACCCTTCACTACTAATTTTAGACAATCATGAATCTCACCTCACGATTCAAGCTTTGGATATAGCAAAAGACAATGGAGTAACTATTCTTACTTTACCGCCACACACTACCCATAGAACACAATTATTAGATGTTGGAGTTATGAAACCGTTTAAGAGCTATTATAATGCGGCTATGGATTCATGGATGTTGCGAAATCCGGGAGTGCCAGTTACAATATACGAACTGGGAGCTTTCATAGGTGATGCTTATCAAAAAGCAATGACACCGTCAACCATCTCCAATGCTTTTAAAAAAACAGGGATATTTCCCTATGACAGAAACGTGTTTTGCGAACTAGACTTCCTCCCCAGTTCAGTCACTGATAGGCCTGATCCAGAAGAAAGACCACTATACATTATAGAAGGCAATAAACCTGAAAAAGAGAACATTCTAGAAACAAGTTTTTCGAAGGAGAAGTTATCAAGTGAAAATGAACTATTGGATAATGAGGAGACAAGAGAAGATATGGAGTTCATTTCAAGTGCCGCTGGATCATCCGGAATATCTAAACAAGCAACTTTTGTATCTCCAAAAGATTTCCGAAAACCTTTACAAGCAGGGCCTAGAAAATCCGTTAGAAAAAATAGAAAAAAAGGAAAAAGCATAATTGCCACCGACACTCCTAAGAAAGACCAGATAGCGTTGGAAACACAAGCTAAAAAACGAAAAGTGCCAAATAAAACAAAAAGGGTGTTGGTAGAGAGTTCCTCCTCTGAATCAGACGTGTCTGTAGTTTTGGATGAAGATAGTGATGTGTCAGACACCGTGTCTTTAAACATTCCTATACATCACATTGAACGTGAGATAAAGCCAGATGACTTTGTATTAGTACAATTTCAACTGAAAAAAAGTTGCGTTTATTACGTTGGAAAGGTATTGGAATCCAAAAATGAAGAATATTCTATCACTTTTCTCCGAAAGAAAGGTTCTAGGAATACTTTCTTTATGCCTTTGATAGAAGATATATCATAATAAAGCTGACATAAAACTTCTTTTGCCTGAGCCACAAGTCAATGGGAGTACGTCCAGACAAAATTTGTATTATAGCTTTAACATTGATATGACCTCTTTTGACTTACGTTAGTTTTCTTCATATTTTTTACTTAGAAATATCATGTTTTTAGTATAACCACTTACGTGTATACTTACCTATTTTATTATTTTCCAAATAAACGTTTGAAATTAAAGCATGTTTTATGGTTAGCATTTTTTTTCTATCCCTAATAATGCCCTTACTATTGTTTTCTAACTGATTCACTGTGTACTCATCTACTGGTTCACTGTGTACATCATGTAGTACACAGTGAATCATCTGAAGTTTTTTAAAAAAATAGGACTAGAGCCTTTTGTGTTAAGTTTATTTGGAAAAACAAGTTGCAGTCTTATTAGGAACATCTTAATGCACATTCAACTAAATTTTTGTATTTTTTTAACAATAATTTTAGAAGTTACAGAATTTAAAAGTTTAAATGGTTCACTGTGGGATAGTTTACCCTACCTATATTATATATGTTTATATTAGAACGAAATAATAACTATTTATTGAGCAAATATAAAATTACAACAGGACAGAGTTCGCTTAATTTCATCACACTTTTTCAGTATATACTAAGTAGTAAACTAAAGCGGGGTTCACATCTATACGCATTTCCATGCTGCATTAAAAGATGCATACACGTATGAATGTTGTAATGCGCATCTCGAAATACGTCAAGCCGTTCACATGAATGTATTTTCATGCGCATTTAAGTATATTTCTGACTTTTGTTACGAATAATATTGTTGGCACAATTGAAGCATATAATAACCATTAATTGTGACATTTCCTTCTTTTAATAACTGTTTATTGTCATAAATTCTAATTTTTCGCTATTGTAAACCGTCCTTGGCAGTTTTGAGTACTTTTCAATATAAACGTCAAACTATTTTTGAGAGATTTTGAGACTTTAGGGGCCTCGTAGTCTCTGTTGGAACAATAAAATGTTGTATTTAACTAGTTCCTGTCTAAATTCGACGTATAAAAACTCGAATGGATTGGATTTGAGAAGAAAGGAACAGTATTAATTTTGCACCGACGCAATATAATATCTTCTTCTACTTTGTGAATCACATCAATTATCATAAAAAAATTGGGCTGCATATCACTTTAAGGCACTCTTCTTTGAGGAATACAATTCCTAATAAAGAAAAACCTTTTAAGATAGTTATTGAAAAAAAATTGCGGAATATTCATTTTGTCAAAAGTTATACGGTCTTAAAGTTTGAACTACTTTTTACTTTTAGACGTCATTTGTATTTCTTGAGGTTAGAAATATGTATCTGTATATTGTATGTTTGTTACGTGTAAAAATGTAACTTCTACTAAACTAAAGCGTACTACGTTTTCGGATTTTTAAATAAAATATTCTAGTTATATTTTTTTTAAAAACGTGTATCTTTGATAAGAGCTGCATCTTTGATAAAAGGTGTATTTACACGCAGAAGTGTACCTACGTAAGGCTACAGGGTTTTAAGGTTTTTTTTTTAATTTAAAAAACTACATAAAATTACTTTCTAAAATCATAAAGCAGACTGTTATCGGTATCAATCGAAAGCGGACAAAAAAAATGATTGATAATTGGAAAATTACTCTTTTATCTCATTATTCATTTAACAACAAACACATTATTGTCCGGTTGCATAAAGCAAAGTTAGCTATATTAGCTGACGCCGTTAACTAAATCGTAGGTATTAATAGCAGACTTCTTTTTAAATCGGAGAGAGAGGAAAGTTCTACCAAAGGTTCTACCCTAGCTCTATTTCATTTTAACGGCATTGCAACATCAGCACCTTCAATTACCCTAAACTAACTAGAATTTTTGTAAATGTCCCTAAATAAATGTCATTCTTGACAAGAAACTATGGATAACTTGGTATATATATACAGGTAATACCGATCCACAATAACAAAATAGTTTATACCCGTGGAATCAAACTTATATTAATAAATAACAAAATACAACAAACACAAATAACATTAACAATGATATACGAATTACTTAAAGTTTATAGTTTACTCGACGAACACGATGAATGAGAGCGAGTTCACCTCTTCTATCGCTTATATTGGAATTTTCGTATGCACTTCTGCCAACTGTAGTTTTGCGTTTTTATAAAGTTACTAACTGTATTTTCGTAACTGTTCGTAACCACCACAACACTCCCCTTTCAGAGAGTAACCTACTGGAAACGAACGATTCTCCTTTGTTGGCTGGTAGTTAATAATGGTTCAAGGATACTGTTTCTTCCCGACTGTTGTGCATACGAATGTTCTTCAGTTACTTGCATCGCAGGTGGTAAAAACGCTGGTTTTAATCTATCGATAGCAATGCGTTCTTCCTTGCCTTTTAATTTGAGTACAAAGTATTTTTCATGTTTTCTCATTACTTTGTAGGGACCTTCGTATGGAGAAGTTAATGGAGGTCGAGTACGATCTGTGCGGATGAAAACATGACTCGAGTTATTCAGGTCTGGATGCATAAATATTTTCAGTTTTGCATGATTACTGAACGGGACAGGTCTTACTTGTGCCATAGTTTTTTGAAGTTTTTCAACGAACTCCACTGTTTGTGTTGACAGCTGTGTTGTAGGCTGAAACAATTCTCCAGGTAGCCTTAACGTTGTTCCATAAACTAATTCAGCTGGTGAACACTTCAGGTCTTCTTTATAGCAGTTTCTCAAACTTAAAAGTACGGTAGGTAATATTTCTGACCATTGGATGTTGTTCGTACACATAATTGCTGCTTTTAGTGTTCGGTGAAACCTTTCAACAGCTCCATTCCCTTGTGGATGATACGCAGTTGTTTTAATATGTTGTATACCCAACAACTTGGTTAATCCTCGAAATAACTCGCTTTCGAACTGTCTACCTCGATCAGTCGTTATTTTATAAGGAACTCCATATTTAGAAATCCAATGTGTTAAGATATTTTCTGCAATTACATCTGCTGTTGCTTCTTTGATTGGAATTGCTTCCGGCCATCTGGTATAACGGTCAATTATTGTTAGCATATACCTATTATTTTGCGATGGAGGCAGTGGTCCTACTATGTCAACGTGAATATGAGAAAAACGTTCATCAGGTACCTTTATTTGTTGTACTGGTGTTCTTGTGTGCTTGTTCACTTTAGCTTTTTGGCATGCTATACATTCTCTTGTCCATTGCGTAATATCTTTTCTCGCTCCAGGCCAAACGAATCTGTCCAGTATCAACTTTTGAGTTGCTCTATTACCTGGATGAGACAAGTTGTGTATTGCTTTAAATACGGTTTGCCTGTGCTGGCGTGGAATGTATGGACGCACTTTATTGTTCTTTAAGTCGCACTGTATGAAGGAATCACAATTTGGTATTTTCATTCTATGGATATTGAGACTTGTGGTTTCATTATTTATGATACCTTGTAACTCTTCATCTGTCTGTTGACTTTTTGCTACTTGTGTAAAATCGATGTCGTTATTGATCACATTTATGTCGATCCTTGATAACGAATCGGCTACAACGTTGTTTACACCTTTCACATGTTTGATTTCAGTTGAGAACTGGCTAATGAAGTCTAGCTGACGTTCTTGTCTTGGTGACAATTTCTCTTGTTTCTGCGTAAACATGTAAATTAGCGGTTTGTGGTCAGTCCATATAGTGAATTCTTTTCCTTCCAAGAAGTGTCTAAAATGTCGAACACTTGCATGTATGGCCAGCAGCTCCCTATCATAAGTGCTATACTTTTGTTCGGTTGCTGTAAGTTTTCTCGAGAAAAAAGAAATCGGCTGGACACCATCTGTTGTTGATTGTTGTAGAACGGCACCAATAGCTACATCAGATGCATCGCTGTACAAACTTAGGGGTGAATTGTTACATGGGTACACTAATTCTGTGGTTGATGCTAATGCTTCTTTGATGTTACTGAATGCCTCTGTTGCTGCATCGGTGTATCGAATCACTTCCTGTTTTGATTTACAGTTCGTTAACAAATCTGTCAATGGTTGTTGAATGTCTGCAGCTCTGGGAATCCAGCGACGATAGAAATTGACCATCCCCAAGAATCTTCTTAGCTGTTTAACTGTAGTAGGCATTGGAAATTGTCTAATTGCTGCTACTTTCGAAGCTATGGGTTTGATTCCTTTCGCTGATACCGATACTCCTAAGAATTCAACTTCACTTGCTCCCAATATGCACTTATTCGTGTTGATCACAATCCCATGCTCGTTGAGTCTTGCTAAAGTTGTTTCCACGTGTTTTATGTGTTCTTCTTCAGAATCTGATGCTATCAGAATGTCATCTACATAGATGTACACAAAATCAAGGTCTTGGAAGATTTTGTCCAAGTATCTTTGTAGCGTTTGTGCTGCATTCCGGAGTCCAAATGGCATTTTTATATATTCAAATAAGCCAAATGGTGTTGTTACAGCAGTTTTTGCAATATGGTCCGGGTGCATAGGAATCTGATGGAATGCTTTTGCTAGGTCGATCTTGGTAAATATTGTTTTTCCTTCGAGATGTTGTGAGAAGTCCTGGATGTGAGGGATTGGGTACCGATCTGGCTTTGTGATGCCATTTAACTTCCGATAATCTCCACATGGCCTCCAGCTTTTATCTTGCTTTTGTACCATGTGCAGTGGGCTCGACCAATTGGATGATGATGGTCTTACTACTCCATTCTCTACAAGAACTTTAAATTCCTTTTTAGCTGCGGCAAGTTTGTCAGCAGGTAAGCGTCTTGGTCTTGCATAAACTGGTTGACCCTTTGTTTCGATGTGGTGGAAAACTTCGGTTTCCTCTTTCATCGTCGTGAGTGTTGGTCGTATCAGATTAGGATACTTATTTACAATAGACCAATATGGATCGAGATCTCGTGTAGTTCGCACTTCCATTATACTGCATATTTTGCTTGTACAGTTGCTTGTTAGTGAAGTTGTGGAGTCGATTAACTTTTGATTTGCTACATCGGGCAGTAACTTGAAATGATGAAGAAAATCTGCGCCAAGAATAGCATGTGTTACTTTTGCTATAACAAAGTTCCACATGAACTGTCTTCGCAAACCCAAATTCAATGGTAAAGTTTTTATACCGTATGTAGAAATCGGTGAACCATCTGCTGCATATAGTGTTAAGTTATTGCTTAATTTACCTTTAAATAAGTGTTGCGGTAATAAGCTAATGTCAGCTCCAGTGTCAATTAAAAACTTGATTTTAGTCTCCTGGTCTATAACAAACAAGCGACGTGGTACATCAAGGGGTCCGATTGTCGCTACCGTCTTCCCCCTTTCTAGTTTTCCTGTTTCGAAAAGGAACAGGGTTGGGTACACTTGGTTGAACGGTCTCCAAATCTATTGTGGTACCAGCAGTAATTTTTATTTCTTGTATTCGATCGGGATCTTGATCTTGTTCGGTAATGATTC
Source organism: Aquatica leii (assembly GCA_035610365.1). Lineage (NCBI taxonomy): Eukaryota > Metazoa > Arthropoda > Insecta > Coleoptera > Lampyridae > Aquatica > Aquatica leii. The sequence continues at coordinate 62,635,516 of CM069432.1, forward strand.
TTACTTGTACTTCCATTCTTCAAGTTTTGAACTTCTTTTGTCAAGCTTTCGATCTGAAGACAAAGACTTTGTATTTTATCCTCCATTTTGTTGTCGTTTGAAGTCGATACTGCGTTTACATGGTGCACTGTTTCATAAATTTTGTCAGCCATGCTTGCTACTATGCTAAGTTCTTCGTTACTGACTGTCAGGACTGCCCTAATGCTTGCTGGCAAGTGATCTAGCCATAATGTTTTTAGTATTTTTGGCTTAATTTGATTATTATTCAGCATCTGCATTTTATGCAATAATTGTGACGGCTTATCATCGCCTAAGGCCATTCCGCTTAGCAGTTTTTGAATTTTCTTCGTCTCGGAATCTGAATATGACTGTATCAGTCTTTCTTTTAAAGTTTTGTACTTTTCCGTTTCTGGTGGAGATGACAATAAATCATATACCTCTGCTATGGTGTCACAATTTAACGCGGCAATTGTGTAATCAAACATCGTAGCGTCTTGTTTGATACCAACACTTCTGAACTGCGCTTCCAGCCGATGAAACCAAAATTGCGGCTGTTCCTTCCAAAATTCGGGTATTTTTAATGAAACTCTGCATATTTCTTCCTGTGGCTTTAAGTTTTCTTCTGCCATGTTTGTTCAACGTGCCGATGTCTATGGATATCTTTACGTCGTGCTTTTTTTTTGTTGCTCCACGTGGTTCGCGTCGTTGGTCACCAATTATGGATAACTTGGTATATATATACAGGTAATACCGATCCACAATAACAAAATAGTTTATACCCGTGGAATCAAACTTATATTAATAAATAACAAAATACAACAAACACAAATAACATTAACAATGATATACGAATTACTTAAAGTTTATAGTTTACTCGACGAACACGATGAATGAGAGCGAGTTCACCTCTTCTATCGCTTATATTGGAATTTTCGTATGCACTTCTGCCAACTGTAGTTTTGCGTTTTTATAAAGTTACTAACTGTATTTTCGTAACTGTTCGTAACCACCACAAAACCTTCAACAAAACAAAACAATAACCTAACTTTTAATTGTGTTACTTTTGAAAACACTCGAAGTCTGAAAAAAAAACCAAAAAAAACTGGAATAAACACAAAAGCAAGGGTTATGGGTCACATGTACAAAGTTATAACTTGCGATTATGACTATAACTAGTGATGGACACAGTTGAATGTTTAAATAATTAAATTATCATTGAAAAAATTAAATGTATTTCATAATCATATGCAATAGGTATATAATACACTCTGAACTATATAATTAAGCATTACTCAAATAATATACAACAAATTCTTGTTAACTCGGTTAGTAATAATTAAAATAAAATAACTATCACTAGAATTATCGTTCAAATAACAACTATAAAAACTCCATCTCCGAACAATATTAACTATTCAGATTCATTACATATTATAAGTTTGCATCGAAAACATAATCGAATTCTTTAGTCGAGTGAAATACCGAATTGTTTCGAACATATCTTATTCAATGTTGGTGTAATAAAAACAAAAATGATCAATAGACTTCAATTATTCCAATGAATAGTCAAACCATTTATTAAGAATTCAAATAATAGTAATAATATAAACTATGTAGATAATTTCCATTGGAATTATCCAACTGCATTTACAATTAAAAGTTAGGTTATTGTCCTCAAATTGTCCTCATTGTCCTTGATTTTTTGCAAAGCAGGTACACCAACCCCAACGTTTATTTAGGGATATGTAAAAAATTCTAGTTGTTTTAGGAATATTGTAGATGTTAACGTGGCAGTGCCGGTAAAATGAAATAGAGCTAGGGTAGAACTTTCCTCTCTCTCCGATTTAAAAAGAAGTCTGCTATTTAACAATAGCGTCAGTTAACTACATCGTCAAAGATAACAATGCTTTATGCAACCGGGCCTGTGAGTTTAATATAAAAACTACTTAAATGTACGTGTACCAGAGCTGACATTGCTTATAGTAATATAGGTAGATTTTATTATGTCTTGAGTTAATAATCGGAATTAAACTAAAAATTGAAAATTTGACAAGTCTAAGTGATTCTCAAAAACGTTAGTTCATATAAAAGACAATCACGTCAATAAAAAAATTTAATAATTTAAAAATAATTAGATATTTATATATTAAATAAAAATAAGTAGTAATGAAGACTTGTTAATTACAAATACAACGACAAAAGCAATTATAGGTTAGCAAAAATGTTACGCCGAATATTTGTAAGACGGATGATAGCTACATTTTGACATAAATTGATGACAGCGCCACAGTTCACGAGATCCTGAAAGACTTCTACACGTTAAAATGCAAAAAAAACAAAAAAACATCAAAGTTTGTAGAATAGGTACATGGGTTAAAAGCTACTTAAAAGTAAACTTAATTTATTATACAATCACATTCGTAACGGTGGTTAATTTAAAAACAAATGCAAATGTTTTATAAACACAAGGTGTAACGGGAAAATGCTAGACACTAAAAAATGTCACCACTTTACACGCTTTTTAAGATGTTAAGTAGAGTTATAGTTAATGTTAAGGTTAAAGTTGTCATTAAAGTTAAGGTTAGTATCAAAGTGAACGACATGACTAGGATTAAGAATAACCCGTATAACACATCGATACAGTAACAAAATGTCTATAGCGATTCGGTATAGAATGATGTATTCAATCGATACTGTTTTAAAATGTACAGGAAATGTATCGTTTCTTTATTTGGTCTATACCGAATCGCTAATTGTGAATCTTTAATTAGCCTGTATAGATACGGTAAATACATTCGATACATTTTTCTTTATCAAATCTTTACATGTTCTATATTTTACCTATACTCGTTTTGTTATGAACATGACGTCACATTGCGCAGTGTACAAAAATGAGTTCGGCCTATGGCGTTCGGTAATCAGCTGTGACACTTTAATCAATTAAACAATTAATTAAACAATTTAAATTGTGGATATTATTTTTAAGTAAGTACGTACAATTAATAGTTACTTTAATCAGGTGCACGAATTCATATTAAATTGCGAGGTTATTGAACCTTAAAGTGATAAAATGACAATTTTTGAATTGAATTTTTACATGATTTGTTTCTAAAAAGGAATTATTTGCAGGATTCCTTAAAAAGGTTCTTTATAGTCAACGGATTTGTAAAGAAGTCGAAGGAAAACCGGAAGGTTTGCACTTTTTCATACTTAATATTTATTGTTGTTATAATGTGATTATTAGGATACAAGTATGGTTGTCCACGAAAACACATTGACAAGCCGAAGACGAAATCAACTACAGACAAATGTGACCAAGAGGTAAATAAGCTACTTCAAAAGGCTTTTTCATAAAAATAAAAATTTTGTTGTTTAATTGTAATTAAATTTAATTAGAGAAAATAAATATTTTTTACTTTCTAATGAATTTTATTTAAATTTTATTTTTGTTTTTATACATAGTTATGTATAAAACAACGCATATAGAAATCACTAATAATAAAAGATGTTATAAGGTTAGTATAATTAGCTAACTGTAGTGGCTCAATGGGGATAATGGATTTCCCAAATTTCAGACCACTAGAAGACCCAGGTTCGAATCCCCCAGAATGGACACGAAAGAAAACTAAAAATATCAGTGCCAAACTAAATTAAACCTACGTTTAAAAAATGTTAAGGACTGTATACACACGACAATTGTGATAAAGACGACGCCTATAAGATAACTAATATAAAAATACTATTTTTTTTATTTGCAAAAAATTGCGTACTTTATTCTATCTTTATTAAATCTGTATTATAACTATATTTATTCGTATATATTTAGTAACTGTACGGTAAAGATTGTATACAGATGCCTGTACTCCAGCGATACGTAAATACTATCGACCCGTTATCGATTAATACAGATTGCCTGTACAGAAGTACAGATAGGGTAAAGGTACTGTATAGAATCTATACAGATATGTTATACGGGAAAGTAAAGGTTAGAGTTAAATGTTGGAGTTAAGGTTTGAGGTAAAGTTAGCGTTAAGGTTAGGATTAAGGTTACGGTTAAAGTAAGAGTTAAGGTTAGTGTTAAAGTTAGGGTTAAGGTTACGGCACAGTATAGAAACAAATCAGTAGTTTAACTCGAGCAAATTTGTGTAACATAATTGTTTTAGCGCAGTTCAACTCGTACCATAATGCGCAGTAGCTTTGACACGTTCAAAACAGGTACCAAAATTTCATCCAATCTTGCTGTTCAAATCGACTTCCGGCATAATATGCGCACTGGGTAAAATTGGTACACAAAGATCAAAAAGCCGCTTGCAGATTGAAATTACTGATTTGTTTCTTTACTGTGTTTAAGATTATGGTTAAGATTAGAGTTAAGGTTAGGGTTAAAGTTAAAACTGCAAATATTTTTTGATAAGAAACTTTATGTTGTTGCTAGCAACAACTGCAATGACAATTTGTCATAATAAAGTAATTTAAAAACCTTAACTAACATTGCGCATAATAAAACGATATCATAGAACTAAAAACTTTGAATTACTTTATACTGGTTTTAAAGAAAAGAGTACAGTAACTCAACTACAAAGATTAAGTCTTATAGAAAGAGGGTTAGAGTCATGCAATCGACGTAAATTTAAATAATTAAAATTAATACTATAAGCGTTTATATTTGTTTGTGCGTTTACGTGTTATTTTGTTTTCTGTCTTTATGTGTCTGAAACGAAAAGCATTTTTCTATTAAAGAAATGTTTTTGTTGATTACAACAGATGACGCACGCGTATTGCAGCAATGGGGGCCGAGTACGCCCAATATTTAGGTGTCATCGTCAACCATTCTGTGACACAATTTTATATGCTAGGGATGTAAAACACACTATAATGTACTAAAAGGATTTTTTTAAAATACATCCTTACCTATTCGACATATTCGTGTTTTTAGAATTGCCTGATACCGGTGTTGTGGGGCTATTGCTTAACTGAATACTTTTTACGGTTTGCCAACTTTATCAACATATTAAAGACGTGGCTTTTTAGCAGTTGTTATAAGTGCCAAAGATGTTTCAGTTGAGTGCTATTGGACTGGTCAATAAAAAACTGTACTGCAATCGAAGGTTTTACCCAAGCATTTAGATCATTTTATTTGACATGAATTGTACGACAAACAACGTGTTGTTATAAACATAAAAATGCATTTAAAGGTGTTGACAAATTTTTATTGTTTTTGGTTCATTTTGAGTTAGTCTTAATCATTTTCATAAAAGAAGGCGTTATTAAGCTGATCAAAATTGGTATAACATTATTCATTGATCTGTGTTATACGCCAAGAAAAGGAGTGTTTTTTTTAAGTTCAACTTGTTTTGATGTTATTAAAAGGGTTTTTAAATTTAATTACTACCCACGACGACCACACATGTAGTTTAGAAATTTTTTCTATGGCGGACGTTCATGTAGCAATTTTTAAAAAAAATCATAATTCCTACCGTGCATTGTAAAAACGTAAATGACGTCATACGAGTAAAAAGTAGTTCCAACTATAAGACCGTATAACTTTAAGAAAAGTTAATATTCCGCAATTTTTTTTTCAATAACCATCTTAAAACACTTTTCTGTATTAAGAACACCTAACTGTAATTTTCAAAGAAGAGTGCCCTAAAGTGATATGGACCCCTCTAACTAGTATAACGCAATTATTTAGATATCTTGATTCCAAAGTAAAGTTTTTGAATTTTACTTTTTTGATGCCGCAATCTTTTATTCAAGTATGGGCCGCAGTAAAACTTTATTTTTTTGAGTCCCCTTGAGGGGCAACGAACAAGATGCATGTTCTATATTTTAGACAATTTAATTCTGCATCCGAATATGTAATTGTTATTAACAAACACTTTGCGGATTTTTGACGGATTCAGAATTAGATTGTGTACAAATGAGACAAACACAAAACCACCGGTCATCAACTAATTAAATAAATAGTGAGTTGATATAATAAACGGCAGTTTAGCACAACTCATACGCCTGAGGAAATAATTCAAATTTCGAAAGTAAAAATTAGATTTCTGATTAAATGAATTGAATGAATAGCAATAGCACAATTCCGTGAATACTTATTTTTGTAGAAATTGTTATATTGGGGCTAAGTTGACAGACCAAATTGGCGCTACCGCTGCATGTACCACCGGTGTACATCGGGTCTAAAACATCTGAACATCCATGTCGAGCAACAAACTATACAAGTTGGAACGCGTTAAACTGAACCGTTAGCTTGTAAAACCTTGTGCATTAGCTCACTGAACAATACCGCGTCGCACAGCTCTAATCGTGGCAAACTAATCGCCCATAATCACCTAGATAAATACTAATCGTTTTTAAAGGAGCGACACGTGATTTAGCGCATAAAAGTCTACCATTTATTTGACTGTTATTGGTAACTTCTCTTAAAAATATGCAAGCACCATACGCTTTTTCGCTAGCGTCGGCGCAACTATGCAATTCAATAAGCTTTCGTGGAATAATTATTTTCGATATTTCGCGTAATTCGGTATGAAATCCTTTCAATCGCGATTGTAATTCAAAATGGATTCGTCTCAGAGGCACTGGGTTTTCCATAAATCTTGTATGACTTTGCAATCACTATTGCCGGGCCTAAATTCCTTAAAAGTCAAAAATTGAAGATATTTGACTTAAGATATGAACGTTTACTTCTTAAACTGCATGTTACAACTATATTCAATACTGTCTAAACTAGGCGACCAACGAACCTATAATGTTTTAATGTTGCACACAATTGATAGAAAATTGAAGTCCTATCAGCAAATCGATGTTTCACGATTTATAAAATTCTGGATCAGTTAATTGTAAACTGTTATGTATATTTATCTTGTGATGATTTAAATTGCGCATTGGCATATTTACTACGATGTGATCGAGAACATAAAAAAATAATTGGGTTTTATAATGATTATATTTCTACACTTGTCGTTATGTTGGATCTAGTGAAACTATTGTTTACTCCGGTAATTAGATAAATTAACGCTACTCGTGGTCAAATTAAGCCGATCCAATAAATTTCTTGTCATTAAATGAATTTGCGATTCTGAGTCTAGTAACGCACACACGACGTGGTAATTATTCTGAGCTTCTTTAATTTCTACTATATATGTTGACAAAATAATATTAGATGGGTTAGCTGCATATAAAGATGATGCAACAATTTCTTGTGAAATTTTGTGTGTATCGCGTGTTGATTGTTGTGGACTTTGATTAGTGTCTACATTTTTGACATGGTCGACATGTAACATTGTGTTATGTAGTTTTCCACATTTTTTACAACGTGATGATGAATTGCAATCTCGTTCTTGATAACCGCGTCTTAAACGATTCAAGCATAATTTGTTCGATCGAGCGTTTTCAATGCGAGCCTGCACATCGAGTTTTCAAAATGATTGACACGAATAGTAACATGATCATTTTTATTACAATAGTTAGAAGTATTTAATTTGTTAGTAGCCATATTACACGAAGCTGACTTATAGCGAACTTATTGCCTTTGTTACTACTTTCCGTAAACTCTTTAGATTGAATTGAACTGACCGTAGGACATTCCTCCCGACAGAGAGCTTAATGATAGAGTGTGTTGAGAGACGGTATCTAAAATGTTTCGAAAACCGTGATACGACTCATTCGTAAGTGCGACAATTTCAGACAAAGCGCGAATGTGATTGTTTGCTATTACCCTTTTGTTTTCAACTTTTTCTCGGAAGGACAACGACTCGTCGTATTTTCCCATATATTTTCCTGTAAAAGTAGGCAACTTTACCGAAGAAAGTTTTAATAATCCCTAAGGGTTATTGGTTTGCGGGCTGCTTTCTGGATAATGCCTACCGACTTTAAGCTCTAACTTAGTGAAGGTTGAATCCGTTATTTCCCGTTCATTAAAAATTTCTTAGAAGTGTGAATCAAAATCCGCGTCATAAATGCTTTCAAAAAATTCGTCGTACGTGTTAATTGATTTTTCACATAAATCAATCTGCCGATTAATTTGATTTATCTGCCCGGGCGTATTTGTCGAAGAATCTAAATATTGTTGCAAAATTGTTAAGTTTCTTTTTAAAAATGCGCGTTTACTTTTTAGTTTTTTCAAATCCTTGTGAAATGCATTCTCGACGAAACTGTAATTGTACTTTTATCTAGGGACATTGTAAAATGTTATGAGTTAAGAAATAAACAATTAGGAAAATGGAACGATCTGAACTTAAATCCTTTGTTTTTCTTACGATGCGTTGTATTTACTTTCAGCTGATAACGGCGGTACCTAAGGCGGCAGTTTCTTCATATACCAAACAAACCGCTAGCGATATGATTTTAGTTTTCGAACGCATTATCTATGATACGCGGTGGCCATGCCACCGTCCATGCTTTCCAAGTTAATTCTCGAAGATAACGTATTTACAGATGTTTTAATGATATGACGCAAAAACTGCAAAAATGAATCTAAATATGCGAAACAACTATTTTTAAATTAATGATAAAATTTTTCACTATAAACAAGTGTATTCTGAATATTCAGCTAGAAGATGCATACAAAATAGTGATAACATTATCTGTGATTCTAATAAGTGGCGTGCACAGTAATTTGTTTTTCAGAAGCCTTTAAATTTTGACTTTCTTTAGCGCTGTTTATGCATATTAAAATAAATGATTTTATGAACATTAAGCAAACGGACCCATACGAAGCAATTTGAAAAAAAAAATTACTGAACAACTAAACTTATCGAAAGTGCACCTGGTGCTCATTAGCGCATTAACTGTGTCGTGAATATGAACAACGGAAACATCGCGAGTTTATAAGTGAATTTCTGATATGGTCAGACTATTTTATATCCCTTTTTTGTAAGCTTGTATTGGAGTTTTCGACATATCTGTTCAGTATATCGTAAAAAGCATCGACAATTCAAACCTTGTGAAGACTCGCACGACGTGCTATTTTCAAATTAAAGCTTCTACAACAAAAGGAATTGTACCATTGTAAAAGACATGACATGATTTTAGCATCCTTCACAGCAATGTCCCTCACCAGACGTTATTGAAAGCCTTACAAAATTCTAAAAAGATTACTACGTTGATTAATTTTTGCTTTACTACTGACAGTACTTAATTAACGGTAGAATGGTACCTCCTTGTTCCTAGAACCGCTATACTAACGTTTTAATTATTTACTTACAGTTTACATGTTTATTGTAACCTAATTATATTCGTTGCAATCAAGCAATATGCAAATATATATATTTATATTATACCATCGCTTTAGTTATAACCTTCTAATAATAAATGATTCAAATATGTACAATGCAAAAGATAAAAATGTTTATAATAAATAGTGTATTACAAAATATTGAAATGAATTAAAAAAAAAAAAATAGATAAGTACAGTATAAAAGTTCATAAAAAAATTATTGTAAATATCAATATTTAGTTAGCAGAGTTATTTTCTTTTTCCTTGTGTAGTTAATAATCCTCCACTTCCAGTCCATTCTTCTTTTAAATTAACCTCACAGCCCAAATCACGTAAAGCAGATTTAGCGTCGAATTCGTGATGAGTAAATTTTTTTAAATTCGATTTCAATATTGGTTCCACACCTATTTCTAAGAACTTATTACTTTGATAACGACTCCTTGAAACCATGTTTCTTATCGCCCAGCTGGCGTTTTTCTTTATATAGAAAAATATTTATTAGTTTGCAGTGATTAGTTACACAGACTTTACCTGAACGTTCACATCATCACTATGTAGCTTCATACAATCAACAATAACTTCAGGTGCACCAGCTTCAAATAATGCTTTACTATTATCCGGACAACGCAACGTTAAAGCAGCTATACATCCTAAGCCCAGTGTAGCAGTTTGACTTGAGCTCTAAGTATAAACAAAAGGTAGTTAATCTTGATTCAACTAAAAAACTTAAGTTACCTTATGAATACTTAAAGCTGATGTTATTATCGGTGCTAAATCTTTTTTAATGATAAGCACTTTAACCTCATCATTGCCAGCTAATGCCTTTAGCACTTTAAAACATTGTCTTACGAATTTCTATGAAAATAGGCAACATTACTTAACATAAATTTTATGATTGTAAACTTACGTCTCTGCTTTGAAATACCACCATAGTGTCTCTTATCACATCTAATCCACCAGCGTCTTCCACTTTCTTACAGAATTCAGTTCTAACAAGCAACGAAGAGATTGTTAACAATAAGTCATTAATGAGCAACTCATCATTCTTGAAATCTACAGATAGAAATATGTTAGATAGTTAACTATTAGAAATGATGTTATTGTTTTACTTGACAATAATGCAGTAATGGAGCATAGAGTGTCACTAGCAATTGCACGAGCATGTTCGTGTGATCTACCAAATTCGACACGAACATCGTCGTCTAACACCAACGCACGTAGAACTCCTAAAACGTCTCTAAGTAAACTTACGTCAACTTTTTGTAGCAGAGGTTTTAAATCTTCCAATATGCCCGCGTTGAATATACTTTGCCTACAACAGAAACTGTGATATAAAAATATTACAATTAGAGGATGAAATTATTTCGAGTTTATGCATTTATTCCTATGAATACATTAATATTATAAATTAACTAGCGTCTAATGCTTTTTAAAATTGCCAATGATTTTTGGGCTCTTCTATCAAAAGTCAGAGAAACCGGCAGTTTATTTCGGCCAAAAACGTCACGTTCGCCTGAATTATTATTTTAATTGATAGAATAGTATATTCCACTACGAGGGCCGAAACTTGAATTTTCGGCCCTGCGCGTCATGATGCCCCGAGGCAAAGCCGAGGGCATTATGACGCGCAGAACCGAGATTTCAACTTTTGGCCCGCGTAGTGTATACGATTTTTCTTCATAGCCGGTCGAAAGTACGTTATTAATTCTACTTTTTTAACTTGTTTTTGATGCCTGTCCCCCGACATTTGCGGCACGAGCGAAGCGAGTCCCTAGTTACGAGTATTAATACGCATGACTTTCCTCCTGGCGTTATAGAGGGCGCGCGTGTACTTCTCAAAGGGAATAAATGTTCAACTTTCGTCCCTGCTATTAGGGACGAAAGTACGTACTTTCGACCGAGGTATGAAGAAAAGGATCATTCATTATTGCTTATGTAAGTTGTATAAATAAAAACATAAAAAACCAATGCCAAACCAACATGTAATTAATAACTTATGACATGTTTTGGCCTTCTAATTACATAAGGGCCATCTTCACATAACGACTAGCACTAACGCATGTTGATCAGAATAGAATAAAATTGTATAAATAAAACATTTAAATAAATAAATAAATATTAATAAATCGAATATAAACAGTGCACAAATTTTAAAGTTATAGCAGATGATTCAATACGATCTTAAACTCAAACAGTTACATTTACGATATGGAAACACTCTGGTTTCTGTATTTCTTAGATAGAAGATAGAAAAGTAAGGTTAATTTGTACTGCTTTCACATCTGAGTCGAGCTCTTAAATTAGATACATGTATGTATCTATTGTTTTTAATAACTGATTTGTTGGTTTTGTATTTGTTGCTATAGTCTACAAATACTCTTCTAAATCTGCTTTTGATTCAAAATGAATTATCGTCATTCTCAAGATTCCACATTTGGAAAATTTGCATGTAATTTTGTGCCAATCAATTTCTTATAAATAGAGTGATATTGACCCGATGATTACCGATATTAAAAAAGCACTAACTTTTCAAAAAACAAACTAATAGAGCAATGAGTCACTAGTGAGGTGATCAAAACATTTTCAAGTAGTAGTAGTAGCAGTAGTAAAATAAATCTAAACAAAGTAAATATATTGTTGCGAATTTTATTATTAAATTCTAATTTATTTAAACGACTAAAAATATGTTTTACTTATACTAGAAATATGTACACTTGTAAATTAACCGAACTAAGGAAATCTAATAATATTTAATAAAAACACTTACACTAATTAAGATAAGATAAAGTCCGGGGATAGCTTCACACAATTGTTTACACTAAAATCACGTACGCGATTATTCACTGTAGGTTTATCTCAGACGCGCTAACGACTTATTTATTTCAACTTGAATAATCTTCTTAACACTGCTGTATTCGCATTACGACATTAACTGACCTACGATTTGTTTCGTCGGTATATATACAAATTTGGAAATCCTTCTCGAGTGTTCCCTATCTTTCGGTATATCTTCTAGAAGATGGATAACAGCTTCTAAAAGGCTCTTGAATTTGCAAATAACTTCTCGAACGTTTCACTGCCCGCTTCTTAGGACTGTTCTGTCCCAGAACAGGAGACTGGATGTGACACCGGTAAAAAGGATCGTGGAGATAGCGGCAGCTTCTTCCATTTCCGCAACTTCCTTGACCATAAAAGTAACAGTCAATGGACTTTTCCTGACCCAATATTCTCCTTGGTTGGTAACTACAGACCAACACTTGAATGACTGTTTCTCGGAAGACGACCTCCAACATGTTTCGAACTGTCCTCCAATTCAGTTGATCTAAGCCACAACCAAGCTTGGGTACTGCCAATTTCTTAACATGATGGAACTCCATTTCTCTCTTGAGACTCCATAATGTTCGCTACAGATCTTTGTATAACGGCTTGACACGTGAGTATTTCTTGGTGACCAGATAGAAAACGAAGCGTCCGTCACCATGTAGTCCTAAAACTTTTCCGACTGCCGGTTGCTGTCTTCGTAATTCATTTAGCTGCCAAAACTTCTTTTTAAACACGACTGCAACCCCTATGGACATGTCAAGATCCTCGCTCACGCAATGTGCGATGGCGTAATCTTTTTGTGTCTAGAACAGGTCTTGTTGTTCCTCGGTGGTAACTCCGAACCTAGCTTTTCCAGAACCTCCATATAAGTTCATAAACTTCTCGAACTCCATTTCTTTGATTAGATTCCTGGTTCTGCTACTTATTACTCTGGTTCGGACCTGAAGTTGCGTATTGTGGTTATCGCCAGCAAACTGGACTAGACGATCGACGTGGACCACTTTTGGCTTGCCTTTGGGCGGTTTTCAGATGCGATATATGACGTCGTTAATACGAAGAAGAAGAGGTGTAAGTACTGATCCCAGTCTCTTTGGTGTTCGGACACTACTTTGGCTAAGTACTTGCCCATTGTTCGATTCATCTGTTCAACCATGCCATCAGATTGAGGATGGAGAGGCGTTGTTCTAGTTTTCTTGATTCCCAACAGTCGGCAAACTTCTTGAAACAGCCCAGACTCAAAATTGCGGCCTTGATCGGAGTGTAATTCCAACGGAACTCCAAACCGGCAGAAAAACTCTTTTACCAATACGTCTGCGACTGTAGCTGCTTCCTGATTGGGTATGGCGTAAGCCTCCGTCCATTTCGTGAAATAATCCATCGCCACCAGGATGTATTTATTTCCCGAATCGGATCCTGGGACCGTCTTGCGATGTCAATCGCTACTCTTTCCAAAGGGCTTCCTATGTTGTATTGCTTCATGGGTGCTTTGCGCTTTCTCGCTGGACCATTTTCGGATGCGCAGACCGTGCAATTACGGCACCATTTCATGACGTCGTCTTTGCAGTTCATCCAGTAGAATCGTTCTCGTACTTTACCCAATGTTTTCTTAATGCCAAAGTGTCCTCCTGATGTCCCATCGTGGAGATGCTTCAACACTTCTGCCACCCGGCTCTTTGGCACTACCAACTGTAGTCTGTTTCCCGTACCCTCAACACTTTCTAGAGATCGCTTAAGAAGACCGTCTACTATCAAAGAGTCCCACTGCGCCCAGTACGCTTTGATATTTCTGCCCAAAGCACTAGCTTCTTCCCAGGTTGGTCGTCGGCCGATTTCTTTCCAGTCCAGAAGTACTCTTACTTCAGGATCGTCTTCTTGTTCGCGACGTAACTGCTCAGGTTCCCAATCATCATCAACCATAGCAGTTCTCCGGAGGCATTCGACTTTTTCTTCCATTCGCGAACAATGGCTGCAGTCTGCCGGACATGGTCTTCTGGACAAGGCATCAGCGTTCCGATGACTGCTTCCGGCACGGTGTTCTGTGTCATAGTCATACTCTTGCGGTCTCTCGATCCATCTTGCCACTTGTCCTTCTGGGTTACGGAACTGCAGAAGTCATTTTAAAGCGGCGTGGTCTGTTCTCAGTAAAAATTTTCGTCCATACAAATACTTGTAGAAATGTTCGATGGACTTAACGACTGCTAATAGCTCCCTCCTAGTCACGCAATAATTCCTTTCTGGCCTGGACAAAACCTTGCTAAAATACGCGATAACTTTTTCTTGTCCATCTTGAACCTGCGAAAGGACCGCGCCTAAGGCCAGATTGCTTACGTCGGTATCCAAAACAAACTTTCCATCTTCTCTTGGATAACTCAAAATCGGCGAAGTGACTAGGGCCTGTTTTAGTTGATTAAAAGAATTTTCGCAGTCTTCATTCCATCTAAATTCTGCTTTTTCTTCGGTTAATTTTGTCAATGATTTGGCAATATTGGCAAATCCGGTGAAAAATCTTCTATAATAAGTGTACAACCCAAGGAAACTTCCGACCTGATGTTTGTCGATTGGTCTTGGCCATGCTTGCACTGCTCGGATTTTGTCTGGGTCAGCCCTTACTCCATCTCTAGATACGCCGTGGCCAAGGTATTGCACCTCCTTCTTAAATACGTGGCACTTCTTTGGACTCAGTTTGAGGTTAGCCCCACGTAATCGCTGGAACACTTCCTTCAAGTTGTTCAAGTGTTCTTCAAACGACCTTCCAACCACGATCACGTCGTCCAGGTAAACCAAGCACGTCTTTCAAGACAATCCGCGCAAGATGGTCTCCATCAAATGCTCGAACGTTGCAGGAGCGTTACACAGGCCGAAGGGCATTACAGTAAACTGCCACAAACCAGTTCCGATCGTAAAAGCTGTTTTTTCACAATCCTTGGGTTCTAATTCTACCTGCCAGTATCCACTCTTTAAATGCAACGTAGAAAACCACTGGGATCCTGACAGGGTGTCTAGCGTATCGTCAATTCTGGGTAAAGGTAGCTGTCCTTTTTGGTCACGTCGTTTAGCTGCCTGTAGTCTACGCAAAACTTCGTTAATCCATCCTTCTTCTTTACGAGTACCACTGGGGATCAATCAAGGTTCAATCACGCCTTCTCTCTCCATATCCGTAATTATTTGTTCGGCTTCTTCTCTTTTTGCCAAAGGAAGTCTGCGTGGATGTTGTCGTATCGGCCGAGCGTCTCCGATATTAATTTTATGTTTCACCACGTTAGTTCTTCCTTTGGAGCCACTCTCCAGCGCGAACACATCTTGGTACTCTTGGATCAACACTTTAACTTTAGCCAGCTGGTCTTGGCTGAGGTTTTGGCATTTGGTGGTAAGAATGTCCAATAGATGTTGTGGACACTTCTTCGGCGACGTATCTTCGTTCGACTTCACGCATCTCTCAATTTGTGATACTGGCGTGCATTGGCTTACCACGGTCTTCTTTATCAACGTTACAGGATCTGAGTTGATGTTTAAGATCCTTACTGGCATCGTGTTCTTCACTCGTACTAAAGTTCTGCCAACGAGTAGTCCCTTTTCAACTAAGCCGCCCTCCATTAGTTCAATCGCGCGTATGTAGCCTTCCCGGAGATTTCCATCCAGGCGTGTCATCACCACACTTTCCGTCCTTGCATGCAGAATCACGAATTTTATTATTAAATTCTAATTTATTTAAACGACTAAAAATATGTTTTACTTATACTAGAAATATGTGCACTTGTAAATTAACCGAACTAATGAAATCTAATAATACTTAATAAAAACACTTACACTAATTAAGATAAGATAAAATCCGCGGATAGCTTCACACAATTGTTTACACTAAAATCACGTACGCGATTATTCACTGTAGGTTTATCTCACACGCGCTAACGATTTATATATTTCAACTTGAATAATCTTCTTAACACTGCTGTATTCGCATTACGACAATAACTGACCTACGATTTGTTTCGTCGGTATATATACACATTTGGAAATCCTTCTCGAGTGTTCCCTATCTTTCGGTATATCTTCTAGAAGATGGATAACAGCTTCTAGAAGGCTCTTGAACTTGCAAATAACTTCTCGATCGTTTCAATATATTTCACATTTTACATAATAATAATAAGAGAAACTTTCTTAATAACAACGTGCGATTGATTACTTTTTTCAAGTTTTTTTATCTTAGGCGAACACTTGTTGCAATAATTAACTTTACTTCTTTAATAGTGAATAAACACTAATTGATTGGAATTACAGTCGCAAAAATTGAAAGCGTCGAAAACGATCTCTATAAGTTCTGTATTTGCTGTAGAATTTATTTGCTATTGCAAATGTTAATTATTTTTATTGACGTTGTAAAATACCTTCTATTGATTTTTTTTATCTACACTTCACATACCACAATAAAGGAAACAAATCCGATATAAAAAAATCCTGTATAAAAATTAACGTTGAAAACTATTTAAACTAATAGCTAAAAAAAATTAACAACTTAACCTGTTCGTTTCATGCATAATGCAACATTCTTTCACCCACTTCAACAGCGCACTCAGTACTTCAGGATTCGTTTGTTGGTGCAAACACTTCCCAATACATTGTATACCAGATTCATTTAATAAATCTGGTTGTTTCGTCATTAAAGATTTTAAAGCTGTAAAACAATTTACTAACATTTCTGCATTTAAGCAGTACTTTAATGCTAGATCCATTATAATGTTATAAGCGCCTTGTTTTCCTAAAAATATACATACTGTATAATTTAAATAAACTTAGTACAGTATTCTGTACCTGCATATACCCTGTTAGGTATTCCTTTATCGCATTCATTAGTTACAACTTGTAACAACTGGAGTATTTGTGGAACGGACGTCGATACTTCCGATTTTGCAAATTTGGCTAACTTAGCAAGAGCCTCAGCTAATTCTTGAGTACTTTCAGTATCAAGTGAAGTCATATGGTCTTTTATTATGTTACTAAGATCAACTCCCTACAACGCGATTGTAAAATAATTCGTTAAAGTCCGAAGTAATGTTTATTGATTTGACATTTAAAAATATGCCAACTTCATGGGTATCAATAAATATTTTAAAAAGTAGGGGTGAAAAATCCATGAAAGGGTACATAAAAAAGAAAATGTTTAAACAGAACGTTTACACGTTTCACCGTGATTTTTTTAATTCTGAGAACTCTTTAATCACGAAAATTTGGGTTTCGCTAAATTTACATAAAAATAAGCGGTTCATACATTTTTTTTCTTCGATATAATTAATTCACAGGAAAAGAATAATAACGTAGCCTTAGTTTTTATACGCTTCATAGTAATCAAAGTGCTGCAATGTAACATCGCTACAACGTAATGAAATGATTCTTCAGTGATCTATGAGTTAGCAAAGTAATTAGTAAATATGCTGACCAACAGATGGATCGATGCTAAATCTCTAGCGGCGAGATGTTTTTTTTGGTTGTCTGATTAAAAAAATCGATTACACGTTTAGTGAATTTGTAAACGTTTATAAATATAAACGTTCCATCCCTAATCAAAAATATTTCCTACTTTCAAAATGAACCGAACTGTTTTTACAAGAAGAATTTGAGTCAATTAGAACCTATTGTGAAAATTCAACACCCACATTTCGTGTAAACAAACTCTCATCCAATTAAAAAATGCATGTAAAATAGAATGTTGTTCATGTATAAAAACAAAGTTGAGAAGAAAATTATAACATAAACCAATACTATGATTACTATAACGATATTTTTTCTATGTAGTAACATACCTTCGGTCTCTTGTTTAATAAAGTGATAACAATACCCAACTGATAACATTATCCATGATTCCAATAAGCGGTGTCCACTGTAGTTAGAAGTTAAATAACGGTCAACTTAAACTGCTTTTCAATAATGCCTGTTTACTAGATAACGTCAAAAACCGATTAACTATCCAACAGAGTTCGAACAACCACCAACTGTTTTTCTGTTACCCATTTATTTGTTCCTCCGTAATTATAACTGCATCTTTTTTATAAATGCAGTCATCGTCCTTGTTTTAAAGCTATCGCTACATGATGTCACTACCAGCTACAGAGCCATCAAGTATAATATTACATCCACACGCAACTGGACAAGACTGACTCAAGTTAGAATATAATTAGTAAAATGCCGTTCCAGCAATAATAAAATAAAGTGAATAAAAAAACTACTAATGAATCACCATTGATACAACTACAAAGAACATAACAATGTGCAAAGATTTAAACTATAGAATGCAATAAGAAGAATGGAAATAAAAGAAAAGTGAACTAAAACTGGCATTAGCACGTGATTTGACATATTTTCACAAGTATTGTAGTATTATTCCTACTTTAATATTGAGTTCAATTAAGGTGGCTGTATGAAAGCTCTTCGTTGGGAGGGCCAAATATACCGCTCAAGATTATTTTATGGCGGCGTTTCGTGGAACGATGTGTGTACTTCTTCAGGCCACTATAACGTAATTGTAAACATAAACCAACACAAAAATATTTAACATAATACTAGGTACAATACAACGTAGAACTTACATGAAAAAGTTAGAGCAGGGTAGTCCTTAACTCCAATGGAATGTGACATTTATACAAACATTAATTATTACAATAAAAATATGTATAAACAAGAGGTGAATAATTAAAATAACTGCAAGCAACAAAATTACAAGTATTGCAAGAGAAACAATTTATAGGACATGAAAGTAATCATAATCACTAAAAAGATTAAAAGGAAAAACCCTGAATTTAACATATCTTATTCGAAAGTTCTATAGAGGAATATAACTTTTTATTTTATATTTATTAATTGATTGAAATAGCAACTAAAACCTAAACAAAATATTGCCGTAGATATAAAAATGTATGCAAAAAATGCATGTCGACTTTAGATTTAGTTTGGGGTACCTATTACTAAGATCAAGATGGCAAGTAAGAACAGAATAAGTCAAATTCATTTAATAATAAACTCAACAAAAACACAAATACAAGAAAACACTAATTAAAAATTAAGTAAAATGCAATAATGGTATAAGAAAAATCGACAACTGTTAGTTTCCATTAGTGGAGAAACAGCTTATTTGACTATTAATGTTATTTTCAAATGAGGAGCAAGTTGAGGAGCTCCGGTTTTATCTCAAGATTATCAATGCCTTTTTTAACTGCAACTTCAATCAATAACTAGTTAGTTAGTAGTAGAAATCACTTTAAAGAAATTATTAACGATAAACGAGAATATCATTTAAAAAAAAAGGACACCAACCGATCAAGTAAAACAAGAACTTTGACATATCCAACCTTAGAGTTTCATGTCGTTTAGAAATTACAGATTTAATGAAAGAATGGTTCTGTTAAACAGAACCGAAACAAATATATTGCATATAACCAATTTCTTTTTTCGGTTAATATGTAAATGTTTTAATACTGTTCATTGTAATAAAATTATTTAAATTTTTAGTGAAAAGAGTTCAAATGTGTTATTAAAACACTAGATCGTTATTGCCTAAAAGGATATCAAATTAAAATTTCAACCCTTTAGAATAATTATATAACTATTATTACAAACAAAACCGTGTATTTACTTGTGCTTCATATTGTTTAACAGCATCTGCTATAGCTTCGCCTATCTCCATACCAAATTCGGTAATGTTCTCTTTGACAGCATCATCAAAAGTTTCTTGGTTAATTTTAAGAACCATTCTAATAAATCAATTAATTATTACAAATTATTGCATCATGTTGAATATATACTTATTAATTTAGTAAAACTTTGATATTAAATATTTTCAAAGAACGTATTTAAACACTGTTTACTTTGCTGTTTACACCAAGTTTACACAGCTACAACTTGTGGCTACAACCATAGAGAAACTTTAGTTACGGTTTTGCTTTTCTGTCTTTTCAGTCGGTAGTTCAAATAACTTTTGCTTCGATTTTACTTAACAGAAAACAAATAAAAAAAGAACGTCAAATACATTCTTTGCTATAAATTATTTTAAACAACATGAAAAGATCAAGAAACAATGTAAAACCAATTGAAAGATTTATGTTTTCATCTACAGTGCGTCGCAAAAAGTTAAAATTCAGATAGGTATATATTTGTACTACTACTACTATAAAAATGGAATAAACTTGAAAACACATTAATTTACTTTAATGACGATACAATTGTGTGATTATTATATTATTATTATATTCTGCTCTTGTTTTTTAATTTTTATCGGAAATCTAATAAGCATCTTTAATAATAAATTATACACCTATATATCAGTTCATCATATTCAAAATATCATTGTCGTTCTTACCCGTTTCTTTTATGCACGACATGCACGTAAATATGTTACCGACGCTTTAGCCACTTTAGCTTACTTAAATTATAAACTACAAATATAATCAAAAAATCTTAAGATAAACCAGGAAAACACTGGAAACGGAAGGCAAAAATAAACTTTCTTTGGATAAACTGTTTAAAAATTAATATACGTGGACGATGATGAAACACTTGTGAAAAGCGAATGAATTGGAATAAACAACTGGTATCAAATGTTAACAGAATATAGCGTATTACACCGTTTAACCAAAAAATTCACATTTAGCGTCGTGCGACGGACTTTTTACTTTTCTAAATATTTAGTGTAAACAAGTTAAATTTTATGTTTATTTTATTATTTATATATTCTGTTATTGGTATATTTTGTAAATAAGTAAATATACTACATATTATAAATATACGTATATTTTAATCTGTTAAATTCTTTTCAAGTTTCATACAATATTTTATTGGATTAAAACAGTTTTGCTATACATTAAATTGTTTACTTTAAAAATATTTCCAAATCAATTTGTAAATACGTACAGTGTAGTTAGTACACAGTGTAAAAAGTGCCACGTTGTATGATAAATGTAGTGCATTTTATTTATTTGAATTATTTTCTATAAATCTTTAATTTAGTCCGTAAGTATTAACTAATGATTAAATAAATTATAAAATATGCATGTAAATTGAAATTTAAATGTTTTAATTGGTTGACATTGATCTAAATTTGTTTGTTAAACATTTTAGGAAAATTGTATCTCCACCCAATGCATGACTAACTTCAGTTGAATTTTTATTCGCTCACATTTTCAATGTATTGATAATTTCACGGTGTTACAGATAGTGACGCCATAAGGGAATTTCTAGTTGTTTTCATTAAAATTATCACTTTTTTTGAAACATGAGTGATTATACTGCAGTCGCACCTCCTCAACAAACTTTTAATCATTCTCCTGCATTTGTAACGGCTGTACAACGTGCGAAACAGGTACTTTTATTGCTTAATAGTAAAGCGTCTTTTATACGAGCAGAACATATTAAGTTTCAATGAGAAATATTAAAAACTCATTTTATATTTGCACATAATACCTTCAAACATTCTCTTCATTACAGATTGCCGCCAAAATTAACCCCGGGAGCACCCCAACTGACAGACAAAAACGTCCTCTCGAAGATGCTTTAGGTAATTATTATTTCTCTTCGAAAATTAATATTACCTGCTATCAAATTTGAGGTTAATTTTTAAAAGCTCATACAGAGTTTGATATTCTTGTTATATATATTCACTTTTAGAATCAGAATCAAAGAAATTATCTACTGGAGTAACTAGTAATGTACCAACACCACAAGTACCTCAAGTTCCAGTACAAGTTGCAACTCGTCTCCCGCCCCAAAATCAAGGAAGTATTTCCAGTGGTCCATCTAATTTAGGCGTACCACCCACAATGGGTGGTCCAACCGGACCTCAGTTTAACGAAGATATTAAAGTTCCCGATAAAATGGTCGGATTAAGTAAGTACAGATGTTATTGTAGTGTGCATATTGTTATTAATTTAAATACGATCAAGTATTATTGGTTTCACATGACAACAGCTATATGCAAATCAAACCTCATTAAGACAATGTAAAATTGATAGTCTATGATGTGCATAAGATTAACTAATACTTGACTTGTATTTGTTTTTAATACTTTTACATTTTTCTAAATTTATTTTGGTTTCTATAATAACTTCGAACAATCGATGCTTGTAATCAGAACTACTTAATCAAAATGAAATTTTCTGAAAAAAAAAATAAATATGCTTTTTATATAGGTCATATTATGTTGGTTATAAAAATTAATTTGGGTAATGTCCTACGTGAAAATCAGTTTCACACTAACTATAAATTGGCATTTCCTTATAATTTAGGTTTAAAATTAAGTTACTGACGACTGTAGCCAATTAATAGGTACCACTTGAACAAATTGAGAATAAGTGTTGATACAGTATTTTCAGTCATTTTATTATTTCTTGTATTCTAGTCTTAAGATTTTACAGCTTCTTCTGCAGATATCTATTTTGTTGAACTTTGGATAGTGCTTGTTATATTTTTTTAATCTTAAGTTTCTTTCTGAATAAGATAGGTAGTTAGAGGACTACTCTTCTTCATTGTCTTCCTTAATTCAAATTCAGGAGAGAATTACCTTTATTATTAACAAATTTTATAGGGGCCAATCTAGTATTTCTGTTATTCTCTTATTTCTAGGCAGTATAAAGACGATTTCGATGTTTATGATATCTTTATAAACTTGTTTTATGTTAGCAGCCTTTAAGTTCATTCTAAAGTTATGTGAAAATCAAATTCTTGCTCTGGGAAATAGGATTTTAAATTTTAATAATTTCTTTGTGCTCAAACAAATTGTGTTGAAGTTTGTTGCTTTTAATCGCCTCTTTACCAGTTATACTATTTCTTTGCCGTTAGCCTTACAAATACTTTTACTGTAATATTAAAGGTATTTTAGGATCGTGTGGATCGTGATCTAGAATTACAAGATAGAACTAAAATGCGGCAAAATTAAATTTTTTGTTTTTAAGCGCTAAATCTTATTAGACGGGCATATATTATAGAAATATTGATTATTGGTTTTATAAATGAAAACATGTGAATGTTATTTTTTGACAGACAAATTTGCTATTAAGCAATTTAAATTGAATGCCTAAGTACTACTTAATAAACGAATGTGCTGATATAAACTTGGCAAAGATAGTAGTACTTTTTGACAAAAATCCAATAATAGCGCCACAGTTGATGAGACAAAAGATCTCTACAACTGCATAGACTTTTCAGCGTTAGTACATAGATTCTGTATATTCTGCTTTTGCTTATATCACATCTTGAATAATATATTCTAATTAGGCTGGGCGTTTCTTCTATTCACTGTTTCTAAGTTTGACAGTTTGAAGTATCGTTTTTAACACTTTAAAAATGTTTTTTAAGAGGTTTTGTGTTTGTTAGAATGTTCTGTTGGTAAGCCGTTCTAAATTGCTGATCTATCATACACTGACTTGAAGTTTTTTACATACCGAAGTCTTTTAGATGGCTATTATTTGATTGTTTTTATGAGGTTACTGTAAAGGTATTTCTTATTTTAATTGTTTCATACCGTTATTCCGTTACCGCTAGTTAACTTGGGAGCAACGACATTTTGAAATCTGGAGGGTTGGAATTTGTCATCAAATTATAGTTTTAAAGTAACTATACAAACTGGATACGTACAAAACTGTTGTACTCGCTATATATATATATATATATATATATATATACAGGAAAGCGATTCTTTCAAATACAGATATGGAGCTAACTTAAATCGTGATCAGTTCAGCACTCGTTCGATTTCATATAAAAGAAAATTGGAACAATGTTTAATTAAAAGTAAATAAATAATAAAATCACAGTTGCCTCTATTAAATAACATTCGAATCATTGTAACTCGAGCGGAATCGTTGCTGATCCAATTTTTAGAGAAAAGTTTTTTTCTTACCAACAGTTTCAAGAGCAAGATTGCACACTGGTATTATAATAGCAATATAATGTTAGAACATAAAATATGATTAATTACCAATAAAATAACAAAAATTGAACATAATTAGAAGACCTGAATTTGGTATACAAGTATTGACAAATAAATGTATCAATGTAAAAGCTAATGGAAAAATGAAGAAACAACTCAAAACAAACAAAAAATAAAAAAGTTCTGTACACAATACGAAAAACCGACATTTGAAACGTTAAAGAATATCGAAAATGAGTGTAGGTAATACCAAACAAATGAAACTTGTGAATTTGCTCAGCCTACAAGAATTCTTTTTTTGGTCAGTACGGTCCAACTAATTACAGTAGGACCAATAATATATTTCAATATAACTAAGTCATTGATAGTAAGAATGATGAAAATCGTGGGAACTTGAAAAACAACAATTGGAAATAGGTTGCAATACCAAAGTACTCCTAAACGAGAAATAAGTCAAATGTAGCTATTTAACTTTGGTTACCTGAGCATACTTTTTTTTAATAATTATACTTTAATTTTACAATTGGAAGTTTTTGCTTTGGCGAGGCAGGCTGTAAATTTTCATTTTTTTTTATTAATAACTTGGTTTTATTACTCTTGTAATATGCTTTTGCATTTTCTTCTATTATGTATCGAGTCAAACTAACATTTACTCTTAAAAGATCTTTTGATTTATCATTCTTTTTGATTTAACACAATTATCAACTTGATTAGTTTTCGTTTCCAAAATTATTCGCCGTTTTTTGGAATTTTTGAACATGTCGATTTTTATAAGAAATTTAATTTTATAATTTTTATTGAATCTACACGAAAAAATAGTTTTTAAGCAACACGAATTATAACTCTAAATCTAAAGTAAAACTTAAGAAGTAAAAATAGATCATTTTACAGTTATTGGTCGTGGCGGAGAACAGATTACAAGGTTACAGTCTGAATCTGGTTGTAAAATACAAATGGCTCCCGATTCTGGAGGCTTACCAGAAAGAATATGTTCTTTATCTGGTAACCGTGAAGCTATTACTCACGCTAAAGAGCTTATAATGAACATAGTTCAACAAAGAGGCCGTACTGAAGGTTTAGGTGGTATGGATCTAGGCAGTCTACCAATGTCCCAAAATAACTTTTCAGGTATATTATACTAAGTTATTTTTATGTAAACACATACATAAACTGAAGAGTGGAAATTCAAAAGGGTCTAAGTGGCAAAAAATTAAAATGAGAATCTATGAAAATTTTAAATCGTCTATTACAACATAACGATTTTTTTCATTATCGTGTTAAGTTGCATGACCTTCATAAAAGGGAACACATTTTAAAGGAATACTATGCTTATTTAATTTTTTTAACTTCTCGCATGAAATACGTTTTTTGTAGTCGCAGTTTGGGACCTCTGCCTTTGATATTTTAGTTAAGATTTTGCTTTTTTTAGGACCTTATAGATAGTCCAGTCTAGTAAGTTACTAAAATGTTTTTTTGGTATTTGTATAATTTATTTTTTTTTATTTCGAAGATTTGTAGTTTTGTCGTCATTTTCTAAATATATTTCAAGATGTTCTAGTATTTGGACTTCTCAAAGTCTTAGAAATTTATTGTGACGCACTTATTCTTTTAGTATTGATTTTACTATACTGATTTTTCATAAAGACCTGTAGAATTGAGCGCCGTTATAATACGCTTTTTTTAGAGAATCTTTCAGTTTATAAAATTCGGATATACACCACCGCTCATAAGTATTTATCTACCTCTTTTTTTATACTTATTTCCAATGAACATAAAATATATACCAGAATATATAGATATGAATTGTAGAGAAAAGTTTGTTAGGGATACCAATACACTGATATCGTCATAAAACCATAATTATCATTCATGGGTCAGTTCTCTTTTCGTCGTTGTGGTTGTAATATCTGTGAATAAAGTTTAGTGTATTTTCGCAAAAAAGAGTGCAATGCCGAAAAAATTTGATGGAAACTTGTGCATTGCTTATTGGTTACAATAAAAATGGCATAAGTAGTACAAAAATTGCGAAAGAATTAAAATTAGACAGAACAACTTTGAAAAATTTTGCATAACCGGTACGTTGTCAAATAAAAAAAATGGAAGGCCTAAAGTAACAATACCAGTAGAGGATCGTGCAATAGTAATCACAAGCAAACATAATAAATAGAACACAGCACCGGAAATCGCCGCAGAAATTAGTAGATCGCGCTCAGCGTGGCTACCGTTAACGTAGGCGTCAAACAGCTAATTGCATGGAAAAATAGCTGTACAGAAACAAAATAAATGAAAAACATTAAATTGGGATCGACAGCATAAGAATTGGACCCTTGAATAATGGAAGAGTGCTTTGAACAAATTAATCCAATTTTAAAATTTACGATTCATGAAGAATTGTGTCTGTGCATAGATCCGCAGGAGGACGGGTAAGTGTCCAGTGTATTGTGTCTACAGAAAAACATGGGGGAGAATATGTGATGATATTGAGATGTTTCGGTGGCACTTCTGTAGGATTGCGCATTATTGATCAAAATTTTATGTTTCAACACGATAATGACTACCAAACATACCGCGAAGCTATGTCACAATTATTTGGGAGAACTACAAGAGGAAGGTGTAATCTCTATATAGGAGTGGCCGGTCCAAAGATTGAAGTTTTTTGAGAGGAATTGGTTCGAACTAGACGCCCATCAGGGCCAACATCTGCTACGGCAATGTGGACATCTCTGCAAGAAGCATGACAACAAATATCCTCTTAACATTGGTAGACAGAATGCGCCGCTGTTATTCAAAGTAAAGGCGGTTACATTGACGAGTTGAAAATTCAATTAGTTTGCTGAATAAGTATGTTCAATTATGAAGAATATAGTTTTTTTCCATATATTTTGTAGTGTTTTATTTTTCTGTCAAATAATTTTCTCTTTTTGTTTTCGCATTTTTACCATACATAATATAGTTATGGTGGGTAAATACTTATGAGCGCTAATGTAATTTAATAGCGAAGGCTTCCTCGGTCGGAGTCTATAGTAAGATAAGAATGTCGTCCGTGTTTGAACCGTGTCAATGTTGTAACCGAAGTTGCAACGTCTCGCCTACTTTCGTAAGGCCCCTTACGAAAGTGGGCGAAACGTTGGCAACTTCGGTTACAACAATGACACGGTCCAAACCCGGAAGATATTCTTATCTTAGCTAATGTAATTATCGACACACGAGACGAAATTTCGCTTTTGCGAATTCCAAATTTTTGTTTTTTGTGGTTTATCTGAAACTTAAGTGTTTTTAAAAACACTGCTGAGTCATCCTTGAGGTAAAGTGCCGTGGTTTCTGCGATTTATGTCTTGTGATTTGAATCCGCCTTAGCCTTGTTTATCACAATCATAAGTTTCATAATGTGGACGAAATAATGCTTTTTTTTAGTTTGGCGTAAGTTTTTTTTTACGTAAAAACAAAATTAATATAATACACCACCACAAATTGATGCTACTCTTTTCTGCATACATGTTAATATACTCCACAAGTATCATAGCCATAATCAAAGAAAAATGATTTAAACCACTTCTGAAGAAAGTAGCTCCAATTTTTGGCAAACCTCTTAATTCAACTTTTTAGTTGCTATTTTTTAACACTTGGCATCTGATTATTACCTCACTGGTGAATTGCACTGACAATCTACATGACTTAACCTTTTTGAATTTCAACTATTCAATTATGTTTTGCTTAAATTGCGTTAATTATATTTCACATAGAGACTTTTGCTCTAGTACATTTGTTTTTATTTAAAAAAAAACAGTATTTTAAAAACAGGTGCAATTAAAATTCAAACTAAGTTTGTGTTAATTATGCTGTCATATATAACGATTATTGTAATATATATTTGTTTCATTACTTATTAGGTCCAGGAATGAATAATTCCAACTCCAATTTAGGTGGTTCCAGAAATTTTGTAGAAATAATGGTTCCTGGTCCAAAAGTCGGTTTAATTATTGGTAAAGGTGGAGAAACCATAAAACAACTACAAGAAAAGAGTGGAGCCAAAATGGTAGTAATACAAGATGGTCCAAATCAGGAAGTTGAAAAACCTTTACGTATTAGCGGCGATCCCAGTAAAGTGGAATATGCAAAACAACTTGTTTATGACCTAATAGCGGAAAAAGAAATGCAAGCGTACAATAGACGCGGTGGTGGTGGTGGTGGTAGTGGAGGTAGTGGCGTTTCCAACAATAACAGAAATCAGGAAGATCGTCAACAATATAACGATTACGGAAACAACGAAGTTGAGGTACTTTTTTAACGCTTATTATTTTATAGTAATTTTAATTTTTAAGAATTAAGTGGACTAATTCATAGTACATATAAAAATGTAAAAACGAATATTTCCAAAACAATTACTTTAATCAGTGACTAATTGATAAGTAAATACATTTCTATTAAAAAAATAAAAAATAAAACAAGCATGGCGCTGGTCACGTATGGCACGTAACCAATAAATGTAATTCATTTTAAGTATTATTTATTGTTTGACTATCTACAAGTATAAATTTACTGTGGATTTAAATTAAATTACTAATTTATGTATAGAATTATTCCTATATTTTTCAACTGATTTAAATGCACTATGAGACTAAAAATAATTTTAATCTCTATAGGATTTTGTTTATCAATATATAACCAAGAGAAT
This sequence comes from Aquatica leii, assembly GCA_035610365.1. Lineage (NCBI taxonomy): Eukaryota > Metazoa > Arthropoda > Insecta > Coleoptera > Lampyridae > Aquatica > Aquatica leii. Next base: position 62,664,151 of record CM069432.1, read on the forward strand.
TTAAAAAAAAGTTATATGTAGATGATTGTAATGCGATTACTAATGTTTAAAAACTTTTCATTGGCTCCTAAGCTTTCGAATCTTTAGACTATTTGAGCTTTTAGTTACAGTAATTAATGTCTGTTTTACTATCAAATAATATGAAGGGTAAATAATTGCATTAATAGCGGTATATTTGGTTTTCAATATAGCTTTGAGCTCTATAAAAATTAGTTAACAGTTTGTACTTACTTCATTCTCTCTAACTGTGACTTATAGACCCAACAAATGTTATATCAAAGTTATTGTTGTTTTTAAAAGAATAGATTTTGATACACTATATTTGTTACACTATGCTTTACAGGTGTTAGTACCTCGAGCTGCTGTTGGTGTTGTAATAGGAAAAGGAGGAGACATGATTAAAAAAATTCAAGCTGAAACTGGTGCGAGAGTACAATTTCAACAAGCTAAAGAAGAAGGACCTGGAGAACGGCGATGTTATCTTTCTGGTAGACCCCAAAATGTCGATCAGGTAATTGCAATTGTGGTGAAACGTGTTTTCTCTTTTAATTTACTATTTTCTTTTAATAACACTGTTTTTCTTTTTTTAATTTAAAGTTATCTGTGTTGGTGGTTTTAAATTATTTTGTTTTTTTAAGTTGTTCTAGTTGCATGCTTCTTAAAATTTAAGGGGACGATTAACATTTATCTAAACTGGTCAAAATACACAAATTTGTTTTTTTAGTTTGTCTTCATATGATAAGGTTTTCACAATTTTTTTTTAAGACTGATTAGAACAGTAAATCCTAATTAACAAGTTGTGGTAACATTGTAATAAGAATTACTTATGAAGAGGCATTTGAAGTGAATACAATCGTGTTTTATATTTAAAAAAAGCAAATACATATTGGGTTTAATGGTAAATTAAAATATACAGGAAGTGCCAACGAAAACTTGACTCGAGAAACTCAGAAACAATGCAGTTATTCAAAATTTAGTAAAAGAACGAATTTTTACATAAAATTCATACGCTGAAATCTAACTCGTCTGAGTTTAGCATCAACCTAATATTTTCTCTTAAATTGTAAGTGCAGTGTTTGAATCTTTTTTTCTACACAACCTCTTATTATTTATTTTAGATTAAACTATTTATTTCAGAGTATTAAAGAATATAAAAAACATCGAATATCTAAAAGTTAACGGATGCATTGTTCAAAATCATCTCTACCAACCTCCATACAATGATACAAGCGACTTTCAAAAGTTTTTTGACTTTCTATAATACGTCTGTGACAGTTATTGGCATTCAGTAACAGTTCTCCGTCGCAACTCAGCAACTAACTTGCTGAGTATATTTTTGATTTTAGGCATCCCCACAAAAAGAAATCTAAAGGCGAGTGATTAGATAATCTGACTGACATTTGGCTTCTTTTGAGAATGGAGCGCTTTGGAAAACGGTTTAAAAACTGGCACTGTTAATAATGTTTGGGTCAATAAGGTTTTCTAACAATAATTCATTGGCGTATGGAGGTCCATTTGGGACAATGCATTCGTTAATATTTACTAATATTCTGAAATAAATAGTTCAATCTAAAATATCCTCAAAGCTATTTTATCTATAAAATAAAAAAAATAACAGGCATAGAAAAAAAAATCTTCCATACGAGCTGTCACCACAATTAAAAACAGAGGCTGGATTTTAGGGTATGAATTACAAATCAAACTTGACGTGTTTTAAATTTTGAAAAATTCATTTGTTTTTGGCGGTGAGGCAAGTTTTCGTTGGTGCATCTTGTATATACATACCTATATCAAATTTTATAAATTTGTAAACTTTGTCGAGATCGTTATATAATTAACTTAAATTAGGTGCAATTAAACTTAAATATAATTATTTTTACATCGTCCATACAATTATCGGGCTTTAAAAAAACAGTAATTAACACATTGTTAAACCATTACCAGAAAATATTTTTCCATTATTATTGCAGCATTACAATCTGAATGCACTATTCAAATAAAAACTATCTGAGCAAGTGTTTCGGATGTCCCTCATCTAAAGGAACTGACTGACGGACAATAGTTATAAGAAGTGATATTAGAAATAAATCTATCGATATATAAAATTAAGTTTCCATTGGCATTTCTAACTAATACATCGACAAGACAAGAAATTTTCCCAATTGAAGTATATGCTACAAGGTTAACAGTGATAAGATACCGATTATTCTTTTATATTTCTCTTCTTCTTCAATAGAAAATTCTGAGGAATCATATTATATAAATCATCCAGCATTTTAATGTATTTATTAGTTGTTTGATCTGTACCACTTTTTGACCAATTCTCAAATTATTACAAAAAACAAAGGTTAAAACCTCAAATTGAATTTGTAACTGCTAACATAATAAAAAATCGCTACAATTTACCAGGAAATTGATAGTCTGAATTAATTGATGTTAAAATGCGTTAGATCCTTTGTTGATCCTACTGCACTACATAAACACGACATTGCTTTTAGTTCTTCCATAAATATATGCAGTTAAAATATGAAAATATTTGTAAGTATTATTTTAACTGTTTGTTTTTATGATTTATGCAATGAAATATCCGTCAATTGTATTTGTATTTTTAATATAATTAAAACTACAAGTTTTAAGTGATAACATGAATTTGTCACATCAAGACTTAAACTGCTATTTTGCATTATAAAGCTTTCTTGCAAAGGTTTTTCTTTTTTTATAGACCACTGTTTACTGTTAATAGTAAATGGAATGTTTACATACAAATTAATATAATCTAGATAGTATTTAGTAACTGTTTGATCGCAAATAATTAAATTTCGTTTAAACAGCAGGCCCAACAGTACATATTATATATAATATGTAATATAATAATAATAATATAATAATAGCTTTAGCTACTGACTAAAAATAACAGAACATACGACCCTACAAGAAGTTTTGTTTCTTTGTGAACTTTCATAGTTATCTGTTTTATCTGTTCACAATGATTTAAATTGTGTCCGTCTTTTCTGACAGTTTTATAACTATGCATTTTAAAATGCGAAATGAAAACGATTTTTAAAAAATTCGTATCTGTATTCTTTTTGAAACAAAATTACCACTTCACGCATTTAGGTACTACAATCACTGATTACAAAATGTTTAACTTTAGATAAATAATTTATTTTATATTAATATACTGGTATAATTTTCTCCATACTTGAAAATTGATCTCTCAAATGCAAGTGAACCTTTTGCTTAATTCGAGAACGGTCTTGTAATTATTTTCTTTTTACAAAAATCACAATTGAGTTATCGTATAGTGCACTGCTATCATAAATAACTAAACGTTTTCACACATCTATAGATTTTACTTTTTTAGGTTGTCATGTGTAAGTTTTGATCTGATGTTATGTATGACTGGCTTTTCATTGTAATAAGACTATCTCAATATATAATTAGTTTTTCAATCCAAAGCTATGGAGAAACTTGATTTAATTGCTTTTAATTTTTAAAACGAAACAAACCATAAATCTGTCCGCTTCTCGCCGAGTCTATATCAATAGAGTTCGAATTAAAGAAATCAAGTTATGGAGATATTTCAATGTGTAAATTCTCAATCAAACTCAAAACCATTTTAATTAATACTATTGCTTGATTCTATTACATTATCCACGAATTTAAGATTCTGCTGTAATTTTTATTTTAAATTAATTTCAGATATTCATTTCACTTTTTAGTTTTTTATATTCAAAACAAACTAGGATTTTCACACACCAGCTCTGTGTTACCCTCGTACTTTGTATGCAATCTTTCACATATCTATGACATACTGCTAACAAGGATCGACATTCTGTTGACATATCCATACTTTCTCAGCTTTTTTATTTATGTATTTTTAGTTTTACTTATGTCAAGGGTATTATATTCTAATGTTGGTAAATTAAGTTAGTACAACAATAATATGATCTGCACTCAATATTATATTATAACACTATTATACCTAATAAACCAGACTTCTCTATACGAATGTTGCGATTACATCAAGTATGGATGTGTGTATCGAAATATTACCCCTAATACATTTTCTAATTGAGTAATTTCTATTTGTATCAGTAGTTGTTATTTTAGCGTTTCTTTAGGGAATGCTATGTTGTAAACATATAATCATATGTAGCTATAAGATACCGTTATATTGAAAAACGTTGATAGTAATACATTCAGTTGTTTTTTCAACTTTGTTACTTCTATGTTATTTTCAATATAGATGTTAATTTAAAGTAAAACAACGTTTAATACTGTCAAAGTTTTTGTTTTGTAGATTGACACATACTGAGAGGTTTATTTTGATTTATTAAAATGTTATTGAGTAATCGGATGTAAATTTCAAAAAGACAATAACTATTGGTGTGTGTTTATAAATTTACAGTTAATTGGTGTTAAATGGAGAGTAGGCACATTAAATCTCGAGTCCTTGGTAGTAAGCAGACCTTCTATGGCGACATGGATAAAGCTGAGGGTGTATCTGTAAACAGTAAGTGTTTACTTGGCGATCTTATCAACTTTTATGAAAATGTTTAACTGTGTAATAATATTTTATTAATGAGGATTTTTGCTATCGATGCAACAACTTTTCTATCTTTATTATATTTGTTAATTTTTTATGAAATCTCAGGACATCACGATTTACAATTATATAAATGAACACGCAAACATGTTCTATTTACTTTTGTTTAGGTATCATCTTTCTTTTGATATTGTGTATCTATCTGCATATGTGTTTCTATGTTCATAATATTGCTTATATCAAAGTTATTAAATTGCTTGTTTCAAATGGTAATTTCTTAGGTCTTTGGAATTCAATTGCCACGTGTTAATACACAATCTGCTTACGACGATCTAAATACCGGAGGTCTGGGACAGGCTGAACATTAAAACGTCAAATTTCTACTATTTTTGTTTTATTACAGCGTACTAATGTTTCTATCCTTTTTGGCATACTAAGGATAACTTTTTTTATATATGTAATTATGTCTTTGCCTAATAAAGTAACCATTGTTTTAGTATCTTATCTGTATAGCAACGCAAATTCAACCTTTATAATTAAAATACATATTTACTAATAAGTTACAACAATTGTTATGCAATGACATTACAAATACTCTATGTTAATTAATTACACGTTTTTGTTATTAAGTTAAAGTTAAATTGCAACTTAATTTTTGTAATCCTACTGATGAAATGCATATGTTTATAACTCTTGTAAATTATACGATTTTATAAATTCTCATTGGACATCATAATGTTACGATACCTTACTTTTACCTGGAAACAATCAAATAAATTTTTCGTGATCACAAAAATAAATAATGAATTACTTCGCTTGACCAGTTTAACATGATATTGTTTCTTCCATGGTGCAATTTATTTTTTTTAGGGATAAATGTACTTCGTTTTTGTTTGTTTGTTTTTTTTATAGAATTCTTCAATTTTCTTCAGTGTCAAGAAATGTTTCTATTTTATGCTTTGTAAATTTCAGGCTAGGCAACGCATAGAAGAATTGATTGATAGTGTGTGTAGAAGAGAAGATGGTGGGGGAAATCGTGGTGGGCGAGGACGTGACCGATTTGATAACAGAGGAAATCGTGGAGGAAACCAGGAATTTAGTGGTTGGAATGATGAGCGAAGACCTCAACAGCAGCAGCAACAACCACAACAACAACAACCTCAAGAGGTTACATTTGTTGTTCCAAGCTCAAAATGTGGAGTTATCATTGGTAGAGGTACATCAGCATCAATAAGTGAGACATTTTTAAGTTAAAATAAAAATATTTGTAGGAGGTGAAACAATTAAACAAATTAATCAACAATCTGGTGCACATTGCGAATTAGACAGACGCTCTCAAAGCCAGCAAGATAAAACATTTATAATTCGCGGCGAGCCAGATCAAATTGAAACTGCTAAGCGAATAATAAGTGAAAAAGTACAAATGCCGTTGAATTTTGTTTCTGTTGGAGTGAGCAACAATTTACCGACGGTAGGTTTAGTCATTTGTTAGTATTCAATTAACATTGAGTATCCTAAATTTGTTATTTTATAAAGTTACTTATAATCCGCAATTTTTTAAATTAGGCTTATCCTGGTATGGCACCACAGACTTACCCTCCACAAAACTGGGGTGCACCTTCCTTCCAGCAACAATGGAACGTACCAACTGCAGGCAACGAAAATCCTCCACAGACAAATCCTTCTGTACAACTTAATCCAGTTACCGGACAACCAGATTACTCATTGCAATGGGCTGAATATTATAGATCTTTGGGAATGATCAGAGAAGCTGAAGTGATTGAACAGCAGGTAACTTTACCACAAATGTTTTGAGTGAAAACAGTTTTTTAATTCTTTTCTTAGTAATTATTGTAGTAAGTTTTATTTTAATCTATGCGATGGCGCATATGTCTTACTGTTTTTAAAAGATTAATGTAAAAAATATTTAGGGTAGATATGCCTGTAATCGGCCACTTTAGAGTCGTATATCATATATAACCAATAGTTGGTTTCTGATCAGAAAAAAGAAGTTTAAATATTAGGTTAAAAATGTATTGCCAACATATCAAGCTTGGTTTTTTAAATCATTATTTGAATATTAAATTAAACGCGTTGAAACTAAAAACGGGTCTGTTTTAGTTTTTACAAATAATCCTGTTATTTATCATTGTCTTTCTTGACGATTTTACTTTGAGTATACAATTTTGTTTGTCTCATCACTATGTTCAACTAGTTCTATATTTTTTTGTAAGTTAACTAAATTTTCTTCTAACGAATACATATGTTGATGTTGTCACTATTTTGATTATACTCCTCTTTTTTTGTGTCTTTTTTAAGTTATGTACATACTTATTTACATATTTCCGCTAAATAGGCTCTAAATTGAAAAGGAATCTGAATATATTTTTCAGAATCTTGTCTTGGTGTGCTTAGAAAAAGTTTTATATTAGAAAATTGTTATATGGTACGTGTTAATAGAGATCTTAGTAAGATTCTGGTTAACTTAAGTTATGGAGTTTCAATATTCAAGGTAGAAGAGGATAAGGTGATAAAAAGTAAGCTACCGAAGTACTATAATTTACACAATGACATCTTTGTCAGGTTATATTCAATTTTTTTTAAAGTATAGTATTAGTTGTGTTTATCAATCACTTTTTCAACCTTGATCAATTTTTATCAAATCTTTAATACAACACGTTCTGAAGCTAATTTTAAATTAAAGTTTGCAAAAAAAACATACCCAACTACAAAATCGAAAGTTAAATTTAATTACCTACTATTTAGGTCGCTTAATTTCACTATTTCTAATATCGCAAAATAACTGCTTGCTTTTTTAGGAAAATAAAACAGATAATTCAGGTAATTGATTATATTGTTTTATTCCAAGCTTTAAAGAGAAAAATGCTTGTTCTTCATTAAATTTTAAATTGTTTGCGTATCTTTTAACTGTTATTTATAGAAAAGATGCACGTTTTTCTTAGATTTTAGTATGCATGGTGGGGATAGAACAGTCGCATGCTAAGTAGTACTTAGTAAACAATAAACTTATACTACATTGCCTCTAAGTATATACATATGCGGAAGTTGCATAAAAACGTGTTATTTATTTGTAATTGAAAAGTGATACATAACAAGGAGTGGTTATATTATTAACGACTAAAAATTTGCGGCAAAAAAAGGCTATTATCAAAACTATTTGTTTCACGTTAAAGTTTTAAGAATTTTTTGTTAACTGATAATATTACTACTTAAAAATCTACGCCATTCACATAAAGGTTAAATATGAAATAATGAAAGACTACTGTCGTATTTACCCGATATTGAGGGAAAAAAGAATTAAGTACTCGGCAACAGTGTGTTTCAATTAACTTTTCCAACATGGTTTTAAAATATGCTGAAACGGTTATTTTTTTGTTTAACATTTTATATGCAAACGGTTTTTGGTCAGTTACGTATGGTGCGCCGTTTCTACATTTAATATTAAGATTAAGAATGCATCAAAAAAAATTATTTGCTATTAAGTTCTTTTTAACTGTTACTTATTTCTATATCAATTTTTTTCCATGCCAATTGTATTTACCTTTGTTTAAAAGCTACACGAGCACGTTAAATTTCTTTAAATCATAATATAAAAGATCATATTTTTAATGTGTTTTATTAAAATAACATTTTTGTGATTCCTGTTTATATGAGAAATTATTCTACTGATGCTGTTGTACTCATGTCATTTACAATTTAAGATTAAACTGTATCTTTCTTGATATAATATTTTTATGAATATTATTTTTGTGCTTCTTTCCCATTACGTTACATTAATTTTATGGTTATTTTCGATAACATCCAATTATTATGTAGAATATATTTCATTAAGTTGTTTTTATTATGTCCTGTTTTATTATGTTTGCGCCTTTTCTTTGTTTTAGATTTATAACAATTAATCAAAGAATAAATACTTTGACTAAACGCTACAAACACTATACAGTTGAAACTCGAAAGCAAAGATTAGGTTAGTTTGAAAGCTTGTATCTGTCAGCTGTTCCTTGCGCTGCTGCCAAGTCATTTACTATTATCAAATACACAATGGAAAAAAACATAATGAAAATTCATAATAATAAAAATTATACATAATAAAAAAGAACATAAGTAAAAGGCCAATAAAAAAAAAATTAACAAAATGGAAATTATTATGCATAACAACTGGATGACATAGAAAATAATCAAAAGTAAATTACACTTCATAAAAATAGAGGCTTCATAAGAATATACATAAGGAATATAATGTCACAAAATAAATTTGAGAACGCACTACTAGTAAAATACTTTACAAATAAATTAGAAATAATGAAAATGTAGATACATATTTTAATGAAATATTTTAATATTATACTTTATTATTAATGTCTTAAAAAAAATAATATTCTACTTATATTTAAAAATCGCAACATAAAACAGTGGTTTAATATAATAACAGTATCATATTAAATGCACAAATTAATTTAAAACTTAAACGAAATACTTCAAATATAAATAATGAATCATAAAATCTATTTTAAATGATTGTGAATTTTTATGACTATGATATTTATCTAGAAACTATTCTAGTCAATACTTTTTAATTCTACTTAATTTTCTTGCAACTAATTTTTATGTAGAGCAATTTTTATTTTAAACTAAAAAAATTAAATCTTTAAACAATTTAAAACAAAAGGAAAAATAATAAATAACTTAATTTTAAAATGTTTCATAGAAACGCTCTGATTTTAATGACAGTTAGTTTCCAGTTGCTTATTTTTAAAAAACGTAAGTATTGCTCATATTTTTCTGGTTTGAAACAATTATAGTTATTTACCATTGAACGTATTTCTTATGAAGTTTACAGATATTATATTCAGTTTAAATTATGTTTAATTTTGTTCTAACTGATTTTTAAGATGATCAATTTAAGTGGTGTTTCATTATGATTATGTCTAATTTTCATTATACGTAATTTCTATTAAGATAATTTTCATTATGTACTTACATAATTTTAAATAATTTGGCAACACTGTTAATGAAAACCACAGCCAATCGTATTTCTCCTTACACAAACTACCGCATTATATGGACCACTGACAATACAGGAAAGCTTGCCGTCGTTGTCACATTATTTTTTATTATCAAATACATAATAATGTACATAAATAAAATAAACATAATAAAAATGAATCATAATGAAGTTTAACATAATTGAAATGACATATCATAAAAATTGGTTTTAATGGAAACAAACATAAGGATAATTAAATGTAATTAAAATTGTGTAAAATAATATTAGCCTTCTTGAAAACACCATAGGTAATCTCGATTAAGATCGCAGCGCCACTGTGGTCTAAACAGAAACCTGATTTAATGAGATACAGTTTCAAGTTTTTGTAGTTTTTTGGTTTTTATATGTGGTTATAAAGTTGAATTAGAAGTATTTCTATCCTCTTTAATGTTAAGTTTTCTAGAATTAAGATTAATAAGTTTAATTAAAATGGGTAATGTAAGTAAAATTTACCGGTTAAGTTATTTAAGTATGATTCTGTTGTATTAATTGCAATATAGGTTTATATAATATTACCCATATATCGTCACAACCAAGCATTACAATTGAATATTATGATTATTATATTAAATAAAACATATTTAGGTTTTTTCTCGTCGGTTGCTGTTTGTTTCTGGAGCAATATAAATCATTTGGATTAGTTACCGTAAACTGCTTTAAAATGTACATGCTCTAGTGCAAATGTGCAATCAACTTTATTCTCACTTCTCGCTGTAACACAACAATAAGTAAACGATTATTGCAGTATTCAACGTCATGATGTAGCAACTTCAAATTTTACAAAAATTGAATTACTAAAACGTAAAATGTAATTTAAAGTTAAATAATGTCAGTCAATCGATGACAACCAAATGACAACGATGCGGTTATCATTTATCTTCTATGGAAACTGTAATTAAAAACCGTTGCAAAGAAATTTTTATTAAAATTTAAAATGAGGTTGTGTTTGTATACCTTTATTTCTGTTTATCAAAAACGCCACCAGATAGCGTATCGCTTAGGAAGGATTGCCTATAGTCCGAAAATTATATTTTAGAGAGTTAATTTAAGTTATTATACTGTATCAGAACTATAAGTTCGCATGTAAACAAACATCACTAAAATTGAGTTATTTTAATAAAGCACATTAATATTATGATTTTTTATATTATGATTAAAAAAAATTCAAAGTGCTACTATAGCTGTTAAGGAAATGAAAATAAAATTGACTTGGAATAAAAATTGATACCATAGAAATAAGCAACAACAAACAAGAACTTAATAGCAAGTAATTTCTCATGATACATTCTTAATGTTAATATTAAATGTAGAAATGGCGCACCATAGTTGCGTATATTTTAAAAACGAAGCAAAAATTTTATAATTTCGTTCTGTACAGCCCTTCTGATAGAAAATTGGAACAAGATGCAATATCGATAACGTTTTTAAATCGTAAATAAAAGACATAATTTGAAATATTAAATTAAGAAATACTCAGTGAAATCATTTTTTTAAGTAATGGAGTCGTAATGTGTATGCAACCCAAATTGCAAGTTTCCCTAATAACCGGATTAACTTGAAGCATTCTATTTATTGAAAGGTTCTATTGTATTATGATATTATTGTTACACTGCGTGCTAATGAGCTTGTAGGTAAACGATTAGGTAAATATTATTTTAATTTGTTAAAGATATTGTCATACTAAACAAAGTATTAAAAATCGTATCAGTTGACTAAAAATAATTTTGTTTTTACTTCAAATACCAATGTCAAATACAGAAAACATTTAAAATAATATTTGTGATTAATTTATTATTTACAGTGTGTACATATTTTTAATTAGGTAGTAAATAAACAATTCATAATAAACAATAAAATAGTTTGGTACGTGTCCCTAATTCTTTGTTGTCGAGATCTCCTAGAACCTACTAATTCTGGTAGAAGAGCAGACCTATAAAACTCGACTAATGTCTTTTGCATATTGTTATTCCAGAAAGCGTCATCCTTTGAATATAATGAATAAAAAATATAAGTACTTAAATTGACATTGTTTTGTTGTAAGACATACCTCTGTATTTCTTCAATGTGTAGTCTGCCTCTGGTGTATACAAGAAAATAGCACAGACTACGACCAGATATATGTAGTGTACCTTGAATTTGATAGAAATAGTTATGATTACGTTTTAAACTAATGCTTTTTTTGTCTTACTCCAAGCTCCATCAACTATTACTGAAATTATGGGTACTCCAGATTCAGTTACTTCTCCACATTCCTTAGCCAATCGGGCTTCTTCATTGGCAGCATTCCTCATCAAACACTCGTTTTTTTTGTCGATGGCTTCACATAGAATTTCATGACTTCTAGAGTACGTTTTATTTGTCATACATGGAATGTCTAAGGCGACTAGTAATTCGGATAATTGAGAATATCCGATTCCTGTAGCAACACTTCCTGCTACTGCTGATATCTTTATGGTACCTTGTGAAGTATCGTCATCCAGATTCTCTGTAGCAATGGGTTCTGTTATGTTACAAATTGAACATTTAAATGTAAATATACTGCGTAGTCCTTCAATCTTTTCTGATATAAAACTTAAATCGGAAAATGAACATCCAAATCCTAGAATGTTTCATTTGTTGTAGTTGATTAAAGAAATAGGACATTTTAACAATACGTCTTCCAGTAATTATGATTTTTTTATCAGTTTCCTTTGTACCACTGTGTTCGACTTCATAAAGTAATTCTTGGTCAGAATCTTCTTGATCTGAATTGTTAAAAGATGCTGACGATTTATTATAAAATTCATGTTCGGAATCTTCTACGTCGCTCAAATAGCAGTCTGTTATAATTAGTGCTGGGCGATACGGAATCTTGTGTATCGAATATCGATACGCAATTTGTATCGATACCTATCGATATATCGAAATATCTATACGTATCGAAATATCGACATGTATCGGTAATCGGTATACCCAATACGTATCTAAATATCAATGTATCTGCGTAGTAGGATGGTATTGATTTCTGTTTTTTTTTTTTATAACTACCAATTACCATAACATTTGAGGTAAACATGGATTCTTTACGTATCGAAATATCGATACGTATCAAAATATCGATACCATAACATTTGAGGTAAACATGGATTCTTTACGTATCGAAATATCGATACGTATCAAAATATCGATACGTATCGAAATATCGATACGTATCGAAATATGGAAACGTATCGGTATATCGATACGTATCGAAATATCGATATTTCGGTATATCGATACGAGCTTGTGGTTTGTATCGGCGTATCGATACGCCCGACTTATCGATATATCGATACAACGACCCAGGACTAGTTATAATATCTTCCGTTTCATTTGTAATGGAATGTGAAGTCATCGGTGGAGTGTAACCGGATTCGTCAGATACTTCTTGGTTCGAAACTTAGTCACAATTTCCTCCAAGGAAATGGTTAGACGATGTTGCTGGATTACTGCTGGGTTCATCTTTAGATTTTTTTATTTCGTAGGTATTACAAAGTAATTCTAGCCTTCTGCAAATTTTTAATACAGGTATTTTTTGAACTGAAAAATGTATATCTAAACTTCTTACCTCGATCGTGCCGCTTTTAATAACACTTTTTTACTTTTTCTGCATTGCGATAATCGCATCTTAGTTTTTCCCATTGTTAAACAAAACGTAAATTATCACAACAAAAATAAAGTTACATAATTGCACAATCACAAACCGGAAAAGAGCTCTATATATCTTGCAAAGCAATGATATTATAAGCAGTGGAAATGAGTAGTCATGTTTTATAGATATGTGAACAATGTCATTGTCACTACTCATTTTATACCAATTAATGAATTGACGGGAACTTCTTAATTTTTATTTTGTAGTTACACCGTAGGTATTGTGGCATTAAAAACACCTACAATGCAATAACAATTTAATTTTCATTTGTACAAAGTAATTATCACTGATTCATTGAAGGGTCTTTGCATGATTATCGCTCTAGGGCAATTTATTTTAATAGCATTACATATACATTTAATAAAATTAAAACTAAATATTTTCGGGCAAAAATAAAAGGGAAACGTTTATAATGGCATTCTTATGTATAAATTCTTTAACAATATTTCTTTTGTAATCGGATTAACAACGTAAGTACCTGGAACAACTATAAATGTAAGTAAAACTGCCGAAATTACAATAAATTAAAGATTTGATAGCTGTCCTGGGGAGCCTTAACAATACAGTATTTAATCTAGTTTAAGTAACTAGCTTTAATAAAAAAAACAAAAATCACTACACGAAATACCTCAATAACTTTATGAACCTCAAACTCGTTTCGATAGCTAAGCTATCATCATCGGTGACAATAATACTGAGTTGTTGTGGAGTATTCTTGTCGCTGATGATAATTGGGAATTTTATTTAAGTATTGTGCCACAGTCGTTTCTGTAGTGGTTTATCAATAAAAATAGGATGCGTTTAAGAATCAGAATATTTTTAATATCTTTTAACAGATTTATTCTAACACGACCTACGAATGACTTGTCAACTAGAAGAAACGAGTAAGTAAGCTAAATAAAATTACGCTGACTAAAATAAAATTAAGTAATGTACTGAGACTTATGATTTTACACGATAAAAAATTCGTTATTATATGTTACAAATCATAGCAGGTACTATAAACAATTTCGTATCAAAACACTCCAACTAAATCGTGTTTTATTTTATTGTGGGGTATTTAACAATAAAGACATCAAATAATTGGAATGTTTGCTTGTAATAAAACAAAATAAATCAAAAGTCTGCGATTAGCAAAAATGTCTAGTGACCCGCGTTGTCAGTGAAATTTGACAAAAATTATTTATACGTAGGTATTTAATAAAAAGAAAGCAATATATAATTACAAACAGTGGCGGTTTCTCTATTAGGTCATTCGGACAATGACCCTTCAAAATAAATAAATGTATTTTATTTACTTTAAAATTACAGAAAAATTGCGTTTAAATCAAATCAGCGTTTGAATTTCAATTTTCATTGTAAACGCAACAGAAAACTTATGAATTTACCGAGGCTGTTGTGTTTTATAGTCCGTGTGTATTATATAATGTAGCCGAATCGTAAATGATAGTTATTGTAGTCAAGAGTGAAACACGCATAATACAATTTTATGCGAATTAGAAAAAGACTAACTAAATGCTTTCTGCGGTTGTCAGCCGGGTCCCATTTCACGTACTCATTGCGATGCTTACGTCATTTATTATTATCTCCGCAACACCTGTTTGTAAAACAAAGATGCTGCAATGCACATTTTTTATCACATACGACATTGCATACTACAAAGTTTTTAGTTTGATAATATTCGTTTGTAACGAATGTCAATGACTTTCACAAGTTAAAAAAAAATTAATTGTGTTTAAGTACATATTATCGTTTTTGTTTCATAATGGCGGTAGTAAAAAGAATCTACATATGATTTATCAGATTGGATTTGTAGATGTGAAGAAACTAATAGCTTTTACTGTTTTGTATGTTTACTATTTTCACACGATTCATTATGGTGTAAAAATGGTCTGCGGATCACATGAAAAATTCGATCGATCATTTTGCTAATTGTAAAGATAGATGAATAGAACTTAAATATAAATCGATTTAATGCAAAAGAGTATTTTTTTTTAACTTTTTGTAATAGTTGCGTTTTTTAAATATTTTAAAAATGACCCTCTGGTATGATTGACCACTAGCCGCTACTGATTACAAATACAGTGCACGCCGCCTAATAGAATCACATTTTGTTTTGTTAGTTTTTGATAACAAAATCCGATATTTAAAAAAATTAAAAAATACAACAAATAAATATTTATTGGTTAGATTGCAGTAAATACATACATCGTGTAACTGATTAACAATTAACACTAATATAGGCGAAAATGTCAAAAAGAAAAGTTTTAATAAAACATATTTTAAATATCAAAATTTTGAGCCAAATAAATCGATAATAACGGACCTGTCACAATAAATAGTTGTTAATAAAAAGGAAAAAAACAATGTTATCTTTAATTCACTGTTTTAAGAACTACACATTTCTTCTCAATAATTTTCTGGCGCTAAAAATAAGTACACATGAGAGGTAGTTAAATTAAGCTGTTATTCTAAGAACTGAACATTATTTCCAAGATAACTCTCGAAGATAACGTATTTACAGATGTTTAAATTAGGTAAATGCTACGTCCGTCCGTCAAAATACTTAAATAAATAAATAACACTACAAACATAAAGCTAATTCTGTAAAACAAGTATTTTTAGGGTACAATGATTAAATTTTTTTTTTATTACGAAAATTCATGCAAAATAGGTTATTGTTTATGTTTAGAAACAAACGTGAGTTGATAATCTAAACTGAAATTTTGACGACTTTAAACGATGTTTTTTCTATGTAGTAGCATACGTCCGTACATTCATTTGAATCAGAGTAACTTCAAGACATGGATTTTGATTCCGCAGCGGTAGTAGTTAAACAATTAATGTTGCCGATCGGTTTATTATTTTTTTTATCAAGCTATTCCCAATTACGAGTACGTTTAGTGCGTTTGCTGTTTATCTCGCCATTTGCCAACGAAAATAACTAACGTGGTCTCTCCCTTTTCTTCATTTTGGAGCAAGTTTTAAACAGGCATTTTTTGACTGAGATTTATTAGTTAGATCTTATAAAAAAGGTTACCCTGTTAAGATGTGAAGTTCAAAAATTATTTTATGCTCTAGCACAGAATCTTGATGCTTTTCGTTCGTTTTTGTGCAGAAGAACATATTTAAACCTCGGTAAGTAAGACTATTAGTTTCAATTAAGACTACACATATAAGTCTTGCCTTTTTGTTGATACGTTTTGTGTTGGGGTGTTTTTGTTTAAATTGAAGTAAAACTGAACTTATTAACGAAAGTTACTGATATAATTCGTTAGTCTCAAAATCGTTACTTATACTAAAATAATATTTATGTCTTCTGATGTAGGTGCATAGATCAACAGCATGTCTATTGCAAACCCAAAACAAATGTTACTGTTGTACTGTTGAATAAAAAACAACTTATGGCAGAAGTAATATAAGAGTAATCGTTTTTATTGATTATTAAGTAACAGCCTGTTACGATAGTAAGATGTAAAATATTTTGTTAGCTGCTTTAGGTACTTTGCAGGTGTGCCTTAAGTTTAAATAAACTGATAAAACGACAAACTTGTCATTTATAATTTACTGTAAGCTCTCTAACTTGTACAGTAGGTTTAATTGAACAGTGATTTTTATTATAAAATGAGATATTGTTTTTGTATTTTTAGTACAAACTTTGATTAAATTGCAGTTTTATTTATTCAGATTTTTTAAAAAGTATAGCTTTATTTAATAAAGTGTATGTGTTAAAACAGCGAGGATGTTGCTTAATATAATTGTTTAAATATAGGCAAAAACTAAGGGAGTCGCCCCCGCAGCTACACAACCTTCAACTACACCTACAGTACCTGCAGCCACAGCTGCAGTACCAAATCCAGTTAATGCTGCTTCCAATGGTTCACAACCGGATTACAGTGCACAATGGGCCGACTATTATAGAAGTTTAGGTAAACATAAAGAAGCAGAAGCGATTGAATCCCAAATGAAGGCAAAGGTAAGTTAGAATATTTAAATATTTGTCAAATGTAAATATTTTTTTATGTTAGCAAGCAGCTGTTGTGGCACAGCAAAATACTGCACAACAGATGCCTACCGCACAATCAACGGTAGGTGGTACTACACCACAACCTCAACCTGGAAACGTATATCAACAAAATTATGGCGCTTATCAAGCTTCTGGGGGTAACTATTAAAATATCATTATTCTGTTGTTTAATTTATTGTTACAGGTTATTACGGTGGACAAACACAAAATTCTACTGCTCCGCCAGCAATGCCTCAAGGACAATATGGATTTTCTGGATATGGCTATGCTCAAGCAAACAGTGGACAAGAAAATTAACGAGATGTAAGTATTTGTAATCAAATGTTATTTAGACAAACCTCTTAATGTTTTCTATAAAAATATGTTCATTTTTAAATTCGTTTTTTACGAAAATTTGTATATGTTGATTATTTTTGTGTGTACTGTGAACACTGTCTGTTTTGTTATTTGATTATGCTACTGTAGATAATGCTATGGGTAGATGGTACCCTATAAAGATCTATGTATGTTTTACAGATAAGCAAAAAGTGGCCGCACATAAGTATTATTTAGATATCCATTTGTTTGTTTCGATTTATGTGTTACTTGAATTTACATTTTTACAACATATTTGTATTTACGCAAATGTTTTTAGACAGTGTTGGTGGTACATGTTCTTTTCAGGCATTGTGAACTGCTGAGATATCTTTTACGATTGTGATTTACAGATTTTAGCAGATGCGGCACGAGAGGTTTGTTGAAGGTCATTTGGAGTCCATTTGATTAGTATTAAGATTTTTATTTAATAGATTACGTAAATCTAATTGATAAGTTCTTTAACTATAAATGAAATTGATGATATTTATACTTACTTATATCAGCATTGTAGAATAAGTTTTTTTAATGTCCCATAGTTGAAAAAAACATGAACATTTTTTTTATTTTAGAATGCTCGTTGTTCAACATATACAATTTTAACATTTTTTTCTCTAATATATAAGCATTTTCGTGAGAACATGATACTTTTTGCACCCCTTGAATATATTACTATTTTGTATATGTTTATGAATATTGTGTATATTAGGTTTTAATTAAATACAGGTATTGGGGAAGGAGCTACAGCATATATAGAATGTAACAGTTTGCTTTGTTAAAAACATTTTTCAGCTAGTCCTGTCTTCTATATTATTATAACGATATCCTTATAATGTATGTAATGGTTACATTTTTGTGTATGCTATAGTTGTGTTGCATAGGTGTTTCGTACACAATCAGCTGTTGCTGACGTACAGACAAGGAAACTACAACTACATTCGTAGGTAAGAGTTGAAATAGAAACTACTAATTGCAAAGTATAATAATTAAAAAAAATAATAATTATAATAAGAAAAACTTTTAAAATAATCGATTTTGTTAATTGTAGTACTTCGGTTTATTTATTTTTTATCTTCGTTTGTCAATAAAATATCTTATAGCAATTATATTAATTAGATTCGCTTTATGTGGACTACTAGAAACGCGATTATAACCGCACACAGGTAGGTAAGAATATAAACGAAATTGTTTTCCATTTGCATTTCATGTTTCATTTAAATACGTATTAAATTATGCTGCGACTTTTTAGTCAAAATGGTGGCCTTATTTTTATTATTACTAAATTTGTTAGAAACTTTGTGCCTCCTTCGTTTGATTGAAAAGTCTTTATTGTAACGCAAAGCGAAATATAATTTTTATTTAATTGTGGATCTTTATAATGTTTCTATGCTCATTTATTTGGGAAGTAACAAAAGAAATTTAAAATTTTCAGGAAATACGTTTAGCCTGTTTTTTGGGTTGGTGTGTGTGTATTTAGGAAACACATCCATAACTCAAGATTATGAAGGAAATTTGATGAGCATTTATAGTGTTCAAGAATTTAAAAGAAAGCTACTTCAATAAGGTAGGGAATGTAGCGTTTAATATTTTTCTTAGAAACGAATTATTTTAGCATCACAAAATATGGTATACCAATATATTTTTTCTTTGTTTACGGCCAAATATTTTGTCGGTAACTGTAAATGTTAGATATATTAACAATTTTAAATGATTTTTGTTGAATTGTACTAGTTGAGCAACGAAAAATGACACTAAAAGACTTTGTAACATTTAATGTGTGCATGTGTACTTGATATCTAATTGTGACCATTCGAAAATTTATTTATTCACAGTTAGATGTGATCTTATTTTTAACTTATATAGATTACAGATTGTTGTAAGGTGGTACACTAATTGCTCAGAAAATAAGCCCATTACAGTCATCTAATGTGTACTCTCTTAGAAGATATAAACAGGTTATTATTCTTTTTGTGGTCAAATGGATAAACATAATACCTAAGCACATTTATTTTGTAGTTGACTATTTATTTTGACCTTGCCATTAAAAAAATGCATACATCAATTATGTCAATTTCATTTCAAATTATTTTTGTCATTGCAGATTAAATGTTTGAAATATATATTGCTTAATAAGAATATTGTTTTTTTTATACTTGCCAATGAAAATACAGGAGTAGGAGTTGTAGAAGCAATGCTGAGACTGGTACAAAAGAGTACGCACGAATTTTTTTTACAATATATGAAAGTGTAAGAGAACTAGTCCAGTCAAGTGTTTTAAGATGATATCATGCGAGAACATCAAAAATCCACAAAATTACATTTTCAGCTTCTATCGTAAAAGCAATTATTATTGTTTGTTGATTTGTACCTAATACTACTCATTGCATTTTACTTGAATGCATTATACATATTTCAAATGCAGAATGTCTATACCTGCAGTATAAACTAACTATATACCTTCTCTATGACCTTCAGCTTGACAAATGTAGGGAATCATTGAGATTTAGCACTAGATGCGCAAACTAGAGTGAGAACGCATTCGGAGTACTAAGGACAGAAAATACGCGTGACCTTACCCAAAAAACACAAATCAATGGATTGGCAATGTACTCCTTAGCCGGCACTCAGAATGCTGGCAATATACTAAAATGAAGTACATTGCCGGTAACCAGGTGTCACACCGGCTGATATATTGCCGGATGAATCTTGCCAATGCAGGAATTGCATCGAACCAATATCGGCAAGTTACGTATTTTAACACAACTTAAATGCAGAATGCCAGTGAAATCTGTGCAATATAATATGTACTTTGCCATCACATAAATAGTGCACAATTTCAAAAGCATTGGCAATGTTAGTAACTTAACACAAAGATAGAAATAGGATTTACATCTGATACAAAAGAAATTTTATTTCTATATTAGAAGATGAAAACAATGAATTTGCTTGTACTGTATATGTTCTGTACCGAACGTGATAGCAATTTATAAGTCAAATTAAGTCACATTGGAAAGATGTTATTTATATTTGCAGTATCTTTATAGAACAATTGCGAATATTTAAGACATTGATGAAGTTTAATTTTATCCCAAGATTATTATATCGTTCGGATTAATTTAAAACTACGTTTGCCTTAATGATACTGAGATTGTAACTATAAGTGAACAAGAATATATATGAGTATAAAGTTTCTTTTCCATGTAGATAATTTCGGTAGGTTTTAAATTATGACGGCCACAGAATTTGTGTTGCAGGACGTCATTATAAGGTAAGATGAATTTTTCAAATAATTCTTAATTTTAATATTTCTACTCTACTTGAATAGTAATAAAAATCATATTTAATAAGTTGAGTTAAGCAAAAGCATTCAGATTTTCAAAGTTGTATAACGCCATTGCGTAATTTTTACTACTATAATTTACAATGTAGTTCTTTAATCGCAAATTGATAGTTAATAATTCGGTGTCCCAATGAACAATATATTCTATGTATAAAATACATCAAAATTTTGCTTCGTTATCTAATTAGGGTTTATATAGATTCTGCTTAAAAATAAGAAACTAGATAAAAATTAAATAAGAAGCACCTATTTCATATCAATTGAATTGGTTATTTGGAAAAGTATATACAGGAAAACCTCTTTTTGTAGACACCTCCCTAAAGTGGACACCTTTGAAATAAGGACTGTTTTTAAATGTCGCATCTCACTCCATGACAATTAATAAAAAAAAACCTCTCATGGCCACTCCCTAATGTGGACGTGGACAAGACTTTTGGGTCACTACCAACCCAGTCAGCACACAGACGTAGAAGCGACGTTGAATTCAAGTGATTTGTGGTCGAAGTTGTAGAATGATCAAAAAAACACGTTTTATCGACGTCATTTTTGAACCAACTATAGACAACAAAAGATTTAAAAAAAGCTATTTTTTTGTTCAGTTTATTATTCTGTATAATCTTATATATTAAACATAAATTAATTTTTGTTAAAAGATATATCGTACAACTGATGATTTAAGTTCCTATATAGTGAAATAATGGTTCCATTAAGACGTTGAATGCACGTCATATATTCAACCTAAAATTCACTTGCAGCATCAGTTAAAAACTAAACGTAAGTAATTATAATTATTAATTAAAATTGTTGTTAGTCTTTGCTATGTTATATTTTGTTTGATCACCGATTTTATTTTACTCTCCATAATTAAGCACTTTTCAAATTTGAGTCAATTGACCACTGCGCATTACTCTACTTAAATGTGCTTAACGTCAACAATAAATGGTTTAAATTTTTTTCATCTTATTTATTTTGCGACTTCGTGCATTTAGATTGTGTTATAACGTAACACTAGAGGTGATGTTTGTAGAAATTGAATTCCACGATGATGAAGGAGGTGGATTAGCTTTAATTAATGAAAAATGGCTAACGCCTAAAAAAACCAAACTTGGTAGTCTCCACACAAACACAGTGATAAATTTAATAAATCATTATGAAAAGGAGACACGCCACAATCCGATATGTGGAAGTTATATAAATTAAAACGTTCGTTTGTTAAAGAAAGTAAGTAAACCATATAGACATTAAGAATAAAAAGGATTAATGCTACAGTATAAATTTTATAAAATGCTGCAATTTTTGCCGAATTGCAATATATTGCGCAAAAAGGGTCGGAGACATAACGCCGAATGGACACAACGTCGAAATGAACTATTGGACACATCGCAGAAACTGGACATAACTTCGAAATCAGCCCTTGAACACAACGCCAAAAAAGGACACAACGACAAAATCGGCAGTTAGACATCCCAGTGATACTTGAGCTTTTAAAGTTACTCTTTCACAATAAACACAAATCAATATGGGTCTGTACTGGCAATGTACTCCTTAGCCGGCACTCAGAATGCTGGCAATGTACTAAAATGAAGTACATTGCCGGTAACCAGGTGTCACACCGGCCGATATATTGCCGGATGAATCTTGCCAATGCAGAAATTGCATCGAACCAATATCGGCAAGTTACGTATTTTAACACAAGTTAAATGCAGAATGCCAGTGAAATCTGTGCAATATAATATGTACTTTGCAATCACTTAAATAGTGCACAATTTTAAAAGCATTGGCAATGTTAGCAACTTAACACAAATTAAATGCATACAATAGTATTATCATTTTTAATTTAATTAATAAAACAATTTGGAAACTCAACATACAATGTCCATATATGTACTAAAAAAAATTTTATAAATATAAAAAACGTATTTACATTCCTTCTGTTCTTATGTTTATTGGCGTCTTTCGTGCCCACTACTCCTGGTGTTTATTGCGTGTTGTAAAGCTGCACCACAATTTGAATTTTTTCTTATGGATACTGTAAAATAAAAATTACATTGTAATGCTACTCAAATAACTTATGCACTTTTTTAGCAATTTCTAAACTAAATTTTGAAGTAATTATAAAGAATTGCTTTGTAATAATAGTCGTGAAATAAAATACAACACGAAAGTCGAGTTTGGCAGTAATGCACTTGAAATCACATTACGTTAATATACATATAAAGTTAATGTTTTAAGTTTTAACCTATAAACTATAAAATACTCTGAAGCCTCTTAGAGTTCATTTCAAGACTAAAAAGAACCGCTGCGCAGAAACCAATTTTGTTCCGAATGTCAGTACACTAGCTAACCAAAAAACGTTTGCACTTTTCATACGGCGTTTGTGGTGTCTACATTTATTCCACAAGTTGTTACAAACTCTTTTTCATCTTTGTGTTTTATATTTTATTCATTGTCTTGTATGCATTTTTTAGTTAAATTAAAGATAAATCATTACAGTTAATCTACATTGTTTACAGATGATGTTTTTAGTTAGAATTTATTTCGTATGATCGTCAAATTCCGAATTTACCCGACGCGCACTTCACGGTTCTTTAGTCGTGAAATGATCTCTACCCATGTAGCACATCGTCACGTTACTTTCACAGAAACTCTGACGATTTTATCAGTACGTCACGACATCTTATAACGCTAAAGTAACGATTAGGTTACAGATTTTAACGAAAACCGCTCACTTTTCTTTATGGCGAAATCGTGACTATGTTACAAGTCGACTTCGCTATTTCGTGACGTTTTCTCAACTTTTTCGAGAATGAGAAACGTGACGAAATCGTTATATCGCTACTGAAACGTTTAAAAAACGTAAAATAGTCATTTTTAGAGGTAGGTTTTTAAATCATAGAATATCAATAAGTAAACAATATGTAATAATATAAAATAAAATACAGTAATAGAATAATACATAATCATTCATAATGCTTTAGCATTCTTCTAATATTGTATAATTCGCATCATTTTTCTTTTGCTGTAACAAAAAAATAGTTTAAAAATTAAAGAATAGTTAAATAATAATTAATATTGTACAATACAGGGTGTTTAAAAAGTGTCGGACTCACCAGTGTGGTAACTGAGTACAAAAATGTAAAAGAAAATTTGCTGTTAAGTCTTCTTACTTAAGATATATAGTCCTATTAGTTTTAATTAATTGATACTGGGTGGCAGACTTGTTATTTTGTATACCAAAAGTGATTTCACATGTCACTTTAGCAAACTAACTTGAAATCACTTTTAATTTAACAGAAGTAATAAAATACCTACCTCGGATTTCATTCTGTCATACGTATGTTGCAATAAGTACTTTATTCTAGATTGCGCTTGTGTTATGGAGTATTGGGAAGTGCAAATTGAATTTATAATAAGTTTTATTGTTGTTGCAGACTTGAGTGGTTCCTTTCCATTCATGCCGGACCGGTTGCATTTATTTTGAAGGCTTAAATGAAAACAATATTTAATTGCATTTGCAATATGATCATCTCCGTTTTTGCCTCCAATCTGTGATATCACTGCTTCCTTCAAACATGAAAATTTAAACATCGGTATATTTGCAACACATTATAAGTACTTACAAAAAGTTTTGAATTATTCTCTTCGATTAGAAATTGTTCAAATGACTTTAAATCCTCCAGAGTCGTGAGTGGCAACAAGTCAACAACTTCTTTTAACTCTTCCCTCTTGGACATGTTCGAAGTAGTCGTCGATCCTGTGGCAGCTGTTAATGGTAGTTCTTTAAGAATTTTCTTTAACACCTCAAATTCACGCTTAG
This sequence comes from Aquatica leii, assembly GCA_035610365.1. NCBI lineage: Eukaryota > Metazoa > Arthropoda > Insecta > Coleoptera > Lampyridae > Aquatica > Aquatica leii. The sequence continues at coordinate 62,688,976 of CM069432.1, forward strand.
TTGCCATGACAAATGATTCTTTAAATATTAATAAAATTAGTTCAGTGTGAATTCCACAAAAAAAAAACAACATATACCTATAAACCTTTTAAGAAATAAAAATTCTTTATTGAAAGTAGTCATTTGTAATGTAATTGCTCTTAATTCTTCTTTGATATGAGCTAATTCTACAAAAAAAACTATTTATAATTGTTATAAATTAATAACAAAGTGTGCCTTTACCACCTGAACAACTGCACTGAGTTGTTTGCATACATTGGAGAAGCCTTGGCCCAGGAAACTTTGTTGTTTTTAAATCACCATTCAGGAACTACTTCAACCTCCTTCGAAGCAGTAAATTCGACGACTATGAAATTCATAGTAAAAATAGTAAAACTACCAAAATAAAAAAAAAAATTAATTAAAATACAAACCTTAAAAATCTGTTGTATGACATAAAGGCAAAAAGACGAATTTATTCTCAAAATAAGAAATCATTACCATTTTTGCAATTACTTCACTGTATTGATACTCTTTTACAATTGCACAATTATGAAATTCTAGTAACCCAATACGGAAAATACCCAAATCAGTTGGTTTATTGTAAAATGTTAAATTGTGAATTTGTAAATGAGATTTCGCTTATTCTAATAATAATTATTTCACAGGATCATATAATCGGGTAATTGCATAAATGCTTCAATTTATAGGTTATGTTTAAAAATTAATTTTCCCATTCTTATGTACATACATATACGAAAATAAGAACACACAATGGTAATATATAGAAAATAGATCAGTAATCGACAAACTTACCTCTTGTTCTTTTTTTTTTGCTTAATGCAAATCACTTTTTTAGGCAAAACACAACACGTGCTTCTGAAATATTCAGGATTCAAAAACAATTCAAAATTTAGTGGTGTCTGGCAATATTTACAAGGCGCATGCTCTACTTACGGTTAACGTAAAGAAGTACACGGATTTCCATGCATTTACGTGACAAATTCGATAGGTTTACATGTAACGTTTTATACACATAATCCTATAACGATAATGTGAAGAAATGACTTAGAATGTATTCACGTTTTATACACATTTAATTGTAACGTTAACGATACAAAGAAACGTGAAGAAATTCAATCGAATTTATAACGTTTCAAACGTCTCGATTTAATTTCCACTAAATCTTGACTTTTCCGAGACATTCCTCAATTTCGTCGTGACGTTGTGCTACATGGGTGTACCATAAATTAAATTTAAAATATTTTTACAAATTTGTTTTGCTTGATCCAGACCAATTACTTGGTTAAAACATGTCTTGTTTGCTGCATCTTTTCATCCAACAAAGTAGATTGAATCGATCTAAAAAAAATTTCAATTACATACAACTCAGCAATAAGAATAATGAATTGGGAAATTGTAGATAACTACAAACTGGCTCTTAGATTACAAATTCTAAAGTCATTTTAAATTTGCGCGAAAACGTGTTAGTTTTTAGGTTATATATTTATTATTAAGAAATAATATCGGTTATATTTGAATTTAATACTTACTTATTTTGTTAATCCATCATAAATGATGAAAAACAAACAAATTTTTTCTAAATTTTAGAGCACAAAATGGTTTGCACACGATAAATAAAAGATTTTGTGGCTAAAGCCAGCTAAAGCTAAACAAAAGTGACAAAAACAAAGGTAGGGTGTGTGTAGGGGAAGAGCTACGAGCTACTTCACGGTGACGGCGACAAGAACCGAACAAAATCGAATAATCTGCGAATAAAAATGTGTTTTAAACGTAATGGCAAAATGCGTTGTTTATAGTACTGGGATTTACGTACAGAATGTGTACTTTTTGTGCACTACAAAAACCATAAACGCATTTTGCCTTTAATCGCTGTAATGGCATTGTACACTGCCGGACTTTCTGTGTTTATTGGGTTAGAACACTTTTAAGTGGCTTGTGGAAAAACGAAAAACTGGAAGCCTCCATTAAGCGTTTAAGTAGCTAAACATTTCGCAGTTATGTAGCTGTTACGGAGCTCCTTTAATGTATTAAAATAGGGCTTATATAGCTCTTTGTGGTACTAGCAAAGCTTTAAAGAAGCTGTAAAGGAACCGTAAACCACTTTTCAGAAACAACTGTACAGCTTAAATAGTTTTATTTTTACTACCTTTCAGTAGCTTAAAAATTAACCAAACAATAAAATTGATTAGTTATTGTATAACTATTTTACTTCTTCGTTTGCCTACGTGTTTAAAGGTATTTATTATACATGCATATTTTAAAAACGCATATTTACACACTTAAAATAATGGTTGCTTGCATTTTCCCTAAGTCAGATTTGAACCTACGATCTCCTACCTGATGGATTCGTCATCATTTGATATTCCAACTGATGTTGCGCTCACGGACTGCTTAATAATTGATCTTTGATTTTAAAATACGAAAAATATGGGTGTTTTATTAGTAGTTTTAGATTTTGAATTTGAAATAGTTATTTATGTTCAAACCAGTACTTTTTATAAGAAATTGCTGTAATTACAGGTATAATTGATAAATTTTTGATATGATTTTCTAACGTGCGACAGTAATTTTATTGAAAAAGAAATGATTTTTGTTAAGAAAAGTTAAATGAAACATCGCTAGACAGCGTAAGTTTAATGTAAATTGAAAGGACGGCGCTCCTAGTAATAAAAGAGTATTGTAAAAATTGAAATACACAGAGTAATATAGACCGTGATAGACGGCTGTAAAACATAATAAAATCAATAACAGTTGTAGTCATTATACCTACTTATAAATTAATAAACGACTTCGCGAACAGTCCACTTTACATTTCACTCTATAAAAATAACTAAAAATCCCAACAGGTTATGGGCCCAGACCCAGAGTGATTTAGTGTAATCTAGAAGTAAAACATTAGAGTTAAAAAAAAACTCGTGAAAACGTTAGAAGCGCGTGTTCGCAGTAAAAACTATAATAAAAAGTATTAAGTGTAAAATTAGAGGTTTTATAAAGAAAAACATGGCTACAAAAGAAGATACGGAAAACATCGAACATTTAAGAGATGCCAGCAATATCGAACTGTGGCAGTTCCAAATAAAAACATTTTTTAAAGCTAAACAACTATATGATATTGCTAGCGGTAAAATCCAATGCCCACACAGCATCAAACATCTCAAAGATGTCTCAAATCGAACTCAATCAGATCACAAATGTCTCAATTTAAAAATCGCAAATTTGTATATTTATGAGATATTTCAGAGAGATGACAATTTTAAATATAATAACATGTTTTATAAATACAGAAAAGAGGCACCTCTCTGATAGATCTTATACTTGTCTCAGAAACATCAATTGATTTACAATTAAATATTTTTTTTTGATATTGTTTACAATCTTTTATGTATAAACATTGCTTATTTGATTTTTTTTGGTAAAATAGTAATTAAACTACGGCAAAGAATTTTTATTATAAAACTTTTTAGTAGTGTTTTAGTTAAAGTACTTTTTTGTATAAATACACAGCACATGAATTGATCACGTGCTCGTTGCATCATCGCCTCGCAATTATAGGTTAAAAAGACGTTATTTTTGATTTTCATTACTAAAACCGAAGATTGAAACTTTACGCTGTTATATACGTATATTATAATTAATGTTCACTTATTAAACAGCTTACCTTAAAGTGACCATAATTAATTATATGAAAATCAGGACACTGTGAATGGGGCCGGGGGGTCCAGGGGAGCCCCTCCGGAATTTAAAAAAAAATTGAGTTAAAATACAACATTTTAACGCTCTCAAATGACTATATTTCTACCACTGATTACCTAACTGCAGCTCCGGAAAATAAAAAAAAAAATACCACATCTAGGAAAATCTAAGAAGAGGGGTTTATAAATAATAACACACACAAGTAAAGTAACTATTGCTTTTGCAGTTATTGGCGTGATAAAAAAGATTTTTGCAAAATAAAAGGATTATTTTTATTTTATAAAACAAATTATTATTCTAAAGTACATAATAATAAATCTATAAAAAAAACATTACAGTATTTGCACAAAATAAAGGACCCAGGTAGCAACGTACGTCTTAATGACGTCAATTTTTGGTACTTAATTACGTCAAAACAACCACAATGTGCACGTAAATAACACGTAAATTTTACGTGCATAAGTCACAGCCCAATTACGTCAAGTAGTAACGTCATAGTGACGTACAAAATATACGTCGTCATAATATTATGTAATTACGTCGTTGCGACGTACAATAATTACGAAGTCACAACGTTTGAAAAACTCATCTATTGTTTTCAGCACATTACAAAATAATACTCAAATACCACTTATCAGTTTATTATATTGTTAATTTGTAGATACACAAAAAAATACTTAACTTTAAGCTACAAAGTGTGCAGTTAAGGTAATGCAATCTTAGAATTTTCTGAAGTAAGTACCACACATTTCTGCAGCAATATCATTTACAGTCTCAATTACCTCAGTTTTATCACTAACTTTAAAATTATTTAATAATTTAGAGTCTATAGGGTATCCATAAACAGACTGGTAAAATTTATTTTCTTTTCCAAGAATTGTTTTGCTTTTACTGCATCTTTACAAAAAAATCGTAAATAAAAGTTCATATTATAAATAATTTAACTCACCAATCATAATTATCCTGCCGTTTTAAATATTCCTCTAATTGCTGAATATCATGATCTGCATTAATAGGCAGCTTGATTGCTCCTTGATGAAGATGACATCATTTGTTAATTTTTTTTGAAGAGCTAAAATTAAAAAATTCCAGCCGTGTAAAAAATACTACCTACTGTGTTGTGTAGTTACCTAAACAATGATTGTGGTGTTGAGGATCTTGATATCGGAATACTGCATTGAGCTACAGGTTCCAAAACTTCTAGTTGCTGTTGAGATGCTACATTTCTTACTTTACCATAAATAATTACATAAAATTAAATAAAACTAAAAACTCTTAATGAGTACTTACACTGTCTATCCAAACTAATAGTAGGAGGTTGAGAAAATTTTGAAGCAGTGTCTTCTTCACTACTGTCAAACTCTAATAGCCGTTGAGTAGGTCTTGTTTTTCTCTTTGAGAGAGTTGCAACAACCTCATCAGCTTCACTTTGCAAGTCTGAGGTGTCTTCAGCCCTTCTCAATTTCTTTTTTATCACTTTGTAATAATCTATTTACATAAAAACACTTATTAGTGCCTTATAATATAAAATCTTAGATTAAACATTTAAGTGATTGTTATATGACTATGAAGTGAATTGAAAAATTATCAAATGCTAATCAAAGCTACTATACATTTAAAATTGTAGTGCCGGTGTAACGAGAACAACACTTACCCGATTCATACAAGCATCGTTTGATGGAGTAAAGCTTCCACTTGTCGTCAAATGTTTGATTCTCGCTTAGTAATATCTTTTCAAATTTCTTTGATTCTTTCGTAGAAGGCCAAAACACTTCCTTTTTACGAGGAGTATACCCTTCACTTCGAATGACTGATAAACCTCCACCAGATTCCTCTGCAAATTCTACTAATGGAAACATTTTCCTATAAAGAATATAATTAGTTATAGGTAGACAATTGTAGGTACTTACTAAAATTTAGTTATTACCTTCCTGTTGTAAAGGTGTAGCACACAAAACCCAAAAAACTGATGCAAAGAACTGATGTACCATAACCCAACAACCCAAGCATAACCTAAAGTTCACATGCGCGCTGAACGAACAAAGCGTAATATGCAAACCGTTTTAATGCGATAATAGTCGATTGAAAACGAACGTAGAAATGAAAATGTACATCTCCTGAATCGTTAAATTTGAAATTTTTTAGGTTTATTATAACATAATCATAATAATGCTCTTTATATGTTTAGGTTATACACTCTGACAAACGTAAACTCGGAATGAAAAATAAAGTAAATTTTTGTATCTTATTTATACCTGAAGTTAAAAATTAGTTTGTTGATTAAGTTACCTGTTGTTTGATATTGAGAGTTCATAACTAAAGATAGTGATATTTTGTAATACAGAATATTCTCTCGTATTGCGCAAGAAAAGATTACGTTAATACAACTTCCAAATGACGTCAAGATATAACGTCGTATTTTGGTGTTACTTTTGACGTAATAAAGACGTTACATTTTGGACAAGTTACGTCGTGGTCTGTAAATTACGTTAAACCAACGTTTTAGAGACGTACTGTTGCTGCCTGGGGAATCACTAAAATGTTTAGAAAAATGAAACATATGCTAGATACAGAACAACACAACATACAAAGGTATGAAAACATAGAATCAATTTTGTCAAAAACAAAAATAACATGAAGCATTAATTTTTTGAATTTTTATATTTACTAGAAGAATGAACTGCACTTAAAATAGCTTCATTTTCTTTAATTAAGTGGTAAAATTCGCTACAACTTTCATTAAAGTTGTATTTTGTTACAAGTATTGATTTTAAAGTTGTAACACTTAATTGAGTTTTTTCCGATGTCCACACCTTATTCATCAGAGAAAATACCCTCTCTACTGGAGCATTTGTACCGGGTAAACATAATGAAAATTCTACGATTTTTAACTAATTGTCACATGACACGTGTTCCTCTCGAAAAGTTTTAAAAATTTCACACCATCTTTCATCCACAGGCGTTGACGCTTCATTCCATGCTTGAATTTTACCTTCAGTAACATACTTGCGTAACAATGCACCTTCATCAAATAAATCACTTTCATTTAAATTTGTATCAGGAAAGTTTTGGCTGAAGTAATCAAATGTATGCTGAATATCGTGCGGAGATATTACTCTAATTTTATCCAAGGTAAATCTTTAATAACATTTAACTGACTACCATATTCTTTCAAATAGCCAATACATGTTTTATAAAAAGAATGTAATTCTTTTTAAATTCGTCCACATTAATAAGGCCTTCCTCTTCCAGTTTCTTTAAATTTTGCCTAACTTCTAAAGGCATAAAACAATGTTGCAGCCTCTTTTCTAATTTAAAAACTAACTCTTCATACATCCTTCCAACTTTTAAAACAGAAATATTTTGTGCTTCCATTTTTGAAATTGTATTATGAAAGACATTTGCCACATTGTGAATAAAATACAGCCATATTTCAGTTTGTGGATCATTGAAGTAGTTTTCAATCATTGTTGGAATCGAAATTCAGTACATTCAGTGAAATAACCAAAAAATCAGGACATTTTGCGTACTGATTTTTTTTTTGAAAAAATCAGAAAGCTATGCTCAAAATCCGTACTGTCCTGATAAAATCAGTACGGATAGTCACGTTAGCTTACCTGTTTATATTTATGTTTGAATTTTTAATTTTGATTAGTTTCATTATGGATTTCTAAAACTTAGAAAAGCAGAAATCGAATCTGAGTACATACTATAGATGTGGAACAAGAAAAAAAGAAAAGCACCAACAATTTCGTCAGATTGTGATAACAACGAACATGCTCCACTTCCTAAATCAAGTACGTTATTTGTTGTTGCTAAATTTATAGGTTTACACTGTGTATGAAACATTTTACCTGTATAATTTTAGGTGTTAGTGATGGGGTGTTATTATTTTCCTTATCACCACCCCTTCTAAGACCTATACCGCATGTTAAAAGCACATACCCACTAAACATTTTTAAAAAATATTTATGTAAATACAATATAACAGTTTTACATGTTATATAAATTATTAGGTCACATTGACGTAACGTTTACATTAACTTTATGTAAAATGTCCAGAACATGTGACTTCAATTGTGGTATAAATTGGATGTAACAATTTTACATCATTGTGATTGTATATATAATATATATGTCACATAAAAATTATATTATTTATTATGTCAATATTATATCACGTTAACATTAGATTGATGTAATTAAGTAAGTAATTTGGATGTAATATTAATGTATTATGTACATTCATTTTATATCACAACTTACTTGTTTTTTTTACATAAACTTGTTACGTAGATATTACTTTGTTAACAATAATAATAATAGCAATAATAATAAATGTTTATTAACAAAAATAATATAAACAATATATAATAATATTAAAATATACGTATAATATAATATAAATCAAAAAACGAAAAATAGTCTACTTTGATTTTTGTGTTCTTGGGTAGCGTTGTTTACTCAATCGAAACCATTCTTCAATTTGATGTTCAATTTCAAAGACAGTTGTTTTTTTTTTAAAGAAGGTCCGTCCTTTAGAAAATAAATAATTATTTAATATTTAGATATGGAAAACGCTAATTTTATATTGCTTTATATAAATAAATTTATACTGAACTGGTATAATTATAAAACAGAGTATTAGTTGTTTATAAATTTTGTAGCAAGAACTGAGTCAAATACAATATTAAGTAAAATAAATATCTATGTATGAGCTGAGCATGCAAAACATACCTTGGAGCAGTTTCATAAGATTCCGTTCTTTAAAGCGATAGTTCCCCCTATAGCCGATCAAGGAATATATTCCTAATTCCTTTGAAAAACCAGCTGCTACACATTTATAAGCAGTATCTTTCACGTCGTTGTCTCCAATTTCAGATATTTTCAGAACCTATTAACAAATTTTTATTATATACGTAAACTTCAATTACTTGATAAAATAAAGAATTAGGCTACACTGATATTTGAGTAGTGAAATAATGGCATTCTATTCAAGTTTGGATTAGTAGTTTAACAATGCTGGTGTGAAAATTTGTTGTCGTTTCATTTTAAACAGACTATGCCCGGTTGCATAAAGCAAAGATAACTATGTTGTTAGCTGACGCCGTTGTTAACTAAATCGTATAGCTATCTATTTGAGAATGTCATCCACAAAACAATTAATTTTGTACAAACGACAATGCTTAACAACACGAGCACGTAGTTAATAACTACATCGTCGAAGTTAACAATACTTTATACAACCGGGTCTAAGTAATAGTTAATAGTAACATTTGTTTTTTTTTTTTGTTTTTCTTTAAAGTCATAGTCATTTAGCATTTGCTCAAAATTTGAAATGTCCTCAAATTACTTTAGACCCGATGTTTTCCTTGCTATTGACTTGATTAGATTTACCATAGTGTTCAAAGTTCTTTCTATCCCAAAACAATGTGTACACAAATTTTCTATAAATACATAATTATATAATTGCACACATAATTTTCTTAAACAAGAATATACTTACATAATAATTCATATACACCTTTATTTGAAGGGATATCTAAAAATTTAGATGTACAAATATTTTTAATTTCATGTAACCAAAGATCTAACTTACCATTTACTAAAACAATCGAAGTTTCTTCAGTGGCATTGCGAAATTTCTCAAAATATCGGATTTTACGGTTAAGTAAACAAAGGCCAAATGGCGGCTAAATCTAGTAACGAGTAACGTGAATTGCCGCTACATTCAAAATCGTCAATAATAAAGAAATTGTTTATGTCGCAACTATAGAAAACTTTTACATCATATTATTATATCTGTGTGACATATAAATAAAATAATCGTCACTAAACTTATATAAATGTTATATTCCAAACAAGACTTAATAAACCAACATTTTTTGATATAAATGTTACATTAATATTACATAAAACAATTTATGTTAATATAAGGTTACTAAATTTATATAAATATTATATTCCAAAAATGACTTAATAAATTTTACATTTTCTGATATAAATGTTACATTAATGTTACATAAAACAATTTATGTAAATATAAGGTTGTCGTATTTATATAAATATGATATCAAGGTGACAGATTTGTTTAGTGGGTAGCAACACAACAGGAAAAAACTAGTAATTTGTTTGATTTTGTTACCGTTATTGAACAATAAAATATTTTTGGTTTATAGGTTCTAGTAAAACGTTGAAAATTTTAACTGTCATACAAACTGGTGTTTTCTCTATCGTTCTTGCAACAAGAAAATTTGGGAAAACTCGAAAATAAAATATCGAAAATGCGGTTTTCTTAAATGCAAAAATCAATCTGTGAGGCGTCTTTAGAAGAACAACAGTGGTTTGAATTGAATTCCTATACAAACAGTAACCGAAATGAATGAAGTTATAAAGAAATTAATAACAATGAAAAATTTAAGAAATTCTTGGTTAGTATATGTTCAATTCTTTAACTATAGTTATTGAAATATAATATTTTACAAATCAATATTAATTAGTTTAAGTACAGTGTGAGCGTATATATTAATGTTTTTATAGATTCCCCAGAGTCGACTTGTGATGTAAACCAATCTATTGTCAACATTTCTGAAAACTGTTTACCATTGTTATGACTTCAGAGTACACAGTTTGAGTTGGTGCAAAAAGATATTTTTTGTGGTCTAGAAATTGTATTGAAGGTAAGATGTTTTAAAACCCTTTTTCACTTCATTGTCTTATAACTGTTTGAATTTTACCCAGATAGCACGTAAGCTTACGGCAAGTTTGCTTTTAACTTGTCATGTCAAGCTTCAAGCAAGTTTCAAACATGAAACTTGAATTAACCTTGAATCAAACTTGAAACTTGGTTGGAAAGTTTGAAGCAAGTTTGCAAAATAAGCTCATTGCAAGTTTATTACCCAGGTAGCATGTAAGCTTACAACCAGTTTGTTTTTGACTCGGTTGTGCTTGCAATGTTAAACTTTCACAACTTTGAAACAAGCTTGTTGAAAGGTGCGCCATAAGTATATTTGTAACATCTTTTCATTGGCTAAAAAAAAATAGATACATAAAAATCGTAATGTTAGTTTTTCCTACGAATAAACGTCCTTGGTCTATGCAGTTTTAAAATTCGTTTTGTTCGAAGATATTGGAAAAAGTACGTTAACCGAAAAAATCAGTATGTTTTTCTAAATAGCGGCAACGATGGTTGAACTTAGCCATTTTACCTTGTTTTTACCGTTGAATAGGTAGCGTACAATTTTTATTTTGATTGTTGCGGTTTGTTGTGTAACTACTATTCTTCGAAAAAAGTAAGGTGAGTATTTATTTTAAATCCTAAATGTAAAATTAATTAAGTACACTAATCGAGTAATTCAATTTTTGTTGAGGTTATGTTATACACGTGTTGTAATAAAGTTGATAAAGTGTACAACCATAAAAAACTTGTAAAAAACCATACTTCTTAAAAATAGTATGGAATGTTTTTATCACTGACATCTATTTTCATTTTAACGGTCAATTTATATGACTACTGATGTATCGATTTTTTTTATATAAATTCATAATTTTCAGTTACCTATACATATCTTGAAATTATTTTCTGTTTTAACAAATTATTTAAAAAACCCGAATGGGCATAAACATGTTTATAACCTGAAATCAAAAGTAACATATCTTAACATTTGTTAATAATTTATATATTTTTGTATTAGTTCGATTAGTTGTATTAAATTCGACCAAATTGTTTTTCACTTATGCTATTTGTATTAACCACAGAAGAAGTAGACTAACAGCTAATAACTTAAAAAATATATCATTTTATCTACAAGTTTTTATTCAGCTATAATTAAATTTTCAATTTTGTTTTTGTATCTGGTATTTTAATAAACAGATTCACATTTCTTCAAGGTGAACGTACAACACATTATTAAGAAAATATACATTTACTTTTATTCCTTAGCATGTTTTTGTTCTAGTTCAATTGTTTTTTTTTCAGAAATCAAGGAAATCGATCCAATGTGGAAACTCAGTAGGAAAAACTACAATTGCTTAACGATTTCTTCATATATAGTTTATACTGTTATGTTATTCCTTTTTTAGTTTATATTATATTATCTAATGCAATGTATTTTTTTATATCTTAATCCACTTTTTTTAGAAAATAAATTGATTCAAAATGAAAAAAATGCTTTTTTTCAAATTTGCCCAACACGCTTGTTCAACATGCTTATTTCAAGTTTGCCCAACATACTTTTTTCCAGCTTGTCTAATAAGCTTTTTTCAAGCTGTATAAAATAAGCTTGTGGTAGCGGTAACTAGTAAGCTTGAATTATGCTTGATATAAGTTTCCAGACAAGTTTGTTTCCAGTCTACATGATTGTTAAAACAAGTTTGTTTTAACCTTGTATCAAACTGACTGTGCTATCTGGGTAGTCAGTGTTTGTAGTCAAAATGGAACAGAAATGACGACAGATGGTGAAATTGCAGAGACTATTAAGAATTGGTTAACCTTGGCGAAACTGGGATTGCAGAGGGAGGAAACAAAGGATGCACAAGAAAACACTGACAAATTAATTAAAATGATAGTAATTCTTTACTTTTCGTATTTTATGACTTGTTTTTTTTAAATTTTTGTAAATTAGATTTTATTTTTAAATTTTAATAAACATTTTGTGATAGATGTATGTACATATAAATACATATATAATAAAATATATGTCTCAAAAACGTCGCATTTTTAATTTTACACGTCTCTGACATATTAATATATGTTTGGGCTGGTGTTGAAATAAATAATTGTAGTGGACTGTATATTTAAATGTGTATTCACCACTGCAGCTTAACAAGTAATGGTTACAAAAATGATATTTTTTAAGGAACGTACCTGCACATTCTTTGGGTTAACTGACAAGTACCCTCCGGATTACATAAATCTTTATAACTAATTCTAAGTACATACTGTACACAAAATAAAAATGCAAATATGAAGATATAATACAGAAATTAAATTTAACCAAACATACCGCCCCCTTTGAAAGTTCCCTATTGTAACTTTCTAAATGTCTACTCTACTTTACTTAAACAAAACATTAGTCAATATCAATTGGTAATAAACACAGTTTCACTACCGCGCACTTTGAAATGCCATTGGTAGTTTTAATCGAGACCACTCTGGAAACACCGTCAGGACCTGGATGTAGGTTCACAACTCTGCCTAATCGCCAGTACAACGGTGGTGTGTTGTCTTCCTTTACTAAAACCATCGCTCCCACCTTAATCAATTCATTGTGTTTTTTCAGCCATTTTTGCCTTTTTTGCAAGCAGGACAGATACTCCGTGGACCAGCGCTGCCAGAAATGCTGCACCATTTGTCGCGTTAATTTGTATCGATTTAATTGATCGATTTTAATTACTTCTTCGTGTCTTTCCGGAATTGCAATTAATATGTCTCCTATTAGGAAGTGTCCGGGTGTTAAGGCGGTAAGGTCATTAGGATCATGGGACAAAGGTGTTAGCGGTCTAGAATTCATAACAGCTTCGATTTGGACAATGACGGTAGTCAGTTCTTCGAATGTTAAAGATCTATTTGCAATAATTTTTTTCATGTGTAACTTAGCTATTTTAATGTTTGATTCCCATAAGCCCCCAAAATGCGGCGACCTTGGCGGAATAAATCTCCACTCAATGCTATTTGTTTCTAAATAATTTTTAAATTTTGAATCGGTCAAAGCGGATATTATACCTTTCAATTCACGATTTGCCCCAACAAAATTACTTCCATTATCTGAAAATATTTGTTTACAGATACCGCGTCTTGATACAAATCTTTTAAAGCATTTAAAAATGACTTTGTAGTCAGGTCTCCTGCTAACTCTAAGTGCACAGCCTTTGTAGCCATACAAACAAAGATGCATAAATAACTTTTAATAATTTTTCTATTTTTTAGTTTACCGTCTTTAATCATGAAGGGACCGGCGTAATCAATTCCAGTATTTAAAAACGGTCTTCCGGGCACGACTCGTTCTGAAGGCAATTGCCCCATTTGTGGCTGAATGACTACCTTTTGAAATCGTGCGCAGACTACGCACTTGTGCAAAATTCTTTTAACAGTGCTTCGCCCCTTGAGTGGCCAAAATTTTGTTCGCACAGCTGCTAATGTACCTTCTACTCCAGTGTGCATGTTTCTTATGTGCTCGTGTTTAATAATTAACGTTGTTAAACTGTGCGAAGATGACAATATTATAGGAAATTTTTGATAATAATTAACGTTTGCGTTTAACAGTCTTCCTCCCACTCTAAGTATGCCTGAATTGTCTAAAAATGGATTCAATGAATTTAACCTACTGCTACCTGATAATGTCTTTGATATACTTAATAAATTAATTTCGTTTGAAAAATCTTGTGACTGGGCCTGACGTATTAACGTAAACATAGCTTCTTCTAATTCATCTGTTTGTAATCCTCCTAATATTTTTTTATATTTATGTGTGGTTACATTTTTTGCGAATCTTAACATATAAGCTACAACTCTTTGTAACCTACCTAATGTTGAATATTTGACAAAAATATCGTTGTCGGTATCTATAGCGTTAGACGTAACTAGCCCCGACATTTTCTTTCCGGGATGTCACCCACATTAATAAATTTAGAAGTTGGCATCTTGTCTGTTATGAGCCAGTTCGGTCCCGACCACCATATTCGTAAATGATCTGAGCTTATAGAACTAACTCCGCGCGATATCAAATCAGCAGGGTTTTCGGAAGATATTACGTGACCCCACTGTTTTGGATTACTAAGAATTTGAATTTCTGACACCCTATTTGCCACAAACACGTGCCAATTATTTGGATCTGAGGATATCCATGCTAATACTATGGTTGAGTCGCACCAATACTTTACCTCTGAGATTTTAAATTTTATTGAATGCAAGACCTTACTCATTAGTTGAGCTAATAGAACTGCTCCACACAACTCTAATCGCGGTAACGTAATTTTTTTAATAGGAGCTACACGTGATTTTGCGCATAATAACCGTACACACCTTCTCCCATCCGCGTCAACTGTTCGCAAATAAACGCAACACCCGTATGCTGCTTCGGAAGCGTCACAAAATCCGTGTATTTCCGCCTTTATCCAATCCTTTATTGTTGCTTGCCTAGGTATCTCAATAGTTTCTAACGAACTTATTAAATATTCTAATTTATTCCATTGAAGCCGAATAGGATATGGCAATTCATCGTCCCAATCTAACTTTAATTTCCACAACCCTTGTAAAATTAATTTGGCATTAATTGTTATCGGTCCTACTAAACCCAAAGGGCCAAATATTTGTGCAATAACCGATAAAATCATTCTTTTTGTTAGTAATTTATTACGATCTCGCAATTCAACCGAATATTTAAGCGTGTCTAACTTGGGATTCCATAAAATTCCTAACGTTTTCTTTTCCGAATCTGAATCTAATATATAATATTGTGATACATTTAATTTATTTGCATCATCATTAAATATTTTTGGCTCATTTGATACCCATTGACGTAGTACAAATCCAGCGGTACCCAAAATGTCGCTAACTTGATTTTTCAGCTTAATTACTGATTCGATTGTATTTGTGCCCGTTATCAAATCATCCATATAAAAATCTCGTGTAATTACTTCACCTGCTTCCGGAAACGTTTGTTTTGCCTGTGTACCTAATTGCTGAAGGCATCTAGTTGCTAAGAATGAAGCTGGCGCAGTGCCGTACGTTAGCGTGTTTAATCTATAATGACGAAGTGGTTGATCTGGTTCATACCGAAATACAATTCTTTGCAAATCTTGTTGATTTGAATCTACATTTACTTGCCGATACATCTTACTGATGTCTCCGGTTATTACATAATTATGGGTTCTAAAACGCAATAAAATCGAAAATAAATCATCTTGTATACAAGGACCTGCTAATAAACTGTCGTTCAACGAATAACCAGACGATGTTTTAGCTGAGGCGTCGAATACCACCCGCAATTTTGTTGTCAGACTCATTTCTTTGATTATACCGTGATGCGGTAGATAGAATACCTCGTTAGGTGATTCCTCCAATTCGTTTATTTCTGTCATGTGACCTAAACGCTCATACTCTGACATGAACTCGTTATACTGTTTTTTTAACACAGGGTCCTTTGACAATTTTTTCTCTAACGCATCGAACCTTTTAATCGCATTTTTTAACGAGTCACCTAAAGATACCGTTTCGAGTTTACGCGGTAATTTTACTATAAATCGTCCGTTATGATCGCGTTTTACGGTATTTACAAATAAATCTTCACATACGCGCTCTACTGGTGTTAACTCTCGTTTCATCATGCATTCCTCAATTTTCCAAAATTTTTCTAATTGTAGCTGCACATTTGTATTTACTGTAACGCAAGATATAATTTTATTTTCTCTTTCATATATTGATCCTGTAATTACCCATCCAAGTTTAGTGTTCTGTGCAGTAAGATTTTGCATATTCAATTTAATACGACCTACACAGAGTAAGTCCCAAAATATATTAGCACCCAGTAGCATATCTATTTTATTTGGTACATTAAACGTTTGATCTGATATCTGGATGTCTTTGGGTATATCTAAATTACTAACATTTATAAGGTTAATTGGGATATTATCAGTAATTTTATCTAAAATTAAAAATTGCAATTCAGTCCTAAATTCATTAATTTTTGATTTTATTGTTGCATTGAATCTACGGTTTAAGTAAGTTACCTTATTGTTTATTCCCGAAATAGTCACATTTGAAATTTCACTAGTTAGTTTCAACCGTTCAAATAGCTCTGTAGTGACAAAATTTGTTTGTGAGCCCGAGTCGAGAAGTGCACGACACGAAACTGAATTTCCGTATCTATCCTCTATATCTAACAATGCTGTTGATAATAATGTATAATTAATATTTTGGGAACAATGCATTGATTTACTTGCATGAGCTTGATCATTGCTTGTAGGCACAATAGTTGGTGGCTGATTGACATTTTCAACCGCGGTGATTGTTTTTCTCAAATCATTACTACAATTAATTTCGCTAGGCACGAAGTCTTTATGCAATAAAGTATTGTGATTACGATTACATTTCCTACAGCCGCGTGCTCTGCATTTGTAATTTAAATGGTTGTCCTTAAAACAATTTACACATATTTTCATTTTTTTAATTTCTGCCCACCTATCTGAGATATTTAATTTTAAAAAATCTGGACAACAATACAAGTAATGATCACCTTTACATAAGAGACATGATTGTTTATTTGCTACTAGATGCGTAAATGTTTTTATTTCGCCTAATTTTCTTTGAGATACCTTATTATTAACTAAATCTAACTCTAACGACTCCAAAACGTGACACCTGTTATTTAAAAATTTTATTAATTCCTCAATTGTAGGAAACGTATCTTTATTTCCCGTGGTTTCTTTCCATTGTCTTCTTGTGTTACTATCTAATTTATTTATTACTACATGTATTAAAATTGTATCAATATTGAGTGCATCTAATTTTTTAAGAGACCTTAAATTGCTAGAAAAATTATCTACTAAATGTCTAAGCCCTTGATACGATTCTTGTTTAACTATTTTTAATTCAAAAATATTATTTACATGCGTGTTTACTATGGCCTTTTTATTTTCATAACGCTCTTTAAGCATTTCCCAAGCAACCCCATAATTAACATCCGTAACTTCAAGCGAGTCTAATAAACGCGCTGCTTCGCCCCGTAGTGCCGATTTTAAATAATGGAATTTTTGAATCGATGGTAACGATTTGTCTTTATCGATCAATAAATTAAACGTGTCATAAAATTGCATCCATTGTTCATATTTGCCATCAAATTCAATTAACTTTATATTAGGAAGTTTTACGTTGTTACTTGCAATGGAATTATTAGAAATATTAGAAATACCCGGGTTTTTGACCGTTTGGGAACAAGTTGTTTGTGAATTGTGAGACATAATTTCCCTTACCTTTGTTGTACTTTCAAAGAATTTGTCTTCAAACTCTACCTGCTGTTGACCTTCAAATGCATCCGTATTTTCCTCAAAACATTCAATTTTGCATTGAACATCAATAAATTCTTGCCAAAGTAATTCAACTTTTTCTAGTCGTCCGCTTAATTCCACAACAGACTTATTTGAATCAAAACTACTTACATACGTGTGAAATCGTGTTAATTGCGATTTAATTTGTTTGCGCTTATTTACCAATAATTTAAATTCTAATAATTGCTCGTTAGTTTTTGCGTTAACTGAAGTCTCCGGCATATTGTATCGAATAAATAAATAATAATATAAAATAAAATACGATATAATACAAATGCCGCCCGCGATTGTTCAAATCAAAACCAATAGGTATAATAAATAAGGAAATAAAACAGGAAGAGACTCACCAATGTTGATTTCTTGCTACGCTTGCAGTGGATTTATTTTTAATTACAAATCTTCATCAGGCTCGCTGGACCAATGTTTGGGCTGGTGTTGAAATAAATAATTGTAGTGGACTGTATATAAAAATGTGTATTCACCACTGCAGCTTGACAAGTAATGGTTACAAAATGATATTTTTCAAGGAAGGTACCTGCACATTCTTTGGGTTAACTGACAAGTACCCTCCGGATTACATAAATCTTTATAACTAATTCTAAGTACATACTGTACACAAAATAAAAATGCAAATATGAAGATATAATACAGAAATTAAATTTAACCAAACAATAGGTATATATATATATATATATATATATATATATATATATATATATATGTATAGTGGTCAGTTTGAGGTCTCTAGGAGTTATAAAAGCGGAAGTTCGGGGACTTTTTGGAAGTTCGGGGACTGGCCCAAACTTCCAGTCCTCAAACTTGCCACTTTATGACAGCAATGAGTCCTCAAAGTTCCAAACGTAAAATCATAGGATGTGAGTAGTTTGGGGACGCTATTTTGATATTAAACGAACGGTTTGGGGACAATATTTTGCACGCAATGTGATTCCTTTGGGGACTTTAAAATGTAATAAAATATTACTTTGCATGACTAGCTTAAATAAGTTATGTATGCAAGGAAATATTACAAAATCTCCAAAAATTGAAATGAACAATTACTAATGTCCAAAAATAAAATAGTATAAAGTTTTGAGAATTTATTAATTTACTATTATAAAGTTTCAAAGAATTATGATAGTTGTGTCGTTCCGTTCGGATTCGTTCAAGCAAACTGAATCCACTTGATCGAATCCGTCTTGTGTTATGAATTCGGTCTGTCCGGTGGATTCGGTTTGTTAGATACGATAATACCTTTGAATAAATTTATTCATGTGTTAATGAAATATCGAGTGTGACTATTACATACGAACGTATTTTTTAATTTAGAAAAACTCAACGTTAATATAATTAATTTAGTGCAATTAGCATTATTCTATACTTTAATTGTCATTTATTTTGTAATATTATTATATATGTAAACATTAAATATACGTAATGAATTAAATTGAAATGATGTGACTTTAGCTGTTCATACATGCATCGTTCATAAATTTCATTAGAATTAAATGAATTATAGTTTTCGACCATTTATATCACTAGCGTTAAGAGGATTTAGTAGCAGCCGCCATATTTACTAAACTGCGGAATCAATTTGCGACCTTATTATACAAAATTTGTGAATTTTTGTTTTTATGTATTGGTAGAAACTATCAACAGAATGCTGCAAACTTCATAAGTTTGAAAACAAGAAATACATTTTTTTTTAAACTTTTTACAGGAATCTTATACATACATTTTACATAGGTTGCGGCACTTTTTGAGATAAAATAAACACATTTAGTGAAGACAAAAAAATTTAAAATTCTCTTAGTTTTTGCGTAAAAGTTTCTCGGTAAATTTAAATATGCTGTAAAATGCTGGTACCTACAATAAATCAAGTTCAACTAATACGATCTAGCAACAATGCGTATTATAACTTATGCCGGTAACTCGTTATCAAACTAAAATGAATGCAAAAATATTTAAAATTCTCGAATCAATAAATAAAAAAAGGGAGAAAATTCTCAGAAAATGGAAGAAAAACTATCCGAACATTCTGAAAAAATAGAAAAACTCTAGAAGTGCATTGATAATCAAATAAACACTATCGAGAAACAAATACAAATTATTATAGAAAATTAAATTAAAATTGTTTAAGAAGAAACCCAAGCAGATATGTTAAATTTAAAAGAAGAAATATGCGAATCTATGAATGACAAAAGCTGTACGAGAAAGAATGAAACTGCTTGAAGAAAGAATGAACCAAATGATATGCTATGGCGAAAGAAGCGTCACAAACGAAGATTTAATAATGGATCATCGGGAAGAAACCACTAACAAGTTTAAAGTTGTAGCTCCAAATTTTGATGGTAAAGTTCCATGGTCAAACTACTACCACCAGTTTGAAGTTGCATCTACAGCTAATGGTTGGAGGAACAAGCAGAAAACGACGTTTTTTAATAGTGTCTTTACGTGGAAAAGCGCTTTGAGTTTTACAGACTGTTTCTGACCACCTGCAAGAAAATTACGAACTCTTGGTTTCACGTTTAGAAATGAGATATGGAAATGCTCATCTGCAACAAGTGTACCAAGCGCAAATTAAAAGTCGGGTTCAGAAAGCTGTCGAAAATCTTCAAGAGATTGATGCTGACATTGCCAGATTAACACGGTTTGCGTATCCTGCAACACCAGTTACTTTCTTGGGACAGTTAGCTATTCAAACTTTTGTAGACGGCTTCCGAGGCAGCGAAACGCAGCGGACTGACTGGTTGGCTCGACCGAAGACGTTGGATGATGTTTTGTGCATACCTTGCAGTTTGAAGCAGCGAAAGAAACATCGCAACGAGACGGTCATAAACTCCGCTGTGCTGCAGAACTACCCGCGCAGGCACTAGAAAGCATCAAAGAGGTAGCTTTGAACTACGGCGAAATAGACCTTGCAGAACGACATTGTACTAAACCCTAGAATAAGACACGAGTAGCGCTCGAAAATTTGGAATGAATTGATCAAAAGAGACAAAAATTAATCTTATCTAGTCATGTTCTGGAGATTACCATTCAAATAGTATTGCCTATGGAACAATTGCATAGCATTTATCTCGATGGCAGGATCAATAAAAAAAGTGTTCATTTACAGGTTGACACGGAAGCGACAAACACCATCATTCGTCCTGACATGTTAAAAAACGAGAAGGCATCACTAATAACAGTGCGACTTCGAACAGCGACAGACAAAGAAATACCTACTAACGGACAAGTACAAGTGACCATTGGTTTGGGAAATGAAGTACTCGACTATCAAGTAATAGTAACCGACACCACGGAAAAAGTTATCCTGGGAATGAACGTTATAAAAAAGTATGGGCTCCATTTGGATATGAAGGACGATGTCCTGAAGATCGACAATAAAAAAATTCCTTTTCATTCGTCAGTGAAAGCAGCTGTGCGAGACTTATTGAGTGAGAACGTGACTTTGCCTGCAAAGACTCAAAGTGTGGTGATGGCACGTCTGGATGGAAATCTCTAGAAAGGCTACATTTGCGCGATTGAACCAATGGAGGGCGATTTAGTTAAAAAGGGACTACTTGTTGGCAGAACTTTAGTACGACTGAAAAACACGACGCCAGTAAGGATCTTAAATGTCAACTTAATACCATATGTTTGTTGCAATGTTGTCAGATCAATATCTTAGGGGAAATACAGAATGGAAACGTAAGGGGCTTGTTTATTTAAGTTTGCAAAAATCGCATGGTACTAAATCCTCTTATATGAGTGATATCAAAAATGTATTGTAAAGATGAAACGGATCTTTAGCCGGATTAGAACAAAATGGAATGAAATTACTTGCGGACCTACACAATCGTTAATCAATCGACATCGAAAATGTTATATAAAACAGCAAACCTGGACGTAGATTGACCATCACTAATTTAAGCTGAACACTAACTTTTAATTTATTAGCAAACTTGCTCATCATTTACGCTAAAATCAAGTTTTGACAAAGACCTACCTAAAATTTAAACTTTAATAATAATCACGAAAGATGAATAAAACGTCATTGTAGAAAGATATATATTCAAAACAATAAGGTAAATTAGCAGAACACTACACATAACGTAACAAACGAGAAGTTACAAACATCGATGTTATTACTTGTTTACTTTTTGTCAGTACAACGTAACACACAAGATAGAAAACTGACAAGATCAAAGTTAGAAAAAAAAAGAAACACAAGATTTGTGCTTCTCTTTTCAAATGTTTGTAAAAATAGATGACATCATCTTCATGTTCCATATAAAGTAAGGACATAAAGTCCGCCACTTTTACTCTGATTCCGAACCATTGCATGCACATAATGCCATGAGTCAGTTATCTATTTTTTTTAACAGAAAATGGCAATCACAGTTATTAAAATTAGAGCTGAGTGTTGTTTGAAAAGTTTTTTAACTAATGGAAAGGTAAATCAAGTGACACCTCATTTTGAAGAGCCTTTGTTAAATCAAAGTTGCCATAATCTGATTGCTTTTGTCTTTTATAAGTTTGTTTTTGTGTAAAAAATTTTACGGCATTATCTGTAACCGTTTGAAAGTTAGAATGGGGGCCGTATACTTTAAGTCCTCGTCATATATTATGGGTTAAAAAATTTCCGTAAGCTTACATATAAGTCTGCCAAGCTAATTAAAACTATGAATAATATTCTTAAAATATAGGAAGTTTTTAGCCAGTAGCATTATGTAAAATTCAAATAATACATTCCGAATAACAAATTTCGTTATTGCAATTTGAACAGTTTACGATAACATTATTTATAACAATGTTATACAACGTTAGAGATATAATTAATACCTAATTTACTCAAAAATTGGATTGTGGCAATGGATAATGCATCAGATCATAGTATTTAAATAAATCAAAACATGCACAACAATCATGTAAATTCAGTTAAGGCTAAGGTTCCGTGAAGTGAAAAGTACCTCAAGACAGGAAAAAAAAATTAGAACCAGTAGAGTGGCTCCGTGGCTACGGTAAAACGATAAAACTGTTCATATAAATTTTTGGCTTTGCGCTAATAGATGGTGCTGCCGTAAGATGAAAAACAGACAAAAAATGCAGGAATAGGAAGGAACACTTTAACAATGAACCCGTTGTCTTTTACTGTGAATCTACTTGTTATAGTTGTTATCCTCTGTATTTCAAAACATTATTATATCAATTACCGAAAAAAAAATTTCAAAATAAAATCTAGTTAATAGTATTCGGTATTATTTCGTATTGTAATAAGAGACGGTAAATTAAAAAATTAAGTTTAAATTTCTTGTTTTCTTGACAAGGTAAAAACAAATAGAGAAGTATTTTATCAAAAATAGTATTAGATGGTATTTTTATAATTTTTAGGAAAAGACATGCGTCCAATTTTAGGTGTTTAGAAGCTGTTTACTTTATAATTTATGGATTCCATAAAAATTATACTGACCGAAAAACGGCAAGTTACTCAATCTGTTCGCTATTTGGTTACCTTATAAATGCAAACGGTGTGACATGTTATATATAGTCATACAAATTTCTTATACTACAAAATGATCTTTAAATTATTGCTGAAAAAATTTATATTTTTGCAAATACATAAGTAAGCTGTAATTATTACGATAAAAATTATAATATTTTAAACACGTCCATTATTAGAAACAACACTACATTAAGTGACTAAAACCATTGTATATAAATGTCTAAAACTAAAGTAAAAGATGAAAACTGCGAATAACACAATTCTTAGAAATTATTTACAAACAAAAATTAGACAATGGTTACGAAGTTTTATTGCAAATTAAAGGGCCAAAGAACCTTTTTGGATACCACGTGTTCCACAATACAGGGGTTGTTGCTTCGCAAAGTGCCGTTATTCTTTTTCTTGCCATCTGTATTACAATGCATTATATTCTGTAAACACTTTCATTTTTAGATAACGGATCCGCATTCATCAGTTGTACTACGTTTGTTTTTGTAAAAATAATAACATAATATAATATTATTTTTTATCTGTCTAGAATATAGAAATCAACCAGTGTCAATTTGTTTTGAAATAGTATATGGCGCCCTTTCAGTAAATAAAAACGTTTCTAGAACGTGTACCTATAAAATGAAATTCATTTTTATAATATTCGCGATGTTGCGAGTAAATTAAAAAATACAATTTTATTTTTGCCAAAAATGTTTTGAAATATTTTCTTTTTTTTTAAATTACTTTATTATTAAAAATTACAGAAAATAAACATGGCTAACTTGACTACAGTAATGTCAAATAACACAACTTTAAACGCTTTTCATTCGTTTATTTTTAAATTTTAAACAGTAGTGCATAAGAATTTCTAGTTCAGAATTTAATGTTCTTTTAAAATATCCAAAAATAACCGATGTTCAGTTGTGTTTGTTTTTTTTTTCATTACACTGTCGTAATCCACGGAAAAAATGCTTCAAGTTTCCTATTTAACTTTTAATTAATGTCGTGAATTTAACACACACAACTAGTAATGTGGACACTCTTTCGTCCAATGCATTCTAAGTAATCTGTTGCTCTAATATAAGAAAATTAATTTTATTATTCATCAAATTTCTTATCAATCTTATGATATGTGAATTGATGAAACTGGGTATGTTGGAAATATGTGTTATAAAAATGTAAATAATTATTTAACCTTCCGATTACCATTGGGGTCTTTTTTGACCCCAGACGTGTTGTTTTTGTTGTCTTTTCTTAAGTTTTTTTACAACTGTCCTAATATTTTTTTAGCTGAGTTTCTTTCAACAATGTTTAATAATATATAACAAATTTTTCAATTGTTATTTGTTTTGCGACGTAAAAAAAATATTGTCGTTGGGGTCATATTTGAGGTCGTTGTAAGATATGTCCAAGAGCAAATGACAAAAAATGTTCGGAAACATGTGAAAAATGCAAACTCTTTGTATGTAAACAACATTGCCAGAAACTGCAATGATATGTAATAGTTGTTGCCCTCACTAATTTATGTTTACATTTTATTTTTATATTTTTATTAGTTTATATGAAATCTAATGTTAATTTAAAATATTAATAAAGGTTACCATTACAAATTAATCGGTTTTTCTTTACAAAATAAGAAAAACAAACTTGGGGTCAAATCTGACTCCACTTGGTAATCGGCGCCTCAAAAATTGCTTGGTTAAAAAATCAACAAATTCAAAGATCTTAATTTTTTATTATTATTCTTTATCACTAAAACACTCGAATTTTTTGTATGTTCATTACAAATTTTTATTGCATACAGAGAAGACTTCTTTTATTTGTCTATTGATTCTTCTGGGGAATATACAACACTTCCTCCTAGTCGTCTCTGTTGGTGCATTCATTTACATAATACCAAATTACAGCAGTTTACGAAATACAAATTCATTTTAAACAATAATGTGAGATACAGCAGTTCAAATGAGTATTTTTTTTAATTAAGTCAAGTCAAAAAACGTTTATTTTGACTATGTACAATGTATTCTACTGGTATCTTCATTTTATGTATGCGACTTGATTGCGTAAGATAAATCTGTTTACCGCATTATATTCCTAAACGCATACACCAATGAAAACTTCGCGCAGAAAAAGATGACGTACATATGCAAGGATAGGTAAATACATATGTGCGGATCTGAATGAAACCGTTGTAACTCTAATATATAATTTTAAATCTTTTAATAATTAATAAACATTCAAAAGTGGTAATTATATTTAACTAATTTTTTTAGTAATTATTTAATAGTTCACACTTTTAGCATTGTATATTAATGTACTACAATGCTTTTAGCAAACTTTTCATAATCTAAACGTTACTTATGTACTATGTCTAGATTTGTAAGTTGCGAGCTACCTGCACAAAAGCCTGATAAGTTAAACAATGCAGTACTTATTATCCGTTAACGTGTTAAAACATTGTTTATACAAAAATACCTAAACAATTACTATAATCTTTAAGAATAAAGTTTTTATACCTAGGTACTTATAATAATAGACAATTATTAAATATTTGTTAGAACAAAAGTTTACTTTGACTTGCATAATACACATCTATTAAAAAAAATTATTTACAGTTATAAGACAGGTAATAATAACAATTTAATAATTACGTATGTAGACATATTACATACACGTTATTGCTTATGTTTTTTCTTAATGAAATGTTTTAGTACCCTTGTAATCTTATTGCAGGATTATAGTTCATTGTTAACCTTACCACGGTTTTGTCCAGGTAGCGGGCAACGTAAAAGCGTATGTCTGCATAGTGTAGGTTCACTTCATAAGTAAATATCCAAGGTGTTCATAACATGCAAATTTTACAACTTGTGTTCTTGAAAACTGTACACTTTGTTCAGGTGTAGAGTAAAGATAATCTTCTCAAGAAATTATAACGGGAAACGGAATTATTGCATCGCAATATACATTGTTGATATTTACTGTTTATGACAACTTAGCCGGTTTCTTCAAACCTTAAATAAGAGTTTTATAATTTTAATATTGTGGAATCTGTTTTAGGCACGTAATTTTCTCACCGACAAGGACATTACTTACTACAACGGATATTTACCTATTTTAAATTTTAGTAGATAGTACCTATCAATTTACAAACAATACGTTTTTGCTTTTTTCCCATGAAAAGTTTAACAACCATGTAGTGAACCTAATAGCCCGCAATAACAATTTACACCTTTAGATCCATAAGATCATACGCCGACAAAGAACCCTAAATTGAAAGCTTAAGTTGTACTTAAGGTTTATATTTAAATACATACCTGAAAATATGTAGTTAACATCATATTTAAATAAAACTAGTATATGGCATAACGAGAGTTATAAGAATCTTATTATACTATACGAGTAAAAACGCGACAATTTTACAAGCATGTAATAAGCTTACAACTATAGTTGTGTACTATACTTTTTCTACGACACTATTCATACAAATAAAAATCATAAACAAAAAGTAGTTAAATACATTTTTTTTCCTTAAATGTATATTTTGAAAATTATGCCTCATTTTTCCCAGGTGCTTTTATTATATAATATTTTAGAATTAATGTATAATACAGTTCTATCGAAAACTAATTATATATTTTTTAATAAAATGGTTTATATTAAATATTATTCGAGACTTTTATTGATAAGTTTATCTGTGTTTAAAACCGGCGCGGTTAAGATAATCTATTTCATTTAGAACTTATATTTAATATGCTATGTAAAGCGATTGAGTCACTTTAATCATGTTTTTTAAAATCAAGTAAAATCTTTCGAAATTATTAAGAAACTTATAAAAAAAAGTACTGCCTGTATACGACATCTTCACATGTACGACGAACATTGGATCGAAATATTTTTTTGAAGAAATAACGCAGTAAACCCAATATAAAACGTCATCTTGAAAATAGGGCATAAATGAAGTAATCTGTTTTTTAATGATTTTTTTAAAATAACAAATACTGAAGGTTTTTGTTATTTAATAATTATGTGCCAGTATAATTCAATTTTTTTTATTTGAATGTTTATTTTAAGCACAAAAAAGGGAATATGAATTTTCGTGGCTGAAATATGGCTTACTTCGCATGGGTAAAACCGGTGGTTATTTTTTAACTGGATATTCGTTGCACTTAGCTTTTTTATCATATTTGTGTTAAAGCGATTTAAATTTATGGTAACGGATATGTGACTTTTTTTAGAAGATTTCGAGCAAAATAAAAGTTTTTTATCTTTTATCTTACAAAAAAAGATTAATTGTTTTTTGGTTGTGGCCGTATTAATTATATATCAATACTTTCAAATATTTTTGCATTTCCCGTTTAGCAGGAACTGCATACTATTGATTAGGTTAAAATTTTCAAGTGTCTAGGTTTTACTTCGGTTTAGAGTTTTTTGCGATTACGTAACTGCGTTAACGGACGAATATTATCGTTTTCGATTAGGGCAGTACAAAAATACAAAGTTTTTCTAACAACCCAAAATATAGTGCTATATTTTAGTAAATTAATATATTTGTATCTAATAAAATTAAAGTTTTACAGCATCCCCACTTTCTTCTCTCTTTGTATAAAAGGGGGTAAGTTACTGCAACAAAACATTGTTTAGTTATTATCAATGTAAGTTTGAACTTTATTCGGTTAGTGCGGTATAGTTTATGTATTACTTTCTACTTTTGTTTGTATGTTAATACGTTTTAACCGGTTTTCTATATATGTTAAAAAATAAAGAATCGGAAATGTTTGTTCTTGTGCAATACGTAGACGATTTTGTATATTATGTGTGTAGTATAACGAATGTGAAAAATAGAAAAGACGATATAGCTGATGTAAAATTTTCGGATGGAAAATTTTACAGGGCAAAAATACTGGAAACTGATTGTTCAAGAAAAATTTTGGAGTGGCACCTCGGAAAATTAGAAAAAGGTAAGTAATCGTTTTTATATATTTTTAAATATTGTATGGTAGTTTTTAGTTTGTTATTTCTTTTCTTTACATAACCTTCCAAATATTAGCACTAAACTTAATGAACTGTATTTTAGACAGTGATTATTTTTTATGAGTTTTTAAAAGAAGAAATTAACTAAAATTACATACTTGTATTTTTCGCTCTTTTTCTTGTTCTTGCAATTTTACATTTTTAAATAACAACAGTGACACAAAAATGTTTTGAAATGTTGCTAAAGATAAATAATAAAATAAAATAAGTAAATTAGTATTACAAATAAAAAATTGAAGAAAGAAACTGCTATAATGTCTAAATAAAAAAATGGGAAAATATTCAAAAAAATGTTTTTAGTCAAAATCATTATACCTAATTAAAATTTTTTGTAAATTGTACAGTATACTAAAATTAATTCCATCATTTATGGTCACCACAAAAACGAAACTTGTAGTTACGTGAGAGTACTCAAAATTTACCCACTTATTTGTATACATTGATCATACTATATTTTTATTTGATCATTTCAATATTTTGGTTTTAAAAGTTTTTTTTTTAATTACAGATGCATGCATTTACAGATTAATTTTTGACTAGAGTATAGATTATGCAATTTTCTACCGCACATTAAGCATAATATAAACTATTAAATTTATTTCAGTATTTTAAATAATTCAATTTTAATATTACAACATTTAAAATTTAAAAAATGGAATCAATAGAAGTAAAATATCTGTAACAATAGGTTTAGTATTACACCTGTCAGACCTTTTTCTAATACTTGATTTACAAGTGCAGCTTGTGTTTGGACAAACGCCTGTCTAGCGTACAATAGAGTAGCTAGCGGACTCCGTTTTTCTAAACTTTTAGTAAAGGTTAATCGTAAAAATGTCGGTTTAGCTTTGTTGTGTATATATTTATCTTGCTTAAAGTCCTTAACGTAAATAAAGTCATTTCTAATATAATAATTAAATTTATTATTTTAAACTTTAAACGAGTATATAACTCAACATCTAGTAATCCTACTTAGAAACGTTTTTTAGCTGAAAGTACTTTTAATACAAATTGATGATATTGTCCGATTTTTTAAATTTCTTTGTTAGACAGTGAGGAATTATTTACCAATTTTAGTTCATGATTTTCGTCTATTAAAAAAGAAATATTACAACGTTCAAAATCAATTATCTATGTACACAGAATGGGAAATAAGGAAAAAATACAAAATAACATCAATTTTAAAAACCTTGCCTAAGGCGATCCAAATTGCAAACGGACTCTACTATACTACAAGTAAATCAATTAAGCAGATATCTAAATTTTGACAATTTTAGTAGTCCAATGAAAGTAATTCAAAATATATTAAAGATATCTACCTGATATTTTTATTTTAAAACGTGTTCTGTAACAAGTTCTATGAATCTTTATGTTTTTAATTTTGTGTTAAATTTTAACAAAACTACTAAGTAATTACTACGTGTTTTTCTGTAAATGGAAGCTTAAACATAATTTCCAATTTTAGCTAACTTGGAAGCAGAACTAAATAAACAACAAGAAGTTGAAGCGATGGTAGTAGACGAAGGTAAGTTTTTTGTTTATTTCAATTAAATTTTATCAGTAATCCGTTTTAGAAATATCTAATTCGTCTAATTCTAATACCGATAACCGTTTTGAAACTACTGGAGGTAATAAATATACTACCCAAGCAACACATTGGTATAAAAAACGTTTAAATGTCCGGCTAATAGACGTTTATTAGACATTAAAACGTTTTTAAACGCGTTATTAACGTTTATTAGACGGACATTTAGACGTTTTTTGTACCAATGTATTGTTTGGGTATTAAAGTATGTTGTATGTAACTATTGTGCTTGCTTATTTTAGTATCATCTCCATTTACTGATTCCGACGATGACCCTGAGTGGAATCCTGATGAAGAAGACCAAAACAACAAACATAATTTTCTAAAATTTTTCGATAAACCTTTAACTTCCAGTGAAAGGAGTTCTGAAATTCAAATTGATGAAAAACAGATTTTAACGCAGCCACTTAGTTTACATTCTCGTAACAGTGGAACTCTTGAAACCGATGGAAAATCCTCAGATGCACAGGAAATGGGTAAATACTCTTTAACCTGTTTTCTCTAAATTTTCATACCAAAAATTTGGTGGTTATTGAATTCTTATTATAAAAGTAATTTCAAACTACAGCTCTCAAAAAATATTTGCTGTTTCTAACCACCACTAAAACAGATTAACTTTTAACGTTTAGTTTAGTATTCCTTAAAGTAATGTTATAATTGTTATAGGATTATCATCAAATACAACATTGGACGACAAAATCAAGACCAAAGCATCTAAAAGGCATTTTTGTCTTTACTGCAAAAAGTTAGTGGTTAAATTTGCACGACATCTGGATACAGTTCATAAAGAAGAATCTAGAGTTGCAAAGGTCGCAGTTTTACCTAAAGGTAGTATAAAGAGCCTAGCGTAAAGTTAGCCATAAAAATTCGGATCCCATTTACAAACTGATATTAATCATTTCTGTAATCAAAACCAAATATAATGTTATCAATAAAAAATAACATAAATATTTAACGGTTATTGAAATTTGTTAAAAAAATAAACGCGCGTTTTACTAATATGTCGAAGTTCAAACTTATTTTTTGCTAAGATATGCAATTTGATTTAATGCAAATTTAAAAATTATTAAAACAACTCTTATGGTTTGATATCGGTGCTTTTGGTGATATCGGGAATAGTCTTACTAGGTTAAGTTGATACAGGATATAAACTCAAATTAATGTTAATTGTCAGAAATGAAAAAAACACTTCTTGTACGGGTTAAGTTACAAATGACTACCATATTTAACAATTGTAAACCAAAACTATAGAATATTTAATTTACTGCTTGATTAGTGTTTAGTCAATATGGGAATAAGTACTTAGATTTTCTAAAAGTTTTCCAATTTTGTTTTGGTTCTATTTTTGTAATAACTTAGTTCACTTATATAAATAAGAAATAAATTATTGATATAATTTTTTTTCAAAAACCTTGAGGTTTGGTAGTTGTAACATTCAGACGGGATTGCTCCATGTCTATGGTTATTATTTTGTTTTAGTTGTGTTGAGTGTATGTATTTAAATTTGATTTAAAACTTCTTGACAATGTTGCACGGTTTTAATATTCTTCTATTTTTTGTGTTTTTTATTTACGTGCTGCTGTCATTGAGGATGGCTATGTCTATAAGATAAGTTGTTTTGGTGTGTTTGTTAACAATGTTAACCAATACAATGTCTGGTCTGTTGCGTGCATTAGATATTGTTTTACGGTATTTTAAAAGATTTTATATTTTCTGACAATTTATTAAAAAGCAGTTGAGATTGAAATTCGGAACCTTCTTGGGCTTTACTCAGTTTACAATAATCAAGCTTGTTTAAATTTATGTGTTGTAGTGATGATAATCAGATTGTGTTGAAAACTGAGATAACTGGGTTTTTTTTGCAAAACATATGCTTTCAAGAATTTATAGAGAAAGAAACGTCAATATTTAAGTCTTAAATGCCTAGAGATTCTAATGTTTTTTTTTTATCTTAAATCACAGTCCTAGTAGAAATTAACCTACAAACAATAAGGATTTATTTATTTACTTACTTACCTTTTCGTAATATTTATAATAATAATTGTTTCTAGTGATTTGTAAAATGTTTCATTAATGTAGATATTATTCATTTATAAATAATATAAAAAAAAACAAGAAAAAGATAGACACTGAAAAAGGCTTTAAATTAGTTACTCTAACCACAGATAAATAAGGTATACAGATAGCCAACCGCATGCATTAAATTGGACGGTACTTTTCTGACGGCCAAATGAAATTAGTTTGGCGGCAACACACTTGTGAGATTAGCGCTGTAATAGCGCTACCCAAAGAATAGTCAGAAAATGAATTGTAGAGATTTTGTAACTATGGTACATCTATTTGTTTGCAGATGGCTAAATATTTTTGTATGTATATCGTTATATTCTAATTATTGTGACAGTCTTATCTTATTTTTCGTTATCTTGTAAGTACATCGAATTCAGCATTTATTTATACAAGAAGCACGTACAATTGCCGGAAAGTGAACACACGATTTTTTTACGCTTCTAATTTTATGATGACAAATACGCATTTTACCTAAGGTTCTTCAAGTTATAAAAATATAATTCTTACATAATTTAACAAGAATGTATATATAAATGATAATCAAATTAAATCTACGAAAGTTACACAAATGTCAAAAAATGTATAGTTATATCGGAACAATAACAATAAGTCCAACTAAAACAGAATAATAAATTGGTTGCTTTTATTGAACTAAAATGACATGTTATAGAAAATTTGTCAATTTTTGAAAAAAATAATTTATTGTAATTAATTTACTAGTAAAAAAGAAGTAAGAAAAAAGTAAGAAAACACGTATTTAGCACATTTTCTCTTGATTCAATAAAGTTCTCATTTTTTCGATATACAAGAATTCTTAAAATGTTGAGATGGTAATTTCTTGTTCAAATTATTCCACGCTATCACTTTCATTTTCTAAATTTTTTTTAGAAGTTAATATACTAGATATGCTAATATCCATTACGTGCTTGTTGTTAGCCCCACTTTTTTGATAAACTAAAAAATTACTATTGTGCTGAATTGTGTTCAATATGTGCTATCTTGTGCCATAAAAACAATTTCTTTTTTTCCTCATTTGTTTTACGGAGACTATCAATCAAAAATTACTAGTGTGCTGAATTGTGCTTAGTATGTGTAAAATAATTGTTTTTTCTTTTTATATGTAGATTTCATGAAACAACAAATTGTTTGTTTTCTTAATTTTAAAATATTTTATTTTTTGAATTATCAGAAAAAAAATTGGTTTTATACTTTTGAGTACCACCAAGCACGGTGTCGTGTATCACTAGTGTTACGCGTACCACAGTTTGGGAAATGTAAGATTTGTAGATACAGTACAAGCATTGTACAAGTTATCCCTCTTGGCGATTCTATTTGCAAAATCCACTTTTCCTTCGTAGCTTTCTTTATGTTTGTGATCTGTTCCTCCTAAGTGCTTTTTTAAGGTGCATCTCTTTTCTATATACTGCAACTTGTAGATTTCCTTTTGGGGTCTCTTCACGTTTAAAAAAAGTAGATTTCCATTTTGCTCTTTTTCTATAGTAAGCTCGATTGCTCTGTGCAGTGCGTTGATGTGGCCCAGAAATTGTTGGTTTCTAATAGATGCCATCATTAGGTAAAAAAAAACCATGCAGCTTTGCTTACAATAACTATAAAAAATTTGAACCAATATAGTCTCTGTACCTAGCATTATTGATGTTAAAATTTTTTAAACTCAAACGACAAACTAATTCGTTTAGAATAGAGATTCATCATATTTCAAATTTCTGGCAAAAGATTTGAACACATTAAGGCGAGGTTTTAGTCGATCTACAACTCTCACAATTTAGCAAGTACTCACAAATATTTACATACTATTGTAGTAATCTTTCAAGTCATCGATTTTAGAACAATTGACAATATACCTGTTCTTAGAAGGAATTTTAGTTTTGTATAAAGTTTTTAATAAAGCGAAACCTTTTGGTATATTATTACGTCAATTGGGGTTTTTGAACTTAAACGTTTGTAGTGAAAGTTTCGCTTCGTTTAAAAACTACAGAACAAAATTAAATCTCCTTCTAGGAAAACATTTATTATTATTAATTCTGAGCCGATGACTTAGAAGATGACCACAATATTTGTGGTCGGAAAAACTATATGACAAAATTTAGATTGTTCTGTTTAGTAGTTCCTAAGATTTGTAAGTAAATGTAACGGAACGACAGCAGAAAGTAAAAAAAATATTGTCATTTTCATGAAATTCGTAAGCGCAAAAAATATATATTAAAACATACATATTTGCGGCGCAAAGTAGCAAGTTTTGACTAGTAATTTTATATTTCATTTCAAATGAAGAGAAAAACATATTTTAGACATAAAACTTTCACCATAAAACATTTTAAATTATTTTTAAAAATAATTTAATAAGAAAAACATATATTTGTACAAAACAAAGTACACTGAAAAACAGGTTACTATACAAAAATATTAATAGAAAAACGAGGCAAAAAAAATTACGCATTACAATTTTTACTTAGGTAACTTTACATTTATGATTAAATATTACTGCAGAAAAAATGAATAAAGTATTGCAATTATTATTTTTTACTATTACAGACATGTAATCTTAAATGTATACACGGATTGTTTTCAGTCTAGTACAATAAACAGTAAGATGTCATTTTTCATTTTGTATAAAACAAAAAGACAACGTTATCTACTATCATAATAATAATTTTGCCGTCATGAACTCTGCAAATGGCGAAAAGATAGAAATTGTTTCTGCGGCACAAAATAGCACTTACTGAGCACTACTTAGCGCAATAGTTACTTTTCATTTTATCGAAAAAGGCGAAGCTATGTATTATCGTAAAAACTTTTTTTTTGTTCATAAAATCTGCAAATAAAAAGAAAGAACAATTGTTTTCACGGCACAAAGTAGTACATAATGGGCACAAATTCAGCACCCTAATTGTTTTTGATTTTATCGAAAAAAAACGAGGCTATCTGTTTTCGTATAAATTGATGGTTTATGTGAAAACAGTAAATGGAAAAAAGGAAATTGTTTTTGCGGCGCAAGGTAGCACATACTGAACACAATTCAGCACAATAATATTTTTTAGTTTATCAAAAAAGGCGGGGCTAACTATACTGACATATTTTCAATGACACAATAACAATAAACATTTAAAGAAAAGTTTTGTGTCATCTGCATTAAAAATATCATCTTCAACGTACCCTCCACTTAAATTAAGTAAGTTTTAAGAATCGGATAACAATGTATTTTCCGTATTTTGCATCTATTGCACATTCTAAGTACAACAAAAAAAGTCAGCTGAATCCTGCTGCTCAATTAAAACTTAAAATAATTGAATACCGTTCTGCATGTATAGCTTTATGTTTGCAGTGCATTTATTAATTTATTCAAGTACGTATTTTAACTGACCTACGTAACGTCACCTCATTTAAGCATCTAGGTTATCTTCTAGTTGTTTTTAGTGTACTCGTGCAGTTCTTAGAATAAAAACGTTGTGATAACATTATTTTGTATTTGTTTTTTGTGTCAGTAAATTACTGAGAAAAATATATAGTTCTTAGAACTAAATTAAACATCATAACTAGGTCTCAGTAGAGGTATCAATATTCGATACACGAAATACTGTATCACTCACCTCTAAGCATAACATCATTATAACATCGTTTTTAATTTTTTTTATTTCACAGTGTCAATAAACTTATGGCAGTAATAAATGTAAGATGGCCGTAATTTTCGATTTATTTGGCTCCAAATTTAAATATTTGAAATGTTGCATTAGAACATTATTTTTTGCTTGTATTGATGCTATAATTTCACCTTTTAAATTAATCCAATACACGCTGTATGTATTCATGTATGTATTTAGTATTTACTCGTTCCTAATCAATAAAAAAATCATTTGGTTATTGTGGTCAAAAGCTCCAAGTGTGATTCTATTAAGCGGCGCGCGTGCACTGTATTTATTTAATATAGTTTAATTCCTTGATTGGTGTTTAATTTATTTAATTATATCTACTATCTTGGTTTTTATTTTAATAAAATATTTTTTATATATATACGTTGCCTACATTGCAGCTTAATTATCAGTAAAAGAATGAATAAAATATATAAATTATTCAATCATTGTATTTTTTCGTAAACTTTACATTTTTTATATTTGATTATTAGTAGTCAGCAAAATTTAACAGTTTCAAATTTCTGTTGTTCTGAGTCGACGATTCAGCTGATATGTAACCGTCATTAAAGTTACCGTACATAAACATTATTAGTCACAAGCCCGTAAAAGTTTTAAGATAATTTCTTCGAATTTTATTACGTCACTACTAGAAGTACACCATCTGTCAAAGAAGACAATTTATTTCAAATTTGTGATGATTATTTTATCTGCTACTCAAAACAATTTTTCTTACTTTGCCATCTGTTGTTAATTTTTCTTACGTTACAAATATTATAGTTAACTAACATTTTTCGTTGGCTATCTGTATACCTTATTTATCTGTGCTCTAACCTAACCTATGTAATTTTGAATAAAGAAAGTATACGAAAGAAGAATCTACTGTTGTCAGATTGTGTTAGCAAGTTGATGCACTTGATTTGTAATCAATGGCCAACGGCTTTGATTTGCTTTGTGCAACTGAAATAAAATCTGACAACTTGCTACATTTTAATCACAAATCATATAATCGCTTGTTATTTCAACTCTTGTGCAACCGAGCCTAAGAGTTTTGCGTGAGCCAACAAATTTAAATCTGATTATTTGCAATTTACAAAATATCAGCAGTTTTATATGTTGACATTACTGTTACGCAGTGAACATTTTTTTAACAAATTTTAATAAATATAGGATATTTACGTTATTATAAAAAATAATTATGAGTAAATTGGTTTTGAATACAAAAATTTTTACAACTAGACGTGGGTGTATAAATAAAATAGAAATAAATGTAAATTCATTAAAATGTAGTGTTAGGTTCGATTTCGCAAAATTTTTTTGTATTTATTTTTATTTATAAAAAAGTTTAAAGCGCTTAAAAAACCGGTATTTTAGCAGCTGGCACATGTGTTACTTTATTATCAAACACTAAGCTTCAATTAATTGCCAAATTTGTAAATTAAATTATGCGAAATTGTCATTTATCAATTATTTTTACTTAAGCGAAATCCCTTATATTTAAAACTAACAATACGTATTATCACATATGTGCTTATTATTTTCTATTATTTAACAAAGATAAAATTACGTAATTATTAAAAACGAAACCTTTATAACACACTTCACTGTTCTTAAATTTTCAAATATGGTTAATGTTTTTAATTCGTCTCTCTATTTATCGCGACTTAATACTTTGTTTATATAACATATATATTAAAAAGTAAAAAAAAAATTACATAGAAAACTGAAACCAATGCTAAAACTAAAGTAGATTCTGCATTCACATGTAAATTGCAAAGGTAAATAAACATGAGTTACATTGTAATTTATGCATGTAGTATGTTCATATTCATTGATGTTGCTTATAAAATATATATACTACATCTACAACACTGATTAATTTTAGGGTCCTTACAACGACGACAGGAAATTGAAGCAATACGAAAAGAAGGCGATTTTTTATTTAATACCAACAGCAGTTATAATAAAAACTCACTAGTTTCATGCCGCCGATCAAAAAATACCAATAATATCAAATACGAGGTTTGTGGATATTGTAAAGGATTTTATTCCAAACATTCTTTGAGAAAGCATATCCCAATTTGCTTCAAAAACGATAGCACGAACAAAACCAATGGACAAATATTTGGACGCCGTACGCGCGCTAACATCCACGATGTCGCTAACACAATATTAAAGTATCAAGTATTTCCTGTATTAAGGGAAGATATAATTACAAATATTATCCGGCATGATAAATTGGCAATAGTATATGGAAATAAAATGTGCGAGAAGTATCGACAAAGCCATCATTTTTCAATGATTCGTTCAAGAATGAGATTAATAGGACGACTGTTGTTCAACGCACGGGAGATAAATAAAGATATAACCGATTTAACATCTCTGCTGCACCCAAAATATTTTGATACGGTAATTCTTGCCGTAAATAAAGTCGCTCAATTGCAGAATGATGGTAGATACAACGCTCCATCCACAGCATTTTCACTTAGTACATTGTTGAAAAAGTGTACTAAAATTTTAGTGACCGAATGCATAAAAGAACAAAATCAACATCTTAAACAAACTAGTGAAGATTTTTTAAAAATTCTTGAAGAGGAATTTGCAATTAGCATAAATAAAACCGTTATGGAGAATCAATTAGAAAAACAAAGATCGAAGAAACAAACTATACCTAACACTCAAGACATCAAACTATTAAGCAACTTCTTAAAAGAAAATCGTCTGCGATGTCTGAAAATAATAAAAAATCAGTTCCAATTTAATGTCTGGAAAGATCTTGCAAGTTATACTTTGACAGGGGTACAAGTGTTTAACAGAAAAAGATCTGGAGAGCTTGAACGGTTGTTAATTCAAGATTTTAACAACAGGCAAACTGTGGATTCACAAAATGATTCTGATGTTTTTAACATTTTATCAGATAGTGAGAGAAAATCAATAAAAGAGTTTTCTAGAATTACGTTAAGAGGTAAACTAGGAAGACAAGTGGCAATTTTAATTGATAAAGAAACATTAATCTGCATTTTGACAATAATAGAATACCGAACAGTTGCTGGAGTACCGACAAATAATCCTTATGTTTTCGGATTACCAGGAGAAAATAAATATTTACGAGCGTGTCAACTTCTACGACGGTATTCAACGGAATGCGGAGCTACCAATCCAGAAGTTTTACGTGGTACTTATCTAAGAAAACACATAGCAACAAAAACGGCTCTAATGAATCTTCCCGAAAACGAAGTAGAAGATTTAGCAAACTTCATGGGGCATGCTCAAAAAATCCATAAAGAAATTTATAGGGTTCCTGTTGTTGCTCGGGATATAACACGCATGTCACGAATATTAAGCATTGCCCAAGGAAATTCGGAAGACGATTCTACCAATAATAGTAATGACATATGTGAAGGTAATATTAATGTTTACCTAATATTGTT
This sequence comes from Aquatica leii, assembly GCA_035610365.1. Lineage (NCBI taxonomy): Eukaryota > Metazoa > Arthropoda > Insecta > Coleoptera > Lampyridae > Aquatica > Aquatica leii. Next base: position 62,727,952 of record CM069432.1, read on the forward strand.
TTCTTTTAAATGATTACAATGTTCTGCGGTTTTATTAATATAAATACTGTTCTATTCAAGTACAAATAAAAGTATTAATAGGCGCGTAAAATTATCTCTTAATAACGTAATTTGCATTATATTATATAAATTATTTTTCTCTTAAATAGCCACAACTACAAACACTGGTATATCGAATGTTCCATCAACATCCACGAACACTGAGATAACTATACCGAAACGATCTGGTAAGAAAATGATATAATTAAGTGTCAAAGAAAATAATTTTTTGCTATGATAGTTTCACCCATGGGACGTGTACAGAGGAGGTCGTGGCAAAGTCCAGAAAAAGAAGTAGTAAGAGACGTTTTCAATAGTCATTTTATAGATGAAAGATTACCATCGCTACATGAATGTGAAGACGTGATAAAGTCCAGTAGTGTTTTAAGAGGTAGAACCGCATTGCAAATAAAGGCGTGGGTTGCCGGAGAACTAAAAAGAAAGAGCACTGTAAAGAAAAATAATACCAACAGTAAGTTATACTGAAAACAATAAAATGTAATTTTTTAAAAAATATTAATTTTAGAAAAACTAAGATGGACAAAAGAGGAGACTACGTTAATAAAAAAATCATTTACCCATCATTTAAAAAATCTCACATTACCTACATTACCAGAATGCGAACAGCTGTTGGAGAAATATGACATTTTTAAAAATCGAGTAGCCACTTCTTTAAAGGCCTATATTTACAACGAAATTAATAGAATTAAGCGGTCTGACAATCAGTAATTGTAGTTCATATCCATTCTTTAAAAAAAAATCAAAAACATAATGTTCATTCTAAGAAAACTAAATTCAATTCTAATTTTATTTAACCTAAACATAAAACTGCTATGTTTTCGAGAAGTTTTGTTTATAACGCAATTTCTCTTTATAATACACTACCTTAGATATTTAAACTTTTGAAGGTTAATAAATTTAAATAAAAATTAAAAAAACTATTAAGCAAGCAATAACAATTTACTTTATAATTCATGCCTTAGATTTTTATTTGATATTAGTTATATTCTGATTTTCTTTAAGTTTTCACATAATAATATGAACATAAGCTTAGATTAATTTCGAATCTCTGTTAATTTTTATTTTTACTGTCATCTCTTTAATAAAGTGTTTTACCTATTTTTATATTGTTTTTAGATTTTTCTGGTTATGGGTTGAGTATGCATAGCCCTGCTAGACTTTGCCTCTAACCAGGAAAAGAAACTGGTTTCAAATGCTAATAATTTTAAAATTTGTATTTTAACTTTTCTAATTTTTCACTATGTTAATAAAAGATGATATTTATTTACTTATTTTATTTAATGTTTTTATGTATCTTCCCTTCTCATTTGTCTTCGTAAGATTATTACAAGACACTTTTTTATTTATTTAATATTTCAATGTGTACTTAAAGTAACCACTTAATGACAAATATCATTTTGTCCCCATACTTCACATATTATATATCCCAAATATACTTGTATATACTTGTATATACATGTATATACAAGTCTCCAAACTTCCCATTCGACAAACATATATATATATATATATATATATATATATATATATTGTTGGATGACTTGCGACCCCAACTATCATATTAAAAATAACTTATTACTTAAGATTAGATAAAGACATACATGTTCTTGCGTCTCATAAATTTGATAAACAAATGACCTGATTGGTTATCCTTAATCATAAATCTGTAACTTTAATTACTGCACGACTTTCAACCTCAAATTATCATAATAAAAATAACTTATTACGTAAGATTAGATAAAGACGTACATGTTCTTGCGTCTCATAAATTTGATACACAATTGACCTGATTGGTTATCCAATGTCATAAATTTGTAACTTCAATCTTAGTATATAAGCAAACCCAAAATTAAAAATCAATAGTCTTATGTTCGGTCTTACGTTGATTAACCATTCTCGTTTGTCTCAGTACATAATTCTCAATAAATGTTTAATCGCTAACCTGTGTTTTAATCAAGGTGATAGCAATTCAAGGTAATTGTTACCATTAGTTGGGTGATTGACATTTAAAGTGACTTTGATACCGACATCGGAGTGCCTAGCGTCACTACCTTACGTATCGAACGTCCACCTCCAGAATTACGGAACTCTTCTGGTAAAATATAAAGCTGCCCTGGTGTCAGAAGACTTTTTAAAAACCCCATTATTTGTGTTGGGAATACGACAATATATATGTGATATATATATATATATATATATCCGATATGTTTCATAGAAACATACTTGAGATGTATATAGGGCGGACATTAAAATATCTGAGAGACGTTTTATATATATATCCGATATAAAACAGAATGTCTCTCAGATATACTTCATCTCAATTGATATATTGCTGAGATGTATAGTAAATGTGACTTTGCTGTGTGGGTGTTCAGAAGAACTAAAATGTATGGAAGAATGGGAGAAAAAGAACGCAATTGCACAAAAAATAATAAAAACAACGGTAGAAAAACAGCCACTCACGCATTTACTCACATGCAAAACATCGTGCGAAATGTTGGAAAAATTGAAGATGTTGTATGAAAGGGATAATCAACAACAAAAATAGAATCTGCTTCAAGAATTTTATAATTATCAGTATAAAAAAGGTAGTGACATGTCTACGTATATTAGTGAATTGGAAAGTTTGGCGTACAAATTAAATGGCTTAAAACAGGAAATCACTGAAACAATGGTAATAACTAAAATTTTAGCGTCTTTGTCTGAAACGTACAGATATTTTATAAGCGCGTGGGAATCAACACCGGAAGAAAAACAAAAACTAACAGAATTAACATCAAGGTTATTGGCAGAGGAAAAACGTAATAATCAGAAGGATACGTGTGAACAAATATAGCGTTCAAATCAAGCAAAAATCGAAGTAGAAATATGAAATTCAAACGTAAGAATGAAAATAAAAAGTTTTAAATGTGGAAATTTTGAACACTTCGCCAGAGAGTGTAGAAAAATCCAAGTAAAGTGCGGGATTTGTAAAAAGACAAATCACATAGATAAAGATTGTTTTTTTAGAAGAAAATCGGTTTCAACCGGAACACACGAGCAAATCAATAAGGTGTCATTTCTAACAAAGTGGTGGAAAACTTAAAACTAACGAAAATAAAATAGAATGGTTTCTGGATTCAGGTGCAACATCGCACATGACAAACGAAAGAAGTTTGATTAAAAACTTGGAAGAAATTGAAACAGAAATTGGAACCGCTAGAAAAGGTGAAAAAATGCAAGCTTTGGGTAGTGGGCAAATTGAAACCAAAGAATGTTTCCTAAAAGATGTCGACTTCGTGCTAGACCTAAGTAAAAATTTGTTATCAGTGTGTAAAATAACTGAAAATGGTGCCCAAGTGATATTTAAAAATAGAATAGTGGAAATATTTAAAGATGAAAAGAAGGTGTTAGAAGGAACGCGTAATGAAAGTGCGTTGTTAGGTGAAAATGTAAAAAAATGGCATAAAAAACTTGGACACATAAGTGTAAAAAACATGTTAAAACTAAAATCAGTTAGTGTGGGAATCCAATTTGAAAGAAAACGAAATTAATGACTTCGCGAAAACGATTTGTGAAGTGTGTGTCCAGTTTAAATAAACAAGAAAAGCGTTTGACGAAACACGATACCGAGCTACACGTCCGCTAGAAATAATACATACGAATATTTGTGGCCCAATTGATCCACCAACATGGGATGGTATGAAATATTTTATAACCTTTTTGGATGACTTCACACATTTTTCTGCGGTTTATTTATTACGCGAAAATATGATGTTTATGAAGTAATAAAAGATTTCATAAATGAGAGCGAGGCCAAGTGGAAGTCTATTAAGATGTGACAATGGTAAAGAATATACAAACAAACAATTAAAAGACTGGTGTAAGAACAAAGGGATCAAGATAGATTATACGGTGCCATACACACCGCAATTAAACGGAAAATCTGAAAGACTAATAAAGTCATCCAGATCAAGGCTATTAAGTGTTTCGGTATTGTGTAGTAAGACCACGTGTAAGAAATATTAGGATTACGATTACCCAGAAACTGTTTATTATATATTTAGGTCTAATAATAATAAGAAAACAATAACACGAGCACTATAAAAATTGTAACTTGAAGAATGTAAGTTATTCACATTTGAGATCGGTGTAAAAGAATGCGAGTTATTAATGTAGTTGTTACATTATATATTGTTAAATCTTTAATAAGTAAGTAAGAAAGTAATTTACAGTTTATACTAAATAGAACATTATTAAATAAAGCCAGAGCGCATTAATATTTGACTCAAATTTTAATAAAACAATGTGGGGAGAAGCAATTCGAGTAGCGGTTTATTTATTAAATAGAACAGTAACGGAAACTTTAAAAATTACGCCCTATGAAATGTGGAATCAGAGAAAACCGAATCTAAAATATTTGCAAATATTTGGTGCGATAGCATATGCCAAGAAATTAGGATATCTTAAGAAATTTGATAAAAGATCAGATAAATTGTTTTTTGTGGGTTATACTTCAAAAGCATATCGCTTGTTTGATAAAGAAAAGCAACAAATTATCATCTCAAGAGACGTGATATTTAATGACAATTACGTTGATTCAAACAAAAGACCAAAAATACTGCAAAGTGTAAGTGACGATGATGAGTGCGAGGAACATAAAATTATCGAATTAAACCGCGAGGAAGAAATGAAAGATTTCGAAGAAACGGAACCTGAAGACAGAACTTCAGATAAAACTGATAATTTAGGAAGAGGAAAACGAATTAAAAAGGTGCCAAAGAAATATGACGATTTCGCATTTTTAACCTATGAAGAAGCAGTAGAAGTAGAAGACAAAGAAAACTGGTTAAAAGCTATCGAAGAAGAAAAAAGTTCCCTTAAAGAAAACCAAACTTGGACTTCAGTGAATAAAAGTGAAATTACAAACAATCGAAAAATATTAAGTAATAGATGGGTGTTTAAAATAAAAGAAGACGGTACATATTAAGCGCGATTGGTAGTGCGTGGGTGTGAACAGAAACATGAAATTAAATATTTATGTTGATGACGGTTTGTTAATTGGACGTGACGAATCCAGAATGGACATTTTCTTAGAAAAATTAAAGAACGAATTTAAAATCACAATTAATAAAAATCCAAAAACTTTTCTAGGAATTGAAATAAAACGTGATGAAACGGGAATAACATTAAGTCAAACTTAAATGATAACGCAAATTTTAGAAAAGTTCAAGATGCAAGAATGTAATGCAACTAAAGTACCATTAAGTGGAGATGTAGAAATAAGTGATGTGATGGAAAACGGCACATATCCATACCGTGAAGTGACTGGAAGTTTGCTTTATTTAAATAATAAAACCCGACCAGATTTAAGTTTCTCTGTAAATTTTGTGAGTCGTTTTATGGAAAATCCAACTAGAAGTGACATTAACAATGTGAAACATATTTTAAAATTTTGTTTTTTTGGCAGAATACAATTACTGCAAATTCGAATTAAGAATATATTTTTAATTATTTTGTGTTAACATTATATTTTGTAACGTTTCGCACTACTAGTGCTTTTTCAAACATCGAATTTTATTTATTTTTGTTATTTTAATAATTATTGTAAAATAAAAATACAATGATAAAGTTTTCAAACAATGTAGGTCTTATATGTACTAAGTGATTAAATAAATAACCATTGAATGTTTGATTATGTGAAAACTAATCGCACTTATATTTCTTACGTAATACTGAATTAATAAAATATTTGATCTTCCGCTTCTTTTCTTTGGAAAACTTTCTCAAATATCTTCTTCGCTGTGTCCGGTAGACCATCTATTACAAATAAATCCTTTTTATGAACTCGCAGCACAACTTGTCAATAAGGATTCAACATTAATCATCGATTTTGTGTTTTCAAATAAAAACCTCATTAAAACACGTTTAAGATCACAAAATCCTGCAAAAGAAGTAAAGATGAGTAGCTTAAAGCTAATAAAAACAGCTAGTTTTGTTTGCCCCAATTTTTGTAAGCTCTCCATTTTGTAAATATGAATGACAACAAATGATAAATAAAAAAACAACAGGTCCTTTAAAGTAACAAAGTCGACTTCAAGAAACAATAATACTGATAAAGAGGTATTGTTGAAGGTCTTGAGAAGCTGTCAATGAAGTAGCTGTTTAAGGGTGGTAATAGTATATTAAAGCACAAGTTACAGAATGAACGCGCTTCAATCACGAGACCGGGTTTCATACACGAGCCGCGCAGCGGTGAGTTTATGAAGCGGTCGAGTGATTGAAACGTATTCTATGACGTGTGCTTTATACTATTTTCTCTATTTCGATACAATATTTAATATTTTTCGTATAATTTTAGTTTTAAAACAACATTGGGAAACTTATATTTTATTGAATTGGCAACACTTACACTTTGACATATTGAAATTTATGTGTTAACCTAAAATCTCATACAAACTTATCTCTTTATACCTTTATAAGTAAATAAGTTTGAATTAATAGGACGTCTTTATTTTATCTTGGCATCAACATTTGAATTTCAATTGTTAAGTTACAATAATTTTGGTTTCTTTTTCGTGTAACGTCAACTTACGATGCAGAGACACCAACTTTGAAGAAACTAACGTTACTAGAATTCGTGTAAGAATTTGCTTATTCTTACACGGATTTTAGTGTAAGAATCGCTAATTCTCATATCGAAATAGAGAAAAACTTTATAAGCGGTCCTTAAGTAACTGAGCAATTTTATATTGGTACTTAAGCTCTAAAGAAATCTGAAATCGAGCGTCAAAGCCGAAGTATCAACTTTCTCTAAAATGACAGTCTCTTTTGAAGACATTTTAACGTCGAACATAATACCGAAATTTGTAATTGGACACATCGTTGAAACTGAACACAACACCGAAACGTCTGGTCGACTGTGGACGCAACGCCGAAATTTCTTTGTAGATGTATTACGAAGTAAATCGGTTTACATATATCTTTGCCAATTTTCAAATCGGTTATTATAAAATAATTATATTTTATGAAACTATTCAAAATATTTTTTTTTATTTGATATTTAAGAATTGAAAAGGATCAATAATATTATTGGATGTGATTAAATAATTGAGGTTGTTCGTCTTTTCAATAATGTATTTTTATTAAATTAATTTCAATATATTGCAACATATGTTTCAGCCTTTTCTAAAAATAAGGCTGTCTTCCGGCAGTTTTTCAAACTAAGCTTTTACATTATAAATGTTTCAAAGACTAGATTAAATTAAATCTCGTTATTTTTTTTAGAATATGACATGACAAAATTGGTGCCGTATGCACTAAAATTTGTCGTAGGTCGGCTCAATTCATTTTTTGATTAACAGTCACTGTAGGCGTAGACGACGTTTGTAGGGAACAAAATGGTGGATTTTTCGATACAAAGATAGGATAGAGTTGTCCTACATAGTTTTTGTAAAATGTAATATGAGAAACGTATAGTAAAATATTTAAAACACCTGCCAGCAATAAATGTACATATTTATTATCTTATATTTTATACAAGAAGAGTTAATTATGTTAGTACTACTCGCACATATTGCTCAACTTTAACTCGGTCAATAGGACAAATCGAATGATTAACTACCCTATCATAGACGATTATGTCTTCTTAACTGGCTAGAATTCCATTTAGATTCTACCGAGTTGAACAACATTCATTGCACAGTACAAAGTGTTTACACGGTAGCAAAACCGTGGTTGGTGCATCTGTTTGGCATATCATGCAAACTGCAGCTTCTCTAGGTTCGTCTTGATTTGACGGTGGAATTTCGTCAAAACTTACGAAATGATAAGAAAATATTTCTGATTCTCACATTTTTCACAATTTGAAACACTGTTTGATTTGCAATACTCATAAAAGACGCCCTCATCAAAAACATCCTGTAATATTTTCGATAGATAAGTTCGTCGATGCTTACTCAAAATATTGCTTGCTGTTTCCTTGTATTGGCACATCTGCGGAAGAATTTAAGAGACATTTTAAAACGGTCCTTTCTTTGTTTGGAACACTTACACGTCTTATAGTAGACAATGGAGGAGTATTGAAAAGCAAAATTTCGAGGAAATGGTTAAAAAAATGGAACGTTGAAGTTCACGCTATTACGCCGTATGTACATCGCGCCAACAGTCAAGTAGAACGTTATATGCGTACAATTGCAAACATGCTTTGCGTTGAAGGTTTAAAAAAGTCAGAATGCACAAACGGATTATGGAAAATCCAATTAATTATCAATACCACACCAAATAGAACTACCGGAATATCACCTTTGCAACTGTTATTAGATTGCGACAATACCATTCTGTTATTACGATCAGTTCTTACTGATCTTAGAGACGTAAAACATCCGTGTACCGTTCTTCCAGGTACCACTCGTCAACCTCGCCATCAATTATTATCTCGACGGTGACAAGAAAATGCGAAAATGCAATAAAATCGCACGAACCAAAAAGGTTAACCAGCACAATAACTTCAACGTGGTGACTTTTTGTACTGTTATACCTAAACATTAACGCAAAAATGGATTCCGATGTAAACGGCCCCTATCGAATTGTAAATTGCCTAGGACATAATAGATATACCCTAGAGAAATTAAATTCGCATTCTCGAACGAGTGCTTCTGCAGAAGATTTGTTGCTATGGCCAGTAGATTGGACCCCAAACGATTCTGCTTTTCTATTTTCGGAAGACGATGAATTGCAAGGTAAACAAAACAAAATCCTGCTAGTTACTTAAATTTCAGTCAATCATTTACGTTTTGCTTAACTTGCACGTTTTGAAATTTGAAAGACTCAGCATAACATAAACATATTGGGTTACAAATAATATTCAACTTATGTATATACAAGGTCGTATAATCGTCGTACGTAATTTTATGTACGTTTTATTGACAGGATGACGGCAGCACAAAATATAAATACAATTTCAACGTCGATTACATTCTGATGCGTTCAGCTGTAGATTTTGAATTGGTACAAGTTACTGAGTTCAATTGTGCAATTTAACCGTCGATTACAGTCTGATGCGTTCAGCTGTAGGTTTTGAATTGGTACAAGTTTCTGAGTTCAATTGTGCAATTTAACCGTCGATTACAGTCTGATGCGTTCAGCTGTAGGTTTTGAATTGGTACAAGTTTCTGAGTTCAATTGTACAATTTAACCATCGATTACAGTCTGATGCGTTTTGCATTATTTATGATTTTTATATTTTCACAAAAAACATTCTCGCAATTTAAAATTGTTTAATGTAACCGTTTTTTACTTGCTGATTTACCAGTGATTCATTAAATTTGCTTGCGTTTTTTTTAAAGAATCTCCTGAAACATTTTTTGTAGACAGTGGTTCAACATCAACAACTGTATTAATAAGTAATGGAGGTTTTATAAAAGTCTTTTGTGACCATATTTATGAAAGTAGTAATTTATGGATATTATATCCACACAGCACAAGCATATCCAGTGGATATGAAATGTACACACCAACCATGGATACCGGAGGTGCATCGAACATCCATATTTAATATTATGGAGCAAGGATGGAGGTCCAATGGATATATCATTCCGTCACGGAAAGATCTTCATAGTATGTCCATAGGACCTCCAGGTGGATAAACATTTTAAATCCATATGGAGATATATTGAACAGTCATATGAACGTACAAAATACATACATATGGAGGTTCAATGAACATTTAATTAAAGTATAATAAACATTCATTTTTTTATAGAACCTTCATATGTAGGTAAAATATATGTGCATATCTATATATTAACAAAAAATATGGCCACACGTCAAATAAAGTCAATACAAAATGCCAATAGTGATATTTTCCAGATGCAACAACTCCGGTTGGTCCACAGAAAATATGACCACTTGTTCATTTTCACTCAAACACAATCGAACTTTTTTATTTACACATTCTCTCATTTTTCTAGAGCTTAATTTTATCCATTATTTATATTATAGGAATCCAAATACTTACTAGATTAATGTACAGCAAAAGTAAATTCAAATATGCAAAAATACCTTGTCTTTACCCAATAAACACAAATCAATGGGTCTGTACTGGCAATGTACTTCTTAGCCGGCACTCAGAATGCTGGCAATGTACTAAAATGAAGTACACTGCCGGTAACCAGGTGACACACCGGCCGATATATTGCCGAATGAATCTTGCCAATGCAGAAATTGCATCGAACCAATATCGGCAAGTTATGTATATTAATACAAGTTAAATGCAGAATGCCAGTGAAATCTGTGCAATATAATATGTACTTTGCCATCACATAAATAGTGCGCAATTTTAAAAGCATTGGCAATGTTAGCAACTTAACACAAATTAAATGCATACAATGGTATTATCATTTTTAATTTAATTAATAAAACAATTTGGAAACTTAACATACAATGTCCATATATGTACTGAAAAAAATTTAAAAAATATAAAAAACCTATTTACATTCATTCTGTGCTTATGTTTATTGGCGTCTTTCGTACCCACTACTTTGAAGGTCTTTCGTACCTTCAAAATTATTTCATAACCGAATTCAACTTAATAAATGATTTATCTTATTACCTTATTGACTTATAACCACTCGGAATTTTTCTTTTGTAAACATTTTTATTTGACCAACTGTTTACTAAATGATTTCTACTGTACTTTGAATTCTTTAATTGCACAAAGTATTTATAGAAGTATAAGTGATTTTTCTTTCTATTACCTTTTTTTTTGTAAAATACAAATATTTTTTGTCAATCGTTTAATGTGAATAAAGTTTTACATATTTGTATCTTAGTTTATTACAGTAATACATACATAAAATGGTATTTTCCTTTTAGTCGTAACCAATCTAAATAGAACCACTGGATAATAAAATACGATTACAAACGAGAAAGTCTGAAGATAATCTTAAAATACAATCACAATAAATGAAAACAAATTTTTACACGTTTCAGTTGTAAAATAAGTGCACAAATTTACTTTGTTCAATACCCGTCACTTCTATGAGTAAACATAATTTAAAAACTGAAAATGTTTTCCGACTTTCAATATTGTTTATATCACTGGTTATGTTGCTGCAATGCATTATGTTTTTGCTATGAAAATTCATGTAGTTTTGTAAATCTTCGTCTGCTCCTTCATATAGTAGCTACGTTAAATAATATCCATGCTAATTACATCTGGAACATGTTCCAGATAAGAACTCGAGTTGTCATTCAGCAAAAAAAAGATTCTTAGCGTTAATTGCCGATGATTCTTGCAAATAATGTGTCCCAACGTCGCTCTGATGTTGTAGTTAATCCATACAATACTTGGATTAGCCTTCCATTGTTTAATATTTGCGTATTTAAGGCCACAACAATGGTTACAATAATGAACTTATGACAACAACAGGTTTGTTTGTCCAACGACCACCATTTTTAAATGACCGAGGTCACGTGATATGGAATGCCTAATTAAGAAATAATTTATATTTGAATTTAATACTTACTTATTTTGTTTACCCATCCATCCTAAATGATGAAAAACAAACACATTTTTTCGAAATTTTAAAGCACAAAATGGTTTGCATACGATAAATACAAGCTAAACAAAAAGCCAAAACGTTTGCGTGTGCAATCTTTGGTGCAATCCATAGGGTGCAATCATTCAAGTGGCGATAATATAATATACGCGAAAACCTTGGCGAAAACAAACGAACAACGAAGAAGTTTAAATTAAACCGCGCCAAGTGTTTTTTTTACTTTTTCAATTTTTCATTAAATTTGTTGTTGCATGTTAAATATTTACTACAAATATTAAATTTTAGAGAATATAATTATTTCTAAATAATTTTGATAAAAAATAGCAACTCACAAAATTATGTAACATGATACATAAAAAAAAATGTTTCCGAACATAACACTTATAACACTTAAGATAATCCTATTTCACAGATATCCATGAATGTATATACGGTGCATATACAATGGATATTAAACTACGGATGTACATCAATGGATATTATATGGATAAATATGTATATCCATTGCATCTCGCGTGCTGTGTGGGATATAAGTAAACCGAAAAAAATTATCTATGCACAAAGAACGTAATACGTACATATTATTCATTTACAAATTTCAATTCAAAAACACATTTCTTTTACAAATGATTTTAGCTATAAATTTAGTTCGTGTTATTGTGTACAATATATTACAATAAAAAAACAAAGAAACCTAAAAGTACCTAGTTACATACTTAAGGTCAATCAATAAACTAGCCGAGCTTGTAATAAGCGTTCCAAGAAATGAACACCGTTTTTGATGAAACGGTGTTTTTTTCGAAATTCTACATCTGTATAAATATTTATTTCCTATTTTTTGACAGCTTAACAAAACGAATTTATAAAGTGATAATACCTATATAATTCTATACCATTAAAAACGACTTTTGTCTTTAGTATTTAATTTGCTTAAAATTCTAAGCACTATTGTTTTATTACAATCGCTGCCTTCCTGGGTTTGAGCTAACCCACAACAATTTTTGTGGGTTCCTAGCACTCATAATTTTAAAGTGAAAACTTTTTGTTATTCGACGACATACATTTTTCTAACACTTGTTTAATTATTCAGAACGTTAAACAAGAGCAGCATACTCTTAAGAATTTATTGTTTTATTGAACAATTTTGTTATGCTCGAGGTTCTCTTATAAGTCTTATTAGCATTTTAAAGAATAAACCCATAACGAAGCAAATGGTCTGACCTTCAGTAACGGTACTTGGCCCTTTTCGAGAATTCTAGGCTTATTCTTAATTTCAAAAAATCAAAATAAACGTTATTGTATGTTTTATTAAAATTATTTGCATCGTAATGCCATTGCAGCTTTTGAGAACTACTTGAAAAATTATTTCTTTTAATAAAATCTTTACCTATGCTCATATTGCTTTCATCGTTATTTTTTTATTGCGGTTAAATTATGTTTTAAATTGCCTTTTTTTTGCAACCTCAATTGCAAGACGCCGCAAAACTGAATTGGTTGTTAAACCAAATGAAAAGTATTCGTGCTTTTTTGTTATCTGGGATTAGTAATTTAAAAATGTATCTCTATTTTTAGGTCGAATTTTTGGTTTACTTGCGTTTTTAGTTGTAAATTTAGCATTTGCAGTTGTCCGACTGAATTTATAAAACCTTATAGTATAAAAACTTTTAACGAACGGGTTACGTGAAAACCCTGTAGGTATATAAGAGTTGATTGTATAAAGTAAAAAATTTCAGTTTTATGAAATAAAAATACAGATGTTGATTTGACCTTTAGTTTAATTTACCCTTATTATCTTTTTATACTAGATGCTTGTGAAAATTTTGTAAAATAATTTCAATAATCTAAAAGAAATGTTCAGTTACTTTATATTACTCTTACGTTAAATCTCTAATTGAACTCTGGAAATGAATAAATACAAATATGCTAATTTTATTTACTTACATAACTATAATTTGAGCTAATTCACAGAATAAAAAAATATCCTATATTTTTTATTTATTTCAATAAATAGAGGTATGGAATCCACCATACAAGTATATCATCAAAGTATGACAGTAGACGCTAAATCAAACGCTAATTGGCGACCTAAGAATAGAAAATTTTATTTGCAATAAACTAATTATATGTAACAAATGGATATGACAAAAATAAAACATATTTTTTTAAATTTAAATACAAAAGAATGTTAACTTTGTAAAAATATAATGGTCTAATTTGTAATCATATAAATTTCGAGATATTTTAATTTAATAAATTTGAACGTATGTTACTATATAACAAGTTAATTTACACAAAATTAGTAATTACTGTAATCGAAGGAGTATAAGATATTTGAATACATTTCAAACACATTTTTGGGTACTACTGGAAATTCGAGCAAACGTCTTAGTAAGGTTATGTATACAATTTGACATTCGAAAAATATTTTAGCAAAAACGTGTAAATACTTAATAGAAAATATGCATCGTAGGATCGCTGCCGTAATTACAGCAAGAGGGGAAGCAACAAAATACTGATAAATTCTTTATAGATCAATTTGAATATAGATATTTAGTTAGAAGTTACAGTTTCAATATTCTTTCTATAAAATTTTAAATTTAGAGGGTACTCCATAATTATGACCAAAGCTGTATGTACTTACAATAGTTACAAGTAACTTGCAGTCAGTGAACAGCCTACAAATAAAAATAGACTGGAATTGTTTTTAGTAGTAATAACACAGATTGAAAAGAAAAACAAATATAATTTAAAGAATTTATTTACGATTTTAAATCCAATATTTTATAAAAATGTATTAAAATGAGTAAAAACTAATTATAAATGTAGGCCTCCCGATTCCTGCCAAAAAGATTGTAGCTTAGAAACAGAAACTGAAGAGACGCATTACATTTTACCATCACATGAATACACCTGATTATTGTTTTGAAATAATCAGCATTTCAATTGTGGATACGTTATATATTTCACTTAATTAACTAAGACCGAAGCCATATTTACCTAATACATGTTCAAATTCAAAGATCTCCAATAACACGTTCTGCAAAAATTATAATCAGTGAAATTGCACATCTCGTACAGATATTAATACTAATCAAGAAAAATCAGAATAACCAGTCAGTCACAAATAGTTCAGACTGGGGCGGTAAATACGTCATCATTTAAGTTGACAATAAGTTTATTTAGAATAATAATTACCTTATTTACGATTTCGATTCTGTGACGAACGAAACGAAGCTGCAAGATCTAAAAAAAGGTGTGTAATTATGTTATACAATTAGAATCTGCATTTGTTAATCATATTAAAAAATCAGAAAGAAATAACCAATCAGTCACAAGTAATCAGACTGGGGCGGTAAAAAATCATCATTAAGGCAAATAAGTATATTAAGAATAATAATTACCTATCGTGTTATTTTCCACTTAAGATTCTTCGATGAATTAAGTTGAGATCTAAAAAAAAGTTATGTAATCATGTGATGTGCAAGTACAATTTGAGTTTTTTAATTACATAATAAAATCAGAAAAACCAATCAGTCATTTTTTTTCAGACTGGGGCGGTAAACAATATTAATCATTTGATAGTGTTAGTCTAATTACTATAGAAATTAAATAATGGAACTAGCGTTACTATGTAGCACTTACTGTTCGCGGACAGATTTTTTTAAACGTTAATTCTTATTTGCTATATCAACTTGCAATTTGTTTCAATTTAATCAAAATTTACTTAACAATTGGAAATTCAACATTTCTAAATTGGAACTAGACATACATTTGATTTTTCAGTGTTTGTATCTTACATAAAATTTTACTTACATTTTTATTATTATTTCCACGATAGATGACGCATTAAGTACTAGTCTGTAAATAAAATAAAAAGCATTAACACAGTTATCATTTATAAATTAAAAAAATAAACCAATACAAAGTATTTGTATCTAAATTTCCCTTTGGCATATTTTGATAAAGACACTAATATACCATACACTTCATAGAAATTAATTTTCCCATCATGAGCTCACAATTTTTTTATGCAATAAACAAAAAACTGACGGCTTATTAGATGGGGTACTTCCTTAGCGTATTAATGTGTAAACTTACTTTAAGTAGAGAAAAGTCGCTCTCAGAACTTCTTGGTCTGCATCTCAACCTGAAAAATTACACAATTACTAATATCATTTACGCATTGTTGTATAACTTACATTTTAAGTACGAAAGTGCTCAATTAATGGCGAAACATACTTAAATACTTAATTTATTAAAAAATCATTTTATTAAAATGAGTAATAAACTCAATATAAACTTAATAATTTAAATAAGAATTACATTAAACAAGCGTAATTTGCATTAAAATAATAACAAAAATACATATTAGGTCATTCTAATTCAAAACAGTGTATCCATCGGCAATATTTTCTGCAAACATTTTAATAGTAAATTTTGAAAAACCTATAGGTATTCACTTACTTAATAACTCCTAGAGTTGTTTTAGGAATATTCATAAATCACAACACTGTCGACACCACCTCCTCCTCCTCACTCATTGAGTAGCACTACCGTTATTTTTTTTCAACAGCTGAAGTATAACATCAAAATTTAAATAAACAACTACTAATGAAACAAAACTATGAATTATCGTAATACCACACTCATCGAGAAAAAAAACATGCTGACGAACACAAATTTGAAATGAATGACCTAATAATAAAACAAACTACTCTTGTGTAGTACTTTACTTGCAATGGAATAACTGTACAAAAGCTTTTGTAAAACTGGAATAAAGAAATTAATTAATAAAAATTCAATTGTGTGTACCAAGTGGAAAATTGTAATACAATTGTAAAAGAAATCCAGTTTTAGAAAATAATTGTATTGAAAAGAAAAAAAATAATTTATCAACTTATTTAAATTAACTTAATATGTGATAAAATATTTGTACAGCTCTAAAAATTTGTCGAGTTTTACAATTTATCCAAGTACTGAGTTAGATCTGGAACACCTTCTTTAAGACCCTTTCTTTTCCTGATGTCCTAAAATAAAAATTAATTTGTTAATATCCTCCATTCATCATTAAATTTTATTTGTCATGTCTAATGTTACGATTTAGCCAATATACTATGCCAAACAGTAAAACAAGACCTTAATGCTATACCACAAAAAGCGAACGACACTTTATTTTTAAACTTAATGTGCGTTGTCTGTTGTGGAAAAACACAAAATAACATTTGTAATAACTTACTTGAACAATGGTGTAAGTTTTGGTCGAAGGTTCCAATGGGTCACCGGGGAAGATTTGCCAGTGGTCAAATACGCATTGAGGGAAAGCTTGACCACCGGTATTAGAACGTAAATCGGCGGTAAAACCGAAGGATTCATTTACAGGCAAATATGCTTTTACTACAAACATAGGTGTACCGGCAACTTGAGCTTCTTCAAATACATGACCACGTCTTCTATTCAACACACCGTAAATGCCACCAACCGCAACTTCAGGGCACTAGTAAATAAACAATGAACTAGCAATTCCAAAATCCTTATAAATAACAAACCTGAATTTCACATTGGTAAACCGGTTCCATAATTCTAGGAGCTGCAGTAAGAAGACAAGCATATAAACATCTTCTAGTGGTGGGAATTATTTGACCGCCACCACGATGGATAGCATCAGCATGAAGTGTAACGTCAAATATATTAAAACGAACGCCTCTCAAATTTTCCTCAGCAAGGACACCTTCCTTAGCTGCCCATTGAAATCCAGCAACAACAGAATCTTTAATTTCATTAAGATACTGTACTCCTTTCGTGCAATCAACTAAGATGTTAGGCCCTGTACCGTCTGGACCAAAGCACCAAATTTTACGAGCTTCAGTAACGTCGTAATCGTATTTTTCACTTAAGTAACGTGCACGTACTTTAAAATCGTCACGCGAGTTTACATCTCCCTATAATCGAAGCATATATAAATACATATTACTAATTTATCACAGTTAAACTTACGTTGTCAATGTCTTCGGCTAAGCCATCTGGCATTGGACAAGCCTTCATGAACAAACGATTGTGCTTATTTGGCGATTTAGAGAGACACATTGTGTTTGATTCTTCACTGACACTTTCACGGTATGATACAACAGGATCAGATTTCTTGATAGGAATGCAAGCGTGGTCTTCTTCTAAATCTTTCAAGCAAATTTCTAAATGTAATTCACCAGCACCGGCGATGATGTGTTCACCAGATTCTTCGATAATACACTGTACCATAGGATCAGATTTTGCAAGACGTTTCAAACCTAACAAAAACGTAGATTATTCTAACACTAGCAAATAAAAACGTAAATATAAAAAAAAAAATGTTCCAACAACACTTCGGCATATTACAATTAGACATAAAGATAGAGGTCTTGTAACAGCAGTTGTGTTTTTGTACTTATCTTCTTCCATTGCACTCCCAACATCAACAGAACCCAGTAAGAATACAAAGATCCTAACGTGAGCTATGAAGTGGAACGTTTGTGCTGGAAGAACATATAAATATATTGTACATGATCGTACCTTCTACTAGTTTTGGCAAATCAGCGGGATTTTTCGGCTCAACAGCTACTCTGACAACTGGAGAGACGCTGAATTTCATAACTTTCATGTTGTGAGCATCTTTAAATGTAGTAATTGTACCGGTTTTTACTAAGAATTGGTCAACACCAACTAAACCACAAATGTTACCTATATAATAAAACACTTAGTAACAAAATAACAAATCAGATGTAATTATATACCACAAGGAACATCTTCAATAGCCTCAACGTAACGACCCATCATAAGTATAGTTCTTTGAATAGCCTTTTCGTACAAATCTTCCTTTTTACCGGGTGTATAGTTTGGACCCATAATGCGAGCTTTCATTCCAGTAGCTACCCTTCCTGAGAATACACGCCCAAAAGCATAAAAACGACCCTTATCGGATGTTGGTACCATTTTTGATACGTACATCATGAGAGGTCCGTTAGGATCGCAACCCTATAAGTATAAAAGTTACACGTATGTAAAAACTGTAGTAATCTTACCTTAACAGCAAGAGCAGCCTCATCATCGAGTGGACCTTCATACAACATTTCCATACGGTATTTTTGAGCTACTACTGGCGACGGTAAATGAATGGCAATCATCTGAAGTAAAGCTTCACCAGCAGGCAACCAAGTACGCATAACAACTTTCAGTAACGGTTTGCCGTCCTTATCTTTATCTTCATGTTTAAGAACTACGCCAAGTTTTTTCAATAACAATTCAGTTTCTTCTTTCCTAAAATTTTTTTAAAATGAAATAACCATAATATTAAATTATTCATATTTGTTCAGAACGTTTTAAACCTCAGAGAGAATGGTTATCTTCAACTATTTTTTTTCAGAACAGGTCTGTTAATCTCATCATAGTGTTGCGTGGTTTTTGTTGTTATAAATAATAATACTTACTTGTAATTCATGATGCAATCGAAGATTTTATATATTGGGTCTAGAACGTACATACAGAAGGAACGTTTGTTATCAGGTTCCTTTTGTTTAGCCCATTTTTTGTTTTTAGCGCTAAAAAAGTTTTCTCCCCACAAACGGTTCATTAGTTTAACAACATCAATCTTGAACTTTTCGGAGTACATTTCAGCAAATTGTTTAAGTGTGAAAGCCCATCCATGTAAACCAGAACCAAAACCAACTGATCCTTTACTTGGATCAACCTAGGGTTAAAATAGATGGTCGTAATTTGAAGATTATACTCGAATCAAATACTTACACGAACTTCACCCATTGGACCACTATCGTCGGAATAAGTTGCAATGATAACGTTGACATTTTCTACAATTCTTTGGAAAGTTTGATACAGTTCTTCAGCTTCCAATTGTAATTCAAGCAAAGCGCGATCCATTTTGTTCATGAACAAAATCGGTTTAATACGTTCAGCAATTGCTTGACGTAAGACGGTTTCGGTTTGTACACACACACCTACACCAAAACAAATTTAGATTAAACAGTGTTGTTTATAATTATGGATTTGAAGTAAATGTATAATATTACGACTTCGTTCGTTACAACAGTTATCGTCGAATGTGGCAAATTAGTTGATTAATTCGGTACCAACAAAAGAATGATCTGTTTGCATTTTATTTTTTCACGGACACGTCTAAAATGATGTTGAAATTTAATCTAGGGTTAAAAAGCAGTAGAGATCGTTTCAAAACAAAAGTATGCTGAGATGCGCGTCGGATAAATTCGGAGTTTGATGATTATACGAAATAAATTCTAACTAAAAACAGGTGTAAACAATGCAAACCTTAATGTGATGGTTAATCTTTAATTATCTCCTAACCGAAATAAGTCAGAAGCAATATAGGACGTTATTAAACATTGTGCGGTACGAATGTAACGTAACAAAATTTATATAAACATTCTGTGACTTCTACATGAATCTTCAATGTTCTAAATTATTAGAAAAAAAAATCATTACAGAGAATTCATGTTATTTTCTTTCTGTATTATCAATTTTATCTAAAGTGCACCTATTGAATACCTAAGGCAGCATTCACAAGAAAATATGAATTTTATTGGCAATTGATGATCTCACAGACATTGTTAATCGTGAAAACTTCAATAATCCTCAACACAATAAATGTATTTAGATTGCCTTTTAAAAATTAAAGTTTTTAATCGACAGTAGCTAATGTTTCCATTCCTTCTGTAGAAAGAGAAAAAAACACAAACAAAACAAAAACATCTAGAAACAGTTTGTCTAAGGTAAATGTGGGTAGAATTAAACCACATTTTAAGTTTTAAACTTGAGTTTTTATTTTAATAAGTTGATATATGTCAGCAATAATGCAACTTATAACAAGTCTTTCTTTTCAAAATTTTCTCCCTAATACATTTTTAACATCGTGCTCCTCCTTTTATTGTTTCCCATATTGATGCAAGAAAATTTTTGTTACTTAAGGTATAATGAATTCTTAGGTAGAATTAATTCCATCGACATTAATAGCAGCTTTAAATGAAAATGTATTGGAAAAATCGTAAGCAAAACATTTATTCGTCAATATGAACAAAAACTTTTTTTTTCTAAAACCTTTAAGAGCATAAGATTTTATTTTACTATAAAAATAGGATAATAGTTACATTAGATTTAACCGAATGGAAGTATTAATCTACATATATTATTGTCATTAATAGAATAGCATTCTTGCAATAACATATAGTTGAATGTAACAACAAAATGTTTTCGAATGAAAGAATACTTTAGAGGTCATGCTTGTAACTAGGTCAAGTGCGAAGTTCAGGTTCAATGAACTTTAGATTAGGTTCAAGATAACTTATCAACACCTTGATTTGGTTAGCAATTATTTTCTAACAAGTGGTTGATCAAATTTTGTAGTATACAGATATGAGATGAAATTGAAATTTAGTTATCTATTATGACAGAAAAAGATATACCTGAAACACAGTCGACAACAACCAAGGCGCCATCAGTAACTCTAAGAGCGGCAGTTACTTCGGAAGAGAAATCAACGTGTCCAGGCGAATCAATCAAGTTGATTAAGAACCCTTTTTCTTCCTTTTCACGTTGATCAGGATTGGTGATAAATACTAAATCTTTATCGTCCAACTCAAAGAACATGGATATGGCACTGCAAATAAGTTTTATATAAGGTACTATATTTTTCAAATTTAAAAAAAAATTGATTTTGTAGATATTCAGTTGGCCGTTCTAATATCTTCAATTTATCCATATAATAGATTTCAGTCTTATAAACAATCATCACTTGAACTATTTCATTTATGTTAACATAAAAAGAATAATGCTTACGTTGATTTGATTGTAATACAACGTTCTTGTTCGTCCTTACGAGTATCAGTGAAACGTGTTTCACCAGCTTTGGCACCGGCGATAATACCAGCTTTAGAAACCAAGGAGTCAGTTAAAGTCGATTTTCCATGATCGACATGCGCTATGACAGACATATTACGGATGTTTTTCTTTTTGTCCATCATGGCACGGATCTCGTCTACTGTAAAGTTAACCTACAAAAAAAATTACAATAAACTTCTTGTACTTTCTAACTACGTTAATTTCATTTAATAAAAAAAAACGAAAAAAATCATGTTCATTAAATAAAAATGTGTGAGCTTACATACCATTTTATTTTACTCTTTGTAATTAGATTGCTAACATGTGTTACAATCAATGTAAAGTAATTGTAAATGTATCCAAAATGTATCGAGATTTATCAAGTTTATTAAATATTTCTTGTACCGTTAAAAGTGACAATAAAAGAGTCGAACTATTGACACAGCCAGCTTAAAAATATTAATTTGAACCTTTTTTTGAGTTTCATACTGTTGTGCAATACCTACATCAGATTGTGCGAAATAACGATATTTAATGTAAAATAATATTTTACAAAGATAAAACAACAATGGATGATTGATATTTCATATTTAATAATGTAAAAAAGGGCTTACCATTATGGATGATTAAAGATTTTTCACTTGCAAGACAAAAACTGAAACGCCAGCTATGGCGTACTCCTCGCAAAGAGGAAGGGAAGAGTCGTTGAATGCGAACGTTGTGCCACGCAGACGTTGAACTACAGTTACACGCATGCGTAAAGCTGGCTTACTCCAATATACAATTTGTTTTGTCAAATTTCGATATTATTTTTATGTTAACATGTTGTGCAATATAAATAAATAAACTCCGCATTACATATTTTTTTATTGCACAATTTTATTGTAACTTGTGAAATAATTTCTTTGACTACAACAGTATATATTTAAACAATTGAGGTAAATCTACTTTATAACTACAGGATGTTACCAAAGTAATTTTTATGTTTATTATTTAATCATAATACGCAAAAAAACAAAAATATACCTTAATTATTAATATTTAAAAATAATACTTCATACGATGTCATTTCCCAGATAGCACAGTGAGTTTGATACAAGGTTAAAACAAACTTGTTTTAACAATCATGTAGACTGGAAACAAACTTGTCTGGAAACTTATATCAAGCATAATTCAAGCTTACTAGTTACCGCTACCACAAGCTTATTTTATAAAGCTTGAAAAAAGCTTATTAGACAAGCTGGAAAAAAGTATGTTGGGCAAACTTAAAATAACCATGTTGAACAAGCTTGAAAGAAGCGTGTTGGGCAAATTTGAAAAAAACATTTTTTTCATTTTGAATCAATTTATTTTCTAAAAAAAAGTGGATTAAGATATAAAAAAATACATTGCGTTAGATAATATAATATAAACTAAAAAGGAATAACATAACAGTATAAACTATATATGAAGAAATCGTTAAGCAATTGTAGTTTTTCCTACTGAGTTTCCACATTGGATCGATTTCCTTGATTTCTGAAAAAAAAAACAATTGAACTAGAACAAAAACATGCTAAGGAATAAAAGTAAATGTATATTTTCTTAATAATGTGTTGTACGTTCACCTTGAAGAAATGTGAATCCGTTTATTAAAATACCAGATACAAAAACAAAATTGAAAATTTAATTATAGCTGAAAAAAACCTGTAGATAAAATGATATATTTTTTAAGTTATTAGCTGTTAGTCTACTTCTTCTGTGGTTAATACAAATAGCATAAGTGAAAAACGATTTGGTTGAATTTAATACAACTAATCGAACTAATACAAAAATATATAACTTATTAACAAATGTTAAGATATGTTACTTTTGATTTCAGGTTATAAACATATTTATGCCCATTCGGGTTTTTTAAATAATTTGTTAAAACAGAAAATAATTTCAAGATATGTAATTGAAAATTATGAATTTATATAAAAGAATCGATAGATCAGTAGTCATATAAATTGACCGTTAAAATGAAAATAGATGTCAGTGATAAAAACATTCCATACTATTTAAGATTAAGGAGTATGGTTTTTTACAAGTTTTTTATGGTTGTACACTTTATCAACTTTATTACAACACGTGTATAACATAACCTCAACAAAAATTGAATTACTCGGTTAGTGTACTTAATTAATTTTACATTTAGGATTTAAAATAAATACTCACCTTATTTTTTTCGAAGAATAATAGTTACACAACAAACCGCAACAATCAAAATAAAAATTGTAAGCTGCCTATTCAACGGTAAACAACGGTAAAAACAAGGTAAAATGGCTAAGTTCAACCATCGTTGCCGCTATTTAGAAAAACATACTGATTTTTTAGGTTAACGTACTTTTTGCAATATCTTTGAACAAAACGAATTTTAAAACTGCATAGACCAAGGATGTTTATTCGTAGGAAAAACTCTTGGAAAAAACTAACATTACGATTTTTATGTATCTATTTTTTTTAGCCAATGAAAAGATGTTACAGATATACTTATGGCGCACCTTTCAAATCAATCTTTGTTATAATTATTATTTAAACAAAACGTACTGAAATCAGTTACAAAAGTATTGACGTACTTTTACTTGAGCAAAAATATGCTGATTCAGTACAAATGTATACTAACTTGGGCAATATTCTTGGGCAACATTGACTATAGCTACTTAACGAAGCATTCCGGCAACTTTCGGATAACACCGTTGCCAAAATAATAGCAGAGCTTGTTACGATTTTTTTAAAGCTTATTACCAAGGCTTATTACAAGCTTGTTTCATAGTTAAGGTGAAAGTTTAACATTGCAAGCACAACCAAGTCAAAAACAAACTGGTTGTAAGCTTACATGCTACCTGGGTAATAAACTTGCAATAAGCTTATTTTGCAAACTTGCTTCAAACTTTCCAACCAAGTTTCAAGTTTGATTCAAGGTTAATTCAAGCTTCATGTTTGAAACTTGCTTTAAGCTTGACATGGCAAGTTAAAAGCAAACTTGCCGTAAGTTTACGTGCTATCTGGGTTAGTAATGCTCTTTTATTTCAGTGAAAAGAAACGCCTTAAATTGTCCTTTCAACTATATATAACAAGTTAGTTTTTTGTTCTTTTATTAACAAATAAAATTTGTATAAATAAGTGCAGTTTCTTCGTTCACAATAAAAATGACAAGTTTTTGCAAAATAATTACATGGTGGGTGATACATATATTTCAGAATACTTCTGAGTGTATAATTGTTTAGCCTGTTTACAATTCCTTCTACATTCGCCAAATACTAATTGATTAATCCAGAATACTATATAAAACTTTTATCACAGATTTTTTTCTTACATCAAAGTTTATAAATAAGGAATCCGATGCGTTTGTTTGTTTATATAAATACGGCAACCTTATCAGTAGCGGATCCAGAAAAATATGAAGGGGAGGTCAAGATACAAAAGTAAAATATTTTATATGCATATGCACAATCTAATAGGGTTGGCGTGGAACCTGTTGATAGGTTCCCTAGTAGCACAAAATATATGTACGATATTCTAATGATCTTGGTACAATATTTAAAGTCGGCTAAATATTGCTTGCTGTAATCGATATATTTTTGATATTGTTAAAGTGTATAATACTAATATCCTAAAAATATATACCTACAATATCATTGATATATTTTAAAACCTCATAATTTTTTTCAAGGTTTACATGACATCAGGTAAATATCATAATTCTAGATACTTATTGCAAGATGTAAAAAATGTATTCTAGATATTGTAAGACTAGATAAAAACAATGTTTTAAAAATATGTACCAACAATATCGTTCGTGTATTCTAAGGTCACAAATGTTTTTCAAAATTTGACTGACATAAAATATATATTATAATTATATATAGAGCGAATGTTTATGTTTAATCAGTATCTAACTTTTATGCTTATTTTTAACTGTACTTTTAAATTTATGTATTTATAGCTGTTAAACGTTTTTCTTAAACTTTTTTTTCATTTTTGCTAAAAACCCTAACACAATGTTTCTCATAATTTAAATATGCTTATTTTAAAAATTATCTTTATATGCGTATATTTTAATAAAAAGTAATCCAATATCATAGTATGTAATCTGCAAAATTTTGTAAGCAACGCAATTTAATTATTAAAAAATTACACAAGGAGTCTATAAAATTGAGACATCTGCGTTTGAATTGAATGGAAAACCAATTGCATTATAACTAGAACTATAGTAATTTTACAATAATAAACTACATTTGCTGCAATGAAATTTTAGACAAGGTATTTTAATTCTGCTGTAAAATTACTAGTAATGCTAGCAAGTATTTATGATTTTGAAGGTCATCTTTTCCAAATACTTTTGTGGCATTAAAAACGGGTATATAGGTACAAGTACCTTTTAGGTGCTTTTAATAAATTTCTTAGAATCTTTTGCAACATTGAAAAAATGTATTATTTACCTGCTTTTGGGTACTGAGGTCAAAAACCGTTATGTAGACCCTGAACAAGAATAAGAAAAGTTTTCTTTACTAATATGCATTTAGGTTTCGTGTTTGCAGTTTGCGAAGTTTAAATTTTTATATCGAGTTTTAGTGCCACGTAATTGTATAATCAGGTAAGTGCCTATTAATTTTCTTATTTTTATTTTTGCATCATGTTTTCTAACTACAGAAAAGCAAAAATTCATTTTGTAAATAATTTATTTTAACGCAGCTTAGTTGGCTGTTCAACGTTGACAGAACATAATTCAAAAAAATTTCAACGGTCATTACTAATAAGAAACCTAAATTAGAGAAATGCTTTTATTTACGTAACTATAATCAATAATTAATAAACAACAAATTTACCTTATTTTTGAATAGCAATCCCAAGAAAATGCTTTTTGTGCACTTTTAAAACTAATCTAAAATAATAACTAAATTAATAATGCTGTTCATATTTCTGTAAGCCAAATTTAAAAAAATATGTCTTGATAGAGTTTCTTTATTGAAAAATTCAAACTAAAACCATTTGTCTGTATATTTTATAACAATTAAAATAATTTTAATGCATTTTATAATTATTATTATAAATGTAGATTTTTAATACAACTTTGTAGAGTAAAATCTTAATTGTGTGTGTTTTTTCAGATGCCATCACAAGACGACATCCTAATGTTGCGTTATATTTGGCAAGATTTAGAACATTTATGTACTACCTATGTAATATGTGATGATATTAATAAGTAATTTTAAGATACAATTTTTTTGTGTATTTATTTTTTAAAGATGTTTAAAATGTATACAGATTTTATATTTATATTTTATTCATTTGTAATTTTGTTTTGTTAGTGTAATTTTTATAAATAAACGTGTGTTTCTACAGAATATCTGCAGTGTTTCAATACGGTTTAATAAAAAACTGTACAATGCGTAGCAAAAAAGAACCAGATTAAATATCATTTACAAACATACACATATGCAGTAGGTATATATTTTACAAATATCTCACAAATAATAGTGAGATACATCTAGAAATAGATTAAAAGATATATTTCCCATATATTGAAACAAATATTGAGACGACATCTACATCTAATGTCTACTATATATCGAAAACATATATTTAGAATATATTTATTTTATATAAATTATTGATATAGCATTACAATAAATGGCCAATATTAAAAAGTGTGACATTTAAATATTTACCAGATGTTATTTACTAATATATTACGTATATTTTGTGCTACTAGGGTTGATATGGGATGGGTTTTATCCGATACCTCTCAGGATAAAAAAAAAACATTTTCAAAATTCAATATCATTTGGTGAGTTTTTAGGTACCCTAATCGCTTTTGTCATAAAGTCTATTTGTACTAAATTGTAATAGTTTTTATTAAAAAAATTCTAATTTCTAGTTGCATATTTATGATTTACATACATACGAACACTGCATAATTGTGAAACTATACGATACCTGTACCATACAAAACATTTAAAGCTCGGATATTATGCGATTATACAATACAAAAATAATTTTACATTATAAACTTAAAGGAAGGCGCCGAACGTGTTTTGCACAAAAGGTTTGAAGAACTTCGTCGGCACTGACTGAGATGTCTCGTTCTATATTTAAAATTGCAAGTACGTTCAGTCTTTTGTTTTTCATGTTTAACCGGAGACAAGTTTTTATCGTTTTTAGAGCGGAAAATGATCTTTCAGCTGTTGCCGAACTCAGTGGTCTTATTGCCTAAAGCTTGAGAAGTTTTTGGATGTTGGGCAACAGCTCCGCTTTTTTATATGCTAAAGCAAATGCAGTCGGCTTAAAAGTGTTCTTTTCAACGTTTGCCCATATGTTTGTCCAAAGCTTTAACTTCCCTTTCAATTCTGATAAACACAAATCACTGTTGTAATCTTCTGACACGATCTTTGTAAACTCTTTGATATCCATTTTTTCGAACTTACTGGGCACAAGCCATGTCAACTTTGTGGTTTTAGACATTAATTTTTCGTTGAACCGATCTCTAAATTCTACTAAAATAAAATCTAGAAAAGGCATCCAAATCGTTTTTCTGTAGTATTACTCGGGCGACTGAGTTTCTATGTTGCTCCTATTAGTTTGGATAATCGTCAACCTAAGAATTCTAATTTCAATGTTTAGAGAATCTGCTAAGGCTTCACATTACTCAAAACTTTTTGTGAATTTGATATCAGTGTTGCACCGCAATTTTTCTAATTCACTAACAGTTTTTATTAAATCAGCAGTTTGAGCAAAATCCAACGTCTTTTCTTGAAGTTGCCTTGATAACGGTAGTGTCAAACTAAACACAGCTTCCATCACTGCTACACTAACAATGAATTCACTGGAACGTATGGCATATTTTAAAGAAAAAGCAATGGTACTGCTCGCTGAATTGTGCACTTTTTCGAAAAACTGATAAAAATCGAAAAATTTCTATAAATTGAGTGATTGCGTCGTATCTTTCAACCCAACGAGTTTCACACAGTCGTTTGATTTTACAATGATTTTTAAAATTGACGTTTGTAGAAGTACTCAGTAAACACACGACGTCCCAGGGACGTTCGTTTTATGTCCAAATGATATCTTTACATCCCGGACTTTAAAACGGATCTGTATAGGATGTCTTTAATAGGACGTCCTCAGGATGTCAATGAAGAACGTACGATGGGATGTTCTATGCGGGAAAAAAAAAACAAATGCAAACTTAGTGCGCGTGCCAACTTTCCTTCTTGTTCTCGTACACTCCTTTGGTATATCAAAGTGGTACACTCTGTTTGCACCGTTTGCACTCTGTATTTGTTTTTGCTCGTGTTCTGACTACTTTATTTATCTGTTCTTTATTTTATTATCTAACGTTTTTTGGGTGTTTTCGTGCATAAACAAATTTATTTGGTAAGTTTTTGGTACCTTGTATTTATTTATAATGTATAAAAATCATCACTTATAATTATTATTTTGAATTACTAAAAATTAATAAAAGTTTATTGAAATTAAAAGATCACAATTATTAATAATGATGATTTAAAACCCCATTTTGCGACAATATCTATGCGGTGAATTGAAAATATTTTATTTATGTAAAAAAAAATTTTTTTACTCAAAAAATTATTTAAAAAATGTTTTCTTTGTATTAAAGGTTTAAAAGTGTGACGTTATCTCACGACTTTTATCGTCGCGATTCACAATCAGTCATCCAAAAATGTCAACATGACCGATAAGGCACAAAATCGCTAATCTAACTAAGAAACTATAACGTTATCGCGTTCTTGGTATTCATAGTTATGATTAGTGTGCGAATTTCTCGTATTGTATTACTATTTCCACAATAATTTGTGTTAAAAATACGTCTAGAAATAATTTTGTTTTTACCACATTCTTCTGATGAAATGTAAATGCGAAACGTATAAAAATTCTTAATGAATTTGCAAAACTTACACGTTTACAAATTAAAAAAAAAAAAACAATTTAAACAATTTTTAACTGGTTATAATCGATCATCTCTTATGATTTAATCAATAATAGAAACGTCAAAAAGATCAATCAATAATTCTACAAAAGAAGTATCACTTTATCAATTCGTTAATTTAGAAAATGTAAATTCTGATTACATAGAAATACCAAAATAAGCTTTTTGTATTAACTTTTTTATCGACTCTACATGACGATTGCCATCTCTTAGGTAGTTGCATTGTTTCAGGCGCCTCTTAAAAAAATCGGGAAGAAAGTATAAAAAACTCGCTAAGAAGGGCCAAAGAACGCCGGGATCTAGAGGATAAAAAAATGAAATAATCTAAATTTATTTTAATTGAATATAATTTGCATTATTATTTAAAAATATAGTTTTATGTAATAATAATTTGAATTTTAATTGATAAAGTTATTTGTATTCATTACGTCACGTACTGGAAATGGTACTTTCCTTGATAAAAATATAATATACATATATAGTAGTAATTACGAGAGCTCGAGTAACTCATTGCTTAAAAGCGTATGAATTAAACAACAGAAAACGTATCTCGCCCAACACAGGTTGCATTGTAAGTATCGATCGACATATTAGTTTCTATTTCTTTTCTTAATTCTTGTTTTTTACTAAACTGAGTCACACTCGAGCCACAGGGTACAATCTGTGCTCGAACTCTCGTAATTACTATATCTTCTTAACACTGCTGTATTCGCATTCCAGCAATAACTGACCTACGATTTCTCTCTTCGTTATTTATACACATCTGCAAATCCTTTTGGAGTGTTCCCTATTTTTCGGTATTTCTTCTAGAAGATGGATAACAGTTTCTAGAAGGCTCTTGCATTTGCAAATAACTTCTCGAACGTTTCACTGCCCCCTTCTTAGGACTGTTCTGTCCCAGAACAGGAGACTGGATGCGACACCGGTAAAAAGGATCGTGGCGATAGCGGCAGCTTCCTCCATTTCGGCAACTTCCTTGACCATAAAAGTAACAGTCAATGGACTTTTTCTGACCCAATATTCTTCTTGGTTGGTAACTACAGACCAACACTTGAATGCCTGTTCCTCGGAAGACGACCTCCAACATGTTTCGAACTGTCCTCCAATTCAGTTGATCTAAGCCACAACCAAGCTTGGGTACTGCCAATTTCTTAACATGATGGAACTCCATTTCTTTCTTGAGAGTTCATAATGTTCGCCACAGATCTTTGTATAACGGCTTGACACGTGAGTATTCCTTGGTGATCAGATAGAAAACGAAGCGTCCGTCACCACGTAGTCCTAAAACTTTTCCGACTGCCGGTTGCTGTCTTCGTAATTCATCTAGCTGCCCAAATTTCTTTTTAAACACGACTGCAACCCCTCTGGACATGTCAAGATCCTCGCTCACGCAATGTGCGATGGCGTAATCTTTTTGTGTCTGGAACAGGTCTTGTTGTTCCTCGGTGGTAACTCCGAACCTAGTTTTTCCAGAACCTCTTGGATAACTCAAAATCGGCGAAGTGACTAGGGCTTGTTTTAGTTGATTAAAAGAGTTTTCGCAGTCTTCATTCCATCTAAATTCTGCTTTTTCTTCGGTTAATTTTGTTAATGGTTTGGCAATATTGGCAAATCCGGGTACAAATCTTCTATAATAAGTGCACAACCCAAGGAAACTTCGGACCTGATGTTTGTTGATTGGTCTTGGCCATGCTTGCACTGCTCCGATTTTGTCTGGGTCAGCCCTTACTCCATCTCTAGATACGACGTGGCCAAGGTATTGCACTTCCTTCATAAATACGTGGCACTTCTTTGGGCTCAGTTTGAGGTTAGCCCCACGTAATCGCTGGAACACTTCTTTCAAATTGTTCAAGTGTTCTTCAAACGACCTTCCAACCACGATCACGTCGTCCAGGTAAACCAAGCACGTCTTCCAAGACAATCCGCGCAAGATGGTCTCCATCAAACGCTCGAACGTTGCAGGAGCGTTACACAGGCCGAAGGGCATTACAGTGAACTGCCACAAACCAGTTCCTATCGTAAAAGCAGTTTTTTCACGATCCTTGGGTTCTAATTCTACCTGCCAGTATCCACTCTTTAAATCTAACGTAGAAAACCACTGGGATCCTGACAGGGTGTTTAGGGTATCGTCAATTCTGGGTAAAGGGTAGCTGTCCTTTTTGGTCACGTCGTTTAGCTGCCTGTAGTCTATGCAAAACCTCGTTGATCCATCCTTCTTCTTTACGAGTACCACTGGGGATGCCCATGGACTACTTGATGGTTCAATCACTCCTTCTCTCTCCATATCCGTAATTATTTGTTCGGCTTCTTCTCTTTTCGCCAAAGGAAGCCTGCGTGGATGTTGTCGTATCGGCCGAGCGTCTCCGGTATTAATTTTATGTTTCAGCACATTAGTTCTTCCTTTAGAACCACTCTCCAGCGCGAACACATCTTGATACTCTTGGATCAACACTTTAACTTTAGCCAGCTGGTCTTAGCTGAGGTTTTGGCATTTGGTGGTAAGAATGTCCAATAGATGTTGTGGACACTTCTTCGGCGACGTATCTTCGTTCGACTTCACGCATCTCACAATTTGTGATACTGGCGTGCATTGGCCTACCACGGTCTTCTTTTTCAACGTTACAGGACCTGAGTTGATGTTTAAGATCTTTACTGGCATCGTCTTCTTTACTCGTACTAAAGTTCTGCCAATGAGTAGTCCCTTTTCAACTAAGCCGCCCTCCATTGGTTCAATCGCGCGTATGTAGCCTTCCCGGAGATTCCCATCCAGGCGTGCCATCACCACACTTTCCGTCCTTGCAGGCAGAATCACGTCTTCACTCAATAAGACTTGCACGGCTGCCTTCTCTGACGAATGAAAAGGAATTTCTTCATTGTCGATCTTTTGGACATCGTTCTTCATATCCAAATGGAACCCATACTTCTTTATCATGTCCATTTCCAGGATAACTTTTTCCGTGATGTCGGCTACCAGTACTTGATGGTCGAGTACTCTATTTTCCAAACCAATGGTTACTTTGACATGTCCGTGAGTAAGTATTTCTTCGCCCGTAGCCGTTCGAAGTCGTACTGTTACTGGTGATGTCTTCTCGTTTTCCAATAAGATGTTAGGACGAATTATGGTCTTCGTCGCTCCCGTGTCAACCAGTAACTGGACGCTTCTTCCATTGATCTTGCCATCGAGATAAATGCTATGCAATTGCTCCCTAAACGAAGCCATTTGAATGGTAATTTCCGGGGCATGGCTCGTTCAGGTCGACTTTCGCCCCATTCGGTCGACCTGTTCTTGTTTTCCGGACGCTCTTCTGGTCTTCTTTTGAGCGTCGTCGTACGTGGCCTACTTCCCCGCAGTTCCAGCACGTCAGTTCTCTTTCTCGAGTTACTCGTTCCCGAAATACCCGTCGCACTATGTCTTCAATGCTTTCTTCTGTGTGCGAGGATACTTCTGCAGCACAACGGAGCTTATGGCTGCCTCGGTGCGACGCTTGTTTCGCCGTCTCGAACTCCAAAGCATGGGTTAATGCGTCATCCAACGTCCTCGGTCGCGCTAACCGAAGAGTCTGCTGCGTTTCGTTGTCTTGGAGGCCGTCTACAAAGGTTTGAATAGCCAACTGCTCCAAGAAGGTATCTGGTGCTGTAGGATACGCAAGCCGTGTTAATCTAGCGATGTCAGCCTCAAACTCTTGAAGACTTTCGGCAGCTTTCTGAACCCGACTTTTAATTTGAGCTTGATACACTTGTTGAAGATGAGCATCTCCATATCTCATTTCTAATCGTGATATTAAGAGTTCGTAATTTTCTTGCAGGTGGTCCGGAACGATTTGTAAAATTCCACGTAAGGACACTATTAAAGACGTCGCTTTCTGCTTGTTGCTCCAACCATTAGCTGTAGCTGCGGCTTCAAACTGCTTGTAGTAGGTAGACCATGGAACTTTACCATCAAAATTTGGAGGTACAACATTAAACTTGTGAGTGGTTTTTTCCCGATGGTCCATTATTAAATCTTCGCTCGTGACGCTTCCTTCGCCATGGCAAATCATTTGGTTCATTCTTTCTTCAACAGTTTTATTCTATCCCCTACTGCTTCTATTTTGTCATTCATAGATTCGCAAATTTCTTCTTTTAAATTTAACATATTTGTTTGGGTTTCCTCTTGAACAATTTTTATTTGATTTTCTATGCTTGTTTGTATTTCCTCGTTTAAACGTCTAGAATTTTCCATCAATTTTTCTTCTATCTTC